>CM057459.1:489357500-494357500 GCA_016271365.2 Neoceratodus forsteri
GGTCCACTGGACCACGAGGTATGTTTTGGGGGACACTTTGCTGCCAGCGATTGGGCTGGTGGGTGGGGTGATGTAAGCTTATGCCATGATCAGGCCAGTCGGGGAGGGGCTTTCTGACACATTTGCCCCTGATTGGGCCAGTCGGGGTGGGGGATGTTTTACACTTTTGCCCGCAATCGGGCTGCAGGGGTGCACAGGAGAGGTTGAGGGCCAGCCACAGGTGGCAGCTGCTGTGTTGCACCCTGCAATGCGGCAGCTTACCTGTGGGTGGCCCTCGACTTACTCCTTTTTTTTTGGCTCAAAGTTGTGCAGGTGCAGGTTGGGGGTTGTGCCTGCACAACTCTGCACAGCCCAGCTGAATATCGGGCTGTGCAGTTTATGCATGGTTCCTCCCCCTCCAGTTCAGCATGCATTCATTTGCATTGCGCTGTTGCTCAGCATGTCTTCAGTGGCGCAACTGCCTTCTGCTGAATATTGCAGAATGGCGCAATGTCAGACTCGCGCAGGTGCAACCCTATTGAGCATGGTGCAACCCTGTTGAATATCTGGGCCACAATGCCTTGTAAAGTGTACACAGTAATGTGCAGTGTTAGGAAGAGCATATTATTATATGCACTCTATCAAAAGCCTATATTCACACACAATGTTTCTCCTAGCCTTAGGGAAATTACAGCAAAGGGGTTAACAGGGGTTTAGTTAGAGAAGAGAAAAATAATTGACATCATTTTAACCTTGGTTTGCTGAAAAGGAAGTTGTAGAGTCTCAGGGCCAGATATTCAAAACTTTGCCCCAGGGCTAAATTAGCACTGCCCAGCAGGCAAACTTAGCCCGGAGCACAAAGCAAGCTATATTGAAAAGCAAATAGCCCGGTCCTAATCCTGCTGAATATAGCAATCTAAGGAAGCAGGGCAAACTGGTCTGGGAGTGCAGGGCAAAAATAGCCTGGGAATAGGACAGCACTGAATATAGCAACAGGGAAGTGCAAACTGCAACTGCAGCTCATTAGACTCTGTAACAAGCCAGTGTTGCAGGTGGAGAACACTGTGTGTGATTGCAGAGATGTTTCACATCTAACAAGAATGTGAGCCACACACTGCAGAACTGTGCTATGCTGAAGTAAGGTTTGCCCGAGGCTAACCCGATTGCACGGTGCTAACACATTAGCACGGTGCAAACTGGTTAGCCCGGGGCAAACGGGAGCTATATTCAAAGCTCCCATGCAAATGAGCCTACTTAGGTAATCCGTGGGCAAACAGGTATATTTGCATCTCATTAGGTGCTGCTTAGCATACATCACCATGCAGTTTGCCTGGTGATACTTCATGAAGCACAAAGCTCCCCCTTTTGGTCTGAATGGAAGTACAGGCTGGACGCTGCAGGCCAAGGCATGCCCACAGCATCCCCTGTTGGTCAGAATAGAAGTACAGGCTGGAAACAGCAGGAACTGTGTGCTGCCAGGCACAGTCAGTGCATACAACACACCCATGCAGCTGTGCAAGCAGGACCTGTGTGTGTGTGTGTATACTGTATATATATATATTCATGGCAAAAAACTCCGTTTAATGCTTCAGTTAGGGTTGTTCCACAGCGACAAAAGTGAGGAAATTCGCTGTTAGGGTTGAAAACCCTAACTCCGAATTCACCCCCAGCACCACACACACACAGACACACACACACATTCAAGTATGGGGAAGACCAAGTCAACACAACCAATGACAGACATCCAGCAGCAGATGACAGAAATAACAAACAATTGTCTAAATGTACTACGAGACATTCCCACCCACCTGACCAGGTACTGCATGCTCAGTGGAGATCAACAGCAAAACTGAGGCCATGTACACCAAACATACACATCTCTGATTGCAGCTGCACACAACGTACCACACTTAGTAGTTGCATGGCCTTACCTACCGATGCCCCACACCACACCACAACTGGTACTGTGCTGTTATTCAATATAAATACTGAAGCTGCATGATGACAGTTGTAGAAAGGTTTAAACACTAGTGAGTATACATTAATTAAGATAAGCACATAAATTAACTACAAGACACTAGCTTGCTAAAGATAAAAGTAGTAATACATTTAGTAGGTGATTTGCATAGCAGTACATTTACTGCAATGGTTTACTCAATATAGAGAGGCTGATATAAATGTATGGAAAAGCATTGCCTGTTCAACGCTGTGAAATCCGTACAGCTAGTATCACATGCATTCTTACTGATGACGGTGTACTACTGATGTACATACATAGACCTTCACTGTGTTTCAATACTAAAGATGCAGTAAGTATTCTTTGTAAGAAACATTGTTATTGCATGGATCAGGCTAAGCAACTTCTAAATATCATAACACTATTGAGCCAACAATGATGTACCTGTATCGGAGATGTATATAGGATAGATTTTCCTGTAGGCACTTACTGAGTATGTTGTACATGATAAAGAAAATCTCATTGCATCTGTGATGACTAACTTATTCAAATAGTAATACATTTACTATTGTCGCAATGAGTGATCTATGACACTTATGGACACAGTGTGATTTTTTTTTTACTGTTGTTTCATGCTCAGGCTGTATGCCTACTGTTTGGGTTTGCCACACTTCTGTCACTGATGCTATCAAAGTGACAACTATGTTAATTGTGGCACAACAGGAATCAAGTAGGTATGGTGTAGATATAAACAGAATGTCTTTTAGTATTGATTTAACTCACAATGGCGTAAGTGTACTAGGGCAGCAGGGGTTATCCTCTATCACTGACTCTGTCAGTTATAATCACACTAGGGTTTTGATGACTGTAATGATCAAGTCAAACTGTTCATCTTCATGCATTCATATTCACACCCATTCTCCACTAACTAGACAGTGTATGGTGTAACTGGGTGGGACACTGTATTGCAAAGCTGCTGCAGTGCCTAGCAGAGGGAAAGTATCTACTCATAAAGGCAATTAAGCAATAAGGCATGACCAACAGTTATGTTAAATGGTCTGTCAATCACCCTGTAGGGGTTTAATGTTGAATGAGGCATACCGAGTGCCACATGTCACTAGACAGTGATAAACTGACCATTAACATAATAGCTGAGAGTGGCTTATTGCTATCATAATAAAACTGTTTTTTAAACAACATTAAATCATGTTCATCATATGGTTAGGCTCTACATGTATGTTAATAAAAACTAAACATAAGGCTGTTACAATGTTTACATTCAATTAGAAAGCTGCATTTCTCAAACCCTTGTTATTATCAGAGATATTATACCTGTACAACTCCTTTGTTTTGCTGAACTCTATTGCTCAGGTGGCAAACCACAAGTGGCGTGGTGTGGTGTGGGGCATAGGTAGGTAAGGCCATGCAACTACTAAGTGTGGTACGTTGTGTGCAGCTGCAATCAGGGATGTGTACGTTTGGTGTACATGGCCTCAGTTTTGCTGTTGATCTCCACTGAGCATGCAGTACCTGGTCAGGTGGGTGGGGATGTCTCGTAGTACATTTAGACAATTGTTTGTTATTTCTGTCACCTGCTGCTGGATGTCTGTCATTGGTTGTGTTGACTTGGTCCTCCCCCATACTTGAATGTGTGTGTGTCTGTGTGTGTGTGGTGCTGGGGGTGAATTCGGAGTTAGGGTTTTCAACCCTAACAGCGAATTTCCTCACTTTTGTCGCTGTGGAACAACCCTAACTGATGCATTAAACGGAGTTTTTTGCCATGAATATCCTGTCTTTTTCAGAACTATCACTCAGCATACTACATGATTTATAGTTGTAAGAATAGTGCACATACATATAAAAAAATGTTCCAATATCAGAAATATTTCAACTCTTGTGGTTGCATTTACTGTTATTAACAGTAACAGTAGTCAACTGTTAATCATATTGTCTTAATTAATTTATTAATTGTAATTTGTCATTCTCATCCCATGTAGTAGTTTTTATGTAAAAGTGTCTTACTCCTTTTGTTTCTGAGCACATATGTTAATAAAAAGATGTACATAACTAAAAGACAATATGACATGACATGGGCACCATTAGTTCATCTACTGAACAAATGGATATGTTACTATAGTAACTTGAGATTTGATAGAGTGCTTGCACTACCAACTGAGGTGGTACCATCAATCATGTGAACAGCGGTGGAAGAGGTTTGCTCGTACTGAATACATAAATTTGTTGTAAGTATGGCAAAACAGAGATTTCACTTTCACTGTTGTACTAGCACATACATAGTTATCTTCATCATCATACACATACACGCATTCCGTAGCACTAGTTGTATGAAACAACAACAGCGTGCCACAAATAGTGTAATGTAGCATTGTCACACATCTAACTTACTTCTATGGAGAATCCCAACTCTAATGCCACAATAGTGTGCTATGAGGTTTCACCAAATGAGAAAATCACAGTTGCATTAATCTTCTTAAAACTATTTTCAAGAAACATCTCGACTACACAATAACACACCAAACACAAGAGAGTATAAATAAATTTTTTTACTATAAAAATATATTATATATAAAAATTCACAAACAAAAATATATTTCTTCATATAAAATTAAAAAAATATATATTAACACAAATAATATTAGAACAGGGAAAATAAATAATTGAAATGTGTATTGCATCATACACAAACATAAATTATGAAAAAAACATTTTTGTAACATAAATATAAATATTTTAAAAGTCTTTTTTTTTTTTTTTTTCATTTTGTGCAACACTTGCGAGAGGTGTATGCACTGCTTGAGGCAATCCAGGCTAGAAACTGGATTCGATGTGGAGGCGCAAACGAAGTGGAAGCTGTTGCGCCCTCTGGAGGAGATACCGGACCGCTATGAAGGGTGGCCAGTTTCACCCAGGGAAGCTGCAGGAACAGATGGTGGCTGTGGAGGTGAAGCACTGCTACTTGGCACAGCACCATCACCCACTGCTACGACCGGCTCTAGCACGAGGTTGACAGTCTGCTGCTGTGCATCCAAGAGAGACTGGATTTTGTCCAGCCTCTCAAGGATCACAACATTTTTCTTCCATAGACCGACAACCTCTGGCGTGCAGCCGTCTGTAGCAGCGACAGTGGGGCGTGCATTTCGCAGTCGCTGGTGCCCTACAAAGACGCAAAAGTAATGATGAACATACAACACAAATTCAACAATTACGACTTTCAAATATTTCACTTCAAATATTTCTTATCTAATGCAATATCAGAAGCATTCATTTCAAAGTTATGATAATAGTTTTAAGTATGATGCTAAACTATTTAGTATCTTATTTCTGTCTCTGTCATACTTGACTATCTATATTATCTAATAAGCTGACAACATAAAAAAATGTATAGTTAGCTGTGGATTAGAATGCTACTCTTAGATTTTCTTTCACTACTCATAAATATTCAGTATGTACATACTTTTGCATTATTGACACTATTATACCATACAATTGAAATATATCCTCATCACGTGTGAGAATTTTTACTTCACCATGTCTGCCTATAATGTGTAGTCATGTATGCAGTGAAAAACAAAGTACCTTGACAGTAACACTATAATAAAATACTTCTCATGCATACACAATCATGATAAGTTTAATGATACTTGAAACCAAACAGCTTTTTCCCATGTTTCCAAGCCCTCAACACACATCATTACTTTAAATAATTAAGTCACTAATATGACATAAGCTGCAAAGCATACCAGATATTCAGCGGGCTGTGCAGAGTTGTGCAGGTGCAACCCCAAGCTGCGCCTGCACAACTTTGAAAAAAAGGATCAAGTTGAGGGCCACCCACAGATGAGCTGCTGCATTGCAGGATGCAACACAGAAGCTGCCACCTGTGGCTGGCCCTCAACACTCTGTCTCATACCTCTCAACCGTTTGTTCCCCAAATGTGTTACATTGCCTCTCAAAATGTGGAAAGAATGGGCAAAACGTGGAACACTTTATCAAATTTTTAAATTAGAAGCTCACAACACTGTTAAAATGTTTGCATTTATGTTCAGAAAGTCTGCAATTAATTAAATTGATATATTTAGCATCATTTACTATAGAGTTTTGCTTAAAAATGTTAACACTGAATGTGTTACAAGTCCTCACAATGTGAAACAGGGAGCTTTTGTGAAGTAAAATGAGGAACATTCCTCGCAATGTGGTATGGTTGAGAGATATGCACTCTGTGCCCCCCTCACCAGGCCAATCGCGGGCAGCAATGTGTGCCCCCCAACAGTCATGTGTTTTGGGGGGGGTTGCCAACTACATCCCGGAATCGGGATTTTCAGGATATGATCGGGAGGTGGGGGGGTGTTTGAATACTCCAGCTTGCAATTGGGCTTATCGGTCCACTGGACCACCAGGGATATATTCAGGAGGTGGGGAGGTGTTTAATTACTTCATCCCACGATTGTGCTTATTGGTCCACTGGACCTCCATGGCTGTGTTGAGGGGGGAGACACATTGCTGCCCCAATCGGGCTGGTGAGGGGTATTAACAGTATGCTGTGATCGCGGGCCAGTGGGGGTTTTCGCTCTTTGCCTGTGATTGGCCTGCTCGGGGCGTCCTTCCCTGACGGCTGCTGCCTGGTAAGGAGCCAAGCGCAAGTCCTCGGGATCGGCACACCTGCATGCTAATGGCATGCAAATGGGGCCATAATCAGCTGCAAATGGCCCCACGCCTTGCATGAATTACAGCCACATTTGCATATCACCTTTTGAATATCGGGATTTTGCGACCACAAGTTGAATGCTGCACGTTGTCAACTTGCGGTGCTGCAAGTTCCACTGCGCCATGCACAGTGGCTGTGCTTGGGGGTGATATTCAAAGCAGTTCCTCAATAGCACAACTCCTTTGAATATCACCCTGGACAAACCCCTGCACAACTATTTTGCACACCGCAAGGGCTTGCGCCTATGATAGCATCTAATGCTCATCTCGAAACAAATATTTTAAATAGACATATTACCACCTTTGCTCACATACAGTCTCACAGTCATGTCCTTACACTGTCCCAAAAAGTTATTTTGCACAACAGCCACAGCATCATATAGTGAAGTATAAAAACACTGTTTTAAAGTATAGGTGCTCATTCAAACTATGACATCTGTGTCTGCTAAGCCATGCATCATTTAATTATGTAGCAATGTGATCTATGTGCCCAATATGTAGCACAGTTTCACTACTCAACAACTTCTTTTGATAACACCCAACCCAGCAATATGCACCGTATGATGTAGTGGAATTTGCACCACTGCAAGCTGTCATAGTACTGCATTTAAGTGTGGTGAGACAACTCTATATAGTGCTATAGAAACGCATGATATTCATAGGGTGAACGCAAACAGTCCCATTATTAACTGTATTATTACTTTTATCGACATTCCCTCAGTTCATGATCACCTTTAAAAAATACACATATCTGACAGTGCACTGAACAGCATCGCACTGCATTGTAGAGGTAAGTATGAGGCTGGAAAGGCTGAAGACAGACACACTGCACAGCTATTCACTTTAACTGGGAAAAGGGGATCATGAACACTATAAGGCACACTTTTAAACTTGTAGATTGAGAAAAAAACTAAAAAATCACAATTGGACACTTTATGCATTGCACACCATTTAGGTCACTACAATATCCTCCCACCATGTTTGTGTTTTTTTGGTGGTTGGGTATCTGCAGTGATCAATGCATTGCCACCCTTATAAGGTCACAGCACACATAAAGTAAGTAATGTCAACAGTGATTCACCCCCCCACAACAAACAAAAGAAAGTGGTACTGCCTCAGCAACAAAGGTCTGTTGCTCACACCCCAAACAATTGAACATTTGCAGTGAGTATGCCAATAGACAGTGCACTCTCCCTATCATGCAGTAGGACAGCAAGCTGTAATTATCAACAGGAGCATTGATCACCACGGAATGTTGACAACCATATGGTACTTCTCAAGCATGCAAATAATAGCAACAACAGATTTCACTTACGTGGTGGGCTGGCTCCGGCTTCCTGCTTCACCTCCACATGTTCAGCAGCAGCAGCTTCCTGGGCTCTATTAAAGCAAACAAGTAAAAAAATGATCACATTAATAGATGAAATATCAAGGTAAAAGTGTTTTTCTTTAAAACATCAATTTCTAATACTACATCATTCATACAACTATCATTTGAACACATATCTCTTTACAGAAACAGCTCTGTCTCCAACTAGGTGTATGTTGTTAACTCAGTATTACATGATATAACAAGTCTTCTCATCTGCAAAAAGCCACACAAAGTTGAAATTATGACACCATGTATATATCTTTTTCCAAGACAAATGTCCATCCAATCCAGAACAGTTAATATAAGAAATTCATTGTTTTCCTGAGTGATTCCCCTAACACTGTTTCTTCAATAACGTTTTTTCAAAAGATAACTCACAAATATATAATTGGTAGTATGCAGTGCAGAACAAACAGTGCCTGCCCATCAATCACAATACTTATAACATTGTCATAATGCATATTTGTGACACAGAAACATCTAAAAACATTACATGTATGTTCAATTTACATACATGCATACCTAATTTATGCGCTCTGTTCCTTTAACAGTTTTAAAATATGAGTTATTATAATAAGAATAACACAAACACAATGATAATGTCACTGTTCACTCAATGATCCTCTAGCTGAATATGGCCATTTATGTGTTATTAACCATATTACCCCTACAGGGCTATTAAAACACATTAACAAACATGTAGATATTCTATGATGTCCATTAATATATTGCAATAATAAAATGAAACATTGGCATGACATATAGAAATATTAAGTGAATACATCTAGGGACATGTCATAATTACCAACAGATAATTAAGCAGCACACCATTGAATTCCACTGAGACACCTACAACATTAGAATTGGTAATCTATTACTCATTGTACATTAAACTCCACCACCAAAATTAGCAGAGGAGAAGACCTGCCCCCCACAACACCACATCTACTGCTATGCACATCCATCCATTCTCAGATTCATGAAGAATAGTATTTCACTCACATCTGTAGTAATACCAGTTTGTTATGGTAGTACAGGATCTTCTGCTGGTGGCACTGCACTTTCTACTAGGGTTTGTTAACACCTTTTGAACTATTTTGGGTGTATTCAAGATGGTTGACCCATACACAATAGGTTGCACATCTGCAAGTACAAAATTCACCATTCTGCAATATTGGTAAAACACACCTGCGCTACTGAAAACAGGCTGAGCAACAGCACAATGCAAATGAATGCATGGTCAAGTGGACGGGAGGAACCATGCATGAACTCCGAGACCCGATATTTCACCGGGCTATGCAGAACTGTGTAGCCACAACCCCAACCAAACCTGCACAACTTGGAGGCAAAAAAAAAAACCTTTCGGTCACCCACAGCTGAGCTGCTAGATTTCAGGTGAAACACAACAGCTGCCACCTGTGTGTCCCCAACCCAGTCCCCATGTCCCCCTGGAGTATGATTGCAGCCACCCAAATGTAAATCCTCCCCCCTCCCAGTGGCCCGACCGTGGCCATTGTGTACTCCCCAACACCAGGTGAATCTCAGCAGCACTGTGGCTCCCCCAAATGTCTCCTGATGCTCCAGTGGACCAAAATGCCCTATCACAGCCAGTAAGTTAAGTAACCACCAAATGTATCCCTTGGTCAAGTGGACCAAAATGCCCAATTGCAGCCAGTAAGTAAAACAACCCACCCGTCCTCCTGAACATATCTGTGGTGGTCCAGTGGACCAAAATGCCTAATTGTGGGCAGTTGGTTTAATAACTCCTCTAAAGATAGCCTGGTAGCTAGTGTCTCCCCAACCCACCACTCATGAAGCACCACTACCCCGCTCACTGCCTCACAGTTAGTGGGCAGCATCATCCACACACCTGCTGCCCATCATCGATCTGCCCATTGGGCTACACCCATTGGTGCAGACCAAGAGCCAATGGGCATGCACCCCATACTGTGCATCACATTCCAGATTTGTGAATCAATTCATTCATTCAAAATCTGAACTGTCATGGTATAATAGACTGCCAAACACATTGGCTGGCACTGCGCAATGGCGTGCAACTACCAGGCAGTCGGTTGGTGGGTGGTGGGGTGGCGGGCATGGGATGCTGGTACCACCAGCAGGGGGGTGGGGTGGTGGGCTTAGTGAGTGCATGGTGTGGGTCATGTTGTTTCCCACCAGGGAATGTTCTAGGAGGGTTATTAAACTTACTGCAATCGACCTTTTTGGTCCACTGGATCAGCAGGGGATACATTACGGGAGGGGCCACATTGCTGCTCATGATCAAGCTGTTGGGGGAATTGAACCATATCTGATCGGCTTGAGAGGGGTGCTGCGGGTTATTCTACACTGTTTTCTCTATGATCGGGCTGCACGGGTATTGTTCCCCGATGGCTGCAACCTGTTAAGGCACCACACAATTCCTCGGGGATTGGCAGACCTGCATAGTAATGGCATGCAAATCACATATAACGACATGCAAATGCCCCACACTGCGGATTGCAATGATTATACCCATTTGCATGTCACATTTCGTAATATTTCCAGACACAGCTGTGCAGCATCACAACACAATGGTTTATGGTATGAATGGCACAATGTGAATATCCCACGCTTTGTGTAATGAGAAACAGCCTAACAAATTCGTGATAATAAAGTCTTACCGTCGGACTCAATCAAATTGACACTTTCGGTGTCCGACTGACCACCCTCCACAGCTTGACTCTGTGTGGCACTACTCGCTTGCAGCTGGAGAACGCCTCCGATGTTCTACCATGAACCCCCAAAAAATATTTAAGTGTTAGATGTAAATCACAGTACAGTTTTTAGACTTACAACAACAGTAAATCAGCCAGAACATGCACAAATATTGCTTCTAATTATACAGACCACAAACATTATGGGCACATATTATAATAACAATTCTATATTTCTGTGTTGAGGTCTAGTACACCATTATCTACATAGTCTGTAACTTGTAGACATCAAACACTATTGATGTGTACTTTGTACATCTCTGTCATGTATTAAGCATTTCGGTCCACTGAGCCACCAAGTATCGTTGAAGAAGGTGCTGGATCTATTATTTCACTTACTACGTGATCAGTATTTCCTTCCTGGACCACCACGAACATGTTCATGATGAGGGATTGTTTATTGCACAATATTACAGACTTGTACAAGTTTCAAACCACTACATCACAATAACTAAACAGTAATTTTGTTCTTCCAACATACCATAGTAGTGAGTGCGTATGTGTATAAATGTTCTATTTTCTGGCATAGCTATCTTAGCAAGCTGGTTTGTAAGTTGAAGAACAGCACAGTAAAGTAAATGGAAGAATTAGGTAACATGTTTGATGGTACATTTCTGCATATAGTATAAACTATTACAAAAATGTTGTGAAATACAGGTTTCTGATTAGTATCAAACACGTTATTAGCGTATGTCAATCTTTGATTGACATATATGTAGCATTCACACTCTGCAAAACAATGTTCAACACTATTTTCAAAATATTGCTAAGATAATACTAATAAGGCACTCTGAGTGTTTATATCAATGGTCACTTAATCACTGTGTAAAATGCAGTACTCAACAGCTCTCATGCCACATTACACCAATAAGCACAGATTTACACAACATTGAATAATCGCTCCTGATGTCTTATTGCTTATTTATGCAGTATACAATTATTTTTACTAATTCTGAAAACATGGACAACTATTATGAAAAGTTGTGCTGATTTACTTACAGTGAGTAAGGCTCCCCCTGCAGCTGTCTTGCCAGCAGCTTCCCAAAGCTCATAAGTGAGGTAGTACCAGCATGTATCATTCTCCGGTATCCCCTCCATTGTTTTAAGATGTAGAAATTGTTGGTAACAGTTTCACTTCTTCAGCTGTACAACTGTCTCTTGTTTTTGCCTTTCAGTTGAGATGTACAAATAGCTGTTAATACGCTGCACATGAATCCAGTTTTGATTGGTACTCCTCATCAACACTCTTGCATTCCCTCTGGCTTGGACTGCCTCAATCAGTGCACACGTCATAAGGTCCACTGTCTCATTTTCTCACTATAGCTCTTAGTAGTTCTGAAATACAAACAAAACAAATATCTACATTAGTATCATGTAATATAAATAATTTCTTAAACGAATTCCATATATATACTAATTAAATTAAAGAGCATAGTCCTTCAATATAGCAGAAACACAGATCAGTAGCATTATATAGGGCTAAAAGTATCAGCCACCTCGACAGTAAAACAACTGCTACTCACTATAGTGTCCTACCACTGCTATACTCTGGTCTCGTGGGTGGGGGTACTGCATCGAACATCATTGGGCACACCGCAACACTTATCCATCTGTACTATACTGAAGTATTAACACAACATTGTAACGTGATGTTAAACAGAGATGAACCACACATCGCAGAACTGTACACAGACCTATGAATGCACTTAATAATAGTGAAGACAGCTAACAAAGTGATTGAAAGTAAAGTGTATGATAATGCAGTTGTGCATTCATTGTAGCCTATATACTAATAACTACCCATTTCTGTAACATTAAAATAAATCATATCCTGACATACCAGTAAAGAAATGGATACATTTTACAGTACCACTGTGTGTTTATTGAAGTTGCACACACATACCATGTTGGTATTTGGGGCTTGAAATAGCAGGCTGTCCACCTGTCTCGGACGCTTTTTCGTGGGACAGGCGTTTTATTTTGTGTGCCTGTCCCTTGGACAGGCAGTTCTGCTTTATAACTTTGCTACACCTATTAGGGTGCTAGGACCCAACCACGGCACTCTGTTTAGGAAAAAGGGATGTCAGGACCTCATGATCTGAAGATGCACCACAGGGCTCGAAATAAGGGGGCGCTGAGCACTAATCTGTGCTTCTGTTTTGCTAATTGGTGCCTACCACTTTAAGAGGCAGAAAGTTAAGGGCGCTCTAGTAGCTCTTGTGTGTCCTGCTCCGCGGTAAGTAAATCATCGGTGCGAAATGGGATGTGAGCGAGTCGATTCGCCACCAGAAAGGGAAAGGGCATGAATATGTAAACGGTTGCTGGAAAGCCGAACTCCTACAGCTGAAACTTCATGAGGACGAGTTAGCATACAAAATGGAAGGGGCGGAAATATGCAAAAGATGGAGAGCTGAAACTGGATACAGACAGGTCAGTCAGCAGAAAAGGAGGGGGTGTGAATAAGCAAAATGTGGATAGCTGAAATTCATTTGCATACCGAGAGTAAAAGAAAAGATACGACTACGTTTACAGTGAGTGCATGTAAAGAGGTAGAGACTGGTGGAGTATGTAACTGACACCAGAGCACATGAAGAGAGAGAGGTTGGGGAAGTACTCAAACAATGATGAGAAGTTTGGAAATATTTAATCAGAGGAAGCCAGTTTAAGTATGAGCAGTCTAAGTTGAGCAGCATACAGAAGGAGGGGAAGATCTAGCTGTCTTCAGTGGAACTGTATAGCATGACAGACTTATACCCTTGCTGAGTTTCAGCTTTGCTGGAAGAGGTACAGTGTCTGGCCACATGTGTACAATGTAATAGCTGTGAAAGTCAGTATGTAATTTAACATTTTTTTTTTTTTTTAGCTCTCATCATATTGTGCTTTTTATCAAGATGTTGCTGTCCACAATAACCTTGGTTGACATAGGAGAGAGTGTCTGCCAACTTCTCTGCATCCTCTGTTGCACTAGTGCTCAATGCTTTTTTGGGGGTGGGAGTTTATGATTCCTTCCTGCTCTGATGTTCAAGGATGTTTGGCAGTGTTCACTTGTACAATACGCCTGTAACCTGCCACATTATAGTTTTTCTCCAGAATGTAAAGTACATTTATTCACATATGCACTTTTACATTCTGAGAAAGAAATCATAGTGTGACAGGTTACAGGTATTGTGTAAGAGTTACCACTGCCAAACATCCTTCAACACTAAACCAGGGAAGGATATATTCTCCTACAATCTGCCCAACTCCAAAAAGCACTGAATCATTAGTACAGCAGAGGATGCAGAGAAGTTGGCAGGCACTCCCTTCCCCATGGCAGCCAGGTGGAGAATAAAATCTTGATAAAAAGTACAGTACTCTGTTGGAGAGCTCAAAACGTTCTTTATTTTTTATTTTAGTTTATCCAGGATAGCTCAGCTGAGATGCAACATCTGTTTCTTGTGGGGTCCTGCTTCTTACCTACAGCTTGGAGGGACTGGGGCATTGGGTGCTTGCTTATTCATTGAAGCAATATCCACAGTGTGTTGGTTATAGGTGGGATTTCCACCTACTTCTGGTATAGTTTGGTCATGAGGAGAAGGCCCAGTGACTTGACTTCACACCAGAAGTTGGTAAATCCCACCATAACCCACACCCTGCAGGATTATTAAAACAAGGTAAAAAAATCTGAAACTAAGCAGTTGTGCAGAAGGGGAACAGAGAGTGAAAAATTATGTAAAAATAGTGTGGACAGGCAAAATGTTTTGTGGGACAGGCCGATGTCCCACCTGTCCCTCGGACAGGCAACTCAAAAATTATTTCTAGCCCTGTTGGTACAGCTACACACTGTAAGGCTGAAGGTAAATGGTACACTCATTTAACATACTCAAACTATTTACTTAACAAGTTGAGACATAACAATATCATGCAATTGTGAACAGACAGAAGCAGGGAAAATCACTATTGCTGCTACCCCCACTATTGTATTGTAGCAAACCCATATATGTATCATATATGTGAGTGATGCATGCAGTTGATCTATTTTTGACCACATTAATATGGTTCTGAAAAGAACCTTTGTGTATTCTGTAATATTTCACTCAAACAGTCTCACGATCTTAAAGGACTTTCGTGATTCATCTTGAAGGTCTCCCAGAAAATGACAATTGCCAGCATGCAGAAATGTACACCATCTGGTAGAATAGCCAATCATTACAGTATTTTATTTTGGGGTGATGTAGTATGCATTCCATGTGCGCGTAGAAAAGCAGTAATCTATTACATTTACTTTTCTGTGAGCTCTGTCAATCAGATACATATGATTCTCTGCTTGCCCAGACTCTACGGCTCTGTAATATCTGAAAATATATGATAATACAGGCAGGCAACATAGACATAATAGAAGCAAGGTCCAATTTTGCCTCTGTAACTAAATCTACCCAGCGTTTTGAGCCCAAATCATTGCCTCCAAGATGTATTAGCAGTATGTCAGGAGAAGAGTGAGTTCTCAAAAGTCTGTGCATGGTTGGCATAAGATGTTCCCTTCTCATGCCACCATGACCAAACCATCTTACATAGCAATTCGGGAACTGCAGGTCCCTCCCAAAATCACTATGAACTGCAAACTCAGCTGCTCATCTTATGTAACTGCTTCCAACTATCCACAAAATCCTTTTTGCTATTTTTGCATTCTAAGTTTTAAACTCAGAACTGTACAGAGAGCTACTAAGAAAGGGACTGTTCACCCTGCAGTGACCAGACAGCACTGAAAATCAAACTAATATTTTCCTCCTTATTTCAAGCTAGCTCAGTGCATTCCAGACAAAACACAAATAAAAGAAAACATTCCTCCTGCTGTGGCTTCATCAACCAATGTAACTCATGCATTCATTATTACTAGACTATGTTCTGCAAAAATCTGAAAACCACTGAGAACTGAAAAAAATGCATCCTTTTCATAGGCAGTTTTAAACAATTACAACATCAAAATAAGTCTGATTGGTTCCATTTTGTCATACAACCCACGTGCACCTTCCTATCTCCTCCATTTGCAGCTGTATCTGTACAAGTTAGTGCTAAAATGCTTTCTCACTTTAAACTATTTTCTCTTAAGAATATATGCTCACAGTAACAATTAACATTATGAGATTAACAGAAAAAAACATTTTGATTAATAGTATGTACATGTTCTAATAAGTTTTAAAATACTAGAAAATATCATGTGAAGATAGATGTACATACAGTTTCAAACTGCTTTTTCTCAGCAATATTCAAAATGGATCCTGTTGCTTACTTCTTTCAGTGTTGTCCGTCTCTGATTTCGTTCTCAGTAGTGGCCTGACAAATCTTAAATTTCATTGGTAGAGCTAGCTGTCACTCAAAACAGACTGTTTAATGATCTGGATAATGAATGTTTAGCCACTCCCAAGTGTTGGATTAATTTTACTGTCGAATGCTGCAGAAGACATTTGTGACACTTTCGATGGTACAGCTCAAATTTGCGAAAGTGTCAGTTCGACAGTACTGACCATACTGTCGAATGCTGCGAAAGTAAAATTTGCGACTTTCAACTGACGAAAGTATTTTTTCGAGACTTGCGGCTCATCACGAAAGTAATTTTCCAAGACTGTCTATATTGACACAATTTCAGATTCTATGGAAAAATAGCTCAATTTTCAATTTTAAACACATAATCTGCAGCATAGCTGCTTCAAACTCAGTGCAGTGCAGATATTTTAGATTTACAATGTTCCAAGTGTGCATAACAACTGTGCAACGAGACTTGCAAAACACTAATTTGTTGTAATTTCTACACTCAAATGTCCTCATATATCCATATTAAGACCTCTGCTCATAACAGTGTCACTTTATGTTTAAACATTTCTACCATATAGTCTTTTTTCCACATCAACTGATCCAAAACGCAGCACATAAGCCAAAAGCACACTATTGTTAAGATGTGACTAATGAAATCTGTACTATTCACAACGTTTGGGTTGAAAGCAAAATAGTAAATTCTCAACTGAAAAGTATGACAAAACACAAACTCACAATGTACATGTGAACTGCACTGCGTAAGCTTGTAAATCAGAAATATTTCAGAATTCCTACATAAATTTTTCAACATATTCAGTTTGTTGTCTGTTCACAAACACAGCCACGGTAATTTTGTGACTGTGCCCCACACAGTTATTTCGACAATGAACTGCATCATTGCACAGTACATGTACAGGAAAACATTTTTTCCCATGTTGTGAAAAATTACAGCTCCAATGGCGATACACAGGAGTACAAAAAACACAATGTTGGTAAAATGCAGCAACGATATTGAAATTTCACTAACATGCAAGCATACTTATCAACTGTGGTACACGCACTCACACAACAGTAATAGTGGCATGTCCTCCCCCTAATTGTAAACATACTAATTGTTACAGATTTGGTAATGCACACTATCACTCTCAAGTTTTTGCTCTACCATATAGTAAATTATCATACTGACTATCCCATGACATGCTACATGGTAGAAAAGACATGTTCGTACACAGGTAAAAAATCACACCTATCGTAATCATAAGAACACATGTGAAGAAAAAATCTTTAAATGTGCACTAAAATATTGAGAATGAACAAATTTCTGATATTAATAGCAGCTGCGCAATGCACATTCATAACAACTATCATTTAGTTATGTTTTTTACCAAATTGTTAACATTCTTAACATACTATTCTATTAATACACAGTGTTATAAGAAATTTACTGAAGCCTATTCTAAAACTTTTTTTTTTTTCTCTCCTACAGGTGCCTGATACTTCTGTAAGATTGCTTACTGTCACTGTCAACCATAATACCCAAAAATGCCAACTAAATACAGACGTAGATGTGTCTCAAAAAGAGAGCAGTATAATAGTACTACACTGTTGTATAAGGGCAACAAACAAAACAGTAAAGGCACAAAAAAAAAATGAACATCGACAGACCTTTACTGCAACAGTGACCCCTACATCAAGTCACTGCAAAAAGAAACAAAATCCTTAACAAAAAAGCAAAATGTATAGCATCACAAAATGTTGTGTCGATTCTGAGACTTAACACAACTATTTTGAGTGTAAACCATAAACAGACGCCAAAACAACACCGTAAAATAAAAATTGACTTACAACTCAGAAAGAGAAAGTAGTTTCGATCACTAGCAAGTAAAGCTAAGATCAAAAGACTTATCGCTACAAGTTCTGGCACATCCACAAAAGAGAAAGAGTCACCTTTCTGATGAATTTACGCCTGAAAGTACGGACTTTGTCAGCAGAGCACTGTTTGTACTGCAACGAGTGGTATAAGATGTGTCATGTGCTTGAACAATTCAGGAAACTTGTATATGCTATTAAAAAGGCTTACTTAGTATCCTTGTTTGACTGTTGACAACTTCTGCCATGTCTTCACAGGACAGTGGCTACACACAGCACTCAGAAGCATATTTCAGGAAGAGTCTTATCATGACTTTACGAGGGTAGACGCTCAGTATTGATGAGTCCGAAAACTAAAAAATGTCCTCAGTATCTCTGATGACAATCAATTGGATAAAGATGATGACTGTGGTCCAACCACACTCTTCAGTCTAACGGCACTGCCTGACATGGTCATGTGTGCTACCTGCCTAATGAGCAATCATCATTTCAAAAAGTAGAACACTTTGTTAACCTATTCATAATAACAAGATCGCAAAGAGAGACAAAACTATTTACAGAAATTGACCATTGTGAAATCCGCCCATACTGACTCCATGGGTCACTCACTTGCATGTCCGATACTGGTGTTTGTGATAGTTTTTTCACAACATGCGGATGCTTGCAGTGCATCGTAAACAGGCATGCGAAACTTTGTCTACAGAGGATATGAAGTACAGCGAGCTGTACATCAGTACACTTGTTTAAATGACTTATTGCAGTCAGGTGACATGCAGGGTGCCATCACTTTCCTAAAAACTGCAACACATTCCTTCTGGACCAGAAACAACTAATTAGTGTAACACTTCAACAGAAAAATCTGTTTCAGTGTTAGAAATGACATTCTGAAACAGTACTGGAAGGAATTGCTAAGTTTGAGGTTGCAAAGTCTCAGAAGTTTGATTCTGTATGTGTCGTGCAACCGTTTGTGCTACAGAAACAAACTGTCACAGTCAACCTAGAAACCTGGACACCATACAATGACATGTGGTTCCTCCAGCATTCTTTGCTGCTGAAATTGACTTTCATCCACAAGACACCATTGTGTATGCAAACACTGTTTTCAAAACTGAAGTGCAACACTTTGCCAGCAAGGTCAGTGCTAAACAACATGGAAACAGATGTTACACCAAGTGAGATTTCAACACTGAATATGTTTGAACGTATTCTAATTCAGACAATGAAACCATTCCAAGCGATTCTACGCCTGAACACAAAAGACACGAAGATTCCACAGAAAGAGCTTGTTAGATCTCTAAAGGGTTCTGTGATGTATCTACCACTTCCTCTACAGGAAAATGTTCAAGCAATCTCAACAGAAATAGCTATTGTCTCTTGTAAATGGTGTGCCTACAAAGGCCAAGGTCATCTGGCAAGATGTTGTCAATGTGCAAAAGGTAAAGCTTGCTCTGGCTTATTTAAAGAGGAACAATTCCTTTAATATAGACCTTGACATAGATCAGATGGCCAGTCTCTGTGCAACATGATCTATTAGAAAAAGTAAGCCAATCATTGAGAAGGTCAGTACACAGACAAGTGACAATGTGTATGAACAGTACACAATTCACCCACTACATGCAGAGATCCATTAGAGACAACATTGATCTCTATCAAATGAAGCAGGTGAGGTGAGCCTGTCGCATTTGGGAGGCAACACTAGAAGCACGCTGCTTCCCAGACCTATTTCCAAAAGGGTCAGGGTGACACCTAGATGAAGAGAAGTATGGGTACAGGGTGCTGAGTACCGTGACTAGCCGTGTATTGAGCAAAGATGGCAAATCTGTATCGTAACATGTATAGAACCTGTTCCATCTGCTCTGGGAAAGTGAGCTTAGCATTCTGTCTGCGTCTATAGCACATACCATTCGTCTAACAAGTCCACTAGATGGAATTACAGCTGCTCAATTTCTATAGAAATTCAAGAGAAAGATGAAAATGTGCAAGTGAATCTGTCTTCCATACTTTCAAGTCTACGTGGCACCAAAGAATATTGGTATCTCAGGACACCGGAAGTGATGACAATGTTACGAGAGTAGGTAGCAGCCACATGGTTTGTCACACTTAGTTGTGCTGAATATGCCTGGGATGAACTCATTGAACTGTTAAGTGGGCAAATTCTGATGTCAAAGGCATCTCGCCGATGACTGTCGGAGAAATGTGTTCACTTGATCCTGTGTCTGTCACAAGACATTTTCACAAGTGGTTCCATGACATTCTCACTTTCATCTTGTCAAGGACAATCCTCCTGGTATTGTAGAATACTACTTTTGGAGGACAGAATATCAAGCACGAGGCCCTTTCATATCCATATGTTATTGTGGATCAAGGATGCGCCACATTGGTGAACATGAAGCAGCAGAAGTGCTATCATTCATCAAAAAATATATCACTTGTCACATTCCAGACAAGTATGACAGTCCTACACTATGGAAGTTGGTACAAAAGTTCCAGCGACATATTTGTGCAAAATATTGCCAGTGAGCAGTAAAGAACAAATCTAATTGGTACACACGATGTCGCTTTGGATTTCCTAGACGAGTTTGTCAGAATGGTGCCATGAATGACCTTTTCAGCAATGCAACACCACTTGAAGGCAAAATCAACCAAGAGGGTTACGAGTTACCCAGGGATGAAAAGAGGTACATCAATGACTACAACCCAACTCTTCTCCTAATGTGGCAAGCAAACATAGATGTTCAGTTTCATGGTTGACAACTCCACTGGCCCTGGTTCGTACGTCACTTCGTACATAACCAAACATGAACAGACTAGCTTGCAAGATCTTTTGGAAGATATTGCCACAAGCAAAAACCTGACATTCTCAGCTGTGGTCATTGGGTTTGAAGACTTTCTCACACAGAGAATGTGGAGCTTATGAAGCCAGTGACCGGTTAATGGGTACAATCTGTGCGGAAGTCTGGCTGTCACGTTTCTAGTGTAAACTACAAGAGAAATGGAAGTGTACTGATTCCTCATGCAAATTGGAGGAGCTCGTTGTCAATACACCTTCTTCAAAACATATCTTGAAGAATAACCTGATAGACACATACTACCCACGTAGACACAATGACATGAATGATATGTGTCTGTTTGAAGTGGCTAAGTGGTATGACTACAAGACAGGTGCAGCACCTGACTCAACACGACACATTTACAAGGTCAATGGACTAGATGGCTGTCTTGTGAAGAGGAACAAGCCATGGCTTATAAATCACTGCAAACTGCATCTAGGCACATCAGAGAGCACAGAACATTACTACTTTGCTCTCCTATTCCTATTTAGACCCTGGAGGAGTGAGTCTGAATTAAAAGGTGACTCTGACACATTCAAAGAACAGTTCAATCTCACTTACCAGAATTTCCAAACTGAGTACTCACAAACATATATACAAAGACTAAAAGCTGAGAAAGAACAGCTTGAGCAGGCAGAGAAGCAACTTCAGGAAGACACTCCAGTTAGTTCACAAGACAACCTTGATCCAGAAGGACAAGGTGTTCTAGGTGACCCTCTGCCCTTAAAATGCCCCAGAAGTGTTAATATCAGAAATTGAGACAGCCATGCAACATGGCACACACTCTATGGTCAACCCAGCTGATGTAGAGAAAGACTAAATCAGCTGCAGCATACAGGTCACTCCCAAGTGGTTGAAGCTGTCAACATGGTATACTACATGAAACAAAACAATGTGACTGCACTCAGTACAAGCCACTACTAATGTTTGTTAGTGGTTCAGCTGGCACAGGAAAGAGTTTCTGATTGAAGCCATCATTGCAGAAGTATGGAGTGTGACAGGCTCTTCAATGTCTGTTGCTGTGACTGCTCCCACAGGACTAGCAGCATAAACATTGGTGGAGTAACATTACACCGTCTCTTTATGTTGCCAGTCGAACATGGGAGACTGGAAGTATCAGTAAACTGTCATTCGAGGTTGCATCTCAGCTCCGCTCCATGTTCACAAAGATGCAGTTACTCATTGTGGACGAAATCAGCATGGTCTCCAATGTCATGCTTGCCTGTATTCATCTACGCCTAACGCAGATCTTAGTACTGACGATGGAGTGCCATTTGGTGGCAAAAGTATACTGTGTTGGGAGACCTTTTACAACTTGCACCAGTCAATGCAGAGCATGTATTCTAACCTGACTGCCAAGCAAGCTAAGAATATCCTCGGTTGCATTGCAGGCTATAACATATGAATTATTTACCATGTTGAGTTGTCTGAGAACATGCCAAAGTGGTGATCTAGCTTACAAATCACTTTTGATGAGCTACGGACAGGTTCTCTATCACCAGAACATGTTTGTATGTTAAATGATCGAAAAATCACAGTACATAGTACATGCATAGAAACAGCATGTAATGTCTTCAGCGATATATACTCTACTGGCAGACACATTGTGTGTCTTATGCCACGACTAAAGAAAGGCACTGAATTCAACAATCTAATGCTACAAAGAGAGAACCAAGAGATTCTAACTCTGCATGCAATTGATACAGTTGATGGCGTTATTCTTAGTCGAAAGCTAGTAGCAAAGATGACTGAACGACTAAGTGAACTGAAGTCAGATGTTTCACGAACAGCTGGCCTAGAAGCTGTTCTCACAGTTTGTAAGAATGCACGTATCATGCTGCGATGTAATCTAGATGTAGAACCAGGTATGGTAACGGTGCCATGGGAAACATCACTGACTTTGTCTATAATGTCCAGAAGACATATATTGAGACACTTGTAGTGCACTTTGACAACATGGAACACTCGACACATAGATCGAACCTGCGTGAAATTCCAGGTTTTTAAGGATATCTACATAAACAGGAAACAGTTCCATTATGTGTTGCATATGCTGTCTCCATTCACAAATCTGGGATTGAGTTTGGATTCAGCAATGGTAGACATAGGTACAGACATTTTCAAGGATGGCATGAGCTACATTGCACTTTCACGTGTACGAAGCCTTTCTGGATTGCACATCATTAGTATAGCACCTCAGAAAATACGAGCTGACAAGCGATGTATTCTTGAGTACAACAGGTTATGTACTCTACATCAGCCAAAAATGTCTTTAATACCACTGCCTACATAACTGTCTGTCTCACACAATTCAGTCACAGCTAGAGGGAGCAAAAAACAACAGCAAGCTTCCCAAAGTGATTCGACAAAAAAGAGTTCAGCAAAGGCCACAACTGCAAGTAAACATTCACAACCAGCAATTCATCAGAAATCAATTGGTGTAGCTGCTGTACCACTCTTTGACAACAGCAGTAGAGTAAACTGCTATGCTAACTCAGCTATGCAAGTTTTTCTACACATGCCGCAGTTTGTGCAGACAATATCTGCTTCACAAGACAATCCCCTATCAAATGCTTTGAAGCAGATTATCAAGATGACTTCTGACCACTCTAACAATGTACAGTCACTAACACCACTATGACAGGTGTTATCTACATATGCTGGATGTAGTACATTTGCTGCAGACATACAGCAAGACAGTACTGAGTTTATTATGGCTGTCATAAACAACCTGGATGAAAACGGCACCCCAATGCGGCAGTACTTCACAGTAACATATGTTACAAAATATGTATGTGTTTCATGTGGCAATTCACAGCGTGAAACCACACAAGAAGTGCTGTGGATAACTGTCTTTGTTCCTGAAGCCAAAAGTGTCAAATTTCGACAGCTATTCACTAATGCTGAATGTAGTCATGCCTGTGGAAGGTGCGGAGGCAGATGCACTCAGTCCATACGTCTAAGGAGTTCATCTCAATATCTGTTGCTTATGTTGCACAGATTTGACCCCAACGGGCTCAGAGCTGATACTCCTATCACAGATTACACAGCTAGTAGAATAGTCTTCAACCAATCACTGTTTGACACTCACAGTATAAGCTATCACCATGGTCAATCCATGCATTCTGGGCATTACACCGTTACTAAGGTGCCAACTGGATGGTTAGAGTGTGACTACTTCAATGACTTTTAAACAGAGACTGCCACGTCACTTGAAAATGCATATCTTCTAATATTGAAGAATTATGACAACCTTCATATTTCAGAAGAATAGGACAAAACATGTAGCATTTTAAAATGACTACTTTGTCCAAAAAATTCATGACTCATTACAATGTTGTATAATGTACAACTGTAAATAAACAATACAATTTCAACAAAATGGAATTCTAATACAGACATTACATACACTGTGACACGTTAGATCTTGTGTAGATCAGTGAGACTACATGAAAATTATTTGTAGTGGCTTCAATCGGCGCCAACAATATTCACAGTCACTAGAGAAACCATGATTACATGTCTATCAAAGATTGTACATCTAAAACTGAGCACTTACTACTCTCCTCCTCTGTACATCTCTTTAAAAATCCATGTATCAACTCATATATAACAACAAATTGATATGACTTATAAGCTCTTACTCTTGCAAACAAAGAGAACTTTTCAGTTATTATCGTGAGATAACTGAGCTACCCTATAACATTCAAGCAAACATTCCACTCTGTCACAAGTTGTCTATCAACACTTCAATTTGTCTAGTGACTCTTGACATATAGAGAACATCATTCGATCACCATGCAACAGTGTAGAACTATCACGCTTTCATGCGTAGTACTAGTATTGTACATATGTAAAAACAACTACCTTTATTGATAATGCAAGAAGCTGAGTTACACAACTGCAAATGATAACCAATTGCTGAATCTAATTTAGTGACTCTTACAAGTGTTTAAAATTACTTGTACATAATAGAAACATTTGTTTTCAAGTGTACATTGTTAATAATTAGTTTGATACTTGTACTAAAATAGCAGTGTAGCTTTTACAGTACAAGTGAATGTTTTAGATATCATTCAGCAGTATAGTAACAACATTTAACTAACCATAAGTTTGTTAAAAATGCATTCCATGACAGTTTAGTATTTACAGTTAAAATTTATATGAAGCCAATGTAAGAATTGATAAAATGTCATTTGTTCATGTAAAACATAATATTTTTTACTTGTCACATAAGTAATTCTACCGTATGTAAATAATATTGACAATTGTAAATCAGGCACTGTTGCTGATCACAAAAAACTGCATACCTGTTCCTGACAATATTTATGATCGCCTCAATTGAGGGGTCAGGTGGGAATTTTCCATTTGCACCTAGTCAGTGACATATTATTAAATAATATCAATCAAATGTCACAAAACTTACATTTGTGTAAATTGTACTACTTAGACAGTCAGCATATGGTTTTTCACACCCAGGAACATCCACATTAGCAGTCACACATTACAACAAAACACTTGTCTATCATGTATGTAATCACACTTCACAACCGACTGACATACCCTTATTAACATAACACACAAGTAATGCACTACACATAATTACAACATACAACCATTTTTAAAAAAGTAAAATTTTTTACAAACTCCATTCACATTCAATAGTAAAAATATAATGAAGTGCCACAGCTCAGCCTGACTATTAGAATTCCAGGTTGAATGTCAGAAACTACTCTCACATAAACAGAAGTGAGTACTGAAACATAACTAAAACACACAACACCTGATTAGTTTCATATAATATCACACACTTACTCAATCCATATTATACAGTTATTATTATTCTTACACATTTACATATTTGACAAGCAATGATTGCACACATACAAAGATTGTATTGTGAGACTGCTTCTGTTAACTAAATTTCACTCTTGATTGGACCTTTTCTCCATTTGACAAATTGGCAATAAATTTTTTAAAACCATAACCACCTGTGTCGACTCCTTACTTTAAATACCATTATGATATAAAAATAAGTGTGTATGACTTAAGCATACAAATCAGTGTTTACTAATACTGCTACAACTATACCTCCATCAATTTGTTTGGTACCTATGACATACAGTCAGTATCACAGCATATGCAACGATGTGGGACATTGCATGTCACATTTGACTGAATTCCTAACAGTGTCAAAAACTCAGCAATGTACTTACTTTTTGTGTGCCTATGCAGTCATTATTACTATACCAAGGTGCCACACATCAGCACCCAACAGGTCACAGCTGTGACTATACATACCATTCAGTCACTACTATGTGTACTTTGGAGTCTGACAAAATGACGTTTCTCATTGGCTGCAAACATCCTAACAACCTTATGTTAATCTTTTATTACCATACATGAAGAGGTTGACAATATACTGAATAGGTTTACAACTGTTTAAAACATGTTTCATTATTATAGCGATAGTCACTCCCAAAATTGTGTTAATGGTCAGTCAATCACCCTATAGAGACATGTGCCAGACAGCCACACCTCGTGCCACAGCACACCCCTGTGTGTGTCTGTGTGTGTGTGTGTGGTGCTGGGGGGGTGAACTCGGAGTTACAGTTTTCAACCCTATCAGCGAATTTCCTCACTTTTGTCACTCTGGAACAACCCTAACAAATGCATTAAATTGAGTTTTTAGCCTCTAATTTCCCTTCTTTTTGAGAATGATATTGAAAAATAGTGAATGTAACTCGCTCCCGCCACATGATGTATTGTGGCATAGTAACAGGAGCAGCAGCGCAAACAGAAATGATAACAGTGGCACACATGGTAACACAAGTGCGAATGAGAACAGAAAGGGTAATGCACACAGTGGCGTAGATGGGAATGGTGTGCCACGTGATGTCTTGTCACATAGTAACGTGGTGCCTGTAAATTGAAATGTCAATGGACATGGTGACACAAAGTGAAACAGAAAGCGAAACAGTACAGTACACACAAATGGCAAAAAAGTAACAGAAACGCAAACGAAAATGAAAACGCAAAGGATGATGCACATGGTGGCATTGGGGTGTGCATTGGGATGATCAGCCCTAACTCTCACGCCATGACATGTGTAAGCAGCAGAAGAATACAATAGAATGGGGTGAGAGTTGGGACCCATGATCCAGTGCACACCCAATCGCGGTTGAGGGTGGTGGCGGGTGCAAGGGGGGTTTGCAACCCTAACAGCGAATTTCCTCACTTTTGTCACTGTGGAATAACCCTAACTAATGCATTAAACAGAGTTTTTTGCCTCTAATTTCCCTCCTTTCTGGGAATGATAACAAGAAATAGTGAATGCAATGCAGCTGTTGTCTTGTGGCATACTAACAGGGACAGCAACGCAAACAGAAATACTAACAGCGGCGCACATGGTAAAACAAGCTCGAATGAAAACAAAAAGGGTAACGCACATGGTGGCGTAGACGGGAACGGTCTGCCCCGTGATGTGTTGTCACATAGTAACATGGTGCCTGCAAACAGAAATGTCAAGAAAGATAAACAGTACTGTACACAGAAATGGCAAAAAATAACAGAAACACAAGCGCAAATGAAAACGCAAAGGATAACGCACACGGTGGCGCAGATGTCAGCGTTAAGTGAAACGGTATGAATCGTAAGCGGAAAGGGCAACACTAACAGTAATGTAAGTGCACAGGCTGGTTTTCCCCAAAACCTGCATAGAGAAAGACAGTGAGTACAAATAATGTATGCATAATAATGAGTATCGGTACAGAAAATGAGATCTTGGAATACTAAATACATTATATCTCAGTAACCATACGACGTAGAAAAAAAATTTAAAAGTCATATTATTTACAACTGTCCTGGCTAATTTGTATCTTAGCCCCATTAGTGGGCTAAGAAATTTTCCAACGAAAAGTCCGTATCTCGCACCGTTTCCGAGATACGGGCCCTGAAAGGCACGGCGAACACCGCAATGTTATCCTATGGGAAAAAAGGAAAAGTTCAGAGCGCCATAACTTTGCCTCCCTGTAATGTTTTTTCACTGAACCACTGAAAGGCACATCTGTGGGTTGTTGGCTGTCTTTCCTCCAAATGTCAGCAAAAAAGACCAAACCGTTATTTTGCAGCAGAGCTCCAAATGATTTCTGTTATGTGTCGGGCGCCGTAATGTTATCCTATGGGAAAAACTGTCAATTTTGGAGTGCCGTAACTTTTCTGCCATGTGATACTTTTTCACCAAATTACTGAAAGGCACATCTGTGGACTGTTGGCTGTCTTCCCTCCCAAATTTCAGGAAAAAAGACCAAACCGTTATTTTGCAACAGGGTGCCAAAGGATTCCTGCAATGCTTCGGGTGCCGTAATGTTATCCTATGGGAAAAACTGTTAACTTTGGAGTGCTGTAACTTTTCTGCCATGTAATATTTTTTCAATACAATACTGAAAGGCATTTCTGTGAGATGTCAGCTGCGTTTCCTCCAAATTTCAGCCCAAAACTCCCAACGGTTATTTTGCAGTGCAGTGCCAAAGAATTGCTGTCATTTTCCCACAGACTAGAAAATTACTGTCGCAGTTTGCGAAAGCTTTCGCAAAAAAATTCAACACTTTCATGAGCACGAAAGTAATTTGCGAAAGTACTTTTTCCAGAAATTTGAAAAACATATTTCTGGGGGTGTTTTACCACAAAATAAAGACATGGCAAGCATCCTCAGGGCCCGACTAGGTGAATACAAAAAGAATTACGTTGCTAGACGGTCTCAAATTTAAATGCCAACCATTTTTCTGATCACCAACTGAAAACAAAATGGCAGATTTACGAAAGTAACAGGCCCATTTACGAAAGTAAAAATGCATTTGCGACACTGTCGAACTTTTTGTTAACTTTTCCCATTGACTTATAATGGGAAACTGTTTTTTGAATAACTTTTGAACCGTTTAATATTTTTTCACCAAATCTTCAAAAGGCACATCGGGGACCCTGGCCACACATTCCCTGAAGATTTCAGGCCAGTCGCACAAACCGTACGACCTGTAAGCACGACCATAGAATTCCAGAAAAACGTAAACGCACGCACAGATCATGCGTAATAACTCCATAGTCGTATATCTAACCACTATGAAACTAGGGAGATCCCAAGGCCTATGGTTCTTGATCATGTATTCCAAATTTCAGGCAAATCCATCAAACAGTTGCAAAGTTATTAAGGTGCAAAGTTTTGGGGTTTAACATAGAAATGGCTCCTCAACCCTAACTATGGTAGCACTACCGTGCATACACATAATATATATATATATATATATATATATACACATATACAGATTGATAGCTTAACACAGACACACTGCCCATGGTCATACATGCCCTGGATGATGCCTTCCCCAACAACATAGGTACCCCACTGCAGTACTGGGTGAAACACAGTGGAGGGGTGCAATGCATGGGAAAGGCATAAGACAAACCTGGGGGGGCAGGTGGCCATAGGCTGTAGGGTCACTAGGAACTAGGATATGCAGCATATCCAGTAGATAGGGAACAGGGCAGACTGGCTGGGCCAGGCAGTCCTTTTCTGCCCTCATGGTCCCTGTTCCATTGTGTGCCTTTTACACCCTGGTAGGCTAGTGTCTCCCCCCCAGCATGTTTCCTGACCTCCGGTAGCCCCGCAATTCACTTTAAACCCTGGTAGTCTAGTGGTCCCCCCACCTCCAGGCACATATCCCAACCCCCGTTAAAAATAAATAAAGATCCATTTCCCTGGTACTCTAGCAGTCCTCCCACCCCCAAGCATGTGTCTGAACCCATTGAAAAATAAATAAGATCCATTTTTCTCGAGGTCTGCTACCGGTAGTTGGATTTCATTGAATATAAATAAAGATTGAGTTTTCAGCCTGATGTCCCCCACCAGCACATCGACCCCATTGTTCAAAAGACGAGTTTTCGAGGTCCCTCTGTGACATTCTCACTGCCCCGACACGTTAATATTTAGGTTGTCTTCTTCTTCACCACCACGGCCAGCCGCCAACCGAGGTAGGAAGGGAAGTTCTTCCCACCCTTAGTCAGCAGCAGGCCATGGTGGTGAGAGGAGGGCTGAGCCGGTCACTGGCTCTGTTCACTGACATTAATGGAATGAGTGGGGTGTCACTGCTGGGTGGGGGGACCACTAGACTACCAGGTACATGGATCTTTATTTAATTTCAAAGGGGGTCAGGATACATGCTTGGAGGTGGGGGGACCGCTAGACTACCAGGGAAAGGGATCTATATTTATATTCAAAGGGGGTTGGGTTACATGCTTAGGGGTGGGCGGACCACTAGACTACCAGGGAAATGGATCTTTATTTATGTTCAACGGGGGTCAGTATACGTGCTTGAGGGTTGGGGGACCGCTAAACTACCAGGGAAAGGGATCTATATTTATATTCAATGGGGTCGGGAAATGTGCTTGAGGGTGGGGGGACCACTAGGCTACCAGGGACATAACTAGGGCAGATACCGGGGATCGGGAATCGTGCTTTGGGGGAGGCACTGCCACCACATTACCACTGGCACATTACTGCCGGCCTTTTCTCAGCAGTATTCATTGCCACGATACAGGCTGCACTAATGCCTGTAGCATGGCGCTATACCTTTGAACATGCCGGTGCACCAGCATTCAGGGCCCCTCCCCTCAGTCCCTCCCTTGCATATATTATAATTTAGCATTGGCGCTAACACCTAGCGCTGGTGCTAAATATCCTTTTAAATATAACAGTCGGGTGCAAATCGGGGCTAGTCCAGCGCAATGGATTTGTGCCCCATGCTAACCTTTGAATATCTGGCCCTGAAACTTTAAGCAGACATGTTTTAACACGTCTTATCTGCAACTCTATTGTGCTATATGCACTGTCATACTCAACTTGACTCTAAGACTTGAGATAAGGCCCCGGTGCCTGATTAGGAGAGAAATATGTTATTCTGTACATCTCAGGAATGGGACAGGAAAGTGTTCTCTTCACGTAAGAGGTCACATTGATCTAAATAACATGTTTTTCTCACTTGAAAATATCTTGAGTCAGCAGGAGTTGGGCAATAGTGGCTACCAAAAATGGGCATATAAGCAAAAGGGCTTTATCAGTCTATGTTATGCAGATCAGCATAATGATGTCACGAGCTTCCTGCTGTGTAAACATTTGGTAAGTATGCTTCTTTAAAGCAGCAGTACTAAATAATCAGGAAGTGATAATCAAATCCTGTTTTTTTGTCTGGAATCATGCAGCCATAGCTCAGAGTTCCATATCTGTAAATATTTTTTTCTAGTGATCTTTAGTTTTTAGATATTTAAAATGTATTTCCATTATTGTAGATCCACAGTGAATGTGGCTGCTGCCTAATTAGAAGCCAACCCCCTCTTAGTCACATTACATCTTTTGTTTACTTCCATGGGACCCTGTGCTGCATGTTTCCTCTGTCCCTGTGTAGTACTGCAAGTCATATGCATATGTGGTTGACAGCAGAGGGTTCCAGTTCAACATGGCAGGTGGGAGAAATGTAAACAAAAACAAAGAAAAATGGAGCAAATTGCAGGGTAATAGTACAACAAAAGCAAGAAAGATTACCAGGTAAGTCCTCAACACAGCACAGTAAACAAACTTGTAAAAGATCCTTTTTTATCTAGTACTGCTGCTTTAAGTAAAACTGGCAGAAGTAAGCTTAGGTGACAGGCAAGTTATAATACAAATATCAGTTATATATTTTGCTCTGTATTTGTGTGCTTACACTATAATGGTCTATGTAAAAAAAAAAATTATAGAGAATATCTGTGTTTTGTGTAGTTTAACCTCTGAAATAAATTACATTTTAAAATCTATACAAATTGTATTATTTTCATTGGCAATTCTAAAATAATTCTAATACTATAGGTTTGAAATCTAACATACAGTATGAGTCATGTTATAGTACAGCTAGGTTTGTGAGCTTCAGCCTAGCTACTGCCTATACTTTTTCTCTCTCACATATGCAACGAGATAACAGCGTGATTTGAGATGACTATTTCATTAGTCAATGGGAAGCTACATCACTGACCTCCCCCTTCCTGTCTGGCTAGTGACTGCCTGCTTGAAATGCAGCTTTCACATTCATTTTAATAGGAAAGCATAACATTCTGTGTCCAAAAAGCCAGTTTTGTTTATATTATTCACAGCTTTTGTCTAATATTTGTACATCTTCTTTTTTTGATCGAGTGCTTCCTCCATGCACCTTCATGAACCCTATGGGTGTCAACTTTCAAATCAACCCTGAAATGGACATTTGTGGGATATGTGCAAAACCCCCATTTGGGGCAGTTTGAAAGTTGACACCCATAGGGTTAGTGGGGGGGGGGACACTTGAGGAAAAAAAATGATTTGAAAACATTAAAAAATGTTTGGAAAATGTATTTCATCCAGGCAGCCGGGAAACAAGGAGGTCAAGGCTGTTGTTACCCATCTGCTGCTCACCTTGGGATGATTTGGGAGGAGGGGGAGAGGGTTCAGAGTTGGTCAGACAGGATGGATAGGGTGAGGTGAAGAGTCACAAAAAGCACAAACAATGATCCCTAGGAATCAATAAACAAGCATTTGTCAATGCCTAAAATGTCCTTGCATGGTGTATGTGGCAGGGGTGTGCTGTGTTAATTGAATTATAAACACCTCATGTTCTTAAGTTAGATAAAAAAGGAACTTTTCCAATGGTGACCATATTGTCAACATAGTCATCTTATTATCCCACCTCATGTACTCAGTACAGAAAATTTTCAAATCAGCACCAAAATGTAATTCTGTGCAACTGCAATGCCATTCCATGCCACCGGTGCGAAAACAAATTTTTGGGCAGGATTTGAAAAATGACAGCTGTTACATACATGAGGTGGGGTAATAAGAAGGCTATGTTGAAAATCTTTGGTAGAAATATTTAACATTTCCAAGGTTACAAGTGGGCATAGCGAAATTGCAATGAATGGTCATAACTTTGGCATTTTTCATATTTTTACACCAAATTTTCAACATACTTTTCTTATGACCCCACCTCATAAACCCCATAGATGAAAATTTCCATGCCAAAATGCCATTCTGCACCAAAGGTGTGAAAACACTTTTCGAACAGGATGTGAAAAATGACAGCTGTACTGCTCATGAGGTGGTGTGAAAAAAATGGCTATGTTGAAAATTTGGAGTCAAAATAGTGAAAATTACCAAAGTTATGCATGTGCATAGAAAGATTTCAATGAATGCACATAACTTGGCCATTATTTGGAATTTTGTCACCAAATTTGTAACATGGCCTTGTTGGGACCCCAACTCATGAACAGTGGTGGTGAAATGTTATTGTCCGGTCCTGAAAGGTGATTCCATGCAGTGACCGTGAAATCTCCTTTTGGACCCGATTAACAAAATGACAGTGACAGTGTTCATGAGGTGGGGTCCCAAAACAGCATATTGAAACTTTGGTGAAAAAATACCTAAAAAAAAGATGTTGAGGGACTGTTTTCTTTTTTTCAGGTCTTATTAAAGAAAATAAATATATTGGGACACTGTGAGTGGGCTTCCCAGTGTCCCACACTGCTGGGGGGGGTGGCACTGAATGCTGACACAGAGATTGTACCCCCCAATGTTGACCTTTTGAGTTTTGATGTATTTATTTTAAAGTTGTTAATCAGGAAAGGCATGCGGAACCAAGGCTTGTTTCTGGGTGTGACCTGTGAGTTAACAGACAGGAATGGAGGATGAGGGTGGCACAGCACAGAGGGAGGAAGAGAGGGAGCAGATTTTTTTCCTACCTACCGGGGCGGTAATGGAGGTTGGGGTGGTGCAGTGCACACAGGGAGAGAATGTGAGTTTTTTTTCTTACTACTGGGTCAGGAACATAGATTGGGGGTGGAACGGCACACAGTGGGAGGGAGCAAGAGTTTGTTTTTGTTTATATATGTTTCATGATCATCAGCTCCAGCTGCTACTTTGGGGCTGCTTGCTGTTACTTCTTGTTATATGGGTAAGCCAGATGCCGGTCCTGCACTCAGCTGCTTGCCAGACAGCTTTATGCAAATGAAAGTACTGAAGCGCTCACTCATTGGAGCGCTTCAGTTCTTTCAAGTACACAAAGTTTGAGCCCATGAAACTGTGACTACTGTCGTACTCTGCTTGTGTGGTCATTGGTCCATCAGGGACAAGCCCAGTGTAGATTGCTCTGCATTGGTCTAGTCTGTGACACACCTCTCAAATGCCATTCTCTAAAGCAAAGCAAAATGTTTCTTTTGCATGCACAAGGAAACATGAAAATAACTGTGAATGTCTCAGTTAATTTATGCCTCTAGTAGCATAACACTACAAACAATGCCATGCCCCCACCCACCACCACGACCAGGAAGAGTATTTGTCAACTCCCCACCTCCAGAGGGAACAGAAGAACTAATTACAACATGATGCCATTGCCTATAGACAATGAAGAGCAGTATACCTTGGCTCCAGCAGTGAGAAATGCAATCTGTCTGCAGTGGGCCTTACCTTGCACGTGAAACTTTTTATTTAAACATACAATGCCTTGTAAAATGTGCACTGTATCTAATCTAACTTGTAAATGACCTCTGCTCAATTGTGTTTACCCTGAATAAAAATAAATGAAATAGAAATTAATTAGCATGTTTTCCTGTGCCCTGGAAGGCTTTGTAAAGTCTTCTTCTAGTTTTGTTAGCTGCTCAGAGCCTCAGATTTACTCTGGAGCTCTAATATTCTGAGCTTTTTCCTGGCTGCTATATAGACAGCTAATTGATTTTGCCCATCTAGGTACCACTAATGTACAGTATGATTCATTTCAGAGTTTACAGCTAGGTTTGTGAGCCTCAACCTAGCTATTGCCAATACTCCTTCTCCCCACATATGCAATGAGAGGACAGCATGATTTGAGATGACTATTTCATCCAGCACCTCTGCAGTTTAATTTTACTGCCAGCCCAAGGAACCTGAAAAAAGAGAATAGTCCTCCCTCCAGCTTGACCAGCTAGATGGAAATTTTATGCAGTGGACAGAAAAAAACAAACAATAGCAACAACTTGGAAATGAGGGAGCATAGAAGGTTGCCCCTGAAAAAGGGACCTTCGGGGCTCAGTGAGCCTACCCAGTTACCAAAATTTAATAAATAAATGGAAGAGAAGCAAGCTAGCAACTGTTGCAAACACCACAGCAGCAAGATTACAAAGCCTCAACCTCCTGTCCCTTGTATTCTCAGTCTTAGTTTTTTGTTTTTTTTAATTTGGCCACCATCCACAATTTAGGAAGGAGCCAGGAAAGGGAAAGGGAAAGAAAAAACACATTTGCAGGCAGATTGCAGAGAAATAATTAATCAGTCAGAAAAAATCTCTCACCCACAACAGCTCCTCCTCAAATTCTCACCCATGCTGCCAGCACCAAGCACCCCTAGAAGTATGCCAGTTAAAGCCAATCATAGTTATCTCATCAAGACAAGTTGACTTAGAGTAGAAGCAAGCAATAGACCTCTCCCTTCTCTGAGGCCACTTTCTTAACTGTCTACAGTGGCCACCACGTCATACACTGTAATGTCACATCCCAAACCAATAGCAGCCGTCGCAGCACCAGCTAACAAGCTCCTTCCTCTATCTTTTGCTGCAGTGCCACCCAACCACACCTCCCCATGAGTTAGCTGAAGGTTAACAAGTACTTTGCATGACATGTGATCTGAAAGAGCTGAGTCATTGTTTTCTTTCATACCACTCTGCTGCCTACCAGGATTGGCAGCATTCATGTTGATTGTGTACTCCACACAAAAGAGGCCCAGCCCCCACATTGGCACTGGCTGCTAGGTTTTCTTTTGTATTTTGTTGCTGCAAGAGAAGAGGATGTTAATTAAATGCTGCTGTGTGCTGTACTACTTCCCTGCCCAGCTGTTGTGATGTCTGCCGACCTGTGCTGCAGGTGGGCCAGTGAGTCGAGTCGTGATGTGAGGTCATCTTCTGCCTGGTGGAAAGTAAGGTGAATTATTTGGTGACTGCACAGATTACTGAATGTCCAGTCACACTATTTTGTCCTTGAAGTTTTGCTTCTAGGCTCTAGATTGTTGCATTGTTGTTATTTTCAATCCAGCTCCACTGTTCCCCCATGTGTGTACACTTCAGTGCTAAAATTACAATCCACTCAGCAAGTTGCTGGGTGGCTTCATGTACATGAAATGAGCCAGCTGCTGTCTGTATGATAGGAGCAGATGACTCTTGTCAAGTACATGAAGTTTCTGCCCAGCAAGCAATGAGTAGTGTCATGATCAGAGTGGTTGCTCATTGGTCTGCACTGCAGAGCCTCTTGGAGCTCCAGCTGCAACTGGCTCAGAAGTGACGCACCTCTAAAATGCTGTTCTTTGAAACAAAACATTTCTTGCACAAGCACAAGCAAACAAAAAAGTCAGCATACATTCCTGTATGACTGTCTGGGTGTCCCTTTGTATCAGTCTCGGAGGATGACTTCAACCATAATATGCCTAGCAACAAGGCACTATATAATATGGAGGAAGGATATTAAAAAAAAAAACAATAAAAACAAGCCTTAAAAACATTAAATTAAACATTGTAAATAACTTAATTCTTTTATTTATAGCCCATTGTGTAATTGCAATAACTCACTCCAGGATGTGGGTTATGCTGGGATATACCCATTTCTGGTGTGGATTTGGTCACTCAACCTGTAGCCTTGTGGCCAAACCACACCAGGAGTGGGTAAATCCTAGTATAACCTACTCCCTGTTATGGATTATTGCTTTACTGTACCATACTTGTTGCAGGCACTGTTTTTTTTTTCAATTATTTCTTTCTGTTCCCTAGGATGGGTGGGGGATTTGACCCTTCTCAGTGCCAGGAGCTCACACCCAGTATCCCCCACCAGGCTGCCTCAGACTGGGGAGGCCCACAGCTTTCCCACTGTGGCAGGGGTACCACCAGGGGGGAGATACTGGGATCCACCAGAGGCCCCAGCCAAAGCTGCACCTGGGATGTCATTTAGGCAGAGTTCTGAGGACATCATGGGGCTCCTAGAGGGTTTTTCCCTTAGTTGCTCCCCAGAGGCACAGATGTACAATGACATCAGCATGGGTCAGGCACACTCCCACACATGACTTACAGATGTCTGTCATCACCTCTCCAGCTGAAGACTGGCCCTGACTGTTGTTTATCCTGCCTCCACTATGCGACACTGAATTCTGTGGAATCATGACTCTCCCCCCCGGAGGAGGAAATCTGTCCATGGGACACTTATCCTACCTCCACCAGCTGACCTCCTGGTGTCCCAAGCTCACTGCAGAACTTGGGTCATCAGTGCCACAGGCAGCAGTGTTATCACTGAGCTGGTGGAATGGCTTGTGGCAGGTCCTGTTGGCATGCATCTACTGTCAATTACTATTTGCAGTGCTGTGACAGAGTCTGCAAAACCCACTAATACTACCATGACCCAGTATGAGCTGCAATAGTAGCTAGTATTCATTCCTGACATCAAGGCACATACACACCTGTAGTCTCTGTTTTATCTATGCAACTCCCATGCCAAAATGGGGGCATACTTAGCCTCGCAGCTCTAGTTCCAGCTGCTCTCCCAAGCACCTCACATATGGCCTGCATATTTTTTTCTGTCCCCCCCAAATCCTTTCTTTGCTCTGGTGCCCCAGTTTTAGCCCATGTGTAAATACAAGCCCTGCAGGGCTCTTAAGTTCAAATTGCAAATCTCCCACTTGAAGCATACCCCTGAGGTAGTGGGAATTGTGTAGGCATGAGCGGCACCTTTGATTTTCGACTGCAAGAATTTGCGGTCATTCTGAGAGGTGTTCCATTGGTCCCAGGATCCCCATGTAGTAAGTGGGACCCAGTGACCATGGACAGAGACCTGAGTGCCCACTTATTTCAAAAAAGAAAAAGATCTGCAAAGTGCTTTCAATCTGCACTCATGAATATTAATGAGCCAGAGCCCTGATCGCTTTGAAATATTCATGAGGGTCTGTCTGCCCTCAGGGCAGCTTGTACTTGGCTGCAGCTGAAAAGGGAAGAAAAGTTTAGAAATAACTATTGTAACTGAAATGTGTGTTTAGGGGGAAAAAAGTTCCAAGGTGGAAAGTGTTTAAGAAAATAAATGCTCAACTCTTGGCTGCACCAGACTAATTTGGGACTCAGATAAAAAACAGCCTGTCTGCTGCTGCATGTTAGGGAGCTAAAATATCGGCAGCAGCAACAGGAAAATGGACTAAGCAAATTAAGAGATCTGTGCAGTGACAGCAAGTACATATACAAGGGCTTATGGACTGTGTGGCATTGGGGCCAATATTTAATCATTTATGGCTGTACCAGGACTTTGATTCAGGACTGTACTTGATCTCCTAAGGGACTAGTATTTTATCAGCCATTGTAAGCAGCCACAGCCAACTGGAAAGCCAGGATAACAAAGTCAGGACTTGTGGGACATTAGCCAAAGCTCATGGGAAATCACCAAGTACTCATGGGGACTTATAGAGACCTAATTTCAGGCACCAAAACAACAGACCAACAGTGCATCGAGCGACGTTCCTACATAATTCATTTTTGTGATTGACAGGTCCTCCAGCCAATTGGAGGCCTTGCGCCCAAAACTCTCAGCCAGTCAGGAGCCTCAGGAGAACCCTATAAGAGACTGTGTTTTCCAGCATTTTGCCAGATTCGAGCAGGAACCCCCAATGGGGTGGGGGCTCTGGCCCCCAGCCATGTAGCCAAGCCTGGAGATCCAGTTAATCTTCCCTATCCTGGAGAGGGTGTTGCCTTCTTTATTTAGTTAAAAGTTTAAAGCTATGTAGTTTTTAATAACTGCTAGCCTGGGGGTTGCCAGAATGTCCCAAGGTGCTAGCCTTCCCTTCCATGTCAGAGAAAGATGTGGACCTGAACCAGACGACATCAAGCCAGCTGTGAGACAGCTGAACAACCTCAGTTGTGAGAGAACAGAAGATCATCAGGAGCCTTGATACTTTGTATTTATTGTTTTGTCAATAAAAGAAACAACATACAGGTAATATCTCCTACCAGGCATATAACACTAAGGATAAAAGAGCCACCCAATGGAAAACAGTATAAGAGTTAGCCTCAATAGTCTGATTTAAGGATCTGGGGGCATTTCAAACATTGCATGTCCATAAAGATGTCCCAAACATAGCTACACCTCGCAATATTGTGGCGATCAAGCAACATTAAGGTAGTCCAAAGATAGTTTATAATCAGCCAAGGGGTGATGTGATCCCATATCATGGGGATCAACCGTGAGGAGCCTGAGTAAGTACTCATGTACCCCCAGTTGCAAGAAAGAAAGCAATCTTAGTAAATCAGGGCCATCTTGCCCAAGTGACTGTTCAAGTGACCATGTTCCAGGGTCTGCACCCTACAGCTGTGCATAACCATAGCCCAGCATGGGTGGACCTCTATTGAATGGTTGCTTCTGATTTGAGACTGTCCATTGGATCAGCATTCTACTGCTGTTTATAACCTTTGCCCACCAGGGGTGGGCCCCTTTAGTAGAACTGTTTGCTGACCTTGTCTGCTCTGGGGGTACCCAGTGAGAGCCCCAGATAGGCTAGTAAATGTGCTGAAATGTACTTGTGTTAATAATCTGGTTGAGAATGTCCTGTGGAGATGCCAGCCATAGCCACATTGCCACATTAAGGGACTGAAACCTCAAAGTCAGTTAAGACTGGCTTATACAATCTGGAAAAGACAGTTTTCCACCAAGTTCAAGGTAACCAGGGTGGCCCTCCTGACCGCTGGTAAAAGGTGTTCCCTTTTGGTGACTGTGCTTAATTATGTCTGAAAATATAAATTTACTGGATGTGTCAAAAGCATAAATGTGCTGATTATTCAGGATTGCTAATCCAAGTTTCAACCAACGTAACTGGATGGTTACCTCCTCCTGAACTGTTCAGTCTGCTACATGCAGGGTAACCCCTGCTCTTCTGCCAAAAGCAGGACAACCCCTGCACTTCTAAGATTTAAAGAGTGTTGTTTGTTAAATTGCTTCTCAAGTTAAACCTCTTTCCTCTTTTAAATTAAAGATGGCCAACGCCACCAGCTGCAACATCCACCAGGCCTGCAGCCATCTAGGACTTTGGTAACTGGGTACCCAGGGTATAGTGTGAGACTGCAGGGTTTCATATATGCCTGGGAACTGATACCAGTGGTGGAGAAACGAAATGTGTTACATCTGATTTAATGCAGTCTAGATAGCCAGAGCTCTGGGTATCCTTTCTGGTTGGTAAAATGTGTTTTTTTTTCTGCATAATCTGGTACTCACCCAGCTGGAGGGTTTCACCAGCACAAACCAAATCAATTGTATATTTTGTAAGTATAATCCATGCATGACCTCTACTCCTCTGGTTTCCCTATTCCTAATTCCTTAGTGTGCCCCTAAATAAATATTATGAGTATCCTTTTTGCAAATGGTTGTTGTGAGCATATTATTAGAGAGATTGTTTAATTATCAAATGTCTGGAATGTGGGGAAATGTATAATGGGATCATGTGTTGGGGTGGCAAAAGGTAATTGTGGGTGGTATAACATCTCAGGGGGTTGTACCAGGTAACAGCTAGCCCCCTTTAAAATTAGACTCTGAGTGGAGGCACTGCGCATTATAGAACCTAATGGAAAATCATCAGTTTGATGTAAGTTTGGGAACCCAAACCCCTCAGCCTATGTCTTAGGTAGTAGGCAGGGGTGTAACTCTAGGAGTAATGCAGCCTAGGGGTTACATCTACATGACAATTTCTACATTCTCATAGGCAACGGGGCATAGGTGTAGGAGTGGGAATAGGTAGCAAATGTAATTTGTTGAACATAATAAAAATGGAATAAACAGTTAATGTTTTCCTTGATAAGCAGCATTTTAGGAAGGCAAAGAATTGGAGATTCTCAGGGTCAAGCCTTGACAGAAAATCATCAGAAGATGAGACAGAGGAGGAGTATGATCAGGAAGTTGTGAACATACATTCTTTTTGGTTTCCTCAGGCTTTTTTGCTGCTCCATTGTAAGTGTATTCAACTGTTTCTGTTTGATTTAGTCTACGCATCAATGGAAAATGAACACAATTTTACATTAGGGATCGAATACAGTTGCCATGGCAAATTCATGTCCAACGTCTTGCTGTCAAATCTGTCTTAAAGTTGTATCAGACACATCTTTGACAATTCATTAATGAGTTTTGCATCCTGCTGCTGCTGCGATGACTCAAATGAACTAGCTGTATCATCAATACCAGCTCCTATAGTGATGGATACCAATCCTATTGTATCGCCTATGCAGTGCACAACTAGGGAAGTAATGTAGGCGGGGTCACCCACATGCCACAGTGATGCATGATGAAGAAAGTGTGATTCATGATGGAGGGAGAAGAGGTGGGTGAAACTTCAGTTTCTTCACCTACACCTAAATTTATTTAATGCAGGTCACAAACACAATATTCTCTCTTCCCGAAAGTTTTTTACATAGGGAAGATGACCTTCTAAAATCCCTGAAAAGTTCCATAAGATAACTAAAAAGTTCCCCAAAATAGGTAAATAGTCATTTGTGGACTTTTTGTTACTTATGTTCTCACAGGATATGGTGGTAGAGGGGGTCAGACTTCAACTTACAAAGAGCCATTACAATATACAGTGTTCTGAGAGTTACTATACAGTTTCTCAGTGTCTGTTCAGATGCAGTTGTGTGCTCACGCAAACAGGTTGTATCTCAGTCTGCATTTTATTACACATATTAACATTATAAATCCCATACAAAATCACACCAGACACCCAAATGTTGAACTTTGAAGCTAGGGTAACTTGTTTTTGAACAGTCTTTATAATTTTGATGTGAAGTTTCTGTTTTTCCAAACTTTAGTTTTTGAGAGGCTGAACATTTAAGAGATCCTGCAGACTCTGCAGTCTGCAGTGGTGAGACTGTGTGCTGGCCTCACAGTACAGTACAGTGAAAAATCTTCACAGTGCTTTTTTGGGCTATTATTTTGAATATTATTTTAATTATACTTGAAAGAAATAAAATATTATTTCACAAAATTCTGTTACAATACAGTACACTTGTAATGGGGTGTATGCTGTGTTGTACTTGTGTCATACTCAATTTGTGTATTTATCTCACTGTCCCATCTCATTCATAGTGTAAGCACTGCTTGCCTAGTGTGTGCACCCCCTAAATACAGCATGTGTCATTGCAGCAGCATAGGGGTACTCACAGTATTTGTTTTTAATCTAGATTTTGATCTTCCAAAATCTTCTGACTTCAGTCCACATAAAGTAATTTTTCCCTGTTGGTCATGTAATAGATAGCCCACTCTAAGGTGTGCGGTCACACTCTGATATATGCTCACTTTGGTGTGCGTCAACCACTCAAAGCATGCATATATCGGAGCTCGACCGCACATCCTTGAGATGGTTATCTATCTTATAAAGTGGCAAAATTGTCTTGAAGGGGGGTAAAAGTGCAGGTGCGTGGTCGCTCTGATATACACATGGTCATGGGATGTGTTTCAACCAACCAGCAGAGATAATGTTTCCTACCCATTTTATAAATTGCTTTATAGTACTTATCATGTTAGCAGTATAAGAAAAATTAGTTCTTGCTTGAATACCAAATTTAAGTCTTATCAAATCTCCTGCCTTCATAAACAGGTATTTTGCCCTGTTAGGTGTATAGTTTTTCAGTTATCAAAAAAGCAGCATAGAAGGAATCACTAATACTAGAGTAAATACTATATATATGTCTCACAATAGCTCCTAATTCCACTTACTGTAAGGGTACTAAGTTTTTTCCATTGCATAGCGTGCTACTTTTTTGCATCTTGCTGTCAAAGATTTCAAGTTTTCCCATTCTGTTGAGTGTGAAAGAAGAGGTCCCTCCATTCCTGGAGCAAAACCCATTTTCTGCCAATACATTGTATAACTAGAGGAGCTGAGAGGAAGAGTGAATGATTCAGAGGAGGAATACCCAACAAGGCCAGGGTAGAGTCTCAGACTGTGTTCAATGGGGTCAATTAATGACACTGACACCAAACGTGGTCCTAATAGGAATCTACAGTGTGTGGGCACAACCACATAATGTGTGAGAGAGACGTTTGGGAAGTTACACCTCTAACAGTTGCTATTGGGAGTTAGGCCAGCTCTGTAATGCTACCGTGGCATATGGTAGTCCCTGTGCAGTAATTTGTATTGCAGTGTTTTGGCCTATATTTCACAGTTGATGGTGTTCACACCTGCCCCAAGTCATGGGGTGGTATGGCCATGCCAAGTTCTACCTCCCACTTATCCTCTGGGGCAAGGATCTCAGGTGTTTGAATTTCTTTAGATCTAAAGTGCAGGAAACTTTCTGCTAGGTGCTGTGTAGTTATTCGTTGTAGTATCAAAGTCTCCTCTGGTGCTGCTAGAGGCAGAATATGTTGAGGGGAGATTTTAGTTAGCAAAAGGTCTCTTAGTTGTAGTAATTGCTAGAAGTGGGTCTTAGAAAGGGTAAATTCCCACTGCAACTCCTCAAATTACTTATAAACCACTGTAGTGGGTGTATAGAACTTCCCTAGTGTGTGTGTATCCTCCTTTGTTACCACATCTGCCAGTTTAAGGGCTGCCAACAAATGAAAATTTCTGGACTCCTCCAAATGGGCTGCAGTCAAGAAAATTTACATATCCAGTTCAATTTTTTATATGTGTTATCCAGGTTGCTATAGCATGATTGACACATGAAGATGCTTGTTGGCTGGGTTTCCAGTCTGGCATTATCAAGGCTTGTGTTCCAGGGATGTTGACCTCAGTAAGTTCATTATCCATCCATTTTGGAGATGAGGTTAGGAGTTCCAGTCTGCAGCATAAGATGGCCTATCTAAGGACAACTACCTAATGTACCAGCTTAAGGTTGGGAAGGCCAAAGCCTCCATATTTCCAGTGAGTCTAGACTACTTATATTTTAATCTTAGGGTCCTTATTGGCCCAGATGAATTAGGATATTTTGGAGTTGAATTTTGTGAAAAAGGTGCTGGAAATTGGTATGGGGAGATTTGCTAGTATATGTTGAAGTTTGGATAATGCCACCATTTTTAGGGTGTTCACCTTACCCCACAGGTACAAGTGGATTTTCCCCCAGCTCCACAGGTCTGAATCAAGCTTGGTGAGCATAGAGTTGGTTTTGGCTGCCACTGCGATTTTTATATCAGGCAACAGTTAAATGCCTAAACAAGTGACCCCTTCAGGCACCCTTTGACATGGATAAGCAGTAAACAAGTTCTGAGTGCACACAGTGTTTAGAGGGCATAACATGAGGTTTTTCTCTGTTTAGTGTATACCCTGAGAGGGCTGAGTGTTCATTACTGATAGCACTCAGTGACCGTAGGGATGATGGAATGTTAGTCAGGAAAAGGGTGATGTCGTTGGAAAACAAGATTAGCTTAGTATTGCACTGTCCCATAGTGATGCCCAGGAAGTTGGGATTTTTTCTTATTTTGGCAGCCAGTGGTTCCACCACAAGGAAGAAAAAAATTGGGGAAAACAGATGCCCCTAACAAGTTCCACACTACAGGTTGAATGTCAAAGAGATGATGGAGCTTGTGAGGATGGATGCACTGGGGGCATTTTAAAGAAGTCTGATCAGGTTAATGAAGCTTGAAGGGAACCCAAATCTTTCCAGGGCATCAAAAAAGGTATTACCACTCCACCCTGTCAAAGGCCTTCTCAGCATCAAGTGACAGGGTGGCAGTGAGCAGAACCTGTTCTCTAACCTCCCTGTACAAAAATAATTATATGAAATGTTTTCATGCTGCACACATAAAACTATCCATGTGACATGCATGTGGCAAGCATGATTTAAATGTTAAACTGGAATCAATTGCATGCATGTGGGATGTGTGAAGCAGGCAAATTTGAAAAGCATGCTTTTTATGTTAAATTGGAACAGACTGCATGCATGCAGTATGCGTGCAAAAGCAAGTGGTCACTGATAACTGCACACATAAAAGTTAAGTGATTTGCTTAAAATTACACAGTATCTAAGTGGTGGTTAATGAGATTCAAACCCCAGTCTTCAAGGCTGCAGTTCAGTGCCTTTAACCACTAAGCTATACTGCCTGCATACATATGGCTCACTTTTACTTCAATACAAATCTGGATACATCGGCGAGGTACCATATGATAAGAGCTAAAACAAAAACACTGAATGTCAGAACAGTGACCACAAATCTCCAAAAAGAATTCCGGCGATCAGCACAACAGCTACAAAAATAAAATCGGCAGCACCACAAAAATAAAAAATAAAAATATTAAACCACAACATTTATGTGGGGGCTGTGCCCCTGATGCCACCCCTTGCAAGGGACAAGCTCACCGCACCCCTCATTATTAAATATCCAACTCCAAGGGGATCAGACACTGGGGAAAAGAGGCAGGCATGGGAGGGGGCTACTCGATGGGATGGCAGTGTGCAGGGGGAGAATGTAGGGTGGAGCAACCTGCGGGTGGGGTTACACACAGTCAGGGCACAAAAAAACACTACCCAAACCCTCCCCCCCAAAAAAATCAACAAAACAAAGATTAGGAAAATAAACCCCACACCAGTACCAAACCATGGACCACCATCTTCGCAGACCACAGCCCTACCCACCACACCAGCTGGCCAGCTTGATCAGCCTTACCAAAGAAACCCCCTATGACCTTCTGTGCTCTCCAGCCTACATTCCCTTGCTATTCCATTCCTCACTCTCTTTTCCATTCACTCTCCTTCCTCCTCATTATTCTTTTACTGTCACTATTAATCCAGGCACTCAAATTGAATCGCTCAGTTTGAGTCACCTATTTGACAGGCTACCCATCTACATGCATATGGCATTCTTATAACCACTGACAGATGTTTTAGTTTTCTTGCCCCTCCGTCTCAGCTGCACAGCTGAACCATAGCACTTATACCATTGGAAACACATGGGGTTCTTCCCACCCCAAATACACACACACACACTTATCCACAAAACTATCTAATTACTTCTGTGTGGCCTGTATTCTTACTACTTTCTCTGCATACTTTTGAATGCTTCCACACAAACAGACCTTTAGGGTCAAACACAAAAGTAGCAATAACTCAACACCAACCCACACAGCCAGTCGCCCTCTCACATGTACAGGGTGGGTTTGCCATGTTTTCTAGGGTTCTAGTTTGATTCAGATTCAGCATGGTTTGGCAGCGTATAGTATGAGTGTGGTTCAGTTTGATTTGATAAGTAAAAGTTTGGGTTCAAGTTCATTCGATTTGAAATTTTTTTTTGTGTAATTTTTCAGTTTGAGTGCAATTTACTGTTAGATGTATTCTTACTGCCTCAATATGAGTTCTCCTCATCTCACATTTTCTGGGTTCGAATTCAGTTCAGATTCATTTTTTTCCCCTTAGAGTTCAAGTTCAGTTTGGATCAAGCAAAAACATAAAAGTTTGAGTTTGGTTTGGATTTAGTTCACAGAATAACCTTCCCTCTAGCCACATACATACATATTGTAGCAGGCACAGCCATGCTGTTATAGGCAACCCACCAAGTACAGATATAAGCTGAGAGTCTCTGACCTGAGTACTAGGGAGTCCGAGCCAGAGGCAGGAGTCTTTAAGGGATGATGTCCATGGGTCAGAGTGCTAGGGTGTACCCCCTTGAAATGAATGACGTTCTTTTTTATTTCTATTTTATACATTATGATGATGAGTTGGAGAATCATGAAGGCCACTTTTCTTCTAACAATGCCCTTGTTAGTTGAACAGTGGCCTTCATTAAAGATCAAATACCAGTGTTTTACAGATTTACAATACACACAGGAATTCAAGTCCCTGTGTCAAGATTAGTGTTTCCTGAAAATATCATGTTGTTTGGTTTTGTGGTTTTCTTTCAAACAGCATCTGTTAATGTGCTTTACAGTAACTGAAAACAGTGAAGAAATTATGAAGAATTTTCTATCCCTATGAGTGAGTGATGACATCATTCTTGTCCAGCCTGTTCCTGCAGCAATGAAGTCCTTAATTGCCAGTAGTAGCTGTTGCACTTCCCAGTCAGAGCAATCTGTAGGTCTAATTGTCTTTACTCCAAGTGTGTTACTAACCCATCTGGGTTGTGTTTAGATAGATTGTATCACTCTGTTCTCATAAAGAGTTGGTTATTTGTGTTTCAGTGGGTAACTGAAGTGGTATAAATGAATGTTTGTGAGAAATCTCCTGTCTGTATCACAGCTGTGTTATTTCACATTAAACCTGCATTGTTTTTTTTTTGGCTATATAAACACAGGGTTGTTTAATGGAAATAAAATAAATCTAAAGTTTGTTGAGTCAGAAAATCATAAAAGTAGTGTGTCTTTGATGTAGCCTCCATAGATACCTGCATATTCATGTGAGAACAATATTATTGTTATGTTAGATTGACAAACAGGTGTCTGCCACACTTTGCTATTTCAGGAATGTGTTCTGTTACATCAAAACTCTGCATTGTTTTTTTGGCTTTGTAAACCCAGGGTTGTTTAATGGCTATAAAATAAATCTAAAGTTTAAGTCATAGAAGTACTGTGTCCTTGATGTAGCCTCCATACATATGTTCATGTGAAAACAATATTGTTTTTACATCAGATTGATAAACAGTCTGCCACACTTTGCTATTTCAGGAACATGTTCTGTATGAACTCACAAAATTCATTTCTCTGAGGGATTCTGGTTGGAAATATATCATGTAATCATGTATGTGTGTGTAACTAGACATGCTATATGTCATCCTGATGCCATTGTCTCTTGCCCCTCAGTTGAGGCTACTGCACCCTGCTTCCCTCTGTCCCCCAAGTCAGGGCCCAATGCCCCATGTTGCCCCTGTTCCAGTCTCCACAGACAGGACCACTGTGCTCTCTGTCTCTACAGTTGGGGTTGTTGTACCATACTGCCCAAAGCCACCAAAGGTGGGGCTTTTGTTGCACCCTGCTACCAATTTCCACTACCCCGAAATGGGCAGGGCTACGGCATAATGTGCAATCCGTCTGAGTCAGTGCTGCTGTACCCTGATGCCACCCTTTGTCTTGCCACATGGTCAAGGCATCTGCACCATGCTGTCCTCAGTCTCTGTCACCACATCCAAGGCTGCTGTGCCCTAGAGCCCCATACCTCCACAGGTAGGGCTGTTGCACCCTGCTACCCTCTGTCTCCACCCTATAACACAAGATGAAAGTGCTTGTTTTTTCTTTTGAGCAGTTTGGATAGTGTACTAAAGGATCTGACTCTGGTGGCAGGGAGCAGCATGGTGCAACAACCCCAACTGTGGAAGCAAGAGACTCTATGGTGCAGCAGGACACAGCGATGGCAGGGGCAGAGGACAGCTTGGTACAGAAGTTTTGGCTGTGGGGCAGAACACAGTGGGGCAACAGGATACAGCAGCCCTGACTATGTGACAAGGTACTGTACACATGTTGCAGCTGCTCTGCCCATTTGGGGCAGTACAGGTGCAGAAAAATCTCCACCTTTTGTTGGCCTTGTGCCACATGGTGCAGCAGCCCCAACTGTGGAGGCAGAAGCCCTGGGACTATAGGGCTTAGCAGAACACCACAGTCCTGTCTTTGGAGATTTGAACAGGGGGCAACAGGGGGCATTGGCCCTGCCTTTGGGGGGAGCGAGGGAAGCAGGGTGCAGTAGCCTCAACTGAGGGGCAAGAGACATGGGCATCAGGATGACATACCTGTATAGTATGTCTAGTTACACACATACATGATGTATTTTCACACAGAATCCCTCAAATAACTGAATTTTGTGAGTTCATATAGTACATGTTCCTGAAATAGCAAAGTGTGGCAGGCACCTGTTTGTCAATCTAACGTAACAACAATATTGTTCTCACATGAATATACAGGCATGCATGGAGGCTACATCAAAGACACACTACTTTTATGACTTAACAAACTTTAGATTTATTTTATATTCATTAAACAACCCTGTGTTTATATAGCCAAAAAACAATGCAGAGTTTTAATGTGAAATAACTCAGCTGTGATACAGACAGGAGATTTCTCACAAATATTCATTTATACCGCTTCAGTTACTCACTGAAACACAAACAGCCAACTTTTTTATGAGAACAGAATGATGCAATCTATCTAAACACAAACCAGATGGGTTAGTATCACACTTGGAGTAAAAACAATTAGCCTTACAGATTGCTCTGACTGGGAAGTGCAACAGCTACTACAGGCAATTAAGGACTTCATTGCTGCAGCAACAGGCTGGACAGGAACGATATCATCATTCACTGATAGGGACAGAAAAATCTTCACTGTTTCTTCTCTGTTTTCAGTTACTGCAGAGCACATTAGCAGATGCTGATTTAAAGAAAACCACAAAACCAAACAACATGATATTTTCAGGAAACACTAATCATGATACAGGGACTTGAATTCCTGTGTTTATTGTAAATCTTTAAACACTGGCATTTGATCTTTAATCACCAGCTCTCCATCAATAATGTATAAAATAGTAATACAAAAATACCCCAATTCATTTCCATGGGCCATGCCCCTGTACTCTCCCTTGCCTTATATCATAATGTGCCTGACTGTGGGGGTGTGGATATTAGCTTCATGGGGTGGGAGGGCATAACCCTGACTATAGTGGGGCTCCAATAGTTTGTGCATACCATACTGCACAACTGTCCCAAATTACAAGGAACAGCTCTTAGGTTATCCCTGAAAACTGCTCAGCCCCATCATCCATCCATCGATCATGGAAAACATCCGGCTCATACAGAGGATGTCATGCAAATTTAGACTTCATGGCAGGAGCATCATTTCAGATTTCAGCAGGGGGAAGCTAACAACCAGTGGAGGCCAGGTGCTAGTTAGACCCTAGACGGCAAGCTCTGGAACATCTGGAACATCTCTAAAAGGTAGAATGTATTTATTGTGACTGGAAAGTGCTATGCAAATCAGGAAAAATTCAAATGTATAAGATTCATCTGTCTATTCACCGGAGCAGTGCATCAGATTTGGGCTTAAACCCACCCAATTACTAACCAGTTTTTTCTTGGCTGAAGTTCTGAACCCCCCACCCCATGGGTTGTGAAGCTGCCCAAAAGCACAAAACCATGAAAAACACATCAATAAGTCAGTCCTTCCTCCTTCCCCAATCCCCTACAAAAAAAATGATTTACTTTTACTTACCTGACTATCTGGCCAGACCCTGCGGCGTGGACCAGTGTGTCACCAGTCCAGTTTTCAGTCCACTCCTCCTTTGTCCTTCTTCCAGAAGCTAGATACTAGAACCAACCATCCCAGATCTCCCCTGTGGTCTGTGACCAAGTCACCTCACTGACCAAACCCACCCAGCCTGTATTGTTTGCTTCTTGCTTGGCTGCTGCCACACTGCACTGATCAAGGCCTGTGAAAGCCTCCCACACCACTGTCACCACTACTGCTAAACCTACCTTGTTGTTGTGGGGGTCTGTGCTGTTATTTTTTTGTAAGCTGAGCCTAGTAGAATAAGTAGGTAGCCCAGTTATAGAGTTGGCATATTCACATCTATTCATCATAATCGGGAGGTGGAGCAGCAAGACGGCTGCTGTGCTGCTCCACTCCTCACTGCTCCATGCTGCACCAGGTCTGAAAAGTGTTTGTTTAGTTTTGATTTTATTTAAATTGTGTATTTTACCTTTTCTTTGAGAAGTTATCTTATTCAAATTTTATTCAGATGACAGATAGCAAGTGGCACTAATAGTTTGAATATCGTTTTGCCTTAGTTCCTGGAAAAAACATCATCAAAGCACCAGCAAAACTGCTTGGAGCTATAAGTGCCCTTGCTCTTTTAATATTTTACAGTGCTCCTAGCTGCATTGTTCATATGTGTTTAAATCTTGCAGTCACATATCTTATGGTAGAGAAGACTGAAGCTGAACGATTATGGTGTTTTCACCCTAAATGACAAACGCTGAGTGGGCCCAAGGAGAAATAGACATGGGAAAAGATGGTTTTGCACTGTCTGTGCTAATGTGCTCATTTCACTCCAATTAAAGGTAAGCCATCTTTGCTTGGGACAGGGGGCTCAGTATTCCCATTGGGATGTAACTGCCTGCACTCAGTGGATCATTTTATGCTTGTATTTTCCAGGTGACCCCCAGAGGCTTTCCATGGATGATGGACCACAACGGAAGAAAAATTTAAAATGGAAATAGAGGGACACTTGCTGAGGCTCTTGCAGGAGATTTGGACTCCCAGACCCCTGGATTAAGTGAGGGGAAACAAGTTTATTTGCATTTTTGTCCTTTGCCTGTGATGTTCCCTGTTCTTAACCCATGAAGATACACTGTATTTGCAATGGTGGAAATTGGTCATGGGAGCCTACCTTTCTGGCCATCTGTGCGCTGGTCTGAGTGCGCCTGTCACTTCCGAATTCGATGCCCTTCCCTGAGGTCTGCCCCCCCTGGAGTTAGTATATTTAGTTAACGGGGGTGGGGTGCAGAGGCACAGCCCCCTGCATGAAAAGCAGGATTCAAAATGAAATCCCTGGTACCCTAATGACAGGAGCATTCTGATGGTGGAACCAGGAGCCTATGCTTTCTAGAGTTACCGTATGTATTCTTCCAGGTGTTTTCTGAATACCCAAACTAATTAATGAAAAGGATTGCCGGGTGTAGGTGCTTTTGGAACAGTTATAAAGTCCAGCATTAAGGAGTCTGAACTCTTATCTTGGAGCCTGAACTCCTGACGTTTATAAACTCTGCCGAATAATTTTGGTGGTTTCAGTGTTTAAATGGAGTTTTGATTATATTCATTAATTGTCTCTGACAAGAGCCAATTTCAATTTACAATATTAAAAGCTATCGATTTAAAACAGAAAGCCTTGATCAGAACTCCTAAATGTGGATTTGAGCCACTGAATGAGCGATATAAAACACTATCTTTAGTGAAGTGGCTTACTGATACTTTATATGCACTTTATGGAGAATGCGGCAAAATTGTCAGTGAGTCCCAATATTTTTATATTTTAGTGTCACTTGTGACACATGAATGATTATAAATTTCGCACTAAAATGCCAAGCAGTCTGTGATGGTTTTCATTTTACAGGATATAAGGAGCATAAAACAAACTTTTTTTAAGCATTTTCGTGGAGCCAGCTGCCATGATGTGGGGGAAGGACCCGATGTGAATTGCCCTCATTTGTGGCCTTGAAATTGACTGGCTTGTCTGGCTAGATTACCTCATTGGCATGGTGTGGTTTAAGAATGTTAGACCCACAAATAACTTAGTGCTGTCACACTCACTCCTTCAACATGTTTCAGAAACATGGACAAAGTTTTGCCTTTGCCTGGTTGTTTGTCTAGGAATTGAACTGGAGTACTGCAGGGATTGTCTCAACAATTGTTCACAAAAGTTTATACAGTTGGACTTTTTATTATAAGGAACACTGTTACTTTTGTTATTTCAATTATCTTTTTTTATACACTAAACTGGAATGACAATATAATTGCCCTAATGAGTGTCTTTGACAGTTTAACAGTTGAACTCTCCTATATAAAGAATGTCACTGTCGATTTTGTTTTGACTCAAACACATTTGCTTTCCTTAGAATGAAGTGCATAGAGAAGGAGATGTTGTTACTATAACTTCATAGGTGACCCATGATTATGTAGAAAGGAGCTTGTATCTTATGTACCAGCTGTTCACATTACTACTATTTTTAGTGAAATATTTGGGCCCAGATATTCAAAGCAGTTGCGCATGGCGCAACTGAGTTGCACCGGCACAAGTGCGGACTTGCGCCAAGGAGTGATATTCAGTGGGAACCAGTGCACAGTGCAAATCTCATTGTGCCAGTGTGCAACTATAATGAATGCAGGTGCAAGTGCAGGGGGCGTGCCCATGAATATCCAGTGCAGTGTGATATTCAACCGTGAAACCATGGCACAAGTGCGTAGCAAATCAGAGATGCACTGAGCAGACTTGTTCCTATAAATACAGGGTGCAAGCACACAGAAAGCACTTGTGCCAGGTGAGAGGGAGTGAGAGAGAGAGAGAGAGAAAAAGAAAGAAAGACAGACAGACAGACAGACAGAGAGAGATAGAGTGAGAGACAGACAGACAGACCGAGGTAGACACAGAGAGAGAGAGAGAGGGGGACAGACGTGGCAGTGGAGAGGGAGACAGGGGCAGAGAGAATGTGAGAGACAGGCAAACACACTGCCAGGCAATGCACCAGAGTGGCACACAGCCCACAGCAGCCAACCACCCAGGGGGATATTAGACATCAAGAGCCATGGATAGTGCACCCTTCATGATGATTGCCATAATGAGGGGTGTGCGGGGGCAGGAGGAACAGCGACATGGCCGAGGAAGGGCACATCAGTGGTATGCCAGACATAGGTGGTACAGTGCTCGCATCACCTTCAAGAACTATGGTGACACAGAGATAGTGGGCTGGTACCGCCTGAACAGGGTCTATGTGAGGCAGCTCTATGAGCTGTGCAGTGAGGAGATGCAGGTACCCACCAGATGGAGCAATGCCATGTCCATGAAGAAAAAGGTGACAGCCATCATTTGCCTGCTCATCACGGGCACATTCCAGAGACCAATAGGGGCCACCACAGGCATAACCCAGTCAGCCACATCCCGCCTTCTCACACAGTTCCTCAACGCTCTGCTGCCACTAGCTTCAGAAAACATCTGTTCCCATAGCACACAGGCAGAGCATGCAGCATCCATGCAGGACTTCCACAGGGTAGCACGTAGGCCTGGCATGATTGGGGCCATTGACTGCACCCACGTGCCCATCTACATGCCACCTGGCTGTGAGGGTGTGGCGTACATTAACAGGAAGGGGAGCCCGAGTGTCAACTGCCAGGTGGTGTGCGATGCCAGAGGGTGCATCACCAATATCTGTGCCACACAACCTGGGAGTGCACATGATGCATTCATCTGGCAGAGCTCTGCACTGTGCCACAGGTTTGCACATGGGGACATCCCCACGGGCCACCTAGTGGTTGAGTATGGCACGGCAAGGGGTGATGGGCAGAGCAGGCCATGGGATGGGGGAGGGCAGGGTGGGCATGCTGGTGTGGGCACCAGGGACAGGCAAGAGGCACAGCATAGGATGGCAGAGGGCTAACCATGTCATTATTCACACAGGAAACAGTACCTATCCACTGAGGCCCTGGCTGCTCACCCTTACTGGCACCCGTCATCTACAGCAGAGGAACACTACAACAAGGCACATGCCAGCACAAGCAACATCATTGAGTGTGTATTTGGCATGCTGAAGGCACGGTTCCATTGCCTAGACAGGTCTGGTGGTGCCCTATAGTACAGCCCCTTGAAGCCTGTGCCCTATTCCTGGCCTGCTGCATACTGTACAACATGGCCATTGACCGTGGGATAGCTGTTGAGGCTGATGAGGGTCAACAGTAGTGGGGACAACAGAGGCAATGGGCCAGAAGGTGGTGGGCAGCCCCTCCAGGTGGAGGGATCCCCGGTTGCAATGGCAGGCACATCAACACCAGGACACCATAGCACAGGAGCACTGTGGTGCACACAGGTAGGTGGCTCGATACACATGCATGGGCCACACACACAGGTACAGCACACATGCAGAGACATGCATAGCAATGGGCATGCACACACAGAGGTGTGGTGCTGGGGTAGGGGAGTCAGTGGCACACAATCACACACAGCAACACACACATGCACCCAAGCACACATGCACCCACACACCCAGGTGTTGGCATGTGGCATGGATCAGATGCATTGCACCGGTGCACAGGACAACCCTGTGCTGAACTGCCCTCATCACACCCATGCCACATGGTCCAGGCAAGCACACATACACAGGTAGCATGCAGCATGACACACAGATGCCATACCAGTGGTTTGCACACACACACACGCTGACCATGCATGCACAGGGTAGCAGCTGCGGACTGTGGTCAGGGTGGCATGCACATCAGGGCTGCTGCATGGAACCATGGCCACCATGGCCACAGTGGCAGCCTTGCCAGGGCTGATCAGCAGCCACAGGCTGCACATCAGCCACAAGGGGTGTTGGCAACAGCCCCCCAGGGGTTGAACCATGGGACCATGACCGGGTCTGCACAGGGGTGCGTAGGCACCCAAGCAGGACAGCCCCAGGCGTACCTGGGATGCCAACATCAGAGCCTGGCATTGAAAGTGTGGGTTTCATCTGACGCCGGATCATGGGGTGGACATTGCACTGCATGGGATCAGTGGTTCCTGGCCACGCCCTATGGAAGCCAGCATCACAAAGCCATCTGTGATAGCATTGGCAATGCAATCCAGGGCTGCAGTCAGGGCCTTCTGCATGTGCAGTATCCCCACCAGGAGCTGCACAGTGCCTCTCTCACACTGCTCGGCCAATGGGTACACCTCCATGTGCAATGCACGCACCCCAGTGGCAAGCAGCACCTGTTGCTCTATGGAGGCCCACAGCAAATGGGTGTGCTTAGCCAGTGGATCAGCATCCTGGGGAACCTGGGCAGGATGCCAATCCTTCTGTGGTGACCGGCCATGCTGTGCAGGCCCCCCTCTCTGGTGATGCTGCAAGTGTGGTCCTCATGGGGAATGTCCATAGCTGGAGCCCCCATTGTGGACCCAGCATCCGGCTACCCTGTGGCACTCGCAGCCTGCTGCCCTTGTCCATCTGGCTTCTGAACACTGCCCAGTGCCTGCGCAGCCACACCACCACCACAGGGCACAGCCATGGCAGTGCACACAGCCGCACCTGCAGTGGCAGCTGGCAGCTGGTTCCCCACCGGCAGGGCACTGGACATGCTGCCTGTGTTGGTGGCTGGCATGGAAGTTTCCCCCACAACATTGCCTATGCTGTCCAGGATGATGGTGATGTCATCATTGGTGTTGGACCCCACCACAATCTGTGTCTCCATGCAGAGGACACCAAGACTGGCATCCTGCAGGAACACATCCAGGGCCTCATCCAACCCCATGCCCAGGGCATCCGCCTGGACTGTGGTGGTGTGCTGCAGCCAATCAGGGCCCCTGGGTACCAGTGGAGGTGGAAGGCTGGTCCTTCATGGACGGTCCTGCATCTACGGTCACTGCCGGCACCCCATCCTCTGCATGCAGGCATGCTGGTGCTGAAAGAGAAGAATGGTGTGTCAGTGATGCAGTGCCCACATGTGCCCCCCAAACTGCCACTGCATGTGTCAAGCAGCATGGCATGTGTGTTGTGGTGCACACATGCACAGGACATGCATGCCGGCAGCATGCATGCCAGAATGCTGGTATATGCATCCTCCATGCCACCAGCTGTGTGTGGCTGACATACTTATCATGCAGTGATGGACTGCCACCCATCTCAAATCCTCCTTCAGGCACACCTTCCACTGTGCTGTAGTTTATGGTGACTGACACCAACTCCTCCTGTACCGTGAGTGATGGCACATCAGCAGGCCCCCCTCTGGTGGTCTTCTGGGAGGCATGGATGACTGCCATCTTCTCCTTTATGCACCTCCTGTCTGTGTCCACCTTTTTAAAGCACTCCTGCTCTGACCGCTGGTGGATGCCATGCTGGTTAATGCAGCCTGCCACCTCCTCCCAGGCCCCAGCCCTGGCCTGTGGTATGCCCATGGCAACACTCAACAGTGGCTCCCTGTCAAGGTAGGCATCAAACAGGGCCTCTGTTTCAACCTTAGTGAAATTGGGCCTGCGCTTGTGATCAGGCCCATGCTCCTCACGCTCTTCATCCTCTTCACGTCCAGACAGGTTGCCTCCTGTGGGCATAGACAGCACAGTGTGTTAGTTGCAGCATCCCCCATAGCATCCTACCCTGCTGTGTTGTCTGATCCCAGGGCGCTGCAGCAGCATGCGCAACCCACCTCAAAGGATGCAATACTGGTCCATGGCCAGTGCTGTTGCATGGTGCTTATATGGCGCGTTGCATACAAATGAGCTTTGGCACAATGGTAATGACATGCTAATTCCTCCAGTGTGCCACGCATTGGCTGATGAGCTCACTTGCATGTGGCATCTGAATATTGCGATTTTGCTCTGTGTGCAATGGGATTGCTCCGGAGCAAGTTGCAGCTGCAATGCGCACACATGCACAGTGTGCAGGACCGCAGTGCACATGCGCCAAATGGATTCATGTCATCAATCGCACACTGTACACTGACTGCACAATGGGATCCATGGTGCATGGTGCGCCAGGCCTGCTATCGTGCACATGCGCACCATGAGCCATCGGCAGAGGCAGATGACCCCTGACCCCTGCTGTGATCTCTGCCCCTGGGTGACCCCTGCACCTGTGACTCCACCTAGCCACACCCATGCCATGCATCTCTGAGACTGCACAATGGGTGAACACAGTGCATGTTCTCTCGGATCGCGCATCTGGCACATGCCATGGCCACGTGCACTTACTGCCACCATTTTGCTCACTGGCTACTACTCACAGCATGGCGCAGCAAAGGGCACCAAGGGCAGAAAACTGGATACAGGTGAAGCTGGTGAACATGGTCACCTGCATTAAGCCCCACGCACCCCAACTCTTTGGCCAGGCACCCCTGCAGCAGCCCAGGGTCACGGTGTGGCAGAGCATTGCTGTCACACTTCAGCAGTGGACTGGTGTGGCCAGGATGGGGGAGCAGTGCCACCACTGCTATGGAGACCTGGTGAGGAGGGACCCAGAGCACCTGAGGAGGCTGGAGGCATGAGTCAGGTGTGGGGCTGTGTCACAGCCAGGTGAATAGGCCCATATAGCATGTGTGCCCTGGTGCTGCACTGTGGTGTTGGCTACGCTGCTTGGCATGCCCTGCAGAGCAGTGCACTGCCATCATACGTATCACAGGGTGGCATCGCCAGCTGCCTCTTGCTTTGTGATGCAGGTATGCAGGACGTGTCGGGCAGGGGCTCACCCTGTGCACAGGGGTGGGGGTGGTGGGCAGTTGCTGTGGATGTTTACTGATGTGTATCTGTCTATGTTCCATTCCCATGGCCTAAAAATTGAAGGAGAGTGGCAGTGATGGCAGTGGCAGGATGGCAGGCCTCAGCGGGCCAGGGTGGTGGCACAGGAGCAGCTCCAGCACCAGTGGGGCCACAAAAGGCAGGATGGCACTGTTATGGTCCTTCACACTGTACATGGGGGTAACATGGGCATGGGTGCTGGCATGGCCACCTGTGCCATGTCCCGTGGAAGCTGTGTGTGTCGCACTCTGTGTGGTGCCTGCCACTGTGGTGCACCCATTGGACACATGTGCCAGCTGTTCATGGGGTGGGTGTGTGCCCTGCTGCCAATGCCATTGCTGTGGTGCTGCCGGTGCACTGTGTCATGTGACTGCCATTGTGCAGTCGGGTGGCCACTGAACGGCGGGGGCCACTGCTGTGCACTGTTGTGGTGTGCCACATTGCTGGCAGGCATTGGGTGCCATTACAGGCCCTCTGGGGGTGTGTGATCCTGCTGCCCATTGCGTGCTGTGTGTGGGCATGGTTCCTGGGACATTGCACTGCTCACCTCTCCTGTCCCTTGTCATAGGTGTTCGGTGGAGGCGTAGGATGCCCCTTTACTGCTGGCTGCTCCGGCAGCTTATCTTAATTGCCTCAACCACTATGGAGGCAGTGCTGCAGGTGCGGAGGATCTTGCTTGCCGACCGAAGGTGGTAAAAATGGCAAGGAGCAGCAGGACATGGCCACCAGTATTTGGGACACTGCATTCCTCTGTTTCTCCAGTTGTACCTCCCCCTACGGTCCCCCTTCCCACTGTACAGTCCCTGTTCCCTGTCCCCTTCCCTCAGTTTCTTACCCTTTCCCAAACCCTTGTTTTATACATAGCTCAATTCTTTAATATATCTATCTTTTGACATACCTGCCTGTGTCTGTGTCTGCTTTGCAGGTGGCATGAGGAGCCATGCTGCAGTGGCCCAGTGCCTGTCCATGTGATGTTCATGTGTCGGGGCACATATTGTGCTTCTGTGGTTCACTGCTGTGTGCTGTGGTGTGTCCCACTGTGGTGGTGGTGTCCCTGCCCTCGGTTGGTGGTTGTGTCATGGGGTGCCCACGGGGTGGCTGTCAGGGGTGTGTGGGTGTGTGTGCATGGTGATGGCACATGGCCATGGTCTTCAGTCAGATACTGGCTGCACACTGTGTTTGTTGGGGCCCCTGCTTGGCAATGTGCGGCCTGTCCCATGAGGTCTGCCACACTATGTGCCTCCTGGCATGTTCCATGACTACTGTGTGGGCAGCCTGTGTGTCTGTGTGGCCTGTGTGTGTGTGTGTGTGTGTGTGTGTGTGTGTGTGCTTAGCTGCATGGTCCTGGGTGTGGCCTGCTCTGGTCTGGGTGTGTAGAGGGGTGCACGGCCTGCGGCCTGTGGGCGGGATCCCTTGGTGGCCCTCTGTTGGCCATTGGCACCTCCTGTTGCCTACTATCTGTGCTGCTGTTGTGTTCTGGGGTGGGGGTCTGGGTGCCTGTGTGTGCCCTGCTGTGTCCAGCTGGTGGTGGCCTCCTGTGGCCTGTCACTGTGCTTCCCTGGCTCTGACCCTGGGTCACTTCTCTGTGCCATACTCCCCTCTGCTGCTCTGCTGATCTGTTCCCACTGTTGTGCTGGGGCATCTCTTTCTGCACCATGGCACAACTGTGTTTGTGCCATGGTGCACCTCTAGTTGTGCCATGATGCAAACACAGTTTCACTATGGCGCAACTGTGCCATATTCATCTGGGTTGCACTGGCGCAGTGCAGCCAGCGAAACCTCTGAATATGGTTCTTGTTGCACCATGGCGCATCAGATTTGCACTGCGCTGGACTTGTGCCAGCCTTTGGTGCATTTCTGAATATCTGCGCCTTAATGTATAGAGAATATTGTTGGGGGCACCTTAGGCCTCCAGTTGTTAAGTTTTATTACTTTGTTGTTGTTGTTTTTTTCATTATCTTGTATTACAAGTAAGTTAATGTTTTAGACAATGTCTGTGGAGTAAATAGATTTTGTTAATTTTTGCATTTATAATGATTGATTGTGGACCTATAATGGTGTCCAAATTGCAGCAGGATTGATGAATCTAGAAACTTAGGAATGAAATAAGGTAAGAACTATAAATGTAAGTGAAGGGACCTGGGAATTTAAGGAACTCTAGTGCACAAGAGTCATTAAATGGCATATTAAGTCTTGCAGAAAGGAAGCTTTTATTATTAAAGTATTAAATAAAAATATATTGTTAATTATTTAATAATGAATGTAAGAAAAGCAATTTTAGTTTGCTTTGGATGCAAATATGTTAGATGCAAAATTTATGTTGTACAAAATGTTTAGAGCAGATGAGTATTGTACTGTGACATGCTGAATTAGAATATACTATCTCATAGTTAAAGGTCGTTACATTGTTTGTGTATGTGTAAGTCTTTTAATATTTTTTTATTTATACAGCTGTCACTGGAGTTTCATGGGGAAGAGGATCTGGTACACCTTGAAGAACAGCTGCATCAAGGTGAGTATTTCAGTAATGCATAGTTAACATTGATAATCTATTTTTTAATATGTCTATGGTCAGTTGCTCAGTTGGAGAATATCTACTCAGCACATACTGTTCTGTCACATATTCAAAGTGACCTCAATCAACTAGGAAATCATGAGTTACTGAGTTTGCTGGAGCTTGCTGCAGGGTGGGGGTAGGGACTGAGATGCTAATCTGAAACCAGAGGAACAATACTGGTTTGGATGGTTCAGGGCAGCAGAGGTGTCTCTGGATTCATACAATGCAGCCTAGGGGTGGAGGGGGTGTTGTAGATTTCTATTCCCATGACAAGATAGCAAACCAAACCCTAGCTGTTGCTATAAGTCACAATGTCAAGTGCTGTGTCCTTCCCTCTGTGGAGGAGGAGAGTACTCTGTTGGATGTTTAATCATCCTCCCTGTGACTCACAGTCCAGTGCTCTGGGTTCATTCTCACATCTGGGTTGTCAATACTGCTAGTAATAGCTTTAGTGTTGTGCTGCAGGGAAGCTCTGTAACAAAACATTTTAAGTGTGAGAGTTAATAAACATTAGAAGAAGAAGAAGAGTCAGCATTTATATAGCGCTTTTTCATACATCCAAAGCGCTTTACAAGCAATGCTAGACTGGTAGTGAAGTGACTGAATGTGTGGTGGCGGCCATATCGCACATCATCACCCACACACAGCCTGGATAATTGCATGAACTGGTTTATGGGAAGGGGAATGTTGGTCAGGACACCGGGAACTTTCCTTACTCTTTGCAAAGAGTGCCCTGGGTTCTTTTACTTCCACCTGGACACCCACCAGGACAACACCAGGATGGGCAGAAGGGACCTCGGTTTAACATCTCATCCGAAGGACGGCACACCACAACAGTACAGCACCCCCTAATACTGAACTCAGATGCCAGCGATTTTTAGGTGCAAGTCCAATCCCTGTGTGGGACGAGAACCCACGACCTTCTGATCCAGTGGCAGATGTGCTACCAACTGAGCCACGCTGACACCTCATTGTCACAATGTATTTACAGTAAGATATATCTACATATATAGTTCTATAAGTGTGTATTTTATCTAATCAAATAGAGCTATACAATTTGTATTTCTTCATTCAACAGATGGTAATTCTTCATTCAATAGATGGTAATTTTTTTATTTCATATATGATTAAATGTAATGATTTCAAATGTACAATATGTGATTGCTAGATGATGATTTACTCATAGTGCTTTATTAATTATACATCGTAAATATAGTTCTATTTATTTATTCATTCATTTATTTATTTATCTAAGTATTTATCTAATTACACGGTGATGACCGAGTAGGTGCACAGACACCAGATGCTTTTTACAGTCATGACTCAGGTACTGCAAGTATACAGAAATACAAAAGAACAATAATAATAATATCACAGTTCATGGTACAAAGGCTTGAGTTGGAGCAATAAATGTCACATGTTGGTAGACAGTTGACTTTGTTAAAGCATTTTTGTACTTTTTGTACAGTTTTGTTGGAAAAGTAAAGTAATTATGTGTTCAGGTTTAATCTGTGAGTAATAATAGTATTAGAAAATGATGTTTTAAATATGTTGTTATTGTGCTTTCTTGCATTAAATATTGATACTGTGACTTTATTTGTGGTTATGTTTCAACAAATAGTTTGAAATCTGAGACTACTGGTCTTCAGGATATGCCAGCTGCTACAAGTGGTAAGTTGACCTCATAACAGTGTTAAGTTTAGGATATATAAAGCAGCTAAACATAAATATGCTATAATTGAGGTACAGAAAAAAAAATAGGTATTTCATAAAATAATAGGAAATATTTTTATATGTTACATAATCGAGAGTGAGAGGGGACTAGAGGGGGTGGTGGGAGGAAGGATGAGAGAGAGAGATGCATAAGTATATAACTGTCTGGTAATGGACAGATATAAGACTGCTATTTAAGTATAAATTGTATAAATTAACCATATAATGGAGGGCTATTTGAATTGGCTTACTTTCAGTTTTTATTTCACAACCAATATTGTTCTTGCATGAAGTCCCCATGCCACAACTTGTTGCGGTGAAGAATATAACCATTCTAGCTCAATTGAGGACAAATGTATATTTTTAATGTACAACTGTTCATAATACTGTCATAGTAAAACACATGTTAATGCTATGATGAAGACACATTGAGGTATGAATTATAATAATTGTCCACATTGCAGAATGGTGAGTATATCTAACTACAAAACATGTGAGTTAGTAGTTATTTTAAATAAGGATTGGTCAATCAGAATGTTTGATATAGTTAATATATATATTAATAGACACGAAGATTGTTTCTATTTCTGTTTTTGGAAAGCTGTTTTGCAAGTCAGAATGTAAAGAACAACTTATTGTTGGTGCTGGTCATTAGTTGTTGAAGCTGCTGACTACTTCCAATCAATACTAATGGGACTTGATTGTTGTAGATAATAGTATACTTGGAATACACAAGGCATATTCCATCTAGAAAGAACGGTAATGTTTTTGTGTACACTGTGGGCCTGATTCACAAAGGTCCATTCAAGTTGCACCGAAAGCAGCTTGGTCCAATCTCTGGTTCACCAGGGACCCGGCGCCCAATTGACTATTGGGTAGGGTCTTATTATCAATGTTCCACAGCTTGTATCAACCATGGCCCTGGGTCAAACAGACAGCACATCTGGAAGATGTGCTGCAAGCTGCGGCATGGCTTTGTGGCAATAGAACCATTGACAGTAGTCCCTGGTGGCTAGTGCCCCCCCCACACAATCCCCTGTTCTTAACATAAGTATGTCCCTGGCAGTCTAGCAGATCCCCCAGCAGCATCACCAATTATTATAATTACATCTGTGGTGGTTTAGCTGCCCATTCCACACCGATCCCCTTTCAGTAAACAGACACAGTTTCTGGTGGTCTAGCAAACACCCCTCCCTATCCCCAATCAGCACCTATAAGAGAAATATATATTTCTCTGGTGGTCTTGTGGCCCCCTCAGCAAGTAGTGCCCCATCATTTTGCTCCCCCAGTACCATCCCAGAGCTGGCAACTGGCATAGCCCTCCACACTCCAGCATGGCCAGCTGCTGACTGAACTGTCAAGTAGCATGTACTGTATACACTATGCACTCATTGATTGACAGAGCTATCAATCAATGAGCATGTACTGTATACAGTATGTGATCCATGGCAGTTCAGTCAGTGACTGGCCATGGTGGAGTGTGGAGGGCTGTGCCAGTCACCGCCTCAGGGATGTGACAGGGGAGCAGGGTGGTGGGGCACTGCCTGCCAGGGTGGAGGGGTGGCGGTGCACTAGAACACCAGAGAAATATATATTTCTATTATATGGGCTGATCTGGGATAGGGAGTGGGATTTGCTAGACCATCAGGAATGTTTGTCTGTTACTAAAAGGGGATTGGGGCAGGGGGGCTGCTAAACCACCAGGGATACACTTATTTACAGAACAGTGGATCAGGCCGGGGACCACTAAACCACCAGGGATAAAATTATTTACATAACAGGTGACTGGAGCAGGGAAGCTGCTAAGCCACCAGGGAAATAATTATCATAATAGCAGGGGATCAGGCCTGGAGGTGGTTCTGCAAGACCACCAGGGATATACTTATGTAAATAACAGAGGATCGGGGCTGGGGGTCAGCTAGACCAACAGAGATATAATTATTTACATAACAGTGAATCAAGGCTGGGGGGCACTAGACCACCAGGAATATACTTATGCTAATAACAGGGGATCAGTGCTAGGGAGGAGGGACTGCAGCACATTGGCACAGGGTTTGAAACCCTCCCAAAGGACACCCTTAAAGCAGCCCTAGGTGGTCTAAGGCTACTTAGAATTTTGCACTCTGGGAGGGTTTTGTGAATCCAGATTTATGAGATATGGCAGCTTGCATCTGCCGCAAGCCCCCTAGCACAATGCCAGAGCCTATTTTATGCTGCAAGAATGGAGCAAGCCCCCTTTGGTGCATGCATCCTGCATTTGTAGCAGGCTGCATTTGTGAATTTTTCGGACACATCTTTTCATGCAAGCCATGCCTTACACCATTCCTTATGGTGCAAGCCCCTTGCACCATTCAGGGGGCTTTGTGAATCAGGCCCTATATATTGATAAAGCTAGACTGGGTGAGGAAACTGGTAGGCATTTATTTAGAAAAGGTGTTTTATTATATCAAACTAAAAAAAAAAACTCCAAAGAGTGATGAAGAAGTTTGTTTTTGACATTTTATTACTAAAGTGCTCACATTCAAATCTTAAACTTTGGCCTACTGCTTTATTACATTAGCTTATCTAGTTAATATGAGACCTAGCGTATTCTGTGCATTCAGAGGTGTACTCGTCACTATATGTTATGCATGTAGAAAATATAATATTGTGTAAATAGGTTTTCTGCAAGAGAGATAGTGAAACCAGTGTATGATAATTATGAATAAATATTGTGCTATAGCTTTATTCACTATGTTAGACAGCTGTGTGCAATAGCATGTTTTATTGTACTGTGATTAGTGGTGACCGAAGCTGACCAGCTTAATTTACTAAGATGCATACTAAGGTATAAGGAGCTAAGAAGGCTGGTGGCCCATATGTGCTCCTGCCATTCATCTGTAATAGGACAGAGCATTTCCATTTGAGATGTAGTCATCTAGCTGTTTTTTAAACTGTTTTTTGTCTTTACTAATTTTAATATTTAAAGGTAGTTTATTCCACAGGTTGCCCACTCTCTGTGTATAAAATGATTTCCTTTTATTTGTATTAAACTTTTTCGGTCTCAGTTTTTTTTTATTTATTTATTGAGATATTCAGAAAGAACTTTGAGTCAAAGACTCATTTACAAAGGTTCCATGTCATACATAGAAGGTATAGGGACATATGTGTTATGGAGTGCAGTACAGTACATTACTTAACAAGGATTTGATACACATTTAAGTGAGTGACTACCATTCCAAGACAACAGGATTTACAATGATTTGCACAGCCATAAGGTAGCAGAGAGGTTTTAAAGAAGGCTGTTTGTCAAATGATTAGCTCATAGAACATTAGATATGGATGACACCAAGAGTTGTTCTAGGTCATTGGGGGGGGGTCAGTTGCAGTCACATAGGTTTGAGGCCTGGAGGTGTTTCCTTAGCCTGGATTTAGAAGGGCCAAACCGTGTTTCATCAGTTATTAGGCTTGGGAGCGAGTTTGTCCAGGAAGGGGCTTTGTAGCTGAAAGATTGTTGGAATTGGGAAGTCCGTCAATGGGGTACCCAGAGCAACGATTTGTAAAAGCTACGGGTGGTTCTGCCAGGAGACGTTGAGAGGTTAATTATGTCAAGAGCGGGGGGAGTGAGGCCTAGAATTATCTTTATGGTCATTAGGCAGGTGTGGTACCTGATTCTGATGTCTAAGTTTAGCCAGTTTGTGGTATTGTAGAGGGAGCAGGTGTGTGTGAAGCTATAACATCCAAGGATGAGATGGCAGGCTTTGTTAAGCATGAGCCGTAGTCTATTGAGGGCTGAGGTGGGCGCAGCACTGTAGATGAGAATACCATAGTCTAGCAGAGAGAGAGGATAGAGGAGTTTATAGTCAGTTGTAGTGCCTCAGGGGTGAGGCACTGTTTGTACCGATAAATTACGCCTAATGTAGAGTTAAGGGCAGTTAACAGGTGCAGGATATGTTGATTAAAGTTGAGGGCCGGGTCTAGTGTGATCCCTAGATATTTAAAGGTGCTTACTTGTTCTAGGGGGGTTTGATGATTAACAGTGAGAGTTTGGGGGCAGAGGCTCTTGAGTGGGTTCTGGGGATGGGAGAAGATCATGGCTTTTGTTTTTTTGTAGTTAATTATTAGACACTGGGTAATGAGCCATTGTTCGGTTACATGGAAGGAGTGTTGGAGAGTTTGGTGGAGTTTAAGGGGATCAGGATCAGAGGCAAACAGGACGGCATCATCCGCGTATAGGAGCAGGCTGTCGGGCAGGTCGACGGGAGGGAGTTTAGGTATAGACTGAAAAGCAAAGGGCCAAGAATGGAGGCCTGTGGGACACTGGAGCAGATTGGGAGGCTAGGGGACAGGACGGTGCCTACCTTGACTAGCTATGTTCTATCAGAGAGAGGTAGCTGGTGAACCAGCTCATGGCATCATTGGAGAAGCCACTGTAGGTGAGGGTGTTCAGTAAGAGGGCATGGTTGACGGTATCAAATGCCTTAGAGAGGTCCATGAAGATGACACCTGTGATGTGGCCATGGTCTAGGGCTAAGTGGACATGGGAGGTGAATTCAAGGAGGGGGGTGGTGGTACTATGACCCTTTTGGAAGCCGTGTTGCTGGCTGCATAGGAGGTTATATTTAGTAAGGTGGTCAGTAAGTTGATTGGCGACTATGCGCTCTAGTGCTTTAGATGGGGGGGTAGAGTAGAGATAGGGCTGTAGTTGTTTGTGGATGTGCGGTTCCCACTGTTATGTATGGGTGTGATGGAAGCCGATTTCCAACAGAAGGAAAATTTCCCATGACAGAGGGAGTGGTTGAGAATGTGGGTGAGTGGGGCTAGGACTTCCAGGAGGGTGAGGTGGAGAAGTCTCAGATCAAGGAAATCGTTGCTATGGTGAGAGTGGCTAAGGGCATTGGCAAGGTATGGCTTTGCTGCTTCCAGGGTAAGGATACGAAGATAGAAGGGTGGAGCAAGGGGTGGATGGAGGTTGATCTGGGCAGGCAGGGGATCGAAAAAATTGTGGAGGTGGACATGGCTGAGATCAGTGAAAGCAGAGTTTAGGGCCGAGGCTATACTGAGGGGGTCTGAGGAGAGGTTACTGTCTATTAACATTTGGTCTGGGGGCAGATTAGGGGCTTTGCCACAGAGTTCCTTAATATTATTACAAAATTTGTGCCCGGTGCCCCAGGTGGAGGTTAAGGTGGCTTTGTAATAATCAGCTTTGGCGGTGTGTATGGCCCAAGTGCACTTGTTTCGGGCCTCCCTATACCGTTGCCTGTCTGGAGGCCATTTGGTCTCATTGGCTAGGTGCCATAGGGTGTCATACTGTCGTAGCAGACCCAGGAGGTGGTCTGAGAACCAGGGGGTATGGTTGCCATTGGACATACTCTTGGTGAGGGGGGTGAACTTGTCACAGGCAGCATTGGAAGTGGTGATAAACAGGTCAAGAGCATGATCTGGGTCAAGGGTGTTTGCAAGGGGTGTCCAATCCCAGTCTCTGAGGGGGGCCTTAAGTTGGGCTAGTTTACCAGGCCCAAGTTTATGTTGTGTGGTAATTGTAGGTGGGATTTTGAGGGCTGTGCAAGACCAGTTGCAGAGTACCAGAGAGTGGTCACTTAGTACGTCAGGGAGTACCAGGGTACTGGTTATTTTGTGGGGGTGGTTAGTGAAGATAAGGTCTAGTAGGGAGGATGTCCCCGTGCGGGTGTTAATCTGGGTGGGGGTTGTGACTACTTGCGTAAGATCGAGTGCAGCAGGCTCGTCTATGAACAGGGCGGCTGTCTTGGCCAGCCAGTTTATGTTGAAGTCACCTATAAGTATTTTTTCATGCTGTGGGTGAAGAGTAGTGAGATAGGACAGGATGGCTTGGAAAGCTTGCTTCTGGTCCCAGGAAGGGATGTAGGCAGTAGTGAGGAGGATGGGGGAGGTTGACTTTCCAATTCTTAATTTTATTGTGAGGGCCTGAGCCCTGGATGTTAGTTGGGGAAGGGGGAGTAGATAGCCTGAAAGCGAGTCCTTAAGATAGAGAGCACAGCCACCCCCTCGCTTACCCACCCTGTTGGAATGAAAGAGGAGATATCCAGGGAGGTTTACCGCCAAGTCAGCAACAGAGGGGGAGAGCCAGGTTTCACTCAGTGCTATGATATCAGGGCAATGTTGGAGTACCCATCCCTGAAATGAGTCCCATTTTTTTTGAAGGCTGCAAATGTTGATAGAAGCAATGTGCAGACCATGGCCTGGAGATGGGTGGGGTGGTGAAGCATTCTGCGGGCCTGGGTTGGGGTGGATATTGCCCGTTAGGAGCAGAAGAATGATGAGTGACCTGAGTCAATTGTTACTAGCTCGGGTAATTGGTTGAAGGTATATTCGCTGCAGGTACCCCATGGTAGGTATCGGAAGTTTCAGGATATGGGGGGCAGATAGGAGGAGAAGGTGAGGTAGGGGGGAAATGCGCTGTGGTGTGTATATGGTAGGTGGTTGGCAAGGGAAGGAAGGGCTCAGAGGGTCACTTGCCATGGAGAATGAGATATATGGGGAGGAGTAGATATTGAAGTTGATGTGTATGTTTGTGGTGTAGTGGGGGTGTTGGCAACTGGGTACTAGCCTCTGCTTGTAAGCTCGCTGCACATGTGCAACGTGGGGAGGGGGGAGCAAGGTGGGGAGTGCCAGTCTGCATGAGGATAGGGTGTGGCGGTTATGCCCCACTTTCCAACGTTTGGAGAGGGGGGTGGGATGTTAGTGGGAGCAGTAGAGGGAGAGTAATGAGGCTATGTAAGAGCACGGTGGAAGCAGAGAGCTTTGTTGTTGAAATAGTAAGTAATGTTAGGCACATGGAGTGTAAAGTGACCTGTAGTGGTGGGAAAATATAAGCTTCAAATGGGAAAGCTGGCTGATAGGTTAAGGAACTAGATGGGCGTGGTTTGTACGCTATATATGTGCAAATCCACCAAGGGTGGTGGTGGGGGCTGTGGAGAGCCGATGCTCTGCATCGGCGGGGTAATAACACAGAGATCCTCCTCATGTCAGGTGACCATTTTCAAATGGTGTGTACCTTCTCAGCAGATTCGGCATGCTGCACAAGAACCGGGGGGCGGGGAGGCTATCGCAGTATTCCCTCATGACCTCCGGTGACCTCCTATGACTGCAGGCTGTGGAGAGATGAGAGAGGTTCGGTGAGTCACATTTATATTGTAATAGCACCTGGCGGAGGAGGGTCTAATTACTTGAGCTGAGGTGCAGTAGAGAGACTACAAGCAGAGTGGGGCCATTCAAAGGAGCAGGCTGCTTTACAAATTCAGTCACAGCAAAAGAAAGTTTTAACAGAAAGAAGCTGTTTAAGTAAGCAGGCTACAGACTTTAAAGTAACCACCTGGGAGCTGGGATCAGATGAATGTTTTAGCATTGAAGCGTTTTAGACTGAACAGCTAAAATAACCAGCTGTGCTCAAATAAAAATTTTAACAATGAAGCGTTGTAGAATGAACAGTTGCAGTGGGTTGCCCCTTGTAACTAACCTATCATTTTTAAACTCAAGACCTAGTTCACTCATCAGATAATTGTCTTGCACTATGTCGTTACAGAGCAATAGATCTCAACGTGCTCTTCTTGTCTCCAAGGACATATGGTTTAGGTTTTTTAACCGTTCATTATATGCCTTGGTTAAATTGCAAATTCACCTAAATTTGCTAATTTAATACCCCCCCTTCTAATTTCCAATTCTCAATAGAGAGCTAACTTCATAAATTGTGGATTTGATCTCTTCAGCAGAGAAGTGGGGACCCTAGGCGAAGCTTGTAAATTACTATGGGATTGGTGGTTGTGTGGTACAGAAATTAGCTGTATGCTGTGTGGAAGCTCTGTTCAGTGACGTCTTATGAAGAGAGAGTTGATGAGTAGTCTCTGCTTGACTGTGTGATCTAGAAAGCCTTTATAAGTACTCTAAACATATTTCTTGGAACCAAATCACTCAGTATAATTATCAAGAGTGCTTTGTGCAGCTACTGTATGTTTCCATTGTTTGTTTGTAGTTTTGCATATTATTTAGTTTAAAGTAATGGTTTCATTAGTAGTTTTGTTTTGTCCATTGAAGCATTGCTGTGTGGGGGAAGAGGGCTGTTCTAGTGAGCAAGAATGGAAGCCCTGTGATAACTAGTCTAATTTGTTTTCCTCAGTGTTTCTTGATTATTTTGTCTGTAGTCTGTCATTTGTCGTTTTACTTTTGTAGTACAGTTTTTGTTTTAAGTGAATCATTTTTTGTTATTCTGCTACTACATTGATTGTAGTTTGTAGGGCTGCATGGGCGGAGCCCTACAGTCCTTTTGGTAGGACTACAAGAAAAGCAGCTTGCGAATGAACAACCTCATAAGGTGCCAAAAGTCCCTTCCATGTCTCTGCACCATAAACCACTTTGTCCCTGTGCACTACTTTTTTGTGTACCCAACCTGGCAACCTGAAGGAACTCTGTTTCTGTACAAATATCCCACAGAGCTCATGCAGCAGCCTACTTTCTGTATCTCTACATCTCTAGCAAGCTGATGCTCCATCAGGCTGATTTCTTGCTTTCAAGATGATTTCCGTGAGAAGAATTAGCACCATGATCTGTGGGGTAAGATTATTTTTTTTAGCTTCCCTTACTGTGCAGCCTCCTTTCTTTACCTCTACATCTGTAGCAGGCTGATGCTTCCTGAGGCTGATTTTTCACTTTCAGGCTGATTTCCCTGAAAACAGTTAGCACCATGATCTGTGGGGTAAGATACTTTTTTTAGTTTTCCTTACTGTGTAGACCTAGCCTACTCCTTTTACTTTTATTATACTCCTAAAACCGATGTATGGAGCTCACTCAGCAGCCTCTTCCCCAAACTTAAATATATAATTTAGAGACTGTTGCTCCGTGTGTCCTGCAATTTACCTACACACTTTTAATGACAGTTGTTTTATTTTAAATAGCAGGAACATTTGTTTTAATTAAATTAACCTTGTCAACCACTCATTGGCAGCTTTTCAGTACAAACATCCCACAGAGCTCATCCAGGAGCAGACTGTTTTCTGTATCTCTACATCACTAGCAGGCTGATGCTTTGTGAGGCTGATTTCTCGCTTTCACACTGATTTCTCTAAGAAAAAACATTAGCACCATGACCTTAGAAGTAAGATAAGTTTTTTTGCTTCCCTTACTTACAGTCTGCAAAGAAAATCTTTTTTTTTTTTTGTGGAGTTTCTTTATGCTCCCCATGATCAGGGCATCCCTCGGTGTCCAGTGATATGGGAGACTCCAACTGAGCGACTCAATATGAGCAACTCAGTTTGAGCACCTATATGAAGAATGACTTGTACAGCATAGCGAGAGTCAGTAACAGCTCCATTTACAGGAGAAAACAGCAAAATGATAACTGCAGCGAGTGGACGCATGCAATGACTCTGCTAGGAAGTTCTTTTGTGGCAGGATATGGAAGGGCATTTGGCCAGGGATTGCTGAGCTGGCCATGTGGTGCAGTGGAGTCACTGGATGCCTGTGGTGCAGCAGGACTTGGGTTCAGAGCCACATGGAGAGCAATACTATTGTTAGGTATTCTGTAGTTGTACTTGTATTTTTATTTTTTTTTTTATGAATCACATTCCTCGTGCTCACGGAATGGCTCCCCTCCCATGTTTGCCTCCCTCCCCCAGTATCCACTCACCATGGAGTTGAGCATCTTTATTTTCAGAGTTGTGGGGGGCTATGAAATGTAGATCCTGTTGTTATTTAATGTTCACCGACTTTGTATTCAGCATCGTGCTGATCACCTATTTTGTTTTCAGCGATAAGCACTTGCCGATATGGGAATCGCTACTTAGTCTTTCCTATAAACATGTAGAACCGCATCTCTCAGAGGTGATCTCTTGGTCTGATGCTCTACTCCCCTATTTGAAGCCTTCTCCCCTCCAACACCCCTCCACTGGACTCTCCAGCCTCCCGGATAACCCTCCCCCCGGGGGAGGGCCCACCTCTCATACCTGGTGGTCTTTTCTGAGATTAGAGGGTTCGTCCAGTGAGAGGCTCAGCCAGCCATTGAGGAGGTGGCCCAGCATTGGGGATGTGGGTGCAGTTCACTGGATCCATCATCACCTCCCTAGACCAAGGGGAGTTTTCTATTGCTGATTGCCCCTGGAGCTTGGACATGCAATGACGTCAGTGGCACTTGCATGCCAACGTCCACCACAGCTCTTCCCCCACATCTAATGGCATCAGAAGTTCCTTGCACTGCCCCCACATATCATCAGATGCCACCCAGGAGTGGTGTACACCCCTTGATCCCTCCCAGGAAGGGAGAGCAGTCCTCTGGATGCTCAGTCCCTTTCCTCCCTGCAGACCCCCGGCGATCCAAGTTTATTCCTGAACCTGGGTCACTGGCATGCCCTCAGCGCTGCTGGGCCAGCTGGCTGCAAAGAAATTTAACCTTGCACATTCCCCAAATAAATTCACAAGAGGATTAAACAAAGAATGATTACAGAGTGCTGAGAGAGGAACGGAGTTTACACTCCGCGCTTGCACTGTTTCAGCCTGACTCTTATCTGTTATACCTGAAGCTCAACATTAAAATGTGCCCAGATTAGCCTGAAAATTAAATGCAGTTCAGCTAACAACAAGCGGCATTCTGCCCTGGCAAGGGTGCTGAGGACCAGTACTTACAGTATTTGAAATTCTTATGTGCACTATTCCAGATGCCAGTATTTCAGTTTATACAATCTAACCAATTTGAATTTCATGTTTCCACTTTCAAACAAATGAGCAAAAGAGCTTAGGCTAGTCACATGACTGACAGACAGGTCAGTTCATTAATAGTTCATATGTGTTGTAGAAAATAGCAAGGTTACTTCAGAAACTGTGTTCAAGGATATTAAAGCTGCGGTGGCGTCCAGTTCAAATAACCTGTCTTGAAAATCCTGATTTCAATCAAGTCATGAGCCTAAGCTCTTTTGTGTGTTTGTTTGAAAGTGGAGCCGAAGTTCCAATTGGTTAGACTGTGTAAACTGAAATATTGGTGTTTGGAATGGTGCACATAAATTCAAATAAATTGTCAATGGACTGGCTTAGTTTGTAAAAGTGTAGTGTAAGCCTTGTGATGAGCTTCAGGCCTTATAAGCAGAGGTCTGGCAGTGAAGTCAAAGAAACCTATCTTTTAGACTGAGATACTGGCATTTTCTTGAAAAAAAAAATTAATGGCCAACATAATAGTATAACAAGCACAGAAAATTAGGAGTTTGTATGTGAAGCAATCATAAGCACCATGCAGAATTTGCATAGTTTTACACTGTAATGTAAAAAGACTGAATGACTGCCACACCTCTTTTGCATGAACTGAATGTTTACCTAATACTTCCTGAGAGGCTGATTATCAAATTCTCTCTCTCCTCCCCCACCTGTCCTCCAGTCCCTTGTCACTTAGGTGGGAAGCTGAAAGGTGATCTTGCCTTCACACTTCAACTCCATCTGTGCAGGCTGCTTAGAATGTGTTCTGTAGGTGTGGTGGGAACAATGTTAACCTATGCTCTCAGTACCGTCCCTGTGGATTCTTGTCTTGTAAGGGTCATTTTTTTTTTTTAATTGTACAATGTCCACAGTAGTTAGCCCTAAAGCTGCCTGGCAGAGGGGATCACATTATGTGCAGAGTTGACAGTTCATACAAATTGCTGCTGGCTGCAGAGTGCCTGAGAAGGGAGAGAAAGAGAATGAAAACAAGCCTTTGTCAATGCCGAATGTTGTTGCACTGGTATTGGCAGTGGGAGTGGCGTAGCTAGAGACACATAGTGCTGTGATTTTGTGAATGTGTGTCAAAAGGTGGTTTTGCACAGCGAGCATGCCACTGTCCGCCACAGCTGCAGAAACACGTTTTGGGCAGGCTGTGAAAAATGGCAGCTGGACTGTTGATAAAGAGATGTGCACAAATGCCAGTGGTGAAAATGTGTCATGAAAATATTGCAGATTGACGAAGTTACAAGAATGCGTGGAAACTGCGCAATGCACGCTTGCAACACAGTCATTGTATGGAGTTTTGGCACCAAATGTTCAACATAGGCATTTTAGGACCTCTGCTCATGAACAGTGTCACCGTCATTTCCTCAAACTGTCCCAAAAACTGATTTCACACAGCGGCCGTGCAATTCTGTGCCGGATGTGCGAAAACACATTTCAGGCAGCTGGAGTGTTCATAAGGAGGTATGGAAAATGCCAGTGATGAACAGCTGGAGTGAAAGTATTACAAATTCAGAAAGTCATTAGCGTTCTTGCAAACTGCACAACGCACGCTTGTAACACAGTCATTTTATGGAGCATGGTCACCAAATTTTCAACACAGGCATTTTAGGACCTCTGCTCATGAACAGTGTCACTGTCATTTTCGTAATGTGTCCCAAACACTGATTTTGCTCAGCGAACACGCTATTGTGCCCCGAAAGTGCGAAAACACATTTTGGCAAGGATGTGAAAAATGACAGCTGTACAGTTCACAAGAAGGTGTAGTAAAATGGCAAATTTGAAAATCTGGTGTGAAAATATTGTGAATGCGCTAAGTTACGAGCGTGCATTGCACAGTTGCTATGTACCTTGTAAAACAGTCCTTTTATGGAGTATTGTCACCAAATTTTCAACACAGGCATTTTAGGACCTCTGCACATGAACAGTATCACTGTCATTTTTGTAATGTGTCCCGAGCACTGATTTCACACAGCTACCACGCTATTCTGCGCCGGAAGTGTGAAAACACATTTCAGCAAAGATGTGAAAAATGACAGCTGTACAGTTCACAAGAAGGTGTGGTAAAATGCCAATGTTGAGAATGTGGCATGAAAATATTGCAAATGCGCTAACTTACGAGCGTGCATTGCGCAGTTGCTATGCACGCTTGTAAAACAGTCATTTTATGGAGTATTGTCACCAAATTTTCAACACAGGCATTTTAGGACTTCTGCTCATGAATAGTGTCACTGTCATTTTTGTAATGTGTCCCGAACACTGATTTCACACAGCTACCATGCTATTCTGCTCTGTAAGTGCGAAAACACATTTTGGGCAGGATGTGAAAAATGACAGCTGTACGGCTCACAAGAAGGTGTGGTAAAATGCCAATGTTGAGAATCTGGAATGAAAATAGTGTGAATACTCTAACTTATGAGCGTGCGTTGTGCAGTTGCTATGCACACTCGTAAAAGTCATTTTTTGGATTTTTCCCACCAAACTTGCAACATAGGCTCTTTGAGAGCCCCTCTCATGAACAGTAGCACTGTCATTTCATTACTCAGTCCTGAAAGGTGATTCTGGCCAGTGACTGCGAAATCACCTTTTGGGACCAAATAATGCCATGACAGTGCAAGAATTCATGAGAAGTGGTCCCAAAAACCCCATGTTGAAAATTCTCAAAAATGCCCAAGATATGCATTAAAGTTGAAAAACCCCAATTCATTCCATTATACAGCTTACCAGCATTTCCTCAGTTCGCAGTCTGCTTTGAAGAGTGCAGACGTGTTCCCGGTCCACAGAAGATCGCCGTGCCAGATTCCGGAGGTAAGTATGGGGTGAGGGGTGAAGGAGGCAGGTGTGCAGTGGGTGGGTGGGTGGGGAGGGGCATCGAGACTACAAGGGACCGCTTTTAATTTTACAGGTGAAAAAAACAGAATAAAACATTGCGGGACAGTTTTCCTTTTGAGGCATTTGGCATGCTGGGGTGGGATCCCAGCATGCCACCTAACTGTTTTGGGGGGTGTGCAGTACCGATGGGGATTGGGCACCCTAGTCGGCACACAACATGGGGAGGAGGAATTAATGCCAACGGAACTGGGCACTCCTGTCGGGAAAGAAAGAAAGCGGAAGTGGAACCGAGGGGATTGGGGCACCCTTCGGCATTCAACAATTGGGTTTATGCTGATGGGGAGTGGCCTCCCCATCAGCACACAAAGATAGTGGCGAGCGTGAGCCGAGGGGGATTGGGCACCCCTCGGCATTCAACAATTGGGGTTATGCCGACGGGAGTGGGCTCCCCATCGGCACACAAAGACAGCGGGAGGGGTTAACCGACAGGGGATTGGGCTACCCAGTTGGTAGACGCGGCGGCTGCCCGCCGGGCCGACTATGCACATAATGGTGGCGAAGCATGGCAAGAAAAGGACCGCTGCAGCTGACGAGCTTTGCTTGGATTGCAGCAGACCTTTTCTTAGATGTGCTTGCCCCATTATGTATGCATGGTGTGGTGCCGGCAGGCAGGCTGATTGGGCAATGCGGGACGCACCTACTGGTGCGTGCCCTACATTTGCCGAACAGCGACCGTGCCTCCAAATCCCCACTGCCATAAGATGTTGGCTGCGCACGGGCGCCAACATAAAAAAATGGGAGTCAGTGAAGCAGCGGGTTAATGACAGAAGATATGTAAGCATTACACCATGACAAAGGAGGCTTCTATTGGGGAATTAATGCATCATTGGGGGGTTGTGGCACAAGGCCAAGTGCCTACAACCAGCCAATCATGCATTAATTCCCCAGTAGAACCCTCTTTTGAAGTGGCTTAATGCACTTGTAACATGGCAAATGCAATTCAAAAAATTATGTTTGCAGTCATTTATTCAGAGGTATAAAAAAGAAACACTTTCAGTGAGTTTGAAAGTCTTTACTGTGCTGTTTCAATATGAAAGCTGATAACACTGATAACATTTGTTAATATTGTGGAGGAGCAATTGTCACCTACAGATATAAACACTTTGATTTGAAGTAGTATGGTTTTCTACATATGTAACACATTTTTAAACTTCACAAATATTACTGGTACAATAGCTAGGACACTTGAAAAATCTATAGAATGCTGCTCTTTTCTGGTGCATTGCAGTCTGGGACTGAAACTTTTACTTATTTGCATTCAATTTACTTCAACTGAGGGTCTCTTACGAACAGCGCGAGCTGCAAACAGTGCAAGTTGTGGTACAAAACCTTTTTTTAACACATTAGTAAACATTTTTTCTCTTACCACAAACTACAACTCTGGATTAACTTGTAAACAACTACAGAGACATTGAATCAGGATAACAGGTATCATTAGAAATGGACATGCACTTCGGTTTTAAGGGGTATCTTGCTTTTCAGAACTGTAGTAATTAAAATTTACTGGGCCATGTACTATGAAGTGGCTGACATTAAATGGGCTGCTACTCATAGAAGAAAAAGTTGTTGGAGTGCTCTGATTTTCATTATTCTGTTTTGCTTCAACTATGGATTCCTGGCTATCACAACTATGTGTTTTTTCTGCTGTTATGTGTTGCTGCTTTTATTCTGGCTTTTTCCTGGCACACTGAGAAACATTGATACACAGCTTAGTTGGGATTTCTTTTGAAGATTCACTTCTACTTTTCTTTTTGTCTTTACTGCTGCTGAGAGATAATATTTCAGACCACTTCTTCCTGTCATTTTGAGATGGTGACCAGTAATTTCTTTGGCTGGCCTCACATCTATGCCTTGTGACTGACATGATCACTCTAGCTGCAAGACCAGCCTCAGACAGAATCTGTACTGTTGTCCTGAGAATGGAATGGTTGGTATATCTCAGACTGAGTTCGGCATCTGTAGAAATTTGCACCATCATGTCACTGAGATAATTTTGGCCCATTGGCTGTTTGTTGTACCAGTGCTCTTTTTTAGCTAAGACAGGTTGAGGGAACCTCAAAGGGTGTAAATGGAAAGTGGGTGTGTTTGGTAGGCATCTAGCTATGTATTCTTTAAAGAGAGCTACTGGACAGTTGGCAGACTCTGCTTGGGAGTAAAGGACACCTCTAAATACTTGTTTGTTGGTTTCATTTCATTTCATATCATTTTTATTTTTATACTGAATGATCTGTGGGCAAAGCCCATTTTCACAGATGACCAGTGTAACAAAGGCAGACAACATTCAAAACATGCACATTATTTCAAGTACAAAAGACAAATAAATACATACGATCATATAAAAGTCAATTATAACATTTACATTCTGAGGGCCAGATATTCAAAACTTTGCGCCGGGCAAAAAAACGTTTGTGTAGGTTTAGAGCGGGATTAGCGCAGGGCTGCTATATTCAAAAGGCCAAATAGCACGGGCAAACTGCACTAGCACCGGGCAAAATCATAATGTATGCAAGGGGCACACTGACATGAATACAGGCGCAATGCTATATTCAGCGACTAGCGCCACGCAAAGTGGTTTTGCGTGACTTAGTGCGACACTTAGCGCGGTGCACATTACCGCCCAGGAAAAGGTAATCTTAACCTTGGGCAATCAGCTTTGCGCGGTGTTTGTGCAGCTTTGCGCGTGGCTTTGTGTGACCCTGACAAATAAATATTACACATAGACAAAGCCAAACATAGAGGAAGCATGCTGCTAACTGATGGCATCACAATGATGCCATCATCTGCCACTAGTCCCAGCCATACCGGGCAGTAAGTGGTGACCCTGCCACCATTGGACAGCATGGCAGTGTGGACATACAGCACACACCTGCAGGCCACTCTTCTGTGGACACCAACAGATGCCAGCACACACATGCAGCACTGTGGGCATTGAGGATGTTGAGGGGAGAGCGTATGGGTGGCCAGGCTATGCCACAGACCAGGTGTGGCCACAAGGCTGGGACACATCATGCAGTGCACATGGGTCAGTATTGGGCATACCCCAACACCAGTGTGCCTTTCTGATAATATATGCCCCCCCGGCCACATACTGCACAACTGTATAGCTGCCACAGCACACAAAGCTGGACATGTATATGTCACTGTGAGCATCCCATGCCAGAGGTGCAGCATCTGTGGGTCACACAACAGCGTAACAGTAATGTCCACTATCAGTAAACATCTGCAGGTTGGGCCTCTCACTGTGTATAGTGCAGTCATCATCACTGCCCTACACACCATAGGCATTGCTGTGTCCACACACTACTGGCCCCCTTGCTACTGTAGTGTCTGCTGTGCACTGTAGCATGACCTACAGTGTGACAGGTGCATGCAGCACCACCTCCATCTGTGCCTATGCTGTGTTGTCCCAGTACAGCTGCAGGCAGCAGCGCATGTGAAAGTACAGTGTTCAAAACTGTATAATATTCCCCAAACTGTTAGCGCAGCATTAACATGTTTGCGCAGGTTTACGCAGGGCTAAACTGTTAGCCCGGTGCAAACTGCATGCAAATCAGGGCATAATGAGATGCTAATCTGGATGTTTGCCCAGAGACTACCTAAGTAGACTCATTTGCATGTCACTTTTGAATGTGGCAAAGTTTAGCGCTGGGCAAACATGTTTGCACCGGGCTAATGGTTTAGCCCTGCGCTAAACCTGCGCAAACATGTTAGCGCTGCACAAACAGTTCGGGGAATATTTTAGAGTTTTGCACACTGTACCTCCACAGACACTGCTGCTTGCAGCTGTACTGGGCCCATGCATTTGCTGGCACACACATTGGCCACATAGTTCACCTCTACCTACCTTCACATCGCTGTGCACTGTGTTCCTGTTGTGGTTTGCATTTCCTGGTTGCTATATTCAGAGCTGTCTTATTCCAGGGCTAAGTTTGCCCTGCACTCCCAGCCCAGTTTGCCCAGCCTCATTCCCATGCTATATTCAGAAGCTGTTTGCCCTGGGCTATTCCTTTTGAATATGGCTTGCTTTGTGCTCCTGGCGAAGTTTGTCTGCCGAGCAATACTAATTTAGCCCAGGGACAAAGTTTTGAATATCTGACCCTGAGTTTGTAAGCATATGACTCCTTAAAATTTTCTTAAAACTGGACAGTTTAGAACAGCTAACAATTATACTGGGGAGCTTGTTATAAAGAATACTAGGAGAGAAGGTTATGGAATTATACGCAAACCTAAGTATGATATAGAGGAACCATAAATGATGGTCTGCTTTTCATTCTCATGTTACATTGTAGTTAAAGGTAATTTTTAGAAAACAAGTGCTAATACTACTGGGAAACAGACCCAAATGAATTTTATGAAGGGGTAATAAAGAACAAAAATTAAAACAGTCTGTCAATGATAAACAATTGTATGTATTGTAGAGCAAACAGTGATGAGTAGATTTAGAATAACCTGTAACAAACTAAACAATACTGCTATAGGTTGGCCTTAGTTTAGCAAACATTCCCTCAGAAGTGAAGGAATATATGACTGAACCCTAGTCCAGCACTGACAGTAGTAATCTATGTGTTAACATATGTCTGACTTCTACTGTAAGATGTTTCCGTATTCTAAAGAGGTAACCCAGTCTCCTATGCAACTTACTAATTAACTCAAAAATAAGATGCTCACAAGACAGATGAGAATTCAAAAACAGGCCCAAATACTTAAAAACCATCGCTTGCTCAGTTTGATTACCAAAATTATCAAAATGAGTAACTCAGAATCTGGTGATTTCTTAATACTTGAAAAAAAACATTGATTTGTTTTTCACTGAATGTAATACTAATTTATGTATTTCAAATCATGCATGAAGAAGGCTAAATTCAGATTGCAATGTTCTTTGTAAAGATGGTAGGTGTTTTCCTGAATAAAAAAGAACCACATCGTCTGCATGTAAAATTAGCTTAACAAATAAAGAAAAAAGCAGGTGTCCCAAAATTGAGCCCTGGGGGGCCCCGCAACTTAGGGGTACCTTGTTAGAAATGATTCCATCTATTGAGGTTCTTTGATTCCTGCCAGAAAGGTAGTCCCTGAACCAGGCAACCACATCATCTGAAAAATGTACAGCCAGCAACAGTTTCAATAGCTCGGCATGGTCCACCAAATTGTATGCCTTGGTGAGGTCCATGAAGGCCTAGGTAACAAGTCTATCTTCACCTATTTCCCTGAAGACCCAGCCAGTGAACCTCCCCAATGCAGTCTCAGTGTTATGTTTAGGGCAGAAACCACGCTGAAACTCTGACCGCAATCCATAATTTTCATGATGCTCAGTCACCTGGTCAGATACCACCCTTTTCGATACCTTTGATAGATGAGCCAAAAGAGAGATTGGACAATAATTATTCAAATGTGTTTTACTTCCAGATTTAAATATAGGTTTGACCAATGTACTCTTCCACCTACTTGGGAATACACCACTACATAATGAATGATTGGAAAGTTTAGTAAGTAATGGAGCAATTTGATATCCAATTCTCTTTAGGATCCTGTAGTCTAAACTATCAAAGCCTGTGCTGTGTTTAGGATTCATCTTAAGCATGTATTTATAAACATCTTTAGGTGAAAGATAATGAAAGTAAAAACTGTGAACAGTGTTTTCAACCCTAACATTTTGATCACTGCAAGAGGCAGAGAAAACACCATTTAAATTTGTGACATTAGGTCTGAACCTCTCCAAGTCAGAGAAATGGCTGTTAAATATTTCAGCTATCTCTGAGGGATCCGATATCAATGAACCATCAACCTCAATAGAAAAACTATCCATACCCTTTGACTTACCCAATATTGTGTTAAGAGTATTCCAAGTAGCTTTTGGATTTCCTTTAGCTTCTGTTAATTTCTCTCAAAAAAATTCTGTCTAACTAGCTCTTATTGCAGTCTGACACGTATTTCACAGCTCTTTATATTTTAATTGATGCTGAGGTTGTTTGGTCTTTCTAAATAACATTTAATCATTTATGCAGCTATGATTTCCAGTAGTCTCATTAAAAGCAATGGCTATATATTCATTTCCATACTCGTCCTTCTGAATTGAGAAGGAATTCTGCTTCAATTGTCTCAGTCCATCTCTGCCTCATCTTGCAAGGCCAAGTTGCATTTCAAACCATAATGTGCATACGAGCCCATATGCAGATTCAGGATTTAGTGTTCCGCAACTTCTGATTCCATCAATGTCTGCCTGAGATATACAGGGGTGGTGACTGGCTACATCTTGGCCTGCTCTTCTGTACTCTTTAAGCACAGCTACAAAAACATTGTTCATGGCTTGAAATTCAGGGTCAGAAGCAATGTTAATATTTCTGTTGACCTCCACACTATTGAAATAACGGTTCAGTCCTGCATGAATGCCAATAAAAGAGCTAATACTGTATTCTTTCCCACTGACCCATAAAATCTCCTTAGTATTGCAGCTAGGTTAGAAATGGTGCTAATATCAACTGAAACATTCTTAGCTGTGAGCCAATCAGAAAACACATTGCAGGCCCACCCTGTATTTTTATTGGTATTCACCTCACATTTCTTCCATTGTAGCTCATCTAGCTCTTCACATGACAGAATAGCATGTCTGGTAGTACTTAGTCTTTCACAGGATCCTGTCTACTTTTTTTAATATATATTTTTTCCTTTTTTTTTTCAGGGATGCTGGAGTTGGTACCAGAGGAATGCCTGGATTTGTACTTGTGACAACAGGAGGAGCATTTGCCAGAACATCATGACTGGGATTTGATGATTTGTGACCAAATGTCTGGTTTACCCATGCCACGATCCCCATAACTCCACAAATGGAGAAGGTCACATTGTAATTATCAAGTATGTTCATTTTGAACACAGCATGACAAATCTGTTTGGTGTGGTTCTCAGAGTTTCACTAGGTGGCTGGGTGGGAGAAAACATATGTTCTGCTTTATATAGTTATGTGTGGTGATTTTGGAGTGGTTCAGCAGGGTACTGCAACACAGAGCAGGCATTACTGAGGAATTAATGTCATCCAAAACTTTGGTCATGTGTCCTAGTTGAACCAATGGAGTTCTAGTATTCTGCATGAACATTTATTGCCATGTTGCAATTTGAATTAGAAACTGGGTGAATGTTATATGAATAATATGAGTGACTGACACTATCTAAAATACTAGCTAGATGGCTGAGTTCAAATTAAGCATAAAAGTGATCAGTTGGAGCAGCACGTGTGTACAAGAGATCATTGCTAACATACTATCTTCATCAGGGAGCCTCACTACTAGGTATAAAACATGTGTATGTCTGTCAGTTCAAATATGTATGGCTTTTTTCCTGTTGAGGGTGGTGTGTTAGCAGGGATCCCTTTTGTACACACACACTGCTCCAGCTGATGAACTAATGCTTGACTTGAACTCAATTAGCTACCTAGTATTTTAGATACTCTCGGACACTCTCACATAAATTCGTATTGTAAACCTAATTAATGGAGCCTTTTTCAATTTGGTGATGTTGACAAGTCTGTCCACTTTGCGAACGCATGATTTTTTTGCTACAGTGTTAATAATCTTACTTGGGGCTGTATTTTATGGCACTAAGATTATAATGTTATAACAACGATGTATGAATTTTAACATGGAAACATAGAATTTGACGGCAGATAAGGACCACTTGGCCCACCCAGTCTGCCCATTTCTCTACCTAATGGATAAGCTGCAGATCCTAGTTAACCAGCAGCCTACTTCTTTCTACTCCCACCCCCTAGAATTGCCTTATGGCTGTCCCATGCATGCTTGAATTCCACCACTGTTTTTGACTCCACAACTTCCTCCGGAAGGCCATTCCATGCATCCACAACCCTCTATGTGAAAAAATACTTCCTTAAATTAGCTCTGAGCCACCCCCTCTATCTTCAAATTGTTCCCCTTGTTCTTGCACACCTCTTTTTTTGAATGATGCTACCCTCTTGGACTTTGTTGATTCCCTTGAGGTACTTGAAAGTTTCTATCATGTCCCCTCTCCCTCCTTTCCTCGAGGCTATACATATTAAGCTCCTTTAGTCTCTCTTCATATGTCTTCTGGTGCAGACCCTGCACCATTTTAGTTGCCCTCCTCTGGACAGCTTCCATCTTGTCTATGTCCTTGCGGAGATTGGGTCTCCAGAACTGCACACAGTACTCCTGATGGGGTCTCACCAACGATCTGTACAGAGGGATAATAACTTCCTGTTTTCTACTGGTGATGCCTCTCCCTATGCATCCCAGGGTCCCCCCAGCCCTCCTTACTGCCCTCTCACATTGCTTGTCCATCTTTAAGTCATCTGATAAGACTACCCCCAGGTCCCTTTCCATTTTTGTTGTTGTTAGTATCTCACCCCCCATTGTGTACTCTTCCTCTGGGTTTTTGTTTCCCAGGTGCATTACCTTGCACTTCTTAGCATTAAATCTAAGCTGCCATACATCTGACCATTCCTCTAACCTTGCCAAGTCCCTTCTCATCCTTTCCACCCCACCTTGTGCATCAACTCTGTTGCAGATCTTTGTGTCATCTGCAAAGAGACATACTTTTCCTTAGAGTCCCTCTGCAGTGTCACTTACAAAGACATTGAAGAGGACCGGTCCTAATACTGAACCCTGCAGCACCCCACTAGTAACCCCCCTTTCTTCAGAGTGGATTTCATTTACTATTACCCTCTGTGTCCTATTCTCCAGCCAATTCTTTACCCAGGCTATCATCTTGGGACCCACTCCCAGGCTGGCTAACTTGTCTATTAATCTTTTGTGTGGGACTGAGTCAAATGCCTTGCTAAAGTCTAGGTAGGCCATGTCCACAGCCCTTCCCTGATCTACTACTTTGGTCACCCAGTCAAAGAAATCTATTAGATTCGTCTGGCATGATTTTGTTTTTCATTCCTTACAATTTAGCAGCTATGTTTGTGTTGCTGCCCTCCCCACATCGTCCCATCCTTTGGGTCCCTGGTGGACTTCACCAACCCCCCACCACCACCACCTTTCTGCAGTGCATGGAGGACAGCCAGTTGGAAGGGTCTTGTTGGCATAGTGCAGTGCTGCCTTCCCCACACCTTCCCATCATCAGGATCACCTGTGGACTGCCCCTCCATGCACCTTTCTGCAGTGCATGGATGACAGGCTGAGTTGGAAGGGTTGTCAATACATAGTGTAGTGCTGCTCTCTCCACACTGTCCCATACCAACAGACTGCCCACATGTTTGAAAGATAATGTAAGGTAACATTTATTTTTTGAGTGCCTTTCAGCTTATCAAGGTGCTTTACAATAAAATCCGATATAAACAATAACAACAATTAAAATCACACAGAAAAGGCTTGATAGAAGAAATAAGTCTTAAAATCAGATTTAAAACTCATGACGGTCAGGCATTCTCTTAACCGACGAGGTAGAGATTTCCACAGGGTGGGTGCAGCATGAGAAAAAGGATGTGCCCCAGATGTATTCAAATGAACCCTGGGAATCTCCAGCAATCCCTCGTTGGCAGATCGGAGTGAATGGCAGGGGCAGTAGGGAATCAGGAGCTCTTGCAGATATTGGGGTCCCTGCATGTGTGGGGCTTTGTAGGTCAGCAAGCTGACCTTAAAGGTGATCTACCACTGTACAGGCAGCCAGTGCAGTTCATGCAGCACAGGCATAATGTGACTAGTCCTAGATGTACCGGTCAGAAGCCTGGCCACCGCATTCTTCACCAGCTGCAAGAGCTGGATATCAACCCCAGGAAGCCCTAGGTAGAGAGCACTGCAGTAATCAAGGTGGGTGGTTATGAAGGGGTGGACCAATATAGGGAGGTCAGCCGGAGGAACCAGGTGTTTCACCTGGGTGATATTCCTTAGGTGGTAAAAGGAAGATTTAACGACAGTGGAGATCTGAGATTTCAAAGTCAAACCACTGTCAAAAATAACACTCAGGTTACGCACCCGATCTGAGGTCATGAGCTGGGAACCATCAATCCATAGATCAGAAGGAAGCCCAGACCCAAGACCCACCACCGGATGACCCGGGTCCACGACCAACACCTCAGGCTTGTCTGGATTTAACCTCAGCCAGCTAGTGTAATAGAAGGATCAAGCTAAGACTACAGGTGGTACAGTTTGGATATAGAGACCTAGCAGCAGAGGTACAACAGGGGAGGGAGAGAGAGTACATTATGAATTATTTTAATGAACATTCCTATTTTAGAGTGATCGCTGTTAACTGCCCATTTCAAAATTAGGTATCCCAAGTTTTTGAAGGCCATCAACCTCTTTCTTATTAAATTCTATAGATTTTTTAAAATAAATTTTAGGGAATAAAATCATCATGACAATTTTTCTAAATTTACTGGACGAATTTGAAAGTGGAAAGGGGTGTTGAAAATGCAGAATACAAAAGGAAAAATGCCCGATTGATAAAACAGTTACTTAGGAATTGATAGCAATGCAATTAAATCTCATCACACACACAACAGATCAATATAGGTTTTAAATAGTCTTACTATTTTTTGAGAAATCATTCAAATCTCTCTTTTCAGTCCGGCAGTGGTACCGAGACCTTGATAGTTATTAGTATGCATTTATTTAATTGTTGACATCTGGCTTAAATCAACTCAAATGAAAAGAGTGAATTAACTGAAAAATGTGTGATCTGTTTCTCCCACAGATTTTTTTAACTTTCTTTTTATTATGTTTAAAATGTTCAGTTTTTTAAACAACATACATGAAGGGTACTTTTAGGAGCACATATCGTCTCACAATATCCTTTATAATAGGAAACTTTACATACCCCTCCAGTTTGCTAACTCATATTGGGGACTACCAAAGAGTTCATAAATTCATAAGTCCAGGCAAATGTCCAGCAGTAGCCATAAATAGAGTTTGAACTGCAGCACGTGGGTTATACTTTGACATAGTGTCACTGACCACTAGCCATGTGGTCTTTTGGTCTCATCTGCCAGGAGACACCATCATTTCTTGGCAAACTCCTCTATGGGCTGCTACCTGCTTGGTGGGGGATTTGATTTCTTTATAGCTCCTTCAGTGCTGGAACCTGCTCCAAACCCTGGTAATGAATTCAGACACTCCCCTCCACAAGCTAAGAGCCACTTGGCCTATAAAATTACAAAATAACATCCCTCTCCCACCGTGGTGAGACTTGCTCCAAGTGGGTAATTTAAAATGTATACACCCCTCCTCTGCTACCTGTGTAGATTGACAAGTATACTGTATAATGGAAGATTGACCCTAAAATTATTTACTGGAGTGGATATCATAACCTAGTATAAGGGAGGGCAGTTGCTTTTATTAAGTGGGGACTGTGATGCAAGGAGAAGAACCTGCACAATCGTGTAAGGGAGTTCTTTTTATACATGCCCCACCCCATGTAGGGGGATAAGATGCCGTTACAACAGGCTAACGTAAGGAGTGTAATTTTTACTTCAAGTTAAGGTCAGGTGCTGAATTTATACAAAGTGAATGCATCTTCAATGATAACCCCCTCTCCCTTCTCGCTAATATAAGGAATGCATTTTTTTCTTCTAAGTGATGAAAAAATATAGAAAAGAAGGGAGTTACCAGCAATGTAGAATTTCATGCTATTTATATAATTGAATTTTCTGTGTAGTTATAATATTAGTGTGGTGATTTTTTTTATGATGTGGATAGCTAGTACACTACAATATGTTATGTATCCACTCCAGTAAATAATTTTACACTTAGTCCTCCCTTATACAATAATAATAATTATGGCTTGTGTATTTGATTATCAGGATTCTTCACTTTGGAATAGGTTACCAGTTGCATTAAGGGTAATTAAATCTTATTCATGTTTTAAAGTAAAGTTTAAACAACATTTGTTAGCACAGTCTGATTGTTTGTTTAATTTGTAAAATTTGTATGTATTTTAATGTATTGTTTGTTATGTTTTATGTCTGGGTCGGTCCTGAAAAAGGGCTTTGGCCCAGAGTCCTAACCCGGTTAACAAATAAAAATGAAATGAAATACAACATACTTTTTAATCTTTTTTAAAAAGATTACTTACTTCTTATTTACCGATACAGGTGAATCAGACTGGATAAATTTGCATTTTGCATATGCTGTACCTGGTTCACCTCTAATTTGGGACTGTAAGCAGATGGACATAATGACAATATTCAGTCATTGCTCTCTGTCTGATTTTACCTTCTTACTGGCTGATCTGTATGCCTATTTCTTTCTGGATTTTTCCCTGGTGTCTAGTGGCACCCCCATCCTCCAACTGGCAATAAGAAGGTACAATCAGATAGAGCGCAATGGCTGAGTCAAGGCATTATGTCCAAACTTCATCTGCTACAGTCGCCAATTAGAGGTGAACCAAGTACGGCATATGTAAATGAGGTTTGCCAATAAAAGGCAGGCCAATTTGTCCTGGGACATAGCCAGGAATATAGAGCTGGGGTGCTAGGGGAGGGGACAGTGACCTCACCGCAGGGTCATATGACAGAAAGAGGGGAGCTCCTGGGCTATTGGCCAGGGGAAGGGGCTGGGGAGGGGTCCCAGAACAAAGGGCAGCAGGGTTACTTAAGGTCAGGTAACTTCTGTTTGCCCTCTTTCTGCTGTAAAAATTCATCACATCACTGGTCAGGTAAGGCACAGCCATTAAATGTTGTGGGTCCTCGCTGTTGACAAGGCCCTAGGTATATCGTGAGCACTGGGGGAATAGAGAGAATTTTAGTATTGGATTTTGAGGTGTAAAAAGTGGTGTTGCTTATCTGCAGATCAACTGTTTTTTATTTGGGAATGCTGCTGTGGGTTAGCGAGTGAACTAGTGCTAGGCTGGCCAGCAGAATCAGTGAATTTCCATGTGTAAGGGGCTAAGAGAGAGCTGTGAGGGCTCAGATGGTTGGGGCCCACAGCGGGTCAGACCGGGTTGCACCACACGGCCAAGTTTTTCAGTGCAACAGCGAGACCATGTTTAGAACAGGTGATGGAGCATCTGGCTTTCTGGTTAGGTTTTGCAGTGTTGTTGCTCAGTGGGCCAGGAGCTGGGGTGTATACCAGGCCACTGTGAGGCTCTGTGTGTGGTGTCAGACCCTGGAAGAGGGTGGCAGTGCCTATTCACATGCTTGGCTAGTAGAGGCAGTATTTTCTGTGTAGAAGGGCTAAGAGAGAGCTGTGAGGGCTCAGAAGGTTTGAGGCTTACAGCGGGTTGGCTCGCGATGCACCACGTGGCCAAGTTTATTTTCCTTTTTAATTTAATAAACTTTATTCATTTTAGATATTTAACAACATTTCAAGACAGACAATATGACAATGCTATGAGAAGAACAACTAGTAATAGACAATTACATGAATTATTGCATTTGGTGACAGGTTACTGTCAAAAAAGAAAAAAACTATAATATGGTTAAGTTGTCTGCATCCCCTCCCCTCCCCTCCCTCCCACCCCATCCCAGTCTGCCACATGGTTTATTAAAATAAATAATGAAAAATGTAGATATGAAGCACTGGCTACAGGGTTATACCTAGTGGCTATAACCATCATAAAGAACACCGGTAAAGGTAAGTATGGTTTAGGTCTATTGTACCGAAATAAGGGTATGGAGTGTTTCCCATCTTTGTTTGTATGTTCCCAGTCTATTCTTGATTCCTGCAATTATGAGTTCTGCTTGTAGGGCAAACATGAGTTCCTTGAACCATTCTAAATAAAGGGGGGTAGATGAGTCTAACCAATGTCTTAATATTACTTTTTTGGCACAAGCAGTAATTAAAGCTATATGGGCTCTCTGCTGCAACCCTTGAACCTGCCTATAATCACCCAAAATATAGATTTCAGGATTACATTTGTCAGCAAACATAAGTAAAGGATTAAGATGATTTTGAATATCCATCCAGAAAGAATTAATAGTGTCTCAGGCCCATAACATATGGAATAAACCAGCAGGTGCTTGTTGACATTTTGGACATCGACTGGAGGGTAAAGCCCCCGTTTGGTGAAGTTTAAATGTAGTATAGTATAACTTGTGGTTAATGTAGTATTGCATGAGTCTGTACCTATCCCACTTGATGTATTTATATAGGTATTTCCAGATGCTGGGCCAATTCCTAGAAGGGGGATTCAGTGGTAAAATATTATCCCACCAATAGAACCTTTGATCTTCTAGGGTAGCTATTTTTTTAGGAGAAATTTATATGAATAGGATATAATGTGAGATGTAGGGGTGGATTCTATATATGGGAGTACAGTAGACATTAGGGGGCTTTTCCATACTCCCGAACCAAAATGAGTCACCAATAAGTGGGATATTTGAAAAAATTCAAACACTTGATTCTCGGGCCATTTAAAAATGGATCTGGCTTCTTTGAAGGAGAGCATTTTTTGATCTCAGACCACCTGGTCTACACGTTTCACTCCCATATGTGGCCAAAAAAAGGTGACATTTAATTATCTTACTTGAGATTAAAAAGTTAGGATTAGAGAACATGGGTTGGGCAATGTCTCTGTATGCATCTACTTTAAGGAAATTATTTAACTGATGTTGAGTGTGAAGTAGGGCATACAATGGTGTTTCACGTGGCCAAGTTTATAGCAACAGCGAGGGAATTGGTAATGGAGCGTTTGGTTTGCTGTTAGCATGTTGCGGTGGGGGCAGTCTCTTGTTTCGTGGTGGGCAAACATGTTTCACTTTTAACCCCTTTCAGTTAATTGCTGCAGATGAATAAGCATGATGCTTACAGACTTGAAATTCACTACCGAGCAAGGTATTACATAGCCTATTAGCCTTTACTGGTAGTCTCCAAGTCTTCAGAACTGCTGCCATCTGCTAGAAGCAGGTGTTTGTTAACCCAACGGTGTCTGTCTTCTTGTATTATAATACTTGAAGAACAAAGATTTACAGTAATACCAATTTCCCTTTTGTACAGCTTGGTGCTATATGTACGTACGCCATTTTGATTACCTGGGAGCTGGAGGGGTGCAAGCTAGGCCACGGCAAGGTGCCGTGCAGTGGGCCTGACCCTGGAAGAGGGTGGTGGGCCTATGCATGTGGTTGGCTGGCAGGACGTTTTCAGGGAAAATAGATTGGCCCATAGGTCAGCCAAAAACCCTCCTGGCAGACGGAAGCGGGCCCTCTTGAGCATTGGGGGCAAAGGGAGTGTTTGGTGGTGGGGAGTTGCAAGCAAGGGGCAGTGGGGGCATGAAGGAGAGCTTACAAGGAGGAACTTGTGAGGCCATTCGTGTGGAAGCGGGGCCTGCTCGACCAGCGACACACAGGGGTGTAGGGTAGCTGGATTATAGCCTCTTTTAGCTGGCATTGGAGGTTTGGTGTCAGACTAGAGCTGGGTGTGGGGAATTAGATGAGTAGGATCATTTTCCTATGGGTGTGATTGACTAAAAAAAATGCAAATGGGCATGCTAGGGTAGGGGCTGCCACGCGGTCACGGGAAAAGGGTGGGTTGGATGGGTGCTTTTTGGTACCTCCTGTTGCCGGAGTAGGTTGGTGGATGAAAGGTTATTCAATGGTTATTCCCTACATGTATGGTTTCCAGCGGCTACACACGGGCGGTTGGCGTTCGCGCTGTATATTGCTCTGGCTTTTTCGAGTGGAATTTTAGCTGCTTCTTCCTAACACAGTGCAGCTGGGTGTAGTGACAGTATTGCATTGGCATATGGGAAGGGTGGTTTCGTGGTTGAAGGTGGCTTCTCCTGGGGAATGCAGCAGAAGTAAGCGTGTTTGGGATGGTATTGCTGGGTGGTTTGTTGGAGAGCCAGAAAGGTTTCGGGGACTAAAACGGAGCAAGGGCACCACAGTCTGCCAAGGGCCAGGAAATCATGGACATTCTAGCTTTAAAGAGCTGATCCTCTGACCAGGAATGTAGAGGATTGGGTTATGAGGAATGATTACACATCAGAAAAATGGACAGCTTTAGTTGGTTAGGGAGAGCCTTTTGTTTAAAAAGGGGGAGGGAGAAAGCTTGGAGATAAGTGCAAGTGTTTTAATGCAAACAGGGCAGTTAACACCAGGTAAGCCCCCACCCAGCGGGAATGGGCCAAGACGTGGGGGCCTTAGATGAGGCTCACCCAAACCAAGGCAAAGGGGGGGAGCTGGTGGAGGCCACCAGCCGCAGCGGTCAATGTTTTTTTTTAAAAAAAGAAAATGATGATGATGATGATGGGGGCCACGTGGGGGCCAAATCATGGTAGAGGGGGACAGTATTCATCTATATCTTGTCATGCAGCTAAGGAAGAGATGGTGCCAAAGAGAGCTGCAACATTCAGTGCTACCATGCTAGCGGAAGCAGAAAAACTGATGGACCAGATGACTAATTTGATGGAAGCAGCGAAGAAGAGGGAAGCCGAAGAAGAGGAAGCCAAAGAAGAGGAAGCAGAAGGAGTGGGATGAGGGAACGGGCCCTGGCAGGGGCAGGAAATGAGCGAGGAGGGTGGGTACCAATGCCCTGGCAGCACCGAGGGAGAGAGAGAACACGGACCGGGCCCCGGACAAGGGTAAGGATAAGTTGGATATGAGCAATGAGGAGAATTTAAGAGAGTATATGGAAGGGTTGGTGGGTGACATGGGGAGGAAGGGGTAGAGAAGATGGAGACAGCGTTACAGGCCATCAAAGAAAAAAGAAAAAGGGAAAAAGGAGGGGCGGGCGTTGCAGGAGGGACATGGAAGTTAAATGATGACCCACTGGGTTTCAAATTAGGCTACCAGGTGCCAGATTCAATTAAGGAAAATATTTGGAAGGACGAGTATGTTGATATCTTTGGGCTCGTGGATGAGAAGACAGCAAAAAAGTATGAACAGAAAGAATTGGTGGGGGAGTCAGAGATGGCAGTGGCCCTAGCGGTGGTAGGGCACAAGGCAGAGGAGGTGCGGTACAAGGGGAAGAACATTGACATGTGGCAAGGGATTTTTGATTTACAGTGCATTAGTGCTGGAAAAGCAGCCGGACCTGGCAATCCCGCTGATAACATATATGGCAATCATTAGGGACTCATATCGGGTGAAGCTGGGTTTCAGATGGCTCAAGTACAATGAGGTGTTTCGGAGATGCATGGAAATAAAGGGTGACTTGAGGTGGGATTCCACTCACAACTGTGGGTCAGGACATTATCGGGAGGTACAGGGGGCCTGGCGATTGATATGGTAAAAAAGGCGGCACCAGAGCAGGGGGCCAAGGCCTGCTGGGCTTACAACAGGGCAGCTTGTAGTTGGCCCAGCTGTAACTTTAGGCACACCTGCTCACAGTGTTGGGGGGGGGCCACCCAGCCACAAGTTGCAGAGCCGGTGGTGAAAAAGGAGGCCCTGCCGCTGGCCACGCCTCCAAGCAGCCCTTTCGGGGCGGGAGAGATGGAGTCGGTAGGAGCCATGGAGGCACAGGAAGGGGAGGTATACACCCAATTATGGATGAAACCAGGCCTGATCGGTTGGGCCATAGGTGGGGATACCCCCTGGCCTATACACCCATTCAGCTGGGGGTGGTGGAGGTGTGGACCAGGGACTACCCCTACAGGATGGGGGTGGAGGTATTAAGAAGTGGTTTTGAGGGGGGATGTGCTTCGGGGTTCAAGGAGAGGTGGATGGGGACGCGCACCAAGAATTTTGGGTCGGTGGTGGGGAAGGAGGACATGGTATGGAAAAAGATGCAGAAAGAGGTGAGAACAGGGCGGGTGAAGGGGCCTTTGTCCGCTCCCCCTTGTGCGGAGTTCCAGGTATCACCCCTGGGCTTGGTACCCAAGAAGCAGGCGGGTAAGATCTGGCTCATACACCACCTGTTATACCCAAAAGAAGGGTCGGTGAATGAAGAGATTCCAGATGCCCTCAGCATGGTATCCTACGAGTCACTAGACCAAGCGGTAGAATTGATACAGACGGCAGAAAGGGCTTGGTTAGTGAAGACGGATATCGAGGCCACATTCTGACTATTGCCGGTGAGGCCAGAGGACTGGGACCTCCTCGGTTTCTGTTTCGAGGGCGGGTTTTATTTCAACAAAGCAATGCCCAGGGGTTGTTCAGTGGCCTGCACAACCTTCGAAGCATTCCGCTCATGGGTGCAGTGGGTGTTTGGGTGGTGATATGGACATGGGAGGGTAATCCACTACTTGGACAACTTCCTATTCATAGGGACAAGTCAGTTGGAGGTGGAAAAAAAATGTTAGTCAATTTTCATGACATGTGCGGGACTATGGCATTCTGCTGGCAGCTGGGAAAACTGAGGGCCTGGTGCGCACTGTAGAATTCTTGGGGATTGAGGTGGACATGGAGGAAGAATGTTTTCTCCTCCCGGGGGACAAAGTCAAACAGCTCAAGGGGCTGCTTGCCCTGGTTGGGGGGAGGAGGAGGGTGCCACTGGTACAGGTACAACAACTACTGGGGCACCTTAATTTCGCCTGCAAGGCCATAAGCCCGGGCAGGGCATTCACTAGGAGGTTGGGGAGAGTCACTGGAAAGGCAAAGCTACCACATCATTGGGTGGACATCAGTAGAGGGGTGAAAGAGGGTTTATTGGTTTGGAAGACATTCCTGGAATCTTATAACGGGGTTACTTTTTGGCAGGAGGAGTGGGTCCCCAATGTGGACCTCGAGCTGTATGCAGATGCAGCCAGGGGCCTGGGGATGGGAGCTTATTTCCAGTGGTACTGGATATTGGAGGCATGGCTGGACCAATGGTGGGAATGGGGCTGGACAAAGGACATCACGTTCCTTGAGATCTTCCCCACATGGGTAGCCTTGGAACTGTGGCGGGCACGGATGGTGGGGAGGCGCTAGTTTTTTGGTGTGACAATAATGGTGTAGTTGATGTGATCAACAGACAGACTGGCCAGACGGAATCAATAGGCATAGTTTTGAGGGGTATGATACTGTTGGGGCTGAGTCTTAACTTGTCTTTCAGAGCTAGGCACATTGAAGGGGTCCGGAACGAGGTAGCTGACTGTCTTCCTCATTTTCAGATGGAGTGATTCTGGGAGTTGGTGCAGCAAGCCACACTCACCTAGACCAGGGTGCCAGAGTGGTTGTGGAAGATTGGAGAGAGAAGGCCAGGGCCTTGTATATTGGATCTTGGGAAGTGGGCACCTTAAGGGCATACGAGAGGGCATGGGCAGTTTTTCAGTCATTCAGAACAAGAATGGGATGGGAGATAGAGGAGCCGGCCAAGGAGGGAGAAGTGATGCAATACATGGTTTAAAAATGGGATGAGGGCGTAGCGCACACCCCCATGGCAGTACAGCTGGCAGGAATCGGCTGGGTGTCCATGGATAGGGGGTGGGTGGATGTGACGAGCGGCTGGGTCATTAAGAGGATGATGGCAGGCTGGCAGAGGGGGCAAGGGAAGAGGCAGAAAGGTAGACGGCACCTAATGGGGCCCCTCCTCATAAAGGTAGTGCGGGCAGTGGGACAAGTCTGCTATTTGGCAAATGAGGCCTGCCTATTCAGGGCCCTATTCACAGTCACGGCAAAGGGGGCTTTCTGAGTTGGGGAAATGGTGGCACCCAGAAAGGGAGCAGTCAAGATGGGGTTACAGGAGCAGTGTGTGATCTGGGGGATGGAGAAGGTCACAATTCTGCTTAAAAAGTCTAAGACAGACCAGATGGGAAAAGGTACAGCTGTGGAGCTGCATAGGGATGGGACGTCAGACACCTGCGCAGTCTGGACAATGGAGGCCTATGTGAGAGTCAGAGGGCGGGTGGGGAACCCCTGGTTCATGCACAGGGACAGTTCCCCGGTGACTGGTTTTCAGGTGGGGGCAGTCCTGAAAAAGGCACTAGCATTTGCAGGTGAGAATCCCAAGGAGTTCGTTCCCCACTCTTTTTGGATTGGGGCAGCTTCAGAGGCAGTGGTTTTGGGGGCGGGGGAGAAGGAGGTCAAGAGGGTAGGCAGATGGAAGTCGAACTGTTATAAGAGATATGTAAGGTGTTGATGGTGTCTAATTGGTGTCCCCCTTTTCTCCCCCACAGCAGGCTACAAGAGGCAAGTGTGTCTCATTGGGCACTCATTTATCTATTGGGTGGAAAGATTTGCAGTGGCCTCTAGGTTAGGCACACAGCTGCGACTGGGATTGATCACACAACAGTGAGATGGAAGGGTCTGAGAGGGATGAGGTGGCCATAGCTGCTGCCACTATTGGAGGAACTGCAGGTGTGGTGAACCAGCCCAGACTGTATTATCATCCATCTAGGAGGCAATGACTTTGGGGACATGCCCTGGGGATCATTGATGAAAGACATTATAACAGACTTAGAAAAGATAAAAAACTGGTGGCCCAGGGTGGTGATATGTTGGTCCGAGATCACGTCCCGGAGGGTATGGAGGGGAGCGAAGAAACTCCAGGCAGTGGAAGTGGTGAGAAAACATCTCAACAGGAAAGTGGCCAGGGTAGTGATTGAGATGGGTGGGATTCATATGCGCCATAGGGATATATCATTTGACCAAGAGGCAGTGTACAGATCAGACAGTGTCCATTTCATTGAGTTTGGCATGGGTTTGTTTCTGCACCCATTTGGGGAGATAGTAGAGATTATAATTAGGAGGGGTCTGAAGGGGTAGCCCACAAGGGGGAGAGCCCCACCTTCCATTGCAGGCTGGAGATGGAGCAGTGGAAGGAGTTGGGTGGAGCATGGTGAAACTGGGGGCAGATAGAGGGGGAGGTAGAGACCATGGGTGGGAGGCAAAGGAACCCAGGCATGGGAGTAAAAGGGGGGGGCAGGAGAAAGGACATAGAGCTAGGTGGTGGATAACAGTGTCCACACCTGGTGGGTGGGGGGGAATGGTCCGGGTAACGTGGTACCCTATGGTGGTGAGCGAAAGGGGGGGCCGGATCACAGTGTCCGGGCCCCAAGAAGCATGATGAACAGGAGGTGAACAGGAGGAAGAGACACAAGGAAGAAGATGGGGCTGTTACTCCCAAGGCCAAGGGGATTGGATGTCTAACATTGTAAATATGACTTGTAGATATGTGATGATTTGGGATGTACAAACTGGCTGTGCCTAATGATTTAATAAACAGTGCCAGTGAGCATACAAAGTGAAAATGGTGGTGGCCTGAGTTGTTTCTGGCTGGGGATCGGGGGACAATGAGGTTTGCCAATAAAAGGCAGGCCAATTTGTCCTGGGACACAACCAGGAATATAGAGCTGGGGGTGCTGGGAGAGGACAGTGATCTCACTACAGGACTATTGGCCAGGGGAGAGGCTGGGGGGTCTCCAGAACAAATAGCAGCAGGGTTACTTAAGGTCAGGTAACCTCAGTTCGCCCTGCTTCTGCTGTAAAATTCCCACCCTCCCTCCTAAGGGCAAACATAGGAATGAGAAGGCACAAGTCACAAGTGGGTGGGTGCATGCAAGATGCATTCAGTTGGGAGCCCTGTGCAGGCACAAGGGCAACTGATAGCGGCAGGAGCTGGGGTGGAACCCTGCTCGCAGGATGGCAGATTAAGGAGGAAGGGGTGAATGGGGAAGGAGTTGGGTGGAGCAAGGGAAACTGGGGGGGCAGATAGTGGGGGAGGGGGTAGAGACCACTGGCTGGGGGCAAAGGAACCCAGGTGTGGAAGTAAAAGGGGGGGTGGTGGGAAGGACATATAGCTAGGTGGTGGATCGCAGTGTCTGCACCTGGCAGGTGGGGGGCAATAGAACAGGTAACGTGGTACCCAATGGTGGTGAGAGAAACAGTGCCAGTGAGCATCCAAAGTGAAAAAGGCGGTGTCTTGAGTTATTTCTGGCTGAGGATCGGGGGGCAAAGAATTAGACAGGCAAATAACTCCAATCTGGTTCAACTGCTGTCACACTTATTATTTATTTATTTACTCTCAGATTGCAAAATACCTTTGAGCACAATACAGCTCATTTACAAAGGTTATACACCAAAAGGGGAGGGTTACAAACAGACATAGGAGAACTAACAAGTTGAGTTACTAACATACTGTGGCAGTGTATAAATACATCATAGATAGTCATAACTATTCAAATTAAGAGAAAGGAGTGGAGGTGAATAGAAGGAGGAAACAGGGGATAGAAGGATTATAGGACCTTGAGAAAAATGGGTGGTACCAAGAGGCTATGCCACTGTTGCCAATAGGGCTAACCAGGATGTTAAAAGGGAGAAAAAAGGGAATAGTAGAGGGGGAAAGGGCAAGAGAAAAAAGGGGTAGCAGCCATGGGTCCTGACATGAAAAACAAGTGGTGGGATCAGGGTGGGGAGAGTGGTGAACAGGGAGTGCTAGTGGGGTGAGCGGGGATGAAGATAGGCATACCAAGGGTTAGGTGGAGTTAGGGATAGCAATTACAGAAGCTTTCAGATATGAGATACTGGCAGAGTGAATGCTTAAACTGGCCAAGTTTAGGAAGGCTAGTTATTTCATTCACACTTGGGCTGATATTCTGTGCTGATACTTTCGGTCACTATTAACTCTACATTTTCTGGGCACCCGAAATCCCCAGTGCCCAATTTAGTTAGACGAGTGCTTTCTGTGTATTCTCTGTATGAGAACAGTGGGAATTTCTTGCCTTCTGCAGTCTCAGCTCGACTCATGCTGCCAGCTGCAGTGTGAGCTGTGACCTGGTGTTATGTTGCCTCCCACACACATGCCATCCCTGGCAATGTGTGATGTTGCCCTAGTGTCTATAGTGGCACCGTCTCCCTTTTGATCACTGTCCCCTTATACCTGGTGTCTAGTGCCCCCTACACACACACCAATCGTTGCCCCATTAAGAAACCTGAATTTGTGATTTGCATTGAGACACAGTTATGCTGGAGGAGGGGGAGTCTCCACTCCTGTAACATATGACTACTTTTGTGTATATTGCACACAGCTGGTAGTGCAACAGGTTCAGAGAAAAACTCTCCATCTTGCCACATCACCCCTATTACTGTTGTTTCACATTAAAGCAAAAAAAAAAATCCCAATAATCCAAAGCAAATGTTTTACTGATAAAGGCATCACTTTCCAGAGACTCTGTGATTGTATCTCCTTATGATGATGCATCCTATCGCCTACATTTTTAGGGATAGTCAGTGTTTCACACTTTTTGAGTGTGTCAGCCTCCCACACTTCAGTCACAAAAGGTACGCGGTATTCCAACTGTATGACACAACTGGGTACACTTCCTAACATATTATAGTTGAAATCATTTGTTAAAACAGACAGACTGGTCGAGCCCTCAGTTTTCCAGGAAGGTCAGTCAATCATTGGTTTGTTTGTATGGTATGGAATGAAATGGCATTGCACCATGTCCCTGGTGGCAGGCATGTTTGCGCCCCTCATTTCTAGGTTCTACCTCTTGTTATTTGTGGAATTGCACTTCCAGACTATCACTTTTCTATAAACCAGGTCCAAGTGTAGCAGTGGAATTGTTCCTTCAGAGTTCAAGGTAGGATCTACTTTGAGTACCAACAAGGTGAAGTGCCCCCCCCCCATTTCCATTACTGGCTGGGAAGCAATGTCTCACTCACTGTGGGATCATGCCTTTGCCCAATCTGACCACTCAGCAAACTGAGAGGTTAAGTGACTTGCTCAGGGTCACACGATCACTGATGCAGAGGATCTATTTGTTCTAAGCTTGAGATGTAAGTCTGCAGACTTTCAAAAGGACTATTTCCAGAGGATTCTGGCAGGGACCACTTGACTGTTTTTTTTTAAAAAACTTGCGCTATTTGTAAACACAATACCAAAAGGATCACCAAAGTCAATTACTTTTTATTTCTAAGTTTTAGACAATTAAATGCACAGATGGATGAAGACTGAAATGTACACTCGTGCTATGAGAAGCTATGAAATTCTTCCCCCCAAATTAAAGTGTTTTTCTGAGTTTTTGTAGAACTGATATGGTAATTTCCTCATTAACAAAAAAATTACTCGTTTAATCTTGGCAGTAAGAAAAACTCTCCCTAACATCTTCATTCAGGTCACTCATCCTGGCATTTGAATGGGGCTTGCCACTGACTGGACAAGGGGCAGGCTGCATAATCAGTACCAAATAAATAAATAAATACAAAAAATTGTCAACTCAATATAATGACTTTTTTTCTCTGCAGATGTTAGCCAGATTTCTGGGTTTGCTCCTGCAGGGGAATGCTCTATTGACTTATTTTATGTCTCAGCTGTCAGGAACAGGGTGAATAAGGGTTGTGTTATAAACTCACAAGCTCTAGAATAGGTATCTCTTTATGCACCCTTTATGTGTAGCATTCATGTGTTTACATCTGTGTTATAAATACATGAGGTAGTATATAGGGCTGCAAATGAAACTCTAGAATCCAATTAAAAAAACTCACTGTTTACCCCTGAATGGGCAATGGTGTGTGTGTGTGTGTGGGGCAGACACCATCAAACACCAGAGAAGGGCAGCTCACAGCTCATGCTGCAGTCAACAGCACAAATCTAGCTGTGGCTGCAGAAGTTAAGAAATGTCCGCTGGTCTCATACAGAAAATGCAGGGGAAGCATTCTTCTCTCTAAGCTGGGAACCAAGGATTTGGGGTGGATTTTTACTTATCTTTCCGAAATTATTTCTTCTATTTTTTTTTCTTCTTTGTTTCATGGGAGAAGTCATGAAAATTGCATATTAGCATTAATAAAAAAACATATTTGGTGAGGGTCATAAAATTGACAGCCCTCCTAGTGGAGGGGGGGGGGCGGTAGGAGGAAGTAGGCTGTTAGTTAACTAGGATCTGCAGCTTACCCATTAGGTAGGGAAATGAGCAGACTAGGTGGGCCAAGCGGTCCTTATCTGCCATCAAATTATTTGTTTCTATGTGTCTATGTTTCTATGTCCCCCCCATTCACCACCTTGCACCGCTCTACTTTTCTTCATTTTTCTTCTCACCCTTTTCTCCTTCCCTTTCCTGCCTTTTTTATTTAATATCCAATTTATTATGAGCCTGTATAAGTAAAATGAGCTATGACATATAAGAAAATGCTTTTATCGCTATAGTTCATTTGAATGTGTTGTTCCCCCTTTCCCCTTTCCTCATTTTTGGAGTATAACTCCCAGTGAAGGTTTTCTAGCATTAAAGAAGTTTAGTAAAAGTGCAGGTAACTGTTGCAATGGCAGGAAACCAACTTTAGTATAAAGAATTCCTAACTGAAAAAAAGCAACACTCTAAATTATTCTTTCTTTGTGTTCATTCCTTCACTGCGTTGCTCAGCAGACTACCTGACACAAATGTAGCCTGTTGCTTTGCACTGCAGCACCTGGACAGTTCCACAGTTCAATTACTGGAGTAGTGTTTCAAGTCACTTTAAGCTGACATCAGTTACTGGTTCCTAATAAAGAAATGTTTTAGCTGTCAGTTGGGGTGCCTGTAAGTTTATTTGGAGATGTGCTGCTGCTTACAGTTCAGTATGTTACAAAGGTTTTGCTGTCGAAGTGTAATTTGATTCACGCACTTTCACCTTGTCATTTTGTCACTACTGTGTGACATTACTTTTGTAGTGAATGCTAGTAATATAGTACTGTAGCTGACACCTTGTTCACTGTCTATGAACTCTAGTTGGGGGGCTATATAAGCCCCAGCATATCCCCTTGCCCTACCCAGAGAAAATGTCCTTCAAGTTGGCTACTACTGGTGTATCATCTTTGCAAATGGAAAAATAATTGCAGGCTTGTAAGTACAGGAGGGAAGAAAGGGGGTTCCGTAAGTGAATTTTTTCCCCTGAAGTGGTGTCACTGTCGGTTTATCTATGAGTTCCACATGATTTTCTGTGTTCTGTTGTTGCAGCTGACACTTTTGACAGGCTCTGAATGTATCTGCACAGTGTGTGTGTTTCTGTGTGTGCATGCATGTATGTGGGAGGACACGGGATCAGTTCTTGCTATAACTTTTATAAATGCATGTATTGTACCCTTTAATAACATGTTATGGTTTTCTCTGCTTCTTTTCTCCTGCCAGTAAACACATTCACTTCCATTTTCTAGCCAGATCTTGAACTTCACTTACCACTTTGTTGCCAATATTATCAGTAATTTTTTGTTGTTGTTGTTGATTTGTTTCTGTGCCCCACTGCCTGAGACTTCAAATATTGCAACGCCATCATACCGGCATAGTTTTAAGTGTTTTGGCTTGAGACTGGATGTTAAATTTGTTTATACTGTGTAATTTTAAAATTAGTATCCCTTTCTCCTGCCAGTAAACATAAGGACTGAAACATGCTACTGACCACAGTTTACACTAATTGATCAGACCCATTACATACTTTAAGTCTAAGGGCGTATTGTTAATGGAGAAGCACACATTGAACTGCCAGATTTGGGGCAGTCCACTTTGCCTGCTTCCGTTCATATTCTACGGACTGGTTAGTTGTTAGACAGTCACTGCAGTTGGTGTACCTGGTGTGCATTTGTCACTTTTTTTCCATTTTTGATCTCTGCCTAATTCCTGTGAAATATTGATGTGACAACTGTGACATCACCCAGACTCTGGCCAACAGTCTTTCCAGCTACCAAAAGTTGTCACAACCCACCCCCGTCTCCCAGCATGCACTCATTATTGACCTACTTGTACTCTGCTATAAAAAGCATAACCTGAACTGCATCTTTAAACAAGGAGTGGAAAACAATATGCCAACTGTACGGCGACACCATTACAATGAAAACGTCAATGTAGACAACACCAACAGTTCACTGTAAAGGTCTGCCCAAGACCCCAGCACTCTGTCACCAGGTCCTGCACCCCCTCCACAAATCAACTTCAAGTTGGAGTTGGAATCCTATAGATTGGGGGTGGTGTGGGGGGCAGAGCCCCCCACATGGGTGGTTCAGGGGGCAAAGCCCACTGATAGAAAAAGTACCGGGGTCTCCTGCCAGATTTATGTCAACTGCAACTTGTGGTCAACATAAATCTGTCACTGTGATGTTGGTCAGCAACATAGTTTTTGAACTGGCATCGTAGAGCCATGGAAAGCAAATGAAAGCATAGTGCAAGGTGTGTGTGTGTGTGTGTGTGTGTGTGTGTGTGTGTCTGTGTGTGTGTGTGTGTGTGTGTGTGTTGTGGGGGGGTTTGAATTGGCAACAAGGGAGGTGATACATTGTCAGCAAAAGGGCATGACAAATTCTCACTTGGTGAAAATGCAAGTAACTGTTGCAACAATGGCAGGAAACAACTTTCAGTTTAAAGAACTATCAATCGCACATAAACAAACAAAATAAAGATCTATTACTTACAAACTTAAAAAAAAAATGAAAAATAAAACTCCACAATAAACTTTTCCTACACTGCCTCTTTCAGCAGTCTATATTTAAAAATGTTTCCACACTACTTGCCGTGCCACTGAGTTTATTTGAGCTTGAACCTTTCTGAAATGGGCAGTGCTCTTTTTGGCCTGGTTATTTCTGAGGAATACAGAACTTTGATATTCAGATGATCTGCTTCTACCTGTAGATTACAGATTGTTCTGCTGCCTACTTGGTAGTTAAAACAGCATTTCTGCTAAGTGAAGTCCCCTTTTTATTTATTTTTTGTCAACTCTTTTTATCCTCCTACTCACTGTCACCTGGACTGATTTGCACTCAAACTCTGTGGCTTTCGTTATTTCATTAAAATTGTTAAAAAACATCTTGTTCAGCTTTGTAGCATTTTTTTAATTATTGAACACCCATAAACTGTTTTCTTTTGAAGCTGAAAACTGAAGCTGTGATTGCTGGACATGTGTGTACTACTGCACATGAGCTAGCAGTCGTGCATGTGCAGTAGCATGCCATGGCCATCTTGATCATGGCAGAGTGGGCTGTATCCCACCATGACCACCTATTTTATCTTGTTTGTATTATAAACACTTCCCCCAACAACCCTCCCTATCAGCACCCCTTCCCAGAAACAAAACTGTGACACTGGGGGTATCCAGTCCCCAAGTGTCACGATCAGGGATCGGGGGGATTTTTGTGGCACTGGGGGTGCCCACTCCCACAGTGTCATGATCAGGGATCGATGTTTTTTTTTTTTTTTAGTTTTTTTCCACCTGTACAAAAAAACAAAAAATGGTCCATCGATGTCTTCCTGCAAATAACTGCCACTGAGGGTGCCCAATCACCAGTGTCGTGATTGGGAATCATAGTTTTTTTTTTTACCTGTATAAAAAAATGTTCCATTGATGTCTTTTGCACCCGTTCCTTACCCCCCACCTGACCCTTCCACTCAGCATCCAGTACCTCGCATCCCCCAAACCCTTACTTACCCATCAGGGGTCAAACACCATAATCCTGTCTGGACCACAGACACGTCTTCGCTCTTCAAAGCCAGACCACGAATTGAAGATATGGGTATGCACACTTGTAACTTTGATAATTTACAATATTTTTACCCCCAAATTCCTCAGCTGCAGCCCTATCGGCTCTGGCCAGAGTTTGTTTTGTTAGTTATTGAAGTGACAGTGTTACAGTAACGTGTTTAGAGTTACCCATATATTGAGTGTTTTGTTGTTAATTGGCCATCATGTAAAACATAAAATAAACCATAAACTTTATTTTGTTGGGTTTTTACTGTAGGTACTGTTAGCTGAGTAAACTGTTCTGTTGTGATTCAAATCATACTGCCAATCCCTCTGGTGAGGTGTTGTATTGTCTCTGCTATTTAGTTTTACTGCAGTGTTCAAAAATCTAAATATCAAAAATGACTGGAAAGAGATACTTAAGTAAAGTGAGAGTTGCTGGAGATGTGGCCAAGAAGTGCATAGGATCTGGAGATTAAAAGGGTGTTAAACCTTAAAAAACTGCTTCTGCAGCAGCTTCATCTAGGACTGGTAATACTAGTAGCAAAGGATTAGTTGACAGAAGTGGTGGTGGCATTAGTGCGGCCAACTTTTTCTCTGCCACATCAGTGGCATCCATGCTGGTGGATATTGGGGAAGGCCACAACAAGAGGATCAGTCCAAGAAGAAGAAAAATGACTGGCTATGGAAAATGGTCGAGGATGTGGTTGCTGTTGTTTCTGTGACTGCTGATGGTAGTGTCACTGAGCCCGATCTGGTTGATGGGTTCCCATTTCCTAGCAATAGTGCTGAGCTTCACCATGACTCAGAGTCTGTGGAGGGAAGGCTTACTGTTGCATGAAAGTCTAATCAGAAGGAGGAAAGAGAGGATAGAGAAAGTGAAAAGAAGGACAGATCTCAGGTGGAGGAGGAGGAGGTTATCAGCCAGGATAGGGATGGGAGAGATGATTTGGACCCCCTATAGGAACCTTAAAAAAGTAATAGTAATGCTGCTGAGTCTGTGGTGCTGTGTACACCACAATTATTTCATGGAATTACCAAAGACCCCCTCCCCCCAGTCCTTTAACTGTTGTTCCTGTTTGGACTGTTGAGCCAATTATATTGCATTGTAGTGCAGAAATCATCCTAAAAAAACACCTGTTGCCACTGCTCTACAGTCCCAGGACCACAAACATGTAAAATCAAGTGCTACAAAATGTAGTTTGGGATTTTTTATATACTGGACTGGGCCCAGCTGACAAAGCACTGATTATCTGCCAGCAGTGACAAGCACAAGTTATCCATGCTTAAAAGGAAGTCACCTAGGCATTGGTGAACAATGCACACACCTTAAGTATGTGCACCTGATATGCTGGAGTCAGCACCAAGGTGAAGCTGGTGCAGGGGGCCCTCTACCTTATTATGTTAATTTTGTAAGGGATCCCCAAGTGGGAGGGAAACAGTCCTGGTGGAGGCAGGGTTGACTGAGGAAAACTATTACAGATATGGTATGGTAAATTTGTTAGGATACAAATCCCGTTTACGACAAAGTCCTGTTCAAGCTCCAAATACAAAACTAAACATAATGTACAATTAACAAAACAGTTACACAATTAAGAAAATCAATTAAAAACATGTACAATCTTTTCTCAACAGTTCATATAATCTTAGCTTAAAAATGGTTAAGCTACTGATATGCTTCAGTTCATGTGGCAGGCTGTTCAAATGTTTTTCTACACTGTTTTGTAATGTTAAATCTCCCATCTTGTTGTAGGATCAGTGCATCAAAATTCTGCTATTTGTGAAGGTTGTATGCAAGATTTTGAGAAGGAGTATATGGAATTTCCTAGTAATTGCCACAGTGGCAGTGGTGGTTTGAGAACTAGCACCCAGAGGCACCATAGCTCATCAACCACAGTCAAGAAAACACCCTATATCACTGCTTTCATTCATGCAGCATCAATGACTCCTCCGGAGCCAAATGTTAGCCCAGCAGATATGTTGCCATGCAGAGTCCAGCTGCTTTGGATATCTGGACCAGTGACCAAACAGCTGGTAGCTCCCATCTGTGCATTACAACCAGCTGGGAACATGTACCTAGGGTGCTATTTGACTCTGGAAATGGGAAAAATTGCATTAAGACCAACTGCAGCAGAAGCAACACTCAGGGTATTCACTAGCATGCCACATTGGCAATGAAGAGTGCAACTGGCTCACAGATGGATCAGAAAATGATAGAATTGCTCCTGACTGAGGCTGATGACTGGCTGCACCCCATTCCCTAAAAGCAGGTTCCATTGTGAGCGATAATGCCATTAATGTGAACAAGTGCATAACTGATGGGAGATCTTAGGGTGCTTTGTCTGGCACACGGTCTCACTGTAGTAGTGCAGGGGTTTCTATCAAATCCTGATAACAAGTCCATGTTGACTGCAGCCTGTCATGTCTGTTCCCACATTGCCCTTTCAGGAATAACCCATGGCTGTCTCAAGCAGCTGCAGAACCAGAACAAATTGCGTCAGCACTTGATGAAGCTCGAAGTCATGACCAGGTGTAACTCAACACTGAACTTGATCAATCACTTGTATGAGCAGTACAAAACCATCTGGCAATATCTACTGCTGCATACAAGTCCTGACGGTGCTAGAGTCTCGATGTCTTTGACAACAGAACAGTGGTGAGCACTGGATGGCCTTATAGTGATCCTATGGCCATTTGAACATGCAACACAGGCAGTGAGGAGGGACACTGTCTGTATCTGTCAGGCCATCCATCCTCTACTTGTGCTGAAGCAGACACTCTTAAATGTACAGCAGGTGCTGGAAGCAAGTGGTGATATAGGAAGCTTTGCCTTAATGGAACTCATTCTCCATGTAGTTGACTACAATATCCATATTTCCGGCATTTTGGAGTCTGAAGATTTTGGTATTGCCATCATGCTGGGCTTTCACTATAAACGGGGCATGTCATCGATATTTGAAGAAGGGTGTGATCAGGTCCAAAATTAACAGGTCAGTTAATAAGACATGTACATGTGGCACAGATGCTAAAGTCACAGTTATGTAAGGCACAACCTGAAAGTGATCAGACACCTGGTACAGCTACCACCTCACATTGTAAGAGGGCTGATAAAGCCTGCAAGTTAACTGAGAAAACAAGCACACTTCGAGATGTTTTGTCACAGGTGGAAATTGAAGACATGAAAGAAAAAGAGGAGGAGATGGCTGATGAGGCAACGGGACTTAGGGCAACACAAAGTGGATGCCTATTTGTATGATACCAGGCACCTTAACATCATCGAGAAGCCCTTGCTATACTGAAGAAGAAAGGTCACAGATTGGCCAGAACTGACCTCCATGGCAGTTAATTACATAGCTGTCCACCCTCTAGCATCAGTGTTGAGAGGATATTTAGTTCAGTGGGGGCCAATATGCATGATAGGCATATGAATCTGTCCCCTCAAAATGTTGGAATGTTGACATTTATTAAAATGAATGCGAGGCACATTCCATGGAACACAGTAACATAGAAATGGAATATGTTGACACGAAAGGCCTGGTAGGCCCAACTAGTCTGCACTATTTTCCCTGCTTAATATTATGTCCTGGACCTTATTTGGTCACAGGCATCCCTCCTTCCTCCCTCTCCTCTACCTATTATGCCCATATACTTATCTGCTTGAAACTCCCCATTGTCTTTGCCTCCACCACTTATTCTTACAGGCTGTTTCAGGCTTCCATCACCCTTTTTGGGAAGAAGTAGTTCCTCACAACACTCCTAAACTATCTCTACCAAGCTTCATGGCATGCTTCCTATTCTGGTGCTCCTCATCCTCTGAAAGGGACTCCCTTTCTGCACCTTGTTCACCCTGTAATGTACTAGTATGTCTCAATCATGTCAACATGCTCTCTCCAGGGAGTACATGTTAAGCTCCCACAGCCCTTCCTTATATGGCATCTCATGCAACCCCTGCACCATTTTGGTAGTGTTCCTCTGGACCACTTTCACACTGTCCATGTCTTTGCAGAGGTGTGTGTCCTCTAGAACTGGACATAGTACTCTAGGTGGGGCCTCACTAGTGAGCTATACAGTGGCAAGACCATTTCCTTTCTCATGCTAAAAAAACCCTCCCTCTATACCACAGCATCTGACTAGCCTTGCATACTGCCTTATCACACTGCCCTGCCACATTCAGATCATCAAATATGATTACCTCAAGATCCCTCTATTGCTTGGTGACCATAAGCACCCCCCCCCATCTTATACACAGCCTCCAGATTTCCCATCTCCAGGTGCATGACTTTACACTTTTGGGCATTGAAATTCAGCTGCCACACCCTAGAGCACTCATGTAGTTTCCTCAGATCCCTTTACATTCTCTCCACTCCTTCCTCCCTGGGTGTCCACCCATCTGCAGAGTTTTGTGTTATCCACAAAGAAACACACCTTCTCCTCCAGGTCTTCAGCTATATCACTTATGAAGACATTAAAGAGGACAGGGCTCAGTATTGATCCCTGTGGTACTCCACTGGTCACTCCCCTGTCTCCCAAGAGACTGCCTTTCACCACCACCCTCTGTCTCCTCTCCTTCAATCAGTTTGAAACTCATCTTATCATCTTCTCCCCAATCCCCAGGTTACTATGTTTCTTAATTAGCCTCCTGCATGATACAGCGTAAAAGGCCTTACTGAAATCTAAATAGGCCACATCCACTGCCTTCCCCTGATCCACCTTCCTGGTCACCCAATCAAAGAAATCTATGATATGTGTTTGACACGACTTCCCCTCTGTGAAACCATGCTGCTGTCCTGAAGCCTATTTGCCTCCAGGTACTCCATCAAAACTGGCATTCCTACTGTACGAAGATTGCAGTCGTGGTGAAGTTGAACATAAAAAGCCTGCTGTTTTGGGCATTGGCAGGAGGGGACATGACTGAAACCTACAAGTATTGCACAGGAGTGAACAAGGTGTGAACAGAGGGTCTATATCAGAGGAAAAAAGGCACTAGAACAAGGGAGCATGCAATGAAGATAAGGGGAAATTTAGGAGATGTGTGGAAATACTTCTTCATGGAAAAGGTGGATGACTGGAACAGCCTGCCAGAGGAGGTAGTTGGGCAAAGACTGTGCGAAGCTTCAAACATGTGTGGGATAGGCGCAAGGGCATAATAGATAAAGGAAAAGGGAAGGGAATGGCACCTATGACCAACTAAGGTTAGTGATCACAGAATAAACAGGGACAAGGGGCAGACTGGATGAGTGTAAAGTTCCTTTTTCACTGACAAAGTCTATGTTTCTGTGTTTAAATTTCCTTCTAGTGATGTAGAGGAAGCACCGATGGAAAAAAGAATTTTCATAGGGGATAACTCCAGTTTGGAAGACTGTGACGGATGCTTTCTTGAGGATGATGACTGAATCATTTAAAAAAAATGTGTCCATGCTTTCCTTCTCAGCTAAAAACTCTTCCTTATGATTCTCTACTGTTTTCTGTCAATATATTTTCCCCAAGTTGCACTGCTGTTGTTCAGTAAATCCTTCTGATTACGTCCATCCACGCCATCCTATGTCATACTAACAATCACATTGGCCCCCTCCAAATCCACAGACTGTATCCTCCATGCTAGAAAACATGACTATCATAAATGTCATTGCCAGTCATGCAGACTATGCATCCATTCCAGAAATAAAGACACCACCTCATTTTCATCCTGCATCATGATTCTGTCCTCCAAATCCACCAACAATATTGAGCACCTATGCATCCACAGCCCTGAGCCTCCAGACTGAGAAATCCTGACTATTAAGCCATCTTAAATGCTGATGCCAACCATGCAGATCATGCATCCTCAAGCAATCTTGAAGACACAACCTCCTCTGGCCTGCTTAAGAAGTCAACAGCTACTAACAAGATGTGTGCCACAGCTGCCTCCAATGCATGCATACATACAGAATCCATAGTGAGAAACATGGGTTTGATTTTCAAATGATCAGAAATGATGCAATGTGCCTGTGTCAAAGAGACATGATGCAAAGGGCACACTGTGCAGTCTCTTCCATTATTCCCGATGGTGAGATTTTCAAACTCCTGCACTGGCAACAAGCCTCACCTGTAATTAGCACCCTGCACTGCCAATGTCAACAGGAAACACTCCAGTCAGGGTGTCCAGGTGTGAGCAGCTGGCACAGAGGACACAGCTGCAGCTGAGTATGATATGCTGGCAGTGTACATGCACTGCTGTGTTGCTAGCTGGACATGGTGATGACTGCCCTTGCACCAGTATTGTAGGCCAGCATAGCACTCTAAGACCTTACATCACAGTACGTGGTCCAAGGCATCTCCATCCAGTATCCATGGTCAACATAACATGGAGGGTATTTTTTCTGTGATGGACATACTGGCATAGTTGGGGGCAGTCTATCCCTTTGGCATATGTGTGTATGTTGTTGCTGTGTGTATGCCATGGGATTAATGGCAGAACATGAACTGAGCTTGGCAGTTCATTCCACATGTTCTGGGACAATATGTACACAACCTGCTACTTACAAAGATACACAAATCCACTTTCACTTGACCTAGCAGTTACCAACTGCATGACAGCAGATTGAAAGGTCATGCATATGGTGACACAGGGAGGACTCCTATGGTAATCCTGGCCACTGGGCACAGAGCTTCAATGTTGAGGACCCTTGTTTATGACCCACCACAACCAACACCTCATTGCATGTTATAATGCATGTAATGACTGTGCTGTCCACAGAGTACCTCACCCAATGGTGACAGTCATAATACTGATCGCCCTGTTGAGGCAGTCACCATCCCTGTTACATTGTCTCTCTCTGGCCCTGTCCTGGGTCTGTGCCACCTACCACCTCCAAACCTGACCCTTCCTGTCCCCTTTAACCTTTTCCAAGCACCTGGGCACACAGATCTGTGGCAGATTTCTGCACAACCATCTCAAAACTTGTAGCAATCCTCTCCCATGCACCATTTGTTTGACACATGGGTTCAGTTGTGGCCAGGGCAGGATTTTCAAAGGCCAGAGAATGATGCAGGATGCTTTTATCAAAAACAAATGATACAAGGAGCAGGATGCATCAAAACTTATGTTAATTCTGATTTTCAAATGGTGCTTGCATCAAAAACAGGTCTACATGGGACAAACTGGCTTGCACCATTCTTGCACCAAAAAAATGCCTGTGCCATGTCAGAAGGGATGCCTACATCACTGAAATGATGCACTATCCCCATATTTGGAATTTTCAAGGAATGTGAGTCCTGTCCTTGTGCCTAAGATGCATGTCGCTGTTAGACCAGCCAGAGCTGGTCTAAGGGACACTAGAGCATATAAAGAGGCCCTCAGCAGGTAGTCAGACCTGACTATACTACTTTTAAGGGCCAATATTCCCCTGCAGGACTAGTTTAGATCATTTTGAGGCTTAGTCTTGGCCATTTCATCTGCTGTATTTTTTAACTTAACTTTTGTAATTCTCATCCTTTGTGTCATTTTTGACTCAGCTTGCACCATTTTTGTGATTCAACTTTCAGCATTTTTTGGTGCAGCTTATGTCATTCTCTGGTCTCGTGTCATGTTGTTGTGCAGTGGACCTCTTACATCCATCTGTAGGACTTTGCTACAGAGAACTATTTTCTTACAAAATATGCACACAATATTTGGCACACCTGGATCTGATGCAAGGTAGTTATTTGACACAGTTTGCGTGGCTCTAAGGGCCCTTTGAAAATCTAGCCCAAGGTGTTTGGCACCAGGACTTCTCACGTACCAAAATCAGGTGCAAGATCCCTTATACACAAGGCTCCGATGCAAGCTGCCATTTGCCACAACTTGTGTCGATCTAAGGGCACTCTGAATATTAAGCCAATGGAATTTACATACTGCCTAAATGTAGTTGCCATACAGACCTTCTACCAGCCAACCAACCAACCAGCAAGTCATCCAGCCGACCCTTAAGATGAGTCTCCAGTCACACAACGCATCACACCAGCAAAAGAGGATGTACATCAATGCACATGTTTGTCAGCTTTGAAAATAAGTTATTTTCTCTGTATTGCTCACTCCATATCATCACTGTTGGTGGTGAGTCTGCCCTCACTCCCAAAAGGCTTACCCCTTGCCTGACAGACATCAAAGTTTATTGTTTTTGTTCCTTATGTCTCCCTTTCACTGCAGATTTTACTGTTAACATGAAAGACAGTCACACTGTAAGTTGCCTCCACATCCTCCAGCCATCTCTCTGGTGCTGTTGTGCCAGTACATGGCATGGCCATCACTATTATGTTGGTAAGTATCATGAGTTGATTCTTTTGTTCTTTTCTAGTTTCATTTTAAGGTGCCTTTCATGAGTACACAGGTGCACAGTGGTCAAGTCCTTCAAAGTCATTTCTCTCTTTTTCTTCACAGGTGACAGGTACAGTAAGATTGGGAGTGAACAACAGATAAACCATGCAGCCACCACTGTGTCCATAACATTCTAAGTTATTTTTTCTTCACATATGACATGTTCAGTAAGACTTGGAAAGGATAACAGATATGCCCTCTGGCCAGCAAGGGGTGCCAGGAGAGTGTAACAAATTTCTCTTTCCTCTTTTCAGGTGACAGGTTTGGTAAGACTTGGAGTTGGCAATGGATATGCAGTCCATGTGATGATCCACACTGTGCCTGAGTACAGTCTAAATAATTTTGTCTTATATTCACAGATCTTGTTTCATGCTGCCTTTTCATCCAGCAAGAGTTCTTCTCTTCCTTCTTCTCTGTCTATGGCACCATCATGCCATTTCAAAACAAGGCAATCACTAATGTGTTGATGAGTACTGTTTCAGATAATTCTTTTTCTTTTAATTGTTTATTTCTGGTTTCCTTTCACAGGTGCAAGAGCAACACAATAGGGATTGTACAAAAGTCTCAGTAATTTCTATATTGTATTCACAGGTTTTTCTTTCCATTATGTCATGACTGAAAAACTATTAAAGCAAGCAAGCCATCACTATCTCATCCACCAGAAGATTGTTGATGTGTTCAACATTACACACTCATGCTCATACCTCCTCCTCCTCCTCCTCCAGCATCTCTAGCACTGCGGTGGGTGGACAGTCACACCATGTGGCACAAAGTAGCACCAAATGTTCAAGTGGGTGCCATAGGAGACTGCACTCTGTATAAAATTAAGTCTGTTTATGCTGATAGGCAAACTCCTGCCAGCTTGATACAATGGCAAGGTGGGGGTAGGGGAGCTCAACATTTTTTTTAAAGCTTAAAAAAACAGCCTTTCGTGCTATAGTTGCTTAGTTTTGTATATTTTATTTTTCATTCACTCCCAAAGTTTTGCCCTACAATTAGGGCTTTTCAGTGGACTTCAAAAACATAAAAAAGAAAAATACATTTGTTCACCATTTTGATGAAATTGTACATTATTTTGTTGAAAGTGTACATAAAAAGCACATAAAGTGCTTTAAAATGATAATGCATATTATATGACAGTTATACTCAGAGGCCCGGATATTCAAACTGCGCCAGGCTGTGGTGCAAGCCTGGGTGCAGCTCAACTTTGTTGCGCAGGGGAGTGGCCTGGGTGATATTCAACGGAGCTGCTCTATGGCACAGCAGCTTTGAATATCGCACCATGGTCACCCCCACTGTGCATGGCACAGTGGCACTGCACCAGCGCAGGTGGTCAGAGTGGAGCATGGAGATGCGCTAGCGCAAGTGCCATTGTGCCATGCACAGCACCTGCGATATTCAAAAGGGGACATGCAAATGGGGCCACAATTTATGCAAGGAACACAGGGGGCCATTTTCATCTCATCATGGCCCCATTTGCATGCCATTAGCATGCAGGCGCCGATCCCCGAGGACTTGCACCTGGTGCCCTGCCAGGCAGCAGCCATCAGGGACCGATGCCCCCTGCAGCCCGATTGTGGGCATTTGTGTAAAAAAGAAAACCCCTCCTATGTCCCTGGTGGTCCAGTGAACCTCTATGTGCCCGATCGTGGGCATCTGTCCTGACGATTATGCTCCCCAAATCCAATATCCCTGGTAGTCCAGTGGACCGATTGCTGCCCAATCACGGGCATCTGTACCTCAGCAAATACCCCTAAGACCCTGGTGGTCTAGTATACCTCCCTCCCACCCGCCCACTGGGCCCCACGCCCTGTTCCCCCGTCAGCGCGGGCGAGCGCGACACCCACCCGCCTGCCGCCCCACCACCCACCGACTGACAGCTCAGTAGGCTGCACTCCCCGATGGTTCTGGCGTGAGCCAATGGGCGTGCAACTCATACCCGTCTACTCGGTCAGATATGTGAATGAATTCATTCACATATCTGGACTAATGGTACAATATGAGCTGCACGCCCGATAGCTCATGCTGTGAACGATAAACATGCACTCTACCAAGCTGTCAGTCGGCCGGACAGCGGTGGCAGGCGGTCGGTGCTGCCACCTGCCAGCTGATGGGGGGAGCGGGGCAGTGGGGCTCAGTGGGTCGGTGGGGTGGGGGGTACACTAGACCACCAGGGTCTTAGGGGTATTTGCTGAGGTACAGATGCCCGCGATCGGGCAGCAATCGGCCCACTGGATCACCAGGGATATTGGACTTGGGGGGGTTCTATTACTGATGCCTGCAATTGGGCTCAGTGCGGTCCACTGGACCACCAGGGACGTTGGACTTGGGGGGATTTCTACATGGATGCCCATGATGGGGCATGGGGGGGCACCACCAGGTGCTGCAGGAACTCGGGTGGCCACCCACAGGTGGCAGCTGCTGTGTTGCACCATGCAATGCGGCAGCTCACCTGTGGGTGGCCATCACCTGTTCCTTTTTTTTGTGGTGTAACTTTGTGCAGGCGCTGGTGGGGTTGTGCATGCATGACTGTGCACATCCCAGGCTGAATATCGGGCTGTGCAGGTTATGCATGGGTGCGCCCCCCCACCTGTGCCTGCATACATTACTGATGTGCTCTGGCACATTGGGATTTGTGCAGCACACTTTTCCTTTTAATATCACGCCGGGGCGCATCAGTGGGTTGTGCATGGTGCAACACTTTTGAATATCTGGGCCTGTTATTGCAACTAATAATTTCTGTGACTACTCAACTTCATAACCTTTCACCCCTCTGCTAACCTCCCCCTGCCAACTTCCCCTCCCCCTTCTCCCCACCTCCTTCCTGCCAAAGCCCCAGGGCAGCTGCCCCCTATCCCTGCTCTTCCCTTCACCCCCACTTTCTGTATTCTGTGACAAAGCCGCCTCAGGCTTCTCCCACCATGCTCTGTGATTAACATCTGTTTGACTCCCTTCTTTGTTTTTTACTGAGGCTAGTTCAGAATGTCAAAATGCACTCCAACTTCATGTAACACCTCTGACTCTGTAACAGCCTATATGCCTGCTACCTGTATAGCTGTAACCTCTTGTGTACTCTGAATGTTCTGTAACTTGTTTATGTAAATTTGTCCCTCGTCCACTTGACATGGGACTTCTGTAAAGGAGCCTTCCTGTCTCAAAGGTAATAATCTGCAATTTGAAATAAATAAATAAATACTATTTTATGTTTTTGATAATGTTATGCAAAATGCTTCTTATGTTTCTTTTATATAATTTTTTTGTATAAAAATAAGCACAATAAACTTCGTGTACCAGAAATTCTCTAGCTCATTATTTAATTACTGCCAGTTTAAAACAATTTCTCATTCCCTTCTACCAACAAATGTTTTTGTGTGCACACATATTCATTTTTACTGTGGCTACTTGACATATTTTCCTTTTGACCAGTAACAGATCCAGTATTTTTTTGTTTTTTTAATAATTTTGTTTTATACTTTTTATACTTCAATTTATCACCAGATGTGTAACAAATTATTAGAGTTAAGCTTTTTCCACCTTTTTCAATGAATTCTTATAATAGTCAAATAAACATAAAAACCCAAACATAAGCAGATATGTAGGGTGGCACCATGTAGCAGCATGCAGCAGCATGATACATTTTTCATGGTAGTTGGGAAAAACTCTGGAACAGAGGATGTATGTCTACTGTGATCGCTACATAACATTTCCCATAATGTCCATTGTAGTACAGTAGTAGCCACAGACATTGCAAGCTATTTCCAGATATTTCGCTAAATTTCCAAAGAGTTTCTCTCTGCTGCCCCTACTATAGAAATGGGGAAAGCATTGGACATATCTGGAAATATCACAGAAATTTCAGGAAATAGCTGGCAGGGTCTGTGGCTGCTACTGTAGCTGTGGAGGGTAAAATGAAACACAGGGCAATATCTTGTAGCAGCATACACCAACATGACATATGCTGGTAGCAGAGAAAAATGTTGGGAGCACATAATTCAAGTGTGTTATGCTTTTCACACTTTTTATCATACAGTGTGTTACAAGAAATGTGATTTGGGGACTGACACATAATGAAGTGTCATGTAGCAGTAGCATCAGTACAATAGTACCACCATTTCATAATTTCTTGAACTGAGAAATGTATATTTTGTACTTCCTCTCTTTAACATCCCTCTTGATAACAATATATATTTTTACTATCAGAAAATAGTGGCACCAAGTGATGTCAAGTATCTGGATGTCTTTAGTCATGATGGAGCATGATGCTGGGTATCGCAGGAGTGTAGGAGGGGTATTGCAGGGCCATGATGCTAGTGCAGGTAAGGTGATTCAGTGGTTTAAGTACTTTTGTGAAAGTTAAATTCCACAAGTGGAATTCTAGTGGCATTATTTCTTATTTGTACATGAATTTTTGAGCAAACTTTGCCGTTTAGAAATTTTGAAAGTATCCACAAGGAGTGTTAACCTACTAAACCACATTTATCCAGCTAATTAGATTCCAGGACATCTGTACTTTGGTATGCATGCCACATCTTGAGTGTATACTTGCAATAGCAGTGGAGCTATAAACATCCAAATATTTTGAAAAGTTTCACACAATATAACAAATAATTAAATTGTGAGGTTTTGAACTCCTGTAACTTACAATTTATAAAATCAATTACTTCTCTGTTTAGAAGTTTCTATGACTTTCTAAAGAAAGTATACATATAGATTTTCAATTATCTAGCTCCAAAGGTGGATAAATTGTAAGCACAGAAATATTTTCAGAAATTTCCACATGAATAGTAAACTGCCAGACTTTGAGGCCCTATAACTTCCCTGCCCCTCATCCAAATGACATTACACTTGGAATCCTTTTAGGACCTCTCCAAACAATGCACACCTTTCAGATCTCAATATATAAAATGCCTGAGCTATAACCAATTAAAGAATTTCAGAAAATTCCACAACATTTAATGGAACTGTGTGAAAATTCTGGGAAATCAGAACTGGCTAATTTTACCCAACCCTAACATTTACTAATTTCTTATTCTGGAGAAAATTTTTAGAACAAGAAAGCAAGAGAGAGAAAGAATTATATGGTACATAAACAGCACAATTGAAGAAAATACAGATAGAAAATAGATTTTTTTTGGGGGGTGGTTGTTTGGTAAAAATGAGAGAGAGAACTGAGACAGAAATAAAGCTGAGAAAGAATGGAATGAAACAGTAGAAATGAAAGACAGTAAAAGGTTTTACTTTCTTGGTGTTTATTTATTTTGTTGTTTGTTTTGTTTTTGGTGGGGATTAAACTAATATAGGCAAGAAAGACTAAGAAGAGACAGAAAGGCATATCTGATAGAGAAAAGGATGTGGTGTAAAAGAGGAAAGAATAAGGAAAGACTGAAAAAGGAAATATAGAGGCAAACTTGTAATCTTTCAAATCCTGGATCATGGCACCTCACTGCCAGACGTAGCAGCACCCACAATGCCACAATGGAGTGGCCACATTTTCTCAAGGAGAAGCTGCTGGTTCTACAGTACTTCAATTATATTTTATTCTCTTGATCAAGAATGCCAGTGGAGGTCCCTCATCTTCTTCCACAGTTGAGAAAGCTCTTCTGTAGTATTTGGCAGTGGTGTGGGTGCCAGTGATGGTGCAGGTTCCAATGTTGGTGCAGATGCCAGAGCTTCTGGATCAGTCCCATGCCCATTGCCATGTCAAGAAAAGTGGCAACAAACTTTGTGCTCCACTGTGTGAGGGTACTCCCACATGGGTGGGACAGATGGTCCACCACCACCACTGCTAGCTGCCTCTTTCTGTTTCACCTCCTTCTTCACTTGGTGGCAGATCTTTAGAAGTGTCTGCTATCCACTTGTGCAAATGGGTCCTCCCCAACTGATTAATGTATTACAAATATCACATGTGACAACATTGTCAACCTAGGGGTCTAGTGTGAAAAACTCCCATACAAGGAATGACTGACTGCTTCGCTCTGGGTGAGCATGGCACTGAGGAGCCCAGACATGATAAGTGTGGCTCCTCAGTGGGAAGCTATTGGTGGTGGTGTTATCATAGGTGGGCAAATGAGGTTTGGGCTGCACCTGCAGAGCTAGTGCAATGAAAGGCTGCTGCAGAGCTGGTTTTGGTGGTTCAGGCTGCTGCTGTGAACTGATGGGAACAAATGCCTGCTGCAGAGCTTGGGCTTGTGGGTATGGTTGCTGTCTCAGAGCTGGGGGAATGGTGATCTACTGCAGAGCTGGGGCAGATACTGGGATTTACTGCTGCTGAACTCAGGGTGGCATCTGTGGTGCTGTGAGGGGCCGATGGATAACCCATAGGCACTGGAAGGCACAGGCCTATGGCACCACTCCAATGAGTCTGGACTCGACCACAGACTCCAGTATTACAGACAGTGAGAGAAATTAAATAAAAGAGAATTCTGTAACAACTAATTAAATATAAGAATAAAATATAAAAAACAAATTAAATTAACCAGAAAACAAGAAATTGAATAAGAATGAGAAAACAATAAACAAAAGCTTGGAGAGTGGTGAAAAATAGAACTTACATTAGCTATTTGTTTTTCATAAAGCTACCAGGTTGCTGGTCTGCTCCACTGGCTAACTCACAATGCAAAACCAAAAGTAAAGCTGCCTTACTGTATAAAAGAGGTATCTTGTGACTTGCAGAATCTCATCCCTGTGACCTTGAGACACTTGTTCATGCTGGAGTTCATACTGGAGGTGTAAGGAAGTCAAGAAGACCAAACCCATATAGACTTCCCCCACAATTCAGTGGTGATGACCTAAGTCACCAGCTTCTATAAGGAACTTAACCAATCTTTTTTGAAAATCCCCACACTATCAGCATCCACCATGTCCTGCTGCAGTCTATTCCACATCCTAACTGCCCTACATTTAAAACCATTTCTTTTTAGTTCAGTTTTTACTGTTTCCTCCCTCAGTTGTTTATTATGTACTCTTAGTTGGTATGGCTTTACCACTGATTCCAGACCCAATTCCAGTTTAAGATCTTCATCTCCCAGAATTTTATATAGTAACAATAAGTCTCCCCTCACCCTTCTATTCACCAATGGCCACAACCCCAATTTCTCCAATCTCTCCTCATACAATTTACCCTGACCTCAAGCAATTATTCTAGTAAAAGATCTCTGGGGCCTCTCCATTACCCTAACATCCTTAATAAGAAAGGAACAAAAAAACGGTGGAACAATAATCCAGGATGGGCCTAACCATTGTCCTATACAGAGGCAACAAAACCTCCTCACTCCATGATTGAAAACCCCATCTCATACAGTTTATCAACCACAAGGCTTTATTTTTTGCTATTTTACTTTGGGCACCACTTTTAAGATCATTTTGTGCATACACTCCTAGATCTTTTTGACATTCTCACACCTTTAATTTTAGACCCTGCATATTATAAGTCTGTTGTACATTATGCTTTCCAAAATGCATTATAATACATTTCTCCCTGTTAAAGGTCATCCCATTTTTATTTTCCCATTCCATTATATAAATCAAGTCCTGCCCAAATGTTAATCTATCATCAAAAGTATCCACTACTCCCCCCACCTTGACATCATCAGCAAATTTTATTAGCTTATTTTTACTAAATATCTTCAAATCACTAATAAAAATGCTGAACAGCAATGGTCCAAGCACTGAACCTTGGGGAACACCTCTCACCACCTTTAGTTAATCAGACACATGGCCATGCAATCTCACTTTCCGAACTCTATTTGTTAGCCACTGTTCAACCCATCTTACTATGGATAAATCTAACCCTATCCCAATAAGCTTTTCAATAATTTTACAATGTGGAACGGTGTCAAAAGCTCTACTAAAGTCAAGCATTACCATATCTATGTTCCTTCCTTCATCAATAAGCTCACTAATAAATTCATAAAAAGCCACCAAATTTGTTTCACATGATCTATTTACCACAAATCTATGTTGACTTCTATCCATTAAATTTTAACCTCTCATATAATCAGTAATAGTTTCACTCAGCATACCTTCAATAATCTTCCCTATGACAGAGGTCAGGCTCATCGGTCTATAATTTGCTGCCTCACTCCTTTTACCCTTCTTATGAATAGGCACCAAGTATGCCAATTTCCACATCTCTGGCACCACCCCTCTGCCAGTGATTTTTGTCACAATCTAGTTATAACTAGCATTAATATATCCTCCAACTCCTTTAAAAAGTAGGGATGTATCCTGTCAGGTTCTGTTGCCTTTTCAACCTTTAATCTTCTTATCCTACCTCTAACTTTTTCTTTAGTTATTATTTTTTGGGGATCCAATATACTTTTTCCCAAATACCCCATCTCTGCAACTCCATCATGTTTTTTATACAATGCTCAAAAGCATGTACTAAATTCATCCAACATCTCCTTAGGTTTTGAAGTCATAACCCCCTCGATATTTAATGGACTGGCCATACTATTTCCTGTCCTTTTACTATTTATATATGCAAAAAAGCTTTTGCTATTATCCTTAGCCATTGCCAATCTAAATTCAAAATTTTTCTTTGCATTTTTTATTTCCTTCTTCAATTGTTTCAATATAGTCTTATACCCAGTTTGAGATACTGACAGACTTTGTTTCTTCATTGTTTGGAACAACACTTTCTTTTTCTTGCACAATCTAATTATAGTTTTTGTAAGCCACGGTGTTGTTTTGCCTTTATGATTATATACACTCCTCTTAGATATGTACTTCCTTATTAACTCATTTATTTTGCCTGAGAATAACTCCCAAGACTCTGTCATGCTGAGATCCTTCATTCTAGCTTCCCAATCAATACTACTCAATTTCTCTCTTATAGCTGCATAATCTCCCCTATTGTATAAGAACTGCTCAGTTTTCCCCTTCACTATATTGGCTTTCCAAAGCATTTTAAACAGTATTGAACTGTGGTTCACCAGTAGCCTCATTCTGACCAAACTTTGCCTAAATGTAGTAGTAGTAGTAGTCGTCTTTATTTATGTATGGCACCCTTCCCTGGAGGCACAGGGTGCCATTACAAAAATAAAATGCATAAAATACATTAATATGGAATGCTCCCAACTCTATTGATTACAGTTAAACATACATAAATAAATATTTCTAGTTGATATACTCATTTAATTCCCAAATGCTTGAATAAACAGAAATGTTTTCAGACCCTGTTTTTAAGGCCTCCACTGAGGGGGCTCACTCAAAGTTCCAGGCAAACAATTCCATAGGACTGGGGCTGCCACCTCAAATGCCTGGTCCCCAAATGATTTTAATATTGCTCTCAAGACTACTAGGAGGCCTTCCTAGGTGGAATGGAGATGGCAACTAGGAATGTGAGGATACAGGACCTTTGACAGGTGACCCGGGTGCAGCCCATGCAGGGCCTCATGGGTAAAAAAAACACTTTAAAGGAGATATGCCACCTCACCCACAGCCAATGCAGTTCACGCAGTACTGGTGACACATGATTTGAGCTGTGTGGAATATATAATTCCACCCATGGAATGCCCGTTGAATAATCATTCTGATTCAGTGGACATTTGTGGAATGTTCATTAAAATTCTGTGGAATGTTGTAAAATTTTAAATTTCAGTTACTTTGCTATAATTTTAACATAATGGGCCAGATATTCAAAACTTTGCCCCAGGCAAAAAACGTTTGCGCAGGTTTAGTGCGGGATTAGTACGGGTCTGCTATATTCAAAAGGCCAAATAGCACGGGCAAACTGCATTAGCACCGGGCAAAATCATTATGTATGCAAGGGGCAAACTGACATGAATACAGGTGTAATGCTATATTCAGAGACTAGCACCATGCAAAGTGGTTTTGCATGACTTAGCGCAACACTTAGCGGGGTGCACATTGCCGCCCAGAAAAAGTGTGTCTTAACCCTGGGCAATCAGCTTTGCATGACACGATGGCTTTATGCAGTGTTTGTGCAGGTTTTGTGTGACCCTAACAAATAAATATGACACATAGACAAAGCCAAACATAGAGGAAGCATACTGCTAACTGATGGCATCACAATGCTGCCATAATCTGCCACCAGTCCCAGCCATGCCAGGCAGTAGATGGTGACCCTGCCGCTAGTTGACAGCATGACAGTGTGACCATACAGCACACACCTGCGGACCACACTTCTGTGGACACCAACAGATGCCAGCACACACATGCAGCACTGTGGGCATGGAGGATGTTGAGGGGAGAGTGTATGGGTGGCCAGGCTGTGCCACAGACAAGGTGTGACCACAAGGCTTGGACACATCATGCAGTGCACATGGGCCAGTATTGGGAATACCCCAACACCAGTGTGCCTTTCGGATTATATATGCCCCCCCTGGCCACATACCGCACAGCTGTACAACTACCACAGCACACAAAGCCAGACATGTACATGTCACTGTGAGCATCCCATGCCAGAGGTGCAGCATCTGTGGGTTACACAACAGTGTAACAGTAATGTCCACTGTCAGTAAACACCTGCAGGTTGGGCCTCTCACTGTGTATAGTGCAGTCATCATCACCATCCTACACACCATAGGCATTGATGTGTCGACACACTACTGGCCCCCTTGCTAATGTAGTGTCTGCTGTGCACTGTAGCATGACCTACAGTGTGACAGTTGCATGCAGCACCACCACCATCTATCCCTATGCTGTGTTGTCCCAGTACAGCTGCAGGCAGCAGCGCATGTGGAAGTTGTTCAAAACTGTATACTATTCCCCAAGCTGTTTGCGCAGTGCTAACACATTTGCGCAGGTTTAACACAGGGCTAAACAGTTAGCCCGGTGCAAACTGCATGCAGATCAGGGCATAATGAGATGCTAATCTGGATGTTTGCCCACAGACTACCTAAGTAGGCTCATTTGCATGTCACTTTTGAATATGGCAATGTTTAGTGCCGAGCAAACATGTTTGAACCGGGCTAATGGTTTAGCCCTGCACTAAACCCATGCAAAGGTGTTAGCACTGCGCAAACAATTTGGGGAATATTTTACAGTTTTGCATACTGTACTTTCACATACGCTGCTGCCTGCAGCTATACTGGGTCAACGCATTTGCTGGCACACACATTGGCCACATAGTTCAGCTCTACCTACCTTCACATCGCTTTGCACTGTGTTGCTGTTGTGGTTTGCACTTCCTGGTTGCCATATTCAGAGCTGTCTTATTCCAGGGCTAAGTTTGCCCTGCACTCCCAGCCCAGTTTGCCCGGCCTCATTCCCATGCTATATTCAGAGGCTGTTTTCCCTGGGCTATTCTTTTTTAATATGGCTTGCTTTGTGCTCTGGGCTAAGTTTGCCCTCCGGGCAGTGCTAATTTAGCCTCGGGGCAAAGTTTTGAATATCTGGCCCTATGTGTCTAAATAACACCATGTTTGGAATGTAAACAGTACCCAAAAGCCTACAAAGGTGTACCAAATTTCAGAGTCATAGGTTGAAAGGGGGCAGAAATATGCATGGGCAAACACTTATTCAAAATTTAATTATCAGTTATTTTGAGATAATTTTAAAATTTCTTATCCAAGTTTCTCCACAATGTCAGGATTTAGAGAGACATCTAGCATGGGTATATGCGCCATGTTTTAAGTCTCAAGCTTCAATGAAAGCTGAGTTATAGGTAGACAAAACATTTTGCCAAAATTTAGATTTCTGTAATTTTAGTAAAATTTTGACAGTATTCATTGAAATGTTATAAAATCTGACAGGTATATGGGTTATCAATACATCTGTATATGTTCATAGTTTCAGATTTCTAGCTTCAAATGGGACTGAGTTATAGCCTGCCAAACATGTTGCCAAAATTTGAATTTCAGTTATTTCCCTATGATTTTAAAACAACATATCCAAATTTAACCAGAGTTGAAACATTTAAACTACTATACCACATGGTCATTTCTGAAAAATTCCATATTTGCAGCTTCAAATGGGACTACATTAAAAGTAGATAAACTTTCACAACATTTAAAAACTAAATTTTGCAAGAATGTAAACTACACATTTATAAACCCCTGAAACTTTAAAACTAGAGAATGCAATACCATTACATTTGGCAGGCTCTTAGACCTCACAAGGACACTGTGTGTGTCAATTTTATTAAGTGCTTGCTGCCAGAAATTGCAAAATAACATCTGCACTTAAAGTTAAATCCCATGCATGTTTGTGAAAATTGTAGAATTTCATGAAAAATTCCATAACACTGGAATTTGCTAATTTCAATCAGCATTATCTGGGGGATTCTAATTAAAGAATAGGAGTATGAGAGGCAGGTATTGTAGGAGGTCACCAGTTTCAGGTTTCTAGATGCACAGTTTCACTTGAACTGGGTAGCACAACAGTGGTAGCCCCCAGGTTGGAGCAAGGAAGCACAGATTGTCAACAATTCAAACCTGAATGCAGGATATTTAAGGATCACATCCAGTAAATGTATGATCCAGGGAGCCTGAAGTACAGTACATGCAAGTCTGGGACTTAGAGTTACTCAAAAAGATGTAGTGTGGGAAGACAATGTTCGAGGCAGCAAGAAGGAAGAATTCTGGCTATTACAACAGGATAGGTTGATAGGAAAAGGAGTAGGTGACTCTCATTTTAAGGGAGTTTGTCACTGTAAAGAACAAAGAGGATATCAGTGGGATCAGTAGCTCTACTGAGTCAATCTGGCTATACCAAAAAAAGGCGGGTAGTCACCCAGAGAGGAACAGCAGGACTGAAAAAAGCTCAACTCAGCTTATCAAATGAAGTAATGATACATGCATTGTTAATGTTACATTCCACAAAAAGAATTCTGGATGCTTCATCTATATGCTACCATAAATATGTGAGAAAATGTTACCAATAATTTGTTTTGTTTCTACTGCAAATTTAAAACTGCTAAACCAATTTACCCAGTTGTGTTAGACAATAGGATACAGTGACTATGGGTATGCATGTCAAAATGTTAAGTCTATGCCTGCAAAAGCAGAGAAGTTAGAAACATCCACATTTTTGAGAGCTTTCACAAAATTTTGCAAATATTTACATAGCAAAGTTTTAAACCCCTGTAACTTAAAAATCTCTAATTCAATTCTCTCCATATTTAGATCACTCTGTAAGCAGTACAAAAAGGTTATTCATGCTAATTTACACATGTCTAGCTCCAAAGTTGCCTGAGTTATATGCAGATGAATTTGTTTCACAAAATTTCCAACAAAAAATAAAATGATAGAATTTGAGCACATATAATTCTGAGGTGATGCATCACACTGTCATGAAATCTGTAACATTGTTAGAATGCCTATCATCAAAGAATTATGCCAAATTTAAGATCTCTGTCAAAATGGATGGCTGAGGTATATGCAGATAAAAATGTTTATGAAATTTCGCATAAAAAATAAAATAACAGACTTTGAGCACCTATAACTTTGAAACTATCTGTCAAATTTCATGATATTTGGTACGTTATTAGATCTCCACACACAAAGTGCACCTCCTGAATTTCTGAGCTCTAGCTCACAAGATGTCCAAGTTATGACCAAATTACTAAATTAAAACAGTTCCATAAAATTCTGATGGCATTCTGCAAAATTTCACTCAGTGTCATGAGATTTCATTGAAACTCCATGAATTCAGAATTTGCCCATTCCACACAGGTCTACACATGACTGGACCTTGAGAAGCCTGTCAATAGCTGGACCATAGTGTTCTGCAGTGGCTGCAGCCATCATAGTGCCCCTTCTTTGACCTTAAGGTATAGAGCATTGCAGTAGTCAATCCTTGAGGTCACAAATGCGTGTACTAGCATCACCAGGTCATGAGGCAGGACAAGGGAGTTAATACAGCTGATATTACATAAATGGTAAAAGCCACTTGGGACAATTTCCACCACCTGATTCTTCAGTGTTAACTTATTGTCCAGAATGACTCTAAGATTTTTCACCTTGATGGAGACTAGTAACTGAGAGAGGCCAAATCAGAGACCAGTCTCTTCCTCAGAAGCCTCCACTCCTACACTTTGACCCAGTTCCAACACTAGTACCTCAGTTTTCTCAGGGTTCAGTCTCAACCAGCTTGATTACATCCAGGAATGGATCTTGTACAAGAACTTATTAAGCACATTGACTGCAGCCTGTGTCCCAGGTGAAAAGGATAGGTAGAGCTGAGTATCATCAGCATAACAATGAAACCAAAGCCCATATCTTCTAATGAACTCACTCAGGGGAAGCTGTATACTGAGAAAAACATAGCTGACAAGACTGAACCCTGAGGTACTGTACAGGACAGAGCAACTGGGTGCAAGGTGTATTCCACCATCACAACCCTCTGGGTCCCCTCCTTAAGATAGGACTCAAACCAGCTGATAACCTTGCCAGTGCATCCTACATTTCCCCTGAGTTAGTCCAGCAACAACCCATGAAGGATTAGGAAGAGTGGGCAGTTCTCATTTTCCTCAATGTCTCATCAACATCTAATACTGTGGACCAATGGGTTTGCAGTGCATACTGTAATAGTCATTCACAAATATGCAAATGACATCACTGATTCACATTGTGAATGACTATCTGGCATATGCACTGCAACTCGACAGTCCACTCAGACCAATGGGATTGCAGCCCGTACTGTACACTGCCATTTGGTGGGCAGCCGCAGAGGCATGCGGGTGGGTATGCTGCTGCCCACCAATGGCCGGGGGGAGCTAGGTGGGAAGGGGGTCCTGTGTGGGTGGGGGGTGCCACTGGACCACCAGGGTCATGTCTTTCTCTTACGATCGGCGATCAGGGTTGCGGGAGGGATGGGGGATGACTGGACTATGAGGAATTTTCAAATATGTTATTTTTATGGGGATTGGACCATTGAGAGGAGATGGGGGACCACTAGACTACCAGGGAATTACAAATATGTCATTTATATGAGGATTGGAGCATCAGGAGGGGTAGGGGGTACCACTGGACTACCAGGAATATATAAATATTTTATTTACAGTGATCAGGGCTACGGTGAGGGAGGGGGTACCTCTAGACTGCCAGAACTATTTAAATATTTTATTTATGGTGATTGGGGCTACAGAGAGGGAGAGGGGACCACTAGACCACCTGGGACATTATGGGTGCTTTTGCACTGTGTACTAGGGGGTGGGTGGCCACCCACGACTGGCAGTTGCTGTGCTGTGCCTTGGTGTACAGCAGCTCACCTGTTGGTGGCCATCATTTGAGCCTTTTTTTTTCAGGCTTAACTTTGCGCATCGGTATGTGGTGCATCTCAGGGTTGTGCCACCATATGCACTGCACATCCAGGGCTGAATATTGGGTTGTGCCATATATGTATGGGCATGCCCCATAATGTATGCGCCGCAGACATTATCTTTACTCCCAGTGCATCGTGAATTGTGCTGCGCAATTCCCTCTTTTGAATACTGCCCCATGGGTGCATTTCTGTGGTTGTGCTGGCACAACTCAGTTGCGCCAGGCGCAACCCCTTTGAATATCTAGGCCATTGTCTATAGAATTGGTGGTAGGTACCCATTGTACTAACAGAAGATTGTTTAAGTTGTACATATGTAATACTTGCACTCGTTATTTTAACAGAATATATATGTATGTTATGTGTTGTTACTTAAGTTTAACATAAAAATGTTAAATATATCATTTATCTGAGACAGCTTTGAAACCATAACCACATTGCTTATGCAGAATGCGCGGAGTTAGGGTCTATTTTACCCTAATCCTGCATTCCCTGTTCCTTTGTGATTTGCCTTGTGGTATAACATTATTTTAATATAGTTTTTCTAAAGAAATGTCTATTATTCCTTTTGCTGGTTCTATGTCATAACGGCGAAAGGCGATTGCCATTATGGCGAAGTCACATTGCCGAAAATCAATTTTGGCGGTGTGACTCCCTGGCACACAGCAAAATGGTCACTGGGGACTTACAATTATAACATTTTATATGGGACTCTGCACCCCCAAACTCCCCAACAGAGGGGACTTCACCTCCCTCACCCCCCACTTAAGGATTCTCAAATCCAGGGGGGTGCATGTCTGAAGGGGTGCAAAATGTTAAAAAAAAATTTTGGCCGGGCACAACAAAAGCATCTCTGTGCCCAGACCAGAGCCCAGCACCCTGTCCATCCAAGCCATGAACCCACCCATCATGCCATGGGGCCAACTCAGCAGCCCACAGTGGCATCCCCCTCCAACTTTGTCATGTGCCTCCTAGTAGTGCTGCTCTTTCTTCTGTGAAAGTGACTGACTGCCCTCTTGCACCCTGTCCACCCCTTTGAGGTACAATTCAGAGATATGTCTCTATCCTCTCCTCTCTCACTCTTCTCTCTTCCAGGGTGTACATGTTGAGATCCCTCGGTCTCTGTCTGTGGGGCTTCTTCTGCAACCCTGCACAGGACTGCCTCCATGCTGTCAATGTCCTTTCTGAGGTGAAGCCTCCAAAACTGAACAAAGTATTCCAGGTAGGATCTCACTAGTGAACAATGTAGTAAGATGACCACCTTCCTCATCCCGAATAAGATAACCCTTCCTATACACCACAGCATCCCGCTAGCCCTATCCACTGCTCTGTAACACTGTCCTGCCACTTTAAGGTTATCATATATGATAGCCCCAGGGTCCCTTTCCTCTATAGTGAGTGTCAGTACCTCCCTCTTTCCCATACTCAGATCCTGTGCACTAGGTGCACAATTTTACACTTTTTGGCATTGAACTCCCAACTTCCATACTCTTGACCACTCATCAAGTTTCCCAAGATCCATGTGCATTCTCTCTGGCCCCTCCTGAGTGCCCACTGTCTTGCAGATTTTGGTATAATATGTGAAAAGGCATATCTTCCCTTCTAGTGTTTCTGCACTGTCACTTATGAAGACATTTAAGAAGACCAGTCCCAGTACTGAGCCCTGAGCACCCAGCTGGTTTCTCTCCAATCATTAGAGTGAGTGCTTTTAACTACCACCCTCTGTTGTCTATCCATTAACCAGCTTCTAACCCAATTCACCACTTTGTATTCTACCACTAGTCTGCACAATTTCATAATCAATCTCCTGTGTGACACAGTATCAAAGGCCTTGATAAGGTCAAGCTATGCCATGTTCAATGCTTTCCCCTTATCTATTTTCCTGGTCACCCTGTCAAAGACATCAATCAGATTCATGTGGCATGGCCTCCTCCTGTGAATCCATGCTGCCTATGGTCTTCAATCCCATTGAATTCAAGATGCTCTACCAATCTTTCCTTTAGTAGGGTTTCCATTAATTTGCCTTCCACTAAAGTGAGACTGACTGGCCCATAGTTGTTAGCCTCCTCCCTGTTGCCACTCTTAAGTGGAGGATTCACATCTGCTCTCCTCCAGTCCTCAGGAACCATGCCTGATTCCAGTGAGATGCTGAATAAAGTCATCAATGGGTAGCCAGCAACTCCCTGAGTTATTTCTGTACCTTTGCGTGTGTTCCATCTGGCCCTGCAGCCCTGTCCATTTTCAGAGCTGCAAGTCCCTTCAGAACTTTTTGTTCTGGAAATGGACTAGAGTCTGTCTTCCCACTCTGTTTGTTCCTGCTAATCACTGGTGGACCATAACCCCTCCCTCCATTGTGAATAATGAGCAGAAATACCTGTTCAGGATGTCTGTCTTTTTAGCCTTTTCTGTGCAGTCTCCCTCTGCCACCTTACTTTTTTTTTCTTGTTAGTTTCTTTTTCCCAGTCATCCAGCCCTCCATCCACCGGTCCATCCAGCCCCATCACCCCGGCATCCACTGGGGCTCACCTCTTGCCTGCTCCTTTGAGGTGCCCAACTGGCCAGGTGAGGAGCCTGTGGGAGACTGGTGTCATTCTACCTTTCGGCTGCCAAATTCTCCCATTTTACTTCCCCCACAGTGTGGTGCAATGACACCAATGGCCAAGCTGTGCGCACTTCAGCACGCAGCACACTGGGCATCTGCTCCATGTCTTCCTCCTGTGTCTGCAGGTCCATTGTGCCAGCCCCCAGCTGCTGCTAGGGGTCAGACAAGCAGCAGACTCCTTCCCACCCTTCCCCAAGAGAGAGGAGCTGTCCTCCAGATGCTCGATCCTCTCCCTCCCTGGCTGACCCCCGATAACCTACTCGCAACATGAACACAGGTTGCCAGCATTGCATAAGGTAAGGCATTGCTGCCTCAGCTCTCCACTCCACTGGGCCAGCCCTGCCACCCTACTTATTTTCATTATCCTTCCTCTTGCTTTCCTCTTTTCACTAATGTACCTAAAGAAAGTCTTATCCAGATTTACTACCTCTTTAGCTATCCTTCCTCTGTCTGAACCTTTGCTTCCCTCACTGCCTTACCTGCTTCCCTCTATTTTATCTTGTATACCTCCCTGTGTTCCTTCCTCTGCATTTCATTATACACATTGAAGGAAACTCATATATGTCACTATACATTATGATCAAAAAGGTGGATAAAAAATAATCAGATAATGCATATATGGTCATTAGACTTGATAAGTGTTCAGCAAGACCATTCACAAAGCATATTAGACCATGCAGATGTAGGTGGGCTTATGTCCATACTCAAAGTGAGCCATAAGTCTAAGGCAATGTGTGTGATGGGTCAGATGTGTGGACCATTTGCAAAGAATGCAACTAGCCTGGGGCAGTACTTTGCCCACATGGTTATTTGCAAAATATGCTATAGGCCCAGGGAACTGTGTGATGTCAGGTGGGATTTATTCACACAACACACTGTAGGCCTGGGGTAGTATGTGACAGGTCAGGTGCTTTGTGAATGGGCTGTAGGGCATTTCACAAAGAACACTTTAGGCATGGGTAGTGTATGACAGGTCACATGCTTTGCAAATGGCTCAACGGGGCATTCAGAAAGCATGTTATAGGCCTGGAGCACTGGGTGATGGGTCAGATGTGGGCATTCATAAAACATGCTATAGACCCAAGGCACTGTATTTGTTTCAGATGCTTTTCAAATGTCCCTGTGGACCATTTTTAAATTACATTAATATCGTTGAGCATTGTTGATGGTTAAGGTGTGGCTCATTTGCAAAGCATGCAATGGGCTCACGGTGCTAAATGATGGGTCCAGTGTTTCGTGAAAGTTTGCAAAACATCGTATAGGCCTGGGGCAGTGTAGTACAGGACAGGTGCAGCCATTTGGAATGCACATGATAAGCTTGGGACACTGTGAAGGATCATGAGTTTTACATTTTTTTTAAATTAAGGAAATACATAGCAAAAAAAAAATATGTTAATGCATCAGTTGGGGTCCAAGCACATAGTGTAAAATAGGGACAGGAGATGCTAAGGTAAAAGGTCTTTTGATTGGCATTCCTTGGGATTCAAATGATAACTCACTGTTGCATTGGTATTGGCATATCTTTGACATAGTATGTATGCACTACAATAAGATGATGGTCCTGGAATTCAGGAGGACTGATTTCAGGAAAATGGGAGAATGCCTCAGGTATTCCCTAGCAGGGATAGAGGATCTGGGGGCAATTGAGGAACTATTGGCTAAAATAAAGGGGGACACTGGAAAAGCTACAAATCTCTGTGTTGGGCAGGTTAACAAGGGCAAGAGAAAAAAAGAGTCCGCTATGGTTCTCTAAAGATGTAGCAGAAAAAGAAAGAGCAAAACAACTAGCATTTAGAAAAGAACAAAAAGACAGAGAAGAAGGAGGAGGATAGGGAAAACTACCAAGAGAAACAAAGGGAGGTAGGGAAGGCAGTTAGATGCACAAAGGCAGAAACAGAGGAGAATATTGCCCAATCAGTTAAAAAAAAGGGATACAACTTTCTTTAAATACATAACCAAGAAGAGAAAGACCAAAGGGGGAATAGTAAGGATAAAAGGGGAAGAAGGAGTTTGCAAGGAGGAGGACCAAAAGAAGGCAGACATATTGAACAAATACTTTTGTTTAGTAGTTACAGAAGAAGGGGATGGTGATGGGCCAAAGATAAGGGACAAGGGCATAAATGGTAGAGAGATGGACATCAGTCCTTTTACAGAGGAGAAAATCCTAAAGGTACTAGCAAAATTAAAGTAGACAAGGCAATGGGACTTGATGGGGTACACCACAGGATGCTGAGGGAGTTCAAAGAAATGCTGGCTGCACCTCTGACACCTCTGTTCAACTTATTATTAGAAACGGGAGGTTCTGAGGGACTAGAGGAGGGCAGATGTGCTCCCATTTCACCAAAGTGGAAACAGGGAGGAGGCAGGAAATTACAGACCTGTCAGTCTAACCTCGGTAGTGGGAAAAGTAATGGATATACTACTGAAGGAAAGGATAGTGGAATACCTTGTAACCAGTGGATTGCAGGATCCAAGGCAACATGGTTTCATGGGAGGAGGTCTTGCCAGACAAACGTGATTGAGTTCATCAACTGGGTGACCAGGGTAGTAGCTCAGGGAGGAGCGGTAGAGGTGGCCTACCAGGATTTTAGTAAGGCCTTCAAAACCATTCCACATGGAAGATTGATGAACAAGCTGGCCTGTCTGAAAGTTGGTCAAAAAGTTATAAACTGAGTAAGAAGCTGGTTAAGCTACAGGAGTTGGAGTGTGGTGGTAAATGGTGTCTACTCTAGAGAAGGCAATGTGACCAGTGGGGTGCCTCAGGGCTCAGTACTAGGCCTGGTCCTTTTCAATGTCTATTACCAACATTGTGGAAGGGCAAGAAGGAAAAGTATGTCTGTTTGTGGATGACACAAAAATCTGCAACAGAGTAGAACACACCAGGGGTGTGAAAAAATGAGGAATGATTTGAAAAAGTTTGAAGAATGGTCAAGGGTTTGGCAGCTGGGTTTCAATGAAAAAAAGTTTAAAATCATGCACTTGGGGCACAGAAACACGGTTGCTACTTACCAATTGGGAAGGGAAGTACTGGAAACCATCAAAGAGGGAAGGGCCCTGGGGGCAATCATTTCTTATTCCCTGAATGTAGCCAAGCAGTGTGATAAGGCAGTGGGGACGGTTAGCAGGATGCTCAGGTGAATAGGGAGAGGTATCACCAGTAGGGAGAAGGAGGAAATATTACCCCTGTACAGATCACTGGTAAGACCCCACCTCAAGTGCTATATCCAGTTCTGGAGGCCACACCTCTGGAAGCACATTGCTATGGTGGAGGTGGTACAAAAGAAGGCTCTCAAAATGGTGCTGGGCCTGAATCAAAAGCCGTACGAAGAGAGATTCAAGGAACTGAATATGTACCCTCTGGAGGAGAGGAGAAAAAGGGGGAATATGATAGAAACATTCAAATGCCTAACAGGCATTAATAAGGTACAGAAAGGTAGCATGTTCCATAGAAAAGGAAGCTCGAGGACAAGGGGTCATGCTGTGAAGTTGGGGGGGAGGCTCAGAGGAAACATGAGGAAATGGCTCTTCACCAATAGGGTAGTGGATGTCTGGAACAGTCTTCCACCTGGTGGGTGCCAAAATGGTGATGGAATTCAAACATTCATGGGACAGATAAAAGGGGACCTTGGTAGTAAGGCAAAGGGAGGAGATGACTGGAGATCGAGTATGGTCTGCTTCGGCACAGTAGGCAGGGAAAACTGGGCAGACTATGTGGTCCAAGAGGTCCTTATCTGCCAACAACTGCTATGTTTCTGTTTCTATAACAAAAAAACAAACAAAAAAAAACAGTCACACACCAATGCCCAGAGATAGGGTGCCCAAGGGTTGGGCGAAAGTTGCAATTCCACTTCGCGGAACTTGAGTGAAATTTCGGAAATTCCCATGAATATGGAACTTTTCATTGGCATAAAGTGGATTTTCCACGGATTTTCACCGAGTTCTGCAGATTTTTTGTGAACTGGAAAATGCATTAAAACTGTGGAATTTATTCTTTACAAGTTTAATGAACTGTCAGTGAATAAAAACCTGCTTGTAAAACCATACAGTTATTCACTGACAATTCAGTCGGCCACTGGTAGTGGAGGAGAGAGGAGTGCTCTGCTGGTGGCCTGCTCAGGGCCAGGGTGGGGTAGGGTGGGGTTGGGTGGTGGCAGATGAACTGTCAGGGTGGTGTTTGTGGGGGTCTAATAGACACCAGGGAATTGAGATTATTTTTTTTGCACAGGATCTGGGATGGGGAGGTCCACTAGACACCACGGAATACTGGGGATAGAGGGGGATGAATTGGTGGACTGCTGGCTGTTTATTTGTAGACTAAGGAATCCAGGATAGGGAGGGGGTCTGCTAGACATCAGGGAAATAAAATGTGTTGGGAGCCATGATCGGTGGGTGTGGGGGCACTCAAAACCATGAGGGTCCAAGGAAGGGATTGGAGGTATTTACTGGGACCCCTGATCAGTGTGGGGGGGTGGATTAATGAGTTAAACTGCAGTTAAAAAAGCTTCAGAAATGACCACTGGCAGCAATCCTTTCTGCAGATTTGTTTCCTGCAGTTTAATAAATTATTTTGCAGTTTTTTATATTTTTTCAGCAGTTTTAAGGCGGAATTTCCATGAAAGTTCTGAAAATGATTTCTGAACTTTTCCTGAAGCAAGATTCACACTTTCGCCAAAATTCCGCCAGTGGAAATTAATTTTTGCACATCCCTAGTCAGGGCAATACCAGTGCTGCATTACATAATCATTAAAACACCAAGCAACTCCACTGCACATACTATCCAGGACATTTTATCATAATCTTGCATTTCCTTACTTTTACACTTTGTGCTTAAACTCTAAGTACAATAGATGGATAGATAGATAGATAGATAGATAGATAGATAGATAGATAGATAGATAGATAGATAGATAGATAGACAGACAGACAGACAGATAGGTAGACAGACAGACAGATAGATGGAAAGATAGTTAGATGGATATGTATGAAATTATTTATTTATTTGAAAATATTTTACCAGGTGAGCAATGCATAGTGCAAACAGTCTATTTTTCAGATGCAACCTGGGTGTGGGAGGAAAAGTAATCTGAAGGGGAATGAGGTACTGTCAGAAATTTATTCAAGCAGAATAGCAGAAACATCAAATCACTAAATACACCATAACTGAAGCACATTCAGAGAAAATACATAACAGTGTAATAATAGTTACTTAGAAACACAGAAACATAGATTTTGTTGGCAGAAAAGGACCTTTATGCCCATCCAGTCTGCCCATTGTTCTTGCCTGTTCCATCACCACTGACCCTACTTTGTCATAGGTGCCACTCCCTCCATACCTTATATGCCCCTGTGCATTTCCCACGTATGCTTAAAGCTCCCTACAGTCTTTACCCCCATAGAAACAAAACACAGATATCCTGAAGAAATACTTCTGTTCAGGCGTTTACTGAGTGATTGATTTAGTTACTTAGTTATTCTTTTTTTGGTAACTAGGTAAGGACCAACCACCTGTTTTCATAGGCAACCCAGGAGCACTGGGGTGGAGTTGTTCAGTATGCAAGTAGAGATTGGGGGAATCAACCACAGATCTTCTGGCTCTACCACGCTCATTCATAGCTTGTTATTCTAACCTCTAGGCTACACTGCTTCACATACTTACTTTACAATGTAATTAATTGCAATCATTATCCTTTAACTATAGGATGTCTTTTAAGGTATCAAACTATTTATTTTTATTTTTATTTATTTACTGAAATTCGGAATTACAAACCTTTGAGTCAAAGACTCATTTAGAGGCAGGAAAGAGAGTATGTCAATTGGCAAGTTAATATTTTGGGAAAACTAAAGCAGTTTCATATTGAAGTTTAGGAATAAACTTGTAATTTCTATATACTGTTGTACTGTGGCTGTGGTTTTGAAAGCTAAAGAGTAAAACCACTGTACTTTGGGGAATATAGAACAAGAGTAATAATAGCCTATTTAAAAGCTTGGCACTAACATTAAAGAATTATTTTTTATTTGTTTTGGCAAATATATATATATACAACTTACTGACTCTAGTTATATGTGAAACCATATTAATGCAAGCTAGTATTTTAAGTCATAGCTTTTAAGATAAAGTTTAGCTTAAGGTGCATAGAATCTAAGGGCCCATTCTCCCCATTCTTTGCAGATGACACTAAAATCTGCAATAGAGTACATACTCCAAAGTGGGTGGAAAGAATTAATTGACATCCGAGAACACTCAAGGAGTGGTTGAGGGTATGGCAGCTTGGGTTCAGCGCAAAAAAGAGCAAAATCATGCACTTAGGGCACAGAAACACAGGCAGTGTATAATGTAGGTGGAGAGGTATTGACAGTCACAAAGTGAGAAAGGGACCTTGGGTTATCCATCTGATAACTTCAAGGTTGCAGAGCAGTGCAACAAGGCAGTAGGTAGGTTCAGGAGGAGGCTGGGTGCATAGGGAAGGGAATCACCAGCAGAAGGCGAGAGGTGGTGTTAACACTGTATTGATCATTGGTAACACCCTGACCTGGAGTACTGTTCAGTTCTGGAGACCACATCTCAGGAAGGAACATAGACAGGGTGGTGTCTATCCAGAGGAGGTCAATTAAAATGGTAGAGGGCTAACATCATAAGCCCTATGAAGAGAGACTGAGAGATTTGAACATACAGACCCTGGAACAGAGGAGGAAGAGGAGCATGTGATAGAGACCTATAAGTACCTCACAGGGTTAAACAAGGTACAGGAGTGGGAGTATTTTCCAGAAGAAAAGGTGCATGCAAATGAAGGGGTAGGCAATGAAGCTGGAAGGGGGAAATTTAAGATAGATGCAAGGATGTGCTTCTACACTGAAAGAGGGGTGGACACCTTATTTCTTCACTGAAAGAGTGGTTGATGCCTGAGATAGTCTTCCAGAAGAGGTGATGTGGGTGAAAGCAGTGGTAGGCTTCAGATATGAAGCAGGAAAAGGAAAAACTCTCAGCTAGGACCAGGTGCTTGCAGGTAATGAAAGTACACAAATGCACACAATGCAAGCACTTTTATTAAATCAGATCAAGTTTATTGTAGTTGTTAAAGTGTGCAGTGCAGCCAAAAAATCAAAGTTAGAAATTTACGTTAGCTGGACCATCGCAATGAGCCCCAGTTTTTCAAAGTACAAACCTGCTACCACAGTGAACAATGGAAATTTAAATAGTGAATCGCAGGTGATTTTAACCCTTGCTGTGCCACAGACATATATCAGTCCAGAATTAATTCTGTCAGCAGCATATGGGTTAATTGTGCAAATTGTCAAGTAATTAAATAAACATCATTAAAACATGTTTAAAAACACACTGCTGTCACACATGGCTATGTTTGTAATCAACTAATTGTTGGTACACATAGCGGCCAAAATTATTCATAATTGCAGGAGAAATGCAGTGGAGTAAAAGAGATTGAAGATGCCGTGTCATTACACATCTGCAGACTGTGACCACAACTTGCTCACAGTAAAGTGTCTGCTAAAGCTTAAGGTTATCTAAAATGAAAAAAAAATGCAAGTGAACATGGGCTAAAAGAAGGAGAGATATTCATATTATTTGCACCAATAACAAGCCAGAGCTTGCAAGGATCACATAGCCAACCTAGTAACAGAAGAACTTTGGAAAGCATTTAAGACAGCAGTAGGAGATTCAGTGAGGTCAGTCTTAGGCATGAAGAAATAAGAAAAGAAACAAATGTGGATGCCAGAAAGAATCCTCGTACTGATACATAAATGAAGAGTAAAGGACAGGAACGTAAAATGCTGAACAAGCAAATTATACAGAAATGCAAATGAACAAATAAAGGGTGGTATGAACAGAGATGTGCAGAAACAGAGAAACTTGATAGGAGACACAGTACTAAAGAACTACACCTCATAGCTGCAACAACAATGAAGAAAGTGAAAAGATCAGGCACTAAAAGCTTAAATTCCATCAGATCAAAAGATGGCAGAACATACTTAGAAAATGAGGAAGTGAGAACAAGATGGATGGATTACATCAGTGAGTTGTTTGTTCACCCAAATAAGGGAGAGACGATCAGTCTTTCAGGAGAGGAAGCACCACCGATTTTAATATTGGAATTAGACAACGCACTGAATAAGATGAGAAATGACAAAGCAGCCGGAGATGATGGTATAGTAGCAGAAATTATTAAAATCTAGATGATGAGTCACAAACATTTCTACTACAGTTCCTAAATCAAATATGCATGCGAGGTATACTCCCAGAAGATTTCGAACAGTCTACTTTTATACCTTTGCCTAAAGTCCTAAACGCCAGAGAAAGTGCACAGTACAGAACTATTAGTCTAATGAACAATACCCTCAGAGTTCTGTTGACAATCGTCGGGAGTGAGAATACAAAAGTGCATTGATTCACAGATTAGCAGTAGTCAAGTTTGGGTTTCTACCAGGTTCAGGCACCAGAGAAGTGATATTTACCTTAAGATTGCTATGAGAAACTGCTCTGGAAATGCAAAGAGAAGTCTATCTGTGCTTTGTGGACTATAAAAAAGCCTTTGACAGAGTCCAACATAAAAAGTTGATGCAAATCCTAGAACAGTGTGGCATAGACAAGCAAGATTTACAACTGATATAGAACCTGTACAGGAACCAAAAAGCATCTGTTTTTATTGGAGGTGAGAACTCAGACAGCTTTAGCATAAAAAAGGTGCCCAACAGGGATATGTTCTTTCACCATGGCTGTTAAACATCTACACTGATGGGATCATCAAGAACAGCCTGAAAGGAGGTCTTGTGATGCAGCTGAGCTGAAGTCAGCTTGGCTCAAGGGGGTCCACTTACAAGAATCAAATCTTGTGTCATCAGGTATCCCTTGTACTGAGCGAAGCAAACTGAGTGACTCAAATATGAGTGACTCAATCTGCATACCCAATGGAGTAGCGAATGTGCGGGTATAGCAATGAGAATGAATCATGAGTGTGGAGCAACGAAATAGCAAGGGTAAATTATGGGGAAGCTGTAGATTGATGCTGGCCAATAGAGGAATGAAGCCTGCTGCTGCCAAGCTGCCTGCCTGGTGTAATGGATAGTGTCGCTACCTAGAATGGTGATGGTACTGGGTTCAGGACTGCCTGTAGACAATTATTATTTTTAACAGTTCTGGCTGTTGCAAATTTTTTTTTCTGATGTGTCCTGTTGTTCCCTCAACCAATGGTGCCCCAGCCATGGTATTCCCCCGGCATACTGTGGCCCCCCTCCCAAATATTCTCCTTTTCCCCCAGTGTCTGCCACCCCTGGAGTTGATTATATTAATTTGGGGGGCGCAGGTGGCTTGCTTCATCTGTGGCACTTTAGCACTGTATAGTGCCGTTGATGTATTGCTGATTGCTGTGGTGGCTGTGTCAGCTGTTAAGGTTTCGGTGAAATGTACTTGGTATTCTGTGAGTCGCCATTGAAAATTCACTCTTATGACATGGAACCATGTCATCCGCACCTTAAATCCCTCTGTACTTGGGATATGAGCTACCAGCCTGCTGTTCCAGAAATTAAGAAATTGATTTGGAGCTTTTGTCCAATTTAAACATGCCTAAGAAGCCCAAAAAGGGGGACATATCACTTGGCTCTGCTTTTTCTGTATCTAGGATGGCGACTACACAATCTGATATTGAGTCTAACAGCATAGGTCAGGATCTCTCAGAAATCAAGAAACTTATAACTAGCATTATTGAACAATTGTCTAGGATGAACCTAGCCTTGGATGCTATGAAGGGCACTGTGGAAAGCCTAGGTACCCGCATCACAGAAGCAAAAGAGAGAGTGGACACACTGGAGGACTGGGCTCACCTGATGGAGCGCTGAGTTTCTACCCTCAAGAAAGAGATCCAGCAATTGTGGAATAAAGTGGATGGCCATGAAACTAGAAGTCAAAGCAACAACTTGCATCTATTTAGTTTTCTAGAGAAAGCTGAGGGAGCAGATATGATTAACTTTCTGCAAATCATTCTACTGTGGCTCCTTGAGCATTATTGGAACTATCCAGTGGAAATTGATCGAGTGAACCGGGTCGCCTTGGGCCCACCACCCAGAACACTCGCCTTCACCTGGTTGTATTTCATCTGTTACAGTTTCAGAACAGGGGAGGAGATTATTTTTCCAAAAACCAGGCAGAAGAAGGACTTGTTATGGCATGGAGTCAAATTAGCTATACAACCTGGCTACCCTAGGAGGGTGATAGACTATTAGAAGTCCTTTGATCGGGTGTGAGACTGATGAGAGAGCATGGAATGAAATTCACCCAGGTAGCCCCGGCAATGCTTCATGTCATGGTGGGAAAGACTGTAGATATGTTCATCAACCGTGCTGATGCCTGGCATTTTATTTTGCAACATGGGGTACTGGTAAGCCTTTTGGAGCATAGAGATAGGGATGTTCCCCCGCCACTGTGGCAAGCACCGAACCATGGTCATTTGTTCCACACAGGGACTGGAAGTCAGGAAGCTGCTACATTCACTCTGGCCAGGGAATGCACTGAACCTATGGAGCTGACTCCTGGACAAGTGAGTTGAAGACCCAGTGAGGACTCACTGCAGTACCAGTATCCTTCTTTCTGGTGATCTTCTTACTGGACTTTCTGCTGATGGACTGGCGGTAACACTGGTCATGGTCTGACTGGATATTGGACACCCAATGACTGTCGGGGGTGACTTTTCTCTGTTTGGTGCAGGGTAACCGCCTTCCCCTCCAGCCTTTGCTTTCTTTTGGCTCATCTTTATTGCCTATTGTAGCTTGGTATAGAGTTTTTTTCCTTGTTCTTGTAGTGCACTGTATTGTTATGAGTAATGTTTGGTACAGGGGTTGGATGGGGCAAGGGGGTGGTTTGTTGTATTTGTTGTTTACTGTAGTTGACCCTTTTCCTCAGTGGTTTGTCTTATGGGCTGATCTTTGTAATTACTGACTTAGTGGGATTGTCAGCTCCTACACTGCGGTTTCAGGATATTTTAATTTGGCTTCTTGAGGCTTCACTTTTATAACACTAGCATAGTGTAGGATCAGGTGGATTTCATCATCCAGGGCTGGTAGACTATGGCTGAAAAAGGGCAGGTTGTGTTTTTTTTTTTTTTTTAAATCTCTGAATGCTAAGCAGGCTTCGTTGTTTGGCCAGTTTTTCATTTTATGCCCGGATTCTTAGAGGCGCAGTGAATCATTCCCGGATGACTTTGTGGGAGTTTTAAAATTATAGTATTATGCCTTGTGTTTTATTGGTACAGGGAATTGTTTTGGAATCTCAAGTCAGCATTTAAGGAGTGTCAGCCTTCTTTTTGTGAGTATGAAATTTGAGGTATCTAGGCTGACTTGTTTTTGATAGTTCCTCAGGTGGCTCCCCACCCCCACTCCAATAAGTGGGCTCCCTGGCTGCTTCTGCTACCTGTTAGCTCTGTTAGGATACAGCACAGGTTTGGGGGCCTCTGTATCTTCGGTGATAGTCTCTGCCCTCTCACTTATTTCTAAGTTTGATGTCTACATGATGCAGCAGCTGGCAATACCACAGTTTACATGTGTATTTCTAATGCACATTTGAAGTTTTCTCTTTCCCATTTTACTATTTCCTATAGAGGAGTTTGTTGGGGTGGATACCATAAGCTTTCGGTAGGCAACAGCCCTGTGGCCACCAAGTCTTCTGCCATATGAGGATGGAGGTTATTAATGTTATGAGTTTTGTATATAGTTTCTCATACTGTGGGTTTGTTGACTTAGTTCTTCTCCAATCTTTGACAATTGCATTTCTGGCTGTTCTTTTTCTCCAGAGTACTGGTTTCTTCATTTTGCTCATTCATGCCGGGGGGGGGGGGTCTTGGTTTTTCCAGCCTTCAATATGGCATATAAGGTAGTGTCATGGAATGTGCATGGGCTGAAAAACCCCATGAAGTGAAAGCGGGTTTTAACACATCTGAGGTGCTTGGTGGGGCAAATTATCTTCCTGCAGGAGATCCATCTTATCAAAAAAGAAGAGGAGAAACTGAGTAAACTTTGGGATGGGCAAGTCTTTGGCTCCTCCTTTTCAACAAAAAAGTGAGGTGTGGCCAGTATTCAGTGATATGGGTGAGTGAAATTGAGTGACTCAATTTGAGCTACTCAATTTAACCGCCTGTGCAAAGAGCAAGTGTGAAAGTGTAGTGAACGGCGTACGAGTGAGTGGAAGTGACAATAACCATGATGGAAGAAGGGAGTGATGGTAGGAGGGAGTTCAAGTGAACTATGATATAGGATGTAGTTTGGCCAGGCAGTTCCCAGCTGGCCATCAGGTCCTGTGGAGACAATCTATGCTTCCTGTGCAAGAGGAGCTGTGTATGTATGTATGTATGCATGTATGTGATAGTATTTGTTTTATTTTGTCTGTATTGGGCACTTATTTTTTTCTTTGTTACTTCCTCAGTCCCCTGCCCTCCTGGATGTAGTCCCCTCCATCTGCAGGTTGCCACCCCCGAATAGCCCCCTACCAAATTTTCCCCTGTACCCCAGTGGCAGCCCCCCTGGAGTTGATTATAATAAGAATGGGGGTGTGTGGAGCAGAGCCCCCCCGCATAAAAAGTTTTGTAGATATATGGGCCGCCGACAGAATAGTGCAGATCATCACTTTTTTTGTATCTGCTCTGGTGCAGATCGCTGTTCTTGCATTCAGCACTTTACACTCACTGATGTTTTGTTTGCCGTTTAATCCTCATTTATATCACATGGAACCAGTGTGACCATATTATGTCATCATATCATTAACTGGGTGCCCGATCAAATTAAAAAAAATAAGGAAAGGCAGTGGATACTAGTCAAGGGAAGGCTGGATAGTCTGTCCTTAGATATAGGGCGGTTTATGCTCCCAATTCTGAGGCTCCCCATTTCTTCATTGCTCTATCCCAATCACTTTTGGATATGTACTTCCATGCAAAAGTAATTGGGGGAGACATGAACCAGGTGATTTAGCTGTTGTGTGATAAGAGTAGTACCCCTGCTAGACTGTCTACTCCAGGCAATAGAGCCCTTCCTCTCTGTTGAGGGACTATGGCTTCCAGGATGTCTGGAGACTAAAACACCCTGCTGGGCAGAACTATACATATTATTCTGCTTTGCATAATATGTAGAGTAGGATAGACATGATTTTTCCCTCTGGCTTTGTGGCTCAAGGGGCAGTTCAGTTGCCTATCAAGACAGCTTCATTTCCAATCACTTCCCAGTTACCTATACCTTCTCATCAAAGAACCTCCCGATAGGGACTAAGTGTTGACAGTGAAATGTTAGCCTTTGTAGGGAAGAGAACTTGAAATTATGGTTGGGCCAGGAGGTTAAGACATATTTGGACAGTAATTTGAATGTCAAGGTAGCAGATAAGTGGGCGTTGGAAGACTTGACGGCCTTTTTTCGTTGCCACATTATAGATGATGCTTCTATAACAAAAAAAAGAGCCAAGCTCAAAAGGGGCAGTCCTTGAAAAATCAGTTACTTGACCTACAGAAAAGACACAAAGAGGAGGATTGTTTTCCTACTCTATTCCAAGATATGTGGAGCCTGCAGCACAAACTTAACAGCCTGAACTCCTAACGAGCTGAATTTGCTCTTTATAAAACCAGGCATGCATTTTTTTTTGGGGGGGGGTAGGTAGTTTGCTGGCCTACTGTTCAAAGAAGTTGAGGAAGGAGGCAAAGATTCCCAGTGTCAGAAAGGGGGTCTGATACATTGAGGACTCCAGGGAAAGTGAATGCTGCCTTTCAGGAACTTTGTGAGTGGCTGTATACTTCCAGACTGACCCTAGAGGATCAGTCTTCTTCACACTTCACTGACTTCCTAGAATCTCTTAACCTCCCCCATATTTCAGAGGACAAGTGCCATACTTTGGAGGGACCAGTTACAAACAGCTATAAGTCTGCTCCCCAGTGGAAAAGCAACACGCCCCGATGGCTTTCCAATTGAGATTTATAAACTTCTCTAGGATTTGCTTAACCCACTATTAGTTTCCACCTTTCAAGAGGCATGGTCAGCTGTATCCCTTCTGGGGTCCACGATGGATGCCATCATTTCTTTTCTTCCCAAAAAGGGGAAGGATTCCTATCAGTGTTCCAGCTACCACCCTATCTCTCTCTTCTAAATGTGGGCTGTACGATTTTGACCAAGGTGCTAGCCCTGAAATTGAACAAGGTCCTGCCACTTTTAGTCCACCCTGACCAAGTCAGGTTTGTGGCAGGAAGAGATGCAGTGGACCACATTAGGAGACTGGTCAGCCTGATGTGGGCTACAGAATCCTCTCTGGACCCCATAGCAGCTGTTGCACTCGATACGTAGAAAGCAATTGACTCAGTTGAATGTTTTCTCTGTTTACTATGTTGCTGGCCTTCAGCCTTGGTGACACCTTTTTTAGATGGGTTTATAGCATTTATTCAGCACCACAGGCCTCAGTCCTTACAAATGGGTGCCTTTTATCCAGCTTCCTACTAGGCAAAGACACCAGGCAGGGTTGTCCCCTATCCCCAGCCTTATTTGTACTGGCTATTGAGCCATTGGCTCAAAAACTGTGGGACACCCTGAGCATTCAAAGGATTAGTCTGGAAACATCAGCATATAAAACTGTGCTTTTCGTGGATGATATTTTGCTCACTATTACAAAGCATGTGCAATCCCCACCCGCTCTAATTGGTTTACTTGACCAGTTTGGGGGGTACTTCAGGTTTAAGAAATAACTGGTGCAAGAATGAGGTCTTGGACCTGAATTTGCAAAGCTCCCTGTCTTCTCTGCAAGGTACAGTGCTTTCATGGACAACTTACCACATACAATACCTGGGTATCCTTATTTCCCCCTTCCAGTGAAAGAAATGGGTTTCTTTAAATTTTTCCTCCTTGTTGGTTACCTTGAAGGAGGACATGGATAGGTGAAAGCACCTTCATCTATCTCTGTAGGGGGAAATCCCAATCTTTGTATATGATGGTCCTCCTGAAAGTTTCATACCTCCTCCACTATTTATCGCTTTCTATAAAAGAAACTTTTTGGAAGTCTCTGGATAAACTCATTAGAGGTTTCTTTTGGGAGGGGGGTAAGCCCAGGATATCCCTGTTTTGACTGATGGCCCTATGGTCAAAAAGGATATTTTGAACCCCCTGGTTCAAGGGTTGCTATCTGGCAGTGGGCTTTTGCCAGATTTGGATGTGGCTGAATGTCAATCAACGTCGGAGGACAGCCAGGTGGATTGAAATTGAAGAGTATCTGATTCAAGGAGTAGTGCCGATATTATCCTTTGGGATCCCTCTGAAGTTATTCATAGTTACTCCATCCATGCCTATGTTCTGGGCACATGGAAGGAGCTACGAAAAATTAATTCCCCATGCAGGTTCCCCAGCATTGTTGGCCACTATGATGTAACCCCAAATTATCAATGGGAGGTAAGCCACTTTTTTGGTGGGAATGGGCAGTGAGTGGCCTCTCTCACATTGCAAACCTTTTCCATTTAGAAATTACTTTGTTTAAAGAATCTGCTACCCTCAAGGTGCAGGCTTTCTTACAGAAATCCCATATGTGGAGGTACAGTCAGCTTCGTCACCTTATATCTTCTTGTACGGACACCCAACTTCATTTACCAGTGAGAGGAGTCTGGGATGATATTCTTGGGTTGGCAGGTGGGGGTTGACTTTTTAACAAGTTGCAGAAAATAGGCCAAATTTACAACAGGCTCCTGCAGGGATATTCCCCCCTCAATGAGCACACTGAAAAGTAGGTGGGAAAAGCAGCTTGGACATCAACTCTCAGATGGAGATTGGGCCTGTTGTTGGTCCAGTGCCTATGGACTATGTCATGATGTGGGGGGGGACAACTTATACAATTAAAACATTACATTTATGGTAAAGCACACCTGCTCAATTAAAAAACATGAGCCTAGTCACCACGTCTGACTGTTGGAGATGCCACCAATCCAAGGGAACCTTGTTGCATATTATTTAGACTTGTCCTAAATTGTCGGGTTGATGGCACCAGCTGCAGGATAGAATGTCTGAAATTATGCAGTGTCAGGTCCCTATGGGTGCATCTTTTCTGGTTTGGGGCAATACCAATAAGCTCCTGGTTCAACATAAGTCGCATCATCTGTGGTTCGTGGCAACTATAATAGAAGCTAACCATCTGGAAATGGAGATCAGAGGAAATCCTAACCATAGATAACTAGGAAGATAGCATGCATAGGCTGGTGGGTCTGGGCCATCCCCCTTTCTGGTGGCTGATAAAACTGCCCTCTGTGAGAAAGTATGGGGACCTTACCTTTCTGGCTCTCCGCATGACCACATCAGTTGAGTAAGGAGCAATTTCTTTCCCCTTCTTGTGCCTTTTTCTGGTAGCTGTACAAGGATCTGTGAGTGGGAAATCTTTCTGCCCTCTACCCTCTCGCATCAGAAGAAACACCAAAAGGACTCAGCACTCAGTATCAGGAAACATCCTTAGACAAAGTCATTCTATTTTCATTTTAGTTAATTGTGCAAAAGGACATCAAAGGACAGATAGCCAGTGTAGCCAATAGAGGCTACCTCTAACCAACGAATGTTTCACACTCCTTTGAGTGCTTTTTCAAGGTGTAGTGCACCCCCTAGTGTTTTACTTTTATATCATACACATCAATTAAACAATTATAAAACAACATGAAGAATGCCTACAAGTTACAATTGGTTAACTCCACATACTTTGGATCAATGCCTATCCAAGCACTCACAGGGCACGCACTTTTTTACTTGTATACAAAACTAGCTGATTAGCTTTTGTTTGTTTTCATATAGTGTGTCCTGTGTTATCTCTTATATGACATACTCTAATTATGATCAATATCTATGTTACTTTTTAAGATATATCAGTTTTTAACTTAAGTAGTAACAGTGGGATGGGTACTTGTATTATTCGAATGTATCCATTTTAACACTTTATGTGTGTGGGATTAGAGACGGGAAACTTTTCTAAGAGCTGTACTTATGTTACATCTTTTATGTTCTTCTATTAAACATTTCTAAAAGATGCATCTGTGTTGCTCTTCTTTTGAACATCATAAAAATACCCTCTTGGACATCCAACATTGTACATTCATAACTGCCTTCAACTAAAACATTCCTACATAGTCCAAGCAGGGGTATGTTACAAATTACTATACTCACTCTGTTTTAAGCTATTCCATAGCTCCTTAAAAAAGGGGGGTACAGAAAAAAATCTTAGGATCTTCACTATTGTTTCTCCTTAAAACACCATTAAGGTATACAGTTCTGAATATTCACAGCAGTGCATTCACAAGTACTTCCTAAAAAAATATATATACAATAGAAGCACAAAACACTCCTATTAGGTAAGATAGAAGGAAGCCATTCTAGGAGATATTGTTGGATCAGTACAAAAGCTTCACTAGTTCTATCTGATCATTGATACCAGGCCAATCCATAGCACCCAAATGGTAAATCCAACATGCTTTCCTTCTGGCCAATTTGGCCTCAATATCACCTCCCCTTGATCCTGTCTATACTTTGTCAATACCTACAAACATAGGATTATATTGTGCCCCATTGTAGGAATGATTTATATGCATAGCTAAAGCATATTTCTAATTTCTGTTTTCTATTTCTTGCATATGTTCCCTTATTCTTTCTTTTAACTTATGATTAGTTTAGCTCACATAAAAAAATCCAACAAGAGCACACAGCTAAGTATATACATTTTGTGAATCACAAGTTATAGAACTAAAAATGTTATATTCTTTACCATCCCTAGGATCTAAAAAAGTCTGAGTTTTTTTCAAGACTTTGCAATATTTATAGCATCCACAGTGGGTGCAACATGGATTTGGAGGTGGAAAGAAAGGGTCCTTTTTCATTATCAGCTATAAACGGTGTACTAACACATCCATGATATTTCGTGCTCTCCTATAAGTTATTCTATGTGGTATATCATAAATTTCTCTTAACTCTGGCTCTGCTTTTATAATTTCCCAATTTTTCTTTATTATGTTACTAATAGCACTAGCATCACTGGAAAAAGTTGTTACAAAATTTAGACCTGTATATTACTCAATACTTTCAGGCTTTTCTTGCAATAGTTCTGCCCTAGTCTTTTTCTCCACCTCTATTCTTGCTTTTTCCACAGTGTTCCTACTATAACCTCTCTCTGTTGTAGGCAAGCAGCCAAATAATCTGCACTACATTTATAATCCCCCTTGAGGGTACTGTTTCATTTTAATCTCATAAACTGTCCCTTGGGAATATTTTCAATGGTGTGTTTAGGGTGACTGCTGCTCACCTGCAGGAGGGTATTTCTGTCCATTTTCTTTCTATACAGGGAGGTCAAAAGGTCACCTGTTCCAGTTCTTGTAATACAGAGATCCAGAAAATGAACACTGTCTCTGCTGCTGCTGATGTCAAACCCAAAGTATGGTGATTGCCTTTAAATGTATTCTTTAAATCCATATAGCTATTTCATCTCCCTTCCAAATCATCACACAATCATCAATAAATCTGAGCCAAAATTAGACTTTAGCCCACTATGAATTTTCTTTGGCATAGATAACCTGGTCCTCCCAGTATCCCCTGGTCAAATAGGCATGATTGGGGGCAAATGTCGCTCCCACTGCTGTGCCACTGCATTGCAAATAATATCTGACCATAAAACTGAACACATTATTCTTGAACACCATTTTTGTCAGTTTGAGTAATAATTGTGTCTCATGTATTTTACCTTCCCTCTTTTCTAAAACATATTCCAAAACCACTAAGCCAAAATCATGAGGGATATTTGTATATAAACTTGTGATGTCTAGAGTCACTAGCAATCTCTCTGCCTCAATCTCCATGTCTGATGATAAATTAATAATATCTCCTTTAGATAGGATCTAAGCCCTTCAACAATAGGCTTTTTGTGATAATCAATGTACTGTGACAGGGGTTCAGTCCAGATATAATCGGTCTTCCTGGTGGATTTGAGACAGTCTTATGAATCATAGGGAGTATATAAATGACAGGGCATATGGGATGCTTATCAATCAGAAACTCCATGACCCTGTCTATTATTTTTCCTGTCTGGTGTGCATCCTGAATAAATGAATCAATTCTACATTTATTTTTTATAGTAGGGCCATTCGCTAGTGGTCTGTATGTACCTCTATTCTTTAGCTGTTGAATAGGCATTGATCCAAAGTATGTGGAGTTAACCAATTGCAAATTATAGGCATGCCTCACATTTTTTATGATTGTTTAATTAATGTGTATGGTATAAAAGTAAAACACAAGATGGTGCACTACATCTTGGAAAAGCACTTGAAGGAGTGTGAAATGTTCGTTGGTCAGTGGTAGCCTTCCTGGACTACACTGGCTACCTGTCATTTTATGTACTTTTGCACAATAAACTAAGATGAAAATGTAATGACTTTGTCTAAGGACGTTTCCTGATGCTGAGTCCTTTTGGTATTTCTTTTATTGATTGGGAATCTTAAGCACCACCTTGTTAGAGCAGCCCTTGTTGCTGCCCTCTTGCATCACACATGGATATATCCTAGTGATCTTACACTGCTTTTCAGTTCATCTTAGCAAGCAGTGAACTTATAGTTTCCATCACTCTATATTATCCAGGTTTGTACTGTTTGTTTTTTTGCCTTGTTCTACAGTGTTCTTGTTTAGTCTGTATATTTTCTTATTGCAGTTCATGTTAGAGTACAGTATGATTATTGAGGTTAGGAATAGTTGGCAGGATCAACTTTGTGTATGGCATGGATGAGAGGGATTTGGGGCTTGTATCAGTTTTATTCATGGAAAATATTGGACCCTAGCTATTTGAAGATGTGTCTGTATTGTTTTGGCATTAGTCTGTAATCCAAGAAATGTTGGTTCCAGCCAGGTCTTGAGAGTTTTTCTTCTGGAATACTGACTTTGTACAATGAGTGCCTTCTAAGGAAAAACCTCCATAAAATATGAATTATTAAAAAATGAACAGCCTGAAAGATGAATAAGGCACACAGGTGAATGGGGTGCACATAAATAACATTACATATGCTGACAACTTGGTGTGCATAGCATCACCTGAAAAGGAGCTGCAGCACATGATCAATGTGGTCAATGAGGTCAGCAAGCAATTTGGAATGAAGATCAATGCACAAAAGACTAAATATATGGGATTAATCAAGTTAAACAATACAACATGTCACATAAATATTGAAGGTATACCACTGTAACAAGCTGACTGCTTTACATATTTGGGATCTTTAATAACAGCAGATGGTGGATGTGATACCAGGTTCAGGACCAGAATTCAGCAGGCAAAATCTGCATTTAATAATCTTAGGAGAGTTCTGTGCTGCCACAACATGAAACTAGAGTTACGATTACAACTGCTGAAGTGCTATGTATGGTCGGTAATTATTTATGGGTGTGAGTGTAGGCCCCTCAAGAAGGACAACAAAAGAAATCTCAAGGCCTTTGAATTCTAATATTACAAGAACATGTTGAAAATTAGGTGGATGAAAAAAGTAAAAAACAGTGAGATGTTACAGATGATGGTGCTGATGAAAGTATAGCTTGTCACTATGGTAGCCCAGAAGAAAATGCAGTTTTGCGGACATGACACAAGACAATCTTGCAGGGACTCCCTACTGCCACTGATACTACAAGGTAGGATGGAAGGAAAACCATTGAGAGTGAGGAGGATAACAAGCTATGTGGACAAGACGGTGGAATGGACTGGAATGTAATGAAAAGTGGAGTCACTGAACATGGCATGGGACCAAGAAACATGGAGTGCAGTGATAGACAACCTCTAAATTGGAGACATCACCTAAGAATGTCATTATCAATGGTAAAAGATGATGGTGGAGCAGTGCCTGTTAAAAAATAATAACAGAGGAGCTGCAAATGTACTCACAAATAGTAATCAGAATGTACCATTATTTGACAGAGGCACAAAGCTGCAGCACTAGCTGAGGTGCTTGTGCAGAATGAAAAGGTATTTATTACTTGATTTATAGAAATGCCTCCCTTGAATACCAATTTAAATCACGGTATCATATCTACTGGAAGGAACAATAACAGGACTGTAACACCACAAGGAACACAAAATAATTAAAGCAAATCTGTATAGTATCAACAATATTACAAACTAATGGTTGTATCCAGTGCTATAAGTTCTGAAGGGACACCCATATTTGCCAAGTCACAAATGATAGTGGCAAGCAAGGAGATAGGTGAGAAATGATATAAATACTTGATTAGAAAACACAAACAAACATACGTACACATTTTTAGCTAAATGCAGAAAACAAGGAACTATAAAATACATTATAAATACATCTCATAGAATGACAAACACTGTATAAACCAATTGCAAATTTCTGCAACAGGCATGCAGAAACACAATAATGACAGTAACAAAAACTTGCTTTGGAAATCTAATGGCAGTCCATACTGTACGAGGGAAGTAATGTATGAAGGTACAGAGACCTAATGTGTGTGAGTAAATGGAATGAAGTGCTGGCAAAAGGAAGATGGGGTGAAGAAACAAAAACTAAGAAAAAAGGGCAAGGCAAAAGAAACCTAAAAGTCAGAGGAATAGGTGGAAAATGCAAGGTAAGATTGAATGTATGGAAGGATAGTCTAAAATGACAGCCTATTGCTGCTTTACAGAAAAAGGTTCCCAATTCCTAAAGTCATTGAATCCTTGTGGTTTCAGAGTTTTTAATCTGAACATCCACATTGATTCTTTTTGCAGCAATTATGGAAGTCTGTTGCCACCTCATTGGGTGACTTGTGATGGCCTCTATGTCCATGTAGTGAATAAAGTCATCACTTTAATGGGGAACAGTGGCCAAATGCAACACTACTGGGTGTTCCCAGTTTACTTTGTTTATAATCCTGTAGTGCCCCTGTATGCACTCTTTCAGTGTGCAAAAACTGTTCTTCCTATGTATGTTTTACTATAGGAGCACCACAAGGCACACACCACATAAGTGGTGGCACAGGAAATGAATTGCCAAACTTGGACCTTTTTAATGCCCACTGGTGAGGGAGCAGAGAATTCCTACTCCTGGACATTATATCTGCATGTAATGTACCTTTCCCTGGGGTAACAACCTAATGGTGTCAATGGTAGCCAACTCAAAGGTTGATCTTGCTGGGTTAACCTGTTATGTACCAAAGTGTCACCAGTACTTTTTTGCTTTTTGAAAAGTGATATGGGATCCTGTATCTCCTATCTCCACAAGGTCTCTATCTAAACCCAAGAGGTGACAGTTTTTGTTGATTGCACATCTAAGATCCATTGCTGCTGGGCCATAGGTGGTGATAACAGTAACCTAATTATCCATCCTGTGATATGTATTTATAATGCATTTTATAGCCCCTTGTCCTCTGCATTTGGCTAAAAGTTGTATATATATTTTTTTTCTAGTGAAGTTTGCCTCTATCATTTGTGACTTAGCCAGTCCTGGTTGTTCCTTCAGTGCTTACAGCAATGGATATGACCATTACTTTGTAATGTGTATTTATACTATACCATTTAACACTAACTATTGTGTAATCCTTGTTGTTGTGTTATAGTGCTGTTACCATTCCTTCCAGTCGATATGACTCTACAATTTACAGTGGTATTAAAAAGAGGCATTTCTATAAACTAAGTAATGAATACCAGTTCATTCTTCACTGGCACCTCAACTAGTAGTGCAGCTTTCTGCCTCTGTCAAATAATAACATTTATTTACTTCTAAGTGATGAATGTATTTGCAGCTCACCTGTCACTCATTTTCCTCAGGCATAGCTTGAACAACAGCAAACAGGAAGGATGATACTTTGGTATATAGCAATGCTTATCATTCAAGTTGGCTACCACTGAAACCATTAGGCTTTCACCCATGTAAAAATGTGCATTACATGCAGACATAGCATCCAGGGACAATAATTCTCTAACCCCTCAACCAGTGCCCATCAGAAAGTTCTAGCTCTGGCAGTTCATTACCTGTACCAGCACTCAAGTGGTGTATGCCCTGTGGTGCTAATGTGGTAAAACATACACAGGAAGAACAGTCTGTACATTGAAAGAGTGCATACAGGAGCACTACGGGGCTATAAACAAAGTTAACTTGGAATACCTGATAGTGTCACATTTGGCCAGTGTTTCACATGAAAACGATGCATAACTTCACTACGTGGGCATAGAGGCCATCTCAAGTAACCCATGAAGTGGCAGTAGAACTTTATTATTGCTGCAAAAAGAATTTATGTAAATATTCAAAAGAATCAATGTGGATATTCCAATTAAAAACTCCGTATGCACATGAATTAAATGATTCCATGGACTGGAACTATTTCCTGTAAAACAGCAATAATCTCTCATTTTAGACTGTATCCCTCCACACACAGTCTGTCATAGTGGGTCAATCTTTTTAAGTCTCTAAATGTTTTCTCTTCCACCACCCCCTGTTGGTATTAATAATATTATGCATCTAACATTATGCATTTTATGATTAGCACTTTATGCTTTATTTGCACTTAGTTTGTATGCACTCCACATATATATATATACTGAGGTTCCCTTCACCACCCCAGTTTTTCACATTCCCTCTTACCATGCACTTTCCACCTGTTGCCTTTGACCCATACTGTAGGTTGCTTTTGCCTTTTCCCCTTTTTCATTTTTTTCCCACCCCTTCCTCTTTTCCCAACACTTTATTACATTTAGTGAAACGCATTTGGTCACTGTATGTTTGTAAATCAATTTCTTCATGCAGTATTGACTGCCATTAGATTTCCCAAGCAAATTTTTGTCACTATCATGACTGTGTTTCTGCATACATGTAGCTGTAATTTACAATTGATTTGTACAGAATTTGCCATTCTATTAAATGTTTTATAATGCATTTTATAGTCCCTTGTTTTCTTCATTTAGCTAAAAATGTGTATGCATGTTTTTTCTAATCAAGTGTTAATTTTATTTCTCATCTGTTTCCTTGCTTGCTGCTATCATTTGTGACTTGGTCAGTTCAGATTATCCCTTTGGGACTTGTAGCACTAGATACAACCATTAGTTTACAATGTCATTGATACTATACAGTTTCACTTTAGTTATTTTTTGTTCCTTGTGGTTGTGTTACAGTTCTGCTACCTTTCCTTGCAGTCAATATGATGTGACAATTTACAGTGGCATTCAAGTTTCTGGAAACCAAGTAATGAATGCCTTTCCAGTCTGCACTGGCACCTCAATTAGAGGTTCAGCTTTGTGCGTCTGTCAAATAATGACACTTCTTTTTTACTAGTGGTGAGCGCATTCGCTCCTCCCATGTCATCAATTTTTAGCAGGCACAGCTCCACCAACATTTGATACCAACAATAATGACTTAACATTTTCAGTACATTGTATGCCACTGCATTCCTGCAATCATGCCTAAATCAATAATATTGGTTGCTATGGGAACCAAGAGATACTTGATTATGAGCATAGTCATGTGCAACAAGCAGTGTAGTATTAAATACGTTTTAATGATGTTTAATTACCTGTCAATTTGTGCAATTGCAATCTGCTATGAATTACTGTTTAAATTGCCACTGTTCACTGTAGTTGCCATGTCCCTGAGGTAGAGGATAGTATCTCAAAGTGCTAGGGCTCATTGTAATGGTCCAGCTAATGATATCTGTTAACTTTCACTTATCTTTGATGCATTGTGCATTTTAACAACTACAGTAAGCTTGATCTGATTTAGTAGGATTGCTGAACTCATGTGCATTTTTGGGCTTCTGACATGCATGGGATAGGTACAAAGGGATAGGTACAAACAAATCTTAGTAGGAAAGTGGGGGTGGGGAATAGTGAAAGTACAGACAGGGACAAACTGGGCAGACTGGGTAGACCAAGTGGTCCTTATCTGCCAACAAATTTTACAATTTTATGGTTATGTTTCTCTGCTTCTTGGTTATGTTTCTATGTTTCTCAGGTATAATGTGAAGTTGTACAGATTCACTGTTGCCCTACTGAGTTGCCACTAGCTTGCAGTATACACAGAGCTGTTCACACCATCTTCAATGACAGTAGCACAACGTAAATCAGTAATCCAGATGTCTGAGGTTACAAAAAGGGTCTGCAACTGCAAACATGCTGGTTAGTGCCAGTGACCGAGTTGCATCATGTAATAGCACCAAGTTGTATGGCATTACGCTATGCTAGCACTCAAATAAAAATGAAACTGCTACCCAGAAGTTTGCCCCTCTCTAGCACCCTGTAAACCTATGGCCCATGAGGCCTCTGGTTCTATACATCTGTAGTCCAACTAGCTGATGTCCAAGTAGGGCTGGGTGAAATTAGAAAATTTTGATTTCATAGAGTTTTGGCAGAATTCTATGACATTCTGCAAAATATTGTGAAATTGTGTGGAATTTTCTGACGTTTTTTAATTGGTCATACCTCAGTTAGTGTTCCATCCAGTGATCTAGAATGTGGCATGCTTACTGTGTGGGTGATGCTGTAAAATTATTCCAAGTTTCATGACATTGGAAAGAATAGCATGGAAGTTATGTGGGCTCAAAGTCTGGGAATGTATTATACATGTGAACATTTCTGAAAATATTCCTATGCTTACAACTCAGCTACCTTTGGAGCTAGAGAATTGAAAACTGATATGCATACTTTCTTAGAAGAGTCATAGAAACTTCTTAGTACAGAGTTAGTTGATTTAGTAAGATGCAAGTTGCAGGAGTTCAAAATGTCACAATTTCTTTAATAAATTGTGTGAAAATGTTCAAAATATTCAGATGTTTATAGTGCCACTGCTATTACAGGTACATATAAACTCAAGATTTGACATGCACACCAAATTAAAAAGGTTGTGGAATCCAATTAAACTGGATAAATGTGGATTAGTAAGTTACATTTTTATTGCGGATACTTTAGAAATTACTAATTGACAACATTTGCTAAAACAACTTCATGGACACATAATAGGTAATGCCACTAGAATTCAACTTCTTGAATTTAACTTTCACAAAGTACTTATCACCACTGAATCTCCTTACCTGCAGTAGTATCACTGCCCTGCAACACCCTTCCAACACTCCTGCAACAGTGATGCCTAGCATCGTGCTCCATCATGACTAATAATATCCAGATAATTCTGTCACAAAGGCCTACATTGCAACTTTTTGTAAGGCTTGGTATCACTTGGTGTCACTGTTTTTAAATAGTAAAAATATATATTGTAATCTATAGGGTTGTTGAGCTCCAGTGGTCTGGCACATTGCAGGAATTCAGGCAAGTGCACAGTGATGTCTATGACTATTCTTCATTGTTTGTCACTCAAGATAGTGACCTGACATGTGGCACAGCTATACTTTTAATATGGATATTCCTATACATGCTACCATATTACCGCTTTGCCCAGCCTTTACCTTCCTATACAATGGCAATGCAAGTGTATAACTGGGTTAAATGTAGGGACATGGCTTTGACAAAAGTATCAAAACATTCCACAATTTCACAAACGCTAATGGAATTCAACTTAAGTTACTAACACTGTTTTGGAATCTTTGGCTGCTTATAACTTGACCAGCCTATGAGCAAGAGATTAGTGAACTGATACATACAGCCTCTTTTTTCCATATTGGCTTTTCTCCTGGCTAGCAGCTTTTCTCACAGGAATATGTCCTGTTCATAAGGTTATTCCACGATCAGGCTGAACCCAGTCATCATTCAGTTGGCTACCAGGTTTTTCTTCAACATTTTTTCCCTCTTATGTCATTTGTTGTGGGTGGTGCTTCTGTCAGCCTTCCACAACCACAGTTTCCTCTAAGGCAGGAGCAAACCACCGGCCCAGCTGCAGGGGTCACTGTGTTGGTGGAACCTGCCACCCACCATCCTTTACCAAGATGTGTTGCTGAGAAGCAACTGTCTTGGCCATGGCCTGCCTCCTGACATGACTTCCCAGACTCACTTCCGAACCTGGGTCGTCAGCATGGCAGCATGATACTCTGCTGCTGGGCAATGTGGGTGGCTTTAAACCTAATATTTATGGTCAATGAACCTAACAAAATTGGTGTTATTCCATTCTCTAGTTTTAAGGTTATAGGGGCTTAAAATTCTGCATTTTACATAATTGTGAATTGTAATTTTAAAATTACCAAATGTTGGGAGGTTTATAGCTCAGCCACTGTTCAAGACAAATATCTGAAACTTGGTACACTTCTGTATGTACCTTGGAAAAGTCATTTTGCTACATTTAGTGAACTTTGGACAAACACTTAGTAAGTAGATGGAAATAACTGGAATTAAAATGTTGGCAACATATTGTGAAATTTTCAACAAAGTTTTGTGAGATTTCACAGATGCAAAATCAGAGTTTTGCCAGAATTTTGATGGCAGATGATAAATGTCACCCAACCCTATGTCCAAGTTGTCCTGTCAACCCTACTGCTCTTACAGCACCCCAGTAGTCCAGTTGTACCCCTCCCTATCCCCAGTTTATTATGTACAGATAATGTTCTGCTTCCTTGCATAGCATTTCCCTTTTCAGCCATGATGGTTCTGGTTAGAGCACTGCACCACCCAGACCCTACCATCCTATTGTCAGGCTGCCTGCAGAAGTTATGTATTTTCAGTCTTTTACTTGGTTTCTGCAGAAGTTATGTCTTCCTGAGTATTATAATTACATTGACTATATAGCTGCATCAATTAATTAAGCAATAAGGCACGACAGGGTGTGTGTTATCGTGTAATAACGTCACTCCTGGGGTGGGTTGAAAGACGAGGTGAAGCCGAGTGCTTCCACCACCCCAGAAGTGATGTTATTATACGATAATACACATCCCTGGAGTTCCTTATTGCTATTATACAATGGCTCGTTGTCATACAAAATAAAAAAAAAAATAAAAATAAAAAAATGATTTTAAGGAATCCAAATGGTCATCATGCATAGCCAAAAGTGCACCATCCATAGCATCCAAAAGCAATACAGTGATGTTATTGTGTAATAACATCACTGTCTCAGGCACACATTGACCAATCAGAGTCCAGGAAATTTTCTTGCCATTGTATAATACCTCTTTATAATCATGTAGTGTTTACATTACAGCATCACATTGAAATCTTACTTGCCACAGTAACCTATAAGATATTGCTGTTGATAGTTTAAAGTGCTTGCTCTCTGTAAGATCACTCCTCGGTAGGACTGTACAAGATGAATACTGATCAGCAAAAATACAGCAGAATATGCCTATATTCAGGATGCTTAGCTGAGACACAAATACATGCCATTTTCAGATTGTATTTGTACAAAGGTTGAAAATAGCCTGCCATTTTTGTCTGCCTTTTTTCCCCACTTGTGTTTCTTTTTTTTTTTATCTGGGATTCTGTTCCCTTTCACTTGGTATGGGGGGGCAAGTGTGAATGTCAGCTGAGCAGGAAGAGGCAGTTACTGGGTGGAGGTGGGCTGGAGCAGTGGAGGTGCAGCTGACTTGGCCAATTGCAAAGAGGGAAGTTTTGCAGACCTGACAACTGATTGACTGCGGTGGTGAATTAAGCATGTGACCTGGAGGCTATAAGCGGGACAGCACATTGTGTGCTCCTTCAGGGCAGAGACAGGCTGTGAGAGCAGTGCAGTGTGGGTACTGTGCACATAGTTGTACTCTGGGGGCTGATTAAACCTGCAGGGCAGTGCAGGCCAGTTCAGAAATTTGTTTTCCTAATGGGAATGACTTGTGTTACTGTAGTAGTCAAGTACTACTACTAAACTGAAAAAAATTATCAAGAGAACAAAACAAACAGCATCACAGATGGAGGGGGTAGGGTAGCAGAAGAACAGAATTGACTGCAGACAGCAGACTCATGGAGTGGACACTCTAGAGGCTCTATATCTTATCCTCAGTGACAGAGTGCAATGTAAAGTAAAAAAAAGGAACAAAACAAACAGTATTGCAGGCAGAGGGTGTGGGATGGCAGACAAGCAGACTGGACTGCAGAGTACAGACTCATGGTGTAGACAGGACACTCTGTGGTTTCTATATCAAATTCTTGGAGACAGAGTGAAGTTTTATTCAGGGGAAAAAGAGCTTTACAGAAGAAAATGGGAAAGAAAGTGAGTTGGCAGGGCTGGCAGAGAAAGCAGAAGATATGAAGCCCATTTGTGACAAAACGGCATGTAATATTTGTCAGGTTACCTTGTGCATCTTGCCCAGTGTGCCCATTTAAGAAAATAAATCAGTTCATGTCTTGAGGCACTGAACTGGTGCAGACTAGAAGGTTAGTCCCAGAATAACCTTTAAAAAAAATCAGATTTTGAGTCACAGTAGTGATGCACAGTGCCAAACAAATTATTTAAAAACAATACAATAATATCTAAAATATCAAACAGTAATTAGAATCATCATCGGTTCACAGCTAAAACACTTTAAATAGTCATCAAAATTCAAACTGGTTGGGAAAAGTCAGGCTAAAAAGATATGACTTCAGAGAGGTCTTAAAACTCTGGATGACCAGGCATTCCCTAATCCAACGATGTAGCGAGTTCCACAGGGTAGGGGCCATAAAAGCAAACGAATGAGCCCCAAAGTCTTAAAACAAACTCTAAGTTACCTTAAGCATCTTTCCAGTGTAACCATTTAAAAAAATCCATTCAGGTCACCATAGCAGTACGGAGGGTCAATAACTTTGTGTGTCTTTCCCAGTGTGACCATTTAAAAATCAATGTTTGAGGAACGTAGTCATGCAGAGGGTCACTTACCTTGTGCATCTTGTCTAACGTGACCATTTAACAAAATTGTGTTCTTGAGACACCATAGGTGCAGAAGGTTAATTACCTTGTGAGTCTTGCCTAGTGTGGCCATTTAACAAATATATCAGTTCTTTGAGGCACCATAGTGGTGAAGACGGTCAGTAGTTACCTTGTGACTCTTGCCCAGTGTAGCCATTTAGGGCACCATAGTGGTACAGAGGGTCAGTAACTTTGTGTGTCTTTCCCAGTCTGACCATTTAAAAAAATAAATTTTTGAAGCATGTAGTCATGCAGAGGGTCACTTACCTTGTGCATCTTACCCAGTGTGACCATTAAAAAAGACAAACTTTTGTTCTTGGGGCACCATAGTTCCAGAGGGTCAGTTACCTTATGAGTCTTGCCCAGTGTGACCATTAAAAAAATCAGTTCTTGAGGCACCATAGTTGTTCAGAGGGTCAGTTATCTTGTGCATCTTTCAGAGTGTGACTATTTTAAAAAACTAGTTCTTTGAGGCACTGTAGTGGAGCACAGGGTCAGTTACCCTGTGCATCTTGCCCATTGTGACCATATTAAAAAAATGTGCTCTTGAGGCACTGTAGCTTCAGAGGGTCAGTTTCCTTGAAAGAAGTGCCTAGTGTGACCATTAAAAAAATAAAGTCTTGAGGCAACATAATGGTCAGTTACCTTGTGTGTCTTTCTGAGTGTGATCATTTAAAAAATAAGGTCTTGAGAGGCACTATAGTGATGCACTGCACAGTGGCAGTTACATTGTGATTGTGAGTCTTGCTCAGTGTCACCATTAAAAAAATAAGGCCTTGAGAGGAACTATAGTAGTACACTGCACAGCAACAGTTACCCTGTGACTGTGAGTCTTGCGCAGTGTGACCATTTTAAAAATATAAGGTCTTGAGAGGCACCATAGTGGTGCACAGCAACAATTACCTTGTCCAGTGTGACCAGTATTAAAAGTTCTTGAGGCACCATAGTGGTGCACAGTTACAGTTACTTTGTGCATCTTGCCTAGTGTGACCATTTAAAAAAACACGGGCTACTAGGGGCACTGTAGCTGTGTCTTTACTAATGTTATCACCTTACCATGAGTAAAAGACTGAATTAAACTTCAGTCAGCAGCAGTGATGAGGAAACCATTGATACTGCTTGCGCTCTATTAGTGAAGGGGTAAACCAGGTACAGGAGAAATCAACAGGATCCAGAGGGTGCTCTGTAATTTGTGGTGAGTCTGCTGTCTAACTACAGTTAAGTGGGAAGAGGTGTAACACCCTAAATAGGGCAAGAAAAAAGGGGGGAGATCCTTTGAACAGAACAGAGACAGGATAGACATTGTAGAAAGGAGAAATGATGGGAGTAGTACAATGCAGTGGTTGTGGGGCAGCAGTCTTCAGAAGGACCTTTTGGATACTCCAGTGCTACCACATCTGCAGGCACCTCTCTGGGCTGAGAGCGTAGGCTACTAGTCTCAATGCCAAGTTGGCTAAGATTCAGGGAACCTCCTCCCCCACCCAGGGGCCACCATGTCTGCCTCTGCTACCTCAAAGGCTGCCTAGCAGAAGGAGTGGATGGACTACGGTGGGCTCAAGGAGGGTGAGTGCAGTGGGACATAGGCACAGCTCCTATCTGGTGCAACTAAAAAACTGCTATGCTGTTTTGGAAGAGCAGGAAGGTCCCACAGAGACACCCAAAGTTGTGACCAGGGGGGATAAGTGGGTCCTCCATAATGGAGCCCCAAGGGTGTCTAGCAGAGGATCCCAGAGGAGAAGGAGGAAGCAACTCCTGGTGGGGGACTCTGTAGTCAAGGGAGTGGATTTGGGGAGAGGTTGTGAGAGGCAGAGGGAGGTAAAGTGCCTACCTGGAGGCACAGCTCAGATGGATGGAGAGCAGATCCAGAGGATCACTAAGGTGGTAGCTAGAAGGAGGAGCTGGATGTCATTGTCCATCTGGGGACAAATGACCTGGCTAAGGATGACACAAGGATAGGAAGAGTGCAGGAGGAGTTTAGGGAGTTGGGGAGGGACCTTGGACAGGTAACAAGCTCTGTGACCTTCACAGAGGTGCTGCCTGTCTACAAAAAGGGAGGCTAGGAATCTCCACACTAGGGACTTCCATGCATGGTTGAAGGACTGGTGCAGTTAGGAGTTTCTGCTTCGGACTGGGGACCCAACTTGAGGATGAGGGCCTGTACAAGGGTGATGGCTTGCATTCATCTAGGGATGGACTGTAGTCCTAGTAAACAGTTTAAATGCTACATTGGCAAGCATTTAAACTAGACAAGGGAGGTGGAATGAGACATGGAGACAAAATCTGTCCCCCGCCCACAAGTTCACAAGGCCAACATCGAGAATACTGGGGGAGTAAAACCAGTAATGGAAGCAAATAAAAATAAAAACTATTGGGTAGAAGAAATGATTATAACTGAAAAATATAGTGTGCAAAATAAAGGTGGACAAATGGGAAAAAGGAGAAGGAGTGGCAACACAACCTGGAGAGCCATGTGTACAAATGCTCGAAGTCTGAGCAACAAGATTGCTGACCTAGAGGCTACCATGCCAGAAGCAGGCCTGGACCTGGTAGCCATCACAGAACCTGGTTCAATGAAAACCAGGACTGGAAATTGGAAATACCAGGTTATTCTCTGTTCAGGAAGGACAGGGTACATAGAAGGGGAAGGAGTGGCTCTTTATGTAAGAGGCAACATAAAAGCTACAGAAATACTGGGGGAGTGAGGAGAAGGGGAGGTACTGTGGGTCACCCTGGAGTCAAGGAAAGGGGCCACTATTTGAACTGGAGTGATCTACAGACCTCCGCCACAGGGAGAAGAGGTAGATAAGGAAATGCTGGAAGGAATCCAAAGGATGTCTCCCAAGGGAGAGGTACTGTTATTAGGAGACTGTAATCTACCAGACGTAGACTGGAGTCTCCCCGCTGTGGCATCAGCTAGGAGTAGGGATATCCTGGACTCCCTACAAGGGGCATTTCTCAGCCAACTAGTTATGGAACCCACTCATGAGGGGGCACTACTGGACCTGATATTAACAAATGGGCACAGAATTACTGACATCACAGTGGGAGACCACCTGGGGGCCAGCGATCACTGCACAGTGTGGTAAAATATAAAAATGGGGTCAGAATCAAACCACACAAAGATGAGGGTCCTGGACTTCAGTAGGGCTGATTTCCTGAAAATGAGGGAATGCCTAAGGAACTCCCAGGCATAGCTAGGAAAACTGGGGAAAGTCGCGGAACTGTGGGCAAAAATTAAAGAGGGTATTGAAAAGTGTACTAATTCAAGTGTCAGGCAGATTAGCAAGAGGAAAAAGAGACAACATGGTTCTCGACAAAAGTAGCGGAAAAAGTCAAAGAAAAAATGGCACTTAGAAGGTACAAATAAACAGAGAAGGAGGAAGATATGGAGAGTTACAGAAAAAAAGAGGTAGGAAGGCGTTCAGGAGTGAGAAAGCACAAACAGAGGAAAATATTGCAAAATCAGTGAAAACAAGCATTTGTCACTGCCAAATGTTGTCTTGCTGGCATTTGCATTGGTAGTGCAGGAGTTAGAGAGATGCATAATAGGAATGGCAGTAAAATATGGAAGTGACACCAACCCCACACCACCCTGCAGAGACTGACAGGCATTGAAGTGTGCCTTTGTGTCGTCGGCCATAACGCTCATGCAATTTCACCTCGCCCAACCCTGCAGACTCCAACAAGTGTTGCATTGTACCTTGGGGTCATCGGGCCTTTCGCTCACCCCATTCCATAAAGAAATACATTGAGATGGGTGCAGTATGGAAGAATGGGGTGAACAACTTTGGGGCCAAAGAGTCCAAAGCACACCTTGATGCCTGTCACAGGCTGAAGGGTGGGGGTGGGGGTGGAATGGCGTGACCACTACAGCCAATAATCCAAAGACACACCCCTGATACCTGTCATTCTCTACAGGGTGGGACATTATGATTACAAATCTTAACCCCCTGGGTGTTTGTAGGTATTTGCATTCCAAATTTTCAACATGGGCTTTTTGTGACCCCACCTCATGAAAGCTTGGGATCTCCACTCATGAACAATGGCACAGTGATTTTGTTAATGTGTCCTGAAAGTTCATTTCCCACAGTGACCGCACCATTCTGTGCCAGATGTGCAGAAACACATTTCTGGTGGGATGTGAAAAATTACAGATGTACCGTTCACAAGGACATGTGAAGAAATGTCAATGTTGAAAATCTGGAGTGAAAATATTAAAAATTCTCGAAGTTACAACCGTGCGTGATAACTGCACAATGCGCGCTCGTAAAACGGTCATTTTGTGGAATTTGTTCACCAAATTTTCAACATAGGCATTTTGAGACCTCCGCTCATGAACAGTGTCACTGTGATTTTCTTAATCTGTCTTGAACATTGATTTCCCACAACAACCGTGCCATTGTGCGCCAGATGTGCAAAAACACATTTTGGACAGGATGTAAAAAATGACAGCTGTACTGTTCATAAGGAGGTATGAAAAAATGGCAATGTTGAAAATCTGGAGTGAAAATATTAAAAATTCTCAACGTTATGAGCGTGCGTGGAAACTGCACAATGCACACTTGTAACACGGTCATTTTTTGGAATTTTTTCACAAAATTTGCAGTATACGCTTTTGGGGAGCACATCTCATGAACAGTGACACTGTCGTTTCATTACTCAGTCCCAAAAGGTGATTCTGTGCAGAGTCTGCTAAGTCACCTTTCAGGACTGAATAATGAAATGACAGTGACTGAGTTCATGAGATGTGGTCCCAAGAACATCATGTTGAAAATTTGGAGCCAAAAGTCACAAAAATAGCTGAGATAGCCATCTACATTAAACCCCCCCTATTGATGCCATTACACATCTTACCGGCATTTCTTCAGTTTGTGGTCGACTTTGAAAGTGCAAACGTGTTCAACCCTCCACCGAAGATCGTCGCACCAGACTCCGAAGGTAAGTATTGGGTGGTGGGGTGTGGGGAGGTGGGGTGCGCAGAGGGTGGGTGCAGCTTGGGGAAGGGCACCTGATAGCGAAGGACCATTTTCTTTGTTTCAGGTTATAAAACTAAAAAAAAGAGCACCGCAGACCTTTTTTTTTCTCTACAGGTGTAAGGAAAATGTTGGGCACACAGTGGTGGGCTCCCAGTGTGTCCCATGAGTTTGGGGTGTGATTTAGCCACACTGGGGTATGCTCCCAGTGTGGGACACAATGGGGGTGGGCGGGGTCAGGAAAATGCTGACGCGATCGGCTTTTAAACACGGAGGCACACTGGGGTGGGCTCCCAGTGTGCCACACAATCTTGCGGTGGGTTAACCATGCCAACAGCGGGATTGGGTACCCCCAAAGTTGGCTTGCTGGGAATTGTGAGAGGTGGATGGCAACAGCTGCTGCCATGTTTATTAAAATATTACACCAGGCAAGCCATGCCCTGCAATGACAGGGAGGTCTCTCATTGCAGTGGTGAAATTGTTTCAAGTTGGCGGCACGCTTTTGCAGTGCTGTCATAGACAGCATGCTATTTCATTCATGCCACACAGCCCAGCCTGAAAAGGCAGTGGCGCCACTGGCCTCAACACGACCTCACCTCAAATATCTGCTACTCCACTAAAAGCTACCACAATATGTTGTCTGTGTTGTGCACATATGACAACATAAAAAAGGGGATAAAACATATTTTAGATACATAAGTGAAAAGAGAAAGACCAAGGGAGGGATAGTAAGGCTGAAATGAGAAGGAGGGATGTGCATGGCAGAGAACCGCCAAAAAGCAGATATACTTAACAAATACTTCTGTTCAGTATTTACGGGAGAGGGACTGGAAAGTAACCACTTATAAAGGACATGGGCATTATGGGACGGGAGGTGGCTACTAGTCCCTTTACAGAGGATAGAGTCCTTAGGGTGCTGGCACAATTAAAAGTGGACAAGGCAATGGGGCCTGAAAGGATACACCCCAGGTTAGTTAAGGAACTCAGGGAGGAGCTGGCTGCACCTCTGACAGCCCTGTTCAATCTGTAATTGGAAATAGGAAGGGTTCTGGGGGACTGGAGGAGGGCAGATGTAGTCCCACTACACAAAAGTGGAAATAGGGAGGAGGCAAAAACTTACAGGCCTGTCAGCCTGACATCAATAGTAGGCAAAGTAATGGAATGTCTACTGAAGGAATGGATTGGGAAATCCCTTGTTGCCAGAGGTCTACAGGATCCGAGGCAGCAGAGTTTCATGGGGGGGAGGTCTTGCCAAACCAACCTGATTGAGTTCTTTGACTGGGTAACCAAGGAAGTGGATCAGGAAGGAGCTGGGGACATGGCTTACCTGGATTTAAGTAAGGCCTTTGACAGTGTTCCACATAGGAGACTGGTAAACAAGCTGGAGAGCCTAGGAGTAGGGAATAAAGTAGTTAAATGGGTAGAGAGTTTGCTAGCAAATAGGAATCAGAGGGTGGAGGTAAATGGCATCCACTCTGGAGTAGGTAAGGTGACCAGTGGGGTGCCACAAAGGTCAGTACTAGGCCCAGTCCTTTTTAACATGTTTATTAGTGACGTCACAGAGGAGCTCGAAGGGAAATTATGCCTGTTCGCAGATGACACAAAGCTCTGCAACAGAGTAGACACACCGGGGTTGGGGGGGGCAAAAGAATGAGGGATGATCTAAAAAAGCTGGAAGAATACTCACGGATATGGCAATTGGGTTTCAATGCAAAAAAGTGCAAAATCATGCGCCTGGGGCACAGAAACCCAGGGGCAACATATCAAATGGGAGGAGTGGAATTAACAGGCACAAAACAGGAAATGGACCTGTGGGTAATCATTTCTGATGACCTGAAGGTAGCTAAACAGTGTGACAAGGCAGTGATGAAGGTTAAAAGGATGCTGGACTGCATAGGCAGGGGAATCACCAGCAGAAGAAATGATGTAGTGATACCCCTATATAGGTCACTGGTCAAGACCACGCCTCGAATCCTGTGTCCAGTTCTGGAGGCCCCATCTCTGGAGGGACACAGATAGGGTGGAGATGCCTCAAAGGAGGGCAACCAAAATGATGCAGGGCCTGCATGAAAAGTCCTATGCAGAAAGGATTAAGCAGCTGAATTTATACTCCCTAGAGGAAAGGAGTGAAGGGGAGATTTGATGGAAACATAAAAATACCTTACAGGTAAAAACAGGGTACAGGAAGGTAGCATTTTCCAAAGAAAAAGATGCTGAAGGAAAAGGGGTCACAATATGAAGGTGGAAGGAGGAGGCTCAGAGAAAATGTATGAAAGTACTTCTTCACAGAGAGGGTCGTGTATGCATTGAACAGCCTCCCAACGGAAGTGGTGGAGGCTAAAATGGTTAAAGTATTCAAGAATGCATGGGCTAGATGCAAGAGGATCTTGAAAGTAAGGCGAGGGGTGAAGACTAAAGACTGAGTAGAGTATGTGTTGTAGCTGTAGGTAGGGAAAAATAGGGCAGAGTGGATGGGCCAAGAGGCCCTTATCTGCCAACATCTTCTATGTTTCCATGTTTCTCTGACAACAGCAACAGCGCCATCTGGAGTGAAGCATACTAGGTCTGGTCGTATTTTTAAACCAAAGAATTTAGGTCAGTTTTCTAAAATGCCAGTTATTAATATCGCAGTGAATAACAATAAAAGAAAAAAAATTCTTCCCCCTCATCTGCCCACCAGCTAACATGTTCTTCACCCAGTACTAGTAATGATAGTAGAGCAGTAACAGACGATTATCATCTGCAAAAAAGATTGCTTCCCCCTTTTCGAGAAATGCAGTACAAGTGCATGTCTCATAACAAATAAGAATAATGAAGATACTAAATGCAGCAGCAATACCCCTCTTGTCAGTATAACAATTCCCAGCAAGGGAACTGCTGTTAGCTCAAGAGCTGATGAAACAGAGAAAGATGGTGATCTGACTACTACTTCTCACGCTACCACTACTGCAACTACCTCCATCACTTAGAAGAATGCAACACACATTGTGCTCCTACAACTCAGCATGCAAAATCTAATGCCATCACCACCATCCCAGTAACATGGGCTAATTCAGATTTTTGTTCCGCTACCTCACTTAACACTTGCATTGCAACTAATGACATGGGAATTAAAAATGAGACAGATTTGTCAGACCTCTTCTTCTAGATGATAAAAATGACAGTGGCATTAGAATAGCACTCCCCCGCTATAGCAAACACTGCTATAATGAAATTCTGAGTTTACCAAATGGCTCCTGTGGCTCTCGATACTTACTTCCTGTTTTCAAGTTCAGTGCACTAATGTTCATCAGCTGAACTCCATGTCATTCGGATTATGTCTGCACTAGCTGATAGCTAGTGATCTGGCCAGTATTTGTATTTATGTATGGTATTTGTTTAAAATTGGCTGGCAAGTACTACTGATATAGTAAAACAATACAGTGATGTGCACCTCGTTGAATTTTTTGACTGGGTGACTAGGGAGGTGGATCAGAGGAGGGCAGTGGACATGGCCTATCTGGACTTCAGCAAGGCCTTTGACACTGTGCCACATAGAAGACTATTACACAAACTGGGGAATATGGGTGTGGGCAGGACAGTAGTGTAGTGGGTAAGTAACTGGCTGGGTGGCAGGACACAGAGAGTGGTGGTAAATGGTTGTCACTCCACAGAGGGAAGAGTGACCAGTGGGGTACCACAGGTATCAGTGCTGGGACCAGTCCTATTCAACATCTTCATCAGTGACATTGCGCAGACCTAGAAGGCAGAATTTCACTGTTCGCTGATGACACAAAGCTCTGTAACAGAGTAGACACACCAGAGGGTGTAGACAGAATGAGAAGGGACCTGCAGAAACTTGAAGAATGGTCAGGTGTTTGGCAGTTGAAATTCAATGCAAAGAAGTGCAAGATAATGCATATGGGACACAAAAACCCTGGTACAATATGTCAGTTGGGGGGTGAGGATATAGCATGCACCAAGCAGAAGAGGGATCTTGGGGTTATCATCTCTGATGACCTCAGTGAGGAAACAGTGTGACAAGGCGCAGGTAAGCAAAATAGGATGCTGGGATGCATAGGCAGGGGCATCACCAGCAGGAAAAGCGAGGTCATAATTCCACCATACAAGACACCAGTGAGGGTCCACCTGGAGTACACAGTGTACAGTTCTGGAGACCTTACCTACGTAAGGACATAGACAGGGTAGAGAAGGTTCAGAGGAGGGCAACAAAGATGGTGCATGGATTGCATCACAAGTCCTATGAGGACAGGTTGAAGGAACTGAACATGTACTCCCTGGTGGAGATGAGAGAGAGAGGGGATATGATAGAGACATACAAGTATCTTACAGGGAGGAACAGGGTGCAGGAATGCACTATTTTTAAGTGAAAAAGATGTTCCAGGACTAGAGGGCATGGGATGAAATTGGAGGGAGGATGTTTCAGAGGAAACGTGAGGAAGAATTTCTTCACAGAACGGGTGGTGGACAAGTGGAACACCCTGCCAGAGGAAGAGGTGGGGGCTGAAACAATCACGGGATTTAAGAACGCATGGGATAGACATAAAGGAATTCTGGAGGTTGGGGTAAGGGGCAACAGACTTCTAGAAAAACATAAACTGAACTTACAAGCTCAAATGGGCAGACTGGGTGGGCCATAGGCCCTTATCTGCCGACACTGTCTATGTATCTATGTATCTCCAATCTATGTCTGACCACTCTCTCTCCTTTCTCTCTCTCTTTCTCTCTTGACTCTCTCTCTCTCCCTCATTTAAGTTGTTCCTCTGTGTAAGACAGCCAGCATTTGACTGGGATGTCTGATCGGCATGGTAAGGGATCTTTACAAGCAGGATGGGGGGGAGTTTGTTGTAACATAGCAAACTGAGATAAGAGCCAATGTCAGACTCAGAGAAATCTCCAAAACAGGTCAGGGGAGATGGCTGTAATGAGGCAGGCTGCAGTGAGAAGCAATGTTGTATGTAGAAGAAGTCTCCAAAAGTCTCCAAAACAGATGGGGTAGTGCTGGTCATAGTGTGGCAGACTGAGGTGTGCACTGCCACTGGAAAAGAGACACTGTGGCAGTTAGGGTAAGCAAGAAATATAACAATAAGCTTCCTGTATTTCTTAAAACTTCTACACTGCACTACTTCTTCTCAGTTTTGCTGGGGGTAGATGACAGCACCATAGCTATACTGAACAGAGCTACAGTATGTACTGTAAGTGCCCTGATTATTTTTTCGAGCATCCCTTGATGCAATGAATGGGGTGCTATAGTAAACACATGTTATAGCTCCTATTTAATTTATAATAGCAAGGGAGTACTGTAGTGTTACTCCACCACCACCTTCTTCTTCTTTTTTCACGCCAAATGTGAACAAAAACTCTCCATCTTCAGCAAAAAATATCATTCTTTTTCATCTTCTTCACAAGTCAAGTTTTTCCACGAGGGTCACATCTGATATATGGTGCCATTTTATTTTGAATCCAGACAATATCACAACAGCCATCTGTGTGTATTGCAAAGCTCATGTTAGATGAGAGCAGCAAACAAGTGACCTAACCACTACTACTTTCTGGACCATATGAAAAATGCTGTAGTTCAGGTAGCCGAAGGATAAAGTAAAAGCTAACAACTATAATGTAAGCCTTTGAATCAAGGCAGTTTTTTTTCTTCTAATCACTTCTTCTCTTCAAAAATAACAGCATGCATAGGTGTTCTGATAGCGCTTGAACTCCAACCATTCTCTGTCATTGAGGACAGAGGTTTCAAAAGGCTTGTGAAGTTACTTGAGCCCTGTTACACTCTTCCATCTCGTACCACATGTAACCAAACTGTTTTTCGTCCCATCTATATTGCAGTGAAAAACAAAATTTGTTAAAGAATAAGATGTGCTGAGAATGGTTTTCCTCACTTCATGTCTGACATCTGGACAAGGACTAGTGCTTGTAATGCATGCTTGTCTTTAACAGCTCACTGGATACAGTTTACTAGGAAGACTAGGTTTGCTGGCAATCGCACCTAGCTTCACCTGAGCTCTTGGAGGTGGAAGACTAGGTTTGCTGTCAAAGGCACCTAGCTTCACCTGAACTAGTTCATTCTAGGTTGCTTGTAAGGACAGAGCAAGGAACCTTATCAGAACAAGGAAAAAGAGTAAAGCTTCTTTTGGCTAGGCAGATTTACTGTGTGTTATTTTCTTTTGTACTCACAGGGGTTGTTACTGTTTGTTGCTAACATTTTACTACTTTATTTTTCTCTGATTCAAATTGTTGTTGCAGGGTATACTTTCAGCTGCATTATTACAGGGTGTGCCTACAGGATTGTGTTTACAGATTACTGCTGTAATCTTATTCTAACTGTTTTCTGCAAGGTATATCTTCTGCTACTGCTTTATTTTTCTCTGTAGCAAAGTGTTTTACAGGGTATATCTTCTATGAAATTATTACAAGTGGTGCTTACATTTTTGTGACTTTTTATCATTAGGCTAAGCAAAATTACTATTTGCTACTATTTTTTTTTCGCTGAAATGGTTTTGGTTTGGTCTTAGAGATGTTGCAGTTTCCTTCTCACATTGCAGAAGCTAATTGCTTTCCTCCCACAGCTCTTCCAGGGGATTAGGTGTGTAACTTGGGGGTGGAGCTGACAAACTGGTTTTAACTTCCAACAGAAGGAATGGTTAAAAGGTCAGGTTAGTTGATTTCTTGGAGGTAGAAGACTAGGTTTGCTGGCAAAGACACCTAGCTTCACCTGAGCTCTTTTCTTCTAGGTTGCTTATAAGGACAGAGCAAGGAACCTTATCAGAGCAAGGAAAAAGGGCAAGGCTTCATTTGGCTAGGCAGATTTACTGTGTGTTATTTTCTTCGGTATTCACAGGGGTTGTTACTTTTTATTGCTAACATTTTACCACTTTATTTTTCTCTGATTCATATTGTTGTTGTAGGGTAGACTTTCAGTTGCATTATTACAGGGTGTGACTACAGGTTTGTGCTTACAGATTACTGCTGTAATCTTCTGATTCTAATTCTTTTTTGCAAGGTATATCTTCTGTTACTGCTTTATTTTTCTCTGTAGCAAAGTGTTTTTTACAGGGTATATCTTCTGTGAAATTATTACAAGTGGTACTTTACAGGTTTTACAGTTTTATCTGTCATTAGGCTAAGCTTTCAGGGCTTCTGCATTTGTTGTTGGTTGATTGTTTCTGCTCTTACATCCTTATTTATTTTGTCCATGGTTCTTGTTTTTGGCAGCAGAAGGGTCCAGCCACCCACCTCAATCCCCAACCACAGCATGGTCCACTCCTTTTATAAGGTAGCACAGTCATGACATTTCCTGTAGCAAAGTAGGAATGGGAGGATCAGAGTAATATCTACACAGTGACCTCATTTACAGGGGCACAAGTAATTTAACTTGTTATAACAAGTTATACAAAAACAAACAAAACACAAAATCACACTTTTGCTTTCATTTTCCTCCTTCTAATTACTCTGACCAAGTTATAAACCCGGCAACTCATCTGGAATGGATATTATTAACTGCAGGTACTGTGGGACAGCTTTTCAAAAGGGTAGTTATACAGGATTTAGGACACTGTCCTACATGCTGGATCATTGGAGATCTAAGGACTCAGCTCCAGGCAGCATGGGCAGAGATTACACACCTCAAATGGCATATTCAGGAGGAAATCTATTATAAGAACTGCCCGCCATTTCCCCAACATCCAACAAAAACACCTCGACCGCAGAGGGTAGTTGGTCTGGGAGGTTGGTAGGTGGTTAGGAGGTGCAAATCAGGTGCCCCATCACTCAGTGCTCTCCATCATATCACCTCCGCAAACCATATAAAAATGACAAAAACAGGTATCTGCTGCTACCTCTGAAATCAAACAAAGAGGCAGAGGACACTGCAGAGCAGGATACTACAGCACAGGAACTAGCACAACAAAACTCACCCAAAACAGGAACCAAAACAAAAAAAGCAAAAAGGAAATCCAAAACACTTCTGATCATAGGAGACTCCATGATTTGGGGAGTTGATATCTACCTCCAGCTGGGGGTAATGATCAGATGTCTACCAGGAACATCAGCATGGAGAGACACTGACCACATTGCTAAAATTGTGCCATTTAGCAGGAGAAAACATCGATGTCCTGGTACACATAGGGACTAACGATCTCACCAGCTGGTCAGTTATGGAGACCAAGGAACACTTGACCAGGCTAGGTGACAAACTGTAATTCATTTCATCTGGCATCTCCTTCTCTGAGATCCTGCCAGTCTGGGAGAGGGGGGAAGATGGTCAGAAGGTCAGAGAAGGGGAGATAGGGGAACATGTAGCTCAAGGTCTGGTGCCAGGAAAATGGACACACATTTGTAGGTAACTGGCAACAGTTTTGGGAGCGGAAGTTCTTTAAATATGATGGATTGCATCTGACTAAGGAGGGAGTCAGTGCATTGGGACAGCAGTTTAAAGTCTTTGCAGAATATTTAAACTAGCAAATGGGGGAGAGGGGTGCAGCATCCGATATGTCGAATGGGAAGAACACCTCTCCCTCCTCAGCTAGTGATCAAACAGGAGTTCAGCATGTTTGTAGTTCATTTGCATCACCAGGTAAGGAAAAAGGTCCAGCTCCTCTTACAACGCACAGGGGAAATGCTAGACCTCGCCCAACAACTAACACACTGAAATCTGGCCAATGGAAAATCACATACACAAATGCTCGCAGTCTGGGAAACAAGATCCCAGACCTGCAGGCAACAATGATAGAGGCTAAACTGGACATAGTAGCCATTAGCGAGACATGGTTCACCAGTAACCACACTTGCGAGACTTCAGTACCCGGCTATGTACTCTTCAGAAGAGACCGAGGGTTCAAAAAGGAGGGGTGGAGTGACCCTTTATGTCAATGAAAATATCAAAGCTACAGAAATTCAGAATACACATAAGGAGCCAGAAGAACTGTGTGTCACCCTGGAAGCAGGAAATGGGACTGCCATACAAACTGTGGTTGTCTAGAGGCCTCCAGACCAGGGGGAGGACATAGACACATTATTGTTAGAAGATATACAAAACATGACTGCTAAAAGGGAGGCTCTGATAATGGGAGACTTCAACATGCCAGATACAGATTGATCAATACCAGCAGGAACATCTGCCAGAACTAGACATATAGTGGATTCCCTGCAGGGGGAGGGCCTCAAACAACTGGTAGAACAACCCACAAGAGACAGGGCTATCCTAGATCTAGTACTGACTAACGGGGAAAGGATAACAGATCTCCAGGCAGAAGGTCACCTGGGGGCCTGTGACCATCACATGGTATGGTTCAATTTGGCCACTAGAACTAAATCATCCCATTCCATGGCAACAATATGGGACTTCAGAGGAGCTGACTTTGATAAGATGGCCAACAGAGTTAAACTAGCCCTGGCAGGAAGAAATACAAGTGAGCGGGTACAGGCAAAGTGGACAAGCATTAAGGATGCAATACTTGAAGCAACATCCCATTGTGTTAGAGAGAAAAGCAAGAGCAAAAGAAGGAAACCTCTTTGGTTCTCAAGAACAGTAGCAGAAAAGGTCAAAACCAAAAGTCTGGCACTCAGGAAATATAAGGAAACACAGCCTGACAAAGATAGGGAGGCATACCAAGCTTCCCTAAGGGATATAGGGAAGGCAGTAAGGCAGGCAAAGACCCAAACTGAGGAAACAATAGCATGAACAGTAAACCAAGGTGACAAGACTTTCTATAGATATATTAGTGAAAGGAGAAAGTCCAGAGGGGGTATTGCTAAGATCAAAGAGGATAAGGGGGAGTGTGAGGAGGAGGACCAAGGAAAAGCATCTATCCTAAATAGATACTTCTGCTCAGTATTTACTTAGGAAAAGGTAAGGCAGGGCCCACTGCACAGCACCATGGACACAGGAGGGAGGGAGGGAGGTGTGCACTAGTCCCTTCACAAAAGAAAGGGTCCTACAAGAACTCGCTAAGCTCAGGGTGGACAAGGCAATGGGACCTGATGGCATACATCCCAGGGTACTAAAGGAGCTGAGGGTGGAACTAACAGAGCCATTATCGGAATTGTTTAGTGAGTCTCTGAGGACAGGATAGGTCCCAGAAGACTGCAGAAGTGCTAATGTGATCCTGCTCCACAAAACTGGTAGCAGGGAAGAGGCAGGGAACTACAGACCAGTCAGTCTTACCTCAGTAGTGGGCAAGATTATGGAGGCACTCCTTAAGGAAAGGATAGTGCAACACCTGAAATCCATAGGATCACAGGATTCAAGACAGCATGGATTTACAACAGAAAGGTCCTGTCAAACTAATTTCATAGATTTCTTTGACTGGGTAATCAGAGTGGTGGACCACGGGGGAGCAGTTAATGTCACCTACCTTGACTTCAGCAAAACTTTCGATACTGTTCCACATAGAAGATTGATTAATAAGCTGGGTAGGCTTGGGATGGGTCAGAAGCTGATCAACTGGGTGGAAAACTGGTCGGTGGGCAGAAAACAGAGAGAGGTGGTAAATGGTATACAGTCAGAAGAGATGCAAGTCACAAGTGCGGTACCTCAGAGATCAGTCCTGGGACCCGTCCTCTTTAATATCTTCATCAGTGACATTGCAGATGGACTGGTGGGTAAGGCTTTTCTGTTTGCATATGACACCAAGATCTGCAAAAGAGTAGATAATCCAGAAGGGGTGGGCAGAATGAGAAGAGATCTGGATAAACTGTCAAAATGGTCGGAAGAGTAGCAACTGGGGTTTAACACAAAGAAGTGCAAGATCATGCACATAGGGAAGAGAAACCCTGAAGCCACCTATAGGTTGGGAGGGGAAGTTGCTGGCAATCACAAGGGAAGAAAGAGACTTAGGCATCATCATCATCATCACAGATGAGCTGAAATCATCCGAGCAGACCACTAAAGCAGAAGGTAAGGCTAGAGGGATGTTGGGGTGTATTAGTAGGGGTACCACAAGTCATAAGAGGGAGGTAATAATCCCTCTCTACAAGACACTGGTTAGGCCCCATCTGGAGTATTGTGTGCAGTACTGGAGGCCGCACCTGCACAAGGACATTAACAAAATGGAGGCAGTTCAGAGAAGGGCAAGCAAAATGGTACAGGGACTGCATCAGAAAACATATGAGGACAGATTAATGGAGCTCAATATGTATACCCAAGAGCAAAGAAGGGAGAGAGGTGATATGATAGAAACATTCAACCATCTTAAGGGCATTAACAAGGTGAAAGAGTCTAACATGTTTTAATATAAGAAAAATAGCAGGACAAGAGGACACAGCATGAGATTAGAGGGAGGCTGATTAAGGGAGAATGTGAGGAAGTTCTTTTTCACAGAAAGGACGGTGGATGCATGGAATGGCCTGCCTCAGAAAGTGATGGATATGAACACAGTGCAGGGCTTCAAACAGGCATGGGACAGGCACAAGAAAGCAATAAAGATGAGTATGAATGTACAGGCTATTGACAGAGTACAGGCCTATTGCACATTCATAAGATAGAAAAAATGGCAGACTGGATGGGCCTTAAAGTCCTTATCTGCCATCAACTTCTATGTTTCTGTGTTTCTACATTTCTATGATAAACAAGTACAGATTTGGCCTGGATCTGATTTGGACATTGATAGTGTGAGTGCATTTAGAAAAATGCCTCTTTTGAATGTCATTGTTTTTGAGGGAGAACATACTGCTACTAATATCGAGTTCAATATAAATGCCATGATGAATAACCGGATGTATGCAAGAAATTAATTCTGTGCATATTTGTGATTGATAATGCTAGAAACATGTTGAAAGTCATCAGTGATGGGGGTTAAGAACATGTTCAATGTTGTGTGTACACCATAACTCTTGTAGTGCACAAAACCTTAGATGGTAATAAAATAGTCTCCAATGTACTCAGCATTGTTCGAAAAATCTGTGATCATTTTCATCATTCAGTTAAATCAAATGATTACTTGAACAATTTTAAAAATGAAACTAATACTCCACAGCATTGCTTGATCCAAGATGTCATGACCAGGTGAAATTCAACATTTTATATGCTGGAATGACTGCTAGAGTAGCAAATAGCACTTCAGTCAATGACGATTGAGTATGATATTGGTGGCAGTAAAAATGGGGTACAATAGAAGCTCTTGTTGATATGTTAAGACCATTTGAACAATCAATGAAATACCCAAGTGCTGAATTATCTTCCCTGAGTCAGGTTATACCCAAGGTTTGCATCTTGTTATGCAGAATGGAAGTATTCAGCCAGAAAAAGGATATCCCTCAAGAGGTCACATCTCTTGCAAGTGTTTTCACTGAAGAACTTCACAAGCATTTTGACAGTCTTTTAAGGCAAAAAGTTTGCTTTTGAAACAATTCTCAATCCTCATTTGAAAGTGTCTGTTCTACCAAAGGAGGCTGCAAGATCTTTTAAAAAAAGACTTAGTAAGGGAGGTTCAGTTTGTTAAAGACACTGCCTGATATCAGTAATAGGGAAGGTATGCATGATCCCATGGGTAATGATACTGACTTGCATGAAATGATGAAAGTGATGGCACTGGTTTTGGAAATGCACAGTCAGGTAGTGATACCAGTACAGCTTCAATGACACCACAATCTGGGTGTTATATGCGGGCTCAAATCAGTCTTTTAAAAGACACAGACTTAGAGGAAGATTTCATCTTTAGGCATACTACTACTGCAAAGAATATGGTGGTTAGTTATGTGGGGGAAACAAAAGCAACACTTTAAATGGGAACCTTTTAAATACTGGATTGCAAAAAAGATGGTTTGGCCTTCACTCAAGTAGCTGTAAAGTATTTGGGCTATCCTATGAGAGTCCCATCTGAAAGCATATTTAGTACTGTAGGTGATGTTGTAGCACTACACAGGTCCAGTCTCATGCCAGATTGGGAAGAAGAACTTGTTTTGTTGAAAGTAAATTTCCCACTGCTGGATTATGACTTTGAGTGAAATAGTGACATTACTATGTCAGACTCGACAATGTTACCTCACTCTCATGTGATTTCATTTTATGTTTCACTAACTATTTTATGTTTTTTCTCCACTATATTTTTTTGGGCTAGTAGTACCATGTAAGTAACCTTGGGTACTGCATCACATACCAACTGATCCAGCTGATAGTGTGTGTTGAATATAGCCCTGAGTTTTACAATCTGCTCATTTAGAAAGAAAGTGCAGTGCATATTACATCTGGTTTTAAAATTATTTGATGTATGTGTTACACTGGGAAAGACTACCAAGGTAACAGCCTGCCTGCTCATCTTTGGTCTGGTTAAAAATTTCTCACACTGATTGTAACACTGCAGTCCTTACCTCATAAGTTCTATTGCTAACTGTGAAACAGTGCTGTCCCATGTATTATATTATCAGTTAATGTCATCAACTGCATCATACTGTAGTCACTCACTGAAAGGCAAATTCCACAGAACAGGGTCCAGGGGTTGCAGTCACCACCATTTGTCATCCCAGATGCTGAATGCACCAGTCCACCAGCTTGACACATAAACCATCTTACACCTTGGCTGAGGCTAGTGTGACTCAAAATAATTATGACAGTGCACACTGCACACTGGTAAAGTATGTTTGGGCATTGTTAATCAGTAACTTTGGGTGAGGCGACTAACCTTGGAGGCAAAGTTACCCCAGCCCATGCTTTATTCTTACTTTTCCAAAATTGCTCAAGGTGTAACATCTGCTTTCTGCAATGATGTGGGAGGGTGGCAGAGTCCTGTGATTCAGAGTCAGCCCTTTCATTAAGCCTGTGTTCAATTTGTTTTTCAATTAACGCAAAAATAATATAATGTGTGACACTGGGCAAGATGCACACGGTAATAGAAAAAACTGCTGCCACCAAAATGTATAGTGTCAGCTCTAAAGTATTAAAGAAATCATGACACCCATAGTAGATCACATATAGGGTGTCTTCTTGCTATAATCAGTAGCTGTAGCATAGTCCCTGAAATACAAACTGAAAGCAACACTTACTCTCCAGGGCCGGTCCCAGGTTTTGTATTCAGCCTCATTTGTCATCTCAGATGTTGAAAGCATCAGTCCTCCAGCCTGACATATAAACCATCTTACACCATCTCTGAGACTAGTGCAACTTAAAATAAATATGACAGTGCACAGTGGTAAAGTATGTTTAGGGCATGATCCTTAGTAACTTTAGATGAAGCAACTCACCTTGGAGGCAAAGTTACCATAGCCAATGCTTATTCTTACTTTTAAAAATTATTCTAGTTGTATAACATCTGTAATGATGTTGGAGGGAGGAAGGACCCTGTGATGCAGAGTAAGCCATTTCATCAAGTGTGTGTCAAATTCAACTAATACAAAAATAATACAATGTGTAACACTGGACAAGATGCACGAGGTAATTAAGCAACCTGTCTTCTACTGACCTTGTATGTTGTCTGTCTGTTTAAACTAAAGTCATACCCTGTTAAATAATGCCTGTAATTGAGTAAGTTCTTTATATAACATGAATTTTATTGAACTTTATTGCTGATAATAACTCAAAAAATAATATAAAATACACAAGTCTAAAGTGGCCTGAAACGTTTATTAATGACGTATTTACTTGATAAATACGAATCATCAGTGACACAAATACAAATATCAAAAATCAGTCTCTTGCCCAGCCCTACTCCTCAGCATGTTTTTTTCTACAGCCAGTCAGTGGTGTGGTGGTTTTACTCTGTACTGCCAATAATGAGATTTGTGTTTGGGAAAGAACCAGTCAATTGGAACCACAAGGAATGTAAATGATTGTTACTTCCAAAGTAACCTTACAAATTCCCTGTTGTTTCCATATTTCATGTCAGGTTATAATTTTCCCCAGTACATGGTGGCCACCCAAACATTTAAAGTCAGCCAAGTAAAACTTGGTCTTGGTGCTTGATTCTGAGTTGCTTCACATCTATAAGTAAAACATCTGGTATGCTGGTTGGAAATACAGCCAGTTGTTGCATGATGTAGGAGAAATCCAAATTCAGACATACCGTGCATACTATGATCTCACCTTTAATGAAAGAATACATTGTGAATTCTTAATAGTTTGTCACCTAGAGTATTTGTACTGCCATTACTTAAACATTTGGATTTTTGTCTATTTTTATTTACAAAACTGTATAAAGTACAAATCAACTACATATGCAATTTACAGTATGTTCACTGTAGGTTATGGTAATAACACAATAGAAAAAAAGTGTTGTTATATTTTTAATTTTTTTTTAGTTGTCAGCTATAACAATAGAAAGTTCACATTTCAGTGTGATGGTTGAGATAGTAGCAATTTATTTCTTGGTACAAGGGGGGCACATGAAAATCCATTTAATTGGCACGGTAAGGTACTGGAGGGGGCTATCATTTTGCACAACTGCACTTCTTGGGCACATTTTAAAGCATTTAACTTCACCTCTTAACCTACAACCCATGCACAGCATATGATTGCACCAGAACTGTGCACTATGCAGTGTAGTTATGAATTACAGTAGGTTGTACATAAAATAGAAAAATACATGGGGCTGTATGCGTAACAAAAATTTTACACACACGTGAGGTGTTGGGTGCTACATAAACCCACATCCAGCACCAACGGTGTGTGTAAAATTCAAGTTTTACACACAACCCCATGTTTTATTTTATATAATTGTTGGGGATCATTTTTTTTGCCACAGCAATTATATAAAATAAAACCACATTCCTGTTCAGCCGCTGTCTGGTCTGGTTTAAGAGTGGTCCGTAACCATTGAAACCATTCTTTTTTTTTAAATCAAGCTCAGGTTTAAATAGTAGACAGGGTGACAGGGTTCAAAAATTGTAATTATGACACTGGAATTTGTTTTTGTAAAAAATGTACTTACTGCCAAGGTGAGTGACAGTGCAGTGTTCAGCGTGACAAGAAGAAGTCGGCCGAATGGGCATTAGAGATGGGCAAAGTGGCCCCAATTTACTCCAGGAAGTGAATCGTGAAGCGAAAGAGAATTCGCAGAGTGCTCTGCAACAGGAAGCGGAGTACTTCACGTTACAATGGGTAATGCAAAGTCCTGTGAAAACAATGACTTTGTGTTACTCCGCCTTCCCAAACCACTACTCCACCAATTCTTAAGGCGAAGTACATTGAAAACAATGTACTTCACCTCACTTCACCTTGTTTTTACACTCCAAAGGTGAATTTTGCAGTGATTCATTGAATTTCAGGTTACATGGGCTCTAGATTGTTCTGCACAGCCTCAATTTGGGGTAGTGTATGTAGGAAGCTGTAGGAGACAGTCTGTTCTGAGAGCTCTCTGTGATTCAAACCTTCTTAAAACTATTAAAAAAGCATTTTTGAGTGATTTTTTTTGCTGAAACTTTAGTTCATCAATTGTAGGAAACCCTCCTATGCTCATATCATTGAGCGTTTATTGTTGGTGTATGGATTTTGAATGTTAATGTACGACTTTCAGTCTGTGTACTAAGAGACAATGGAAGTGTGCTTTTGGGGAGGGGTGTATCTGTGGTGTAGGTAGGTTAACTTGGAGAAAAAGACAATTCTTTCTGTTTTGGTGATATTTTTCTTTTATAACTGTGTTAATGTACACACACTGTAATATTTTCAATAATTCTTGCCATTTTTTTGCTGATTATTGTGGTGCAGCAATGCATAATTTTAGTTTGTTTAAAATATGTGGTTATATTACTGAAGTTTTCAATTTGCTATGCATTACTTAGTGTGTGTGTGTGAGTATGTGTGTGACACGTGTCATCAAATCAGACACCTTTTATTGTGCCACATACAGTAGAAATTTCAGCAATGTGAACCTCTTATCAACTGCAGCTGTGTGATTTTTGAACTTCTTTGTAGTATTTTTACTGGTACTAGTACTAGTGCCTGTTACTGCCAGTGGGGCACAGGACTCAAGGCAGCATGGATTCACGATGGAAAGGTCATGTCAGACGAATCTAATAGATTTCTTTGACTGGGTGACCAAAGTAGTAGACCAGGGAGGGGCTGTGGACATGGCTTACCTAGATTTTAGCAAGGCATTTGATACAGTCCCACACAAAAGATTAATACACAAGTTAGCCAGCCTTGGAGTGGGTCCCAAGGTGGTAGCCTGGATAAAAAATTGGCTAGACAACAGGATGCAAAGGGTAGTAGTAAATGAAGTCCACAGTGAAGAAAGAAGGGTTACTAGAGGGGTACCACAGGGTTAAGTACTGGGACCAGTCCTTTTTAATGTCTTTATAAGTGACATTGCAGAGAAACTGGAAGGAAAAGTATGTCTCTTTGTAGATGACACAAAGATCTGCAACAGGGTAGATACACCAGATGGAGTGGAAATGATGAGAAGGGACTTGGCAAGGTTGGAGGAATGGTCAAATGTATGGCAGCTCAGATTCAATGCAAAGAAGTGCAAGGTAATGCACCTGGGAAACAAAAACCCAGGGCAAGAGTACACAATAGGGGGTGAGATACTGACAACAGTAAAAATGGAAAGGGACCTGGGGGTAATTATATCAGATGACCTAAAGGTGGGCAAGCAATGTGAGAAGGCAGTAAGGAAGGCTGGGGGGATACTGGGATGCATAGGGAGAGGCATCAGTAGAAGAAAGCAGGAAGTTGTTATCCCTCTGTACAGACAGTTGGTGAGACCCCATCTGGAGTACTGTGTGCAGTTCTGGAGACCCCATCTCCGCAAAGACATAGACAGAGTGGAGTCTGTCCAGAGGAGGGCAACCAAAATGGTGCAGGGTCTGCACCAGAAGACATATGAAGAAAGACTAAAGGAGTTTAATATGTATACCCTTGAGGAAAGGAGGGAGAGAGGGGACATGATAGAAACTTTCAAGTACCTCAAGGGAATCAACAAAGTCCAAGAGGGTGGCATCTTTTAGAAAAAGAGATGTGCAAGAACAAGGGGGCACAATTTGAAGATAGAGGGGGGACGGCTCAGAGGTAATGTGAGGAAGTATTTTTTCACAGAGAGGGTTGTGGATGCATGGAACAGCCTCCCTGAGGAGGTCGTGGAGTCAAGAACAGTGGGGGAATTCAAGAATGCATGGGACAGACATAAGGCAGCCCTAGTGGGGGGGTAGGAGGAAGTAAGTTGTTGGTTAATTAGGATCTGCAGCTTATCTGTTAGGTAGGAAAATGGGCGGACTAGGTGGGCCAAGCGGTCCTTATCTGCTGTCAAATTCTATGTTTCTATGTTTCTAGTGCAATACACTGCCCCCCCCCCCCATGGCCAGTCCCAATCAGCAAAGGTATTCTTTTTCAGATTTGAATTTCTGATAGTGAGCACTGGTTAGGTGTTGTGCCTTTGCATCTGCATCTCTTCAGTGTGCAGTGCAATCTTAATCTGTCTGTGCATTTGCATCTCTTAAGGGCCCAATCTCTATCTGTAACTTAAGTCACAGTTGTTTCTTTGGCTTCCCTTCAGAGTATTGGACTGGTGTGGTGCATAATTCTGCATGAACATTGTACTCATTAATATGCATTTTTAAGTCAGGACCATCATCACGAGTCACTCGTGATACAAATCATGTTCTTCATCATCACAGTCACAACTGCAGTCACAGATCGTGATTCACGATCACGTCATGAATCACAACATTAATTTTTTTACTAGTTATTTGGATGTATTGTAAGCCTGTTTTGTACTATCTCTCCAGGCTTCACCACCCCACCATTGAACTCATTAATAAGAGTTTTTAAATTGGGGAGTTTTGTGATACAGGCTCAGCTCATCAGGGAAGTACAGCCATAGGCATTCGCGTTCCTTCCTGTACAGCATGTGAGTCACAGCACTGTGAGTTGTGGTGGATGAAGTGGCCCCAATTCGCTCCGTGAAGTGATTTATGGAGTAACGCAAAATCTGCACAGTACTCCACAATGTGAAGCAGAGTATTTCGCTTCATAATGAGGAATGTGAAGTCCACTGAAACCAATGACTTTGGGTTATTCTGCCTCCTCCAAACCACTTTTTCACCAATTTTAAGGTGAAGTACATTGAAATCAATGTAATTCGCCTCACTTCGCCTTGTAATTGAGCTCCTAATGAAATTCTGTAGTTATTCATGGGATTGCAGGTCAAATGAACTCTAGATTATTCTGCACAGCCTCAGTTCTGGCCTGGGTAGTGTGTATGTAGTGGTAGCAGGAGACAGTTTGCTCTCAGAGCTCTGCAATTCAAAACCTCTAAAAGCTGTTTAAAATGCCTTTTTGAGTCTTTTTTTTTTCTCAAAATTTAGTACATCCATTGTAGGAAATCCTTCTGTGCTCATATCATTGAGTGTTTATTGCTGTGTGCGGATTTTGAATGTTAATTTAGAACAGACAGTTTGTGTACTGTGAAGTGTGTTTTGGGGAAGGGGCATATTTGTGGTGTAGGTACATTAACTGGGAGAAAAAAGCTGTCTTTCTGTTTCGGATATATTTTTCTTGCATAACTGTGTTAATGTACACGAAGTAATATTTTCAGTAATTCTTGAAATTTTTTTTGCTGATTGTTGTGGTGAAGAGGTATATAATTTGTCTGTTTAAACCATTTGGTTATATTACTAAAGGTTTTCAGTTTGCTACGCATTTCTTGTAGTATATGTGTGAATGTGTGTGCGATGCGTGCCATTAAATCAGACACCTTTCATTGTGCCACAGAATAATTGCAGCAGTGTGAAACTGCTATCCACTGCATCTGTGTGAATTTTTTTATACTGCTTTGTGGTATCTTCACTGGTAGTGGATTGTTACTGCCGTGCACTAATCCCCAACTGGCAAAATGTATTCCTTTCTAGATATGGATTTGTGATTTATGAGCACTGGTTAGGTGTTGTTGTGCCTTTTCGTATGCATCCCTTGAGTGCGCAGCACAATCTTAATCTGTGCATTTGCAGTGCACAATTAATTCTGGGAGACTGCATTTCTTGTTACGCTCTCATTTCACTTCGTCAGCACTGAGTAATATTCTGGACACAAGACAATAGCATTTCGTCAGCACTGGGGAATTTTCTGGACACAAGACAGTAGCATTTTGGGGATGCACATTAATTCTGGTGACTCTGTGTGTGTCGACTGTGTGCATGACTGAGAGCAACATTAATTCTGGGAGACTGTATTTCTTGTTACGCTCTCATTTCACTTCGTCAGCACTGGGGAGTTTTTTGGACACATGGCAGTGGCACTTTGGGGATGCACATTAATTCTGGTGACTGTGTGGGTGGGGTGCTGCCAATATTGTTGTCACTGCCTTACTTTGCGTGTAAGGCGGAATGACAATGCAAAGTAATAATAACAAGGCAAAGTGTGCCTTTCCTGTGAGGCACTCCACGTAGCGAAGTGCCACGTGAAGTGGCCACTTTGCGTTCACTTCACCAGTGGATTTTAAATTTTCTGCATCTCTACTAGGCATAAGTGGAGTGAAGGAAACCCAGCACATGTTTGCCATAATAAAGACCCCTTTGTAATGGCAAATTACAAACTGGGTTTCCGTAGTGAGAAAACACTCAGTGGTTATTATATATAGAATAATATATGGGATCAGTGCGTAAGACATTTTTTTACACACCCAAGGAGTGTAATACCACACAGTCCCCAGAAGCAACTATCCAATGATTTATATAGATATCACAACATGAGGGTGTATAAAAAACTGACATTTAAAAGAATGCTGGTCATATTTTCTTTGTTTATTATTATTGGTTCTTCTGGTCTTAGACCAGCCACATACAAAAAAAACCAACAAAAAAAAACACCAGTGCAATACAGACATCAGGGAAATACATTACTATGATGTTATAGAAACATAGAAACATAGAAGTTGACAGCAGATAAGGACTGCAAGGAACATCCAGTCTGACCATTTCTTTTTCTACTTTATAAATGTGCCATCGGCCTCTGCTCTGTCAATGGCCTATCTATTCATACTCATCTGTATTGGTCCCTTATGCCTATCCCATGCCTGTTTGAAGCCCTGCACTATATTCATATACACCACTTCCTGAGGTAGGCTGTTCCATGCATCCACCACCCTTTCTGTGAAAAAGAACTTCCTCACATTATCCCTTAATCGGCCTCCCTCTAATCTCATGCTGTGTCCTCTGGTCCTGCTATTTTTCTAATATTGAAACATGTTAGACTCTTTCATCTTGTTAATGCCTTTAAGGTGTTTGAATGTTTTGATCATATCACCTCTCTCCCTCCTTTGCTCTAGGGCATACATATTGAGCTCCGTTAATCTGTCCTAATATGTTTTCTGATGCAGTACCTGCACCATTTTGGTTGCCCTTTTCTGGACTGCCTCAATTTGGTTAATCTTCTTGTGAAGGTGTGGCCTCCAGTACTGCATGCAGTACTCCAGATGGGGCCTAACCAGTGTCTTGTAAAGAGGGATTATTACCTCCCTCTTCCAACTAGTGATACCCCTACTAATACACCTTAATATCCCCCTAGCCTTACCTACTGCTTTAGTGGTCTGCTTGGATGATTTCAGGTCATCGGTTAAGACGATGCCCAAGTCTTATTCTTCCCTTGTGACTGACAACAACTCCCTTCCCATAGGTGGCTTCAGGGCTTCTCTTCCCTATGTGCATGATCTTGCATTTCTTTGCATTAAACCCCAGTTGCCACTCTTCCGACCATTTTGCTAGTTTATCCAGATCTCTTCTCATTCTGCCCACCTCATCTGGATCATCTACTCTGTTGCAGATTTTGGTGCCATCTGCAAACAGACAAATCTTATCCTCCAGTCCATCTGCAATGTCACTGATGAAAATATTGAAGAGGACTGGCCTCAGGACTGATCCCTGAGGTACCCCACTTGTGACTTGCATCTCTTCTGACTGTATACTGTTTACCATCACTCTCTGTTTTCTGCCCATCAACCAGTTTGCCACCCAGTTGACCAACGTCTGACCCACCCTGAGCCTACCCAGCTTATTAATCAATCTTCTATGTGGAACAGTATCGAAAGCTTTGCTGAAGTCAAGGTAGGTGACATCTACTGCTCCCCCCTTGGTCCACCACTCTGGTTACCCAATCAAAGAAATCTATGAGATTAGTTTGACAGGATCTTCCTTTTGTAAACCCATGCTGTCTTGGATCCTGCGCTCCTATGGATTCCAGGTGTTGCACTATCCTTTCCTTAAGGAATGCCTCCATAATCTTGCCCACTACTGAGGTCAGACAGACTGGTCTGTAGTTCCCTGCCTCCTCCCTGCTACCACTCTTGTGGAGCAGGATCACAAGAGCCCTTCTCCAGTTTTCTGGGACCTCTCTTGTGCTCAGAGACTCACTAAACAGTTCTGCTAATGGCTCTGCTAGTTCTACCCTTAGCTCCTTTAGTACCCTGGGATGTATGTCAACAGGTTCCATTGCCTTGTCCACCCTGAGCTTATCGAGCTCTTGTAGGACCCTTTCTTTTGTGAAGGGACTAGTGCTCACCTCCCTCCCCCCCGTGTTCATGGTGCTGAGCTGTGGGCCCTGCCCTACCTTCTTTTCAGTAGATACTGAGCAGAAGTATCTATTTAGGATAGATGCTTTTAAATGGTCCTCCTCCTCCTCACACACCTCTTATCTCCTTTGATCATAGCAATACCCCCTCTGGACTTTCTCCTTTCACTAATGTATCTATAGAAAGTCTTGTCACCTTCTTTTACTGTTTGTGCTAGTGTTTCCTCGATTTGGGCCTTTGCCTGCCTTACTGCCTTCCACGCTTCCCTTAGGGAAGTTTGGTATGCCTCCCTATCTTCATCCCGCTGTGTTCCCTTATACTTCCTGAAGGCCAGCCTTTTGGCTATGACCTTTTCTGCTACTGTTTTTGAGAATCAAAGTGGTTTCCTTCTTCTTTTGCACTTCCTTTCCTCTATAACACAATGGGATGTTGCTTCAAGTATTGAATCCTTAATGCTTGCCCGCTTTGCCTGTACCCCCTCACCTGTATTTCTTTTTGCCAGGGTTAGCTTAACTCTGTTGGCCATCTTATCAAAGTCAGCTCCTCTGAAGTCCCATATGTGTGCCTTGGAATGGGATGATTTAGTTGTAGTGGCCAAATTGAACCATGCCATGTGATGGTCACTGGCCCCCAGGTGACCTTCTACCTGGAGAGCTGTGATACTTTCCCTGTTAGTCAGTACTAGATCTAGAATAGCCCTGTCTCTTGTGGGTTGTTCTACCAGTTGTTTGAGACCCTCCCCCTGCAGGGAATCCACCATGTTTCTAGTTCTGGCAGAGTTTCCTGCTGGTATTGACCAATCTGTATCTGGCATGTTGAAGTCTCCCATCATCAGAACATGCCCTTTAGCTGCCATGTTTTGTATATCTTCTAACAGTAATGTCTATGTCCTCCCCCTGGTCTAGGGACCTGTAGACAACTCCAGTTCTTATGGTTGTCCCATTTCCTGTTTCCCGGGTGGCCCACAGTTCTTCTGGCTCCTTATGTGCATTCCGAATTTCTGTAGCTTTGATATTTTCATTGACATACAGGGCCACTACACCACCCCTTTTTGCACCTCGGTTTCTTCTGAAAAGTACATAGCCAGGTACTGAAGTCTCCCAAGTGTGGTTACTGGTAAACCAAGTCTCGCTAATTGCTACTATGTCCAGTTTAGCCTCTATCATTATTGTCTGCAGGTCTGGGATCTTGTTTCCCAGACTGCGAGCATTTGTGTACATGATTTTCCATTGGCCAGATTTTGGTGTGTTAGTTGTTGGGTGAGGTCTGGCATTTCCCCTGTATGTCATATGGGGAGCTGGACCTTTTTCCTTACCTGGTGATGCAAATTAACTGCAAACATGCTGAACTCCTGTTTGACCACTAGCTGAGGGGGGAGGGGTGTTCTTCCCATTCGATGTATGGGGTGCTGCACCCCTCTCCCCATTTGCTAGTTTAAATATTCTGCAAAGACGTTAAACTTCTGAGCCAATGCACTGACTCCCTCCTTAGTCAGATGCAGTCCATCAAATTTAAAGAACTTTCGCTCCCAAAACTGTTGTCACACTCAGGTGTTACAGATTAGTAATCCCACTGGCTTCAGATGGCACAGTAATTAACCCTAACTAGTTCAGCAATTGTGAGATTTACACTGATACACACACACACACACACACACACACACACACACACATCACACATACACACCTCAGGTAGGCCGGATGCACAATACAAACTGCAGCTGAAACATATTTGTATCCTTCTTGTCACATGTAATTGCTTACATTGGATGATTAGCATGAAATGTATTTAAGAACTGTACTCTGCTTGAAGTGATCTGTGTGAAATAATAAAAAAACAGACCCACCATTAATGTATTTTGTGATTTACTGTTCACTGATATGTTTGAATAATTTGTGACAGGCGATTACACATGACTCATCCTTGGACAAAACAATGTAGACACAATTTAAGACACTCATGCACATGCTGAAATGGTGATGAATGGACTTCCACAAGCACTCACCCTCTGACATACACTGACAGCAGTAAAACACACACACACACACGCACACACACACACACACACACACACACACACACACACACACAGGTACAGCTGATTACTGGGTGAAGCCTTGGACCTGATTCTCAAAGAGCCATTAGACTGCTGCAACTTGTGGTGAACTAGGGCTGGGGAAAACTCCTGGTGCATCAGGGACCCTACGACCAATTCTGGAAAAACAGGGGTCCCTGCACCAAACTCCTGGGAGTTGCTACACCCACAGGAATTACCACAGGGATCTGGCTTCCCCTGGCCAGTGCAACATGAAACAAGTTTGCCAGGAGGGGTCCAGGGTAGAAGGGACACGTTGGATGCTATAGGAGGAGTTGGGGAGACGGTGGACATGTGTGGGGGGGTGATGTGGCACCTGGCAAGGGGGTCATTCATATAACTATTAAGCCAATGGGATGGTACTACCAGTGTGGGTCCAGGGACAAACAGTGCCTGAGGCTGGGGCTGCTGCCAGGGCAGCAACCACCTGGGGTCATTGCACTGTTTGTCCCTGAGCCCCCCCCCAGGGTCCATTTCATTAACTTAATGGTCATATAAACAGCAACCCCACCAGGTTCCATGTCACTCTCTGGTATGCCCACATTCACCCCAACACCCCTATGACAGCCCCATGCCCGTTCAGCACCCGGACCCCAAATGCATAGCTCCCCCCAATTTCGCCACCTTGTGTGGTACTGGCGCAGTGGGCTTAGTTCACTTTCTGGCTGGTCTTGAGCCCCTTTCTGAGCCCATGGTGGGGCTTCCAGAATACAAATAAAGGGGATGTTTCAGCCCCACTGTGGTACAAGCCGCCTTGCGACCTGGCACACCTGGTTGTGTGATGCAACCATGGCACAAGGGGGCTTTGATGCAGCTGCTTCCTGGGTTTATGTAGCTTGTGTTACAGAATCCTGATTGATGCCAGTTGTGATGCAAGTCACCTCTTGCATCAATATCTTCTGACACAAGTGCTTTGCGTTAATCTAAGTCTTTTGAGAATCAGACACCTTGTCTGTAACACAAAGCACAGAACAAAAAAAGAATGGTGCACACACCAGAGAAAAATGCTGCATCACTGCAATAAAAAACCAAGCAGTGCAGCAAGTGAGGCTTCCCTTGACATTTCACCAACACTCTGTGACTTCTGTAAGGAGGTGGAGTAACTTCATGTGCCTCATTTAAAGTGACAGTGTATGCAATTTAATTCACATGATCATATCATTACAATAAATTCTGCAACAGCTGTTCTGGCTGCCAGTGAAATGGCAAATCACCTTCCAGGTTATGCTTCTAACCTGTAAAGCCCTACATGGGATGGACCTGGGCTACCTGGCTGAACTCCTACCTCTTCACAATGAATGGGATGGCTAGTCTAGTCCATGAATGTATGTAACTGTCCAATGATATTTATACATAATTACAGTATCTGTATCTGTACTGTTTTCTTATGCTTGGAACATTTGGTTCCCCGGGTCTCCCCTGAAAAAGAGACTTTACTGTCTCAGAGGGCCCTCTCGGTCATCAAAATTTAAATAAATAAATAAATGCATATGCTGTTGCCCTCTCCATGACACAATGTGGGCCTTTTAGGGATCCCTAGAGTTAGGTTGAATTCCTCAGGTGACTAAGCTTTTGCTATTGCTGCCCAAAGGCCCCTTCAGTGGAGACCATTAAAAAGTGCTTGAAATTCTACCTCTTCAAAGAAGCATTCAGAAACTCCTAAATTGTTCCTTAGTTTTCATGTACTTGCTGCTGTTGCTCATTTTCTTGTATTTTATTTTTTTTATTGTTTTTATTTTTCTTATTTTCTTATTTATTGCAAATTATTTTATTAGTGTATACTCTGTATGAATGCTATGTTTTGCATTTCTGTGTTTTTTAGGTGCCATGAGCCTCTGGGGAAGGACATCATACTAAATAAACTCTCCTACTATAGTGCAGCTCACTTCTAAGGGATGGCTTTATAGCCGACACCACTTATAACAGACAGACAGATCTGCTTTGCCAAAAACTACCCATATTCACCTTCATAGTAAATGTTTAATTTTTACTGTACCAGGCAGCTGGTTTCTTTCTGGGTGCAAACATGATCAATGTCAGTCATGGAGCATTGGATTTCAGGGTTTAGAGGTGGGCAGGTGTCAGTGGCTGATAACACATAACTAGATGTGTAACTACAGTACATACTGGGTACTCATAAGACTGTGCTCCACTGATGACTCACTCTGCTGTTTGTCCTTTTTTTTGTTTCTGATTGTCAAAAAGCTTCCAAACTGTACAGCAATTAGCTTGGTCTGCAAAACTGAGATTCTTAGTAAAAGACAGAGTATGCCCAAGATGAGTCTTTGGAATTTGTCCATCTGTTTTGGAATCCCAAAGTCCATGCTGTCTGAGCTGAAAAAGAACAGTGAGAATTTGCAGTCCAACTGCATGGGAATCAGAATGGGAATGAAATGCAACCATGAGGTTAAAGATTCTGACATCAAGAATGCACTTTTATGCTAGTTTGCCAGCACACAGGGAAGGGATGCAATGATTAGTGGCCATTCCTGTTGGAAAAAGCCTATCAGCTTGCATCAACAATGGGTAAGGAAGATTTCTCTTCTTCACTTGACTGGCTACACAGATGGAAAATTCACCACAACATCTGATTTAAGAGAGCCCATGGCTAAAACAGAGTGCTGATACAGCCAGTGTTGAACAGTTGCTCAATGGGGTACTCCCAGGTTTCCAAGCTGGATGCACATCACACAGCATTTTTAACTGTGATGAGACCATTTTATTTTTCTGATGTAGAGAATCAGGCACCTTAATGTCTAAAACTGAAACACCCAGTGGAGCTAGAAAACACTTAGTGGGACTAAGCGTGCTTTGCTGTTGCAACATGACTAGGACCAAGAAATCCAAATTTCTTGTGATCCAAAAATCATCTTAGTAATGCTGTTTTTGGTAAGAGGGGACTAGAAATCTGCCAGTGACTGATCATTACAATAGATCTGCCTAGATGATAGGCAATATTTTGACAGACTGGTTCAGGAATTGGGTTCAGAAGTTAAGAGGTCACAAGATCATCATCTTGCTGGACAGTTTTTCAGGACATCCCCTGTGGCTGGAATAAGGAACATAAAGCTAGTTTTCCTGCAACCAAACATCACCTGAATAAGCCAGCCATTTGACCAAGGCATTATTTATGCCTTAAAGTAGAATTATGTGTGTGTGATGTGGGCAGAGGTTGTGGAGCTCTTAGCAGAAGAATGCAGTACATAAACAAGAATTTGTCAATGCCAAATGTTGATTGCATTGGTCTGTTGGGCACGCTTACTGGCCCTGTGTCACTCGCTCAATCTGTTTCTTCTGGTGCTGCAGGCTGCTCTTTTGTATCGAGGTCCTGCCTGCATTGGCACCTTGTTCTGCCCACTAAGAAATCTGCAGCTGTCCTGACAGAGCTCCATTGAGGTGGCTCACTGCCACTTTTTCACTCGCTCATTCTGTTTCTCCTGGCGCTGCAGGCTGCCCTTTTGTACTGGGCTCCTGCCTCTGTTGGTGGCTTTTTCTGCCCACAAAGATATCTGCAGCAGTCCTGACACAGGTCTGTTGAGCCTGCTGACTCCCCCTCTCTCACTCACTCGTTGTGTTTCTGCCGGTGCTGCAGGCTAGCAGTTTGTACTGGGCTCCTGCCTGCATTGCCGCCTTTTTCTGCCAACAAAGAAATTTGCAGCAGTCATGATAGAGCTCCATTGAGCTTGCTCACTCCCCCTCTCACACTCGCTCATTGTGTTTCTCTCGGCACTGCAGGCTGTCCTTTTGTACTGGGCTCCTGCCTCTGTTGGCGCCTTTGTCTGCCCACAGAGAAATCTGCAGCAGTCCTGACAAAGCTCCATTGAGCTCGCTCACTCCCCTTCTCTCACTTGCTCATTCCGTTTCTGCCAGCGCTGCAGGCTGCCCTTTCCTATTGGGCTCCTGTCTGCATTGCCTCCTTCTTCTGCCCACAAAGAAAGTTGCAGCAGTTACAATAGAGCTCCGTTGAGCTCGCTCACTCCCCCTCTCTCACTCGTTCATTCTGGTTTCCCCGCCACTGTAGGCTGCCCATTTGTACTGGGCCCCTGCATGCATTGCTAGCTTTTTCTGCCCATAAACAAATCTGCAGTGGTCCTAACAGAGCTCCATTGAGCTCATTCACTCCCCCCCCTCGCTTGTTCTGTGTCTCCTGCCGCTGCAGGCTGCCCTTTCATACTGGGCTCCTGCCTGCATTGGCGGCTTGTTCTGGTCAGAAAGAAATCTGAAGCAGTACCGACACAGTTCCATTGAGTTCTTTCACTCACTCATTCCGTTTCGGCCAGTGCTGCTAACTGGCCTTTTGAACTTGGCTCCTGCCTGCATTGCTGCATTTTCTGCCCACAAAGAAATCCACAGCTGTAACAATAGAGATCCATTGTGCTTGCACACTACCGTTCTGTCACTCGATCATTCTGTTTCTCTTTGCGCTGCCAGCGGTGCTAGTGTACGGGGCTCCTGGCTGCATTACCACCTTTGTCTGTCCACAAAGAAATTCACAGCTGCCCCAAGAGAGCTCCGTTGAGGTTGCTCAGTCTTCCTCTCTCACACACTCATTCTGTTTGTCCTGGCACTGCAAGCTGCCCTTTTGTATGGGGCTTCTGCCTGCATTGGTGCCTTTTTCTACCCACAAAGAAATTTGCAGCAGTCCTGATAGAGTTCCGTTGAGTTCACTCAGTCCCACGTCTCACTCACTCATACTGTTTCTCCCACTGCTGTAGGCTGCCTTTTGTACTGGGCCCCTGCCTGCATTGATGCCTTTTTCTGCCAACAAAGAAATCCGCAGCAGTCCCGACAGCACTCCGGTGAGTTCGCTCACTCCTCCTCCATCACTTGCTCTCTCATTCTGTTTCTCCCAGTGCTGCAGTCTGCCCTTTTGTACTGGGCTCTTGCATTGGGGCCTTTTTCTGCCCACAAACAAATCTGCAGCAGTCCTGACAGAGCTCAGTTGAGCTCAGTCACTCCCCCCTCTCAGTCATTTGATCTTAATCTGTCCCAAACAGTGATTTCCCATAGCGACCATGCTATTCTCTGGCAGGAGTGCAAAAACATATTTTAGCCAGGATGTGAAAATGGCAGCTGTACTGTTCATAAGGAGGTGTGGAAAAATGCCATTGTAGAAAATGTGGCGTGTAAATATTACAAAATTGTGAAGTTACAAGGGTGCATGGAAACAGTTCAACGCACACTTGTAACACAGTCATGTTATGAAGTTTCATCACCAAATTTTCAACATAGGCATTTTAGGACCTCTGCTCATGAACAGTTCCACTGTCATTTTCTCAATCTGTCCCGAACAGTGATTTCCCACAGCGCCAGTGTTATTCTGTGCCTTAACTGAGAAAACACATTTCGGTCAGGATGTGAAAAATGACAGCTGTACTGCTCATAAGGAGGTGTGAAAAAATGCCACTGTTGAAAATCTGGCGTGACAATATTACAAATTTGCAAAGTAACAAGGGTACATGGAAAGTGTGCATCACACACTTGTGACACAGTCATTTGTTGGGCTATCATCACCAAATTTTAAACATAGGCATTTTAGGACCTCTGCCCATGAACCGTATCACTGTCATTTTCTTAATCTGTCCCAGGCAGTGATTTCCCACAGTGACCACTCTATTATGTGCCAGAAGTGCGAAAACACATTTTGGTCAGGATGGGAAAAATGACAGCTGTACTGTTCATAAGTTGGGAAAATGATAATGTGAAAATCTAGAGTGAAAATATTATAAATTCGCGAAATTATGAGCATGCGTGCAAACTGCGCAACACATGCTCGTAACACAGTCACTTTATGGAGTATCATTACCAAAATTTCAACTTAGGCATTTTAGGACATCTACTCATTAACAGTGTCACTGTCATTTTCTTAATCTGTACAGAACACTTATTTCCCACAGCGACCGTGCTATTCTGTGCTGGAAGTGCGAAAACACATTTCCACCAGGATGTGAACAATGTGAACAATGAAAGCTGTACGCTTCACAAGGAGGTATGAAAAAATGTCAATATTGAAAATCTGGCATAAAAATATTGCAAATTCACGATTTTAAGAGCCTGCGTAGCAACTGCGCAACACACGCTCGTAAAACAGTCATTTTTTTTATTTTTTCCACCACATTTGCAACATAGACTTTTTGAGAGCCCACCTCATGAGCACTTGCACTGTCATTTCATTAATCAGCACCAAAAGGTGATTCTGCACAGTGACCGCAAAATCACTTTTCGGCGCCGATTAATGCCATGACAGTTTGAGAATTCATGAGGAGGGCACTGAAAACCCCATGTTGAAAATTTGGCGCCAAAATTCCAAAAAATGTCTGAGATGTGCATTAAAGTTGAAAAAAACCTGTTTCTACCATTATACAGCTTACCCACATTACGTCAGTTTGCGGTCGGCTTTGAAGAGTGCAGACGTGTTCCCGGTCCACCAAAGATCCTTGCGCCGGACTCCAGAGGTAAGTATGGAGTGAGGGGGTGTGGAGAGGTGGGGAGCACAGTGGGTTGGTGCAGGTGGTGGGAGATGGGCCAGGGAGACTGCGAGGGACAGTTTTCTGATTTCAACGGTTTTAAAAAAAAAATCGCGGGACCATTTTTTTCTTCATGGGGCATTGGGCACACTAGGGTGGGCTCCCAGCGTGCCATCTGACTGCTTCTTTTTGGGGGCGAGTAACTGATGAGGGATTGGGCACCCTCATCAGCACACAACTAAAGGGGGGGTTCACATTAAGCCGACAGGGATTGGGCACACAATAACAGCAAGGGGTTTGACATAATGCCAATGGGGAGTGGGCTCCCCTGTCGGCACAATCAACATTGGGACACTGATGCCGATGGGTATTGGGGCCCCCATCGACAACTAAACATGGTGCAGGGGGGTTATATTGTTTGTGAACATGGCGGCAAGCCACCGCAATGTTCACAAACAATATCAGGGTTTTTACATCCGGCCCTGCATTGACAGGTCGTTCCCTCATTGCAGTGGATGGCTGACACTGCAATGACGAGGCAGCCCCTGATTGCAGCAGCTACTTTTTTAGAAGGTTGTGGCATGCTGACTGAACTAGTGTCAGCAGCAACATGCCACGGCATTGGGGGAAGCAGGACAAGCCTTTGCAGGCTGTGGGGGCAGTGTTTTGTTAAAGTGATTCACTCTCCCAACCACAGAAATGCCAGCTGAAGAGGAAGAGGATGAGGACTGTGGGCTTGATCAGGAACCACTAGCAGATGGCATCATGGCTGAAGAGTTTGAGGAACAGTGCCTTATGAGAGACAATGTGAAGATTAAGGAGGAGTATGACAATGTCACCACAATGTTCATCCTAAGCACAGCGGACCTCAAATCAAGCTCAGAGTCAAAGGAGGAAGAGGAAGAATCTAAACATGAGATGGGATGGGATGTGATATTCAAGAGGCTCTTCTAACACTTTGTCAGGCAGTAGAGCAGAGTGTTAAAACCCCAGACTGGCAAGCAATAGCATTGGCTAAAATAACATGGTCATAGTACACAGTAATGAAACCAACAAGCATCAGTAATGGCTTTCTTTAGTGGCCACTCATGACTACCAAGCAGTCATCAGCCATCAAACTGTGACCCCCCCGCCCAACACTACCAAGCATCGATTCTAACATAAAATATGCAAAACCAAAATATGCACCAAGCACAGCAAATATAATAGCCCCGGAAAAAAGTACTGAACCCAGAAGCCTGAAACATGCTCTCCTAGACAGTACTGTACTGTATCAAAAATGCCTGTTGAAGCAAAATAAGTACAGTACTGATACACAGATACAGTACAAACCCTAAAGTAAACCAAACCACTAGAACAGAGACTAATATGTAATAATCTAAGCTAAAGAATGCTCACTCACAAACAGTGCTGTAACACAATAGTGGACATATACTGAACAAAATTGGTATACACTGAGGTGTCCACTATAAGCAGCCTACACTGTACTACTACTACTATTTAATTTACAATAGTTAAGTCAAGTATCTAACAGTCAATAAATTCTGCACAGCATAAAATGTTCACTTAATCAAGCCCATTTCAAAACATCATTTGTCATTCAAGTGTATGCAATTTGTCATGTAGGAGGTCAAAAGGTCAATGTCCAACAGAAAATGACAACGTAAACACCACAATGAAGCAATACCAGAATGTATTGTGATTCAAACATAAACCAAAGGTGAGACATTTTAAGTATAAACACTATGTAAAAGTAAGCAAAGACATGGGCTAGGAGGCAGTATAGTCTAGTGGTTAATGGCACTTAGCTGCAAACCCAGCCACCTGGGTTTGAATCCCATCAACCCCACTTGCATATTGTGTGACCCTGAGCGAGTAATTTACAGTAACTTTCTTGTGCTCCCAGGTCACATCTAGAAATGAGATCTGGCTTAGTGTGCCTTTCTTGGTTAAACAATTTCCCCATTTTCCCTTTCCTTTCCTTTCCTTTCCTTCACATCACCGTGGAAGCTCTGCCTACTGCTTGCGTTCTGTCCTATCAGACCTGGTACTAAGTGAGGACTCCTGTTAACAAACAGTAATGCTGTTGCAGGTGTTGGCACTTATGGAACATTTCCAGTGCTAAATGTAATAAAATAGCGATTGTTTTCTTGTTCATACAATGCTGAGTGGGTAGTTGCTCACAAAACAAAAAGGAAACTCTTCAGTGTAGTAATGCAAAAAACTGGTATCATCCCTCAAGATCCAGTATATGTTCATGTTCCATTGCTTCTTAAAGAGAGAAATGAAAGCCAAAGCTATTGTTAAACAAGAAATGGCTGCAGTCAACAATGATTAATTTTAAATCTTCTTGTAAAGTATACAATGCAAGCCACGCTGCTTATTCTGGCAGGAAGAAGGAGTAGACATAAGCAATACTAATAATATTAAAGTAACAGTACTAAGGTTAATAATAGGGTCATAAGGGCAACAGAAGGCTGATGATGCCCGTCAAGCTCAGTCTCCCACTTTTCAGTGGCAGTATCCTGTAATGTTACCCTTTCCTCACTCATCTGTTTAGTCTGGCTTCAAACTCCCTCTTTGGGGTGGGTGGAGGGGTATCAACAACAGAAAGAGGGAGGTATTGTTGCCACTGCACAGATCACTGGTTAAGATCCCACCTAGAGTACTGTGTCCAGTTCAGAAGACCCATCTCAGGAAGGATAGAATGAAGGCAATTAAAATGGTGCAGGGGCTGCATCAGCAGCCCGACAAGGAGAGGCTGAATTATCTTGATATGTACACCCTGGAAGGGGGGCATGATAGAGCTCTATCAATACCTCACTGGGGGTAAATAAGATACAAGAAAGGAGTATCTTTCAGGGGAAAAGATGCACAAGAGCAAGGAGACATGCAACGAAGCTGGAAGGAGGTAAATTCAAGAGAAATGTGAGGAAGTACTTCTTCACTGAAAGAGTGGTGGAGGCATGGAACAACTTTCCAGTGGAGGTGGTGGGCGCAAAAACAATGATGGTATTCAAGAATGCATGGGATAGGCATAAGAGAATCTTAGTTGAAAGCAAGTTGGGGTAGGGAGCCAGAGATCAAGTAGGTTCTGCAGCAACGGTATTGGCAGCTAAACAATGAATAGATTGAGTAGGCTAAGTGTTCATTGTCTGCCATCAAATTCTGTGTTTCTATGTTTCATGTATTGTTTGCAATTTCAGGTTGTTCCATATTCCAGCTTCCCTCTGAGTATATGATATTGTTCTTTTCTGAAATTAATACCGTGGATTTGTCTTCTGTAGCATCTAATGTCCTTAAGACCTTTCATATGTTCTATATTTAATTTTCTCACTAGAACTACATCTCCCAGAATGCCATAAAGAAGGTGGTGGAGGAGAGTGCCCGTTATCCTTCTCCATTGTAAGATGAATGAACACAGTCCTGATAATCCACCAATTTCAACCCCCTTATCAGCTCTTTGACCATTTTTTGTATATGCTCCACCATTTTGTTAAACATCTTTCTTATGGTAAGGGCCTAAACTCTGAAATAAGTCCAGTGGTGGTGGTGGTGGGGGGGCTAAGACCTACCTGATTAGAGATGCCTTTAACTTTAGGTAGTCCACGATTGGCTGATTTTTAGCTATTTGTTCTGTTTCTGATTTATTTTAATTGTAGTTTAACTTGTTTATCATGATATTATGAGTTTTGTATTTTAATGATTTACAGCACTGGACTTCGAGATGGCAGGATAAGGTGCTTAACAAATAAACATATTACTGCTACTACTAAATCAGTTCTGACATATGTTTGATATAGTACTGCAAATACCCTTTTGTTCCTATGGTTAACATTTCCGTTTATACTATAAAGTACTCTGCTTGCCTTACTGATCACCAAACCACATTGTTCAATGTTTTTAAAATTAATTGACATTATTATCCCAAGTCTCTTTCTTCATTTCTTTAGCTGAGGTATGCCCCATTTACACAGTAGTTTACTCCTGGGTTCTTATGTCTTAGATGCAGGACAAAACATTTCTCAGTATTGAACTTCATGACCCACCTTTCAGACCATGCACATATCCTGTTCAAGTGTCCTGTATGCTGTTTATTCTCTCCAGTGTAATAATAGACAGTAGTTGTAGTAATAATATTTACTTTTATACAAGATAAGAAACATTTAGGTTCCAAAGGTCCTATTTACTGTATAATGCTGTCCTGTTTAGTCCATGTGAAGTTATAATATAAACATAAAACTGCAAACCATCAGATATGAGAACACATTTCATTTCACAGCAAGTGCATATCAAATTGTTTTGCATAATTTCACTTTCTCAGTCCTATGCTTGTAGTTTTAGCTAATAAACAGCACAACAAAATAACAATGACACACTAAAAATACACATATACCACTACTCTATATTATATGAGAGATATCCTCTATCAGCCAGTCAGGACACAGTACCACTGTCAATTATGCCAACACAACCTTCAAAAAAAATGCCTGAAGAGTCGTTTTTTCACATAAACACCACCCTCAGTTGTTTAATCACACAAAAACCATGCCCACAGTCATTTATTCATACCTCGACCATGACAAGAGAAAAAAAAATGGCATCAGGACAGCCGTCCACTGTGCACCACCTCTTCACACCACCAAACAAGCCACTATAATATTCAACACATTTTCTAAACTTTCTCTTCAAAATCTTAAATCCTGCATTGAAGTACGATTAACCAAATGAGGCCATTTCATGCAGAATGTCTGAAAAATCCCGAATCAACTGCGATTATGGCATGGAGCAGTAAAAGTACCTTTTGTTGTAGCCATTCCATGCCGCTTGTATCTTTTACCACTTACTGTTGCCTACCATCTCAGAAGACCCTAATGGGTCTACTGAAACACAATACATGAACAAAAATGAGCAGCAAAAAATATCTACTTGAAGGTCATTAACAACAAGCAGTTCTATTGCATGGACTGGATAAATACTTCCTTTTCTTTCAGCCCCTAATCATATATTTCACTTTCTCCATAATGTATCCCCATTGCCGCTCTCCTCGAAACCTGTCATTTTCAGCACTCCAGATAATTAAAACTATACTTGCAAGCAACTCCAGCTCATATAATGGTAATAACATTCAGTGAGTTGGAGTATACTCGCAATATCCAGCTTCTGTGTGATTAAACACCTCGGCTTCGCCTCGGTGTTTAATTATCCAGAGAAGCTGGTTATTTCTTCTTATTCTCAAATTCACTGAATGTAATCACTTAAACATACCCTTAACACCATACAATTCTCTTTCATACAAAAAATTCTTTGATTAAGAAAATGTATGTGGTTAAACATTTACAGTTTTCTAGCAATTTTTATCTATAGCTTTCTTCAAAATAAAAATATAACCCCTTTTCCTGGTAGTCTAGTGCCCCCCACCACCAGCATGTATCCCAACCCCCAGTTTGAATAAATATAAACCCCTTTCCCTGGTAGTCTAGTGATCCCCCCCCACCCCAGCACATATCCTGACCCCTGCTTCGAATAAATATAAACCCCTTTCCTGGTAGTCTAGTGGTCCCCCACCCACAGCACGTATCCCGATCCCCAATTCAAATAAATATAAACCCCTTTCCCCTGGTAGTCTAGTGGTCCCCCCACCCCAGCACGTATCCTGACCCCTGATTCAAAGAAATATAAACCCCTTTGCCTGGTAGTCTAGTGGTCCCCCCCCCAGCATGTATTTCAACCCCTGAGTTGAAGAAATACAGTATAAACTCCTTTCCCTGGTATTCTAGTGGTCCCCCACCCCAGGCATGTATCCCGACCCCCGATTCAAAGAAATAGAAACCCATTTCCTGGTAGTCTAGTGGTTCCCCAACCCCCAGCATGTATTCTGACCCCAATTTGAATAAATATAAACCCCTTTCCCTTGTAGTCTAGTGGTCCCCCCACCTCCAGCACATATCCCAACCCTTGATTCAAAGAAATATAAACCCCTTTCCCTGGTAGTCTAGTGGTTCTCCCACCCCCAGCATGTATCCCAACCCCTGATTCAAAGAAATATAAACTCCTTTCCCTGGTAGTCTAGTTGTCCCCCAACCCCCAGCATGTATCCTGACCCCTGATTCAAAGAAATAGAAACCCGTTTCCCTGGTAATCTAGTGGTCCCCCCAACTGACAGTAACACCCTACTCAGTCCAATAACGTGCCAGAATGTAGCCGGTGACCAGCTCAGCCCTCCTCTCACTACCACGGACGGCCGCCGACTGAGGTAGGAAGGAGCAGGTATGTAAATCTGCGCAAGTGTTTTGGTGGGGAGTGGTAAACCAGCTTCAAAGTTTTGTAACTGGTACTACATTCTGTTTAAAATGTCATCACTCAGATCTCAATACAGTCACACACTAAACATATCAATAATCTTTACAATATGCTCAAAAGTGTATGCATGACAAAACTAGGTGAAAGCTATCACTTGCCATCTAAAGAAGAAAACTGGGCCATGGAGAGGATTCTGCTGGATGTCAGTAACATGGACAGCTATTTTACAGGATTCTGTTGCCATTAGATTACCAGGAATTGCATGAAATGGTATATATTCATATAGGCTTGGCCATCAAGGTGCTTGGTGAGGGAACTGAGTTTAGTGATAGAGCCATTTACCAGTGTCATATGCCATGGAGTAACCCGTGCAGCTGTCACAGTTCAGTATGTAAGGTTACACAGTCTACTGTATATGCAATCACTAACACCAGGACAGGTGATTTACATTAGTGTATGCTTCACTGCTGTAACAGAGAGGACTTCACAAGCTGCAAACAGCAGTATCACATTGCATATGTCAGTTTCGAAGGATGAAATTACATAGAACCCAGTGTACCCCCTACATAGTGCCACACACTACTCCCCAGATTGCTGAGGTAAAGTATATATGTCTACTGGCAAATCCAACAAGCAGTCATCAAGATATGTTGCAAGGGAGGTGGGGGAAACTTTGGCAGTAGCATCTTGCAACAAGTGCCACTCCACAGACTTTTATGCTGTTTCAGTCCAGCATGTTAAATGTCAGCCAGCCTATGTGTGACTATTAATATCCAACAAGCACTCTAACGGAAGCTGCAACACTGCAGAAGGAAAGAATACCTCTTTAGCAGACAGCGAATTTATCTATGTACAGTATGGCAGATTTAGTGATTGGCTATAAAGGGACTTCTGAGTGCCCCAGTTTTACACACCCATCACTAGGACTGTATGTAGGATGCCTTTTACCTTAACCCATGGGTATAAAGAATCTGAAAAAACACAAGATACATGTGCACACTGCACAAACAGGCGCCAACCACAGAGTATCAGGAGAAACACAAGCAGATCACATTCAAGGGATATGTTAGAAGAGAAAAAAATCAAAATAAAATAAAATAAGCTGAAATAAATTTTATTGTGTCAATTAAACTTGTTTTTGCAGCATTTAACTCCCCACTTATGTTTTTTAGGCTCTAATACATCCACTGAGTGTGACCAGCTTGTGTATTTCCTAGACGAAGGAATCTACCTCATGATCTCATTTATTTGGGTCACAGTAAGCCCTAAATAAAGAAAGCATCACTGAAAGTCTATGCATGGTGATGTGCATATATTTCTCATTACACTTTGCATTAGTGGGGTATGTGGAATTTAGTATACTATATGTTTCCTTATATGCAGACTCTGTGAGGATAACCATGAGCATACAGGATTAGGTGGAAGCACACACAGAAGTAGTCCACAACTCACTGGATCTTTTTCTTGCTTTATTCCTCTAGATCTACTTCAGGTGCTCAAAAGAAATCTGCTGGCTACAGTATGCCAAGTGCCTTAAAAAAGGATAAACAGATATGGAAGGCAATAGCAATGGTTAGATAGAGGTTGGTGAGAAAATGTTTTATTTGCAACATTTAGTGTTCAGGCTACAGTGACAGTAGTATGGAAATGTGGCTTTATGGTTTTCAACCCTAAAACCACATCCTCACCACTAAACCAAATCATGGGTGGAGTCTTCCTTGGTATTGTCAACCTTAAAGCGCACCCCATTCTATACACTCCAGAAACATACACACCTAATGGGCTGAGCTTTAGGGTTGACAACACCAAGGAAAACTCCACCCCTGATTTGTTTTAGGAATAGGAGTGTGGTTTTAGGGTTGGAATCCCTAAAGTCACATTTCCCTACTTTTGTCATTGTAGCCTGAACCCTAAATGTTGCATTAACATAATTTTATTTAAAATAATTTCCTTGCTTTTTGAGATAGTATAATGGTATCCTTATTTTCCTGTTGGAGCACAGGGCCTTCTGGGCCCTGAGCTCCCATCCATCCATACTGTTTCAGATAATGTAATCATATCCTTATTCATGTGACAGAGTGCAGGGCCCAGAGGGCCCTACACTCCCTTCATTCCATAAACATGTATATGTACGGATGGACAACAGCAACCAAATTGTCAATGTAGCCTTTTTATTACCCCACCTCATTAACCTGTTAGTAAAAATTGGAAAATCCCCACCAAAACATCATTCTGTACCACCACAACATCATTCTGCACCAGAGGCACAACAAGACATTTTGGGAAATGTTTATAAAATGACAGCAGTGGCATTCATGAGGTGGTGTACAAAAATGGCTATGTTGAAAATTTGGTGTAAAAATAATGAAAATTTGAATGTTACGAATAAGCATAGCAAAATGTCAATGGATGTGCAGAACTGTGACATTTTAACATATTTTGACACCAGATTTTCAACATACCCATTCTTATGACCCCACCTCATGAACAATTATGGTGAAAAAATTGAAATTCCAGCTGAAAGGTGATTTCGCTAACCGACCGTGAAATCGCCTTTCAGCCAGGATTTGCGAAATGACACCAACATTGTTTGTGAAGTGGGGTCCCAAAAAAGGTATGTTAAAAATTTGGTGACAAAATCTTGAAAATTGAGAAATTTATGCACCAAGTTGAAAAACCCCATAGAAATACATTGAACCATAGTTACCTTACTTTGTCATATTACAGTCGGCAGCTCCAGCAGCAAGATGTGTCACCCTTATCAGTATGGATCTTCACTCGGGGACCTGCTCAGGTGAGTGATGGTGTGTGTGGGGAGGAGGTCTGGGGGGGTGTGTGGTGGTGGATGCTGAGAGAGAGAGAGAGAGAGAGAGAGAGAGAGAGAGAGAGATCCATGTGGGCAGGGCTGTATGATTGATGAAGGACCTTTTTCTTTTTCAGGTAAAAAAAAAAAAAAAACATTGAGGGATCATTTTCTTTATTACAGGCAAACATGGACTGTGGAGGGGGAGCTACTAGACCACCAGGGTTACCTCACCCACTTATGAAAATGGCCATTAGAGGTGGGGGGATGCCACTAGACACCAGGGATAAATCATGCATGGCAAATGGGGGTTGGGAAGCACCAATAGACACCATAGATATACATTATAATAACAGGGATGGCACTGGAAGGGTACTGGGCACCACTAGACACCAGGTAAAATGTGTTTAATAAAAATATAGTTTGAAAAAATTATGAAGGAAACAACTGGAGGGTGGGGAGCACACTAGACACCAGGGACAAATAATAAGAAATAAAGGGACAGTGACTCAAGGGTGGGGGGTGTCACTAGACACCAGGGAAAAGATGATGGCAAAGGGAAAATTACTTCCCCTCATGAAAAAGGATCTTTTTTCATGCCTCATGATACAAAGAAAAGAATCTTTTTTGGTATCAGGAGTCACAAAAAAACATTTATAATCTTAAAAAATATAATAATAATAATTTCAAGATCATTCCTGCAACACTTAAGTACAGAATCCAACTAAGGGGGTTCCGATAAGCAAGCTACTGTACATGTCTTGGTCTCAGTGCACTGTGGCTTTTTTGTGGGTTTTCAGTTTTTTTCTTTAAAATAAAAAGAACACAAAAACAAGATTGTGGCATATGAGAAACCTCACAAAAAAGATTCCCCATATGAAAATGTCACACAGCTATTTATTTAGGTGGACTGAGCATGCTCAGAACCAGAAATTTTAAAATGTAATAATTTTGGAATAGATTAATATTTTTTCACTAACCCACAAAAGGAAAGCCTTCTGAGGCAAATTCTACCCTGAAAATTTCAAGACCAAAATTCCAAACTCTGGGTGCTACCCAATGTCAAAAAATAAACAGCAAAAAATGATTTTATTTTTGTTTTTTCAGTATCTGCAGCTCAGAATCCGCACATCTGACTGGAATGAAACTTTGCACTTCAAGGAATCTACCCCACGAGACTGCAAATGCAAATTTTTGTACAAATCTGTTCAATGGTTGTGAAGTTATTAACGTGCAAAATTTGGGGTTTAACACAGAAAGCCCTGCTCAACCCTAAATATAGTGGTGCTACTGCAACACTGTAACTTATTCAACCAGGTAGGCAGGTGCAGGAGAACGGGGCATTCATGCTTTTAGAAAGTGTGTATTTATAATGTATGGAACCTGATTAGGAAACAGTCTAAGAAGTGATTTGAAACAAAATGGAACAAAAAATGAGTGGCTTCTGACACTAATCACACTATACAATACAAACTGTATGATCAGATTTACCAATGACATCTCTTGTGCAATAGCTGTGGGACAAGTCACAAACCTAATTAAAGTAGACCTCACAAAGGTCTTTGACCTTGTACATCCCACCCTACTGCTGCAAAAACCTAAAAATCTGAATTTTGACAGCCACTCTATATCATGGCTTGGTAACTAACTGGTAAACTGAAAACAATATGTGATGATAAAAATGTGCCTGCTCCTCTCTCAGAAGTATCACTGAAGGCATCCTGCAAGGCTTTGTTCTTGTGCCTCTACTATTCTCTCAGTTTATCTATAACTTGCAAACAATTGTGGTGACACAAAAAGCATTACCCTATTATTTATTTATTTTTTTATTTAGCTTTTGTTGACCGGGTAAGTGTACTAGACAAATCATGCCTATTTTCAGGCACGACCCTGGGGAGGGGGATACAGATGAATGCCAACTGACTTTGAACCAAATTAAGCTGTTGGTGGTATTTTTAGTGAATGAGGGAAATTTGGCCAGGACACCAGGGAAATTCCCCTGCTCTTCAGAGGGGGAACCTCTGTCCAAGATGGCGGATGCAGCCTTGCTTGCTGAGAAGGAGGTGGGAGACCTGGTCTCAACTCCTGCCTCTGTGTGTGTGGAGACCACGTCTACAACTACTGAAGTTATGCTGGTTTCTGTGTCTACTGCAGAAAATGGATCTGAACCACAGGTTACAGCCTTAGAACCTCTGCTGGGTCATCATGACATGGACTCTCAAATGTCTTTACCCCTTGCTGTCCCAATGAGGGATCTTTCCACTTTTGACTCTGCTACTGTCTGTCTGGCTGAAAAGGAGCTTCAGGACCATTTGGGAGCTGAAGAACGATGGTTTGCGATTACAAAGATGAAATTAAACAGGGAACTGCATCAGATTCATGAGGTCAGATTGGCAGGATGTGTGTCTCCTGTAGCCCACGATATTACTCTGAGACAGCCTACATTGCCTTTACAAGCGACTGAGGTGCCTCCCTGTGCAGATCATCCTAGCAAGTTCCCAGCTGCTGTACTCCTGCCTGCTTCTCAGCTGCCTGTGCAGAATACTAAGACCTCATTGCTGCTGTGCCTAGTTTGCCTACTGTGACACACTCTCTCTCACCTTTAATATCTTTTGATGTCAATCCTTCTACAACACCTACCTGGTCTGTAGAAATGGCGTTGCAAGGCACTGGCTGGGTGCAGGAACCTACAGAGGGGAAGTGGATTTCTGGTCCGTCCCTTATCTGGTCCCCCCATCTCGATGATTTTCCTGAGCTGCAGCATGTCACTGTTCGCAAAGGACCAGGACTCTGGAAATTCAACATATCTCTGTTGCAAATCCCAACTTTCATGCAGTCCCTCTTATCCTTTATTCAGGCCCAAAAATCCATTTTTATTTGTTACGAAGACCCTATCGCATGGTGGACAGACACTAAACATGATTTGGTACTCTTTTTGAAAAGATGTAGTCGTCAAAAATGTCGGAGAGAATATTTGGAATATTTGCAGAAAAGGGTACATTTTCAGTCCTGGTTGACAATGGCTTATACGACGGGACAAGATCTTTCTCAACAATTACAATTTATTCAGAATGATATGTTGAAATTCCAATCTAGACAATCACAGCAACTATATTATCAACACAAATTTAATGTTGTAGGCTCAAGGGCTGTTGTTTTCCCTTTTGAGTCAAATTCCCAGCAAATTGCACAAAAGAATATGTTGTGTCTTGCTGATTCTGATGGCACCTTATGTACCTCTCAGTCTGACATCTGTTGGATAGTGACACGTTACACGACTGCCCTATTGTCTCCCTTTCCAGCTGCAGATGTTGATCCTGCGGTGTTGTATAGAGACCTTGATATCCCTATCCCTGCACAGCCATGTTTTGACTCAGCCTATATACCTGTTACTGAGTTAGAATTGAAGTTGGCTATTTCTTCCTTACCCTTACGGAGGACTCCTGGCCTGGATGGACTCCCTGCTGCCTTATATAAGGTACTGGGTGACCACCTGATCCCTGAATTAACTTCAGTGTTTACCTCTTTGTTAACTTGTGAGTTTATCCCTTTGGATTTTACAAAAGGCACTTTGATTTATATCTATAAACAGAAAGGAGATATACATTCTCTTGAGAATTGGCACCCTTTATGTATGCTAAACACTGACTTTAAGTTATTAATGAAAATCATTGCACAACGCCTGAGGAGGATAGCTGAAGTGGTTTAGCACCCTGCTCAATCCTGCTCTGTACCGAACAGGAGAATCTCTGACCATTTGATTCTCCTTCGAGAATTATTTTCTCATGGATACGCAGACTCCGTTTTGGGTTTCATTGTATCAGTAGATCAGAAGGCGGCTTTTGATTCAGTTAACCATGGTTTTTTATGGGAGGCACTCCATTTTATGCATGTGCCTGGTGAAATGATTCACTGGATTAAGACCTTCTATAGAACTGCCACTGTTGTGCCTGTTGTGAATGGTTGGGTTGGACCTTTGATCCCCATAAAAAGAGGGGTTTGCCAAAGTTGTCCTTTGAGCCATCTGTTATATGTATTTTTTCCAGATGTTTTGCTTCGCCGTCTGAATACTCACCCTCAGATTCATGTCCTCTCTAGCTCTACTTTAATCTCACCATATACGGCGATTGCATATGCAGACAATGTCTGCATTATTGTGGCTGATGCAGCCTCTGTGGTCACTGCCCTCCAGGAATGTTCTTCCTTTGGTGGTTTTTCTGGTGCGAGTTTAAATTTTACCAAACGTTTTGGTATTCGGTTAGGATCTACAATAGCCCCTTTTTCACATATTGGTCCTTTACAACTTGTTGAGGGCCCTAAATGCATTTTGGGAGTTTATTTTGGGACTGTAGATTCTGACCTTTTTAATTGGACCACTAAATTACAATAAGGCAAACTTAAGGTTGCCTCTTGGAATAAGGGGCAGATTGGAAAGAAGAAGTGCGTTTTCCTAATCAAGACTTCTCTAATACTGACTTTTCTTTATTTAAGCTATGTATTCCCAATCCCTAAACAATTAGAAACTGCAGTTCTTTGTCTATTCTTTTAAGCTCTTTGGGGAAGCCAGCTTAATCTGGTAAAACAGAATGTCACTTACTTACCTATTCATGAGGGGGGTGTTCATATGATTAATCCTCTGTTATTTTTTTCATCTATTTTTTTGACTGCAAATCTTCGGCCTCTATTGATAAACACTCAGAGAGGGTGGGAACCCTGGTTCTATGATTCTTGCAGATTATGGTTTCATTTGTGGGAATGTGATTCATTAACTGTGATACGACAAACTTTGGGTATACCTATATATGTTAAACACATGTTTTTACGTTTGAAATAGTGGAGGATATCTACCCAGATGTTATTAACTAATTCTCATAAAGTATTATATAAAAATCTGCTCCTGACGCTTTGTGCGATACAGTCGCGCTTTGAAAAGTGCCCTAACCAACATCTTTCTTCCCTATTGGTTTTGTTACGGTGTAAAAGGGTGCCTGCTCACATGTGGGACTTTCATTGGCTTTCGTGTCATGAAAGAATTAACGTAAAAGATAATCATAAACACAAGCAGCCTCAAGACTGACAATGTTCTAGACTATTGTGTATTTCTAAATTGGAAACTATATCGCATTTATTTTTTGAGTGTTCTTTTATCCGGCAATGGTGTTTTTTTTGGCAAGGGTCTGGGCCACTCCCTTATTTCAAACAGTTTCTTATCAGAATATTATATATGGTGTTTTTTCTCCCCAGTGGTCCCTTTGGACTCTGGACCCATTAAATCTAGTTTTTGTAGTAATTAAATGGAATATTTGGATGGCTCGCTGTCTGTTTACAGCAAACAAACTGCTCTTACTCAGAGCTTGAGAAGAAAATCATAACTGACTTAAAGAACATTTGTGTACATGAACGTACCTTATTTTCAGAGGAGACATTACTTGAACTTTGGAAAGCTCTTCCTTGGATCACGGACTCTGATTTTGCTGTAACCTGATGGATTGTCTCTCAATATGCATAGTTATGTTCTGTTCTTTTCTTCTCACAGTGTGTTTTTTTTTGTTTACTTTTGTTTTGAGTCCACATCAGTTTTTTGCAAACTGTTTTTGTTTTAGTATTGTACGATTTATTTTGTTTCAATAAAACTTTCCCCTACTCTTTTGGATAAGTGCCATGGGATCTTTAACATCCACTTGAACTACCACCAATCCAGGCAGATGAGACCTCAGTTTAACATCTCATCTGAAAGACGGCACCTCAGAAGTGCAGCACCCCTCTCATGCTGCACTACAGCGTCAGTACTGGGATATTAACCCAAGTGACAGATGTGGGAACTGAACCCACAACCCTGTGATCTCCTGGCCTCAGAGGTGAGTGTGCTACCTACTGAGCCACTGACACTGCTGTAACTGCTATATGTATGATGCAACACTATATCGTAGTGTAGATGATTTCCACATCATCAATGGCTTCCTAAAAATGACTTTTCACAGCTGCAGAAATGGTTCACATGTAACAATTTCATACTAAATAGAAGAACTAAGGTCATGCTGTTCTGCTCCAGATAGAAAACATGGCAGCAGCAGACTGCCTTAGGATTACAACCTCCACGTGGTTTCAGTCTATGAATTGTTACATATTCAAATATCTTTGACTGCACCTAGACTCTATTGTATGATGTGAAATGTCCAGACAACAATAGCCGCTCAATCCACTGATATGCCCAATCTAATTATGTAGAACTGAAACAAAAATCTTCAACATCCACTCAGTTTGCTGTGCAAAAGTAGTGAGACATTGTTTGCAGTATCAGCAAAAACAGAGATGAAAAAAACTCACATTTTTTAGACAACATGCCCACAAAGTGTAGAAACCCTGTAGTCCTGTCTAGATGCCCACTTCTGGTTTCACACATATGCACTTCCTCAGGGAGGAGCCTACCTAACTAAAAAATCCCATCTGGCCATTGCTAACAAAACTTTCTTTCCAACCTGCCCTTTTGGTACAAATGTACTCCAGTCATCAAGTTAAACTGAGGTGGCTTAGCTTATAATTTACAACAGAACTGATCACTTAGCCCTTGATATCCACAACAGGGGCAATGTAGAGTATTTAAAGTGCTGGTGATACGTTCAGGTGAACTTTAACAAAACATAATATTTAGACACAGTCCAGCTTGTTTTTCCCATTAGTTCTGTATTTCTCCTCCCATTATTTATTACTGAGGTCATTTGTATGAAAACAGGATCTTTGCTCCTGAAGAGTTTGTCTAGTTCTGCTGCTTTCTCCCTACCTTAAGTCATAGAACACTGATTGTGACCTCACAGTTACTCCAATGGTAACAAACTGTGATGTCACTACAGAGGATTATGACTTGAAGTGGGGAGTCAGCTATAGAGGCAGATGAACTGCAAGGGACAACAGTCATATATTCACACACATTTGGCACTGACTGGACCAGACTGTTATCACCTAACAAGAATGGTTACAAGAATTGTTATTCAATCTCAGGATAGAATGCATGATAGCGAGCCTCTGGCATAGGCTTCCAAGTTTTGAAAAGAAGTGGGGTAAACTGTATACCCTTTATACTGTATAGTATTTCGGGATATTAGCTATGGTCATGCAGCTTGACTGGATTTTGGTTTTGAATTATGATTTTGCCCTGTTGTATCTTTAGTCTATGACCTTATGTTATAGCGTATTCCTGTTCCATTATTTGAGTGGTAGCTCCACCAAGGTGGGGGTGAGGGTGGGAGGGGGGATGGGGGTATGATATTGTATTGATCTTCTACTGTATATATATATTTTGGTTGTCTATTTGTTCTTTATATTTAATAAAGTCTATCCAATTTCAAAATAAATTTATTCACACACATTTCCTTATTAATAACAGTCAAACAGTTCAAAGAACCAGTGTGCTGTAATATTTATCAACATGGCACAATTTATAGCTACAAATACTGGGGAATTTGTAATTAAATGTAACTCATGTTTTATATATGACATCAAGCCTCATCTCTTGGAAACTGAATTATTTATATGTTTGAAATGCACCCAGAATGCTGATGTGTGCAAAGAAATTTCAATGTTTAGCAATAGGCTAAAAACACTAGAGGCCAGTCAGGCAGAATTACACAAAAGATATAAGGAATCTAGTGTGCTAGTTAGTACATCAGATATACCAAAAGTTGATTGTACTGATAAATACTCTCCAATGCAAGTATTAGGTGATCCTTTGGTGATTATGACTACCAAAATTTGTGACTCTTCAGTCTCCTTACAGGCTGATGTGCCAGTACAGCTTACACAAAAAAGGACTAGAGAGGAAGAAACAGAGTCCAACTCTGACAATGAATGGTATTCAGTACAAGCAGCTAAATCCTCACACAGATGCAGAAAGGCTGATGCCTTTATCTTTACTACCCAGAATAGATTTGACCCACGAGAACATGATATATCTGTATCTAGTACCAATTCCCCACTATTAATTCAGGGAATTCCTTTTCCTCAGAATTGTGAGGTAACCAAGCATTAATTGAGTCCACCAGATAATATTGATCTGATTAATATCCAATCAGAATGTAACTCCAGTGTCACTGCAAATTATATGGAAGTTGTGAATATAGACTCCAATCATCAAACTGGGATTAAAAAAGAAATATATATACTAGGGGACTCAATAGTCAAAAATTTGGATAGATTAATATGTAACCCTGATAAAGAAACTCAAACGGTATCCTCCTTTAGTGGGGCTAAAATCTCAGATATTACCTGTATGCTTGAGCCTATATTACAGAACTCTGAATCCCCCCAACTTGGTATAGTCCATGCTGGGGCAAATAATCTAAGATCCGATCCTACTAATAAAATCAAACAGGAATATGTCTGCCTAGTTAACAAATTATCAGAGCTGGATTATAAAATTGTGATCTCAGAGATTTTACCAATCCCAAGATCCCTGGATTAGATTAATGCTAAGATCAAACATATAAATGAGTGACTAAGGAAATGGTGTCTCAGACAACATATTACATGTATAACAAAATGGGAAGATTTTGATCACCATAATGAACTTTTCTACTGGGATGGGCTACATCCAAGCAAACAAGGAAGTACCCTCCTTGGACAAAAAATGTTAATAGAAATTAATTGATTTTTAAACTAAGACCTGGGGGGATGATGTCTGCAGTAGCAATGTCAATAGAAAGAGAAAGAGATCCTTCAAACAACCATTACTACTGAGATCACAAATATGTACATGTGAAAACATCTAAATCAGATCTATCTATATTATTGGTTAATACTCATAGTTTAATTAATAAGATGGGAGAACTGTGTACAACTCTTGTTGATCATTCGATAGATATATGTGGTGTTACCGAAACATGGCACACCAGCCAAGCCTGGGGTATGGAGTATGGATATTACTGGTTACACCTGTATAAAAAAACACAGACACAACAAAAGGGCCAGTGGTGTGGCCCTTTATTGTGCAAATCATTTACATGCTAATCAGATATTTTGTAAGAATCATGAGAATAGTGATAATGAACTTATCTGGGCCACATTAAGTACCAAATATCATCCACTAACTATTTGTTTAGGATACAGGTCTCCTAACCTGGTCGAAGAGCAAAATGATAGCTTCTTGTCAGAACTTGAAGACATGGAGATAAATGGTCACTATGTATTTATGGGAGATTTTAATTTACCTGGCATAAACTGGGACACTATGGAAGGTAAAAATCATCTTGATGATAAATTTATTGGTATAATAGCTGAAAACAACTTAATTCAGAATGTAAAACAAGCTACAAGAGGGTTGGACATACTAGATTTAATTTTTACAAACTTTGAAGATAATATTGATGTCCCTAAACTCCTCCCACCGCTCAGAGACAGCGACCATGATATGGTCCTGAGCAACTTAAAAATTACACCTAACAATCTCCATAAGGAAAAATCAAAATTTAAAGATTATTACAGAGCCAATTACTATGAAATAAAGAAATTCCTGCAATGCTGGAATTGGCAAAAAGAATTGGTGGGTCTTGGCCTGGCTCAAATTTGGGCCATATTTAAATCCAACATTAATCACTGTATACAACTTTGGGTTCCAGACTGCACGAAATATGTAAACAACAAAAGAACTCCACCTTGGTGGAATAAAGCTATAAATAAGTGTGTTAATGAAAATAGAAGATTATATTACAAATATAAGCACAAGCAGTTTGATCAAGCTAAAGAAAGGTACAGGAAAATGGCTCAAAAAAGTAAACTTCTAATTTATAATGCAAAAAGGAAAAAAACATGGAGCTGAAACTTGCAACACAAGTTTCAGGTAATAAAAAGCAATTTGTTAATTATATCAGTGGTTTAAGAGGGAAGAAAACTGGACCACTTCTTGTGAATGATGAGGTTATAGTTACTGAGACAGAGACTGCACAAAAACTTAATGAATACTTTCTTAGCATATATCAGACAAAATACATAATTTGTCGTGTTGAGATATCAGGTGATGATATGCCATTGAAAATTAGTGCATCAGATGTTATTAATGTGATACATAGCTCAAAACAAAATGGTGCACCTGGACCAGATGGTATAGCACTAGTATTCTTAAAAAATATGGCATCTGAATTATCAGGTCCTTTGGCACTGATATTTAATGAATCATTATCAGAAGGTAAAATTCCTGATGACTGGAAGAGGGCTGTCATAACACCAATATATAAGGGTAGCAATAAAAACAATATCCAGAATTACAGACCAATTAGTCTGACTTCTGTCCTAGGAAAATTACTTGAAAAACTAATTCAGGAATACATAACTCAACACCTAGAGGACAATGGATATTTAGATAGTACTCAACATGGTTTTATCAATGGCAGATCTTGCCTAACTAACCAACTGCAATTTTTCAAATCTGTCAGTGCAATGCTGGACAAGGGCTTACCAGTCAACATAATTTATTTAGATTATGCTAAAGCCTTTGATACCGTGTCTCATAAAATATTGGTTGATCATTTAATTAAACTTCAAATACATCCCCATATAAATTGGATAATATCTTGGTTGGATAGCAGGACTCAGTGTGTTTCTATAAGAGGTTTCCAATCCACCAGTGGTACAGTTACAAGTGGAGTTCCACAGGGCTCTGTACTGGGTCCAACACTATTTAATATCATTGTAGCATCTATGTTGTCTCCATATTATGGATGGATTACTAAATATGATGACGAAAGTAAACTGGGAGGAATTATAAACAATAAGCAATTAGCAGATCAGTTACAGTCAGCATTAAATTCTTTGGTATCCTGGACAACTAGGAATCAGATGCAGCTTAACATACCTAGATGCAAGGTTATGCATTTGGGGAAAAGTAACATTGAGTACCAATATACTATTAATAATCTAGTTTTAAGTAAAATAGAATGTGAAAAGGACCTCAGTATACTAGTTTCGAACAAACTTGAATTTAAAGAACATATCAAATGCATAGTCAACAAGAGTAATAAATTAATGGGATGTATACTGAGGAATATAAAAAGTAGGGAACCCAAGGCTCTGTTACCATTATATTCAAGCCTTATTAGACTCAATTTGGAATATTGTGCCCCCGTTTGGGCCCTTCAAAAAATAGGAAGTCAAAAATAAATTGAAAGAATATAAGGAAAATTTACCAAAAAATAAAAGAATTACAGGGATCTGGACTACTCAGAGAGATTACAAAAGCTAGGTCTGTATTCAACAAATTATAGGTTTCTAAGGAGTGACTTACATCTAACATACAAAGCAGTACACAAGGCACTATTTAAAACAATTGGTCTAGTCAAACAGAACAACACCATTAATATAAGATCTTATAAGTATAAATTAAAAGCAGATACAAATAAGATTGGAAAACAAAACTCTTGGTTTACACAGAGAGTAACCAGTTCATGGAATAGTCTACCACCTGAAGTAATAATGAGTGATACTATGCTGACATTTAAAAATAAATTGGATAAACATATGGGTAATCAGAAATATTACTTCCCCCTGTAAATTGGTGGCAAGTTCCAAGTAGGTTCACCTCTTGAACACGTATTTCCTTCCTATAATTCCTATAAATTATGCAGATGAAAAATGCATAAACTATACATGGAATGCAAGCAGAATTGTACCTAATTATTATGTTTTTTAAAGTTTTCCTTGAGGGATCAGTGGCTCTTTAAAGAGTTAATATGGCCCACACTCTTAGGACAGATGCAATTTGCTATACAAACTTATCTTAGAAATTCCTCAAGAGCAGCTTCCTGTCCTGTCTCAGTCCCCACAGACACACATTGCACCACCAGCTCCCCAATTATCATATGTTTTAATATAACTGATAAACTGATGTTTAAAAAACAGTGGCAACTATCGAAGCAAAGTTCCTCCAGACTACTGAGTTTGTAACAAGGTGACAAGTTTTGTTTTTTTAAATGTTTACATTTTCCATTTTGGTCCTGTTCTCTATCAGCCTTAAATGACTGCCCAGCTTCATTACCACCAACTGTAGCAAACACTATTCAATGCCCCTCCCCCCCGGTTAAGCCCCTATGGCAAGTGCAGATCAGGACAGGCTCTCTACTCACCAGAACAACTAAGGGTAGTAAGAGATACAGTGAATAGTTCAGAGTCTGAATGTATGGGCATCATGCTGCAGGCCAGGGAGTTTTATTTCCTTCTGACCCCCCCCATGGACATCTGCACACTACGGCTCCAGTGATACACAAGCATGCAGCTGGCTGCCACCATACAGAGCTATTAATTGCCCACCCTTCCTTCCAGCTCTGCCTGCTCCTCCACTTGTCACCACCCAGGCAGTGCTGTGGTGGAGACTGGATTCTGCCCTCACCAAAAAAGAGAGCATCCCCTGCAATGCTCTATCCTTCTCCCCCCCTCCCTCCCTACCAGCACTTCAACAGTCTAGACCCAAGGTATGAACTAGCTGTGGGCAAAGTGAAAATTTTGCAAATTACGTAGCACACAGCATAGTGTGGAAATCCACTTAGTGAAATTTGTGCAATTGTAAACATTTTACTACACAAATGTCTATGCTACTTATACACACTACCCACATTTCAGCAAATTGTAATGTGTAAACAGTGTAGATGAACACTGCATCAAAAATTTGCCAAAAAGTGCAAATTGCATCAATTCACATAGTAAAATCTCCTGCAGTTCTGCTGAATTGCATAGTGAGCACTCTGCAAATGCTATGTGTAGTGCATAACAGCTACATTCATCACAGTTAATGCACAAATTTGAAATTTGCAACACTCCGAGCATGAACCTGTCACAAGCAGTGATGATTGCAGCCCACCGTTGCATCAATGGAGTGTACGCCATTGCACTTTTTATTACATGGGAAATAATAAATAGAGCACTCCATTTAGTATGGCTCAGACTGAGGTTTCATCAATATTCTCTAATGCCTTTGTACATCTATTATCTCATAAGGTCAGGTAGCATTGTTCACTGCTTGCTAGTTCATTTTAGGTACAAGAAATGGTGTTAAAGATCAAAGTCAACTGTTTTCATATTGCTAATAAAACTGACTTCAAGTCTTTTTGTCATGATTAGTGTTTCTTATGAAAATGTCATGCTATTTGGTTTTGTGGTTTTCTTTAAATCAGCATTTGTCAACTTTCTCTGCAGTAACTGAAAACAGTAAGGCTTTTCTGTCCCTCTGAGTTAGCCTTGGTGAGCAAAGACATCATATTGGAGCAGCTGGCTACTTCAGCAGTCTATGTCCCTGCTTGACCGAAGAGCTGTTTCACTTCCCAATCAGAGCAGTGTGTAGAAGTAATTGTTTGCTCGCCATGATTTTTAGTAACTCAGTCTCTGGATTTTGTTTAGACTGATTAGCTTAAAATCTATCAATCTCATAAAAAGTTGATTAGTTTCAGTTTCAGTGCTGAATTGAAGTGGTATGCATGTGTCCCTGTGAGAAATCAACTTGTCTGTATTACAGTTGTCTCATCAAAACTGTGGGCTTGATTCTTATATTTGTTGGACCTCCACAAGCCTTGAGTGTGCAGAACACAAGGTGTATGGGGCTTGCAATGGTCCCTGGCCAGCATTCGGGATTCTCAATTCTGTGCACCATACAGTGTGAGTTAGACCAGCTTTTGCTGGTCTAACTTTGGAGACTCTTTTACAGGGTTTGAGCCACATATTTGGCACAAGCTGCCATAAAAGGGGTATATTGTCACAAATGCACATGACCTTTGAGAATCGGGAACAAGATGTGTCAGAGTGGTCATCGCAGTGCAAGCCCTGTGTCAAGCTTTAAGAATCAAGCCCTATGTTTTATTCTAGCTATATAACACTGGATTGCTTATTTAATGGATATAAAATAAATCTAAATTTTGTTCATTCATAGAAATAGTTTGTCTTTGATGTAGCCTTTATAAATAGGTTCATTTAAGAACATTTTTGTTCATCTCAGATTGACAAACAGGTGCTTGCCACACTCTTTTTATTTCAAGCACGTGTACTGTCTGAACTGACAAATGTCAGTTCTTTGATGGTTTCAGTGTGAAAATTCATCATGTATGTGTATAACTAGAAACAGTAAATGGCATCCTGATGCCCTCTGTCTCCTGGCACACAGTTGAGGAAGCTGCAATCTGCTGCTGCCAGTCCCATGCCCCACATTCAAGGCTGTTGCACCCTGCTGCCCCATTCCTGCCTGACAAATCAGGGCTGCTGCATTCCATTGCCCCTTGCCCCAATAGTTGGGGTTGCTGCATCCCACTGCCCTTTGTCCTCCACCCACACAGTCACTGTACCCTGTTGCTTCCTATTCATGTCTCTACACTTGAGGCTGCTGTGCTCTGTTATGCCCTAGAGTCCCACACTCCCTGCGTCCCCAGTTGGGGCTGCTGCACCATGCTTCTCCATATCACCAAACATGGGGCTTTTGCTGCACCCTGCTACTCAAATGTGCACAGCTGCTTCACTGTGTGCACCCTGTCCCACAGTCAGGGCTGTTATAACCTGATACTCCCGTGTCCTGCTTCACTGTCAAGGCTTCTGAACCATGCTGTCATCTGTCCCCTGCCACCACAGCCAGGGCTGCAACCTGCTCCTGTCTACACAGTCAGGGCTACTGTGGCCTATTTTTTTTCCCAAATTTATTTCCCTCCAGTCGTGGCCCCATGGACCTCTCTCAGGCATCCAAGTCTGTGTCCTGCCCGCCAGAGGTACCCCTGAGCTGTACCTCCTCTCTCCCCTCCTCCCTACAGCCAGCACCCCTGGTCTAACCCTCCCAGGGTGGGCCGCCCTCCTCCTCTTGGGCGCTTTTATAGTCAGACTCTGGCTGCAGGGTAGGGCCACTGTGGAGGACCTGGAAGGTCAATCAAGGTTGGCCCAGCAAAGGGCATGGGGGATTGGTGCCATTGCCTATCCATGGCACCATTGTTTTCCCTGTTCTTGTGTGTCCCTTGGAGCTTAGACATGCAATGATGTCCAGCTCAGCTGGTGCATGCTCCCATGCACCCCAAATGATGTCCACCACAGCTCCAATCCCCAGCATCTTGCAGTTGTGCACTGTAGTGCCTCCAACCTCTACTAGAGGTCACCAGTGCATCAGCTGGTGGATCCCCCCTCCCCAGGGAAGGAGAGCAGTCCTGGGGACACTCAATCCTTTCCCCCTACCTGCCAACCTCCGACGACCTGGGCTTGTTCCTGAACCTGGGTCATCAGCATGGCACAAGGTGTGGCATCCAGCGCCTCAACCCTCAGCACCACTGGGCCAGCTTACTGTGGCCTGTTGTAACCTAGAGCCCCTTGCTTTCACAGTTAGGGCTGCTGCACCATGATGCTTCTTGTCCCAAGAGTCAGGGCATTTACTGCACCCTGTCTCCTTCCTCTACAGTTGGGGCAGTTGCTCACTGTTGCCCCCTGCCACCAGAGTTAGATCCTTTGGTACACCCTGCTACCCTTATCCCTTGTTCCAAACAGGTGTGGCTGCTGCACCCTGTCCCACATTTTGAACTGCTGTACCCATATGCCTCCCTTGTCTCCTGCCTCAACAGTTGGTCTTTCCTCACCCTGCTGGCCTCTGTCCCCCACCTCCATAACACAAGATGAAAGTATTTTTCTGTTTTTTTCTTTCTAGCAGTTTGGGCAGTGTAGCAAAGGATCTGACCCTTGTGGTAGAGTGTAATGTGGTGCAGCAGCCATGACAATAAAGGCAAGGGGCTCAAGGTGCAGCAGGGCACAGTATCCCTGACTGTGTAGACAGGAGTAGGATGCAGCATCTCTGTCTGTGGTGGCATGGGACAGATGACAGCATGGTGCAGAAGCTTCAACAGTGGGGCAGGACACAGGTGGGCATCAGGGTACAGTAGCTCTGACTGTAGGACATGGTACAGCAACCCTGCTCATTTGGGGCAATAGAAGTGGGTAGCAGGCTGCAGCAAAAAGCCCCACCTCTGGTAGCATGATGCAGCATAGTGCAGCTGCCTCAACTGTGGAGGCAGGGCACGGGACTCTAAGACATAGCACAGCACAGCAGCTGGACTGTGGAGACAGGAACAGGGGGCAACAGAGTGCAGTGACCATGATGGTGGGGGTGGGGGACAGAGGGCAGCAGGGTGCTGCAGCTTGAACTGTCAGGAGGAGACAGGGGAGGCATCAGGGATCATCAGCCCAAGCTGTGGGACAGTATGCAGCAGCCATGCATGCTTGGCACAAAAGACATGGGAAGCAGGGTGTTGTGAAGCATCTGACTACAGTGATGGGGGCAGCAGGGTGCAGCTGCCCCAAATGTGAAAGCAAATGCCCTATCACTTGTGGCAAGTGCCAGCATGGTGTAGCAGCCCTACCTGTGGAGGCATGGGACTGTAGGGTACAGAAGGCTACAGCAGCCCAGACTGTGTAGAGAGGAGCAAGATGCAGCAGCCCTGGCTCTGGTGACAGAGGACAGAAGGCAGCATGGTGCAGAAGCCTTAACTGTGTGGCAGTACAAAGAGGAACATCAGGGTACAGCAGCCCTGACTGTGTGATGGGTTGCACATGGTACAGCAGCCCTGCCTATTTGAAGCAATGGAAGTGAGTATCAGAGTGCAGCAAAAGCCCCACCTCTGGTAGCATGGTGCAGCATGATGTAGCAGCCCCATCTGTGGAGGCAGGGGACATGGAAATCTAGGGCACAGCAGCCTTGATTGTGGAGATAGGAATGGGGCAACAGGGTACAGTGGCCCTGACAGTGGGTGTGGGAGACAGAGGGACACAGGATACAGCAACCCCAACTATTTGGGTAGGGGACAGCAAGGTGCAGCAATCCTGATTGTTCAGACAGGGTATGGGGTCAGTAGGGTGCAACAGCCCTGACAGTGTGGAAGAATACAGTGGGCAGTCTCAAATGTGGGGCAGGTGAGGGGGCTGGTGGGACAGGGGAAAGGCAGCAGCAGAATGCAGCTGCCTCAACTGTGGGGCTGGAGACAGGGGGCATCAGGATGCCACTTAGTGTTTCTAGTTATACACCTATATGATGTAGTTTCACACAGAAACCATCAAAGAATTGAAATTTGTGAGTTCATGTTGTACATGTGCCTGAAATAGTAAAGTGTGACAGGCACCTGTATGTCAATTTGACATAAAAAAAATGTTTTTTTTTTATATGGACCTATTTATTGAGGCTACATCAAAGACAAACTACTTTTATGACTGAACAACATTTAGATTTATTTTATGTCCATTAAATAAACAACCCAGTGTTATATAGTGAAAAAAAAAGTTTGATGAGACAGAACTGACAGATGTGATACAGACAAGCTGATTTCTCACAAAGACACATCTATACCACTTCAATTCAGCACTGAAACTCAAACAATCAACTTTTGATAAAAACAGAATAATAGCTTTTAAGTTAATCAATCTAAACATAAACCAGATACTGTGTTAGTAAAACCTCTGGAGAGCAAACAATTAATTCTACAGACTGCTCTCATTGGAAAGTGAAACAGTTCTTCAGTCCAGCAGGGACTTAGACTGCTGAAGCAGCCAGTTACTCCTGTATAATGTCATCACTCTCCAAGGCTCACTCAGAGGGACAGAAACTACATGACTGTTTTTAGCTACCACAGAGCAAGTTAACTAATGCTGATTTAAAGAAAAACACAACATCAAGCAGTATGAAATTTTCAGGAAACACTAATCATGATACAGGGACTTGAATTCAAGCATTTATTGACAATAAAATGGTTGCCATTGAACTTTAAATAATAGTTGTTCAAAAAACAATGGAGACTAGTGATAAAACCTGATCTGAGACATATTGAAATGAATATTCCTTTTATTATTCGAAATGTAAACATAAAATCTTAAAAAAAAAACACTTAAAATGGAAAAAACAAGACAGGAGGTTGGGGCAATGTACAATGGAACAAATACTATGGGTTACAATTTTCACTGCTAGCATGCACTGCTGTTTTAATACACATTGGTTTCCACATTTCATCAGGAAGTGCTGTAGCTTCTGAAACTCTGACATTTATTTGTAGTTTCATTGAAGGTTGAGAATCGTGGGGGGTTCCATGTATCAGAAGTTTGTTTTATTTTTATTATGTTACAATTAAGGAATAATGCACAATAGGTTGTGTGTCATGCTGGGATAATGTCACGCCTCAGGTGGTTGAGCACAAGGCCACAGGCCAAGTGCACCCAACACCTGAGTAGTGATGTTGTCGCAGCATGACACACACCCTGGAGTGCATTATTTCTATCATACAATGGCTCCTTTCCTTTGTTGAAAACAAAGGAAAATATTTGAAAATACATTTTAAAATTGGTTCAAATCTGGTTCAGATCTTACCTCTCTAGTAGGACTCAATCAGTAAGAATCTTGGATTCTATCTCCCCTCCTCTTCCTAGCAAAACTGGCATCCCCCAGGGCTCAGTGCTAGGTCTCCTGCTTTTTTCCATCTTCATAGATTCCTACAGCCTGCTCCACCTCCTCCATCCATATGTATGCCAATGAAACTATTTTATACAGCTCCTGCAGTAGCCCTGTAGCCATGGAAATCCAGCTTACAGCATGACTTCAACCTGGTTCAGCTCTGGTTTGCCACACACACCAGCTCTCCCTCAGTGCCAAGAAGACAGTCTCTATGAAATTCAGCACCATGCAGAAACTCTCTAGGCTTTCCTACATACCATCCTTCCACACCCTAGATGGGACAATCCTTGAGGACTCTTCCTCATTTAGATACCTTGGGGTTTGGCTTGACCAGCACCTCAACTTCTCTTTTCACATCAATGCCATCTTGAAGAAACTGCACTCCAAGCATGGAGCTCTGTACAGGAACTGCAGTTGCATCCCACTGACTGCAAGGTGTGAACTTGTCCAGAAGATGATACTCTCCATTTTTAACTACTGCAATGTAGTCTATGGTGCTGCTCCCAAATCTTCCCTGACCAAATTGGACTCTCTTTAACTCCTTCTGCTACTTTGACCTTGATGATCCCTCTCATACTCACCACTGTGACTTTTATCATGCACTTGCTTTGCCACCACTGTCCAACTGGAGGCTTACCCACTGTGCCAATCTGCCCTCCAAATTCTGGCTTGGCGAACTCCCTCCTTACCTCCAATTTTCCTTTGCTACACCTTCAAATCTCTCTTACTCCCTGAGATCCACTGACACTCGCACCCTGTTAATACTGTGCAGATCTACCCATGTCAGTCAGTCGGGCTTTTCCCATTGTTTCCTCAAATCATTGAATGCTCTCCACTCACAAATACATCATTCCTCCTCCACCTACTCCCTTAGTACTGCTCTTCACAACTTCTTCTTTTCCAGCTGTACCTGCTTCAATCCCCCTGAACTCCTCAATACCCTGTCCTGCTCACCTATACCCCCTTGCAGGGTTCATACACACTGAAGGGGAAACATGTCTTGTGGCTTACCTCCAGCCTTCCTAACTTCTCTGTCCTTGTCTGCCACCAATCTTCCCTTGCTTCACCTCCCCACCCCTCTGCCATCTGATCCTACCCCCCTTGCTGAGTTCTCTACACCCTGGAGGGGTACTTTTGTTCTTGGCAGTCTTTCCTCCCACTCCTTTTTAACTTCACTGTTCTTGTCTGCTCACAGATCCCACTCCCTTGCAGGGTTCTCTAAACCATGGAGGGGTACTTTGTCTCGCAGCCTTCTCTCCCCCCTCTCCTCTCCCCCCACTCCTCTTCCTCTTCTAAATCTACCCCCTCCCTTTCCAGTTCCCCTTAACCTCCTCCCTTACTTCTCTCTCTTGGGCCATTGCCGCCTCCTGCCTTGTTGCACCTAGCACTTATTGTCCTATCTCTGTCTCTCAGATCCCACCCTCTTGCAGGGTTCTCTACACCCTGGAGGTGTACATGGTCTCGGAAGCCTGCCCTTGTTTCACCTAGCACTTATCTGCCTATCTCTATCTTTCCAATGCTGCCCCCTTGCAGGGTTCTCTACACCCTGGATGGGCACATGGTCTCAGAAGCCTCCACTCCCCCTTTCCTCTCCCCCCTCCCTCCTTTCTCTCCTAAATCTACCCCATCCTCCCTTTCCAGCTTCTTTTAGCCTCCCTCACTTCTCTGACTTGGTCAGTTGCCGCATCCTGCCCTTGTTGCACCTAGCACTTATTTGCCTGTCTCTGTGCACAGCACTGTAAACATCATGGCACTATGATTGTATTGTTGCATTACTATCTGATGGGTTTACTGTGTTCATGTATCTGAGTTCACCCACTGATGTATTCAATTGTGTCTTGCTGTATTTTCTGATCTGCTCACTATTGTTTATTATGTACCTTTGTACATGAGGTACCTTTGGAAATGAGCCCCTGGCTCAAAGGTTGTAAACTGATTGCATTATAAATAAATAAAAATAAATAAATGTACTACTTTGATCAAATGCTACATATTGTACCTGCTCTCTGTACCTGTAATTTCCTTGTTGCATATCCTCATTGTACCCCAGGTTGCACAGTGAGATGAGCAACTTGTTGTTCAGTGTGCCTTCCTGGTGAAACATTTCAATAAATAAAATAAAATACATTTTAAACATTTTGCCATAAAGTAGTCCCTTTTTCTTAAATCAGTTCACTCGTATTTTGGTAATGGTTATAGCAGTATAACAGCTAATATGCTGATTTACATACAGCAACAAGGAATTCTGGGTATATTATAAAGTTAGCTTGAAGTTTCCTTACTCAGCAGTGCAGTCTCCTACTTTAGTAGTGGTGACTGCAGTATAGCACCTAATATGTAAATGTATTGAGCAAGGCATTGTGGGTACAATATCAAGTGTCTTCCATTTTCCTTACTGGGAAGTACAGTCTCCAATTTTTGTAGTGGTTACAGCAATATAAGATCTCAGATTTCTATTTTCAAACTGAAGCACTATGCATACATTGATACAGTAGCTGACAAGATTTCTTTCCTGAGAGATGTAGTCTCTGATTTCTGTAGTGAGTACAGAAATATAATAGCCAGGGCCCCTACTTTTCTGCGGCACAGTGGGACCAAGTTCTGCAGCAAGAGTGCCATTTGCGCAGAAGTTCTGCAGCGGTGGTTTGTAATTTCTGCGGAAGTTCTGCAGCACTAACAAACTACCACATTACAGTGTCAGCTTGTCATCATGACTTCTCTTTCATGGCAGTGGTTATAGTAATCAGGATGGTGGAAAGCACAGTAACACTAGTTCAAAAAATAACAGACTTATAAAAATAATTTTATGCCTAAAAAAGCAAAACAAATGTCTCTCCCTTAAGATCCTAGCCTGTTGCATAAATGATATATGCAGAAGGGATCTTATGTGATAAATAAGGTATTTATATGCATGCTATCTATCCCACTAATGAGGTTTCCACTGTCTATCACTTATATATTTGTATGTGCTTTCTACACCACTCATGAGGTTCCCACTGTGTATCACTTATATAGTTATATGCAATCTGTAACATACATGAAAATGTGTGTGTGTGTTGAGAGAGACAGAGATACTGTGTGTGTGTGTGTGTGTGTGTGTGTGTGTGTGTGTGTGTGTGTGTGTGTATATATATATATATATATATATATATATATATACATACAGTATATATATATATTTTTTTAATTTCCATGAACTTGCATCATCATTCATAAAGGTCCCATTGGAAATGGAATAGAGGAGTTATTGCAAAACTCATTTTTCATGTCAACCTGCTTACCCTGACACACTGCGTAACACCATCAGGCCATGACATGCATGTGAACCGATTGTGAGACAGAGCTCTCCAGCCCATCACAATGTGTCCACCATGTGACAGAACACTGCACCATACCTTCCCAGGCTGTGAGTAGAGATGTGTTCCACCAATCCTTGTGCTGCCCAGCCAGCTCCCAGAGCTAATCTCTGAACCTGAGTTGCCGGTACGGAAACACAGCATGTTACCCTCTATCCCAACAGCTGTCCCTGTGCACAACATTTCTCCATAACTTTTAGGTGATTCTATCAACCAACGACAACATGTAATCAATAACCCTGGCAAAAATGCTTACAGTGCATTTATTTATTTAACAGGTCTATTCTTTCAACAGGTCTACAGATTATTATATTCCACTTTACTGGGCATAATTACTTTATTTTTTTTAAAATGACAGTTAAATTCATTTTACCAGTTATTCATTTCAGATGGCATCTCTATACCTTAAAGGCACAAATAGGTTTGTTCAAAGTGAGGTAGCGACTTAATAAGTCTGGGCTATTGACAAGGTTTTGTTTAAGTTGACCCTAGCGCAATAATGTAAGACTGAAAATTGTATTAGGCTATAGTGCAGGTTGAGCAAATATCACCATGCATGATGTGCTGTGCCACCGTCTCTGGCAGTGGGAGCTGTGGTAGATAAGTGACTGTTCATTTCTGTTGCAGAATGCAACCATTTCGTCAGCTAATGTTTGATGTTACAGCAATGATAACATCACATTCTGAGCATACAGGGGGGTTTTGGATATAAAAAGAGGGGAAGGGAACCAGATTCTATGGATAAACAGAAATATTAATAAAAAGTCAGCAAGAAGAGTGAATTCTGCGGCACTGCAGAAGTTCTGCGGTAGATTGCAAATTCTGCACAAAATTCTGCAGCCTCAGAATTCTAGGGGCCTTGAAATAGCTTGAATACTAATTTAGATAGTGAGGAATTGTGGTTACAGTAAATAGTTATTTTTTCTGTCCCCCAATTCTCCATGTGGAGTGATTTTTTTTTTTTACTGATGGCATTCAGTCATGTGTGTGCCTGGACTTGATGCAGTGATGTTATGCTCAGATAACATCACTGTCCCAAGCACACACTGACCAATCAGAGCCAAGGATTCTTTCCTTAGCATTGCAATATTTTTATTTACATAGGAGACCTCAGCTGGGATGCAACATTCAATTTCCAGTGGGGTCCTGCTTTAATCCATTTACTTAACTGAATTGACTGCAGCACTGGAATGTTAAGTGATTTGCCCAAAGTCACACAGTCAATATTAGACTCTTGTGGGCTCAAGTATTTGGCTGTCTGTTTTCCAAGCCAGTGCTATAACTAGAGGTGTGCAAAGTTGGCTAACTTCATGGATTAGTTCACAAAATCAATGCAATTTGCAAAGTTATTCTGCCCTGTGAAGTTCCAATTTACATTACAGGTCAAACTTTATGAATGGTGAATTTGGTAACTTCGCCGGTGAAGTTGGGTGAAGTTGGCCCACAGGTAAAGTTTGCAATGTACCATGAGACTGGAGGTCACATGGTACTGAAATGAGCTGTATGACATGCACTCAGTGCAGTCTTATGAAGAGAGGGCTGGAGAGAAGTCTGTCCCTGCTTGTCTGAGCAAAAAACCTTTAAAATTACACCAAAAGTGGAGAATTGTGAACTGAAATGCTCAAAAAATATCTATTGTGCCATGTGCTTCTAGGTTATCATTGTATGTTCATATTTTTGCAAATTTATTTACTTGAAAGTAATGGTTTTGTTTTGTCTAGTGAAGCAGTGCTGTGTTGTGGGGGGGGGGAGAGGGGGTCAGCTAGCAAACAAGGTAGCCCTGTGAGCATTAGTTTGATTTGTTTTCCTTAGACTTTCTTCTTAATAATTTTTGTCTGTGGTCTGTGATTTGTAATTTTATTTTTGTAGTGCAGTTTTGTGTTATTAAATGAATTATTTGTCAGTCTGTTTCTATATTCATTGGTGTGATTTTTTGTTCTTGAAATAGGGGTATTACAGTAACTTGTTTTGAATTATCTCTTTCATGTGTGTCTTGTTAATCCCTGCTGTGTTAAAAAAATATAAAAAACAAGCATTTGTTAATAAAGGAATAATGCACAACAGGGTGTGTGTGTTGTGCTGGGATAACGCCATGCCTGGGGGGGTTGGGCATGAGGCAGCAGGCCAAGTGCGTCCAATGCCCCAGGCGTGGCATTATCCCAAACGACACACACCCTGGAGTGCATTATTCCTATTATACAATGGCTCATTGTTATACAGAATAAAAAAAAAATGTTAAAGATGTTTTTGTGCGGAAAAATATTTTTGTTTTTTAAGAGAAGATGAAACAATCAATCAAAAGCTCAAGCATACAATCAATCAAAAGCTCAAGAATAAGCTCATCTACATGGGTTCACGGTGCTGAGACTAGACCTGTGGCATCGTGCAGGGATAACGCCATGGGTCTAGCCCAAGACTGACCAATCACAGTCCAAGATTCTTTCTTGCCATTGTATAATGCCAAATGCTAGCCGGCATTGGCATTGGTAGTGTAGGAGTTACAGAGCTGCACAATAGGAATGGCAATGAAGTATTGAACTGAAGCCAACCCCATCACCACCCTGCAGATAGTGACAGACATTTGGGTGTGCCTTTGAGTTGTCAGGCATAACGGCCATGCCATTTCACCACCCTACCCTGCAGACACCGACAAGTGTCACAGTGTGCCTTGGGGTCTTTGGCCCTTATGCGCACCACATTCCATCAGGAAATATGGTGAGATGGGTGTGGTATAGGAGAATGGGGTGAACTTTGGGGCCGAAGAGTCCAAGGCACACCTCGATGCCTCTCAGTGGCTGCAGGATGTGGATGGGGGTGGAATGGTATGAGCATTGCAGGTGACAATCCCAAGTCACAGCCCTGATGCCTGTCATTCTCTACAAGGTGGGGCGTTATGGTCGTAAATCCTAACGCCTCAGGCATTCGTCGGTATTTTCGCTCCAAATTTTCAACATAGTTTTTTTGCGACCCCCACCTCATGAACAGTGGCAATATCAGTTTGTTAGCTGAAAGCTGCTTTTGCACAGTGACTATGGCATTTGTCACCACAGGTGCAAAAACACATTCTGAACAGGATGTAAAAAATGACAGCTGTACTGTTCATGGGGAGGTGTAAAAAATGGCAATGCTGAAAATCTGCAGTATAATATATTAAAAAAACTGGTGAAGTCACGAGCCTGTGTAGAAACTGTGCAACGCACACCGGTAATATAATTAATTTTTTTTTTTTTACAGCAGATTGTCAACATAGGCATTTTGGGACCTCTGATCATGAACAGTGTCACTGTGATTTTCTTTGTCTGTCCCAAACAATGATTTCCCACAGCGACCACGCATTTCTGTGCTGAAAGTGTGAAAACACATTTTGGCCATGTTGTGAAAAATGACAGCTGTACTGTTCATAAGGAAGTTTGGAAAAATGCCACTGGTGAAAATCTGGACTGAAAATATTACAAATTCATGAACTTACGAGGGTGCGTGGAAACTGCTCAATGCTCACTCGTAACACAGTCATTTTATGGACTTTTGTCACCAAATTTTCAACATAGCCATTTTAAGACCTCTGCTCATGACTAGTGTCACTGTGATTTTCTTAATCTGTCCCAAACATTGCTTTTGCACACCGACTGCACCATTATGCGTACATGTCTTGAAACACATTGGGCAAGATATGAAATGGCAGCTGTGCTGCTCATAAGGAAGTGTGGTAAAATGGCAATGCTGAAAATCTGGCATGCAAATATTAAAATTCACAAACTTACTGACGTGCATAGGAACTAAGCAGCATGCGCTCCTAAAACAGTCATTTTGGAATTTTTCACCAAATTTTCAACATAGCCATTTTAAGACCTTTGCTCATGAACAGTGTCACTGTGATTTTCTTAATGTTCCCCATACATTGATTTTGCACACTGACTGCGCCATTGTGCGCTAGATGCGCGGAAACACATTTTGGGTGAGATGTGAAAAATGACAGCTGTACTGCTCATAAGGAGGTGTGGTAAAATGGCAATGTTGAAAATCCAGAGTGTAAATATTAAAAATCCATGAACTTACGGTCATGCGTAGGAACTGTGCAATGCATGCTTGTAAAACAGTCATTTTTAGAAATTTTTTCACCAAATTTGCAACATAGGCTTTTGGAGGGCCCACCTTATGAACACTGGCACTGTCATTTCCTTAATCTGTCCCAAAAGATGATTTCATGCAGTGAGAGAAAATTCACCCTTTGGGCCCGATTACCGCCATGACAGTTCAAGAATTCATGAGGAGGGTTCCCAAAAACCCCATGTTGAAAATTTGGTGCCAAAAGTCCAACAAATGCCTGAGATATGTGTCAAAGTTGAAAAAAACCCTATTTATTACATTATACAGCTTACTGGCATTTCCTCAGTTCGCTGTCGGCTTTGAAGAGTGCAGACGTGCTCCCGTCCACTGAAGATCATAGTGCCAGACTCCAGAGGTAAGTATGGGGTGAGGTGGGGGGTGTGGGGAGGCAGAGTGCGCAGAAGGTAGGCAGCGGGTGGGCAGGGAGACCGCCGAGAATTTTTTGTTCTGGGTTGTTTTTTTTTAGGATGACAACGCTTGGGGCGTTTGCCACACTGGGGTGGGCTCCCAGTGTGGCAGCTGGAAAAACTGTTTGGGGGGCCCTGGAGCCGATGGGGGATTGGGCACTCCCGTCGGCCATAACGATTTTTGCCACTCTGGGGTGGGCTCCCAGCGTGGCACCTGGAAAGCTTTTTTTTGGGGGTGTGTGAAGCCGACAGAGGATTGGGCACCCCCATCAGCCATACAGTGTGTGTGCATGGGGGGGAGTGCATGAGCATGCAATATGCGTGCTTGCGTGTATGTGTGTGTGGGGGGGAAGTGCTGCTCACTGAAGCAGAGATTTCCCTTTCAACTGTACGACACTGCATTTTGGATGATTGCACTATGTTTCTTGCACCTGCGTGCAGGCAAATATAAAAATAACCTTTCTTGGTGGTTTTATTGTAACTACTGTTATCTCAATAAACTGTTCTATTAAGGGTCAGATCACTCTGCTAATCCCTCTGGTGAGGTGTTATCTGCTACTGCTGATATTTAATTTTACTGCAGTATATATTCATTTTTTTCTTGTAATATTAAAAATCTAAATATATAAAATGACTAGAAATATACAGTCGAGTAAAGGAAGAGGTGCCAGCAAGGTCGTCTAGAAGTGCATAGATTCTGTGGAGCAAAAGTTGTTGCTTTTAAAAAAAACTACCTCTGCAACAGCTTCATACATGGGCTCTAGGACCAGTAGTAGCAGCACAGGAGCAGTTGATGGAAGTGGTGGTGGCATTAGTGCTGCCAAATTATTCTCTGCCACATATGTGGCATCCATGCTAGTGGGTGCTGAGGGAGGAGGCAACAAGGGGATCAGTCTGAGAGGTAGCAAAATCTCTGGCTCTGGAAGAGTGGTTGAGTAGGAGGTTGCTGGTGTCTACATCACTGCTGGCGGTAGTGGCACTAAGCCTGATCGGGATGATAGGTTCCCCTTTTCCAAATGAGAGTATTGAGCTTGACAGAAACTTGTATCAGGTTTCTTGTACCAATGAAATGATTTTGCCTCCTTCTAGGGGGGGCTATAAAGTTAACAGATGAGTGCTTTACACTAACATATGGAATGCAATTGTATGTCTTTATTTTTTTTTGCACAAAGTGTTATAAACTTTAAGGAAAAAAGAAAACACCCCAAATCACTGCTTTCTTTTGAGCCACATCTGTGAATCCCCCTTAGTCAAATGCTACCCAGCCGGCTATGCCACCATGCCAAGTCCAGCTGTTTGGTAGTCCAACACTCAGAAAGGTGTAGTCTACGCTACATAGCATGTTTTTGAGTGTCATGCCAAATGCCCACCCATTCATGCTATTGCATGGGAAGTGAATGCAGCAGTCACTGGAATGTTGGTAATTGATCTACTGCCATTCATTTTGGTGGAGAACATGGATTTAGAAGGTTAATGGCATGTGCCTGTCCCAAATGGCAGATTGCCTTGAAAATGTACATCTCCACCAGTGCTATTCCTGAACTTTATGCACAGTAATCCATGATCTGTTGCATTCAGCATCCCCATACTTACATCTCAGTATGGATATGTGGACCAGTGGCCAAACTGCTGGTACTGTAGTTCCTATATGTATATTACAGCACATTGGGCACAGGTACCATGGGTATTTTTCAATTCTGGCTGGGAGAAAAACTGTACTAAGCCCAACTGCAGTGATAGCAACACTCCTGGTATTGGCCAGCATGCCACTCTGGCAATGAGGAGTGTAACTGGATCACACATAGGTCAGAAAATGTTAGAATTTTTCCTGACTGATATTAACGAATGGATGACACCTCTGGCAGTGGTATTACGGGGGGTGGGGTCACAGTGTCTTCAAGTTGCTGTGGAATGAAGGGAACACCTGGCCTTGAGACATTTGTGTATCAGTAGCCTCATTTTGATCCAACTTCACCTTGGTGTATCTCAAGGGGGAAGTAACAGGCAAAGTAGGCAGGCAAGGTTGCCAAAGGTGAATTTCCTATTAAACAGAAAAACAATCTGTGAATTTATTTTCGAAGGTGAATTTTGCAAATTCACCTTAACGTTGCTGGTTAATTTAAACTTTGCAACATCTCTAGCTATAACAACTAAACAATGTTGCTTCATACATGTCTTACATTATTGTATTTGCATAAGATTTATTCAGTTTTTTTCTGTCCATTGCTGACAAATAGACTGATACCCCAAAATAGATTTATTTCTCCAGTACAAGGTTTTAGCATATTGGGGCTATGCACAAATAAAGTGAAGTAGCCATGCATTGGGGGCCATGGACCCCTGCAGCATGCACAGCAATGCTGCACCCCTTCTGCACCTGATCCCCTGGCCATTCATGCTGCTACATGCATGGATGGTCCAAAGGAGTGTCATGGGGCATGCCCAAACTCAGCACCATTCACTATAGCACAGAATGCGGAGTGAGGTGAGGTGTAGGCAAGTACCCTGCCATAGCCACTGCATGTGCCCCACATAACACACCTGATGGCTATGGTGGGACTGAAACATCCCCTGCCATTGCTGCCACAGCTCTCTGGTCAGGCAATGACGGCTGGGGGCAGCATGTGGGTACTCACCCTACTTTTTGCAATTTGGTAACCCTTGGTGTTCCAAAATTATATGATCTGTGCAGAGCAGTGGATCTACTCAAGAATCACAATGTATACCTGACTGGATGCCTACCTATGTTCTCTGATCAACACCTGTCTACCCCTCATGATCCTGCATTCTAATGGGTGGGGCCATGGACAGGCACCTGGCAATTGTGAATGCCGGCCAAGGACATACAAATCGCACTTACCTGACATGGGATTGTGCATAGGCCCTTAAATCACTATTTCCTGTTTCTGCTAGAAAGAAAATACTCAAATCTGACTCCTTACTTTTCCATTTATTGAAATTTGGTCATTTCAGTATTAGTTGAAGCAAAACTGTTTTGTCTCCAAGTTGGAAAGTGTTATTTTTTCTCTCTGGGTGTTTAGAATGTTTTGAGTCTTAAATGTTAAAAGTATCTCCTTTTGTCACACTACTTTTTCATAGAAAGTTAATATAGCCAGTAACCTTTGATGCAATTCAAGTATCCTCACAACCCTCCACTGGCTTTTACTACTGCCAACTAACTGCATTATATTGATGTACTGCTGAGAGGCACATAAATTGTTCCATAAATCTGGAAGGACACATTGTCCCACTTCTTTTGCTGCTCCCAAAGGTCTGATAACATTTTAATGCAAAAGTGCAATCAATAACAGCCCATATTTTACTGTCTATTTTACAGTCCTGTAAACTCCTTGAACCATGTAGAGTTAGATGCCTGCTGTTAACATTACATTTAGTTTCATTATAAACACTAAAAGTCTAAAATTAGCAAAAAACAAATTGCTTATTCCAAGCATACAGTACGGTAGGGATCTTATTGACCATTTCTGTTAAAAAAGGTATAGTTGTATTATACATTATGAAATAGGGACAAAACACCGACAAAATTGAACAACTTCATTAGTTAAAACACAGCATCAGAACTTCAACTGACACCCGTGAATGGGAAGTATATCTTTCCTAGATTTACTGTTGAGGGAGCATTACATGGAGAGTCACTTTTGTTGCTATATAGTTTTTGTGGTGGGACATTTACTAACAATTGTGAAGAAATGTAGTTATATTTTAAGTTATTTGCAGCACACTACAAAGCAAGTTGGAAAACTTTAGAGGCAATTTTTTTTTATATTCTATTTATCCCCCATGACAGCTGACAGGCAGATTCAACTCTCCCCTTGGGAGGGCTCTCCTCCGCCCACAGCTGCTTTGCTCTCTTCCAACCCTTGCCTCTGGTGAATCCCCCACAGATTTTCCCCATGGCGGGGCCAGGGAGGGGAAAGCCATCCTTCCCCCCAGTGCACCCAAATCTGGTTGCCGGGGATTGAGCTGGGGGTAGGGAGTGTAGTCTGGGCGTCCCATCGCCTGCCAATGCTGTCCCCCATTTTCCACTTTTCTGGTTGGTTGCCTCCCGGTTGCTGGGTCATGCACATGAGCATGTTCATATGCAAAGTTCATGTTCAAAGCTCTGAGCTGCAAATCTGGTGACATCCAGCAGACCAGACCTGGGTTTGAATCCCACAGCTTCCACTTGCATACTGTGTGACCCTGAGCAAGTCACTTAACCTCCCTGTGCTCCCAGGTCGCTCCTGTAAAAAAGCTTTCAGCTTAATGTGCTATACCTGGTTAAACAACTAAATAAAAAAAAAAATAAAAAAAAATAAATATGTCCCTCTAAGGAAGCTCAGGGTCAAAGGCAAGTGCTATAAGTGGAATACTCCTCAACTAAAAAAAATGATGACCCACGCGACAGGGCTTGGGGTCATTACAATAAGTCTGGGTATCAGGCTGACTGGATCAAATTCAGGAAGCTGTGCAACCAATGTAAACAGAGTTCAATGACAGAAAAAAGAAATTATGTAAGATGCCTGCAACATAATAAACTTACTGACTCTAAGCAATTCTGGGCTCAAATTAATGTTTTACTTAAGGGAGGATCCAGCTCCACTAATGGCCCAGTTGTAGTCAATGGTCAGACCATAAGTGACCCTCAGTCTACTGCCGATGCATTTAACCAAAACTTTACTGACCTGGATAAATATAAAAATGGGTCCTCTGTCCCACCCTCCTCTACCCACAGTCCCTCTGTACATGGTCCCATTCCCCTTAAATGTCATCTCAGATTAGTAACAAGAAATGAAGTACTTTCCCTACACAGGAAAATAATATCTAGTAGCTCAGTGGGCTCTGACAAACTGGAAAATAGGTTACTGAGGGTGGCTGCCTCAGTCATAGCATCTCCAGTTGTCATGCTATTTAACAGATCATTCCTCTACGGAAAAATCCCTAGAAAGAAACAGTTGTAGACCCTGTTCACAAAGGTGGACTCAGGGAATCAATATACAACTACAGGCCTACTTCTCTCCTCTGTATCAAGCAACGATTCAGGAAAGACTGGTGTATAATAAATTACATAGGAACATAGAAGGTGACAGCAGATAAGGGCCATATGGCCCACCTAGTCCGCCCCTTTTCCCTACCTAATGCAGTTGAGGGACTATCTCGAACTGCATCACCGATTATTCGATCAGCAGCATGGTTTTAGATGCAGCCATGGCACTGATACTGCATTACTTAAGTTCACTAAAGACAGTCAATAATGGTATCCCTACAGGGGCCATCTTTATAAACCTCACGAAGGCCTTTGACCTGGTCAGTTATGAGCTTCTCATTGGGAAGCTAAAGCAACATGCTCTTGACTTTCACTTGCTTGCCTGATTGACCCACTATCTGTCTCACAGGACAGAAATAGTCAAATGGAGTGGTGCCACATCTACTCAACAGCCAGTTTCAGATGGGGTACCCCATGGCTCAACATTAGGCCCTTTTTTCTTTTCCTGATTAATCAATGATCTGAGCAAAAATTGTGGCTGCAGTCATCTCTTATTGTATGCAGATGATGCTGTCCTTTACAAGAGCTCTCAACACCTTGGCACTCAATACACATCTGCAAAATGATTTTGAAACCCTACAGAAGTGGATCTTGTCAAACTGGAACTAAATGTCAAAAAGACAAAGGTGGTCTTATTGGATCCAAACAACTAGGTCCTGCTCCCCCTCACAACTGCCACCTGCTCCCCCCCACAACCACCTCAGGTCTTATGACTGTGGTTGTGGATACGATAAAATACCTTGACCTAGTGGTTGATCAAGGCTTCACCTTTAAGGCACTGGTGATCTTCTGTATAGACTGAATTGCCACCTCACCTTAGACTCTAGACTGTCTATAGCGAATAGTATCTGCTTCCAAAACTCACATATGTTTCCCTATCTTGCAGTCCCTAAGCAGGTCTGAGACAAACAGGCTAGAGATACGGTATAACAAAATTAGGCACTTTGCTACAACGTCCCCTCCCAGGAAGCACCATTGTGATGTTCTGACCTCCTTAAATTGACCTTCACTTGGTAGTGGGATCCAGTACCCACTATTATCCATGGTGTACAAACTGATATATAAATCCGCTCCTTCTAGTTTCAATGATCTCCTTGTCCCTAAGTGCTCATGCCGGCTGCTCCATACCACTGACAAAAAATTGCTTGAGGTGCACATGATCAGAGCTGCAATGAAGAACAAATCCTTTGCATGCATAGCCCCATATCTCTGGAATGCCCTACCAGAGGCCTTGAAAATGCAAACTCCTTAGACAGCTTTAGAAAGGGTCTGAAAACTTATCTACTTAAGCAGTGCCTGTGCTTCTGCCTTCACTGACTGCCCTACTTATAGTTAGTTAAGGTCCCTATGGATGAATGATGTAACTGCTGTTCTGGTCCTACAATCTACCAGTATATCAGTACACTGTATATATTCTGTTGTCTTATCCGACCCAAATGTCATGTACCTAAAGGGAACTTGTTTGATCTAAAATGTCCACATTGTATTATCTCACATGTTAAGTGCTCCTCATGTCTAGGATTATACAGAGTTCTGTCTCCTATAACCAAACTGTAATATTCAATGTAGTATAATTAAGCCAGTCATTACTTGGTATCTTGTATAAGATAGATTATGATACCCCGAGACTCAGTATGCCGAGTGTTGGCATACCGAGTAAACCCTCCTAAAATCCACAGTCCCAAATAACTGAAATGCCTGATGGAGGAATTACAGACATTTCAGTCGAAATATCTGTAAAATGCAGGGGGCTTCACCCACCGCACCCCCCATGTGGGGGTCTCTGCCCCAACCCCCCCATAACTTCAATATCCAACTCCAGTGGGGAGCAGACCCCAGAGTAAAATATAAACAGTTACAAGGGGTGCAGTGCGTAGAATGACATGACCCGGACAAGAGCCCGGGTCACGCACAGTATGCTGGCCTTAAACCAGTGGTATTCCCCTCCACACCATTGGGGCAGCTCAGCTAACAATCTCACCCAGCGGTCCTTCCTTCCAGCTCACATGTAGTAAGACAGCATACCATCACATCTGCTATCTTACCCAGTCTGGAGCAATAGAATTAGGTGTAGTAGTGTTGGGTTAGATCCTGTCTCGGGACAAGCTGACCTGGGTAATGTGTGTCAGGATCTTCAGTTTCCAGCAATCATAAGTATATCTTGTATACAGTGTTTTCAGTGTATCATTCCTGTTAATGATGTACTGCCCATTCAAGTGTTATACATGTAATTAATCCTGGGTTGCCCCTGAAAAAGGGACCACTTGTTCCAGTGGGCGTACCCCGTTATGAAAATGAAATAAATAAATAAATACATTTGTCACTAATGCGGTTATTGCTGACATCTAATAACCAATCATGTCATAGGATGTTTTCATACCAATTATAAAATAGAATGTAGAACATCAGATTCATTAAATGTATAATTTTCCTTTCTTAACAGCAATCAAGCAGTAGCAGCAAGCAGGTAGATCTGTGGAAGAAAAATATTTACAAATATGTCCACCTGAATACATTATTTGTTAAGCACATTAACACCTGTTTTTAACAAAAGTATGCATGACAATCATTGAGATCCCTCTTTTCTGTAACGTGAGGGCCCTGATGTCTGCTTTCTCTCATATGCCATATGTGAGAAACAATACAGTTCCATAGAAACGTATGCTTCTTTTTTGCACAATGAGGAAAGAACTGTTTTACAAGGAGAACTTATTGTGTACTGTTGATAGTACTGCAGGACCAGCATATTTTTTACAGTGCTTACAAAAGGAGAACTGTCCATATAGTACATGTATAGAATCATGTATATTTAACCATACGGAAGAAGACTATGTTTCCATCAAAGGGTTGCCATGATGAAAGACTGAGCTGGAACCCAATGTTAGATAGTTTACTGTTGTCATGGCAACTGAAGTTGGCAATAGAGCCTTGGAGCATATGGCTGATCATACCTCATTCTGTGTAGTGTAGTGTAGTGAATGGGATATGGTTGATCATACCTTATTCTGTATAATGAATGAGAAGCACCACACTAAATAAAATCACTGTTTCAATGAGAATAATTAGAATAATCATGCATTATGTATTATGTTCTTACTTTCCCTCCATTTCAGCACACACTTCTTTGCAACTGCTGGTAACCCCCACACACACACACACACACACCTGCCTATCAGAAGTGCACATTGATTGATTCAGCAATGTTACTTTGAGTTGTCTTATTGTGGTGCCACTTGCCCATGATTACACAAGGAACAGTTGTAATGAAGTACTTACATCACTACTGCACTGGAAAGACATTTTCTAATATATGTGTCTACATACACCATGAGTGTCCCCCATATATTTTGTCATAATACATATAATACCTTAGCTGGATTGCTGGCTGACATAGATTCCTCCCAGTAGGAAAGAAAAAGAACCAAACAAAAGAAAGAGGGAAAAAGATTTACATGTGAAGATGTGCAAACAATTATTGCTTAACTTACTGTACGTTTTCATGCATGAGACATATGTCATGCAGCAGGGCAGGATTTATTGGACAGACAAGGCTGGGACTCATCTTCTGGGTCTTGAGAATCAGATGAGCCATCAACTCCCAGTGATGCACTCTCTAGACCACTGGAGGGAGCAGTTGATGTTTGTTGTCCACCTTCTATGGCCAGCTCTGTGACACCACTGGTGCCTTCACCATCTGCATTGCCATATGTAATACAGATGATTTGATACCTTTTATTGGACCAACAGAGTTGTTACAAAAGAACACTGGTGCATTTAGCTTTTGGATTACACAGAATCCTTTATCAGAAAACACAGGCAGTTGTTTTGGAAGAACATACTTTCTGGAAACCCAGATCATATATAAAAAGCAACAGATGAAAAGTTGTTAAGGACCCTCATTGGCTAAAACTGCATTCAAAAACAACATGACCATATAAAGACAGTAAACGGTCCATCAAAACAAACTATCCCAAGGCCAAGTGTAACTGAATTGAAAGTTCACTCCCTGAAAAAGCTATAAGCCCAGTGAAGCTACATTTTTAAACCGTCTGTGTGTGTCTGTGCCAGCATTAGTAAATAATGATTAAAAAGCACAAGAAAAAAATAACTTAAGCAATACATAGTAAATAATGTTAAAAGTCTTCAAAATATGAAAATATCTTTGTGTTTAGTAAAGAATAGGTTAGAAGACAACCTGCCATAGTGTAAATTAAGCATTATCCCCTGCAATCTTTATAGTGCTCAGGAAGTCCTCACATATGGGTTCTCCTCCATCCATCCTATTGGTCTATACACAAAAGTAAATCTTTTGGACAGCCAGAGACCAAACCCTCCAACTACGTCTATAGAATCCAGTTTTCTTTCTGCATGCTTGGAGGTCAGTCACATTTATCACTTGCTCCCTACTCCAAGGTAAAAAAGTTTTATTACTACTCCTTTCAAACCCCTCTCTTTCTCCTATTCTTATGCATTTAGCTAGACGTCGAGTTGCTAAGTGCATTAGTGCTAGCCTGCTTGCTGAACTTTGTTTCCTTACTGAGTTTTTACACGTGTCAAGTTTTTAGTAACTGATCTGGAGATCAGAGATACACCTGGGGCTAGAGGGAGGGGGCAGGGAAACATGCAGTACAGACCCTCAGGTAGTGTCTGTCCTCTCCCCTGCCCCAGTTTGGGACCCTCAGCCAGCATCTCCAACATCCTGCAGCGGTGGAACACAGACCCTCATGTAGTGTATGCTCCCCTTTTTTCTGGCTGCACATCCCCCCAGAAGTCCAGGAAATAACTGACAGTCTCAACCAGATTGCTTGGCAGAGCAGGTCTCTGACTGACCCCATCGGTCTCCTGTCCCCCTTCCCCTCCTTCACCATACCTGATGCTGCACAGTGCAGGGTAGATGTTATGGAGGTCAGCTGGCTGGTCTTCAGACCCATCCAGCACTATCTTGCTCTACAGTCCCTCTCGAGGGGCATAGTCAATTTGCAAAACTCGTGCCATATGGTCCCATCAGGGGAGACACAGAGGCATCTCCCCTGCACATTCCAATGCTGGTACCATGTTCTTGACTTGAATCTTGAGCTCCAGCAGTCATGGCGGCTCTTGCGAGACTCTGAGGGCAGGACCTAGGATGCTGTTCTTGGCTGAGGCCAAAAATCAGGATCCACATTGCAAGAGAGTGATGGAAAGTGGGGGGGGGGGCAAATGCTCTCTGGGTCATGGAGGGCTCCTGTATTTTCAATGTTGGGGACATTTGGCTGTACCAGGGATGGGCTGTAATGAGACTCATGGGTCTTGTAGGATTTCAACCAGGGAGTGGGTCGAGACCTCGGGGTCTCACAAAAGCACGGCCATCTTGTTGGTGGATGGCAACACCAGAGTAGCCATTTTAGGAGAGCCTACTGCTCTTAAAGGGGCACACATCAAGAATTGCAATGTCCACTCCTGCTAATGTTGGTTGACTTGCTGATACTGGAGTCCCTGAAGGCATGTTTCTGACCCAGTCTTTTATATCTGTCCCTCTTAGGTCAGCCAGCCTAAACTTCTACACAGCCATGCTTGCCTGCATCAAATGTGAAACCAAGCTTCTGGATTCTCAAGCAGGGAAGCCTCTATGTGTCATGCGCATGGTGTCAGAGTCAGATGGCAGGCAGACAGCGGATTTCCTGACTGTGCAAGACAACAAAGCCCTACCAACAGTGCCACTGGCAATGAACATGGCACAAGTGGGAATGCTGTTCCAGGGACTGGTAAAGTAACAGAGTCAACAACCAGAGGGTGCCGGACAGGCAGACTCTAGGACACACCCAGGGCCAGACTAAACTCCAGAACCCTTCAGAAAGAAGTGCAAGCAGGCAGAAGACCCAATGGAGTCATCAGAGGAGGATGAGGGCCAAGACTGCATCCAGGTTTTGGCAAGCTTTGTCCACAAGAAGACATTGTGAAGTTGCTCTGTCTGATCTGAGAGGTTCTCCAGGTTCTGGATGAGTGAGACCAGAAGTATACTTATACAGATCCCCTTCTAGCAGCACACTCCAAGCTATAGAAGCATTACATCCCAACCTGCACAGCACTGGACACCATTTTAACCAAGGAGCAAGAGGCACCAGAACCAGCTCGGATCCCAGAGAACAAGGCTACCGAGAAGTCGTACCCCCTTCCCAAGCCTTATCAGGCAACCTGGTATATGGCCCCAAAAGTAGAAACCCCTGTTTCAACCTTCACATGGTGCACAGTCATCCCGGTGGAAAGCATGGCTTCTCTTAAGGATCCCATGGAGAAGAAAGTGGAGGACTTCTTAAAGAAGGTCCATGAGGTCACCAGGTTGGTCCTGGCCGTGGATAAGGCGGTGTGGTTTACCAGCCAGGCACTACTCTGATGGGCAGAAGCAGTCGCTGATGGCCTCCCAGAGGATTCACTGCTGATGGGGCAAGATGACTGCGTTGTACAAGTGGCACGGTGCATTGTGAATGCTTCCTCTGACATTATGAAGTTTGGCGCCAGGGCCATAATCCTGACCAACTGAGCTAGATGGGCCCTATGGCTAAAGCCCTGGCAGGTGGAAGCTGAGTTCAAGCCAACACTGATGACATTATCCTGCAAGCGTGGCCATTTGTTTGGTAATGCTCTGACCCCTTTCCTCAGGGATCGGACTGGGATGAAACAAATGGTAGAAAATAAGGACTTGCACCTGCTGTCGGGATGTACTTTTTGCCCTACGTTTCAAGGCAACAGGGGCCAGGCAAAGTCAGCCTCTGGTCAAAATCAGAGAGGAAGCTCTGCCAAGTCTCATTTTCAGCCAAAGTTCAACCAGTCCAAGTCAAAAGGCAATTCTGGATGAAAGGGCAATTTCAACGGCATCTGATCTGGCAGCAGTTCTTCAGAGAAAGCCCAATGAAGATGGGGGGGTCTGACAGACAGTTCTCCAGTAGGAGGATGCCATCTGATGTTCACCGCACAGTGGGCCCACATCACCACAGACAAATGAGTCAGGAACATTGTGTCACAAGGATATGCCATAGAGCTCACTCAAAAGACACTGCCACACAGACTAGTAACCTCCCCTCTTTCACTGAACCCCTCCAAACAGGCTGCAACTTTACAGGCCATAAACAGCCTGTGCAACAATGGGGCGATACTCCCCGTGCTGCCAGGGGAGAGGGACTCAGACCTATACTCTGTGCTCTTCATGGTCCCCAAGAAATTGGTGGGGGGGTTTGACCTGTGCTTGACCTCAAGTTCCACAGCAGGTTTGTGGTTTACAAGAAGTTCAAGATGCAGATGCTCCAGTCAATGCTGGCAGCCATCCAGCTGATAGATTTCCTAACACTGATAGATCTCAAGGACGCTTACTTGCACATCCCAATTCACCATTGCCACCACCGGTATCTCAGGTTCCAACTCAACTGGGATCATTTTCAATTTGCATGCCTCCCATTCAGGCTGGCATCAACCCCTAGAGTGTTCACCAAGACTCTGGTGGTGTTGACTGTGGACCTTCACAAATGGGGAGTACACATCATTCCATACCTTGACGACTGGTTCATTTGAGTGAGATCTCCAGTGCAAGCCCAAAGGGACATGGACTCATTGCTTCTGTGCCTACATCAGCATGGTTAGGTAGTCAATTGGGGCAAGAGTCATCTGCAGCCTTCCTAGGAGATAACTCATCTGGAGGCCAGGATCTACACAGAACAGGGTCTCGTGTTTCCCATGGAGGACAAGGTGGTCAACATGCTGGCACTCATGGGAGACTTATGGGCCTGACCCCACTGGCTGGTACTGACTTACCTTCACCTGCTGGATCTGATGGCATCAGTGCTTGACATGGCACCCTGGTCTCTGCTTCACATGAGCACCCTCCAGCAGTATATCTGGATGACTGGAACCAAGTCACACAAAGCTTCAATTACGTACTCAATCCAGATCCCACCATTCTCACCACTCTTCAGTGGTGGGGGATCACTGCAACCTGCTGAAGGGGATTCCCCTAACATTGCAGTATAAGGCGACGAATACCATGGATGGCAGCCTCTTCAGTTGGGGCATCATGCTGGGCCAGCATGTGGCACAAAGAAAATGGTCTCCAGCAGAGGCCAATCTACCCATCAATGTCCTGGAAATGAGGGCTGTTTCACGGGCATTGGCCTTGTTCAGCCCAAAAATCCTGGGTCATTCAGTCCTGATCAGGATGGACAACCAGGTCTCCATGGTGTACATCAACACATAGGGTGGCACCAGAAGTAGAGCCATGCTCCAAGAGGCACTCTGGGTCCTGCATTGGGAGGAAAAGCATTTGCTGATGCTTTCGGCCACGTATCTGGTGGGGAACCTGAATGCATAGGCAGATAGGCTTAGCCGGGTGACACTCAACCAGGCAGAATGGAAATTGTACCCATTAGGTGTTTCACCAGCTCAAACAGGGGTGGGGACCATTTCAGCTGGATCTGATGGCCTCTTCCAGCAATTCCCAGTTGCCTCAGTTTCACTCCCTGAGCTCCAGATGCCAGGGCCAAGGAAATCGACATGATGGCAGCCCCCTGGTCCTTTGACAGGGCTTACATCTTCCCACCCTTTCCCATGATTGCCAAGCTTCTTTCTAAGATCAGAGCTACAAGATCGACAGTGTTGGTGGTGGCTCTGGACTGGCCAAGGCAGGCTTGGTATTCTTTACTCATGGCAATGCTGATCAAAGTTCCCTGGTGCCTGTCCCAGTGCCAGGACCTTCTGTCTCAGGGGCTGATTCTTCACCACTGTCCTCAGGTTCTATCCCTGATAGTGTGGATGCCGAAAGGTCGAGACTGTTAAACGAGGGTTACCTTCCCAGAGTGGTGAAATATCTTCTGTTGTCTAGAAAGGCCTCTACAAACAGGACTTATAAGAGATTGGGAGATTTTCTTATAAATGGTGTTCTGTGAAAGGTTTGTCACCTTAAGTGGTAGGCCTTCCACAGATTTTGGATTTTCTTAATGATGGGGCTGATAAGGATTTGGCTTATTCCTCACTGAGAGTTCAAGTTTTGGCCATCTCAGTGGTACAGGCCCTCTCCCCAGGATGGGTCAGATTGGAGCACATCCTGATGTGGTTCACTTTCTCTGGGCAGTTCAGTTCACCTCCCCAAGGGTAAGGCCAACATAGAAACATAGAAGTTGTTAGCGGATGGGGACCATATGATCCATCAAGTCTGCCCTTGGCTTCCTACCCCCCTACTTAGCTGCCTGCTTGTGTATCCCACAGTGTCTGTCCCATGCCTGCTTGAATTCCCCCACTGTATTGGCTCCCACCACCCTCTCTGGCAGGCTATTCCATGGTTCCACAACATGCTTTGTGAAGAAGAATTTCCTCATGTTGCTTCTGAACTTTCCTCCCTTAAGTCGAAGGTTGTGCCCTCTAGTCTTGCTGTGGTCAGCTTTGACAACTAAATTTGGTTCTGGAGGGGTTGCATTGACCCCCATTTATACCTCATTCATCTCATTGGGTGATCCTATGAATGGTGCTCCTCACTGCCCTGTGCTCTGCCAGAAGAGTGGGCAAACTGCAGGCTCTTTTCTGTCGGGATCCCTATCTCACTTTTCATATGGGCCAGGTATCCTTGGCTACTGTCCCTTCTTTCATCCCCAAGGTGGTTTCTGCTTTTCATCTGGAGCAGCCTATCCATTTGCTGGCCTTGCATGAGTCTACCCAGCACGGAGACAATCCACATGCTCTGGATATGGTTTTGGTCCTTAAGGACTAATTGGGCATGACTTAAAAACTCTTCAAGCAATTGGATTGGTTGTTTGTAATCTTTTTGGGATGGAAGAAGGGCCAAGCAGACTCAAAAGAGGCTATTGCTTGTTGGATCACGGATGCCATGATTGTGGCCTATTAAGGGGCGGGGTGTGCCTCACCTCAAAGTATTCAAGCTCATTCCACTAGGGCTCTGTCGGCTTCATGGGTGAAGAAGGGGAGAGCTTCGGTACAGGATATCTGTGCTGCGGCTACCTGGTGTTTGGTCCATGCTTTGTTCACCATTACAGGCCGGATGTGGATTCAGCTGACAGAGCTTACTTTGGGCAAGTGATGCTACAGGCTGCAGCTATGCTGAATTAGTTTTGGGGGTTTTGTGATCCAACCCAGAGACTTTCCTGTGTTTTTGGGTACTGCTATGACATTCCCATATGTGTGGCATTCCTGAGCACTATAAAGGTTGCAGGGGATTATAGTATTTACTGACCTGGTAAAGGTGATTATACCTGCAACCTTTAGAGTGCTCAGGGTCGCTCCCTGGTTCTGCTAAAAACCAAAGCTTTCCTGCAGCAAGAATCATGGTAAGATCTATCCCGATTCTCAGTCTTGGGTTTGTGACTTGGGTTGTTGTCTGTGGCCCTTACCTCATATGGACAGGTAGCTGAAGACTTCATATATGCTCATATGTGCTATTGCTTAACATTTATGCACCTGCCTTTCTTTATGCTTCTATGCATGTGTCACTGATATATGCTCCACTGTCTTTGTATATGACAGGGTAGTTTTACATGCTACTTGGTGGTTATACCCACCTTGATTTAGTGTTGTCATTTTTTATTTTACACTAAAATTGTACCTTTACTGGTAAAACCTGTCTCTGTATGTTTCTTTTATGGGGTTTGTTTTTTTCTTCTACCTTGTGTTCCCTTTTTGCTGCTAGGGAAGTTATCTAACTGAATTCTATGGACGTAGCCAGATGGTTTGGTCTCTGGCTGACTAAAAGGCTTACTTTCATGCATCGACCAATAGGACAGATGGAGGAGAACTCATATGTGAGGAATTCCTGTGCACTCTAAAGGTTGCAGGTATGATCACCTTTACCAGCTGAATAAATACCATTCACCAGCTGCTTTACACATTTACGCAGTGTAAGTACTGTTCAGATATATTTGTCTTAAACTCTGTGTACAATATGTTCATATTACTCATGAATATTCAAACTTATACAGTCTTAAAACATGATATAGTTGCAATTCTGTAACAAGTTACTATTGTATGTGTACATTCAAAACCTAAACCTAACACAGACCCCTTGTAAATGAGATATTGTTATCCTATGTCCATGTATCAACATGTGTCCATATGTACTTAATCTGCCTTTGTATTAAATAACAGTTCTATAAATCTAAAAACAAAACTGAGGGAAACAACCACCCCCCGAGTGAAATCAATGTATAGATTTCCAGTAACAAGGAATCCATAAAACCATTTTGTATATAAACATAATGAAACACCACCATGTACCATAATAATATGTCCATGTGTTGTTCCTAAAGAGGGTGAAAAAAACCATGAGCTGTTCAGGCAGTGTAATGTGACATAAAACCCAAATCTATAGTCATCCTGTCACCCACCATGTTCAAAAGTAAAATGAGTCTGACCTCAAAAGCCCACCTTTGTTGTGTATTTTAGAAATGTTCTTTCAAAATCAGTACTGACATATCAGAGATGGAGTGATCAGACTGAGAGAAGTGTTGCCCCACTGGTTTATCAGTCATCTTCATTGTAATAGTATGCCTATGTGATGTCATTCGGGTGTGGAAAGGTTGTCCATTCTCTCCATCATAACCCGTTTGTGGACATCTCTTGCATTGAATAAAATAAACAACATTACAAGATGCACAAGTATAATTATATATAATTATAATAGTAGAAAAGCAGGTGTCTCCAATTACAGCTTCCTGCAGCTAGTTTTTGGCAGAAAGGAATCTTGCTTTCAGATCAAGAAGCAGCATGACTTTTCTTACTAATAGAACACTTCTATCTCAGCAGGAGTCAGTGCCTTTTGGGATTAAGCAAACAAATACTTTATTAGAAGTAGGGGGGTCTCATTTAAGGTAAAAAAAAGAAAGTCTGTGTGTTTCTGTGTTGGGGAAGGGGACTATAGCAACGTAGTTTGCTAAATCAGGAGGAGAAGAGAGAAGTTAATTGGGGTTGTGGCTTAGACAGTGAAAAGCAGATGTCTCCAGTTACAGCTTCCTGCTGCTAGCTTTTGGCAGAAAGGAATCGTGCTTTCAGAGCAAGAAGCAGCTGACTAAAAAGCTACAGCTTTTCTTACTAATAGCTCCTCCCCCTCCCCTACCCTCCCACCCTAAGCCAGTTCTACTTTTATAGCCACTGGATTTGACTGACAACAGGAACTTCCTGTTTGGCAGTAGGAAGGGAAGGACTACTGAGACACATTAGTTTTGTCAACCTTGAAGGAAAAAAGTTCTCCCCCCCTGCTGCTGGAGGTCTGACTCTGAGCAAGGAAGAAGGAGACTACTGAAGAAACAGGAAGTTCCTGTCCCAGAATAGGAAAGACGAGAGTTGTAAGGCCACATAGGCAGTAGAAAAGTAGGTGGAAAAATAAATGGAGGGAGGAAAGAGTAAGCATACAAAGCAACATGAGGGGGATACAAAATAAGACATGATGGGAGTGGCGCAGTGCAATCGTTGTGGGATGGCAGTGTTCTGGGAAACATTCTAGAGGCTGCGATGCTGCCCTATTTGCAAGCATGTCTCTGGTCTAGGAAAGGAGGTTGCCTGTCTCCAGGCTGACCTGGCTAGGAGTCATGAAACCTCCTCCCCCACCCAGGGACCAGCAGGGCCACTGCTGCTACCTCAGAGGTTGCCAAGAAAGAGGAGAGGTTGGACTAATGCTGGCTCAGGGAGGGAGAAGGTGGTGGAACAGAGATGCATCCCTCCAGCTGTACCTCTCCACAATTCATAAGCTGTTCTGGTGGAGAGTGGTTCTTCTATGGAGGCACCTGCAGTGGAGACCAAGGAGGATGCTGGGAACCTCCACAAAGGAGACCCACTAGCGGGTGGCATGGGACCCCACAGGGGAAGGAAACAACTCCTGGTTGGGGGACTCAATCATTAGCGGGGTAGAAGTGGGGGAAGAAGGGGAGAGGGAGGTAAGGTACCTGCCTGGTGTCATGGCTTGGAGGAACAGGAAGAAAATCCTCAGGATCACAGGAGCAGCTGCATGAGGGAAGGAGCTGTATGTCATTGTCTACCTAAGGATAAATGACCTGGCTGGGAATGGGATCAGGGCAGTGCAAGAGGAGTTTGTAGAGTTGGGAAGGGGCCTTAGACAAGTAGCATCTATGGTAACCTTCTCAGAGGTGCTGCCTGTCGATGGCAAGGGTACTGCTGGGGTATTCCACACCATGGGATTCAATGAATGGTTGAAAAACTGGTGTGGAGCTCAGGGTTTTGGCATCACTGAGGACTGGGGCACCACCTGGAGGGATACAGACCCATACTAGTGCAATGGTCTGCATCTGTCCGGGGGTGGGACCAGGATCCTAGGTGATAGGTTTAAATGCTTCATTGCAAGCATTTAAACTAGCCAAGGGGGAGGCACTGAAAAGGAGGAGGGTAATCCCAGTCTCCCCCTACAAAACACGGTAATTAGCGAGGTAAACACCAAGATAGAGAAGTCATTAGGGAGCAGGACAGAGATAAATGCAAAAAAAAGGCAAAGGCAGTAAGGACTGAAATGGGGCTAAAAGAGGTAAGGCCATCAAAAAATGGAGGGTGATAAGTACCAATGCCCATAGTCTGTGTGACAAGCTCCCTGAACTAGTGGCCTTGACGGAAGAGGTATGCCTGGATATTGTGGCAGTCACAGACACATAATACTCAGAGAACCATGACTAGGATGTCAACATACCAGGATACACAATCTACAGGAGGGACAAGGAAGGTAAAAGAGGAGAAGGAGGAGGAGGAGTAGCTCTCTACGTAAGGGAAGGGATAAAAGCAACAGAACTAAGGAGTAAATGAGGAGTAGATGAGGCACTGTGGAGGCACCCTGGAGACAGGAAATGGCACCACAATCTGCATGGGAGTTGTATATAGACCCCAATCTCAGGGGAAGGGAATGGACAAGAAAATGATAGAAGGCATCCTTAGAATGGCAGGAAAAGGGGAGATATTGTTAATGGGGGACCTGAATATGCCAGATGTTAACTGGAGCACCTTTGCTGCAGGCACATCCAAGAGCAGGGTCATTCTTGATACCCTACAAGGGGCATGCCTCAGACAGCTAGTATTGGAACCAAATTAGAAGGGAGCAATCTTAGACCTGGCACTCTCAAGTGGGGACAGAGAAAGGATCTCGGATTTAGAAGTAGGTAGCCATCTAGGAACAAGTGACCACCAAACAGTGTGGTTCATGATAAACACAGCCATAGAGTCAAGCCATATAAAAGCAAGAGTACTGGACTTTAGGAGGGCTGACTTTGGGAAAATGAGAGAGTGCCTCAGAAAAGCACTAGCAAGTGGGCAAGAAAGAGGGGTGAAGGAACAATTGGGAATAATCAAAACAGCCATCACAGAGGCAACGAGCCTTTGTGTGAAGCAAATCAACAAAACAAACTGAAGGAAGAAACCACTATGGCTCTCAAAAGAGGTGGCAGGGAAGGTTAAGGAGAAAAGTATAGCATTCAGGAAATATATGGAAACACAGAAGGAGCAGGACAGAGAACTTTATCAGTTAAAGCAGAAGGAGGCAGGGAAGGCAGTCAGAAAAGCAAAGGTCTAAACTGAGGAAAAGATAGCCAACTCGGTTAAGAAGGGGGATAAAACATTTTATAGGTACATTAGTGAGTGAAGAAAGACCAATGGAGGGATACTGAGGCTTAATAAAGGGGAGGGAATGTGGACAGAGGGTAACAGTGAAAAAGTAGGGATACTGAATGAATATTTCTGCTCAGTATTCACAAAGGAAGAGGAGGGGAGGTAACATAGAAACATAGAAACATAGACTTTGACGGCAGATAAGGACCGCGTAGGCCCATCTAGTCTGCCTATTTCCTACCACAGGATAGGCTGACATCCTATTTAACCAACAGCCTATATCTTCTCTGCCCCTACAAGAATTGCCTTATGTCTGTCCCATGCATTTTGAATTCTCCCACAGTTTTAGACTCCATAACTTCCTCAGGAAGGCTGTTCCATGCATCCACTACTCCTTTCTGTGAAATAATACTTCCTCACATTGCCCTGAACCGCCCTCCTTCTATCTTTAAATTGTGTCCCTTGTTCTTGCAAGTCTCTTTTTCTGAAAGATGCTACCTCTTGACTTTGTTGATTCCTTGAGGTACTTGAAAGTTTCTATCATGTCCCCTCTCCTTCTTTCCTCAAGGGTATACATATTAAGCTCCTTAGTCCTCCTCATACGGCTTCTCTTGCAGACCCTGAACCATTTTAGTTGCCTCCTCTGGACTGCCTCTATCCTGTCTATGTCCTTGCGGAGATGGGGTCTCCAGAACTGGACACAGTATTCCAGATGGGGTCTCACCAACTGTCTGTACAGAGGGATAACAACTTCCTGTTTTCTGCTGCTGATGCCTCTCCCTATACATCCCAGAATACCCCGCCCTCCCTACTGCCTTCTCACATTGCTTGCTAACCTTAAGGTCATCTGATATGATTACCCCAGGTCCCTTTCCTGTTTTGTTGTTGTTACTCCTCCCCACTCATTGTGTATTCTTCCCTGGGTTCTTGTTTCCAGGTGCATTATTTTGCACTTTTTGCATTGAATCCTAGCTGCCATACTTCAGACCATTCCTCCAACCTTGCAAGTCCCTTTTCATCCTTTCCACGCCTCCCTGTGTATCAACCCTGTTGCAGATCTTTGTGTCATCTGCAAAAGGCATACTTTTCCTTCCAGTCCTCTGCAATGCCACTGATGAAGACATTAAAAGGACTGGACCCAATACTGAACCTCATGGTACCCCACTAGTAACCGCCTTTCTTCAGAGTGGACTCATTTACAATTACCTTCTGTGTCCTGTTGTCCAGCCAATGTTTTATCTGGTCTACCACCCTGGGAACCACTCCCAGGCTGGTTAATTTGACTAATAATCTTTGTGTGGGACTGTGTCAAATGCCTTGCAAAGTCTAGGTAGGCCATGTCCACAGCCCTCCCTGGTCTACTACTTTGTCACCCAGTCAAAGAAATCTATTAGATCTCGTCTGAATGACCTTCCGCCAGTAACCCATGCTGCCTTGGACCCTGTGCTCCACTGACCTCAGGTACTCAACTATTCTTTCCTTCAGAAGTGACTCACCACTTTCCCCACCACAGAGGTCAGACTGACAGGTCTGTAGTTTCCTCCTCTGTCTTGGTCCCACTTCTTTGTGAAGGGGAATCACATCCGCCTTCCTCCAGTCCTCGGTACCACACCATCCTCCCATGATTTATTAAAAGAGTAGCCAGTGGTTTCACTAGTTCCTTCCTTAATTCTTAGAATTCTGGGTGAATTCCATCAGGACCCATTGCTTTGTCCACCTTCAGTTTTAGGAGTTCTGCAGAACCCTTTCTTCTGTGAAAGGACTGGGATCAACCCCCTATCAAGAGTGCTTCTGTTAATTGATTAGGCACTTCTCCTCTTTAGAATACTGAGCAGAAATATTTGTTCAGTATTCCTGCTTTTTCACTGCCCCTCTGCCCACCCACCGCTTATTCTATTCAGCCTCACTATCCTCCCTTTGTCTTTCTACATTCACTGATGTACCTATAAAAGGTTTTATCCCCTTCTTAACTGAGTTGGCTATCTTTTTCCTCAGTTTGGGCCTTTGCTATTCTGACTTCCGCCTGCTTCTTTCTGCCTTAACTGGTACAGCTCTCTGTCCTGCTCCTTCTGTATTTCCTTATACTTCTGGAATGCTATCTTTTCTTCCTGACTTTCACAGCCACCTCTCTTGAGAACCATAGTGGCTTTTTCTTTCATTTTGATTTGTTTATTTGCTTCCACACAAAGGCTTGTTGCTCTGTGATGGCAGTTTTGATAATTCCCCATTGTTGCTCCACACCTCCTTCTAGCCTGTTTGCTAGTGCTTTCTGAGGCACTCTCCCATCTTGCCAAAGTCAGCCTTCCTAAAGTCCAGTACCCTCACTTTTTGTATGGCTTGACTCTGTAGCTGAGTTTAACGTGAACCACACTGTTTGATGGTCACTTGTCCCCAGATGGCAACCCACTTCTAGATCTGAGATCCCTCACTGCCCCCATTTGAGAGTATGAGGTCTAAGATTGCTCCCTCACGTAGTGGGTTCCAAACTAGCTGTCTAATGCCTGCCACCTGTAGGCATCAAGAATGGCCCTGTTTGGATGTCGCTGCAGCAAATGTGCTCCAGTTAACATCTGGCATATTCAGGTCTCCCATCAACAGTATCTTCCTTTCTCTGCCATTCCTAAGAATGCCTTCCATCATCCTTGTCCATTCCTTCCCTGATATGGGAGTCTGTACACAACTCCTGTGCGGATTGTGGTGCTCCTTTCCAGTCTCCAAGGTGACCCACAGTGCCTCCTCTCCTCCCTATTTACTCTTTTGTTCAGTTGCTTTATCCCTTCCTCTTACAGAGAGCTACTCCTCCCCTCTTCTCCCCTCCCTGTCTCTCCTTAGGTTATATACCCTGGTATGTTAACATCCCAGTCATGGTTCTCTGTGTACCATGTTTCTGTGACTGCTACGATATCCAGGCATCCCTCTTCCATCAAGGCCACCAGCTCAGGGAGCTTGTTGCCCAGACTACAGGCATTGGTACTCATTACCTCCATTTCCTGATGGCCTTACCCCTTTGCCCCATCCCTGTCCTTCTTCTTGCCTTTGTCACTTTCTCCATTTACCCCTGCCCTTCTCCCTATCGACACCTCCATGTTGGTGTTTGCCACACTTACTACCATGATTGTTTGGGGGCTAGGATTTTCCTGCTCCTTTCCAGTGCTCTCCCTTGGCTAGTTTAAAAGCTACAATGAAGCATTTAAACCTATCACCTAGGATTCTGGTTCCCTCCCAGACAGATGCAGCCCATCATGCCAGTATAGGCTTGCATCACTCCAGGTGGACCCCAGTCCCCAATGAAGCCAAATCTCTGAGCTCCACACCAGTTTTTCAACCACTGATTGAATCCCATGGTACGGAACACCCTAGCCTCTCCTATGCCATAGATGGGTAGCACCTCCAGAAGGTTACCGTAGTGCTACTGACTAAGGCCCCTCCCCAATTCCACAAACTCTTCCTGCACTTTCTAATCCCTTTCTTGCCAGGTCATTTGTCCCTAAGTGGACAATGACATCCAGCTCCCTCCCTGTGCAGCTGCTCGGCAATCCTGAGGATTCGCTCCCTGTCCCTCCAAGCCATGGCGACAGGCAGGACCTCACCTCCATCTCCCTTCCTTGCCCAGTTCTACCTTCCTAACAATGGAGTCCCCCACCAGGAGTTGTTTCCTTCCCCTGCAGGGTCCCCTGCCACCCTCCTGTGGGTCTCCTTTGAGGAGATTCCCAGCATCCTCCTTGGTCTCCACTGTAGGTGCCTCCATAGAGGAACCACACTTTGCCAGAATGGCATAGAAATTGTGGAGAGGTACAACTGGAGGGATGTGCCTCTGTTCCACCACCCTCACCCTCCCTGAGCCCACTGTGGTCCAACCGCCTCTTTCTTGGCAACCTCTGAGGCAACGGCAGTGGCACTGGTGGTCCTGGATGGAAGAGGAGGTCCTGCAAATCCTGGCCAACTCCAGCCTGGAGATGAGCAACCTCCTCCTCAGCCCAGAGAGGTGCCTGCAGATGGACAACACCGCATCCTCCAGAACATCTCCCGAAGACTGCTGCTCCACAGCCACTGCACTGCACCACTCAATCATATCTTATTTCTGGCCCTTAACTGTTTGCAATCCTTACTCTTTCCTCTGTTTTTTTTTCTCTCTCCTTACTTTCTGCCTGTGTGCCCTTTAAGCTCTTGATTGTCCTGTTCTGAGACAAGAATATCCTATATTTCTCAGTAGACTGCATTTGTTCAGAGGTAGACTCCAGCAGCTAGACGGGGCTGAGAGCTACTCTTGCCCTTCTAGGATGATGGGTCCTTGGTGGTTCTGTGATCACTCACTTCCTGCCCCTAAACAGGAAGTTCCTGTTGTCAGTCAAATCCTGTGCCTATAAAAATAGAACTACCTTTGGGTGGGGGAGTGGAGGGGAGGGAAGGAGGGCAATATAGTCCCAGTAGAAAAGTTCAGTCACACAGCAGTCCTTTCTCCTAGAGTCTTCTGCCAAGCTATTAGCAGAATCTTTCTAAGGCAGTCTTTAAATGTAGCTTCCTTCTAGCTAGCTACCCCCTACTGACCAGATCTTTCTACAAGTAATTTAAACCTCACAACAGTTAAGTCCTTTCAGTCACCTGAGATTTACACCTAGATGACTTTTCAGTTACCCATTCAGTTCAGTTAACCAAAACACACACTTTTTTTTGTTTTGTTTTGTATGTTAGTTTTTTTACCCTAAATTAAAGGTCTAAATACAAAAGTTCTTCTACTTTAGTCCCAGCAGAGAAGTTCAGTCACACAGCAATCCTTTCTCCTGGAGTCTTCTGCCAAGCTATTAGCATAATCTTTCTAAGGCAGTCTTTAAATGTAGCTTCCTTCTAGCTAAGCCACTCCCCCTACTTACCAGATCTTTCAACAAGTAATTTAAACCTCACAACAGTTAAGTCCTTTCAGTCACCTGAGATTTACACCTAGATGACTTTTCAGTTACCCATTCAGTTCAGTTAACCCAAACACACACTTTTTTTTGTTTTGTTTTGTATGTTAGTTTTTTTACCCTAAATTAAAGGTCTAAATACAAAAGTTCTTCTATTTTAGTCCCAGCAGAGAAGTTCAGTCAAACAGCAGTCCTTTCTCCTGGAGTCTTCTGCCAAGCTATTACCTAGGTACCTAAACCAAACAAGAGAAACACTCTGGATAGGGGGCTCAATGCCAGTCCATTCACAGAAGAAAGGGTTCTGAAAGAACTCTTAAAACTGAAGGTTGACAAAGCAATGGGGCCTGATGGGATTCACCTCAGAATTCTAAAAGAATTAAGGGTACAACTAGTGACACCAATGACTACTTTCTTTAACAAATGAAGGGAGGATTGGGTGGGAGGATTGGGTGGTACCTGAGGACTGGAGGAGGGCAGATGTGTAGAGATAGGTGAAGTGGCCCCAATTCGCTTCATGAAGTGATTCGCAGAGTGAAGGCAAATTCGTGGAGTGCTCTGCAACACAAAGTGGAGTACTTCGCGTTATAATGGGTAGCGCGAAGTCCATTGAAAACAATGACTTTGTGTTACTCCGCCTTCACAAACCACTACTACACCAATTGAAAACAATGTACTTTGCCTCACTTTGCCTTATTTTTAAGCTCCAAAGGTGAATTTAGCAGTGATTCATGGGATTTCAGGTCACATGGCACTAGATTGTTCTGCACAGCCTTAGTTTGGGGTAGTGTGTAGGAAGCTGTAGGAGATAGTCTGCTCTGAGAGCTCTTTGCATTCAAACCTTCTAAAAGCTGTTAAAAAAGCCTTTTGAGTCTTTTTTTTTGTTGAAACTTTAGTTAATTGATTGTAGGAAGCACTCCTGTGCTCATAACATCGTGCGTTTATTGTTTGTGTGTGGATTTTGAATGTTAATGTATAACATTCAGTCTGTGTACTGAGAGACAGTGGAAGTGTGCTTTGGGGGAGGGGCATATCTGTGGTGTAGGTAGAGTAACCTGGAGAAAAAGACAGTTCTTTCTGTTTTGGTGATATTTTTCTTATAACTGTGTTAATGTACACACAGTAATATTTTCAATAATTCTTGCCAGTTTTTTGCTGATTGTTGTGGTGCATCAGTGTATAATTTTAGTTTGTTTAAAATACGTGGTTATATTACTGAAATTTTCAATTTGCTATGCATTACTTGGTGTGTGTGTATGTGTGAGTATGTTTGTGACCTGCATCATCAAATCAGACATCTTTTATTGTGCCACATAGTAATTGTAGCAATGTGAACCTGCTATCCACTGCAGCTGTGTGATTTGTGTACTTCTTTGTGGTATCTTTACTGGTACTAGTACTAGTGACTGTTACTGCAGCAGTGCAGTACACTACTCCCCCATGGCCTGCCCCAACCGGCAAAGGTATTCTTTTCCAGATTTAAATTTCTGATGGTGAGCACTGGTTAGGTGTTGTGCCTTTGTGTCTGCATCTCTTCAGTGCGCAGTGCAATCTTAATCTGTCTGTGCATTTGCATCTCTTTAGGGCCCAGTCTCCATCTGTAACTTAAGCCACAGTTGTTTCTTTGGCTTCCCTTCAGAGTACTGGACAGGTGAGGTGTATAATTCTGCATGAACATTGTACTCATTAATATGTGTTTTTAAGTCAGGACCATCGTCATGAGTCACTCATGATACAAATCACGTTCTTCAACGTCATGGTCACAAATGCAGTCACAAATTACGATTCACAATCACGTTATGAATCACAACATTCATTTGTTTACTAGTTACTTTGATGTATTGTAAGCCTGTTTTGTAGTATCTCTCCAGGTTTCACCCCCCACCATTGTACTCATTGATATGTGTTTTTAAGTAGGGGAGTTTTAAGCTACAGCTCATTGGGAAAGTACAGCTGTAGGCATTCCCGTTACCAATACAGCTTCATATTGGTTATCTCACACCATCAACACCGAATCACATTCTTCATTATCACAGTCACAAATGCAGTCAAAAATCCTGATTCACGATCATGTCACGAATCACAACATTATTTTTTTTTCTAGTTTCTTGAATGTGTTGTAATCATGTTTTGTAGTATCTCTCCAGGCTTCACCACCCTACCATTGTACTCATTAATACTCGTTTTTAAGTCAGGGAGTTTTGTACTGCAGCTCATTAGGGAAGTACAGCCATAGGCATTCACATTCCTTCCTGTACAGCATGTGAGTTACAGTACTATAAGTAGTGGTGGGCAAAGTGGCCCCAATTCACTCCACAAAGTGATTCATGGATTAATGTGGAATCCGCAGAGTACTCCACAATGTGAAGCAGAGTACTTGGCTTCTTAATGAGGAATGCAAAGTCCATTGAAACCAAGGACTTTGCATTACTCCACCTTCCCCAAACCATTTCTCCACCAATTTTAAAGCGAAGTACATTGAAATCAATGTAATTCACCTCATTTCACCTTGTAATTCAGCTCCAAATGAAATTCTGCAGTGATTCATGGGATTACAGGTCACATGGGCTCTAGATTGTTCTGCATAGCCTCAGTTCTGGCCTCGGTAGTGTGTGTGTAGTGGTAGCTGGAGACAGTTTGCTCTCAGAGCTCTGCGATTCAGAACCTCTAAAACCTGTTTAAAATGCCTTTTTGAGTCATTTGGCTCAAAATTTACTACATCGATTGTAGGAAACCCTTCTGTGCTCATATCATTGAGTGATTATTGTTGTGTATGGATTTTGAATGTTAATTTAGAACAGTCAGTCTGTGTACTGTGAAGTGTGCTTTGGGGGATGGACATATTTGTGGTGCAGGTACATTAACTGGGAGAAAAAGGCAGTCTTTCTGTTTTGGTTATTTTTTTTGTATAACTGTGTTAATGTACACACAGTAATATTTTCAGTAATTCTTGACATTTTTGAGCTGATTGTTGTGGTGCAGCAGTGCATAATTTGTCTGTTTAAAACATTTGGTTATATTACCAAAGGTTTTCAGTTTGCTATTCATTACTTGTAGTGTGTGTGAGTGTGTGTGCGATGCATGCCATTAAATCAGACACCTTTTATTGTGCCATAGAGTAATTGCAGCAGTGTGAACCTGCTATCCACCGCACCTGCATGAATTTTTTGATACTGCTTTGTGGTATCTTTACTGGTAGTGGATTGTTACTGTCATGCACTAATCCCCAACTGGCAAAATGTATTCCTTTCCAGATCTGGATTTGTGACTTGTGTGCACTAGTTAGGTGTTGTTGTGCCTTTTTGTATGCATCCCTTGAGTGTGCAGCACAATCTTAATCTGTCTGTGCATTTGCAGTGCACCATTAATTCTGGGAGACTGCATTTCTTGTTACGTTTCTCATTTCACTTCGTCAGCACTGGGGAATTTTCTGGACACAAGACAGTAGCATTTCATCAGCATTGGGGAATTTTCTGGACACAAGACAGTAGCATTTTGGGGATGCACATTAATTCTGGTGACTCTGTGTGTGACCACTGTGCACATGACTGAGTGCACCATTAATTCTGTGAGACTTTGCATTTCTTTTTATGCTGTCATTTCACTTCATCAGCACTGGGGAGTTTTCTGGACACAAGACAGTAGCACTTTGGGGATGCACATTAATTCTGGTGACTGTGTGGGGGGTGCTGTCAATATTGTTGTCACTCTGCCTTACTTCACGTTTAAAGTGGAATGACAATGTGAAGTAACAATAATAAGGTGAAGTGAGCCTTTCCTATGGGGCACTCCACGTAGCAAAGTGCGAACGCGAAGTGGCCACTCTGCGTTCACTTCACAGGCAGATTTTAAATTTGCTGCATCTCTACAGATGTGATTACACTTCACAAAAGTGGGAGCAGGGCAGAAGCAGGACACTACAGACCAGTTAGTTTGACCTCAGTGGTAGGGAAAATGATTGAATCACTTCTGAAGGAAAGAATTGTTCAGTACCTAGAGACCAGTGGGGCACAGGACCTAGGGCAGCATGGATTCACAGTGGGAAGGTCACGTCAGATGAATCTAATAGATTTCTTTGACTGGGTGACCGAAGTTGTAGACTAGGGAGGGGCTATGAACATGGTCTACCTAGATTTTAGCAAGGCATTTGACACAGTCCCACACAAAAGATTAATATACAAGTTAGCCAGCCTTGGCGTGGGTCCCAAGGTGGTAGCCTGGATAAAAAAATTGGCTGGACAACAGGACATAAAGGGTAATAGTAAACATAGTCCACAGTGAAGAAAGGGTGGTTACTAGTGGGGTAATGCAGGGTTCAGTACTAGGACTGGTCCTCTTTAATGTCTTTATAAGTGACATTGCAGAGGAACTGGAAGGAAAAGTATGTCTCTTTGCAGATGACACAGCAATCTGCAACAGGGTTGATGCACAAGGTGGGGTGGAAAGGATGAGAAGGAACTTGGCAAGTAATGGTCAAATGTATAGCAGCTCAGGTTCAGTGCAAAAAAGTGCAAGGCAATGCATCCGGGAAACAAAAACCCAGGTGAAGTGCACACAATGAGAGGTGAGATACTAACAACAACAAAAATGGAAAGGCACCTAAAAGTAGTCAAGCAATGTGAGAAGGCAGTAAGAAGGGCTGGGGGATACTGGACTGCATAGGGAGAGGCATCAAAAGTAGAAAACAGGAAGCTGTTATCCCTCTGTACAGACACTTGGTGAGACCCCATCTGAAGTACTGCTTGCAGTTCTGGAGACCCCATCTCCGCAAAGACATAGAAGAGTGGAAGCTGTCCAGAAGATGGCAACCAAAATGGTGCAGGGTCTGCAGCAGAAGACATATGAAGAGAGACTAAAGGAGTTAATAACTGACACTAGGACTGGGGGGGAAGGGTGGCAAGATGGCCTCAGTGCTGCACTGCTCCGCTCTTCAAGGCTGCCTCCTAATGAATGGCCCTTGTAACCTTTTTGGAAGCTCTACTGAAGCTTTATTTAACTGATGAATGAAACCCTTCATATTCTTTGTGCTTGTTTGTGCTTCTGTTTTTACTTGGTTACTCGATGTAGCGCTGGTTTTAATGTACCGTCAGAGATGAAGACTGCTGCGGGGCATATCCTCGAGTTGTGTAAAAATACTGACTGAGCACTCAGCAGAGCTAACAAAGGTAAAAACAAGAGAGTTAGGGTTGAAACAGAAGTTCTTTCTCATCTTTTTAAGCAAACTGTTGTCCTATCCAGACCTAAGTTAAAGAAATATTGTTGTCTGGTGTTATTTAGTACCATAGATATGAGTGCCCAGTAAAGGAGACGTAAAAGCCCAGAAGGGACTTCTGAAAAGTTTATCTTAATGCTTTCAAGATAATTGAGCTGCTTTCTTTGTGCTCAAAAGCTCATTTGCCTTATTCTTGGCTGTGAAAGAGACAGACATGGAGGTCTATGTGAAGATGAATTAAGTCAGATTGTTGTGTTTGAAGACCTTGCTGTCCTGCAAGCTGGAGAGCACAGTTTGTGCTGAGATGCCTAAAGTGTCTTCTTAAATGGTATGCTAACATTGCCTAAGGGGGAGGTTGAAGGCACCAAATGAATGATTAAGTTATTACACTCAGTGGAGCGACTCTTCTTATTTCCTTTTTAGGTTTGGAAAAATAAACTTTGCCATATACGAGGACTGAAAATGAAGAATGGGGATGATGTTCTTGCTGATGCCCACAAATGAGTTTGGAAGAATGCAGATGGAAGCACCAGATTGAATGTACACATTAGGAGATTATTTAAATCACTCTATGACATTAAAATCCATACAAGGAACACTGTTTAACTACTGATTGAGGTAGAACTTGTGAAAAGGTGATTCAAAATGTTTTCTTCTGGATGTTGAGTAAAAGGTGCTTTGGATGCATTCTTTTTTAAATGGTTATTTCCAGCGGACTACAGTGCCTCATATCAGTTGCATTTGAGTATGGTTACCTAAAGGTTTCTTTAAAAACAGCTGGACTCCTTATTCAGGAGTGCTCTAGTATCTTTCAGAACTAATAATATAGCAGCCTCTCATTATGGAAGGATTCCTTGCATGATGCCTCAATGTGTATTCTGCTAATAGCAGTTGAACTTTTGTAAAAGAAATGCCGCTGATATGGGACATTTTTTTTTTCCTTACTGAAATTCTATAACTATTTAAAGTAAAGTGCATCGCTGGTTTCTAGTGTAATAATTTTTTGTAGGCTCAGTCCTCGGAGGATAGCTGGTTGATTCTGCTCATAAAAGAATGGACTCTTCAGAGCAACTGGAGCTTCATATTTCTTACCAGTGAAACAGCTGGACTTCAAATTTAAGATGAAGCCTTATAATTTTGTTTTTTAAAATTCAAATATAAAATTTTAGATTTGTTTCACACTAGAGCTTTATTAACTCTGGATTAGCTTTTGGTTTATGTATCATATTGCCAATATATACCTATAAAGGTATGTAATAATTGCAGCATATTATGGGCTTAATAACTCAAAATTGTTAAAAGGCACTGCAATTTTAATTTGATTGACATAATTGGCATAAATTAGAGAGAGAGAGTGCATAAACAGATTTGTGATGGTAGAAAACTGATGTAGGTATTTTAAGTTTGCTTAAATGTGATATTTTAAGCTTGTAAATTGTGCATTTATATTGTGCGCTTGTAAATATTTTGTTGTATTCTCAATATTGTATTGGCATACTGTCGAACAATAAACTAATTGATTGATTTATTGATTGTTTGAGATTAAAGGAGCTTAATATGTATAACCTCAAGGAAAGGAGGGAGAGGGGGGACATGACAGAAACTTTCAAGTACTGCAAGGGAATCAACAAAATCCAAGAGGGTAGCATCTTTCAGAAGAAGAGATGTGAAAGAACAAGGAGGCACAAATTGAAGACAGAGGGAAGATGGCTCAGAGGTAATGTGAGGAAGTATTTTTTCAAAGACAGGGTTGTGGATGTGGAACAACCTTCCTGAAGAGGTTGTGAAGTCAAGAACAACGGAGGAATTCAAGAATGCATGGGACAAACATAAGGCAATTCTAGTGGGGGGGGTAAGAGGAAGTAGGCTGTTGGTTAACTAGGATCTGCAGCTTATCCATCAGGTAGGGAAATGAGCAGACTAGGTGGGCCAAGTGGTCCTTATCTGCCATCAAATTCTATGTTTCTAATTCCCCTGTATCTTGAATTGTTTGTTTTGTGATGTATTGCTACAATCAGAAGTAGAAATGTGCTCTCAAGTCTTACATCTAGCGTAATTGCAGGGTCTTGTGTCATTTACTGTTCTGTTATTCTGTTCAGGTACAAGCCAGCTCCTAACAATTAGGTTGGTTAAATTAGGTGGTTGCTTAAATGACAGTAGTGGTAATTCTCACCGAAGGCACACTAACAAATCAGTAATGTACAGTCAAGTGCTCTGTTACCACCGTATCTGTTCAAGTGAGTAGGACAGAGATAAACAACATGTTGAAAAAGACATTTATTGAGCAGGAGCATTCCTCCAGGGAATTTGACAGAGCAGTAGAACGTGCAATGCAGATGCCAAGGGAACAATTACTACAGTATAAGGAAAGGACTACCACTGACTGAATACCCTTAGTTGTCACTCATCATCCTGATCTAGAGCTTTTGCGAAAAATTATTAAGCACCTCCAATCAGTATTCAATGAGGATGACACCCTGAAGTGTATTTTTCAAGAATTACCACTACTGTATTTTAAGCAACAACCCAATTTAACCAACCAGATTGTTAGGAGTCTGTTTGTGCTTGAAAAAATAATAGAACACAAAATGGCACAAGACCCTGCAATTATGCTAGATGTAAGACTTGTGATCACATTTCTACTTCCGATTCTATCAATACCCCACAAAACAAACAATTCAAGATACAGGGGATTTATACTTGTTCATCTCGTAATGTTGTTTATTTTATTCAGTGCAAGAGATGTCCACAAACAGGTTATGTTGGACAGACTGGACAACCTCTCCACATGAATGACATCACACAGACATATTATTAAAAAGAAGATGACTGATAAACCACGGGGGTAACACTCTCTCAGTCTGATCACTCCATCTCTGATATGTCAGTACTGCTTTTGAAAGGACATTTCAAAAATATACAACAAAGGCAGGCTTTTCAGATCAGACTCATTTTACTTTTGAACATGGTGGATGATGTGATGAATATAGATTTGGGTTTTATGTCACATTACACTGTTTAAACAGCTCCTGTTTTTTTCACCTGCTTTAAGGACAACACATGGACATATTATTGTGGTACATGGTGGTATTTAATTACATTTAGATACAAAATGGCTTTATGGATTCCTTGTTATTGGAAACCTATACACTGATTTCACCTGGGGGGTAGGGTGTGGTGGTGGGGTTTGTGTCCCTCAGTTTTGATTTTAGATTTATAGAACTGTTATTTAATACAACAATAGATTAAGTACATATGGACATATGTTGATACATGTACATATTAGGATAACAGTATTTCATTTATAAGGGGGTCGATGTTAGGTTTTGGTTTTAAAAATACACATACACATACACTAGTCACTTGTTACAGAATTGCAGATATATCACATTTTAAGACAGTATAAGTCTGAATATTCATGAGTAATATGAACTTATTGTACACAGAGTTTAAGACACATGTATCTGAACAGTACTTACCTGTGTAAATGTGTAAAACAGCTGATGAATGCTTAAGTTTCACTATGGCAGGTTGTCTTCCGACCTATTATTTTACTTAACACAAAGCTATTTAAGCTTATTTTTCCTTGCGGCTTTTAATCATTGTCATTTACTAATGCTAGCACAGACACACAGACAGTTTTAAAATATAGTTTCGCTTGATTTATAGCTTTTCCCAGGGAGTGTACTTTCAATTCAGTGACATTTGACCTTGGGATAGCTTCCTCTTGATGGAACATTTGCTGTCTTTATATGGTTATGATGTTTTTGAATGCAGTTTTGGCCAGTGGGGGCCTTTAACAACTTTTCATCTGTTTTTTTTTATCTGGGTTTTGAGAAAGTATGTTCTTTCAGAACAACTGCCAGTGTGTTTGGATGAAGGATTCTGTGTAATCCAAAAGCTAAAAGCACCTGTGTTCTTTTGTAACAACTCTGTTGGTCCAATAAAAGGTATCAAATCATCTGTTGTGTGGATCTTGTGTTGCAAGGATCAATATGGCAACAGGTTTTTTTCTGTGGCATCTGTAATACATAAATGCAAGATAGACTTTAGTAACATGCTAAACTAACTTACTTTTCTATAATATAATACACTACACTACATTGTTCCCCTGAGCTGTGCAGCAGTACATTACCTATAACATTTTTCATATATTCCTGTAGATTTAGAAATATGCTATAAAGTGGTTGTATACAAACAGCTATTTCATAATCTATCAAGATAGCAGTATTACAGTATGATTATATGTTACTGCAAGATTGTGTAAAGCAAGTCAAATTATGTGTTGATGTCATGTACACAGTTTCTTTCTGTGGTTTTTTTTTTGCTGGGGGCAGAGAGGAGGGATAACCAAAGAAACAAGGTATTTCACTAAATGTCTGTCTATTTGTTGTTATCTGTAAAGATGAAACAGTAAGATAAATCCTGACATCATTATTAGCCACTCACAACTGCTGACTTCTAAACATTACAGGTTCTGATATAAGCACAACAGCATGTCTCATAAACATAGTTGTGATAATCAGAGGTTGTACATTGTTATCATACTGCCTTTCCCACTCACTGGGCATTGTATTACTTTCCAAAAACTAAAATATTTGATTTAGACTTCAACTACTTTTTTCCTAAAACATCAATCATCAATATTGATTTATAATCTGTATAAACATATACAGTTAGGATGTGTCATAGGGCTATAAGATTTTATTGTATAGTCCTTTGTGTGCCAGCACTGCCTTCCTTTGCTTAACAGTTCTGTTACACAAATAACTCATCAATGTAGTCTTAAGCATAACAAACACAGGCAGTGTACATAAACATATAACAGTTGCAATTAATGGTATTGTGATTCTGTAATTGTACTATACCAGCTTCTTTGATGATGATGATGATGATGATGATGTTGCTGTCCTCCAGAACACCTGGATCCTCTTCTACCAGTTGCTCTGTGACTGACTCCAGATGTGCCGTTGCTTCGGGTTAGACAGGGAAGCCAAGATGGAGTGCAAGGAGAAAGAAGACATAAAGAAAAATAATAAGGCAAGTGTCATAATATGTTACATACAGAATTGATTTTTCTTCTATTTGTAAAAAGCATTATGATAATTCCATTTGTATTAACAAATGAGTCATTCATGGAGAGCAAGTATATTGGCTAACAGTGAACATGGACTGATTTTCAGAATGCAACATTATGTATGCAGATCAATACAGACAGAGATATGCCTTCTTGTTTTCTGTTTACAGATAATATTTAACATTATACTTCATATAAATTTATTTCTGCTATGCCATTATAAGATATAGTAGTATTGTGTGAAATATGTCACATAGTTCTTCTTTTACCATGCTATCAAGATACGTTTCTATGTAATCTGCAATGCATGCAAAAACCAGTTCAAGACATTTTAATTGTCAGTTGGGACAAACAGCAATTATGATTTGTATGTGATATCTGCCCTCCACTCACCCTTCTCTGATGTTATATAATGCCCTCCACCACCATTTCACACATTGCACTTCACTACAAGGAAATAAACTGTCTGGTAATCACAATCACTACAAATTATGACTGTATTTTCTAGTGTTACATACTTCCATGTTGTCTGTCACCTGGTTCTGGCTTCCCTGCCTCTTCCCATTTTGCTTGGGCATGCTGGAACCAGTCCTTGTCTTTTTCCAGGACATTGCCAGCTTTCTTTAGCTTTTAAAAACACTGTTGCAGCACTTTCCATTTGAAGAGCAGGAGCTGGGTCTTTGGTGAACCCCCTTCCTCTACAGGTAACCAGTCACTTTCTCCCACATTTTGTAAAGAGACAGGTTAGTCCCACTTATTACGATCAGGGCTCTGCCATTTTTTTGGGGTCCTTTAACAAGGTCAAGCACCTCCTCTTTGTTCCAAGTCTTAGGCATTTTCTGTGAAGAAAAGAAAATGTAAAGATGATGATGACATAACAATATACTTAATTATTATTTATTTATTTGAGTTTTAGTGACCGGGTAAGTCCACTGAGACAATACAGTTCCTTTTTCAGGAGTGACCTGGGTATGGATTACATACAGTAACAGAGCAGATTAACAGAGTGGTAAAACCTTGGACATATAGTAACAGTGCAAAGTACCAGAGTGGTAAAACATTTGACATATAGAAGAGCAATAAAACAAAGCAATGAATAAATACTTAAGCAAGGTTTGTCAGGTAAGAGATAAGTAAAAAACAGGGTTAGGCATTGTCACAGGATAATAACTTCAACAAAGCATTAAGTAGCAAAGTGAACATCAGGGGTATATTAGGAAGGGAGGGGGATGAGGACATATTCATTTGAAGCAGGAACAGGGTGTAGAGGTGGAGAATGAGGCAGATATTCATGAGACTTCAATATTCATGAGATGTTTGCATACTGTATTACTAAAATATTGTGGATATGAAATGGCAAGAAAGTGTGTACAAACGTCATTGTGCTACACACGTCACATCACTCTGTATTGAATCTTCATAAAGGTAGAGGGAGGTACCAGCTCAGACTTTATGGCCCCAAACCACAATTACTTACTGCAATGCAATAACAGGAATGGCCTTACACATGTTGTGCTTAGTAGGATTTGTATGCAGTTGCTAGAGGAGTTAGGACACCATGGTTTTCATGTCTTCCCTTATTGCAATTGTGACTTGTACATCAAAATCATATCTTGTCCTCTGTGTTGTGTGTTACTACTAATTACAGTTACAAACCTTTAATAAGGCTCAGTCTTGTCAGTCTCATGCTTTTGTTATTTTTTTGACCAAGGTTGATGTGGCCCTGAAAAGAGCCATTATTGGGTGACATCAGGGTACTGCAAATGTGTATTTATTGGTTGTCAACATAAATCATAACACACTTTTGATCTTGTGTTGGATGTCTCCAAGGAAAATAACACTTCCAATGTCTAAGAAATATACACCATTGTTTAAAAAATGTGAATAATTACAATATTTAATTTGGGGGTCAGTAATGGTGTGCATACCCAGATGACTCAAAAAGCCAAATATTTAGCTAGCCCAGTGGCATGGAGAGCTGAGGCATCATGCCTCACCTCCTGCCATGCTGGCAACCCGTGTTCGTGGTGCAAGTAGGTCACCGGGGGTCGGCCAGGGAGGGAGAGGATAGAGCATCCAGAGGACAGCTCTCCTATCCCATGGAGGGGTGTGGAAGGAGTCCGCTGCTTGACTGGCCGATAGCAGTGGCTGTGGGCCTGCACAATGGACCCATATAAGAGGTGGAGCCGAGCAAGACACCCAGCGTGCTGTGTATGGAAGCATGCTTGACTCAGCCATTGGTGTCATTGCACACCTTGGTTCCACACTCAGAGCAGGGACAAACTGGTGGAGAAAACAAGGGGACCAGTAGGATGTAGCCAGTCTCCCTACTGCACCAGGCCAGCTGGCACCTCAAATCGGTGTGTTGTGATGGCCGGCACCAGGTCCAGTGGTGGTGATGGGGGGGACCAGTGGAAGGGGGCCAGTCTGTGGGGGGATAAAGAAATAATTAAAAAAAAATTGATTGTTGACCTTTCTGTGTAATCTTTCAATTCCAGGTGCATACTGTTGGCCTTTCCAAACCATGCATTTTATAAATATCTGTATACAGTATCTTACTGTTGGGCAACACTGCATGTAGTTCAGCCAAATCAGATTTAGATAATTCTATGAAATCAGTACCCCTTTTGAAGCCCTGACCCTTACCCCCAACATACATGAGCAGTATGTCTGGCCTGGGGTGACTGTTTAAAAGCCTACATATGGTCAGCATGAGTTGCTCCCATTTCATGCCCCACTTAACAAAACAATGAAAATCACAGTTTTCCAGTTGCAAATCGTTCCCCAAATGACTTTTTCTGGCAAACTGTGTACCCCTTCACACAGGTGAACTGACCACAATTGAAACAGTAGTAGTGAAGCTTTCTGCCATGCTGAACCACTTTAAAGACATTGCAAATAACAGCAACCATAATAGTGTGTGTCTCTCACAGTAGTCTCTGCCAACTGACACACTGCTTTCAGTTTAAGAGTTCTGGGTTGTCAAGAATATTAAACAAAATAAAAACATGTTTAAACCTTTCAATCCTTTGCACTTTAAAACATCGCTAACTTGTTTACCAATCAGCTTACAAGTTTAACAGTGAGGTTGATGTACTCTGTTGATTTTTTATGATTTTAACATGTTTATTTGTGGTTGGCTGTGACTGTTTAGATGGCAGAAAAGTGAGATATTTTTTAAAAGGGAAAACATTCATAAATGATTAGGTAATATTTCACATGAAAGGTTGTCATGGTAGTTGATTGGCCACTGGAACCCCTATATATTGTGGCACATAGAGTTTTTCCCTCCCTTTTTGTATGGTAACTTAAGTGGTAAGATTGTGATCTAAAGTGAAACATTTTACTATGATACTTCATGCAATGACTTGTGGTTGTCCAGTAATATAAAATATTGCAAGGATAATTTTCCTGCCTTAATATTAGGTATAAGTAAGCAGACTGTGGCAAAACCAATAAGCTATTTGGTATAAACTGAAGCTATATTTATTTGTAGTTACCATGACCTTATTTGCCTAGTCCTATGGGTGTCTGATGAATCTGCCATTTGCACAAATTATTTCTGCTGAATAACATTAACAGTTTTGCAATGTTTTAAAAATGTCTTCTTTCATGATGTAGCATTCTTGTTTTGTGATCCAATCCTGTTTCATGATCTTCTTTCATGAGTTGCTCACAAAAAATGAATACCAAGTAATAAGTGAAGAAAATGAATTGCATGTGGTGTCCTGGGACAAAGCCTGTTTGGTTGAGGTGTACTAGAGAGGGGATCAAACTTTGCAATCACCTGCTCAGAAGTTTGGCAAAGATTTTTGCATACTGATTGAGGAGTGAGATAGAGTGGTGGCTCATACACTCCAGAGGGTCCCTACCAGGTTTAGAGATAACCATAATCATGGCCTCCCCCTGGAATCAGAAGTAGCACCACCAGCATGCGCCTCATTACATACTTAAACCAAGGTGGGGGCAAGATCCACTGAGAATTTCTTTAAAAATTTCGCTGTGAATCCATCCAGATCAGGTACTTTAATAGTATTATTTATTTGTTCATTCGGATACAACCTTTGAGTATACATTCTTTTACAAAGGTTCCACGTGAGGATGTAAAACAGCAGAGACATAATAAAAACTTGACAGTTAACACAAAACATAAGACTGCTATGTAATACAGAAAAAAGATAAATAACACTTTTGAGTAACCCAGACAACTGAAATTAAACAGCAAGAGGAAATTTTCAATTAGCAACATATGGCATAGCTGACCCAGGGGGGTCTGTCAAGGTTGAGTATCAGAAAAGGTAGGAGAAAGAAAGGGGGAGAGTGCAGATGAGGGGTAGATTAGAGAGAGAGAGAGAGAGAGAGACAAAGGGATTGGGAGAAGGAGAGTATTTGGGGGGATAGTGGGTTGAAAGGGGAGGTGCTGGGGGACTGGTCCTTTGTATGGTTATGTTCCTTCTCTAAAACTGCAATATCTTCCAAAGCTTTAGTAACTTTGAACTGATGTAATTTATTTTGATAAGCTGAGTAACTAATAATGTTACCTCTTAATACAGCTTTTAAATCATCCCATATAAATCTGAGTTAGGAGTATGCTTCTTTATTCTCCTCCAAATAGAATTTGATAGTTTCCCTCAGTGACTCTACAAATGCCTTGTCTGATAATAATCCAGAATCAAATCTCCAACCACCCCTCCTTATATCAGCCTCCCATCTGACCACCACCTGGACCATAGAATGATAAGAGAAGGTGACTGGATGTATTACCACCTCTTGAAAGCAATATACCCCTTTTTCCCAAGTGTAAATTCTATCAATCCTGGAATAGGAATTTGAGGCTGGTGCAAAAAAGGTGAAGCCCTTCCCTTTGAGATTTTACCATCTCCACATGTCTACTAGTCCCAGTTCAAAGGTCAGCATCCTCAGGAGTTTAGAACTACCATTTGTCCCTCACCAACAGGGAGGGGTTTTATACAAATTACAATTCTCTCCACAGTTCCAGGCCCTGGCCACAACCAGTTGTGCTGGTACCAGGTTAGCTATGGTCTGAAACAGAGATCTGAAGAAAGCTCCTGATGAGGGTGTTGGAGCATAGACTCTGACTGTGTGAAGAGGCTGATCCCTGAACTCACCCGTGAGAAGAACCCACTGGCCATTTCCCTCTCTTTGTACATTTAAAGTTGGAATGGAGGAGTGCAGCTCTCTAAGTGCAAAGTGTAGATTCTCTGGACTTCACCAGGGAATATACGCCTTCCCCTCCTTAAGTGACTTCAGATAAAGTGGCAGCCCAATAACAACAAGAAGTCTCAGATCTTTGACTGGTTCATAAACAGACATCAAGATGTACATCTATCCATATAAATTCTCTATCTTCATTCAAATATAAACTATGGAGAGGTCTTGAGGAGGAATTAGTTCTCCCTCCACCTACAGTAGTAGCCACAGACATTGCCAGCTATTTCCAGATATTTCGTGAAATTTTCTAAAGAGTTTCTTCCTGCTGCCCCTACTGTGGTAATGCAGAAAGCAGGAGATTTCTCTAGAAATATCATAGAGCCCAACTAGTAAATATATAAGGTCCGGTCACCCCCACTATACCACAGACCATACCTGTATACACTGGTACTGATAGGCCCTTGCAGGCAAAGACAGGAGAGTGAACAAAAATCCCATTAATCTTATGTATTATTTGACCATAACATACCCACTTTCCACCCCTCTATCCCCTCCCATCTAGCAAAATATAGGGTCTCAATTCTCTGACCTGATCAACATTTTCCATTTGCCCAGTAAAGTGTTCTTTTATTATAACTATAATGAATACCCCCAGAATGAGCTTTAAAAAAAAAAGGACTGAACAGTTAACATTCACGTCCCAGCAGTTCCTCTTTCAAACAAAGATTTCAAAATGATTTCCGTCTCTTGATTTCCTATAATGGCAGCAGCCAAAAGAAAATAGCCAGTTCAGGAGGAATTATCTTTGAAAAGACAAGATTCCTTTTCCCTTGCCCTTCAAGTGTGTGAGCCATACATTAAGTAAAAGAAAAATAAATCAGTACTTACAGGAACTGGGGTGAGCAAGAAGTCCATAGTCAGCTCGTGCAGTTCATGTATGGTTCTTCTCTGGTAGGGTTGTAATGCCTGCGCACCACAAATACAGTCCCACAGCATTCAAGACCTGCAGAAATGTGTATCAATACACAAAGATTCCTCATTCCTCACCAAACCCCTCACAAATAAAAGTTAGGCAAAAGATGGAGGATCAAATCAACAGGGAGCCTTCTGCACTGAGTAACCCAGCAGGAAAGATCAGGGGACCGTCCTCCACAGGTGAGCCCTCCAAAATAATTAGTAGACTGTAGTGGACAAAGCAAGTCAGGTTGCTGCAGCCCTGGGGAGGAGCCATCTGGCAACATCTGCATGAAGAGGGAGCAAGTCCACCCTCCTTTTACACGCACATTTTCCTCTCTGTGATATAGCCAAGAATAGATCTTCTATTTCTTGTTCTGCTTGTTCTTCTCTAGTGTTTGGAATCTGGATTCTGAGCATTTCCAAAATTGGGGATGCTTGCAGGAGAGAGTCAAAAACATGAATCCCATCTTTATCCTGCACCCAGAGTGTCATAGGATATTGGAGAAACGTGTTTAGCCCCTTATCCCTCCATGCCTTCACAACCAGCAGAACTTTCTTTCACTTGGCTAGCATAACAGGAGGGTAGTCTTGATCAAAATTAACTTTCTGCCCATCCAAGTTTAAGTCTTTTTTTATTTCAGACCATAAGCAGGAATTCTTTTCCTATGGGAAATCACAGGAATTTAATTAAAACTGATCTAGGAGGAGCCCCCGGTTTGTGTTTGGAGGTGACCACCCTGTGAGCTCTTTCAATCTCTAGGTGAAAATTATCCTCTAATGACAGCTCCTGATACAACCAGCATTCAAGGTATGCCACCATATCTTCCTGCTCCATGCCTTGAGGTATTCAAAAAATCCTGATATTTTTTCTGGCCCTCACCTCTGCATCCTCAGCCCTGAGTGTAAGGTCTCTCTCATCTGTGCCAGTGAACAAAAGACATATGTTGATTTTGCATAGTTTCAAGGTGCGACTCGATAACCATAGTTCAGGATTCCAACTTTCTGAAATCATTCTGCAAGCCAGTGATTTTATAATCTATCCGATGCAAGATATTTAGCATGTATTTGTCATTGGCCTTTGTGAAAGGAGAAGTAGTATCTGAGCTGGAGTCCTCATCCTCATCAACCGACACTATTCACTCCAAGGAGTGGGACAGGGTAGGACTTACAGGCCGCATATCTATCTGAGTGGTGGAGCTCCTTCCCGGGGCAGAAAAGTCCTTTTTTTTTTGTTTTCCCCATATGGCCGGTGGTCTGGGAGGATCAAAGGTGCTAGAGGCTTAGGTTTTTGTACACCGATGGTGATTGAATTAACTGCTTATTTAACCTGGGCCACTGGAGCTGCAAATCAGGCTGCCATCTAATAGCGAGACATCACCAGAAGTCCAAAAATGCATTTCTATGCAGATCGTTGTCATATTTATGATGGAAAATGTTTCATTAGGTCTATTCACTGTATTTAACATTGCTGAATGCATTTAACCAAAGTATAACAAAACAGTTGTTTTATGTTGTTAAAGGTACAAAATGTGTTGATAAAAATTAAAAAACAAATTAACACTAGTGTTTTTTTTTTGTTCCTTTTGCAGACACAAGTGGTGCATCTGACTTTCTACAGGTAAGGAAAACAAAGAAATCTAGCAGATATGGCTACACAGTCACATACTTTGTCACAAAAAGAAGTTTAGAAAGAAAATTGATATAGTAAAACTACAGAAAAAAATTAGTAGTACTTGCCAGTAAATGAAAAACCAGAATACAGTAGGAAAATGTCTTTGTAGCTAACATCCATCATAGAAAAATTAACTATTTTAAAATGTATTCAGCAAAAGCAAAAGGTGGTTTACATCATATCTACAATAATGAGACACAAGGAAAAATAGAGATTATGAAATTATGCATCAGAGTAAAACAGTTTATACATGTCTCTGTAAACTTCCAGTCATGTTTGTGATCACAGATGATGGCTGAAATAGATGAAATAAAGAACAAATTTAAGATAAAAAATGAAGTTGCAGGAGTTCCCAGATCTGAACAGAGAGAACTTCTGCTTCATGTTTTTTTTCTTTTTTTTGAAATTCAAGTTTATTAAATTTTGTTATTAGCACATCTATAAGAACAATATATGTCTAGGAAACATGTGACATAATGATGCATCTTACAATGTAAGAGAACCATAAAAAGACAACATTAATTATTATTCCCTCCTTATAGTCACACTACTTACCCTTGCCTTCCACCCTCTCTCCCCACAGTAATATTTGAGATAGATCTGTTCATGACATTCGTGCAGAGTCCGTTTACCTTGGTAGATGGCTCAGACTGAAGTAAGTAAAGTGTTTGGAAGGGCTCCACACCCGTTCGAATTTAGGCGACTAGCCCTTCTAAGTAGCCCGTATTTTCCATATTTAAGTTGAATAGTAGTTCTTGTAGCCATTCTCGTAGTTAATTGGGATGTCGTCCAACCAATGCTTTAGTACTACTTTCTTAACGGAGGATGAAATCAAGGCCATGTAGTATCTTCGGCCTTTGACTGTAATACCAGTATAGTCACCTATCAGACAGATTTCTGGTGTAAAATAGTGTTCAATGCCCAGTAGCGGTTCTGCCTTCTGTTTAATTTGGTCCCACAGCCCTTTTATCAGTGGGCATTCCCAGAAAATGTGATATAGATCTCCCACTACCTGATGGCATCAGGAGCATGACTGATCTGGTCTACCTCCTATTTTATATAATTTAGAAGGGGTCCAAAACATATTGTTTAAAAAGTGATACTGCATTACCCATAATCTATCCTGGGTTACATATTGGTACGTATGGTGCCAGATCACCTCCCAATTCCTTCCTTGTTCCCTGAATTGACCAAGCCAGAATCTGGTTTTATTGTCAATATCTATGTACACCTGATCAAACAGAGCTTTATAAATTTTGGAGACTGCATGCGGTTCCCAAGCCAACTGGGCTAGGGTTTCAAACCATTCCCCGGTTATATACCCATCTCTTAGTTTATGCTTAAATTGCTCCAATAGGTGTCTGAGCTGATATACTTTGAAAGTCTGGTGAGGGCCTATATTATATTTAACTAATATCTCCGCTACTGAAGACACCTGTCCCCTGCACAATATCCATAATCCTTAAACCTTTCAATTGGGGAAGCCAGGAATCACTTATCATTTTCCCACTGATCTTCAGATTGGGGTTGTGACATATTAACTGATGTCTGTCTGTGCTCGGGGGGTAATGCAGGGAAGCACATAACTGAATATGAATACGCAAGGAATCTCTTATTGGGGTGGCTACAAGTTTGGGGGGCAGAGTTCTTGGGGAGGAGTGGAGAACAGCTACTGGGTCTATGCCTGCTTCCTGTATCAGTTCCTTTTCCAACTTGACCCAAGAGGGTACATAGGGCAAGGACCCAAGATCCGTGGAAGGCACGAGCCAACCTAAATATTTACATACATTACTTGCCCAATAATATAATCCAAAATGTGGTAGTCTTAGCCCCGCTTTCTCCCTGGAGGCAGCTAGCCTATGATATGCTCTACAGGGAAATTTCCCTCTCCAAATAAAATATGAAATAATTGAGTATATTACTTTGTGCAATTTTAAAGGTAACCACACATTGAGCATGTTTAGGGGATAGTAAATCCTAGGTAAAATATTCATCTTGATTATGTTAATCCTTCCCCAGAAAGAGAGCGGAAGTCTACCCCATCTGTCAAGGTCTTGTTTAATAGTATTCTTAAGAGCGTCCAGGTTGAGTCTCACTAATTTAGATTCCGTTCTGGCCAAAATAATTCCTAGATATTTCAATGTGTGTGGGGCCCACTGCATACCCGTGTGTGCTACATCTGACCTATAAACTTTCATGTTAAGAGGGAATATCTGAGTTTTCCTTACGTTTATTTTATAGTTAGATAACTTGCCATAGTCCGCAATAAGTCCGAGCACAGCTGGTACTGAGGTGCGAGGATGGGTGATGTGTAGTAAAATATCATCCGCGTAAGCGGAAATCTTAAATTCCTGCGACCCAATTTTTATCCCCATAACCCTAGGGTCTTGTCTGATTTTACCTAGGAGGGGTTCCAAGTATAAGTTGAACAAAAGGGGGGATAAAGGGCATCCCTGTTTGGTGCCAGAGTACAGAGGGAACCCTGCCAAAAATACCCCATTGCAATATATTTTGCAGGCGGGATCTGTATAAAGCAAACACGCTATTAATGAAGGAAAGCGGAATGCTGAATTTCTCCATAGTCAAGGACAAGAACCTCCAGTCGACTCTGTCAAACGCTTTCTCAGCATCAACAGACATCAATCCGCATGGAGATTTACTGTCCTTGGATGCTGAGAAAATATGAGATAGCTTGCGGAGATGGTCTGAGGCCATTCTACCATTCATAAACCCCACTTGGTCTTGATGTATTAACCTAGGCATGACCTGAGCTAAATGGACCACTAAAATTTTCGCCATAATTTTCACGTCATAGTTGATTAATGATATAGGTCTATAATTTGGGACCTTGTCTGGCTCTCTGCCTTCTTTGGGGATAAGCACTATCAGGGATTCAAAAAGGTGATTGTCAACTGTATCAGAGGTGAGTATGCTATGGAATAATCTTTTTAACCCTGGGCTTAACTGGCTTAACTGCATAAAGCATTTATACAAATTTGGTGAGAAACCATCCGGTCCCGGAGCTTTATCCGTTGAGAGCATCTGGATTGCTTTTAAGATTTCAGTATCTGATATGGGGGAGGAGAGCATTTCCCTCTGATCTTCTGATATCAGAGGCAAGTTACAGGAGGAAAGATATGCCCTTACCTCCTCCCTACCAGGTCGGGGAGATATAGGGCTATATAATTCTTTGTAATACTCTTCGAATTCCTTAACTATATCGGAAGGGGTGGTTTTAATGGAACCGTCTATCAGGGAGGTAATACTTTGAATGGTTCTAGATGTCTCAGTTGCTTTTAGATGCATAGCAAGAAGATGTCCTGCTTTCTCGCCTTGATCTAAATATAAGGCTTTCGTTTTACTGATGGCATATTCCGCTTTATCTCTCAGAATCTCATCATATTGATGCTGCAATCTAACTAACTCCTCCCTAGTCTCATCCGGTGTGTTCTTTGAGAAGGTGTTTTCTATTTCTCTGATCTGGGTCAACAATCGTCTGGCCCTACTCTCTCTCTCTGTTTCTTCCTGGCTGCTGCTATTTGAAATAATTCACCCCTTAAGACACATTTTAGTGCACTCCATTCAATATCTCCTCTACCTGTCGAATTACAGTTTTCTTTCTCATATTGTGCTATTCTCTGGATTATACAGTCTCTAATCTCCGTGGAACAGAGAAGTTGATTGTTTAATTTCCAGATAATCTGTTTAGGAATACTGAGGGTGAGATTAAGGGTGCAGTTGACCGTAGAGTGGTCCGAGATAATCCCTGGGAGATTTTTGCAGTATGTCAGACCCGGGAGCAAACACTGGCTCATCAAAAAGTAGTCAATGCGGGACCTTGATTTGTGGACTTCCGATAAGAATGTGTACTCCTTACTGGAAGGATATAACACCCTCCATGGGTCGCACAAGTCCAGATTATCTGACAGGTCTCTGATAGCTCTCTGAGCCGGAGAGAGGCCCCTACCCCTCTTGACTTCTTTATCCATTTCTGGATTGAATGTCAAATTCCAATCTCCACCCAGCATTATAGGAAGGTGAAGGAAAGGGGATAGAACACTTAATAGTTCTGTAAAAAAGCCGGGTGAGTCTCTATTTGGGCCATACACACTGCCTAACACTGTCCTTGTTTGGTTTAAGAGACCTGCTACGATTATGTAACGACCCCCAGGGTCTGCCAGTTTTTGCTCACACACAAAAGGAATATTCCTAGTAATTAAAATAGCTACCCCCCTACTAGCTGAACTATCTCCTGCAGTGTACACCTGACCAACAAACTGATGCCTGAGTACATTAGATTCCCTTTCCTGTAAATGTGTTTCTTGCAAACATATTATCTGGCCCCTTTGCAGTTGCAAGTGTCTCAGTATCTTATATCTCTTTATTTTCCTCCTGGCCCCCCTGATATTCCACGTGATAAATTCGTGTGTACTACCCATTATCCAAATGCTCCGTGTAATACCCTCGTATGCTAGTCGTCAACATCCCTCTCCCTTTTGCCCTTAGCACCACCTGATGAACAGATCTGTCCGTACTGTTTCCCTTTAGCACTCTTCTACTTAACCCCCTTCCCTCATCTCTGTTCCCTCCACTGATTCCAGGTGCACCCCACTTATATCCCTTATTCCCACATACATCTACAACCTTGGACCATACATGTTTCCGATAGAATCTTTCCCCCTCCCCCAACACACCCATCTTACTGCCCATGAATTCCCAAGTTCCATTCCTCCCGATCTCCCTCCAGCCTCCCCCTCCCTCTGATCGGTATATAGCTGGTTCCCCCCAAGTAAAAGCCCACCATATTATCGTTCGCTTATTCCTCTTACCCCAAGAACCGGAGTCTAAGAATCCAACAACAAACAAACAAAAACCACCACACAGGAGAAAGTCAACTCAGCTACCCCAACTAATTTCCCTTAAGGGGAATCTTAACCATACACTGTGAAATGCCCAGACCTGGTATTAAATGATTAACCACCCTGGTTGGTACAGAATCCTTAGACTCCATTTCTGTCCCTTTTAGCCCCCATATCACAGAGCTTCTTCTCCTTCAACATGTGTTTTTAAACCAACATATAAGCAAACCCCCTTAGTAACCGGTCACAGTGCACAATCAATGAAACATGCTTATAGTAAACATTCCAAGACATTTATACCCCCCTTTTCAGAAATATGAGGGAGACAAAAAAAAAAAGGTTTCTCTAGCTTACTTTAATGTCCTTAGAGTCCCTGCTTTATCGTTATTCCCGAGCCATTATCTGGGGGTACTTATTGCCAAATAAAAGGAAGGATAAAGCTAATCGAGCCTGTACTCCCGCCCCCACTGTCAGACTCGCAGAGAGGAAATGTGATGTGGGAGCTCCCTCTTGTGGCCAAAGTGCAGCACTCTCTCTACCCTATTTGAAAAGGCGATCAAAATACTCCACCCAAACAGGCTCCGTAAATGGTACCAAATCCTCCTCTGGATCCAAACGATGAACCGATGCCTCTGGAGTCCCCAGGAAAATCCTCTACAGGAGCATTAATGGCGGCCATCGCCCCCACCCAGAACTGCTGCCCTGAAAGAGGTGATGGATGTACTCCTCCATTTTCCCTTTGGGCACCGAGATCCATTTACAAACTGACACAGTACTCCGGAGGCTTATCCTACCCAGCCAGACCTCGGGTCCCCAGGAAACTTCTCCAAGGCAAACCCCCAAGGTGACCGAATGACAAGATGGGTCTCCCACTGTGAGCTCCATGGGAAACGAGGCCCAGCCAGGAGAACTGTCCCTAGGCATCGGCACGTAACCACCGGGTTCATTTATAGGAACGGAAGCCTTAACAGCAGCTATAGCCCCCGTCCAGAACTGCTGCTTTAAAAGAGGTAAGAAATGCACTGCTCTGCTTTTTCTTTGGGTATTGAGCTCTGTTTACAGTCCTATACCGTATGTTGGGGGCTTGTCATTCCCAGTCAACTTTTGGGTCTCCGGATTTCTGTAGGGTCCTGTCAAACTACGAATGCAGCTTTCCTATTAAGCCGCAAAGGTGGGACCCACGTTACAAGGGCAGGGTAAGGCTCAATTAAGACAGCAGCATCACACAGAAATAACAATTATGCTGAGCCGGTTACCAAATTAACGAATTTAGGACTTTTCCTGTGTTCCCATGATTCTGCGAGTGTCGGAGAATCTCTAATTAGTTACACTCTGCTCATTTACACTACTGGGTGTAATTGTTTGTGTTTCTTCACAGTTTAATACTCTGGATGAATATTGCTCGTCGCCTTCACTTCTGTTTAAACAGATCTGGGAGAGCTTCCCGCAGCCCCCTTGTTGCCGACTGGGCGTCCTCAAAACTGGACCACTGGCCCGACAGTGCCACCTGTAATCTCGCTGGATACCCCATTCTGAACCGAATACTTGATGCTATCAGCTTGGTTACAATATGGTGGTATTCAGCTCTTTTATGGTGCACTGATAGCAGAAGGTCTTGTGTAAGCCTTAACGGGGTTCCTTCCCACCTCACTTCTTTGAGCTCTTTAACTTTGGATAGCACAAACTGCCTCTCCTGAAAGTTCAGAAAGTGGAAGATCAAGGTGCGCGGTGGGGATCCTGGTGGAGGCATTGCTCGTAGTGCCCGGTGAGCCTGCTCGATTGTATAGTTTTCTCCGAAGGGCGTGGGGCTGGCAATCTTCCATAGGAATTTCTGGATGAACAAGATTGTGTCTGGTCCCTCTTCTTTCTCAGGGAGACCAATTACTATCATGTTGTTCCTTCTGCTCCATCCCTCCAGGTCTTCAATTTTCAGCTCCATTTTGTTGATTTTTTGTTTCAAGTGCACTATCTCCGGTTCTTGCTTAGCCACCATTTCTCCAATGAAGTAACCTTGATTTCCATGTCTCCCATGCGACGAGATAAATCCTCTAATGCCTCGGTGTCGGCCTTCAATTCTTCCATTACCAAACAAAGATCTGTACAAAAAGGTTTAAATTCTGCCAGGAATTGTGCCAGTGTCAGGGGCTCCTTTTCCGGGTCATTGGTTTCACTTTCTGGGCCTCCTACGAGTATGGCGGTCCTGGCTTTTTTCGGCAAGGCCTTCGCTGGAGACACAGGCGGGGTATGTTTTGGTGGAGCTCTTTTCATTTCTGCCTCCATCAGTCACCGATTTCCGTGAAGGATGTTCTAGAAACCTTTAGTTAGGGTATTCCAAGTCTGTTCTTGATGTAGCTCCTCTGTAATTAATTTAAGGAATGTTTATAATGGAGTGGAGGCTGGAGCAGTTCGATCAGGCTGCTACTCCGGAACCTGCATCACGTGACTCCCCCTTCTGCTTCATGTTTGATAGGTGTTGGCTACACAATGAGCAGAGAGAAGCCATTTTTTTGAGGAACGTACTAGCCACTCAGTAAGCAAGTAGCTTTTTGTGTTGATGAAGCTAGGAAAACACACAGTGTGTTGCCATTGGTTGAGCAGCATGACTCACATGACATAGATAAAGAAAATGACTCCAGCAGAACAAAACAAGATACAATGTCTCACATGGACATGTGATGAGAAATGTAATATTAGACAAAGGTCTTTTGATGAGACAAAGGACTTCATCAATCTTTTCATCATCAGAAAGACTAACAAAAAATATAAACTCATACAAAACATAGATAAATGCCTATTTAAATCTCACAGTGATTAGGTGGGGCACTCACTGGCATGTTTGCATACAGGCACTTGTGACAGTTTATTCCACCACATATGCAGGCTCCCTGTGCATAATACAGGAATGGCCAGACTTTGGTCAAAAATGTTCCAGGTCAGGAGGGCTGTCTCTAAATTTGCATGCCTAGACTTTTTATTGACAGGTGACATAGTGCCACTACTTTTATTTGTTAGCTTCAGAAAAATAAAGCATCTCCTGATAAATTCTCAAGGCCAGATGCAGAGCAAATGTCTGGCTGTGTTACAGTAACAGAAAACAGTTAATTGAGATATTTTGAACTGAGATAGTCACCTTTGAACTGGCAAAGAGAGAAAATGTTGAATCTGAATGCTTTTTATATGACTGCCTGTTCTATAGTTCTTGAACTGTTAAAGTAGACCTATCCAAAATTGTAAAGTGGAATGGCATACTTGCTACTTAAGAGTGAGTTTCTATTACATGAAACAGTGCACATGTGATTGTACTGTTTCAGAAAGATAAAAGCAGACGTGCTGCTTCTGAGATCTGTTTCAAACAACATAGAGATAATTGTGATACCCACAGAGATTGCTTGCTTGAAATTGTTTGAGCAGATTCTGATCCAAACAATGAAGCCACTCCAAACAGTTCTAAAATTGAACACAAAGCTGAAAAACATGACAAAGAAAGAACTTGTAAAGTCACTAAAGGGATCTGCAGGGTACCTGGCATTCCTGCTAAAGGACAATGTTGAGGCCTCAGGACAACAATATTGTGATTTTGGTGAATGATGTTCCAACAAAGTCAAAAACAATTTGGCAGCATTTTCTTAATGTAGAGAGTGTTGAAAATGCTCTTTATTACCTAAAATCTCAAAATTAATTCTCTGAAGATTTAAATGTTGACTACCTGAATGATACTGATGCTCAGTTTGGAATACTAGGCACCAAGAAAGCAATGACCGAGAAGGTCTCGATGACTACAAATGAAAATGTGTGTTAGCAATACACAATTCATCCTCACCATTTAAAGGATCTGGTCAGTGACAACACTGACTTGTATCAGATGAAACAGGCTGAAGGCAGTCCTGTCAACATCTGAGAGAACACACTGGAAGCATGAAGCTTTCCTGGTTTTTTGCCACATGGTAGTGGTGGTTGCTTGAATGTGAATGAGGCACATGTTTCTGGAGCTTAGTACTGAGCATCTGAAGTGCTGAATTCTGATGGCATATTTAGATGAAGCATGTAGTATTTGTTTCACCTCTTATTGGAGAGTGAGCGAAGCATATTGTGCCTTATGCATGCTAGGGCACATTGCCTATGTTCAGCATATCTGAGGTGCATAGGCAACCCTAAACCTGAATGCAATGCAGCAGGGCTCCAGAAGACCTCCAGGAGCAATCATAGCAGGAGCACAAGTCCAGTGTGCACTCAATCCCCTGGCTGTCTGCACAGCTATGTACCAGGGCTGATCCAGGGTCTGACATGGGGTGTGCCCACATTCCACACTATTCACTAAGGCATTGAGTGCTGAGCATGGGTGGAGCAAGTTACTGTAGTGGGATCCCTGCTATAACTATTGCATGCCACCACCGCTGACACCCACTGACTGCATGCACTATGATACCCCAGCCCCCTGAGCTGCATGGATGGCAAGGCTGGGTGCAATCATTATGGCTCTCACCCATACTTATAAAATTCCATGGATCTGTGCCTTTCCAGAATCCCCTGCCCCTGTGCAGCAGGGGATGCACATCAGAACCCAGGATGAGCATCCATTGGATGCCCCCTTGTGCCCTGCGATCCACTCCTGCACAGCTGTGCTCCATTCCCATGCAGCTGCATGCTGAGGGGTGGGGCTATGAACAGGTTGCTGGTGTTAGTAAATGCCAGCCACTGTGCACCTGTCTGCGGGTGTGGAGCTACATGGGTTTGGTAAGTGCATCTTTCATGTACCTGGCCTGCCTTTATGCATCTATTGCACATCCTCTGTGGATGGCCACATCATTGCATGGTCTCATAGCAGCAGCAGAATTGTTGCAAACATTGAAAAGAAGGATGAGACACTGGAAATAAACCTGAACACAATCCTATCAAGCATGTGGGGAACAAAAAAAGACCATTAATGAAGGCACTCAGAAGTAATGCATATGTTATGACATTGTAGTGCAGCCACTTGGTTTGTTACTCTAAGCTGTGCTGAATATAGCTGGGAGGAACTGGCAGAAATACTGAAGTGGGCAAATGCAGATTTTGATAGCATATCATCAGTGACTCTCAGTGATAAGAGATCTCTAGACCCAGTGTCTGTTTCACAACATTTTCATCACTGATTTAATACACTGTTGAGGTTTATTCTGTCAAAGACAAATCCACCACTTGGTAATGTGAAACATTACTTCTAGAGAGTGGATTATCAAGCACATGGTGCTCCTCATATCCACATGATATTGTGGGTAAGAGATGCACCCCACACTAGTGTCAGTTAAGACTGTGAAATCCTCAAGTTTATCATGCAGTACATTACTTGTCAACTTCCCAGCAAGAACAGCAGTCCCACCTTATGGAAACTGGTTGAAAAGTTTCAGTGACACATCTGCTGCAAATACTGTCACTGAAAGGTGAAAAATCATAGCAACTGGTACACAAGGTGTTGGTTTTAAAATATAGCTTCACTTGGTTTATAGCTTTTCCCAGGGAGTGTACTTTCAATTCAGTGACATTTGATCTTGGGATAGCTTTCTTTTGATGGAACATTTGCTGTCTTTATATGGTTATGTTGTTTTTTGAATGTAGTTTTGGCCGGTGGGGGCCCTTAACAACTTTTCATCTGTTTTTTTTTTTTGATCTGGGTTTTGAGAAAGTATGTTCTTCCAAAACAACTGCCAGTGTTTTGGGATGAAGGATTCTGTGTAATCCAAAAGCTAAAAGCACCTGTGTTCTTTTGTAACAACTCTGTTGGTCCAATAAAAGCTATCAAATCATCTGTTTGTGTGGATCTTGTGTTGCAAGGATCAATATGGCAACAGGTTTTTTTTCTGTGGCATCTGTAATACATAAATGCATAAAGATAGTCTTTAGTAATATGCTAAACTAACTTACTTTTGGATAATATAATACACTACTCTACATTGTTCCTCAGAGCTTTGCAGCAGTACATTACCTAAAAGATTTTTTTATATATTCCTGTAGATTAAGAAATTTGCTATAAAGTGGTCATATACAGACAGCTATTTCATAATCTATCAAGATAGCAGGACTACAGTATGATTATATGTTACTGCACGATTGTGGAAAGCAAGTAAAATTATGTGTTGATGTCATGTACACAGCTTCTTTCTGTGTTTTTTTTTTTTTTTGCTGGGGGCGGAGAGGAGGCACAACCAAAGAAACAAGGTATTTCACTAAATGTCTGTCTTTTTGTTGTTATCTGTAAAGTTGAAACAGTAAGATAAATCCTGACATCATTATTAGTCACTCACAACTGCTGACTTCTAAACATTACAGGTTCTGATATTAGCACAACAGCATGTCTCATAAACATAGTTGTGATAATCAGAGGTTGTACGTTGTTATCATACTGCCTTTCCCACTCACTGGACATTGTATTACTTTTCAAAAACTAAAATATTTGATGTAGACTTCAGCTACTTTTTTCCTAAAACACCAATCAGCAATATTGATTTATAATTTGTATAAACATGTACAGTCAGGATGTATCATAGGGCTATAAGATTTTATTGCATAGTCCTTTGTGTGCCAGCACTGCCTTCCTTTGCTTAACAGTTCTGTTACACAAATAACACATCAATGTAGTCTTAAGCATAACAAACACAGGCAGTGTACATAAACATATAACAGTTGCAATTAATGGTATTGTGATTCTGTAATTGTACTATACCAGCTTCTATGATGACGATGATGATGATGATGATGATGATGATGTTGCTGTCCTCCAGAACACCTGGATCCTCTTCTACCAGTTGCTCTGTGACTGACTCCAGATGTGCCGTTGCTTTGGGTTAGACAGGGAAGCCAGGATGGAGTGCAAGGAGAAAGAAGACATAAAGAAAAATAATAAGGCAAGTGTTATAATCAAGGCCACTGATTTACTGTGATTAAAACAATTAAATTCCTTTTTCAAGACTTAAGATTCTGGAATTTCACCGGTGATTGTTACTCTAATTTCCAGATTTTACCAGGATTTTGCTATCATTTTTTTAGTATGTGCATAAATAATAAGAATTAAAGAAGGCTTAACATACAGAGCATTAAATAAAGCAAACTGAAATAGTACAGGAAGGATTTAATAGTAAAACACACTTTTTTATAGATTTACTGATCTGATAGAAAATGCCAGATTCCATGAAATCTTCATTTTTACCGGTCTTCAGGCAGCCCTAATTCTGGAATTTTACTGGATTTTCCGTTAAAAACTGAAAAACAGTGGCCTTGGTTATAATATGTTACATACAGAATAGATTTTTCTTCTATTTGTAAAAAGCATTATGATAATTCCATTTGTATTAACAAATGAGTCATTCATGGTGAGCAAATATATTAGCTAACAATGAACATGGACAGATTTTCAGAATGCAACATTATGTATGCAGATCAATACAGACAGAGATATGCCTTCTAGTTTTCTGTTTACAGATAATATTTAACGTTATACTTCATATAAATTTATTTCTGCTATGCCGTTATAAGATATAGTAGTATTGTGTGAAATATATCACATAGTTCTTCTTTTACCATGCTATCAAGACACGTTTCTATGTAATCTGCAATGCATGCAAAAACTAGTTGAAGACATTTTAATTGTCAGTTGGGACGACCAGCAATTATGATTTGTATGTGATACGTGCCCCCCACTCCCCCTTCTCTGACATTATATAGTGCACTCCACCACCATGTCACACATTGCACTTCACTACAAGGAAATAAACTGTCTGGCAATCACAATCACTACAAATTATGACTGCATTTTCTAGTGTTACATACTTCCATGTTGTCTGTCACCTGGTTCTGGCTTCCCTGCCTCTTCCCATTTTGCTTAGGCATGCTGGAACCAGTCCTTGTCTTTTTCCAGGACATTGCCAGCTTTCTTTAACATTTAAAAGCACTGTTACAGCACTTTCCATTTGCAAGAGCAGGAGCTGGGTCTTTGGTGAACCCCCTTCCTCTACAGGTAACCAGTCACTTTCTCCCACATTTTGTAAAGAGACAGGTTAGTCCCACTTATCACGATCAGAGCTCTGCAAGTTTTTTTGGGTCCTTTAGCTAGGTCGAGCACCTCCTCTTCGGTCCAAGTCTTAGGCATTTTCTGTGAAGAAAAGAAAATGTAAAGATGATGGAGACATAACAATATACTTAATTATTATTTATTTATTTGAGTTTTGGAGACCAGGTTAAGTTCACTGAGACAATACAGTTCCTTTTTCAGGAGTGACCTGGGTATGGATTACATACAGTAACAGAGCAGATTAACAGAGTGGTAAAACCTTGGACATATAGTAACAGTGCAAATTACCAGAGTGGTAAAACATTTGACATATAGAAGAGCAATAAAACAAAGCAATGAATAAATACTTAAGCAAGGTTTGTCAGGTAAGAGATAAGTAAAAAACAGGGTTAGGCATTGTCACAGGATAATAACTTCAACAAAGCATAAAGTAGCAAAGTGAACATCAGGGGTATATTAGGAAGGGAGGGGGATGGGGACATATTCATGTGAAGCAGGAACAGGGTGTAGAGGTGGAGAATGAGGCAGATATTCATGAGACTTCAATATTCATGAGATGTTTGCATACTGTATTACTAAAATATTGTGGATATGAAATGGCAAGAAAGTGTGTACAAACGTCATTGTGCTACACACCTCACATCACTCTGTATTGAATCTTCATAAAGGTAGAGGGAGGTACCAGCTCAGACTTTATGGCCCCAAACCACAATTACTTACTGCAATGCAATAACAGGAATGACCATACACAGGTTGTGCTTAGTAGGATTTGTATGCAGTTGCTAGAGGAGTTAGGACACCATGGTTTTCATGTCTTCCCTTACTGCAATTGTGACTTGTACATCAAAATCATATCTTGGCCTCTGTGTTGTGTGTTACTACTAATTTCAGTTACAAACCTTTAATAAGGCTCAGTCTTGTCAGTCTCATGCTTTTGTTATTTTTTGTCCAAGGTTGATATGGCCCTGAAAAGAGCCATTATTGGGTGACATCAGAGTACTGCAAATGTGTATTTATTGGTTGTCAACATAAATCATAACACACTTTTGATCTTGTGTTGGATGTCTCCCAGGAAAATAACACTTCCAATGTCTGAGAAATATACAACATTGTTTAAAAAATGTGAATCATTATAATATTTAATTTGGGGGTCAGTAATGGTGTGCATACCCAGATGTCTCAAAAAGCCAAATATTTAGCTGGCCCAGTGGCATGGAGAGCTGAGGCATCATGCCTCACCTCCTGCCATGCTGGCAACCCGTGTTCACGGTGCAAGCAGGTAACCGTGGGTCGGCCAGGAAGGGAGAGGATCGAGCATCCAGAGGACAGCTCTCCTCTCCCAAGGAGGGATGTGGAAGGAGTCTGCTGCTTAACTGGCCCCTTGCAGTGGCTGTGGGCCTGCGCAATGGATCCATATAAGGGGTGGAGCCAAGCAAGACATCCAGCGTGCCGTGTATGGAAGCGTGCTTGGCTCAGCCATTGGTGTCATTGCACACGTTGGTTCCACACTTGGGGCAGGGACAAACTGGAGGAGAAAACAAGGTGACCAGTAGGATGAAACTGGCCTCCCCACTGCACCAGGCCAGCTGGCACCTCAAATTGGTGTGATGTGATGGCCGGCACCAGGTCCAGTGGCGGTGATGGGGGGACCAGTGGAAAGGTGCCAGTCGGTGGGGGGATAAAGAAATAATAAAAAAAATATATATTTGATTGTTGACCTTTCTGTGTGATCTTTCAATTCCAGGTGCATACTGTTGGCCTTTCCAAACCATGCATTTTATAAATATTTGTATACAGAATCTTACTGATGGGCAACACTGCATGTAGCTCTGCCAAATCAGATTTAGTTGATTCTATTAAATCAGTACCCCTTTTGCAGCCCTGACCATTACCCCCAACATGGATGAGCAGTATGTCTGGCCTGGGGTGACTGTTTAAAAGCCTACATATGGTCAGCATGAGTTGCTCCCATTTCATGCCCCACTTAACAAAACAAAGAAAATCACAGTTTTCCAGTTACAAATCATTCCCCAAATGACTTTTTCTGGCAAACTGTGTACCACTTCACACAGGTGAAATGCCCACAATCGAGACAGTAGTAGTGAAGATTTCTGCCATGCTGAACCGCTTTAAAGACATTGCAAATAACAGCAACCATAAATGTGTGTGTCTCTCTCACAGCAGTCTCTGCCAACTGACACGTTGCTTTCAGTTTAAGAGTTCTGGGTTGTCAAGTATATGAAACAAAAAAAAAACATGTTTCAACCTTTCATTCCCTTGCACTTGAAAACATTGCTAACTTGTTTACCAATGAGCTTACAAGTTTAACAGTGAGGTTGATGTACTCTGTTGATTTTTTATGATTTTTACATGTTTATCTGTGGTTGGCTGTGACTGTTTAAATGGCAGAAAACTGAGATATTTTTTAAAAGGGAAAACATACATAAATGATTAGGTAATACTTTACATGAAAGGTTGTCGTGGTAGTTGATTGGCCATTGGAACCCCTATATATTGTGTCACATAGAGTTTTTCCCTCCCTTTTTGTATGGTATCTTAAGTGGTGTGATTGTGATCTAAAGTGAAACATTTTACTATGATACTTCATGCAATGACTTGTGGTTGTCCAGTAATATAAAATATTGCAGGGATAATTATCTTGCCTTAGTATTAGGTATAAGTAAGCAGACAGTAGCAAAACCAATAAGCTATTTGGTATAAACTGAAGCTATATTTATTTGTAGTTACTATGACCTTATTTGCCTAATTCTATGGGTTTCTGATGATTCTGCCATTTACACAAATTATTTCTGCTGTCATAACATTAACAGTTTTGCAATGTTTTAAAAATATCTTCTTTCATGATGCAGCATTCTTGTTTTGTGATCCAATCCTGTTTCATGGTCTTCTTTCATGAGTTGCTCACAAAAGATGAATACCGGGTCACAAGTGAAGAAAACAAATTGCATACATTGATGGCCTAGGCATTCAGAATTAAACAAACCAAACCAAACTCAAACCAAATTTAGCAAGGGTGAGATCTAGAAAAATCCAGTCGAGATGATCAAAAGCCTTTTCAGCATCAAGTGAAATTACTGCATTTAAAGTGTTAGATGGGAAAGAATCTGCAACTGAATGGGTATTCAGTAGGAGGCGAATGTTATCTTGAATGTGGTGTCCTGGGACAAAGTCTGTTTGGTTGGGGTGTACTAGAGAGGGGATCAAACTTTGCAATCATCTGCTCAGAAGTTTGGCAAAGATTTTTGCATACTGATTGAGGTGCGAGGTAGAGTGGTAACTCATGCACTCCATAGGGTCCTTACCAGGTTTAGAGATAACTGTAATCATGGCCTCCCCCAGGAATCTGAAGTAGCACCACCAGCATGTGCCTCATTACATACTTTAACCAAGGTGGGGGCAAGATCCACTGAGAATTTCTTAAAAAATTTGACTGTGAATCCAACCAGACCAGGCCCTTTACCAGTATTATTTATTTGTTCATTCGGATACAACCTTTGAGTATACACTCTTTTACAAAGGTGCCACGTGAGGATGCAAAACAGCAGAGACATAACAAAAACTTGACAGTTAACACAAAACATAAGACTGCTGTGTAATACAGAAAATAGACAAATAATACATTTGAGTAACCTAGACAACTGAAATTAAACAGCGAGAGGAAATTTCCAATTAGCAACATACGGCATTGCTGCCCCAGGGGGGCCTGTCAAAATGCAGTATCAGAAAGGGTAGGAGAAAGAAAGGGGGGAGAGTGCGAATGAGGTTTCCCAATTATCAACATGTGGCATAGCTGCCTCAGGGGTGCCTGTCAAGGTAGAGTATCAGAAAGGGTAGGAGAAAGAAAGGGGGAGAATGCAGATGAGGGGTAGATTAGAGAGAGAGAGAGAGAGAGAGAGAGAGGGACTGGGAGAAGGAGAATATTTGAGGGGGAGAGTGGGTGGAAAGGGGAGGTGTTGGGGGAGTATGGAGGGGAGGGAGTTGGTGGGAGCTAGGGAGGTATCAAGAGATGGCAGGTGGGGGTCCAGGGTAGGAAAAACAGGAGAAAAGCTCAGATAGACAAGGGCGGTATCTGGCTTGAGGATATGGACTCAGGTAAGGGAGTCAGAGATGTTTAAGAGGGGGTATCCAGGTTGAAGATATGGATTCAGGTAAGTATTAATGGATTTTACGACTATTCAAATTTCCTCTGTAAAATGTTCTTCCAAACTCTTTTTTTGGGAATCAGTTGAGGAGGGGAGCTCCGCTCGCTCCAGAAACTGATTGACTTTCTGAATATGATCTATATCTCTTTCTTTGGACCTTCACTAATATTGACTGGTCCTTTGTATGTTTATGTTCCTTCTCTAAAACTACAATATCTTCCAAAGCTTTAGTAACTTTGAACTGATGTAATTTATTTTGATAAGCTGAGTAACTAATAATTTTACCCCTTAATACAGCTTTTAAATCATCCCATATAAATTTGAGTTGGCAGTATGCTTCTTTATTCTCCTCCAAATAGAATTTGATAGTTTCCCTCAGTGACTCTATAAATGCCTTGTCTGATAATAACCCAGAATCAAATCTCCAACCACCCCTCCTTATATCAGCCTCCCATCTGACCACCACCTGGACCATAGAATGACAAGAGAAGGCGACCGGATGTATTACCACCTCTTGAAAGCAATATACCCCTTTTTTCCAAGTGTAAATTCTATCAATCCTGGAATAGGAATTTGAGGCTGGTGCTAAAAAGGTGAAGTCCTTCTCTTTGAGGTTTTACCATCTCCATATGTCTACTAGTCCCAGTTCAAAGGTCAGCATCCTCAGGAGTTTAGAACTACCAGTTGTCCCTCACCAACGGGATGGGATTTTATCCAAATTACAATTCTCTGCACAGTTCCAGTCCCCAGCCACAATCAGTTCTGCTGGTGCCAGGTTAGCTATGGTCTGAAACAGAGATCTGAAAAAAGCTTCTGATGAGGGCATTGGAGCATAGACTGAGACTATGTGGAGAGGCCGATCCCTGAACTCACCCATGAGAAGAACCCACCAGCCATTTCCCTCTCTTTGTACATTTAAAGTTGGAGTGGAGGAGTGAAGCACTCTAAGTGCCAAGTGTAGATTCTCTGGACTTCACCAGGGAATATACGCCTTCTGCTCCTTCAGTGACTTCAGATAACATGGCAGCCCAATAACAACAACAACAAGCCTCAGGTCTGTGACTGTTTCATAAACAGACATCAATATGTACATCTATCCATTTCAATTCTCTATCTTCATTCAAATATAAACTATGGAGAGGCCTTGAGGAGGAGGAGTTAGCTCTCCCTCCACCTACAGTAGTAGCCACAAACATTGCCAGCTATTTCCAGATATTTCGTGAAATTTCAGAAGAGTTTCTCTCTGCTGCCCCTACTGTGGTAATGCAGAAAGCAGTAGATTTCTCTAGAAATATCATAGAGCCCAACTGGTAAATATCTAATGTCCGGTCACCCCTACTATACCACAGACCATGTCTGTATACAGGGTACTGATAGGCCCTTGCAGAGAAAGAGAGGAGAGTGACCAAAAATCCCATTAATCTTATTTACTATTTGACAATAACATACCCATTTTCCACCTCTCTCTCCTCTCCCATCTAGCAAAATATAGGGTCTCAATTATCTGGCCTGATCAAAATTTTCCATTTGCCCAGTAAAGTGTCCTTTTATTATAACTATAACTATTAGCACCAGAATGAGCTTTAAAAAAAAAGGACTGAATAGTTAACATTCAGGTCCCAGCAGTTCCTCTTTCAAACAACTAAAGATTTCAAAATTATTTCCGTCTCCTGATTTCCTAAAATGGCAGCAGCTGAAAGAAAATAGCCAGTTCAGGATGACTTCTCTTCGAAAAGACAAGACTCTTTTTCTCTTGCCCTTCAAGGGCATGAGCCATACATTAAGTAAAAGAAAAATAAATCAGCACTTGCAGGAACTGGGGTGAGCAAGAAGTCCATAATCAGCTCATGCAGTTCATGTATGGTTCTCCTTTAGGGGGTTTGTAATGCCTGGGCACCACATATGCAGTCCCACAGAATTCAAGACCTGCAGAAATGTGCATCAATACAGAAAGGTTCCTCTTTCCTCACCAAACCCCACACCAATAAAAGTTAGGCAAAAGATGGAGGATCAAACCAACAGGGAATCTTATGCACTGAGTAACCCAGCAGGAAAGATCAGGGGACCACAGGTGAGCCCTCCAAAATAATCAGTAGACTGTAGTGGACAAAGCAAGTCAGGTTGCTGCAGCCCTGGGGAGGATCCATCTGGCAACATCTGCATGAAGAGGGAGCAAGGAGTCCACCCTTCTTTTACATGCACATTTTCCTCCCGGTGCTATAGCCAAAAATAGATCTTCTATTTCTTGTTCTGCCTGTGCTTCTCTAGTGTCTGGAATCTGGATTCTGAGCATTTCCAAAATTGGGGATGCTTGCAGGAGAGAGAAAAACATGAATCCCATCTTTATCCTGCACCCAGAGCTTCATAGGATATCGGAGAAAAGCATTTAGCCCCTTATCCCTCCATGCCTTCACAACCAGCAGAACTTTCTTTCACTTGGCTAGCATAACAGGAGGGTAGTCTTGATCAAAATTAACTTTCTGCCCATCCAAGTTGAAGTCTTTTTTTTATTTCAGGCCATATGCAGGAATTTTTTCTCTATGGGAAATTGCAGGAATTTAATTAAAACTGTTCTAGGGTGAGCCCCCGGTTTGTGTTTGGAGGCGACTGCCCTGTGAGTTCTTTCAATCTCTAGGTGAAAATTATCCTCTAATGACAGCTCCTGATGCAACCAGCATTCAAGGTATACCACCATATCTTCCTGCTCCATGCCTTGAGGTATTCAAAAATCCTGATATTTTTTCTGGCCCTCACCTCTGCATCCTCAGCCCTGAGTGTAAGGTCTCTCTCATCTGTGCCAGTGAACAAAGGCCATATGTTGATTTTGCACAGTTTCAAGGTGCGACTCAACATCCATAGTTCAGGATTCCAACTTTTTTAAATCATTCAGCAAGCCAGTGATTTTAGAATCTATCCAATGCAAGATATTTAGCATTCATTGGTTACTGGCCTTTGTAAAAGTAGAAATAGTATCTCAGCCGGAGTCCTCATCCTCATCAACCGACACTATTAGCGCCAAGGAGTGGGACAGGGTAGGACTCACAGGCCGCATATCTATCTGAGTGATGGAGCTCCTTCCCGGGGCAGAAAAGTCCTTTTTTTTTGTTTTCCCCATATCGCTGGTCGTCTGGAAGGATCAAAGATGCTAGAGGCTTAGGGTTTTGTACACCGATGGTGATTGATTTAACTGCTTATTTGACCTGGGGCTCTGGAGCTCCAAATCAGGCTGCCATCTAATGGTGTGACATCACCAGAAGTCCAAAAATGCATTTCTATCCAGATCATTGTCATCTTTATGATGGAAAATGTTTCATTAGGTCTATTCACTGTATTTAACATTGCTGAATGCATTTAACCAAAGTATAACAAAACAGTTGTCTTATGTTGTTAAAGGTACAAAATGTGTTGATAAAAAAAAAAATGATAACACTAGTGTTTTTTGGGAGGGGGGTTTTGGTTGTTTTTCGTTCCTGTCACAGACACCAAACTGGATTAGAATTCTGTTGCAGTACTTTTGATAACAAAGAAAATGCCTACAAGGCAAACTGCTTCCAGTTTGAAAGACTGAAAAAGTACTTTGCTAGACATGGCCTGCCTTAGAAAGCTGATGGTGCAGTATTACAGAGTTCATCACAGGAAACAAGTAGTGCATCTGACTTTCTACAGGTAAGAAAAACAAAGAAACCTGGCAGATATGGCTACACAGTCCCATACTTTGTCACAAAAAAAAGTTTAAAAAGAAAATTGATATAGTAAAACAGCAGAGAAAAATTAGTGGTACTTGCCAGCAAATGAAAAACCAGAATACAAAAGAAAAATGTCTTTGTAGCTAACATCCATCATAGAAAAATGAACTATTTTAAGATGTTGTCAGCAAAAGTAAAAGCTGGTTTACATCATATCTACAATAATGAGACACAAGAAAAAATAGATTGTGAAATTATGCATCAGAGTAAAACAGTTTATACATATGTCTGCAAACTTCCTGTCATGTTTGTGATCACAGATGATGGCTGAAATAGATGAATTAAAGAACAAATTTAAGATTAAAATGAAGTTGCAGGAGTTCCCAGATCTGAACAGAGAGAACTTCTGCTTCATGTTTGATAGGTGTTGGCTACACAATGAGCAGAGAGAAGCCATTTTTTTTGAGGAACATACTAGCCACTCAATAAGCAAGTAGCTTTTTGTGTTGATGATGCTAGGAAAACACACAGTGTTTTGCCATTGGTTGAGCAGCATGACAGATAAAGAAAATGACTCCAGCAGAACAGAACAAGATACAGTGTCTCATATGGACATGTGATCAGAAATGTAATGTTAGACAAAGGTCTTTTGATGAGACAAAGGACTTCATCAATTTTTTCATCATCAGAAAGACTAACAAAAAATACAAACTCATACAAAACATAGATAAATGCCCATTTAAATCTCACAGTGATTTGGTGGGGCACTCACTGGCATGTTTGCATACAGGCACTTGTGACAGTGTATTCCACCACATATGCAGGCTCACTGTGCATAATACAGGAATGGCCAGACTTTGGTCTAAAATGTTCCAGGTCAGGAGGGTCGTCTCTAAATTTGCATGCCTAGTCCTTTTATTGACAGGTGATATAGTGCCACTGCTTTTATTTGTCAGCTTCAGAAAAATAATACACCTTCTGATGAATTCTCAAGGCCAGATGCAGAGCAAATGTCTGGCTGTGTTACAGTAACAGAAGCACATTTAATTGAGACATTTTGAAATGAGATAGTCACCTTTGAACTGGCAAAGAGAGAAAAATTTGAATCTGAATGTTTTTCAAACGACTGCCTATTCTATATTTCTTAAACTACTAAAGTAGACCTATCCAAAATTGCAAAGTGGAATGTCTTGTGGGGACATTTGGTTGCATACTTGCTACTTAAGAATGAGTTTCTATTACATGAAACAGTGCACGTCATTGTACTGTTTCAGAAAGATAAAAGCAGACGTGCTGCTTCTGAGATCTATTTCAAACAACCTAGAGATAAATGCCATACCCTCAGAGATTGCTTGCTTGAAATTGTTTGAGCAGATTCTGATCCAAACAATGAAGCCATTCCAAACAGTTCTAAAATTGAACACAAAGCTGAAAAACATGACAAAGAAAGAACTTGTAAAGTCACTGAAGGGATCTGCTGTGTACCTGACATTCCTACTAAAGGACAATGTTGAGCCCTCGGGACAACAATATTGTGATTTTGGTGAATGGTGTTCCAACAAACTCAACAACAATTTGGCAGTATTTTTTTAATGTAGAGAGTGTTGAAAAGGCTCTTTATTACCTAAAATTTCAAAATTAATTCTCTGAAGATTTTAAATGTTGACCACCTGAATGATACTGATGCTCAGTTTGGAATACTAGGCAGCAAGAAAGCAATGATTGAGAATGTCTCGATGACTACAAATGAAATTGTGTGTTAGCAATACACAATTCATCCTCACCATGGAAAGGATCTGGTCAGTGACAACATTGACTTGTATCAGATGAAACAGGCTGAAGGCAGTCCTGTCAACATCTGAGAGAACACACTGGAAGCATGATGCTTTCCTGATCTTTTGCCACATGGTAGTGGTGGTTGCTTGAATGAGCATGAGGTACATGTTCCTGCAGCTTAGTACTGAGCATCTAAAGTGCTGAATTATGATGGCATATTCAGATGAAGCATGTAGTATTTGTTTCACCTCTTATTGGAGAGTGAGCAAAGCATATTGTGCCTTAAGCATGCTAGGGCACATTGCCTATGTTCAGCATATCTGAGGTGCATAGGCAACCCTAGATCTTAATGCAATGCATCAGATCTCCAGCAGACCTCCAGCTGCATTCATAGCAGGTGCACAAGCCCAGTGTGCACTCAATCCCCTGGCTGTCTTCACAGCTATGTACCACAGGTGATCCAGGGTCAGACATGGGGTGTGCCCACATTCCACACTATTCACTAAGGCATTGAGTGCTGAGCATGAGTGGAGCAAGTTACTGTAGTGGGATCCCTGCTATAACTATTGCATGCCACCACTGCTGACACCCATTGACTGCAGGCACTATGATACCCCAGCCCCCTGAGCTGCATGGATGACAGGGCTGGGCGCAATCATTATGACTCTCACCCATACTTTTAAAATTCCATGGATCTGTGCCTTCCCAGAATCCCCTACCCCTGTGTGTCAGGGGATACACATCAGAACCCTGGATGAGCATCCATTGGATGCCCCCTTGTGCCTGCGATCCACTCCTGCACAGCTGTGCTCCATTCCCATGCAGCTGCATGCTGAGGGGTGGGGCTATGAACAGGTGGCTGGTGTTAGTAAATACCAGCCACTGTGCACCTGTCTGGGGGTGTGGTGCTACATGGGCTTGGTATGTGCATCTCTCATGTACCTGGCCTTCCTTTATGCATCTATTTCACATGCTATGTGGATGACCACATCATTGCATGGTCTCATAGCAGCAGCAGAATTGTTGCAAACATTGAAAAGAAGGATGCGACACTGGAAATAAACCTGAACGCAATCATATCAAGCATGTGGGGAACAAAAAAAGACCATTAATGAAGTCACTCAGAAGTAATGCATATGTTATGACATTGTAGTGCAGCCACTTGGTTTGTTACTCTAAGCTGTGCTGAATACAGCTGGGAGGAACTGGCAGAAATACTGAAGTGGGCAAATGCAGATTTTGATAGCATATCATCAGTGACTCTCGGTGATAAGTGATCTCTAGACCCAGTGTCTGTTTCACAACACTTTCATCACCGATTTAATGCACTGTTGATGTTCATTCTGTCAAAGACAAATCCTCCTCTTGGTAATGTGAAACATTACTTCTTGAAAGTGGATTATCAAGCACATGGTGCTCCTCATATCCACATGATATTGTGGGTAAGAGATGCATCCCACACTAGTGACAGTAAAGACTGTGAAATCCTCAGGTTTATCATGCAGTACATTACTTGTCCACTTCCTGACAAGAACAAGCATCCTACCTTATGGAAACTGGTTGAAAAGTTTCAGTGACACATCTGTTGCAAATACTGTCACTGAAAGGTGAAAAATCCTAGGAACTGGTACACAAGGTGTTGGTTTGGCTTTCTGAGAGGTGTCTGTGAAAATGGTGATATGAATTATTTTTTCTCTGCCATGCAACATCATTTAAAAGTGAAAACTACAAAGAGAGTATATTAATTGCTTGAAAAAGAAAATGAGGCATTCATAAATGACCGCAGTCCGGTTCTGTTGATGAGGAAGGTGAACATAGATGCTCAATTTGTTGCTGGCAATTTCATGGCCCTGGTACAATATGTGACATCTTACATTACCAGAAATAAGCAAACATGCTTGCAGAAGCTATGGGAGGATCTTTATTAAAGCAACATATCTATCAGTACACAGTTGTAGTCTCTAGGGTTAAAAACTGTTTCACAGTGCAAATGTGGAGTCTACAAAGAAAGTAACCTTTGACTGGAGCATACCTCTATGGCAAATATGAAACAATATGGTGCATGAGCATCAACTACAAAGAAAGTTACCTTTGATGGGAGCATGCCTCTATGGCAAATCTGAAATAATATGGGTACATGAGCATCAACTACAAAGAAAACAGATGATATATCTTAAAGTCTCACAATCAGATTGAAGACCTTGCTGCAAACATGCCATCTTCAAGAAACATTCTAAAAAACAATTTGATTGACACATACTACCCACAGTGACACAATGCCATGGAGAATATGTGTCTTGAAGTCACCCAATGATATGACTGTAAACCTGGAGCTGAATCTAACCCAGTAAAATATATCTACTACCTTACAGGTGTGCAAGGAAGTTTGGTCAAGAGACACAAGCCTTGGTTGGTTGACCATTATGAACAGAATTTTAAATCTGCAGAGAAAAGGGAGCATAGCTGTTTTGCTCTGCTCATCCTGTTCAAGCCATGGAGGCATGAGAATTCATTGAAAGGTGAATTTGACACATATATGGAGCTTTTCAATTTCAACTACCAGACCTCCAAAAGTGAAAATTTGGTTACATACATAAAATAATTAGAATTAGAGAATGAACAGCTAGAAAAAGCTAGAGAACAACTGGAAGAAGACACTCAAGTGAAGTCTCAGGGCAACTAGGATCCAGAAGGAGTGCCTTTTGCCTTGAATGATTCCACTGTACTGATCTCAGAGGCTGAAACAATCATGAAACAGGTATGCCACTCTGATGTTGATATCTCTTCCTTTGAACAGCAGTTAAATCAGCAGCAGAATGTTCTATATACTGCAGTGACATAAGCCATTAAGCATGGTATTCATCATTGCAACAAAGAATGCTGCTGTGAAAAACACAAACCACTAAGTATGTTTGTAAATGGTTCGGCTGGGATAGGCAACCGCTTCCTTATTGAAGCAATCAGTGCAAATATAAGGAATCATATCAAAGTAGCAATGTCTACTATTGTCAAAGATCTGAATGGACTTGCATTATATAACATAGGTAGAGTGACTCTACACTGTGTTTTTATGCTGCCTGTTGAACATGGGAAAACTGGTGAGTACTGCAAATTGCCTTTTGAAGCAACAAGTGAGCTACAAAGTACGCTTGACAAAATGGAGCTCTTGATAATTGATGAGATCAGTATGGTCTCCTAAGTTATGCTGCTCTTCATTCACCAACATCTGCATGAGATTGTTGGCATATATGATAATTTCACCTTTGGAAGCAAAAACATTGTTGTTTTTAGTGATCTACTTCAGCTGGCACCTGTGAATGGGAAGCATATATTTTCTAGACTTACTGCTGAGGAAGTTAGAAAAACTATTTGCTGCATTAAAGGAATAAACCTGTGGGAGATATTCACCTATGTTGAACTGTTTCAACATACGCAGCAGACTGCTAATTAACAATACAAGACTCTACTTAATGAAGCTCTAATTGGAAACTTGTCACCTTCCATTGCCTCTATACTGAACACATGTGTGATAGCAGTGCCAAGAGTTCCATGTCTGAAGCGTGTGATTTGTTTACCGAATATACTGTGATGAAACACATATTGTGTGTTTGATGCCGAGGCTTAAACAGTGAACACAGTTCAGTCAGATTATGCTGGAGAGACAGCAATAACCGAATATCACTTGATGCAATTGATGGTGATTAAGCCCCCAAACCATCTTGAAGATGATTGATCATCTGAAAGAGTTGAATGTAGATGTGTTGAGGACAACTGATCTAGAGGCTGGTCTGGAGACAGCTCTGATGGTCATAAAAATGCATGCATGATGCTATATCATAATTTTAATGTGGACCAAGGACTGGTCAAAGGTGCAATGGAGCACATAATTGACTTTCAGTACAATGTTCAAAGAACATTTGTTAAAATGGTTGTGGTAAAATTTGACAACCTCGATTACCCATAAAGCAGTGACAGATGCTCAGTAAAATTTGTATTTCTCTATAAATTGTAGGAACATGTTTATTATTTGTGTTACAAATAGTCAAGAAATGCTCTGGGTGACTAATGGTATTTAATAAACAGTATATAAACATCACATTTACAAGTTGTTAGAAAACAGACTTCTCAGGTTAAAAGAGTTATTCTAGTTTGCAAATATGAAAATATAAAACCACCTTGGACATGAGGAGAATCAATGCTGAAAATGAAGCTGGGTGACATGTCAGCATCTAAACACCAAATACTGACAACAGTGGTAATGACATCTACTATTTGTATGATGTAAAAAACAAATAGAAGGAAACATAGACATTCTGTAGATCTCAAAAAGAAAGGAAATTCTTTGCAAAAAACTACATTAATTCAACAGTTAGAGTTCAACTTAAAGCAATAAAAGTAGGGAAATATGACTTCAGGGTTTCCAATCCCAACTCCCCATTTCCCTGACCCACCAGCAGCCAAAGGGACAAGGCAACACAAGCAATCATCATGTAAGACAAACAACATACATCTCTTTCCATGTAACACAAGAGACATTCATCATCATGGTGCAGTGCTTATGTAGCCATGAATACACATACAGACTTCAATACATACACACCACTTCAGGATCTAGAACTGGAGCATTAAAAATGTATATTTGCACGAAATTGTGATCTCAATGCAACTATGACAATAACTGCCATTTCTGGAATGCAGTGTTGTCATTTTCTGCATTTCTAAGCATTGAGATTACCATGCTATCATGATTCCATGCAAATATACAAAACATGGTGTGAACATTTGCATGAAATGGTGATCCCAATGTAGTAATGTTAACGATGCATATTTGCAAACACGTTACTACTGCTGGGTATGATTTCTTACTATTGAAATTACTGTGCAGTGATGATTATGTGTTACATTTGAATCCAGACAAAATGTATTAACATTAACATGAAATTCAGATCCCAGTGCAATAATGTTAATAAGCACTATTTCTAATTGCATTGCCATGATTTTCTCCATTATCTATTATTCACATTTGCATACAATCACAATTCCAGGCAAAAATCAACCAAAAAATGAACATTTGCATTCCGTTATCATCCCAGAACAGTAATTGTAATAGTTTGCAATTCTGAACACACACCTCTCTTTTTGGTATCATTTTCTTAGTACGGTCACTATCATGTGTTCATGATTGTATGCAAAAACCATAGCAAAAATCTAACAACTAATTTGGTATATTTGCATGAAATCATGATCCAAATGCTGTGATGCCCATGATTGCAATTTCTGATCACACTATTAACATTTCATTCCATCTATTTATTTACATCTTACTGAAGAGTTATGATGTCATGGAAAAAAATTAAACATTTTCAAGGCATTTGGATCCTAATGTAGTAATGTTACTTACTGGTGTTTGTAAACACCCTATTATAATTTACTATGATTTTCACAACTGAAATTACAAGAGAATCATAATTACATGTAAGTGTTCTACCTAACAAAACATTCTGGGACATTTGCATGAAATTCTGATCCCAGTGCAGTAACATAACTAAGAAGAATTTCAAGGTGCACTACAACCATATCTTATTATTCACATTAGCACATAATTATCATTCTATGCAAAAGTCAAAAGAAAATAAGAAAAACAAACTGACCATTTGCAGGCAACAATAATGCTACATCCTAGTATTGAAAATAGTACACAATCATGATTATACTCAGATTAAAATAAAATACTTGAAACATTTAAGAAATATCTGCATATATCCGGTACAATGATACTGTCACATCTTAAATAAAAAAAACTGCTGCCACTTTCTAAACAAAAAAGTGCATAGGCTTATTTATTTATAGAAAAGTTCAGAGATTACTTTTGAGCACAAGTGCTTTTATACAAAGGTTCAATGTCAAATAAATAATCACTAAAAAACATTACAGGTACGATAAGGAGTTCCCAAGGAAATGCTGTTGAGTCAGGCTCAAAGCATTTAAGGCAGAACAATTACAGTTTAAAGAAAATCTGTACAGATCTTTATATAAAAAGTCACACGTTATGTACAGAGAAATCAAATAAAACTGTTAAATGGTTAGAATTGCAATGGACAGCAAAGGCAGACCATAAAGATTTCTTAAACTGAATAAATTTGGGGATATTCAGCTGAGTATCAGGCAATTTAAACTTGGCGATATTCAGCAGTCTATCAGGTAATTTGTTTAACCAGTTAGCATCCCTGACAGCAAATGACCATTTGCCAAGATGAGTACGGCGGAATGATAGCTTAAAGATGCTCTTGGTGTTGTATTGCTTGCAGACAGTGTAGAAGCAGTTTGTTAAAGCAGAGGGCATTAGGCCCAAGAAACCTTTTTAGCTAGCAAACAGGTCTACAGCTTCATTCTGCTGGGCAACACTAGTCTGTTAGTGAGTGTGTGAAGGGTACAACTATGAGTGCAGTTATCTGCACCAAGTACAAAGCAGCATGCCATATTATAGATCAGCTATATTCTGCTTAGCACCATGTCACAGTCAGCTACAAAGAGAAGGAGCCCATAATCTATAAGTGACAGAATGGAGCTTGCCACAGTATGGTATCCAGCATCCCCAGTGAAATTGTTCCTGTTCCAGTGCAGGGCATGCAGTCTTCTATTAACTATGACCGACAGATTTTGAACATGGCATCCAAAAGATTAGGTGAAATCCAGTTACTCCATGGTATTTGAAGGTTATGTCTTTGACCATTTCTGATGACCAAGGGAGGAACTTTCTTCTTCTGTTGGAGGCTAGAGATAGCATAGTCTTTTTCTTTAATTGAGGACCAGTTTGGTGTTGCAGAACCAGCTCTGAAAGTGACTTAAAGTTACTTTGTGGAACAGTGGTAAGGTTGTCATGGCCAGGATTTTTGGAATACATGACTCCAACATCAGCATAGAGAAGTTTATTAGAAACACAGAAACATAGAAACTGATGGCAGAAGGAGATCAAGGGTCCATCTAGTCTGCTCATGAGTTCCCAAGATCTTTTTAGACTCCAGGACCTAACCCTTCTACAGATTATTGACCCCTACTGTTCCCTTTGACTTTATTCAAGCTCTTGCTCTATCCCACCACATCTTGAATAATGTCACTGTCTTTGCTTGCACCACTTTGGCAGACAGCCTATTCCATGGTTCCACTATCCTGTCCATAAAATAGTGTTTTCTGAACTCCCTCCTGAACCTCCCACCCCTCAGCTTCCACTCTTGCCCTCTGGTACTGGAGTTGTCTACCCTGATGAATAGATCTGAGAAGGGCACTTTGTTTATTCCTCTCAGAAACTTGTATGTCTCTATCATGTCCCCTCCCCCCCCAGTCTCCAGTGAGAACATATTCAAAGTTCCTAAACACCCTTCATGGGAAAGCCCCTGGAGACCCTGGATCATCTGGGTTGTCCTTTTCTGGGCAGCTTCAGCCTATTCCTATCATTCTTAAGAAATGGACTCCAAAACTGGACACAGTACTCCAGATAAGGCCCTTACCAGGGACCTGTAAAGTGGTAGAATCACCTCCTTGCTCCTGCTGTCAAATCCTCACCCTATGCACCCTAAAATTCTGTTTGTCTTGCTGTAAGCTGTGTTGCATTGACTGGCCTGTTTGAGGGTATTGAAAATGATGACTCCTAGGTCCCCTTCTTCCTGTGAGATACTTAGTTGAACCCTATTAAATCAGTATGCTGTCCTTGGAGTCCCCTTACCTAGATGCATTGCTTTGCACTTTTTTGCATTGAACATAGAAACATAGAAACATAGAAGTTGATGGCAGATAAGGACCGCAAGGCCCATCCAGTCTGCCCATTTCTTTTTCTACCTTATGAATGTGCCACCAGGTTTTGCTCTGTCAATGGCCTATCTATTCATACGTATCTGTATTGCATCCTTATGCCTGTCCCATGCCTGTCTGAAGCCCTGCACGGTATTCATATCCACCACTTCCTGAGGTAGGCCATTCCATGGATCTACCACCCTTTCTGTGAAAAAAAAAACATCCTCACATTACCCCTTAATTGGCCTCCCTCTAATCTCATGCTGTGTCTTGTCGTCCTGCTATTTTTCTTATATTGAAACATGTTAGACTCTTTCACCTTGTTAATGCCCTTAAGGTGTTTGAATGTTTCAGTCATATCACCTCTCTCCCTCCTTTGCTCTAGGATATATCTATTGAGCTCTGTTAATCTGTCTTCATATGTTTTCTGATGCAGTCCCTGCACCATTTTGGTTGCCCTTCTCTGGACTGCCTCAGCTTGGTTAATGTCCTTGTGAAAGTGTGGCCTCCAGTACTGCATGCAGTATTCCAGATGGGGCCTAACCAGTGTTTTGTAAAGAGGGATTATTACCTCTCTCTTGCAACTTGTGATACTCCTACTAATACACTCAAACATACCCCTAGCCTTACCTACTGCTTTAGTGGTCTGCTTGGATGATTTCAGGTCATCTGTGATAATGATGCCCAAGTCTCTTTCTTTCCTTGTGACTGCCAGAAACTCCCCTCTCAACCTATAGGTGGCTTCAGGGCTTCTCTTCCCTATGTGCATGTTCTTGCACTTCTTTGCGTTAAACCCCAGTTGCCACTCTTCCGACCATTTGCCAGTTTATCCAGATCTCTTCTCCACCCAATCTGGATCATCTACTCTGTTGCAGATCTTGGTGTCATCTGCAAACATACAAACCTTACCCTCCAGTCCATCTGCAATGTCACTGATGAAGATATTGGAGAGGACTGGCCCTAGGACTGACCCCTGTGGTACCCCACTTGTGACTTGCATCTCTTCTGACTGTATACCATTTACCACCACTCTCTGTCTTCTGCCCATCAACCAGTTTACCACCCAGTTGACCAACTTCTGACCCCCCCAAGCCTACCCAGCTTATTACTCAATCTTCTATGTGGAACAGTATTGAAAGCTTTGCTGAAGTCAAGGTAGGCAATGTCAACTGCTCCCCATTGGTCCACCACTCTGGTTACCCAGTCAAAGAAATCTTTGAGATTAGTTTGACAGGATCTTCCAGTTGTAAACCCATGCTGTCTTGGATCCTGTGCTCCTATGGATTCCAGGTATTGCACTATTCTTTCCTTAAGGAGTGCTTCCATACTCTTGCCCACTACTGAGGTAAGACTGTCTAGTCTGTAGTTGTCTGCCTCCTCCCTGCTACCACTCTTGTGGACCAGGATCACATGAGCCCTTCTCCTGTCTTCTGGGATCTCTCCTGTGCTCAGAGACTCACTAAACAGTTCTGCTAATGGCTCTGCTAGTTCCACCCTTAGCTCCTTTAGTACCCTGGGATGTATGCCATCAGGTCCCATTGCCTTATCCACCCTGAGCTTATCAAGCTCTTGTAGAATTTAGGGAAGTAGAATTTAGGGAACCTCAGCTGCCAGATTTTGAACCAATTTTCCAGTCTCTGCAGGTCTTTCTCAAAGTTACTAACTACCTCTTCACAGTCCACCCTTCCATTTAGCTTGGTATCATCCATGAATAGTTCAGTTTTGCCCTGGATACCTATGTTGATGTCACTGATAAATGCATTAAACCAGAGGATGTGATCCAGGCATTCATTGACATTGGCTGTCTGACAAGCCTCAGACAGTTCATTTATGAAGAATCCAAATAGGTCTGGGCCCAAGATGAAGCCCTGGGGGACACTGATAGATACTACCCTAATGTCAGACAAAAATTTGTCGATCTTCACCCACTGGGAGTGATTGGTGAGATAACTATGGAATCAGTCAACTGTGTACTTTGACAAACCTAGGCCAAGGAGTTTGTTAAGTAGGAGCTTAATGCTGACCAGGTCGAAGGCTTTAGTAAGGTCAATATATATAGCACAAACAAGGCCACTATTGTCAAGGACCTCATGAACATCGTTGGAGTATACCAACAGTGCCATGTCAGTGCTGTGGAGCTCCCACAAGTCATGCTGCTGTGCACATCAACTCTGTATTATTCAAGATATGAGACAAGTTTGTCAGGGACTATTCGCTCAAGGGCCTTGGACAGTGGGGAGAGACAGAAATGGGTCTGCAATTGACAAAGCTAGTGCAGTCTCTGCTTTTGAAATCTGGCATAACAAGTGTGTAATAACACTTCTCAGGGAATTGGGAGCAGCCCAGGCAAAAGGAAAAATTCTAGAGATGGAGTAGGAAAGTTCCTCTATTGCCAGGGCAAGAAGTTTCATATCATCTGAGTCACTCCCACACCTAGTTTTGCCAAGTACCTTACTGATATATTTTGAGGTTTCTTTGACTGAAACAGCCATAAAGTAGAATTTATGGTACTATAGTTCAGAGCCCTCAGTCTGGGAAACTTAAAGACCTGGTTCTCTGTAGAGGGTCTGGGCAGGCTCAGTGGGGATGATGAAACTGAGGTCAGAAAAAGATGTGCTGAAGTAATTGGCACTTTTGCTTGGATAAATAACCTCTCAACCCTCCACCATAAGCATTGAGGAGTACCTTTAACTCCCTTGCCAAGGATCTCTGAGACGTTGTCCCAGAATATTTTGTCATTGGTCCAATTCTTGGTGTGCCGATCCTTACAGAAGTCAGATTTGGCCATTCTAATCATGCTGGTACACTTATTGCAGGCTCCCTTGTACCTTTGCAGGTGGACAGTGGACCCTGTTTCCCTAGCCAGTGCCCACAGATTGTCCAGCTGCCTCTTGCAGGCAAGAAGTTCAGAGGTGATCCATCCGGATAGCGTTCCTCTTCCCTTGTGTATTTTAAGGGGTGAAATTTTTCACAGGCAAGTGTAAACTCAGAGACAAAAAATTCCAGGGTGAGTCAATATCAGGAATGATGTCTAAGAAGCACCAATCAATTTGGGCCAAGTAAGATTTTAATTTAGGCACCTTCATTTTGATCAAGACTCTGCTGACGTTGATCCCAGGGGTGTGTGGCCTTGTCTGTTTAATTGTCAATAGACACTGCATTGTGGAGTGCTGACTTAGGGTATCTGGCAGAACACTGACAACTTTAACCCTATCAGAGTGTGTAACTAGTACCCAGTCAAGTAGCATTATAGTGCCTGTTTAATAATGGGCCCTGGTGTCCTCAGCAAACATTTGTGTGAGAAATGGGCTAAACTTCTTATCCCTATAAGCGGTGATGCAGTTATCATTCTTACTGATGTTAAAGTCACCAGTATCAATGTGTTCTCAGTTCTGACTGAGTTACAAGAAGTAGAGAGTAACTGACTTTGTGCCCAGATTCTGTTCACCCAGTGGGAAATATGCAGACAGGATGACAAGAGATTTGTTCCCCTCACCCTCAAATGCTTTATTTCTAGGCATTCATAGTCCTTGGTTAGGTCTTTAATCATGATTTTAGAGGCATGCAGGCCTGATCTGAAGTATACAAGGTAGTCCCCACCTCACTTAACTATTCTATCCTGCATGGCATGAGTCCTGGATTTCAGAAGGATAGATTTTATAAAGATGGGCGAATGCCTCAGGAAGGACCTGGCAGTGGATAGTGACTGGGGGTAGAGGAACAGTGGGCCAAAATAAGAGGGCATGGTGAAGGCAACAAAACTCTTTGTCAAGCAAGTGAGCAAAAACAAAAGGTAGAGGAGACAGCTATGGTTCTTGAAAGAAGTGGCAGAAAAGGTAATGGCTAAAAGGGTTGCATTTAGATGATACAAGGAGACAAAAAGGGAAGAGGAAAGGGAGGTGTATCAGGGGAAACAGAGGAAAGCATGGAAAACAATAAGTAGTGGAAAGGTGGAAACTGAAGAAAAAAATAGCTCAAGCAGAATCAGAAGAGGACAAGACATTTTTTTTAGGAATGTATGTGAAAAAGGAAGACAAAAGAAGAGATTCTAAGGTTAAAAGTGAGGACTTACAGAGGGAAACTAAGGAAAGGCAGACATCTTAGGCTTCTAGGAAAACAAACTGAACTTACAAGCTCAAATGGGCAGACTAGGTGGGCCATAGGCCCTTATCTGTCGACACTGTCTATGTATCTATGTATCTATGTCTATGTATCTTGAACAAATACCTCTGCTCAGTGTTCACAGCAGAAGGGGAAGGGGAGGGACTGCAAGAAAGCATCAGGAGCTTTGATGGGAGGAAAGTGGACACTAGTAGTTTTTCTGTGGAGAGACTCCTGAAAGTACTCACTAGCCTGAAGGTCAAAAAAGACATGGGGCCAGACAGGGTGCATCCAAGGTTGTTGAGGGAGCTCAGGGAGGTACTAGGGTACTAGCTGCACCTCTGACAGACCTATTTAAAAGATCAGTGGAGACCAGATTGGTCCCGGAGGACTGGGGAAGGGCAGATGTAGCCCCTCCTGGTGCCACCATGTCACAGCGAAAAACATTTTGCTGATGTAGAATATGGCACCAGCAAAATGCCACCTGGCATTACAACACCAGGCATTTCTCTCCTGGGAGTTACTGTGCCAAAGCTCCCTCCTGGAAAACAGTTGTTTTTTGGGGGAGGCTTCAGCACCCTAACTACCCATGCAGGGTGCTCTTCCTCCCACACCCTCAAACTTTAAATAACTAACTCCGGAGGTGGGTATGACCATGGGGAAAAAGCTGACACTGAGAGCAGGTGACCAGAAATCATGGTCGCCCCGCTCAGTGTTGGCAATTGGGAGTCGCTGTAACTGCAGTGAAAAATTTATGGGTATACTCTCATGACCGCAGCACCCCCACAGTGAAACCTGCACATCATCAACCACCAGTTCAACACCTACAGTGCTGCACGGGTTGTTGCATCAATGTGCCAACACACTGACACTTGGTGTTGGTTGCTCTCCCTCGACATCCGCCCCCCCTGGGCTTGCTAATCCTTAAGTCTGGGGGTGCAGGGGGGGGACAGAGCCCCTCTGCATTAACACCAAACAGGTGTCAGTGTGTTCAAGGTTGTGGTGGGGATTTGGAGGTGTAAGGGTAGTTGGCAACTATTTTTCACTGTGGGGGAGGTCGTCGAAATGTGTTTTGCTGCAGCATAGTGGAACCAAATTTATGTTACCCTCCAAACAGGATACTATCCCACTTCACAAAAGTGGTAACAGGGAAGAGGCAGGCAATTATAGGCCCATCAGCCTGATATTGGTGGTGGGTAAGTTAATAGAAACACTGCTAAAGGAAAAGATTGTGGAATATATTGAATCCATCAGGTTGCAGGACCTGAGGTGGCATGGACTCACAGGGGAAGGTCATGCCGAACAAATTTTATTGATTTCTTTGACTGGGTAACCAAGGAATTAGATCAAAGAAGAGTCATGGATGTAACCTATCTGGATTTCAGCAAGGCTTTCAAAACTGTTCCTTATAGTAGACTGGTATCAAGTAGGGTAGCTTGAGGGTGGGCAACAAGGTGCAACCTGGGTAAGAAACTGGTTAGTGGATAGGAGACAGAGAGTAGTGGTAAATTAAGTTTACTCAGAGGATGGGAAGTTGATGAGCCGACTACTTCACTGTTCAGTGCTGGGTCTGGTCTTCTTAAATGTCTTTATAAGTGATATGACAGAGGACCTGGAAGGGAAGTTCTGACTTTCTGTGGATGGCACAAAGATATGGAACAGGATGGAGACTCTGGTGGGGGGTGGAAAGGATGGGCAGAGATCTGAAAAAACTGGAGGAGTGGTCATGAGTATGACAGCTGGGTTTTAATGCAAAAAAATGCAAAATCATGCACTTGGGGCACACAATCCTGTTGGAAGACTATAAAATGGGTGGAGCATTACTGACAATGACAAAGCAGGAAACAGACCTGGTGGTAATCATATTGGATGACTGAAAGATGGTCAGGCTGTGCAGCAAGGCATTCAGGTGGGAGATGCTGGGGTGCATAGGAAGAGGTATCACCAGCAGAAAGCGTGTAATCATGTTGCCCCTATGTAAATCATTGGTATGACCCCACCTTGAGTATTGTGTCCACTTCTGGAGGCCACATCTAAGGAAGGACATGGACAGATTGAAGGCAGTCCTGAGGAGGGCAACCAAAATGGTGCAGGGTCTGCATTAAATACCCTACGAGGATAGGCTAAAGGAGCACAATATATACACCCTAGAAGAAACAAATGAGGGGAGATATGATAGCGGCTGAAGGTTAAATACATCACGGGGATAAATAAGGTACAGTAGGGGAGTGTTTTTTTTTAAAAAAAGGTGCTCAAGGACCAGGAGACATGCTATGAAACTGGAGGGGGGCAGATTCAGGACAGAAGTTAGAAATTACTTCCTCATAGAAAGAGTGGTAGATTCCTGGAACAGCCTTCTATCAAAGATAGAAGGGGTGAAAAAAATGATGGGGTTCAAAAAAGCCTGGTATAGGCAAAAAGGAATTGTAGAGGTAAAGAAGGGCTACAAAAAGGAAATGCTGTAGATCAAGTAGGGTCAGCAGTAAAAAAAAGTGAAGGTAGAAAAAAATGGGCAGGCTGGGTGGGGGTTCTTATCTGCTGTCAGATTCTATGTTTCTATGTTTCCCTAAAGATACTGAAGCCTGGCAATGAGTGGCATCAGGTATGTGTGGACTGAGCCACATTTCGGTTAGTCAAATAACATTAGACTGCACTAACTCAACCCAGGCTTGAACTGGACACATTTAAGTGGGAGACTGCCAATACAGTATTTTGGGAGGCTGTGTTCAGTAGTCCTTGGTTGTGGGTATCAGACCAAGAGCTACCAGCAAGGCCAGGGTTGGGGTCAACATTTCTTGTCAGTAGGAATTACATTACTGTTAGATCGCTGGTCATTCTGAAGTAGTGCTTCAGTCTCTAGATTTTACTCCTAGGAAGGAAATGCAGGAGTATGTCGTCCTGGAGACATGGCCAAATCGGTGAAACCCATAGCACTTCCCAAGTGCCATGAGGGTTAGGTTTCCAATTTGAAGAGCATATGGCTGGGGGTTTGAATACTGTAGGGTTATTCAGGGGGATCAGTAGGCCTTGATAACAGCATGGTTTCTGAAGGCTGTATAGGTTAAGGTAGTAATGCTGTGGGTAAGCAGGTCAGCAGCATTAATATTGCAAGGAACATGTTAGCAACGAGAAAGGGTAACAGCAATTTGCAGGTAATACTAGTAGGTCACTGATCTGTAGCCCTAAGATATAATCAATCATAAGGGGTGTTAGCAAAAATATAATAGTGCAGATGATATCACAAACTATGATCTGACTGAAGGTTTCTTCAAAATTTTAACTTATTTTAATTTTTTTAATTTTAACTTTTGTCAGTTAAACATATAGGCCAAAGGCCCTTTTTCATATGTGACCTGAGACCATTTCTTATACAGCCAAGACAGTAAATATGCAAAATTAAATTTAAGCATGTTACAAAATGTTATAAAAAGTTTAAGGATAAACTGATAGACATGTTACAATACAAATAAAACATAACATAGCAATATATAAACGTATATCAATTAAGTTCAAGTTCAAGTTTATTGCAGGAAAACTCCATTGAGCAAGCTCATTCACAAGGAGTTCCTGGTACATGTATACAGACAAGGAAATCAATACATAGGATACAAAAAAGAGCATCACAGTAGACAGAATAAAATAAAATACAATTTAGGTTCCTATGGTACATCCTGTTCGACTTAGGGAGTAACATGGTAGATGTAAACTACATTTTCTTGTGCAACATTAATAGTCAAGGGTTAGATTCAAGGGGGGAGAGTAGCTGCATAGTATCAAGAGTTTGTGGAAAAAAAGCAGCCAAGTGAATAGAAAAGGGATAGAAGGGAGTGGGGGAGGTAAGATATAGCTCAATAGGATCATGGCAGATACCAGTACATAGGGAGGGCATAGAGAGACTTATATATAAAGGAAGAGTCTTAATAGCAGTTACAACTATCTCTAAATTTAGATGCAGTTAGCTTTTATAAAAGCTAAAGGAGACAGTACTAGATAGTTTCAGAGTGGCTTGAAGCTGATTCCGAATGGATGGGAAAACATATGATATGGCCCATTTGCCAAAGGTAGTGCAAGTCCTAGGTACATCAAGAGCAATATAATTGGATTTCCTAAGTGAGTACACACTGTGGGAGATGTGAATAAGAGATTTAATATAGCATGGGAGCTTGTTCAGAAGTATTTTCAGCATCCAGACACCAGCATGCAGCAGGCGTCGAGAGGTAAGTGACATCCAACCAATGGCAGCATTTAGGTCACAATGATGGGTTTGGTACGGAGAGTTTGTAATGAACCATAGAGCATGGTGGTAAAGTACATCCAATTTATTTAGGCTTGAGGTTGCAGCTGATGTGCAAATTAGGTCCCCATAATCAAGTAGAGGAAGGAATGTGGCTTGGACCAGCCTAGTTCTAGTCTCTATCGGAAAGAGGGCCCTGTTTCAGAAGAAAAAGTCTAACCTGATTTTTAGTCTTCTGGAGAGGTCGTCAATATGGTCATTAAAGGAGAGCTTATTGTTTACCCAAAGGCCAAGATACTTAAATTGGAGGTAACTTCCAATGGTTCACCTAGGAATGTGGCGATAAAGTCTTTGGGTAAGTCAAGGGGGGCAGAAGGGGTGGTATTAAGAGTGAAGAGCATTGCTTTGGTTTTCTTGGCATTGAGAAGGAGTTTATCATTAATAAGATTATGTTCAAGTTGAGCAAAGTCATCTTGAAGCACATCCCTTAACTCTGGCACTGATCTGCCAGAGGCATACAGTACTGTGTCATTTGCAAAGATGTGTAGTTTGGAGTTGGTTATATGTAAGTCCAGATCATTTATATACAGGGAAAAAAGGATAGAGCCAAGGATGGAGCCTTGCAGGACTCCCCTGGTAATTGGCTGGGAGGTTGAGAATAGGCCATCTGCTTTGATTTTCTGTGTCCTTCCTGATAGACAGCTGGTGAACCACTGGGCAGCGGAAGGAGTGGCACCTAGTTTAATGAAGCTAGTAACTAGTAGTTTATGATCAACGGTATCAAACACTTTACTGAGGTCAAGGAATACTGCACCAGTGATCTTCTTGGAGTCCATAGCAGATACCCAGTCATTGGTGACTTTTGCCAATGCAGAGATAGTACTGTGACTGATGTGAATGCCAGATTGCACTGGATTAAGAAGTGAAGAAGTTTTGATACGGTGTTTTGATTGAGCATGAATCAGTTTCTCAAGGACTTTAGAGAGAACGGGCAGGACTGAGATAGGCCTATAATTGTTTAGGTCCCATGGATCTCCTGATTTAAATAGGGGAAGGATATGGGCGGATTTCCAGCTAGAAGGAACTGTGGCAGTGTTACTAGAGAGATTGAGTATATGCAGAATGGGGGCAGTGAGATGTAAGTAGCCTAATTTTAAGAAAAAAGGTTTGAGACCATCATCACCGGCACTTTTCTTGGCATCTAGGTTGATGAGCGAGTTTTCAACTTCTTTATAGTTAAATGGGAGGAGCTGAAAGGGACGAGTTGTGGTTAGAGGGGTAGTAAGAGGGCTAGTTTGATGGGTGGAATTGCTTGCATACGGTGAAGAGTCGAAGGCTAGTCCCGTAGTGACAAAGTGGGAGTTAAGTTCTTAAAGGATTTGATGCTTACTTTCTGCCATCCTACCATTGCTGTGAATCTTGGTTGGAATGGAGGCAGCAGCAGGTCGTCCTTCGAAAGATTTAATTGTCCTCCAGATTTTATGGGGATTCCCATTTGCTTGTTCCAATGTGGAAACATAGTAGCCTGCTTTGGCAGCATGAATGCTTTTGACGCAGGTGTTCCTGACAGTTCTAAAGGCTTGCCAGTCAGCCGGACTCTTAGTTCTCCTAGCCTGAGCCCAGATTCTGTCCTGGTTAGTGAGTTCAGACTTAAGGTCAGAAGTGAACCAGGGGTTTGAGGTGTTGCACATCCTAATCTTAATAAAAGGCACATGCTTGTTGGCAAGGGCATTGAGGCTGGCATTAAGTATAGTTACAGCCTTGTCGGTGGTTTTAGCAAGATAGAGATCTTGCCAATGAATCATGCCTAATTCAGCCAAAAAATTAGATGCACTGAACTTCCAATAGGACCGTATAGATATAAGATTAGGCTGGAGATGAGCTTTTGCTTGTGATCTTATGCAAGCAATGACCCATGATCACTCATGTCATTATGGAAGACCGCAGAATGTGAAATTTTATGGGGATGTGTGGTTAGAATAACAACAAGTAGTGAACTATTGGTGATATTTGAAGTGTTGATTCTAGTGGGTTCACTAACTAGCTGGCCAAGCCCTAGTTTATCACAGAAGGATTTTAGGCTAAGCGATTTGGGGGTAAGCCATTTTATATTGAAGTCCCCGAGAATTATTGTTTTGGTATTAGCTGAGGTGGGGAGAGATTTAAGGATATTAAGGATATCAGTGCTACCCATTGGGGGCCTATAACCACCAAGGACTGTAATACAATCCGTGGATGAAAGGTGGAGCTTCACGGATACAATCTCATATTCTTCTGGTTTTGAATTACAGAGAATGTTGCTGACTAAAAACTTGGATTTAGCATAGACAGCCACTCCACCTCCCCCCAGACCCTCGATCTGCCCTATATAGATTGTAATCCAGAAGGGAGACTTGCTGGTCGGTACTGTTTCTTTTTTGAGCCATGTCTCAGTAATAATGATTTAATCCAGATCTGTATGTGCGGCCCATGCTTTCAGCTGATCAAATTTCTTGGTCAGACTTAATATATTGATTAACATTATTTTAAGTCCTGGTGCAGCAGCAAATTCTGTGGGTGAGGTAAGAGTTAGTGGCGGGCCTGGATTTAGCTCGACATTACCTGAGCAGAGAAGTAGCAGGAATAGTAGTTTCTTTAGGAAACTCATAAGGGATAGGAACTCTTTTTTCCTTAAGGAGTGCCCACTGTTCATTGTTAATTATAACGGTTTAGTGTTAGGGAGGGATATGTTGAAATGCCAGTTGATAGTGATAAGGGACAGCGTTCTAATTGACATAGGTGAGGGGAGTAGGAAGTGAAGGGGGGAGATGTGATAAGAGTGGATGAAGGGAGGGGGCGAACTAAATGGGGGGAGGTACAGTGCCAGGGGTAGCATGGGACAGAATAGTAAGCTTCCGAGCTGAACTAGGGCCAAACTTTTCATTCAGTATAGATACAAAGGATATGTTGCTTATTAAGATCAGGATATTAAAGATGAGGCAGGCCATAACTATGGTAGTAACGGCTGCTGTGTAGCACTCTAGAGCCAATTTACTTCCCTTATAAGACAGAGATTAAAATGACAAGAACATTGTAATTGATTAAAAAGATAGCATTTCAAATTAGTTTTAAACAGTTCACGACTTATACCTGTTTTTAAGTCAGAAGGAAGGGCATTTTAATGTTTGGGGGCCTGGATGGAAAATGCTCGGTCACCTATCTTAGTCTTTGTTTTGTTTACTATTAAACCATCAGTTGATGTTAAAGTGCAAGTGCTTAGTAACGGTGCATATCTTAAAGAATGAAGGTTTGGGGCCTTTAGATGCTTCTGCAATCATTCAATTTGCTTTTATTTGTTTATTTACTTACTTTTTCATCATTTTACTTGCATTTTGCCAACTGCTAGTGAAAAAAGAGTCCAATGGAATCACTGTGTGATGATGTCATAAAATCCTTACTAGAAAGGCTGCCAGTGTATTTCAATGGGAGACTACAAATCTGTTTTCAGATTTTGATGGAGAAATAACACTTTCTGCCACCAACATATTGTATATTTAATAGAACTATGTGATTTTTGAAATCATGTGATCTGTCTTTATAATTTAGCAGGTGACATTTTCTTCATAACCAGATTTTACTTGGAAAGCAGTAAAGAGAATCTAATTATTATATTCAAATATGTAACATCATACAGATGGAGAACTATAGTGGACACATATAAAAGGCAAAGTTTGTTGATGAAATAAGTATCAATAACTTTGGAAAAAGAAAAACATATTCAGTTTCCCATTGAAATACACTCGCAGCCTTGATAGTAAGGATTTTATGACATCATCACACCGGGATTCCATTGAACTCTTTGTTTTCACTAGCAATTGGCAAAATACAAATACAAAGATGGAAAAGTAAGTAAATAAACAAACAAACAAAAGCAAACTGAATGATTGCAGAGACATCTAAAGGCTCCAAACCTTCATTCTTTAAGATATGCACCCTTACTAAGCACCTGCTCTTTAAGTCTTGGTTTATTGTTCTAATTTTTAGCAGTGGGAAAACTGGTGATTTTTCATTTTGCCATAAGATATTATCAGTTAAACTACACAGAAAATAAAAACTACTCAGATTTGGTGGGAGGCATCGGATTATTTGATAAAGTTTACAGTGATGAGTATGGTAGGATAATTTACAAGTAAATCTACTGATACTGTGAAAAGTTGTTAGATTAGACATTGCTTGTTTTGATATTGCTGTAAACAAGAAGGAATTATAGTTCAACTGAGACAGTAATATACTTTGAGCAATTGCTTTTCTGACTTGTAGAGTCAGAGAATTCTGTAATTTGAATAACACCCACAGTTTTTATTTTATTTCTCTAGTTACTAGTCCTATGTGATGTGAAAATGTCGGTTGAGTATCCAGATATATTCCCAAATATTTGATTTGTTCCACTTGTTCCAAGTTTGTACCCTTACTGTCACTCACTATACGTTTTCCAGACTTTTCTAATCCTTGTTTTGACCCAAATAACATGCTTTTTGTTTTAGTAATGCTTAATGATAATTTGGACTTAATCAATTTTCTAATTTTAATAAATCGTTATTTAATTTTTGGGCAATATCATCAACTAAAGTAGAATTTGTGTATAAAATAATGTCATCTGCATAAAGTAATTTGTGAATTTTTGTCAAAATTTGAGAGATGTTATCAATATAAATTGAAAAAAGAAGGGGCCGCAATATTGACCCCTGTGGGACTCCTTGTGTTATTATCATGGTATCAGACAGTGGACCACCATAAAACACCAGCAGATCTCTGTCAGATAAGTAACGTTTGAACCAGTTCAGAGGGAATAAACCTCCTTCTGCAAGGTTCCCAAGCAGCAGACAGTGATTTACCAGGTCAAATGCCTTGGACAGGTCCAAGAAAACAGCAGCAGTGAGTTCTCCATTGTCCATTGCCTCACTGATGTGATCCGTGAACTTGGCCAAGGCAGTCCCTGTAAATAAATGCAGTTGCAAGGTTCATTCAATGGCACATTCTGGGGGCCATGTCTCAGGAAGGATATAGACGAAGTGGAGGCTATCCAGAGGAGGCAATCAAAATGGTGCAGGGTCTGCATCAACTGCCCTACAAGGAGTGGCTAGAGGAGCTCAATATGTACACCTTGGAAGAGAGCAGGGAGAGGGTAGATATGACAGAGACCTTTAAATACCTCATGGGGGTAAACAAGGAACATGAGGGAAGTATTGTTTAAAAAAATAAATGGTACTAAGCAACAAGGTGACATGCTATGAAACTTAAGGTAGCCCGATCTAGGGGAGACATGAGGAAGTGCTTCTTCACAGAAAGAGTGGTGGATTCCTTGAACAGCCTTTCAGCAGAGGTAATGGGGTGAAAACAGTGGTGGGGTTCAAAAATGTCTGGGATAGGCACAAAAGAATTGTATAGGTAAGGAAGGGGGGGAGGAGGAAGTGCCATAGATCAGGTAGGGTCAGCAGAAAAAAAGTGAAGGTAGGAGAAAATACATAGACTGGGTGGGCCAAATGACCCTTACCTGCCATCAAATTCTATGTTACTTTATTTCCCTGAAGATACTGAAGTGTGGCAATGAGAAAATTGCATCAGGTCTGTGTTGACTGAGCCAAGTTAACTGTAGAGGTGGAGAAACCACTACCCAATAGTGACCATAACTCCATCTGGTTCGAACTATCCATAGGGGGATACTAAATATCAGTCCAGAACTGAGGTCCTGAACTTCAGAGGAGCCAACTTCAAGGAGTTGAGATGATTGGTCAGTAACAAACTGGCAAGTATCCAGGAAACATAGGAGGTGGAAAGCATCTGGGGGCAAATCAAATTAGCAATATTAGAGGCTACAAAATGCAGCATAAGGTCAGTGGCAAAAAAGAATAAACATAATAGACCAATATGGTTTACGGACCAGGTCAAAAAAGCAGTGAGGACCAAAAGGGAAGCTTTCCATAACTGAAAAAGGGGCAAGAGTGACATTAAATGGGAAGAGTTCAATCAGAAGATTAAGGTGGATAAAAGAGCAGTGAGGCTAGCAGAAGAAGAAGATTCAGTATTTATAAAGTGCATTTCATACACAGTGTATCCCAAAGCACTTTACAGGCAATGCTAGACTGGTTGTGAAGTGACTGAATGTGTAGTGATGCCCATATCACCTCATCAGAACCCTCACACAGCCAGGACAATTGCATGAACCGGTTTTATGGGAAGGGGAATATTGGCCAGGACACCGGGGAAAGTCCCCTACACTGTCAGTAGGGGGCTTGGCCATTTCTTCATGATGGCCACTCAAAGTCCGGCATTGGAGGGTGAGGATGTGCTTGAGGTAGGGGAGTTGGTCTCCTTCCCTATCTCCCCTCAGCATGAGACCAGCTTGGAACAGCGAGTTTTGACTGCGAGTCCTGTCTCTGTTGCCTACTCGAACATGACCATTTGTCCGGATTTGCCTATTTCTGTAATGGTGGAATGCACTACTGTGCTCGTACCTGAAGTTTCAGTGACCCGTGGAGAACAAGCTGATGATCACTCTAAGGTTTCATTGTGTGTTCCGGCAGCTGGAAGTCCTGTCACTGAGGGATTGCTGTCTTTTGAAAGGGCTCAGCTGTGAGCACAGAGTACGCTGTCAGTGTCAGCTGGAGACGGCTTGCAAGTTTTACTCGGCAAGGAGTTGTCAGGAGCTGTAGAGACTGGCAGCTGTTCTACGCTTCAAAGTGAGTACCTAGTCTCCTTTTGGCTCCCCTTGTTGTTAGACAGAGGTTCTGCTTCCAGCTTGTTTCACCGGAAATGCCAGTTTACCGATTTCTCACTGAGTGAAGACTCTCTGCCTCCTGGTTCGGCAATTTGTGCACGCTTCAACTACGGAACTGGCTTTTGTAAGTTTTCAAGGTACTGTGTGTGCTTCACCTGGTTCTGGGTTATCTAAAACTGTAATAAATGAGTCTTGACAGCAGGACTTGAGGGGGCAGGATTTACCTAAGTGTTCTAGGACTGATTTTGACAATAACATTTCTGCTTCGGGGTGACAATTGCTGAAGCATTGAATGGAGCGGGATGGGAAAAGTCACCGCTGGATGATTCATGTGCCTCTCCTGAACGGCCTAGCCCAGCACCACAGGGGGACTTGTTGGATATATCAGACCCTCTGGAATTACCCTCGGACTTGCATTTTACACAAAATCCAGAAAGGTGTGTAGGTGGGTCTCGAACACTGGACCCAGAGGGGTGACTTCAGCATTCCCAGTCTACTGCTATGGTGGGAGATCCCTCCCCTGATAGGCCTCTTGCCTCTTCTTTACCAGACATTTCTACAGATTTGGTGCAGGTGGATGAGCATCCAGTGACTCAAGCAGGGTCAGGGGATGGCTCGGCTCATAATACTGTGGACACTGAAGCTCCTACGACTTCTTCTAGTGGCTTATCTTCACAAGCTCTGAGACCTCCTGAGTCTCATTCCTTTACAGTTTCTGCACTATCTACTGGTCCACAGAAGCCTCAGTCCTTTGCTGGACTGTTTCATTCCTCTCCTGAGCAGGCCAAATGGCGTATTGCTGTAAGACTACACTACAGTGGTGGGCTGGAAATTTTTCCAGATCGCTTGTATGTTGGAAAAACATTGATTAAAACCAGTTTGCAGTTTTCTCCCTCTGAAATCTATGCCCTAATCCATATCCCAGGGGACAACTATTTTGACATTAGTTTTAAAACTTCATTGGGTTTGGACACATTCTGGTATAGATATTAGGCAGTCAGACATACCCCCTTATGGTCCCCTTTTTTTGCTGTACCCCTCACTAAACCCACTATAAAAACTATTACGGTTTTATTTAAAAAAGATGGTATAGCAATTGATGATATTGTAAGATAGTTATCTTCTAAATCTACTGTGTTAGGGTTACCAGATCTGATTATTGATTCTGAGCTCTTTTGGACAGGGGGATAGAAATTGCAAGTGAAATTGCCAGTTGTAAATGGTATAATTCAGCATTTACCCAGCTGTTTTTACTTGGGTAGGGATACGGGTTTTGTTTTCTATCCAGGACAACCTAAATCATGTTTTAGGTGTGAGGCCCACACGCATCTCAGTAACGCCTGTGATCAACTCAAATGCTCTTCTTGTCTGGGTTCCGGACACTTGAGTATTAATTGTCCCCACCCCACATATTGTAATCTGTGTGAAGAAGCCTCCCATTCTTTTAAAGAGTATCCTTAGGCCATCCATAATAATCCTGCAATGCCTACAGAAAGCCAGGATGAGACAGTTTCTAAGGCTCAACAATCTGCTCAGGCCAGGCCTTCATTTCGGCTCTTTGCTCCTGAGCATTCCCTTCCCCCTTCTTGTTCCAATCTACAACAGATAACCCCTGTTCTGGCTCAGCAGCCCTCCAGTGAACTCATACCTTTCTCAGATGAGGTAACAGGTGGGGAGGGTATGGTACACTCCTTTGAGGCCTCCACTTCTGCTGTACCTGAGGTACAATCTGATACACCTAGTATTTTAACCAATATTTGTGATCCCAAAGAAGTTATGCCTCCCTCTGAGGATTCTGACTGGGTGATGGTGGGGACCAGGAGACAGATGAGAAGTTCCCTTTCGAAGGGAGCTCCTCCTCCTTCCTCTGACCCGCAGTCCTCTGATTTGGTAGTTAAAAATAGGTTTTCAGTGTTGCACAAATGTAAGCAAACTACGGAAACAGAGGAAGAGTCTGATGCTTCATCTGTTGCCTCTTCTCAGCTTGATATGTTGGCGGACACTGATCAGCTTTCTGCTGATACTCAGACTGGTAGGAAAAAGAGATGTAAAATGAAATCTCTGGGAAAAGGTAGAGGGGGGAAAAGCCCTAGAGCTTAACTAGTCTACATGGGGATGTTTTGTCATTTGGCAGTTTGAATGCCAATAGCCTCAAAAACCCTAAGAGGAGATGGGCCATTTTTTCTTTTCTTCTTTCCTTACCACTGCACATTATTTTTGTACAGGATACCAGGCTTCATTCCCTTCGGGAAATTGGTCAAGCATCTAGAGATTGGAGAGGTGGCTTATCTTTCTGGTCCTTGGCTGAAGAGGTGTGTGCTGACGTGGGGATTCTCATTAAAGATTTAGGAGTGCAAGTTATTAGACTTATTGACTTAATTCAGGGTAGGGTCCTTATCTTGGATGTCATTATTCACTATCAGGAATGGAGACTAATTAAAGTTTATAACCCCCAACTTAAATCACAAAGAATCAATACTTTCAAAATTATTCAACCTTTTTTGCATTCATCGAAATCTATAATTTTTGGAGGGGATTTTTATTGTATTTTGGCTTTGTCAGATAAAACTGGAGTAACACAAAAACTATATTCTGATTCCAATTTCCTCAAAACCTTATATGTTACAGCCGATCTTCAGGATGGGGCTTCTTTTGGTCCACAACCTCTGGCACACACTTTTCATCATGGCAGGTTTTCCACGAGGATAGACTATTTTTTCATTTTTAGCTGGTTGTCCAGCGTACAGTATTTAGTACTCTCGTGTGAATATTCGGATCATTGTTTGACAGTTTTGTCTGTTGGATGTCCTCGTACTAAGCCAATCTCCCATGCTTTTTGGAAAATGAATATCTCTATTTTAGGGGAAGAAACTGGGTGGCATGACCTGTATAGTCTCCTCCAGGCCAAAATCTCAGTGTTTGATTTATATGATGATCCGGCCTTTTGGTGGCAAGATACTAAGTTAGAAATTAGGAAATTCTGCCAAACGTTTTCTAAAACCTATTCCTCTAATTGGTATTTTAAATACCTAAATTGACGCCGCCAGTTGCAAAAATTGCTATCTAGGCAAACAGAATTTAGGTTAGATTATTCTACACAGATCCGGCAATTAAAATCTGAGATGCATACATATCAATATGATAGGACCAGCTCTCTGTTTTTGGGACAAAAATATGGGAGGAAAGGGGCAGCCAAGGTAGTTAACCCTTTTGATAGCAGCCATCAACAGGTAGAGTCTAAATATATGCCCTCCTTAATGTCCCATACTGGTACCCGGATTTCCGATAATCAAAACATTTTGAAAGAAGTGTCCTATCATACTCAGGCTTTGTATGGCAAGGAATATGAACCACAAAATTGGAATAGGTTTTTTGATTCCTTACACATTCCTTTTTTACCCCTTGATGATGCACGTGAGTCGCATCGGCCTATCACCAGTGCTGAGGTTGATTCTGTGATTAGTCATTTAAAAAATGCTGTGACCCCTGGTCCTAATGGCATTCCCAATGAGTTTTATAAAAAAAACTAAATATTTATTATTACCCTATCTGACAGATGTATATAATGTCATTGTACAGGGCGTATTACTAATACCTGTTGCTCTGGTGGACAGCTATCTAATTTTTTAATTTAAACATAAAAATGATAAGGAATGTTTGGATAACTGGCACCCTATCAGTTTGTTAAACTCTGATTGGAAAATATTATGTAAAATTATATCAGTTAGACTTTCTCGGATTGCCAAGAAAGTAATTTTTTATACCCTAACATGTGCTGTCACTGATCGTTCTATGCTCATTAATCTGAAAATTTTACGGGAAGTTTTTGATGGATTTAATACTCAAGGATATGTCCTTAGCTTAGACCAGTCCAAGGCCTTTGATCAGGTCCCACATAATTATTTATTTTCAGTTTTAGAAAGGCATGGGGTACCAACAGAATTTGTTTCATGGATCAGGAATCTATACAGGTAAGCCTGCATGACCCCGTTAGTTAATGGTTTATGAGGATCACATATCCATATTAAAAGAGGGGTGCATCAGGGGTGCTCCTTGAGTCCCCTGTTGTATGTTTTCTCTATAGACCCTCTTCTCAGGAAACTGAATGGGAATGTTACTATTAGACATATTTCAGAGAAACCGGACCTGGTTTTTCCCAGTGCTTTAGCATATGCAGATGATATATGTATTTTAATAGCAGATTGGATATCTGGTGAGAGGGCTATTGATATTGTACAGTCCTTTTCCTTAATTTCTGGTTCCACTCTGAATACACAGAAAAGTGTTGGTATTTCTGTATGTATTCCTTTACAGGATGTTTCACCTGAAATTGGAGGGATACTTATTCAGTCAGACAAAATACAAATTTTGGGCTTGTCTTTTGGACTACCTACTGCAGCAGAACACAATTGGCTTTCATCTTTTGCTGTATCAGAAACCAAAATTGTTACATGGAAAAAGTTTCCTATGTCACGCAAAAAGTGTATCTATATGTTGAAAACTTTTATCCTTCCTATTTTTTTATTGGTGAGTTATATTTTTCCACTCCCTGTGTATTTTGAAACCCGTCTATATAATTTGTTTTTTCAACTTTTATGGGTTAGCAGGCTCAACCCAGTAAAAATATCTATTACCTACTGGCCTATAAAACAAGGAGGCCTTAACATAGTTAATCCAGTGTTGTTTTTCTTTACTATTTTTGTTCATTCCAATGTTTTTCCGTGCATAGCCAGACAGCTGGATTTTTGGGTACAGAGTTTCATGGCCTGATCTCAATATTTTATAGATAAGTGGCAAGCACCTAAATGGAGACCTTTTACTAAAATCCCCCCAGGGACCTTTGTGTATCTTATCGAGCTCTTTAAGAAAATAAAACAATGGCAGGTGCCTTGCAGGGTGGCAGACTTACAGAATAGAAAACTGTTATATTCTTCAATTTTGAATAGGATGTTGTCGTTTTCACCCAGTTTCAATCTAACTTGAGACAGTCAATGTCTTACTAAACAATTGGTGAATAGTCAGATCCCAGAAAAAATGTGGGATACCTTATGGTTATGTTGCCATGATAAATTAAATGTCAAGGGAAATCAAGCCCATAAACAATTAGAAAAGCGATATTGTGTTAGGGAGATTTGTACATGTCAACTGGAATCCATGTCACATCTGTTTTTTGATTGCCCTGTGCTTTCTGATAAGGTACCGCTTGTGTCTGAAATTGCTGTGCACATTACTGTCATCACTAAGAAAGAACTATTGCTTACAAAAATCACTGAAGAGGAATTACGCTGCAAAAAGAAAAGGGAGACTTTGCAAGCTTGAGATTTCTGCTTTACAGACCGCGCCTCTGTCAGGGTGAGTCATTGTCTGAGCATCAGCTCTTACCTGATGATGCAGCATCAAAGGCTGTCAATGGAGTAATCATTCCAGAGAAGCCTACCTGTCAACCATCTGTCTCGGCTGTCGGCTTTAAACAACCAAATGTTGTATGCCCAAAGCCGAAAGATATAAGTAAGAGGGCTCCACTTGGAATGGCAAGTTTGAGCAGGAGAAGGTTCGGCCTACAGTGGCACCCTGGAGCACAAAAAAACATTTCAAGTTCCAGCTCTGAACAAAGGAATATAACTCAGCTAAGAACAGTGCAAACAAACTATTCGGTACCTGGACAAGCTGAATCATCTTCTGAAGAGGTACAGCTGCAAACTAATTCAGCATCTCCTACCTGGTCCAACTCCATTGCTACTATCACTACAACACTGGAACTGGGAGAATGGTCACCCGCCTGTGCACTGGAAGGAGTGTGGTGGGTACAGATTGAGAAAGGCCAGTAGATCCCGGACACAGAGGACAGTGTGGTGCAAATATACAATGAAACAGTAAGCCCTACACAACAAATTGATGATGTTACCAAGGGGGCTAACAGACCAAATACTGTTAATGATGCATCGACTTCTAATACTGTTAATGTTACCATGGGAAGCAGTAGGGTCCCCAACAAGAAATAGAATCCAAGTGCTAGCATGGTCAACAACACTGTGGACAGTGAGGTGCCTAGTACTTCTGCTAATGAGGACAACAGAATGGGTCCCTCAGAGGATAATTTATGGGACCCTAGTCAGATTTCATGGCTGAACCCTATGTTTCATAGAACATACAAACATAGAAGTTGATGGCAGATAAGGACCGCAAGGCCCATTCAGTCTGCCTATTTTTCTAGCCCGTGAATGTGCCATAGACCTTTACTCTGTCAATGGCCTATCTATTCATACTCATCATATTGCTCCATTGTGCCTATCCCATGCCTGTTTGAAGCCCTGCACTTTCATATCCACCACTTCTTGATGTAGTCCATTCCATGCATCCACCCCCTTTCTGTGAAAAAGAACTTCCTCACATTACCCCTTAATCATCCTCCCTCTAATCTCCTGCTGTTTCCTCTCATCCTGCTGTTTTACTTATACTGAAACATGTCAGACTGTTTCACCTTGTTAATGCCCTTAAGAAGTTTGAATGTTTCGATCATATCACCTCTCTCCCTCCTTTGCTCTAGGGTATACATATTGAGCTCCATTAATCTGTCCTCATATGTTTTCTGATGCAGTCCCTGCACCATTTTTGTTGTCCCTCTCTGGACTGCCTCCATTTTGTTAATGTCCTTGTGCAGGTGCGGCCTCCATTATTTCATGCACTACTCCAGATGGGGCCTAACCAGTGTCTTGTAAAGAGAGATTATTACCTCCCTCTTATGACTTGTGATACCCCTACTAATACACCCCAACATCCCTCTGTCCTTATCTATAGCTTTAGTGGTCTGCTTGGATGATTTCAGATCACCTGTGATGATGATTCCCAAGTCTCTTTCTTCCCTTGTGATTGCCAGCAACTCCCCTCCAAATCTATAGGTGGCTTCAGGCTTTCTCTTCCCTATCTGCATGGTCTTGCACTTCTTTACTTTAAACCCCAATTGCCACTCTTCTGACCATTTTGCCAGTTTATCCAGATCTCTTCCCATCCCACCCACCCTATTTGAATCATCTACTCTGTTGCAGATCTTGGTGTCATCTGCAGACAAACCTTACCCTCCAGTCCATCTACAATGTCACTGATGAAGATATTGAAGAGGACTTGCCCCAGGACTGATCCTTGAGGTATCCCACTTGTGACTTGCATTTCTTCTGACTGTATATCATTTACCACCACTCTCTGTTTTCTGCCTGCCAACCATTTGCCACTCAGTTGACCAACTTCTGACCTACCCTGAGCCTATCCAGCTTATTAATAAAGTCTAGCAGACTTGTTTCAAAACAAAAGGGGAACCAGCCTCTCACAGAAATGCAGTTAGGTTAATATATAGGGGTGGGCTGGAGGACCCCCAGATAGGCTTTATGTTGCCAGACAACTACTAAAAGGGTCAATGAAGTTCTTCTCCTCTGAGAAGTTTGCACTCATACCTGTGGGAAATTCAAATTATGGCATTAGTTTTAAAACTGTTTCAGGCTTGGATAGGTTATGGGCCCAGTATCAATTATTGAAAAATAACCCAGTTTGTATTCCCTTTATGACTGTACCCTTTACCAAGCCAGCAGTTAAAAATATTACTGTAATGTTCTGAAATGAAGGAGTTAATGTCAAAGACATCTTGTTCTGGTTGTGCCAGAGGTGTGAGGTTCTTGATAAACCCATATCCAGATTAGACAGTGAGCAGATATGGAATGAGGGCATACCTCTCAACCTTTTGTCACTGAAATGAGGGACACAGACACTGAAAATGAGGTACAATGAGGGACACTGGCTCTCATAATGAGGGACACATCCTCAAACTTGGAAATACACATTCAGAACCCTGTGGAAACCACTGTCTTTATTTGTACAAAGTTTATTTTTGTGTTAACATCTTAGAATATTATTAATTTCTGCTTTAAATTCAGAATTTACAGCACAGTCTCTGTGTGTGCAGCACCTTTTCCATGAGGGACGAATAAGGGACAGGGCAATTTTGAGGGGTAAAATAGGGATGTCCCTCATAATGAGGGACACTTGAGAGGTATGAATGGGGTGGATATTTAGAGTGAAACTGTATTCCACCAATAATGGGCAAGTTCATCTCCCTAGTAGTTTTTTTTGGGGGGATAAAGGATAGGGGTATCCTCTTTTATATTGGTCATCCCAAATCCTGTTTCAAATATGGATCTAGGACTCACTTGAGTACAGCCTGTGATATCGCTCATTGTAGCCACTGCTTGGATTATGGGCATGTGTCTGCCAAGTGTCTTAACATTTTTAAGTGTAACTTCTGTGAAAAAACTGGACATGGGTATTGCAAATGTCCATGGACATCTCACAATAGAGATGACTGCCCCCTCACAAAGGTCTAATTAACAGAGCCTAGCAGAGACAGGCACAGAGAGTAGTGGCCCAGGACAAGGTTAATGACTCAGGGTCCTCTGAAGCTCCCCCAGCTAGAGAGGTACCAGAGATGGCTATTGAACAGGTCCAAGTCTCCCCAGTACAGGTAGAAGATTCCCAGACCTCTGATATTGCATCAAACCCCAATCTCAGCACAGCTTCTATGACAACAGCTGAAGAGAACACCAGTGTTACTGAAATGCCCCCCTCAACCAAGTCAGTCGCAGCCATTTAAGAAGGTTATGGCTAAAAAAATGAACAGGTTAGGCAAGGCCCTTTCTTCCAAAACACAAACTACTCCAAAAGGGGAAGAGAAAGGCCAGAAGAATTTGAAAGCAGGTAATACGTTTGCAGCTTTGACAACAGATAGAAGGGGGAGGTGAAGAGTCAGGTGATGAAGATTCCGACACCTCTTCTGTTGCCTCTACATTTACAGACATCACATCGGATGTGAAGGAGGGAGGTGGAGAAGAGCTGACACCCCAACATTCTACATGCAGAATGTTTTCTAAAGCCTCCTGAATGTTGTTTTATGTTGTTTCCCCTCTTACACCATCGTGTGTTCCCGCTCTATAATGACCATTAATGTAAACAGCAACAAGAGTCAGAAGAAAATGCTTACAACTCTATGAATGTTACAGGAGGGAACTAGTTACATCTATTGCATTCAAGACAATAGACAAATTACTCAAGCTGAATTACAGCAAGCCTCCAGAATTTGGACCAGAGGGCCCCCCTTTTTGTCTATAGCAGATGATGTGTGTGATGGTATCAGTATTATGTTTACCAACTCTGCCCTCCAGGTTTCTAGACTGGTAGATATACAGCCAGGCAAAGTGTTGCTTTTGGATCTTAATTTTCACAGTGATCGTTTTACAAATACTTTGGGGCCACATTTGACTCAGCCCTCACCAACCACACCCACATTGATGCACTTGCCTCAGCTACCAATGTGTGTCTAGGTATCCTATACCGCTATAAAAACTGTCTCCCCCCCGCTGCCCTCAGCCTTACGGTGACATCCTCCATTTTATCCCTGGTTGACTATGGACTACCAGTCTATGGTGCTGCTGACACTACTGCCCTCAATAAAATTCACCTCATCTTAAACAAGGCATGTAGGCTATTCACCAGGGCCCCTAGGCTCATACATTCATGCCAGCTCTATGATATGACAACCTTGCTGAATCTAGATGAACACCTGTGATATCAAACTTGCCTAACAGCTAAAAAAACTCTTCTAGGGCTAGCCCCACCCGGTTTGACAACCTCCCTTTCCCTAGCCCAAACCTTGGTCTGTACTTGGACCTCCTGCAAGGTCACTTTTCTGGTTCCTAGATCTAGGACCTCCCATGGACAGAGGTCATTCCGCCATAGAGCCCCTTCCTGGTACAACTCACTCCCTCTCCCCATCTCTGATGCCCCCACAATTTCCAAATTCAAAACTGCACTCAGAAGTGAACTATTCAACATACGAAGTTGCACCTGTCTTTAGATCTGAGGGGCAACACTCTGCACCCTGACAACGCCCACCAGGCTGCATCCTTACCACTCCTCTTTAAATCCAACCTCTTTTCTGCTTGTGTTACCCCTGTTGTCTACCCTTCCTCTGGCTAGTATATACCACTTCTGATTAAATTGCTGCTACTCTGTTGACTCTCATACTGTTATTAATATGCGCCACTGTAACCATACTGGCTTCTCTGTATATGTGTCACTATCACATGTGCCTCCTAGCATTGTAACCCATTTCCTGGTACACATAATTGCCTGTATATGTATCTATCATGTTCGTTATCACTTGTGCTTGAAAACTATGCAACCCTACTGGAACTGAGATTGCTTGTTCTTGTATTGTCTTCTATGTGATGAGGTACCTTTGGAAATGAGCCTCTGGCTCAAAGGTTGTAAACCGATGTTTAAATAAATAAATAAATAGATTAATCATGGTTTATGCTCCCCAAACCAATACCCAGAGAGCCTCTCTCTTTAGAGAGATCTAACCATACCTTCACACCTCTAGGGTAGTTATTTGGGTTGGTGATTTTAATTGTGGTCTCATCAAGTCAGATAGAGGCCTTAGGACAGAAAAATTGTTTTGCAATACCCAAGCTTTACATAATATAGTCACCACTGCAAATTTAATTGATGCTTACATATCCCGATGTCCTAGTGGAGGCAATACATACTTTAAAGGGTCCCTATCCACTTGGATAGATTTTGTGTTTTTGTCTACTACATTACAGATGTTTCATACTAAGTTACAAGCAATGGAGTACTCAGACCATAGGTCCATAACTGTATAGGTAGGATGAGAACAGTCCCCTAGATGTAAAAATAACCTATGGAGATTAAATAACACTATTTTGGAGGATGAGGGTACTAGACGGGGTTGAAAAAGAGAATGGCTTGCCGGATTGTCAGTGGTGGGCCTATATGATGAACTATCTACTTGGTGGGAAGAGACCAAATTATCCTGGAAAAGATTTTTTTCAAAACAGGTTTAGAAATATAGTTAATAAGACTAATTTGCAATACTTACAGTTAAGGAATCTATTGCAGAAATTAATTTCCTGCACAGAGATTAATAAAATGGATTATAGTTCTCAGATTAATGTTGTACATAAACAAATGTTTAAAATACAATATGATAGGGCTAAATCTCTTGAGCAAAAAATAAGATTTGGAACCAATATGAAGAAGGACCCTTATGAAGAATTTAAAGATAGGGTTGGTCACAGGGTGCACACTGAAGTATTAACTAACTCTGAAGAAATGGTATCTACTCCCACTGATATTTTAGAGCAGGTGGAAAAATATTCAACTGCCTTGTTTGGGAAACCTCCTGATATTGACATTTCGGCACTAAAAATTGATCACTTGGTTCTAGCAAAATTAGATGAGCAGGAGGCTAGGAGTTTGTCTAACCCTATCTAATTTTAAGAAGTTAAGATCGCCATCTCATCCTTAGAACTGAATTCTACCCCTGGTACAGATGGTCTAGGATTTGAATTTTATAATGCATTCATGGAAGAACTGGCTCCAGCCTTGGTTTTAGTATTTAATGGGATGCTACAACATACCTCTTCAGCAGATTCCATTAACCAGGCATTATTAATTTTATTGTACAAAAAAGGGGCATGTGAGGATTTAAAAAATTGGAGGACACTACGTCTGCTTAATACAGACTTAAAAATTCTGTCTAAGATAATGTTAAATAGACTGTTTGCAGTAGCAGATAAATTAATTAGTCCTCAGCAAACATGTGCAGTTCCTAATAGATTTCAAAATGACAGTTTAATTACTCTAAGAGAATTATTTCAGAAACCCCAGGGCAGAGGCCTGCAGGGGGATGTGCTAGGAATTGATCAGGAGGAGGCTTTTGATAGGGTTTCTTGTGAGTTTTTATTTGCAGTCCTTACAATGTATGGTATACTGAACATATTCATAAGTTGGAGTCAGTTTATGTAAAATAAAGCTACAGTTCTTCCCAACATTAATGGATGGGTGGGTAATGCAGTTAAGGTACAAAGGGGGTGTAAGACATGGGTGCCCCCTTAGTCCAATTTTGTACGCCTTTACCATAGATATCTTTATCAGGTCAATCACACAGAATAATTGTATACATGGCTTAGAAATTAGCATTGGGTCCCCTCCTATAAAGATGTTAGCATATGCTGATGATTTGGTGTTATGTTTAGCCCCATCTACAGAGGTTCCGGCACTACTGGACACATTTGCCTCATTTCTAGATGCTCAAGATCTAAGATAAATTATGCTAAACACTCAGGGGTTCTGCTAGGAAATACCCCAGTCACAAATGATAAGAAATTTGCTGAGATACCAATAGCAGAAGGTACTATCTCTATCTTAGGTATTGATTTTGGTGGATTAGACATGGCAAACAGAACTGGGAAAAAGGGTTACAGAGAGGCAATAGGATCATGTCTTCTTGGAAAGAGCAACATATAGCCAAAAAGTAAAGTGTACTTCTAAGTAAAACTCTGCTACTACCAGTGTTTCTATACATTAGTTATGTTTTCCTTCCCCCAGTGTCCATTTACACAGTATTACTAACTGTATTCTTCCAAGCATTATGATGAGCAGATTAAATCCAATATAATCGGAACATACAGTACATATAGGAAAATTCAAGAAGGAGGCCTGAACATGGTTAACCCTGTGGCCTTTTATAGTAGCATTTTTGCATACTATAATATTGGATTTGCATTGAAACCTGGGAACAAGATTTGGGCACCCCATGTTTTGAACTGGTTATCTCCTCGTTTAGTAAGCTGGACAAATAAAAAACCTGGATTGTTGAATAGGATTCCTGCTGTTCTGGAATATGGGTTAGAACAGGTTAAGAACGTTATAAAATGGAATGTTAAAGTAGCCCAGATACAGACAACAAATAGAAATAACCTGTATTCTCATATCCTATAGCGGGGTTATAATGACTGGGTTGCATTTCCAGATTGTCCACAAAACAAGTTACAGTTTGTCATTAGTTTCTTAACATGTAAGTGACTCCTTGAATTTGTATGGGATAGTGTCTGGTTAGGCAATTATGGTAGGTTAAGTGTACGAAATAGCAACAAACATAAGCAGTTAAATAAAAGATATTGTCTTAGGGTTTCTTGCATTCAAATATTAGAAACCCAGGTTCACATATTCTTAAGAGTGTGACTATGTTATACAACTATGAGTCTATTTGGCAAAAGAGTGGAAGGAACCCCTTTCAAACAACATGAAGTCTTGCTGTATTCTGACTATTGCAGTTAGCCCCAGTGCTCAAACTGCCCCAGAGAGTAGAGGGCTAATTTCTATGCAGAGCGTAGAACGTTGAGCTCGAGCTCGGTTCAAACCTCTGTCTGCTGCACTTTGAAGCGCAACTGTCAGATTCTTTACTCCGCCTAACTGAACGGCCGCTCTGGAGATTTCTCCTTTGCTCACGGTTGGAAGTCAGTTAAAGTCCTTGGTTTTACCGATTTTTTTTTGAAAGTTTCGGTTCAGATCTCTGTCTGTGGTACAGTAAGTACTAGGTAGTGAACTAGACATAGTAAACTTGTGGAAATTGTAAAAATTTATTTTTCGACCGGTTCGGCTGAACCGGCCATTAATGATTTATTCTGTCTTTGTTTTTAAACTTAGAGTGTGGTTGCCAGTCCTTTTCGGTTTTAAAAAAAATGCATTTTATTGTGTTTTTTTCCCCAATACCCGTTACATGGTTAGAAACTGATAAGAGTGTCTTGCCTGGTTGTTTGCCATAAAAAAGGTAAGTCTGTGGTTAGGATGGCTATGTCTGAGAAACCCAAAAGAAAAACCGGACCCACTGGGTTTCAACACTGCAGTGTGTGTGGGGAGGTCTTTGCTAAGGCTGATCCCCACACCACCTGTGTTTATTGTCTGGGGTTTGACCACCTCAATTCAGACTGCCAAATCTGTAAAAATGTCCCTATGTCTACCCTGGAAAAAAGTTTAGGTAGGCTCAGGGATAAGGAGCCCATGAAGTCCGCTGACCCAGATGACCAGCCCGGTTCAGTTCCGACCGGACCTGAGGGAGTCCCCTCTGACCAGGATGATACTTCTTCGGGCAAGAGGAGAGCCGATCCTGAGGGATCGGTTCTTACAAAAGGAAAAAGAAAAGAAAAATCATCCGATTCAGATCCAGAGACCCATTTTCCAACCGCCAAAGACATTACCAATGCTTTAAGGATTGTAGAATTGCTTCACCCAGTTCCATCTGATCTGGCGCCTTCTAGCAGGTGCTCGGTTCAGTCAGTTCCTCCAGATCATGATTATGCCCTTGAAGATTTCTATGAACTGGATTTGGAGGGTAATGAAGATTATGGTGATGATGATGACAATGACGATGGTGCGGGAGGTCTGATTGAGCCCACTGAACTGGACATCTTCCCGGACAGCCCTTCTGATGTTTTCCCTCCTAGGCTTTCTGAGTCCCCTTCCCACTACATGTTTTACAGCAAAGTGGCAGAAACCCTCCAGCTCCCCTGTGGAAGAAGCTGTAGAGGAACAAGAGGAACCTGTTTATGTGGAGATGATGGACATCCCAGAGTCCACGAGACTGTCTATTTCCCTTCATAAGTCTTTTTGGAAACAGACACAAAAGATTTTAAAAAATCTAAATTCTGTACCTCCTGTCGACAGAAGGATGGATAAAAGGCAATCCTTACCAGGTTCAGGTACAGAGTACTTGTATCAACAATGCAGCCATGTTGGGGTTGTGCAGGCTGCAGCCTGTGATAAGGCTAATATACCCTTGGCTTCACACCCCCCCTGTTAAATATTCTAGGAAGAAGCTGGATGCCATGGCAAAGAAGCAGTACATGGCATCTGCCTTGGGACTCAGGCAGGCTAATTATATGGCCTATGAAGCCAGGTACCAGAAGTCCAGGTGGGGCACTGTACTGGCACTGGCTAAGCAGGCCTCCCCCCAGCTAGCCTCGGAGCTGGAGGGGGTGGCTGCTGATGGGATTGAGGCATCAAAGGTACAGTTCCATGCTGCTGTGGACTCCAATGATGTGTTATCTAGAGTCATGGCTACATCTGTGGTTCTTCGGAGAATGTCTTGGCTCAGATGTACTAGTCTCTCACAGGACACCTAGGCTAAGGCCATGGATTTCTCTGTGGTGGGTAATTCTCTGTTTGGGGAGCAGACAGAGAATTACATGAAAAAGATGGATGAGTATTGGACCACCTATAGGAGTGCACAGGCCAAGGAAAGCCAGGCAACTCCTCAAAGGCAGCAGGTATGGAGCAGGGGCAGGCCTTTTCATAGGCCTTTCTACCAAGCACAGGCCTCTTCTCCCTTTCCTCAGAGGGGATTCTTCAGAGGGAGCAGCAGAAGGGGGATGTAATAGGCCTGCATCCATCCCTCAACCTAAGGCTCCTGCCAAGCAGACACCATGATGTGTCAGCCCGGGTCGACTCCCCCATTTCTGTAGGAGGCAGGCTGGCTTACTTTGTCCAGGACTGGATGTCTGTTACCTCAGACAAGTGGGTCCTGGAGGTGCTAAGCCAGGGGCTGGTTCTTGGCTTCAAGAAATTTCCAAAGCTGAGGACCAGATCTTTTCCACCTGCAAGCATCTCTGAAACCATTGCCCTAGAGACAGAGGTTTCATCTCTACTGGCTCTAAAGGCTGTAGAGAGAGTTCCTACATTGCAAAGGGGCAAAGGTCTGTACTCCAGGTACTTCCTTACCCCAAAAAATACAGGGGAGTGGTGACCCATCCTTGACTTAAGATACCTGAACAAACATCTTTTGAAACCAAAATTCAAAATGGTGACTCAGGGACTAATCCTTCCTTCTCTAAGGCCAGGGGACTGGCTAGCCTCCCTGGACTTAAAAGATGCCTACTTTCACATTCCCATCAGGTGCTCCCACAGAAAGCACCTCAGGTTTGAATTGCCTTCAGGCTATTAGCAGTTCAAAGCTATGCCCTTCGGCCTGGCATCAGCTCCAAGGGCATTCAGAAAAATGCCTAGCAGTAGTAGTGGCCTTTTTAAGAAGGAAAAATATTTCCATACCTGGACGACTTGCTCATTGTGGGTCAGTCCCCAGACCAAGTCAAGTCAGACCTTCAAGTGACTCAGCAAGTGCTCACTTCCCTAGGATTCCTTGTCAATTTTCCAAAGTCAGTTCTCAAGCCTGTACAGCTCCTCACCTTCATAGGGTCAGAGCCAGATACAGTCAAAGCAAGAGCTTTTCATCCCCTGGAAAGGGCAAGGGCTATTGTAGAGCTGGCTTCTTCATTCCACCTTTTGGTCTGTCAGCCAGCAAGGTACTTCCTTCAACTTCTGGGCCACATGGCAGCTTCTACAGCAGTGATCCAAGGGGCCAGATTTCAGATGAGGGACATTCAGTTTCACTTGAGGGCCTTTTGGTCTCAGAAGAAAGATTCTCTAACCAAACTAATTTCAGTGACCCAGGCTCTGATCCAGGCTCTCCAATGGTGGCAGGATCAGGGCAACCTCAGGCAAGGAGTTCCATTCATCACTCAGTCTCACTCTGTGGTCCTAACCACAGATGTTTCTCTATTGGGGTGGGGAGACCATCTGGGGGCTCTCACAGCCCAGGGACTGTGGTCCCCTCAGGAATCCCTTCTTCATATCAATCTCTTGGAACTCAGGGCAGTCTTTCTGGCCCTGCAAGTTTTTTCTCAGTCAGTGCAGAACAAGGTGGTTCAGGTCAGGACAGACAACACCACCACCCTGTGGTACATCAACAAGCAGGGAGGCACTCGGTCCCCAGCCTTCTGCACAGAAGCCATGAAATTGTGATCCCTAGCTTATTCTCTGAAGACCTCTCTGATGGCAGTCCACCTTCCAGGGAAGGACAATGTGCTAGCAGATGCATTGAGCAGGATCTCCCAGGGCCATCACGAATGGTCCCTGGACCCTCTGGTGTTGAAACTGATTTTTTCAAGGTGGGGCACTCCAGAGATAGATCTCTTTGCAGCCCCAGACAATCACCAACTTCCTCTGTTTTGTTGCAGACCCCCAGTCTTGGGCTCAGTCCCTCTGGATGCTCTGATTTTGAACTGGGAAGGGAAATTTCTATATGCCTTCCCTCCCTTTCCTCCACTGGTCAAGGTTCTGGTCAAGGTAAGGTCACAACCTTGCAAAGTGATTCTGATTGCTCCAGACTGGTCCAGGCAGCCTTGGTACCCCCTGTTGCTGTCCCTAGCAGTCCATCTTCCCCTGTCTCTCCCCAAGAATTACAACCTGTTAACCTCCTCTAAGGGGAGAATTTGGTACCCCAATCTTCGGTCTCTAAATCTCAAGACATGGCTCTTGAAGAGTTAGAGTATGCAGATTTGCATCTGTCCCAAGGGTTTCTGGATATTCTCAAAGCCTCTCGAAAGCCTTCCACCAGAAAAACTTACAACTCCAAATGGAGAAGATTCAGCATTTGGTACTCCAAGAAGCAAATACTGTATCCCCAAACACTGCTGAATTGTCTACAGTTCTGGATTACATGGTTCATCTTAATGACCTAGGCCTCAGACCAGCTACTCTCAAAGTACATTTGTCAGCTGTTTCTGCTTTTATGTCAGTGGGAAAGCCTTCCTCACTGTCATCTCACCCTGTATTCAGTAAATTTTTCAAGGGATTGCTTCATACCAATCCCTCATTTAGGGATCCTACCCCTGCTTGGGATCTTAATGTTTGCATTGCTCAGCTAATGCAACCCCCTTTTGAGCCTTTGTCTTCAGCAGAGCTTACCCAGAGGGAAGTGGAGTGCACACTTCCATCTTGAGTCTCATTTCAGTGTTATTTCAGTCCAGACTGAGGAAGCACTGCTTTTCATCAGTGCACTGTTAATACACTGCATTGACTTTCTGCTACACTGTTGTACCACTGCTCAGTTTTTCTTATTTTTTTGATGTGGACTGTAAGAGCACTGCAAATAATTATTCGATTTTCATGCACACTTCTTTAGCACTGTATTTCCTTCACTAATTCTTTCTGCACACTGCAGTAGTACTGCTCAATCTTTATTATTTTCTGATGCAGACTGTAAGAGCACTGCAAATAATTATTAGATTTTCATGCACACTTCTTTAGCACTGTATTTACATAGATACATAGACAGTGTCAGCAGATAAGGGCCTATGGCCCACCCAGTCTGCCCATTTAAGTTTCTATATTCAGTTTATGTTTTCCAAGAAGTCTGTTGCCCCTTACCCCTGACCTCCAGAATTCCTTTATGTCTATCCCATGCATTCTTAAATCCCGTGATTGTTTCAGCCCCCACCACTTCCTCTGGCAGGGTGTTCCACTTGTCCACCACCCATTCTGTGAAGAAATTCTTCCTCATGTTTCCTCTGAATCATCCTCCCTCCAACTTCATCCCATGCCCTCTAGTCCTGGAACATCTTTTTCACTTAAAAATAGTGCATTCCTGCACCCTGTTCCTCCCTGTAAGATACTTGTTGTCTTCTCTATCATATCCTCTCTCCTCCTCTCCTCCAGGGAGTACATGTTGAGTGCCTTCAACCTATCCTCATAGGACTTGTGATGCAATCCATGCACCATCTTTGTTGCCCTCCTCTGAACCTTCTCTACCCTGTCTATGTCCTTACATAGGTAAGGTCTCCAGAACTGCACAGTGTACTCCAGATGCAGCCTCACTAGTGTCTTGTATAGTGGAATTATGACCTCTCTTTTCCTGCTGGTGATGCCCCTGCCTATGCATCCCAGCATCCTATTTGCTTTACCTGCTGCCTTGTCACACTGTTTCCCTGCCTTGAGTTCATCAGAGATGATTACCCCAAGATCCCTTTCCTGCTTAGTGCATGCTATATCCTTACCCCCCAACTGATATATTGTGCCAGGGTTTTTGTGCCCCATATGCATTATCTTGCACTTCTTTGCATTGAATTTCAACTGCCAACCCCTGACCATTCTTCAAGTTTCTACTGGTCCCTTCTCATTCTGTCTACACCCTCTGGTGTGTCTACTCTGTTACAGAGCTTTGTGTCATCAGTGAACAGTGAAATTCTGCCTTCTAGGTCCTGCACAGTGGCACTGATGAAGATATTGAATAGTACCGGTCCCAGCACTGATCCCTGTGGTACCCCACTGGTCACTCTTCCCTCTGTGGAGTGACAGCCATTTACCACCACCCTCTGTGTCCTGCTGCCCAGCCAGTTACCTACTCACCACACTACTGTCCTGCCCACACCCATATTTCCCAGTTTGTGCAATAGTCTTCTATGTGGCACAGTGTCAAAGGCCTTGCTGAAGTCCAGATAGGCCATGTCCACTGCCCTCCCCTGATCCACCTCCTTTGTCACCCAGTCAAAAAATTCAATGAGGCTGGTCTGACATGACCTCCCCCTGGTGAAACCATGCTGCCTTGGGTCCTGTAGTCCATTGACAACCAGATGTTCCACCAATCTCTCCTTCAGTAGTGCTTCCATGATCTTCCCCACTACCGGTGAGGCTGACTGGTCTATAGTTCCCCGCTTCCTCTTTGTTCCCACCTTTGTAAGGGGACTACATCTGCTATCCTCCAGTCTTTGGGTACCTCCCTGTTTCTAGTGATCGGCTAAACAGGATAGCAAGAGTTCAGCCACCACCTCTCTTAGTTCTTTAAGGACTCTGGGGTGCACTCCATCTGGCCCCATTGCTTTTATCAGCTCTTATTACTTCCAGTTCCTTCAGGACCCTTTTCTCGTTAAAGGGACTTGTGTCCATTTCTGCACTATTCTCACCCCTTGTAATTCGCTCTCAGACCCATTACCCTTTTTTTGTATTTCCTCAATAATTTTTTTTGCACACTGTAGTAGTAATGGCAACACTTTATAATTGTTATCACACTTCTTTAGCACTGCATTGTCTCAGTAATCTGGCTACCCATACTGAATTTGTCACAATGGCATTACAGTGGTATAGCAATGGCAATACTGTGGTCAGCTAAAAAATCCACAATGGTACTACCCAGTGGTACTCTGGTATCACAGTGGTAGGTGATATATAGATTTTCCTCTGTGCACCATCGTGGACAAAGGGGACAATAAGGTAATACTTATAAAATATCAATATTTATAAAAATCTTCGAGTTTGTCTGTGTCAGTTTCAAGTTTCACTATGAAGAAAGCCAACAAATATTGCATTACATGTAAAATGTATGCTATGGGCAAACATATTGTTGATTTTAAGTGTGACAAGTGTATTCTAATTACTGAATTACAAAACGAAGTCTCTAGACTTCAGCCTGTATTGTCCATTAATCCTGAAATTAAGGCTTTGAGGATTATATTGACCAAATGTCAATATTAGTGGAAACCAATACTCTATTACAACAAATAGGGTGGAGGTCAATACTCCGATTTTGGCAAAAGTAGGCAATGAATTTAACCCTCAGTCCCAATCAAATGTTACTTTCTCTACAATGTCTGAACAACCTACCTCCACCTCTATCTCCCTACATCAACCCAACAATGGTCTACAGTTGATAAAGTAAATCTCTGGTTACCAAAAATGTACAGCTAAGTCTAAGTCAGTGGTTAATGACTTATCTTCTTCAGGTACATATGCAATTTCCACTCATAACTCATTTGAGCATTTAACTAATCTCATTGAGGAAACTGTAATAATTAGTCCTAAACTTAGTCATACTAATGAGAACAATCCTATGCAACATATATCATCTAAAAATTTATCCAACGTAGCCCCATCTTCTTTCCCTTACTCTCCCTTGTTTACTAGACACATTAGCCACCCACAAAGAAGTTTACATACTTGGTGATTCCATAACAAAATATATTGACCGCATCGTTTGTAACCAGGATAAAGAACATCGTTCTAGTTTGAGCTATCATGGTTCTAGGATTTCTGATATTACAGCTATGCTCAAACCCATTTTAAACTCTGCGGGAAAAAATCACTAGTTGTTGTTCACGTGGAACTAATGATATTACAAAGCAACCTGTGCAAGGGATAAAACAGGACTTTGTCTCCCTTTGTAATCTATTGGTTGAAAGGGGCTGTGAGATCTGCCTTTCAGAAATACTTCCTATCCCAAGAGCTAAGGACACCATTAACTCTAAAATCAAAATCATAAATGAATGGTTGAGGAAATGGTGCCTCAGACAGGGTATTCACTGTCTAACCCACTGGGAGGACTTTCATCTTAACCCGTCCCTTTATTGTTGGGATGGCCTACACCTCAGCAGAAGAGGAAGTGTCATACTTGGGAAAAAGATTGTTACTCATATAAATACCTGTTTAAACTAACGAATAAGGGGAGTTTGGACGACGCCAAAACTCTTGAAAAAGGTCTGAATTTGTTAACCTACATTTAAATACTTTATCTCTTAAAGCACGATCACTGAATATAACTAAAAGCAGAATTGGAATTAAAAGCCCATCTTCTAGATCTGTCACTCATTGCTGTCTCTGAAACCTGGGGAAATTCCAATAGGAACTGGTCATCCGAGATTCTTGGCATATAAACATTTCTTTAAAAATAGGCCAGATACAAAATCAGGGGAGGAGTCAGTCTTATGTTAAGGACAACATCCTCATACAATCCATTAAACAAAATTCAGAGAGCATATGGGTATATATCCAACCAAAAGGTCTCCCCAAATTTTGGTAGGTACCTGCTATCATTCCCCATCATTAGATAATGTTCAAAATCTTAACCTACTCGAGGATATTTCTCAGTTCTCCAGTAAGGGACCAGTTCTTCTTTGGGAGACTTAATCTCCCAAATATTAACTGGGATACTCTGACAGGTTCAAACAACATTGAAAATAATTTCCTTACAACTATTATCAACTTGGGTTTTATACCAACTAGTTAAAGAACCCCACAAGGGGTAAAAATATTCTTGACCTCGGTATAGCTAGCCAAGATGTACACATAAATAACTTACACATAACGGATTCTCTTGGTAATAGTGACCATAATTCTATATTTTTCACCATAATCTCACTTACTTTCAGCCCCGTAAAAATAATTAAACACTATGAGAGGGCAGATTTTCAAAAAATAAACGAACATTTAACTAAAATTAATTGGGACTACACTCTAACCCCCCTAAATACCATTGAGGCATGGGACTTTCTTAAGTCACAAATAGCCTCTATTGAACATAAATATGTCCCAAATAAACATACTCACAACTGTAAAGGTAAGATACCCCCATGGTTTAATGCTTCCATTAAAAAACAAATACGGCGTAAAAAGAAATTATTCACACGTTTAAAAAAGAGTAGATATAATACTTTGACTGGTAACAATAAGTTATTGTTACAGTATAGAGAATCAGTAAAAATTCTCAAACAATCTATACTAACAGCGAAGCGGAATCTCGAGTTTCATATAGCACATACTAAAGACTCACATAAATCCTTATATGCCTATCTAAACAGTAAAAAAGGTAATAAACAAATAATTGGTCCCCTTATGCTTGACAATAAAACAATAAAATCTGATTTGGCTATAGCATCAACATTAAATAATTACTTTACTTCGGTATTTACTCAAGACTCCCCCCAACCCACTTCAGTTAGACCATTTATAATCACTAATAAACAAATAATTCAACAAAACGATGTCTACAATCTTCTTACAGCTTTGAAGAAAACTACCAGCCCGGGTCCAGATGGCATAAGCCCAAAATTTCTTCTGGGTACACAAAAAACAATTGTAAAGCCATTAACAATGATTTTTAACAAATCTCTTCATGAATCTGTAGTTCCCTTTGATTGGAAAGCTGCAATAATTACCCCCATATATAAGCAGGGTTCCCATTTACAAGTAAATAATTATCGTCCTATTAGTTTAACATCTATTCCGTGCAAATTACTTGAAAAAATTATTAAATCACTTTTGGATAAGGAGATTTTATCCCTAAAACTCATAGATATTACCCAGCATGGGTTTAGATCGGGTTTGTCATGTACCACCAATCTATTGACTTTTATAACTTTATTAGCTTAAATTTAGATTTAAATATCCCTTCTGATGTTATTTTGTTGGATTATAGCAAGGCTTTCGACAAAGTATCTCATAGTATTCTCATTTCCAAACTTACTAATTTAGGTTTTTCTGAGATTCTAGTTTATGGATAAAAAGTTGGTTAACAAATAGATCGCAGAGGTTAGGGTAAACGCACGCTATCAGACACAGGATGGGTCACAAGTGGGTGCCACAGGCTCTGTCCTGGGACCCACACTGTTTAACATCTTCATTAGCGACATGAAAATTCATTCTTCTAACATGCTTATTAAATTTGCAGACGACACCAAACTGGGTGGTGCGGTTAACAATGCTGGAAAACAAACAAATCCTATAATGATCTTCTATCTATTGAACACTGGGCCTTTACTAATAAATGGAATTTAATACAACCAAATGTGCTGTTATGCACTTTTGGGAAAACAATCCTAAACAGATTTACACATTGAATAATAAATAATTAAGGCTTCATGCCTAGAAAAGATCTAGGGATTTTAGTTAATAACAAACTTACACAGGTCTCACACTGCAACAAGACAGCTAATCTAACAAATTCACTTTTCGTAGAATTAAAAGGTACTTTTGTCTCTAGAATCGAGCAATGTATTATACCATTGTATAGATCATACATTTGACCATATCTTGATTATGGTTCACCATTTTAGAGTCCCTACCTTTGTGGAGATGTGGTTAGGTTAGAAAGGATACAAAAAGAGTTACCAAATCTATACCTCACCTGTCGAGCTGGATTATGAAACCAGATTACATAAAACGGGCTGCATTCTCTTAAACTAAGAAGACAGCATGGGGACTTACTTCAACTTTTTAAGATTATTCAAAGTCCAACATTAATGAGGCAGTGTGGTATTTCCTTTGCTAATAGGAAAACTGACTCAGATTAAATAACAAACAGTTAGATATAGCTAAATGTAAAAACAAAAAAGACAAAACTTTTTACAATCATGTACACCAAGACTTTGGAATACTCTTCCACAGGATGTTGTTGATGTCCTTCCTTCACTAACTTCAAACTCAAATTGGACAAATGGTTAACTAGATAGGGTTATTACCAATGATCCACATATGTGGAGGACAATGTTTATGGGCTTTGGCCCCTTTTTGTCCCTCTGACCAAGTAACCAAGTAACCACTGGTAGTGCACTGAGCAGAATGGTATCCTATGGCATTTTTACCATTTTCTTGTCTCTCACACATACACTGGTAATACAATGGTATCACGAAATTCTGAGATTTTTGTTGGCTCCGCAAATTCTGGTACTCTGGTAGCACAATGGTACTTCATTATATTGACATTTCGGTATTTGGTACCTCACAGCAACCCTAGACTCATGTGGTAGCACAGTGGTACCAGTATTAATCTCATTATAGTCTGTACTCTAATGCATTATTAAGATAAATTACATTATCAATCTCATGGAGAACAGCTCTCCATTCCATGTTTTTATTTGTTCACTTGTCTTTATCTTACTGGTAATGGACTGTTAATGTTCACAGACCAGAACATTCAAAGAGCATTTGCGATCGCTAAATGAGTGAGTGACCTCAAACAACACTTTGCACCCCAAAAACAGGGTAGGATCACAAAATGATATCTTGAATAGCATAATTAGTGAGTCTCTGACCAGTTGGTGAATGGCTTTAAAAGATGTTGCCTCCCTAAACCAGGTATTATCACCTCTGCCTCCTATCCCTGCCCCTTTGAGCTCCCACCATCAGTAATATCACAGTTTTCCTGGTGTTCAGTGGTGCTGCTGTCCATTCCATACATCGAAAACTGCCAATACCTACCTGCCTACCCAGTCTCATCACTCCCACCATTCATGGCCCCCACCATATGTTTACGCACTCTGCCCACAGTGGCAATTGGCAGAGACATTCTGCTAACCTCTGTAACCAACTGATGACAGAATGCCAGTTTTGCACTCATGTGCCTACCGTATAAACAGCTGTGTACAGTTAGCACATGACTGTGAACTCTCATCCATTTTGTACCTGATCAAGGAGCTGAGAGGATGATCTGTGCCAAATGTGGAAGTGTCAAATATATAGTAAGCCTGGGGACCAGGGGTAGTATTTGCTGTAAGAACTAACTGAGTCATGGTGTGGGACTTTGGATTACAGGGGCAAGGGTTTCACCAACACACCACTGATCACTCTATCAGGACCTGGGCTGGCTTCCCATCAGCCCCAACAGACCTATCTCCTGGCCAGCACAGTCAATAATACCATCCAAAATGAGCTACCTCTCCAAATCCCACCTCCTTTGGCCAAAAATGTTTGTTCAAGAGCTCTGCCTCACTGCTGGCCCCATGCTTGTGTGCCCCCTAGTCTCCACCTGTATGGGTAAATGTGCATTCTTATCTGTAGTCCCTTTCCTTTGGAACAATCTGCCCACTCCACTTAGCACCAGTGACTCTCCAGGAATCTTCCACTCTCTCCTTGGATCTCACCTTCTGTCCTCCACTCCTTGCTCCTGCCCTCCCAACTTATTATCATGCCTCTACTTCCCTTCTCTCTGTTTCCTTCTTGGTCCATACCTACATTGCCATGATGCACTTTTTCCTTTACTCATCTCAGATCATGCCTAATTTATATTACAACTTGTCTACTACTGTACCTGCTATTGTCATAAATGTTATTTATCCATTGTGCTGCAAGTTTATATATATATTCATATAAATATCCTGTATATTTTTATTAATGTCTAGTGTATGCCTTGTCCCAGCCTCCTTTGTACTTGCTTGTATTCCTGTGCCATCCTCAATGGCCCAGATCATTCCTGTAAATGGTTCTCAGACCAGTGCACCTACTCGGTAAACAAATGAATGAATAAATAACAAATGGGAATCACTGGACATCAGGGATAGTAACAATCTACTGTATATCTTCGGGGTGATTGTAGGATGGGATAGGACTGAGAGCAGGTAAATTAAGAACCTGGACCTGTGGGATAATTAGGGAGGGGGCCCAATGGAGACTGTTTCCCCAGGAGGGTGCTTTGGTGATGTAACTCCGGGATAGCTTATGCCTGGTGCAGTAATGTGGCCTGTGCTGTAATTGGCATCTGCAACATGGCTGTCACACCAGAATGGGCGAACCCTTTCTCCACACCCTCCTGAGTGTCCACCCTTTAACAGGTTTTGGTGGCATCTGTAAAAGACACCCTTCCCATTCAGTTTTTCTGCAATTTCACTTATGAAGACATTGAAGTGGCCTACTCCTAGTACTGAGACCCACCCCACATCATGCCTTTTAACCAACTGGGTTGAAAGTCAGTGTGAGAGTACTATCTTCTCCCCAGATGTATATAGGCAACCTTTGTGCAAAGCCACCATGCATGCTTGAGGATCCTCCCATCCCTGATATTTCCCTGCACTACCCCTACCCTTATCCCTCTAAGTGTCATTTATCCACAGGTGGACAATGACATCTAGCCCCTCTCATCTCCTGCTGTCTAATGATCCACTGTATCTGCCTCATCCCTCCAAGCCAAAGTGCCTCTTCAGGTATTTCACCTCTTCTCCTTTACCCCACCCTGCCTGCAAGTCATTCTAATTAAGTCCCCCACCAGCAGTTGCTTCCTACTCAGCTGGGAGCCTCTTCCTCCCTCCTTGTAACTGTGGAATGGTCCATGGACAGTGCTTCCTGAGAAGGTTTCTCCAGGGGCTGAAAGGGTGGTTCAGCTGCAGGGAGAGTGGTTGGCTGGGCAGGGCCCATTTCAGATGCAGGGAGGGTGGTAAACAAAGCAGTGAATGGAACTCTGACAACAACCCGCACGGGCAGAAAATGCAAGCCCCATAGGAAAGAGCACAGTGAGGCTACAATAGGTAATTTACCAGAAGTCACAGGTCAGGAACTACAGCTGAAGAGAACATGGAGACAGGCATCGAAAATGGGTGTATGGGCAGCGGACGGATGTGCACTCATGACGCATGTGTGGGGAACCATAGATGCTGGGATGCCAATGCTGGGGGCAAAGGTCAGCTTAGGTAGGTGACACAGACCTGTGGGTAGAGTGCACAACATATAGGGACCCTGCATGCTGACAGCAGGGAAGTGCATTATGGAACATAGCCCCGCCAGCACAGTAGCTGATGGGGGCCCAGGACACTGTGGACAGAACTTGAATGTGAGCATGGTGCACAGCACAGCCATGAAGCACTGGGACTGTGGGCAGACAGTGACACTATAGTACTGGTACAAACCACCCATAGACAAGTAGCATGCCACAGGTTGGCCTATGGAGTGATGTGCAAGAAGTGTAATCACACCCGCATGCCTGAGCTGGAACAAAGCTGATAGTGTAGCACAGTCCTCTGGCACAATGGAGACAGTGTGGAAGCCATGAGGGGCCAGGTGCTCAACTGGCCCTAATAGTGGGACATCTGTGAGATTGTACCATCCAGGAAGGGGAAAGTCCAAGCTGAATGTGAATGGCTACCTCCGGTCCATGATTGGACATGCATGAGAAGGTTCTGTTCACTTTGGGCAGATTGTGTGGCAGAAGGTCCAGAGCTTTTTGCCTTGTACCACAATACAGAAGACCCAGACTTTAGCCTGAAGATCCATGAATTCGTTGCTCCCAGCCCATCTCCTGGCACACAGAACATTCCAGCAGGCATTCAGCCTCCTGGAAGCCAACCATTCCGCACCCAATGCTACCACACTTATTGTTTCACAGACACATGCTGGGCAGGATATAGCTGCATAGGGTGGCCAGTGCCTACAAGATACGACCTCATGTTCCTGGCTCAGCTGTGGTTAGTTGGGATCTCAATGAGCGAGGTATACTGTGGACCCAAAGCAGCCAGACCTGACACTGCCATCCCATGCCCTGCTCAGGTAGGCATGTAGTATGACAATGTTAGCAGAGCTCCACAGGGAAAGCAATGGACCTATGTCAGCAGGGAAGGCATTTTTGTGGACTATCATGGACACCACCCAAGAAGAGCTATGAGGAGGGATATGATGGTACTGGCATCCAAGGACAAGGGCAAGCTGCCAGTTCCTGTGGCATGGCACAACACCACCCTGTGGGTTTCCATGGTGATGGCACCTGATAGTTGCACAGTCAAGGTACACATCATGCACAGCCACCAGGTTGTCACTGTGTCCTCTACTGTTGAATAAAGTTTCACCCCCACATTTCACATGCACCCTATCCTGGTGGCAAGTCTCATCACAACACTGCTGGGTATTCTGGGCAGCCCACTGCACACTGCCACGTCTGCACTTTTTTGCATGTTGCACAGGCCTGACTCAGTGTGAGTCCTCCCAAAACTTTCTAGCTGTTCATGTGTGCAACACATTGTACAGGCCTGAAGCTATGTGAGTGCCCCCCATCCTTCCAGCTGTACAACTTGGCAACAGCATTCTTAATGGGCCCTTGTGGAACTCCTCACAACACTCTTGACAGCCTTCATGCCACAGTGGGCTCCTGTGGCACAGGCCCCCAAACACCTCCAGACTTTTTCTGTTGTTTACTGCAGCCCATAGTGGCTGTATGACATAGCCACTGCACATTGCATGGTTTGCGATGGCATGCTGTTCTGTGTCCTGGCATCCATGTAGTGTTGCTATGACCATTCTTGCAGCTATCCATGCCTCGCGTGCCACCTGCTGTGTGCCTGCAGTGTCATGCATGCACCTACCAAAGGCATGGTACTCCACCTTTTGCATGCCTAGGCTGGCTGTCAGCTGACATCATGCAAGGATGGATGGACAGTCTGGCATGCTGCCTGGGCTGGCTGGTCAACATACACTGGGTCATGCACATATTACTTCATCCCGTCCCATGGATGATGAGACAGTCATACTTACCGGGGTCTGTGATCAGGCTGTGTGTCCAGAGGTGCACCCATAGGGGGTGGGTGTTTTCACATCATCTCTGCTGTTCAGTAGTGGCTCAGGTCCTGGGATGGGTGGTGTAGATTGATTGGGTGCTTCATGTGTTTGTGGAAAATCCATCAACAGCAGCAGCATCTCGACTCCTCTGGTCTGACAGGGTGTCAGGTATTGTCCTGGTCACGCCACTGTGTGTTGACTGCTGGGCTGTTGGGTTGTTGTGTGATGGGCATGTCGATTAGTAAGCATTGGGATTATAAAAGGGTATTTAGTAGGCAGGGTTTTGTGTGCAAGGAGAGTGGTTGGTGGTGGATGGGTAACTGGTATCTGGGCGGTCCAGCAGAAAGAGTTGTTATCTAGGGTGCTGGCCAGCCTAAGGAGGGTGCTTTTGTTTTGGTGAGGCTGGAGGTTGGCCTGGCTGCAGGAAGGTGTTCACTGAGGTGGGGAGGCAGGTGTGGGTTCCATCTGTGGGGATCTTGTCTGAGGGTAGGAAGGATGACCTGAACAGCCAGCTACAGGAGGGTGATAGTTGATAGGGAGAGGCTGTTTGGGCTTAGGTGGACTAGCTGCAAGGTACACAGCTTGGGAGAGGTCTATTGGGATGTTGATATGGTTGTCCAGCTGGGTGGTCATCTGGGTAGGGGTTCAAGATGTGTGGTTTGGGGGTGAGGTTCAAAGGGCTGTACTTGGGAACCCTCACTGAAGTCAATACAAATTTAGTATTAAATCATTCATTAATTTGGTTTCAAAACTAATTTTTGTTATTTTGTAATCTAATCATCATTCAAAAATACAGCCGCTAAGAATACTAAATTTAAGAAGTATTTCACAGACTATGTTCAAGAGTAGTTATTGCTAAATGAAGATTAGAAATAGATTGTAATGCCTTAAAAGTACAATTTTAATACAACTGAATCATAAATGAAGATTGCAGTCAGCGGAGCAGTTTTAGGATTTAAATTAGCCAACTGGGTTGGCACATTACCATGCATTCGCTCTACTAAGCAAGGAGACAGATAAAACAACTAACAACACTAATGAATTTTAGAGAAGGTAAGCAATCATAAAAGTGGGTTTACCTTGAAATATGGTCCAAAAAGTTGGCAGTGTCCTTGAAAAGTCTGTTCTAAACTACATTCTCATAAGTCTACTCAGTTAGAGGCCTACATTTCCCAGCTCACTTTGTCTGTGTCCACTGATGAAACTGCATGAGCACTCTTTGGTTCCATTTTGAACAACTTGGGTTTTACTGCTAAGATTTATGTTAAGGTAAGAGCTATGTTTCAAAGTACATCTTTTAACTCCCTGGAATGTTAAATAAGGTAAATTATCACTCAGGTGTTTTTTTCTAATGAAATGTTGTGGTGGTTTCACTATCAATGTTTTGTCTTGAAAACATTTTCTTCTCTGAACTCATGGCTAAACTTTGAAATATGTTTTATTTTCAATCAACCCCCAGTGTCTAGGATGGGTTGTGGCTCTAGATTACTTGTTATTTGTGAATTTTGCTGATTTAGTTACTTTAAAGTAGTGGGGGTCAGAGAATGAACAGCAGGAAGATTGTATAACTGAGCAAATTCAGAATGCATTTTCTGTGTATCCATTTAGTAACATATTTAACTATATTTACAGAGAAAAAGTTACAATTTTTAATTTGAGAAAATTTGAGTTACCTGCAGATAAAGGAAAATTATTTACCGCAGATAGTTGAGTGTGTTTGTGGGGAACTGTTTTTTTGCATTTAATATTTTTATTTAACAGTTGTATGTGTTAATCCATTTTGTAATCTGGGGACTGTGCATTTTTTCTTTTGTTGAAGACCGTATTAAATTGTATTTTATGTTTATTTTGTTTTTTGAACGCTATGGACAGACAAATTCTGCTATTTTCAGGCATGACCTGGAGGAGGGGATACAAACGAAAGTCAACTGACCTTGAACCAGATTAAGCTGTTGGTGGTATTTTAGTGAACTGGGGGAACGGCCAGGGCACCGAGAAATTCTCTGATTTTTTCAAAATGCCATGGGATCTTTAACATCCACTTGAACTACTATCAGAATAGGTGATGACCTCGGTTTAATGTCTCATCTGAAAGACTGTTTCTCAAGAGTGCAGTTACTTTCATCTTATGCTGCACCTGCACTACAGCATTGGTATTTGATATTAATATAAGTGCCTGGTATGAATAGAACCCACTGCCTTCTGATCTCCGGGTTTCGAGTGGCAAGGGCCTGAGTACTGATATTGCAAATGCAATATATTAGTATCATTTATTTTTGTTAATACTACATTGAGAAGTATGGTCCAGGTTGAGTGCAGGTGATTGGGGGCTCAGGTGTAAGGAGGTTCGTTCTGATGTAAGGGTGTCCAGCTTTGAAAGGTTTTCAGCTCTGGGAGGTTACTCAACCTGCAGAAGGGTTGGGCTGGTCTGGGTGGAATGAACACAGGGGTCCAGCTGTAGGAGGATTGTCTGGGGGAAGGCTAGTCCAGGGTGTGAAAGAGTGAGCCAGCAGGAGGGTGGCTCGTGGTGGGGGCTAGTCTGGGTTGGGCGTGAGGTCCAGCTGCAGGGTGGTGGTTGGATGGTGAGGCTGGTGGGACTCTGGTGATCAGCTGTAGATGAAGTGGTTGTGGGGGACTGCTGTCCAGGGGCTTGGGGGACAGCTTCAGATATGTGGTGTTAGAGGAGGTTTGGGGTGGTGCCCAGCTTCATAGGTTGTAGAATGTAGTTGGAAGCTGCTCCAGATGTAGGAGGTGGCTGGCTGGCATGGCTGGCCCAGAGCCTGTGTGGTGCTGTAGTCCAGTGCTATGTGGTGTGCGGCTGGGGCTAGAAGGTTGTCCAGCTGCATGGAGGACAGTCTGGCACCTGAAGGGTGATCTAGCAGAGAGGAGGTGGCTGACTATTTTTGGGGTTGGTCAGCTAAAAGAGATTGATCAGCTTAGAGGATCCAAAGTGGTAAAATTAATTAGAACCTGGTTAACATGTGTGCCCTTCAGCTTACAGCACTATGACTCAGCAGAGGTGACCTTATTTCAGGAATGAGTCGTCAGGGGCCTTGGGAGAGGAGGAGGACAACTGTTATACAAAAAGGCTCTTCTGGGAAGGAGACAGCCAGCTCAGCTAGTACTGCCAACTTATACTGCAAGATACTGTATCCCCAAACACTGCTGAATTGTCTACAGTTCTGGATTACATGGTTCATCTTAATGACCTAGGCCTCAGACCAGCTACTCTCAAAGTACATTTGTCAGTTGTTTCTGCTTTTTATGTCAGTGGGAAAGCCTTCCTCACTGTCATCTCACCCTGTATTCAGTAAATTTTTCAAGGGATTGCTTCATACCAATCCCTCATTTAGGATCCTACCCTGCTTGGGATCTTAATGTTTGCATTGCTCAGCTAATGCAACCCCTTTTGAGCTTTTGTCTTCAGCAGAGCTTACCCAGAGGGAAGTGGAGTGCACACTTCCATCTTGAGTCTCATTTCAGTGTTATTTCAGTCCAGACTGAGGAAGCACTGCTTTTCATCAGTGCACTGTTAATACACTGCATTGACTTTCTGCTACACTGTTGTACCACTGCTCAGTTTTTCTTATTTTTTTGATGTGGACTGTAAGAGCACTGCAAATAATTATTCGATTTTCATGCACACTTCTTTAGCACTGTATTTCCTTCACTAATTCTTTCTGCACACTGCAGTAGTACTGCTCAATCTTTATTATTTTCTGATGCAGACTGTAAGAGCACTGCAAATAATTATTAGATTTTCATGCACACTTCTTTAGCACTGTATTTACATAGATACATAGACAGTGTCAGCAGATAAGGGCCTATGGCCCACCCAGTCTGCCCATTTAAGTTTCTATATTCAGTTTATGTTTTCCAAGAAGTCTGTTGCCCCTTACCCCTGACCTCCAGAATTCCTTTATGTCTATCCCATGCATTCTTAAATCCTGTGATTGTTTCAGCCCCCACCACTTCCTCTGGCAGGGTGTTCCACTTGTCCACCACCCATTCTGTGAAGAAATTCTTCCTCATGTTTCCTCTGAATCGTCCTCCCCTCCAACTTCATCCCATGCCCTCTAGTCCTGGAACATCTTTTTCACTTAAAAATAGTGCATTCCTGCACCCTGTTCCTCCCTGTAAGATACTTGTATGTCTCTATCATATCCCCTCTCTCCCTCCTCTCCTCCAGGGAGTACATGTTGAGTGCCTTCAACCTATCCTCATAGGACTTGTGATGCAATCCATGCACCATCTTTGTTGCCCTCCTCTGAACCTTCTCTACCCTGTCTATGTCCTTACATAGGTAAGGTCTCCAGAACTGCACAGTGTACTCCAGATGCAGCCTCACTAGTGTCTTGTATAGTGGAATTATGACCTCTCTTTTCCTGCTGGTGATGCCCCTGCCTATGCATCCCAGCATCCTATTTGCTTTACCTGCTGCCTTGTCACACTGTTTCCCTGCCTTGAGTTCATCAGAGATGATTACCCCAAGATCCCTTTCCTGCTTAGTGCATGCTATATCCTTACCCCCAACTGATATATTGTGCCAGGGTTTTTGTGCCCCATATGCATTATCTGCACTTCTTTGCATTGAATTTCAACTGCCAACCCCTGACCATTCTTCAAGTTTCTACTGGTCCCTTCTCATTCTGTCTACACCCTCTGGTGTGTCTACTCTGTTACAGAGCTTTGTGTCATCAGTGAACAGTGAAATTCTGCCTTCTAGGTCCTGCACAGTGGCACTGATGAAGATATTGAATAGTACCGGTCCCAGCACTGATCCCTGTGGTACCCCACTGGTCACTCTTCCCTCTGTGGAGTGACAGCCATTTACCACCACCCTCTGTGTCCTGCTGCCCAGCCAGTTACCTACTCACCACACTACTGTCCTGCCCACACCCATATTTCCCAGTTTGTGCAATAGTCTTCTATGTGGCACAGTGTCAAAGGCCTTGCTGAAGTCCAGATAGGCCATGTCCACTGCCCTCCCCTGATCCACCTCCTTAGTCACCCAGTCAAAAAATTCAATGAGGCTGGTCTGACATGACCTCCCCTGGTGAAACCATGCTGCCTTGGGTCCTGTAGTCCATTGACAACCAGATGTTCCACCAATCTCTCCTTCAGTAGTGCTTCCATGATCTTCCCCACTACCGAGGTGAGGCTGACTGGTCTATAGTTCCCCGCTTCCTCTTTGTTCCCACCTTTGTAAGGGGACTACATCTGCTATCCTCCAGTCTTTGGGTACCTCCCCTGTTTCTAGTGATCGGCTAAACAGGATAGCAAGAGGTTCAGCCACCACCTCTCTTAGTTCTTTAAGGACTCTGGGGTGCACTCCATCTGGCCCCATTGCTTTATCAGCTCTTATTACTTCCAGTTCCTTCAGGACCCTTTCTCGTGTAAAGGGACTTGTGTCCATTTCTGCACTATTCTCACCCCTTGTACTTCGTTCAGACCCATTACCCTTTTTTGTATTTCCTTCAATAATTTTTTTTGCACACTGTAGTAGTAATGGCAACACTTTATAATTGTTATCACACTTCTTTAGCACTGCATTGTCTCAGTAATCTGGCTACCCATACTGAATTTGTCACAATGGCATTACAGTGGTATAGCAATGGCAATACTGTGGTCAGCTAAAAAATCCACAATGGTACTACCCAGTGGTACTCTGGTATCACAGTGGTAGGTGATATATAGATTTTCCTCTGTGCACCATCGTGGACAAAGGGGACAATAAGGTAATACTTATAAAATATCAATAATTATAAAAATCTTCGAGTTTGTCTGTGTCAGTTTCAAGTTTCACTATGAAGAAAGCCAACAAATATTGCATTACATGTAAAATGTATGCTATGGGCAAACATATTGTTGATTTTAAGTGTGACAAGTGTATTCTAATTACTGAATTACAAAACGAAGTCTCTAGACTTCAGCCTGTATTGTCCATTAATCCTGAAATTAAGGCTTTGGAGGATTATATTGACCAAATGTCAATATTAGTGGAAACCAATACCTCTATTACAACAAATAGGGCGGAGGTCAATACTCCGATTTTGGCAAAAGTAGGCAATGAATTTAACCCTCAGTCCCAATCAAATGTTACTTTCTCTACAATGTCTGAACAACCTACCTCCACCTCTACTCCCACTACATCAACCCAACAATGGTCTACAGTTGATAAAGTAAATCTCTGGTTACCAAAAAAATGTACAGCTAAGTCTAAGTCAGTGGTTAATGACTTATCTTCTTCAGGTACATATGCAATTTCCACTCATAACTCATTTGAGCATTTAACTAATCTCATTGAGGAAACTGTAATAATTAGTCCTAAACTTAGTCATACTAATGAGAACAATCCTATGCAACATATATCATCTAAAAATTTATCCAACGTAGCCCCATCTCTTCTTTCCCCCTTACTCTCCCCTTGTTTACTAGACACATTAGCCACCCACAAAGAAGTTTACATACTTGGTGATTCCATAACAAAATATATTGACCGCATCGTTTGTAACCAGGATAAAGAACATCGTTCTAGTTTGAGCTATCATGGTTCTAGGATTTCTGATATTACAGCTATGCTCAAACCCATTTTAAACTCTGCAGGAAAAAATCCACTAGTTGTTGTTCACGTGGGAACTAATGATATTACAAAGCAACCTGTGCAAGGGATAAAACAGGACTTTGTCTCCCTTTGTAATCTATTGGTTGAAAGGGCTGTGAGATCTGCCTTTCAGAAATACTTCCTATCCAAGAGCTAAGGACACCATTAACTCTAAAATCAAAATCATAAATGAATGGTTGAGGAAATGGTGCCTCAGACAGGGTATTCACTGTCTAACCCACTGGGAGGACTTTCATCTTAACCCGTCCCTTTATTGTTGGGATGGCCTACACCTCAGCAGAAGAGGAAGTGTCATACTTGGGAAAAAGATTGTTACTCATATAAATACCTGTTTAAACTAACGAATAAGGGGGAGTTTGGACGATCGCCCAAAACTCTTGAAAAAAGGTCTGAATTTGTTAACCTACATTTAAATACTTTATCTCTTAAAGCACGATCACTGAATATAACTAAAAAAGCAGAATTGGAATTAAAAGCCCATCTTCTAGATCTGTCACTCATTGCTGTCTCTGAAACCTGGGGAAATTCCAATAGGAACTGGTCATCCGAGATTCTTGGCTATAAACATTTCTTTAAAAATAGGCCAGATACAAAATCAGGGGGAGGAGTCAGTCTTTATGTTAAGGACAACATCCCCTCATACCAATCCCCGATTAAACAAAATTCAGAGAGCATATGGGTATATATCCAACCAAAAGGTCTCCCCCAAATTTTGGTAGGTACCTGCTATCATTCCCCATCATTAGATAATGTTCAAAATCTTAACCTACTCGAGGATATTTCTCAGTTCTCCAGTAAGGGACCAGTTCTTCTTTTGGGAGACTTTAATCTCCCAAATATTAACTGGGATACTCTGACAGGTTCAAACAACATTGAAAATAATTTCCTTACAACTATTATCAACTTGGGTTTATACCAACTAGTTAAAGAACCCCACAAGGGGTAAAAAATATTCTTGACCTCGTTATAGCTAGCCAAGATGTACACATAAATAACTTACACATAACGGATTCTCTTGGTAATAGTGACCATAATTCTATATTTTTCACCATAATCTCACCTTACTGTTCAGCCCCCCGTAAAAAAATAATTAAACACTATGAGAGGGCAGATTTTCAAAAATTAAACAAACATTTAACTAAAATTAATTGGGACTACACTGTAACCCCCCTAAATACCATTGAGGCATGGGACTTTCTTAAGTCACAAATAGCCTCTATTGAACATAAATATGTCCCAAATAAACGTACTCACAACTGTAAAGGTAAGATACCCCCATGGTTTAATGCTTCCATTAAAAAACAAATACGGCGTAAAAAGAAATTATTCACACGTTTAAAAAAAGAGTAGATATAATACTTTGACTGGTAACAATAAGTTATTGTTACAGTATAGAGAATCAGTAAAAATTCTCAAACAATCTATACTAACAGCGAAGCGGAATCTCGAGTTTCATATAGCACATACTAAAGACTCACATAAATCCTTATATGCCTATCTAAACAGTAAAAAAGGTAATAAACAAATAATTGGTCCCTTATGCTTGACAATAAAACAATAAAATCTGATTTGGCTATAGCATCAACATTAAATAATTACTTTACTTGCGTATTTACTCAAGACTCCCCCAACCCACTTCAGTTAGACCATTTAATATCACTAATAAACAAATAATTCAACAAAACGATGTCTACAATCTTCTTACAGCTTTGAAGAAAACTACCAGCCCGGGTCCAGATGGCATAAGCCCAAAATTTCTTCTGGGTACACAAAAAACAATTGTAAAGCCATTAACAATGATTTTTAACAAATCTTTACATGAATCTGTAGTTCCCTTTGATTGGAAAGCTGCAATAATTACCCCCATATATAAGCAGGGTTCCCATTTACAAGTAAATAATTATCGTCCTATTAGTTTAACATCTATTCCCTGCAAATTACTTGAAAAAATTATTAAATCACTTTTGGATAAGGAGATTTTATCCCTAAAACTCATAGATATTACCCAGCATGGGTTTAGATCGGGTTTGTCATGTACCACCAATCTATTGACTTTTTATAACTTTATTAGCTTAAATTTAGATTTAAATATCCCTTCTGATGTTATTTTGTTGGATTATAGCAAGGCTTTCGACAAAGTATCTCATAGTATTCTCATTTCCAAACTTACTAATTTAGGTTTTTCTGAGATTCTAGTTTCATGGATAAAAAGTTGGTTAACAAATAGATCGCAGAGGGTTAGGGTAAACGGCACGCTATCAGACACAGGATGGGTCACAAGTGGGGTGCCACAGGGCTCTGTCCTGGGACCCACACTGTTTAACATCTTCATTAGCGACATGAAAATTCATTCTTCTAACATGCTTATTAAATTTGCAGACGACACCAAACTGGGTGGTGCGGTTAACAATGCTGAAAACAAACAAATCCTACTTAATGATCTTCTATCTATTGAACACTGGGCCTTTACTAATAAAATGGAATTTAATACAACCAAATGTGCTGTTATGCACTTTGGGAAAAACAATCCTAAACAGATTTACACATTGAATAATAACATAATTAAGGCTTCATGCCTAGAAAAAGATCTAGGGATTTTAGTTAATAACAAACTTACACAGGTCTCACACTGCAACAAGACAGCTAATCTAACAAATTCACTTTTTCGTAGAATTAAAGGTACTTTTGTCTCTAGAATCGAGCAATGTATTATACCATTGTATAGATCATACATTTGACCATATCTTGATTATGGTTCACCATTTTGGAGTCCCTACCTTTGTGGAGATGTGGTTAGGTTAGAAAGGATACAAAAAAGAGTTACCAAATCTATACCTCACCTGTCGCAGCTGGATTGCGAAACCAGATTACATAAAACGGGGCTGCATTCTCTTAAACTAAGAAGACAGCATGGGGACTTACTTCAACTTTTTAAGATTATTCAAAGTCCAACATTAATGAGGCAGTGTGGTATTTCCTTTGCTAATAGGAAAACTGGACTCAGATTAAATAACAAACAGTTAGATATAGCTAAATGTAAAACAAAAAAAAGACAAAACTTTTTTACAATACGTACACCAAGACTTTGGAATACTCTTCCACAGGATGTTGTTGATGTCCCTTCCTTCACTAACTTCAAACTCAAATTGGACAAATGGTTAACTAGATAGGGGTTATTACCAATGATCCACATATGTGGAGGACAATGTTTATGGGCTTTTGGCCCCCTTTTGTCCCTCTGACCAAGTAACCAAGTAACCACTGGTAGTGCACTGGCAGAATGGTATCCTATGGCATTTTTTACCATTTTCTCTGTCTCTCACACATACACTGGTAATACAATGGTATCACGAAATTCTGAGATTTTTGTTGGCTCCCGCAAATTCTGGTACTCTGGTAGCACAATGGTACTTCATTATATTGACATTTCGGTATTTGGTACCTCTCACAGCAACCCTAGACTCATGTGGTAGCACAGTGGTACCAGTATTAATCTCATTATAGTCTGTACTCTAATGCATTATTAAGATAAATTACATTATCAATCTCATGGAGAACAGCTCTCCATTCCATGTTTTTATTTGTTCACTTGTCTTTATCTTACTGGTAATGGACTGTTAATGTTCACATAGACCAGAACATTCAAAGAGCATTTGCGATCGCTAAATGAGTGAGTGACCCTCAAACAACACTTTGCACCCCAAAAACAGGGTAGGATCACAAAATGATATCTTGAATAGCATAATTAGTGAGTCTCTGACCAGTTGGTGAATGGCTTTAAAAGATGTTGCCTCCCTAAACCAGGTATTATCACCTCTGCCTCCTATCCCTGCCCCTTTGAGCTCCACCATCAGTAATATCACAGTTTTCCTGGTGTTCAGTGGTGCTGCTGTCCATTCCATACATCGAAAACTGCCAATACCTACCTGCCTACCCAGTCTCATCACTCCCACCATTCATGGCCCCCACCATATGTTTACGCACTCTGCCCACAGTGGCAATTGGCAGAGACATTCTGCTAACCTCTGTAACCAACTGATGACAGAATGCCAGTTTTGCACTCATGTGCCTACCGTATAAACAGCTGTGTACAGTTAGCACATGACTGTGAACTATCATCCATTTTGTACCTGATCAAGGAGCTGAGAGGATGATCTGTGCCAAATGTGGAAGTGTCAAATATATAGTAAGCCTGGGGACCAGGGGGTAGTATTTGCTGTAAGAACTAACTGAGTCATGGTGGGGACTTTGGATATACAGGGGGCAAGGGCTTTCACTCAACACACCACTGATCACTCTATCAGGACCTGGGCTGGCTTCCCCATCAGCCCAACAGACCTATCTCCTGGCCAGCACAGTCAATAATACCATCCAAAAATGAGCTACCTCTCCGCAATCCCACCTCCTTTGGCCAAAAATGTTTGTTCAAGAGCTCTGCCTCACTGCTGGCCCCATGCTTGTGTGCCCCCTAGTCTCCACCTGTATGGGTAAATGTGCATTCTTATCTGTAGTCCCTTTCCTTTGGAACAATCTGCCCACTCCACTTAGCACCAGTGACTCTCCAGGAATCTTCCACTCTCTCCTTGGATCTCACCTTCTGTCCTCCACTCCTTGCTCCTGCCCTCCCAACTTATTATCGTGCCTCTACTTCCCTTCTCTCTGTTTCCTTCTTGGTCCATACCTACATTGCCATGATGCACTTTTTCCTTTACTCATCTCAGATCATGCCTAATTTATATTACAACTTGTCTACTACTGTACCTGCTATTGTCATAAATGTTATTTATCCATTGTGCTGCAAGTTTATATATATATTCATATAAATATCCTGTATATTTTTATTAATGTCTAGTGTATGCCTTGTCCCAGCCTCCTTTGTCTTGCTTGTATTCCTGTGCCATCCTCAATGGCCCAGATCATTCCTGTAAATGGTTCTCAGACCAGTGCACCTACTCGGTAAACAAATGAATGAATAAATAAATAAATGGGAATCACTGGACATCAGGGATAGTAACAATCTACTGTATATCTGCGGGGTGATTGTAGGATGGGGTAGGACTGGAGAGCAGGTAAATTAAGAACCTGGACCTGTGGGATAATTAGGGGAAGGGGCCCAATGGAGACTGTTTCCCAGGAGGGTGCTTTGGTGATGTAACTCCCGGGATACGTTATGCCTGGTGCAGTAATGTGGCCTGTGCTGTAATTGGCATCTGCAACATGGCTGTCACACCAGAATGGGCGAACCCTTTCTCCACACCCTCCTGAGTGTCCACCCTTTAACAGGTTTTGGTGGCATCTGTAAAAAGACACCTTCCCATTCAGTTTTTCTGCAATTTCACTTATGAAGACATTGAAGTGGCCTACTCCTAGTACTGAGACCCACCCCACATCATGCCTTTAACCAACTGCTGAAAGTCAGTGTGGAGAGTACTATCTTCTCCCCAGATGTATATAGGCAACCTTTTAGCAAAAGCCACCATGCATGCTTGAGGATCCTCCCCATCCCTGATATTTCCCTGCACTACCCCTACCCCATCCCTTGCTATGTCATTTATCCACAGGTGGACAATGACATCTAGCCCCCTCTCATCTCCTGCTGTCTAATGATCCACTGTATCTGCTCTCATCCCTCCAAGCCAAAGTGCCTCTCAGGTATTTCACCTCTCTCTCCTTTACCCCACCCTGCTCGCAAGTCTATCTCCCTAATTAAGTCCCCCACCAGCAGTTGCTTCCTACTCAGCTGGGAGCCTCTTCCTCCCTCCTTGTAACTGTGGAATGGTCCATGGACAGTGCTTTCCTTGGAGAAGGTTTCTCCAGGGGCTGAAAGGGTGGTTCAGCTGCAGGGAGAGTGGTTGGCTGGGCAGGGCCCATTTCAGATGCAGGGAGAGTGGTTAGTAAACAAAGCAGGTGAAATGGAACTCTGACAAACAAACCGCACGGGCAGAAAATGCAAGCCCCATAGGAAAGAGCACAGTGAGGGCTACAATAGGTAATTTACCAGAGAAGTCACAGGTCAGGGAACTACAGCTGAAGAGAACATGGAGAACAGGCAGGCATCGGAAAAATGGTGTGCATGGGGCAGCGGACTTGGATGTGCACTCATCCAAGGACGCATGCATGGGAAATCCACAGATGCTGGGATGCCAATGCTGGGGGCAAAGGTCAGCTTAGGTAGGTGGACACAGACCTGTAGGTAGAGTGCACAACACACAGGGACCCCTGCATGCTGGACAGCAGGGAAGTGCACCATGGAACATAGCCCCGCTGCAGCACAGTAGCTGATGGGGGCCCAGGACACTGTGGACACAGAACTTGAATGTGAGCATGGTGCACAGCACAGCCATGAAGCACTGGGACTGTGGGCAGACAGTGACACTATAGTACTGGTACAAACCACCCATAGACAAGTAGCAGCTGCCACAGGTGTGGCCCATGGAGTGTGATGTGCAAAAGAAGTGTAATCACACCCGCATGCCTGAGCTGGAACAAAAGCTGGACAGTGTAGCACAGTCCTCTGGCACAATGGAGGACAGTGTGGAAGCCATGGAGGGGCCAGGGTGCTCAACTGTAGCCCCAACAACAGGGACAATCTGTGAGATTGTACCATCCAGGAAGGGAAAGTCCAAGCTGAATGTGAATGGCTACCTCCTGGTCCATGATTGGACATGCAATGAGAAGGGTTGCCTGTTTCACTTTGGGCAGATTGTGTGGCAGAAGGTCCAGAGCTTTGGCCTTGCACCACAATACAGAAGTGACCCAGACTTCAGCCTGAAGATCCATGAATTCGTTGCCCTAGCCCATCTCCTGGCACAGAACATTCCAGCAGCATTCAGCCTCCTGAAGCCAACCATTCCACCCAATGCTACCACACTCCTCTATTGTTTCAAGCAGACACATGTGCTGGGCAGGATATAGCTGTACAGTAGGGTGGCCAAGGTGCCTACAAGATACGACCCCATGTTCCCAGCTCAGCTGTGGTTAGTTGCGGATCTCAATGAGCGAGGTATACTGTGGGACCCAAAGCAGCGTCGAGACCTGACACTGCCATCTCCATGCCCTGTGCTCAGGTAGGCATGAGGTCATGACAATGTTAGCAGAGCTCCACAGGGAAAAGCAATGGACCTATGTCAGCAGGGAAGGCATTTTTTGTGGACTACCATGGACACCACCCAAGAAGAGCTATGAGGAGTGGATAAGGATGGTACTGGCATCCAAGGACAAGGGCAAGCTGCTGAAGTTCCTCTGTGGCATGGTACACAACACCACCCTGTAGGGTTTCCATGGTGACATGGCACCTGACAGTTGCACAGTCAAGGTACACATCATGCACAGCCACCAGGTTGCCACTGTGTCCCTCTACTGTTGAATAAAGTTTCACCCCCACATTTCACATGCACCCCATCCTGGTGGCAAAGTCTCATCACAACACTGCTGGGTATCTCCAAGCAGCCCACTGCACACTGCCACGTCTGCACTGTTTGTTGCATGTTGCACAGGCCTGACTCAGTGTGAGTCCCTCCCAAAATCCTTTCAGCTGTTCATGTGTGCAACACATTGCACAGGCCTGAAGCTATGTGAGTGCCCCCCAATCCTTCCAGCTGTACAACTGTGTGGCAACAGCATTCCCGCAATGGGCCCTTGTGGAACCCCCCACAACACTCTTGGACAGCCTTCATGCCACAGTGGGCTCCTGTGGCACAGGCCCCCCCAAACACCTCCAGACTTTTTTCTGTGTGCTTACTGCAAGCCCATAGTGGGCTAGCATGACATAGCCACATGCATACATTGCATGGTTGGTGCGATGGCATGCTGTTCTGTGTCCTGGCATCCACATGTAGTGTTGCTATGGGACCATTTCCTGGTGCAGCTATCCATGCTCTCGCTGTGCCACTCTGCTGTGTGCCTGCAGTGTCATGCATGCACCTACCAAAAGGCATGGTACTCCAATTCCTTCATGCATGCCCAGCTGGCTGGCTGTCAGCTGACATCATCATGCATGCAAGGATGGATGGACAGTCTGCCATGCTGCCTGGGATGGCTGGTCAACACACTGGGTCATGCACAGCTATTTACTTCATCCCTGTCCCATGGATGATGAGACAGTCATACTTACCGGGGGTCTGTGATCAGGTCAGTGTGTCCGCAGAGGGTGCACCACATAGGGGGTGGGTGTTTTCACATCATCTCTGCTGTTCAGTAGTGGCTCAGGTCCTGGGATGGGTGGTGTAGATTGGGATTGGGTGCTTCATGTGTTTGTGGAAAATCCACTCAACAGCAGCACAGCATCTCGACCTCCTCTGGTCTGACAGGGTGTCAGGCATTGTCCTGGGTCACGCCACTGTGTGTTGGACTGCTGGGGCTGTTGGGTTGTTGTATGTGGGATGCAGCATGTCAGATTAGTAAGCATTGGGATTATAAAAGGGTACCTAGCAGGGCAGGGTTTTCTATGTGCAAGGAGAGTGGTCAGTGGTGGGATGGGCAACTGGTATCTGGGCGGGTCCAGCTGCAGAAAGAGTTGTTATCTAGGGGGTGCTGGTCCAGCTCTAAGGAGGGTGCTTTGTTTGGTGAGGCTGGGAGGTTGGCCCAGCTGCAGGGAAGGTGGTCTACTGAGGTGGGGAGGCAGGTCTGGGGGGGTTCCATCTGCAGGGGATCTTGTCTGAGGGTAGGAAGGATGACCTAGAACAGCCAGCTACAGGGAGGGTGATAGTTGATAGGGAGAGGCTGGTTTGGGGCTTATAGGGTGGACTAGCTGCAGGCAAGGTACACAGCTTGGGAGAGGTCTATTGGGATGTTGATATGGTTGTCCAGCTGGGTGGTCATCTGGGCAGGGGGTGTTCAAGATGTGAGTGGTCATGGGGGGTGCAGGCCCAAAGGGCTGTACTTGGGAACCCTCACTGAAGTCAAATACTAAATTTAGTATTAAATCATTCATTAATTTGCCTTCAAAAACTAATTTTAGTCATTTTTAGTAATCTTTAATCATCATTCAAAAATACAGCCGCTAAGAATACTAAATTCTAAGAAGTATTTCAGCAGACTAGTTGTTCAAGAGTGAGTTATTGCTAAATGAAGATTAGAAATAGATCTGCAATGCTCTTAAAAGTACAATTTTTTAATACAACTGAATCATAAATGAAGATTACAGTCAGCGGAGCAGTTTTAGGATTTAAATTAGCCAATCAAGGCTGGGTACATTACCATGCATTTCCGTTCTACTAAGCAAGGAGACAGATAAAACAACCAACAACACTAATGAATTTTAGAGAAGGTAAGCAATCATAAAAAGTGGGTTTTTACCTTGAAATAATATGGTCCAAAAAAAGTTGGCAGTGTCCCTTGAAAAGTCTGTTCTAAACTACATTTCCCATAAGTCTACTCAGTCAGAGGCCTACATTTCCCAGCTCACTTCTTGTCTGTGTCCAGCCTGATGAAACTGCATGAGCACTCTTTGGTCTCCATTTTTGAACAACTTGGGTTTCCTACTGCTAAGATTTACAAGTTAAGGTAAGAGCTTATGTTTAAAAAGTACATCTTTTTAACTCCCTGAAATGTTAAATACAGTAAGGGAATTATCACTCAGGTGTTTTTTTTTCTAAATGAAATGCTGTGCAGGTTTCACTATCAATGTTTTGTCTTGAAAACATTTTCTCTTCTCTGAACTCATGGCTAAACTTTGAAATACATGTTTTATTTTCAATCAACCCCCCCCCCTTAAAGTGTCTAGGATGCATTGTGCCTCTAGATTACTTGTTATTTGTGGAATTTTTGCTGATTTAGTTACTTTAAAGTAGTGGGGGTGGGGCAGGAGAATGAACAGCAGGAAGATTGTATAACTGAGCAAATTCAGAATGCATTTTCTGTGTGTATCCATTTAGTAACATATTTAACTATATTTACAGAGAAAAAGTTACAACTTTTTTAATTTGAGAAAATCTGGAGTTACCTGCAGATAAAGGAAAAATTATTTACTGCAGATAGTTGAGTGTGTTTGTGGGGGAACTGTTTTTTTTTGCATTTAATATTTTTATTTAACAGTTGCATGTGTTAATCCATTTTGTAATCTGGGGATCAGTGCATTTTTTTTCTTTTGCTGAAGACTGCATTAAATTGTATTTTATGTTTATTTTGTTTTTTTGAACGGCTAAGTGGACTAGACAAATTCTTGCCTATTTTCAGGCATGACCCGGAGGGAGGGGGATACAAACGAAAGTCAACTGACCTTGAACCAGATTAAGCTGTTGGTGGTATTTTTAGTGAACTGGGGGGGGGGAATCTGGCCAGGGCACCGGAGAAAATTCCCCTGATTTTTTCAAAAAATGCCATGGGATCTTTAACATCCACCTGAACTACCATCAGAATAGGCAGATGGGACCTCGGTTTAATGTCTCATCTGAAAGACTGTGCCTCAAGAGTGCAGCCACCCATCTCATGCTGCACCTGCACTACAGCATTGGTATTTGGATATTAACATAAGTGCCTGGTATGGGAATAGAACCCACTGCCTTCTGATCTCCAAGCTTCAGAGGCAAGTGTGCTACCTGAGCCACTGACATTGCAAATGCAATATATTAGTATCACGTATTTATTTTTGTTAATACTACATTGAGAAGTATGGGGTCCATGGTTGAGGAAGGGTGATTGGGGGGCTCTAGGTGTAAGGAGGTTCTGCTCTGGATGTAAGGGTGTGTCCAGCTTTTGGAAAGGTTGTTCAGCTCTGGGGAGGTTACTCAACCTGCAGAAGGGAGTGGGCTGGTCTGTGGGTGGGAATGAACACAGGGGTCCAGCTGCAGGGAGGATTGTCTGCTGGGGAAGGCTAGTCCAGGGCATGAAAGAGTGAGCCAGCAGCAGGGAGGGTGGCTCGTGGTGGTGGGGCTAGTTCAAGGTTGGAAGTGAGGTCCAGCTGCAGGGTGGGTGGTTGGATGGTGAGGCTGGTGTGGGACTTCTGGTGGATCTAGCTGTAGATGAAGTGGTTGGGTGGGGGACTGCTGGTCCAGGGGCTTGGAGGGACAGCTTCAGATATGTGGTGTGTTAGAGTGGAGGTTTGGGGTGGTGCTCCAGCTTCATGGAGGTTGTATAGAATGTAGTTGGAAGCTGCTCCAGATGTAGGGAGGGTGGCTGGCTGGGTAAGTGGCTGGCCCAGAGCCTGTGTGGTGCTGTAGCTCCAGTGCTCATTATGTGAAAGGCTGGGGCTAGAAGGGTTGTCCAGCTGCATGGAGGACAGTCTGGCACCTGGAAGGGTGATCTAGCAGAGAGGAGGGTGGCTGACTATTTTGGGGGGTTGGTCAAGGCTAAAGAGATTGATCAGCTTAGGAGGGATCCAAAGTGGTGAAATTAATTAGAACCTGGTTAACATGTGTGCCCTTCAGCTTAACAGCAGCACTATGACCTGCGGCAGAGGTGACCTTATTTCAGGAATGAGCTCGCGTCAGGGGCTCTCTGGGGAGAGGAGGAGGATCAACTGTTATACAAAAGGCTCTCTTCTGGGGAAGGAGGACAGCCAGCTCAGCTGTAGTACTGCCAACTGAGTGACCGCAAGTGGCAGTGCAGGTGGGAGCAGCCCATGGGTGGGAAGACATTGACTGGTGCTGTGCCACACATGTCTGTGCACGTGTTTGTGTACCTTTGTCACTTATGTCTTAGGGGATGGAAGAACATGAAAATGTATCTTGACTACCTAGGCAGCTGCTCCACATATTGGATTCATTCTATGGTGGAGCAAGTCCTGGCAGATGCCAGAGTGATGGTGTTGTGGTAGCTGAACAGAAGTGGGGCGACCAGAGATGCAGGTTGGAAAACAGAGCAGTAGCTGGGGGTTGGGGTTAAGGTGTCAGAGGGTGATGGTTAATGGCACTCATTACAGTGATGGGACAGTGAGCAGCTCAGCTCAGTAATGGTACAGATCCTCTTCACTGTCTTCATAAATGACATTGCAGAAAAACTGGCAAAGAAGGGAATGCCTTTTTGCAGACAATACCACAATTTGTAGGGTGGGCACTAAGAAGAGAGCAGAGAGAATGCACATGCCTCTTGCAGAAACTTGAAAAGTGGTCAAGATTGGGGCAGTTGGGGTTCAATGACAAAGTGCAGAATCATGCACCTAGGGCATAGGAAACCAGGAGCTGCTTTTATAGGGTTGGGGGTGGTGCTGATGATCACTAAGCAGAGGAACCTTAGAGTTATTATGATCTTAAGAGACTCACCAAGAGCTGCCTGCACCATACCCATCAGTGCCGTTTGCCTGAAGACCCCAAGGGAAGTTAATATGTCCCTAAGGCATAAGTCGTTAAAGTTCTGTCCCTCATAAAATATACAAACCGGGTCCCAAGGACTTCCTGTTTTTTTTTCCTGTTGCACCAGCTTCGCCTTCATGTCATAGATGACGGTGACGCCAGTAAGGGCGTGGGGTGACCTAATATATGTAATGGTGGCAGTAGGCTTATTGATTTTAAATAATATATGGCCACTGGCACAAAATGTAAGCAATTGTTCAATAACAAGGACCTTGTTCCTTGACCCATGTTGCGTTTCATTGCCAGGTCCGATCATTGAAATCAATAGAAAACTGCCGCCCATTACGAATGAAAAACGCTGCGCTCTCACTGGCATCTCGTCATCCTGCTAGTGAACATGGGACAGAGCTGGGGGCAGCAGCAAGCAACTGGCAAGTCCTGGACCTGGTTTGTATATTTTATGAGGGAGAACTTTTTAATGGCTTAAAATTTGGGACATATTAACTCCTGGGATCCTCTGGCATCAAGACACTGATGGGTATGGTGCAGGTGCCGACTCAGTTACCTTGGTGAGTCTCTTTAAAGTTGCTGGGCAGTGTGACAAAGCAGTGGGTAGGGCTAGGAGGATGTTTGGGCTGCATAGGGAGGGGTATCTTCAGCAGGAGGAGGAAGGTGATGGTGTTGCAAGTAATCCCTTATTAGTGAGATCTGACTTAGAGTACTGGGTCCAGGTTTGGAGGCTGCACCTTAGAAAGGCCATAGGGTGGAGGCAGTATAAAGGGCAACTAAAACTGTACATGGGTTGTGACAAAAGCCCCAGGAGGAGACTGGGATCTCAAACATACAAAACCTGAGAGAGACATGATGGAGACCCACAAGTACTCATAAGGATGCAGGGTGCTGGGGGGGGGCTCCTTCAAATAGGAAAAAGGACCATGGGGCATGTGATGAAGCTTATGGTGGGGGTAAGATGGATGTGAGGAATTACTACTTCACTGAAAGGGTAGTAGACACCTGGAACAGACTGACAGCATTATAGTGTTGGAGGTCAGGAGTGAAAAATGGTGGTGGCGGGCTTAAAACGTGTGTGGTATATAGACATAGGGAAATATCATTAAATAAGCTGGGAAGAGGGAGGGCCATAAGGGCCACAAGAGACCATTTAGAGTTTGCAGAGAAGGACTTCACAGGAGCCTATGGTTGCAGTTGTAGTGAGGTCTGGAAACCAGAGCAGAAGTGTGACCTAGAGTGTGGGCTCATCAGCAGTGGGGTTTGTGAGCATGCAGTTTAAGGAAAACAATCTGACAGTTTCTATGTGCTGGGGGAGCTCTGGTGGCTGTTGTAGCGAGTTTGGGAAACCAGAGTGGAAGAATAAGAGTGAGGGCTTATCAGTTTTTGAGGAAGCAGTTAAAAAAAAAAAAAAAGTAATTTCCATATCGAGAAGTGTGGCAAGGACACGGCAGCAGCATGTAGAGGAGTGTGACAGCTGGAGCGCATCTTGGAGCAGCCAGTTGAAAAAGGTTAGGTAAAAATGCAAAAAACCAAAACTGTTAAACAGAAACAAATGATCACTGTGTGATAGTGGGAAGAATGGGGAGAAGTGTGACTAAATGCCACGTGGCGTGGCTGAGGGACGGTCAACCTGGAAGAAACAAAACTAAAAGCAAGATGCCAGTAAGCAGTGTCAAACAAAGGGGGTGAGGGATGGAAATGTGTGACGTAGTCCACTATGCACATTAATCAAGGCTGGCGTAATAAATATATGTGTAAATGTAAGATTCTGCATGTATACACGCACATGCTCAGATAAAATGGATTTATCATACTCTATTTATGTCCACTCCATTGAATAAATTACTTAATATTTATAACCCATCAGGGCTCTTTCTCTTTACTGCTCTGTGTTTTTAATTGTGAGCTGTCCTGGACCTTATGCTGTTCTTTTCCCCCCAAATCCTTTTGTTAGCCCCTGGTACTTTGGCATTAGCTGCTGTGCAGCTCTATTGCATGCAGTGCTTCTTGCTTTCATGGTCCCCTCAGGGAGCCCACTGATTTCCCCTGTTTGTCTCCCACCCACAGCTACTTTTAAGTCAGTTTCAGGCATTGCCCTTCCGCTGCACTGTGGATTTTCCTTTGTGGCCCCTATCTTGTGCATTTGCTCTCCCAGTCCCTTTCTACCAGGCCCGCAGGGCACCTACAGTCTGCCACCATATGGCTTAGCTAAAGGTTCCTGCCACCTACTGCTGGCTGCTCACCCTCCAGACCCTCTTAACTTGCCCCATGAGGGCTCTTCACATGCCATTTTGTGGCAGATGGGTAGAGGGAGGCATATTTGCTCTAGCCTCCTCCCCCCCCCAAAAAATATCCCATCTTCATTCCCACACACATGGAGCAGGCTACAGCCTGAGCTCTGTGGGCTGTATCATAGACACATAGACCTTGATGGCAGAAAAGGACTGCTTGGCCCACTCAGTCAGCCCATTTCCCTACCTAGTGGATTAGCTGCAGATCCTAGTTATCCAACAGTTGACTTCCTCTTACCCACCAGTAGAATTGGTTTATGTATGTCCCATGTATTCTTGAAGTCCCCCACTATTTTTGACCCCACAGCATCCTCAGGAAGGCCATTCTGTGCATTCACCACCCTCTCTGTGAAAATAAAATTCCTCATGTTGCCCCTGAGCCGTCCCCTCTGTCTTCAAATTTTGCCCCTTGTTCTTGCGCATTTCTTTTTATGAAAGATGCTACTCTCTTGGACTTTGATTCCCTTGAGGTGCTTGAAATTTTCTATCTTGTCCCCCCGCCCCTTTTCCTCAAGGACATAAATATTCAGTTCTTCTCTCTTTGTATGGCTTCTGGTGCCGACCCTTCGCTATTTTAGTTGCCCTCCTCTGGGCTGGCAGTTGAAAGTGCCTGCCATTACTGTCACTGTAGTTCAGTAGCACTAAACTGGCTGCCTAACAACAGCTGCAGCACTTCTGGTCAGCAGTTTTCCGAACAGCCTCCTGCCTGCTACATACAGTCTGGGCCCAAGGACCCCCACACACACACACACTGGGTTCACTGGGAAAGATATTATAAAGAAAAAATTGCCACTGTCCATGAGGGAGTGACATTACATCACCAGCATACCTTTCAAACCACTGGCCTCCTGGGACCAACTCAAAGACTCCTGAGCCACCAGTGTCCCCTTTTAAATAATATAGGGCCACTAGCCCAAATTCATTCCACCTGCCCATCTGGATTACTATTTAAATTTATTGGCACCTGCAGGTCACCTAGCTTAAGGGGGTTGTTGAGTCCCAAATACCACTTTATTCTCTGTTCTTAGCTGTCTGCATTTTTTATTCCATCTCTAGTTTCCTTACTTTGACCTAGTTTGTCTTTTCCTCTAAAACTCCTCTTCCTTTACTCCTGTGCTATATACCCTTTTTGCATCTCTCTACTTTTGCTACTATAACTTCCCCATACTGATCTATTTTTCCCTTTATTTCTACAGGTCTGGCCAAACATACCAATCAGATAAATATCTTTGTTTAATTCTAACACTCTAATCTCTCCTCTAGCACCTCTGACCCTCTGTGTCCCTTCAACCTTCTCTGTTCTTCCCTTTCAGGTCCTACCAGAATACCCCGCACCAAGGACACCCCAACTCTGGAGTCCCCTACTCTGATGGAGCAGGTAAGTCCTAATTACTTAACTGCCTTAGAATCATAGAAATCTGGTGACAGAAAAGAACCATTTTGGCCAATTGAGTCTGCCCCTTACCCCCAACAGTCATCATCTTTGTCAAGAGACACCCCACTCTGCCCATTGGTCAGCTCCTGGTGTCTGTCCCATGCTCCCTTGAATCCTTTCACCATTTTTGCACACACCATCTCTTCCGGTAGTCTGTTCCAGGACTCCACGACCTTCTCAGTGATGTAATGCCCCCTTCACATTGCCCCTAAACCTTCCTTCTTCTAATCTTGGTTTATGATCCCTAGTTCTAGCACTTATTTTCCTTGTAAATAAGCTTCCCACTCTCACCTTAATAGTCTCCAGCGGGTACAGATCCGATTCCCTCCACCTCTCTTCATAGGGCTTCCTATGCATAGCATGCACCATCTTGGTTGCCCTTGTCTGAACCCTTTCAATCCTGTCTTATGTCCTTGTGTAGGTGAGGCCTCCAGAACTAAACCCCATACTCTAGGTGAGGCCTCACCATGGATTTATAAAGGTGCATCAGCACCTCCTTCTTTCTGTTTTATAACCCTCCCTTTGCCCACCACTGTGCTGCACTGGTTCTCCGCCTTAAGGATATCTGAAATTATAATCCCCAGATCTCTCTCCTGCTGAGTTTCCTTAGCCCTCCCCCTCATGTTAAATGGTTTTGTGGGTTGTACATCCCACGTCCATTACTGTACACTTTTACATTTTAATTCGAGATGGTAGTGGCGCTACTCGAATATTAAGTAGTTAAAGGATTTGCTTTGTTAAATTTTAAATGGAACTGTTTCCTGGATATTTGTTATAGTTTTGAGTGGGTGTAAAAGGTAGTAAAAAGGTGGTGGTGGTTTTCTGCCTGCTAAACGATTTCAAATATTGCTGAATACTTATTGTTCCTTTTAATAAATTAAAAAATGTATTTAGTAAAATGTTAGGTTACCTTATTTTGGGATTGACTTTACATGTGCAATATTTAGTGAATCTGAATTAGAATAACCAAAACAGTTTGGCCATTTGTTGTAAAGACCCATCCCAATTTAGAAGGGTATTTACTTTTAAATAGAAGAAATGTTTTTACTAATTGTTGGAATAAGTACTTGCGAGCAGGTATTAGGTTAAAGTGCTTACCTCCAAGTTTCAATAAGTCACCTGACACTTTTATGGATGCATGTTATTTGGTTTTGATCTTGGGGGGTGATGTTGAGATGAATCCAGGACCTAATGTTGAAAATTAAATTACTGTTTTACATGATAATGCCCATAGTATTTCTAATAAGACTGATCTGTTGGCAACCATTATAGACTCACATAATCCATGTATATTGGGTTTGAGTGGAACTTGGTTAAATGATAAAATAAGTACAACTGAATTGGGTGTGCCAACATATCAGACTTTTAGGCAAGATAGAAAAGGTAAGGGAGGTAATGTGTTATATTAAAAATGCTTTGGGGTATGACTGAAATAATGATGGCAGGAAATGAAGGAAATATAGATTATATAGTGATCTCTATTGTTCACTAAATTTAGTAGTAGCTGTGATTTATTCTCCCCTGAGTAAAAATTAAAACTATAGATTGGGTTTACAAAAAATAGGGATTGTATAAAAGGTAAACCTGTTGTATTAATGGCCATTTTAATTGTGACTGGGCTAATGATAGAGGAAAAAAACTAAAGGAAATCACAAATTGAAATGGAACTTATTCAATTGATTAATCTACCCACAAGATATATAAATACTACAAAAAATGGATCAATATTAGATCTAATTTTTGTTTCACAAACTCTTCAAGTAAAGATCAGGAATTTTATCCCTTATTTCAGTGATCATAATCCTGTTTGGATTGTTTCTTATTATACATCTAAGGGAGGACTTGGAGGTTTCCGAGCAAAATTGGTCTCGTGATATGAGACATTTTTGAGGTTAAATTTTTAAGAATATTAGATTAGAAAGATGGAGAGGTGTTTATTAATGCCAGAATTGGATCTTAGCATTGAATATTTTACCAATAACTTTAAATATTTGTGATTTGTATCCTATAATAACAAAAAACATAGAAATTTGCCAAGATTTTCATGGATAACAGAAAAATTGCAAAAATGATTAGAGTTAAAAATAGAATCTGGAAGAAAGCCAAAAAAACAAAAAGAAAGTTGTGACTGGGATTTATTTAGAATTAAAAGACGAGGTGTCAAAATTAACAAAAGGGCAAAAATAATTTACTATAGTAGTAAATTAAATTACAATATGAATCCTAAAAATTCTGGACAATTATAAAAACTTGTCAAATCCTGGAGGGCAAAATGGACAAATAAAATTAAAATTGAGAACAAATGAAGATATAATAGAAGATCCAGGAGGTATCAAATATTTTAAATGGTTACTTTGTTGATTTACCCAATTTAGGATTAATAGGAGATACTCCAATAGTAATCGACATTGGGTGTGAAGAACATTATCCAAATCAACATCCTCCCTTTAGATTCAAGACGGTTAACATTACGGAAGTTACTAAGGAATTATCTAGAATAAACCCATATAAATCTGCAGGTCTGGACAATTTAGAAGGGCGTTTTTAAAATTAGCTGCCCCATATATAGCACATGCGATTTTAGCTATATTTAATTGGGTTTACAAGAGGGACATTTTCCTACTTTATGGAAGACAGGAAGATAGTACCTATTTATAAAACTGGAGATAAGACATCTCTAACATTCGTCGTCCAATTACTATCTTACCTGTATTATCCAAATGTTTAGGAAAGGTTGGTAAACCAACAAATGGAGTTTATTTAGAAAAATATGATTTATTAACAAGATATCAATCAGGTTTTAGGAAGGGTTTTCAACTACATCGTTTTGGTCGAATTTAATGATCTGATATGTACATCTTTGAACAAGGTAAGGATACAGCAACCATCTATATTGATTTGTCAAAAGCATTTGACTTGGTGAGCCACTCCATTTTGTCTGAGAGGTTGGTCTGTTTGGGTTTCTCTGGAGATCCACTAGTATGGTTTAAGTCATATTTGACGGACCAATTCCAGAGAGTACAGCTAGAGAACCATCTCTCGGAAACTAGGATTATTAAAAGGGGAGTTCCACAGGGGTCCATTTTGGGACCCTTGTTATTTTTGATTTTCAATAATGATTTACCATCAGTGATCCGGCATACAGATATTAGAATGTATGCAGATGATCTGATTTTGGTGGCCTCTGGTAGCGGTTTGGTGGATCTCAGAGAGACCTACAGGCTGACTTCACTAGGGTTCAGGAGTGGTTCACCCAGTCACAATTGATTATGAATGTAAATAAGACAAAATTAATGTGCTTTGGTACTAAAAACAGGGTGTCTCAGATGTACAGATCACATCATTGAATCAAACTTTGATAGAACAAGTTTCAAATTATTGTTATTTAGGAGTTAATATTGACTCTTTATTGACCTTTAAGAGTCACATAGAGTCTGTTATTACAAAAAACATAAAAATTGGGAGCTTTGAAGAGAACATCTAAGTCCTTAAAACTGCAAGATAGAAAACTGATTGCTGAACAGCTCATACTTCCAGTAATAAAAATATGGAGAAGTTATCTATAGGGCTTGCACCTAAACAATTTTTGATTAAATTGGATAGAATTGCAGTATAGGGTGTCAAGATATGTCTTACATTGTAATATTAGGACTCATCATTGTGAATTGTTGACTAAGTTAAACTTGTTACCTCTTGACCTAGAATATAGGTATAGTTGGTCCTTATTTATATATAAATATAGGACAATTCATTTGAATCATAATATATCAAAAATATTGGCAGGTAAAGATTCTGCTCTTAGGAAACATTCAGTTAGGGCTTTGTATCAAAATAGAATAGATCCAGATAAAGCGAAGAATAAATTTGAGGATAGAACCTTGGCTTCACAAGCAGCAATGTGTTGGAATACTCTTCCTCCTTCATTGCGATCAGAGAAAATTGAAAAAAATTTCATAAGGGGTTAAAAGATGCATTATGTATATTTTTGTGAATGTGTTTGATTTAATTTTTAATATTGTCTAGATGTGTGTGTTCTGTGATTTTGTGTTTTATAATTTGTATTGATTGTTTGAAATTGGTGTGATTATATGAAACTTGGAAAACTTGCACAGGACTGTCTTGAAAACTGGATTATTTTATCCAAATGACATGTATTTTTCCTGTATAAAAATAAAAATTTTCTACTACTACTACTAAAAAAATGTTCTACTTTTTGGCATTAAATTTCAGCTGCCAAGTTTCTGACCACCTCTACAGAATCTTTAGGCCCTCCCTCACTGCCTCCACCTCCCCTGCCAGGGTGTTTACCCTATTGCAGATCTTCATACCCTCTACAAATAGGCATACCTTCCCCTGCAGTCCCTCCACTATATCTAACATACTAAAAGCCAGCAGAATAGGCTTGATGGTCTGTTGTGCCTGCTTGGTAGCCAGCCTCCTAATGGGTGCTTTCTTTCCCACCCAGCCCCAGAAAGGGTCATCCTCTGCTTCAGTTTACCCTTGTACCTGTCTCATTCTGTCTTGAAGCCCTCCACTGTTCCCTTCTCCACCAGACTCCTGGACAGTGCATTCCAGGGTTCTGCCACCCTCTCAATGAAGTAATGTCTCCTGCATTCCCCCCCCTGTAATTTCCCCCCCTCTAGCTTCCACTCATGTCACCTGGTTGTTCCCCACCTTCTTTAGTCTGAACATCTCTTTTTACATATTTGAAGACCCCTATCATGTCCCTCCTGTCTCGCCTCTCCTCGGGCGAGTACACCCCCAAGCCCTTCCAGCCTTTCCTCATAGGGCCTTCCTCCCATGCTCTGAAGCATCCTGGTTGCCCTCCTCTGGACAATCTCCAGCAGTGTTACATCCTTCTTGAGGTGAGGTCTCCAGAACTGCATGCAGTACTCGAGATGTGGTCTTATCAAGGCATTATACAGAGGGAGGATCACCTCCCTCCTCCTGGATGTAATCCCCCTGGCTATGCAGTATCCAGTTTGCTTTGGCCATAGTTCTTCTGCAATTTTCAGTGTTACTCATTTTGACATCTACCACCACCCCTAGATCCCTCTCACTTGTTGTGGCTTGCAGTATGACCCTCCCCAGGTGTATACATGGCCCGGGTTTCTGACCCTCTGGTGCAGCCCCCTACATTTCCCTGCATTCAACCTCAGTCCCCCACCTCCTTGACCACCCCAGAGGGTATCCAGGTCCCTCTGAACTGTCTCTCTCACTTCGCCCCTGTCCGCCAATGCCCCCAGTTTTAAGTCATCCACAAAGAGACTCATCCTACTCTTAACCGCCCTCCCCATATCCAAGACATAGGTATTGAACAGGAGTGGCCCCAATACTGAACCTTAGGAGACCCCACTGGTGACCTTCTTGGGGGGAGGAGACTACCCACCACCACCCTCTGTATTCACCCTGTTAGCCAATTTTCTACCCATATGAGCAACTGTCCTCTCACCTCCATCCCCCCCAATCTGAGCAACTGTCCTCTCACTCGACCCACCCAGCTTTATTAGCAGCCCATTTTGGGGTACCGAGTCAAACGCCTTACTGAAATCCAGGTATAGAACGTCCTCTGGTCTATGCCAGTCCAGGGTCCCAGTCATAAAAATCTATGGGGTTAGTCTAACACAATCTCTCCGGGATGAAACCATACTGTTTGTTATCCAGTTACCCCAACCTTTCCAGCTACATCCTGAGCCTATCCTTGATAATGCCCTCCATTACTTTGCCCACCATAGACGTTAAGCTGACAGGCCTATAATTCCCCTTCTCCTCTCTAGACCTCCCATTTGTGGATAGGCACCACATGAGCCACCCTCCAGTCTTGAAGCACCCATCCTGTCAGCAGAGAGGTGTTTAAAGAGTGCTGCTAGCTCATCCGCCAATTCCTTCATAACACTCAGATGCAGCCTATCCAGCCCAAAGAGCCTTATCAGTTTTAAGTGTCTGAAGGGCCTCCTTCACCCTTTCCACTGTAATTTCTCCCTCCCAGCCCACCCCTCATTTAACCACCCATCCCTTTCTAGACTTGGCCCAGACTGAACCCCAACTTTTTTCAGTCCTCTAGACTCCATCTGACCTCTCGACTCTGCTGGCTCCCCTTCCATCCCATTGGGCTGGAGGGATCCCCTGTCTCCCCATGTAAATATCAAGGCAAAGTACTCATTTAGTACCTCTGCCTGATTCCCCCGCCTCCTGAGTCCATCCCTCCTCTGTCCTAATCATGCTGATCTGTGCCCTCCCTTTTCTCTTCTCCCTTGTGTATCTATAGAATCCCTTTCCCCCCCCTCTGGATATCCATAGCCAGGTTTTGCTCCCTCCTCACCTTGGCTCCCCTCACCACTGTGGTGACCCTTCTAGCCATCAACTCATACCCATCTCCCTATCCCCCCTACAGCGCTTAAAACATGCATAGGCAGCCTTTTTATCCCTCACTGTCTCCTGCACCTCCCTGGTCCACCAACATGGCTTGTTGGCTCTACCATGCTTACACCTTTCCTTTGTACAGGAGTTAGTAGTCTCCTGCACCCCCTTTCTTAATGGCCTCCCACAAGCTGCCAGCATCCATGTTCGGCCTAATCTTGTCCAAGCTCCCCTGTATAATCCTGCCCATGGCCATGAAGTCCGCCCCCTGAAGTCCACTACTACTGTATTAGAATGATTATCCTCCCCTCCAGATACGGCAGAAACCAGACCGTAGTGTGGTCACCACCTGCCAGCAGGCTGCACACCTCCAGGCCTTTTATCTGGTCACTTTCTGCTAGGACAACATCCAGTATCCGCTTCTCTGTAGAAGGTTCCCCCACCTGCTGGACCAGGAAGGCATCCTGGAACACATCCATCAGTCTCTGTTCCCTGGCCACAGAGGATGCCATAGTGTCCCAGTCTGTCCCCAGCATATTAGGGTCACCCATGATCACCACCATACCCATTCCACGGTCACAGTGCCCCTTGATGTTCTCAACTAGTTTGTCCTCCAGGGCCTCTTCCATCATTGGGGGGGTCTGTACATCACCCCTATTTTCAATTTTTTACCTCCCCTCATTTGTAGGGTTACGCAGATCTTCTCCACCCCACCTACAGCCTCCTCCACTCCACTAACCACTACGTCATTTTTGACTATCAGTGCTACACCCCCCTCCTTTCCCCCTCCTCTATCCTTCATGAATATTTTGTAGCCCACCAAATTTAGGTCCCAATCATTTTTCTGAGTGGCCCATGTCTCAATAATTACTGCCACATCCACTGATCCCTCAACCAGCATCGCCTGGAGCTTGGGTAGTTTGTTGCCCATGCTCCTAGCATTGATCAGGACCATCCTCCACCCTGACCCCTCTCCCTTCTCTAGTCATCTCGGCCCTGAGCAGTCCCTACATGCCCTTTCTTGCACAGCTCTGGATGGATTTACATCGCAGTCACCTGCCTTCTTTTCATGCCCTAGACCTGGACCCTTGTGCAGCCTTTCTGGAGTCACTCTTTTACTTAACCACCCTTTACAAGTTTAAACTCTCGACTATGAATCCAGCAAGTTTTAGTTTCAAGATCTCCCTCCCCTCCAAGTTGAGGTGTAGCCTATCCCTGTCATATAACCAATTGTCCTCCCATGTATCCCCCAGTCCCCCACCAGCCCATACCTTTCTGCCCTGCGCCAGTCCCTGAGCCACTGGTTCACACCTCTAAGTTTATATTTGGTCTCCCCGGACACCCTAGGTACTAGCAGCATCTCAAAGAAGGAGATTGCGCTTCCTATGGAGTGGTAAACCATGGCCAGTTCCCGGAATCCCACCTGGATTTCTAGTTCAATGTTTTCCTCTAAGTCAGTTGTTCCCAGATGTTTTAGAAAGTCTGGGGAATCCCTGCATTCCAATGCTATTGAGTATAGCTGGAATTTGGCCTTGTGTATGGATAGGCCTGGGATACATTTAGCCTTGACTGGGCTGCTTTTTCCCCTCCCCTGCTCCCTCCCACTGGATACCCCAGGTCATGGAGTCACCCAGCAGGATCACCTTCACCCCCCCACTTTACTGGCCCGTTTGATTCCATCCAGGCTCTTCCTTCTGTTATCAACCCCCAGCTTACTTCTTTTGGCCCCTTCAGCCTGGGGATCACAAGCCTGTGGTTGCCCTACAACGCTCATTCTACCTGTAGCTCCTAGCTTGATCCTCACCCCCCCAACCTCCTGGATGGCACAGATTGCCCCCCCAGATCTACCTGGACTCTCTTTCTGGGCTGGTATCCTCAGATCCCCAACCAGGATACCTTCTACTGCTTCCCTCCTTGCCTACCCTCCCCTTCCCCAAGTTCTACATCCTTCACCCCATCTGCTGTGTTTCTCCCTACCCCCATCTTCCCCCTCTCCACCTCATCTGATTTCTCCCACCCTGAAGCTGGCCTATCTAGAGTACTCCTTATCCTTGGCTGACTTCCCTAACCTGGATGCTTGCCTGACTCTAGTCCTCCCTCCTCCCACCTAGGCTTCCTCTGCACTCCCCCATCCTCCCCCACCTCCTCCCACCTAGGCTAATGTCTCTCCCCCTCCCTTCTGTGGATCTGTCTCTCTCTAATGCCCCATACCTCCCCCAGCTTACTGACCAAACCCTCTCTGTCTGCCTGCTCCCCTCCTCCCGGCAGCCTCTCCACCTCATCTCCCAGATATAGCAGGGCGAATCAATTAGTAAGTGTGATGCTTACCCCCAACTTGCTCTCTCCTGTCCCCCCTCCTTCTGGTCAGCCACCTCCCTATGAAGTGATTTCCATGCATTGCTTGTTTCGTGCCCCACCCCTCCTGAGTAACCATATGAACCTTGTCCACCTGTTCCCTGGGTTATGCCATATTGGCCTTGTCTACTCTCATGAGGTCCTTTCCACACCTTTTCTCCCCACCCCTCCCACCTTCCAGCTGCCTTCTGATCCCCTCTACTTCCTCCCTAAGATCTGCCAACTGAAAACACACTGGACACCCTCTGAATCTCCATTCCCAATGTAATATTATTGCTGCCCCATACCCTGTACACCCAATCACTCTACCGAAGGTGCCCGCTTTGGACACCCCCAAGTCTACCCTCATTTTAGGTGAGCAATGCAGCCCTCTAACAGAAATAATTCAGTCGGTGTTACACTAAAACCCAAGGAGTTTGCCCCCTCCAATTACAGCAATTTTCCCCTCCTTTTTCTTGACAGTAGCCAGTTTTCTAACCCTAGCAGCAGACAGTTCACAAGCAAAATTAGCTCACCAGAACACTAGCCAGCTCAGAGACCCTAGCAGTAATCAAGTCACACACAGTTTGCCTACTCCCACATATGTAGTTGGCATACACAGTCATTTATAGTCTGCTTCATTATGCCCCTTCCTGGTGGTAGTCAAATGTTGCCCAAGCAGCATAGTGTACATGACCCTTTTCCCCCAGTCATTAACAATCCAGCTTCCTAGTGTTCCAGTTCACCCAATCTCAACTTGCCCTCCTCCCAAGGCTCCACCCTCACCGACCATTTAATAGAGGTCGGGGCCAGGGTGGGTGGTGTGGAACAAAGAACAGCTCTCCTCCTCTGATTGTGACTGGACTATTTGCCTTTTATGGCCCAGTCACACAGTCAAAGGTTCGCACCCTATTCGCTGATTGGCCACTCCTTCCTGAGTCGCCAGCTTGCAAAGTTGTGGCCGATGTGGCCCCAGTATATATGGCCTGTCTCCCCACCAACAAGATCTTCCTTGTCAATCACCGATGTGATCCCATCCTCCTCCACCACCGATGCAGCCCCAGAATGCCTGCCCCGACCCCTTCCAGCGACAAGCCCCAGTACGGAAATAAAAGCTCTCCTCCCCGATTGCAACTGGGCTAATTGTTGCTATAGATATTAAAAAAGGATGGGTCCCAGTACCGACCCCTAGGGCACACCACTCCCACCCTGGAATGCACCCCATTTGCCTTACCACCACCCTCTAGTTTCAGTCTTTCAACCAGTTCTCCACCCACCTTGTTATTTTCTGTCCCACCACTAAGCCTTCCAGCTCATTTACCAGCCTTCTATGTGGCAAAGTGTCAAAGGCCTTGCTGAAATCTAGGTTGGCCATGTCCTCCCCCATCCACCTTCCTTGTTACCCAGTCAAAAAACTCAGTTAAGTTTGTCGGGCACAACCTCTCTCCCATAAAACCAAACTGCCTTGGGTCCTGGAGGCAGTATAGCACATTGAGTAAAGGCTCTGAGCTACAGATCTGGAGACCTGAGTTTGAATCCAACAGCCATCTAAGTGCATACTGTGTGATTCTGAGCAAGTTACTTAACTTCCTTGTGCTCCAGATTGCATCTGGAAACCAGTTTCAGCTTAGTGTGCTACTCCTGGTTAAACAGTGTTCCCTTCCCACACTTCCCCTGTAGACCATTGACAACCAGAGGTTCCACTATTTTTTCCTTCAGCAGTATGTCCATTACTTTTCCCACTGTTGTGGTCACGCTGACCAGTATGTAGTTCTTGCATCCTCCCTGTTCCCACTTTTGTATAGTGGGACCACATCATCCCTCCTCCAATCCCTGGGCATGTCACCAGTTTACAAAAACAGTGTGAACAAGGTAGTCGGAGGCCCTACTAACACCTCCCTTAGCTCCCTCAGTGTCCAGGGGTGCATCTTTCTGGCCCATAGCCTTATTGCTGCCAGTTCCATGAGGATCCTTTCTTTTGCAAAGGAACTTGTGTCCTTTTCTGTGATCTCTCCATCCTTATTACTTAATGCTGGCCCATTTCCTGCCCCCCTTCTTTGTAAAAACTGAACAGAGATATTTGTTCAGTATTTCTGCTTTTTGGTGGTCATCTTTTACCCTCCCTCCATCCACCCTTTTCAGACACTCAATATCTCCCCTTGCCTTCTTTTTCTCCCTGATGTACCTGCATGTAAAAGGTTTTGTCCCTCCTTACCACAATGCCCACTGGCTGGCTTGTGCCAAGGGTCCCACACAAGTGTGGGACTGGTGCCAATGTGCACTTTGCATGTGGAGCCATTTTGGTTTGCTTGCTGTGTGCTGTAGTGTAGTGGATTATGATGAACTGGTTTTGCTTGATTATGTACTGACCTCTTCATTTGAAGCAGATCCTGGAGTCCTTTGCAGTGGGAGATTGTCCTACAGTGCATGTTAAGAGTTTATATAGGCTCTCATCTTTTGTTTACTGGCCCCACTGTACTCCCTGGGCTAAGTTCTGTCACAGACTGACTTATCCCCTGGAGAAGAACAGAAGTGGAAAACATCTGATCAGAGATTGTGGAAGCTCAAATGTGCACTGCAGGCTATTGAAACTTCTATTGCCTGTTGCTCTGGTGCCAGCTTCAGGGAGTTCTGGGACTGGTTGTGGCTGCAGATATCTGCCTAGAGATGGTCGCAGTTGGCCTGCTGCGGTGTGCTATACTGCAATGGAATGGTAGTTGGAAATTCCAAATCGTTTTGGGGGGGGGGAATTTAGAGGAACGATTAGGAAGTACTTCTTCACTGAGATGGTGGTGGACAACTGGAATGGGCTGCTGAGGGAAATGGTGGGAGGGTTCACGAGGGCATGGGATAAGCACAGAGGGCAACTGGCATGGGGGGAGGACTACAGAAAAGGCCTAGTGGATATCTAGGCAAACTGGGCAGACTAGGTGGGCTTGTGGTCCCTTTCTGCCATCACATAACTATGTTCCTATGTATTCTACAGGCAGATTGGGAAAAGGGAGGGGGATCCACTACACCACCAGGGAAGCATTCATTGTGCCTTGAATATCTGTCCCTTGGTGTCTTTATCCTGCCCTGTGTTGGTTGATGTGTGGAGCAACATGACCTCCTACCCACAAAAAAGATTAGTTCTAGGGGCATAAGGGCAAGGAGTCTTCCTCACTCCCCCAACCATGACATCCTCTGAGTGACCGAGTCCATTCTAAAAGCCAGGTTGATGGTGTGGTACAGGTCTGGTATCCCTCCCCCCAACCCACTTTTTTTTATTTTAACCTCTAAAGAACCTTCCCAACTGACCTAGCTGATCAGTATTTTTATTTTTCATACTGACCCATTTTACCTTTTATATCTACAGGTCCGGCAGGACATTGACCAGGAGTAGGAGGACACTGACCATATGTATCAGATAAGTATTGTTTTTTTGTTTACCCTACATTGTTTGTCATATAGTAGTTCATAATGAGCTGCAGATCCTTTGTGAGCCCATTGCTGTTCTTGTTTTACAGGTACAAATGGCTGCTGTGGGAGCCACTGGGTTGGAGCTGTACCTTGTGCTTTAGAAAGGAGGCTATGGGCTGGGGGTATGGGATGGGCATTAAGGTTGGGAACACCACACCACCAATTTGCCAAGACTCGTGAGCCTCAAACCCTATTTTTTGCTTTCTTGCTTTGTGCGCTTTGCATTCTAATGCCTGCATTAATGTAGTGTTTTTGTTTTGCAACAAGTACTGTCTTATATATGTGTGTGCGTGTGTGGTATGTGTAATAGATAACCCACTGTAGGGTGTGTGGTCACACTCTGATATACGCACGCCTTGGTGTGTGTTGGTACACATGAGGCCACAGGCTGAGTGCATCAACCACCCAAGCAGTGCGTATATCATTGCGCGACCACACACCCCAAAGTGGATTATCTGTCTTATAAAATGGCAAAATTGTTTTGGAGGGGAGTAAAAGTTCAGGTGTGTGGTTGCACTCTGATATACGCACGGTCACCTAATGGTGTTTGTCCAATGCAACTGATAATCCCATTATAGATATAATACACACACACACACACACACACACACACACACATTTCACTCAGAACAGCCCCTTGATACCGAAAATCTTTTTCCTCACTGTGCATGTGCTCCCAATCTGAAGAGGCTCTCTTCTCTTTTTGAAGATAAACCTGGAAATACTGGTGAGGCCCTGCATATCAGGAAGGCTCCATTACCATTTTCTGAAGACCAGAACCATTCATTTTTCACAAATCCATTTTCTGCAAACCAGAACCATTGGTGGTCATTCCTTTAACTAAATGTCCACCCCCTTCCTTGTGATTTTGAGTCAAACATGGGGTAACAGACTTTAGTACCTCCTATAGACATAGTCCCCAAGACCTCTATCTTCTTTGGAATTCCCAGATGACTTTCTCACTCAGGAACTCTTAAGCAAAGCTTCCTCTGCTGAGGTTGTAGATACTTGCAGATGAATACTTGTGTTTTTGATGAATTTTATGTGATGCCATCTTTAATGCAGCCTAATACACTGAAACAGAACTGCAACACTGCTGACAGGAGTGCTGCTAAAATCACACTGCACACTGAAGTGCACTACAGGTGTTGATGCAGTGCTAATTAACATAATTCGCACACACTGAAAAAGCAATGCAACACTGCTTCAGCCAGTATTGCTACACCAACACTGCTTCAGGCAGTGTTGATGACAAAACCCTGTTACTTGCAGTACTTTTACAGTGAGATTGCAGTGCTAATTAACATAATTTGCACACACTGAAAAAGCAGTGCAAATCTGCTTAAGGCAGTGTTGCCGACATAACACTGCTTCAGACAGTATTGCTGCACCAACACTGCTTCAGGCAATGTTGATGACAAAACACTGCTAATTGCAGTTCTTTTTCAGTGTGATTGCAGTGCTAATTAACATAATTTGCACACACTGTGTCAGCACTGCACGTACACCAACAGAGACCTGAAGATGCACTGATTTAACACTGATGGACTGCATTATGAAATGAAGTGTGCAGGAAGTGTACACTGCTACTGTAACACTGAAATAACACCATATAGTGACTATTTGAACACTTCACTTCCCTCTGGGTAAGTACTTGACTTGGAAAACTGTGTTCCTGGTAGCTATTACCTCTGCCAGGCGTATCAATGAATTGCAAGCTCTGTCAGTGGAGCCTGATTTTTATCTCATTCCATAGAGATAAGGTGATCCTTAGAACTAACAGGAGGTTTTTACCTAAAGTGGTTTCAGATTTTCATCTGAACCAATCTATGTCTTTCCCTATGTTCTTCACTGATCATTCTTCTTCAGGAGAAAGAAGTTTACACAGTTTGGAGTTAAAAGAGCCCTTAGTTACTACATTGAGTGTTCTAAGGCTCAAAGGTTTGACTCCCTTCAGTTGTTTCTCACTTATGGGGAAGTGGGTTAGGACAAACCTGCCACTAAGAGAACTATTGCCAGGTGGATTGTCTCTTGTAGTCAACTCTGCTATGAGAAGCTAGGCAAAATACCTCCCTCAGGCCTGTGGGCTCATTCGACTAGAGGTACAGATGCTTCCCTGGCTGCGGCCAGAGATATTCCTTTACTAGAGATTTGTAAAGCAGCCACCTGGAAAACAGTCCATACATTTACCAAGCATTATTCCCTGGACATCCAGGCTAGGAGTGATGCTCAGTTTGGTACAGCAGTACTGCAGAGCCTATTCCCAAGGTAGGTTTGATTCCCTCCTCCAAGGAGGTACTGCTTGGTAGTCTGCAATAGTCAGAATACAGCAAGACTTCATGTTGTTTGAAGAAAAAAATTACTCACCTTAGTAATTATGTTTCTTCTAATGGAGTCTTGCTGTATTCTGACCTCCATCCCTACCTCCCCTCTCAGAACCTGATTTTGGGAAGTGGGCTGACAGGTGCAGTGTTGTACCCCAGGGGTGCATTTGGGTACTTCCTCCTTTTAAAGAGGAGGAGTGGGTTATATTATTTATTTAACAGTCTTAAACTGTTCACTACCTGGTTTTTGATTTTAGATTTCTTGACTTGAGTCTTTTGGAGATCCAAAATATTTGGTAGCCATTTGGCTAGTAAAAAATTTTACAATTTCCACATGTTAGTTAGTATTAGCTCATAAGAATCTGACAGTTGCACCTCAAAGTGCAGCAGACAGAGGTTTGAACCAAGCTTGAGCTCAACGTTCTATGTTCTGCATAGAAATTAACCCTCTACTCTCTGGGGCAGTTTGAGCTCTGGGGCTAACTGCAATAGTCAGAATACAGCAAGACTCCGTTAGAAGAAACATAATTACTAAGGTGAGTAATTTTTTTCATTTGTTTCAATTTCATATTCTGTATTAATGTATGGGGATTTTATAGGTGGATGGGGGAAATCTCATGCAGAAACTTTATTTACTGTATTTACTGCAATACAATACTATATATGGCAATCTAGATGTGTGTGGGTAACACAACAAACGTTAATCCATTATGTTGAAATGTTGACAAATATTCAAATGTCTTTGCAGTCTATTGCACAGAGTGATTCTAAAAAGTGTAATCCTGAGAAAGTCAAGTTACTATGGGTAAATTGTGAAAGAAGGACAGATCCCCCATGAAGTATGGTATTAATTACTTTCTATGTGAATGATTGCATTTTTGTTTTTTCCTTGGTTACTGACTTTTTTTTTGTTAAGTTATTGGTATAAAGTAATGTGATTTATATGTTTTGTAAATATTTGTTATGTAGCCCTTTTTTTCAATAAATATTCCCCAACTCTTTTTGTAAAGAGTGCCTTGAGTTTGTTTACTTCCACCTGGGCACCCACCAGGACAGCACCAGAATGGGTAGAAGGGACTTCAGTTTAATATCTCAACTAAAGGATGACACACCCCAATAATAGAGCACTCCCCTAATACTACACTCAAGTGGCACCATTTAGGTACAAGTTCATTCCCAGAGTGGGACAAGAACCCATGACCTACCAGTCCAGAGGTGGATGTGCTACCAATTGAGCCATGCTGACAGCACTGAAAGTGATTCCATAAGAAGAGCTGCTGCAAGCGTGCAGAGGGTCAGTGTTCTGTGAAGGGTAGCTACCCTAAATTCAAACAAGTTCCACACAAAGAGCAGTTGGAGGCATGCATTTACTGCAAAATGCTTACAAGTTTATTTGGGCTCTTCACCACAACCACCAAATGTGACAGCAGAACTGAAGACTGACAAGGGAATTAAAGACAGGAGCAAACAGTTCCTTAGATATATTCAGGAAAAGAAGGAAAAAAGGAGGGGGATTGTTTGGCTCTTGGATGGGAACAAATTAGTGGAGGATGAGGGGCAGAGGGCTGCCATACTGAACACCATCTTCTGTTAAGTGTCCATAAAGGAGCATGGTGGGCCAATGCCCAACAGTGGCATTAGGGCAGCCAATTTAGAGATCCAGCATATGGAGCCACAGACGTTTGTCACCTGCAGAGATAGAGACACACTAGCACAACTCAAGATGGATAAAGCACCAGGACTGGACAGGCTGCATCTGAGAGTATTGAGAGAGCTTGCGGAGAAACTGGCAAATCCATTGGATCACTTGTTTAACTGTTATCTACAATCAGGGGTCATGACTGTAGACCTCACAGGGAAAGACCCTAAATCTCCACCCACCACACAACATGCTAAACATCGATGGAACTCCTATGCTTGACCTTGGTACTATCACCAACACCTTCAACAATGCATTTTCATACCTGGATAGTGTACTACCACCAGATGTTTTCGATGCCCCTTCCTCCAGCACTCACCATGACACTGCTGTCAATGATTGCTCACTCCCGAAATTCTACTTCAAAAGTGATCGCAATGCACTTAGCCTGTACATATATTCACAAAGCCATCCACAATTCAGGGTACAGCGGTGACTCCCTGACCTGAAGCTGATTGCACTTGTCCTAGATGAAATCCTTGAACCACTGACAAAGAGCTTTAACCTCTGTCTAAGGCTGGCCCAATTCCCATCTCTCTGGAAATAGGCAACCATTACACTTGTACACAAAAAAGGTGATAGGTCACTGCATACCAACTACAGACCCATCTCCATCCCCCAGTTGGGCAAATAACCTCAAGCTGCACTAACCTGACCCAGGCTTTGAAATGGGCAGATTTAGATAGGAGACTGCAGATATTTAGGGAGACTATGTTCAGTAGTCTTTGGCTGCAGGTACCAGAGCAAGAGTTACCACCAGGGGCAGAGTTGGGGTGGACATTTCTGGACAGTAGGAATATAATTACTGTAAGGCCTCTGATGACTCTGACATAGTGCTTCAGTCTCCAGATTTTACGCCTAGGAAGGAAGAGCAAGTGTGCGGTCCTGGAGACACTGCCATGTTGGGAAAACCCATCGCACTCTTCATGTGCCACCAAGGTTAGGTGTCCAATTTGGGGGGGGCAAATGGAGGGGGCTTTGGTACTGTAGGGTTCTTCAGTGCGCTCAGTTGGCCTTGGTACCAGCGTGAGACCAAAGGAGATAGCCTCCTTTATCTCTGAGGGTTGTATAGGTGCAGGTAGTAATGCTGTGGTAAGCAGGTCAGCAGCATTAATATTGCAAGGTACATGTTAGCAGAGAGGAAGTGTGATAGCAATTTGCAAGTAAAACAGGTAGGTCCCAGGTCTGTAGTCATAGGATATAATTAACCAAAAGAGATGTTAGAAAAATACAATAACAGTGTGGGTGATATCACACTCTCTGATCTGATGAAGATTACGTCAAAATAAATGCAGATTCGAAGTTCATTCAAAGTCACATGGCTTTTGTTACCAAACTCACCAGTTCTACCTAGCAACAACCTAACTAAAGAAAATAAAACATTTTTCCATAAAAAACAGTTCAGGCTGAAAACCAGCAAGCAAATATAGCATGGTAAAACTGAACACCAGCCAAAGAGCACCAGCAAAGACGGCAGCACAGAAAACAGTGACCATGCACAGTGCATTCTCTGGAGGCTGAAGATGCAACACGGGGAGAACAGAGGGGTGCGGGACATAAGTCAGGAGAACAGAGGGGATGCAAATTGGGAGGAAGAAAGTTGGGAGGAGGGACACTCAATATAATAAAGTGTGAGTGGGGTGCAGCAGAAGTGTGAGTCAAAGCGCTCATCACCCGACAACAATTTTATGTGGGGGTCTCTGTCCCCCACATCTCTCACGAAGGGGCTTCACCCCTTGCACCTCCCTTAAATTATATAATCAACTCTGGGGGAGGCAAAACTCAGAGGTGGGAGGAGAAAGTCAGGATGTGGACAGATGTCTTTCCTGCAATGGAAAAAAAAAAAAAAACAGATTCACACTGCAAAGGTCGGACTCAAACCACTGTTAACTTGGTCTGCACTGACTCACAGGACCTGTCACATTAACCTCTGTGCCACGATAGCACTGCAGTTCACAAGGAGACAGCTGTGGTCTTTGACTACTCGGCGATAGTGATCACAGGTACAGGTACAACACTGTAAAATATTGCACCTTTGTTCCCCTGTAGTTGTTATCACTCACAGTCTTTTCTCTGCACATTTCTTAATGTGCTCTTGTTGTTTAGCAGTTTCGACTGGCTACCATAAAAACTAAAGCAAAAAAAAAATCTCCATTTTATATATGCAATAATCCACCCCACAGTACGGATTTCTTGAGAATTAATGCACTTATCAGGTGCATTGAAAGTCACCTGGGGAGTGACTTAATTCTCTAGAAACTCATGCCCCGTTCTGGTTCACTACTTATGTATTTATGTCATATATAATTATTTAACTTGCCTTTATCAACAGGTCATTAGTTCTTGCACAGTAAGGTTGCAAACATTATCCACATATTCAAGTCTGAAAATAATAGTAACATTTTAAGTTGTAGATCTGTATTTTCCTTTCAAATAATTCTAAACATTTGGGGAAGTTACTTCAATGGCAAGTGTTGCTTTTAGTTTGTAAAGGTTTGAACCATCAACAGACTATCTGTACAGCATCTCACAGGATCATTACAAGTATTTCCAGTGTAGGTAACAATAACATTTTTGGCCATGGATCTCAATAACTTATCAGCAGTATATGTGGATTTGTTGAAAGTACGTGATACTGTTGAAGAAAATATTTTACTTTCAGAGCTCCAAAAATGAATATTTAACAATGTAATTTTAAGCTAGCTTTGCTCAATTTCATATAACATGAAACAGATAGTTGGAATTAATAATGTAGAATCAAATTTAGATACAACACATTGAGGAGTCCCACATGGCTTTTTATTTGGACCCATTTAATTCCATGTGTACTGAAAATAGATTATGCTTGGCCATGGTCAAACATATAATTTCTACAGACATGCAAATAATCCCGTTCAGTAAATACAGTACAATACCTTTTGTTCATGAGCTGTGGAATCCTAAAATAATCTATATAGTGATTTTAAAGTATGCGTATGCAGTCAACCCAAATAAAAAGGAAAAGTTTCTAAATTCTAAAAAGACAGAAGTGCCAATCCAGTACTCAGTATTGTGAAATGTAGATTGGATTTAGGATCCCCTTGCCATGATATGTAGTTAGTTAGTTGGTTAACTGGTTAGTCAGTCAGTTATTTAGTCAGTTCATTAGTTATAATTTGATGTCTAGGAATGACACACTAAGCTGTGACTCATTTCCAGATGTGACCCAGGGGAAGAAGATTTCATGGAGAAAATTGACATGGTTCTGTACAATGTTTAAATTTGTTTTGTAGCAAGAATTTAGGATTTTGCCTTGATCCCTGATCAATCATTTAATAAATGTAATACTGGCCTGCATGATACATCATGCCCATTAACAGACATGGTTATGCATCATGGTGTTCAATTTCACTATAGGAAATGCAAAACAGGGCTGTCATATAAGTATGAGGCTACTATGGAAAGAAGGAGATGGCATTTTAGTATTGCCAGGGAAAGTTGTTAAGGTAGCATTACTGGGAATAAATAGCAGGGGAGCATGAGTGTTGCTTTCAAGTCGTGTGAGATGCTAAACCATTGGCACAGTGGTAGTGCTACTGCTCACAACATTGGTGACCTGGGTACAAGAAAGAGCATAGGTTATTGGAGGCATCCATGGGAAAGAGAAGGAGATGAACCCAAAGAATGCTGTCCTTCTTTGTGGAGGCAGAGGTGGTGCAATACTGCCACCTGGTTGACCACAGGTAGAAGTGTGCTAAGAGCAGCTTTCTGGGCAGTGTGATGCTGACAGTGATGAACTCCACACACTTACATGCTCCAAGCTTGTGCACACACAACATGTCACTGCCTTATAGGTGATTGGAAAATGTCATAGGAAAATACCAACCCCGGGCAGACTGATAGTCCAACCCCTTTCAGGGTCCACACTAGTGAGATGGCCCTCTCCCAAGAACCAGATCCTGACTGTAGCAGTTGGAGCCCTGTCATTGCAGAGGGAAAGCAATGAGGGAAGAAATAGGATTAAAGGGTAAGTCCACAAAATGCAGGTGATGGGGTGGGGGGACAGAACAGAAGTGGGGCAGGAAAAATAAAGAGATTGAAATCAGATGTGACTTGAGGCCCAACCCACAAAAGAGGCCTGGCCCTTGGTAATAAGACTGGGAAAAGTCACTGAGTGCTCATCATGCATGATACACACCTGTGAGGCACTTCATGACAGCAACATAACTAGCTGCATGTCCCATCTGAACCCAATATCATGCCGCATTTGATGCTACGTGAGCAGATGTGATAGGTGCAGGTAAAAGGGTGGGGGCAGGCATGTGCCCATTCCTGAGTCACTTCAGCAGTGCAGATGGCAGGTCAGAGGAAATATGCTACACAACTCTAGGGGTTGTAGTAGCACATACATGCCTCCCTCCACTCAGTCATCAGACAACTCACAGGGCCAAATCAAGAGGCAGACTACCCACATCCAGCTCTCTGGGCTGCTGGAGAGGGCTGGGTGGATGTATTAGCAGGCGTTGAAGTGAAAAAATAATGTTTAGACACTGGGGATTTGGAAGTCTTGGAGGACTGCCGTATTCCATTGGTCACTGCATCCGGCACAGGGATAGACCACCAGAGTGGACATCTGATTGGATGCCAGCAGTCTGGACCAGCTCTGCCCATTTCTGTCATCCTGCCACTCCTTCCACCAACAAACAGTTCTGCACTTGGAAAGCTGGACAGAAAGAGGCTGTGGATGCCACCTGGTGCACAGGCATCAGGTGGTACCAAACCATGATGGCGTATAGTGATATGAGTGAGTATTATTGAGCTACTCAATGTGAGTGACTCAGTAATACCACTCATAATTTAGAGCAACTGTCAGAAAAGACCGAAAAATAGTTATAGCGAATGTAGTACTGAGCTACACTCACTGAAAGACTATATTAGGAGTCATTTGGCCAAGCCCTGCAGAGCTGGACATTTGGTGTAGTGGCTTGAGCTTAGCCCCCAATATAAAAATACTTGATTTGTTTGCCGTTTTTGATGTAGTAAGTGACCATCGCTATTTGTGATGGTTGCTGTTATGTGGTTCTCCCTTTTGATGTTGGGCACTTTTGATCTCACTGTATGTGATAAGCACAGTTAAAGACTCACTGTTATATAAAACCAGCTGTGACAAGTATTTGCTCAATCCTACCATGTCCTGGCCACCTATATAGATAGAGCCTTTAACGTGTGGTTGTAAAAGTCCAATGGCAGAAGCATGTAATAAGCATTATGGTACTAAAACAATGCACTCAGGATGGCAAACTAGGTAGCTGCTTGTCTGTGTCCATCTATGTCTAATGAAAATCTAACTAATATTAGAAAACTGGCAAAATCCATTGCTATCCTTATGGGGCATATATAGATAAAAATGATGGCTATGCCTTTTTTCATTTATGTTTTGCAGAATATCTTGGGCTCCCTGCCAAAAAGCTGGTGTAGAAATATGGAAAATATTTTAAAACATTTCTGTGGAAAAAAGGGAAACCGCAGATTGCATGGCCCTTGTTAACTACCCCCAGAGGTTCAGTAGGCTTAAGATGTCCAGTCCCAGATATATATATATATAATGAGTTCCATACAAGTGGTACAGTATGGGAATGGTCCTTCTTTCCAGTTTCTGATCACAGTGTTTCAAAAAGTTCTACTTAAAGATAAGAAAGGTATCAAAATAAATATTTGTCTGTTGGACAAATCAAGGATTGGCACTATATTACCTTTTTTGAACCTTTTATTAAAATCTATTAAGCTGGGATATTAAAGATGCCTGATAAGGAAATCCCATGGCTATAGCTAAATATGTTTGGGAGTAAATGTTTGTAGTGCAAAGACACAGGTATAAATACCACACCCTTTTGAACAGCAAAAGTGAATACATGGAACTATCTTTCATAATATGGCAAATGTCCAGCTTTTGAGAATTAAAAAAAAAATAATTGCATCATTAACTATAAATGTTTTCACCTACCATAGAATGCTGCATAACTTTAATGTGCTGGCAAAGATTTTCTCTCCTACAATTATATGACTTAACACTGAAACAACAAAGAACTGTAAGGAGAAGAACAGGGTAACTCCTGGCAAGGTTGTACAAACTTATTAAAACAAAACAGCAATAGTAATGGAGAAAGAAATGAGAAATGGGAGAGGGAAAGGAAAATAGCACTAACACAGCAACAATGGTTGAATCTTAGAATTAAGCTAACAAAAATGACACATCAGCCACAAATAAATCAAATCAATGGAAATAAATTGATCAGCCTTATATATACCAGAACAATAAGAACTGATTTACAAAAATTGCTCAGATGCTTGTTGATATAGATGTGAGGAAACAAAGAATTGGTCACCTTGCTTTTTGAGTCTCCAGAAATTTATACATGGTGGGAGGAAACTGGAAAAATAACTGAATAAACTGTAGAAACCAAGTTGCCATTAGAGTCAGACTGTTTTATATTAAACCATACTGGTCATGCCCTCTTCTCCACTACACAAGAAAATATTTTTACCTGGGTACTATATCTATGAGGAGATTAATATTTGAGAGATGGACTCACCAGTTTTTCCACAATTTGAAAAGGAAAGGTGATGGAAAATGTTTAATGAAGCACTACGTTTCACCGGCCCCGTAGCACTGAGGCACCGAACACCACATCTCATGCTGCATCAGAGATGTAGCGTTGTGAAAAAAATTACCATTAGTAAATTATCTATTACAAATACTTAGAAAGGAGACGAATGGAGATGAGGCTGAAGGCGGAAGAATTTAATGATTATAACAATAATCACAGCAAGAGATCACAAGTGGTACATCCTTCATTCTTAATTCTTAATTAATTTTTCAAACTAACAGTGTATAGTGGCTTGCTTATATAGTGGAAGACAGTACTATGGTTGTCTTATGATTGGTCCAAGACAAATATAAACTTTTACTTTAAAAGGCAATGCTCTTTTTAGTTCTTGCATGAGCTAATCCTTACTTAGCACAAATGTATTGATAGTGTAAATTATACTACTATATAAGGATAGTAATAATGGTCATTACCAGTTATTAAGAGGAAGAAATAGGTTTGCACTTAGGAATGTGCACTCAGGCATTCTGGCCTGTCCTAATAATAATAGTCAAAAGGGTAACTTGAACTCTCTCCCTGTATTTCTGTCTTGCAGGCACTTAAAACACCTGTCTGCCATTGCTCACATGGTCAATACAATTATTAAAAGACACTTGAATATTACAAGTTGTGGTTTTAGTTAAACCTGTAATTACAAGTTTTATATGATCCAGCTTCATAGATCAATATTAGTTACACAAACACATTATGTTTTAGACCAAAATAAGGTTTGCCTGCATTATTGGGACACATTTCTTTATCCCCTATTACAAGCCCCCCTTTGGACCAATATTGCCTAATTATTATTTATGCAACAATGCAACTCCTCAGAGCGTGTACATCTCACTATGTACTTTACATTATTCACAATCACTTGATCAATAAGTGTTGATTAAATCCACTTTCTGGCCCTTTTGTCACATTTAGTTGGTTTTACAATCAAATATATGGCATTTGAGACTACAAAACATAATGAGTTGCTTAAACTAGCATAGTTACAAACACTATTATTACCCCCAAAAACAGTAGGACAGAGTTAACACATAAACATCACTGTCCTTTAGCGTGGCTCTGTTTATAACAAGAAACACATTTTTTTCTGTTTCCAGTCCATGTATCTTTGCTGTGATCCAGTCTTGATCTTTGAGGCACAGCTGCTAGACCAGCTGTTAAGTATGTCCTCATACCAATTTAGAAAAGTTAGTGTTCATATTGCTGGCTGACTGATTAGCAGACACTCTGCACTGGTCAGGGGTGCATTAGATTGTGCATTGAGTAGCCACACACACACTGGCATGGCATTTGTGTTGTGGTAGTTGATTACACCTTGGCACACAGATTAACAGTCCATAGTAAAGCAACAGTTTTGCATAAAGTATTAGCCGTGTTTGGAATAAACAACAGTGAAGAAAATAGATGTCTTGCTTGAAGGTCAATTGAAGAAGAAAATCTTCTTGCTGACATTAGAGGATTGCCCCTACCCCAGACTTTACTTCATAGTAAGTAGAAACAATAAGCTTGATTGCAGAGTTTAAACTGACTAGACCTTTTCAGTTGATTTAAAGTTGTACAAATAGATGTAATTTTGCTAAAACATTACACTTGCAGAGGTAATAATGACGTGATTTATGCAATAGAACTTATGTGGAACCAATTAGAAAACATAAGCATTTTTGCAATAGAACAATTTTAGTACTGAGCACAATGTATAAAAAGAATGAATATGTGGAAGTACATACACAACTCCCACTCCAGCTTAACTAATTCTTGAAGCATATGTTTTTGAAGAAGAATCAAAATACACATTTTTTGGTATTTACCCCTATGGGGAGATAGCAATGTACCTTGCAACCTTTGTGGACATTACACTGGAAGGAAGGAAGGGTAGCTTACCCCCTTCCCCTGAGCTTCTACTGGCAGAAGATAAAGCTCAACTACTGTAATACAAGATTATTTCCATAGGATAAAAGAAGCCAAGCATCCCTGGGTTTTCTTATCCTAAGCATGACAAAATGTCAGCTGAGTTTATAAAAGAAGTTTTGCTTACAGTTAATGTTGATTGACTATGTTGGCTGCAACACAAGAAGGTCAAAAGGTCACATAGTGTGCATACAAGGGTCGCTCAAACCCAGTTATTTTTGTAGGATCCTTGAACACTACTGATCTTAAAAATATCTTAATATTACATTGCACAGGAAATTAAAAAACTTTTAAACATTTTTTATCCAAGGACACTTGAATACCATATTTTAAAAATATGCCAACATCATTTTTAATGAGAATCTTTTGTCCTTTAGAAACTCTAGTGTTACTGATAACATTATTAATCATGCCAAACAACTCTGAGTGGTTTGTTTGATCATGGTAGCAATTACAGAAGAACAAGTGGCTAGTCTTTGCTCTAGTCCACCCCACAGCATACTAAGAGTAGTTAGAATTAAACTCTTTAACATTAGAAGAGACAAGGTTTTTGGTCATTAAGTTAGTATGACTTGCCAAAACCTGACTAATGACACAAATTTGCCATATCTGACTTTTTTTTTTTTACTTTTACATTTTAACTGCTCCTATACAGGAGTTAGCACACTGTAAAGTGCCTGTTTTTAGATTTTAAGACATTTACATTTTACAAACATGCTACAGAAGCTGTGTCATAGTTTATATTGCAATTAATAAAAGAGAATCATCCCTATCTAAAAAAAACAAAGGTCTCCCTGTACCTTTACAAACTATAACTTTAGTTGTGTGTCTTTTTTCTTGCAGGGATTTTGGCTCTTAACTTATTCTGCATTTTTAAACTATCAGTTTTTTGACTGTAGCTGGATTATTACATCTTACTGTTCATGCAGCTTTCCCTTTTTAAAGTCTCATGTGTTAACGAATTACCACCTGGCTATATTATCACAGACTTTGTACAGTATTTGCTAGTTACTCTTTTTAATTAAAATACTGCTCTGCCTATTAATCATGGTTTGTATGCTCCCCCCTTTAGGTGTTTCCCACAGAAACAACCTATCAATGTTGCCATACTCATAAAATACAATTGTACCAGTTGATCATCAGGCATCGGTTTGTATGCTTTCCCCATTAGGTGTTTTCCTAGAAAATGACCTATTATTGTTTCCATACACATTTTTCTTATCTTTTTCTTGCCTGCCTAGCCTTTACAGCCGGGTGCACCCGTGCACTGGTGCCCTGGTCTGTCTAGCTATGTCTTACAGCTCCCCTGTGAGGTCCGGCTTGCAAGTCCCAGCACCTTCACTTACCTACTCTGCCCCATGAGTTCCTACAGAGTTAAGCATTACTTTTATTTAAACAATTTGAGAAGCATACAAAGCATACATCACCTGATTGTCAAGTGGCTGTGACTGTCTGTGTGTACCCTCTTCTCTCACTTAAAGCCAGTAGCACCACATCTCCGAACGTCCTCACCTTCTTATTAGGGCTTGCTGACTAACCAACCAGCAGTTAGGCAGCCTCCTCAGCATGCAGCACCAGCGATCCGAGTCACAGCACCAATTGTAGCACTGTGAAAAAATTACCATTAGTAAATTATCTATTACAAATACTTAGAAAGGAGACGAACGGAGATGAGGCTGAAGGCGGAAGAATTTAATGATTATAACAATAATCACAGCAAGAGATTACAAGTGGTACATCCTTCATTCTTAATTCTTAATTAATTTTTCAAACTAACAGTGTATAGTGGCTTGCTTATATAGTGGAAGACAGTACTATGGTTGTCTTACGATTGGTCCAAGACAAATATAAAATTTAACTTTAAAAGGCAATGCTCTTTTTAGTTCTTGCATGAGCTAATCCTTACTTAGCACAAATGTATTGATAGTGTAAATTATACTACTATATAAGGATAGTAATAATGGTCATTACCAGTTATTAAGAGGAAGAAATAGGTTTGCACTTAGGAATGTGCACTCAGGCATTCTGGCCTGTCCTAATAGTAATAGTCAAAAGGGTAACTTGAACTCTCTCCCTGTATTTCTGTCTTGCAGACACTTAAAACACCTGTCTGCCATTACTCACATGGTCAATACAAATATTAAAAGACACTTGAATATTACAAGTTGTGGTTTTAGTTAAACCTGTAATTACAAGTTTTATATGATCCGGCTTCAAAGATCAATATTAGTTACACAAACACATTATGTTTTAGACCAAAATAAGGTTTGCCTGCATTATTGGGACACATTTCTTTATCCCCTATTACAAGAGACCTGGGTTAGGGAACAAGCTCGAGTAGTAGGGGGTCAGCCGGGGGGAGGCGAAGAGCAAGATTGAGCTGCCCCGGTGGAGAACAATTGGAAGTGCCAACCTGAGGGAGCTTTGGCGATAGCCACAGGGAGGGGTGGAAACATTGAAACATAGACTTTGACAGCCAATAAGGACCACTTAGTGCACCCAGTCTGCCCATTTCCATACCTGTTGGATAAGCTGCAGAGTTTAGTTAACCAACAGTCTACTTCTTCCTACCCCCCACCAGAACTGTCTTATGTCTGTCCCATGCATTCTTGAATTCCCCCACTGTTTTGACCCCACAACCTCCTCAGGACGGCTGCTCCATGTGTCCACCACCCTCTCTGTGAAAAAATACTTCCTCACATTGCCCCTGAGACATCCCCCCTCTATCTTCAAGTTGCGCCCCCTTGTTTTTGCACATCTCTTTTTCTGAAACATGCTACCCTATTAGACTTTGTTGATTCCCTTGAGGTACTTAAATGTGTCTATCATGTCCCCCCTACCCTCCTTTCCTTGATGGTATACATATTAAGCTCCTTTAGTCTCTCTTCGTGTAGCTTCTGGCGCAGACCCTGCACCATTTTAGTTGCCCTCTTCTGGACTGCCTCCATCCTGTCTATGTCCTTGTGAAGATGGGGTCTCCAGAACCCAGAAGGGGCTGAGCCAGTGTCACGAGGCATGTGTGCAACCTTCATGCATGCATGACACCCATGTGCTGGGGTCCCAGAGAACAGGGGAGAAAATGGGACAAAAAACACAGAAAATATAAATAAAAAAAAAGAGAAACATTGTGTTATGAGAAAATTTGCCACAATCTGGAATTCTATAATGATGGTGTATATGGGTCAAATTAGAAAAAAAATAGAAGGACCCCCCCCTTATTAAAATTACAAAATCACAGAGAATGCCATCCTTAAATACTTTACTGTTAACAATACCTATCCTAATGAATGTTTATTAGCTTAGCACAAAGTATTGTGCAGCTGGAAAACAGAGTGCAATAATATATTTCTTTTTCAATGTATCGGTAAGGCAGTAACATAGAAACATGGAATCTGACAGCAGATAAGGGCTGTTTGGCCCACTCAGTCTGATCATTTTTGTCCATTCTTCATTCTCGCTGCAGACCCTACTTGATCTACAGCTCTCTCATCCTCCTCTGCCTTACCTCTATGATTCCCTTGCAACTATCCCAGGCATTTTTTTACACCACCACTGCTTTCACTCCCAACACCTCCACTGGAAAGCTGTTCTAGGAATCCACAACTCTTTCTGTGAAAAAATACTACCTCACATCTCTCCTGAACTTACTCCCTTCCAGCTTCATAGCATGTCTCCTTGTTCTAGAGCACCTTTTTTCTAAAAAAAATACTTCCTTCCATATGTTCTAAGTAACAAAAGTACTGTGTAAACAAAAAATGTGTGTTTAAGAAAAAAGAACTGTTATAATTAATTAAGGGAAATATGTCAATAATTCATATCACTACATGAAATTTAGTACAAGTATTGATTATTCAAGTCACAAATTATGTTTCTGGATTGTTATTGCTACCTATATAACATATTATGAGAAAAAAATAAATTATTCTGGATGTTAGTGTAGTGTTGTGGAATATTTATGATCCTATTAATTAGCGTATGTGTGCCTTCCTGATTTAACAAAATAGTAATATTAAAAAAAAAAGACTCTCGTAACTCCTTAAAATGCTGGAAACCCATGCATAGAACCAAAGAGGAATAAAGGATCAAGGACCAGATTCAGACAAATTCACAAAGTGCAGGTTCCAGAAGTTGCTGTTCTTAGCTGGATAGTGCACCAAGCAATCTGACTGTGAATAGGGCCAGGACAGGGCAATGCTAATCCAGAAAAGCCACTGTTAACCCCACTAGCACTGCCCTGACATCCAGCCAGGTGAATGGCCTTGCGATGAATAGTGCAGATGGGCTATTTCATGTTTACTAAAGCTCCCATTTAAATGAGCCTATTGAGAATGCAAGGCAGTAGTTGGCCATTTGCATGCCCATTATGGGCCCATTTACATGGACTGTGGGTGGCTTACTGTGCCCCCAAGCCTCTGCCCAAGACAGCCGCAGTACCTGGTAGTCCAGTGGTCTCTCTCCCATTCTCTGATCACCATCTCTGTATGTGAAAAATATGCTCTGGTAATCTAGTGGTCCCTCCCCCATGCTCCAATCACTCTCCCTGTATATAAAAAATATGTCCTGGTAGTTTGGTGGTCCCTCTCCCCTTCCCCATGCTCTGATTGCCATCCCGCTGTTGAAAATACATTCCTTGGCAGTACAGTGGTCCCCCCCTCTCTGATCACTGATCATCATCCTATTATATGTTTATTAAATTTCCCTGTATACAGTATGCGCTTCAGGAAAACTCAGTCAGTGGCTGGCTGTGGTCATGAGAGAAGGACTGTACCAGTCTCCAGCCCAGTTTTGGGATGGGGTGAGGTAGTGGGGCACTACCTGCCAGGGTGGAGTGTCCACTAGACCACCATGGATGGGGTTCCATACAATGTACAGGGGATCGGAGATGGATCAGGGGTCCACTGGATCACTAGGGAATTGTTTTACATGTCTATACATGGGCTCAGGATGGATGGGGGGGTTAAACTTGACAGAAGGGGACATTCTGTATTCTTTCATCCCTGTGATCGGGTGGGGGAAGGGATAACTAAACTACCAGGGATTATTCAGTCTTTATATCGGGTGGCATTCGGTGATGAAGGGGACCAATACACCACCAGGGAACATAATTATTTTGTATGGGGCTGGTAACTGGGGATGGAGGGGAACACTGGACCACTGGGGAGTATTCATTCTGTATATCCAGGGGTGATTGGGGAGGGGGGAGGGACCACCAGGACATTACTTTTCATATAAAGGGATGGTGCTCAGAGAATGTGGGAGAGGAGAGAGATCACTAGACAACCAGGGAAATTATTTTTTGCTATGGGGACAGCAAGTGGGCATCAGGCGAGGGACCACTGGACCACCAGTGAAATTATTTTTTACTACGGGGACAGTGATCAGACATCAAGGGGGGGGAGGAATCTCTGGACTACCAGGGACATTCATTTTTACTACGGGGACAGCTATCGAAGATTGGAGTGGGAACCACTAAAGTACCAGGGACATTATTTTTACTATGGGGATGGCGATCGAACATCAAAGGAGGGGTAGGGACCACTGAACTACCAGGTAAATTTTTTTTCACTATGGGACAATGATTGGACATTGGGGGGGAAGGGCCTCTGGAGTACCAGGGACATTATTTTTTACAACAGGATGGCGACTGGACATTCGAGGAGGGATGACTAAACTACCAATGACATTGTTTTTACTATTGGGATGGTGATCGGGCATCAGAGGAGGGGAAGGGACCCTCGGGACTACCAGGGACATTATTTTTTACTACAGGGGTGCGACTGGAGCATGGGGACAGGGAGGGACCACAGGACTACCAGGGCATATTTTCCATATAATGGAAAAGTGATTAGAGCACAAAGGATGGGGAAGGGACCACTAGACTACCAGGGACACATTGTTGTGGGTTGGGGAGCCACCTTTCACTGCCTCTGACAACCACTATGGTTTTTATGGAGTCAGGTTTTCCTTGGTGGTATTTTCTTCAAGTAAGAAGTCTTGCAAAAGGCTGTTGCATGGAGAAAATGCTTAGTGAATGGGACTGCACCGATATGTAGGTCCCATTCCCCTCATTTGCATTGCAGCCCCTCTCACAGCATTTCCCAGGCTCAAACCCAGTTTGCAGGTGCAAACTGGTCTTTTGTGAATACCACTTTGGGGCAAAACCCAGTTTGCACAGCGCAAATTGGGTTTGTGCCCAGGCAACGTTTTGTGAATTGGGCCCCAAATGTGCAAAAACATATCATCCCCTGGAACTAAGTCTGTGAACCATAAACAACTGACCAAAGTATGAAATTTGAAACCATTTATTGGACCAATAAGAAATGTTTAGTGTACAAGCTTTCATGCTTACACAGAGCCCTTCAGATGATTGTAGTTTCTACAAAAAAAAGTACTTTTATACAGTGGATAGTTCAAACTACTTCCAGCAATTAACAAAAAAGGACCTGTAATGTGTAATGACTGGACAGCAGTTAGAGGATGTTAGACTTACATCTATTGTCATGTAATGTGACCCAGGATACAGGAATTTGTTGAAATGGGGTGGAAGAAGTCAGTGAGAGAGAAAGGTAGGGTGGGGGGGGGCAGATAAAGTGTGTAATGGTGAGAGAGAGACAGAAAATAAAAATGATATCCATGTTGCCCAGGCACGCTGCATACATTAAACATGCATACTCATATAAATGATATTCCTGATTATATAAATGTATGTGCATACATATTAGTGAAACTGTAATAATCCATAAGGCACAGTAAAAACAAATTGTAAATGTGAGATTATATATTTACAGGGTATGCATATGCACCTGAGCAAAAAATGCAGTTGTCAATTTAACTTCTAATAAGTCAGGAAACCGAGGTTAATGTTTAGAGTCTATTACTTTCAGTGTCCAGAAGTTTAATAAATATGAACTCAGAAGATTGCATTTCTGTGCATTTTTGAAGGGTCCTTTGTCATGTAGGACAGCGAGATCAGAGGTAGAATGATCAGACTGAGAAGCTGCTATCCCACTACTGTTTCAGTTGAAGCACAACTGTGCCTTATTGTGGCTTTCACCCTCCCTCCTTGTGAATTGATGGTTGTGGGAAGAAGGCTTAAATATGATTGTGCCTTACTGCTGTTATCACCTTCCTCCCTTATAACCTGAGGTGTGGTAATGCTGCCTTAAAAATAATTCTGCTGCATTGCTGCTTCCACCTAAGGAGGAGCCAATGCCAAATTTATGTTCCATGTATGTGCTGAACTTAAGCACTTTTACCTTCGATTCGGCCCAATTGAATGTTTGTGCCATTTTTGATCAGTTTGATCCTTGGTAACATTCTAGCCCTTCCCAACTGGCATAATCCTCTGGTCAGGGCAAGATTAAGGCAATGTGGTGATCTAGGCCCAAGAAAAATCTGGGCTTCCCTTGCCGCAACCACACCCCTTCACCACGACTGTGCCCCTTCATCATAACCGCACCCTTGGCCATTGCATATCAGTTAATGAAACTTTAAGAAAAAGTCCTTACTGTCCCTAAAAAGTGGCATAAAACATAAATAACCTAACTTAAATGCTTCAATTAATGAAACTAATAATATCAGTGTATAAAAATAACAATAGTCTGAGTTTTGATCATTTAAGGAAAATAATTACTAATTGACCTGGTAAAATCATTTTTGGACATGAAATGTCATGATTTGCATTCTCAAATCCACCCCAAACACATGTGTGCACTCGCAGTCTAGGTGTTCTAATTTTGTCCTGTTAAGTGGTATGAACCAGGATATGGGAGTTTGGTTGGGTAGGGTAAGGACCCATCTCTAAAAGATGCTAGGTCCTGAGTAGTGTAGGATTTAAGTTGGAGGTTTACTTGAAGTCTCATGAACTTAAGAGACTATATTGCAAAGCGAGTGATTGCTAGAAGAAATAATTCCTAGGAACTAACATTTCTGTTATTGATAAGTAAGCCTGAATCAATAAATGGCAAGATTTGCTGATGGGAATCTGGAAGAATGTTCATTTGTTCACCCTGAAAATGGAGCCGTAGAAAGGCTAGATCTTCAATATAAGTGAGATCAGGGAATAAAAAAAAAATACACTACTGTATTTAATTCTACCATTGAAATGCATTGTAGGTTTCTTAATTTTAGGAGTGAGATTAAATATAAAGCATACACACTGAATTGCACTGTTGATCTTTTATATTTAGGAGCAAGACATGATTCTAAGTAGGGATTCTCTGGAGGGGTGGGAGGCAAAGCAAAGGAAATGGGCCTGTTCACAGGTCAGCCTTGCTGGGGCCCCCTGGAGCTATCAGATGTACTTGACACCTAATCAGGGAGGTGAATTCACAGTCAGAGTTCAGCCCCTGCCTTACTCAGATTACTTAGTGACTGAATTGTTTACAAAAAAAAAATTGCAACCCAGGCAGAAAGAAAAGGTTATATAGTAAATATAAGTTGGGGATTGCTGGGGGCCCCCTGGCAGTCAGGGAGACGAGGCCTGTGCCTATGTTGCATATGCCTTAATCCAGAACTGCCTCTGGTCACCAGTTTTACCATCTCAGTTACTTTTTAACCTCCAGCTCCCCAGTGAATTTTTGTTATGAAAAAAGAGAAAAATCCAGCTCCTGGCACTGTGCAATATGCTGAGTTTGAAAAAAACTGACTGGAGGAATGGGAGGGTAAAAGAAGTTAGGGGTGACTGGAATGGGCAAGGAGAGATGAAGGAATGCTTCTTACCACTAGTTTTGGCCTGCTAAACCACCATATCTGTGACCCAAAATGTATTTATTCACAGCTAAACTGTAGACATTCGATCCCATTCATAGCCAGACTGAAGTTGCTAATTTTTGCATTTGCGCACCCCTATTTCCACCCACCATATGACCTGAGGGATGTGGGGCTGGTTTAAATATATGTGGTGTCTGATTGCTGCTTCCACCCTCTCATATGAACTGAGGGGTGTGCAGGTTGGTTTAAATAGCAGGAGGCTTCCAGAGGTAGCATCAGAAGGCATCAGCAGGTCAGTGGGACTGTCTGCCCAATTCCATCCTCATAATTTGCCTTTCTGCTGTGCTGCACCTCCCACTGCAGGTAATCTGTTTGCACTGCTGTACCACACTTACTGCTTTGTAGGCCTTCAGCTCCGTTGTTTGTTAAATTAACCCTGCTTCCCGACATGGCCTTACTCTGGGTAAGCACAGCCCTAGCTTATTGTTTCACTATATTGCTTTGTGACTTCTACTTGCATAATTCCAATGTTTGCGTATAATCCTCTGCAGTTTATTTATTTATTTATTAAATTTTGGTGACCGGGTAGGTCCACTGAGCCCTGAAGGTCCCTTTTTCAGGGGTGACCCAGGATAACAATACAAGTTATAAGAATGAACAAGGACATAAGGAACATTTGAGGCATTGTGCGTTACATCATGAGGTGGTTACAGTAAAGTAAAATAGTGGATACAGGCATGGTTACAGGCATGGTAAAAGAAAAGCAGTGGATACAGGCATGGCTTACAGGCACGGTAAAAGAAAAGCAGTGGATACAGGCATGGGTACAGGCATGGTTATCATCATGACATGTAAGCAATTGGTAGTACTTTGCATATAGTTTATTCAGGGGTTACACGTGGCCTCTGGCGGGCAGTCTGTATAAGGCAGGTAGTAGGAAGGTTAAGCTAGGAGACGGGAGTTGGAGAAGAGGGGAGTACCTTAGGAGCTTTAAGTGCCATGACAGTGGCATGCGCTTGAGGTCAGCAGATGGGACTTAAGCCTGGTGCGGAAGTTCATGAGTGAGGAGGAGGCTTGGACCTGGGGAGGGAGCTTGTTCCATTGGCAGGCTGCTTGGGAGGAAAAGAATCTTCTGCCAGCGTTTGTCCTTACCCTAGGGACTTCTAATAGCGTTCTATCTAAGGTCATTAGGTTTCTTGGGTTGTGTTTGAGGGTTATGGTCCCGGCAATGCTTGGCAGAGCATGGGGTTTGAGAAGCTTGTAGGCCTGGACAAGCAAGGGGTGTTGGAGGCGGGCGACCAATGTGGGCCAACGAAGATTGGCCAAAGTGTCACAGTGGTGACATCTCGGGTGGTCTAAGGTTGCAAAATGAGCTATTTTATTATATAGGGTTTGCATCCTGGTAATCTCTTGTTTAGCCATGCTCTGTATAATGGGGCTGCAAAGGTCAGGTTGGGTAGAAGGACGCTGGTAGCTATGGAAAGCCTGGCTTCAGGAATGAGTTGGTCCCTGAGTCGGTACAGGGTGCCAAGTTTCCGATGTAGGGTCCTGTTGACCTGGTCCATGTGTTCCTTGTATGTGATGTTCTGATCCAACGTGAGGCCTATGTATTTAAGGGAGGGGACTATGTTAATGGCTTTACCAGAGACTGAGGTTAAGGAGAGGGATGAGGACCTGTCAAATCCCAGGGATCTTGGCCCGAATAGCATTGCTTTGGTCTTGTCGGCATTTAGTACCATTCTGTTCTTACGTAGCCAAGTCTCTAGTGAAGTGTCCAACCAATCCAATTTGTCCAATGTTTTGAAACCAGTTATTGTCTCAGCATTAACCATAATGCTGGGCAGTCTCTTTCTGTTGTCCACTACCCACTCAATGAAAAAATGGTGTTCTTTTGTAGTTCTCTTCACCCTCTCTACTTTGGGATGCCCATGACCCAAACAAATAAGATCCCCTATATAGTGGCTGGCTCCCTCTCCCTTGGCTGAGATACAGATATGACACACTGATGAGTCCAAATGAGGATGAAACATGTGTCTGTGTCTGCTGTTCTCAGCCTTTGCTGATTGTATTGTGAGGCTTCTGGCGCCATGCAATCCTGCTTAAAGTTGAGCCAGTCCAAATTCATTCATGGGTATCTGCATATGCATCACATGATGCTTCGTATTATTTGGGAATGTGCAATTTGTGTTTTCTTTAAAATTTGGCTGTATGGCCAATATCTTCCAGGATAACCCATGCCCCAGTGCATTTACCCTGGGGTTCTTTTGTAGTTCAATGAAAAAATGTGTTCTGAAGTCCTTCTTAACCTCCCCTACACACACAGAACACAGACACACACACACACACACACATATACACACTCATGCACGCACAGACAGTGCACACCAACCAGAGACTATGTACCAGCACAGTGAAGTGAAATCTGAAAATGTTGTCAGACATTTATATTCTTGCATGAAATACTGATATATCTGCACTGCTAAAATTTTTTTTTTCACTCTGCCATCTCCACATTCCCTGTCAGTCAAACAGAAAACTCAGAATATAAGTAAGCAATAAGCCATGACAGTGTGTACATTAATGGATTTGTGAAGCACACCACAGGGGCATAAGCGGTCATGAGGCTGAAGGCCAAAGTACTGTATAGGAAATTCAATATGGTGACTGGACTGTTTTGTGAATGACACAAAGTGATGAATGACAGATTACAGTACACACTGCAAGCCCATCGGTCGACAGTGTCAACTAATGGGCTTGTAGTGCTTACTGTAAGCTGTCATTCATTGACAGTTCAGTCATCAGGAAGTCATGGTGGTGTGCAGAGGACTGTGCTGCTCGCCGACTGACTGGCCATGCTGGGACAGAGGGAGCGTGGTGGGCTGTGAGTGCCTGAGTGGGTGGTGGGGGGGCCACTACACTATGGAAAATGGGATGGGGTAATTATTTTATTTTACTCAAATGGGAATCAGGATGGGGGGGCTACCACAATATGGAAAATGAGATGGGGAAATTATTTTATTTTATTTAAATGGGGATCAGAATGGGGGCCACTACACTGTAGAAAATGGGGGAAATTATTTTAGTTTACTCAAATAGGGATTGGATGGGAGGGGCCACTTCACTATGGAAAATGGGATGGGAATGTTGTTTTATTGTTATCTGAATGGGAATGGTACTGGGAGGGGGCCACTACACTACGGTAAAGGGGTATGGGGTATGTTTGGGGTTGTTAGATGTGGGGGGTCCACTAGACTACCAAGGCACTTTGTGAATGTTTATTTATTGCAGTACACTGTGCTCATGATTGAGCGATGGGGTGCCACTGGGCTGCAGGGTCTGATGACTGCTGTGCTTCTGTGTGCAGTACAGCAGCCTGCCTGTGGGTGGCTGAGTTATGCTTTTTCTTCCATGCCTAACTTCATGCGGCACATCTCCAAGATGTGCAGGCAGCTGCATCGCACAACTCAGCTGAATATGGGGATGTGCCCCCTATTCATGGGCACTCCCCTCCAGAGATACACCACATACATTATCGCTGCACCTGGTGCAGCTGGAGATGCGTGACACATCTCCACCCTTTGAATATTGTACTGCGGTGCATTTCTTGAGATGCGTCAGCACATCTCAGATGCCCTGGCACATCTTCTTTGAAAATGTCCCCTAGATTATCTAGACCTAAGGAGTTTAGTTTGGTAAGCAGTATTTGGTGATCCATAAGGTCAAAGGCCTTGGTTAAGTTGATAAAAGGTGCTCATGTCATCATCCCATTATCAATCCTATCCAAGATATCTGTTGTCAAATGGACTAGGGCAGTACCTGTTTTATGGTGTTTACAAAAGCCATGCGGGAATGGGGTAAGCAAGTTATGCTGCTCTACATAGTCTGTTATTTGGTTATAAACAAACCTCTCTAGTAATTTGCTTAGGGTACAAAGGAGAGAGGTTGGCCAGTAGTTTGCTACTAGCATTTTTGCACCCCCCCTTGTGTACTGGGGTTATGAGTGCCACTTTTCACACAGAAGGAACTGCCCCTTCCCGGGTGAATCTATTAAAGAGTAGCATGATGGGATATACAATTACAGGGGCACCCAGATTGAGGCGTTTAGGGTCAAACGTATAATATCCTGCAGAGCTCGTTATTTTTAACTTGGACAGGAGTGACAGTACTTCTTTCTTTGTTACAAGCCTGAAATGGAAGTTGGGGTATGGGAGATTAGGGGCAGTGAGGTCATGGTGTGTTGAGGAGGTCTGTGAAGGATTCTTATAACTGTCAGGGATAGTGAAGAGAGTGTTAAATGCAGTTACCACATCCCTGGGACTTACACAAGTTTTACCCTCAAATTCAATATTGCAGTTACTTTCTGATGGTCATCCCTTTTTAAGATGGAGTTAATCTGGGACCAGAATTTTTTAGGGTCTTGAAAGTTATGTTCCTGCAGATTATATAGGTAGCTCTGCTTAGCTTTTTTTAGTTCAAGTTTACATGAATTGTGTAACTCTCTGTACTTATGCCAGTCATATGATGAGATCTGAGGATTTTTAAGGAATTCCATTCTCTGTTCCTGGCTTTCAGGAGCTTTTTGAGCTCTCTGGATATCCATTTTGATTGCTGCCTTCTGACACAGACTTGTTTGACTGAGCCATGTTTATTCACCACAGAGAGGAAGTTATTCATAAAGAAATCTAGTGCTTCATCAATAGACAGGAGTGTTCTAATTTGGTCCCAGTCTACTTCAGTTAGAGAGTGAAGGAAGGAGGACAGGTCAAAGCTGGAGGAGTCTCTGGAGCAGAAGGTTCTTGGAGGGGGTTTCTGAAAGTTATTCTTCCAAATTCCTAAGACAGGGGCATGATCGCTTATAAAGTCAGCAAATATGCCCACAGCTGTGAAGTTTAAGGGCTTTGAGGCATGGATCCAATCAAGTATGGAGTGATTACCCATTTTCAGATTCTGCCTGGTGGGGAGGTTGATGAGTTGAGTGAGTTGAGCCCCTTTTAAGGCATTCTTAACTCTTCCTCAAACATCTTGGGACGAATTTATGTTAAAATCCCGAAGAAGTATTTTTTTCACTGCCCAGCAGGTCAAACGGAGCTTCCGTCAGGAGTTTGAGGGCCTTAAATAACACTTTGGGGGAATTATAGATGCAGCCTATCTGCAGAAATTTAACCACTCCTAGTATATGCTGGATGTGTATAGCTTCACAGACTGTGTTTAATAGTCCAGGGATGGGGACTAGGGATGCCATCAGGGAGATTTTAGATAAATAAGGATACCTTCCCCTTTCTTAAAAGTTCTGTCTTGACTGAAGGTAGTGAATCCAAGGAGGTCAACTTCATAGGGTAGTGAAACAAAAACATTCACACTCCAGAGCCAGGAGAAAGTTTCTCCAGTGAAGTGAGCACAAATACCAAGAAATCCTGGATTGTTTCAATATATATTGTAGTTTATTCAGTACTTTACCACATGAAGAAAAATTAAATTGCACACCAGTAAAGTCTATGTACAAGTTCCCCGGCACTTCACAAATTAAGGCTTCATCAGGGGCAACAAAGCCTTAATTGGAAAACTGCTGGGGTACATGCATGCACACTTTACTGGTGTGCCATTGAATTTCTTTTCATGTGGCAAAGTACTGAATACACTACAATATATCTTGAAACAATATAGGATTTCTTGGTATTTGTGCCCACTTCACTGGAGAAACTGTCTCCTGACTCAGGAATGCGAGTGCTTTTGTTTCACTTTGAGTAATTGCAGGGCTGCCGCACCCTGCCCAGTTTGTAGTGCAGCACATACTGTTCACCTTGTCAACTTCATGGGGTAGAATGTTCTGTCTGAGCCAAGTTTCTGTGGCTGCTACCACATCTGGAGAATATACTTGAACACAAGCATCTAGACCATGTAGCTTGGCTCTGAGACAATTTATGCTGAGGTGAACAATTTTTAACTCATGTGAGTTGTGACAAACAGCATCAGAAAGGGATGCAACTTTTAAATTGCCCAAGTGGGATCCAGGATTAAGCTCAATATCTCCAGTCAATAGCTTAGGTAAAGACTTGAGTAGGTTTAGGAGCGACTCAGTAATGGGAGGTAGTGCTATAGTATCACAATCCTTTATATAGTGGAACAATTGGTAGCAATTACCATTTCTCTTTAAGCCATGGAGAATAAGATGGTAAGGGGTTATACTGGGAGTTATCAGATAATTTAGGAACAGGTGATTGTAGGTTTTAAGAGATTCAGCCATGCCAGTCTTGATAGGATTTAGGAAAATGAGATCCGATGCCAGGACAACAGTTATAGAAACATAGAAACATAGAAACATAGAAGTTGACGGCAGATAAGGACAGCAAGGCCCATCCAGTCTGCCCATTTCTTTTTCTACCTTATAAATGTGCCATCAGCCTTTGCTCTGTCAGTGGCCTATCTATTCATAGTCATTTGTATTGCTCTCTTATGCCTATCTCATGCCTGTTTGAAGCCCTGCACTGTATTCATAGCCACCACTTCTTGTGGTAAGCCATTCCATGCATCCACCACCCTTTCTGTGAAAAGAATTTCCTCACAGTCCCCTTAATCGGCCTCCCTCTAATCTCATGAGTGTACTCTTGTCCTGCTATTTTTCTTATATTTAAACATGTTAGACTCTTTCACCTTGTTTATGCCCTTAAGGTGTTTGAATGCCTCGATCATACCACTCTCTCCTCCTTTGCTCAAGGGTATACATATTGAGCTCCGTTAATCTGTCCTCATATGTCTTCTGATGAAGTCCCTGCACCATTTTGGTCGCCCTTCTCTGGACTGACTCAATTTGGTTAATGTCCTGTGAAGGTGTGGCTCCAATACTGCACGCAGTACTCCAGATGGGGCCTAACCAGTGTCTGTACAGAGGATTATTACCTCCCCTTATGACTTGTGATACCCTACTAATACACCCTAACACCCCCTAGCTCACCTACTGCTTTAGAGGTCTGCTTGGATGATTTTAGGTCATCAGTGATGATGATGCCCAAGTCTCTTTCTTCCTTTGTGACTGCTAGCAACTCCCCTCCCAGCCTATAGGTGGCTTCAGGGTTTCTCTTCCCTATGTGCATGATTTTGCACTTCTTTGCATTAAATCCCAGTTGCCACTCTTCTGACCATTCTGCTAGTTTATCCAGATCTCTTCATATTCTGCCCACCCCATCTGGATCATCTACTCTGTTGCAGATCTTGGTGTCATCTACAAACAGACAAGCCTTACCCTCTAGTCAATCTGCAAGGTCACTAATGAAGATGTTGAAGAGGACTGGCCCCAGGACTGATCCCTGAGGTACCCCACTTGTGACTTGCATCTCTTCTGACTGTATACCATTTACCACCACTCTCTGTTTTCTGCCTGTCAACCAGTTTGCCACCCAGTTGACCAACTTCTGACCCACCCCGAGCCTACCCAGCTTATTTATCAATCTTCTATGTGGAACAGTGCCAAAAGCTTTGCTGAAAACAAGGTAGGCGACATCAACTGCTCCCCACTTGGTCCACCACTCTGGTTACCCAGTCAAAGAAATCTATGAGATTAGTTTGACAGGACCTTCCTTTTGTAAACCCATGCTGTCTTGGATCCTGTGCCCCTATGGATTCCAGGTGTTGCACTATCCTTTCCTTAAGGAGTGCCTCCATAATCTTGTCCACTACTGAGGTAAGACTGACTGGTCTGAAGTTCCCCGCCTCCTCCCAGCTACCACTCTTGTAGAGCAGGATCACATGAGCCCTTCTCCAGTCTTCTGGGACCTCTTCTGTGCTCAGAGACTCACTAAACATTTCTGCTAATGGCTCTGCTAGTTCCTCCTTTAGCTCCTAAGTACCCTGGGATGTATGCCATCAGGTCCCATTGCCTTATCCACCTGAGCTTAGCAAGCTCTTGTAGGACCCTTTCTTTTGAGAAGGTAGTGCTCACCTCCCTCCCCTGTGTCCATGATGCTGAGCTGTGGGCCCTGCCTACCTTCTCTTCAGTAAATACTGAGCAAAAGTATCTATTTAGGATAGATGCCTTTACAGGGTCCTCCTCCTCACATGCTCCTTTTCCCATTAAGCATAGAATACCCCCTCTGGACTTTCTCCTTTCACTAATGTATCTATAGAAAGTCTTGTCACCTTCTTTACTGTTCGTGCTAGTGTTTCCTCAGGTTGGGACTTTGCCTGCCTACTGCCTGCTTCCCTTAGGGCAGTTTGGTATGCCTCCTATCTTCATCCCGCTGTGTTCCCTTATATTTCCTGAAGGCCAGCCTTTTGGCTCTGACCTTTTCTGCTACTGTATTTGAGAACCAAAGTGGTTTCCTTCTTCTTTTGCACTTCCTTTTCTGTCTAACTATATGGATGCTGCTTCAAGTATTGCATCCTTAACACCCACTTGCCTGTACCCCTCACCTGTGTTTCTTTTTGCCAGGGCTAGCTTAACTCTGTTGGCCATCTTATCAAAGTCAGCTCCTCTGAAGTCCCATATTTTGCCTTGGAATGGGATGATTTAGATGTAGTAGCCAAATTGAACCATACCATGTGATGGTCACTGGCCCCAGGTGACCTTCTACCTGGAGATCTGTGATCCCTTCTTTGTTAGTCAGTACTAGATCTAGGATAGCCTTGTCTCTTGTGGGTTGCTGTACCCGTTGTTTGAGGCCCTTCCCCTGCAGGGAATCCACTATGAGTCTAGTTCTGGCAGATGTTCCTGCTGGAATTGACCAATCTGTATCCGGCTTGTTGAAGTCTCCCATTATCAGAACCTCCCCTTTAGCTGTCATGTTTTGTATATCTTCTAACAGTAATGTGTCTATGTCCTCCCTCTGGTCTGGGGGCCTGTAGACAACCCCAGTTCTTATGGCTGTCCCATTTCCTGTTTCCAGGGTGACCCACAGTTCTTCTGGCTCCTTATGTGTATTCTGAATTTCTGTAGCTTTGATATTTTCATTGACATACAGGGCCACTCCTCCCCTTTGCACCTCGGTCTCTTCTGAACAATACATAGCCAGGTACTGAAGTCTCCCAAGTGTGGTTACTGGTAAACCACATCTCACTAATTGCTACTATGTCCAGTTTAGCCTCTGACATTATTGACTGCAGGTCTGGGATCTTATTCCCAGGCTGTGAGCATTTGTGTACATGATTTTCCATTGGCCAGATTTTGGTGTGTTAGTTGTTGGGTGAAGTTTGGCATTACCCTGTGCATCGTATGGGAGACAAACCTTTTTCTTACCTGGTGATGCAAATGAGCAGCAAACATGCTGAATTCCTGTTTGACCACTAGCTGAGGGAGAGGTGTTCTTCCCATTCGGCGTATGGTGCTGCACCTCTCCCCATTTGCTAGTTTAAATATTCTGCAAAGAAGTCAAACTTCTGCCCCAATGCCCTGACTCCCTCTTTAGTCAGATGCAGTCCATCATATTTAAAGAACTTTCACTCCCAGAACTGTTGCCAGTTCCCTACAAATCTGTGTCCTTTTTCCTGGCACCAGTCCTTGAACCACGTGTTTAGCTCCCCTATCTCCCCTTCTCTGACCTTCTGTCCATCTGCTCCCCTCTCCCAGACTGGCAGGATCACAGAGAAGGAGATGCCGTATGAAATAGATGATAGTTTGTCACCCAGCCTAGTCAGGTGTTCCTTGGTTTCCACAACTGACCGGCTGGCGAGATCGATTAGTCCCTATTGTACTAGGACATCAATGTTTTCTCCTGCTTTGTGAACAGTTTAGCAATGTGGTCAGTGTCTCCATGCTGATGTACCTGGGAGACATCTGACCATCACCCTGGCTGGAGAAGGGTATCAACTCCCTGAATCATGGAGTCTCCTATGATCAGAAGTTTTTTGGATTTCCTTTGTGCTTGTTTTGTTTTGGTTCCTGATTTGGGTGAATTTTGTTGTACTAGCTCCTGTGCCGCAGTGTCCTGCTCTGCAATGTCTTCTGCCTCTTTATTTCATTTCAGAGATAGAGTCAGATACCTGTTTGTAGTGTTTATATGGTTTTTGGAGGTAATGTGTTGGAGAGCAGAGAGTGATGGGGCACCTGATTTGCTCCTCCTAACCACCTGCCAACCTCCTGGACCAGCTATCCTCTGCGGTCGAGATTTTTCTGTTGGATGCTGGGGAAATGGCGGGTGGTTCTTATACTGTATTTCCTCTTCAATATGAAATTTGAGGCGTGCAATCTCTGCCCATGCTGCCCGGAGCTGAGCCCTAAGATCTCCAAAGGCCCAGCATGTAGGACAGTGTCCTAAATCCTGTAAGACTGTCCTTCGGAAAATTGTTCCACAGTACCTGCAGTTAATGAAATCCATTCCAAATAAGTTGCTGGGTTTGTAACCTAGTCAGAGTAATTAGAAGGAAAAAAAAGGAAAAAAAATGCAAGTAATGGTTTAATTGTGCTTTGTTTAACTTGTTATAACAAGTTAAATTACTAGTGCCCCTGTAAATGAGATCACCTTGTGGAGGCCCCACTGATCCGCCCCTTCCTGCTCTGCCACAGGAAATTTCACAACTGTGGTACCCTATAAAAGGAGTGTAGCGTGGGGTGGTTGGGGATGGGGTGGGTGGCTGGGCTCTTCCCTGCCTAAAGAAGAACCACAGATGAAAGAACAAGGAGGTAAGAGCAGAAACAATCAGTCAACAACAAATGCAGTAACCCTGAAAACTTATCCTAATGTTAGATAAAACTGTAAACCTGTAAGCACCACCTGTAATAATTTCAGAGAAGATATACGCTGTAAGAAACACTTTGCTCCAGAGAAAAATAAAGCAGTAACAGAAGATATACTTTGCAAAAGACAATTTGAATCAGAAGATTACAGGAGTAATCTGTTAGCACACACCTGTAGGCACACCTTGTAATAATGCAGAAGAAGGTATACCAGCAACAACAATTTGAATCAGAGAAAAAATAAAGCAATGAAATGTTAGCAACAAACAGTAGTAATCCTTGTGAGTAAAAAATAAAAACACCACCACACAGTAAATCTGCTTAGCCAAACTAAGTCTTAATCCTTTTCCCTTGCTCTGGTAAGTTTCTCTACTCTGCCTTTCAAGCAGTCTTAGAAGGAAAGAGCTCAGGTGCAGCTAGGTGCCTTGGCCAGCAAACCAAGTCTTCTACCTCCAAGATATCAACTAACCGGACTTTTTAACCCTTCTTTCTGTTGGAAATACTGACAGTTTGCCAGCTCCACCTCCCACACACACCTAATCCTTTGGAAAGAGCTGTGGGAGGAAAGCAATTAGCTCCTTCAATGTGAGAAGGAGACTGAAACACCTCTGAGACAACAAACCTTTTCAACAAACAAGAATAAAATAAAACACAGTGTCAAACAGTAATTTTGCTTAGCCCAATGATAAAAAGTCACAAAATGTAAGCTCCACCTGTAATACAGTAATTTCAGAAGATATACCTGTAAGAAACACTTTGCTCCAGAGAAAAATAAAGCAGTAACAGAAGATATACCTTGCAAAAGACAATTTGAATCAGAAGATTACAGCAGTAATCTGTTAGCACACACCTGTAGACACACCTTGTAGTAATGCAGAAGAAGGTATACCAGCAACAACAATTTGAATCAGAGAAAACATAAAGCAATGAAATGTTATTGTATAGGAGTGCAGGAAATGTTCCTGTAATCCCCATTTCTCCCTTTTGGATTTAGAGAGGAATAAATATATATATATATATATATATATATATATATATATATATACATATATATATATATATATATATATATATATATATATATATATATTTAAGGTAGGAGGAGGGGACCTTATAAGTTTTATACCTTAGCAAGCTGACTCCACAGGGAAGAGAAGAGGCACACTCTTAGGAGTCTATACCTTTGGTCAGGGTATAAAAGGAGTCTACATTTCTTGCCTGGAAATGTGTAAGAAAGGACTGCTACTAGAAGGAGGTAGGAGCAGTGCAGAGTAGAGTTATGTTAGGTATTCTAATGATAAGATTGTCCGATGGAACATCAAATGGGGGGGGGGGGTTGGAAGAGACCATAGGGTAGCATGAACAGGGGTGAGAAACTAGACTGATTGGTTTCACCTGTGCTCTTCACCATAAAATGAGCACCAGCTTTAGGTAGGGGAGTGGCTGGGGCTGGTGTACGGCAACCAGAATACGGTGCCATGCAAAGTGCGGCACCAAGTGTCTGGAGTGTTGTATCTGGTAAGCCTGTATTCTGTACCTGGGGAGAAGTCTCTGAAAAAGGTCCTGAGCTGAAGGGAATGGCTGGTGGGTGGGAGGAGGGTTCCTGTGATCTTGTCTTCCCTCATGGCCCGCTAGTAGGTGCCAGCAGTGAAGCAGAGGTCCGGAAACTAGGAACTGGGGAACAAAAGGTAGATGGGATGAGATTAAGTAGGCACAGTAAGCTGGGTGGGCAGGTAGTATGATCTTTTTGGGGGGGGGGAGAGAGAGAGACAGAGAGACAGAGAGAGAGAGAGAGAGAGAGTGAGAGAGGGAGAGAGAGAGAGAGGAGTTGCAGCACACAGAGACAGTACAGTAAAACTAAACCTTTCAGCTGCTAAATCACAATGGAATAGGGAGAAGCTCACTAACTGCAGTCCAGAATATACAATGAACTTTACTGTTTTAGTTGCAGAGGCTAGTAATTAGTTGGTTCCAGGCAGGACTGAGGCAGCGACTGCAGATAATCAAGCAGCACACCGCAGGACTGTTTTGGAAAACCACACTAAATCCAAGCTGTAGCTATCTTAAAACACAGCAATACAGTCCAAATTTCACTAGAATAAACAATTAAAGCAACTATTCACATACTAAAATATGTAGTCAAGTTAATAACATAGCACAGGGTTAAAAATAATCAGCAATAGTTTGCCGACCCCCTCGGAGGGACCAAGTGGTCTGGTGCAGACTATATGTGGTCCTTTAGAATGGCGCCGAGTGCCTGGAGTGCTGCATCTGTTTTGCTTGCCTTTGTGGATCTGGACATAAGAGTATCTCATATACAAGGAAAAGCTGTGCTTCAATAGGTTTAGAGGACTCCCTATATTAATAACCTGTTTTCAATTTACTTTGGTTGTTTTTGCTTGTATAGAAGTTACTGCCTATCTCTGTATTTTTATCTTGGTTAAATATTTTAAATAAATGAAGCTTAATCAAAATGTAGTACTTAGAATCAATGTTTACTCACGTGATATTATGTCATATGACTATAGTGTTAATAACTCACTTAAAATGACTTTCTCAGATAGGAAAGTCTTATAATACCTCAAAACTTTAGTGCCAAACCCAAGCTGCCAGTAACATTTAAAAACCTTTCACTGAATGGCAGATTCTGAAAAGAATGCCCATAAAGGGAGAACTTACACATATTGTTTCTGTATTATGGCTCTACTATATAAATTGTTACTTACAGATATTCTAGAATTAGTTTCTCTTGTACAGTTTCCTTTGGCATTGCATATTAGGTAGTCACACATTCCACAAAGTGAACAGAGTTGCTCTGAATTCCGTAGTTTTGAGTCTACAACTTCCAAGCTCAGCTAAGGAGGATTTGGTTCAGTTCAGGGTGCCACCATAAATGGTCTTCTGAAACATTAATGTCATGCTGTGTGATTGTAAGGAGAGGCACCAGCTGGTCCAATCGAATATCAGTTAGTAGTGTTACTTGCCATTCTGGCTTTTCCAGTTAGCACTACAATCATTGTAACCCTCTGCAATATGACTGTAAGATGATCAAGCATCTCATGGAATACTCACTTCTGTCAGGAAGGGTTAGCACCACAGAGATTGCATATACTGTATAAAAATGTGACCCTCCACTCACTTGCATTTTCTCCTCATAGACATAGTACAGTAGGAGTAATATTTTTTATTCATACTTTGCATATAAACAAGGACTACCCACTTGAGCTAAACTTATTTTCAATGGTGTCCTTCAAGTAGAATGGTTAAATGGTACAAAAAACACTCAGAATATTCATTATTATACATTTTCAATATACATGCAAGCATATATATATTATCAGACATCTGCATCAACACGGATAAATAGAACATATTCTACATAAAATACTGCATAAAGAGTTCACTAAACTTGATAAATATTCAGACAAAGAAAGGTTTAAGAATACCAAATACAGGTAAATGTACATAAACCTTACACAGGGTCCAAGAAGAACCTGGAAAGGAGTAAACAAAGTAGTCCGTAATTCATATATTACAAAAAGATAGTACAAAGTGCCAAAATAAGGGATATGCATAATCACCTCAGTCTGCATCATAATTAGGACACTGTGGTATGTATTTCATCACAGAGTCCATCACCCACATTTTGAGCGTATTTAGGATTACTGGGCCATCAATTTGTCCCAGAGTATAAGGGATTACATTCCAAATGTTTGGTCCTTGGTACAAAATAAGGATCTTCTAACATTTGGCCTTCTTGTGGGCAGAGCACATTCTGCCCCCAGGGCTGATCGTAGCCCTTTTTAACATGTCAAGGCTATAAGATATCCCTCATATAACTTGGGATCCTATCTTTATGGTATTGGTACATAAAGTTGATAGTATGTAATTGTCTTCTTTCATGGAGTCTTGACCATTCCAGTGTTGAATACACCTGGCAATGGTGAGTGCTCCATAGGGCATCGAGGATGAAGGGGAAAACCTGTTGCAGATCACATCCAGCTTTGCCAGCTGCCTCTGCGATGCCCACCCTCAACAAGCCCCCATAGTCGAACACTGAAATAATACTTATATAATAATGGTAGAGCATTTCCTCCAATAAGGAAAGCAAGTTATAATTTGCTGTTATAACCAGCTGGTTACAACAGTTAACATGAGCCAAGTTACCCTCGCTGCATGTATGTGCACACTGTCTCCCCTCTTCAGCCCGACTGTGGCTACCGACACAGAGATCAAGTTGTATTTATATAATTGCTGTGGTGAAAAAATGCTTCACAGCAATTACATAAAACAAGACATGAGGTTGTGTAAAACCCAAATTTTACATATACTCATGATGTTGGATGCTTGTAAAAACCCCTTGGGCTTTGCTCTCTGGGTTTATGCAGCATCCAACACCTTGTGTGTGTGTGTGTGTGTGTGTGTAAAATTCTCATTAAACACGCTACCTCATGTATTATTCTACATGTTAACAGCATGTCTGCATACCTATAAAGGCAGGAACTTCTAACTTTATAAAGCATCTCCAATTTCTTGCACAAGTTTGCTACCTACTTGTCTATACAATATGAATGCTCCATGAATATCTTTCATCAAGTCATACCACAGATATTTGTATGACTGAACCTGTTGCAAGGCCAATTTGTTTTTTGGTAATATTACTGAATTTTGTTCAGCCAGTTAAGATTTGGGATCACCTCTAAATAACAGCCTTTGAGATTTTTTTTGCATTTAATAAAAGTTTGTTTGTGAGGAAAAAAGATTGTACATCATCAAATGCATTTTGCAGAATACTTTCAATTTGCTTTACATTATTACTAGAAGCCTAGATGATAGTATAATCAGCATAGAGTTGAACCGTAATAACAGGATCTTAAAACAATTTGTTATTTTGCAGAAGTTAATGTGCAATGGGCCCAAAATTGACCATAGTGAGACACATTCAATCCACTTAGAATCAGCGACAATGTTTTCTAAGGTAACAAACTGTTGCCTCTCGTAAGGTATTCTTAGCACCATATTAGGGGCAATGACACCAAACCCAGGTTTTCTTGCCTGGACAGTACAGTGGCATGGTCCAATGTATTAAATGCTTTAGAAAGATCTACAAAAATAACTTCAAGAGAAACACTCCCATCCAGTACTTCCTGGATATCACCCACTGCCATAACCAGAGTAGTAGTACTGTGTTCAGAAGTATAGGCTAGTTGCATATGGTGGCATGAAAGTCCCTTGTACTCCATGTGATGTCCCCTCTAGCTTTTATATGTATAGGATATCTATGGCCAGTTCCTTTGATGCAAGGCTTGCCCCAGGTGTTTCAGGGAAGGTGCTGCTTGCTAGCTGGCAGTTAAGATGGCACATTAAGAGACTGATTCAGTTCAGCCAACCACAGATAATCTTCTCAAAGCACTGAAGTCTTGTTGTTTGGCACTCTGAAGTGAATTAACCTAACCTGATATAGTGGCAGCTGGGGGAGCCAATTGCATGTCTGGTATTTTGTGTTGGCATCTCAATCTCAGAGCACAGCACTAGGCCAGCTCTGTTTGGTTTGAGCCTTTATAAGATGCTCACTTCCAGGGATGGCAAGTGGGAGCCTCTGCCACAGGACTGCCCTCAATTGCATTGGGGTGAATGGTGCTGGTAGTCAACCAGGGTGGGTATTAGGTGAATGTTGACTGATGCAGATGTATGCTTTGCCTGGAAAAAAAGCAGAGGAATGGAGTAGTTGGGAGGAAAATTAAGGAGGACCTTGTCCAGATAATACCCTTGCATTCCCAACAACTGCTAAATTTGATCTGCATTCTTAATGTACAGTATGTGTGTGTGTGTGTATGTGTGGGGTGCTCTACCCCTCCATAACCAGATCCTTGTGTCAATCTGAAGTTTGGTGCCAGGTGAGCCAAATTACAGGGCTTAGAGAAGGGTTGCCCTGCCCCCCCCCAACAAAAAAGAAGAGCAGTTATCATGCTTGAGAGGGTACAGGCAGATGGCTAAGGACACCCAGGACAATGCCAATATTTTAAAATAAAAAAGGCACATAAAAATGTGAATTAGTCACATTGTGTACATTTTATAAATATTATGAGAATAACAGTTTGATAACACACTCAAAAGAAATGGTCTAGGCTTGGGGAGGAATACCAGAGATGCCAAAAGAAATAGCCTGAATTTGATTTGGATTACAATTTAATAACCCAGTGTATTTCAAATGAAAAGGTCAAAGGTTACATACTTAAAAATAAGGGGATACATTTATATTAAGGAGGATTTCTTGTTGAAATTAAACAGTTGTCTAGTAGGAACTTTTTTAATAATATTACTTAAAGCTGCTGAGGTCTCCTTTCAGTGGTGGAGAGAAGTGGCTTGCTCATAGCCTGAAGTAGCATTGGCAATATTATTAATCACTGCTGATGTCATGTTTTGTTAATTTGAAAATAAGCATGGATTATCAAGAGAAAGTATGAGTGCCAGTTAATTACACTTGCACCTTTAGGTTGCAAGGAGGGAGGTTCTCTACCAACACCAGGATGTTTTTCTTTACAGAGTGGTCGATGCCTGGAACAGCTTGCCCTAAGAGGTTGTAGGGGTCAACACTGTGGGGGGATTCAAGAATGCATGGGATAGACACAAGGGAGCCCTGACTACAGAGGGCAACTAGAGTGTCAAAATAGGTCTAAAACAAATGGGCTGACTAGATGGACCTAGAGGCCTCCTTCTGCCATCAACTTCTATGTTTCTATGTTTACTGTTAGACTTCTGTGAACCTCACAAAGTTTGACCTTCCTAGACTGATACATTGGACCAGGTAAAGTTTGCTGAAGTCCAAAGTGGAGGGAGGGAGGGAGGGGAGGCAGAGTCTCCTAGCATCCTGTTATTGCTATTGATTCTGTAAAGGACTCCAACTCTTGCTGGGCAACACACATTGTGAGCGCTCACCTTAGGACTTTAAGGTGTAGTTTGAGTAAGTACAGTGAAGCCCGTCAGGATGAAGAGCAGTGTCATAGGTTTTTCTGCATGACAAAAGGGATTAACGCCCATTGTAACTGCATTGCTTACTGCAGTAACTCTACAGCAGAATTCTGCAGTGATGTGCTTCATCCTGGTGGGCTTCACTGTAGGTCTTAGTCTTGTCCCTAGTAAAAGCACTCTGCACTCTGATTGGCTCTACTCTGTCTTTGAATTAGTATGTGCTGCTGCTATTAAGTCCTGCATCTGATTATGATGACTGATGGAGTCCTTATAGCTAGGACACATGGCTCTGAATAATTAAAGCAAGATAGCAGAATCAGTCACATGACTCTCTCCTCATCGTGCCAAGAATGAGACTTCTTGATGAAAGATGTGACAGCTGAAAATGACTGAGGCTAAGTCCTGTCCCTGGTGAGTGCTTTATGGTCAAATTGTCATAGCATTGTTTGGAAATTAGCAGCTCCTGCTACTGTAAAGATTTGGTGCTGCTGCTGGCAGCTGGGGGGAGCACATCAGACTAGGGTTCACAACTCTGAGTTCTGGTGGCAAGATGGCGGAATTTACTGATTGGCTCACGTTCCTCTGTGACAAGATTGAGACTCCTTGATAAAAGATGCTCCAGCTTGAAAGGATTGGGGCTAAGTCCCACCTGTGTTATGAGCACTTCCTGTTCTGATCTTCTCCATTCAGTTGAAGAATTGGCAGCTACTACTGCTGCTGCTGTAAAATACTGCTGCTGCTGCTGATGCTGAAGCTGATGGTGACAAGGGAAGAGTTTATTGTCGGTATCTGAAACAGTAGCTTGGATATCATGACAAGTTTGGAAAATAAAATCACTTGTCAGTTCATTTCTTTTCAATTCACTTTCGTTGAATACATTGACTATGACTCTGTTATTGATTGGAGATTCTCATAGGATGGTTGCACAGTTTCTTTTCTGTTGATGACTAAGGGAGTCCTTCTGGCTAGGAATCATGATCCCAAATACTAGCAGTGAGATGGTGGAATTGACCGTATGGCTTTCCCTCACTGGGACATGATAGTCCACCTAATTTTAAGCTAGTTTGTCCTTGTTCAGTTATAGAAAACCACTATTTAGTGGTTATGTACTGGATGACTATTTCCTTTCTGCTAGGGTGTATGAAGCACACAAACCAACGGTATGCTGCAGCAGCCCACACTGAAAGGAATGGGTTCCAAAAATGATGTCCAGTCTGACAAACCTCATATGTACTGCACAAGAACAAGTGTTGCATAATCAGTCATTCAACTTTGTCCCACAAATTGTTTATATTAATTGAAAATTTTAGATCAGGAAAGACACACTAAACTGTGATTGTTTCCAGGTGCATCCTGGGGAGTGGGTTGTATGATCCTGCTTTATTAAGAGGTTAATGTTGGCTATGATACTGGGAAAACTCCCATACTCTTCATTAATTAGTGCCATGAGATCATTAATTTCCAACTGGACAGTTACCAGAGATGTGCAGAAGGGACGTCACTTTAACATCTATATGTAGCAGATAAAGACTAAAAACCTGAATATGACAATGATGTAGCAACCCTCAGTGTGTGAAGGCTACTAGCACTGGGTCCAGTAAGCACCAACAAGAATAGCGTCAGCATAGTGTGCAGTAAAAAAGGTGCCTTTTTTTTTGAGGGGTGCTTCGCCACATGCACCCCCTCGTCTATAGGATTCTTACTCTGAGAGTGAGCGGATCCTGGGGAAAGTTAAAATTTGTGGGGCTGTGGAATACTGTTTCTATGGCCCCATGTGAAAAAAACATCCTCCCAATAAGGTAAAAAATGTCAGAGACCAGTATTAGAACCCTGGTCTCCATTGCCACTGGCTCAGCTGCTTCATGCCCCAGCCCTCCATGCCACAGGAACAGCTTGGCCAGCCTCCTGTTCCCTGCAGCCATGCACAGTGACCAGGGGAGAGTTTACAGATAGCACTGTAAAACCCTACTCGCTGTCCGTGTGAGTGCTTACCAGACTAGCACGGTATAGTGCGGCACTATTCAGGCAGCGCTTACTTGACAGGGTACAAGGCTTCTTGTTCACAAAGTATGTCCATTCAGATTATAGCTTAAGTTCATGGCACTGCTAGACACCAGTAACCTATAGACTTACTCTACCAGACTACAATGATCATGACATATTGTCTATTGTAAGTAATTCAAGTTTCTATATTTTGTAACCATTTCTATACTTTGTAACTTGTGTGTAGCAAGGACTCCATTGGAAATAAGCTCTGCTCAGTTGGGTAATTCCTCTTTCTATGAAAATTATAATAGCACATATTACTACTACATAATTAAAGATGTTATTTAGTTTTATATGTTCATGTACAGATCCTACTAGTTCAATTTCCTTACTGTTCCGGTTTATTTACATCTACTGTTCTATCGTGTTATCACTGTGTTCCCTAAGCTTCCTCAAGACTGCAGGACACTATAAATAACATTTTTTAGAGATCCACATAAAAGTGAAATATCAGGAGTAATAAAATTATCCTCTTTGATGTCCCCAGGAATATCTTGCTAAAGCAAAATGACTCCAAGCTGGCTTGCCCCCACCATCTTGAATAAGCAACTCATCTTAAACGTAGCTCGCTGATCATCCTCTGCTCACTCAATGGGCTTTTTGAATGTCACTGTATAGATAAGTGTGAGTGTTGGTAAAAATGTCCTGTTTTAAAGTTTGGCTGTCCTATGTTTGAACATGTTATTTGCTCAAAATACATTTATCTCTTCTGTAATTTCTGCTGTATATTATTGTATAGCTGTTAGCCTTGGTTTGTTTTATGATTTAGTTTATTGGATGCTGTACCTATCACTGTTTGAACCAATATATTGTGTTGTGCTTTGATTCTATTGTATTATTCTGTACTATTTGCCTGTCCTTAGCAAGACTTCCTTGTAATTGAGCATTTCTCAATGGAGCTTTTTTTCCTGATAAAACAAATAAATGCAAATTCAGAAAAACTGGCATTGAGATAAAAAATATATGCATCTACTTTACGGCTTGTTTTTCTACATTGGTTCTTCACTTATACTTGAGATAAGATGATAAATGTATAAATCACAGCTTCTTGCCACTTTTGTGCACTGCTATCACTTGGCACTAGCTATTTTTCATCTTTTTATTTAAAAATGTGGCCAGTCAAGTCATGTTTATGGCTGTGGGTGGAGCCTACAGCCATATCGCTTTAGCTTGAAAAGGGGTTTCTGTGTGTAACCCCTAGGTGGTGCTACCTTATGGACTACTACTCCTGCCTGTGGGAATATGCACAGGTTGATGGGCCTGTGTTCTGTGAAAGGGAGTCTCCATCCAGAGGAATGGTATTGGGGTAGCATGATTGCTTTGGTATAGCCCTCCAGGATGCTATAACCACATACCAACTCTTCTAGTGTCCTAAACAATAATACCATAGAACAGTTCACATACACTGAATAACAATAAGAATATGCTCACACCCTTTGCACTTACCGCCAGGGCTGGATCTGCTGCAGTTGCCTTGGAGACCCCCTGGAAAATAAAATCAGTGATATACGATGCAAAACCCTTTCAATGTGACCTGACTAAGAATATGCACATTAGCCAGGTTAAACATGAAACAAATGATCGGGTTTATTCAGGAGAAGTGAACAAGGGATGGGCATGAATTTAGTCAAATGATTGGCACTCTGATTTACTTTAGGCTGTTTCACCATGCACTGTAAGTCCCTGATAAGTAGTCCTGCAAACCTGGCTACCCAGATCTTATACAGGTTAGCCTGAAGCATTGCCCAGGGCGCCCGGCATTGCAGCTGTTGTTTGGGCCCTTTAGAAAGAAAGACAGTTAGCATGTGCAAAACCAAAATATTTGTAATCCCGAGCCAGATGGCTCAGTCTGTTAGTAACAACCCAAAACAGATCAATCAGTTGACACACAATGATTTGTAGCTGTTGTTGCAGGGAACTACCCTGATTTGTATTCACACAACCCAGACCAGGATGTAGGACTGGTGAGATAAAGACCTCATGGTGTTGATGCAGAGTGCTGGGGGAAGCAGGGCCTACGTGACTCACCTACTGATGTTCGCTACCTGTTCGATGGTGTTGATCAGGGGGCAAAATCCCCAAGCCAGTCTTTCACTGAGATGCTCTCTGGATTACTGGCAGGGGCTTGTGCCAAGATAGCAATGCCCAAGCAGGCGGAACAGTTCTGGAAAAAGTTTGTGATCTTTTGCTGGAAAACCTCCAGTTGGCATAACAGGATTTGCCCTGGGGAACCAAATCACAACCCACAAAACACATTCAGCACACTTAAATCAGTTATTTCTCTAAGCCACAATTTGGATATAGTCTGTTTGCTAATTACAGCTTCACTGCACAAACCTTTCAACACGAGGCTATCTTCTCTCATCCTGGCAGGCCAATCACTTCTGGATCAAGTCTTTGGTTCCACTTGCAAGTAGTACTGACACACTTCCTTTCCTCTGCTGTAGGTATAAGCTGGCAATCAGAACAGTTTGTCTTCTGCAACTGACAATCTCTGTAGGCCAGAGAACATGGCTGGCAGGCCAAAGAAGCCTTCCCACGATTTCTCTTACGCTCCTCTTTGGAGCTGCTGCTTGACCACTTGAGCTGTTCATTCTCCAGCTTCCACTCTCAACTGACACACTGCTTCAGGCAGTTCTGGGTATTTCAACATAATCCACAAGGTTCAATAGGCTGAAGGAACTGTCTATCACAGTACGGGCTCCCCCTCCAGGTCTATTTAGGTTCCAAACACTTAAAACTACAAATACTTCAGAATTTCCTTCCCACACAACCCCTGGGGACAGTCTCCATTTTAGGTCCCCAGAGATTCAATTGGTCCAATACTGTCAGTCCAGAACCAAAATGGTGGCTCCTATTTGAAAGGTCAAGCTGCAAATGAAGGCAGGTTAGACAAACTCCTTTTTCAGTATTACTTTAACAGATAAACAGTAAATAACTACATTTCCCAACAGGGGTCCCTCTGCACTATCAGCGACTGCAGAATGGAGCAATATAGCAGGATATCTGGCTGGTTGTGAGCCTTAATTACTCAGACCCTGCCCAGAAGGATTTGCAAAACACAGACTAAATGCTCTGTTAAAGTGACAGGCACGGAGGCTTAACCGGGTGCGCTCATGCAGAGAAATATAACTACTGCAAAACAGGACACCATCCTGACTGTGGGCATTTAGGAGCCCAGGAAGACACTTTAGTAAACCCCAATTTGTACGGGGGGGGGGTTACACTCTTCCCTGCCTGGAAAAACTTGGCGTTCTCATCAAGTCTATACTTACTAAATGATTCTATGTGAAAAAACTGTATAAAACACATGCATGTTTCACTTGGTATACCACAAAATAAAGCTGATGCATCAGTAAAAAATAAACTGGTACTAAGCATTACTATACTTTTCCATTGGCAATAATATTTTCACAGTAACACATTTTCATACCATTGCATAAACATATTAGGATGTTCAAACAGATGCAAACGGTTAACCACATTACTCTTACCATTCTAGTTTGTATCACCTCCTGTACTTTAACCCACATGTCTTGGGACCTATTCCTATCAGCTTCATGGGGCTGCATGGGGCAAGGGCATTGGTACTATGATTCAAAGGTTTAACTATCAATTTTGAAACAGCAGAATAACTCAGCTTGGGAGAGAGCATTCAGAGATATGCACCCCCTTGTGAACAACATCATTATGTTCAGTGTACATCACCAAAATTCAATTTCGGTGATGTACAACCCCAGTGGACAAAACAACAGCTCAAAGGACTCTAATGTTTTATGTCATGTGGGGGGCTGTGCCCCTCGCACCCCTCTACTTTAGGATTCTCAACTCCAGGGGGGTGCATGTCAGGGGGTGCAAAATTGTGAATAAATAAAAAAAAGAACTACTCAGGCTGGGCACAACAAAACATACCTGCACCTGGACCCGAACCCAGCATCCAGCCCAGCACCCACCCCCATGCCACGGAGCCAGCTCGGCAGCTCACCGTGACACCACCCTTCACAAACCCTCCTCCCATCCGCCCCTCGCTCAGCGTGCTTGCTCTCCTCCACATGTGTGTACATATAGTGACATCCTGTTGCAATTCATGAACCCACCCCATCCGGTTGCCTTCCCTGCTCCCTTGCCCTATCAACATGTGCTGCAAGTGGGTCACCATTTTGGTAGGCACCCACTTGCAGTTAGCTCATGTCACAGGATACCATGGAAGGTCTATAGGTCTTCCTTGAGAGTCATAACTGAGACTTATCACTGGTTTAGTAGCTCTCCCTGACTTTCGAGGGGGAACAGGCATAGGATTGGTTTTGTCAACACTTGCCAGGGGATCTTCCAGTCCTGATTCACTGGTTTCCAACAAGTCTGTTTCTGTAGAAGAGGTTGCCTCTGCACCTGGGGTTTGCCCTTTATTGGGAGCTCTTTCAGCCACTGACTCGGTTTGCTCTGGTTCACTAGTATTATTGGCCATACTTGGCTCAGAAGAAGTTTCAAGCTGGTCGTTCAGAGGAAATTCTATTGAGTTGAAATCTTGCAACACTTGACAAATACTTTCAACATCTTTCTCCATAATGCTGTAAGCTGCATTGCTGTCCAACAGTTCAGTATCTACTGGTAGGTCACCAGTGGGGCTTTCTGTCCCTTGTTCCCTGTCTTGTGCTTCAGCTGCTTCAGAAATCACACTTTGCACCTCACTTTCAGGGGCACAGGATTTGTGGAAAAGGGGGGGTTTGGCATTCCTGACAGTCCAGTTTCATCTCCAAAATTGTACATGGAGTTACCCTGGAATAACTGACTCAGTTCATAGGATGGATAGTAGGGTGCTTCACACTCACTGTCATCAGATTCAACTGGCAATCAATGTCTCTTTGGGCCTGCCAGGGGGAAGGCTTTGAATCCTTGACAATTGGAGAAGGGGTTAGCTGTTTTTTTTTTTAGCTGCAGCTCTGGTTACAGGCCCAGAAGGGGCAGCACCTTGGGGTGAAGAATTGATGATGATTTGACCAATAGGCAGCAAGTGACTTCTGTACATTGTCTTAACAGCTCGGGGGTCATTTTCTGGACACACCTTATAGACCTGCAGATCCCCCAGCTTGCTGACAACAATATAGGGGGTGTGATGCCACCTATTGGCAATTTTGTGTTTTCAATGCAGTCCCAAATTTCGTAACAAAACTCTGTCTTCAGGTTGCAATTCCTGGGCCTTGACATGCTTGTCATATCTTTATTTGCCAAATTCCTCTGCTGCCATGGTGTGTGCTAGTTGATAAGTATGGTTTAAACTGAGCCTTTAACGTTTGGACATATTGAAGGTGGTTTTCAGCTCTGACTCCATCTAGGGACACTACAAAACAGATGTCTAATGGCCTTATTGAACATCAGGTGTTAGGGGGAGAACCCAGTGGCATCACTCTTGGTGCAGTTATAGGAGTGTACCAACAAACTTATCTGCTGGCTCCATTTGGACTTGTCCTGTGGATGAAGAGTGCCCAGCATATCTAGTAAAGTTCTGTTAAACTTTTCGGGCTGTGGATCCCCCTGGGGGTGACGGGGTAGTTCTGGACTTTCGTACAGAGCAAGAGAATTTCCTTGATCAGAATGCTTTCAAAGTCTCTCCCCTGATTGGAGTAAATTCTCTGAGGGGCACCATAGTAAATGAAGAATTTTTCAATGAGGACCTTTGCCACTGTAGATGCTTTCTGATCCTTCATTGGATAGGCCTGGGCATAACAGGCCACACACGTAGACGCCATCACTTCCAAACTGCTCCCTACACTTGGGGCCTTCTATAGGAACTGCTCCTCCCTCTCGCTACCCATCAGACATGATCTAGTCCTGAAAATGATTCTACCCACCTTCGACTACTGTGACGTAGTCTATAACTCCGCCTCAAAGACCACTCTAGCCAGACTGAACCCCCTCTTTAATGCATTCTGCCGCTTTGCCCTCGATGCCCCCCCTCACTCACATCACTGTGAGCTCTACCGTTCACTGGCCCTGCCAACCCTGAGCAACCGGCACCTACTCCACACTGTAAAATTTGCTTCTAACTTCTGACTTGGCTCCCTCTCACCCTACCTAGCATCCTCCCTATCTTCCCCACCTACCCCCACTCACACCCTCAGATCCACAGACACAAGGCTATTATCCATCCCCTACCGAAAGACCACCGCCGGCCAATTGGCCTTCTCCTACCTCTTCCCCAAACTCTGGAACAGCCTACCTGCTCAGATTCGCCAATCATCATCCAAATACTCCCTATCCTCTGCCCTCATTAACTTTCTTGCAACAAATTGCAACTGCCCTGAACTCCCCCCACCTTTTACCTCTTCCCCAGCTACCTCCCAGAGCCTGACCAGTGGCCTGGCAATAGCCAAATTGGCTGGCTTATATACCGCTCCACGCACTTACACTCATGCTTACTCCCTCTACCCTTAAACCTCCCTCTTCCCCCCTCCCTATCTCCCCTCCCCTCATCACCTCGGCATCAATACCATTCACCCTCCCTCTCACATCACCTATACCTACCCCCACGCCCTAAGCATACTATCCTCCAACTCAAACAGGCTCTGTAAGCCCCACTGCAGCTCATGGCTGCACAGGCACTCAAGTTCTGACCTGTCACACTAGTAAGCTAATGGCACTTATGTAACTAATGTATTTCCCCTTAGAGTATCCATTGTATGTTCACCCCTCCCCTGTAGCGTTTGCTCTGCTTCACTCCAACCATGACTGTACACTTGATATGTATACCCTTGATGTGTTTGTATGGTTTGCTATGCTTACTCCTACCATGCCTGTATACTTGATATGTATACCTATGACGTGTTTACCCTGTCCCGGTTGTGCAATGTTTATACTGCTCTTACCTTGCCTTTACCCATGTCATATTTACCCTGTCGATACTGTTCAGTGTTCTGTATTCCTCTCCTTATGTAAAAAGTCCATTTGTAATACCTTCAATCAATGTATATTGTCTGTATTTCATTACTGCTAAACTCATCTACTGTATGTATACCTGCCTCCTCTGTAACCCTCCCCCCAGGTCGCACCGTGAGACGGGCGTCTTTTTGCTCAGCGTGCCTTTCCTGGTGAAACATTTTCAATAAATAAATAAATAAATAATGAGTGAAGTGATCTGTAACCACTAGCACATTCCCAATATTCTTTTGATCTGGCTCTAGACACAAGAAGCCAATGCACATGAGCTCCATGGGTGCACTGGTAGTGATTTTGACCAAAGGGGCAGCCCTTTGGGGCTGGGCTTTTCTCTGTAAACACTGACTGCAAGTTCTGATGTTAGTTTCTATGTCATCCCCCATCTTCAGCCAGTAGAACCAGGCCAGGACCAAGTCAGCAGTTTGATCACAACCTAAATGCCCCATTTGATCGTGAAGGGCCCCACAGCACCACTCATTTGAAAGTTGTAGGTAACACTAGTTGCTGTCTGATCATTTGTCCTTGCGGTCTGTGGTCTCTCGGAACAGTACTTGGTTATGCAACTTTAGCTTGGGCCACTCTTTGAACAACAAGGCCATTGGTAAATCTGAAGAACGAAGTTTGGACATACTCTTTCCCACCTAAAGGGCATCCAGCACTGGCTTGATCATGGGGTATTGCACTTGAGCCCACAGTATATTATCAGATGTGAGTTGGGGTAATGTGCTGAGATCAAAGGCAGCCAGGTGGTAGTAAGCTGCAGGAACACAAGTATCAGGAGGGCCAAAGCAGTACACCAGACAATCAACTGTTTCAGGAGAGGGGTGCTCATCCTTATCAAATTTCTGACAGAGCGCTTTGATAGACCATTAGGATATTTTCACCCAGTTTGCATTAGGGTCAGGCCTCCTGGAGAGGGTGTCTGCATCAGTGTGGTTTAGGCCCAGTCTGTACTCTACCAAATAATCATAAGTGGACAGGGTGGATAACCAGCAATGCCTAGTGGTATCTAACTTAGCTGAAGTCTGAACATAGGTGAGTGGATTGTTGTCAGTTTTTACTAGAATCTCTGCACCATAAAAGTACTCATGAAATTCGTCCATCACAGCCCACTTCAGAGCAAGAAATTCAAGTTTGTGCACTGGGTAGTTCCTCTCAGACGGGGGTTATACTCCAACTAGCAAATGCCATGGGGCGCAAACCTTACTCACGCTCTTGATACAGGACAGCACCAAGTTCCTTCAGGCTGGCATCCATGTGCAACACATAGGGTCTAGCGGGGTCTGCATAGGCAAGCACAGGCGCATGGGTAAGTTGATGAATAACATCATAGAAAGCTGTTTCACATACAGGAGTTCACCTGGCTCCAAAAGGTTCATTTGTCTGAAAGTGGACCTTCTCCTCTTCTCTAACTGCATTTTTCTTATATTTCTTATTGGTAGGGGTTAACCTTGAGTTAGATTGAGTAAAGGCTGAATGACTTTAGTGTAGTCTCTTATGAAATGGCAGTAATAGCCACAGAACCCCCAATAATTTTTGCAGCTCCTTCAGATTATTAGGCTGAGGTCAGGTGGCCAACAACTCCACTTTGCTGGGATTGGTCTGAATTTCATCAGCTGACACTATGTGTCCCACATATTTCACAGATTTTTGGAAGAATTGACACTTGTCTATTGATAGTTTTGGTCCAAAGTCATCTAATTGGCCAAGAACTTTAAACAGACAAGCTTCATGCTCCTCAAGGATCCAGCCAAACACAATGATGTCATCGAGATATACAAGGCACTCTAGCAAATTCATGTCTCCCACAGCTCGCTCCATCATCCACTGAAAAGTGGCTGGCACTCCTGAAATACCTTGAGGCATGCGTAGAAACTCATAGAAACCCAGGGGACAAATGAAAGCTGCTTTCTCTCTGCCTTCCAAGGCCATTGGGATTTAATAGTACCCGCTCTGAAGGTCAAGTAGCGAGAACCATTGGCCTCCATTGAGGCAGTCAAGGGCATCCTGGATCGAGGCATGGTGTATTGGTCTGGGACAGTTCTCCTATTTAACATGCAGTAGTCCACACACATCCTCACTGACCCATTCTTCTTCTTCTGGACCATCACAATTGGGGAGGCATACTGGCATCAAGGTTCTTGAATGATCCCTGTGGCCAACATTTACTACAGATGGTGTCAAACATCATCAATATCCACAGGTGCAATGCGACGGGACCTTTCTCTGAACGGTCTCTCATCACGAAGGTGGATGCAATGTTTGGTCCCAGTGACACAACCTATGTCCCACTCTTTCAAGGAAAACACCTGGCTTCTCTGAACTAACTGCTGGCTGATCCTAGCTTTCCAGTTTGCAGGAAGGGGGGATTCTCCAAAGTCAAACAAGTCAGGGGTCATGTCATCATTCTCTCCAGAGCACTTTTTGCTGGGCAGCATGGCAGTATCCACATAATACACGATGGCTAGGGCACACTCTTGATTCACCCAAAGCTCTCAATCGGACATGTTTTTAACTTGCACCACTACCCGCCAAGTGTAGGCATGGGCCTGGGCAGGCAGAATGCTGGGCCTGACCAATAGACCCTCAGGTGGTTTCCCCTCTTCTGGGGCATCCAGCATAACAATTTTATTTTTGACATCTGATGGTACATTGAGCATTTGGGGGTAATACCAATGAGTCAGGGTCCTTTTTCCAGACTACTCCCACAGATTCATCATTCTCCATCTCTTGGGTTTGCATCTGTAACTCATAGGCTTGCTGTACTAGGACCAGAATGTGCAGGGCTCTTCCAGTCCACTTAGCTTGTTTCTCCTGATAGAGCTGGGCTAACCAGCCAAACACATGGGTGTTGGTACCAATTAGCAAGGGGACACCATTGTTCAGTCCGGGCACACCAGGGGTAAAGTCTCTACTTATTCATCCATGCCTGTTACAACAGTAGGGAAAGCTAGCCAAATTTGTACATACCTCTGGTAAGGATAGGACTTGTCACTTAACCCCCATACATGTAGTCCCTTGAGAGGTGGGAGTTGGAGATCAGATACAGTAAATGTTTGTAGTACTAATCTTGAATAATAATGGTGACCTGCAAGCCACTGTCCAAGACAGTTCAAGTGGAAATGCCATTAACTGTCACTGTTGTCTCCATCGAGGGACCCACCATCTCAAACCAGTCCTGAGATGTCTGTTTGGCAGACTGGCCCACAGCAGTTTTTGAGGAAAAAGATTTTCTTGGTGGGCCCGGCTGAGGTTTTATATTGCTCTGGTGAACCAAGTTCAGCAGTCTGGTAGCAACCCTCCACAGGTTTTCCAGAGAATTACAACTTCATTGAGTATGCACGTCTTCTCCACATCAGTAGCAGAACATCTGTTCCCTAGAGTCATTTGAGTGGTTGGATTCTTCCCGGTCTTTGTACCCATTAGAAGGGGGTGTTCTACTGTCTTCTTTTGATTGGGTTTTGGGTTTTCTGTCCCCACTTCTCCCCAGTGGGCAGACGTTCATGTGGCATGTGTGCGATCCCCCACTAAAGCTCTCAACTCTCTTATTTCTTCTACTAATTTGGACTCAGCCCAGGGTTCAGGGGTGATGGCATGAGCCCCCACAATCCCAGGTGGAGCCTCACTTCTAGTATCAGTCTTTGACAGGCAAGGATTAGAGCTTCTGGTCACGTCAGACATGGCTTGTTTACTGGCATGCATCTCTTTTATCTCTTTAAGCAGTTCCCTGATCTGCTGGGTTTTGCTAGTTGTGTCTCTTTCTTCAGGTCAGTCTGAGGTTTGACTGGTGTGGGCAACCCTAGCATACAGTTCCCATCCATCCTCATTGTTCTCCCCCTCTCGAATCTCCTTCATCAGTCAGCAGTATTTGGGAGGTTTAGCTTTCCTGCCTTGAAACTTTAACTTTAACATGAGTACACTAGCGTAACAGGCAGATTTGAGAATGTGCTCCAGCCTGACATGGTTCAGTTCACTAGTTGGAACCCCCCTTTTTCTGGGGGCTGTCTGCAAGGCCCGTTCAATCTGATTGACAAAAGCAGACAACTTCTCATTTTTCCATTGTTTAGCTGACTTGAACTTCCACATTAAGTCTTCCACAGATTCCGTGCTGCCAAACACTCCTTCTGATGCAGAGAGGTACCCAGCTGCAATGGCATCTGGGTTGGTGGATCAGTAAAATTGGATAACTTTGAGTGTAGCGCCCCTCTGAATATTGTCACTCTTGGAATAGTGGAGTAGCATAGTCCATCCATGTTTCTAGGTCTGTCTCCCCCACTGGTACAGGAACTGCACCAGAGAACAGTCTGAGCCTGTGATAAGAGTCCAGGTGTACAGAAGGTATCATTATTGGGGAGGTCACAACAGAGGAGGCCCTGGGAGTGGACAGAGAGGCCAGAGGAGATTGTAAGGGGATAGTATCCTCTGACTCCTTCAGTGCTTTCAGCAACTCTTTAGCTGACTGCGCTTCAGCAGCTAAAGGTCTCATCAATTTATCTTTAAACTCCACAATCCTTGGGGACCCCCATGGGAAGACAGGTCACAATGCAAGTGAATGAATCTCCACCCCTTCTGGGACCCTTCTGGCATGATAACAGTGGGTACCATTTTGGGATAGATGGGTAGGCTACAAGACAGGAGGGCCACCAAAGTTTGGTCAAACAAATCTGAATCCTACCCCCGTACTTCAACCTTTTCTAGACATTTAACCTTCCCCACTGTTTCTTCAGTGGTTTCATTAGTGGTACCCACAGGGATATCAAGTAGTAACATGGCATGGTGGGGATCAATCCCTTCAGCCTCACTCCACCCTAGCATGTAGTACATGACTAGCTTGTAGGCAGAAAATTTCCATTAAGGCATAGCAAGCACCTCCATAGCAATTCCTGTCTGTTTGGTACTTAGCGGTAATTTCAACCTTTGACCACTAGAGGGTGCAAATCCCAGTAGTGCCTCAAAGATGTAACCCCTAGGTGGTGCTATTCTATGGGCTACTTCGCCTGCCTGTGGGAATATGCACAGGTTGAGGGCATGAGTTCTGTGAAAGGGTGCCTCCACCTGGAGGAATGGTATTGGGGTAGCTTGATTGTTTTGGTATAGTCCTCTGGGATGCTGTAACCACCCACCAACCCTTCTAGTGGCCTAAACAGTAATACCATATAACAATTTACATACACTGAATAATAAAAAGAATATGCTCACACCCCTTGCACTTACCACCAGGGCTGGATCTGCTGAAGTTGCCCTGTAGACTCCCTGGAAAACAAGATCAGTGATACATGATGCAAAAACCTTTCAACGTGACCTGACTAAGAATATGCACACTAGCCAGGTTAAACATAAAACAAATTATCAGGTTTATTCAGGGGAAGTGAACAGGGGAGGGGCATAAATTTAGTCAAATGATTGGCACTCTGATTAACTTTAGGCTAATTCAGCATGCACTGTAAGTCCCTGATAAGTAGTCCTGCAACTCTGGGTACCCAGATCTTACACAGCAAGCCTGAAGAGTTGCCCAGGGTGGCTGGCATTGCAGCTGTTGTTTGGGCCCTTTAGAAAGAAAGACAGTTGGCATGTGCACAGCCCAAAAATTTGTAATCCTGAGCAGGATGGCTCAGTCCATTAGCAACAACCCAAAACAGATCATTTTATTGACACACAATGATTTGTAGCTGTTGTTGCAGGGAGATATCCTGATTTGCACTCACACAACCCAGACCAGGATGTAGGACAGGTGAGATGAAGAACTCATGGTGCTGATGCGGTGTGTTGGTGGAAGCAGGGCCTACACAACTCACCTCCTGGTGGTCGCTACCTGTTTGATGGTGTTGAGCAGGGGGCAAATCCCCAAGCTGGTCTTTTGCCGAGATGATCTCTGGATTGTGGGCAGGGGCTTGAGCTGAGATGGCAAGACCCAAGAAGAGGGAACAGTACTGGAAAAACTTTTTGTGATCATTTGCTGGAAAGCCTCCAGTTGGCATAGCAGGATTCACCATGGGGAGCCAAATCATGACCCATGAAACACATTCAGCACACTTAAATCAGTTATTTCTCTAAGCCACAATTTAGATATAGTCCGTTTGCTAATTACAGCTTCACTGCACAAACCTTTCAACCCGAGGCTATCTTCTCTCATCCAGGCAGTCAAATCATTTCTGGAGCAAGTCTTCAGCCCCACTTGCAAGTAGTACTGACACACTTCCTTTCCTCTGCTGAAGGTCTAAGCCAGCAATTGCAACAGTCCAACTTCTGCAATTGACAATATCTGTAGGCCAGAGAACATGGCAGGCAGGCCAATGGAGCCTTCCCACTGATTCTCCTATGCTCCTCCTTGGAGCCGCTGCTTGACAGCTTAAAATGTTCACTCTCCAACTTCCACTCATGACTAACACACTGTTTTCAGGCAGTTCTAGGTATTTCCCCATAATCCACAAGGTTAGGTTAGCTGAGGGAACTGTCCAGGCCCCCCAGTTCCATTAAGGCACCAAATACTTAAAACTATATATATACTACAGAATTTCTTTCCCACACAACCCCTGGGGACAGTCTCCATTTTAGGTCCCAAGAGATTTGATTGGTCCAATACTGGCAGTCCAGAACCAAAATGGTGGCTCCTATTCGAAAGTTCAAGCTGCAAATGAAGGCTAGTTAGACAAACTCCTTTTTCAGTATTACTTTAACAGATAAACAGTAAATAACTACATTTCCCAACAGAGCTCCTTCTACGCTATCAGTGACTGCAGAATGGAGCAATATAACAGGATATCTGGCTGGTCACATGCATTAATTACTCAAACCCTTCCCAGAAGGATTTGCAAAACACAGACTAAATGCTCTGTTAAAGTGACAGGCACAGTGGCTTACTAGGGCTCTCTCATGCAGACAAATAGAACTACTGCAAAACAGGACACCATCCTGACAGTGGGCATTTAGGAGCCCAGGAAGACACTTTAGTAAACCCCAATTTGTAGGGGGGTTACACATGGAACACATTTTTTAGTAGTTTTCAGTGTATGCTTCCATAGCACTGCAAATCCCTATGGCAGTTAAAAAATACTCCCTTTTTTTAGAATGATACACACAGAACTCTAAGGTGCTTTTCTCTAACAGCAAATGTGCACATCTTCCAAACAAATCTAAATATCTTGAAAACTATTCAAAGTGCACAAAAAACAGTGTGATAGTTGTTCAGGTCAAAAAGACCTTGCACATGAGGGTAGTCACTAATTTGAATTATTTATATTTTGTAAAATATGGTATTGCAAACAACCTATTTCTCTCTCTCTCTCTCTCTCTCTCTCTCTGAGTGAACACAGTAGGAGTCATGCCAAACAAATGTAAATATCTTGGAAAGAATAAAAGTTACCAATATACAACCAACATGAAGGTTGTTCAGGACAAAATGAGCTGTCAAATGAGGGTAGTCACTAATCTGAATTCATTAGATTTTTTTAAACACAGCCATCTGAATGGTGAACATTGTGAAGAAAAATGAAAATTCAGGTAATCAGATGGCCATAGTTAAAAAAATATAATTAGTGCAGCTTAATGAATAGGCTCATTAGAAAGGTATTTTTGTCATAAACAACTTGCATATTGATGGTTTATGTGTAACATGTATAATTTTTAAAGATATTTACATTTGTTTGGCATAACTCCCATGAAAAATGAAAAGTGAGGTAATCAGATGGCCATAATTTAAAAAATATAATTAGTGCAGCGTAAGGCATATGCTCATTTAGAAGATCTTTTTATCCAGAACAATTTTCATATTGGTTTTGTATCTGTAACTTGTAAACTGTTAGAGATACATACATTTGTTTAGCATAACTCATATTGTACTTCCAAACAGCCTCAGCTTTGCAAATAACTATGCCACTCAAGTGAAATTCTAAACCAGACTGCCTTGTTCATCTTTTGTCATGCCTAATTTAAAGTGGACAGGAATTGATTACTTATTTGTAGCTGTTTGAAATGTCTCTATTTTCATAAATTACATTTATACCTCTAAAGGATCCCTACTTAACTGTGCCTGAATAAAAGCTGAAGCTGTCAGTTGCATTTTGTATCGTTTTGTTTTTTTGTATGGACAACATTCTGTGCAGTTCCTTTCATGGAACCAAGAATTTGGAGTTTTGACTGTGTCACTTCATGGTTTCAGAATCATGGGTACTGTACTGATAAGTTCCTGCTAACATTTCTGAAACTGTGAAGCCACAGAAAAAAGTGTTGCTGTATTTTGTCCATGTAACACAAGATCCACAGAAACAAATGATTTGATAACATTTATTGGACCAGCAGAGTTGTTACAAAAGAACACAGGTGCTTTTATCTTTTGGATTACACAGAATCCTTCTTCAGAGAACACTGGCAGTTGTTTTAGAAGAACATACTTTCTCAAAACCCTGATCATACAAAAATAAATAAATAAATGAAAGCAGATGAAAAGTTGTTAAGGACCCCATTGGTTAAAACTGCATTCAAAGAAACAACATACTCATATAAAGACAGCAAAAGTTCCATCAAAAGAAAGCTATCCCAAGGTCAAATGACACTGTTTTAAAAGTTCACTTCCCTAGAAAAGCTATAAACCAAATGAAGTTTTATTTTAAAACTCTCTCTGTGTGTCTGTGCTAGCATTAGTAAATGACAATGATTAAAATCCACAAGGAAAAATAAGCTTAAAGAGCAGCTGACAACTTCAGGAGTACTTTAACAAAATATAATATTTAGCTAAAGTTCAGTGTGTATTTCACATTAGTTCTTTATTCCTTCTCCCCATTATTTATTGCTGATGTCAATTGCATGAAAACAGGATCTTTGCTCCTGAAAAGTTCACTTATTTCTGTTGCTGTCTTCCTATCTGAGGTCATAATGCATTGCTTGTGACATCACAGTTATTCTCATGGCAACATATTGTGATGTCACAACAGAGCATTATGACTTGATGAAGGGAGTACGCTATAGAAGCAGTTTAACTTTAAAGTAACTGTAAGGAAAAAAAAATCCTGTATTCATGCACATTTCCTCAGTAATAATGGGGAGGAGAAATCTAGAATATATATGGAATACAAGCAGACATTTACCAACTTATTATGTTTTTAAAAGTTTTCTTTCAGGTGTCAGTAGCTCTTTCAGCAATACATAGTAAATATTGTTAAAAGTCTTATACGTATGAAAAGATCTATGTTAAGTAAAAAACAGATTAGAAGACAACCTGCCTTAGTGTAAATTAAGCATTCACCAGCTGTTTCACACAGTGATGTCAATCAAATTTTACACAGTGCACTGTGCAGATACATTTTTCTTAAACTCTGTGTACAATAAGTCCATATTACTCATGAATAGTCAAACTTATACTGTCTTAACATGATATATCTGCAATTCTGTAACAAGTGACTAGTGTATGTGTATATTCAAAACCCCAACCTAACACAGGCCCCCTGCAATTGAGGTACAGTTATCCTAATATGTCCATGTATCAACATGTGTCCATATGTACCTAATTTGCTGTTGTATTAAATAACAGTTTGATTAATTTACAGTAAAAACAAAACAAAACACAACTGACAGCTTCAGCTTTTATTCAGGCACAGTTAAATAGGGATCCTTCAGAGTTACGAATATAATTTATAAAAATAGAGACATTTCAAACACTTGCACGTAAGTAATGAATTCCTGTCCTCTTTAGCTCATTCAGACCCATTGTGTGTTTAGAACATTGGAGACAGAACTCCAAATTGCTTTTCATTGATAATCTTCCTAAGGCATTGTGCAGAACTCTTAGCAAATGTGCACACATTCCAAACAAATCTAAATATCTTTAAAACTATTCCAGGTGCACAAAAATAACAGTCTTAAATTTGTTCAGGACAAAAAGACCCTTCAAATGAGGGTAGCCACTAATCTGAATTTCTTCTATTTTGTAAAATATGGTCATCTTATTACCTGTATTTCCATTTTTGTTTTTACAAAACTCATATTTCTGATTGCATTTAAAAAAAACTATAAAGAATTTAGATTAGTGACTACCCTCATATGAAAACCCTCATTGTCCTGAATACAAAAATGTTAAATAATGCACTAGGGGCACAGAAATCCAGGGGCAGAGTACAAAATATGTGGAGTGGAACTGACAACATTAAAAAAGCACACATTCAAAAAAAACACCTTTTACATACAGTTGATTACTGTTCAACAATATTACGCATCTATGGCTGCCACTGTACATCTGATGCAAACCCATAATCACATTCCTCACTTGAAGCGAAAAGGGGTGGAGGTCATAACTGACTCCTTGTTTTTGTGTTAAAGGGGTCAGTTTTTTACAGCAAAAACAAGGAAAGGGGTCATTTCGAAAATGTGCAGACAAGCATGGGGAATTTTTTTCAGAGCATGCCACCACCGGCAGCTACCACTTCAAGACTACTACTACCCCCACCTAATGCAATCAGGGGAAAACCTGAAGTACTATACCAGCACTGAGATCAATATGGTTAAGGCCCATTTACCAGAAATTCCTGATTAGAAAAGAATGAGAACGTGACTGTGATGACGAGCAAATCCCAGATCAGAGCTCTAGTTTGTTAATAGTCTCTTTCTGAGTCTGATTTTTAGAGCTGTGAGGAACAAGCTCCACAGATGCTATGTCATCATCAGATTTGTATAAGCTATCAGTTGCTCTAACTCTCCATCCCTTTTTTTCTGGACCCCTCTGAGGCTGTCAATGAATTTCGACAGAGTGGCATGTGACATGCACAGGATGCTTTGCATCCCTTTGTGGAAAGCTTCAAAAAATTGTTTGTCTTAGCTCTGCCATTGCTCACACTTTCCGAGTGCTTCCACAGCTGAAGCTCATAATGAGGTTGTCTTCTGCCTGTTCCTCTTCTATTAGGGTGTCTTATCCATACATCCTCAAAATAGTCGATAACTGGTGTTAAAGCCTCAGGGAACACATGTTGATGATCGTCAGTTATGTCTTCAAACCATTTTATTACTTGCTCAGGGGGATAGAATTCTAGATAGGGCAGGTATTTACATTAAAGAGCATATTCTGGGTCCTGGGAATACTGTACTGCTAATCCCTCCATTTGTATCTTTTGATACACGCACTGCTTAAAGTGGGAAAAAAAACACCCCACCTGTTTACTGTCTGGAAAGACAGATTTAAAAGCATTTATTGTTGCCCTTTTGAAATCAGTCATGACAATATCTGGTAAAAGGTTTGAGTTTAAGTCTTTTAATGCAGCAAGCATCCGGTCATAGCAATCACGTCGCTTACTTGGCAACAGCTCATATATAGCTGGCTGCACTTTTCCAAACTGCTCGTCCATTATAACGTACAGTTGTTGGAAGAGAGGGGGAGGCCACACTGAATGTTCCGTCGGCATGCCAGACCTTGGCGTGCTCAAGGAGCCTAAGGTTTCTGTCAGTGCCAAATATCAAAATATGGTTATTGCCAGGTCCACTGTCAAACAGAAGAAATGTGACAGTGTCATTGCTGCAGTCCTGCTTGTATGTTTTGTACTTATCAGGAATGCCAATTCCACAAGATCTTTAGGGTTAGGAGATGTCTCATGTACCCTGACTCTCTGCACAGTTCATTTTAAATTGCTGTCCTTCAGCTTGCCTTATGCTGCAAGAGACATGTGTTGCTTAGCATGCAGTACAACCTGCATAGTGGTATCCTGCATTGCAAATGCTCTTTCCTTTGCCATACTGATAACTACCAATTTTTCCACAGCACAGGGGTCTGGTGAGTGTGTGAGATGTGGAAAACCGGTAGATAATACTGGGGTCATCATAGGAAGCAGTGTGCACATGTGCATTGCAGATCTTCACTTTCTGCACAGCCCACTGACACTGCCATATGCCTTTTCCCTCTGCCCCATGTTTGTGAAACATGTATATAAAGTTTCTTTCATCCACTAACTTTCTTTTCTGGCATTTGGAAGTGATAAAGCGTCAAGTCATTTTGTAGGTGAGGCACTTACACAAACTTACAAACAGAGTCATGACCACTGACAGGCTGAATTTATACTGCTCACTGGCTGGCTAACAATTCTGATTGGATGGCTACATTGCATCCAAAGTAAATACCAATTGGTGTGCATTCATTGCCCAATACAATAGCGCTATGTAGCAATGTTGACATCATGTTGACATCAAGCAGAATTGTCAAACGGTAGTGATCGTACCATGTGGGTGATATCTTGACAGGAGTGTGCGGGAGTGAATTTGACAGGAGCACAATGACATAGGTGTGAACAGTCGTCAGAATAAATTGTCGGGAGTGAATAGCGTGGGAGAGAATTGTCGGGCCCATATTGACATGTACCCAAGAACACTGGAAACACGTAACTGGATCGCTGTCTGATGTTCTGCCACAGTGCTCCAGCATAGTTTCCAGTGTTTCTGTTTATGTAGCCCTACCCCTCTGTGGGCCGCATAAACACACCCACTTCCTGGCACACTACTTTTCCTTTCCGCAACTGCGGAAGTGACGGCTGAAGTGAGCAACATGGTGGCACTGACTGAAAGTGTGCATGCACAAGTATCGTGCATACATATGTAACCCCCACACCACCTTTGGCTAGCTGGCACCCCCTTAAGGAACTACTGCCACATACATGGCATACAATTTTCTTTTGGCAGAACTACACTCATGGTACCACCCCTAGCATTGGCGTATATACCAGGCTCATTATTTACAGGATGGGGGGGGGTGGGAGTACATACTAAAATGAATCTTTGTATTTACAACCAGGTCCAGGGGAGAGGATGCTAGGCATATGCTAGACCTAACTGTTGAGGGGTCCTAATAACATTCACACTGGAAGCAACAAGTGAAATGTCAAAAGCAGTAACTGGGATTTTGCAGTATGGCTTTATTTACAGATGTTACTTAAAGCAAGGTTTATCATTGCAATACAGGCACGCTGTCTTTTGCAGGACACTTTGCTAGGCAGTACTGTTTTCCACAAAAAAATCTCTCTCTTCCAAAGTGTATATCTGTGGGATGTGCCACACACTTTAAAATCCTCCTGGTGCATGGCCTTTGCCCAGAGAACAGTGGTGCCCATCCAAGAACCACTTAGCTCTGCCTGAAACTGAAGATGGCATTTCGCCCAACCTTTGCCCCCCAAACAGCCTCTGCCATTCCTTCAGGGTTTCACCAAAAGAGTCTCCAGTCCCCAATGAATTGCTAAAGGCTCCCAACTTTAACTTTAAATTGAGCACAGTTCTGGTGAAAGGGGTCCTGACCAATGTGATCTAGCCTTATCTAGGGCACACACACACCTCAGACAACTTCCTCAGAGAACAGTCTCAAATTCTGTACTCACAGATTAGTTGTTCCTTCCTCCCAGTCATGGAAAGAACAAAAGGCACATTTCTTCCTCTGGTAGCTATCAGATTCTACTCATTGTTCTTCCTTAAGGCAGCTGTGAACTTCAGAAACTTCATGGGATTGCTCCTTGGATCCACAAGAATTGCCTTCTCTCTCACTCCCCCTGGAGTAAAACTAAAAAGTCCTGCAGGCAAACTGAAGATTTGACCACACTAGGGTGAGAAATACCAGGGCTTCCTGTGACAGAGCCCCAATGGCAGACCTTCTGCCACTCTGACTGCCACACGTGAACTTACTGATGAACATTCTAAGCTCCCCAAGAGCAACTGACTCTAAAATGGTTATGCTGCTGTGAGAGTTCTAAATGACATACGCATCCTTCTCTCAGGCTAGCTGAGTAAACAATGATGTTATTATGTAAACAGTCCCTAATGAGCTTCTCACCAGCTGCCTTTTCCTACCTACCTACCTATGACTAGTACTAATGGGATTCTAGTAACCCAAGGGGACTGGGTTGTTACACATAGTTATGTCAGCACTGCAATGTTTCACAAGGTGGACTCCGGGACAAACTGCACATGTGCGAGTATCACACATGCGTAGTACTATAATTGCTGCAGTATTACAGCTGACTCCAGTGCAGTGAGAGCACCGCATATTCTTTTCACCGCTCTTGCCACTCCTAAAAGCTCTCCACAGCTGTATTGACTCTGATCAGAGTTTGTTTCTTTTAGGCAGACCTCATTAAGGCAGAACAGTTCCCCGCTGCTGTGCACTTTCCTTGTTTGCATTGTAAGTCATTACTCATGGCTTGTTAAGAAGCCTAACATTTCTTTTATACAATAAGTGACTGCTATAGAAAATTTTCTGTCAAAACCCTTACAGAAATAATCATATGAAATGTTTTCATGCTGCACACAAAAAACTACCAATGTGATATGCTTCCTGCAAGCATGATTTAAATGTTAAATTGGAACCAATTGCATGCAAATTTGCCTAGTGCACTTACCAGGACAACAAAAACTAAATAAATAAATGTGGCATGCGTGCAGCAAGCAAGTGTGCAAAGTATGCTTTTTTATGTTAAATTGGAACAGACTGCATGCATGTGGCATGCATGTAAAAAAGCAAATGGTCACTGATAACATAAAAGTTAAGTAACTTGCACAGGATCACACCATATACTGTACAAGTGGGGGTTGATGAGATTCAAACCCAGGTTTTTAGGTCTCTAAGTCTCTTGGTTTGAAGTTCAGTGCCTTTAACCACTAAGCCATACTGCCTGCACACATATGGCTCACTTGTACTTCAAGCCAACTGCAACAACCCACTAACTATCACCTCTGCGTTCAACAGCCTGTTTTCCGAATCGCCGGCCTCCCCTCGCCTCCCTTCCCCCTCCACAGAACCTCAGGGCCACCCCCCCCCCGTACCCGGCCCCATTTTTACCAGAGGCAAGTCTCTGCCATGGAAACTAAAACTCTTCTTGCCGGCTCCCTCCACTCAGGGGCGGCAGTGATCACCTTGAGCCTAAGCTCCTGAGCCTTGGGGCGCCCCTACCCCGCCGACGATCCCACATATTTAACTCTTCCTCACCTCTGAATCATACCTGATATTTGGAAGATGGCCAAGGTTGTCCCGGTGTTCAAGCACGGTGATCCCAAGGAGTTAAATAACTACCGTCCCATTGCCATTCTCCCTGCTACCATCAAGCTACTCGAAAAAGCTGTGGCTGGACAAATCTCCCATTACCTGCAAGAGTATGCTGTGCTCTCCCCTGCCCAGCACGGCTTCAGAAAGGGGCATAGTACATCCACTGCTCTCGCTGTGGTCACCTCCCAGGTCAGAGCCACCACAGACGCTGGAAAACTGACTGGAGCCATCTTTGTCGACCTCTCTAAGGCCTTCGACTGAGTTGATCATAATCTCCTAATCTCCACCCTCCTTGGGCAAGGTTTCTCCCCACGAGCTCTTGATTGGTTCACCAGCTATCTTGGGGGGAGACATCAATACACCTGCTTTAACTGAGCTCTTTCGGGCCTCTCCCCAGTTAGCTGTGGTGAACCCCAGGGGTCCGTTCTTGGTCCCATTCTGTTCTCCCTCTATGTCAATGAACTCCCTTCAGTCACAACCCTCGGGTCTGCCACGCTATATGTGGATGATCTGGTATTACTATCTAGCGCTTCAAACCCTGTTACCATCAACTCCCAGCTCAACTTCGACTTTGGGAGTATCCTAAACTGGCTCGTGGGACACAAGCTTACCGTTAATCTAGTCAAAACTCACGCCATGTTATTCGGGTCGGCAGCCAAAATCGCTTCTTGGCCCTCCCTCCTGGCTATAAATGGTGGGAATGGCTCTCTCTTGCCCGTCCTGACTCTGCAAGGTACCTGAAGGTGACCCTTGACCCCAGCTTGATTGATGAGCATCTCCGGAACATATGCAAAGCGACAAACAGTAAGCTTAGCCTTGCCTACAGGGCAAGGACTGCCTCACCCAGCGGCTCAGCTCGCCATAGCCAGGGGGATCCTCCTACCTATGCTCTGCTACGGGCTCGTTGGCTTCGTGCCTGTCCCGAATGCCTCCCTAACAAAATGGGACACGACTTATAACAATGTCTGTCGATTTGCCCTCTCCGCTCATCGCCTTATGCATCGGTGTGCCCTCTATGCCCGGCTGGAGTGGCTCCCCACTGATAAACACCGAGCCTTTGTCTTCAGGTGCTTTGTAGACAACATAGTCCATTTGGCTTACCCCCCCGGCACTTGCCCTTCCCCTTCAACACTGCACACCAGCTTATCTGCTTAGGCCCAGCTCGACTCTTGCCTGCAAAGTCCCCAGGACCCGCTCCCGCACCGGGGATTGGGTCTTCTCCGCCTATGCCCCAGTTTCTGGAACTCCTCCTGCTCTAGTTCAAGCCGCCTCTTCCCACTCCGGCTTCCAAACGTCCCTTTGGAACTTCCTCAATGGGGCCTCCACCTGTCCTTGTGGAATCATGTAGCTGCCTCCCCCGGCTGCCTGTCCCTTCCCCACCCCATTGGTTTTCGGCCTCAACCACTCTCTACCCCCGCACTTAATTGCTCTCGTGGCTACCCTACTCCCCACCCTCAAGCAGTTCTTGATCCCTACCGCTCCCCTCCGGTCTGCACGCTCCCTCCCTCCCCCCCATGCTGTCTGGGATCCCCCCTTCTTGCTCCCTTCTTCGGGGCTCCTGTAGGTTCCTTCACTATCCCCCGACCTCTCTACTAGGGTCTGCTACTGGGATGGGCAGTACTCCCCTGCTGATCGTGCTTGCTGAGGTGGTCTTCCAGGGTGGGTTCCTCACCTTCTTGCTATGCTGCCTCTGCAAAATCTTGCCCCCCTTGCTCGTTCTTCCCGACTGCCTCGGGGAAGTCAGCAGATTTCTGCCCCTCGCTCCCTCCCTCTTACCCTCCCTCTTACTCCCTCCCTCTTACCCCCTGTACTTGCTGCTCTCCACACCCTGCCACAATTTGTGAACTTATGTATTAATGAGCCTGTAGTTGTATTCTCGTTTGTTGCTCCGACCATGTACTTTGTCTTCATGCTGTTACCCTGGCCCCACCTGTGTGTGGGTGTGAATGTTCTATTGTCCATTCAATGTCCTGGGTACTGTTTTCCACTTTCGTCCACTGGTAGTTGTGGGCCTGTATGCTACCCTGTATTTGTACCTTGTTTCTCTGTACTGTAACCTCCCAGGTCGCTCCTGAAAATAGGCACTCGTTGTCTAGTGTGCTTACCTGGTTAACAAAAACAAATAATAAATAAAATATAATACAAATCTGAATTCATCTGCATGCATGCAGCATTATTATAGCCACTGTTATACCTTTTAGATTTCTTGTCTCCCATCTCAGCTGCACAGCTGAACTGTAGCATACATACCAATGAAAACACATGTGGTTCTTCCCATCCGCAGAACACACCCATACCCACAAAACTACTTAATTATTTCTGTCTGGCCTGTACTCCTATTATTTTCTCTCCCTAGTTTGGAATGGCTTCCATGCAAACAGATTTTAAGGGGCAAACACAAAATTAGGAATATCTTGACACCCACCCACATGGCCAGTCCCCCCCATCATGCACACACACTGTAGCAGGTGCGGCCATGCTGCTATAGCCAACTCACCAAGTATTGATATAAATCAAGAGTCTCTTGCTTGTGTAGTAGGGAGCCAGAGGCAGGAGTTTTTAAGAGATATGTCCATGGGTCAGAGTGCTGGGGCATACCTTCTTGAAATAAATGGATTTTTTTTTATTACTATTCTATACATTATGATGGTGAATTGGAGAATAATTAAGGCCACTGTTCTATTAACAAGACCCTTGTTGTTAGTCTAGTGGTGGCCTTCATTAATTTCCAACTCTTCATCAATAATATATAAAATGGTAATAAAAAATACCCCCATTCATTTCAATGGTGTGCATCCCTGCAGTCTCCCTTGTCCTATGTCATAATGTGCCTGAGCATGGGAATGTGAAGGTCAGCTTCACGGGGGGAGGGGGGCGCTTCATGGGGGGGACATAAGCCTGACTATAGTGAGGCTCCAATAGTCTGTGCATACTATATCATTCAATTGTCCCTGAATGCAAGGGACAGCCTCATTTTTAACCCTGAAAACTGCTCTGCTCTTCATCCTTCCCTCATATGAACATACAAAATGCCAGCAGAAGCAGGCCTCATGGTCTACTGAGTCTGCTCAGATTGTGCAGCTAGCCCCTCAACTTGCAGCTGCCCCACCTTCCCCTTCCCTCCTCATAACCACCCCCTCACTATGTCTCACCCTCTCTTAAATCCTCCGACTGTACTACATGATACCACCTTCTCAGGCAGAATGTACCACTTACTGTATCTATCACCCTTTCCATGAAACAGTGTCTAATGATTTCCCTTCTAAATCTTCCCTGACCAATCTCAGCTGATTCCCTCTCATGCCCCCCCCCTTCTGATCTTAAGAATCCCTTCCATATTAATTCTTTTAATACCCTTTAGGCACTTAAAGGTTTTGATCATATCCCCCTTACCCCTCCTCACTTCCAGGGAATACATTTGCAGTTCTCCCAGCCTCTCCTTGTAGGATTTTCCCTCAAGTCCCTGTATCGTCTTCATTGCCCTACGCTGCACCCCCTCCAGCAAACTGATGTCCCTCTTCAGGAATGGATGCCAGTACTGCATGCAGTATTCCAGGTGCAGCCTGACCAGTGACCTGTATGGGGTAGGATCACTTCTCTGTGCCTAGAGGTGATTCCCCTCACTATGCACCCCAGCATCTTGTTTGCCTTTGCAACCACCTTCCTGCACTGAGCTGAGTGGTTCACACTCCCCGTTACTAGTACCCGTAGATCCTTTTCCTCCATTGTGCTTTCCAACTGTACCCCACCTAACTGATATTTCCTCCCTGGTTCCTTGCTCTGAAGTGCAGCACCTTGCATTTCTTGCCACTGAATCCCAACTGTCATGTCTCCAACCATTCCTGTAGTTTGGTCAGGTCTTCCTGCAGCCCCCTCCACCCTTCTATGTCATCTACCACTGCACCAATCTTAGTATCATCTGAGAACAGACTTATCCTACTCCAGATCCCATTTGAGATATTGGCTATGAATATCCCAAACAGCACCAGTCCCAGTACTGAACCCTGGGGCACCCCACTCATAATGTCCCTCTGTGATGATAGTCCCCACCACCACCCTTTGCTGCCTACCCCTCAGCCAGCTGGTGATCCAGTTAACCATTTTTGTCTCCTCCCCAATGTATTCCAGTTTCCCCCCAGCCTCCCATGTGGCACTGAGTCAAAGGCCTTGCTGAAGTACAAATATAGGATGTCCATTGCATGGTCCCTGTCCAGTTCCCTGGTAACCCAACCGTAGTACTCAACTAGGTTGGTCTGGCAGGATCTGCCCGATACAAAACCTTCCTGATGGCTGTCTTGGAGCCCATTGTCTTCCAGAAAGATCACAAGCCTCTCTTTTAGGGTTGACTCCATGAGTTTCCCCATGATTGAAGTGAGACTCACCTGTCTATAGTTGCCTGTATCATCCTTTTGGCCACTTTTATGAATGGGCACCACCTGGGCCATTCTCCAGCGCTGTGGCATGCATCCTGTGTCCAGTGATGTACTGAACAGGTCTGCCAGTGGTCCCACCAGGATCTCCACTAGCTCCCTAAGTACCCTAGGGTGAATGTCATCCTACCCCAGCACCTTGTCCACCCTCAGTAGCCTTAGTCCCCTCCAGCACCCTTTCCTCTGAGATTCTGATATCAGTTGCCCCGTCCCCCCTGCCCACTCCACCCTACCCATGAGGTATCTTCCCCCTCTTTCCTTCATGAACACAGAGCAGAAGTACTCATTCAGTGTCTGTGCCTGGTCCTCCCCCTTCTCCACCTACCCCCCCATCCTTCTTAATCCTCACAATCTGGTATTTGTTTATTCTTCTCTTGCCAATGTACCTGAAGAAGTCTTTTTCCCCTTCCTTGATTCCTTGTGCCAGTCTCAGCTCTCTGGAAGCCTTGGCTGCTCTGACTAGCCTGGTATCCTCCCTGGACTTCTTTGTGTACTCATCTTTGTCCCCTTGCCCTTCCAATTTCCTAAGCCTCCCAAATGCTTTTCTCTTGGCCCTCACCCCTTCCATTACATCCCGAGTCAGCCAGCTCAGCTTTTTTGCTCTCCCCCTTCTTGCTCCGTGTCCTGGTGCAGGTCTCAGTAGTGTCTGCCAGCCCTTTCTTAATGATATTCCATATTTGGCTAGCACTCATGCATGTCTGAATCCCCACCAGATGCTCAACCAAAATTTCCCCCATCCTTTTAAAGTTTGCTCCTTTAAAATTGATCACCCTGGTACCTGTTCTTTCTGTTAACCTTCCCATATTGAGTGTGAACCACCCCATATGATGGTGGCTCCCGCCACGGGGTTCTCCACTCCCAGATCCCTTACAGCCTCCCCGGTTGTTAATGCCAGGTCCAGAGTCCTCATGGAAAACATGCTACTCACTCAGAGGATGCCCTGTAAATTTAGAATCTCTGGCAGGGGCACCATTTCAGATTTCAGCAGGGGGAAGACAACAACCAGTGGAGGCCAGGTGCTAGTTAGTCCCTAGGTTGCAAGCTCTAGAATGTCTGAAACATCTCTAAAAGGTAAAAAGTATTTATTGTGACTGAAAAGTGATATGCAAATCAGGAAAAATTAAAATGTATAAGATTCATCAGTCTATACCCTGGAGAAGTGCATCAGATTTGGGTTTAAACCCACCCAGTTACTAACCAATTTTTTTCCTGGCTGACGTTCTGACCCCCCCCCAAATAAATTTCCCGATTTCTCTCCCCAACTCCATTTCATTCAATACCCATCCCATATGGGTCATGAAGCTGCCCAAAGGTGCAGAAATGTGAAAAACACATCAATATTTCAGTCCTTCCTCCTATACCAATCCCCCTGTAAAAAAATGTATTTACTTTTACTTACTCAACCTTCTGGCCAGAACCTACAACTTGGCCCAGTGTGCCACTGGCCCAGTTTTCAGTCCTTTCCTCCTCCATCCTTCTGCCAGAAGCTGGATGCTAGAACCAACCATCACAGGTCCCCAACGTACTCTGTGACCAAGTCACCTCACCAACAGAACCCACCCATCCTGTGTTACTTGCTTCTTGCTTGGCTGCTGCCATGGCTGCTGCTGCAATGCACTGATCAAGGCCAATAAAGGCCATCCACACTGCTATCACCACTGTTGCTAGACCTAGCTTGCTACTGAGGGTGTCTGTGCTGTTTTTTTTGGGAAGCAAGCCTAGTAGAGTAAGTAGGTTGCCTAGTCTAGAGTTAGCTTGCAGCTCACCCTCTGCCCCTTCAGCCACCTGGGGAGATGGAGACTCACTAAGAGTAGACCAATAAAAATATGCCACAACAACACTGCTATTGAGAGTTCAGTGCTCACAGTCCTCCAAGCTGTAGTGTGCAGCCTGGCTACTCTGTGGCAGGAAAGACAGTGTTGCACTCACATGACTCATGTGTTTTTGCTTTGCTGGAGTCCCATGATGTCACGTGTGATGATGCCATGCTAATAGGTGGAGAGAGTGGACAACATGATGCAGACACAGTCAAGTCAGGAGTGCAGCTGCAGCATCAGTTCACACAGGCCTGTTTTCATTAGTGACATTGCAGAGTTGCTGGAAGGAAAGGTCTGCCTATTTGCAGATGACACCAAGATCTGCAACAGGGTGGATATTCCAGAAGGGGTGCAGAAAATGAAGAGGAACCTGGAGAAGCTTGAAAGATGGTCAGAGGTGTGGCAACTGAGGTTCAATGCAAAAAAGTGCAAGATAATGCACCTGAGAAGGGGGAACCCTGGGGAGAGCTACAGGACAGAGTGGGAGGTGCTTACTCTCACCAAAGAGGAAAGGGACCTAGGGGTTATCATATCTGATCACCTTAAGATATCAAAGCACTGCACAAAGGCTGCAGGGAGGGTCAGTGGCATTCTGGGGTGCATAGACAGAGGTATTATTAGTAGGAGGTGGAAGGTGGTGATGCCATTGTATAAAACACTGGTAAGGCCTCACCTGGAGTACTGCATGCAGTACTGGAGACCACACATGCATAAGGACATAAACAAGGTGGAGGCTATCCAGAGAAGAGCAACAAAGATGGTACATGGTTTGCACCACAAAACATATGAAGAGAGACTAGGAGACCTCAATATGTACTCACTGGAGGAGAGGAGAGAAAGGGGCGACATGATAGAAACTTTTAAGTACCTCAAGGGCATAAACAAGGTGCAGGTGGGAGATCTTTTCCAATGTGGAAAAGATACCAGAACAAGGGGGCAAGGTATGAAATTGGAGGGGGGTAGATTAAGAGATAATGTGAGGATGTTTTTCTACACAGAGAGGGTGGCGAATGCTTGGCATAGTCTGCCATAAGAGGTGGTAGGAGCAAGCACAGTGGAGGGGTTTAAACATGCCTGGAACAAACACAAGGGAACCTTGGGCAGGAAGGGAGTGATAAAAAGCCATTGACCATGTAGGGTGAGTAGAATCATACATGTATAGGGCCTATGGGCAGACTGGATGGGCCTAGCAGTCCTCATCTGCTGGCAATTTCTATGTTTCTATGTTTAGGCTGGGGGGGCCACTTATTGTGCAAAAGATCAAATCCAAATCTATCATCAACATATATGTATTAAATGTAGTGCCATTATTGCCACACCATCAGAACAACATACGCACAAATGCGGGGGGGCAACTGTTCCCCTCTACTTTACCTAAACGGTAGCCGTGCTTCATGTAAGAAATTCATTCTCAGGTGCTAACATCAGTACAAGTAAATGCAATGGTTTCCATTGTGTTCTGAATTACTGTATCTCCATGTTTCAGGATGTGTCCTGATCGTCGTGAGGGTTAGTGTCCCTCATTGTCGCTAATTTTGAGTGTCCATGTCCCTCATTACAGTGACAAAATGTGAGGTATGGTGCATGCTTCCAAGACCCTACTCACAACAAAGACTGCTTGGCCATAGTATATTTGCTCCATACAGAATGACAAAGGGAAAGTAAGTGAGCTGAAACAGTCATGGAGAAATACATTTGTAGCACTAAATATGTTGTGCCCACCTGGGGCTCGCACCTCGCTGCTGGAGGAAAAGCTACAAGCCTGTCCTGGGAAGCAACCCATGATTCTGCTACTGCAAATTAGCAGACCCTGAGGCTTTCTTCCCCTGTTGAAACTGCTGCCCAGGATCCTATGAACTCCAGTTCATTGCAGGGCCCAGAAATCTACTGAAACAGCCAAAAGCTGTATACCCCCTCAGGTGAGTCTTGCCCACCTGGGGCTAGCACCTCGCCACCAGAGGAAAAGCTACAAGCCTGTCCTGGGAAGCAACCCACGATTCCGCTACTGCAAATTAGCAGACCCTGAGGCTTTCTTCCCCTGTTGAAACTGCTGCCCAGGATCCTCCAAACTCTGGTTCATTGCAGGGCCCAGAAGTCTACAGAAACAGCCAAAAGCCATATACCCCCTCAGGTACGTTGGTATTTGGCTTCTTTGGAAATTCTGAATTTTCAGCGCCAACACTCTGATTGGAGGATCTCAGCCTCACTGACTTCTTCCTGCTGGTCTCCATTTTACTTTGCTTCATTAGAGACATTTATCAGTGCTGCTGACCCTGGGTCTATTCTTTTTTGTAAAGCAAGAATTTCATTTTTTTATTTTTTATTTTATTTTTTTTTTTTTTTAAGTGTCTTCTTTGTCATTTGCAAATTATACTACATAGCCACTAGAGGGCTACAACAGCTGTCTTTTCTGTTAAAGAGGAAACACATTATATTTTCTACTTCCTCTTCTGCTCTAGTGGACCTGGGATACCTCTCTTTCTGAGGACCATCCCCAGGGTTTTTCTGCCTGTTTCTCAGGCTGAACCATGCTCATCCACTAAGGCTGCAAGACTTGAACGCCTTTCCCCACTCCCATTCTGTAGTGGTGGAGCAGGGCCAGAAACAGAAATGAAAGGTACAGACCAATCTTGCCACTGCGGATTCCAACCTTGGACCACCTCACTGGCTCAGCTGCAAAGAGTTGCTCCACAGGTACATTCAGCACCAAAACTGCCTGTCAGCCAACAAAAGGATTTTGAACTTATGACACCTGATCGCAGATTTGTCTAGGCTTCTAGTGACTTTTATTGCCAGATGTTGTTTAACCAGGTATAGCACACTAAGCTTAAAGCTTTTTTACAGGAATGACCTGGGAGCACAAGGAGGTTAAGTGATTTGCTTAGGGTCACACAGTATGCAAGTGGAAGCTGTGGGATTCAAACCCAGGTCTAGTCTGCTGGATGTCACCAGATTTGCAGCTCAGAGCCTTAGACCACTGCACTATACTGCCTCATTGTGGCATTTAGATCTACCATGGAAAGTTACAGCTGGTTCCTCAGTGAGTCACTAGCTTTACTAGTGCTCAGCTCAATTCTTCAGAACCCTCATCCCTGCCTAAAGTGGAATGACCCTTGCGCTTCTCCCTGTCCTGCGTCAAACAGCTCCTTTCAGGTAGCCATTCTGGACTATTGGGCTTCTCAGCTGTCTCTGCCTGGGAGTGGGACATCTCCTGAGCTGCCTCTGCAGATTACTCCCCCATCCAGACTCGAGACTTCCTACTCATGGTAAATTCCTGCCAGGATAATAGTGGCTGCAACACTAGGCCAGTATAACACCAGGAGTGGGTACAGACCTACCCATCAACACCGCCTCCCTTATCGCCCAAAAAATAGTGTTTACAAATTACAGTTAGCTGCCTTAAAAAGAATCCTGCTTCTTTTACTATTGTGCTCAGGCAATGTCGAACTCAACTCAGAACCATTAGACACCCTTGCCTCTCCATCAGACCTGGCAGGTATCAAAGGAATGTCTTTTATGCATCTTAATGCCTGTAGTTTGCTGAAAAAGTTCACCCTTATCCAGGCTTGGGTGATCCACACCCTACCTGATGTCCTAGTGATCATTGAGACCTGGCTTAGGCCAGCCACCCCAGACAATGAAATCAATATCCCAAATTAGTTACTCTTCCAAGCGGATAGGCAATCAAGAGGAGGTGGGGTGGCAATTTACGTAAGGGACAAATACTCAGCCACATGCATAGATGCATCATCCTCCCCCAAAGAATTCGAGTGCTTGACCCTAAAGATCGAACTTTCTCCTTCCAGTGCACTCTGTGTAATAGGCTGCTATAGGCCCCCTTCTGCCGGGCCTCATCTCCTGTCTCACCTCAGTTCCGTACTGGGGCTCAGTTCCTTGGAAACCATTATTCTTGGCGACCTGAACTATGATTGGCTATCAAGTGCATCAGCTCCCTCGAAATCCTTTTGTGACACTCTAGGGCTGGTGCAACTCATTGGCAAGCCTACTCGCCCAAATAAAAAGAACCTGAACAACAGCTCCCTCTCAGATGTAATTTTGGTTAGCAAGCCACATCTGTTCTCTCATGTCGGAACATTTTTCTCAGACATTAGCGATCATTGTATAATCACCACCATCATTAGATCCGTGCACAACCCACAGTTTGTGGCAAAGTTCTCTATCAAGAGGTGCAAATGCAACTTCGATTTGTTTGCATACATCCACGACTTGAAACATTCACCGCGATGGCAGCAATTCTTCCTAGCCAAAACGGTTAACAGGGCGTATACTATTTTTTACGATATTTTAAGTGAGGCTTTAAATAAGCATGCACCCTAGGTTAAGGTGCAGGTCAGGAGCACAAAGCTTCCCTGTTAGAAAGGGATACTTTATGGAAAAAAGCCAGAAGAAGCAAGAACGACTCGGATTGGTGTCTTTTTAAGAGAGCACGTAACTAGTGCACCAGGTTGGTCAGAGCAGCCAAGGCTGCCTACTATCGTTCAGAGCTAGCCTCTGCCTCAAGAAATCCTTCAAAGCTCTGGAAAACATTAAAAGACATGTCTGGACACACACCTAGTAATTCCATTCCAGCAAAAATTAAGTCCAGTGGCAACATTATCTCTAACCGAACGGAGATATTGGAAGCTCTCAATAACCATTTTACAATAGCAGAGATAGCATTTGATACTTCCCCTGCCAATGGCCTCCACAAAGCTCAGGGCCCACCAACCCACGAGTCCCCCCCCACACCAAGGAGGCCTTCTCCCTCTTGCCTGTCTCTCTAAAAGAGGTGGAAGACCTACTGCTGCAACTGGACACCAGGAAGGGAGCAGGCTCCGACTTCATAGAGCCATACTATCTAAAATGTGCCTACCATGTGCTTGCAGTGCCAATTACCCACCTATTCAACATGTCATTCTCCCAGGTAGCCTCCCCTCAATGGAAAATAGCCATGTCATTCTTTCTATTAAAAGCAGGTGACCCTAAGTCTAAATAATTACAGACAGATTTCCTCCTCCCCATCCTGTCTAATTTACTAGAAAAATAGTGTGTGGCCAGCTAGGGGTATACTTAGAATCCAGAAGCCTATTAAACCTGGTTCAGTCTGGATTCAGAGCAAAGCACAGCACCATAACAGTCCTAGCTAAGGTGACCAATGATTGGCTCCTAGACCTTGACAACAAGAAGCATGTCTGTGCTGTTTTCTTGGATCTTAGTAAGGCATTCGACACAGTCGATCACAGCTAGCTTCTTTCCTCCCTATGCACCTTAGGCCTGGACCATAAATCTATGTGCTGGTTTGCAGACCACCTCGGAGAATGGAAACAGCAGGTTAAAGCTGAAGGTGATCTATCTTCATTAAAATCTATGCTGAGGGGCATGCCCCAACACTCTATCCTTGATCTCCTCCTCTTTGCAGTCTACATTAACAACATCAATGACTCCAGCAAAAAAGCCAACATCCACTTATTCGCGGACATCACTGTACTGTACTTGAGTCGTCCCATGCCGGAAGCAGCCTGTGAAGACCTCCAAGGTGAATTTAACCTTCTACAATACCAGCTCATAAACAAAAAGCTTTTGCTCAATGCAAAAAAGACAAAAGCCATGCTCTTCTCCCCCTCCTTGCATGCGGCAGTTCCTGCTGGGGGGGGGGCTACCCCACAAATTACCACTGTTCTTGGAGAAACACTAGAGTATGTTCAAGTTTAAGTTCAAGTTTATTGCAGGAAAACTCCATTGAGCAAGCTCATTCACAAGGAGGTCCTGAGACGGACGTGCAGTCAAATACATTAAAAGAATTACATGATATTACATAATGTACATAAAGAGCTCCCTGGATACACAAAATTCATGATGGGAGGCGACACTAATTATAAGACAATACATTGCATATATTAGGATTTCACCAGAGAAAAATAATGTTCCTGGAGAAAGTAACAGTAATTACATAACTGTACCTAACACGCTAACAGAATTCCATCAGATACACTGTTAATGGTGAGAGGTAGAGCTAGTTACATAGAGAGATGTAGCTAAATTCAAATATCTAGGAGTTAGGCTCGATCATAAACTTTCCTTTGCTGACCATCTCGAAAAACTACAGAAGAAACTAAGGCAAAGATTAGAATTATTCTACAGAATTAACCACCTGTTTACAAAGGAGGCCAAGATTCAACTGGTTCAAGCTACCTTCCTATCTTTAATAGATTACATGGACCTGCTCTACAGCCACTGTACTGCCTCTGCACTGGTTAAGTTGGACACCTTCTACCACAAAGCTATCAGGTTCATTACTTGCCTTCCACTTTCCACACACCACTGCTCCCTGGACTCAATGTTAGGCTGGACTTCTCTTCACTATAGGAGGAATAGAAACACCGCCCTATGGGCCTTCAGAGCGGTGACCAACAAGCTCCCCTCATATGTCTCAGATTGTATTCCTTGGAGTGTGTTAGGCACCTGCGCTTTAAGGAGCTATTCCCTAATTGCCCTCCAAGTTCCAAGGGTCAACACTTGTTTCGGCAAAGCTGCTCTAAGCTTCTCTTTATCCACATTGTGGAATGGTTTACAAAGGAACTTGAAGCTGAGCTGCCTTGTTAGCCTGAATATCTTCAAGGCGCTCTACGATCGCTACATGAAAGCATCTTACAAATGTTTTCCTCACCATTAGCCCACTAATTCCGCAACTCCCCCTTTCCATCCTAACGCTTGCCATGTTTCTACCCCTGGCTCTCACTCTTTCCCTATTAACTCTTCCTGCTGCACCAACCCTTCCCTGTCCACTCCAGCCTGGCTAAAGTCCCACCCCATCCATAGTAGTGTCGCAATGATCTACCCCTCCTCCGTCATTGTCATAATAAGCAAGTACATGACAGCCATCATCACTTTCTGTGGTTTTAGCCCAATTTTTCCCCCAGTCGTCAGTAATATATCCCTCCTCTTCTTTACCTCTCTAACCTGCCACCCCATACACGGCCTCTTTCCCCTATATGTGTAGTTGCCGGCTGCCTCACTCAAAAGATCTCTGCTTATAACTCCTGTTTGCCTATGGTTGATTGTACATCTGTTGACTTCTTCAATTGTAAAATAATGCTGTTTTTTTTATTTATTTCAACCTTGTACTGTACTGTATACACTGTATATACTTTTTCTTCCTGGTATATTATTGCTTTTTGTATACCTGCTTCTGTACTGTACTTTGATGTATTCAAGACCAAGTCCACCTTGCAAATGAGCCTTGCTCAATGGTGCCCGCCTGGATTAATAAAGATTTTGATTGATTGATTGATTTTTGTGAATGACAAAGGGAAAGTAAGTGAGCTGAAACAGTCATGGAGAAACACATTTGTAGCACTAAATATGCATAAGGGGATTTGTATGGCCCAGAAAAAAAGGTCAGGCTTTACAACACAGAGGCCTCTCTTCACACATCTGGAATGGGGGATGTTGACTGAGCATATCCTAGGCATTTAATGTAGTAAGCAAACAATACTTTACAAATTAATGGTGCTTTAATGACAAAAATCAAAAGCCATTAAACAACCTGCAAAAGGCTCAGAATTAATCGGTTTACCCAATTTTAATGGGAACTCAATAAAAATGTATTTTAATGACTCTTATTGCTAGCAGCAGTATAAGAAATAGAAACTGATGTGTTTTTTTTTAGATGAGATCTGTACCAGCTTAGCTGTTGCACACATGGCAAGTGTGCAGCATGTGAACCTAATGTGATATTTAAATGATATTCACATCAGCTTAACTGCTTCACTCATGTCAAGCGTGCAACATGCGAACTTGATGTAATTTTTAGAAGATGTTCACACCAGCTTACCTGCTGCACACATGTCAAGCTTGCAGCATGCAAACCTGATTTACTTTTTTGACGTGGTTCGCATAGGTTTACTTTGTGTATGCGAACTGCATGCAAACATTGCACAAGTAAACATGTGGCATGCATTCTGCACATACACAGCACACTTATATTTTTGTAAGGGAAGATTTAAATAAATAACCTTGAGGCTTCCACTCTATTTCTCTGAGGCTGGGAGATCAGAAGGCTGTGGGTTCTAGCCCCACACCGGACACTTGGGTTAATATCCCAAGACTGACACTGCAGTGCAGCATGAGGAGGGCACAGCACTCCTGAGGTGCTGTCTTTTGGATGAGACATTAAACTGAGGTCCCATCTGCCTGTTCTGGTGGTAGTTCAGGTGGAAGTTAAAGATCTCATGGCACTTCTCGAAAAGAGTAGGTGGAAGTTTTTAATATGGAAAACAAAAATGCAATTCCAAACAAAAAGTCAATAAATCCTAAGAAAAGTACAAAAAAATAATAATAATACAAAAAGGAAAGAATAAGACATCATAGAAAGCAAAATGGAGAACATGAGAAATACTGAAAATAAAATCCAGTCAAAGCAAATCAAAACAATGCATGAATAGAAAAAAAGACATAGATAATAACAGCTTCAAGTAATAGGAGCATCAGTATCTGTGATCCAAGAGAATCCAATCCATAACTCAAGCAATCAACTGGTAGACATAGAAGATTTCTCATTAATATAGACACATTTCATTTGATGCACTACTTTCAAAAACAATTCCAGCGATGTTCCTTCCCACTTATGTAATGTATAAGTATATCTAGCAGACCAAATCTGCCATTTAAAGACAGTCATTAACACTTGCAATGTGCTATAATGCCATTTGCATGTCCACGAGATATCAAAAGTTCCAAACATCAAGTTTTGAAAGGAGATTGTTGAGAAAATAACATCAAACCATTCATGCGCTACAAGGGCCCAACATTTTGAAATAAAAGTACAAGAGAACAGGAGATGCTCAATTGTTTCCTCCTGCTGTATGCAGTCAAGTCGAGCACAAAATCTTTCCTGCTGGGTCTTGTGTTTTTGGTTAGACTTGACATTAATTTTGCCATGACAGGCCAATCAGTGAAAATCCCAAATAGTATTAGGAATACGCTTATTAGCAAGAAACCCCAATAATGTAGTTCTATAGCTTAATGGACATTTATCAAAAACAATTTCTACCTGACAGATAGTATCCAACAAGAAAAAATACAATTGTTTCCTAGACAGATTTAGGACATGAAGCGTCAACAGATTCCATTGTTTGATCCACAAAAAGGTGCATCTAATATATTCAGGAGTCACTGCAGATCTCTTAAAACATTTCAAGGATTGAGTGTCCCATAACATGAGCCATTCTATACATTTTGGTCTTAGGAACATTTCCCAACCTTGAGTATCATCATTCAACAAAGGTTGGATATTGTTATGGAGAAAAAACATATTGAAAAAAGAATGGGATTGGGCATATTAAGTCCACCTTGTTTAATGGGAAGATAGAGAGTATTCCATTTTAATGGATTTAGGCGACTACCCCAACAGGCCTGAAAGAAAATTCCCAAAAGCCCAACTTCTAAGGATTTGGGGGGAGGAAAAACATAGCAACGGTATAGAAAAACAGGTAATGAGAAACACCCTTTTTAACCCCAATTTTCAATCTATTCCACATTAAAACTTTACGTTTGCCCAAAATAAGTTTCTTTTCCCAATTAAAAACATCCAACTCCACATTTCCCCAATATAACCCTAAAATATTGAGAGGGTCCATGGTTATAGAGATGGGAGGCAGTATAGCACAGTGGTTTAAGGCTCTGAGCTGCAAATCTGGAGACCTGGGTTTGAATCCCACAGCCCCCACTTGCATACTGTGTGATCCTGAGCAAGTCACTTAACTTCCCTGTGCTCCCAGGTTGCACCTGTAAACAGGCTTTCAGCTTAGTGTGTCTTAGCTGGTTAAACAATTGGATAACAAAAAAAAAGAGATACCGGCAATGAATCCAGAGGTATGTAGTGAGCAGTGCAGCCTTTGCCCAACACATTTATTAATATCAAGAGCAGCTCCTGTGAGTTCTCCAAACTTGGTACAAAGAGCCAAAGTGGAATGAACAGAAGGCTCATCACGTACCAGAAGTGTCATATCATCCGCATAAGCCATAATTTTATATGAAATAGTTTGACCATTAAATAATACATGTTGTACTTCCTTAGAATCATTAATTTTCCACAAAAGGGGATCAATAACAAAAGTATATAAAATTAGGCTAAGGGGACAACTCTGTCATACACCCCTCTTTAAAGGAATGAAAGGACCCTTCCAACCTTGGACAACTGGACTAACAGTAGCCGTGCGATATAAACATTGAAACCAGTGAATCATAGACCTGGGGATGTTATAATGGGCCAAAATAATCCATAGATAATCATGATGCACTCTATCAAAAGCTTTTGATTGGTCTTGGGAAAGCAGGTAACCATCTGGAGACCCTATTTTCCCGTGTTTAACCAGCTCTCGCAAGAGAAAAAGTTGTATCTGAATTCTCCTGCCAGGGATAGCATAAGCTTGTGCTGAAGAAATTAATTTCATAGCTGCCAACAAAAGCCTATTTGCCAGAATTTTCATAAGCAGTTTAAAATCAGAGTTCAGGAGCGTGATAGGGCACCAATTACCTAAATCAAGTTTGTCACCACTTTATAAATGTATCAGACTCCCTGTATTCATAGATAAAGGAACTGCTCCAGTATTCAAAATATCATTAAAGACTAGAGCCAGTTCCTCTAAACAAAGATTACCCACAATCTTCATAAGTTCTGTAGGAATACCATCAGGACCAGAAGATCTTTTTCCAACCATAGAGGAAAGTTCTGTTTTAATTTCTAAAATAGAAATAGGAGCTACTAAAAGTTGTATATCTATGTCCTCCAGCAAAGGGATAGCCAAATCATGTAAAAAAGATTGCAATCACATAACAGAGACTGCCAAAGAATTATACATACATGTGGTATAATCAGAGACAATCCTGATGATATCCCTTAGTTCATGACACTCGTTCCCACTGTGGTCCCGAACTGCAGACATGGTCTTTCTGTGCAGTTGAGTCTGCCAGTGTCCATACGGACAAGCGGTTGCCAAATCACTCTCAGTGGAAAATTGTTGCTGATATAATAGAGTTGTAGCCTTATTGGCATGGAAATGAACCATTTTTGCAGAAATTTGGGAGATATGAGAAGTCAAATCTAATCCTGTTTCAAAAGAGACCGAATAAAGCTGTTGTAATAAACTTCTATTATGTAGGTAATCAAAATAAGTAGTTCTAGCAACCCCTCTACTGAGCTGCTTGCATAATTTAGTCAATTCAAACTTCATGTCTTCCCACCATAAAGTAGGAGTATCAAAAAAAATTAAAACAGTCTTCCATGCTAAAATAAAGCTATGGAGGAGCAAAGAAATATGTGGGTTAGACAGCAGGGAAGTATCAAACTTCCAAAATCCAAAACCCCTCTGTTGCCTGATAGTAACCCCAGTGGTCACAGAAACGATATGATGGTCAGTAAATTCAAGTGCTGAAACCATGGCAGTCTGCAAAGGGAGAGTGGGGGAAAAAATATAATCAATTCTGGAGGTTAAAGGACCTTTATGGAAAGTAGGATGGACCAAATTAGTAAGGTGATAGGCTGCATTCAATAATTTTGCTTTAAGAAATATTTGGGACAGTAAGTTAAAATCATAGTATTGTTTACCCTGTTTAGCAGAAATGGGACAATTAAAATCTCCAGCAAAAATCACCTTACATACATTTTGTACAAATGAGGATAACATTTTAAGTACTTATAGGAGCAATCTTTTTAAAATACCAATAAATCAAAGAGCTGCTGGCACCTTAAAAAAACTTTGATAAACACAATAATTAGGTACAATTCAGCTTCCATTCCATGTATATTCTAAAGATTCCTCTTCCCCAGTATTTATTACTACTAGTATGTAAGTAAGGCTCAAGTAACCTAAATAAAGCACATCTTTGAGCTTTTTGTTGAGGGGCATATAAATTAATTAAGCGATAAGGCACTTCCTGGATAAGAACATCCAAAACCAAGGCCCTACCAGAGAGTAGATCAAAAAGCTTCAAAACTTTGGTGTGAGGATATTTAAAGAGAATACCCAATCTGGCACAAGGCTCCGTACTCAGAGACCAAAAGGATGGACCCAAGTACCAGGCCTTAGAAGCCAGTTGAATTTCATGCAGAGTATGCAAGCGAGTATCCTGCAAAAAAAAAAAAAGAAACCCAGATGAAAATGAGCTAAACTGGAAAAAATCATTTGCTGTCTAGCTACCCTCTTGATACTATTCACATTAATTGTGTGAAAAGAGAAGGGTTCAGTCATCAAGTTTGCTTATAGAGGCTTTTCCGGCTAAGCTTGTCCGTATTGTTTAGTTTAACCCTTGCCCTTCCATTTTTGCTGACCCCGGGGATGAACCATTCCCTCAGTATCAGTAGTACCTTCAGGTACCGAGGAGTCCACAGAGGAGACACCAGAATCCATATCAGAGTGCTCTGATTGCAACACGTCAAACTTATTAGAAATCTGGATAGCTGATGACTATGGAAGTAACACTTTGTCTACAGAATCCCAGACAGATTGTCTAGTGACTCTACTACCAGTTTTCTTTCCTGGAGTGGGGGGGGTGGGGTCATAACAGAGTCCTTCAGCAATCGGGATGGGGAAGAAAAGACTTGCACCAGAGGCAGCTGTAGTACCTCAGATGTAGAAGATGGGCCAGCAACCAGAGCTGGAGCTGCCAGAGGAGGGGTTGGGAGCAAAGCAGGGCACAACTAGATGGAGAGCTGAAGGAGGAATAACAGAACCATCCAAGAGTTCAGGAGTAGGAAACCCTGGACAACTCACTTTCTTTTGTGCTAATGCAATTAGCAAACGCTGTTCAGCTCCATCAGCTTGGTCAGGAAAATTGTGTGCAGCAGCAGTACAATTCTGAAATGTGTGACCCAATTCCCCACAAAGGTTACATCTACTCTCATTAAGACAGGTTGAACTTAAATGACCTAGGTCACCACAAATCACACATCTAGCTAAATCACAGACACTACTGATGTGCTCCAAAGACCCACATTTATAATACATCTTCAGTTGTCCCGCATAAAAAAGAATCCCTCTATCTCGACCTAGAAAAAAAGTGTTAGGTAAATGCACTGGACCAGTATCAGTGGTTTTAAGCATGATTTTCACCTTCCAACCTCCAATTCAAATATTCTCTGAATCAAGAATGGCTTAAGGATCTTCCAACAAGGTACACCAGTGTTTCAGCCACACTATCAGGTCCTGTACACTCACCCTTCATTTCTAAAGAGCACAGTAATAATCTTGTGGGAAGATTTAGATAGAGGGATAACAAGAAAGGGGGAACATAAAGAGGATTTTTTCAATTGATTATATTTGACTCAAAAGCGTTCCAGACCCCAAGCAGTTTTAAAGCTGTCATCGAAGGTTGTCTCTCTGAAGACATGAATTAAGGCATAACGTTCAGTTGCAAGAAATTTCATTGAATTCTTCAGAAGAATTTTGGCAACAAAAAGTCTATCCGGAGGAGAATCCATGCCCCCAGTATATGTTAGGCGAATAGCATTGTGTCTCTTTGCTGGGAATATGGGGGTTTTAAACAGTGAGGCAAAAGTTTAGGGTGAAGTTTTATTGATCAAGTTTATAGGCCATTGGGGTGTGGAGGATTCACCTGGAGGTTTGACCCCAGCAGATTGAGGGGAAACAGTTTGTTTCAAAAAAGGCAATTCAGGATTTTGAGTCAAGGCTAAGTCTGAAGGCACTTCCAAGACTGAAATGTCAGTAGTAACTTCAGGTGTTACAGAAATAGGAGCAGTCATAGTGAGCATAGTAATAGGTGTAGTGCCATAAAACCACTGACCTGTAAGTCCATCCAACTGCCAGCTGGCTTCCTGAAGCACTGTAGGAACCGACCAGGCAGACCCCCCCCCCCAGCAGAAGCTGCCGACTCCACAGAGCGTCCTAGGCCAGGCCCAACTGGGCTTTCAGTCGACATTCCCGATGCAATATCTGTGGAAGGCAACAATTTAAAAGAAGTAGCTAAGGTTCCAGCCGCTTCAGCAGCTTCCACAAGCACCACCCAGCTCTTCAGCTCCTTTACAGGAGTGTGCATGTCAGCAGCACCCAGCTGGCTTGGTTTGACATATGAACAGTCGCTGTCAGAGCGCAGCTTCCGACGTGAAGTTTCCAGTTGTGTTCGCTTTTGAAAGAATAAGCTCTCCTCAACTGCAAAATCCTGTCTCAAGATTTGTTCCTGTTCTGACATGGAGCCCACAGAGAGCGTGTTGCATTCAGTTAGGCAGCAGTTCACTACATCAGAGTCAGAATCACTAGTAAATCAGGTACAACCTTTGGAATGTTTAAGTTTGTAGAATCACTCACATGAATAGAATCCTCAGATTGTATAGTAGCAGAATCCAAACAAGAAGGCATATCAGGATCCAAAATCATTTCCACAACAGCGTCCAACACCACAGCAGGTTCCACAGCAACAATCTGTGCTTCCGTCGTTTGACTAGCATCTGCCATGTTGGCTAACAGCCAAATGGCCAAAGGGTCCCCCTACGGCTGAGTAGGGGAATTTCTCCAGTGCCCTGGCCAAATATCCCCCCATTCACTAAAAAAAAAAAAAAAAAAAATACCACCAACAGCTTAATCTGGTTCAAAATCTGTTGGCATTCATTTATAGTCCCCTCCCCCAGGTCATGCCTGAAAATAGGCAGAATTTATCTAGTGCACTTACCCGGTCAACAAAAACTAAAATAAAATAAAATAAAAAATTTAAATTTCTCATTATTTCTTTCCATTTCAACCATTGCTCAATGTGACTGAAAGCCTTACTTCTTCAAGTCTGATTACCTTTAGGTGACAACTAATTAGTCAGCAGTATGTGAAATGGCTGTCTTGAAAACCTTTGCTGTTTGTTTCTAAATAGGCTAACTAAACATATTTTTAGGGTTGGTTTGCTATGTAGACCACATCTTGTTGCACTCAAAGTCAGGAAGTGATTCTGAGTTTTGCCTTAAGAATGCAAGCAGAGGGGGCACAAACAGGATTAGTTTCAGAATTGTTAAGGAGTGACTGCTGTTGCTTGCTTTTGGTTGTTTCTCCTGTCACTTAGTTGTGGTGATCAGCTGACTGTGTATAAGTTGAAGACTTTCTGTTATTCTTTATTCTTGGGTGACCATGTAAGGCCCACTAGGCACAATGCCTGTTTTCAGGGATGACCAAGGAGAACTAGGGAGGTTAAATGACTTTCTCAGGGTCACATAACATGCAAGAGGACACTGTGGTAATCAAACCCAGGTCTGCTGGATGTACCAAGCTCATTCACAGCTCATTAATCCAACCTCTAGGCTATACTGCCAGCCACTGAAGAGTGCACATGGAGTTGGATGAACCAGTGTTGAAGTTCTTGGCAATAGGTGGTTGCCTCATTGAGAAGAAGTACAACTGTGCACAGGAACCAGATGCCTAAGCAGTGAACTTTTCAGAAAATAACTGTCTCTTACATAATGGAACTTGATTTGTTAGCAACATGCTGCAAGTAGTTCAACTCTCTTTCACAGTTCTAGTCCTTGTCTACCTTAAAACACCACCAGTTCCATCCTTCTGTGACCTGTTACAAGCTCAAATGGGCAGACTGGGTGGGCCATAGGCCCTTATCTGCCAACACTGTCTATGTATCTATGTATCTATTACACTCACAAACCCAAATCCTTTATTCTGGGCCCATCTGTGTTAACCACGCCGGCCAATCCCTCTCTTCTTCTGTGAGCTCTCCCATGTGCTAACCCTCTATTCAAGGCCCCTTTGTGTTAACTGCATCACCCCCCTTCCCTCCCTATGTGAGCTCTCCCACCTGCAAACCCACTGTTCCTGGTTTTCAGCATGTCTGCCTTAACAAGACTCTCAACTCCCTCCTTCTGCAAACTCTCCCACCTGCCAATCCTCTGTTTCTGGCCTGATCTGCTATTGCTGCTGGGCATAACCATATGAAGGAAAAGAATCTCCTAAGGAGCAAAAGTCTTAAACTTTACTATTGCCATCTGCCTCAGCTTTATGGGGGTGGGGGGTTCTAGAGGAGTGGGAGCCCTGACTGCAATGGAGTCTAGCCAGTGTGAGGCTAATGCTGTACTGTGTGATCTGAAGTTGAGCCGTGAGTTTAACAGCAGTTCCCAGGGAAAGCTCACATCAGTGCCAGCTTACCTGTGACCTAACATTTTACATGTGGCTTCCTTAGAGGTGACCTCTCTGCACATATCAGTGAGTAGGCATTTATCTTGCCTTTTAGGGGGTCAGAGTGCTATCCATGCCATTAGGATTTGCAGCAATGGTGATTTGACAGGGATTTTAGGGATTTGGATTGCAATAGATACATTTATTCACTGCGCCCTGGCCCAGGAGAGTTAAGACCAAGCTGAAACATGTGATTACATACCTATGAAGTTTGAATGGTGTAAATAAACTAGCTGCATTTCCAGTAAAAGTACCTGCTCCTTTTTTCAGGCTTGAGATCTGTTTAGAAACCAGATGTAAGTTTCAGAACCATGTGCATTTTATATGTACTTTAAGGTCAACTTCAGGTAATTTACATGACTACAAGTACTAAAAAAATGGAGTTAAAATTGAGAGTATGGATTGATTTGACAACAGTTTAAAACTTGAAGGAGTCACATTAATTTTATCTAGACAAAGGACCATGGTGAGTGAGCACTGAAAGATTCTGCAACACAAATGGATATATTTATTTGTCATTTATTTTCATTTAATTGTTCTAGAAATTAATACCTTTGAGCCAGAGGCTCTTTTACAAAGGTTCCACGTCAATTAGGTATAGTACAAAAAAGGTTACATAGATAACACAACAATTTGTGTTGTGTCAAGAGCAAGAAAACATATACAAATACATATCAAATCATTTGTGCAAAGGACATGAGATACCAATAATCACATTATTATTACAAAAAAGAGGTCATGCCAGATTAGGAAAATCAAATACGGAAAAAGTCCAGACAGGGAGGGTAAGAGAAAGGTGTGGGGAGCAGACAATAGAAGGAGAAATGGTTTCCCAAACATGTTTTTGTCAAATATAGGACGAGGGAGGGTAGTGAGAAATAGGAGGTTTAATCAGGGCAGTCACAGGAGCTGGAGGTGGCAAGATGAGAGTACAGCCTTGATTTGAAAGTACCTAGAGAGGTGGATGCAGAAATAGGAGTGCTGAGGGCATTTAGCCAGCTGGGGGCACGATAGGCAAATGATCTTTGTCCCTGAGAAGTCCAGCATCGGGGGACTTGGAGAGGTTGATGTTCTGATCTTCTGGTAAAACGGGTGCTAGCGCTCGAGCATAACAGGTCTTGGATACAAGGTGGAGTGAGGCCCAAGGTGGATTTTTTCGCCATCAGGCAGGTACAGTACTTTATTCGGTTTGAGAGTTGCAACCAACCTGAATCAGCGTAGAGTTCACGTGTGTGGGTACATCGATGTGCACCAGTGAGCAGACGACAGGCCTTATTTAGGGATGTTGTAATGCGACTAAGTGCTGTAGTAGTGGCAGATCTGTTTATAACTAAGCCATAGTCAATGATTGAGATGATGAAGGATTGAATGGCAATCCTCAGTGCAGAATGGGTAAGGAGCTGTCGGTTCCGATACAGGATCCCAATTCGCTGATTAATAGTGTTTGCTGTACTATCAATATGAGTTGCAAAGGTTAGGCCTTGATCAAAGATGATTCCAAGATATTTGAAAATTGGCACTTGTTCAAGGGTATTACCCAGGTATGTATTAATGGTGAGTGGTACTTGCTGTTTCTTGTTTTGCGGATTAAAGAAGAGCATGGATTTAGTTTTTTTGTGGTTTAGAACCAGCTTATGTTCAAGGAACCACATCTCAACCTTGGAAAAAGCATGCTGAAGGTTGAGGCGTAAGAGGTTCTGATCTTTATGAGTGGCAAGAATCACGGCATCGTCGGCATAGAGGATTATTTGTTCAGGGCAGGATTTGGGGAGGGAGTTTAGGAAAAGGCTGAAAAGGAGTGGGCCCTGGATGGATCCCTGGGGAACTCCTGAGCGAACCGGTTTTGAGTCTGAGAGAACTCCAGCTATTTTTACAGATTGAGAGTGCTGAGCAAGGTAATTCTTTACCCAGTCACCAGGACCCTGTGAGAGCCCTAGAGACAGTAGTTGTTTGATGAGTAGGCCATGGTGTACCGTATCAAACGCCTTGGTTAAATCAATGTAGACTGCTCCAGTTAGGTTTCCCTTGCCCCTGGCATTGTGGATTGCTCCTGAGAATTCAAGTAGGGCAGTTGATGTGCTGTGCCCTTTCCTAAATCCATGCTGCTGAGTGCAGAGGATGTTGTGCTTTTCCAGATAGTCTGAAAGTTGGTCCGCCACCATGCGTTCAAGGGCCTTTGAGAGAGGTGGTAGTATTGATATAGGTCGATAGTTACCAGGCTGTGACTTATCACCACTTTTGTGCACAGGATTGACAACTGCAGCTTTCCATTTCCTAGGGAATTGGCTGTAGCAGAGGGAGAGATTGAAAATTTTGGTGAGGGGGAGCAGCACATCCTCCAGAGTGAGGGACAGAAGTTTAAGGTCAATAGTGTCGCTGCTTGCTCGGGACTTAGAAATGACCTTCTTTACATATTTATAGACTTCATGTGCCTTTACTAGTTTGAAATGGAAGGGTGGTTTGGTTGGAGAGGCAGTAGTAAAAGTAGAAATTGGGATGGATCAGCATCAGTGAAGAAACCAGATGAGAGGACACCACTAAGGTCTGTGAAGGTATCATTTAGGGTGTTTGCAATGACCATGGGGTCTAATGTAGTGGTTCCATCCACATTCATTATTGTAGGAGAGGATTTGGACTGCTGACCCATGATATTTCTTATGTTGTCCCAGAAGGATTTCCCTTCACCTCAGGAATTGGAGAGGGCATTCTTGAAATAGGAGCTCTTCATCAAGCGGATCAATTTTGTACAGTGGTTGCGAGCCTGTTTATATTTTTGAATGTCCGACAGAGAGCCAGTAGCTCTTGCAGTGGCCCAGAGGTGATCCCTACTTTTGAGTTGTGCCAATAGCTTCGCCATGAGCCAGGGATTTGAGAGTGCTTTGATTTTGCGCTTTTTTACTGGTGCATAGGTATCACAGGCAGTGTTGAATGTAGTAATAAAGTTATCAAGGGCTAGATCAACATCTTGAGTTTTGTAAATCAAGGACCAGTCTATCTGCCTAAGACAGGTCTTGAGATGAGTAAGGTTGCCATAAGGTTGAACTCTGCTATAGATGGTTTTTGGAGGCGGCTTACGAAACTTATTTGTCCAGGTACATATTATAGGAGAGTGATCACTGAGAGAGTCAGGGAGAACAATTACATTGGTTATACGGACAGGGTGGCTGGTAAGGATCCAGTCAATGAGGGTGCTGGTCCCTGATTTGTAGTTTTTCCTGGTAGGGGAGTTTATATTGCACTCTGATATTCATTTAAATTTATTTTGAAAGCCTACAAATCTGGAGGGTATAGCTGATCAATAATATGAGTATATACTGTATGACATTTTTTCTCATCACAATTTGTGAGATTTGGGTTAATTCTAAAAATTATTATTTTGTACAAATGAGGATAACATTTTAAGTACCTATAGGAGCAATCTTTTTAAAATACCAATAAATCAAAGAGCTGCTGGCACCTTAAAAAAACTTTGATAAACACAACAATTAGGTACAATTCAGCTTCCATTCCATGTATATTCTAAAGGTTCCTCTTCCCCAGTATTTATTATTAAGAACATTTGCAAGAATATATGATCTTTATCCCTCAGGGTTCATCTGCCTCTATAGCTGACTCCCTACTTCAATTCATAATCATCTGTTGTGACATCACATTCTGTTGCCATGGGAGTACATGTGATGTCACACGCAGTGCATCTTCACCTTGAAGGCTACTGGATTACCCTCCAGGCAGAGTGGAGGAGGCATTCCACAAACCTCCCCCTCGATCATCACGGAGCTTGCACACAGTGGAGTCTGCCCCCAATTGTTGCCTTGGAAGTGGAGTCCTCAGGGTTCATCGCTTGGATCCCGGGCAGGGATATTCTCTATTCTGTGCCCTCCTTACCAACATCAGCACTCGTGGAGGGCCAATAAGACAGAGGTGCGCCGAGACCTGTCTCCACTCAGGGCCCTCGACCGATGTCAGTCCCTCCCTTTCAGTTGCTTCCCTGTCCACACTGCCAATACCAAGATTCACCCAGGAGATGGCAGTAAAGTGGTGGGGTTAGCATGGAACCCTTCCTAGATAAGGAAAGTAGCTGTTGGGCATTCAATCCCTCTCCCCCCTCTGGTTGACCACCAATGACCGAGGGCGTCAACGAACCCGGGTGGTGCAAGGTGTGGTGTCCAGCGCCTCAACCCTCAGCGCCACTGTGCCGACTTTGGGTTTTTCTTTCTTAATGTTTTTCAACTATCTATGAATATTTGCCAGCGTAGTCTGTTGTGATTATGTCTCTAAAAACTTCTACTGCTTGCTTGTAACTGCACTGTTGAGTAACTAATCTGCCTAGCACTAGCCGTAACTGCACTGTGGTTTAACTTATCTACTTAGCGCTAGTCATAAGTCTTGGTGCTGTTGCCTACCCTCATTCTGTGACTGCCTTGTTTTTGCCCTTCCCTGCTATTCACTGACCTGTACAGCCTAGCTCCCCTGAGTCCCTTCTAACCTTTTTTTCTCTTTCCTTTTTTCTGCTGGTCTCCAACTGTCAAGCTCACTTGACCTCGGACACTGTCCCCACCCCCTACCTGTTTTTATCTACTCTCTCCCATCCTTCCTTAATCCCCCTTTGTTCACTAACTATCCTGCCCTTTTGTAACTTCCCTCCCTAGACCTTTTGTTATTCAATTATACCCCCAGCCTCCCTGCTGACAGTCTGCCACCAGCTCCCCTCCTCCCCTCCTCTGCCAGACTGTAAAATGAACTTATTCCTCTCTCCTTGCTCCACTAGGAATTCATCGCCCTGAGCAGGTGCACTGGCTTCTTCTGCATTGCAGAATAGCTAGAACTTTGGCCACCGCCCACCACCAAGCTCATAATCCCCTACTCATCCTCCAGGAGCTGCTGCCCGGACACAGTAATCAGGTACTACCGCTAAGGATGGAATCCTAGGCACCTTTTGTCTCCTGCCTTCTGATTGGAGCAGCGTTTCTGCTAGCAGCCTCTGATTGGTCCACACAGCTGCCTGGCCTTTCCCATTAGAGCACCTTATCAGCTCGCTCCAGGGCTTCAAGGACTGAATTTAGCTACTGTATCTAGCTGGGGTTTTTCTGAATTTAGCTGCCATATCTAGCTAGTTTTTCTCCCGACCTCCCACCCCTGCCCAGGCCTCCTTTAAATACACTCTTTCCCCTCCCTCTTCCCTGCTTTGTGCACCCTATTGGTTTAACTACTCCTGTGTAATCCCTGGCTATAAGGATATAGTGCCAACAGTATTTTCCTGGTGACTTGTGAACACCCCTCCTCGTCTATCACTCAATCCTGTTTTTAACCCCTAACCCCCTCTTTTTTAAGTTCTGCACACTGTCCCTACCCTGTGCACTTGGTCACCTGTACACCTTTCAACATGTCCCTAACCTCTTATTTACCACCACCACTACTACTATTTCTCTTTCTCATCTCCCTTAACTCCCCCAGCACTAGTACCTCCCTGCTCTACTATCATCACCACTCTCTGTCAGGATATAGCCCTTGGAGTACCCTACCTCACTTCAAAATACACTATGGTGCACCAATGCTAGTCACCCTCATTTATAGCCCAGATAATCTCCTTCCCCTTCCTGAGTACCCCCTTCTCCTACAGTTTTTCACACCCTGCAGTAATACTCCAGCTAAAAAAACCTCCAGAAGAAGACAGTGTAAGGCTGTCAAACTCCTTGCTCACTATCTTGCTAGGATTACTCTTCTTCTCCTTCTCCTCGCTGGGAACATTCACCCAAACCCAGGTCCTCCCACAATGCCATACATGCGGCACAATGAGCAAGGGTCCCTCAAGCTGGCATATGTTAACGTCTATAGTCTACCAACTAAGCTTGATGCACTCCAAGTCTGGGTGACACAACATAGGCCTGATATTATAGCTTTCAACAAAATGTTGCTCTCACCTAAGGTCCCAGACAATGCCTTATCCATTCCAGGCTTTGCTCTATTCTGACTAGACAGAATTGCCAAGCGCCGGGGTGGCTGCACCATTTATTTGAGAGATACACTTAAAGGTCATGTCATCCCACTACCAACCTCTGCTAACAGCTCTCAAATGTTGGCAGTGAAAATAATTCTTGGCCAGCAGGGCAAATCCCTCACAGTTGTATCAGTATACATCCCTCTGTGTGAACATGTAACAGGCTTCCAAATGATCACTGACTTTCTTGACACCTGCACCCACCGTGGTGAGACAATTGTAATGGGTGACCTAAATATTAACTAGCTGGCACCAGAAGCTGACGTGTATAAGGATGTCATTTCTGCCTTAGATGTTACTCAAATGGTCACTACCCTCACTAGGTTTAATTATAAGATTGACAGTTGTTCTCTGCTTGATCTGGTCCTCATCTCTCATCTTAGCAGAATCACTAACACAGAAGTTCTTCCTGATGCTTTTAGTGATCACTCCCCTGTTTTCTGCCACTGGTCAAACAAGGCAACTAAACCTAAGACTGCATTCTCCTATAAATGAGCCTTAAAAAAAGGAAAACTTCCCCAATTCCTTGCTGTCCTGTCAACGATTGAATGGACACCCCTTGACTCCATGAACAGCATTGACCAAGCTCTTTACTTCTTCATTTCCCAGTTTAACAACACTTGTAACAGTTTTGTTCCCCTATGTTAAAGGAAAACAAGATCCTCCACTAGTCACTGGATTGCCTCCAAACTTGTCTGCATGATGCAGAACCGAGATAATCTCTGACACCGAGCCATGGACTCAGGGCAACAGCATAATATACAGCTCTATGAAGCAGCTAGGAACCTGTGCACAATAGTAATATGCAGAGCAAAACAAGTCTGGTACAAACAGGAACTTACAAACTCATGAGGAAACAGTAAAACCTTCTGGAAGAACATCAAGAACCTCACAAGGAAACCCAATAAATCTCCACCCCAACTCTGCTCGAGGTAAACGGCTCTACTATACAGGACCACAAAGAAATAATGGACTCCTTTAATCTCACATTCACTGATCTTAGTAGTGTCCTTCCCCCTAACTTCTTTGATGACTCAGCCCTGCCCTGCCCCAATAATAGAATCAACCTCCCCAGTAATACCCCACCTTTCTTCTTTAAGAGGGTGTCAATGGCTGAAGCAAAACAAAATTTAAAAAAGTGCTGAGAAAAGCTGGTTTCAGTAGCGACACCCTTGACCTCAAGCTCTTCTCTCTCTCCCTTGACGTCATCCAACACCCTCTCACTAAACTCTTGAATCTTTCACTCTCCCTCAGACAATTCCCCCAGCTCTGGAAATCAGCTATTGTCACACCAATTCACAAAAGTGGTGACAAGTAACTTCTCTCCAATTACCGCCCTATCTCTATCCTCCCCCTGCTCTCCAAGGCACTGGAATGAATTGTTGCTGACCAGTTGTCTGAACACCTCGACAAATATAACCTACTCTGTCCACAACAACATGGATTTAGAAAAGCCCATAGTGCTATCACCACCCTGCTTGATGTCAGTCACTATATTCATGAGGCGCTTGACACATGCTACCTGCTGGGCATGGTGTTCATTGATTTGACCAAGGCCTTTGACACCATGAACCACCACCTCCTGCTGCACTCACTCTCTGCTTTTGGACTATCAATTGATGTATACAAATGGTTTGAAAGCTACCTTTCAGCAAGGAGTTAGAAAGTCAGAATTGCTGACACTCTCTCTCTCATGTGGCCTCCTGATTCGCTCTGGTGTCCCCCAGGGTTCCATCCTTGACTCTCTGCTGTTCAGCCCCTTCATCAATAATCTTCCTGCAGCTTGCAATAATAACATGATACTCTATGCTGATGATGGAGTCCTTTTTTCCACCCATACTGACCCCATCCCGCTCTTCCAGGTCCTACAGATGAACTTCAGCCTATCTGAAACCTGGCTTGTTTAACATAAACTGTTGATGAATTACAAAAAAACAAAGTACATGATGTTTCACAGCTCTCATAGCAAATTTAGAACTGTTAACCTCACTATCCATAATCAGTTACAGCATCCACTTGAGCAAGTGCAGGAGTTTAAATACCTTGGTATTACCCTTGACTGCATGATGTCCTTTACCTTGCATGTTCAACAAACCTCAAAATCAATTAACTCAAGAATAGGGGTCCTTTACCACCACCGTCACTGTCTTACCAATGAAGCTATGCATGTAGCTATAACTACCACTGTCCTATCCATCACTGATTATGGGCTACTCTTCTACAGTGCCACCAGTAATACCACCCTTAAATGGATCAGGATGGCCCTAAACAAGTGCTGTAGACCTATCACTGGTGCAGGGAAGCATACACATACCTGTGATCTCTATAAACAATCAAACTGGCTAAATCTAAATGGTAGACTTGCTTACCAGTCCTGCCTTCTGGCTAAGAAAATCTGCCTTAACCTTACACCCCAGCAACACACACCTTAATGATACCCACAGTCAATGAACATTTTATGCATGGTTCCTTCAAATCCATATATATTGTTACTTTTTGCCATTCCACCCAGGCTCAATGTGCATTCTATACCAGGCCCCCCCATGCTGGTAAATAGCCTTCCTCTTGAAATTGCACCTGAAAACAAGCTTGGACCATTCAAATGTAAACTCCACCAGCACCTCACTGACCTTAGCAGTTGTGACTACCCTGCCTAGGCATGTGGCTCAGCTTCCCCCCCATGCCCATCTCTCCTCCCTTGCCACCCCTTCCCACTATTTTCTCCTTCCCCTCTCAACCCCCACTCCCCTGTCTCTCCCCTACCTCCCCCCTAACTTGTACTACCCCCTGTCCCACTGCATCCCTTCCTACCCCACCCTGGTACCCCAGCCTACCACTCTCAGTCATCTTTTCTCCTTCACCCAACATCGCCTCCTCCTTATAACCCCATCTTCCTCACATCCCCATCTCATCTCCTCCCTGTAACTCCTCTGTTCCTGTACCCCCCCTTGTCCCTCCTCCTGCTCCCTCCTTATCCCTTTGTCTCTTTTCACTGCCCCCACCCAGGCCACCTAGCACTTAATCTGTTCTCTTCCCAGCATTTACAACAATGTCAAATCCTTGACTGCCAAACCCCCACTCTTTGTCCCCCACCCCCAGCTCCTCTCCCCACACACCTAGGATGGTTTTCTTTGTATCTGTGCTTGCTGAGTATATACCTGTTCATTGTTAATTTGCACCACATTATTTTTCTATGGCTTTGTACTGCTGTTCTAATTCACAAACTCATATTGTAATTCACTACTGTTTTGTTTTGCAATTTATGCTGATGTGGAACCTTAGTAAAATAACCTCTGGTTCAAAGATATTTGTAATCCTAGTATTAAATAAATAAAATAGAAAAAAAAAAACTCTTCAGGAGCAAAGATCCTGTTTTCATGTAGATGACCTCAGTAATAAATAATGGGGAGGTGGAATACAAAACTAATGTGAAATATAAGCTGGACTGTGTCTAAATATTATGTCTTGGTAAAGTTCTTCTGAAGGCATCAGCTGCTGTTTAATCCTTTCAATAGATGCTGCTCAGACCATTTTAAAATTGTTACTACTACAGGTATGTTCCTTTTTGTAGGCACAACAGTTGCATGGAAGCCATAAGTGAGCTTCAGAAGAGCATACCTACAGCATTTCATGTATAGAATTAATTTTTCTATCCAGACTGCAGAACTTAAATTGGGCAGGAACCCACAGGAACTCATTTCTACCAGCACTGTCATCTTGTATGACAGTTCCACAAACTCCGCCGTCTTTCTCTGTTGACTACTGTAGAAGAGTTCCACCACCTAGAAATGACAATTCCACCATCTAGAAATAAAAGTTCACCCACCTAATGTTTCTAATTTAACCACTGAAGGACTGTACCCTATTTACTGTATTTGTAAATTTCTTTAGCAATAATGATTGCTCCAGACATACATTGGCATAGCCTCAGACTAGCTGAGAGACCACACTGATGTAGTAAATTTAAAAGAGCACATCACACTTTTTTTTATGTCTAAGTCAACATTTTCAGAATGGGAGATTTGTAATTGAAATCAGTGCACATTTAACTTTCAACCTATATAAATATATGCCAACTTAAAAAAAAAAACTGTATGTTTGAAATGATGAATAACACAAAGCTTATTGACTTTTAAAATAAAAATCAGTTTTCTGCATACATGTATCATATTTGTAAATGATTCACCTTAAAATACATAAGAATCAGACAAATGTAATTTTTTGTTATTAAAAAGGTATTCTAAAGATGTTTAGAGTTCACAATAGAATGTTTCTGAATTCAAACAACAATATACTGTATTTTTGAATGCTTTCTTCTCGCCACACAATTAAACAACATTATCTACTGTATCTATGATACTGGTAATGCAGAGACTGTATAACAGAGTAGAATGGAATAGAAATGATACTGGTAGTGCAGAGACTGTAAAACAGAATAGAAAAGAACAGAACAGAACAGACTAGAACAGAACAGAATAGAACAGACCAGAACAGAACAGAATAGAACAGAATAGAATAGAATAGAATTTGGTTTTATATGACACCTTTCATTCATACTGTATCCTAAAGTAATTTTTTTTTACAAAGCACTGGCATTAGATATTGGTATCACATGACTGTACAATAAAATAGCATTTGGTTTTATATAATGCCTTTCATATACTGTACACTGTATTACAAAGTGTTTTATACAGCACACAAGTTAGATACTTGTAGTCAGGGACAGTAGAGTAGAATAAAATTGAATGTGGTTTTATGTAGTGCCTTTCCTAAACACTTTGTGTTTTACAAAGCACAGGAGGTAGATACTGGTAGCACAGGAACTGCAGAATAAAGTGGAATGGGGTTTTATATAGTGCCTCACTAACACACTGCATCTCAATTTTTTTAAAAGCACTGTAGTTTAATACTAGTAGAACAGGGACTGTAGTATAGAACATAATTTGGATGTAATATAGTACCCTTCTTACACACTGTAACCCTAAGAGTTTTTCAAAGCATATAATTCAGATACTGGTAGTGCCAGACCATAAAACAGCATATTATTTTTATAGTGCCTTTCATATACACTTTATCACAAAGTGTTTTACAAATTATAGAAGTCAGATATTGGTAGTGCAGGGGTTGTAGTAGAATGGAATAACATTTTATATATAGTGCCTTTCATATACCGTGCATTCCAAATTGTTTTTCAAAGCACATGAGTTAGTTATTGATATTGCTGGGACAGCAGAATAGAATAGAATAGAATAGAATAGAATAGAATAGAATAGAATAGAATAGAATAGACTTTGGTTTCATATGATGATGTTTATACACACTGTATCACAAAGTGATTTATCAAACACAAGAGTTAATAATTGATAGTGTGAGGACTGTAGTCTAAAATAGAATAGAACAGAACAGAGTAGAACAGAACAGAACAGAACAGAAAAGAATAGAATAGAATAGAATAGAATAGAATAGAATAGAATAGAATAGAATAGAATAGAATAGAAGAGGGATTGTCCGGTGTGGCGTTTTGGTTATTTGGTCTGCCACTAAAGGACCCCTTATCTTCTTTGTGATCTGCCAGACCCTTCGGTTGCTGCTGGTGAGGACCCCATCTGGACCATGCGAATAAACTAGATGGACGCATAAAATATAATAATGCAGGTTTATTCTGTGGTGTAGATGTTCTTCTCCTGAGGACAAGCCCTAGACTGACAGTTTCTCTGACTGACAGGCATACATGGCACTGCCAGGTAGTGCAACAATTAGATACATGCAGGTTCTAAGTAAGCATTAATCCCCTCTGAAGGTGGCATCTAATGGGGAGTTAATGCATGGTTGGGACCGTTGTGGCCCGAGGCTGGAGGCCGAGTGTGTACAACGGTCCAACCATGCATTAATTCCCCATTAGATGCCACCTTCAGAGGGGATTAATGCACTTGCAACATGACTTCTAGGACAAACTGTGTACTGTCACTGTTATTTTGATCCTATGAATAAGAGAAGTCAGCCACATTTTGCACCATTTACATTTGTATCTTGCACTTTGTGAACACTGAAGAGACACCTATTTTTTGGCTGATGTTGTGAAAACTACAACAAGGATAACTATCAGGACAGGATCTCTGAACATACATTTCAGGACATTTGTCCGATCTGACTGGCTGTTATTTTATTTGCGACACTGGGAGGTCTATTATGTCTTGCTTTGTCCGTTTCGCTATCTACCCGTCTCTCTGTTTTACATATTATCTGGCCTCCTGTGTGTGTGTCTCCCCATGGCTCTGATCTCGCTACATTTCCCATTTTGGTCCCTGACATTTTCCGCAGCTTTCCTCACTCAATTCCAGATCTTCCGACTGCCCTACATGCATTTACCGGACCCACGATTTCCCTTCTCTGTCTCCTACACTACATAGCCTCCATATCTCCACTGCACTACATTCCCCCCTCTCATGCCTCTCAGGGTGCGTTCTGCTCCGGATATTTCCCCCAGCTGCTCCTGTGTCCTCGTCCGTGTCACTGCTGGCTACCACTCTCGCCGTCTTCCAGTCCCTCTTCTGCCCTGTGTCTAATTCTCCACACTGCTCCTCTGTGCTCTGCGGTTGTCCGAGGTACTTTAATAGCAACACAGCATTATCGTGCCATAATGCCGTGTTGCTCCTGCACCACGTGATGCCGTCTCGCCTATCGCGTGACACCCTGATAGAGCGCTCAATAATGCCATGTTACAAGTATTCTTAAAGGGGCTGCAGCTTAACATTAAGCCCCATGCTTAATGTGTGCTTCACATCACCACCAGAACAGTGAAGGTGAGCACCACTTGAACAAGCAATAAATCTATAAACAGTTTCTATGTAAGAGATAATTAAGGCAAAAAAAAATGTTCATGCATTGTAAGGCATTACTTTCACAAAACAGTACTCCACTGCAGGGAGGAGGGAGGAAAGAATCTGGACTACACTGGGGACCAGTCAGAGTAGCACCAGAAAGGGGGGGGCACAATAGTACTTGTGGCCTGGTCATGCCACAAGCGCTAAAGTGCAGGGGAAGGAAAAGGGAAGAGAGGGAAGGGTAGTAGCAGGAGAATACCCAGAGTGCAGGGCAAAACTTTATTAACAGTTGCATAACAATAACAGGTGGACTGTCAAAGTAAAGACATTCCTAAGGAATGCAGTACCATCAGAACAGTTTCATAAGATAGATACAACAAGACATTTACTGCATAACAGTTAAAGACAGAAAAGGAATTAGTCCGGTTACAAAAGTTCAAGACCTCCATCGACTTTTCTGGTCAGTGGGAATGGAGGCATGTGTTGATTGCACTAGTTCCAGACAGGAGGGGGTAAGGTCATTAAAAGTGACCCAGGAGTTCTGCCCACTGCCAAATCCACACCATTTGACTCTGTAAGTCCAGGATCCATTTGTAAACTTCTTTCTTAGCATCTTCTCAATCTGGTACTCTGTGGTGTGTAGAAGAGAGTTCCGAGGAGAAGAAGAAGAAGTTGAAGGTTGAGAAGAAGAGGAAGAGGAAGTCCCATGCAAATCATCTGGCAAAATAGAATCTTGCTGGAGAGCATCAGGAGTGGGAAGATCTGTAGGAACTGGTTGCAAGTTGTCTGGAGGGTTCTCAGCTTCAGAGAGGATGGCAGGCTCAAGGGCAGCTTCATTTCTGGGTGGACTGGGGTCATCTGGGAGGTTGTTACTCAGGTACCCATGCTTCAGTTGGTTTATATGGACTTTATTGTGCACCAGCTTTCCATCTGACTTGCGTCGCAGATGAACGTGGACCAGAGGAAACTTTTCTACAATGTAGAAGGGACCAATCCAGGGGCGAAGCAGTTTCTTGGTGGTGCCCAGAACAAGAACAGGTCAGTACAAATAAACAATGTCCTCAACAGAGAATGAAGGCTCATGCAACTTGGTTGCAGACTCTTTTTGCATGGCAGATTTTCTGCAGCCCAATGTGGTGATTGCAACACGTCGAGCAAGTTCAAGCTGTTCCAGCAGAGGGATAATGAAAGAAGAAGCTGACTTAGGAACCTCTAGCAGTGAGAGATCCCTGTCCAGTGGAGTTCTTGGGTGACTTCCATGGACTAAGAAGAATGGTGTGTATTCTGTGCTGTTGACACAAGGGCTGGTATTGTAGGCAAACTGCACAAAGGGAACAAAATGGTTCCAGGTGTCATGAGTACCATCCAGATACTTGGAGAGTGTGTTGAGAATGGTAGACATCATTCTTTCAATCTGACCATTGCATTGTGGATGGTAACTTGTGGTATGTGTCTTTTTTATGTTGAGACGTTTGCATGTTTCTCGGACAATGGTGGAAAGATAGTTGGTGCCTCTGTCTGAATGTAGGTACGATGGGGTACCGTGATGACAAATGACTGTGTTGAGAAAGGCACTTGCCACAGTGGTGGCTTTAATGTCTTTTAGGGGGATGAGTTCCAAACACTTTGTTAGGTAGTCCACAAACACAAGGATGTACTTGTTGCCAGAGTCAGAGCATGTTGGTAAGGGCCCAAGAATGTCAGTGCTGACACTTTGGAACAGTTCAGTGGCTACCGGCATTGGAATAATGTGTGCCTTTGTCAGTTTGGCAGGAGAATTTCTTTGGGAGCAGGGCTGGAAGGATTTTACAAATTGAACAATGTGTCTGTTCATGTGAGGCCAGAAGAAGTGAAGCCTCATCTTTTTGAGAGTTCTGTGTATTCCCATATGACCTCCAGAAAGTGAAGAGGCATGAGTGGAGAGAAGAACTTGATTGATTAGAGAAGCTGGCACAACTAGCTGTACATGAGTTCTATCTGTGTGATGACCCTTGCCTTCCTTGGTTCAAATGTGAAAGAGCACACCGTCATTGAGGAAGTATTGCGAAGCAAAGAAAAGTACATCTTGTAGGTGCTTCTTTTGTTGCGGTAAGGTTCCAGACTCTAAGTAGGTGTTTATGTCTATAAATTGAGTGTCATTTCTTTGTTGCATTTTAACAGTTGCCAGGAACAGATCAGATGTTGAGGAGATGAGAAGCTTTTCGGCTGCTTGCAGTAACTGAGGATTTGTGTGTCTCTCTGTAGAAGCAGTTGGTAGCAGCAAAGCAACTTGAGGTGCTGTAGGAGTGTCCACAAGATGCACATCTGTGGCAAGAAAGGGAAAAGCTTGTAAGCAGGATCCTTCATCTGCTGAGCAGGATACAGAGGGATATCATCTCTGGCTTACACCATTGGCATTTGAGTGAACTCGACCTGGTCTGTACTGAATTTCAGAGTTGTAGGATTGTAGCATGATGATCCATTGGGCGAACTTGCCTATTGGCTCCTTCATTTCAAATAACCATCTGAGGGCAGAGTGATCAACGATAGCTGTAAAGGAGGAGTAGCGAAGGTAGCAGTCAAATTTCTTTATGGCAAACACCATGGCTAGACATTCTTTTTCTGTGATGCCATAGTTCTGTTCAGCTGAGGAAAGAGAGTGCCTAGCATAGGAGACAACTCGTTCTGTTCCATCTTGAATATGACATAGCACAGCACCCACTGCAAAGGAACTAGCATCTGAGTAGAGTTTGAAGAGTTGGTCAAACCTTGAGTAGGTCAATACTGGAGAAGAGATCAGGTTTTGTTTTAAGGTTTCAAAGGCCTATTTACACTCAGAAGTCCAAATATAGTCACATCCCTTTTTGGTGAGTGCATACAGTGGAGCTGCAATCTTGGCATAGTTGCAAATGAACTTTTGGTAGTAGCCAGGCAAGCCCAGGAAAGCTTGAAGGTCTTTGAGATTGTTAGGCTCTGGATAATCTTTGACTGCTGAGAGCTTGTCTGGATCTGGAAAGATGCCTTGAGAACTAACCACATCTCCCAGGTAATGAATCTGATGCTGTGCAAAACAAACACTTTTCTGGACAAATGTTTCAGATTGGCTTGTCCGAGACATTCAAGCACTTCTTTAAGAGGTTGGAGGTGCTCTGGCAAAGTTCTGCTGAAGATAATCACATCATCCAGGTAGACTAGGCAAGATTACCAAGACAACCCATGTAGCACAGCTTCCATAACACATTGAAATGTGGCTGGACAGTTCCTAAGTCCCATAGGCAGATGATTAAATTGGAAAAGTCCCAAATGGCAGCACCATGCTGTGTATGGACAAGAAGCTGGATCAATGGAAACTTGATAGAAACCACTCTGGAGGTCTGGAGTGGAGAAGTAATCAGGAATGGCAGCACCAAGACTCTCTAAGGCATCTTCGGTTGTAGGCAAGGGTTGATCATCCTGTACTGTGTAGGCATTGAGTTGTCTGCAGTCTACCACAAAGCAACACCCTTAGTCCTTTTTATTTTTTTTTCCTTTGCCAATAACTTTATTTTAATTTTTTTAGAAACAGCACAACTACACCATTGAATAATATATATAGAAATGATGGAGGTGCACAGGTTGGTGCAAACGGAGGTACAAAACTAATATAGTCTTACAATTAATCAAGAAAAATTAAAAATAAAAAGAGAAAAGGAACCAAATAATAAAAAGGAATATATAAACAGTCCCACCCACCCCCACCCCTAGCTATCCATAACATTGATAAAAACATGGATAAATGAAGTCATATTAAAAACCTTAGTTCAGCTGGAATATGAACAATTAAGGGAGAGAAAAAACAATATGGAATGATAACGTTGGAGAAAGGAAAATCATATTGGTGAGAAGAAACATTATTTAATTGGGACCTATGAGACCAAGGGTGTCTCAGTGCCGCTTACTGTAAAAGGGAACTTGTCCCGAGACATTGGTTAAAGTCCTTCCAATATTTGTCAATGTGTGCTGTGTCAGAGGCCACATAAACAGACCTTTCAGCAAGTAGTGCCTATGAATACCTCCCACCATTCCTTAAAAGAAGGAGTCCATATCTCCGCCAGTGACGTAATATCACCAGCTTAGTAACCATTACCACCAATGCCATCCGGCTCTAGAGGCAGTACCTGGGATAAGGTCGCACTTCCCAAACACACAAATCTCTGCAAAAAAATAGAGAGATCTTGAAAAGGCCTCAATCCCCGCTTAACTAGTTCCCATAACTCACTACTTTTAGGGCATGACCACACCTTGTGAAAAGTAGTAGCTAAGGAGCCACTACAGTTCTCACAAGCTGAAGAGCAGTTGTTATTCCAACGAGACAACCTAGCCGGGACCAATAAATGTTATGCAGTAATTTAAACTGGATTTCTCTTAATCTATCCTGTTTAATAAAAGCATAAGTGTCTATCCAGATTTTCTCCCATACTGACTCTGACCAATTCAAAGACATGCTAGCAGCCCAATGGAAGGAATGGGAGAAGAATAAAGGTCAGTCTTTTAAAGATACCCTGGTAAAGTTTAGAAACCAATTTACCTGATAAACAGGCATCAGATAGATATATCCAGAGGTCCCCACTAGGTTAGATCCATTGCCATGCTTCAGAAAGGATTGAATACAGCTTCTAATTTGAGCCAGATTTAATATAGCTTGGGGTCTAACCCCAAATTTTACTACTAGTGATGAAAGTGGGAGAAGCATTGCCCACATAAAAATCAGTAATTCAATTTTAGATGGGAATATTGAAGCAAATTGGTGTATAGGTTGATTGCCAATTAAGAGGTTGGGGTTCTTTAAAGAGGTTGATCACGTCGAACTGGGGGTTAATCTTTAAACAGGTGTATAGTTGATGAATAGCCCTAATATCCCACCCTATGGGGTATTTCTGATTTTATTCGTACTTTAATCCAAGGGGTATAGAGGAGGGACTCTAAATCTAACTTTAACCCTTTAACTATAGCCCTGTCTAACTCAAGGCCTATGGCAGGAGTACTAATTTTCTGGACCATAAAACCGCCTAGCTGCATGAATAGCTAAGTAATATTTAAAAAGTCTGGTAATTGTAGGCCACCCAACTTACGTGACCAACAAAGTTTAAGATAAGCTCATGTGGAGGTTTATATTTCCATAAAGTCTGAGCAGTACCTGCATAGATTCTTAAAAAGACTTTGGAAGGTATATGTTCAAGTTGAGGAGGGATAAGAATCCTCGCAGAACCACCATTTTACAACATTGGTTCTCGAGAAAAGGACAATGGCAGTTTCACCATCTATCCAAATCTTCTAACAGATTTAATGACAGGTAGTAAGTTCAGTTTGGCCAGTTCGCCTAAGTTCTTGGAGATCTGAATGCCTAAATATTCAAAGGATTTAGATTGCCACTGTAGGCCTAAAGACATACACCAACTTTTCACACGGGTGGTCGAGAGGGGAAAAAAGTTGTTTTTGCAAGGTTTAGTTTAAAACCAGAAAAAATACTAAAATTTTCAATTAAAGTGAGGGCTCTAGGTAGGGATAAAGTTGTATCTCATATGTAATAAGACGCCATTCGCGTAATGCTGACAATTTGTGTTCCTGGTCTCCAATTTTAATCTCAAAAATCCGTTTGTCTATCTTAATTGCCCTAATAAGGGGCTCTAAATACAAATTAAACAGATAAGGCGACAACAGACAGCCCTGACGAGTTCCCCTCAGCAATGGAAAAATATCAGATATTAGATTATTGCATTGTATTCTAGCAGTTGGACACGAATAGAGAATCCTAATTAGTTGTATGAATTGTTGGGGAAAGCCAAATCTAACCAAAACCTCGAACATATACACCCATTCCACGCGGTCGAATGCTTTTTCCGCATCTAAAGAAATTAAAGATGCATCCTCATTAAAAACTTCAGGGGTGGACATTAAATAAAACAATTTTCTAAAATGATCTGCTGAGGTGCGTCCCTCCACGAAGCCAGCTTGTTCCATACTAATCAAATCTCACCAGACACTCTTAAGTCTAGTTGCCAGTATTTTAGCAAACATTTTTACATCTAAGTTCAGCAAAGATATTGGTCTATAATTACTAACAGAGTCAGTGGTCTTCCCTGGCTTAGGTAACAGAATTATTCTGGCTTCGAAGAGAGATGCATCCCTCACTCCATGATCAAACCAAAAAGTAAATAACTCACACAACAACGGGGCCACTTCTGCTTTAAATAATTTATAAAAAAGAGGTGAGAACCCATCAGGGCCTGCTGCCTTGTCAGCTTTAAGTGAATCAATGGCAGATATAATCTCATCATTTGTTATAGAGGATATTAGTTTCGCTTTAGAGTCTTGTGGCAGGTTAGGGAGTGGTATTCCATCCAAGAACCTCAGCATTTGTGATAACATAAGTGCGGTAGGGGGTTGGGTCGAATATAAGTCTCTATAAAAGGAGACAAACGATTGTAGAATTCCCTTAGGGTCAGTAATCAGGTTGTCAGAGTCCAAAGATTTTAGGGCCGGAACCCATCTGGAATCAGCCTTACGTTTTAGCTGCCATGCCAGTAATTTCCCGACTTTACTGCCCTGACCCAGGTATAACGCCTTAGATTTAGTTGACATACTAACAACCTTATCGTTCAGAGCCCCCGCATAGCATGTTCTCACTGCGGCCAGCTCCTGTTCTTGGTCACTTGTCCTCGTAAGCTCCGGTATAGCCTCTAATTGTTTGATCCTTATAAGATAGTTGGACAACTTCAAGTTAAATTTGGCTTTCCTCACCGATGCTATTCTAATCAGCTCTCCCCTCCATACCGATTTAAGAGCAGCCCAGGCCTGGTCAGTGTTTGGGATCGTACCCCAATTAAATTTAATTGACTCTATCAAAAAGATACGGAAACGTTCTAGTGTCTGAGCATCTTTAAATATATTATTGTTTAAGGCCCATGTGTAAGATCTCTTCGGATAGAGGACGAAGCCCAAACAATTTTAATTGGAGAGTGGTCAGATATCACCCTTGGGAGATGCTCAGCATTCTTTATCTCGGGGACAACCTGGCAGTTTACTAAAAAATAATCCAGCCTAGAAAAAGACTTGTGCATCGGTGAAAAAAAGGTATAATCGCGGACTGTTGGATTGAGTAGCCTCCACGGGTCTATCAGGCCTAAAAAAGACTTGCATTCAGCCAATGCCTGTTGAGCCAAAGCAGGAAATGATTTCCTACAGGCCGATCTGTCTAGTCTATCCGACTGAACAAGGTTCCAGTCACCCCCCAATATAAGCGGCAACTCCTTAAAGGGAGACAAAAGCACAGCCAAATGGGAAAAGAAGGAGGGAGTCTCTATATTGGGACCATAAATTGATCCCAAAACTAGGGGCTTTCCTCCAAGCTTGCCAGAAACGATAATATATCTGCCATTCGGATCAGCAATTGTGTCCGAATGTACAAAGGGGACCCCCCGGGCTATCAAAATAGCCATACCCCAGCTTGAGGAAGAATACCCCGCCCCAAACACTTGGCCTACCCATTTTTTCCTAAAATATGAAAGGTGGCCTGAAAGGACATGGGTTTCCTGCAAAAAGACAATTGCTGGTTGATAACGGTCTAAATGGTTTAGGACTACATATTTTTTACAATTGTCCTTCCCCCCTTTGATGTTCCATGACAAGAGATTCAGGTTAAATGCCATTGGTCGTTACTTGCCCATGGATTAATGTACGGATAGCTGCCCCCCCCCAAAAAAAACAAAAAAAACCCAAACCTTACCAACACCAACCCCTCACATCCCCAATAAAAAATCAACCCCCAGCTAAACCAATAAACAACCACCCCCAGGCCTGAAGCCAACTCCTCTTGCACTGATCCAAAGTGCGCTATAGAGGTCGGGCTCCCCAACACCCACTCATAAACTTGAATCAGCAACATTAAAAAACATGCAAACCTGTAAACGACCCCAATAAGGATTGGTTAACATAACTTACCCCCAAACAGTTATTGAGTTGTCAAGATTAAACTAATATATTAGGGTTGTCTTTGCAATAGGAGATCCATATATAAAATCTTATAGAAGATTATGAACTGAACACTCAAAAGCATAGTCCCCCTTCAATGCTCCCTGAAAAAAGGGGGAAGAGAAAAAACCAGAAGGGTTAAACTGGCCCTATTATATGGAGATCCCCTGCTTGTTAAGGCTTCCACCCTCTCCAAATGCCACCATACCAGACGATGGCTAGTTAATAGTCCAACAGGGAACAGCAGTGGCTTATTAAACATTGCCACAGCAGAAGGGACTAGTAATTCAGTGGGAGGGGAAGGGATAGCCTTTACTTGCAGAACCAAACAACCTCGGCTGGTCCTTCCTAGAATGAGGTTACCCAGCCCGGCAATATATATAGGGTACGCCACTTGGGCCATTCAGACCTCCTATCACATGGTCAAGGCAATAAAACTGTGAGTAAGTCTGATTTCAACAACCCCACAATTGTTGTAGCGTCAGTACTCTGACGGTGCAACACCAAATTAACCTCCTCCTGGGCAATACCAAAATTAATCTATTTCTGGAAAACTGATATAACAGGTATTCATCTAACAGTTCAACTCGACATAATATATCTGTCCTGGTATAGTAAAATATATAAACAACAAAAAAAATTAGTAAAGCCCATGGAGCCTCTATGTAACACCGAGGTTAAACATAATATAGTCCACTGTTCCATATATTAGCATGACAGTCTAATCATACTGTCTCTTGGAGCATCTAAGCCCACTAGATCAGCATTAAACATCCCATGACTCAACCTTTGGAAAACAAATCTGGCATCAGCATTCAGAGTGAATTCAGAGCTTCATCCACTGATTCATATCGCTTCACCCCTTCCTTAGTAGTGACCTCAAGCTTTGCTGGATATAACATACGGTGGTGAATCCCCGCCGCCCACAGCTTCGAAGTGACGGGGCGAAAGGAAGCTCTGGCCTGCCTCATCTTCCAAGTCAGGTCGGGACTAGGCGAGCTTGTTGCCTTCCCATTGAAAAGAAGACAATTTCCTGGTTTCTTTTAAATGTGTTTCCTGTCCAGGAAATTAAGCAATTTAAAGATAATGGGATGTGGTGGTTCTGTCGGTGGTGGTCTAGCTCTTAGGGCTCGTGCCCCCCAATAATATATTCTGGCCCATTTGGTGAGGGGCCTGCAGATTTCTCAGCAATTTTGTAGAAAAGCAGCATGCTTGGTTTCTTCTTCCCCTCTGGTAAGCTACAAGTAAAATGAGGTTATTGAACTGACTGCACTCTTCAAGGTCATCCACTCTTTCTTCTAATTTGGCCATAGCTTTTATTTTCAGTGATCATGGGTTTTACTTTATCTAACGCCGCTCCACAGACGATATGCGCAGCCTCTGTATCTGTCACCCCGCGTAAGCCTGCGTAAGGGCTGGTTTAATATCAGCCATTTCATCTACCAGCTTAAACAGGGCCTCCTTAATAATGGCTAGATCACTGCTAATGCTGCCGGCAGAAGTACTCTCTTCCTCGGTGCTTGGTGAGGCGCTGCAGCGGGGCCGCTTCGCTTCTGACTCCTGATCACCACCCTGCATTTCTCCACTGATCGGAGCACCGGAAAAATGTTAAACCCATCAGACCACTGATCTAGCAGCTCGGGGAGGTGAATATGAGTGAGTTTGATGGTCGGGAACAGCAGGATTGCCGGTTTGGTGCGGGAGCTCTGGTTGACAGCAGCTACCCCTCCATAGACGTCACGTGGTCTCTCACCCTTAGTCCTTTTTAACCACCAGTAGGCAAGGTGCATCCCCATTGACTTGTAGATTCTTCAACAATGTCTTGGTAGAGCTTGTCTTTGATTATGTCCTCAAGAACTTGTTTCTGTTTGTGTTCCACTTTGTAGGCTTGCTGACGGATTGGTTTCTGGTTGGGCTGCACTTCGATGGTGTGTTGCAAGATATCACAGCATCCAAGCTTGCTATCTAAACCAACAAAGACATCCGGGTAATTCTCCAGGAATTTCAGAAGTTGCTGCTTTTCTGTTGGGGATGCTGGAAGTTTTGAAGAGGACAGACTCTGACTGAGTGGTAACTCTGAAGCTTGAGTGGTAATGATAGTGCTGGCAGGAATATAGTTGGTGAAACCCAGCTGAGGTTCTTGCATGAGATGGAGCTGGTCTCCCAAAGACAAGCAGACAAACTTTCCAATGTTGGCATCCTTTGAAATGACCACTGGCTCAACTGTGAAGTTGCAGTATTTTTGGAAGATTGCGCCATCATGTACCACCAATAAGGTATTTCCTGGAAGAAGAAGACCTGATGAATGCAGTGTGGGGGATCCAGTGACAATGCCAGCAACACCTTGTGGAAGTGGTTCACCTCAAATCTTGGCAATAAAAACCATTTCTGACTGAGGAGGCACAGTGACTGAGTCTATAGCTGTGAGTTGTCTCTGAGGATCTAGTGACAGTTTGTTTAAGGCAAAGTCTAGAATGGCTTTGTGAGCGTTGAGGAAGTCCAGGCCAAGAATTATTGCAGGTTGAAGATCAGGCACTATGTAAAACTTGACGGTAGCTTGCTGTGAGCCAAAGTGTAGCTTGAGATGGACCATGCCTGTGATAGGTATTGCAGCTGTACTTGCTGTGATAATGTACTTTATGTCAGCTGGAGAGACATTAGGCATGTGACGAATAGCTTGGTTGTTTAGAATACTGCATTGATAACTGATATTTCTGCTTCAGTGTTGACCAAGGGATGCACGGACCAATCTCCGAAAGTTACAGGTATGTAGTTTGCTAGGAGAGGTGATCGGATGACAGGTACCTTTGCCCCTGGAAGTGAGAGTGTGCCTGGGTTTGCAGTTGGATGATGCACTGTGTTTGAATTGTGAGAGTCAGAGGGGCAGTCAGTTGCTGTGTTCCTCTGATCCTGGGAGTAGTTGCAGTTATCTTGCAGATTGTGCAGCAGTGGGTGCCTGTAGTTCTCTTGATTTCTGTTGTACTTTAGCTTTCAGCAGACAGCGGCACTGTGTCCCCTGAATCCACACCACTGGCAGGTCACTGGTTCTCGTGACGGCAGAAGTGGATCATGTCACTGTCGAAATGGTTGAAAGACATTGACAGAGGTAGTAGAAGAAGCAGTTGAGCTGCAGTGCAGAGTATTGATACTTGTAGTGAGAGTCTATATCATTGATTGCTGCTGCTGAACACATGTTGCAAGTGCGGCTAACTGTGATGACTGAGGTGCTTGTACACTGGTAGCCTGTGACATTGCTATGGATTCTTGTGCAAGTCGTGCTGCTTGGATTGTGTCCATCAAGTTGGTTGGTTTCTGCTGGATTACATAAAGATGGAGTTGAGGAAGCAGTCCCCATACAAATATTGTGATTTGTTCTTTCTCAGATTTCTGCAGACATTTGCAGCAAGACTCAATGTCCACTATGAAGACTTCAAGAGATTCTGAGGGTTGCATGGTGCGCTCCCACAGCTGCTACTCTAATAACCAGGGTGGATGTGCTTAGAGAAAATGGGCTTTGAAGGTTGTATACAGTGTGGCAGTGTCCCCTTTGACTTGTTCTGGAAGTACGTTGAACCAGGAAATGGCAGTCCATCTCAGAAGCAAGCGCAAAGCATTGGAGATGCACAAGGGATCAGTGCAACCATTGAAAGAAATCCATGCTTGGAATTTTCCAGCCAGTCGACAGTGTCATCGTGAGGCAAGGCTGAGAAGGGTACTGGTTGTAGGCTGGTATGGACTGTAGACTGAGGTGAAATAGCTTTAATGTATGCCTGGTCATCTTGAATAGCTTGCATAGCTCGTGCTCCTTCAGCTGAGATTGATGACTGGATGTCATGGAGGATTGTTTTGATTTTGTAGCCCCACACCCTTGAGGTGGGTGAAGGTAGAACTCCAGATGCTCCAGCACCCATATCTGTGTTGCCATCAGACATTGTGGTTGAAGATGAGCTTTGTTTCACCAAGAGAAAGTCGTAAGGGTGAGAAGGAGTTGCCATCATGCAGGAGACGGGACGTTATGTCATGGATGAAGTGCTGAACCAAAATTATTTTTTGTAGACAAAAGTACAAATGTTTTAAGCAAAGTTCATCAATTGATGTCTTAATAAAGAATTCTCACTCAATTCTGTGTTGTTCATTATTTAAATGAAGGTTTCATTGAAAAAAATCAGCTTTTTGTTGCAGTGTCCATTCATTTCAATAAGATTGCCATTGATTTCAAAGAAGTGAGGTAAATTTGTGCCCTTCCCAAGATGGCCGCCAAACTTTGACATGCAGTTCCTGAGGGTTTGACTGGTCTGACTGTAGCAAGATGGCCACCAGCAGGAGGGTTAAGGTTCACTTCCTGTCTTGCTGTTTTGCTCTGCACAAGATGGAGGATTTGTGCCTAGAGGCTGCCTGGAACTACTGCAATTATCAAAATGGCGATTAACGCCTTGCTGTCCTTCTTCCCCATGAATTGGCACAGAAAATGGCTGGAGTTTTATTTGGTGAGTCACAAGCTGGGGGGGGGTATTTATTACCTTATGGTGCCCACCTGCCTTTTTGTCTGTCTCCCAGGGTTGTTTCTTTTTATTTACTGTTTTGTATTTTATTTTTCCAACTGTCCTCCATTTATTTATTTTTTCCATTGCCTTTATTGGTTTGGTTGTACTCTGCCTAAGCTCTGGAGCACTTTGCTTTCCCTGCTCCATTTTATTTAGTGTGTCTGCTTTCAGTATGTCTTTTCATGCGCCAAACATTTTATTTATTTAAGTTACTGTGGCCAAGTAGGGAAAAGGATCACTACATGCAGTGCTGATTTTTTTTTTTTTTTTAGTTTGTCCCTGTGTTTAATGTGGAATGGCCTTGGCTTTGTAACATAGCTGAGTGGCGAGTAGATGCTCCAAGTAGGAGCAATAGGATGCTGTGGTCAGGAGGGAACAGAGCTGAGCAGCGTGGTGAGAAGAGCGCTCCATTGTAGCTTCAGGAGCGAGCTGGTCAGTGGAGAAGCCAAAGTCTGTTGCAGCATAGAGTGATGCTGAGTACTTCCTGGGGTTATTATTGCTGTAAGGGCTCCCTGTGTGACTGCACATCCAAGTGTACCGCTGTGAGGGAAGAGAGAATTGCAGTCGGGCAAAGTTGAGCCGAGCCACATTCCAATGGAGCTGTTGGAGAGGCCTTGTGTGCTTGTGGCTCCAGGAGCAAACTGGGGCTGTTCTGGAGGAGTGGAGCTGCAATGGAATCTTTCAGGAGTGAACCGAGGGGAGCGGAGGCTTCATGCGGTTAATGGTGCTAGAGGAGAACTGCAGCAGTGAGTCGGGTAGCGGATCATTCCATGTGGCAGGGAAGTTGAGCGGCTTGCTTGGGGTGAGAGACTGGAATGCCAAGTGTGGAGTGGATCACTCCTTGTGGCTTGAGTAGCTGTTTGGGAGGAGCTGGACTCCAGTTTTGTTTTTTGTTGTGGCTGAGGGGAAGCAGCTTGATTTGTGGAGCTGCGGTAAATTTGGCTTAAGCAGGAACAGTTTGTGGCAGCTGTAAAGGGTCTGTGTGGGCTGCCTTCAGGAGCAAGCTGCAGCAGGTTGAAGCAGGCAATAGACTTGCGGCCTTGTGGGAGGGGACTCTCCGCGAAGCTGCTGGAGAGGTGCGGATGAGCCACTGTTGCTATCTGTTGTGCTGTGCAGCTGCAGGGGAGGGCAGAGTTGTCAGGGAGCAGTGTGGAGCTGTTGTAGCAGGCCCAGACAGAAGGGCATGCTTGATAAAGTTTTGTTTTTTCTTTTCAATGTGCTGCTGTCTTATTTATTTATGTAGCAGTTCCCTTTAGACAAGCTGGCTGTAACTTGTTTTACCCCTTTTTGTTGTGAAAGAGAGACTGTATAGGAGAGCTGGCTGTGCAGAAGGGGGAAAAGTGCACCGGCTTAGCTATGGGGGGGGGATGATGGTCTGTTCAGAGCTTCATGGAGCAGATGCTTGGCAAAGGCTCATTTTGAACAGATCATGCCTTGAGCAGTAGGCTAGCAGCAGTGTGGAATACATTTATATGTGCTAGGTTATTCAATGTAGGAGGGCTGCAAGCTGTATCAGAGAACAGGAGACAGTTCATTTTTTTCTGCAGCTAAGGCTGTAGTGTAAATAATCATTCAATCAGTTCAGATAGTTCAAGCATACGTGGATGATGACTCGGGGTAACCAGCGATGCAGGCAAGCAAGGTAGGGGTCTGGACAGATGAAGGGCTGCATTCTCCACCATGTGTGGTGTTTTGGGTTATTTGGTCTGCCACTAAAAGACTCCTTACCTTCTCTGTGATCTGCAAGACCCTTCGCTTGCTGCTGGTGAGGACCCCATCTAGACCGTGTGAATAAACTAGATGGACACGTAACATATAATAATGCAGGTATATTCTATGCTGCAGATGTTCTGCTCCTGAGGACAAGCCCCAGACTGACAAATTCTCTGACTGACAGGCATACATGGCACTGCCAGACAGTGCAACAATTAGATACATGCAGGTTCTAAGTGCTCTTAAAGGGGTGGCAGCTTAACATTAAGCCCCATGCTTTATGTGTGCTTCACACAGGCTTAAGAAAGGGGAGGAGTGGGTGGAGAATGACAGGGGGAAAAGTAGAGATACAAAAAATGAATACTTCTGTTCCATCTTCACCATGAAGAAGGATGGACCAGTGTTTTCAGGAGGAGGAAGAGGAACAGGGGGAAGGGAACACAGATGTAGTGATAGAGGAGGATAGAGTGAGGGAGGGGCTGCTAGCTTGAAGGTGGGCAAATCACCAGGCCCAGACAGAGTACATCCAACAGTACTAAGTGAACTGGCTGAGGAGCTGGCAGGGCCACTGGCAGGACTATTTAGTAGTTTACTGGAGTCAGACATGGTACCACAGGACTGGAGAACAGCACATCTGCTGCCCCTCCTCAAAAATGTTCCCAAGGATGACCCAGGGAATTAGACTTTTCAGTCTGACCTCAATCGTGTGCAAGCTCATGAAGACCATACTTAAAGAAAGGTTGGTAGAATATGTAGAGGAGCAAGATCTCCAGGATGCAAGGCAGCATGGGTTCATGGGGGGGAGGGGTATTGTGTCAAATGAATCTGATTGACTTCTTTGACTTGGTCAGTAAGACAGCAGACAGGGGCCAAGTGATAAATATCCTCTATCTGGAGTTCAGCAAGGGCTTTGACTCTGTGCCCCACAAAAGCTTGATTAGGAAGTTGGTGGATTGCAGGGTTGGGGAGAAGATGACCAGATGGGTGGAAAACTGGCTTAGGGACAGTAGCTGTGGAGGGAGAGTTATCTGGCACAACTGAGGTCACCAGTTGGTCCCACAGGGATTCATAGGATTCCTAGGATAATACAAGCTGGGAGGTCTAAGGACCCATTATTGCTCACCACTTGTTCAGTGGTGATACTCATATTTTCTAATACCCATGTATTGGTCTAGAGATGACTTAAAGGACTCCATAGTTTTACACATAACTATGGGTTTTGGAATAGTGTTCCATGCTGCAACCGCTGTTTGGCAAAACCATTTTTTCCTTTTGTTTGTTCGTTCTACTTATTTCACCTTTTTTTTTCCTTTTTGTTTTACCAGGTGAGATACACTAAGCTGAAAGCTTGTTTACAGGTGCAACCTGGGAGCACAGGGAAGTTAAGTGACTTGCTCAGGGTCACACAGTATGCAAGTAGGGGCTGTGGGATTCAAACCCAGGTCTCCAGGTTTGCAGCTTAGAGCCTTAAACCACTGTGCTATACTGCCTCCCCTAATTATTTTTAATATTTTAATTATGTTAGTCCATGTGTATGTGTACACTTAGTAGAGACTTGAGATGTTAATCCAGTGGTTTCCCATAAATAATAATTTATTTATTTATTAGCTTTTGATGACCAGGTAAGTGCATTAGATCTGCCTATTTTCAGACATGACTCGGGAGAGTACAAAATAAAGTAATTACAAACAAACTCAGGTACATAAATACAGTTTTATAATATTTAAAACAGATATCCTTGCAGGGATAGACTGGTATTATACATCAAGCAGGACCATCCATGCAGGGATGAGCTAGGCAGGTTAAGCCAATCTAGGAGATATATAAGGAATTCGACAAAACTGAAAGTTTAGGCAGTTAGAACAAGCAAGGTTAGATACAATCGCAAGTCTCAAGTGCTAAAAGGTGAGAGAAAAGTGCAGTTTTGAAGGAGGAGTGGGATAAGAGGTGCTTTAAACTTGGGGGAAGGGTGTTCCAGAATCTGGGGGCAAAATGACCGAATGCTTGCTCACTCATTTTAGTTGAGCAGTGAAGGATAGAGAGCAATGAGGAATTTGAGGACCTCAGAGGGTGGGAGTGAAGCACAGGGTTAAACATAACTCCAAGAGAATTAGGGCAGGGGGTTCTGGTCATAACATCTATGAAACAATCCATTGAGTAGAGGCAATGGGATTGGGAGACAGCCATTGCAGGGCAGAGTAGAGAAGGCAATGGTGAGTGATGCAGGACCAATAAGGCAAACCTACAAATGTTGTAAATGGTGTCCCACTTTTGAAGATTACCAGCAGTAGCATGGGAAAGGATAGGAAGAGCATAAAGAAACTTCAGGAGCAGGACACCTCTAGCCACAGAGATTCTGGCTGCAGGGGTTAAGGAGTGGCGCATGAGGTAGGCCACACTGATCCTCATGTTAACGGATTTGCATATCTCATTTATGTGAGAGGAGAAATCAAATGCAGGATCCAGCATCACCCCAAGGTACTTGAAAGGAGCCAGTGGTCAGGACAGCTGACCTATCACAACACAGCACACAAAGCTTGGGGGACAAGGTCTTGACTTTTCTAGAAGACCCAAACAACATGGCCTGAGTTTTAGGAAGGTTATGGATTAGGGAGTTAAGGAAGAACCTGGTCTGAAGCTGTTGTAATGCTGATGACAGATGATCATTAAGTTCAGTGATGGAACGAGAGGCAGTATATAGCACTAAGTCATCAGCATACATGATGGAGCTACAGTGGGGTATGGAAGTAGGAATATCATTAACAAAGATAGAGAAGAGTAGGGGCACAAGAATGGACCCTTGTGGGATGCCACTGGAGATAGGGGCAGGAGAAGAAAGAACCTTGCAGAAGGAGACAGATTGGGAACTGTTTTCAAGGTAGCTGTTGAACCAGGCTTGGGTAGAATTAGAGGCACTGAGAGAATGCAGCTTATCTAAGAGCAAGGGGTGACTAACCAAGTCAAAAGCTTTGGTTAGGTCTATGAACATTGAACCAGTAAGTAGGCCTTTATCCACGTTGGACTTAACCTCACTGGTAAATTGGGTGAGAACAATGGTGGCGCTATGTCCAGCCCTGAATCCATGTTGAACCGGGGACTAAAGATTGAAATTAAGTAAATGAGCAGAGATCTGGTGGTGGATAAGTTTCTCTAATAACTTGCTGAGAGTGGGAAGTAATGTAATGGGATGATAGTTAGATAGGATTCAGGGGGGCCCCCTTCTTGAACACCGGAATAGTCCTGGTGGATTTCCAGGCTGTGGGCACTGTGGAGGTGAAGATGGATAGGTTAAAAATACAAGTAACAGGAATGGCTAAAAGAGGGGCAGCAAGTCTGAGGATCCTGGCTTCCAGTCCATCTAGACCGGCACTGCCAAGAGAGGGAATGGTTCTTAGCAACCTAAGTACCTCCTGATTCGTGACAAGGGAGAGCACCAAGGTAGGAGATGCCCCACGAGGAGCCGGAGGGTGGGGAGGGGGCCGCAGGATGCAGGAGGGGAGATATGGGGAACCATGGTAAAGAGGGTGTTAAAGGCATTGGCAATAGTGCAGGGGTTATTGCAAAAGATGTCATTGGTTAGCATAGGTGGGGTGGAAAGGATAAAAAGGGACTTGGCAAGGTTGGAGGAATGGTCAAATATATGGCAGCTTAGATTCAATGCTAAGAAGTGCAAGGTAATGCACCTGGGAAACAAATCCCAGGGGAAGAGTACACAATGGGGGTGAGATACTGACAAAAACCAAAATGGAAAGGAACCTGGGGTTAGTTATATCAGATGATGTAAAGGTGGGCAAGCAATGTGAGAGGGCAATAAGGAGGGCTGGAGGATACTGGGATGAATAGGGAGAGGCATCACCAGTAGAAAACAGGAAGTTATTATCCCTCTGTACAGACAGCTGGTGAGACCCCATCTGGAGTACTGAGTGCAGTTCTGGAGACCAAATCTCCGCAAAGACATAAACAGGATGGAGGCAGTCCAGAGGAGGGCAACTAAAATGGCGCAGGGTCTGTGCCGGAAGACATATGAAGAGATACTTAAGGAGCTTAATATGTACAGCCTCGAGGAAAGGAGGGAGAGGGGAGACATGAAAGAAACTTTCAAGCACCTCAAGGGAATCAACAAAGTCCAAGAGGATAGCATCTTTCAGAAAAAGAGGTGTGAAAGAACAAAGGAATACAATTTGAAGATGGGGGTGGCTCAGGGGTAATTTAAGGAAGTATTTTTTTCACAGAGAGGGTTGTGGATCCATGGAATGGCCTTCTGGAGGAGATTGTGGAGTCAAAAACAGTGGTGGAATTCAAGAATGCATGGGACAGTCATAAGGCAATTCTAGGGGGGGGGGGTAGGAAGAAGTAGGCTGTTGGTTAACTAGGATCTGCAGCTTATCCATTAGGTAGGGAAATGGGCAGACTGGGTGGGCCAAGCAGTCCTTATCTGCTGTCAAATTCTATGTTTCTATGTTCTATGTTTCTATGTCTCTGTATCATTCAATGCCTGCGGCTTGTTATTCCCCAGGATCTCATTAATCTGGATCCAGCATTTCTTCGGGTTAGAGGCAGAGGAGTTTAGGAGTTCACGGTAGTATTCACTTTTGGCTGCATGAACCTCCTTCTTGCTGGTATTGTGCAAGGTGTGATACTCCTGAAAATCAGCCTGGAGAGAGGAGGATTTCCATTTAGACCAGAGCTTGTCACGATGCTTAAGCTGTTGCAGGGCAGGCTGCTTCAGCAACTTGGTCACTTTTCCACTGACCCTATGCATCAAGAATGGAATGTGCATGTTCTGCAAGGCAAGTAAAGTTTTGATGAAATAATTAGTGGCCTGATTGATGTCAGTGGTAGTAAAGAGGGGAGACCACTCAGCATGTTTTAGGTCATTAAGGAACGCTATCTGGTCAAATTTGGAAAAGTTGACAAAGGATAACACTTTGGGAGGATATGAGAGAGTTGAGGCCCCCCCTCACACAGTTGACTGGGCAGTGATCACTAATAGAATCAGGTAAAACCCCAGCGGTGCAGTAATAGTCCTTCCAGTTGGTGAGGATCCAGTCAATCAGAGTATGGCCGGACCCGTTCTACAAGATCCTAGTAGGAGACAAGATGAGTTGAAAGAAGTTAGCCTTGCTGATGGTAGAGGCAAGAAGAGAGGAGTTAGGACTGAGCCAGTCGAGATTAAAATCACCCAGACAGATCACCTCATTTTTCTTGGATTCAGCAGGAATTAGGTCTGTAAGCTCTTCAAGACCAAGTTTGCTATTGTGAGGTGAAATATATACTCCAAAGATGTGCAGCTTTTTGGGCACCACCAAGTAGAAGGAGAGAGTATAATACCTCACCATTATTTAGAGGAGGTGTAGGAAGAAGAGAAACATTCAGGTGAGACTTATAGTACAATGCCAAACCACCCTCCACTCCCTTTTGGAGGAAGGTCGGTCAGCCCGGTACATGTTATAGCCTGGTATTGTACAACTAACATCAGAGACAGTAGGTTTCAACCAGGCTTCAGAAAGGACAAGTATATTAGGATTATTGACCTGAACCCAGGCCTTAAGCTCTGGGAGACTAGATATAAGACTTTGGATATTGAGATGGGTGAAGGTCAGGCCCAGGGCCTGAGTCAGGAGATGTCCAGAGTAGGAATTAGTTAGGTTAGGATTGAACACTGGGACAGGATTGGACTCAATGTCCCCAGCTAGAGTAAGGGATAGCACAATAACCCATAGTGTAGCAAGCACAATGGAACAAGATAGGTGCATAGGGGAGTTACGTTTCCTGTATACAAAGAACCTAAGGAGAGACCCTATGAGTTTGTAGCTATGGTACACCAGAGGAGTTGGCATGGAGGAACTATCAGCAAGCATGTTGGAGTAGGAGAAATTGGTAAGGGCCCCCTCAGACCTGTGTGTGGGAGTCCCTGTAACTAGGGAGAGGGAGTCTAGAGCAAGTAGGGCAAAGAATGTGCAGGGCAGATAGCACAAAGCCACTCCAGACACCCTAGTAGAGAGACAGAGCAAGGGGTGGCAAGAATAAATAGTAATGTGAGCAAAGGAAAAGGTACAATCTAAGAAAGTGAGATAAGGAACACGGGGAGGGAAGGGGAAGGTAAAGACTGAAATATATGACCAGAAGGGTATTAGGAATCAGGATGAGCAAGCAGTGATCTCAAGAAGGCAGGATCCAAAGAGAGAAAAAGGAAATAGGAAATACTCTGGAGGAGAAGAATCACAGCCAGAGACTGGGATCAGAGAACCAGCAGTGAGTGTACTGGGCAAGTCAATAAGGTGGCTACATCTAGTGGAGGAATTGAATAATCTGCAGATGAGAAAGTGAGCAGATAGAAAAAAAAAAGAATTTCAGAACCATCCCAAGGCACATGATAGTTGAGACCTATATAAAAAAAGCCAGCTAAGGGTGGGAGGGAATTGAGGGGCGGGTGTGGAATCCTTAAGTCCTGCCTGCACAGCAGAATCAGCCATCTGTGCTGGCAAGTGCTATGCAGCGAACTTCTGCTTCAAAACCTGTAATTTTAAACTGAGCAGCAGCATAGTGAACTTCGGCTTCAAATCTTTATCTCTAGATGCGTGAAATACCAAGCATAGATCATCCATCAACCTTCTATAATTCATTGAGTACATGTTCAGATCCCTCAGTCTATCACCATAACTCTTCATATGCACTGTTCTAATTCTTTTGGTAAATTTTCTGTACCTACTCAATCAGTCCTCCACCCTTCTTGTTGTGTGGTGCACAAAGTGGCGAACTGTACTCAAGATGCAGTCTCACAAGAAATGTGTACAGGGGCACAATCACTGATGGATCTCTACGCTTGATGTTTCTAAAAATGCATCCTAGTAATTTATTCCCCAATTTAACTTTAGATCTAGTATGGGAGTTGAAGGACAAGTTGTTTGTAGTAATTACTCCAAGGTCTTTTTCATTTGTTGTTTCCCCTAACAGGATACCATTTAATTGATACTTGAATTTCTGATTTTTGGGGCCTAAATGCATGACTTTACATTTATCCAGATTGAACTTTAGTTTGCTGTTTTGTGCCCATTGTCAGAGTTGACACAGTTCTTTCTGCAGCTTATTAGCTGCCTCCTGGTTGTTGACAACAGCTCCCACTTTACTATCATCTGCATATTTTCCAAGCCAAGCCCCTTCTGAGACTGGCATGGATGAAGCTACTATGTTGAAAAGTGTTGGCCCCAGGACAGAGCCAAGCGGCACTCAACTGGTCACCTCTTCCCAGTCTGAGCAAAAACATCTTATACTGATCCTTTGACAACTACTAGTCAGCCACGATTCTACCCAAGTAATTATATTACATGGGAGATGCAGAAGAGTTAACTGTTCTAAAAGAATTGCATGGGAAATAGAACCAGAAGTTTTGTCATAATCCAAAAATATGATGTCAGCAGGCATTCCTTTGTCCAGTGCTGCACTTACTGGCTGAAGAAAGTTCAGTAATTTGGTGAGACCGATCATCCTGCACTAAACTCATGTTGGGATATGTCCATATCCATATTTCTTATGTGCTTAATTATGTGTACTTCTGAAACTCTCTAGCATTTTGCTCACAATAGACGTAAGGCTGATGGGCCTATAGTTGTCTACGTTTTCTTATCTCCTTTTTTATAAATTGGTGTAATAATGGCTTCTCTCCATTTCTTAAGCATATTTCCTTCAATCAGGGATTCATTAAACAACATAGTAAGAGGCCCCACTAGTTCTCTACTTAGTTCCTTGATGGATTTGGGACTTAGTCCATCTGGTCCAGCTGATTTATTTGTTTTTAATTTTTGAAATTTCTACAGAACCTCCATTTCTCCGAATTGTATTAATGTTCCTTCTTTCCTTTAATGGCCTATTGAAATAGTGTGCTTTACATTAGCTTGAAATATACTCAAGAAATAACTGTTTAATGTATTTGCAATATTTTGTTCATTGTTTATAACCCCTGCATGTATTTGTAATGGCCCTATACCCTTTTGATTACCCTTGAGTGAACCTACGTAACTAAAGAATGCCTTTTTGTTATCCTTCACTGCTGTAGCCATCCTCTCTTCTGCATTTTGTTTCACTTTCCTAACTAATCTTTTTGTTTTGGTTGCCTCTTTTTTATAACTTACCCAGCTTAACAGTGTTTGTTCCTTTTTATATTTTGAGTATTTTTTTCTTTCTACATTTAATACTATTTTTAATTGTTTTTCCCCACCATGCTGGTATTCTACCTTTCTTATTGTATTTACTAGTCTCTGGCACCCATGTTTAAACACGGTAGTCCATTTTGGATTTAAGTTTTGCCCATATTGTGTACATATCAGAGTTGTTTAGGTCTTTCTTCCAGTTCCATGTGCCTAATAACTGTTCGACTGATTTGTAATCAGCTTTACAATAATTTTTGGATTTAGTTAACCCCCTGATTCTATTAAATTCTTTTTTGACCTGGATCATTATTACCTTGTAGTCACTGTCGCTAACTGGGTCAGTTACAATAGTTCTGATGTCATCAGAATCTAAATTACTAAACACAAGGTCTAATATATTATTGCCACTTGTTTTGGATTTTACATGTTGTTCAAAACCCTTTTGTACTATTAATTCTATAAAGTTATTCTCTTGATTTGTATACCCTAATAGATTATCCCAGTTACTAGTTGGGAAATTAATATCCCCAAGTAGAATATAATCGTCAGTCACTATCATACTATCAACTGCTGATGAAAACATATCATTTTCATCTTTATTCAGATTAGGCAGTCTGTATCCAAGGCCTATGGTTATTTGATTCTCAACTGTACCAGTCCTTACCCACATTAGTTCTATGTCAGATGTTTCAGGTGTGTGGTTTGTTATTTCATATATTAAGTCTTCTGCTATATATATAGGGATCCCCACCTTTTTCACCCTGTCTGTTTTGTTGAAATACATTATAACCTGGGATATCAGTGCCCCAATCTCCGTCATGCATCTATGTTTCTGTGAGCACGCCCATCTGTATTTGATGGGAGTATAACATTTCTCTTAGTTCTTTAATCTTATTTTTTAGGCTTCTCACATTGGTTAATAGTATATTTAGCTTCCTGTTATGTTATTTCTTGCCTTGATTACCTGATTTTTTTTTTTTTATTAGTATGTCTCTCTCGGAATGATTTATGTTTCTTATTGTTAATATTGATACCAAGATATGAATCTCTAACCCCCAGTGCCACTAGTTTAAAGCCTCTTTTATTTCATTTGAGAACAGATTTCCCAGAACATCTCCCCTAACCCATTAAGGTGTAGTCTGTCATGGCTAAACAAATGGCTTGGTTTTCAAAGATCTCCCAACTTTTAATACATCTAATGCCCCTCATTGGACTCCATTGTCTGAGCCAATTATTATTTTATTTTTTTTTTTATTTTAGTGTTGATTCTATTATTTATCCTTTGGATAGGCAATATTTCTAATATGATTAACTCAATATTGTTCTCACTAATCCTTCTTTAAATTTCATTTATAGAATTAAATATGTTCTGTGCTTCAGAATTTCTTATATCATTGGCCCCTATAGGTACCAGCACCAATGAGTTATCTGGTGCTTTTGACACTAGGTCCCCTGTAATGGCAATTATATCTCTTACTCCAGCACCTGGGAAACAGCTGATAATCATTGATTGTTTACTGATCTTATTAGTGGTATGATCAGTGTATATAATGATCAAATCACCAAGTATGTACATATTCTTATTTAGTACCCTAGATTCTGTTGGTACAGATTCAGTCTGATCATTCATTGGGGTTACTTGGTTAAAGGGACAAAAGAAGGCCAAAGCCCATAAAGATTGTCCTCCACATATATGGATCATTAATTGTGAAACCTATCTAGTTAACCATTCATCAAGTTTGAGTTTAAAAGTCGTAATGGAGATTGCGTCTACAGTATCTTGGGGGAGTGTATTCCATAGTCTTGGGGTTCTTATGGAGAAGAGGTCTTGTCTTTTGTTGGTAACACATTTGGCTATATCCAGTTGTTTGTTATTTAGCCTAGGTCCAATTTTTCTGGTTGCAAAGGAAATTCCACATTCCTCAGTATTGTTCCAATCTTCCCCTGCCAGTCCTAGTAGACTATATGTTTCTGTTTCAATGTCTTCCACTTATTGTTCCAAGGGTGAAAAACTATTCTGTGTTGGTACTGCAAATTGCATTGCTCTTCTCCCTTTTTTTATTTTGTTTGTCCCTGTATAACTGTTGCCAATCCTCGTCTGCATTCCTGTGCCTTTTACCTGCAGGCCCTATTGCCCAGGGTCCTTGTTGTTTGCTTGTAGCTTTTTAATGGCATCATTTTTATAACATTTAATTTCCAATTCTAATCCTATGATTTTAATTCTCAGTTCTTTCAGTTCCATACACTGCTCACACTATACTCAGAAACTTCGGTACTCTCCACTTTGTTAAATCGGTGACATGCACAGCACTAAACTCTGATTTCACCCCCAACTAAAGTGACATACACTGGAAAGGGCACCACAATCCACACATGGGTTGAGTATAGACCCCCATGTCAGGGGGAGGGAATGGAGAAGGATATGATTGAAGACATTCTTAGGATGGCAGAGAAAGGGGAGATACTGTTGATGGGAGACCTGAATATGCCAGATGTTAACTGCAGCACATTTGCTGCAGCCACATCCAAGAGCAGGGCCATTCTCAATGCCCTACAGGTGGCAGGCCTCAGATAGCTACTTTCAGAACCCACTCATGAGGGAGCAATCTTAGACCTTATACTCTCAAATGGGGGCAGTGAGAGGATCTCAGATCTAGAAGTGGGTTGCCATCTGGGAACAAGTGAACATCAAACAGTGTGGTTCATGTTAAACTCAGCTACAGAGTCAAGCCATACAAAAGTGAGGGTACTGGACTTCAGGAGGGCTGACTTTGGCAAGATGGGAGAGTGCCTCAAAAAAGCACTAGCAAACAGGCTAGAAGGAGGGGTGGAGCAACAATGGGGAATCATCAAAACTGCCATCACAGCGGCAACAAGCCTTTGTGTCAAGCAAACAAACAAATCAAAATGAAAGAAAAAGCCACTATGGTTCTCAAAAGAGGTGGCTGGGAAAGTCAGGGAGAAAAAGATAGCATTCCAGAAGTATAAGGAAACACAGAAGGAGCAGGACAGACAGCTGTACCAGTTAAGGCAGAAGGAAGCAGGGAGGGATGTCAGAATAGCAAAGGCCCAAATTGAGGAAAAGATAGCCAACTCAGTTAAGAATGGGGGATAAAACCTTTTATAGGTATATCAGCGAGCGTAGAAAGACAAAGGGAGGGATAGTGAGGCTGAATATAATGAACGGTGGGTGGGCAGAGGGGGACAGTGAAAAAACAGGGATACTGAATGAATATTTCTGCTCAGTATTCACAAAGGAGGAGGGGGAAGTGCCTAATACAATTAACAGAAGCACTGTTGATAGGGGAATTGATCCAGCCCTTTCACAGAAGAAAGGGTTCTGCAAGAACTCCTAAAACTGAAGGTGGACAAAGCAATGGGGCCTAATGAATTCCCCAGAATTCTAAAAGAATTAAGGGGAACTAGTGAAACCACTGACTACTCTTTTAATAAATCATGGGAGGATGGTGTGGTACCTGAGGACTGGAGGAAAGTGGATGTGATTCCCCTTCACAAAAGTGGGACCAAGACAGAGGCAGGAAAGTACAGACCTGTCAGTTTGACCTCTGTGGCAGGGAAAGTGATGGAGTCACTTCTGAAGGAAAGAACTGTTGAGTACCTAGAGGCCAGTGGGGCACAGGACCCAAGGCAGCATGGGTTCACAATGGGAAGGTCATGTCAGACGAATCTAATTGATTTCTTTGACTGGGTGACCAAAGTAGTAGACCAGGGAGGGGCTGTGGACATGGCCTACCTAGACTTTAGCAAGGCATTTGACACAGTCCCACACAAAAGATTAATAGTCAAATTAACCAACCTGGGAGTGGTTCCCAGGGTGGTAGCCTGAGTAAAACATTGGCTGGACAACAGGACACAGAAGGTAATTGTAAATGGAGTGCACTCTGAAGAAAGAGGGGTTACTAGTGGGGTACCACAGGGTTCAGTGCTGGGTCCAGTCCTTTTTAATGTCTTTATAAGTGACATTGCAGAGGGACTGGAAGGAAAAGTATGCCTCTTTGCAAATGACACAAAGATCTGCAACAGGGTTGATATACAAGGAGGCGTGAAAAGGATGAGAAGGGACTTGGCAAGGTTGGAGGAATGGTCAGATGTATGGCAGCTAGGATTCAATGCAAAGAAGTGCAAAATAATGCACCTGGGAAACAAGAACCCAGGGGAAGAATACACAATGGGGGGGAGATAGTAACAACAACAAAAAAGGAAAGGGACCTGGGGGTAATCATATCAGATGACCTTAAGGTTAGCAAGCAATGTGAGAAGGCAGTAGGGAGGTCTGGGGGTATACTGGGATGCATAAGGAGAGGCATCACCAACAGAAAACAGGAAGTTGTTATCCCGCTGTACAGACAGTTGGTGAGACCCCATCTGAGTACTCGTCCAGTTCTAGAGACCCCATCTCCACAAGGACATAGACAGGATAGAGGCAGTCCAGAGGAGGCAACTAAAATGGTGCAGGGTCTGCAAGACAAGCCGTATGAGGAGAGACTTAAGGAGCTTAATATGTATACCCTTGAGGAAAGAAGGGAGAGGAGGGACATGATAGAAACTTTTAAGTATCTCAGTGGAATCAACAAAGTCCAAGAGGGTAGCATCTTTCAGAAAAAGAGACATGCAAGAACAAGGGGACACAATTTAAAGATGCACACACAGTATCCTTCTCAGAGGTGCTGCCTGTCAAAAGCATGGGGGAGGCTAGGGTAATTGGCACCATGCAGTTTAATGAATGGTTGAAAAAATGGTGTGGAGTACAGGGGTTTGGCTTCATTGGGACTGGGGTTCTACCTGGAGGGACACCAGCCTATACTAGCAGGATGGTCTGCATCTATCCAGGAAGGGAACAAGTCTTTTGAGCAATCGGTTTAAATGCTTCATTGGCAAGCTTTTAAACTAGTCAAAGGGGGAGGCACTGACAAGCAGCAGGAAAATCCCAGCCTCTCCCTACAAAACAGGGTACTAAATGAGAAAAAGACTGAGGTAGAACGGTCAGTGGAGGATGCTGCAACAGAAGGTAAAGCCATCAAAAAATGGAGAGCAATGAGTACTAATGCCTGTAGTCTGGGTAACAAGCTTCCTGAATTAGTGGCCTTGATGGAGGAGGAACATCTGGATATCGTGGCAGTCACAGAAACATGGTACACACAAAACCATGACTGGGACATAAACATACCAGGATACACTGTCTACAGGAGGGACAGGGAGGGTAAAAGAGGAGGAGGAGTAGTTCTTACATAAGGGAAGGAATAAAAGCAACAGAACAAAAGGGTAAACAGGGAGGAGAAGAAGCACTATGGGTAAATTTGGAGACAGGCAATGGCACCCACAATACACACACAGGGTTGTACAGACCCCCTTCTCAGGGGAGAAATGGACAGAAATGATAGAAAGTATACTTAGAATGGCAGAAAAAGGGAGATATTGCTGATGGGTGATCTGAATATGCCAGATGTTAACTGAGTGCAGTTGCAGCTGCCACTTTGAAGAGTTCAGTTATTCTAGATGCCCTACAGGGGCATGCCTAGACAACTAGTACTGGAGCCCACTCGGAGGGAGCAATATAGACTTGATCCTCTCAAATGGAGATGGAGAGGATCACAGATGTAGAAGTGGGTAGCCATCTGGGAACTAGCGACCATCGAACAGTATGGTTCACAATAAACACAGCAATAGAGTCAAGCCATACAAAAGACAAAAGTACTGGACTTTGGGAGGGCTGACTTTGCCAAATGGGTGAGTGCCAAGGAATGCACTAGCAAATGGGCAGGAAGGAGGTGGAAGAACAATGGGGAATAATAAAACTGCCATCACAGAGGTAACTAGCCTTTGTGTGAAGCAATAAACAAAACAAGATGATGTAAGAAACCGCTATGGTTCTCAAAGGAAGTAGCAGTGAAGGTTCAAGAGAAAAGAAAGCATTCAGGAAGTACAAGGAATCGCAGAAGGAGCAGGACAGAGAACTGTATCAGTTAAAGCAAAAGGAGGCTGGGAAGGCAGTCAGAACAGCAAAGGCCCAAACCGAGGAAAAGATAGCCAACTCAGTTAAGAAGGGGGATAAAACCTTTTATAGGTACATCAGGGAGCAAAGGAAGACCAAGAGAGGGATAGTGAGGCTTAATAAAGGCGAGGGAGGGTGGACAGAGGGAGACTGTGAAAAGGCAGAGATACTAAACAAATATTTTTGCTCAGTATTTACAAATGAAGAGGGGGAGGTACATAAAACGAACAGTAGTAACACTCTGGATACAGAAGTTGATACCAGCCCATTTACAGAAGAAAGGGTTCTGAAAGAACTCTTAAAACTGCAGGTGGACAAAGCAATGGGGCCTGATGGGATTCATCCAGAATTCTAAAAGAGCTAAGGGTAGAACTAGTGACACCACTGATTACCCTTTTAACAAATCATGGGAGGATGGGTGGTACCGAGACTGGAGGAGGCAGATGTGATCTCTTCACAAAAGTGGAGCAAGGCAGAAGCAGGAAACTACAGACCTGTTAGTTTAACCTCAGTGATAGGGAATATGATGGAATCACTTGAAGGAAAGAATTGTCGAGTATCTAGAGGCCAGAGGGCACAGGACCCTAGACAGCATGGATTCACAGCGGGAAGATCATGCCAGACAAATCTGATAGATTTCTTTGACTGGGTGACCAAGTAGTAGATCAGGGAGGGGCTGTGGACATGGCCTACCTAGACTTTAGCAAGGCATTTGACACAGTCCCACACAAAGATTAATATACAAGTTAGCCAGCCTGGGAGTGGGTCCCAAGATGACAGCCTGGGTAAAGAATTGGCTGGAGAATAGGACACAGAGGTAATAGTAAATGGAGTCCACTCAGAAGAAAGGAGAGTTACTGAGTGGGGCACCGCAGGAGTTCAGTATTGGACGGTCCTCTTCAATGTCTTTATAAGCGACATTGCGGAAGGACTGGAAGGAAAAGTATGTCTCTTTGCAGATGACACTAAGATCTGCAACAGAGTTGATGCACAGGGTGGGGTGGAAATGATGAGAAGGGACTTGGCAAGGTTAGAGGACTGGTCAAATGTATGGCAGCTTAGATTCAATGCTAAGAAGTGCAAGGTAATGCACCTGGGAAACAAAAACCCAGGGGAAGAGTACACAATGGGGGGTGAGATACTAACAACAACAAAAATGGAAAGGGACCTGGGGTAGTCATATCAGATGACCTAAAGGTGGCAAGCAATGTGAGAGAGCAGCAAGGAGGGTTGGGGGTTACTGGGATGCATAGGGAGGCATCACCAGTAGAAAACAGGAAGTTATTATCCTCTGTACAGACAGCTGGTGAGACCCCATCTGAGTACTGTGTACAGTTCTGGAGACCCAATCTCCATAAAGACATAGACAGGATGGAAGCTGTCCAGAGGAGGGCAACTAAAATGGTGCAGGGTCTGCACCGGAAGACATATGAAGAGACTTAGGAGCTTAATATGTATAGCCTCAAGGAAAGGAGGGAGAGGGGGGACATGATAGAAACTTTCAAGTACCTCAAGGGAATCAACAAAGTCCAAGAGGGTAGCATCTTTCAAAAAAAAGAGGTGTGCAAGAACAAGAGGGCACAATTTGAAGATGGGGGGGCGGCTCAGAGGTAATTTAAGGAAGTATTTTTTCACAGAGAGGGTTGTGGATGCATGGAACGGCCTTTCGGAGGAGGCTGTGGAGTCAAAATCAGTTGTGGAATTCAAGCATGCATGGGACAGTCATAAGGCAATTTGGGGGGTTGGGGTAAGAAGAAGTAGGCTGCTGGTTAACTAGGATCTGCAGCTTATCCAGTAGGTAGGGAAATGGGCAGACTGGGTGGGCCAAGCGGTCCTTATCTGCCGTCAAATTCTATGTTTCTATGTTTCTATGTTTCTATCTATGGGGGGGCAGTTCAGGGGCAATGTGAGGAAGTATTTTTTCACAGAGAGGGTAGTGGATGCATGGAACAGCCTTCCTGAGGAGGTTCTGGGGTCAACTGTGGGAGAATTCAAGAATGCGTGGGACAGACATAAGGCAATTCTTGTGGGGGGTAGGAAGAAATAGGCTGTTGGTTAACTAGGATCTGTGACCTATCCTGTAGGTAGAGAAATGAGCAGACTAGGTGGGCCAAGCGGTCCTTATCTGCCGTCAAAGTCTATGTTTAAAATATACTTTATTAGCTTCTCGTGATGACAGACTTACTGGCCCTATCTTGTGTAGAGTCTTGCCCTTTCCCCGTTCTCCCTATTTGATGCCGATAGACACCACTGGCATCTGCCCGCATCACCTCCTCTCCATGCTCACCACCACTCGCTATGGCTCCAGCTTTGTAGTGAGCAAAAGCGGAAGCAGGAAGTCTCAGACCAGAGGGGTGTTGCCTAGCAACCCTACACAATTACCTCCCAGCTCGTACTCTGACAGGTATACTGCTTTTAGAAAAACAGTATAAACCACCTATGGTCCAACACCAAGGGGCTGCACCAGTCTGCAGCACAAGCTGCGACAGCACAATTTCGGTTACTATCCTCCGCTCCTCTGACAGTGGAGAATGGAGATCACGTGACCAAAGAGCCGATACACCCGGTCAGAAAATATCTTTGGTAAAGCAATAAAAGTAAGGGCTCATGCACCCAATTAAAAGCATAGTGTCCAGTTTGTCTCCACACAGAAATGTCCACCTGAGTGCTCCCAATATGCCGCTGCTTACTACAGCTATGGCTTTGTAATGAGCAAAAGTGGAAGCAGGAATTTTCAGACTAGAAGGGTGTTGCCTAGCAACCCCACACAATTACCTCCCAGCTCGTACTCTGGCAGGTATACTGCTTTAAGAAAAACAGTATAAACCACCAGTGGTCCAGTGCTAAGGGGCTGCACCAGTATGCAGCACAAGCTGCGGCAGCACAATTTTGGTTACTGTCTTCCGCTCCTCTGACAGTGGGGAACGGAGATCACATGACCAAAGAGCCGGTACACCCGGTCAGAAAATATCACTGGTAAAGCAATAAAAGTAAGGGCTCATGCACCCAATTAAAAGCAGAGTGTCTGGTTTGTCTCTACACAGACACGTCCACCTGACTGCTCCCAATAGGGCTCGGTGACGGGACTGGTGTTGTTCAATGTCTTCGTGAATAACATTGGGGATGACATTAAGGGCAAAATGTGACTATCTGCATATGACACCAAGCACTATGGGAGAGTGGACACAGCTGAAGGGATACAGGACCTACAGCATGATCTGGAAAAGCTGGGGAGCTGGTCTGGTATTTGGCAGCTTGTCTTCAATGCCAAGAAATGCAAAGTCATGCACACTGGAGCCAAATATCCAAGGACAAAGTACTACCTGAGTGGTGTCCAGGTATCTGCATCAGAGGAGGAGAAGGACCTGGCAGTGATGATCACTTGTGACCTGAATCACTCCATGCAATGAAAGACTGCAACAGCAAGGGCAAACAAGATGCTGTGATGCATAGCTAGGAGGATCAGTAGTAGGAGAGAGGAGGTTATACTGTACATGTACAGGTCACTGGTGAAGCCATATCTAGAGTAAGTAATTCAGTACTGTTACCCATACCTTAAAAAAGGACATTAACCTACTGAAGAAGGTCCAGAAGAGGGCTACAATGGTAATAGTGGGTCAGCAGGGTAAGGCATATGAGGAGAGGTTGACGGCACCGATCAAGTACTTCCTTGAGGATAGGAGAGAGAGGGGGACATGACTGAGACCTTCAAGTACTTTAAAGGGATAACTAACGTGGATAAGGAGGGTCTCTTTAAGCTAAATGGCAACCATAACATGAGGGCGCAAAGTCTTCAGCTGGGGGGGAGGTGTAAAGGGAGGTCAGGAAGCACTTCTTCATGAAGAGGGTGGTGGACACTTTGAAAGCGCTTCCGGAAGATGAGGTCTTGTTGAAGACAGTGGGCAGCTTAAAGGGACATTGTCAACCCCTTTTGCCTCAAAGTGTGTCTAGTTTAAAAAACACATTTTGTGGTTGTTCTCATTCTATAAAGACTGTGGATGTAACTGGTTGTTTGAGTCAGACTGCTTTTTCCTTTTTAAAAGTAAAACACTGAGTTTCAACCATACTGGTGTTACCACACTAAAACATTTTTGTTTACATTTCTTGACCAACTATAACAGCATCTTTCCTGGACTCAGGAACACCTCTGATACTATCTAGCTACTCATTATGCAGTGGGATTAGAAGAGACTATTGTATCACGAGGGGCTGCACTGTTTGAGGGTGTTTCTAATGTTCAGGAAGTATGCTGTAAGCTTAGGTAAACAATCTAGAGCAAAACAAAGCTGTGTATAACTATACATTCCCATGCATTTCAGTTCTAATAAGCAAGGTAGCAGATTAAACAACCAGCAGCATCAATGAATTTTGGAGAAGGTAAGCAATCATAAAATGTGAGGGTTTGCTTAGAAATAATATGATGAAAAAAAGGTTGACAGTGTCCTTTTAAAGAGAGTCTGGGACAGGAATAGGGGGAAAGTAAGGATCATGGGTAGGAAGGATGGAAAGGATGGGAGGAGTTGGGGGTAGTGTCAGTATCTCAAGCTGTAGACCCTGCAGTACAAGCAGACTAGATAGACCAAATGGCCTTCTCCTGCTGGCTTCTTCATATGTTCATATATTTAGAATAGAATAGAATAGAACAGAATAACATTTGGTTATATGTATTGTCTTTCATACACACTGTATCCCATAGTGTTTTACTTAGCACTGGACTTAGATACTGGTAGCGTATGGACTGCAGAATAGATTATAGATCAAGGGAGTGTACCTGACCAATCAGAGCACTCCTTTCCCTGTCATGTGAAACACTCTTATTTTGTGAAGAGCAGTTTTTTAAATATATTATTGAATGCGCTCGATCAATAATATATTAATATATCTCCGATTGCCACTCATTCCTGTACAAAAATGGTTTCACTTGCCTTCAGCTTGAGCCGGCTCAGCTTTGCTTTGCTGTTCTCGCTCCTGCTGAACATGTGTGAAACCACTCTTATACAGCAGTGAGTGACTCCAGGGGACATATTAACATATAACAGAGTCTGTTTTTTGAATAGCATCTTTCATACACTCTGTATCACAGAGTTTTGCAATGCATTGGAGTCAGATACTCATAGTGCAGGGATGGCAGAATACACTAGATTTAGTTTTATATAGTGCCTTTCAAACACACTATCTCAAAGTGTTTTACAGTGTGCTAGAGTTTGATACTGGCAGTGCATTGACTATAGAATAGAATATTGTTTTAAACAGAAAACACTATTATGGTAGATAAGCTAAAAGTTACAGTCAGCCTAGAAACAAAGCTGGTGGAGGGTTGAATCTGTGCATCTGATGATTGGTGGGGCTGTAAATGAGCCCAGTGCTTGTGGTGTGGATGACATTTTAATTGCATGGGTGCAAGGTGGAGTTAAATAACTGGTGTAGGGAGCATTTCTGAAAAAACAAGCAGTGCCACTGCTTCAAAGCCCTCCCTGTGGGAAGTATATACAAAAAATCTGCAAAACTGTAAAACTGAGGTTGTACCTGGTCATCATATAAATGAAATTATAGCAGTGATACTGGTGACATAGTAAGGTCTGCTATAAAAATAAACAAACACAACACAAAGAAAACAAGAGAAGCCTTGTTAGCACTAGCCAGCTCTTGTTTACTTTTATTCTGACATTGTGTATGAAAACCTAGACACTCAAAATCCTGTTGTACCATATTGTGATGTCAGAACTATGATACACCTACTACTGAAATGTGTTGTTCCATAGCTCTGATGTCACTATTATGGTATGATTGCTGTCTGTCAGAAAAATTCTTGTGAGAACTCTGCTCTGGGAGGCCACAAAATTCCCTGTGTGGTACTATGCAGTTCTCCTGTCCTCGATGTTGCATGAGCTGCTGTTTTATTTAAGTTTCAGTCTTTTTTGTTTCTCTAGCATAGATCAAGGAAGCACTCCTAACCAATTAGAGTGCTCCTTTCCTCTGCATGTGAGATGCTCTTATTCTTTGAAGAGCATCTCATGCGCAGATTCCCTAGATATAGGCATGTTCTGGGAAAGTTTAGAAAAAGTATATTATTGATCACATTTAAACAATAATTTAATATGCCCCCATCACCACTCGTTGCTGGATAAGAGTGGTTTCACTTGCATACTGCTCTAGCCAGAACACCTTAGCTTCACTTTGCTGTTCTCTCTTGAGCAGACTGCAGATGAAACCACTCTTATCCAGCAATGAGTGGCTCCAAGGAACATATAAATATATAGTAGAAACAATGTACACACTAGACAAACAATACACTATCAAAAGCAATATATGGACAACCATGCAGAACTATAGCAAGTTGTGCTCCAATCCTGGGTTTGAAATGACATTGTACAGTAGAACTGCACAAGCTACGCTGTCAGAGAAATATGGAATTAGATGGCATACCCCATCAACCCCACTCCCACACCCCTAAAACATGTGTTGTCCCCTCTTGGGGACAATGATTCCTCTTGCCCTGTGCCTGTTAAGGTAGCTGCCTCCATCATGTCTCTGGCAGTCTGTTTAGTAGTTCCACCACCCTCTCAGTGACTTAGAAGTTTGCCATACTTCTCTTGAATTTTACTCCCAGTACAGGGATCAAGCAAATTAATAAAGTGGTTGATGGCTTGACTGTATTTATGGTCAGGACTATGGATTATTGTACAGTGATCCCTCTTTTATCCTCCAACCTCGGTATATCCTGAATGTTTGGTGGATAAAAGAGGGTGGCAGATAATAAAGTGTGGCTGATAAAGGGGGAGATAACACTGCTGGAAAATGGAAAGAAAGCTCACACTGGCAGTAAGCAAGGGTGTCGGATAAAAGGGGGAGGGGCAGATAAATGAGTGATCAGTCTATATGTGTTTCATTGTTTCCCAGATAAGCCATCACTCGACATCCTCCAAACTCTTTTTTTCTGTGAGGAACCTTGACCATCTCTTCCATCTAATAGAAAAGGTCCATGTGTCACCAAATGGCCACTGGAAGGAGGTAAAGGTTTACATACTACAGCCTGAAGTTGAATGTTGTCAAAGACTGGGAAATCGCATGTAAATTTTTAATGGCAAGACCTGATGATCTGAGCTTACATTTTGCTATGATTCTCAGCTAGTCTTTTGGAAGCCATTTACTCTTTGATCACCAACACATAGCATTCAAGGAAAAACAATAGAAAGCTCTAGTTTAATGCAAAAGAAACATCCAGCAAGGCATTATCTGCATCACAGTGAACCCGTAAACTACTTATAAAATTGTGGAACAGAATTAGCTTGGAACAAAGCTATGGAACTTTGGGATGTAGTATAGTCTATTTGTTAGAGCACTGAGCTGCAAATTGGGAGATCTAGCAGATGTCAGTTTGAATCATACAACCATCACTTGCATACTGTGACACCATAAACAAGTCACTTAACTGTCCTATTCTCCTGAGACACACCTGGAAATGATGTGAGCTTTGGTTTAGTGAGTCTTTCCTAGCCAGAATTCAAAACTAAAATAATTAAAAAAAAAACACTGAAAAAGTCAAAAGCCCTATTTGTAGCTGTAGCTGTACTATAGGGGAGGAGTTTCATTTACCTGAATTTAACTAATATAACAGTTGCCTTTTTGTGCAGATGGCTGTGGCTTCTCTTAACTACTCAGTTCCAATCCACAGATGCTCCCCCACAGAAAACAAGTTACAGTAGGGAAGGTGTTAACTAATAGTATTGTGGTGGTGAAGTGTTTGCTTATGGAAACTCCTACAGCCATTGTAATGGGGTCACCTCAGTCCCTATTCCATTTGGTATAGTCAGTCTGTAAGACCTGAGATGGGAGAAATGCATTGCATATAAGTAAAACAAAACTGATTGCCAAATTTCTGGTTCTTGTAAAAATTGAAAAGCCCTGTTTGTAGCTGTAGCTAGGGAAGATTCCCTGTTAGTTAAATACTATAAGATTTTGCTTTTTGTGCAGTTAGCGATGGCTTGTCTTTACTCTTAGGGTTTGATCCATGCATGCTCCACCTCTGAAAATAAATCAGGGACTATGTTAAATAGTAGTAGTGATAGGTTTTTCATTTGGAGACTTGCACAGCTGCTGAATTTGTAGTTGTCACCATCTCCTCAGTAATAGTAATGTAAAAATATTTCCTTTTTTCTCAAGATATGACTACAGGGATGAGGTCCTGTTTTTAAAGACATCCTGCAGTTATAGTTACATGCAAGGTAAAAATAAATGAATTTATTAATTTACAGAGGTTTATGCCATCTATACATTGTGTAATATAAAACAGTCACAAAAGAATATGCATTCTATTCCCACTTTTGCTTTGCATTTATGCAATGACTTAGCTGATATTAGAGTTGGTGACAAATTATTACAATACATGATTTAGTCATACTGAACCTTAAACATTTTGGCTGTATTTTTGGAACATGTATACCCCTGTGCCAAACATCTTGATGAAGGTTCTACCATGCCGATATTATTGGACAGGTTGTTGAATACAACTTTAATTATAAATCATAATAAGCTATCATTTTTTGCTTTTCTGCTTCAGCACGTCAATTTAATTTTTCATAGCATATACAGTACTATGCTTCATTTAAAAGGGGCCCATTAAAACAATGAGCCAGATTATTATATGCTCAGTCTAACTTAATTAGAAAAAGAATGACGGAATTTGTACGCATTAATAATCATGTTCAGTAATGAAGAGAATTACTTTACCTTGTTTGTTATATTAAGTCTGCCAGTTTTAGTCAAAGAGCCAGCAACAGCCAGCAACCCATCTCTTTGCACCAAATTGCATGTTCACTTTCTACATATACTGTATATCACAAATTTTGCATACTGTAGGTGAGACAAGAGAGTGATAATTCAGTTCCAAATCAAAATGAATACCCAAGTATTTGTATTCTGTGACACCAAGTTGGCATTTGGCATAGCTGGCAGGATAGTCCAGAGAGCTCAGGGTCAACCATAGTTTAAAATGAGAAGAAATATAAAAGAAATACAGTAGAATCAGTTCCCAAGGTTCTGGAGCTTGGACAAGTTTGAAATCCCTGTTTATAGATATAGTTACTGGAGTTTCTCATTTATTTGATGGTAAAAGATTTAGCTTTGTGTGCAGAAGTCTGTGCCATCACTTTTGCTCTCTGAGTTTGACCACCAGTAGCCTCACCTTTAGAAATACATTTGGGACTTTGTTAAGCAGCAAAAGTGGAAAGTACTTTTCCTATGACACCTCCCAGCACTGCTGTATTTGATTTCACCTTGGTCTGTGTTACATAATTCCTTAGGATCCTTCCCCATTGCTTCATGTATACAGCAGGCAAAACTGGGATGAACACTGACCCCTGGGTCACACTACAATTCAGAGATTTGGGTGCAACATCATTTATTTATTCATTAGAATTGTTTCACCAAGAGCTGGCACTGGTGGCACTGAGGGTTGAGGTGCTGGATGCCACACCTCATGCCATGCCGGTGATCCAGGTTCAGGAGCAAGATCAGGCCACCAGGAGTTGGCCAGTGGGGGAAGGGCAAGGAGCTGGATTGAGCAGCTGCAAGGCAGCTCTCCTCTCCAGGGAGGGATGTGTGGCTTCCCTGGCTTTTGGCTGCCACCCGGTGGAGGCTAGGTGGCAGAGCTAAGCCACAAGGGAAACCTGGCAATAGGACAGGTGGGTGGAAGGGGCTGTAACCAGAGCCCCCACATGCATGCACAACCACGGTCTGGGGTACTGGGGTTAAGGGGAGAAAAAACACAAACACATATCTCCCCCATTGCCAAGTAAGGCAGAAGGGGTAACGGGAGCAAAAAGCTATTTAGAAAAACAAATTGTTTCACCAATATACTTGGATATATCAGGAATCTAATTTACAAATGAGATTTCATGGTAGGGAGATGAATATGCAAGGTTAGGACAAAGGAACAATATAGAAATTTATACAAAAAGGTACAGTATTAGCAATACAGAGTTATACAATAAACTCAGCAATTGGTTTTTCCAGTCTGTACGATAATACCTACAAAACTGACAGATGAATTGTGCATAGTTAACAAAATATACAAGGTATAGGAGGAGGGACAGTGGAACAAATCATGTGCAATGACAGTGGGATGCAAGCATAATCCTAAAGGACTGTTTGACTGAGTAAACACTAGTAGGTTGACAGCCACCCAAAACCTGCTTGTTCCATAGCTGGTATTGTCTGTTTCAGAAAGCCAACTGATCAGACTTCAGTTTGTACCTTTAAGTAAGGAACCTGTTTCCAGACTGGAAATGAAGATTGTGAACAGAGATAGGAAGGTAGCTTGCATGCTTGATGAGCCAGTATTTATACCCATAAAGGCCCAAATGTTGTGAGCACCTACTGCAGAGATGAGGCCACCAAAGCTGATAATCTTGATTGCAGTGGTGGATACTGTGAGGGTTGTGGGGGATAAAGTGACACAGGGAGTTGAACAATGCAGCTAGTTTAGACAGGTGACAGTTAGGGTTGTTGTGACACAATCAATTACAGGCAGAATCATCTCAACCAGGAATTCCCTCATACCTTGGGTGAGCCACTCAATAACTGTAGTTAGTTAGTTAGTTAGTTAGATAGTTGTGTGTGTGTGTGTGTGTGTGTGTGTGTGTGTGTGTGTGTGTGTGTTCAAATGGAAAGATATACTGAGCTGATAACAGCTCATTTCCAGATGTGTTCACATGGTACAGAGACTGTACAAGAGGAGAAAAAATAGATAGCACTTAATGTCATTAGAAAAATAATAGTCATGCAAAATAATAGTCATATACATGCAGTACAGTACATCAAAAGAAACATAAGCATTGCAAGGCAAAACAATACAGGAAGATACATGTTGTGAATAATAATTGAGTTGGATGGGCAAGGGGAAATTACTTTAAAGGCAATATGAGTAGGGGGAAAGGAGAACAAAATGTAGGGACCATAGTAGTCGCAGGTGAGAGTAGGAAAGTCATAAAGAAGAGACTTGAGTGTGAAGGGAGAAGAGGCAGAACAAATTGACAAGTGAAGGGTGGACCTGAGTTTTGGAAAATGAATTGAGAAGGCAGATAGATGAGCAGTATATTTCCTAGATGGAATAGAAAGAAAAAGGGAAACAATTTTTTAGAGGGTAGGTGGAAGGAGGCAGAGAAGTTGGGATAGAGGGAAGGTAGGAGCAAAGGGAACCAAACCACAATCTAGATAAAAAGTAGGAACAGTGAGAAAGGTGCCAAGCATAATGAGAGGGGAAGGAGAGGGAAGAGTAGAGAGAGCATTGCTGGATAAGAGGAAGACGGTCTAAGGAAAAATGACATAAACAGTGATATTGCTGGTTCAGTCTAACAAGGAATAATTTGGGAGTGCCACTGTAAGCTATGTTACCATAGTCAAAAATAGGAAGAATTATTGTTAAAACAATCTATAGGTGTGCAGGACATGGAATATACACTTGTTTCCCTGTACAGAGCACCAAGCTTGGTGTGGTATCAATGTGCACCTAGAGATCATGATGATGGCCCAGCCAGATCCCCAGGTTCATATCGAAGGATACATCCTCAATCACAGCACTATCAAGGGTGAGAAATAATGGGGGGAGGTAAATCTGGTAAGCCTCTTTTGGATGCCAAATGTCATGGACAAGTTTTTTTGGCATTGAGGGATGGCTGGTTAAACTGGAACCGGTGCTGAATATTGTCAAAATCCAGTGATAGCTGGGAAATAAGGTATCATCAGCATGAATATGAATAGATGTAGATGAACAGATAGAGGGAAGGTCATTCAAGAATCTGGAAAAGAAAATGGGGCCAGGACAAACCCTTTAGGAATGCCTGAACAGATAGGGAATGGGGAGGGATAGGGAGTTTCTGATGCAGACAGCTTGAGATCTGCCCTCAAGGTAGGAGTGGAAGCAACTGACTAAGATGGCAGAGATGCCTGCTGCCTTAAGCTTGCCCGAGGGAAGGGGGAGTGCCATGGTATCCAAAGCTTTAGCCAGATTGACAAAGATAGTGGAGGTGAGCAGACTCCTATCCATACATGAAAGGATGGAGTCAGTAAACAGAGGGGGAAGGTGGAGGTTGAGTGGATTTCCTAAATCCAGACCAGAAAGGAGGAAAGAAGAAAGAGGGATAAAAAAAAGGAAAGAGAGCTGTGAGAGTGCAAGGTGTTCTTGTAACTTAGCCAGAGGGAGAAGGTGATAGATAGGACAGAAGTTACCAGGAGAATAAGACTTACCACCTTCAGAGGGAGGGAAGATAGTAGCTTGCTTCCAGGCTTCAGGAACAGTGGCAGAGGAAAAAAAGTGATTAAGGAGTAGACCAGTACGCATGGCAATAGCAGTAGCTGAGAGAAGCAGAGGTTTAGGATCAAGATCATCAGGCCTACCTTGCATGTGCAGATTAAGGGCTGGCAATGTCTTAAAGGAAGCAGAGAGAGAGAGAGAGAGAGAGAGAGAGAGAGAGTTAAGATAGAAGGAGAAAGTGTGAAGGGGACAGTATACAGTAGGTAGGGTGAGGAATGGATGACAGAAAGAGCACAGGTGATGAAGTAGGTGTTAAAAGAAGAGGCAACAGAAGAAGAGCCAGATATGAGGGAGTTGTCAGCCTTGAGAGCAGGGCAAGAATACTAGGCTGAAGGAGAAAAATGGGAAGGGATAAACTTCCAGAATGTGGAGGGGTGAGTAATGTTGTTCTGGAGTGTGTATGCAAACTATTCAGACTTCACAAGTCTGATGACTTTGGTACAGGTATTGCAATGGTGATGATAGCTGGCCAAAGCAGCAAGGGAGTCTGTGATGTTGTAAGATCACCAGACAAGGTCTCTGGTATGGAGGCAAGCTAACAAGTCAGCTGATATCCAGGGAAGATGGGATCCTGATACTCTGGTTTTCCTCAGGGGTGCATGATGTTCCCATACAGCCATAAATTTCATCTGAAAACATTGGAGGGCATAATTAATGTTACTGACTACGGAGATGGTGGAACAATCAGATGCTCATAGGTTAGCTAGGAAGGAGGACAAGTCACGTAGAATAATAGCAACAGAATTTGTCAGCAGAAAATGACTGGTAGGTCCATCTAGCCTGCCTATTTTCCCTTGCCTATTCTGACACCTTCACCCCATTTGATTGCCAACAGCCCTCCTGCCTCCTCCTCCTCCTCTACTTAATATGCTTGTGTGCCTATTCCTCACATGACTGATGCTCCCTACTGCTTTTGCCCCCACCACCTCATCTGGCACACTGTACCAGGCCTCCATCAATCTTTCTCTGAAAAGGTATTTCCTTACATTCCTTCTGAACTCCCTTCTCACCAGTTTCATTGCATGCCCCTGTGTTTTGGTGCTTTTCTTCTTCTGAAAGAGACTCCTCACCTATACCTTATTTATCCTGAGAGGTACTTATAGGTCTCAGTCTTGTCCCTTCTTGCCCTCCTCTCCTTCAGTGAGTATATGTCAAGATACCACAGCCTCTTTTAATGCAATCCCCACAACATTCTGGTAGCCCTCCTCCAAGCTGCTTCCACCCTGTCAAGTCCAGAGACTTAAAAGACTAAGATAGATGAATTTAGTGGGGGTTTTAGGACAATATATCTTGCACACTCAGTAAACTGTATAGTGGCCACTTAGGGCTTCAGGGAGTACACCTGCATCCACTATACAGCTGGGATGAGATTACAGGACCCAATCTATGAGAATGTGGTTTAAAGATTTAAAATTTAGATATGTGGTGTAAGAAATCAACTGAGTCAATTAGAGGAAGTTAACATTTTGGAAGAATTTATTTACGGGGGGGGGCAATTTATATTAATGTCAACAAGTATAAGCAAGTCACCTCTGAAGCAGTGGGATGAAATACAGGAAAGCAACTCATTGACCAAAGCAGGAGACATACCGGGGCAACAGTAAACCCTATCAATAAAGATGGTAACAGAGAAGGGAAGGAAGAGTTTGAGGAGAAGCAACTCACTGGAAGAAAGAAAAGAGACAGCAAGCACAGGCACAAAATGCATGCTGGTGGATATAAACTGCAACACCACCACCCTTTTTAGTGTGATCCTACTTTGCTAAGGTGTAATCAGGGATAGCCACAGCAAACTCCTGCAGCTTAGTGGAGAGCCAGGATTCAGATATGACAGGTACACCTGGTCATAGGGTAAGCATGATAAGTTGCAGTCGGTCAATTTTTGGGAGGAGGTTGTGGATGTTTAAATGGGCCACCCTCAGTCCATTGGGAAGCTGAAGGGCTGGGGCTGTGATGGGGCCAGGATTTAGTTCAATGTCACCTACTATCAAGAGCAGCAAGGAAATAATGAGCTTAATGGAATCAGTATGCTGATTGGGGGAGGAAGTTGAGGATGAATGGGAGATGGAACAATAAGGGGAAAAGGGAGATAAAGCACTACAGAGCATCATGATGAAACCAAGGAGTTAACAACCAGAATGCCGGGGGAAATGGAGAAGGATGGGAGAGAAGAGGAGGGGAGTGTAGCGAAAGAGGAGGAGTGGAGGTTGAAAGAGAGGGAGATGGAAGTAGAAGTAGATTCTGGAAGAAACAAGAAAAGCATCATGGCACTGGTATGGCCTTGGCCAGGTTCACAAACCACATCAGTGGGGCTATGGATGCAGGGATGCTCTCTGGTTCTGTGTTCATGGACCTGTCCAAGACCTTTGATTTGGTTAACCATCACCTGCTGCTCGAGAGGGTGAGGAGCATTGGACTGGTGGATGTACCATATAGATGGTTTGGTAGCTACCTGTCAGGCTGTCCACTGAAGGTGAGCTATGAGGGGATATTGTCAGGCATTAGAACTATGGAGCACGGAGTACTTCAGGGATCTATACTGGGGCCTCTACTATTCTCCTTGTTCATTGATGTTTTACCATCATTATTAAACAAACACCAAAACTTTACTTTATGCTGACAATATAATTTTCTACTCTAGTTCTCCCTCAGTGGTGGCATTGAACCTATCACTGAGCACCAATTTTAAGTTGCTGAATGGTTGGCTCTCAAACCAACGTCTTTTGCTGAATAGTAAAAAAAAAAATGTTATTTGGTTCCAGATCCAGACTGGCAAATGATCCCCCCTTGTAATAACTGATAATACTGGATTACAATTGGATCAGGTTGTTCAATTTAAGTATCTTGGGTTACTCCTAGATTCTTCATTATCTTATTCAGCTCACATTAAAACAACTTGTAGCTAATTAATCTGAAATTGGGAGTATTATTAAGTATCAGAACTATCCCCGACCTTATTCATTGCATCTTGGTAATATACAAATATCAGGCTTGTTGCTTTTTGCTCTGAGGAAGACACGTCAGTGCATCAGAAATGTAAGTAAATTGTTCAGTGGTTCACCCACATGTAGTGAAACCCAGGATGCCGTAAAGATGGAAGCTTTAGTGACGGATGGAGAAAAGCAGCAAGGCTGATATTTGTATATTACCGAGATGCAATGAATAAAGTCTGAGATAGTGAAGTAGCGTTAAGAGTCAGGAACTATGATTAGGCAATTGAGCCAGAAGATAAAAGATTTCTGCAACAAAACAAAAATGAACAGTCAGAAATAGGGAAACCGGCCCAAGAAAATCAGTAAGACTGTTCCTAGCTCACTTTGGGTGCCTGTGTTTTGAAATCATTTTTTTGCATTAATTTTCTTGTCTTAATTTAGTAAACAGTCACACCACATAAAGAAATATGGTCAGTGTGTTTTTTTTTAGAGCATGCTGCCAAATTAATGTTTTTTGCTTCGGTTAAAACACAGAACTTTGCTATAAAAATAAAAAAAACTCCAATAAAAACAAAAATAAACTACTTGTAATTGGGGATTTTATGATCCATGGAGTGGTACCCCATCTAACCCCTAGGGGGGAAGCAAAATCAGGGTTGGGTGCCTCCCAGGGGCCTCTGCAAAGAGACACATGAATCGCATACAAAAAAAAAAGTACAGGAAAGGGGGGTATAACACATATCACAATACACCTTGGAACAAACGATCTGGCAAATCACATAGTACAGGAGGCCAAGAAACATTTTGAGGAACTGGCCAGCAAACTTCCTTCCCTTCCATCCAAACTAGCCATCTCAAAAGTGCTGGCAGTATGGAATAAAGGAATAGGCACCAAATGAGTCAGGGAGGTTGAAGTTGGTGAATTCAACTCTTGAATAAATTAATAAATAATGTCCAGTGTGCCCTCCCAAAAAACTGCCCTAACAGGCCAGTAATGGAAGATTTTTCTGCTTCTCATGCTTTAAATAGGTGCTCTTCGTTATCAAATTGAATTGAATTAAATTGAATTCAAATCTTGGCTGCAAGAATGGTGCCAAAGCAAAGGATACAACTTTATAGGTAACTGGCAAAACTTCTGGGAAAGAAGATTTTTTAAACAGGATGGACTGCACCTAAACAGAGAGGGTGTGTGAGCTCTCAGACAAAATTTGATGTCTATGCAGGGTATTTAAGCTAAAAAAAGGGAGTTGGTGACAGCTCACACCCTCACCATTGTTGGCTTGTCATCACTCCCTATAACTCCAAAGGAGCACATAAACACCCAGGAAGAGAAATGGAGAACACATTCATCTTGACCACAGAAGTATCGATTAACATTCACCAAGAAGTTGGCAACCTTCAAAAATCACTCAGGCGCAAACAGCAAATTGGTAGTCCAGCAAGAGGATGCAACTACAAATCAAAGGGGCTGCATTTTCCTGGAAGGTGATGGTTTCAAATGCTAGAAGTCTAGCAACCAAACTACCCAAACTTGCAGTCATCATGGCAGTGGAAAGATTGAACTGGGTGGCTGTGACAGAAACATGGTTCATGAAACACCATGGTTGTGACACAGCTATTCCTGGATACAATCTGTTCAGGAAGGATAGGCAGGGAAAAAAGGGGGGAGGGGTATGCCATTTACATTCATGAAGAAATAAAAGCCACAGAGGTTCAGGGTCACCTTGGGGGCAACGAGTCACTGTGGCTTACTGTAGATACAGACAAGGGGAAAATCTTCAGGATCAACATCATTTACAGGCCTCCAAATTAAGGAGAGAAAGGGGACAAAGACCTGATGGAAGAAATACACAAAATGACTGACAGAGGGGAGGTGATACGGGTGGGGGACTTAAACCTCCCAGATATAAACTTGATTACATTAACGGTGGCAACAACAAGAAGCAGGGACTTCTTATTGTCACTGTAGGGAGCGGGACTAGGTCAACTGGTTAAAACTCCAACAAGGGGAGATGCCATACTTGATCTGGTTCTCACAAATACTGACAGGATTAAGGAAATCGATGTGGGTTGCCATATGGGAAACAGTGACCACTGCATGGTTAACTTCAAGGTAAACATAACAGAGGACACCTGCCATTCAAAAATAAAAGTGCTAGATTTTAAAAAAGCTGACTTCAACAAAATGAGGACCAGCATAAGAAAGGACTTAATCAAAGTAGAAGTGGAAGAGGTTGATGTAATGTAGGGGAGGCTTAAAAGAACAATTCAGACAGCCACAGACCAATGCACAAGGAGGGTTACCAAGGTGAAAAGAAAACAAAATCCCTGATGGTTTTCCAAGGAAGCGGCTACAATAGTGAAAGAAAAAAAGAAGGTATACAAGTTATACTAGGAAACTGACAAGGACTTGGAGTTATACAAGTAAAAAATGAAAGAAGCCAGCAAAAAAATAAGGCAGGCAAAAACCCAGACAGAAGCAAGTATAGCAGAGAGGACAAAGAGAGGAGACAAATCCTTCTTTAGATACCTCCAGGAAAGAAGGAAGCAAAAGGGAGTATAGTCAAGATTGCTACTCAGGAAGTGAAAACAACAGAAGATGACCCGGAAAAAGCAGTAAACCTCAAGAAGTACTGCAGCTTGATATTTGCTGAGGAGGACCCAGGCTATGGCCCAGCAATGACAAAATGCAACACCCCTGAACTTAGGGTTGTCACTAGCCCCTTCATGAAGACTGAAGTACTGGAGGCACTTAATAAACTAAAAGTTGACAAGGCCATGGGGCCAGATGAAATGCACCTCAGGATCTTAGAAGAATTGAGGTTAGAATTGTCTGACCCACTGGCTAAACTATTCATCAAATCCCTAATGAGAGGAGAGGTACCTGAAGACTGGAAAAGGGCAATAGTGGTCCACTCCGAAAATCATGCAGCGGGAGGAGTTTGGAAATTACAGTCTGGTAAGCCTCACATCCATAGCGTGGAAGTTAATGGAGACACAACTCTAACAGAGGATCATAGCATTCCTCGAAGCTAGTGGCCAAAAGGACCCCAAACAGCATGGTTGCATAGCAGGTAGATCATGCCAGACAAACCTACTTGAGTTTTTTGATTGTGTTACAAAGGTTGTGGATGATGGTGGGGCAGTGAACGTGGCCTACCTAGACTTTAGCAAGGCCCATGACTCGGTTCCATACAGAAGGCTGGTAAAGAAACTAGACCACAGAGGAGTTGGATCAGAAGTAGTTAGATGGGTATGAAACTGGTTACAGGGCAGAACCCAGAAAGTGCAGGTAAATGGAGCACTTTCATCAGATGGTAGGGTTACCAGTGGTGTGCCCCAGGGCTCGGTACTGGGGCCTCTGCTTTTCAATATTTTTATATCAGACATGGCTAATGGACTAGAGGGAAAGGTGTTTCTGTTCACAGATGACATCAAAATATGCAACAGGGTTGACACCCAGGAGGGAGTGGACAAGATTGAAGCTGACCTCAAAAAACTTGAGGAATGGTCTGGAGCATAGCAGCTGAGGTTCAATGACAAAAAGTGCAAAGTCATGCACATAGAAAAAAGAAATCCAAATAAGGTATATTACCTTAGAGGGGAAAGACTAGCTGCCTCCAATCAAGAGCACAATCTGGGAATCATAATCTCAGACAACTTGAAGGTGGGAAACCAATACAAGAAGGCAGCATTGAATACCAGTGGTATGCTGGGATGCATTGGGAGGGGAATCACAAGCAGGAGGAGGGAAGTGATCCTGTTGTTGTACAGATCACTGGTTGGGCCTCACTTGGAGTGCAGCATTCAGTTCTGGAGGCCCCACCTCTGAAAACACATTGACTGAGTGGAGACAGTGCAGAGAAGGGCAACACAAATGATTCAAGGACTGCAGAAAATGTCCTACGGGGATAGACTGAGAGAACTGAACGTGTATTCCCTGGAACAGAGAGGAGAGAAGGGAGACATGATCAAGACATTCAAGTACATAAAAGGCATAAACAAGGTTCAGACAAATTAACTTTTCCAATTTAAGAAGGGCAGCAGAACCAGGGGACATGATTTGAGGCTGCAAAGAGGGTGGTTCTCCACCAACACCAAGAAGTTTTTCTTCACAGAAAGAGTGGTGGATGCCTGGAATGTCCGGCCTCCAGAGGTGATGGGGGCAATCATAGTTGTAAGTTTCAAGAATGCATGGGATAGACACAAGGAAGCTCTCAAACCCAAGGGCAGATAGAAGGTTAGGTCTAAAAACACTGGGCAGACTAGACGGATTTGGTGGCCTCCTTCTGCAGTCAACTTCTGTTCCTATGTCTCTAAAGTGTTGAATATACGGACCCTCTCAGGCAAACATATGTTTGAAAAAAAATTTTGCTTTCACTTTCATAAATATTGGGAATGGGCAAAATGTATCTTCCACTGGTGGAATTTTGGCAAAAGTATAATTTTGCTTCCTTAAAATGTTTCAAAATTTCTGAGAAAATGTTGTGCAATTTTGCCAAAATTGTGATTTCTGATGTTTCCATCTAATTTATACAGTATTTGTGCACATTGCACCAAATTTGGTATTGTGATTTTTCAATGTAGGTACAGATGTGTGCTAAGTTTCTAATTTCTATATCTAAAGGTAACTGAGTTACAGGCCTCCAAACATTCAAAAATGTAAAAATTACATTTTGCAATTATGTAAACCACAGAATTTTAAGCCTCTGTAACAATAAAATTAAAGAAAGGAATATTACAAATTTTGATATGTTAATTGACCCTAAAAATGAGACTTTGAGACCTCCCTTATTGCACAGCTGCAATGCATTGTGCTGCTATGCTGCTGATCTAGTTTTGGAAGTTAGCCCAGGAAGTTATATTGGGAGGAAGGCCATGACAAAGACAACTGCTGCTAGGCAGAACATTTCAGTTGGGGAGGGCTTGTGGTGGGTTCCACCAACATGCAACCCATGTGGTTGGGCCAGGGAGCTTGCTCTTGCTGCAGGGGAAGCTGTAAGCTGTACAAAGCTGACAGAGACACAGCACCCATCAGGGGAGGTGGGCAGGAAATAAATGTGAGAGAAACAACCCAGTATCTATTTGAGTGATGGCTGGGTTCAGCCTGATCAGGGCACATCCCTTGTAAACAGATTATATCCCTGAAAGACAATCTGTCAGCTTGGAGAAAAATTGACATGGAAAAAATGAAGCTATGTTTGTTAACTCTTTAATGTGTTGCTCAAAGGCTGGCCAAGTTATAAGCTGCCAAAGATTCCAGAATAGTTTCAGAATTTAGCATTAAATTTAATGAGCTTTTGTGAAATTGTAGAATTTTGTGATACTTTTGTCAAAGCCATATCCATAGATTTTGTTTAGTCATACACTTGAGCTGCCACTGTAGAGGACGGTAAATGCTGAATAGAGTGGAATAAGTTAGCATTCATGGGAGATTCTATGGTAAAAATATGCTGCTAGTGCCAAGCATCAGGACACTATATTGAGTGATGATCCATGAAGAATAGCAGTAGTCAACACTGTGCAGTAGACTGTCCTCTTGCAATTTGCCAGCTAACTGTTAGAGCACAATTATTAAATGACTTGAGGAAGCACATGCACATACAACATTGTTTCTGTACAATACCACCTGCGGACTCTTTAACAACCCTGTAGATAACAATGCATACTTTTACAGTTCGAAAACAGCTTCACCAAATTATACCAAACATTACAACTAGTTGCAACTTAGGTCACTGAGACATAAGTATCTGGATATCTTTAGTCACGATGAACCCTGATGCTGAGCATCACTGTCACAGACGTGTTAAAGGCTTATTGCAGGACCATGATGCTACAGCAGTTAAGGTGATCCAGAGGTGATAACTGCTCTGTGAAAATAAAATTTTACAATTGGAATTTTAGTGGCATTACGAATTACAGTATGTGTCCAAGAACATTTGAAAAGATTTTGCTAATTATTAATTTATAAAGTTGCCACAATAAATGTTAACCTACTGAACCACATTTATCCAGCTTAATTAGATTCTAGAACATATTAACTTGGGTATGCATGCCACATTTTGAGTGTATAACTTCAGTAGCAATGAAACTATAAACAGTTTTCACACAGTTTAACAAATAAATTGTGACATTTTGACCTCCTGTTACTTACAATTTACATAGCCAACTATCTCCCTATTTAGCAATTTCTAAGACTATTCCAAGAAAGTATGTATATACATTTTCAGTTATCTAGCACCAGTGGTAGCTAAGTTGTAAGCATAGAACTATTTTCAGAAATTTAAACATAAATAATAAATTGCCAAACTTTGAGCCGGTATAAATTTTTAAGTTCCTCATCCAAATGTCACAGTTCTTGGTATCATTTTTGGCCCTCCCCCATAAAGTATGTATGCCAAATTTTCAATTTCTAGCTGCACAGTTAACCAGGTTATGACCAATTAAAGAATTCTGGAAAAATCTGTAAAACATAACAACATTTTGAGACATTCATTGATTTTCGTGAAAATCCTGTGAAGCTGGAATTTGCTAATGTTACCCATCCCCACTAAATATACTGTATATAAATGTCATATATATAACATGTTTGGCCTCTATATCAGAAACATTTTGCAATGGCCATTGCTTCTACAGTGTGACATATTCTAAATTCCAATAGAGATACAATAATCTACATTTATACATTCTAAATTAATTATTAATATATATATATATATATATATATATATATATATATATAGTAATCCCCCAAATCTCATGGAGGATAATTATTCTGGTGCCATTGATGTTTTCATCATATAGGTCAAACTGCAAAGGCATTTATTCATAAGCATCACCTGATCTGTGCTTAATGATGGTATCAAATACATCTTGTAACCTTAAAGAACTAGTGTACTGCTTAAAACTAATATTAGTTTTTAAAAGCAGTCAGCCATAACCTTTCATATTTGAAGTAGTTTTTAATTTCATGTTGGTTAATTACAAGATTGTTTACCTGATGTTGGTAAATGTGATGTGTGGGACAGTACTCTTCCTGGCAGCTGACATATCTGTCTCTATCTCCCCCTGACTACATCATCCATATTGTGACCACCCTGACTGTGACATCACTGCTGCTTAGGAACAGCCACTCAGTAGCTGCCAGGTTAGTCACCTGTGATGTCACTGTCAGTGAGATCACAATGCTAATGATGTTGTGGGCATATAGAGATGGATATGCTAGCTACTGGGCTGAGAGCAATTAACCACATCCAGCACAATATTATACCATACAGGACTTTGTAATGAGCAAAAGGAGAAAAAAAATTCAGTAATAAAAAGCAACAGCTGACTACGTCATACAGTTTGTATTATTTCCCTTTCTACCTACTTTGGCAATGCTTTTTACTAGTGCCAATGTACAGCAGTTTAAAATACACCATGGGCCCAATATTCAAAAGTTTGTACAGGCACAAAAGGGCATTTGCCTGGGCAAAATGGATGTTTGCCTGGGCCCATAATCAAAAAGGGGTGATTATGCAGGCAAACAGGGTTAATGCCCATGCAAAACATAATGTATATAGATGGATGGGCAAAGGGAGGGGTGGGGACAGAAAGACCTATGCAACCCCATATTCAGCATTTTTGTGCTGCACAAAAGGGGTTAGCATGGCCCTTTTCCAGAGTACAAATTCCACTGATCAAAACCCCAAGTTTCTCTGAGCAACCCTAGCAGTTGACAGAGTTACTGTAGTCAACAACCATGTTGGCCAGTACAGGAGCACACATGCACATCAGAGGTCTATGGTCCCCCCCCTGCTGAGCACTGTCCTAGTACCCATGTAGTTAAGCCCTGGTGCCTACTGGTGCCCCCTCCCACCAATCACCAACCCGTATATTAAATTGTGAATCCCTGGTACCTAATGATCCCCCTTCCGCTTTCTTTTTGTTTAAATCTTTTTTAAATCCATATACAAAATTAGCGGTACAGGAAAAATAAATCCAGATTTTACAACATTTATATCTTATAATTTTTTTAAAACAGTAACTTAAACCATATTTCATCAACATGATCTAATCCTATTCAACATATCATTAGTTGACAAATATTTTTCAAACCTTTGTCAGATACCTTCAAATTTTATCAAGTGGTCTTTCAGAAAATAATGTACTTTTTCCAATTTGTGTACATCTATCATACAATTGAGCCACATTGTAAAATCCAGGGGATTATTATCCTTTCATCTCATCAATAAACATTTATGGGCATATATTATAGCTGTCATAATCAATCTCTGTTGTTTGTGATTAGTTTTTCCAATTATATATCCCACTGTTAAGAATAGACTTTCAATGTTTTGTTTTTCAACTTCATGGATGAAATTCTATATATTGTATCAATAATAGTCATCCAGAATGTATTAATACCTGGACAGCGAATCAACATATGCTCTAAGGTTGCATTTTCAGATTTATATCTGGGACAAGTGTTTAGATAAGTGGGATTCATTAAATTTAATCTATGAGGCATATAGTATGTTCTGTGTGTTATGTTGAAGTAAATTTGTAATAATCTTGTTGATAATAAACCTATATTTTTTAAATTAATAACCTGAGCCTATTTTGTTTCTGTAATTGGATAGTTTTGTTTGTTTTCCCATATTGATCTTAGTGTTGTCAATGGTTGAGTTAATATGTTTTGAAGTTGTGAGTACATTTTTGAAATTAGTGTTGTATTATTCTTTAGGGCAGGTTGAGTTTTTATTATATTTAGTGACGGTTTTATGTATAAATGGTTGTTTTTTTTCCAAATAGCTTTTAATTTGTAGATATCTAAAGAAATGGGTATTAGGGATGTTAAATTTTTGTTTAATAGATTAGAAATCTAACAAACTGGTATTATCGTGTAATTGTTGGATTTCCTTTAGGCCTTTTGTGTGCCATATCTTAAATTCATTATCAGTTACTGAAGGTAAGAATTTACCATTTCAGTAAATAGGAGTTAAAGGGGATAAATTAATCAAAACATGGACTTCTTCCAATAGTCTATTCCAAATAGTGCATGTCGCTTCAGTTGTCATGGACAATGTAATAATATTTGTTTGGTGGGGGCCTGCATATAAAACATGTTTTAAATATTGATAAGGGGTATGACTGGCTTCTATTTCACATGATGCTTGATAATGTTCCTGATGAAACCATTCATAGGTTATAGAAATATTTGCTGCTTGATAATACCAGTAGAAATTTGGTAGAGATAGTCCACCTTCATGCTTGGGTTGATATAGTTTTTCAGTCTTTAGCCTGGGTATTTTACCTTTCCAGAGAAACTTTTTTTTATTTTCTTTCCATTTAAAAAAATATGTATTATTTATATTTACTGGAAGTGTTTGGAATAAGAAAAGAAAGTTAGGTAATGTGTTCATTCTGATGACATTTACTCTGCCCATCAATGTTATTGGTAGTGATTCCCATTTGTTGAGTTCTATTTGTGTTTTATTAACTAGATGGTTGAAATTATTTTGTAATATTTGATTGAGATTATTATCTAAGTAAACCCTTACATATTTTAATGTTGTTATTTTTTTGATGTTGGTGTTTATTGTTATGTATTATATGGATTGTTAAAATAATACCCCCAAAAAGCATATAAAAAATCTTTGTAATACACTGCTCTCTTTCCCATAATACTACCCTTCCTCAAGTGATAATAGTATTGTTCGCTGCTGATAATACTATTGTTTGTGCTGATAATATTATCCTTTCAGCTTCAAACAATAGTATTATCACCAAAACTCCACAGTGCATGCTCCAGTCTCCCTCCCACACAAACACGGTTGCCATAGTGCCATGTACCAGTCTGTGCACCCAATGTAACAACGTGCAATGCCATTGGCAGACTTTTTGAGTAGGCGGGCAAACCAAATGGAAAAACATGGCGGATGTTTACTCTCGCTTAGCGAGAGCAACTCAGGTTGCGGCCAGTTCATTTTCATTTCCTCAGAAAAGTGGATTACCTGCCAAACAAACAAAGAAAGTAAACGGTAGGACTACCAAATTAAAGTAAAACCTTTTGTCACAAATGTGCATCGGGCACAACTTCAATACTGTGGGTGGTCGGCCGAGACCGAGCACATCTTCAGTGCAACAGGTGGTCAGCCCAGTTCACAGAATTTAAAAAAGCAGCACATTTTTTGAATCGGATCCATATATTACAAAAAATAAAAAATAGGTTACAGTAAATTACTGTGAAATTCTATCTCGGTTTCTGAGGACATAGAAACCTCAGCTTCGCTCTCGAGGTTATCTATGTCCCCAAAACCTCTCGATGGAATTACAGCCTTGTAATTCACTGTAACCTATCTATTATTCTATTTGTTAAAAGGATTAGTATGGTGTTTGGATTTGAATAGCTCAGTTTTATCCCAATTAATTTTGTAGCCTGATATATCTCCAAAAGTTTCTAAGGTACTGTTTAAATCTATGTATATTTATTTAAATTGCTTGTATATATTAATGTGTTGTCTGCATATAGGCGGATCTTATGTTCCACTTGATCTAGTTTTAAGCCTTGAATCTTAACATTTTTTCTGATTGGTATGGCTAGGGGTTCTATTGCTAAAGTGAAAATTAAGGGGGACAGTGGACAACCTTGTCTAACTCCTCACTCTAGTTAAATTATTTCTGATATTTCATTATTAGTTTTAATTCTGGCAGTGAAACTATTATAGAGACTATCTATCCATTGTTTAAATTTAGATCCAAAATTCATAACTTTGAGTAATGTTTTAATATAGCCCCATTCTACCCAGTCAAATGCTTTTTCAGCATCTAAAAATAAAATTGAAAAATCATTATTTTTGAATTTATCAATTCAATTTATTGTTCTCCTGATATTAGTTTTTAACTGTCTGTTTTGTATAAAACCATTTTGATCGGTATGAATTATGTCTTGAAGATTATTATTAAGTCTGTTTGCTAGTATTTTCGTTAAGATTATAATATCTATATTTATTAGAGTTATTGGTCTATATGAGGAGGCTAATGTGTGATCTTTGTCTTTTTTTATTAAATAATAATATTGTCAATTCTTGTGCTGATGAGTTTATGGTTCTATGTTGTATTATATTGTAGAATATGATTTTTAAGTGGGGCTTAATATATTTATGAATTGCTTGTAGAAATCAATTGAAATACCATCTGGTCCTGGTGATTTTTCTATTGCTAATGATTTTATTGCTGTCCGGATTTCTGTAATAGTGATATCCTAATCTAATGTTTCTTTTTTAGATTGTTTTTATGAGTGGTTAATGAATATTTTGTAGATATTTTACTATTTCTTTTGAGTCTTTATTGCATCCGGATTTATAGATGTTTGTATAGTACATTTTAAAAATGTTATTAATTTCGGTAGGCTCAGATTTTATTACCCTTTGTGCATTTTTTATTTTAGCTGTTGTGTTGGATTCTTTTTCTTTTTTGAGTTGCCAACATAAGATTTTATCAGGTTCATCTCCAACTGCATAGTATTTGGCTCTTGTTCTTAAGAGTTGCTGTTCAGCTTCTGAGGTTATTTTAGTATATTGATTTTTTAATTCTAACAATTCTTGTAGTGTTGCTGGATCTTTATTTATGTTATATAGGTTTTCTTTTTGTAGAATTACATTTTTAAGATTTGTTATTTTCTGTTTTTTTCCCTGTTTATTTTAGCACTGAAGGAAATTGATATGCCCCTTATATATGCTTTATATGTGTCCCAGATAATAGTTTCTGGGAGTTCATTATAATTATTGATATTTAAAAAAGTTTCTGTTTCTTGTCTGATTTTTTTCATTAATTTTTAGATTTTTGAGTAATAGATTATTAAATCTGAAATTGTAATACGAGTTTTTGTTTTTAAGTTATAATGGCATAACTACTGGGGCATGATCTGAAATGTGAATTGATTTGTATTCTATTTCTGTTACTTGGTAAAGTAGTGCCTTAGAAATTAAAAACAAATCTATTCTTGAATATGATAAATGTACTGATGGAAAAATTAAAATGTTTTATCTGAGGGGTGGATATATTGTCAAGGATCTATTAAATTAAAGTCTGACATAAAGTTGTTTATTTTCTTTTCTGCAGTTTGAATTTGATAGGTCAGGGCTGTGGTCAGATATGTGTTAGATTTATCCAATTTGGGGTTTAATACTAAATTAACTCCTCTCCCCCCATAATTAAGGATGATTTATATATTGCAGCTGTCAGAAATAGATCTGAAAAGAACTCTGGAAAGTTTTCATTGGGTCAATAAACATTTAATAAGGTCCGAATTATACCATTCATTAAGATTTCACAAAAAATGAAACGGCCATTTGTATCAATGTTTTGTTTAATGACTTCAGTACAAGAGTTCTTTTTAAGAATATCACCACCCCTCTTGTGTTGGCCCTATAGGGATCATTAATACTGTAACCCCAATTCTTAGTGTAAAGTTGAATATCATCCTGAAGTAGATGTGATTCTTGCATCATTAGAGTATTGGCTGCAAATGTATTAATATAGTTAAATATTTTTTTACCTTTGACCCTTTCTTTCATTGTTTCACATTCCAGGTTACTATTTTCATTAAATTAGTCATTTGTTCACCTTTGAAAACAATTTTCTCTTTATACAAAATAACCAATATAGATCATAAGTTCTAATATAGAGATCATTATCATTTACACTGAGGTAAAACAAGAAAAAAGAGAATATGCTTTTTCCCATTACTTTTAATTGAGTTTCCTATACCCTCTTTTTATCTCTAACTTTACTTTTTAAGTGAGTTTAATTTTTTATCCCATTTCCTACTCTGTTAGTCAAATCCCCCCCCTTCTAACTCTGTTTCTACCAATGGTCCAATGGGATGTGTTTTAGTATCATATTCTGTTATGTTTGCTTTGTCTTTATTGACTTTGGTATCCCACCCCCACCCCATTCACCTATCTCGACAGCCATGATAGAGAAAGTGTTAGCCATGGAGTAGGGAGGCAGTTGCTCCTCCTCTCGCTCTTCATGTTTATGCATAACCTCAAAAGTGTGTAATATAGTAAATTAATTATTTATATAATCCTATACACTTTATGGTGCTATGGCTCTCTTTCTTATATTTGATTTTCAAACCTTTCCTTTAAAATATATATATATATATATATCTGTATGTATACATACCCATGCATAAACCTGCATATATGCTTACCAATCAGCATACATGTGCACATACATATTTACCTTCACCTATACATACCAGTGAGCATGCATGCATACACTGACAAATTATTTTTTTATTAGCATATAAATTTGTATATACAAATATGCCCATACACACGTCTATATGTTTTTATACCTCCTTTCTTCCTTTCCCCTTTGCCCCCCTCAGCTGTGTTATTATCTTTCCTCCTATATCCATTGTCAGAGTAATCCATCTTAAGTTTTTTAATTTTTAAACAGACTCGATTTTCTTCATAGTCCATTAGAGGTAAATGGCTGTTCAGTATCAACTTACATTTGCAATGAAGGGTTAGTATCAAACTGAGACTTAAGATAATTGGCAGCTTTTTTGTGATCTGTGAAAAAATGCATTTTGCCATGCAAAAAAAATCTAAGTTTTGCTGGGGTAGGATTGTAAAGTGTATTCCCATTTCTCTTAGTATAGCTTTAGCCTTATCAAATGCTCTTCTGGGTTGTACCATTTCAGTACTAAAGTTTGGGAATGCTGGAAATTTTATTCCATCTGTGAGAAGTCCTTTCTTGATCCTTGCTTTGCTTAGCATTTTTTCCCTGTCTTGACAGTAGTGTAGCCTAATATAAATCTGTCTTGGAAGCTGTCTCTGGGTCTCTGAATTATTTTTTTAATTGAGTATTGAAGCCTGCTCTATGAGCTGTATCGAGAATTATCTTTTCTTCAGGGAATTTTTGTCTCATTGTGAGTGTTATTAACTTTTCAAAATATTGGGTGGGGTCCCCTTTGCCTTCTACTCCCTCTGGAATATTTGTAAGTCTTATGTTATTTTGTCTTGATCTGTCTTCTTGATTTATTTATTTTATTTTTTTTTTGGAGCGCTTGTAACTGTGATTTTCACTCATTTGACTAGTGCTGTAATGGATTAACCATATCTTCTAAAGTTCCTATTCATTGTTCTGCTTCGGTTGTCCTTTTTGCTAATGAGTTCATTTTTAGACTTAAGTCATTTGTGGAGATTGTAAGTCCAGAAAGTGCTTTGGTTATTTGCTCGAACCCTTTTTTGATGTCAGCTTCAATTTCTTCTTTAAATTTTGTTAAGTGCATCTGTATGGTGTTCAGAATTTGATATAGGCCTTTATTCTTTAGTGTTTGTTTTTTCTCCATTAGCGTTAGTACTCATGCCTGTATCATTGATACTTATCTGACTGTTTGACATTTCCCTTGTGAAACCCCTGGTTCTGATGTTGGCAACACGATTGTTTTTGAAAGAAAGCTGGAATTATTTGAGGCAACAGGTATGACTGTAGTGTTTATTATGGTACTTAAATTAATTGAAACATTTGGACTGACTTGTTGTGAGTTAATCACAGTTGATTCTGGTGTGATTAGTTTGTCAGCATTTACTGTAGCGACATCCTGAGTCGTGAAAATGTCCCCCTGTGGAATCGTTTCCTCTGCATCAGAAAACAAAATGGTTTCCTTGTGAACATCTGCTGGATCTGTTTTAGTGGACAGCATGCTCTGTTGCTGTAGCGTGGGGGCTACTGTGAGTGGGGAGATCAGATTTGGGACTTTAAACAGGTTTTTGTCATTTATTGGGAGAAATTGGATGGCTTGTTGTTGCAGCCACATCCATCTGACAGGTAGAGAAGTAGAGCCAGATGCTGTTGCAACTTTATCAATGTTGGTATCTTGTGGTACTCCATGGTCTAAACTTTGCTGTTGTTCTTTTGGCAAGCCTTGTTTTTTTACTTCCCTGTGTTTCCAGTAAGTCCTTGGTTTTCCTCACAGGTTTCAACATTGTGGAATATCCTTCTGCCATTGGTAAGTCATAGCACATATGAAGGGTTTGTTCCACTTGTTTTGTAAAGAAATATTTACAGTGTCAGTAGGTGCAGAGCTTGCTCCTAGTCATTGGCACCCTCAGGTGGCCATCTTAGACTCCAGTCTGGTAAATCAGACCAAAACTGCAACTATGGTCCCCTTCCCTCTGATCACCAGCCTGTATAGTCAATTGATGCTTCTTAGTGCTGAACTTTTGCTCCCCAGTACCTGATCCCTGGCTCATAAAATAAACTGTCTCTCTAATGGCCAGTGGCCCCAGTACCTGATCCTCTGTACTGTACAAGAAAATGGCTTCCTGGTGGCAAGGGTCCCCTCATCACTGTCCCATGTAGGGTAAGAGATATCCCTGGCATCCAGTTGTCCCATCTGGTCCATGATCCCTGGCCCCATCAGACACAATATGGTTCCTGGTGTCCAGTTGTCCTCGCCCCCATTCACTGAACCCCTGCACATAACAATGACAACACCTCCTGTATATATGAGAATTGTGCTTAGAATGCCAATTGCAGTGCACATAACATCCATAAATATTCCCTGGTGTCCCATGGTACCCCTGATCAATACCCCTCAGTGTCACACATGTAATCCCTGGCATCTAGATGCCCTCCTGCCAAAGACCACTCAACCTCACCTAAAATGGTGAATGGCAAAGCTCTCTTCATACCTCATTGGCCAGCTGCTATATGCAAAGCCAGAGAGAGTGCATCCTAAGTAATGTACAGGGTGGGTTCACATCCTCTACTGTACAGCTGCAGATGTTAGAGTGGTCATGTGCATTAAAATCAAAAATATAGGGAACAGCATGAATACATTCCTTTTAAAAATGCAGGAAGTGGGTGTAAGAATTTATAAAAACTGATTGTTTGTGTATCTCTTTATATCCTTTTTTGCACTACATTTGAACAGAATGGTGGCAGTAGTTCAGTAGGTTGCATGCCTGCCTCTAGAACCAGAAGGTTGTAGATTCTAGTCCCACATCAGGATGTAAAAGCAGTACTGTATTACAGCACCCCAATGCACTTTTTTTTGTATCTCAGGATCTTGTCAAGGATTTTTTTTTTTTGCAAGGAGCAATGCATTTTTCTTGCATTCACTTTTTATGCAAGGAAAATGTCACAAGTGTTACACATTCCTTGCATGTAATTCTTACATAAAACATAAATAAACTTACATAAATGTTACATGCAGCTTGCATATGCCAGCATATATCCTTGCATGTTGTACCATCAAAATTCTTACCAAGTGTTTGACGTTTTGTTTGGCAAGGGTAGCTTCTAACTGAATTTTCAGAAAGGTTTAAAATGTTTGAAATTGCCTGTTTAATGACCATGTGGAGTAAGTGTAGCCATGAGAATTGGGATTGTGAGACTGAGGGAGTGTATGGAATTTGGCAAGGGAGGGGTGTGATGTGAAAAATGGAGGCATTATTTTGAAAGGAATTTGTCACAAAATCATGGCTATTGTAAAAAGATACCTTTTGGCAAAGGTATGTTTTCAAAAGAAAAGTAAATGGTTGCTTTTGCAAGGGTACTGTGAAGACAAAGATGATGGCATTTTGGTATGGTTACCAAGCTCATGAATCACTGAAAGGAAGATGAAAGTGAGCAGGGGATTGGTAACTGAAGTTGTCAATCCAAATGACAATGCTATGTGAGAATAAATGACAGTTCACTTGAGAAATGTTGTTTATTTTCCCGTAGTGGAGTAGAGTGGAAAATAAATGGCTTATTTAGGTTGCCTTAATTACTCATACATCACGTAACTATACATATTGAAAATAAATATGTTAATGATGACATTAGGGTTAAATAACACAAACCATACAAACTATGGAAATGAAAAACATTAAGGTGTTGGGTCTCCAGAGTATTGGTGAATTAGTGATGGGATCTTCCTTGGGGTTGTCAACCTTAATGCCCGCCCCCCAGCCTCTAGTCATCTGTCTGAAGGACAAAGTACAGTTCCAAGCCAGTATCTCATAGTGATACACTCTTCAAAGGTAGAGAAGTATGACTCACCACATATTGCCAACATTGTTTATTTATGACCCTTCCTTCTGAGCATGACAGGTGCCATTTATAAAATACTGGATTCAATGTAATTTTGTGCCACATGTGCAAAATCATATTTTGGCCAAGATTTGAAAATGGTAGATGAAAGGTTCATGAGGTGGTGTGAAACAAATGTTACTTTTGAAAATGTGAGGTCAGAATATTAAAATTGCCAATGTTATGAGCCATCTTCGATAAATTATAACATACCTTAATAACATTTTTTTTTAGTAATGGGACCCCAAGTTTGCCACATATTCTTCTTTTGATCCCCACCCTACTTGAACCCAATAGGTGACAATTTTCAGATCCTGGCTGAAATGTCATTTCTCACTACAAGTGCAAAAACACAGTTTGGCCAAAATTTGAAAAATAACAGCTGTCATATTCATGAGTGGTGTGAAAAAATGGCTATGCTGAAAATCTGGGGTCAAAACATTTAAAATTACCAAAATTATGAGAGCATTGAAACATGTCAATGCACATTCACAACATTGTTGTTTTTTCTTAATATCTTTACCCCAAATTTTCAAAATAGCCATCTTTTCACACCACCCCATGAATATGACTAATTTTGCTGACTTTTAGGCTATCTTCTGCAACTACAAGTCCCAGAATCCCCTGCAGCTGACACCAGGACTGCAGCAGTATAAGATAAAATAGCCAGTGCATGTTAAGTCTTTTTGCAACCTCTGATCAAATGATTTCTGGTTCTGTTTTTCCCCAGGGGCTAAGTACAGTCCTTTGTGACTCTACATAGCCTTGAGTGTACAACAGAACCAATAAACTAAAGATCAGAGCTTATATAACTTCTAGCATGCACTGCAGGCTACTGAATCTCCCCCTGCTACAGTCCTGCTCTGATGTCAGCTACAGGAGATTCTGGGATTTGCAGTTACAGAAAATGTAAGTCTTGAAATAAGCACAGTTAGTATGACACAAGCTACTATACTACAGTAAAAAGTAACTAAAACAAGTGGTTTTGCACACAAAAGTACACACTGGGACCATCCTCAGTCCAAGGTGCTGACAGTTCCCCCTGTAAGCAGCCAGAGAGTATCAAAACCACTACAGCCTCTAGGGGTGCTGGGCCACAAAATTGTGACCTGCTAGTGTGGAACTTTGGGTCAAGATGAATCCTCTATTTGACTAAAATATTAAAAACAACCCAGAATCTGTTTTTGCACTGAAACAGTCAAAGAGCAATTCAATGCAAGTCAGCAAACACTGGCACATGGAGATCTACTTTTTTTTGTTATTACAGAGAGAATGCAGTAAAAAAGTTTTGTTAAATTCATTGTAACTAAGATATTAAAGAAAAAGTCACTCAAAAAACTGTTGTAATGAGTTTCATATAAGGAAAACAGAAAAACTAAACAAATTGTTTAAGATAATAAATTTCATTGTTTGGAATGTTGACTTTGTTCAATTCTAAATGAAAAAAATACAGAAGTCATAGTGGTATGTGGTATATTTATAACAAGGCCTTCTTTTTGCAAACACTTCACATGTAATGGGGTGAATCAAAAGCACCAGACATAAAGCCTGTTTGCTTATCACCAAATACAGAATCAGCAAATTCCAGCTTCATTTGTAACTAGACACAGTTAATGGAATGTTTCTGGCAAGATCTACTAAATTTAATTAACATTCTGATTTTATATCTAGGCCACAGGTGTTTTTATAAAAAATAAACCAGAGGAAATTTTAACCATAGATTGCTTTTGTGGTCTTTGTGCCAAGGTGAAATGTCTATTAAAATATTTTGCCTAGCATGTCTAATCCATCTTCATCAGTATCCAGACTGGCTGGGGACCTAATCAGGATGTAAACTCAAGCTGCTGAATACTGTAAATTGTTCTGTAATTCTCAACATAAGTGAATACCACACACACCAGTTGTTCTAGAAACTATGTCAATGAAGGAAAGTAGTCTGGTCCAGCTATTATCTTCCTGCTGCTTTTTTTGTACTTTCCTTAGGTAAATATCTCAGTGTCAGCACTGTAGTTAGTGTGTGCCACATTGAGCACTTTTGCATATTGAACTACTTAGTTTGATAAACATTCATATGATACGAGGAACTCAAGCAACTTAAACAATGCAATGTTCTTAATGTTTTTGTTTCACATTTTTTTCAGCAAAAACATCACACCTGAGACTCGTTAAGTGAAAGAGTAACCGAATAGTATTATTTGAAAACAGATGTGGATGCCTGTGGAATTTCAATCAGATGTTAGCAGTATCAGATGTGCCGTATATACTGTATTATTTGGATACATTAATGTCATAAAGGATGTTTTGTTATTAGGATGAGGGGGCATAAAACATAGAAAATCTGTTAGTGTCTGATACAGCAATCATATTCATCAACAAGTTCTGTTGATGTAGTGAAATCAATCTAAATGCACCCAAACAACTCCTCACACATTTTCTGTGTGTCACTCTGGCACATAGGAGCAAGATAGTCATTCTTTTGATTCAGTGTCATATAGAACTGTTTGGTTGCAAGAAATCTTCTACAGCTCATATGGTTAATGGCTAGCTGTTGCTGATCTAGCAATATGATTTTTGCATACTGAACTGGCAGCCAGCCAGCTGCACTGCACTGATGTTACGCATCTGCAACAATGAATGAAACACAGAAGCAGGGAATGAACCCGTTTTATTTCAATGAAACAATACTTAAGCTAACCTTTACACTTAAAGAGGCATTTGGACACCTTCCCCTAATGCGTAGGGGTGTGTAGAGAGGATGCAGGTGTTCAAAGGTTGATACATCCACATCCCCCTTCAGAACAAGCCCTGTGGAGACCTGTTCTGACCTGATCCCCACCACTCTGTGGGTGGTCAGGTGGGGTTACAATTAGGGGTGTGTATGTGCTTCTGTGCAGTTAATACAGACTCCACTTCTGAGAGGGGTGCTGCAGCTGGTAACATTACATGAGGAGGGGACACTGAAATAGCAGCTCTTTACCCTCTGTGCATGTATCTCATGTCCATCAACAAACCTTCCTGGAGTCTATACAGGCCCAGTGTCAGTTGTCTGCACCTCTCCGATCTGGTATATTGGGTTGGTGGCGTTTAAAAGAGTAAGAAACAAGGTCTTTCAAGAACAATATATTGCAGTCCCTGGAGGACTGCTGCATCTCATAAGTCCTAGCTCAAAATGAAGCAGTGATCCACTGTTGTGCAAACTCAGGCTGATTGGATGCCTGGTGTCCAGTGTTGCCCTGTCCATGACACACTACTGGCCCTTTGCACTCCTTTCTGCATATTCAATCAATCAATCACCAATCAATCAAAATCTTTATTTATCCAGGCGGACACCATTGAGCAAGCTCATTTGCAAGGTGGACCTGCGTCGCACAAGTCATAAACAATTATACATAGTCATACTTATATACAGGCATTGTGACAGTATGAGAAACAAAAAATAACAATATCAACAGTGAAAAGCAGTAGCATCAGAGAAAAAAAGGGGAGACATAGTACATGAAAATGCATATAAGTGCAGGCAGTGTTGGAATACATATTGCTAGACCAGACGAAAATAATCTAATAGGGGCAATGGAGACTATGATACAGTGGGCACCTGATGGTGTATCTGGATTTTTATGCATGACAGATGATGGGATATGTGAGAGAAGTGAAAGATGCAGAGTCTCCAGAAATAGGGTACATGGGTTGGGTGGTTGGGGCAGGTGCAACTGGTTCTAAGTGTGGCGCAGAACAGGGAACCTACTTGTACTTTATAGCTAAAAGGTGTAAAGTTTAGGAGGATTTATAGTGGCACAGAATACTCATGTGCTATAGCTGTATGAGATGGCTGCACTGTCGACACCACTCTGAGTGAGCTGGGTATACATGAAGATTTAGGAGTCATTGGCAGCCTGGGCACTGAAGATGCGAGGCGATAGACTGGGCAACTGAAGAGAACACAGCAAGGGGAGATGGATGCTCTTGTGGCTTCGTAGAAGTAGCATCTGGGATGTCAAGCGCCAAGCAGCTTCTGGACCGACGACCGCTGGTGTTCATGACATTGGCTGCTTGGGGTAAAGTAGGCTGTGAACACCGTTCTCAAGGGGTGGCATACAGATGATGTAATCATCAGTATAGGAACTGTAGGTGTATGCGATGTCCTGTCTGGGGAGCTGGGGCCTTTACAGTACTAGAAGAGCATAATCCTGTGCATTGGTTCTCGGGGGCAGCTTCGGGGACATCAACCGGGGGTGGCCATAGATCTTGGGTTGTCTACCCATGGAATTCTGAAGGGCAGTTTGACATAGGGGGGAGGGGGTAGTGGCAACAGGAGGAAGTGAGGAATGGGGTAAGCGGAGTAAGAAGCCAGATTGGTTGTACACGCAAGGTGCTCATGCTGCGATCGGTTTATGGCTTTACAGCGATTCAAGGTGACTTGAGTCTGGGCTTGTGGTCTCGATTGTCGGCTTATGGGGCAACGCTGCCCGGTGACCATTGAAAGAGCAATGATAGAGCAGAGAGTTCTTGAAGGGTGATGAAGTCTTAGTATGGCATAGTGGGGAAGGGGGTAGTGGCAAGAGGAGGAAATGAGGAATGGGGTGGGTGGAGTGAGGAGCCAGTTTGGGTGTCGATGGCAAAAAGTGCTCATGCTGCAAAGGGTTTACGACTTTACCGCAATTCAAGGTGACTTGTGTCTGGGCTTGCAGTTTCAAGCGTCGGCTTCTGGGGCACCGCAGCCTGGGGACCATTGAAAGAGTGGTGGTAGGGCAGGGAGTTCTTGAAGGGTGAGAAGGTCTTAGATCAAGGGTGGTGGAAGCAGTGACATATCTCTCTGATTGCTTTTGTGTACAAATTCTTGAATATTGATTTATGTAAGGCCCAGAGTAATAGTTTCCACCACTTCTGTAGCACTCTGTGGCCAGATATGTGCTTTTGCTGAACATTATATATAGGCTATCTTTGTGGATCTGGCCCTGTGTCATTTAGTTTGGTGTTCTCATAGCAGGGAACAAACAGAAAAAGTCAAAAAATCAAAATGACGTATTCACTGTCAGTTTTCCTAGCTTATCCATTATAATTATTCTGACTCTGTTACTTTGAATATATAAATGCTTTCATCATAGTTTACTGTTCTGAATTTGGGAACAACAGATTATAGTTCCATGCATTCGCAATGCTGTCTGTTGGTATACACTGTAAAAACAGATGCATCAGTCGAAAGCAGACCTGTAAATTAATTAATTGGGGCAATCTGATTTCATTACTTTTAATAGAATTGTGTTTCTGTTCTTCAAATTAGTATACTTTCACAAGTCTTTGTACTCAAATAGTTTCCACTGCTCAGATAGTGTTTGTGCCATGCCATCTGTGCATTGCATGCTCCAGTGCATAGCAGGATGTCAAATACCATATTGGAAAGCATTGTTGGCATGGTAGAAAGCTTTTTGCATGTCTGTACTTACTAGTGCCTAGTGTCTATGCAAATGAATAGTAGCATAGAGCTGCATTTAGGCACACTGGCATAATCAGCAGTTTTCAGCAGTGGCAATAGGTGATTATTTTTGTGTGTAATTACCTCCAGCCCACCTTTGGTCCAGTGTATCACAATGGTATGGTGTGTTGAAGGGAAGATACACTGTCTGGGGTCTGGATTGTGTTAAATGTGCCCATCATTGATAAGGAACATCATCTTCATGGATGGGGAACTGAAAGGGTACATGTAATGGAGGAGACTGCCCAATCCCAATTGTTCCAATACTGGTTGAATATGGGTGCTGAGAGGGAGTCTCCCTGCCTAAAGAGATTCATTATGGACCATGGTGGAATCAAGCAGTTGTGTGACATGATACCAGATGACATACAGTAGTGTTCACCACAAGGCAACACCTGCCATGATAGTGGAGACAAAGGCACTGAGTGCATAGGGCATATTATGCCTCATGATCATTCCAGAGAGTAGTGTTGACATGACTGGTGTTAGCCCCTACTTTGTGTCCAGATCCCAGCAGTGGGAAACCAGTACACTGAACAAACTTGTTTCTGAGTACATCACCTTTCCTGTGCAGCATCAGGATGCAGTGGCCACTATGAAAACATCCTATGCACTGCCTGGCTTGACCAATGTGCAGGGTGCCATAGATTGCCTTCATTCACTAGAAATACCACCAGCAGCTTAATCTGGTTCAGTGGGTTACCATCTGTATCTCCCCCCCCCAGTCACCCCTGAAAAAGGGACTTCTAGTCTCAGTGGGCTTACCTGGTCAACAAAATTCACTAAATAAATAAATGTTACCCTGCTGTCATATCACCGTAACAAGAAGGACTGCCATAGTTGCAAGGGCTTTCACTGCATCAATATCATGCCAGTATGCAAAGTGAATGGCATTATTATATGAAAGTGGGTTCATAATAGCCCAGGATCCAGCAATGATTCCTACATATTTGATCAATCATAGCTCTGCACACCAATGAGTGCATATGAAGGATGCTTCAAATGGCTACTGGGTGAGTGAAATTGGCCACGTGGAGTGTTGGTGATCGGTGTGTACTGTGTACTAATGCTCAATACAGTAATTTGTGTGCCTCCACACTATTACATCTAAACTTGAATATAACTTATATGTTGATGCACACAGATGTAGAGGCATGATAAAATGAAGAACATCATAGGATGGTCATTGGTGGAGAATATATTTGCTGAATTAAAGATGCACTTCCTGTGCCTGAACAAGACAGGTGGCACTATGAAATCTGAACCTGGTAAGGTGTGCAGTGTTCAGTGCCCATATCTTACCACATAATATAGTTGTCCAGAAGTGTATTCCCATATCACATGATGTTCCAGACCATGGGAATAGTGACAACATGCCAGAGTTTCAGAAGGTGACAGGCTGATTGAGCTATATGCAGACAGCATATCAGGGAGTGCAATGAGTCATAGTCTTGTGTGGTGTACAGCAATAAGTTATGGGTGTGAATATGTAATGCATACAAGTATTTGTTTCTGGTGTGAGTGCAGGTGTGGGGAACATGCCGCAATGAATATGTGACTTCCTCAGCAGCATCCATATGCCATGTGTGTCTGTATGCTGTTGTGCATGTACTGTACACATGTCGCTACTTGTGTGCTACTACTCCACTTGGCACTAGGCTTACTGGTGTGGGCTGTTGTCCTTGTGTCAAGATGTAGGGACTTCTTGCTGGCATTTCCACCAGGGGTACATGGCGTACATAGTGGCTGAGGGTGTTGGTGGTGGGGGCAAACATCCTGCACCTGTTGCTCAGGTGATGTCAGCTGTGTGACTGTTGATGTTACAGTTGTTGGTGAAAGTGTTGGTGTCTTGGCTTCTTGATGGTCAGCTACAACATATGCTACAGCATACCCCCAATGTGCCTTAGTTATATGTTTATGCAATGTTCTTTAATGGTCAGCATGCAAAGCAGCATGGTATTCTCCTTTGCAGCAATAATCATGTCCTGCTCCAGCTGACAGGGTCATTTCAGTGTAGTACATTGCCATGTTGAGTCCTGCCTCTTCTCTGTCTGTCCCTGTTGGATGGTCGTTTATCGTCTCTGTCCTCATCCATTTGTGAGATGGTCACACCCATGACTTTGTTGTTTGCACTATCAAGTATCTGGTGCACCCATCCTGCATGCACTTTTGCACATGACTCAATGTTTGTGGGGCATGTGATGGTCTGTTGTACCTGTGGTTGCTAGACGTGCATTGAAGTTGAGACTACCAGTGCTGCCAATACAGCTGTGGCCTGTGTTCTGCCTGTTATGGGGGCGAGCAGGGAGGTGTTAGTGGGATACTTAAAATGGTGCAACACAGGTTGTTCAGGTGCATTTGATATGGGGGCGTCTGTTGCTAGTGGGCTTCTTATTTTAACCAGGGATGCTGTTTTGTAGTGTCCATGTCTTGCCCGCCTCAGTGTGGTGTGCACTTGACCCCCATCACTGGTTCCTGGAACTATCCTGTCATCTGAGCTGCATGTGGATGTCATTGGACATTGCATTAGTTATGGTACATCAATAAGAGTTGTTTATTTTCTGTGGGCAACCATGTGCCACACAACTACATACCTGTTTTGTGCTGTGCTATTCTGCACTGCATGTTGGGTAGTGGTGGACGAAGTAAGGAAAATTCATTTTGTGGAGTAATCCATGAAATTCTGCCCATTTTGCAGAGTGAAATGTAAAATTTCGCCTGGCGGAACAGCAAAATTTCACCTTCTGCAGCATAATGTCACCTTCTGTGGTGAAATTCTGCCTTCTGCAGCGAAATTCTGCTTGCTTCAGGTGAAATTTCATGTTGGAGAAATTCCGCCTAATGCTGAAAATTTATCAAATGTCTGCATGGCAAAATTGGCCACTCCGTCGCCACTTCGCCGGTGGAAATTAAATTCACTGCATCTCTCTAGTGCTGGATATGAATGGTGGCACAGGACCATTTTAACTCCCTATCATGCAGTGCTGCTTGTGAGACTGTGTCTGCAAATAGCATGTCTATTGGGGTGAGGATAGGCATGGGTGACAGCGTGGGTAATCCTCTACCTCTGCATGACCTGGATTGGTTGGCCAATATGATTTTCTTTTTCATAGCCACCAGTGTGCATGCCTTTGAACCACATGCATTGACAACTGATTGGGTATCTAGCCAGATCCATGCTTTCTGCTCTGCAAGGGCATTGAGGGAATTTGCCCCCATACAGTGTAGTGCAGTGTTGTCAGATGTTGGACACCACTGTGAACACCTACTCTGCAGAGTGTTTTGTGGACACCGATCTCATTTAAAATAAACTATGATGGGACAAGGCGTGTTTGCTATCAGGATCCTGCCCCACACGCATGCACACACACTTTTAGTGGTAACATCTTGCAACATTTGTTTTTCTTAAATACGTATCCAACTCTGAGTTTCAAATTCCCACTCTACTATATGAGATAGATATTCCCCCCCGACAGCCCTGAAAATTTTCCCTTTTAGTTAGCATTCATTTGCTTTTTGAAACAGCCCAAACTCTTTACAACATTTGAATCTTTTAGAAAGCCTTGCAGAGTAATTAAATCCCCTCTGATTCTCCACTTTTCTAGTCTAAACATGTTCAGAGTGCTTGGTGTCTCCCCATATTCTATGCTATCCCCCGTTATTATTTGTATTGCTCCTCTTTGAACTTGTTCCAGTTTATCTAAATCCTTTCTACCATGAGGTTTCCAGAACTGGGAACAGTGCCCCAGTTGATGTCTTTAATATGTTCAATATATTGGGCCTATCTTCTCTTGATCTACTAACGAAGTTCTACCTTATACACCCCAGTTTCTGAGTTGTTTTTTTTAGATGCTGATTCACGTTGCTTTCCTTGTTTGAAGTTTTATGTTATTATAATACTTAGATCAAGTTCTACATCTACCTTCCATACTTTTCTTTTGTTTAAGTAATAATTTACACTGTTATGTTTCTTTCCAAAATGTAACCCTGTGCATTTCTTACTGTTAAACTTCATGCACCACCTGTCAGCCTCAGTTATTTTTTGCAAGTCTATCAATATGCTGTTTGTCCCTTCCACTGGTCCCACTACCCCTCTTTATTTATTGCAATCTGAAAATGTCATTGCCCAGTTTGTGGTGCTATCACAGAAATCATGTATGGCTGTTAAATAATATTGGACTCACTACTGATCCTTGCTGCACACCACTGATCACATCTCTTTCCTTGGATGAAAAGCGATCTATTCTCACCCTTTGTTTTCTATTACTAGGCCAGGCTCTTATCCAACTTTCTGTCTTACTGCTGATATTAATAGTGTCAATTTTATTAAACAGATTTACATGGGACACCATATCCAAAGCTTTGCTAGTTTTCAGAAATATGGCATCCACTGGTGAGTCCCTGTCTATATTCTTGGGGACCGGCCCATAAAAAGCTAATAGACTGGTCAGACATGATATACCCTTGAGGAGAAGTCCACCATAGCATTCAGTGGTGGACATGCTAGCCCTTCCAAAACTGGGTGGGAGTTAGGAGTCCTAACTTATGCACTCATTGGGGGGCTGGTCACTTGGAGACCACCCAAGTTTGGTGACAATAACAATAAAAATGCCTATTATGAAGAAAATAATTTTCCTTTTGAAAAACAGACAGTTAATATTCATGCACACACAGTGCATGGACTTTGGCCATTCCCAGACCCTCCTAGACAGGTCATGGCAGTTCTGATGTGACTGCAGCATTCTTTGCTTGGAAAAGTACCCACTTATAGAATATGGCACTTTCCTAGAAGGCATGCTAGTTGCCACTTGTATGCTGCTTGCAGTGTTGCTGGTGCCGGTGCTGACATCTTGCACCAACTCCTTACTGTCAGTTTCTTTCTTCTCCTCATCCCCACCATGACCCTCAGCAGTAGGTCAATTATGTCAAAGCTGTGCCTCCATTTGATGCTTCTACCACTTGAGAAGGTATTTGGTCTTCTAGTAGCTATACTGTCTAGTGATATGGAGATGTGTCCAAAGTTTCCCAGGCTCACTCATATCTTTCAGATTTGACATATTGCAACACTCAGTCTCGACACTTTTTTTTCTGTGATGCAGAAATTCCATACTAAAGATATTAGGGATGAAGGTGTCACTTAGAAACTGTCTGTAAGTGGGGTGGGGGGTAGTGGACCAGTGTCTCTACTTGTATTCTCTGCTGTTTTATGTGCACCCGCATCTCCTCCTCCTCCTCCTTCTCCTCCTCCTTTATCTCAAGTATCATCTCTTTTCTTTCCCCTTTCCTTGCCCTGCACCATCCCCTTTCCTTTGCTTTTAAATTGTTTCACACGTCAAACCAGCACTCTCCCCCTCACCATCTCATTCCATCTCCTTCCCATCCTCTTCCTCATTTACCCTTGCTGTGGCTGGAAAGAGTGACCTTTTGTATTTTGGATTACTTGGATGGTATTCTAGATCCCAATCTATATTATTTATTGGATCACCAACATCACTGCTGTCCTCATCAGCTCCTTCTCCTTATCTTCTGCTTTATCAACTGATGCTGCATGACTACTACCAGTAGGTATAGTACCCCCTACAATCTTCTCATGTGACTCCTCCACCTCCACAACCTCCTCCTTAGAATAGTCCTCCTCTGTCTCCACCTGAGATTCCTCCACATGTACTACTGCCTGCTAATCCTCCTCCACTAACATCTCCTGCTGAGACGACTCCTCCTTCTCCTCCTCCTCCTCCTCCATTGTTGCCTACTACTCTGGCTCAACTGACCTACCTGGGGATTCCACTAGTAGGACTGCTGCTACATCAGCAGCTGTTTTTTATAAAGCAATTTTTATTATTTGCAACTTTATAAACAGTACATAAAAGGATTCAACAGATGTCTTAATAGTTATTTCCATTGTACAGGGGAGAGATGGGAAGGGAGAGGAAAGGAGGAGAGGTGGAACTAGGAGGGGGCTTTAAGTGGAAAACAAGCAAATAATCAACATTCTGCACAGGGTTATAGGGTGCAGTCATATCTATTAATAATGGCAACAAAGGTACTTTCATATCCTGTATTCTGGCCTAGGGGCACTCTGCTCCCCTGTGGGAGATCTAAGAGGGCATTTTCCACTTGTTAAGGATCTGGAGGAGGGTAGACCTAGGGTAGTTCACTATGAAATCAGTACTTAACCTCCCAGAGTCTGGTGATCCTGAGGTACCGCAATTCTGTCTGTCACCTTCTGCGTGGTTTGGCTCACATTCTGCCATGGTGACAGGTGCCACCAGATAGAAGAACTGTCACCCTCATGGACCAGGCATAGCTCCACCTCTGAAACAGAAGGAAATATACCCAAAGGACTATGCTCTTTGTCTGACTATACAGGTGACCACTACCACAGCACATATCTATTTATGGTTACATCCACCAGGTTATTTGACTGTCTTACTACCTTTAAACCATATGGTCTTACACTACTGCTAGAGCTAGAGCTACAGCTAGCCTCCTTGTTGTGTGTCCATGACGCTGGGGAGATATCCAGAGTCTCCCCTCTAACCTATCCAAACTTTGGTACTTGTGTTCCAACTTGTCCATCCAGGCTGTCTCATGTTCAACCTACTTCCTCAGGTGGGTTAGTGTACTGTAGGTAAGGGGCCAAACATTCCTGATATTTGACCATTTGGTAGGACTGAAGATGGGAAATCTTATCTAAAGTGGCTAGGCCCAATAGAGAGGCTAATACTTCCCCCATTGTGGGTGCAATAGTCAGGCACCATTTGCATACAATGGCTCTCTTTGTCTGGACAGCCAGAAGTGCTAGCCATCTGCATTCCTGCTGGAAGAGGGAGGGGAGATCTTCTTTGATCCCTAGGATAAAAAAGGTAGGCGACAGGGGGATTGGTTTAAGAAGTACTTTTGAAATAGTGAATCAGAACTGCTTCCACAAACATTGAATTTTGGAGCAGGACCTCAGGATGTGAAGTAGGTCTCCTCCTGCAGCTGTCATTTTCCAGAAGCATGGCTTTGTGGAGAACAGTTGGGGTTCTGTACCAGGAATGGGAAACCTTATTTTGAATAAGTTTGGTGCGGGTGTCTTTGTACCACTTATGATTGTCCTTTTCCACCTGCTCCCATAACTTGGAAGATATTGTGTAGTGTAACATGTGTTCCCACTTGCACTTAGCTTCTGTGGAATGGAAGGGAAGTATTTCCCATAGCTTAGTGTAAATACAACCTGCTAGCCCTTTTGGGTGTTTTAGCCAGTCTTGCAGATCTGAAGCTTTGTAGTTGTGGGCTTTATGGTCCAGCAGTGGCTTATAGGCAGCCCTGATCTGCAGGTACTTCCAAAATTCAGTTTGCTGCAAGTCCCATTTGCTACGTAGTGACTGGAAGGAGGCCATGCAATGTAAAGAGGGCTCAAGGAAGTCACCCAGAGTGTGGATTCCTGTGTTTTGCCATGTTGGCCACCCTATTGGGCTGTGGTCTATCCTGATGTTTGGGTTCTGCCAAAGGTGGGGGTGAGTCTTGTGGGAAGAGGGTCCATATCGAGTTTGAGGTGGGTAATATGCCATATTTTCCTGGAGGCCTCTATGGTGGGGAATGGTGTTAGCCACATGCCTGATGAGCTGGGCATCACCTGGGGGAACATAAGAGAAGGGGCTGCAAACATCTTCATCAGCTCATGTTCTATGTGTACCCATTGCGGTTGGGCACTGGGGTCAGGCTGGAACCACTGTGTGGTTTGGGCAGTCTAGAAAGCCCATTTGTATCCCTCCATCCATGGGAGGTTCCAGCCTCCTTTGGACTAATGGGCCCTCAGTTTGTCACGGCTAAACCGGGGTTTAGTTCCCTCCCAGAGCAGATCGACAAACAACTTATCAATGGGTTGGGCCAAGTTTTTAGGGGGTCTAATAGGGATGTGTGTAAGGTGTGCCTTTCATGATCCTGACAATCTGATCTTTACAGCTTCTTTTCTCCCTTACGTACCTGAAGAAATCCTCTTCCCCTTCTCTGATCCCCTGTGTCAGCCTTAGCTCCCTTGAAACCTTGTCTGTCCTGACTGCTATAGTCACCTGTCTGGATTTTCTCACACACTCCTCCCTATCCTCCTCTCTTTTGGGTCTCTAATAGCTTCTGAAGGCAGCTCTTTTCTCCCTCATCCTCTCTACTACCTCCCTGATGAACCAGCTTTCAGATCTGGCCTTCTTACTTTGGATCTTTGTACATGAGTTAGAGGTCTCTGTCAGACCCAGCTTGATGATGGCCCATTTCTGGTTGACATTCATGGCTGGGCAGATGTTGGTGCAGTGCCCTTCCACTATGCCTCCCATCCTGCCAAAATCTGCTCTTTTGAAGTCCACTACCTTTGTCATGATTCTGCCTGCCTCCTTACCTAGATTGCCGAAGAACCACACTGTATGGTGGTCGCTTCCTTCCATGATGATGGGTCAGCAATTATGGTGTGGGTACCCCTTTAAGCACTACAACTGCATCTCTCAGAAATATATGGACATGGCAGGTCATTGTCCTGTATGGCCACAACATGCACAATGCATTCTGTTGGATGTCACATGGTAGTACAGAGTTGGGAGGATATACATTAGCAATGGTGTGTGGACTGCTGCCGGACATGATGGGACCAGTCAGCACTCTCATGTATGAGGCAACAATGGCAACATCTGGGGTGTTGCCCCACCAGACAGGGTATGTTTGTGTGCCATTGCTGAATGCCATAGATTGATGTTATGTTATATCTGTTACTAATGCCTGTTAAACTGTCGTTGCAACCATTCCAAAGGTGCCCTACTGCAATTGGTCTGTGTCTGAGCTGCTTGATACCAAAGGTGCCATGGATGAGGCACCAAGCAAGACTGACAAAGGCAGTGTAACTCCTGTTCAGACTGGAGAAAGTGGACACACGCAGTATGGATAGTATGGTACTCTATGGTTCATACTTAAGTGATATCAGTGAATACAGATGTATACTTGTAGGCATGGCATAAGTAGATATGCAGACATAGACACAGGGTATGTCCATGCAGTTTTGCAGCACAGTGGGGGCAGAGGCACATCCATGCACATGAGGGCAGTTATGGGGGCATGCAGTGGGGCATGCAGGGAAGCTAACATGCAGGGATCTGGGCATACATGTAGTGGACATGTATGGGGGTTGGGGATGGGAACAACCATGCATTGGACCAAATCCTTACACTTTGTACTCCCAAATTTTACATCTGTTCAACTCACCACAGTGCGACTTTGCAGGGATGGACACAAAATTGTCGACGTTAACTAGGAGCCACCTCAACACATTATGATGATTGTGGATAAAGCATCTATGCAGTGTTCTATAGTGATACCATAGCCAGGCACAGAAAGATAATAAGGTATAAGACAGCTCAAAAGGTATACCAATACATGTGATTCAGTACTTTTACTGTTCGGGCCCCATGCTCCCACCAACAGTGAAAAATACATGTGTTTTACTACTTATATTATGCAGTCATGGAGAAGGGTGTATGCACCCAAGAGACTGGGATGGCAGCAGAAGTGATACAGTTGGTGAAAAATGATGATGGATGCCTGTTGTGGTATGTTTAAGAAGTTATATGTTATTTCTGTTGCGTTATGGTGTGTGTCTGTGATTGGTTGTCTTGCCTTGTACCATCCCCCCAGTTGTGTGTTCTGTGCGTGTGTATGTGTCTATATGTGTGTGTGTGTGTGAGTGTGCGCAGGTGTGTGCGTGTGTGTATGTATGTGTGGCAGTGGGGGGGAAGTCGGAGTTAGGGTTGAAAACCCTAACACTGAATTTCTCTCTTTGTCACTGTAGAAAACCCTAACTGTTGCATTAATGCAGTTTTTGCAAAGAACATATACTGTATATATATATATATATATATATATATATATATATATATATATATATCAGAACGAGAAATATAAGTAACCAAATTCAGAGCAACATTGTTAAGAAAACCCAGCAGTGACCCAGCAGTGGATTACCCTGACGAGGATTGTTGCCGAAGATCGTGATCCTATGGATACATTTGACTGAATCGTTACACGGTCTGGAATTGTTTCTTATTTTTGAATTTGGACTTTCATCATTGGATTATACAGTAGATTTATGACCATGGATTTAGGGACTAAGTGGTTCAATTTACAGCTGGCGAGTAGGCCCGAGCTGTCTGAGGCCTGCGTACCGGTCGATGGCAGCTCTGGGGTCTGTGCTCTATCCGCTGGGTAGCCAGCGGTTGGTGCACTGTCCCTTTGAGTCTCCCATGGGACCGATTAGGTTGGGTTTCAGCAGGGGTCTCATAGTGGCTGGCGCCGCTCGGTCATGGGCCTTGGGACGGATTCTCGGGGCTCTCCCCAGCTGTAGAACCGACTGGTCCTGAAGATGTTTTTTGGTTCCTTTCCCTTTCCCGTTCCTGCTCTTTGGACTCTTTCTTCTGAACCTGCTCTGATTATGGTTTGATTTTTATTTAATTTTATTGGGCAGCAAGAGTGTTCTTATTAGTTTTCTTTTTTGTCTGGTTTTTGGACATAGTTCAAAATTTATTTACTTTTGGCAGTGAGAGTGCCATAATCACAATATCCTTGGGCCCTGACAGTGAGAGTATCAGTGGCCTAAGGACTAACTGCTTTTTGGGAAAAGTTTAAAGTTCCATTTACTTTTGGCAGTGAGAGTGCCAAAATCAACATACTTTTGGCCCTGATAGTGAGAGTTTCAGTGGCCTAAAGACTAACTGTATTAGCACTGAAGGAACGACTGTTTTGCCCAGGGGCTGTGCTCCTGAGGATATTTTTTATAGTCCTGCTGTTAAGTGAGAGGACCAGCGGGACTTGGTTTAGCTGGTCTTGCCTTCATACATTTTATGCTTGTATTATTTCTTATTTGTTTTATGTTTGTTTGTATTTGTTAGTGTTGTCTGCCTCTGAGCTGTGAGAGGGTTCTGGGGAGGGGAAGTTTTTGTTGTTTGTGTTTAATGTTGTAATTATTGGGGAAAGTTTATGATTTTTTCTTTTTTTGGGGGTTAGTTTGAGTTTTATTGGGTATACTGTAATCTTCTTTGCGTAGTTTTATGAGAATAACAGGTTCTCGTTGTGCGACTTGGTTCTTGTTGTAATTATTAGTTTGTGGAATGTGTCTGTTGGCCCCCCCCCCGGTCTTGTGCTATTTGGCCTCTTTTCTCCATGCCCTCCACCTGTTCTCTCCTCCTCCTTTGCCCTTTTTTATTTATCAATGCTGCTGGGCATTGTACGTAGGAGAAATGGGGATGGGCGTGGTGGGGGGGCTGACATTGGAGGCTGAAGGAGCAGTCTTCTCACATAGGGGTGGTTAAGTCCAGAAGATGCCCTGTGGCAAAATGGGGCCTGGAACATGGTAATCCATGTCTAGTCCCCATACCCAAGGGCACCATCTCTTTTGATGGGCAATTAGCTGGGATGACTCAGGATCCCGGTCCAACTCGGGTGGTGTTATGCAACACCAGATCTATTAAGAACAAGACTGCAATTATTGCAGATCTTTTTGGAACAGTTGATCTGGCTTGCATCACTGAGACCTGGCTGGATGATAATACTGGCTCCATTTTGGAGGCAGCAATTTCTGCTGGGTACTCAGTGATACACTGCCCGAGATTGGACCGCGGGGGGGTAGCGGTCTGTTTTAAGACCAAATTGGGCCTCACTGGTGTACCAGTTGAGGAGGCCAAATCCTTTGAATGTGCTGTGGTAGCTGATGTGGGTTGCAGGACAGCTCTCATCTACCGTCCACCCGGGGATGAGAAGCAATTCCTGCAGGAAGTGGCAGATTTCACCGCTGACATGGCACTGGAGTCACCCAGACTGACGGTTCTGGGCAACTTCAATGCCTGGGTCGACGATGAACTCTCACCTTTTGGTTAGCACTTCCTCCAGATGATGACATCTCTGGGCTTCACTCAGATTGTTTCTTTAGCTACCCATAATCACACTCATTCTCTGGATTTGGTTTTCCTCCTGGGGATTGAGACCTCTGATTTGGGGGTGGACCCTGTCAGTTGGCCTGATCATTGCACCGTGAGGTTCAATTTTTTCACTCCCTTTCATAGGTCTGCCCCTGTGGAGATGGTCAGTTACCATTCTTTATGGGATGTGGGCCCTGAAGACCTGGCAGCGGTGATTGACCTCTCAGAGTTTCCTGATGCCAGCTCGAGTGCGGAGTTGTTTGTTCTGGCCTATAATAATGTCATTTCCTCTGCTCTGGACTTGATAGCTCCTGTCCATGTTCACCGTTGGACCCGTTGTTTTGATGGGTCTTTGAGGGAGTTACGACATATCGGACGAAGGTTAGATCGTCATTGGCGAAAATCTGCCCTGGAGGTCTACTGCCTTAGTTTGGTCAAGCAGTATCAGCTCTACCAATCAGCAATTTCCTGTAAGAAGGCAGAGTTCCCATCCAGGGAAATCGCTGTCACTCAGAACCGACCGGCTCAGCTCTTCCGAACTGTGGACAGGTTGTGCAATCCAGCCTGTCTGCAGCTCTGTCGAGCTTTTTCACAAAAAGAGTGTGATGTGCTTGCTCATTTCTTTGTGAATAAGGTGGTCAACATCAGGTCAGAGATTCATTTGAGTCGCTCTATGGAGGATGCTGTTGGTCAGCATTCGATCACTATTCCTCGTACTTCCTGGAGTTCATTTGACCTGCCGGACCTCATGGATATGATGTGGATTGTCCAGGGGATGTGCCCTACATGCTTTAGTTTAGATCCGGGCCCAACACCCATGATTTTGGGTTGTTATGGGATCATTGGCCCGTTTCTGGCTCAAATTGTCCAGTGCTCCTTGGAATCGGGTGAGTTTCCAAGTTCCCTGAAGGAGGCAGTGGTTACTTCCCTTCTGAAGAAAGCTTCGCTGGACCCAGACATTTTTATCAACTTCAGACCTGTCTCGAGCCTTCCCTTTTTAGGCAAGTTTATTGAGAAGATAGTGGCAATCCAGCTGGAGAACCATTTGACCATCCATAATGACTATGAACCTCTCCAGTCGGGTTTTCATAAGAGGCACAGTACTGAGACCACTCTGGTTTGGGTGCTCAATGATCTCCTGATGGCGAAAGATCAGAGAAACCATTCCATTCTGGTACTCCTTGATCTCTCTTCAGCTTTTGACACTGTAGACCATGGGGTCCTGCTCGAGCACCTGAGGTCCATCTGTGGCCTGTCAAGTACAGTGCTCAGATGGTTTTCATCTTTCCTAGCTGGTTGAACACTGAGAGTAGTGTCGAGGGTCTTTTCTTCTGATTCTTTTTCTATGTCTTTCAGGGTTCCTCAGGGCTCGGTGCTGTCTCCCATGTTGTTTGCAGTGTATATGCTACCCCTTGGAGACATTGTAAGATGGTATGGGCTGCAGTTTCATTGCTGTCCTGATGATACCCAGCTTTACCTGTCTTTTGCCACCGACCAGGTTAGTGCACTCTCAGTATTTAATAATTGCCTTGCCAAAATCCAAGACTGAATGAATTTGAGCTGGTTAAAGTTGAACGTGGGAAAGATAGAGGTTATGGTTGTGGACCCGGGTCGCAGTATAGAGGGGTTGAGTACTGATCAGCCCTCTGGAATATTTCTGGGGGGCTTTCAGATCTTTACCTCAGAACAGGTCCACTACCTTGGAGTGGTGCTTGACGATGGGCTGACCCTTCGTCATCAGGTGTCGGCAGTCATTAAGTCAGCCTTTTACCTTCTTAAGAACATTGCCAGGGTCAAATACCTTGCTCCATCCAGTGATCTGCCTGTGTTGGTCCAGGCCATTGTGACCTCCCACCTTGACTACTGCAACTCCCTTTATCTGGGGCTTTCTGAGGTTGATATCCGCCACTTGCAGATAGTGTAGAATGCTGCTGCTCAGTTATTGTCTGGGGTGTCTAGGAGCTTGCACATCACCCCTGTGCTGCGCGATCTGCAATGGCTGCTGATTCAGTGGTGAATCACCTTTAAGGTAGAGTTGTCGACCTACAAAGCCCTACATGGTCTTGGTCCCAACTATTTAAAGAGCTTCTGATTCCTCACACCCCTGTGTAACAGCTCCACTTGGCTGATGAGGGGTTGCTGGAGATTCTTAGGGTTATTTTGAAATCTTCTGGAGCCCGTGCCTTTGTGTTTGTGGCTCCTACCCTCTGGAATTCTCTGCTCCATCAGCTTCATGAGTGTACGACCGTTGGGGGCTTTAAACAGGCACTTAAGACTTTTTTGTGGAATCAGGCACTTTAAGAGTTATTATGATTTTATTAATGATATAAGTCATTCTGTATATTTGATGCTTTGTTTTAATTCTGTAAGGTGCCTTGATATTTGAAAGGTGCATAATAAATAATGATTATTATTATTAAAACAAAACAGCAGCAAAGTAAAACACAGAAGACCAATATCAAACTAGATCCCAAATACTTCCCGGAAGAGATATGCTTTCAGTCCACATATAAAGGCCTTAGCGAGGGTGGCCTCCATCAAGAACTCCATAGGGCTGGTGCAGCCATCACAAATGCACAGTCATGAGATGTTTTTAGCCTGGCTCTGGGAATTGCTAGGAGGCTTTCTTTGGAGGAGTGGGGAGAGAGCTGGGAAGGAAGAGGAGTCTGGAGATTACTCAGATAGCTAGGACCAAACCATATAGGGCTTTGTAAGTAAGGATGCCCACCTTGAATGAGATTATCTATCTCACTGGCAGCCAGTACAGATCACACAACAACTGAAACATGAAATGACCTCAGGAGACCTATCAGTAACCTGGCCACCAGGTTCTGCACTAGCTGCAGGTAAAGCTGGGCCACTCCACCAACTCCAAGATAGACAGCATTACAATACTCAAGTCTGGAGGTCACAAATGCTTGCTCCAGTGAGGGCAGGTCCTCCAAAGGGATAACAGCTTTTATGTGGGCAATATTTCATAAGTAATAAAATCCACTTGGGACAACAGATAGCACCTGAGCCTCAAGTGTCAATCTGCTGTCAAGGGTAACATCCACATTTTTCACCTTTGCAGAGACTGCCAATGGTGTAAGGCCAAGCATCAAGCTGGAACTCACCCCATCAGTCTCTGCCTCCTGCTGACAACCCGGCTCAATCACTAATCCCTCTGTTTCATCCAGGCTGAGCCTCAGTCACCTAGAGGACATCCAGGCTTGGATCTTGGCCAGGCATGCATTTAATACCTCCAAGTCACCAACAGTCCTTGACACAAAGGACATATACAGTTGGGTATCATCTGCATAGCAGTGTAAACCCACACTGTAACATCTGATAATCTCACTCAGAGGCAGCATGTACATGGCAAACAGCATGGGTAAGAGGATTGAATCCTTGGAGACTCAACAAGGTAGGGGCCTTGGGCAGGAAGAGAAACTCCCCATTTCTACTCTCTGCATCCTACCAGTAAGAAAGGACTCAAACCAATTGATGATGGTACCAGTGAGTCCACAGAACTCCCAAAGGTGATCCAACGATACACCATGGCCCACAGTGTCAAACACTGAAGAGAGATTGAGAAGAGTAAGAATTAAACCCAACTTGTTGTAGTATTCCTGGACAGAGCAAAAAAAGGTACTAAAAAACGTATGAAACAATAGTTTAAATGAAAACAGTAAGTCATCTAATATATGTAAAACAAAGATGACTGCTTACTATATGTAAGAAATACCTACATATTTGCAAGTATTTACAAGGGTGTACTTGGAAATTCCTCACTTGACCCCTTAATAAAGGCAATCTAGTGAAAAAGGAGGAACAGTGCACAGTCAGCATACTAGTTAAAGCATTTACATGTTACCCAATTTTTCTTTATAAACTATGTCTTTAAAACATGTAACATTGGTGTCACAACTTTGACTCTGCACAAGCCAAATAGTTGCAGTAATGCACAGGCATGAGACAGTTTGCAGAAGCTGTCACTCTCAGTGACCAGGTACTGTTCCTACCACATCTTGTGCATTCCCAGACAGATTTAGCATTGCTAAACAACTGTGTGAATTTGACAGATGATTCACATGGGGCATATAGAAAAAATCAACAGCATGCCATCAGTTGCTTTTCTGTCAAGATTTCCACAGGACAGACAAACATGTCTGCTGACATATTTTACTGTAATGTACCACCTTACTGGAGTTTCTTCATCCTCCAGTGAGTTGATGGTCATCATCGTAAACTGTTACTTTAAGCTGAACATTGTCAGCAAATGTCCTACACTAGTTATAAGCTGTCACAGCTTGACGTAGTGGTGTCAATAACTGCAAAGTATTACTTTGTTATTGACTAACATTTACTCCTTGCTTCAGGGAATCTGAAAAAACAGTTGATTTGGTAGCATTTATTCTGGTAACAAATTCAGATACACATAGGAACACCTGCACTGCAGAATTGGCCAGCAATTAACTCTAGTACTTTTGCCAAATGAGACCATTGCAGATAGACCAATTGTTGTTTTTGTATTTTTCCCCCTCTGGAGGTAATCTTGTATCATCAGCAAAAATTGATCAGTTGTCACCTTTTAAAGTGGAAGAATCATGTACAGTACACTTCTTCCTCTTCAATTTCTGTGACATCTCAGAAGATACATCATGTATGATTATGTCACATATCAATGGAATCAAAGACAGGTTGGGTTGATACAAAGTGCACAATTGATTGTATACCATTATGCGCTTTTTCTCAGCATGAATTGTGTTAGTGCAACATTGATAATGTGCAGTCCTGCCAGAGTTTTGATAATTAAGAAATAAACATATCTCATACAATCTCTGAATATACTGTAACATTGCCTATGCAATTATTGCAGCATCTAAACTCAAACTTTGTGACTTGTAAATTGACACTGCATAGGCAACACAGAAAGGGAACTGTTTTTATGTTACATAAATGTCTTTCACAAGTGGAAATTTTACCAAGTATCTGTCTATCCTTTGTGTGTTATACAGGTTGTCAAATTTTACCACAACCATTTCAACAAATGTTCTCTGAACAATATTTTGAAAGTTATCTATGTACCCCATTGCACCGTTAACCAATACCTGGTCCACATCAAGATTATGACATAGTTTCACATATTTATTTTTACAAACTGTAAGAGCCACCTGTAGACCAGCCATACCTGACACATTTACATTCAACTCTTTTTTTTTTTTTGATATTTCTCTTTTTCCTCCTTCCTGCTCCACAGAGCCTCATCCCCTCAGAAATGCCCATTAAGCCTGCCCCTGCTAGCACCCACCTGCAACCTCTGGTCCCTCCATCGTGCCGCAGAAACCCCCCAGGCAGGGTGAGGCCTGGAACCCCCGAATCTTTTTTAATCTTGTCAGGGTCACAGGTCACAGGCAGACACTGGCACAACAGTGTCCGGCTTGGCGTTCCTTCATCTACAGCTCCGAGGGGATATTTTCCCATGTTCCCCCATGGGATGCTAAGTGCTTGCGTCAAGGCATCTGCTGGCAGCTGTAGCATCCCCCCCTCCTTCCTCGAAGGAGCAGCCCCCAAGCCTGATTGGCTGCCGGCCTACGCCTGCAACCAATCATATCCCAGGAACACCGACTTGCCATCGCTTCCCCCAGCCTCTGCCAGGAGTCACCGCTCATCAGCTAGAAGTCCCCTCCACCCCCCAGAGAAGGTGAGCTGTCACCGGACACTCTAGCCTCTTTCTCCTCCAGCCAACCCTGACACCCGAGTTTCGCTACGTAATCCGGGTCACGCGCATGACGCGAGGCGGGATGCCCAGTGCCTCAACCTCTCAGCACCGGCCGGGCCTACATTCAACTCTTTTAGATGGTCAATCATCTTCAAGATCATTTTTGGACTTAGACAAACTTTATCAATACATCAGATGACAACTGAGTGACAATAGGTTGTTGCTGTCTCTCCAGAATAATCTGACTGAACTGTTATACCTTTGCATCAAACACATAATTTGTGTTCCATCACAGTCCAGTTTGGTAAACACATCACATGCTTGAGACATGGAGGTCTCACCTTTGCTTATCACACGTTTGTTCAGTACGGAAGTATTGGAAGTTGCCAAGTTTTCAATCCAAGCCTTGTCAAGTACAGCCCTATATTGCTGATCAGCACTCTGACTCATATTCTGAAACAATTCAACATATTTGAATAACTGCCACAGGCTTATTCCACCAGTGAACCCAACAGTTTCTCTAACTTCCTCAGCAGTATGTCTAGAAAAGATATGCTTCCTATTCATGGGTGCCAGCTGAAGTAGGTCACCAAAAACAATTCATGGGTGCCAGTTGAAGTAGGTCACCAAAAACAATGTGTTTTTGCCTCCAAAGGCAATATATGTGCTAACAATCTCCTGTAGTCATAAGTGCATGAAGGCAAGCACAACACTGGAGACCACATTGATTTCATTAATAGTCAAGAGCTCCATTTTGTCAAACATGCTGCTTAGTTCATTTGTAACTTCAGAAGAAAACTTGTGGTACTCACCAGTTTTCCTATGTTTAACAGGCAGCATAAAAATATGGTATAAAGTCACTCAAGATATATTATATGCTGCAACTCCAGGCAGAGCTGTCACATCAATAGACATTGGTACTCCATTATGTTTCCTTATATTAGCACAAATTGCTTCAATAAGGAAACTTTTGCCAGTCCCAGCTGAACCACTGACAAACATACATAGTGGGTTGTGTTTGTCACAACAGCATTCTTTGTTGCAATGCTGAATACCATGCTTAACAGCATACGTAACATAGAGGGTAATGTATGGGCCATTATCCATAACAAGCATGTGTAGCCATCAAGCGGTCATCAATGACAACTGTTTAAATCTCAAGAGCATAGCTCGAGAGGTTTTGGTTGCCATGACAACCATGAGATTGCTACTCACGCTTGTTGTGGAAAGTGGCCTATACATTGCCTTTTATAGTGTATGGCACACTGTCACAATGAAAAAAACAAAACAAATTAAGTTAGTATTTCCCTGCTGAGTTGACTTCATTGGCACCACTCTCCTCCGATACCATTCTCACTGTCACGGACACTTCCTATATGGCGAGTGTTATTAAAACGTGCATGCGCAAGAGCATTCTATGTAGTTATGCTGCAGTAACTATGTAGCTAGTGCAGCATAACAGCTGCGATGAACGTTGCTACTACAACATAACAACTGTATTCTACAGTAGGTATGGATTTCTATCCATAACAACATTCCATCAAACACTACAACAGTATGTACAACTTTGCTGCTGTTGATTTATCTGCTGTTCAGTGACAGAGATATCAACATCTGAGTGGCATGCCTGTTACATGGCTGTTTCAGCCTCTGACACCAGTACAGTGGGGAGGTTCTCCCAATTCACCTTCTCCCTCTGGATCACAGTTGTCCTGAGAATTCACTGGAATATCTTCTTCCAGTTGTTTTCTAGCTTTTTCTAACAGTTCGTTCTCTAATTCTAATCTTTTATGTACACAACTGAACTGGCAGTATTGAAGGACTTATAGCTCAAATTGAATTGCTCTACATACTGTATGTTTCAGATACACCTTTAAGTGAGCTTTTAAGTCTCCATAACTTGAACAGGAAAAGCAGAGTGAAATAATAATGCTCCCTTTTCTCTGTGTAACCCCCCAGCAAATGGAGATTTCCAAAAGTCATCCAGGAGCTTGCCTAAGTGCTTCCAGTCTGGGTGGTGTTTGGTGTTAAAGCCGTTTTGCTGGTGCTGCAACGAGTGCTTTCAGAGTCTCCATGTACTGTATCTTTAAGGTCTGCCTGCCCGCAGACATAATTAGTTTGAATGGGGGGGCTGTGTGTAGTTATGCCCAAGTCCTGCCCAGGCCACTGCCTAAGCGCTCCATTTCTGCCATCGCTAAGTGGCAGAGGGAGCCCTTCTGAAAGCTGTTACTAATTGTGGGGAAAAATGCAGAGTAATAGTGAAAATGTAGTTTATCTAACCTGCCTTTCTTGCAGCACTGACTATTTCTGTTTTGCTCCACCATTCTGGTCCCGAACTGCCGAATTGGACCAATGGGGTTGTGAGGACTCTAAAATGGAGCCTATAAAGTGGATCTGTGTGGTGCCTGACTCTGGGAAATGTAGTTTTGGATCCTTGGTGCCTTTTTGCACCAATAGAGGAAGCCCTGCTGTGACTGACACCTGAACCAACTAACCAAACCCTTTGGATCTAAGGGAAATGCCCTGAACTGTTTGCTGGCAAGCCAGAATAGAGTTGGATGCTGCAGGAGCAGCACTGCTATGTGTGTTCGAGCGGCTGTTGTGGCGCAGTACGTGAGGGAGAATCGTGGAAGGCCTGATTCCTGGCTTACTAGTCTGCTGCCTGCCCTGAGAGGGAGTAGAGGATGCTTTCAGACTGAATCCAGATTTGCAGAGAACAAAGCAAGCTGCTGATTTATAGCCAGGCTCACACTGTAGAAGACCTAAGATTTTGCTGAACGCGATCAGCCTCTCAGGACTTTAGCTACCATGCTCCCGGGTAATAGCAGTGGTTTTGCGATCGGGATCAAGGAGCAGCTGGCCTGGTATAGTAATTTCCTTTACATATAAATGTGCTATGAACTGCAAGGGGGGGGTCACAATCTGTTTTCCCCTCTGTCTGTAAACTGTGTACTAGCGCGGGAAGTGTTTCCCTGTCAGAATCGGACTGAATCCGTGCTGCCTGAGGTAGATAGGCTCTGCTACGTGGGTCTAGTCCCACTACCCTGCTGCACAGAAAGATCCATCATCGAGGGATGCAGCTTCCTCTGGCAAACCAGCCAGTCAGCGATCAGCCCTCCTGTGTTTAGCCTGGGTATCATGAGTAATTATCAGGGTAGCTCCCTGCAACTGTTCTTAAATCAAAGTGTGTCATCTGATTGTTTTGTGCTTTTCTTTCCATGAACTGAGCCCTCTGGCTCCGGATTACAAACTGTGTGTGCATGTTCTTTTTCCATCACAAGGCCCCACCCAGCTGCGACATCGGCCTAACCCCGGGCAATGGACCTGGCTAGCCCCTTTCCCCATCCTGGGTACCCAGAGAGTGTGACTGAGTGGGACTCTAAGTGCATGTACAATAGTGTGATTATTAATGTGTTCAAGCTAATTAACCTGATTATTTCCCCTCCTTGTTACAGACCCCTGAATAAATCAGATCTGTTTGATTCTGCAATTTGCATTGACTGTGGTGTCAGTTTATGTTGAAGGTATTGCATTGTTGCTGTTGTACTGCCTCACCTTATTTTACAGGGGGTCCCCAGAGTCAAGCTGAAGGAACCAGTCCTGTGGGTAAGTGCCAAGTACAAGTGTATGTGGTTTGCATATCGGGGTATTGGGGAAGTCACTGTTGTGTACAGTGTGGGCCACTAGTGGGAGAAAGGGAGGGTCACAGTGTCCCAGAGGGCTATGACCCCGGTTAGCATAACCCAAACCAACCCAGACCTTTAGGTGGAGGTACCCGTTTCAGAATCAGGCCCCTTAACCTGTTAGTAGCCAAGTAGGCAGGGTAGTAGCCCAAGGGATAGCACCACATAGGTGTTACATCTGCAGACTCTAGTCAGTTTGCAACAATTTATAAACGAAAGCTTGCATTTTTGTCCAGATGTCCTTGCATGCCTGTAACTTGGTAGATATCCTTTGCTGGGTTAGACTCCACTCCAGGTCTATAGTCATGCAGTCATACCATTGGGTGACCTCAGAGAGACACATGTTCTCCATGGCATTGTATCACTGTGGCTAGTATGTGTCATTTAGACTGTTTTTCAGAATATTTGTTGAAGATGACTTGTTTCCAGCAAGATCTTCAATCTGAATGTGACACTTTAAGATATGCCATATGTTTTCTTTGTAACTGACATTCAAGTTTCATATTGCTTCAGATTCGCCATTCAGGCATCTTTCCATCAAACAGTCACTTGCATCTTAGACTTCACATTCATGGTGTGACAGAGTTTTCAACCAAAGAGAACACAGTTATGAACTGCTAGATCTTCTGCTGTTCAAAAGATCCTCCTGTGGCTCCTGCAAGCACATCTTATCATTTTGGCAATGTATGAGGTTTCATTCCATACCAGGGCTATGGAATTGTCAAAAACAAACTGAATATCTACATTTGCCTGTCACATCAACAACAGAAACAGTCTGTTGTCATTTATGAGTGCCTCATTTTCTTTTCTAAGCAACGTATACACTCTCTTTGTAGATGTCATTTTCAGATGATGTCTCATGGCAGAGAACTACTCATTCATGCACCCATTTTCAGAGACATGTCTTGCAAATCAAAACTGACACCTCGTGTACCAATGTACATGATTGTTCACCTTTTGATGGAAGTACATACAACAGACGTGTTGCTGAAACTTTTCAGCCATTTCCCAAAATGCTGGACTGTCATACTTGTCCAGAGTTGACTAGTAATGTACTGCATGATAAATCTGAGGATTTCACAGTTGTGGCTGCCACCATGTGGATGCATGTTATATCCACAGTAGCAGGTGGATATGAGAAGCACCATGTGCTTGATATTCCACTCTCCGGAAGTAATGTTCTACTATACCAAGAGGTGGATTCATCTTTGACAGAATAAACCTCAATAGTGCATTAAATTCATGATGAACGTGTCATGACTCAGACACTGAGTCCAGGAGCACATCTCACCGAGAGTCATTGATGATATGTCATCAACATCTGCATTTGCCCACCTGAATATTTCTGCTGGTTCCTCCCTGCTGTATTCAGCACAGCTTAAAGTAACAAAACAAGTGGCTGTACCACACTCTTGTAGTATATACATTACTTCTGAGTTCCTTCAGTACCAGTATTTATGGTTCAATGCATACTTACTAGGATGGCGTTCAGGTTTGCTTCTAGTGTCTCATCTTTGTTTTTCAACTTTTGCAACAGTTCTGCACTGTGAGATTATGCAGTGATGTGGTCATCTGCAGAGTATGTACAATAGACACAGACAATGGGATCTGTGCACTAATAGACAGGACATATGCACGGATCGTGCCTATTCTGCCTGTGCTGCTCCTGCTGGCAGGTACGATCTCCGGCTACTGGAACATGCCCCTGCATGCAACTGCTCAGCAGTGGAACATGGCAGTGTGGGGGCAGAGTGTGGGCCACGGGTTGGAACCCAATCGGATGCCCATCTCTGGTTCTATAGTGGATCCCCTGCATGAACAAGCAGGGGCACCTGGGACCAGTGCACAGGTCGCCCAGGCTAAACAACGGGTGTTTGCACAAATAGCCACCTCCTGCCTACCAGGTAGCCCTGTGGGCTGTGGCAACTGTGTGCGTGGGGCTCCCAATTCCACTGCTCCCTACTGGGGGGGATGCATAAATGGTTATGGCAGGGTCCCCCCTAACATACAATTTCAAGCCCCATCTTGGCACACCATGCCATTGTGCATGGGCTCAGTGTAGGGAATGCCCCCTGGACCACCCCCAGTGCAGCATTTTGATGGCAGCTGGGGGATCCAATATGCATGGCACTAGTGGGCCAGTGGTGAATGTCACTATTAGTCTGCTGCATAGCATTCAGACACAGGATTGCCTACATGATCCAGATGTGTGGTACGTAGGCAATCCGCACCATTGTGCATAGACCACAAAATGCTTAACTCACTTTCTCATAGGAAGTGAAACAAATACTGAATGTTTCTCCTGAATTTGCCATCAGATTTTAGCATTCTTAACACTTGGTACTCAGCTCCAGGAACATGTACCTTATGCTTGTCTAAGCAACTAGCAGTACCCTAATGGAGAAGATCAGGAAAGCATTGTGCTTCCAGTATACTCCCAGATACTGACAAGATAGCCTTCATCCTGTTTCATCTGATTCAAGTCAAGGTTGTCACTATCCAGGTCCTTCCCATACAGAGGATGAATTGTGTACTGCTCATACATATTTTCATTTGTAGTCATTGAGACGTTCGCAGTCATTGCTTTCTTGTGTCTAGTACTCCAAACTGAGTGTTAATATCAGTCATGTGGTCAACATTTAAATCCTCATAGAATGGAGTTTTACCTTTTAGGTAATGTAGAGTGTTTTTTAACTCTCTCTGTCTTTCTACATTCACAACATGCTGCCAAATTGTTTTTGCCTTTGTTGGAACACCATTTTCCAAAATCTCAATGCTATTGTTCCATGTTATGGTCTCAACATTTTCCAGAAGTGGGAGTGGGAGTGGCAGGTATGTGATACATCCCTTCAGTGACTTTATGGTCCTGAGTCTCAAAGGGGGCTTGGAGCAGCACAAGCCGTGGCATAAAAGCAGCTGGCGCCAGTGTCCCTTTGCTAGTATGGTGCACTCTATTCTCTATCGGGCAGGCTCCCAGTGGCTAAGTCCCACAGCTTGCAGCAACCTGGGTCAGGTGCCAAACAGACAGCACACTGGCGGTATTTGTCACAAGCCACGGGATGGCTGTGCACTGTTCCAGTCCCTGTTGCGCAGGTGGCCCCCTTCACCCATGTGCCCCGTCAAATCATCAAACAGTGAACCCCCCCCATTGGTAACATAGCAGCCCCCCTTCCCGATCCTCTATCATGCCACACATAGTAATATTATTCTGGTCCCCTCTCCCCGATCCCCGATTGTGCCGCAAACAGTTATATTATTCCAGTCCCCTCTCCACAATCCCCGATGTTGCTCGTATGAATTGAAATATCCTCCTATGCTCCCATTCCCAACCCCACAGGTTCCAGCACTAATATTAAGAGGCAGAGCCAGTGACCAGCACAGCCCACCTCATACCTCCATGTCTGGCCTCTGACTGAACTGTCAGTGAGCCTACTGTAATACAGTAGGCTCATAGACAGTTCAGTCAGCAGCCAGCTGCGGAGGTGTGAGGCGGGCTGTCGTGGTTGCTGGCTCTGCCTTTTAATATTAGTGCTGGGACCTGTGGGGTTCGGGAGGAGGGCATGAGAGGGTATTTCTATTTATATGGACAACATACAAGATCAGGGAGGGGGGACTGGAATAATATTACTATTTGCAGCATGATCGGGGATCAGGGAGGGGGCACTGGGACATTATTAATATTTTCGCCACCTTCAAGGATTGGGGAGGGGGGACTGGAATATTATTATTATTTGTGGCACAATCGGGACTGGGGTGGGGGGAATGCAGCACACTGCCGCATATGGGCCTACTATCCCCAAGGGAGCTGATTCTAAGTACCCTTAGACCAGCCCTAGCTGATCTATGGGTACTTAGAATTTCTCCCTCAGGGACAGTTCTGTGAATATCAATTTAGAGGTTGTGACAGCTTGCGTCAGCCACCTGCCCCCTTGCCCCATGTTGCAGCCCATTTTTGGGCACACAGGTGGCACAAGCCCTGATTGGGGCAGGCAGCCTGTGGTTTATGCAGGCTGCCTTTATGAATAGCTCCAGGAGTAATCTTTGACACAAGGTGCCACTTGCACCATATATGTGTGGTGCAGGCACCTTGCTTCAGTCACTGGGCTTTGAGAATTGGACCCTATGCGTGTTTTCTTTGGCATTTTTTTGAACTTCATGTTCAATCTTAGAATTGTTTGGAATAATTTCATTGTTTAGGTATGAATCCAATCAAACAAGTTCAAGCAAGCAATCACTGTGGGTGACATATCTGCCTCCATGTTGTTTAAAATAGATCTGAGGCAGAAAATATCTGTCTTTGCCTTTCTGGAACAGTACAAGCACATGTGCACTATTTCATCTAATGCAAATTCATTCTTAAATAACAGGTATGGAATCACTGTTACTACATGTCATTGCACTTTGCAATTTTCAAGAGATCTATTTTAAATGTTTGTGAACTGCAAAATAGGTGGTTCCATGACACATATTCAAGTTCAAATTATTCTCACTTTACCAGTTCAAAAGAGAGTATCTCTTTCCCAAATTTGTCAATTTATTGTGTTTCTGCCATTGTAATACAGGCAGACATTTGGTCTGCATCCCAAATTGAGAATTCATCAGAAGGTGCATTATTGCTTTGCAGTTCATTAATAAAAAGCTACAACACTGTCCATGTAATCTTCTGTAAATAACAGATCTAGGCATGCCGGTTTAGTATCAGCACTCCTGACCCAGTACATTTTAGACATGTATTAGCACATTCCTGTATTATGCACACTGATCATGCTCATGTGGTGGATACACTGTCACAAGCTCCTGTATGTAAACATGCCAGTGGTCCATCAAACCTCTGTGACTTCTAATTGGGCATTTGTCTATGTTTTGTATCAGTCCATATTTTGGGTTAGCCTTTGATGATGAAAAGGTTGGTAAAGTCCTTTGCCTCATATAAAGACTTTTGTCTAATGTTACATGTGACATCACATGTCCGTGTGAGACACTGGACCGGATTCTCAAAAGGTTATGCATGGCGCAAAGTGACTTGCACCAACAGGAATGAAGCAAGTAGCACTTTGCACCATGAGTTATGCCATTTGAGATTCAGGAAATCAGCCTGCAACACGACACAGGCTGCTTGTGCCAAGGTGGACATCAGCCACCGTTTGTGCCATAAACCCCACTGCGACATGGTGCAAGGGGATTTATGGCAGCAGCTGCAACCTATTCAGTAAGGGCTACTGCCACATCCTCAATTTTGGATTCTGAAACAACCACCTGTGGACATCTGTAAAAGAACAATTATGCCAGCTATGAGCTGACATAAGTGTTCTTTGCCATCCACCAGGGGTTGACAATGTGCTCCCATTGTCGGGAAATATAGCCCTCTCGGGCTACCAGTCCCAGCAGCCCCAAATCCTGAGTAAATACAGCAGGAAGCCAAAAAGGGCTAGTTGCTCCCTCACAGCCCTGATCCCCAAAGTAATACCCTGTCATTGTGTAGTTCCCCCAGTGTAGCCCTGGTGGTCTAGTGGCTCCCCACAGCCCTGATCCCTGAACCCTGATTCCTGATCCCGATCCCCCCAACAATTGTAATAGCATTTGTGCATGGAAATAAAATAATTCATATTGTTAGTCAGAGTAGGCCTGGTGGTCTATCAGCCCCCCATCCGGCAGTGCCAGACCATCCCACTCCCCCCCACACCCATACCCAACTAGCGACTGGCACAGCCCACCTCACACCACCATGGCCAGCTGCTGACTGAGCTTTGCTCTGAGCGTGTACTGCAAATAGTATGCGCTCAGTGAATGACAGCTCCTGTCATTCACTAAGTGCATACTATTTACAGTACATGCTCATGGGAGAGCTCAGTTGGTGGTCAGCTGTGGTGGTAAGAGGTGGGCTGTGCCAGTCACTGGTTGGGAATGAGTGTGAGGAGGGAGCGGGGTGGTCTGGCACTGCCAGGTGGTGGGGGTGGGGGCCACTAGACCACCTTGGCTACCTTGACTAACAATATGAATTATTTCATTTCTATGCACAAATGCTATTACAATTGTTGGGGGGGGGGGGATCAGGACCGGAATCAGGGTTCATGGATTGGGGCTGTTGTGGGTGGGTGCTAGCCCATGTGGGCTTTATAAATATATATATGGGGATGGAGTTTGGGGGTGCAATAGCCCACATGGGCTTTCCATTATATTCACTGTTGGGGATCACTGCTATGATGCCCAGTATGGATTCTGAGGGCACATCTGCCACCCATCCATCTCACAGCTTGCTGCATTCATGGTCACTGCACCATCTGTTCAATTGATGCTGCAAGCCGCCAGATGCAGACCCCTGGACCTGGTCCAATGCTGAATCAGGTGCAGGGACCAGGATGCAGGAACTGTTGGAGCAAGCTGCCATTGTCACAGCTTGTGGCCAACATTTGTGACTCTGGCCCCCAGTGTCTTGTTTTGCCCTGCTGAAGCATTGTTCTCTTCCTCCACCTCATGTGAATGATACTGTTAAACCAATGGCAAAACATTGTGGGCCCAATTCTGAAAGTTCCAGCAGGGCACAAGGGGCTTGTGCCACAAAGACAGGCGCAAGGTGCCCCTTGTGCCAAAAGATGCACTGAGAGCAATTCACAAAGGCAACCTGTGTCAACTGGAGGCTGCCTGTCCCAAATAGGGCTTGCACTGCCAGTGCACTCCAAAATGGGCTGCGACATGGCACTAGGGGGCATGTGATAGATGCAAACTGCCTCATCCCTGACAATGGTATTCTCAGAACTCTTCCATAGGGAGAAATTCTAAGTACCCTTAGACCAGCTAGGGCTGATCTATGGGGACTTAGAAAACTCCCGTCTGGGAGGGTGACCTGTTTGCGGCAATGTGCTGCTGCCTCCTCCCCATCCTCAATGTTGCCCAGTATGCAACATAACAATATAGCCCCTGATGTTGCCTGGTGTAATAATATTCATCCCTTGTCCCTGCTGGACTAGTGGCTCCCCCAATCCCGAAGTCACCCCATTTTGTAATAATTAATGTTATCCCCTTTCCATGGTGGACTAGTGCCAACAACCACCCCAATCCCGATGTCGCCCTGTTTTGTAATAATTAATTTTTTTTTTAAATTCAAAGTTTATTAGTTTTAACAATTACATTTAAGAGCAGCTCCATACTCGACTAATAGAAATACATATATGAGATGTCCAAACACATGTTAAAGAGACTGCTGCCCCCAACCCCGCCTCACCTCCCCTCACCCTACCCTCCTCAGCACAGCTCAAATTATCTGACGACACCAGCATGACTTGAATAATTACTTGGAAAGGTAGTCTAAACACAAAGCAGCGTATGGAAGGGTTCTCAAATTCGTTTGTATCTACTCAACCTATTATTTAAACTAGCCACCATTTTCTCCATCCTAAGATTGGCCAAAATCTCTTTAAGACACTCTGAAAAAGGAATATCTTCATTGTCTTTCCAGTGTCGAAGGACAACCTTTTTAACTGATAATGAAATTAAGGCCATATAATATCTTCTTGATGAGACTGGTATGGAAGTGTAATCTCCCAACAGACACACCTCCAGCTTGAAATGATCGGAAAGGCCCAAGAGGGGATCCATCCTCTGCTGGATGTCACCCCAGAGGATAGAAACTTTCGGGTACGACCAAAATATGTGATACAGCATACCTTCCTCCTGCCCACATCTGGAACAGGAGAAGGAATCTGCAAGACCATACCTGTAGAGTTTTTGGGGAGTATAATATATATCATGCAAGATACGGAATTGTGCCAATCGCAATCTATCCTGCGCAATATATTTGTGAACGTTTCCCCAAAGTGCAGCCCAATCTATTTCTAATCCAGGGAAATACATTGCCCAATATGTCTTCGGTATGAATACTTCCGGATATTTGCAATTATATAAGCTTTTGTAAATATCGGACACCGAATGACGATGCCTCATCGATGATAGCAGCATGTCCTGGAACCTTTTCCTGTCTTGAAGAGGCGGGACTGGTCCAAACTCTTTTTCTAACAAGTGCTTTAGCTGGTAGACTTTAAAAATGGATTTATTAGGTATATCAAATCTGCTCAAAATAGTAGTGACTGAGAGCCATGAGACATCTTGCTCCACTAACTGAGCAAGTTTGACATTACCCAGTTGTGGGAGCCAATTGAGACTGATTGGCTTGTTACCAATTTTTATGTTGGGGTTACCCCCAACGGGTTGGGCCAAATCAGTCACCTGTCTGTATTCCATATTTGTGCATATCTGGGCATGTACCTTAACCGAGATAACCAATGGAGTAAGTTTCAACTGCGGGGGAAGGGCACTCGGTCTTATATGAAACAGCGACAATGGTACCAAGCCACACTGCTTGATAGCAGTTAGCTCCATTCGCAGCCACATAGGGAGTCCATCCTCTGGGTCAGGTTCACCCACATTCTCCAACCATCTCAAGCATTTTACCATGTGACTCGCCCAGTAATAAAATATCAGAGATGGGAGTCGAAGACCTCCTTTATCCTTGGGGGCGGCCAGCTTGTAATATACGATTCTGGGCTTTCTTTCGGCCCAGATAAAATTTATTATTAATGCGTTGACTTTTCGGAATCCAGGAGATGGGAATCCACATATTGAGCAGATTCAATGGGTAAAAAATTCTGGGAAAGAAGTTCATCTTGATAAGGTTTACTCGTCCGCAAAGTGAAATAGATAGTTTGGACCATCTATTTAAGTTTACCTCTAAGGTTTTAACTAGCTCATCCAAATTCAACTTTAAAAGCGGGGCCGGTTCCCTTACCACTTGAATACCCAAATATTTTAGGGAGTTCGGTGTCCAGGATATGCCACATTGAGTGACTAATGACTTATCCACTCTGTAATTAAACAGGAACACCAAAGATTTGTCAACATTCAACTTATAATTAAAGAGCATAGCAAATTCCTGCACCACCTCCAGCAATGCCGGTATCGAGTTGTCTGGATCTGTCAACTGTAATAATAGGTCATCATCATATGCTGATATTTTGACCTTGTGTCCCTGAACAATCACACCTTGGATCCGGGAAGAGTACTTTATCCGGCGGATAAGGGGTTCTAAATATAAATTGAAGAGCAAGGGTGAAAGGGGACAGCCCTGCCTGGTGCCTGAATAAAGTAGAAATTTTTCAGAAATTGCTCCATTGACCATTATTCTAGCTGAAGGAGCACTATAGAGAGTTCTGATCCAATTCTGGAAGAGTTTGGGCTCTTGTAAGCATTCAGGGCCCTAAATAAAAAATTCCAATTCACTCTGTTGAACGCCTTCTCCTCATCCAATGAGACTAAAACCGCCGGGAAAGGAGCGTCTCTGGTTGCGGAGAGAACATGCGGCAGAGTTTTAAGATGGTCCAGCGAGGAGCGTCCTTTCATGAACCCCACTTGTTCTGGCCCGACCAAATCGGGTATCACTAATACCAGATGGTCTGCCAATATCTTAGCTAGTATTTTAATATCTTGATTCATCAGGGATATGGGGCGATAGCTTGCCGGCAATTCTGGATTCTTCCCAGGCTTCAAAATTAAAACTATTAGAGCCTCCCACAAGGCTGGATCCATTTGTGCACCAGATAATATATACTGAAATAGGGACATTAACATAGGAAGCAGTTGATTTAGAAATTTCTTATAAAAGTTGGCTGAGAACCCATCCGGACCAGGCGACCTAACAGAGAGCAACGCCTTGACAACTCTCATAATTTCCTCCGCTGTTATTGGGGAGATCAATCAGTCCTGTTGGAGCTCCAACAGAGAGGATAGTCCGGAAGGTGTCCAGGTAACTGTCCATGCTGGTATCAGATACCAAATTTTTAGCACTATACAAATTAGTATAGTACCTCTGAAACTCCGAGACTATCTCCTCTGTTGTTGTCATTAGCATGTTGTTTGTTGGAGAACGTATTGCCAGAATGTGTCTATTCACCTCGATTTGCTTAATCCTCAATGCTAGCAGCCTCCCAGCTTTTTCACCCATATCTGAGTATGCCACTTTGGCCTTAAGGATCACAAATTCTGCTTTGTCTCTCAATAATTCAAGGTAGTCCTCCTTTAATTTGACCAACTCCTGTTTTTCTAACTCAGCAAAAGATAGACCTACTCTTGTTTCTTTATACTGAATTTCCCGTAATTACCCATTCAGCTTCTTATCTTTTCTTTTTCCTGTAAGTAGCTAAACTGATTAAAGTTCCTCTCATAAATGCTTTGAAAGCTTCCCAGAGCATATCTGGCCTAACAACAGAGCCAGAATTGGTTTCTACGAATTGATGAATATGCTCACTAATTGTTTTGACCATTTTATCCTCTTTTATCATTTGGTTATTAATCTTCCACCTGAGAGATTTCTTAGGGAAAGAAGGTGGTGCTAATTGACATATGACCAGTGCATGGTCTGAGGGGGGACCTGGCTGTATGAGGGCTTCGACGACTCCGGGAAGTAGACTTTGAGAGAGGAATATATAATCAATATGAGATGTCTTATTGTGTACTGGGGATAAGAAGGTAAATTTCCTCTCTAAGGGGTGCAGTACTCTCCAAACATCGCAGAGGGCATACAGCTCCAAGAGTTCGGACAGAGCCCTTTGAGCTGGTGAGCGAACTCTACACGTGGAGGAGGAGCGGTCCATCGAGGAATCAACGACAACGTTCATGTCTCCTCCTATAACCATCGGCAGTGCTAAATGTGGTTGTAATACATCAATTAGTTTCACAAAAAAGTCAGGGGAATCTATATTGGGCCCATACAAAGTTCCCAGAAGAAGTTCAGTAACATACAGATGGCAGTGAATAAACAGGAATCGACCCTGTGGGTCCCTGAGTACTTGTTTCAATACAAAAGGAACCTTCCTGTTAATTATTATCAGGACCCCAGCACTATTAGTGGCCCCCTAGGCGGAAAAGATGTGCCTGATCTGTAGGCGCCTCATGCAATTGACTTCCGAGTCTAATAAGTGTGACTCCTGTATAACCGCAATATCTATAGATAACAGCTCAAGGTGCTTGAGGATTTTATATTGTTTGACACGCTGCCTTAAACCCTTAACATTCCAAGTTGCAATCCTTATGGTATTAGCTTTCTTTGCTAGGTGTGCAACAAGACCATATTTCAAATAAGCCCCCTAGTAGCATATCCTCACTACAATCCCTATTGAGCGGTGCTGAGGCCCCACCCCACTCCCACAGTCCTCACCTGTCCCTTCCTCTCCTCTCTTACACAAAAAGAGCATGAATGAACACAGACACCCCTCCCCAACCCCTTCTTCCCTTCCATTGATGGCCAAAACCCAGTCCCTCTCACCCTCAAACCCCCCAAGGAATGTGTCACATAAAATATAAACTAGACATCTGTGCCCATCATCCTTAAACCCTCCTGTCATTGTTACATGATGCAGCGAGTCCTGCTGCGGTCCACAGCCATTACCCTCCCATCAATCCCAAGACTCACAAAAATCATACCATCTCTGGGAGCATTACGTTCCAACAAATGATAGTGCTCAGGCAACAGACCCTACAAATAAACACTTGACCCCTAAGAAACCACAAGAGAGAGCCCTCCAATGTGGTCTCCGCATGACGGTGCTCCTTTTCAGCAATTGTATCTCTTAGGGGAGCCAGACCCTCAACATCGTGGATAAACCGTGCCCCACTTAATGCGGGCTCTATAATGAACACAGTTCTCTGCCTGGGGCTGGATAATGAGCCTTTGTCCGTCCGAAAGCTTGCCTCTGACAATATTCAGTTTCATTAAGACAGCCCTCCACCCTCCCCGAGAAGTTCAAACATGTCCAGCCATGGAGAGAACTAATAAGTCCATCAGTCCTAAAGAAAAAGAAATAAGTCACTCAGTCCATGATATAATAAATGAAGCTTGTTTATATCTTGGAAGTCTTCATTCTCCGGGACTTCTCCAACCTTGCCGAGACACCCACAATTCACCTCCACTTTCTCACCACATCATTCAGGCTTGAAAAGGTCAGGGTACTCCTTTTGTAGCGCCTTCATGGCAGAATCCACATCCTCAAAGGATACCTATGCCCCCGATGACATTATTTGAAAGTGGGCCGGATACCCCATGCAGAATTTTACCCCTGCCGCAATAAGTTTGGTCACAACAGGGTGGAAGAGTGATCTTCATTGTCGCACAGTTGCCGGTAGGTCTTGGGTTATTCGAATTCTCTTGCCTTCCCAAAGAACTTGATCTAATTCTTTTATCTTTGACAGCAAGTGTTGCTTCTTCTGACAATTTAATAACTTGGCCATCAGGGGCCTGTGTTGCTGACCAGGTGCTGGGATAGGGCGCAACACCCGGTGTGCCCGCTTGAGGGTGTACGAGGCTCCTTAAGGAGAGGGGCCCACGATCTTTTCGAACAGCTTCTGTATGAATAGAACCATATTCTGGCCCTCCTCCTTTTCAGGTATTCCTAGTATAGCAACATTATTTCTTCGGGATCTTCCCTCTAAGTCCTCAACTTTCTGCTCTAGTTTTTTAATACGTTGGCGATTATTAACCATGGCTTCCTTGATACGGCTCGCCATCTTCTCCAAAGAGGCTATTCGGGCCTCTGCATCCGAAACTTTAATATGTAGCTCCTCCAGCGCCCCTGACAATTGTTTGATCTCGGTCAGAACTGCTTTAATGTCCTCTTGAAAAGGCTGCAATTCTGCTCAGAATAATTCTAGTGTGAGAGGCATTGATTCTGGTGCAGTCAATTGTGGGGTAGTAGTAGTAGACCCCTTGCCACTTCCCGTCGACTGGGCCTTGGGTCTCTTCCCGGATTTCTCAAGGGAGACAGGCGGGGTGTGCCGTGGCATCGCAGATCTCATTTCTGTATCCATTTCCTGGCACTAATTACTTCCACCACAACCCCAACAGCAAAAACTCCTTTCCAGGTGTTACTAGTCGTCTTTCCAGGCAATTTATTCTAAAATGTAAGCTTAGGATTGTGGGAGCTCTGACCAGGCACTGCTACTCAGGCTGCAGCATCAAGTGATCCCCTGTAATAATTAATTTGATCTCTTTTCCCTGGTGGTCTAGTGCTCCCAACCAACCCGATCCTGATGTCACCCCAATTTATAATAATTAATTGTGTCCCCTTTCCCTGGTGGACTACTGCCCCAACCACCCTGATCCCAATGTCACCAAGTGTACAAATATCCTAGTAACCCCTATCCTTGGTGGACTAGTGGCCCCCTGAACCCCCGACCCATGCAGGTATTGCCCTTCCATCCCGATACACAGCTAGCTACCTGCACAACCCACCTCTCACCTGTGTGAATGGGTGCCAACTGAACTGTCAGGGAGCATGTACTGTATAGTGTACATGCTCATAGACAGTCATTCAATACGCATGTACACTGTACAGTACGTGCTTCTTGACAGTTCAGTCAGCACCCAGTAGCAAAGGTGAGAGGTAGGTTGTGCCAGGTGCCAGCTGTGTATCAGAATGGGGAGAATACCTGCAGGGGTCAGGGGGCCACTAGTCTACCAGGGATAGGGGTTACTAGGATAGTTGTACACTTGGCAACATCATAGTGGGGGGAGCACTAGTCCACCAGGGAAGGGGGATGCAATTAATTATTATAAAACAGGACGACACTGGGATCAGCGTGGTTGGGGGCACTAGTCCACCAGGGATGTGATTCTGGGGTCAATCTGGGGATCTGGGATCGGGGAACCCTTTGCATCTTCTGGATGGAGCCTGCAGCAGACCCTTCCCATGCAGCAGGTGTTTGCTACATGGGATAGGTTGCTGCAGGTGTGGGGACATAGGCACTTCAACCCCTCCTGTACCAGAATCTGGTGCAGGATCCCTGGCACAATGGGCTTTGGCGCAAGCAGCTGTTTGACACAGCTTGCGCTGCTCTAAGCCCTCTTCGAGAATTGGGCCTTGTCTGTTTTCCCAGCTTCATCAACAGAGACAGCTACTTGCTTACTGTGTGGATTGTATGTTACCTACAAAAATAGACCTGTTTCAGCTCAATATGCAGCCAAGACCCATCAAAGTTAAGGCAGAAGTTCTTTCCGTTCAGATTTGGGAACTACTGTAACTTCATTTTAAACTTGATTTCTTTTTATTCATCTATTTTTGTCATCATCTGTGACCACAAACGTTATCAGAGGTTTACAGCAATATGTGCAAATTGTTTCACTCTCAGATACATAAATTCATAATCTCTACTGTTCTCTTAATTTTCTTACCTTACACCTCACTATTGTAGATGTGATGCACTCTGCTTTTACTTCTTCAGACATCTTAAAATAGATCTACTATGATGGATGCTTGCTGCACAGACATTTTTTCTTCTGTTTCATTTGCTGCCTGCTAGTACAATTTTTCCCTTCTGTTTGACACTACCAGTTTTCTTATTATGCTGTAGTGTGTGTGTCTGTGTGTGTGTGTGTGCGTGCGTGTGCGTGCGTGCGTGTGTGTGCACGTATACTAATTTTTCCATTGGGTCCAGTGGTCCCCTCCAACCACAATCCCCTGTTAAATATTATAAACCCACTCCCTGGTGTCCAGTGGTCCCCCAATCCCATGTAAAATAGTATAGACCCACTCCCTGGTGTCCAGTGGTCCCCCATCCCCAATCCCCTGTAAAATATTATAGCCACATTTCCTCATGTCCAGTGGTCCCTCCATACCCAATCTCCTGTAAAATATTATTGAGCCACTCCCTGGTTTACAGTGTTTCCACTCCCTGAGCGCCTATAGAGTAGAATTAAACCCACTCCCTTGTGTCCAGTGCTCTCTACTACCTATCCCTGATCACCCAATAAGTCAAAGTAAAACCTTTCTCTGATTTCTAGTAGACCCCACACTCCCCACACTCAAAAGATAGTGCCCCACCACTACGCTCTCCCCATTTCATCATTGAGCTAGTGACTGGCATAGACCTCCACACTCCACCATGGCAAGCCACTGACTGATCTGTCAATGAATATTTACTGTAACAGCTGATTGTATAGTATGCACTCACTGACAGCTCAGTCAGTGGCCTGCCAAGGTGGAGAGTGGAGGGCTGTGCAGGATGCCAGCTGAATGACGTGATGGGAGGAGCAGGGTTGTGGGGCACTTCCTACTGGGTTGTGTGGTGAGGGGTCCTCTAAACACCAGGGAATGGATTTGATTCTACTTTACTAGTGATTGGGGATAGGGAGGAGGAAATCACTGGACACCAGAGAGTGGGTTTAATTCTACTATACGGGCAATCAGAGAGGGGAGAACAATGGACACAAGGGAGTGGGTTTATAATATTTCACAGGTGATCAGGGATGGGAGACCACTGGACACCAGGGAGTGGGTCTACAGTACAGTACAGGGGATCAGGGATGAGGGGACCAGTAAACTCCAGGGAGTGTGCCTTTAATATTTCACAGGAGACTGGGGATGGGGGACCACTAGACTGCTTTAGTATAATGATGTTAGAGCAGCGTAATTGTAAGAAACATTAGCTGAAGTAATGGTCAGATCCCTATTCTAGGTGATCCCATCTACTAGTTTTTGGCATTTGTGTATTAAGGCATATGGTCTAGATTTATATCACTGTAAACCTTGTCCCTACAGCTTTGTTTTTTGGCAGCTCCTGCCTTGCTGTATATGATTGTTTCACTAGAAGAAAATACAGCAAATAATGACAATGCATAGCCAATACCAAAGCTTATAGATTTAAATACATGTTTGTATAGTTTTATTAAGTGATGTTTTGAGAGAATAAGATGGTCACATAATGATGAATAATGATGTCATGATTTCAATCAATCAATCAATCAATCAATCAAAATCTTTATTTATTCAGGCGAACATCATTGAGCAAAGCTCATTTACAAGATGGACCTGAGTGGTCATACAAATGAGGATACAAGTATTATTACATAGACAAGAATAGAATAAATAGCAATACAATGGCATGAAATGATTATATACAACAATTTACATATATACAAGTAACAATAGAACCATTTAGCCTGTAGGAAAAAAAGAGGACAAAGGGTATAGCAGTCCTAAAATATAAGTTATATGGTCTAAACTAGTTTTTAAGTGAATATAATAGGTGATTCGGAAGAAAGAAATTGAGTTAATATAATGGATAGAAAAAGGGAGGTTTAGTTTAGAGGAGATTTGTAATGTGTATAAATGAATTGAAGTCCCCATATGGTTTATGTCCCCTGGGAAGGCTGTTTGCCAAGGCACTAATGGCTATCGGCACTGTCAGAATTGCTTGATCTATGGTGAACTGAACTACACAGTAATAAATGGTGAATTTTGCCTGAGATATCTACTTGTGTCGAGCGTGGTTTTCTACTGAATTATAGTAGCACTGACTATTGGAGATCTGAGGACCACTGGACACCAGGGAAAAATTAGTATACCAGTGCTCAGAGATAATGAAGGGGAGTTCACTAGAAGTCAGGTAAAAATGAGTATATTGGTGCTCAGGGATAGGGAGGGGGTGTCCACTAGACACCAGGGAAAAATTAGCATACGGGTGCTTGGGGATAGGGAGGGTAGTCCACTAGACACCAGGGAAATGATTTCCCTGGTGTCTAGGGTGACCCCACTCCCTATCTCTGAGTGCCCACATACTAATTTTCCTCTGGTGTCTAGTAGACCCCCCCTTCCTATCATTGTGCACCCGTATACTAAGTTTTCCCTATTGTCCAGTGGTTCCCCCATTCCCAATCCCCTGTAAAATATTATAGACCAACTCCCTGGTCTCCAGTGATCCTTGATCCCCTGTAAAATGTTATAGACCCACTCCCTGGTGTCTAGTGTTCCACCCTCCCCATTGGCCGGTATAGTAGTTACTATTTTACAAGAATGGAAGCTGAACTCAACATCAAAGGTTTTACTCAGTGGAAAGTAATAGAACACACATTGAGTGAGAGTGGACTATGAAGACTGAGCTTAGAACCTCAGAATTTTGCAACTATATTCATGAGAAATCTTCTTGTACTTATACCAGGACCTGAAAAGTTGAGAAATGAACTGGTCTAAGTAGCTAATGGTGATGTCAGCATTTATCATACATAGAAACATAGACTTTGACAGCAAATAAGGACCGCTTGGCCCACCTAGCCTGCCCATTTCCCTACCTACAGGATAAGCTGCAGATCTTAGTTAACCAACAGCCTATTTCTTCTTACCCTCCACAAGAATTGCCTTATGTCTGCCCCATGTATTCTTGAGTTCTCCCATAGTTTTAGACTCCACAACCTCCTCAGGAAGGCTGCTTCATGCATCAACTACCCTCTCTGTGAAAAAATACTTCCTCATATTGCCCCTGAACCCCCACCACTCTATCTTTAGATTGTGTCCCCTTGTTCTTGCACATCTCTTGTTCTGAAAGATGCCACTCTCTTGGACTTTGTTGATTCCACTGAGGTACTTAAAAGTTTCTATCATGTCCCCCCCCCTCCCTCCTTTCCTCAAGGGTATATATGTTATGCTCCTTTAGTCTCTCCTCGTATGGCTTCTCTTGCAGACCCTTCACCATTTTAGTTGCCCTCCTCTGGACTGACTCTATCCTGTCTATGTCCTTGCGGAGATGGGGTCTCCAGAACTGGATGTAGTACTCCAGATGGGGTCTCAACAACTGTCTGTACATAGGGATAACAACTTCCTGTTTTCTGCTGGTGATGCCTCTCCCTATACATCGCAGTATACCCCCAGCCCTCCCTACTGCCCTCTCACATTGCTTGCTAACCTTAAGGTCATCTGATATGATTATTCCCAGGTCCCTTTCCATTTTTGTTGTTGTTACTACCTCCCCCCATTTTGTACTCTTCCCCAGGGTTTTTGTTTCCCAGGTGCATTATTTTGCACTTCTTTGCATTGAATCCAAGCTGCCATACTTCTGACTGCATTGAATCCAAGCTGCCATACTTCTACTTATTATTCTTTACAGTTAACATTAAATACACTTATGTACAGTATATTGAAATTATTTGCTTCTATGTGTAGCCTGACCTCCCAGGTTAAATGACACAAAGAAATGTGTACATCATCAAAAAAAATATTACCTGCCTTATACAATCTCACAGAAACATGTTATAATACTGTGCTATTGTTATGTTGCGATACTATGTAATGCCTACTACTATAGAAACGTTTTACCATGTATTTATCAAACAACAGCAATATATACAAAAATATAATATGTAATGCACTGTAGTACTGCTCAGGATAACAATATAGTATAGTATGTAATATTATCAAGTAAGTTGATTGTCAATAATATAATGAAATGTTACCATGTTACTGAAGTCTGTCTTAATGCATTTAAGTATTAGAGATGATTATACAGATGCAAAGGGTACCAGTGGTAATGGAGGGAGGCAAAGAAAAAACAACTGTTCCCTCTGGTGGTCAGGAGACTGCACTGTTAGAGCCATAAGACCTAGAAGATGAACCCCGGCATGGTCTGTCTGGTAGAGTTGGGTGAAAGTTGCGAATTCCATGGAGTCAATGTGATACACAGTGCAGGATAAGCAGCTCGACTTCTCAGCTCACTACTACACTATCCTGTTTCACCATTTTTTAATTAATTTATCAGACTTACCTTTCTTCAATGGAGATTTAAAAGCATTAATCCTCATGTCATCATCAGAATTATTTGGAAGCAGAGTGGAAATAACGAACGCTGAGATGAAACTGGTGCCTATTCGTCATATTCCCCCTCCTACACCAGAGAGAGAGAGATAAGGCTTTTAAAAGTTATAAGGCCCAGACATCAGCTGCTCTCAAGACTGCCAAACTGACACAGGTTTTAACAGAATCCCGGTTCCTCCAGGAAATTTCACTTCTAAAGGGATCCCTACAAGCCATCACAGCTGAACTTATAAATATTTGTGCAGTAACCAAAAAATTCAATCAAAGAATTGGTAAAGCCTAACTGTGAGTTAGCTCCCCAGAGGACTGGCACACCAAACTAGATCCCCAGACTGTGTCCCTCCATCAAAAGATCAATCATCTAGAAGAAAAGTTGGAAGATTTTAGAGAAACACAGTCATCAGAATAATATAGTGATAATTGATCTCCAAGAAGGATCAGAAGGCCAAAATACTGTCAGCTTTGTGCAGACATTTTGTGGAAAAATATTGGGCCCTTCCCCTAACAGACCTACTTATACTGCAAAATGAGCACATCGAGCTCTGCATCCTATGCCTGCACCTGGTGCCACACCTTGTCCTGTGATTTTTTCATTCTTGAAATATTTGGAAAAAATCCGTCTTTTGTCAAAGATCAAAGAATTAAAAGAAGTATCTTGGGATGGCCATAAATTGAAACTGTCACTGGATCTGCCCTGCTCAGTGTGTCTGAAGAGAGAAGCGTACGGTGTAGCAGTTTTGAAATTGCCGACTGCCCAAATTACATTTTGCATGCTTTATCCAGCAAGATTATAGATCACCTACAAAGGCAGCCTCAAGATCCTCGAGACCTACAAACAGGCCAGGAAAGATCTTCCAATGTTGTACTCTGATCTTTTCCAATCCTCTAACTGACCTTTTATTGTTCAGACTGAGCTCTGTTTGAGTAAGATCAGTATCTACAGTCTAAAGTCCCTTGGCAATACTGTAACTGTAAACACTGATTGTACAAGAATATACATTTTGACTTTCTTGTGGTGGATGTCCTCACTATTATCCCCAACCACTCATTTCTTGCATATACTTCCTAGCTCGATCCACATTTGTAATGCGGCATGATGGTGACTTTGTTATAGGATCCTGGTTCGATGCATCTTCATTTCCATATGGAGCTTCTCATTGTCACTGGACTTTTAATCACCAAAGACTGTGCTAATCCTTTAGCTACTTGTGCAATAATCTTTTTGATGGGGTTTTGAGGTGCACCCCCCCGATTCTGTCCTAGCTCCCTGTCATTCATCAGAGCAGCCATGTGACTAAAAATCCTCCATCGAATCAGGAGTCCAGATCAAACTTATCTAGCATTGGATGACTTTCCTCACAGCAGCTTTCAGCACAGGCTAACTTTCTTTATCAATCTGCAATTGTACATCAGCATAATCTTGTTTCAATGCAGAAAGCTGGACTAACACTACCTTTAACTTTGGGCAAGAGTGGCTTCTAATTTAGGACTATAATCTCTGAAAGGCTAAGACATTATCCAGGCAGCACGTGGGTGGAAATTATTCGAGGGGTATTTCTGGGCTGGACAATTGAGGGGATTTACATTGACCCCTCGCTATCAACGTGGACATGAAGTACAGATGATGGACTTGTATCGATCCAGGAACCTTACCTGGAACATTTCCAGACTTCAGAATTAGCATCTATGTTGCTTTGACTACCCAGAGGAGCACTTACGAGAGCCATCTGGGCTTATTCCTTTGGTGGATCACTGTCCAATCCACTTTACTTATGCTTTTAGTCACCAGTAGTGTTTTCATAAATCCCTAAGTACAAATTATTGTGGTAAGTATGGTGAGCCTCTTTTGTTACAATGGGTCACTAACCTTTCATCCTTTTGGGTGATGCTGGGAAGGTGAGTGGATAGAGGGCCCCCAACTGTTCTGGTTAAGTGTCAGTAACTACCATGACATTTAATCTATGTACAGGCTTTCTCCCTGAAAGTCTTCCCCGGTCTTTTCTCCTTTGTGGGCAGATGGCAATGATGTTTGTTTGGAAGTAGTGGTGGAGATTTGACCACAATTTATTTCTCCCATTAGTTGACTTCTACATTAGTTTCTGCCTCTTATCGGTATGTTAATGGTGTCCTCCATCTTGAGCTCAGTGTCGGTGGGGAGGTTCTGGATCTCCAGACCCCCCACTCCAGAGGTAGCTAAAGGGGCGATTCATCAAATAGAGGTTTCATACTGGAACTGGAAGCTTCTTTTAGACTCTGTCTGCCCATGTGAAGGTATGGGAGAGGAATGGGCTTGAATATCCCCCCTTTTCCCAACCTTTTCTTTTTCAAAGCACATCAGACTATATTCTTGGCCAGCAGTCAGTCCTAGGATGTGGGGGTCCTCCCCTCTCATCCCACAGCTGATGGACCAGATTTGGGATTCGTTTGTGCCTCAGTGGACATCTGCTATCAGTATGCAGAAGGTGTATTATATTTTCTAACAATGTAGCTTTTGATGCTACAAGTTGGGTGATTCGTGAAATACTACCGGTGTCTTGCCCATATTAATGTCCACTTAATACTCTAGTAGAGTCTTTTTGCACAGTAATATAGTTCTTTATTGTCTTTAGACTTATCATGTTTATGGCTTTTGCACACTAGTTTGCCACCTTCTCTCTCCTTTTGTATTGAGTACAACTGCAGTATTAAATAGTCTGGTATGCCAGGTTTACACTTTTATTATAAGCCTTGGTAGTACTAGAAGGGAGTCCGCACCTCCTTTTATTTAAGCCTCTATTTTTGTTTATGGAAAAAGTTTATACCTTCTGATCCTATAGTAGTAATATTACAGCATTCAGTAATTGTTTTCTATCCATTTATTACTGAGTGTATAGATGGATAGTGGGGGTGGCATGGGGGCTGAGAATTGATGGAGCTTAACTCATCATTGACCAGTTCATTGAAGATTTTCAGTCAATTGGACCAGGGTTGTACTTTTTTATTAGTATGATATTGTATATTTTTTTGTGGTGTGCTTGTGGGAGAGGGGGTCATTCTCGTCTTTGGATTGTGGTGTTTTTATTCTCAACTTTGTGTGTTTAGAGGGAAAGGAGGGAAATGGGTTTATCTTTCCCTTGATTCTACTTTCTGCTTAAATTATTGCCATGCGGATGGTGGGTAATGCAACCTCTATGGCTTATATTTAAAATGGCCAACTATATATTTGTAACATGGAATATAAAGGGGGGACACAATAAACATAAATGCCATATGGTGTTTCATCACTTGAAAAAACCTTGTACTGATATCGCTTATCTCCAGGAAACACATGTTAAGAGGGAAGGTGCATCTCTATTTAGGCAGCAATGGGTGGGGCAGGACTATGCAGCTGGCAGCAGCACTCAGAAAAGTGGGGTTGCTATCCTAATAGCGAGGGTCATTTCATTTACCCTAGAAAAAGAAATTTGGGAACCTGAGGGTCACTACTTATTTTTCCATAGTAGGCTGGGATCTACCATGGTGGTCATGGGTTCAATTTATGGCCCTAATACAGATTCCCCAAGAGTCATTATGGACTTCAAACCTATTTTTGCTTCCATACATTGTACATCTAATTGGGGGTAACTGGAATATAGTGTACCAGTCTGATAGTTACAAATCTGGCTCACTCAAATGGGCCTTCTCTCCTGGGCAGAGAGGTTTACGCAATCTAATGGATGATTTGGGGCTGATTGTTCCATGGTGCTTAACTCACCCTACAGAGAGGAGCTGTACTTTACACTCATTGCTTCACAACACTTACTCATGGTTAGACTATTTTCTTGTATCCCAGGAAGCTCTGGTTAGTGTGGTATCCTCTGAAATCCTGATTACTGTTTTGTCAGACAATGTTCCGGTGAACTTGATTTACTGCATCAGTCATTTAAAGTGTCTTGATTTTATCTGCCATTTAAATGCCCAGTTATTTCAGGACCCAGATTCTTTTCAAGTTCCACATAACTTACTGATGGGCTTCCTTGAAATGAATATAGGCTTTGTCTCTGCAGTTGATGTAGTGTGGGGTGCTCTTAAATGTTTGCCATGAGGCGAATGCATTCGTCTTTCCACTAAATGACTTAAACAGCAACAGGCCCGCCTTGCAGAACTTCTGGATAGTATTATACAAACTGAGCGTTCTCTCTTCTCTAGTGTAGATTCAGAAATCTGGTTTAAACTACATGAACTCAGAGCTCAGTATTACAACTTATTGGCCCAAAAGACCAACTTATCATTACGCAGAACTAAAATAAAATATTTAAAATCCAGGGAGAAAGTTGGAAAGTTATTGGCACTTTGTGTGCAGGCCTTGGATTCCAACAATTATATTCCTCAATTGCGTCAGTCAGAGGAAGACATACCTACTGCCCATCCCACAAGAATTGTGGAAATATTCCGTTCCTTATATTCTTCTCTTTATGCTTTTGACCCTACTGCCTCCCCTTCATTATTCAAAATAGTGAACTATCTAGATAATATCACCCTCCCTGCTCTTGATTCAATTCAACAAGACTTGCTAAAAGCTCCATTAACCGCAAGGGAGATCAATGATGCTATTAAACAGCTGCCAATGGATAAAGTCCTGGGGCCAGACAGGATCACTAATAATTTCTACAACAAGTATGCCGAGGTTTTGGTTCCCCTTCTCCTGCAGGTTTACAACTTTTGGTTTGAGTCAAGTTTTTCTAACCACACCTTCACAGAAGTCCTCATCACAGTCTTTAAGAAACCGGGCAAGGATGGAACTATGCCTGACACTTATCGTTCTATAGTGGTAGCCATAGACATGGTCAGATATTTCCTGAAATGTCTGTGGTATTTCTGGAAATTTCCTGCCTGTCTGCAATACCACTATGGGCCACCAGAGAGAATCTGTTTAAATATTTCACAAAATATCTGGAAATATCTGATCATGTCATGGCTACCACTGTATTTCACTGCTGAACACTGACCTCAAGATTTTGGTGAACGTTTTAGTTAATAGAGTGATACAAGCTGATTGATCCTGCTCAGGCTGGTTTTATGGCAGGTTGTCTATCAAGTGATCATCTTAGAACATTGTTTTATCTCATTTTAGCATCTGGGGAGAGTGAATCCCCCGTGGTTCTGGTCTCCCTAGACACCAAAAAAGCATTCATCAAGTTGCTTGGCCATTTTTATTTGCCATTCGTAGCAGATTTGGATTCCCCTTCTGAATTTACTAGGTGGATTCAGTTATTATATACTGTCCCAACAGCACTTGTCCAGTGTAATGGCATCCTTTTGGATTCTTTCTCACTTCAGCATGGCACTAGACAGGGGTGCCCTCTCTCCATTTCTTTTTAATCTCTGTTTAGAGCCCTTACTATATCTTCTTCAACTTAATTCTGCGATCAATGGCATACAAGTGGGGACAACAAGATATGTTCTTTCAGCCTACGCTGATGATCTACCATTTCATCTTGAAGACCCGCAACACTCTTTGCCTGCAGCACTGCAAGTACTTCAAGAATTTTCTGCCTTTTCTGGGTATGAATTGAATCCGCAAAAGACCAAATTACTACCGCTCAATATCTTAGTATGTAAACAGAATGTCATTTGATTAGGTTTCTCCTGGGAACCAAGCTACCTCTTGTACATGGGGATTCATGTAATACATTTTTCTTCACAATGAATTAAAAATAACCTGTTCCCCATACTGAATTATATACATCAAGACTTTACCATATGGTCTTCTCTTCCTCACTCACTGTGGGGTCATATTAGCATTGTTAAAATGAATGTGCTCCACCAGTTTTGTATCCATTGAGCATGTTGAACATCTAACTCCTTAAAGCGTGGTTTAGGTGTCTTCAGCTCATGATTGACAAGTTCCTTTGGCAGGATGATATGGTCAGAAGAGCATACTTCAAACTCACAATGCCAAAAATGCTCAGTGGTTTCAGCTTCCCAACTTCTTTCTCTACTATTTTGCCTCATATATTAGCAAATCACTTCAATGGCTTGTACCAGAGAAAGATCACCCTTCAAATGCCTATATCCCAGTATGGGTAGAAATGGAATGTTCTCTATGTCATCAACAATTGTCTTTTGGATAAGACGTTAAACCGAGGTTCCATCTGCCAATTTTGGTGGTAGTTCAAATGGATGTTAAAGATCCCATGGCACTTCTCGAAAACAGCAGGGACATTTCCCCAGTGTCCTGGCCAAATTTCCCCCATTCAGTAAAAGTACCACCAACAGCTTAATCTAGTTCATTGTTAGTTGGCATCCATCTGTATCCCCCTCCACCGGGATGAGGCTGAAAGTAGGCAGAATTGTCTAGTCCTCCTTTCCCGGTCAACAAAAACTAAATAAAAAAATAAATAAATAACAAGGTATTCATCTGAATAGCTTACCCCACATTAAACTATCACAGCTACCTCCTCTTCGAGGCACACCATTACACTGGTCTCTTAAGGCAGTTCACCAGTTAAATACATACATGAATTGGAACTGGGGTGGAGCAATCACTTAGCCATTATTCAGCAACCCCAATATTTTTATTGCTGGTCGCCCTCTGCAAGGCCCATTCTGCCCTTAAGTAGATAACCTACCCTTACGAGCCATACTAGAAGGAAATAACCTGCTTCCATTTGTTATCATTCAGAAGTGCTGTCATCTTCCCAATTCAGCCTGTTTTAAATACTTTCTGATGGTTCATACTGAATCTTCTTTTTTGGTCCCTGAGCCTTGGACTTTGTGGGACTCACCTGTACCTGATTCCTTTCTCTCATTGGTCTTACAAACACATGCCATATCACCTGTTTCAAGATCTGGATCAACACAATTCAGCAGGGGTGTGTTTTTACTGGCAACAGGCTCTCTGTCTTAATTATGATACACCCCTATGGCAGTCTGTGTGGAGGCAGTCTTACAAATTCCTTAAGCAGGATAGATTTTGTGTAACACAGTTCCAGATACTTCATGATATGTATTTTATGCCAACTAAATTATTTAAAATGTGTATGCTGCCTGATGCAACAAGTTATAGATGTGGAAAGAAGGATGGCACTTTAAAACATATGCTGTGGGACTGTTCTGTAATTGTTCAATTCCAGTATACAAAAATGAACTCTTTAGATCCCCTATTGGGTCTGGAAGGCTTATTTACCCCAGAGATTTGCCTAGCTGGGACCTATCCTCCTGGTCTGTCCACCATGCGCAAAGCTCACATGGCGTTGATTACTGTAGTAGTCTAACTCCTTATACTTCGCCACTGGAGAGATGACTTAGTGCCGCATTATAAGGAGTGGCATCAACAACTTCTCTTGACCTTAATGGTTTAAAAACACATTTCAGACATAAGGTGTTGCCTGCATTACTTTCAGACTATTTGGTAACCTCTATACACACTAATTTCCATCCCCTTCCCCCAGATTTAGGAAGTGATTTTACTCTGATTGTTTTTCATCCATAATACCTGCTAACAGATTATTAACTTGCTTGGTTTACGATGGCTTATTGCCAATTTGTATAGACTCAAGGGACAGGCATTGGGGTGGTGGGGGGAGGAGGGATATGGGAGCTTGTTAAAGGGTAGGGAGTTTTGTTGGAGTATTTCCTTTTCTTTTGATATGTCTATCTCTGTTACCATCTGTATTACTGTCATGGTTGGATTTTGTTTGTTGTTTCTTTGACTGAAAATTTCAATAAAGTGTATTTGATTAAAAAAAGTTGCAAATTCCACTTTAGTGGAACATCCATGAAATTTCACAACTTTCACAGAAGTTACCCAAACTCTCCCTTTTACAGAATCGGACATCTTCTGAATGTCTTGTGGCACCCAAAATAACATTTCCCTGATGTCCAGTGGACCCCTCATACTTGAGTGCACATATACTAATTTTTCCATGGAGTCCAGTGGTCCTCTCCATCCATGATCCCCCTGTAAAATATTATAGACTCACTCCCTGGTGTCCAGTGGTCCCCCCATTCACCACACTTGTAAAATATTATAGGCCTACACCCTAGTGTCCAATGGTCCCCCCATCCATGATCCCCTATAAAATATTATAGACCCACTCCCTAGTGTCCAATGGTCCCCCAATCCCTGATCTCTTTTAAAATGGTATAGACCCACTCCCTGGTTTACAGTGTTCCCACTCAATGATTGCCCATATAGTAGAATTAAACCTACTCCCTTGTGTCCAGTGCTCCCCACTCCCTAGCCCTGATCACCCATAAAGTAGAATTAAACCCATTCTCTGATGTCTAGTGGACCCCCCCACCCAACAGGTAGTGTGCCACCACTCTGCTCCCTCATCCCATCATTGAGCCAGTGACTGGCACAGCCTTCCACTCTCCACCATAGCCGGCCACTGATGGAGCTGTCAATGGGCATGTACTGTAACTACAGATTGTACAGCAGGCACTCATTGATAGCTCAGTCAGTGGCCAGCCATGGTGGAGATCAGGGGGCTGCGCTGGATGCCAGCTGAATGACATGATGAGAGGAGTGGGTTGGTGGGGCACTTCCTGTTGGGTTGGTGTGGTGAGGGGTCCTCCAGACACCAGGAAATGGGTTTAATTCTACTTTACAGGTGATTGTTGATAAGGATGCAGGAACAACTGGACAGCAGGGAGTGAGTTTAATTATACTATAAGGGCAACTGGGGAAGGGGAGAAACGGGCACCAGGGAGTGGGACTATATTTTTCAGGGGATCAAGGTGAGGGGGACACTGGATACCAGGGAATGGATCTATAATACTGTGCAAGGGATCAGGGATGGGTGACCAGTGGACCCTAGGGAGTGCATCTATAATAATTCACAGGGGATTGGGGATGGGGGACCACTAGACTGCTTTAGTATATTGATGTTAGAACAGCATAATTGTAAGAAACATTAGCTGAAGTAATGGTCAGATCCCTATTCTAGGTGATCCATCTACTAGTTTTTGGCGTTTGTGTATTAAGGCATATGGTCTAGATTTATATCACTGTAAACCTTGTCCCTACAGCTTTTTTTTTTGGCAGCTCCTGCCTTGCTGTATTGAGATTGTTTTACTAGAATAAAATACAGCAAATAATGACAATGCATAGCCAACACCAATGTTTATAGATTTAAATAAATGTTTGTATATTTTTATTAAGTGATATTTTGAGAGAATAAGATGATCACATGATGATGAATGATGAGGTCATGATTTGTAATATGTATAAATGAATTAAAGTCCCCATATGGTTTACACCCCTGGGAAGGCTGCTTGCCAAGGTGTTAGGGGCTATCTGCACTAGGTGAATTGCTTGATTTATGGTGAACTGAACTACACAGTAATAAATGGTGAATTGTGCCTGATATAGCTACTGGTGTCAGGTGTGGTTTTCTATTGAGTTATAGTAACCTTGAGTATTGGAGTTCCGGGGACCACTGGACACCAGGGAAAAATTAGTATATTGGTGCTCGGGGATAGGGAGGGTGGCCCATTACATACCAGGGAAATGATTTCCCTGGTGTCTAGGGGGATGCCCTCTCTATCTCTGAGTGACCATATACAAATATTTCCCTGGTGTCTAGTGGACCCTTCCACCCTATCCCCAAGTGCCCATATACTAATTTTCCCCTGATGTCTAGTATACCCCCTCCCTATTTCTGTGCACCCATATACTCATTTTTCTCTATTGTACAGTGGTCCCCCCATCCTGGATTCCCTGTAAAATATTATAGACCCTCACCCTTGTGTCCAGTGCTCCCCCCCATGGCCCATATAGTAGAATTAAACCCACTCCCTGGTGTGCAGTGGTCTCCCCTCCCTATTGTCAGTTGCCCATAAAGTAGAATAAAGCCCATTCCCTGGTGTCTAGTGGACTCCCCACCCCACAACCCAACAGGTAGTGCCCTACCACCCACTCCCCCATCCCATCATTGAGCCAGCAACTGGCACAGCCCTCCACTCTCCACCATGGCTGGCCACCGACTAAGCTGTCAATGAGTGTGTACTGTAACAGCTGACTGTACAATACGCACTCATTGACAGCTCAGTTGGCAGTCAGCCATGGTAGAGAGTGGAGGGTTGTGCTGATTACTGACTCAATGATGGGATAGGGGAACGGGGTGGTGGGGCACTATCTGTTAGGGTGTTTGGTCTGCATAACACGAGGGAATGTGTTTAATTGTACTTTATGGGTGATAAGGGGATAGGGAGGGAGGATCACTGGACACCAGTGAGTGGGTTTAATTCTACTGTATGAGCAATCATGGAGGGTGAACACTTGACACCATTGGGTGGGTCTATAATATTTTACAGGGGATCAGGGATGGAGGACCACTTGAAACCTGAGAGTGGGTCTATAATATTTTACAGGGGTTCAGAGATGGTGGGAAACCACTGGACACTAGGGAGTGGATATATAATATTGTACAGGGGATGGGGGGACCACTACAAACCAGGGAAAAATTAGTATATGGTTCCTATGAGATAGGGAGTGGGGTCTGCTAGACACCAGGGAAAAATTACTATACATGTGCTCAGGAATGGGGGGGTCTGCTAGACAACACTGAAAAATTGGTATACGGTCACTCATGGATTGGGAAGGGGTCCACTATACAATAGGGAAATGATTTCCCTGGAATCTAGCCAACCCCCCTCCCTATCTCCAAGTGCACATATTCAAAATTTTCCCTGGTGTCTAGCGGACCCCCTCCCTATCCCTGAGTGTCAATATACTAATTTTTCTCTGATGTCTAGTGGACACCCTTCCCTATACATGACCGCCATTATACTGATTTTTCCCAGTGTCCAGTGGTCCCCCCCATCCCCAACCCCTGAAAAATATTATAGACCCACTCTCTGATGTCCAGTGGTCCAGTGATTCACTGCGCTGCGAATGTATGAATTGCCTGCTGTTCTAAGTTGGAATTTTTGCAAAAGTTTCCAAAATGATCTGCAAACACTGGCTGAAATGAAAGTCCAAATTTCATGCACAGTCCAGCTGTGGAAAATTTTTTTTGCACAACACTACTGTCTGGTAAATCCAGCCCTGTCATGCACATGGACATGTAAGTTAAACAATAATTGTTGCACAGCTCTATATGTAATTATTCCCCCCCTTAAGAACATATGTACAAATATACGAAACTTGCCAGCAGAAACAGGCCTCATGGTCTATCAAGTCTGCTTGAATCCGCAGCTAGCACCCCTATACTGCAGCTGCCCTCCCCATCCCCACTCTCACACTCAGAAACTGCTCAGCATTGTTTACCCAGACCCCACTTGCCCTGTCCAATGCTCTTTTGAGACTGCCCACCATCCAGTATGACACCACCTCCTTTGTTTTTCTTTCTTTTTTTTTGGTTACTTGGTGGGATCTACAGTATATCAGCCAACAATTCTGGTAAGCTATTTTATTATGAGATAATGTATGGGGATCCATCATTGAGTATGAGGATCCATATATTCAAAAATATCATTGCACTGCAGTACTGCAAAAAGTACTGCATGACAACAAGTGTTTGTTGTGCTGCAATACTTACATTACAACTCAAAGATCCAATCACTTCTTTTCTCAGTTCTTTAAGTCACTCATAATGGGACCTATGCACGACCGGGCAGGAATTACTAGCCTAAGGCGTGTATCCAGCCCATATAGCTCTGTACCAGCCAGAATTCACTAATGGCCACCACCTGTTGGTGGCTGTGCCTCAGTATGCAGGCCCAATCAGGACAGCTGGGGGTGGAGTAGGGGACCCATGCAGGCAACGAATTGAATGCCTGGATTGGGTCTAGGAGTGGATCCCTTGAGCGTGGTGGCAAGGTTCCAGGTGCACGAATAGCACCTGCAGGCACCCAGATCTGTGCAACCATGCCACTCTAGTCTGCAGCCCCCCTTTCACAATGCCCACCCACTCTATGGTGTCTCCCTCCAGCAGCATCCGGCCACATCCCCAGACAGGGGCCCCACTATGCACTCAGCTGTGCCCCGACCCTGACAGGTGCCAGATGCACCCCCTCAACACTCCTGCACCAACAGGACCCTGTCTCCAGCAGTGGCCCTGCCACATCCATCACTTCCCCAGCTTCCAGCCCCATGCCAGAGTCCTCCCCCCACCATCTTGACCCGGAACCTCAGCACTGACATAGATGGACAGAGGTCCTCCAGTCCCAACCCCAATGACAAGTGGTGCCTGTTCACACAGACCCAGTCCTGAAACACAGAAACACAGACTTTGATGGCAGATAAGGACCGCTAGGCCCATCTAGTCTGCCCATTTCCCTACCTACAGGATAGGGCGCAGATCCTAGTTAACCAACAGCCTATTTCTTCCAACCCTCCACAAGAATTGCCTTATTTCTGTCCCATGCATTCTTGAATTCTCCCACAGTTTTAGACCCCACAACCTCCTCAGGAAGGCTGTTCCATGCATCCACTACCCTCTCTGTGAAATAATACTTCCTCACATTGCCCCTGAACCGGCCTCCTTCTATCTTTAAATTGTGTCCCCTTGTTCTTGCAAGTCTCTTTTTCTGAAAGATGCTACCCTCTTGGACTTTGTTGATTCCACTGAGGTACTTAAAAGTTTCTATCATGTCCCCCCTCTCCCTTCTTTCCTCAAGGGTATACATATTAAGCTCCTTTAGTCTCTCCTCATACGGCTTCTCTTGCAGACCCTGCACCATTTTAGTTGCCCTCCTCTGGACTGCCTCTATCCTGTCTATGTCCTTGCGGAGATGGGGTCTCCAGAACTGGACACAGTACTCCAGATGGGGTCTCACCAACTGTCTGTACAGAGGGATAACAACTTCCTGTTTTCTGCTGATGATGCCTCTCCCTATACATCCCAGTATACCCCCAGCCCTCCCTACTGCCTTCTCACATTGCTTGCTAATCTTAAGGTCATCTGATATGATTATCCCCAGGTCCCTTTCCTTTTTTGTTGTTGTTACTACCTCCCCACCCATTGTGTATTCTTCCCCTGGGTTCTTGTTTCCCAGGTGCATTATTTTGCACTTCTTTGCATTGAATCCTAGCTGCCATACTTCTGACCATTCCTCCAACCTTGCCAAGTCCCTTTTCATCCTTTCCACACCTCCTTGTGTATCAACCCTGTTGCAGATCTTTGTGTCATCTGCAAAAAGGCATACTTTTCCTTCCAGTCCCTCTGCAATGTCACTGATGAAGACATTAAAAGGACTGGACCCAATACTGAACCTCATGGTACCCCACTAGTAACCCCCTTTCTTCTTCAGAGTGGACTCCATTTACAATTACCTTCTGTGTCCTGTTGTCCAGCCAATGTTTTACCCAGGCTACCACCCTGGGTCCCACTCCCAGGCTGGTTAATTTGACTATTAATCTTTCATGTGGGACTGTGTCAAACACCTTGCTAAAGTCTAGGTAGGCCATGTCTACAGCCCTTCCCTGGTCTACTACTTTGGTCACCCAGTCAAAGAAATCAATTAGATTCGTCTGACATGACCTTCCCGCTGTGAACCCATGCTGCCTTGGGTCCTGTGCTCCACGGGCCTCTAGGTACTCAACTATTCTTTCCTTCAGAAGTGACTCCATCACTTTCCCTACCACAGAGGTCAGACTGACAGGTCTGTAGTTTCCTGCCTCTGTCTTGGACCCACTTTTGTGAAGGGGAATCACATCCGCCTTCCTCCAGTCCTCGGGTACCACACCATCCTCCCATGATTTATTAAAAAGAGTAGCCAGTGGTTTCACTAGTTCCTCCCTTAATTCTTTTAGAATTCTGGGGTGAATTCCATCAGGACCCATTGCTTTGTCCACCTTCAGTTTTAGGAGTTCTTGCAGAACCCTTTCTTCTGTGAAAGGACTGGGATTGACCCCCCCATCAAGAGTGCTTCTGTTAATTGGATTAGGCACTTCCCCCTCCTCTTTTGTGAATACTGAGCAGAAATATTCGTTCAGTATTCCTGCTTTTTCACTGTCCCCCTCTGCCCACCCACCGTTCATTCTATTCAGCCTCACTATCCCTCCCTTTGTCTTTCTACACTCGCTGATGTACCTATAAAAGGTTTTATCCCCCTTCTTAACTGAGTTGGCTATCTTTTCCTCAGTTTGGGCCTTTGCTATTCTGACTTCCCTCCCTGCTTCCTTCTGCCTTAACTGGTACAGCTCTCTGTCCTGCTCCTTCTGTGTTTCCTTATACTTCTGGAATGCTATCTTTTTCTTCCTGACTTTCACAGCCACCTCTTTTGAGAACCATAGTGGCTTTTTCTTTCATTTTGATTTGTTTATTTGCTTCACTCAAAGGCTTGTTGCCTCTGTGATGGCAGTTTTGATAATTCCCCATTGTTGCTCCACACCTCCTTCTAACCTGTTTGCTAGTGCTTTTCTGAGGCACTCTCCCATCTTGCCAAAGTCAGCCGTCCTAAAGTCCAGTACCCTCACTTTTGTAGGGCTAGACTCTGTAGCTGAGTTTAACGTGAACCACACTGTTTGATGGTCACTTGTCCGCAGATGGCAACCCACTTCTAGATCTGTTACCCTGTAATAGCCATTTGTGGACTGGGGTGAAGTCTCCCCCCACGGCACTGCCAACACACAGACCTCACCATGTAGCAGCATGCTTGTGCTATGGCACAGCCTGCCACACACCTCCATGGCCACCTGCCATATGACTGATGCAGGGAGCATGCAGCCTATTAATACAGCAGGCAGCCGAGGTGGTGTGTGTAAGAAGGACTGTACCAGTCGCTGGCAATCACCGTGGCACTGGCATTATTGCAGGTATGGAGGTGAGGTGGGGGTGTTGTCAGTGCCATGTTGGGGGGGTCTATCCCAACATAGGGGGCAATGACATGTGTGGGGGGTGGGTGCTGGATGTTCCCCGGGATGGGGCAGACATGTTAGAGGGGTGCAGCACACATGTTGCCAGTGTCACTCTGGCATGACACTGGGCCAGGGGGACTCTGGATGCATGGGGCAGGCTGCTTATGACGGTTATGGCAGGGTCCCCCCTGGGCATATCCCTCTCGGCCCCGTGCCCCCCCCAGACTGCACTACATGCCCTTTTGCATGGTGCATAGTGCTGGCATGCCCCCCTCCTGTTGCTGTCCACGTGGCCGGGGGATAGGGCACATAGGGGCTATGTGCCCCAGTTCATGCATCCCATGCGGGGGGCACAATGGGTGCAGAGTGGCTGTGCACCATGGATCCATGCCACATAGGCACTCCACACTGTCGTGCATAGGCTCCATTGACAGTTGAATAAATACAAGTGAAAATCTTAAAAGTAGTGTACTGGCAATTTTTAATAACATAAAAATGAAGTAAAGTCATCAGTTATCAATGTGCTGCATTGGCTGTGAGGGGATAGGCGCATCTGTTTCCACCAATTGGTGACCATCAGTTAGCCAAACAGACTGCCAAACAAATGGGACCTGAACCAAAAATTGGAATGCATGACTGATAATGAACAAAGGGGTTGAGTACTGCCATGACAGTACCAGAGAGACAATTGATAACTGCAGAACTATAATCATGGACCAGGGGCACCACAATGAGCCAAGTCAAAGGAATGTATCTGAATCAGTGTAACTGCTGGTGATAGGGAAGGCCTGCAGTCGCAAAAAAACTACACTGAAATGGAGGAAAAATAACAACAGAGTATCTAATGTATTGTTTTTTTTATGATTCTGGTGATTTTCTGTGTGGTGCTTGCCCATACACTATACAGAATAAGATTTTAGCAACCATACATTCCAAGACTGTATTGCCAAGTACCGTTCCCATGACAGCACTGAAGTATTTAGCATTGGCGTCGAGGTCACTGTCTCAGCATAGCAACCCCTCATAGGTGAAACAGTCTTGTTCTGTATAGTTGCCCATATATGATTCTACATATACTATAAGGAGAGGTCTGCTTTTCTGTGCACTGTACAAAATACAGTTGTCCTGCATTACTGACAAATGTAGAACAGGATAACCAGTTTACCTTGTACTGTAGTTCCTACCTAATTATGCCAAAGAACAATCATCAGTTTATATGGTTATTTAACAGCACTTGCTGCAAATACAGTACTCCTCACAATAAGCCATATGAGAGACACCAGAGATCAGGGAGCTTGTGTTACACAGAAGAGGGATCTGAATGATTGCTGTGCATAGTTTTGTTTGTTAAAAACAGGTGATGATGTGCTTTACAAATAATCTATTCATCTGGATAAATAAGTATTTTTCTTTTGCTATTTTTCTTCAACAGATCTACCTACTCGCTGCTACTGGCTGGTTGGTGTTAAGTGAAGTAAGTCATGCATTTATTGAATCTCATGTTTATTACATTATATTCTAAAATGGGTACAAAATAATCCTATTACATGATTGGCTAATATGGGTCAGTAGTAACCACAAAGGTATGTAAATTGCCTTTAAAGTTTCCCAACTTGTTTTGTGCTGTGCCATAACTAACCAGAAATGTGACAGTAGTGCTTAACAATCGTTAGTGAATGTCACACCCAAAAAAGTTTTGAGTAACATAATTGACTTATCTGCCAATCCATTTAGCATTTTCATGGAGCAAACTCTGCTGTTTTGGATCACAAACCATTTAGCAATGAAGAATGTTCTTAATGTTCCTTAAATTATTGTTCACAGTTGTGCTTACTATTATTTTTCTGACACTTCATAAACAACATAACAGGAACCCTCCTCCAACTCCATGACTCAAGAGCAGTCCGCTAATGACTTATTTTTGCAACCATTTTGGATAGAGGATGTTGATGTAGGTGGGGGGTCCTTAATAACTACAAATAATGAACATCCTTGTTGTGTTATTAGTCAGTTATGTATATTGTACACCTGTGACATACCAATTGCTGTTTGAAATATATATACCATGTTGTCACACTATCTACAACAATAAAGGTTACAAGTTGTCTGTGTTAAACTATGCAGAGTCGAAATGAAGCTTTTTCATGTGCAGTGCTGAGAAACAGCAGTAATCAGTTCTTAGTAACCCTCTCTTAGCTACATAAATCACATGCTATCCACTAACAGTATTTATCACAATTAATTGTCTGTCAAGCTGTGCACAGCCTCACAGATTATCTTTCCTTGTTGTTTTTATTTCAATATTTCTTATAGTGAACATGTGTTCCATTGAAAAAAAAACAAAACAAAAAAAAAACAAGATTCTTTGGATGTTGAAGTTTGGTACAACAAAACAGTATTTATGCAATCATGTGTTCACATCACGTAACAAAAGCAGCACTGGTGATGGTACTGTGTATTCTCTACCTTGCAAACTACCCCCATGCATCCTCACTTTCCTAGGATTACACAACCTGTAGTCTTTTGGCCATTTCCATTAATAAGTACTGAATGTCCTCTCCACCGTGCATCTGCCTATACCTACTATAAACATGTGCTTCTTGCTTTCAGTGTGCAGGACCATGTGTTACTTGCATAATGTGAAACAGCACTGGTGAGGGTATCTTCCCCACAACCTTAAAATCTGTATACATTGCGTCCTTCTGGTGGTCGGAGTATGCACAGTTCACTAATGAATTCATTTGCAACATGTCCTGTAATATCCACTGAATGCCCCACTGCTTCAGGTGGCTGTAGCTGTAGCTGTAGTTGTAGTATGCTAACTGCTTTTAGTGTGTGCAGTTGTATGTAACTTGAATAATACTGCTTGGCATTCTCAGCTCAAGCCATCTATTGACAGAAAGAAATGGCAGTTATTAATATGTACAAAGTAACACTGTATTTGTTGTAATTATTTTTATCTTGTTCTTTTTTTTTGGACCATCAAACACCACCCTTCAACACTGCAGCAATCAGGAAATCCAACATCTAATGCAGCAAGTCAGCTCTCTCATCAAGTCTTGCATGATGGTGCGTGGTGCCCAGGAAGAAAAAGCTGCAACCATGTGCCACCGTGATGGACTGAAGTGCAGAATTTATGAAGCAGTATGTGCTCTGAACAGTAGCAACATGGTTCTTAATAGAAATATTTTCAAACTGAAGGACAACTTCCAGGACCACCTTGCTGCTGCTAAGAACATGCAAGGCTTGCTGCAGCAGATGCTGGAGAAAATGTACAAGACAAACAGACTACTGCTGCAGCAAGAAGACCAGGGGCCTGATTTTCAAAAGTAGGAAAGATGGATGCAAAATGAGTCCAAGTCAAGACATGCACCAAATGCAGCTGAGACCATGTGAAAGGCCGGTATTTTAGAAAAAATGATATTTGCGTCCGGATGCAGGAAAATGATGTTGGATGCAAATTGCATCATAAAAGGTGCGCAAACTGCCTGTAAGATACATACTGAAAGGAAAGGTGGATGGAGCACAAATAGTGGTAGTGATAGGAAAATAGATATAAAACACAGGAAGAAAACAATATAGGTAAGTACAAAGAAGCAGAGGACACACCACAGGAGCGTTGTACACCTGCCTTCTCTGCTGCCACTGTACTAATGCCCTGTGATTGTGTCCCACAGCACCAGAGACCACCCACAGAGCGGCACCACCCACAAGAGGAGTGGCGCACCCCTTCCAGAAAAGTAGCCCACAATGTCACGTGTATGCACACAAGTGACTGCAGCAGCACTGCACACCTGCTGGCACTGCTGCCACTGTACTAATGCCTGCATTCCTGTCCTACAGCACCAGAGACCACCCACAGATCACAGCTGTGTAGGACACAAGTGTGGGGAATGGCTGAGCAGCAGAACAAGAAAGCAGACATGGAAGAAAAACTTCACCCAGTAGGAGACTGATGTCCTCCTAGATGCTGTGGATGCCAAGGCCACCCTGCTCCTCAGCTGAGTTGGTAACAAGGCCCACAGACTGAAGTGAAAGGAGGCATGGGAAGCTGTGGCCACCAAGATGAATGCTGTTAGCAGCATGAAGTGGACAGTGTGTGAGCTACCAAAGAAGTACAATGACCTCACCTGATGGTCCAAAGAGAAAATGGAACAGATCCACAGGAACACCATTGTCACTGGAGGGGGACCACATGAATCAGTGCAGCTCACCAGCCAGGAGAAAATGGTGGCATCCCAGATAAGCAAGTGGAGCACTGAGGGAGACAGCAATCTTGACATGTTCAGGCTGCATCCTGCTGAAGGTGTCTGGTAGGGCACAGTACGCGACTTGATGTAGGGATGTGGCAAAGGCACAGAGCACATGTGCAGCACATGGGATTGGCACACAACCCAATACATGGGAGACAAGATTGCTTCAGGGATGCTGTGCCAAGGCTGTCTGCTACACTGGCCAGTGCAGCTGAGCCATGCCATGAGTGGATAACAGGCATGCTGCACAGGTCATGGGCCCATGACTGCTGCACAAGTGATGGCACACTACACAGGATGCAACCTGACAAGCAGATCAATGAAACACACAGGACAGATGCCTACAGAGGGCCACAGATGCCTGTGCAGTGTACCATGAGACCCAATGCAAACAAACGTAGCCCAGTGGTCCCATAGGCCCACGTAGGGCATGTACTGCTGCACAGATGAAGCTGACAATGCACCTGGAACACAACCACTGTTCAAACTGACAGCTGTCAACCTTCTGTTGCAGGTACAAATGGAACATCAGGAACCAGTGGGGACAACGTCCTGGTGCAGGCTGGGGCAGGCTGTGCCTTTCATGGGTATGTACAGTGATATGCCCTCAGTTGCCCCACCACTGGCATCTGTGCCTGTGATTGTTCTCCCCCAGTTGCAGTGCTGACAGTGCTGGACTTGCATAGCTGTCATTCCCACACAGGGGACTATTGCCCTGTTCTCACCTGGTATGGTATTCCATGGGGGGTTGCCAGCTACCAGTGTGTGTGCTGACCTACATATACAGTCATTCACACCTCCTATCATGACCCTTCCCATGTTGCTGCCCACAAGGCACAGACGTACACTCACCTGTTAGCCACCCTCCCTGTAGATCACCATGCTGGAGTGCCTCATATAGCCCACTCTACTTGAATATGTAGGAGTCATGACAGGATCCCAGATATACTGCCATGACATCTAGGACATGGCACCAACTGTCACACATGACCTGTATATTGAGGGAGTGATACACTTTTCTGTTCTTGTTCACAACCAGGTCTTGTGAGGGTGCTCGTATTGCCACATGTGTGCAGTCCAAGGCACAAAGCACACGGGGGAACTGGGCTATCCCATAGGAGCCCTGCTTCACAGCCACCTGGTGCTCTGGCTCCACAGGGAACATGATGTACTACATTGTTCTCTGCAGCAGGGCCTCAATGACCTGTTTGAGGCAGGCTTACAAAGCAGACTGTGAGATGCCCACCATAACCCCTGTCAGTGTCTGGAATGTCCCTATTGCCTGAAAACACAGTGCTGCAGAGACCTTTGTTTCCTCAGGTATGAGGTGGCCTCTCTGCATATGGGTCTGCAGTTCCCCACCGAGGTCATTACAGAGATCCTTTATGGCATCCCGGGGCAGGTGGTAGCGTGTCAGACACTGCTTCTCTGTGAGGTTCCTGTATGATGTTCTCATCCTGTACACTCTGGCTGTTTACCATCTACATGGCCTGTGCACCCTGGGAACATGACCTGTGTGTTTTGCCTGCTGCCACTGCTGTGCATCCTACTGCAGCTGTTGGGCATGCTGGTGGTGCATTCGCAGTGCCCAGCATATGGTCAATAGGACTGCTAGCCCAGGCATCCTCATCGCTATCACTACACTGGTGTTCCTCCTGCTGTTCCTGCACTTCACTAGTGACTCAGTGCAGGCCTCATTGCTAGACCCCTTTTATATCTGCTTTAGACCAGCTCCTCCCTGGTTTAGCAGGTGCATCTAATGTTGGATGCATCTTTGTGTCCTTGATGTCAGTGGGTAACTCTAGGTACTGATAGAGATATACAAGGACATCCCTACATGCATCAAGTCAATGGAACCATGTACCTTCAGAAGTGCAGCACCTTACAGGTGCTGTCAATCTGTGTTGCCACAGGTGGAAACACAGAATGCCCTTCAGACCATATGATATGACAGATCCGTGTGCTTCAGTCACTTCACTAGAAGATGCACATCATCCTCTATGCAGTGCACAGTGTGTGTGTTGTTATACATGCACATGTATCAGTGGGTTAATCTACTTTCATATGCAGACATGAATGGCTATCTGATCCTTGTGCTATATCAGGAGTCAATCAGGAAGTAAGCAGTGCAGGCGGCTTTGGACCCCGTTCTTCCGTTCGATTGCAGATCCAGATGTGCAAGGACCTCCATTTGAGAGGTCCATCGGCATGTCAAAAACCAGAGCCATCTGGGCTGTATGCTATCATACATTTACAAATACCCACAAAGTTTCCTTACATCATAACTTTGTTGTTTATCATTATTTAAAATCAAAAATCTCAGCATTGCCTTTTTATAACCACACCTCATGAAAAGTTAAGACACTTTTGTCAAATCATGATAAAAACATGACTGTGCATAACAACAGCAAAATTACCTTATGGATTAGGTTTCAAGTAAGCTTCCACCATGGTTCCTAAGGTAGGTCATAAAAACTACATGTTGGAAGTTTGGCTTTGAAATCTTTAAAAATGGTGGAATTATAAACAAAGCTTATCATTCTTTTAATACTAAAAAATATCTTCTTTCATGAGCTCATATTTATCTTTCGTGAGCCAGCACTCTTGTTTCGTGAGGGTCACCAAAGCGGAATCTGGGCTTATGAAAGAAGACTGCAGAACTTAATTTTTGCACATTTCTTTCATAAGCAAAAGTTTTTGTGTTGTGTCTCTCTTGAAAAAAGATTCCAGACTCATGAAAGAAGAATACTGTCTCTGGGAAGAAGATGACGTGACTCTTTTTTTTTCATGGTGGTTTCATAAGCTGATCACCTTCTTGGTGGATCATGAAACAACTCACAAAACAAGAAGGTCAACTCACAAAAGAAAATGATGGGAATTAGTCTTCTTTTCAATTTTTGTTTTTTGAGCTGGGTTGTTGCTTTGTTGAAATGGATTTCTGAATGTTCAAAGAAGTGAATGTCAGACTTTCACTTACATTCTGTCTGCAGGGTTGTTTTTTTGCACACCTCTAGGAGTTTGGCTTTTAAAACTTCTGATTTACAGTAATGATTTAATGGACTGTTTTTTGCTTTATTTAGCTTTAGGAATGTATTGATCGATTAAAGGATGTTGGGGACTGAAAATAACAAATAATTAATGTTCTCAGATGTAACCCATGCCACTGGGTCAGAAAAGTTTACAACCACTCCATTTAACATCTTGGCTGACATAACATTTTACTCTTAATGAGTAAGGGCATCTACTGTTTATGCCAAAAGTGAAGAGTTGTTAAATAAGCATTGGTACTCCTTTCAATTTAAGATAGCAGAAGGGAGATTGGAGACACGAACATAGAGAAGCCAATCTGCATTTCATGTCAGTGCTATTGACAGACTGAGTAATTGCATGATGGTGTCAGGATAGCCATGTTTAGTTCAGGTTGTATTCCACTGAGCCAGATGCACACAAAGTGAATAAATTAGAGAGTAAGTAGTATCATGAGACCTATCCACAAAAGTTTGGATTGTCTGTACACCATATATGTGAGGTGTGTAGGCAACTGTAAGTTGGAATGCTGCGCAGCAGGGATTCAGCAGACACCTGGTGGCATTCGCAACTGGTGCATAAGCCCAGTGTGCATTTGATCCTCTGACCACCTGCACAGTTGTATGCCATGGGTGGTCCAGGGTCATGATGGGGGCATTCTACAGTCCACACCATTCACTAAGACATGAAGTGCTGGGCAAGGGGATTGTGAGTTATGCAAGGGTGGATCCTGCTGTAACTACTATGTGCCCCACAGTGGAAACCCGCTGGCAGAGGTGGAATGGTAACCCCCCCCCCACATTGCTGCCCCAGCCCACTGGACTGACGGGGATGGCTGTGAGCTACCAGTCAGGCACACATCCATGGCATCTCAAAGGTCGAGTCCCACACCTTCCCTGCTCCCCTGCACTTGCACATTGGATGTCCGCTTGTGCCCCACGATCCACCGGGGGGTGAGGCCATGGACAGGTGCTTTTGGGTGCTCAGAAAAATGAATATACACACCCTGTACTTGTCCAGTTTGCAGAGCTATGCAGGCCAGGTATGCATGTATCACGTGTACCCTATGTTCCTTTGTGACTAGGCATACAAATATGAGTGTCTGGCAGATAAACATGGTACTTGGGGTTGTTTCTGATCGGGAATGCTGTAATGCTGAATGGCCACATACAATGTTTACTGTTGCTACAGCATGAAGTAGATGATTAACACCACCACTATCTAATCAGCATACACAGAAAAAGGCTGATGGGGGTGATTTGTCACATTTTGCAACACAATAGGCTATAGCTGTCTCAAGAAATAACATCTATTAAGTCAAATGAATCAACCTGGCCATTACCTGTATGTTTGCTCCTCTCATCATCCATTCTGTTTCCTGAGTTATCAAGGAGATGCTGGGTCTCAGTGGTTCTGCTTTTATGGGATGTTCTGCCAAGGACATCAGAAGGGGCTAGCCTAACCAGTGAGGTGTGACCGCTAGTAAAAGGTTTTCTCTATTTGTCGTTATATGTTTCTCTTGTTCTTAATAGTAAGCAGATGAGACTACTGTATGTTTATGTAGTATCACCTAATAGTATTTATGTCACTTGCTATTAATTAGTTTCAAGTGTGTTACAATTGTAATAAGATAGAAACTTATATATGACTGGTAATACACCTGACATTCTTTTGATTCAAAAGCAGCTGCTGAGGTTGTTTAGAGTCACCCCACCATTAGATGAGAAGCAAAAGGGAGCCTCTGCTGGGTTCAGAGAGAGCCATTATATGTGCAAGCCAATGGGTGGAAAGAAAGAAGAGAGAGAGAGCAGTAACCATGGGGCCCTTAGTGGTCAAATTACTGAAGCCATGTAAAAGATACAGCATTAAAACATTGAAAAACAACAGTGGGACAGTGGTAGCGCTGTGCATGAAGCACGACTCAGAGGTGCAAGTTTGGGCACCTGATTGTCTAGACTTGATGCTTCTGGCAGATGATGCAGGGGTCAAGGTATGCAGATACCCTTTTGCGGCAGTAGCTGATGGGATCTTGGCGAGGTTGGCAGCAATGTACAGAATTCAAAAGGGGCTACCATACTTGAAATGATTGGTGTAAGGTGAATTGGTTGCTGTGGTGGTACTGGCTCCTAAGATCCCACTGCAGATGTGACAGAAAGATGCTTCCTACACCATTGCTCAGGCTTTTACACTGTAATTTTCTATACTGTAATATCCTGACAATGCCATTTTGAATGGTTATAACAAATCATCACCTAATAAAATATCACCTTTTAGGGTGCTGTGTATCATATTTCTGTGTAGTCATGTCTTCTCCTGAGTCACTCTCCCACATAGGATGTAAGGGGTTCATGTAAGTTGTTCTTGATTAAGAAGGATTTAACCTTGTGGCTGCCAGGTTTCAAAGAGGCTGCGACAGTCAGGGAATGGATATAGACTGTGCATACAGCAGTAGTCCCCAAAATTGTGCAGTGGCTACATTCTTCCTAGTAAGAAAACACTGTTAACTTCAGAAAGTGCACAAGAGGCATTCACAGAAGACCCAATGTTGTACGTGAAGGTGGCTTAAAAGCACATGAGTCCCCATCATGTTACAGAGCAAGTAAATTAAAAGAGCGCACAGCTACACCTTTCAAAGGTGCCACTGGTTCAGTCATACAGTACATTAGCAGGAAAATTATAAAAAGGTACATACCAAAAGACTGGTGATTATCAAATTTATTATAAATGGTATGCCAGGAATGCAGAGCTAACACCCCTATGTATCATTTCGGTGAGGAGGCTCCATCAGAGAGTGGAGATAGCAAGTAATCTTTTAATTCTGATACTTGTGTAATTAATTCAGTCAATCAATCAATTACACCACACATCCAATCTTCCTACTTAATCTTGTCCTCAGTACTTTACTACTCCAGAAAGATACCAAATGCATTACAACATTTTAGAAACTAATCCCAAACAAGTTGAATGACCATGTGGACTTCAAAATGTTTTTATAACAATTAGCTATTAACCAGTTGGCCATTGCCCTTTAATGTTAAATAATAGTTTTTGGTTATACATAGATACATAGACAGTGTCGGCAGATAAGGGCCTATGGCCCACCCAGTCTGCCCATTTGAGCTTGTAAGTTCAGTTTATGTTTTCCTAGAAGTCTGTTGCCCCTTACCCCTGACCTCCAGAATTCCTTTATGTCTATCCCATGCATTCTTAAATCCCGTGATTGTTTCAGCCCCCACCACTTCCTCTGGTAGGGTGTTCCACTGGTCCACCACCCGTTCTGTGAAGAAATTCTTCCTCACATTTCCTCTGAATCATCCTCCCTCCAACTTCATCCCATGCCCTCTAGTCCTGGAACATCTTTTTCACTTAAAAATAGTGTGTTCCTGCACCCTCTTCCTCCCTGTAAGATACTTGTATGTCTCTATCATATCCCCTCTCTCCCTCCTCTCCTCCAGGGAGTACATGTTCAGTTCCTTCAACCTGTCTTCATAGGACTTGTTATGCAATCCATGCACCATCTTTGTTGCCCTCCTCTGAACCTTCTCTACCCTGTCTATGTCCTTACGTAGGTATGGTCTCCAGAACTGTACACTGTACTCCAGGTGGGGCCTCACTAGTGTCTTGTATAGTGGAATTATGACCTTCCTTTTCCTGCTGGTGATGCCCCTGCCTATACATCCCAGCATCCTATTTGCTTTACCTGCTGCCTTGTTACACTGTTTTCCTACATTGAGGTCATCAGAGATGATAACCCCAAGATCCCTTTCCTGCTTGGTCCATGCTATATCCTCACCCCCCAAACTGATATATTGTGCCAGGGTTTTTGTGTCCCATATGCATTATCTTGCACTTCTTTGCACTGAATTTCAACTGCCAAACCCCTGACCATTCTTCAAGTTTCTGCAGGTCCCTTCTCATTCTATCTACACCCTCTGGTGTGTCTACCCTGTTACAGAGCTTTGTGTCATCAGCGAACAGTGAAATTCTGCCTTCTAGGTCCTGCACAATGTCACTGATGAAGATGTTGAATAGGACCATTCCCAACACTGATCCCTGTGGTACCCCACTGGTCGCTCTTCCCTCTGTGGCGTGACAGCCATTTACCACCACCCTCTGTGTCCTGCCACCCAGCCAGTTACCTACCCACCACACTACTGTCCTACCCACATCCATGTTCTCCAGTTTGTGTAATAATCTTCTATGTGGCACAGTGTCAAAGGCCTTGCTGAAGTCCAGATAGGCCATGTCCACTGCCCTCCCCTGATCCACCTCCCTAGTCACCCAGTCAAAAAATTCAACGAGGTTGGTCTGACATGACCTGCCTCTGGTGAAACCATGCTGCCTTGGGTCCTGTAGTCCATTGACAACCAGATGTTCCACCAATCTCTCCTTCAGTAGTGCTTCCATGATCTTCTCCACTACCGAGGTGAGGCTGACTGGTCTGTAGTTCCCTGCTTCCTCTTTGTTCCCACTTTTGTATAAGGGGACTACATCTGCCGTCCTCCAGTCTTTGGGTACCTCCCCTGTTTCCAGTGATCAGCTAAACAGGATAGCCAGCAGTTCAGCCACCACCTCTCTTAGTTCTTTAAGGACCCTGGGGTGCACCCCATCTGACCCCATTGCTTTATCAACTCTTATTACTTCCAGTTCCTTCAGGACCCTTTCTCGTGTAAAGGGACTTGTGTCCATTTCTGCACCATTCTCACCCCTTGTACTCCCTTCAGACCCATTACCCTCCTCTTCCTCAGTAAAGACTGAGCAGAAATATCTGTTCAATATGTCAGCTTTACTGTTGTCATCCTCCACCCAACCCCCATCCTCCCCCTTCAGTCTCACTATCCCTCCCTTTGTCTTTCTTTTTTCACTTATGTACCTGTAAAAGGTTTTGTCATCTCTACCCACTGATTTTGCAATGTGTTCTTCTGTCTGAGCTTTGGCTTCCCTTACTGACCTCCCTGCCTCCCTTTGCTTCTCCTGGTACTTCTCCCTATCCCCTTCTGCCTGTGTCTTTTTATATTGCCTGAATGCAATCTTTTGGCTTTGACTTTCTTGCTACCTCTTTGGAAAACCATAATGGTCTCTCTTTCTTTTCCTCTTGCTAACCTGCTTAATGCATAATTCTGTTGTTCTTGTAATCCCCATTTTAAATACTGTCCGCTGTTCCTCAACCCCTGATTCCTGTCCCATTCCCCTTAATGCCTCTTTCAAGTATCTCCCCATTTTCCCAAAGTCTGCCCCCCTAAAATCCAGGATACATGTTTTTGTGTGGCTGTGAATTCATGTCCTCTGTTTGAATATTATGTGTACTGAATTTTTAATAATGTTGAATACGATATGAGATGCTATATTTCTGTCATATTATTATTGGGGTCCATATTGGAGATCTCATCTTCCAGTTTGCCCCTTGCTGTCTCTGTGGCGGAATCACCTTTTCTAGGATGGTTCCCTGGAACTGAGTATCAATACATGCCCCCTCTTTTTTTTTAACTTTATGAAGAAATTTAAAAAATATGTGACAATATAATATTTAAGTATAAACTCTGTGACTACCACTTATGTCAACTTTGGATCTGGTCCCTGTTACGTACACCTCAGACTTTATTTATAAATGGAAATAATGGGTAGACATGGTGTATTAGTACTTGGTTATGAGACTAGATTGAGTTGTATTTATATCTCCATATTGAGATCTGAGATGCACTGCAAGGTGATTTCTTTAAATCTATGTACTGTACATTATAAACACTTATAGCATGCACTCTTTAGTTGATTTTGATGTGTTTATTTAATTTTTTTGCAATTATGCATGGTTTAATTGACAGATTGAATTAATTACACAAGTAAAGGTTGGAAGATCTCATGTTAGCTCGGTCCCCTCTTGAAGCTTCCTAACTAAAGCAATATGTAGGGGGTATTAGCTCTGCATTCCTGACTTTCAGTTTGTAATAAACATTGTACAGCCCAGCATCATCCAGGTGGTAAACTGATTTGCATCCCTGAATGAGGCTCAAGCACTTGACTCCCTTTGGGGGACTCTGAATTGGTCGATGGCAAAGGAAAGGACAACATGATGGTATCCAAGAGGAGCAAGTCTGCCAGGAGAGTCTTAATGGTTCAGACTCCATAATTAGGGAGGTAGAGAGGGTGCCAGAGTGGGATTGTATGGGAAGGGGATGGTCTGTTTCCCTTCTGATGCAGCATCTGCCATTTGGGATTTAGACAGGATAGGAAAAATTAGAGAGAGGGAGTGGGGGAACTGGGGATGCTGATACACCTGGGTACCAGTGATATGGCAAATCAGTCGTTAAAGATGATAAAGTGGAACTTTAATAGACTGGGTGTAAAACTGTAAGCACACTAATCCTCTCTGGCCTTTTCTGAAGTCCTGCATGTGTGAGGTAGAGAAGGGAAGCAGAATAGAATAAGGAGTGAGGTAATTGAGGAGTTTAATGGGTGGCTTAAGAATTTTTTGGGGAGAATGGTTATCACTTTTGGGGGATTGAGGAGACTTCTGGGATAGGAAACTCTTCAAGAGTGGTGGACCTCCCCTGATGCTAGAAGGGTCCTTTGCACTGGGGCAGAAGTTTGACATCTAAATTAGATGATTAAACTGACTATGGGGGAGACTGGGACTAGGAGAACCATGGTGGCAGTAAAAGGAAGAATATCCTAGCTAGTACTCCCCCACACATATGAGGGCCTGTAGAAGCACAGTGAGTATAAGAGAGCTGTTGCCCAAACCGTACTCAGTGAGAGGATATTAGAGAGAGGAAAACAAAGTGTGCAATCACCAGGAAAACTTGAGGAAGAAAGGGCAAGGACATCACAAGGGTAGTAGCAAAGAAGGATTGGGGTCAACTGGAAGGTAGTATGCATTAATGCCAGGAGCCAAATAACAAAATCAGTGTACTCCAGGTGCTGATAGTGGATACTGAGGTGGACCTTGCGGTCATCACAGAAATGTGGGCCTTGGAAAATAATATCTGGGAACTGATGGTCTCTGGGTACTCATTGTTCAGGAGGGATAGAAGAAAAGGTAGAGGGGAAAAGTAGCCATTTTTTTCAAGGATGGCATGGAGTTGGCAGAAGATGGGAACATCAGGGACAATAAGGGGGGACAGAGTCACTGTGGGTGCAACTCACGGTAGCATCAGGCAAGAAACAATGCTTGGAGGTGATCTATAGACTTCCAGGCAAGGAGAAGAGGGACAGATATCACAGAGAACTTGAATGATAGGTGGCAAAGGGTATGTAGTGGTGGTCGGTAGTCTGAACCTCCCAGACATTGACTGTAATGTTCCAGTGACCAGGAGCACCAAATGTCAGGTCCTGCTGGATGTTTTCCAGGAGAGTCTACTGGTACAGCTAGTTAAGGAATCCACCAGGCAGACTCAAATTCTTGATGTGGTGCTCACCAACTTGGAAGCTGTGTGAGCTGTGAGCATATTTCTGTACTGTGTTCCTCATATATGCCACTTGTAATTAAATGCATATTCCACAGGTATGATATATTTAACTGTATGTTAAGCCACAAATGTGACTGTATGATTATTTATGATATTTTTTAACTGTATGTCTTGTTACAAATGTAATTGAATGTTTAATTTCTCTAATACGTTAAATGGTAAACTGTATGTTTAATTCTTGATCCAATTGTATCCCCCCCAGATCGCACTGGGAGATGAGCAACTTATTTTTCAGTGTGCCTTCCTAGTGAAACATTTCAATAAATAAAAAAAGGGGATCCACTGGGGAACAGTGACCATAACTCCATTTGGTTCAAACTGGCCCTTGGGTCCAAAAAAACCCAATGGAGAGCAGAAGTCCTTGATTTTAGAAGGGTAGGCTTCAATAGGCTGAGGAAGCTGGTCATGGAAAAGTTACTCAGGGTGGACAAAGTAGGTGGGGTAGAAAAGAGAGGGATACAATTAAGGGGGCTTTGTCAAGGCATCTAACTTATGTGTGAGAAAGGTAATCAAAAATAACAGGTTCAAGAGACTGTTATGGTTCTTATCAAGGATCAGGAAAGAGGTGGGGCCAAGGAAAAAAAGCCATCTACAGGTATAAAGAAAATCAGGGAGAGGAGGAATGGGGAGAATATTTCCTGAAAAATAGGGATGCAAAGAAAGCAGTTAGGGACACAGAAATACATGTTGTGGAGGAGGTCAAGTGTCAAGAAAAACAGTTCTTCCGATGTATTAGGGAGAAATGAAAGAAAGAGGGGGAATTGTAAGGACAGCAGTGGGGAGTAGGGAGATCGATGAGAATGGGCAAAAGGCCACTGTCCTCAGTGATTACCTTTGCTTGGTTTTTATTAGGGAGGATGGTGGGCAAATGCCAGAGAGTGGCATCAAGGTAGCCACTAATGGGTTCCAGGAGATGAGGCAACCAACATTTACAAGTGAAAGAGTCCAGAAAGGGCTGACAGCCCTAAAGATAGATGAGGCCCCAGAACCAGAAGGGTTGCATCTGAGGACATTCAGGGAATAGGCAGTAGGAATGGCCAAACCCCTAGTAGGTCTATTCAACAGCTCACTGGGAATGGGAGTGGTTCTTAAGGATTGGAGGGTGGTGAATGTGGTTCTGCTCCATAATAGGTGGGACAAGGAACAATCAGGGAACTACAGACCTGTCAGTCTTACCTCTATTGTAGGGAAGCTTATGGAGTCATTAGTTAAGGAGGACTTCATGGACTACTTGTAGAACATTTGGCTCCAGGATAGTAAACAGCATGGATGTGTGGCAAGGAGGTCTTGTCAGACTAACCAGATAGTTTTCTTTGCCTGGGTGATGAGGGAATTGGATAGGGGACATGCTGTGAATTTGTTCTACTGCGACTTCAGAAAGGTTTTTGACTCAGTGCCTCACAAATGCTTGTTGAAGAAGATGGAGGAGCTGGATGTGGCAAAGGTCATAGTAAACTGGGTAGGTAACTGGTTAAAGGGGAGATAGCAGAAGATTATGGTCAATGAGGTCAAATCAGAAGAGAGGGAAGTCATGGCTTGGATACCACAGGTTTCTGCCCTGAGTCCAGTCCTTTTCAACATGTTCATCAGCAACAATGGTGAGGAAATTTGGGGTAGGTTGTGTCTCTTCACAGATGAAACTAAGCTCATTTGGAGGATGAACAGTGATGTGGGAATCAGGGAAATGCATAAAGACTTCAAAAGCTAGAAGAGTGGTCTAAGGTTTTGCAGGTGAAATTCAATGCCAAGACAAGTAAGGTAATGCACCTAGGGAACGAGAATCCTAGGACAGAGTACTGGTTAGGTGAGTTGAGGCTTGCCACTAGAGATGAGGAAAGGGACCTTGGAGTTGTCATCAGTGACCCCATCAAACAATCAAGTCAGTGCCACAAGGCATATAGCGAAGAAAGTAGGATGCTGAGTTGTATCAGGAGGGGTTTTCACAGCTGAAGGGAAGAGGTAATACTTTGCCTGTATAGATCCATAGTGAAGACTGAGGTCACACCAGGAGTAGTGCACCCAGTTCTGGAGTCCTCACCTCAGGAAAGACAGAGACAGGTTGGAGACTGTGCAGCACAGGGTAACAAAAGTAATTCAGGGCCTACAGGAGAGGTCCTATGAGGAGCACCTCAAGACACTGATGAGCTACTCACTGAAGACCAGAAGGGAGAGGGGAGATATGTTAGAGTCCTTCAAGATCCTAAAAGAATTTAACAAAGTGAACTGCGGGGAACTATTTAGCTTGAATGCTAACTCACAGTCACATGGACGTGAGTGGAAACTAACAGGAGGAAGGTTCGGGGGGACATGAGGAAGTCTTATTTTTAACAGAAAGGGTGGTGGAGCCATGGAACAATCTACCAGCTGAAGTGGTAGGTACAAAAAACATTGGTGGTTTCAAGCACACTTGGGAGAGAATGAAGAGTATAGTGCTTGCTTGGGGCAGCAGAAACTGGAAGGAGAGTGGTGGGGCAGCTGGGGAGGTCTAGGACCCTGGAGGGATGGTAGGTTCCAAGACTAAATAGGGAACTCAGAATGATTGGGTGGACCCTGGGGCTTTTTCTGCCATCACTGTCTATGTTTCTCTGTTGATAACAACCAGGCTGGGGTGTGCACCATTTTTATTGCTTCCAACCCCTATCAATGGCAAGCTACTCTGAAAGAAAGACTTGAAATGAATGACATGAGTAGGGTCCCTTAAGGGGAACCTAAGGTAGACATTCAGCTATATGTGCAGTAGACATAAAAAAATATTTACTGGTAGAGCATATTGCTCGGTACCACACACTAATATGCACACAATGATACAATCATTTTGCTTTCATGTTGTATGCAGATAGCCAGCTGATTACATCATAACCTATATTATGTATCACCAGTTAGTTACAATGATCAAACCATGACTACCATATCGACTGCTACTGTTGTTAACGTCTTAACATATACTAACCTGAAATTACAGTAGTTAGTTACAAAAATCATGGCATGACTTACATATCAAATGTTATTTTGTCAAACTATTTGACTTTTCTTTCACTGTCATGGTTGAAGCGTTTTACAGTTTCAGATTTTTTTGTTGCTGATACTACGCTAAATTACACATTATCAAGTGTTACTGCAAAGCATTATGCGCTCAATGCAAGCTGACACAATGTTGCATCAGGCTTTCAGCAGGACATTTGAGGATGAGCCTTCAGACCTAAGTTCAGCTGTTTCAACTCAGGAAAATAGCTCTTTTTTTAAACCGAGGGAAAAACTTGGAGAAAACACAGTCTCAGAGCTGAGCCGTGACATAGAAACATAGAAACATAGAGGTTGACGGCAGATAAGGACCATAAGGCCCATCCAGTCTGCCCATTTCTTTTTCTACCTTATAAATGTGCCATCAGCCTTTGCTCTGTCAGTGGCCTATCTATTCAAACTCATCTGTATTGATCCCTTATGCCTATCCCATGCCTGTTTGAAGACCTGCACTGTATTCATAGCCACCATTTCCTTAGGTAGGCCATTCCATGCATCCACCACTCTTTCTGTGAAAAAGAACTTCCTCACATTCCCCCTTAATCAGCCTCCCTCTAATCTCATGCTGTGTCCTTTTGTCTTGCTATTTTTCTTATATTTAAACATGTTAGACTCTTTCACCTTGTTAATGCCCTTAAGGTGTTTGAACATTTCGATCATATCACCTCTCTCCCTCCTTTGCTCAAGGGTATACATATTGAGCTCCATTAATCTGCCCGCATATGTCTTCTGATGCAGTCCCTGCACCATTTTGGTTGCTCTTCTCTGGACTGCCTCAATTTGGTTAATGTCCTTCTGAAGGTGTGGTCTCCAATACTGCACGCAGTACTCCAGATGAGGCCTAACCAGTGTCTTGTAAAGAGGGATTGTTACCTCCCTCTTACAACTTGTGATACCCCTACTAATACACCCTAACATCTCCCTAGGCTTACCTACTGCTTTAGAGGTCTGCTTGGATGATTTCAGGTCATCGGTAATGATGATGCCCAAATCTCTTTCTTCCTTTGTGACTGCCAGCAACTCCCCTCCCAGCCTATAGGTGGCTTCAGGGTTTCTCTTCCCTATGTGCATGATCTTGCACTTCTTTGCATTAAATCCCAGTCGCCACTTTTCTGATCATTTTGCTAGTTTATCCAGATCTCTTCTCATTCTGCCCACCCCATCTGGATCATCTACTCTATTGCAGATCTTGGTGTCATCTGTAAACAGACAAGCCTTACCCTCTAATCCATCTGCAATGTCACTAATAAGGATATTGAAGAGGACTGGCCCCAGGACTGATCCCTGAGGTACCCCACTTGTGACTTGCATCTCTTCTGACTGTATACCATTTACCACCACTCTCTGTTTTCTGCCCATCAACCAGTTTGCCACCCAGTTGACCAACTTCTGACCCACCCCAAGCCTACCCAGCTTATTTATCAATCTTCTATGTGGAACAGTGTTGAAAGCTTTGCTGAAGTCAAGATAGTTGACATCAACTGCTCCCCCTCGGTCCACCACTCTGATTACCCAGTCAAAGAAATCTATGAGATTAGTTTGACAAGACCTTCCTTTTGTAAACCCATGCTGTCTTGGATTCTGTGTCCCTATGGATTCCAGGTGTTGCACTATCCTTTCCTTAAGGAGTGCCTCCATAATCGTGCCCACTACTGAGGTAAGACTGACTGGTCTGTAGTTCCCTGCCTCCTCCCTGCTACCACTGTTGTGGAGCGGGATCACATGAGCCCTTCTCCAGTCTTCTGGGACCTCTCCTGTGCTCACAGACTCACTAAACAGTTCTGATAATGGCTCTGCTTGTTCCACCCTTAGCTCCTTAAGTACCCTGGGATGTATGCCATCAGGTCCCATTGCCTTGTCCACTCTGAGCTTAGAGAGCTCTTGTAGGACCCTTTGTTTTGTGAAGGGAGCAGTGCTCACCTCCCTCCCCCTGTGTCCATGGTGCTGAGCTGTGGGCCCTGCCCTACCTTCTCTTCAGTAAATACTGAGCTAAAGTATCTGTTTAGGATAGATGCTTTTACAGGGTCCTCCTCCTCACATGCCCCCTTTTCTCCTTTGAGCTTAGCAATACCCCCTCTGGACTTTCTCCTTTCACTAATGTATCTATAGAACGTCTTGTCACCTTCTATTACTGTTCATGCTAGTGTTTCCTCAGTTTGGGACTTTGCCTGCCTTACTGCCTTTCCTGCTTCCCTTAGGGCAGTTTGGTATGCCTCCCTACCTTCATCTTGCTGTGTTCCCTTATATTTCCTGAAGGCCAGCATTTTGGCTCTGACATTTTCTGCTACTGTATTTGAGAACCAAAGTGGTTTCCTTCTTCTTTTGCACTTCCTTTTCTGTCTGACACAATGGGATGTTGCTTCAAGTATTGTATCCTTAATGCTTGCCCACTTTGCCTGTACCCCCTCACCTGTGTTTCTTTTTGCCAGGACTAGCTTAACTCTGATGGCCATCTTATCAAAGTCAGTTCTTCTGAAGTCCCATATTTTTGCCTTGGAATGGGATGATTTAGATGTAGTGGCCAAATTGAACCACACCATGTGATGGTCAGTGTCCCCCAGGTAACCCTCTACCTGGAGATCTGTGATCCCTTCCCTGTTAGTCAGTACTAGATCTAGGATAGCCCTGTCTCTTTTGGGTTGTTGTACCAGTTCTTTGAGGCCCTCCCCCTGCAGGGAATCCACCATGTGTCTCGTTCTGGCAGAAGTTCCTGCTGGTATTGACCAATCTGTATCCAGCATGTTGAAGTCTCCCATTATCAGAACCTCTCCTTTAGCTGTCATGTTTTGTATATCTTCTAACAGTAATGTGTCTATGTCCTCCCCCTGGTCTGGGGGCCTGTAGACAACCCCAGTTCTTATGGCTGTCCCATTTCCTGTTTCCAGGGTGACCCACAGTTCTTATGGCTCCTTATGTGTATTCTGAATTTCTGTAGCTTTGATATTTTCATTGACATACAGGGCCACTCCACCCCCTTTGCACCTTGGTCTCTTCTGAACAGTACATAGCTAGGTACTGAAGTCTCCCAAGTGTGGCTACTGGTAAACCACATCTCACTAATTGCTACTATGTCCAGTTTAGCCTCTGACATTATTGCCTGCAGGTCTGGGATCTTATTTCCCAGGCTGTGAGCATTTGTGTACATGATTTTCCATTGCCCAGATTTTGGTGTGTTAGTTGTTGGGTGAGGTTTGGCATTTCCCCTGTGTGTCGTATGGGGAGACAGACCCATTTTCTTACCTGGTGATGCAAATGGCCTGCAAAAATGCTGAATCCCTGTTTGACCACTAGCTGAGGGGGAAGGGGTGTTCTTCCCATTCAAAGTATGGGGTGCTGCACCCCTCTCCCCATTTGCTAGTTTAAATATTCTGTAAAGACATCAAACTTCTGCCCCAATGCATTGACTCCCTCCTTAGTCAGATGCAGTCCATCAAATTTAAAGAACTTTCACTCCCAGAACTGTTGCCAGTTCCCTAAAAATCTGTGTCCTTTTTCCTGGCACCAGCCCTTGAGCCACATGTTTAGCTCCCCTGTCTCCCCTTCTCTGACCTCCTGTCCATCTGCCCCCCTCTCCCAGACTGGCAGGATCTCAGAGAAGGAGATGTTGGACAAAATAGATGATAGTTTGTCACCCAGCCTGGTCAGGTGTTCCTTGGTCTCCACAACTGACCGACTGGCAAGAACATTAGTCCCTATGTGTACCAGGACATCAATGTTTTCTCCTGCTTTGTGAACAATTTTAGCAATGCGGTCAGTGTCTATCCATGCTGATGTACCTGGGAGACATCTGACCACTACCCCTGGCTGGAGATGGGTATCAACTCCCTGAATCATGAAGTCTCCTATGGTCAGAAGTTTTTTGGATTTCCTTTTTGCTTTTTTGTTTTGGTACCCGATTTGGGTGAGTTTTGTTATGCTAGCTCCTATGCTGCAGTGTCCTGCTCTGCATTGTCCTCTGCCCCTTTGTTTGATTTCAGAGATAGAGGCAGAAACCTGGTTGTACTGTTTATATGGTTTTTGGAGTTAATATGTTGAAGAGCACAGAGTGATGGGGCACCCAATTTTCCCCTCTTAACCACCTGCCAACCTCCTGGACCGACTACCCTCTGCGGTTGAGGTTCTTCTGTTGGATGTTGGGGAAATGGCAAGTGGTTCTTATAATGTATTTCCTCTTGAATATGACATTTGAGGTGTGCAATCTCTGCCCATGCTGCCCAGAGCTGAGCCCTAAGATCTCCAATGGCCCTGCATGTAGGACAGTGTCCTAAATCCTGTAAGACTGTCCTTCTGAAAAGTGTTCCGCAGTACCTGCAGTTAATGATATCCATTCCAGATAGGTTGCTGGGTTTATAACCTGGTCAGAGTAATTAGAAGGAAGAAAATGCAAGTAATGATTTGATTTTGTGTTTTGTTTCCGTATAACTTGTTATAACAAGTTAAATTACTAGTGCCCCCTGTAAATGAGCTCACCTTGTGGATGCCTCACTGATCCGCCCCTTCCTGCTTTGCCACAGGAAATGTCACAACTGTGGTACCCTATAAAAGGAGTGCAGTGTGGGTGGTTTGGGGGGGTGGGTGGCTGGGCCTCTCCCCTGCAGAAAAAGAAGAACCACGGATGAAAGAACAAGGAGGTAAGAGCAGAAACAATCAGTCAACAACAAATGCAGTAATCCTGAAAGCTTATCCTAGTGTTAGATAAAACTGTAAAACATGTAAAGCACCACCTGTAATAATTTCAGAGAAGATATACCCTGTAAGAAACACAGGGCATGTGGGTATGCATATGCATAGACACATACCCACTGTCATGGCTCGACTCTGAGACCATGTTTTCTCTATGTTTTAGCCCTTGGTTTACAAAAAAAACTGACTTCCCTGAGTTCAGCTGTGTTTAAAGTACAAAAAGCAACCTTCAGCTGAACTCTGGTCTGACAGCCCATCCTCGAGCCTCCTGGTGCTGCAGCATCATTTGTGTATGACGTCACCCATCCCAACTCCAGTGCATTCCCCACTCACACACACACACACTGGAACCCTCCTTCACAACAGAATCAGCACCCACAGCCAGGCTGTCTGAATGCAACTCCACAGTGTTTCACAAAAGATTGCCCACAGTGATCAACACGGTGGCGATTTAATTTTTGCCGTGTGAATGAGGCTTTAGTATTATAAACCTGTCTAGATATGCACTGTTAAGACTAAAAAATATTTTATATCTCAAATATTTTATATTGTTTCAATTTTTTTTGTATTACAACTAAAAACAAGCATTTGTCAATGCCAAATGTTGTCTTGCTGGCATTGGCATTGGTAGTACAGAAGTTAGAGAGATGCATAATAGGAATGGCAGTGAAGTATGGAATAGACACCAACCCCAACCCCACCCTGCGGAGACTGACAGGCACTGGGGTGTGCCTTTGGGTCGTTGGCCATAACGCTCTTGCCATTTCACTTCACCCTACTCCGCAGACACCGACAAGTGTTGTGGTGTTCCTTGGGGTCTTCTGGTCTTACGCGCACTCCATTCCATAAGGAAACAAGCTGAGATGGGTGCACTGTAGGAGAATGGGGTGAACTTTTGGACTGAAGAGTCCAAGGCACACCTCAATGCCTGTCAGTGGCTGCAGGCTGGGTGTGGAATGGAATGAGCATTACATCCGAAAATCCCAAGTCACACCCATGACACCTGTCAGTCTCTACAGGGTGGGGCATTACAGTTGGAAACCCTACTGCCCCAGGAATTTGTTGGTTATTTTCATTCCAAATGTTCAACATGGGCTTTTTGTGACCCCACCTCATAACAGTGGCACTATCAGTTCATTAGCCGAAAGGTGATTTTGCACAGCGACTGCGCCATTTTGTGCCACAGGTGTGAAAACACATTTTGGGTAGGATGTGAAAAATTTCAGCTGTACTGTTCATGAGGAGGTGTAAAAAATGGTAATGTTGAAAATCTGGAGTGAAAATATGGAAAATTGGTGAAGTCAAGAGCATGCGTAGAAACTGGGCAACAGATGCCTGTAGCACAATTATTTTTGGGATTTTTTTAACAAAATTTTCAACATAGGCATTTTGGGACCTCCACTGATGAACAGTGTCACTGTGATTTTCTTAATCTGTCCCGAACATTGATTTCCCACAGCGACCGCACTATTGTGCGCTAGATGTGTGAAAACACATTTCAGGCAGGATATGAACTATGACAGCTGCACTGTTCATAAGGAGGTGTGAAAAAATGGCAATGTGGAAAAGCTGGAGTTAAAATATTAAAAATTCTAGTGCTTTGAAACTGTGCAACACACGCTTGTAACAAAGTCATTTTTGGAATGTTTTCACCAAATGTGCAACATAGGCTTTTTGGAAGCCCACCTCATGAACAGTGGCACTCTCATTTCATTAATCAGTCCCGAAAAGATGATTCTGCCCAGTGACCATGAAATCACCTTTCAGGGCTGAATAATGAAATGACAGTGACTGATTTCATGAGGTGAGGTCCCAAGAACCCCATGTTGAAAATTTGGAGTCAAAAGTCAAAACAATGACTGAGATACCCACCTAAGTTGAAACCTCCACCATTGATGCCATTATACAGCTTACCACCATTTCTTCAGTTCACGGTCAGCTTTGAAGAGTGCAGATGTGTTCCCACTCCACTGAAGATCACAGCGCTGGACCTCTGAAGGTAAGTATGGGGTGAGAGTGTATGTGGGGAGGTGGGGTGCACAGAAGGTGGGTGTGGGTTGGGGGAGGAGGGCCCGCCAACAGCGAGGGATCATTTTCTTTGTTTTAGGTTCCAAAAAAAAAGGAAAACAAACAGCTCAGACTGTTTCCTTTCCTCACAACTGTATGAAACAGTGCTGGGGACACTGGGGTGGGCTCCCAGTGTGCCCCATGCCTTTAGGGGCATGTTATTTGCTACACTGGGGTGGGCTCCCAGTGTGGCTCACAAAGAGGATGGGCGGGGGCAGGAAAATGCCAATATGGTCAGCTTCCAAACACAGAGAGGCACAGTGGGGTGGGCTCCCAGTGTGTCACACAATCTTGGGGGGGGGGTTTACACATGCTGAAAGAGGAATTGGGCACCTCTGAAGTCAGCTTTCTAGGGATTGCAAGAGGTGGAAAGCGGAGCCGCCGCCATGTTTATTGAAATGTTACACCAGGCAAGGCACATAGCAGAGGCATGTCATCTGTGCCACTGCATGACATGCTTGGCTCTGATTGCAGTGGTGAAATTGTTTCAATTTGCTGGCACTGCAAAACATTTGTGTCACTGCTAGCATGCTCACTAATTGGAGAACGAGGGACGCACCTTCTAAAGCATGCCCTGCATTCACCAAAACTGGCACACCTCTGTATTTCTCCTACTAATCTCCTACTGCCACAAAATGTTGCTTGTGCATGCACAAGACAACATAAAAATTAGTAAACAAGTTAGTTTGTTATAAGTTTATTCTCAAAAATGAATGGACATTATACAATTGAGCAAATACATTTTCAAAGTTTTCCAGACAACTCAGACTCAGAAGTCAGTGTTGCAGAAAAAGAAATTTGGACAAGGTATAAAATTCCCCCAAAATGTATGATAAGAACATTTTTTATAGTCAGAATATATTACAGTACTTTGCAGAAAAATGCACTGGTTAGAGTTCAGGTTAATGCCACAAAAGTAGGGGAAATCTGACAAACACCAATTGGTGGTCTAAGCGCCTTGGCCTTCCCTTATGTTTTTTCTGCAATAAACCCTTCTTATATGTGTATTTAATAACTGAGTTTGCTAAATTTGTGCTGAGTGCAGTTTCTTCAGTTCTACAGAATGGAAAAAAAGGGTCTGCAGAGTTTTGGTGTCTCGGTGGTGGGGTCTTCCTTGGAGTTGTTAACCTTAATGCTACTTCCTCCCCCAGACCATAGCTTCCTGTTCGAAACACAAGTTATGACTCCAAGCCAGTGTCTCACAGTGATACACTATTTAAAGGTAGAGAATTATGTTTCAGCATATGTTGCAGCTTTCTTCGTGCAGGGTTCTGCAGGCCCTGTATGAAGAAAAGATATCATGTTTGACCTTGTGTACTCAGGGGGGAGTGGACTTTACAACCCCAAGGAAGACCCCACTACTGATTCACCAAGGCTCCAGTGTCCCAAGTCCCTAAAGATTTTTTTTTTTTGCTGCCCAGAGGTGAAGGTGGAGAATTCAGCTTGAAAACCCTAACACCACATTTCCCTACTTTTGTGGCATTAAGTTGAATTCTAACTGGTGCACTAACACAGTTGTTTTGCAAAGAGTTTCTTTCCTTTCCTTTACTTTCCTTTCCTTTCCTGTCCTTTCCTTTCCTTTCCTTTTGAGATAGTGGAATTGTATCCTTAACCATGCATGTCTTTTTGGAACCTGCATAAACAGGCAGATGTGCAAGGCTTCCCAGGACCTGCACCAAAGGAAGACTTCAACTACCAGTGGAAGTGCAGCAATGGATGTAAAGAAATCATGGGGTTTTCTGGTGGACCGAAGTAGTGCAGGGCTTTCTGAGTCATGTACTTCATTGTGGCCACAGACACAGATGTAAAGAGCAAAGAATCCATCTCTCAGCCAAAGTACAGATCTCTCTGGTACTCACGAGTGCAGAGGTGCAGGCCCCTATCCCAAGCAAGAGTTATCTTCACTAAATGGTACTTGAACCCATGCAAGCAACCCTGTACCTACCCTTCCCAGGTTGGGTGGTGATGTCACATGACAGTTTCATCTCTCCAGTCTCAGCCCATCCAGTTGGGTCACTGCCGTCAACCCCAAAACTCGGCTTACTGGTATGGAATCACAAGGAACTACCCGCTGGGGTAAAGGCTGGTATTACACACAGTGTTTCTTACTATTTATTATTGTTTTAAATTCTACACCAGATTTTCAAGAGAGTCAATTTATGACTCCCGTTATAAACACGATATGTGACATTTACAGAATATTAGCTGAAACATCATTTTGCATCACATGTGCAAAAACACATCTTGGTTTGAGAGATGACACCTGTCACATTTATGAGGTGGTATAAAAAATGGTTACGTTGAAAGTTTGGAGTCAAAATATTAACAAATTAGTCGATTTATGAGTGACTGTTAACATATTTCAATCTTCACTCATAACTTGGTTATATTACATTATGTTTACACCAAATTTTCAACATATGCTCCTTATGAACCCACTCATGAAGCTGGTAGGTAAATTTTTTCAAATCCCACCAGAAACATGATTTAGCAGAGCAACTGCAAAATCACCTTTCTTGTTGGATTTGAAAACTTTCACCTGCATTGTTCATTAGGTGGGGTCCCAAAAGGGTCATGGTGAATGATTTGTGGAAAAAATGTTGAAAATTAGTGAAGTTATGAATGAATGTTGAAACATTTCAGCATTCACTCATAACTTGGTCATTTTAAAGTATTTTTACATCAGCTTGTCAACATACCCTTCTTCTCATCCCACCACATGAACCGAGTAGGTGAAAATTAAAAAATCCCATCCAAATGGTGATTTCATGCAGTGACCACAAAGTTACCATTTGGGAAGGATTTCAAAAATTTCACCTACCTTGTTCATGAGGTGAGGTCTCAAAAAGGCCATGCTGAAAATTCAGTGTAAAATATTTTTAAAAATGACAAAGTTATGAGTAAAAGTTCAAAACCCATTGAAACACATTATATAATGACACTTTTAAAAATAGAAAGCAGATTGGATAACTGGATCTATTATCTGTGAGTAAATCCCAGCATAACTCATGGATACAGACCCAGTAAGCCACATCTCAATAACTACAAAAAACAAATCAGTCTGACTGTCCAAAAATCAAACAGTTAAAACCACCATATTAAGACCCTGCTAAACTATGATGCAAAAGTATGACTTTCAAACATGGACTGGTAGGACTGCACTTTTGAAGTGATTGACCCCAACAGTCCCCAAACCCACTTTACATACCAGAAAACATTTTTTTTTTACTCTGGTGTCTGTGACAACTGGTAAGGTGCACCTGCCTCGCCTCACTCCATATATTTCTCATTATCAGTTTCATTTTCCGATCCACACCACATGGTTACCTGGCAGCTGTGGTATCCAATCAAAAATGCTCTAATTAACAGCAGAATAAATGCCTGATCTTGCAGTCACAAAGAAATGAAATGAAAACAACACCCAACGGAAATCATCAGTTCTTCCTGACCACAAAAGCCACAGTAAAGCTGAATTGCTAAGCCCATACAAAACTCTGAAGCAGATGATGGCAAATCGAGGCTCGCACCATGCTTCTAAGATGTAGTCACAATCATAACTCCTGGGCTGTATCTTTAAAAAAAATGAAGTCTCGCAGGCTCTCTCTTGAAAACAAACATCACACTATTCTGTGTCTGTGTCTGTGAGGAGACAGTTGGATTACAAGCTGGGAAGTCCGCTTCCTGCAAACATATCCTACCTAGCAACAGATGACTACTCAATGTACAGAGGAAGGGTATCACACTAAAAAATCGATAAGGAGAGTATTTTTTTTTTGCAATTAAGTAAACTTTCTTAGTTTCAAAAAGGAAACAACATCGTAAGCCACACAATGCCACATCAATGAAGGGTATATTACCCACACCCACACCTACCACCCACATAGGAAAACATTAAGCATTAATATATTATAATTAGGTCAAAGACAAAATAAGGTCCTACTATTCCCCAACCCAAAATCACCCAACTCCACCCCCACTCCCGCCAAACCCAAATGGTCTTGAACATTTCCCGAAGCATGCAGGAAAACTGAAAAGTTTATCATTATTTAATAATAAGCATGTTAACATAAACTGAATTGTTGTCAGTAATCCGCTGGAGGGGAGAGAGCCACAAATAGCCGAATCGCCACCGTTCACCTCCCAGCTAAGAATTTCAAGAAGGATCCCACAAAGCATTGAATTTTAGCAAGGAATGATTTTGCACATCAATGAACCTTTCTGCATTAAGTACTACAGAAACGTCCTGGTTCCATTCCAGCAAAGTAGGATAAGAATTGCTAGTCCACTGTCTCATTGTAAAAAGTTTGCCTATAGCAGATATAACAGCCATATAAGCCTTATGTCTTGGGGACCCAAAGGCTGAATAATTACCCAGAATGCATATATCCAAGGAAAACATGTTTTTGTGTCCAAAAAAAGATGAAAAAGTCTGTTTAATGCTGTGCCAAAAAGATGTAACCCCTGAGCAAGTGCAGACCACATGAAACAGAGAACCATTCTCCTGATAGCATTTATGGCATCTAGCATCATCCCATCTACCCATCCGATAAAGCCTAAGTTGAGTATAATATAAATCATCGTAAGTATCATAAAGATTTATTCAAGACAATAGCTTGCGCCAATATAGTCTTGCCAGTATGGGCTTACGATCCAAACTGGAACTGAACAGTTTCATAATATTCATAAATTTTGTGTTTGAATATATCAATGGAATCACTGTTTACTATGTCTAAAGGAAGTCTATTTCATTCTGATACCACCTTTTGATTAATCCAAGATAACCTTTTATTTGTTTTTAGATTTTCTTCCTTTAACTGATAAATATGTGCTCTAGTATTTATTGCAATAGCTCTCTTTTCTAAACCCACACATTCCCATAGGTCCTGGTTATGGAAAGCAGCATATACCAAACAGAGATCATCTCTTAGTCTTAGATATTTCAAAGTGTACAGCTGCAGATGCCTGATCCTTTCCTCATATGTTAAATCCCAAATGTTACTTATTTTTCATGAACTACGTTAAATTGTGTAAGCCATAGTCTATCATGTTTAATATATTTATAAATGTCTAACCAAATAACTTTTCACTTAGCCAGATCATATTACAGACCTGCTGCCAGCTGCCAATAATAAGCTACTGGATAAGTTTTCCAAGTCTGTGCTCCCATCTCTTTATATTATTTTGACATTGGTTTGGTCTGTGACACCAAGTTTGCCAAAGACCTAAATAAATTAAATGCCTCAGAAGACCACAGAAATGTCCCCAAAATAGACTGGAGACAGAGTTTAATCTGAGCAAATCGAAACACAGGAAATACTGGGAGGTGAAAGGTGTCCTAGAGATCTGGGATGGTGAGAAAGTGTTCTCCCCAAGAAAGTCTGACAAGGACAACACCATCAAACCCTTCCAGGTAGCCAGTGTGGCTGTTTTGTTACCAAACATAACATTTAGACTATAAAAGAATAGCTGTCTCAGATCTTGTTTATAATTTAATTTACAAAAATGACATCATTGCTGGTGAGCTCGTAAGGACCAACCTATTGGTGATTGTTTCAACTGGGCTAGAAGCTTGCTAAAAGGGAAATAAAGGAGAGACAATAAAGAAATATGATACAAGTTCACTCTAGACTGTTCAACATTACACCATATTTGAGTTGAAGACCCCTTTTTCTGGTTATCTAACCACTGAAAATACTTGCTGCCATGAACGGCAAAATAATAAAAGAGTAGGTACGGTACCTGTTATGCCCCCAGTCCTCTTGGTCTACACAATTTTTCCAGGGCTCTTCTGGGATGTTTCCTTAGCCATTAGAAAGTAGACCAAATACCCACTTAAGACCCAGTTCTGCAATGGCTGCCCTTGAACAGGAGCCCAAAAGGGAAAAAACAGTATTCTTGTGATGATTCAGTTTATAACCCACCAACAGGCTGAAATCAGCAATTACATCAAAAGCTGCAGGAAGGGACATACCCCAATTTGAAATGTGTAACAGCACATCATCTGCAAACAGATAACTTGCATTTGTAGGGCCTCAGCCTAATTCCCATCACTCCCTGACAGCTATCAATCTTCCTAGCCAATGGTTCTCTGTACCGATTAAAAAGAATGGGGGAGAGGGGACAACCCTGGTTTGTACATCAGGGCAGGGGAAAAAGAGAGGCAAACACCCTGTTACTCATACTTTTTGCTGACAGACAAATACATAATATCTTAATCCATTGGATGAACTCCTCTGGAATGCTGTATTTAGGCAAAATAGCAAACAGGTAATTTCATGCCACTCTGTCGAAGGCCTACTCAGCGACTAGGGAGACAAGCACCAAATCAGTGCCCCCCCCCACATGTGGAGAGGAGATGGAAAATCTTTCGAAAGTGGTCACTGGCTTGCCTTCCAACCACAAAACTCGCTTGTTCCAGAGTAATCAGATCCACCCACACCCCCTACTCAGCGACTAGGGAGACAAGCACTGAATCAGTGCCCCCCCCCCCAGATGTGGAGAGGAGATGGAAAATCTTTCGAAAGTGGTCACTGGCTTGCCTTCCAACCACAAAACTCGCTTGCTCCAGAGTAATCAGATCCACCCACACCCCCTTAAGCCTAAATGCCAAAATACTGGCAAGAATTTTAATATATTTTTTTAAAAAGGAGATAGGTCTGTAATTGTCCTGAAGAGTGGGGCCTCTCCTTGATTTCGGTAATACAACAATTCAAGCATCAAAAAGGGTAGACTCTGTAATACAGTGGAAAAACAAATAGTTAAATAAGGCATACAAAAGGGGTACTAACTCAGATTTAAACAATCTATAAAAGAGTGGCAGGAAGTCATCCAGTCCAGGGGCCTTGTCAACTGGAAGTAGGTCAACAACATCCAAGACCTCTCTCTCTCTCTCTCTCTCTCTCTGTTGTTGGGCCTTTTAAAGATTCCTGTTGAGTGTCAGATAGCCGAGGCAGGTCCACCACCTCCAAAAAACCCCTTAAGAGATCCAAGGGTGTGTCCTGAAAGGAAGGGACCGTATATAAAGACTGGTAGGAAGTCCTAAAAATATCAACAATTTTAGAGGGCTCTGAGGTTAGATATCCTGACTCAGGGTCCACTAATGCAGTAACCCATTAAGCAGCTTTCTACTGTTTCAATTTGTTGGCGAGAAGTTTTCCCACCTTCTCCATCTGCCCTATGTATGTTACTTTCAGTTGGGATGCGTAATGCATGGTAGTGTCCAGAAGATGTGCAGAATATTTGGCCACAAGGGAATGAAGTTCTGACCAAAGATGTTCTTAAGATGATTTGGACAGTTGAGATTCTAGGGTTTTGATCTGGGACAGCCAATCTTCAACCTGTACAGTCATTTTCTTTTTCCTTACTTAGGCAAGTCTAATCAACTCCCCTCTCCAGAGAGCTTTCATGGAACCCCACAGAACATCTATACTTGCCACTGTAGAGCAGTTCTCCTCCCAAGAAAGCACTATACATTTTTGTACATGGTCTAAAATATAAGCATCAGCTAATAAATGAGTATTAAGGGACCAAGTACTAGCCCGGGGAAAGTGTGGTGACAAAGACACGTTTAGTCAGATGGATGAGTGGCCTGATATAACCCTGGGATACATACCCACATTCTCCACTCCCCTCATACTGGAATTGCTAAGAAGAAAAAAATCAGTTCTGGAATAGACCCCATGAGGTGGGGAATAAAATGTATAGTCTCGGTCTTCCTGATAAAGAAATCTCAGGGGTCGACTAGACCCAAATCTGACATAAATTCCCTTAATGCCCTCTGGGCCAGTGAAAGACCCACCGTTCTATGAAAAGATATATCCATATCTTTAGAGAAAACAAGATTCCAATCCCCCCCAGAAGACAAGGAATGACTCTAAAAGAGGCCAATAAAGTAGCCAATGGTGATAAAAATCAAGGGGAGTCAGCATTCGGTGCATATATAGAACCAAAGACCACTTCAGCATTGACAAGTTGCCCATGTACAATCACATAACATCCTCCTGTGTCTTGTCATTCATGTATCATCGTGAATGAAACCAGTTTATGGAACAATATTGCCACACACCGTCATCTGGCAAGCGACCCCACACCAAATACTTGGCCCACTCAAAGTGTTTTTTAAGGTAGTCAGCTGATCTACAGGAATGTGAGTTTCTTGTAGTATGACTATATCTGGATGATACCTGCGTAGGTGTCGGAGCATACAATATTTTTTTTCATTGTCTCTCCCCCCTTGGCATTCCAGGATATAATACTTCAGCTCCCCATCTTAATACAGTAACTACATAAATCTTAGAATATGTTTCCTGCATAACAACATTCAGAACCTGCCCCCTTCAAAATCTCCAACCCGCCCCCAACCCTTCCCCCCACCCTAACCTACTTGAACCAACTAACTACCCAGGCCAAGTGCCCACTCCTATTCATTTGGTCTATGATGCTTGAGGAGGAGCAGCCTCTGCCACAGCCAGGCCTACCCCACATCTATATTTCCTCCTTCCACCTAATGACTTGTCCCCCCTCTCTGGGCCCCCCTGAACAGAGGAGGTCAATGAAGAAGAAGGTGATTATATTATTATCAATCCCTCATTAGTTAATAATCTTTAATGTCTCAAATCATAAGCCCCCAAGGCTTAGTACTGGCTCCCGAACATCATTATTTCCTCTAAAAGCTAGAGGTGGACAAAGGGGTAGTGGCATGATAAGCTAGACACCTGAAAATGAGAAAACTATAAAACCACTAAATACAGCTATTTGCAATTATACATCACTGAGCTTTGATATAAAAGATATCCTGGTATTTAAGCCTGAAAAAGGAAAAACTTAACTTGCCAGTTCTCAATTTAGTCCCATTCAACCAATACAACAGATATCCCTGCAATCCCAATTGTCAGTCTTCTGGAACAAATGAAAGCATGTCTTTATCCAATCTCCAATAATTGAATAACAGATAAATGCTGAGATCCTGCCGTTAACCCTATCCATCAGTCCCGATGGAACTAATACAATATAAACTTAAAATTATTATTCTATAGTACAGTAAGTACATCGACAGAACAGCCAAAAAGTTAAGCTGTCCAGCCATTAGATAGGAATCATTAGCTTATAAGTTCCTTGTCCTTGGGTCTCCAACGTATCCATTGTGAATGCTTCAAACACAAATTCTTAATCTGGAGGCCCTGCAAAAATACAGCACAGTTTTTATATTAAACTATTGGAAAGGCTGGCAGTCCTCTTCCAGTTATGCAGCTCCCAGCAGAATCACAGCACCTTTATCAATGAACTAGTCTGGTAATACTTGATCAGCAAAAGCAACTCAATCTTACAAAGGGACTTATAAACTAGGAGCATTTATTGGCATCTTACAAATGAAAACTACAACTGTATTATTGAAAATTGCCTCCGCAGAGACAAAACAACTTAAATTGAAGGGCAGAACAAGAATCAGTCTTCCTTCATACACCCAAAATGTAAAATGGGTGAATTTGCTGTTATCCAGTCTCAGCCTTCTTTTTGCAGGTGATGAAAACATGAAGCCTCAGTAAATGAGAAAGTAACAGTATCATCCACTAGTAGTTTAGGGAAGATCCAAATAAAGAACTGAAAAGTCTCAAAAGTCCAGTGCAGAGCTCATCCCCCATGCACAGCATCCCTATTATGGAAAAGGTCTCTTCAACATGGAAAGTTCTAGAAGAAATTAGCGAGCATCATTATGTGAGCTCAAGCATAACAGCTACCATTCTTATAACATGGCACACGTTGGTGAAAGGAAAGAACACTATCAAGCACAAAGAAAAGTTCTCAACAACAATAGTATATATGCTCTGTAATGAAAAATAAAACCATCCAACTCCTTTTTGCTCCCTTCGGTCTCCAATGCAGAAGCAATCCCTGACAGTCCCTCTGAAGGTCAGACGTTATAAGAGACTGACTGCTCTGTAAAATGTACTGCCCCAAGTTAAAAGAAAAAAAACAGCTGCTCCAAATGGCAAAGTCCCACATATTGTAGGATGAAAGTCCATAACCATAGATGCATTCCTCTAATTACAGTAAATAGCACCCCATATACTCAAAGAAAATGGCTCATCTTCAGCAACCTTTTTCAAATAGGTCCAGGAGCAGTTTACTTAACTCCGATGCTGCTTGAAATGCAGAATTAAAGCTATGTGTTCCCGATACCAGAGTGACCTCCAAGCAGGCTGGATAAAGCATGCTATGCTTTATCTTTTCTACCCAAAGCTTCGACTGCAGCTGCCTGAATGTTGCCCACTCCTGCCTCACCGTGAATGTTAAATCCGGGACCAACCTGATTTGTTGCCCATCCCATTCCAACTTTTTTTTACTCTGGGAGGCCTTTAAAAGAGAGTCCCTATTCAAGTTATTAAGGACCTTAAATAAAATAGGGTGAGGTGACTCACCAGGATAAGGTCTGGGCTGAATGGAGCAATGGGATCTTTCTATAATATAGTTCAGGCCATTCAGTTAAGCTCCAGCTATCTGGGTATAGAGTTTTTGAAGAAACAATATTGGTGCCTGACCTTCTTCTCCTTCTGGGAGCCTAAGGAGAGCTAAATTGTTTCTCCTGGAGAGTCCCTCCAAACCATTCACCTTTTCTTTCATTTTTTAACAGTACACCAAAGGGTCACTAACTCTGGCTCCATTCTGTTTATTTTATCTTCAGTGGAAGATATTCATGCCTCTGAATTGGTGACCCACTGGGCAAGTTCTATCACTGTCGGTTTCCATTCATGGAATTCTGCTATAAAGAAGAAGAGGGCCTTCTTGATGGTTTGCAATTCCATATACATCTCCTCCTGCATGATTGAGGAAGATGTCTCTGAGGGAGATGCGATTGGGGACTTACTTCTATGGGCCCACCTTGCCACAAGACTCATGACATTCTCCTGCTCACCTTTGGATTCCTCCAGCTGTAAAACCCCCAAGTTTTGGGGATTGTCCAACATTTCTTCTGCCATCAGAAACTTGCCTTAGGTAGAATAAGGTAAGAGTAGATAATATTGAAGGATTAAACTTGTTGAAAAAGAGAGAAGAAGAGGTTTACATGTTTTTCCTGGCAGAGCTCAGCCAAGATGCTGCTTACTCCTCCATATGCATCATGTGACTCCAAGTGAGAGTATTTGTTTTTTACTTTGTAATACTTTTCTTTATAATCCTTAATTTCCTGCCCATTGTGCAATCACAATAAACCACTCCAGGGTGTGGTTTATGCTGGGATTTATCCACTTGTGGTGTGAATTTGGTCAGTCAGCCTGCAGCCTCATGGCCAAACCACACCAGGCATGGGTAAATCCCAACATATTCCACACTCTGTTGTAGTTTATTGCTTAATTGAACCAGACTCAACTCTTTTTCTCATATTGCAGTTGCTGGTTACAGCAGCAAGATATGTCTTCAATCAGAAAGCGGATCTACGTCATGGGACATGTTCACATTAGTAAGTATGTGTGGGGGGTGTGAAGTGGTGGTTGCTGAATGTGGAGTCAGTGTGGGCTGGGTTATGGGTGTTTGGGGGTTAGATCAGTGAGGGTATGTTTTCTTCTTTACAGGTTGATTAGGAAAGACATCAAGGAACTGCTTTTGGTTTTTCAGGTTAATGCTGTATTATTGTATCCCACACTGGGGACTGGGTATCCCAGAATCCATTTAACTTTAAAGTGGCTATGGGGTGGGCACCCTGATGTCACCACATACTCACTGGTGGGAGGATGATGACATGGAGTCTACCTCATAACTCTGGAGTATGGTCTCAATTTAGCAAGATATAACATGCTCTCAAGCTTCCTCATTCCCATTTTGAGCAAGAACACACCTGTGACCTGGCACTGACACTTGCATGGACCTCTAAAGGACATCCTTGAGTCATAATCTTTCTGCTAGTCACCACCTCCTACTCAATGACTTCTACTCCAGCTCTCTAACACTGATGATCTACATCCCAGACTCACAATATGGACAAGCATTAAGGAAAAAAAAAACAGCCCTTGGTGGCACAGAAATTTCCTGAACCCTGACATCTGTTCCAGCTGACCTGAATGCTATTTGTGACCTCTACTGATTCCTGCATGTTTCCTACCCACTTCAAGCTGCCAGAGTTCATCCATCCCACAGGTGGCATTCCTCCTGCTCCCTCCAAATACCATGGGCATGCCAAGACCCATCTAATCAGACACCCACATCTCTTTCATTGAGTCCACCATAGCCTCCCAACCCTTTTGAACTCATTGTCAAAGAACCTCTGGTTTAGCTCATCTTCTTTCCTTTTTCATCTCTTTCCACTATCTCTCTCTCTCCACTCTTCAGTCAGTCACCTCCTTGAATATGTTGATGCATTCCTTTTTTTGTTCTGCTCTCAGTTACATAGTGGAAGCACTAGCTGCTCATGCATAATTAGAATGGAGGACATGAGGGGACACATAAAGCTGTGCTTGCTTAATATAGAGAGATTTAACCCTTTAGCTGACAAATTTTAAACAGGTTGCAACTGGAAGGGAATGAATATATAAAGTGCATAATACAGGAACCCCCCAAATTTAAGGATGGGGCTGTAGGTGTATGTTAGTACCCACACAGCTTCATGCATTTACTTGAAAAAGGGGGATGGGATATACTGCATATATATATATATATATATATAAAGAGAGAGAGAGGGAGAGAAACCAAGTGAGAGAGAGCGCAACAGATATCAAAGAAGACAATAGGATATTTCAATAGAACTAAGGCTTTACAAATGTTGACATTGCTAGAATGATGTGTAAGACCTGTGGTTGCTGGCAACAATTAGAAAAATGTGTTCATTTTATTTATTTATTTATAACAATTGGAATTACAAACCTTTGAGTCAAAGACTCCTTTACAAAGGCTCCACATCAGGATAGGATAGTAAACATTACAATACAGTATTAAACATTACAGATGCACAAAATAAGGAGAGTCCAGAACTACATTACAATGCACAAAATAAGAAGAATCCAGAAAACACAGTCTAGGGTAGAAGTTGACCCAGCATTTACAGATTTTCTAAGAAAATAATACAAGAAGAAGCCCGTCCGAGAGAGGGGTGCAATAGGGGTTGGAAGTGTACAGCAGATATGGGACTAGGTGCAGTCACAGGCTGAGGACTCAAGGAGTAGATTCCTAAGGTTGGACTTAAAGAGGCTGAGCTTGGGTTCTAGTGAGATTGTAACGGGAAGGCTATTTAAGCAGAGGGGGGCTCTCTGGAAGAAAGTCCTTTGGCCCAGGGATGTTCTATCATGGGGAACTAGGAGGGGGGCCCAGGTGGTGCTTCTGGAGGTGTGTGTGCGGAGAGGCAGGTAGGATAAGATTGTGTAGTCCATCTGGGGCTAGTCTGTGATAGGTTTTCTTGGCGAGCAAGCAGGTGTGGTACTTTAGTCTCTACTTGAAGGTTAACCAGTTTGTGAGCCCGTATAGCTGGCAGGTATAGATCCATCTATCACACCTTGTAACAAGTCAACAGGCTTTATTCAGTGCCATTTTGATTCAACGTAGGGCAGTGGGGTCGGCAGAGCCAAATATAACTACTGTAATGTACCAGGGTGAGGACTGATGATGATATGGCTAGGTGGATTGCCTCTGGGAGGAGACAGTGTTTGTGGCAATATAGGATCCCAAGTCTGGAGTTGATGGCAGTGGATAGGAGGTGCAAGTGAGCATGGTAAGTGAGGGATGTGTCCAAAGTTACACCCAGGTGTTTGAATGTGGTTACTTATTCCAGTGGTGAGCCTTGGGAGTTAAGAATGCTCAGTGGGAAATCCCTGAGCACGCTCAGGGTCTTAGTTTTCTTGTAGTTTAGGATTAGTCAGTGGGCCAAAAACCAAGTTTCAGCTTCTGTGAAGAAACCCTGGATGGCATGTTGGAGGGAGTCAGGGTGCGAGTGACTCCAGAAGATCACCGCATCATCTGCATAGAGCAGGAATTTACCAGAGCAGGAGTTGGCCAGGGAGTTAAGAAAAAGGCTAATAATGAGAGGTCCCAGTATGGAGCCTTGGGGTACCCCAGAGAGGACTGGGAGGCTGAAAGATAAGGTGCAGTTGATCTTGACCTGCTGGGATGTGCCAGTGAGGTAGTCCTTATAGTCCTTAAACCAGGATGTGGCTTCCTGGGAGAGTCCCAGGTAAGGCAGGGAGTTGAGGAGCAAGGCAAGATTGGCAGTGTCAAATGCCTTAGTTAGGTTAATGTAGACTGACCCAACTATGTGTACACTTTCAAGGACTTTGTGGATGTAGAAGGCGTATTCAAGGAGAGCTGTGGTGGTGCTGTGGCCCTTCTGAAAGCCATGCTCTTCAGAACACAGCAGGTTGTGTTTTGACAGATGGTCCATAAGCTGGTCCACCACTATTTTTTTTAGAGCCTTGGAAATAGAGGGAAGAATTGAGATGGGATGATAGCTATTGAGGGAGGATCTGTCACCACTTTTTAGAATGGGGTTAATTATGGTGAATTTCCAGAGTGAGGGGAATTGGCTGAGACAAAGGGACAGGTTCAGAATTTTGGTGAGAGGGGAGAGGACCTCATCAAGGCAAGGTGGAGGAGCTTCAGATCCAAAAAGTCACTGCTGTAGCGAGTCTTACCCAGGGCTTTGGAGAGGTAGCTCTTGGCCTCACAGGTGGAGATGATTTGGAGGCAAAAAGGGAGGGTGTTAGCAGGGGAACAGAGAGCTGGTATGTGATCTGGGGGTGAAGAAATTGGGAGGAAGGATGCTGCTGAGGTCAGAGAAGGTGGCATTCAGGATGTTGAATATAGCCAGGGGGTCCTGGGTAAAGGAGCCATCAACTGAGAGTTGAGCAGGAAGGGGGGATACAGGCTTCCCACTGAGCTCTTTGATATTATCCCAAAATTTCACCCAGAGCCCCATGTGGAGGAGAGAGCTTGCTAATAGTAGGCAGCTTTGGCTTGGCGGATAGCCCAAGTGCATTTATTTCTGGCTTTTCTGTACTGTTGTCTGTCCAAGGGAAGTCATGAGTCCAGGGCTTTGTACCAGTGATTATCCTGTAGCCCCACTTGGTCTAGTAGTGCCTGAGAGATCCAAGGGGTGTCTTGAATTTTTATAATCTGCTTTGAGAATGGGGCAAAGATATTGCAAGTGGCATTGAAAGAATAGATGAAGTGAGAAAGGGTGGCATTGATGGACTGGGCTGTGTATATGGGAGACCAGTCATAGTTTGTAAAGTAGGTTTTGAAGTGGGGCAAGGAACCTTTTTTAGTTGCCTATGGTAGGAAACTTTGGGAGATGTGGTGGGGGTCTTGTTGGACCACCAGCAGGTTACAGTGGAGTGGTCATTCAGGATGTCAGGGAGCACCAAGACCTTTGAGAGGTTCTTGGGGTAGTTGGTAAGGATGAGGTCCAACAGTGTTGAGGAACTCGATTTGTCATTGAGTCTAGTAGGAGACTGGACAACTTGGGTGAGATCCAAGGCTGAGATAGAGTCCTTTCAGGGGGTGGAGGAGGATAACCTATTGTCATTGAAGTCCCCCTAGGCAATTAACTCACAGTTGGAAGGAAGCTGGGAGATGCAGGACATGACCACTGAGAATGCGTGTCTTTGGTTGAGAGGTGGGATGTAGACTGTCATGACATAGTACGTTTTACCAGGATTTCCAAGGAGCAACTTGATAGAGAGAGTCTGGGCACTGTGGGGGAGGGGGGATGGGGGATAGGCAAGGCTTTGAGGGAGTCCTTTATGTAGAGCATGCAGCTGCCTCCTCTTTTGCCTTGCCTGTCAGCCCAGAAGATTGAGTAGCCCTTTAAGGCCATTGATGAGTCAGGGGTATCTTTGGAGATCCACGTTTCTGATAAGGCCAGGATGTCAGGAGAGTGCTGGGCCAGCTATCCTTGGAGCGAGGTAAACTTTTTTTGTAGACTACAGATATTGAGTGAGGCAAACAGGAGCCCATGCATCCTATCACAGGGGGAGGAATGTGTGAGGGGTGGTCCCAGGTTGGGGTGAACATTGCCTGATAGGAGGAAAAGAAGGAGAGTATGACAGAGGAGGGCTGCCTTGAGGAGTTTGAATTTTATGGGAGCAAGGATTGCGGAGATAGGGTTTGGATGTAGACAGAAGGGTGGGGAGGGAGTAGACAAGATGAGCCAGGAGGGAAGTTTGGGTGGGGTGGAGGGGGCAAGGGGTGGGACCAGAGGCCGGGGGTTGGGTATAGTGTGCACGGTAGGTCTGGCAGGAAGTACCATGTAACTCAAGAATAGGGGGAATGGAAGAGGCTATAGGTAATTGGGGCAGAGTGGAGTTGGGGGGGCAGAAGGCACATGGAGTCTAGTAGGCACCAAAGGAGGGCCATGGTAGTGGGTGGGAGCAGGTGCTATCAGTATAAGTAGTTTGGAGAGATGGAGAAAGATGAGCTAGCAATATAGCGTAGTGGCAAGGTGGCCGACTCTGGGGCGAAAGGTGCAGGATCTTTGAAATGTTTTAACATACAAAACCATGATTTGCTACAAAAAAATGTTCAGTGAGTTATAATGGTAAAATTGTCCAAAACCTATGTTTGTAAACTCCTCATGCACCTTAAATAATACTGAGTGGACTGTATTGGTTTAGGCCATTTTTCTTCCATCGTTATAGTGGGATTATCTGGTGAAATTCCAAATAGAAAGTAGCTCTTCAATGCTAAGAACAAGAAGAAAAGCTCAGTGAATGTTCAAGAAAATGAGTGAGCAGTTAATCTGCAAACTACAGATGTATAGATCTCAGCTCATCTAATTTTAGTTATATTGACTTGACAAAGGGATTTGGTTACTTTGTGAACACACAGTGGTTGAAAATGAAAGGTGGACTGGGCATCAGTGTTGGGAGTTGCATCATGAACATCTGTTTTACCTGGGCATTGTGGAATTTTTGAGGTGATTCTTTAAGCTGTCTATGTCTAAGATACTGATCTACAGTATGAAGTGCATATTCTATTTGTTACACTAAGTCTGACATCCAAATATGTAATTCATTTGCACCCTAGATTTGACTGAATCTGATTAATTGGCTTGCTATGGTACATGTCAATTGGATCCTTTATCTCTAACCAGAATTTACTTTATTCCTGTACTTAAGGTAGTATTGAATCTTGATGTTAAAGGTACTTTTCATGCCTATTTATGGTTGAATTACTAATGCAAGTTAAAAAAGCATTCCCCAATGTGTCTTCTTTTAGTATATTTGTCTCATATTGTAGCTTTCTCTCATCATTTTCACTGAGTAATGCAAAAAATGCTCATCTGAGATTTAGCAGGATGCATAATCTGCATTTAGAAGTTTGACCTACATTTTCTAAAAATGCCTTGTGAAACTAATTTGTAGCCTTTGGAGAACAAGTTCATGGAACTGCAAGGGAACAGCAACCTGTCAGTTTCAATTTGCAAACTCTTTTGTCAGTTTCTTCTCGATCCAAAACATTTATGCGATTTTGCAAAGAGACTTGGGAAAAAAAACACTGTACAAGATTAACATTTGAAATATTTTTCAAGTGTAGAGTGCACTTCATGTGGAAGCCAAATAAGCGCAGGTGTCATAAATGAAGAATACTTGATCTTTTAGAGTATATTCCTTGTTATGCTAAAAAAGAGAGATGTTTTTAGTGGCTACATATCTGGACCCCAAGATTATGGGCTTAGATGATGCTTAATTCAGTAGTTTGTTGCATCCCTGGACAGGTTGTTTCATCCTCATGCTTACCCTGTTCAGTTTGGAGAACAAAGTAAATCTTAATAAGTATGCCATGCAACAGAATGGCATCTTGTCCATGGTGGGTGGGGTGTTGGAGTTTTTAATAGCACAGATGGGAATATCATTGCTTGTATAGGGGCTAAGGAGCTTTACATTCAACTATTTAGTGAGTGAAGCCCATTAACGCCAGTCAATAGGTCAATAAATATTTACTTTGTTTATACTGTGGTTTTAAAGAGCACCTTTCCTGGTGCTCACATCAAAAACTATTAAGAACCCTTACCTGTCCCCAGGTTCTATAGTGTAACATTAGACTTTTTCTCTACTACTATTTTGGAAGGAAAGGGATTGTACATCTCAATTTGGAGGGGAAGGGAATCCTTAAGTTGAAAATAGAGGAGTTCATTGGTGAAAAGTGGGGTTTAAACTTGTGAAGGGGGGTGGGATGGGAGAAAAGGCTGTCAAGGGGGTGCCGATAAAGGAGGGACTCTGTCTCCACCCCCCTGGGGACCAGGAGGATTGCAGGAAAAGGCCAACTGGCAAAGTGCAGACCAGGAGAAAACAGAATCCCCATGGGAACACGAGCAGGGGAAATGGAACTATAGGGAAAGGGTGGAAGGTAGTCCTGCTAAATGCCAGAAGCTTGGGCAATAAAATGCCTGAGCTCCAGGCCATGTTAACTGAGGGAGCAGTGGATGTGGCAGCGGTCACTGAGACTTGGGCCACTGCAAGACATGACTGGGACCTGAACCTGGAGGGTTACACTATGTTCAGGAAGGACAGGGGGGAGGGAAGGGGAGGAGGGGTAGCAATGATAGTCAAAAACTGCATTGGCATAGGGGGAGTAGAGGAGGCGGAGGGAACCGTGGAGGCAATTTGAGTCACCTTGATAACAAGGGGGCAAGAGAGTAAAAATAGGAGTGGTGTATAGACCCCCTGCCCTGGCGGAGGAGCTGGAGGACAGTCTGGTGGCAGATGTTAGGAGACACTGCAGACTGGGCAGAGGAACGGTGGTGGTGTTAGGGGACTTAAACATGCCAGGAACAGACTGGGAGACTATGACATCCTCTGTGACCAGGGAACAGAGGTTGCTGGATGTCTCTCAAGACGCGTTCCTAACTCAGCAGGTAAGGGAACCGACCAGGGAGGCACGGGTACTGGATGTGGTCCTGGCAGACAGTGACCAGATTGGGGGCCTGGAGGTAAGGGACCCATTGGCGGGGAGTGACCATGCCAAGGTCTGGTTCTGCCTGGACCTAGGAGGGGTAGAAGGCTGCACAAAGACGGAAGTAACTGACTTCAGGGGGGCAGATTTTAAGGAAATGGGAAGGATCCTTAAGGAGCATTTGGATGGGATTGGGTCAGACATGGACGCTGATAGTAGGTGGGAAATCATCAAGAGAGGGGTGCAGGATGCTACCAGCACCTGTGCAAGAGTAAGACGAAAATGCGGTAGGGCCCAAAAACCCTGTTGGTGGACCAGGGAGGTCCAGGAGGTGGTGTGGGAAAGAAAGCAGCCTATAAGAAATTCAAGTGCTCAAGGAGTGAAAGGGATCGAGGGGAGTATGAGCTGATGGCTAGAAGGGCCACTAGAGTGGTGAGGAGGCGCTAAGGCAAGGAAGGAGCAGAACCTGGCCAGGAAATTAGGAGAGGGAAAAGGGTTCTTTAGATACATTGGGGAAAGACGAAGGGTGAAGGGGCCTTTAGCAGGATTAAATCAGGGGAGAGATGGGCACAAGACCTGGGGGAGCAGGCTGAGGTACTAAATGAGTACTTCACCTTGGTTTCACCAGGGAAAATGGGGATGCTGCATCATACATGGAGGAGACAGATAATGAGGAGGGGGGACCCCACCGATCGGGCAGGTCTGGGGAGAGGGGAGGCATCACTGGCAGGTGGGGAGGGCTAAGCAGGAGAAGAGGTACCAGAAGGGAAATCACAGCAGAGAGAGTGAGGGAAGCCCTCAGCTCCCTTAAGACAGAGAAAGCACTGGGGCCGGATAAATTACATCCTAGAGTGCTGAAGGAACTTGCAGATGTCCTGGCGAAAACCCTGGCAGAGCTTTTCACCATCTTTCTGAGGACAGGGTGGGTGCCCCAAGACTGGAAGGTGGCACATGTAGTGCCTATCCACAAGGGGGGATCAAGGGAGGTGGCAGTGAACTACAGGCCTGTCAGCCTGACATCGGTGGTGGGCAAGGTGATGGAGGGCATTGTCAAGGAGAGGCTAGGGGGGACCTGGATAAGTCAGGGTGCCTGGACGATAGACAGCATGGATTCATCCAGGAAATTGTGTCAGACAAACCTGGTGGAGTTCTATGACTGGGTGACAAGTGCCTTGGACCTGGGTAGACCAGTGGATGTCCTCTTTCTAGACTTCAGCAAGGCATTTGACTCTGTTCCTCACGTGGGCCTGTTGGATAAGCTAGGAGAAATGGGGGTGGGAAACCAGATGATCAGATGGATAGGCAATTGGCTCCAGGACCGGACCCAGAGGGTCGTAGATGGTGGGATAGTCTCATCCCCAAGGAGTGTCATTAGTGGGGTCCCACAGGGATCAGTCCTTGGGCCCCTTCTGTTCAATGCCTACCTATCTGACATAAGGACAGGAATCAGGAGTGAGATGAGTCTCTTTGCAGATGACTCGAAACTGGGGGCGGTGGTGGATGGGGAGGAGGGGAGGGTGGCCCTGCAGGGGGACCTGGAGGCTCTGGAAAGATGGTCTAGAAAGTGGAAGCTGAGGTTCAATGCAGGGAAATGCAAGGTACTCCACCTGGGGGCCAGAAACTCAGGCCAAGTGTACACCCTGGGAAATACTACAAGTCTCAATGGCTGAGAGGGACCTGGGGGTGGTGGTGGATGTCAAGATGAACAACTCTGAGACTTGTAGGAGGGCAGCAGCCAAGGCCAACAGGATGCTGGGATGCATCGCTAGGGGATCACCTCCAGAAGGCGGAAGTGATACTCCTCTGTATAATTGCTTGGTGAGGCCGCACCTGGAGTACTGCGTGCAGTTTTGGAGGCCACACTTAAAGAGGGACATTAACTTCCTGGAGAGGATCCAGAGGAGGGCAACCAAAATGATTTGGGGCTTGTGGGACAGGACCTATGAGTAGAGGCTCGAAGAGCTAAATATGTACACACTGGAAGAGAGAAGGGACCGGGGGGACATGATGGAGGTCTTCAGGTACATGAAGAGGGTAAATGGGGGAGGAACAGTCAGGGTGCTTCGAAGGAAGGAGGAAGGGGCCACTAGAGGGCATGAGTGGAAGCTGGAGGGGGGAAGATTCAGGGGAGAAAGGAGGAGGTGCTACTTCATTGAGAGGGTGGTGGAACCATGGAATGCGCTACCTAGGGGGCTGGTGGAGGCAGAGACAGTGGAGGGGTTCAAGAGGGGGTGGGACAGGTACAGGGGAAGGGTTCTGGAAGCAAAATCCACCCAGGGTGGGGGCTGACCAAATGAGCAGGCACGAAAGACCATTAGGCCTATTCTGCTGGCATTTTAGTATGTTAGTATGTTAGTAATTTGGCTCCATGGAACCAAGCCACCGATTCCTTTCCACTTTCAGATACTGTGATCTGCCCACTTTCTGATGTCACTATATGGAGAGTGTGGGGGCACACTCCATAGTCATGAAAGGGTCAGTTTTTAAACTCTGTTTTACATCTTTTAGATGGCCATTGTGAACAAATCAAGAGCACTTCTCAACTAACAAGGACCTTGTTAATAGAGCAGTGTCCTTGATTTGTTTGTGACTGCAATCGAAAATATGTGAAATGGAGTTTAAAAAATAGACTCCTTTTCATGTCTATGGAGCATGCCCCCATGCTCTCCATATAGTGACACAAAAAAAAGGACAGCTCACAGTATCAGGAAGTGGATAGGGATTGGTGGCTCTGCTCTGTGAAGCCAAATTAGGATCCATTCCCTTCCAACATGGGGGACAGAAAAAATCTAATTTTGGCACCATGTGACTTGTGGGCAGGTAAGGGTCCTTCATGGTTCTTGGGGGACAATGTTAAAAAGAAAAGGAAGGGTGCTCTTTAAAGAGCCAATGATGTCACCTGGAGAGTTTTAGAAACATATTAATTAGGCACATTTTCTCTTATATTTCTATAATTTCTATGTTCAGTTTACAGTTTTTTGATAATTATGTACAGCTACATTCCTATTCCTGACATCAAATTTATTTTTGAAATCACAATCTGTTGTACTAGGAATGATTATGATGTCTTAAAGATATGACAATGATGTCAGGGGTAAACAATAATGTCACAGCTGATGAAATCTAATGAACATCATGCTCATGACAAGAGAGACATTGAATTTAAAGATGAAGCACTGGGCACAAGTTCATGTCAGTAGAAAGATAATCAGGAGAAATGTATCAAAATATTTTTTTCACCCACAGTGATAGTGTTGTGGAATGTATTACCAGAGGAGGTGCTAAATACAAATAGCGTTCGAATTTTAAAGGTTAGGCATGATAACTACCTGTATTGTGACCATTTGCATTTTTCCTTCCCCTCCCCGATTTTGCACATGGGCCTAGTCAAGATAGGGTGTTTAAGATGTTTGCTACTTACATCTCCACTGACTGTGCAAAAAGGCTTATCCCAGATAGGGTGCTGAGGCTGTCTGCTAGTTATTTCTCCCACTGACATTGTACTCAGGCCTACTCCATACACAGTGTGATGGTCATTTGTTATTTTCACCTACACTTTACTCTGCCTTTCCCCTACACCATTCCCACACATAGGCATACTCCAGATAGAGTGTTGCAGCCTTTTTATGTATTCCCATAACCTGGACTCCATTCTTGTACGTTTCTCGTACCTTGGAGTGCTGGTCAGGTATTTCTTGGTTATTGCTTTTAGCAGGACAGGTAGGCAGACTTGTTTGGCCACATGCTCTTAGTTCACATCACCAATTATACTGTATTGTATGTACCTAAATGCAACTTGAAATTTTCTAAGAATCACATTTGTCCTGAAGTGTCCTTGCAATAGAAGGTGCTATTTAATTTATGACAATGTTTTTACATTTTTTTTAATACAGTGCAAGCCAATGCTAACCAACACAGTGATACTACATTTTCCATTGGGAGAATTTTAAATGTACCTCAAGGTTTTATTGTTTCAACCAAGACAATTAAAACATTCCAAGGGTATTACTGCCTGAATCTAATAAATAGTTAGGCCTTGAGCCAGTTTGGATGGCCTAGTTATCAAATTCACTATTTCAGTTGTGTAGTGTTTTTGCAGACTTATTCTTGAAAATTGGCAGCCACTTTAGCAATGAAGGGGAAACTGAAGCAAAGATGAATAAACTAGAGCAGTTTGTCATGTTCAAGCAATAAAGCATTGGTCAGATTAAGCTCATTTCCAAACTAAGGACTTTGTTTAGAGTATAGAACATATGGAGTCAATTCTTAAAAATGTTTTTTATCAAAGTATTGAATTCCATGTGTATGTAGACTCTAACTTGATGACTTACCCATTCTATTGTTACAGAGGCTAAAATTCTAGAATAAAATAACCTGGCAGAGCATAACTGAACATTCAGATTAAGGGAAGGACTTTTGAAAGCTTTGAGTTGTGTGCTGTTTTCCCACCAAGCCCTGTCACTCTGCAACCGCAAACTCAAGCTATGTTTTTAAGTAAGCATTTTGTGGCTACAATGTTAAATCATTTGCACCAGTCCATGACCTATAAGGCCACATGTAAGAAACTCACCATCAGACACAACCGCAGAATGCTGCAGCCGGCAAGATGGCAGAGACAACAATTTTCAACTGAAACATTTTCTGACACAGACTTTCATCCCCAGTGAGGCCCCAAAGTAATTAAACTAAAAAGCTCTCAGAGGACTCAAAAAGAAGGCAGTGAAGACCGTAACATATCTAGACATACAGGGCTCAATTTTCAGAGCCCCAAGAATGAAACAAGGCCCTGTTGTGACGATCATTTGCTGCACAGGGCTTGCGGCATTCTCCCGGCCAGCGATCAGGATTTTCAATCCCAAGGGCCAAATGCCACAAGTTAGACCTCCACTCTACCTGTCTATCAGACCAAATTTTCCCTGGTCTAACTTGCACCATTTGGGAACCCTTTTCATGGGGCTTGAGGAAGCCTTTCATCCCACTTTGAAAATCGAACCACAAGATTCTGGAAGTTACAAGACCAAGAAGTAGCCAGTAGGTTAAATATCCTTTTATTTCAGGACATCATGCAGTATGTTTTGGAACCACATTGCTCTTACAATATCCCAGCACTTCACTTTTCTGAGCCTCATCAAGGGTCAATATCATGGTGATTATGCTTCTGCTTAAATACAGCGAGTAGTCAATAAAAAGGCAACAAACACTCATACAAAGACAGGGGTTAAATAAACTAATAAAACAAATACTGTGATTGGGACATACATATCTAATGCAAACAACATCAGTGTATAGTAGTTATACTATTTCATATAAATACATGTCTAAAATGGCAGTTAATAATAGTAAAGGGGTATGAGGATTGGGTGTGGAAGAAAATATGAAATGAGAAAAAATGAAGTCAATGTTTAGACCCTATTGTGTATTAGTGGTATGTGAAATTAAAAAATTTTGCCCAGTGGAATATTTCTCATAATCCCCGCATTTCACGAAATATTTTGCTGGTGTGAAATCCCTTATTTTCAGGTGCTGAATTTTGCCACCCACAGGTGAAATTTTGCATTTAGAGCTGGGGGGGTGATATAAAATTGAAAAAAAAAAGTGTTCCCCCCTCATGTCCACATCAACATTAAAATGTTTATTCCTCTCAACACCCCATCACACCCCTGGTGTCTAGTGGTCCCCCCTGGATTGCCAGCCCACAATAAAGTATCCCCCCACTGATATTGAGCCCCATTCTCCATCCATAAAATTTGCAATAAAAATTAATTTACCCACACCCCTGGCTGATAGTGACCCCCCCGAGATTCACATCCATTCCCCCCATTGCCAGTAAGTGCCATCACCATGGCCACTGGGGCCAATGTAAGTTGTCTTACTGTAAAAAAATCTTTCCCTGGTTTCAAGTGGATCCCTACCCCCCAACCTTTCCATAGTAACCACACCCATCCCTGCAACCCCCCATCTATGACCCCTGTGGGCCACTGGCACAGCCCTCCACTCACCTCCACAGAAGGCAGCCTGACTCACCTCTTTTACAAATGAGTCCAATGCCCGAGTGAGCCCATTCAATGCCCCAGTGGCCACAGTGGTGGCACTAATTGGCATGGGGGGGACAGATGTGAATTTAGGGGGGGGATCATGATCAGCCAGGGGGGTGGGGCCACTAGACACCAGGGAAATTAATCGTGAATTGCAGATTTTATGTATGTGGAATGAGGCTCAATCTTAGTGGGGGCGGTACTTTATTGTGGGTCAGCAATCCAGGGGGGTGGAACCACTACACACCAGGGATATGGTGGTGTCTTAAGGGCATAAACATTTCAATGTTGGCATGGAAGGGAGGGGGGAAACACTTTTAAATTTTTGTTTATATAGCAAGCCTAAAAAAATTCCACATTTAGCACTGGCGAAATTCTGGCTAAATGCCCCAATCTTGTGAAATATTTCATGGGGCGAAATTCCTGATTTTGCCTGAATTTCGCCATTAAAATAAAATTTTCTCTGCATCTCTATTGTATATGGAATTCCATACACTCCAAAATGTTGTTGTGGTACAGTTCAAAGGTCATAAAAAGTTGTTATGGTATTGTTCTGATGTCACAACAAAACCAGAACTTTTCAGCCTTGACAAACCACCTCACTAGATGAAGATGCACTGTGTACCAAAAAAGTCAGGGCAAAATGGTGGCGCTACATAGGAAGCAGTTCATCGAGACAGTTTAGACACAGACAGCCATAGATGGCTCGGTGTAACCAAACTGCATTAATTTATCCATTTTTTTTAAATAAGCATTCTCACTGTGAATCTTATCTTGTCATGGACTGAGGATCAGGAGCAGGAATGACTGTCATCAGCAGTGATTCAGTAGGAGACAGAAGTGTCGGAGTAAGCAGAAGCACGAAATCAAGTTAAACTTGAAAACTTAAATATTAAAATCTCCAGGAAACCATACACTATGTAAAATAGTATATGGGTGACCATACACAACCAAGGCTGTGTTTCCATCTTTGGGATGTGATGCCATCATAGAGACCTCCTGAGCTTTGCTCATGAGGTCTGAATGATGTCATCACATCCACTCAAGGGAAACACAGCCTTGTTGTGTGTGGTCACTCATGCACTAGTCTATATATAAAATATGGTTAGGGCTTATTGTGTATAGATTTCAGCCAGTTCAAAAAGCTTGTTGTGCACAGTTGAAAAGTTGTTATATGCACATTCTGAAGATGTTCTTGTTCACCTTCTATAATCAGTGTGCCTGACTTTCCCTCTCACACAGACTGTTGCTGCTTCCCTGCTCCTGCTATCACTTTCATTCACTCGCTCTGCTTCAATTGCACAGACAATGTTACAGTTTCAAGCAATTTTATAAAGGATTCCAGGCAGCAGTTACATCTGTATGAAGTTTTTACAGGTTATGTCTTGGATCATCCACTTAATCATTAATATACCACTGCAAAACAGATCCACTTCTTTTTCTAGGGGGAGCCTGAGGAAAGCACAAGGTCCCTAATAATGCTAGAAGGTATAAAAACATGAGTCAAATACAGTAGAAGTGAGATTACAATTTAAAAAAAGAATAAAGTGGGATGTGGTCCCATGGCCACATAAGAAGATACCATATAAGGAAACTATGGACTTTTATGAATAGGTGTACATGCATTTTGATAGAAACAAGCTACTATTGGGTAATACAGCAAATGGAATGGTTTTCAAGAAGTAGTGTTCCATGCTGCAAAATGTTACCCAGAGGTGTTTTGTGAGAAATAAAGAATATTATACTGGATTAATGAGTGGTGTTTATCTGATCTGTTCTGCACTGGAATGCTAATGATCTCACACAAGAATTGTCTGCAGTGGTTCTCTCGGAAGAAATGTTGGAAAGGAAGAAATACACACTGGAACAAGAAAATAAACTGAATACTATAAAAAAGTAAAATATGGCTGACCATATACAACTCACCCTGTGTTTCCATTGCAGGGTTGAGATAACGGCATGCACCTCTGAGGCTTCACTCTCAAGGTCCATAGCCCATATGCTGTTATCTCTATCCCTTGATCGTAACACAGGCTTGTTGTGCATGGTCACTCAGACATCATTCCTTATGTGTGAGGGAAGACATTTTTTTTTAGTATAGTTTGCAGATCTGAAAATGGGAAAAGGGGAAAAACAAAAAATATAACAGTACTATAATGGTTAATAGGCAAGGAATGGGAAAGGGTTGGAGAAGAAAGGATTTTTGTTTAATACAGCATGTCTAACACTTCATATCTTGGCTCATAATTTGAACACATTCTCATACTGTACAGTATATATATAAGCATTCATCATTATGAAGCAGGTGCTGTATAGGGTTATTTAGAATGGACCAATATTCATTGGATTCCAAGCTATACCAAGAATACTGAAATTCTAACCTTTTTTCAAAATTTGGAATTTCAGTATTCAAGGCCAAAAATTCAAATCCAAAAACCCTAGTGGGATATGGAGTCAGAATCTGAATCTGATTTTGATTCTGCATCTAAATGTTGCCTAAGCCTTTCCTTGCATCCCTCACCCAGGGGTGTAGTCCTGAAGGGTTGCAAGGGAGTAGCAACCCCTTACTTCATTTTCAGAGGGAGCAACGCCCCCCCCCCACTTCACTTCTGATAGAAGCTGTACCAGGCTGTACTGTTCTGGCTAGCAATTAAACACAGTTCTGTTGCTTTTCTTCACAGATGTCTGGTAGGCTTGCAGTCTATCATTCACCTCTGCACCATTTGATACAACCCATTACACTTAATAGCTGCCTTTGAAGTCTGAACCATTCATTGCTTAACCTGATACAAAAGGACTGCACAGGGCACAATGAGTTAACTTACTTGTCCTAAATTAACTGTATCCCCGCCCCACACCCTTGCTGTCTCAGGCAAGTATTATGTGATATCTCACTATATTCAGTGGACAAAACTATGAACAGAAAATCCAAAGAGGAGATATATCAAACACAGTATGTAGGTTGTTCTTGATGTTTTACTGATGATTATTTATTTCTTGTTGTACTGTTTATTGGTGAATTCATTAGATATTATTCTGCATGTATAGCTAGGATAACATTTAAAGTAGTCCCCAGAAACTGTCTCTCAGTGAAAGTCCAGATTTACAGGCAACTAACTAAGGAAATAATGCACAAGGAACAGGAACTCTGGAGCCCACACCTGCAATTGAAATACACAGCCAAGTTAATTCATTGTAATGAACATGTCATGAATGTTATTTACAATGGGTAATATTTCTAGAATCAATTCCCACAATTTACATTAATTTACACTTACATACCATATGACCTAAGCAAGTCACTTAACCTCCCCAGTGCTCCTGGGTCACCCCTGAAAACAGACACTTCTGCCCAGTAGACCTTACCTGGTTACCAAAGAACAAAAAAGTAAATAAAAAAACAGGTCCAATGACAAGCACCTACTTAAAGAACTGAGAGTATCTGTCAGTAAAGGGAATATAGCTCTAATCTTCTATGCAACCAAACTCTGGAATGTTATCCCTTAACACTAAAAAACAAGGAATGCCATAAACTTTTTATAGCAGAACTAAAATGGCATCAGTTATGTGTTGAGTATTGAGTAGTGCATCCAGTTCTGGAGATCTTATCTCAGTAAGGACAGAGCTAGATTGGAGACAGTACAGAGGAGGGCAACAAAAATAATACACAGTCTCCATAAGTTGCCATACAAAAGCAGATTACAGGAACTCAACATGTACTCCCTGAAACAACACAGGGATAGAGGGGACATGACTGAGGCATTCAAGTTTCTGAATGGTATAAAAAGAGCCTCCACCCAGTAGCTCTTTATGGTTAGTAGCACCAGTAGGACAAGAGGACATGAGATGCAATTGAGGGGAGGAAGATTAAGGGCCACATGTGAAGGTTTTTCTTCACAGAGAGGGTGGTTCACCCACAGGATGGTCTACCAGCTGGAGTCATAGATTCTAAAACAGTAGGGAAATTCAAAGCAGCTTGGGACAGACACAAGGGGATTGTCTCACAGAAATCCTAAAGAGGGCGTTAGGGCTCAGGATAGACTAGATGGATCCTTGGTCTCCATCTTCTGTCAATTTCTTTGTTTTTATGTTTCTATGTAATTGTATTTGATAAACCTGTACTTAATGTTTTTTCACTGCTTGAAGTTGTTGTATCATGTACAGTATGCTAAAGCTACAGTGTGTTTCTTGTATTTGTGAATGTGCCTTGGTCTCGGTCACAACTGACAACAGATTATGTTCTGTTTCTTGCATTTGCAAATGTGTCTTGGTCATAACTCCTCCTAGTATTCTACCTGAGGGTGCTGGTGTACTTTAATTAGTATAGCAGTAGTCAGACACAGGGAGCAGCCCCGTCTCTGGGGGCTTCTCTGAGTGAGTGGGGAGGGGGACAGAGTTTTTTGTTAAAGTTGCAAGGTAACAAGTGTAATGCATGCTGTAGCGATAGCTGACTGTACTCAAGAGAAATGCTATATAGTCGAGTGTTTGAAGGGTGGTAGAAGTGGGATTTTTTGCTTTAGTTTTGACAATTCTTTTTTTGTTTAAAAAAACTAGATATTTTGATAGTAATATTGGTTGTTTTAACAAGTCAAAGAAGGCTTTAAAACCAAGCATATAGTGCCAAAATTATCCTCAAAATACATCAGAATGCATCTAAGACCTGTTAGCTTCTAGGGGCCTAGGAGGCCCCCAGACCCCCAGCCTGTGGGCGGTTAGAAGGATGTGGTTTGTGAAGAACCCACACTTCTAAATTTAGCACTACACCACTGCACCCACTTGATAGAAATTCCCTCAATAAACCCCTAGTTGGCCAGGAGAATAGCCCTGCCTCATCATCCACCTGTCTCCATCCTCTTACCTTATGTGATGGACTGTCCATACAGCAATCCTGGTGCTGAAGGCCAGTAGGTATCTTGCAGCCACTGTTAGATAGAAGAAATAAAAGAACTAGTCCATGGTTGGGTCACATATACAGCACCAGATATCTCAGAAAATAAATATAATGAAAAGTAAGGCATGTCAAATGCAAAAAAAATAATTATATGCTTTTTAAAGATACATACATTCAGAGAAAATGTTTAAATTCAAATCTACATTCAGTTCTTCTGGTTTGAGATGTCACAGTCTATGAATACATCTGCCTTCTTTTTGCCATAGGGTTTTCAGCATATTGTCAACTCTCCTGTTCAGACACCTTTTCTCTAGCCCCATAAACTGCATATATCTTAGATTGGAGTTATGCAGTAACTGAAAATTAACTGCAACAGGACTCTTGTGAACAATATCATGAACATATTCACTTGTTCTTGAATTATCTTTTAAATGCTGTATCTGAGGGTTCTCCCTATGTAAATTAAACTACATTTGCAACAGATGACATGCATGATACAATTTGAACTGCAGTTTATAAACTCCCTAATATCCACCTGGCTATTTTCAGTGAGCTGATGGAGGATTTTCCCTGATATGGCATATTCTAAAACATTTCTTCAGTGACACTTACTGTAAAAAACATTTTGGATATGAAGTCAGTCAATTTAAAGGACTTTCCTTTTCTCTTTTATACTGGCTGTGAACTAATGCCTTCTGGCACTGGTACTCTTTCTCATTTGAAGGACACTCTCCTCCTGTATATTTTTCACCACCCTGAGGTATTTATAGGTCTCTATCCTTTCCTCTTTCACTTTCTGCTCTTCTTGGGTGTGACTTCTGATATCCCTCAGTCTCTCGTCATAGGGATTTGGACACTACCACTGCAACATTTTAGTTGGCCTGCTATAGACTGCCTTGGCCCTATGTTCTTTCTGAGGTGTAGCTTCCAGAACCAGACACAGTACTTTAGGTGGGGCATCACTATTAAGAAATACAGTGGTAACACATCCCTCCTGCTGGTGATATCTCTCCCTATGCATCCCAGCAGCCCAACAGCCCTACCCAGTGCTTAGTCATACTACTCTGCCACTTTAAGGTCATCAGATATAATAAACGCAAGGTTCCATTTCTGCTTGGTGACTGTCAATACTTCGCACCATCCTGTACTCAGCTCCTGGGTTCCTTTGCAATAGGTACATTATTCTGTTATTTTTGGCTTTTAACCCAGCTACCATACCTTTGACCACTCCTAGAGTTTTGCAAGTTTGTATGCACTCTCTCCACCCCCTCCTGAGTATCCACCCTATTACAGATTTTGGTGCCATCTGCATAAAGGCATACCTTCCCTTCTGGCTCTTCTGCAATCTCAGTTATGAAGACATTGAGGAGGACTGGTCGCAGTACTGAGCCCAGCAACACCCTGCTGGTCACGCTCCCTTCATTAGAATGAGTCCCATTAATCACCACCCTGTCACCTACCCATGAACCAGTTTCTTACCAAACTTACCACTTTGGATCCCACCCCAAGGCTGCTTAATTTCTTTATCAGTCTCCTGTGTGTCACAGTGCTGAAGGCCTTGCTAGTATCCAGAAAGGCTACATCCAATGCCCTCCCCTTATCTATTTTCCCAGTCACCCAGATGAAAAAAATCATATATTGCCTGGCTGACATCTGCCCATAAATCAACATTGCCTTTAGTCATGTAGCAAACTGGATTCAAGATACTCTACTAACCTTTACTTTATTTGAATCACTGCTGAAAGAAAGTATTGTGGAATATCTTGAATCCTGTGGGTTACAAGACTTAAGGAAGCATGGATTCATGGGGTGAGTGGGGGTTATGCAAATTAATCTAATAAATTTATTTGGGTGATCAAGGTACTAGATCAGGGTGGAGTGGTGGACATATCTTACTTAGACTTCAGTAAGGCGTTCAACACTGTTCCACATAGGAGACTAGTAAACAAGCTGAGTAGTTTCTGAGTTGATCCAAATGTGGTAAATTGGGTAAGAAATTGGTTAAAGGATAGGCAGCAGAGGGTGGTGGTAAACAGAGGCCATTCTGATGAAGGGAAAGTGACCAGTGTGGTGCCTCAGGTATCACTACTGGTTCCAGTCATCTTTTATGTCTTTATACGTCACATTGCAGTGGAGCTAGAAGGGGAAGATCTGCCATTCTGTAGATAACACCAAACTCTGCAATAGGGTGGACATTGTAGGAGAGATTGAAAGGATGAGTAGTGGCCTGAGAAAACTCAGGGTGTGGTAAAGGATGTGGCATATGGGCTTCAATGCAAGAAAAGTGCAAAATAATGCACTTGTGACACAGATCCCATGGGGCAAAGTACAAAATGGAGGAGTGGAGGGGAGTGGTACTGGCTACCACCAAACAGGAAAGACTTGGGGGTTCCTGTAGTGCCTTTGGATGTATCCCGTCTGGTCACATAGCTTTGTCTACTTTCAGAGTCTCAAATTCCTTCAGGACTCTCATGAAAAAATGGACTTGTGTCCACCTCCTTTTCCTGCTGCTCCCTGGTGGATAACTTCCCCTTCCTCAGCTTTGAAGACTGAGCAAAGTTCCTGTACAGGATGTTTCCATTTTCTTGATCCTCTTCTATGCAGTCTCCCTCTCTTATCCTCCTTATCCTCACTATCCATCCCACTGCTTTCCTATTCTTGCTTATGTACCTGAAGAAAGTCTCATCCACTTTAGCTACCACCTTGCAGATCCTTTCTTTTGTCTGTGCCTTTGCTATCCTCACAGTCTTAACTACTTCACTCTGTGTTACTTAGTATGCTTCCCTGTCTTCATCCCTCTGTGTTTCTTTGTACTACTGAATGCCATCCTTTTTTTTTCTTCACCACTGTGTCTACTTCCTTAGAGTACCTCAAAGTTATTTTTTTTGCTTTTGCTTTTTTTTTAACTAGGAGAGACACACTAAGCTGAAAGCTTGTTTACAGGTGTGACCTGGGAACACAAGGAAGTAAAGTGACTTGCTCAGGGTCACACAGGATCCAAGTGGGGGCTATGGGAGTCAAACTCTAGTCTCCAGGTTTGCTGCTCAGAGCCTTAAACCACTGCACTATACTGCTTTTGCTCACTACCTTCACACAGAGGTCAGTTGCCTTAATTATGCCTTCCATTATTTTTCCCTACTGTTACTCCAGCCCTCCCTGGCAGTCCTTCCCTTCTAGGGAGTTATGAACCAGTTTCTCATTCCTTTAAAAGCTGCAGTCCTAAAGTCCAGGACCCTTGTACTTGTGTGGTTTCTCTCTGCTCCCATCTTAATGTTGGAGTCACACTGTACAGTAATCACTGTACCTAGGGGACTGCTCACTGAAACATCTGCAATACTGTCCCTGTTGTAAGCACCAGTTCTGACACTGTCTCATCCCTAGCAGGTTCACTGACTAGCCGCCTGAGAAGTGCCCCCATAGGGAGTCAAGGATCGCCATGCTCCTTATTGGAGCTGCAGCTAGAAGACTCCAATACACATCTGGCAGACTGAAGTCCCCAGCTAGTGCATGATGATGGTTTCCCCTAGTGCATTAACCAACTTCCTTCACTGTGCTGAAGGTCTGTATACAAGCTCTGTACACATAGCAGCAACAGCTCCTGTCTCCAAGATTACCCACAGCACCTCCAGCACTTCATTTTTCTCTGGGTGCTCCTGTATTTCCATAGCCTTGATTCCCTCCCTCATATATAAAACAACACCTCCTCCCTTCCTCTCCCCTCATCTCTCCCGAACAGAGTAGCCTGGAATGGACATGATTCAGTTAGGATTGTTAGCGCACCACAACTCAGCTATGGTCACCAAATCCAGGCTAACCTCTTACATAATGACCTTTTAGGTCTGGAATTTTATTTTCCAGGCTCCTTGCTTTGGCATACTGTACATGCTTTACAAATCTGACACCCTCCCTGTCTACAATCCCTCTCCCCTTTTCTGCCTTTGCTGCTCCATGAAGCTCACCAATCTCCCCTTCCCTTGTTACTGACTCCGATTCTTGTCTCTTTTGCACCTCTCTTCTTGCATTCTTGACTGACTCCCCCTTCTCCTCTATCCTGTTTTCACCCATTTCTTCTTCTACCCCTGCCCTGGGGGTGACCTTCCCCCAATGAGCCCTCCCTCCTTGTTGCTTTATCCTTCTTGGGGGCATGTTTTGCCTCCCTTGTTAATATAGACTCCCCCAGACTAGTTTAAATACTCATCCAAATAACATTTATACCTTAGATATTTGAGCCTTAACAAAATGAAGATGAAGCTTAAACATTTAAAAAAAATTATTTTTTTTAAGTTTGGAAATACAAGACACTAGCAAAACATGTCATTTTTTTCATCTTAAAAATTAGCTTTGTTATGGGAACAGCTGTAGTAAAAATCAATCTGCAAAAACATGTCTGCATCTGCTCAGCTGCTCAAAACATTAAAACATTTCTAAATTTAGTGTTGGGATTTGACACTGACAATGAACTGTCCACCATCTGATGTAGCCAGTAGTCTCAAAATAAAAACATACATGGACTAGATGAAACAGGTCTAGACTCAGCTTAACATAAGACCACCTGAACAATGCTCTTTACTGCTGAAGTGTATGGATTTTTAGGCTATTACAGTAGCATCACTTCATTTGAGGGCAGCAGAATTGATAAAGTATCTTTTGTATTTTCTGTCACTCGACACGAGATGGGCATTATTTGTTTTTTAATTTATAGTCAGAAGATATCTCAATGTTTATACATTGTATACACAAGATTATTGTAAATATGAAAACTTTCTATTGTAAATTCAAATCTGGTCACTGCATTTCAAAAATGCCACGCTACTGTAAATTCCTTAAACTAGACTCCAGCTCTGGTCTGACCTGTTTTGATTCCAGTGGACTAACAAAGTTGCAATACCCTGCTGCTACAGTACATACAGTAACTCAAAGTCATGCAATTTGATGCAGTCTGAAAATCAGGAGAAATAAAAAAAAAAACAAAGTACTGAAACATCAAAACTTACTTAGTGCACAGTACCCAGAGCAATTTTAAAATTTCAGCACAAGGTGCCAGATGGTAGAACAAAGGGGTCTGCACTGCAGGAAGTGAAATTAAATAGTTTATCAGTGAAATGCAGTATCATTTTTTTTAATTCTGAGACTTCCCAAACACCATATCTGTATTCAAAACGAGTTCTAGCAAGAGCCAATAAAGCTGAAAAATATTGGTATTGTGGGCAGTGAGAAATGTGTAAACTAGCAATTGTTGCACTAACCACTGATCTCCTAAGTGCTCTTTCCAATTGTTGTGATATGCACACACTGACTAATACATCTACACATACTCTATATGTATATATATATATATATTCTAGTGTAACATAGCAGTGCTTGGTCTATGCACATTTTTACAGATTAAAAAAGACATTAAGGGACCGTTTTCTTCTTCTCAGGCTCTGAGGGATATCGAAGGATGGGGAATTGCCACTAGACAACTCATTTAAATCAGCAATGATATGCATAATGCTGAAACTGATCTAGACAGTGGGAGAATATAGACTAGCAATTTTTGCACTAACCATTGTGCCAACTAACTGCACTTTCTAATTGTTGTGATACACCCACATTGACTAATACATATACACATATATATCACAGTATAACATAGCAGTGCACTGTCTACACACACAGAGCATTGCCACACACACAGACACACACACACACACACACACACACACACACACACATATTAAAACACATACACTGCCTTATATGGTATTTGTTTACATATATATCTAAATCTAACTTTTACTGTATTTAGGATAAGCACTGTGTTTTGCACTAACCCACTTTACTAATCTATGGCATGACTGGGCAACTAAGGTAGCGGACCAGGGAGATGTGGTGGATGTGGCCTATTTGGACTTCAGAAAGGCCGTCAACACCATCCCCATAGAAGGCCAATTAACAAACTGTGCAGCCTTGGGGTGGATCCTAAAATAGTTATGTTGGTAGCGAACTGGCTGAATAGCAGGAGTCAGAGGGTTGTGGTAAACAGGGAGTACTCTGAGGAAGCAGAGGTGACAAGCAGAGTGCCACAGGGGACAGTGTTGGGGCTGGACCTCTGCAATGTCTTTATTGGGGACATTGCATAGGGACTGGAGAGGAAGATATGCCTCTTCACAGACAATAAAAAGGTATGCAATAGGGTGGGCATGCCAGAGGGTGATGAAAGAATAAGGGAAGACCTTAAAAACTGGAGAAATGGTCTGAAGAATGGCAGTTGAGATTCATTATAGAGAAGTGCAGGATCATACACATACAGCAGAAGAACCCTGGGGCAAAGTAGGAACTAGGTGGAGAGGTACTGACAGTCACAAAGCAGAAAAGGGACTCAGGAGTTATCTTCTTGGAGGACCTAAGAGAAACTAGGCAGTGTGATAAGGTGGCTGGAAAGGCTAGTCAGATGATTGGATGCTTAGAGAGGGGTCTCATGAGTAGAAAGAATGAGGTCATCTTGCCCCTGTGTAAGATGCTCATGAGAGATGGCCCCTGGAATACTGTGTCCAGTTCTGGAGGCCTCATCTGAGAAAGAACATAGACAGGGTGGAGGTGGTGCAGTGGAGGGCAACTAAAATGGTGCATGACCTGTGGGTTAAAACCTAATAGGAAAGATTAAATGGGTTAAATATGTATTCCCTGGAGGAAAGGAGGGAGGGGGAACATGACTGAGACATACAAATATATCACCAGTATAAACAGAGTACAGGAAGGAAGCGTCTTCCATAGTAAGAGATGTCCATGTCAAGGGGGCACAAAATGAAGTTAGAAGGGGGAAGGCTCAAGGGAAATGTGAGAAAATATTTTTTCACAGAGAGGGTGGAGGATGCCTGGAATAGCCTACCAAGGGGGTGGAAGGGGCTAAAATGGTCACAGAATTTAAGAAGGAGTGAGATGGACACAGGGGCATCATGGAAGCAAGGGGGGTGCCAGAATTCAGTTTGGGCATGGGGCCTCACATTATAGAGGGATTAAAGGGACAGACTGGGTGGTGATGTGACTCCCACCCCCCCAGCCCAACCTCTCTCTTGGCAACCACAACCCCCATCCCAGATCCCACACACACCCTTACTCACCTGAACAGGTCCCAGTGTGAAGATTCACTATCTGATCAAAGACAAGTCTTGCTGCTAGAACTGGCAACTGCTATATAAGAAATAAGGTAAGTGCGGTGTAGCGTACCTCAATGGGTTTTCAACTGCACTTACCATATTTCTCATATAGCAGTCACCAGTTCCAGCAGCAAGATGTGTCTTCCATGGGACAATGGATCTTCCCACTGGGATCAGTTCAGGTGATTGAGGGTGTGTGGGGAAGTCTGGGATGGAGTGAGATGGGGTGGGGTGGAGGATGCTTAGTGGGAGATTGAGCTGGGGGTGCAGGTTGCATCAGCGATGGACCTTTTCTAAAGATTAAAAAAATACATTGAGGGACTGTTTTCTTCTTTTCAGGCTCTGAGGGATATTGGGGGGGTGCCACTAGACACCTCCTTTAAATCAACAATAACATGCATAAGGCTGAAATTGATTTAAAAATCAGGGATTGTAGACTAGCAATTTTTGCACTAACCACTGAGCCACCTAACTGCACTTTCTAATTGTTGTGACACACACACACACACACACACACACCTGACTAACACTATTCCAATATATCATAGCAGTGCACTATCTGCAAACTTGTTCACAGATTAAAAAAAGACATTGAGGGACCATTTTCTTCTTTTCAGACTCTGAGGGACATTGGAGGGTGGTGGGGTTGCCACTAGAAATCTCATTTAAATCAATAATGACATGCATAAGGCTGAAACTGATCACACAGATATTGGACTCCACAACTAGAATGAACTACAAAACTGGCACCAGCACTTTGCTGGACTGGATCCTGACTACTCACCCCTCCCGTATCACTAGCTTCGCCGTACTGCCTGACTCTCTCAGCGACCATTCCCCTGTCAGCTGCACCTGGTCAAACAAATTCTGGAAATCTCCACCAAAGGTCATTCTGAGCAGAGTCCTACCCCGTGGAAAGCTATCCCACCTAAAATCACATCTACTAAATCAAGACTGGTCCCCCATCAACCTGGCGCCCGATGCAAATATAGCCCTTGATCAATTCATGCGCATTGTCAATGAAGCTTGTAACATCTTTGCCCCACCAAAAAAGCAAAAAATTAAACCCCTCTGCAATCCTTGGCTCACGAGTTCCCTCTTAAAGAAGCTGAAACACAGGGACCACCTTTGGGAACCAGCCAGAGAAACAGGAAAACAGGCGGACATCCAAAACTTCAAAAGAGCTAGAAATGATTGCACCAAATCCATACACCAACAGAAATCTGAATACTACAAGACTGCACTTGCTGACACCTGGGGAAATGCAAGAGCATTCTGGAATAACATTAAAGATGTTACTGGGAAGGAGTCCAAATCACCCCCTACTGCAATCACAATAAACGGGAATATTATCCTGGACCTAAAAGTCATAGACAACACCTTTAGTGATGCCTTCACCGACCTCAGCAGCATCCTCCCTCCTGACTTTTTCAACGACAGTGACCCCCCTCTTCCCACCCACCAGTCATCACCAAAAAATTGTCCCCCTTTCTACTTCAGAGCAGTAAGCAAAAATACCGTCAGAAAATACATTTCCAAAGCCATCAAAAACACTACAGCAAGTGCTGACACACTGACCTCAAACTTCTGTCTCTCACTCTAGACGAGGTTCTGGGGCCTTTCACCAGGATCTTTAATCTCTCCCTCTCTCTCAGCCAATTCCCTGACAAATGGAAGGCAGCGACTGTCACGCCTATCCATAAAGGTGGTGACCGGACCTCCCATATGAACTATCGACCTATCTCTATCCTGTCACCTCTCTCTAAGGCCCTGGAATGGATAGTAGCAGACCAGCTCACTGATCATCTGGACAAGTACAACATCCTTTGCCGGCAGCAACATGGATTTAGAAAATGTCACAGCACTGCCACTGCACTTCTTGAGTTTACAGGAGCCATACATAACTCCCTTGATCAGGGTCGCCTAACCGGAGCTACATTCATCAACCTGTCAAAGGCTTTTGACACTGTCCACCACTGCCTCCTGGTGCATCAGCTACTAAACATTGGCCTCTCCGGAATCAGTGAAATGGTTCAATAGCTATCTTGACAACAGGTCCCAATGTGTAAAAATATCAGGAATGGTCTCCGACACTAAACTGGTTCACTCTGGTGTCCCCCCAAGGCTCCATCCTGGGCCCATTGCTGTTCAGCCTGTTCCTCAACTCCCTCCCCGACTCCACCTCTCAGCAAGTCATACTCTGTGCAGATGACGCGGTGATTCTTGCCTCTCATCATGACCCATGCCACCTGCAACAAACCCTTCAACACGGCTTCACCTCTGTTGAAAGCTGGTTCAAAGAACATAAGTTAATCCTTAACCAGAAAAAAACGAAGACCATGATTTTCACCAGCCACCAAAACAAGCACAAACACCACCAACTCTCTTTAAACACCTGCCTTGGGGACTCCCTGGAACAGGCTGACTCCTTCAGATACCTAGGAATCACCCTAGACCCACACCTGTCTTTTGGAACCCATGTAACCAATGTCGCTAAAACCGTGAATACTAGACTGGGCTTACTCTACCGGCTTCGTCAGCACCTGACTAAAGAGGCCCTCTTTGCCGCAGTTCAAAGCTCCATCATCTCCCAGATTGACTATGGTCTTGTCATTTATGGCACTGCCCCTACCGCTGCACTCAGAAGGATTACTACCACCCAAAACAAGGCCTGTCGACTCATCACTGGGGCCGAACGGCTCACACACACCTGTGACCTCTACTCACAAGCTAATTGGCTTCAACTTAATAATAGAATTCAGTACCAAACCTGCATGGTTGCTAAGAAAATACAGTTGGGAACTGCCCCTCCCGGGGTCTGTTCACTCCTTCAAACGAAAACCAGCTCCAGAATTACCAGGGGATCAAAGCCACAACTTTTCCATATCCCCCGCTGCTGCACAGCCATTGGCCAGCGTTCATTCGCCTACTGGGCACCCACTTGGTTTAACGGTCTTGCCAATGATACTATCAAAACCGCTGGGCTAGGGGCCTTCAAATCCAGGCTCCATAACACCCTGGTCGCTTCCAGCATCTGCGACTGTCATTGATAATGTCTATGCAATACCACTCCGCTACCACTCTTTCCTATATCTAGCTCATTACATAACGCACTTGCCATAGTCTGGCCTCTGCCCCACACACTCTACAGCACCTGACAATGCCACCTTCCTGGCAGCTCCATCCCACCCCCCCTTATCCTTACCACCTCTCCACTCTTCTCATTCTCTTACCTCCCCCGTGCCCCTCCCATTCTTTCTACCACCCCCCCCACTGTCCTCTTCCTTTCCACTCTACCCTCTCCCTGTCTGTTTGAATTTGATTTGATATCGTTTACCGTTATTGTGTAACAATTTTGTCTATTGTCATGTGTTACCTATGTCTTGACGTGAAACCTTTGTAAAAGAGTCCTGGGCTCAAAGGTAATTGTAATCCTAGAATTGAAAATAAATAAATAAATAAAAGATAGGGGAAGGGAATGTAGACTAGCAATTTTTGCACTAACCACTGAGACACTTATCTGCACTTTCTAATTGTTGTGATACACACACACTGACACACACACTAACACTATTCCAATATATCATAGCAGTGCACTGTCTGCAAACTTGTTCACAGATTAAAAAAAGACATCGAGGGACCATTTTCTTCTTTTCGGGCTCTGAGGGACATTGGAGGGTGGTGGGGTTGCCACTAGAAATCTCATTTAAATCAACAATGACATGCATAAGGCTGAAACTGATCTAGATACGGGAGGGGAATGTAGACTAGCAATTTTTACACTAACCACTGAGACACTTATCTGCACTTTCTAATTATTGTGATATACACACACTGACTAATACATTCACATATATGCACATATCTATAGTACAATATAGCAGTGCACTGTCTACGCACATTTTTACAGATAAAAAAAGGCATTGAGTGACCTTTTTTTGCTTTTCAGGCTCCAAGGGACATCGGGGCGGGTGCCACTAGACACCTCATTTAAATCAACAATAACATGCATAAGGCTGAAACTGATCTAAATAGCAGGGGAATGTAGACTAGCAATTTTTGCACTAACCACTGAGCCACCTAACTGCACTTTCTAATTATTGTGACACACACACACACACACACACACACACACACACACACACACACACACACTGACTAATACATATACACATATATTTCCAGTATAACATAGCAGTGAACTGTCTACAAACATGTTCACAGATTTAAAAAAATACATTGGGGACCATTTTCTTCTTTTCAGGCTCCGAGGGACATTGGAGGGTGGGGGGTTACCAATAGACACCTTTTTAAATCAGCAATGACATGCATTTACTTATACATCTAACCCTAACTTTTACTGTTTTTAGGATAAGCACTATGTTTTTCACTAACTCATTGTACTACTCTATGCCATGACTGGGTAACTAAGGAAAAGAACCATGGAGGAGTGGTGGATGTGGTCTATCTGGACTTCTAAAAGGCCTTTAATACCGTCCCTCAAAGAAGGCTGATTAACAAACTGTACAGCCTGGGGTGAATCCTAAAATAGTTCTGTGGGTAGAGAACTGGCTGAATGGCAGGAGTTACATGGCTGTGGTAAATAGGGAGTACTCTGGAGAGGGAGAGATGATGAGCAGGGTGCCACAGGGGTTGGTGTTGTGGACGGTCTTCTTTAATGTCTTTATTGGGGACATTGCATAGAATATGGGGGGGAAGGCATGCCTCTTTGTAGATGATACAAAGGTATGCAATAGGGTGGATATGTCAGGGGATGTTGAAAGAATGAGGGATGATCTTAAAAATTTGGAGAAATAGTCTGAAGAATGGCAGCTGGGATTCAATGTAAAGAAGTGCAGGAACATGCACATAGGGCACAAGATCTAGGGGCAAGGTACCAACCAGATGGGGAGGTACTGACAGTCACAAAGCAGGAAAGGGACCTGGGAGTTATCATCTCGGGGGAGCTAAGAGAATCTAGGTAGTGTGACAAAGTGGATGGAAAGGCTAGCCAAATGGAGGAGTATAAAGAGGGAGGTCATCCTGCCCCATATAAGATATTCACAAGACCACACTTGGAATAATGCGTCCAGTTCTGGAGGCCCCATCTGAGTAAGAACATAGACAGGGTAGAGACGGTGCAGTGGAGGGCAACTAAAATGATGCAGGTCCTGCAGGGTAAGACCTATGAGGAAAAACTAGCCAAGCTGATATTTAAAATATTTATTTCATTTGGGTAAAGCATTTAACCCATTTTTAATAATGAATTTTTACAGTATATGCCAGTTGAGATTCGATATGTCATTTACAGTGTGGTCATGCTTTTGCCCATTTTGTCTAATGTATTTGCACAACACAGATCTGCAGAGAGGCAGTTTCAATGTGGTCTTCTTTTTATACATTTTTAGAATGTGTTTTCCCAGAATATGCCTGCTTATTGCTACATATTTAGCCTGGATAGTTCACAGAAGATGTGACATCTTATTTTCAGTAGGGTTCTATATCTACACATTATTATGCTGCATTGCATAAAATCAGAATATGCTGAAAACAATATTTTACATCTGGATTAGGCTACCCTGGATAAATACATTATAAAAATGACCCCACTGAAAACAAGATATTGCATCTAATCTGGGATATCCTGAGTACATACACTGCAAACATTTGTAAAATAAAGATTCTCTATGAGAATGAGATGTAGCATCTCCCCTGTGCTATCCACGACACAAAATATAGGATAGGGAATATTTAAAGGAAATCTATAATTCTTTCTGTACTATCATTATGTAAATCATGTAGTCAAGACATGATGGAAGTGGAGAAGAGGCTAAGTTGATGAAAATGTCATTTTAATCATTAATCAGCTGAATGTAAATATATAATAATGACCCATTCGCTTCGGGGTCCCTCAGGGCTCCATCCTGGGCCCCATACTTTTCAGCCTCTACCTCAACACTCTCCACAGCTCCTGCTCTGGCAAAATGCTCCTCTATGCTGATGATGCAGTTCTCTGCTTCACACCCTGATCCCTCCACTCTCCAATCATCCCTCCAGCATGCTTACAATCAAACCGAAATGTGGTTTCTTGATCACGGATTAGTCACAAATCTCAAGAAGACCACGTCTCCACCCATTATAGCAAGCGTCCACATACAAGTACCAAGGAATCACCTTCGATACTGCCCTCAACTTCCACACCCACATCAACTCCCTCTCCTCCGCCATAAACTCTCAGATTGGCTTACTCTACCATCATAGGAATTTCCTTCCCCAAGTTACCCTCCACCTGGCCATCACCTCATCCATCCGGTGCAGGGTCTGCACCAGAAGACATATGAAGAGAGACTTAAGGAGCTTAATATGTATAGCCTTGAGGAAAGGAGGGAGAGGGGGACATGATAGAAACTTTCAAGTACCTCAAGGGAATCAACAAAGTCCAAGAGGGAAGCATCTTTCAAAAAAAGAGGTGTGCAAGAACAAGGGGGCACAATTTGAGGATAATGGGGGGCAGCTCAGAGGTAATTTAAGGAAGTATTTTTTCACAGAGAGAGTTGTGGATGCATGGAACAGCCTTCTGAAGGAGGTTGTGGAGTCAAAAACAGTGGTGGAATTCAAGCATGCATGGGACAGTCATAAGGCAATTCTAGGGGGTGGGGGTAGGAAGAAGTAGGCTGCTAGTTAACTAGGATCTGCAGCTTATCCAGTAGGCAGGGAAATGAGCAGACTGGGTGGGCCAAGCGGTCCTTATCTGCCATCAAATTCTATGTTTCTATGTTTCTAAGTCAATATTCTTCTCTCACCACTGAAATAAGTCTAATAATTCCCCTCTCCTGATTATCCCCAGCACTCTCCGCCCATTAGAGCAAGTGTCCATGTACAAGTACCAAGGCATCACCTTCGATACTGCCCTCAACTTCCACACCCACATCAACGCCCTCTCCTCCACCATAAACTCTCAGATTGGCTTACACTACCACCATAGGAATTTCCTTCCCCAAGTTGCCCTCCACCTGGTCATCACCTCATCCATCCTGTCCCTAGTAGACTATGGTCTGCCCATCTATGTGGTGGCTGACAAGCGCGCCCTCTCTAAAATCCAGATCTCCATTAATAAGGCCAGCAGGCTCTTTACCAGAGCCTCCAGCCACACTCAAACCTGTCTGGTCTACACCTGTACCAACTTGCTCAACATCGAGGAGCGTCTGCAGTACCAGACCTGCTTACTGTTAAGAAATCTCTGTTTGGACTCTCCCCCCAGGGTCTCTGCCTCCCTATAGCATGTGTCCCCATCTGTCACCGCACATAACTCTGTTAAAGCCACCTTCCTGGTGCCCAGAACCAAGATGTCCTTTGCCCAGAGGTCTTTCCGCTCCTGAGCCCCCACCTGGTTCAACTCACTCCCAATCTGCATTTCTAGCACCGCCAAAATTGGTCCCTTCAAAACCACCCTAAGGAACCACCTCTTTAATATCCACTGCTGTATTTGTAACTAACCCTGCCCCTTTTCCCCCCCGTGGGACCTTCCTGCCTGGCCCCACCTGTCATGACAATGTCCTCTGGACAGCCTATCCATCTCCCCCTCCTACTATAAGTTCCCCCTCTAGGTTCATGTAAGGATGTACCCCTCTGTATCACCTATGGATTTTGTACATCAATGACTGTAACCTGTAGTATATGGTAATATGTAACTAAGTGTTTTATATGTTCAGTGTTTCTCTTGCACCTGCAATGTTGTCCTCTGTTGTATCCCGCACAATATACTACTGTCTGCCCTCCCTGCCATAAGGTGCCTTTGTAAATGAGTCTCTGACTCAAAGGTTGTAAATCCAACTTGTACAAATAAATAAATAAATAAAACATTTACCATGGTAGCAAATTCTGCATTGTAAACTGAACTTCACTGTGTTCCATTTAACCAAGACTGACATAAACAAACAGTTTCTTTATTGTTTTATAGCACATTAGGCTGCAGGATGTATTTTGAATGTTATGGCCATGAGGATAGTGTGTATTTGTGTGTTTGTTTGAGTGAAAGGGGTTAAAGAAACAGCTGTCTTCTGATGTAGTAAACTATGCTGTACATACTGCTTGAGGCTGTAATGTAAACGTAGATCTAAAACCAGAAAATATGCTATTTACAAAGCTAAAAGTCACAGGTTGTATTTATCAGCCATACTTTAGCTCAACATAAATGTTTTTTCCCAAAAAGCATAGTAAAATGAGTAACAAAAGATACCGTTCTTTACTTGCCTTGGGGGTTAAAGAAGTAGCTGTCTTCTCTTATACTAAAATGCATTCTAGATACTGCTGAAGCCAGTAACAAGTTTAAGATAATTGGTTGTGCTATTCACTTAGTTTTAAAACCATAAAAGGTGGCTGTTTTCAGGGCTAAAAGTTTCATAATGTGTTTGCCAGATAAAGCCCAATATAAATATTTTTTTTTTTCAAAAAGCATAGTAAAAGTAGTAACAAAAGATAACAGTTCTTTTCTTGTCTTAGGGGTTAAAGGGGCAGATATATTCTGCAGTAGTAAACTATGTCTGAGATAGTGCTAATCAGATAATGTCTTAAGAGGTTAAAAAACAGTGTAAATCTTTTTACAAGATTTGTTGATGAGAAAGAGTGATTAAGCTGACATGTTTATGAGCTATGAAACTTTCTTGAAAGAGAATGCTAGCCACATTGAAGCTAGTAGTTATCATACAAAATAGTCCAGTCCAACACTGCTCAAGTTGAATAAACACGGTGGAGTAGTTTCACAAAACCTCTAATTTTATCTAGTCCATTAGGAATCTGAACAGCTCCCTTGTTCTACTGTAATAGCAAAATGTCTGCAGGGCTCTGCCCACTGTAGATGTAAAAATGTACCACTCAGTCCTATTTTAGTCAGTCACCTTGACTCATTCACTTTGGTTCTTGATGGTTTGCTGTATCCAAATTTTAAAAGTGGGCTTCAGAAGTAGATGTCATACAGGCAGTAGCAGTTACAAGAGAGAGCACTACAGAAGTATTTAGCATAGATTCAGCAGTGGCAGTTTCAACTGCAGCAAACCAAAGCTGATACAAAAATCAAGTGATATGGCCAGTACCTAACTTAAACCCACTATGGCTGTTAAATGCATTTTAAATTTCTTTACTTCAATCTAATTTTTAAAACTTGCCAACAAAAAAAATAAACCAAGGTGTACCCTACCATTAGAGACCGGTCATATACCTATCAGCTGATCACACACTAATATTTCAACATCATTTGTCATCTTAGAGTAACAAGCGATAAGAGAATGTGTCTTATAGGCATGTCTTTTTAAGATACACACACATATATATATATATTGAAAACTAGTGAGCATCATTGTGAAAACTAATAAGAAATGAATCATGTAAATATAAAAAGGATCAATCATGCAATTGTAAAGATATAAATATGGAAAATTAGAAAAAGTCCATAATAAGAAGTGATCATTCATAAATGCAATCAATTATACATTTGACTTGATATGCAACAACGATGGCAAAAAGAAATGATCTTTCATAAATAAAACTTAGTATGGAATAAAGAAAAATAAATTGATCTATAAACTTAAATTGTAAAAGTAGTACTTATGGGGTTAAATATCTGCTTTCTGACATGTAAAGGCACACATACCATTAATGTGGTTCAAATATTTTCATTTAAATAAAAAAATTACTACATAGTTGAAATTCTCTGTTGATCATTTTGACTCAAGAAGTCCAGCTTTAGGCATTTTTGTGTTTGTGGACTTTATCAGGCTACTTGTAGGGATGCTTAGAACCTCTCATAATTTAATTCAAATAGTCAATAGACCCACTCATGGGAATGCAATTTTGGATTTGATTTTAAAAACTTTTCTGAACTTTTATGAGACCTGGTTGAGGACTCATTTGGTTTATCTGACCACCAGCTTGTAGATTACTGCCCTACACCTAGCTACTGTATAAGTTTCAAGACTGTCTGAAACATGAAAAGAGGATATTAAAAAGGAGAGACAAAACAGAAGTCACAGAGGATGAGGTAAATTATCATCAACAAATGTTAGGAACTTTCACTGAACTGCTGAAGAGATGCGCAATCCTTTGGTTGATGTAAAATCCCTTATGAAGAACTTCAAAGACTTTGATGGGATGGCAGGGATGATTAGATTGAGTATTTGATTTTTCTATACATTACCATTTATGCACCATCAAAATGATGCCCACTGCTCAAATGTTTACAGTCTGTGCTGTGCTGCTTCTATCTCTGTTTCTCTGAAAAAGTTTGCGAGGTTTTACCTTGAATGTGGGCTTGGACTGCAGAGCACAGACGGGGCTGATGACTTACACTCAAAATCTTCCTCTGTCAGATCAGGGCCTTGATACATACAATCTCCATACTTTGTAAGGCTCTATTGGACTCGATGGGTGTGGACTCCATTGGTATTGCATGGAAGTCTGAAGAGGACATTGGTAGTTCACCTACAGGAAGAGTTAGGCAATTGACCTGTAGGGAGTTAACTAAAGTCATCAGCTCCTCTCATTGGAGAGAGCACTTTTGTAGACAGTTGGTTCTTTTCTTTTAAACTCTGGTAATTTTGGCCCACTATCTCTCTATCAAATTTTTTTTTTGCTGGCATGAATGTAGGAAGACTTAGGCTACCCACACTCATTATATTTGGAATTGCCAATACTGCTTCCTATTCTTCGGGATCTGAAAAAGGAGTTGGTGGAGCTTTTTTGGAAACCGGTTCCTTTTATGGACAAATATTTCCTCCAGTACCATCTGGGATTGTGTGACAAACTTTCCTGATACTTATCAAGTACAGTACCTTGATTACAGCAGTCAAAAAGATAATTAATAGGCTCCAGCGTACCCCACAGACCCCTGAACTGAAGATGTGGCACAAAACAATCAATCACATTTATTAAAAATTAGAAAAAATAACCCATTTCTTCAATAAACAGACTACTGTAAATTGTATAATTTCACTTGGAATGGATGGCTCCTGCATGTAATGAATGATAGGGACTTCGTTCCTTAATCAGGAGGACAGTAAAGAATAATGGAGGTAGGTTTGAGAGACTTGATGGGATCATAGAATGTTGGCAGCTACTCGTGATGACTAGGTCAGTCAAAGTGCCAGGGCAACTTTGTTAGCTCTGGTCTGTGCAGAGGGCACATAATAAGTATATAAAATAATTTAAGGCTTCATTTGTTAACTTCAGTCTTTTGAGTGTTAACTCTTGAAGCTTTACCCAGTATATTGTCTGCCATGATGTGACTAGCTGGCTCTCCCTCCACAGCCCCCTGTACAGCCCCCCACATGCCCATATAGACCAACGAGATATTATTCTAGTGAACAACTCTAATAAATCAATGTTTGATTGGTTGAAGGTCGGGTTGCCCACTTCCTCCCTCACCCAGTATCTAAGAGTGGGGAACAAGGATGCCATATAGAGCAGAGTCAACCATAATTCAATGCAATACCTTGCAATAATACATGTCATAAAATACTGCCTGATGACAAGCAAGCAATAGCACACAATGAGGTGTGGGTTATGGGCTGATAAAAGCACGCCATAACTCACACCTCAGAATGTGTTATTGCATTTATAAAATGGGCCTCATAGTAGTTATTTAATGGGTCCCCAAGTAATTGTTTAAAAAATAAAAAAAGAGCAAACAAAAAGTTAAATAAATAAAAAAGGAGGTTTCAATACCTCAAATACAAAAAAATAGTCCCGTCCCCCCATTAAAGTACATTCAGAACAGTTTATGGGCCATATAGGGCTCCCTATGTATTCCTCAGGTTATTAGGTTATCTGCCTATGACTGGTGCTTTTCCTAAAATGTTTCTTTGGTGGTAGGTTTGAAATGCTCATATCAACCATTTGCCTGACATTGAGCATCCACTTTTACTGAGAGTGAACGTGTCTCAGTGCAGCTGCCATACATAACGCTTTTCGCATAGCGCTTAAGAGATTTCTGATGTAACTTTCAGCCAGACAGTAATAACAGGATTTTTTTTTAAACTACAGATAAAAGATTGGGTCTGGGTTTTTACTTGAAAGCTTGAGGAGTGGCCCTGTAGCGGCATTTGAAAGCCACCACACACACTGGTCTCACTTGATTGTGGTCCTGTTGAACCAGTGAACCACAGGACAGAGTTCACTTACAAAATACTACAAGCTTAGGGCTTGAGCAGGAAGGGGGAACTTGTATGCAGTGTGTGGTAGTTTGCTGTTTTCTCTGTTGGTGCCACCACTCTCCAGGTGCAGTTGTCATGGTTTCCTGCGATGCTTGCTGAGAGGTTGCAGCGGTGCAGTGGGACAGTGGGGGGATGCATTGATTTTTAAGTTTCTCTTTGAAACTTGTAAGTATTTCTTCAACTTTCCATTGAAAGTAACTATCTGGAGTATCCAACCTTTTTTTCCTGTCAGGTTTGATTGGTGTTGAGACTGCTCACTACAGCAGGCTGACACAATCAAATTCTGTTCAGGGTGGCACATTGATATATTGTTGTTCTAGGGCTAGTCTGGCACAGTTGATGTTGTTTGGATGGTTATGCCCTGATAAGGACATGGCTGGGTATGGCTTTCAGCCAGTCAGAATTAAGGAAATGTTTTGTCCATTTTATAAAAGGGCTCAATTGCTATAGAATTACACTATTCTTTGCAGTATACTGCAATATTTTGTGATATACTGCAGCATTACTGCATTGCATCCAGGCTGGTGTCACTGTATTTTGTTACAAATGGTATTGTGGTACATGTACTGTCATCTCAGTGGCTCTCCCACTCAACTTTTCTGGATCATATGTATTAACATAATCATGTCTCTACCACAGAGACTTGATTAATAAAAACTATATTTACAAAAAAATAAATTATCTCTCTCTCACACACAAACACACACACACACACACACAAACACACACACACGGCACATTTACACATACCTTGTTCACTGTGATCCCTTCTGCATCATTCATGGATGCTCCTCCTGAAATTCTGCCACCTGGCATTTTCATTCAGCAGCACACAGTTTGCTGCAGGTTAGTTCCTATGTTGGGTTGAACTTCCCACATCACAACATTTCTTCCTTGGTCATGGGTCAGGGTTTGGCTCAGTACACTAAAAATGTAGCTTTCCAGAGTTATAGAATATGAGGATGTGCACTGAGTGACATGTGGGGGTTGTGTGATCAAAGGATGAATAGAAGGTACTCAGAAAATGCTGTGTGGGGCCAAAGTATGGTAACCTTTTGTGTTTAAGCTGTTACTCACCCAATAACATTTTGCAAAACAAAACCAACTGTGCAAGTTAATTCCAGTGACATGGGGAGCAGACAAACATTCAGTGGATGGCTAGTAAGCATATTCATCTCTCATTGTTTTGGCTTTTTACGCACTGTCAGTGTCAGGTGTAGGAAGAGGGAGGGTAGTTTGGCATGGGGCTTAGTTGTGGAGCTACATTATTGCAGGTGAATCGGCATGTTTTCATACTGGCAAAAAATGCCTACATCTGTACTGTACATGAACCCACCAAAACATGATCATTCTGCACCACAATGGAGCCAACTCCAACACTTCCCATGCAGTTTACACAACCTGGGCTGCACCAAAATCTATTTGAGCACCTATCAAAAAGATTCAAAAAGGATTTGGTGACCTGTACTGTGCACATACTTTAAAGGACAATTTGGTTCATAGTTTGCAATCTTGTAAGAAGCCCCAAGGTCTGAGAGTAATTGGTTACCCCTCCACACCTCAGGGTTGTTTTTCCTGTGGGAATTGTAAATACTGTTTGTCAGTACAACGCTACCCTTTAAAACTTTTTTGACCTCTGTCACTTGCAACTTCTTAGTTTCAGACTGGCATATCCATTGCACAAGGTATCAGTAGTGATATACCTCTTGCATAATTTTTTTCCAACCTAGACTGGCCCCCTTTGGCCCTGCTGTACACCCCACTCCATCATCCCAGGACTTACCTCCACAATGGTGTTCCTCCCTGACTTGTCCCTTAAGGTGGCACCTCCGAGGCTGAAGGGCATGACCCCAGAGGATGTACGGATGTACTCTACTCAGTTTCCATGGAGATTGCCTCAGGTTAGGCTGCATGGGTCCTTGGTATATGGCAGGTGGCATCCTGTGGCAGTCCGGTATTTTCTGCTTTTCTGGGCTCCACCCACCTCCCACATGTTCGGCCACAGTGGTGTCCTGGGGATAGGGTCGCTTGGCTGTGTGTGATCATCCACATAGCCTAAAGCATCTCTAAAAGCCACCACCAGGATCTGCTCCAAGACCAGTCTACGCCAACCTACCCTCCTGGAGGGAACTGGAAAGGGATGCCCTTAACTCCCTTCCTGCAGACCTCCACTCTTGACACCCAGGGTTAGGATGCGAAAACCCTGTGCACATTTATGAGAAGAGGGCAGTCCTATCACAGTCTAAACAGTGAATCAAACTGACAATATATAAATTTTTATTCAGGGGCCACTCTCTTCTCCAGAAATCATTATGCTGGTATGAAGTTCTGGCACCAGGACTTTTCTTATCACATCACTTAACTCAGTTTGCACCAATGTCCCTATCTGGGCAAAACCGTGTAAAACCAGCTTCAAGCAATCAGTACTATAGGGTTTCCCACAGTGTGAGAAACCCAGAAAGGGTTTTTGAGAGGTTTTGGCAGGACTGTGGGGCAGCTTATTTTCTCTTTAAAAACACAACAAAAATACAACAAATACCACGCGCTACAGATGAATACCTGAACTAAAAAATTTAATCCAAGTGATGCTTTTTATTCTGTCAGCTCTTCATAAACAATGAGTGAAACTAAACCCTGGCGTTTTGGATCTTCACATGTTCCATCATCAGGGGGTGTGGGGTCAGGTGCAATACACAAGTTTAAAGCACCTAATTAAAGGTACAGGCATAAACAAATCAGGACGTATCACCCTAGAAAGCCCAACACAGCGAAATACATAATAGTGCAAATCCCCAACAGTAAAATTAAAGGGGACATACAGTAGGTTCCATATAACATCAGTTCTCAAACTCATTAAATATTTACAACAACAAAATTCCGAAAATGGTCTTACATATATACAATTTATGGTTTGAAACTCTGTCAGCCATAAAGTAAGTGGGAGAGGGAGAAAAAGGAGGGTGGATGAGAAATGGGGGTGGGGACTAAGAAGCAGGATAAACTGCATGTGCAAAAGCTGACTCAGTTCAAACCCCAAAACTATTATTTCTGGTAAGCTTCTTAAGTAAAAAGTCTACTGTACTTGTATGGGTATTAATATAATAAATGATTTATATGCTAACAACATTATAAATAGGAGTTTAATGTGAGCAGCTGTAAATATCACACATAAACCTATTCATGAAGGCAAATATGGAGCAATGTCTACAATTTCATTAAGTCCAGTGCCTATGAGTTCAAAGAATAAATTCATCTTTTTTCTTTTTGTAGTAACATCAGTTTTTAGTTGCCATCTTGTGGACGTGGTGTCTCTCAATGCCCATAAATTAAAAGGAAGACACATCTTTGTTATGAAATTGTGCAAAATGCAATCCAATAGGAGTAATGTGTGTCTGATATTATTTACCTTATATGTTTCTGGATTCATGTTTTAGAACACCTTATGGTATGTCCAACATAGAATTTATTACAAGAGCAGGATATAATGTAAACCACAAAATCAGAATCACATCTAATAAATTGTTTAATCTGTACAATTCTTCTACCTACCAGATGAATGAATAAAAAAACACTTGTACTGTGTTTGCGAATGTTACACCTGCCACATTTGTAAAATCCCATTGGTAAAGGTTGCAGCCAATTGATATATACTTTTGCATGTTTGTACATATTGTTTGTTACTTTATGTAGGACTACAGCTGTAGGCAATCCTAGGGTTTTCCCCTATTGCCTGAAACAACTCAGTATCACCTCTAAGAATATGTCAATGTTTAGTAATAATTTTAGAGATAGTCTGTGATATACTATTGAATTCTGTTACAAATGTTATTTTATTAATATCATGTGTCCTATGCCTTGGTTGCAAAAGAGTGGCCCTACTAATAGTTTGGGTTCTGTCATGTGCTCTGTCTAGGGTTGATGTTGTATAACCTCGCTCAAGAAACTCCTTATATAGTTCATCTGCCTGAAACTCAAAAGTGTTAAAGTTTGAACAATTTCTACATAAATGAATGAACTGCCCATAAGGTAGTGCCTGAATAGTATGTTTGGGGTGTGCACTGGTAGCCAATAATAATGTTTTACCACTTATAGGTTTATTATAAGTGCTGGTGTGAATGACTCATGTTCATCAACTTTAATACAGATGTCTAGAAAGGTTACCACTGTCTCATTTGCATCTGCTGTGAAATTTAAGTTAAAGTTATTGTTGTTTAACTCTCCAATAAACTCCATTGCTGAATTTTATCCCCATCCTATATAACAATGACATATTCTATGTATCTCCCCAAAAAACAATCTGGGGCAGGTATTGGTTCCTGTCAAAGCCAAACACCACAGCATCCTCCCACCAACCCAAAATCAGGTTGGCATTGGAAGGCACCATGATGGAGCCCATGGTGGTGCCACAAATCCGTAAATAATGTTCACTCTCAAAAATAAATTAATTTATATTCAGGATTATTTGAACATCTAGAAACAGAACTTCATGTGGAAAATCCTTGGCAAAACACTTATGACGAAAATGGTATTCTAGTACTTCAAGACCTAGATTATGTTTTATAGATGTGTATAAGGAACATACATCTATGGTCTTCCAAAAATATCTCTGTTTCCAATGTATATTTCCAGTTTGGTTAGTAAATCCATTGTATCTCTTATGTGTGATGGAACTGTTGTTACTAGTTCTTGTAAAAATGAGTCCACAAAGATAGAGAGATGTTCTGTAAGTGACCCCTGTGCAGAAATAATAGGACAGCCAGGGGGATTCTCTAAATATTTGTGGAATTGTTGGGTAAGATGTATGTTGTGGGAATTCTAGGACAATTAATTATCAGTATTTCTTTGCTTCTGTGATCCAGCCTAAACTACATGCTTGATATAGAAAAGTTTGAATCTTTTTTTTTTTTAAATGCGTAGTTGGATCAGTTGATAACTTTTTTTTATAATTACTTGATATGACACTTGTTTTATAATCTCCTGGCAATATTTTGTTTGTCTATAATGACTATGAGACCACCTTTATCAGTGGGTTTTATTCCAATAGACTGGTTGTGTGATAAACCATGAAGTGCTTGTGCTTCCAATGCTGAAATATGAGATTTTTGTTTGGGTCATCTGAAATTCATCAGTTTGTTTAAGTCCTGTAAAAAAGTGATTAATATGTTCATAGTGCTGGAGATCCAAAGGCAGATGCACAAAAAGTAGATTTTGGCTTTAAGCTAATTCTTCTACCATAAGCATATATCTGTGATCTTTGACCTCTCACTGTAATATCTATACAAAGAGGGGATTCTTGATCTTGTACCACTAGTTGTTCTCTGCAGTTAAGGTCTACATCTCTTTGTGGTCAATAAATTGCCTAGGATTCCTCTACCAAACTCAATAACATTTGCAAATCTGTCTAATTAAGTCCACTAAATGAATCAAGTGAGACTGGGTCTGCGAGGTCTGTTGATGTATTACTGCCCTCCAAAAGTGATTCATTTGTCCCAATAAACCCCATGTTCTTTCTTGAATAAAATGTCTTTAAAAGAAGCTTTCTAAAGAATTTATCAATGTCATTATACAGCTTACATTCATTAAGATTGGGGGATGGAACAAAATTCAGATCTTTACTCAGAACTTAAATTACCGCTTGTTTAAGATCATATGTGGAAATGTTCAAGATTTGGGCACTCTTGTTCTCAAATCCCACTTCTGTTTACTTGTTCCTGCCACCTCTCTCTCTTCTACCATGCCTGGGCTTTCAGCACCATGACCATTTGGGAACTGTTAGCTGTTAGTTTGTTGAGTAGTAGAAATGGAGAAAGTCACATATTTATTAGCATTATTAGTAAGTTTGTTTGTTCCTTAGTATTCTGTCTGCCTTTAAATCTTGATCTAGTGCAACCTCTTGGGAAATTATTATTTGTTTCTTGTCTGTTCCATGGGAAAAATTTGATTAGTTTCATAATCTTTAGAATCTCATTAGAATTTGTTATATTTGCGTTTGAAACTTTATTTTCTTGTGCTGCTAATTTAATCTGTAAATTAATTTGATAATTAAAATGAGGTTGTTCTTTTAATGGTAACAATTTTCTTTCAGCCTCTCAATTTCATTAGATAGTTCTTTGTATTTATCTTCATTCTGGTCAGTTACAATATTAACCACTTCCACAGCACAAGTGTTCAAAGCTTTGTACCATCTGTCATGATAAATAACTTTACTAAAACCACCTGTTGGTAGTTTTCAATACGTAATCCCGGTGGGGCACAACCTTTTTTCTTTATAAAGCTTTTAGATTTCCTAATGGTAAAACATATTTATCTCCTTAGTTCTAAGCTTTTCAAATTCGGCAAACAGTGATTTTAAATTAAGTGTTTCCACTGTTTGTTGATTGTGTGTAGAGAACAGGTGCCCAGTAACTAATCTGCATCAAGCTGATGCTGTCACTGTCTCAAATAAATGAACTAAATCTGTTGGATCTGATTCAGTTGTGTTCCCTGTATTCATACCTGCGTTACTGATGCTTCTGTCTGATCTGAATTATAATCAGATCTCTGTGTCAGCTGAAAAACCTTCTGAAGTATAATGCTCCTGATGATGTAAGATACAATCAGATATCTTATGTTGGCAGACAAGCTTTCCAGAGTATGAAGGAACAGCAGGTGAAAGAGGCAAAATTCCAAATCTATTTTAACAATAACCAGTAGACCAGTAGATGCAGAAATCTGGTGTTGTAGGTTTTGTCTAACTAATGTTTTTCAATCACAAAACCCTAATTATGCCTAGGTACATTGCACAGAAAACCGGCAATTACATAAATGCAAACTTCACAAGTACCATGTGCTCAAACCCCAATTGATAGGGTGCCAGGTGACTGGAAATATGACACTTAACATGCCAAAAACACAAGAAAAGCTGTAGCCCACAGAAGAAAACTTGAACTAAAAAATTTACTCCAAGTGATGCTTTTTATTCTGGCAGAGCTCCACAAATGAGTGAGTGGCAATAAACACTGGTGCATCAAGTTTCTACATGACCCATCGGGAATGTGGGGTCAAGTGCAACCTACTCTTTTGAAGCACATAATTAAAGGAACAGGTGAAAAACATCAGCACCTCTAGCCCTTGAAAGCTAGCCACAGTGAAATACAAATAATGAAAATCCCCAACAGTGAAATTAACGGGGACATATGTTCCACACAATATGAATTTTCAAACTCATTAAATATTTACAACAACAAAATTCCACAAATGGCCGCACATATATAACATTTATGGTTTGTAGCTCTGACAATCAGTGAGTAAGCAAGAGAGGGAGAGAAAGAATGGGAGGAGGAAAAGGGGGGTACTAAGAAGCAGGATAAACTGCATGTGCAAAGGCTGACTCAGTCCAAACCTTGAATTATTATTTCGAGTAATGTTCTTAAGTAAAAACCTGCTGTACCTTTAGAGGTATAAATATAATAAATTATTTATATACAGTACTAACAAAAATATAAATAGGAGTTTAATGTGAACAGCTCTGAATGTCACACATAAACAAATCTATTCATCTAGGCAACAATGGAGAAATGTCCACAGTTTCTTTCAGTCCATACAGTGTCAAACATTTCAATGAACAATGCACATCTATGAGGTGGCGACTGAACATTGACGTTCCTACAAAAACAAACAAGATGGTTTTATTCTTTTCAACCATTGGCACTGTATGGACTGAATGAAAGTGTAAAAATGTCCCCATATTTTCCTAGATGAATAGGTTTATTTATTTGTGACATTCAGAGCTGCTCAAATTAAACTCCTATGCATATTATTGTTAGTGTATATACCTATACAAGCAAAGTAGGCTTTTTATTTAAGAAGTTTGAACTGAGTCAGCCTTTGCACATGCAGAGGTATCCTGCTTCTTAGTACTCCCTTTTTTCTCTCCTCTCACCCCTCCTTTTTCCTCCCTCTCCTGCTTACTCGCTGACTGCCAGAGTTATAAACCATACATTTTATGTGACCATTTGTGGAATTTTGTCATTGTAAATATTTTTAATGAGTTTAAGAACTGATGTTCTAAGAAACATATGTCCCCTTTAATTTCACTGTTGGAGATTTTCACTATTATGTATTCCACTGTGTCGGGCATTCGAGGGTTAGATGTGCTGATTTTTCTTTTTATACCTGTACATTTAATTATGTCCTTTATAAGCATGTGTTGCACCTGACCCCACATATCCTGATGAAGGGTCACGTGGAGAGCCAAAACGCCTGAGATTAGTGTCATTCAGAATAAAAAGTGTTACTTGGATTTAATTTTTTAGTTCGTGCTTTCTTCTGTAGAGTGCAGCTTTTCTTGTGTTTTTAGGGTGTTAAGTGGTGTGCTTGAAGTCAGCTGGCACCCTTACAATTGGAGTTTGAGCACATGGTACTTGTGTTGTTTGCATTTTTGTTTTTAATTTCTCTTGAGCATCAGACAACTTTAATGTCCTCATCTTTACTCTTTGCCCACACAAAGTTCTTAAGTCAAGCAGCAGATCTTTATGTTAATCTTAGAAACTCTTGTAAGGTATTCATTTGGTGCTACTACAGGTAGCTTCTTTCTGGAAGGCAGATCAAATTCATTTGGGGCTTCCAATTCATATTACCCATCTTTTACACAGTCAAAGGCATGGTTTAAACATTGAATTCTTGATAAGATCCAAACCTTCTGTCCTACCTTCAGTAATCACCTTGTTGTGCAAAGAGGTTGTATGGGATCTCCCTGGTCATCCAAGATAGTCTCATTTGCATGGTGCTCATCCCACATCATGACCTGCAGCTGCGGTAATGGCATTTGATGGCCTGATGGAGGATTTGTCATTGACTCCTCCACTGAAAGGGCATACTGACCCCTAAAGCCCCCCCTCCATCCTCCTGGGACAATATCTAGGTGCTATATGCTAGGAGGTATACCTAGGGGGTGAGATGGCTGCCAGGTGTGGCTGACATTTGTCTGGAGCTCAGTATTAAGCTTGTTTAATACACTCTATACTGTATTTTTCAGCATTTTTAGCTTACAGCCAATGGTGAATCCAGGAATTGCACTGAAAGAAATGAGACTTTCAGTGTAGAGAGACTTTCATTTTAAAATTAAGTAATGTTGTTGGTATCAGCTAGTATCCATTTACACTAGCGGCAGATTTAGTGAGGTTGGAGGCTGAGAACACAAGAGTAGATAAGGTTGGGTTGTGAGACAGCATAACAGCCTAGTTTTTCTTTTATCCTTTAATAAGATCCATATAGTGTGCCATTGTGAGAAGAGTCTATACCTGTAATTTAGCATTGCACTTTTTGGAGTTCTACTTATTACATCTGGCTTACTGCTCCATTGACAGCATTGAACTGTGGCAGCCAAGTAGGGATGTGCAGAATTGGAAAATTTCACCCAGCTAAATATTTTGCATAATAAGCGCATTCCATGAAATATTTTGCTGGGTGAAATGTGAAATTACTCCTGCAGTTGGATGCAAAATTTCACCCCCAAGCCAGTGAAATTTCACTCGCTGGCAAAATTTCGCACCCGCGGTGAAATTTTGCCACCTGCAGGAGTAATTTTGCCTCCCAAGGCTAAATGTGGCCACTGCCCACTGGCCAAAATTCTCCATGGTGTCCAGTGGTCCCCCAAGTCGTCACTGGCCATAATAATATTAAATAAGAACTCACCCCAAGTTACCCTGCACCCATGATTTGTTTTATTAAAAAAAAAAAACACCCTCCATTCCCCGGTGTCTAGTGGCCCCCCCGGCCACCACTGGCCATTATAATATTAAATAAGTAGCCCCCCAAGTTACCCTGCCACCTCCGTCTGTTTTATAAAAAAAAATTAAAAATCACCCTCCACTCGCTGGTGTCCAGTGGACCACACACACCCCACCCCATCAATAGATATCAGCACCCACCCAGCCCTCCCACAGTAAACTGATCTGGCCAACACAGTCCTCCACTCACATCCATGGCTGGTAGCCCAACTGAGCACCACTGAGCACTTCAATGAATGAGAAAGAATGAGCGTGTATGTGTGCTCATTCATTTTCATTCATTCAAGCACTCCGTGGTGCTCAGTCAGGCTGCTGGCTATGGAGGTGAGGTGGAGGCTGTGCTGGTGGCCCAGTTGGGTTACTGGGGGGGAGCTGGGTGGGTGCTGATATCTATTGATGGGGTGGGGGGTCCACTAGACACCAGGGAGTGGAGGGTGAATTTTTTTTATAAAACAGACAGAGGTTAACTTGGGGGGTGCTTATTTAATATTATAATGGCCAGTGACAGCCGGGAGGGGGACCAATAAACACCAGTGAGTGGAGGGTATTTTTGTATTAAAAAATCGTGGGGTGCAGGGTAACTTGTGTGTGTGTGTGGGGGGGCTGGTTCAATTGATTTTTGGTGGCCAGTGGCAATGGGTGAAATTGCAGGTGAAATTGTGAAATTTTGGCACAATTTTGCATAACATTTCACCCAGCGAAATTGCCAATTTTGTGGCAATTCTGCCTGCTAAATTTAATTTCGCTGTATCTCTACAGCTGAGTTGAGGAGGACCCTAATGTGGAGTGGTGAGTAGTGGCCATGGTTTCAGGTCTGAAGACTTGAGAACTAAGGTTGAAGGGGACTGACTGCAGGCAGTATTGGCATGCAGGGGACAGTCATGAAAGATTTGGAGTTTGCGTTGGAGTCAGTCAAGGAGGAACTGGAGTGCTTACAGACCCTCCCCCATATTGCAAGACTTGTTTGGTGGTCATCCAGGGTTCGAGGTGTTGGTGAACTCTATCTGGTAATCTGTTCTCCTGACAGTAATGAAAGCATGCTCCAACTAATATCTGAACTCCCGCTAAGACCATGGAAGAATTAAAGTGGTGAGAGACTTGGTAGACTATCTTCTTCTTTTGTCTTTTGCTCTTATCACTTTAATCCCCAAACAGTGGTGAGAATACAGTTGCGGGGACATCTTTTATTAATATTTACTTGGGCATGCTCTGGTGGCAGCAGAGCTGAATTATACATATAGACTGAGACTGAATACTTATTGCATAGAAATATTTCTCCTCTGGTGGAACAATATCTGGATTCTCCTGACTTTCTTGTGGTTTTGCTGATATTTTTATTGTAAATTGTGGTTTTATTTTGGAAATAGTGGAGGAGCGCTGGTTGGCTCTATGTTATATTAGTGAATGGATGGTTGATGTGCTTGAATAGTTATATTACTGTATTGGTATATTGGGAATGTTTGGTTGTGTGTATAGGGTATAGGGTAAGTGAAGAGAAGGTGTGGTGGTTTTAAGCTTAGGGTGAATTTATGGAAGAAGTGAGGTATTGTTTTTCAGGTGTTTAGATCAGCCAGTGTAGCTATATATGTGGGTTTTGGGCCTCCATTCTCCATCCAAGCTGTTGGACCTCTGTCCCTTCAAATGACCATCCCCTGATAGTTGTGGCATAAAGGTGCCATAGGTAGGTGAGAATTGTGAGGAGACAGGATGGTAGGCACCAGGGTATTGGGACTGCTAATGAGGAGAGCAGTATTATGGTGGTGAGGACCAGGAGGCATTGTGGGGTGAAATGGGATCTACACAGAGGCCAGATGTGTTTGATTCCCATACCCACTTCTCCCACTGAACTGAGTGGGGAGCTAGCCATTAGGCAGGCAACCTCTGCCTGTCCCCGTTTGGGTGGTACTTTGAGATGCCAGATTGATCAGGAATAAGACTGCAGTTATAGCAGACTTGATTTCCTCAGTTGCTCTAGCTTACATCACAGAGAGCTGGGTAAGTGATGGCACCAGCCTAGTTTTGGAAGCATTTATCCTCACTAGATTCTCTATGGTTTATGGCCTGAGGAGGGATTCCAGGGATGGGGGTGTGGCCATCTGTTTTAGATCTGATCTGAACTTTTTGGTGCACCCAGTAAGTTCTACTTTGTTGTTTTAATGTGTTTCTGTACATGGATGTCCAGGTGAAGGTTGCAGAATCCTTCTAGTGCATCAGCCTCCAGGGCATGAAAGGGAATTTCTGCAGAAGGTGGCAAAGTTCATCATCAAGAGAGTATTGGTGTCACTCAAATAGTCTGACTTCTGTGCTTGGACTGACAATTAACTCTTGCAGTTTGCACAAGACTTTCTCCAGATGATGTATTCACTAGGCCTAACAGAAGGTGTTACTATTGCAACCCACAGACATGGTCATGCCTTGGACTTAGTATTCTCACAGGAGCTTTAGATAGAAACCTCAAGAATGATCCAGTCATTTGGTTGGATCACTGCATGGTAAAGTTCTTATTTGGGGCCCCAATGGTAGTCCTTCCCCTGTGGAGATGGTCTGCTACCACTTTTTAAAGGGGTTGTTTCCAGCAGGATTCCAGGATGTGACCTATTGGTTGTGGCTGCTTATGTGGAAGATTTGGAAGAGAGGGAGATGGCTTTTAATAGGGCTGTTGCTTCAGCTCTTGACTCTGTCACACAAGTACATACAGTATAGGACCCTGGTCTTCTCACTTGAGATCCTAGTGGTTTGATGGGGAGCTGAGGAAGATGAAGACCAGTAGTGAGAGGTTGGAGCATTGTTGGCAGAGGTCCAGGACTAAGGAGGACAGATTGACTTTAAGAACTCACTACAGTGAGCATCAAAGAGCAATCTCCTGCAAGAAGGTGGAATTCAGTCCAAGAAGATTGCCTCAGGGAAGAATAGACTAGTTCAGCTCTTTCAGATTGTGAACAGGCTACTTCATCCTGTCTGTTTTCAGCTGACTAGAGCAGTTTTAGGCACCAGTTATGAAGAGTTTGCTCTGTTCTCCACTGACAGAGTGTCCTCTATTGGGCCTAGGATTTCCCCAATGGGGTTGTCATGGCCCTGCAGTGGAGAGGTGGTCATCACTGGGAGCACTCCTCCTGTCTGTAGTGAGTTTAAACCACTGGGGATGAAAGAGTTTAGTGAGGTAATCTCAAAGCTGCAGCCCACTGGTTTTGAACTGGACCCAGGCCCGACACATCTCCTAGTGAACTGTGTGGGGTTCATAGGTCCAGTGTTTGCCGAGATTGTCTGGTGCTTCCTCTTGGAAGGGTCTTTCCCTAGCACTTTGAAAGAAGCACTGGTGAAGTCCCTTCTGAAGAAACCATCTTGGAAGTTCTGCCAGTGCAAGATGACATCCACCCCCATGTTGTGGACCCTGCACCACTGACTGGGCTCCCACTTCCATGCTACCGATCAGTCTCTATCAGGAGGTGGCCCCACCTTGGGAGGTAAGCTGGGAATGTTCGGGAGTGGGGTAAGTCCTGTGGTGTGTGGTGGATCTGAGCATGCTCAGACCTATGGGGTTTGGCGGACATGGAGCAAAACAAAAAATAAAGACTTGATCCCACCTGAGGACCTGCCTTTGCTCATTCATACTTTTGTGACTTGCATATTTAACTACTGTAACCCTTTGAACCTCAGGGTTAATGGAGGGGTCCTATGTCACCTGCAGTTGGTGCAGAAAGCAGCGGCCATGTTGCTGATGGGTTTCTGAGGTCTTGCCATGTGACACCAGCCCTTTGTGACCTGCACTGGCTGCTGGTGAGGTGGCAAATCACCATGAAGGTTGGTTTACTGATCTATATAAATCCCTTGATAGACTAGTCCCTGGCTATCTGATTAACCTCCTGAATCCTTGTCATACCCATTGCTCTCTTCACTCCTCTGAGGTAGACCTCTGAGCGGTTCCCAGGGCATGACTTAAATCATCTGGTGATAGGGCTTTTGAGATTGCTGGCCTGGCCATTTGGAACTTTCTTCCAAGATTCTTGAAGGATGCCCCCATGCTGGAGGCCTTTAAGAGGGGCCTGAAGTCACACTTATCCAGGAAGGCCTTTGTATTAAAGGCAAGTCACCTGATGCACTGGCTGCTATTCAGACTTTGTTATGATTTATTTGATTATTTAACTTATTTTACATTAAACCCATGTTTTTATTGCTAAATATTTAGTTATTATGAGTTTTTATTTTATCTTTGGAATTGTCTTAATTATAACTTGCCCTGACCTTTGTACAGTGCCATGAGCCCAGTGGAATGGATCAAAGTCAAAGTCAAAGTCAACTTTATTTAAAAAGACGCCCAATCCCGAAGGCTCTGGGCGCCGCACAAAACCTATACAGTATGTCATACCGTGTACAAAAGGTTAAAATATCATACACATAACTTAAACCCCAAAAGCCTGCACAAATAAAAAGGTCTTAAGACGACTCTTAAAGGCCTCTATAGTGGGGGCCTCTCTCACTTCAAACGGCAACGAGTTCCAGAGAGCTGGAGCAGCAACTCCAAAGGATCGATCCCCTGCTGATTTCAACCTAGCTCTCGGAACTGTGAGGAGGCCACCACCAGAAGAGCGGAGATCCCGGACAGAGGTGGACAGTACCAGGAGATCAGAAAGGATGCTGAACAAATAAGTTTACTTTCTTACTTACTTACGATGTTGTTAAACAGTATACCATAGTGGTTAAGAGAACTCATCAGCAAACCTGGAGAACTAAGTCTGAGTCCCACAGCCAGCACTTGCATACTGTGTGACTGTGAGTAAGTCACTTAACTTCCCCATGCTCCCAGAATGCACCTGGAAACAAGCCTTGGATTAGTGTCTTTCCTGGCCAAACATTTTAAAATAAATAGAAAATGTTCTTTCGTGCAATTTACTAAACTCATGCCTTCACTTAAGACTTTTAGGAGGATTCATTAGGTGGTCCTTTTATAATACAAACTCTTACTTTTGTTCTTTCACTCTGATTCTCAGTCTGGATGCTATTCCAAGTTTTATGCTCTCTTTATCTCTCACAGAATCATACTTCTCTCACAGGCCCTCATCAATGGCTCCACAGCTTTCTCTCTGTACTATGACTTTACTTATGCACATTTAGATCGCTCAGTCTGACTGCAGGTTTCTGTTTTCATTCTTGTTCATTCCTTCTGAATGCACTTATCCAGTGACAACAGCCCAGCTCCATACTACCACTTTTCTGGTTCTTTCTCTATTTGAACCATACTAGCATAACTCCTAGTGTGGAGCACTCTGGGCTTGTCCACAGCCCAGCAAGATAGCAGTCCCTCCTCATTAAGGGATCTCCAATGGCAGAAGAAGGCAACCGTAGGTGCCAGAGCCCTTGTATGCTACATCATCCAACTTTACTCCAGAGTGTATCCATTTTTGGAGTCTCTGCCTCTGTGGATGTCCACATGCAAGGCACTCCAAGCATGAGCACTCTGAAGTGTGTCCCCATGAAGCCCAGCAGACTTCAACCCCTCTTACACAGGACCCCACTGCACTACCACATATGGTCACCCTGGTGGCAGTGTTGCTGTGGGGTGAGCAAACCCTCCCCCCAGAGAAGGGACACTGGAATGCTAAGTCATCCTCTCTCTGGCCAGCTACAGATGACCTAAGCTTGCTTCCAATACCAAGTCAACAGAATCACAATAGTAGACTTCATGCTGCACTAACAGGCTGGCTCTGACTGCAGATTTTTATGCAGCATGTTTATCTTGGGATCCTTCTTTTCCACTATTATGCCTTCATACCTTTCTCCAGTAAGTCAGGATGCATCAGTTTCTGTACTCTGTCTACCATGGTGATGCAATCCTTTGGTCTGGAACCCAGGGGTGACCTGTGCTACATCTAAACCTGGAATTCTGCTGCTGCAGGTCCACTCTAGCCAAGTACACCAAGAGGTCCAGCCCCAACCTGAAGGTTGTGTGAGCTGCTCTCTACTGCACTCACTTGTCTCCTCTCAGTAACCTCTCACAAGACTGTCTCAGTACTGACTCCTGTAACCTTCTTTCTGCTTGTCTCTGGCTTCACATAGCTCTTCCACCACTTCCCACCTCAGTTGTCTCCCAGATCCTATTACAGTGGGCTCTGAGTATACTATATCACCAACTAGATGTTAACTGGGATCTGTTTCAGTAAACCACATTTGTTAAGGGGTTACTATAAAACAAACAAAGTTAGTTATATTTTTGAAAAAGTAGTAAAAGAAGGTAGGTTGAGGCCAGAGGGAGGATAAGAACTCATTAAGTGAGATGACAGTGCTACCATGTGAGTTGCAGACTAGGCCCCTACAAGATAACCCTCAAAAACCACATACTCTCCACCGGTCACTGGCAATGCTCCAGCTAATAAGGGAATCTGCCTAAAAATGACAAGAACTATAGGCTAAGGTCACCGTATCTTCAGCTGATATCATTGTATTGACTACATGTTATGGACAATGTTGGCATTCCAACAGTTCACACCACATGAAGGTGCTTAAGTGTTATCCTCTTCCTGCTTGTACTGCTCAGTAAAATGCACAAACTCCTCTCAAGACCTGTATAGCTACCAAACTGTATAGGATTATCTGAACTGTTTCACACTGTATATTACTAACTGTACTGCACTGTTCAAACCCTGTTTTTTGTCTTTTGTACACTGAATGTTATTGACCTGTATTGTAGTCTGATGTGGAGCCTTTGTAAATGAGTCCATGACTCAAAGGTTGAAAATCCTATTCCTTAGATAAATAAATAAATAGTGTTACAAAACGGTACACTAAGCAGACTCCATTTCTGTCTTACTGTTCTGCAGTACTTGAGGAACCAGCAGGTTGGCCATTCATGATTTTAATAGCAATTTTTCATCATACAGAACAAGCACACATTATCCCCACAAAGTGAGAGTGCTTCTTGACATCATTTATTGTTTCTCTGTGCTGTGTGTAATTAGCCCTCCCCTAAGTAGTATCAATGTCTAATACTTGGTTTGCTGGCCAAGGCACCTAGCTTCACCTGAGCTCTTTCCTTCTAAGACTGCTTGAAAGGCAGAGTAGAGAAACTTACCAGAGCAAGGGAGAAGGATTAAGACTTAGTTTGGCTAAGCAGATTTACTGTGTGGTGGTGTTTTTATTTTTTACTCACAGGGATTGCTACTGTTTGTTGTTAACATTTCATTGCTTTATTTTTCTCTGATTCAAATTGTTGTTGCTGGTATACCTTCTTCTGCATTATTACAAGGTGTGCCTACAGGTGTGTGCTAACAGATTACTGCTGTAATCTTCTGATTCAAATTGTCTTTTGCAAGGTATATCTTCTGTTACTGCTTTATTTTTCTCTGGAGCAAAGTGTTTCTTACAGGGTATATCTTCTCTGAAATTATTACAGGTGGTGCTTTACAGGTTTTACAGTTTTATCTAACATTAGGATAAGCTTTCAGGGTTACTGCATTTGTTGTTGACTGATTGTTTCTGCTCTTACCTCCTTGTTCTTTCGTCCGTGGTTCTTCTTTTAGGCGGGGAAGGGCCCAGCCACCCCACCATCCCCAACCACCCCATACCTCCTTTTATAGGGTACCACAGTTGTGACATTTCCTGTGGCAGAGCAGGAAGGCGGTCAGTGGGGCCTCCACAAGGTGATCTCATTTACAGGGCACTAGTAATTTAACTTGTTATAACAAGTTAAACAAAGCACAATTAAACCATTACTTGCATTTTTTTCTTCTAATTACTCTGACTAGGTTACAAACCCAGCAACTTATTTGGAATGGATTTCATTAACTGCAGGTACTGTGGAACAATTTTCAGAAGGACATTCTTACAGGATTTAGGACACTGTCCTACATGCTGGGCCTTTGGAGATCTTAGGTCTCAGCTCCGGGCAGCATGGGCAGAGATTGCACGCCTCAAATTTCATATTGAAGAGGAAAACATTATAAGAACCACCCGCATTTCCCCAGCATCCAACAGAAAAACCTCAACCGCAGAGGGTAGTTGGTCCAGGAGGTTGGCAGGTGGTTAGGAGGAGCAAATCAGGTGCCCCATCACTCTCTGCTCTCCAACACATTACCTCCAAAACCATATAAACACCACAAACAGGTATCTGCCTCTATCTCTGAAATCAAATAAAGAGGCAGAAGACACTGCAGAGCAGAACACTGCGGCACAGGAGCTAGCACAACAATACTCACCCAAATCAGGAACCAAAACTAAACTAGCACAAAGGAAACAAAAACTTCTGATCATAGGAGACTCCATGATTCGGGAGTTGATACCCATCTCCAGCCAGGGTGATGGTCAGATGTCTCCAGGTACATCAGCATGGAGAGACACTGACCGCATTGCTAAAATTGTTCACAAAGCAGGAGAAAGCATTGATGTCCTAGCACATAGGGACTAATGATCTCGCCAGCCGGTCAGTTGTGGAGACCAAGGAACACCTGACTAGGCTGGGTGACAAACTATCATCTATTTCGTCTGGCATCTCCTTCTCTGAGATCCTGCCAGTCTGGGAGAAGGGAGCAGATGGACGGAAGGTCAGAGAAGGGAGATAGGGAGCTAAACACGTGGCTCAAGGACTGGTGCCAGGAAAAAGGACACAGATTTGTAGGGAACTGGCAACAGTTCTGGGAGCGAAAGTTCTTTAAATTTGATGGACTGCATCTGACTAAAGAGGGAGTCAGTGCATTGGGGCAGAAGTTTGACGTCTTTGCAGAATATTTAAACTAGCAAATGGGGAGAGGGGTGCAGCACCCCATACGTTGAATGGGAAGAACACCCCTCCCCCCTCAGCTAGTGGTCAAACTGGAATTCAGTGTGTTTGCCATTCATTTGCATCACCAGGTAAGAAAAAAGGTTTGTCTCCCCATACGATGCACAGGGGTAATGCCAAACCTCACCCAACAACTAACACACCAATCTGGCCAATGGAAAATCATGTACACAATGCTCACAGCCTGGGAAATAAGATCCCAGACCTGCAGGCAATAATGTCAGAGGCTAAACTGGACATAGTAGCAATTAGTGAGGCGTGGTTTACCAGTAACCACACTTGGGAGACTTCAGTACCTGCTATGTATTGTTCAGAAGAGACCGAGGTGCAAAAGGGGGAGGAGTGGCCCTGTATGTCAATGAAAATATCAAAGCTACAGAAATTCAGAATACACATAAGGAGCCAGAAGAACTGTGGGTCACCCTGGAAACAGGAAATGGGACAGCCATAAGAACTGGGGTTGTCTACAGGCCCCAGACCAGAGGGAGGACATAGACACATTACTGTTAGAAGATATACAAAACATGACAGCTAAAGGGAGGTTCTGATAATGGGAGACTTCAACATGCCAGATACAGATTGGTCAATACCAGCAGGAACATCTGCCAGAACTAGACTCATAGTGGATTCCCTGCAGGGGAGGGCCTCAAACAACTGGTACAGCAACCCACAAGAGACAGGGCTATCCTAGATCTAGTACTGACTAACAAAGAAGGATCACAGATCTCCAGGTAGAAGGTCACCTGGGGGCCAGTGACCATCACATGGTATGGTTCAATTTGGCTACTACATCTAAATCATCCCATTCCAAGGCAAAATATGGGACTTCAGAGGAGCTGACTTTGATAAGATGGCCAACAGAGTTAAGCTAGCCCTGGCAAAAAAAACACAGGTGAGGAGGTACAGGCAAAGTGGGCAAGCATTAAGGATACAATACTTGAAGCAACATCCCATTGTGTTAGACAGAAAGGAAGTGCAAAGAAGAGGAAACCACTTTGGTTCTCAAATACAGTAGCAGAAAAGGTCAGAGCCAAAAGGCTGGCCTTCAGAAAATATAAGGGAACACAGCGGGATGAAGATAGGGGCATACCAAACTGCCCTAAGGGAAGCAGGTAAGGCAGTAAGGCAGGCAAAGTCCCAAACTGAGGAAACACTAGCACAAACAGTAAAAGAAGGTGACAAGACTTTCTATAGATACATTAGTGAAAGGAGAAAGTCCAGAGGGGTATTGCTAAGCTTAATGGAGAAAAGGGAGCATGTGAGGAGGAGGACCCTGTAAAGGCATCTATCCTAAATAGATACTTTTGCTCAGTATTCACTGAAGAGAAGGTAGGGCAGGGCCCACAGCTCAGCATCATGGACACAGGGGGGAGGGAGGTGAGCACTACTCCCTTCACAAAGAAAGGGTCCTACAAGAGCTTGCTAAGCTCAGGTGGACAAGGCAATGGGACCTGATGGCATACATCCCAGGGTACTTAAGGAGCTAAAGGAGGAACTAGCAGAGCCATTAGCAGAATTGTTTAGTGAGTCTCTGAGCACAGGAGAGGTCCCAGAAGACTGGAGAAGGGCTCATGTGATCCCACTCCACAAGAGTGGTAGCAGGGAGGCGGGGAACTACAGACCCGGTCAGTCTACCTCAGTAGTGGGCAAGATTATGGAAGCACTCCTTAAGGAAAGGATAGTGCAACACCTGGAATCCATAGGGCACAGGATCCAAGACAGCATGGGTTTACAAAGGAAGGTCCTGTCAAACTAATCTCATAGATTTCTTTGACTGGGTAACCAGAGTGGTGGACCAAGGGGAGCAGTTGATGTCGCCTACCTTGACTTCAGCAAAGCTTTTGACACTGTTCCACATAGAAGATTGATAAATAAGCTAGGTAGGCTCAGGATGGGTCAAGTTGGTCAACTGGGTGGCAAACTGGTTGACTGGCAGAAAACAGAGAGAGTGGTGGTAAATGGTATACAGTCAGAAGAGATGCAAGTCACAAGTGGGGTACTCAGGATCAGTCCTGGGGCCAGTCCTATTCAACATCTTCATTAGTGACCTAGCAGATGGACTAGAGGGTAAGGCTTGTCTGTTTGCAGATGACACCAAGATCTGCAACAGAGTAGATGATCCAGATGGGGTGGGCAGAATGAGAAGAGATCTGGATAAACTAGCAGAATGGTCAGAAGAGTGGCAACTGGGATTTAATGCAAAGAAGTGCAAAATCATGCACATAGGGAAGAGAAACCCCTGAAGCCACTTATAGGCTGGGAGGAGTTGCTAGCAGTCACAAAGGAAGAAAGAGACTTGGGCATCATCATCACTGATGACCTGAAATCATCCAAGCAGACCCTCTAAAGCAGTAGGTAAGGCTAGGGTGTTAGGGTGTATTAGTAGGGTATCACAAGTCGTGAAGAGGAGGTAATAATCCCTCTGTACAAGACATTGGTTAGGCCCCATCTGGAGTACTGCGCTGTATTGGAGGCCACACCTTCACAAGGACATTAACCAAATTGAGGCAGTCCAGAGAAGGGCAACCAAAATGGTGCAGGGACTGCATCAGAAGACATATGAGGACAGATTAACGGAGCTCAATATGTATACCCTTGAGCAAAGGAGGGAGAGAGGTGATATGATCGAGACATTTAAACACCTTAAGGGCATAAACAAGGTGAAAGAGTCTAACATGTTTAAATATAAGAAAAATAGCAGGACAAGAGGACACAGCATGAGATTAGAGGAGGCTGATTAAGGGGAATGTGAGGAAATTCTTTTCACAGAAAGGGTGGTAGATGCATGGAATGGCTTACCACAAGAAGTAGTGGCTATGAATACAGTGCAGGGCTTCAAACAGGCATGGGATAGGCATAAGGGAGCAATACAAATGACTATGAATAGATAGGTCACTGACATCGCAAAGGCCGATGGCACATTTATAAGGTAGAAAAAGAAATGGGCAGACTGGATGGGCCTTGCGGTCCTTATCTGCCGTCAACTTCTATGTTTCTATGTTTCTATGTAATACTGGATACTGAAAAAAGATTGAAGAATACATGTTTTCTGAATACTCATAGTAGGGCTATTAAATATAGACCTGCATCACTGAACCAGCATTTTAAAGAGCATCACTGCTCAGGGACTGTCAGGATCAATGACTTTTAGTCAGGTTAGAGGGTTCCAGGGTATCTAAGATAGCAGTTCAGTCTAATACATGAAGGAGTAGAGTTACTGCTGTAACAGTAAATTCTCTGTATTGAATCAAGTCTGAACTATGCTGATTCAGCCCCAGAGTGGTTTGTGGTTCCTCCACTGTGCCAGCACTGGAGCATTTTGCCAGATGACCAATTTTCCACCTTCCTTTTTATAACAAAAAGTTAAAACCACAAAACTTGTGTTGGCAAGTCTGAGAACTAGGTCAGTAGAAGCCTACAACACCTCCTTAATTCTTCTAAGTGCCAAGAATAGCTCAAGGTCTTTTTTTATCTACATGAGAATTGCATTTAAATGTACGTGTTATCATTTATTGATTTAGTTTTTGGTAACCATGTACGTACACTAGGCAATAAATGTTTATTTTAAGAAAAAACACAGATAATACAGAGTACAAAATAAAAGAAGAACAAGATGATAGCATACTAATAATTAGGTGTAATCCAGAAATACATCTTTAATTATGTCTTATTTAATATACCATTTATCAAATAAGGTTTCCTGGAACATATTTATTATTTAAATTGACTGTGTTACTGTATGCACATTCCACAATAATTTGAATGGAAGATGTTATACTTTGTGAGAAAGAAACAGATATTTATACCAAAGTATTTTTTCTAAACCATCTAGTGCTGTACATATTTTACAGTACTCTACCATTTTAAAATATATTGATTGCAGATTGGTACTCATTTGTGATAGCATATTTTATCTATAACATACATTTCTTTTTATAGGCAGTATAGGAGGCAGTTTAGCGTTATGATTTAGGGTTACTGAGCTGCAAACCTGGAGACCTGGGTTTGAATCCCAAAGCCCCCACTTGCATGTTGTGTGACCCTGAACAAGCCACTTAGCTTCATTGTGCTCCCAGATTGCACCTAGAAACAAACTTTGGTTTAGTGTGCCTTTCCTTGTTAAACAATTTCCCCTTTCCCTTATTTAAGTCCTTTACTGAACACTGCAGAAGCTGTAGTGCATTCACTTTCGGCAGAAATATGTAGCAGTCATTGAAGGTCCAGGAACATCTTTAACACTAGCCCAGCCAATTGCTTCACTACCTATAAACCTGTGATGGTAATATAACTTAGAAATGAAATGTTGTCCATGGCACTAAGGTTATCCTTTGCATTTTCCACATAGTGCTTGGAACACTTACTGTTTATCTGAGTAACCAACATAAATTGTTAGACATGACCTCAATAAAATGTCACATGTGAAAGATAGCACATCCAACAATGCTGAGACCCCAGAGTACTAAAGTGCAACATCCATGTCTGGTATGAGCCCAAGTCCTAATCTGGGGCATGAATACACAGCATTTAAATTGTAGACAAAAATTCTGCTGCCTGAGCAGTACTGATACTTGCATGACTTTTTATTACTATGCCACCTTAGTTAGGGTTGAGTAAGCATTTCAAGGTTAGAGCTTAGTTTCATACTCTTATTGCTCAGACATCTGACCACTGGAGCTGTATACCAGTATATAGTATGGACATTTTGCAACAGGATCTTCTGGTCCTACAAATTTGATATTCACTGGATCAGTGTCTGTTAACTTACAGTGGATGTTAAAACCCTAACATTCCATTTAATAAGCCTGTTTGCTAATCAATAAAAAAAATAATGTTTTATATTTGAAACCTGAAACTTTCACAATCATGGTATTGTTTCACAAAGTAAGAACTTTATGTGGTTTTGGTACAACATGTTTCAAATATAAAAGTCATACATAAACTAAAATACAAGGGCTTTGCATATGCTGTAGACACACAAATAATAATAATAGTAATAATATGATTAAATAATAATAATAATAATAATAATGTCTTTACCATAAGGTGCTTTCATGTATCAGACTGAAACAGAAATGGTGAGTATAAGGGGATTTCAGTGGCCACTCAAAACTGTGGTCATGAGAAAATCTACTTTCCTCATGCCAGCTGTTTTGCTATGGCACACCAACATACCTGTTTGTACATGTTCCAATAAATTATAGCAAAAACTGCAAGAATGAGACTGAATTATTAGTACCCCAGTGGTGGCTGTAAAAGACAATGGGGGCTAACCCTGGTGTTAGCGATCCACACAAAACACCCCTCTCAGACAGCAGACAGCAGTATCCCTGGATGCCATCTGGAAAGGTAATCATGAACATGCAATTTGATAGCGTCTCTATTCATTAAATTGCACATTTAAAATATTTCATAGCAAACTTGCAATTTAATAAACATAGCAGTTAATAAATCATAGCTTTGAGATTTCATTTTTAGATGGCAATTAGCTTTGGAGGTAAGACGGAAGTTATTGCCAGCTGTCATCTGGACAGGGTGCCGCTAGATGTTCAGAATGCTTAGAATGGGTGTGGGAGCAGAAAGGAGCTACTGTACATTAGATCTGCTGGGACTGAGGTAAGATCAATGATTGATTGCCACAGGATGACAGGGTGCTTAGACTGGGGCAGTGTGTGAGACAGACTTGCTACTGTATACCTGAGATGCTTGCAATTTGTGCAGGGTGTTGGTGGAGCATGACCCTGGATGACAGGTATGCTTGGATTGGGGCAGGGTATGGTAGGGGGTACCACTGGACTCAAGGAACATATAGAATTGGGTCAGTATAAGAGAAGGTGGTACCAATAGACACTAGAAACTGCTTGGGGTGCCACGGAACCTCAAAGATTGCTTCTCAGCAGGCATTGTCAATGCAAAGTAGCATTCATCTGATATTGTTGTCTAACAGTTTTGCAGTTGTACTCTGAGAAAGCAAGGGAGAGTAGGAGTTGCTATAGGATAGAATGAAATGTTCAAAATGTGATTAAGGATATAAGATAAATTAAATTGAGTATTATAGAATATGGATATATATATATATATATATATATATATATATATTCATTGCAAAAAAACTCTGTTAATGCATCTGTTAGGGTTCCTATTACAGTGACAAAAGTATGAAAATTCAGTGTTAGGGTTCCCACCTATAACATCTGACACACACCCCACCTCCACACCAACAGGCTTCAGGGTGTACCTTGGGTTCATCGGGCCTAACTCTCACCCCATTCTCCTATACTATCTTCTCAGCTTCCTTACACATGGAGTTGAGTGAGAGTTAAGGCCGACAACCCCAAGGCATACCCCAATGCCTGTTTGTGTGTGGAGGGTGTGGGGATGGGGTGGAGTGGTAGGGGTGAGAACCCTAACACTGAATTTCCATACTTTTTTCACTGTAATAGGAACCCTAACTTATGCATTAACAGAGTATTTTGCAATGAATTTTCTTACTTTTTGAGACAGTATAATAGTGTCCGTATTTCACTATGGGAGCTCAGGGTCCTTTGGACCCTGTGATCCAATCCCTCCGTAGATGCACATATGTATGTAAGTGTGAAATTGCAGGGCTGAAAGGGCCCTGTGCTTCCATGTGTTAAAGAACAGTGACCAAATTGTCAGCATAGCCATCTTATTACCCCACCTCATATACCCTGGTACATGTGTGAAATGCGAGGCAAAACAATTATGCACAACTGCAATGCCATTCTGTGCCACAGGCACTAAAACACATTTTGAGCAGGATGTGGAAAATGACAGCTAGACTGTCCATGAGGTGGTGTGAAAAAATGGATATGTTGAGAATGTTGTGGCAAAATATTGAAAAGTACTTAGGTTATGCGCGTGCGTAGAATAAATTCAATGGATGAACGTAACTGGGGCGTTTTTCAGAATTTGTCCTCCAGCTTTCAACATGGCCTTTTGGGGACCCCACCTCATGAACACTGGCACTGTCTTTTTGTTAATTGGTCCCAAAAGGTGATTTTGCACAGCAACCATGCCTTTCTGTGCTGCAGGTGCGAAAACATGTTTCAGGCAAGATGTGAGAAACGACAGCTGTATAGTTCATGAAGTGGTGTGATAAAATGAGTATGCTGAAAATCTGGAGTCAGAATATTGTAAATTACCAAAGTTATGTGCCTGCATAGAAATTGTGCAACACATGCTCATAACACAGCCATTTTGGGGAACTATTTCACCAAATTTTCAACATGGGCTTTTTGGGACCCCACCTCATGAACACTGGCACTGTCATTTCAGTAATCATTCCTGAAAGGTGATTCTGCACAGTGACTGAAAAATCACCCTGTGGGTCCAATTAATGAAACAAAAGTGTCAGTGCTAATGAGGTGGAGTCCCAAAAATCCCATGTTGAAAATCTGGTGAAAAATTTCCAAACAATATCCAAGATATTAACGTAAGTTCAAAACACCATTGTCAACCATTCTGATTCTTCAGTCTGTGGTTCGGCATTGAAAAGTGCAGACATGTCCCGGTCCACAGATGATAACAGAAGAAGACCTCCAGTGGTAAGTATATGGCAAGGGGGGTGTGGGTGGTGGGTTACTCAGTGGGAGGTTCGGGATGGGGAGGAGGATGAGGAGACGATGACGGAGAGTTTTATTTTTTTCCAGGATAAAAAAAAATAAGATGTTGGTGTACTGTTTTCCTTGTTTCAGGTACCAGTACATGGAAAACAACATTAAAGGTCACTGAGGGTGGGCTCCCCAGTGTCTGACAGTACTGGTGGTGTTGGAGAGGTTATAAAACAAAGCTGGGGACACTGGGAGTGGACTTTCCAGTGTCCCACCTTGCCGGGGGGGCCTACTGCCAACACGGGAATTTGGCACCCCGATGTCGGTAATGTGGGAGACTCCTGGGGACACTGGCATCTAGTGCTGGCATGGGGATTGGGCATCCCGTTGTCAGCAGCAACAATTGTTTTGTTATTTTTGTTATAAAATAAATATTTGTTTTTTTTCCGCTCACGAAGTAGGATCCCAGTTCGTATCTCATCATATGAACTAGGATCCTACTTTGTATGATGCCCATACAAATAAATAATTTAAATTATAAATAAACACATTTTAAGAATATTCTCCATGCAGTAAAGTGCAGAATGGACCTAGGGGGTCCCAATAAGCAAGCTACATGTGTTGCTTCCTCCCCAGAATATCATTTTGGGAGGTTTCCAAATTAGAATTTTTCAGGCAAAACTGAAAACAAGATGGCTGCCATACGAAGTAGAAATTACACCATACAAAGCAGGATTCCTACTTCATTTTATACAGCTATTTTGTAGTGCTTACTGAGTATGCTCAGCAATTATTTTTAAAAATATTGAAGTTGCAATAACTTAAAAACTGCTTATTATTTTTTCACCAGACTAGCAAAAGGCACATCTGTGGGGCAGTCTCTTTCTGCCCTCAAAATTTCCCAGCAAAGTCAATGAGTGAAAACATATTTTTTTCGCCTCTCTGTAACTCAGACAGCACATATCAGACTGGAACGTAACAGGCCACATCAGGTGATCTATCCCACAGGACTGTGCAGACCAAATATAAAAACCCTGCTCAACTACTGTGATGACAAGTATCCTGACACTGAATGCACTTTGCCTACTGGAGAGCTCTTTGCTGTCTGATGTATTCTAAGCTTTGAGAACTATCTCTACCCTATTGGTCATGCATAAGCGCTCCCACCTGCAACTTTGGACGACCCTAGATGCAAAACACAGTTTCTCTGTGCCTGATCTCATATGTTCTTCTATTCTACCTGTATGTTTACCCCAGATGTTTTACCCAGATGTTACTGTATTGTACCTTGATTTTGCTTGTATGTTCTTACTATGTACACTGCCTGTATGTTCCCCCATTGTACCTTGTAATGTCCTGGGTCGCACCTGAAAATAGGCACTTGGCTGTCTAGCATGCTTACCTGTTAAACAAAAGCAAATAAATAAATAAATAAAATGGTGTTCAAATCCGTTGAATGGTTGCAAAGTTATTAAAGTGCAAAAATTTGAGTTTAACCTTGAAGTGCCTACTCAAGCCTAACTATAGGAGTGCTACCACACCCGTATATTATAGATAGATAGATAGATAGATAGATAGATAGATAGATAGATAGACAGACAGACAGACAGGTACTGTATAATCAGTTTTAAAACTGTCATGTAATTAATATACTGTATAATCAGTTTTAAAATTGTCATGTAATTTTATGTATAGATACTAAAAAAATATTAATTCAATCTGTCAGTACAATTAAATGCTATCAACATATCAATATTATGTGTTTGCTAATTTATGGCTGTATTGCAACTAAAGCATATTTTGATAACACTGTATTTTTAAAAACCCAGTATCAAATAACATTGATACATATTGTATACATTTGTATTGATTCAAACAAACTGTATTAATAGGAATGATTCTTAATATGCTGATGAATCACAAACAGCCCACAACAGAACAGTGCTTACTGGAGTATGAAGTGGTGCTGCAGCATTGGGAGGGATTACTGTCAAGATACAGGAATCAGTGAAACAGTGCTACTGCACACTCTGTGGAGTGAAATAAATGCCCAAATGCGCATCTTTCTCTAAAGTAGCTTGAACATTTGGTATAATATGGAGATCATTCTGCAAGCATTGCCTTGTATTTGAAAGGTGAAAGGATGTAAAAAATACATAAAGTAACATTTTGAAAAATGTAGGAAGGTTTTTACTTCCACATATTAAGTGATATTGGAGCTATGAAAATTAGATACCATGAGATGGAGTGACACAGTAGAAATGCATTACACTGCTGACACCCACTGTATGTAGTTGATTAATGGCTGATTCAAAATCAATTTTTGACAACACTAGGTCAGAAGAGCACCAGCAGCAATACAGTTTGCAAGAACAGTGCTGTAGAAACAGTGCCAGCAGGAATAGTGCCTGTTATAAACAGTGCATGCAAAAACAGTGCACAGACTGATAAAAAAAATACTGAGCAGCACACAGGGCCAACAGGGGCCATGTCAACAGGTGCAGCACATTACAGCTGCAGGGACAGGTTATAAATGATGCCCTGTAGATACTCATATGTGGAATGCGTGCCACAGCCAGCCACAATCGCAGCAATCCTGGCACTGATGGATTGATACTTCCGTTTGCCACAGGTCATTTTCCACCCAGCAACCAGCTGGGTATACTTCATGTCCATCATGGGCTGCTCACTTCAGATGTAGTCAATATTGTGCCATATAGTGGGGTGGCATGCACTGATCTGACGCTTAAGCTACGGTGCCACTCCTTGACTGCATTGTTCATTTGCAGCATGCCTTCCTTTGCTGCCATGTAAAAGTTCCAAAGCTGCAGGGGATACACTGGTTACCATCTGCTGGACCTGTTCACAGGATGGCCCAGCCAGGTATCCTTGAAGTAATCCAAGAATGGCAGTAGCATCTCCTCATTTTCCCTGAAGAAATGCCAGTCTCTCAGCTCCTCAAATGCCACCATGACCGTGGACACAGGTACAAATGCCAGCACTGCCACCATCCGGACATGTAGGATGAAGGTTGCATACACCATGTACTGCTCCACGCCACCCTTCACCTGCTGCAGCCATCTCCATAGCACCTGGCATAAGTGGAAATAGCAGCTCTGGACCTTGTTTGCAGGGAGCACAGCAGTGAATCCCTTGATGGCAGGCTGCTCATAGTCCATCATGACGCTGCTTGGTGCAAGGGTAGGACACAGTTCCTTCAGCTGTGTGAATACCTGGGAGTATGCTGCAGAATTCCAGGATGTCATGAGGATACACACCACTGGCAGCACTGTTTTGTGGGATATGACATCGATTGTGTACAGCAGGTTGAATGAGTGGGGGACTGCATTTGAACATCCCATCCATGTACCAGTCGGCGCTGCCCTCCAGCTGGGCAATGTTGCCCTGTATGCAGAACATTAGGATCCACCCCAGGGCCACTGTTGAATTGGGGGAGTGCCCCCCCCCGGTAACCCTGTACTCATCGGGCACCTCCAGTGCTGACACTGATGTGGGAACAGCAGGGGGGTGATGGGAAGCACATCGAACCCTACCAAAAGTTCTCCTCAGCTGGTCCATGGCAGGCAGGCATCCAGACACGGCCATGGGAATGTCTCTGGTGCAGGCCAGTGCCACCTGGCTGGTGGTCTCCACTGTTGCGACATCCCTCCTCTTGACTGAGTCAGCAACACTGCAGATGGAAATAGCAGCTGTATTTGGCACATAGTTGTGGCACTCCAAGTAGTGCACAACCTCTTCAGTCACCATATGCAGGTGGCTTTTGCACCTGTTGTGGTCATATTCCATGCACTGCCAAAACATCTTTCCCTGCCATTCTCTGTCTTTATGGTACAGGTGGCCATGGTACTCCAGTAGCATATCACCTCTGGCTGTGTGTATACTTCAGAGGCATTGTGCTTCTCTCCTTGTACCCATCACAATACCAGAGACCTATACGGACCTTCATGGTTCTTGACAGGCTGGCCATCAACTCCATTTCCTGCACCTGCTCCCCCATCAAGTGGTATCACCTGTGCCCATCCAAATGGTCGGCTGTCATGTGGGATCTACTGTACAGTCCATGGGCAAATGTGCACACAGGGACTGTGTTTCTCATGGACTTGCAGATAACCAGGTAAGTAAGTCATGTCTTCAACTACTTTTGCACTCCCTAGCAAAACCTGTGAAAATGATCGCCACGGCCCCCTATTCACACTGCAAGTGTTCCTATCATGGCTCAGTTACAGGCTAAAAAGTATGCTTGCCCATGGACTACCCTATATAGTAGCATTCACTGCTGCATGTTCTCATGGCCATGAGCAGCTGATGCCCTTGCCATTGCACCATGCTGCTTCCAACTACCGGTTTCGAACCTCTGCCTCACAGTGAACACAAAACTATCCTTCCAAGCAACTGCTATCTGCACACTCTACCCACTACACCACTGCACTTGCACAGCTCAGTCCAGCGCCGGCAGCTGTCATGTTTCTCCATGTCAGGGGCTGCTCCTTACTGCAGAATGTCTGCTTGCTGTCCACGGCCTGCCCCCTTCCCCAGCAGCCCACAATCACATCTCTGTCTGGCCCGGTGCTTGTTTTCACTCGGGTGGCACTCCTCACTGCATGCCCAAACCCCCCATATTGTGGGTTGGACACACACACATACACACACATTGGGACAGGCCAGGTGAGTGGCCATGGTGCTTAGGGGTGGCTGGTGCATGGGTGGGTACTGTGGGCAGCTGTTTGTGGGTGGCAGGTGGATGCTGCTGGGCCATGGGTCCTTCATATGCCCCTCCATTCTGTGGGGTAGGTTTCCTCAGATGGTGTGGGATGCTGGAGGGGCAGTCAGGCTTGGGAAGTGAGTGTGCCCGTGGGCAGAGTGGGGGCTGCTGTGCAGTGGCTCCTTCATGTGCTCTTCTTGTCTGTGGGGCAGGCTTTCTCAGATGGTGTGGCATGCTGGGGGCAGTCGGGCATGGGGAGTGAGTGTGCCCGTTGGCAGGGTGCGGGTTGCTGTGTGGTGTCACTGGTGCATCCGTATGTCCCTTCCACTTCACTGTTGTACCTCAGTGTCCATCCCCCGCAAGGGCTGCAGGCCTCCCTTGGCAGCATGGTGTCCATGCAGCTTTCTCTCCTGCCGGCATTTTGCTCTGTGCTCCGTTGTTGCCAGTGCTGTTTTGATTACACTGTTTAGCAGTCATTCATTGGGTTACACCCTTGTAACCTGGTAGGATTTTGGACAGCAATCATTTGTTTTGATAGTAACATAACTGTAATGTGGCAGTTGTTTTTAGTGTTTTATTTATATGTGAACACATGTAATACCTTTGCACTTGATGTTTCATTTTTATGTTTGCTTGCATGCATGTGCAAGAAACATAGTGCCATCATCGGAGATTTCGGAGGTGTGTCACCTCCTTCTCCAATTCAGTCAGTGTGCTGGCAGGCGAGGCCCCTGTAGGGCAATGCATTTTGGAGCTGTCTATGACATGCTCCAAAATGCAGTGGCATACAGTTGAAAGGGGGAGCTACGCTTGAGTGAGCAGCGCTAAGATATCACCTGCTCATGAGCAGCTCCTCCCCACACACACGCCGCCGCCCACGCAGGCACGACCCCTCGCACGCACTGTATAGCCGACGGTGCCCAATCCCCGCCGGGCTGTGCTGCGCCTCCTGGCTCCCCCAAAGGCTTGCAAAATGCCATGCTGGGCGCCCACCCCAGCGTGGCAAGTAATCATATAGCCGACGGGGGTGCCCAATCCCCTGTCAGCTGCACTGTCCCCCCACCGGGTAGTGAGTGCCACACTTTGAGCCCACCCCAGCGTGGCAATGTATTCCTTAGGCCAATGGGGGTGCCCAATACCCCGTTGGCTGAATGGCCCCCCCAACATCCTTGTGCCATGCTGGGAGCCCACCCCACCATGGCAAACGTCCCACGTCATGTTTTTGTTTTTTCTACCTGTAAAGAAAAACGGTCCCACGGCGAGTCTCCCCGCCCCTCCCACAACCGCGCACTCCACACACTGGCGCACCCAGCTTCCCACACCCTCACCCCATACTTACCTCTGGACCTCGGCGCGATGATCTTCGTGGACTGGGAACACATCTGCACTCTTCAAAGCCGACCGCGAACTGAGGAAATGCTGGTAAGCTGTATAATGGGCTAGATAGGGGGGTTCAACTTTGTTGCATATCTCAGGCATTTTTTAGAATTTTTGCACCAAATTTTCAACATGGGGTTTTTGGGACCCCTTCTCATGATTGATGTCACTGTCATGGTGTTATTCGGGCGAGAAGGGTGATTTCTCGCAGTGACTGCGCAGTGACTGTGTGGTGACTGCGAAATCACCCTTCAGGCCTGAATAATGCCATGACAGTGACATCATTCATGAGAAGGGGTCTCAAAACCTCATGTTGAAAATTTGGTGCCAAAATTCTAAAATTACTGTTTTATGAGCGATGCTATGCAGTTCCTACGCAGGCTCGTAAGTTCGCAAATTTTCAATATTTTCACTCCAGATTTTCAACATTACCATTTTATCACACCTTCTTATGAGTAGTATAGCTGTCATTTTTCACATCTCACCCAAAATGTGTTTCCGCCCATGTAGCGCACAATGGCGCAGTCGGTGTGCGAAATCAATGTACGGGACAAATTAAGAAAATCACAGTGACACTGTTCATGAGCAGACATCTTAAAATGGCTATGTTGAAAATTTGGTGAAAAAAGTCCTAAAAATGACTGTTTTACGAGCGTGCATTGCGCAGTTCCTACGCACGCTCGTAAGGTCGTGAATTTTCAATATTTTCACTCCAGATTTTCAACATTGCCATTTTACCACACCTTCTTATGAGTAGTACAGCTGCCATTTTTCACATCTCACCCAAAACATGTTTCCGCCCATGTAGCGCGCAGTGGCGCAGTTTGTGTGCGAGATCAATGTACGGGACAAATTAGGAAAATCACAGTGACACTGTTCATGAGGTGAGGTGCTAAAATGGCTATATTGAAAATTTGGTGAAAAAATTCCAAAAAATGACTGTTTTACGAGCGTGTGTTGTACAGTTCCTACGCATGCTCGTTAGTTCGCAAATTTTCAATATTTTCACTCCAGATTTTCAACATTGCCATTGTACCACACCTTCATATGAGTAGTACAGCTGTCATTTTTCACATCTCACCCAAAACGTTTCCTTCCCATGTAGCGCACAATGGCGCAGTCGGTGTGCAAAATCAATGTACAGGACAAATTAAGAAAATCACAGTGACACTGTTCATGAGCAGAGGTCTTAAATGGCTATGTTGAAAATTTGGTGAACAAATTCCTAAAATGACTTTCTGATCGTTTTTTGCACAGTTCCTATGCATGCTCATAAGTTTGCAAATTTAATATTTTCCTCCAGATTTTCAACATGTCCATTTTATTAAACTTCTTATGAACAGTACAGCTGCAATTTTCATATGTTGCCCAAATGTGTTTTCAGACATGTAGCGCATAATGGTGCTGTTGGTGTGTGAAAGCAATGTTTAGGACAGATTAAGAAAATTACAGTTACACTGTTCATGAGCAGAGGTCTTAAAATGGCTATGTTGAAAATTTGGTGACAAAAGTCCATAAAATGACTGTGTTACGAGTGAGCATTGCGCAGTTTCCACGCACCCTCGTTAGTTCATGACTTTGTAATATTTTCAGTCCAGATTTTCACCAGTGGCATTTTTCCACACTTCCTTATGAATAGTACAGCTGCCATTTTTCACAACATGGCCAAAGTGTGTTTTCACACTTTCAGTGCAGAGATGCATGGTCACTGTGGGAAATCTTTGTTCAGCACAGATAAAGAAAATCACAGTGACACTGTTCATGATTGGAGGCACCAAAATGCCTTAGTTGACAATCTGCTGTAAGAAATCCCCAACCTAATTATATTATGGGTGTGCGTTGCACAGTTTCTATGTACGCTCGTGTGACTTCACCATTTTTTTAAATATTTTTACTACACATTTGCAACATAGCCATTTTTTACACCTCCCCATGAAAGAGTACAGCTGTCATTTTTTACATCCTGTTCGGAATATTTTTGCACCTGTGGTGCTAAATGCCGTAGTCACTGTGCATAAGCAGCTTTCGGCTAACAAACTGATATTCCCCCCTGTTCATGAGGTGGGGTCACAAAACAAACATGTTGAAAATTTGGAGTGAAAATACCAACGAATGCCTGAGGTATTAGGCTTTTCAACTATAACGCCCAACCCTTTAGAGAATGACAGGAATCAGGGGTGTGACTTGGGATTCTTGCCTGTGATGCTCATACCATTCCACACCCTGCAGTCACTGAGAGGCATCGAGGTATGCCTTGGACTCTTCGGCCCCAAAGTTCACCCCATTCTCCTATATCGCACCCATCTCACCATATTTCCTAATGAAATGGGGTGCGCATAAAGGCCAAAGACCACAAGGAACACCGTGGCACTTGTCAGTGTCTGCAGGGTGGGGTGTGGTGAAATGGCGTGGCCGTTAGGCCTGATGACTCAAACGCACACCCCAATGCCTGTCACTCTCCGCAGGGTGGTGGTGGGGTTGGCTTCAGTTCAATACTTCACTGCCATTCCTATTATGCAGCTCTGTAACTTCTACACTACCACTGCCAATGCCAGCAAGCAAACATTCGGCATTGACAAATGCTTGTTGTTTTTTTAACCTTGCTTAGTGCACTATTGTCATCATTGCGTGCTTTATCTATTTGTGTGTGCTCTTCATTGATTAATATAAATTATTGATGTTTGTCATCAGCTTTTTCTTAGGTGTTCCCTAATGGATCCATGACAGGAGTCTGACAGAAATTCTGTAGAACGCCCTGTCAGCGACGCTGGCAGGTCGACTGCATTCTGCAGTCAGCTGCCAATTTGATATGGATTTCCTTGTTTTCTTCAGGGCCTTCACCCCCCCCCAACCTGCCATGTGGAGGACAGCGCTCCCCGCACCCCCACCATTTAAAGATTCTCAACTCCAGTTGGAGCTGATCGGGGGGGGGGTGCAGGACCCCCGACAGGCGACAGGCAGCACCGGGTTCCAACGGGTCTCCCACCGGGGCTAGGTTCTGTAGTTGCTGTGGGGGACCTTGCTGATGAAATGTCACTGCGAGGGAGGTAAACGTTCCCTAATGAGTATTATCAAATTTATTACGGAATTTCTATTAAACAGGAATGGAGGTGGTAACAGCACCTCTGATGATGCTAGATGCAAAACGTTAGGTCCAATTGGGGAACTGGTAGCCAAGCTAGCATGTTTTAATCTGTAGTACCACTTTTCAACTTGGAATATGGAATAAAAAGGCATTTTTCTACATTATGTGGTGAGTACACATTTTTTCTTTCAGAGTGAGTGCTATCTCCTGTTTTATAGAGCTGGCTTTGAATTTTATTTGCAGACATTAAACTCCAGAAATTTGAATTTTGCAATATGTGGTAATGTGCAAAAAAAAGGCAATACCACAAGCAAATTACTCAGTTTAAAGGCTGACTGCTGCAATCAGGGCTATTACCTGCCATCTACCTCTCACCACTCTATTCCAGCACTTTTGCCAATGCAGGTCTTCACCATATGCTGAAGTCCAGCTTTCATAACAAAAAAAATTATAATAATAACATTTCTAGCCCATACAGTTTTAAGTGAGACAATTTCAAAGGTAATTTATTTAAAATGTGATAACAGCTATAAATGGTACAAACTTAAATTTGTTGTTAATAAAACTTTAGAGTCAGCTAAGTTGATAAAAAATATGATGTTATGCCAGAGTAAGCACAACTTAAACACCAGCAAGTGTTTCCTAGCTGTGTTTTACTTAAAATTGTCAGCAAAGATCTTTTGTCAGAAAGGGGGTGTAGCTCACTGCAATATTGTAGCCAAAACTAAACATGAAGTAAGCCCCACAGACTTGTAGAAGGCTGCTTAGTGTAACTAATAATGAACTCTCACATTAATACCCTTCAGACTATTTATACTGTGTGTTGCTACATGGTCGAGGTGGTAATCTCTGATTTTTTGCTGTATATTTTGCAAACCAAAAGTTCACTTTTATCTGCATTCTGTGTCCTTTTGCGCTGTTGTGCTGCTAATTGTAAAACACTGCAGTTTAGTATCAAGTATTGTCTTTTAGTTAAATCCATTTTAGGCATTTTGCCAATGAACCATCTTATTTAATATAAAATGTTAGCTACAATTGATAAAATCACTTTGGATATTGCAGTACTGTTTTCATAGCTTCTCCAGAACTAATTGTAACTAAATGCTCAAACTGTGTGAATTGGCATGAATAATTCTGACATAATAGTCACTATGGGTATCCATATCATAACTTCCAGAAGAAACATTGCCAATGGAAAAAACCTTGTGATATTTTTAGCAAACCTTAATAATGAAAACAACCAAACATGTATTAAATTAATGAGAGGCTCAGTTTTCAGTTGGGCACTCTATATTAATGCATCAAATTGATAGCTATAAGTAAGTTCATTGCAAATTACTTTTAGCATTTTATTATTCGTCAGGTATTGGGAAATTATCTAGCCATCTGTCTATTTTAATGCAAAGAGACCTTTTTGTATTTGTACTTGTTTTTCTGTTTATTTTTTTAACCTAGATACTGCACTTCACCATTTCAAGCATCAAGGAATTTGCACAACTTACAGTACAAGGTGAGTATTTCAAACACTGCACCAGAAGATAGTTTCCACCAGGGCAACAATTGGTCCCTCATGTTGTCTGAGAGAAGGACTGCTTACTCCATTATTAACTGTTTAAATATTAATTTACTGAGCCGTTTTGTTTGGGACACTGTAAACCAAGAAGCAAGCTGAAACAGAAATTCACATGCATTGTTAGTAATATACCTGTTTGCACTTTTCAGACCCATGATTTATAGATGAAGTTGTTTGAAAAAATACAATTATTTCAAGGATATCTAAGGGCTTGTTTACTCCTCTGTTTAGTTTTAGTACTAGTTTTAGCTTTTCAAGCCAGAACTTAATAACAATGCCCAGTGCTGTCAGTCATGTTTCTTTATTTGGCATTTGATTGATTAAAGGAAGCAATCCTGCTCTTTCTCTCTCTTTTTCAAAATCAATATTATGATTACTCTTTCATCTGGGAATATGGCAGTTACCTGAAGCTATAACAATTCTATTGTAAGCACTCCACGGGATAGATTCACAAAACTTTGCCCTGGCACAAACCCAATTTTACCCACACAAACTGGGTTTTGTGCTGAGTTGGTATTCACAAAAGCCCAGTTTGCATGCTCAGACCGGGTTTGCTCTGGGGCAAAGTGTGGAGAGACCACACTGCAAATGAAGGAGAGGGGATGCGAATATCAGTACTGTCTGATTCACAAAGCATTTGGTCAATGCAAGGGCTTTTTGCATGGTTCCTTTGCATGGAGCAAACCCATTGACCAAGACCTTGGTTTAATCTTGCTCAACCCTAGTGGTTGGTGGAGGTACTATAGTGGCACCCCCCACCACCACGATTACCAGCAAGATTACAGTACGAGAAGTTTCCCTGGTGTCCAGTGGTTCCTAACCCCACCCGAAGCCTGCATAATATTAATACATGTTATTCCCTGGTGTCCATTGGTCTCACCCCACCATCCCGATCCCCTGTACAATTCAATAAAAACATTCCCAGGCATCGAGACCCCCCACTTGATCACCAGTTGCTGGCCCAAAATGAAAAAAGTATATTCTCTGGTGCTAGTGGTGCACCCCCATGATCACTGATCACTGGCCCCAGTAAAAGAAAATAATTCTCCCTGGTGGCTAGTGGTCCCTCCCACCACCTGATCTCCCAGGTCCCTCCCTCACCTGATCCCTTGTCCAACATCCATATGCATTTTCCCTGCTGGCTAGTGGACCCTCCCCCCACCCAATCCCCATCCCCGGTTTGACGGGGCCACCCCCCAAAAACACACAGCCCTGGCCCTTGTCCAATTCTGTAATCTTCACCCCCCCCAAGCCCATCCCTCATTGGTAGCCTGTGGCTCCATCTTCCTGATCCACTCATATATATACATTTATTTCCCCAGTGTCTAATGGTTCCCCCCTGGGATTGTCAATCACAGCCCAAGTAGAACATATGTCTTTCCCTGGCATCTAGTGGGCCCCCTGCCCTGCATCCTAGCAGGTAGTCTCCCACCATCCCACTCCCCCCATCCTGAACCTGATGTATGCACTCATTGACTGACAGTTCACAGTGAGATGTCAATCAATGAGTGTGTACTACAGCACGTGCTCCTTGATAGCTCAGTCAGCAGTTGTCCATGGTGGAGAGAGGAGGGCTGTGCCAGTCACAGGCTTGGGTTTGGGATGGGGGGAGTGAGGTGGTGGAACACTACCTGCTGGGGTGGGGGGTGGCGGGACCACTAAACAGCAGGGAAATATATATATGACCTACTTGGGCTGGCGATTAGCAATCATGGAGGGGGAACCACTAGATACCAGGGAAGTAAATGTATATATTTGAGAGGATCGGGAAGAGGAAGCCACTGACCACCAATAAGGGATAGGCTTGGGGAAAGAGATCATAGCACTAGGGAATGTACTTTTTTCAACTCGGGCTAGGGATGAGGTCTCTAGACACAAGGGAATGTTTTTATTTTATCATACAGGGGATCGGGATGGGGGACAGGACCACTGGAAATAATATACATTTATGTCAGGCGGCATCAGGTGGGGGAAAAACCACCAAACACCAGGGGGAAACATATATTTTTATCAGGCAGGCATTGGGTGGGGGGAGGGACCACTAGACACCAGAGAAAATTATTTTCTTTTACTCAGGATAGCGATCATGCGGGGGACCACTAGATCCGAGGGAAATATGTATGTTTTTTTTGGGCCAGTGATCAGCAATCGACTGGGGTGCACTAGCACCAGGGAGACTGTTTCTTTTTTATTTGGGCTGGTGGTCATTGATCTGAGGGATAGGCTGGGGGGGTGGTTGGCATGCAACCTGATACAGGCATGACTCTGGGGCAGGGGATGGGATGGCATGCTAAACTTGCCACAGCTTATTGAAATGGGCCCGTAATGGGCATGTAGATGACCGCATAGCACCATGCATGCCCAATGGTCTCCTTTGCATGACTGCTTTAGTGAACTGGAAATAGCACACCTGTGCTATTCATTGTGGAGCCACACTCCTGGCTACATGTTGGAGTGGTGCTAGTGGAGTAGTGCTAGCTTTAATGGAGTTACCACTTACATGACCTAGCTCTCTTCACAGTTAGATAACAGATGTGCTATCTGTCTGTGAAATGCAATTTTTGCACCTGGGCAAACACAAAGCACAATGCAGGGGGATCATGCCCAGCTCCTGCTCCATCTTATTTTAAATGACTAATTTCTTAATTTAGCTGCTCGGTATTTCAGTCTAGCATGGTACTATTCACTTCTGATTGCCCCCTGTTACATCTGAGGTGAAGTGCGGACACAGATCTGCAGCAGACTGCACCAGGACAGTGTTGTTTCATCATGCAGCCTATCTCCGACATGGAGGCTGAAATGCACCAGGCTCCTCTGGCTCACACCCCACTGCAGACCCCTGAGAAGGGTCCTAAGAGGCATAAGCATTAATTGGGGGCTCCATCAAAGTTGTCTGCAGCCTTGGCAGCTATGCAAGCTCCAATTTCTCTAACAGAAAAAAAATTCATGGAGGATCTTTCACCATTTAAAATGGCACTGCAAGAAATCATGGCCGAACTTAAATCAGTACATGGCGAACTGTCCGACACCAATTGAGCTATTTCGGGTGTTGTAGCCTGGACAACGTCTCTGGAAGGCTGGAAAGATAGGATGAAACCAGAAGTTACTAACCTAAGACAAAGATTGCACAAAATGGAAGCCAAACTAGAGGACTTGGAAGGCTGAAGTTACAGGGATAATATTATTATCTTCGGCCTTCCAGAGGACTCAGAAGGACCTGCCCCTATTCTTTTTATGCCGAAAAGGCTGACAAAGATTGCTGTACCCTCTCCCAATAACACTACTTACATCGTAGAGAGGGCCCACCATTCACTAAGACCAAAGCTGGCATTAGGAAAACCACCCAGACCACTCATACTAAAATTCCTAAATTACCTGGATAAGACCCATGCCCTGGGCAAGGTCAGAGAGCTACAGCAGGTCCTGTGGGGGGGTCGGCAGTTGCAGTTTGCTCAAGATTTGCCAGCTAGAGTCCAGCAATGTAGATCTGAATACCACTCACTTATAACAAAACTTATAGCTGCTGGTAAGAAATACAAGGTCCATTATCTGTCACGTCTGGCTGTGCACCACGCTGGGACCTGGCACACCTACGATACAGCTCAGCAAGCTCTCCTGGCATTAAAGACCATGTTCCTGGATTTATTTGGTGTCTGTTGAAGTTTTCCCAGCAGAAGTGCTTCTTGGTCTTTGCAGTTAATACACTGCACGAATGTGCATAGTCTTCTGTGCGACTGTTTGGTGCTATGTTGATTAACCACAAGAGGGCAGTAAAGTAATGTGCTTTATGGGAGCTGCTCAATTGTCTCAGTGCAGCATAAAAATCCTGACTTTTTCTTTTTGGTTCCCATTCTCTTTATTGCGATAATATTGCCCTCAGTTTGTGTTTGGGAGGATTGCCTGCTTCAGGGCTCTGCTTACATAGCTCTTTGTCCTGCAAACCGATCGCAGGCTCTGTTTTTTTTTTTTTGGCAGCCGGGAATCGGAAATAAATTTAATTTCTCCTGAGTGAAGGGTACTGGTGATGTGTAGCATGTTTTTTTTTCTTTTAGCCTTAACTACCCAAAGAAACTGGGACCAGGTCTTATTAAGGAATCCTGACATTTTGGCCAGTGTTCTTGGGCCATAGTAGCTGTTCCCTGGACATTATTATTCCAGACTTTTTGGCCAGCATTCCTGGGTCATAGTAGCTGTTCCTGGACATTATTATTTTTGGTGTTATTAGTCAACCTACTAAATAGAATATAACTTGATTTATATTTAGGGATAAATGGTTTGTTTCTACCCCAGCATATTGTGAGTTGGGGTGGGATAGAGAGTTAGAGGGGGTTCAATTGCAGTTTCAACAGGGCATTATGCATGGTAACAGGGGGAAGGGGTTTCCATGACTGACACATGTGCATATTCCATGATAATAATATTTCTTTTTATTAATATTACAGGGCTGCAAATCAAGGTCAGCCTAGCATTATATCAGCTCATTCTGGGCATTGCAAGCTTGGTCGTGGATGGAAGGTCGTTGGGACAAGGGAGGGGTTGGGGATCCTGATTACAAAGGGGGACACGGAGTGTGTAATGATCAATATAAGTGCAAAGCCCTGGTCCTTTAGGCCCATTGTTGTGTTGACCCTTTAAGACTTGTCCTACAGAGGACTCAGGCAACCTCAGAGAGGGAGGGGGGTTTTAGGGTATAGGTACTTATTGTTCTTACTGGCAAGTTATTAGGTGCTGAATGACAGGTTCATTGTCTAGAAGATTCCAAAACAGAGGATATTACATTTAATAGTCATCATAATGGCCAGTTATAAAATTTGCTCCTGGAATGTGAAGGGTGTCCAGTCTCCAACCAAATGTACCAAAATACTGTTACATCTTTGCAAACTGGATATTGACATTGCTTTTCTCAAAAAAAAACCTCTGCCGCCATCCCAGGTTTTCCAGTTAAGAAGGGCCTGGGTTGGTCAGGCATTGGGAACGGGTCCCAGCACTCTCAGGATGGGAGTCACCATCTTAGTGGCACGTAGACTACCCTTTCGACTGCTGGACACCATAACAGCTAGTCAAGATCGATTTATTCTAATTAAGGCCCTACTAGGTCACTCTGAAGTTGTGCTTAGGTCCATCTATGGACCAACAGTAGATGATCCCTAATTTTTCACTTCTTTTATGGCTCAACTGATCCCATGGTCTTCTAGTCCTCTGTTGCTGGGGGGCAACTGGAACTTAGCATACTGGAACGTGTTGGACCATTACAGATCCAATAGTGCCTCTCTTTCCCCTGCAAAGTTGGCCATTAGAGAAATGATGGACACAGTGGGTCTAGTTGACCCTTGGAGGGCACTCTTCCCTTCCCAGAAGGAATGTTCCTTCCATTTCATTCTCCACAATTCATTCTCCAGGATAGACTATTTCTTGCTGGACATTGAGCACTTCTCCTCAGTATTGTCTTGTAATTGTTTTCCCAGAGTCATCTCAGATCATCACCCCACCTTACTACATTGGACCCCAGTTCCCCAACTCCCTGAGACAAAGTGTGGAGATTTAATAGCCAGTTACTTAGGTCTGATAGTCTTATTCCCACCTTAACACTTTACTCACCAAATTCATTGACACTAATTCTCCTACCATGCCCAAGTTGGATGTGCTTTGGGGAGCTCTGAAATGTACTCTCAGGGGTGAGCTTATCCGGCTGGCCACTATAAGGAAGAAGATTGCCTCACAAGTAACATCTGACTTGCTCCAAGAAATAAGAAGAGCAGAACTATGCCTTCCAATACACCCATCTCCTAAAGACCTCAATAACTTGGAAATTCTCAGAGATCATTACAATCTCCTATTAATGGAAAAAGCCGAACACCTTCTTCTCTGATCGAAAATTCAAAACTTTGATCAAGGAAATAAAGTGGGTAAATTACTGGCTGTATGGCTTAGGGCTCCAACAGTGGATAGAATAATTCCCTCCATTCATAGTTCAGCAGGACTTCTTGTTACCTCTCCTCGAGAAATAACAAACTACTTCCAAGTTTATTATCAGGCCCTATATTCCTACCCTAATATTCCCTTTTGTCCTGAACAGGTAGACCAATTCATAAATAATCTTCAGCTCCAACAATTAGAAGACCACCAGATAGACGTATTAAAAGTGCCCCTGTCTGTATCTGAAATATGTGCTGCCATAGATGCCTTGCCAATCAACAAAACACCAGGTCCAGAGGGTTATACCGCAGTTTTATAAAGCCTTCAAAAAGTAGCTGGCACCTATTTTACTAAATACATATAATTATACATACAATCATGGCATGCCTGACTGCTCCCCAGCAGAAGCCATAATAGTGGTTCTTCCCAAACCTGGGAGGGAACCCTTGCTGGTCTCCAACTATTGTCCTATCTCTTTAATCAATGTAGACTTTAAAATACTAGCTAAAATCCTGGCCAATAGGCTTGCCAAGGTATGGCAATGTCTTATAAGTTCAGAACAGGTTGGCTTTGTAGCAGGTAGGTACTCCTCAGATCACATGTGTGAACTGGCTCACCTCATCTCTGCATCCAGGGACTCCTTAATTACATCAACCCTGGTTTCCCTGGATGCAGAGAAGACCTTCGATTGGGTCTCCTTGGACTATCTTTTCTATCTGTTGCCCAAGTATTGATTTCCTTCTCAATTTATTAATTGGATAAAGACCTTGTATATGCACCCCACTGCTTGAGTACTCTGCAATGGTCTCTTATCACATCCCTTCACTCTCCAGCAAGGCACAAGGCAAGGTTGCCCTCTCCTCCCACTTCTATTTGACTTATAGCTAGAGGCGCTCATCCATCATATTAATGCCTCCCCTTGAGTCTTGGGGATTCCTGTTGGGCCCTATCAGTATAAACTATCAGTTTATGCTGATGATATACTTCTGCATGTGTCTCACCCTTCTACATCACTTTCTGCCACACTGGCTACTACTGAAGAATTTGGTAGATTTTCTAATTATAAACTTAATGTTTCCAAAACAGAGATAATGCCCCTTAATGTTCATACCTTCTTATCTGATGTATCTCATCTGGGTCTCCAGTGGGTTAAGGACAAACAGAAGTACCTGGGGATTTTTCTCTCTTTCTCAAGTTCCAATTTGAAACAATATGATCTTGATAACATTCTCACACAAATTAAAATAGATCTAAACAATGGTCCTTACTTCCCCTTTCACTCTGGGGGCATATAAATGTCATCAAAATGAATGTTCTGCCTGGTTTGTTATACCCTCTATAAATGACTAATCTTTTCCTCCTGAAATCTTGGTTTGTACAAATACAAAGAATTATGTCCAACTTCATTTGGAAGGGCAAAGCGCCCAAGCGGACCTTCTCCAAGTTGCAGCAAAGCAAAGCCAGAGGAGGTCTACAGTTACCTAATTTTCTTCTTTATTACTGCTCAATCACCTGCTTGGTCCTTTTGCAATGGATGAAAGACCCGATGCCAGCTGATCCATCATTATATTCCCCCCTTTGGCTACAAATTGAAATAAATCTTTGTTCTCTCAAGGTCTTGATCTTGGTGCACTTATATATGCCCCCATTTATAGTATCCCTAAAAGTTTATTGAGAACACCCCTTAAGGTCACTCTTCAAGTGCATACCAAATTATGCATCGCAATCCAAGACTCCACTACAAAAGATGTGTCCCAACCTATACTTAGGAACCCTAATTTTAAAAGTGGAGGCAAACCTTTAAATGAAACTTTCTGGACATTTAATCCCAAACTTCTAGTTGAGGATCTTTTGAAAGATCAGAAGTTACTGTTATTTCATGAGGCACGTCTTAAATACAATCTTCCTGTCTCTTACCGTTTTAAATATATCTAACTCTCACATATGCTTTTTCAACATTTTGGAGCAAGCCATTGGGATCAGAAGTTAACTGGATCTATATTATCTGTTATATCTACATCTCCCACATCTCATTTTATCTCCTTCTTCTACTGCCTCCTACAGGACATGGTGGAAGGAGCTGGGAGCCAATCACACTGCATATGGGGCCAGGTATTGCCCGCTACATCCCAGACAGTTCACTCCTGGACTAAAATATGGTCACATTTGTACCAGGATGTAAAATGGGATAGATACCATCTCCTACAGTTCTACATAATTCATGATTTATATTATACACCAGTTAAACTGTACAAAATCGGTAAATCTTCTTCTAATGTTTGCTCCATGTGCAGGACACACCCTGGCACTTTATTGCATATTCTTTCAGAATGTGACAAGGTGGTCCCTTTTTGGAAAGCTGTCATCTCTAAATTAGACCCATTACTGAGTCTCTTGGATGCTTTTAGTCCAGAAATCTGTATTTTGGGGGATTATAGGGATCCCTAATTAGCAACCAGTGAAAACATATGGCTATTGTGTCAGTTTGTGCTAAAAAAGTAATTCTTCACCACTGGTAAGATGAGGAAGTCCCTTCTTTAACAGAATGGCTGCATGAGGTCCTTTATGCTCTGCAAGCAGAGAATCTTCTAGCTCAAATATCCAGGAGAATGAACTACTACCAAAGGGTATGGGCTCACTTACACACATTACTGATCATAAGATAGTAAAGGAGAATAATATTTAAGCAATAAGGCACAACAGGGTGTGGGTTACTGGGGAATTACTCATGCCTTGTGTAGTGTGTTATGAGGCACAGCCGAGTGACTTAACCAGACAAGAAGTGGATACATCACCCAATAACTCACACCTTGGAGTGTCTTATTGTGATTATACAATGGACCCATGTGCAAAATAAATTTTCAATGTGTTTATATATGTTTTTTATAAATGCCATTCCTCAGCTGTGGGTTATGTAGGATTTACCCACAGTCATGTGGCATGTTTTGGGCAATGAGGTTACAGGATTGTCACACATCATTGTATAATACAATATAAACTACATTGAAATTGTGCTATTGTCAGCCTCTACATGCCTAATTTTCATTGTATATGCCATGTGAAATATGCTTTGCGTACCAGAGGGGGAAGGGGGTATTAGCATGGGAAGGGGGAGGATGGGAGAGGGGTGAAAGTGTAAAGTGATATCGACCATTGATTGTTGTATGCTTTTGCTATTCCTGTTGTTAAGAACAGAAGTGTCTCTGTTAAAGTTTTACCTGTTGAGGTGTATGATTAACACTTTGTGCAGCTATCTTTAGTCCAATGTTATGACATTATCTATGCGTGTACATAAATTGAAAAGTTAAATAAAGCATAGTAAATCTTAAAAAAAAAGTGCAATGCAAACTTTGGCACTGCCCTTTGTGATTTGTTGTGAATCTAGCCCCAGATGTTCTATATGGTGATGTAGAAAAAGTAAAATCTAAAAACAAAAAAGTAATAAAAATTAGAATAAAGTAAAGACAGCAAAAATTCAAAACCTTAGGATAATTTGTTTCCTAATTTCAAGAAAAACAAAAAGGAGTCCTTTAACAAATAACAGAAAATAAATTTAAAAATCAAAGTAAAATTGGTACATTTCTAGATAGAGCAGGATCTGTAACCTCAACACCAATAGAAATTTTAGAACATAAATCAGTAGAAGGAGATGTAGTCTCCATAGTTACTATCAATCCATCATTCATTGAACAAAATGAGATTGGGAATGTGTTCCCTCTGGTAGCAATGGATCATCCTGGAACCAATGTATGTGTTGTGATCATAGGTAGCATCCCGGATCCTAAAAAGAAACCACTACTGGATGTATCCCCAGTCCTTTGTTTTGTAAAGGGAGACATCTGTACAAGGAGAATTGTTGAATCTATACAACAAGGAGCATCTGATTGCAATATTAAGATATTGAATTGTCGAATCTATGCAACAAGGAGAATCTGATTGCAATACATACACATTACCTTGTAAATATCAGAGTGATAATGTCCCCTCAGATTTGTTTTTTTATTTTACTACTCCTTAATAGTAGATTTTGTGGAACAAAATCATATAACGATATGAAAAACTGATACAGATAATCCCCTAGCCTCTTCCCCACCCAAAGATACAATTACACAAAAAATAAATAAAAATGGTGCTTAAGGACCTTAGCACTATTTCAGGTTTAAAGAATGTATCAGTTTAATATGCCACTGATTTTACAAATGGGGAATGTTTTTGACAGTAAAACCTAATGTTGCTAAGAATTTAATCAAACATACCTCCAATTTGATGTATATACTGGACAAAGCTCAAATGATAAAATTGCAGTGGAGTCGTGTTGGGAATGTAAGCAGGGGAAATTCACCAAATAAATCTGCTATTAGCAAGTGTCAATCTTTTGTTCTGAGTAATGAATACTAAAAGTTATAAGGGATCTGTATGTCACTAACTTCAGTATACTAGAGCAGGTATGGGTATTTAAACATGAGATTGAGGATATTACACACATGTATATTGAAGCCAAATGACACTTGATACATTGATGAAATAACTGGTTTATTCTAAGTATGTGGAAGACATTACCTGTTCTATAATCAGAATATCAGATGAGATGAGCCATCTCCTAAAACTACATCAAATGTAGCACACTGAAATGCTGTTCATAGTAAGGACATAGAAATAAAAAATAATTTAAAACCCAAGGTCATAAATGCAAGTTGATCATTCCTGTGGTGGACACACACTCAATTATTATTAGTGGGTGGATAAAAAATATCCCAAAACAAAATTACAGACATAGTATTGATTCAAAAACATCTCAGACAATGTCAAAAACAAAAATAACAGTGTTACTGGAGTAGAGAAAGTAAGAGTTTTAGAGGAGGAAAAATTCAAACAAACCAAAGTACAGTTAAGCAAAGGACCAACATTAAATGACTTATCACAACTGGCTAACCAAGAGTGCATAAGGAAAATAAATCAGGGCAAGGGTGTAACAACAATAAATTCATTGTCTTCTCAACTTTCAAATCCATTGCATGGGGACTTTACAGGAGAAGAAGCACTAATAATTTGTTATGGAATAATGGAAAATGAAAAAAGAAACTTATGAGTCATTGTTGAATCATTCAAGTTAATAAATCATATAACTTGAAAAAGAATACATTTCTGACAGTGTATTTTAGTTCATAGGCACACAAGTATAAACTCTTATGGAAAGCCACTGTGGTATGTCAAGATGTAGATTATGATTGCGAAGTATGGAAGAGAATACCTTGACAAGTTGGACATTTTCATGGAACCTAGAGTATCTATTAAAAACCTGCATAACTATAGAGAGGAGGAATGCCATTCTCAGTTTAAACTGGATGATCTCTTACAAGTAATTAAACATCATGTATTTATTTATTTCAAAAGCTTTACCAGACAAGACATACTGAGCTGATAATAACTCATTACCTGATGCCTCCTGTGAGATGGGGGATGGGGAGTAGACAATACAAGATGTGCAAATAAAAAATATATGTACAAGGATTTTGACTATGCTATGTGTGTTGTATCCCCTGCCCCTTCCTTCAGGTCTCACCTGGAAATGAGACTCGGCTTAGTGTGCATTTCCCAGTCAATAATTTTTCAAATAAATAAAAATAAATATTAAATAAATTGTATGAGTCATGCAGAAAAGGAGGAAATTATATTCATATTGCATGGTGTTGAAAAAACTAGCTTGGAGACACAGATCATCCTAACTAGGCCTTTCTATTCCTTGTTTACAGAATTTTTGAAAATATCACTGGGTAAAATGTGAGTGGTCTGACAGAAAGGACTGGAATGCCTAAAAAATAATGGCAGGGTTCATTTTTGTGTTTGAGTTCCAGATTTGGCTTTATTACTGGCAGTTCCAAAACTAGATGAATTAGGCATACACCTAGTGGACATAGTAGCATCATTTGCTTTTCTCACTACTACTTATCAACCAGTGAAGATCAAATAGGCAAGGCCCCTAAAGTATATGATCCAAAGATCAGAGTAGGTTGTCAAAAAACATAAGGCATCAATAATAATTTCAAATTAGTTTGCAGGTCTTCATAAAATACAATAAGTGTAGATTGACAGTCAAAGGAAATTGGAAGGGGTGTGATATCTCCAGATAACCCTTGCAAATTCAAATGTGTAACCAAACCAAGAGTCTTAGTACTATTTCTTGAAACATTAATAGAATGACCAATAAGTTGTCTGATCAATATCTTAATGATTTTCTTCATTCTTATGACATAGTGTTGATGCACGAAACATGGTGGTTTCAGAATGATTTTAACTTTAAGGAATTTGAAAATGTCACTAGTAGGAGGAAAGCAAAATCTGGTAAATGTGGGAGGATTACTAATTTTAGTAAAAACAGATTTAGCTTTACATGCCAAATTATTAACCAATTCAACGGAAAATTTTCTGACTATATATTTGAGTAAGAGTTATTGGAAGTTTATCTTGATTAATATATATATCCCTTCACCAAACACTTCACCATATTATTCAGTTAGATGGGGCAAACTAAAAAAGCTTTAGGAGGAAACAGCATTGTCAAATCCAGCATATACAATTAATCTATTAGGAGATACAAATGCACATGTAAGCAATGTGTCCTACAAAAATGAAGCAGAGATTATGAAAATGAACATTTTGCACTCTCTGAAACATATTCTGATCATAAAAAGTTAATTAACATATTTTGGGGTTATTTTTGATTCTTTCTGTGCATATTGATGCTATGGTTAGGAAAATTAACCAATGGCTTGGTATATTGTATGAGAAGAAGAATAACTTCACAAAGAAGGTTAAACAGATGTTGGCCTGGTGTGTAATAGTACCAATTACTGACTATGGTATGGTGGTGTATTCTGCTGCTAACAGAGCTAACCTTGAGAAAACCTCCCATGATTTTAATCAAGTTTGTACATTTGCATTTGATCTTGAGTTTGAAGCTGACACATGGGGGTTGTGCATTCATTTAAATTGCTTGCTCATCTACCACTAAGTACCCTTCCAGTTGGCACTGTTGTGTAAAAAAGTTGCACTAAAACTCATGCTAATTGGCATTCTAAAATTCTTTACCTTTGTATGGCTCTATGTGGTAATAGTGACTCCAGAATGGTGAGTCCAGAATCGCAAAGCAATGTCAGCGATGACACAAACAGCAACTGTTTTTTTTCTTGGGGGCTTCACACCCACACCCCCCATTCTTCAATAACCAACTCCATAGTCATAGTGTATTGAGGAGAGGGTAAAATTTATGTTCCCATTTTTTCATCACCGTAATTTAATCGTCGACTTGTGGAGTCACTGCTTTGGAGTCACCAACATTATGTGCCACCTTTTGTATCTAGCAAATATATTACTCATGTAATGTCTGGTGGCAAGCTCGCATCACCATTGTGAAAGATAGTACTAGGACAGCAGTCTTTGTTTTAAAGGTCTACCAAAGTATTGAACTCTCTATCTAATGACTACTGTGAAATTTCTTCTCTATTGTCCTTTAAAAACATGTGAGGTTCTCACCTTTATGACAAATTGTTGTGTAAGTGTAATTAACTTGAGCTCATTTTAGTACTATTTTATTTAATCCATTTTGTATGCTGTCCTTTGTTGAAATGTTTTGTTTACTACTGCTCATTAAAGATTTGCAGTCTGTTGCTGAACTATTTTGTACACTACAAAATAGCAGTGAGTGTAGCAGTGAGTAGGAAAATGGGCAGACTACGTGGGCCAAATGGTCCTTATCTGCTGACATATTCTATGTTTCTGTGTTTCTACTACTGATAGTTATTTATAGTGTTGGACTGTGTTTTATGTTTTATGACTTGGACATCTTTGAAAAATGGCTCTGAGCTCAAAGGTCTTCTGAATATGAATGAATGAATGCACTAAATAAGTGGTGTTATGAGAGCAAAAGGTAATACCGTGAATAAACATGGTAAGTAAATTCCTGAAAAAGTCAATGTTGCTATTTTTGTACTAGTGAATGGCAGAACAAGAAGTGATCCTGGAGATGATTTCATTCTTCTTGGTCCTTCAGGCTCTTCCACTATTGATCATATATGGCTTAACTTAGACACCGTCCAAATACTCCAGGGCATTAATGTACTGACATGCTGAATCTGATAATTTACCAGTCACATTATATGGTGCTAGTTTACACAAGTGTGCAATGGTTCAAAATAAATCAAATTAATAGTTATAAATCAAGAAAAGAATACCTTGGTCTACCAGCCTGGGAAATTCCACTGATGAGTTACTGTCCTATGATTTTTTTTATGCTATTAAAAAACAGTTTTCTAAAGATGAACTCTCTAGTTTCAGTTATGAATACATGGGGAGTTTTGCCATTAAATGTAATTCTTCCTTTACAGAAGTAGGTTTTAGACCAAAAATGGATAAATAATTTTGGTCCAACAAATGATGTAGGGAACGTAAAAGAGAACTGAAAAAAAATTGTCAAAAATATTAGGAATAATAAAATGAATTAGAAAATGGCAACAATCAATTTTTAAACCTGATTGGTTGAAACAGACTCTAAGCTGGGCATTTATTTTTCAATAGATGCCCAACTAAAAATAAGAGCCAGTCCAAGTCCCTCTTCACAGAGTAACATTCTCCAATGGGCCATTTTCTAAGCTCAATAATATCCTCCAGTGTGGGTATTATTGGGAAATACTGGACCTTCCAGGGGTTATAAGGACCTCCGCCTGTGGTGTCAGGCCTTATCACGTCCCTGGGCAGTCCGGTATTTCTCAATAATGCCCACCCTGTTGGGTATTATTGCTTACATAATCCCTTCTGTTTTAATAGCCAGGAATATAATATTAGAAAATTATAGAGGAAGAAAAGCAAAAATTAACCAGTTAACAAAAACTAAATAAATAAAAACAAATAAAAAAGACTGGGTGGCAGCAGCTAATGGACATAAAAATATTACAACAAATATGACTGCTCAAATTCAACCATAAACATAGGCCAGCTACTTTACTGGAATATTTTTTTTTCATCAAGAGTGGTTGTTGCAGAGCTAGCAACAGTTGTCAAGACCGCAGTGTCACAGTGATTAAACTGCTTACATTTTATTTCAATCATGAAGAGATAAAATTGGCTATACCAACTGTAATGAACAAGAAAGCTCGAGGACTGGATCAGTTTCCTGCAGTCATCTTAAAAAATAATGTATCATGGTAGTTTCCAGTATGCTTCACAATTTACAATGTTATAATTAAGCAATAAGGCATGACAGGGTGTTGTATATCATGGGATATCATCACGCCTTGGGTGGTTGGGCATGAGGCCGCAGGCTGAGTGCACTGAACTGCCCAAGAAGTGATGCTATCCCATGATATACCACGCCCTGGAGTGACTTATTGCTATTATGAACTGGCTTAAAAGTTTTGGTAGTATAAAATACAAAAAAAACATTTTTTAAATATCTTTAAAATGACTTTTAGAGTGGTGGAGGAGACTGTTTTCAGAAAAAAGTTTATATAATTCTCTGGGCAGCAGGTGGCACTGTTGTAAGTGGAGATGGTTGAAGAGGTGCTGCTCTGAACTCTCACCTCCCAGCAGTGTCTGCTCCTTACATTTAACCTGGTCATGCTGTGTGCTCCGAGGCTGTGTGAAGATGGACTGCATTTATTTATGTGAAACTCTGATCTGGTGGCAGTGGGAGAGAGAGCAACTAAACAGGTACGCACACACACACATCGTGTGGACAGTTTTTTTTTGTGTGTGTTTCACTTGAAGTTGCTCGAGGCGTGCTTTATGAGATGCTGAATGTGTTTTCTGCTTTGCGGTATTTGTGCCGGTGGGCTGTGTGAGGAGGAATGAGCGACAGTTGTTTTTAAACAGACGCTGTTTGACACTTGTGTTGGGGAACTCAGTCCATTTTTCCAGAGGCAGTGGGCACAGTGGCATGAGGTAAAGCAGGGAAATGCAGCTGTTGGAGGAATTTCTGTCTGTGAGGAGGCTGGTGGCTGGAGGCTTTTTGAAGCCGTGATGATGTAGCCCGATATCATCATGGCTTCAAAGAGCACTCAGCCCATCAGATTCTTGTATTTACGATCACCAGTTCATAATACAGAATAGAATATTCTGCAATTCAAATAGAATGTCGGTTATATTATCTTCTGCATGAAAGGGATTCCTACACAGGTCTGTCAATGTACAGAAATTTTTTAAATTCCTTGCAACAAATGTTTTGCAAAATTTTCTTAAATAGGTTGTTAGGTTGATTAACCACAAGCAATATACTATACTAGAGGAGGCTCAGCGTTGTTTCAGATATGGAAGGACCACTACAGATAATTGCTCTGTATTGAACCATCTGATATACAAACATACTGAAGTGACAACGTCTAAACTATACTGTCTGTTTTTTTATCTCAGTAAGTAGAGCTATGTTGTGGAAGGAGTTAAGTGATTTGTGTTTAGGCCCTGTCATGTTGGACATAATGATTCATCTGCACAACAGGACCTGATCTAAAGTACATTATTCTAGCACAGACAGTTACAGAATAAAATGCTATTAATAAAGGGGCAAGAGAGATGCATTTTAGTGTCTGTATTATTTAACAGATTCTTGAATGCAGTCATAGATAAATTAAGGAATCCAAATGTTCATGCTCCTAAGGTTATGAGCATGCAATCTAGAGCTTTTGGCCTTTGTCAATGACCTGATGTGAATTTAATCTTTCCTACCTGCACTCTAAAGAAAGGGACCTCTCTTTTCCTCTCTGTGCCTTGCAAAGGCTCGCATGATAAATATAGATAAAACAAAACTATTTGTTTTTGGGACAAACTTAAACTCACAAAAGCTATTTATTAACAAGGAATGGGTGGAAGTAGTCAAGAACTACATGTATCCTGGCTTACAATTTTCAACAAGTACTTCTTGGAAAAATCATATTGATCATTTATTATCTACTATAAAATAATCAAAACCAGGTATTCGCTTAAGTCATTTAGTAGAAACTATGGAAGGGGAACAGACCCCAGAATTAATTTGGCACATAACGCTAAAGTTGAATCATCTATATTATATGGAACAGACATACAGTATGTAGGATAATGGAGTCTGCCTACTAAAAGGCAGACCAGGTTGTTCTGGTGGCATCTCCCAATGGCACCTTAAAAGAAAAGGCAAAGAAAAAAAGGGGTGGGGAGGGGAAAATGACTAATTATTAAGAAAGGGAGGGGCTAGCAAAGGTGGTGAGTCACAGCATGACATCACAATAGGAGAAGGGACAGGACATGATAGGCACAGAGGGGATAGGTCAGGGGGAAGACGGCAGGGGTCAGAATCAAACCCTTTTAAGGGGCTGCACATGGGGATTCATCCTGTTTTTGCTGCTACTCATGCGAAGTTTTGCAGCACATCAGATTAGCAGTTTCTGTCAGCTAATTTTTCACTGGTAGAGTTGGTGTCTTGTCATGTTTTATAGAAACAGATTTTTATTAGTGTGGTAAACAGAAAATATTTAATTCATTCAGCGCTCATTAAGATCTACACTTGCCTCCTACTTCAAACCAAGAGAGCCAGTCCAGAATGGAAAGCGGTAGGCGATGGGTGCTAAGCTCTCCCTTCACATAAAAATGTATATATAGATATATTTATACAACACATGTTTGGGGATAAATGTACAGATAAAAACTTGTATCTCAGGCACCCTGTGAAGATATCATTGATATCTCCATGTTCCTATACGTCATAGTGATATCTCCATGTTCCTATACGTCATGGAGATATCTCTATGTTCTTCGTCATCAAACAAAAGTGAAACTACACTTTCCATTGCAGTCCTACCTCTCTACAGCCTAGCGCTGTTTCCCTCACACACGCGTACACACCCCTGGCATTTACTTGACTCAACAAATATTTTTTAACAAATAACTCTGTAACGTATCTGGTTGATCCTGCCACTCCATGTTTCAGTAATTGAACATAACACTTTCACTTTCCCTCTTAAAATGTAGCGTGACCGAGCGTATAAAGTAAGAAATAGAATGAACTCCCAGTGATTTACACGACACCAGTCAGTTGTCCAAACATACTCAAAATTGTTTTCCCTATGGTTTACTTCAATTTTGTAAGAAGCTGCCGACAGTACTGTGAGCGCAGAAGGTGAGCCGAGTCGGCAGCTTCAAGAAGCACAACAGAAAGAAGCGAGTCCGGCGTTACTATAGCGCTCGCTCTCATTTCTTTCTACTGTTCTGAAGCTGCTACTCGCTCACCTCTGCGCACAGTCTGTCAAACTTCTTCATAAAATTGAAGAAAATAGAAAAAAACAATTTTGGTATGTTTGGAAGACTGACTGGTGTCGTAAATCACTGGGAGTTCATTCTATTTCTTACTTTATAGGCTCGGTCACGCTACATTTCAAGAGGGAAAGTGAAAGTATTATTTTCAATTACCAAAGCACAGAGTGGCAGATCAACCAGACATATTTTAAAAATTTTATTTATTTAAAAATAATGGCAAGATCAACAACTTAAACAATAAGATATACACAAAACTTTAAACTGGCAGGATCAACCACAGTTTTTTCAAGTAACAGCTAATCTGTTAGGCATATACCATACATAGGACTTTCTATTGTATGTGGCCCCAAACATTTGTTTGTATAAACCCGAATATGACATGGCCCGACTGAAGATATCATATTTATCTTCCTCGAGGGCCAATGAAATCATGATATCTCACTCGTGGCTTCGCCACTCGTGAGATATCATGATATCATTGGCCTCGTGAAGATAAATATGATATCTTCAATCATATCTATACATATACTGTATATATATATATATATATATATTATGGTAGCACGGTAGTGCTACCATAGTTAGGGTTGAGGAGCCATTTCTATGTTAAACCCCAAAACTTTGCACCTTAATAACTTTGCAACTGTTTGATGGATTTGCCTGAAATTTGGAATTTATGATCAAGAACCATAGGCCTTGGGATCTGCCAAGTTTCGTACTGGTCGGATATACGGCTGCAGAGTTATTAAGTGTGATCTGTGCGCGCGTTTACGCTTTTCTGGAATTCTGTGGTCGCGCCTACAGGTCGTACGGTTTGCGTGACCAGCCCAAAATCTTCAGGGAACGTGCAGCCAGGGTCCCTGATGTGCCTTTCAAAGATTTCATGAAAAAATATTAAACGGTTCAAAAGTTATTCAAAAAACAGTTTCCCATTATAAGTCAATGGGAAAAGTTAACAAAAAGTTCAACACTTTCGCAAATGCATTTTTACTTTCGCAAATGGGCCTGTTACGTTCGCAAATCGGCCATTTTGTTTTCAGTTAGTGATCAGAAAATGGTTGGCATTTAAATTTGGGACCCTCTAGCAACCTAATTTTTTTGTATTCACCTAGTCGAGCCCTGAGGATGCTTGCCATGTCTTTATTTTGTGGTAAAACACCCCAGAAATATGTTTTCAAATTTCTGAAACAACTAGCAAATTACTTTCATGCTCACGAAAGTGTCGCATAAATTTTAAAGCTTTACATAAATTAAACAGTAATTTTTCTAGTCTGTGGGAAAATGACAGCAATTCTTTGGCACTGCACTGCAAAATAACCGTTGGGAGTTTTGGGCTGAAATTTGGAGGGAACGCAGCCGACATCTCACAGATGTGCCTTTCAGTGTTGTATTGAAAAAATATTACACGGCGGCAAAGTTATGGCACTCCAAAGTTGACAGTTTTTCCCATAGGATAACATTACGGTGCCCGACACTTAACAGAAATCATTTGGAGCCCTGCTGCAAAATAACGGTTTGGTCTTTTTTCCTGAAATTTGGAGGAAAGACAGCCAACAGCCCACAGATGTGCCTTTCAGTAGTTTGGTGAAAAAACATTACAGGGAGGCAAAGTTATGGTGCTCCAAACTTTTCTTTTTTTCCCATAGGATAACATTACGGCGTTCGCCGCGCCTTTCAGGGCCCGTATCTCGGAAACGGTGTGAGATACGGACTTCTCGTCGGAAAACTTCTTAGCCCCAGAAAGGGGCTAAGATTCAAATTAGCCAGGACAGTTGTAAATAATATGACTTTTAAAATTTTTTTCTACGTCGTACGGTTCCTGAGATATAATGTATTTAGTATTCAAGATCTCATTTTCTGCCCCGATACTCATTATTTTGCATACATTATTTGTACTCACTGTCTTTCTCAATGCAGGTTTGAGGAAAACCAGCCTGTGCGCTTACATTACTGTTACTGTTGCCCTTTCCGCTTGCGGATCCGTACCCGTTCACTTACCATTGGCGTCTGCGCCTACATATGCGTTATCGCTGCGTTTTCATTTTAAGCTTGCGTTTCTGTTATTTTTGCCATTTCTGTCTACAGTACTGTTTATCTTACTGTTTCACTTTACATCACCATGCCCATTGACATTTCTGTTTGCAGGCACCATGTTACTATGTGACAACACATCATGTGGCAGACCATTCCCGTCTAAGCCACCATGTGCGTTACCCTTTATGTTCTCATTCGTGCTTGTGTTACCATGTGCACCACTGTTAGCATTTCTGTTTGCGTTGCTGTCCCTGTTAGTATGACACAACACATCGCGCTCCCGCCAATGCATTATTGGGCCCCGCGCTCCCGCCGCTGCATTACATTCACTATTTCTCGTTATCATTCTCAAAAAGAAGGGAAATTAGAGGCAAAAAACTCCATTTAATGCATTAGTTAGGGTTGTTCACAGCGACAAAGTGAGGAAATTAAGCTGTTAGGGTTGAAAACCCCTTGGACCCCCAACCCCAACCGGCATTGGGTGCACATTGGGATCGTGGGTCCTAACTCTCACCCATTCTCCTATACTTCTGCTGCTTTACACATGTCATGGGGTGAGAGTTAGGGCTGGCGATCTGTCTGTGCCCGATTGGGGCAAGTCAAAAGGTTTTCAACCTGATTTCCTTTGTCACTGTGGAACAACCTCAACTACATTAAATGGATTTTTTACTCTATATATATATATATATATATACATAAATATAAATAAATACAGGCAGAGAAGGACGGACAGGCGGGTGACCAGTGAAACATTGGCAAGGGAATGTTTAACAGCAGTCGATTTTAAAATATAGAAGGAGACTCATGGTGGGGCCTAGGGACAGGAAGCAACCTGATGATGCAGTCGGGAACAAGGGAGGAGCAGGCTATGAAAAATACGGATGCTCCGTGCATTGCTGCACTAAAGGGGATAGGGCGGGGGTGCATATAGGAGCATCCTAGGAGAGCAAGGGCACATAGAGTTAGACAGGGCAAGGCACCAATGATGGAGAGGAGGCGCAATACTGAAGGGGACTGCGTGGGTATGACCAAAGCAGGACAAAGTGGGGATACACAGAGCAGAGGGTCAGATGAGAGATTCACAGCTGGTGTGCCCAGGTGAACTGGTGGGGCCTGTGCCAGAGCCATGAGGTGGATGGCGTCTGATGTTATCACTGTGTGGTAAACACCAGGCCACAGCCAGGTGAGTACTCTCCATGGGAAGTGCTGCAATGGCAAGGGGAGGATAGGAGAGTGTGGTTTCTTCTTTTGTAACTGAGGAGGATGGATGGGACAGTGCAGGACCATAATAGGGAGGGAGCCCCCATGATGGGGAAAAAGAAAGATTAAGGCCAGGACGGATGGCCCGGCCTAATCCCAGGCCACATGGCAGGTGAGGTCATCGTGCATGGGTTGACCAGGTCGAGAGAAGGGATTATTTTATGCTGATCGGACAGATGAGAGAATATGGAGGGCATCGCAGGGCAGAGGAGCCACATGGGGTATAAGCCAAATTTCAGCTGTAGCTGCTCAAGTGGGACAGTCAGCAGAGAGGCCCATTTGAGAATTGCCAGCACCAGCAAGGGTGCGAATCTTCAACCGCACCTGGGTTTTCAGTTCAGTCCCAGCTGTGCTCCTAGTGACCAGGTTTTAGGATGCTGTGGGCTCATTTGAGCCCAGAAGGGCATGAAACAGAAACCACAGATGGACTGGGAGGCTTTTAAAGACAGGCCCAGCTGTGATACACCAGCAGTTGGCAGCGCAGCAAGGGGAGGATCACCCAGAACATTTGGGACGGTAAAAGAGGAAGTTGTATGGATAATTAGGACACATGGGAAAGCGTGGCCAGGTAGGCCAGTGAGCACATGGGCAGACAATAGGGCTAACCAAAAAAAAAACCAAGGGACGCTACAAGACACAAAAAGAGGGGAGGCCGGAATCAGCCTAATGGTTACTGAGGCCATACGGCCCCAGAAGGAAATGGAATAGATAAAATATAAACAGAGAACTACAAAACAAAATAGTAAATAAATAAAGAACTAAAAATAAAAGAAAGGTAAATATATATTGAAGCAACATCATCAGATGGAGGAGGTCTTGGAGTGCCAGACATTAACATTATCCCCTTTTTCTCTTTCTAAGTTTTTCCTGAATTTCTTTAGTGGTAGAACTGACATGGCACTGAGGAAGACCAAGCTCACCAGAGGATGCTTACTATGCCATATTGGAGTTGGAAGACAGGCAAGAAAAGTATGAGGAACTAGTGGAGGTATGGAGCCTGGAAGGCTAGGGAGAAGCGGAAGGCAGAGAGAGGCAGGAGAGGAAGGGGAAAAAGAACCCCAATGAGGCCAGCTCATCCAGAGAGGCCAAAACTGGCCCTTGCAAGACCAGCCAGGCCAGCTAGCCCAGGGTGACCTCAACCCAGTACACCCAATCTGCCTCTACCGCAGCCTGAGCCTATGCCTCCTCTGGCACCAGAGCCTGCCCCAATGTTCATGCCACAGCCCAGTTTGCTACCCGCTCCAGCTTCAACTGAGCCTCAGATGCCAGAGCAGCCACCAATGTGGGCAGTGGGCCCAGCCCGAGTTGAATTACCAGGGCCAGGACCAGCCCCCATGCCAGCAGCAGCCCCACAAACAGGTAATCAGGATGTCAATGTGGGGAACAGCATGAAAGAATATGTGGAACAAATGATTAGTTCCTTAGGGTCGGGTGGTTTGAGACAGCTGGAAAAAGTCTTGTTAGATATCAGAGCAGAACAAGGCTGGTCAGGAGCTTTGGAAAAACCCACAGAAGGTTTGGGAATAGGGATGGGGTCAAGGGAAATTGATTACCCAGGAATGAGGATTTGGGACCACGTACCATAAGCCACAAAGAAAATCAATGGAAAGGAAATATGTTGATATTTTTGCACTAGTAAGCAGAGAAGGGTGACAAAATATGACAAGAAGAGCATAGGAAGAGTAAGATGGCCATGGCAGTGGTACTGCTGGGAAGAAGGAGGAGGATAAGTTTACTAAAGGGAAGGCGTGGGATAGTTGGTTTGTAGGCTTTGCCACATACTCAGCGATAGTCATGGAAAAAAAAAACAGAATTGGGGATACCCCATATAATATATTCCTTTTGATCATTTGGAGAGCAAAGGCCAGGGGAGGTTTTGGGTGGCTGTATTATGACAAATTTTTCAGGCAATGGATGACAACTTTTGGGGATGTCTGCTGGGATACAAAGCAGCTGGATCTGTGGACAGATTATGTCACAGACCAAGTCACCCCAGAGGGAGAAGGAAGCAGGTGAGCCACCCTGATACAAAAATGTTGCTGGGGATATAACGGCATTCTGTTCATGGCTACAATGCAGATTCCAACATGCCTGTTCGAAGTGTGGTGGGAGTCACCCTGCTTCCAAGTGTCAGATGAATTGGAACCATGGGGGCCAGGCTGTGGGGGCACAAGGTGCACCCAATCAGTCCTTCCATGGTGGGGCACAGGGGTATAAGGGTCAGACATGGGGCAGAGGCCCCAGAAGAAGGGGCTACAGTGGGAGGGGGGACAGGGCTACTGACGTTTTCATCAGAGATCAAGAAGAGACAGAAGGGATGCACAGGGAAGAGGCCACAGCACAGGTGGGCAAGGGGGCACAACTAGGCGTACAGTTTAGTTAGGCAATTTTCCACTAGCAATGACCCCCATCAAGGCAGATGCATTTGAAAGCTAGCTAAGAGGCTACCCTAATGGGGTGTCAGCAGAACGACTCATAGAAGACTTAAAGAGGGGTTTTACTTTACAATTTAAGGGCCCCAGGGAAGGCACAGAGGCAAAAAACTTGGGTTCAGTGAAGGGGAAAGAGGACATTTTGAGGAAAAAGATGCACAAGGAGAAGGATGCAGGGAGGGTAGAGGGACCATTCAAGGACCCACCCTTATGGGGCTTTCAGAAGTCCCCTCTAGGTCTGGTGGCCCAGAAACAGCCAGGAGAGTATAGGGTCATTCATCATCTGTCATACCCAGAAGGGGAATTGGTCAATGACTATATCAATGAAAAGGACAGCAAGGGTATCTTATGCCACATTAAAGGAAGCAGTACAGATTATCAGAGCCACACCAGAGGCATGGCTGGCCAAGACAGACATAGAATCAGCATTTAGGTTGCTGCTGGTATAGCCAGAAAATTGGGACCTGCTAAGTTTCAAGCTGGATGGGCAGTATTATTTTGACAAAGCCATGCTAACAAATGTTCCATAGCCTGTGCCATGTTTGAGCTATTTAGCACATGTCCACAGTGGATTTTTCAGCAAAGACAGGGTACAAGGTGGTCATACATTATTTGAATGATTTCCTATTCATTGGGAATGGGAAACACGAAGCGGACTACATGCTTTCCTGTTTTCAAGAGCTATGTTGTGAGCTAGGGATTCCATTGGCTCAGACAAAATAGAAGACCCAAGCAGAATCATAGAATTCTTGGGATGGAGATTGACATATAGGCACAGATGTTCCACTTGCCGGGTAACAAGATAGGGTGATTAAGGGCATTTTAGGGTGCACCTGGACAGAAGGAGGTTCAGCTCCTACAAGTACAACAGTTTTTGAAGCACCTCAATTTCACTTGCAGAGTGATAGGCCTGAGATTATCTTTTACCAGACACCTGGCCAGGAAACCGAAAGAGCAGCCAGGCCACACCACTGGCTTGACATCACTAGGGGTGTAAAAGACGACTTGCAGGTGTGGGCACATTCCTACTGAATTTTAATGGGAGGTCCTTTTGGCAAGAGGACTGGGTGTACAACTCAGACTTAGAATTGTACACAGATGCAGCAGGGGGGCTGGGCATGGGAGGGATTTTCAGGGTAAACGGTTCTCAGAACCATGGCCAGAGGAATGGACTAACAAGGGTTTGACTAAGGACATTACACTACTAGAGATCACTCTGATTTGGGTCAGCACCTTATTATGGGGGGAAGAACTTTGTAATCAAAAAGTGACCTTCTGGCGTGATAACAGAGCAGTAGAAGACGTCCTCAACAACAGAGGGGCGACATCAGAATCAGTACTCAGGGTCTTACGTCAGTTGGTATTGCAGGGTTTGCATTTAAACATGTCTTTCAGAGCTAGGCACATTGACAGGGTACAGAATGCCCTAGCTGACAGCCTTTCCCATCTGCAGCTGGACAGATTCCAGGACATTGCCCTGAAGGCAGAGGGACACAAAACACCTGCTTAATCGGACATATGAGACATTATCTGGAAGCAGCGGAATTGCTGTTTCACAACTCCTGGGTCCCCAGGACCTTAAGGGCATATGAAGGGGCTTGGCAGACATTCCAAGCATTCTGGGAATTGCACATCATGGAGGTAAGTGGGACAGTCACAGAAGAGCAGTTAAGAAAGTTTGTAGTTTACCAATTGGAGAAGGGGCTAGCCCATGCCACGATGGGGTTTCAGTTGGCAGGGATCAACAAAGTATGCAACCTAAAAGGCTGGAGAGACCTGACTAAGAGCATATTTATTAAACAAATGTTGCAAGGCTGGTGATGGCTAAAGCAAAAGGCCAACTATGAGAGGAGACTGATTTCTGGTCAATTGTTGGGCAGGCTGGTAGAGTTCTTACCCAAGATATGCAAAACAGCAGATGAAGCTTTTCTATTTCATGCCATGTACTTGGTAATGTTTTTTGGGGCCCTGATGGTGAGTGAAGCAGTAGGTCATGGGAAGAGAGATAACAGCAAGAGGTTAGAATGGGAGGATGTGACTTGGGGGATGAACAAGATTCAATTATTGATCAAGAGGTCTAAGACAGATCAAGAAGGAAAGGGTTGTGGGATGACTTTGAGACAGTACAGCAATCCAGTAATCTGTCTGGTGCAGGCATTGTGGGCTTACACCGCAATAAGGCACAAAAATCAGGGTCAACTATTTAGGCATGGGGATGAGAAAAGAGTCACAAACTATCAGATCATAGCCGTCCTTAAAAAAGGCATGGAATTTGTGGGCAAAAATCCAACAAGGTATTCATCCCACTCCTTTAGAATTGGAGCGGCTTCACAAGCAGCTGCAGAAGGGGGATCCATAGGGCAGTTGTGGGAGTTAGGACAATGGAAATCTGAGTGTCATAAGAGATAAATACTGCCTTTCAAGGAATAATTGATAAATCATCTTTCTTTTGCTTTTCAGGTTAATTAGTGCATAATTATGTATGTATATAATAAGGGTGGGAGATAAGGAAGGGCTGAATTAAGGGTGGGGAGGATCTCAGAGATCCATTTGAGCTCATTTATCATTTGTCTCCTTATTTTTACTGGCAGAGAGGAGAGCCAAGAGTAAAGCAGGCGGAAAGCAGCTGTATCAGGATATTAGACAGTGTAGGTTAACTTGGAAAGGAATTCCGGGGATGAAATGGGCACAACTACTACCCACACTGTGGGAGATGAGGGAACGATGACCCATGCCAGATATGATCATGGTGCACCTGAGCAGGAAATGACATTGGTTCCAGGCCATAGCTGGACATTTTCTTGCAAATAAAACATGACCTGGAAAAAATTAAGCAATGGTGGCCTTCAGTAACCTTGGTGTGCTTCGATATGATACAGCGAAGGGTGTGGCTGAATGAACATAATCATGTTGCTATTGGGAGGCCAGGAGAAAATGAATAGGAGGATAGGCACTCTATTCTGAGCTATGAAGGGCTGAGTCATACTGAGGGAGTAGAGAAACTGATAGATGACTTTTACCGGACAGATGGGGTTCACCTCTCTTATCTAGGGATAGATATGTTCAATATGGAAACCATGGGATGCATTGAGGCATGGTGGCAGCAAGAGGGAGATGGAGGGTGGGGGTTAAATAAACTAGACAAGAAGGACAGCAGCACCAAATTGAGAAAAGCAGTGATGGTCTACACCATTTACCTCTGATAAGAACAGAAGAAGAGTCACCCAGGTTTACACCTGGAAGGCAAAAAGAAGGAAGGAGAAGAAAAGGATGATGTATAATTAATAGTGAAGTTATAAAGAAAGAAATGAATGGGGAAGGCTAAAATGTGAATAATGGCAATGTTGAATGGTTGATCTAATGGCAACTATGATGTTGTAAATGCACAGGAATTGTAAATAAATTAATTGCCGATCTGAGCACCACGAAGAACTGGGTGCTGGTCTTTACTGGGATGGGAAAATCCAGGACAAAGAACACTGACAAATTGACAATTGTGTTAAACAAACTCTAAAGACAGAGGCCAGATATTCAGACTGTGCCGGGCAGTGGTGCAAGCCGGGGCGCAGTGCAACTGAGCTGTGCCGGGGACAGGACCAGGTGATATTCAAAGGTGGTGCACCATGGCGCAGCACCGTTGAAAGCAAGAGCGGCTCACAAACTGTGCATGGCACAGTGGCACTGCAACGGTGCAAGCCACAGATAAGGAGCATGGGGATGCACCAGTGCAAATGCAGTTGCGCTAGGTGCATCACCATGATATTCAGCAGTGGGTATGCAAATGAGGCCATAAGATATGCAAGGTGCAAATGGGGCCATTTGCAGGTCGTTATTTGTTGCATTTGCACAACCTTGTGTACAGGGCAGCCTGGCAACGTGCACCTGGCACCCTGCACAGCATGATGTATGCAGTGTGGATCCCAGGGCATTCCCCAACCGTAGCCGTGATTGTGACAATGTATGCCAAATAAGCCCTGGTAGTCTAGTGGCTCCCACCTCCCGAGTTCTGCAATCCCCAAATAATGTATTGGAAGACCATCCCTGGTGTTCAAGTGGTCTCCCCTCCCACCCAAGTCCCTGAGTAATGTAAAATGACCATCCCTGGTGGTGTAGAGGAACCCCCGCCTCTAACCACAATCACGGCAATCTTCCATAAGGAACAGTGCTGGTGATCCAGTAACATTCACATAATTGAGACTGTCTAGTACAGTATGCACTGAAAGCCTATTGGTCCACATTGGGGACCAATGAGACTTGCAGCCCATAGTACCTGTCAGTCGGGCGGGCGGCCTGGTGGTATGTGTGCTGAGCTAGCCACCCACCAATGACAGAGCAGGGGTGGGCGAGGGGTTAGGTGGGTGGGAGGGTGGGAGTGCCACTGGATCACCAGGGCTTGTCCTTATGGAGGATTACCGTGATCATGGCTAGGGCAGGGGGTTCCACTAGACCACCAGGGACGGTCATTTTACATCATAATCAACCGGTTGACCTGCCTCATGTGATTTTTTCCCTCTACTTATTAAAGCAAGATTGATAGTCCTGGATCCTCTATTGCCACCTTTTTTGTCTCCAGATCATATTGTTTCTTAATGGTCTTCTACATCAGATGTACATGTTCTGGAATTAGTAGCCAGGTATTTGAAAAAAACATATGCTTTGTCCTGAAAATTTATGTGAAAGTAAAATGTAAATAAAATGAGGCTAACTAAAACTAAAGCTACCTTTTCAACAATTGCCATGGTCAAATATTTCCAGATATTCTGCAATATTTCGAAAAAGATTCTCTCTGGTGGTCCTACAGCAGTACTGCAGGCAATCAAATTCCTCACAAAACCAGCAATTTCAACGTGCAAATTCTTTTGCATAATTCCACTATTCCGTCAAATATTCAAGGGTGGGAAGTTGCAAAATTTCACCAGAGAAATGAGAAATTTCATCTGAAAATGACAAACTTTTGCCCACAAGTGGCAAATTTTGCCATTTCGCAGGTAAAACTTCATGCTCTGTGGGCAAAATTTCATAATCTGGGGATGGAATTCTGCATTTCACTTCCATGAAAAATTTCACAAAACAGCCAAATTATGCGAAACATTTCATGTAACGAAATTTGGCAATTTTGCACATCTCTAATTGGAAACCTAGGACTGGGACAGATGCCCAGCAGTGGTTGTATTATTTGAATTGTAGCCTGTTTTAACACTGTGCTGAGGAATGAATGCAAGGGCAGCCATATTATGCGTGAGCAAACTACAGGCAGAAGAAACTGGAGTATTATGCAGGCAATTAAAACAGCATTTGAATCTCATTTTTCTGCAATAGGAACGTGTTGGGTTGCTCCCACAGCTGTTAAACCAGTCAAGCCTGATAATCTGTTTTAACCATTGAATAATTAAGCAATAAGGCATGACCAAGGGTTATGTTAATGGTCTGTTAATCACCTTCTAGGGGTGTACTGTGGCACGAGGTGTAGCCAAGTGCCACATGCCCCTAGATGGTGATTAACTGATCATTAACATAATTCCTGGGAGTTCCTTATAGCTATTATAATAAAACATGTTTTTAAACAGTGTTAAATCTTGTTCATCATATGGCTAAGCTCTATATGTATGTTAATAAAAGATTAACACAAGGCTGTTACAATGTTTGCAGCCAATCAGAAAGCTCCATTTCTCAGACCCTTTTTATAATATTGCTTAAATGGTCTAGGTGTAGATCTTGACATTAAGCCTTTTTCAATTGTGATGTCCCCTATAAGATCAATAGAAAATGCAGTACATTTGCTGGCTTACCATGCTGAAGAGTAACATATGAGCACTGGCCTTTTTATGTTTGCCGTTTGCATGCACAGTGAACATTTTGTTATGACAGTTGGTTTTGAGATGTGTGACATTGTTAGTCCAATACAGAGCAGGGTGAAAGGGGTTCATCAGTGTCACACCCATCATCAGCTAGGCTACTCATGACACTGTTCTAGTTTGCTAGGCAGAAACTTCATGCAGCTCAAAGGAGAGAGCTGAACCAATCATAGGGCATCGCTTTCCTTTGATCAACATAACCCCACCCAGCAAGCAGAGATGATGTATCCTGATCCCCCAGCTGTGGTCCTTCCTCCCCAACCTAATCCCCAGTGCTGGCTACAATCCCCCATCCCACCCATTTTCATTGTGCAACACCAGAGATCCCACCCCTAGTGCCACCATACATAAAGAAAACCAACACATTAATATTCCAGTATGGGGTGCCCAATCCCCCATGTTGGCTGGAACCCCCAACCCTGCCCATTTTGATACTGTAATACTGGGGAGCCCACCCCCAGTGCTACCAAATGTAACACAGACACTGTGGGTGCCCAATCCCCAGTGTCAGCACCTGAAATAAAGAAAACCATTCTAGTAGTTTGTTTTTCTGAAAACACACTGTAAAAAAGAAGACCTCCATCAATGTTTACTTCAGCCAACACTGTTACTGCCCCCACTGGGCTTCCCACTCAGCACCAACCATCCACACCAACCCAATCCCTTATGGTTATGTGGGATCATAAAATGTCTATGTTGAATATTCCGGTACAAATATGAGAAAACATTAAAGTTATGAGCCTATATTGCAATTTTCAATGAAAGCTCATAAAGTAAGTGTGGTAATTTTCAGTATTTTGATCCCAACTTTTCAACATAGCCATTTTCACACCACCACATGAATGTGACAGCTGTCATTTCTCAGATCTTACCCACAAATGTTTTCACACTTGTGGCACAAAATGACATTTGGCCATTGTTTTATAAATGACACCTGTCATGCTTAGAAGGAGTTGTCATAAAAAGACTATGTTTAAAATTTGGGGTAAAATGTGAAAAACAACTAAAGTTGTGAGGAAATGTTGAATTGTTCCAGCATTCACCGTAAGTTTATTTTTGCAGATTTTGGCCCCTAATATTCAACATATCCCTTGTGACACACCACCTCCTGGACATGGCAGGTGTCACTTTTCAAATCTCCTCTGAAACTTGTTTCCACAGTCGGACACAAAATCACCATTTGGACAGGATTTTAAAAATTCCCGTCTTGAACATAATATCAGGTCATAAAAAGACTGTTGGACATTTGGGGTCAAAATGTAGATGCCCATGTAAAAGTAGATATTGCCTCAGTGCTGCCCTATCTTGTGTAATTACAGCCTAACAATGTGTAAAAGCAGCAGGATACCACTGAAAATGAGATACTGCATCTCATCTGCTCTGTCCTGGGTAAATTTATAACAAAAATGTGTATAAGCAAGACCAAGTACAACAGCAATGCCAGTGGCAAGCATTTGTCATTGACAAATTCTTGTCTAAAATGGGTTAATTATTTGCATTAAAATTAGCAGTCAGAATTCAGGAGTTGGTCAGATGAAACAAGTTTTGGAATTTTACCATGTGAAGCAGAAGGTTGTTTTCCAGAGTGATGAGGACTGTGGTTAGCTCAGGCTAGTGCATTATAAGTGTACCTGTTGATCAGATGATGAAATGGATGGGTTTGTTTTGAAAGTATGCTCTCATCTATAGTACCTGGATAGATAGGTTGAAGAACCATACCTCCTTTCCACACTCACTAAGAAACTACCCTTAAAGCTGATGAAGACTATGTTTATCCCACTTTGGCTGTATGACTGATGCACACATTCAAATGTCGCCCCACATGCACATGTATAGAGATGTGGCAAAGTAAAACTTCACTGACGAAGTTCACAAGAAGTGCTGAAAAATGTGCACTTTGCTGAGCTCATGAAAGCTTCCCACACCTGGGAAACTTCAACTTCACCTGAAATCATGAGGTTTTTGTCACAAAGTCTGAATTTTTGCCATAATGCATGGAATTCATAGGTAAAATTCTGTACTTTGCAGTGAATTTCCACACTTCATATTCCATAAATTTCATGAATTTTGTGAATTTGCGCTTCCCAAATTCCGCAAAATTAGTGGATTAATTTGCAGAGCGAATTTTGCAAGCTTCACCCATCTCTACACATGTAGCAGTAGTAGTAAAATCATTTATTCTGAAGCAGGATAAAACACTTTATTTATTTATTTATTTTATTGGATATAATCAGAATTACAATCCTTTGAGTCACAGACTCTTTTGCAAAGGCTCCACATCGGTTACAGAGGGTGGAGGGTAAACAAATACAGAATACGCACAATAAACAAGCAGAAATTCACATAACAGTATTGTTAGAGCAGTCCAGGCTTTATCTTAGTTAACCGGTGATAGTAGTAGGCAGCGTTCTGGATAACCCTTGTCAGAGACATGCAAGATGCTGATTCTTGGGATCTAGAGACACCCTGTGTCAGGTATTTGGGGGGTATGAAAACACAAGAGGAGGGCAGAGAGTTAGCCACAGTCACATTTTTCTGACTCAAGGAATTGAGCTTTGAGGCCTGTTTTGAATAGGGAGAGACTAAGGGTCTGAGAGATGGGGAGGGGTAGAGTGTTGAGTCAAAGAGGCGCACGGTAGCGGAAGGATCTTTGTCCAAGGGATGTTCTACAATGGGGAACCAGAAATGTGAAGTTTGCTGCAAGTCTTGTAATACGCCTGAGGGGGGCTGCACTGACTATAGAGAGAAGGCCGATGGGAGCCAGCTGGAGATGATCTTTTTTGCAAGGACGCAGGAGTGATACTTTAGTCTTCCTTGGAAGTTTAGCCAACCAGCCAAAGCATAGAGCATACAGGTATGAGTTAATCTGTCACTGCTAGTGACTAGGCGGCAGGCTTTATTCAAAGTGGTGTTAATGCTATGTAGGGTGGTGGGTTCCATGAGCCATATATCACTATCGTAGTGTCTACTAGGGAGAGGATTGAGGAGGAGACTGCAAGATACATGGCCTGTGTGGGTAAGCAGTGTTTAAGTCTGTGGAGGATACCCACTCTAGTGTTGACAGTGGAGGAGAGAAGTTGTATGTGATTATGGTGAGAGAAGGAGGTGTCTAATGAGATTTCCCAGGTATTTAGAGCATGTAACATGTTCAAGTGGGGCACCTTATCGTTTTGATTAGGGGTATCTCGACTGGCTGTGCGGGCTTTGACGGTGCGCAAAGATCATGGACTTTGTTTTTTGATAGTTGATGATCAGGCGGTGCTCAGTGAACCAGGTTTCTAGCTCCCTGAAGAAACCCTGTAGAGCTAGTTGGAGGGCGCTCAGCTGTGGGTGTTTCCAAAACACTACCGCATCATCAGCATAGAGTAGTAGGTGACTGCTGCATGAATTGTGGAAAGAGTTTAAAAAGAGGGTGAATAGTAGAGGGCCGAGAATAGACTCCTGTGGGACACCAGAGCAAACTGTTTTGCAGGAGGAGATGGTGGTGTTTATCCTGACTTGTTGAGACCGCCTGATAGGTAATCCTTGAACCAGGCAGTAGCCTCTGGGACAACATTTAGTTGTGGAAGGACACAAAGCAGTAGCTCATGACTGACCATGTCAAATGCCTTGGTCAGATCCACATAGATCACCCCTGCTATAGAGCCTTGGTCGAGGGCCTCATGGATGAACGAGGTGACCTCAGTAAGAGCTGTGACGGTACTGTGGCCGGACCAGAAACCATGCTGTTCCCAGCAGAGAAGGTTGTGTTTAGTTAGGTGTTCTTTTAGCTGGTCCAAAACTATTTACTCCAGTGCCTTGGAGAGGGTGGAAGTATTGAAATTGGTCTATAGTTGCTTGTGTTGGTGGAGTCACCGCTCTTCAGAATGGGTGTGATTATGGCTCTCTTCCAGGTTGAGGGGAACTGACCTAGGTATAGAGAGAGGTTGAGAATTTTAGTGAGATTGGGTATTGTGACATCCAGGGTCAGCTGAATGAGTTTAAGATCTAGGGAATCGTAGCTGAGCCGGTTATTGGCAATAGCTTTGGAAATGTAGTGTTTTGCCTCGAGGCAGGAGATGACTCTCAGCCGAAAGGGTATCGTATTGTTGTTACTCAAGGAATCAGGTGGAGGGTGGGGGACAGGGTGGAAGTAGTTTGGGGAGTATATGGGAGAGGTCCCGAGAAGGCAGAGTTGAGGGCTTTGGCGATAGAGGAAGGATCCTGGGTGATATCCCCATGTGTTAGAGCGTGGGGGTGGGGAAGTGGGATTTACCACTGAGTTCTTTTATATTGTTTCAACATTTTTTACCATCTCTCCAGCAGGAGGTTAGGGTTTGTTGGTAGTTAGTAGCTTTCGTCTGCCGTAGGGCCCAGGTACATTTGTTGTGGGCCTCCCGGTATAGCTGTCTATCCTGGGTGAGTTGGGAGTCGAGGGCCTTATGCCATAGGTTGTCCCTTTGATGGAGCTGGTTAAGTAGTGAGGGAGTGATCCAGGGTGTGTTTCTGGTTTTCACTACTTGCTTGGAGAGGGGAGCGAAAATGTCGCAGGCTGTGTTGAAAGTGGTTATAAAGTGGGAGAGAGCCAGATCTACAGACTGCGTGGTGTAAATGGGGAGCCAATTGCTGGTAGATAGGTGGGTTTTGAGATTCTGTAAGCCTCCTCTTTTAAGTCACCTCTGCAAGGTGATTTTGGGGGGGGAGGCAGGGGGTAATTTACCCGACCACTAGCAGGTCACCGGGGAGTGGTCACTGACAGAGTCAGGGAGCACTGTGGCATGGGAGAGGTTCCATGGCCTGTTGGTGAAGATGAGGTCTAAAAGGGTGGAGGTCCCAGTTCTATTGTCCCTTCTGGTAGGAGAGGTGACAAATTGGGTAAGATCCTAGGCCAGGGCAGTGTCTTTGAAGCTGGATGAGGCAGGGGATAGCCAATTGACATTAAAGTCTTCCATTATGATAACTTCACTAGTATTAGGTAGGTGGGAGATACTGTGGAGGATAGAATCAAATGCAAGTTTTTGGTTGCTCGGGGGGGGGATATAGGCCGTAGTGATTTGGAGGGTTTTAGTACCCAGACTAAGTTTGACTGTGAATGTCTGGGGGCCATATTGTGGTATTGGGGTTTGTACTTCAGTGGCATGAAGAGAGGATTTAACATAGATTGCACAGCCACCGCCTCTCTTGCTGGTCCTGTCAGCCCGGAAGATGGAATAATTACTGAGGGAGACAACATCATTCGGTATTCTTTCAGAGAGCCAAGTCTCAGCTAGAGCTAGGATGTCAGGTGCATGCTGGGCAATCCAGCCTTGGGGGGGGTGTTTTTGGTAGGCTACATATATTAAGAGTAGCTAGCAGAAAGCTCCCACTTGGGCTGTTAGATGAGGCCACTGTGCAGGGCGGTCCCGGGTTGGGGTGGATATTGCCAGATAATAAGAGAAGTAGTAGGGCATGCCGCAGGAGGGCTAACCTTCAGGGTTTGGATGAGTGACGTTGGGTTTGGTAGGGTGTATATCTTTTAGCATTGGTGGTGGGGACAGGGAGACTGGGTATGATGCTTGCTAAAAGGGTGGGAAGAGTGTGGGGGTCTGTTTTGGGGATTACAGGGGTGGTGGGGGGTTGAGGTCTGGATGGGGGGAGAGCTGAGGTACAGTGTGTATCATGTGTGAGTGTGCGAGTTAAAGTGAGTGTGTGAGTGTATAAGCCAGCAGGATCAATTAGGCTTGTGTGGGAGAGGTTAGAGGGACAGGGTTTGGAGTCATCATAGATAAGTAATTGATGTGTATAAAAGTTGTTGAAATATAGTTTAGGTGCCTCGGGGGGGGGGGTTGTTGAGCCTGCTGTATGATCCTGGAAGTCAGCAGGGATAGCATTTTATATGTAGGGAATGTGAGGTATGTAGTAGCGGCCACTAGTGTTAAATTTGTGTAACCTGCAGCTGGAAAAGTGGGCTGATAGGTTATTTCAGCCAGTCACCTGACCAAACCTAGCTATAAATTAGAGTGCTGACCAAGGGTGGTGGTGGGGGCGGTTGGGAGTCAACGCATAGCGTTCGGTGGGGCTAAGCCTTAGCAGCAGAAAAGAATTGTTTTTGGCGGCTTTTACAAGGGGAGCTTGCAACAGCCAGTGAAAAAAGGTGCCAGAAGCAGGATCCAAGCAGCAGTCCTCTGCGAGGCTTGGTCTCCACACGGAGAAACCATCGCGATTGCATCCAGGTGAAAACTGCACAGCGAATGAGCTTAGGGCTATGCTGTGAGTCAAGATTCAAATTTTAACAGTTCTAACAATTCAAATCAGGCTACGCAGTGCTAAAACGTCTGGTCTGCACACAATTAAACTTTACAGAAACACTTTTCCTTAACTTCCACAGTTGAGCATGTGCAGGGTAAAATTAAATCTTTAGCAGCAGAAACTCCGAGTTTTAGGCGCTTATACTTGTGGAGCTTGCACAAATAAAAAATTATCGGTCACACTGTACAGCTTGTGCAGGGGAACTAATTCTGTCACAGCTGAGCACCAGAAACTCTGAGTTTTCGGGCTTTAACAAGGGGGGCTTGCACATTAAACAACACTGTTTAGTTCCATATTACAGTTCTGCCTGTGCAGGGTGAATTTTGTTCTGTCCCAGCCTTAGCAGCAGAAAATAATAGTTTTCGGGGGCTTTACAAGGGAGCTTGCAACAGTCAGTGAAAAAGGGTGCCAGAAGCAGGATCCGAGCAGCAGTCCTCTGCCAGGCTTGGTCTCCACATGGAGAAATGGTTGTGATTTTAGACCCTAAATGGGATTTATTTGCCAGGTTGTCCTGACAGTGAAATACACAATTAACAAATGTATAACAGTACAAAAGCAATGCAATAAAATGTGTGCTACAGCTCAGCTGAATCTGCAGGGGATCCAGCCAGCCTTGATCAGGCCAGGAGCCCCTCAGTTTTTGAACCATAACAGTGGTTCAAAAATCCTCTCTGTGCTACAACTCAGCTGAATCTGCAAGGTACTAGCCCTGACTTTGAATTTGGTGCCAGTGAAAGCTGATCTCCAAGTGGCCCACACTATCTCCTGCTGATCACATCTCTATCTACTGTATTCCTCTATCTCTAGTTGAATTTTGTGCTAGGGTTTAATAATATGTTTAATCCTTACAGTTATTTAAGTACTGAATTGATTTTGAAGTGAATTTGAGCCTTGACTTTGTAAATCCTTTTCCTGTTTTCTGCCCTGCACATCTCTTTGTCTCTCCCCCACCCCCTAACAGCCTGCTGTGCTTCTGTCCCTGCCCACTTATTTTATCCTCTTTGCTCTGATGCTACAAGCTTTCCCATTCTGCCTTTAAAAACCTGTTTTCTACTTTTTTAAAAAGCCTGTTTTCTACTTTTTTTTTTTAAGTGTCCAGTTTCCCATTAGCAGATTATAATGATATGCCAGTAGAGGGACCTAGTCATACTTGATGTTCTCATCGTGCCAATAACAAAGCTATTTAATTAGTCACTGGCTCTTGCTAAATTCCCGGAGATCTGGAACCAGGCCCTTGTGACACCTGTGCATAAAAATGGAGACAAGACACGTATAGCCAATTATAGACCAATCTCCTTCCTCTCCTCCTATCCAAGGCACTGGAAAAGATAGTGGCAGCACAACTCACCAAATACCTCAACCAATACCAACTATTATGCCCTAACCAGCATGGCTTCAGACAGAACCATAGTACCAAAACTGCCCTGTTGCAATATACAGACTATCCACACAAGGCACTGGACAGAAGCTCATTGGTGGGATCAATGTTCATTGACCTCACCAAAGCCTTCAACTCTGTTAACCATTCCCTTCTCCTGGCACAGCTGCAGAACCTGGGTGTGACTGCCAATACTGCATGCTGGTTCCAGGACTACCCAACTCTTAGAAGCCAATATGTCAAAGTTGGACAAACAGTGTCTAGCTCCAGAGAAGTATCATTAGGGGTCCCCAGGGGTCAATACTGGGGCCCCTACTTTTCAGCCTTTTTTTTAAACAATCTTCCTAAAGCATGTGATACTAAACTTATCCTGTATGCCAACAATGCAGTACTTCTCAACAGCAATACATCCCATGATGCCCTTCAATCCGAACTACAGAATTCTTTCAACAAACTAGAGGACTGGCTCTGCAAGCATAAACTTCTACTAAATTATAAAAGACCAAGGCCATGCTTACATCCAGTCCCCAGCACAAAAAGAGGCTCCCCTCTCTTGTCATCTCTAACACAGTCAGTGAATTGTTGTAACAAGTGCACTCTTTCAAGTACCTGGGGGTCATCCTAGATGACACCCCAACCTTCACCAACACATCAACTCACTGGTTAAGGTGGTAAACACTAAGTTGGGTGTCCTTTATAGACATAGTAAATATCTCACCCCGAGGCCCTCCGCCTATCAGTCTCCAGCTCCATCCTATCAAGCATTTATTTTGGCATGGTGATCTATGGAGCAGCAACAGATATGGCACTAAAGAGGGTTCATATTGTTCTTAATAAAGCCTGCAGGCTCACCCTGGCTGTGGAATGTCATACGCAAACTTGCTCTCTGTGTGAACAGACTAATTGGCTGCTCTGAAGAACAGAATCAAGTTCCAAGCCTGCCTCCTGGGTAAGAAGGTGTTATTGGGCAACCCCCCCCCCCAGTGTATCCAACATCCTCCCACCATTTGCTACCCTTTATGACACCACAGGTAGGATGGGGGGGGGGTCCTATCAACACCTTTCCATTGTATTGTGCTTGGACAATGTGCCTTCACCTATTGGGCCCTCAGGTGGCTTTACGAAATCCCTGTGCCCATTCAAACCTCCAAATGCCTATCACAGTTCACAACTGGACTAAGGTAATGCCTTAAATCAATCACAGAGTGTAACTCCCTCTGAAGACTAGTCTCTCCCCCTCCTTAGCCTCCCTAGTTGCTCATATGGCAGCCCTGCTGCACCCCGCTCCTCTGTACAGCTAGTGTCTGCTCTCTGTAGTAGCCACTCTTCCCCTCATTTGGTGCTCTCCCTTCATTAACTTCCACCTTGCCGCCTGAACTGACACTAGGCATCCACTCTATTTCCCATCCCCCTTGGTCCCTCCTGCCCCCTCCTTCTAACATGCCTAGGGCCAACCCCATCCCATGTGTCTTTCAGCATACTGCCCTGCTGTTCCCCTGAGTACCTCCTTCATCGTAACTCCATCCCTTTCCACTTCCTCCTCATTTCCTTGTATGACCATTTAGTCAAGTACTTTTCCCTCTGGTGCCACCTTCCCCTTTCCCCCCTCCTCCCTGGCACCTCCCAGCCACTATTTCACCTTCCTATTTTTGACAAAGCCCCAACACGAAGCTGCTTACTCTTCCTAAGTCTCCAGTCAACTCAAAAGGGGGTCCTCCCCTGCTTTCCCCACGTAGCTCACTACTGCTTTTCTATATCCTTTAGTGATGCTGTACTAATTTCATGGTACTAGTGATAACACTGTAATATTGTAACCTACAGTATGTATGTTCTATATCTGCTTGATATAATATGTCTATTGTCTGTCAACCTGTCGTGGAACCTTTGTAAAAGAGTTTGTGTTCAAAGGTCTTCTCCAAATCCTTAAATAACTAAAAACAAATAAATAAATAAATAGAAAATACATATTTACAAAATATACAGATATCATTCAAACTCATATATTAAACTACATCCCTACTTAACAATCTGGATCATAGCTATTTACAATACGTAATAAACATTGACATTGTTTTGTCAAAGAGCCAATAACATACTTAAATTTCTTTGAGCTTCTCAACTTTTCTTAGAGCCGTCTCAAACGTATTCCATATGACCATAATATGATCATTTAACATGATCTGGCCATAATTATTTCTGCATTTTGGAAACTGGGCATCATACTGTACCATCCTGACGTTATGCTCTTGTATTGTACCTTACTGAACCTCCTTCCTGCACCTTAGATGTAACTCCTTCACAAGCTTTTTAACCATTTTAAATATCATAACTTTATATTGCTTTCCATCTTAACCTCAAAGAGTTCCATCCCATTTCTCTGAACAAATGACAATGGTGCTTTTCTAAAGGGTTTCTTAATATGAGCCTAGCTAACCTATTGTACAGAACTTGCAATCTGTCATTAAGGTACTTGTTAGCACATTTTAAAAGTGTGTTGTCGTAATACAACACTGGTGGGAGAAGCTGATCTACAATAGTTCTTATTTTCCTAGTTAAGATTTTTGTACTTCTCCATAAAGCACCTAGCTACCTATTAATCTCTTCTGTTGTATTTGCAATATGAATATCAAACTTCAGATGTTTATCAATTTTTATACTCACATATTTATTTTTATCAACATTTGTGAATTAGATCCCATTGTTAGGTAATATATTTAATTTTGATGTTTTACAGGATCTATTTTGTTGCAAGCTAAAGATCACAGCTTGTGTCTTTTCTGACTTATAAAAAGCTTCAGTTTCTTAAACAACACATTTTCCACATTCTGGCACCGCTGCCTCAATTTTAACATGATGGAAATCAGTGAATGTAGAAACTGCCAGATGACTCAGACGGAATTAGATATAAACTGTCATGCTTACATTATTACCACAAAACTTATAATTCCATTAAAAAAACTAACTATATACAGTATATAATAGGTGTGCAGTTGCACGCCTTTAGTAAGAGTTCAGTAGGCTATTTAATGTTAAACTCCAATTTTTGCACCTTAATAACTTTGGTGGAGTTCAGCTTAAAAGCCAAAAACTTGGCAAGCATAGTCAGGCTGTCAGAATCTTTAAGTGTGAAAGGTTTTGTGATGGCATCTTTTTGGTTTTTCGAGATATGGAATGCCAACAAACAACATCAAAAATTTGATTTTGCTATATAACATCATTTTTTCCTCTTACACACAGACTAGATGCTGTGGAATTTTCTCATGACATTTTCAAGGTTGAGGGGCCTGTGCCAAGGGTGTGCCTTTCAAAAGGTTTCATGAAAAATATATGGTTCCAGAGTTATAAGGATTTTCTGAATGAGTGTTGAGCTCCATTAGAACAAAAACACTCATCAAGAGTGCTTACTTTCATGATTTACTTATCATCAGAAATGCATTACTTGTTGTGTATGTGTGTGTTGGGGACTATCATGGTGGCTGCCATTTTTTTTTTTACTCAAAACCATTCAAAATACATATAAATGATGTATTTGCAAAAACAAACACCTAAACAATAGGTAAATGGGACCTGTTTAGCTATATTCTGGTGTTTGTTTATTGAAAATTGCCTTGGAAATAACATTTCAGGACACCTGGAAATCCTGGGTGCCCAGCTTAGTGACATGAGTTGTTCACATCTGTTCTCAGTATGAGAACAGCAGGACTTTCATGAAATATGAAGTCACAGCTGGAGTTGTAGTACCGATCATGAACTACATAGATCTGTTGGGGGCTGGGGATGAGACACAACACGGATTCAAAAGGGGCAGGTCATGCCAGATTAACTTGTTAGAATTCTATGGTAAAGTCAGCAGAGCCCTAGACGATGGTAATTCAGTGGATGTTGTGTTTCTGGACTTCACCAAGGCCTTCGACAAAGTCCCTCATGAGGAGCTGGTTGAAGCCCTTAAAGAACTATGAGTCCAGCCAAAAATATCTAAATGGATGTTGGCCTGGTTAACAGGAAGAAGACAAAGGGTCTGTATTAGGGGAGAATTCTCCAGTTGGGCAGACGTGACCAGTGGGGTGCCCCAGGGATCCGTGCTGGGTCCCTGCCTTTTTAATTTGTATATTTCAACAATGAAGCCTCAAGCTGACATTTGGCTCTCTAAATTCGTGGACGACACTTACTGTACCTAGGTTTCCAAGTGAACAGTCACACAGAAACAGTAGTATTACAAGAAGCACTGAGGGAACTCGAAGCTTGGGCCCAAGAAAAAAAAATCCCTATTCAACATCGAGAAGTACACAGTGATGCACTTGGGGAAAAACAATCCCCTGATGAACTACACACTAGCTGGGCAGGTACTAAAGGTAGTACAGGATGTGAGAGATCTGGGAATTAGGATTAGCAATGACCTCAAATTCAAATTACTTTGCAACCAGGTGATAAAAAAGATTAGCAGTATCCAGAGCTGCATCCACAGATATATTAAGAGTAGGAGGAAGGCAATCCTGCTTCCCCTCTCTGCTTCTCTGGTGTGCCCACACACAGAGTACTGTGCCCAGTTTGAGGCACCTGGTAATAATGGAGATATAAAAGCCCTGGATAAAATCAAAAGAAGGGCCACACAGAGAATTAAAGAGGTCCAGGGTCAGAACTAGGAACAGAGCTGCAAAATCTGGAGCTGTATTCATTAGACTTTCGTAGATAAAGGGGGCACATGTGCCGGATTTTTAGAGCACTATCAGATATACATCTATGGGAGCAGCTGGGACTTACCTTGAGCAATCAGAAATATAATACCAGAGCCCACCACCTACAGTTAAAACAAGAGAGCTATAACACATGTACACAAAAACATTGGTTCTCTGAGAGGGTAGTTAAAATCTGGAACAAACTCCTAGTAGAAGTGGTGGCAAGCAAAATCATGGACGCATTCAAGCACACCTTAGACTCCTACCTGGTTAGTAATAACATTACTGGATACCCCTAGAATTCAAACGAGCTATAATGGACTTTGGTCTCTATAAAGCTCAGAAACAACCTATGAAACCTAAGACTTAAGTTGCAGCATGGAGCCTGAAATCCCCTGCTCTCTCTCTGTCTCTGACTCTTTCTGTCTCTTTTCCTCTCTCTGTCTTTCCATCTATCTGTCTGTCTGTTTGTCTATCTTATCTATGTATCTGTCTGTCTGTTTGTCTATCTTATCTATGTATCTGTCTGTCTGTCTGTCTATCTATCTATCTATCTATCTATCTATCTATCTATCTATCTGTCTCTCTAGCAGACTAGGGTGCCCACCCACCGTACTCACTTTTTCTCCCCTCTTCTCTAGGTCACCCCACTTTCAAGTGTTTTATTTTATGTTTCTATAATCAGACCCACCCCAGTACCACTTCTTCATCCCCTCCCTCCAGGTCACCTGGCTCTGTTCCGCTTATATACATGGTGGTACCAGGGTGCCAACCGCTGGTGCTGCTGAACAGAAGCCCGGCACTGGGGTACCCAATCCCCAGTGTCAGAAAGTTCCCTGAAATAAAAAACAAAATACTTCATCGATTATATTTTCTTTTTAAACCTGTCAAAAAGAAAATGGTCCTTTGCCAGTCTGACCCTGACACCCCCCACCCACGTCACCCCAACCTCCCACTCAGCACCCACCAACCCCCCACACCTTCACTTGCCTGAACACTGGGAGCCATTCATCCATGTTCTTAGTATGAGAACAGTGGGACTTTCTTGAAATATGATGTCTCAGCAGGAGTCGAACTGCCTGCTTGACTTATAGCAATGAGACGGTGAACTCCTGTTCTCGCTGTCTGTCTGTAGGAGGGGGCCTGGGTGCTCACCCCTAGAATAGCTTCCCCCTCAACCCTTCAGGTTTCCTGTCCCCCCATTCCCATGTTTAATTGTTTTTGTAATCAACTGACTGGTGACCACCCCTAGTTCCACTTCTCTTCATTTCCCTCCCCTCTAGGTCACTGGTGCTTTTCACTTTATATCATTGGCAGCACAGGGTGCTACAACCACCAATACCACCAAACTGTAGCTCAATCCTGGAGGGTGTCCAGTCAAAACAGTGAGAGAATGACAGCGAGTGAAGTAAATAAAGTGAGTGTAATAATAGCAAAGTGGTTATAACAGTGCATGCTTATGTGCATGATATTTAGGTGACAGTCCAATTGGGTTTTGTGCAATGTCAAGTATGTATGTTTAAATGAAGGGGGGGTTGGGCAAGGCCCCATACAGAGGTTGCAGTGAGCATAGCCCCTAGTGTAAAACTGTCTAACAAACATGACAGTTGCAGAAAGATCATTTTCGGTGTTTTGACAGTTCGCATTTCTGTCCCTTCACTGCAGTTGTTTTTGAGATGTTGCTTCACTGGTATTATCTGTCACAGTTTTGCTTTCACTTTTTTGACATAGTGCCATACTGAGGTGCCAATCCCCAGGGTCACATCCCCTGAAATAAAGAAGACTGTCCCTTGTTGATTTTTTAATTTATAAAACTGAAAACAGTCCCTCATTGATCTCATCCCCCACACACCCCACACTGACCTCCAGCTCAGCACCTACCACCACACACCCTAAAACACTGTCAGTCACCTGAACATGTTCCATGACATAGATCCACTCTCTGATTGAAGACACATTTTTCTGCTGTAATCAGTGGTGTTCCACAGGGGTCTGTGCTGGAACCTATCCTCTTTAACATATTTGTGGGAATAATACGGAAATGACTTGAAGGGGAAGGTCGCCTGTTTGCAGATGATACAAAACTGCAACAGAGTAGACACACAGAAGGCAGTGAAAGGTATGGAAGTAGACCTCAAAAATTTGGAGGAAAGGTCCAGGGATTGGTAGTTGAAGTTTAATGCCAAGGTTATGCACATAGAAAAAAAAAACAGGGATAAAGTATGCATTGGGAGGGCATCAGTTAGAGGAGACAATGACAGAAAGACACCTCAAAGTAGTCATCGCAGATGACTTAAAAGTTGGAAAATAGTGTGAAAAGGCAGCACAGAGGGTGAGTTGCATCCTTGGCTGCATTGGTAGGGGAATTACATGTAGAAAGAGAGAGGCTATCATTCCTCTCTACAGGTCCTTGGTGAGGCCACATTTAGAGTACTGTGGTCAGTTTGGAGGCCCCACCCTCAAAAAGGATATACAGTAGACCACCTGAAGACAGTACAGAGAAGGGCTACAAAGATGGTGCATGGATCATGCCTTGAGCCATATGAGGCAAGACTCAGGGAACTAAATCTGTATACCCTTGAGCAGAGAAGAAACAGAGGGAACATTTAAGTATGTTAGGGAATCAACACAACACGAGCAGAAAACCTCTTCAAGCAAAACAGGCCACTGCGTGTATAAGGAGGCACAACTTGCATCCAGTGGGAGGCAGGTTCAAAAGCAACCTCAGGAAGTACTTTTACAGTAAGGATCATAGACCCATGGAACAGCCTACCTTAGCAGGTGGTGGAATCCAAGACAGTACGCAAGTTCAAACTCACATAGGACAGACATTGTGGACAAATCAGGTGTAGTCTAAATAAGAAGGTGGAGAGAAATCTGGACAGACTAGATGGACCATGTGGTCCCCATCTGCCTACTTGATTCCTGTGTTTCTATGTTTCTAACCAGTGACAGTGATATGAGAAAATGAGGTAAGTCTGGTTTAATGTCTTTTAATGGGCTTGAACTTTTATTCATGATTTTGTCATATTTTGAATATTTTACACCAAAGTTTCAGTGTAGCCTTTTTGGGACCACCACCTCATGACCAAGGGTGGTGGAATTATACAAATCTGGCCCAAAGGGATTTTGTCTCTTCACAAAATCACATTTCAGATGGGATTTGAACATTTCACTGGCCTTGTTCATAAATTGGGGTTATAAGAAGGCTATGTGGAAAAGCTAGGGTCAAAATATCAACAACAACAACAACAAAAAAACAAAGTTATGAGTGTACATTGATATTTTTCAACACTCACTCATAACTTTGATCATTTTCAGTATTTTGACCCCAAATTTCCAACATAGCCATTGTTTTACACCACCTCGTAAATGGGATAGCTGTTGTTTTTCAAAGTCTGGCCAAAATGTGTTTTCACACCTGTTGTGCAGAATTATGTTTTAGTGTGGATTCAAACATTTTCATCTACTGCATTCATGAGGTGAGGTCATAAGAAGGATATGCTGAAAATTCCAAGTACAAGTATGGTAAAATGATCAAGTTATGAGTGAACTTTATAATATTTTGACATTCACTCATAACTTGTTAGGTTAGATTTCCCTGCTGCTAGCTTTTGGTAGAGATCAAGCTTGCTATCAGAGCAAGGAGGCAGCTGACTAAGGAGCTAGAACTTTATGACTAGAACACTTTTGACTCAGCAAGAGAGTCACAACCTGTTGGGATTAAGCAAACAGATACTTTATTAGAAGTGTAGGGTATCAATTAGAATAAAAAACAAACCAAAAAAAAGAGTTAGTGTGATTTTCGAGTTGGGGGAAGGGGACTGTATCATCTTGACAGTTTGCTAAGTCAGGAGGATTGTTGTTTATTGGGGGTGTGGTTTAAGCAGAAGTAAGCCAAGTGTCTGCAGTTAGACTTCCCTGCTGCTAGCTTTTGAAAGAGAGCAATCTTGCTATCAGAGCAAGGAGCCAGCTGACTAAGGAGCTAGAACTCAACTACTAGAACACTTCGACTCAACAAGAGAGTCAGACCCTGTTGGGATTAAGCAAACAGAAACTTTATTAGAAGTGTATAGTCTCAGTGAGGGTGAAAAATAAAACAAAAACAAAACAATAAAAGAGTTAGTGTGCTTCACTGAGTTGGGGAAGGATATTATATCATCTTGGCAGTTTGCTAAGTCAGGAGGAGAGCTGTTACTTGGGGGGTATGACTTAGACATAAGTAAACCAGGTGTCTGCAGTTAGACTTCCCTGCTACTAACTTTTGGCAGAGAGCAATGTTGCTATCAAAGCAAGGAGGTAGCTGACTAAGGAACTAGAACTTTATGACTAGAACACTTTTGATTCAGTAAGAGAGCCTGTTACAGGTCGGTATTGCCCTCCCACTTGTCCTTCCACCTTCCATCCTTAGCCAGTTACACTTTTATAGACACTGGATTTGACTGACAACAGGAACTTCCTGTTTGGAAGCAGAAAAGGAAGGATCACTGAGACACATAAGATTCGCCATCCTCAAAGGAAAAGAATATCAGAGGTATCATAGGTATCTATGGAGATAGCAGACATTTTCCATAATGCTTCGCCACAAGTTCCTCATACCCTACAATGTTGTTCCTTCTGCAATAGTCATCTAATCTGATCTTAAATCCATTTATAGTGTTGCTTCATATCACTTCCAATGGAAGCACATTCCAAAAGGCAACCACTCTCTGTGAAAACCATTTTGTCTTTTGAAGAAATGGCATTGATCCCCAAAGCTGCAAGGGATGGACACGTATTATGCATTTGTTCTCTCAGCTCCATACCTAACACATCTCACAAGCAGTCATCAGAAATAAATTTGAAGAGCAAGCACATGTCCCCTGTGAATGTCTATACTCCAGTGTGACATAACTAGATTGTGCAGTCTAGCCATATAGTTTTTACCTTGTTGATTTTAATAATGCTCATTGCTTTTTTATGGACTGTCTATCTTATGAATGTCAATTTCTTGTATTGTGCCCAAACCTGAGCACAATACTCCAAATGGGGTCTAACTAGGGAAATGAACATTAGGACTATGACCTTCCTCACTCTACTGGAGATATGCCATATATATTGTTTTATATTCCATTTGCCTTATGTGTGATTTTATTGCAGTGGGTCATAAATTGGACGTTGTTTGAAATGGTGATCCCAGGTCTCTTTTCCTCAATGACTACTTTTAACGAACAACCATTTAATTTATATACTGACTAAATATTTTTTACCAAAGTGCATCATTGTACATTTTTCAGCATTGAACATTATTTGTTTATTAGCAGGCCATTCCTCAACTTTATTTAATGCACTTTGGAGTCTGAATGCATCATCATTAGTTTTGATTGAACTGGTACCCCTTTACCGCCACTGAGCCTCCACCACCTCTCCCCAGTCAGCTGAGCGGGTGGAAGCACCTACTCGACCAGCCCCCCAGCCTGCCCTGACTGACACCTCAGTAGGGCTGATGGTGATTGGTCATGACAGCCAAAGTTCATGCAGCCCTCACCATTACACTATCCAGATATGTGAATGATTCATTCACATATCTGAATGTGTAGTATGGTAGGCTGTGCGCCCATTGGCTCATGCTGTGAACCAATGGGCTGCAGTCCCACCGAGGTGTCAGCCGGTGGGCGGCGGGCGGGCAGAGGGATGGAGGTGCTGCCGCATGCCGGCTGACTGGGGAGCGGAGCAGTGGGCTCAGTGGGTGGGTGGGGGTACCACTTGACCACCAGGGATATTGGAATATTTTGTTTTACAAATGCCCGTGATCGGGCACATAGCAGTCCACTGGACCACCAGAGATATAGGAAGATTTTTCTTTTGTACAGATGCCCGTGATCGGCACATAGTGGTCCACTGGACCACCAGGGATATAAGAAGGTTTTCTATTTTTGGACAGATGCCCACGATCAGGCACATAGCAGTCCACTGGACCACCAGGGATATAGGAAGGTTTTCTATTTTTACACAGATGCCCACGATCAGGCACATAGCGGTCAACTGGACCACCAGGGATATAGGAAGGTTTTGTATTTTTACACAGATGCCCATGATCAGGCTGCAGGGGGTGTCAGTCCCCGATGGCTGCTGCCTGGCAGGGCGCCAGGTGCAAGTTGTCGGGGATCAGCGAACCTGCATGCAAATGGGCCATAATGATATGCAAATGGCCCCATGTGTGCCTTGCACACATTATGGCCCTATTTGCATGTTCAGTTTTGAATATCACAAGTTGCTGTGCATGGCGTAATGGTACTTTGCACAAGGCATCTCCATGCTCCACTTTCATTACTTGCACTGGTGCAGTGCCACTGCACCATGCACACTGGGTGGCTAAGGTGCGATATTCAAAGCTGCTGAGCCATGGCATAGCTCCTTTGAATATTGCTTAGTCCACACCCTGCACAGCCAAGTTGAGCTGCGCCTGCTTGCGCCACAGCCTGGCGAGTTTGAATATCTGAGCCTTTGTGTCCTACTAGACAACAAAGAAACAATCCAGTTTATAATACAAATATGTAGTCCTAAATCTAACAATAATGTTATTAATTCCTGATGTGGTAGTTTATCAAAAGCCTTGGAGAAACCCAGAAATATAATATCTGCTGAGTTACCCTGATCCATGGCTTTACTCATCTTTTCATAGAACTCCAATACGTTTATGTGGCATGATCTGCCCTTTGTAAATCCATGCTACATCCTATCATCCATATTTATATCTACTATATATGTGCCAATGAAATCCTTAATGATACCCTCTAGGACTTTTGATAGCACTGATATCAAGCTCAGTGGGCAATAATTGCTATTATATTTCTTGCTCCTCTTTTCATGTAACGGTATTACTGTGACAGATCTCCATACACCGATCACTTCTCCACTGTCTAAAGGCTTTTTGAAAAATGTGTACTAGTGGATCAGCTAGTTCAGTTGATAACTCCCTAATAATTCTAGGATGGAGGCCGTCTGGACCCGGGGATTTATTGGAGTCCAAGTTTGACAGCTTTTTCTTTAACACTGATCCATCCAGTTTAATAGGACATAGTACATTCCTATTATCCATAACCCATTTCAATTTATCACATTTTTTATTAAATACAGAGGTAAAATACCTGTTCTGTATTTCGGGCTTGTGATTGGGATCCCTGATCAATGTACCTTCTGAATCTACTAGTGGTCCAACCATTGACGTATTATCTTTTTTATTGTTTAAGTACCCAAAAATACCTTATGATTGTCTTTAGTTTGTATTCCAGCTTTTTTCATATTCACTTTTAGCTTTATTAATTGCTAATTTTATTTTCCTGAGGGAACATTTATAATGGTTCCATCCTCCTTGATCTTTGCTCATCTTTGCATATCTACAGTATATGCCTTGTTTTTCTTATTAATCAGTTTCTTGATCCTTTTACTCATCCAGGCTGGCAGTCTTCCAGTTCTATTATATTTTTTTATTCTTAGGTATATAGCAATTTATTTGGGTATTCAGTTTGCCATCTAGCAGATCCCACAAAATTTCTAGAGGTTTATCTGAAATGGCTTGTCTCCAGACCCACTGTACCAACTGGATCCTCATACTATCAAAATCTGCTCTTCCCAAATTCAGCATCTTAGTTGTTGCTTTATATTTAAAACTACTTTCTTGGATCACAAATGAGACCATCATGTGGTCACTGTTCCATAATGGTGTTGTTGTTTTGCAGCCTTGTGTCTGATCCCCCATATTGCTTAAGACCAAATCAAGAATAAAGTCACCCCTGGTGGGTTCTTTCACATATTGTGTTAATCCAACCTGGTCAAAAGTTTACAAGTACATTAATTCTACCTGATTTGAATCCTGGACATTAGCCCAGTTCACCCCCAGCAAATTAAAGTCTCCTAATAATATAATCCTGTCTACTGGGTTCAAGTTTTCTATAAGTTCAAACATAAATAGATCGACCTCCAGATTAGAAAGAGGGGGGCCTATAAATCAGACCTAGAAATATTTTCTGTTTATTTTTAGGGGTTAATTTGATCCATACTTGTTCTTATTCTTAGTGTCAATTTGATATTCTTCAGAAGGTATACTATCAGATACATAGATAGCAAATCCTCCTCCTTTTCTGTGCTTCCAGATTTACTGTATAGTGTATAGTCATCTTTTTTTATCCCAGGTATCCTCTCATCCCACCATGTTTCTGTGATTGTGCAAACATGCATGGATTCAGTGCTCAGTAGTTATTTTAATTCCTTAAATTTGTTTACCACACTCCTAGCATTTATTAAAAGACAATTCCACCCTTCAGCTATCTTGTTCTTAATATGTACATGTTGTCCATTGTATGGAGTTCTGAGAGTCATAAATTCCCCCTTAGTCCCCACATTTTATAGTTTAATGACAGAGTATACTATTGTTGAAACTGTGGGCAAGAGTCCTTGTGCCAAACGGTTCCATGTCACCGCAGTGACAGGAAATTTGCCAACCGTCATTACAGCAATGGCACAATGCCAACAATTGGCATTGTGCCATCACTGTATAAAAGGGTATTTTTTGGGGGGCTCTGCCCACTGTACCCCCGCACTATTGATTACCAATTCAAAGTCAGAGTTGGTTCAGGGAGGGGGCGAACTCCCCAGAGACAGCAGCATCGGGAAACCAGCAGACCATCACAGCAAACAGCTGATTCTGTCACTGTGATGGTCTTCACTTTTCCCATCACTGCAGTGATGGTATATGGTGCCAAACATATTCTTATGAAGTAGATCTCTACTGAATAATCTAGCATCTTTTAAATGTGTCACAGTGTTCTATGTACTCCTATCCCTCCTAGAGCACCATCTCTAGAGTGGCCTCCCCCCCCAGCTGCTGGAGGTCAGACTCTGAGCAAGGAAGAAGGAGACTTGCAAAGGAATACAGGAATTTCCTGTCCCAGAAAGAGGAAGGGCAGGAGCAGTAAGGGCACAAAGGCAGTAGGTAAGAAGGGAGAAATAAATAAATAAATGAACTGATGAAGGAGAAAGCATAGAAAGCAACAGGAGAGGAGTCACAAATAAGACATGATGGGAGTGCTGCAGTGCAGTGGCTGTGGGGTGGTAGTCTTCTGGGAGAAGTTTTGGAAGATGCAGTGCTGTCCTATCTACATGCCTCTCTGGGCTGAGGGAGGAGGTTGCTCATCTCCACACTGAGTTGGCCAGGATTCAGGTGACTTCATCCTTCTTCCAGGGACCACCGAGCCAACCCCACTGTCTCAAAGGTTGCCTGGGTGGAGGAGTAGCTGGACCATGGAGGGCTCAGGAAGGGTGAGGGTGGTGGGGAGAGGTACATCCTCCTGACAGTTAAACTCCACATCTCCTATGCTGCACTGGCATGGTGGGACTGTCCCAAGGAGTCACCCACAGTGGAGACCAAGGAGGATGGGGGTGTCTCCACGGTGGAGACCCCGGAGAGGGAAGCAGAGGACCACAGAGGAGGAGGAAGCAATTGCTGGTGAGGATTCTATTGTTAGGGGGGTGACTTGGGGCAGATGGAGGGGAAAGAGGAGGTTAGGCCCACCAAGTGTCATGGTCTTGAGGGATGGAAAGTGCATCCAGAGGATCGCTGTGGCAGCAGGATAGATGGGAGAGCTAGACATCATTGTCCACCTGGGGACAAATGTTCTGGCTGGTGATGAGGTTAGGTAGTGAGGAGGATTTCAGAAGCTGGGGAGGGTGTCTTAGACAAGGGCATGCACTGTAACCTTTTCGGAGGTGGTACTGGTCATGACAGTTGGGAAGGCAGGCCACTACACATCATGAGATTAAACAGCTTAATCTGGTTCAAGGTCAGTTGGCATTCATCTGTATCCCCTCCTTGGTCATGCCTGAAAATAGGCATGATTTGTCTCAGTGCACTTACCCAGTCAACAAAATGAACTAAATAAATAAATAAATGTATGGTTGAAGGACTGGTGCAGAGCAGAGGTCTTCAACTTCATTGGGGTCTGAGGTCCCACCTGGCAGGATGAAGGTCTATTCAAGTTGGATCGACTGCATCTATCTGTGCGGGAACCAAGATCCTTAGTGAGAGGTTTAAATGATTAATTGGCAAGCATTTAAACTAGCCAAGGGGGGAGGAGATAGTAGGCAAGAAGAAGATAATTGCTCCCCCCCACAGGATGAAGTAGTCAGTAGGGAGGACCCTAGGGTTGGGAAATTGACACTAAAATCTAAAACTGAGATAGGCAGACTGGCAGAGATAAGAAAGAATGGGAATAAATACAGGAGAGGAAGGAGGAAGACATGAGATGGGAGGGAGCTATTAGAAGGGTAGGTTGCAAAACTTAAAGGCCATGTGACAAATGCCTCACAGAGCTGGGAAATAAAATCACAGACCTAGTGGCCTTGACGCAGAGGCAGACCTAGACATTGTTGATGTTACTGAAACATGGTACATGGGGAAACCACGAATGGGATAAAACCATACCAGGTTGCATTCTATTTAGAAAAGATGGGGTGGGAAAAAAAGGTGGGGGGTGGCTATCTACATCAGGAAGGGAATTAAAACAACTGAAGTTCAGGGAATGCAGGAGGGAGTGGAATAACTGCAGGTCACCCTGGAGAGAGGAAATTGAACTGCCATTCACACAGGTGTGATCTACAGACCTCAGCACAAGGGGAGAGATGGCTGGGGTACTAGTGGAGACCATCCACAAAATGACAACCAAAGGTGAAGTGCTGCTGATGGAGATTTCAATTTGCCTCATGTGGCATGGCACCCAGGCTGCAGCACAGCCAGGTGGAGCAGCATCCTGATGCCCTGCAGGGAGGCGGGCCTCAAGCAGCTTGTCATGGAATCCACCAGAGTAGGAGGAATATTGGATCTGGTACTCACCAATGGAGACAGAGTCACTGATGTAATGGTGGGCAGCCACCTGGGGTCCAGTGATCAATCATACGATGTGTGTTCAGTGTGAAACCAGTGAGGAGTCAAACCACACAAAAGCAAAGGTCCTGGATTTAGACAGGATGACTTTACAAAAATGGAGGAATGTCTCAAGGAAGCCCTAGCATGAGAAGAAGAAGGGGATGAAGAGAAACAATGGGTTAACCTTAAGGGAGCTATAGTAGAGACAACAAGCCTTTGTGTTAGGCAAATAAACAAAACAATGAGAAAGAAAAAAACACTATGGTTCTCAAAGGCTGTGTCCGGGAAGGTAAGAGAGAAAAGACTAGCTTTCAGAAGGTACAAGGAAACACAGAGGGGGGAAAACAGTGAATTGTACCCAGAAAAGCAGAGGGAGGTGGGGGAAGCAGTCAAGAGTGCAAAGGCACAAACTGAGGAAAAATAGCCCAGGCAATTAAGAAAGGTAACAAGACCTTTTTCAGGTACATTAGTGATAGAAAGAAGACCAGGGGTGGGATTGTGAGGTTAAAAAGGGAGGAAGGGGTGTGTGCAGTGGGGGATCTAGAAAAAACAACTATCCTGAACAAATATTTTTGTTCAGTATTCACAGAAGAAGGGGAAGGAGAAGGACCACTCCTGGGGGATAGGAGCACCAGTGGAGAGAGGTGGACACCAGCCTGTATATGGAGGAAAGAGTCCTAAAGGAACTCAAGACTCTGAAAGGGGACAAGGCTATGGGGCCAAATGGGATACATCCCAGAATATTAAACTTAGAGAGGAGCTGGCAGCACCACCAACAGCCCTATTCAACAAATTGATAGAGACAGGGTGGTTCCAGAGGACTGAGGAGGGAAAATGTTGTCCTCTCCACAAAAGTAGGAACAGAGGAGGAGGCTACAACTACAGACCAGTCAGCCTAACCTCAGTGGTGGGGAAATTAATGGAGTCACTGCTAAAGGAAAGGATTGTGATATTTCTTGATTCCAGTGAAGCACAGGATCCAAGGCAGCATAGATTTACAGCAGGAAGGTCTTGTTAAACAAATCTGATAGATTTCTTTGACTACCAGGTGACCAATGAGGTAAATAGGGGAGGGGCGGTGGATGTGGCCTACCTAGATTTCAGCAAGGCCTTCATCACTGTCCCACATAGGCGGTTGATAAATAATTTGCAGCCTGGGAGTTAGCCCCAAGGTGGTAAAACCGAGTCAGAAACCAGTTGGTGGACAGGACACAGAGGATGGTGGTAAATGGTGTTCAAACCAAGGAGGGGAGTGACCAGCGGGGTGTCACAGGGATCCATGCTGTGGCCAGTCCTCTTCAATGTCTTCATAAGTGACATTACAGAGAGGCTGGAGGGAATCTATGCCTCTTTGCAGATGACACTAAAAGATCTGCAATAGGGTCAACACTCCGGGGGGGGGGATGAGAAAGGACCTAGGCAGCTTGAGGAGTGGTCAAGAGTGTGGCAGCTAAGATTCAATGCAAAGAAGTGTAAAATCATCCACTTGGGGCACAAAAATCCAAGAGGGAGTATAAGATGGGGGGTACTGACGGACAACAGTTAAGAAAGGGACCTGGGGGTAATCATATCTGATGACCTAAAGGTAACCAAACAATGTGAGAAGGCTGTGGGGAGAACCAATGGGATTCTAGGGTGCATAGGGAGAGGTACCACCAGCAGAAAAAAGGAGGTGGTTATGCCACGGTACAGAGCACTAGTGAGACCTGATCTGGAGTACTGTGTCTAGTTCTGGAGGCTGCATCTCCAGAAGGACATAGACAAAATAGAGGCAGTCCAGAGAAGGGCAACAAAAATGATGCAAGGACTGCACCAAAAGTCATATGAGGAAAGACTACAGGACCTCAATATGTATTCCCTGGAGGAGATGAGAGACAGGGGGGATATGATAGAGACATTCAAGTACATCGGGGGTGTAAACAAGGTACAGGAGGATAGCATCTTTCAGAAAAGAATGTGTACAAGAACAAGCGGGCATGATGTGAGACTAGAGGGGGGTAGTCTCAGGGGAAACATGAGGAAGTACTTTTTTCACAGGAAAAGTAGTAGATGCTTAGAATAGCCTCCCAGTGGAGGTGGTGGTGGTGGGGGGAACAGTAGGGGAATTCAAGAATGTATGGGATAAACATAAGAGTACTCTAGCAATAGGGAAGAGAGGGTAAGCTTCAGATCAACTAGAGTCTTCAGCAATGCAGTAGGTAGGGAAAAGTGGCAGACTAGGTGGGTCACATGATTCTTTTCTGCTGTCACCTTCTATGTATCTTTGTGTATCTTTAACTTTGCTAATTTTCAATATTTTTGACTCCAGACTTTCAACACAGCCATTTTTCACACCACCTCATAAACATAACAGGTGTTATGTTTCAAATCCTTGCCAAAATGTGTTTTTGCACTTCTGATGCAAAATGACATTTCGTACAATATGCAATAAATCTATTTATTTATTTATTTGAAAATTGATAACCAGGAGAGGCACACTGAGCTGAGGCTTATTTCCTGGTGTAACCCTGTGGAATGGATTCAGGAGGATACAATACATTACATGTAACAGTATGCAAAATGCTGACATAGAGCAAAAAATGTATACTTTGTTGATACAAACTTGGAACAAATTAAAGTACAGGTATGCTGTGCAAATACATGTGCAGGAGGAAAAGTGTGAATTCGACAGCAAAGCAGAACAGAGGCAAGCAATGCTCAGTACCAGAGATCAGTAAAGGATTTGGGGACCCACAAACCTGAACTACCAAAATAACCAGGGGGGACCTCCAACAGAAAAAAAGTACAGGTGGGTGGTGGGAGGAGCTCCAGCTGGAGTCTGAGGGAGCCTGAGGAGGAGGAGAATGAGAAGCAGGTTCCATAGTGTTGGCAGGTGATAGTAAATGGAAGATTGTCCAGCAGAGGAATGGGGGTGAGGACTGATACGCTTTCTGTTCCATGGAGCAGAGGGAATATGGAGCAGGACTAACTGAGGGGCAAAGAGGAGATGTAGGAAGGAAGGGAGCCAAATTAATACTTGGAGATGAAGGAAAAGCAGTGTAACTGTTGATGGAAGGTAGTGGAGGATGGAGAGACAGAGAGGAATAGAGGGAGCAATGGTGCAGTGGTGCATGCCATCCCCGATCCCTCCTCTGCACTCTGTATTCTTATCGCACTATTGACATTTTAGACTGCTAAATTTGCACCTTATGCAAATCATTTTGTATGTTCTGGATTTTCTTGTTTGGACTTACGTCATTTTGTAAATCATATTAGCTCATTTGATGTGCTATTATATTGCCCTGTACTGACGTTGAGTACCCCACTCACGTCTCATACTGTATAATTGCTCAAATTCATCATGTATGTTTATGGATCTGCCTTGTTTTGGCTTTGTTGGTGTGTTATTATATTGCTTTATACTGTCTTGCTATATCTCACTTCACTTTCCCCCAGGTCACACCTGGAAATGAGCTCCAGCTTAGTGTACCTTTCCTTGTTACCAAAATTTTAAATAAATAAATAAAATGCATGGAGAAGAGTTTGCAACACAGTGAAAAAGGCATTCCAGAGAGTGTCCAGTCTGGCAAAGGAGCTGAAGGAGGCTGTACCATAGACTATATCTGCATAGTCGAAGACCAGAGTTATCATTTTGACTCATGTTGGACCAGCAAGGGTAGGCAGTCTTTGTTATGGTACAGTGCACCTTGCTTAAGGCTGAGTTTTGAATGGGTAGCATCATATGGGTGGAGAAGTCAAGCTTGCTGTCAAGCCACATGCAATGATTGCACCACTTCAAGAGTGGAACCATCCAGTGTGGTGAAGACCAGGGGCCCGATTTTAGAAAGAGATGCAGTGGCACAGGGAACTTGCAACAAAGGTGTTGGATGCAAGTTGTGATTTGCGGCATAACTTGAGTCAAATGGGATTTTCAAACACAGCTTGCATCTGTGTCAGAGACAGCTGCATCAAAGCCCACTTGCAGCCAACAACCCAATGCAGCAGGTCACAAGTGGGCTTGCACCATGGTGTGGCTGCCACATCCTCTTTTTTGGGATTTTGGAAACCTGACCATGGACACAGAAGGGGCTGGCAGTTAGACCAGCCAGGAGGTGGTCTAATTGCCTTGCGCCACTGGGGTGAGGTGGGACAGGGGGCTGTAGAGCACACCAGGGGTACAGTAGGTGGTGGGGGGCTGGAGCACAGGTAGACAGCCCCTCAAGCTGTGGCACCCTGCAGGCTGGTATCATGTTGTACTGTACAACTGGTATGGCATCCGTGTGCCCATACTGTACTAGGCTATTTCTCACCCATCTCCAATGTCCTAAGAGGTCATTGGGACATAGTAGCCCCCAACAATGGGACCCAATCTCCCCCAAGACAAGTCACCCTGCACCCAGTCCTATTCCAGCCCATCCTCGAACCTCCACCTAACACATAAGTGCTAGTACCTGGTGGACTAGTGGTCCCCCACCTCCCCCACTCTGACAGGCAGTGCCTAACCACCCCACCCCCCAATGCCTGGTGCAATTCTACTACTGGCACTGCCCTCCACACACCACCACAGCTAGCTGCAGAATGTGTTCTGCATGTTCTGCACACTGTACTGTGTATGCTGTCATTGAATAAGCATTCTGTGGCTGGCCATCTTAGTGTGCAGTGGGCTGTGCCAGTTGCAGAAGCATGTCTGAGAGAGTGGTGGGGAGTGGGGGACCACTAGAGCACCAGGGAGTCTGATTGGACATTTTTCCTTGTTTATTTTTTCATGTTGCCATTTTGTTGTATTAGTTTTCCTCGTGCCAGGTGATCATATGGGGGGGGGGCACTAGACTAACTAGGGGCACCAGTTACACTTTAAATTATATGGTCACACTGCATCATCACCCTGCCAGTGTCACGTCACATGGGCTGTGCCACTCGCTTTTGACACCTATTTTTTAAACCACCGTGATTCCTGTCCCATAGTGTTGCACCATGTGGGGGCCGCTGCATGCGTGCAAATACCTCAGATGCAGCCAACTCTCTGCCACTTGCAGTTTGTGGCAAACCCCAGTGTTAGGTGTGGGGACCCTGCAGATTATAAAATCTGGCACAAGGTCTCTGGAGCAACTGGGGGTTTGCCACAACCCCAGAGGGATGCATGTTGCGCCTCTCTAAGTGGTCTTTGATAATCAGGTCCCAGAAGTCTTGAGAGCCTAGGCTGGTTGAAACTGAAGATCATAGACACCTTTTTGGTATTAACCTTGAGATGGTTGGAAGGGACCAGTCCAGGAAACTGTGAAACTTGTTGGAGCAGTTCTTTCATGGGAGTGGTTGAGGTACCGAGATAAGATGATCAGATCATCTGCATACATATATATATATGTATGCGAGCTGACAGGCAGAGGGAGGTCATTCAGAAAATTCTAAGATGTATGGTATTCAGTGACTCTCTTAAGTACCGTGCTCTTAAAGGTACAGTAACATTCATGTAATGAGCACAACAGTACTCAGAACCACCAAAATAGGTAAAAACAGAGTAACACTGACTAGTACTCTCTAGTGTTAAAAAAATATATATTTCATTAAAAATACCCATTGGCATTTATACTGCAACAATCAAAAAAATCATGATAAAGTACCAGCCATCTGTTAGTTTTACTACATGAGTTTAAACTTCATGCACATCATGCAATTTTAATATATTTCATGTAGCAAATTTAGCAGAACAGAATATTATCAAGGTATAATAGATCTGACTATAATAGAGTTTGTAAGGTCTGCCATTGAATAAGGAGTGGATTCTAAATATTTTCTAACACCAGCACTTCATCACAATTTTTTGATTGTTTCTGTATAAATGCCAGGGGTATTTTAATGAAATATATATTTAATTATTTAATACTAGAGAGTACTACAATCAGCATTACTTTGTTTTTACTTATTTTGTTGGTTCTCAGTATTGTGCTCATTACATAATGTTACTGTACCTTTAGGAGCACAGTACTTAGAGAGACATTGAATACCATACATCAACCTTTGGGAAAGCACTACCATGTGAAATGTGTCAGGTGACGCCAGAGAGGGTGGGTTCTATTGGAGTGAACACTTGAGGAGAGTTTTACTACTCAAAATACTGAATTTTATTTCTGTCAGTACTTGGTATACTATCTGGTCGATCAACTTATGACATATGAGTTTGTTTCATTTGAAACGTAAGCACTGTGTGGCACTTTACAATAAAATACAATTTGACACTGTTTTGGAACTAATATGGCAGTCCAGCGTATCCCTGTGGAGCTTTTGGAAATCATTACAAAATCCAAGCCCTTATAGGTGCCAGTCCAACCATCAGTTTATCCTGTATACCATTTCATTCATTGTGTATACATTCAATGCCCTTGCCAGAAATTATGTGTGGGTAAGGACTATACACCCACTGAAAAATGACTGGAGGAACATTTCCAGGACATTAGTAACAAATGAAAAGACTCTCTCTCATTGAAATATGCTACAAATAATCACATGGATCAGATCCCAGGGGGACTATGTGCATGGCACTGGTCCATATCGAACCTACGGTTGGGGGAGAGATCACATGCAGAAATTACTCCAAAAAGAAATGTGATGGATATACATGCTGCAAACTAAAAACCCAGGAGGATTAAATGAGGAAATGGACTTCAGCTGTTCTTATAAAGAGTTAAAATGCCCATCTTGTATGGACTTATTTGAGGGAATATCAAAAAGTTCCTGCCACATGGCAATAGTGCTTGTTTCCATCGTCATAATTTTTCCTTTACCTATTATAATACTCTTTTCCTGCCCCACTCTTTCCCGACTCGCTACAGAATAATTTATACATGGTCGACTATTGTAATGTTAACAATTCTTTTTCCATAAATAAATGACTATTATAATGTTACAATTCTTTAAAAAAATGTTTTATAGAATTGCTTATTCACTACAATATTGAACAACTGTCAATGAATTGCAATGTTAAAATTTCATCTGTTAAAAAGGACTTTGTTCTGATTATGTGTCTATTTTATTTTCTTGGTACCTTTAGGCTTGCAGAACTGCAATCAGGATTCTCTCTCCTTTTTACAGCTGCATGGGCAGAGCCCTGCAGTCAGTTTGAGATCACATCACTGTAGGAGAAAAGCAGAACTGATGTCTGTGTTCTCCTACAGTGATGTGATCTCCTGTCCACAGCACTAAAGTCGCTTGTGGTCTGCGGTGTCTCCTCTTCCCCAGTCCTCCACTGGTGCAGCTCCCCTCTGCAACACTCAGCTCCCCTGCACTACTTTCTGCAACTGCAGAAGTGATGGCTCAGTGCAAACTGCGCATGCACAAGTATTGCACATGTGCAGATCAGTCAGAGCCGCTATCTTGTGAACGGCAGGCTTTGGTTCAGGAAGAGCTCTGACTATGGTTTTATTTGCTCTCATTAAACAAAAGCACCACAGTTGCTCTGGGCAGCTGTATCAGCTCTGACCAGAGTTTGTTTGTTTCTTTTTTTTTTTTTTATTAGACCTGTTTCTCCACCTCCGCGGAACTGACAGGAGCTATGACCTCTTCCTCTGAGAGGTACATACTCTGGTCCCTCTAACTACTCCTGCTCGGCCACCCCTAAAATTCCCCACAGCAAGGCCAGGGTGAGGAGTGCCAGCTCACTCCCCCCTCCCGGAAACAGCAATCCAGAATTGGGGGCCTGCTACACAAGAGCAATCGGGGCCATCACGGGTCCTGCCAGGTCCCAGTTTTTCCTCCCATGCAATGGGTAGGGCAGCTGTCTGCTCCTCTGCAGAGGCAGCCAATTGCTTTGAAAATGGGCTGACTACTTGTGCTTGCATTTGTGCTGACACCCAGCTGCCGTTAGGTGTCAGTTGACAGAGCACAGTTGTATCCCCCTTCACCCAAGGAAGGAGAGCAGTCCTCCAGATGCTCAATCTTTATCTCTCCTGGCTGACTTCGAACGATCCAAGTCCATTCCCAAACCTGGGTTGCTGGTGTGGTGCGAGGTGTGACGTCTAGCACCTCAACCCTCAGCAGCACCTGGCCAGTGACCAGAACTTGTTTCTCAAGTTGCCATAGTCAGCCTACCAGTGGACATACAGTAGATGGCAAGAACCAACTGCAGATCTCTGATGTTTCTAAAGTAATGGAATATTCCACTAAAGGGTAATTGCAGCCTATAGCTTATGAAGATAACATTGTCTCCATAATTTCTATCTTTTTCTACTGCACAGTCAGTTCACTAGTTTTTAGCCATTTGCATTTTGTAGTTTTTGATGTAAATCTACTGTTGGTATGTGGTACTGCACTTTAAAATTATACTGTGAGCTGTAAGCAAGATCTGCATTGGACTAACCAATCAGTTTAAATAGTACTGTGCCTTTAAAAGCACAGACTACTTAAAGCTGGCTAATCCTCAGTAAGCCTACCCCCTGATGAAGAATCAGTTGAGTCAAAGTGCTGGGGCATACTGGTAAAAGGTATCCATGCATATCCCAGATCTGTTAAGTATGTGTTGAAGTTAAGGGTTGGCCTACAAAGCCATAGACAGCCAGGCAGAAAACTGTGGGGAAAAAAATGTTCCTTTTGCATACCATTTACAATTTGCTAGGAGCAGCCCTGGTATCCAACAGGTCACTTACCTCTTTGTTGCAGTGAGCCTTACAAATGTGGACTGGAGATTTTTTGTCTATGCACAGCATGGTGATGTCTAGTGGTTTGGAATAAAATAACTTTTTGCGGTAGGCCCAGTGGTGCTGAGGGTTGAGATGCTGGACACCACACCTCACGCCATGCTGGTGACCGGGGATCAGGAATGGACTAGAGGCATTCAGGGGTCAACCAGGGGAGGAAAGGATTGAGCATCCAGAGGACTACTCTCCTTCCTTGGGGAGGGGGGGTCACGCTGTGCACTGTCGACTGACACCCAGTGCAGACGCAAGCACAAGGTATTGGCCCACACCAGGGCAACGGCTGCCTCCAGAGGTGGAGGCAGAAGCCGCCCAGCCATTGCATGGGCGTAAGGGTGGGAGAAATGGAGGAAAACTGGACATGGCAGGACCCATGATGGCCCCGACCGCTCTCCTGTGCAGCTGTCCCCCAATTCTGGATTGCTGTTTTGGGGCTTCCGCACTCCTAGCCCTGGCCCCACCATGGAAGGGGGAGGCTGTGGGGAATGGTCAGGATCTGTCAGTGGAGCCAGAGGATGTACCAGTCCAAGAGAGGGGTCGTAGCCCCTGCTGGGTATGTGGATGTGCAGTAAAAGGTCCAATAAAAGAAAAAAAATCACTTTTTGCAACATCAGTCTTACAGTCAGTGCCAGGACATTTATTGCCACTTCTTTAGAGTGCACAGAGGTGTTGTTTACAGTCTTGAACCAGATCCCTCTCACCCTTTCCCCAGAACATGCTGTGAGATAAGCATTAATTTGCTCAGTGTACCTTTCCTGGTGAAACAATTCAATAAATAAATAAAAATAAAAAAAAAAGATCAAGATCTAGTTAATCATCAACTCTTTATTCCTCATGCTTACTAAAAAGCACTTCAGGTCTTTCTATTTGTGCCTTGTGTGTGTGTGTGTGGGGGGGTACTTTCAGCACAGGCTCAGTTCCAGAAATAGATTTTTTTTTTAATTAAGGGTCTATGTTTTGACATAAATTTAATTTTTTGTCACTTCCAGTACATTATCCTCCTGGCAAGACATCCCTGTTTCATTGTGCAGATGAACTTTCAGTAGTAAGGGAGGCATATACAGACTTCTGATCAAGACCAGACAGCCATTCTTAGCCATCTGGAGAACATACCCAACTGACCTTAATTAAGGCTTCATCAACACAGAGGGTAGATATTTGGAGGTCACTTCTAACTACACCTCAGCCTATGATTTTCACTTTCTACTTTTCAGCACAGTTCAGCATTTGCTTCTCAGCTGACTGTGCTGGTCTTGAAGCTGAAGCTTCTTTCACAGGTGTCTTGTCCTTTGAAGTCACCCAACAACTGATCAGAGCTAACAGTTTTGGTATGTCTGCTGCCTTCTACCCAATTCAGATTTACTATTATATATAGATTAGAACTTGATCTTCAGCTTAGCCATCAAAACCCATTCCTGTTCCTCTGGTATCATTTTCAGCAGGGCATTTTTTCGAGCTGTTCCTCATCAAGACATTTTTCAGCCAACACAGCTTCTAGTCTGTGGTCAGTGCTTAAAACAAACTGTCAGGGGCAAATCTCAGCAGGTACATCTGCACTCATGTTATTCTATTCTATTCTGCTGAATCAAGATGCCATACTGTATTTTCACTGACAATGAGAGCATTTTCAGGGTCACTCTGCACATCAAGCTGTATGTTGCTGGCCACAGCATCCAAATCAGAATCCAGTTGCACTTCCACATTCCAACCTTTGTCTCCTCATCATTCCAGGTTGGGAGATAAGCTGTCTTCAACACTGGGACACAATCCTCTCCACTGACTCTCCAGGTCTATATCCTTCTAACAAAAAGTCTGAGTGGCCCTCCCTGCAGGAAGAGAAGGTGCTTTTCCTCGGTGTCCTGGCCAACTTTCCCCATTCACTAAAATACCACCAACAGCTTAATCAGTTTCCGTTTCAGTTGGTTTGCATCTGAATCCTGCCTAGAATAAAGCTAAAATAGGCAGCATTGTAAAAGCCTTTCTTTCCCAGTCAACAAAAACTAAATATATTGTGCATTCATTTTAAATATATGTAACTCTTTAGGTGGTATTGCCACAGAGTTTCTGATGGCACATGCATGAAGATATTTGTGTCTGCAGACCCCTATGGTGCTTTTGGTAAGACCACTTGCATTCTTGTTTTGGTACACACTAGACAGTTTGTTTTGCTAGGAATGCCTTGACAGTTTTTCAGTCTCCAATATTCAGACACATTTTGCATAGAACTTTTCTGGGCACTTCATAAAATCTTTAGCATATTCCATAAAATATTTGGCATGTTACTTAAGGTGTGTAAGAATATTTGCAAAGAAGTTACAAACCTTTAAGAAATACTGTGTTTAGGTTTTGAATGTACAGACATGGCCTGGAAAGAACGTTTGTTTTAATTTGGAAAAGGGAAGGGAAGGGGTTAAATCAACATTATGCTCTCATTGACATGAACCTGCTTCTCTTTATGCTCACATACTTTTGAGTGTTTATATACTTAAGGCTTGTTAAATGCAGTAAAATGGCATCTGGGAGGAAATTCAAACAATTGAATTGTGTAGCCAAATGGGAAATACATTGAATTAAAAAAAAAAAGGAAAGTTTTTTTTGTAACTTGCCCCAGTAAACCATATTTGAATCTATTTTACTGAAATGCTTTAGACATCATTAATATTCAAGTTCTGTAAACTTTATGTCCCAAATTTTTTTATGTTTCAGGTAAAGTGTAAGATTATTAAGCAAAGCAATTTTTTCTCAGATCTTATTTTTATGGATTATTGTAAAGGGGTCAAAGCCTTAGACCTCATAGGAACATAGGAATGCACACAGAAAGGGAATGTAGTCTGCCCTGTTTTTGTTGCCTGTTACTATACCCTGGAACCTATGTGGTCAGAGGTGCCCTTCCCTCCTCCCTTTCCTCTACTTATTGCACCCATATGCTCATCCCACGCGTGCTTGAAGCCCACCACTGTCTTGGCTCCCCACAACTCTTCTGGCATGCTGTTCCAGGATCCTTTCTAAGAAGTATTTCTCACATTCCTCTTCAACCCCTCCCCCCAGCTTTATAGCATGTCCCTGTGTTCTGATGTTTCTCATCCTCTGAATGAGACTACCCTTCTGCACCTTGCTCACCCCTGTGAGATACTTATAAATCTCAATTATGTCCCCTCTTGCTCTCCTCACTTCCCTTCTTTTGCTAGAACTCCCACTCCTTAAGCACACTAGCATCTGGCTAGCCTGGACTACTGTCTTGTTGCACTGTCCCACCACCTTGAGATCATCAGATATGATTACCCCAATGTCCCTCTCTTGCTTGGTGACTATAAGTAACCCCCATCTTATACATGACCCCCGCACTTCCCTGCCCAAGGTACATGACTCTGCACTTTTTGGCATTGAAATCCAGTTGTCATACCCTAGACCACGCCTCTAGTTTTCCCAGATCCCTTTGCATTCTCTCTACCCCTTCCTGGGTATCCATCCTGTTGCAGATTTTTGTGGCATCTGCAAAGAGACACACCTTTCTCTCCAGTTCATCAGCAATGTTACTTATGAAGACACTGAAGAGGACAGGTCCCAGTACCAATCCCTGTGGTAGTCCACTGGTCATTCTCTCACCCCCCGAGTGACTATCATTTACCACTACCCTCTGCCTCCTATCCTAAAACCAATTTGGTACCCAATAAACCATCTTCTCCCCAATGCCCAGGTTACTAAGTTTCTTAATTACCCTTTTCGTGGTACAGTGTCAAAGGCATTTTTGATGGTCAGGTAGGCCACAACCACTGCCTTCCCCTGTTCCACCTCCCTAGTCGCCCAGTCAAAGAGATCTATATTAGATTTGTTGGATGTGACTTCCACTCTGTGGAACTGTGCTGCCTGTGATCCTGCAGCTCATGTGCCTTCAGGTACTCCATCAATCTCCTTCAGCAGGGTGTCCATTGACTTTCTCCACCAATGATGTAAGACTGACTGACCTGCAACTGCTAGCCTCCTTCCTACTGGCACTGTTGTGCAGGGGATCACATCAGCCCTTCTCCAGTTCTCTGGAATGACCCCCATCTCCAATGAGGTGCTGAATAGTGTTGCCAGAAGAGTGGCTAGCAGAGTGTTCAGTTCTTTAGTACACTTGGGTGGATCCCGTCTGGCCCCATTGCTTTGTTTTCCTTTGGGGCTTCAATCCCCTTTGGACTCTCTCATCTGAGACTGGACCTGTGTCCACTTTCCCAGGAGCCTGCTGACACATGTTGGCACATCTCCTCCCGCCTCCACTGTGAAGACTGAGCAGAAGTACTCATTTAAAATGTTATCTTTTCCTGATATTCCTTGGCACAGTTCTCCCTCCAATCCTCACTATCACGCCCCTTGCTTCCCTCTTTTCACTCATATCCATGAAGAATGTTTTCTCTCCTTTTTTGACCTCCTTGATGATCATCTCTTGTTTTTAAGCCTTTGTCACAATTTTTTTGAAAGCCCTTCCATTGTAGCCTTAAAGAAGCTCTTGAGAAGCAAAACAGAGATCCTCAATGCTTGAATACTGTATGGGTGTTCTGTAAGAAAAAAGGCAGATTCAGTTTGAGCTGCAAAAGCAAAACCAGACATTTCTGTTTTGAATTATGGATGCCTATGGTGCTTGGATCTCAGTGTGAAAACCTGAGATGGGCTTTTGATCTTCGGAGAAGGCACCTTGAGCAATGCTGATTTTGTAATTCCTGAAGAAGGATTCTTTGCAAAATGTCACTGCAAAACTTAAGCCACATGATTCACCATAACAATTATACATGATAGTATATAATTTGTGTATTTTTTTCATAGCAGACAAATAATTCTCATTTGTTTGAAGTTGAGCACAGTGTTTTCAGAGACTTTAATATTAATTTGAAGTGTCCCAAAGACACTTTCTATATCTGCATTAATTATCTAGGAGTGGGTGACAAGGCAAAGAGTATCCATTTATTTTCTCTCACTCTTTCTCCATCCCTCCAGATCTAATATTTGCAGTGGTAGCAACACCACCAGTAGCCATGTTGGACCATGTTGTATACTACCATTATACACTATCATTTTCTGCACATTGGGTAACACAGATCTAAGGAGAATGATATTACTTCATAGCTCACCATAACATATGATGTCATTACTGAAGGTGCTGACTACCACTGTGCTAACAGAAGTGGAGCAATAGAGTGAAGGTATCATAATCTCCCTCTTTCCAGGTAAAATGGAAGGAGTCTATGGCACCACTTCCTCCACCCTCTGGCCAGACTAGACAACCCTTGCATCTCCTTCTGTCAGTTTGCTACCAACTCCCTCTCATACCCACCATGGCTCACTCTGCTCCTCATTATCCATTCTTCCTCTACCTTCACATCACTAGAACCACTGTGCCTCATTCACTTCCGAACACTGTGTGGATTATTTTCCTCTTACCTCTCCTCACCCTCTGCTCTATCCCCTCTGCCTCCTGTTCCCTCTGCTCCAAGGATCCTTGCACTTTCACCAGTCCTCATCCCCACTCCAATGCTGGGTAATCAGCCTTTTACTATTGTCTCCCTTCACTCTGGAACTTGTTCCCATCCTCTCTCCATTTCACTTCCCCTCTGTTTCCTCAGGTACCAGCTGAAGGTCCTGCCCTCTCTCTCCTCTGCTCCTGTTTTACTCCTACTTGACTCCCCTCACATTTTTCTCCTACCCTGGTGTAAGTGAGGGAGAAATTCTTGATTTTGCTGCTTGCACTTACTTACACTTGCACTTACTCCTGTTTTAAATAATCGATTCTGTTTAGCTTTACTGTAACTGCAAATGTGACAATGTGATGTAAATGCATTAACTGTGTACTGTGTCCATGATTTGTCTTTGCCTCCCTGTTTCCTTCCCCAGGTCGCACCTGAATGAGCCTTGCACAGTGTGCCATTCCCGTCACCAATTTTCAAATAGAATAAATAAATAACAATCAAGAGAGTATATTTTCTTTTAATCAAAATTAGTGATTCAGTTCAAAGTAATCATAGTTATAAATGTCAAAACAAGTAATATGCAGTTAGCAATTTAGGGAATTGCATGACCAGTTTTCTTTTTGTCTTCTTATCTGCAAACCAAATAAGTGAATTAACTTGAGAACGGGAAGCTCCTTAAAGCTAGAGAGGGATTTTTTTAAAAGCAGTGATTCTGACACACTTTATGTTTTTATGGCTGGCCTAATTTAAAGTAACTGATAAAGTCTCTGACAATATTCACTGTTCACCTTCAGAGCTACAAGCCCCTTGATTATGTTTTAAGCAATTTCACCTTTCAGATCTCTTTAAATTTGAACGACATGGACACAGGCAGACATCTTATGGAAAGCTTTCCAATGCCATTTTTTTTCATTTTGGGAGACATTTCTTTGATGTCTTTTGATAAGACATATTTAACAGATTCTTCATCATTTGGCGATTCTTCTGACGTCATCACCACTTTCAGATGTAAATATTGTTCATGTGTTGAGTAAAAACAGCTGGGTCTTGACAGTTTATCATGCTTTCCTCCCCAACTCCAAATCAGTTTCATATGTGACTTGCTTTGTTTTTCCTAGACTGCACTTCTAGGTTTGCCCTGTTAAAATATCGCACTCAATAACACCTTGGGGGTCACGAAACCTAATTCTACACTCAGGGTTCAGCTGTTTGAGGGGTGGATGATGAATTTAACTCTTTGCTTAATGTGTGTACATTCTCAAACACAAGTGCTGCTCGCTCTGCATCCCATTCAGACACAGCTGTTGTAGAATTAGACGCTCAAAACACCCAATGGAAAGAAACCAAATAGAAATCTGAGAAAAAAAAATTGCATGTTCAGAAAACATCAGTTCGCACATTGTTTCACATTCCATTATAGAAGCAATAATTTTGAAGTTGTGGCAAACACAGGTGAACATTACCAAGTGGAACAAAAATGGTTATCTTGAATGTACCCTGAAAGCAGAAAATATGTAAAGTATGAAATGATGTTGTGTTTATGAGAGCTTCTTCACAAATTCTGTAAATGAAAATATTAACACACTTGCTAATCCCCCCCTTTATTAATCACTCTGTTGCATGGCAGAGTGAAGTAACAGGGTGAGGGAAATTAGTAGCAAGGCTAAGGTATATACAGTAGTTATCTTTGTATAACTCTGCTAGGAGAGCTGCACCTTTCACTTGGTGGTAAAGTCCTGAGTTGAGAGTCAGAGGGCTATAGGGTCAAATCCCAGTCACCCAGGTTATGGAAGCAGTAGGCTGCAGGACCTGAATGCCTGGATGTGGCCCCAGTGCAACACCTTCACCTAGTGACACCTTTGTACCCCTGAGAGTGATACACAAAATGAAGGTCAGTCCTCTGAGTAAACTCTACTGTTAGTCTAAAAGACAGCAGATTGCCACTTTGTTCCTTGCACAAGTCATTTAATGGGCTTCTCTCTGTAATGGCAGATATGGGCTTGAAGTTTTATATCAGTCCTAAAACTTGGCTACTGCAGGTGTCCAAAGTGACACAATGATCAGTGAAACACTGCAGATGGGTTTTGTCCATGCAGCAGCAGCAATACATTAAACAGAAGGCATAAGAGAACTGGGCTGGCAGTATAGCCTAGGAGGTTAGCGTGATGAACTGTATATGAACTTGGTACATCCAGCAGCCAGACCTGGGTTTGACTCCCATGACCTCGACTTGCATACTGTGTGACTCTCAACAAGTCACTTAACCACTCCAGTATTCGGTTGCCCCTGAAAACAGGCACCTGTGCCTAGTGGGCCTTACCCAGTTGCCAAATAATAGAATAAAAATAAAATAAAAGAACAACTACATTTGCAGCCAATTACATGCCTGGATGTTTCCTGAAATTTCTGTGACATCTCTAGAGAAATATATTGTTGCCAACAGTACTGTTGTAGGTTCACTATAGAGAACCTCTTTTGAAATATCATAATACTGACATAACTTGATGGCTACAACTGTACACCATCTTTCCTAGGCAGCTGCGCTGCTGAAAGCAGCTATGACTATGCTTGCAATGTGGTACATCAGATATCATCTACCTCATTAGAAACACAAAGGAGTTTTATAAGTCTTATAACCCATGTATCCCTATCTGTGTGAGAGTCAATGATCTATTGCTGTCTCTGATCTTGATTATATGAAAGTGAATCGGCATTGGCATTTTGCTTTCCTGGTCCATGGGTGACAGTAAGGTTATAGCCTTGAAAGGCTAAGTCTACCTTAATAATGTGACATTACTGCCACTCATTTGAGTTAGACATTTCTGGCAATTTGTATTAACATAGACATGGAAGTGTCTCCCATACAAGATTTTTTCATTTTTGAGAGCTCGGAGAATGCCCAGGGTAAGACTAAAATGTTTTACAGTGCAAAAGGTGTGACAAATGTGAACCATTCCAAGCCTCCTTCATCAGTAGCACATGCAATTTCCCTTTGGTTAAGTGTAATTGTGAGATTCTAGGTAACTTTGGGTTTTCCAAGATTTCATTAGTTCCAGAAATACTGTAGGGTATGCATTGGCCATGGTGAGAAAATTACAATTGTGGTTATCCATACCCAGCCATGTAGAACCACTCTTTTTAGAGGTCAGGAAAACAGGTGAAAGACAAAAGTTTTTAAATACCACCCCCAGTTGTCACATCTCAGCTATTCATTTGTACAGCTAGCCTAACAAGCTGTAGCCAAAGCTGATACGGCTGTGGCGACCTGCCACATGACCAAAGTTAACGTGAGCATAGAAAATTTTGAACACCTGGGTGTAACTCAGCCATTTTTTGGAATTGTTTCACCAAATTTTCAACATGGACTTTTTGGGACCCCACCTCATGAAGAGTGCTACTGTCATTTTGTTCACTTGTCCCAAAAGGTGATTTCACAGATCGACTGTGCCATTCTGTGCCATAGGTGCGAAAACACATTTTGGGGCAGGATATGAAAAATGACAGCTGTACTGTTAATAAGGAGGTGTGCAAAAATGGCGATGTTGAAAATCTGGAGTGAAAATATTAAAAATTGGCAGAGTTAGGAACATGCGCAACATGGGCTTTCTGGAACCCCACCTCATGATCAGTGGCACTTTTATTTCATTAATCGGTCCTGAAAGGTAATTCCAAACAGCAACCGCAAAATCACCTTTTGGGACTGAGTAACAAAATGACAGTGTCAGAGTTCATGAGGTGGGGTCCCAAGACCCCATGTTGAAAATTTATTGCCAGAATTCCTAAAAATGGCTGATATATCAAAATAAGTTGAAAACCCCATTGACTGCCATTATACCATGCTTACCTTTTATTCTTCAGTTTGCAGTCGGCTTTGAAGAGTGCAGATGTGGCCCTAGTCAAGAGACAATGACAGTGTTGACTCCAGAGGTAAGTATGGGGTAAGGGGGAGCCAGGAGGTGAGTGCTCGTGGGAAGGTGGGGATGGGGGACAGGGGACTGGGGCAATGATGAGGGACTGTTTTCTTTTTTACAGGTAAAAAGGACATAAGGGGACAGTTTTCTTTATTTACAGGGGAAAACAATGGCACACTGGGGTGGGCTCCCAGTGTGCCATGTGAGTTGGGAGGGGTACATGATGCTGACATGAGGATTGGGCACCCCAATGTCAGCACAGGGGGTGGAAAAACATAACTTTGGGCACACTGGGGTGGGCTCCCAGTGTGTCACATGAGTTGGGAGGTAACATGATGCCAACATGGGCATTGGGCACCTCAAAGTCAGCATGGGCACAAAAAAAGAAAAAAAGCAAATTTGGACACACTGGGGTGGGCTCCCAGTGTGCCACATGAGTTGTGGGGTGCACGATGTTGACATGGGGATTGGGCACCCCGATATTGCTGTGGTGATGGAGAATGGAGGGAGCAGCAAGGACAGCAGCAGTGGGAGGGAGCAGGAGGTTGTTTTTTTTTTTCTGCTGGTGCTGAGAGGGAATGGAGGGAGTGGGGAGGACAGGAGCAGTAGGAGGGTGTGGGAGGAGAGCCATCCACAATATGGTGGCAGCAACGCAACTGAGCATGTGTGGCATTCGTGCATGCATAGTTGTGGTGAGTGGCATTCTGCCATTCACAATATGGTGGCAACAGCAGAACTGCACATGCATGCAAGACTCACATGTGCAGTTGTCCCAGAATAGGGAAGTAACAGTCAAAAGAGTGCAGCTGTTTCTCCATAGTAGGTAATTGTTGCAGAGTGTTATAAGTTCCATTGGACTTTCAGAAGGATATTTCCAAAAGTTCAATGAAACATGCCACGATCAGCGATTTTAAGGCAACAGATCATTCCCAAAATGGCTGTAGGCTCCTCCCCACAGTCGTAAAAACTAGCAGGGATCCTGTCAGCACCTTGTTTGACAGATTCATCTGATACTGACTTGACCTCATGTTCATACAACTGAGTGTTACCATGATTTGTAAGTGACTAGATCCTGAAAGCTTTGTATCACCACTGAAACCTCCAACCCCTGAGTCAGGCTCACCTGAATGGAAAGCTTGGTTGCATCCACTAAGGTCTCACCCTAGCTCTCCTTCAACAGCTCAGTGAAAAGATCTTCCATGTACTCCACTAGAGAACAAATTACATAGAAACATAGAAACATAGACTTTTATGGCAGATAAAGACTGCTTGGCCCACCTAGTTTGCCCATTTCCCTACCTACAGGATAAGCTGAAGATCCTAGTTAACCAACAGCCTATTTCTTCCTACCCCCCACAAAAATTGTCTTATGTCTGTCCCATACATTCTTGAATTCTCCCACAGTTTTAGACCCCACAACCTCCTCAGGAAGGCTGTTCCATGTGTCCACCCCCTCTGTGAAAAAAATACTTCCTCACATTGCCCCTGAAACCCTCCCATCTTCAAATTGTGTCCCCTTGTTCTTGCACATCTCTTTTTCTGAAAGATTTTTTTATTTGGTTCACACAAAGACTTGTTGCCTCTGTGATGGCAGTTTTGATGTTTCCCCATTGTTTCTCCACCCCTCCTTCTAGCCTGTTTGCTAGTGCTTTTCTAAGGCACTCTCCTATCTTGCCAAAGTCAGCCCTTCTGAAGTCCAGTACCCTCACTTTTGTACGGCTTGACTCTGTAAATAAGTTTATTGTGAACCACACTGGTGGTCACTTGTTCCCCGATCGCTACCCACTTCTAGATATGAGATCTTCTCACTGTCCCCATTTCAGAGTACAAGGTCTAAGATTGCTCCCTCACAAGTGGGTCCCAAAACTAGCTGTTTGAGGCATGCCACCTGTAGGGCATCAAGAATGGCCCTGCTCTTGGATGTGGCTGCAGCAAATGTGCTCCAGTTAACATCTGGCATATTCAGGTCTCCCATCAACAGTATCTCCCCTTTCTCTGCATCCTAAGAATGCCTTCTGTCATATCCTTGTCCATTCCCTCCCCCTGACATGGGGGTCTGTATACAACTCCTGTGCGGATTGTGGTGCAATTTCCAGTCTCTAAGGCGACCCACAGTGCCTCCTCTCCTCCATGTTTACTCTTTTGTTCAGTTGCTTTTATCCCTTACCTTACATAGAGAGCTACTCCTCCCCCTCTTCTCCCCTCCATGTCTCTCCTGTAGGTTGTGTACCCTGGTATGTTAACATCCCAGTCATGGTTCTCTGTGTACCATGTTTCTGTGACTGCTATGATATCCAGGCATCCCTCTTCCATCAAGGCCACCAGTTCAGGGAGCTTGTTGCCCAGACTACAGGCATTGGTGCTCATTACCCTCCGTTTCCTGATGGTTTTACCCTTTTTTGTCCCATCCCTGTCCTTATTGCCTTTGTCACTTTCTTCATTTACCCCTGCCCTTCTCCCTATTGACATCTCTATCTTGGGTTTTACCTCACTTACTACCCTGATTTTTTGGGGGGGGGCTATGATTTCCCTGCTCCTTTCCAGTTCCTCCCTTCTTGGCTAGTTTAAATGCTTGCCAATGAAGCATTTAAACCTATCACCTAGGATCTTGGTTCCCCTCCTGGACAGATGCAGACCATCACACCAGTATAGGCCTGCATCACTCCAAGTGGACCCCCAGTCCCCAATAAAGCCAACTCCCTGAGCTCTGCACCAGTTTTTCAAGCACTGATTGAATCCCATGGTGTGGAGCACCCTAGCCTCACCTATGCCATAGACAGGCAGCACCTCCGAGAAGGTTATCGTGCATGCTACTTGTCTGAGGCCCCTCCCCAACTCCACAAACTCTTCCTGCACTGCTCTGATCCCTTTCTTAGCCATGTCATTTGTCCTCAGGTGGACAATGACATCCAGATCCCTCCCCTGTCTAGCTGCTGTGGCGATCCTGAGGATTCGCTCCCTGTCCCTCCAAGCCATGGCGCCAGGCAGGCACCTTACCTCCCTCTCCCCTTCCTCCCCCAGTTCTACCTTCCTAACAATGGAGTACCCCACCAGGAGTTGTTTCTTTCCCCTTTTGGGTCCCCTGCCACCCTCCTGTGGGTCTCCTTTGTGGAGGTTCCCAGCATCTGCCTTGGTCTCCACTGCGGGTGCCTCCAAAGAGGAACCACACTCTGCCAGAATGGCATATACATTCTGGAGAGGTACAACTGGAGGGATGCACCTCTGTTACACCACTCTCACCCTCCCTGAGCCCACTGTGGTCCAACTGCTCCTCTTTCTTGGCAACCTCTGAGGCAACGGCAGTGGCCCTGGTGGTCCCTGGATGGGAGAGGAGGTCCCACAAATCCTGGCCAACTCAGCCTGGAGATGAGTAACCTCCTCTCTCAGCCCACAGAGGTGCACAACACCGCATCCTCCAGAACATCTCCCGGAAGACTGCTGTTCCACATCCATTGCACTGCACCACTCCCATCATGTCTTATTTCTGGCCCCTTCACTGTTGTTTCGAATACTTACTCTTTCCTCTGTTTATTTTTTTCTCCCTACTTACTTACTATCTCTGTGCCCTTTAAGCTCCTGATCTTCCTGTTCTGAGACAAGAAGATCCTATATTTCTCAGTAGTCTCCTTACTTGCTCAGAGGCAGACCTCCAGAAGCTGGGGTGGGATGGAGAGCTACTCTTGTCCTTCTAGAATGGTGAGTCTTTGGTGGCTCTGTGATCACTCACTTCCTGCTCTCAAACAAGAAGTTCCTGTTGTCAGTCAAATTATGTGCCTATAAAAGGAGAACTGGCTTTGGGTGGTGGGTGGAGGGGAGGGAGGCAAATATATTCCAGTAGAGAAATCAAGTCCCAACAGCAGCTCCTTTATCCTGGTGTTCTCTGCCAGTTCTTTGGCAGAAGTTATCAAGTGCAGTGTTTAAATCTGGCTTTAACCTGGCTTCCTTCTAACTAAGCCACTTACCCTACTTAACAGATCTTTCTTCACTTAGTTAAATTGCACAGATAACAGTCCCTTCTGCCACCTGAGACTAACACTTAGAATGCTAAATTGCTGCCAAAACAATTTCCTCTAGGCTCTGTATGGCTTGAGCATATTAACATGATACACCTTATGTTTGTGAGTTTGACTAGGCAGTTAAAGCACATATCTCACACCATTCAGTAACAAAAAAATGGACCATCCCATGCAGCCTGCACATTGTTGTGCCTCACTGAAATAAGTCCAGTTGCTCTCTATCCAACCTGATATATGCAAATGAATGCACATCAATTTTACCATGTTTTCTACTTGTGCTGGGCTCATAGAAGAGTGTGGACTCCACTCAATGTGCATATGATCCAGTCAGGCCTCTTTAGGCTATGCCTCATTAATACAGCTATCTCATTATCCATAACTATAACAAGCTAAACAAATTTAATCTATTGTATGTTCCTGTTTAATCCAGAAAGCTGTGTTTTGAATATGTATAATTCAACTCATAGATAATTCTGTTTTGTCCCATTTAGTTTTACCTCATTACTATGTAAATAAGGTACTAAATAAATAGTAGAGTTTTTTTTTGTGTATAGTTCTTTGTACCTGAAATGTTTGAAATGTATGACAATCAATAAACAGTCTTAGTATAACTATTGGCATAACTTACAACCACAAGATTTAATCTTTTTCTTGTGTGGCTGGAATTACTATGTGATCCCTATATATCAATAGCCACACTATTGAACAGCTCATCTATTATTAGCTAGGGCATAAGGGGATCTTTGTCTTTACCGCCTACTTTCCATCTTTTCTGGCATGCAAAACAGGTCCATCTGTATCAATCCACAGTTGGAAAGATGGTGGATCAATAAAAGTTCTGGAACAGACAAGTCCATTTTCAGTTTATCTCTAGGTGCCCAGCAGGCTGAATGTCATGAACGAAGCCCTAACATCTGTCCCAGTAATAATAATAATAATAATTTTATTTATATAGCGCCTTTCGATATATCAAGGCACCAAACAAATTAGTCATAAATTCAAATTTCAATACAAAACCATCAAACACTACAAACATTATAAAAATACGTCATAAAAACATGATAAATTACAATAAAATTCCAAACATATTACAATTCACTTAACTATCTAAGAAGGCCATTCTCCATAAATATGTTTACAGTTCTTTCTTAAATATCTCCACAGAGGTGCAATCCCATAACCGGCATGGTAGAGAATTCCAAAGAGTGGGTGCAGTATGAGAAAATGCTCTGCTGCCAGAAGATTTTAAACTTACTCTTGGAATCTCCAACAACCCCATGTCAGCCGAGCGGAGTGATCGGCTAGGGCAGTAAGGAACCAGTAGGTCTTTCAGATAGGATGGACTCTGATCATGAAGGGCTTTGAAAGTCAATAAAATGACTTTAAAGGTGATCTGCCACTGTACAGGAAGCCAGTGCAGTTCACGCAGCACCGGGGTAATATGACAGGACCTACTTGTCCCAGTCAAAACCCGGGCTGCCGCATTCTGCGCCAGCTGTAGGTGGTGGATTTCAACCCCAGAAAGCCCAAAGTAAAGGGCGTTGCAGTAATCTAGGCGCGAGGACACAAAGGCATGGACCAACGTTGCCAAGGAGTCAGACGGAACAAGGTGCTTAACCCTGGCAATATTCCTGAGATGGTAAAAGGAGGTCCTGATGATGGCTGACACCTGAGATTGAAAAGTCAATCTATCGTTAAGGATCACCCCAAGGTTGTGCACCCGTTCAGAAGCCGGTAGTGACATGCCGCCAAGAAGAATTCCGGAAGGCGCGGCAGTATACGACCTCTCAATCTGACCACCCAGGTCCACCATCAAAACCTCCATTTTCTCCGAGTTCAACTTTAACCAACTAGAATCCATCCAGTCTTGGATTTCCCCCAGACAGTTATTAAACACTGAGAGAGCTCCATCCTGGTCGGGTGCGAAAGATAGGTATAGCTGGGTATCATCTGCATAGCAGTGTAACCTTAGCCCATACCGTCTTATAATGTTTCCAAGGGGCAGCATTTACACTGCAAATAACATGGGTGACAGCACAGAACCCTGAGGCACTCCACACAACAAAGAGACTGGGCCGGAGGAAAAAATTCCCGACACAAGTCTTTGTGATCTCCCAATAAGGAATGAAGTGAACCATTTAAGAATGGTTCCAGACATTCCACAGATTTGCCTCTGGTGTGCTAGCAACACCATGTGATCCACAGTGTCAAAAGCTGAAGAGAGATCAAGGAGAACCAAGATGGAACATCTCTTTTGATCCCTCACCCTCAGAAGATCATTTAGCACCCGAACCAGCGCAGTCTCGGTGCTGTGTCTTTTATGGAAACCAGACTGGAAGGATTCAGAGATACTATGGATGGTCAAATGGTCATCCAATTGGGCAGCTACGACTTTTTCAATAACCTTCCCAATAAAGGGAAGGTTAGAGATGGGTCTGTAGTTAGAAAACAGTCTGGGTCCAAGGAAACTTTCTTCAAGAGAGGTGTCACCACCGCCTATTTCAGGGAGCTAGGAAACTCACCTGACTCCAAGGAGCACCAGACTATTTGTGCCAACACTGAACCAATGATATCCACACAACCCAAAATTAGGGTAGTCAGTCCAGGATCCAAGCCGCAGCTTGTAGGGTGCACACTATGGATGATCCTCATAATATCCACAAACTCAGGTCGACAAAAGGAACTCCAGGAGAATCGAGGGCTGTGTTCTCAGGCACTCCTACAACATCACCCTTAGAGGTTGTTGGACACAAGTCCGCCCTGATGTCAACCACCTTAGTTGCAAAGCATCGAGCGAGCTCATCGCACTCGATTTGCGAAAAGGCTTTCCGAACTTGCAGACAGACTGGGTTGCACAGTCTATCTAAAGTTTGGAACAGCTGAGCCGGTCAATTCTGAGCAACTGCAATCTCCCTGGAAAGGAATTCTGCCTTCTTATGGGTGATTGCAGATTGATAGCTAGTATAATGTTCAATCAATCTAAGGTGGTCGGCATCAAGGGCAGACTTGCGCCAGCAGCGCTCTAACCTTCGCCCTTGTCTCCGCATCTCCCTCAGAGTCCCATCAAACCAAGGGTTCCTGGGGTGACAGGAAAGAGGGTGCTCACGAACAGGAGCAATAGAATCCAGGGCAACCGTGATGGCCTCATTATAGGCCAACACCAGTGCCTCTGGGCTACTGCTCACCAACACGGGGGATGATAAGTCAAGGACCGCTGCTAGGCCTTGTGAAGTAACATTCCATAATAGGCGGTACCTGACCATCTCCACAGGGGATGGCCTTCTTGGGGGGGTGCAAAAATTCAACCTCACGATGTGGTCAGACCAAATGACTGGTTCTACCCCCATGTTGGATGCATCAATCCCAAGAAGGAAGACTAAGTCGGAGAGTGTCCAGATTTATGTGTAGCAGTGGAGCTACCTGTGTAAGGCCCAAAGAAGACATTAATTGGAGGAAGTGTTTACCAAATTGTGAGAGTTCATCGTCAACCCAGGCATTGAAGTCACCCAGCACCATCAATCTGGGTGACTCAAACAACATGTCAACGAGGAAGTCTGCCAATTCCTGTAAGAAGCGTTTCCCATCTCCGGATGGACGGTAGATGAGAATGATTCAAATGCCTACACCTGCTACAACTGTACACTCAAAGGACTCAGCCTCACCCACTACCACATTCATGAGGCCCAATTCAGTCTTAAAACAGACTGCAACCCCCCAACCCTACAGTCCAATCTTGGGTGGTATATCACCGAGTACCCGGCCTGAATCATGGCCTCCACTATAAGGCCAGAGTTTTCATCCAGCCAGGTCTCGGTGATGCAAGCCAGGTTGACCGAACCAATAAGGTCGGCAATAATAGCAGTTTTATTCCTAACAGACCTGGCATTGCATAGCATCGCCCGAGTTGGACAAGCCTCGGAGGTTGTCAGGCCTATCTGCCTACTGAAATCAGTAGTGCCCATGGGTATGGAGACCAGATAAGGCGGACCCCAATCTGGATTCCATTTCACCCCGGGGCACCTTCTGGACTTAATAACCCCAACATGATGGCCCCGCTTGTTCATCCTCCCCTGTTTGCGCACCCCCACCCCCCTCACTCTCTCAGTATTCTCAAGGCATAATTATTTGTTGGTATATATCCCTTTTTTCTTCTTCCATGTTTGCACACCACATCCTTGCCAACAACTGATCCTGTACATTCAGGTTTCAGACTTGTGGTGATTCCTCATTGCTGCAGTGTGCCTCCCCTAACTCCATCCCCTTAAACAGACTTGGAACATTTTGATGAGCGTGTATGGACATCTGTCTGGCACAGTGCCTAGCACTCTAGTTTTCTCTGTGCACTCATGCTGGTCGTTCTCTGAGGTCTCAGACACATGTGAGAGACTCAAGCACGTCTGAATCCCTGTCTGCTATACTGTCAGCTCTCACAGTTGGCTGCATGAGGGGAAGCTTCTTGTGTCACTGGCTCTGCTTCTGGTGCACATGTTGTAACCTCATTTTGCAACTGTGGGGGGAGTTTTGGTGCCCCTGATTGTGTTCCTACCACTCCAACTGTCTCTTCAGTTTCTAACTGTGGTGAATCTTTGGAAAATGTCAAGTGTACCCTACCCCCAGTTCATCTAATGCAAGGATATGTAGGCTTTTCTCAGTAAGACTGTGGCACACCCTTCCAGCTCACTGTTTCTCCCTGAAACTATGCCATGTCCTCACAGATTACCATCCCCTTATGGCTGGGTAAGATCTTCCTAGTGCACTGACCATGCCTCCTCTGCACACCATGCAGATTCACTCAGCAATTTGATGGAACCATTTGCTCATTTGCATTTGCCTCTGTTGTGCACTCCTTAGTAGTGCCAGGCAGAACAAAAGGCAGAGAACAGCAAGAGGAAGGAGGTGCTGTTAGAACTTTACTACTTTACTGGGACGGAAGAACTAGAACTCTACTACTGGGACCTTCAATTTAGGGTAAAAACAACAAATAAACAAATAAATGAGTTAGTGTGTTTGTCTCAGTTGGGTGAAGGGAACTGTTATCTGTGCAGTTAGCTAGATGAAGAAGGGAATTGAATTAGGGGGAGTGGCTTAGGCGGCAGGAAGCCAAGTGCTTGGATTTAAAACTGCCCTAGATAGCTTTTAGCAGAGAACAGCAAGGGGAAGGAGGTGTTGTTAGACCTTTACTACTCTACCGGGACTACATAGCCTTCCCTCCTTCCCCTCTACCCTTAGCCAGTTTCACTTTTATGGGCACAGGATTTGACTGACAACAGGAACTTCCTGTTTGGCAGCAGGAAGGCAGTGATCACAGAGGCACAAAAGACTCACCGACCTAGAAGAAAAAGAGTAGCTCTCTATCCCCCCCCAGCTGCTGGAGGTCTGACTCTGAGCAATTAAGGAGACTACTGAGGAATACAGGAACCTTCTGTCCCAGAACAGGAAGTGCAGGATCTTTAAGAGCATGGAGGCAGTAGAAAAGTAGGGAGAAAATAAAATAAAATAAAAATAAATAAACAGAGAGAGGAAAGAGGCATACAAAACAACAGTTGAGGGGCCAGAAATAAGACATGATGGTAGTGGTGCAGTGCAGTAGCTGTGAGCAGCAGCAGTCTTCCAGGAGAGATTCTGGAGGATGCGGTGTTGTCCCATCTGCAGGCACCTCTCTGGGCTGAAGGAGGAGGTTGCTCATCTTCAGACTGAGTTGGCCAGGATTCAGGGGAACTTCTCTCCCACACAGGGACCACCAGGGCCACTGCCTCAGAGGTTGCCAAGAAAGAGGAGCAGTTGGACCACAGTGGGGTCAGGGAGGGTGAGGGTGATGGAAAAGAGACTCATCCCTCCAATTGTACCTCTCCACAATTCGTACACCATTCTGGCAGAGTGTGGTTCCTCTATGGAGGCACCCACAGTGGAGACCAAGGAGGATGCTGGGAACCTCCACAAAGGAGACCCACAGGAGGGTGGCATGGGACCCCCACAAGGGAAGAAAACAACTTCTCATGAGGGACTCCATTGTTAGGAGGGCAGAACTGGGGAGGAAGGGGAGAGGGATGTAAGGTGCCTGCCTGCTGCCATGACATGGAGGGACAGGGAGCAAATCCTCAGGATCGCAGGAGCAGCTACATGGGTGAGGGATCTGGATATCATTGTCCACCTTGGGTCAAAATACCTTGTTGAGAAAGGGATCAGAGCAGTGTAAGAGGAGTTTTTGGAGTTGGGGAGGAGCCTTTGACAAGTAGCATGCACGGTAACCTTCTCAGAGGTGCTGCCTGTCTATGGGCATGAGGAGGCTAGGGTGCTCCACACCATGGGATTCAATCAATGGTGCAAACTGTGCAGAGCTCAGGGTTTTGGCTTCACTTGGGACTGCTGGTCCACCTGGAGTGATGCAGGCCTATACTGTGTGATGGTCTGCATCTGTCCAGAAGGGGAACCAAGATCCTAGGTGATAGGTTTAAATGCTTCACTGGCAAGCATATAAGTCACCAAGGTGGAAGGCACTGAAAAGGAGCAGGGAAATCTGAGCACACACCACAAACAAATGGGGTAATTAGTGAGATAAACATCAAGATGGAGAAGTCAGTAGGAAAAGGGCAGAGGTAAATGGAGAAAAAAGGCAATGGCAGTAAAGACAAGGATGGGGCCAAAAGGAGTGAGGCCATCAAAAAATGGAGGATAATGAGTACCAATGCTCATAGTCTAGGTAACAAGCTCCCTGAACTGGTGGCCTTGATAAAAGAGGGATGCCTGGATATGGTGGCAGTCACAGAAATACGGTACACAGGGAACCATGCCTAGGATGTCAACATCCCAGGGTACACAATCTACAGATGGGACAGGGAGGGTAGAAAAAGGAGGAGAAGTAGCTCTCTATGTAAGGGAAGGGATCAAAGCAATGGAACTAAATGGTAAACAAGGAGGCAAGGAGGCACTGTGGGTCACCCTGGAGACTAGAAATGGCACCACAATCTACACAGGGGTTGTATACAGACCTCCATCTCAGGGGAGGAAATGGACAAGGAAATTATAGTAGGCATCCTTAGTATGGCAGAAAAAGGGGAGATATGCCAGATGTTAATTTGAGCACCTTTGCTGCAGCCATATCCAAGAGCAGGGTCATTCTTGATGCCCTACAGGGGGCTTGTCTCAGATAGCTAGTGTTGGAACCCCCTGGAAGGGCACAATCTTAGATCTGGCACTGTCAAATGGGGAAAGAGAGAGGATCTCAGATCTAGAAGTGGATAGCCATCTGGGAACAAGTGACCACCAAACACTGTGGTTCATGAAAAACACAGTCACAGAGTCAAGCCATACAAAAGTGAGGGCACTGGACTTTACAAAGGCTGACTTTGTCAAATGGGAGCATGCCTCAGAAAAGCACTAGCAAATAGGCAAGAAGGAGGGGTGGAGGAACAATGGGGAAACATCAAAAGTGCCATCACAGAGGCAACAAGCCTTTGTGTGAAGCAAATAAAAAAATCAAAATGAAAGAAAAAACACTATGGTTCTCAAAAGAGGTGGTGGGGAACGTTAGGGAGAAAAAGATAGCGCTCAGGAAGTATAAGGAAACACAGAAGGAGCAGGACAGAGAACTGTACCAGTTAAAGCAGAAGGAAGCGGAGAAGGCAGTCAAAATAACAAAGGCCCAAACCAAGAAAAAGATAGCCAACTCAGTTAAGAAGTGGGATAAAACCTTTTATAGGTACATTAGAGAGTGAAGAAAGATCAAGGGAAGCATAGTGAGGCTTAATAAAGGGGAGGGTTGGTGGGCAAAGAGGGACTATGAAAAAGCGGGGATACCGAATGAATACTTCTGCTCAGTATTCACAAAAGAAGAGGAGGGGGTGTTACCCAATCCAATTGAAGCACTGGATAGGGGGTCAATACAAGTCCTTTCACAGAAGAAAGGGTTCTTATAGAACTCCTAAAACTGAAGGTTGACAAAGTAATGGGGCCTGACTGGATTCACCCCAGAATTCTAAAAGAACTAAGGGGAGAACTATTGACACCACTGACTACCCTTTTCAACAAATTATGGGAGGATGGTGTGGAACATAAGGATTGGAGGAGGGCAGATGTGATTCCCCTTCACAAAAGTGGGAGCAAAGTAGATGCAGGAAACTACAGACCTGTTAGCTTGATCTCAGTGGTAGGGGAAAATGATGGGATCTCTATTGAAAGAAAGAACTGTTAAGTACCTAGAGGCCATCGGGGCACAGGACCCAAGGCAGCATGGATTTACAGTGGAAAGGTCATGTCAGATGAATCTAATACATTTCTTTGACTGGGTGACCAAAGTAATAGACCAGGGAGGGGCTGTGGACATGGACTACCCAGACTTTAGCAAGGCATTTGACACAGTCCTCACAAAAGATTAATAAACAAATTATCCTGCCTGGGAGTGGGTCCCAGGGTGGTAGCCTGGGTAAAAGATTGGCTGGATAACAGGACACAGAGGGTAATAGTAAACAGAGTCCACCCGAGGGGGTTACTAGTGGGGTACTGCAGGGTTCAGTACTGGTCTGGTCCATATTAATGTCTTTATAAGGACATTGCAGAGGGACTGAAGGAAAAGTATGCCTCTTTGCAGATAACACAAAGATGTGCAACAGGGTTGCTACATAAGGGGGGTGGAAAATATGAGAAGGGACTTGGCAAGGTTGGAGGAATGGTCAAAAATATGGCAGCTTAGATTCAATGCAAAGAAGTGCAAAATAATGCACCTGGGAAACAAAAATTCAGGGGAAGAGTACACAATGCAGGGACAGTATTAACAACAACAAAAATGGAAGGGGACTTGGGGGTAGTCATATCAGATGACCTAAAGGTAAGCAAGCAATGTGAGAAGACAGTAAAGATGGTTGGGGGGATACTGAGATGTATAGGGAGAGGCATCATCAGTAGAAAACAAGAAGCTATCTCTGTGTACAGACAGCTGGTGAGACCCCCCATCTGGACTACTGTGTGCAATTCTGGAGACCCCATCTCTGCAAGGACATGGACGGGATGGAGACAGTCCAGAGAAGGGCAACTAAAGTAGTGCAGGGTCTGCAACAGAAGCCATATGAAGAGAGACTAAAGGAGCTTGATATGTATACCCTTGAAGAAAGGAGGTAGAGAGGGGACATGAAAGAAACTTTCAAGTACCTCAAGGGAATCAACAAAGTCCAAGAGGGAAGCATCTTTCAGAAAAAGAGATGTGCAAGAACAAGGGGACACAATTGGAAGATGGGAGTGGCTCAGGGGCGATGTGAGGAAGTATTTTTTCATAGAGAGGGTGGTGGATGCATGGAACAGTCTTCCTAAGGAGGTTGTGGGGTCAAAAACAGTGGGGGAATTTAAGAATGTATGGGACAGACATAAGGCAATTCTGGTGGGGTAGGAAGAAGTAGGCTGTTGGTTAACTAGGATCTGTAGCTTATCTAATAGGTAGGAAAATGAGCAGAATAGGTGGATCAAGCGGTCCTTATCTGCTGTCAAAAGTCTATGTTTCTATGTAACTGCAAGTTCCCTTCTTGTAATTCCTTTAATTAACTCTGTTTTGTAATACAGAAACAACAAACGGCATAAAGCACCCACACAGCAAGGACAGACAACATCAAATGACATATTAAAGGTATTTGTTTACTGTTTATTAGAATTTAGTGTGAAAACCACTATACAGTCCCACCATCATGTCAAGTGCAGAAACTGCGACAGCAGTGACTGGAAGATGTCATAGCAGAGTGACACATATGTCATACTTGGATAGCACAGATGTACAGAAGGCTGAGTAGCCCATTTATATACATCTCCTGTCAAAGCAGGTGCTAGTCCCCTTGACCCAAGTTCAATAGAAAGCTATCGAGTTTGGTCTTAAAGCAATTAAAAGAATCAACTTCTACAGTATCCCTTGGGAGGGTATTCCACATAAGAATAATATGTTGAGTAAAGAAATTTCTTCTTACCTGACTTTTGGGGTTTGTAAGTCTTAGTTGATAGCTGTGACTTCTTAATAAGAATTCCCTTTGGATTCAAATTAAACCTAGTTCTGCTAATAATAAAGGGTCCCTTATGATTTTGAACATTAATAAAAGGTCACCTCTTTGTCTCCTCACCTCCAGAGGATAAAGATTGAAATAACGTAACCTAGAGCCATAATCAACCCTATGGAGCCCATGTACCCGTTTAGTAATTTCTCCTCTGGACCTCTTTCAATTTTTTAACATCCTTACATAAAAGGGCTCCACAAGGTGAACAATAGTCCAAAATAGGCTCTATGTAGGCCTTATATAACGGAATCAGGCAAGACCTATTTCTAGATGTGACAGAGCATCTAATACTGCCAATAAGTCTATTAGCCTTCTTAGTTAATTCTGTACACTGAGTACTGAATTTAAAATCACTGAAACAAGTACACCCAGATCCTTCTCATTTTCCACAGACTGCAGCTATTTTTCTGCTAGAGTATAATTGTAACATAGATTATTATTATTTAAGTGTATAACTAAACTTTTGTCTAAATTATACTTATACCATTTCTGTCTGCCCACCACTCCATTGACAAGAGATCATTGCAAAGTTTATGATATCCATCCTTACTACTTACATCTATAACAATTGTATTATCATCGGCAAATTTAACTGTATATCCATTTATATCCCTGTCTAAATCAGAGACAAAAAGAGAGAACAATGAAGGGCCCAAGCACATACCCCTGGGTACCCCGCTAGCCACCCTCCCCTTATTAGAGGTGAAACCTCTGATTTTTACAACTTGCTCTCTATCCCTCAACCATTCAATTACCCATTTGATAATGAAGCTGCTTATCTCAAGTTTTGACATTTTCTCTACAAGGGTTACATGGGGAACCTTATTGAAGGCTTTACAAAGGTCGAGAAATACAATGCCAACTGATTTTTTATCCTCTAATAGTTTGCTAACTGTTTCATAGAAACAGAGTTTTGCAGTTAAACATGATCTTTGAGCCTTAAAGCCATGTTGGGTGTTATCGATAAGGCGTCTTGATTCAAGATGGAAGTGAGCTTGTCTTTAATAATGGACTCATCACTTTTCCCAAAATGCAAGTTAGGCTAATTGGTCTATAATTTGCCATACTGCGATGATCCCCTTTTTTTTATAAATAGGAACCACTAATGCTTGTCTCCAATCATCTGGCACTTCACCGGTAATCAAAGATTTATTATATAGGATGTATAACGGCTCAACTAGCCACAAACTGATAGCTCTCAATACCTGTGTATGGAGTGAATCTTGACCAGGGGAGGTATTAGCTTTAATATGAATTAATTTAGAGAGTATTTCTTCCCTAGTTATATTTATGCCTAATATATGCCTAATGTTCCTCTTGGAAACTAACAAGCTTCATCAGAGAAAGCATAAATAACCATCTGATGTCCTTACATTTGTGCCACAAAGCCCCACTTGATATATCATGTGACACAGCAAATCATTTCAATGAAAACAAACATTTAAAAGATAAACCTGACCACAGATAAGTGGTCAGGCACTAAAACTTGATGTAGAAAAAAAATGGGTAATTGCATATGCAAGGAAATACATTTCAACTACTATTGATAATCATAGAGTCACAGGTAAAGGTAACCAAGACAGCTATATGTGCATTTCCCATATGGAGAAAGCACCAAAATATAAAGATTGAAATGGCTCAGAACCTGATTAGCAAATGCAGAGAAATGAAAAGATATATATATATATATATATATATATACGATATATACAGAATCAGTAAACTCCAGAGGGTCTAAGATCCCAAAAACATTTTGAGTGAACACTTTTCACACCTGATAAGAGATCCAAGACCCATGGAGCAGTCAAACTAGTTTGGCACGATACAAAAAAGCCCCAAAAAACATACATGTCATAATTACATATTGTGGTAAGTACAGAACCCCAATATTTAAAAGTGATAGGAAACAGTTTGTACACCTCTATAGGCCCTCCAGTTGTTCTGATATGTTTTCTTTACCTTTTTTTGTTAAATTTTCTAATTTGTTGCCTTTTTAACTACCCTGATTCATTCTCTCCTCAGCAGTTTCTGCCTTCTCTTGTCATACTCCTCAATATTCTATGACATCAATAACACCATTCCAGGCCATTCAGATGAACAGCATGGAATGGTGTTATTGATGTCATAGAATGTCTTAGAAATATGAAAGAAAGAGCAGTAGCTGGTGAGGAGAGTAGAACTTCATATAGATCTGAGGGCACCACAAAGCTTGATTATTTATTTTCAAAATTGGTCAAAACATATCAGAATACATAACTGGCATGGAAAGGAAGATGGAAGGACAATTAACTATACAAAATAATTTCAGTATTCTTTAAAGTTGTTCTCACCTGATGTGAAGCTTAAAAACAGATGAATAGGAAACTATCCTGCCACTTGCCAAAAACTGTGAGCATATAAATTGCAAAGCCACAAATAAAATAAATCAGGTGATTCCAGGAAAGGAATAACATCACAACTGCGCAAGTACACACCTGTAACCCACAACTGTGTGTTGGATGTCTGCAAACACAGAGACTAATAAAGGTAAATAGTGCTAATAAAAAAGTTATTATTTAACAGCAGCCATTGCAGATACCCTAAGAGTTGCATAGAGACATAATAGAAAGATGAGATGTAGAAAGGTAGGAAAATACAAAAGAGAGCACTAAATCAAGATGTACAGTACATATACACAGCATGTGAATGTCCAAAAAACTGTTGGTTATAATTCTGAAAGAATGCTTCTAGTATATACCTGGACAGAAGTACAATTGCAAAATGGAGGATATAAATGATGTATGATATAAGTAATAATGTATGGGTGACCATACACAGTGATTCTGTGTTTTCACTGAGGGGTTGAGAAAACAGTGTGTGGACCTCAATTGTGAAGCTCGCGAGGGCCATGCTGTTATCTCAACCCCGAGATGGAAACACAAGCTAAGTTGTGTATGGGCGCTCATATTTTATTTTTGTACTATGTGTTTTCAGTAAAAATATTACTGTACTGGTTTTTTGCCTCTGTGTGGCACTGTGGTAAAACAGGTCATATTCTTTTTTAATAATAATCAGTTAGGCATCAATATGTCTTTATTATCTTATTTTATTTCTGCCTGTGTTTTCCTGTATTGTTGCTGTTGTTATTGAGAGTGCTGAAGAGAAAGAAAGAAAAAGCGGGGGAGAGACAGAAAGCAGAGCAAGTGCTTGGTGTGTGTAGCGCTGTCTGCTGTCATGTTATGTAGTGTGACACAGTAGGCTAGCATGAGTGCTTTTCAGGTTTATGAAGAAATACATTTTAAACTTTGGGACATTATTTTAATGTAAAAGATTGCGATTCACCAAGTAAAACCAAGAACATGTGAGTGAGTGAGTGAGTGAGTGAGTGAGTGAGTGAGGTAAGATAGAAAATTTAGCAGATCATTGTGAATGGTGTAACCTGAGTGCCAAAAGAAAAATAAAGTGGGCGCCAGTCGGCGTGGAGCGGGCACAGGCATTGGATTATACAACATGCACTATAACTTTAGAACATTAACAAGGTTTTTGAACTGCTGGAATTCCATGCACAATAAGCCCCAGCCAAATACTATAATCAGATAATTCATTTGTCATATATTGTAACTCAGGCAAAGGACAATATCACATGGCAAGGCAAGATATAGATCATACAATGCATAGTGCTGTAAGAAAGCTGATAGGTCAGTATTCTCATTTAAGCTCATTGCATCATGAGCTCCCAATTTGTACATCCAAAAACTTTCCCTGCACCCAATTTTCTGTTCCCAATTTGTCCACCTTGGTCCCAATGCAACTTTTTTAAAACCCATAAACTATATTTCATGGGTCCCCCAGTTGGTAGTCTGGATGTGTCTAACAACTGCATATGTAAGATTTCCTCTCTGTAACACCCTTACCAACTTCCTCTCTGTAACACCCTTACATTTAGGCCTATGTGGGTTTTAAATTGGTAAATAGTGTGTCCAACATAGGATGCACTGCATAGCAAGATGTATACAATGCCAGAAGTGTTGCAATTAATGAAATATTTAATGGATACCTCATTACCATCCCTGGTGCTGAAAAAAAGACCAATATTTCTTAACATATGTGCAGTATAGACAATGCATACATCTAAATGTACTTCTTGGGAGTGGGGGTTCACCCGGAAATATTTGTGGCAGAAGAGACAGTAAGGAGACTGGATACTGCTCTGCATCTTATGGTGCCTGGTTTTCGAAAAACAATTGTAGGGCCGTCTGGCACAACATCTCATAACTTAGAGTTGATATTCAATAATTTCCAGTTGTTCTGTATTATATTCAAGGCCACTGATTTACGGTGATTAAAACAATTAAATTCCGTTTTCAAGACTTAAGATTCCGGAATTTCACCGGTGATTGTTACTCTAATTTCCGGATTTTACTGGGATTCTATTATCATTCTTTTAATATGTGCATAAATAATCAGAATTAAAGAAGGCTTAATATACAGAGCATTAAATAAAGCAAACTGAAAATAGTACAGGAAGGAATTAAAAGAAAAACAGACTTTTTTATAGATTTACTGATCTGATAGAAAATGCCAGATTCCATGAAATCTTCATTTTTAACGGTTTTCAGGCAGCCCTAATTCCGGAATTTTACCGGATTTTCTGGTAAAAACCGAAAAACAGTGGCCTTGATTATATTCCTGACTTCATGAGCACTCAAACAATATGTGGTCTTGAGCAGGCATCTAGGTTAATTGTTATGGGCAACAGAGATTTCGGGGACCAACGTGGATTCTTTAGACACAGTGTTCACATGTGTGATATCGCTAGCTAAGGAAGAATTCCTGTATCCTCAGGCTCTGAAGTGCTGAACCTGCTGCACTCTTCTTATTTCAAAATCTTCCCTTCTGCTATAATTTCTAAGTGCTCCAATCAGCTGCACTCTCAGGATGTTTCTAGCTATTTTGGGAGGGTGGCATCTATCCTACAGCTATCTCTAGGGAATCCACATTGGTCACCAAAATCCCAGTTGCCCTTAGCAATCAATCTAGATGTCTGTATGTCACTACATATAGTGTGCATGCTCATGAGATCAGGAATATACCAGTAGTACAGAACAATTGGGAAATATTGAGAATTGACTCTAAGTTGTGGGACATGCTGGCAAAGGGCCCTACTATTGATTTTTGTAAATCAGACACTATAAGAGATGGAGTAGTACAGTGGAGCCCTGGTAAGTGCACACCCTTGGGAAACATTTTTGTGCATTTAAGTGGGCTGCATACTTAAGCAGACAATGCATTATCCCACCTCACAGATCACAGCAGGTCAGCTCTGACACACTATCCATGTTGTCTGTTGTAGTACAGGCCCTTTACATCCACAATGACTTATTCAAATATGTACATTACAGCAACTGACCCAGCTTCACCCTCCCTGTTCTTTACTGCCTTATCAACTCTTTTAGGATCCCAACAGTTGTTCAGTGGACATCCTCTGCTAGCTGCCCATCTAACTCTGGTATACCACTGAGCTGAAAACATTCCCAGAACAGAATTCCTTGGAACAAAGAGCAAAGCTAAGCATCAGTGTGTGATAAGCAGGCCAAGTAACACCTTATTCCACCATATGAATGTGCACTTAAGCAGGGGTTGGTAATATTCTAGCAGTTTTGACTGTACTCTTAAGTGGGATGTGAACTTAAACAATGTGCATCTATCAGGATCTTTTAAACAAGAAATATAGGAGAAAAAATGTGAAACTGATAAAAGTGTGCATTTAAGCAGAATTTGTACTTATCCAGTGTGCTCTTATGTGGACTCCACTGTATAGCATCTCATCACTGTCTTCTACCACAAACATTTCCTGATTACCCCAACCAACAGGCAGATTCAGATGTGGGCATTGTCTGTACACTACATATGTTAAGCAAAGTAGGTCTTTTTTCAACCCCAGGAATGGCAATGAGGTATCTACCAAGCTTTCATTAATTGCAACACTTTCGGTGTTGTATACATCTTGCTGTGTAGTTGTGGCACATTCTATGTTGGATGCACTATTCACCAGTTTAAAACCTGCGAACATGTAAGGGCCTTACTGAGAGGACATCTTATCTTTGCAATTGTTAGACAGCTCCAGAATGCCAACTGAGGGACCCATGGAATACACTTTACAGGTATCAAAAATGTAGCTTTGTGACCAAGGAGAAGAAATTGGGAACAGAAATTTCAGGGCAGGGAAGGTTTTGGGATATACAAATTAGGAGCTCATGATGGAATGGGCTTAAATTGGAGTATTGACCTAGCAGTTTTCTTATAGCACTATGAATTGAGCATTCTATATCTCCTCTTGTCATGTGATATTGTTCTCTGTCAGTTACACTGTACAGCAAATGTGTTCTCTGATTGTCATACATCTGCTATGCCTCTGTTTTGCACTTGTACTTCTTTCCAAACAAGGGTTACAGGTATGCACCTGTGCAGTTGTCACATTCTGCCTTTCCTGCCATGACCCGATGTATATTATTTGTGTTTTTGCAAGTTATACGCAAACAGTTTTTGCAAGTGGAAGGCTAGTTTTGTTGTGCACACATTTCTGAAACTTCACATCGGGTGAGAACAGGCTTTACGTAATATGGCAGTTTTGTATTTACCACAGTATGCAATCATGATATGTCTGTTTGAGATTTTTTTGGCTCAAGTGCCATACTAGCTTGACTGCCCTGCAGTTCTTGGGATCTGATATTAGGCAGAAAAAGTTTTCACTCAGATCATTTATGGTATCTTAGACTCCTTGGAGTGTACTGAATATGTTCATATATTTATTTATTTTATTTATTCATTTGTTAACACATTTGTTCCCATAGATACCATATGGCGTCAGAACCATCCATTGCTAGATCTAGATGGTACGGTTTGGGTTTTCACTGCTATGCAGATGATACCCAGCTGTATATGTCTTTTGTGCCCGGTCAGGACGCTGCCTTGTCGGTATTTAATAACTGCCTTGAAGAAATCCAAGAATGGATGAATGGGAGTTGGCTGAGGTTAAACCCGGAGAAAACTGAGGTGTTGGTTGTGGATATAGGTCGCTGTGAGGCGGGTCTGCCAGAGGGATCACCCTCAGGCCTATGGCTTGGAGGTGTCCAGCTGACGACCTCAGACCAGGTGCGAAATCTTGGCGTAGTACTTGATGACCGTTTGACACTTAAATCCCAGGTGTCAGCGGTTATAAAGACTTCCTTTTTTCATCTGAGGAATATTGCCAGGGTGAAGCACTTGGTTCCTCCAGAGGACCTTCCAACATTGATCCACGCCTTTGTTACCTCCCGGCTTGACTACTGTAACTCCCTATACCTAGGGCTATCGGGGGTTGAACTTCGCCATCTGCAGCTGGTGCAGAATGCGGCAGCCAGGCTGTTGACTGGAGTTTCTAGATCCAGTCACATAATGCCTGTGCTCCGCGGACTGCACTGGCTGCCAGTGTTTTGGCGAATTACCTTCAAGAGTCGGTTTGCTGACCTATAAAGCCCTCATGATCTGGGACCTGCCTACCTGAAAGAGCTCCTGTGCCCCTATAGTCCCTCTCGCCTCTCCGATCCACTGACGAGGGATTGCTAGAGATTCCCAGGGTACGTTTGAAAACATCTGGTGCTAGATCATTTAGTTTTATGGCACCTACCCCTGGAACTCTCTACTCTCACAGGTGCGAGACTGCCCGACTGTCCTTAGTTTTAAAAGAGTGCTGAAGACCCACCTTTTTAATATAGCTTTTAAGGATTTTTGTTAATTTGATTTATTATATTTATTGTTATATTTATTTGTACAGGCGCTTTGATTTAAGAAAAGCGCCTTTTAAAAATAAAGTTGATGTTGATATTGATATTGATAGATCTGACCCAAAATGGCCACTGAGAGCAAATGAGTTAACAGGGTTAGTGCACTGATGAAAGGACATTTTTCAGGCACAGGCAGGCCAGGAACTGGAAATTACAAGGTATAAAACACAAGCAGTACAAAAAGCAATAGTCAAACATAGATCATAACAGGCATATATATCTTTTCCGGTTTCTGCATTTGCTACTCTGTCCCTAGAGCAATTTTATTATATATATGTTGGTATTTGCTCCATATAGTAACCAAGCTATGTCTTGGTTACCTTTACCTGTGGATCTACAGTCATCACTAGCATCTGGCATTTATTTTCCCATATGTGTAATTACCCAGTTTATTCTACATCAAGTTTTGGTGTCTGACCACATATCAGTGGACATGTTTTTCTTTAACTTTCTGTTCATACCACCTTTCTCAGCTGGAAGCAGGCTCCACCTTCAGGCTCTTGCATCTCCCCAACTCCATCACCCTGCCTTCTCCAGGGGACTTATCTCTCCCATGTTTCCTTCATGGCTTACTCCCCATGATGGGACTCTTGGGCAAAGCCAGATCCCTCAAAAACTTCATTTAGCAATGCCAAGAGAGAGCCAGGTTGGGAGTGTGGGATCTGCAGGAAAGCAGGGCCATCATTCTGCTCTGCCAAAGGCCTTTTCATTTTCCTCCTCCTTATGGAAGTGTGTTTTGACAGCAGGTGTGCTCATGTAGTACATGGAACTCCACCCAGTCAATCAGCACTTCTCCCACTCTTCAAGTGCACACTGATGGCACCGCAAACTGTGGTCACTCTAGGTGGCAGCTGCATGGCAGCAGCGGTCTCCATCTCTCCCTAAGTAGAAGAACATCATCTGGAACACTCAACCTTGCTCTCAACAGTGGGTCCCGGATGACTCAGGCTCACTGAACCCAGATCACTGGTGTTATGAGTGGTAGCACTACTGATGGGGTGAGGTTCTGGCATAAGTGGTCAAGTTTATATTTTTAATGTTTATTTTCATTAAAATGATCTTCTGTGTCACATGATATATAAATAAGGGGGCCGATTCCAGGATGACTGTTGCAACTCGGAGAAGTATGTGAGTTGTGACAGTTGCTGCTATTCCGGGGACCCTGTGCTGTATTCTAAGAGTGGCAGGGTCCCAGCACTTACAATCTGTGACTTGCCTCATGCGTCGGCTACTGCCATGGGCATGGCATAATAGCCCTGCATGCCACAAGTTGCAGCTTACTGCACAAACCCCTGCCAGAGCCCCCTCCCAAAACACCATGGCAGACACCAGGGAGCATGGTGGAGGCTGGACATGGGGCACAGGAGTCCAGGGGGCACATTACACAATGGACCCCAGATGGGCACCGATAGTTGGTGGGTGGGGGGCATGGATGTGTTTGTGGGGGCATGGGGAGCACAGTAGGGTCTTTGTTGCAGTGCTGCAGGTTGGGCATCTGTTGGATGGCACTGATGGATGCCCCTTAGAGAATCTCAGAGAAGTACTAACTCCACTGTGCCATTGTGGCTCCTTGTAATCGTGTAGGTGGGTTACGGCAGCTGCCCTTGTAGAATAGGGTGTAGTTGCTGCCATAACCCACCCTTGCACCACAGCATTATGGGTTGCGATGTAGTGGGTGGCATGACCCACAGTTGGCACAACCCGCATACGACATGGTGCAGGTCGCCTTTGGGAATTGCACATGGTGTATCGCATGGTGCAAGTTGTGAGTTATGTCATGGGGTTTGGAGTAACTTGGCTTGTGCTGGTGTACACCGTCCTGGAATTGGCCCCAAGGGCACCAGATAGTTGCTTAATCTGATGAAGCTTGGTAGTTTCCAAAAGAAACATTAAGCATTTTGATGCTCTGCTATGATGTCATCCAGTTGCTGCTGTTTGTGTGTTTGACACAGTGGTGGGACCATATTGCGGTGTGTGCACTGAATTCTAATAAATAGTAAGCAAAAGCTTTTTATATGCCATGTTTTGTGGTCTGTCCTTGCTGTTTGGGTGCTTTAAACCTTTTGTTGTTTGCAGTCTCATGCACTGATAGCACTGCAGCTATATCCCGTGCTAGCCAACTTATTTGCTTGGTGTTGCAATACAGGCAATATTCCTACAAGGAACAAGATAACTTTCAAGAATTACATCCAAAGACAGTTCAGCAAGCACCCTATTTCTGGTAATCTTTCATACTTTCCCACATTGGAGGAGCCTCAGCTATGGGTATTACCTCTGTATCCTCTGTAACAGGTCCATTCCTAGCAGTCTCTTCTGTCATAGGGTGGTCTGTTATCACTAGCAGTTCCTTAATAAAGGGAAGGCTCATTCCATTATCAAAAAGGCTTGTGGCAGTAAAACCATGTACCTTAACCTTATTCTTATATGGAACGGATCTGCAGTAAATGGAAGGAATCTCAATGAGAAGTTAGCTATCAGCCCCCCCGTTGTGCTATTTCTCCCTGTTTTCCCCTGAACATTTACATTATCTCTTCATTGCCTAGCCGAATGATCACCTGTGGTATAGAGGCAGCATCTCTCCTCTTTTTGCTGCCCTTTGAGTCTGACAAATTTGGAGCAGTGACAGGCTGCATTACTGAGTGTCTTTGGGACAACCTGTTCATATGCCTGCAGGTCTGTTTGTAATGTCCCTCACCCCCAATTCCTTTATTTTGAGTTTTTCAAGCCACATACAGTACCAGTCCCAACACTCTGGCTTTCTTTAATGCTTGTAGTACTCTGTCATGCAGCTAATACCATTGCTTCTTGGTGTAATTTTCAGAAACTGCTCCAGTAACACAAGTTCATGAAACTTCTCAAAATAATATGCTCCAGATCCATCCACCCAATTATCAAAGCTCATGTACATTAAAAAATCAAGTAATTTGTAAGGATTTCCCTTACCATTCAACTACCCAGCGTTCCCATGAATTCCATTTGTAGGCATTAATGTGTTCAAGAGTACTATGAAAGCCTACATAGGTTCACATCTCTATGAGAGAAGAGGAGCCACCTAACCCAGAATGATAGCAGAAACAGTGGAAATAAAGACAGTATAAGCTTTCATAGTACTCTTGGAAAGGGAAATCCTTATAAACAGACCGTTGACACTGTCAATCATAAGACACTACTCATTGAGCTCCTCTCCGTTTTCCTTTCTACTGAAGCTGTAGGATGGTTTCAGGGCTACCTAAGCAATAGGTTCCAAGGAAAAAAAATAGTTTGTACCCTTTCCAATAATCATCAGGTTCTCACGGGTGTCCCCCAGGGGTCAATTCCTGGCCCCCTTTTGTTCAACCTTTTTTATTAACAAACTGCCCTTAGTATGCAAAGAACAAATTCTTCTTTACTCTGATGATGCTGTCATCTTCTCAAAAAGGCCTGACTTGCCCCAGCTTGAGTCTCACCTTCAATTTGACTTCACCACCGCAGAAGTTTGGTTCTCAAATGCAAGCTCTAATGAACTATAAAAACTAAATTTATGTTATTTGAGAACCCCACAATAAGCATAAGGACTTTCAGATGACAATCCTGAATAGCCAACACACCCCACCGAACAAGTAAAACTTTCAAATATCTAGGCATCACCCTGGACAGCTCTCTATCCTTTGCACAGTACACTGATCAAATTGTTAAGGATGCAATCCTAGAATTGGTCTGCTATACATGGACTGTCATTGCCTGGGCCCAAGAGGCCTTGTCACCACCATACAAAGCTCCATGCTGTCCATCACTGATTATGGGTTACTGGTTTATGGGGCAGCACACAACTCCACCTGCAAAAGGGTTAGTGTTGCCCTTAATGAATCCTGTAGACTGATTCCTGGTGCTAATAGACTAACCCACACTTGTGACCTCTATGCACAAACCAATGGCTTACCCTACAAGGCAGAGTATGGTACCAAGTATATCTCCTCTGGGGAAAAAAAACTGCCTTAGCCTATCCCTACCTGGCATCCAGAACCTCCTCTTCACAGCTCCAAAACCCCACCACACAAGAAGCAGTGTCAGGCAATCACTGCATGTCCTCTTTTTCCATACCTCACAAGCGCAAAGGTCTTTCATATACTGTGCGCCACGATGGCTTAATGAACTCCACCCATATTTAACCAATGAGTCCAAGCTGGGGCCATTTAAGAGAAAACTCCACCAGCACCTCACCAATCTGAGTGGCTATGACTGCTAGTCCCTGTTTCTTTCATTGATCACCCACCTCCTGCCCTCTTTACCCCTGCCACCCATCCCCTCCCCACCCCAGTGAGCCCTAGCTAACCCCACCTTATCAACATCTCCTATCCTCCATGAGACACTTATTTCCACTCCACTCCTCTTTTCCTATCCCTCTCTTTTTGAGCTTAGACAAAGAAATATTATTTTGCTTAAATACTTCATGTTTTGTAGCTCTGTACTCAAACTGTATGACACCTTGTATTCTCCTGTACGGTTAACTGTAACACTACACTTATACTGTCGGCACTGTTCCAATTATGAAATGTATGTATTGTGTTATTTTTGTTTGATGTGGAACCTTTGGAAATGAGCTTCCAGCTCAAAGATGTTTTCCAAGATCTCAATAAATAAATAAATAAAATATAAATAAAACCTGAATTCTCCCTCTGAGCTTTGGGGTATGTACCTGTGTCCTGCTGGAGGACACCAGATCAAACATCTCAGTCTGTTCCATTCTTTCTTTCTTTCTTTCTTTCTTTCTTTCTTGTAAGCAGGAGAGGCACACTGAGCTGCAGCTCATTTTCAGATGCAACCTGGGGGAAGGAGGGCAGCACAATTTCAAACAAAATACAGCATTGAGTGCAATACAGACAGAATGGATATTGCATATGGAGGATAAAAGAATTAGCATAGAAATCATCCTTGCAAACTGGGCAAACTCAAAGTGCATAATGCCAGAGTGAAGGGATGCTCAGCTTGTGCTGAAAGTTGAAGTCAAAAGAGATAGTTAAACTTCAGTGAGGTTCCCAGGACTTTGAGGTTAAGGGTGAAGGTGAGTTAAGGGGTGGTCAAAAACCAGGTGAGGGTGAAGTAGGGTTTAATCTTATTGATACCCTTGTGTATGCAGAGAACTGACATGTCCCTTCTCAGCCTCCTTTCCACCAGACTGAAAACATTAAAGGCCTCCAGAGTGAGGGAAGATGGTGGACATGAGAGCTCTGATGTAACATCTTCACAAGGTTCCCCCGGTATGTGGGTTCATACTGTGGCTACCTGTTTTTGTTTGCTGATTTTTTACAGATTTTTCATCCATGCATATTATTTATTTATTTAATTATTGTAATGTTCAGAGTAACACCTTTGAGCAGAGCTTGTTTACAAAGGTTCCACATCAGAATTACAGGTTAGGGTACAGATACAGTTCAAAGTAATTCATTATTATGCAGTATAATTATTATTATTCTTTTTTTTATTGTTTAACCAGGTGAGACACACTAAGCTGAAAGCTTTTTTACTGGTGCAACCTGGGAGCACAAGGAAGTTAAGTGACTTGCTCAGGATCACACAGTATGTGCAAGTGGGGTTGTGGGATTCAAACCCAGATCTCCAGATTTGTAGCTCAGAGCCTTAAACCACTGCGCGTATACTGCCTCCTTATTTATGTTCTGTCAGCACTGAAAAGCAAGAAAGCTTTCTTACAATTCAGCTTGATTATGGTGCTGAAGAAGCATGCTAAACAGTTGAAGAACGCAATCTGAATAAGAGTATAGCCAGATCAATTAAGCTGCTGGAGAGTCAATCCAGGCTGAGCTCATCATCTCTGTAACAAAAGCTGATCTCAAACACTTCCGAAAGAAAACAAAGTAAGGCGCCTTCATATGATTTACCATTTAATCATACTTGAATAAACTGAAACAACACACCAAATGTGCATCCACAGTACCGTCTCCTCTCTCTACATTTCAAGACACACTGGCTTTTTGTCAAGAGTGTGTGAGTTCCACAATTCAAAGTTTAAATAGTCACTTGATCACATGCTACATACAATCAGTTATTCTAATTTTAATGAAAAGCAATTGAACTCACAGGATTAAAAACAGAACTCATCACATATTATTACTACATCAACAATATAGGTAAATGCTTTTGGGGGATTTTTATAAAAGCGGATCAAATACTCCACTGAGCAGGGTAATCAAAAAAGTTTTTTTTTTTTTTAAAAGGCTTGTTTGTAACCTGAGATCTCAGTTCACGACTATCCTAGCTAACTTCAGTGTTATGAAAGCTGTCATCCCTGAGTTGATCCAGGGCCTCTCTAACCCTACTACTGGTGACTGATGGTATTTTCATTTGAGGGACACCTTTAAAAGCAGCCTTGATGCCATTGTCTGGTACTGGGCCTTTGTGTTCCTCAGTGAACACTGAGGAAAAACAGTTATTCAGAACAGTGGCCTTCTGTCAGTCTTCCTACACTATCCTGTCACCATCTTTGAGTCTAACTATTCCTCCCCTTGTCTTTCTTTTTCTTGTATATATTGAAAAAGGTGTTTTTCCTTCTTTAACCCCTTCCGAAAGACAAAGTTGAAGAAAACAATAGAGAAAAAAACAATTTTGAGTATGTTTGGAAGACTGACTGGTGTCGTGTAAATCACTGGGAGTTCATTCTATTTCTTACTTTATAGGCTCGGTCACGCTACATTTCAAGAGGGAAAGTGAAAGTATTATTTTCAATTACCAAAGCACAGAGTGGCAAGATCAACCAGACATGTTTTAAAAATTTTATTTATTTAAAAATAATGGCAAGATCAACAACTTAAACAATAAGATATACACAAAACTTTAAACTGGCAGGATCAACCACAGTTTTTTCAAGTAACAGCTAATCTGTTAATATACCATACATAGGACTTTCTATTGTATGGCCCCAAACATTTGTTTGTATAAACCGAATATGACATGGCCCGACTGAAGATATCATATTTATCTTCACTCAAGGGCCAATGAAATCATGATATCTCACTCGTGGCTTCGCCACTGTGTGAGATATCATGATATCATTGGCCTCGTGAAGATAAATATGATATCTTCAGTCGGGCTGTCATATCCCCTATATATCATATACTGTATATATATATATATATATATTATGGTAGCACGGTAGTGCTACTATAGTTAGGGTTGAGGAGCCATTTCTATGTTAAACCCCAAAACTTTGCACCTTAATAACTTTGCAACTGTTTGATGGATTTGCCTGAAATTTGGAATTTATGATCAAGAACCATAGGCCTTGAGATCTGCCAAGTTTCATACTGGTCGGATATACGGCTGCAGAGTTATTAAGTGTGATCTGTGCGCACGTTTACGCTTTTCTGGAATTCTGTGGTCGCGCCTACAGGTCATACGGTTTGCGTGACCAGCCCAAAATCTTCAGGGAACGTGCAGCCAGGGTCCCTGATGTGACTATCAAAGATTTCATGAAAAAATATTAAACGGTTCAAAAGTTATTCAAAAAACAGTTTCCCATTATAAGTCAATGGGAAAAGTTAACAAAAAGTTCAACACTTTCGCAAATGCATTTTTACTTTCGCAAATGGGCCTGTTACTGTCGCAAATCGGCCATTTTGTTTTCAGTTGGTGATCAGAAAAATGGTTGGCATTTAAATTTGGGACCCTCTAGCAACCTAATTTTTTTGTATTCACCTAGTCGGGCCCTGAGGATGCTTGCCATGTCTTTATTTTGTGGTAAAACACCCCAGAAATATGTTTTCAAATTTCTGAAACAATACTTATAAATTACTTTCATGCTCACGAAAGTGTCGCAAATTTTTAAGCTTTATAATGTAAACAGTAATTTTCTAGTCTGTGGGAAAATGACAGCAATTCTTTGGCACTGCACTGCAAAATAACCGTTGGGAGTTTTGGGCTGAAATTTGGAAGGAACGCAGCCGACATCTCACAGATGTGCCTTTCAGTGTTGTATTGAAAAATATTACACGGCGGCAAAGTTATGGCACTCCAAAGTTGACAGTTTTTCCCATAGGATAACATTACGGTGCCCGACACTTAACAGAAATCATTTGGAGCCCTGCTGCAAAATAACGGTTTGGTCTTTTTTCCTGAAATTTGGAGGGAAGACAGCCAACAGCCCACAGATGTGCCTTTCAGTAGTTTGGTGAAAAAACATTACAGGGAGGCAAAGTTATGGTGCTCCAAACTTTTCTTTTTTTCCCATAGGATAACATTACGGCGTTCGCCGCGCCTTTCAGGGCCCGTATCTCGGAAACGGTGTGAGATACGGACTTGTCGAGAAACTTCTTAGCCCCAGAAAGGGGCTAAGATTCAAATTAGCCAGGACAGTTGTAAATAATATGACTTTTAAAATTTTTTTCTACGTCGTACGGTTCCTGAGATATAATGTATTTAGTATTCCAAGATCTCATTTTCTGCCCCGATACTCATTATTTTGCATACATTATTTGTACTCACTGTCTTTCTCAATGCAGGTTTTGGGGAAAACCAGCCTGTGCGCTTACATTACTGTTACTGTTGCCCTTTCCGCTTGCGGATCCGTACCGTTCACTTACCATTGGCGTCTAGCCACCTATGCGTTATCCTTGTTTTCATTTGCGCTTGCGTTTCTGTTATTTTTGCCATTTCTGTCTACAGTACTGTTTATCTTACTGTTTCACTTTACATCACCATGCCCATTGACATTTCTGTTTGCAGGCACCATGTTACTATGTGACAACACATCATGTGGCAGACCATTCCCGTCTACGCCACCATGTGCGTTACCCTTTATGTTCTCATTCGTGCTTGTGTTACCATGTGCACCACTGTTAGCATTTCTGTTTGCGTTGCTGTCCCTGTTAGTATGACACAACACATCGCGCTCCCGCCAATGCATTATTGGGCCCCGCGCTCCCGCCGCTGCATTACATTCACTACTTTCGTTATCATTCTCAAAGCAGCAGAAATTAGAGAAGACATGAATCACGCGACAGTGAAGAAGAATTTTTCTCAGCCACTGGTCATGCAGCCAGTCGCATTGGGTGTACATTGGTTTGGGTCCCAACTTCACCCCATTCTCCTATACTTCTGCTGCTTTTACATACGTCATGGGGTGAGAGTTAGGGCTGATTTATCCTAATGCTCATCTTCATGCCGGTTGGGGGTGGCGGTCCAAGGGGTTTTCAACCCTAACAGCGAATTTCCTCACTTTTGTCACTGTGGAACAACCCTAACTAATGCATTAAATGGAGTTTTTTTGGCTCTAATATATATATATATATATATACATAAATATAAATAAATACAGGCAGAGAAGGACGGACAGGCGGGTGACCAGTGAAACATTGGCAAGGAATGTTTAACAGCAGTCGATTTTAAAATATAGAAGGAGACTCATGGTGGGGCCTAGGGGACAGGAAGCAACCTGATGATGCAGTCGGGAACAAGGGGAGGAGCAGGCTATGAAAAAATGCGGATGCTCCGTACATTGCTGCACTAAAGGGGATAGGGCGGGGGTGCATATAGGAGCATCCTAGGAGAGCAAGGGGCACATAGAGTTAGACAGGGCAAGGCACCAATGATGGGAGAGGAAGCGCAATACTGAAGGGGACTGCGTGGGTATGACCAAAGCAGGACAAAAGTGGGGATACACAGAGCAGAGGGGTCAGATGAGAGATTCACAGCTGGTGTGCCCAGGTGAACTGGTGGGGCCTGTGCCAGAGCCATGAGGTGGATGGCGTCTGATGTTATCACTGTGTGGTAAACACCAGGCCACAGCCAGGTGAGTACTCTCCATGGGAAGTGCTGCAATGGCAAGGGGAGGATAGGAGAGTGTGGTTTCTTCTTTTGTAACTGAGGAGGATGGATGGGACAGTGCAGGACCATAATAGGGAGGGAGCCCCCATGATGGGGAAAAGAAAGATTAAGGCCAGGACGGATGGCCCGGCCTAATCCCAGGCCACATGGCAGGTGAGGTCATCGTGCATGGGTTGACCAGGTCGAGAGAAGGGATTATTTTATGCTGATCGGACAGATGAGAGAATATGGAGGGCATCGCAGGGCAGAGGAGCCACATGGGGTATAAGCCAAATTTCAGCTGTAGCTGCTCAAGTGGGACAGTCAGCAGAGAGGCCCATTTGAGGAATTGCCAGCACCAGCAAGGGTGCGAATCTTCAACCGCACCTGGGTTTTTTTTCAGTTCAGTCCCAGCTGTGCTCCTAGTGACCAGGTTTTAGGATGCTGTGGGCTCATTTGAGCCCAGAAGGGCATGAAACAGAAACCACAGATGGACTGGGAGGCTTTTAAAGACAGGCCCAGCTGTGATACGCACCAGCAGTTGGCAGCGCAGCAAGGGGGAAGGATCACCCAGAACATTTGGGACGGTAAAAGAGGAAGTTGTATGGATAATTAGGACACATGGGAAAGCGTGGCCAGGTAGGCCAGTGAGCACATGGGCAGACAATAGGGGCTAACCAAAAAAAAAAAACCAAGGGAACGCTACAAGACACAAAAAAGAGGGGGAGGCCCGGAATCAGCCTAATGGTTACTGAGGACGCACGGCCCCAGAGAAGGAAATGGAATAGATAAAATATAAACAGAGAACTACAAAACAAAATAGTAAATAAATAAAGAACTAAAAATAAAAGAAAGGTAAATATATATTGAAGCAACATCATCAGATGGAGGAGGTCTTGGAGTGCCAGACATTAACATTATCCCCTTTTTCTCTTTCTAAGTTTTTTCCTGAATTTCTTTAGTGGTAGAACTGACATGGCACTGAGGAAGACCAAGCTCACCAGAGAGGATGCTTACTATGCCATATTGGAGTTGGAAGACAGGCAAGAAAAGTATGGGAACTAGTGGAGGGTATGGAGCCTGGAAGGCTAGGGGAGAAGCGGAAGGCAGAGAGAGGCAGGAGAGGAAGGGGAAAAAGAACCCCAATGAGGCCAGCTCATCCAGAGAGGCCAAAACTGGCCCTTGCAAGACCAGCCAGGCCAGCTAGCCCAGGGTGACCTCAACCCAGTACACCCAATCTGCCTCTACCGCAGCCTGAGCCTATGCCTCCTCTGGCACCAGAGCCTGCCCCAATGTTCATGCCACAGCCCAGTTTGCTACCCTCCAGCTTCAACTGAGCCTCAGATGCCAGAGCAGCCACCAATGTGGGCAGTGGGCCCAGCCCGAGTTGAATTACCAGGGCCAGGACCAGCCCCATGCCAGCAGCAGCCCCACAAACAGGTAATCAGGATGTCAATGTGGGAACAGCATGAAAGAATATGTGGAACAAATGATTAGTTCCTTAGGGTCGGGTGGTTTGAGACAGCTGGAAAAAGTCTTGTTAGATATCAGAGCAGAACAAGGCTGGTCAGGAGCTTTGGAAAAACCCACAGAAGGTTTGGGAATAGGGATGGGGTCAAGGGAAATTGATTACCCAGGAATGAGGATTTGGGACCACGTACCATAAGCCACAAAAGAAAATCAATGGAAAGGGAAATATGTTGATATTTTTGCACTAGTAAGCAGAGAAGTGGTGACAAAATATGACAAGAAGGAGAGCATAGGGAAGAGTAAGATGGCCATGGCAGTGGTACTGCTGGGGAAGAAGGAGGAGGATAAGTTTACTAAAGGGAAGACGTGGGATAGTTGGTTTGTAGGCTTTGCCACATACTCAGCGATAGTCATGGAAAAAAAAAACAGAATTGGGGATACCCCATATAATATATTCCTTTTGATCATTTGGAGAGCAAAGGCCAGGGGAGGTTTTGGGTGGCTGTATTATGACAAATTTTTCAGGCAATGGATGACAACTTTTGGGGATGTCTGCTGGGATACAAAGCAGCTGGATCTGTGGACAGATTATGTCACAGACCAAGTCACCCCAGAGGGAGAAGGAAGCAGGTGCCACCCTGATACAAAAATGTTGCTGGGGATATAACGGCATTCTGTTCATGGCTACAATGCAGATTCCAACATGCCTGTTCGAAGTGTGGTGGAGTCACCCCTGCTTCCAAGTGTCAGATGAATTGAACCATGGGGGCCAGGCTGTGGGAGCACAAGGTGCACCCATCAGTCCTTCCATGGTGGGGCACAGGGTATAAGGGTCAGACATGTAGCAGAGGCCCAGAAGAAGGGGCTACAGTGGGGGGGGACAGGGCTACTGACGTTTTCATCAGAGATCAAGAAGAGACAGAAGGGATGCACAGGAAGGGCCACAGCACAGGTGGGTAGGGCAGGGGAGACAACTAGGCATACAGTTTCATTAGGCAATTTCCATAGCAATGACCCCATCAAGGCAGATGCATTTGAAAGCTAGCTAAGAGGCTACCCTAATGGGGTGTCAGCAGAACGACTCATAGAAGACTTAAAGAGGGGTTTTACTTTACAATTTAAGGGCCCCAGGGAAGGCACAGAGGCAAAAAACTTGGGTTCAGTGAAGGGGAAAGAGGACATTTTGAGGAAAAAGATGCACAAGGAGAAGGATGCAGGGAGGGTAGAGGGACCATTCAAGGACCCACCCTTATGGGGCTTTCAGAAGTCCCCTCTAGGTCTGGTGGCCCAGAAACAGCCAGGAGAGTATAGGGTCATTCATCATCTGTCATACCCAGAAGGGAATTGGTCAATGACTATATCAATGAAAAGGACAGCAAGGGTATCTTATGCCACATTAAAGGAAGCAGTACAGATTATCAGAGCCACACCAGAGGCATGGCTGGCCAAGACAGACATAGAATCAGCATTTAGGTTGCTGCTGGTATAGCCAGAGAATTGGGACCTGCTAAGTTTCAAGCTGGATGGGCAGTATTATTTTGACAAAGCCATGCCTATGGGGTGTTCCATAGCCTGTGCCATGTTTGAGCTATTTAGCACATGTCCACAGTGGATTTTTCAGCAAAAGACAGGGTACAAGGTGGTCATACATTATTTGAATGATTTCCTATTCATTGGGAATGGGAAACACGAAGCGGACTACATGCTTTCCTGTTTTCAAGAGCTATGTTGTGAGCTAGGGATTCCATTGGCTCCAGACAAAATAGAAGACCCAAGCAGAATCATAGAATTCTTGGGGATGGAGATTGACATATGGGCACAGATGTTCCACTTGCCGGGTAACAAGATAGGGTGATTAAGGGCATTTTAGGGGTGCACCTGGACAGAAGGAGGGTTCAGCTCCTACAAGTACAACAGTTTTTGAAGCACCTCAATTTCACTTGCAGAGTGATAGGCCTGAGATTATCTTTTACCAGACACCTGGCCAGGGAAACCGAAAGAGCAGCCAGGCCACACCACTGGCTTGACATCACTAGGGGTGTAAAAGACGACTTGCAGGTGTGGGGCACATTCCTACTGAATTTTAATGGGAGGTCCTTTTGGCAAGAGGACTGGGTGTACAACTCAGACTTAGAATTGTACACAGATGCAGCAGGGGGGCTGGGCATGGGAGGGATTTTCAGGGTAAACGGTTCTCAGAACCATGGCCAGAGGAATGGACTAACAAGGGTTTGACTAAGGACATTACACTACTAGAGATCACTCTGATTTGGGTCAGCACCTTATTATGGGGGGAAGAACTTTGTAATCAAAAAGTGACCTTCTGGCGTGATAACAGAGCAGTAGAAGACGTCCTCAACAACAGAGGGGCGACATCAGAATCAGTACTCAGGGTCTTACGTCAGTTGGTATTGCAGGGTTTGCATTTAAACATGTCTTTCAGAGCTAGGCACATTGACAGGGTACAGAATGCCCTAGCTGACAGCCTTTCCCATCTGCAGCTGGACAGATTCCAGGACATTGCCCTGAAGGCAGAGGGACACAAAACACCTGCTTAATCGGACATATGAGACATTATCTGGAAGCAGCGGAATTGCTGTTTCACAACTCCTGGGTCCCCAGGACCTTAAGGGCATATGAAGGGGCTTGGCAGACATTCCAAGCATTCTGGGAATTGCACATCATGGAGGTAAGTGGGACAGTCACAGAAGAGCAGTTAAGAAAGTTTGTAGTTTACCAATTGGAGAAGGGCTAGCCCATGCCACATGAGGGTTTCAGTTGGCAGGGATCAACAAAGTATGCAACCTAAAAGGCTGGAGAGACCTGACTAAGAGCATATTTATTAAACAAATGTTGCAAGGCTGGTGATGGCTAAAGCAAAGGCCAACTATGAGAGGAGACTGATTTCTGGTCAATTGTTGGGCAGGCTGGTAGAGTTCTTACCCAAGATATGCAAAACAGCAGATGAAGCTTTTCTATTTCATGCCATGTACTTGGTAATGTTTTTAGGGCTCTGATGGTGAGTGAAGCAGTAGGTCATGGGAAGAGAGATAACAGCAAGAGGTTAGAATGGGAGGATGTGACTTGGGGATGAACAAGATTCAATTATTGATCAAGAGGTCTAAGACAGATCAAGAAGGAAAGGGTTGTGGGATGACTTTGAGACAGTACAGCAATCCAGTAATCTGTCTGGTGCAGGCATTGTGGGCTTACACATAATGGGCACAAAAATCAGAGGTCAACTATTTAGGCATGGGGATGAGAAAAGAGTCACAAACTATCAGATCATAGTCATTCCTAAAAGGCATGGAATTTGTGGGCAAAAATCCAACAAGGTATTCATCCCACTCCTTTAGAATTGGAGCGGCTTCACAAGCAGCTGCAGAAGGGGGGATCCATAGGGCAGTTGTGGGAGTTAGGACAATGGAAATCTGAGTGTCATAAGAGATAAATACTGCCTTTCAAGGAATAATTGATAAATCATCTTTCTTTTGCTTTTCAGGTTAATTAGTGCATAATTATGTATGTATATAATAAGGGTGGGAGATAAGGGAAGGGCTGAATTAAGGGGTTGGGAGGATCTCAGAGAGATCCATTTGGGCTCATTTATCATTTGTCTCCTTATTTTTACTGGCAGAGAGGAGAGCCAAGAGTAAAGCAGGCGGAAAGCAGCTGTATCAGGATATTAGACAGTGTAGGTTAACTTGGAAAGGAATTCGGGGGATGAAATGGGCACAACTACTACCCACACTGTGGGAGATGAGGGAACGATGACCCATGCCAGATATGATCATGGTGCACCTGAGCAGGAAATGACATTGGTTCCAGGCCATAGCTGGACATTTTCTTGCAAATAAAACATGACCTGGAAAAAATTAAGCAATGGTGGCCTTCAGTAACCTTGGTGTGCTTCGATATGATACAGCGAAGGGTGTGGCTGAATGAACATAATCATGTTGCTATTGGGAGGGCCAGGAGAAAAATGAATAGGAGGATAGGCACTCTATTCTGAGCTATGAAGGGCTGAGTCATACTGAGGGGAGTAGAGAAACTGATAGATGACTTTTACCGGACAGATGGGGTTCACCTCTCTTATCTAGGGATAGATATGTTCAATATGGAAACCATGGGATGCATTGAGGCATGGTGGCAGCAAGAGGGGAGATGGAGGGTGGGGGGGTTAAATAAACTAGACAAGAAGGACAGCAGCACCAAATTGAGAAAAGCAGTGATGGTCTACACCATTTACCTCTGATAAGAACAGAAGAAGAGTCACCCAGGTTTACACCTGGAAGGCAAAAAGAAGGAAGGAGAAGAAAAGGATGATGTATAATTAATAGTGAAGTTATAAAGAAAGAAATGAATGGGGAAGGCTAAAATGTGAATAATGGCAATGTTGAATGGTTGATCTAATGGCAACTATGATGTTGTAAATGCACAGGAATTGTAAATAAATTAATTGCCGATCTGAGCACCACGAAGAACTGGGTGCTGGTCTTTACTGGGATGGGAAAATCCAGGACAAAGAACACTGACAAATTGAAATTGTGTTAAACAAACTCTAAAGACAGAGGCCAGATATTCAGACTGTGCCGGCAGTGGTGCAAGCGGGCGCAGTGCAACTGAGCTGTGCGGGACAGGACCAGGTGATATTCAAAGGTGGTGCACCATGGCGCAGCACCGTTGAAAGCAAGAGCGGCTCACAAACTGTGCATGGCACAGTGGCACTGCAACGGTGCAAGCCACAGATAAGGAGCATGGGGATGCACCAGTGCAAATGCAGTTGCGCTAGGTGCATCACCCGTGATATTCAGCAGTGGGTATGCAAATGAGGCCATAAGATATGCAAGGTGCAAATGGGGCCATTTGCAAGTCATTATGGCCCCATTTGCATGCCTTGTACAGGGCAGCCTGGCAACGTGCACCTGGCACCCTGCACAGCATGATGTATGCAGTGTGGATCCCAGGGCATTCCCCACCCGTAGCCGTGATTGTGACAATGTATGCCAAATAAGCCCTGGTAGTCTAGTGGCTCCCACCTCCCGAGTTCTGCAATCCCCAAATAATGTATTGGAAGACCATCCCTGGTGTTCAAGTGGTCTTCCCTCCCACCCAAGTCCCTGAGTAATGTAAAATGACCATCCCTGGTGGTGTAGAGGAACCCCCCCCCCGCCTCTAACCACAATCACGGCAATCTTCCATAAGGAACAGTGCTGGTGATCCAGTAACATTCACATAATTGAGACTGTCTAGTACAGTATGCACTGAAAGCCTATTGGTCCACATTGGGGACCAATGGGCTTGCAGCCCATAGTGTACCTGTCAGTCGGCGGGCGGCCTGGTGGTATGTGTGCTGGTTTCAGCTACCCACCAATGACAGAGCAGGGTGGGCGAGGGGTTAGTGTGGGTGGGAGGGTGGGAGTGCCACTGGATCACCAGGGCTTGTCCTTATGGAGGATTACCGTGATCATGGCTAGGGCAGGGGTTCCACTAGACCACCAGGGACGGTCATTTTACATCATAATCAACCGTTGACCTGCCTCATGTGATTTTTTCCTCTACTTATTAAAGCAAGATTGATAGTCCTGGATCCTCTATTGCCACCTTTTTGTCTCCAGATCATATTGTTTCTAATGGTCTTCTACATCAGATGTACATGTTCTGGAATTAGTAGCCAGGTATTTGAAAAAACATATGCTTTGTCCTGAAAATTTATGTGAAAGTAAAATGTAAATAAAATGAGGCTAACTAAAACTAAAGCTACCTTTTCAACAATTGCCATGGTCAAATATTTCCAGATATTCTGCAATATTTCAAAAAGATTCTCTCTGGTGGTCCTACAGCAGTACTGCAGGCAATCAAATTCTCACAAAACCAGCAATTTCAACGTGCAAATTCTTTTGCATAATTCCACTATTCAATCAAATATTCAAGGGTGGGGAGTTGCAAAATTTCACCAGAGAAATGAGAAATTTCATCTGAAAATGACAAACTTTTGCCTAAGTGGCAAATTTTGCCATTTCATAGAGTAAAACTTCATGCTCTGTGGGCAAAATTTCATAATCTGGGATGGAATTCTGCATTTCACTTCCATGAAAAATTTCACAAACAGCCAAATTATGCGAAACATTTCATGTAAATAAATTTGGCAATTTTGCACATCTCTAATTGAAACCTAGGACTGGGACAGATGCCCAGCAGTGGTTGTATTATTTGAATTGTAGCCTGTTTTAACACTGTGCTGAGGAATGAATGCAAGGGCAGCCATATTATGCGTGAGCAAACTACAGGCAGAAGAAACTGGAGTATTATGCAGGCAATTAAAACAGCATTTGAATCTCATTTTTCTGCAATAGGAACGTGTTGGGTTGCTCCCACAGCTGTTAAACCAGTCAAGCCTGATAACCTGTTTTAACCATTGAATAATTAAGCAATAAGGCATGACCAAGGGTTATGTTAATGGTCTGTTAATCACCTTCTAGGGGTGTACTGTGGCACGAGGTGCAGCCAAGGCCACATGCCCCAGATGGTGATTAACTGATCATTAACATAATTCCTGGGAGTTCCTTATAGCTATTATAATAAACATGTTTTTAAACAGTGTTAAATCTTGTTCATCATATGGCTAAGCTCTATATGTATGTTAATAAAAGATTAACACAAGGCTGTTACAATGTTTGCAGCCAATCAGAAAGCTCCATTTCAGACCCTTTTATAATATTGCTTAAATGGTCTAGGTGTAGATCTTGACATTAAGCCTTTTCAATTGTGATGTCCCTATAAGATCAATAGAAAATGCAGTACATTTGCTGGCTTACCATGCTGAAGAGTAACATATGAGCACTGGCCTTTTATGTTTGCCGTTTGCATGCACAGTGAACATTTTGTTATGACAGTTGGTTTTGAGATGTGACATTGTTAGTCCAATACAGAGCAGGGTGAAAGGGGTTCATCAGTGTCACACCCATCATCAGCTAGGCTACTCATGACACTGTTCTAGTTTGCTAGGCAGAAACTTCATGCAGCTCAAAGAGAGAGCTGAACCAATCATAGGGCATCGCTTTCCTTTGATCAACATAACCCCACCCAGCAAGCAGAGATGATGTATCCTGATCCCCCAGCTGTGGTCCTTCCTCCCCAACCTAATCCCCAGTGCTGGCTACAATCCCCATCCCACCCATTTTCATTGTGCAACACCAGAGATCCCACCCCTAGTGCCACCATACATAAAGAAAACCAACACATTAATATTCCAGTATGGGGTGCCCAATCCCCCATGTTGGCTGGAACCCCCAACCCTGCCCATTTTGATACTGTAATACTGGGGAGCCCACCCCCAGTGCTACCAAATGTAACACAGACACTGTGGGTGCCCAATCCCCAGTGTCAGCACCTGAAATAAAGAAAACCATTCTAGTAGTTTGTTTTTTCTGAAAAACACACTGTAAAAAAAGAAGACCCTCCATCAATGTTTACTTCAGCCAACACTGTTACTGCCCCCCACTGAGCTTCCCACTCAGCACCAACCATCCCACACCAACCCAATCCCTTATGGTTATGTGGGATCATAAAATGTCTATGTTGAATATTCCGGGTACAAATATGAGAAAACATTAAAGTTATGAGCCTATATTGCAATTTTTCAATGAAAGCTCATAAAGTAAGTGTGGTAATTTTCAGTATTTTGATCCCAACTTTTCAACATAGCCATTTTTTTCACACCACCACATGAATGTGACAGCTGTCATTTCTCAGATCTTACCCACAATGTGTTTTCACACTTGTGGCACAAAATGACATTTTGGCCATTGTTTTATAAATGACACCTGTCATGCTTAGAAGGAGTTGTCATAAAAAGACTATGTTTAAAATTTGGGGTAAAAATGTGAAAAAACAACTAAAGTTGTGAGGAAATGTTGAATTGTTCCAGCATTCACTCGTAAGTTTATTTTTTGCAGATTTTGGCCCCTAATATTCAACATATCCCTTGTGACACACCACCTCCTGGACATGGCAGGTGTCACTTTTCAAATCTCCTCTGAAACTTGTTTCCACAGTCGGACAGCAAAATCACCATTTGGACAGGATTTTAAAAATTCCCGTCTTGAACATAATATCAGGTCATAAAAAGACTGTTGGACATTTGGGGTCAAAATGTAGATGCCCATGTAAAAGTAGATATTGCCTCAGTGCTGCCCTATCTTGTGTAATTACAGCCTAACAATGTGTAAAAGCAGCAGGATACCACTGAAAATGAGATACTGCATCTCATCTGCTCTGTCCTGGGTAAATTTATAACAAAAATGTGTATAAGCAAGACCAAGTACAACAGCATGCCAGTGGCAAGCATTTGTCATTGACAAATTCTTGTCTAAAATGGGTTAATTATTTGCATTAAAATTAGCAGTCAGAATTCAGGAGTTGGTCAGATGAAACAAGTTTTTGGAATTTTACCATGTGAAGCAGAAGGTTGTTTTCCAGAGTGATGAGGACTGTGGTTAGCTCAGGCTAGTGCATTATAAGTGTACCTGTTGATCAGATGATGAAATGGATGGGTTTGTTTTGAAAGTATGCTCTCATCTATAGTACCTGGATAGATAGGTTGAAGAACCATACCTCCTTTCCACACTCACTAAGAAACTACCCTTAAAGCTGATGAAGACTATGTTTATCCCACTTTTGGCTGTATGGGCCTTCTCCACTGATGCACACATTCAAATGTCGCCCCCCCACATGCACATGTATAGAGATGTGGCAAAGTAAAACTTCACTGACGAAGTTCACAAGAAGTGCGAAAAATGTGCACTTTGCTGAGCTTCGCAAAGCTTCCCCACACCTGGGAAACTTCAACTTCACCTGAAATCATGAGGTTTTTGTCACAAAGTCTGAATTTTTGCCATAATGCATGGAATTCATAGGTAAAATTCTGTACTTTGCAGTGAATTTCCACACTTCATATTCCATAAATTTCATGAATTTTGTGAATTTGCGCTTCGCAAATTCCGCAAAATTAGTGGATTAATTTGCAGAGCGAATTTTGCAAGCTTCACCCATCTCTACACATGTAGCAGTAGTAGTAAAATCATTTATTCTGAAGCAGGATAAAACACTTTATTTATTTATTTATTTTATTGGATATAATCAGAATTACAATCCTTTGAGTCACAGACTCTTTTGCAAAGGCTCCACATCGGTTACAGAGGGTGGAGGGTAAACAAATACAGAATACGCACAATAAACAAGCAGAAATTCACATAACAGTATTGTTAGAGCAGTCCAGGCTTTATCTTAGTTAACCGGTGATAGTAGTAGGCAGCGTTCTGGATAACCCTTGTCAGAGACATGCAAGATGCTGATTCTTGGGATCTAGAGACACCCTGTGTCAGGTATTTGGGGGGTATGAAAACACAAGAGGAGGGCAGAGAGTTAGCCACAGTCACATTTTTCTGACTCAAGGAATTGAGCTTTGAGGCCTGTTTTGAATAGGGAGAGACTAAGGGTCTGAGAGATGGGAGGGTAGAGTGTTGAGTCAAGAGGCACGGTAGCGGAAGGATCTTTGTCAAGGGATGTTCTACAATGGGGAACCAGAAATTGAAGTTTGCTGCAAGTCTTGTAATACGCCTGAGGGGGCTGCACTGACTATAGAGAGAAGGTCATGGGAGCCAGCTGGAGATGATCTTTTTTGCAAGGACGCAGGAGTGATACTTTAGTCTTCCTTGGAAGTTTAGCCAACCAGCCAAAGCATAGAGCATACAGGTATGAGTTAATCTGTCACTGCTAGTGACTAGGCGGCAGGCTTTATTCAAAGTGGTGTTAATGCTATGTAGGGTGGTGGGTTCCGCAGAGCCATATATCACTATCCCGTAGTCTACTAGGGAGAGGATTGAGGAGGAGACTGCAAGATACATGGCCTGTGTGGGTAAGCAGTGTTTAAGTCTGTGGAGGATACCCACTCTAGTGTTGACAGTGGAGGAGAGAAGTTGTATGTGATTATGGTAGGAGAAGGAGGTGTCTAATGAGATTCCCAGGTATTTAAAACATGTAACATGTTCAAGTGGGGCACCTTATACGTTTTTGATTAGGAGTGTCGACTGGCTGTGCGGGCTTTGACGGTGCGCAAAGATCATGGACTTTGTTTTTTGATAGTTGATGATCAGGCGGTGCTCAGTGAACCAGGTTTCTAGCTCCCTGAAGAAACCCTGTAGAGCTAGTTGGAGGGCGCTCAGCTGTGGGTGTTTCCAAAACACTACCGCATCATCAGCATAGAGTAGTAGGTGACTGCTGCATGAATTGTGGAAAGAGTTTAAAAAGAGGGTGAATAGTAGAGGGCCGAGAATAGACCCCTGTGGGACACCAGAGCAAACTGTTTTGCAGGAGGAGATGGTGGTGTTTATCCTGACTTGTTGAGACCGGCCTGATAGGTAATCCTTGAACCAGGCAGTAGCCTCTGGGACAACATTTAGTTGTGGAAGGACACAAAGCAGTAGCTCATGACTGACCATGTCAAATGCCTTGGTCAGATCCACATAGATCACCCCTGCTATAGAGCCTTGGTCGAGGGCCTCATGGATGAACGAGGTGACCTCAGTAAGAGCTGTGACGGTACTGTGGCCGGACCAGAAACCATGCTGTTCCCAGCAGAGAAGGTTGTGTTTAGTTAGGTGTTCTTTTAGCTGGTCCAAAACTATTTACTCCAGTGCCTTGGAGAGAGGTGGAAGTATTGAAATTGGTCTATAGTTGCTTGTGTTGGTGGAGTCACCGCTCTTCAGAATGGGTGTGATTATGGCTCTCTTCCAGGTTGAGGGGAACTGACCTAGGTATAGAGAGAGGTTGAGAATTTTAGTGAGATTGGGTATTGTGACATCCAGGGTCAGCTGAATGAGTTTAAGATCTAGGGAATCGTGAAAGGAGCCGGGTTATTGGCAATAGCTTTGAAATGTAGTGTTTGCCTCGAGGCAGGAGATGACTCTCAAATGAAGGGTATCGTATTGTTGTTACTCAAGGAATCAGGTGGAGGGTGGGGGACAGGGTGGAAGTAGTTTGGGGAGTATATGGGAGAGGTCCGAGAAGGCAGAGTTGAGGGCTTTGGCGATAGAGGAAGGATCCTGGGTGATATCCCCATGTATTGTGAGCTCGGTGGGGGTGGGGAAGTGGGATTTACCACTGAGTTCTTTTATATTGTTTCAACATTTTTTACCATCTCTCCAGCAGGAGGTTAGGGTTTGTTGGTAGTTAGTAGCTTTCGGCTGCCGTAGGGCCCAGGTACATTTGTTGTGGGCCTCCCGGTATAGCTGTCTATCCTGGGTGAGTTGGGAGTCGAGGGCCTTATGCCATAGGTTGTCCCTTTGATGGAGCTGGTTAAGTAGTGAGGGAGTGATCCAGGGTGTGTTTCTGGTTTTCACTACTTGCTTGGAGAGGGGAGCGAAAATGTCGCAGGCTGTGTTGAAAGTGGTTATAAAGTGGGAGAGAGCCAGATCTACAGACTGCGTGGTGTAAATGGGGAGCCAATTGCTGGTAGATAGGTGGGTTTTGAGATTCTGTAAGCCTCCTCTTTTAAGTCACCTCTGCAAGGTGATTTTGGGGGGGGAGGCAGGGGGTAATTTACCCGACCACTAGCAGGTCACCGGGGAGTGGTCACTGACAGAGTCAGGGAGCACTGTGGCATGGGAGAGGTTCCATGGCCTGTTGGTGAAGATGAGGTCTAAAAGGGTGGAGGTCCCAGCATTCTATTGTCCCTTCTGGTAGGAGAGGTGACAAATTGGGTAAGATCCTAGGCCAGGGCAGTGTCTTTGAAGCTGGATGAGGCAGGGGATAGCCAATTGACATTAAAGTCTTCCATTATGATAACTTCACTAGTATTAGGTAGGTGGGAGATACTGTGGAGGATAGAATCAAATGCAAGTTTTTGGTTGCTCGGGGGGGGGATATAGGCCGTAGTGATTTGGAGGGTTTTAGTACCCAGACTAAGTTTGACTGTGAATGTCTGGGGCCATATTGTGGTATTGGGGTTTGTACTTCAGTGGCATGAAGAGAGGATTTAATATAGATTGCACAGCCACCCTCTCTTGCTGGTCCTGTCAGCCCGGAAGATGGAATAATTACTGAGGGAGACAACATCATTCGGTATTCTTTCAGAGAGCCAAGTCTCAGCTAGAGCTAGGATGTCAGGTGCATGCTGGGCAATCCAGCCTTGGGGGGTGTTTTGGTAGGCTACATATATTAAGAGTAGCTAGCAGAAAGCTCCCCACTTGGGCTGTTAGATGAGGCCACTGTGCAGGGCGGTCCCGGTTGGGGTGGATATTGCCAGATAATAAGAGAAGTAGTAGGGCATGCCGCAGGAGGGCTAACCTTCAGGGTTTGGATGAGTGACGTTGGGTTTGGTAGGGTGTATATCTTTAGCATTGGTGGTGGGACAGGGAGACTGGGTATGATGCTTACAAAAGGTGGGAAGAGTGGGGGTCTGTTTTGGGGATTACAGGGTGGTGGGGGGTTGAGGTCTGGATGGGGGAGAGCTGAGGTACAGTGTATCATGTGTGAGTGTGCGAGTTAAAGTGAGTGTGTGAGTGTATAAGCCAGCAGGATCAATTAGGCTTGTGTGGAGAGGTTAGAGGGACAGGGTTTGGAGTCATCATAGATAAGTAATTGATGTGTATAAAAGTTGTTGAAATATAGTTTAGGTGCCTCGGGGTGGGGTTGTTGAGCCTGCTGTATGATCCTGGAAGTCAGCAGGATAGCATTTTATATGTAGGGAATGTGAGGTATGTAGTAGCGGCCACTAGTGTTAAATTTGTGTAACCTGCAGCTGGAAAAGTGGGCTGATAGGTTATTTCAGCCAGTCACCTGACCAAACCTAGCTATAAATTAGAGTGCTGACCAAGGGTGGTGGTGGGGGTTGGAGTCAACGCATAGCTGCCCGTGGCTAAGCCTTAGCAGCAGAAAAGAATTGTTTTGGCGGCTTTGCTAAGGGAGCTTGCAACAGCCAGTGAAAAAGGTGCCAGAAGCAGGATCCAAGCAGCAGTCCTTCATGGAGGCTTGGTCTCCACTGGAGAAACCATCGCGATTGTATCCAGGTGAAAACTGCAACAGCGAATGAGCTTAGGGCTATGCTGTGAGTCAAGATTCAAATTTTAACAGTTCTAACAATTCAAATCAGGCTACGAAGTGCTAAAACGTCTGGTCTGCACACAATTAAACTTTACAGAAACACTTTTCCTTAACTTCCACAGTTGAGCATGTGCAGGGTAAAATTAAATCTTTAGCAGCAGAAACTCCGAGTTTTAGGCGGCTTATACTTGTGGAGCTTGCACAAATAAAAAAAAATTATCGGTCACACAGTACAGCTTGTGCAGGGGGAACTAATTCTGTCACAGCTGAGCACCAGAAACTCTGAGTTTTCGGCGGCTTTAACAAGGGGGGCTTGCACATTAAACAACACTGTTTAGTTCCATATTACAGTTCTGCCTGTGCAGGGTGAATTTTGTTCTGTCCCAGCCTTAGCAGCAGAAAATAATAGTTTTCGGCGGCTTTTACAAGGGGAGCTTGCAACAGTCAGTGAAAAAGGGTGCCAGAAGCAGGATCCGAGCAGCAGTCCTCTGCCAGGCTTGGTCTCCACATGGAGAAATGGTTGTGATTTTAGACCCTAAATGGGATTTATTTGCCAGGTTGTCCTGACAGTGAAATACACAATTAACAAATGTATAACAGTACAAAAGCAATGCAATAAAATGTGTGCTACAGCTCAGCTGAATCTGCAGGGGATCCAGCCAGCCTTGATCAGGCCAGGAGCCCCTCAGTTTTGAACCATAACAGTGGTTCAAAACCTCTCTGTGCTACAACTCAGCTGAATCTGCAAGGTACTAGCCCTGACTTTGAATTTGGTGCCAGTGAAAGCTGATCTCCAAGTGGCCCACACTATCTCCTGCTGATCACATCTCTATCTACTGTATTCCCTCTATCTCTCTAGTTGAATTTTTGTGCCAGGGTTTAATAATATGTTTAATCCTTACAGTTATTTAAGTACTGAATTGATTTTAGAAGTGAATTTGAGCCTTGACTTTGTAAATCCTTTTCCTGTTTTCTGCCCCTGCACATCTCTTTGTCTCTCCCCCCAACCCCCTAACAGCCTGCTGTGCTTCTGTCCCTGCCCACTTATTTTATCCTCTTTGCTCTGATGCTACAAGCTTTCCCCATTCTGCCTTTAAAAAAACCTGTTTTCTACTTTTTTTTTAAAAAAGCCTGTTTTCTACTTTTTTTTTTTTTAAGTGTCCAGTTTCCCATTAGCAGATTATAATGATATGCCAGTAGAGGGACCTAGTCATACTTGATGTTCTCATCGTGCCAATAACAAAGCTATTTAATTAGTCACTGGCTCTTGCTAAATTCCCGGAGATCTGGAACCAGGCCCTTGTGACACCTGTGCATAAAATGGAGACAAGACACGATAGCCAATTATAGACCAATCTCCTTCCTCCTCCTATCCAAGGCACTGAAAAGATAGTGGCAGCACAACTCACCAAATACCTCAACCAATACCAACTATTATGCCCTAACCAGCATGGCTTCAGACAGAACCATAGTACCAAAACTGCCCTGTTGCAATATACAGACTATCCACACAAGGCACTGGACAGAAGCTCTTGGTGGGATCAATGTTCATTGACCTCACCAAAGCCTTCCAACTCTGTTAACCATTCCCTTCTCCTGGCACAGCTGCAGAACCTGGTGTGACTGCCAATACTGTGCTGGTTCCAGGACTACCCAACTCTTAGAAGCCAATATGTCAAAGTTGGACAAACAGTGTCTAGCTCCAGAGAAGTATCATTAGGGTCCCCAGGGGTCAATACTGGGGCCCCTACTTTTCAGCCTTTTTTTTAAACAATCTTCCTAAAGCATGTGATACTAAACTTATCCTGTATGCCAACAATGCAGTACTTCTCAACAGCAATACATCCCATGATGCCCTCCAATCCGAACTACAGAATTCTTTCAACAAACTAGAGGACTGGCTCTGCAAGCATAAACTTCTACTAAATTATAAAAAGACCAAGGCCATGCTTACATCCAGTCCCCAGCACAAAAAGAGGCTCCCCTCTCTTGTCATCTCTAACACAGTCAGTGAATTGTTGTAACAAGTGCACTCTTTCAAGTACCTGGGGGTCATCCTAGATGACACCCCAACCTTCACCAACACATCAACTCACTGGTTAAGGTGGTAAACACTAAGTTGGGTGTCCTTTATAGACATAGTAAATATCTCACCCGAGGCCTCCGCCTATCAGTCTCCAGCTCCATCCTATCAAGCATTTATTTTGGCATGGTGATCTATGGAGCAGCAACAGATATGGCACTAAAGAGGGTTCATATTGTTCTTAATAAAGCCTGCAGGCTCACCCTGGCTGTGGAATGTATGCATAAACTTGCTCTCTGTGTGAACAGACTAATTGGCTGCTCTGAAGAACAGAATCAAGTTCCAAGCCTGCCTCCTGGGTAAGAAGGTGTTATTGGGCAACCCCAGTGTATCCAACATCCTCCCACCATTTGCTACCCTTTATGACACCACAGGTAGGATGGGGGGGTCCTATCAACACCTTTCCATTGTATTGTGCTTGGACAATGTGCTTTCACCTATTGGGCCCTCAGGTGGCTTTTACGAAATCCCTGTGCCCATTCAAACCTCCAAATGCCTATCACAGTTCACAACTGGACTAAGGTAATGCCTTAAATCAATCACAGAGTGTAACTCCCTCTGAAGACTAGTCTCTCCCCCTCCTTAGCCTCCCTAGTTGCTCATATGGCAGCCCTGCTGCACCCCGCTCCTCTGTACAGCTAGTGTCTGCTCTCTGCAGTAGCCACTCTTCCCCTCATTTGGTGCTCTCCCCCTTCATTAACTTCCACCTTGCCGCCTGAACTGACACTAGGCATCCACTCTATTTCCCCATCCCCCCTTGGTCCCTCCTGCCCCCCACCTCTTCTAACATGCCTAGGGCCAACCCCATCCCATGTGTCTTTCAGCATACTGCCCCTGCTGTTCCCCCTGAGTACCTCCCTTCATCGTAACTCCATCCCCGCACCACTTCCCTCCTCATTTCCCTTGTATGACCATTTAGTCAAGTACTTTTCCCCTCTGGTGCCACCTTCCCCTTTCCCCCCTCCTCCCTGGCACCTCCCAGCCACTATTTCACCTTCCTATTTTTGACAAAGCCCCAACACGAAGCTGCTTACTCTTCCTAAGTCTCCAGTCAACTCAAAAGGGGGTCCTCCCCTGCTTTCCCCACGTAGCTCACTACTGCTTTTCTATATCCTTTAGTGATGCTGTACTAATTTCATGGTACTAGTGATAACACTGTAATATTGTAACCTACAGTATGTATGTTCTATATCTGCTTGATATAATATGTCTATTGTCTGTCAACCTGTCGTGGAACCTTTGTAAAAGAGTTTGTGTTCAAAGGTCTTCTCCAAATCCTTAAATAACTAAAAACAAATAAATAAATAAATAGAAAATACATATTTACAAAATATACAGATATCATTCAAACTCATATATTAAACTACATCCCTACTTAACAATCTGGATCATAGCTATTTACAATACGTAATAAACATTGACATTGTTTTGTCAAAGAGCCAATAACATACTTAAATTTCTTTGAGCTTCTCAACTTTTCTTAGAGCCGTCTCAAACGTATTCCATATGACCATAATATGATCATTTAACATGATCTGGCCATAATTATTTCTGCATTTTGGAAACTGGGCATCATACTGTACCATCCTGACGTTATGCTCTTGTATTGTACCTTACTGAACCTCCTTCCTGCACCTTAGATGTAACTCCTTCACAAGCCTTTTAACCATTTTAAATATCATAACTTTATATTGCTTTCCCATCTTAACCTCAAAGAGTTCCATCCCATTTCTCTGAACAAATGACAATGGTGCTTTTCTAAAGGGTTTCTTAATATGAGCCTAGCTAACCTATTGTACAGAACTTGCAATCTGTCATTAAGGTACTTGTTAGCACATTTTAAAAGTGTGTTGTCGTAATACAACACTGGTGGGAGAAGCTGATCTACAATAGTTCTTATTTTCCTAGTTAAGATTTTTGTACTTCTCCATAAAGCACCTAGCTACCTATTAATCTCTTCTGTTGTATTTGCAATATGAATATCAAACTTCAGATGTTTATCAATTTTTATACTCACATATTTATTTTTATCAACATTTGTGAATTAGATCCCATTGTTAGGTAATATATTTAATTTTGATGTTTTACAGGATCTATTTTGTTGCAAGCTAAAGATCACAGCTTGTGTCTTTTCTGACTTATAAAAGCTTCAGTTTCTTAAACAACACATTTTCCACATTCTGGCACCGCTGCCTCAATTTTTTAACATGATGGAAATCAGTGAATGTAGAAACTGCCAGATGACTCAGACGGAATTAGATATAAACTGTCATGCTTACATTATTACCACAAAACTTATAATTCCATTAAAAAAACTAACTATATACAGTATATAATAGGTGTGCAGTTGCACGCCTTTAGTAAGAGTTCAGTAGGCTATTTAATGTTAAACTCCAATTTTTGCACCTTAATAACTTTGGTGGAGTTCAGCTTAAAAGCCAAAAACTTGGCAAGCATAGTCAGGCTGTCAGAATCTTAAAGTGTGAAAGGTTTTGTGATGGCATCTTTTTTGGTTTTTCGAGATATGGAATGCCAACAAACAACATCAAAAATTTGATTTTGCTATACTTAACATCATTTTTTTCCCTCTTACACACAGACTAGATGCTGTGGAATTTTCTCATGACATTTTCAAGGTTGAGGGGGCCTGTGCCAAGGGTGTGCCTTTCAAAAGGTTTCATGAAAAAATATATGGTTCCAGAGTTATAAGGATTTTCTGAATGAGTGTTGAGCTCCATTAGAACAAAAAACACTCATCAAGAGTGCTTACTTTCATGATTTACTTATCATCAGAAATGCATTACTTGTTGTGTATGTGTGTGTTGGGGACTATCATGGTGGCTGCCATCTTTTTTTTTTTTTTTACTCAAAACCATTCAAAATACATATAAATGATGTATTTGCAAAAAACAAACACCTAAACAATAGGTAAATGGGACCTGTTTAGCTATATTCTGGTGTTTGTTTATTGAAAATTGCCTTGGAAATAACATTTCAGGACACCTGGAAATCCTGGGTGCCCAGCTTAGTGACATGAGTTGTTCACATCTGTTCTCAGTATGAGAACAGCAGGACTTTCATGAAATATGAAGTCACAGCTGGAGTTGTAGTACCGATCATGAACTACATAGATCTGTTGGGGGCTGGGGATGAGACACAACACGGATTCAAAAGGGGCAGGTCATGCCAGATTAACTTGTTAGAATTCTATGGTAAAGTCAGCAGAGCCCTAGACGATGGTAATTCAGTGGATGTTGTGTTTCTGGACTTCACCAAGGCCTTCGACAAAGTCCCTCATGAGGAGCTGGTTGAAGCCCTTAAAGAACTATGAGTCCAGCCAAAAATATCTAAATGGATGTTGGCCTGGTTAACAGGAAGAAGACAAAGGGTCTGTATTAGGGGAGAATTCTCCAGTTGGGCAGACGTGACCAGTGGGGTGCCCCAGGGATCCGTGCTGGGTCCCTGCCTTTTTAATTTGTATATTTCAACAATGAAGCCTCAAGCTGACATTTGGCTCTCTAAATTGTGGATCTACACTTACTGTACCTAGGTTTCCAAGTGAACAGTCACACAGAAACAGTAGTATTACAAGAAGCACTGAGGGAACTCAAGCTTGGGCCCAAGAAAAAAATCCCTATTCAACATCGAGAAGTACACAGTGATGCACTTGGAAAAACAATCCCCTGATGAACTACACACTAGCTGGGCAGGTACTAAAGGTAGTACAGGATGAGAGATCTGGGAATTAGGATTAGCAATGACCTCAAATTCAAATTACTTTGCAAACCAGGTGATAAAAAGATTAGCAGTATCCAGAGCTGCATCCACAGATATATTAAGAGTAGGAGGAAGGCAATCCTGCTTCCCTCTCTGCTTCTCTGTGTGCCCCACACAGAGTACTGTGCCCAGTTTGAGGCACCTGGTAATAATGGAGATATAAAGCCCTGGATAAAATCAAAAGAAGGGCCACACAGAGAATTAAAGAGGTCCAGGGTCAGAACTAGGAACAGAGCTGCAAAATCTGGAGCTGTATTCATTAGACTTTCAGAGATAAAGGGGCACATGTGCGGATTTTTAGAGCACTATCAGATATACATCTATGGGAGCAGCTGGGACTTACCTTGAGCAATCAGAAATATAATACCAGAGCCCACCACCTACAGTTAAAACAAGAGAGCTATAACACATGTACACAAAACATTGGTTCTCTGAGAGGGTAGTTAAAATCTGGAACAAACTCCTAGTAGAAGTGGTGGCAAGCAAAATCATGGACATTCAAGCACACCTTAGACTCCTACCTGGTTAGTAATATCATTACTGGATACCCCTAGAATTCAAACGAGCTATAATGGACTTTGGTCTCTATAAAGCTCAGAAACAACCTATGAAACCTAAGACTTAAGTTGCAGCATGGAGCCTGAAATCCCCTGCTCTCTCTCTGTCTCTGACTCTTTCTGTCTCTTTTCCTCTCTCTGTCTTTCCATCTATCTGTCTGTCTGTTTGTCTATCTTATCTATGTATCTGTCTGTCTGTTTGTCTATCTTATCTATGTATCTGTCTGTCTGTCTGTCTATCTATCTATCTATCTATCTATCTATCTATCTATCTATCTATCTATCTATCTGTCTCTCTAGCAGACTAGGGTGCCCACCCACCGTACCACTTTTTTCTCCCCCTCTTCTCTAGGTCACCCCCACTTTCAAGTGTTTTATTTTATGTTTCTATAATCAGACCCACCCCCAGTACCACTTCTTCATCCCCCTTCCCTCCAGGTCACCTGGCTCTGTTCCGCTTATATACATGGTGGTACCAGGGTGCCAACCGCTGGTGCTGCTGAACAGAAGCCCGGCACTGGGGTACCCAATCCCAGTGTCAGAAAGTTCCCTGAAATAAAAACAAAATACTTCATCGATTATATTTTCTTTTAAACCTGTCAAAAGAAAATGGTCCTTTGCCAGTCTGACCCTGACACCCCCCACCCACGCCACCCCAACCTCCCACTCAGCACCCACCAACCCCCACACCTTCACTTGCCTGAACACTGGGAGCATTCATCCATGTTCTTAGTATGAGAACAGTGGGACTTTTGAATATGATGTCTCAGCAGGAGTCGAACTGCCTGCTTGACTTATAGCAATGAGACGGTGAACTCCTGTTCTCGCTGTCTGTCTGTAGGAGGGGGCCTGGGTGCTCACCCCTAGAATAGCTTCCCCCTCTACCCTTCAGGTTTCCTGTCCCCCCATTCCCATGTTTAATTGTTTTTGTAATCAACTGACTGGTGACCACCCCTAGTTCCACTTCTCTTCATTTTCCTCCCCTCTAGGTCACTGGTGCTTTTCACTTTATATACTTGGCAGCACAGGGGTGCTAGCCACCAATGCCACCAAACTGTAGCTCAATCCTGGAGGGTGTCCAGTCAAAACAGTGAGAGAATGACAGCGAGTGAAGTAAATAAAGTGAGTGTAATAATAGCAAAGTGGTTATAACAGTGCATGCTTATGTGCATGATATTTAGGTGACAGTCCAATTGGGTTTTGTGCAATGTCAAGTATGTATGTTTAAATGAAGGGGGGGTTGGGCAAGGCCCCATATAGGTTGCAGGGCATAGCCCTAGTGTAAAACTGTCTAACAAACATGACAGTTGCAGAAAGATCATTTCTCGTGTTTTGACAGTCTGCATTTCTGTCCCTTCACTGCAGTTGTTTTTGAGATGTTGCTTCACTGGTATTATCTGTCACAGTTTTGCTTTCACTTTTTTGACATAGTGCCATACTGAGGTGCCAATCCCCAGGGTCACATCCCCTGAAATAAAGAAGACTGTCCCTTGTTGATTTTTTAATTTATAAAACTGAAAACAGTCCCTCATTGATCTCATCCCCCACACACCCCACACTGACCTCCAGCTCAGCACCTACCACCACACACCCTAAAACACTGTCAGTCACCTGAACATGTTCCATGACATAGATCCACTCTCTGATTGAAGACACATTTTTCTGCTGTAATCAGTGGTGTTCCACAGGGGTCTGTGCTGGAACCTATCCTCTTTAACATATTTAGTGGGAATATTGCAAATGACTTGAAGGGGAAGGTGCGCCTGTTTGCAGATGATACAAAACTGCAACAGAGTAGACACACAGAAGGCAGTGAAAGGTATGGAAGTAGACCTCAAAAATTTGGAGGAAAGGTCCAGGGATTGGTAGTTGAAGTTTAATGCCAAGGTTATGCACATAGAAAAAAAAAACAGGGATAAAGTATGCATTGGGAGGGCATCAGTTAGAGGAGACAATGACAGAAAGACACCTCAAAGTAGTCATCGCGGATGACTTAAAAGTTGGAAAATAGTGTGAAAAGGCAGCACAGAGGGTGAGTTGCATCCTTGGCTGCATTGGTAGGGGAATTACATGTAGAAAGAGAGAGGCTATCATTCCTCTCTACAGGTCCTTGGTGAGGCCACATTTAGAGTACTGTGGTCAGTTTTGGAGGCCCCACCTCAAAAAGGATATACAGTAGACCACCTGAAGACAGTACAGAGAAGGGCTACAAAGATGGTGCATGGACTGCGTCTTGAGCCATATGAGGCAAGACTCAGGGAACTAAATCTGTATACCCTTGAGCAGAGAAGAAACAGAGGGAACATTTAAGTATGTTAAGGGAATCAACACAACACGAGCAGAAAACCTCTTCAAGCAAAACAGGCCACTGCGTGTATAAGGAGGCACAACTTGCATCCAGTGGGAGGCAGGTTCAAAAGCAACCTCAGGAAGTACTTCTTTACAGTAAGGATCATAGACCCATGGAACAGCCTACCTTAGCAGGTGGTGGAATCCAAGACAGTACGCAAGTTCAAACTCACATAGGACAGACATTGTGGACAAATCAGGGTGTAGTCTAAATAAGAAGGTGGAGAGAAATCTGGACAGACTAGATGGACCATGTGGTCCCCATCTGCCTACTTGATTCCTGTGTTTCTATGTTTCTAACCAGTGACAGTGATATGAGAAAATGAGGTAAGTCTGGTTTAATGTCTTTTAATGGGCTTGAACTTTTATTCATGATTTTGTCATATTTTGAATATTTTTACACCAAAGTTTCAGTGTAGCCTTTTTGGGACCACCACCTCATGACCAAGGGTGGTGGAATTATGCAAATCTGGCCCAAAAGGCAATTTTGTCTCTTCACAAAATCACATTTCAGATGGGATTTGAACATTTTCACTGGCCTTGTTCATAAATTGGGGTTATAAGAAGGCTATGTGGAAAAGCTAGGGTCAAAATATCAACAACAACAACAACAAAAAAACAAAGTTATGAGTGTACATTGATATTTTTCAACACTCACTCATAACTTTGATCATTTTCAGTATTTTGACCCCAAATTTCCAACATAGCCATTGTTTTACACCACCTCGTAAATGGGATAGCTGTTGTTTTTCAAAGTCTGGCCAAAATGTGTTTTCACACCTGTTGTGCAGAATTATGTTTTAGTGTGGATTCAAACATTTTCATCTACTGCATTCATGAGGTGAGGTCATAAGAAGGATATGCTGAAAATTCCAAGTACAAGTATGGTAAAATGATCAAGTTATGAGTGAACTTTATAATATTTTGACATTCACTCATAACTTGTTAGGTTAGATTTCCCTGCTGCTAGCCTTTGGTAGAGATCAAGCTTGCTATCAGAGCAAGGAGGCAGCTGACTAAGGAGCTAGAACTTTAAGACTAGAACACTTTTGACTCAGCAAGAGAGTCACAACCTGTTGGGATTAAGCAAACAGATACTTTATTAGAAGTGTAGGGTATCAATTAGAATAAAAAACAAACCAAAAAAAAGAGTTAGTGTGATTTTCGAGTTGGGGGAAGGGGACTGTATCATCTTGACAGTTTGCTAAGTCAGGAGGATTGTTGTTTATTGGGGGTGTGGTTTAAGCAGAAGTAAGCCAAGTGTCTGCAGTTAGACTTCCCTGCTGCTAGCTTTTGAAAGAGAGCAATCTTGCTATCAGAGCAAGGAGCCAGCTGACTAAGGAGCTAGAACTCAACTACTAGAACACTTCTGACTCAACAAGAGAGTCAGACCCTGTTGGGATTAAGCAAACAGAAACTTTATTAGAAGTGTATAGTCTCAGTGAGGGTGAAAAATAAAACAAAAACAAAACAATAAAAGAGTTAGTGTGCTTCACTGAGTTGGGGAAGGATATTATATCATCTTGGCAGTTTGCTAAGTCAGGAGGAGAGCTGTTACTTGGGGGGTATGACTTAGACATAAGTAAACCAGGTGTCTGCAGTTAGACTTCCCTGCTACTAACTTTTGGGAGAGCAATGTTGCTATCAAAGCAAGGAGGTAGCTGACTAAGGAACTAGAACTTTATGACTAGAACACTTTTGATTCAGTAAGAGAGCCTGTTACAGGTCGGTATTGCCCTCCCACTTGTCCTTCCACCCTTCCATCCTTAGCCAGTTACACTTTTATAGACACTGGATTTGACTGACAACAGGAACTTCCTGTTTGGAAGCAGAAAAGGAAGGATCACTGAGACACATAAGATTCGCCATCCTCAAAGGAAAAGAATATCAGAGGTATCATAGGTATCTATGGAGATAGCAGACATTTTCCATAATGCTCGCCACAAGTTCACTCATACCCTACAATGTTGTTCCTTCTGCAATAGTCATCTAATCTGATCTTAAATCCATTTATAGTGTTGCTTCATATCACTTCCAATGGAAGCACATTCCAAAAGGCAACCACTCTCTGTGAAAACCATTTTTGTCTTTTGAAGAAATGGCATTGATCCCCCAAAAGCTGCAAGGGATGGACACGTGTATTATGCATTTGTTCTCTCAGCTCCATACCTAACACATCTCACAAGCAGTCATCAGAAATAAATTTGAAGAGCAAGCACATGTCCCCCTGTGAATGTCTATACTCCAGTGTGGACATAACTAGATTGTGCAGTCTAGCCATATAGTTTTTACCTTGTTGATTTTTAATAATGCTCATTGCTTCTTTTATGGACTGTCTATCTTATGAATGTCCAATTTCTTGTATTGTGCCCAAACCTGAGCACAATACTCCAAATGGGGTCTAACCAGGGAAATGAACATTAGGACTATGACCTTCCTCACTCTACTGGAGATATGCCATATAATATTGTTTTATATTCCATTTGCCTTATGTGTGATTTTATTGCAGTGGGTCATAAATTGGACGTTGTTTGAAATGGTGATCCCCAGGTCTCTTTCCTCAATGACTACTTTTAACGAACAACCATTTAATTTATATACTGACTAAATATTTTTTTACCAAAGTGCATCATTGTACATTTTTCAGCATTGAACATTATTTGTTTATTAGCAGGCCATTCCTCAACTTTATTTAATGCACTTTGGAGTCTGAATGCATCATCATTAGTTTTGATTGAACTGGTACCCCTTACCCCACTGAGCCTCCACCACCTCATTCTCCAGTCAGCTGGAGAGCGGGTGGAAGCACTCCTGACTCGACCAGCCGCCCAGCTCAGCCGACTGACACCTCAGTAGGGCTGCATGTATTGTTCATAGCAGCCAAAGTTCATGCAGCCTTCACATATTATATCCAGATATGTGAATGATTCATTCACATATCTGAATGTGTAGTATGGTAGGGGCTGGTAGCCCATTGGCTCATGCTGTGAACCAATGGGCGGCAGTCCCACCGAGGTGTCAGCCGGTGGGCGGCGGCGGGCAGAGGGATGGAGGTGCTGCCGCATGCCGCTGACTGGGGAGCGGAGCAGTGGGCCCAGTGGGTGGGTGGGGTACCACTTGACCACCAGGGATATTGGAATATTTTGCTTTACAAATGCCCGTGATCGGGCACATAGCAGTCCACTGGACCACCAGAGATATAGGAAGGTTTTCTCTTTTTGCACAGATGCCCGTGATCGGGCACATAGTGGTCCACTGGACCACCAGGGATATAAGAAGGTTTTCTATTTTTGGACAGATGCCCACGATCAGGCACATAGCAGTCCACTGGACCACCAGGGATATAGGAAGGTTTTCTATTTTTACACAGATGCCCACGATCAGGCACATAGCGTCAACTGGACCACCAGGGATATAGGAAGGTTTTGTATTTTTTACACAGATGCCCATGATCAGGCTGCAGGGGTGTCAGTCCCCGATGGCTGCTGCCTGGCAGGGCGCCAGGTGCAAGTTGTCGGGGATCAGCGAACCTGCATGCAAATGGGCCATAATGATATGCAAATGGCCCCATGTGTGCCTTGCACACATTATGGCCCTATTTGCATGTTCAGTTTTGAATATCGCGGTTGCTGTGCATGGCGCAATGGTACTTGCACAAGTGCATCTCCATGCTCCACTTTGGCCACTTGCACTGGTGCAGTGCCACTGCACCATGCACACTGGGGGTGGCCAAGGTGCGATATTCAAAGCTGCTGAGCCATGGCATAGCTCCTTTGAATATTGCTTAGTCCACACCCCTGCACAGCCAAGTTGAGCTGCGCCCAAGCTTGCGCCACAGCCTGGCGCAGTTTGAATATCTGAGCCTTTGTGTCCTACTAGACAACAAAGAAACAATCCAGTTTATAATACAAATATGTAGTCCTAAATCTAACAATAATGTTATTAATTCCTGATGTGGTAGTTTATCAAAAGCCTTGGAGAAACCCAGAAATATAATATCTGCTGAGTTACCCTGATCCATGGCTTTACTCATCTTTTCATAGAACTCCAATACGTTTATGTGGCATGATCTGCCCTTTGTAAATCCATGCTACATCCTATCATCCATATTTATATCTACTATATATGTGCCAATGAAATCCTTAATGATACCCTCTAGGACTTTTGATAGTATTGATATCAAGCTCAGTGGGCAATAATTGCTATTAATTTCTTGCCCTCTTTCATGTAACGGTATTACTGTGACAGATCTCCATACACGATCACTTCTCCACTGTCTAAAGGCTTTTGAAAAATGTGTACTAGTGGATCAGCTAGTTCAGTTGATAACTCCCAATAATTCTAGGATGGAGGCCGCTCTGGACCCGGGATTTATTAGTCCAGTTTGACAGCTTTTTCTTTAACACTGATCCATCCAGTTTAATAGGACATAGTACATTCCTATTATCCATAACCCATTTCAATTTATCACATTTTTTATTAAATACAGAGGTAAAATACCTGTTCTGTATTTCGGGCTTGTGATTGGGATCCCTGATCAATGTACCTTCTGAATCTACTAGTGGTCCAACCATTGACGTATTATCTTTTTTATTGTTTAAGTACCCAAAAAATACCTTACGATTGTCTTTAGTTTGTACTATCAGCTTTTTTTCATATTCACTTTTAGCTTTATTAATTGCTAATTTTATTTTCCTGAGGGAACATTTATAATGGTTCCATCCTCCTTGATCTTTGCTCATCTTTGCATATCTACAGTATATGCCTTGTTTTTCTTATTAATCAGTTTCTTGATCCTTTTACTCATCCAGGCTGGCAGTCTTCCAGTTCTATTATATTTTTTATTCTTAGGTATATAGCAATTTATTTGGGTATTCAGTTTGCCATCTAGCAGATCCCACAAAATTTCTAGAGGTTTATCTGAAATGGCTTGTCTCCAGACCCACTGTACCAACTGGATCCTCATACTATCAAAATCTGCTCTTCCCAAATTCAGCATCTTAGTTGTTGCTTTATATTTAAAACTACTTTCTTGGATCACAAATGAGACCATCATGTGGTCACTGTTCCATAATGGTGTTGTTGTTTTGCAGCCTTGTGTCTGATCCCATATTGCTTAAGACCAAATCAAGAATAAAGTCACCCCTGGTGGGTTCTTTTCACATATTGTGTTAATCCAACCTGGTCAAAGTTTACAAGTACATTAATTCTACCTGATTTGAATCCTGGACATTAGCCCAGTTCACCCCAGCAAATTAAAGTCTCCTAATAATATAATCCTGTCTACTGGGTTCAAGTTTTCTATAAGTTCAAACATAAATAGATCGACCTCCAGATTAGAAAGAGGGGGGCCTATAAATCAGACCTAGAAATATTTTCTGTTTATTTTTAGGGGTTAATTTGATCCATACTTGTTCTTATTCTTAGTGTCAATTTGATATTCTTCAGAAGGTATACTATCAGATACATAGATAGCAAATCCTCCTCCTTTTCTGTGCTCTCCAGATTTACTGTATAGTGTATAGTCATCTTTTTTTTTATCCCAGGTATCCCTCTCATCCCACCATGTTTCTGTGATTGTGCAAACATGCATGGATTCAGTGCTCAGTAGTTATTTTAATTCCTTAAATTTGTTTACCACACTCCTAGCATTTATTAAAAGACAATTCCACCCTTCAGCTATCTTGTTCTTAATATGTACATGTTGTCCATTGTATGGAGTTCTGAGAGTCATAAATTCCCCTTAGTCCCCACATTTTATAGTTTAATGACAGAGTATACTATTGTTGAAACTGTGGGCAAGAGTCCTTGTGCAACGGTTCCATGTCACCGAGAGACAGGAAATTTGCAACATCGTTACAGCAATGGCACAATGCAACAATTGGCATTGTGCCATCACTGTATAAAAGGGTATTTTTTGGGGGGCTCTGCCCACTGTACCCCCGCACTATTGATTACCAATTCAAAGTCAGAGTTGGTTCAGGGAGGGGGCGAACTCCCCAGAGACAGCAGCATCGGGAAACCAGCAGACCATCACAGCAAACAGCTGATTCTGTCACTGTGATGGTCTTCACTCTTTTCCCATCACTGCAGTGATGGTATATGGTGCCAAACATATTCTTATGAAGTAGATCTCTACTGAATAATCTAGCATCTTTAAATGTGTCACAGTGTTCTATGTACTCCTATCCCTCCCTAGAGCACCATCTCTAGAGTGGCCTCCCCCCCCAGCTGCTGGAGGTCAGACTCTGAGCAAGGAAGAAGGAGACTTGCAAAGGAATACAGGAATTTCCTGTCCCAGAAAGAGGAAGGGCAGGAGCAGTAAGGGCACAAAGGCAGTAGGGTAAGAAGGAGAAATAAATAAATAAATGAACTGATGAAGGAGAAAGCATAGAAAGCAACAGGAGAGGAGTCACAAATAAGACATGATGGGAGTGCTGCAGTGCAGTGGCTGTGGGGTGGTAGTCTTCTGGGAGAAGTTTTGGAAGATGCAGTGCTGTCCTATCTACATGCACCTCTCTGGGCTGAGGGAGGAGGTTGCTCATCTCCACACTGAGTTGGCCAGGATTCAGGTGACTTCATCCTTCTTCCAGGGACCACCGAGCCAACCCCCACTGTCTCAAAGGTTGCCTGGGTGGAGGAGTAGCTGGACTATGGAGGGCTCAGGAAGGGTGAGGGTGGTGGGGGAGAGGTACATCCCTCCTACAGTTAAACTCCACATCTCCTATGCTGCACTGGCATGGTGGGACTGTCCCAAGGAGTCACCCACAGTGGAGACCAAGGAGGATGGGGGTGTCTTCCACGGTGGAGACCCCGGAGAGGGAAGCAGAGGACCACAGAGGAGGAGGAAGCAATTGCTGGTGAGGGATTCTATTGTTAGGGGGGTAGACTTGGGGCAGATGGAGTGGGAAAGAGGGAGGTTAAGTGCCTACCAAGTGTCATGTCTTGGAGGGATGGAAAGTGCATCCAGAGGATCGCTGTGGCAGCAGGATAGATGGGAGAGCTAGACATCATTGTCCACCTGGGGACAAATGTTCTGGCTGGTGATGAGGTTAGGGTAGTGGAGGAGGATTTCAGAAAGCTGGGGAGGGTGTCTTAGACAAGTGGCATGCACTGTAACCTTTTCGGAGGTGGTACTGGTCAATGACAGTTGGGAAGGCAGGCCACTACACATCATGAGATTAAACAGCTTAATCTGGTTCAAGGTCAGTTGGCATTCATCTGTATCCCCCTCCCCTTGGTCATGCCTGAAAATAGGCATGATTTGTCTAGTGCACTTACCCAGTCAACAAAAATGAACTAAATAAATAAATAAATGTATGGTTGAAGGACTGGTGCAGAGCAGAGGTCTTCAACTTCATTGGGGTCTGAGGTCCCACCTGGCAGGATGAAGGTCTATTCAAGTTGGATCGACTGCATCTATCTGTGCGGGAACCAAGATCCTTAGTGAGAGGTTTAAATGATTAATTGGCAAGCATTTAAACTAGCCAAGGGGGGAGGAGATAGTAGGCAAGAAGAAGATAATTGCTCCCCCCCACAGGATGAAGTAGTCAGTAGGGAGGACCCTAGGGTTGGGAAATTGACACTAAAATCTAAAACTGAGATAGGCAGACTGGCAGAGATAAGAAAGAATGGGAATAAATACAGGAGAGGAAGGGAGGGAAGACATGGGGATAGGAGGGGAGCTATTAGAAGGGTAGGTTGCAAAACTTGAAAGGCCATGTGCACAAATGCCCGCAGCCTGGGAAATAAAATCACAGACCTAGTGGCCTTGACGGCAGAGGCAGACCTAGACATTGTTGATGTTACTGAAACATGGTACATGGGGAAACCACGAATGGGATAAAACCATACCAGGTTGCATTCTATTTAGAAAAGATGGGGTGGGAAAAAAAGGTGGGGGGTGGCTATCTACATCAGGAAGGGAATTAAAACAACTGAAGTTCAGGGAATGCAGGAGGGAGTGGAATAACTGCAGGTCACCCTGGAGAGAGGAAATTGAACTGCCATTCACACAGGTGTGATCTACAGACCTCCAGCACAAGGGGAGGAGATGGCTGGGGTACTAGTGGAGACCATCCACAAAATGACAACCAAAGGTGAAGTGCTGCTGATGGGAGATTTCAATTTGCCTCATGTGGATTGCAGCACCCAGGCTGCAGCCACAGCCAGGTGGAGCAGCATCCTGGATGCCCTGCAGGGAGCGTGCCTCAAGCAGCTTGTCATGGAATCCACCAGAGTAGGAGGAATATTGGATCTGGTACTCACCAATGGAGACAGAGTCACTGATGTAATGGTGGGTAGCCACCTGGGGTCCAGTGATCAATCATACGGTGTGTTCAGTGTGAAACCAGTGGAGGAGTCAAACCACACAAAAGCAAAGGTCCTGGATTTTAGACAGGATGACTTTACAAAAATGGAGGAATGTCTCAAGGAAGCCCTAGCATGAGAAGAAGAAGGGGGATGAAGAGAAACAATGGGTTAACCTTAAGGGAGCCATAGCAGAGACAACAAGCCTTTGTGTTAGGCAAATAAACAAAACAATGAGAAAGAAAAAAACACTATGGTTCTCAAAGGCTGTGTCCGGGAAGGTAAGAGAGAAAAGACTAGCTTTCAGAAGGTACAAGGAAACACAGAGGGGGGAAAACAGTGAATTGTACCCAGAAAAGCAGAGGAGGTGGGGAAGCAGTCAAGAGTGCAAAGGCACAAACTGAGGAAAAATAGCCCAGGCAATTAAGAAAGGTAACAAGACCTTTTTCAGGTACATTAGTGATAGAAAGAAGACCAGGGGTTGGATTGTGAGGTTAAAAAGGGAGGAAGGGGTGTGTGCAGTGGGGGATCTAGAAAAAACAACTATCCTGAACAAATATTTTTGTTCAGTATTCACAGAAGAAGGGGAAGGAGAAGGACCACTCCTGGGGGATAGGAGCACCAGTGGGAGAGAGGTGGACACCAGCCTGTATATGGAGGAAAGAGTCCTAAAGGAACTCAAGACTCTGAAAGGGGACAAGGCTATGGGGCCAAATGGGATACATCCCAGAATATTAAACTTAGAGAGGAGCTGGCAGCACCACTAACAGCCCTATTCAACAAATTGATAGAGACAGGGGTGGTTCCAGAGGACTGGAGGAGGGAAAATGTTGTCCCTCTCCACAAAAGTAGGAACAGAGAGGAGGCTGGCAACTACAGACCAGTCAGCCTAACCTCAGTGGTGGGGAAATTAATGGAGTCACTGCTAAAGGAAAGGATTGTGATATTTCTTGATTCCAGTGAAGCACAGGATCCAAGGCAGCATAGATTTACAGCAGGAAGGTCTTGTTAAACAAATCTGATAGATTTCTTTGACTACCAGGTGACCAATGAGGTAAATAGGGGAGGGGCGGTGGATGTGGCCTACCTAGATTTCAGCAAGGCCTTCATCACTGTCCCACATAGGCGGTTGATAAATAATTTGGCAGCCTGGGAGTTAGCCCCAAGGTGGTAAACCGAGTCAGAAACCAGTTGAGTGACAGGACACAGAGGATGGTGGTAAATGGTGTTCAAACCAAGGAGAGGGGGGTGACCAGCGGGGTGTCACAGGGATCCATGCTGTGGCCAGTCCTCTTCAATGTCTTCATAAGTGACATTACAGAGAGGCTGGAGGGGAATCTATGCCTCTTTGCAGATGACACTAAGATCTGCAATAGGGTCAACACTCCGGGGGGGGGGATGAGAAAGGACCTAGGCAGCTTGAGGAGTGGTCAAGAGTGTGGCAGCTAAGATTCAATGCAAAGAAGTGTAAAATCATCCACTTGGGGCACAAAAATCCAAGAGGGAGTATAAGATGGGGGGTACTGACGGACAACAGTTAAGAAAGGGACCTGGGGTAATCATATCTGATGACCCAAAGGTAACCAAACAATGTGAGAAGGCTGTGGGGAGAACCAATGGGATCTTAGGGTGCTAGGGAGAGGCGCCCAGCAGCAGAAAAAGGAGGTGGTTATGCCAATGCACAGAGCACTAGTGAGACCTGATCTGGAGTATTGTGTCTAGTTCTGGAGGCTGCATCTCCAGAAGGACATAGACAAAATAGAGGCAGTCAGAGAAGGCAACAAAAAATGATGCAAGGACTGCACCAAAAGTCATATGAGGAAAGACTACAGGACCTCAATATGTATTCCCTGGAGGAGATGAGAGACAGGGGGGATATGATAGAGACATTCAAGTACATCGGGGGTGTAAACAAGGTACAGGAGGATAGCATCTTTCAGAAAAGAATGTGTACAAGAACAAGCGGGCATGATGTGAGACTAGAGGGGGGTAGTCTCAGGGGAAACATGAGGAAGTACTTTTTTCACAGGAAAAGTAGTAGATGCTTAGAATAGCCTCCCAGTGGAGGTGGTGGTGGTGGGGGGAACAGGGGAATTCAAGAATGTATGGGATAAACATAAGAGTACTCTAGCAATAGGGAAGAGAGGTAAGCTTCAGATCAACTAGAGTCTTCCAGCAATGCAGTAGGTAGGAAAAGTGAGACTAGGTTGGGTCACATGATTCTTTTCTGCTGTCACCTTCTATGTATCTTTGTGTATCTTTAACTTTGCTAATTTTCAATATTTTGACTCCAGACTTTCAACACAGCCATTTTCACACCACTTCATAAACATAACAGGTGTTATGTTTCAAATCCTTACAAAATGTGTTTTTTGCACTTCTGATGCAAAATGACATTTCAACATAATATGCAATAAATCTATTTATTTATTTATTTGAAAATTGATAACCAGGAGAGGCACACTGAGCTGAGGCTTATTTCCTGGTGTAACCCTGTGGAATGGATTCAGGAGGATACAATACATTACATGTAACAGTATGCAAAATGCTGACATAGAGCAAAAAATGTATACTTTGTTGATACAAACTTGGAACAAATTAAAGTACAGGTATGCTGTGCAAATACATGTGCAGGAGGAAAAGTGTGAATTCGACAGCAAAGCAGAACAGAGGCAAGCAATGCTCAGTACCAGAGATCAGTAAAGGATTTGGGGACCCACAAACCTGAACTACCAAAATAACCAGGGGGGACCTCCAACAGAAAAAAAGTACAGGTGGGTGGTGGGAGGAGCTCCAGCTGGAGTCTGAGGGAGCCTGAGGAGGAGGAGAATGAGAAGCAGGTTCCATAGTGTTGGCAGGTGATAGTAAATGGAAGATTGTCCAGCAGAGGAATGGGGGTGAGGACTGGATACGTTTCTCTGTTCCATGGAGCAGAGGGAATATGGAGCAGGACTAACTGGAAGGGGCAAAGAGGAGATGTAGGAAGGAAGGGAGCCAAATTAATACTTGGAGATGAAGGAAAAGCAGTGTAACTGTTGATGTGAAGGTAGTGGGAGGATGGAGAGACAGAGAGGAATAGAGGGAGCAATGGTGCAGTGGTGCATGCCATCCCCCGATCCCTCCTCTGCACTCTGTATTCTTATCGCACTATTGACATTTTAGACTGCTAAATTTGCACCTTATGCAAATCATTTTGTATGTTCTGGATTTTCTTGTTTGGACTTACGTCATTTTGTAAATCATATTAGCTCATTTGATGTGCTATTATATTGCTCTGTACTGACGTTGAGTACCCCACTCACGTCTCATACTGTATAATTGCTCAAATTCATCATGTATGTTTATGGATCTGCCTTGTTTTGGCTTTGTTGGTGTGTTATTATATTGCTTTATACTGTCTTGCTATATCTCACTTCACTTTCCCCCAGGTCACACCTGGAAATGAGCTCCAGCTTAGTGTACCTTTCCTTGTTACCAAAATTTTAAATAAATAAATAAAATGCATGGAGAAGAGTTTGCAACACAGTGAAAAAAGGCATTCCAGAGAGTGTCCAGTCTGGCAAAGGAGCTGAAGGAGGCTGTACCATAGACTATATCTGCATAGTCGAAGACCAGAGTTATCATTTTGACTCATGTTGGACCAGCAAGGGTAGGCAGTCTTTGTTATGGTACAGTGCACCTTGCTTAAGGCTGAGTTTTGAATGGGTAGCATCATATGGGTGGAGAAGTCAAGCTTGCTGTCAAGCCACATGCAATGATTGCACCACTTCAAGAGTGGAACCATCCAGTGTGGTGAAGACCAGGGGCCCGATTTTAGAAAGAGATGCAGTGGCACAGGGAACTTGCAACAAAGGTGTTGGATGCAAGTTGTGATTTGCGGCATAACTTGAGTCAAATGGGATTTTCAAACACAGCTTGCATCTGTGTCAGAGACAGCTGCATCAAAGCCCACTTGCAGCCAACAACCCAATGCAGCAGGTCACAAGTGGGCTTGCACCATGGTGTGGCTGCCACATCCTCTTTTTTGGGATTTTGGAAACCTGACCATGGACACAGAAGGGCTGGCAGTTAGACCAGCCAGGAGGTGGTCTAATTGCCTTGCGCCCACTGGGGTGAGGTGGGACAGGGGCTGTAGAGCACACCAGGGGTACAGTAGGTGGTGGGGGGCTGGAGCACAGGTAGACAGCCCTCACAAGCTGTGGCACCCTGCAGGCTGGTATCATGTTGTACTGTACAACTGGTATGGCATCCGTGTGCCCATACTGTACTAGGCTATTTCTCACCCATCTCCAATGTCCTAAGAGGTCATTGGTGACATAGTAGCCCCCAACAATGGGACCCAATCTCCCCCCCAAGACAAGTCACCCTGCACCCAGTCCTATTCCAGCCCATCCTCGAACCTACCCAAACACATAAGTGCCAGTACCTGGTGGACTAGTGGTCCCCCCACTCTCCCCACCCTGACAGGCAGTGCCTAACCACCCCACCCCCCAATGCCTGGTGCAATTCTACTACTGGCACTGCCCTCCACACACCACCACAGCTAGCTGCAGAATGTGTTCTGCATGTTCTGCACACTGTACTGTGTATGCTGTCATTGAATAAGCATTCTGTGGTGGCCATCTTAGTGTGCAGTGGGCTGTGCCAGTTGCAGAAGCATGTCTGAGAGAGTGGTGGGGAGTGGGGACCACTAGAGCACCAGGGAGTCTGATTGGACATTTTCCTTGTTTATTTTTTCATGTTGCCATTTTGTTGTATTAGTTTTCCTCGTGCCAGGTGATCATATGGGGGGGGGGCACTAGACTAACTAGGGGCACCAGTTACACTTTAAATTATATGGTCACACTGCATCATCACCCTGCCAGTGTCACGTCACATGGGCTGTGCCACTCTGTGCTTTGACACTGCCTATTTTTTCAAACCACCCCCGTGATTCCTGTCCCATAGTGTTGCACCATGTGTGGGGGGCCGCCGCATGCATGCGGCAAATACCTCAGATGCAGCCAACTCTCTGCCACTTCTTGCAGTTTGTGGCAAACCCCAGTGTTAGGTGTGGGGACCCTGCAGATTATAAAATCTGGCACAAGGTCTCTGGAGCAACTGGGGGTTTGCCACAACCCTTAGAGGGATGCAAGTTGCGTCTCTCTAAGTGGTCTTTGATAATCAGGTCCCAGAAGTCTTGAGAGCCTAGGCTGGTTGGAACTGAAGATCATAGACACCTTTTTTTGGTATTAACCTTGAGATGGTTGGAAAGGGACCAGTCCAGGAAACTGTGGAAATCCTGTTGGAGCAGTTCTTTCATGGGAGTGGTTGAGGTACCGAGGCGAAGATGACTGTATCATCTGCATACATATATATATATGTATGCGAGTTGACACAGGCAGAGGGGAGGTCATTCAGAAAATTCAAGATGTATGGTATTCAGTGACCTCTTAGGCACTGCGGCTCTAAAGGACAGTAACATTCATGTAATGAGCACAACAGTACTCAGAACCACCAAAATAGGTAAAACAGAGTAACACTGACTAGTACTCTAGTGTTAAAAATATATATTTCATTAAAAATACCCATTGGCATTTATACTGCAACAATCAAAAAATCATGATAAAGTACCAGCTATCTGTTAGTTTTACTACATGAGTTTAAACTTCATGCACATCATGCAATTTTAATATATTTCATGTAGCAAATTTAGCAGAACAGAATATTATCAAGGTATAATAGATCTGACTATAATAGAGTTTGTAAGGTCTGCCATTGAATAAGGAGTGGATTCTAAATATTTTCTAACACCAGCACTTCATCACAATTTTTTGATTGTTTCTGTATAAATGCCAGGGGGTATTTTTAATGAAATATATATTTAATTATTTAATACTAGAGAGTACTACAATCAGCATTACTTTGTTTTTACTTATTTTGTTGGTTCTCAGTATTGTGCTCATTACATAAATGTTACTGTACCTTTAGGAGCACAGTACTTCAGAGAGACATTGAATACCATACATCAACCTTTGGGAAAGCACTACCATGTGAAATGTGTCAGGTGACGTCAGAGAGGGGTTGGGTTCTATTGGAGTGAACACTTCGAGGAGAGTTTTACTACTCAAAATACTGAATTTTATTTCTGTCAGTACTTGGTATACTATCTGGTCGATCAACTTATGACATATGAGTTTGTTTCATTTGAAACGTAAGCACTGTGTGGCACTTTACAATAAAATACAATTTGACACTGTTTTGGAACTAATATGGCAGTCCAGCGTATCCCTGTGGAGCTTTTTGGAAATCATTACAAAATCCAAGCCCTTATAGGTGCCAGTCCAACCATCAGTTTATCCTGTATACCATTTCATTCATTGTGTATACAATTCAATGCCCTTGCCAGAAATTATGTGTGGGTAAGGACTATACACCCACTGAAAAATGACTGGAGGAACATTTCCAGGACATTAGTAACAAATGAAAAGACTCTCTCTCATTGAAATATGCTACAAATAATCACATGGATCAGATCCCAGGGGGACTATGTGCATGGCACTGGTCCATATCGAACCTACGGTTGGGGGAGAGATCACATGCAGAAATTACTCCAAAAAGAAATGTGATGGATATACATGCTGCAAACTAAAAACCCAGGAGGATTAAATGAGGAAATGGACTTCAAGCTGTTCTTATAAAGAGTTAAAATGCCCATCTTGTATGGACTTATTTGAGGGAATATCAAAAAGTTCCTGCCACATGGCAATAGTGCTTGTTTCCATCGTCATAATTTTTCCTTTACCTATTATAATACTCTTTTCCTGCCCCACTCTTTCCCGACTCGCTACAGAATAATTTATACATGGTCGACTATTGTAATGTTAACAATTCTTTCCATAAATAAATGACTATTATAATGTTACAATTCTTTTAAAAATGTTTTATAGAATTGCTTATTCACTACAATATTGAACAACTGTCAATGAATTGCAATGTTAAAATTTCATCTGTTAAAAAGGACTTTGTTCTGATTATGTGTCTATTTTATTTTCTTGGTACCTTTAGGCTTGCAGAACTGCAATCAGGATTCTCTCTCCTTTTACAGCTGCATGGGCAGACCCCTGCAGTCAGTTAGGATCACATCACTGTAGGAGAAAAGCAGAACTGATGTCTGTGTTCTCCTACAGTGATGTGATCTCCTGTCCACAGCACTAAAGTCGCTTGTGGTCTGCGGTGTCTCCTCTTCCCCAGTCCTCCACTGGTGCAGCTCCCCTCTGCAACACTCAGCTCCCCTGCACTACTTTCTGCAACTGCAGAAGTGATGGCTCAGTGCAAACTGCGCATGCACAAGTATTGCACATGTGCAGATCAGTCAGAGCCGCTATCTTGTGAACGGCAGGCTTTGGTTCAGGAAGAGCTCTGACTATGGTTTTATTGCTCTCATTAAACAAAAGCACTCACAGTTGCTCTGGGCAGCTGTATCAGCTCTGACCAGAGTTTGTTTGTTTCTTTTTTTTTTTTTTATTAGACCTGTTTCTCCACCTCCGCTGAACTGACAGGAGCTATGACCTCTTCCTCTGAGAGGTACATACCTGGTCCCTCTAACTACCCTGCCTCGGCCACACCCCTAAAAATTCCCCACACAGCAAGGCCAGGGTGAGGAGTGCCAGCTCACTCCCCCCTCCCGGAAACAGCAATCCAGAATTGGGGGCCTGCTACACAAGAGCAATCGGGGCCATCACGGGTCCTGCCAGGTCCCAGTTTTTCCTCCCATGCAATGGGTAGGGCAGCTGTCTGCTCCTCTGCAGAGGCAGCCAATTGCTTTGAAAATGGGCTGACTACTTGTGCTTGCATTTGTGCTGACACCCAGCTGCCGTTAGGTGTCAGTTGACAGAGCACAGTTGTATCCCCCTTCACCCAAGGAAGGAGAGCAGTCCTCCAGATGCTCAATCTTTATCTCTCCTGGCTGACTTCGAACGATCCAAGTCCATTCCCAAACCTGGGTTGCTGGTGTGGTGCGAGGTGTGGCGTCTAGCACCTCAACCCTCAGCAGCACCTGGCCAGTGACCAGAACTTGTTTCTCAAGTTGCCATAGTCAGCCTACCAGTGGACATACAGTAGATGGCAAGAACCAACTGCAGATCTCTGATGTTTCTAAAGTAATGGAATATTCCACTAAAGGGTAATTGCAGCCTATAGCTTATGAAGATAACATTGTCTCCATAATTTCTATCTTTTTCTACTGCACAGTCAGTTCACTAGTTTTTAGCCATTTGCATTTTGTAGTTTTTGATGTAAATCTACTGTTGGTATGTGGTACTGCACTTTAAAATTATACTGTGAGCTGTAAGCAAGATCTGCATTGGACTAACCAATCAGTTTAAATAGTACTGTGCCTTTAAAAGCACAGACTACTTAAAGCTGGCTAATCCTCAGTAAGCCTACCCCCTGATGAAGAATCAGTTGAGTCAAAGTGCTGGGGCATACTGGTAAAAGGTATCCATGCATATCCCAGATCTGTTAAGTATGTGTTGAAGTTAAGGGTTGGCCTACAAAGCCATAGACAGCCAGGCAGAAAACTGTGGGGAAAAAAATGTTCCTTTTGCATACCATTTACAATTTGCTAGGAGCAGCCCTGGTATCCAACAGGTCACTTACCTCTTTGTTGCAGTGAGCCTTACAAATGTGGACTGGAGATTTTTTGTCTATGCACAGCATGGTGATGTCTAGTGGTTTGGAATAAAATAACTTTTAGTGTAGGCCCAGTGGTGCTGAGGGTTGAGATGCTGGACACCACACTCACGCCATGCTGGTGACCGGGGATCAGAATGGACTAGAGGCATTCAGGGGTCAACCAGGGAGGAAAGGATTGAGCATCCAGAGGACTACCTCCTTCCTTGGGGAGGGGGTCACGCTGTGCACTGTCGACTGACACCCAGTGCAGACGCAAGTACAGCAGTATTGGCCCACACCAGGGCAACGGCTGCCTCCAGAGGTGGAGGCAGAAGCCGCCCAGCCATTGCATGGGCGTAAGGGTGGGAGAAATGGAGGAAAACTGACATGGCAGGACCCATGATGGCCCCTGGACGGCTTCCTGGTGCAGCTGTCCCCCAATTCTGGATTGCTGTTTTGGGGCTCGCACTCCTAGGCCCTGGCCCCACCATGGAAGGGGGAGGCTGTGGGGAATGGTCAGGATCTGTCAGTGGAGCCAGAGGATGTACCAGTCCAAGAGAGGGGTCGAGCCCCTGCTGGTATGTGGATGTGCAGTAAAAGGTCCAATAAAAGAAAAAATCACTTTTTGCAACATCAGTCTTACAGTCAGTGCCAGGACATTTATTGCCACTTCTTAGAGTGCACAGAGGTGTTGTTTACAGTCTTGAACCAGATCCCTCTCACCCTTTCCCCAGAACATGCTGTGAGATAAGCATTAATTTGCTCAGTGTACCTTTCCTGGTGAAACAATTCAATAAATAAATAAAAAAAAAAAGATCAAGATCTAGTTAATCATCAACTCTTATTCCTCATGCTTACTAAAAAGCACTTCAGGTCTTTCTATTTGTGCCTTGTGTGTGTGTGTGTGGGGGGGTACTTTCAGCACAGGCTCAGTTCCAGAAATAGATTTTTTTTTTAATTAAGGGTCTATGTTTTGACATAAATTTAATTTTTTGTCACTTCCAGTACATTATCCTCCTGGCAAGACATCCCTGTTTCATTGTGCAGATGAACTTTCAGTAGTAAGGGAGGCATATACAGACTTCTGATCAAGACCAGACAGCCATTCTTAGCCATCTGGAGAACATACCCAACTGACCTTAATTAAGGCTTCATCAACACAGAGGGTAGATATTTGGAGGTCACTTCTAACTACACCTCAGCCTATGATTTTCACTTTCTAATTTTCAGCACAGTTCAGCATTTGCTTCTCAGCTGACTGTGCTGGTCTTGAAGCTGAAGCTTCTTTCACAGGTGTCTTGTCCTTTGAAGTCACCCAACAACTGATCAGAGCTAACAGTTTTGGTATGTCTGCTGCCTTCTACCCAATTCAGATTTACTATTATATATAGATTAGAACCTTGGATCTTCAGCTTAGCCATCAAAACCCATTCCTGTTCCTCTGGTATCATTTTCAGCAGGGCATTTTTTTCGAGCTGTTCCTCATCAAGACATTTTTCAGCCAACACAGCTTCTAGTCTGTGGTCAGTGCTTAAAACAAACTGTCAGGGGCAAATCTCAGCAGGTACATCTGCACTCATGTTATTCTATTCTATTCTGCTGAATCAAGATGCCATACTGTATTTTCACTGACAATGAGAGCATTTTCAGGGTCACTCTGCACATCAAGCTGTATGTTGCTGGCCACAGCATCCAAATCAGAATCCAGTTGCACTTCCACATTCCAACCTTTGTCTCCTCATCATTCCAGGTTGGGAGATAAGCTGTCTTCAACACTGGGACACAATCCTCTCCACTGACTCTCCAGGTCTATATCCTTCTAACAAAAAGTCTGAGTGGCCCTCCCTGCAGGAAGAGAAGGTGCTTTTCCTCGGTGTCCTGGCCAACTTTCCCCATTCACTAAAATACCACCAACAGCTTAATCAGTTTCCGTTTCAGTTGGTTTGCATCTGAATCCTGCCTAGAATAAAGCTAAAATAGGCAGCATTGTAAAAGCCTTTCTTTCCCAGTCAACAAAAACTAAATATATTGGTGCATTCATTTTAAATATGTAACTCTTGTGTGGTATTGCCACAGAGTTTCTGATGGCACATGCATGAAGATATTTGTGTCTGCAGACCCCTATGGTGCTTTGGCAGACCACTTGCATTCCTTGTTTTGCACACACTAGACAGTTTGTTTTGCTAGGAATGCCTTGACAGTTTTTCAGTCTCCAACATTCAGACACATTTTGCATAGAACTTTTCTGGGCACTTCATAAAATCTTTTAGCATATTCCATAAAATATTTGGCATGTTACTTAAGGTGTGTAAGAATATTTGCAAAGAAGTTACAAACCTTTAAGAAATACTGTGTTTAGGTTTTGAATGTGGCCAGACATGGCCTGGAAAGAACGGTTTGTTTTAATTTGGAAAAGGGGAAGGGGAAGGGGGGTTAAATCAACATTATGCTCTCATTGACATGAACCTGCTTCTCTTTATGCTCACATACTTTTGAGTGTTTATATACTTAAGGCTTGTTAAATGCAGTAAAAATGGCATCTGGGAGGAAATTCAAACAATTGAATTGTGTAGCCAAATGGGAAATACCATTGAATTAAAAAAAAAAAAGGAAAGTTTTTTTTTTGTAACTTGCCCCCAGTAAACCATATTTGAATCTATTTTACTGAAATGCTTTAGACATCATTAATATTCAAGTTCTGTAAACTTTATGTCCCAAATTTTTTTTATGTTTCAGGTAAAGTGTAAGATTATTAAGCAAAGCAATTTTTTCTCAGATCTTATTTTTATGGATTATTGTAAAGGGGTCAAAGCCTTAGACCTCATAGGAACATAGGAATGCACACAGAAAGGGAATGTAGTCTGCCCTGTTTTTGTTGCCTGTTACTATACCCTGGACCCTATGTGGTCAGAGGTGCCCTTCCCTCCTCCCTTTCCTCTACTTATTGCACCCATATGCCTATCCCACGCGTGCTTGAAGCCCACCACTGTCTTGGCCCCCCCACAACTCTTCTGGCATGCTGTTCCAGGATCCTTTCTAAGAAGTATTTCCTCACATTCCTCTTCAACCCCTCCCCCCAGCTTTATAGCATGTCCCTGTGTTCTGATGTTTCTCATCCTCTGAATGAGACTACCCTTCTGCACCTTGCTCACCCCTGTGAGATACTTATAAATCTCAATTATGTCCCCTCTTGCTCTCCTCACTTCCCTTCTTTTGCTAGAACTCCCACTCCTTAGCACACTAGCATCTGGCTAGCCTGGACTACTGTCTTGTTGCACTGTCCCACCACCTTGAGATCATCAGATATGATTACCCCAATGTCCCTCTCTTGCTTGGTGACTATAAGTAACCCCTATCTTATACATGACCCCCTGCACTTCCTGCCCAAGGTACATGACTCTGCACTTTTGGCATTGAAATCCAGTTGTCATACCCTAGACCACGCCTAGTTTTCCCAGATCCCTTTGCATTCTCTCTACCCCTTCCTGGTATCCATCCTGTTGCAGATTTTTGTGGCATCTGCAAAGAGACACACCTTTCTCTCCAGTTCATCAGCAATGTTACTTATGAAGACACTGAAGAGGACAGGTCCCAGTACCAATCCCTGTGGTAGTCCACTGGTCATTCTCTCTCCCCCCGAGTGACTATCATTTACCACTACCCTCTGCCTCCTATCCTAAAACCAATTTGGTACCCAATAAACCATCTTCTCCCCAATGCCCAGGTTACTAAGTTTCTTAATTACCCTTTTCGTGGTACAGTGTCAAAGGCATTTTTGATGGTCAGGTAGGCCACAACCACTGCCTTCCCCTGTTCCACCTCCCTAGTCGCCCAGTCAAAGAGATCTATTAGATTTGTTGGATGTGACTTCCACTCTGTGGAACTGTGCTGCCTGTGATCCTGCAGCTCATGTGCCTTCAGGTACTCCATCAATCTCCTTCAGCAGGGTGTCCATTAATTTCTCCACCAATGATGTAAGACTGACTGACCTGCAACTGCTAGCCTCCTTCCTACTGGCACTGTTGTGCAGGGGGATCACATCAGCCCTTCTCCAGTTCTCTGGAATGACCCCCATCTCCAATGAGGTGCTGAATAGTGTTGCCAGAAGAGTGGCTAGCAGAGTGTTCAGTTCTTTAGTACACTTGGGTGGATCCCGTCTGGCCCCATTGCTTTGTTTTCCTTTGGGGCTTCAATCCCCTTTGGACTCTCTCATCTGAGACTGGACCTGTGTCCACTTTCCCAGGAGCCTGCTGACACATGTTGGCACATCTCCTCCCGCCTCCACTGTGAAGACTGAGCAGAAGTACTCATTTAAAATGTTATCTTTTCCTGATATTCCTTGGCACAGTTCTCCCTCCAATCCTCACTATCACGCCCCTTGCTTCCCTCTTTTCACTCATATCCATGAAGAATGTTTTCTCTCCTTTTTTGACCTCCTTGATGATCATCTCTTGTTTTTAAGCCTTTGTCACAATTTTTTTGAAAGCCCTTCCATTGTAGCCTTAAAGAAGCTCTTGAGAAGCAAAACAGAGATCCTCAATGCTTGAATACTGTATGGGTGTTCTGTAAGAAAAAAGGCAGATTCAGTTTGAGCTGCAAAAGCAAAACCAGACATTTCTGTTTTGAATTATGGATGCCTATGGTGCTTGGATCTCAGTGTGAAAACCTGAGATGGGCTTTTGATCTTCGGAGAAGGCACCTTGAGCAATGCTGATTTTGTAATTCCTGAAGAAGGATTCTTTGCAAAATGTCACTGCAAAACTTAAGCCACATGATTCACCATAACAATTATACATGATAGTATATAATTTGTGTATTTTTTTCTATAGCAGACAAATAATTCTCATTTGTTTGAAGTTGAGCACAGTGTTTTCAGAGACTTTAATATTAATTTGAAGTGTCCCAAAGACACTTTCTATATCTGCATTAATTATCTAGGAGTGGGTGACAAGGCAAAGAGTATCCATTTATTTCTCTCTCACTCTTTCTCCATCCCCTCCAGATCTAATATTTGCAGTGGTAGCAAACACCACCAGTAGCCATGTTGGACCATGTTGTATACTACCATTATACACTATCATTTTCTGCACATTGGGTAACACAGATCTAAGGAGAATGATATTACTTCATAGCTCACCATAACATATGATGTCATTACTGAAGGTGCTGACTACCACTGTGCTAACAGAAGTGGAGCAATAGAGTGAAGGTATCATAATCTCCCCTCTTTCCAGGTAAAATGGAAGGAGTCTATGGCACCACTTCCTCCACCTCTCTGGCCAGACTAGACAACCCTTGCATCTCCTTCTGTCAGTTTGCTACCAACTCCCCCTCTCATACCCACCATGGCTCACTCTGCTCCTCATTATCCATTCTTCCTCTACCTTCACATCACTAGAACCACTGTGCCTCATTCACTTCCGAACACTGGTGTGGATTATTTTCCTCTTACCTCTCCTCACTCCTCTGCTCTATCCCCTCTGCCTCCTGTTCCCTCTGCTCCAAGGATCCTTGCACTTTCACCAGTCCTCATCCCCACTCCAATGCTGGGTAATCAGCCTTTTACTATTGTCTCCCTTCACTCTGGAACTTGTTCCCATCCTCTCTCCATTTCACTTCCCCCTCTGTTTCCCTCAGGTACCAGCTGAAGGTCCTGCCCTCTCCTCTCCTCTGCTCCTGTTTTACTCCTACTTGACTCCCCCCTTACATTTTTCTCCTACCCTGGTGTAAGTGAGGGAGAAATTCCTGATTTTTGCTGCTTGCACTTACTTACACTTGCACTTACTCCTGTTTTAAATAATCGATTCTGTTTAGCTTTACTGTAACTGCAAAATGTGACAATGTGATGTAAATGCATTAACTGTGTACTGTGTCCATGATTTGTCTTTGCCTCCCCTGTTTCCTTCCCCCAGGTCGCACCTGGAAATGAGCCTTGGCACAGTGTGCCATTCCCGGTCACCAATTTTCAAATAGAATAAATAAATAACAATCAAGAGAGTATATTTTCTTTTAATCAAAATTAGTGATTCAGTTCAAAGTAATCATAGTTATAAATGTCAAAACAAGTAACATGCAGTTAGCAATTTAGGGAATTGCATGACCAGTTTTCTTTTTTGTCTTCTTATCTGCAAACCAAATAAGTGAATTAACTTGAGAACGGGAAGCTCCTTAAAGCTAGAGAGGGATTTTTTTTTAAAAGCAGTGATTCTGACACACTTTTATGTTTTTATGGCTGGCCTAATTTAAAGTAACTGATAAAGTCTCTGACAATATTCACTGTTCACCTTCAGAGCTACAAGCCCCCTTGATTATGTTTTAAGCAATTTCACCTTTCAGATCTCTTTAAATTTGAACGACATGGACACAGGCAGACATCTTATGGAAATGCCTTTCCAATGCCATTTTTTTTTCATTTTGGGAGACATTTCTTTGATGTCTTTTTGATAAGACACATTTAACAGATTCTTCATCATTTGGCGATTCTTCTGACGTCATCACCACTTTCAGATGTAAATATTGTTCATGTGTTGAGTAAAAACAGCTGGGTCTTGACAGTTTATCATGCTTTCCTCCCCAACTCCAAATCAGTTTCATATGTGACTTGCTTTGTTTTTCCTAGACTGCACTTCTAGGTTTGCCCTGTTAAAATATCGCACTCAATAACACCTTGGGGGTCACGAAACCTCATTCTACACTCAGGGTTCAGCTGTTTGAGGGGTGGATGATGAATTTAACTCTTTGCTTAATGTGTGTACATTCTCAAACACAAGTGCTGCTCGCTAGCATCCCATTCAGACACAGCTGTTGTAGAATTAGACGCCAAAACACCCAATGGAAAGAAACCAAATAGAAATCTGAGAAAAAAAAATTGCATGTTCAGAAAACATCAGTTCGCACATTGTTTCACATTCCATTATAGAAGCAATAATTTTGAAGTTGTGGCAAACACAGGTGAACATTACCAAGTGGAACAAAAATGGTTATCTTGAATGTACCCTGAAAGCAGAAAATATGTAAAGTATGAAATGATGTTGTGTTTATGAGAGCTTCTTCACAAATTCTGTAAATGAAAATATTAACACACTTGCTAATCCCCCCCTTTATTAATCACTCTGTTGCATGGCAGAGTGAAGTAACAGGGTGAGGGAAATTAGTAGCAAGGCTAAGGTATATACAGTAGTTATCTTTGTATAACTCTGCTAGGAGAGCTGCACCTTTCACTTGGTGGTAAAGTCCTGAGTTGAGAGTCAGAGGGCTATAGGGTCAAATCCCAGTCACCCAGGTTATGGAAGCAGTAGGCTGCAGGACCTGGAATGCTCAGCAGGTGGCCTCAGTGGCAACACCTTCACCTAGTGACACCTTTTGTACTCCTGAGAGTGATACACAAAAATGAAGGTCAGTCCTCTGAGTAAATCCCCTACTGTTAGTCTAAAAGACAGCAGATTGCCACTCTTGTTCCTTGCACAAGTCATTTAATGGGCTTCTCTCTTGTAATGGCAGATATGGGCTTGAAGTTTTATATCAGTCCTAAAACTCTGGCTACTGCAGGTGTCCAAAGTGACACAATGATCAGTGAAACACTGCAGATGGGTTTTGTCCATGCAGCAGCAGCAATACATTAAACAGAAGGCATAAGAGAACTGGGCTGGCAGTATAGCCTAGAGGTTAGCGTGATGAACTGTATATGAACTTGGTACATCCAGCAGCCAGACCTGGGTTTGACTCCCATGACCTCGACTTGCATACTGTGTGACTCTAAACAAGTCACTTAACCACTCCAGTATTCCGGGTTGCCCCTGAAAACAGGCACCTGTGCCTAGTGGGCCTTACCCAGTTGCCAAATAATAGAATAAAAATAAAATAAAAGAACAACTACATTTGCAGCCAATTACATGCCTGGATGTTTCCTGAAATTTCTGTGACATCTCTAGAGAAATATATTGTTGCCAACAGTACTGTTGTAGGTTCACTATAGAGAACCTCTTTTGAAATATCATAATACTGACATAACTTGATGGCTACAACTGTACACCATCTTTCCTAGGAGCTGCGCTGCTGAAAGCAGCTATGACTATGCTTGCAATGTGGTACATCAGATATCATCTACCTCATTAGAAACACAAAGGAGTTTTATAAGTCTTATAACCCATGTATCCCTATCTGTGTGAGAGTCAATGATCTATTGCTGTCTCTGATCTTGATTATATGAAAGTGAATCGGCATTGGCATTTTGCTTTCCTGGTCCATGGGTGACAGTAAGGTTATAGCCTTGAAAGGCTAAGCTCCACCTTAATAATGTGACATTACTGCCACTCATTTGAGTTAGACATTTCTGGCAATTTGTATTAACATAGACATGGAAGTGTCTCCCATACAAGATTTTTTCATTTTTTGAGAGCTCGGAGAATGCCCAGGGTAAGACTAAAATGTTTTACAGTGCAAAAGGTGTGACAAATGTGAACCATTCCAAGCCTCCTTCATCAGTAGCACATGCAATTTCCCTTTGGTTAAGTGTAATTGTGAGATTCTAGGTAACTTTGGGTTTTCCAAGATTTCATTAGTTCCAGAAATACTGTAGGGTATGCATTGGCCATGGTGAGAAAATTACAATTGTGGTTATCCATACCCAGCCATGTAGAACCACTCTTTTTAGAGGTCAGGAAAACAGGTGAAAGACAAAAGTTTTTAAATACCACCCCCAGTTGTCACATCTCAGCTATTCATTTGTACAGCTAGCCTAATAAGCTGTAGCCAAAGCTTAATACTGCTGTGGCGAATTTGCCACATGACCAAAGTTAATGTAGTATAGAAAATTTGAACACTCCAGTGTAACTCAGCCATTTTTTGAATTGTTTCACCAAATTTTCAACATGGACTTTTGGGACCCCACTCATGAAGAGTGCTACTGTCATTTTGTTCACTTGTCCCAAAAGGTGATTTCACAGATCGACTGTGCCATTCTTGTGCCATAGGTGCAAAACACATTTTGGGGCAGGATATGAAAATGACAGCTGTACTGTTAATAAGGAGGTGTGCAAAATGGTGGCGTTGAAAATCTGGAGTGAAAATATTAAAATTGGCAGAGTTAGAACATGCGCAACATGGCTTTGAACCCCACCTCATGATCAGTGGCACTTTTATTTCATTAATCGGTCCTGAAAGGTAATTCCAAACAGCAACCGCAAAATCACCTTTTGGGACTGAGTAACAAAATGACAGTGTCAGAGTTCATGAGGTGGGGTCCCAAGACCCCATGTTGAAAATTTATTGCCAGAATTCCTAAAAATGGCTGATATATCAAAATAAGTTGAAAACCCCATTGACTGCCATTATACCATGCTTACCTTTTATTCTTCAGTTTGCAGTTCGGCTTTGAAGAGTGCAGATGTGGCCCTAGTCAAGAGACAATGACAGTGTTGACCTCCAGAGGTAAGTATGGGGTAAGGGGGGAGCCAGGAGGGAGTGCTCTGTGGGAAGGTGGGATGGGGGACAGGGACTGGGGCAATGATGAGGGACTGTTTTCTTTTACAGGTAAAAGGACATAAGGGGACAGTTTTTATTTACAGGGAAACAATGGCACACTGGGGTGGGCTCCCAGTGTGCCATGTGAGTTGGGAGGGTACATGATGCTGACATGAGGATTGGGCACCCCAAATGTCAGCACAGGGTGGAAAATATATCTTGGGCACACTGGGGTGGGTCCCAGTGTGTCATGAGTTGGGAGGTAACATGATGCCAACATGGGCATTGGGCACCTCAAAGTCAGCATGGGCACAAAAAGAAAAAAGAATTTGGACACACTGGGGTGGGCTCCAGTGTGCCACATGAGTTGTGGGGTACTGGCGTTGACATGGGGATTGGGCACCTCCGATATTGCTGTGGTGATGGAGAATGGAGGGAGCAGCAAGGACAGCAGCAGTGGGAGGGAGCAGGAGGTTGTTTTTTTTCTGCTGGTGCTGAGAGGGAATGGAGGGAGTGGGGAGGACAGGAGCAGTAGGAGGGTGTGGGAGGAGAGCCATCCACAATATGGTGGCAGCAACGCAACTGAGCATGTGTGGCATTGTGCATGCATAGTTGTGGTGAGTGGCATTCTGCCATTCACAATATGGTGGCAATAGCAGAACTGCACATGCATGCAAGACTCACATGCAGTTGTCCCAGAATAGGGAAGTAACAGTCAAAAGAGTGCAGCTGTTTCTCCATAGTAGGTAATTGTTGCAGAGTGTTATAAGTTCCATTGGACTTTCAGAAGGATATTTCCAAAAGTTCAATGAAACATGCCACGATCAGCGATTTTAAGGCAACAGATCATTCCCAAAATGGCTGTAGGCTCCTCCCACAGTCGTAAAAACTAGCAGGGATCCTGTCAGCACCTTGTTTGACAGATTCATCTGATACTGACTTGACCTCATGTTCATACAACTGAGTGTTACCATGATTTGTAAGTGACAGATCCTGAAAGCTTTGTATCACCACTGAAACCTCCAACCCCGAGTCAGGCTCACCTGAATGGAAAGCTTGGTTGCATCCACTAAGGTCTCACCTAGCTCTCCTTCAACAGCTCAGTGAAAAGATCTTCCATGTACTCCACTAGAGAACAAATTACATAGAAACATAGAAACATAGACTTTTATGGCAGATAAAGACTGCTTGGCCCACCTAGTTTGCCCATTTCCTACCTACAGGATAAGCTGAAGATCCTAGTTAACCAACAGCCTATTTCTTCCTACCCCCCACAAAAATTGTCTTATGTCTGTCCCATACATTCTTGAATTCTCCCACAGTTTTAGACCCCACAACCTCCTCAGGAAGGCTGTTCCATGTGTCCACCCCCTCTGTGAAAAAATACTTCCTCACATTGCCCCTGAAACCCTCCCATCTTCAAATTGTGTCCCCTTGTTCTTGCATCTCTTTTCTGAAAGATTTTTATTTGGTTCACACAAAGACTTGTTGCCTCTGGATGGCAGTTTTGATGTTTCCCATTGTTTCTCCACCCTCCTTCTAGCCTGTTTGCTAGTGCTTTTCTAAGGCACTCTCCTATCTTGCCAAAGTCAGCCCTTCTGAAGTCCAGTACCTCACTTTGTATGGCTTGACTCTGTAAATAAGTTTATTGTGAACCACACTGGTGGTCACTTGTTCCCCGATCGCTACCCACTTCTAGATATGAGATCTTCTCACTGTCCCCATTTCAGAGTACAAGGTCTAAGATTGCTCCCCACAAGTGGGTCCCAAAACTAGCTGTTTGAGGCATGCCACCTGTAGGGCATCAAGAATGGCCCTGTTTTGGATGTGGCTGCAGCAATGTGCTCCAGTTAACATCTGGCATATTCAGGTCTCCCATCAACAGTATCTCCTTTCTCTGCATCCTAAGAATGCCTTCTGTCATATCCTTGTCCATTCCCTCCCCTGACATGGGGTCTGTATACAACTCCTGTGCGGATTGTGGTGCAATTTCAGTCTCTAGGGCACCCACAGTGCCTCCTCTCCTCCATGTTTACTCTTTGTTCAGTTGTTTATCCTTACCTTACATAGAGAGCTACTCCCTCTTCTCCCTCCATGTTCTCCTGTAGGTTGTGTACCCTGGTATGTTACATCCCAGTCATGGTTCTCTGTGTACCATGTTTCTGTGACTGCTATGATATCCAGGCATCCTCTTCCATCAAGGCCACCAGTTCAGGGAGCTTGTTGCCCAGACTACAGGCATTGGTGCTCATTACCTCCGTTTCCTGATGGTTTTACCCTTTTTGTCCCATCCCTGTCCTTATTGCCTTTGTCACTTTCTTCATTTACCCTGCCCTTCTCCTATTGACATCTCTATCTTGGGTTTTACCTCACCTACTACCTGATTTTTGGGGGGCTGATTTCCCTCTTTCCAGTTCCTCCTCGTAGCTAGTTTAAATGCTTGCCAATGAAGCATTTAAACCTATCACCTAGGATCTTGGTTCCTCCTGGACAGATGCAGACCATCACACCAGTATAGGCCTGCATCACTCCAAGTGGACCCCAGTCCCCAATAAAGCCAACTCCCTGAGCTCTGCACCAGTTTTTCAAGCACTGATTGAATCCCATGGTGTGGAGCACCCTAGCCTCACCTATGCCATAGACAGGCAGCACCTCCGAGAAGGTTATCGTGCATGCTACTTGTCTGAGGCCCCTCCCCAACTCCACAAACTCTTCCTGCACTGCTCTGATCCCTTTCTTAGCCATGTCATTTGTCCTCAGGTGGACAATGACATCCAGATCCCTCCCCTGTCTAGCTGCTGTGGCGATCCTGAGGATTCGCCTCCCTGTCCCTCCAAGCCATGGCGCCAGGCAGGCACCTTACCTCCTCTCCCTTCCTCCCCCAGTTCTACCTTCCTAACAATGGAGTACCCCACCAGGAGTTGTTTCTTTCCCTTTGGGTCCCCTGCCACCCTCCTGTGGGTCTCCTTTGTGGAGGTTCCCAGCATCTGCCTTGGTCTCCACTGCGGGTGCCTCCAAGAGACCACACTCTGCCAGAATGGCATATACATTCTGGAGAGGTACAACTGGAGGATGCACCTCTGTTACACCACTCTCCCTCCCTGAGCCCACTGTGGTCCAACTGCTTCTCTTTCTTGGCAACCTCTGAGGCAACGGCAGTGGCCCTGGTGGTCCCTGGATGGGAGAGGAGGTCCCACAAACCTGGCAACTCAGCCTGGAGATGAGTAACCTCCTCTCAGCCCACAGAGGTGCACAACACCCATCCTCCAGAACATCTCCGAAGACTGCTGTTCCACATCCATTGCACTGCACCACTCCATCATGTCTTATTTCTGGCCCCTTCACTGTTGTTTCGAATACTTACTCTTTCCTCTGTTTATTTTTTTCTCCCTACTTACTTACTATCTCTGTGCCCTTTAAGCTCCTGATCTTCCTGTTCTGAGACAAGAAGATCCTATATTTCTCAGTAGTCTCCTTACTTGCTCAGAGGCAGACCTCCAGAAGCTGGGGTGGGATGGAGAGCTACTCTTGTCCTTCTAGAATGGTGAGTCTTTGGTGGCTCTGTGATCACTCACTTCCTGCTCTCAAACAAGAAGTTCCTGTTGTCAGTCAAATTATGTGCCTATAAAAGGAGAACTGGCTTTGGGTGGTGGGTGGAGGGGAGGGAAGGAGGGCAATATATTCCCAGTAGATAAATCAAGTCCCAACAGCAGCTCCTTTATCCTGGTGTTCTCTGCCAGTTCTTTGGCAGAAGTTATCAAGTGCAGTGTTTAAATCTGGCTTTAACCTGGCTTCCTTCTAACTAAGCCACTTACCCTACTTAACAGATCTTTCTTCACTTAGTTAAATTGCACAGATAACAGTCCCCTTCTGCCACCTGAGACTAACACTTAGAATGCTAAATTGCTGCCAAAACAATTTCCTCTTAGGCTCTGTATGGCTTGAGCATATTAACATGATACACCTTATGTTTGTGAGTTTGACTAGGCAGTTAAAGCACATATCTCACACCATTCAGTAACAAAAAAATGGACCATCCCATGCAGCCTGCACATTGTTGTGCCTCACTGAAATAAGTCCAGTTGCTCTCTATCCAACCTGATATATGCAAATGAATGCACATCAATTTTACCATGTTTTCTACTTGTGCTGGGCTCATAGAAGAGTGTGGACTCCACTCAATGTGCATATGATCCAGTCAGGCCTCTTTAGGCTATGCCTCATTAATACAGCTATCTCATTATCCATAACTATAACAAGCTAAACAAATTTAATCTATTGTATGTTCCTGTTTAATCCAGAAAGCTGTGTTTCTGAATATGTATAATTCAACTCATAGATAATTCTGTTTTGTCCCATTTAGTTTTACCTCATTACTATGTAAATAAGGTACTAAATAAATAGTAGAGTTTTTTTTTGTGTATAGTTCTTTGTACCTGAAATGTTTGAAATGTATGACAATCAATAAACAGTCTTAGTATAACTATTGGCATAACTTACAACCACAAGATTTAATCTTTTTCTTGTGTGGCTGGAATTACTATGTGATCCCTATATATCAATAGCCACACTATTGAACAGCTCATCTATTATTAGCTAGGGCATAAGGGGATCTTTGTCTTTACCGCCTACTTTCCATCTTTTCTGGCATGCAAAACAGGTCCATCTGTATCAATCCACAGTTGGAAAGATGGTGGATCAATAAAAGTTCTGGAACAGACAAGTCCATTTTCAGTTTATCTCTAGGTGCCCAGCAGGCTGAATGTCATGAACGAAGCCCTAACATCTGTCCCAGTAATAATAATAATAATAATTTTATTTATATAGCGCCTTTCGATATATCAAGGCACCAAACAAATTAGTCATAAATTCAAATTTCAATACAAAACCATCAAACACTACAAACATTATAAAAATACGCCATAAAACATGATAAATTACAATAAAATTCCAAACATATTACAATTCACTTAACTATCTAAGAAGGCCATTCTCCATAAATATGTTTACAGTTCTTTCTTAAATATCTCCACAGAGGTGCAATCCATAACCGGCATGGTAGAGAATTCCAAAGAGTGGGTGCAGTATGAGAAAATGCTCTGCTGCCAGAAGATTTTAAACTTACTCTTGGAATCTCCAACAACCCCATGTCAGCCGAGCGGAGTGATCGGCTAGGGCAGTAAGGAACCAGTAGGTCTTTCAGATAGGATGGACTCTGATCATGAAGGGCTTTGAAAGTCAATAAAATGACTTTAAAGGTGATCTGCCACTGTACAGAAGCCAGTACAGTTCCATAGCACCGAAATAATATAACAGAGCCTACTTGTCCCAGTCAAAACCAGGCTGCCACTTATTCTCGCCAGCTGTAGGTGGTGGATTTCAACCCCAGAAAGCCCAGAAAGGCGCGCAGTAATCTAGGCGAGGACACAAAGGCATGGACCAACGCTGCCGCGAGTCAGACGGAACAAGGTGCTTAACCCCGGCAATATTCCTGAGATGGTAAAAGGAGGTCCTGATGATGGCTGACACCTGAGATTGAAAAGTCAATCTATCGTTAAGGATCACCCCAAGGTTGTGCACCCGTTCAGAAGCCGGTAGTGACATGCCGCCAAGAAGAATTCCGGAAGGCGCGGCAGTATACGACCTCTCAATCTGACCACCCAGGTCCACCATCAAAACCTCCATTTTCTCCGAGTTCAACTTTAACCAACTAGAATCCATCCAGTCTTGGATTTCCCCCAGACAGTTATTAAACACTGAGAGAGCTCCATCCTGGTCGGGTGCGAAGATAGGTATAGCTGGGTATCATCTGCATAGCAGTGTAACCTTAGCCCATACCGCCTTATAATGTTTCAGGGCAGCATTTACACTGCAACAACATGGGTGACAGCACAGAACCCTGAGGCACTCCACACAACAAAGAGACTGGGCCGGAGGAAAAAATCCTCGACACAAGTCTTTGTGATCTCCCAATAAGGAATGAAGTGAACCATTTAAGAATGGTTCCAGACATTCCACAGATTTGCCTCTGGTGTGCTAGCAACACCATGTGATCCACAGTGTCAAAAGCTGAAGAGAGATCAAGGAGAACCAAGATGGAACATCTCTTTTGATCCCTCACCCTCAGAAGATCATTTAGCACCCGAACCAGCGCAGTCTCGGTGCTGTGTCTTTTATGGAAACCAGACTGGAAGGATTCGTAGATACTATGGATGGTCAAATGGTCATCCAATTGGGCAGCTACGACTTTTTCAATAACCTTCCCAATAAAGGGAAGGTTAGAGATGGGTCTGTAGTTAGAAAAACAGTCTGGGTCCAAGGAAACTTTCTTCAAGAGAGGTGTCACCACCGCCTATTTCAGGGAGCTAGGAAACTCACCTGACTCCAAGGAGCACCAGACTATTTGTGCCAACACTGAACCAATGATATCCACACAACCCAAAATTAGGGTAGTCAGTCCAGGATCCAAGCCGCAGCTTGTAGGGTGCACACTATGGATGATCCTCATAATATCCACAAACTCAGGTCGACAAAAGGAACTCCAGGAGAATCGAGGCTGTGTTCAGGCACTCCTACAACATCACCCTTAGAGGTTGTTGGACACAAGTCCGCCTGATGTCAACCACCTTAGTTGCAAGCATCGAGCGAGCTCATCGCACTCGATTTGTGAAAAGAGGCTTTCGAACTTGCAGACAGACTGGGTTGCACAGTCTATCTAAAGTTTGGAACAGCTGAGCCGGTCAATTCTGAGCAACTGCAATCTCCCTGGAAAGGAATTCTGCCTTCTTATGGGTGATTGCAGATTGATAGCTAGTATAATGTTCAATCAATCTAAGGTGGTCGGCATCAAGGGCAGACTTGCGCCAGCAGCGCTCTAACCTTCGCCCTTGTCTCCGCATCTCCCTCAGAGTCCCATCAAACCAAGGGTTCCTGGGGTGACAGGAAAGAGGGTGCTTACGAACAGGAGCAATAGAATCCAGGGCAACCGTGATGGCCTCATTATAGGCCAACACCAGTGCCTCTGGGCTACTGCTCACCAACACGGGGGATGATAAGTCAAGGACCGCTGCTAGGCCTTGTGAAGTAACATTCCATAATAGGCGGTACCTGACCATCTCCACAGGGGATGGCCTTCTTGGGGGGGTGCAAAAATTCAACCTCACGATGTGGTCAGACCAAATGACTGGTTCTACCCCCATGTTGGATGCATCAATCCCAAGAAGGAAGACTAAGTCGAGAGAGTGTCCAGATTTATGTGTAGCAGTGGAGCTACCTGTGTAAGGCCCAAAGAAGACATTAATTGGAGGAAGTGTTTACCAAATTGTGAGAGTTCATCGTCAACCCAGGCATTGAAGTCACCCAGCACCATCAATCTGGGTGACTCAAACAACATGTCAACGAGGAAGTCTGCCAATTCCTGTAAGAAGCTTCCCATCTCCGGATGGACGGTAGATGAGAATGATTCAAATGCCTACACCTGCTACAACTGTACACTCAAAGGACTCAGCCTCACCCACTACCACATTCATGAGGCCCAATTCAGTCTTAAAACAGACTGCAACCCCACCCTACAGTCCAATCTTGGGTGGTATATCACCAGTACCCGCCTGAATCATGGCCTCCACTATAAGGCCAGAGTTTTCATCCAGCCAGGTCTCGGTGATGCAAGCAGGTTGACCGAACCAATAAGGTCGGCAATAATAGCAGTTTTATTCCTAACAGACCTGGCATTGCATAGCATCGCCCGAGTTGGACAAGCCTCGGAGGTTGTCAGGCCTATCTGCCTCTGAAATCAGTAGTGCCCATGGGTATGGAGACCAGATAATGGACCCCAATCTGGATTCCATTTCACCCCGGGCACCTTCTGGACTTAATAACCCCAACATGATGGCCCGCTTGTTCATCCTCCCTGTTTGCGCACCCCACCCCCCTCACTCTCCAGTATTCTCAAGGCATAATTATTTGTTGGTATATATCCCTTTTTCTTCTTCCATGTTTGCACACCACATCCTTGCCAACAACTGATCCTGTACATTCAGGTTTCAGACTTGTGGTGATTCCTCATTGCTGCAGTGTGCCTCCCTAACTCCATCCCTTAAACAGACTTGGAACATTTTGATGAGCGTGTATGGACATCTGTCTGGCACAGTGCCTAGCACTCTAGTTTCTCTGTGCACTCATGCTGGTCGTTCTCTGAGGTCTCAGACACATGTGAGAGACTCAAGCACGTCTGAATCCCTGTCTGCTATACTGTCAGCTCTCACAGTTGGCTGCATGAGGGGAAGCTTCTTGTGTCACTGGCTCTGCTTCTGGTGCACATGTTGTAACCTCATTTTGCAACTGTGGGGGGAGTTTTGGTGCCCCTGATTGTGTTCCTACCACTCCAACTGTCTCTTCAGTTTCTAACTGTGGTGAATCTTTGGAAAATGTCAAGTGTACCCTACCCCCAGTTCATCTAATGCAAGGATATGTAGGCTTTTCTCAGTAAGACTGTGGCACACCCTTCCAGCTCACTGTTTCTCCCTGAAACTATGCCATGTCCTCACAGATTACCATCCCCTTTTATGGCTGGGTAAGATCTTCCTAGTGCACTGACCATGCCTCCTCTGCACACCATGCAGATTCACTCAGCAATTTGATGGAACCATTTGCTCATTTGCATTTGCCTCTGTTGTGCACTCCTTAGTAGTGCCAGGCAGAACAAAAGGCAGAGAACAGCAAGAGGAAGGAGGTGCTGTTAGAACTTTACTACTTTACTGGGACGGAAGAACTAGAACTCTACTACTGGGACCTTCAATTTAGGGTAAAACAACAAATAAACAAATAAATGAGTTAGTGGTTTGTCTCAGTTGGGTGAAGGAACTGTTATCTGTGCAGTTAGCTAGATGAAGAAGGGAATTGAATTAGGGGAGGGCTTAGGCGGCAGGAAGCCAAGTGCTTGGATTTAAAACTGCCCTAGATAGCTTTTAGCAGAGAACAGCAAGGGGAAGGAGGTGTTGTTAGACCTTTACTACTCTACCGGGACTACATAGCCTTCCCTCCTTCCCCTCTACCCTTAGCCAGTTTCACTTTTATGGGCACAGGATTTGACTGACAACAGGAACTTCCTGTTTGGCAGCAGGAAGGCAGTGATCACAGAGGCACAAAAGACTCACCGACCTAGAAGAAAAAGAGTAGCTCTCTATCCCCCCCCAGCTGCTGGAGGTCTGACTCTGAGCAATTAAGGAGACTACTGAGGAATACAGGAACCTTCTGTCCCAGAACAGGAAGTGCAGGATCTTTAAGAGCATGGAGGCAGTAGAAAAGTAGGGAGAAAATAAAATAAAATAAAAAATAAATAAACAGAGAGAGGAAAGAGTAAGCATACAAAACAACAGTTGAGGGGCCAGAAATAAGACATGATGGTAGTGGTGCAGTGCAGTAGCTGTGGAGCAGCAGCAGTCTTCCAGGAGAGATTCTGGAGGATGCGGTGTTGTCCCATCTGCAGGCACCTCTCTGGGCTGAAGGAGGAGGTTGCTCATCTTCAGACTGAGTTGGCCAGGATTCAGGGGAACTTCTCTCCCACACAGGGACCACCAGGGCCACTGCCTCAGAGGTTGCCAAGAAAGAGGAGCAGTTGGACCACAGTGGGTCAGGGAGGGTGAGGGTGATGGAAAAGAGACCATCCTCCAATTGTACCTCTCCACAATTGTACACCATTCTGGCAGAGTGTGGTTCCTCTATGGAGGCACCCACAGTGGAGACCAAGGAGGATGCTGGGAACCTCCACAAAGGAGACCCACAGGAGGGGTGGCATGGGACCCCACAAGGGAAGAAAACAATCCTCATGAGGGACCCATTGTTAGGAGGGCAGAACTGGGGAGGAAGGGGGAGGGATGTAAGGTGCCTGCCTGCTGCCATGACATGGAGGGACAGGGAGCAAACCTCAGGATCGCAGGAGCAGCTACATGGGTGAGGGATCTGGATATCATTGTCCACCTTGGGTCAAAATACCTTGTTGAGAAAGGGATCAGAGCAGTGTAAGAGGAGTTTTTGGAGTTGGGGAGGAGCCTTTGACAAGTAGCATGCACGGTAACCTTCTCAGAGGTGCTGCCTGTCTATGGCATGAGTGAGGCTAGGGTGCTCCACACCATGGGATTCAATCAATGGTGCAAACTGGTGCAGAGCTCAGGGTTTTGGCTTCACTTGGGACTGCTGGTCCACCTGGAGTGATGCAGGCCTATACTGGTGTGATGGTCTGCATCTGTCCAGAAGGGGAACCAAGATCCTAGGTGATAGGTTTAAATGCTTCACTGGCAAGCATATAAGTCACCAAGGTGGAAGGCACTGAAAAGGAGCAGGGAAATCTGAGCACACACCACAAACAAATCGGGGTAATTAGTGAGATAAACATCAAGATGGAGAAGTCAGTAGGGAAAAGGGCAGAGGTAAATGGAGAAAAAAGGCAATGGCAGTAAAGACAAGGATGGGGCAAAAAGGAGTGAGGCCATCAAAAAATGGAGGATAATGAGTACCAATGCTCATAGTCTAGGTAACAAGCTCCCTGAACTGGTGGCCTTGATAAAAGAGGGATGCCTGGATATGGTGGCAGTCACAGAAATACGGCACAGGGAACCATGCCAGGATGTCAACATCCCAGGGTACACAATCTACAGATGGGACAGGGAGGGTAGAAAAGGAGGAGAAGTAGCTCTCATGTAAGGAAGGATCAAAGCAATGGAACTAAATGGTAAACAAGGAGGCAAGGAGGCACTGTGGGTCACCCTGAGACTAGAAATGCACCACAATCTACACAGGGGTTGTATACAGACCTCCATCTCAGGGAGGAAATGGACAAGGAAATTATAGTAGGCATCCTTAGTATGGCAGAAAAAGGGAGATATGCCAGATGTTAATTTGAGCACCTTTGCTGCAGCCATATCCAAGAGCAGGGTCATTCTTGATGCCCCTACAGGGGCTTGTCTCAGATAGCTAGTGTTGGAACCCCTGGAAGGGCACAATCTTAGATCTGGCACTGTCAAATGGGGAAAGAGAGAGGATCTCAGATCTAGAAGTGGATAGCCATCTGGGAACAAGTGACCACCAAACACTGTGGTTCATGAAAACACAGTCACAGAGTCAAGCCACAAAAGTGAGGGCACTGGACTTTACAAAGGCTGACTTTGTCAAATGGGAGCATGCCTCAGGAAAAGCACTAGCAAATAGGCAAGAAGGAGGGTGGAGGAACAATGGGGAACATCAAATGCCATCACAGAGGCAACAAGCCTTTGTGTGAAGCAAATAAAAAAATCAAAATGAAAGAAAAAACACTATGGTTCTCAAAAGAGGTGGTGGGGAACGTTAGGGAGAAAAAGATAGCGCTCAGGAAGTATAAGGAAACACAGAAGGAGCAGGACAGAGAACTGTACCAGTTAAAGCAGAAGGAAGCGGAGAAGGCAGTCAAAATAACAAAGGCCCAAACCAAGAAAAAGATAGCCAACTCAGTTAAGAAGTGGGATAAAACCTTTTATAGGTACATTAGAGAGTGAAGAAAGATCAAGGGAAGCATAGTGAGGCTTAATAAAGGGGAGGGTTGGTGGGCAAAGAGGGACTATGAAAAAGCAGGGATACCGAATGAATACTTCTGCTCAGTATTCACAAAAGAAGAGGAGGGGGTGTTACCCAATCCAATTGAAGCACTCTGGATAGGGGGGGTCAATACAAGTCCTTTCACAGAAGAAAGGGTTCTTATAGAACTCCTAAAACTGAAGGTTGACAAAGTAATGGGGCCTGACTGGATTCACCCCAGAATTCTAAAAGAACTAAGGGGAGAACTATTGACACCACTGACTACCCTTTTCAACAAATCATGGGAGGATGGTGTGGAACATAAGGATTGGAGGAGGGCAGATGTGATTCCCCTTCACAAAAGTGGGAGCAAAGTAGATGCAGGAAACTACAGACCTGTTAGCTTGATCTCAGTGGTAGGGGAAAATGATGGGATCTCTATTGAAAGAAAGAACTGTTAAGTACCTAGAGGCCATCGGGGCACAGGACCCAAGGCAGCATGGATTTACAGTGGAAAGGTCATGTCAGATGAATCTAATACATTTCTTTGACTGGGTGACCAAAGTAATAGACCAGGGAGGGGCTGTGGACATGGACTACCCAGACTTTAGCAAGGCATTTGACACAGTCCCTCACAAAAGATTAATAAACAAATTATCCTGCCTGGGAGTGGGTCCCAGGGTGGTAGCCTGGGTAAAAGATTGGCTGGATAACAGGACACAGAGGGTAATAGTAAACAGAGTCCACTCCGAGGGGGTTACTAGTGGGGTACTGCAGGGTTCAGTACTGGGTCTGGTCCATATTAATGTCTTTATAAGTGACATTGCAGAGGGACTGGAAGGAAAAGTATGCCTCTTTGCAGATAACACAAAGATGTGCAACAGGGTTGCTACATAAGGGGGGTGGAAAATATGAGAAGGGACTTGGCAAGGTTGGAGGAATGGTCAAAAATATGGCAGCTTAGATTCAATGCAAAGAAGTGCAAAATAATGCACCTGGGAAACAAAAATTCAGGGGAAGAGTACACAATGCAGGGACAGTATTAACAACAACAAAAATGGAAGGGGACTTGGGGTAGTCATATCAGATGACCTAAAGGTAAGCAAGCAATGTGAGAAGACAGTAAAGATGGTTGGGGGATACTGAGATGTATAGGGAGAGGCATCATCAGTAGAAAACAAGAAGCTATCTCTGTGTACAGACAGCTGGTGAGACCCCATCTGGACTACTGTGTGCACCTGGAGACCCCATCTCTGCAAGGACATGGACGGATGGAGACAGTCCAGAGAAGGGCAACTAAAGTAGTGCAGGGTCTGCAACAGAAGCCATATGAAGAGAGACTAAAGGAGCTTGATATGTATACCCTTGAAGAAAGGAGGTAGAGAGGGACATGAAAGAAACTTTCAAGTACCTCAAGGGAATCAACAAAGTCCAAGAGGGAAGCATCTTTCAGAAAAAGAGATGTGCAAGAACAAGGGGACACAATTGGAAGATGGGAGTGGCTAGGGCGATGTGAGGAAGTATTTTTCATAGAGAGGTGGTGGATGCATGGAACAGTCTTCCTAAGGAGGTTGTGGGGTCAAAAACAGTGGGGGAATTTAAGAATGTATGGGACAGACATAAGGCAATTCTGGTGGGGGGGTAGGAAGAAGTAGGCTGTTGGTTAACTAGGATCTGTAGCTTATCTAATAGGTAGGAAAATGAGCAGAATAGGTGGATCAAGCGGTCCTTATCTGCTGTCAAAGTCTATGTTTCTATGTAACTGCAAGTTCCCTTCTTGTAATTCCTTTAATTAACTCTGTTTTGTAATACAGAAAACAACAAACGGCATAAAGCACCCACACAGCAAGGACAGACAACATCAAATGACATATTAAAGGCATTTGTTTACTGTTTATTAGAATTTAGTGTGAAAACCACTATACAGTCCCACCATCATGTCAAGTGCAGAAACTGCGACAGCAGTGACTGGAAGATGTCATAGCAGAGTGACACATATGTCATACTTGGATAGCACAGATGTACAGAAGGCTGAGTAGCCCATTTATATACATCTCCTGTCAAAGCAGGTGCTAGTCCCCTTGACCCAAGTTCAATAGAAAGCTATCGAGTTTGGTCTTAAAGCAATTAAAAGAATCAACTTCTACAGTATCCCTTGGGAGGGTATTCTACATAAGAATAATATGTTGAGTAAAGAAATTTCTTCTTACCTGACTTTGGGGTTTGTAAGTCTTAGTTGATAGCTGTGACTTCTTAATAAGAATTCCCTTTGGATTCAAATTAAACCTAGTTCTGCTAATAATAAAGGGTCCCTTATGATTTTGAACATTAATAAAAGGTCACCTCTTTGTCTCCTCACCTCCAGAGGATAAAGATTGAAATAACGTAACCTAGAGCCATAATCAACCCTATGGAGCCCATGTACCCGTTTAGTAATTCTCCTCTGGACCTCTTCAATTTTTTTAACATCCTTACATAAAAAAGGGCTCCACAAAGGTGAACAATAGTCCAAAATAGGCTCTATGTAGGCCTTATATAACGGAATCAGGCAAGACCTATTTCTAGATGTGACAGAGCATCTAATACTGCCAATAAGTCTATTAGCCTTCTTAGTTAATTCTGTACACTGAGTACTGAATTTAAAATCACTTGAAACAAGTACACCCAGATCCTTCTCATTTTCCACAGACTGCAGCTATTTTTCTGCTAGAGTATAATTGTAACATAGATTATTATTATTTAAGTGTATAACTAAACTTTTGTCTAAATTATACTTCATACCATTTCTGTCTGCCCACCACTCCATTGACAAGAGATCATTGCAAAGTTTATGATATCCATCCTTACTACTTACATCTATAACAATTGTATTATCATCGGCAAATTTAACTGTATATCCATTTATATCCCTGTCTAAATCAGAGACAAAAAGAGAGAACAATGAAGGGCCCAAGCACATACCCTGGGTACCCGCTAGCCACCCTCCCCTTATTAGAGGTGAAACCTCTGATTTTACAACTTGCTCTCTATCCTCAACCATTCAATTACCCATTTGATAATGAAGCTGCTTATCTCAAGTTTTGACATTTTCTCTACAAGGGTTACATGGGGAACCTTATTGAAGGCTTTACAAAGGTCGAGAAATACAATGCCAACTGATTTTTTATCCTCTAATAGTTTGCTAACTGTTTCATAGAAACAGAGTTTTGCAGTTAAACATGATCTTTGAGCCTTAAAGCCATGTTGGGTGTTATCGATAAGGCGTCTTGATTCAAGATGGAAGTGAGCTTGTCTTTAATAATGGACTCATCACTTTTCCCAAAATGCAAGTTAGGCTAATTGGTCTATAATTTGCCATACCGATGATCCCTTTTTATAAATAGGAACCACTAATGCTTGTCTCCAATCATCTGGCACTTCACCGGTAATCAAAGATTTATTATATAGGATGTATAACGGCTCAACTAGCCACAAACTGATAGCTCTCAATACCTGTGTATGGAGTGAATCTTGACCAGGGGAGGTATTAGCTTTAATATGAATTAATTTAGAGAGTATTTCTTCCCTAGTTATATTTATGCCTAATATATGCCTAATGTTCCTCTTGGAAACTAACAAGCTTCATCAGAGAAAGCATAAATAACCATCTGATGTCCTTACATTTGTGCCACAAAGCCCCACTTGATATATCATGTGACACAGCAAATCATTTCAATGAAAACAAACATTTAAAAGATAAACCTGACCACAGATAAGTGGTCAGGCACTAAAACTTGATGTAGAAAAAATGGGTAATTGCATATGCAAGGAAATACATTTCAACTACTATTGATAATCATAGAGTCACAGGTAAAGGTAACCAAGACAGCTATATGTGCATTTCCCATATGGAGAAAGCACCAAAATATAAAGATTGAAATGGCTCAGAACCTGATTAGCAAATGCAGAGAAACTGGAAAAGATATATATATATATATATATATATACGTATATATACAGAATCAGTAAACTCCAGAGGGTCTAAGATCCCAAAAACATTTTGAGTGAACACTTTTCACACCTGATAAGAGATCCAAGACCCATGGAGCAGTCAAACTAGTTTGGCACGATACAAAAAGCCCCAAAAACATACATGATTCATAATTACATATTGTGGTAAGTACAGAACCCCAATATTTAAAAGTGATAGGAAACAGTTTGTACACCTCTATAGGCCCTCCAGTTGTTCTGATATGTTTTCTTCTTTTTGTTAAATTTTCTAATTTGTTGCCTTTTTAACTACCCTGATTCATTCTCTCCTCAGCAGTTTCTGCCTTCTCTTGTCATACTCCTCAATATTCTATGACATCAATAACACCATTCCAGGCCATTCAGATGAACAGCATGGAATGGTGTTATTGATGTCATAGAATGTCTTAGAAATATGAAAGAAAGAGCAGTAGCTGGTGAGGAGAGTAGAACTTCATATAGATCTGAGGGCACCACAAAGCTTGATTATTTATTTTTCAAAAATTGGTCAAAACATATCAGAATACATAACTGGCATGGAAAGGAAGATGGAAGGACAATTAACTATACAAAAATAATTTCAGTATTCTTTAAAGTTGTTCTCACCTGATGTGAAGCTTAAAAAACAGATGAATAGGAAACTATCCTGCCACTTGCCAAAAACTGTGAGCATATAAATTGCAAAGCCACAAATAAAATAAATCAGGTGATTCCAGGAAAGGAATAACATCACAACTGCGCAAGTACACACCTGTAACCCACAACTGTGTGTTGGATGTCTGCAAACACAGAGACTAATAAAGGTAAATAGTGCTAATAAAAAAGTTATTATTTAACAGCAGCCATTGCAGATACCCTAAGAGTTGCATAGAGACATAATAGAAAGATGAGATGTAGAAAGGTAGGAAAATACAAAAGAGAGCACTAAATCAAGATGTACAGTACATATACACAGCATGTGAATGTCCAAAAACTGTTGGTTATAATTCTGAAAGAATGCTTTAGTATATACCTGGACAGAAGTACAATTGCAAAATGGAGGATATAAATGATGTATGATATAAGTAATAATGTATGGGTGACCATACACAGTGATTCTGTGTTTTCACTGAGGGGTTGAGAAAACAGTGTGTGGACCTCAATTGTGAAGCTCGAGAGGGCCATGCTGTTATCTCAACCCCGAGATGGAAACACAAGCTAAGTTGTGTATGGGCGCTCATATTTTATTTTTGTACTATGTGTTTTCAGTAAAATATTACTGTACTGGTTTTTGCCTCTGTGTGGCACTGTGGTAAAACAGGTCATATTCTTTTTAATAATAATCAGTTAGGCATCAATATGTCTTTATTATCTTATTTTATTTCTGCCTGTGTTTTCCTGTATTGTTGCTGTTGTTATTGAGAGTGCTGAAGAGAAAGAAAGAAAAAGCGGGGGGGGGGGGAGAGACAGAGAAAGCGAGAGCAAGTGCTTGCAAGTAGTAGCGCTGTCTGCTGTCATGGTTATGTAGTGTGACACAGTAGGCTAGCATGAGTGCTTCTTTCAGGTTTATGAAGAAATACATTTTTAAACTTTGGGACATTATTTTAATGTAAAAAGATTGCGATTCACCAAGTAGAACCAAGAACATGTGAGTGAGTGAGTGAGTGAGTGAGTGAGTGAGGTAAGATAGAAAATTTAGCAGATCATTGTGAATGGTGTAACCTGAGTGCCAAAAAGAAAAATAAAGTGGGCGCCAGTCGGCGTGACCGGGGCACAGGCATTGTGATTATACAACATGCACTATAACTTTAGAACATTAACAAGGTTTTTGAACTGCTGGAATTCCATGCACAATAAGCCCCAGCCAAATACTATAATCAGATAATTCATTTGTCATATATTGTAACTCAGGCAAAGGACAATATCACATGGCAAGGCAAGATATAGATCATACAATGCATAGTGCTGTAAGAAAGCTGATAGGTCAGTATTCTCATTTAAGCTCATTGCATCATGAGCTCCCAATTTGTACATCCAAAACTTTCCTGCACCCAATTTTCTGTTCCCAATTTGTCCACCTTGGTCCCAATGCAACTTTTTTAAAACCCATAAACTATATTTCATGGGTCCCCCAGTTGGTAGTCTGGATGTGTCTAACAACTGCATATGTAAGATTTCCTCTCTGTAACACCCTTACCAACTTCCTCTCTGTAACACCCTTACATTTAGGCCTATGTGGGTTTTAAATTGGTAAATAGTGTGTCCAACATAGGATGCACTGCATAGCAAGATGTATACAATGCCAGAAGTGTTGCAATTAATGAAATATTTAATGGATACCTCATTACCATCCCTGGTGCTGAAAAAAGACCAATATTTTTAACATATGTGCAGTATAGACAATGCATACATCTAAATGTACTTCTTGGGAGTGGGGTTCACCCGAAATATTTGTGCAGAAGAGACAGTAAGGAGACTGGATACTGCTCTGCATCTTATGGTGCCTGGTTTTCGAAAAACAATTGTAGGGCCGTCTGGCACAACATCTCATAACTTAGAGTTGATATTCAATAATTTCCAGTTGTTCTGTATTATATTCAAGGCCACTGATTTACGGTGATTAAAACAATTAAATTCCGTTTTCAAGACTTAAGATTCCGGAATTTCACCGGTGATTGTTACTCTAATTTCCGGATTTTACTGGGATTCTATTATCATTCTTTTAATATGTGCATAAATAATCAGAATTAAAGAAGGCTTAATATACAGAGCATTAAATAAAGCAAACTGAAAATAGTACAGGAAGGAATTAAAAGAAAAACAGACTTTTTTATAGATTTACTGATCTGATAGAAAATGCCAGATTCCATGAAATCTTCATTTTACGGTTTTCAGGCAGCCCTAATTCCGAATTTTACCGATTTTCTGGTAAAACCGAAAACAGTGGCCTTGATTATATTCCTGACTTCATGAGCACTCAAACAATATGTGGTCTTGAGCAGGCATCTAGGTTAATTGTTATGGGCAACAGAGATTTCGGGGACCAACGTGGATTCTTTAGACACAGTGTTCACATGTGTGATATCGCTAGCTAAGGAAGAATTCCTGTATCCTCAGGCTCTGAAGTGCTGAACCTGCTGCACTCTTCTTATTTCAAAATCTTCCCTTCTGCTATAATTTCTAAGTGCTCCAATCAGCTGCACTCTCAGGATGTTTCTAGCTATTTTGGGAGGGTGGCATCTATCCTACAGCTATCTCTAGGGAATCCACATTGGTCACCAAAATCCCAGTTGCCCTTAGCAATCAATCTAGATGTCTGTATGTCACTACATATAGTGTGCATGCTCATGAGATCAGGAATATACCAGTAGTACAGAACAATTGGGAAATATTGAGAATTGACTCTAAGTTGTGGGACATGCTGGCAAAGGGCCCTACTATTGATTTTTGTAAATCAGACACTATAAGAGATGGAGTAGTACAGTGGAGCCCTGGTAAGTGCACACCCTTGGGAAACATTTTTGTGCATTTAAGTGGGCTGCATACTTAAGCAGACAATGCATTATCCCACCTCACAGATCACAGCAGGTCAGCTCTGACACACTATCCATGTTGTCTGTTGTAGTACAGGCCCTTTACATCCACAATGACTTATTCAAATATGTACATTACAGCAACTGACCCAGCTTCACCCTCCTGTTCTTACTGCCTTATCAACTCTTTTAGGATCCCAACAGTTGTTCAGTGGACATCCTCTGCTAGCTGCCCATCTAACTCTGGTATACCACTGAGCTGAAAACATTCCCAGAACAGAATTCCTTGGAACAAAGAGCAAAGCTAAGCATCAGTGTGTGATAAGCAGGCCAAGTAACACCTTATTCCACCATATGAATGTGCACTTAAGCAGGGGTTGGTAATATTCTAGCAGTTTTGACTGTACTCTTAAGTGGGATGTGAACTTAAACAATGTGCATCTATCAGGATCTTTTAAACAAGAAATATAGGAGAAAAAATGTGAAACTGATAAAAGTGTGCATTTAAGCAGAATTTGTACTTATCCAGTGTGCTCTTATGTGGACTCCACTGTATAGCATCTCATCACTGTCTTCTACCACAAACATTTCCTGATTACCCCAACCAACAGGCAGATTCAGATGTGGGCATTGTCTGTACACTACATATGTTAAGCAAAGTAGGTCTTTTTTCAACCCCAGGAATGGCAATGAGGTATCTACCAAGCTTTCATTAATTGCAACACTTTCGGTGTTGTATACATCTTGCTGTGTAGTTGTGGCACATTCTATGTTGGATGCACTATTCACCAGTTTAAAACCTGCGAACATGTAAGGGCCTTACTGAGAGGACATCTTATCTTTGCAATTTAGACAGCTCCAGAATGCCAACTGAGGGACCCATGGAATACACTTTACAGGTATCAAAATGTAGCTTTGTGACCAAGGAGAAGAAATTGGGAACAGAAATTTCAGGGCAGGAAGGTTTTGGGATATACAAATTAGGAGCTCATGATGGAATGGGCTTAAATTGGAGTATTGACCTAGCAGTTTTCTTATAGCACTATGAATTGAGCATTCTATATCTCCTCTTGTCATGTGATATTGTTCTCTGTCAGTTACACTGTACAGCAAATGTGTTCTCTGATTGTCATACATCTGCTATGCCTCTGTTTTGCACTTGTACTTCTTTTCCAACAAGGGTTACAGGTATGCACCTGTGCAGTTGTCACATTCTGCCTTTCCTGCCATGACCCGATGTATATTATTTGTGTTTTTGCAAGTTATACGCAAACAGTTTTTGCAAGTGGAAGGCTAGTTTTGTTGTGCACACATTTCTGAAACTTCACATCGGGTGAGAACAGGCTTTACGTAATATGGCAGTTTTGTATTTACCACAGTATGCAATCATGATATGTCTGTTTGAGATTTTTTTGGCTCAAGTGCCATACTAGCTTGACTGCTCCGCAGTTCTTGGGGATCTGATATTAGGCAGAAAAAGTTTTCACTCAGATCATTTATGGTATCTTAGACTCCTTGGAGTGTACTGAATATGTTCATATATTTATTTATTTTATTTATTCATTTGTTAACACATTTGTTCCCATAGATACCATATGGCGTCAGAACCATCCATTGCTAGATCTAGATGGTACGGTTTGGGTTTTCACTGCTATGCAGATGATACCCAGCTGTATATGTCTTTGTGCCCGTCAGGACGCTGCCTTGTCGGTATTTAATAACTGCCTTGAAGAAATCCAAGAATGGATGAATGGGAGTTGGCTGAGGTTAAACCCGGAGAAAACTGAGGTGTTGGTTGTGGATATAGGTCGCTGTGAGGCGGGTCTGCCAGAGGGATCACCCTCAGGCCTATGGCTTGGAGGTGTCCAGCTGACGACCTCAGACCAGGTGCGAAATCTTGGCGTAGTACTTGATGACCGTTTGACACTTAAATCCCAGGTGTCAGCGGTTATAAAGACTTCCTTTTTTCATCTGAGGAATATTGCCAGGGTGAAGCACTTGGTTCCTCCAGAGGACCTTCCAACATTGATCCACGCCTTTGTTACCTCCCGGCTTGACTACTGTAACTCCCTATACCTAGGGCTATCGGGGGTTGAACTTCGCCATCTGCAGCTGGTGCAGAATGCGGCAGCCAGGCTGTTGACTGGAGTTTCTAGATCCAGTCACATAATGCCTGTGCTCTGCGGACTGCACTGGCTGCCAGTGTTTTGGCGAATTACCTTCAAGGTCGGTTTGCTGACCTATAAAGCCCTACATGATCTGGGACCTGCCTACCTGAAAGAGCTCCTGTGCCCCTATAGTCCCTCTCGCCCCCTCCGATCCACTGACGAGGGATTGCTAGAGATTCCCAGGGTACGTTTGAAAACATCTGGTGCTAGATCATTTAGTTTTATGGCACCTACCCTGTGGAACTCTCTACCTCGTCAGGTGCGAGACTGCCCGACCGTCCTTAGTTTTAAAAGAGTGCTGAAGACCCACCTTTTTAATATAGCTTTTAAGGATTTTTGTTAATTTGATTTATTATATTTATTGTTATATTTATTTGTACAGGCGCTTTGATTTAAGAAAAGCGCCTTTTAAAAATAAAGTTGATGTTGATATTGATATTGATAGATCTGACCCAAAATGGCCACTGAGAGCAAATGAGTTAACAGGGTTAGTGCACTGATGAAAGGACATTTTTCAGGCACAGGCAGGCCAGGAACTGGAAATTACAAGGTATAAAACACAAGCAGTACAAAAAGCAATAGTCAAACATAGATCATAACAGGCATATATATCTTTTCCGGTTTTCTGCATTTGCTACTCTGTCCCTGAGCAATTTTATTATATATATGTTGGTATTTGCTCCATATAGTAACCAAGCTATGTCTTGGTTACCTTTACCTGTGGATCTACAGTCATCACTAGCATCTGGCATTTATTTTCCCATATGTGTAATTACCCAGTTTATTCTACATCAAGTTTTGGTGTCTGACCACATATCAGTGGACATGTTTTTCTTTAACTTTCTGTTCATACCACCTTTCTCAGCTGGAAGCAGGCTCCACCTTCAGGCTCTTGCATCTCCCCAACTCCATCACCCTGCCTTCTCCAGGGGACTTATCTCTCCCATGTTTCCTTCATGGCTTACTCCCCATGATGGGACTCTTGGGCAAAGCCAGATCCCTCAAAAACTTCATTTAGCAATGCCAAGAGAGAGCCAGGTTGGGGAGTGTGGGATCTGCAGGAAAGCAGGGCCATCATTCTGCTCTGCCAAAGGCCTTTTTCATTTTCCTCCCTCCTTATGGAAGTGTGTTTTGACAGCAGGTGTGCTCATGTAGTACATGGAACTCCACCCAGTCAATCAGCACTTCTCCCCACTCTTCAGTGCACTCATGATGGCACCGCAAACTGTGGTCACCTAGGTGGCAGCTGCATGGCAGCAGCGGTCTCCATCTCTCCCCGAAGTAGAAGAACATCATCTGGAACACTCAACCTTGCTCTCAACAGTGGGTCCCGGATGACTCAGGCTCGCCACTGAACCCAGATCACTGGTGTTATGAGTGGTAGCACTACTGATGGGGTGAGGTTCTGGCATAAGTGGTCAAGTTTATATTTTTAATGTTTATTTTCATTAAAATGATCTTCTGTGTCACATGATATATAAATAAGGGGGCCGATTCCAGGATGACTGTTGCAACTCGCAGAAGTATGTGAGTTGTGACAGTTGCTGCTATTCCGGGGACCCTGTGCTGTATTCTAAGAGTGGCAGGGTCCCAGCACTTACAATCTGCGACTTGCCTCATGCGTCGGGTTACTGCCATGGGCATGGCATAATAGCCCTGCATGCCACAAGTTGCAGCTACTGCACAAACCCCTGCCAGAGCCCCCTCCCAAAACACCATGGCAGACACCAGGGAGCATGGTGGAGGCTGGACATGGGGCACAGGAGTCCAGGGCACATTACACAATGGACCCCAGATGGGCACCGATAGTTGGTGGGTGGGGGCATGGATGTGTTTGTGGGGCATGGGAGCACAGTAGGGTCTTTGTTGCAGTGCTGCAGGTTGGGCATCTGTTGGATGGCACTGATGGATGCCCCTTAGAGAATCTCAGAGAAGTACTAACTCCACTGTGCCATTGTGGCTCCTTGTAATCGTTAGGTGGGTTACGGCAGCTGCCCTTGTAGAATAGGGTGTAGTTGCTGCCATAACCCACCCTTGCACCACAGCATTATGGGTTGCGATGTGGTGGGTGGCATGACTCCACAGTTGGCACAACCGCATACGATATGGTGCAGGTCGCTTTGGGAATTGCACATGGTGTATCGATGGTGCAAGTTGGAGTTATGTCATGGGGTTTGGAGTAACTTGGCTTGTGCTGGTGTACACCGTCCTGGAATTGGCCTCAAGGGCACCAGATAGTTGCTTAATCTGATGAAGCTTGGTAGTTTCCAAAAGAAACATTAAGCATTTTGATGCTCTGCTATGATGTCATCCAGTTGCTGCTGTTTGTGTGTTTGACACAGTGGTGGGACCATATTGCGGTGTGTGCACTGAATTCTAATAAATAGTAAGCAAAAGCTTTTTATATGCCATGTTTTGTGGTCTGTCCTTGCTGTTTGGGTGCTTTAAACCTTTTGTTGTTTGCAGTCTCATGCACTGATAGCACTGCAGCTATATCCCAGTGCTAGCCAACTTATTTGCTTGGTGTTGCAATACAGGCAATATTCCTACAAGGAACAAGATAACTTTCAAGAATTACATCCAAAGACAGTTCAGCAAGCACCCCTATTTCTGGTAATCTTTCATACTTTCCCCACATTGGAGGAGCCTCAGCTATGGGTATTACCTCTGTATCCTCTGTAACAGGTCCATTCCTAGCAGTCTCTTCTGTCATAGGGTGGTCTGTTATCACTAGCAGTTCCTTAATAAAGGGAAGGCTCATTCCATTATCAAAAAGGCTTGTGGCAGTAAAACCATGTACCTTAACCTTATTCTTATATGGAAGCGGATCTGCAGTAAATGGAAGGAATCTCAATGAGAAGTTAGCTATCAGCCCCCCCGTTGTGCTATTTCTCCCTGTTTTCCCCTGAACATTTACATTATCTCTTCATTGCCTAGCCGAATGATCACCTGTGGTATAGAGGCAGCATCTCTCCTCTTTTTGCTGCCCTTTGAGTCTGACAAATTTGGAGCAGTGACAGGCTGCATTACTGAGTGTCTTTGGGACAACCTGTTCATATGCCTGCAGGTCTGTTTGTAATGTCCCTCACCCCCAATTCCTTTATTTTGAGTTTTTCAAGCCACATACAGTACCAGTCCCAACACTCTGGCTTTCTTTAATGCTTGTAGTACTCTGTCATGCAGCTAATACCATTGCTTCTTGGTGTAATTTTCAGAAACTGCTCCAGTAACACAAGTTCATGAAACTTCTCAAAATAATATGCTCCAGATCCATCCACCCAATTATCAAAGCTCATGTACATTAAAAAATCAAGTAATTTGTAAGGATTTCCCTTACCATTCAACTACCCAGCGTTTCCATGAATTCCATTTGTAGGCATTAATGTGTTCAAGAGTACTATGAAAGCCTACATAGGTTCACATCTCTATGAGAGAAGAGGAGCCACCTAACCCAGAATGATAGCAGAAACAGTGGAAATAAAGACAGTATAAGCTTTCATAGTACTCTTGGAAAGGGAAATCCTTATAAACAGACCGTTGACACTGTCAATCATAAGACACTACTCATTGAGCTCCTCTCCGTTTTCCTTTCTACTGAAGCTGTAGGATGGTTTCAGGGCTACCTAAGCAATAGGTTCCAAGGAAAAAAATAGTTTGTACCCTTTCCAATAATCATCAGGTTCTCACGGTGTCCCCAGGGGTCAATTCCTGGCCCCTTTTGTTCAACCTTTTTTATTAACAAACTGCCCTTAGTATGCAAAGAACAAATTCTTCTTTACTCTGATGATGCTGTCATCTTCTCAAAAAGGCCTGACTTGCCCCAGCTTGAGTCTCACCTTCAATTTGACTTCACCACCGCAGAAGTTTGGTTCTCCAAATGCAAGCTCCTAATGAACTATAAAAAACTAAATTTATGTTATTTGTGAACCCCCACAATAAGCATAAGGACTTTCAGATGACAATCCTGAATAGCCAACACACCCCCACCGAACAAGTAAAACTTTCAAATATCTAGGCATCACCCTGGACAGCTCTCTATCCTTTGCACAGTACACTGATCAAATTGTTAAGGATGCAATCCTAGAATTGGTCTGCTATACATGGACTGTCATTGCCTGGCCCAAGAGGCCTTGTCACTCACCATACAAAGCTCCATGCTGTCCATCACTGATTATGGGTTACTGGTTTATGGGGCAGCACACAACTCCACCTGCAAAAGGGTTAGTGTTGCCCTTAATGAATCCTGTAGACTGATTCCTGGTGCTAATAGACTAACCCACACTTGTGACCTCTATGCACAAACCAATGGCTTACCCTACAAGGCAGAGTATGGTACCAAGTATATCTCCTCTGGGGAAAAAAAACTGCCTTAGCCTATCCCTACCTGGCATCCAGAACCTCCTCTTCACAGCTCCAAAACCCCACCACACAAGAAGCAGTGTCAGGCAATCACTGCATGTCCTCTTTTTCCATACCTCACAAGCGCAAAGGTCTTTCATATACTGTGCGCCACGATGGCTTAATGAACTCCACCCATATTTAACCAATGAGTCCAAGCTGGGCCATTTAAGAGAAAACTCCACCAGCACCTCACCAATCTGAGTGGCTATGACTGCTAGTCCCTGTTTCTTTCATTGATCACCCACCTCCTGCCCTCTTTACCCCTGCCACCCATCCCTCCCCCACCCCAGTGAGCCCTAGCTAACCCCCACCTTATCAACATCTCCTATCCTCCATGAGACACTTATTTCCACTCCACTCCTCTTTCCTATCCCTCTCTTTTGAGCTTAGACAAAGAAATATTATTTTGCTTAAATACTTCATGTTTTGTAGCTCTGTACTCAAACTGTATGACACCTTGTATTCTCCTGTACGGTTAACTGTAACACTACACTTATACTGTCGGCACTGTTCCAATTATGAAATGTATGTATTGTGTTATTTTTGTTTGATGTGGAACCTTTGGAAATGAGCTTCCAGCTCAAAGATGTTTTTCCAAGATCTCAATAAATAAATAAATAAAATATAAATAAAACCTGAATTCTCCCCTCTGAGCTTTGGGGTATGTACCTGTGTCCTGCTGGAGGACACCAGATCAAACATCTCAGTCTGTTCCATTCTTTCTTTCTTTCTTTCTTTCTTTCTTTCTTTCTTGTAAGCAGGAGAGGCACACTGAGCTGCAGCTCATTTTCAGATGCAACCTGGGGGAAGGAGGGCAGCACAATTTCAAACAAAATACAGCATTGAGTGCAATACAGACAGAATGGATATTGCATATGGAGGATAAAAGAATTAGCATAGAAATCATCCTTGCAAACTGGGCAAACTCAAAGTGCATAATGCCAGAGTGAAGGGATGCTCAGCTTGTGCTGAAGTTGAAGTCAAAAGAGATAGTTAAACTTCAGTGAGGTTCCCAGGACTTTGAGGTTAAGGGTGAAGGTGAGTTAAGGGGTGGTCAAAACCAGGTGAGGGTGAAGTAGGGTTTAATCTTATTGATACCCTTGTGTATGCAGAGAACTGACATGTCCCTTCTCAGCCTCCTTTCCACCAGACTGAAAACATTAAAGGCCTCCAGAGTGAGGGAAGATGGTGGACATGAGAGCTCTGATGTAACATCTTCACAAGGTTCCCTGTATGTGGGTTCATACTGTGGCTACCTGTTTTGTTTGCTGATTTTTACAGATTTTTCATCCATGCATATTATTTATTTATTTAATTATTGTAATGTTCAGAGTAACACCTTTGAGCAGAGCTTGTTTACAAAGGTTCCACATCAGAATTACAGGTTAGGGTACAGATACAGTTCAAAGTAATTCATTATTATGCAGTATAATTATTATTATTCTTTTTTTTATTGTTTAACCAGGTGAGACACACTAAGCTGAAAGCTTTTTTACTGGTGCAACCTGGGAGCACAAGGAAGTTAAGTGACTTGCTCAGGATCACACAGTATGTGCAAGTGGGGGTTGTGGGATTCAAACCCAGATCTCCAGATTTGTAGCTCAGAGCCTTAAACCACTGCGCTATACTGCCTCCTTATTTATGTTCTGTCAGCACTGAAAAAAGCAAGGAAAGCTTTCTTACAATTCAGCTTGATTATGGTGCTGAAGAAGCATGCTAAACAGTTGAAGAACGCCAATCTGAATAAGAGTATAGCCAGATCAATTAAGCTGCTGGAGAGTCAATCCAGGCTGAGCTCATCATCTCTGTAACAAAAGCTGATCTCAAACACTTCCGAAAGAAAAACAAAGTAAGGCGCCTTCATATGATTTACCATTTAATCATACTTGAATAAACTGAAACAACACACCAAATGTGCATCCACAGTACCGTCTCCTCTCCTCTACATTTCAAGACACACTGGCTTTTTGTCAAGAGTGTGTGAGTTCCACAATTCAAAGTTTAAATAGTCACTTGATCACATGCTACATACAATCAGTTATTCTAATTTTAATGAAAAGCAATTGAACTCACAGGATTAAAAACAGAACTCATCACATATTATTACTACATCAACAATATAGGTAAATGCTTTTGGGGGGGAATTTTATAAAACGGATCAAATACTCCACCTTGAGCAGGGTAATCAAAAAATTTTTTTTTTTTTTTTAAAGGCTTGTTTGTAACCTGAGATCTCAGTTCACGACTATCCTAGCTAACTTCAGTGTTATGAAAGCTGTCATCCCTGAGTTGATCCAGGGCCTCTCTAACCCTACTACTGGTGACTGATGGTATTTTCATTTGAGGGACACCTTTAAAAGCAGCCTTGATGCCATTGTCTGGTACTGGGCCTTTGTGTTCCTCAGTGAACACTGAGGAAAAACAGTTATTCAGAACAGTGGCCTTCTGTCAGTCTTCCTACACTATCCTGTCACCATCTTTGAGTCTAACTATTCCTCCCCTTGTCTTTCTTTTTCTTGTATATATTGAAAAAGGTGTTTTTCCCTTCTTTAACCCCTTCCGAAAGACAAAGTTTTGTAGCGGATTTGCTTATTTCACCATACGTTTTGCTTCTTTGTTCTATGAACATAGGCTTCCCATGCAATTTCTTCCTGAGTTCTTTTATAGTTCCTATAGGCCTCCTTTTTGGTTCTAATTGTGGTCTTTACCTGGGTACTGAACCATATTGGTTTTTTGTGTTTGTTCTTTTTGGTCACTGTTCTCACACTCAACCTGGTAGCTTCTAAAATGGCTAATTTAACCAACCCCCATATTTCTTCCACATCTAAATGCTCCTGGATCCTAAACAGCTTGCTTTGGACTATATCCCTCATTTTGTCAAAATGTACTCTTCTTAAAGTTTAAAACCTATGTCTTGGATTGTGATTTTTCTACCACACAGAGTAACTTACATGGGGTGGATTTTGGGGCAGGAAGCAATATATTTTGTTGTACGGTAAGTTATATCTCCCTTTTATTTTCTTCTGGTTCCTTACATAAAGTTCATGTGTTAACACCATAACCCTCAGACTTGGATCCAATAAGCTTAGAAGGGTCACAGAACCAGTATCAGTGGGTTGAAATGCTGTTTTTCCATACTTTTGGTTTAGGCCAAGATACTTTTCTGGGGCAGACACTGCGACCTTACTTGGCATCCTTTGATATATATTCTAAGATGATGATGGGTCCTGGAAGGGCTGTATATTTATTATTTCCACAGTACAGTTCAGGATCAATTCTTAGCTACCAGCTGATATAAGATTGGGGTTCTATGTGGTTTAAATAGTATTATGGGAAGCCTCCATACATGATGTGGTGTGCTTCCCACTTTATTTCCTGACTTCTTCTTTAAAGCATTAATGATTTTTATTCCCCAGTATGTTGAATTTATGAGGTTGGGAGTGACCAGGAAGGTGGATAACAGAGATCATTAAATGGGGTGGAGATCAGCACTTTTGGGCTGTACCATTTTTGGTGTTGATAATCCTGTATCATATTTTTTGGAAGAAGGAGGTAAGGGGGAAGGGAGGACCTACCACGGAGACAGGAGGAGAGGTTAGTATATTTAATGTTTTAAGCTGGTTGGTGTATTTACATGTGTCTTCCAGAAATGTAATAATGGGTGAGGCAAAAGTCTTTAGGTATGCTTCTTTGAATGTAAACTCGATTAACTCCCCAATAAAAGGATCTTGGACATTAAATTATATTAATAAAACATGTGCTCATTGTATTGCCCTGCAAGAAATACACCTAGATAGAGTAGAAATAATGAAATATAAAAGAAACTGGGTATCTCATAGATCTTTTTCAGAAGGTGCAAGAAGGAGTGCAGGGGTAGCCATTCACTTTGTACAAGAAAGAGTGCAGGAGTAGCTATTCTCTTAAATAAATCCCCATATTGTTCTTTAATAGATTTGTTTCATGACTCTAAGGGCAGTAATCTCCTGCTAAAAACTAAGTTCCTAAATCTGGACTTTGCAGTTGCTTCCCTATGTGGATCTTTTTCAGACTACATAGAGTTTCTAGTAACTATTACAATGGGGTTGATAAAACTTCAAGCTAAGAATATAATTATTTTGGGTGACTTTAATGTTGTCTTAAATCCTGACATGGATAAAACCTCAAAACTCTCTACCTCAAACAAATATCATTCTAAACTCATGATAAAAGTCATGCAAGAACATGATTTAGTGGATTCCTTGAGGGTAATTTACCCCAAGGTGAAAGAGTATTCTCAAAATGATAATGAAAATAACTGTTTTTCAAGATTAGATTGTGTTTTAGGTTCCAAATCTCTTGTTGTAGATATTTCAGAGGTTAAAATCAATTTTATTATTGTTTCTGACCATACACTAACTCAAATAGATATTAAAGTGGGTGATTCTAACAGAATTCATTCCAAGCTACTGTATGGAAATTCAATAACGATTTATTGACCAGTAAGAATTTAAAGTAAACATAGAGGAAGGAATCAGGGAATTTTGTTTTTCTAATTATGATGGTTTACTCCAGTCTGTAAATTATTGGACATGTTAAAGACTGTAGTTAGGGGTAATGCTGTGGCATGTCAAGCTCATATAAATGCAGTTAAGGGGAGAGAGAAGGCCACTATAAATAGATTTAGAGAACTGGACTCTTGAGTGGTAACTGATTATACAAAATATAGTAAAGAATGTATCAGTTAAAATAAAACAAAAAAAAAAACAGAACTAAGTAATAGAGAGGGTCTTACTTATATTAAAAAATTAAAGAAAGCCAGGTATATCCAGGGTGATAAATCAGGTAAAATGCTTGCAACTTTATTAAAAAAACAAAAAACAAAAATAGCAAAACATCATTACTTTTTTAGAAAATGGTAAACCTTTTTATAAAGACAAGGAAATGGGTAACATACTGTAGTTTTGGATGCTTTTAAAAAAATATTTCAAAGGAAAATGCCCATAAATAATGAGACCCTAAAGAATTACATTAAAAATGCAAAGTTACAGAAACTAGATTGTAATGATGGGCAAGCCATTCACAGCAGTGGAAATAAAGGAAGTGATACAAAACCTTTCAAAAAATAAAAATCCAGGCCAAGTTGGATTCATGGCAGAATTTTATAAAAGCTTTTTTGGACCTATTGTGCCCATGGATACAACTTATATTAGTAAAGTTGGAAAAAGGTGAGATGCAACTTCCTAAATCTATGATTGAGGCAAAAACAGAACTGATACTTAAGGAGGGGAAAAGCCTAATAACGTTGATTGCTATATACCTATAGCTTTGTTAAACATACACTACAAAATTATTGCTTAGTTAATAGTAAATAGGATAAAAGTGAAGCTGTCTGATGCTATTCACCCCAATTAGTTTGGTTTTATAAAAGGGAGAAACTTGTTTAAGGCAATTAGAAAAGTTCAAGCTGTTATACATCATGCCAAAAAAAAAGCAGACAAGTAATTACCGCCCCATCTCCCTCCTCCCCATACTAGCCAAGCTTCAGCATTCCCTAGTCCCAACTAAGCTCTCCAACTTCCTTTCCTCTTCTAACTTCCTCTCCCCATATCAGTCTGGTTTTCAAAAAAAAAAAACACTCAAGTGTTTCTTCCCTTATCTGGGTCACAGATGCCATCTTCACAGGCATGGACCAAGTACACCTTACTTTTGCAATCTTCATAGACCTAGCAAAGACCTTTGACTCCATCTTCCATCCTTTGCTTCTCACTAAACTAGAACTTACTGACCTTATCCCTCCCACACTGAAATGGTTCAGCTATTACCTATCTGGCAGCACCCAATGCATCCAAGTAGGTGACACCTTCTCGGCCCCCTCCCAATCCTAGTAGGTGCACCACAAGGCTTTATCTTAGGTCCCATCCTCTTTTCTATCTTTCTAATTAATCTCCCTCTTGTATGCACCTCTTCCCAATTGCACCTTTATGAAGATGATATCATTCTCTATACCTCTGTACCCTCTGTCCCCACAGTGGCTTTGCAGCTGAAAAATGACTTCAACTGCATTCTGAAATGGTTTCAAGCCAACCACTTAAAAGCTAACACCAAGAACACTGTATTAATCACCTTCAGCACTGCCTAAAAACTCTCCAAACTTACCGCACCACCCACCTACTCTACTCTTGAAGGCAACACACTGGATACTGTCTCAGCATATAAATTCCTAGGTGTCTGGCTTAACCGCCACTTAGACTACGCAACCCACATCAATCCACATCCACTCAATCTCTGCCCAAAGCTCAGTGCTCTTTACAGGAATAAGAATACACTCTCTATTCCTGTCTGCCATATTCGTACAAAAGCAATACTGCCCCTTTTTGACTATGCAGACATTGTCTATGGATCCTCCCCTGCCACCATCCTTTCTAGGCTGGACTCCTTACACAATGCCTTTTGCCGCTTCACCTTAAATGCTCCTGCTAAGACCCACCACTGCACCCTTTAATCCTCTTCATCTCTCCCTCCTCTGTCCTCCCACTGCCAACACACACCTCTATTTTGACAGCCAAATACTGGTTTGGTTCTCTCACCCCTTACCTCACCTCCCTCCTTTCCCCAACATCCCACTTATCCTATCACCTCTGCTCTAGAGACACCCACACTTTTACCCTTCCCTGCCCCCACTCAAATTCAAAGAAGGATGCTTTCTCCTACCATTTCCCTCACAACTGGAGTTCCCTTCCACTAACACTCTGTATACTTCCCTCACTAAATCTCTTTATATGTGCCTTCTCTCAGTCTTCACCTCCCCCCGTTCTTGTTTTCAGCCTGGCTAAGTCCCTTACTACTTACTGAAGCCATTGATCACTGGCTACCATATATTTATGTTTCTTAACTAATCCAGTCCCAACTAAGTACTCATGCTGTATGTAATATCTTAGTGACAGATGGGTAAAATGTTATGTAAACCTCAAATGTATTTCATTAACTCCTGAATTATACATGCAATTGCACTCTACCCAGGCTATCTGTAATCAGCCTGTCAAATTTTGCATCCTTGTATTGTAACCAGTCTGACATTTTATCCATGTAACCTTGTCTCCTTTTTTCCCTCCCCAGGTCACTCCTGGAAATAAGACTTGGCTCAGTGTGCCTCTCCTGGTTACCAAACATTAAATGAAATAAATACATAAATAAATAAATAAATGTTAGTCATGCAATAGCTATTGATGCTACTAAGGCATTTGATTTGCTAGATGGGGGTTCATGCTTAAATGTTTTTAAAGATGGGGTATCCCTAGTAAGCTTCTTATATTAATAGTAAAGTTACATGAGACAACGACTGTCAGATTTGCTATAAACACTTATTTAACAGATTCTTTTGAAATGATAAATGGGATCTGGCAGGGATGTCCCGTATTATCAATACGTTTTATTCTCTACCTGGAGCCAGTTTCTGAACTATATAAGAAGAAACACAGAAATTTAAGGTACCACAATAGGAGAAACCTAGGTTAACCTCAATGAATTTGCAGACGATGTGTTATTACTCATCAGAAATATCAATGTAGAGAAGCCTATATTCTTAGAGGAAGTACATATGTATGCATCATTACCTGACTATACAATAATAAATCAAAATCTATAGTTATGGCTATTACAGTGTGAAACTATCCCCTGGATCAATCTGTATTGGGAACATTTTCTGGTAAAGACTAGCTTTAGGTACCTAGGTATAAATATTTCTAACAATTAGGTCAGTACTATTAAACAGAACTTTGATGCAGCTAAATATAAAATTAAGATGCTATTGGATAACTGGCAAAACTTATCCTTATCATAGTGGGGCAGAATTGAAACAATCAAGATTATCCCATCTCACTTTTGCGATATAGACTGTGATCAGAATTCCTTCCTTGTCATGGTTCAATGATATTAAAAGGATGTTCTCCAAATTTCTTTGGAGGGGAGGGAAAACTAGAATTGTCTGTGAGCAACTTACTGCTCATAGGAAAGCAGGTGGATATAGTTGTCCAAATCCATTAGTATGTGGTGTGGCCACCAAATAAAGATATGGATGGAGTGGACATTTTATCTCCAACAGGGGTTTCTGTGGGAGATACTATTTTGGGATAACTATGCATATGATAGCAGTGGTGGTTTAATGTGGGATATTCAAATCAAAATCCATATTCCTCATCCATTCTGTGCCATTGCTAATAAATTGAGACATGCATCTTGGAAACTGCTTGAAAAAAGGTACTTACCTTGGTCACATTTAAACATCTGGTCTTGTAAAGTTACATGGTGAGAAAGTGAGAGATGGATTGTAAATAAATTAAAAAAATATCAGGCTCAGAAATGGTACCAGTTATTAGAAAATGGAAAGCTTTGTACATTTGTTAAATTAAAGGTTCTATTTTGTGTATGTCAAGAAGTATTTTTTAACTTACCTAAGGGTAAAGGACAAATGTGCTTTTTTATTAAAAAGTATGAATCATACAGTAAAGTATAATTTGGAAAACGTAATTCCAGAGCAAGAAGGAATAATTATATTACGAGATGACAAATTATTGCAAAGGATCTATAATCTGTTAATAACTGGGAACAAGGATCCCTGGAGGGAACTAACACTAAATGGAATGATGAATTTCAGTTTGCATATGTTCCCCAACAGTGGAAACATCTGCAATCTAATATTAATAAAGACTATCTATATGCAAAAAATAAATAAATAAATAAAGCTATGCAAAATAAACTAATAGATAGGGCCTACTATACCCCACATGTACTAGGGAAATTCCCCAACCAGGGAAACCAGCTTTGCCGTCACCTCTGTGGGGTATAGGGATCCTATCCCACTCTTTCTGGGAATGCCCAAAAATGTCTTCATGATGGTTTCAAACAGCAGCTGTGTTGTCTACGATATTACATTTCATTTCCAGATTCCCTTCTCTTTATCAGTTATGTTATTCAATGATATAGGATGGTTGAGGCTAAACAAAATGCAACATAAGGTATTATATACAGGTACTATGGCAGCAAAGAGGTTAATTCTTGAGAAATGGAATGCTCTGGAGATGGGACAGTTTAAAAACCTGCTAGAGACCTCAGCTTTTATATCATTGACCAAAATGTTGAATAGCATTGATCCCGTCATGGATCCCTGATGGGCACTGCTTAGTACTTCTATTCACTCAGAGTAATATCCATTTACCACAGCCCTCAGCTTCCTGCTTCAAAGCCATTTAACACGCTACCTTCAATATGCCTCATGTATTCCACATGTCTACTTTGCTCACCAGCCTGTCATGTGCAACACTGACACAGGACTTGTTGCAGTCAAAAGGGACTTGGTTTGAATTTTTGCTCCTGCCCACCTCCTTGGCTATTCCCTTAAAGAAGGTGATTATGTTTGTTTGGCACTATCTAGCTCCTATAAATTCATGCTAAGAGGGTAAAGAATGTTGGCCTCAACCACGTGCTCCATAATTATTCCTTTGTAATGAATTCCAGAATCTAGCCCAGCGCTAATATCAGACTAACTGGCCTGTAGTTGCCTGGGTCTAACCTTCCCCATACTAGAACATGGGAACAGGGGCCAGCTTGCTATTTGCCAGTCCTTTTGCTCCTTGTCTGTCTGGACAGACTCATGAAAGACTACTGCAGGCAGTCCTGCCAGTTATTTCCCTATATTTAACTGTGATCCTTGGGTGCAGTCCATCTTCCCCTTGGAATTCACCTGGCTTGATCTTCACCAGGTAGTTTGCTACAAGTGCAGGTGTTATGTCTGCAGGCTGCAGCATGGCTGTCCATTATATCATGTGCCCTCTAAAAATGCACGATGACTCCCTGTGACAAACACTGAAATGAAGTTTCCATTTATTATCTCATTCACTATTGTTGGCTTTTTCACAGTTCTTCCTAGCTCCTGTTTTCAGTGGCCTAATCCTTCCTTATCCCTCATCCTTCCATTGATGTACTGAATAAAGGGTTGGGCAATCTTTGCAGATCCTACTGTTATCCAGACTTCAAGACCCTCCTTGGCTTTCTTAATTCCAGTCTTGTAATCCCCATTACTACTATGTCCTCATTAACTCTCCTAGGAGCAACCTACCCCTTTACTGTGCTCAGTATTAGTGATCTTTGGCCCTTATTGAGCTAGAAGACCATTTCTAGGCACTCTTTCCCTCACTGCTTACAGAGATACCAAACTCTGTGGATTCTTGGAGAACCGTCTTTAACAAATCTGTCATGAGATGTGCATTACCAGCCTTATACATGTGCTAAAGATTCCTGGACACCAGGGGCAGGATTTTCAAAGCATGGTGCAGAGCTCTCTCTTTGTCTCCCAAGTATGTGTGTGTGTGTGTGTGTGGCAGTGTACGATGATATGCAGCTGTCTGCAGGGTTTGTTAACTCCTTCATAACTGATCTTAGACTGAATGATAAACAGAGTTTCACCATTCCACCTCCTCTCTCTCTCTCTCTCTCTCTCTCTCTCTCTCTCTCTCTTTCTCTCTTAGGACACCTAAACCACATTTTTACACATTTTTATCTAAGCAATGTCCTATTGGTCAAAATTGAGCTTGTAATGAGACTGCATTGCTCCAGCAGAGATTAAAATTATAGTTCTCTCTCCGTCTCTCTCTCTCTCTCTCTGTCTCTCTCTCCACCCCAATTGTGTGTGTGTGTGGCAGTGTACAATGATTTACTGCTGTCTGTAGGGTTTGTTAACCCTTTCAGGACTGATCTAAGACTAAATGATAGACAGAGCTCCACCTTTCCTCCTCTCTCTCTCTCTCTTTCCTCTCTCTCTCTTTTTCTAGGAACTAACCTTATACATGGAAAAGCTGAAAAGTGAACATGACCAAACATGATAATTTAATTGAGTTTTTTGTCAACTTAAACTTTTAAATTATTTCCCAGCCTTTTTCAAATAAAGCTTACTTTGTATACTGAATGGATGCTGATGGTTTGGATAAAAAGAAAATATGTATGTCTGAAATTAGTTTCTGTAACCTACAGAATATGTATGTAATGTTCATCACTGCTTGACCTGATGGAGTGCATGGTACTATATGACACAGGTATTTCATTTGTTTTGTTTTCAGTTTCATTTGTTCCTTAAGCCTGCATCTCCTTACCCCTTCCCCAACAATCACCACACACATTTGTATCTAAACTTGCTCTGTAAATCAACAGCATGAGTGTAAAACTGCAACAGCTGTGTGCCTTATCCATTTGAATTACATAACCTGTCATACATATAAATGTAACTCTCCTTCCCTGTGTCTAGGGGTATGGATGGGATATTTCCATGTGGGGGGGGGGTGCCCACAGCAGAAGAAAGACTTCCAGTGGCCATGTTACCTAGACCCATTTGTCTCGCATAGGGTCCCATTTCTTCACTGGTGCTGGATGAAAACAACAGGTTAATGCATATTAATCAGTTCCTTTCAATAATGTAATGTCCACATGGAACTTGAAGAAACAACAGGGATCCCATATTTACACATAGCTCCAGGAGCATCAGTTAATTTGTGGGGAACACATTCAGCTTTCACACGGGCTGTATGTCCATAATGGCAGCTTTACCTGGACCGAGGAGGTTGCACAGTCTTTAGGGCAGCATTAACTCTGGACCACTATGGTCACAAAAGGTTGAAGGTAGCACAAGTCCCAAAACAGTTCACAGTACCTAATAGTCCATTATTCTTTGCAGGCACCCAAACTCTACATGATCCCATCTTTATCTCTCTCTCTCTCTCTCTCTCTCCACACTGGCTCAGCGGGTCCCCCTCAGAAAATGCAATCCTCTTTGCTTGGGGATTTTCAGGTTCCCTCATGATGCCTGCATCCTTCCAAGAACTGTAAGCAACTGTACCCAGAATAGGAAAGAGGGTCACATCCCCAGGAGCACCAAGGTAACTCGATCTCTGGACACTACACTCCCTGCTGCATTCTTGCCCACTGGATCCCTACACACATTGATGCAGGCTGCCAGGACACTCTTTGAATTGTGGCTGCTGTCTCCCCACTCAGTTTTAGCTTCCCTGCAAGATACTGTGCTGCTTGTGGCTACTGGCTGCCACTTCTTCCTCTGTGTCCTCCCAAGTGCCACAAGCCAGGGGCCAGAGTAGGCAATTACCCCCACCCATCACCAAGTCACTCTCACTCCCTCACTACTCACACCTCCAACCCAAACTCCCCATCCCACCTAAACTTCTGGGCTTTATTCTCACATGCACACATGGTGATGTCCCAACCCACAAGAGGCTCCACCTGAGTACTAAGAAGCATTAACCCCTTTCCCTACTGAGCTGAATTAGGCCACAAAAAACCCAGGGGAGGTGAATATACTAGTAATCTCACAAGGGGGGTTATATATACATAAACACTGATGGGAGATAATTACCACTGGGCCCATCTAGTCTGCCCATTTTTAATTATGACCACATTTGCTGCAGACCCAGCTTGCCCTACAGCACTGTCTCTTCCACCCCCTTCCTTTCTCCTAGGATTCTTGTGTTCCTGTTCCAGGCATTTTTGAAAACCACCACTGATTTCACCCCCACTGCCTCCCATTGAAGACTATTCCAGGAATCCACCACCCTTTCTGTGAAGAAGTACTTCCTCACATCTCATATGAATCTATATACTTCCAGCTTCATATCATGACCCCTTGTTCTATAGCACCTTTATTTTTGAAACATATCTACCTCCTGTACCTCATTAACCCCTAAGAGGTATTAAAAGGTCTCCATAATATTCATATATTCCCTCCTCTCCTCCAGGGTGTTCATATTGAACTCTTTCAGTTTCTCCTCATAGGTCTTCTGATGCAGACCTTGACCATTTTGACAGCCCTCACGTCTCTTCTTGCCACTTTCTCATTTTACCAATTGTTCCCCCTTTCCACACCTTTCTCCTCTGACTGCTCCTCCCCCCTTCTTAATTTGCTAACCCCTTGCTTTCTTGAATAACTTGCATCCTGATGAAGCTCTCTCCCTTTGGAATCTCCATACTCTTTATCTCAGCTTGTGGTGGCCCACTTTCTGCCTCCCCTATTTCTTCTATCTCCCGACTTAGCTACTTTAAATGTCCATCGAAGTAACATTTGAATCATCCACTAAGGACTTTGGTTGTGTCATGGATGAAAGCAGGCCAGCACCTCAGTATAGGTTCTAATTCTTACAGGTTGGACCACCGTCCACAATGTAGATAAACCTGTCATCCCTGCACCATTCCTTCTACCATTACTTGATGATCTTGGTGCAGAGATCCCTCTCTGTCCACATATAGTACAACATGCACTCATCACTTGCATTTTAACATATTGGAAACACAGGATCAAACAGATAAATGATCTACCTTTACCAAAAATGAAATTTACACACAGAGCTGACTACAGCAATTCATCTTTACGTTTAAAGCCATGAAACACCTTTATCAAGTTAATGTATTAGCAGCCATAGTTGCTCTGACCAGAGTTTGTTGAGTATTGGTGTAACAGATACATCCTGCCAGTCACTAAGGATCATTACCTCATTTAGTGAATGGTTGAAAATATTATTAATTGGTCTTGCTATAGTGTTGCTAAGTTCCTTTAGTACTTTAGTACTATATTTTAAAAGAGTACCCATGAATGAGGTGATGAAATGCCTCCAAAGGGTATTGGGCAATGCCAGATACAGTAGTGACTCATTAGATCTCAAACTCCTCAGCCTCATCCTTGACTCTGTTCTCAAATGTCTTACCACAATTTTCAACCTTTCCCTCTCTTGTCAACAATTCCCTCAGTGCTGGAAATATGCTTCCATAGTACTCATATTTAAAGGTGGCAACAGGGCTGGCTTACCGGCACAGGGGCATGATGCCTGTCTGTGATATCGATGACCCGGGTTTGGGAATGGACTCGGGACATCGGAGGGCCAGCTGGGGGGAGAAGGATCAGGCATTCTAGAGACTGCGCTCCTTCTCTGGGAGGGGGGTATAGTGTCTAGCACAACACGAACCTCTGGCAGAGGCTGTGGGAACATTTGTACAGGCTCCTTCACTAATGGGGGCCAGGGCTGGACATCATTGCACGTCCCCAACCCGGGGGAAAAACACCACAAAATAGCAGCTGCTATTAATGATGCCCACTTGGCCAGCACTGATGGCATGGCACTTCTGAATTTCACCCTATACTGTCATATGCTTTCGCTAACTAATCCCACACCCCATCTTGGGGGGAACCAAGAAGGCAATGCTGGTGGGTATATCTGCCAGCACCCTTGTCCCTTTGTAGTGAGGATCAAGTTGGTGCAGTGACCCTGTTCTGGGGTGTAATTCAGGGGGTACCGGGATAAAGAAGTAAGTCTCTGGGGATGTGTTTTAGGGTGCCATGGGTCTAAGCAAGGGGCTGTGGTACAGGTGGCTTGCCCCCCCAAAAAAAGAAAAAAGGTGGTGACAGGACACTTCCCTCTAACTATTGGCCTATTTCCATCCTTCCTCCCCTGTCCAAAGCACTAGAATGTATCGTCGCAGACCAACTCACAGATAACCTGACCAAATACAACCTACAATGTGCGGAACAGCATGACTTTAGAAAAACACATAGCACCACTACTGTTTTGCTGGAATATACTGACTTCTTACACAGGCCACTTGACCATGGCCAAACAGTGGAGTCAATCTACATTGACCTCACTAAGGCATTTGACACCATGTACCACTCACTCCTCCTCCTACTATGCTAACTCCAGGACATAGGCCTCTCCAATCAGGTCACCAACTGCTTCACCAGTTACCTTGGTGTCAGGTCACAACAGGTTAAAATTAATGACACACTTTCTAGCCACTGCTTAGTAAACTGCAGAGATCCCCAAGGCTCTATCCTTGGACCCCTATGGTTCAGCCTCTTTCTCAACTCACTCCCAAATGCTTGCCCTAACAACATCATGATGCTGCCCTCTTCTCTGCTTGTACTGACCTCACACTACTCACCAATGACCTTCAAACAGGTTTAGAGAAGGTAGAACATTGGTTCGAGGACAACAAACTGCTAATGAACTACAAAAAAACAAAGGTGATGCTTTTCACTACCCCACAAAGCCATCACAAACTGACCTGCTTTACCATACTAAACAAACAGAAACTTCCCCTTGAGCAAGTCAAGGAATTCAAATACTTAGGTATAACTTTAGACAGCATCCTATCTTACTCTGCCCACATCAACTCAATATCTAAAACAATAAATACATTTATTGGTGCACTATACAGGCACTTGGACTGCCTCACCCCCAAGGCTCTTAAGCTAGCAGTATCCATCTCAGTCATCTCCATAGTTGACTATGGGCTGATATTCTACAGTGAAGCCTCGGATACAACCTTGAAAAGAATCACCATTGCTGTCAACAAGGCCTGTCAGCTGGTCACGGGTTCCTGCAATTACACCCACACCTGTGACCTTTACATGTAAATGCACTGGTTGAATCTTAAAAGCATTATCACCTACCAAATTTGTCTATTTGCTAAAAAAATCAGCCTGGACATAGCTCCACCTTGTGCACTACCTCTGCTGATACCAGCCCCTAACCTTTGCAACACTTGCAGAGCATCCTCAACACATTTTATGGTCCCTTACTGCTGGACTGCCCAAGGACAGTGATCATTTCACTACATAGTCCCCTCCTGGCAAAATAACCTCACCCCCGAGATACTTAACATCCCCTCCCTTGGCCCCTTTAAACTAAATCTGCCCCAGCACCTTGCTTAACAAAGTAGCTGTGACTGCCCACCTTAATTACCTTAGACACTGACTCAACTTTAGGACTGGACCTGCTCATAGCCCATATCTGGCTAGCTATCCCCCTGCTTTCACCCCTCCTACCCCTCACCCCCTCCCCCTTCCCCAACCATCCTTCCATCCCTCTCTCCCTAACCCAACCTATACCCACCTACCTCAATCAGATTTGACTAAGGTCACCATGGCCTGCTTCACTCCTTTCTGTTTCTCTCTTAGCTCTAGTGGACAAAGTCATGTTTACCTGACAGCACCCCCTTCACCTAACTTCCTGCCAGTCCTTTGATGGCTTTATGTACTCTATTCCTAACTAGTTCTGCTGCTAACTGTGCACTGAACACAAATGCTGCATGATCTGTATACTCATTTTATTTGCTAAATGAAACATTGTGCCTAATTCCTGTACACTGTGTGCGTGCGCTATCGCAAGGCTTTCTGAGAGCCCTAGCACATTTAGAACACTAGGTAGAGGAGTGGTAGTTCTCTGGTGACATTGGGCAGAACTACAACTCACTGTTTTGCTGATTTTAATACTGTTATTTACACTGGTGTAGCAGTACTGTGTCTGTGTAAGCCACATATAGTGGCGATTTTACCATTATTTTAAAATATATAGCAATTTGTGCCATGAGGCTTCCTTGACCCATAGAAGCACATCCAGGTCATCCAGGCTATTATAAACCAGCCCTGCAGTGAGCCGACCAAGTTAGTTAGTTCTGCTGCTAACTGTGCACTGAACACAAATGCTGCAGTAATCTGTATACTCATTTTATTTGCTAAATGAAACATTGTGCCTAATTCCTGTACACTGTGTGCTCGCACTATCGCGAGGTTTTTTGAGAGCCCTAGCACATTTAGAACACTAGGTGGAGGAGTGGCAGTTCTCTGGCAATATTGTGCAGAACTACAAGTCCCTGTTTTGCTGATTTTAACACTGTTATTTACACTGGTGTAGCAGTACTATGTGTGTGTAAGCCACATATAGTGGTGATTTTACCTTTTTTTTAAATTATAACAATTTCTACCATGAGGCTTCCATGACCCATAGAAGCACATCTGGAGTATCCAGGCTATTATAAACCAGCCCTGTGGTGAGCAGGGTGAGAATGGGTGGGGTGAGCTTGCGTCTCCATGCTCAAAGACGCGCATAAAGACATGCATGTCTGTGCATGTTAGGCATGTTTGGTGAGTTAAGGCTGAGATAGGAGACGCTATAGTACCAAATGGAACATGTAATCAGGTAGTATATTTTGGCTTAATAAATGGATACAACCATAGTGATGGGAGATAGCATCCAAATGGAAGCTGTAATAATAACAACAGTGGATGGTAGACATGGCAGATTATGTATATCTTGTAACATGTATCAACTAGGATATACTGATTTAAATTGTATTAATTATATATGCACTAAATGTCAGCACAATAAGGCCCTGGAAGAAGAGATCAATACATTTGATAATAGACTATGGTCACTTGAATGAAGTCAGCAGGAAACCTTTAAAAGGTTACAAATATCCACTATACCTGACCAATCACAGGTACTACATGGGGAGAATTTGGCAGATAACAGCTTAGTTACTGTACCCAAAAGGAAAAGGCCTAGACAGGAAGAAGTAATGTGATATGGAGAATGAATGGTACACTATTCAAGGCACTAAACCAGCAAAAAAAGGAAGGAGAGCTAAATGCTTCCAATTGCCCATACATAACAGTGTTGATCCTTTATTAGATTTTATTTATTTATTTATTTATTTATTAGGGTCTAGGATTAAATACCTTTGAGTTGAGAGCTCTTTTACAAAGATTCCACGTCAATAGGAGGGAAGACAGTACTACAGGTGTTCAAGCAACATAGAGTATAAACATGTACAATATTTACAATAATTACAATGGATTATTCAAGCAGATTAATACTAACAAAAAGAGACTACAGAGGGTAAGATACCCATATGGTTGCGTTTACAGTAAGTTATAAGAGAGGATAGTTGCAGGTAGAAGGAGGTTGGAGTCAATTCGTTGAGGCAGTAGATTAGTGGAGAGAAGAAGTAGGTGGTAGAGAACAGGGGGCTAAGAGCTGATGGGGGAGTAGGGTGGGAAGTGGAGTTTCTGCAGTCATGGACCTTGTCAAGAGAGACGTGAGGGGTGGATGCATGAGGTGGGTGGCCAACATACCTCTCAACCTCCTGCCTCATAAATCAGGGACAAGGCTTAAAAAAATCAGGGACAAAGGCCCAAAATCAGGGACACATTTTTAAAATTGGTGATATCCACTCAGGAAGCTGGTAGAATAAGGGATTCAGTGTATAATACATTTTCTGAAGAATAAGAAGTCTGCAGCTTTATTGTTTGACATAATTTTATTCTTACAATCATCACTGTTTAGTCAGGGAAATGCAGATTTCAGGAGGGACAGAGTAAAATTTTGAGGTGAAATCAGGGACATCCCTGAAAATCAGGGACACTTGAGAGGTATGGTGGCCAAGCAGAGTTTTTGAGCCACCAAGTGGAGGTAGGGGAAGGGGTATTGGGGGTGGTAGAGATGGCCTAGACATGCCATGGTGTGAGCCACGTATAGGTGCGTCAGAGCCCTAAGGCAGAGGGACTAGTGGTAACAGTCACAGGTGCTGGATGCGGAAAGCAGCTGGCATAGTAGTCTCTTGAAGGGGCCCATAGGAGGTTGAGCAGAGATGTCCTGGCTCAGGGCATTAAACCAAAGGGGTGCTCTGTAGGTAAAAGAGCACTAACCCTGCTTCGTTTGAAGCTGAGGAACATGGTAGAGGTGAGTGCTAGCACTTCTTGTCCATTGTGTGTTGCTGCTGTGTGGCTGAAGTAGGTTTGCTGTGCCATGGGGGAAAATTCCAAGTAGCACATTTTTTTGCCAGCAGACAGGTTTGGTAGTGTAACCTCCCACTAAGTTGGAGCCAGCCCATTTGTGCATAGAGGTCACATATATGGGTGAGACGCTCATCTCCTGTAAGCAGCCTGCAGGTCTTGTTCAGTGCTACTGATATTCTGCAGAGGGTGGTGGGACTGGCACGCACAATAGATGACCAAACCATAGTCTATGACAGAGAGGACGGAGCTGTTGCTCGCTAGTCTAAGAGCGTCTGAGGTGAGACAGTGCTTGTTCCTGTGAAGGAGACCCATTTTGTAGTTGACAGTCCTAGCCACGTTGCAGATGTGCTGGTCATAGGCCAGGCTGCTGTCAAGTATGACCCAAAGATATTTAAAGTGCTGGGTATGATCGGGCACAGTTCCAGATCATGTGCTAATGTTGAGAGCATATGACTTATATTTGCTTCAAGTGCTGCAAAACATCATGGTTTTGTTTTTTTTTACTGTTTAGGATAAGTTTGTGGTCCTGGAACCATTCCTCAACAATCCCGAAGCTATGTTGCAACTTGCAACCAAGATTATTTGGGTCTGGGCTGTTTGAGAAGATTACTGCATCATCTGCATACAGTAGCATCTGCTGTGGGCAGTGGCATGGTAGATTGTTGAGAAAGATGCTGAAAAGGAGCAGTCCCAATATGGAGCCTTGTGGGACCCCAGATTTTACAGGCAGATAATCAGAGAGGACATTGTTTATTTTCACTCTTTGTGTATGTTGTCCTAGGTAGCTTTTGAACCAGAGGGTTGATTTTGCAGAGAGGCCAATGGAGGTTAATTGGTTTAAGAGGACAGAGTGGTGGACAGCATAGAAAGGCCTTTGAGAGGTCAATGAATACTGCCCCTGCTAGAGTTCCTTGGTCCAGGGACCGGTGAATAAACCCAGTGAGTTCAAGTAGTGCCGTTGAGGTACTTTGACCTTTACAGAAGCCATACTGCTCTGGGCATTGGATTGAGTATTTTACAAGATATTCGACCAGCTGGTCAGCCACTATGCATTCTAGCGCTTTGGAAAGCAGTGGCAGAATTGAGATGGGCCTGTAGTTTGGCAGCAATACCTTATCTCCATTTTTGTACACAGGAGTCATGATTGCCAATTTCCATGGCTGTGGAAATTGTGAGTGGCAGAGCAAGATGTTCAGGATCTCAGTTATGGGAAGGAGAACTTCATCAATAGTAAGGGCGACCAGTTTGAGGTCCAGTGTGTCTTCACTATGTCTTGATTTCCCGAGGACTTTGAGGAGGTATTTCCTGACTTGTGAGGTAGTACGATATAAATGAAAAACAGGAAATGACCTCCTTGCTCAGTCCTGAACCTCTTAATCCTTGCTAGGAAACTACTGAGGTACCCAAAGTTATAGCACCAGCAAAGACTAATGGTATAATTCTCCCACAAGCTAGGATAGGACAACAAGGACAACCTGATTTATTGGGTCTCTCTGAGCTTATTGATGATGCTAATGAAAATAATTTACAACAAAATATGGAAAATATAGAGTCAACAACCTACTTCAAAGAGGTTTATATCTTAGGGATTCAATGATTGCCAAGTTAGATAGGCAGGTCTGTGATAAAGACAAGGCGACGCACACCTTGTGTTGCTTTCATGAAGCAAAAATACAAGGCATCATAAAAATGACCAGACAAATCCTAAATAATTGCTGACACGATCCCTTGGTTATTATTCATACAGGAGTTAACAATATTAACAATCAAAGTGTGCAACTAATCAAGGAGGCATATGTAGGTTTAACGAACACACTTTCAGATACAGGCTGTACTATTGTCCTAACTGAAATATTATCGGCACAAAGGGTGAACTCCTATACAGTATCTAAAATTAAAAATGTAAACAACTGGTTGTGTAACTGGTGCTTAAAACAAAACCTAATATGCCTAACTCACTGGGAACGTTTTGATAGCAAAAGGGAACTGTTCTCAAGGGATGGACTTCATTTGAATAAGAAGGGCTCTGAAATTTTGGGTAACTATATCAATACAGTAATTGACAGGTCTTTAAACTTTTAAAGGGGGAGGGGGATTAGATATTATCAGTCTGCTATTGACTCTTCTGAGCTTTTAGGCCTGGAACACATAAACTTAGAATTACTTAAATCTATTATCATGGGAATAAGCATACTGGTACCCTTACCTCCAGACTGAATTTATTATTACTGAATACTAGAAGTTTAGTAAATAAAATCAGTGAACTACAAGTTGTCCTAAATATTAGGAATATTGATGTATGCGGGGTAACAGAGACATGGTTCACTGATAATCAGTGGGGCTACCTTGGTATGCCCTTTTTAAGAAAAATCATACTGGATCCAAGGGAGGAGGAGTGGCATTCTATGTCTGGGACAGTTTAGATTGTCTGGAAGTGGAAAATGATATGCCAGCACCTGATGGCATTGAACTTATTTGGGTGAAATTAACTTGTGAACAAGGCCCAATAAGTCTAGGGCTCTGCTATCACCTGCCTGCATTGGCTGCTGCAACTAATATTAAATTTTTTGAATACTTGGAAAATATTAATAATTTGGATAATATTCTAATGGGTGATTTTAATTTTCTGAATATAAAATGGGACAGTTCAGAAAGTACAAATCAGCAAGAAATGAAATTCCTTTAAACCATAGTGCAGTTAGGACTGGACCAACTGGTATTAGAATCAATGAGGCAGTACAATATCTTAGATTTAATTTTCACCAATATCGCTGAACAGGGGGATTCTCCTATAATCCTTGAACCACTAGGAGATAGTGATCACTGCATGGTTTCATGGACCATGAACTATTTTAAGTCTTCTACTAATGGTAAGACTATAATATGGAATTTTACTAGGGCAGACTATAAGAAAATGAAAGCATACTTAAATGACTGGTACTGGGAACAGAATCTGAGTAATCTTACAGTTGGTGAGATATGGTCTAGTATGAAAAATAAATTAGACGAATGTATTCATAATTGGGTCCCTGAGAGAATTAAATATAAAAATCTTAAAAGGTTTCCCCCTAGGTATTCAACAAAAATATGAAGCTTGATTAGAAACAAAAAAGGACTTATGATAAATATAGAAAGCAACAAACTGAGGCTAATTGGAACAAGTTTAATTGTAAAGCTAATAAAACCAAGCCTGTCATTAGAAAAGCAAAGAGGGATTTTGAGTATAAACTGGCAATAGTTACAAAAGATAATAACAAATAATTCTTTAGTTACATAGGATCAATAAAAAATAATGTACCAAAAATTGGCCCAATATTGGTTAAAGATAAGGTAGTGACCGATGAACAAATTCTAGCTCAAGAATTTAACCAGTATTTTACAAGGATATTTAAAGATAAAGAATGAGTTGGTTGTATTGAGTGTAATATCAACGACCCAACTGCACCTTTTGATGTTGCCGAAATCTATGCTGCTATCAATTCTTTTAAAACCACATCATTAGTAGGACCAGACAACATCCCTTTTGTTTTCTTAAAAGAAATTTCTTATGTATTAGCAGGTGTTCTTACTCTGCTTTACAACAAATCCATTATGGAAGGAGTGGCTATACAGGAATGGAAAGAGGCTATAGTTATTCCGATTCATAAGGGGAGTTCCAGACAAGATGTGAGACACTATAGACCAATCAGTCTGACATCCTGCATTGGGAAGGTCATGAAGAAATTAGTATTGCAAAGAATAAATAGTCATATTGCTAGTAATGAATTAGGTGATATAATACAATATGGCTTTACTCCAAGTAGATCATGTCACAATAGCTGATTAACTTTTTCAAACCTATTAGTGAAGCGTTGGATGCTGACCTACCAGTTGATGTAATTTTCCTGGATTTTGAAAAGGCTTTTGATTCTGTATCCCATAAAATATTAATTGAACGCTTAGTTCATATAGGGCTCCACTATAATATTATTATGTGGATTTCATCATGGTTGACAGAAGGCAACAGGTGTGTGTTAAGGGTACCAAATCCACGTGGAGTATGGTGACAAGTGGGGTGACTCAGGGCTCAGTACTTGGTCCGGTGTTGTTTAACCTAATCATTTCTAGCATGCAAACCACACAAGGTGTCTGGCTTAATAAATACACAGATGATAGCAAACTGGGGTGTATTGTACTGTAAATTATATTAACTCTGTACACTTGTTACAAAGTAATTTGGAAAATCTATCAAACTGGGCCGAAGAAAATAAATAGATATTCAATATTGCCAAATGCAAAGTTATGCATCTTGGTAAAAATAATAGGTTAAATAATTATTACATGAATAAAATTTTGTTAACAGTAGTCACCTCCGAGAAGGATCTGGGAGTTCATATTACAAAATATTTGAAATTTATGGAACATATCAACAAAACAGTTAAAAAATGTCATAGATTGACCAGTTGTATTTTGAAAAATATTTAAAGTAGAGAAGCAGAGGTGCTATTACCAATCTACAATAGCATAGTAAGATCACACATAGATTATTGCTCTTCTTTCTGTGCACTGACATCTGCACAAGGAAGAGTGACTGTAGAAAAAATACAACAAAGGTTTAGTAGAAGTATAAAAAATTTGGAATCATTAAGGTATGATGATAGGATAAGAACTTTGAATCCCTATTCTTTGGAATATCGCTCTTTAAGAGGTGACCTATGCTTAATTTTTAGAGCTTCAAGAGATCCAGCTCTATTTGAAACCATCTGCCTGGAATGGTATCTTTCTGAAAGGAATGCTAGATCACATAAGTTGAGACTAAGATCCTCAATTAATAAAACAGTTAAGAGAAATTATTTCTTTACTCAGAGAGCTGTTTTAATTTGGAATACCCTTCCACCCGAGGTGGTACATAGTTCAAATATACTGCAGTTTAAGACTAATTTAGATATACATATGGGAGATAATGAATACAAATTCCACCTCTGTTAAAGGTGGAAAGTTCATCTTGAGCCAGTCCCTCAAACTTGTACTCAACCTATGAACCTATGAACCTATACCTTACAATGAATTTTGTACACCAACTAGCACACTTTCCTCTGTAATTAAGTAACTGAGTGTAAATACACCCTTATTGCCTTGTTAATTGTTCTCCTTCTACCTGTCTTGTTAAATCAAACTTCTGTATGTACTTCTTGTATTGTATCTGATGTGGAACCTTTGTAAAAGAATCTCTGGTTCAAAGGTATATAATCCTAGTACTAAATAAATAAATAATACTTGGTGGGGGGGGGTATGTTTTATTGTCTTGGTGATTTACATGTGTCTAATGATTTTAACCTTATAAATGTGTCCTTAAGGCTAATTGCCTGAAGTTGAAGTTTATTTATGTTTTAACAGGATTGGGTACTAGACAGTAGCCTATTTTTAGGTCCTCTTTGTGTTCTGTCTGCTTTAAAACTGTTGTAGGATGATACCTTTTGAATTTTGTGAGGCAATGACAGTTTTACAGTGTATTGTTCTTGTTTTATGGACTACAAGTCCCCTTTCAGCTACTTACCAAAGGGAATATTTTGAAGAAATTGGGATTAACTTATCTAATGAATAGGATGAAGCTTGGCCCACCATATATTTATACAGAAAGCTTAACAACTGCCTTTCTGTCTGACTTTTCAGTGATGTCCAGTTTACATCCAAAAGCAATGTACAATGATGTATCATTACTGCTGGGCTCATGAAACTGACAAGTCTTAAAATACAGTAGTGGAACCTATCCAATTTTTTCAGCATCTCCTTCCCAGCCACTCCACAGATAGCACTACCGTAATCCAACATGGACAACATAACATCTGAGGCTAGGTGTCAGTGTAGCTCAGTTAGTAGCACATTCATCTCTGGGCCAGAAGGTTGTGGGTTCTAGTCCCACACTGGGATTAGGCTCATACCTAAAAATGCAGGCACCCAAGTGCAGTATTGTGGTGGGGGGAGCTGTACTTTTGGTGAGTGTTGTCCTTTGGATAAGACATTACACAGATATCCCTTCTACCCATCCTGGTATTTGTCCAGGTGGAAGTAAAAGAACCCAAGGCACTTTTTGCAAAAGGGTAGGGGTTTCTATTAAGAAAGAAAAATAGACAGAACAAAACCAGATGCATAAATTACAAATGGTCAGAATACAAACAAATAGAGGTTTCAACAGTATGATGCACATGAAAAATATAAAAAAATGAATGGGAAGAAACAGCAGGGAAAGAGGAAAAGAACAACATGATTACCAAAAGTGGGAAAAATCAGTTTACAATAGGAGTACATAAGGAAGCAAACAGAAATACAGTATCAATGCATATATTACATGACAGGTTGATCCGAGTCCATAATCCAAGGCAAGTCTCTCCACTGTGTTGCCAGCATGGCTGAGATAGATGCTTGTGCTTCAGCATGATAGACTCTACAGAGACCAGAGGTTATTTTAGCCAAAAGTACAAAATGAGAAATGTGTTGCTGCTGCAAAATGAAGAGGCATCGAGCATTCCAGATGTATCACTTCAAAACTGTGAAAATGGCCCTCAAGGTGCTCTTCTTCCATTTACTCCATGCTGCATAACAAATGTCCTTACTCCAAAACATCATATCACCTACAAAAAGAGTCATTCTGACCATTTGTCAGTCACAAAGTCCCAAAAGTACAAAATTAAGGGACAGTCATAAAAAAGTGTTCCATCATCTCCAAATGCTGAGGGCAAGAGCTTCCAGCTCAGAAATGCTCAGAGAGCTGTTTATGCTTTAGGTTGGTTTAATGTTCAACCTCCCACGACAGCTGAGGCAATGGACATCCCACACTTCAGATGGGATTTGTGGTTCAGTAACAAATTGCTGAAGAGAAGGCAAGAAGGTTGGAGGACAATGACTAAAAATGTCCAGGGCTTGGAAACTGGTGTCCACCACCCCACTTTCCGTGACATCATCAACATGTGATGACTGGAAATATGCCAAATTCTAAGCTTTGGAAAAAGATCCCTTATATACAGGGGCACCAATGCCAAGGATCTGACTACCTTCAAATGGACAGTGTCCCAGGGCCTAAGCCACAACCGGCAAGTACCAAAGAACCAGGTTTCCCAACATCTGGACATAATCAACAACAAAGGCTGTAAATTAGCTGAAAAAATACAATGTGAATAAACACAATGGGGTTAATCATATTCAATCCCCCACATTAAAGAGGGAGGTAAGTATCATTTCTCTTTATTGGGTTCAACCTCCTTCTCCACAAGGCCTGAACGAATACACTTAATATAGAGGTTTCTAAGGACCTCAGCAGTGGAAAAATAGAACTAATGTACAAGAATAAAAAGATAAGACAAGTCTTAATAAGGAATACCCTTTTTCCTTCTCCATTTTCCATTTATTCCATTGGGCTACTTTAGATCTGCTGCTTAAGGACAGTTTAGAATCCCAATTTAAAAGGTCCAAATTCTCCGTAGCAGATTCTACTCCAAGAATTTTGATCAGCTCACTTTGTAGTTTGATTCCTACAATTCTGTTAAGAGGAGCAGGTAAGGCACCCAAAGTTCTACCCACACATTTAGCAAGCCTCAGTGATAAGCCAGCATAACAACTAAAGGAAGAACAAATGCCCAGGGCCTGCTGTACAGAGAATGCATCTTGGGACCAGAAGACTAATATCATCCAGATAAGCCAGAGCCTTATATGGAACAGTACTTTCCTCGCTACTTATAGGGAGCAGCATGGGGGAGGAATTGAGAGTCTATTACAAAGGATCCAGGCAAAAGATATATAAAATAGGGTTCAGGGGGCCACCCTGCCTCACTTCTCACTAAATGCTAATGAAGGGCCAATTCCAATCATTAACAGTAGGGGACAGAGTTACAGGTCCATACAGGCATTACAACCACTGAATAAAAACATCAGGTATGCTATAACATTTCAGTATGTGCGATAAATAGTCAGGGGTAACTATGCTAAATGCCCTTTGCTCATCTAAGGATATCAAACAGCCATGTAGTCTAACATTATTGCCCCTTTGAACTATTTCTCTCAACAAAATGAGGTGGTCCGAGATATGTCTATCTGGTACTGAACAAAACTGTGCTTGGGTGATGAGATGCTTATCAGCCTGTAGAAGCCTGCCATTGAGAAGTTTAGCCAAAATCTTAAAATCTGTGTTCAGGAGACAAATAGGTCTCCAGTTGTGGATACGTTGTTTATCTCCTTTCTTATATAAGTACATTAGCATGCCAGAGTTCATTTCTAAGGGCAACAGCTGGAGAGAAAGGATATAATTAAAAATACTGTTAGCTCCTTCTCCAGGTCAGGGCCAATTAATTTATACAGTTAGCTGGTTAACCCATCCTCTTCCAGGGCAGTGTCAGTTTTAAGGGATGAGATAACATTCCATAACTCCCGGCATGAATTTCTTCAGTTAGCATGACGGCAACCTCATCAGGGAGAGTAGAGACAGTGACCTTATGTAAAAAAGTGTCCAGGCCAGTTAAAGAGCAATTATGGGCTTGAATACAATCTTGGGAGTATCAGGTTCACAACACTGGTGGTGTCAGTCCTGTAAATATTATGGTGGTCTAGAAGGCCTTATATCTTCTTCAATGTAATTCCAGCACTACAGGATTCATAAGGAGAAACAAATCCTGTAGTTCCATGGATCCAAAAGGCCTGTTGCATCTTTAAGCTATCAGCCTGCTTCATATGAAAATGAACCATATGTCATTTAAGAATACAAATTTGCGAGGTGTAATCTTGCTATGCATTATAAGACAAAGACAGCAATTTTTGCAGTTGTTGTCTGTTTTTAAGGTAATTAAAATAGTTACATGCAAGATGGGATCTACATAACATTTTAAGGAGAGATTTTAATTCCAGTTTAGTGTCAACCCACCAAATGGAGGGATCCTCATAAAAGACAAACACTGATTTATAGGCAGCAACAAATCATAATATAGTCTGAGTTATTCAAGTCTGCTGTAATAAGGCAGAATTAAATTTCCACAGTCCCAGGCCTTGGAGAGGGACTACATGGTGACCAACTTGCAAATGTAAGAGAGAATGGTCTGAAAATTCCCTAGCTTGTATCGTGGCAAAGCAAGTTAGCAATGACAAAGAAAAAAATATATCCTTGTAGTTAGAGGACCTTTATGAAAAATGGGGTTATGTTTACCTGTAGCTGTAAAATAAGCATCAAGAAGACCTGCTGTACATTGTAAATTTGATTAAAAGAAAGCATATTGCAGTAGATTTTAGTCATTTCATTGCTACAACTCCTATCCTGGGAGGACAGCCACAACTAAAATCCCCCAAAAAAATAATGTTATGGGATGAAAACAGATAGGGTCATACTTGGGTTAATGTCTATCCTCTCAAATTTTGATTGAGGTGTGTAGATATTAATACATCTATACAGAGTGCGTTGAAACTTAACATCAAGAGTCAAAATCCTCCCAGGCACCAGATCTCTGAGTTTCAGTACAGTGAAGTCCCAGGCATTAAACAAACCTCTTTCACCAGAACACAGGTCATGTCCTATTGACCAAAAACATGGTCCAGCATGCCAGGTCTTTTGTGCCTGAGAGATGTCCTGTAACGTGTGGAATCTTGTGTCCTGCAAGATGTAGACCTCAAAATGTTTTAGAAGGAGCTGGGAGAAGGCTGCACTTCTTTTTCTGATGTTTTAATGCTTTTACATTAATGGACGAAACATGAAAAGCTGAAGTCATGGAGGATGTGATGAAGGGAGCATGGACAAGGGTGACTTTAACTAGTTATTCTTCTGCCCCATCTTATGAGCTTTGGATTTCATCTTGGTTTTATTTGTCACCTTCCTTTATTCTTCCTGGAAGATTTTAGGTTCTTCAGTACCCAACATGTGAGCCAGTTGAGAGGACTGCATTGAAGAAGTGTCCAAGTCCAGATCAAATTCCTTAGATGGATGTTGCAAAGCTCTAAAGTGATTCACCATGGGCACCTGGGTCATCCCGTGAGTACAAGGACTGGAAAAATCCCAGGACTGTCCTTGACATGCAACCATACTAAATCAGTCAGGATCAGGTTCTGGAGGAGTGGGGCATAGTAGCAGTTGTAGTGGTCACAGTCTTTAGATTAATAGAAGCCTCATCCAGGATATCTTGAGAGACAGTGTCATCCACAGCTGCAACTGAAACTACAGGTTGGGCAGGGACAGTGTCCAGCTGTGAACACTGTGCAGAAGGAACAGGGTCCAGAGTTTCAGAAGCAGTCGAGCAAGGAGCAGGTTCAGTGGCAACATCAGAAGCAGATGCAGGGTGTGCAGGGCCTTGTGGAAAGTGAGAGGTGGGGAATGGGGGCACTGCCTCAGACTGAGAACATTGTGCCAAAGTGACATACAGATGCTGCACAGCTCCATCCAACTGGGCCAATTAGTTATGGGAAGCCCATGGGCAATTCTGAAAAGAATGTCCAAGTTCCTCACAAAGGTAGCATTGGTGTTCATTTTCACACTGTGCCTCAGTGTGACCAAGTTCAGTACAGATGGAACATCAAACTTTTTCACAAATACTGCTTAAATGAGCAGTGGAGCCACACTTGTAACATGTCTTGGGCTGACTGGCATAAAACAAGATCCCTCAGTCCTGACCAAGAAAGAAACTATTGGGCAGATGATTAGTTCCAGAATCAGAAGAGCTTAACATCACTTTGATCTTCCACTCCCCTCATTCAAATATTCTCCGAGTCCAAAGTGGCTTCAGGTTCACCCATAACAGTGCATCACTGCTGGAGCCAGAAGATCAGATCATTCAGACTGACCGTTTATTTTGAATAAGACTGTTATGATCTTGTAAGTTGACTTGGACAGAGGAATGACCACAAACAGAGTCCACAGAGGCATGTCTTTCAAGGTGTGGTATTTAAACCAGAATCAATCAAGTGCTTTAGTAGTTTCAAAGCTGACATCAAATGTCATCTCTATAGAGACATGAATTAATGCATATATCTGGGTAGCAAAGAAAAGAAAGCATTGAATCTTTCAGGAGGGTGCGGGCCACAAATAGTCTATCAAGGGGCTCCTCCGGACCACCTTTGTAACTGAACCAGACTGCACTGTGACACTTAGCAGGATAAATGGGACTATGGATCAGTGAGACATATGAGCTAGGGTTAGATTTCCTGGTAGAGAAAAGACGAGTCTTAGGTTGGGGGGTAAAGGCTGAAGTCGATGGTCAGGGATAGCTAGTCAAGTCAGGTATATCAATGGGCCATAAAGAAGTAGCCTCAATTGGCTGGGCATCTAGATTTGCTACCAGAGGAACAGGAGAATTTTTCAAAGGGAGGAACTCAACCTCCATGATACTGAAAGCAAGGATGAGACTGAAGGTGAGTTGCAACTCATCAGGCAAGAATAAGGGGTGCTGCATAGTAGAAGCAGAATAGTCCATGACAGAATGGCCAGAATCACGTTCAGCATGTACAGTACAAAGAGGAGAAACAGTACCTTTCCATGTGTTTTTGATGGGCTTGAAATCCAAATTGGTAATGTTTCTGACACCCACAAATCAGTTCCAGGGGCACAATACCATCCTGATGCAGCTAAGGCACCCTCAACAGTCCATTGTCAATGGTTTGGAGCAGAACAGTCAGAAACATGGGTTAGCCGAATTCAGGCTTGCAATGACTTGTGCAGTCCATAACAGATGGGGAAGTGCCATCCATCAAGATTTTTGCAGCATCATGAGAAGAAGCAGAGGGATCCAAAAAAAGGAGGCTGTCCAGGCAAAATATCCATTGGTACCTGAACTGGGGACTGCAGTAGAGCAAGGAGTTCTGATGTATTTTTATTCCCAATTCCCTTTCTTCTATTGATTCTCTGAGAGGGGATCCATCCAGGAAGTATGTAATCTTTTGGGGCTGATTACATAGGTGAATGACACAACACTTGTCCTAATTGAAACTCATGCCCCATGCTTTAGTCCATGTTAGGATATTATTTAAGCTGTCTTGTAACTCTGTTTTGTCCACATCAGTGTTAACTACCCTGGCCAATTTAGTGTCATCTTCATATTTGCTAATCCAGCTTGTTTCACAGTTCTCTGTGTCTGCAATGAATATTTTAAATAGCAGAGGTCCCAAGACTGAACCCTGCAGCACCACACTAGTGACCTCCCTAGGGTAGGAACAATAACCTCTTATGCATACTGTCTGGGTCCTATCATTGAGCCAATTTTGCATCCACTGTACTATCTTAGTGTCTACTTTTAGTTTTACTAGCTTCTGAATTATTGTTCCATGTGGGACTGTGCTGGAAGCCTTTGTAAAATCCAGATATATGCAAACATTTTCAAATTTGATTCTGCAACTAATATCACAATGATCTCCCAATAAATGTGGACCCACTTCCCCCTTGCAGTTTTTACGTTTTTTGAAACAAAAATGAAATCAATCAAGTTCTCATATCTCCACTATTACTAACTCTTGTGGGAGTATCTATAATCTGTGTTACATTAAGTGGACAAAAAGCATCATATGATCTATTCCCCTTCTGTCCTCCATGGACATTAAAATTCCAAACTATTTTTAAATGTTCTAATTTAATCACATTTTCAAAATAAAGTGCCCTATTCATCAAATACATCTGAGCATATATCTGGGGGAAATAAATTTAGTCTATTCACCTTCGCCAACAACCCTTCAATTTCCTTAACACAGAATTTCTGTTTCAAACTACTTGGGCCTAAATCCTCTCTAACATATAATAAATCCCCCACTCCCACTCCTATCATTCCAAAATATTTTATAACCTTGAATAGCTATTTAGGCTTTCCCAACTGTAACATCTGACCAGGTCTCAGATAAGCCCAACATTGTTGGTTCTCCTTGTACACATCAAATTCTTAGCTTATCAATTTTTGGTAGAAAACTCCAAGCATCTGTATACTGACGTGAAATCTGGCACACTTTTTTTGGCCCTGAGTTAACTTCCACATCACCTGCAAGGAATAATACCAAAAGACATGTTTTTTTGACTGACCTTCAACTGCCCCAATTTATACTTTTAAATTCAGATACCATATTGTATTCCCACTTTACTGTATTTTTTTGCAGTTCAAACATGCATTTTGTATTCTTGCAACACTGTTCACTGCAATATCTAAACTGAAATTGCTCAGCTGTCACTCAATGAGCATGTATTGTATACAGTAAGTGCTCCTTGACAGCTCAGTTGTCGGCCAGCCATGATGAAAAGTAGAGGGCTGTGCAGATCGCCTGCTCGGGATGGGACAGGGAGAGCAGGGTGGTGGAGTACTGCTTGTTGCGATGGGATGGGTGGAGGTCCACTAGACCATCATGGTAAGATATATAAATGTTTATGGGGGAGATCAGGGCTAGGGAGAGAGTCCACTAGACCACCAGGGAATGATATATAAATATTTACAGGGACATCAGGGATTAGGGATCCACTAGACTGCCAGGGTAAGATATAGGAATTTTAATGGGGGACATCAGGGATCAAGGGGTATGCTAGACCAGAAGGGAATGACATATAAATATTTATGGGGGACATTGGGGATAGAGGGGTCCACTAGACCACCAGTCACTCTCCATGGGTGCAACCGCTGCCCAACAGCCCCACAGCTTGAGACAAACCTCACAGGTGCACTGTCTGTTTGGCACATGGCCACAGTTGCCACAATCTGTGGGACTTTGATGCTGGGATGCTACCCAATAGTGAATCCGAAACAGGTTCTCTGGTGCACTGGCAACTGGTGCAAGCTGCCTTCAGCACAGCTTGCTCTGACCTTTGTGAAATGGGTCTTGTGTATTTGGAGGATGACAGTGTGTAGCATGGACTTTGTAGCTGCTAACTCTGCCCCTGAATTATGCAAAACAATGGCCAGCTCACTCCTGAGTCCTCTGCAAACTGAGAACATGCAGTCTTCAGATTTAAATGAGCTGAATACACACAGCTTACCTGGCTATGCACTTTTGCCTTGCACCATGGCTGTAGTGCTTCCCAGAAAATTACAAATGCACACTGTGGGCTTGGAGGATGACTATGGGTGACACAGGCTTTTCACATGCTACCCACACCCCTCATGATGCGTATCAGCTGCCAGCTTTCCCCAAGACCTCTGCTAATTGTGAATGAACAGTCTAGGCATTTAAACAAGCTATTTTTACAGCCTGACTGGCTGTGCACTTTCACATCTCATCACTGGTTTGATGCTTGCCAAAATATAACAACTGCGCACTGTAGGCTTGGAAGAAGACCGCAGGTGGCACGGGCTTTGTAGTTGCTAAGTTCCACCCCTGAGTAATGCAACACAGCTACCAGCTACCCCAGAGTCCCCTGCAAACTGAGAACACAGTCTTGGGATTTAAATTAGCAGTTTTCACACAGCCTGACTGACCATACAGTTTTGCCTCTCTCCACAGCTGGTGCTTCCCAGAAAATGTGAACTGCAGACTGTAGGCTTGGAGGAGGGCCACAGGTGGGACAGGCTTTGTACTTGCTAAGCCCTGCTGCCAATTGATGTGTCCTGCTTACCAGCTTACCCAGGAGCCCCCTGCCAACTTAGAAAAAACAGAGTTGGAATCTAAATGAGCTGAGTTCACACAGCCGCCTGGCTGGCTGTGCACTTTCACCTCTTGCCATGTCTGTGGTGCTTCCCAGAAGATAACAACTGCAGACTGCCAGCCTTGAGGATGATTGAGGGCAGCATGGGCTTTCTGTGTGCTGTTGCCCACTCTCATGTGGTGCAACCCTGTTGCCCACTTGTTCATGATCATCTGCCAAATTAGAGTGACCAGTCTAGAGACTTAAATAAGTTGTTTTCACACAGCCTGGTTGGCTGTTCAATTTTCCCTTTCACCATGGTTGTGGTGCTTCCCAGAAAATGACAACTGCAGACTGTAGGTTTGGAAGATGACAATGGGTGACAGGGACTTTGTACTTGCTAAACCCTACCCCTCTGTGATCCATCCCAACTGCCAGTTCACTCTTGAGCCCTTTGCCAACTAGGAACACATAGTCTTGGCATTTGAACAAGCTGTGTTCACAGGCCTGGCTTGGTCTACAGTTTTTCCTATCACTATGGCTGTGGTGCTTCCCAGAAGATGACAAATGCAGTCAGTCAGCTTGAAGGACCACTGCACATGGCACTGGCTTTATACTTTTTCGTCATCCCCCTACATCAAGCATCCCAACTTCTGTCTTGCCCCTGAACCCCCAACCAACTGATAACACAGTTTTGGGATTTAAATTACAGTAGCTGTTTTCACACAGCCTAATTGGCTGTGCACTTTGTATCTCACCATGGCTGTGGCACTACCCAGAAGATGACAGTTGCAGACTGTAAGCTTAGAGGATGACCGTGGGTGAAACGGGCTTTGTACTTGTTAATCCCCAACTGCGTGTGATGTGTCCCTACTGCCAGCTTGCTTCACAGTCTCCTTCCAACTGAGAATATAGAGTCTTGGGATTGAAACAAGCTGTTTTTACACAGCCTTTAGCTGTACACTTTCACCTTTCACCCCTGCTGTGGTACTTCCCAGAACATGACGACTGCAGTCTATAGGTTTGATGGATAAAAGAAGGTGGCATAGACTTTGTACTTTCTAAGACTCACCCCTGTAGTGATGCATCCTAGCTGCCAGCATGCCCCTGAGCACCCTGCCAACTGAGAGCATTCAGTCTTGGGATTTAAATGGGCTATTCATACAGCCTGGCTGGCTGTGCACTTTTGCCTCTTACCACAGCTGCAGAGCTTCCCAGAAGATGTCAGCTGCAGACTGTAGGTTTGAAGGATGACTGCAGAAAAAAGGGAATTCTTCTTGCTAAACTCCCACCCCACATGATGAGTCCCAGCTGCTGTCCACCAAGCCCCCAGCCAACTCTGAATGCATAGACTTCTTGTTTAAATTAGCTGTTTTCACACAGCATGGCTGACTGTGCACTTTTGCCTCTCACCACAGCTGTGGTACAACCCAGAAGTTGACAGCTGCAGACTATAGGCTTAAAGGATGACAACCTATGGCATGGCTTTGTACTTGCTCTGCCCTGCTCCTGAGTGATGTGATCCACCAGCGGGCTTACCCCCGAACCTCCTGCCAAATAAGAACACACAATCTTGGGATTTACATAAGTTATTTTCACACAGCCTGGCTGGCTGTGCATTTTGACTCTCACCATGTGGTGATGCATCCCAGAAGATGACAACTGCAGACTGTAGCCCTAGAGAGTGACTGTGGGTAGCACTGATTTTGTAGTTTCTAAGCTCTGTACCCTTGTGACATGTCCAAGCTACCAGCTCACCAATGAGCCCACTGCCAAATCTTGGGAGTTAAATGAGCTATTTACATGGCCTTCCTGGCTGCACAATTTCACTTTTCACTACAGCTGTGGTGTTTCCCAGAGATGATAGCTGCAGACTGCAGGCCTGAAGGACAACTGTTGATGGCATTGACTTTGCACTTGCTAAGTCCCACACCTCTGTAAGGAGTCCCAGCTGCCGGGTCACATCTGATCCCCTTTTAACTGAGAATGCACCAATCTGGGATTTAAACAAGCTATTTTTGAACACCCTCACTTGCTGTGCACTGTTGCCTTTCACTACATCTTTGGTGCTTCTGAAAAAAGATGAGAACTGCAGAATTTAGCCTTTAAGAATGACTGTAGGCAGCATAGGCTTTTTTCTTGCTAAACTTGCCCTTGCATGATGTGTCTCAGCTGCCAGTTTATCCATGAGCCCCCTGACAACTAAGAACACATAGTCTTTGCATTTAAATGAGCTGTTTTCTCAGCCTGGCTGGCTGTGCACTTTTGTTACTCACCAGGTCTGTGGTGCTTCTCAGAATATGACAACTGCAGACTGTAAACTTGGTGGATAACACCTGGCAGCATGAGCTTTGTACTTGCTATGCTCCATCCCCGCATGACATGTCATAGCTGTAGTCACATTCCCAAGTCCCCTGTCAACTGACAACACATGGTCTTGGGATTTTAAACAAGCTGTTTACAGACAGCCTGGCTGGCTGTGCACTTTGCCTTTCACCAGAGCTGTTGTGCTTCCTAGAAGAAGACAACTGCAGGCTGTAGGCTTGGAAGATGAACATGGGTGGCCCAGGCATTGTACTTGGTAAGTCCTGCTCCCATGTGATGTGTTCCAGCTCCCAGCTTACCCCTGAGCCTCCTGCCAACTGAGAATCCACAGTCTTGGGATTTAGATAGCTGTTTTTACACAGTATGGCTGGCTGTGCACTTTTGCCTCTCACCACAGCTGTGGTGCTTCCTACAAGATGACAACTATAGGCTTGAAGGATGACCGCAGGCTGCACATGCTTCATATCTGCTAAGCCCAACTCCCGTGTGATACATTCCACCTTCCAGCTTACCCCAAAGTTCCCTGCCAACTGAGAACACACAATCTTGGGATTTAAATGAGCTGCTTTCACACTGCTCGGTTGGCTGTGCACTTTTGTCTCTCACCACCACTGTGGTACTTCTCAGAAGATGAAAATTGCAGAATGTAAGTTTGGAGAACAACTGTGGGTGGCACAGGTTTTCTAATTGCTATTCCCTGCCCATCATGATCCAATATAGCTGCCAGCTTGCCCCTGAGCTCCCTGACATTTCAGATATCATAGTTTGGGGATTTTAACAAGCTGTGCACTTTGGCCCCTCACCACAACTGTTATCTTCCCAGTAGGTGACAACTGTAGAATGTAGTTTGCATTTCCTGTTTTAGCTGTGAATCTGGAGACCTCAGACATCACCAATAGAGAGAATACTAAGCAAACAAACTCTAGCCAGAGCCGTTATGGCTGCAGTTGAGCTAACTGGGAACACAGCACTGTTCAACATGTTCAGGATGGCCACCGGAGTTCAGGGAGCATGCGCAAGTCGTTGCACATGGGCAGAACACTCTGGCGGCTGTCATGAATACGGTGAACAATGCCATGTTCTACTAACTGGTCTTTTAATTAGGGTGATGAATGCATAGTGATTGCCATTCAATTTCACTATTTAAAAGTCTGGCTGGTATCTGGTAAGCTCCCTTCTCTAATGTACTCGCAAGATGGCTGCAGGGCTACGTACACTGTAGCTGTAAAACAAATTGTGTAAGGCTTTTGCCTTTTCTGTTTCAGTGATGCTTACTTTACAAATAGCTTTTAATCAGCCCCATATTATGCTGCATTTTTCATTTAGATTAATGTATTTAAACAGTGCTTCTTATAACCCTTGGTTTTGGTAGCAATCCTGTCCTCTACTTATTGTTTGCATTCATAATTTTTTTTTACATTAATTCAATTTATTTTATGGCTGTATGATAATTACTGTGACCCTTTCAGTTTAAAGATCCCAAATGTTTCCCTTTAACTTTTATGCCCTTCTGACATTTTTGCTAAACTACATAAGAGTACAATCTTGTTATTGCATTTTATGAATACTGGTATAAATCTATCCTCAGTTTTTATTTTTTTATAAGTACTCTCCACACGAGAATGTAGAATATTAGATCAGTTGCAGAGCATCAAGACAGTAGTCACATGGGGGCCTAGATTTGATTCCCTACAGGAGACATTATAGGGACAGTAAATAGAGGTAGTGGTCGTGGGGGATCTCAGTCTTCCAGACACAGACTGGGACATTCCAGCAGTTTAAAGCACCAGGAGTCAGGCCCTGCAAAATACATTGTTGGACTGCCTGCTGGTACAGCTGGTCAGGAAAACCTCTAAGGTAAACTGCTGGTCACCAACCTCAAAACGGTAGATGGAGTGAGGACTGGAGAACCTCTGGGGTCTAGTGACCATTAAACCATATGGTTTGAACTCACCCTTGGAACCCATATACCCCATCAAAGGCTGTGTTTCTGGATTTCAGAAAAGCAGACTTTGACCAAATTAGTCAACTAGTTATGTGCAAACTTTGGGGAGTGGACAACATCGGGGGGGGGAGAAAAGGTAAGGAGTAATTAAAGGGGCCATACTAGAGGCAACTAAGTCATGCTGAAAATGTTACCAAGAGAAACAGGCATATGAGACTACTTTGGTACTAAAGGAAGGTCACAGAGACAGTGAAAGCTAAAATAAGGGTCTTTTAATATATGCAAAGAGGAACAAGAAGAAAAGGAATGAGGTGAACACCAGCTAAGGATAAGGGAGGCCAAGAGGCAGACAGAGACACAAAGCAGATACAGAAGTGCAAATCACCTGGGGGGCAGGGGATCAAGGAGGGAGAAAACAGTTATTTTGATACATTATGGAAAAAGGAAGATACGAGAATGTCCTGGAAGAACCGTTTCCTCTCCCAACTCAGTACCAAATACTCCACAGTGTCCTTTGACATCCCTACTACTCCCTATCCCATTCAATGCATTAGCTGGTGTTCACTGGCAGATATCCTCTTCTCATCCCATTTCAAGCCTTCCCTGCCACCCAGTGGTACTCCTACTTCCTGCCATCCTGTACCAAAGATTCACTGTGCCCGGTGGCACCATTTCCCCTGAGTTTGCTATTTAAAACAACCTCTGTTTTCTTGTGGAATGGCACCGACTATCCCCATTAAATTTCAGACAATCCTGTGCACTTAGCGGTACCCGTTCCTTCTCACCTTCCAAGTCTAAACAATTCCTGGTTGCCATGGAACACTTTCTTTCCTTCCCAAGTCATATTTTTAATGTACCATGGTATCCAGTGACAACCTTATCCTCTCCCTGTCCCTGTCTGTCTCCAAGAAATCACTGGGGTCCAGTGTCACCCCTCTGTCACCCTGCCCCTTACACACATTGCTTGGTGTCCAGTGATGCCCCAGCCCAATTTTGGGTATTCCTTTCTGTTCAGTGGTATCCCACCTTTCCTCTCTTGTTTTATTCTAAGCATTCATTAGTTCCAGTGGGACCCTTCCTCCATTTCCCTTTACCTCTCCCTGTCTCAATATAAAAACAAAATTAATGATGTCCAGTTTCACCCCATTTGTAACCTAATCCAATTCTGGGAAATTCTTGATGCCAAGTGTCACCTCAGCCCTTTTTCCTTCCCATTATCATTACTACTTGATATCCAAAGTAAGGTTGTGTGAATGTGGAAATCAACAACTTCAGTTAAGCTTGGATTCAGACACCATATCTTAAGATTGTCTTCAGTACTTCAGTGAAAGACACCTGCATTCCTTGGTATTAGGGTTTAGCAGACTACAAATAGGGATAATTAGCAACCCATAACCACCTTTCCCTCACCCCATTCAGTACTAATTTCTTCCACCCTACCCTGGACTTTAGTGAAGTTAAAAAAAACAGCTCAGTCAGCATCTGACAGTAGCAAGATCTAAGAATATTTTTTCTTTATACAGTTTCCGGAGAGGCAGAAAGAGGGTGGGACTTGACTGGGGTGGGTGCAGGGGTGGTCACGGGACTTGCCTTGGCCATGAGGAAAGGGGTGAAGTGTTTTATTTCAATTGATTGCTTGGCTGAATGTCAAAATGATCTTGAAGTGGTCAAAATGTTAAACTGTGCCAAATCAAAGGTAAAAATGCTGAGCTTCACTGAATACAAATTGGGAATCAGTTCATTATTAGTTCAGAGGACTCCCACAGTTCTGTCCTTTACCCTAATAGCAACCAGCATAGCTTTCTACTAACCTATTTGAATAATCACTGTCAGAGACAAATACCATAAAAAAAATGTATATTAATAAAAGGCTTAGTTACAATGCCTCAGTCCTTCATTAGAACAGGGATTTGTAGAATTTCATTCAGATGAAGACCAGCACAGGGAGATGAGTGAAGGGTTGTTTGGTTTTATCTGTGGAGGGGGAAGTGCAATGGATGTAGGGTGTTACTGGGCAGTTTGGGTTGTGTGTGTTTAGAAGAGGGGAGTGGGAATTGGAGTATGAAGCAGCAGGAAGATGTATGAGAAAAAATTAATGTTAAAGAGTGCCAAGGATGGTAGCATAAGTAAGGGAGAAACAGGGATGGAGCAGAATGTGGAAGTGAAAAATTAATTTTAATGAGTGCTGGGGATGTTTGTTGAGAGTGAGGAGAGAATAGCTGCCCATCAGGAAAGATAAAGGGAAACATTTCATTTGAATAGGTATTGTTTGCAAGGGACAAACTATATTCCATACACTTTAACATTAAGCAATATTAGATTCAGCATTAGAGCTTCCAATGTTTTCTTGAAGGGCATGTGTAAGGGCCAAGTAGTAGTCCCTGAATATCATATATATTATGGTTCTTGAATATTTGGAACTACTAATTTGCAAATAACTGAAAAAAGAAAGAAAAACAACTATCCTCATCCTCACACCACTGTCTCAGTGAACATTTCAAAGAATCCCCCTCGTTAATCTTGTGACACCCAATAACCCTTCCCTGATCCAAAACCACTGTGATGTTTTTAGCTGGAAAAACCTCCCCCCCCATCATTGTGTATGTCCATATTCCCACCCTCCTCCCCAACTCTAACCTTGTGAATAAATGCTACCCACATGCCCTACACCCTCTAGTTAGTACCTCAAGTCCACTTTCCTTCCCCAACACCTACATTTTAGTAATTGTAGTCTGGAGTAGGTGACCAGCATAACCTGACTGATTCTTCAATCAGCTGCTACCTTAAATGCAAGCACTCTTTTGCAAAAAGTAGTAAAACAAAACCCACCTGAAAATAAATGTCACTCTCTGTCCCCCAACCGGGCATTATACTGATCCCAACTTGCTTCCCCATTAGCATCCACATTTTTGTAATTTTGTTCCCATGTAGAGCGACCAGCACAACTTGCCCACCTTCATGGCTGGCTGTTGTCTAGTGAATGAAAGTGCTTGCATGCTTGAACTAAGTATATTTATAAAACCAGTAAATCACCCTTTTGGCTCAGGATAAGGTGAAGAAGGAGCTAACAGCCAGGGATGTGGATGGTTGGAGGTCTCTGCATATGCACAGGGTGACCTCTACACACCACAATCACATGCATCCACCCATCTGTGGGTATAGAAACCGATGTAAGGCTTATGTGGATCACGCCTTAAGTCATCTTTGCTCTTTAAGACATGTGTATCATATTTGTAAAGCAACACTTACAGATAGCAGCAGGGCTTCAAAATTATAGACACCACAGGCCTAATTTAAAAACAAAAATAGAAAAGAATCAGAATAATGTGACTTTTATTTTCATTTACTTAGCTTTATCTTAAAACACTGTTTGTAGAAATAAATGCCTTCCAGCAAGTTAAAGAAATACTATATCTACAGAATATATAAGTAAGGTTATGTCTCTTCCAACTTTGGAAAAATTTTCTTCAAATAAATAGTGTTTTAAAGCATAAACTATGAAATTGAATTTGACTTGAAATTGTGTGTTCTTCTTCTAAAATTAATCCCAGGGGTGGTATTTCTCTACAAGTCAACAGCTAAATGTAGTCAGCTATTCTTAAAGAGCAGTGGAAGGGCTCTACTTCAGTACGTACTTCTGCAAACATAATTTATTCAGCAGTAATAATGCACAATGGATTTGTTTTTAATTTCCTTTCATGGTGTTTGCATAAATTCAGTTTTTTCTAATCAGGCCATAAAATCTGTACACAGGTCTACAATGGGGATTTTCTGAGATCATAATACTAGCTAGATATGACATGTATGAAATGTATCCTTATATTTGCCATTCCAGCCCTAAGACCAAAAACTGTGATGTCACTAAACAAACTGATCTCAGTCCTTGGATCAAGCTTTTTTTAACTTGATTTTTATTGATTTTCAAGTTTGCAACATAAATAACAATTATACATGCAAACTGCTCAGTCCAATGTCAGAGGCATACAAGAATAATAAAACAAGATAAATCCCTGCAGCATAAGGGCTTTGTCCTGCTATAAATAAATACACAAAGCAACTTTTCGCAAAGTTATCCAGAATAATTGTGAAAAAAAACTTGGCATGGACAGGTTTCATCTTGCCCCATTAAGGAAGGAAGTCCTTAAACAGGGGATGGCTGACTACATACAAGAAAGGTGGGGTTTAAACTTGTGAGGGGGGAAGGGATAAGGGAGGGGCTGACCAGAAGCCCTCTCCTCCAGATGAGGGGAGTAGCCTTCACGCCCAAGGGGGGAGGAAGGGAGGAAACAGATTGGGGATGGAGGTTTCAGGAGGAGCAGAGGGAGGATGGAAGTATAAGGAATCTGGGTGGGGTTCGACAAAGAGAATCAGGGATAAGGGTGGGGTTGGTGTTAGTAAATGCCAGGAGCTTGGGAAACAAGTTGCCAGAGTTCCAGGCCATGCTGTTCGAGGGGGTGGTGGATGTGGCGGCGGTCATGGAACGTGACCAACAAAACCATGACTGGGACCTAAACGACGGGGTACACTATGCTCAGGAAGGATAGAAAGGAGGGCAGAGGGGTGGAGTGGCTATGTTCATTAGAGATGACATAGAAATTGCTAGAGGCAGAAGAGGCAGAGAAGCGTGGAGGCCTTATGGGTCTTCGATCCTCAGCAGGAAATAAGGTCAAGCTGGGTGTAGCATATAGGCCCCCCGGGATGAGTGATGTTCTAGAGGATGGTTTGCTGGACAACATCATTGCCCAGTGTGGACCAAAAGGGGAAGGAGTGGTGTTGATGGGGGACCTTAATATGCCAGGTACAAACTGGGGAACCATGTCCTCTAAGATGGCCAAGGAGCAGAGGCTGCTGGATGGCTTCCAGGATGTTTTCTTAACACAGCATGTGATGGAGCCCACAAGGCAGGGGCATGTCCTGGATGTGGTTCTGGCAGATGGGGATCTGGTAAGGACATGGTTGTACAAGACCCTGACTGGGAGCGACCACAATACTGTCTGGTTTCAAATAAGCATGGGGGAGGGGAGATCTAGGACACTGGCAGTGGACTTCAGGGAGGCAGACTTCATGGGCATGGGAAATATTCTCAAGGATCACTTGATGGGGATTACCTCAATGACAAGTGTGGAAAGGAGATGGGAGGTCATAAAATGGGGACTTCATGAGGCAGTCAGGATCTGCGCTAAGTTGAAACGTAAGGGAGCAAGGTCACATAAACCATGCTGGTGGTCCAGTGAGGGACAGGTAGCAGTCAGAGAAAAGAAGGCAGCCTACAAAAAATATAAAACAACAAGAGGGGATAGGGATAAGGAAATGTACCAGCTTGCATCTAGAAAAGTCACCCGTATGGTGAGGGGAGCAAAGTCCAGTAAAGAGCAGCGGCTGGCACAGGGGATACATGGAGGGGAAAAGGGGTTCTTCCGGTACATTGGGGAGCGGAGAAAAACTAAGGGCCATCTCAGCAGATTGAGATCAGAAGGAGGGTGGGTGGAAGAGGCGTGGGACCAGGCAGAGGTATTTAGCGAGTACTTTGCCTCTGTGTTCACTAGGGAAGGGGATGGAATATCTACAAAGCAAGGCACGAAGGGGATAGAAACATCAGTAAGTGGGATCGTGGAGCAACAAAAATGGAGCAAGAGGGAGAGAGAGGTACCCCAGGGGTGTCACATCTGGGTAAAGATAAAAAGGCCAGTAAGGTGGAGGGGACGGATGATGCTATCTCCGCCAAAAGGGTGTGGTTAGCCCTCAAGGCCCTAAAGAAAGACAAATCTCCTGGGCCAGATGGCATTCATCCGAGAGTACTATGGGAATTGACGGACATACTGGCTGCACCCCTGGTGGAGCTTTTCAGCAGGTCACTTGAGACAGGGAGGGTACCTAGGGATTGGCGAGAGGCACATGTGGTACCAATCCATAAAGGGGGGTCGAGGGAAGTACCAGGTAACTATAGACCCATCAGTTTGACCTCGGTGGTGGGAAAATTAATGGAGAGTATACTAAAGGAACGATTGGGGGTGTACTTGGAGGAGGTGGGAGGTCTGGATAGTCGGCAACATGGGTTTGTGCCAGGTAGATCATGTCAAACCAACCTTGTGGAGTTCTATGAATGGGTAACATCAGAACTGGACAGGGTAAGCCTGTGGATGTGTTATTCTTGGACTTCAGCAGACGTTTGACTCTGTCCCCACAATGGTCTGGTGGAGAAACTGATGGGGTTAGGAGTAGGCCCTTGATGGTCAGATGGATTGAAAACTGGCTAGCTGGATGCACTCAGAGAGTAGTGGTCTGTGGGGCTCTCGAACCCTAGAGAGGTTAGTAGTAAGTGCCGCGGGGCTCGGTCCTGGGTCCGATCCTGTTTAATGCATACATATCGGACATCAGGGAGGGTATAGGGTGCGAAATGAGTCTCTTCGTGGATGACTCCAAGATGGGAGCAGTAGTTGAGGCAGAAGAGGGGAGGTTGGCCCTGCAAGGGGACCTGGACACCCTGGAAAGCTGGGCTCACATAGGAAATTAATTAATATCACCAAGTGCAAGGTGTTGCATCTTGGTCAGGGAAACCCTAAACACAGGTACACCCTGGGATGGGAGGCGCTGGAGGCCTCAATAGGGGAAAAAGACCTAGGGGTCATGGTGGATGCATGTATGAATAACTCTGAGCAGTGCAGGAGAGTGGCTAGCAAGGCAAACAGGATGTTGGGATGCATCGTAAGGGGTATCACCTCTAGGAGCAAGGAAGTGATTCTGCTGCTGTACAATGGACTGGTTAGACCACACCTTGAGTACTGTGTACAGTACTGGAGACCACACTTGAAGAGGGACATACAGCTCCTAGAGAGGGTACAGAGGAGGGCAACAAAGACGATACGAGGGCTAGGGGTTTGACGATGAGGACAGACTTAAGAAGCTCTGCCTGTTTTCACTGGAGAGAGAAGAGAGGGGACATGACTGAGGTCTTCATACCCGAGGGAATAAATAGAGTAAACATGGAGGGATCTTAGACTAAAGCAGGAGGTATCACCAGAGGGCATGGTTTGAAGTTGGAAGGTGGAAGGGTAAGGGGAAAAGAGGAGGAGGTTTTTCACTGAGAGGGTGGTGGACCCTTGGAATGCACTGCCTGGTGAGCTAGTTCAGAGATCCACAGTGGAGGGCTTCAAGAGAGATGGGACAGACACAGAAAGTGGATGTATCAGATGATGTCCTGTCCCAGGGGGGTTGGGATGGATGATACGGGTTTATGGAGCACAAGGGATGGGAGGGTCTCGGCACCCAACTAAGGATCTAAAGTTCGAGCAGACTCGATAGACCGTAAGGCCTAATCTGCTGGCAAATAGTATGTTAGTATGTTAGTGTGTAGTACATTGTTACATATGTATGTCATTCAGTGCATCCAAATTTATAATAAAGTACTGTACATGTAAACTATATAGGTATATAAGGGAGCCCTACGTTATAAGTACCTTAGATTAATATATTTTGTTACGGAGGGGCTATTGATGTCTTGTAAGGCACAAAGGAATCATACCATATCATTATATAGAATATAGCACCCATCTCTGCCATATTTCCTGAACTCTGTTCAGCTGGCCATTTAGTACATATGTCCTTTCCTCTGGATAATGTGCACAATCTTCTTTATCCCTGCAACTATTTTTTTTTTTATTTATTTAGTTTTTGTTTACCAGTTGTGTGTGCTAGCCTTTGAAATGACTATTTTCAGACACAACCCATGAAGTTAGAACAAGACAGTACAGCAGCAGAGCACAGGGTGAGATTACAATAGCAGGATACAGCTTTTGACAGTAACGTTAAGGTACAACTAATGGATTACAATAGCAAGAAATAGCTTTTAACAGTGAAATGATTGGATCACAACAGCAAGGAAGCGATTTTCAGTGAAAACATGGCACAACTAGTGGATAAGGTAGACAACCATAAATGCCTGGCAGACAAAAAATAGTACAGATCCAAGGTAAGTGCCAAAGGCAAAACAATAAGATGTATAAGAACTAATAGCAATCAACTAAATCCCAATTATTTTTTTGCAACTAACTTTATTTTTCAGAAAGATAAATACATAAATACATAAACAATAATATCTGAAAAGAAAATACATTCCATGACATACAAAATTAAACATACAAAATTAAACCCCAACCCTCCCTAAAGACACCTTAGTACCGTTAACATAGCTGGAACAAGAAGAGGGAAAAACAAAACCCAACCCCACCCCTGAACAGCCCCCCTAGGCAGCATAAGTATACCATTAATAATTGATAGCATCCTATCATGTGAACCTGTCTTCCCATGCGCAGGCCAACGCCTGCTCCATCCCTAAAAAGGATTAAGAAAACACTACATATCACATTTGTACTTAGAGGGAGAGACAAGAAAAGGAGGACCCAAGTATACACCATAAATATCTGTAGATTTACAAATAATAAGTGGGAAAATCAAGCAAAAAAGAAAAAAGGGGAGTAATACCCCAGTTAAAGAGGCGGGTTAAACCCACTCAGGTCACTTGAGTATCCCCATACTAGTATCCGAATTTATTTTTCAACCCTACATAGAAACCCCACCAACACTTCTGAAATTTATCAGCTGAATTGAAAAAATAGTAGTTGATCTTTGTGCTAGCGATTCAAGAACTCATCCCACCACTCTAAAGGAGGGTTCCCAACTGGTCTGCCAATGCCTAAGAATTATTAATTTGGTTACTGAGGCTACAATTGCCATTTGCCACTTTTGGGATTTAGTTGGGATTTGAGCATACATCCCCAAGACACACACCTCAGGATTAAAAAAGCTGAAATGTTGCAGTGTGGACTCGTCCATTGCCTAACCAATTCCCAAAATTTAAACACCTTAGGGCATGCCCATAACTTGTGGTGTGTTGTGGCTAGCGGATTCCCACAGTCCACACATATAGGCGACTGGGACCTGTGGATTCTCGAAAGTTTTGCAGGCGACAAATAAAGGTTGTACAAAATATTGAACTGGATGTTCCTGAGTCTGTCCTGTTTAGTAAATCTATAAATTCCTCCCCAAATCTCTTCCCAAACTTCTGTAGACCACCCTTTTGCAAGGTTAGCTTCCCAATAATAGGCTACCGGGGAGTCCCAAGGCATAGTTCTAGACATAATAATCTTGTAAGATTTAGAAACGGCCCCCTGAGTTGTTGCAACATCACTTAAACTATTTAAATGGACTCCAGCTTCCACACTCCCTAAGCTATCCCCAGGAAGAGTTTAATACATCCTTGATCTGGTATAATCGTAACATACTATTATGTTTCACCCTCAAATTTATCTCTCAACTCCTTTACGGATCTCATTGAGTTAGAGGCCACAAAATCTGCTAGCCTTGGTACTTGCCGATAATTCCCAATAAACCTCAGTAATCCGACAGTTTCCTATCTGGAAATTGTGATTCCTTAAAAGGGCTAAAGTAAGTCTTTAATATATGGAATATGAAGCAGTGAATAAAGTTGATGTAAGGCTTTAACATCCCATCCCAAAGGAGTATTTCTAACTTGCGGGGGAACCTTGGACTAAGGAATATATAAAAAGGACTCTAAATCTATCCCAAGATTATTAGTTATTTGCCTATCCAAAATGAGTCCAGCAGACAAACCCTGATTATCACTAACCCTCGTCATCCATTGAGAACACCTCACCACGTGGATCGCTAAATAATAACCATAAAAGTCAGGCAGCTGCATCCCGCCTGCCGTCCTAGGATGGGTAAGTTTTGAATAAGTTCTACGGGGTGGTTTGCCTTTCCATAAAAAATCCGAACAACATTTATAAAGCGGTTTGAAAAAAAGTTTGGGTGGATACACATTAAGATTAAATAAAGGGTAAAAGACTCTAGGCAAAATCATCATTTTTATGGTATTAGCTCTGCCCGAAAAGGATAAAGGTAGTTTAGACCACCTTACCAGGTCCTCCTTAATAGACTTAAATAACGGTTTGAAATTAAGTTTCGCCAAGTTGAACAGGTCTTTTGACACTTTAATACCTAAATAATCAAGAGCTTTCACCTGCCATTGAAGACCTAAAGAGGAACACCAAGTCTTCTGCAGTAACAGAGACAATGCAAATACCTTAGTTTTGCTCCTATTCAATTTGTATCCCGAAAAAACACTAAAGCTGGAAATCACTCTAAGAACTTGGGGAAGCGAGACCCTACTATCTTCAACGTGTAAGAGCAGGTCATCTGCAAAAGCCGAAAGCTTACATTCGAGCCCACCCACTTTTATTCCCCGAATTTGGACGTCCTGCTTAAGAGCTCTTATCAGCGGCTCAATATACAAATTGAATAGGAATGGAGAGAGCGGACAACCCTGACGGGTACCGCGAGATAGCGAAAAGGCCCTAGAAATAAGATTGTTGCATTGAATCCTAGCCGAGGGGCATGAATATAAAACTCTAATATAGTCTATATAACGTTGTGGAAACCCAAATTTGTTCAACACTGCAAACAAGAACCTCCACTCCACTCTATCAAATGCTTTTTCCTTGTCTAGAGATACCAAGGATGCTTCCAACCCCGGAACCTCTGACGCGGAAATTAAATAACATAATTTCCTAAAATGATCTGCAGAGGAGCGTCCGGTCACGACCCGCCTGCTCAGGGCTAAGTAACCTCTAGGACAATTTCATTCTGTTGGCCAGAATTTTGCATAGATTTTAACATCGATGTTCAGGAGCGAGATAGGTCTATAATTGCCCACTTCATCTGTTGGTTTACCGGTTTGGGTAAAAGAATTATACGTGCTTCAAACAGTGAGTAATCACCTACCCCATGGACATACCAAAAGCATAGACCTGCTGCAGCAGGGAACCAACCATTTCTTAAAAAGTTTTTGTAAAGGGGCCATGAAGCCATCTGGGCCGGAGTGCTTTCGGGTTTAATGAATCTATGGCCTTGAAATTTCCTCGCATGAGATAGGGGCCTCTAACAAATGTATAAAATCAGCTGACAAAGCCGGACAAGAATCCTTTCTAAAAGTCCTCATCTTACAAGCCTGCTCTGGGGAATAGGGTTCACTAGTATATAATTACCTGTAGAAGTCTACAAACAGGTTTAGTATACTTTCCAGATCTGTAATTGACTCATTTGATAAAGGGTGATGTAAATTTGTTACCCATTTTGCAGAGATGGGAGTGCTTCAATTGCCAAGCTAATAACTTGCCTGCCTTGTTACCTTGGCCTATATATAAAGCTTTCATGATAGACGCTGATCTCTCCACAGATTCTCCTAAAATCTCTGCATATAAAGCCCTAAGCGTCCCGAGTTCTTGCTCCTGCACCCGAGAAAGCCTATCACTCCCTATATTGTCTAAATCTTTAATTCGGTCTTAACACCCAGCTAGGAAATGCTCTCTTTTCTTTTTGCGAACCGTAGCTATGCGAATGAGCTCTCCTCTCCAAATGGCCTTCAACGCAGCCCACACCCGATCTGTTGTAACTTTTGATCCCCAGTTAGCCTCAATGGAATTGGCTAAAAATATTTGAAAGTGGTTTACCGTTTGATTATCAGTTAATAATCTATTATTTAAAGCCCAGGAGTAGGATCTCGCAGGGGTGGTAGATAGAGAACATGTCATCCTGACAGGAGAGTGATCTGAGATGACCCGGGTCAATATACTGGCTTCATTTATCCCCGATAAAAACTGCTGACTGACCAAAAAATAATCTATCCGGGAGTAGCTCTTGTGTACTGGGGAGAAAAATGTAAAGTCCTTGCTCAGGGGGTATTTAGCTCTCCAGGGGTCTACTAGGCCAAATGATGTTATACATTCTGACAGTGCCCTCTGAGCCGGAGAATTGTTAACTCCTCTTAAATAGGTACGATCTAACTGGTTGGACTGAACTAGGTTCCAGTCTCCGCCTAAAATAGCAGGTAGTCCAGAGAAGGGGGCAACCACCATCGCTAACCATGTAAAAAAGGAGGGCGAATCGAAATTCGGACCATAAATCGAACCTAATAACAACTTTAACTTACCCAACCTGCCCTCTACTAAAATGTATCTACCTTCAGGATCAGATATGGTTCCTGTTGGGAAAAATGGGATCCCTTTCACCACCAAAATTGCTACTCCTCTTTTTTTGGGGGAGAACCCTGCTCCAAAAACTTGCCCGACCCAACTTTTCTGGAAATAATATAACTGGTCAGGAAGTAAATGGGTCTCTTGAAGAAAAACGATTGCAGGGTCATATTTCACCAATTTTTTAATACTATGAACCTTTTCTTATTGTCTCTTCCTCCTTTTATATTCCAAGACAAAATATTCAGACCATTGACCATATCAATATCCCCGGAGCTATCCTAAACTACCATTTAAAAAGCTGCCCCCACCCCACCCCACCAACAACGAACATTAAATAAAACTGCAACCAAACCCCACCTCCCCCCACAAACCCTCCCCCATCCTCCCTCCCCATTACTACTACCCCCGCACTAAGCCGACTCCAAATACTTTGGCTCATGATACGAACCAAAGAAGGGCCTCTACCCCTACTAGTAGTATCTGATGATACCTTCATGAGTCAAGCTTACTAATAGCTTACCCATAAGCCTTTAAATCTTTATAGATATCCCTCTCCCCAACTTGTAAACCAACGCAGCTCCTTACCCCTATAAAGTGAGTAACCGAATTCTTACAGCATAACCATCTAAGAATCGTAACAATCTAAACTCTGAGCCTAACGCCCAAACGGAGCACCTAGCTACAAAAGACAAATAGGGGGGCCATACAAAGAAAAGGAGCATTGCTTAATTACATAAAAACAAGACAAGACCAGGCCCACCTCTCCATAGGGTAATAAGGCTTTCCCTCTTTAGTGACCCTTAAGCTTTATAGAGGAGTAGAAAGTAAAAAGGAAAGAAATAAGGCTGGGGCTTTACTTTCTCTACTAACCAGTGCCTATTATCTTCATAGGTCCCATAAAATAAAAAACAAAAACAAAAACAGCTCCTATAGCTGAACTAAATGTAGGAAGCTACCAGCCTGGTTCTATAATAGGAACCAGCAACCCAAGTTCAATAATACTCAATCTGTTTAAGATTGTCTACGAGGCCCAACCCTAAATTCCAGAGTGGCTTATTTACTCCCAATTCAATGCAGCATAACAACAACATAAACAAACTGCATAGAAAACTGAGTGAACCTTAATATATATTTAAAAAAGAAAGTGTACATATTATCAAGCGCTTAGCTCCCTCTAGTGGGTTTTAAGTTGCATTACCTATTAACCTCATACATAGCGAACCCTTCACCCCACCATTAAACCAAATACATAACACCATTCCAGGTATAATCGCAAAGCAAGCCAGAAGGAGACCAAAGAAGGAGAGAGAAAAAAAAGTCTATGCAGTATCAAATGTCCCAGAGACTTGCTGCCCCTACACTGTAATTCCAACTCAGAAAACATCGCAGTCATTCCGGAAAGCTGCAAGGGCGAGACACACACTCTGCATCCACTCCCCTTATGTCCCCTCCACTCAGCCTCCTCAGTCTTTAGGGAATAAATCGGGTAACTGCACCTTCAAGATCTTCAGGGCTTCCTCCGGGAAATTCAAAACGCTTTGTGCCATCTTTCAGGGCGACCTCTAACTTAGCTGGGTATAACAGATGATGCTTAATGCCAGCCGCCCATAGTTTAGCCATAATTGGACGGAAACTCGCCCTTACCTGGTGAGATTTCAATGTCAAGTCTGGCACCAGTCTCAATCTGTTCCCTTCCCACAGAATGGACGACAGCTTCCTTACTTCTCTCAAAATAAATTCCCGCTCCAGGAAATTAAGTAATTTAAAAATGATCGGTCTCAGAGGATCAGATGCCGAGGGTTTCGCCGAGAGTACAGTGGCCCTTTCAATAATATACTCCGGGCATTTGGTGACGGTCCGACTTGTCTTTTTAAGAACTTTGAAGAAACAGGATGGTGTTAGAGCCTCTCATTCTCTGGGAGCCCATCAGAACCAAGTTATTAGCCTGCTTCTCCCTCTAAATCCTCCAATCGATCCTCCAACTTTGCAATGCCTTCTTGTTCTCCACCTGGGTAGGCCCCATTTTTTCCAGCTACGTTTCACCAAGAAACTTGCTTCGAATCGGTAACACTGGAGAGCCAGCTGAGTTAGGCTGGTTTAAACCGCAACCTCCTCGATAAGTTTAAACAACGCCTTTAATTGTCTATAACTCAATATAGCAGAGAGAGGCGTTAACTCTTCCCTGAGCTTGCCGGTGAGGAGCTACGGTGAGGCCTTTGCTTCCAGCTCTTGGGCTTTTTTCTCCATCTTCCGACAAGAGATTAAATTCAGGAGCTCACTGGCTAGAAGAACCTTTAAAATATTCGGATTGCTGCTTATCTGCTACAGTTGTGTTACAAATTAGTGAAATAGTAAGCTTATTTCTCCGGGAGGGGTAGAGCCCACAGATGAGCTGCTATTCTTCAGAACGCATCACGTGACTCCTTAAATCCAAATTATAATTTGACAAGACCAAGTAGTGGTTGTCAGAGGTATGGGGTTGGGTCATAGCAGGTGCATCAGAGTGAAACAATGAGGGAAGATCTAGGGAGGAGCAGAGTGAGACAGGGGTAGGAGCAGAAAAGGAGCAAGAGTGATGTGGGACCATGAGGAAGGGAAGAAGGAGCTTGCAGCCAAGTGGTGGCAGTCAAGAGAAAATTAGGGGGGATTAAAACACGTGCAAGGTGAGACTGATACACTTTTTTTAAAAAGGGTATGGCTTGGTGTAGACCAGATCACTGGGGGAAGGGAGTTCCAAAATTTAGGGACAGTACAGAAGAAAGCATAGGTTCCCTTAGAGGTTTTACATCTAAGGATATGAAGTAGGAATTGATCTGTGAACCATATGCCATAAGAATAGGTCTGGGGAAGAAGAAGGGAGGTAGGAGATGCTGGGACATTGGTTCTAATATTGCTATCTACAAGCAAACCATGGGAGAGAAGCTGATAGTTTGAGGTGGAAGACCAGTTCAGGTGAGCGCAGAGCTGACATCGATGTTTGAGTCGCTGGGATGCTGAGGCATAGTAGCAACTGATGTTAGAGTCCCCAGTTACCAGTATCCTTCTCCTACAACTCCTACAACTAGGAGCCCCCTCTTCCCAGCCCAGCCACATTGACTGTACACCTTCTAACAACAGAACCAGGTACTGAGGCCTCCTTTTGGGGGACTGATGAGATCTGCTACGACCAAGGGCTTAAAACAGTATCTGTGCTTCCACATTAGAACTGCCCTCCCCTTCCCCATCTAACTCTAAGCCTTCTGCTTGCCTTTCCTACACATCTCCTCCTCCTCCTCCTCCTCCTCCCACCACCTATTTTGGATCCCAGGATTCAGCGTTGGTAGTGGGGCGGAGGTGCCTCTACTTTCTACTCAGGGCAAAACCTCCACAGGCATATTTTAGACCATGCTTAAGCCAACTCTGATACAAAGTCCCTCAGTCTCCTACAGATAGTTAAGCAGCCATTTATCCAAGAGCAGCCTTTGGAAAATAGCTGCCTCACAATCTGTACAGCAATCCAAGCCCCAAGAAGCTGTCCTTAGCATGCATGGTTTGTTAGTAATATGATGCTTTAGCTAGCACCTTGTTTACACAATTAAAACTCCTCTGAAATTTCTTGTGATGTCACAGAAAGATGCTTCAGAAGGCAAGGCAAGGCAAATTTTATTTAAAAGGTACCCAATCCCAGAGGCTCTGGGTGCCATACATAAAACCAACCATAAAATAATCAACAGTAAATAACAATACTCATAAACACTATAATACTAATTAAATACTATTTAATAAATAAATAATGATACAATTATAAAATTTGGGACAGGTAATACAGCAAGTCAGAACAGGGCAAACTGTACACAACTGAGTCAGGGAACTATATCCCTTATCGAGTTTAGTCCTACTAACCTTTATAAAGCTCCTTGAAGTGAAAAAAGCTAATACAAAAACACCACACCATCAGTGAATCTTACCTCTGTTTCCTGAGGGCATAGAATTTCATATGCATGGGACAAAAGTCTACTGGGCAGATTTCCTTGTTCCCAGCCCTGCTCTTGTCAAGTCTCTCTTATTAAGTCGCCATAGCACCTTATCTCATGACATTTTATAGAGTGCCACTCTCACAATGCATGGCTATCTATGATCATAGGAAGTGCCCTTATATAATTCATAGTGCCTTAAAACCTGAAAGTACTCATTCTCACTTCTACCTCTGAACACTAGTATAAGACCCCTCCTACTAGGCCTCTGTTTGGTCTTGTGCTTTACTTCAATACAAGGTTCAGTAGGCAACCACTGAAGCAAAACACTGAAAATACTGAAAAGCACTTGTCCCAAATCATCAGTTGCTGGTGTTCAGTGGTACCCATCCTTCATCCCTCCCGTAGATGGTGGCTGACAAAAACTATCCTCGAACATCTTTTGCCAGCTGCTCTCTTGGGTAATATAACCATGGTCACAATAATGAAACAGACAACATTTGTCTCTTTCATTATCATGGACTGCAGTAAGGAAATAGACTCATTTTGTCTGCTTCATAGTCATAGTCAGAGTTATGCTATTCAGATGGCACATGACCAAGGTTGTGAGAGGACGGTTATTGCCAGCCACCTTCAGTGGGTCTCAGTGGCACTAGTTTAGTGCTCCGGGTGTTGTTGGAGGGATCAAGACAGTAGTAAGTCATTGGACATGAGTTCTTGGTGGCCACATTATTTCAATAAAGAAACTAAGACTTCTTTGACACTAAGTTGTGCTTCCTTTGTCCATATTGAGTTGAAAGCAGCAGCATGCCACTGGGATTGGGCTCATAGAGGCCACATTGTTATTATTATTATTATTTAATTAAGACTTTTACAACACTGGAGTGGGCTCCTGATGCAATCTGATTGGAGGGATAGCAGCATGCCACAGGTGATGGGCTCCTGGTGGGCAGATTTAACTTGGGGCAGGGGAGGGAAAAAAAGGAATGAGCTCTTAGTGGCAGCTTTTAAATCTAACAAATAAGGGATTTCATTTGGGAGTTTGACACTGTAGTCATGTGTAACAAGGGGGGTTCTCACAGCCACAGTTTTCATTTCATTTTGTTTTGTTTGTTTTACCAGGAAAGCTCCACTGAGCAAAGCTCATTTTTAAGGAGGTCCTGGGTAGGACAGTACAGAACAGGAAAAAAATCACAGTGGTAACAAGTATACAGAGTAATGAATATTCTAAACTCCACTAGTATACAGTACATTCAGCAAGAACAGGAGCAAAAACATATAATGCGGGGTATAACATAACATAGGACCAATGCTGACTATATCTGGGACAACATAAATCAGTATTTACAAGCAATCAGTAACAGCAGCAAAATATGAGCAAATATTAAGAGAGAGTACAGTTATTAGAACAGTAGGGGTCAATTATAGCTTTGAAGTCATGTAAAATAACAATAGATTTCAGTTTTAGGGAGTCTTGTAGTTTGTTCCAGTAAGTCAGGGGAAGTCAGTTGAAGGCCATTTTCCCATATTTGTATGCTAATTTTGGAGTTTCAAGCAAAATATGGTTGCATACTCTCTGATTCCATAGGCTAGTGGCTCTATGTAGCAATTCAGTGATATGTTGCAATACATTGCATGTAATAGTTTTATAAGTTCACACATACAGGTTTTTGTGGCACCTAGCAGTGAGGGAAGGCTAGCCAACAGATGCATAGCTGGTACAGTGACAGGTTTTTTCCTGGTAACCCAGTAAGATATCTGAGCATCCTATGATAAAATATGTCCAGTTTTGCAAGTTGACCAGACACAGCACCTCTATACAGTATATAAACTCACCATAGTCAAGCATGGGTAAGAATGTATCTCTGATTAAGATTCTGCAGGCATCTTGGGGTAAGTTGAATTTATTTCTATAGTAGAAACCCAGCCTTGGCCTAAGATTTTTACATACTGTACATTGTTAGTATGGTTGCTGAAAGATAGTTTACTATCTAGCTATATTCCAAGATATTTGAACATTTCTACTAGTTCCAGTCTATCACCTAGTAGTGTAAGGATGCCAGGGGTGGGACAGTCTTTGTCCAGTTACTGATAGGGGCAACAATCACATACATTGTTTTTTCAGCATTAAGGAGTAGCTTGAGAGTGCATAGTTTCAGTTGGAGATTATTAAAGGTGGACTGTAGTTCATAAAAAGCTTCTTTCAAGCTGGATTTGGTTATATATACTGTACTGCTGTATCATCTGAGTAGCAGTGCAAATTTACATTTCCAAAATAGTCTCCCAGGTCATTGGTGTAAATAGTGAAGAGCAGTGGTTCAAGGACAGATCCTTGTGGTGCACTTTGGGTTTTCATGAATAAGAGGACAAAATGCCTTCAAACTTCAGTTGTTGTTGGCTAACCATTAGGTACTTTTTGAGCCAGGGTGAGACCTGCTGCTCAATACCAATATAAAACAACCTATTTAGCAAGATTTCATGGTCCACTGTATCAAACGCTTTGCTGAAATCTAAGAAGATGGCAGCTGGGAACATTTTCTGATCGATGAATGTTAGCCAGTTATTGGTCAGTGCCATATAATGGTCTGAATCCAGAGAGGGATGGTGTGAGAAAATAATGGATGGATAGATACTCCTGAACCTGTACATTGACTATTTTCTCCAGGCCCTTAGATATAATAGGCTGAATTGTTATAGGAATATACTGTATTTACTAGCTTTGAACTTATAACTACTTTTGAAGAGTGAGATTAGGTGAGCTATTTTCCGTAGTGTAGAAATTTCATGGCTTGCTAGGGATAGGTTGAATAGGTATGTTATGGGTGCTGCTAATAATAGGGCCTCTGCTCTCAGATAATGGGTTATCGGCTCCAAGACACTTTTTGGTGTCAGGGTTCTGTAATATATCCCCTACCTGTTTGTAGGTGATGGTCTGAAAGTAGAAGGGTGGATGAGTGTTGGAGTTAGATGGGGGTTGCATAAGGCTCGTTATTGGAATCACAGAAGTGGGAGATAGATCATAAGTCAAGCCAGCAGACACAACGTATGGATTAAGTTCTTCTAGTATGAGCTGCTTGCCAGTAGTGATTTTACCATTCACCTCAATCTTACACAGTAGTGTGGAAGAAGCTGCTCCTCCCTCCAGGGACTTGATCATCTGCCAGAATTTAGACAAGTTATTTTTGCTATTTTCAAGGAGGCTTAGATAGTAGTTTGACTTGGCAGTATGGATTAGTTTGGTACAGTAGTTCCTTTCTTGTCTAAATGCCATTCAGTCTTGGAGCAGTTTAGATGAATAAGAGGTGATCTACTTCTTATGTGGAACATTATCAAGGGCCCTTATTTATTTAACTATCTAGGGTTTGAATTCAAGCAAGAGGCATTGGGTACATGAGGACACCCACTATAATTTTTCTGTTTGAAATGTAATTCTTCCAGGAGGAAATTCTATTTCTCACAGAGAGTGGTAAACCCCTGGAATGCCCTTCTCCTTGAAATAATACTTAGTGAAAGCAAACCTATCTTTAGAAATAAATTAGATACATGGATTTTGAAAAATGGAGATATGCATTATTATGGCATATGAGATAGGCTCTCTATATGTGCAACATGCCTTTAGCTCCTTGTTGACCTCAGTATAGTTTTTTTGGTTAGAGTCCATTGAATATCCTTGTCCTTCAACACTTGCTTTAATTCCTTAGTAAGCCAGTGACATGTTTTTTTGTAACTCTTTGTTTAGATAGTGGAGCATGCTGATATATTACAGAGAGGATTGGTTGATTGAAAATATCAACAACAATATATACCAAGGGGGCTGGGTAAAAATGTTGCCAGCTAATGTTTATCAGATCCTGGAGATAGCATGCCACACTGAAATGGAAGTTTTGAAGTGTAAATGACAGCCAGTTTTTATTCCTCTCTCTCTCCTTCCTTCCTTCCTTCCTTCCTTCCTTTCTTTCTTTCTTTCTTATAAGAAAGACATTTTAGCTGGTATCAGCTCATTTCAAGATGTGTGCTGGGGAATGGTGTGCAATAAGTACATTTCAAAGCAGAAAATACTGTACTATAAGGTACATATAAAATAAATAAGGCATGTAATAGTAACTGTAGATAAATGTACAATTATAATATGACAAAGAACCATTCCACAGAGTCAACACTAGTACATGGTAATACATAGTACCTAAGTTGCAGTTTAGGGGCAACCACATGGGCTAGACCATAGATCTGCATTTAGTGTATTGTGGGGGTCATAGTATTTGCAGGAGAGAGTAAAGAAAACACAACGCATGGTTATGAGGGAAGAGATGGAGAAGGAAGAGCAAATAACAAGGGCCAGAGAAGAATAGAGCTTAGGGAATCTGAATGAGAAAGCAGATTGACCAACAGAGGACTTTGTGAGAGGGCAGGACAGACGCCAAGAGTCAGAGTTGCAGAGAAACAGTAGTACACTGGGGCAGTGGGATATGAGAGAAGGGAACTAATGTAAGGAGGGAGGGAACCAAACTTGAATTTGGAGATAAAGGAAGCACAGAGAGAGAGGCACAAAGGGAGGTGTCTCTAACTCTGACCCTAATTTGTTAGAGTCAGAGGAGGGCAACTGAAATGGTGCAGGGTTAGCATCACAAGCCCCATGAGGAGAGACTAAAGGACCTCAGCATGTACACCCTGGAATAATGGAGGGAGAGAGGGGATATGAGAGAATCTTTCACATACCTTACCGGTATAAATAAGGTGCAAGAGGGAAGCATTTTTCAGAAAACAAGATGCTCAGGAACAAGGGGGCATGCTATAAAGCTGGATGGGTGGAAACTGAGGGGAGATGTGAAACTAAGAAATGCAGAAATATAGAATTTTATGTCAGATAAGGAGCGCAAGGCCCATCCAGTCTGCCCATTTTCCCTACTTGCTGCAAAAACTTCAGTCCCTGCTTGATCTCCAGCTTTGTTCTTTGTGATGAAGCACTTCTTCACAGAAAGTGTGGTGGATGCCTGGAACAGCCTCCTAGCAGAAGAGGTGGGGGCAAACATGGTAACGGGTTTCCAGAATGCATGGGATCAGCATAAGGGAACATTACAGGTAGCGAAACGAAGATTAAATCCAGAGATCAAGTAGGGTCTGTGGTGTTACAGTAGGTAGGGAAAATGGACAGACTTGGTGGGTCAAGCAGTCCTTATCTGCTGTCTATATCTGTTTCTATGTTTCTATTTTAGGTGCAAAAATTGGGGAGGAGTAGAAGAAACAGTAGTGGTTATGAGGGGGACAGTCCAGAGGAAAACAGTAGAAATGTGAAAAAGGGTTCTAGTCTGGGCAGGAGGGATTTAGGAGTGCCACAGGAGTCATTGACACCATCACCTAAGTTAGGGAGAATCATTAAAGCAAATTCAGGCGCTCACCGCCTTAACATAGAAACATAGACTTTGATGGCAGATAAGGACCGTTTGGCCCATCTAGTCTGCCCATTTCCCTACCTACAGGATAGGCCGCAGATCCTAGTTAACCAACAGCCTATTTCATCCTACCCCCCACAAGAATTGACTTATGTCTGTCCCATGCATTTTTGAATTCTCCCACAGTTTTAGACCCCACAACCTCCTCAGAAAGGCTGTTCCATGCATCCACTACCCTCTCTGTGAAATAATACTTCCTCACATTGCCCCTGAACCTCCCCTCTATCTTTAAATTGTGTCCCCTTGTTCTTAACGTCTCTTTTCTGAAAGATGCTACCCTCTTGGACTTTGTTGATTCCATTGAGGTACTTAAAGTTTCTATCATGTGCCCTCTCCTTCTTTCCTCAAGGGTATACATATTAAGCTCCTTTAGTCTCTCCTCATACGGCTTCTCTTGCAGACCCTGCACCATTTTAGTTGCCCTCTCTGGACTGCCTCTATCCTGTCTATGTCCTTGCAGAGATGGGGACTCCAGAACTGGACGCAGTACTCAGATGGGGTCTCACCAATTGTCTGTACAGAGGGATAACAACTTCCTGTTTTCTCTGTGATGCCTCTCCCTATGCATCCCAGTATGCCCCAGCCCTCCCTACTGCCTTCTCACATTGCTTGCAACCTTAAGGTCATCTGATATGATTACCCCGTCCCTTTCCTTTTTGTTGTTGTTACTACCTCCCCCCCATTGTGTATTCTTCCCCTGGGTTCTTGTTTCCCAGGTGCATTATTTTGCACTTCTTTGCATTGAATCCAAGCTGCCATACTTCTGACCATTCCTCCAACCTTGCCAAGTCCCTTCTCATCGTTTCCACGCCTCCTTGTGTATCAACCCTGTTGCAGATCTTTATGTCATCTGCAAAGACGCATACTTTTCCTTCCAGTCCCTCTGCAATGTCACTTATAAAGACATTAAAAAGGACTGGACCCAGTACTGAACCCTGTGGTACCCCACTAGTAACCCCTCTTTCTTCAGAGTGGACTCCATTTACAACTACCTTCTGTGTCCTGTTGTCCAGCCAATGTTTTACCCAGGCTACCACCCTGGGACCCACTCCCAGGCTGGTTAATTTGACTATTAATCTTTTGTGTGGGATTGTGACAAATGCCTTGCTAAAGTCTAGGTAGATCATGTCCACAGCCCCTCCCTGGTCTACTACTTTGGCCACCCAGTCAAAGAAATCTATTAGATTCGTCTGACACAACCTTCCTGCTGTGAACTCATGCTGCCTTGGGTCCTGTGCCGCACTGGCCTCTAGGTACTCAACAATTCTTTCCTTCAGAAATGACTCCATCACTTTCCCTACCACAGAGGTCAAACTGACAGGTCTGTAGTTTCCTGCCTCTGTCTTGGTCCCACTTTTATGAAGGGGAATCACATCCGCCTTCCTCCAGTCCTTGGGTACCACACCTTCCTCCCATGATTTATTAAAAAGAGTAGCCAGTGGTATCACTAGTTCCCCCCTTAATTCTTTTAGAATTCTGGGGTGAATTCCATCAGGCCCCATTGCTTTGTCCACCTTCAGTTTTAGGAGTTCTTGCAGAACCCTTTCTTCTGTGAAAGGACTGGGATCGACCCCCTATCAAGAGTTCTTCTGTTAATTGGATTATGAATACTGAGCAGATATATTTGTTCAGTATCCCTGCTTTTTCACTGTCCCCCTCTGCCCACCCACCATTCATTCTATTCAGCCTCACTATCCCTCCCTTTGTCTTTCTATGCTCGCTGATGTACCTATAAAAGGTTTTATCCCCCTTCTTAACCGAGTTGGCTATCTTTTCCTCAGTTTGGGCCTTTGCTATTCTGACTTCCTCCTGCTTCCTTCTGTCTTAACTGGTACAGCTGTCTGTCCTGCTCCTTCTGTGTTTCTATACTTCTGGAATGCTATCTTTTCTTCTCTGACTTTCAGCCACCTCTTTTGAGAACCATAGTGGCTTTTTCTTTCATTTGATTTGTTTATTTGCTTCACACAAAGGCTTGTTGCCTCTGTGATGGCAGTTTTGATGATTCCCCATTGTTGCTCCACCCCTCCTTCTAGCCTGTTTGCTAGTGCTTTTCTGAGGCACTTCCATCTTGCCAAAGTCAGCCCTCCTGAAGTCCAGTACCCTCACTTTTGTATGGCTTGACTCTGTAGCTGAGTTTAAGGTGAACCACACTGTTTGATGGTCACTTGTTCCCAGATGGCAACCCACTTCTAGATCTGAGATCCTCTCACTGCCCCCATTTGAGAGCACGAGGTCTAAGATTGCTCCCGCATGAGTGGGTTCCAAACTAGCTGTCTGAGGCTCAACCTGTAGGCATCAAGAATGGCCCTGCTCTTGGATGTGGCTAGCTAAAGGTGCTCCAGTTAACATCTGGCATATTCAGGTCTCCCATCAACAGTATCTCCTTTCTCTGCCATCCTAAGAATGCCTTTTATCATATCCTTGTCCAATCCCTTCCCCTGACATGGGGGTCTGTACACAACTCCTGTGTGGATTGTGGTGCCCTTTCCAGTCTCCAAGGTGACCCATAGTGCCTCCTCTCCTGCCTGTTTACTCTTTTGTTCAGTTGCTTTTATCCCTTCCTTTACATAGAGAGCTACTCCTCCCCCTCTTCTCCCCTGCCTGTCTCTCCTGTAGGTTATGTACCCTGGTATGTTAACATCCCAGTCATGGTTCTATGTGTACCATGTTTCTGTGACTGCTACAATATGCAGGCATTCCTCTTCCATCAAGGCCACCAGCTCCGGGAGCTTGTTGCCCAGACTATGGGTGTTGGTACTCATTACCCTCCATTTCTTGATGGCCTTACCCCTTTTTGACCCACCTCTGTTCTTATTGCGTTTGTCACTTTCTCCATTTACCCCTGCCCTTCTCCCTATTGACATCTCTATGTTGGTGTTTACCACACTTACTACCGAGACTTTTTGGGGGGCTAGGATTCCTTGCTACTTTCCAGTGCCTCCCCTTGGCTAGTTTAAATGCTTGCCAATGAAGCATTTAAACCTATCACTAGGATCCTGGTTCCCTCCCGGACAGATGTAGCCCATCATGCCAGTATAGGCTTGCATCACTCCAGGTGGACCCCAGTCCCCAATGAAGCCAAATCCTGAGCTCCACACCAGTTTTCAACCACTGATTGAATCCTATGGTGGAACACCCTAGCCTCTCCTACGCCATAGATGGGTAGCACCTCCAAGAAGGTTACCATGTGTGCTACTGTCTAAGGTCCCTCCCCAATTCCACAAACTCTTCCTGCACTTCTCTAATCCCTTTCTTAGCCAGGTCATTTGTACCTAGGTGGACAATGATTGCCAGCTCCCTCTCCTGTGCAGCTGCTCAGGCAATCCTGAGGATTCGCTTCCTGTCCCTCCATGCCATGGCACCAGGCAGGCACCTTACCTCCCTCTCCCCTTCCTCCCCTAGTTCTACCTTCCTAACGATGGAGTCCCTCACCAGGAGTTGTTTCCTTCCCCTGTGAGGTCCCCTGCCACCCTCCTGTGGGTCTCCTTTGTGGAGGTTCCCAGCATCCTCCTTGGTCTCCACTGCAGGTGCCTCCATAGAGGAACCACACTTTGCCAGAATGGCATAGGAATTGTGGAGAGGTACAGCTGCAGGGATGCACCTCTGTTCCACCACCCTCACCATCCCTGAGCTCAATGTGGTCCAACCACTCCTCTTTCTTGGCCACCTCTGAGGCAATGGCAGTGGCACTGGTGGTCCCTGGATGGAAGCGGAGGTGCCACAAATCCTGGCCAACTCAGCCTGGAGATGAGCAACCTCCTCCCTCAGCCCAGAGAGGTGCCTGCAGATGGGACAACACTGCATCTTCCAGAACGTCTCCCGGAAGACTGCTGCTCCACAGCCACTGCACTGCACCACTCCCATCATGTCTTATTTCTGTCCCCTTAACTGTTTGCAAAACTTAGTCTTTCCTCTGTTTTTTTCTTCTCTCTCTCCTTATTTTATACCTGTGTGCCCTTTAAGCTCCTGACTGTCCTGTTTTGAGACAAGAATATCCTATATTTCTCAGTAGACCCCTTACTTGCTCAGAGGCAGACCTCCAGCAGCTAGAGGGGGCCGGAGAGCTACTCTTGCCCTTTTAGGATGGTGGGTCTTTGGTGGCTCTGTGATCACTCACTTCCTGCTCCCAAACAGGATGTTCCTGTTGTCAGTCAAACCCTGTGCCTATAAAAGTAGAACTAGCTTTGGGTGGGAGGGTGGAGGGGAAGGAAGGAGGGCAATATAGTCCCATTAGAGAAGTCCAGTCATACAGCAGTCCTTCCTCCTGGTGTCTTCTGCCAAGCTAGTAGCAGAATCTTTCTAAGACAGTCTTTAAATTTAGCTTCCTTCTAGCTAAGCCATTCCCCCTACTTACTAGATCTTTGTACAAGTAATTTAAACCTCACAGCTATCAAATCCTTTCAATCACCTGAGATTTACACCCTGATAACTGTTCAGATAACCATTCAGTTCAGTTAACTCAGACAAACGCACACTTTTTTTTTGATTGTTTTGTTAGTTTTTTTACCCTAAATTAAAGGTCCAAGTACAAGAGTTCTACTTCTTTAGTCCCAGCAGAGAAGTCCAGTCACACAGCAGTCCTTCCTCCTGGTGTCTTCTGCCAAGCCTTATGAAGCAGGACATCAACAGCTTGAATTAAAGGGACACTGTCAACCCCATTTGACCTCAAAGTGTCCATAGTTTAACAAAATAAATGTTATGATTGTTTTCATTCTATGGAGACTGCTGATGTAGCTGGTTGTCTGATTCAGACACCTTTTTCATTTTATAAAGTAAAAAACTGAGTGTCAACTTGACTGCTGTTACCACACCAAAACATGTTTGTTTACATTTTTGACATACTACACTTGCATCTTTCCTGGACTCAGGAACACCCCCAGCACTATCTAGCTACCCAGTGTGCAGTGGGGAGTATATGAGACTATTGTATCACAAGTGGATGTACTGTTTGAGGGTGTTTCTAATGTTCAAGAGGTATGCAGTAAGCTTAGATAAACAATTTGGAGCAAAACAAAGCTGTATATAACTATACATTTCCATGCATTTCAGTTCTAATAAGCAAGGAGGCAGATTAAACAACCAGCAATGTTAATGAATTTTATAGAAGGTAAGTAGTCATAAAATGTGGGTTTTTACCTTGAAATTATATGATGCAAAAAAGGTTGACAGTGTCCTTTTATGGCCTTTGATAAAGGACAAAAATCCAAAATGTGTCAGGTGGGCAAAAGGTGTTTGTCTGTTAATACCATGGATAGTCTTTAAATAAATTTAAGACATCTTAATTCATGCTGTTGGTGTCCTGCTTCACAAGGTGGTGAGTGCCCAAATTTGTATTGATGAAGTATTCTTCATGAGCACCACTTCCCCAGTGCACAATTATTTGTGTGCATAGGAAGAACCATCTTCGAGACAATTTCTCTGTGAGCTGGACGTGAGATATGTTTTTTTTTCTTCCTGTAAAGAACAAATAGTTTAGGGCGGAGTTTCTGGTGGATGGCATCCATATACAGAGATAATTTTAGGTGATGATCCACTCAAACCCTGAGTTACTTAAAGGATAAGATATCCTCAATCAATGGACCATTAAGTATATGGTAGGGGGGAATATGAGAGTTCGGCCAACCTCTGTCTAGTGCTAAGGGCCATAGAGATCATTTTGTTATCATCATTGCTACTGTTTCAGGCTGGCTGGTGATAACATCCTATGACAAATTTGTGATAATTTGTTCAGTGCATGCTCAGCTGGTACATTTAATATTCTACTTTTTGTTAGTTTTTATTTATTGATTTTTCAAATTAATGCACATACAAAGCTAAATTATAACCAGAAATCAAATTATAATAATAATAATTTTATTCGTGAGAAACAGATACACCCTTGAGTTAGGGATTTGTTTTCAATGGTTTCAAGTTGCAGTAGGATCTGGTTATGGCTTGGATAAGGTACAATTATCTTAATAGCTCTGCTTTTTAAAACACTAGAGATAATAAGCAGAGTTAAATAAAAACTCAAGATTAAAAGTCACACGGTAAAAGCTTTGTCATAAACAAGAGTTGCGAAAACCAATTAATAAGAAATTGGATCTCTGTATACTGTATATAAGTGAAACATTAAGAAGATACTTGCTGCACCATAAATGTTAGTATATTAAATAGACAAAGTATATCAATATGTTTTTGTTCAGGTCAAAACATCTGCCACATAGCCCATACCTCGATCTGGGCTTTAAACAGTAAAAGATTTGTTTCAAGTATCACAAGCTAAAAGTAGACAAACTGAATTTTGTATTAGCATCATAAATTATATTCAGGTGTAACCCCTCACCCTTGCCCTTTTTGGAAAACGACAGGTGGCATGCTGTTGAAGCTGACAGCAGTACCTGGGGGGAACTGGGTTCGGGGAGGATGAGGTTACTCGGCACAGGGGGCCTAGGTTTGGCTACTCTGCACAGGGGCACCCAAGTAAATCCGAACACAGGAAGCAATAACTGTAGTGTCCAGAACCAGGAATTGGATTCTACCGTGTGGCTTTTATTTACATCCAAGCTGAACAAACAAAGCATAGACGGACCCCCACAGGGCTACATTCCTGGTAATGCAGATTAGAGACAACACAACACTTCTTCACATTTCAGCCCTCAGGCTCTGAACCCACCAGGCACACAGCCCAGACTTGAACGCAGCTTTGGGTATACAGCCCAACTTGTACACTACTTGGGTTTTCCCCACTGGCCTGGCTCCCCCGCTGGCCACTTGATCCATGGTCCATTTTGAGAAATGAACCAATTTTCCTATTGTGGCTTCCCAAACCACCTTAGAGCCTTCGACTTCTAGAGGGAATTTTCCTTCCAATCCCACATCTGGGTACTTCCCGCATCACTGGCCAAGTGCATGAGGCAAAGTAGAAATCCACAGAGCAAATCCGTAGAGGTGGGCCTGGTCACTAAAGATGGGGGGTCTCCCACCTCCAGCTCCCACAATCCATACCCGGCCATTTCTCTGGAAACTAAACAACTCTTTTCTGAAAGCTTGGCAATGTAGATTACTGAGTAGATGTATGTCACATCTCCTGTACATGTCTTGACTTCCCATATGTGCTGGACTTGAACATACTTTTACTTTTGGCTACGCCTATTACTCTAGGCCCCCCACTATTTCAGTAGTCCAATCCCCACTATCACACAAGTCCCAGGGTGAAAACATGGGTCCTTTAGAAAGAGCAGAAAGTCACCCTCCGGTTGCAGGTGCCCCACAGGTGATTCAAAAAATCTTCTTATCTCCCAAAACTCTTGGACAAATAAGGCAGCTTCTCCACTAGCAGAAAAAACCAGGGGGTTGCCCCAGAAATATGAAGGAAAACCTTTCCTGCCCAATCCCCTAAGGGATGGGGCACTGAGACCCGAATCAGTGGCCTCCACCACTTCAAAACTATCTTCTGTGTCTCTCTTTTGGTGGAAACACACACCTTTTTTCTGAATGTAGCCCTATGTCAGGGCTGAGGCTCCAAGACCCTAACCAGAGCTGCTGTGCTCCTCTCTCAGCAAGCTCCAAACTCCAACTGACCTACAGACTACTGTTCAAACCTCCCAACATTCTACTCCAATTCCCTGCTGCAGATTCCATCGTGGCTCATGCAGCTGCAACAGTTCTATGGTGATGTAATACCTCAGTCTCAGCTGAGACTGAGAACAGAGTGAGACAGTGTGAAACCCATTTAACTGGAGTTTCGCAAGCTGCCTTCCCTGCCTACCACTAGGTCTTACTGAGATTCTAGTAACCCCGGGTAACAAGGGGGTTACACAGGTAAGTCAATACTAAAGATGTAGCTTATCTTATTGTTCTAGTAAAGGGAAATTAAAAAGGAAAACTCAGGTTCTGTGGATCCATTGCATGACTTCTCTGTCAGTTCTTTTCTCTTTGCAATATGAAATCAAGACAATTGCTCTGGATCATAGAATACCTATTTATTTATTTTTTTATCTTTGCTAGGTATGTGGCACTTTGCAGGGTAAGGAAATTAAAATGATGCTCCTAACTCCATTAAGTCTTCCCTGAAAGATAAAATAAGTTTTATTCTTTTGGATATACTGTAATGTATATTAGGAAAGACAAGAGACTTAAATGACCTGACAAATTTGCTCATTTAGATCTTGTTGTTTTGATGACAATCTCTTTGTCAGTGTTGAATGCCAAAGACATAGTAGTTGAAATAGCCAGCTATTGCTTATTTTCTTCTATGTTAGGTGAAGGCAAGAGTGTTTTCAAGTCAGTTTTCTTTTGTGTAATTTTGACAGGAAGTCTTAAAGAATGAGTGATAAATGGAGAGTTTTCCTCTTGAATATGTAGTGCTTCTGAGAATAAAGCTTTAATTAAATCTCTTTAATTTTGAAATTCAGTATCCAATTTTAAAGACAAACCAGCTACCCAAAGTTTGAGAAAATGATTAGCATTCTCTAGTTGTTCATTTGCCAATGGAAAGCAAAAATGCTTCAAGTAATCACAGCTGTTGTTAAAGATTTTGATTTTAGCTCAGTTAGTTCCTTTTGCATTTTGGTTTCGGTATCCATCATCATTTTCATTTCCTTAATATTTGTAATTGTTTCATCAAGTTTGCTTTCTAGGCTCTCAGATTTTGTAATGAAAGACATGTATCTATTTTCTTCACAAATTGTTCCCAAAGCAAAACAAGCATTTGTTAATGACGAACATTTGATGCTTGGTGAACTGCATACCTGATTTCCTCAGTTTGCTGTCTGGCATCGAAGAGTGATGATGTGTCTATAATCTAGAAAGGATTATGGTGTTGGACCCTCTGTGGGTAACTATGGGGTGGGTTGGTACTGAATAGGAGGATTGGGTGGGGTTAATAATGGCACAACAGACATTGATGTCCATTTTTATTTTTTCCAGTGTTTTTATACCCCCCAAAAAAAGACAATGGGAAATTTTGTATATTTCAGGTGAAGATACTGAGGAAATGGGTCCCCCCTCAGTGTTGTTTGTGTGGCAGTGGTGGTGGGTGCAGAGAGGGAGGGTCAGGTGGGGGAGATTTACTGGGGCACCAGCAGCAGACATCGATGGATGGTTTTCTTTGTTGCAGCCTATCAGTAGTTCAGTTGTTTAGACAGACTACATTCAATAGTTTTCTTTGTACAGAAACTGTGAGGTGTTGCAACCTGTTTCACACTCACCTCACATTAGTGCTAGAAACAACTGGGACCTCCACATTACAAAATCACAGCATTTTGCTACAATTTTAAAGATTCCCAGCACCGAGCAAGCAGTGCCACTGCCCCTCCGAGATAAATTACATGTAGCAATGGTGAGGGAAGAGGTTCAGGTGACCTGAAACAAAGAGGAGAAAATGGGCTGGCTTAACTTACTCTAATTGCTTGTGCTGCACTCCATCTCTCTCCCCCTCAATGTGGATCATTCCCCATGTTGGTAACTAACATGGAGAACAATGCACATTGAGTGGGAAAGAGAGAGAGAAAGTGCTGCACAAGCAGTCGGATTAAGTCAAGCCAGCCCAGTTTCTCCTCAGAGTCTTTAACTGGACCATCCTGCCTGCCATCTTCTATGTGACCCAACCAGCCCAGCCTCCTGCAGTGGCAGTGTTAAAGACAGTGCAATCATGAAGCAGTTCTCCTCAGTCCCAACCTGTCTGTCCCACTAGTGAGTGTGAGCCCGACCTGCCCTGCATAACAACCAGCCTGGCTGCAGCAGTGCCCACCCTGGTGGAACAAACAATTAGTGGACTTATGTGTGTCAGGGGAATGATGCTGTGGGGACAGAGCTGCAGAGGGACAGAAGTCATGTCAGATCAATCACCTCATCTTATCAGGTCAAATAGGTCCGGGGCAAACAAAAGTATGACTCTCGTGGGCAGCAGAGCTTCTGTCTGGTCTCCCAATCCCTCCCATCCTGAGTGTACTGAGTGCATCTGGCAGCAAAAGAAATTTGAAAGCAGGTTGCTGTGTGGCAGCTAGGGGAAAATGCTTGCGTAATCTGTAGCGAGGCTAATAATTTCATTCCAAAGCATCCTGATCATCTGCTTACTGGCTGGCAAAACCCTCTCTTATTGGAGCAGCTTATTTCTTAGAAGTACACACCAGCAAGCAGCAAGTTGTGTCATGGCCACAGTGTGTGGTGATTGGTGTAAACTGTCGAGCCCATTGCAGTTTCAACTGCAATGGGTTCAGCAGTGACCCCACCCCCAAATCCCCATGTGCTTGTCCCAAAACATTTGGTGCACATGTGTAGCAAATGTTAAAATGCCTCCATAGCTTGATTGACATCCTTAACATTTTTAAGGTCAGTTCCTAATTTAAATTGGTCTTGATACAGGATCTGAGGTTCAAGACTTTTTCAAAGAGTGTATCAGGTTTGCTTTCATCTTACCAGAATATAGCTGTAATAGTTGCATTAACCATACTGAACTCTTCCAAAGCAGCTTTCAGGGTAGCTTGTGCTGGAACCTCTGAACTCTTGGGTGGTGCTATAAATCTGGTCTCTGCCACTATGGTCAGTGTATCTGCAGCATTTTCTTAACATGAGTCTGTGGCTTGAAGCTTGCAGGGAAGAGGCAGAATTAGCAGTGCACAACACAGACCTGTGCACTGTAGACAGTAGAATCATTGCTATCTAGTGAGCAAATCTCCTAGTTTCAAGAAAGCCACAAAATGGTATACTCAAATAGAGATTAAGGTCCAAAGCCATGGTGGCATATTAAGTGCCAATTTTTCAGTAACAGTAGTTGGAAGCACATAATAAAACCCAAGTGCTTTGCCTCATACCACAGGCTTTGTCAGGGACGGGGAATGCCAACATTCACTCAATTTAAATATAATTGTTGTAAATGCAGCATAACTTAATATTTAAAAAAAATTGTCTTTTGCTGGCCCATCAGTATAGTGGTAGAGCGACTGCTCATGATGCCGGTGACCTGCATTCGAGAACGAGTGCATGTCATCAAGGAGCAGCTGAGGGGAGGAAGACTGAGCAACCCAGAGAACACTCTCCTCCTCCAAGGGGAGGGCAGCCAGCTCCACTGCTATAGTGACACCAGGGTGACCACAGGTGGCAATGCAATGAAACTATGCAGGGGGATGGGAGATGAAGGCTGGTGCCATACTATGCACATTTGTATGCATGATCATGCCCAGCAAAGCTGACAGTGTCTAGAAGGATGGAATGGTGAAACATGGAAATGAACTCCCCTCATCTCATGCAATGTGATGCCCTCACTGCACCCATAGACCCCTAACTCACTGACCTGGAAACTCTCCTGATGGCTAGATATTGTGTATCCAAGGGACCAAGCCTCTTTCTGAGGGCTCCACCATGGGGGCAAACAATGGGGGCAACATAGGAGTAAGGTAAGCTTCAAGAGAAGGTGAAATGATGGGGCTGGAGTGTGGTGGGGGGCTCAAGCAGTGGCCAAAGGCTGAGAGGAGCACAGCAAAATAAAACCCTTATTTGCCCTGGTTATTTCAGCAGTGTTAAAAAGAAAAAGAAAACACTACTTACTGAATTTAATTACAAGCTGTAAAGAATGAACAACACCAGAACTGCATTCAATTGCATTGCTGTTGTATCAGGTCTTGCTTGTACACATTATTACTATATATTTACCCCATATAGACCAGATATGACACAACATCTCATTTTCATTGGTGTCCTGCATTAACATATTTTAGTCTGTATTTACCCAGGATAGGCCAGTTGACAGGCAATATCTAATTTTCATTGGGCTCCCACATTTTGACCCCAAATTTCCAATAGTCATTTTATGACCCAAAACTTCCAACAGTCTTTTTATGACCTATTATAAAAAGGGTAGAACATTTCCTCTATCCTGATTGGCTGATAGCCTCTGTCAGCCGTGTCCTTATAGGGACATATCTTCACAACTGGCACTGCATGTGCCAAGCAGAAAACACCACACAGTAAAAGCAATACATGGCACCACTCTTCTGCTACTGTAAGCACTGCTCAAGTAGCATTTGATGGGACCAGTATAATGGTGGTAACCCTGGCATCACCACAGAAACAAACAAAAAAAAATCCTTAAAAGTCCAGCAGCTCTAGCTTTCAGTTCTGTTAGGAATGTCTCTGCATTTGCCCCCACTCTCTCCTAAAAACAAGAGGCACAACAATTCAGTAAGTTTGTTTTTCTAACTGTCATAGTTGTGATTTAAAAACTAGGATGGTACCCTCTACAGTGGCCGGTGAGGGACATGCTCACTCCAACTCAAGGCAGCCGTTATTGAAAATAGCACCAACAAAGTGATTTAAATATAGAAACCTTAAATAAATAAAACAAACAATGTTTTCTGTATCTTGGCAGGGGACAGGGGGTTGCACCATCTGCAACAACATTGGAAAACAACTGGAGAACAACAGAGAGCCTGCGGCTTTCAAATATGGTTTCAGCCCAGTCCTTCTCATGGATCAAGTGAGCATTGCATCACCTCAGAAATAAAACAGAACACCCAATCATCAGCTGGTATTTTTATTAATACTTGATTGAAGAAAAAAATATTCCACTAATGCTGATCAGCAAGATGTCTACTAAGCCTGTGTGTGCCTGCAGTGGGACACATTCACTCTTATGGAAACTGAATGGTGGCTATGAGACAAACGCTCTCTGTCAGCATTTCTATGAACCAAAAAGACTTAAAAAAAAACTGTGGGAGGGGGTTATAAAGGTACTAAAAGCAGCAATGGTAGACAGATAACCTCAAAAATATATACAGAACCCTCTACTGCTGTTGAAGCAGTGGTAGAACTATTGCAATAGAAGGACTGTTTTTCATCATTTCATCTATTAAACCTCCTTTTTATATTTTTAACATTTTATTTTTGTTCTTCTTTAAAAAAAATACTGGGGGGCCCATTTTATAAGCACAATAAGACACTCCGAGGTGTGTGTTATGGCTTGATAAGAGCACACTCCAAGTACTAAAAGCATTCTGTGCAAGTGCCTCATATTGCACCTGGGGTGTGCGCTTATCAGGCCACAACCACGCCTCATTGTGTCTTATTGCTGACATATTATGGTCAGGGCAGGTGGAATTTTTTTAAATACCATCTGACAGGTTATTTTGAAGTGCAACTACAAAAACTAGATTCAGAGGGGATTTTAAAAATAGCACCTGTCATAATCAGGAGGTGGAGTGACACAAGGGATATGCTAAACATTAGGGGCCAAAATATGAAAAATAAAGTTATGAGTAAACTTTGGAATAATTAACCATTTCTATATAAGTTAGTTGTTTTTAATACAAAATTTTCAAAAGTCTTTTCATGACCACCCTTCTGAACATGACAGGTGTCATTAAATAGTGGCAAAAATGTCATCTCACACCACAAGTGTGAAAATACATTTTGGCCAGGATTTGAAAAATGCCAGTTTTCATGTTCATGAGGTGGTGTGAAAAATGGCTATTTTGAAAATTCCTGGTCAAAATATTGAAAATTGCTGAAGTTAGCACACGTGCATTGAAAAAATTCAATGTACACTCAAAACTTTGTTTTTTAATATTTTTATCCCAAATTTTCAACATTGCCTTCTTCTGATCCCAACACATGAGTAAGGCTGGTGAAAATATTCAAATTCTGTCCAAAAGGTGATTTTATGCCACAAGGGTGAAAACACATTTTTTTCAGGATTTGAAAAATGGCAGCTGTCACATTCATGAGATGGTGAGAAAAAATCGCTATGTTGAAAATGTGGGATCAAAATATCCAACACTACCAAAGTTACAAGCATGCATTGAAAAATGTCAATGTATGCTCATAGCCCTATTGTTTTAAAATATTTTTACCCAGATTTTCAAAAAAGCCTTCTTATGACCCCACCTCATGAAAAAGGGCAGAAAAAAATGTTCAAATTCTGCCAGAAAGATGATTTTATGCAGCGACTACAAAAATCACCTTTTTTTGATGAATTTTCAAAATTTCACCACTATTGTTTATGAGGCTGAGTCCCAACAAGGCTATGTTGGAAATTTGGAAACAAAATATTTGAAATTAGCTAAGTTACTTTGTATTACTTGGCTTGAAAAGACAAAGTAGGCTAAAAGCCCATTAAATTGTCTCCTACACCTGTGGGTTTATTCAGTCATAACATTTTGGACCAGATAAGCATCCAACTTGATTTTAAAGGACTCAAATGTTGGAGCTTGAACTATATGACATGCTAAAGTATTCCAAACCCTCACTATTCTTATCGTTTAAAAGTTCTTTCTTTTCACAGTCCTAGATGTAGGAATAAACACTTATCTAGAATGACATCTAAGTTTTTTTGTCCCTAAATTATATTTGAGACCACCCTGGTTCATTAGTACATGGTTATCCAGAAGCTTGTTCATTAGTAACATGTCACCACATTTTCTTCTGACAGTTAGTGGACAAAGTTGTAGGGAGTGTATATGATCTGTATAGCTTAGGTTATTTAACCCTCTTATGGACTTATTTTCCTTTGGGTTCTTTCAATCAAATTAACATTCCGTATTAGGTAAGAACTCCAAATCGGAGAGCCATGGTCCAAATGTGGAATTATAAAAGTTTTACATAATTTCATAAAGCAATCACTATTCCTGGTGATAAATGTTGTTTTATACAGTGAATTAATTTGCTACTAGTTTGTGTTCCATGTCTACAGTGATCAGCAGATGAAAGATCTTTATTTATCCAAATCTTTTTCTTTATATGATGATTTAAGGATCACCCCATGAAGTTCAGGTATCCCAGGTTTTTATATCCAAAGTGCAAGACAGAGCATTTTGAGGCATTGAATTTCATTTTATTCCTCAATCCCCATTTTTCTGTCTGTTTTATGTCGTGGCATAAAAGAGTAATATTTGTCCTGTTAGTTTACTTCCCCAGCAATTTTAGTATCATCTGCAAACTTAGAAACATAGCTGGTTAAACTGGCTCCCATATCACTAATATACAGACCTAATAGAACAGACCCAAGCACAGATCCCTGGGGCATCCCACTGGTAACTGGCCCCTCATCTGACATAGTATCATTTATTCTGACTGATTGTATATGATTGGTTAGCCAGTTATTTATCCATCTTATCATATAATTGTTATATCCCAAGATTATATGTTTCTTGACTAAAAGATCATGTGGAACTGTGTTGAAAGATTTTCCAATGCCGAGTAATATTATGTCCACTGGAATGCCTTCATCCATTTTTCTGCTAACAAACTCATTAAATGGCACCAGATTAGTCACACATGATGACCCCTTTTCAAACACATGTTGAGTTGGATCTTCCAAGCCTAGTCACAAGGTCTCTTTAATTCATTTTCAATCAACTTCTCCATTAATTTACAGCAAATTGATATTAGGCTTATTGGCATATAATTTGACAGATTAGTCCTGCTGCCCTTCTTATGGATGGGTATGACTGATGGCTTTCTCCAGTCAGCTGGTACTTGTCCTGGTAATATTGATTGATTAAAAAGCAGGGTCAGGGGATGAGCTAGAACATTAGTGAGTTCTTTAAGTATAATGGGACTGATCTCATCAGGCAGAGGCGAGGTGTTGGTTTTTAGATTTTGTAACTCAGCTAGCACCTCATCTTCATGGAACACAATTTGCGGGTGTAACTCTACAGGAAATTCAGATTTTAAATTGGCTTTATCACCAAATACTGAGATAAAATATTTATTGAAATTTTGGTCCATCTCTCTATTGTCAGGTATAACTTCACCATCTTTAATAATCATTGTGATTTTATTATTAAATTGTTTATTCCTATTAATACAAGCATAAAAGCTAGTGTTGTCTTTTTTCTGAGACAACCATATTTCCAATTTGATTTTCTCTCTCCGTATATATTTTTTTTTTTAAATTAGATTGTTCCTGTTTATAGGCATGCAAGTTCTCACTGCTAGGGAATTTTTTATATTTCTGAAATACTTTTTTTCCCCTATGGATCTGGAATTTAATTGATTTATTGAACCATAAAGGGATTGCCACCATTTTGTTGTATTTCAAATGCATAGGGACATTCTGATATATTACATCCAATAAGCAGCGTTTTAGTTTGTCTCACATTTGTTCGGCCTGTAAGCCATGAAATATTTTATCTCAGGAAATGTTAGCCAATGTTTCTGAAATAATGGGCTAATTTGCCTTTTTATAATCTGGAACCCTGGTGAAGTCAATTACTTTGGTTTTACAGTTCAGTACATAGTAATTTTAGTCATACTGTGGTCACTGGAGCCCAGATGTGCCAGAACTCTGGGGTGAGTAACTCTTTCAGAATTGTTAGATATGATTAGATCTAATACATTACTTCTCTTGTAGGCTCAGTAATAAACTGATCACATCCATTAGATGTCAGGGTACCAAAGAGGTCTCTTTCAAATTCATTTTGTCCTGTTACTGTATCCCAATTTATGCCAGTGGCATTGAAATCCCCTACTATGAGAATATCACCAAGTTTGGCCACTAGTTCGTTGTCATGTAAAATGGCATTATTGTAGTTTTTGTCACTAGTGGGAGGTTTATAAAAAATACCCCAAACTAATTTAGGCAAGTGGGGGAAATGCAAGTTCACCCAGAGGACTTCTAAATTTGTATCATGTTTGTCTGAAAAACTTAATTCAGTGCAATGAACATGACTTGCAATATAAAAGCAAACACTTCCTCCCCTATAATTGGCCCAGTTTTTATAAAACAGTTGATTACCTGGGATGTTGTTAGACCAGCCAATAGCATCATCTCACCAAGTTTCAGTTATATATGTTATATCAATTTTTACTGTCTTTAATGTAAATACCTAGTTCAGCTAGTTGAATCTGGTTAAGCTTCTAGCACTGATATTTAGTAATGTACATTCTTTGGTTGTATGTTGTTGGACTGTTGTTTCACCCTTATCCCCCTTAATCTCTAGTTTAAAGTGTGAGTAATTATTTCCCCCCATTTACTCAAGTGCAATCCATCCTAACAGTACAGAGTATCATCATTTTTGAATGTTTCCCAGTGAGTAACAGTAGTGTAACCCTTTTGTAGCATACACTTTCTTAACCACTCATTGACTGATTTGATTTTCTTTTGCTTGTTATAATTTGCTGTCGGGACAGGCAGAATTTCAGAGAAATGTATTTCACAATTCAATTTCTCTAATGTATTCCCTAGCTCAATGAACTCTTTCTTTATTTCCTCAAATGATAGTTTATTGATATCATTTGTATCAGCATGAATTATAACAAGTGGTTTCTGTCCAGAATTTTTTAAAATATTTGTTGCCATTTTATGAATGTCCTTTAGAACTGCCCCTAAATGAATTGCAAGCTATATTAGTGTGTCCCTTCTACATACAATTTTATCTACATATTTAATTATTGAGTCACCCAATACACAGTATTGTCTGGGAAGACTCAATGGTTCACTAATGTCCATGATATTAGGGAGGTTGTCTATATTATTCCTTGTGGACGGTGGATCCTGATCCTGTTTGTGCATAGCTTGGGGGATATTTGTAGATTTACTCTGGGTTGCGCGCCTGAGTTCACCTTCCTCTATAACTGGAGAAGTAAATCCACTGGTACTAGGAATCAGGGATGGGCTCCTACCTGCTTCCAAGTTCGGTAATTTGTCTTGGTTATTTGAATTTTGTGACTAGCAACCACTATCATTTAATGATTCTGGGGTAATAGGCTCAACTAACCCTTCAATTTCTCCATCAATTAAGCTAATGAGTGGCTGATATCTATTGCCTACTTCAACCATATTTCCAATGGATCTATATCTATTTTTTGCCCTTTTTTGGTTATTTAATTCAGTCCACTCATTGTCATCATCATCCATTTCCACATTTGGACATTTCCTTTTATCCTTATTTTGGGCCTCGGCAGTTTCCACTATTTCATGGGATGATGACTGAACCATGGTAGAATGTTCTGAATCATTGGGGGGGGGGTACCATATTACCATATCTTAATTGTAATTTGTTTTGCATCTAAGCCTGGTGTTTTTCAAGAATGTCCAGTTTACTGTAGGTGTTTGTAATATACTCCCTTAGGACACTATTGTTAACACATTTGCACACACAAAAATAGGGGTAGATGGTAGCTTATCAAACAGTTTAACATGTGGCAAGTGGTGCATTTTAGGCCCATAGCACCATCTAATGTCATAATAGTCTCTCTCACAGTTAAAGAAGGGTGGACAGATATATTCACTTGAGTGGCCTGGGGTGCATTTAGAGTAATGTGGTCACTCATATTGTCTGTATATGAGGGGTACAATGAATTTAAACAGCAGACTTTACAGATTTTATTTACAATTATTACTCCCACTGGAAATATACCACATCCATGTAGTGATCCCTACCTAAGAGATGGCACACTAAAAATTTTAACCTCTGTACTTACATTAGTGGATAAATTATGGCCTTCTTACCACTCTGCATGCATCTCAGCATGCAGATCACACACCCACATCTGCTCGAGCTCACCCCACTCACTCTGGGGTGAATTTTAAGCCCCCAAAACCAAGAAGAAAGCAGGTCATGTGACTGCTAGTTCTCTAGTCGCAAAAAGCTTTTAAAACAGTTTAAAAATCAGCACTGAGTGCCTTACTGATGTTCCCATATTAAGTTTAGTCCTTGCCCTAAGTGCAACAACTTACAAGCAGACCTACAGATATAAGATATTTGGGTAGCAGTCCCTAATGAGGAATATGTACTGCAAACCCCAGACATCCTCAGCAAGGTTCCCTGTGTTGCCTAGTGATGGTAAATGCACTACTACAGACACAGAGAGCCTGAGTCCCAAATTACAATAGAGACAGCGATTTGTTTATTCAACATACTTCTCCCATTCAAGGATCTTTAGTAAAAAGTTATGAGGACAAGTTCAAAACCCATTGATATACATTGAACCGCATATCTGATTTCCTTTGTTCCTAGTCCGGCATAGATGAGGGAAGATGTGCCTCTGGTCAAAACAGGATTATGGCATTGGAACCCTGCTAGGTATGTAAATGATGTGGATGTGTTGGGTGGTGGGTGCTGAGTGGGAGGGTTGGGTAGAGGGAAGGTAGCAGTGGACCAGCAGGGAAAACAACATCAGTGGATGGTTTTCATTTTTACAGAGAGTATAAAAATAAAAAAAAAAGACTACGAGGGAGTGATTTTCTTTGTTTCAGTTACTGACACTGGGCCTTGGGCATCCCAGTGTCTGTGTTATGTTTGACAGCACCACGAATGGGCTCCCCAGCATCATACAGTGAAAACAGATGTGATGGATGGTACTAGCCGACTCAAGGATTGGGCACCCTGGTGTCAGAAAATTAAGAAGTGGTGTGAGGGATTGTTTTTACATTGGAGTGACTAAAGCCGGCTGATCATAACATTGATCTGCTCTGCTTACTGGGTGGAGTTATGCAGATCAAAGAAAAAAGCTGCCCTATGATATGGGTGGCTCTTTCTTTTTTTTTTTTTTGGAATGCAAAACGTTTCCACCCAGCAAAACCAGAAGAGTGTCATGATCAGTATGGCTGATGATTGGTCTGACACTGTTGAGCCCCTTGCAGACTTCCCTGCATTGGACTGACAGTGACACACCTCTCAAAATCCACTATCATACCAATATGTTTGCTTTGCTCAGGTGCAAGGGTGAACATAAAAAAGAGTTTCTACAGAATTGCATATAAATATTTTCAGCTTTTTGCCTTGGTTCCCCATATTTACAAGAAGTGTTTTCTTATTTACACTTTACTGTGTTTAACACATCATATGGAAGGCACTAACACATTAGGGGAACATTTAAAACCTGTATGCTCACTGCCTTGCTCCATCCATGACAAAGAGGTTTGTCATTGAAGCAGTGGGGTTTATGTTATTTTCTATGCTGTCATTCACTGTCTGTATTTGGTGACTAGCTGAAAAATAAATTAATTGTGTATACAAAATCTCCTGGGTGATATTTTCAAAAGTCAAAAATGGTATAAAATTCTTAGTTACACCAGGTGGCATTTACAGAAGCCGTAAAATGGGCAAAATGCCTGCTTATGTCAGAAATGGTATTTTCAAAAGTCATAATGTAACTCCTGGTTAAGTTGGGTGGAATCTTCAAAAGTTATACAATAGATGCAACTCCTAGGGTGGGAGTTTAAAAATCATAAAATGATTGCAACTTCTAGTTACGTTAATATAAGTGACTGCCCTGATATATCTAGACTATGTTATGTCTTGTTAGTATCTTGTTTCAAAAGTTGGACTGGTCTGCAGCATTTCTAGCTGTTTTATGGTATGTTATATTTAGCGTAGGATAAAAATGCTAGACATAGATATATATGGTAGATCATGTTACACTCAGTCTGAAAATTGTATTCAGACACATATTTATACCTGAACTTTAGAAACTGGACATATTGTAAGCATGTCATAGTTTTGAAAATTGTTCTTAGTTATGTCCTATTTTTGAAAATTTGACATGTGACAATTTAGCTTATGTCCAAAGTTGTACAATAGCAAGTTGCATCTTTCAGACATACAATAGGCTTTAACCCCCCCCCCCCAACTCATGTCTTTGAGAGAGACAGTACATTTGCAAGTCTTGGATAAATCAGCAAACGCAGCTGCAGTTTCTGATAGTCTAGTATATATCTGCTGCCTTTTAATTTAACTGTTTATTTGTTGTTTTAATGTTGTATAAGCACTTTGATTTTTGAAAAGCACTTTATAAATAAAATATATGATTTGATTTGATTTGCTAGTCAGCAGGTATGCTATATTAATGTAGTTTTTGTTTAGTTCATTTTTGTTACCAGGTAAGTGCACTAGGCAAAAATATGCTTGTTTTAGACACAGCCTGTTTCAATTTCAGAAGAAAACAGGCTCCTTATAAGGAATGGCATCATGACAGAAAAGAAGAAACAGTTTATTTAAGGAAACCTTATTTGATTCATCTTACACTTCTGGTATTTCTTGGAGCTCTGGTGTCCCTCTTGGGCCTCCTCCCATAGTCCATTTCTCATCCATGATAACCCATGACCTCCTTTAACAAATGACCTGCCATCTACCTCATATAAGCCTCCAAGGTTTTCTCTATACTATATATAGAAGTATATGACATATGTGTGAATTCACAAAGTTCTGATCTGTGATGTTACCATTTTTTGTGTGCAAACTGACCTAAATTTGTTCACAAAGTGGTCACTTCACTGAAACAAACAGCCAATCCCCTGCAAAATTTCTCACTTTTGATAAAGTTAGTGTTCTTAGGGTCCACAAAAAGTTTGTAAAGCTTCACAAAGGTAAAATTTATCTGCTTCACAACAACTTCACTGGTGAAGTTTAAATTCACTAGATCTAGCTCTACTCACAAGTAGAAGTCAATTGTATATTCTGAGTCAAATCATTGTGTATTTCATGTATACAACATCAGATTAATGGTTATACATTTTTAAATCAGCTATATGTGTTAAAATGTGACTGTTCATCTTTGATGCAAACTGTTGACTTCAGTGCCGGATAGGCCTATTATATTCAGTATTTTGAAAGCTGATCTCTGAATTGGTACTGTTCTGTGCAAATGCCAGGGGAAATGATTCTGATATATCTAACCTCTAGATAAATGTTTATCTGAAGGTTCAATAGCATGATAAACAAATTTCTACAATATATGTGAAATAGGACTGTGAGAATTTTATCTTTTGCCAGTGAAATTCTGGCAAAACTATGATTTTGCTTCGCAAAATGTCATGAAATTTCACCACAATTGGGATCTCAATTATTTCTATGTACAGTATTATGAAAAGTATTTGTCCACATAGCACCACATTTGGCATTTAGACTCCACCTAGGACCATACATACCAGGTCTCCAATCTTTGTCTTCAAAGGTGACTGAGTTATTAGTCTCCAAACATTTCGAAATATTGAAGTTACATTTCATAATTATGTAAACTGCAGAACTTTAAACCACTATAACTTTAAAACAAGAGAACAGAATACCACCAAATTTTGTTAGGAACATTGACCCTATATATTAGACTTTAAGGCCACCACCATGGCCCAGCAGTGCATGCTGACAACACAGATCTGGAAGTAAGCCTGGGAAGTCATATTACGGGGGGGCAGGCCATGGTCAGGACAGCTGCTGCTCAACAGTGTATCTCCATTGGAGAGCATTGGCAGCAGGTTCCACCAATACAGCTACCCTGCAACTGACCACAGAGCTTGCTCCTGTTGAAGGGGAAGCTATTGCTCTGCAAGGCTGACAGAGGCACTGCCCCCACCAGGGGAGGTCAGAAAGAAAAAAATGTGGGAGAAAAATCTAGTAGACAACTGGATAACTGTTGGGTTCAGCCTGATCAGGGTGTATCCAAGCAAACAGAGTATATTCCTGGGAGATGAGCTGTTGGCTGGAAGAAAAGTATTACGAAAAAAAGAGGCTGTGTGTATTAACTCTCTAATCTCTTGCTCAAAGACTGGCAAAATTATAAGCAGCCAAAGATGTCAAAATAACATCAGTACTAAAAGTTGAATTTTATGAGCTTTTGTAAAATTTTGGAATGTTGTCATACTTTTGTTGAATCCATGTCCATACCTTTTGCCTAGCCATACACTTTAGTTGCTGTGGTACAGGAAGGTAAAGGCTGGGTAAAGTGACAGTAAGGTAGCATTCATAGGAAGCTCCATAGTAAAAGTAGAAAGGTTCCAAGTGTCAGGTCACTATCTTAAGGGATGAACCATAAAGAATAGTCTTTGACATCACTGTGCACAAACCTGTCTTCCTGCAGTTTGCCAGAAAACCACCAGAGCTAGCTGACTTTATGACCTGTGGAAGCATGTGCACATGTAGCATTGTTTCTGTACAATTCTACCTGCTGTCTCTTTAACAACCCTATAAATAACAATGTACTGTATATTTTTACTATTTGAAAATAGTGGCACCAAGTGACACCAAGCTTTACGACTAGTTGTGACTTAGGCCATTGTGGCAGAAGTGTCTGAATATCTTTAGTAATGATGGAGCATGATGTGGGGCATCATTGTTACAGGAATGTTGGAGGGGCAATGCAGGGCCATTATGTTAGTACAGATAAGGTGAGTCAGTGCAGATAAGTGCTTTGTGAAAATTGAATTCTTCAAGTGGGATTCTTGTAGAATTACCTATTATATGTCCATGAATTTTTGAGTACATTTTATCACTCAGTAGTCTCAGAATATCCACAATACATTTCAACCTGCTAAGCCACATTTATCCAGTTTAAATAGATTCCACCACATGTTTTTATTGGGTATGCTTGCCAAATCTTGAGTGTATACCTTCAATAGCAGTGGAGCAATAAATATCCATATATTTAAAAAATTTTCACAAACTTTAGCAAATAATTAAACTGTGAAATTTTGAACTTCTACAACTTACAATTCATGTAACCAGGGGTCCGATTCCAAAATGCCTCCATCTGTCGCAAGGGGACTTGCATCCAACAGGACAGACGCAAGTAGCACCTTGTGACAAGGGATGTGACAAACCCTATTCTGAAAGGCAGACTGTGACAACACATAGGCTGCCTGCATCCAGGTGGACTTACGCATCCTGTTTACCCAGCGGCATTTTGGAAGGGGGGTTACAGCAGCATATGTGCCCTATTCTGAAAGGGTGGCTGCTGTATCCACAAATCGTTACTCCAAAAGGTTCCAGGAAGGACAACTGGCAAAGTACAGTTACACCAGCTATGAGCTAGCATATCTGTACTTTGCCGGCTGCTGTGCCTGAGATCTTGAAGCCCCACCCCACCCAGCACTGACCCAGCACAAGGCAGTAGAACACCCCCTTCCCCATATTGCATTATAGGACCCCTACTCAATCCCAATCCCCTGCAGTCCTGGAAGGTGCCCCGACCTGATCCCCAGTATTGGGGTGAGGTGCTAACCCACCCACATTCTTGGAGTAATGCTGCTAACCCCCCTCACCAACTCACCCTGATGGTCTAGTGGACCTGATCCTCCACCCCAGTGTCCCCTCACCCCTCTCCCCCCACCCATGCACAGCTGATGACTGGCACAGCCCACCTCTCACCACCATGGTCAGCTGCTGACTGAGCTCTGTATGAGCATGTACTTTACATCATGCATGCTCATCTGTACTGTGTATGTATGATGTACAGTATGCACTCACACAGAGCTCAGTAGGTGGCTGGCCATGGTGGTGAGTGGTGGGCTGTGCCAGTCATCAGCTGGGTATGGGTGTGGGGACACTTGGGTAGAGGATAACTAGACCACCAGGGTTTTAAATCCATGCCCGCAATTGGGTGTGGGGGGGTGTCCACTAGACCACCAGGGCTATGTACATTATGCCTACAATCAGGTGATGGGGATCAGTCCACTGAACCACCAGGGAGTGACTGAACAGATGCCCATGATTGGGCATTGGATAGTGGTCCACTGGACCACTAGGGTGTGACTGTACATATGCCCACAATTGGGCAGTAGATAGCAGTCCACTGGACCACCAGGGAGTGTGTGAACATATGCCCATGAATGGGCAAACAGGAGCAGAGTCCACTGAGGGGCTGCAGTTTGTTGGTGCCTGACGGCTGCAGCCTGGCAGGGCACCAGGTGCAAGTCACCAGGGATCAGTGCACTGCATGCAGATGAGGCCTTAATGCCATGCAAATGGACCCATTTGTGCCTTGCATGCATAATGGCCTCATTTTCATGGCCTCGGCTGAATATCACAGTTGCTGCACCTAGCGCAACCGTACTTGCCCTGGTGCAACTCCCTGCTCCCCTTCTACCATTAGCACTGGCACAGTGCCACTGCACCATGTGCAGTGTGTGTGCCCTCAGTGCCATATTCAATGGTGCTGCACCATGGCACAGCACCATTGAATATCGCCTGGTCCCTGCCCTGGCTCAACCCTGGTGTGCTGTGCCCAGGCTTACTCCCCTGCCAGGCGCAGTCTAAATATCCCACCATTTATAATTTCCCTGCCCCTCATCCACAAGTCATGAAATTTGGCATCTTCTTTTTCTTCAAGAGTATTTTTTATTCAATAGTTTACTGTGACAATATCAGATTTTGTACCAGTCACATTTCATCACTTCATATATTATAAATGAGCACCCCAGCCCCCATCCATACCACCCTTTCCCCCAAAATACAATATCAAGTTACAGCCATTTTCTAATTATCTACTACAGCATCTCTGTATTATTTCCTATTCCACTGTACATTTCATGTTTCATGTCTTTTTATATGTATAACTGTAATAGTGGAGGTAACATATTCAAAATAGTATTCCAAGTCATATCAGAAATATCATCATTTTCTTATAAATGGTCCATCAGCCTTTCCAATATCATATTTTGTTTAAAATTTGGAGTCCAATTAGTTAAATAACATGTTGGTAGATTTGTGGAGTTCCATTTAAATAGGATCATTCTTTTGGTTGTCATTGTGGCTGAGGATAGTACTTTTTTTCCTTAAGTTGTAGGTCCAATCCCTCAAAATTGTTAGATTGAAAAATATTAGATATCATTGGACTTTATTTATTTAATATTTTTGCCATCTCGCTTTGTACTTGTTTCCACCATAATAATATTTCTTTGTATTCCCGTAATAAATGGTAGTGGTCAATTTTGGATTCCGATGCACAGTTGTGCCAAAATTCAAATTTATTAGTTTTTATTATATATTTAAGTTTGTTTGGAGTTATGTATGCCCGGTATGTTATTTTATATTGAATGAATTTATTTTTAGCATAGGTATATAACTTATAGGCATTCATCTGGATCTGCCTCCACTTGTGGTTAATTTTTGCATTTAACTCCTCCCACCCATTCAGGGATTTCTCTATTTTATTTCTTTTTTTCATTTTTAAGACCCTGTTAAAAAGTTCATAGATCAATGCAATAATACTCTTTTTTATTTGTTTGTTTTGCCTATATTTTTTTATAGTATCTAAATAAGTTGAATTTATTATAAGTGTCATTTTGATATATTTGTTAAAAATTGTTTTTCATGTTAAGAATTGTATCCAAGGTTTTTTTTTTTTTTTATTATTTCATGTTGTGTACATCTGGTCTCAAAGTCTTTCCATGTAATTTCTCTATACTTTTCTATAAAAATAATCTTTCCAATTAGCTATATTCAGTAGCTTTAAATGTTTTGCCCATGAGACTTGTGCACCACTAATCTTTATTTAGGGTTCCACATTATACCAGTTAGAGTTATGGTATTATTTTAAACTTGACATCTTCTTATGGCCTCTTCCAAACAGTATGTACTCCAAATGTCAGATTTTTAACTGCAAGACTGAAGTTATGACCAATTAAACATTTCAGAACATTCCACAAAGTTCCATGACATTTCATGAAAAACATGGAATTCTGTGAAAATTCCATGAAATATGAATTTGCTAATTCTGCCCAGCCCTAGTGTGAAAATAAATTTGACAGTTTATTTTACACAACATGAGCAGGAAAAATGAAGTTGGTCACAACATGCTCAGAAATTTATGTTACTCATTTTGATCACACTGAGCATGTTCAGAAATGTTTTCTCACTTGTGACAATACATTTCTTATCATGCTAAGTGACCAACTTCATTTATTTTCCTTAGGACAACTACGTAAACAAGCTCTTATGGCTCTGTAAGCTTTTCCTGGTAAAACTATTTTATTAAATAAATTTGAGATGCCATTTACTTTTTTGATTGAATATATTGTAGTTTATGTGGTCAGTATGTTTTACTTTTCTACTTTTGTAGCTTTGTAAAATTTCTACCACAAACCACCTGAAATCCATTGTATAAATCAAATATGTCATGGGCTGACTTAAGAAATCATTTTTATCTTCATTTGAAGATATTGGTCTATTGCTATCTCACTCATAGCTTTGCCACTCATGAGATATTGATAGATCCATACCCACTCATAAAGACGGAAATTATATTTTAAGTCATCCCATGTCATATTCCCTATTTATGATGAAAAATCTATCTTCTCGGGTGTTCAATAAATATGGGACATAGAATGGCCTTACTCAAAATATGCCATTTATGTTCATGACTGAGGGGGCAAGGCCATAACTCACAAGTAGCAGAGCTTTGAGTGAGTTATAAAAGTCCTGCCCCCTCACAAGTGATGCTAAAAGTCATATTCTGAGTGAGGCCATCATGTGTCCAATTTATACAATGTATTTTATATTGTTGAGCTTTCAGATTAGGGGCCTGATATTCATACTTTTGCTTGGGTGCTAACCCATTTGCCTGTGCAGACTGGGTCTTGTGCTGGAGTCTAATATTCAAAAGTCTCTGTTGGACCAGCAAACAGATGTAGCACCCATACAAAGCAAATGGGGTGTATGCAGATGGTGGAACAGGGACAGGAATATCATTGCAAACCAATATTCAGAAGACTTGCACAATGCAAAAGAGTTTTGTGCTGTCCTTCTGTGCTGCACAAATACTACGAGACAAAAAAAAAACTCTTTTTACTCTGTGCAACCCTAAAGGTTGCCAGAGGTAATTCAGTCAAACAGCTGGTTGGTGCTGGGGGAGCATACCCACCCCTGTAGTCTGTGCCACCCATCACCAGACCCTACAGTAAAACAAAAAAATCCCCTGTGCTAGTGGTCCCTACTCACCCTGATCGCGAACCACCAAGTTGAAATAATCTTTCCTGATGCTAGGGGCCCCGCAATCACCAGCCCCCAACTACAAATAGTCTTCCCTGGTGCTAGTGGTCCCCCCTCCCTCTGATTGCCAGCTCACAAGTAGAAATAATCTTTCCTGGTGGTAGTGGACCCCCCCCATCTGATCACCAGGCCCAAGTAGAAATAATCTTCCCTGATAGTAGTGGTCCCAGATTAAAACAAAACCCTCCCTGGTGTCCAGTAGACACCTCTCCTCTCACTGTAGCATTATCCTTAGTGCTGTGGGTGCATAGGGTGACTGGCACAGCCTTCCTCACACTTCTCAGTCAACCGCCATATGTCCAGGCAGGGAGTGTGCCTTGTATTAATAGGATAGGGTGATATCACCCTGTCCAGTGAATAAGAGGCATGATTCCTGCCTTGACATCCAGTGGCAAGCTGAGGAAGTATGATGAGGGCTGTGCCAGTTGCCGTATGTACCCACAACACCATGGATAATGATATGGTAAGTGGTGGGGTACCCATTGCTGCAGGGGGACCACTAGAAGCCAGGGAGTTTTTTTTTATATAATCTAGGCTGGCAATTGGAGGGAGGGGAGACCACTACCACCAAGGAAAATTATTTCTACTTGGGGGCTGGTGATTAGAAGAAAGGGGGACCCCTAGCACCAGGGAAGATTATTTTTAGTTGGGAGATGGGGATCTGAGGGAAGGGGGACCACTATCACCAGAGATTACTATTTTTACTTGGGGGCTGGTGATTGGGGGGGACCACTAGCACCACAGATAGCTATGACTATCCTGGAATGGGGTGGTGGCTCCACACCACCTGCCTCCAGTATCCATGCAAATGGACCCATAATGGGCACGCTAATGCAGATAGCACTCCAGTGCTATTAACTATTGGGGCCAACTTCAGAAACCATGTCAGGGCAGTGCTACTTGACTTGACACTGCCCCGACATGGCCCTATATTTAGTCAGTTAGTGCCCAACTGAATATACCACCCTGGGACCCTTGGGCAATTCATAAGTGCAGGCAACCATTTGTGCTGCGCTTTACACCAACTGAATATCAGGCCTTAGGTCTTTCAGTGTAGATTTAACTGTGTTTGTTAGATTTCAGTGCTCTGTTTTTTAGTGCAGCAGGGTCCATAGTGATGCCATCAAACATTGTGGAAACTGTTCTCCCATTTGCTAAGAGTTTCTTTGTGACCATCCTAATGTGGAAATAAATGATGATTCACCTAACATTGAAATAAATGAATTATTTCCACATTTTGCCTGTCAGACATGAAAATAAATGCATTTATTTGCAACATTTTATTCTCACAGTTCTTGTATAAATATTCATACACATGGATTTTAGATACTTATGGACATTCCAGTCAAGATCACAAGATTATTTCAAGCTATACTGTAACTAACTGTATACTGTGCCAACTTATCCTAGGATATACGTTGGCAGTGGAACATGTTATACATTTTGTGACCTGTGAATCTTAGCCATATAACACTGCACACCTGAATGAAGTGATTGGCATTTTTTTCAGAAAGAATTGGCCTTTTATAAAGTGATAATTACTACTATTCAAAATTAAATTGACTGCTTCAGTGAACAGGAATAGGTTATCATTCTACATTGCTGAGAGGGCATCAATCAGCTGTGACCTGTGACTAGAAGGGTTTGTTCACACATGGAATCAAATCACTTTACACATTGCTGTCTATGGTAGCAAATATTTAGAAATCTAATAAAACGTTAAAATAGATTTTTTTTCTGATAATACTTGATGTTTCTGTGAATTTGAGAACTGCTTCTTTTATGCAATTCAAAGTGTGTGTTTAAAGTTTCAGCATCTGTATTTTTGTTAAGGTTTGCTTAGGACTGTAACTTCATTAAAATATGTCTGCTTTGAAGAAACCATACAGATGACTAAAACTGAATGTTGAGTCAACAGCATAAGACCTGCTTTCTTCACTCGGAGAATAAAATGCATCTGTGGCCCCCTCATGCCCTGCTACATTAAAATGATAGATGCCACAGACTCAGTCAAATGAAGCTCACAGGATAGATTACCTCTCTTCTGTGCTCTTCTCAAGTACTACACATCAGGTGTAGAACTACACATTTTAAATCTAAATTTACTCTTACTCCACAGGGATATACTGATGGTCCACATTTTGTAGGAGCTGTTTCTAGACATAAAAGTTATTAAGAGATTAAACTAACCTTATAGAAACCTTCCTTAACACACAACATATGGTGCCTTCTATGTTAGATCTTTTATTCTTTAATTGAGGGAACTGTTGCACATTAGTAGCATTTGTTACACATTTTAAAGATCAGTGCTACACCTTGTAATGTTGACAGATGACAGGCAGGCTCGCTCTGCCATTCAACAGAATCAGCTCTGCACAGATGGGATTTGTATTCAAATACCTACAGAAAAAAGGGGGCTGATGATTACCTATTGCATTTCAATGCTAACATAACAGAGATAATTAATTTTCTTGAAATGTGAAAACATCTTTTGCTTGACAGCTATCACTATATCAAAGCTGGACTAGAGATTAGCAAACATTTTCATGCTCTGTATTGTATTACAGTGGTGCATTTGTGCCTTTATTGTTAGTGCTTGGTGGGCAGTTTAATATTAAAGTGTGATCTGCAGCTTCTTATATCTCAGCAGTTCCTTGAGGGAATTTTACAACATTTTCAAAAGCTTTTACTCTGGCACAAGATCTATTGATCCTCAAATTTTGGAGAAATTTGAAAATCTGGTTTTAATGGTGGGGTTTCAAAAAATGTGCTCCTTGTTCAGAGGTGTGCCAGGCTACAACAGCGTAGTGTTGGGTTGAAACTGCAGTTTTAATCGCACCCGCTGTGAGTACTGAACAACCCATTCAGCAGCAGGGTGAGGTCACATAGGTGTTCCAGGAGCTGGCTGTAAACATGGCTATCCCCCAAGATACTGTGGATGACTGGATGGAGTGTGATGGCAAAAATTATGGGCTACAGAGATATCAAAAATGACAATATTGTTTTCATCGAGATGAACAACATGATGATCCAGGATGAGGAGGTTCACAATCCGATGGACGAAAATGAGAAGATAAAGGTACTTTCTGCTACTGAAGTTGTGGAGGCATTTGAAACTTGCCTATCCTGGCTTGAAAGCCAGTCAGATTGTGACTACCTATATATTCTACTACTACTGTGGTGGATGCACAACAAAGCTGTAAAAAAAAATAATGGGAAAAAGTGTTGCATTAGAGACATTTTAAATAAAACCAGTACATAGCACATTGCACTTTATTAACTGGATGATTTGAAGGTAAAGCTGAAGTAAAATGCATTTTTTAAAGTGTTCACAATAAAGTCTGTTCAGTAACTTTATGATTGGTTGTCCCTCATTTACTTAAATGAGAACCCTGATTTTATGAAGTAGAGAGTGTCCAAATGTTTTAATGTTCCCAGGAAGTTTCTAAAATTGGGGTTTTAGATAGAAACATAGGTGATGATGGCAAAAAAAGACTGATAGTCCATCCAGTATGCCCATATTACTCTACCACACTCCATAATCTGATGTATCTGTGCGTTATTCACTTCCACTATTCCCCCATTTGTTATCTGTGTTTGTGCACCCCCCCCCCACTTCCAGCTGTGTAGCTAATCTTGTCTTACTCACTTATTTGGTTTTTGGTAACTTGGTAGGTACACTAAACAATTGAATGCTTATTTTCAGGAATGAACTGGGAGAGTACATTGTACAAGACACAGCAGATCAAAAAAACACAAGTACATTAAGTCAAGCAAGATACATATACATTAAATCGAGCAAGACACAAACATGGCTAGATAACAGTTTCAGGGTGAGGGCAAGTACAGATAGGAATATTTCAAGGTGACAAATACTGTATAAAAGGTTATTTTCACTATCAATTTATTTTTGCTATTTTCACTATTGCTGACAATCAGTGAAAAAAATAAATGAATAGTGAAAAATAATGGACAGCTGATAGTCAGTAGTACTGTACTGAAAAGTAAACTGTCCACGCTAATTCTATTGAATATAAATACGTATAGAAGGTTGACTCCCACTAAATATAATGGACACTAATTCAACCTGCTATACAGTAGTTAGATTGAGGAACATTTAGAATAAGGCAAGTGCAATAATTTAAGGTCAAGAACATGACAATATCACCATGTAACAAATAGACAATTAATTAGGTAGGTAATATATTCAGATTGAGATAAAGACATTTTAAAGGTGCAAAGATCAGATTAAGCAATGACCAAGCATCTATGGTCAAGGGGACTGGAAACAATTGCAAGCCATATATTAGGTGAGGTATAACATGAAGATGGCTTTGAAAGAAAAGGTGGAGCAGGGGGAGAGAGTTCCAATACTTGGGAGAAAAAGAAGAGAATGACTGCTCACCCATCTTGGTCAAACATTTGGAGAGACCCTCAGGTCTGCTAATTGTTGTGAAGGAGTGAATGGTTGACTAGGTTGAAAGTCTTGGATAGGTCAATGAAGACAGACCTGTGAGAGAGCCTTTATCCATGGTGGACTTCACATCATCAGTAAACAGTAAATTGTAATTAGTAATCAGTAAAGTAGAGGGTGGTGGTGGTACTGTGATCCTTACTGTGCTGGCAATGGGGTGAGTAGTTTATGGGTTTGCAGGTAGGCTGCAAGCTGAGAAGCAACTATCTTTTCAAGCAGCATACTGAGTAGGGACAGGAGAGCGATGGGACAGTACTGTGGTGTATCTTGGTGTCACCCTTTTTTGGCACAGGGACTACCTTTGTGATTTCTCATAGAGATGGAACAACACATGATGAACACCTTGACTCTATACCAGCTGTGTTTGAAGCTGTTTATGGTTTTGGCACTTACCACATTTTCCAGCAGACCATCCCATGGCTTATACACACCTCTGTAAAATAATACTTTCTCACATCCATTTTAAATCTTTGCCCATGAGCTCCTATCATGACCCCTTGTCCTGACTTTTTTATGTTTCTGGTAAGTAGCTCCTCTCAGTCCACCTTGTTAATTATATTCAGGAATTTGAAGGTCTCTATCATATCTCCACTTTCACTTCTGGTTTTGAGTAAATGCATGTTCACTGCCTATAGCTGATTCTGTAGCAACTGCCCTCCTGGCCCTAAATCATCTTAGTCATCCTACACTGTACCTTCTATAGCCTGACACTGTACTTGCCTAGGTGGAGACTCTAGAACTGGGCACAGTACTTCAGGTGTGGCCTCACCGGCATACTATACAGTGGTAACAGTACCTCCTGCTTTCTGCTGTCAAACCCTTTCCCAGTACACACCAGTGTCCTGTTAGCCTTGCTAAAGGCGTTATTACATTGGCTGGTTTGTTTAACAGAGTCACTAATGGTGATTCCTAGGTCCCTTTTCTCTGACTGTGTATTCAGTTTCTCCCCCCCCGCCAATCCAGTCTGGGGTTTTTGAAACTCAGTGCTTATCTTTACACTTTTTGGCATTGACATTCATCTGCCAGATTTTGGACCAATTTTCCAGCCTTTGCAGGTCACTCTGCAACTCCCTTATCCCCTCCACGTTGTCAATTCTACCACAGGGTTTAGTGTAATCTAAAAATAGACACAATCTGGCCTGGATTCCCCCTCCCATGTCACTGATGAACATAGTGAAAAGAAATGGGCACTGAGCAAATCCCTGTGGTACTGCACTAGTGACCTCCCTTTCCTGTGATCTGACACCATTCAACACAACTGTCCATTGCCTCCTCTCCAATCAACTCCCTGCCCACCTTACTATTTCCATAGCTGTTCCCAGATCCACAATCTTTTTTAGCACCTTTGATGTTGGACCAAATCGAACATTACCAAAGTCAAAGTAGCGTAAATCTACACCATAGCCCTTATCAGCTACCTTTGTTACTCAGTCAAAGAATACTATCTGGTTGGTCTGACAAGAATTCCCTGTCATGCATGCATGCTGCTTACTATCCTGAACAGAGGTGGGTGAAAGTTGTGAATTTCGCTCTACTGAAACTTCTGCAAAATTTCATAACTTTTACGGAAATTTCTGAACTTCAGCTTGCTGCAGTTTTGAAATCTTCCGAATGTTTTTGGTGAATTTTCACATAATCTGCTTAGATGTGTCCAGTGCCCACCCCACCCAAAGCCCTGCCTGAAATAGCAATGAAATTCCCTGATGACTAGCATTCCCTCCCCCCCACCAGATCACTCACGCCATAAATAAAAATACTTCCCTGGTGGCTAGCTGTCCCTCCCAGCACCCATTGACTCACCCTATAAAAATAAATACTTCCCTGATGGCTTGTGGTCCCTCCTCCCACCCGACGACTTGCCCCATAAAAAAATACTTTCTTGGTGGCGAGCTATCCCTCCCACCACTTGATCACCTGTCCAGTGTAACTCCCCCATTCCAATCACCCATATAATAATGATATAAACATTTTTCCCTGGTGGTCTAATGAACACCCCCATCCCCAATCCCCAGTATGTGAAATTATTCCCCTTGTGGTCTAGTTGACCTCCCATCCTGCCTCTCCAGCAGGTAGTGTCCCAACACCCCCCCATCCCAAACCCAAGTCTGCAACCAGTACAGCCCTCCTATCACCACCACAGCCGACCTCTGACAGAGACGTCAAGGAGAGCGTACTGTATAGAGTATGTGCTCATTGACTGACAGCTCATAGTGAGCTGTCAGTCAGTGAGTGCATAGAAACATAGAAACATAGACTTTGACGGCAGATAAGGACCACTTGGCCCACCCAGTCTGCCCATTACCCTACCTATTGGATAAGCTGCAGATTCTAGTTAACCAACAGCCTACTTCCTGCAACCCCCCATTATAATTGCCTTATGTCTGTCCCATGCATGTTTGAATTCCCCCACTGTTTTAGACCCCACAACCTCTCCAAGAAGGTGGTTCTGTGTGTCCACCACTCTCTCCGTGAAAAATAATTTCTTCACATTACCCCTGAGCCATCCCCCCTCTAACTTTAAATTGTGCCCTCTCGTTCTTACACATCTCTTTTTCTGAAAGATGCTACCCTCCTGGACTTTGTTGATTCCCTTGAGGTACTTAAAAGTTTCTATCATGTCCCCCCTGTCCCTTCTTTCATCAAGGGTATACATACTAAGCTTTCTCAGTCTCTCTTCATATGGTTTCTGATGTAGACCCTGCACCATTTTAGTTGCTCTCCTCTGGACTGCTTCCATCCTGTCTATGTCCTTGCATAGATGAGGTCTCCAAAACTGTACACAGTACTCCAGATGGGGTCTCACCAACTGTCTGTATAGAGGATAACCACTTCCCTTTTCTACTTGTGATGCCTCCCTATGCATTTCCAGTATCCCTAGCTCTCCTACTGACTTCTCCATTGCTTACCCACCTTTAGGTCATCTGATATGACTACACGAGATCCTTTTCCATTATTGTTGTCATTAGTACCTCCCTGCTATTGTGTACTCTTCTCCTGGTTTTTATTTCCCAGGTGCATTACTTTGCACTTCTTTTGCATTGAATCTAAGTTGCCGTATGTCTGACCATTCCTCCAACCTTGCCAAGTCCTTCTCATCCTTTCTACCCCTCCTTGTGTATAAACTCTATTACAGATCTTTGTGTCATCCATAAAGAGGCATACCTTTCCTTCAGACCCTCTGCAATGTCACCTATAAAGACTTTAAAAGAGACTGGACCCAATACTAGAGCCCTGAAGTACTCCACTAGTAACCCCTTTCTTCAGAATGTGTTCCATTCACTGTACCTTCTGTGTCCTGTTGTGCAGCCAGTTTGCTACCCAGGCTACCACCCTGGGACCCACTCCCAGGCTGGCTAACTTGATTATTAATCTTTTGTGCAGGACTGTGTCAAATGCCTTGCTAAAGTCTAGGTAGTCCATATCCACAGCCCCTCCCTGGTCTATTACTTTGGTCACCCAGTCAAAGAAATTGATTAGATTCGTCTGACATGACCTTCCTGCTGTGAATCCATGCTGCTTTGCATCCTGTGCCCTGCTGGCCTCTAGGTACTCAACAATTCTTTCTTTCAGAAGTGATTCCATCATTTTCCCCACCACTGAGGTTAAACTAACAGGTCTGTAGTTTCCTGCTTCTACCATGCTCCCACTTTTGTGAAGGGGAATCACATCTGCCCTCCTCCAGTCCTCAGGTACCACCCCATCTTCCCATGATTTGTTAAAACGTGTGGTTAGTGGTGTCACTAGGTCCTCCCTTAGCTCTTTTAGGCTTCTAGGGTGAATCCCGTCAGGCCCCATTGCTTTGTCCACCTTGAGTTTTAGGAGTTCTTTCAGTACTCTTTCTTCTGTAGATGGACTGGTGTCAACCCCACTATCCAGAGTGGTTCTACTGTTTGGTTTGGGTAACTCCTCCTCTTCCTCTTTTGTGAATACTGAGCAAAAGTATTCATTCAGTATCTCTGCCTTTTCACTGTCTCCCTCTGCCCACCTCCCCTCTCCTTTATTAATCTTCACTATCCCTCCCTTAACCTTTCTATGCTCCCTAATGTACCTATAAAATGTTTTATCCCCCTTCTTAACTGAGTTGGCTATCTTTTCCTCAGTTTGGGCCTTTGCTTTTCTGACTGCCTTCCCCACTTCTTTCTGCTTTAATTGATACAATTCCCTGTGGTGCTCCGTCTGTGATTCCTTGTACTTTTTGAATACAGCCTTTTTCTCCTTAACCTTCCTTGACACCTCTTTTGAGAGCCATAGTGGTTTTTTATTCTGCTTTGTTTTCTTTGTTTCACACAAAGGCTTGATGCCTCCATGATGGCAGTTTTGATGTTTCTTCATTGTTCTTCCAACCCTCCTTTCTGGCAATTTGCTAATGCATTCCTCAGGTATTCACCCATTATGCCAAAGTCAGCCCTTCTAAAGTCCAGTATCATTGTCTTTGTATGGCTTGTCTCTATGGTTGTGTTTATTGTGAAGCACACTGTGCAGTGGTCTCTTATTCCCAGATGTCTACTGACTTCTAAGTTTGTGATCTTCTCTCCATTTGAGTGTACCAGGTCTAATATTGCTCCCTCCCGAGTGGGTTTCACCACTAGCTGTCTAAGGCATGCTTCCTGTAGGGCATCGAGAATGACCCCGCTCTTGGATGTGGCTGCAGTCCATGTCACCCAGTTAACATCTGGCATATTCAGGTCCCCCATCAACAGTATCTCCCCTTTTTCAACCATTTTGAGAATGCCCTCTATAATTTTCTTGTCCATTTCCTCCCCTTGAGATGGGGGTCTGTATACAACCCCTGTGCAGATTGTGATGCCATTCCCTGTCTCCAAGGTGACCTAGAGTTCCTCTTGTCCTCCCACTTTTTAGTTCTGTAGCTTTGATCCCTTCCCTTATAAGAGCTACTCCACCTCCACTTTTACCCTCCCTGTCCCTTCTGTAGATTGTGTACCCTGGTATGTTGACATCCCAGTCATGGTTCTCTGTGTACCATGTTTCTGTGACTGCCACAATATCCAAGTGTTCCTCTTCCATCAGGGCTACTAGTTCTGGAAGCTTGTTTCCCAGACTACGGGCATTGATACTCATTGCCCTCCATTTAATGTTGGCTTTATCCTTTTTTACCCCATCCCTGCTCTTATTGCCCTTGTCCATCTTTCCATTTACCCCTGTCCAGCCCTCTGTCAAGCTCTGTACCTCAGTGTTTACCCTACTACCTGCCATGTTTTGTGGAGGGAGGCTTGAACTTTCCTGTTTCCTATCAGCACCTCCCCCCTTGGCTAATTTAAAAGCTTGCCAAGGAAGCCTTTAAACCTGTCACCTAGGAGCGTGTTTCCCTTCCTGGACAGATACAGACCATCATGCCAGTATAGACCGTCATCTCTCCAGGTGGACCCCAGTCCCCAATGAAGCCAAAGCTCTGTGCTCTGCACCAGTTTTGCAACCATTCATTAAACTGCATGGTGTGCAGTACTCTACCCTTACCCCTGCCATAGACTGGCAGTACCTCTGAGAAGGTTACTGTACTTGCTACCTGTCTGAGGCCCCTCCCCAACTCCACAAATTCATCCTGCACTGCACTGATCTCATGCCTAGCTAGGTCATTTGTCCCAAGGTGGACAATGATATCTAGTTTCCTCTCCTGTGATGCTGCTTCTGCAGTCCTGTATACAGTATACAGTATGCAATCAGTGACAGTTCAGTTAGTGGCCAGCCAAGGTGGTGAGAAGAGGGCTGTGCTGGTCACTGGCTGTGGTTCTGGATGGGGGAGTGGTGTGGTGGGACACTACTTAGCATGGTGGGGGGTCCATTAGACTACCAGGGAATAACTTCATGTACTGGGGATTGGGGCTAGGGAGGGGGGTTTACTAAACCACCAGGGAAAAATGTTTCTGTAATTACTATATGGGGATCAGGATGGGAGTAACACTGGGCACATCTGATGGGTGATTGAGTGGGGGACGGACCACTAGCCATGAAGGAAATATTTTTTTTTTATGGAGCGAGTGATTGGGTGAAGGGAGGGACTGCTTGTTACCAGGGAATTTTATTGCTGTTTCAGACAGGATTTCTGGGGGGCATTAGACACCAGGGAATTAGTTTTATGTTCAATATGAACGGTGATCGGCAACTGGTTGGGGGGTTGTGGCCATAGACACCAGGGAAATATTAATGGTACAGTGACAGCGAATTTCCACAAAAGTTGGAAATTTGATTTCAGAACTGTCACGGAAGCAGAAGTCTAACTTTTGCAGAAATTCCGTAGGTGGAATTTTTTTCACACACCTCTAATCCTGAAGTCCATTTCTCTCTAGGTATTCTATTAGATCTTCTTTGATTAGTGTCTCCATCAATATCTTTCCCACATAGATAAAGCTGATGGGTATACAGTTTTCTGGCTACTCCTTGTCCCCTTCCTTTTGCAGTGGTACCATGCCCACCACCCTTCAATCCGTGGGAACCACTCCTTGCAGATATTAATTTATACCACCACGGATTTTGCTAACACTGATGCCAGTTCCCTAAGCAACCTTGGATGAATCCCACCTGGCTCCAATGCCTATTTTATCTTTAGGACTGCTAGCCCCTTATCAACTCTTGCCAGTAAATTTCTGCAGTTTCATTTTTGGGATTTCCCTATCAGTTTCCTTTATGCCATTCTCCAGCAAGGGCCTGCTGTTCTCCTGAGTAAATATTGAGCAGAAGTTGTTGTTTAGCACAGCTGCTTTCTACCCTGCTCTCCTCCATTAGCCTGGCAATTCCTTTTACCATCTTTTTTTTTCTTCTATATCTAAAACAGTTATAAAGCTGTGTTTTTGCTGGTGGTTGGAGTCCCTCTTTAATGTCAATCCACCATGTAATTGGCAGCCCATGCAACCCATAGTACAACAGAGTAATATGAGCAGGTCACATGGTTTACATCTGAATCTTTGCTATCACATTTTGCTCAAACTACAAGAGAAAGAGGTTACCCGTAGATTAAGCCTATATACAATTCATTACAATAGCTGAGGCATTAGATGATGAAAATGTGATGTGATGCCAGATCAGTAGAGGATGGAAAGGCATGCAGTCTGATGATGTGTCTTAGCATATAACAGACAGCAATAGCAATGCTGATATAGAGTTGCCTGTATGCTGCATTAACTATGCCAGTCACATGCAACCCTGGATATTTCAGAGATAGAGTCATGCAAAATTGGAAAATTTTGCTGGATGGAATATTTCCCGGAATTTGCCATTTCGTGAAATATTTCACCAGTTGAAATGCAAAATTTCACCCATTGAGTGAGTGAAATTTCACCACCCATGGGTCAAATTTCTTAATTTCGCCACCTGCCCACAATCTTCACAAAAAAAAATTCCCTCCCATGTCCCTCGTGTCTAGTGATCCCCCTCTGGCAGATCACAGGGCTGAATTCAAATCAAAAACCCTCCTCCTGTATAAGCACTCGCTTCTTCATTGAGAGCTCAGATGGGCTGCCGACTGTGGAGGTGAGTGGAGGGCTGTGCTGGTGGCCTGATCAGGGTACGGGGGAAACGGAGTAGGGTCTGACTTAAGACAGGGTGGGGGGTCCACTAGACACCAGGAACAGGGATGGGGATATTTTTTTAACAGAGATACTGAGACAGGGCTCTGGGTGACTGTGGGAGGAGGGAAGGTTCTTGATTTGAATTCAGTCAGTGATTGGTGGGTGGGGACCACTAGACACCAGGGACATGGGAGGGGATTGTTGGGGGAGGTTTGAGAGATTGAGGGCCTGGGCTCAGGGTGACTAGGCAGGGGTTCTTGATTTGAATTCGGCCAGTGATCGACTGAGGGAGACCACTAGACACCAGGAACTCAGAGGGATGCAGACTACAGAATGGCATATGCGGATGTGGGTGAAACTGTGGGTGAAATTTCGCAATTTCACGGTAATTTCACTGGTGAAATAAAATTTTGCAACATGTCTACTCAGAGATCGGATGGTTAACATTAGTCATGGTAGATTCATTCTGGTGCTCATTTTCAGAATAATTTTGGGCCTATCCAAAAACGAAATGTAATCCTAGTTTTGTTCCACATAATCCATGCAGATCACATATATGCTAAATGTATTAGTAAGGTGTTAAGTTTGGTAGTAAACTGCTAAGAAGGTACCAGCAGTCATGCAGGCCAGTTATTTTGATGGCGTATGATACAAACATAGAGGTTGATGGCAGAAGGAGACCGCTATGTCCATCTAGTCTGCCCATTTGTTTTCGACCTATTTTGACATTCTAGTTGCCCTTTGTAGTCAGGGCTCCCTTGTGTCTATCCCATGCATTCTTGAATCCCCCCACAATGTGGACCCTCACAACCTTTTGGGGAAGGCTGTTCCAGACTTCCACACTCTTTCTGTGAAGAAAAACTTCCTGGTGTTAGTAGAAAACCTTCTTCCTTGCAGCCTGAGGTCATGTCCCCTGGTTCTAGAGCCCTTCTTGAAGTGAAAACTTTCCTGTACCTGTACCATGTTACTGCCTTTTATGTACTTGAATAGTTCAATCATGTCCCCACTCTCTCTTCTCTGCTTCAGGGAGTACATATTCTGTTCCTCAAGTCTCTCCTCATAGGACATGTACTGCAAACCTTGAATCATTTTTGTCACCTTTCTCTGTACTGTTTCCACCCAGTCAATGTCTTTCCAGAGGTGAGGCCTCCAGAACTGGACTCCATATTCCAGGTGAAGCCTGACCAGTGATCTATACAGTGATAGTATCACCTCCCTCCTGGTCCTGATTCCCCTCCCAATGCAGCCTAGCATTTTGTTGGCTTTCAATGTTGCCTTCTCACACTGCTTAATAACCTTCAAGTAATTTGAGATTATGATCCCCAGATCTCGATCCTGGTTTGAGGCCGCCAGCCTTTCATCTCCTAGGTAATACTCCATTCTTGAATTTCTTTCCTATGTGCCAGACCTTGCAATTTTTGGTATTAAATCTCAGCTGCCACACTCCAGACCATTCTTCTAGTTTCTTGAGGTCAACTTCCATCTTGCACACTCCTTCTGAGGTGTCCACCCTGTTACATATCTTGGTATTGTCTGCGAACAGACACACCTTCTCTTCTAGTCCATCAGCGATGTCTGCTATAAAAACATTGAAGAGCAGAGGCCCCAGCACTGAGCCCTGGGGTACCCCGCTGGTCACCCTGCTTTCTGTTGATTATGTTCCATTTACCTGTACCCTCTGAGTTCTGCCTTGTAACCAGTTTTTTACCCATCAGACTACTTCTGGAGCAACCCCTGTGTAGTCAAGCTTCCTTACCAGCCTTCTGTGTGGAACTGGGTTGAAGGCTTTACTAAAGCCTAGGTAGACCACATCTACAGCCCCGCCATCATCCACTATTTTTGTAATGTAGGCAAAAAACTCAAGCAGATTTGTCTGGCATGACCTACCTGCTGTGAAAACATGCTGTTTAGGGTCTTGTTGGCTGCTAGTTGTATGGAATGCTGTGATCCTCTGTTTGAGTAGTATCTCCATTAGTTTCCCCACTATAGATGTGAGGGTCACCGGTCTGTAATTACTAGCCTCTTTGCAACTGCCTGATTTGTGAAGTGTAACTAGTATTGCCTTTTTCCAGTCTTCGGGTACCACTCCGCTCTTCAAAAGAATTTCATGAATAGAAGTGCCAGAGGGGCTGCTAGTTCTGCTCCCAGTTCCTTAAGGAATCTGGGGTGCATCTCATCTGATCCCATGGCTTTGTCTGCTTTTAGTTTATTTTGTGTCTCCTGTACTTAGGTTTCTGTAAAGGGACTATTGTCTACCTCTGGTCCTGGGGTGCTGTGTTTTTTCAGGGCTGGGCCATCCCCTGCGTCTTCTTTGGTAAACACTGAGCAGAAGTATTTGTTGAGGATTTTGCCTTTCTCTGGGTCATTTTTGGTGTATTTCCCTTCTTCAGTAGCATTTTTTAATATCCCACCTTTTGCCTTCCTATGTTCCTTAATGTATCTGAAAAAATATTTGTCTCCACTCTTTGCCCCCTCTGCTAACTTTTCCTCTATCTGTGCTTTTGCCTTTATAATTTGTTTGTTAGACTCTTTAATTTTTTCCTTTTATGACTCCCGGGCTTTCTCAGTTTTGGTTTCCTAGTATATGCTGTATGTCTTCTGTTTTTACTTTAACTGTGGTAGCCACTTCCTTGGAAAACCATAGAGGATTTTGTTTTCTTTTGCTTTGCAGACCCATCTGACACATTGATCTGTGGCAGTCTTTATTGCTCTCTTGAGTCTCCCCCATATGACCTCCACCTCCTCAGTCTCTATTTCCATTAACTGGCTACTTTTGCTGTTCCTCATTTTTTGGAAGTCAGACTTTCTGAAATCTAGCACCTTTGTCTTTGAGTGTTGGTGTCCTGTGTTATGTTTACCTTTAGGCTTACCATGTGATGATCGCTGTTGCCCATATGGCATCCCGCTTTGATGTCCTTGAACCTTTCTGAGTTTGTGAGGACTAAATTGAAAATGGCATCTCCCTTTGTTGGGGTTTTAACAAGTTGGCACAGTTCCATGCCTTGTAGTGACAATAAGAAGTCCCCACTTCTTGTTGTTGCTGCTGTCAGTGTGTTCCAGTTATTATCTAGTAGGCTGAAGTCCCCCACCAGTACTACTTTGCCTTTATCAGACATTTTGTGGAGTTCATGTATTAGGTCTTTGTCTCTTTTATCTTTTTGATTTGGGGGTCTGTACATGACATAAATTTTTAAGGATTTTCCCTTGCCCTTGTTGACTTTTAGCCACAGTGACTCGAAGTAACCAGATTGCCCTTTTACTTCTGTGGATTTTATTTCCTACTGAATGTAAATGGCTATGCCCCACCCTCTTCTTTTCCCTGCCTAGCTTTCCTGAACAGATAATAACTGGGAATGGATGTATCCCATCCATGATTTTCCATGAACCACATTTCTGTTACAGCCACCCAGTCCAACCTTTCTGTTTCCAAGATGGCTGTGAGTTCAGGAAGTTTGTTGGTTAGGTTCCTAGTATCAGCAACCATTGCCTTCCAGGAATGTACATCCTCTTTGGCATGAGGTTGTACCCTCTTCCTGGACTGCTCCAGTTTGCACTTTCCAGCCAGGAGATAATAAAGGTTACTGGTTTGGGCGGATGTAGTGGTATCCCTTGTCTTTGCACCAATCATGTAGCCATGAGTTGAATTCACGTACTTCAATCTCTCTGACTCACTTGGTGCTTTTTCTTTTATCCCACACTGGCAGCCCTTCTGAGAAGGCTAATTTGGATTGAAGGGAAGAAAGTTTGTTGGCCAGGTCCTCAAAGTGTTTCTTGGCCTCCTGAATTGTATGATTTCCCAAGTCAGTGATACCAAGGTGTATTGTTATATGTGTAACATCCCCTGATTCCTGCATAATTGCCTTTATGCGGTTAGTGTCCCTACTTGCAAAGGCTCCTAGTAGACACTTTACCAAGATGTCGCTTTTAACATTTTATGTTAGGAGGTGTTTCACTCCTTAGATCATGGAATCCCTGATTATCAGAATTTTGCTTTTGTTTATACTTGTCATTTGTATTTTAAATTTTAGTGTTTTCATGTTATTGCATTTGGTTTTGGTATTGTTGGTTGTATTTGGAGTATTAGTATTTTTGTTTTTATTATAGTTTGTATTGGTTTTAATAGGCATGTTAGCCTTTTTTGGTGGTTTGATTTCTTTACCTTGTATAACTTTGTCTGTGGTTGGTAGCAGTGGTGTGAATCTGCTTACAGTTTGGATGGCTGGAAAATGGTCCTGGTTTGTGACTTTCTTTCTGGGCCTCCTATGATGCCTCCTTTTCCTTACCACCTGCCAGTCTCTGGGCCCTGCCTCAAGTCCTGGCCCCTAGCTGACATGCTGGTGCTGGTGGTGAGGGGTTGGGGAGGTGTGCTATAGAGTTCCCTGTATTGGAGGTTGTATATTAAAGTCCAAGCATCCTGTAGTTGGGCTGCAAGATCTGCTATGGTGCAGCATGCATGGCAGGGTCCTGATTGCCATTTGTATATCCTGTTGTACAGTGCACTGCAGTTTTTCAAAACTGACCAGGTCTATTTTTTTATTTTTTTTTACTTGAGAGGTAGTTCTGATTCCTGTTTCTTGGCAGGAAGTGTGGATGGAAAAGAAAATAGACCAGTGGGGTTTTCTTGTTAATTTTGTACCTTACTACCTCCTATCATGTGTTGTGGGCAGTGCCACATGTCTATAAATAAAGCAACAGCACCCAGGGAGGGTGGAATTAGGGGGAGAGTGTGTGGGCATATCTGACTGTTCCCTGTATGCCGCCCAAAACAATCAGATAGCTGTTGAACAGATGAGGTCTAGCTTGTACTCCTGCAAGGTAAGAAGGAATCTGGTTTAGCTCAGTTGTTCTGCTCTTTGGCTCAGAGCAGCTCAGTGGAGACCCCACTGCTTGTTTCTATGTTTCTAAGGGGGGTTCACCCAGGTAGAACTGCTGTCAAGGAATCCCTGCTTCTGCACCTGTCAAAGTCTTTCTCCCAGTCAGTGAAGATCAATGAAGCTCAGCAGACTTTAAGGCTAGAGGCTGGACTGCACTTGATGTATGCCTCCAAGGGTTGCCCTTTATGTCTGTGCTGGTGCTTCTGGTTGTTTCTGACTGAGAGCTTTCTGTTAGTTGACCACTATTTCAGTAGTGGGCACAGCAGACAATAAGGCTAGGGGCTGAAGCACTCTTGGCGTATGCCTCCTAAGGGTGCCCTTTGTGTCTGAGCTGTTGCTTTCAGCGGAGAGCTTTCTATTAGTTGACCATTGTTTCAGTAGTGGTACAGCAGTACACAAACTGATTTACATACAGCAGCCAGGAATTCTGGGTAAGTGTTCCAACTGCTCCTTATACTGAGAAAGCAGCTGCTGGCTGGGTCTGAGCACAGCAATCAAGGAGAGAAGTTGCTTCAGTGGAGGTAGAAGACCAGACTGTGCACTCCAAGTTGGATTCACCCAAGTAAAACTGCTGTCAATGAATCCCTGCTTCTGCATCTGTTGGAGTCTGCCTTCCCTCCATGATTGGTCTCTCTCCCAGTAGGTGAAGATCAATGAAGCTCAGCAGATAGTAAGGCCAGGGGCTGGTCTGCACTTTGCATATGCCTCATAGGGTTGCCCTTTGTGTCTGAGCTGTTGTTTTCAAGTTTACACAGTGGTGGTGACGCAGGCCAGAAGGCAAGATGGCTAGCTGGAAGCTATCAATGGTAGCACAGCAATCCTAGTAGCAATAGCATGTTACTTAGTGTAATTTATGATGGTGAAATGATGTATCCTTGAAGGAGGAGGAATCAAGTTCCCAAGTGGGAGGATGAGGACTTGTGTTGTACACATGGTGCCAAGAGGGCTTGCTCTAGCATCGTTTGCATCTTCTCTTAAGAAACAAAATTTTTTTTACATGCTAACAAAAATATTCTTCAAAATTATTATTTGTATTCTTATTCTGTATAAAACAACAAGCCAATGCATAATAGGAATAATGCCCTCCAGGGTGGGTGTTATGCTGGGATAACATCCCTTCTCAGGTGTTGGATGCCCTCAACCTGCAGCCTTGGGACCAACCACCCGAGGGGGAATGTTATCCCAGCATAACACTCACCCTGTCAGGCATTATTCCTTTAATTACACATACAAATTCAGACAGTATACAGTGCATGAACTCATCAAATGCCCAATGAGACAAAAAGGAAAACAAACAATGATTTTTTTTACTTCCACCCAAAACATTGTGCTTACTGCACAGTGCAAAGTATGTTAACTAACACTGTATCACAATATTGGTAAGCATTTTTATTATTTAATACTTTTTATTAATATATTTTTGTTATTTTTTATAATGTTCTAATGGTTGCATTTACTAGGTTTACTAGGTAAGTGAGGACAAAAGGAAGCCATGAAGTCTATCTTGATTGACCCCCACATGTGTGGGAAATTACACTTTGTTGTAGTTTTTGGAAAGCCAATGATCTACACCCTTTTTAAAGGATTCAAAGGTATTACAGTCTACTAGTTCTTGTGGTAGCTGGTTCCAGGGCCTTGGTGTTCTTACCAAGAAGAAATGAAGCCCTGTGTTTGTTTTTGCTTTACACACCATTAGTTGTTGATTGTGAAGTCTAGGTACTATTTTTTTTTGTGTTTTAACAATACCACATTTGTCCATCAGAGAGGGTGATTTCAGAATTTTATATAAGCACAGAAGATCACCTCTGGAGTGCCTAAACTCCAGTGAATGTAGGTCTGTTTTTTGAAACCTCTCTGAATATGGTAGTGATGCTAAGTTGGGCACCATTTTTGTTGCCCTTCTCTGAACTCTTTCAATCACTTGAATGTCCCTGACCACGTATGGACTCCACACTGGTGACTCATAATCTGTATATGGTCTGATGTATGCTTTAAACAGTGGGATAATACATTCCTCTGTCTTAGATATAAATGTACCGCTAATGTGCCTAAGTAGTGAATTAACTGTTTTAGCTACATGATTACAGTGATTGGAGGAAGATAATTTGTCATCTATCAGGATGCCCAAGTCTCTTTCACATATTGAAGATTTAATGATAATATAATATAATGTGTACGTTTGTTTGTGATTAGTGTAACCTAAGTGGAGAACAGAACATTTGTCTGTATTGAATGCCATTTTGGTTTTCTGTGCCCAATGTTCTAATACTGAGAGGTTGTTTACTAATAAGTCCATATTATAGTCAGAATCCACTCTACCACCTAACTCTGTATCATCTGCAAATTTTGAAAGTATGTTCCTGGAGCTAATCTGCATGTCTGAGATGAAAATATTGAACAGCACTGGGCCCAGAACTGATACCTGTGGCACTCCACTGGCCACAGCCATATTACTGGAATTTGTTAATATAAGAAAATACTGTAGAAATTAATAAGGTACAGTAAATCAGAGGCCAGAAAATTCAGACGGTGTACAGGCTATGAACTCACAAACACCCTCTAGACACAAAGGGAAATCCAAAAGCAAATGACCAATGAAACCCTACACATAAGGTTGCCTACTGTGCAGTGCAAAATATCTAAAGTAACACTGGATGATAGTGTGGGACAGCATCTTTATTATTTATATTTTGTAAATATAAATTTGAATTTGTTGCTATTTTATTACTAGAGTATTTCTGCCTTTTGTGTCAACATTTCTGATTTCTGAGTTTGATGGTCAGCACTTGAGTACCCACATGATTACATATCTGACTATTAGCTTCCTTTAGTTAGGTAAGGAGGAGCATCCTACACTATGGATAGCACTTTCCAACCTACACTCAATGACTCTTTTCAATTGCCATCACCAGAACCACTTGGACTGATACCCTTTTAATTTTTCCCCTTTGTTACACCAAAGCAAACATGTCCAGCCTCTGGAACAGTTTTTTGCTGATGAGTTTTTTTCTTGAACTACTTGGAGGACTCATAATTGAATGAGTCTCTTTTATATCTTTATTAGCGATTTTTTGTATTCATCAAAGCCTGCCGCTGTATATAAGAAGAATTTACTTATGATGTTGATGTATGCATCTTTATGAAACAAGGAGGGAAAACCATGTTTGGTGCACACTGTATTACATTCTCTGTGTATTACAACACAAGTTGTTGAAGGCACCATACTAATATCTGATATTCAAGATGTTGTGAAGTTTGTCCTTACTGACAAAGATGTGGCAAAGTCACAATTTTTACTCTTCATAAAGACCTTATGAGGTTAGCCCTTTTCACCAAATTTGGGGTACAGCACACTTTGCAAAACTATGTAAGGTGCAACTATGTGAAGGGTGAACATCTGAAAGGTCACATGGTGAGTAAAACGCAGAACATATAGTTACTTGGGTGCAAGATGTGTGTGGGTGTATCCAAGTGGCAGTTTGCAGCCCTTGAGAAACAATCTTCAAAGGTCTGAAGCACCGGGGTTCAGTGTTGTATTTTTTGTTTTACAAATAAACCCTTTTGCAGTCACTCACTTAAATGCTGTCTTTATTTTGTGTAGGCCTCTGTTTTATTCGTGTTTGTGTCTGCTTGTTTAGCCGAGTGCTGCATCCATTCTTGGGTACTAGCCAGTTCACTGTGTTTCTAGTGCAGCCCTAGAATAACCTGTTAGGGGAAGGAGTGGAATGTGTTACCAGTGTGCTGTAAAGAACATTAGACACAAAAATAATTATTTGATTTATGGCAGCTATTTTCATAGTTTCTGTTTAGAGGGTTCTTAAGCGTGATTGGAAGTGAGATGGAAGTGGAAAGGGTTTTAAAAATACAGTGCACATCTCCTGTGTTTACTCTCAGTATTCTGAGCTATTTATGGATGTGATATGGGTTTCAAAAAAGTGTTGGTCCATGGATATTTTTCTAATGGTAGTTCTGACTGTATGTTAAGTGAGCTAAGGTGGGGGTTGGGGATGTCTCATCATTTTTCTGTCAGGATAATGAAGGTATGTACAACAGCCCATTACCAAAGGTGGCCACATTATAACATGGCATGCATGTCATAAATTGCTATTGTTGCTATGAAGAATAGTCGGTATGGTAGCCCACACCATAGGCTGCCAGTGTTTAAAAATGTTGTCCTCTCTGACTTGTGCATTGTTGCAGTCAAATTAGCAGGTACAGAAGCTCATATGGTAGGCTCAGGTGTATCTAAAAATTGTGTCAGTCTGACATGTTTATTGTTGTTGTGCTGGCAGCATAGTAGGTACATGACAGGCTATCAGTGACTCAAAAATTGATGCCTGTCTGGCAGGAAAGGAGGGGGAGACTTGGAGTGACTTAAGCTAGGTAAATTGGGAATGGTCCTGAAGACGAAGAGGAAAAGGAGGTAGAGGAGGCTTGCAGTCACTAAGGCAAGATCCGCTGATTTTTTTTTAAGATGGTGTAACCAACTGACTCACTCTTCAATGACAATGCCATCATCATCCAAGACAATTGCTTGCTTTATTAAAACCATCTTAGAATTCTGCCTCTTTATCTTCAATTTCAGAATTTGAATTCCATGGAAATTATTTAGGACTTCTGATGCAGACTTTTCTTTAGTCTTTGGCAGGTGAGATGTAATTTTGGCAATTCTTGTTTATAAATATGAATTTCTTGACATTTATGGGTGACAGATTTACCTGTTTGTCAGTAATGATGGTGACTTGATTGCCTGAACACTATTTGAAAATGACACTGGAAGGAAATCAGCTCAGATACCAAATTGCCATTGAAAACAAGGTTAGTAACTCTGAATCTTTGCTGCCAGGTACAAATGTGATTCTTTATCAGTGTTCAGACATCTGGCAGATTTGCCACTGATGTCTTCTTTTCCTCTTCCTTGATGTACTCAATACACACCTCTGATAATGCTTCACACAGTGGGTTTAAACTGCTACCAGGGTTCATTTTGAGGTGGGAGTAGGGATGCTGGTGTACAATGTGTTTATAGGTGTGTCAGGGACAGAATCAGTACTGGGGTAATTTTCAAATAATTGGGATTTCTGGGGTTCTAATCCCAACCTTAGCATGGTTTGCTTAGTTGTCAGTTGCAATACATATTCCTTTTCAATAAGTCATTGTTTACCTGTTAGAACGAATCACCCCCACCCCCATAGTACTGGGATTTCATGTTTTTACCAATGATCCAATAATGTGGCAGCTTTGTACTCTTTCAGTATTCAGATAGCAAGAAACTGTAATTTTTCCATTAGTGCAGTGCAAGAAAAATCCTTATATACTGTACTTGAGTTGTTGGTGCACATTGCACAGTGCCTGCCACAGCAGAAACAGAAGTTACATTGTTTGGATTATAGATGCTGTTCGGACACTATCTGCCTCAGTGGCATGTTTAAAACATAATGGCAATCAGGTCATCCAGGAGATTCTGTTGCTGTGATGTTAACTTTGTAGAAGCTTCGGAGGCATCCTAGTTGGTTAGAATAAATAGTACTAGTATTAGCAGTTGTAGCAATAGTAAGTTTATTTATAAGATACCCTTCCCCAGAGGCTCAGGGTGCCATACATGTATTAACAGGCTGATAAAACCAATACACAGAGATAAATAGTAAACATAAAATAACAAAATAATAAAAAATAAAATACAAAATGATTTCACTCAGTAAAATTAAAAACAGCAGCTGCATAATAGTGAGATACCTGTAGGCAAAATTTTAGTCCCTCAAAGTCTCTCTAAACAGGTATGTATTTAACCGCCTTTTAAAGGTCTACACCAAAGCGGTTTCTGTCAGTACCCTAGGAAGAGTGTTATAAAGCAAAGAGGCAGCAACCTTGAATGCACAGTCCAAAAAGGATTTAGGTCAGGCCTTTAGGACTGAGAGGATGCCCTCAGAGGAGCAGCAAACAGGGCATCAGTACTAGAGAAGATTCAGAAGATCTAACATGTAGCCCAGGACCAAGTTTTCCTGATATTGTGGAAGGAAAGCTCTGCAGCCGAGCCTTGCCCTGAGATGGTTGTGGTGGGTGGGATCCCTTGGTCCTTGCTACCAGAGGGTGAGGGGGCTAGTCATCGACCAACCAGAGGGTTGAGCCTTTGGCTGCCCCGAGGGGCATGCAGTGCTGGGGTGGTTTTGATACCGCCCTGTCACTGGGGTCCTGACCCCAGGGATAGGGTCTATTGGGATCCCCCCCGACCAGTGCATTCTAGGGGGCTTAATCTGTCTCGAGTACCTGCCTGTTTCGAAGACTTATGTGACTGTGAATTGATTTTGGTGACTATCGTTTTTTGGATGCTTTTCTGAACTGAAACTTTTTTTCTTGGACCTAAATTCTTTGTTCTAGCAGTGAGAGTGCTCAGTTACTGTGCATTCGTGGGGAGTGTGAGTCCCTGCCCACTCACAATTTTATTTATTATTTTGATGTATTATATGTTATTTTATTTTCAGGCAGTGAGAGTACCTGGTACCAATTAAATGTGTAGTGGGAGTACATGTTTTCTTGCAAATTTATTATTTATTTTGGGTCTTTCTGGTTTTTATGTGTGTTTTTTTTGTTTTTTGCTTTTTGAGTTTATGACAGGACATCCTTGTGAGAGGAGGGTCTCCCATTTGTATTTGTATTTGTATTTATTATTATTATTATTTTCTGTAGTTTAATTTTAATTATTTTTATTTTTGGGTCCTGGAAAGTGGGTTTTTGTTTCCGAGAAAGAGGGTGCAAATGGGATTAATTTTTAATTTCTGTTTATGTTATTTAGTAGATGTCTTGAATTTTAGGGGTCTTATTTTTTGTTTTGATTTGTTAGTGTAAGGACTTTATTAGTTTTCACTGTAGGTTGTAGGTATGTGTTATTATATCCCCCCCCACCCGTCGTGCGCTATTCATCCTCCGCTGTTCTGGCCCTCTGCCATTTTTCTCCTCCGCCTTTACTGTTTTCCATTTATCAACATTGTAGGGCTTTGGGAATTGTATGAAGGAGCAGGGGTTGGGGCAGGGGGCCTGAACAGTGGAGGATGGACGAGGGAAGCACTCAAATCAGGATTGTTAGGTCCAGAAGATGCCCTGGGGTGAAATGGAGGTCAGAACGTGGGTTTCCTTGTCTGATCTCCATACCCAAGGGCACCGCTGTTAATAACAGCAGGCTGGTGGTTGGGGGATCCTCAGAACTCTGTCCAACTTGGGCAGTTTTGTGCAATGCCAGATCCATTGTCAACAAGACGGCCATTGTGGCAGACTTGGTAGGAACAGTGGATCTGGCTTGCATCACCGAAACCTGGCTGGATGGTAATGCTGACCCGTTCTTGAGGCGGCTATTCCAGCTGGGTAGTTAGTGATACACCACCCGAGATTGGATCACAGGGGTGGGGGAGTTGCGGTCTATTTTAAGACAGAATTGGGTCTCACTAGTGTTCCAGTAGAGGAGACTAGATCTTTTGAATGTGTTGTAGTGGCAGGTGGGGACTATAGAGTGGCTCTCATTTACCCGTCCACCCAGGGATGAGAAGCCATTCTTCAAGGAAGTGGCAGACTTCGTTATTGACCTGGTGTTGGAGTCTCCCAGGTTGATGGTGCTGGGCTACTTCAATGCCTGGATCGATGATGAACTCTCACATTTTGGACAGAACTTCCTCCAATTGATGAATTCATTGGGCCTCTCACAGGTTGTTACCTCTGCCACTCATAAATGTGGCCATTCTCTTGACCTGGTCTTCCTCCTGGGGATGGAAGCCTCCGGCATGGGGATGGAACCTGTCGGATGGTCTGATCATCACACTGTGAGATTCACTTTTACCCCACCTTGCGTAGACCTACCCCTGTGGAGATGGTCAAGTACCGCCCTTTACGGGATGTGACTCCCGATGGTCTATCGGCGGTGCTTGACATATCAGAATTTCTGATGATGAGCATGGATCCTGAGGCCTTGGTTCTGGCCTATAATAGGGCTATCACTGATGCCCTGGATTCTATTGCTCCCATCCGTGTGCGTCCTCTCTCCCTTCGCCCTCGGTCCCCATATTTTGATGGGGACTTGAGGGAGGTGCATCGACTTGGACGCAGGTTAGAGAGGTGTTGGCAGAAATCCGGCTCAGATGCTGACCACCTTAGACCGCTAGAACATTATCAACTCTACCAGTCAGCAATTGCCCGTAAGAAGGCAGTATTACTGTCCGTGAAAATTGCTGCTGCTCAGAACCGACCGGCTCAGCTCTTTCGAACCATAGACAGACTTTGCAACCCAGCCTGTCTGCAGGTTCGCAAAGCTTTTTCGCAATATCAGTGTGAGCAGCTCGCTCGGTTCTTTGCAGATAAGGTGGAAGACATCAGGATGGAGACCTGCACAACACTCTTTATGGGAGTTGCAGTGGACCCGGCCGCAGTCACATGCCCTCCTACTCCCTGGGGTTTCTTCAAGAGGCTGGAAATCAAGGATGTTATGAGAATTGTCCGGGGTACGCGCACTTCGTCCTGCAGTTTAGATCTGGGCTCCACAGCCTTGGTTATGGGCTGTGGGGAGATTATCTTCCCGGTTCCGACGAGGACGGTCTGGTGCTCCTTAGACTCTGGTGAATATCCTTGCTCCCTGAAAGAAGCAGTGGTGACACCAGTGTTGAAGAAGGCTTCTTTGGACCCTGACTGCCTCGGTAACTACTGGCCTATCTCAAACCTTCCCTTTGTTGGGAAGGTATTTGAAAAAGTAGTGGCTAGCCAGTTAGACAACCATTTGACCATCCATAACATCTACGATCCCCTTCAATTGGGTTTTCAGAATAGGCACAGCACCGAGACTGCGCTGGTTTGGGTGCTCAATGATCTCCTGATAGCAAGAGACCAGAAAAAAAGGTCAATTTTGGTCCTTTTGGACCTGTCATCAGCATTTGACACTGTAGACCATGGGGTTCTGCTTGAGTGCCTGAGAATCATCTGTGGGCTTTCTGGATTGGTCCTCAGATGGTTTACATCTTTCCTCACTGGTAGAACTCAGAGGGTAGTATCGGGAGTTTTCTTCTGATCCTGCCTCTCTGTCATGTGGGGTGCCCCAGGGCTCAGTGCTGTCTCCCATGTTGTTTGCGGTGTACATGCTTCCCCTCGGAGACATTGTAAGACGGTATGGGCTGGAGTTTCATTGTTATGCCAATGATACTCAGTTCTACCTGTCTTTTGCACCTGACCAGAATAGAGCACTCTCGGTGTTTAATAGCTGCCTCGGGGAAATCCAAGATTAGATGAGGTCCAGCTGGTTGAAGTTAAACCCTGGGAAGATGGAGGTGTTGGTTCTGGATCCCGGTCACCGGACGGGGGGTTGGGGATAAACCATCCCTCAGGTTTATTCCTGGGGGGTGTGGAGCTCCCCACCTCTGAACAGGTGTGGAACCTAGGGGTGATTCTTGATGATCGGCTGACACTACGTGATCAAGTGTCGGCCATCGTTAAAGTTTCCTTTTACCATCTTAGGAACATTGCTAGGATTAAACACCTTGTTCCATCTGGGGACCTACCTACGTTGATCCACGCCTTTGTGACCTCACGTCTCAACTACTGCAACTCCCTTTACTTTGGGCTTCCTGTGGTTGATATCCACCGCTTGCAGCCGGTGCAGAATTCTGCAGCCCGGTTGTTAACTGGGACTTCTCGTTTCTCCCATGTTACCCCGGTGCTGCAGAGACTGCACTGGCTGCTGGTTCAGTGGTGGATCACATTTAAAGTGGGTCTGTTGACCTACAAAGCCCTGCATGGATTGGGCCCTGACTACCTGAAAGAGCTCCTTGTTCCCTATCTCCCAGAGCGACTGCTCCGCTTGGCCAGCAAGGGGTTGCTGGAGATTCTGAGGGCCATTTTGAAATCTTCTGGTGCCCAGGCCTTTGCGTTTGTGACTCTGACCCTCTGGAATCCTCTACCACATCGGATTAGAGCGTACGACAGTGGGGGTTCAAACAAGCCTTAAAATCCTTTTTATGGATTAAGGCCTATGGGGAAGTGACTGACTGATTTGGGTTCAATTTTATTATTGTTTTATGAAGTTTGTTGTAATGTATTAATTATTTATTGTATTTTTATATTAATGTTTTAGTACGTTGTGATTCCATAACTTGTACTGCGCTTTGATTTTTTGAAAAGCGCATTATAAATAAAGAATATTATTATTATTATTATTATAACCTATGTAGGGCTTTATAGGTTAGCAAACCAACCTTGAAGATAATGCACCACTTCCCACTTAGCCAGTGCAGGTCACACAGGACCAGGGTCAAAGAACTACCTCTTGGGAGGCCAGTCAGATACTTGGCTGCTGCATTCTGCAGCAGCTATAAGTATCATAGGGTACTCCCACCAACCCTGAGATACAGTGCATTTCAATAGTCCAGCCTAGTCATCACAAACATGAACCAGTGTTGGCAGATCCTTATGAGGGATAAAGGATTTAATATGGCTAATGTTCCTAAGATGTTAAAAGCCACTCTGAACTACAGAAGACACCTGAGTCTCAAGTGTCAGTCAATCATCTAAAATATCTCCCAGAAATTTCACCTTTGCAGAAGCCAACAGCCTAGATGGCCCAAGCCAAAGCTTCAACTCTCTGATGACTACCTCTGCCTCCCCCATAACCGAACTCAGTCACTAGTGCCTCAGACTTGTTCAGATTAAGTCTCAGTCAACTAGATTCCTTTCAACTCTAAATATTAGACAGACATAGAATCTGTACTTTGACAGTAGAGATGCAGCAAATTTAAATTCCACTGACGAAGTGAACGCGAAGTGGGCACTTCATGTTTTCAATCTGCTACGCAAAGTGGGCAATGCAAAGTGCTCATTCCACCTTGTCATTACCGCTTCGCATTAAGGCAGAATGGTAATGCAAAGTAAGGTGAAGTCATTGTTTTTAATGGATTTTACGTTCCTCATTATGATTCTAAGTGATCCACTTGATGTTTCAGATTTGGCAGCCCCCCCCACACATCACATGGCTTGTAGTACTGTAAGTCACATGCTCTTTAACTAGGCAGAAAGTGAGTCATACAAGCAGACACTTTTACTTTCTCCTGTGCAGATGGAGAGAGAGTGTAGTGTGTTTTGTGACTGCTGATACTTTGAGATCAGAGTGAGGAGGAGATTTAAACTTTGATTTAGACCCAACAGCTATTTCAAAAGCTACATTTTTTGTCTTTTCTGTACTCTTTTTTACTTAATTTGTTCTTTCTGTAAATGTTATTTTTCTTACCTTTATAAGTAGTTAGTTGTTTGTCTGTGTGACTGTGTGTGTGTGTGTTGTGTGACAGTGTGAGTAGTAATTGCTTGGACGGAGGGAGCTCAGTAGGAGAGATGGACCAGGGTGAGGGAATGTCTGGGGCCGGGGCAGCTCTGGGAGAGCGTGGTAGTGGTAAGCACTGTACTGTGTGCATGTGTGGAGGGCATGGGCACCCATTCCTGTTGGACCACTCGATACTTGTGAGTGTCCCCCCCTGAAGCAGGACTAGCACTGCCTCCTGTCCTGACTCTGAGGCAGTTGAACCACCACCAAGTCTAGGTTCTCTGGAGCAGGATGTGTCTATTCCCCTGGGCCCAGGTGTGGATCCCATCCCTGTTCAGCACTGTGACCAGCCAGCTGCCAGTTCATCTGGCCATCCCCTGCCTGTGCCTAGTCCTCTCTGCACCTTCATTGTTTGGCAGTTTTTTTTACTGTGTGGGGGGACAGCAGTGTGGTCAAGTGCTGCCTATGTGAGGTGGAGGTGTGCCGTGGCCCCTTGGGGACTCACCTGGGGACTGAGGGCCAGTGCACCCATATGCTCAATCAGCAGCAGTTGGAGTGGCAGGCTGCCACAGAACAGACCATGCCTGCATCTGCTGGCCATTCTGTGGCAGAGGGTGCAGCTGTGCATTGCGGCATCCCTAAGAAGAGGAGGGCCACAGCAGCACCTGCTGCTCCACCAGCACCCCACTTCACCTCCACCACCATCACCAGCAGGTCAGCCTGTAGAATGTGTGGACCCCAGAGAAATGCATGTAACGCAGGCTGACTTGTCAGTTCTCTGGAGTGCTGTTGAGGATAACAATGAGAGGGTGAGTGCTGTGGAGCAGCGGCTGAATCACATAGAGGAACATCAGTTGCAAATGATGTCCAAGATGGAACTGCAGCTGGATCACCATGGGATCCCACATTATTTTTTTTTTCCCCTCACACCGTGTGCCCCACCACACCTTCCTTGCTGTGTTATAAAATGTATTCCTCCACCATCCCTGACACTTGTATGTAATTATGCCCTTTTTTGTTGTCTTCCAAATGTGTAACACTTTGTATTCTGAGCAGTGCAATTATACTGTACTAAACTGCATGTGTGCATTCAGTCTTCTTTCCAGTCTGTGTATGTACTGCAGACACTGTCCAACTCCCTGACTTAAAAACAACCATTAATGAATACAATGGTGGGTTGGTGAAGTATGGAGAGATACTACAAAACAGGCTTACAATACATCCAAGTAACTATTAAAAAAAATTAATGTTGTGATTTGTGACGTGATAGTGAATCATGATTTGTGACTGCATTTGTGACCGTGATGATGAAGAAATGTGAATGCCTACCACCTACAGCTGTACTTCCCCGATGAGCTGTAGCTTAAAACTCCCAGACTTAAAAACACATGTCAATGAGTACAATGGTGGGGTGGTGAAGCCTGGAGAGATACTACAAAACAGACTTACAATACATCCAAGTAACTAGAAGAAAAATGAATGTTGTGATTTGTAATGTGAATGATTGTGAATCATGATTTGTGACTGCATTTGTGACCGTGATGATGAAGAACGTGATTTGTATCACGAGTGACTCATGATGATGGTCCTGACTTAAAAACACATATTAATGAGTACAATGTTCATGCAGAATTAAGCACCACACCTGTCCAGTACTCTGAAGGGAAGTCAAAGAAATAACTGTGACTTAAATTTCAGATGGCGACTGGGCCCTAAAGAGATGCAAATGCACAGACAGATTAAGATAGCACTGTGCACTGAAGAGATGCATACACAAAGGCACAACACCTAACCAGTGCTCACCATCAGAAATTCAAATCTGGAAAAGAATACCTTTGCCAGTTGGAGCGGGCAGTGGTGGGGCAGTGTAATGCATTGCTGCAGTAACAGTCACTAGTACTAGTACCAGTAAAGATACCACAAAGAAGTACAAAAATCACACAGCTGCAGTGGATAGCAGCTTCACATTGCTGAAATTATGTGGCACAATTAAAGGTGTCTGATTTGATGACACACATCACACACATACTCACACACACACTAAGTAATGCATGCAAATTGAAAACTTCAATAATATAACTACATATTTTAAACAAACTAAAATTATGCACTGCTGCACCACAACAATCAGCAAAAAAAGGCAGGAAATATTGAAAATATTTCTGTGTGTACATTAACACAGTTATACAAGAAAAATATCACCAAAATAGAAAGCACTGTCTTTTTCTCCAAGTTAATCTACCTACACCACAGATACACCCTTGTTTAGGTTAAGTCTCAGTCAACTAGATTCCATTCAACTCTGAATATTAGACAGATATAGACTCTGTACCTTGACAGCATCAGGCATTCTGTGTACAAAAGACAAATACAACTGGGTATTGTCTGCATAGCAGTGGAAACCCAGATTACCATCCCAAATGATCCTCCACATGGGCAGCATGTACATTGTAAACAGCATAGGCAAGAGGACTGATCCTTGTGGCAAGTCACAAAGAAGAAGCACTGGGAATGATGAGAATGTTTCCATCATCATACTCTGCATCCTACCCCTGAATTAAGACTTGATCCAGAAGATTACTGTGCTGGTGAGTCCTTTGTACTCCTACAGATGATCCAACAGCAACTCATGGTCCACAGTAATGCGTGGTCATGGGTATGGCAGCTGAGTTTCAGTGCCAAAATAATGCAGAACAATGCACTTGGGGCACAGAAGCCCATTGACAGAGTACAAAATGGGAGGAGTGTTATTAATGACCACCAAGCAGGAGAAAGACATGGGGTAATCATCTCTGATGACCTAAAGGTGACCAGGCAGTATGACACTGTAGTTGTGAGGGCTAGTGGTATGTAGGGGTGTATAGGGAGAGGTATCACTAGCAGAAGGAGGGAGGTGGTGTTGCCTCAGTATATGTCACTGGTAAGACCTCACCTACAACACTGTACAGTTCTGGAGGTCACATCTCCAGGAGAACATAGACAGAATGGAAGCAGTGCAAAGAAAAGCAACTAAAATGGTGAGGGGTCTGCATCAAAAGACCTACGAAGAGAGACTAAAGGAACTCAATTTGTACACCCTGGAAGAGAGGGGAAGGATATGATAAAGACCTTTAAATACCTCAAAGGGGTAAATAAGATACAGGAGGAAAGTATTTTTAAGAAAATAAGGTGCTCAAGAACAAGGTAACATACTATGAAGCTGGACGGGTTAAATTCTGGAGAGATGTGAGGAATTACTTCTTCACAGAAAGAGTGGTGGATTTCTGAAATGGCCTATGTGCCAAGGTGGTAGGGGCAAAAACTGTGGTGGGGTTCAAGAAAGCATGAGACAGGCATAAGGGAATCTTAGTGGAAAGGAATAGGGGAAGGAGAAGGAACCAGAGATCAAGTAGGGCCTGTGGTGATACTGTAAGCAGAGATGTGTGAAATAAAATTTTGTTCCATGAAATATTTAGCGAAACTCAAACATTTCACAAAATATTTTGCGGGTGTGAAATTTCACCAGTGGAATGGTGAAATGTTGCCATTTCAGGTGAAATTGTGCATTTTGTGGTGAAATTCTGCATTCTGCAGGTGAAATTTGGCAACTTCCTGCCCTGCAAAAAATTTAGCGAAATGATGGAATTTTACAAAATGTTTCACATAGTGAAATTTCACAATATCTCTAAGGAGGGAAAAATGGGTAGACTGTAAGGAGGGAAAATGAGAAAACTGGCTGGGGTCAAGAGGTCCTTATCTGTCGACAACTGCAGTGTTTCTGTGTTATGTTTCAAATGAGAATTGACCATTCACTGCTATCTCTAGCCCTAAGAGGATCATTACGCACCCTGTTCAATGCTGTCTTAGTGCTATGCCTGAATTTGAAACCAGATTGGAAGGGCTCATAGGTGTCATGAGTTATGAGATGCACTTCAAGCTATAGTGCCACAACCTTCTCAGTAACCTTTCCTAAGAAAGGTAGGTTAGAGACATGAAGGTAATTTAATAGAATACCTGGGTCCAATGATGATTTCTTCAGAAAGGGCCAAACCAGTGCATTTTTCAATGCCATAGGGAAGCCTCCTCAAAAGGGAGCACCAAACTATTCCAATGAACACCGACCTCCAAAACCTCATACAGATCCTTAGTACATGCATGAGGCCTGGGTCTAGTTCACAAGATTAAGAAGATCTAACATGTAGCCCAGGCCCAACCCATGTAGGGCTTTATAGGTTATTAAACCAACCTTGATGGCAACACACCAGTTCACAGGCAACCAGTGCAGTGTGCCACAGCTCTGAGATAACCTCACAGACAACTTCCATCATGATTGGCCAAAACTCTACCCAAAACACCTGAATGCATCCATGAGATGCAGGTTCAACTCTTGCTGGTTATGGTAGCCTTCTTGGAGAGATAATAGCCTGAATAGAAGACATTCTGTCCAAGAAGAATCAAGTAAATTCTTTGAACTTAGTTGATGAACCTGCTCTTACTGGCTGAAGACATACTGAGTTTAATAACTTGCCCATAGTATGAAAGAGCTGAGTCAGTCAATTTCCTCCCAGTCATAATCTCCCTGGACAAGAATGCTGACTTCTTATGATTAATTGCTCTTTGAAATTCATCATAATGTATCATCAATGCCAGTTTGTCCTCCTGGGCATTGTCTCTCCCTAAACAGTGCTCTAACCTCTGACTCCTGATTTTCAGCTCCCAAAACTCTCCATCAAACCATTGGAATCCTAGGCATGAGAAAAAGGATTTTACATGGGCAGGTGCTATGGAGTCAAAGGCCCCAGTAATAACCCTGTTATAGTACAACACGTATTCTATGAACTTGTCTGTCATACTGCCAGTGTCTCCAAGATGTCCAGTAGAGCCTTCAGTCCTCCTGGCCTGTGCCTTCTTAAATGGCAGCACTGAACCATCATCATGGGGGAGGGCTATGGGTGGGGACACTAAAGGAGAATGACACCATGCAATGATCCAGCCAACTGACTGGATAAATCTGAAGGTTGTTTAGCCAATAGGAATAGTCAGTCAAAGTCTTGTACTACTGGAACATACAGTATGCTCAGTGATGTAGAAGGAGTTCCACCATGTGACCACTTCTAGTTTCATTACACAGAGCATGCAAACTGTGTGAATATGGGACCAAACAGTGCAGCACATAGTGGCTATGCACTCTGCACTGATGTGGCCCAAGGCTGAATATGGCCCACACAGTAGCCAACTAGAAATAACTCTGCCCCAAATAGGATACTACCAAGGCTCCGGTGGGCCATATTCAGTGCTAGCTAATTGAGCAAGCAAGGTGCTCAGGGGCCATTTTTATGCCCTTTATTGTTTCCTTGACATTCCACACAGTGCTGTTTCCCCTATCTAAAATTAACAACCCTGGCATCTAGTAGTTCCACCACCTTTGAAAGTCAATGCTGTAAAAATATTACCCTTTCCCCTGGTGGTCTAGTTGTCCCACCATTGCCTTTGTTGTAATAATAGTTCCCAGTACCCTGGTAGTCTAGCGGTCCCCCTCCCCCAAACTCTCATGTCGTAAAAATGTTTTCTTTTCCCTGATAGTCTAGGGAACCCCCACCCACACTGATTACCATGTCCCACCCACTCACTCACCACCTTAGGACCCTGTTTCTACAGTACATGTGATTGCATTTTTTGACAGTCAGCTAGCATCTGGCTGAGGAGGTGAGAGGATGGCTATGCAGGTTGCCATCATTTGAAGCAAAACCAGTCACCAGGGTGAGGATGTTTCGGGCTTGGGGTTCTATGTAAGTGGGTTGGAGGGGGGTTGGCAATCAGTTGGGATTTTGCCATCCACTACACTACTTGGAAAACATTACAATATGGGTAATTAGGGGGAGGGAGACCACTAGACTACCAGGAAATAGGGAAATATTATTACAACATTGGGGGATCAGAGGGGGTCACTAGGTGTCAGAGATAATAACTTTAATGTCAGCATGGGTGTTCTTCTGGTGGAAAAGCCACTGAACATCAAAGCAACTTAGGTAATATAACTTCCATGGGCAACTGGGGGTTGCTGCCACTGAACCCAGTTAAGGACTGGGTTTTGGCAGTAGTAAACAGTGCTGCAATGGTGGCTGTTTACCACTGCCAAAACCTGTGACTATACTTCTGTGCCCTTTATGCATTAGGATCCCCCATTTGCATAGGTGCAATGGTATATTTTATGTGGTTGCACTGCTGGACTAGTACAGCTTTCTGGGGGCCACTGAATATGGCCCTACTTCAATCACCAGCACTATTCATGATTAGCATGGTACAAACCCAGTTAGTGCTGGGCTAACCATTTGAACATATGGGCTCTAGACACATAAAATCCAGGTGTAGTACATTAAAACTTCCTTAAACAAAAACAAACATCTTGAGGTTCTGTTTGATTTTATGAATACAATGTGCCATTGTGAATAACCTGAAAAGAAAATTCAGTGCCTAGAGGTGCAATAGTTGAGTAGTCTGACATCAACTATGTTATGGTTAAAATTAAGGAAAGGTATGTATCCAAAGTCAGAATAATTAACTGCTCTGTAAGAGTTATTAAAGATGAGTATGTCTCCAAGGAATGGCAGGCCAAAAACATGCAGATTCATAGATGAGTTAGAGGATTCTGATTTCAGTTCAGGAGTCCTAAGAAACATACAGATTATAGTGCAGAATGAATGTGAGAAGCAATTGACATATGAGGAGTGACATTCATTGCAAAGTAGAGGTAGCTAAGCAAGCAATCAGGCAGATCTTCTCAAAGTGTGTTATAACAGTCTGTCCTGGAGGTTATGACTGCATGTGTCAGATTAATCAAATCAGCAGAGGAAAGAAATTATCAATGACTGGAAATATTTCTCAGATGAATGAAACCACTGCAAGGGGCTGACTTGAAGTAATGGTCAAATATCAATTGGAAATTCAAAATAACAAGGAGGTTCCAGGCAAAATAGTATGGAGACATTTTGTCCCATCAAAAGGAAAGGTGAAAGATGACAAAAAAAGATGATTTTAGAAACAATTCTGGTTTATTATTCTGCAATCTAAGCCATCATAAGGACATCTAGGCATGAATGTCTGAACCACAGCGAGACAGAACTGGATTGCTATGGCTGTGTCAGTGAAAAATAAATAAATTGGAGCATCATCTGCACAGAATTTTTTTAAAGAATAGAATTTTATGAATATGAACAGGTGATGAATATTCATGTATATTCAGGAGCCTGACTATTTAAAGTATTCAGGAAATACAATTCAGCACTCCTAAATCCTAAATTTTAATAATTTATATCAGATCGTAAGTAAAGTTGATGGATATGAAAAGCATGGGAGATATAATTGAAAGGGGAACTCACAGTATATGTCAGAGTTGTGATGAAAAGTATTCATTGAGAATGCTACTATATGTGTTTATAATGTGCTTACTTACCAAAAATGACTGGTTTAAGGCAAATAGAAGCCAAGTGCCTAACCATCACAGCATTCAGTATTGCTGCAAATGGAGTTTGCCCTTTAAGGGGCAGACCAGGTTGTCCCGGTGCACCCCTTTCCCCTTTGTTAAGATGGTTGTGCTCAGAAGGGATGGGGGGAAGGAAGGGGATGGGACATGGGATAGAACAATGGTCAGGCAACAGGAAGGGGAGGGGCAAGTAGAGGTACATAATGGACAGCACAGAGGGGTTTCAGCCACTTTTGCTGGAGTTTTGATCTTTTGGAACTACAGCACGTTGGATTGGCAGATTAATGCGAAGGTTGGTACAGCAAGGAAAGAGGTAAGGAGAAACAAACAGTATGGTACAAGTGTTTGAGTTTAAAAAAAAAAGAAAAGGACAAAAGAAAGAAAGCATTAAAGAGATGAGAATGTAGAACCTGAAGGATAAGGCAGAAGGGCAGGAGGATTTGGCTGTGATGTGAAGATTTTGGGATTAAGCACGTGGCAGAATGTTTGAGTTTGCAAGGAGGCTCAGTCAATGTATCAATAGCATTTATAGTGCAGGGCAGATGTAAAAGACAGAATTAAAAAAAAAAAAAGAGTTTCGTGTAAGCAGAGAAACGAAGGCATATTCCAGTATATGGTGCAGCTGTGTGGTAATTACGAGCGTGAGATACAGTCGGCAGAAAAAAAAGCAGGCTGGTAGCAGCAGGAGCTTCAGGTTGTGAATGCAGGCAGCAGTGGCTATTTTCAGGGAGTGAGGCATATATAGCAGCAGGAAGGTTATGAGGGAGAAAAAAGTGGCGAATTTAACGATGGGTTGCAAGCGCTTTGAGGTGAAAGGAAAATGCAAGGGGTTTGAAGGACAGAGGATTGTGCAGTTGGACAGTGGCAGTGATTTGGAAACAGGGACCAAAGAAAACGTGTTGAGGGGCCTGGGAGAACGATCCTGGAAGGAAAGGGGGGTTTCTAAACAAGGAAAACCAGGATATAGGGCTGAAGAAAAGGAGCGGGGGGGATTGGAGAAAACAGGGGCCCTGGGCAGACAGCTGGTGGCCCGATGAGGCCTGGAGACCACAGTGGGGGAGGCGCACATAGGAGGCCCGAACAGGAGGGCCTAGCAAGAGGATGGAGCAATGGCGGATGAGGGGTGACCACGTGGTGTGGCGTCACCATATGTGTGTGAGTCTAAGGAAGGGGCGAGCTATGGGTGAGGGTGGGGCCTAGATGACTACAGGCAGTAGAAGACAGGGTGGAGGAGTTGGGAGACTGCAGGTAAGAGAGGCCTGCAGAGCAGGCCTGAGGCAGACTATGATGGCGTCATGCCGCAAGACCCCGGTCGAGGACAAAGGTTTGCTGGAAAGTGGAGGCAAGTGTGATGCCCAACTCATACAAAGAGGAGCCAGGACTATGCGCACTGGGGGGGAAGGCACAGAAAAAGGGGGTAAGGGCCAGAGCTGCAAAGGAAGAAAGGGGTGGAAACAAGGAAGGTGGCGGTGGCATGAAACCAACAGGGAGCAGGGCACGCAAAGCAGGAGGCTGGGCTTCAGCTCGGGAGCCAGAAGGGTATGAAATGTAAGGGGCAAGGCCTAGGACAGGCCAGGAAGGGCATCACGCACTTGAATTTGGGCCTGCAAAGAGCTCACCAATCAGCATGGGCACAGAAATGCTCCTGAGGAAGGGGCATTATACCAGAGAGTTGGTGCCTTTTTTTTTTGTTAAGGCTATTTAACAGTGCGGTACATCTAAGTAATGGAGAGAGCCTCTAAAAAGGTTTTTTTTTGTGCTATGTGTGGGCTGAATAGGCAGTTGGTTAAAAGGCTTGCATTGTAATATTGATACTGAGTTTCCAGCTAAGGGGCATTGTATTAGAGATTTGCTGATAGAGAGGCATTATAATGAAGTCTTAGAACATGAATAAAGGTGGGGGTGAGCCGGGGGGAACTGGGGGTCGGTCAGCTGGAAGGGGCCTGTAGTATGGGTGCAATGTAGGATGGCCACACGTGGGCATGATAAAAACATAAGTTAACAACAGAATCTTGTTTTCTTTCTTCAGTTTGTCTTTACAGTGAGAGAGGACAGAAGATATGGCATCTAAGAAGAGCAGGCCCTCGAAGGAAGATGCTTACAGGGCTATAGTCGAGTTGGCAGAAAAAGCCAACAGGATGTGGGAGCTGGTGGAAGGGGAGGAACCAGGGAGACCTGAGGAGAAGAGGAAAGTGGTAAGGGAAAAAGGGAGCAGAGGACAGCGGCCGGCCAAAGGGCCAAGCGGTCCCACAAGGGTACAACCAAGGGCGGTGGGACCCACCAAGGTGGCCGATCCAGTACCTCTGCATCCCAGTGACCCGGTATCACCAGTACCTCCCCAAGACCAAGTCAGGTTTCCCCAAGGGGAACCCGGACTGGATCTCCTGAGCATGGTGGTTCCCCCTCAGCCAATAGTGGCATATCCACCCCATCAACCAATGAGTGCCATAATGGGGCACCAAGAGGATGGCAGGCAACAAAGTTCAGACAAGGACCCAGGTAATGCACCCAGTGCAGTGGGTGACAGTATAAAAGAGTACATTAGTCAAATTGTGTCAGCGCTGGGGACAGGGGGGCTAAGGCAAATGGAGTCAGCCCTAGCAGAGATCAGGACGGAAAAAGAGGCACCGAAAGGGAAGGAGGGAGGTATAGAGAAAGAAAGTAGAGGAACAAGGGAGATAGGTGCCCCCGGGATGAGGGTGGGTGAGCATGTTCCACTGGCCACAAAGGAAAAGATATGGAAAGGAGAATATGTGGATATATTTGCATTGGTGAGCCGGGAAGTGGCAGCGAAGTATGAGGAATCGGAGAACATAGGGAAGAGTGAAATGGCAGTAGCGGTAGTATTGTTAGGGATGAAGGAGGAAGAAAAATTCACAAAAGGGAAGATTTGGGATGGCTGGTATGTAGGTTGTGCCACTTTCTCAGCCATAGTATTAAAAAAAAGGCCAGAACTGGGCATCCCGCTCATCACATACTCCCTAATAATAAGACGGGCAAAAGCAAAAGGGGGGGTGGGATGGATATACTATGATGAATTTTTTTGGCAGAGAATGGCAACATACGGGGATGTGTGATGGGATACAAAACAGCTAGACTTATGGACAGACTTTGTCACGGATCAGTCCACACCCGAAGGGGAATGGTGGAGAAAAGGTGTTGGCCCCAGAGGTACTGTTGAGCATACAACAGAGCCTTTTGCTCATGGTCCCAATGTCGTTTTTGGCACGCATGTTCAAAATGCCGGGAAACACACCCAGCAAACAGATGCAAAATGACATGGGCCCAGGGAGCACAGAGATCTGGGGTCAGGTCTCAGGTCTACAGGTTTTTTGTGAAGGGCAGGGGTTTAAAGGGCAGACATGGAGCAGGGAGGGAGGGGTAGGGGGAACTCAAGCAGAGGAGGTCAGAATCACTGATCAAAAAAGCCAGATACTGAGGGAGAGACAGGGTCCAGTGAGGGAGAAAGGGGAAAAAAGACAGGGGGCAATTTGGGATAGCCAGAACCCCCATCAGGATAGAGGCATGGAGAGGTTGGTTGGACAGATATCCGAATAAAAAAGTGGCAGGGATGATGGAAAAGGGTTTTTGCACAGGTTTTTCATTGCAGTGTGATGGGCCCAGACAAGCAAGAGAGGCACGCAACCTGAGGTCAGTAAAAGGGAAGGAAGAGATGTTAAGACAAAAAATAGAGAATGAAAAGGTAGCGGGAAGAGTGGAAGGCCCATTTGATACCCCCCCATTACAGAACATGAGGATCTCGCCATTAGGGCTGGTACCCAAGAAACAGGAAGGAGGGTATAGGGTGATTCACCACCTGTCCTTTCCAGAGGGGGATTCGATGAATGACTTTATCAGGGAGGAGTATAGTAGGGTAACATATTCAGCATTGGAAGATGCAGTCCGGATAATCCAGGCTACTAAGGATGCATGGATGGCAAAGATGGATATTGAATCCGCATTTAGGTTGCTGCAAGTCAGGAGAGAGGACTGGGACCTTATGGGTTTTAAAGTTTGGGGGCAGTACTATTTTGACAAAGCCATGCCCATGGGATGTTCAATAGCATGTGCAACATTTGAAGCATTTAGCACTTGTTTGCAGTGGTTATACCAAGAGAAAACCAGTCATAGAGCAGTTATTCACTATTTGAATGATTTCCTTTTCATTGGTAGTGGCAAAAGAGAGACACAAGAAATGATGGGCAAATTTCAAGAGATGTGCATGGAGTTAGGGGTGCCACTGGCACTGGAGAAAAGAGGGGCCCTGTAGGGTGCTAGAATTCCTGGGTATAGAGATAGATGCCCCAAGGGAAATATTCCAACTGACGGACCAAAAACTAGAAAAACTGAAAGAATTGATCCTAGTGCATACCAGCAGGAGAAGGGTGCAGCTAAAACAAATACAGCAGGTTCTGGGGCACCTGAACTTTGCCTGTAGGGCTATTGAACCAGGAAGGGCATTCACAAAAAGGCTAGCAAGGGCTACAGCCGGGGTAACCAAACCACACCATTGGGTAGACCTGACAAGAGGTGTTAGGGAGGACTTTAGTGTATGGAAGGAATTTCTCAAGGATTATAATGGCTGATCTTTCTGGCAAGAAGAATGGGTATATAACACAGACCTCAAGCTTTACACAGACACAGCCGGGGGAACAGGCATGGGGGGGCTACCTGAAGGGCAGGTGGTTTGCGGAACCATGGCCGCCTGAGTGAGTAAGGGATGGCAAGGTACAAGATATAACATTGCTAGAGATCATGCCCATCGGGGCATATACCCTGGTGTGGGGGGGGGGAAGAATTATGGGATCAGAGGGTGACATTCTGGTGTGACGATAGAGCAGTGGTGGAGGTTCTAAGCAACAAGAGGTCCAGGTCAGAAACAGTCATGTAAGTTTTCCATCATTTAGTTTTAAGGGCCTTGCAACTGAACATGTCATTCAGAGCAAAACACATAGAAGGGGGTACACAACACCCTGGCTGACAGCCTTTCCTGTCTGCAGCTGGATCATTTCTGGAGGCTGCCACCGGCAGTGGAGGAGCAAAAAACGCCCATACCAACGATCATCTGGGACACTGGCAAGATGGAGCAGAACTGTTGTTTTGCAGCTTATGGGTACCTCGGACTCTGATGGACTACAATGGGGCCTGGCAAGTGTTTCAAACATTCAGGGCAACACACCAGATGGAGGTAAGTAGGCCGCTCACAGAAGAACAATTGGGAAAGTTCATCGTGGAGCAATGGCAAAAAGGAATAGCCCACACCACAATGGGGGTCTATTTAGCAGGGATAAGCGTCATATGCAGCCTAAAGGGATGGAAGGACCCAACAAAATCATGGTTTATTAGAAGGATGATGCAGGGATGGGGTAGGTTGAAGCAAGGGCCAGCAGACAATAGAAGACCAATAGGGAAACAGTGGCTAGCAAAACTAAAGGAGGTGTTACCAGCAATATGCAGGTCAAAGGCCGAGGCCCACCTATTTCACACAATCTATGTTGTAATGTTTGCAGGGGCTATGAGAGTGAGTGAGGTGGTAGGCCATGGCAAAGACAGACAAGGAGGATTGGAATGGGAAGATATAAGTTGGGGATGAAAGAGATACAGATCAAAATTAAGAGGTCAAAAAAAGATCAAAGGGGCAGGGTTGCATGGTGACACTAAAAAGACAGGTAGAGAGCATGATATGCCCAGTGCAGACTTTGTGGGCTTTCGCCGAAGAGCATGGGACCAGAACAGGGAGATTATTTGTTCATGGTGATGGAAAAGGGGTCACCAGTTATCAAGTCACAGCACTGCTCAAAAAAAGGCATGCGATTCTTGGGGGAGGACCCTGTTAACTACTTGTCCCACTCCTTGCGGATTGGGGCCGCCTCACAGTGGGTGGCCGCAGGCGAAACTGTGGATAGTATTTTGGGAAAAGGATGCTGGCAGTCTGCCAGTTATAAGAGATATGTCCAAGCACTGAAGTGAGAAAGTGCCATATTGCTTATGTGTGGTTAACAAATGAGGGGGTGAATGGGGCAGGAGGGGGAGGACAGGGAGGGGGATACAATGATGATGAAATTATGACAACATATGAGATAACTAATTTTGCTTGAACCCCATAGGAAGAGGGAGGACCACATAAGTCTGGATCAGCAGCCACTCCTAAATTTACTGGGCAGAAAGAAGAGCAGAGAAGAAGGCTGGGGGAAAACAGCTGTACCAGGATGTAAAACAGTGTAGGCTGGTTTGGCGGGGCATCAGGGGGATGAGATGGGCATAACTACTTCCCACCTTGAAGGTACTTAAGGAATGTGACCCAGCCCTGACTTACTTATTATACATTTGGGTGGCAATGATCTTGCAGGCAAACCGTGGGTAGACACATACTTGCAGATAAAAAGAGACCTGGAAACAATAGAACAGTGGTGGCCACAGGCAAGCCTTGCCTGGTCGGATATGATACCAAGGAGGGTTTGGAGGCACGAGCACAGCCATAAAGCAGTGGATAGGGCCAGGAAGAAGATGAACAGAAGGGTAGGGACATTGGTAAGGAATATGGGAGGACAGATAATACTGTGGGGCATAGAAGAATGGGTAGAAGATTTCTACAGATCAGATGAGGTTCACCTGTGGGACCTAGCCATCAACATGTTTAAAACAGAAATGATGGGTTTTATAGAAGCATGGATGAGACATGCAAAAAACGGAAAATAAAAGAAAAAAAAAAGAGAGTGGTTCAGAAGGTTTTCCTGATGTAAGGGAAAGCTATACCCTAAGTGAGGAGAAAGCCAGTCATCCAACTCAAGCTGGAGACTGGCTAGTGGGGAAAAAGGGGGGGGAAAAAAAGGAATAACACCAAAATAGGAAGAAGATGAAGGAAAAAGCGGTCTCGGTTTTCACCGTTACCTAACAGAAAAGGAGAAGAAGAAGGCACCCAGGTTTTCACCTGGGGGGAGAAAAAGAGGAAAAAGAGGGATGATCAGAGATTGATATATGGATGACAATAAATGAAATTGTGAGAGATATAATAATAAAAGATGATGAAATGGAACATGGAATTATGATATATAAATAAATGAATTGCCAATCTGAGCACAACAACAAATAATGGTCTCTGTCTTTTTGTGAGGGAAAAGGGTGGAATCCGGGACAATGGAGTTTGCCCTTTAAGGGGCAGACCAGGTTGTCTCGGTGCACCCCTTCCCCTTTTGTTAAGATGGTTGTGCTCAGAAGGGGAGGGGGGAAGGAAGGGGAAGGGACATGGGATAGAACAATGGTCAGGCAACAGGAAGGGAAGGGGCAAGTGGAGCTACATAATGGACAGCATAGAGGGTTTCAGACACTTTTGCTGGAGTTTGATCCCTCCACCCACCCTACAAGGCAGAGCAAGAGGAGAGACAGTCACAAAGGACTGTATGGTGGGTCTGTCAAAAGTGGATGACAGATGAGTCAGTTGGACAGTTTGGACTGCCAAAGGTGGATGGCAGATAATAATATGGTTATGGACTGCCAAGGTGGATATGGCAGGATAAAAGGGGAGGGGAGGGAAGGAGGGAGGGGAGAAAAGAATAACACCAAAAGAGGAAGAAGATGAAGGAAAAAGAGGTCTTGGTTTTCACCGTTACCTAACAGAAAAGGAGAAGAAGAAGGCACCCAGGTTTTCACCTGGGGGAAGAAAAAGAGGAAAAAGAGGGATGATCAAAGATTGATATATGGATGAAAATAAAGGAAATTCTGAGAGATGTAATAATAAGATGATGAAATGAAACATGGAATTATGATATATAAATAAATTAATTGCCAATCTGAGCACAACAACAAACAATGGTCTCTGTCTTTTTGTGAGGGAAAAGGGGGGATAACCGGGACAATAGCGCATGAATGACCATGCAATATGTACAAACTCTAGTAGTAGTGATAGTACAAGAAAATAAATGTACTGTGAATCCACAAGCAAAAAATTGTCAGATGGGGATTGTCCTCAACTGCACATCTCTCATGATAATGTGGCTTGAATCAGTGAGAGTCGGCAGTGTGAGGATGATAATGACAATAACCCAAATACAATAGGTAAACATATACTGCAAGTACATAGATAGATAGATAGATAGATAGACAGACAGACAGATTGATGGACAGATATTGCCTTTCATATGCTCAAGGTGCTGTACAGTATAAAAATACTTATAGAATCCTAGAGATACACAAAATGAATGCTTAAAAAGAAATGGGAAGTTACACAAATATTTAAAACGTCACTACCGCTCATGGTAGCAGATTCGGAATGACTTGTAAAAAGAGATGATGGGCTCAATTTTCAAAGCTCAGAGAATGGTGCAAGCCCTTGGTGTGCTGATTGTTTGGCACATGGGGCTTGTGGCATTCCCCCAGTTGGCAACTGGGATTTTCAAGCCCGAGCACCAAATGCTGGACGTTGGATCAGTTTTTCCCTGGTCTAACTTGCACCATTTGCGGGACCCTTTTTGGCATCAGCTGCCACATATTGAAGAAACTGTTGCAACTGTGCCTGATGCACTAAAATTGGGTGCCATTGCCTGAAAAGCGTTTGGTGCAGCTGTGCCAAAATAGGGGGGTGACACAGGGCTCGACACAAGCCCTGCATTACCCTTTAAAAATCAAGCCCAATGTCTTCAGGAGTGATTTAATGTTTCAGTCTCTACAGTGTGAGTAGACATTACATAGGTATAGGATGCATTGAGAGGTGTACATTTACTCACCCTGAAACTGAATAATGGTAAATCAGTTAAAATAAAAACACTGAATCAAAAACAAAGATAAAAGAAGAATGAAAGGGTGCCACTCATCAACTCCTTAAACTGGTCAGAGAAAATAAAAAAAAAAACATTTAACTCTCCAAAAAGAAGCATTGGCCCTGGACATAAGAGAATGCTATAAAGTTATAAAACAATATCTTTAATTTGTTAGATGAAAACCATTAGAACACACGAATACAGTTTTCCTGTGTTTTTTTCTTTTTAACCAAAAAAGAATTATAAAATAACTATCGAAGAAAATGTTTGGGATTCAAAAACAAAATTTAATTTGGGATAAAGCATATTTATCTGATCAAGATATCATTTTTGCAGTGTTAAATGTAAAAAAAAAATACATTGTGTTGTAATCACATAAGAAAAAAAAAACTACATAGTGGGGCCTTCAACAGCATGCCTTATGCTGTAATTCTACATTTTAAGGAAGAAGTAGGGAGTGGTGTGTGTGTATGTGGGGGGGGGGGGCATATGATGGCAGTAAATGAAGCACATAGTGCATAGTGAGACATAGGAACTTGGCCACATAGAAAGTAAATAATGTTAATATTTAGTTAAAAACCAAAAACAAAGTGAATATTACAAGCCATCTTAGAAAAAGTGTAAAAGCTTTCCACTCATAAAATCCTAAAACTGGTTAGAGAGAAACTAAAATTCATTTCACAAGGAATGTCTGGCTAGACAGCTTAGCAGTTGAAATGATCACTTTTTAGGCTACTGGATTACAAGACTCATGGCTGATTTCATCAAACAATTCACAGCAACAAACAACCTCGACTCCATGCCATAAAACTCCCAACACAAAAATGTTTGCCTGGAAATTGAGCAGTATCATTAAGCTATGTTTAATCAATTAGATGAAGGACATTTAAATAGGAACTATTTACTACTGGAGAACAAATACCTCTTTCTGAATATTTGGCAGAATATTCAGGACAAGGTATTCATTATTCAGTACTTGAGTGTATAAGTAAAAAAAAAAGAAATAGCCCCACCCTCTTTCCCAGCCCAAATTCAACCCCCCATCCCTTTACTGTCTTTCAGAAACACAGTCCCATCCTCTTCCCTGTCAAGCACCATGCTTGGATGCATACTGTATATTACATTTGAAACGAAATCCCACATCAGTTGTTGCCATCTTTCTCATTGTAAGTAGCCCTTGTTTGCACTGTAAAAATCATTCCTATGTCTCCCAACTCCCCCGCCCTTGCAGCATCCTACTTCCACATACCTCCACACCTAAGTCTGTGTACGAGAAAGTGATCAGCACAACTTGCCCTCCTCCACAACTGGCCATCTCCTCATGAATGAAAGTACTCACGTGCTTGCTCACTCTATATAGTGAAACTAGCTGATCATGTGACAGGAAATGGATGGCTGGGGGAGGAGGGAGGTGGCTGATTCTTTTTTCTTACATTTTTTAAGGAATAGTATTTTATGAATATGAACATGTGATGTGATGAATATTCATGTATATTCAGGAGCCTGACTATTTAAGGTATTCAGGAAATACAATTCAGCACTCCCATGCCTTAATTTTCATTTTTATTTATTTGTATTTTATTTAAAAGTTGATAACTGGGAAAAGCACCAGTGAGCCTAGACTCATTTATAGGTGCAACCCAGGAAAAGGCAACGTGGGAAAATAGTATGTTTACATATGACAAAAATCACATCAGTAACAAGAAACAAGGTTCATAGTTACAAGACCCATAACAGTAGGTAACACCAAGGCACAGGAGTACATTAGAGCAAAAAAACTGTTTATCCACAAATAGCACCACAGTCCAGTTGCAGGACAGGCTGTTGCATCAAATAATAAATAATGGGTCAGGGCAAAAAGAAATACAGAGAGCAAGGCACAAATTACAACAATGGGTTCCTATTGGACAAGGAGATATGGCTGTCAGGGGTTTGCAACTGTAGGTGATTGGTTAACTGATGCTTAGGAGGTGGGGCTAGGGTACGCAGGGAGCACTGTGGATGAGGCAGAAGTCTGAGTAGCCCTTTGAGTGAGAAGAGGAGGAGGAGGATAGTCTGAGGTCAGAGAGGAGTTTATTCCAGAGAGAAGGGAAATGAAAGGAGAAAGCAGATTGGCCAGATGCAGAGAGGGGGCATGGGATGGCAGAAGTGCACAGATCCTGGTGATGAAGGAAGTGGGTAGAGGAAGCAGCTTGGGAGAGATGGGCAGAGAGTTAGGTAGGGAAGGATCCAAACCAGAATTCTGCAACTAAGAAGGCACAGTGAACCATTATCCTGTGGAACAGGGGCACAAGGGTGGAGTACAGGAGACAGTGGTAGGCAAGGGGGGGAGGCAGTGATGAAGCAGCAGAAAGAGTTCAGGAGGGTGTCTATTCTGGTAAGTGAAGATTGAGAGGCAGTACCATAAACCACATCAGCATAACTGAAGATGAGAAGGATAATTTTGGTAACCAACTCACAGCAGATTTGAAGGGGGACACTGGCCTTAATACAGTATTGTCTTTGATAAGATAAAGCAACATACTTTGTCTTGACATCAGACCATATTGCTTAATAAATAAGAAGAAAATCTATAGTAATCTTGAGGATCAAAAACTGAAATTTTTTTAGTTAGTGAAATAAGATATATAGTTTGTCAAGATATCACTTTTTGGAGTACACTGCATACCAAACATCAGCTTTAAGCTTGTACCTACGAGTTCACACTAAAGTTCATACTAAATGAGTTTGGAATGGTAGGAGGTGATGTGCCCCTTGTATGCATCCTCAAAGACATGCAGTGTGTTTACTACCAGAAATGTTATGCAGGTATTCAACTCATTCTATTGTAAAGGAATTAAAGCCTGCCAATGTATTACATTGTGAAAGCATGTTATACCTAGTTGTCCATGGATCTAGTGAATTATAGAAAATGGAAGAGTTACAGTACTTGCATTATTTTCTTGGGGGTGGAAGAGGGTGACACACTCTTTTTCCTGTCCTGCCCTAGCCTTCATCTTTCTTTTTTTTTTTTTTTTTTTTGCCTGCTTCACTTTCACATTTATTCTTAATGAAAGAGGCATATGATGCCTTATTTCCAAACTCAGTCAGGTGGATGTCACTGTCTGAAGATGTGCTCTCATTTAAATCATGGGGCTCTGGGAGGTACTCAGCTCAGATACTGATGAGTTATCTTCTTCAGCATCATCACCTACATCTTGGAAAAGGAGATTCACATTCTTAGCAGTGCAGTGGGGGTGGCTATGGTGGTGGTCATGGTCACAGAGGCCGTGGTCACAGTTGCTTTGATCATGGCAGTGGCAGTGATTAAACTAGTTGCAGCAGGCATCATAACACTAATCACCATGTCAGTGGCAGCAGTAGGCTTGGCAGAGGCTGCAAGTATTGCAATGTATTGACAGTGGCTACAATCATGATATGGGAGCACACTGACTGAGACTGTATCAGTCACATAATGGGCGTTATAAATATAGCTCTAGTGAGTGTGGCTGCTTACTGAACACTAGAGAAACTGGAGTTCCAAACCATAAATGCCTCCTACTACTCCTGTCACAAAATGATGGAGATTCAAAACTAGTGATACTGGGGCCAGTGGTACTATCCTACTTATCTCCACTATCTGAACCAGAACGATGCTTAGTAAGGGAAAACAAATTGTTGGAATGCTGAATAAACACAGACCTTCTACCACCCTCCTTTCCCTCCCATTGGGTCAGTGGTGTAGATGACACTTTGCTAGAGATAGTCCAAGCATGTTTTCAAGATTTCTCAAACATTGTGGTACCTTTAGCACACTGTAGGTAAGTGTGTGTGTGCGTGTGTGTGTGTGTGTGTGTGTGTGTGTGTGTGTGTGTGTGTGCTGCAGTGACAGAATATAACACCCATACTAAAACCCTAGCAAATTTCAAACTAAACTAGCAGCAGCTAGTAAACAAAAGCTTGCTGCTGCTACAGGAGCAGTCAGTACAGCAGACTATTCTCCTTAGCCATAACCAGAACTGAGCACAGAACTAAACAATATGCAGCATAAAATTCAAGGAGTAAAGTCTGGCCCACTAATAACAGCATCACTTTCAAAAACAGTGTGCCACAGCCATGCACACATAGGAAGCAATCTCATGAAAACACACACACACTCACACACACACACAGAAAGTAGTGTGCAGTGAGCTGTATGGGGGGGGGGGAAGTCCACCAACTGGTCTTCTCAGTCACAAATGGAAAAGCCAGATAACACACAACTGAATCCTGATCAACTGAAAATGGCAGCGGTTTAAAAAATTGTGTGAACAAAATAGTGCACTCACAAGAAGTAGTCTCACAAAATAAAATCTAAGTACCAACAATGCTGAAAGATGTCAAGGTAAGGCTATGTCATGTTTGTATACTGTAGTAAAAGACACATATACATGCTAAGCAATGTGTATGCAGTAGCTGCACAATACAGACACAGAGATGCACTCAAGTACACATAAACACATTAAAAATAAACAAGCATACCCCACACGATTCACAAACTCAGAACTTTTCACTATGTCAGTTCCTGCACTAGGGCCTCTGAGGACAGCATGATATTTTGTCAATTTGAAGTAATGTTTCCCAAGCTGAAATTCAAACCTGAAAGTCTTAGGTGGAACTTTTCAAGTTATTAGCAACATAGAATTGTATACCTTGCTGAAACTCTTACACTAACATCAACAATGACATCTAACACTGTCAATCATACTACATAAACAGTAGTGAGAAAGAAAAACATGTTCTGCTCTGAGGATCAAACCCAGGTCCACTACCCACTGCAGCTTTGTAGACTGTAGCTCTACCACTGTATTAAGGTTCCATGACTGGGAGTGTAAGTGTGGAAAGGACATCCAGAAGTAAGTGCAGCCCCCATCCCCAAAACACACATACAGCTGTAGTTAATTTTAGTAATGAACAGTCTGTCAGTTTGAAGTAATATGTCCCAAGTTGAATGCAAACCTAAAAGGCTCAGCTGGAATTTTTCAAGTTACCAGCAACATATAACTTCAAACCTTGATGAAACTATTATCAGTAGCATCAGCAATGACATTTAGCAATTTCTCTCATACTACATAAATTGTAGTGAAAAAGAAAAAAAAAGTTTGGTTCTAGGGATTAAACCCAGGCCCTCCACCCACTGCTGCTTGGTTGCCATTAGCTTTACCAGTGTACTAAGGTTATTCGGCAAGAAAATGCATGCTGTGCCAAAGGACATCCAGCAGTGAGTGCAGCCTCACTACACATTAGCAGTGGAATTTAGTAATGGACAGTCTGCCAATTGTAAACAATGTTTCTCAAGTTGTATTTAGACCTGTGTCTCGGCTAGAAATTTTCAAGTTATCAGAAATATAGAACTTCAAACCTTACTGAAAATATAAGAAATGATAAGTAGCAATTTCTTACATACTACATAAATTAAAGTGAGAAATAAAAAAAGTTCTAGTCTGGGGATCAAACCCAGGCACCCTACCCACTACTGCTTGATAGCCAATTAGCTTTACCACAGTTCAAAGTTTCTTTGACAGGAAATACATGCTGTGGCAAAGGACATCCAGCAATGACTGCAGACCCCCTTACACAGCTGCAGCTGATTTTAGCAGTGAATAATCTGTCAATGTGAAGTAATTTCCCCAATTTGCATTTACACCTCAATATCTCAGCTGGAACTTTTCAAGTTATGAGCAATATAGAAATTAAAACCTTGCTGAAACTCTATCAATATCATCAGTAATGACATGTAACATTTTCTATCATACTAGATAAGTTGTAGTGATAAAGAAAATAAATGTTCTGCACTGGGGATCAAACCCAGGCTTCTGTAGGTCTGAAGTTGTACGCCAGGAACTAAAAGCCCTATTACTGACATCGTCAATGACATCATGCTGCTGGACCACTCCCACTGAATGTACATTGGAACTTGACTAAATGCAAAAAGAGTACACATAAACACAAAAGGGTCTTACAGCTATGATGTTGACCTGCAAGAAGCACACATACAGGCAGCTCATGTACAGAGAGCTGTGGGGGGGGGGGGAGGCAGCTGAGTTCCATCCTCAGTTACACATGAAACTGAGCCTGGAACCGGATGGTACACATTACACAACAGAATGGTTAAGCTTGACTCACTGGGAACTGTAGCCAGTGTTGAATGTTTGCTTGCTTGTATCTGCTATATAGGTGCTAGGTATAGATAGCAAAGAGACAAAAATTATCAAATTAATCCATGGCAATGGTTATGGCAACAAGGACAGGGGAAGTGCAATATCACAAGTTCACAAAATAAATCCACAAGCCTTTACAAATAGTAATTAAAAAAAGGTAAAAAAAAATCTATCACACAAGGTCCTACCCTACTGCATAAATGAAATAAAAACAAAGGACCTTGTGTGATAAATGTAATATCTATACTTGTGCTATTTACACCAATTGTGAGGTTACACTTGGCCAAATGGCATGATCATTTACTACACCGGTCCCCCAGGTCCCAACTGCATATCACATATATAGCTATATGTATCTATATACATATATCTATGTATTTATATCTATATTCAGGGGCGGACTGGCCCGGGATGCCTGGGATGCTAATTGCATCCTGGCCTGCGTAAGTAATGGCCTGCTGCCTGCACTTCTTGCGTTTTCTTTTTTTTAATTTTTTTTTCTCCACTGCCCCGAGCCCCGACCATGGGGTTTGTCACTATTTTTTTTTTAGGGGTCAGCTCTGTTAGTAATTGTAAGTAGCCACATGATTTCGATAAGCCATGAGCGGCACACTAAAGTCGTCTTGGCGTGCACTCCCGGCCCCTCCCCAGCCTGAGAGAGAGACTGCTGCAGTGTGCCTAAACAGGGAACGGATGGTGAAGACAGTCACAGGCGGGGCTGTGGGTGCGCGCACGCGCTGTTTGGTTGGCGGCAATTGTTTTTTTTAAAGGCAGCCAGAGGGACTTTTGCTTGAGAGCACCAGCCGCCATTGTTGTTTAAGTTGTGGAGCTCAGCCCTCCCTCAGTGCCGCCTAATCAGCCGCTGCCTCTCGCTTGCCCAGATCGATCGAATTCATGATCACTGAGACAGTGTTGCTGTTGCCGGCTTAAGTGGAGGACTGCTGGTTCGGTGAGTGTGTGTGGTGGGTGGGAGTCATCGCGGGACTGCGGGACAGGCAGGGCAGGGACAACAAGGTGACTGTCAGACCGTGGTGTGAGGAGAGACAAGTCGCGACGCAGTCGCAGCGGGAGACTTTGGTACAGAGGGATGTCTGATTTGCCCAGGGGTTGACTTGGTTCCTGGCAGAGATAGTGGATGCTCTGCATTGGGGATTCCTGATGGGACAAAACACTTGTCTGTAGCTGAAAGCGATGGAAAAGCCTGTTTGTTTTTTAATTCAGGTATATCCACTCAGCCAGCCAGTCCCCATCAACCCAGCCCCCCCAGCCTTGCCTGTCCCCTGCTTTCTCCCTGGGCTTACCTCCACCTCTCTGCATGCAATATGCCCATTGGCAGGGACTGGTATGGAAGAAAGTGGAGCACTGTGATGCAGGGCCTGCAAGAGGCCAGACATCCTGCATGGTTGGCAGTTTTTCTGCCTGTTTTTTTCCTGTGGGCTAGTAACATGTAATGACGCAACCTGCATCTGACAATGGCCCTTTCCTTCAGTCAGTGTCTCCTACCACGCTGCCTACTGACTTCAGCCAGATAGCAGTCAAGGAGAGGAGTCCATTCTATCTGATACTCAGTCTTCCTTCCCCCCGACCAGCCCCCTATAACTGGAGTCTGCATGCGTAGTGAGCAGTAGTGCTACTAAGTCGGTGTAAAAGCCTGTTTCAAATGTGATCTCTGTTCTGGTAAAGCCTTGTCAGCCTGACGTGAACACACACATAGATATACCCATGATGCTTAGTGCTGGACTGGGTTTGAGGCTTTCGAGTGTGGAGGATATTATGACTGGTTGAAATGTGAAAGTGTCTCCTGAATTTTAATAGTAGCAATGGAGTGAGTTTCTAGAGTGTTGTACACTAATCATAGGGGAAAGATTTGGAGCTCCACTATGCTGCACAATGTGTATCTGAGATTTTTGTGTATAATTGTTACTGAATTCTGTGCCTTGGAATCAGTATTGTTGAGTTGGAATCTTGGCCGATTGACTGAGCAACAAGTATAAAGGAGGCTTAGTGAGATTTTTCTAAATGTAGTAGCATTCATTCATGACACTGATAGCCTGAAAGGTTGCCACAAAGACAGAACATGGTTTACACTGTTTGCAAGCACATGTAATGCTTTGCACTAATCTTCTAAGCAAAGACATCACTGCAAGAACCTTCAATTTGGTTTACCTTCAGTCTTCACTAAGAGACTTTGCTGGAAAAAAAAAAGTAATTTCTTTTTCTTTCCCTAGCATCATTGCTGAAACTACCACAGGCTGTATCTTTGCAGGATCCTCGCCGGAAAAGGGGTAAGGCAGGTGGTTTTATAAAACTAAATGTGCAATTTTATTTAACACTGAGAATCCATGACTGTTAAAACTGCTTTAAAGGATTTCTGGTGACTTTGTGACCAGGAGCAGCCTAAGCTTAGAACTCTCCTACTCCAGCAAGAATAACTCCTCAAAAGAGCATAGATTTGATTAAAACCTTCGGCTTCACTACCTAAGGGATCCCAGAGATCATGGCAAAGAAAACTCAAAATAAATTCACTGTACTTTTGAACGATGGCGATGGATCAGAACCTAAGGACTCTGACTCAGAACTTAACTGCAAGTCGAGCAAGACCCAAAGCTCTGCCGTTGTCATACAGCGAAGCCAAAAAAAACACTTAAAAAGGTAAAATTGGAAACCATGTTACTGGAAATGCAGTCATTCTGGGCCGAAATTAAAGATTCTTTGCAGGAAATCTGGATGGGCAGCAGAAGCTGACCACCAAATCATGGGAAATGTGGCCCGCCTAGACCACAGTACATTCTCCATTTCCACACCTGCATAGCCACCATCTCAAATTCAAAACACCCTATCCAGCTCAACTGGTAGTTCAGTTTACTACAGGCCAGGCCTGCTGTTAAACATCCCAGGCTGCAAGGAGGATCTGTCTCTCACCCCCAAGAAAGATTTCTCCTTCTCCCACCTCAGAAGTCCTCGGATTCCTGAACAGCCGTTCACCACCACGATAACAGACCAGTAAGTCGAATTGGCAACCACAAGTACCTGAAGAGTTTTTTGCAACTATAATGCAGCAGTTCCAGCTGTATCACAGTGCCTCTGCCCGGAAATGAGACTGCCAGTATGTTCCCTGAGGGTTTACACTGGCAGAGTGAGAGGTGGGTCGACTTGCTGTTGGAAGGGAGATGGGGGGCCTCACAGGAGTGCCATTACATTTATTTGTAGTGGGATTGCTGGGACCTGACCCTCTTCTTTTCCACAGTTATGACAGTCTGGGGACTCCGATGCTAGATCACCAGCAAATTGGAGAGGCTGGAGTCTACTCTCATCCTCGACAGCATAAGCTCAGTGACTAAGACCTAATAAGAAAGACCTGATAAGATCTTCCCTGTGTCAGATCTTCACCATTCATCACTGGTGGGTGTATGCTGGAATGCAGCACCTCGCGGGTGTTCCCTCCCCAAGGAGAGGAGTCAGCAGCACCGTCCATGAGACAGACTTGTGGGTTGGCCAGTAACGGCCATTGGCTCCTCCTGCGCCTCAGTTCTACTTCTCCCGCCATCGAGAGACAGCACCTTGCCTGCATCAGGAGCAAGAATAGTGTGTCAGCAGCCTAGTTTGGCACCGCACTCAGTTTCTCCGGAGCCACTTTCTATGCCGTCCGCACTGTCTGTTAACTTAGATGCATTTGTTCTGCTGCTGCCAGTACTCTGTGTCATTTATTGAAGAGCTGGTAAGGTCTTTCCATTTTCTTATTTTAAATGGTGCCGAGCCTTAACTGTTTATTGTTTTAGTTTTCCGTTTACATCATGCCAGGTTCAGGGGACAAAAAGCGCTCTTCGAAAGTGGGTCAACATCCTACAAGTCCGTGTCCCTGCGGCCAGTAGTTTTCCACTATGGACTGGCATGATGTATGCCAAACCTGCCTTGGACCTCAGCATGATATGGACAGCTGTGACACCTGCTTTTCAGTGGACCGCCATGTTCTTCAGCAGGGCTCTTCCGACTTTCGGGGGCGTCGTCCCTCGCTATGATCCATGTGCAGGTCACTTCGCTCTTCCTACAGGTCACCTCATGGGCCTATACAGTCCAGTGAGGTGGGAGTCTCCTCCTCTTTTAGCCTTGCCACAGAGGAAGCCTCTGCAGTGTTGGAGGGCCAGTCTGATTCCACCAGGAGCCAGGCTGGGAGCACCGCCCTGGCAGTCACTTCCTTGGGGGTGCAGGCTACCCCAATGTTCAAGCCTACTGTTGCTGGGTCCAGCATGTGATATTCCTTGGCGGCACATGCTAGCGCTGTCTCAGATCCTGGAGCTGTTCGCAGCTCCGGTGATTGAGACTGTGCCGCGAGGGACACTGGGTCCACACATGGTGCTGTTCACGGTGCTGGGGGTGGAAGAGCCCCCAGGGTCACCAGTTTGGAGGTCTTTTGGATCTCCTCCTCTCTTGAGCCAGATGATTGAGCAGCCAATCTGGACTGGCGACCTAACTCCTTGGAGGCTGTGGGCTTTCCGGGGCCCAGGACCCTTGTGCCTTCCCAGGTGCCCCTCCCCATGGACCCGGTGACTGCGGTCTGCACCAGCTCCTGTGCCGAGGGCAGGACACAGGATAGCTATCCCGGGCCTGTGGGAGCTGTGAGTCGGGTGTTGTGGGTGGGGTCAGTTGCCATCCCCCTCTCCTGATACTGGATCTTGGACCCCCTTTTCTAGGGCTTTCCCCAGAGAGCCTGTGGAATTCGGTGGACACGGCCTGAAGAAGAGGTCTTCCTCAGAGTCAGCAGGGTTGAGGGGCTGCAACGCTCCTCTGTAGTCCTTTTGGAGCTTGAGGAGGAGCCGCAGCACTGAGCCCAAATTCTCTCCCTCATCGGCATCCCCTTCGAGGGAGTCCTTGCTGGGTGAGGTTGGGGTCTGCCTTTCTGGATACATATGGGCCCTGGTCCCCTTGTTGGAGTGCTTCCTGTACAGGGCTCAGTCCTGACTGCTTCTGGGCAGGTTTAGTGGCCTTGACTGATCCGACCTATGGATCCCTCATAATCCGGGATTGCCTGCTAGGTCTTCTAGCACTGGCAGAGGCATTTCACTTGCTGTGAAAGATTTCTCCCCTTGCCTCTGCGTCCAGCCCCTCTTTTCCCAGGACATGTGGGCCCTTAACCTGGGAGCAGTTCAGCTCTCAGGCTGTGGACTTCCCAAGATACGGTCTTTCACCTGTCTCCCCCCTCTGTAGCCAGCATCTGAATCTACAGGTTCTTCGGCCTCCTTGTCTTCCTCCATCGAGGGATAGGAGATCTCTGTCAGAGTATCAGTGCTTTCTCACGAGGCTGGTCAAGGACCTGCATATTTCCGACATGGTAAGATGCAACATCGAACGTACATAGCGTGCCTTGCTAGGCGAATACAGTGCAGACCCCTAGGAGGCGTCATACAGCACCTGGCAGCTTCCCGCTGCCCTGGCTCCAGCCCCTTTGGGCTGCCAGCATCGATATTGCATGCCCCAGGGATCTCCAGGTACATTAAGGGGCTGGCAGTATAGCCTGGAGGTTAGAGCATTAAGCTGTGAATAAGCTTGTTATAGTCAGCAGACTTGGGTTTGATTCCTGCATCCTCCACTTGCATACCGTGTGACCCTCAGCAAATCTCTTAACCTTCTTGTGCTCACCAGACATATGTGTAAATGAGCCTTTGGTTCATTGTGCCTTCTCCTGGCCAAAAAATTGTGTTTAGGATTTTCTCAGAAGAAGCCAGAAGGAGAAGGAAGGAAACATATTGAATTCAGTGCTTTAGAGTAACTGGTAATTGGTATTTTTCTTTTAAACTTAGATTGTGGGCTTGTAGTGACACTATACTTTCTTTCTTGGTTGTCTTTACTTATAATTGTTTTTGGGCTGTTGAAAATTTAAAACATAGTGGTGGTGGTGTAATTCTGTGCTGTCTTTAATTGCTGCAAATTTTATCTTGGCTTGTCTGACTGTCCTGTAGCTGGGTGAAGGGTGTTAATTGTCTGGCCTCTGACCTCAGCTACGTGATAACTGGAGGTGGGGCTTAGTCAGAGTTAAAGTAGCAAAACAGAGGTTGATTTTCTCAGAAGAAGCCAGAAGGAGAAGGAAGGAAACATATTCAATTCAGTGCTTTAGAGTAACTGGTAATTGGTATTTTTCTTTTAAACTTAGATTGTGGGCTTGTAGTGACACTATACTTTCTTTCTTGGTTGTCTTTACTTATAATTGTTTTTGGGCTGTTGAAAATTTAAAACATAGTGGTGGTGTAATTCTGTGCTGTCTTTAATTGCTGCAAATTTTGCTCCCCTCCCTCCCCTTCCCCCAACTCTTAATTATATGCCCTGATAAATCTGATTGACAGGAGCTAAACACAGGGTATAGTAAGAGGTGTGAAGTAGGAGGGGCCTAAGGGGGAAGAAGCCCACCCTCAGCACGACAAGTGTTTTGACTCATTTATTTATTTATTGGTTTCTTTTTCCTTAAAAAAAAAAATATCTAAGGATCAGTTACAGGATTTTTAGTACTGTAAATTAATAAAAAGAGAACTAAGAGAGTTTCAGTAGCAGACAAGTTGTGGAATTGCAGTATAATGTGGGGAGTGGTAAAATGCAGTGGCTGTGGTGCAGCCATATTCAGGCAGACCTTCTGGACACTGAGGTGCTGCCCTATCTGCATGCATCTCTCTGGACTGCGGGATGAGGTAACCAGACTCAGAGCGGAAGTAAACTGGGTCAGGAGTACCATCACCCCTATCCAGGGACCACCCAGTCCAATGCAGCTGCCAAAAAAGGATGCCGAGAACGAGGAGCACTTGGATGACAGTGGGCTCAGGGAGGGTTAGAGCAGTCAGGAAGAGGCACATCCCAGATCCTATTCCTCTCAAGAACTCATATGCCACACTGGCAAATGAGGACAACCAAATAGAGGTACCCAGAGAAGTGGAAGGAAAGGATGTGGAGGTTAGCCAAGGAGGTGACCTCAGTGGGGAAAACAGTGGACTCCAGAGGAGGAGGAGGAAGCAAATCCTGGTGGGGGACTCCATCGTAAGAGGGATCCAGCTAGGAACACAGGAGGGAGAGGACAGGAGGTGAGGTGCCTACCAGGTGCCACGGCATGGAGGGATGGAAGGAAGATACTGGGGATCACTGGGAAGGCAAGACGGAGGGTGAGCTGGATGTCATTATCCACCTAGGTACTAATGACTTGGCAAATGGGGAGCCAAAGGAAGTTCAGGAAGAGTTTAGGAAACTGGGGAGGGGTCTCAAGCAAGTAGCTACTTCTGTCACTTTCTCAGAAGTACTACCTGTGAGAGGCAAGGGAGAGCATAGGAGTGCATGCATCAGGAACTTTAACTCATGGTTGAAGAACTGGTGCTGTGAGGAAGGGTTTGGATTCATTGGTGACTGGGGACCCACCTGGAGGGATGGAGGTTTGTTCAAGCCTGACGGCCTGCATCCATCCTGGAGGGGAATCCAAGTACTCAATGATAAGTTTAAATGCTACATTGACAAGCATTTAAACTAGCAAAGGGGGGTGGCAGGCCAGCAAGGAGGGTACCTACTTGCTCACCCCCCACAGCTAGCAGTGGAACCAGTGAACCAGAGGAGTGGCCATCTCTGCAAAGCGGTGTGCAAAAGATGGAGATTAGTGTCCAAAAGGTGGATAAGCAGAAAAGGGGCAAAATTCAGCAGAAGGGCAGACAGCAAGGAGAACCAGGGATAAATGACAACCAAGGAAGGGGCTGGAGTAGAACAGTGAAGCAGACTAGGGAGGTCAAATCATGGAAAGCCATGTGTGCAAATGCCAGGAGCCTTAGCAACAAGATGGAAGATCTGGAGGCTGTCATGGTACAGTCAGACCTGGACATTGTGGCCATCACTGAAACCTGGTGTAATAACCACCCAGACTGGGAGATGGCCATACCTGGCTACAACATATTCAGAAGAGACAGAGCAGGCAGGAAGGGAGGAGGAGTGGCACTGTATGTGAAAAATGACATAAGGGCCACAGAGATCCAGGAGGAACAAAATGGGGGAGAGATACTGTGGGTTAAGCTAGAAAGGAAAATGGGGCCAGCCATCCGCACAGGTGTGGTCTATAGACCACCAGCCCAGGAGGAAGAAACAGATAGGGAGCTGATGCTAGCCATCCAAAGGATGGCAGACAAGGATGAGGTAGTACTGGTTGGAGACTTCAATATTCCAGACGTGGACTGGAGCATCCCAGCAGCAGCATCAACTAGGAGCAGATTTATCCTGGACTCCCTTCAGGGTGCCTTCCTCAAGCAACTGGTCATGGAACCAACTCAGCAGAAGGCAATACTGGACCTTGTGCTCACAAACAGGGACAGTGTGATGGGGTAACAGTGGGGGAGCACCTGGTAACAGTGACCACCAGTCATTGTGGTTTGAAATCACAGAAAGAGCAGAACCAAACCACACAAAAACACGTATCCTGGATTTTTGGGGGCAGACTTTGGGAAAATGGGAAATACTTGAAAGAGGCATTAAGAGAATGGGACAGGAATCGAGGATTGAGGAACAGTGGGCAGTATTTAAAATGGGGATTATAAGAACAACAGAATTATGCATTAAGCAGATTAGCAGAGGAAAAGGAAGAGGAGACCATTATGGTTTTCCAAAGAGGTAGCAAAGAAAGTGAAAGCCAAAAGATAGCATTCAGGCAATACAAGAAGACACAGGCAGAAGGGGATAGGAGAAGTACCAGGAGAAACAAAGGAGGCAGGAAAGTCAGTAAGGGAAGCCAAAGCTCAGACAGAAGAACACATTGCAAAATCAGTGGTTAAAGGGACAAAACCTTTTACAGGTACATAAGTGAAAAAGAAAGACAAAGGAGGGATAGTGAGACTGAAGGGGAGAATGGGAGTCGCGTGGAGGATGACAACAGTAAAGCTGACATATTGAACAGGTATTTCTGCTCAGTCTTTACTGAGGAAGAGGGGTAATGGGTCTGAAGGGTACAAGGGGTGATAATGGTGCAGAAATGGACTCAAGTCCCTTTACACGAAAGGGTCCTGAAGGAACTGGAAGTAATAAGAGTTGACAAAGCAATGGGGCCAGATGAGGTGCACCAGGGTCCTTAAAGAACTAAGAGAGGTGGTGGCTGAACCTCTGGCTATCCTGTTTATCCAATCACTGGAAACAGGAGGTACCCAAAGACTGGAGGACAGCAGATGTAGTCCCCTTATACAAAGCGGGAACAAAGAGGAAGCAGGGAACTACAGACCAGTCAGCCTCACCTCGGTGGTGGGAAAGATCATGGAAGCACTTCTGAAGGAGAGATTGGTGGAACATCTGGTTGTCAATGGACTGCAGGACCCAAGGCAGCATGGTTTCTCCAAGGGGAGGTCATGTCAGACCAATCTCATTGAATTTTTTGACTGGGTGACTAGGGAGGTAGATCAGGAGAGGGCAGTGGACATGGCCTATCTGGACTTCAGCAAGGCCTTTGACACTGTGCCACATAGAAGACTATTACACAAACTGGGGAATATGGGTGTGGGCAGGACAGTAGTGTGGTGGGTAGGTAACTGGCTGGGTGGTGGGACACAGAGGGTGGTGGTAAATGGCTGTCACTCCACAGAGGGAAGAGTGACCAGTGGGGTACCACAGGATCAGTGCTGGGACCGGTCCTATTCAACATCTTCATCAGTGACATCCAGAGATCTAGAAGGCAGAATTTCACTGTTACTGATGACACAAAGCTCTGTAACACAGTAGACACACCAGAGGGTGTAGACAGAATGAGAAGGACCTGCAGAAACTTGAAGAATGGTCAAGGGTTTGGCAGTTGAAATTCAATGCAAAAGAAGTGCAAGATAATGCATATGGGGCACAAAAACCCTGGCACAATATATCAGTTGGGGTGAGGATATAGCATGCACCAAGCAGGAAAGGATCTTGGGGTTGTCATCTCTGATGACCTCAAGATGAGAAACAGTGTGACAAGGCAGCAGGTAAAGCAAATAGGATGCTGGGATGTATAGGCAGGGGCATCACCAGCAGGAAAAGGAGGTCATAATTCCGCTATACAAGACACTAGTGAGGCCCCACCTGGAGTACAGTGTACAGTTCTGGAGACCATACCTCGTAAGGACATAGACAGGGTAGAGAAGGTTCAGAGGAGGCAACAAAGATGGTGCATGGATTGCATCACAAGTCCTATGAAGACAGGTTGAAGGAACTGAACATGTACTCCCTGGAGAGAGGAGGAGAGAGGGATATGATAGAGACATTCAAGTATCTTACAGGGAGAAACAGAGTGCAGGAAAACACTATTTTTAAGCGAAAAAGATGTTCCAGGACTAGAGGGCATGGGATGAAGTTGGAGGAGGAGGACGATTCAGAGGAAACATGAGAAAGAATTTCTTCACAGAAGCGGTGGTGGACAAGTGGAACACCCTGCCAGAGGAAGTGGTGGGGGCTGAAACAATCACGGGATTTAAGAATGCTGGGATAGACATAAAGGAATTCTAGAGGTCATGGGTAAGGGGAAACAGACTTCTAGGAAAACAAACTGAACTTACAAGCTCAAATGGGCAGACTGGGTGGGCCATAGGCCCTTATCTGCTGACACTGTCTATGTATCTATGTATTAACTCATCCCCTGTGAGACTGACATGATTGGACACTCTTACCAGGCATAGGCGCCCAGTCCGCGACTGGTCCACAGATCCAGACTCTGCCTAGTTCGACCCCCTGGGGCGGAGAGTTTTCTCCTGCATGGGTAATCCTTTCTATTGCATCTCCTCAGGCACACCACATTGCCTATAACAGGCATCTGAGGGCAATGCTGGGTCAGGTGTTGGCATCGTTGCTTGATTTGAGGCAGCCAGGCAGGCCACAGCCCTCTCCATGATAGGCCTGGAGCAAGCAAGAGCATCCTGTGATGCCAGTTGCTTCATGACTAGCGGGGACAGCGATCTGCATCAGGTAGACAGCGTGATTTCACCTAGCAAGGCTATCGCCCCTGGCCCGGTGTAGGGCGATTGCTTCTGCATTCCGAGGGACCTGCCTTTTCTCTGCATTCCAGGGGGACCCACCTTTTCTCCCACAGGGTGAGGAGGGACCTGCAGGGGCACCTTCCTTCCCCCAGGGAATGGGAAACCCACCTCGCCCTGACCTGTCACAGGCTTAACTGGTCTGGAATGGGTCTTCTTTTCCTGTGTTTCCCCATAGGAGGCTTAGGGATGTCTGTCTCTCAGGGAAGTGCTGAACCCCCTTCGGGGATCTCAGTACTCACCCACCAGTGATGAAAGGTGAAGATTGACACAGGAAAGATATGGAAATTGCGTACCTACCGTAATTATTGGATCTTCCTGTGTATCATATCCATTCATCACTGAAACCCTCCCACCTTCCTCCGAAGGTCTCAGTCCCTGGACGATGCCTCCTCCCTGATTGCGCTCTTCTCAGGGAACCAATAAAAGCTTCCCTGTACAGCTTAGGGCCTCCCTTGCTCCTTGCACCCGATTGTGTTTCTTATGTCGAATACAGCTCTGAAGGCTACTTGTTACCTAAGCTGTCCCTGGAGAGTTTCCATGCTCTACTACCATGCTCATAAAATCACTGTCTGGAGTAGTGAAGAGCTCCCTCAATCCTGTTCATCAAAAGTATAGCCAGCTCCCCCACCTTAGCTATCTGGCTGCTGTTTTACTTCAAGATTGACAGCAATTTTGTGTCTAAATTCTAGCTCTCCAGCTGTCTCTCTAGAGAGAGCTGCCAGGCTGACCTCTCTCTCTCTTAATAACTTGAGATGCATAGGATATAATTGTGTCCCTCAGGGTGGGTTTCAGGGCATACCAGTATAGTGGGGCTGCACTATCGGCCTGTGGGTTAGTGCACAAGAAGTCTCAGTTATACACAAGTGTGACAGATCCATCACTCATGTATGATTCATGCCGGAAACTGGGTGGGGTATGACTCAGTTCCAGCAATAAAATTAAGGAGATCAGTTCCAGGATTAAAATGGACAGTTCCAGTGTAATTCCCCCACCAAAAGATGAAACTGAATATATCATGTGTTTAAAATACAACATACAATGAGGAACTGTGTCCCTCCCCATACCCTTGAGCCGGGCCAGTCGGGCTGTGTATCCAATGCGCATGCAAAGTCGGGCTGAGTCCCTGGTGGGTCCAAAGCCAGACAACTGTAGTATGTGTTCATTCTTCAAATGGACCGCTTTTTTCCTTTAACCTCTAATCTGCACATACAGTATCGTAGCCTTTTGGGGGACCATGCAATTCTTTGTTTATGTTCAGTAGTTAATAAATAAAGCCACACTGAAAAATCCCAATTCTGGTTCTGGACATTACAGTTATTGCTTCCTGTAGTTGGATTTACTTGGGTGCCCCTGTGCAGAGTAGTCAAACCTAGGTCTCTTGCCCCAGGTAACTTCATCCTTCCCCGAACCCGTAGATATGCCCCCACCAGGTATTGCTGCCAAATGCCAACAGCATGCCACCTGTCATTTTGGTAAAAGGGCAGGGGTGGGAATGGTTACATTAGTATCTCACCCCCCATTGTGTACTCTATTGTTTGTTTTAGGTACCTCCCAGGTGCATCTTGAGAGCACAGGGAAGTTAGGTGACTTGCTCATAGTCACATAATATGTAGGAGGTGGCTGTAGGATTAAAGTCCAGTTCTCAAGGTTTGCAGCCCAGTGCTCATAATCACTATGCTTTATTGCCTCTCCTAAAGTATGGTAACTTGCTGATGCTTCATTAATCTTTTTCTATACGCACCCTCGTTGTGAGATAAAAGCAATAAGACAAAACAATGTGGGCCTCGGGCTGAGACAACTGCCCACCAAGGAGCGTAGCAAGGCCCAAGGTAACAGGTGGGGCCTTACAGCCCCTGGAAGGGTGGCTATCTCTACCTAGAGCCCTCCCTTTAATGTTGCATTGTACATATGAAATGGGTTTGTTCATTGAGAAGTTTTAAAAAAAAAAAATCAGAATGTTAAAAAAAAAGTTGACATCTTTTAACGAAAAATAGTCCTTTCATTGGTGGTTTGTCACAAGGGGTTGCTGTGGCCATTTTTTTCCAGTCCCTGCTGCATATAATGAGGACCAGGAGTTTTAAGATGCCTCTTATTGGTGTCTGGTGGTTTACTTAACATTTCTCCCAGACTCTGCTACCTGATTTGTAGGACTGGGAGTAATTATTCGTGTTTACACTGCTGGCATGCGTGTCAGAATAGAGCTGGAGTTCCAAGTCCCTTCCCACCATTTCACATTTGCGCCCTTTAAGCCTTTCAGTATTTACTGTCCTTTCAAAATTCAGCCACCAGTATTAGAAGTTCAGTTACTACTACTGTAAGAACAACAGTCACGTTTCATGTAGAAATGTTCCGACGACTAGCAGCTCATGCAAATGTGGCCTGTCCTCCTTTTGTAGCATCCTGGCCTGTGACCTGGCCAGTCCGCCCCTGTCTATATTTTATATATATATATATCTCTATATATATATCTATATCTATATCTATATCTATCTATATATATATATCTACAGTGAAGATCACCAGGATCAAGCTCTACCGGGAGACAGATCCTGGGTATATCCTTATTCTGCATGAAGGACTACCAAGCAGTGAAAAGGATGTAATAATCCACCGGAAGGTGAATTATAGACTGGAGGATAAGGGTACTGTGGAGGGGGATACAGGTATAATGGTGGGGGAACCGATGCAGAATACCCCGGTGTAGGTCCACCCGGCATCAGCTATGGATCCCAAAGAGGACCAGCAGGCATTGGCTGCAGTGCAGGCTGAGGCTGAGGCGATGATGGTTGTGGAGTCATTGGCTGAGGCATCAGCAAGACCGGTACTGGCCTAAATGGCAAAGGCTGGCAATGTCTCATGGAAGTCATCGACATTTGCCCCAATGGTGATGGCGGCATGTGTGGGCTAGAGGATCCCAAAGGCAAGAACAGAGAAGGAGGTGAGCACTTGCTCTGGGTGATGCCTGGAATGACTCAAGCTGGTCCCGGAGTTGGGAACCAACAAAGGCAATGACTTTGCGGGGGGTGACAGTCAAAAACCTGAAGCCAGAGGTTCCAACCCCGGCTGAGCCACATGGCTGAGAGCCCATGGGTTCTAAGCACCTGAGCATCAGGGGTTGAGAAGCAGGGGATGATGGCCGCTGCCCAGAAGAACTGCTGCCCACTGGCAACTCAGAGGAGGCAAGGGCTGACAGTGCAGGCGGGGCTGACTCTGAATGGGAGGAATGCCTACAGGTGGTGTCTGCTCTATGCAGTGACTGTGAGCGACAGACTGACCAAGGACAGTCTCGGTGCTTGTCCTGGTGCTTGTGCTTCCTCCTTGATTTCTTTTTCTTATGAGAAGAAGAAGCCCTGGAAGACTGAGCCAGGGAATTTGAACTTTTGGCCTGTAGCTCCTTCTCCATCATGGCCAAATTCTACTTAAGCAGGTAGCTTTCTAAGGTCTTCAAACAGCTTCTCTGTGTGGTCTGGTTGAAGTTCTGGCAGTGCTGGCAGCCCTCAGTGTTGTGGTCTGGGCCTAAGCAGAGAAGGCAGGATAAGTGGCCATTCTTAGTGAGAATCTACTTGCCACTGGCACACTTTGTCGGCTGATCAGATGACAAGGCTGGAGAAGAAGACATAAACTTAGGAGAAAAAAATGAAAACTCAATGTTTTAAACACTTACAAGTAGAAATATAAACATGCGGGTTAAATGTGAGAAAATGGCAGTCGACTTAAGCTTGCGTTGATGGAGGTCTAACATGCACAGGTCGACAGTAGAATAGAACTAGGGTAGGTGTGGGGACTGCCCCCTTTTACAAGATAGGCAGACGTCAGCATACTGATGTTGATGGGGGCGGTCCACCATGATAGATTGTTAACTAGAAGTTTTGCATGTGGTCCTGCGCCTGGCGACTTCACTCCTTCCAGTGTTTCCTGCTGCAAGAACCCCCTCGAAGTAAGCTCTTTCATTCACATTCTCTGTGTGACTCATGGGGTACTTTACTTTTGCTACTTAGTGCTTAATGGAAAATTGTAATGCAAGAGAAAAGAGCATAACACATAGCCTTAGATAGTGACCAGCTGATTAGAAGCAGTCAAATCGCATGGCAAAGGATGAGGCAGCAGAAGAAATGTGCCCCATGAGTCTTGCGCAAATTGTAAGTGCAGTGCTCAGGACCTAAAAGTGAACCTGAAAAATAAATATTTTAAAAGTAAAAGCAGCTCTCCAAACCCGGAAGTGAACCAGAAGTGAGTGAGGAGCTAAAAAATAACTAAAAAATAGTGCACAGGGGAGGCAGGGGTGAGCAGCACTGTGGTGAATAACCAGGACCACATATGCTGTGATTCCACTGTGGAAGGATACAGTCTTGATATCCAGTGATGTGCTTCAACAGTCCCTTCTATATCTTGCATCATAGCAGTACGTCAGCATGGCTCTGCCCATGAAGCCGTAAAAAGAAAAGGAACCTGGTGATTTAGTTTGTTTCTGTCTTTGTCAGTATTGCCCAACTGTACGCAGTCACTCTGCCTGAGTGCAGTACACTCAATTTTGACTGGTGCAGTACACTACATAAAAGGGAGCAGGGGGGTTAGGGCTTGCTTTAAAAAAAAGACAAAACAGATCATGGGGGGGGGCTTGAGCAGAAGTCCTACCCCTTGGGGGTTGAACAAAACTGCTATCTGTAAATCAAGACAGAAACTATAGACAGCTGTCAAACAGTGTAGTGCCCTCCACTGACTGGTATACCAGTAGAGGGCCTGCTTTAAATAAAATGACTTGAAATTTTACTCTTTTAATGTTGCCTTGTGTGTGTGCAAGCAACATCTTGTGGTAGTAGGAGAAATGCAGAGGTGTATCAGTGTTGGCGAATGCAGGACATGCTTTAGAAGGTGTGTCACTCATTCTCTAATTAGCCAGCATGCTAGCGCTGACACAAGTATTATGCAAAGTGCCACCAACTTGAGAGAATTGTGCCACTGAAATCAGAAACAAGCTCGTCATGCAGCAGCACAGATGACATGCCTTCCGTATGTGCCTTTCCTGGTAAAATATTTCAATAAACATGGTGGCGGCTTCTGCCGTCCGCCATACAATCCCCAAAGAAGGCTAACATTAGGGGTGCAATCCCTGTGTGAGCATGTCCACCACCCTCCAACATTGTTTGGCACACTGGAAGCCCACCCCATGTGCTGCTGCTCAGAGAAAGCCGACCGCATAGGCATGTCGCTGGACCCGCTCCACCTCCATTGTGTGGCACACTGGGAGCCCACCACAGTGTGGCCAACATCACACCCCCCCAAAATTCATGGGGCACACTGGGAGCCCACCCCAGTGTGCCCAACATTTGTTTTATTTCACCTGTAAAGAAAGAAAATGGTCCTGCAAAGTCCAGTTTGTTTTTTTTATACCTGAAAAAAGAAAACCGTCCATCATCCTCAGGCCTCCCCTTCCCCAACCTGCACCTACCCTCTGTTTCTGTGTAGTGTGATATAACTCAATACCACCCACACTGTTGAGTATTATTTCTTACATAAAACACAGGTTCTAATGCCAGTATGGCTGTGTACATGGTATTCGTCTACTTAATAACTGCCTAAAGTATACACTACTGTAAACAGTCCCTACATTTCCAGCGTCTTACTTATCACTTTGTAAAGAACTTCATGATGCAGTGTGCATGAAAGGTTCTACATGTTGTGCTCAGTTTCAGGTGTATTATGTAGCAGCGAAAGAGAACTCTTCAAATTTGTAATACCCATATTTACATACAGTGACAGTCAGATACTTCTCATAAAGCTAATGCAAAAATACTTAATAGTAATGGCTTAGTGTTTCGGCATTGAACAATTTTTTTGCTTGCTTGAAATTATACTTCTTTAAAATGCCAACCAAAGCTTATGACAGAGTGCCAGTATGATAAATACGGCTTGCACTGTAACATCTGTGTTTGTAAGAGTTATGCTGTATCATTGCGGTAGGTAGATTAACTACCATGTCATGACTTAGTTGCTTAGCCAAATATTGGCATAACATCAATACCAAAGGTCCCATTAGCTTAGCCTTATCTGGGGTACAATAAGAACTTAATGGTTCATTTATTAAAGTAGAACTGGTTTCTTTCTTATGCACCATACTCTAGTGTATGCTGTAATTTAACATAGTTCCTCATAATGATAGATTTCATTTACGAAAGCATTCTTCATCTTCTCATAAAACAGCCATTAGTAGCTTACTAAATAATTACTTTTGCTACAGTACTAATGTTTATTTTGGCCCAATCAGCAAGTCAACAATTAATGGGCACAAGCTGCCTTGCTCTAAAGTGCTTTGATGGATTTGATTGCTTAATGCACTTTAATTCATGCTGAGGTAGGCTGCAACTAAAACATTACCCTTTATTTCAAGTACCATCCAATTAGGCCCCAATTTTACTGAAAAATTCACAAAACGATATTCCACCTCAATAGTCATGAAATGGTTCATTTGCTTCTATCAAAATGCATATATGTAAAGAGCAGCAAATACCTTCTGCATAATGTTACAAACACAATATGTAGGCACAGTTCAGCTTATATGTTATTTTAGCTCTGTATTTATTCTCATTGTTATTTATTATTGAGCTTATATGCATGAAAATATATGAATATACGAATACACAATTGAACCAGCAGAAAATGGCCTTGCAGTCTAACATACCTGCTTGAGTTTGTAGACCCCTCATTGTCTACTGAGGGATCTTCCCCTCTCCCCATTATCTTCACTTTCCTCCTCATAGATATTTTCTCTCCCCCACTTCCCCTCTTCCAAATGCAGCTTTCTTCTTTCCTCTGTCCCAATCTGTCTTAAAGCTGTTCACAGTCTTCAGGGAGACTACTTCATCCAGCAACTCATTCCACTTAGCTACCACCATCTCTGTGAGAAAGGGGCATGTCATTTCTCTCCTAAATTTTACCCCCACTAGCTTGAAGCCATGCTTTCTAGTAGTCCTGTTTCCAGTAAGGCAGAAAAGACCCTTAGCCTTCACCTAGTTGAAACCCTAAAGATACTTGAAGGTTTCTATCATGTCACCCCTTTCTCTTCTATCATCCAGGGAGTACATATTGCGATCTCAGAGTCTCTTCTCATATTTTCTGCCTTGCTGTGCCTTTTTGATTGCCCTTCTCTGGACCATTTCCAGTAGACTGATGTCCTTCTTTAGGTAAGAGCACAAACGCACACTGTACTCTAGGTGTGGCCATACCAGGGATCTGTACAGAGGCAGAATAACCTGCACTTTCCTGATAGTTATAGCCCTGGCTATGCAGTTGAGCATTTGATTCACTTTGGCTGCTGCTTTCTTGCAATGTGTTGAGTGCTTTAGGGCACTCATAAGGATCACTCCAAAGTCCTTCTCCTCCTCCTCTGACCTGGTAACCTGCATACCACCCAGCCAGTACTCAGTCTCTGGGTTCTCTGATCCCAAGTGAATCACCTTACACTTTTTTGGCATTGAATCCCTGTTACTGAATACTTGATCATTTCTCTAGCTTAGCCAATTCCTCCCTGAGGTCCTGTCTTCCTTCCTTTTTGTTTACTCTCCCAGAGCTTTCTGTCATCTGCAAGCAAACATATCTTACCCTTTGTTCTGATGTAGATGTTAAACAACACCAAACTGAGCACCAAGCCCTGTGGGACCCCACTAGTGAGTGGCCTAGCTTCCAAGAACTTTCCCCTGACCGCCAACCTCTGACTCCTGTCCTGCAGTAGGTTTCTAACCCACATAACTAGCTTTATCCATATCTCCAGGTCATCCAGTTTACTGATTACTCTCCTGTGGGGAAAAGAGTCAAAGACCTTACCAAAATCCACATACAGAATGCACACTGCTTGGCTTCTGTCCATTGCCCTGCTTACCCAGTCAAAGAAATCAAGCAGCTTAGACTAACAGGACTGCCCTGATACAAACCTGTGCTGTCTCTCTTGTCCTGGAGCCCATTTTCTTCAAGAAAGCTTATCATTCTTTCTTTCAGTATGGTTTCCATGAGGTTCCCCACTATCATGGTCAGACTGACTGGTCTGTAGTTACCAGGGTTGGCCTCATGCCCACTTTTGTGGAGTAGCAATAAATGTGCTGTCCTCCTGTCCTGGGGTACATTCCCTGACTCAAGTAAGGTGTTAAACAGGTGAGCCAGGGAATCATCAGCACATCTGCTAATTCCCTAAATACCTCCAGATGACTGGCATCAGGTTCCATGGATTTGTCTGCCTTCAGGGACTTTAAGCCCTTCATCACCCTGTCAACCTCAATCTCTCCATCTGTGTCCCCACCATCCCTATTGTACCCCCCCCACCCCGAAGTACTGGACAATCTTTCTCCTTAATGAAGACTGAACAGAAGTACTTGTTAAGTACTTCTGCTTTCTCTTTAATTCCTCCTGCCCACCCCTCCCACCTACTTTTCAACCTGATTATCCCAACCTTTATATTCTTCCTTTCCCTGATATACTGGATGAAAATGGTGCCAGTGTCCCACAGCATATGTCAGACACACCAGTAGGAGATTAAAACTGAGAATTCAGGAACATATTAGGACAATCAAAAGTGATGTATGTGACAGTGCCCTAGGGTCAAATTTGAAAGCTTCTCAGAATTGTAACTCCTCATCTGTGAAGTCTGGTGGTTTAAGCCATATCCAACCAAAAGCCAGAAGAGGTAACCAGCTGGTCCCTCTATAATACAATCAGAATCATGCTGCATTCATAATTTGAACTCTCTCCAACCAAATGGGCTGAATGACAAATTACGTTTTGCACCATTTTTATAATAGGCCATTTGTGCTAACTGTGGGTGACCTCCTTCACTCACCAATTAGACATACTGTAGCAAATGCATGCAGAGTTCACTACAGTGAATGAAAATGTCTGTCAGATGGAAGTTAAATATTGTGGTGTTAACATATTGCTTACATCTTGTGCTTTTTTACTCTTTAGGATCTCCAATGTTTTAACATGAAATACTTGCTTTGGAGGTTCTGATCTTCCCAGCACTTCTTTTTATTTATTTATTTATTTATTTGTGTCTAGGATTACAAAGTACCTTTGAGCCAAGGCTCTTTTACAAAGGTTCCACATCATGCTGGTTACAGGGTAACAGACACCAAAACATAAAACAGTTACAGGTACATGGTTTTAGACAGTAACTTTGCTTGACAAAATCAGACTGAGCAATGAGTAACTCAAGAGACAATAGGAGGAAGAGGGCAAGAAGGGGAGAGGGCTGAGGGTAGGGGAAGGCATAAGTGTAGAGGGTCAGGGTGAGGCAGCTGAGGGGCCTTGTCAGGTCACACACAGGGCAACTGCATTAGAAGTTGCATTGGACAGGTAAGTGCAAGGAGAGAGGGCAGATACTGACACCTATAAGGTCAGAAGCAGCATAGCGAATGAAGATGTTATGGGGTGCAAGCAAAGGTGGAGGTGCCCATTATGGAGTGGTGGAGCTTTTTTTGAACACTCCAAGCATTGCTGTGGATAAGGTGTCACTAGAGAGCTCATTCAGCCAACACGGAGCCCAGTGTGCAAATGACCTTTGGCCTTGGGATGTGCGGCAGTGGGGGATTTAAAGGATTTGGGGCTTAGAGCTCCTGGTGCTGGTGTTCTTGATGACAACTCTCTGAGATGATCCAGTTGTTGCTTCTGAATGCGGTGCAATATTTTATTTTTTTATTTTTTATTATAATTTATTCATTTATTTCATTTAACTTAATTGGAAGTAACACCTTTGTGCTACAGAGCTCATTCACAAAGGTTTCTCATCATCATCAGTGATAAAAACAAGCTAGGGCTGGTACTATGAGCAGATCCAAAGCTGCCTAGTCAAAAATATGTTTTAGAGAAATTCCAAGGTAGAGGAGAAATAGTTCTATTGTATACACTATAATTAGAGGCTGTTTAAGTATCTTAGTCTGTTAGCGTGGGCCGGACTTTCTGTTATGTCAGATTGAAGTCCCACCTAGGGCTCTAGGAGAGGGAGAATATTCTTATATTTACTTTTGCAAAACTTTAAAATGATCTGTTGTTATCTATTGCTATTTACCTATTGGAGTACTGCGTGCAGTTCTGGAGACCCCATTTCTGCAATTACACAGACAGGAAGGAGGCAGCTCAGAGGAGGGCAACTAAAATTGTGCAGGGTCTGCACCAGAAGCCATACAAACAGAGATTAAAAGAGCTTAATATGTATACCCTCGAGGAAAGGAGGAAGTGGGGGGGGGACATAATAAAAACTTTCAAGTACCTTAAGGGAATCAACAAAGGCCAAGAGGGTAGCATCTTTCAGAAAAAGAGATGTGCAAAAACAATGGGGCACAATTTGAAGATAGAGGGGTGACCACTCAGGGGCAACATGAGGAAGTATTTTTTTCATGGAGAGTGTGGCAGACACATTGAACAGCCTTCCTGAGGAGGTCATGGGTTCAAAAACAGTGCAGGAATTTAAGAATGCATGGAACAGATACAAGGCAATTCTAGTGGGAGGTAGGAGGAAGTAGGCTGTTGGTAAAACTAGGATGTGCAGCATATCCAATTGGTAATTAATCTTGTAGACTGGGTGGACCAAGCGGTCCTTATCTGCCATCAAAGTCTCCATTTCTATGTTTCTATGATTTAAAATGTGCAGAGATGCTGTGTAGATTTAAAGTAGCTGTTAGCTGTTTACTTGATAATCATGGTGGCATTTGTTTTAGTTTAATATAGAGTCAGACCTGATTAATCTATATATGGTTAATTGGTTTTTTTCTTACTATTTGAATGCTTATGCACTGTGACAGAAAAAAACCCTGTCTAATTGTCTCTTTGAGCTGGAATTCAGGGATTCCTGAATCCATAACTGATGTTAAAGCTCAGAGATAATCCTCTGCATTTATTTTTATTTTGTTAGTCTGGATGAGGTGCTACATGTACTCTGCAATTGTCAGAGCTGCTAACTGCTCTCTGCACTTAAGCATCGATTGCCCTGCCAATCTGAACAGTGCATAACAATGGCAGTGGAAGCAGCAGGACAGAAATGCAAGCAGCGTAAAATTTTGATCACACAGAAGTGTGAGATATGTTTCTGGAAACTGGTAAACCCTGCTTAAACTTACCATTACATGGCATCTTGTGCAGCACAGGCATTTGGATTCAAGCTGGGATCCAGCACTTGTGATGATATCTGGAGGGTGAAGGGGAAGTGGCCTGTGGCTTCTATTGATTCCACCTCACTGACCCATCTTCATCTCAGACAGTACAACAGTGTGGAGATGGCACCGAGCCTATAGGTCACAGAGATGAGCAGCAAGGGTGCAGCTGTCTCAGACTTCATGGCCATCAAAAAAGCTAAATTTGTTGGTGAACAAATAGGTGTCTCTGACTTTGGAGATCCCTGGGGGTGGATCCAATGCTTTAAAAGTCTCCATGGGTTAAGCAGTGAGGTTTATCATGGTGAAGCAACGAGTGCTGACCAGACTGCTGTGGTGTCTGGTCTGCTCCAACTAAGGGGCATACTGGCAGGTTTCTGTCCAAAGGACATTTACAACCTACACTAAACCAGTCTGTTCTACCAATTGGGTTTGCGGGACAAAGAAATCAGAAAAACTCCTGACTGTAGCCCTTTCCTGTAACACCAATAGCAACAGTCACAAAGTTAAGACATTTAAGAGCAGCAATGCCAGAAAGCAATGTTGTTTTGTGGGTGATTTCTGCTCTGAACTGTATGCCCATTACCAAGTGGACATAAATGCATGTATGGTTGGCAGTAAGTTCAAGGACTGGGTGATTGATTTTAACTGCAGAATATGACTTTAACAAAGGCACATAATCTTGTTAGTGGACAATGCCACTAGGTATGCTGTACCCCCTAACCTGTCGCATGTTAAGGTCCACTTCTTCCCACCAAATACTACCACGCATATCAACCTACAGAAGCCGGAATCATTAAGAAGTTTAGGTACTTTTACAAGAATCAGCTGTGCCATCACTTTATGGCATGTGTAGAGATGGTAAGGATATTTAAGTTACTGTACTGCAAGCTCTCCTTTTCATTCATTCATCTTTGTGTTCAGTGACTGAGAGCACAATTCAGAACTGGTAGAATGAACAAATCCTGCCACACTCCTATATAAACCCCCTTGTACCTGAAAGTCAAACCACAGTGCCAGCTTCAGAAATGCTGGTACTACAGGTTCTCATTCACTGGAAACCTGCTGCCTATGTGGAAGCCCTTACTGAATAACAGTTCATTGACACTGAGGATGAACTGGAAACATCACCTCCTCTAAGTGATACTGAGATCCTGGCCATCATCCATCCAAAGGAGAATCCTGATGATGATGATGATGGTGATGATGAGGACAAAGACTTCCTGGACTCACAGATGTCAGATCTGCCACAAACCCCTTCCCCATATCAGGATCTAAGGTTTTTTTGAGACTAAACACACACCTCTCCTACCCTGAACAACATCCTGTTACTGAGATGAGAAAGCACTTTGATTACATGCTAGACTTAAAAATTTAATTTCAGCACAGTCAATCAGGTTGCTGAAATAAAAGAACATCATTGTATATTTCTCTAAAGAATAAAATAAAAATAAATGTATGCCACATATAATGTTTGATGTCATGTCTGTCCTGTCTGTCTTGGGTTGTGCTGTGTTATAGAATTATTTTGTTTGTATTGCTACAGCCAAATTTTGAATCAATATATCTGTAAGTACTAAACGTGGACGGTGATTTGTTAATCCATCAATTTTTAATCTGGTAACATTTAGTGAAATACAAACACGTCTGGATTAACCAGGTCTGACAGTAATAACTTTTCCTGTTTGTTTAAAATCTCTACCACATTCAACCATCTTAAACTCTTAGCTGCATTGTTTTCAACTTTCTGCAATTGTCACCTTCACTGTGACTATGTCCAGTTTATTGCACCTTGCACTTTAAGTGCTTGTCTAAAGGCTTGAGTGATGATTAGGCAGATTTATTTTGTGCAAATTCATCAATCAATTGTAGTAATTACTGCAGGTCTGTCTGTATAAAATGCTCTGGGGCTGGAGTTTCAAAAATGGAGAAGATTATGACAAAAGTTGGGAGGGGGCTTCCCTTGCGCACCCACAGGTTTTGACTCATGTGCCATATTTTTGTATGCTGTTTGCAATCAGCTCCGTGATTTATCACAGCTTGTGACTGTTTTCCATGAGCAGATGCATTGAATTGCTGCACCTAGCAATATCAGGCATAATGTCCTCTACAGCTGCTCCTGTGGCTAAACATTGGCATATCCAGCAAAGCAGAGTTTTTTTTTTTCATCACTAGCAGGTTGCAGCATAGGACTTAGTCTCTGTGCAATCTTCAGCCATTTCACAATCTGGTCCCTGGAGCGCAGAACACCAATCTCTCAATCAAACCCTCAGATGTGAGAGGCAAAGTGTTGGGGTAGTTGGTCAGACAGTCTCAGCTCTCTTGGTTACAATACTGTTGGTGTAAGTGTCCATCTTTCTGATGTTTTGCAACTGCACTAAGCACTATTTGCACAGCTCATCTTATATTAACATCTTTGTCATGTATTCAGCACTGATCTTTTTATATTTGTTGGCACATGTGCAAAACAAACAACTTGGATGTGTGTCAGCACTGCATTACTTTTGAAAGTATACGGGTTTTGGGGGCCAATGGAGTTGAGCATTGTGGAGGCTGGGCTGTGAACAGTGTATTGGAAGCAATCTGATGATGACTCTCTTCTGCTTTCTGATGGGTGGAAACTTCCTTACATATGAAAGGACAAAGGTGATCCTATCTTAAAAGATTTTGCTCATTAGCATACCAACAGGAGCTGATTATCATAAACCTCCTCCTCCTCCTGCTGCTAGTTCCACTGCCAGTATTTCCCTTCCCAATGGATCCAACTTTATATATTTTACTGGTGACAGGTGCTCTTTCAAACCCTGCCACTGGTATTCCCCCATCCTGCCTGATCACACATTTAAAACATTACTAGTGGTGGGTGTTCCTTGAACCCCCTTCACTAGTATCCCCCATTCCTCCCAATCTACTCTTGCCATATCACTGGCAATGGGTGACCAACCCTGCAGCTCATATCCTCCCTCCCAGCCAACTTGGCATTCTTCAACACAGCATCTCTTTAAATATCACCAGCAGCAAGTGCTCAACCCTGCTGCTGGTATCACCCCTCCCACATGACCAGACACCCTCCCACATATGTCAACACTGGGTGCCACCCCTGGTGCCAGCTAACTCTCCCAAAGCACACTGTGACACCAAGGTACCCAACCCCAGTGCCGGTAACCAACAAGTACCTGAAAAGAAGAAACCATTCCCTTGTCATCTTGTCCCTCTTCAATTTTGGTTTCTTCTGTTATAAGAAAACCATCTCTTGACACTGTTTGCTTCTTTCCAACCCTCTGGACCCCCACCCCAACTCCCCTCTCAGCACCTACCACTCCACATTCCCCAGCACCTCTCACTTACCTATCGGGTCCTCCTCAGATGACTGGCATGTCTTGCTGCTTCCAGCACTGACTGGAGCTGAGTAAAACAAGATAAGTTTGGTTAATGTCTTTAGTATAACTGGGCTCCATTTCTCCCCGCAGGGTAACTCTGTTATAGTTTGCCATTATGAACAGCTTGTTATAATGGAGTTTGCCCATTAAGAGGTAGACCAGGTTGTCCTGGTGCACCCCTTCCCTTTCCATCAAGATGGTGTGCTCAGAAGGGGAGGGGGGAAGGAAAGGGAGGGCCTGGGGATAGAACAATGGGCAAGCAACAGGAAGGGGAGGGGCAAGTGGAGGTACATAAGAGACAGCACAGAGGTAGTTCAGCCACTTTTGCTGGAGTTTTGATCTACATCAGAACTGCAGCACTACAGATTGGCAAACTAGGATTTTATTTTGGAGCTGAGGTTTGTGCACTACAGACAAGAAGGTAAGGCAAGAAACAAGTGGGCTAATAAAAAAAGAGAGAATAAAAAGAGTATAGAATATATATATAGATGTAACATATATAATAAGGTGATACTCGAGGAAAATGGTACTGTATTGGAATGCATTTAGAGAAAGAACTGTGAGAATCAGCAATTGGTTGATAAGAGTTTTGTCCAGAAGGGCTAGTTTATAAACTTTGCACAGGCAAGTTCTAGCGTTTGTTGCCTGGAGAGTGTATCACTTGTGATAGTCAACTGAGTCATGGGGGGAAGTGGAAGAATGTCTGTACAGCATGGGGACAAGCCTTGGCACTATGTTAAGGAAAGTGGGGCCTTGTGTGATGGCAGAGGGAAGGTTTCCCTTGCAATGGGAGTGTCGTATTGTCCTGAGGGCAGCTTGCCCTGGAAATGCATATATTTGATGATTGTATTACTCGCTGAATTGATTAGGGGGTTTATGAGTGACATCACAGGCAGAAATAGGTCAGGGGGTAAGATGTGGAGCAAAGAGGCAGAGGGGCAAGCAGGTAGAAGCACCCTCGAGCGATGACCACATGGTGTGACGTCAAACGGCGCGGGTGCATTGCAATGAGAAGCAGCGCTTTTCTAAGCACATAGCACAGTAGCTGGTGCCCTTCTGGGCAATCTAATTTGTTGTCACTTTGTTTTAAAAACAGATTCCCAGTGGGAATTATGGAAGGGCATAGAGGCAGAGGAGCATGCCAGGAGAGCTTCTGTGAGCGGCGACCACGTGACATCAGACACCATGGGGCACTTTTCAGTGAGAGATAGCGCTTCTCTAAGCACGTGGCCCAGCATTTGGTTTCCCTGCGGCAGGGTTTCTCAGTTGTTTAAAGGACATAGCAGGCCAATTCAGTAGTAGGCAAGGAGGCAGATGAGCATGGCAAGAGAGGCCTGCAGGCGGCTACCACATGGCTTGATGTCAGGCGCCGCGGGTGAGACCGGCGAGGGACAGCATTGCTAGGCTGTATGCCATTAGGGGGAGGGACAGCAGAAACAAACAGAAGTGGTGATACTTGAGGCCCCTCAGAAGAGGGGGTTGGGAGGTCTGCTGACCACATAGGATTGACAAGGCATGTCGGAGTGGGTGGGGTGGGCGAGAACAGAACAGGCTTAGAAGACCTGCAGCCAGAGGCATGTGAGAGCATGTGGGGAGGGCATTTATGGGCCAGGAGGCCACAAGATGAAGTGCAATAGGGCAGTTTGACAGTAAGTGATCGGAGGCCAGCTAAGGGGGGGCGCAGGAAGAGAGGCTAGGCCTGACAGGCCAGGAACATGGTGGTGGGGGCCTCGGGGGGGCATAATAGCAATGTTGGGACTCCTCAGGGGAAGAGGGGGCCAGCGCTTAGGCTGGGAGGCCACGTGGTGCACCCCTGGAAATGGTATATGCAGGGAGGATATGTCTAGGCCTGGAAGGCCACAGGAGGCAGTGCATGAGGTACTTAGCGGCCATGAATAGAGGCCGGGGGGCACACACGAAGAGAGGTTTTTGGCCTTACTTGCCCGGGATGGGGCGTTATAAACCAGGGCATAATTTTGGGCGGACAGTATTAAATGGTGGAGGATAAACAATTTGGGGGCCAGGAGTGCAGTTTTAGTGCAAGAAAAGGCACGTTCTGACTATTAGCTGGCGGGCTTTGGAAGCAAGCCTGGCCCTGTGAGAGACTTTCATGGGCAGAACTTTTAATAACAGAATTTTCTTGTCCTTTTTTCAGTTATATTTACAGGAACAAGAAACAAGGAACAATGGCACCAAAGAAGAGCAGGCCTTCGGAAGAGGACACCTGCAGGGCAATAGTGGAGTTGGCGGAGAAAGCTATTAGAATGTGGGAATTAGTGGAAGGAGAGGAGCCTGGGAGATCCGGGGAGAAAAAGAAAGTGGGGAAGGGAAAAGAGGGCAGAGGAAAATGGGTGGCCAAGCCACACAGCCCAACCAGGGTACAGACACCAATAGTGGGGCCTACCAGGGTGGCTAGCCCAGTACCTCTACAGCCCGTTGACCCGGTACCATCAGTACCTCCCCAGAACCAGGTTGTGGTTCCCATAGTGGAGCCCAGACTGGATCCACAGTGCACAGCACTTCCTCCACCGCTGCACTTAGGGCAACCACCCTTTCAACCAATGGAGACCATGCTTGGAAACCAAGAGAACTGCAGGCAGGAAGGAATGGATAAGGCCACAGGTAACTCACCAGGCTCCGTGGGTGACAGCATTAAAGAGTATATAAGCCAAATTGTTTTGGCACTCCGGACAGGGAGTTTGGGCAAATGGAGTCAGCACTGGCCAAGATCAGGGTAGGGAAAGAGGTGCTGAAAGGAAAGGAAAGGAAAGGAAGGAAGAGTAGAAAAAGACAGAAAAGGAACAAAAGAGATAGGAGCTCCAGGGATGAGAGTGGGGGAATATGTATCGGTGGCCACAAAAGAAAAAATATGGAAGGGAGAGTATATGGATATTTTCACTTTAGTAAGCCTGGAAGTGGCAGCGAAATACGAGGACACAGAGAATATAGGTAAGACGAAATGGCAGCAGTGGTAGTTTTGTTTGGCAAGAAGGAGGAGGACAAATTCACTAAAGGGAAGACTTGGGAAGGGTGGTTTGTAGGTTTTGCCACATTCTCACCCATAGTATTGGAGAAGAGGCCTGAGTTGGGCATCCCACTCATCACATATTCATTGATAATCAGGAGAGCAAAAGCAAAAGGGGGAGTGGGATGTATATACTATGATGAATTCTTTTGGCAGAGAATGGCAATGTATGGGGATGTAAGATGGGACACGAAACGGCTTGACTTGTGGATAGGCTATGTAACAGATCAGTCCACGCCAGAGGGAGAGTTCTGGAAAAAAGGTGCCGTGCTACAGAGATGTTGCTGGCCTACAATAGGACTTTTTGCTCCTGGCCGCAGTGCCATTTTTGGCATGCCTGTTCAAAATGTGGGGGATCACATCTGGCGAGCAGATGCAGGATGACATGGGTACAGGGAACCCAAGGATCTGGCCGGCAAGGGTCAGGTCAGCAGTTTTCTTGGGAAGGGCAGGGATATAAAGGGCAGACATGGAATAGAAGGGGGAGGAGTAGGGGACATGTAAATAGAGGGAGTCAGAACCATAGACCAGCAAAGCTGGACATGAAACAGAAGGGGAGACCTGGGTGGAGAAAAAGAAATAAGGACAAGAGAGCAATTTAATGAAGCTTGAACCCCGATCAGGATAGAGGCATGGAGAGAGTGGTTAGATAGATACCCAGATAAGAAAACAGCAGAAATGATTAAAAAAGGTTTTTCCACAGGTTTTTCGTTGCAGTGTGAGGGCTCAAGGCAAGCCAGAGAAGCGAACAATCTGGTTTCAGTGAGGGGGAAGGAAGAAATGTTAAGACAAAAAATAGAGAAGGAACGGGCAGCAGGGAGAATAGAAGGACCATATGATATCCCCCCAATGCAAAATATGAGGATTTCTCCATTGGGTTTGGTCCCCAAAAAACAGGAAGGGGAGCACAGGGTGATTCATCAACTATCTTTTCTGGAAGGTGATTCAGTGAATGATTTTATCAGAGAGAAATACAGTAAAGTGACATATTCCACACTGGAAGATGCAGTCCAGATTACCCGGGCAACTGCGGATGCATGGATGGCAAAGACAGACATAGAGTCAGCTTTCAGATTACTTCCGATTAGAAGAGAGGATTGGGACCTGTTGGGTTTTAAAATTGGGGGACAGTACTATTTTGATAAAGCCATGCCCATGGGCTGCTCTATAGCATGTGCGACATTCGAAGCATTCAGCACATGTTTGCAGTGGATATTTCAAGAAAGAACTGGTTATAAAACAGTGATTCACTATTTGGATGATTTCCTTTTTATAGGCACTGGGAGAAAAGAGACAGAAAAAATGTTGGCCAGCTTCCAAGAGTTGTGTAAAGAACTAGGGGTCCCATTGGCACCTGAAAAAATGGAAGGGCCTGGTAAGGTGTTAGAGTTTCTGGGTATTGAGATAGATGCCCAAGGGGAAATATTTTGGCTGCCAGGCAAAAAAGTGAAAAAATTGAAGGAACTAATTCAGATGCACACCAGTAGAAGAAGAGTACAACTGAAACAGGTACAACAGGTATTGGGACACCTGAACTTCGCATGCAGGGCTATTGGGCCAGGGAGGGCTTTCACCAAAAGGTTAGCTAGGGTTACAGCTGGAGTAACCAGACCACACCATTGGGTAGACAAGACAAAAGGAGTCAAGGAGGATTTTAAAGTATGGGAGGAATTCCTGAGGGAATATAATGGCTGCTCCTTCTGGCAAGAGGAATGGGTGTATAACACAGACCTCAATCTTTACACAGATGCAGCCGAGGGCCTAGGCATGAGGGGCTACCTGAGGGGCAGATGGTTTACAGAACTGTGGCCTTTAGACTGGGTAAGGGATGGTAAGGTAAAAGATATAACATTGTTAGAGATCATGCCAATCTGGGCATGCACCCTGGTGTGGGGGGAAGAATTACGGGATCAAAAAGTGACATTTTGGTGTGACAATAGAGCAGTGGTAGAGGTTCTGAACTACAGGGGAGCCAGGTCAGAGATGGTCATGCAAGTTTTGTGACTTCTAGTGCTAAGGACATTGGAGTTGAACATGTCATTGAGAGCGAAACACATAGAAGAGGTACACAAAACCCTGGCTGACAGCCTTTCCCATCTGCAGCTGGAACATTTCCAGATGCTGGCACCAACAGCAGAGGAGCAAAACATGCCCATACCAATGGACATATGGGATGCTGGCAGGAAGGAGCAGAAATGTTTTTCCGCAGTTCATGGACACCATGGACTCTGAGGGCCTACGATAGGGCCTGGTGAGTGTTTCAAACATTCAGCACAACACACCACATGAAGGTAAGTAGGCCACTCACAGAAGAACAATTGGGGAAGTTAACTGTAGAGCAATGGCAGAAAGTAACAGCCCATGCCACCATGTGGGTCTACTTGGTAGGGATTAGTGTTATCTGCAGTCTAAAAGGATGGAAGGACCCAACAAAATCAATGTTAATTAGAAGAATGATGCAGGGATGGGGTAGATTAAAGCAAGGGATGGTGGATAATAGAAGACCAATAGAGGAACAGTGGTTGGTGAAACTGAAGGGTGTGTTACCAGCAATATGCAGATCAAAGGCCAAGGCCCAGTTATTTCACACGATTTATGTGATAATGTTTGCAGGGGCCTTGAGAGTGAGTAAGGTGGTAGGCCACAGCAAGCATGACAGGAAAGGGGGATTTGAATGGGAAGATATAAACTGGGGGATGAAGGAGATACAGCTCATGATTAAGAGGTCAAAAATGGATCAAAGGGGACAAGGTTGCATGGTAACATTAAAGAAACATGTAGAAGTTGCAGTGTTCCCAGTGCAGGCTTTGTGGGCTTTTACAGCAGAGTGTGGGAATAGGACAGGGAGATTATTTCTGCATTGTGATGGAAGTAGAGTCACAAGTTATCAAGTCACAGCATTGCTCAAGAAAGACATGCAATTCCTAGGGGAGGATCCGATTAATTATTCTTCCCACTCCTTACAGATAGGGGCTGTCTCACAGTGGGCAGCAGCAGGGGAGACAGTGAATATTTTAGAGAAGGGGCACTGGCAGTTGGCCAGTTATAAAAGATACATTCGAACACTGCAGTGTGAAGACTAACGAATCACCTATGTTTTGTTACAGATATGGGGACACGGGGGGTAGGGAGAGGTGATATGATGGTAAGAAACTAAGACCATATATAAGATATTTATTCTGTTTAAACCCTATAGGAAGAGGAAGGAGCATGGAAGTCTGGATCTGCGGCCACTCTTTTGTATATTGGGCAGAAAGGAGAGCTGAGAAAAAGGCTGGGGGAAAGCAACTTTACCAGGATGTGAAGCAATGTAAATTGGTATGGCGTGGCATCCGAGGGATGAGTTGGGCACCACTGCTCCCCACCTTGAAAGAGCTGAAGGAGTGGTAACCCATTCCAGACTTAATTATTACTCCAACCAAGGCAAACGTTCCTTCAAATTTGCTGCCTCCCACCTATGGAACTCCCTATCAGCTAGTTTGACTGACTCACCCACCCTTAACCAGTTCAAGTCTGGACTCAAACTATACCTTCTCAATCTCAGTCTCTGTGTCAGCAACCGTTAGCTCCCTAGTCCAGGTCTCATTTCCGCTGCACTGCCTTGAACCTCCCTTCATCCTGCATGTATCTCCAAAACTACGATGTAAATTTTCTGTTGTTGTCTAAATTCTCTACTAATTGGTGTGTAACTCAATGTCATGCATTGCTAATAAGAGCCTGAATGTGAACCTGATTTCTACCCCTGTATACTGTTGCTAATGTGTATTTGTGTAACTAATGTAACTACTGTAAATAATACCTGAGCCTGAATGTTAACCTGATTTTTACCCCTGTATACTGTTGCTAATGCATATTTGTGTAACTAATGTAACTACTGTAAATAATGCATCTAAATGTCTTTTTCTGTAACTAATTCCGGGTCGCCCCTGAGAAAGGGATCTCTGGTCTCAGTGGGTTTACCCAGTTACCAAAATCCAAATAAATAAATAAATAAATTATACATTTAGGGGGTAATGACCTTGAGGTAAGCCATGGGTGGACACATACATGCAGATGAAAAGGGACTTAGAGACAATACAGCAGTGGTGGCCTGAGGTATGCCTTGCCTGGTCGGATATGATACCAAGCAGGGTTTGGAGACATGAGCACAGTGATAGAGCTGTGGATAGGACCAGGAGAAAGATGAACAGAAGGGTGGGGACACTGGTAAGGAAAATGGGAGGACAAGTAATACTGCAGGGTGTGGAAGAATGGGTAGAAGATTTTTACAGGTCAGGTGGCTTGCACCTGTCAGATCTAGCCATAGATATGTTCAATACAGAAATGATGGGTTTTATAGAAGCATGGAGAAGGCATGCAAAAAACAGGTAAAAAAAAGGGGAAAAGAAGGATTGGAAAGTGGGTTCCCTGAGGTATGGGGGAACAATACCCTAAGTGAGGGGAAAGCCAGTTATCCAACGCAAGCTGGAGACCAGCTAGTGGGGAAAAGGAGGGGAAGAAAAAGGAAAAAGACAAAAGGAGGAAGAAGCTGAAGGAGAAAAGCAGTCTCGGTTTTCACTGTTACCTAACAGAAAGGAGAAAAAGGCACCCAGGTTTTCATCTGGGGGGAGCAAAAAGAGGAAGAAAAAGGGATGATCAGAGATTGATATGTGGATGAAAATAAATGAAATTGTGAGAGATATAAGAATAAAAGATGATAAAATGGAACATGGAATTATGATATATAAATAAATTAATTGCTGATCTGAGCACAACAAACAATGGTCTCTGTCTTTTTGTGAGGGAAAAGGGGGGAGTTCGGGACAATGGAGTTTGCCCTTTAAGGGGCAGACCAGGTTGTCCTGGTGCACCCCTTCCCTTTCCATCAAGATGGTGTGCTCAGAAGGGGAGGGGGGAAGGAAAGGGAGGGCCAGAGGATAGAACAATGGGCAAGCAACAGGAAGGGGAGGGCAAGTGGAGGTACATAAGGGGCAGCACAGAGGTGGTTCAGCCACTTTTGCTGGAGTTTTGATCCCTCCCACCCACTCTACAACACAGAGCAAGAGGGGAAAACAGTCAATAAGGGACTGTACGGTAGGTCTGTCAAAGGTGGATAACAGATGTGTCTGGTAGGACGATTATTGGACTGTCAAAGGTTGGTGGCAGGAAACAATATGGTTATTTGGACTGCCAAAGGTGGATGGCAGAGAAAAGGGGAAAGGGGGTAAGGGGGGAAGAAAAAGAAATAAGACAAAAAGAGGAAGAAGCTGAAGAAGAAAAGCAGTCTTGGTTTTCACTGTTACCTAACAGAAAGGAGAAGAAGGCACCCAGGTTTTCACCTGGGGGGAGCAAAAAGAGGAAGAAAGAGGGATGATCAGAGATTGATATATGGATGAAAATAAATTAAATTGCGAGAGATATAAGAATAAAAGATGATAAAATGGAACATGGAATTATGATATATAAATAAATTAATTGCCTGAGCACAACAACAAACAAAGGTCTCTGTCTTTTTGTGAGAGAAAAGGGGGGAATCCGGGACAATGGCATTCACACACTAGGTTTTCCTAAGAGCCCATGAGCACACTCAGGCTACTTCAACATATGAAACAACAACAACCAACCAACCAACCAACAGGAAAGTGAAAGTGCCAAATGGAACTTACAAGTATATCTCCTTATAACTCCCAGACTGTGCAGAATTCAGACTGCAGCCTTCTCCATGCAGATATGAGAGGAGACTTGCAGAAAACCAGGAGCCCCAAAATTATATAAAACAACGCCTGTGGCACTGAGTAAAACATGAATTTCATATACATCTTTACTGTTGGATGCTTTGCTCTTGGGGTTAATGTAGCATCTTATACTTCAGCTGTGCATAAAATTCTCGTTACATATGCCTCCCCCCCCCCAAGGAATTAGACTATATTTCATGAGTTTTGAACTTTATACTCATAACTTTGTATTTTTTTTTACATTTTTACACCACATTTTAAACATAGACATTTTGGGACTCTACCTCAAGAACAAGTTAGGTGACATTTTCAACCTTACTGAAATTTGATTTTGCAGTCCACAAAATCGCCTTTCAAATGGGATTAAAAAAAATCCACTTGTCTTGTTCAATGGGGATGGGTCATAAAAAGGCTATGTTGTAAAGTATAGTGCTAACCCCAATTTTTATGTCATCAACAAAGCTCTCAGGATCCATGCAGTAGCCTCAGATGTATTATTAGTAGTGCAAACAAGCAATTCAGCTCTGACAATGCTTCTAGCAGGAGGACCAAAATGTTAGGTCAGCTCACCTATCCTTGGTAAGTACATTGAAAAAATTGACAAAAGCTGTGCCCCCATTTCAAATTAGATATTGCATCTCAACTGGCCTATACTGGGAAAATACTTTAGTAAAATGGATAAAAACCGCACCCCAAGCTCATCCCTGTAGCACAGCAGTAGTGCTATGGCTTGCTATGCTAGCAGCATGCATTCTGAAACATGTGCTGCCACTGGTGGATTGCCTGCTGAGCAAGGATTGAGCATCCTGAGGACTGGTCTCCTTCATTGAGGAAGGGAGGATGCTGTTCCCTCTGTGTGACAAATAATTGGTGGAGACCAGTCAACAGTATGGTAGGAAGCATGGAGAGGAGAGGGGTTGCTGCTGGATGCCTGTCATGCATCTGTGCCACCACACATATGCATGACTGGCTCTTTGCACTCCACCACCCAAGGGGAGTGCATCAGGTGGCAGTAGAAAAATGCTGGCTGTCCAAGCTGGCACCTCCTGCAGGCTCTTGCAAAAATAACACAGCTGACCAACCACCATGTTGTGGTATAGGGTAAGTGCTGGATAACCTGCAAGTATGTGAGAAGGTCAGTGAGTGAACTGGGGAGTTCCTAAAGGTGAGACCAGAATGAGAAACAGAGCTGTTGAAAATAAAAAAGCAGGACCACACTGAGCACAAGATAGAGCATTTTGGTTGTGCCATCCTGGGTAACTGCAGTGTAAAAATATGTAAAAGAAGGACCCTATTGAAAATAAGATGTTGCTGCTGCTGTAACTTGTAACAGCATGTAAGCAAACATCTTTGTCATTGACAAATGCTTGTTTTCTAATGGTGCTGGGAGTCAGGTTTGCACAGTTTATTAAAGATAGCTTCAACTACATGGCGGGGGAGCTCAGGCAGGAACTCAATCAATGCAAAATCCCAGTGGTGGACCTATTGACCTGTCTCCACCAAATGAAACTTTCAACAAGGTTAATGGCAATGGGAAGGAAAAGGAGAGAGGGAGGTCAGATATTGGTATGTGCTAATGCAGGAAGGCAGGGAAACAAAATGCTACAACTGCAAATACTAGTAATCAAAGAAAATTGAACCTGGTGGCTGTCATGGAGACATAGACAACTCAGAACCAAGACAAACAGAAGGAGTGGCATTGGTATGTTAAGGACAGTATTTGTTCCACAGAATTAAATAATCTGGGGAACATGGAGTCAGAGACTCTGTGGGTACAAATAACCATAGAGAAGGAGAAACAAATCAGAGTTGGAGTGGTGTACAGACCAACAGGCTAGGACCACTGGAAAGACAGGGGACTAAGAGAAGTCATCAGGAGAGCAACATGGTCCAGGAAGGTACTGGTAGGAGAGTATTTCAGTATGCTGGATCTGGACTGAAAGGTCCCTGTCATGGCAAGTGCATGGAACCAGCTCCAGATGGAAGCATGCCAGGATGCTTTCCTTGCATTGCTTGTTTGGGACTCTACAAGGGAATGATCATTGATGCACCTGGTGCTCACAAATAGTAAGCAGGTACACAATTGAGTTGTGCAGGAACCACTTTGTTGTGTTACCACAAAGTGGTGTGGATGAGGTCCAGCTGGAACCACACATAGGAAATAACCAAGCAAAGTTGTGGGATTTAAGAAAGGCAGATGTTAAAAGGATGCAGGAACTGCTAGAGGTCACTATGGGGGGAATAGTGCAGACTGAGGAAGTGGAGAGGAAGTGGGAGGCATTGAAATCAGGTGCTGCATAATCTGCAACCTGTTATACTGGGAGGGTAAGCAAAGTAAAGAGAGAGAACGAGGGTCACTGTGGTTCATAAGAGAAGTGAAGGCTGCAGTAAAAGCAAAGAGAAGGTCAAGTCTGAATTATAAAGGAAGTCAAATGAAGAAAGATGGGAAGTCTACTAAAGAGCAGCCAAAGGAGTCTAGTGAAACATCAGCAATGCTTAGGCTAACATGAAGCTTCGAAGAGCAATAGGGGTGAAGTCTTGAGACTAGGAATCCTTTCTTAATATCTAGGAGAAACACAAAGTCAAAGAGAAATATGATATGGCTGTGAAAGGGGAAGAGATGGAAGGAAGGGGGCAGATATAACTCTGACATACTAAATCAATATTTTTGTTCAGTGTTTAAATGAGGAATGGCCAGTACCAGACTGTGAGGTAGGAGACAAAAGGGTGAAGAGGAGACCTTAAAAGCTACAACTGTATCTTGGGAGAAAGAGTACTGGAGGGGCTGAAGGGTTGTGAGTTAGTAAATCAATTGGGCCAGATGGGATGCATCTTATAATACTGAAAATAGTATTAGTAGCAATGTTGATAGATATTTTCAACTGCTTACTGGACAGCAGAGTGGCCCCTAGGGATTGAAGGACTGCCAATGTTATTCCTCTGCTGAAAAGCACAAGGAATGATGAGCTGGGAAACTACATGCTAGCCAGTCTGCTATGTAGTAGTAGTAGTATAAATTTTTATTTTCACACAGGAGAATTTGGCAATATTCCTTTAAGACAGCAGTGCCCTATTTACAAGGTGGTCCTGTTTACAGAAAAAAACATGTTTCTATAAAAATACATCAGATGCAATAACATTTAAAATATACATAAATATTAAATGGATAAACACATAATAAACTCAGAGGCCCAGATATTCAAAAGGGTTGCGCATGACGCAACAGTGTTGTGCCATGCACAACCCACTGATGCGCCACGGCGCGATATTCAAAAGGGAAAAGTGTACGCACAAATCCCGTCATGAAACACATCAGTAATGTATGCAGGCACAGGTGGGCGTGCCCATGCATAACCTGCATAGCCCAATATTCAGCCTGGGATGTGCAGAGCCATGCATGCGCAACACCTACTTGCACCTGCACAAAGTTAAGCCAAAAAAAAACAAGGAACAAATGATGGCCACCCACAGGTGAGCTGCGGCATTGCAGGGTGCAACACAGCAGCTGCCACCTGTGGGCAACCACCCGAGTTCCTGCCGCACCTGCCAGCACCCCCCCATGCCCCATCGCGGGCATCTGGTTAAAGAAAACACCCCCCATCCTATATCCCTGGTGGTCCAGTGGACCTCTATGTGCCCAATCGTGGGCATTTGTCTAACAGAAAAATCCCCCTCTAATATCCCTGGTGGTCCAGTGGACTGCTATGTGCCCGATTGTGGGCATCGCTATAATAACCCAACCCCTGTAAATTTCCCTGGTGGTCCAGTGGACTGCTATGTGCCCGATCATGGGCATCGCTATAATAACCCTCCCATCCAATATCCCTGGTGGTCCAGTGGAACGCTATGTGCCCGATTGTGGGCATCTAGTGAAGTCGCCCCCCACCAATATCCCTGGTGGTCCAGTGGACCGCCTCTGCCCAATCTCGGGCATCTGTAAAACATATAAAATGACTTATTACCCTGGTGGTCTAGTGTATCCCCTCCCACCATTACGTGAGCCCCACGCCCTGCTCCCCGGCCAGCGGTGGGCGCAGGACCCCACCGCTTCCACCCACCGCCCACTGACTGACAGCTAGCAGGGCTGCATGCCCATTGGTTCTGGCGTGAGCCAATGGGCGTGCAACTATATCGTTCTACATTCCTGATATGAATAGTTCATTCACATATCTGGAATATAATATTGTCTGATATGGGCTACTGCCGATAGCTCACGCTGTGGAGCAATAGGCGTGCAACTCTAGAAACTGTCGGTCAGTAAAGCGAAATGAAAATGGCAAATGAAACAGTGCTACGCCAGCGGCTGAAGTGAGGTGGTGGGGCTCAGTGAGTGGTGGGGAGGAATGAACCACCAGGATAGGTCATTTTATGTTTTACAGATGCCAGCGATCAGGCAGAGTGCAGTCCACTGGACCACCAGGATATTGGTGGGGTGATTTCACCAGATGCCTGATCGGACCATGCGTCCACTGACCACTAGGATATTAGAGGGATGTTTCTGTTAGACAAATGCCCATGATTGGGCACATAGCAGTCCACAGGACCACCTGGGATATTAAGAGGGGGATTTTTTTTAGACAAATGCCCGCGATCGGGTTGCAGGGGGCGTCGGTCCCCAACGGCTGCTGCCTGGCAGGGTGCTAGGCGCAAGTTGTCGGGGATCGGTGCACCTGCATGCTAATGGGATGCAAATGGAGCCATAATGACATGCAAATGGCCCCATGTGCACCTTGCATACATTATGGCCCCATTTGCATGTCCCCTTTTGAATATCGCAGGTGCTGTGCATGGTGCAATGGCACTTGCGCTTGCGCATCTCCATGCTCCACTCTGGCCACTTGCGCTGGCACAGTGCCACTGCGCCATGCACAGTGGGGGTGGCCAGGGTGCGATATTAAAAGCTGCTGTGCCATAGCGCAGCTCTGTTGAATATAGTCCAGGCCACACCCCTGCGCAACCAAGTTGAGCTGTGCCCAGGTTTGCGCCACAGCCTGGTGCAGTTTGAATATCTGGGCCTGAGTCTACAAAGGATTATTTATGACTTGTGTAACTGAGATTGATTTAATCACCTAAAACAGTTACCGCATACTGCCAATTCCAGTCTTATATCTACATTGAATATACTTTTTTTTCCCCAAGAACTTACTTTCATTAATTATATTCCAAAAATGTGCAGTAGGAAAAGGTCATTTTTCCAACTCTATTGTTGGGTGCTGGTTCTGTGTATACTGTTTGGTATGTCTCAGACTATATTTATGCTCAATTTTATCAAGCTTTTCTATCAGACATACTGACTCATTTTGTGTTAGAATCATAGTCACTTGATTGGTTCAGATTCATTTTCTTTTGTTCTCTGGTAAGAGCCACCTCAATGCCTCACACATGTGGCAGTAGTGGGATATGTAGTCACAAAAGAGTATGTTCCTGGCTAGGGATGGGCAAAGTTTGCTAAATTCACTCCACAAATTAATCCACACATTTAGCATAATTCACAAAGTGTGGATCAATCCACAAAGTGTGAAATTGTGACTCAAAGTGCAAATGCTGAAATTTCACCCATGAATGGTGGACTTTTGCTGTTCATGAGTGAAATTCTGCACTTCGCCAGCAGAAATCCATCATTCACATGGAAAATTTCATGATTTGGAGGAAAGTCAAAGTTGCTGAGGGTAGGGAAAATGTTGCAAAACTTCGCAAATGTGATTTTCAGCCACTTTGCAGCAACTTTCCAGCAAATTAAAACTTCAGCATATCTTTATATCTGGCTAATTGGTTACACATAACTTCCACGTTTTCTGAAGTGGTGCTGCTAGCAAATGTATAAATATGACTCCTGTAATTTGGAACAAGTATACTTAATTGGTTTACAATAGTCTGTTGCATGTTTTATTTGTGCAGTAGGCCATCCGTCTAAAAACACCAAGTCCATTATTTTACATTTTGTTGGTAGTTTCTTCAAGGTAACCAGGATTTGTATCTCATCAATTGTCTTAATGGACAGCTTTGGATTTTTGCTCCTTACTGACAATGGTAGCTGAAGAGAAGGTGATGACTTTTTTTTTTTTTTTTACTATTTAATACAAGCTGGGAACATGCAAACCAAGTACGTAAAGATGAAAAGTCATTTGGTAGTTTTCTTTCCACTTGCTCAGAGTCTTTACTGGACCCCACTAAAACAGTGTCGCCCAGGTACAGACAAATTTTGGAGTTACATGTATAATTTGGAAATCCATTCATATAAATTAAGAACAAAAATATGCATAATATTCAGCTTTGAGGTATGCTCCTTTTTCCTTTATTCCAGTTTGAGAGGCTACCCTCTATGCTACCACATTGTGTCCTGGCTGTTACATATGAGCCAAACCATCTACAGACATCTCCTGAAACACCATTTCATTGAATCTTTCTAGTAAAACTGGATGACTAACAAGGTCAAAGGCTTTTCACAAATGAACACATCCAGAAGCAAATGGTTTGATACCTTTTATTGGATAAACATAGATGGTACAACAAGAAAACAATGTCAAAGTTTTTGGACCAACCAAGTCCTTCCTGTGGGAGATTTATGACCATGTCGTAAGTCATAAGTGTCATATGTCGTAAGTCTCTGAGGAAGGACATGTTTGGTCTGAAAGCTTAGACATTGTTTTCTTTTTGTACCATCTATGTTGGTCCAATAAAATGTATCAATTTGCTTCTGGATCTGTTCTTACAAGGACCAATATGACAATTAATCTATTTCTGTATGTCACAAATGAACAATGCACCCCCTGCCAACCCCTCATCCAAAGGGCTAATGACAAAATATAATAGGTCACTGAGTGTAGAGTTCATGGAATACACTTTTCTGAATTCAGAATGGAAGTTACCGTGGAACCAGATATGATGCAGCGTAACATATTGCAGTAAGTGACATGTCACAAAAATACTGCATGACAAAAGGGTTAATTGGCATTGAATTACACTATCCCCTGCACCATACTGCAGCATTTTGTAATATACTTTAGCATTTCTCAGTTGCACACTGGCAGCACCACCGTAGTTATAAAATCAACTATTTTCAAGAAATCAAATAGCTGGTTGGGTACAAGCCCTTCCAAAATCGTTGCTACTACTGCCAGGTGAGCAGTTAGTTGAAGATTTGATTGAATGGTAAGCACACCACTTTCAAAAACATGCACTACATTTGTATCCTTCTACTTAACTGGAAAAAACCCCACCATAAGACTCCAATTAAATACTCACACTAAGATGGGTGACACAATGCCCACAGCATCTTTTAAAAGTCTGGTTTCTATACCATCAAGGTCACACGATTTATTTACGTTCAGCTTTCTTGTTATGTTTTTGAAATCTTTACAAGAAACTAGTCTGGATCTAAACTTGAGGGCATTAGAATCAAAAGACAGTGGCCTCAATTTTAAAATGGGAAACTTTGGCGCAAGGGACACCTTGTGTCAAAGTTTGCAGTAATCCTGATTTTCAAATGCAGGCTGTGTCAAAGTTGGGATGCCATGCACCAAAGTCACCTGCACCACACTTGCAGCAGAAGCATCCTTATGCCAGGTTGCAAGAGGGCTTGCACCACAGCTGGGCTGCACCATCCCCATTTTTGGAATTTTAGAAGCGCCACCATGGTCATAACAGGGAGCTCAGTTTAAACCAGCTTGGAGCTGTTATAAGGGCCCTGTGCCACAGCAGGGCATGGAGGTGATTGCGAGGGGGGCCTGCAAGGAGGGGACTGGGAGCAGAGGGAGCTTGGGCAGTACTCTAGGTGACAACAGGAGCATGGCAGAAAGTCAGGGTGGTGATGTGGTACCCAGCGGAGGTGCCATGTCCACATTCAGAGATCTGATCTGACCAGGTACAGAGGGGGTGGGCAGGGATGGACCGTGACCAGCTAAGGGGGACGTAGCCCTGACGCCAGTTCCATAGGTGCTACTGCCCCCAACACTGTCAGTGGGCAGCAGCCTACCACAATGTGGGAGGGTGAGAACCAGGAGACTGTGGTGGTGCTTGGGTAATGTACCCCTCCCACAAACCTCACCCCACACCCTGCAGCCACAGATGCCTGCCTACAGTGTTGAGGAGAGTGGCACCTATGGGGCTATGCTGTGTATCACTTGAGGTTGGGTTCCATTTCCTTTCTGCCAAACCCCCTGCACCAGGGCTGATCAGCTGTCTGTACCAGTGCAGGACACCCCACAAGGTGCAGCCTCATCACCTTAACAGTGCTGCCATGCCCCTATCACTTCCTAGACCACCCTCATGCTCCTTCTTCCCCCCATCCCATCCTTGCAGGCATATTCACCCCCCAACACATATTCACGGCCCCTCTAGTGTTGTGCTGGGAGGGGGGATGATGGATCTCTGCCTCAAACCCCACAGGTGCACTACTGTAAATCTTCAGTGCAACTCTGTCACTGTGGCAATTTTTATATCTTTGGCAGAGGGTCCCCCATTTTTATAAAATTGGGTGCAGGATCCCAACACACCCAGAGTTTGCCACAGCCCTAGATTGATGCACCTTGCATTTCCATAAGGGCACTTATAAAATTGAGTTGAGTGTATTTTACATGGGTATCTTATAATTTAATTTTATTGTTTTAGTGTTCAAATTAGGTACCTCTATGTCTGGTATATTTGTAAAGTAGTTATTCAGTATATTTGCTACATTTTTTTGAATTCTGTAGAATGCCATTTTGTTCAGTCTGAATTGGTATAGAGTTACTTATGCGTTACTCAAAGAACTGAATTGGGTTCAAGTATTTTTTAGGGTTTGTAATTTTCTTTGCTTTTGTATTATAGTATTGTCTTTTTGCATTTTGGATCTTTTGAGCCAATGTATCTCTAACCTTTTTCAGGTTCTCCCAGTCTATTGTTTTTGAAGAACGCATGCAATCTTTCATCATCTTTGTTTTAATTCTGATTTCCTTTTTTTAATTTTTCACTAATACATGGGACAATTTTTTTTCCTTTGATTAAACTTCCTGTTAGGTGCCAGTTTGTTACATACTTTTAATAAAACATCAGAAAACTCCTCAACAGATATGTCCAGAGAGGGTATTAAGAACAATCTGGACCATTTTATTTTAAACCAATTTGTGTATGAAAACCTCTTTGTTATGTGTTTTAAAACTCAATCTCCTAACTTCAACTGCTCTGGTCAGATTTCTAGGTTTGTCCATTAAGTGAATTCTATAACCTATAGCACTGTGGAATCTCAAAATCAAAGCATTCACTTCTATATTAAGTACATCAAGTTTTGAAGAAACAAAAATCAAGTACTGTATGTTCCCAGGGCTACCTGGTCTGCATTTCCCAGTGGTTGTGGTTACAATTTACATGAGCTCTAATACTTTAAAGCTGTTTTCCAGATACAGTATTTGCCTCTTGGGCAGCCTCAAGCAACACTGAAGTCGCCTATCAGTGCAAGTTTGTAACTAATTGAATGAGCAAGCACTATCTGTGCAAGTGTAATGAAATGACTCATTTTCATTTTTAGTGGTTAGTAAATTGCACCTATAAAGAGGTTTAATTTCTGTAAAAGTACCAATATACATTCCATATTCTCAATTATCCCTGTGTATGATGTTTAGTAGGATCTGATACACATTTAGTAAAAAGTAGCATCCTCCTCCATCTCATTGTCCCCTGTGAGATCTATGAACAACATAGTCTTCCAGCTCAAATTGATTAATAGATATATTTCAGTTCAGCTAGGTCTTGGTGACAGCACTGAACTCTGGTAACTCTATGATAGACCAATATTTAAAAAGCTCTGTTTTTCTTTAAGCTTCTTGCCTTGTCATGAATTACTTTGATTAAGCCATTCCCATCACTAGAGACTGGATACATTTATATGTCACTATTGTGGATCAAGGCCATGCATAGTACGTATCTATCCAAAGTTCAAACAAGAAGTTTGTCTCAAGTGCTGATTTGGAGTTTTGACTGCGTGGCTCATGAATGAGAATACATTTGTTCTTTTGACCTTATTTATATTTCCAATAAATTTTATTAGGTGCTTTCATTTTAAAAAGGAACTATGGTAAAAATTACTGGCATCCTAAATTCAGAATTTGGATCAGCATAGCCGCAATCAGCATCATGCCCAAAATGAGATCTCTAAGTTACTTTGTTTTAAAGTTACAAGCAATTTTACAACCCTAAATTCACTGCCTGTTTAAAAAAGGTAAATTTCAATGAAGAGCTGCCGATGATGTCATCTCCTGAACTCACAGTCAAATCCTCCCTGTCAGCAAGCTTATAACACCTATTTCTCCAAAGTTTAAATGTCACATGTAATGGTTTTCATCAGTAAAACAGGCAGCATCATTCAATAAACTTTGTTTTAAAAACTATTCATGTTTCTGGTTTTGTAACAAAGCCCCAAACCGAGGAAAAGATAGCCAACTCAATTAAGAAGGGGGATGAAACCCTTTATAGATACATCACGGAGTGAAGGAAGACTAACGGAGGGAAAGTGAGGCTTAATAAAGGGGAAGGGGGTGGGCAGAGGGTGACTGTGAAAAGGCAGAGATACTAAACAAATAATTTTGCTCAGTAGTCACAAATGAAGAGGGGGAGGTACCTAAACCAAACAATAGAAACATGCTGGATACGGGGGCTGATACCAGCCCTTTCAAAGAAGAAAGGGTTCTGAAGGAACTCTGAAAACTGAAGGCGGACAAAGCAATGGGGTCTGATGGGAGTCATCCCAGAATTCTAAAAGAACTAAGGGTAGAACTAGTGACACCACTGACTTCCCTCTTTAATAAATCATGGGAGGATGGTGTGGTACCTGAAGACTGGAGGAGAGCATATGTTATTCCACTTCACAAAAGTGGGAGCAGGGCATAAGCAGGAAACTACAGACCTGTTAGTTTAACCTCAGTGATTGGGAAATGATGGAATCACTTCTGAAGGAATGAATTGTTGAGTACCTAGAGGTCAGAGGAGCACAGGACCTAAGGCAGCTTGGATTCACAGCAGGAAGGTCATGTCAGACAAATCGAATAGATTTCTTTGACTGAGTGACCAAAGTAGTAGATCAGGGAGGGACTGTAGACATGGCCTACCTAGACTATAGCAGGGCATTTGACACAGTCCCAGACAAAAGATTAATATACAAGTTGGCCAGCCTGGGAGTGGGTCCCAAGATGGTAGCCTGGGTAAAGAATTGGCTGGAGAACAGGACACAGAGGGTAACAGTAAACAGAGTCCACTCCGAAGAAAGGGAGGTTGCTAGTGGGGTACCACAGGGTTCAGTACTAGGACTGGTCCTATTTAAAGAGCTAGTATACTGCTTGGAATTAATAGTCATTTTCAGATGCAGTCAGCTATCGCTTCCAGTATCTGAAATATTTTTTTATTTTCTGTTTACTAATTAGAAAATTTTCTACCTGGTAGTACTGGGGTGATGTATGGAGCAGCACTCTGTCTGAAGGGGAAAAAAGTAAGTTCTGTTCCTCCCACTACATCATCAGAAATGAGACCAAACACCTTGAGGCATCACAATCCTTGCAGCCTGAGCAGTGACTTTCACAAGCTACCAATCAAAATGCAGGAAATTGTGACATCACTAGTAACCAGGGAGAGCCAGTCCCTGCTGCTTCATGTGAAAGTGAAACCTGGCAGTTCAAAATGGATCTCATTGGTTATTAGTGATGTCGTAGTCAGTGTGGTTTCAGTGTTGATGTAGTGGGAGGAACAGAGCCGACTCTTTTTTTCCCTCCAGACAGAGTGCTGCTTCACACATCACCCCAGTACTGCCAGGTGGAAAATCTTCTAATTAGCAAGCAGAAGAGAATAAATATTTGAGATATAAGAAGTGATAATTGACTACATCTGAAAGTTACAATTAATTGCATGCAGTTTCCAGGCAGTACACTAGCTCTTTAATGTCTTTTTAAGTGACATTGCAGAGGGATTAGAAGGAAAAGTATGTCTCTTTGTAGATGACACAAAGATCTGCAACAGAGTTGATACACAAGGTGGGGTGGAAAGGATGAGAAGGGACTTGGCAAGGTTGGAGAACTGATCAAAAGTATGTCAACTTAGATTCAATGCTAAGAAGTGCAAAGTAATGCACCTGGGAAACAAAATCCCAGGGAAAGAGTACACAATGGGGGATGAGATACTAACAACAACAAAAAAGGAAAAGGGACCTGGGGTAGTCATATCAGGTGACCTAAAGGTGAGCAAGTAATGTGAGAGGGAAGTAAGTAGGGCTGGTGGGATACTAGGATGCATAGGGAGAGGCATCACCAGTAGAAAACAGGAAGTTATTATCCCTCTCTACAGACAGCTGGTGAGACCCCATCTGGAGTACTGTGTGCAGTTCTGTAGACCCAATCTCCACAAAGACATAGACAGGATGGAGGCAGTCCAGAGGAGGGCAACTAAAATGGTGCAGGGTCTGCACCAGAAGACATATCAAGAGAGACTTAAGGATCTTAATATGTATAGCCTCAAGGAATGGAGGGAGAGGGGGGACATGATAGAAACTTTCAAGTACCTCAAGGGAATCAACAAAGTCCAAGAGGGTAGCATCTTTCAGAAAAAGAGGTGTGCAAGAACAAGGGGACACAATTTGAAGCTAGAGGGAGGGCAGCTCAGAGGTAATGTGAGGAAATATTTTTTCATGGAGAGGGTTGTGGATGCATGGAACAGCCTTTCTGAGGAGGTTGTGGAGTCACAAACAGTGGTGGAATTCAAGAATGCATGGGACAGGCATAAGGCAAGTCTAGGGGATTGAGTTGGAAGAAGTAGACTGTTGGTTAGCTAGTATCTGCAGCTTATCCATTAGGTAGGGAAATGAGCAGACTGGGTGGGCCAAGTGGTCCTTGTCTGCTGTCAAATTCTATGTTTCTATGTAACACAGTTGACACAGTTTTTTTTTTTTTTTGGTGCCTTTTTCTTGTGGTCCTTTTCTCCAGTGTTGCTGGATGCTGAGTCATAGCACATTGATGTGAGGTTTGCAGACTGAATAACTCTAATGTGGTGAAAGTGTGTGCTCATTCACGCCTGTCATTCAACTGAGGTGATTTCTCTGGATGGTGCTTTAAAACAATTATTCTATCTCTCTGTTAATGGAGGTGGGAGAGGTAATGCTGTTTTGAAACTTTACTACGACTTTAAATGCAGTAACCAGCTCATTGTGTTCACAATGGCAGGCTGTTACTTGACCTACATTGAGGCTCATCTATGTTGTATTCCACATTAAAATGATCATTTTATCAGGGCTAACACTTCTACCCCAGTAGGACTTCACACATATAAGGCCCTTATTAAAAATTATTGTAAAGCAGATACTGACAAACAGCAATGAAGTTACCAACATTACAACACAAGCAGAAATTCAACTTCCTAACAGGCACAGTACAGTAGCACCCCAAATGGTATCAGCAGCCTGGAGGCATGCTAATTCAGTACCCAGCAACCCTGGGGAAATGGACCACACCAAAAAAGTATTAAAAAATATGAATTTGTCAACTTTGTCACAAAACGTGAAACACAAATAGTTTTTATAGCAATGGTACTGCCTGTTTTACTTGTGAAAACCATTGCACATGATGTTTAAACTCTGGAAAAACATGTACTATAAGCTTGTTAACAGGTAGGACTAGACTATGTGCAAGGCCACTGTTTTTCGTTTTTTACCAGAAAATCCGGTAAAATTCCGGAATTAGGGCTGCCTGAAAACCGGTAAAAATGAAGATTTCATGGAATCTGGCATTTTCTATCAGATCAGTAAATCTATAAAAAAAGTCTGTTTTTCTTTTAATTCCTTCCTGTACTATTTTTAGTTTGCTTTATTTAATGCTCTGTATATTAAGCCTTTTTTAATTCTGAAATTCAACTTCTTTATTAAGTTTTGGTAACAACAAAACAAGGCGTACAAACAGTGACATATACTGTAGTAAGACAAAAAATAAAGGCATATACCCAGTGTAACAACAGGGAGCTAAGTGAAGTGTATGCCCCTCCCCACCCCTCCGGAGGGTGCCACCTCAAACCACTGGATAGCAGAGATGGGATGGCAAGAGGTACTGCGGTATTAAACAAACCCAATAAAATGGAGACAGAATGTACTAAGGCTGTCAGAGGTGACTCTAGTATGAGATTTAGTGTAAATATAGGGCGTATAGCTTGCCCCACTTCTGGTTAAAGGAAGGCATACTATTCTGGGAGCTAGCTATTGACCTTTCAGTCTTGAAACAAAGAGAAATTTCACTAAGCCATTCGGTATATGAGATAACAATTTGATCCAGCCAGTGTTTGAGAACCAGCCTTTTAACTGCTATGGAAATTAAGGCCATATAAAGCAGCTCTTTGACTCTAATATCAGAGTACAACCCCAGTATACATATTTCAGCTATAAATAACTCCTCTAATCCTAAGAGCAGATCCAGATTGGTTTGAATTGTATTCCATGAGGGGCCACCTTGTCACAGTACCAAAATATATGTAATAAGTTCCTTCGCTGCTCCATCTTGTACGAATAGTTGAAGTCAGCCTGCCAAGTTTGACCAGTCTAATTGGCGTATAATACATATTGTTCAAAATGTAGAACTGAATTAACCTGTTTCTATCTTGAGTAAGATATCTAAATGTATCGCATAGATCTGGTTCCAAGGAAGAGAGGAATCAGGTAAAGGGAGACCCAAACCTTGGAACCGGTTAAAAGCATTGGGGTATTTAGTATCAGTAGATAAGAATAGATTCTGGCAATTCCATGGGGTTTGCTTGCACGTTCTTGAATTTGATCTAAGAAAGGTTTGGTTTGGGAAGGTATCATTACAGTCCCAAACAGCTTCCCTAATAGGTGTGTCAACTGGAAAACCTTAAATATAAATTTCCGCGAGATATTCAATTTAGTTACCATTTCAGTGGAGGAAAGGAGAGGAGAGAGCCCTGAGAATAGAAAGCCTTCTTTAATTCTGATTATTTATGCACATACTAAAAGAATGATAACAGAATCCCGGTAAAATCCGGAAATTAGAGTAACAATCATCGGTGAAATTCCGGAATCTTAAGTCTTGAAAATGAAATTTAAATGTTTTAATCACCGTAAATCAGTGACCTTGACTATGTGTTCAGGAGATGACATCAGCAACAGCTCTTCTCTGAAACTGGCTTTTTTAACAGGTAGTGTAATCAGGGTTACACAATATCTCATAACTTTAAAATGCAGTAATGCAGAAACCTAATGTTTGGTATGAAATTTACTGGGGATATGCTTATTCTAATTCTGCTATATAGCACTTTTGGCCAGAGTCCCTCTTTAAGGCCCTGACCCTCAGTGTATCACTGGAAGATTATTTTCTGGCAATCAGTTGCAAAGAACAAATTAAAATAGCAGTAACAAACAACAAAAATGGAAAAGTTAACATGAGCAATTTCATTTTTACCTTGGTGATAGTTTGAAGCTATTGCTGGGTTAAACAAGCAGGTATTTGCAGTGGTGTTTGGCACATATGGTGCTTTACCCTAATGCCCTGTGCGATTGCTGGTATTTGCACTACAAATTTTCAGCATGACCTTTTTGTTACCCCCAACTCATAAAAACATTTGAGACCTCTGCTTATGAACAGTACCACTGTTATTTTGTTAATCTGTCCTGAACGTTGAGTTCCCACAGCGACCACACCATTCTGCTCCATATGTGCAAAAACACAGTTCAGGCAGGATGTGAAAAATGACAGCTGTAGCATTCATAGGAAGGTGTGAAGGGATGGCAATGTTGAACATCTGCAGTGAAAATACAACAATTTCTCGAACTTACGAGCGTACATGGAAACTGCGCAATGAACGCTCATGACACAGTCATTTTGTGGACTTTTGTCACCAAATTTTCAACATAGGCATTTTGGGACCTCTGCTCATGAACAGTGTCACTGTGATTTTCATAATCTGTCCTGAGCATTGATTTCTCACTGTGACCACACCATTGTGCGCTGGATGTGCAAAAACACATTTCAGCCAGGATGTGAAAAATGTCAGCTGTACTGTTCATAAGGAGGTGTGAAAAAATGCCAGTGTTGAAAATCTGGAGTGAAAATATTTCAAATTCTCAAAGTTATGAGTGTGCGTGGAAACTGTGCAACGCACACTCGTAACACAGTCATTTTTTGACATTTTTTCACCAAATTTGCAACATAGGCTTTTGGGAGCCCACTTCATTAACAGTGACACTGTTATTTAGTTAATCAATCCCAAAAGGTGATTCTGTGCAGTGACCATGAAATCACCTTTGGGGACTGAATAACTTACATGACAGTAACTGAATTCATGAGGTGGGGTCCCAAGAACCCCCTGTTGAAAATGTGGTGCCAAAATTTGCAAAAATGCCCAAGATAGCCACGTAAGTTGAAAAAAAACCAAAAACATTTATGCCATTATACAGCTTACCGTCATTTCTTCAGTTTGCGTTCGGCTTTCAAGAGTGCAGACGTGTTCCCACTCCACTGAAGATCATTGCACCAGGTTCCAGAGGTAAGTATGAGGTGAGGGCCAAGGTGGGGTATGCAGAGGGTGGGTGTGGGTTCAGGGAAGGAGCACAAGACACAGCGAGGGATGGTTTTCTGTTTTCACAGGTTTTAAAAAAACAAAAGATGTTGCGGGACAGTTTTCCCATTTACAGGGTCAATGGGCATGCTGGGGTGGGCTCCCAGCATGCCACCTGGGTGTTTGTTGGGGGGGCCTGGAGACAATGGGGACTGGGCACTCTGTCTGCACATACAATATGTTTGGTGGGGCAATAACAAGGGAGCAGGGTAGACGGCAGCAGAGGGAGGAAGTGGGAGGGATTTTATTAGCAGCCAGAGGGAAAAGGGTGACGTCAATATGTTAAATACACACACATTACCACCGCTGATTGCAGTGGTGCTTTTCTTTTAACTGAAGACCACTGCAGCCAAACTGCTGTCATAGACAGCTCATGCATCCATTGGTGCAGTAGGGTTGCACACGTTACACTGAGCACTGCATTGAACAGGAGGGTCACACACCTTCAAAAAGTCGTACTGTCCCAAAACGTTCCTTGCACATGCATGCAAGCAAATGCAAAAATAAACAAGCATTTGTCAATGCGAATGTTGCTTGCTTCTATGTGCTGTTTAGGTATTTGGAAGTCATTGGAGTGCAACTATTGAAAATTTGCAAACTTACGAGCGTGCGTAGGAACTGCGCAGCGCATGCTAAAAAACAGTCATTTTAGGAATTTTTCACCAAATTTTCAACATAGCCATTTTAAGACCTCTGCTCATGAACAGTGTCACTGTGATTCTCTTAATGTGTCCATACATTGAGTTTGCACCGACTTCACCATTGTGCGCTACATGGGCGGAAACATGTTTTGGGCAGGATGTGAAAATGACAGCTGTACTGCTCATGAGGAGGTGTGGTAAAATGGCAATGTTGAAAATCTGGAGTGAAAATATTGAAAATTCGCAAACTGGCGTGGAACGCGCGCAACGCACAAAAACAGTCATTTTAGAATTTTTCACCAAATTCAACATAGCCATTTTAAGACCTCTGCTAATGAACAGTGTCACTGTGATTTTCTTAATGTGTCCCATACATTGATTTCGCACACCGACTGTGCCATTGTGCGCTACATGGACGGAAACACATTTTGGGTGAGATGTGAAAAATGACAGCTGTACTACTCATAAGAAGGTGTGGTAAAATGGCAATGTTGAAAATCTGGAGTGAAAATATTGAAAATTCCCGAACTTACGAGCCTGCATAGGAACTGCGCAACGCATGCTCGTAAAACAGTCATTTTTAGGAATTTTTCCACCAGATTTTCAAAATAGACTTTTCAGAGCCCACCTTATGAGCGCTGGCAGTGTTAGTTCATTGAGTGGGCCTGAAAGGTGATTTCACACAGGACTGCGAAATCACCCTTCGGGCCGGAATAACGCCATGACAGTGACATCATTCATGAGAAGGGGTCCCAAAAACCCTATGTTGAAAATTTGGTGCAAAAATTCCAAAAAATGCCTGAGATATGCAACAAAGTTGAAAAAACCCCATCTAGCCCATTATACAGCTTACCGGCATTTCCTCAGTTCGCGGTTGGCTTTGAAGAGTGCAGACGTGTTCCCGGTCCAGCGAAGATTGTTGCGCTGAGCTCCGGAGGTAAGTATGGGGTGAGGCAGTGTAAGCAGTGCGTGGAGTGCGGGTTGTGGGAGGGTGGGAGACAGCGATGGAGCGTTTTCTTATTTACAGTTTTTTGTATTCAGGCGGCGGGGCGTTTGCCACGCTGGGGGTGGGCTCCCAGCGTGGCAGCAGGGAAAGCTGTTTGGGGGACGTGGAGCTGATGGGGATTGGGCACCCCCGTCGGCCAAAACAAGATTTGTCACGCTGGGGTGGGATCCCAGAGTGACACCAAAGCTTTGGGGGGGGGCGTGAGGGGCTGCCAGCACACAGCGGTGGTTTTCTTTGAAGTGAAGACCACCGCTGTCATACACAGCACCTGCATCCATTGGTGCAGGACCACCACGCCTGCTCAGCGGGCAGTGGATTACTGGGACAGTCACACCTCCAAACTGTCCTATTCTCCCAAGACGTTCCTTGCGCATGAGCGCAAGCGAACGTAAAGAGGCATGCTGTCTAAAGTCACACTGCCTTTTCTACTGTTAGTTAAACATTTATCCCATGTTAGAGAGCAATATATTCTATAAAACACAATTAGTCAACAGTAACTTTATAGTAAAAATAAAAAAAAATGTATGGCCTCCCAGTGCCAATTCACCAATTCAATTTTAAGTTTATTGTGTGTCCAGAGTGATATTTCACACCCTGACTTTGCAAGCAGATTCAAAAATTAAAAGCATTTATTTGGATAATTAAAAATGCACACATTCACAAAAATTCAACAAGCTTGTTATTTCCACTTCTTAATATCTGTAAACATCATGTCAGAACAGTTTCCTTTCCAATCAGCACACCCTTAATACAATCTTTCACTATTGCAAATATTTGGAATAACCTTTCTAAGGAGATATCACTGATTATTCGGTCATGTCAAAAGGGACCTACCAAGACCAGGGTAAAGAATATTACCAATAATTCAATGTTAGACCCTGGTCATCCTAAATCTTTTTTTTTTATTTTTATTACTGATGCAAAGAAGTTTGTGATAACTACCACATATTCTGGGAATTTGGGATGTAGTAAAATAAAAACTACATCGTAAGAACAATCCATGTATCTAATGAGAAATTCCCTTAAAAATAGTTCTCTTGATTTATTGTACAGTGGACAGATTTTTATAATATGCAGCAATGTTTCCTCTATCTCTCTTTCACAAGGACATAAATTACTCTTTCAGTGATTTTCTGAAGTTGGCTTTTTTTTTAATTTGTGTACGTTGAGTAAATCAGAGCAAATCTGGCCCATGTCATTATTTTCCTTTGTTCAGGGGAAAGGGACATTAAAATATATTCCTCAATATTATGGCCCCCCAGTGGTCTTCTACAGGTGGACTTACACAAGGTGACTAATGCCACTCCTGCAAGAGCCACTTATGCATGCAGCCACTTAAGCAGCTGGTCATTTGTAGTGCAGTGCCCACTCCCTGGTGATGTCATCAGTACCACATCCACCACTGATAGCTCCCCTGCTAACCAGGAACATGCTGGGACTGGAAGTTGGTAGCAGAGCTTGGAGTCTATGCTATAAGGAGGGAGGACCAGACTCAGCAGTTCAGAGCCTTTTGCAGAGTGGTTGAGAGTGCTGGAAATAAAGTGCTGGTGCCAACTTAAAGGTGCAAGCTGTAACAATACTGACAGGCAAAGATGTTGAAATGCCACTAGAAGTAATATGTGGTGCAGTGTCCATCCCTCGGTGATTTTACTGGCACCCTATCTACTCCCAGTAGTCTACAATATAGAAGACACTAGAGGCCATACTGACATAAAGACTGGTGAACTTTCTCAAAGTAAATAAGTTGCAAGATGAAAAGCTGTATGCGTTGACAGGGAGAGATCATGCCAGATGCACCTGATAGAATTCTTCAACTGAGTGAATAGGGCAACTGACAAAAGATAAATAGTTGACATACTGTACCTGGACTACAGCAAAACCTTTTATTCAGTCCTCCACATGAGACTGGCCATGAAAATGAGGGACCTTGGATGGGGTGGGTAATAGAACAATATGGGTGGAAAGTTGGCTGAGGGAAAGGACTCAGAAAGTTGTGTTAAATAGGGAGTTCTTGAATGTTAAAGAGGTAACAAGCAGGGTACTGCAGGGCTCAGTTCTGGGGCCCATCCTCTTGAAATGTTTATCTGTGACATAGGGGTGTTTTAACAGGGCCTCTTTGCAGATGTCTCCAAGAACTGCAGAAGGGTGGAGAGCAAGAATGACAGTGGTGCACAAAGGGAGGGCCTGGGTAGTTTGGAAAAATTGTCAAAAGATCTGGCCACTGAACTCAGTGGAAAAAAGTTCAAGGTAATGCGCACTTGGGAAAAAAAAAGTGAGAATGAAATGCCTGATGGGGGAGTTGTGCTGGAAAGCATAGTAGAGCAAAAGATCTTAAGTAATAATATATGACAATTTTGAATCCATGGCAAACAGCAGTACGTCTGTAGGGAAGCCAAACAGGATGCTGGGTTGTATAGGGTTTGGAATAAGCAGTAGAAACTGGGAGGTGGTCTTTCCACAGTACAGATCACTGGTTCACCTGCACATGGAGTATCATTAAAGGAGAAGTTCTGCTTCATTTCTGTGGTTGTTCTACTTACTGTAAAGCAGTACAGCATTCAGCATCATGTCCTCATCTCCCTACCACGTTTTCCATCAGAATTGCGCATTTTAAATGTTATTTTTAACCAAAAATAGTAAATAGTTTGTTTATCCTCCATTTTGAGCACTCGCACTGCTTCCGATGATGTCATCGCGCAATTGCCAAAATGGGGTGTCACTGAAAATATGGTCCCACGCGCAACATACGCTGTGACTTTTAGATCCTCTCCTGAATGGGGGAAGCTGTTAAGTGATGCAGGCATGCAGTTCCATGCGATCGTGACTGTAGACATCAGTGTGGTGCAAGGCATGCTGTTCTTTTTTTTACCTCAGCTTACATTTGTGATGATTAAGGCAAAATGATGCAGTATATAATTGCTGTCCTATTCATGTAATAAAATGGATTTTAATCTAAATTAAATGGTGTCATGTAGTTTTATTGAAGCAGTCTCAGTGCATACACAGTTTTCAGTGTAACAATGATGTTTCATTTTATAGTGTCTACCTCCTGCTATTGGTCATATGTATTTCCACAAAGTTATTTCATTGACTGCCTATGCACTGTTGTTATTTTTTCCCTCCAACACATATTTCTCCCTCCAAAAAACACCTTTATTTATATCTGTGCATACTTCAGTGACTGTTTTCAGCTTCAGCACTATTACAATTCAGTAAGTGTAGGTCTATGAATCAAAATACTATTTTAATATTAATATTCAGTAGAGTGTAGTTATTTTCTGTTTTTATATTGCTTTGTTTAACTAAGAACATGCCTTGTTTCATGGTACCTGGGTGCAACAATATGACTGGATGAACTGTTGGTATTTAATATAAACAATTTCCTAGAAATGACAAGAGTCTAGCAGCCCAGTGGTTTCATAACATCCATCGCAAGGACTTGAGTTTAAAGCATATCAAGTGGTCTAGAAACCACATAGTGTGCTCGATCCACTTTGAAGAGGACTGCTTTGAAACCGAATCCGCATTGAAGGCAGAAGTGTATGGGCGAGAGCCATGTCACTTTATCAGGGACACTGCAGTTCCCACTTTGATTCTCAACACTCAGAAGAAACCAAAGGAGAGGGTGCATACTGTGCATCACTTGCAGCGCAAGGATCATGATCAGGTATTAATCTAATTTAATATTGTTTCGTTCCACAGTAACTTTCAGCAATGATAGTGCAATGTGTAGTCCACACATTGTGACTTTCTTTTACATCCCAGCACCATTACTTGAATGGTGATATTTCCATAGGTTTATGCTGCTGGACAACCCTCCGTGTCTTAATCTTATCCTCCACCTCCAAAAGTAATAGCCATCACTCTGATTTCCATAGTTGTGCTATTTCATTTATAACAGTGCTGCAGCATCCTGCAGTAATGCAGTTATGGTTTTTATGTTTCTCCTCTTCTGAGACATAAGTAATAATGCAGCATGGGGTATGCATCATGTCAGCAATAATCCGCAACATGGTGTGTATTTACTAGGGATTCATCAATACCCTGAGTTTGTTGTGAGGCAATGGGGTCAAATATGAGTGTCCTCACGGCACCCAGTGTGTTGATTAATCCCCAGTAACCACACAACCTGGTGTGGGACATTTTTCTTATAACATGGGCTCAGACAACTTTATAAAATTTTTGCTTAGTTATGTAAGCAATAAGTTATGACATGGTGTGTGTTGAACAGATATTACCACACACCCAGGGGCATGGTAAGGCATGAGGCCCTGCCGAGTGTCTTCAGCCCCTGGAATTGTGGCAATATTTGTTCAGCACACACTGTGTAGTGTTTTATTGAGCTTATAAAATGTGAATTTTTTTTGTTTCTTTTGCCCCTACAAAATAGCACATCTGTAAGCAGTAAAAGGCATTTTTATGAGAACTTCTGCTAAAATAGTCCTTCCGCTACCAAGAAAATGACATCATGGTTTTGGCAGGCTGCTGACACACACACACACACACACACACACACACACACACACACACACACACACTCAACCATTGCAGTTCTAATCAATGAAAGCATGGCAAACTTTTGTATTAAATATCCCAATAGCCAGCTGCAACCCATCCACTGACTTTACATTTCATTACGTCGTTGCCACAGAACGGCTCTTAGTAACAGCTAGATGAGCCACGGTATGCAGCATGGACCTCCACTGCATGACCCACAGCCTTAAAAACTAAACTCCCAGTTATTGAGCTTTGTATGTTGATCGGGAAACCAGCAGGTCTCTTGAAACCCCTTGCGTCTCCCCGCAGTTTGTCAAGTTACACACCCACCATCATTGGTAACAGAACCTTCATTCACCCTGACTATGGCTAGCTCCAAAGAAATGACTACTGGTGCTCCTTCTGGAGTTCCAGGCCAACCCTCCCCTCAGACCCTCCATCCACCCTGCTCTCACGGCACCATCTAACTTCCCTATCAGCCCTGACCTTCATCCCACACTATCACAGGCTGGTCTCCTGTACTCAGTTTCATGGTTCCTTTAGGACCCAGGTTAGTCCTCACTACTTCCTGTGTCCCCCGAGTCATGCTGATGTTCAAAGACAGCGCTGCCTGGGCCCAGGCTACCTCTGCCTTCAGATTAAGTGCTTTCACTGTGGACATGATGGAGTAACATGGTGCTGTTTACCCCACCACAAGCAGGAAAGCTTCTAGTAATAAACATCCACTTGAAGAGCAAGAAGGAAATGAAGGCTTCAGTTATTTATAGAACAATGTAATGTGCTTGCCAGCTGGACACATGGTGAATGAGTATTACAAAAAAGTCTGACATTGAAATGCAAGAGCGAGTGGATCTAAAGTTTTGGTGAACTGCTATTCTGCAAAAACAATGGCAACCTTTAAAAAATGACCATTCCATGGCTAGCTGTGAACATTCCATTTATGGGCATTGATTTATTTGAATGTACTTTTTGTATTCTATGGGTAATACAGATATTGCACTGGTTTTCTAGCCAATAACTGATCTTATTTTTTAATGGTAATGTTATAATTTGAATAATAAAATGGGCATCAAAAGATAAGGTCAGTTATTGGCTAGAAAAGCAGTGTAATAGCTGTATTACACATTGAGAAAAAAAAGTACAGGCAAAGAAATAAATGCCCCCCAATGGAATGTTGAGAGGTAGTCATGGCACATTATTTTTTTAACAGTCACCAGTTTTTGCAGCATAGCAGTTCACCGAAGCTTTGGAGCCAATGATCGTAGCAAAACCTGCAAGTAGTAAAATAAAGGGTGTACTTCAGTCAGTGCCTCCCACACCATAACGGCTGTCCTACTTCCAGGGATACTCCCAAGTGCACAGAGCAGTCAGCAGCCTGAGCTTCTTACCGGCTGGGAGTTTGAAGTGCCCACAGGAACAGTCACCGGACCAGGATTCAAACAGCATGGCATGGCAGCAGTCAGATTTTACACCACTCAGCATCCCTCAGATTTAGTTCCCCAGTCTGAGCTTGTTCCTATTAAAATACAAAAAAAAAATACAAAAATACACATATATATATATATATATATATATATATACATTTACATGAAAAACATAAGTAGTACACAAGAGCACTGGGGTACTGCAAGAAACTTACATCTGTACTACCACTACCAACTACATAATGATATCACTTTTAAGTAGGCGGAAGGACTATTTTGTCATATATGAGCAATTAAAGCATCTTTTTTTTCTACATATAAACGTACTTTTTTGTGTAAACTTTTATAACATAAAAAAGTTCCCATTTTATAAGTGCAGTAAGACAGTCCATGGTGTGTGTTGAACAGGTATTACTGCACTTCCAGTGGCTGAAGACACTCGGCAGATGGGCTTGTGCCATACTACGGCCCGGGCCGTGTGGTAATATCTGTTCAACACACACCCTGGAATGTCTTATTGATTACTTATGCAAGCACAGACACACATGCATTTGTTCTGGCCCTGTCCATCAGTCATGACGCTATCAGCAACTGCTGCTTCCTCTGCCCACTTCAGCCAGCTGCCCAAATTAGTCATGCAGCAGCAGCATCCATGTAATGTTGTTGCCGGTTTACTGTTACTGGTCCACCTTTGTTTTCCCTGTGTAACCCTCTTACCACTCACTTCTACACAACTCCCCCCAGTGGATTTCCACTGACCATGCTTCCGCTGTCCTGTCACTGCTATCTTCTCTTTCCATGTAACCCTGGTGACACTGTCCTGTCTGCACTCCATCGACTGATTTTCTGACTTATGACCATCTTCACATCCTAGTTATCCCCGTCCCTACACACTGGACAGCATTGTTCCATGCCATGGTTCACCTTTTTCTTGTCACCTTATTGTAAGAATGAAAGAACTGAAATTTTGTTTTTGAGTAACAGGTATAACAGCAACCAATCTGTGACATTGGATAGATTAACAGATAATCACACCCATGGTGCAGCATGGTATTGTGCTCTTGCATGTGAAATAGTTCATCACAAGGTGAATATAACAGTTGCTGCTGGACACGGATTCAGTGTCATAAAATGTACAAATGATTTCAAGCAATATGATTGTGTTACAATGGTGTCATGCATGAAAGGTAGTAGTACCCATGTACAATAAAGAGACATGTTAAGTAAGCAGTAACACAGAATGCTGTGTGCATAACAGAGTTGTGATGGATGGCTGTGTGGCGTATTTCTGCACAAGGCCAAAGGCCGACTCCCGTCAAACAACAAGGTATGCGTTACAACATCCCTTAACTGTCTTACAGCACTTATGACATGTGTATGTGTATTGTGAATGGGGTTTCTAGATATAGGTGTGCATTACACAGTTGTAACGCATGCTTAACAATGGATAGGATTCCTTGAAATCATGACTATTTTCTACTTCCCTCATTTATAAGTCCCTCTGATGACGAGTGTAACACAATTATAAACAGGCTCTGACAAATGGAGCTTTCTGATTGATTGTAAACATTGTAACAGCCTTATGTTAATCTTTTATCAACATACATGTGCAGCTTAACAATCTGCTAAACAATGTTTAACAGTGCTGAAAAGCATTTTTTAGCATAATTGCAATAAGCCACTCCCAGTGATTATGTTAATGGTCAGTTAATCACCCTCTAGGAGCATGTGGCACTCGGCTACACCTTGTGCCACAGTATACCACTAGAAGGTGATTAACGGACCATCAACATAACCGTTGGTCATGCCTTATTGCTTAATTGTACTACATGGCTCATGTGATGCATGCAATGTTGCTGGTACCTCGTGCCACCCCACGCACTCCTATTACTGCAACAAAACTGAATAATGCAAAGCACTTTCTGTTTCTTACTTCTGTGCCATTGCAGCCTGCAGTTCAAAGTACAGCGTAGTCACCTCACATAAAAAACACAATCATTGCTTCATGTTTCACTGCTTTTCATACTATGTATTTTTAGGTAAGACTTCTAAGAAGTGAAAGAGACATAAATCAACATGTATCTCATATGTCATTTATTGTATTGTGACAGGTTCTACACTCACTTATTCAACATGAAGAAACCATACACAATGATGAATTTCAAGTGACAGAAACAGATGCAGACATTGAAGTAGATCAGTCATGTTTTGAACAGTTGGACACTGAACCTGCCCTAGTGCCTGAAATACCTGGAATTGCATGTCAAACAGACATAGACATGGACTATATGAGATGTTATGAGCGTATGATAGTGCCCAGTGATTCACTGTTAGTGGCATGTGATCACACATACATGCATAAGGAGAAGGTAAAATATACCGTATGTCATAGTTTCAATCAGTAGTGCAGGAAAATGTCCATGAAGAATCAGCCCATGCCTGGGTGTAAGGCATTCCCCAATTATGTGTTCTGCTAAATTTTAAAATTTGGACCTTGCAAATGATTAATTAGCAAGATCGTTTGTTGATGATCCAGTATGTCACCCGTCGTCATCTCCACTGTTGTGTAGTGCCAGCAACCAGTAGCTGTTGTCTCAGTATGATGTTTCACAGAGGAAGTAGCTGTGGCCATGCCATCTACTGTGAATTGTATATCTGGCATGGGTATACTGTCCAAAACAGTATGAAATGTCGGGGGGTGACAGACAGGATCAGGCAGCAACAAGGGTGCTAATTTATCATTTGCAAGGTAATAAGTCATTCTTCTGCAGAACACGTAATCGGGACATGCCTTACACCCAGCCATGGCCCAATTCTTCATTGACGTTTCCCTTAAAATTAGTCTCAGTTATTATGTTATCAATTGCATACCACCGCTTCACATGTGTCATCACCCTATTTCCTCATTTTGTGTGGATGCAGGGTTTGTGGTTAGTATTCATTGCACTTTTGTACATGCATCACAGAAATACGGCTGGGTAATATTACTTCCTTTGCTCAGTTACATTTTGGGAACAAGAGTTATAACGTGTGGTTTCTGAAAGGGAGTGAAGTGAGTGCTGTATTGTCATTAAATGACAGCACATAAATGAACCCTTCTCTGTACAGTTAAGGTGAGGGTGTCTAAGGGAGAATGATGTGTAGGCCTAAATGTGCTGTGTTGTTGTAAAATAATTATGAGAAGGCAGCTGTTTGCAATTACTGCTAAGCGATAGCAACTGTGTTTGCAAAATTATTGTCACCCACAGAAGAACTGCAGGTGCGGTGTGATCACAGGATGAGATGACTTTTCCACCCACCTACACTGCACAAAAATGGGTGCCGCACATTCGCTGGATGAAGGGAGTGCTCAAGAGACATAGAGAAGAGACAATCATGTATCTGTCTGTGTGTGTCTCCCTCTCTGTCTCTGCCTATCTTTGTCAGTGTGCTCCATTGCTGTCTAGCATGGCTACATTGTGTGTGGATTGCAGTGCACCCCATACCTACCATCGATCAACCACTGACAGCACTGGTTATGCCTACTGTGCCGGGTTATTACTTGCAATAACACACTACAGGGTGTGCTAGGAGGACAGTTGTGCTGTGCATTGATGCAGTACAATGTACCCCACTGTGCGTGAATACAAAATAAGAGTGCAACCTGTGCTTGGTTAATGGTTAATTATTACACCCACTGTATTAACCCAACATTGTGACATGTATACATAACATCGGCTAATACGATGACAGTATGAGACCAAGTTTTTCACAGCATACTTCTGTTATTCTATATATAATGACAGTATAGTAGTAACAAAGTCATCATTTTGAGGATAGGGTAATAGACACATATAGTGGTAGTTTGCAATGTGCAACAGAATTGAGAATTATTGCTGAAAGCTGTGTAATACAAGGTTTCCTTACAATATCAGCATATATTCCAAAACTGCATTGCAAATGCCTGATCGTATGTATAGTACTTTCACATTAAAACAATTTTTTGGGGTATTTCTTGGTACAGTAAGGAAATACAGTTAATAATACAATGTCATTGTTTTCAGTATTAAATTTTCAGAAAAAGGTCCATTGTCATAATACCCAGCTACATGCACGTGCATGTACTTGGTTTACCTGTACAACACTTTTTGTATTTTATACATTTCATTGACTGTTGCCATGTCCCTGTTTTTACTTCTTTTTGTGCAGAGAAGCAGTAGCAACACTCAATGTGGATTTGTGGCCCAATCAGTCGAACATGAGTTTGCCACACAACGTCCAGGACCATCTGATTTGCAATGTCAATCACCCCAACCACGACTTGCCAGCTCTACTACATCCAGTATAATATCTGACATTTTTAACACTGTATTGATAGATGTAACAATACAGGAAACCAATATGGTAATTCACTTCTTAACTGACAATATATTAATGAGTGTGGCAGTAGAGGCATAAATGTTCATTTTCATATATGTCTAATTTACAGTGAATGACCCAGATATGCCAGCTTTGTAATGTAAAGGGCACCATTCTGTCAACTGCACAATTTAGTTTTTCACCAAGGATACAACTGGTGTGTGCTCCTCTTCTTATACTGTTACATTGCAGGGACGCTAAGCAGTGTGTTACAGTTGCATGAAGCAGGGAAAATGAATATGTTTATGAGGAGGTGTTGGTAAGGGTGGTGTTATGAGAAGTACATGTGGGAGAAAAAAAATAACTTGGAAGGGTAAACAGCTGTAAAGTCCTGAAGTCCCCCACAGAAAAAGTAGGTGTAGGAAAAATGCCATAACAAGTGTGAACAAACATTTCACTTTTCCACTATTAAAAACTATACATGTAAGTTGTCCCATACATCTGTATTTCTCATAGCCATTTCATGACTGCAATAAGCCACTTCAGAGGCTGCCTGTTACGCTATTTAACACACAGGAAGGATGCTGCACACAGTCGGTTGGTGGCCTTGCGCTTCGCTATGCATCCTACCCATGTGTTAAAGTGTCTAACATACACCGAAACTGTTGTCACTAATTGCTTCCATGTAATAGTGTCACTTTTCTGGTGCACAATACACTTGGCCTGCGGCCACATGCATCACAATGCACCCTAGGTGTGACAATATGTTCTGGTATACCAGTCCCTGTTGTACAGTGTTACTGAACTGAGCAATGTTAGTTACTGCTCATTTCCACGATTTACACAGACACACACAGCACAATTTCCATCAGACATGTCAGAAACTTGTCATTTACTGTAAGTATGGAATGCACAGTCAAGTACTCCATTGTTGTGTCTTAAAAGCAAATAAATGTTGTCATGTCATTATGTATTGTTACACAGATTGATGGAATGAAAGTGGATACATCTTCTCAGTCCGATTCCGAAGATTCTGTGGAACAAGAATCGCAGCATGATCATAACAGTGATCCAGACTACTACCCGGATGATACTATCACAGAGAATCTCACAGATGAAAAAGAACAACATTTCGAGGAAATATTATGTGGTGGTCAAGACTCTGTAGACCATGTATCTGAGAACAAATATATTGTATTTAAACAATGCATAAAGCAATTGTTTGTTATGATACCATGCCCAAACTGTGGGAAACGATTTACTGTAGCAGGTAGAAGTAAGACTTCAAGAGGTACCCTGTTGAGTATCCGCAGTTCCTGTGAAAATAATCATGCATTTTATTGGAACTTGCAGCCGGTTGAAAACAGAACCGCTGTGAGTAATGTGCTGTCTGCTGCAAGTATTTTATTTACTTGTAATATGTATCAGACAGTTGTCAAGTTTGCTAAATTCATGAACTTGAAATTCTTTTCTAAATCCATGTACAATAAGACTCAGGATTTGTACCTGTTCCCTGTCATCCACAATACATGGCTAGCTCACCAGGCAGACTTTATAAAGAATTTAAAAGACAAGGAAGTAACACTGTGTGGTGATGGCCACTGTGATTCTCCGGGATACTCGGCAAAACATGGTACGTACAGCCTTATGGAAAATGAAACACACAAAATAGTACATGTTGTATTGAAACAAGCAGGTCCTAATATGAAAAGTGTTAACATGGAGAAGGCAGCATTCACCGAATGCCTGGACCACATCCTAGATTGTGGTCTACAAATTGAGTGCATTGCGACGGATAGGCACGTCCAGATTGCAAAAGTCACAAGCTCAAAATACAACAGCATATTCCATCAGTACGATGTATGGCACATGGCCAAGAGCATTGCCTCTAAACTAAGAGAGAAATCCAAAAAAGTAGCTACATGACCATTACAGCCTTGGATTAAGTCAGTGAAAAACTATGTGCGGTTTTCAGCAGTTGGGTGTAATGGTAAAGAGCAGCTACTCATTGAGAGATGGACATCAATACTCGATCACATTCAAAACATCCATGAATGGTCAGATAAACTGATGTTTCATGCATGTGAGCATGCGCCACTGACCCAAAATGAGCAGCGGACCAAGAAGTGGCTACAGGCGGGAACACCAGTAATGGATGCGCTGGCTGCAGTTGTTCGGGATAAAACTATATTGAGAGATATAGTGAAACTGTCCCTGGTCTGCCACACTGGCCCCCTGGAAGTATACCACTCTGAATTAATTTACTATGTACCTAAAAATAAGCACTGTTTCTTTAATGGTATGATGTGCAGAACTGAACTGTGTGCTCTAGATCACAACGCTCATGCAAACCGCAAACAGAAGGTTTGCAAAAAGGATGCTAGAAAGGACTTGCCACAGTACAGCCAAGTGCAACCCAAAGGAAGAGATCACTGGGTTGCCAAGAAGGTAAGGGAGGATAAAACATACCCTCATATCCCAGTGATGATGGATCAAGTCCTTGACAGGAAAAAACAGAAAAACCCACCATCACTACCAAAACCAGACGTGCCAGAAAGAATGACTTCTCTTGAGAAGACAAATCTTGTAGAGACTCTGAAATATTCACATTTTAAAGAATAAAGAAAATGGTTCTTCAGACAAACGTGGTGTGTACTGGACCGCACTCACTACCCATATCCAGTATCAAGCTACAAACTGTGTCTGATAAAACATTTGTTGTAATGTCACCCCTTCCTGCAAGCATCCCTTGGTAGTGTAGTGATCAACACTTGCTGCATGTATTCCCAATTTCAAAAAGTTATCAAAACCAAGTACCCCATATTACTGTACTGATCCACCCTACATACACATATCTAGGTTAGTGACACAAAACACACATAGATAAACCATGGTACTGTACTTTGTGCGACATACAGTATATCTGTAAGGGAAATTGATACACAGGCCTGGATTTTCAAACTGCACCCGGATGGGGCACAAGACTGGGTGCAGTGCAACTGGGCTGCGCCACAGCATGAACCAGGCGATATTCAACGTGCTGCGCCATGGTTCAGCACCGTTGAATATAACTATATTTCCTGCATTGCGCATCACAGTGGCACTGTGCCAGCACAAGTGGCAGGTCAGGGGCAGGGGATGCACAAGTGCACTTGCACAAGGTGAAGGAACCACGATATTCAGCGGTGGATATGCAAATGGTCCATCTGGTATGCATGGCTCAAATGGGGCCATTAGCACTTATGTTGTTGCATACAAGTGCTTGATCCCTGTGACTTGCACGCCGGCGCCCTGCCAGGCTGCAGCCATCAGGGACCGACGCCCCCTGCTCCTCACAGGTGCCCGCCCAGTCGCGGGCAGTGTAGAAAATGGATGGATCCCTGGTGTTCCAGTGGACCTATCCCCTGCCAGATCGTGGCTGAAATATGTAATATTATTCCCTAGTGGTGTAGTGGACCCGTCCCCTGCCTGATCATGGCTATAATACAGTGAGAAACTCCCTGGTGGCCCAGTGGCTGCATCCAGCCCAATCACGTGCAAAACATCCAAACCTGTAGCCTGTTGGTCTAGAGGTCAAGATGATTCACATCTTGGGACTGTGTAGTATAGTATGGTCTGCCGCCCATTGTCCCATGCTGTGGGCCAATAGAGATACAGCCATTCTATGCGCCATCGGTTGGTGGAGCGGAGGTGGCGTGCGCGGGTGGGGAGATGCTGCTCCGCTGACTGGTGGAGGCGGGGTGGTGGGACTGAGTGAGGGGTGGGGTGGGGGGTACCTCTACACCACCAGGCTACAGGTTTGGATGTTTTGCCTGCGATCAGCCTCGATGCGGCCACTGGGCCACCAGGGAGTTTCTCACTTTATTATAGCCCTGATCGGGCCGGGGACGAGTCCACTAAACCACCAGGGAAGCTTTCCAGTGTACACAGCCCGCGATCGGGCTTGGGGTAGTGCGACGCCCGGCCCATGTCTCGGGTGGGCACCCACAGCAGGTGGGTGCCGTGTTGCGATCAGCAATACGGTGGCTGGCCTGTGGGTGTCCCTGACTTACACCTGCTTTTTCAGGCTCAACTTTGCGCCCCCCCCATGTGCAGCATAAGGCAGGTTTCTGCCTGCATATGCGCCAAACATCATGGGCAGAATATCGGAATGCACCCCATATGCATGGAAACGCCCCCCACACTTGCGCAGCATACATTACTGGTGCTCCCCACGTGTTGGGATTTGCACTGAACAATATCCCCCTTTGAATATCACGCCGGAGCGCATAGGTGGGTTGCACATGGCGAATTTTGAATATCCCAGCCACAGTTTAACCAAATGGGCAGCCAGTGTGTACTGTGAGTTTTGATGAAGGCATAACTGACACATTATGTTGCCTGCAACATTAGTGTTGGGAAGGTGTGTGGTACTGCCACACTGCTTTTTGCACAGTACAGCAACTGACTCGTAGTGGGTGGTGTTGTCACTCAGATGCTGGCTGTCACAGTGCACAAATCTGAGCAAGTTCTGTGTATTGGTTTTTCACACTATCATGGTTTGGTATGTGAGGATATACCTGACCCAAACTGTTGTCAAAGTTCGGGTTTGTGTAGGTAAGGGCAATACCAAGGTTTATCCGTGTATGTTTTGCAGCACAATTCTGTATAGGGTCTTTGATTGATGCCCACTATACCACCATGAGAGACCATGGAGGATGGGAGCTATTATCAGGAATTTGAGGACGCAGTGCCTTTCTTGTAGCAAAATGGAGTCGCCATTCCAGATTTGGGCCCAGTACAGATCCAGCAACTACCATGGGTTATGGCCTGGTCATGAAGTGGGCCAAAGAGAAAAGGAGTGAAAGCAAACTCAAGCACTTCATGTCTGTGGGACTATTTTTGTGGCAAGAGGAAATCCCCACCATGGGAAGATGAAAACCAGGAAAACAAGTAAATGAGAGCTGAGATTACATGGAGGACAGGAGAGGAAAGCAAAACCTGTTCTGAAGCATTTATGTATTAGGGGAACATTTCCTTTTACTGGGCACAGGCACTGGTTACCTGCAAGCGATCAGCCTGTAACATCATACTGGCTGAAAGCGAACATATTGCAGAGCATACTAACAAATATCACTGGCTTAACCATGCTCAGTCACTGAGCAAACAGGGGTTCCCTATTTGCCTTTCAAATAGTTAAGTAAATGGATACACAACAAATGATACACATGGCTCCATTGTATAAATGCAGTAAGATCAACCACACTGTTGTCAGATGATTTCAGTAGTACAAGGTGTGTAGAAAAATGCTGCACACCAAAACATGGTTGTGAAGTACTGATTAAATGACATACACCATGGAGTGCATTAGTACAATACTATAGTGGACCCATATGTCACATTGATGTACAATGTGCTCCATGATGTTGTTTATAAATGAAATTAATATTGACAGTGTGTATAACATAAGTATTTCCAAAGTTTAATGCCCATACAATCCCAAAAACAGTACCTTGTTACATTTCGATGTTGGTTCAATTTCATGCATTTCAATGAAATTAAACATGTTTCTTTGTACAAAGGTCCACTTTGTAATTGCATTGCAATACAGATTTGGTGCTATACCACCAGCAAGCCCATTTGATGAGTGAATTACTCATAGGTGACATACATGCAATGTAATGAGTAACGCACCCATCCAGGTATCCTATACTTCAATTACAGTCAGTCCAAATCCTCAATGTCAGCTAACGCTAAATCAACATCTGAGTCTTCAGCATCCATGTATCCAGTATAGATCCAGATCAGGTAAACAGTATGACACGTTGCACAACACACACGATAGTATGATTTTTCGGATCTTACGACCAAGAAACCCATAGACCCAATAGATATACTGTTGATAGGCAGTATGTCTGAATACTCTGAAAAAATAAAGGCAACATTAAGATATATGTACAGTGTCTACTTACTCACCCAACATATAAGCAGCTAATGTTGCCTTTGAAATAACAACCTGTCCCATGCTGCTACAGGTAATGGAGAGAGAGAGAGGGAGGGAGACAGAGGGCCAACCTGGTATCACAGTAGCAGTGTGGAACACAAAGGCATGTGAGGCATGAGGTTCTTGTAGTAAGGGGAGGGGGAGAGAAACACACCATGGCCACAATCAGCATCCTGCTTTGAGACTGAAATCTTTGTGTGTCTGTCTCAGATTACAATTACCCACTTATAATTATGCATTCAGAATAAGAGAGAGCAACCCACAGTGGCACAGAAACTGCGTGTGTGTGTGTGTGTGTCTCTCTCTCTCTCTGTTTCTGTTCAATTGTTGTACATGGTTCAGCAGTTAGGCAGAAGAGCAACAGACAGTACTGTGATTACTTTTATCATCTGTGCCACATTGCAACAGAGCAATACGAAAGAGCAGGCGAGTGAGCTGCACTGAGCACCACAGCTACACACAAAGAGCAACTTAGCGTCTCACTGACACAGAGACAATGACACAGTGGTTAGGTGAAACCTGATGCACTCTCCACTATGTCTGTCTACGTTGTGTCTCTGGAGTTCACAGTCTGTGTGAAGTGCAGTAGTGGACATTGTGTGGAACTGCAGCAGTCTCTCCACTTGAAAGTCATCAGATAGAGTGACACAGGGTAGCCACCAACAGCAGTGACCTATGTCTCTGTATGTCTGATGTTTGACAGTATGCATACTGTGCCTGTGATCTGTGCACACAGGATCCATCTGCAATGTGATAGCACACACAAATGTCTGTGCAGTGTTGCAGTCATGCATAACACACCTACTAGAAGAGTGTAACTACTTTTTATGGCTGAAGGATACAAACTGTGTATCTTTTCCTCATTTTCTGTGACTTTCATGTCTTGTTATCACTGTCCTGACACCATGATATATGCACAATAACCCACTCCACGGTGTGTTGTTATTGTGGATTAAGCAACAACATGGCCGCTGTAAGTACACTCAGCCTGGATCCTTGTGCCTCACAAAGCAATCGTGGTGCTGATTAATTTAAATTTAGCACATCGTCATCATGAACTTAACATGTTCAGCAGGTGGCTACCATCATGGCTAGCACTTCCCATAGCCGTGTTAGCACACATTGGCACAAGCACTATCCATGTGTCATAGACAACACCCACCTTCCCCCGTACTACACTGCTGGTGCAACATCCATCAACGGACTGCAGTGCACACATCCACACTACTGTGCAGCCTGCCCTCTGAATTATGCCCACACGCATCAGCTGCACAGACATGTATACATGAGGCATCCCGCATCCAAGGTGGCAAGTGGCTGGATGTGCTGCTGAATGCTGAATGAAGGAGCAGTGACATGCAGCTACTGATGACGGTGGGTGGTGTAGGTCTCACGGGGTGGGTGGATTGAAAGAGCAGTGTAGTGTGGAGGGTGAGGACTTCATAGCAGTCATGCCACTGATAAGGTGTTGTACTGACATGCGGTACATGCAAGGAGCATTCATATGCACCTGTCTGAACTCTGGCTGTCATGAATGGGAGAATGGATGATTGCTGTGTTGGTGGGGGGGGGGCAGCACACTTCATGCTGTGGCTGACAGTCGTTTGAACCTTTGTATTGTGAGCCATTGCCACATAGGATCATTCTGGCAGGGTCAACCATGGCATGGCTGCCAGGACAATGTGCCCACCACCTGCTGTACATCACGCAAAGTCATGAAGCGGAAGCTGACCACACATGATGTGTCGTAGTCTGTACAGCTGGTGTGTCTGCTGCACTGATGTGTGCAGTTACCATTACAGTAAGTGTATCAGATACCAGGGAGCGTAATGCATGCAGGGTGGCTATGCGACCAAAGTGCCATGTGCAGTAACACTATGCATGATCGTGCATAGAACCCATATTATGCATTATACATACATACATACAATGTTCATAACACATAACTGCAATATAACTGATATTTTTATGTTCATACAATACATATTGTATGCATGCTTTCAATATATAACTTGTAATGGCGGCATGGTACAGTCACATTACAATAAGAGTGTCGAGAGACAGTTTCTCACACTTTGCATACCTAGCAGCTGGATCGTTGTCAGGCTGTCTCTCAATGTACGCATAGTGACGTAATGTCATTATGGTCATTAGTACGGCCCGATGAAGACAAACTGCCTCGAAGTCGGAGTGATTAACAAGACATTGTAAGCCCTCTTCTGACTTTTTGTCAATGCATTCTTGGGGCTCACCACAACACAGACATTCACGATTGGTGGCCATGGTCTCACATCTACCACAGATGTACCACTCACTGGTTGGAATCATAGTTCTGTCCTCAGCCTCTTCGATAATGTTAACCTCACTGTGTACATCAAAGTCTGGCAGGTTCTCCATGGCAGCAAGTTCTTCAGGAGTATACTCAGGTTCAAATGCATAGCCTCCAATGTAGCTGTAGTCGGCAAACTGTGACTCATCAGATGATGATGGCGATGACATGGCCTAGTATATAAATGAAGATTTGCACATAATCAACATCACAAAAGGAGTAACAGTAATTAAATAACTCAAGTAATTTAATGAAATACTTACAAGGCATGTAGAAATGTCATTGGACTCTACCTTTATGTTCATATTTTTAACATACAGGTAAAAGTACAGGCCATAAGCTGAGCATTGATTTTTTGTGCCAGGTAGTGGATCCCCTGCACGGAGAGGAACGCGTCCTGGTTCGTGAATGCCTTCCACAGGCACACGGACCAGCACGCACATGCTGCACTTACGGGCTGGTTGTTTTCGGCTTCACCCACACTGCAGGGACAGCACTGAAGTCAGTAGTTCAAACCCCCTGACCATGGCCAACACTATGATGGTCCCACTGATAACCGCACTTGTCCGTTAGCACTGCATCCCACTGTCTGACAGGACAGTGTCCACACTCATGGTACCAATGCCCCCCATCCCCCTAACCTTTGTGGCATTGACGCACATTACATGAGCAGCGAAACAGCCATTCTCACTCTACCATGGACGCCACCCATCTGACATACGTGGATGCGTATCTGCTGCTTACCCTTGCACACGTCACATGTCCATGGACCATGGCAGTGCGAAGAGGGCTGTGCCGACTGGTAATCTCACATGCAACACCACCACAAAGGCAAGAAACATGGGAGGGGTGATGGTCGGTGGGGAGCAGTGGACACCTATGCGTGGCAGGACTACCAGGTTCGGGGTGGGAGGGCATGTACCGTGCTGTCAGCACATACAGTGGTGGCCACACAAGGGACTGTGTGTGAGTAGTGTTGGTCCTCAGTCGATGGCAGTGGAATACTTTTGGGTGGTACAGGGTGATGCTTGGCTGGCACTGGGTATGGGGAAACCAGGTGGGGTGGGGGGCACATAGGGTCCACAAACATGGCTCTCATGGCACTCACCAGTTTGTGTGCCCCAGGTCTCCCTGTCAGCTAGTGGTCAGTGGTGGCAGGGGCACATTCCCAGGCCCCCAGTGCAGATGTGGATGTACTTTTGGGCTTATATCAGGCTTATAGCAGGGTTCCTTTTGGAGTACCATGCACACCCATCCATGGCCTGTGGAAAGCACCCTGCCAGGCTTCAGCCGACAGGGACAACTGCCCCCTGCCCAATGGCCAGCTTCGCATAACTGAAATAATCTCTGGTGAAACATAGAAACATAGACTTTGACAACAGATAAGGACCACTTGGCCCACCCAGTCTGCCCATTTCCCTACCTATTGGATAAGCTGCAGATTCTAGTTAACCAACATCCTACTTCCTGCAACCCCCCACTATAATTGCCTTATGTCTGTCCCATGCATGTTTGAATTCCCCCACTGTTTTAGATCCCACAACCTCTCCAGGAAGGCGGTTCCATGCATCCACCACTCTCTCCGTGAAAAATAATTTCCTCACATTACCCCTGATCTGTCCCCCCTTTAACTTTAAATTGTGCCCCCTTGTTCTTACACATCTCTTTTTCTGAAAGATGTTAGCCTCCTGGACTTGTTGATTCCTTGAGGTACTTAAAGAGTTTCTATCATGTTCCTATGTCCCTCCTTTCATCAAGGGCATACATATTAAGCTCTCTAAGTCTCTCTTCATATGATTTCTGATGCAGACCCTGCACCATTTTAGTTGCCCTCCTCTGGACTGCTTCCATCCTGTCTATGTCCTTGCGTAGATGAGGTCTCCAAAACTGTACGTAGTACTCCAGATGGGGTCTCACCAACTGTCTGTACAGACGGATAACCACTTCCCTTTTTCTACTTGTGATGCCCCTCCCTATGCATCCCAGTATCCCCCTGGCTCTCCTTACTGACTTCTCACATTGCTTACCCACCTTTAGGTCATCTGATATGACTACACCAAGAGCTCTTTCAATTATTGTTGTTGTTAGTACCCCCCTGCTATTGTGTACTCTTCTCCTGGGTTTTTGTTTCCCAGGTGCATTACTTTGCACTTCTTTGCATTGAATCTAAGTTGCCATATGTCTGACCATTCCTCCAACCTTGCCAAGTCCCTTCTCATCCTTTCAACCCCCTTTCTTGTGTATCGACTCTGTTACAGATCTTTGTGTCATCTGCAAAGAGGCATACCTTTCCTGCCAGACCCTCTGCAATGTCACCTAGAAAGACGTTAAAGAGGACTGGACCCAGTACTGAGCCCTGAGGTACTCCACTAGTAACCCCCCTTTCTTCAGAATGTGTTCCATTCACTATTACCTTCTGTTTCCTGTTGTGCAGCCAGTTTGCTACCCAGGCTACCACCCTGGGACCCACTCCCAGGCTGGCTAACTTGATTATTAATCTTTTGTGCGGGACTGTGTCAAATGCCTTGCTAAAGTCTAGGTAGGCCATATCCACAGCCCCTCCCTGGTCTATTACTTTGGTCACCCAGTCAAAGAAATTGATTAGATTTGTCTGACATGACCTTCCTGCTGTGAATCCATGCTGCTTTGGGTCCTGTGCCCCACTGGCCTCTAGGTACTGAACAATTCTTTCTTTCAGAAGTGATTCCATAATTTTCCCCACCACTGAGGTCAAACTAACAGGTCTGTAGTTTCCTGCTTCTGCCTTGCTCCCACTTTTGTGAAGGGGAATCACATCTGCCCTCCTCCAGTCCTCAGGTACCACCCCTTCTTCCCATGATTTGTTAAAAGGTGTGGTTAGTGGTGTCACTAGGTCCTCCCTTAGCTCCTTTAGGATTCTAGGGCGAATCCCATCAGGCCCCATTGCTTTGTCCACCTTGAGTTTTAGGAGTTCTTTCAGGACTCTTTCTTCTGTAAATGGACTGGCATCAACCCCATTACCCAGAGTGCTTCTACTGTTTGGTTTAGGTAACTCCTCCTCTTCTTCTTTTGTGAATACTGAGCAAAAGTATTCATTCAGTATGTCTGCCTTTTCACTGTCTCCCTCTGCCCACCTCCCCTCTCCTTTATTAATCTTCACTATTCCTCTCTTAACCTTTCTATGCTCCCTAATGTACCTATAAAAGGTTTTATCCCCCTTCGTAACTGAGTTGGCTATCTTTTCCACAGTTTGTACCTTTGCTTTTCTGACTGCCTTCCCCACTTCTTTCTGCTTTAATTGATACAGTTCCCTGTCGTGCTCCTTCTGTGATTCCTTATACTTTTTGAATGCAGCCTTTTCTCCTTAACCTTCCTGACACCTCTTTTGAGAACCATAGTGGTTTTTTATTCCGCTTTGTTTTCTTTATTTGTTTCACACAAAGGCTTGTTGCCTTCATGATGGCAGTTTTGATTTTTCTCCATTGTTCTTCCACCCCTCCTTTCTGGCCATTTGCTAATGCATTCCTCAGGTATTCACCCATTATGCCAAAGTCAGCCCTTCCAAAGTCCAGTATCCCTGTCTTTGTATAACTTGTCTCCATGGTTGTATTTATTGTGAAGCACACTATGCAGTGGTTGCTTGTTCCCAGATGTCTGCTGACGTCTAAATTTGTGATCTTCTCTCCATTTGAGAGTACCAGGTCTAATATTACTCCCTTCCGAGTGGGTTCCAACACTAGCTATCTAAGGCATGCCCCCTGTAGGGCATCGAGAATGACCCTTCTCTTGGATGTGGCTGCAGCCCATGTCATCCAGTTAACATCTGGCATATTCAGGTCCCCCATCAACAGTATCTCCCCTCTTTCAGCCATTTTGAGAATGCCCTCTATCATTTTCTTGTCCATTTCCTCCCCTTGGGACAGGGGTCTGTATACAACCCCTGTGCAGATTGTGATGCATTCCCTGTCTCCAAGGTGACGCAGAGTGCCTGTTGCCCTCCCCCTTTATTTTTTAGTTCTGTAGCTTTGATCCCTTCCCTTATGTAAAGAGCTACTCCACCTCCTCTTTTACCCTCCCTGTCCCTTCTGTAGATTGTGTACCCTGGTATGTTGACATCCCAGTCATGGTTCTCCGTGTACCATGTTTCTGTGACTGCCACAATATCCAAGTGTTCTTCTTCCATCAGGGCTACTAACTTTGGAAGCTTGTTTCCAAGACTACAGGCATTGGTACTCATTGCCCTTCATTTAATGTCGGCTTTATCCTTTTTTTTACCCCATCCCTGCTCTTATTGCCCCTGTCTATTTTTCCATTTACCCCTGTCCTGCCCTCTGTCAAGCTCTGTACCTCAGTGTTTACCCTACTACCTGCCATGTTGTGTGGGGAGAGGCTTGAACTTTTCTGTTTTCTATTAGCACCTCCCCCCTTGGCTAGTTTAAAAGCTTGCCAAGGAAGCCTTTAAATCTGTCACCTAGGAGTGTGTTTCCCTTCCTGGACAGATGCAGACTATCATGCCAGTATAGACCTTCATCTCTCCAGGTGGACCCCCAGTCCCTAATGAAGCCAAAGCCCTGTGCTCTGCACCAGTTTTGCAACCATTCATTAAACTGCATGGTGTGCAGTACCCTAGCCTCACCCCCCTGCCATAGACTGGCAGCACCTCTGAGAAGGTTACCGTGCTTGCTACCTGTCTGAGGCCCCTCCCAAACTCCACAAATTCATCCTGCACTGCAGTGATCTCATGCCTAGCTAGGTCATTTGTCCCAAGGTGGACAATAATATCTAGTTCCCTCTCCTGTGATGCTGCTTCTGCAATCCTGAGGATTTGCTTCCTGTCCCTCCAAGCCATGGCACCAGGCAGGCACCTTACTTCCCTCTCCTCTCCCTTCCCCAGGTCTACACCCCCCTAACAGTTGAGTACCCTATCAGAAGCTGTTTCTTTCCCCAGTGGTGTCCCTTGCCACTCTTTTGTGGGCCTCCCTTGTGGATGTCCCCAGCATTCTTCTTGGTCTCCACTGAGGGTGTCATCATAGAGGAACCTTGATTTGCCAGACTGACATATGATTTGTGTAGAGGTACAACTCGGGGGCTTCGCCTCTTTTCCTCTACCCTCACCCTCCCAGAACCTACTGTGGTCCATCTGCTCTTCACACATGGCAACCTCTGAGGCAGTGGTTGTGGAACTGGTGCTCTTTGGGTATGGGGAGGCCTCCTTAGTCCTTGCCAGTTCAGCCTGAAGGTGGGCAACTGCCTCCCTCAGAGCTGACAGTTGCCTGCAAATAGGGCAGCAACGCAGTTTCCAGAATGTCTCCTGGAAAATTGCTACCCCACAGCCAGTGCATTGCACCACTCCCCACATGTCCCTCTTCCTTATAATATACAATGAGTAATATATATATATTTTTTTTTTGGTGTGTACTTACCCTTTATGCACTGTGCTGAGTAATTAAGAATATGACAGTTCTGCCCCAAGACCTGTTGAGGAAGTGATGTCAGAACCTTGGCTATAAAGGAAATGCAACAACCACTGGTGACTGTTAGAAACAATTAAATACACCACTGCTCCACCACCCTGGTGAGTACTGCCCATTTTAGTAAGTCAACCAACACCACAATTTACTAGACCACTGCTTCTACACAAACCACTCTACTAAGTCCAGGGATAAAAACGAACTCACTGCTCAGCCAGCAGGACACTTCTAAAATGTTGCACAAATATCCTTCCAAATCCTAGGTGCCTAGCACAGGAATCAAGCAACTTCAGTTGTATTTCACCCCCTCTGGTTATAAAATTACTACACTTTAATGGAATCCTGCAATTCTCATCTTAATGCCAATAAGAAAAAAATAAAACTTTCTGTAGAAAGCATAGCTTACCTTCCTAACAAGTCCCCAACAATATTATGTTTTACCAGGTTCCCAGTTCCTCAAACGCATTCTAGTTTGTTCTCTGCAGTATAGCAAGTTTCTCAGCTTCCAACAGAAGCAGGCAAGTCTTTTCTGACTTTTCTGGTGGTCTACTGGACCTTGCCCTCAGTCAGATCGTGGGCTTAATTACGTTGACATATTCCCTGGTGGCCCCATGGACCCTACCCACAGCACCATCACGTGCGTAATCACATGAAGACATTACCTGGTGATCCAGTGGGCTAACTGACAGCAAGCAGTATCCATTCACATATCAGGACTGTGTAGTGCAGTACGGCCTAGGGGGAGTACCGCTGGACAACCAGGGGTTGAAATATTTTTACAAAGCCTGCGATCAGGCTGGATGTGGTCCACTGGACTGCCAGGGAATGTCTTCATGTGATTACGCCTGCAATCAGGCTGGGGATAGGGTCAACTGGACCACCAGGGAATAGGGACTATCATGTAGCCCATGATGGGGTGAGGGGGTGGTTCCAATGGACCACCAGGGGATGTAGTACTGTTATGTAGCCCACAATCGGTCTGAGGGGCAGGTCCATGGGACCACCAGGTATTTCACTGTAGTAATGCAGCCCACAATCAGGCTGGGGGGGCCATGCCACACCCATGTCTTGGGTGGTCGGGTGGCCACCAACAGTAGGCCCAAGTATTTCACAATATTATGAACAACTACTGATACTGTGAGACAGAAATATAATGCCATAATGAAAATGCATTTCTCATGAAATCAAAGATACGAAAATGATTGCACAAGGAGGGGGTGCTCTTGGTACCAGGGGGGTAGCCAGGAATTACAGATCTGCACACCAACTGGACTCCCTACTACCATGCCACCACCCCATGTTAGGGTGGGCTGCCCCTCCACCCCAGGGCGTAGTACAGTACAGAAATGTATACCAGGTACATGTTTGCTGCCTCATTTGGCACAATAAAGACAAGTTTTCTATGTCATGACAATGGTTATTGATATGCATGGGTAAATGCAAATGTCATGCATTGCTCCCTAAGGCAACCACATACCAGCTCACAGCCTGTAAAGTTGTATTGCTCTTGGGATGAAAAGACAGTATTACTGACCAGTCCTTCTGCATTACACTCCGATGAATAAAATTAAAGAAAGGTTCAATATTTGCTTTGTTAGTTTTCCGTGAAAAAAGGTAGATGTTCATAGCCAATTGCACACCATGGAGTGCTTGCAGTATGCCTGGCTGCACCCATACTTGGTACAATGAAATATTCGATTACTTATAAGCCAGGCAGTCAACCACCACCAGTAAAAAAACATTGAAAATGCAGTACAGGTAGAACAAACATTTATTCTACTTTAAAATACATTTTTCTTCTACTTTTACTGCCACATCACTGATTTTGTACTGTTGGTGGGTGACTGCATGGTTTACAAGTAATTGAAAAGTATATTGTACCAAGCAGGGGTGCAACCAGGCATACTGCAACATTTAGGATAAAAAAAATCACATTGGGGATCCTACATCAGGAAAATGAAACACCATTCAGTGCAACTCCATTCACTGTGGAGGGGGTGCTCTTGGTACCAGGGGGGTAGCCAGGGATTACAGATCTGCAAACCAACTGGACTCCCTGCTACCCCACCCCCAAGTTAGGGTGAGCTGCCTCTCCATAGTACAGTACAGAAATGTACATCAGGTCCATGTTTGATGCTTCATTGGCACTATAAATAACAGTTTTCTAAGTCATGACAATGGTTGTTGCTATGCAGGGGTGAATACAAATGTCATGCATTGCTACGTAAGCCAACCACATAGAAACACACAGCCTGTAAAGTTTTATTGACCTTGGGATTAAAAGACAGTATTAATGACCAGTCCTTCTGCTTTAGACTACAATGAATAACATTACAGAAATTTTCACTATTTCCTTTGTTAGTTTTCATGAAAAAAGGAAGCCAATTGCACACCATGGAGTGCTTGGGGTATGCCCGACTACACTAATGATTGATACAATAAAATATTTTATTACTTGTAAACCAGGCAGTCACCCACCACTAGTAAAAAAAACATTAAAAATGCAGTACAACTACAACAAACATTTATTCTATTTTACTACACATTTTTTTCTACTTTGACTGCAGGATCACTGATTGTTTAGTGTAGGTGGGTAACTGCATGGTTTACAAGTAATTGAAAAGCACATTGTACCAAGCATGGGTCCAGCCAGGCATACTGCAACATTTAGGATAAAATAAATCACATTGGGGCTCCAACACCAGTACGCTAAAACACCATGCAGTGCAACTCCATTTACTGCAGCACACCTTCCCAGCCAGTCCTCTGTGCACAACAAATTACTGCACAAAGAAGGCCAACCTATGTGGATATTCACTGTATTGCAACATTAAATAATTCAATTACTACAATGCATAAAGCGCAATTCATTCGGGCTAATGAGTGGCATGCAGCACAACAACACGTGGTGTCACTCCATATCAATAGCACACAATTTACCATGCTGTCTTCTGTACACAATAAACTGTTCAGTCTAGAGGACATGACAGCCTGTCTGGGGCCCCACAATGTAAAAAGTACATCTGACGATCGCAAATATTCAGAAAGTTACCTCAGTAAAATGTTGAATTAAAGCAATTCACTCCCCGAATTCACAACACATAGGGACGATATCCACATCACCCAGTTACACCTGCAAGCACGTGTTGCGGTGATGACATTCCTGATGACACAAAGTGATGTGAAATGCGCATGCATGTCCTAAACATGGTGCAGGCTGCAAAAGTTGAGCAACGGAGGAACGGCATTTTGTGAGCAACACAGGGAAACACACACAGGCGCAACCTTCAGGACATAAACTCAAAAAGACTCCCAACACAGAAAGGTACCAAAATATATATTTATTACATACATTGATCATTGTAAACAATGTATATGAGCCTTCTCCTTTAAAGCATTAGGAGTGTTTAACAAGATGTGTGCAAAGTTGCTGAAATTTGCGTTGCAAACAAGTATGTAAATTTTTGCAAATTTTCTTTGATAATAATCATAATTTGCAAATTTATTCACCATTGAACTGCCCAAATTCACATAGAGAAACTATGTGAATTACCAATTAACAGGCAAACTGGTGATTCGCAGTTAGGCCGTGTGAATTTATGCAGTTTACCAGCAACAAACAAGCAAAATACAATCTTTAAATTATTAAAAAAACTCCCTCCACCCACTGTGGAGGAATTGCCTCCACCTCCCAAACACTTTGAAATCTTTTAACCCCCTCCCATACCCCCACTTGCACCCTCTTCCCTCCTCCCCCTTCCGCTTTGGTGAATTTATGAATATAAATATACACTTTCCTCCACCTGCATGCTAAACACACTCGCACCACCTCCCCTCACCTGAACAGATCCTGTTTTGACAAGTTCCCTCCACCCAACCTCCTTCTTGCTCCCACCACGTTCCTCCCCCTACCAGTGCCCAGAAAATATATTTCAATGTAATGCTGTAATAAAGAAAACAGTCTCCTGGTGCAGAGCATCCGCTTGGTTGATTAATGATGCAGTGGCATGCATGAATGTCAAAGGGGTGATGTCTTTGCACCATGGAAAACCTAGAAACAAAAAAAACATTTGTGAATGTGACCATGCCATTACTGAGAAAGACACTGAACAGAGTAGACACAATGCACCAAGGAACTGTTTTCTTTATTACAGCACTACATTCAAAGATATTTTCTGTGTTCTGGTGAGAAGAGGAGGGTTGTGGAGACTAGAAAGTAGCTGAGTGAGTGAAATACTTTCCAGATACTATCTGGTTGAGAGGGGGGCAATGTTTGGTGTGTAGTTGGGGGGAAGGATATATTTATATCCATAATTTCATCAGGGAAGGTGGGGAGGAGGGAGGAGGGTGCCAGCGGGGGAATGAGAGGCGAGGTTATAAGATTTAAATGTGCTTAAAAGGTGGGACAGAATGACATAACCATGGGTGGGGGATGGTATTTTATGGAATTTTTTTTCTTAAATAATAAATTCATGGGCAAAGTTGGTCCCCTGCCAGAAAATTAGTGAAGATTCACAAATTGTGAATTTCCCTGAATTTGCACTAAGTTCACTGATGAATTAAAGCTTTGCAACAACTCTACCCATAGCTAAGGAAAGGCTGTGAGAGGGTAGAGTGTCTGCAGTTAAGGCTTACCTAAAGACCAAAATGATCCAGGGGATGGAGGAAAAGACATACTGTATTAGGAGAGACTGCAGAAGACCTTGGAACTGAAACCAGAATAAGAATCAGAACTGAAAACATTTATTCTGTATCAAACTACAATTTAATCTAGTAAAATGGCTCATAGGGACTTGAGTCAAAACATTTCCCCCTTCCCCCACAGTTGCTCACCTAGACTCCCCTTACTTTAAGGCTGCAGTCAATGCTTCTGCTGGAGAGGAGTCATCGTCTGTGTTCTACTGCCACTGCTTCTGATGGGGACCCTCCCTTTGGCTTTACCAATGAACGTATGGTCCAAATTAAGACCCCTTCCTTAAAATGTACATGGCAAGCTATCCCGATGCTCAATCCCTGCTCCAGCCAGATGCAGCCAATCCCTCCCTGAATCCAAGAGACATAAAATATGGCCATTCCATGGTGGTAGTGGTGGTAATTCACTTTTAAAAAACTAGAAATTATAAAGCCCTTCTCAGTATGACCCCCCTTGCAGAGTTGCAGACCCTATCCTTACAATCTTGGCCAGCATCCATTACTAGTCTATGTCCCAGACAGACCTGCTGATTAGATATGGCTGACCTTCATAACACCCTAGGTATTAACCTTATGCTAGATGCTTAGAGAGTAATGCATCTGATGGGGTCACTCCCACGGCATCATTGAGGTTGGCCAGGAGCACCTACCCAGCAGGTCAGTCTGGGATATATAGAAGTTAAATGATGGCTGCTGGCCTATTTTAATGTAAAAAGGGCTGGTGCTGGTGGGGGCATGGGGATCACCCCAAGAAGGACTTTTAGGTTTAATTTTAACAGTGAGCAAGCACCACCAGAGAACTGGATAGGTCACAGAACACTTCACTCTGGGAGCTCAGACCACACCAGAGACAGTTGGAGTCAGAGTTAGATGACAGGAAGATGAGCTGGAGAGGTACCAACCAGGTCTGCTGGAGTGAGGACTTAGGAAGAGCGCTGAATTGGAGGGGTTCCTTCTAGACCATGGTTGGTGAATAGTGGTACAGTGGATGAACTGGCACAAATGGGACAACATGGTGGCACAAGAGCTGAGTGGAGGGGTTCCCCTCAGCAGCAGATGACCTCCAACAGTATGGTGAGGGGAGGCTGTAGAAAGTAAGACTGGAAGAGGGAAGGGCCTACAGGGTCAGTTAAACTGTGTAATATACTGTATGTGATTCTAGGTGGGCAGAAGTTTTTATGCACTCCAATTTTTTTCTTCTTAATTAGGATTTTTTATCTCAAAATTCAAAAATCTTAATGCTGGAAAAAACACTAAAATCAAAGTACATTTGATTATGAGAATCGTATTCTGATCAACATTTGTATTAACCCTGACCTCATTAACATCATGACCCTATGGGAAGACCAGGTCCAAGTCAGGACAGGTGAGTTCTGGAGGAAACAGTCCATTCTAGGCCCAGTGATGATGTTGACTGAAGGAATTGCTAACCAAAGTATGAATCTTCATCCTTGACCCAGGCTTTGGAGTCCCCCGGCACAAGAAATCTGGTGACATCTTACACCAAGTTGACCATGAAGTCAGCCAGCTCCTGTAGGGAATTTATCTCCATGCCCCAGAGTCTCGTACTTGTATATAGTCTTTCAACTGTGACTTAAAAGAGGAGAAGGACCTGCCACCTAAAACTGTAGATGAAAGTCATTCCAGTCCCTGGCTACTGGAAAGGAAAATTGACCTTTGACCAAAAAATTTCTCATCCTAGGTGACATAAAATTACTATTTACAACTGTCCTTTCATTAAACAGGTTCTAATTTACCCATACCATATAAATCAAATTTAATTGGGGAAGATTTAATAAGATCTTTTTAACCAATAAGCATGCATAAAGTTGTAATTGTGAATCTAGGGGCAGCTTAACAACAGAGTAATAAAGATTACTATGATGACTAAATAAATCTCCATGAAGGACAACCTGCAGGCCTTATTTAGGACTGCACACACACCCTCGACAATGAGCTGTCCAAAGCACCACCCCTGTAGAACACCAAACCATAGTCAATTGTGCTTAAAATGTAGTTATTCTATGCCAATTTCAAACTTAATGTAGCAATCTTTGACCTATTCCTGTACAGAATTCCAAATCTTGAATTCACTTTTTTAACCAGTTGGCCGATGAATATAGCATATGTAACCCCTCCCAAAGGTGGGGCTTACCTGCTGAGGAAGGCTCAGGGTGGGTCCATCTGTTTTGCCTGCTTCATCTGACTGGAACTGTTGCTGGAAGCCAGATAAAGAAGAGTTTCAATTTAATTTGTTTTTTTTTCTTGTTCTTTGCTGCCAATGACAGGGGTGCCCCTGTATCTGAAGATAAACCAGAGGAATCACCAATGTTGCCACTGTGAAATGGAATGCAGGCATGGCTAGCTAATGTTTTGGGTGTTAAATAATAGAGGAAGCTGCAAAGAAACTATTTGAAAGCAGCCACAAGTACCGTGTGTAGAGTCTAAGCAAAAAATTAAATAATAATAAGACTTCTGACCCTAGTGTTTTTTGAGAACTCTTAAGAGACTAAATTCTTCTTCGATTCCTAGTTTTTCAAAATACTTTAAACTTCGAGGTTCAAAATTAACTAGTTCAAAATTGATCTCCAATTAATTTAACAAATATTCTGTTTCTTCTGGTTACATCTTATTGTCTTCTGATTCTGATACAGTACCTCTTCTTTAAATATTTCCTTGTCAGAAAAAAAGTCTTCCTTTTGTACTGACTCCATTCGCTGTTGAGGAAGTGTGTACCTCAGTGTTGAAATTGGATATGTACTGTGAATGTGAGGGACCTGATGGTAAAAGTCCAAGGTTTTTGAAAAATGATGTAGCAGTAATTTGTTACCCCCAGCGTATTTTTTAACATGTCCATTCTTTCTGTATTTTCCCAGACTCTTGGAAGCTGGCAAAAGTTACCTCAATCTGTAAATCTGGAAATAACATCTAATTTTTAAAACTATTGACCCATATTCCTTCTTCCTGCTGTGTCAAAGGTTTTGGAGACACTCGAAGAAAAACAACTTTCCAGATTTCTAAATTTAAATATCTAACTTAACCAATTTCAGTCCAGTTTAGACCCCACAGCAGCACCCTGCTAGCCTTGGTAAAAGTAACTAATGACTTACAAGTAGTGATTAACAGTGATTCCATGGCAGGGGCCATTTTCATCGATCTCTCCAAGACCTTTGACACAATAAACCATAAACGTCCATTACGTAAACTGAGTTTCTTAAGTCACAATTCAAGCCACTACATCTTGTTGGAGAGTTGTTTACTTGACAGGCATCAAATGGTCTCATGTAATGATGTAGATTCTGATATTGTTTCTGTAAGAAAGGGGTGTTCCCCAGGGTTCTGTTTTAGGCCCACAGCTTTTTAATCTGTCTGTTGATTAGCTAAAACTAACAAATGTGGCTTTACATCTTTACAGTGACAATTATATTATTTACAGTTGGAACCCAAGTACTTTGGATTTTCAAGGGAACCTGCAATTGGCATTTGATGAGGTTCAGACATTTTTTTGCCATAATTTACTTACACTGAATGAAAGAAAACCTCAGAACCTCAGGGCATGCAGTTTGGTACCCTTTATCATTTAAAATCTTGTCCTAACCTAAATATATCTACCCATAATAATTATGTCCTTGAGAAAGTTCAGTATTACAAATATTTAGGCTTTTGGCTGGATGAATGGCTTAAATGAAACCATCACACAACAATCAAGGTTAAAAAGGTTAATGCTCAAATAGGGTTTTTATATCAACCCAATGGTTGTTTTTCATATGGCGTAAGACTTAGATTAGTGCAATCTATGCTTCTTTTCAGGGGCCCATCATATAGACTTGATGTAGCTTATTATAAACTTGTAAGGTTTGTTCTCTAACTTCCCAAGCATACTCACCACTATGACCTACTTACAGTAGGCCCCTGGGTTGGTGCAGTTTGGATCAGAAGTGTATTCTGTATGTCTTCATTCTGACATGAAAGCATGTTAAACAGAAAACTCTTTATCTTCAAGAATTCTTCACTTTTTGATAATTTAAAAATAATCTTATGTCAGCACTTAGGATTTGAACTTGTTTGGTCCTATTGTTAAACACTCTATGGGGAGTCAGACCTTTATATATAAAGTTTCAAAATACTGGAACTCTCTTCCCATGCATCTATGTCTTTTTGATGGGGTATTGCCCTCATTGCAAAGTATAAGCAAACTCAAGCAAGAGCCAACATGGCTGCAAAATGATGGTTTGTGAGGGGTGAGAAATGTGTCAACTAACAATTTCTAATTGTTGTGATACACACACACACTGACTTTTCAGGCTCAAGGGACATTGGAGGGTAGGGGGTTGCTACTTGACACCTCATTTAAATCAGCAATGCAATGCATAGGGCTGAAACTGATCTAGATAGTAGGGGAATGTAGACTACCAATTTTTGCATTACCACTGAGCCACCTAACTGCACTTTCTAATTGTTGTGATATACACTGACTAGTACATGTACAAATATATGCATATATATTCCAGCATAGCATAGTGGTGCACTATCTACACACACAAAACATTGCCACACACACACACACACACACACACACACACACATACACACTAACATACATACCCTGCCTTATATAGCATTTATTTATTTATACATCTAACCCTAACTGCTACTGTATTTATGATAAGCACTGTGTTTTGCACTAACTCATTGTACTAATCTATGGCATGACTAGGTACCTAAGGTAGAGGACCAAGGAGGTGCAGTGGATGTGGACTATCTGGAATTTTCTGTGGACATTGCAGAGGGACTGGAGTGGAAGATATGTCTTTTCACAGACAATACAAAGCTATGCAATAGGGTGAACATGCAGGGGGGTTGAAAGAATGAGGGAAGACCTTAAAAACTGGAAAAAAGTCTGAAAAATGGTAACTGGGATTCAATGCAAAGAAGTGCAGGATCAGTGCAGGTGTGATATAGAGAATAATGCATATGTAAGGAGTTGATATGGAGTTTTTTTTACACACCCAAGTTGTGTGATATTATGTAAACCTCAAGAGCAAAGCTCGAGAGGTTTTACTATTATCACACAACGAGATAATAAACTCCATTTCTACCCACATATGTTTTATTTTATATAATAACTGGTACTAAAAAAATTCTTAGAATTACCACTATTAGGAGATGTGAGGTTGTGTCAGCCTTACTTCCTCATTAGTAGCACGCCCACGCTGACATCACATAACATGCTAGTTTAGGGGTGTGCCTACCAGTAAGGAAGTAGAAGCGTTCTGGCCACGGGTCTTCATGGTGATTTTTACGAGTGATCTTAAAATATCTTAAATAAATGCTGCACAAATACAGATCTAAACTAGAGGGTAAGCTACAGAATCGGGGAAGGGGGAAGGATGTGTTTTAAGTGCAAACCTGCTCTGTTCATTTAAAATTATTACGCTCTCATTTGGATCTGTAAGTTACAATATTATTTTGAATCTGTTTACTCTGAAATGCGAGTGCTGCTGGCTTCTTGGCGCGAGGCTGTAAAAGTTGTATCAACTCGTGGATTGATACGACTTTTTACAGTACTCGAAAATGGGTTGATAACAAGGATCACCAGTTATTATAATAAAATAAGTGTGCAGACTGCCTTGATGGTAATCTGAAAGAAATACATAGCAGAATTTCAGTTAGATGGTATTAATGGGAGAGAGAAACCCATATAGCTCAGATATCACTTTTTCAAAGAAAAACAAAGTTATAGACAGAAGATGTTAAAATAGTGCCAGGTTGAATATTCACAACTAATATTAACAAATGAATACATAGTTACCAAGAGAAACGTGTACACAGTGCCAGCATTGAAACTGCTATTGCAGCATGTCTTTCACTTTTTCTAGTCTTTAAAGTAAGACTTTAACAGTGTATGTTTTATGACCTTGTATATCTGTGCAGCATTCCTTTTGTGGCTTTTGATCTTAACACTGCTACATCTTATCTATAGTGCTGTACTTCCCAGCTATTACTCTAAAACTGTGGCATTCATGTATAGAATGAAACTGTTTTTTTTGTTTGTTTTTTGAGAAGGCCTGCTATGAAATCATCTATCTCAGTGCAACACAGGCTGAACAAAATAGTGCTTTCAAAACTGCTAAGCTCAAATAAACACAACATACTGCTTGCTTCAAATAGTGCAGTGATTCTACAAAACCTCTAATTTTATCAAGTTCATTGAATATCTGGAGAGCTCCCTTTCTCTACTGTCATAGCAAGACATCTGCAGGGCTAGGCACACTGCAGCCATAAAAATTGTTTAACTACAGTTATTTGATCTGCTGTGACTCAGGTCAATAGTCATTTTAAAGTGATGCAGTTTAACATCTACTGTTTTCTCTTTTTTATTTATATATGTTTTCTTTTGTTCTGTAAATGTGTTTATTCTTTGTTTATTAAATAGAGTTTGTAATAGAAAGAGTTACAGTTCTTGTGCTAACCTTTACCAAGAAGCCATTGTAAATGCATACTAACTCAATTGGTTTGTTTCACTTTTTTGCCGTTTTAAATAAAAATCTTAAATCTAAACAAATGAATGGCACCATATTGTTGGCCTTTGACCGCAAGGTCAGACAGTTCGGATAAAAGAGGTCCTGGCAAAGATTCTGAGCATGCTGGAAGAAAAGCAGCAAAGTCCTTGTTCCCCTTTTCTAGCCAATATGGGAGCCAGAAGCATGAGTGACAAGCTTATGAGACAATAAGGGATTGAACTGGGAGTGTGCTGAGCCGAACCCTTCCGCCTGCTAAGGAGGAGTTTCAGTCAGTCCTGCTAGGGTGTTTGGAGGAGAGAGAAGTGCTGAAGAGGAGAACTGAGAGTCTAACCAGGCCTCAGAGCCAGAAAGCCTGGTGGTATATTTAATTAATTTGTTGGAGTTCCAGCTGAACTGTATGTGTGCTGATGAATCATGAAAAGCTGCAACACCAAGTTGCTGTCTTTCTGAAAAGACTTGCTATGTCATCTGCAAGAAGACTACTGTAATCAGAGGTAGGATCTAGCCATGTTACCCTGCCTGGTTTGACCAGGGAAAGACATGGTCTGCTGCTTGCTTCTGGATACCTGGTAACCTTGATCAATTGAGCACCCACAGGAGTGTGGCATGGAAATCTTTGGTCCTCCCCTTAGAACTTTCCACACTGCCACATGCTGCTGGAAAGTGAAGGAGAGAGTAGTGAAGCGAGTGACAAGGCCCAGCTTAGGCCTGCATCCACACCATATGCCTGCTGCCTAAAATTCATTGGTGTAAGACTGCACCAGAGGTGAGCTTTAATTCATCTGTAGCTTTCTCCTCACACATTCAGGATGCTTGTATTCTAGCCTAGCCAGACAGAAAGTTGCTTTACAGTTTCATGATGAAATACAGTTTTATTCTTAAAACTAGGGGTTAGAGTAATGAACTGTGAATTAACTTGGTACATACAGCAACCTAGGTTAAATTCCCACAACCTCCACTTGAATATTGTGTGACTATGTCTCTTAACATCCCTAGTGCTCCCAGGTCACCCTTGAAAAAAGGCATTGTGCCTAGCTGGCCTTACCTGGTTACCAAAGAATAAAAAAAGTTCCCTGTGGATTACACATTGTTTTGTTTAAGTTCTAGCCATCTAAAAGTCTATTGGGTAGGGTAAATAGCAAGTCTGCATTTCTTTAAGTGCACCAACACAAGATCCTGGGCACCACAACATCTGGCCTGCAACTGTGCATTTTACCTTGGTACCCAGTAGTTAAATAGAACAGCAGATGTAAAGTGTAAGTAACCATGCAGAACGTGTACTGAAACTGTGGGGATCTGCTATGAGTAGAAAGTGACCTTACAGTACAGTAGGCCTCACTTGGGACCATTTTGTGTGGGTGCCAGGTGGACATGGTAATGTTGTCTCTGAGGTGGGACCCAATGAGGCCAAAGAGCACTTGCTAGGACTGTAGCACTGTATCTACTGGACTTGTTTCTGCTATTATTGCCAATATATTTGCTAAATCACATATTTAATCTCTTTTCCTTCACTAGACATGTGTTTGAGATTAATAAAGTCCTGCTAGTCTCTTCCAGTTTGGTGTGGGAGCATATTTTTAGAGATCTATAGTATTTGGTACAAAAGTGTACTTGGTTAAAATGTTAGTGTGGGTACTGGTAATGGTACTGGTTGGTCTCAAAGATGTGTCCAACAGTTGCTAGGAAGGTGGGTTTTTACTGCATCTCAGGTGGCAGTGTCTCACCTTTGACCTGACACATTATTTCCTTCTTTGAGTGGAGGCACCACAATATTCCCTTTATTTCTTGTCTGAACCAAACCCCCCACATGAGGAGTTTAATGAGTCAAGGTTTCTCAACCTTGCTTGGACCCGACTGGAGTAACATAGGGGTGGTAACCATTATTGGTGGGGGCCCAAGGGACATCACCAAAGCTGTAATCCAAAATTGTATGGTTGGGTGAACCAGGATCAGTAGCTTAGAAAGTCAGAAGGGCTTCTGGTCGCTCATGCCCACATAAGCCAATACACCACTGTAGTAGAGATTCAGCAAAGTTTTAATCCACCAGTGAAGCATGGACAAAGTAGCCCACTCTGCATCTGCGTGGGACTATGCAAAGCCCCAGCTGAAATATGCTACTTCACCTTTGTGACTTCACGATCAGTCACGTTGTGATTAGACAAGGCAAAGTCATTAAGAAACAAACAGCCCAGAGCCCACTGATCAGTGATCACATGGCTGACTCTCTCTGCAGGTCTACAGGTCACATGATTCAGGGAGGCAGTTCAATAGGCACTGGCAGGAAGTCAGTGTTTTACTTATACAATAATGAGCAGGCAGTCATTTACTGGGAATTAACAACCATGTGGGGGTCTGGGTTGCCCAAAACAACTACCAGTGAGATTGTTATTGTAATTATAAGGCTAATCCAGTTGCTCCAATTTTAAATATTAAAAAAAATTGTTTATTAACTTTGGCTGTGCCATTTGTCTTTGCGGTGCGGTTGAGTGACTTGTCAGTAGCTGTGGTTTGGTTATGTATAGTGACACTACATGTGTCTGCTATGCTGACATTAATTAGTGCGACCCCATTGATTTGATGAGGTCTCCATTTATTTTACCTTATTTTCTGTTAGAGAAGCAAACAGAGCCACAAAGATACTGATCAAGTGTAAAATAAAGTTTAAATGTCAGTTTAACTATTAAAGGCAGCAGTGACCTAAAAGCAGTTCTTGTATTTCGATCGGGTTTCCAGCTGCTGACAGGAACACCAGTTGGAAACCTGATTGAAGTACTAGAACTGTGCTTTTAATGTCACTGCTGCCTTTAACTGTTAAGCTAACATTTATACTTTATTTTACACTTGATCACTATATTTGGCTCTATTTGCTTCTCTATCACCGCATATGTGGAGAATTATCATTGTGCAATTACTTTTAGTTTTACCACATAAGTAGGGCATCATGCTCTGCGGCTATTCCTGGTTTCACGGTTCACTTTGCCTTAATGAGAAGTGGCTCATCATGCTACTGTAACATCTGGATCGGTCATTACCTGACCATTAATGACTGATCCAGTAACCAATCAGAGAGTGAAGGAGTCTCATTATTATTCTATTAACCTTATAATTTCACTTTCTCTAGGTGAAAGAGTTTGCAGTCCAGGCAGTTCTGCAGTGTGCAGTCTGACTCTGTTCTGTGTGTTTCGGAGCTCACAAAAAAGCAGTAGTTCTTTTTTGTGCGTTAAATGTTTGTGTATTTAGTTGTTGTAGTCCTTCAGGAAAATTTTATTTAATTAGAAATGCATTTTTGGTTAAAAAATATTTTTTGTGCACTTAATTTTAGGTACTGTAATTTATTTTAATAGTACCTGTAATAGTGTTTTTTTTGTTTGTTTATTTGCTTTCTTGATGGAGCATGGACCTGGTGGGCCAAGTGGTGGCCATGGTGGGCCACGAATGTGAGGTGGCTGCCCAGTTAGATTAAATTGGCAGGCTTTGGGGACACCACCTGCAGCTAAAGTGAGGCCAGCAGCTGTGGTTGTTGTCCATGAGCAGGTGGAGCAGCGGCCCCTGCAGGATCAGCAGGAGGAGCTGCAGCAAGAACAGCAGTAACCACAGCAGGTTGTCAGCCCTCAACCACTGGCAGCATAGCAGCAGATGTGTCCTGGTGCCCCCGACTGCCTGTACTGGGCTCTGCCAGTGGCTTGCTTGTGTGGGCCTTTTTTCTTCCTTCCTTGGTGACTCCAGAATGGTGCGTTGCAATGTTGTAATGTTGTGGTCCACCGGGGGCCCAAAAGCAGCAACCTGGGCATGGGTGGTCAGTGCACCCATCTTCTACCTGTTCATTACTGTGCCCAGTGGGAATCAAATCTGCAGAAGGTAGCAGTAATGTAGTATTGTCAAATTCAAATGTTCTTTTTTTTTGGGGAGGAGCATTACTTAAAAAAAAGTAAAAAAAAGGTTAATTAATATTTTAGTCATCTTTACAGGTCTTCAGCGTATTATCAGAACTGAAAAAACATTTAAATGCTGTGATTTGTGAAGAACATGATTTGTCTCGTGATGAGTGGCTGCTGTGACATGACTAATGAATTGTATTCAAATACCTACGGCTGTATTTCCCTGACCTGTACCACCCCAAACACCCTGACTTGAAAAGACATATAAATGAGTACATTGGTCAAGCAGAGATACTACAAAATAGGGTTGCATACAACCTACAATCTAAAAACTTAAAGTTTTGTAATTCGTGACTCGTGACAGTGAAGATGAAGAATGTGATTTGTCTTGGAGTCGTGATGAGTGACTGGTGAGACATGACTATTGAACTGTATGCAAATACCTACGGCTGTATTTCCCTGACCTGTGCCATGCCAAACACCCTGACTTGAAAACACATATCAATGAGTACAATGGTCAAGCAGAGATACTACAAAACAGGGTTAAATACAACTTACATCCCAAAAACTTAAAGTTGAGTAATTAATGAATTATGATCTTAAAGATGAAGAACGTGATTTGTATCGTAAGTGATTCATAATGATCTACCTGACATAAAAATACACTTAAATGAGTACAATGTTCATGCTGAGATATGCACCACACCATAGTACTCTGAAGGGAAGCCAAATAAACATTTCTGACTTAAGTAACAGATGGATAGTGGGCCCTAAAGAGATGAAGATGCACAGACAGATGGAGATTGCACTTATGAGATGCAGCCGCAAAAGAACAAGCACAACACCACCTTAACCAGTGTTCAAAGTCAGAAATCCAAAACTGGAACAATAATACCTTTTGCGGGAGGGGGGTGCAGCTGCAGTAATAGTACACTACCAACTGAGATAGAATGAAGCAATAAAAAGTACCACAGACAGATAAGAGATTAAAATCAGAGTCCTGTAATTATGGTGTGGCACAATAAAATGTGTGTGACTTGATGGCATGTATACACACACACATGCACACACTACAGGTAATGGGCAGAACATTTTAAAGTTCAGTGCAATAAAACCAGATCTTTTAAAACAACTGAAAAAATGGACAGCACCACAGCAAACGCCCAACATTTATCAAAACTCACTAAAAGTGTTATTGTGTGTACATGAACACAGAAATACTAATACACTATCTACCCAAAAAGAGTTAGAAAGACTGTCTTTCTCACTGTGTCACTGAAAGTGAATCTCCCTGTGTCATGCCCCTCCCCAAAGCACATTTCTACAATATATAACTCCATAGAGTGTGCACAAGGATGAGGTGCTGGGAAACTCACCAGGAATAAACTACCAAAGGTTCTCCGCACACACCAATCCAAAAGGGATGCCAGAGCAGTTACAAAAACTTTTATCTTTATTAATTAGAAAGCAAACAGTGTGGATTTCTACAGTGTCTGTTAGTACACAGACTAAATCTTATAAATTAACATTCAAAATGCACACACAACTAAGAAACACTAGATGATGTAAGTACAGGAGGGTTTCCTACAATCAATGTACTAAATTTTTTGAGCCCAAAAAATTGGCTCAAAAGATTCAAAAATGCTTTTTAAATGGTTTGAGTCTCAGTGCTCTGAGAGCAAATTATCTCCAGCTTTCCACTACTAACACTACACAGAACTGAGGCTGTGTAAGACAATCTAGTGCACATGTGACCTGCCATCCCCCATGATTCAATGTAAACTTCACCTTGCAGTTCCAAAATAAGGCGAAGTCAATGCAAAGTCAATTGAGACCAATGGCACTTTGCGTTACTCATTATGGTGGATTACTTTGCTTAGCGTTGTGGAGTACTTCGCATAATCACCCATATTCATTAAGTACTCTAGGGAGCGAAATGAGTGTACTTCTCCCACCTCTACACTGTAGTTTTTTTTTCTTGCAAATCTTTCATTCAGTCATCCATATGTAACAAGCACCAACATTTCAACTGCTTAGGCTTTTGGGGGACTATAGAATACAAATAAATTATATTTAATATACATCTTTCTTAAAAATGTAATTACTAAAGTTTTGTTATGCATACATTGATTCCACGATCATGTGCTACCATTTAATCAAGTATAGCACTCTATACAATTATCCACATTAGTCATATTTTAAAACAAAAATTATTTACACAAGTAATACCTCCCAGTCACCTTTATTTACATATTGTATCAAACTGATATGACCTGACTTTTATTCAGGACAATCTGCTCCTGTGACTGCCTCTGCTTTTGCCACTGTATAGCATTCCCTACATGTCTGAAAGAAAAAATCAAGTTTATATCTCCAAACTATGATAAATGGTTCTAAATTAATTTCATGCTTAGCTATTCATCTTATATTTTTTCTGAGCAAATACTTAAAATTCCATTTAAAGCCTGTTACATCTCCAATTTGTCTGCCTATCTATCTATCTAAATATATGCATAGAGGTAAATATATATATATATATATATATATATATATATATATATATGTATATGTATATATTCATTGCAAAAAACTATGTTAATGCATTAGTTAGGTGCATACTACAGCAACAAAAAGTAGGGAAATGGGGCATTAAGTTTCTCACCTCCACCCCTATTGATTCCCACCCATACCACTCCACCATGACTACTCTACTCCTCCACACTGGTCAGTGTTGTGCAGTTACATTGCCAGGCCAAGTCTCACCCATCTCCCATACTGTACCATGTCAGCTTGTTTACATATGGAATGGGGTGAGAGTTAGCCCTGGCAACCCCATAGCACACCCAACACCTGTTGGTATGTGGAGGATAGAGTAGTGGTAGTGGAGTGGTAAGGGTTAGACCCCTGGAGGGTGGGACATTAGGGTTGGAAACCCTAACGCCTCATTTCCCTACTTTTGTCACTATAGTATTCACCCTAACTGACATATTAATGGAGTCTTTCACAATGAATTTCCCTTCTTTTTCAGATAGTATTATTTTATCATCATCTTACTGTGGGAATACAGGGTCTGAAACCTCCATCCAGATAGTACAACAGTGTCCATAAGTCACAATGGGAGCACAGGATCCTTTGGACCCTGCACTCCCATCCCACTATCCAGATAGTGCAACAGTATCCATATGTCACAGTGGGAGCATAGGATCCTTTGGACTCTGCACTCCCATCCCTCCACAGATGCACATATGTATCTAGCTGTGAAAACACAGAGGTCTCTGGCCCCTGTGCTTCCACACATAAAGTTACGAGCAGGCATAGTATAATCGTAACAAATAGTCATGACTGTGCCATCTTAGATAATTTTCACCCCAAATGTTCAACATAACCATCTTATCATCTCACCACATGTACCTAGTACAGAAAACTTTCAAATCCACTGAAATGTAATTCTGTGCAACTGTAATACAGGTTTCATGCCTCAGTTGCAGAAAAATATTTTTTACAAGATTTGAAAAATTACAGCTGTATTATTCATGAGGTGGTGTGAAAAATGATAATGTTGAAAATCTGGAGTGAAAACATGAAAAACTGGTGAAGTTACGAGCGCGTGTAGAAACTGCACAATGCACGTTCATAACTCGATCCTTTATTTTGGAATTTTTTCACCAAATTGTTAACATGGGTTTTTTGGAACCTCCCCTCATAAACAGTTGCACTCTAATGTTGTTAATCCATCCCAAAAGTTGATTTCACACAGCTGCAGTGCCATTCTGCAACACAGGTGCAAAAACACATTTTGCGCAGGATGTGAATCACAGCTATACTGTTGATGAGGAGATGTGAAAAACTGGCAATGTTGAAAATCTAGGATGAAAATATTAAAAATTGGCAAAGTTGCCAGCCAACAGTGGTGTTGAGGGCTGAGACGCTGGATGCCTTACCTCATGTAATGCTGGTGAACCATTTTTGGGAATGACCATTGGCCGCCAGGGGTCAGCAGGGGTGGAGAGGATTGAGTGTCCAACAGACTGCTCTTCTTCTCTGGAGAGGGGGGTTCTCAGAGGTTGGCACCTGTCTGCTCCCTAGCGGAGGCTGGGGGATAGGGCGTCATGCTGCAGAAGGGGGGAGGAGTTGGGGCAGACGCTTGGAGGGAGCACATAAAGACGCATGCATGCTTCTCTCCACAGGCGTCATCACATGCCTCGACTCCTGGGGAGAATTTCTGGGAAACTGATGCAGTTGCAGAATGGTGGAGGGCACCTCACAGGCTCTGCTCCTGGCCAGCCATGGTGCTGGCCCACTGAATCCAGTCTCTGGTGGGGGTTGGGAAACCCCATTTACCAAGCCGGGGAGGTAAGCCCTGGGAGCCGGACTGGTGCTGGATGGTGGGGGATGGGGCTGGGGGCTCCCTCTGGAGACAAGCTGGCAAGTAGAAAGATATGACTAAAAAAAAAATGGTGAATTTACAAGCATGCATAGAAACTGCACAACACACATTCATAACACAGTCATTTTTTGGAATTTTTTCACCAAATTTGTAACATGGCTTTTTAGGACCCCACCTCATGAACAGTGGCACTGTTATTTCATTAATCAATCCCGAAAGGTGATTCCATGCAGCAACTGCAAAATCACCTTTCGGGACAGAGAAATGAAATGATAGTGACTGTGTTCACGAGATGGAGTCCCAAGAACCCCATGTTGAAAATCTGGTGCAAAAATTCCTAAAATTCACTGAGATATCGACATAAGTTGAAAACCCCCACTGACTCCTGGTATACAGCTCTTATCTTGATTCCTCAAATCATAGTTCGGCTTTGAAGAGTGCAGATATGTCCCAGTCCACAGAAGATGACAGCACCAATCACTTGAGGTAAGTATGAGTTAAGGGGGATGCAGGGATGTGGGTACACAGAGGGAGGGTTGGGTTGGGGAGGAGGATGAGGATGCAGAGAGACGATGAGGGACCATTTTATTTTTTTCAGGGGTGAGAAAAAAGACATTGAGGATGATTTTCTTTTTTCACAGGGTAAAGATTATGATTTGGGGAGACTGGGAGTAGGCTACCCAGTTTTCCACAGCTTTGGGGGCTCGTTGTTGCTGTGCCATCTCAGGGATTGGGCACCTCGATGTTGGCTTTTTAAAAATATAATTTGGGGACACTGGGAGTGGGCTACCCAGTGTCCTATAGTTGGAGGGGTTGTTGTCACTGTGCTGACTTGGGGATTGGGCATACCAATATTGGTGGAAGCTGCCAGTAAATAGCAACTAAACTGAGTAGGTTAACCTTGACTCTGCAGCTGACAGCACAAGTTTCAGCTGTGGCAGCAGAAGTCAAGAAAATATCGCTCTTCTCATACAGAGAATGTGCTACAAGCCGTTTTCTGGCTGAGCTGGCCCCCCAGATTTTGGGACTTTTTTGAGACCACTTTAAAAAAAATCAGAATACAGCTGACCAACTCCTCTTTAGCTATGTTCTGATGTTTTTTTTTTTCTTTTTAATTTTATTTTATAGTTTCTGCAAGTGAAGATCCTCACTAAGCGGCAAACAAGATGGTGGATGCAAGGCAGCTCCACCTTTTGCATTAGGATGAACTCTGTGAAAAAAAAACTTCTTTTTGCAAAGAAGGTAGTTCTTTGCACAAAGTACTCCTATCTTTCAAAAATTATAACATTTGTGCTTGACATAAATCGTCCTATAGGAAATAATGGGAAAACTTAAAATTGTATAACTTTTGAAAGGATTAATATTTTTTTCATCAAATCTTCAAAAGTCACATCTGTGACCCAAAGGCTTTCGACCCTGAAAATTTCAGCCTGAATCCTAAAACTGTTTCTGAGATACAGGTGGACAAAAACTGTAAAATACAAATTGTACATTTAGGATTTTGTGACACTCTGTATCTCATAAACCACACAACCAATTCACACAAAATTGGCATATCAAGAGACCTACTCCTAGAAATAATGCCTGCCAAATGTTGTGCAAATCCATTGCACAGTTCCAGAGTTATTGAAGTTCAATATGTCAGGCTTAACATAGAAGTTTGCACTCAACCCTAGCTTCTTCTTGGTAGCTTGTAGGTATGCATTCCAGCCCTATCCCTGCCTCCTCTCATTCGATGCTTGCCTCTCCCAAACCACAGGGATACCCACAGATTACCCTCTGTGGCAGGGCTGGGAAGGGGATGGCCATCCTCCTGCCACTTGCTGACATTTTTCCAGATTGGGAGAGGTGGACAGGTGGCGATGTGGAATGGAGGCAGGTGGGCAGAGCTTCACGTGCCCTGTGCCAACTAGGTTTTTGTTTTCTTCCCTGATGACTCAGGGCTATTATTTACCTATTAAGATTTTGTTAACCGGGTAGGTACACTAGACAAAACATATGCCTATTTTCAGGTACGACCTGGGAGAGTACAGGAAATACAATTTCTAAATACATTTGACTACTCAGGTACAGAAACATTCAGTATACAGAGTTAGAGCATACATAAAATGATCAAGTGGTTATGGCAAACATGGTTTGCACATGCACATGGAGGGGGCATGCACACCAGGACTGCCATCCCCACTCCATCCACCCAGCATATCACCAGCCCACTGAGCATCAGCACTACCACTGGACCATCATCTGATGGCAGCCAAGAGGCAGGAAGGCATATCGCCCCAATCTGAGAAAGGAGTATCCCATGGTGGGTGCTTGATTCTCTCTCAACCTTACCCCCTGGCCAACCTCTGGTAACTTGAGCTTGTCCCCAAACTTAGTTCACCGGCATGGGAGAAGTAAGGCACATTACAGTGCCTCAGCTCTTTACACCACTGGGCCAGCTGCCAGACCAAGATATTTAAGTTCTTTACCTGCTCCAGCAGACCACACCATGAGTGACCAAATTTAATTCACTAGGGGCCTCATAGTCAAAGCAACTGCATGGCACTGAAGGAGTCTGAGCAGCACAGACCATAAAATAACATGGCAACATGGGCTCTGGCAATAGTCAGTCAGTGGCAGAGTGCTGCACAAGCACAGTAGTACATATGCACTAAATAAATATATGTAATATGCAAACAGGAGGTGCAGACCTGCATGCAATGATGCAATGTGTATTGCAATAGTAGAAGCACCTGCCAAAGTGCTAATAGACAATTAGTACTATGCAATTTAAGGACTACAAATGACATGTTTTTTCTCAAGGATAAACTGACACAAAACACTACCCAACAGCACAACATCAGGCAACCAAGAGAGGGCCTCACCATGATGACCAACATAATTCCACTCATACATCAAGGATCATAGCCAAACACAGCACAGGAAGTATTGTTGCAGGCAATAATGTAGCACACAGAGTGTTTGAAGTATGACACCCATTCACTCAACTAAGAGATAATCAGGGCATGGTTCAAAACAGACTGAACCATGCTGTGCCTGTGCAGTTGTATGAATTGCTGTATGATGGCCTAGCCAATGCCATCCATAGAACCCACACCATGTCTGTGGAGCCAAAAGTGACCACTGTTGTGTGCTTCCTGACACTGGGAACATTCCAGATCCCAACAGGAAAACAACTGGGATTATCCAGTCTGTAATGGAATGTCTTTTATACTACAGTATGTTGCCTTCCTCAGCAACCAGGCACAGAGCTGTCAATATGCAGCAATTCTACCAGGTTGCACATATGTCATCCATTTTAGGTGCCACTAAGTACAATGCAAATGGCCATCTGTACATAACCAGGGTGGGAGCTAATGCCCACATCAATGGGAAGAGCTAATATTACCTCAGTATGCAGGAGGTGTGCGATGCCACATGGCATATTATTAACAGTGTCCCAACACAATGTCCTGGAAGGACTCATAATGCTTAAATCTGGCACAATTCCATCCTGTGCTGGATGTTTGAAGGTGGACTAATGCCAAATGTCTTCCTCTGTGGAAAGTACAGATGCAACCATATTGCATGAATTACCATAGAATTTAACAGTGACTGATACAGAATTGGTATTGCTCTGCAGAAGACAGTGTGTACCCCTTTGGCCATGGATGAGGACACTGCTCCCACATCCTGCATCTTCTGTTGAGCAGAGGTACACATAGCAATCCACAGCATTACTGTGAGTGTGTTTGACATGTTAAAGATGCAGTTCAGGTTCCCTTACAGATCTGATGGAGTCTTACAATATAGCCTAAAGAATGTTAACATGATGTCAGTTGCCTCTTGAATTCTCTACGGCATTGTATTAAACAATGGAATAACTTTACAGTGCCTAGAGGGCAACATAGTAAATTACAGGAGCACCTAAACAGGTGGGACTACAGACAGGCAAAGTGGTCACAAAACAACTGGACAAAATTCATAACAGGAAACGTTGTACCTCAACAGGAAGTACAAACCACAAAAGAGACACAAATGCATTTAAAATAATGTAATATGTGAGTGGGCAGGTGCTGTCTTGACCCTAACCAAGATAGCTGCTTAATTTGGCTACACCGATCCCCTCAGATCTAAACAAAGTGGGAAAATAGTGATGGGCTGGACACCAGCATTTGACTGTGGCTCTATAGAAGAAATGTTAATGAACCTGCTGCAGGAACTGTCCAAAGTCAAAGCAGCTTCACTTCAGTCCACTCAGGCCATTTCACAATTGGACAGCAAACTGCAAACCGAATTTAACTTGGATTCCCATAACATGGCCCTGCATGAACTTCAGGCCTCTCTCTGAGAGCAAAACAAGCTCATTCACCAACTCCAAAGCAAAGTCGATGACCTGAAGAATCGTAGTCACAGGAATAAACTGATTTGTTTGCTTTCCAGAGGGTATAGAGCTACAGGACCCAGCTGTCTTCCTACAACATGTCTTACTGACCATACTTAAGATCAAGGGAGATCATTGTTTTGAAACAGAGTGATCCCACAGGTCTTGTGCCCCTCATGGCCAGGTGAGTGCCCCCAACCATTATTAGAAATTTTTTTTTGTTTTCTATTTTGGCTCACTTCCCAAAGTTTCTTATCATTGCCAAAAAACCTTCCTATCCTACTGTCTGCTATCCCACCCTATTCATATTACTCATCTAATCTCTAACCCCAGAGTATTTATAAACAGAAGCCAGATTTCATTAAAATGAATTCCATCATTTTTGATGTTATGGAAGGCTTTTTCAATTTTACTTATATCAAATATCAAACTGAGCCTTTCCAAATTTTCTGGTGGATTCACATCCTTCCAGTGTAACATAGAAACATAGAATTTGACGGCAGATAAGGACCGCTTGGCCCACCCAGTCTGCCCATTTCCCTACCTAATGGATAAGCTGCAGATCCTAGTTAACCAGCAGCCTACTTCTTTCTACCCCCACCCCCTAGAATTGCCTTATGACTGTCCCATGCATGCTTGAATTCAACCACTGTTTTGACTCCACAACCTCCTCCAGAAGGCTGTTCCATGCATCCACAACCCTCTCTGTGAAAAAATACTTCCTTACATTACCTCTGAGCTGCCCCCCCCTCTATCTTCAAATTGTGCCCCTTTGTTCTTGCACACCTCTTTTTTTTGAAAGATGCTACCCTCTTGGACTTTGTTGATTCCCTTGCGGTACTTAACAGTTTCTATCATGTCCCCCCTCTCCCTCCTTTCCTTGAGGCTATACATATTAAGCTCCTTTAGCCTCTCTCCATATGTCTTCTAGTGCAGACTCTGCACCATTTTAGTTGCCCTCCTCTGGACAGCTTCCTTCTTGTCTATGTCCTTGCGGAGATTGGGTCTCCAGAACTGCGCACAGTACTCCAGATGGGGTCTCACCAGCTGTCTGTACAGAGGGATAACAACTTCCTGTTTTCTACTGGTGATGCCTCTCCCTAAGCATCCCAGTATTCCCCCAGCCCTCCTTACTGCCCTCTCTCATTGCTTGCCCACCTTTAAGTCATCTGATATGACTACCCCCAGGTCCTTTCCATTTTGTTGTTGTTAGTATCTCACCCCCATTGTGTACTCTTCCCTGGGTTTTGTTTCCCAGGTGCATTACCTTGCACTTCTTAGCATTGAATCTAAGCTGCCATACATTTGACCATTTCTCTAACTTTGCCAAGTCCCTTCTCATCCTTTCCACCCCACCTTGTTCATCAACTCTGTTGCAGATCTTTGTGTCATCTGCAAAGAGACATACTTTTTCTTCCAGTCCCTCTGCAATGTCGCTTATAAAGACATTGAAGAGGACCGTCCTAATACTGAACCCTGCGGTACCCCACTAGTAACCCCCCTTTCTTCAGAGTGGACTCCATTTACTATTACCTCTGTGTCCTATTCTCCAGCCAATTCTTTACCTAGGCTATCATCTTGGGACCCACTCCCAGGCTGGCTAACTTGTATATTAATCTTTGTGTGGGACTGAGTCAAATGCCTTGCTAAAGTCTAGGTAGTCCATGTCCACAGCCCTCCCTGATCTACTACTTTGGTCACCCAGTCAAAGAAATCTATTAGATCTGTCTGGCATGACCTTCCTGCTGTGAATCCATGCTGCCTTAGGTCCTGTGCCCTCTGGCCTCTAGGTACTGAACAATTCTTTCTTTCAGAAGTGATTCCATAATTTTCCCTATCACTGAGGTTAAACTAACAGGTCTGTAGTTTCCTGCTTCTGCCCTGCTCCCACTTTTGTGAAGGGAATCACATCTGCCCTCCTCCAGTCCTCAGGTACCACCCCATCCTTCCATGATTTGTTAAAGAGGGTAGTCAGTGGTGTCACTAGTTCTACTCTTAGTTCTTTTAGAATTCTGGGATGAATCCATCAGGTCCCATTGCTTTGTCAACCTTCAGTTTTAAGAGTTCTTTCAGAACCCTTTCTTCTGTAAATGAGCTGGTATCAACTTCTGTATCCAGATTGTTTCTATTGTTTGTTTTAGGTACCTCCCCCTCTTCATTTGTAAATACTGAGCTAAAATACTTGTTTAATATCTCTGCCTTTTCACCATCAACCTCTGCCCACCCCTCCTCCCCTTTATTAAGCCTCACTATCCCTCCCTTAGTCTTCCTTCGCTCCCTGATGTACCTAAAAAAGGTTCTATCCCCTTCTTAACTGAGTTGGCTATCTTTTGCTCGGTTCGGGCCTTTGCTGTTCTGACTGCCTTCCCAGCTTCCTTTTGTTTTAACTGATACAATTCTCTGTCCTGTTCCTTCTGTGATTCCTTGTACTTTCTGAATGCTTTCTTTTTCTCTTGAACCTTCACTGCTGTAAAAGAATAACTTTTTTTGCAACTAAATTAATTAAATTAATCAGAATATTTTGAGTTTCTGAAGCATCCTTTTCTGCCCAGAAACCAAAAATTATAATTCTGGTGTCAAAAGGAAAATTCTGACCCAGAACCTTACTTAAAATCAGGAAAACTTTTTGGCAAACAACCTTTAGCTTAGTGCACACAGCCAGCATATGCCATAATGTATCTCTCTCAGTCCCATATCTTTGACATAATTCAGATGAGTTGACTTCCATTTTATTTAATATAATTGGAGTTAGATATGTACGATGTACCACATGTATGTGACTTTGTTTTAATCTATTATTCCTTATTTAAATTTTTTTCAAATTCTAATTTTTTTGCCAGTTGTCCTCTGCTATGAATTCCATTTGATCTTTTTCTCATGCTTTTTTCAAAGTTTCCGTTGCAGTAAGTTTAACCTTTTGAATAAGACATCTATATAAAATTGTGATCACGTGGTTAGTTATATTTGTACTGAGTAAATATTCTTCTAATATAATTAAAGGTAGAATATGAAAATAATATTTTTCTTAAACAAAAATCTCTTGACCTGAAAATATGGGTACCTTGCATTATTAGACAGACCAAATTTCTGTTTCAGTGCATCAAAAGCCATTAGTTGATCACATTCAAACAAATCCTGTGTTTATTGTATACATTTATTATATAATTCTTTCTTTCAATAATCCTGTTATCATTGAAGGTGGGAAATGTACATTATTTATTATTGGTATTAGTCTTGAATTGGACTTTGTATCTCCCAGTATTTTCTGTGCCATGTTCCAGATGTGATTAGTCAGTTTAGTTGTTGACAGCACCTGCCTGTATTGACCAGATTTATTCAAATTAACCATCATAACTCGTGTAAATTGCTCCTGAGGTATTCTGGACAGCTCCATATTAAAACAAGCAGTTTCTCTACCTTCTTCTTTATCCCATATAAAAATGCATTCTAACTGTGCTGCAATATAGTAAAACCAAAAAACTGGCATTCTTAAACCTCCTTTGTCCTTAGATAATTGGAGTTTTAAAAGAGCAAGGTGGTGTCTCAACAAGATGGACGATTGATCTTTCATCTGTGCACAGCGAACTACATCCACTCCTTCTTGGTGTTTTTTACTGGGAAACTGATAGTTTAAACTTATTTTCTTGTTTGAAACATAGAAACATAGACTTTGATGGCAGATAAGGACCACTTAGCCCACCTAGTCTGCCCATTTCCCTACCTACAGGATAGGCCGCAGATCCTAGTTAACCAACAGCCTATTTCTTCCTACCCCCCACAAGAACTGCCTTATGTCTGTCCCATGCATTCTTGAATTCTCCCACAGTTTTAGACCCCACAACCTCCTCAGAAAGGCTGTTCCATGCATCCACTACCTGCTCTGTGAAAAAATACTTCCTCACATTGCCCCGGAACCGCCCCCCATCTTTAAATTGTGTCCCCTTGTTCTTGCACGTCTTTTTTTCTGAAAGATGCTACCCTCTTGGACTTTGTTGATTCCACTGAGGTACTTAAACATTTCTATAATGTCCCCCCTCTCCCTTCTTTCCTCTAGGGTATACCTATTAAGCTCCTTTAGTCTCTCCTCGTACGGCTTCTCTTGCAGACCCTGCACTATTTTAGTTGCCCTCCTCCGGACTGCCTCTATCCTGTCTATGTCCTTGCGGAGATGGGGTCTCCAGAACTGGATGCAGTACTCCAGATGAGGTCTCACCAACTGTCTGTACAGAGGGATACCAACTTCCTGTTTTCTGCTGGTGATGCCTCTCCCTATGCATCCCAGTATCCCCCCAGCCCTCTCTACTGCCTTCTCACATTGCTTGCTCACCTTAAGATAATCTGATATGATTACCCCAGGTCCCTTTCCTTTTTTGTTGTTTGTTACTACCTCCCCCCGTTGTGTAATCTTCCCCTGGGTTCTTGCTTCCCATGTGCATTATTTTGCACTTCTTTGCATTGTACATAAGTTCTGTGAGAATGAGTGGGTATATGCAAACAATTTGAAAGATCTAGAGAGATAAAAGACAGTAAGAATGCCAAAGCACCACATGCAAAGACACCATTGGAATCTAAGAAAGAAACTCAGAAATAAAAGCAGGTGAAAGGAGAAGCTCGGGTGGCTAACAGTCTTCAACAGCTGGCCCAGCCGCAGGTAACAAATTCAGATACACTGGCCCCAAAGGGAATGCATTTTACTTTCTATAGAAAGTTGGAAAGCCCGAATGGAGTGTAAGAAGTTAACACCAGCAAAGGAAAAGATTTAGAGTTACCAGTTGTGGAAAGGGAACAGTCTCTGAAGTAAGGAAGGGAATTTAGCTTTCAGTTTGGTAATTCACCTGAAGCACGTGCTGCAGTGGCCTCTTCCCCAAAAAAAGCTAACTTGTCTAAGAGACAAAACAGTGGTACAGCTTTGGGGTTTTAGAATTTGGTACAGCAATCGATAAGAGGGTATTTGAATTTTCCAGTTTGTAATAGAGAAATCTTACAAATCAAAGAGATGCTGGCTTTACCAAAAACAAGGGCTGCTGAAACAATGGAGAAGCAGTATAAATGAGATAAGCAAGAAAAACAAGGAAAAGCTGATCAATCTGAGAAGGCTTCTGAAAAACAATTAGTCTTGAACAGGCAAAACAACCAGGAAAAAAGGGCACAGGATCAAGACAATGTGCAGAATGGCCTCATTGTAATGGAGTCCCCTGTTTCAGAAAGGGTAGAAGCCAGTGTGATGCTTGGACAGCTGGTTCTGATCACTGTATCATTTTTTTGTAAAATGAAAATGGGTTATGTACTTTCTGTCATGAGAGATGTTGAGAAATCTGGTGCTCTTGGAGTGACATCGCTACCCCCCCCCCACAGGTTTCGGCTGAAAGATGAAAGCCATGAGAAAATGCTGAAACAGCATGTGTGATCATACACACACAGATTTTAGATACAAAATATTACATGGCAGGCCAGAAGCTAATTACAGACTTTTCTAAGTTAATTATAGCTTTAGCTGCTAAGAGGGAAATGGGCATACCTTTTATGATGTTTCAAGAAGGGAAACCAGGTTTAGTATCCTGGTGCGAAATCATAAAGATGCTTTCATGTCCTGGAAGGGGGAAGCTTATCATGAGATAAAAGAAATGTCATTTGAAGGACATGAGTCATGCTGAGGATTACAGAATTTAATACTTAAAAAAGACATCCTGTTTTTATATAGATATATTTTTTTATATATTCTGACAGGGAGGAGCTAGGTGACCTCATGCAAAATAGGTGGGGAAAACCAGCTTTTAAACATTAATTCTGTTTTCCTTCAGACACACTTCTATCTAGACTCTGACAAAGAAACATCTTTGGAGCACTTTAAGCAGGTATTTAGAGAGAGAAAGACAAATCTAATTACTGTAGTAGGAATTGCATTGTTTAAAACCTTGTTCTTTTATAAGATTTGTATGTCTTGTGATATAATAGTTCTGTATTGTATGTTTTACATATTATCTATTTTATTAACACTCTTTTTAGAGCATACTTGGTCTGTCTTTGAATTTATTTCATTTGTAAGAAAAGTATATATGGTTATAACTGACACTAGGCATAAGCTTGAATGGTGATACCAAACTGGAAAAAGAAGCGTTTTAAATCTGAGGTCTCTATTAAAGTTTTTAAGGATTCATTTCTGTACACCTGGTTAGGTGCCCATAGGCAAAGATATCTGGCCCCCTGAAGACAGAATTATCTGAGCCTGTACATTGGGTACGCTAACAAGAGATTCACAGTTTGAATCCCTCCAACACTTGAGACCAAAGGTTGATCCAAACTCACAAAACTGTTCACAAGACTGCGCTCAGAGGTTGGCACTTTGGGAGTAGATGGATGACCTGCTGAGAGGGTTTGTGGCAGCCAGTACTGAAACAAGTGCATTGTCTGATAAGTTTGAAGAGTCACAACAAAACATTTTATAAGAACTGAAACTAGGATTTGGTAATATTAATGCATCTATCCTGACACTAGATAAATAATTCTCTGAAGTTGTGGGAAAGCTAGAGGCTCTAACAACCAGAGCAGATGCTTGTGAGCTTAGAGTTAGCTCTTTGGAGGATCAAATACCTAAAGTATTCTCAGGCCTTATGGATGTAACTAAAGAATTAGAGGTTTTAAAATTCAAACCAGATCTTGAAACGAGGTCTAGAAGAGAGAATCTAAAGATTGGTAACCTCCCAGAGGGTATTAAGGGGTCTGATCCTCTACAATGTTGTGAAGAGATGCTTACTAAAATACTAGGTTTAAAATTTCCAGAACAGAGATTGAAATAGATTGGGCACATAGGGTTTTTGGTTAGAGGGATATGGTAATGATGTAGCCCACTCACCCATAGTGTATAAAGCTTATTTAATGGGTAGTTTCATTAATATGGACATTTATATTCAATTATGTACAGTACCCACATCATAGGGCTTTTGGCCATAGACAGGATTTTAGACCCCGATTCATGTATGTAAGACCACTAAAATATCAAGATCAGGAGAAACTTTTACAAAAAGCAAGGGTGGAAAAGGGTCTGAATTATAATTGACTGAGATAACAAGCTTTGTCCCCAGATCCCCAACCCAAAATAAACTCAGGCCACAGCTTTATGACTTTTGGATGCTCACTGGCAATATTTTTTATGTTGTAGGCACAGTTAATTTGTTACATCCCAAATATCATACTTCTAATCATTCATATCTACAATTAGGACATAACAGTCCCCGTGGCCTTCTTGGACATAACAGTCCCATCTTCTTTCTTGCGGATCATTGTCCTGCTCTCCTCCTGTTCATCATGCTTCTCCGGGTCCTCCTGATCACGGGTCTGGACACCGTGTTCAGGACCCCCCTTTTTATTCACCGCCTTCGGGTACCAGGTTACCTGGACCACCCCCCCAAGCCAGGTGTGGACACCATGATCCACCCCCTAGCTCTATGTCCTTCCCCCTGCCCCCTCTTTACTCCCACACCTGGGTTCCTTTGACCCCAGCCCATGGTACCTACCCTCCTCCCCTCTATCTGCCCCCATTTCCCTTTCTCCCTACACCTTCCAAAGAAAGCCCATCACCTACTTGTCTCCCCCAGTGCCAGCAGGACTCCACCTAGTCCCTGGCCCACTGACCACACTCTGTGGCCCCTTAGGCCCATGCTGGACCCCTCCCACAAGGACACCTCATGCCCCTGCCCCATACTCCCCATGCCTATACCCGTTATTCAAATTTTCTTGCAGGGAGGGTTGGTGGGAATTTTATAGCAAGAAAAGAGGGCAAATTCTGGTTGCATGCCCTTAACTAACCCCTAGGGGCATTTGTCTTAGACCCCTCCCCAGGCCCCTCCCCTCAGCCAATAGCAAGTGAGCCTCACCTGCCTGTCATTCATCACTGTAGTGAGGTCACAGACCTCCCCTTCCAGTTCCCCTCCCTACCCCTCCCCTCCCCAGGCTGTTTATCTCTGGCTGGGGCCCAGGACAAATTGGCCTGCCATTTAGTGGCAAGCCTCCTTTCCTGATCTACCTCCATCTGTAGTCATAAAATGTAAAGTGTTTGATCAGATAAGGGACACCATGAGGAAAGAAGGAATACCCTGTTCTCTGCTATATCCAGCAAAACTACTTGTTAATTTAGATGGGCAAATATGTTTCTTTTTTATCCCACAAGAAGTTATGGAGGATCTCAGAAAAAGGAAGCAATATGACACTCCTGAAACAGAAACTTCAGTCCAAACATTTGCTGAGGCTTCTGTGGGGAACATTACATTCACAATGAAGAATACTCTGAGCTCAAAAGGGCAATTGGAATCAAATCAAGAATAATCCTCTACACCTTTAAGTCCCAAGTTCAACAACTAATTTAGATATGAATCATAGCATAATGATATATAAAAAAAGATCTATGCATAATATGAAAGCATATATACCCTTTACTTCTTATTAGAAAAAGATCACTATGGGCCCTATTCACTATCGCAGGAGGGGGTACACGTCAATGGCATATATCTCACCCCACACAGCTCCACACCCACTGGAGATCCATGTGGGGACAGCATTCATGAACACCGGTCCTCTCCCAGGTCTCTTATGCAGCCCTGTTCCCCCAGCATGCAGGTTCACAGGGGGCTGGCAGGTGTCAAGCTACAGACCCGGGCAGGCGGCCAATTGGCTGCCTGTCCTTGGACCCTCACTGGATCCCTTTCACCCATTGGGAATTATGACATCTTCAGGCGTGAATGTGTCCACAACACTGAGGAGTGGGGGACACCCCAGATGACAGTCCCCCACCCTCCCAATATGCCCCAATAACAGGGGAAGCTACAGGGAGGGGTTCATTGACCCCTGCTATCCCCACCATGACCAGTGGTGGCATCTGGGGGTGCATGCCACTTACAGCTTTTTTCCAGAAGGTATAGCTGTCACCTTCCCACACAAGGCACCCACGCCATTGTGAGTGGCGCAGAGTGCAGACACACCCCCATGCCAATCTCCAGCCCACCCACACACAGAGTTGTGCATTCAGCTGGTGTGCCAACCACATAGGATAGGCATAGCGGGGACAGCAGTAGCACTTGGGGTGAAGTGTGTGTGGCCAGATATGGGTGGGCTATGTGCCCAGGTTACACAGTGCATATCCCATCCGTACCTTTTGTGAATTGGGTCCAATATGAATAAAACATATTTAGTGATAGTGAGTATAGGAAAGAGGAATAAGTAATGGAAAGGGAGGAGCAAGTGACTGTATTCTAGACTACAAAAGAGGTATTTTGGACATCAACAAAAATAAAATAGTAAAGTAATATTTAATTAAAAACATGTTCTCTGACATAAAACCTTAAGGAAGGAAATTGAGAAAGGGTGAGGTAAACTTGTGGTACATTTACTACGCAGGAGAGGATGAGTCATCTTCAAGATGTCGGAAGAGTGGTATGACAGGTCTACTTCTAGATCTATCAAGATAGGGAAGGGGTGAGGGGGAGTGGAAATTTAAAGAAAAATAACACATTTAAAAAAATAGTGTGGGTATAAAATAACGCTGGAAAAGATTTATAAAAAAATACTTTTTTTATGAAACTTAAAAATCTGGTTTCTATGGAAATAAAATAGAGATAGGTTTATACAGTCTACTGTCCCTAAATAAGGATTTATGTTTTCTGGAAAACATTAAAGGGATAGTAATGGCGGAAAAAATACAATTATGGGTAAAGCTCGATTTATGAACTGGAACATAAATGGTGCCAAGGATAGAATAAAAATGAGAAAATTGGTGAATTACAATAACAGGAAAGGAATTGGGTATTTTTTACTTCAGGAAATGCATTTAAAAAAAAAAAAAGACTATTTTGCCAACCTGTTTCAAGCCACAGGTGTTTATACAGAATATGCTAGCAATGTCAGTGGTATTGCTATTTTTATTAAGAAAAATTCAAAGTCACATATTTTGAATTCCCATATTGATCCTCAGGGCCGGTGGGTAAAAGTAAAAATGGTATTAGCAAATTTCACAATTTCAGTGTTTAGTTTATATGCTCCAAATAAAGAAGGCCCAATATTTTTTTTTACAGATTTGTTTCTATAGATTGCAGCTTGTGACATTCCATGCATTATAGGAGGAGACTTTAATATAACTTTATCATATTTAGATAGAGTACATTTGGCTCCTGAGTGAAAGAGAAGAACTCTTGACCTGATCAAAAGTTATATGGACGAGCTGGCACTGATGGACCCCTTTTTTATTCATCCAAATTTGCTAAAATTCTCCTACTATTCAAAAACATATAATATTCTATCTAGGATAGATTTTTTTCATGATTACTAATTGCTTATTGCACAAAATAAGATTTTGTTTAGATATAATTCTATAATTATATTGGACCATGCATCTTATTACATGGAAATAGGTTTATACTGGAGTCCAAGTAAGAGGATGGTATCTGGACAACTCATTATGGTCAGATGCATAGTTTGTGTCAATACTCTGTAGGGAAACTTAAAAAGAAATACTCCTGAAGAATTCTTCTGGTACACAATTTGGGAAACAATTACATTTTTTTTGAGAGGATCTATAATCTCTTAGAAAAATAATAAACAGAAAAAATACAAGGAGAATTTGAACAAAATTGAAGTAGAACTAATGGCAGCTGAAGCAATGCAAGCTCATATTAATTCTAAACAAAATAGAATTAAGGTTATACACCTAAAAAAACATTTTGAAAGCATGTTAAATGTTACAGCAAAAAAAGTAAATGTGTAGGGCCAGGATGAAATATTACTTTTTTGCTGACACTCTGAGTAAATTGTTAGCTTATCAGTTAAGAACTGAACAAAATCAAAATAGAACAGACAAGCTTTCCCTAACTGGTGGTAGCGTGGTTATTAATCTAGAAAAGATAAACAAGGAGTTTTAAGAATGTTATAATAAATTATATCAATTGGATAAGTCTATTTCAGTACACAATGTTAAAAGTTGTTGGAGTAATATAACTTTTCCACAGGTTCTAGAAAGAGATATAGAGTTTCTGAATAAAGAAGTTAATGAAACATAAATTTTTGAAGTGATTAAAGATATGTTTAATGGAAAATCCCTGGGCCCAGATGGCTTCATGATTAAATTTTTATAAAAATCTGAAATATATATTAATTCCTATTTTGCTGCATCTTTAGAGAAATTGATAGCTCAGGAAAGTTTCCACTATCATTTTATGAAACCAGTATTAAATTGTTATTAAAAAGGATAAACCCTCAGATCAGTGCTTATCATTCAGACCAATTTCATTGTTAAATAATGATTATAAAATATTAACCAAAATTCTAGCAAATAGATTGGCAGTAATTACCCCCATGTTAGTACATAGGGATCAAACAGTGTTTGTTGTAGGAGGAAGATTACAACACAATATCAGGCAGGTAGTGAATTTGATGGAGGCTATTAAAACATCTGAAGCAGTCATCCTATCCTTCAATGCTGAAAAGGCTTTTGACAGTGTTCAGTGGGAATTCCTATTTGAATTGATGGGATATTTCGGCATCAAAGGAAGGTTAATGAACTGGATAAAAATCATATATTGAAAACCAAGGGCAAGGGTTAAATCAAATCAAAATATATCAGACTATTCTGAGCTCACAAGGGGCACCAGGCAAAGATGCCCCTTGTCTCCTCTATTGTTTTCCTTGTTTGTTGAGCCCCTAGCAATCTTACTCAGAGACAAACATGATATAGAGGGTATTCAAATTAATAAACGAACACATAAATTGTCATTATATGCTGATCACATTTTACTATTTATAAATGAGCCTGAAAAAAGATTATTAGCAAATGTCTGCAGTTCTCAACCAAGGAAGTGGTCCTGCGGAGGGCTAGAGAACTAAGTCAGATACAGCACAATATACAGATCTTTCAGGATTTTTTTAAAGAATTATCTGACCGCCAGAGAACTTTTACTGAAGCCCAGAAGATTATGCACAAACTCATCTTGCAGTTTTCACTCTGCTACCCAATGACAATGCAGGTTATACACAACAGGGCTCTGCTGCTATTCTTCATCACAGATTCCTTAATGGACTTTCTAGGTAAATATTGACCAAAAGAGCTCTGCATCCCCTGACAGGAATTTCTGTCAGAGGATAATGCCACTACAGACAGAATGGACATTAGCAAGCCCTCTGCCTCTCTGGCTGCTGTACTGAACTCAGACACAGGCCCTAAACTCTGGACCCTACTTCCAAAGAATCTGAAGCATTAACAGAATCACCAGAGATTCAGAAAAGATGCACAGACCCAGCTGCTCCAGTCTCAGAGCAATAGCACAGAGGATGACAATGCATCTGATGGCTCCTTGGATAGTCTCTGCCTCTACAGAACACAGAATTGCTTTGCATCTCTCCATCTCAAGTCTCCACAATTCAAAGAGCAGCCCCACTGAGACCATCCCCTGCCTGGAGTATGTACCTTGAACAAGTCTACTGATGCTGCAGCTACTGATCCTGAGATCTACAGCAAGTCCTGGGCATCCAGTAGTTGCAGAAGAACAGCCCTTACCTCACAGTACCACTCCTGGTACAGCTGCCTTTACCTCTGACCTCCAAGCACCAGTAATGTCTGCATCTCAGTGCAACTTAATAGGGCAAATAAACCCAAAAGGACTGAGGCAGTAAGCCAACACAGGAAACATTTTTACACATACAGGCTATCCTTGGTTAGATAGTTTTAAAAACGTTTTTTAGAGTGCTTTTAAATCTTCTGGTATACTGAGGAAGTGAGGGGAGAGGCGAGGTGAGGAAACTTATTACGGCATTTATAGACTTTCTGGAGTTAAGAAGGGGATTATAACTCCTTGATGCCTAATCATGCCAAGTTTGCAGTTTGAATCCTTTTGAGGCATCCAACCCTCTGCAGGGCCACCTCACTACTTGAGCCCAAAGTTCTGGCTCTGCTATCACTCGGACTCTGAGCACATGGGATCAATCCAGTAGAACAACAGAAGCACAAGCTATTTTATCACTGCAGCACAAGAAAACTAGAAAGATGTCCAAAACACCAAACAAATAAATATTTGTTCTTTTTTGCTAAGTTACACTGAACAATAGCATACCTGCTGTAAGCAAAGTGAAAGCTTATTGGACACTCTGCTTAGACTGCTACCTTTTCAGCAGTCAAGCATGAAGCTGCTCTCTCCTGAGCACTCTCCCCCACTCAAGCAGCAGCAATTGACCCTTCCTTGTCACTGCAAACCACCAAGATACAGCGCTCCGGGGGACAAAATCCATTCAACAGATACTGTCTTTTACTAATGTTCTTCCCATCTCTACCTGCTGCTCACTTGCCTAGTAATGGGATCAAGGAATGGGGACTAAGCTGATTAACCTCCTCTGCTCGATACTGACTATGGTAACAATCTGGATTCTTCACCTCACCTTGTTTTTTTTTATCTATGATGCCATTGTGTTTTGTGTCCTCACTTGTCTCCCTCACTGCCCCTGAGCTCCCATGGAAGTTGCACACCATCTTGAACTATATACTCGTTGGACCTCAGAAACAGCAACTCTGCTCATCTTTTCTTGTCATCTGACTGCATTCAACAAATAACTAATACAACACTGCTGGCACCAATGTTTCCTAACAGCTAGAATCCAGCACATCTGTAGACTCTGGGATGGGTTTCTATCTTCCATATCACACACTCTGATATGGGCCACATTCAGAGGGCTGGTGGTGGGGCCCCCTAGCCTTCAGTTTGAATGTGTACCACATATAGTTTACTTTTTGTTTTTATTTTTCATTCTCTATGAGGGCTGTTTTGTACTCATACTCATGTTATCATATTGCCAATGGCATTGACTCCATTTAATAGATAATGATTGTAATAGGGCTCATTTTCTGATTAGGTCAGCTTGCAGGGTCCCACAGTACCCATCGCTGGCATTGCCATTTATGTGGGTATTATACTGGTGTGCTTTAGTGCTTACATCCAAGCCTGACCCCCCTCCCCCCACACACACAATTAAAAAGCACTATCCTGTAATGGTTACCCTTTATCTTCTCTCTTTCTTGTGTGCACCCCTCCCTGCTCAGGCTTGAGCTGGTGGGGCAGGGGGCTGCTTATACCTACTCAAACAAGGGGTAATGGCCTGCTTGCTAGAAAATTGGGCATTGGCATATTCCACCTCAAGGGTCCTCCTAGCCTAAGGCCAACCTTGCTTTGCATTTTCCACTCCCACTCCCCCAGGTTGGGGTCCACCCTGGCTTTAACTTATTATCTTGGATGGCATGAATGTACAATTCCCTTATTGCCATCTTCCAGCCTTATCCATTGCATTATGCTCCTAGCACACAAACCCAGTCAGGGCTATCTGTCAGCACTCCAGCTTGGGCTAAATATTTGCCTCCTTTATCCCCCACTCAGATGTGGACTTTATTCATCCAAACTTATGTGAATGTGAAATTAACCCTGATGAGAGGGACACCACAGCATGCCACTTACACAGGGCAGGCTCTAATATCAGATAAACACTTGGACCTGCAATCACTGAAGTGATCAACCACTCCTCCATAGTTCAGTGTTGCTATATCATACTAACTCAGCCATGCCATCGGGAAGGCATGGGAGAGCCTCGGTCTACAGCTCTGGGCCGACTCCTGTCTCATTCTTCCCTATGTGTGAAAACATTTGTCTTATTCAATGGCTTTTTATGATGCTGTTTATAATTTATTCTTGGATTGTTAGTTATAGAGGTGTCAGGTGCAATAGCTCCCAATCTATGGAATGTCCTTGGTATGGAAAACTACTCCCACACCCTCATGTAACCCTAGATAGGGTATGTCTGGCCTGTAAGGCAGTGGAGCTCAGACCGCAGGACAATATGGCATCATGGTTTTCATAGCACCCAGTCTATCAAATTTTGCCCTAATATTAGATCATAGGTGATGCAATTTGCCATACATGGAATGTCCATGGTTTGAATTCCCTGTCAGGCAGAAAGAGCTTCTGTCCCACTTGAAGCACCTCAAGACCACAGCTGGATTTCTTCAGGAAACAAAACTCCTTGAAGTGGATTACCCATGCCCTAAAACAGACTGGGTGGGTCAGGTCCTGTATGCCTCTTCCTCCTCCAAGAAAAAAGGAGTAGTAAATCTTCTTTACAAGGCTTTTCACTGGGGGGGTTACTATTACTGTACTGCCCAAGGCAGGCAAGGACCCTGTAAAGTGCATGTCTTATCATCCTATTTCACTGTTAACAGACTACTATATCACTGCTAACAGACAACTATAAGGAGGCAGGCAGAATAAAAGCAGACAAGATTGAACAGGTCCTGACACTGCATACATGAGAATCAAGCTGGTGGGGAATTACAACACCTTTAATTTAATCCATTGATGGGGTACGACCACAGGGTGACACAAAGTAGCAGTCCACATCTTAGGCACAGAAAAGGCCTTCGATTATGTGGAGTGGGGGAACATGTCTGAGGCCATATAGAGATTTGGTTTGTGTGTCAAATTACCACCTGGATTTCTACACTATATAGGAACCCCTCTGCCCAGATTCTAATCAGTTATGGTCTGACTACCCCATTTACATTAACTGGAGGTACTAGGCACGGGTGACCCCATCTCCCTCCCTGTATGTTCTATTATTGGAGCCCCTATCCCAGGCCATAAGATGTGATATAGAGACAAAGAGGTTGAAGGGAGGGAGAAATGAGCATTAAGTAGCATTCTTTGCAGATGACCTGCTGTTGTACTTGCAAAACCCTGGCAAGTGATTACCAATTACCCAGGTTCTTTTACAAGAGTATTGGAAACTCTTGGGCCACATAATGAACTTGACAAAAAGTGAGCTGCTACCAGTGGGTAGGCTTAAGAGGCAACAGATTGTGACAGATGCTATGGGGCTTCAGGTACTGACCAAACTGAAATACATTGGGGTGCGGTTACCTGCTACTATCAATCATTTATGTAAACAGCTTTGTGCCCCTACTGAATGAAATCAAGAATGACTCTACCAGTTGGGGCTCACTTCCCTTGACCCACTGGGGAGAATTCTTTGTGCCCCTATTGAACACAATCAAGGATGACTGCAAAAGGTGGGTCTCATCCCTTGTCCCTAGTGAGGAAAATCAGTGCAACAAAAATGTGACTGCTGCCTAACCATCCTTACCTCTTTCAAGCACTTTTCATTAAACTACCTATAATTTCCTTTAAGAAACTTAACTCTAATACATACCTTTCTTTTGATGGGTAAATCAGCCTGATAAAGAGGCAGATGCTCCAGCTGCCTGCTGGGAAGGGAAAGGGGCTTTCCACACTTTCAAAATTACTTCTAGGTAGCCAAGCTTACATTCCAGAGGGGATCAAGCCTGAATGGATGGTCCTAGAAGAGAAAAACCTGGGGATGTAGATGATGAGAGGTCTGATGGCTCTGAGTACACAAAAGATGAAAACCCCAGATGTTAGCAACTCATTCACCAAGGCAATAACCAACATACGGATCAAGGTGCATAACTCCATGATGGTGCCACCAGGCATCTCCCATACATAAGTCCTACAGTAGATTTCAAAATCTAGACATATAATATGGTGGAAATACACAAAGCACTGCTGCAGTGACAAAATAAGGAAATCAAATGGCTGGGACAGCTTTGGGGACCCTTAGCACCTTTCCTGATTTGTAAGAAAAGTATGGGTTCCACTCCAGGGATCTATTTGTATATCTCTGAATCAGACAGGAATTAACTCAAGGGGCACAGGATCAAGTAACTTTGGCCAAACCCACACCACTCCAGTTGGGAAAGTGTTTTATGGTCCACAGCCATTACAGAAACTAATTGTTTTACTTTACAAAGCTCTGCAGACCAGCTTGCCTTCACCTCTCATCAATACTCTTACTTCTTGGGGTGGAGATTTGGGTGATACAGTGAGCACTGAGACTTGGAAGGCAGCTGCAAAGCACTTTGCCACCTGCTCAGGTACAAATAAACTTAAGAGTCATTCACTTTAAATTTTTTTACAGGGCATTCTTCACCCTGGTTAGAAACCATATAATATTTCCTGATAACTCTGCACAATGTCCAATATTCAATGATGAAGAAGATGATTTTCTTCACATGACATTGACCTACACTAAGGTGGCACCCTTGTGGCATCAAATATATAGAATAATGAAAGGGATGCTGCATACATGCTTGTCTAACTTCTCCTTGAAGCTCCTGTTAGTGGTTGAACCCAAAATCTGATGTCCGGCCAATCTTAGGGTACTGTGGCCCTCACCCTTATCGGTGCAAGAAACACAACAATGGCATAGTAGGAACCCTCCCACCTTGGTCTTATGGTCAAAGAATTTCCAGCAATGCCTAAAATAAGAAAGAGCACAGCCTGAAGGAAATGGGGAGGAAGCTTTCTTACAAATGTCGGTCCTTTTATAGGATGCAATTAATTACAACAGATTCCCTCTCTGAAACTTCCCCCACCATTGTAAGTGAAAGTCATGTAAATAACATAATACTGGGAAATATTAATTGCTAATATGGAATATAGCATGGTCTGCATCAATGAATAGTTGTACCAGTATAAATGTTCAATTAAACTAATGGTTTACCAAAATGCAACAAACCCTAAGTTGTTTTAATGGCATGTTATATTGATGTGAAAAATAAACTGTTAAAGTCATTAACCTGCTGTGATACTGTATGCACTACTTTTAATCAATTTTCAATAAGCTAGGTTTTCAAAAAAATGTGGTACTGTAGATAACACTATGAGCCAGATATTCAAAACTTTGCCCAGGGACTAAATTAGCACTGCCCGGCGGGCAAACTTAGCCTGGAGCACAAAGCAAGCTATATTCAAAAGGAATAGCCCAGGGCAAACAGCTTCTGAACATAGCATAGGAATGAGGCCGGGCAAACTGGGCTGGGAGTGCAGAGCAAACTTAGCCCTGGAATAAGACAGCTCTGAATATGGCAACCAGGAAGTACAAACCACAACAGCAACACAGTGCACAGCGATGTGAAGGTAGGTAGAGGTGAACTATGTGGCCAATGTGTGTGCCAGCAAATGCATGGACCCAGTACAGCTGCAGGCAGCAGCGCATGTGAAAGTAAATTGTGCAAAACTGTAAAATATTCCCTGAACTGTCTGTGCAGCACTAACACGTTTGCACAGGTTTAGCGCAGGGCTAAATCGTTAGCCCAGTGCAAACACGTTTGCCCGGTGCTAAACTTTGCCATATTCAAAACTGACATGCAAATGAGCCTACTTAGGTAGTCTCTGCACAAACTTCCAGATTAGCATCTCATAATGCCCGGATTTGCATGCAGTTAGCACCGGGCTAAAGGTTTAGCCCTGTGCTGAACACGCGCAAATGTGTTAGCGCTGCGCAAACAGTTTGGGGAATATTATACAGTTTTGAACACTGTACTATCACATGTGCTGCTACCTGCAGCTGTACTGGGACAACACAGCATAGGCACAGATGGTGGTGGTGCTGCATGCAACTGTCACACTGTAGGTCATGCTACAGTGCACAGCAGACACTGCAATAGCAAGGGGGTCAGTAGGGTGTGGACACAGCAATGCCTATGGTGTGTAGGGCAGTGATGATGACTGCACTATACACAGTGAGAGCCCCAACTTGCAGGAGTTTACTGACAGTGGACATTACTGTTAAGCTGTTGTGTGACCCACAGATGCTGCACCTCTGGCATGGGATGCTCACAGTGACATATACATGTCCCGCTTTGTGTGCTGTGGCAGTTGTACAGCTGTGTGGTATGTGGCTGGGGGGCATATATTATCAGAAAGGCACACTGTTGTTGGGGTATTCCCAATACTGGCCCACATGTACTGCATGCTGTGTCCCAGCCTTGTGGCCACACCTGGTCTGTGGCACAGCCTGGCCAACCATACACTTTCCCCTCAGCATCCTCCATGCCCACAGTGCTGCATGTGTGTGCTGGCATCTGTAGGTTTCCACTGAAGAGTGGTCCACAGGTGTGCTGTATGGCCACACTGCCATGCTGTCCACTGGTGTCAGGGTCACAACTTACTGTCTGGCATGGCTGGGACTGGTGGCAGATGATGGCATCATTGTGATGCCATTAGTTAGCAGCATGTTTCCTCTACGTTTGGCTTTGTCTATGTGTCATATTTATTTGTTAGAGTTGCACAAAGCCGAGCAAAAGCTGCGCAAACACTGCGCAAAGCCAAAGTGTCATGCAAAGCTGATTGCCCAGGGTTAAGACAAGCTTTTCCAGGGCGGTAATGTGCACCACACTAAGTGTCACGCTAAGTCAAGCAAAACCACTTTGCATGGTGCTAGTCACTGAATATAGCATTGCGCCTGTATTCATGTCAGTTTGCCCCTTGCATACATTATGATTTTGCCCAGTGCTAATGCAGTTTGCCCACGCTATTTGGCCTTTTGAATATAGCAGACCCACGCTAATCCTGCGCTAAACCAGTGCAAACGTTTTTTGCCTGGCGCAAAGTTTTGAATATCTGGCCCAGTATCTCATATTGTAGTAAATTTAAAGTTCATTTTGCTGATCATGCAATTCCTAACCTTCTGTCTGGATGAAAAAGGCATGCCACAATTATCATGAATGGTACTGTATCAGCAGTGGACTCATTGGATTCCAAGAGAAATGAATCGTTAATCATTCTCACTGCAGCTGTTATCAGAGATGAAACAGTAGTTGTCAGAACTGGTGCATTGGCATTCTAAAAGTAATTTTTGATACATCAACATAGTTCTGGAGCCCTCATCTCAGGAAGGACTGTGGCTGCTTAGAGAGAGCCCAGAGAATGGCCACTAAAAAAAACAGTGGCTATGCATGCAAGGGAAGATGTATGTAGACTGTCTATTTAGCTTCAACATGTATATGCTCTAGGCTAGATGGGAGAAAGGCAATATGACTGGCACCTTAAAGTAGATCCATGGGATCAGCAGAGCTAATGGGTCAACCATGTTCAGATGAAGTAAGGAATCAGGCACCAGAGGGCATGTTTATAAACTGGTATGGGATATAGAGTATTTAAAAGGGACATTAGGAAGTATCACTTCATGGAGATAGCAGTGGACAAGTAGAACAGACTGCCATGTGAGCTGGTAATTGCAAAGTCTGTTCAAGGTTTTAATGTGGGCTGGGACAAGTACAGGGACATAATGACTGCAGTTCCATTGTGGGGACTTATGGAAAATGACACGAGGGGACAGAGCTCACATTTTGTCACCCAGTTTAATGCCACTTGGTGATAGGCTGAAGTATGTTTAGATAGTACAGTGCAGTGGACTCAATGGATTTCAAGTCTTTTGCCTGCAAAAATTCTTTGTTGCCAATCCCTCGAGTAACATTCTCCCTCACCATATCACGTACATTGTTACACAATATTTCTCCTGCTACAAGTCATTTATGTGTACTGTTCATCAACCAAATTCTATAGGTGTGATGCATTCCAGTCCCTGCCTTGTGCCATCACTGATTCTAATGCTTACAGACTAGTGTGCTCACATTAAGAAAATCATTATCTTCAGACTCTTTAGCAGAATGTTCTTTGTGCATTCATGACTGTAGCAATAAGTGGACTACAGTGCAAACAAGCTTAACCTGTTATAATTGGCCCACATACCAGTTAAATGTATCCTTTCTGGTGGTTTCTATAAAAAGTGAATACTGATAGTCCAGCTACTATACATGTAGATATTAAACAGTACAGGCAATCTACTTCTGCAGCATCTCTTCCAAAAGCATGTTTGAAGCTATGCAGAGGTGATTATTTTATGGCACATTTGAGAAAATACTGATGTGTCACCACCTTTGTGTACATCAACATGCATTGTTCAGAATGTATTCTACATCAGATATTCCTTCAGCTTTGAAACCCCTAGATAAATAATTATAGACTGAGTAAATATCACATGACACTCCCGTCCAATTACAGTGTTCCTTTCATTAACATGTAAAACATTGTTATTTTTATGAGTGTCTTATGTGCATTACCAAGGAAATTGACTATTTCCAAGAACACTTACACAAAAGAAATGGACAGGATTTGTCATCCAAAAAGGTAGTTTTTGTAACTAAATAGAAACTTGATCTATAATATGGTACTATGTCATAAGGGTATTGGGTGCCGTCTTTGTCGATCTCTCTAAAGCTTTTGACCTGATCGACCACACACTGTTGCTTTCCTCCCTCCACACCCTTGGCTGCTCTACTGAGACTACGCTGTGGTTCCAAAGTTACTTTTCAGTTAGATTTCAATCGGTGTGTGTAGGACCTTCCACCTCCCCCATGCTCCCAGTCACTAGCAGTGTACGCCAGGGCTCCATCATGGGCCCACTCTTATTCTCCCTGTTTGTAAACTCTCTCCCCTCTGACTGTCTCACTTGTGGTGCCCTATTTTATGCAATTGACATTGTCCTCTTCACTAGTGACAAGGCTCTTGAGAATATATAAATACATCCAAAACTAGTATGCTCTAACCTTTGCATTGCTCACAAAATATAGTTCATATTTCTAATGAGGGGTGCAACTCATTTGTGGCATGTAACAGACAAACAAACAGAATCCAGTGCACAACCCCTCCTCCAAACATGATACATATTAGAAATTAAACATTTTAACTGCCAAAATTGTCTTTTCTTACTTTTAAACTCCATGAAAAAAGGGGTCCTCTTAGTTATCAGATTGGAATGCAAGTGTGAACAAGACAAACCACGAAATCATCAAGGTGGGACCTACGGTTTGGTCCCCACACTAGATTCTCAGCTCTGAAATGCCTGCAATGGCTACTCTTAAATATAGAGTACATTGCCTAATTAGCTCCTTTTAATAAACTGCTTCCACCCAGGAAATTTCACAGGTGGTCAAAGAGAGCATGCTAAAAGGAGTACCACAACTCCCAAAAATCTAAACACATCCAAAAGTAGCACGCTCTAACCTTTGTATTGCTCACAAAATTTAACTTGCATTTGTACAGAGGGTGGTACTGGTTTGTGGCATGTAACAGACAAACAAACAGAATCCAGTGCACAACCCCCCCCCCCAAACACACACACAAACATGGCACATATTAGAAATTAAACATTTTAACTGCCTGAATTGGCTTTTCTTACTTTAAACTCCATGAAAAAAGGGGTTCTCTTAGTTATCAGATTGGAATTCCAATGTGAGCAAGCCAAACCACCAAATCGTCAAGGTGGGAAACACGGTTTAGTCTCTATAATAGCTTCTCAGCTCATCAAGGTGGGACCTATGATTTGGTTCCTACACTAGCTTCTCAGCTCTCAAATGCCTGCAATACCTACTCTTAAATATAAAGTGCATTGCCTAATTGACTCCTTTAATAAAGTGCTTCTACCCAGGAAATTTCACAGGTGATCAAAGGGAGCAAGCTAAAAGTAAATAGTAAGTAGTAGTAATAAAATATTTTATTCATACAAATTATATGAATTAGGATAATCTTGACTGAGCAATTGCTCATTTACAAAGAGGTCCTGGACGTTCCCAAACAAACATGCAATAAAAAAGACAAAGAGCAATAGGTAAACAAATATACACATTCAATATACATTAAGTACAATTCAAATAAAATCACTCATTCAAAGATAAAAGCAAATAAAGATATAGGGATGTCCTACGATTTCAATGAGGGCAACAATGTCTAGAACTAATGACAAACTTCCTAAACCAAGACTTAATCCCTGTCCATGAGATTCTATCCTTGTTAAGCTTAATAGTAGCCGGTAATTTGCTCCATTCAAGGGACCCCTGTTTAAGACAGATTGCCGGTCAAATTCTAAATTGCATTCTGGAATTTCAAAGTCTGGGGTGTTTGCTGTTCTTAATTAACCTAATTTATCCTTTTAGTCACCCCTGCAACTAGGTAAGGAAATAAGGAACCCAGCCAGCAGTTATACATAAATGGAAGTAAATATTCCGGTCTACATTCTGAAAGTCTCAGCCATTCTAAGTGCTGTATAAGAGACACTTATGAGTAGAACGGGGAACATTTAAAATGAATCTAGCTAATCTGCCATGGCACAACTCCAGTCTCTCCAAATCACTTTTTCTTACCACTGGCATAAATAAAGTCCCCATAATTCAACATGGGAATTATCATAGAATTGACAAAACTCCCTCTTAACTCAGGGCTTATACAATATCTAACCCTATACAGGGCTTAAAGATTTTTCGCTACATTTTTGATCAAGTTATTTATATGTACTCCACAATTTAAGTGCTCATCAAGCCATAGGCCTAAGTATTTATAAAACTGAACCTGCTGAATTGGGGATCCCTCCAGGGTGTCCACCTTCAGTGTCAGATCTTCCTGCATAGTTAAAAATTGATGAAACAATAATGTTTGTGTTTTATTTTAATTCAATACTAAACTGCTACCCAGAAAAAAGGTCTGCAACCCATTAAAGGCCTTCTGTAATTTAAGTTGAATTTTATCTACTGTAAAATCTGAGGTATAAATAATAGTATCATCAGCATATAAATAAAAAAGAATAGTTGGATCTGTAAACTTTATACCAGTTATATAAATATTAAACAATAAAGGACCCAAAATGGAGACCTGGGGGAACCCCGATCCAACAGGAACAAAGCCCAACATCCAGCTTTACAAGGAGATCATTTGAGTTCTATCGGTTAAGTAAGAGGCAAGCCATCGCAAGCTACGTCTCACTATCCCCAAGGAGGCTGCCCTGGATAGGAGGACACCATGATCCAATGAATCAAAAGCTTTTTATGAGTAGCTGACATTTATAAGAAGGAGAAATTGTGCAATGAGTCTCCATCTATGTCTAGCTGTACAGCATCTAGCTCCTGATTGTTTTTTGACCCATGTTTACCAAAGAGTTCATTACATCCATCTGCAACCAACTGAGACATAGGAGTCATCTGACCATCTATTATAAATGCATTTGTGACATCAGTTCCCCATCCTTTCAGCAGAAAATTAATTGTCTGCCAAAACTCTTTTGGCTGTTAAGAGCATTTAGCATAAAAAAAAGGAGTACCAAAACTCCCCAAACTCTAAACACATCCAAAACTAGCATGCTCTAACCTTTGCATTCCTCACAAAATATAATTCACATTTCTAGTGAGGGGTGCTACTGGTTTGTGGCATGTAACAGCCAAAAAAACAGAATCCAGTGCACAACCCCCCCCCAAACATGGCACATATTAGAAATTAAATATTCTAACTGTCTGAATAGCCTTTTCTTACTTTAAACTCCATGAAAAAAGGTGCCCTCTTACTTATGAGATTATGGGCCAGATATTCAAAGGTTAGCCCCTTGCTGAGATTAGCACTGCCAGGCGTGCAAACTTAGCCCAGAGCAAAATTCAAGCCATATTCAAAAGGAATAGCCTGGGGCAAAACCAGCTGAATATAGCAAGCAAAGGAACCCGGGCAAACAGGGTCAGGAGTGCAGGGCAAAAACAGCACTGGAATAACTGCGTGTGGTGTCCTGCAGCCAGAACAGCCACACGGCAGGCGACCATCCAAACATGGCCAGCATTGAATCTGGACAGCACGACAATGCCTGCCTTGCCTGCTGTCACTGGCACACACCGCCTCCCCATTACAGGACATGGCATCCACACACCCAGATACTGCCAGCACCAAGACACAGCACTGCGCAATATAGCAGAAAGCCACAGCAGCATGATACCGATGGTGGTCAAACCCCCAGCACGGTCCAAACAGTCCAGTGCAGAAACAACACATTACAGAAGCACAGCACAAATGAAGACTGAGATGTACTCACACAATAGACCCCTTGCCTCAGGGCTACTCTCCTGGGCCTGTTGCTGCATGGCAGGCACCCTGGAGCTGCTTCTGGAATGCGCCTGGGACTGCTCTGTGCCCCCACTTCCCGTGCTGGGCTGCACGGTCCGCTCTACGGTGGACAGGGGAAAAAGCAGCATTACTGCACTGCAGAGCAAGAACTGCGATCACAACAGCAGGATACACACCCACCACAAAGACATCATACATGCAGGGTAGCCCAGGGACAGTAATAGCATGCATGGGACACCCACACAGTGGACCCAAGACATATCGACCATGTGCCATGCGAAATGTTGCAACCAGGCAGGGCGCATGGGCATAGCGACTGGAGGCAGACACGCTTGTGTATGCGGTCTGGTGTACATGCATTGGCACACACACACACACAACACTGGTGAAGGCCTTGTGATGGGCCTGTAGCATGCCCCAGCAGCCACATCACCGATGCATGATATGACACCACTGCGCCCATCACCCGGCACATGTGGTGGCCATGCCCTCCCGGACCACTGTGCCACACATCATGCACCACAGCCTGCATCACATGTGACCCCACTGCCCTGCACACATGCACCCCTGTGCACTCAGCTGTGTGCACACACAGACACACACAGGCACATGCAGGCACACAAACCCAGACCACATCACACACTGTGGATGTGTGCAACTTGCAGTTGCACTCACCTGGCACCGGCACAATGCCTTCATGCACCATGCATCTGTACACCTCCAGCTGGCTCCTCTGGCAGTGGCACCGGTTCATGTACCTGTGTCGGCACTTCTCAGCATCCCTGTGGATGCCTGTCAGCTCTGTGAGCTGCCTGGTGATGGTCGCCCACACTTGCCTCAATTTTTTTTTTATTTATTTTATTTTATTTAAACAGCAGTTTGGAAAACCTTTGAGCCATAGTCTCATTTACAAAGGTACCTTGTCACAGTAAGACAAACCAAAATACACAGTATAGCAGTACAACACATAAGTATAACAGTAAAATTAAGACATAGATACAAACAAGCTGGTACAAGTAGGATGGATGCAAACAATACCAGAGTTATGTCGTCCTTAGCAGCTAGTAATAAGCTTTGTCATAAGTATTGAGTCTCGGCTTTGACTAGTGGCAGTTACAGCATCGGGTGTTAATAAAGTGGTTACGTAAGGAAGTTTTGAAGCATGATATAGTTGGAGCTCGGAGATGGAGGGGCAGTGTGTTGAACCAGGAGGGGCCCTAAAGCTGAAGGCTCTTTGGCGTGAGAGGTTCTAGCTCTAGGGATAACAAGAGAGGTTTTCCCAGAGGTCCAGTATGAACTAGTGGGACAGGCGGTATGGTGGTGGTCAATCCTGGTGGGAAAGCCCAAGGAGGGTCTTTTTGTAAGGGTACAGGTAAGATATTTGAGGCGCTCTCGAGATCAAGTACCAGCGCTTTAGCATACAGTAGACAGGTGTGTGTCATCCTAGGTGCCCCAGTAATTAACCTGCAGGCCTTATTCAGAGTAGTGCAAATTTTTATGGAGTGCGGTCTGATCAGCAGCACCATACACCGGCAGGCCATAGTCCACTAGGGACAGGATAGAGGAGGTGATCATGAAGCCCAAGAGCTCGGGGAGGCAGTGTTTATACCGATGTAAGATGCCCAATCGGATATTAGTGGCAGTGGCTAGGCAGCGATGTGTCCATGGAAGGAGAGGGAGGGGTCAAAATGGATCCCTAGGTATTTATAGGAGCAAACTTGTTTGAGTGGGAATGAGGACCCAGAGTGAATGAGGAGTTTGAAGTTGCAGGACTTGTTTTGGGGATGAGTGAAGAACATGGTTTTTGTTTTTTTAAGATTTATCACCAATCTATGTTCCTTAAACCAGCCCTCAAATGGGAGGTCACCCCCCCGACCTCTCCAAAGAGCTGCCTGTACCGCTTTTTTACCAGCTTGACCAGATCTGCAGTCTCCACCTCCCCCAGCACCTGTCCCTGTGCACCACAGCATGCTGTCTCCCACGTCCTGGCATTGCCCACACAGCACAGATACCCTGCCACCTGTTGCAAGACCTAGCAAATGCCACACTCAGGACTCTCCAGCAACAACTGCCATAGCACCGCGCTATCACATGATGTAGTGCGGCACTACCTGGAAGAGTGGGCACTGCACATGCGTGACCCCTAGCATGACCCTGGAGAACAACACAATGCATGCACATTGTGCCGTGCTTTGTAGGTTAGTGCAGCACTACTTCACGCTGTACCCAGATGCTAGCGCAGCCATGGGGCCTCACGGGCATGTGTGATGATCACTGTATGCCACAGAGCTCCGTGCTACCAGGATAGCGCAGTGCTGGACTCCCAATCACCGGCAAAGATGTTTGCAAGATGCTAAGGCATTAGCCCGGTGCTAATCAGGCCCTTATTCAACCGGCATATGCAAATGAGGGTACTTGTTCATGCATGGTGCAAACAGTGTGATTAGCATATCATTATATGCTGATTTGCATACATAACAGGATGGATTGCATGGCTGGGCTATAAAAGGGAAGCAGTGCACCACTGGTGTTGTGTTGTGGGAATGCGGCATGCATCACATACTGTAGAACAACACTGGACAGGAGGAAATATGCAGCAGGCAGCAGAGCAGCAAGAGGCAGGTCTGTACAACTGCTGGGGAACTCCTGGAATGACTGTAGCATGGAACAGGGTCAGCCCATACACACATTGTGCACCTGCAGCCCACAGATGTACTGGCCAGGGACAGGCAGCCAAACGCAGGACCACAGGCAAGAACTGTGCTGAGAAATGGTGCACAGCAACATATGGCTGCCAGTACAGCAGACCGGCATGTGCAATATGCACGTGCTCCTGCATCATACTGTGCTGTGTGGCACTGCCTGCACACTGTGTGCACCAGGCAGGGGCCAGTGTGCAGTACTGTGGCTTGTGTGTGCATCCCACAACCCAGGCTCACTGCCATGGGGTCCAGGGGCCCTCAGATGCTGCCCTGGATGTGTGGCGTGGAGGGTTGTCAATGCTCTGCTGCTGGAACACAGGGTCCTGGCACTGTGCCATTCCCAGTGATGTGTGGCCTGTGCCCAGTAGCCTGCCACTGTATGCGTGCCAGTCTCCGTGTCCATGACCTCAGTGCAGTGCACATGTCAGGGCACAGTACAGTGCCAGGTGGAGGGCGTAGGGTTGTCCCCAGCTTTGGGTGCACATGTCAGCCATGGGTGACAGCAGTGCAAATGTGGGTCCAGTGTATGCTGTCCAGACACGAGGTGGCTGACATACACTGAGGCTGTGTGCACTATACATGCACATGCTGCCCTGTGCCATCTCTATGCAACCTGTGACACTCTAGGGGTGTGAATGCACATGCTGATGTGCATGCACGATGCACCACAGTCCTGCCACAGCTGGTGACACATGTCCCTTTCCAACTGTCCCATAGGTAGTGCAGCAAGACCGGAGCACATACGTGCACACAGATTCTCCCAGGAAGAGTTCAAGACCCTGGTGCATGCAGTGAAGCAGAGGGAGCAGGTGGTCCACCAGCACAAGGCCACGGATGCGGTGGTGCGCCAGGCATGGGAGGAAGTGACAGCTGGGGTCAATGCAGTCAGCGGGCGTGGCAGGATGACTGAGGCGATGTGCAAGTGGTGGAGTGACCTGCTTCACTGTGCAAAGGAGGAGGAGGCACAGCAGCTACATGAACATCTGAAGACCGGTGGTGGACCACCGGCACAACAGCAGCCGCTCATGGCTGTGGTGGCATCAACACTGCAGCCAGTGGCGGTTGCAGGTGTACCAGGAGGTGGGTGTGAGATGCCTCTCACACTGCCCAGGACAGGTCTGTATTCGCATGTGTGTGCACTGCATGGTGTGACAGCACAGGTGCAGGTTGTTGCTGTTGGTGCCGTGCATGGAGTGCACTGTGGGACTGCACTGCTGTAGGCTGACTAGCAGCTGACTGGCCTTGGCATGTGCACTGTGCATTGTTTGGGTGCATGTGGACACAGGCTAGTGCCGTGTGGGTGGTGTGTGCATGACCACAGCAGGTGGCACTTGTCCTAGGGTGTGCATGTTGTGGTGGTGGTGGTGGTGGTGGAGGTGGTAGGGCACACTGTGCGTGTACAGGTGACTGACCCTGTCCCATTTTCCTCCACAGCAGTGTGTGCAGGGCCTGTATCAACACAAGAACAGGCCAGGATGGCTGCCCTTGGTCCACGGTCATGGATGATGAGGATGACCAACCGTCAACATCTGGTCTGGGTGCCGGTCGAGGACGCCCAGAGCCACAGCATGTGTGGTGAACTATTGGACAGGGGCTGCATCTGCCAGGGGAGGGAGGACACACTACAAGTGGGAAAATGGAATACACTGAGCAACTGGAGGATGCCCAGGTGGGGGAGCTGGGTGTTGGGCGGGTACTTCTATTGACGGTCACTAGTGACTTTGACGCTGATGTGTCGGAGTGTGCATACCGCCTGCCCATGGATGTGCCTGTTGATGGGGATACAGGGGTGGGGCTGGGTGCAGGCCATGGAACAGGTGCCAGCGGGGTGTTCAGCATTGCTGGCATGGCTGTACCTTTGCAGTCAGTGGTGGGCTGTGGGGAGGACATGTGTGCATCGCTGGACACACGGTGTCCCACACAGAAAGTGGTTCATGGCTCTCCGGGCCTATAGCACAATGCCAGTGGTGTGCAGTGGCAGGACATGTTGGATGTGCAACAGCATCCCGTACCTTGTGAGCAGCAGGCACCAGTACCAGCTGCCATAGAGGGGATGCGCCCCTGGAGCAGGATGCCCCTGGTGCCCACCCACTCCTGCAGGCTGTAGTAAGTTCCCAGCAGAAGGCACAAATGGACCTGCACGGCATGCGGAGGGAGCTCAGGCATGAACTGGCACTGATGCGGGAGACAGTGTCAGTGGGCTTTGCCCATGCAGAACAGCGGGCAGAGGACAGGATGGGCCACATGGTGGCTGCGATTGACTGCAGCTTTGCTGGCCTGACAGCTGCGGTGGTTGACCTCACCACTGTACTTCATGGGGTGCATGAGGGTCGCCAGCCTATGCTTGTTGATCAAGGTACACATGGTACAGGGGCCCACAGGCTGGCAACCCATGGCCATAGGGCTGGCACTGACTCCGGCTCAAATGCTACACAGACACCTCTTCAGGCACACAGCACTGCCATGGCCATCCACCCACCCTGTCTGGCTCCACTGGTCAGTGGGGGCACAGGAGGGCTGCCCTGACTGCCTCACCTTGTTCCTCAGCCATGTCCTCAGCCCAGAGCACCCCGGGTCTGTGACCCACACCCGTGGTGCGTGATGTGTGCATGGTGGTTGTCGCTAGTGATTGTCATGGGAGGCCTGCACCTCTGCACTGTCATCACCACCGTCTCTGCATTGGCACACCCATGACCCTGTGCACACATGCACACACACTGACACACACACACACCCACCCACACTCCATCCCATGCACACTCACACTGTCAATGCCATGGTGGACCACCATACACTCTCACCTCACATCAAGCATCACTGGTTACACTATACCATGGCTGTGTGTCCACCTCCTGTGTGACCTGCACACACCCCACATTGCACCACACACACACACACACACATGCATTCCGTGCCACATTGTTGTGTTCCTGTTGTAATTTTTGTTGTCACTGTTCTGGTTGTTGGTGCACATTAAGCATTTCAACCTTGTACTGTTTCATGTTTCTGTGCAGTCTGTACTTACCCTCTGGCCTGTGGTAGTGTCCTGATGATGTTAGCCCTGTGCTCTATGGCCCAGCGGGCCATGCGAGGGTCCCTCCTCTTGGGTTGCTCCACTATCCCCCTGACAGCTGGCTCTGGGTCACTGTCGGCTTGTCCCTCAGGTTCAGGTGCCTGTATCCCATGGTTCATTTCCATGTTGTGCAGCATACAACAGGCTAGGAATATACGGTATACCTTCTGAGGTGTATACTGTAGGGCACCGCCTGATGTGTCTATACTTCTGAAGTGCATCTTCAGTATGCCAAACACCCTCTCTATGATGTTTCTCATGCTGGCATGTGCCTAGTTGAACATCTCCTTGGCCACTGTGGCTGGCCAGGGTACCAGTGTCAGCAGCCAGGGCTGCAAGAGATAGGTGCTGTCCCCTGTCGAGAGATGTGTACCTGTTAGTGCTGTACCACTGTCTGGTCGTTATTGTCCTGCACCCCTGTGTTGCCCTCCCACACCCCTTCCCTAGCCTCCCCTGCCTGTCCCCATCCATGCTGTGGTGTGTGTACCTTGTAAGCTGCTACTCACCAACTAGATGCCCACTGGGTATCCTGCCCTTCTAGAATGCTTGGCACAGCTGTGACTGGTGCCAGATGAAGGCGTCGTGGGCACTGCCGGGGTACTGCACATAGACATTGCTGATGCACCTAGTCTCATCGCATGCCACCTGGCAGTTGATAGAGCGGTACCCCTTCCTGTTTATGTACATGTCACTGCCATCACCAGGTGGTGCACGGAGGGGGACATGGGTGCAGTCAATGGCACCCAGTACAGTTGGTAGGTGCGCAACTCGATGGAATTGCAGCCTTGTTTCTCTGTGCTCTGCTGCCATGCTGGGGAATACTATGAACTCCCCAGCATGTGGCAGGAAAGCATGTAGGAACTGGGTCAGGAGGCGTGAGTTGGCAGACTGTGATACCCCAATGGTGTCCCCCGTTGGTTCTTGGAATGTCCCTGTGGCAAGGAAGCACATCACTGCTGTCATCTTCTCCTCCACTGACATGGCATGGCTGTGTCTGGTGTTTGGGTGCAACTGCTCATGCAGGAGTTCACATAGCTACCTCAACATTCCCCTGTTCATCCTGTACCGGCCAGTGATGTGGTCATCTGACAGGGTCTCGAAGGAGACCCTGGGCCGGTACCTCATGTTTGCAGCATACCATCTCCTCGGCCTGCATTGTGGCACAAGTTAGGCCTGCTCCCTCTCCTCCTTCTCCTCCACTACAGCTGCCATCAATGGCAGCATCACTCCAACTGGTACTACACTCATTCCCACTTCCTGTTGTGGTCTCTCCTCCTATGTGTTTTGCCCTGGATTAAGACCAGCCTTTTATAGGTGGTAGCTAGCGCCACACTAGGTGTCATGCTATGTGTCCTAGTGTGGTGCTAGGGCTTTGAATAACCCTTAGTGTGTGTATGCAGGCCACTCCCCTTTGCCTTGCATACATTATTGGTTTGTCCCGCTTATTGCTGTTAGCGCACTAACTGGTCCTTTTTAATATGGTTGCCCACAATATTCCTGCACTATTTCCACACAATTGGTTTGCACGCTCCGCTATGCTTTGAATATCCAGCCCTGGAATTCCAATGTGAGCAAGCCAAATCACCAAATTGTCAAGGTGGGACCCGCAGTTTGGCCCCTACAGTAGCATCTGAGCTCTGAAATGCCTGCAGTGACCACTCTTAAATATTTATTTATTTAGTTTTTGTTGACCGGGTAGGTGCCATAGCCAGAAAGTGACTATTTTCAGGCACAACCCATGAGGTTACAAACAATGAAAGCTTTGTCATACATATCAAGGAATACAATGTGACAAGTTGCATCAGGTAAGCACATATTGCAGGTAACATGTACACAAAATCATAAGCAAGTAAAAAAGATGAGAAAAACATACAGACAATAATAAGCACAGTCATGTCAGAAACATACAGGCAAAATACCCAAAGTCATAAGGCTGTGGTTAAGTTTCCACATATACAGTCTAACGATAAGTGCCGTAGTGGATAATAGCTTCAGCTTAAGAGGGAGCAAATAGCAAGGAGAGTTGTGAGTGACCTAAGGGGGGGTTAAAGCAAGTACATTGGGTACACTTGATGAGACATGTATAGAGCAATCTTTTGAAGGCAGAATGAGTGGGAACAGAGAGAACTTCAGCTGGTAAGGAGTTACGGTATCTTGGTGCAAAGCTAGAGAAAGCAAGGGCCCCTTTCTGTGTTCTACACCTCGAAGAACAAAGAAGTGAAACCTCATTTGAGCGAAGACCATAGGAGGAGGACTGTGGCACCATCATGGAGGACACAGAGGAGGGTAGATTAGATCTAATAATATTGTCAAGCAGAGGCCCAAAGGCAATATGTCTGTGGGCTGATAGGGAAGGCCAATTTAGGTCAGTGTATAGCAAACAGTGATGCTTTAGTCGAGGGTAGGCTGAGGCATATCGGCAAATGTTATTGTATGTGGTGTCCCATTTTCCTAGGGTGCTTTTCGAGGCATTTATATAAGAAACTGCGCCATACTTCAGAGGTGGAAGTAGGACATCCCTGGCTATGGCCAACCAGGCTGAGGGAGTAAGCATTTGACTGGTCCTGTAAGCAATGCCAAGTTTCATGTTTACTGTCCTGCTCGCAACCATAATGTGCTCATCAAAGCTGAGCGCTTCATCAAGCAGGACACCTAGATACCTGAAAGAAGTTACAATCATGAGGGTTAAGCTGTCAGCACAGGAAACATCATATAGACTGCGGTTTAGGTTGAGTTTGGCTTGGGACCCAAAGAGCATACCCTGCGTTTTGTTGATGTTTAGGAAAAACCTGTGTTTATGGATCCAATCTTGGATGGAGATAAATTCAGATGTAAGATATCTGTTTATAGCTTGTATATCGACTCTGAGGCCGGGAGATCAGAGGGCTGTGGGTTCAGTTCCCACATCTGGCACTTGGGTTAATATCCCAGTACTGACACTGTAGTGCAGCATGAGAGGGGTGCTGCACTTCTGAGGTGCCGTCTTTCGGATGAGAGGTTAAACCGAGGTCCCATCTGCCTGGATTGGTGGTAGTTCAGGTGGATGTTAAAGATCCCATGGCACTTATCGAAAAGAGTAGGGGAATTTCCCCGGTGTCCTGGCCAAATTTCCCTCATTCACTAAAAATACCACCAACAGCTTAATCTGGTTCAAGGTCAGTTGGCATTCATCTGTATCCCCCTCCCCCGGGTCGTGCCTGAAAATAGGCAGGATTTGTCTAGTGTACTTACCCAGTCAACAAAAACTAAATAAATAAATATCTGCTGATTAGGTGTATAGCACAAGATCATCAGCATATAGAATTGTCTAGCATGATGGTGAGTTGTAGGATATACTGTTTCTGAAGACTGAGAAGAGGAGAAGCCCCAAGTTGGAACCCTGTGGAACACCAATATTTATAGTAGCTGAGTAAGATACAGCAGAATTGAATTTAACCTGTTGGCTTCTGTTTTCTGGATAGCTGTGGAACCAATTGACAGATTGTGAAGAGAAACTGAGAGACGAGAGGCAGTCAAGCAGGAGAGGGTCATCCACCAGGTCAAATGCCTTGGAGAGGTCTATGAATACTGCCCCAGTCCTAAGTTCTCAGTCCATAGCAGTTTGGATGTCATTTGTGAGTTTTAGTAGTGCTATGGAAGTGCCATGACCATTTCGGAAACCATGCTGTGTGGGCGATAACAGTTCAGATTTAGAGAGCTACTCCGTGACTTGGGAGGCCACTATTTTCTCTAGGATTTTATTGAGCACTGACAGAATGGCTATAGGCCTGTAATTGGCAATGTTCTTTTTGTCCCCTTTCTTGAAAATAGGGTGACTTTTGCAATTTTCCAGTTGTCTGGGACATGCCCATTACAGAGGGACATAGTAAAGATTTTGGCTAGGGGAGCAGCAATGAGAGGAGCGGCTAGCTTTAGTAGTTTGGGCTCAAGGCAATCAGAGCCAATGCTGGTGTTGTCTGAGATTGAGCTGAGATGCTTTAGGACTAGAGCCTTGGTTATGCCCTTAAAATAGAAAGGTGGGTGTTGTGGCATAGGTGTTTCAGAGAAAGATGGCAAGCTTAGATTTGATGGAAAAGAGGCCGTGTATTTTGATAGGATAGTAAAGAGTTTATTAAATGAATTTGCTATTGTTTGGGGTTCATTGCAGTGGACTCCTTCAAGGACCATGGCGTTCTTATGGCAAGATTAGTTTGTTCCCAGGAAGAATTTAACATGAACCTGGAATTTCTTGGGGTCACCAGTAGCTTTCTCAGTAGACCTTTACAATATGAGCTCTTTGCTTTCCAGATTTGTTTTTTACACATATTTTGCTGTGCTTTATAGGTATTATAGTCAGCTTGATGACCTGAGTTTTTAAAGTGGCTTCAGCACTTGTCACACAATCATAAGGATGAGAGAAAATCCTTGTGAAACCACCTGATCTGCCTAACTCAAATTTGCCTACTACGTTTAGACATGTGTATGTCCTGGAGGGACAGGAAGGTAGAAATAAAGTGATCCAGGGCAGTCTTAACATCATGGGCATAGAAGACAGGGGCCTAGTTTATGGTAGACAAGTCTGTTTGGAAGCTGGCATGAACCAGATTTGAGAAATCATGGAAGGTGATATAATGTGGCGATGGGGTCATGATATCCGAGGACCCCCCGATACAGAAAACAGGGGAGAAGTCACTAATTGAATCAGGTAGAATGCCTGAGGTAGTAATCTTTCCAGGTTGATTAGTTAGTATCCAATCAATTAGTGTTCCTGCAGCTGTGTTCTGAGCCCCCCCAGTAGAATCATTTATCATCTGGTGCATATTGTAGCTATGCACGAGTGATACTATGGAGTTTTTAATTTTTCCTAGCCAATTAAGGTTGAGGCCACCAAGAATCATCACTTAATTTTGGCCAGTAGCCAATGCAGTGTGTTCAAGTACTTCTCTGCAGCCTAATAGACCACCCTTAGGAGGGTTGTTGCTGTCCTATGTTACACAAGTGTAGGTCTCTTGAAAATATTTTCCTATATGGTTATTGTCAAAAGGTGTTTCCTTTCCAGTAGAGTCTTCCATTACAGCTTGTAACTAGAAATTAAAGGACTCTCAAGACTGATGACTCTCCTGCTGTTGAAACAGCACCTTGAAGTATATATTAATGTTGGCAAGTAGCTTAATATTTCAGAAAAAAAATGTTTTTATAATATAATTTGAGCTTTCAAATTGGTGCTAACTGACTAAAACTGACTGACTTGACCTGTCAAAAGAAAACATAACTAACGCAAAACTGGTTAAAAGCAGCAGAGAAGTTCTCTTGATGTGCAGTAAGCTCGTTGACACACCAGTTGCTTGACATAGACAAACATATGGAATATACTTTTGTTTTGAAATGACAATGACAAGCTGTAAAGACAATTCAAACAAATGCATGAAATGCATTTGAACACCTGGAGGATGTAATATCAAGTGACCTAACATAATACTTACAATAATACATGCAGTACCTGATTTTTTTTCTTGGATTTTATCATCCAAAAAATTAAACTAGAGATGACGGCTATGTCAGCTGCTCTTGTGTGGTCAGTCCAAGAATGCTTTCCATTTATTACATGAACTACTTCTGTTTCGTTGTTTGTTTCTATAGTGGTATAAAAACTCAATGATGATTCCATTTTCTTGAACCACAATTCATATTCAAGAGGACTACACTATGTGTACAATATTTGCGTGCACACTTATATTAAAGGGCTATACAGAAAGGGTCAATGTATTTATGTGCCCTGGTGTGCATGGACCTTACAACAATAGAAAGGGACAATTGCACTTCAGATCCAGTTTTAGCACACTGCAGCTCAGGTAAATTTAGTCAAATCAAGTGTGTCATGGTTACAAAGATGTGCAGTGACACTGCAGTAAAAGGTCAGGGGACACAGAGTCTAAAATACTTTAGAAGAGTACTGATGAAAGACATTTTAGGAATTGGCAGAGCAAATTTAAAGAGCACAGGAAAAAAATCAAAATTGTGTAGATTTGCCAGTGTCCACCAATTATAATGATGCACGATGGGGTTGTTACAGTACAACTTGTAATAAACTGTCACACCAATGAGCTTTTGCAAGTCAGCTAGACTTTGTCTGCAGTTCTTTTACAGTGCAATACAAAACTGAGTTGCTGCTCTTAGGCAACAGGTTTGTAAGGCTTTGTGCTGTTTTCAGCAACACGTATGTGACTCAAGAAATGGCAAAGCTACTGACTGGTGGGACAGTTTAATAACTTTACTGTAACTTTCATGTTGACTTACTAGGACTAAATGGATTGCCACAATAACCAGCGATTAGGGCTGAGTGAAAGTTATCTTCTGCTGGCAAAATTCCAATTTTGCTTCCATTAAATTCTGTGAAATTTCTGCTAAAATGTTGCAACATTTCATCAACATTGGGATTTCAGATATTTATGTTATATTTAAATAGTATTTGTCCACATTGCACCATATTTTGCACAATGACTTGTCCAGTGTTCATACAGAGGTGTAACACATTGTAGGTCTCTACCTATAATGGTGACTGAGTTATAAGCCTCCAAACATTCAGCAATTTTAAAATTACATTTCTCAAGTATGTAAACTGCAGAATATTAAGCCCCTATAACTTTAAAACTAGAGAACTGAATGTCACCAATTTAGTTGATTTTATTGACTCTAAATATTAGGCTTTGAGGCCAGCTGCATGGCCAAATTGCAGAGCGTTGTGCTGCCATGCTGTCAACCCTGGTTAGGAAGCCAGCTTGGGAAGTCATGTCAGGAGGCAGGCCATAGTCAAGTGAGAGTTGGCAGTGGCTTCCACCAACAGTGCAACCCCTCTGACTGGGCCAGGGTTCATGCACCTGCCAGAGTGGAAGCTGTGGTTGTGAGAAGATGAGAGAGGCACCACCCCATCAGAAGAGACAGAACAGAAAAAATTTTGGAATAAAACCCTATAGCCAACTGAATGACAGCTAGAGATAGACCAAAGTTTAATTTCAGGGGTAAAGTTCCCACGAAATTGGCAATTTTGCCACGTAAAATATTTCATGAAATTTGAGTGATCCACGAAATATTTTGCGGGTGTGAAATTGCAAAATTCAGCCCATGAAATGCAGTATTTTAACTTCAAGGTGTGGAATTTCACCAGAAAGTTACAGAATTTCACCCGCGAGTTGTGAAACTCCACCATTCGGGAGTAAAATTTTGCATTTCATGGGTGAAATTCTGCATTTGGAGGTTGGAATTTCGCATCCATGAAAAACTTTGTAAAATGCAATTCACAAAATTTTTCACTGAGTGGAGTTTGCCAACTTTGCCCATCTCTAATGACAGCTAGGTTCAGCCTGATCAGGGTATATCCCTGACAGACAAGCTGCTGGCCAGGAGAAAAAACAATATGGACAGAAAGAAACAGTGAGTGTCAGGTATAATCTCTTGCTGAAAGGCTGGCCAAGTTTTAAGCAGCCGAAAAATCCAAAATAACATCAGCAATTAATGTTGAATTTCATGAGCTGTTGTGAAATTGTAGAATGTTTTTATACTTTTGTTGAAGCCATGTCCATACATTTTGTCCAGTCATACACTTGAGTTGCCTTTGTAGAGAAAGGTAAAGGCGGGTAAAGTGGCAAAAAGGTAGCATTCATAGGAGGATTTATTGTAAAAGTATAATTGTGCCAAGTGTCAGATCACTGTCTTGAGCGATGAAACATGAAGAATAGTCATGGACATCACTGAGCACTAGCCTGACTTCTTGCAATATGCCAAATAAGCATTAGAATTCACTGATTTAATGACCGATGGAAGCATATGCAAGTGCAGCATTGTTTCTGTACAATGCCACCTACTGACTTTTTAACAACCCTGTAGATAACAGTGCTTTTACTGTTTGAAAGCAGTAGCACCAATTGATGCCAAGTCTCAAGCCTTACAACTAGTTGTGACTTAGGCCGTTGTGACAGATGTATCTGGATATCTTCAGTTATAATGGTGCATGATGCTGGGCATGACTGTCACCGAACTGTTGGAGGGGTGTTGCAGGGCCATGATGCTAGTGCAGGTAAGGTGATTTCATGGTGTTAAGTACTTAATGAAAGTAAAATTCTACAAGTGGACTTCTAGTAGCATTATGGATTATGCATCCATGAACATTTGAGCAAATGTTGCCAACTAGTAATTTCTAAAGTATCCACTCTAAATTTTAGCCTGATAGCCCATATTTATCCAGCTTTATTAGATTCCAGGACATATTCACCTTGGTATGCATGTCAAACCTTGAGTGTATACCTGCAATAGCAGTAAAGCTATAAGCATCCAAATATTGCTGCCTTTTCACTAAAGCAGGTGGGGTTATGCGTGGAAGGCACATAACCCCCCAGCACAGCTCCGTAGCCTCGGGAGTTTTGTGCATTGGCCGCATTCTTGGACATCGACTAATGCGCGGTTCCCATCCATGGCCAGTCCAGTTCAGAGCTGTGGACTTGGGCAGGCAGCCAATCAGCTGCCCATCCCAGGTCCCTTGATGGATCCCCTGCACCCATGGTGTGCCATATTGGCAGCAGGTGCAAACATGCCTACAGCACAGGGGGGTTGGGATCCCCCAGATGACTGTCCCCCAGCCCTTCCAATATGCCCCAACATCAGGTGTGGCCTCAGTGTGGGATCTGTTGACCCCTGCCATCCCCAACGTGACCAGTGGCATCATCCCAGGGGGTGCATAAACCTTACGGCTGCATTCAGAGGCGTAGCCATTTCCTCCCAAACACTGCACACACACCATCATGAATAGCATGGAGTGCAGACATGCCCCCGTGCTAGCCCCCAGACCTGTCCCATGCAGAGCTGCACTTTCAACTGGGGTTTTGCCCACATGGGGGGGGTGTAGTGGGGTTGTGCATAGTGCACAGGAGGCATAGTGTGCGTGGCCAGGGTGCCTATTCACTAATGCAAGTGTGGGTGGGCTATGTGCCAGGGTTACATGGCGCATAGCCCATCCACATCTTTCATGAATTGAGTCCATTATGAAAATGTTCACAGAGGTTAACAAATACATGGTGAAATTTTGAACTCCTTTAACTTACAATTTACACAACCAGTTACCTCTCTGTTTAGCAGTTTTTGTGACTCTTTCAAGAAAGTATGCATATATAAACGTTCATTTATCTTGCTCCAAAGGTGGCTAAGTTATGAGCATAGAAATATTTTCTGAAATGTTTGCATGAATAATAAATTTCCAGAATTTGATCCCCTATAACTTCCATACCCCTCATTCAAATGTAATAGCAACTCCTTAGTGTACTGAATTTGCTTATGAATCAAGCCTAACATCCTTGTTCTTGCCTTGTTGTATGCCTGTATGGTAATTTATTTTAATTTACTTGGTATATGATTGTAAGATGGTGGCCATACTGGGCTAGCTGTCCAGGAGCTCTTAAGCAGAGCAGTGTTTTAGTTTTAATTTTATTTTTATTTTTGTTTTCTGTTCATTATTTTGATTTAGATTTAGATAGTGAGAGATTTAGTGCCATTAGATAGGGGCCTTCTGAGTGAAGAAGTAAGGCTAGGTGCTCCTTTTGGGTGAGAGATAGATTTGTAGTACAATCCTAGAGTGCTTTGGAGTCATCAGTTTATCGTAACGTTATCATTATCGATATTGGCAACTGAATGACCCCACCATTTGAGGCTCAAGTTGTGAAGCATTCTTGGACCATTTTTTCAACTTGAGTTGGATCATAAACTGCCTGTGTAAGTCTAAATTTGGTGGAGTATTTACTCACCGGATTACTGGTGGGTTAGGAGAGAGAGAGGGGGGACATGATAGAAACGTTCAAGTACCTCAAGGGAATCAACAAAGTCCAAGAGGGTAGCATCTTTCAAAAAAAGGGGTGTGCAAGAACAAGAGGGCACAATTTGAAGATAGAGGGGGGGTGGCTCAAAGGTAATTTAAGGAAGTATTTTTTCACTGAGAGGGTTGTGGATGCATGGAACGGCCTTCCGGAGGAGGTTGTGGAGTCAAAATCAGTGGTTGAATTCAAGCATGCATGGGACAGTCATAAGGCAATTCTACTGGGTGGGGGTAGGAAGAAGTAGGCTGCTGGTTAACTAGGATCTGCAGCTTATCCAGTAGGTAGGGAAATGGGCAGACTGGGTGGGCCAAGGGGTCCTTATCTGCCGTCAAATTCTATGTTTCTATGTTTTTATGAGACAGATTGGAGGAGATCCTGTCAGTGATCCAGTGAGATGAGCCTGTGGGATGAATCTGTCCATCTGAATACCAAAAGTGCTGTGCCGAGCAATGAGTCAGACCACTGAGGGTTGGATATTTGCTGGACTGCAGCTGAAAAATATGTTGGCATTCCTTCAGTGTGCGACGTGAAGAGTAGCTGTTCAGGACTTGTTATCTGTGGGGGTTTACTGTTAGCTTGAAGGTGGGGGTCTAACTTGATCCTGGGGTGGCTAAGTTGCCAGATCCATGGCCGTGTGTGAGTCTGGGGACTAAGCCAGCTGGAGAGTTAGTAAATGATCTCTGGATACTCCTAGGCGATTGGGGGGTTGGCTGGTGGACCGACGCCAACTGAGGGCTGAAGTCATGGTTGCAGAGATCACTGGCTGCAGACTCCTGGGGTGGAGTTATTTGGGCCCCCTTGCCAGCATGTAGTAAGCACTGAATCCCAAAGTGAAGACCCTTGTTCCTAAGGAGGCAGTGGACGTTTCAAATGGTGTTTTATCCAGGACACAGTCAGAACTCTCTTTTTTACTTCCTTTATATCCAACTCAAGATTTCATGGGCAGTGAGAGTGCCTGATTTAATCATTTGCACAAATTTAATTCTGCTGATTCATCTAGCCTACATGAGAGGTAGTGCGGACAAAGACTATATTGGACATTTTACTCATGGAAGTGGGAGTTTCTCAAATTCATTATTCTTTTTGTGAGACATTTGATGATTGTTCTTTACAGTTAAAAATACTGCTATCTGCTGCTATAATATTCATTATCTTTATATTATTTAGTTCTGAGTGTGGTAGGAAATTATTTTTGTATTGCAGTGTAGGAGTGTAAGGGTTGTGAGGGTTGTTATTGTTAGAGTTACTGTGTAGGTGTGAACTTGTTTGGATGTGGTTGAACTTTATGGTTGGAGAGTAAGGTTGAGTGTAACTGGTATTTTCGATTATTGTTTAATTGTGTATTTGTTGGATGGATGTGTGATAAGAAACGTGTTATTTATTTGGGTTGTGTTGATTGTATTGTGGTCTCTCCTTCTGGAATGTGTTGGGAGGGCAGAAAGATGGTCAGGTACTATTCCCCCTCCAGGCTCAGGGACGTCCACCTGTTTGAATGTCCCCCTTTGCCAGCTGGGGCATATAAAAGATGCCATCCCCTGGGGATAGTTAGGAGAAAAAAAAAGGAGGGGAGCTGGGCCTGGTGGGGGAATGGAGAGGAGTGGTTGGATTGGGGTAGTCAGGACAAGGAGATGCCCTGGGGTAAAACAGGATCAGAATAGGAGTTCTCTTTGTCTGATTCCCATACCCTAGAGCTCTGTAGTATGCAGGCAGGTGGGGCGGTCTTCCTTGACTACTCATCCTACTTGGATGGTGCTATGTAATGCCAGGTCTATCAAAAACAAGACTGCTATTATAGCAGATCTTGTTGGGACATCTGACCAGGCATGCATCAATGAGACATGGCAGGATAAATGCAGGCCCATTTTTGGCCTTGGCTGTTCCTGCCGGGTACTCAGTAATACACCATCTGAGGTTGGATTGTAGGGCAGGGGTGTAGCCATCTGTTTTAGATCAGAACTGGGCCTTATGGAGATACCAGTGGGGTTCACCAGATCCTTTGATTGTATCACTGGTGTGGGTGTGAGGTGAAGGATACTGCTCATCTATCGTCCACCTGGAGATAGGAAAGAGTTCTTGCAGGAAGTCACATACTTCATTGTTGATGTGGCGTTGGGATCCCCCAGATGGTTGATTCTGGGGGATTTCAATGCCTGGGTCAATGGTGAACTCTCACAATTTCATTATGACTTACTCCAACTAATGACTTTGTTGGGCCTTACATAGGTTGTTACCTCCACCATCCACACTGGAGGTCACTCATTGGATCTGGTGCTCCTCCTCCTGAGGATGGAGATATCCAACTTGGTGGTGGAACCAGTCAGATGATCTGACCATCACACCATAGGGCTCAGTTTTGTGGCTTTCCTAATAGGTCTGCCTCTTTGGAAATAGTCCAGTACTGCCTTTTGCAGTGTGTGACCCCAGATGGACTAATGGTGGTGCTGGATCTATCAGGTATGTTGAGGGAGTGAACAGATCCAAGGGATCTTGTTCTTGCCTATAATACGGTGGTAACAGAGGCCCTGTATTCTATTGCTCCTGTCTGTGTTTTCCCCCCACCCTGTGCCCAAGGTCCCCATGGTTTGGTGGGACCTTGAAGGACTTGAGGAGAGTGGGATGAAGGTTAGAAAGGGCCTGACAGAGGTCAGGCCAGCAGGGCGACAGGCTTAGATTGATGGAACATTATACAATTTATCAATCAGCAATCACCCGTAAGAAGGCAGAATGCCTGTCCAGGGAGATTGCCGCTGCAAATAATTGATGAGCTCAGCCCTTCCAGATTTTGGACAGGTTGTGTAATCCAATCTGTCTTCAGTCTGGTCAAGCTTTTTCATGAGAAAAGTGTGATACATTTGCTTGATTTTTTGCAGATAAGTTTGCTGTCATCAGGTCTGAGATCAGTCAGACGCCCTCGATGGGGTGCAGCAGCGGTCGGTGGGAGGTCGCAGACTTTAGCCGGCTGGAATTCATTGACATCATGAGAGTCATCCAGATTCTGAGGCCAACCACCAGTAGTTTGGATCCAGGTCACATGTGACTCCTTGGAGGTTGCATGGATGAGATCTGCCCGATCCTTGTCAAGATAGTCTAGAGTTCATTGGAGAGGGGGCTCTTTCCCGATCCCCTAAAGGAGGCAGTTGTGTGACCGAAAAAAACTCCCTTGACCCATACTGTCCGGCTAACTACGGACCTGTCTTTAGCCTGTGTTTTGTGGGCAAGGTTATTGAGAAGGTGGTTGCACTGCAGCTTGATGATTATCTTACCACCCATGATGTTTATTATTTTTCCAGTCCTGAATTAGGAAGAGATGTAGTACCGAGACAGCCCTTGTCCAGGTACTCAGTGATCTCCTAATAGTGAGGGAATAGAGGACTCAATCCATCTTGGTCCTCCTTGATCTCTCTGTTTCATGTGACACTATAGACCATGGTGTGCTATTGGAGTGCCTGTCAGTCATCTGTGGACTGTCTGGTATGGTCCTCAGATGGTTTAGATCTTTCCTTGAGGGTAGAGCTCAGACAGTTGTCACTGGGATTTATTCCTCTGACACTCTCCCTCTATCCTGTGGGGTGCTGCAGGGCTCCATTTTGTCACCCATGTTGTCTGCAGTGTATATGCTGCCACTGGAAGACACTGTTAGGTGGTATGGTTTGAGTTTTCACTGTTACACAGATGATACTCAACTGTACCTGTCCCTTGTGCCCGGGCAGGAGGATGCAGTCTCGGTATTTAATAACTATATCTCTGAGATCCAGGACTGGATGAGTGCCAGCTGGCTGAAGCTGAATCTGGATAAGATTGAGGTGTTGGTGGTGGACCCAGATCATCGAGCAGTGTGTTAGCTGGACAGTCATCTGAGCTTCGGCTTGGGGGTGCTCAGCTGACCACCTCACATCAGGTGCATAACCTGAGCATTATTTTTGACAATGAGCTGACTCTGAAATCTCATGTGTTGGCTGTTGTCAAGACCTTGTTTTACCATCTGAGGACTATCACCCGGGTGAAACACCTGATTCCTCCTGATGATCTCTCCACCCTGGTCCACACCTTTATGACCACCCACCTTGACTACTACAATGCCCTGTACCTAGGGCTACCAAGGGTTGATATCTACTGCTTGCAGCTAGTGCAGAATACGGTGGCCAATTTAGTGACTGGTACTTCTAGTACCAGTCACATTATACCTGTGCTCCACGGACTGCACTGACTGCCTGTACAGTGGCAGATCACCTTCAAGGTCAGCTTGCTGACCTACAAAGTCCTACATGAGCAAGGACCCCACTACCTGAAAGATCTCATTAACCCCTACTGCCCCTCCCAACCACTTTGATCCACTGATGAGGGATTGCTAGAGATTTCCAGGGTGCATTTGAAGACATCTGGGGCCCGTTCCTTTGCATATGCAGCCCCTACCCTGTGGAATTCTCTACCTCATTGGGTTAGGGAGTGTCTGACCATCCAGAGTTTTAAGTCAGCCCTCAAGACACACTTATTTAAGTTAACTTTCCCTGTCAGTCCCAGCTAATAAAAAAACATTTCGCATTAATATTGCTTCTGATTTATATATTGGAATGTCTGATTTTATTTATTGATTTTATGTAATAATTTGTATATGTTGTTTTATCTATATGTGTTTTACTGGAATTTTTTCAGTGCTTTGATCCTGGGAAAGACGCTTTATAAATAAAGCTTATTATTATTATTATTATTATATATTTATGAGTGTAAACGAGTGTTGTATATTTGTTGCTATGCGCTGAATTTAATATACAACAGTGCCATCCAGAATGCATTGCAGTACCTAGCTGCATTTCTGCAGTAAAACTGTAGAATGCTGTAGAATGCTGCAGGAATAGTGCAATTCAATTGCAATTAGCCCCCTTTGTCATGCTTTTATTGATGAAGAGAAGGGGAGTTTTCCAGTGTCATGACCAGCATTCCCCTGTCAATGAAACAGGTCCATGTAATCCACCCCCCAGGATGCACCTGGAAATAAGCAATCACAGTTTACTGTTCCTTTCCTGGTCAAATATTGTAAATAATGAATATATATATATATATATATATAGATAGATAGATATATACATACATAGATTTATTGCAAGGTATTGTGTTGCATCGTGGCTGCAACCACTGTAGTTTAACCTATTTTATTCCTGTCTTATTTTATTGTAAGTTATGATTTTTAACAAGTTGCTGTGCTGCTGCTATTTTGTACAGGATACTACTGGCAATGAGCTAGTACTCAGTGGCATTTGGTAACCTCCTGTTCAAAATAAAATGTATTTACTTTGTGTATTTGTTTGTTTACTTAAAATCTGAATAAGACCATGGGAAAGACCCATTTACATTGTCGACCAGAACAATCAAGAAATATAAATAACAACAGTAATACACAGTAGACAAAACTACTATGTAGTCAAACATCTGTAGGTATTGACTTCTATGAGATGTTTCTTTAGCATTTTTTTTAAAGACAGGTAATGTAGTACAAGCACCAGTTATCATCAAAGGTAAAATATTGTATACACACGGTAAATAAAATAATAACGATTTTTGACCAAAAGATGTTTTCATCATAGGAACTACAAACCTAGTATAATGAGTAGATCTGGTCTGTGTTTTAGCTACTGAAACATGTTTTTTAAAAATATTATGAAAGCAGCAAGGAACTCTGTTAAGTGTAATCTTTTTTGCCTAGATCCCAGTTTGTAACTGGTACCTCTGTTCTAATTCTAACCATCCCAAGCTATTGTAAAGACTACAATGATGTGTAAAAGTTGCTAACTTTGTAACAAATCTTGTTATCTGATTGGTAAACACTAACTTTGTTCAACAGCCCCTGATTAGCTGAATGGTAGAATAGCAAGCCATAGTCTACCAGCGGTAGAAGAAAACTATGGATTAAAGCATTCGGTGATTGATTTTATTTGTCCAGAATGTGTCAGCTGTTTTATGTATTTTAAGAGTTGAACTGTTTGATGTGTTTAAAACATAGTTTTTTTAAGGTGCCTTGGTTTTTGAAAGGTGCCATAGAAATAAAATATTATTATTATTATTATTATTATTATTATTATTATCAATCTAGTCATTGGAAGAAGGAGTGAACTAATTCTATAGAGAGAGCTTAGTCTCTGATGGGCTTGTTTAATCATAGTACAAATATGATGCTTATACGATAGACACTCATCTAAAATGAGCACCAAATATTTAAAAGTTTGAACTTGTCCAATAACTTCTCCCTTTAAAGTATGTAACAATAAAATAGGTGTGTCACTTAATCTTTTCCTATGATTATAGAACATTATTGTTTTCTTCCCATTCAAGACCAGTTTACCATCAGCAAACCAGTTCTGTATTGTGACAAAGTCACAAGCCAATTTGTTGCTTATTACCACAAGATTGGTCCTGCTCATTTGTATTAGTGCATCATCAACATAAAGAAAAATGTGTGTTAGTACAAACTAAAGGTAGTGAATTTAAAAATAAACTAAATAGTAAAGGACCCAGAATAGACCCCTGGGGAACACCCAGTGGAACAGCAGAGAGAGAAGAAAAAATGACCTTTATGGTTGTCACTTGAAAACACCCAGAAAGATAACTCCTTATCCAATCTGTGACCTCAGTAGAAAGTCCCATCTTAACCAGGGTTATCAACAGTAAATCATGATTGACCAAGCTGAAGGCCTTGGTCAGGTCCATAAAGGCAGCCACAGTAAAATGCCCCATATCAAGAGCCTGGTGAACTGCCTGTGCCTGTGTAAACCCAACCAAGGCTGTCATTCTACTATGTCCAGACCAGAAACTGTGCTATGCAGATGTATAGAGATAGTAATTAGATAAGTACTCCATCATTTGGTTAAAAACAATATGCTGTAAGATCTTAGAAAGTGGTGCCAGTAAAGAAATTGGGCAATAATTCTTGACACTGGATGCATCCTCAGCATTGAAAACAGGAATAATATTGTCCTGCGTCCAGGTTTCCGGGAAGCAACCAGTGCAAAGAGATAAATTAAGCATTTTTGTTAGTGTGAAACAAATGATATCTGATGTGATTCTCACGAGCCTAGAGTTCAAGCTATCACTTTCTACAAGAGGGTGGGGATTGTATTTATTCAGATAGAAAAGAACTTCACCAGGGGTAAGTATCCTAAAATAAAATTTTGAATGACTCCCTAAGTGTTTATGATTGTTAATCTCATGACTATCAGGGGCTATATTGCAGTTAGTTTTAGAAACATTGTCAGATAAATCAAAAAAATAACAGTTAAATTCTTCAGTAGTTGCTAGTGGCTCACTCATTGCTCCAGTGGCTGTCTTAATTACCTGAGGGGAAGCCACGGTCTTCCTACCAAGAAGGTCATTAATTAAATTCCATGTATCTGAGACATTCCCACTCCTAAACTGTTTTTGTTTCTCAACAAAATATTGCCTTTTTAAATTCCTGATCATTGACTTGCATTTATTTTGTATCTTTTTGTAGGACAACAAGCAAGTCAATTCCCCAATTTTTTTATAAAATTTCCATTTTTATCTCTGTCCCTAAGTTGCTTTAGTAACTCAGGAGTAATCCACTCCTGTCTATGTCCCCTATTACACAGTCTTCTAAGAGGAGCAAATAAATTACAGATGGACTTAAATTGCACGCAAAAAAGCCTGCAAGCATCATGCACTGTGAAAAAAACTATCCAGAAAAGATCAGTCAAAAATTGACAAGGCCTCTCTGAATTTATCTGTATTCAATTTTTTAAAATTACGTGAGAAAATGTATACTGGTGGGACAGTTTTTCTTTTGGCAGACCAACAGCAGTATACCGGGCTCTGGTCACTAATGCAATCTGACATAATGCCTGATTGTTTAATTTTCTTGACATCAGAATGAGAATCTAATCTAATATAGAAAAGTATCCAGTTTTGTAATGTCCCCTAGTTGGGACCTCAGTTATCTGAGTTAGTCTAATATCCATCAGTCTAGACCTATATTTGGTAACATCTTTCCCCTTCCAATTAATATTAACATCACCAAGGATAATAACCTCACAGTTATAAAGAATAATCCCTCTGTACACCTGAATTAAATCCATGCCATTGTCTTGTTTACCAGGTGTAACATAAATAACCATTAATGATAATAGTTTACTAGGGCCCAGTTTAAGTGTCACAGACAGCATTTTTTTTTTCTTTACCAGGAGAGACACATTAAGCTGAAGCTTCTTTACAGGTGCAACCTGGGAGCACAAGGAAGTTAAATGAATTGCTTAGGGTCACAAAATATGCAAGTGGGGGCTATGGGATTTAAACCCAGGTCTCCAGGTTTGCAGCTCAGAGCCTTAAATCACTGCGCTATACTACCTTCTAATTGTCAGTGTGGCTTAGTTGGTAGCACATCTGCCTCTGGACCAGAAGGTCATGGGTTCTCATCCCACACAGGGATTGGACTTGCACCTAAAAATCGCTGGCATCAGAGTGCAGTATTTGGGGATGCTGTACTGCTGGGGTGTGCCATCCTTCAGATGAGACGTTAAACTGAGGTCCCTTCTGCCCATCCTGGTCTTGTCCTGGTGGGTGTCCAGGTGGAAGTAAAAGAACCCAGAACACTCTTCACAAAGAGCAGGGAACATTCCCAGTGTCCTGGCCAACTTTCCCCTTCCCATAAACTGGTTCATGCAATTATCCAGGCTGTGTGTGGGAGATGATGTGTGATATGGCCGCCACCACACATTCAGTCACTTCACTACCAGTCTAGCATTGCTTGTAAAGCGCTTTGGGATACTGTGTATGAAAAGTGCTATATAAATGCTGATTATTCTTCTTCTAATTACAGGGGATTGTATTCCAAGTGGCTCATCCTGCAGGACTGAGAGATCAGTCTTTACATAAAATATCAACTCCCCCCCCCACGACCAACTATGTCACTACAAAAGAGAATATAACCCTCTAAATTAATCATAGAATTGCCAGTCTTTCCTGACAATCAAGTCTCCATTGATGCAATTACATCAAACTGGTGTTGAGTGGGCCAAGACAAAAAATCATCCCACTTTGCTAAAACACTTTATGTATTGAGATGAACAATATTAAGTGCGTGCTTGGGAAAATAAACACCACCTGAGGCAGCAGCAACAGGACCAGGGCTTCAATGTACAGAACCTGATAACAATAACATCAGCAATATTAACTGTCTTTCAAATGCATCTGAATGTTGAGCTGTTTTATATTTACTGAGTTTGTAATGTCAATGTGTGTCTTTGGGCACAGAAAAGATACAAATTAAGCATCCCAAAGATATTCTAATTTCCAGAGCAAGACTAATATTCTGGGTCATGTGACTAAAATTCTTACTTGTAAAGAAACATTCTTTATTGACTTTAAATCCACAGCCTGTAGAAGCCACAACATATTGAATATTATCATTGTACAAATTATAATTATTGCCCTGGCTAGACTCATGCCCAGTACTAAAAATGCCCATCCATGTAAATAAAATCATAAATACTAAAACTCTAAGAATTATTGCTATTATTTGCTGTCCCCAGGTAACAAGACGACTCAAAAAGTGCCAGGCACTGTTGGGCTATCACTCTGTGCTGCCACCACCACAGACAAAAAGCACTAAACATAGGCACTTGAGAGCAATTATCCCCAGCCCCTCCAAAGAATCTGTGGTATAAATAATAAAGGACTATCCAGTCTAGATGCTACACATAATCACCTTGTTGTCACCCTGGAGAAATATTATAAGGTGAGGGCAGTTACAGTCCTCATTTGCAAATTAACAAAGATATTCTTAAAGTGGGACACTCCACAATGAGCTACCAGGTTTCTCAGGGTTAATAACCCAGCCACCGCCACTGCCTGAGTACTACCCAATAAATATAACCTACAGTCAAAGGAAGGGTAGGGCAGATAGAACTCTATACAATCTCTTACATACCCCCGAGGGACCAGGGACCAGCTGTACACTCCCTCATTGATTACCTCACCACACTCCCACACACGGCCGAGCAGCTCATCCTAGGTGACATTAATGTCAATTTGCTGAGTACCATTGCTGCCCATATCAGGGACTCCTTCGCTGCCCTAGATATGACCTAACTAGTTACCTCACCTACCAGATTTAACCAGTCAGGCAGCTCCAGCACCCTCCTAGATGTAATTCTGTTGAACCTCCCCCATAAAATCAGGCTTATTAATGTACTACCAGACTCTCTTAGTGACCACTTTTCTGTCCTCTGTCACTGGTCATCCCCACACCAAAACCAGTGTCCCAGGTCACCTCGCACTGGTTCTTTCACCCTGGGGGGGGGGTCTCAGAAAGCTAAAAATGCACTAAGCCCAGCTTGACTGGTCCCCAATCCTACTCGTAACGGATATTGACTCTGCCCTAACCTATTTCTCCAGTGCCTTCAGCAAGGCCTGCAACCTTTTTGGCCCCCTGACCAGAATCCATACCAAGAAATACAATGCCCCATGGATCTCCCCATCCCTCATTCAAACACTGAAACAAATAGATAATCTCTGGCACATCACTGTCGAGACTGGCAAACTGACAGACAAGCCTATAATGCAGCACGTAACAAGTGCACCTGGGCTATAAGGCAGGCTAAAGCTGAATATTATCAAGCCACCCTTGAATCCACTTGGGGCTCATCCTGTGCCTTCTGGGACAATATGAAAGAGCTCAATGGAAAGACCCACCATCACTACTCTCCATAGATGGTACCATCACTACTGATCCTCCCCGGATAGCTGAGTGCCTCAATATGGTTTTCTCAGATCTAAGCTCTGTCCTCAATAATTACTTTTTCAACCCTATCCCTGCCTCCACCCTCCACCTCGGATCACCCCTCTTTCTACCTGCATGCCATATCACCCCTTGAAGCCAGGCCTCATCTGCAAAAAGTCTTAGTTAGCAACAACCCCAGCTGTGATCCCCTGGACTCCAGGATTCTCCGATTAGTCCTAGATACTGTACTAGCCCTTCTCACCAACCTTTTAAACCGGTCACTATGTCTTGGTCAATTTCCAGTGCCTGGAAAATTGCAGAAATCACCCCTATCCATAATAGTGGAGCTAGAACCTCCCCTAACAATTTCAGGCCCATCTCCATTCTCCCCCCACTCTCTCCAAAGCACTAGGGAAAAATAGTGGCCATTCAGCTCTCTGAGTATCTGGCCAAATACTACCTGCTGTGTCCGGAACAACATGGATTCTGCCCTGGACACACAGCACCACTACAGCCCTCCTGGAGTTCTCCCAGCACCTCCACTCTGCTCTCGACTCTGGTCATGTTGCGGGTGCAGTGTTCACTGACCTCTCCAAGGCCTTTGACACTGTCTGTCACCCCCTCCTACTTGACTCCCTCCACCAACTTGGCTTCTCCCCTGGCCCACTGGCTTGGTTCACCAGTTACCTCTCTACCAGATCACAGCGCATGAAGGTAAATGGCACCCAGTCCAATATCCTGCTCATTCACTTGGAGGTCCCCCAGGGTTCCATCCTGGGCCCCGTTCTGTTCAGCCTATTTATCAACACCTTCCCCAGCTCCTGCTTGGGCAATATGGTACTCTATGCTGATGTTGCGGTTCTCCTTGCCTCCCACCCTGACCCCGCATCGCTACAGGAATCCCTGCAACACACATTCAACGAAGCCAAAAAGTGTTTCCTTGACCACCGGCTGGTCATTAACCTCAAAAAAAACAAATCTATGCTTTTTTCACATCACCAGAATAAGGCCAAAAATGCCCCCCTCTGCATTCTCCCCAGTAATGCTCACCCTCTCGAGCAGGTGTCATCCTACAAGTACCTGGGCATCACCTTCGACTTGGCTTGTGCCAAGGAGAACTGCAGAATCAACTAGCAGTTGATGAAACAAGCATGGCTGCACTTTTGTAGATCCAGTTTCTGCCTCTTGTCACACCTGTACCGCCTCCTCCTGCCCTGTATCCCCCTCTCTTCCCAGGACACGGTAGCAAAGTTCTTGCAGCAGTCTTAATAGGCAGGCAGGTGATATTGTTCCTTCTGGGGCACAGCAAAGCTGAAAAACAGCACCTTCAGATAGATGGCTGGTTCCGAGGAGAACTGCAGAATCCAGTAGCGGTTGATTAAACAAGCTCAGCTGCACTTTTGTAGACACAGTCCCTGTCACCACACCTGCACCACCACCCTCTGAACAGTAGCCACCTCCCTTACTGGGACACAGTAGCAAAGTTCTTGCAGCAGTCTTAATAGGCAGGCAGGAAATGTTGTTCCTCCTGGGGCACAGCAAAGCTGAAAAGCTGCACCTTTGGATGGATGGCAGGTGCCTAGAGAACTGTAGAATCAAGTAGCAGTTGACGAAACAAGCGCAGCTGCACCTTTGTAGATAGTTTCCATCCCTTGCCACACCTGCACTGCTGCCTCCTGTCCAGTAGCCCCTTTGCATACTGTGACATAGTAGCAAAGTTCTTGTAGCAGTCTTAATAGGCCGGCAGGCGATGTTGATCCTCCTGGGGCACAGCAAAGCTGAAAAAATGGCACCTTCGGATGGATGGCTGGTGCCAAGAAGAACTGCAGAATCAAGCAGGTATTTGCTATACCACATGCAACAGGTACTGCCCAGAGCCCTCACAGATAATATGCTAGAAACTCAGACCTTCAAGCAGAAATTCACAATGTTCTCAGATGCCAAGTCAAAATTAAACTATACACAAATAAAGGCAGGTATTTTATACACAATTACAATGAGGCAGAATGGGACAGTATTAGAGTATTATTAACTCGAAATGAGAAAATGATATGACCAACAGATAGTAAACCTATATGGCAGGTCTTGAAAAAATATTGGAGTTAAGAAATATACATGTCCCCATGAGAACAAAATACAATGATAGGAGTAAAGAAAACACCTTTATGGTTAGCTAGAAAGGTCATATGTCCATCAGGGCTAAACAGAGGGCTTTTTACTTAACTCAGAAAAGTGAATAACCTGAAAATCTAGCTAAATACAAGAATTTATTGAAGAAATGTAAAAATAAAATAAAAAGGAATGAAGGAATCTGGAGCACAGTCCATCTCACAATAGCTGTGAGAAAGAGTGCTGTCATTACATAAACTCTGCAGTAGTGGTTTGGGGCCTGTAACCCACAATGGTAATAAAATCACCTCTGAAGTAACAATGGCTAAGCTGTTTAATTATCATTTTTTTCTTCTCCATGTACCAGCTATGGCAGCTATAGAAGACATGGCCCACCAGTTCAGGAACAGAACAGCAGTACTAGTCCAGAGTGTCTAAGGAATAAGTATGTTACTGTACCTCAGATCTGCTTGACTAATTTAAAAAACAAAATGCTAAGTTTAGATGTGAGCAAAGCTATGGGACCTGACAAGATTTCCCTAAGATTCTTGAAAATCACAAGAGAACAAAACTGCAAATCCTCTGTTATAAAAACCACCAACAGCTTAATCTGGTTCATTACCAGTTGGTTTTCGTCTGTATTCCCCCTCCTTCCAGGGCTGAGGCTGAAAATTAGGCAAAATTGCCTAATTCTTTTTTTCTGTCCACAAAAACTTAAATAAAAAAGAAAATATGTAATAAATAACTATATACAGTATATATATATATATACATACACACACACACACACACACACACAGATGCAGTACCACCAGATTGGAAACTAGCATATGTGACCCCGATCTATGAAACAAAGTCATTATGGAAGAGGTATCCAGCTACAGACCTATTACCCTTACCAACATTGTCGGCAAAGTAGCAGACTCATTACTGACGGATATACTTCTACTCATGCAACATCCAGATAGCATAGGGCTTAAAGATGAAAAACAAAACAGTTTCATAAAATGGAGGTCATGCATAACAAATTTACAGTACTGTGCTTTTCCAAACAAGCCAGCAAAGAGGTTGATAAGGGCGCACCAGTGAGTATACCTGTAGTCCTCCTTAACTGGAGTACTTCATTTGACACTGTCCAACACAAGGAAATCCTAGAGGAATAACTTGATTTGAAGTTCTATATTCATACTATAAATTGATCAATGCATGGTTATCTAGAAGAACTCAAAAACATGATTGTTAATGGTTACCCATCATTGGAAGGCAGGGCTACTAGCCATACCCATCCAGGTTTTGTTTTAGGAGCCAGTCTCTCTCAGATAGTCATAATGGAAAAGCATAATGACATCTCTAGCTGGCTCATTCAGTGTGCTGATGATACAAACACTGTTGAATACGCAGACAGCACAAGGACATGCCAGATTCAGAAACACCTTGGCACACTCATGTCTTGGGTTCAAACTTGGGGCATGAGGTTTAAAGCAACACTGCAATGAAATGCTTTTTCCAAAAAGCTAGTTTCAGCTACAGTTAATAAAAATATTAGTTTACTGGTCAATCTGTTTTTCTAGGTACCTCCTATGCTGTGCACAATGATTTTTCTTTTTTCTCAATCATGTTAGGGCCACAATGCCATTTCTAAGTCAAATATGGAAACTAAATAAAAAAAAATGATAAAATGTTCACATTTTGGAGGAGCTAGAAACTCTTACTACCAAATAAAATTGGAAGATACTTAGAATAGACATTGAGAGACTAGAGTCAGTGCAGACAAGGGACACAAAAATGATCCAAGGCCAGCAGGGAAGATCCTACTATATGAAGAATGGGTGGAAGCCCTAAACATGAGTTCTCTGGAGGCCAGGTGAGAGCTGGTGGACATGATTGAAAAGTAAAAGTTTCACAGGGGTATAAAAAGGTAAATACTGAGGACCTAGCTGTACAAAATTGATATGCAGTCACTAGCAGGCATGACTGAAGTTTGGTGGGGAGAATTCAGGAGAAACTTGAGACAATTCTATTTCACTGAGAGGGTGGCAGAACTGTGTGACAAACTGCCCACAGAAGCGATAGGGGCAGATACCCTTAACAGGCTTAAACATGACAGGGTAAGGGGACTCATAGTCCCCAAGGGGGCAGCAAAAGATTGAGGAGTGGATTAGCAGAGGAAATATGCCCCACCAAGGCAGTAGGTCAGTGGGGTGAGGAAGTATTGTAAGGGCAGACATGATGGACCTTCAGTCTCCTCCTGCCGTCCAAGTCTATATTTCTGTGACTATTGTATTGTGAAGAAAAGGTAGGGTCACATTCTGTGGCCAATTTGGTTGCACTGCTGCTTTAATATAAACAAATGTACAGTTGTACACATGAAACAAATAGCCCAGGTTTTAAACATTATCTAGACAATATACAGTGAGGCCTGCCAGGATGAAACCCAGTTCTGTAGCAGACTGCAGCAGAGTTACTGCAGGAAACAATGCAGTTTCAATAGGAGGTTACCCCATTTGTCATGTAGGAAACTGGGACACTGTGCTTCCTACTGGTGGCCTTCACTGTACATGATGCACCAAAAATGCAAAAAGGAACAGGTAAAGATCTAAAGCTCTACAAATGATGTGACAGTGCCCTTACAGGAGCAAACAAAATGTTATATAATGTCGGATGTAGCGTCTCTAGTAAAAGAAGACACATTTGGAAAGCCAAGCACAGGGCTTATGTCTGGCCCCACTTGGACTATTCCTCACAGTTTCGGGTACCACATCTGAGGGGGGATATAGATAAAATTAAGAAAGTCCACAGAAAATTCACTAAAACAATTTAGGGAATAAAAAACCTTGCCTACCCTGAAATATTTGAAAGCCTGAACATGCACAATTTAAAGAAAAGAAGTTTTAGGGGAATCTCCTGCTTCTCTTTGACCTCTATAATGATGGGGACCTTACAGCTGAGCTGAATTGAATTTCTTGGTACAGACAAACCATTACATGGTCATGATAAACAATTTAAAAGGAGGAATTGTGATATGATAAACAGATGTTTTTCTATACTTAGCATGTTATAAATATCTGGAACACTCACCCTAGTCATGTTAACCGTACCACTGAAGTGGTTTTCAAACACCAACCCAACTTGACATATACAAAGCTAGTTCTATCAAGGTATAATACCTCTTGGTAGTGGGTAGGTAGTCTAGATGTGTTTCTATGCCTTCTCTTACCCAACTGCCTGTAGTATTATCCATGGTATTTGGTTTCTTTAGTGTTCTGAGCTTGCATTTCCATGTTTGATGATGTGTCCCACTTTATCAGAGCCAGTATCCCACATTGTAAGTGTGTGTGTCCCACATTTCAGTGGCAAAAGTCTGAGAGGTGTGGTTCCAGCATCTTGTCCCATTACCTGCACCAAGTAAAGTGCACAGTGGCATCCAATATCTTCCCCTAGTGCCACTCTCGTCTGTCCCCAGTTATTCATTCCTTTACAAATGTTTAAGCTCTTAAACATTACTGAATGATAAACATAATGTGCTAATTTTGTTTCACAACTCATTTTGCAAATTGATGATGTGGAATCAGTGCACTGAAATAACAGTACACTATTTAAATGGCAAAATGCATTGAAAACAGCAGTTTATAGTTTCTGCATTGTGCCACATTGCCACCGTGGAGTTATTACATATGGGTAATTATCACCCCTACTGGGAAGTAGTACAGTCCAAAATTGTATTCAGCATAAAACCCTGAGCATATGAACATTCTGAAGGCTGAGCTTCGACAGTCTTTGCTGTGCCATCAAGGAGTAGCAAGCATTGGAGAACTCTCTGTCAGCTTTTCGGCAATCCACAGCTTGTTTCTTGTTTTTAGTCAGTTTTGTGCAACTGTGGAGCAGGTTGGGGCTGCCTGTTTTCAGGAAGCACCCTCAAATTTAGAAATCATGCCTGTTAAGATGCAGCTTTCAAATTGGCTAGCCTTCCTTTTTTCCATTTACTTCAGTTTTTGTTGTCTTTGCGCATGAATTGGGGACCAGGTGTCTTTAGGGTGTAGTTTGTACTGTAGGTCTCCTGTAGCCCATTATTCAAAAATGGGTGAAGTACAGTGCAATGTTTTGCACTGCAATTGCCCTTTGCCCATGACCTTTGGATAGCACACTGGTGCTATCTGACTGAATATAGGGGCATGTCGGCACAGCACTAAGCTGAGTAGCACTGCCCCGACGTGGATTCTGCCAGTGCAGGGAACAATGTCACAAGACCCAATAGTGCTGGTAACTCCCAGTGCAAAATTCAGACAGGCTCATGCAAATTAGCCTACTGGAAATGCAAAGTGCTAAGGGGCAATTTGCATGCCCATTCTGGGCACATTTGCATGGGATGCAGTGGCAGGTTAGCACCCCTGCGACTGGCTCTGCCCCCAGCCTGATTGCCCACACCTGTAAAAAGCCAGCAGTCCCTGGTGACTAGTGGTCCCCCACCCTCAAATCACTGTCTGGTAAAATGTAATAACTTTCCCTTGTGTCCAGTGGTCCCCCATCCTCAGTTTGTCATCCAGTAAAGTGTAATAATTGTCCCTGGTATTCAGTGGTCCCCCCCACCTTTCAGTGGCTGTTTGATAAAGTGTAAAAGCTTTCCTAAGTGTCCAGTAGTCCCACCATCCATGGATTGCTATCTGGCAAAGTGTAATATTTGTGTCTGGTGTCTGGTGATCCCACCCATCATCCAATTGCCATCCAGTAAAGTGTAATTGCTTTCCCTGTTGTCCAATGGTTCCTTCCACCCTTGGATCACCATTGTAATAGTTGTCCCTGGTGTCCAGTGGTCCTCCCACCCTCTGATTGCCAGCCCCAAAATAATTGAAATTGTCCCTGGTGCCTAGTGGTCACCCTGCCCTCTGATCACCAGACCTGGTATCATAAAATTTCTCCCTGGTGTCTAGAAGCCCACCACATCATGGTTACCAACCAACCCACCCTGCTAACTCCCCCTTACCCGAAGGGCCAGTGCCATGGGAGACCATACAGAGATTGGCACAGCCCACCTCTCACCCCCTCAGCCAGCCTCTATATGGGAAGACAGGGAGTGCACATCCAATGTACAGTACAGGGTATGCATCCTCTGTATTGTATAGGGAGCATGGCCAGTGTACTGTACAGAGAGCTGGATGATTTCAATCACACCAGGACTGGTGATCGGAGGGGGGAGAGGACCACTGGACACCAGAGAAAACAATTACACTTTACCAGATGGTGATCAAAGAGCAGGGGGACCACTGGACAGCAGGGATGTCTTTACATGTCTGAGGATGGGGATCAGGAGATGGGGCACCACTTGATGCCAGAGGGCAGGTGTGCTTTCCCAATTTACAACAGGGTTGTTGGTTGCAGTTGCTCCAGCAGCCACCAGGTATGGCTGGAGTAAGTCAGACTTTTAATCAGAGGTATTTATGCTGCACAAAATGGCCTGCACTAACCCCTTTGCACAGTGCAAATGCACTGAATACCGCACTGTGCCTGTATTTCTGTCCCCGCCCCTTCCTTTGCCCATTGCATACATTAAGTTTTTTGCACGTGCTACCCCTATTAGCACAAACAAAAGCCCCCTTTGAATATTGTACAGAGGCACAAACTCTGGGCAAACAGTGGGCAATCATTTTGCCCACTGGGCAAAGTTTTGTATATCTGGATCCTTGTGTTATCTATAGCCTGGTGCCTTGCAGGTAAGTGCTTTTTCAGAGTTTTATTTTTCTATGGTATTAGGTTTCATTTTCTGTTCCCCCATTCTACTGCTGCCTCTAGTCAATAATCACACACCTTGTTACCTCTTAAGTGACTGCTAGAGCTGAGATTAGCATTTTTTTTTATTTCTGGGGCTCCCATTTATTTTCAGAGCAGTCCTTTACAGTGGATGATTTCAGAGTTTTTTCCCTAACTTGGAGCCCTAGGCAAACCAGGAGTCCTTTTTGCTTCAAGGACCACACTGGCAGCACATCCCTCTCAGCAGGAGCAATTCCCACACTTGTCCACCATTGCTGGCATCTTGCCAGCAGTTTTATTCTTGCCTCCTGCTTCTCTTCACTTTGGGTTGCAAGTTTTTTGTGCCCTTGGCGGGCAGGTGCATTCCTGCCAACAGCCGTGTTGTCACACACATCCACGTGACAATATTGCTTTACTGCTCAGCCAGGACAGCACCTGGGACTGAGCACCTGGGACTGAGCAGTGTATTTTTACTGCCTGTTTGCAGGTGTTTTTTGGCTTTTTCTATTACTTCAGCATGGCAGTTCATCATGCGGCAGGCATTAATCGCAGCCGACATTATTTGTTAGGACCAAACATCCTAACATATCAGGGAAGGGGATCTTCTAACTGTGCATTCTGGGATCCTGCTTTTTGCCCAGATCTCAGTCAGCAGAAGGGCAGCTAAGAGCTGTATGAGTGAACCCACCCGAAACAGCCACGGAGAGATAAGAATGAATATGGCAGTAGAAGTGGGACCCAGTATCAATCAGGAGCAGGTACGAGAATGAAACAGAGGTGAACTAGCTACTTTTGCTGGTTCTGTGTGATAATAGCGCTTACAAAATAGCGACAGTCAAAATAGCGACTGCCACTGCCAATAGCAGCTACTACTACCTTTTCCTTCAACTGTTGTTTTTTTGCATGATTACTTGATATAAATGCGGGGGTCTGCACCCCCCGCACTCCTATCTTAAAGATTTTAACACCACGCCGGTCATTGATTTTGGAGAGAATTACATATTCGGATCACCGTTATTATGAGTCGCTATTCTGTGTCATTCGCTATTTTGTAGTCGCTATTTTGCCATTCACTATTTTGCTGTAACTATTATCACGGGATACCCTTTTGCTCACAGCATTTTCCAGGGATTAAATCAGGGAAATCAGTTTGTAGCTGCAGCAGTGGAGGTGCCACCAGAGAATCAGTCTCAGGAGATGGACAAGAAAGGTATTGATATATCGGAAGCATTCTTCCAATTTGAAAAGGTTGCATTGAAATCGAGAAGGCAATATTAGCTAATTGTGACATTTGAAGAATACTTCAGAGTTAACAGAGTTCCGAGGGCTCTCAGAGTTATTAAAGATCCTACCTTTGGACTAGAGGACAGTGACTTCATTGGCTCTTGGCATGAAATTGCACATGAGGCATCCATTAAATGGATGCAATTGATAATTAAAAATACAATTAAATGCCAGAAGGATACTGAAAAGGAATTGTGTGAAAAAGAGAAGGTGCTCAATATATGTTCATCGGACCCTAACTTTGCACAATTTTTTTTTTTTTTTTACCTCCTCTGACACTCTGGCTTCCACCTCTCCTTCGGGCCTCCTAGTACTCCTGCTGTCCTGGTCATCCTCTTCCTGACCTCTGCTCTCTACCATACATTGCAGCTGACCCTCTGGGTTGTCCCGGCATATCCATCGCTGGCTTGTACCCCTCTTCTAAGGGGGAAGGCACCTGGGGCCGGGAAATCCAACACTTAATTTTTTCCTTTCTGACCCAGGGTGCTGCTGTGGAGGAGTAGGATCCAGAGGTTCTGGTGGCATAGAGTATGAAGGCCATCATCTGGTGGGCGCTGAAGTTGTTTTTCCTGGTTTCCTGGTTGTCTCTCCTGTGCCACTGCTTGTAGTGCTCCCAGTCTCCACTGGGGGCTGTTACAGAGCAAGGCTTCCCACCTGACCCACCCCAGGAGAGGAGAACAGTCCTCTGAATGCTCAATCCTCCCATTCCCCTGCCAGCCCCTGGCATCCAGAGTCCATTCTCGAATCTGGGTCACCAGTGTGGCTCGAGGTGTGGCATCCAGCGCCACAACCCTCTGTGCCACCGGGCCGGCAACTTTGCACAATTTAAGGAAGTGCTGAAATCATATATTGCCCAACAAAATAAGAAAATTTGCGCTGCAAAGATGAAGAAATTGTTGAGAGATGAGATGGCCTACTGATTGAGTAACATTTTTAGTTGGCTGAAGGACACTATGAAAGGGAATAAAGAGAATGGAGTCCTGTTTAATACTCATCCTAGCCTAAAAAAATTTGGGACAGCAAGTTGCAGGTCATCTTTCAGCTGTTAGCCCCACCACCTCAGTGAGTAATTCTGAAGTATGCCTCATTAGTGATTCTGAATAATCAGAAGGTTTTTTAGAACAGCATTTGGAGGAGATGGAACCACTGAGGAGAGGGAAAAGGAAATACAGACACCAAGGAGGCAGAAGTGAGGGTGATGTGGGAAGCGGAGGAAACAATCAAGGCCAGAGGAGGAAGAAACGCTACCAACCAGAGTAGTGGGCCAAGTAGAAAACAACATTATAAATTTATCGAACTATGAACTTACAGAAACTGAAACTGAAGTACTGAGTAAAGACCTGTCCTTTATTCCTACTGTCAACACAAACTTTTTGGAAATGACTGCAGATTTACACCATTTATGTAGAGTGTTAAGTTTAAAGTGCTTCTATAACAATATGGGTGGTTCCAGTAATATGGACGTTTCCTCTGCTAATAGTACTCAAGGTGAAAGGAGTGAGTTAAGTTACATCTTAATACCTACTCAGGATGTAATGGAGGCACTATAATTAGAGAACGTGGGGGAGTGTAAAATTGAAATCAATACTGGGCAACAAAGTAGAAGTAGACACTAACTTTGTTTTTTTCTCTTTTAGATCTTTCCTGAAGAAGACCTAAGGTCAAAACATAGATTTTTAACTCTATTTTCTATTTTCAGCATTCATTTAATATAACCATTTTGTTCTGAATGTAGAAGTAGAAATACAAATGATCAAGTAGAAAATAAAAGTTCTCTTGAGAGGTTTCAATATAATACTTCTTGCCCCGTGCAACCCCCAGCTGTCTTAGTATTTAAAAGATTGCGTGAGGAGGGACTTGAAAAGTTATGATGGGAAGTGTATAGCCCACAATTTTGTAATCTGAGTAATGAGGAGAAAGTAGCAGTTACAAATCTTAAACAAAATGTAGATATAACCATAAAACCGGCAGACAAGGGAGGTGATGTGGTCATACAGAACACAGATGATTATGAGGAGGAGGTCCTTAGGCAACTTGACAATATGGACTCATATCAACCTGTGACATTTGACCCCACCCCCCCAAGAGACAAATTAATTCCCTTTTTGGGAGGGGCATCTATCTCAGGCCTCATTACTGAAAAAGAGAAAAATCTCTTGACTGTAAAAGCACCATTAAGGGCCCTGTTCTACACTTTACCTAAGGTACACAAAACCTTAGACAAACCCCTGGGGAGACCCATTGTGTCAGGGGTGGGCACAGTCACTGAACCCCTGGAGCGCTTTGTGGAGGATGTATTGCGATATGTATTCTGTCTGTAATTTTCTTTCCTGCTTGTGATTGTTTAAAACTGTACAACTCTGTTATGAAATCATAGACAATGTTCACTATTTTCATTTCTGTATTTTTTAAATGTTCTACTATAGACATGTACTGGGCTAGGCCCCTAGGTCGCATCTGGAATCGAGCATGTTGCTCAGTATGCCTTCCTGGTAAATCTTGTAAATAAATAAATAAATAAATAAATAAATGACACTATTAAACAGATAGTACAAACTATGCCCTCTTTCCTCTTGGACAGCCGAGATATAATAAATGTGCTAGCCAACACCAACATAAAGAAGGATTCTTTACCTGTGACTTTGGATGTGGAATCCCTCCACAACAGTAGTCCCCATTTGGGAGGCCTGAGAGCCCTTAGGTATTATTTGAACACTAGGGATGAGGAGGCCAGGTCAGAAACTGAGCTATTGGTTGAAATGGCACAGTGGGTATTGGAGGAAAACTGTTTCTCCTTCAAAGGTAAATTTTACCATCAGACTAAAGGTACTGCGATGGGGGCTACATTTACTCCCATTACACAAATGTATACCTTGCCTATTAGGAGGAGGAGTTCATCATAATCCACACCTGTCTAAAATACAGGTGTGGAAACATTTTATTGATGCATCTTTATGGTGTGGGGGGGGGGCATGAGAAATCTGAGGGAATTCATTGATTACCTTCATGATAATAATCCCCATCGATGCTTTGCATGTCATGCTGATACCACACAAGTTTCATTTTAGTATATAATCATTTGTAAGACTGATGATGGCATTGAAACAAGGTTATATGGGAAACCCATGGAGAGGAACACCATGCTGCTGGCTAGCAGTTGTCACCCCCAGCACATTATATGCAATATCCCTAAAAGTCAGTTCCTTAGAATTAAAAGGAATTGCAGTAAACTGGCTATGTATGATCTAGAGAAGACTGACCTCGAAAGGAGGTTTAGGGAGAGGGGTTACTCTAGCCAGGTGATAGCACAAGCCAAGCAGGAAGTAGATACTTTGGAAAATGACCAACTGCTGAAAAAGAAGGAAAACATACCTAAGGGTAATGATGATAGTATTAACTTCATCAGTATCTATAATGCAAGGTCCTGGAAAGTTACAGATATAATATATGAAAATTGGCATGTGCTTGGTGCAGACCCCCGACTGGTGGAAACTGCAAAAACACCACCCAGGATGGCCTATCAAAGGGCACAAACCCTAAGAGATAAACTTGTATTATCGTCTCAACCCATTCAACCACAGAGAATGTGGCTTCCACCACTTCAAAAAGGGTGTCGGAGTTGTGGCAGGTACAAATCCTGTCCTTGTATTATGAAAGGCAGCTCCATAGTGAATCCTTATAGTGGTGAGAATGTGGAAATCAAGCAGTTTATCAACTGCAACACCATGTGGGTGGTGTATTTTTCACAGTGTAAATGTGGGGCCTACTATGTAGGGCAAACCAAGACAAAATTGAAAGAGAGAGTGGGGGAGCATGTGAAGGCCATCTCAAATGGTAACCAGGAATATGTCTGGGACACACATATACTTAATGCTGAAAATGTCTATGACCATGAACTTAAGTTCATTGGGCAGTAACAGGCCATCCTAGGAAATAGAGGTGGCAACAGGGAAGTGTCATTAAGCAGACGTGAGAAGTACTGGATTTACAGATTGGGTGCATGCATTGCTGCAAGAGGTTTGAATGAACAGATTGAATTGAAATAATTTCTAATTAAATAAATACATAGAGCGTTATTCTGTTAATAACCCCTGTTGATCCTGCATGCACCTTATATATATATTTTTGTACTCTTTTTCTTATAGGTAGTCTATGCAGAGTGTAATGACCAAGTCACACCCTTCCCTTGCTATAGGGAGTGTAGCCAGTACTGTTTATGCTTTACAGTTATTTTGAGATGCCTGGATGGATCGGTTCTGAGATAAGATATCCTCTTTTGTTTGTTCTTTTCTGGTGACCCATTCCTTCCCCATACCCCCCTCCCCTTATATTCCCTGTTGGCATACCCCAGGGTAGTTTTCAAATTTGTACCCTGATATATTTATATGTTTAAGTACATCTGCACAATATATGTATTTGTAACTGTATTTATATTTAATTCCCTGCAATGTAGCTATTTTTGAATTTAGATGCTCAAGTAGACCTTAAATGGTTAAAGTAGCTTTAGCCTATTTGAATATGAATTTTAGGAATTGCTTCTTGTTTCTACCTGTTTAGTCTTTTTAGTATAACTTTTTTGTAGCTTGGGATTTGTGCACCTTTTTGTAAATGTATTTGGTGTTTTGCATTTATACTTGATATGTGGTTTCTCTCGTTATATGCATTGGCACTTTAAAAATTTAAAATGGACCTTCACCCATGAGTATAAATTCAAGTCACCTCTAGAGGGAGCACACCTTGAAAAATATACAGGGTTGAAACATTAGTCTTTTCACCTCCTGAGTGAGGTACACTGCCGTATTTGCTGTTTTCAGTAAACTGCTGAATTATTTGCACCTATTTCAAGTGTGGACAGCAGTTATTTCATATGCCTGGGGTGAGTTCCGTGATTTTTCAGACTGGGCAGCTAAGAGCTGTAGGGATTCTGGGGTGAGTTATAAGTATTTTTTTTTTTTTTGCTTTCTCATTTACTGTCACCATGGCTTATTGGAGACCTACAGTATACATTTTAAGAGATGTAAGACCTGCAGGAGAATGCAGAGGTCCTCCCCCATAGGACCTTATTGTCCATATTGTGTAATGCAACCCGTCAAGTCTATCTTGGTTCCCCCAGCTGATCCCCCAAACTGGGGGGTTCATCTGAGGTACCAACTATCAGTGGCAGGATCAAGTTGTACAAATTATTTTTGATGTTCTTAAATTAGCTGCAAGGCTCTGATGTCCCACAGAACATCCCTACCAATACACCCAACCCCATGGTGGAGTCTTCAGATCAGAAGGGGCCTATACAAGCACATCCAGGTGAACCAGAGCAGTTTAACAATGCTCACTCAGATGCTTAGGCAACCCCTGACCTTGGCTGTGGTGAGGGTCAAGAGGAGGCTATACAGGGTCAAGAGGAAATTCCTGACCAATCCATGGCTAATGATGAGGAGGAGTCCATAGAGGAAGAAGAGGAGGAGGAAAGTGAATGGAACCTAAGACAGAGGTTCCAATCCCTCCCATGTCTGATATCAAGTCCCTGTCATATCTTATAATGGAGGCTTGTCAGATGTTTCAACTGAAGGAGGTGTAAGTTATGGAATCTTTGGATGTGAATCCAATCCTGTCAGCCTTCTCCTCTGAGGCAAGATGTTCTCCAAACTTTGCAGACTGTGACCAGATCAGTGAACAGAAATAGGCTGGCACAGATAGGTGCAAGCACCTCCATAAACTAAGAGTGAAATGTTACCCCTTTTTGGAGGAAAACTTCCAGAAGTTGGAGGTTCCCCCCCATGGCAGACAAGGCTGTACACAATTCAAGTTAAGCATACGACCATACCTATTGATGGGTCTCTACCCTAACCGACACCAATGATAAGAGGGTTGATGCCTTGTGCAGAAGAGCATTCACTGTGAATAGGGTGAATCTTTGCACCTCCTATGCCTCCTATATTGTTTCCAGAACCTTGAACTCATGGGTCATGTCCCTGGGTGGTTTAGTTCTCCCCAATTTGGAAGGGGTAAACATTCTGGAGCTGATCTCCATGGCATTCACTTTTCTGGAAGATGCCACTGTGGACAATTTGCAGATGTTAGCCCACTCCACTTATCACATTGTTGCAGTCATGTGGGGTGTTTGGCTCAGACATTGGGTCACAGATCAGGTGTCAAAGGCAAGGTTGTTTAATCTGACTTTGGAAGGTGGACTACTATTCTGTTCAGGACTGGATGACGTCCTGCAGGATGTCCAGGATAAGATGGGACAACTCCTGGTGTAGAAGCAACAACAAAAAGCATATTTAACTTCAAGGGGGCGAGGAGGTGCATGGCAGTGCCAGTCTTGAGGCAGTTTTCTTCACTTTTGGAATTTCAGAAACAGAATAAGGGCACCTATTCCAGATCCAAGGGCATGAGTAACAGAGGATCCTTTACCTATCGGTGTAACAGAGGTGCAAGATGCTGAGGAAGTAACTCACAAAGAAGGTACATGGGCCCATCTCTACCACCTTGCACTACCACTGGCAGAAGACTGCAGACTTTTTATCAGAGATTGGTCCAAATGATATCAGATGCATGGGTACTGGAAATCCTGGCTCTATAATACATAATAGAGTTTCCAACAGTACCAACAAGAGGTTGTTTCCTGCAATCCCCTGTGCCCCCAAACCCAATGAAGAGGAAGGTGGTAGCATAGACCCTCTTGGGTCTGGGATTCTACTTGATTTTCTTTGTTGTTCACAAGATGTCAAGGGAATTCCACCCAATTCTGGATGTGAAGAACCTAAACAAGTTTGTTCGCCACACAACCTTCAAGATGGAATCCTTGTGGTTGATCATCCTGGCCATCCAGCCATGGGACGACCTGGCATCCATAGATCTGAAGAATTCCTATCTTCACATCCACATTCGCCAATTGCACTAGAAGTTTCTGAGATTTGTGATTCAATGGCAGCATTTCCAGTACTGAGTGCTTCCCTTCAGGCTGGCAACAGCTTCACAGGTGTTCTCCAAGGTCTTGATTATGCTAATAGTGCATCTGAGACAGGAGGGACATCACATGGATGGTTGCCTGAACAACCTGCTTTTCTGAGCATCATCAGCACAGATGGCATAGAGGTCAATGTCAAGGACCCTTGAGATACTGGAGATGCAGGGCTGAGTTGTCAGTAGGGAGAAGAGCTTCTTTATTCCATCTCAGAGGTTGGAACACTTGGGCACGGTGTTCTGGACAGATGAGGGTAAAGCCTTCCTCTCTTCCTCCAGGATGGAAACTCTGAGATGAAAGGTGCAGTGACTGAGCAGCCAGCCATCGGTTTCCACTCACAAGTTTCTCCAGATCCTTGGGCTGATAATGGCAGCAATAGAATTAGTCCCCGTGGGCACATTTACATTTGTGACCCTTCAGAACAAGATGCTGGAGTCCTGGAATACAGCCTCGGTACACTACCAAGCCATATTGTGCATCCTCAGTCAGTCCAGTAATCATTGGCTCAGTGGAAAAGTCCTGAGAACCTTGCCTGGAGTCTCTCCTGAAAGTCCTGCTGAAGTTGATACTGACAACCAATACCAACTTGTAAAACTGGGGAATAGTCCTGGATCAAGTCCCTTTCCAAGGTGTTCTGACTCCTCAGGAGCAGCAGCTCCAGATAAACATATTGTAAATGAGGGCGCGGTACACCTTGATCTTCTTTATTTCCATGACTGAATACGATCCAAGACAGTGAAGGTAAGGTTGGACAATACCACCACCATGGTATACATAAACAACCAAGGAGGCACAAGAAGCAAAGAAATGCTTGCAGAAGCATACGAAGTCCTGCTTTGGGCAAAGAGAAACCTGGTGTCTCTCTCAGCTGTTCACTTGGCAGGAGAATTGAATATCCAGGCTGACTGGCTGAGTTGAGAGATGGTTCATCCAGAGGAATGAATGCTGAACCTGGAAATGTTTTATCCCCTGTGCAGAAGGTTTGTCCACCCTCAGAATTGCTCTTTGTATCAGGGAAAATGCTCAGGTGCTAAGGTTCTTCAGCCAGTACTGGTGTCCTCAGGCAGAGGCAGTGGATGCTCTGTCCCAGAAGTGAGGTTTTTTTCAGGGCACATTTGTTCCCTTCAATACTGCCCCTCCCCAAGGTTCTTCATAAGATAAGGTGCTCAAAAGGAAGCTTTCTGCTGATAGCTCCAGAATGGTTAAGACGGCTGTGGTTCACATACCTTGTAAAGCGGGCTCTGCAGGCCCTGTTTTGGCTTCTGCACCTTGGGAAAGTTTTCTTCCAATGGCCCAATTTGCATCCAAACCCAGAGGTGGTGCAGCTGGCAGCCTGAGGCAAGCATTTTCCAAAAAGGTGGTAGATACACTAATGGCTGCTAGAAGATGTCTATGTCTGCAGCCTCTGACCGTGTGTAGAATGCCTTTTCCCCCTGGGCCAGAGAGGGAGAGATTTTAGGTCTAACAAGGCTACAGTTCCACAGTGTTTGTATTTTTTGCAGGTGAGGTTAGATAAAGGACTTACACTGAGCACTTTCAGAGGTCAGGTTTCTGCACTAGAAGCAGCCCTGGCTACATCCTTGGGACCAACTGGGAGGTTATACATTTTTTAAGAGTGGTTAGCAGAAGCAGGTCATTGTTCAGGTCCACTGTTCCCCTGTGGGATCTGAACCTAGTGTTCAATGCTCTTTATAAGGCTCATTTTGCATCTCTTTCCTCAGTGCCATTGGATATCCTGTCATAGAAGGTGTGTTTCCTAAATGCAATGTGCTCTGCCAAAAGGATTGGTGAACTTCAGGCGGTGTCACACAAGGAACCTTACCTTATTATTCATAAGGAGAAGGAGGTGCTGAGGATGGTTCTGTATTTTGTTCCTAAGATTCCTACAGCTTTTCATGTCAGCCAGGAAATATGCTTACCATCCTTTTGTCCTAAGCTGTCAATTCCAAAGGAGCCTGAAAGCTGCACAAGTTGGATTTCCTCTGGGCAGTCAGGACATACCTCAAGAGAACAGCAGAATTCATGAAGTCTGTAATTCTGTTTGTTCTTTTAGGAGAAGCAAAAAAGGTCAGAAAACTTGCAAGGCCTATGCAACAGAGAAGAAGAAGAAAGCATTGTCCCTTATTAAAGCTCACTCCACTAGGGCTCTAACTATTTCCTAGGTGTAGAGAGGGGAAGTATCAGTGTTAGAATTTTTTAAAGTGGCAACATGGTGGGGGCCTCTGTGGAGCCTGAGCTGAGCAGCAGTGTTTTCATGCAGCTCCAGATTTTCTCCATTAAATTGTTGAAAATTGACATATTGCAGCAGTTATTTACAAAAAATTATCAGACCATTGTAAAGAGGAGCTATCAATTGTACAAAAAGGGTAATCCTCAGAAAGATAAGGGCGGCAGAGCCAGAGGAAAATCGGGCACGTGTCTCAGCCCATGTGGACCAGCCATTAAATGCAGGCCACTTCAGCACAGCAGCCTGAAGAAACTTTGGCCTCGATTGGGATAAAGCTACAAAGAATAATTTATTCTGTTATGGACCTTAATGCTAACATGGACACATTCAGCACTAGAGTTACAGTTTTGGAATTGGAGGGCATGAGAATAAAAACAGAAATGTCCAACAGTCAGAGTCCTTGGCAGCCATGACCTCAATGGTAATAAAGGAAAATGCTCATCTCCGAGCATGCCTGGAAACTCTTGAAAACCAGGGTTGTTCCTCGCATATCAGGATTTTGGGACTTCCTGAGGGGATTGAGGGGGACCACCCCCTCATGTTCATACAGGTCTGGCTCTGAGAGAAACTGATGCCAGAAGGGCAAAATATACAATTTGCACTCCAAAAGGCATACCGTATAACTCCACAGGCTATAGGGAGACATCAGAGGTCCCACAGACACTGCTGCTGATCACTGATGGGGTCAGTACACGGCACAATATTTTGAACTTAACCAGACGTGCAAGTCCAATTTTATAAGACAATTGCAATGTATACCTGTTCTCTGACATCAGTTATGCTACTAGAATGCACCGCACAAAGTTTGATGCTACCAGGAAATTGCTGAGGAAGGCTCACATTGTGCATGCCATGATATTCCCGGCCAAGCTAAGAATTGTCCAAGAAGGCAAAGTTTGTTGTTTTCTGATCATGGGGAAGTGAATAAATGGGATACTCAGTATGTTACCAACAGTAGGAGCCAACACAGAGAATCGAGAGATGATGAACTGGACCTCATGGAAACAGAGGTAGGCTGAACTTTATTTAATATTGCTCCATAGACTGGTATGAATTTTTTAAAACAATCTTAAAATTGAGGTATAAAACTACTTTATGATAGATGCGTTTTGCCTTAATGCCTCTTGGCATAATTCTGCATAGGGCTCATAGGTAGCTTTTTAATCTTTTGTTTGGTTATTGGGGTTATTGCATCTAAGGTATCTAGCTGACATAATTTTCCTGAAGCTTTTCTCCCTATAGTGCCTAGATTTATTGTTACATATTAGGAACAAATGCTGTATAAGTAAATGATCTATGGTTTTTCATTTAGAGTGTGTTCTTAGGTTTGGTTCTTAAATTTATTTGGACAAAAGGAGGCAATGATGCCTATAATGTTTGTCCCCCACAATGTGGGCATTCGTACCATGGTATAGTTATTATTTAAGGTTTTGTCCAGGGACTTTTTAAAGTGAGCAAAATTATGTTGATACACTATGTCACTGAATAATTTTTTCAGAGTTTAGAAGCTCTAACTGTAAAAAAGTTGCCCCTTTTATTAGTCTTTACTTTGGTAACTATTAATTTGTTGTTATGTGATCTAAAGTTATCTCAAGAAATACCAAACTGAAGGCCAAAGAGATTCATTAAATCTTGTGATTGTAAGATTTTATAGAAACATAATTAATCCCCACATTGTCTCCTAGCATTAAGTGTGTGTAATTATGTTTCTTTCAGTCTATTCAGATATGACATGTTTTTAAGACAAGGTATCATTCTGTTAACTGACTTCTGAATACCCTCTAGTAATTGAATATCTTCTGCTAAATAAGGTGACCATATTGAGGAGGCATAATCAAGAACAGGTCTAACATAACTTTTATAAAGAGAGATAATGAGATGTTTATTTTTACAAACAAAAGAATGCTTAAAGTTTAAAATAAGTCACCTGGTCCTCCTAGTTACTGACAAGAAATGATCTCTAGATCATCTAGATCTCTAGATAGAGTATTATTAATCATAATACCCAGATCTTTCTCGATGGGGTCACTAATAATGATGATGTTGCTGAGTATATATTTATATTTTGGATTATTATGCCCAAAGTGTAAGACTTTACATTTGTCAGTATTGAAAAACATACCATTATGCTTGGCACAGGTTTCAATTCTGCTAAGGTCCCTAACTAGTGAAAGATGTTTATTAAAGGTATTTACCTCATCCCCTAGCTTAGTGTCGTCAGTGAATTTAATAAGATTATTACTTAAGTCATGGATCATGTCGCTAATGAATATATTGAATAGAGTGGGGCCCAATACTGACCCCTGAGGAACATCACTACTCACAGGTCATTCTTCTGACAGTATATTGCTAATTTTCACTACCTGAGAATGCCTGAGGAGCCAATTATTTATCCAGTTAACGAAACATTTACTGATGCCTAAATGCAAAAGTTTTAGAACAAAAGAATGATGGGGACTTTGTCAAAAGCTTTCACATAATCCAAAAGGATGACATCAATAGCAGTCCCTTTAGATGTGCTGCATGAATATTAAGCTGCCTAAAACTATACAGATGGGGATCATTTTCCTTCCTTCCTTCCTTCCTTCCTTTTAGGTGATAGTGTGACACCAGTGCTTTATATGAGGCTTGACATTTTTTGGACTTTAAATCGTACTTTTAAATACAGTATTTCTGAATTAGTCACACTGCTCATGGACTTATCACACAGTCTTAAACATGGATGTGCTTTAGAATTGCTTGTATAGCTTTTAGTAGACCCCTCAGTGTGGTATCAATATATCCAAGATGCATATATCCTTTGATTAAGGGTGAGATTTAACCTACCCAGTTATAGTATAATGTTATTGGAATGTTGTGTATATGGAAACTGTGATGTGTATGTTCATATGAAAAATTAAAAATATAGTATAAAAAAAAGTGGTAACGTGGTCCTCCATTCACACATTAACTAGGCACTACAGATTGGATGTTCAAAGTTCTGCCATTACAGCCTTCAGCTGCAGAGTTATGCAGGCGGTGGCTAACAGATAACAAGTCTTTTTTGCCAATATGGGTTAAATATGTGACAATATTCTAACCCACCCAGATGGAAAATGGATACTGCTTCTGAGAACCCATATGTATTAACTCCCCATTAACAATGTGGCGCAATATAGAAAGGAGAAATTCCTTCATACTTTTAATTTCTTTTTCTGTTAGCTCCAGTGTTGTCAAAGGAGCCTCTCCCTGGGAGCCCATGAACCCCACTGGAGAATAATGTCCAATATTTCTCAGGAGTTTTTTACAGTTTGTCCAGACTTATCTGCTAACCGGTAAGACATCTGCAGTTTACTTGGTCTCAAGCATGAAGGTTAACAGATGTAGATTTCTGATTCTGGTGTGTTTTTCCCTGTTACAGGTTACTGCTTATCACGATGTTTACAGTTATGCTTTGCTGGTGTTGCTGTTTTTAGTGTTTTTACCTTGTTATATGACAAGTGTTATCAATGGAAGGCCAAAACCTGTTGGGGACCAATGGCTGGACAACTTTATGACAGAACTGATTAGTTTATCGGCTTTGCTAGCCAGCTCTCCAGAATAAAGTAGGGTTCCAAGTTTTTTTTACTGATAATGTCAGATCTGTTTACAAGTACATTTATTGGTGTTAGGTTAAGGAAAGAGCTGATCTGGGAGAATCTTATGGCCCCGAGTGTTCCGCAATTCTGTGGCTGCGGACAACAGCTGAATTAACCGAGGAATTTGCAGCTGACCACGGAAATCATGGCCGTCATCAGAATTTGCGGCCGGTCGTGGAATTTGCAGCTGACCACTGTGGAAGTTAAACAAACCACAAAACTTTCTGGCAATTGTTTCTTTCATTACCTATTGCACCCGATACAGTTTCAAAAATGCTCCCCGTACCCCCCCCCCCGGCAACATAGCTCACTCAGTGACACTTTGTTCATCTCCACCTCCTCCACAGCAGCAAATCCATTCAGTGGCACTCTGTTCTGCTCTCCTTCCCTTATCAACAGAGTCTGAGATGGGAGAAAAGGGCAGACTGGCTTGATATATAATTTCTTTGTGCACAGTGCTCCACTCCATACACAGTTGCAATGTGTTAGATCCCAGCAGCAAAATGCAAAGTGCAAGTTCCCCACATCTTCAGTGTTTAGTAAGCCTAAGTAAGTTTGAACCCAGTGGCAAAATGCAAGCTTCACACATTTTCATTGTGCTCGGTAAGCCAAAGTAAGTTAGACACAAGCTCCGGTCAGAATGTCAGTGTGTCAGTGTTATTTTTTTAATAGCTCCAATTTTTATATTAGATACATACTAACATTGCACTGTGAGCCAGTGATCAGATTCATGTTTTGCCAATAAAAAATAACTCTGTCGCACTGACATTCTGACCAGAGCTTGCATCTAATTTACTTGTCTTACTAAACAAACTGAAAATGTCAGGAGTTTGCAAAAATAAGGTTCCCCAGAAATAAGGTTTAAAAATTAGTGACTGGGGATCGAACCCGTGGCCAGGTCTGGGGGCAAACATGCTTTGGTCGGGAAATTCAGCCGGGACTGGGACCTGTTGCCTGGGGACGAGTAAAGTGGAAGAGGAAGTTCAGTGGCATTTACATAGCCAAGGTAATATAAAATATAGTTTTTCTGGCACACCGCATATGGTCTTGCTGCCTCCTCTGCTTAGACAGTCCACACAAGACAGACCTTAGGTCTGAACCAATGGATTACATGGTAGGGTTTCAGGATGTTAGCAAATCGTAGCGGAGAGGAAAATGAGTGGTGGGATTCTGAGCATCAGGATTGTTCATACCACACACTGTGCCAGCACAAAAGTAAACTGCTAAACTAGGAGAACTGCTATCCTGAAGATAAAATGTACTCCTGCCTCAAAAAAAAGTGAACATTTTTTGGCCGGCAGTTATATATTACTTACATGTCCAACCAGAAAAAAAGAACAGCACTCGTTGCAATGAACTGAAGCCAGGACACAATACTTACATAAATAACTGGCAATTTATTGGAAAAGAGGTGCAATTCATAGCAGCATAAAAACAGACATAGGTCTGGCAGAAAAAATGATACATAACCACACTGTGTGTTTATGTAGCATTTTTTATATCTATGTTTGTTTTTATGCTGCTGCTATGAATTGCACCTCTTTCCAATAAATTACCAGTTATTTATGGGCACTGTGTCCGGTTTGTGTTCATTGCAATGGTGCTGTTCCCTTTTTCTGGTTGGACTTGTTTGGCTGTTACAGCACCATTGCCATCTGTCCCTGGTGCTCTTTCCTTGTTTTTGTTGACATTACTTACACCTAGTTTTGAGGAAGGGCCCTGCTCAAAAGAAAACGTTGCATCTCAGTATTTATCTGGGGTAATAAAGTTTTAAAAAAAATGCACTGTGAAAACTTGCTTTTATGAAGGGATAAAACAATTAGATGCCTACTGAAATCCATTGTTAATCTCTATGTTATAATAACCAGCCCAGAATTGCACAAATACATTTCATCAGTGGAGGAGGTCTCTGTCCAAGAGGGCATTTGTGTTATTTTAGCATGATTAAATTCCATAATGATGTCCTCAGCAACTTTAAAGATCAATGGCAACGCTGTGGCAATGTTTGCTTTATATATTAATTCTCTCCCCGATCTCCTTCATGCCTGGGGGTTGCCATTGATTTAATTCCTAGAGTAACGGCAGGGGCTGAAGCTCGTAATTAAGATCAGCTGTTCCAAACTGCTGTCTCGAGCCACAGACCTGCAGATCACAGTGAAACAGGTAATTGCTGTGATTGTTTTTTGTAAATGTAAAGAAATGGAAGCTAAACATGTCAGATGGCACTTACAGACACAAATTCTCCTGTTATATGTTCCCAAAATCAGTTGCTGAATGGGAAGGAATCCTGAATTACTCCACATTTTAACTTGACATTCATAGACATAGACATAGAAATTATATTTCAGAATACCCAGATACATATAATTCATTTTATTTTACACAATAATTGATTCCTGTGTAAATTCATTGTTTCTTCAGCTAAATAGAATAGAATAGGCTGCCTCCTTTATTCACACAACTCACATAATAAATGCCATCTGTAAATGCTGTCTGCCATGTTTAGCTTCAGATTTATTTTTACTATTACAAACAACAATTATATATTTTATTATTTTCTTTTTTTTATATTTGCATTCCCCCCACCACAAACTCCACTCCAACAGCACATAGCATGCTAATGTCTCAGTTTCTGTAGCACAAACCATTAGTGTTATTACTCAATAAAGCTAAATCCAAGAATGAGTGAACTGTAGACTGGGGCAGGTTGAAAGCCATTAGTGCTCATGGAGAATATTTATTTTTCTAATTTGCAGCAAAAATGGAATGCCTGATCAAAAACATTACCTCTCTGCATGTGATATTTCAAAGATACGATGTCTGCTGAGGCATGCTTAGGACCACTGGGCACACATTGAATGCTCTATTTTTCCCCTGATTAACTTTATTAATTTGCAGCTCCAGTGCAGAACCTAATTGACTATGTGCTACTGCGCCCCCAGCCCCCACACTCACTGAGATGCTGCAGTTCATACACTCATGGACAAACTTGCAAAGAATAATTCGTCATGGGGGCTGTATCACCTAATAAGATTAATGACTTACAGGGCTGATGGAAATGGAGACATCTGTATGCTATTTATGTACTGTATATACAGTACCTGGGTTGTGAAAAAATGAACAAAGAAACCACACAATACAAAGGTATCAGATATAGTTTTTATTCAACTAGAATATAAAAACAGACACACACGTTTATTTTTTTTATTTATTTAACCCTGAAAAGCAGAAAACCATCCAACAATGTCTTTTGATTTTAAACATTTCAACCCAAATCTCCAGCATGGCCATTTTTTCACACAACCTCATGAACACAACAGCTGTCATTTCCCATATCCAGGCCAAAGAGCAATTTTGCACTTGTGATGCAAAATTACATTGAATGCAGTACTTTACAAATGAGAACTGCCATGCTCAGAAGGAAGGGTCACAAAAAGACTCTTTTGGAATTTTGGGGTTAAATTTTAAAAAACATATTATTTATAAAAGTCTGAGGGTCTATTTTATGAATAAGTTTTTTGTTGTATTCCACCATCACATTTGCCATAGCCATTGTCATGGATACGGTGACCGGACACTGCAACGTGGCAGTACATTGCCGCTACAGAACTGCCACAGAAATTACAAACCATTGCCACAGAAGTTCTGTGGCAAATGGCAACCCTACCACAGAATTTGGTCACAAACTGCCGCAGAAAAATCGGGGCCTTAGCAGTGTACAGGTACTGCATGAACAAGAAGTGACTGAAGAATCTCAGCCTTCAGACGGTTCATATGGCCTGGGTTCTATGCTGATTACAGCTTTGGGCTGTACCACTACCCCAGTTGGGTTCATCATTAGCCATACATATGAACTCCCCACTGACAAAGTTGAAGCTAACAGAAAAGGAAATTGCGGCAAGTATGAAGAAATGTCTCCTTTGGCAGTCCTTTGAATGACTCATTATGGATTCTCTAAAGCTGAAATAAGGTTTCATCACGTATAAAAAGAACGTTTGAAGTTTGACTGAGTTTGAAACTTTGCTGTATATTCATTTTAAATATTGACATCTGCAAATTCTGTTTTACAATTTAGCCACTTCAGCTTTACTATTGTATTTGTGGATTTGGGATATGGAATTATTAAAGTGTGACAGGCAGGATTTCTTTTGCAATGTTGCTTGAGGTTAACAGGGAGCAAGAAAGAGACAGTGACAGAGACATAGAAAATGGCTTACAAGCAACTGAGAGAGGGACAGGCAAACAACACCTCCAGGAAGTTGGCACCACATTTTCAGACTGCTCAGGTAACTCACCTAGTCAAAGAGGTCAACGAGTGTGTGGATACCCTTCTTGGGTCAATTCAACTCCCTTAAAGTGAAAGGCAGAAAATGTGGAGGGGGGAACACTGCTTGATAAGCAGGAGGACAGCATCACTCATACAATCAAGAATCTCAAGCAGAACTGGGACAACCTTCAGCAGAGGAATCTTGAGGTGCTGGAGCATCTTGGTGGGGCCATCAGGATGCCCAAGTATGTTCCCCAAAGCAGTAAGGATGCCAAGGGAGGGTGGCCACAGAAGGACCTGCAGACAATCTTAGCCAGTATATTCTGAACTGATATTACATGATTTCTAACTTAATAGAAATTAAGAAATATTTACCATAGAGACTACTATTGAACACCTAGGAAGAGAAAGCAGCGTGCAGGGATACTAGGGCAGAAACAAAACAAGTTACAAGGGTGCAAGGAATCTGCACGAAGTTAACTGATAGCACAACATCACAGGGGCTCCATAACCTGTAACAAGTGAAACTTTTATTAAAGGGCATAATGTAATTAAAAGTGTTAAGACATGAAAAGACAAAACAGCAGCACAGTACCTCATCCAGCAGTGTATTTCGTACCTTGCCAGGGCCCAGATGCTTTGTCAAAAGCAATTTTTCCCTTCATTCAGCAGTCAGTTTACAGTGTTTCCTTAAAGGGGAAGACACATTTTACACAGAGCAAGGGGGGGGTGTCAATTGCTTATATCACTAGGGCTGGGAGATGCCTGCCCTCCCAGCAAGGAAAGCCTGGGTCGAGAGGGTCGCTGAACTATGCTGATGACCCGCCCCCAAGCCGCAGGAACTCCACAAGGTACGCGACCATGCACTGCATGTTTTGAGAGCCTGCTGATTCGGTCGGTGCGTGGTCTAGGCCCCGCCGGCACTGGCGACTTGTTTTTTGAATTTGGTGCCTTCCAAATTAAGGACACAGTGCACCCTGGCAAGCGGGGAGACCTTAAGTTGGCCCAGATGCAGAGATAGTTTTTCTCTCTCACTACTTGTGCACCCGAACTGTTTTGCCAAGCAATTTTTGTAAGTTTAAAGAGGACAGCAAGAATTACAGCTACCTGTTTTGATATTGCCTTGCATTGCTAGACTTACAGCTACTTTCTGATGTTACTATAGCAGAACTTGCTTTGTTAGACTTCAGCCTCCATTTTTATGTTAATACAAGTGGAATTGCATTTGCTAGACTGCAGCTACCTTTTTTGCAAACCCAATCTGCCTCCTTCTACTCACCTGCATTCGACACGCCTCCACAACAGTCCCTATTTAACCTTTCGTTTTCTCCTCTATCCACAGCTGGTAGCCGAGAGGGCTAGGAGAGCATGGAAAGCCTGGGTCGAGAGGGTCACTGAACTACGCAGACGACCCCCCCCCAAGCTGCAAGAACTCCACAAGGTATGCCACCGTGCACTGCGTGTTTTGAGAGCCTGCTGATTCGGTCAGCGCGTGGTCTTGGCCCCGCTGGCGCTTTGCGCCAGCTCCCCACCAACCCCACCACCACCCTTGGTCGACACGTAGATTTATAGGCTTTGTCACGTGATCACGTGATCGGTTAGGGAGGGCGCTAGAAACAATCTGCCCACTTTTCCATTAGCAGATTATCAACAATCATCACCAGTGGCCACTACAGCCTGCTTGACTGGCTTTCACAGAATAAATATGCTGCTCCTCGCCCTCTCTCTGTGCTTTCTTGCTTTCACAATAGCCTCCCTCCCCCCAGTCTCTCGCCCTTTTAAGTAACCACTGCCTCATCTTCTCCACAAGGGCATAATTACTGAACTAACTCGCTCTACCACTCTCCCAATTTTAACTCTTTCTAGCCCCCCCCAACTGGGAAATCAGAGTGTCCATTCTTCCCCCATCTCATACCCTTGGACTATCTGCTATGTGCTGTCTCAAGGCTGACACTCACAGGACAACACCTAGCTCTCTAAACTGCAAGCGCAGGACCTGGGCTACCGGGTACAAGCTTGCCAATCTCACTACTCTGCTCCTGTTACTAGCTGGGGATGTCAAACCTAACCCCGGACCTACCCCTCCCAAGTCACCAGCCTCCCTGGCTCTACCAAAGGGACTGAAAATACTGCACCTAAACATTTGCAGTATCCTTAACAAAACCCCTGAGCTACAATTTTCAGTCCAAACACTGCGCCCTGACATCCTGATACTTTCCGAAACTTGGCTCAAACCCCACCACCTGGACTCCACTGTTGCTATCCCAGGATACTCCCTAACTAGGTAAGACCACATGGGGAAAAAAAAGGGGGGAGGCATCGCCATGTTCATTTCTGCCAAGCACCAGTTCACCCCTGTACACATCCCTACACCCTCCAATCAAATTGAGTCCCTAACTGTCAAAATCTCACTTCCATACTCCGCCCCGATATTCATAGCTGGAGTCTACTGCGCCCCTAATACCCCAACACCTAGTATACTAGACCACCTGGCCAAATTAAAATCCTCCACCGTAACAGGAGAGCTATATGTCCTAGGGGACTTCAATCACAACTGGCTTGCAACAGACTGTGCCAAGCTGCACTCCAAGGTAAACACCCTGAACCTCGCACAACAAATTTTCCAACCCACTAGGCTGAACCTAAAACCCTCAACCACTCCCTCCTGGACTGGGCCCTGACCACTCCACCCCCATAGGTCGATAGGGCAGGCCTACTCACGACTCCAAGTGATCACCACATGGTCTATGTGGTCCGTAAAGTGCATAAGCCTCCCAAACCTCCCTCCCGGACCCTACTAGCCAGATCTTTCAAGTCACTATCTCTCACACCACTCCTATCAGACCTGGCTAAGGTTGACTGGTCCTTCATCCCTCAGGCCCCCTCGATAGATGTTGCACTAGACAGTTTCAAAAATATTTTTCTGAGTGTCTGGGACCAACACCCACCACTAAGAAAAAACAGAGTTAGGGGTTCCCACCTACCCTGTATATCCGCCGATATCATCTGTCAAAGCCACTCCAGGGACCTGGCCTGGAAAAAGTACAAAACAACTAGCTCCCACCAAGACCTACAAATTTATCGTGCCCTCCGTAACTCCTGCACTAAGTCGATTCGCCTAGCCAAACAGAAATACTTCGCGTCGGCACTTTGCACAAATCTTAACCACCCAGCCCATTTCTGGAAAACCATCAAATCTCTCCTATCCCCGCCTGTTCAACCACCTACCCCGGCACTGTCAATCAGTGGCTTGGCCATCACTGACCCACATGAAGTAGCCATGGCATTCAACACCTTCTTCACCAACAGTGCAGCTTCCCTGGTACATAGTCTCCCCCCTTCCCCACCCAAGATAACTTCCTCTCCTAATTCACAGCCTACCTCCTCCCAACCCTCCTTCTCCTTCTGTCCTGTCTCCTCGGCTGAAGTCTACCAAGCACTGTGCAACCTAAACCCAAACAAGGGCAATTGCCCCTCTGGCTTGAACTCCAGACTACTACAGTTATCAGCCCCTGCAATAGCCGCTCCATTAGCCGACTTGCTCAACCTCTCCTTCACCGGCGATCTACAATGCCACGCCTGGGTTGGCTACTGTCATCCCTCTGCCTAAGGGGGTGACCTCGCCTCTCCAGGGAATTACCGCCCCTTCTCCCTCCTCCCAACTCTGGCTAAAATACAAGAACAATTTGCCCTTGCTCAGTTCTCCCAACACCTAGCTGATTCCACCTTCTTCACTCCATACCAATCAGGTTTCAGAAAATCACATTCCACCATAACCTCCCTACTAAGAGTAACAAATGATATCCTCTCAGGTATGGATAAAGGTCATATCACTTCAGCCATTTTTATCGATCTGGCCAAAGCCTTTGATACCGTCTCCCACACTCTCCTTATAGATAAACTAAAGGCTTCTGGCCTCTCCAACCATGCCACTAACTGGTTTCTGGCGTACCTGTGTGGCAGACATCAAGCGGTGAAAATTGGCCCCCACTTATCTACCCTGCTCCCCATCACTACAGGTGTCCCACAAGGATCAGTCTTGGGCTCAATCCTCTTCTCGGTATTCCTAAATGAACTCCGGCTAGCCTGCTCTCACTCATCCATCCAAATGTACGCGGATGATTCATTGTTATACAACACTGGCCCCTCCATGGCAACAGTACATGACCAACTTCAGCAGGATTTCAACGCTGTACAACACTGGCTCATTTCAAACCAGCTGTTCCTAAACGCAAAAAAGATTGTCTCTCTAACTTTTGGCTCGAAGCCGCGTCTCTCCCGGCTCGCCGAGCGCCCCCCTTTCCAAACCCTGGACCTTTCCCCCTTAGAATCCTGCACCTCATTCCGATAGCTAGGTGTTTGGCTCGACCAATACCTAGATTTCTCTGTTCATGAGGAATCCCTGCACAAAAAACTGCATCCTAAACTTGGGGCCCTCTACCGCAACAAAGGCTCCCTATCCATCCTGGTCAGGCATGAACTCGTACAAAAAATGATACTCCCGATTTTTGACTATGGGGATGTGGTCTATGGCGCCGCTTCACCATCAACTCTGGCCAGCCTGGACACCCTTTTTCACTACTTCTGCCGTTTCATCCTGGAATGTCCAAAACTGACACACCACTGCGACCTATACAGCTCCCTGGCCCTTCCCTCACTCTCGGCCCACAGACTAATCCACTGCTCCAGAGTCTCTGCTAAATACTGGTCCCATACCCTCCCTCCCTACCTGGCTTCATCCTTAACTTCTCTACTCCCCTCGGCTTACTCGCTCCGTCACTCAGATACCAGGCTATTCCAAATCCCTCTTATGCACACCTCTATGGGTCAGGCGGCGCTGAGTTACCGACTACCAAAACTCTGGAATGACCTCCCAACAGATATCCGCCACTACTCCAATCATAGACACCTCAACACCCACCTCCTAGAACATTTCCTCATGGTCTGCTCTTGCTCCTGCCCTGCTCAATAGCAGGCCCAAACTCCTGATGGCCTACTATAGCATATTATAACTATCTAGCTATGGCAAGGTACACTTGGTGCTCGCTCCTTCTCTCCTACTCTAGCTCTGTAATCTGTAGCTGTGGTCATTTCATTACTGCAATGGTTATGTCTTTCTGATGGTCTTAGTTTTGTATATCTGTTACATGTCTGCCGTAGCTACCTACTGTATAGGCTCCCTAACAGTGCCTCCTCAATTGTACAGAATGTTTGTGTAGTACTGACCTTCCCCTATGCCCCTTTCTCCCCAGGTCGCATCTGGAAATGAGTGGTTCTCCGCTCAGTATGCCTGCCTGGTTAAACTCTTGAATAAATAAATAAATAAATAAATAAATAAAATATCGTCTGAGAATAAAAAACAAAGTGGCAGTGCAAGAACAAATCACATATGTGAGAATGGATGAGAGCTCTGCTTCTGTAGTACTGAAGTCCCTTCCAGCCAAGCTGGCATCCTCCTGGCACTCCAGTTACAAGCCAGTGTGCATTCAGAAGACACATGCCTTGTGAAACTCCACAATTCAATTGTTACGGCATCTTCACAGTTGGATGCTTATGCTTCTTCAGGTCAGTGCTAGTGTTGACTGGTCAGAATATATTGTCTGTTTATGCTTACTGATGGGAGATGACAAGATTATCATGCCAAAACGCATTTCCAATGGCATCCATTTCAGTTAAAATACAGACTACATTCCATTACATAAACGTTTCAGTATAAAAATTATACATACAGACCAGAGATTTTGAAAGCCATTTACATATATATGAAAGGTTTATCAACAATAAATTGTGGTGCTAACCATGCCCACACTCTGAATCCTTGCAAACAAGCCATTTTTTATCTAATAAGCAGAAAGGAGTAGGATAGGCATTGGCTTCAAATCCACTAAATCCACTGAGATGTTATTCCTGGTAAAAGGGCCAGGGACAGCATAGATTGTCCACCCCTAACAGTACATACATCCCCCACCTGCAATTTCCCTTAATCTAATGTCTTGCCCCCTTTCTCTTTCTCCATCCGCTCCCAGTCTCCAAGCCACTATACTACTACTACTAAATGTTTCAACCTCTGCACTCTTCCTCTTCCCTTCCCCTCCTTTTCCCTCTCCCTCCTTCCACTACCTTCACCCCTTCAACCCTTTTCCTCCCTTTCTCCCCCTCTCCCCTTCACTACTAGCTGCAATCTAGTCACGCTCTCTTTCATGCTCTCCCTGTTCTCCGCCCCACCCCTCGTTTTTTCTCCTCCTTACCTAACTACCTTTCTTGTTTAGCAATTTGCCATTTAGATTTACTGTATATACTGTACATTGCTGTGCCTTTTGCTTACCAGATTACTGTGCTTTACTTATACTGTGTATTTGTCCCCACCCCCATTCCCCCAGGACACATCTGGAAACAAGCTGTATTGCTCATTATGTATTTCCTGGTAAAACTCTTTCAATAAATAGATAAGTGATAACAGTATTTAACCATGGAAGCTCAAATCCCAGGTCAGGTAATGATCACATTCCCAAGCCCATGTGCTCTTATTTATTAGTTTCCCAATATAGAAAAGTTTTCCCCCTTTAAACACTTTTGTTACCATATATTGAAAGGAATGTATACATATTTAGTTAATGATTTAAATGATTATATTCTGGGTTATTGTTACTCCAAGTAACATTTCATATTTATTGTCAAGAGAGAGAAAGTTGTGGAACAGTATGATTATCTTTCCAAATAAATGATTCAAAGAGCATTAATAATTTATGTAATACAGTATTAACCTTAGCAACTGTGCAATGTGTCAGTTGATGATACTCAATACAGGAAGACATTCCATGCACCTGAAGACTGATATTTTATGTGATAAATCACACTCTCTTGTCAAAGGGTACGCACAGGCTGTAGACAAGCTAGTAGCATATTTTATATCTCAAGTATGGCATATTTAGTAGCTATTAATAATCATATGACTTGTCTAAGTTTGTCATATTACACATGCAACATTTGCTGCTATATTATGCACAGACCTTTTTATGCATACACGTGACTCTTTTCACATACAATATCCTTCTGCAGTGCACCTTATCACTGACAAGTAGTGATGGCTTATGAGTACAATTGTGCAGTTAAGGAATTGTACAAACAGCAGACTTTTTTAACCTACATTTGTACAGTTAGTTACTATAATAATATTATATATTTTTTTATTACAGAGTCGGAAACTCATCTACGCCCACCATCTGTGAGTCTGGCCAAGGCCAAGGTTTGACCAAGGCCACCAGCATGTGGGCAGCCAACTGGCTGGCCTAGCTGAAAAATATGTTGCATGTAAGAAACCAAGGGAGGATGAGCTTGCTGACATCATCCTGCAACTCAGACACCCTAGGTTTTGTGCATCCTATTGTATTTTATCCTACAATGGATACCATAGTCTTTGAAATTATTGAGTAGCTATGCTTAGCCTCCACTACTGTGCTTTGTATTTTTGTGCACTTCTGATGGAATATGCTGTACAATAACTTTACTCTTGTTTGCACTATACTGTATTTTTGTATTTTATTTGTACCTGTATTTATCCTGTACTGCATTTTTGTACTTTTGTACTTGTGTTCATCCTTGTGTCATCTTCATGGCCCGGGTTGTGCTTGAAAATGGTCCATTGGATCAATGCGCCCACCCAGTTAACAAATATATAAATAAATAAATAAATAAATGAGGGTCAGCAGCAGTAGCAGCATGCTGAAGGAAACACCACCACCGCCTCAGTGCCTCCCACTGAATCTCTGTCTCCATGTACCCTTCTGAACTCTGTTAATAAAAAAATCCAAAGAGTGGCTAGAAGGTGGAGAGTGCTGCCAAACCACCAATTTTAATTCTTAAAGGACTGCAGCTTGTCGGTGGAGCTACAGCTACAAAAAGTAGCACAGCGGATAGCAAGTTGTGCTGCTCAGTTGGCAGTATTGACTTCTCAGCTGGCAGCATTGACTGCTGTCCTGAAGGCAGAAAAAAACACCTGCATCAGCAAGTGAAGTAAAAGCCTCACAGGAGCAATAAGCAGGGATGAAGGACAACTGAATGTGACAGATGGCCTCTTTCAGTGCTTCCTTCCTTTTAAATAGTTCTTGTTTTGTTTTGATTTAGATATATATGTATCATATTGTTTTATTTGTTGTTGCTTACTTTTTATATTACAGAAAATATTTAGTGTTGCAAGTTTTCAGTCAGATTCCTGTGCTTTCTTGTGGATGTGAAGTGCTGCTGAGGTCTGCATGAATGTCATGGACCACCATGGTGGATGAGGTACCAGTGGAGGATCATCCTCCTTTTAGGAGATGGCAGACCACTCACAGACAACAAGGAAAAATACATTTTATGACCACCCACAAATATTATGTACCGTGTCAGCAGGCCCTTCTTCCTGGCCAATACAAATAGAGTTTCCTTTACAGAATATTAAAGACACATAGCAAGAATGGGTTTGGGTCTCTTACCCAACTTGGGGCTGGGCACTAGGGTTCTGTGAGACAGCTGAATGTCCAGCTGTCCACCAGGTACATTTAACAGGCCAGAAAGTAGGTGGGTGACAACATCATTCATAGTTTTACCATCTGCTCCTCCTGGCACCCCATAATTCTTTATTTATTTTATTTATTATTTCTCGGATTGCAATACCTTTGCGCTAGAAGCGCATTTACAAAGGTTCCATGTCAAAAGAATACAAAGTTTAGAAGACATACAATTGTTTAAAAGCATAATACACAACTCATTAGGGAATGGTACAAGCTGAACATAACAACCTAGGCAGCCAAATAAACAGTGGGACATTCAAGGAGTGTAACGAACAGAGCAGTAGATATCAATGGGGGTTTACAGTGAATGAGATCCAGCCGGGGGGGGCATAGAGAGAAAGATGGGGTAAAATAGTGAGGAATATCAGCTGCATGGGTTTTGTCCTTGGCAATTGGGAATAGAGGGAGGAGCAGTAGAAGGGATGGGGGAAAGATGGAGTGAGATAGTGAAGAATATATGCCACACGGGCTTAGTCATTGGGAAGTGGGATGGAGGAGTGGAGTAGTAGTAGGGACAGAGGTGGTGGTGGCTTAGGAGAAGTAGGGTTGGAGGAAGAGGGTGTCAAAAGGTGGTGGGTAGGGGGAAGTTCATGTGTTGCTCAAAGTACCATTGACTCAGCGTGCCTAATTAGGATTTGCAGTCACAACCACTGAGTGCAATAAGGTGAGAGCATAGCTTATTTTTGAAGAGGCCAAGCTTTGTTTCAACCATTATGTTACCTTGGAGGGAGATGAGCCAATTGAGTGCTCAGTACCCAAAGGACCTCTGACTTTGTCCAAGATTGTTCTCGCAGTCCTTACACTTGAGATCACCTTTTTATCCCAAAGTAGGGAGATTCGTTTCTGCGGAGATGTGTCTCAGTGTTTCTCGAGACAGCCTGGCAGTTGAGGTGACTGTTCTGCATCAAAGACTCTGATGTGCATTTGGTCCATTTGTCCCATTAGAGAATTTATATTGGATTTTACCTCTGTGATGTCTTCCCATATCTTTGTAAACATCTGTGTAATGATGGCTGGGTCTATGGGCTGTGGAATGGCTGGCATGGCTGCTGCAGTCTCAGAGGGGGGCTGGATTTCAGTCAACAGTTTTGACAGGAAACATTTGGGGACCTATTAGTTCCATAGTGGGAAGTGCTCTGGATCTATAAAATAAATACCCTGAATCCTAATATAGGACTAAATGATGAATGCAATTGGTTCCTATACTAGTATAACACCTATGGACCTTATATTATAAATAAAGGGCCCAACAAAGGGATAATTGTTTTAGATAACTATCACTGAAAAGAACTCTGTAGTGAAAGACTTCACACAGGACTAAATATATATCGTTAACTGTAAACAAATGCATTGAGGAGATTATCTGATTGGGAAACTAGAAAAGGATTCACCAGTTATACAGTACATGTTAATATCCATAGATGCCTAGGAGTTGTTCGGACCTTGTGGAATCCATTGAGTCTAAGGAACATGTACAATAACAACATATTAGGTTATATTCATTGTGTTGAAAGTTGTCAAGACATTCTGATAAAAATGATGCCAGTTTGAACTTCTTTTAATGACACAGAGATCGTGGTCTTGTCTCTACAACACTGCCCTGATTGGGACTGTTTAAAATTTATTCACTACGGATATATTTTAAAAACTGTTCTAAAATGACTTGGACAAGGAGCACTGGCACTTTGTATTGAATTGGTAGTTTGAGGCAGTCGGGAGTGGACACTGAGCGGAGGATCAGACCTGCAGCAGGGAAGTGGAACTGTTCTATTTTCTAGGGGAGCACACAAAATGGAGCAAATGTTTTGATTATTTAATCGTGTTGCTTGTTGGATTTGGTGAAAGATTGTGTGGGATGGGGTGGAGGGAGTACACCGAGTGAGGGAGGGCCAACAAAGAAATGGTGTCATGTGATGTATGTTCATATGTTCGTTTGACTGAGCCCTCCAAAAGAGGTGAGACAGTCGGAGTACAAGAAATGCCATTTTGGTAGTTTGGGGGCAGTTGGGAGTGGACACCGAGTGCAGGAGGCTGAGGGAGAGCCTACATGGGAAACAGCATCACATGACTGAGCCCTCCAATAAGGAGGAGGCAGTCAGAATACAATAAATGCCCTTTTGGTAGTTTGGGGGCAGTCAGGGGTGGATGCTAAGCAGAGGATCAGACCTGCAGCACAGAAGTGAAGCTATGTTATTTTCTAGGGGAGCACACCAAACGGAGCAAATGTTTTGATTATTTTATTGTGTTTCTTGCTAGATTTGGGGAAGGATTGAGTGGGATGAGGTGGAGGGAGGATGCCAATTGAGGAAGGTGCCACGTGACTGAGCCATCCAACAGGGAGGAGGCAATTGGCATATATTTCCAAGGGAAGCAAGCAACTCTCATGTGAGCAACCTCGATGCGTGAGTGCCACGATGCAGGAGTGTGGTGTCTGACTAGGTAGCATCTGCAGGGTGTCAGCAGGGAGGACAGCAGACAGCAGGTCACACTGGGGAGTATTGAGTAGGAGTCAAGGGGGCAGAACCACTAGGGGTGGGCTGATCAGTTACAGCAGGGAGGAGCAGAGAAGTGGAAGGAAGATGAGGAGTCCTAGGGATTGGAACAGTGAGCAGGCATGAGGGAGAGGATGTCTGCAGACAGGCAAGTGGGAGGGGAGGCAAAATGGGTGCTAAGTTGCAATTGTTGGGGGCTGCCATATTCTTGGGGTTGCATGGAAGGCAGAGGGTGTATGGTGTGTAGGCAGTTGAGACAACTTGGAGAGGAGATTGGATGGTTGAGAAAGGAGCTGGGAAGATGGGGGGGTTGGGGGGACACCAAGGGCCAACAGACCTGAGTAGGTCTTCCCCAGAGGTTGCAACAGGTAAACAAATGTGTAAACAAGGGGGAGAGCAACTGGGGCAGACAATCAGGGGCAACTGGGAGCAGGAACCAATGTTTGGAGGGTGGTCAAGCAGCAGGGGAAGACAGTAATAAGGACAGGGCAGGGATATAAGTCAAAGAAAGGGGAGGATGGTGTAGCTCAGAAAATGGAGAAGGAATATAGAAACAGGTTCTCCATTTTGTCTAGCCTGGGGGAGCAGGGGGGGGTTACAGGGAAAAGAAGGAAAGGGAAGGGAGGAGGACATTGCAAAGATTAAGGGGTACATCAGTGAGTCAGAAGACATGAGTGGTAACTTAGATGGCAGCAGAAGCATTAGGGGTGAGGAGGTAGGTGGCACAGCAGCTGGAACTGGAAGGGGCGGGAGGGGCCGGTAAAGACTGGGTAGGGAGCACAGTAGACAACCCTGGCAAGCAAAATATAGGGGAGAAGGGGGTGCACAAGAAATGGGAAAAGAACAGTTCAGTGGGGTCAAGGGGGGCCAGTGGAAAGGGGGGTGTTATGGTAGAGGATTGGGTACCAGTTACAGGAAGGGAGAGGAAGACTAGATGGGGGAAGGTAATAGAGTGGAACCAGATGGACCAAGCAGAGGTGCTAGAGGGGAGAGGACGGGGCAAAGAATAGGGGACAAGCAAGGTTCAGAGAAGGCACAGGGGTCCATAAGCAAGGAGGAAGGAGTTTGGGATCGGAGCAGGGGACAGGGGAATAGCAGGAAATAGGAGGGTGAAAAGGACATAGGAGGGAAGGTCATCATTCTTGGGGACTTGATACCTTTTTTTTTTTTGAAATTCAAGTTTATTGATTTTACAAAAAACAACAAATATAACAAAGTCAAGATCTAAATTAAGTCAGTCATCCATACATGGTATAACATAAAAAACACTCCCCCAAACCCAACCCTCCCCACCCTCCCCACCCCCACCTCTCCCACCCAACCCCCATCCCCCTACCAAAACCAAATTCCTTCCCCACCCCAACGGAGTGTGCCAAAAACCATGTAACTAAGCTGGTTATTAAATGTAGCAACATCCCAAAAATAACCTTGCCTTCCAAAACAAGGAATGTAGGTAACAAGGATAAGAGGAACAAGGAAAACTATTGTGGGCATCAGGAGGAGGCCAGGAGATCATTGGTGCAAGTATAACGCATATAATTTACCCCATTTTTATGAAATAGGTCCATACGACATGAGCTGGCTACCAATCTTTCAGTGCTAAGATAGGCAGAAAGCTCAGTCAGCCATTCAGAATAGGACAGGGTCAATTGGTCAGTCCAATGTCTGAGAACCAATTTCTTAACCACAATAGACACCAGAGTAATGTGATACCGGCGTTTGACACAGTTTATGTTAGCGTAGTCACCTAGAATGCAAATTTCAGGAGTGAAAAGGTTCGAGAGACCTAGTAAGGGATCCAAATTGTCCCCGATAGAAGACCACAGAGGGGCAACCTTATTACAGTACCAGAAAATATGTAGAGAGTTCCCTTCACTATGTGAGCACCTGGAGCAAATGGGGAAGGGAAGCTTTTGGAGCTGGAAAAGTTTCCTAGGGTATAGTACATATTGTTCACAATATAGTATTGGGTAAGTCTAAACCTATCCTGAGTGTGATATCTATGCAGGTCCCTCCAGATGTGAGGCCAATTTAGGATGGAACCAGGGAGTAAGGAGGACCAAATACTAGAGCCTGCAGCAGGCTCCGGGAATTTGTAATTCAAGAGGAAGGAATATATTAGCGAAATGGAATGTGGTTTAGAAGCAAGGGTTAAGATTTGAGAAAGGAAGGAGTGGACTGCAGGCTCTCTGAACTGAGTTCCGAACTTCTCCGCAATGAGGTGCCTCAATTGATATACTTTAAAGATCTTAGTATTAGGAATACCATGCTTATCAAGCATGTCCCATGAAAAAGGAGGGATCATTGGCCATAAAAGTGTTCCAAATTGGTTTCTTTAATTTGTGAAGCCACTCAGAGTAATCATCGAGTTGTCCAGCTTGATGTTGGGGTAAGGATGACAGGTTGACCCAGGTCCGTTTTCGAAAGATTTTTAGAAAGTGTAGACACTGGAAAAGGGACTTAAGGGATGTGAGAACTGTATGGTCAGTTATCCACTGCGAAAGTACGGAGGTAGGAGTGTAGAAAATAGCATAGGGATCCAATCTAGATTCCGAAAGAATCGACTTCTCAATTTGAAGCCAGATCGGGGAAGAGGGGCCAGGGTCAGTAGGGAACCACCTCCCTAGTTTGGCAAGGTGAGCAGCCCAGTGATACAGCAAAAAGTTGGGAAGCCGGAGACCACCTTTGTCTCTAGGGAGGGATAGTTTGAGAAATGAGCGTCGAACTCCCTTTCCTCACCAGATAAAGTTCGAGAACATCGCATGAAACTGTTGCAAGTAAGAGATGGGCAGCCAGAGGCCTAGTAAGTTGAGGGGGTAAAAGATGCGGGGGAGGATGTTCATTTTAATGATATTAATCCTACCCCAAAGGGAAATAGGAAGGTTGGACCATCGTAGCAAATCTTGCTGGATGAGAGTTTTGAGGTCGTCCAAATTGAGTCTTCTGAGTAGGGAGGAGTCTGTTGAAAAGTGAATGCCTAAGTATTTAATCGATTTGGGGGACCATCGCATACCAAATTTGGCGAGATCCTGCTTGTAAGTGTGTATGTTTAATGGGAAAACTTCAGATTTAGAGATATTCGGTTTGTATTGAGAGAGGGTACCATATTGCCTGATAAGATCCAGTGCATGTTTTAGGAAGCAGGGATGCGAATGCAGAAGTATATCATCTGCATAAGCAGAGAGAACTAGCTCATGCTGATGCACCAGACAGCCTTTAATAAGTGGAAAAGACTTGAGTTTGATAAGAAGGGGTTCAAGATATAGATTAAACAAGAAAGGTGAGAGAGGGCAGCCTTGTCTGGTACCAGTATGAAGCTGGAACAGCGAGGAGAAAACTCTGTTACAGTATATTTTGGCCGAAGGGGAGTTGTAGAGAACCTGGATCCATTTGAGAAAGGAGTCCGGGAAGCCCATCTTGGTCATTGTAGCCCAGAGGAAGGACCAATCCACACGGTCGAATGTCTTCTCTGCGTCTAACGAAATTAGGGCCATTGGGAACTGGGATGTACGAGCTTAATGGGAAATATGAGAGAGAGTTCTGAGGTGGTCTGATGGGGAGCGAGTGCACAAAACCAACCTGTTCTGGGCTAAGAAGATGGGTCCAGATTTTCTTGATCCGTTCGGCCAAGATCTTAGAAAGAATTTTCATATCATAGTTTTGAAGAGATATGGGTCGGTAACTCGCCGGATCAGTAGGAATTTTACCCGGTTTGAGAATTAGGATAATGGTGACTTCAAGAAGGGTGGGGTCTACGGTGGGGGAAGAAAAAAGGTAGTCGTAGAGTTTAAGAAGTAGAGGGGCTAGCTCTTTAGAGAAAACCTTGTAAAAATTTATGGGGAATCCATCTGGACCGGGTGCCTTATCAGGATCCATAGAAGCAATGACGTTCTCTATCTCAGAGAGAGAGAGAGATAGAGGCAGTCAGGATCTCATTATGGGGCGGCAGAAGTTGGGGAATGTCAATATCGGTTAAGTATGCTGAGATGTCTGAGAGAGGGGCGGGAGATGGAGGCACACTATAGAGATTTTTGTAGTAGTTCTCAAAAATCTGTGCAATTTCCCTTGGAGAAGTTTTGATGGAGCCAGCAGGTGATTGCAAGGCCGGGATTATTCTGGAGCTTTCTAATGTACGAAGTCTTAGGGCCAAAAGCCTTCCGGCTTTTTCACCGTGATCGATACACTTAGCTTGAGTTTTAACAAGACAATACTCAGCCTTCTCCTTAAGGAGGTCAGTATATTCATTTTTAGCTACCAAGAGGGCTTCTAGGGAGGACAACGGAGAGGAAGAGAGGTGAGTGCTTTCCAGTTCCTTAATTTTGTTCATTAGAAAGAGTGCCCGTGATTGTCGGGCTCTTTTCCTTGCTGAGGCAAGTTTAATTAATTCACCCCTAAGATAACATTTTAGGGAACACCAGATGATATCAACCTTTGAGGTAGATCCAAGGTTATCCTCTAGAAAGAGAGAAATTAGGGTTCTGATATGAGTCACTGTATGGGGATCTTTAAGTAGTTGGGTATTAAGCCTCCAGGTAGTATCCCTTTGAAAATTGGGATCCGGAGAGATTTTAACCCAAACAATTGCATGGTCAGAAAGAACAATCGGCTCGATACCAGACTGGAGAAGGCCTGGAAGAAGGGTTTTACTAATCAGGATATAATCTATCCTAGACCAGGATCTATGGGGTTGGGAGAAGAACGAGAAAGCACGGAGAGAGGGATTGGAGAGCCGCCAGGGATCACATAACCCTAATATATGCAGGAAATCCTGCAAAGCCCTTTGTGTCGAAGTGAGCGTCGATTGGACTGAGGATCTTTATCCAGAAAATGGGAAGCGAACATTCCAATCCCCACCAAGATGAGTTGAGGGAAGCAGGGCACTGATTTTATCTTCAAGGGTCATAAAAAACTCAGGGCTACCCCCAATAGGGCCATAGACTGAGCCTAAGACTACAGTGCCCCCATTGAGGGAGCCTTTGACCAGTATAAATCTCCCCTCTGGGTCCGCTACTGTTGTGTCAATCAGGAACAGAATATATTTTTTGATAAGTATAGCTACCCCTCTGCTAGAGTTGGATCCATTTGCAACATAAACTTGCAAAAAGCCGGATCGAGACAACCACTTAACCTCAGAATTATTTAAATGGGTTTCCTGTAGGAATAGGATGTCTATTTGAGATAGGGTACAATGATTAAATATCTGAGTCCTCTTCACCTTCTCCCTGAGCCCACGTACGTTCCATGATGCCATTTTAACAGTATTTATAGCCATTTCAAATACAAGGTGAGGGGAAGGCAGGTACAAGAATAACCAGATATGAAACCCAAAAAAAGGCACACTCGAAACCCAAAATCCCATCCTCCTATAACTTGCCAAAAAGAATTAACCAAAAGTGATGGTAATTTAAAAAGATTAACCGGAGCCGGAATGAAGCCATAGAGATAATAAGGCAGGCAGGCTAAATCTTCCCACCCCCACCCCAAATACCCCCCCTAAATGAGACACACCAACTATGTACAGCCTGGTACCAGGTCTGAAGGTTACCAAAACAAAAACGGGAACACCAGAGGCCTGGAAACCAGATCCCAAATGCGAACCCAGAAAGCCCTAGTCCACAGGGATCCTTCAGAAAAGGGAATGACCAGAACACCAAAAAACATGAAGAAGAGCCATTCCCAATCCAGACCAAAGGAGGTAGCGAGGACCCTATAGAAGGGACTGGATTAGCAAGCCCCCCTTCCATAAGCTCGTAATGCAGCTACCAACAGTCACAAGGGCTCAGGAGCATACCCCCCGCCCACCAACAGACTGCCTGTCTTATAGACAGGTCATAGAGTAAAGCGATCCATTCAAATATAAATCCCCCTACTGTCTAAAAAAAAATGAGACCTAAGGGAGAGAATTTACTCACCCCCTGGAACAGGTAAAGAAGAGGGGGCCAGAGACTGGGAAGGTAGGCCGAGAGGTGAGAGTATTGCCCCTGCCGAGCAAATTGTTTCCGGGGGGAGTTATTTAGTGGTGGGACCAAACGGTCCCTCGCCAGAAGACAGTAATTCCTAATACAGCAACCCCAAAATTATTAGTTTCGAAGCCGCAAGACGACACCATTGCGGCTCTAGCTCAAACTCCGCCCGACCATTCAGGATCCTCGCTCAGCACAGCGATCCCAGGATTGGCCAGACAGGTAGGGCACACCAGAAAAGAATAAGGGGAAGGGCCAGCGAGGGAACCAGGTTACACAAAAAAAAACAACAGCAGAACAGATCAAGTTCACATCGTAGTCACTACATCTGGTGACAGTAAATCAGCCATTCAGTTTAAAGAGATTGGGAAGTCTGGTAACAAGGTCCTTATGGGCCATGTCCAGGGAATCAAAACTGTGAGTGCTGTCACCGATGGTGATCTTGAGGGTAGCAGGGTACACCATTCGAAAGGGAATAGCCGCCGCTATCAGTTTCTGAACTATAGGATGGAATGCAGCTCTCTTCGTTCTTGTTTCCTTGGGGAGATCCTGAGCAAGGCGTAATTTAGCTGACCCCCACATAATCGATTGCAGCTCACGAGACTTATTAAAGACATGCTGCCTCTCGATGTAACTCAGGAATTTCATAATTATAGGCCATGGGGGGGAGCCCGGTGGAGGTCTAGGCCTTAGCGATCTATGCGCTCTCTCCAGGTGGTAGTGTGGGTTAAGAGGTGAAGGACCCACTATTTTGGAGAGAAATTTTTGTAGGAAGGCAATCAGGTCCGGCCCTTATTCAAACTCCGCAGACCCAGGATAAGAAGATTATTCCTTCGATTGTGGCTTTCCAGGTCTTCGGTTTTAATTGGAGCTTTTGACCTGTTGAGCCAGCACAGACAACTCAGATTCTCATGTTGTCTTCCACTGCTCAAGAGAAAAGATCCTGGCCTCTGAATCAGACACCCTGTGGTAAGGGAAGAGAGGTCACCCAGCATAGATTTTAAATCAGAGGTAATATTCGGAGAATATCTTTTAGTGGAGGCCAGTTCTTGCATGAACTTATCTTCAGTGAGGAGGCTAGGCGGCTGAGTCTTGTCGCTCATTTTCTCAGATGCGGTACCCGCTTGATTCCTTGGCTTCTTAGGTAGCTTTTCCGGAGTAGCAGGCAGCGTATGTCTAATCGCGGCCTGTTTTTTCTCCGCCTCCATCTCCCTGTAAAACGAAGGAGATCGATGAAATAAACACCCTAGGGCTGACAGGCGGAGTGTAGGTGATCCGGTGCTGGTAAAGTTGCTGAGTTAGCAGTACGGAGGATCACGGATTGTGGCAGATAATTTGGCAGGAGGAGAGAGCTCTAAGCCCCTGCTGCCGTTCAGCAAGCTGTCATCACGTGGCTCCGGGGACTTGATACTTAATGGTGTAAGATGGGGATGAAGATGCACCAGAAAAAGCAGCATTTGGGTGGAATACATGCCAGGCATGATGGCAGACGGAGAGGGACAGCATATTAACAGTTGTGTGGGGAGGGAGGGAGGGAAAAACCACATATTGTGGTGTACATGGGCACGAACTACCTGGAGGGGAGAAGAGTAGAAGAGGTGCAGGATAGTTTCAAGGAAGTAGGGAAACTATGCAGTACAGGGAGAAGGTTGGTCACATTCTCTGAAACTCTACCAGTACCAAGAGTGAGTACAGCCAGGAAGTAGAGACTAAGTCAATGAGGTACGGATTTTTTTGGGGAGGCAACAAGTGGGAAAACATGGACCTGTATGCGCTAGATAGGCTGCAACTTATCAGGTAAGGCTTGCAGGAAGTGAAGCAGAAGTTGGGGCAGTTGGTTAAAGACAATTATAATTTAAACTAGATAAGGGGGGCCAAGGGATGGGCCATCACCAGGAGAGGGGGTCCTTTGGACCTCACCCCACAGCAGGGCAGGAGCCAAATTCAAATAGGAGAGGGGATGGTGGAGGGTAAAGGTGCAGAGGAGATAAGATCACAATGGAGTGTGGTAACATTGAGTGATAGGAGCCTGGGGAACAAGATGGCAGAGTTGCACGCAATGATGGCAGATGAGGGGGGTAGACATAGCTGCCATCACTGAGACATGGCCAACACAACAACATGACTGGGAACTAAAACTCCCAGGATTCAGGATATACTGGAAAGACATGGAAAAAGGGAAAGGGGGGTAGCCATCTATGTGAGGGAAGAGATAATGTGTAATAGGGAGGAGGGGGAGGAAGGCAGGGTAGGATCCATTTGGGTGCAAGTACACAAAGGGTAGAAAGGTTAGATTGGGGATAGTATATGGGCCTCCAGCTCAGAAGGAGGAGATTGATGGGAAGGTTGGAGAACAGTTAAGGAAGCTTAGTGGCAAAGGAAGCACTTTGGTAGTAGGGGACTGTAATCTGCCAGGTATGGATTGAAACATCCCAGCTACCTCGTGTACCAGGGAGCAGATCCTCCTGGAAGCCTTCCAGGATGGCTTCCTGGCCCAGAAGGTATCTAAATTCATTGACAACCAAGGGAAACTTGCACTAGTCAAGATGGACAATTGCAGGGTTAGTTGCACTAGTCCAGGCCCAAGACAAGCAAAACAATGTTAAAACCCACCCTTGCTTCTAATATGAAATCTTCCCTTTCTTTACCCATGACAGTTTCAATAATCTTTTCATTAGTAATGTTGTTAAGAACTTCACAACCATTCTCAAAGGTAACATAGTCCTCAGAATGCACTGTAAAATATTTCTTATTAAGACATTTACAACATCCAAAAAATTAGCACCATAATGCACTGCATCAGCACCAGTGACATGGCAGATTGTAGAGAGAGAGAGAGTAATATGAGAAAAATACAGCCTGTATACCATAATGTGTTGGCAGATAGTGGACAATAGAGGGAATTTCCAAAGAAGAGAATGGTACAGGAGGTCAGGCCGGTGGAGAAGGAGGGTTGCGGATAACACAAGGCGGATAATGAGGTGCATTGTAGAATATATATATATATATATATATATATATATATATATATATATATATATATATATATAAAAATGTTTCTTATTCTTCATGTCCGTATGTTATGGTGTCTGCCAAGAGTTAGTACATTAAGTCCATTTCTCCTCTTGCTAGAGAGTAACCATCTGTAATGTTTACATGCCTAACTTCTGATATCTTCTGTGCCCTAGACTCTGGTCTGCTGACTGGAGCAATATTCATAGACATTGCAAAGACATTCAATTTAGTGAATCACCAGATCCTTATATCAAAACTGAAGTCCCTCAGCCTAGACAATTTGTCACTACACTGATTCTCTAGTTATCTCTCAAATAGGTCACAAAAAGTACAATGGAAATCTGTAATATCAGACTCATGCCCCATTGAGGATGGTGTCCACCAGGATTTGACCTCAGGGTCTCTGCTCTTCTCCCTGTATGTGAATGATTTTCCCATGAACGGCAGGTACACAAATGTGATCCTTTACGCAGATGACGCAGTTGTGTGTAAGAGTTCTCACAATCCCTTCCAACTTGCCAACATACTCACAAGTGACATACAGTCCTTGGAGTCCTGGTTTCAACCGACAAACTGGTGTTAAGCTAGAAAAACAAGATTATACTCTTTGGTCCCAGAAACTCGGGTCCCATCAGAGCACACATCTTTAACCCCTCACTCTTGGATGGTACTTGAATCAAGGTAGTTGAATCCTTTAAATACCTAGGAATATATCTGGACCAGTTCTGCATACTCAAAACTCATACTGACCACTTAACTTAATCCCTAAATCAAAAGCTAGGTCTCTTGCACTACCTTGCTTCCCTTCTCACTATGGATGCATAGTGTTGTATTGCAAACAGTATCCTACTCCCTACCCTGATCTATGGGTGTACAGCTCTCTGCTCCCTTAGGACTACTGAGCTGCACAAGCTCAAATCTCTATACCACAGAACTGGTCACTTCACTGTAGCTTCCCTTCCAAAGGAACACCACTGCAAAGTCCTGGACTCACTTCAATGGCCTACACTTGAAAGGAAACTAGCCTACCATCCCCTTTGCTTAGCATACACTCTCCAGTCTAATAATGCACCTACCAGCCTCAAAGATCTACTAGCAATCTAACCAAGCAGGTTGCCCCTCAGATCCTCCACCCACCCCCAACTATTAGTTCCACATAGAACGACTGCTGCTGGTGATAGGTCATTTACCTCTGTCTTTCTAACCCTTTGGAATGCCCTCCCTACTAGTCTAAAAGAATGCTTATCTCTACGAGGCTTCAAGAAAGGTCTGAAAACCCACCCACTTGATCTAAGTATCTGTAGTTGTTATCGCTGATGAATTTCTATCTCAGCCTCATTATGAATCTTCCTGACTTTACTAGTCTCGAGGTTTTAATTACCATGTGAACTGATCTTTCAATACCATGTGATCTTATTAATATGTAACGTACAATTTTGTCATTGTATGTAAACATTTACTCTATAATATTACATGTATAGTGTCAACAAGCATCTTTGTATTTCTGTCAGCCATCTCCTTGTAAATATTTGTATTCTGCCAAGCATCCCAGGTAATTAACATGGGTCACCCCTAAAAAAAGGGACTCCTTAGTCTCAGTTGGTCCACTCAGTTAAAGAGCAACTCTGCACTTCAGCATGTGCTTTAATATATAAAATGTCTCAGCTATAACAATGTACTAGAGAATACATTCAATGTCTCTTTTCAAAATTTACAGCACATCTTGGTAGTCTATCTAAAAAATCTGTACAAAAAAAATTTAACATTTGCCTCTCTCCTATTTACCACACAGTGCCTTTGTTTATGACACCATAGTGCTCACCATGATGACATATTGTGATGTCACAAACAGTATTTGTGTGGTTAGCAGAGGAGAGTCAGATACATTTTGAAAGACTAAGTAAATAATTGCTGCATTATTTACAAAGTTTAGTAAACCAACAGTGGGGGAAAGTAAAAACAAATAAAAAATAACTAGAAAACAATAAATTTCAAACATAATTGTTGTAAATCTAGTTTCTTTACGCTTTCTTATAATAGAGAGTTGCTCTTTAACAAAAATTTAAATAAATAAATAAATGTATGATCTCTATGATCTAATTTATGCAATAAAAATAGAATGATAGGTTACAGTGAATTACAAGGCTATAATTCCATCAAGAGGTTCTGGGGACATAGGGAATCTCGAGAGTGAAGCTCAAGAGGTTCCCACATCCCCAGAACCTCAAGATGGAATTACAGCCATGTGATTCACTGGAACATATTTATTTTTTGTAATGTATGGATTTGAGATGTTGAGGTCAACTAGAGAAGCTGAATCAGGAAATAGCTAACAGCAAAACAGCAAAAGTTCAGTTTAACGTAAAACAGGAAACCAGTCTTGAAATTCAGTTCACTTGCTGAGTCTCTTTGTGTCCTCCCCCAACCCACCCCCAGCCCACTCACTCGGTGTCTCTCGTTTAGGCAGTCCTACCTTTATATGTTTTCTTTCCTCTGTATATGCAGGCTCAACCAGATAATTTTCTGAGAAATTATTGAAAAAAAAAAAAAGGGCATCAGCAGTAAACTGAAGGGACAATTTTTCTCTCGCTAAGCAAGAGACAGCCATCATGTTTTTTTAACTGTTCTGCCCGCCTAGAAAGGAACTGTGTCCAAACAGGAGGTACGGTTTTAGGTATGTCAGCACGCATGGCTAGGAGGTTGCCTTGAGGATGTCAGAAACAAACCTATGGTGTCAGAGTGTCTTGAGGCTGCACTGTTCAGGTTTGGTGATAATACTATCATTCAGAGCTCGAACAATAGTATTACGAGCTCTGAACTACAGTATTATCACTTGTCAACGATGCTATTATCAGTCTTGCCCCAGTGTATTACGGAGAATTTTTTGTTTGGTTTCTGATGTTATTATTTTTAATATCCAAATACTACAATACAGTTTCTCTCTCCAAACACTGTTCATAATTTTTGCATCTATTTATTTTGTCTTCTTTCATTTCTTATGAAGGAACACATTTAAAACATAGTTATCAATAACATCAGTATTGGTTTGTAATAAAGAGAAACAAAAAAGATAAAATGGTTGTCAGATCCCTTTTGTCAGTTTAGTGTAGTACTACAGTATATCCAATGATCGCAGGTTGTGTGCAAGCCCGTGGTCTAATGTCCGTCTGACGGTTGAGAAAGAACTGAACTCCTCTCTGTCTTTTCCATATAATTTATAAAAGGCAACCATACCCCATTAAACTTTTCTACCTTTAGTCTTAAATCCACCATGATCCTTTATACCTGACAGCACTGCCACTTTAAGAGAACATTTAAATAGCTCTATGAGTAGCAGCACTCAAAAATCTTGGTGAAACCAGTCAGTTAGCCAGCATAGTTTTGGGTGGTCAGCTGCTTTTTTTCACCACCACCTTTTAAGTGCTACGTTATAGCTTTGAATATATATTTCATACTGTCTGCCTATGCTTATTTTGCTTTAAGTTGCATGAACTATAATAGCACCTAATTGCACATTTGCTTATGAAATAAAGTGCATTGGTATATTTCCCTAAAGTCTGGTGCCAGTTTTCTTGTTTTGTCATTGCTTCTATAAACCTTACAGTAATGATCAACCCTTAGTGTGAGTATTTGTATAAGTCCAGTTATGTGCAGCTGCTAATAAGATTTGATTTCCCCTTCTGACTACTAACACTCTCTGAGGTAGTAACAGGCTTGTCTCCAATTGTCTGAGAAGACAAATTATTGAACTCACCCAAAATTATAGCTGAGGTTTACAATGCCTCCTCAGTAAGTGCAAGACTTCAAGATACTGCCCTCCACCGTTCTCTAATGCTTCCACATATCTAGCTGCATTGCTAAGCTGATATCCCCCCTCCCTTTTGTGAGGTTATCTGTGGCATGGGTATGTTATCTACACCACGCTGCTCTTAATATAGGAAGGAACAGCAACCCAAACCCTGCCATCCTTCACTCAAGATCCCAGTCACTATTCCCATATCTTAGCAGCATTTATATAGTGAATGAGACTTGAAATGTTGCGTGCATAGCACTACTCCCTGTGCCCTGCCTCTGAGTGGTCCTGATGTACCAGAATATGGCTAGGGGATGACATCCTGAAGGATCTTTCATCATGTCCACCCAACTACCATCTTCTCCTCACCTACTATTTCTCACAGGCAATACCACTCCTGTAAGGAGTCTATGAACCCCTTTTGAACCAGCAGCACAGTCCTCATCATGAGAAAGACACCTCTTTCCTTTGCATACCTTTCACTATCATAAATTCCTTCCCTCCTTTGTCTTACCTTTTGCTTGGCACTGGCATCCTGTACACTTAGCTGTAGGTGTCAATGTTTGGTAACTTAGCCCAGCAGCAGTTCTGATTCTTTCAATATGTGGTGACCACATTCACTGGGTTACCAAGAAAATACCCAGAGGACAATTTTTATGCTGCACCAGCACAAGTACTCCTCATTTGCATTAGCTGAAAACTGCAAATGTCACTTTGGTTCCTACATGGTAATCTCTGGCCCATTCTGCAGTCCACTCAGGAGGCTGTGCTGAGCCTGCAGGCACCATACAATTTTTTGCCATAGAAGACTTCAAGGGAGCAGGGATGGCAGCATACAGTACATAATGAATAAAGCTGAGAATTAACCTTGATTCATACTGCCTTGACTAAAAAGGGCACCGAGCAGCGCATACATCTCAAAACATCTTTACCTCACAGTGTGCTTATATGGACCATGGCATGTAATGCATAGTATAACACAGAGCTCCTAACCAGCAGAATGCTAATGCAATAGACAGCTAATTGATGGAAACTGCTTTCTCCACTTCTCCTCCTTGTCCTTAATCATATTCAGAAGGCCTCTTGTGTTACTGCACTGTCCCCCTCCCCTCATCCTCTTCTCAGATCACCATTCTCCCTGCCAGGAGTGAACGCAGCCCTAAGCCACTCCACCCCTCATGCCTAGGGAATTGGAAACAGCGACAAGGTACTTACAAGGGTGGTTCTAACAGTTACCGCATTCAGTCGACCCCAGAAACCAACTTTTCTCCCCTCTTCACCCCTCCAAGCAAGAATTGCACAAGTTAAATGGATGTCACAATGGCTTATTATGCTACCTCCGGAGCCCCAGACAGAGGGGAGTGAAGGAGGCTTTCAATAGGAAGTACAAGGAGCTGGTAACAAAATATTTGGAGGCATTTCTGCCTCTTGCAGGTACTTTACTGTTGCCAGCATCTCCCTTGTTTAGGGCTTAAATGCTATATTTTTGCCTGTATTAATACATCTGTTTATCCAGCCAGTGTTTTTTGTTCCTTACCTCCACTGCTTTTGTATGGGAATTCTTCTTGATTTACTTCCTTTCTAATTGTATGGTGAAGTCTAACAATTGTACATAAAAAGAGTGTTATAGACAATTGTTTATACAAGACATTCTGCCTTCCGTCTGCTTTTCTGACAAGTAACCAATCTTATTTTCATCCACTCTCCCTCCCATGCCTGAGTGTGAATATTACTTTCCTACCAACAAATCTGAGGTAACAATGGACATCATTAACTACAACAACTGTGGAACACTATTTGCAAGGGCATTTATTCACAGGGTGGGGCACTGCCCTACCTGCTTTACAGTAAAGAACCTAACATCTCAGCTAAATGAAGCATGGTCTGAGATACACCATCTCCGGCACAAGCTCGTTCAGTTCTCTAGAAACAATAACACTGCAACAGCAGCCTACCACCCCCCCAAGCAGACACCCCTGCCACAAATGGCATGCCATCCAGGAGGATGGCAAAGGGTTGGAAAATGAGGTCTACAACCAAATCGCAGAACAAACATCGGAATACCTCCTACATGCACATCAAATAAATATGCAACGCTGTCTTCAATGCAACCGGAAAACAAGGAAGACATAGAGCAGGTCAGGAAACCTGCACCACACAAGGTTGTGCACACTACCAAGGAAAAGACAAAACAAAACATTGAAAAAACAGTATTATAATCAGAGACTCTATGATTAGGAAGGTACAGTCTCAACTTTTGCATTATGACCAGGAGAGGATTGTGGTTAAGTGCCTCCCTGGGACATCGGCGTGGTGAAACACAGACCACATAGAAAATATTGTGCACAATAGGGAACCCGACACTAAGGTTATTGTCCACATAGGAACAAATGACCTAGCCAGTAGGTCAGTGGAGGAAACCAAAAAAGCCTAATGAAACTTGGCAATAAGACGGCTTCTCTTTTGTCCAGTATATCTTTCTTTGAGATTCTGCCTGTCTGGGAGATGGGGGACAGCAGGCAGAAGATCAGAGAGAAAGACATAACTGAGCTTAACAACTGGCTAAAAAATCTGGTGTAAAGAAAAAGGACATCACTATAAAGGGAACTGGCACATCTTCTGGGAGAGGGAGTTTTTGCCTTTGATGGCCTACACCTCACAAGACAGAGAACTTGAGTGCTCAGTCAGGAGTTTGATGTCCATATCTCTCAGTTAAACTAGGGGGAAGGGGAGGAAGCAAAGGTGTCCATCGCATCAGAGAAAGAGCCATCTACCCCTCCCCCGTTCTCAGCTAGTACGGCATCTCAGCACCGTAAGTTTAGTGTAACCTTAGATCAGAAGGATGATCCACCAAGGAAAAGTGGTGGGAGAAGGAAACACAAACATTATAAATTGAAACTGTATAACCAGACCTTACAAAGGCAGACCCATGGATGGCAGGCAATGTGCATTAATGCTCATAGCCTACCAAACAAGATATCAGAGCTCACAGCCATGTTGGCAGAGACTCAACTAGACTGGATTTCAGTCACGGAAATGTGGTTCTCCACGAACCACACCTGGGATGTAGACATACCAGGTTACATACTCTTCAGAAGGGACCGTGAGGGAAGGAAGGGAGGGGGGCTGGCTCTATATGTAAGGGAGGGGATCAATGCAACAGAGATCCAGGGAAAACACAGGAACACAGAGGCCCTGTGGGTTACCCTAGGAGCTGGGGACAAGGATCCCATCAGAGTGGGGGTTATATACAGACCCCCAACCCAGGAACTAGAAATTGAAAAGGAACTCTTAGAAGCCATCTCAATGATGGCCTACAAAGGTGAGCTGTTAATAGTTGGGAACTTCAATCTGCCCGATGTAGACTGGACCTCATACACAGCATCCTCTGAAAGGAGTGGAGAGTTCTTGCTCACACTGAAAGAGGCAGGGTTCAACCAACTAGTGAACTCACCCACTAAAGACCACACTACCCCTGACAGATATGCCGATGGTACTGCAAACTCCCTAGTGTGAAGACCATCACAGTGACAGGAATAGTGCAAAAACCTTACATCACTGTGATGGTCTCTGCTGGCACCGGGACTGCCTTGCCTGGTGTATCACCCCCTCCCCTGGGACAACTCTGACTTGGAGTTGTATCCCTAGAGACTGAGGGGTGTGGAGGACAGGGCCCCCCATATAGGTGGTTCAGGGGTGCAGCCCCCCAATAAAAACACAGAGGCATCCCCGACAGTGCAATGCCTACACTTGGCATTGCGGCTGTTGCTATCGGGGATGTCAGCACAGAGGATGTCACAGTGGTATAGTAAAACCCCCTTGACCTAGTACTCACAAATAGCTCAAGGGTTTCAAATGTTCAGGTGGGCATAAACCTAGGGACCAGTGACCACAGGTCAGTCTGGCTATCAATCAACAGGGCAGAAGAAATATGTCACACAAAAATCAAGATCCTGGATTTCCACAGGGCAGACTTTCCAGAGATGAGATCAAGAATCAAATCATTACTAGCTAGGGGCAGCACAGAAGATGTATAATATGACTGGGAGCATTTTAAGAAGGACATAGCAACAGTTACTGAACAATGTACACACCAAATCAGTAAATCAAAAAGAAGGAGAAAACTGCTGTGGTTCACCAGAGACTTAGCAATAATAAGGTATAAGAAGAGGGCCTTTAAGCAATTCAAGGTATCACAGAAGGAAGCTGACATAGACAACTACAGGAACAAGCTCAGGGAGGCAGAAAGAGCCATTCGAAGGTCCAAAGCACAAACAGAGGAAAAAATAGAACAGGGAGTTAAGAAGGGTGATAAAACCTTCTATAGGTACATGAGAGAAAAGGAAAAGTAAGGGGGGGATAGTCAGACTAACAGCACAAGATGACCAGATGGCAGAGTATGACAATCACAAAGTAGAGGTGTTAAACAAGTTCTTCTGCTCCCTTTTCACAATAGAGGACAGTGGAAAAGGTCCTCCACCAAAGCAGATGGAACACAATAACAAGAAGGCAGACATGAGCCCCTTCACAAGGGAAAGAGTCCTAGAAGAGCTCAACAAACTTAGAGTTGATAAAGCAATGGGGCCGGATGGAATTCACCCCAGGGTGTTGAAGGAACTAAGGGAAGAAATTGCAGCACCACTAGCAGAATTATTCAGTAGATCACTGGAGAGTGGCACAGTACTGCAGGACTGGAGGACAACAACAGTGGTGCCCCTACACAAGGGAGAAAGTAAGAAGGATACTGGGAACTAGTGCCCAGTCAGCCTAACCTCAATAATGGGAAAAATGAAGCAAGCACTACTAAAGGAGAGAATAGTGGAATACCTGAGGGAAAATAGAAAACTAGACTCCAGGCAACATGGTTTCACAGCAGGAAGATCATGTCAGACAAACATGACACATTTCTTTGACTGGGTTACCAAAACAATGGACTAGGGCGACTCGGTGGGCATACTGTACCTGGACTTCAGTAAATCCTTTAACACCGTCCCCCACAGGAGGCTGGGAAATAAGCTGGAGCACACAGGGTTAGGGCACAGGATAGTCAACTGGGTTAGGAATTGGTTACAGAATAGAAAACAGAGAGTCTTGGTAAATGGGGCTATGTCACAGGAATGAGAGGTGACCAGCAGCATGCCACAGGAGTCAGTGCTGGGTCAATTACTCATCAACATATTCATCAGTGATATTGCAGAGGAATTGGAGGGAAAGGTATGACTGTTTGCTGATGATACAAAGCTCTGCAACAGGGTGGACACACAGGAGGGGGCCACAAGCATGGTAGCCGAACACAGAAAACTAGAAGAGTGATCAAACTATGGTAGTTAAAGTTTAATGCCAAGAAATGCAAGGTCATGCACCTAAGAAAGTGAAACCCTGAGGTAAAGTACACACTGGATGGGCACCAATTGGAGGTAACAAAAATGGAAAGGAACCTGGGTGTACTTATCACCAATGACTTCAAAGTCACAAAACAGTGCAAAAAAGTGGCACAGAGAGCAGGTGGCATCCTAGGATGTATAGGTAGGGGCATTACAAGCAGAGAGCAAGAGGTAATCATGCCACTGTACAGATCCTCGATGAGACCGAACCTGGAGTACTGTGTCCAGTTATGGAGACCACACCTGAAAAAGGACAAAGACAGATTAGAGATAGTGCAGAGAAAGACCACTAAAATGGTGCAGGGACTGGACCATAAGACATATGAAACTAGGCTCAAGGAACTGAAGTTGTACTCACTGGAACAGAGAAGAAACAGAGGTAACATGATAGAAATGTTCAAATACGTCAAGGGAATAAACAAGATGGAGAACCTCTTCCAAGAAAACAAGGAAACTCGGACAAGGGGGCACAACTTGCGTCTGGTGGGAGGCAAGTTCAGGAGCAACTATAGAAAGTACTTCTTCATGGAGAGGGTGATAGGGCCATAGAACAGCCTGCCAGCACAGGTGGTGGCAGCTAAAACAGTAAAATAATTTAAGCTAGTGTGGGACAGACAGTGTGGACAGCTTGGCTGGAACAATTAAAGGGGAAGGGGGTAGCCACCTTAGGCAGACTAGATGGATCAAGTGGTCCCCATCTGCCAACACCATTCTTAAGGTTATGACTGCAGTCTTACCAGTCTTGTTATGCTTTCATCATCGACATGGTGCAGGACTACCCCAGATGGATTATTCTGGGGGATTTCAATGCATGGATCGATGATGAACTCTTGCAGTTTGGTCAGGACTTACTCCAACTTATGAACCTGTTGGGCCTCACACAGGTTATTTCCTCTGCTACCCACAGATATGGTCACTCACTTGATCTGGTCTTCCTTCTGGGGATGGAGATCTCCAATTTGGTGGTGGAACTGGTCAGATGGTCTGACCATCATACTATAAGATTCAGTTTCAAGGGTCCCCTTTATAGGCCTGCTCCTATGCAGATGGTCTGGTAGTTCCCTTTGTGGGGATTGACCCCTGATGGCCTTATGGTGGTACTAGACCTGTCAGGTGTGGTGAATGCTAGCAGGGATCCAGGGGATCTGGTAGAGGCCAATAACGAGGCAATAATGGTGGCCCTGGATTCACTTGCTCCTTTCCGTGTTCACCCCCTCACTCTCCACCCGAGGTCCCTAGGCTTTGTTGGGACCCTGAAGGAGCAGAAATGAGTGGGGTGAAGGTTAAAGCATCCTGGTGAAAATAAGGCCTTAAGAGTGACAAACTTAGACTGGTGGCTCACTACAGAGACTATCAATCAGCAATCTCCTGTAAGAAGGCAGAATTCCTGTCCAGGGAGATTGCCACTGTGCACAATTGACTGGCTGAGCTCTTCGGAACTGTCAAGAGACTATGCAATCCAGCCTGTCTTCAGTCCCAGGGAGCATTTTTACAAACCAAATGCGATGAGTTCACCCATTTCTTCGCAGATAAGATTGTCACTATCAGGTCTGAGATTCGTTCAGCACCCTCTTAGGGGCTCTGCAGTGGTCAACAGGAGGTTACTAGCACTCAGTTTGTCTGGTCTGATTTCCACTTGCTGAAGACTGTAGACATTGTTTGTATCATCCAGGGTAGTCACCCTACTTACTGTAGTTTGAATCCGAGCCCCACGCATCCCCTATTGTGGTGCATAGAGGCCATCAGCCAGGTCCTAGCTGAGATAGTCCAGTGTTTGCTGGAGACAGGGGTGTTTCCTGACTCCCTGAAGGAGGTGGTGGTACTAATCCTCCTTAAAGAACACTCCCAAACCCTGACTGCTTAGCAAACTATAGGCCTGTCTCGAATCTGCCATTTGTGGGCAAGGTTATTGAGAAGGCAGTTGTGGTGCAGCTGGAAGACCATTTATTCACCTATGATGTCTATGATTCTGTCCAGTCTGGATTTTGGAAGAGGCACAGTACTGAGATGGCCCTTGTTCGGGTCCTTATTGATCTCCTGACTGCCAGTGATCGAGGAAGCCATACCATCTTGGTTCTCCTTGATCTGCCTGCAGCATTTGACACTGTGTACCACATGGTGCCGTTGGAATGCCTGCAGTTTTTCTGTGGACTGCCTGGAATAGTCTTCAGATGGTTTAGATCTTTCCTCATGGGCAGGACCTAGAGAGTGGTGTCAGGAATTTATTCTTCGGCCCCTCTCCCCCTGACTGTGGAGTCCCACAGGGTTCTATACTATCACCAGGGTTGTTCACAGTGTACTGTATATGTTGCTATTAAGAGACATTATAAAGTGGTATGGGCTGAACTTTCACTGTTAGGAGGACAGGAGCTGGTCTAAGTGGTGTGCAGCAGTGGAATAGGTCAGAGGGGGTGTACCAGGGGCCAGGGAAGGGGCAGTGTGGGCATCAGGGAGAACTGTATAACAACTGTGAGCACCCATTGGGGTGCTGTTGAGTGCTGTATAATAAAAAATAGTGACAAGCACTACACATATCAACCCCCCGTGCCACCTACGGAAGCTGATCCCCAGCCCTGATCATGTAGTGGACCCCAATCCCCAATCCCCAGCAAGTCACTGCATAAAACCCTCCCAATTGGTTTGAAGGACTGACCTCCCCTACCCCAGCCCCTGCAATCACCCCTGTATTACAGTCTAAAAGTATGCCTGGTGGCCCATTGGCCCCTCCACCTTGTCAGGTATTGTCCCACCACTCCGCACCCCCAATCCAAAATGGCAGCCAGCAGCCAGCATAAGCAGACTGTGGTTGCATGGACCGCATACTGCAAGCGAATGACAGCTCAGTCACATGACTGAGCTGTCATTCACTTACAGTATGAGGTATGTGCGAGCACAGTAGGCAGCCAGCTGTGGTGGTATGTGGAGGGTTGCGCTTGTTGCCGGCTGCCATTTGGAACTGCGGAGGTGTGGGGTGGTGGGACAAAACCTGACATGGTGGGGGGCAGGGGGCCACTGGTCCACCAGGCATACTTTGGGACTGTAATACAGGGGTGATCACGGGGGCTGTGGTGGAGGAGGAGGGAAGTCCTCCAAATCACTTGGCAGGGTTTTATGCAGTGGCGTGGTGGGGATTGGGGTCCACTATGGGGATCTGCAAGAACAGCTGTCATAGGTGACATCGGATCGGGGGGGTTACATATATGGTGATTTTATACTGTTTTATTGCATAGGGCATGCACCAGCAACCCAACGGGTGCTCACGGATATCATACAGTTCTCCCCAGTGCTCACAATGCCATCTCCTTGGCCCTGGGTACACTCCTGGCACCCTACTTTTACACTTCCCTCCCCACCATCCTGGCTCCTCTAGTGTTGCACCGGGTGGGGGGGAGTGCAGATATCTGAGCCATAAAGCACAGTTGCAGCGAGGTAGTCGGTACATCTTGCATCCTTCGGTAATCCCATGCAGTTTGGCACAGGAACCCTGCTGATATAAAATCTGGTGCAAGGTGCCTGCCACAACCATGGTTTGCTGCAACCCTTAGGGCAATGCAAGTTGTGTTGCTCTACGGGGTCTTTGAAAATCAGGCCCACAGACTTTAGTTAGTAGTACGAGTGTTAGGTATTGCTCCTTGTTTGCCATCTCTCCTACAGATTTCAGCCAGTCTCAGGTGAGACCACAGGTCCCCACTTGCTATTTAAACCTTCCAACTAGCCCCCCATCCTCAAGAGACTGGGTCTCACGCTTCCATAATTATCACTTTTAATAACAGTTACGTAGAGCTATGTGGAATGAGAAAATACTGAATTTGTGGAATTTCAACAGAATTCCCCCAAATTCCATGAAATGTCACAGAATTGAAATGGAATTTTGTAAAATTGTTATATTTATTAACTTGGTCATACCCCAGCTGTCAGTTCAGCTACAGATATGAAATTTGGAAGAATTACTTACTAATAGGCACTCCAGCAGTGTGCCAAACATCTTGACTTTAGGATGCATATTCTCAAAGTTATAGGTGTTTATAGGTCTATCAATTTATTTTTTGTAGGAAATTTCATAAACATTTTTATCTGCATGTAACTCAGGCACCTTTAGAGCTAGAAATATGAAACTAGGTACATATATACAGTAAATGTAGCAATACCCCTTATATCAGCAACATTTTATAAGATATTGATGAAAGCTTTTAAAATTATATGAAAATAAGTAAAACCATAGAAACATAGACCTTGATGGCAGAAGACCAGGGGTCCATCCAGACTGCTCTTATTCCCTATAATCCTTGGAGCCTTCCGTGGAATCTATTGTTCCTCCAGGGTATTAACCCTTCCCATCCTATCTTCATTCTCCTCACTGGTCTTGTCACCCAGGGCGACCACTGTTCCCTTCATTCTATCCCATGCCTGCTTGACTCCTTTGATTGTGTTTACACCCCACCACTTCAGCCAATAGACTGTTCCTGTGTTTTATTTTTTACTTATTTATTTGGATTTCAGGATTAACACCTTTGAGCACGAGTGCTCTTTTACAAAGGTTCCACGTCATGTTAACAAAGACAGGAACAAACATAGATGAAACAGCAAGTACAGGTAGTAATTTACAAACGACCTAAAGTAAAGGTGCAATATGCAGCCAGTGGTATTGTCAGGGTATGAATTAGACAAAACTAAGAACAATAGTAAGCACAGGCATTGTACAAAGTTTGACAGGATAACACAGTTTAAGGTAACTAATGCTGTATACTGTACTACAATTCCATTTAACACTGTACCAGGGGTCAAAGAAATAAAACAGAGGGGGGAAGATGGAAATACAATGTAAACAGGAGTATTTATGAGGAGGGAGTATAAGGAGGTGGGATAGGATAGGAAAGGAAAAACTGAGGTAAGAGATGATGGCTAGATGTAATTAAAGTTAAATTATGGCAAGATAGGAGACAGGAGGTCAATGCAGAAATATTTTATTAATAAAAGAGCACAGTAAGGCTGTTGGTGTAGAAGACATTATGTAGATTTACTGGGCTAAGGGGGTTTGAAGCAGGAGCAAGAGCATGAGACAGCAAGATGGTCACACAGCAATATTTTGAAAGAAGCATGGGATGATGCCAGACAAATAGTTAGAGGGACAGAGTTCCATTTTTTCAGGGCATGTCAGGAGAAGGCGCTAGCACCTTTGGAGGAGTGATGTCTAGGGATGATAACATGGGCACTGGCAGCAGAGCTTAGTTCATAGCTGGATGTCTGGTTTAGAAATAGTTCCGCCAGTGGCTTAGGTGTTTGATTTCAGATGATGTTGTCTATGATTGAGCAGAGTGTATAATCTCGGAAGGCTGCCGGAGAAAGCCATCCTAGTTCAGCGTAGAGGAGGCAGTGGTGTTTCAGCCTATGTGAGGAGGATGCATATCTACAGATATTGTTGTATGTGACATTCCACTTCTGAAAGCTAGTCTTACCTGATGCAGCGTATGCTGCCACCCCATAATTGAGTGACGGAAGGAGTAGGCCACGAGCTATAGCAAGCCTAGCTGAGGGAGTGAGTACATAGCTAGAGCGGTAGGCCATACCAAGTTTCATGTTGGCCATTTTGCAAGACTGCTGAATATGGAGATCAAAAGTAAGGGCTGGATCAAGGGTGATACCCAGATATTTAAAGGAGGGTACCACCATAACAGACAAGCCATTTATAGTAGAGACATTAAAAGTGGGTTGGGTGAGTTTACATTTTGCATTGGAGCCAAACAGCATGGCCTAAGTTTTAGACACATTTAGGACAAGCTTAATGCTAAACAACCACTGTTCAATTTGTTGAAAGTCTTGGGAAAGTCGTTGGTTGATTTCAGTGATGTTTTTTGCAATGGTGTACAGGACAATGTCATCGGCGTATAGCAGGGAGGCAGTCTGGGGAATGTTTGAGGTAATATCATTTATAAATATGGAGAAAATCAGGGGACCGAGAATAGATCCTTGTGGCACACCAATATTTATGGTAGCATAATTTGACAAAGTGGAGTTGAATTTAACTAGTTGGGTGCGGTCTGTCAGGTAGCTGTCAAACCATGCAGTCACACCAGAGGAGAAGCCTAGTGATCTTAGAGCAGTGAGGAGGATAGGATGATCCACAAGGTCAAATGGTTTAGTCATATCTATAAAAATAACCCCCGTTAGGATACCTGAGCCCATGGCAGCTAGGGTATCAGATGTAAATTTGAGTAAAGCAGTGGTGGTGCTGTGACCCTGGCAGAAACCATGCTGTGCAGACGTGAGAAGGTTATGCTTCTGCAGAAAATCAGTGGTTTGAGTGGCTACGAGCTTCTCAAGGATTTTGCTAAGAACAGGCAATATGGCAATGGGCCTATAGTTGGAAGGATTTTTGCAGTCACCCTTTTTGAAAACGGGTAATCCTGGCAGTCTTCCAGATATCTGGGACATAGCAGTGACAAAGGGAGAGGGAAAACATTTTTGCAAGAGGTGCAGCTATGTAAGGGGCTGCAAGCTTTAGGAGTTTGGGTTCACGGTTGTCAGACCCAGCAGCAGTGAAATCGGAGATGTTGTTGAGCAGCCTTAGAACTTCCAGGTGAGTGACAGACTTGAAAATAAATTTGGGCCCAGAGACATCGGGTTGGTCATTTGAGTACAGTTTAGCCGGGAAACATGAGGTATAGTTGGTGAGGTCAGAGAACCTGGCATTGAAAAAGTTTGCTGTAGTGGAGGGATTATTGCAGTGGACCCCACTGAGAGACATGTCAGGTGGAGTGAAGGCTGGATTTGATCCTGGGAAGCATTTAATATGGGACCAGAATTTTTGGGAGTCACCATATGATTTAATTAATAGATCCTTACAATAGGCACTTTTGGTCCTTTTGATTTCTTTCCTGCAGGAATTTCTGAGTGCTCTGTATGAATTTAAGTCAGCTGGGAGCCCCATGCTTTTGTAGTGGAGCCAAGATTTGTCCCTCTGCCACAGTTTGGAAAGAAGGTCAGGCTTTAGCCACCGAGTATGTTTATGTTTTACATGTCAGGTAACAAGAGGGCAATATTTGTCCTTGATCACTAGGAAGTGAGACAGGAATAGATTTAGAGTAGTCTGAGGATCATCCGAGGCATAAAGGGTGGTCCAGTCAATAGTGACAATGTCCAGTAGGAAGGATTGAGGGTCAAAATTTGCATAGTTATGGAAAGTAATAAAGCTGGGCTTAGAAGGGGAGGGCCTAGTTTTACCCCATATACAAAAGGTGGGGGAGTGGTCTGTGATGGCATCTGCTAGTATACCAAAGGAGATAATATTTTCCGGGTGGTTGGTCATTATCCAGTCCAACAGAGTACTAGAGTTGGAGAGCAGGGCAGTTCTAGTAGGGTCACTGATCACCTGGTGAAAGTTGAAACTTAGAATCTTGGACAGTAGTGCATGTAGAGAGTTTCCGAGCCAATTTAGAATGAGATCACCTAGTATAAGAACCTCATTTCTCTCAGAAAGAAGAGTGGTATGATCAAGCAGCTCATCAAGTCCTTCTAAACCACTGGATGGGGGGCTTATAGGCACAGACAATATGTAGTTTTTTAGAGACAAGAGTAAGGAGGACATCAAGTGCTTCACAGCGGATTAGGGAAGATAAGGAGATAGGGGAGAGCTGTAAGCGATCTTTAAAATAAACGGCTGTGCCACCCCCTCTTTTTGGAGCAGGTCTGTCAAATATCAAGAGATTGTAGGAAGGAAGCAAGCACTGAGAGTCCTGGATGGAAGATTTAAGCTAGGTTTCAGTAAGGCAGATGATATCTGGTTTGTAGAGGGTGACCCAGGATTCTAATTCAGCAAAATTGTGCAGTAGGCTCCTAATGTTAAGGTGCACTACAGTAAGACCCTTAGCATTTGAAAGGGGATTCTGAATATTGTTGCTTGGTCCAGGGTTATAATGTCTATCACCAGAGAGCAGCAGGGCAAGTATGAGGAGATACCAGGGTTTATGTCACAGGAAGGGACATAGGGTCCATATGTTCAGGGTACGGTGTTTTGGTACATGGGCTACCATCAAGAGCCAGGGCCTATTTGAGAGAAATGGAGTAAGGTCATAATGGAGATAGGGCATCAGGAGAAGGTTAGAGTATATGTAGTCATGGGGCTGAAAAAGTGGGATAGCCAGGGGGCTGGAGGAACTGTAGGCAAGGATAAGTGGAGCAGAGCAAGAGAGGGCACAAGAAGAGACAGTGACATGAGTAGTTTCATTATTTAAACAGATCAAGGTACTGACTTGTGAAGAAGGTGAAAGTCAGGACCAGCCAGGAGGAGAAAATGGAGTGTAAGATCAGAAAAAAATGGAATTGTTGATAAAGAGAGTTAGGATTGAAAGTTTGGGTAAGATTGGTAATGAGGGATCTAGGTAAGTATGTTAGGGGAAAGGAGGAGGAGCCACAGACACAGTGTGCAATGGGAGAGGGGAGAATAACAGGGTTGGTGTAGCAAATGAATATTTAAAGGAGGCCTGGGAGGGGTTGGGGGGTGGGAGAAAAACTAGCAGTAATTACAGCCAAAACAATGAGCTCAGCAGTGGCCAAGTCAGTGTAGAGTCAATAGTAAAAGGCGTACAAATCAGAAGGGCTAGAAGGCAGAAAGCAGTCCAAAGAGGACCCGCCTGGAAAAGCCGCACCAATCGGAGGCCTCGGCGCTGAAATTCAGATAGCAGCAGTACCTGGGGGTTGAATCCGGGATGGAGGATCACGAGGGTGGTCAAACTTTGCTGCTGGAGTCGGGCGGCAGTGGCCAGAAGGTGGCAAGTGGCCCACCTCATGAACTGGAATCACCACTTCTGGCACTGGTCCCTGGGAAGGAAGAGGGAGAAAGCAAGTATAAGTAAGAGTCAGGGAGATGAGGGGGTGGGTGGCTGGCAACAGACCATCGGGGGTGGTGTGTAGCTGAAAAGATAATGTCACAGCAATTAGCAGAAACAATAGTAAGCAGGAGGGTGGAGAAAGCCACGAGGAGAGGGGATGAGATGGCAGAGAGGGGGGAGGGCTATGCAAAAGTGAGTAGAGAAAGATTTGGGGGGGAGTGTTGGCTAAGAAACAGGAAAAAATGCACAGTAATTTAGAGGTTAGCAGAAGCACAGTAGTCTAACAAATAGTGACAGAGCACAGCAGGGTAGGAATGTTGGGCAGAGGTATAGATAAAAAGGCAGGGAGTGAGGTGAAAAGGTTGTGAAGCAAGTTAACAACAGTCTTTAAAACTTAAACTCTAAGCACAGTCAGGCAGGGCATATGAAATTAGAAACTAAGAAGCTCTAATGTGAAACAATGCAGGAAAATTATTTAACAGATCTAGGCAGTGATTTAGTAAAAACTAGCAGTAATCACAGACAAAAAAATGAGCTCAGTAGTGGCCAAGTCAGTGTAAATTCAATAGTAAAAGGCACACCAATCAGAAGGGCTAGAAGGCAAAAAGCAGACCAATGAGGGCCTGCCTGGAAAAGCCGCACCAATCGGAGGCCTCAGTGCCAAAATTCAGATAGCGGCAGTACCTGGGGGTTGAATCCAGGATGGAGGACCATGAGGGCGGTCAAACTTTGCTGTTGGAGTCAGGTGGTGGCAGCCAGGAGGCAGCAAGTGGACCACCTCATGAACTGGAAGTGCTGATTCTAGTGCTGGTCCCTGGAGGTTGAATCTGGGATGGAGGACCACGAGGGCAGGCAAACTTTGCCACTGGAGTCGGGCGGCGGCAGCCAGGAGGTGGCAAGTGGCCCGCCTCACGAACTGGAAGTGCCACTTCTAGTGCTGGTCCCTGGGGGTTGAATCCAGGATGGAGGACCATGAGGGCGGTCAAACTTTGCCACTGGAGTCAGGCAGCGGTGGCCAGTATGTTGCAAGAGGCAACTGACAAGGGAAGGGGAGAGATATAGTGCAGATAAAGGGGAGTTGAGGTAACACCAGTCCAGTGTTCAAGAGAAATAAAATAGAGGGGAGAGAAAAGAGTGTTGCAATAGTCAAATGATGAGGTAAGGGGAGAGATATTAGGGAATCAAAGGTCGGGGTGAGGCAGTTAAATAGGGTTAGAAGGAATGAAGAAGTTTGAGTAGAGGAAGATTTAATAAAGGTGGAGAGTGGGATAGCAGTGGAACGAGTAAAAAGGGAGGAGTGCGGGCAGAGGAAATGTGGAAGAGGTGAAGGGTGTTAGAGCGGGTGAGAGTCAGGGGCAAGATGTGGGATTCAGAAAGTAACTGAAGGTGGAGGAAGAGGACCAGCTTATTACACAAAACAGTCACAAGTTACTCTAGCAAGAAGGAGTTGCCAAAGTTTGCGTTTGAAAATTTCCAGTGTCTCGGTGTTGATGACGTCAGAAGGAAGGGAGTCGAACCACTTGGAAGCTCTTACTACATAGGAACGCTGGCCTAGATTTGTACAACAGCAGTATGCTTTAAAGATTAGGCATTCAGAGCTTATAGTGTGGTGGGGGTTGCAAGATGGGCTAAGAATCCTCTGGACCCCTGAGGGCATAAGACCAAGGGAAGTCTTCTTAGCTAAGAGGCAGGTCTGATATGTGACTCTGTCCTTTAGCTGGAGCCAGTTAGCCTGCTCATAGATGTCACAGGTGTGTGACAGGTATGCTGCACCAATGAGGAGCCTACAAGCCTTGTTTAGGGCCAAGGATATGCAGCACAAGGCAGTATCTGTAGCCGAACCATAGATCACGAGCCCATAATCAATAACAGAGACTACTGAGCTATGTATTGCCAAATTGAGAGCTTCTGGTGCCAGGCAGTGCTTATGCATGTATAGGAGTCTGGGTTGAGTGTTTCTGGCCTTGTCAATATGGGTGGCATATGATAAAGTGTTGTCAAGGGTTACTTCCAGGTACTTAAAGGAGGAAGTCTGCTCTAGTGCAACGCCAGACCTGTTACTAATAGTTAGTTGTAGGTCTTTCTGCTTGCTATGCGTACTATGGAATACCATAATTTTAGTTTTTTTGTAGTTGAGAATCAACTTTTCCAAGCTGATCCAGGCCTCAGTATCCAAAAAACTTGTCTGAAGCTGATTCTACAGGAGGGAGGGATCAGCGTTACTCGAGAAGATTACTGCATCGTCCACATACAGAAGAATCCTATATTTGCAGGAGGCAGGGAGCTTGTTCATAAAAATGTTAAATAGAAGTGGGCCCAAGAATGAACCTTGTGAGACTCCAGATCTGACTGGTTGTCTGGTTGAGAGGACATCACCGATCTTCACCTGTTGAGAACAGACCCTGAGGTACCTTTCAAACCAACATGTGGTATCCTTTGAAAGACCTAAATGAGATAGCTGTTCTGTCAGCAAGGAGTGATTGACCGTATCAAATGCTTTGGTAAGGTGGCTAAATGTGGCGCCAATGAGTTGGGCATGGTCCAAGGCACGGTGAATGAAGTTCATTAATTCAAGAAGGGCAGTGGTGGTACTGTGACCTTTCCTGAAACCGTGTTGTTGTGGACATTGCAAGTTATATTTTTCTAGATAATCTAGAAACTGTTCAGCCACGATTCGTTCAATTACTTTGGAAAGTGGAGGGATGATGGAGATGGGACTATAATTGCTATGTAAAGTTCTGTCACCGCTTTTATGGAGTGGGGTGACCACCGCTGATTTCCATTTATGAGAGAATTGAGAAAGCCTGAGGGAGCAGTTTATTATCTTAGTAAAGGAGGACAGGACTACATACAGAGTGAGGGCAACTAGTTTCAAGTCAAGAGAATCCCCACTTAATCTGGACTTCCCAAGAACTTTAAGAAGATATTTTTTGGCTGCAGTCTCGGGTATTGTTTTAAAGTGAATGGCTGGTGTGCCTGTTGCTTACCAGGAGCAATATCAACAGTTACTATGGCAGGGGAGGAATCAAAGAAGTTTGGGGGTTGCAAGTGACTTAGGTCCATGAATACAGTATTAGAAGTGTTGGCTATTTTTAAAGGATCAAGGGAGATGGTGCCGTCAATGTTAAGCACTGTGGGAGAAACATTGGAGTTCTTCCCAGTCACCCCAGACATGTTTCTCCAGAATTTCTTACCATCATTCCAGGAGTTTGCTAGGGCACTTCTATAGTATTTGGCTTTCTCAGACCGAATAGCTCTGGTACAGGCATTCCTGGCAGTTCTGTATATCTGCAGGTCAGCTTGTTTACCAGTGTCTCTAGCTCAATATCAAAGATGGTCCCAGGATTTCATAATTTCTATGAGGTCTAGTGTAATCCAGGGGTTATTGAGGCCCTTAATTTTGTGTTTTTTGAATGGGGCATGGGAGTCACAAGCAGCATTGAAATTTGAGATAAAATAGTCCAGGGCAGTGTCCATATAAGTGGCTATACCAATTTGTGACCAGTCTTGTTTTTGCAGCTGTGCTTTAAATGGACCAACGTGGCCATGGGACATCACTCGGCTATTAATAATTTTAGCCGGTGGTCTTGAGAATCTATTTGTCCAGTTGCAGAGGATAGGGGAATGGTCACTTGAGGAATCAGGAAGAACCGCCATGTTTTTGATATGATCAGGACGATTGGTAAGCACCCAATCCAGTAGTGGGTTTTCACTGCTATGCAGATGATACTCAGCTGTATATGTCCTTTCTGCCCAGACAGGATGATGCACTCTCCATGCTAAATAATTGCCTTACTGAGATCAGATTTTGGATGAGTTCCAGCTGGCTGACTGGATAAGACTGAAGTGCTGGTAGTGGACCCAGGTCATCCGGGGCGGGTTTGGGGGCTGGCAAACCATCAGGCTTATTACTTGGTGGTGTGTCGCTCACCACCTCGGATCAGATGCGTAACCTGGGCGTTATTTTTGATGATGGTCTGACCCTAAAATCTCAGGTGTCAGCTGTCATCAAATCCTCTTTTTACCATCTGAGGAATATCGCCCGGGTGAAACACCTGGTCCCTCCAGGTGATCTTCCAACACTGGTCCATGCCTTTGTCACTACCCATCTTGATTACTGCAATTCCCTCTATCTAGGGCTACCAGGGGTTGATATCCGCCACCTGCAGCTGGTGCAGAACGCGGCAGCCAGGCTTTTGACTGGGACTTCTAGAATCAGTCATATTACGCCTGTGCTAAGGAAGCTGCATTGGCTGCCTGTTTGGTGGCGGATCACCTTTAAGGTTGGCTTGCTAACCTTTAAAGCCCTACATGATCAGGGACCTGGTTACCTGCAAGATCTCTTGGTACCCTACTGCCCCATCCGTCCTCTCCGTTCCACCAATGAGGGATTGCTACAGATTCCCAGGGTATGATTGAAGACATCTGGATCTCGTGTCTTCGCTTTTTCAGTGCCAGTCCTGTGGAATTCTCTACCTCGTTGGATGAGAGAATGCCCAACTGTCGATAGATTTAATATTGAGTTAAAAACTTATTTAGTTTAGCTTTCCCTAGTTACGGATGATCTGTTTTAATGTTTTTGTTTTAAATTTGTATCTTTATGTACTTGGTTTTATGTATAGCACCGTGGTTTTGAAAGGCGCTATAAAAATAAAGTTGATTTCTTTTGATTTGATTTAGTGTACTGGTACTCATCTTGTAGTTTACGCTAGTCGGTAACTGCACCAGCTGGGAGTAATTTGAGGCAGACAATGCATCCTTCTGGGTACTAGCACGGAGAGAGAGACAGTTTACATTGAAGTCACAAAGCATTATGACTTCCGAGCAAGGTCCATGAATGTTGATACAACCAAGGAGAGTGTTTAACCCTTGCTCTGTCTGCTTGGGTGGAATGTAAACTGACGCAATGGTCAGCACTTTGTTGTGTGCTCCAAGGAGGATTTTGGTGGTGAGGACTTGCATGTCATTTCCAGTGCTGGGCAGATTCAGGGCATGACCCTTTCGGGATTCTTTTAAGTAAAGAACACAGCCCCCTCCTTTTTTGGACAGCCTATCTTGCCTAAAGATTGTGTAGCTGGGTAAAGCTATGGAAGTATCAGGGATCTTAGATGATAACCATATCTTAACAACTGATCAGATGTCAGGTGTGTGCTGGGTGACCCAGGTTGTAAGGGCATCAGGTTTTGGAGGCAGGCTACATATGTTTATGCTTTGCCAGGGACAGGGTCCCTTGTTTTCCATTGACATTAGATCCAGGTTGAGGAGGACCAGGGTTGGGGTATGTGTTGCCCAAGATGAGCAGTAATAACAGTAGTAAGCATTTAACTAGTTTCTTAAGGTATTTGCTATGTAACTGGCATTTTCTCTTCAAGGATGGCTCCTTGCTGATTATATGATGCATGGACCAGAAACCTGATAGTAGGAGTGGTGTATCGAGAAAAGTATGAGTAATGTGTGTGTGGTGGGCAAGCAGTGGAATTTGGTATAGCCTAAGGGAGTTGTGATTTGTGTGGTTCTGGTTGGTGACACTGGTATCTGTCCAGTAAATGAACAGAGGGTATTCAATAGTATGTACTGTGGCGGGGTAGAGAGGACATTCACCAGCCATGCCTGCAGGGCTGCAGTAATGGGAGGAAAAGTGGGGAAGTTGTCTGGGGCCCCGAGCTCAGGAGGGGCCCACCTGAGGAGCTGGCATTAGCTGGGTTTGGAAATGGGAGCCCATTTCAAATGACTTGTCCGGGGCCCCAAAATTCATAGCTGCAGCCCTGCATGCCTGTGCTGGTATTAATGATGAAGAGGGTGAGCAAGCAGGACAGAGGAAAAGCTATAGTCATTTTTAACATTTGGGAGTTGTGAGTAGGAGTGCAATGTGGAGGGATAAAAAAATGCTCACGCCTATCCAGTTGCGGTCGGGTCAGTTGAGTGCACAGAAATGATATGGTTTCTAGTATGGTTTGAGGATTGGTGCTGTGATGGTTGTTTATGTGCACTTGAGGTAAGCCTCACTATACTTAAAGGAAGTAGATGTAGAGGAAGGGAGAGACAGCCAAGAAGATGCAAAATAAGTAAGGGGTGTTAGGAATTGAGAATCATGACACAGGGGAAAAAGAACAGGTAGCCCTTTAAGACTGGAGAGCTTCCATGAAAGTCTAAGCCAATGGGAGGGGGGAAGGAAAAGAGGAGGGGTTAGTGTGGATTTAATAGAGGCCGGGGTTGAGATGGGTGGGTGGGAAAAATATATTCAAAGTAAAATGAGCCACAAAATACAGCCGTAGTTCTGGAGAGGTATAAAATGCAGAGACTGCAGGCAGCCAATAGTGAGGAGTTCAGATAGGCACTCCTACCAGTAATGGCATGGCACAGTAGGAAGACAACCAATAATGAACCAGTACCAAGAGATCTTGCAGGTAACCATTAACCAATAACCAATAAGAAACATGGTTTTGGGGCCAAGAGGTGGAGAGAAGAAGAATTCAGTGGGCGTACCTTGAGGAGAGCAGCCGGGTACAGAGTGTGGCATGCAGCTCTTGGAGAAAGCCGCAGCTGCTGGCAGGAGGGAAGTGCCCTGTCAGGGGTAATAGCTGTAAGGAAGGAGAGAAGGAAAAGCTGTTAAATTAAAGCAGAGCTTAGTAACAAGCTTAAACAGTGGGAGAGTCTGAATTACAAAGAGAGAGAGGGGTGAAAGCTGAAGACAATAGAGAGGCACTTAGGGGTGTCTGCGCAAAGGCACCAGTACCCTGAGACCAGGTTAACAGAGAATTAGACGTGGGGCGGTGGGGAGGGTATAATGGGAAAAAAGTGAAATCAGCAACAGGGAGGTGAGAAGGAAGGAGGGGTGAAGAGAGAAACCGTTCTGTAAGAGAAAATTACAGTTGGAACCCAACAAATAAATCCTGCAGCAACATTGAACATTCAGATTTACTTTAAATGGCAATCTCCAGTCAAATCATTTGATACTGCACTAGAAGCCTAGAGATTAGCTGAAATAACTAGCAAACAGGAATAGAATCCTAGGTGCCTTTGAAAAATTAAACAGATGCAGCTAGTAAAGTGGCAGGATTCAAAGATAAAATGAAGACTTATTTAGCAATTAAATACCAATTAAACCAGGGCATTTAACAGTAGTAGCTAGCTAAAACCATTAGGGTCCTCTAAGGAGTCAGGAGGTTAACAGGTGCACCAAATAAATCAATAGGCAAAATATATTCAAAGTAAAATGAGTCACAAAACACAGCTGCAATTCTGGAGAGGTATAAAATGCAGGGACCGCAGGCAGCCAATAGCAAGGAGTTCAGACAGGCACGCCAAGCAGTAATGGTGTGGCACAGTAGGAAGGCAACCAATAAGAAACACAGCTTTGGGGCCAAGAGGCGGAGAGAAGAAGAATTCAGCAGGCGTACCTTGAGGAGAGTAGCCAGGTACAGAGTGTGGCATGTGGGAGGTGCCCTGTCAGGGGCAATAGCTGGAGGAGAGCAGCTGGATGCAGAGTGTGGTGTGCAGCTCCTGGAGCAAGCTGCAGCTGCTGGCAGGAGAGAGGTGCCCCGTCAGGGGCAATAGCTTGAGGAGAGCAGCTGGATGCAGAGTGTGGTGTGCAGCTCCTGGAGCAAGCTGCAGCTGCTGGCAGGAGAGAGATGCCCCGTCAGGGGTAATAGCCTGAGGAGAACAGCTGGGTGTAGAGTGCAGTGTGCAGCTCCTGGAGCAAGCTGCAGCTGCTGGCAGGAGAGAGGTGCCCCATCAGGGGTAATAGCTTGAGGAGAACAGCTGGGTGTAGAGTGCAGTGTGCAGCTCCTGGAGCAAGCTGCAGCTGCTGGCAGGAGAGAGGTGCCCCGTCAGGGTTAATAGCTTGAGGAGAACAGCTGGGTGTAGAGTGCAGTGTGTAGCTCCTGGAGCAAGCTGCAGCTGTTGGCTGGAGAGAGGTGCCCCGTCAGGGGCAATAGCTTGAGGAGAACAGCTGGGTGTAGAGTGCAGTGTGCAGCTCCTGGAGCAAGCTGCAGCTGCTGGCAGGAGAGAGGTGCCCCGTCAGGGGCAATAGCTTGAGGAGAGCAGCCGGGTGCAGAGAGCAGCATCTGGCTTCTGGAGCAAGCCACAGCCACAGGCAAGAGGGAGGTGCCCTGTCAGGGGCAACAGCAGTAATGGTTCCACCACCGTTTCCATAAAGAAGTACTTCCTCACGTCTGTCCTGAATCTCCCTCCTGTTAATTTCTACTCATGACCACATGACCTGAAGTTGGTGTTCAGGGTAACTAATTTCCAACAGTTTATCTTGTTAATTCCTTTAAGGCAGTTGAAGGTCTCTATCATATCTCCCCTCTCCTTATGGTTTCCTGTGAGTACATATTTAGTGCCTTGAGGTGCTCCTCATAGGATCTACCCTGCTGGCCCTGAATCATTTTTGTTACTCTGCGCTACACTGTTTCCAACCTATCCCTATCCTCTCTGAAGTGAGGGCTTTAGAACTGGACACAGTACTCCAGGTGAGGCCTCACCAGTGATCTGTATTGGGGAGTATTACCTCTTTTATTCTGTTATTAATACCTCCCACCTCCGATACATCCCAGCATCCTGTTAGCCTTGCCATAAGCCTTCTTGTACTGGCTTGTTTGTTTGAGGGAGTTACTGATGATAACTCCTAGATCCTGTCCCTCTTCTCTAGTGCTAATTCCCACCCCACGCATCCCATACTCCATCTTGGGGTTCCTTTTCCCTAGATGCTTTTCGTTGCACTTTTTGGCACTCTACACTAAACTATACAAAACTAAAATAACTAAACTAAACTAACTAAAATAATTAAACTTGGCGAACATATCCATGTTACATGTTTCTCTAAATCCTGACACTGTGGAGAAATCTGGATAAGAATTTTAAAAATTAAATGGAAATAACTTAAAATTAAATGTTGATTAAAAGTTTGGCAACCTACAGCTCATCCCTTTCAATCTAGGACTCTAATATTTGGTACACTTATCTATACTATTGGTACCTGAATACCTGTCAAATTTGATGTTGCCAGGATTCAAACTTTGAAAACTAGACCCTCTCTGCCCTCTTTAAAGAATCGACTCAGGCTCTCTCCTTTTCCTCCATATTCATGTCACCCCCCCCCAATTCCTCAATTCCCTTTCTCACCCCAGCTTCCCCTCCCTTCTGTCCATAGGCTCCTAAACCTGGAGCCCCCATAACTCCTGCTCTGTTCCATTCATGTGTGTGCATTACCTTACCAAACCCTAACCTGCATCCCCATCCTCTTTGCCTTCCCCCACCTGCCAAAATATCTACTCATGCTCTCTTCTCCTCCTTCCCCCTGTTCCTGTCACCCCTCCTGATTTCTAGTTCCTCTTTCTCACCATAGCCTATTAACTCGATTTTGTACCTTCAGGCTTTTACTGTATGCCTCTCAGTTTGTATTCCCTAAACACTTGCTGCTCTGTATTGTTGCCAATTGTATACTGCACTTATATTTGATATTAACAACCCCTCTGATGTTTGTACCTGTCTGTATGCCTATTCCCTCTCCCCTTTCTACCAAGTTGAACCTGGAAATGAGCCTCATCTCAGTGTGCCTTTCCATGCTATCAAACTTTTAAATAAATAGATAAAATAAAAATTTAAAATGTGATGAAGTTCGGTGAAATTTTGGAACTGTATTAACTTAGTCATAACTCAGCCTTCTTTTGAGCTATAGATATGACATTTAGCATGATACTTTGTTTATAGTAGCTCTAATGGTGTGCTAACTATCACAACATTAGGATGCATTGTCTGAAAATAATTGGTGCTCAAGTTCAATATTTTTTTTTCCTTTGTGGGGCATTTCATGACATTTTTTATCTGCATTTAACTCATGCACCTCTGGAGCTGGAAATCTGAAACTGGGCACATATATGAATGTAGTAATGGCCCATATACCCACAAAACTTTATAACATTTTGATGAATGCTTTAAAATTATAGTAAGCTAAAATATAAATGTTGGCAAAAGGTTTGGCTACTATAGCACAGCCCCCTTTAAGGCTTGAGACTTAAATCTTGGTGCACATAATCATGTTGCAAACTTGTCTAACTCCTGAAACTGTGAAGAAATTTGGATACAAGTTTTAAAATTAGATGGAAAACAATGAAAATTGAATATTGATTAAATGTTTGGCCACCCATAGCTCAACACTCATTCAGTCATGGTCTCTACAATTTAGTGCACTTATGCAGGCCATCTGTACCTTTATACCTGCCACATTTGGTACCATTTGGATACGTACTTGGAAAACTAGGCCAAAATACCTGACACTTAAAATTTGGACAAATTCTGCAGAATGTTTATATAAATTCTATGAAATTCCACAGAATCAGACTGGTAGTTCCACAGGCATTATGATGACATAATTTTATATTCTGCACAGCTCTACAGTTATGTGCATTTCTATAGTTGTGATTAAGTTTGTCTCTTAGAAAGTGCAGGGTATCAAGTCCCCAATTAAATGAAAACAAATCCTCACACAGTTGCATAATCAAAAATGTGACATAGCCCATTTGCAATAAATTTACTTGATCCCCCTCGAGGCGCAAAAACTCCAGACAGAATGGGTTGAGAAAGCAACTGACAGTTCAGGAATGACCAAAACCCAACAGGTGGCAATCTTATTTCATAAGCATCTCCCCATTCAATTTCTAGACACAAAATATAGCAAAGTTGTCCACTGGGTCATTGTCAGACTATCCCTTAATTCAGATAAGATGGCCTGTGGAATATTTATGAGCCTAGTGAAGACACTGCAACCTCCTTCCCCAAGATAACACTAGCCATAATGGACCTGCATTAATCAGGAAACAATCTTATACTAGGTGGGGAAATTAACAAAGTTTGAGACCCTATACTAGATTAGCTATGAAGCACAGCCCTATCTCCCACCAAATTCAGGAAGGCTTTATCACAGTTGGCATGAGATTTCACCCTGTTGAAACCCCTTGAGAGCTGTGAACAAATAGATAGGTATTTCCCTATTCATTCAGCAAGACATGATACTTGTAGTAGGTAGGAATTTTTTCTAATTGAAGATGCTACTGTACTATCAGTTCTTTCGTTAAACAAGGGACCAGTTGTTATCCCAGACCATGCCACTGACTCTCTGGTATGGATACTGGGTCAGTCCATCCTACCTCCCCCAAATGGGATCTTTAACTTCAAACCCTAGCTAAAAGCATAAATTCACTTCTACTTTGCTAACAAGGACACCCCTGACATGTCTAGGACTATGTTGCGGGATGCCTTCAAGATGTTTCTTAGGGGGAGGATTACCAGTTGCTCAATGCATGCAAAATGCCAACGCATTCAGCAGCTCACTCAACTGTAGGAAGCCATCAAAGAGCAAGAAAAAGAGTAACACCTTGATTAGCCGCCCCATAGTTAAAATGTCAGATCCTGAACCTCAAGTACCAGATTAACTCCCTCACCCATACTGCAGCTAGAAGTGTAATTTAGTGTGCTTCCCATAAATACTGGGAGTCTGGGGAAAAGGCTGGAAAGTGTCTGGCCTATCTGGCAAAGATGCAGCAAACGTCCAAGGAAATTGCCAATATAAAGATGCACAGTAGGCAGATCCTGACAGCCAAGGCATATATCAACAAGGCATTTCAGGGCATTTGCTCTGGGGTTCTTTGTAGTCCTTTTCCTTCTCTATTTTGGGCTCCCATGACCCAAACAAATAACATCCACCTTAAGGGGTGGCTGGCTGCCTCTCCCTGGGTAAGACACAGATATGGCACACTGATGAGTCCAAATGAGGAGGAAACACTTTTATGTGTCTGCTGTTCTTAGCCTTTGCTGATTGCACTGTGAGGCAACCCAACACCAAGCAATTCTGGTTAAAGTTGAGCCAGTCAAAATTCTCTCATCATGATTTGTATATGTTTCCCATGATTCTTTGCATTATCGGGGTATGTGCAGTTGTGTTCTCTTTAAAATGTGGCTGTATGACCAACATCCTCTGGGATAACCCATGCCACAGGGCATTTCCTTTGGGGTTCTTTGTAGTTCATGACAGGACTTTTATGTGAATCTATATTCCTTACAGCTAGAGCCCTCCCAGCCTTCATTAACACACTTCTTGGGAAACAGTACACTCTCCAACATATGAGAAGAGCAGGCAAAGGCCTTAGACCAGTCAATTTTACTGCAATATATCAGAACAGCTGTCAAAGCTCTCCCCAAAGGGAAAACCCCTGGCCCAGATGACTCGCTGATAGAATTTTTCCACACCTTTCAGATGAAACTGGATGCAAGACTCCATGAAATGTACGTGGTGGCACAAGCACATGGCTCTTTCCCCCTTGCTATGTCCCAGGCCCTCATTATCCTGCTTTCCAAACCTGGGAAGGATGACCAGCAAATGCTGAACTATCACCCAATCTCTTTGCTTAGTTTAAATGCCAAAATACTGGAAAAACAGTTGGCACTCTGGTTGCAACATGTTATCTTTAACATCCTTGACCACCATCAAATGGGTTTCATAACAGGAAATAGGGCCATGGATGATCTGCAGGACCTATTCAGTGCCATATGGACAGGCACCAAACAGCTTCAATCAGTATGAGTACTGACATTGAGAAGGCTTTTGATTCTGTTGAGTGGTCATACCAACATCAGGCTATGGCTGCAGCAAGGATCGGATCCTCCTACATGACATGGGTGAAGGTCCAATATGCAAACCCTTCAGCCTGAGTTCTTTTTTTTTATCATTTAGTACACTTTATTAACATGTTTAAGACACATCTTCCATACAGAATGGCATTAAACATATCAAAACTGACCACTCCACTTATCTCCCACCCTCCTACCCTCCCCCATCCCAATTGGTCCTATAACATGTTTAGCTAGTACGGTTTCCTTCCTCCCCCATGCTACAACCCCCCGCCCGGGAGAACTGGGACATGAATATATAGGTAAAGTGAAAAAAAAGACAAACAACTATCTTTTTCATACTGCAGAACCTCATATATTTAGCTTCCTACCTTCTTTGAATTACATGCTCTTCATATCTAGCAGGTGGAACAGTCATCTTCTATAGATCCTTATACCTCCCAGCTAAAAACAGTGAATACTTCTCCCACCTATTTTTAAAAATATCTCAAGTATGGAATTGTGATGCTATTGCCTGTTCAGCATAGTAGGCTGTATTCAATTCCTGTATCCATTCCCTAATGGAAGGTGGGGTTTCTCTAATCCAATGCCTCATAATTACAAGCAGTGACACTGCTTAGGTGAGGGCCATATAATACTGAAAAGTCTGATTCGATATGGCTGAGAGGTTGCCAAGTGCACATGTTTCAACATTAAAAATCTCTCTCTTTTCAAAGAAGGGTAACAAGAAGATCTTTACTTGCTGCCAAAAGTTCTGAATACTGGGGCATGTCCATACCATATGCATAAGAGAACCAGGCTCTCTTTTACACCTCTGGCATAATTTACTTTGCTTCTTGTCCATAAAATGTCTTCTAATCAGTGTATAATACAAATTATGGAGTACATTAAATCTGACCAGACGTGCTCTATCTTGTGTTACCAATTTATAGTTATTTTTCCAGACTGATTCCCAGATGGATTCATCATAGGAAAGGTTTGCGGCCTGTTGCCAATAGAAAGCTATTGGAGAAAGTATCTCCTCTGCTCGATTGGTCAACAATTTATAAATCTACACTATGGATTTTGGCTGCGTAGCCCATTTAAAAATCCCCTTAAAGAATTCCAAAGCCCGAGCAGACCACGGTGGTTTCCCAAGTAATGCCTTTACACATTGCTTAATTTGTAAATATTTAAATGAGGGAAAGTCTGTCAGCTGAAAAGTTGTTTTAAGGTCTTAAGGGGTCAGAAACTTGTGATCTTTAACTAAGTCTGCAACTTTGGCTGTTTCTATCCTTTTCCAAAATGTTGGAGAAATAGTCTTGTTTCCTAATTGGAAATTCAAATTATGGACTAAAGGCTGACCTAAATCTCTCCTGTTATCCAATTTAAAATAAGCACACAGCTGAGAATGGGCCTCCATAGTCCAAGCTAACAGCGTATGCCTCCAGGACTGGGGTATTTTTTTATCTGCAGTATAAAGTAATGATGTTAACGAAATATTACTAGAGAGGGCAATTTGTCTCTCAGTCTCATACCATGTCAGATTAGGAGGAACACATTCCTGAGGTGCCAGCCATAAAGAATATTTAGAGGTCTGGAAAGCCAAATAGTGTAAAAAAAAGATTAGGAATACCTAGTCCTCCCCTCTCTTTCCCACACATTAATTTGTTTATTGTCCTTCTAGGTTTTTTGTCATTCCAGAGGAAAGCAGATCATATAGAATTAATCTTTTTGAACCATGACTTAGGGAGAACTAAATTCAACATAGAAAGGGGATACATTAACCTGGGGAAAATAGCCATCTTAATTAAATTGACTCTACCCCATAGGTATAAGGGCAAGGTTTGCCATCTCTTTAGGTCTTGCTGTATCTGTATTACTATAGGATCAATATTCAAAGATTTCAGCTCATTAATGTCTTGTGTAAGTTCTAAACCTAAAAAGGTGAGCGAACTAGAAGCCCATTTCAAACCCCTCTCCTCTACTTCCTTCTTAGTACATGCAGGCGTCAGTGATAGTACTACTGTTTTATGGCGATTAAGTTTATATCCTGACACAGAACTGAAATCATCTATTAATCTCAAAACTGCCGGTGTCGATTCACGCCACGAGGAGAGATGCATGAGAATGTCGTCTATAAACATTGAAATTTTATATGCGTCAGGGCCAATATTTATTCCTTTAATTTCCATTGTTGCATTAATTTTTCTAGCTAAGGGTTCAATATATAAATTAAAAAGCATTGGAGACGGAGGACAGCCCTGTCTGGTTCCTCTTGATAACTTAAAGTTATTGGAGATGACCCCATTACATGCAACTCTTGCTGAAGGAGCTGCATATAGGACCGCAATCCATTGACTATATTCTTGGGGTATTCCATATCTGGGTAAAAGATCAAATAGATATTTCCAACTCACTCTATCAAACACTTTTTCTGCGTCGAGGGACATGAACACCTTATCAGTATCCGTATCCCCCGACGCGGAAAGAAAATGGCATATTTTCCTAAAATGGTCGCTTGAATGCCTCCCTTCGACAAATCCCTCTTGGTCCGGTCCTATCAAATTGTCCCATACCTTTTTAAGTCTGGCTGCTAATACACTGGCTAATATCTTGATCTCAATGTTTAATAATGAGATTGGTCTATAATTCTCCGGACAAGTCTGGTCTTTCCCCGGCTTGGGTATAACCACGATTCTAGCTTCAAACAATGCCAGTTCTTTTACTTCAGCTGAATGCATATAATTAAATAGTATCTGTAAGTATGATGCCCACTCCTCTTTAAATGTTTTATAAAAAGCCGAGGGTACCCGTTGGGACCTGGTGCCTTGTCTACAGGCAGCCTATCAATTGCTTCTCTAATTTCCTGTAGGGTAACCTCCCCTATTAATGTTGAACTTTGAGCTGCTGTAAATTTTGGCATCTGGATATCCCTGAAAAAAAGCTTCAATTTATTCCCATAATCTAAATCTATATGTTGCGACATATACAGTTCTGTATAATACTCTTGAAAGATTTTAACAATTTCCTCTGAGTTAGAATTTAACTTCCCTGTTTCCCTGTCTCATATTGCTGTTACCCATCTAGCCTCTCTTTGTTGTTTTATTTTATTCGCCAGTAATTTTCAGGCTTTTTCACCTTGCCCAATATATGTCGCTTTCCACTTTAAAAATGTTTTCATAGTGATGTTTAGACTGTATGTTGCATATTTTGCTCTTAGGGAATGAAGTTCCACCCAAATTTTCTCATCTGTATCTTGACTCAGATGTTGTTCTAGAAACCTTATTCTAACTAACCATTCCTCCACCTCTATTAGCTTTCTCTGTTTCCTATTAGTGGCAAGTCTAATGAATTCTCCTCTCCATGTCACTTTTAAAGCACCCCATAAAATATATTTTTTTCAAAATAGATTTTTGGTTGGATTCCCAGGAATCTTTAATGAATTTTCACATCTTTTGCACTATCTCATCTTCTGCCAACATTTGTATATTTAGAGACCAGAATTTATAAGCTCTCCTAAAGGATGAAAATCCCAATTTTATCCAAATGGGTGAATGGTCAGAAAGCACTCTAGGATATATCCCCGTATCCTCAACTGTATGTAATGTGGTTGAACTTAGAAGAAAAAAGTCAATACTGGAATATACCTTATGGGGAGGAGAATAAAATGTATAGTCTAGATCTAGGGGATGAAGCAGCCTACACGGATTGGCCAGTCCTGAATTGCTCATTAATTCTCTTAGGGCCCACTGTGCTGGAGATAGTCCTGATCTTTTCTTGTATGTTCTATCTAGATCGTTTGTATATACCACGTTCCAGTCTCCCCCTAGAAGACAAGGGACATTAGGCACCAAAGCTATGATCATAGCTAAAGGTGGAAAAAAGGTGGGAATGTCTGAGTTAGGACCATATATTGAACCTATGAGAATTTCTACTCCCGCTAAATTCCCAAGCGTTAGTATATATCTCCCATACTGGTCATGCCAGGATTTAATTTCCATAAAAGGGACATTCTTATGTTTGAGTATTGCTACTCCTCCTCTTCTTTCACTGTTACCTGCCCCAAAGACCTGGCCAACCCAAAGTTTCTGTAACTTCGCAACTTGATTGGTAGTAATGTGCGTCTCCTGTATCATCACAATATGTGGATGATATCTGTTCAGATGTCTTAAAATAGTGTACTTTTTTGAATTATCTTTTCCACCTTTTATGTTCCAAGACATTATATTCCAACTGCCCATTTATGTATCAGATTGATGGCCGTAGTTGATTGATAGTCCTGCCTACTCCAGCTCTCTCTAGGAATACTGTATTCTACTCCCTGTCCCAGTTGACCCCCTCCTGTAGATCTACCCCACCCCCACTGACTCCCTAATGTCTTTTCCCTCCATCAGCCCTACTCTCCTTACTATTATCCAGGCCACTAGCCCACTCCTAAACTTTCTAGCAGTCATGCCCCTGAGTGAGCAGCCTCTGCACCCGCTTAATAGCATCCCCTAGGGGTCATCTACTCCACTACAAACCTATCAGCTACACCTACTAATCCTGTCCTAATATAGCTGCACCTAAGGGCTTCTCTTGTAGCTGCATCCTTGAGATAGATAACTTCTTTCTCTCCCCCTCTTATTATTTTTTTTTATTGTTTCCCAAAAACATTCTAACCGCAGAAACTGTAACTTCCCTTTATGTTAACTTGTCTATCTGTCTTAAATATAAAACAAATTATCCCCGTTGAATACTCTTCTATAAAATAAGATATAACAGGATGAATGCAAGAATGAACTTTAACATCAAGTCCATAAATAGTTCAGAAAAAAATTGCATCTCGACATAATAGATGTCTCTAAATTACTATGTCTCAGGAACTCCTCGCTAAGCCCGAACTCTGACAGTAGGTGGACCTCCAATCTCATTTATCGCTTGGCTCTTCCCCGGGCTGTAGGTAACAACACTGACTGTCCCTTGAGTCCAAAAAACTCTGTAACATAAAAACAAATTCTCCGAAAAACACCCATGAGTTCTCAGTATGTTCGCCCCTGCCAAAGCTCGTCACCAATAAATTCAAGCATCCAAAAGATCCTCCGACATGCCTGTCCCAAATCTCCACATTTGATGACAGCAGCATGCCATGTTAGGACCCTATCTCTATATTATCAGCTACCTTTCCCGAAAAGATCTGGTAGCCTGTTATGTAAGTCTGTTGCAGCTTGGGTGGCAGACTCATATCTCTGGGTTCCTGAATCGAGTGTCACCTCTAGTCTCACTGGAAATAGCATCCTGTGCTTTATTTTAGCTGCCTACAGCTTGGTCTGTATTGGTCGGTAAGCAGCCCTGTCCTGTCTGACTTTAAACGTTAAATCAGGGACTACTCTCAGCTTCTTGCCTTCCCATTCCAATTTTTCTGCATTTCTAGCCACCTTGAGTAGGTAATCTCTATCCAGATAATTTAATACTTTAAAAATGATGGGATGGGGCAACTGGTCCAGAGGAGGTCTTGGTCTCATCGATCTATGTGCTCATTCAATCACATATGTAGGGCCATTTGGTGAGGGGTCTGCGATGCATGTACAGAGCTTCTGCATAAAGGATATAGTATTATTCCCCTCCTCTCCTTCTGGAAGCCCTAATAAAACCAAATTGTTGTGGCACGATCTTCCTTCCAGATCATCGACTTTCTCATCTAGCTTTTTAACTGACTTTTTGAGAGAAATGTTTTCCATTTCCAACTTATGCACTCGATCCTCTACTGACGAAACACGGGTCTCTGTATCCGACACTTGTATTATTAGACCTGACAGGGAAGCCTTCCAATCTCGGAATTCCTCAATCAGAGAGAATAATGCCATTTTAATAGTAGAGATGTCCTCTTGAAGTTGTTCTGTCGGAGTGTTCATGGTGTTTGAGTTCAGATCTATGTTCAGAGAGAAGCTTCTATGTGGCCTTTTGACCTCCAGCGCCATCATGTCCTTTGTATCCTCTTTGTCAGAATCGCTACAGTTCATTTCTTTAGACGTCTCCATGGTGGCTTCTTTTCAATCTCCGAGGTTTAACCAGTAGGCTATCACTGTATTATAGAGTGAATTATGCCTTAATATCTATTGTAATTAGTAGCTTTAGTCAACAAAACAGCGGAGCTGCACCTACATGCTGCTTACTCCTCTAAGGGCATCATGTGAATCCCTTCAGCCTGAGTTCTAACTAACGGTCAGGCCTCACAAATTCTTCCCACTGGCCAGATGCACAATGCTAGGGTGCCTTTATCACCATGCCTGTACCTCATAGCCATGGAACCCTTGTTTAGGAAGCTAATACAGATGCCCACTGTTGAGGAGATAAATGTGGGCAATGCTGCCATTAAAATACTGGGAACTGGGGACACCTCTGTGGTAGCTAATCAACTTGGTGGTTGTTGACAGTGGCTTCTCACCTCAGCTTTAGAACCCAAATGACAAATACTGCTCCACTGATGGATGGAGGCATCCCCTTCATGCTCAAAATGAATAGCAGCTCTCTGTCAATTTCTAGAGTATGAATGAATATCTCATGCCTCTCAACCTGACCTCCCTAGGTTCTACCATATATGGAACCCCTTTCTGAAGCATACCTCTGCCCCCCCAACTCTGAACCAGGGCATTTGGATTCTGTCTGTCCCCAGTCTCCATGCCCTCACTCAACCCCTGATACTCAGACTGCACTTATGAGACAGAGAACCCCACCCACAACCACATCCAAGCTTTCAAATCCTGCTCCCAGGTAGGCCTGCTCCCCTTCCCTATTACCCAGCAAGGGGTCTTCTTGACTAAGATCACTAACGTAGTTTACAATTGTCTACTGCTTCTGATAGCTGAAATTTGTATTAGCAGTCAAGTGGTAGTAATAGTAATAATAGTAGTAGTGTTTTTTTTTATTTTGGGCACCCTTCCCCATAGATTTTGGCACCCTTACAAAATAAAAAGGAAAACAGCATTAGGATACAACATATATAAAACTAAAATACAATACATATAAATCAGTTAAATACAACCTTTAAAATTCAAACAAGCCAGTTTCTAAGCTGTTTAGTGGCATGAATATGTTCCTCATGCCCCAAAGGCCTCTTGGAAAAGTAACATTTTTAGATGTTTTTTAAATACCTCCAGGGAAGGTGCCTACCAGGAGTACAACAGCAACAAATTCCAGAGGATCGAGGCATCCACCTCAAATGTCTGGTCCCTGGCAGATTTTAACCTAGCTCTAGGGACCACCAGGAGGGCCTCCCTGCTGATCTGAGAGAGTGACTCAGAGAGTAGGAATGCAAAAGCTCCTTCCAGTTGCCCAGACCCAACCTGTGCAAGGCCTTATACTGAAGTGATGTGCCAATGCACTAGCAGACAATGCAGTTTGCATAGCACTGGCATAATATGACTGAAACTTGAATGTCCAGTCAACAGCCAGACCGCCACATACTGCAAAAGCTGCAGGCATTGCATCGCACCTCCTCTGACCCTGTGATAGAGTGCATTACAGCAGTCAAGCCCCGAGGTAATGAATGCATGTTCCAGCATGGCTAGATCATTAGGGGGAATAAGGCATTTAATTCAGGCAATGTTCCAGAGATGATAAAAACCAGTCTGGATAACAGCCAACACCTGAGCATCAAGTGTCAGCTCATTGTAAAAATGCCCAAATTCTTCACCTTAGGGGAGGTTTTCAGTACAGTTGGACAAATAAAAAACCCTAACCTATCCCCAGAGGCCCCCATTCTCCCCCTTCATTCTAGCTCAACCACCAGTACTTCAGTCTTCCCCGGGTTGAGCCCCAGCCAGTTCAATGACGTCCAAGCCCAGATCTTGGAAAGCAATTATTTAGCATGTTGACCACATCAGATTTTCTGGGTGTGAAGGACAGGTAGAGCTGAGTATCATCAGCTTAGCAGTGAAATCTCAGCTCATACCACCTTATGACCTCACCCAGGGACAACATATACACTGTGAACAATACGGGGGAGAGGACAAAGCCTTGTGATCCTCCACAGGGCAGGGCTGTTAGGCCTGAGGAATAATTTCAGAATCACCCTTTGGGACCTGACCCAGAGAAAAGACCCAAACCAGCTGATGACCTTGCCTGTGAGTGCAGCATATTCCCTCCACCTGTCCAACAACACCCCATGGTCCACAGTGTCCAACACTGATGAGAGATCAAGGAGAATGAGAATTGATCACTCTCCTCTATCCCTCACCCTGAGCAGGTCATTCAGAACCTTTACCAGCATACTATGCTGTACATAGCCCTATACCTGGACTAGAAGTGGTTCATAAATCTGGAAGTCCATGAGGCGACTCTCAAGCTGTTCTGTGACCACCTTCTCAAGAATCTTCCCTAAAAAGGGAAGTTTGAGATAGGCTTGTAATTCATCAAGATGTCAGGGTCCAGAGATGTTTTTCAGCAAGGGATTCACCAGATCTTGTTTAAAGGACTCTAGTAAGACTCCCGCTGCAAAGGAACACCTGACAATCCCCGCAAAAACTGGGCCCAGGATGCCGAAGCAACTAACAAGTAAATGTGTTGGGCCCAGGTCAAGGTCGCAGAATGTTGGTTTAAGCCCTGAGATCACTCTACAGTCCTCTATCGTCATCACCATCTGGAACTCTCCTCAGGTAGACCTAGTGTACCTGTCCACTCAAGGTCCACCACTGTTGGATGATGGTATTCTGCTTGAAATTACAGCCCTAATGGAGAACACTGTGAAAGAAGAACCAAGCAAACTCCTCACACGTCTGAGCCAAAAAGGCTCTAATGGATTCCAGACAGGCAGGATGTAATAGCCTGTCTACAACCGAAAGAGCTGAGCCTGTGAATTCTTCCCAGCTACAATCATCCTAGACATACAAGCTCTTTTTTTGGATGATTGCATTCTGATACTCATTGTAATGAGCAATCAAAACCAGTCTTTCCTCCTGGGACCTGGTCTTCCACAAATGCCTTTCTAACATCCACCGCCTGGTTTTCAGCATCCTTAGCTCACCATTAAACCAAGGTGAGCTGAAGCATGAAACCGGCGGGTGTACATGGATTGGTGCCAAATGATCCAGGGCCTCCATGACAACCCTATTATAAGCTGTCATGGCATTCTTCAGACTGTCTGAGCAAGCCTCCAGCACAGACAAAATGTTCAGTTCCACCATCAGTCCCTCTGATCACAAGCCTTTCAAAGGGCAGAACTGAACCATTTCAACAGGGGAAGGGACATTTGGGGAGGGGGCTCTGAACCTGAAGCTGACGGTGCAATGATCCAACCAAATGACAGGATCAATCTTGATGGTGTCAATTTCGACTTGCAGGGAAGACACCAGATTGAGTGCATGTCCAGAGTGGTGGGTCCCAGTCGTGGTCTCAAGAGCACGGCCAAAAGCCTCCATATTGAACATGAAGTCCCTGGCCCCAGACTGCATTCTGGATAAGTATTTGATAACACTACATGCTATTATTGAGAAAATTATATGCTGCCCTGAATTAATCTATGTGTGCACAACTTTTTTTTTCATCTACATCTTATCTACATTTTATCCCTCTGGAACACACTGTAGGCTGCTAGCTCCACCCTGTCCCTGAAACTCACGTTCATCTGCCATTCCTCCAGAACCACTGAGCCACACTTCTACCATGGATTTCTCGCATGGTGGGGCCTGGAAGGGGAGGGCTATCTTCCCCCCACCGAGGATTGACAATCCAGATATGGGCTTCGGTGATCCACTGATGGAGCGGAGCACGGGCTGGCAGGCAGAGCTTCATGGAACCTATGGTTACCCTTTTTCCTCCTGGTTTTTCTCCCACATTGCAGCACCATGGGTATGTGCACGTGGAGGTGCACTCGTGCTACGTAGCTGTGCTTCTTGCTTCCCAATCTCTGATATTGGCACTCGGCCTCCACCAGGTGTCAGCCAAGGAGTGGGACAATTGATCCTCTCACCCTGGGAAAGGAGAGCAGTCAGATGGACGCTCAATCCTCTCCTTCCCCTGCCGACCCCTGGCAACTCGAGCTTGCTCCCGAGCATGGGTTTCCGACTTGCTGTGAGGTGTGGCATCCAGCGCCTCAACCCTCAGCACCACCAGGCAAGTTTGTTCACAACTATTTTGAAAATCTTTTGTAATTCACTGTTTTAACTGTTGTATACATTGCTGTATTAATGTAAATTTTCAATAAAATGTTTTAAACAAAAATGAAAAATGATAGAACATAGTTTGTTGATCCCTCACCATGAGATCACATGTCACACTGACAAATGTAGAGTCTGTGCAGTGACAGGGCTGAAATTCCAACTGGAGAAGCTCATAGATGTCATATTGTTCCAGGCAAACCTCGAGCTGCACCACTACAACCTTCTTGATAATATTCCCTTAAAACAGAAGATATGAGACCAGTCTATAATTCACTACAGCATCAGGGCCCAAGGATGGATTTTTCAGGAGGGGTCTTACCGCCACCATTTTTAGGGCAGATGGAAAAAGTCCTTCCTTATGGAACACCCAATAATCTCAGTGATAACTGAGCACAGGGATTCCTGACAGCCCAAAAGTAGCCTGGTATGTCCAGTATACAGCAGGTGGTCTGCAATCATGAGATCACCCAGAGCACATCTTTCTCAACAACTGGTCAAAACTCAGCCTAGGTTAACAGATCATGTATGCCCCTTGTAGGATGACCACCCCCAGCCCTTGACATAGCACCTGAGGAAATCCCGATCGAATGGAGGACATCTTGTCAAAATAGAATCTGCAAACTTCTTGCACTTTTCTGCAGAAATAAAATTGAGTGGACAAAAGCAGTACAGCACATTTACAGCACAGTGAAACCAACATAATCATGGGGCTAGGGAGCAGGCCTTATGAGGAGAAGCTTCAGGACATGGACATTTACAGCCTAGGGAAGGAAAGGGAAGGGAAAGGGTGACATGATAAAAACATACAGTATAAGTACCTGCATGGGATAATTAGAGTAAATGACAAGGAATTCTTCTCCTTGAGTTTAAAATTCAGGGACCAGGGGAAACTCACTAAAAAATTCAGAGTGGAGTTCAGGAAAGACATCCACAAGCACTTTTTCATGGAAAGGGTGGTGGACAAGTGGAACAAACTGCCAGAAGAAGTTGGAAAGGTCAAATTGGTCAATACGTATAAGCAGTGATGGGACACGGATACAGATTTATTCAAAAGAGGGCATAAGTTAAGAGGCAGGATGGTCCTTAGGGCCAGTGTAGATTAGTTATGTAGGGTGGGCAGCTTAAATGGGCCAATAGGTTTTTTTTTTTTTCTCCCATCAATGTCTGTGTTTCTATACATCTGTTACTGAGGTCACACACAAGAAAACAGGTTCTTGGCTCCTTCAGCATTCATCAGTTCCTGTTAGCCTATTCCCCAATTGATATCACAATACTCTGATTATGATATCACCGTACATCCCATGGCAATATACAGTAATGCCATATTACAGAGGACCATAACTTCAGGGTGTGAATAAGACATGGCTGAGTAAACTCCAAAAGCTTTTTAGATCCCGTTTTTCAGAAAATGTCATAAGCACTTAGCAAACGTCAGGAGAAATCTGTGGAAGATATTGTAGAACAAGGGAGTACTCTTCACAATTCAAAGCTCTCCCTTGCCCTGAGTGTGAGACACTCTCATACTATAGAGTGTCTCACTCACAGATGTCCCGGAAATGGGCATGTTCAAGGAACTTTTTAAAAATGTTTAATATTCTTTTTTCAGCATTTTTGGGGCCAGAAAAGGCACAATGAGTGAAGGCGTGTTTTTTTTCCAGATGCAGCCCAGAAGCATGGGGAGGTTAAATGACTTGCTCAGGGTCATGCACTATGCAAGTGGAAGTTGTGGGATTCAGGCCAGAGTCACTGGATGTACAAAGCTTGTTCACAGCTTCTCACTCTAATCTCTAGGCTATACTGGTAGCCTCGAGAAACAAATGTATTAGCTGGGATATGAACCCAGGCTGCCCAGGGTACCACTTCATTGCACTGCCAGCTACACATACTGTACACACTATTAATTAGATTTCAATCAATAATACATTAATACTGATATGGAGACCACCATCACAGCCACAAGAGTGGTCCCACCTGCACTCCTAGGGGAATCAGAACTGCTCACCTTTGGTTTGTGTTTCTCATACCCAAAGACTGTGCATGACACCTCTCCCAAAGCCACAGGAGTGGTCTCTGTGACAACATCAAAACCTACATATGAAATGCAGTATGAACTGTGTTTGTATATTAAGTGTTCCAAAGTCTTCCCAGCAGTGTCTACATCTCATTAAAAAAGGTCAACAGGGCACAAATAGCTCACTGGTTTCATTGATCTGCCTTTGTTTAGATAGGTACATATTAATTCTTTATTTTTTTTCCAACTGAACCTCCACCAGCACTATAGGAGCACTGAGTTGCTGGCATGAGGAGAAGGACATTTTTTGCCTTTAGTATAGATGGGAGGTACTAGTAGGGTAGCCACTTATAAATAGGTAATTGCTTTATAGTGTATGGTGGAATGCGATTGTGTATGGAAATCCATACACCGCAAAAAGTTGTTCTGCTGCAGTAGTGACGTACTCACTAAAGCAGAACAACCTTTCATTCTTGTGTTAATGATGACATCATAATACAAGGGACTACAGCAGGTGCTGTGATTCGTCTCCTGCGGTGTGAGAGTGGCACATGAGTGTGCTGGACAGTGGCAGCTGTGAATTGAGGGCGTCGGCAGAACTGATTAAAAATATGGAAAAGTGAGTGTTTTTTTCTTCTTTTCAGTCACCATACACTATATAGAACAGTGTATGGTTAGCCATACACTACATGGCTATTCTTTCACCTTGTAGATACAATGCCGACTTGGAGACCTCTCGAGCTTCGCTCTTGAGGTCATCAGTCGGCATTGTATCTTCTTGTTGGAAGAATTGCCTTGTTGTGTATGGTTACCCGTACACTTTAAAGTAAAATCCAAGTGTTTTCTTGTTTTTGTAGCAGCGGGGGGTGGGCATTCTGGGAAGTGGGGTACAACTAGATGGCAGGGAAATGTTTTAGTAAATGCTGTTTATGCACTGGGTCCTGGAGGAGGCACAGAGTTATTTGTCTTATAAGAATAGGATCAGGTGTCAGGAGACAGGGGGTGAGCAGTCAAATCACAACTGTTTCTTTTCTTCATACTGGCATTATATATGCCTTTTGGAATTAATTAGGTTGAACTGTGTAACATTGATCTGCCTAATTTTACCTGGGAGAGTGAAGCAAAGCATTGCCCACTGAACCCACATGTATAAAGATATATCAAGCTCACCTGGAGTTCCCTTACAACCATCACTGCATCACTGTGTCATACCATCAAGGTCATGGGCCTGGTGCCTGTTTCATGGCTATCTACTGATGTTTCCCCACAGTGTAGCAAGCAAAGCCATGGTTACATACAGTAGTGTCATACTAAGCCATGCATGTGCAAAGTGCCCTGACCGTCAGTTCTCCATGGGCCATCTCCTAAAATGGGCAGTACATCAGTAGCTAGAACAAGGATCCCCCCAACACTACCTTGTCTTGAAGCTTTGCTTTTCATAAGAGTTTCATCTGCCAATTTCATGGGCTTTCTTCTTGCATGTGTGTAGTACTGGACTTGCCATCCACATGTGTCTCCCTCAACAGTCTTAATAGAACGTGCCACATGCTAGCCTGCTATAGGGCAGTCTCTCTTGTGGTGAAACCCCCTGGTTCCCATACCATTCCAGTGGCCCCCTACATATTCTCCAAATTACTGCAATGGTGATTTCTCATAAATAGACCCCTGGCCCCTTTTCCAGGATCTCAGTGGTATGGCTGCAGCTCTACTATGGCAGATGGGCAGGGAATTAGTGGTGAGTTGTACAAATTATCTGCAACCTTGTGTGAGGTATCAGGGGCTTAAGCAAAAAAAGGCATGAGAGCACACTGGCACCCTTCTTATCTGTGCATAGTTCCATCTGCCAAGACTATCCTTTTAAGGTCAAGACTAGACTGTTATCTCTGAACAGAGCTCCCATGGATGAACAATCTGTCACCTATTGTCAGGAGGAGGAGATCACTACAAATGCACCACTGTTTGTGTGTTTAAAGCAAGAGTACTGAAATTATTACATAGCGCAGTACAATTAGCCTTTGAATGCTTCTCAGATCATTTAAGTATCCATTGCAAAAGCTTTGTTAATGCACTAATTAGGGCTGAAGCAACAGAAGTAGGGAAATGTGATGTTAGGGTTTCCAACCCCAACACCCCACCCCTAACCTGCAGGCGGCAATAGGTGTGGGGTTTGCTTTGGGGCTGTCATCCCTAACACTCACCCCATTCCATGAGTAAGTATGATAAGATGGGTACAGTGTATTAGAATAGGGTGAGCATTAGGGTTGACAACCCCAAGGAACACCACACGCCTGTTGCTGCCTGCAGGGTATAGGTGGGGTGTTAGGGTTGGAAACCTTAATGCACATTTCCCTACTTTTGACACTTCAGCCCTAACTATAGCATTAGTAATGTTTTGTGCAATGAATTTCCTTATGTTTTGAGATGGTGTAATTGCATCCTCATTTGCCTCTTAGAGCAAAGGGCCCTCCTGGTCCTACACTCACATTCATCCATAATTTCAGAGATAGTGTAATCATATCCCTTTCTTGCCTGTGTGTGTGCAGGACCCTCCAAGCCCTGCGCTCTCATCCCTCCACAGATGTGTATAAAATTGCAACCAAATTGTCTCCATATCCTTCTTATTACCCCATCTCATGAACCTGGTACTGAAAATTTCCAGGTCCCTGCCAAAACGTGATTCTGCGTGACCACAATGTCATTCCACACCACAGGTGCTAAGAAACAGTTTGGCTAGGATTTGAAGAATGACAGCTGTCACGTTCATGAGTTGTTGTAAAAATATGGCTATGTTGAATATTTGGGGTAAAAATATTTAAAATTACCAGAGTTATGAGTGAGCGCTTCAAAACTTCAACATGTACACATAAATTTGCAATATTTTACATATATATAGTGTAATTGTATCTCTATTTGCCTGTGTGTGTGCAGGCCCCTCCAGTCCCTGCACTCTCATCCCTCCACAGATGTGTATAATTCACAGAGTGTAAAGAACAGAGCAGTAGATACTAATGGGGGTTTACAGTGAATGAGATCCAGCTTGGGGGGGGGGGACTTAGAGAGAAAGATGGAGTAAAATTGGGCCCACAGACTTTAATAAGTAAAATAAGTGTTCGGTATTACCCCTTGTTTGCCATCTGTCCTACAGATTTCAGGCAGTCTCAGGTGAGGCCACAGGTTCCCACTTACTATTTAAACCTTCCAACTATCCCCCCATCCTCAAGGGATTGGGTCTCATGGTTCCATAATTATCACTTTTAATAAGTTATTTAGAGCTATGCGGAATGAGAAAATACTGAATTTGTGGAATTTCAACAGAATACCAAATAATTCTGTGAAATGTCACACAATTTCAATGGAATTTTGTGGAATTGTTGTATTTATTAATTTGGTCATACCTCAACTGTCAATTGAGCTACAGATGTTCAATTTGGAAGGATTACCTGTTAATAGGTACGCTAATAGTGTGATGAACATATTGACTTTAGGGTGCATCATCTCAAAGTTAAAGGTGCTTAAAGTCTGTCATTTTATTTTTTTTTTGTAGGAAATTTCATAAACATTTTTATCTGCATGTAACTCAGGCACCTTGAGAGCTAGAAATATGAAATTAGGTATATATATGTACAGTAAATGTAGTAATACCTCTTTTACCTGAAACATTTTATAAGATGTTCATGATGTTGATGAAAGCTTTTAAAATTATACGAAAATAACTAAAGCCATTGAAATGTAGATTTTAATGGCAGAAGAAGACCAGAGGTCCATACAGTCTGCCCTTATTCCCTATAATGCTTGGAGTCTTCCCTGGAATCTATAGTTCCTCCTGGGTATTAACCATCCCCATCCTATTCCCATTCTCCTCACTGGTCTTGTCACCCCTTGCGACCACTATTCCCTTCATTCCATCCCATATGAACATACGAATGTGTCAGCAGAAACAGATCACCTGGTCTATCTAAATCTGCTTGAGTGTGCAGCTAGCACCCCTAGTTTGCAGCTGCCCCACCTCCACTCACATTTGTCATCCCACTGCCACCCCCCACCTTCCCCACCCTCACTCTCCCCTGTTCCCTGTCCCATGCCCTTTTGAAACTGTTCACAGATTTACATGATACCACCCATTCTGGTAGGGTTTCCATTTTGCTACCACCCTCTCTGTGAAATAGTGTCTCCTCATTTTCTTCGTAAATCTTCCCCCCTCTATTCTTAGCACATGCCCCCTGGTGACCCTCACCTTCCTTAACTTAAAGACCCCATCTGCCCCATCCTTATTGATTCCCTTCAGATACTTGAATGTCTCTATCATGTCCCCCCTGTCCCTTCTATCCTCCAGGGTGTACATATTCAGGTCTCTCAGCCTGCTGTCATAGTCTGTCCCTTCCATTCCACATATCATCTTTGTTGCCCACCTCTGCACCCCCCTCCAGTAGCCTGATATCATGCTTTAGGTATGGCCTCCAAAACTGCACACAATACTTTAAGTGCAGCCTTGCCAGCAACCTGTAGAGGGGCAAGATCACCTCTCTTGACCTGGATGAAAAAAACCTCGCTATGCACCCCAGCATTTTGTTCGCTTTTGCAGCTGCTCTCCTGCACTGGGCAGTGTTGTCCATGGACCCTGTTATCATTACCCCTAGGTCCTTCTCCTCATCAGTGATCCCCAGCTTAACCCCTCCCAGCTAGTATTCTCTCCTTGGGTTCTTCACCTCAAAGTGCATAACCTTACACTTCTTTGCATTGAACCCCAGCTGCCAACTCTCTGACCATTCCTCTAGCTTGCTTACGTCCCTCTGCAGCTGCTTCCATCCCTCCTCTAAATTCGCCACTGTTCCTATTTTGGTGTCATCAGCGAACAGACTTATCTTGCTCACCACCCCATGTGCAATGTCTGATATGAAGAGCCCGAACAATATTGGCCTAAACACAGAGCCCTGTGGTACCCCACTCATCACTGGCCTTGGAGTTGAGAGCTCCCCTCTCACCATCACCCGTTGCAGCCTCCCACTCAGCCATCTTGTAATCCAGTTCATCATTTTTGCCCCTACTCTTACACCAGATAGCTTCCCCCCAATCCGCCCATGAGGCACAGAATCGAAGGCCTTGCTGAAGTCCAAGTAAAGAACATCCACTGCATGACCTTTATCCAGCTCACCTGTCATGCAGTCTTAATATTGTATCAGGTGGGTTTGACAAGACTTCCCTGAAACAAACACATGCCGCTTCATATCCTGGAGGCCATTGTCCTCCAGGTACGACACCAGTCTTTCCTTTAGTATTGTCTCCATGAGTTTGTACACTATGGAGGTGAGACTTACCGGGCAATAATTAGCCGGTTCATCCCTTGATCCACTCTTGTGTAATGGTACTACATGTGCCATCCTCCAGTCCAGTGGCACACATTCCGACTCCAGTGAGGTGCTGTATAGATCCACCAGTGGCTCCGCCAACATCTCCGCCATCTCCTCAGCACCCTGGGGTGGATACCATCCAGCCATGGTGCCTTGTCTACCTTCAGTGTTCTCAGTCCCTCTAGGACCTACTTGCCTCAATTCTTCCATCTGTTTCCTCCACTCCCTGTCCCCACCCTCCCAGCCCATGGTAGCGGTCCCTCTTTCTTCCATGAACACTAAGCAAAGTATTCATTCAGTGCTTCTGCATGCTCCTCTCCCTTTTCCATCCACTCCCCCCCTTTTCATCCTCACTGTTGTCTCCTTGCACTTCCTTTTCTCCCTGATGTATCTGAGAAAGTCTCCCCTCCCCATTAATTCCCTGCGCTAAACTCTGCTCCCTCTGGGCCTTGGCTTCTCTCACTTTTCTGGTCACCTCCTTGGACCATCTTGCATACTCCTCCCTCTCCACTTCTTTCTCTGTCTTTCTATACCTCTGGTGCACATCTCATTTTGCTTTCACCACCTCCACTACCTCACTGTTCAACCAGCATGGTTTTCTTGGTCTGCTCCTCTTACTCTGTGTCTTGGTGCAGACTTCTGCTGCCTCTGTAATCCCCCTTTTAATAATATCCCACTTCTGCTCTGCATCCACCTCCTGCCTTATGCCCTCTAGTTTCCCTTTCAGTACTTCCTGCATCCTCCCGAAGTCTGCCCCCCTGAAGTTTACTACCTGAGTAACTGATTTCTCTGGCTCCCTGCACATCGTGATATTAAACCACACCATTTAGTGATCGCTGTCAGTTAGTGGGTCCTCCACCTTTATTTCCATTACTGCCTCCCCATTTGACAACACCAGATCTAAAGTGTTCTTTAGCCTAGTAGGTACACTAACCAACTGTGTCAAGATATTCTCCTGGACTGCGTCCAGGAGAACTTGCTCCCTAGCACTGGAGGTGACTGGAATGCTCCAGTCCACCCCCGGCAAGTTGAAATCCCCCATGATGACCACCTTCCCTTTTCTACATACTTTCCTGATTTGTCCTGCTAATTCCCTGTCAAGCTCCTCAGACTGGGACGGTGGTCTGAATACCACCCCAAAACTCAGTTTCCTACCCCTTGAGTCTAGGAGCTGCAGCCAGATTGCCTCTGTTCTCCTTTCATCTCCCTCGTCCCTTGGGCATTTGATCCCATCCCTCACATAGACTGCCACCCCACCGCCCTTCCCTTCCTTACAGTCCTTCCTGTATACTTTGTATCCTGGGATTGCCAGATCCCAGTCCTGGTGCTCAGTTGCCCATGTTTCTGTGACAGTTGCAATATCCCATGCCGGCTTGAATCCCCTGACTGTGTTTGCACCCACCACCTCAGCCAATAGACTGTTCCTAGGTTCCACTACCCTTTCCATAATGAAGTACTTTCTCACGTCTGTCCTGAACCTCCCTCCTGTTAATTTCTGCTCATGACCACATGACTTTGAGTTGGTATTCAGGGTAAATAATTTCCCACAGTTTACCTTATTAATTACTTTAAGGCACTTGAAGGTCTCTGTCATATCTCTCCTCTCCTTATTGTTTCCAGTGAGTACCTATTTAGTGCATTGATGCATTCCTCATAGGATCTGCCCTGCTGGCTCTGAATCATTTCTGTTACTCTGTGCTACACTGTTTCCAACCTATCCATGTCCTTTTTGAGGTGAGGGCTCTAGAACTGGACACAGTGCTCCAGGTGAGGCCTCATCAGGGATCTGTATGGGGGGAGTATTACCTCTTTTGTTTTGCTAGTAATACTTCCCCCCATGATACATCCCAGCATCCTGTTAACCTTGCCATAATCCTTGTTTCACTGGCTTGTTTGTTTGAGGGAGTTACTGATGGTAACTCCTACATCCTGTCCCTCTTCTATAGTGCTAAGTCTCACCTCACACTTCCAGTACTCTGTCTTGGGGTTCCATTTTCCTAGATGCTTTAAGTTGCACTTTTTGGCACTTTAAACTTAAGTATACTAAAGTAAAATAACTAAATGAAACTAACTAAAATAATTACACTTGGTGTACATAACCCTGTTACATGTCTCTCTAAATCCTGACACTGTGGAGAAATTTGGATAAGAATTTTTAAAATTAGATGAAAATAACTGAAAATTAAATGTTGATTAAAAGTATTAAAAGTTTGGCAACCCACAGCTCATCCCTTTCAATCTAGGATTTTAATATTTGGTACGCTTATCTAAGCTATTAGTACCCATATACCTTCCAAATTTGATATTGCTTGGATTCAAACTTTGAAAACTAAACCATCTTTGCCCTCTCTAAAACATCAACTCAAGCTCTCTCCTCTTCCTCCCTATTCATGTCACCCCCCAATTCCTAATTTCCCTTTATCACTCCACCTTCCCCTCCCTTCCACCCATAGGCTCCTACAACTGGAGTCCCCCTAAACCCCTGCCCTGTCCCATTCATGTGTGTGCATTACCCTATCAAACCCTAACCTGCCTCTCCTAGCCTCTTCGCCTTTTCCCCTCTACCTGCCAAAACATCTACTCATGCTCTCTTCTCCTCCTTCTCCTTGTTCCTGTCACCACACCCCGATTTCTGTTTCCTCTTTCTCACCGCAGCCTATTAAGTTTTGTACCTTCAGACTTTTACTGTATGCCTCTCAGTTTGTATTCCTACACACTTGCTGCTCTCTATTGTTGTTAATTGAATACTGCACTTATATTTGATATTAATAACCCCTCTGATGCATGTACCTGTCTGTATGCCTAATCCCTCTCCCCTTTCCAGCAGGTTGAACCTGGAAATGAGCCTCAGCTCTGTGTGCCTTTCCATGTTATCAAACTTTTAAATAAATAGATAAAATAATTTTAAATTAGATGAAATTCAGTGGAATTTTGGAAATGTATTAATGTGGTCATAACTCAGCCTTCTTTTATGCTATAGATCTGAAATTTAGCATGATAATTTGTTTATAGAAGCTCTAATGGTGTGTAATATATGACATTAGGATGTATTGACTTAAAAGGATTGGTGCTCAAGTTCAGTAATTTGTTTTTTCTTTTGTGGGACATTTTGTGGCATTTTTTATCTATTTGGATATGCACTTTGAAAACTAGTCTAAAATACTCGGCATCTAAATTTTGGACAAATTCTGCAGAATTTATGTACAAATTCTATGAAATTCCACTGAATCAGAATGGTAATTCAACAGGTATTCTGCTGATAGAATTTTGTATTCCGCACAACTCTACAGTTATTTGTGTATCTACAGTTGAGGTTAAGTTTGTCTCTTAGAATGTGTGGGGTATCAAATCCCTTATTAAATGTAAACAAATCCTCACACAGTTGCATAATCAAAAATGTGACATAGCCCTTTTGCAATAACTTTACTTGATCCCCCTGGAGACACAAAAACTCCAGACAGAATGGGTTGAAAAAGCAACCTGCTGTTCAGAAATAACCAAAACCAAATGGGTGGCAATCTTATTTCATAAGCATCTCCTCATTCAACTTCAAGACACAAAATAAAACACATCTGGTCACTGGATAATTATCAGACTATCCGTTAATTCAGATAAGATGGCTTGTGGATTATTTATGAGCCTAGAGAAGACACTGCAACCTCCTTCCCCAAGATAACACTAGCCCTAATGGACCTGCATTATCCAGGAAACAATCATATACTAGGTGGGGACTTTAGTGAAGTTTGAGACCCTATACTAGATTAGCTAAGAAGCACATCCCTATTTCTCACCAGATCCAGGCAGGCTTTAACAGAGATGGCATGAGATATCACCGTGTTGGACCACCTGGAGAGCTGTGAACCCAATGGGTAGAAACAGTACTTCCCTATTCGTTCAGCAAGACATGATACAGGTAGTAAGTAGGATTTTTTCCTAATTGAAGATGCTACTGTACTGTCAGTTATCTCAGAAACAAGGGACCTGTTGTTATCCTAGATCATACTGGCACTGGGTCAGTCCACTCTACCTCCCCCAAATGGGATCAAAACACTCTCTTGCTACAAGACTCTAACTTCAAACCCTAGCTGGAAGCTTAAATTCACATCTACTTTGCTAACAAGGACATCCCTGACATGTCTAGGAGTATGTTGTGGGATGCCTTCAAGATCTATCTTAGAGGGAGGATTACCAGTTGCTTAATGCTTGCAAAATGCCAACACCTTCAGCAGCTCACTCCACTGTAGAAAGCCATCAAAGAGCAAGAAAAAAAGTAACACCTTGATTAGCCACCCCATAGTTAAAATGGCAGATCCTGAACCTCAAGTACCAGATTAACTCCCTCACCTCCACTGCAGCTAGAAGTGTCATTTAGTGTACTTCTCATAAATACTGGGAGTCTTGGGAAAGGCTGGAAAGCGGCTGGCCTACCAGGCAAAGATGCAGCAAACCTCCAAGGAAATTGCCATCATAAAGATTTACAGTGGGCAGATCCTGACAGCCAAGGCCGATGTCAACAAGGCATTTCACTAGTTTTTTGTGAATCTATATTCCTCACAACTAGGCCCCTAGACCAGGCATTCATTAACAACCTTCCTGGGGAACAGAACACTCTCTACCATATGAGAAGAACAGGCAAAGACCTTAGACAAGCCAATTTTACTGCAATATATCAGAGCAGCTGTTAAAGCTCTCCGCAAAGGGAAAACCCCTGTCCCAGATTGCTTGCTGGTAGACTTTTTCCACACGTTTAAGATGAAACTAGATGCAAGACTCCATGAAATGCATGTGATGGCACAAGCACAAGGCTCTTTCCCCCCTTCTGTGTCACAGGCCCTCATTATCCTGCTTTCCAAACTTGGGAAGGATGACTAGCAAATGCTTAACTATCACCCAATCTCTTTGCTCAGTTTGAATGCCATAATGCTGGCAAAACTGTTGGCACACTGGTTGCACAAAGTAGCAGTGTCAGTGGCTCAGTAGGTAGCACACTCACCTCTGAGGCTGGGAGATCAGAGGGCTGTGGGTTCAGGTCCCACATCTGGCACTTGGGTTAAAATCCCAGTACTGACATTGTAGTGCAGCATGAGAGGGGTGCCTCATTTCTGAGATGCCGTCTTTCCGATGAGACGTTAAACTGAGGTCCCATCTACCTGGATTGGTGGTAGTTCAGGTGGATATTAAAGATCTCATGGCACTTATCGAAAAGAGTAGGGGAATTTTATTAAACAAAGAAATCGTAACATCATACAGAAGTAAACCAGGAAAGGAAAAAGCATACATCACATAGTAATCAAAATACATAATAGGCATATAGCCATGTAACAAAAATGAAAAACGTATACAGTACAACCTAACAGAAAAGAGTAGCAACTAAAACAAAAAGGTAATGTGTCTCCATAAAGATTGAAAACAATGTAAAGAAAGTTGCTTACATTCTAGTACCAAAACATTCAACAGAGCATGTTCAGTATGTTATACAATAACAAGTGGAACAGTCGGAATTTGTTGCAATACTTATTGACAGCGAGCTTGCCACATATAATATTTGCACATAGTAAAAATCACCCTAAGAGTACTAGGATGAAATCTAGCCCAAATACCAGAAAAATCCCCCAATATCAAAACTGGATATGTGATCCTGCTAAGAAATGGCCACTTCCACTTATTAGCTAGAGTTTTCCAAAACAATTTAGCATCCTGACAATCAAAAAAGAAATGCGACATGGTTTCCTCAATATGAAGACAGGAAGGTTTAGAGCAGTATCTTTCCTGGGAAGACTTGTGTTTTAAATTTCTTTGAACCTGTAATTTGCCATGGCAACAAACCCAGGAGACATCCCACATATGTAGTGGGATTCGATTATCTCGAAGGATAGATAAAACACAGTCAGTTTGGAGAGAAGGGCAGTTAGGAAAGTGTAAAACAGGTTTCGTAATATTAACAAATGTGTCATATAATTGCTTTCTGGATAATGTTATGACAGAAGATTTTTGGAGTTTCCAAGACCTGATCTTGTGGAAACTGTCCACAGCATAGGATGGATAGCAAAAAGTACGAGACCATACAGGTGGGAGAGTGTCCCATTAATCTATAATGGAACCTAAAGCTAATCCACATATCACTAATATGAGACGTGTATCTGATGCTGTGAAAAATGTGGAAAAGGAAAAAGGAAAGAAAAAAGCTATGGGGTGAATCATACCAAGTCCACCCTGAGTAATAGGCAAGTATGTAACATCCCTTCTAATTGGATTAAGCCTACTACCCCAAATCATCTGAAAACATACACTGAAGATGCGTGTTTCTAGGTGTTTGGGAGGAGCATATACAGGGCTAAGAAATAAAAAAATAGGAAGTATGAATTTTTTAACTACTAAAACTCTCTTACTTTTTCCTAATTTCCAAGATTTCCATAAACCAACCTTATAGTCTCCAAGCTGAAGACGTTTTTCCAAATTATAGGTTGCTGCATCCCCAATATTAAACCAAACCCCCAAAATTCTCTGGGAGAGGTAGAAGTCTCAATGCCACCAACCGATGAAACAGTGGTGGACATAGAGTCCAAGGGAATAGATACGCTCTTTTGAAGGTTCAGCATACCACCAGAGATGACATAAAATGTTTGAAACACTTGAACTGCTCTATTACCTGATGATTTATTATACATAAATTAAACCACTTCATCTGCATACGCAGTGATCTTCACAGTGGGTAGGGAAGAATGGGGTGCTAGACCTATGATTTGGGAGTCCCATCTAATTTGCATAATAATTGGATCCAGGGCAAAAACATATAACAATGGGCTGAATGGGCAACCTTGACGAACCCCAACAGTCTGTAGCAAAGTGTCACCCACAAACCCATTAATCACCGGGTAAAATAAGCAAAAGGAAAAACACAAGTAAGCCAACGAAGGAAGATATCCGGGATACCATATAGGTGCAAAACTTTAAATAAATATGAGTGGTGAACTGAATCAAATGCTTTGGCCTGGTCCAGTGAAAGAACAAAACCTGAAACACTATTGTGATTCTTAGCTTCAAAAATTTCTCGGAGGAGAAATAAATTCGTAGTGATCGATTGTCTTGGAATAGCACAAGACTGGGCTGAGTCAATAAGATCCGATGCCACCTTTTGTAGGCGTGTACTAAGTATTCGAGTCAAGAGCTTGAAATCCGTGTTTAAAAGATGTAGAGGTCTCCAATTCAATAAAGAACGGATATCACCTTTTTTATATATAAATTTGAGAAAGGATATGCCGAGGTTAGCAAGCTGCCAAGGGTTTTGTAAAATGTAATTGTAAACTTGGGATAGTACTTCAATAGGGCATCTTTAAATGTCGGTAAAATTCATGTGAGGCCATCAGGACCTGGGGCTACCTGTAATTTAAGGTGGAAAATGGCACAGGCTACTTCGTCTTGAGAAATGAGGGCAATGAGGTCTGCAACATGGTGCGTAGACAGCTGTGGAGCTGGAACCGAAAAAATCGTGGACAATTCAGGGGAGTTAGACGGCAAAGTACAGAACTGTCTACGTAAATGAGAATTGACAATTGAGAGCATACCAGAAATATCATAAATAATCTCTCCCATTGCATCATAAAGTCCATGCATGACTGTAGCCTGAAGCCGATCTGCATAAGCAGCAAATGGATTTGCCGATGGAGAGACCGATGTACCCACTCTCATAAAAAAATACAGAAGTGCGAGCACTGTTATACTGATGTGTATACATTTGCTGTTTAATAGTAATGATGTGTGAGGAATAGTCAACAGGGGAAGATACAGAAAGAGACATTAATTTATATAACTGATTCCTGAAGGTCAAATATGTAAGATAGGAATCATGAACCAGACGTTTTCCTATATTCTGAAAAAGTAGACGTAGGTCTAGTTTTGTATCAGACCGCCATTCCCACATAGAGTCATAGCTGCAGAGAACTGAGATCCATGCCTAAAATAGAGATCCTACTTGTGACAGGACAAATGCATGGGACAAGATAGTATTATTTAACTTCCATTGAAGTGGGGGGTTAAGAAGGGGCATCGTGTTCGCATAGAATGAAAATATGCAAGTCAACAAAGAATGGTCCGAAAGTTCCATGGGGCAAAGTGAAACTTGTTGTGGTACGCAATACTGAGAAGAAAAAAAATAATCAATGCGGGTATGATATATAGATCTGTGATATGCATACCCAGCATCTGTTTTCAGGGAGCGGTAAACATCAATTAACCTAGCAGTCTTTACCAAAGTAGATAAAGCAAGGGAATCGCAATAAATCTTCTTCCCTGCCACCGTTCTACAGGAAACATCAATAGAACAGTTAAAATCACCACTCCAAATAATAGGTCACCTAGTACATAAATAAGGCTTAATGAGCTCTAGTAAATGTATGAGAGCAGTTTTGGTCTGGGGGCCATAGAGATTAATAAGACAAAAGGGTTGTCCTTGGAAAGTACAATCAAGAATCAGGGCTCTACCAGGGTGTATATCTATAATACAGGAAATGGTAAAGGCCGTAGAAAAAAATAGGACAGCCACCCCGACAGCCAAATCTTCCCAAAAAGTGCAATAGAAAGGTCCCTTAGTCCATCCCCATTTAAGGTGCTGGACCTCAAAAAGTGAGGTGAGACATGTTTCCTGTGGTAGGATAATATCTAAGGGGAGAGAGGTAGCAAGATGAAAAAAAAAACATCCTCCTCTTGTAACTTTTCATGCTACAAACACTGCATGATGCTACTCAAATAAAGGCCAGAACAATCAATCAGTCAGCCACTCCCATCAGTAAAAGTCATGTTCTTTTGCTTTTTACTCCCTTTTTTAGTTTTAGTAAGTTTCTTGCAAGATACATCCAGAGGTTTAGGAGCAGTGAGATCCATGTCAGAAGGCAGTACAGAGGCTTCTGAATCACTATCAGAGTCATCTCTCACACCCTTTAGACATTCAAAAGGGTTGGAGAGAGAAACTTCAGGAGCTCGGACAATTTTACAAGTGGTTGCCCTGGTGACTCTTCTACTAACCTGAAAACCTTCTGGGTCTACAAGGGGAGTGTCAGTGGTCTGAGCAGGAGGAGGGAGTGGGGCATGTTCTACAGATTCCTTAGCAAGAGGAGTAATCTCCATATCAGTAGGGGGTTCCATTGTGGGTTGTGGTTCTACGGGTGCAACCAGTGTAGTGGGGAGGGTGGAGGAGGAGACAGCAGTGGTCCCGGATATTGAAATCTGAGTAGTAGATCTATCTTGGGCCTTCTCTTGTGCCTTCTGTACGAGGACATTTGGGTCCCACCCCTCATTACGGTTTTTGCTGGCCCAGGGACATTGATGATATGCATGTCCTTTATCACCACATAGATTGCACTGAAACACATTAGTACAAGAAACACTAGGGTGACCAAACCCCCCACATAAACTGCATTTCAGCAGATCACAAGTACTACTGAGGTGCGTATGGGATCCACATTTATAGCAGGCCCTAGGTTGGCCTCTGTAAAAGCAAACACCCTGTCTTTACCTAAAAAAATAGCTGTTAGGGAGATGAATAACTTCCGAGTTGACCTGAAACAGTTTCACACGAAACTTCCAACCACCCAGCCAGAGGCCCTCGTCATCTGTAATGGCTTCAGGGGGGGAAAAGACAGTATATTTGTTCTGTAACCAATGATATATGTCACTGACACTAACACATTCATTCCAAAACATGATAGTGACAGTACGAACTGCTGGTTTAGTGAGAGGGATAACAGAAAAAGGGACCCAAAGAGGAGTATTCTTTACTGAGGCATATTTATGCCAAAACCTATCTAAATCACTAGTAAATTTGAAACTAATATCAAAGGTTTCTTCTCCAGAAATATGTATCAGAACGTAAATATCAGAGGTCTGAAAATGCATGTCACCTTTTAAAAGGGTTCTAGCCACATAATAACAGTCAGGAAATACAGATAGACCACCCTTATAACATAGGCGTACTGCATTATGCCTTGGAGCTTGTTACAACTTATTTTTAAATAAATCCGAAAGTACAAGACCCCTGTTTGGAGCTGAGGCGGGATCCAAGGGAGGGGGTTCCAGAGTCGGGAGGACAGTGGAAGGGCCCTCCCCCGGATCCTCCACATTAGGTACATTTGATGGAACAGCATTCAACAGGGAAGGGGTGTACTGGGAACAGAACTAGGAAGCAATGCAGGGCCAGGTTCAGGTAAAGTAGAGTGCGCCAAAGAATGTGAATCAGGCAAGAAGAGAGCATTACTGGAGAGAACAGGACCTGATATATGGGCAATCTGAGGGGAAAGAACAGCAGGTTGTGCAGAAATGGGGAGGGCTGGGCCTCGAAATAAAGGAGAACCAGAAGTGTCCCCACCCAGTGGCAATGCCTCAGAGTCATGTGAAACAGAGACTAGAGCAGGGATTTCAGAATTATTAATAACTGTAGTGGCAGTGATAGCATTACTGTCAGCTCTGGCAGAAATATCATTATTGGCATTAGCAACAGCATTATTGGCAGTAACAACAGTATTAGTACCAGTAGCATTAGTAATAAAAACAGCAGGATCTGTAGTAGGAACAATAGTAGCAGTATCAGCATTATCCATAATATCCCCTCCAAGTATTCTCAAATACAACAGGTTTGGATGATAAAGTATAGTCTGAAACATCAGAGTTATCAATAAGACATGCAGTTGCAGATGTAGGTACCTCGTTGGAGTGCTCAGGTGGAGGTGCAGGCCTGGTAGAAGAGAACAGAACTCCATGTGTATCCACGTCCCACATCGGGTCAGGAGTCCAGGAGCCCGAGTCCATTAATTTCCAGCCAGTTTGAGTCAGGGCATCAGAAACAGTCCAAGCAGGGGTGACAACAGTCTGAACAGGGAGTAGCCCGAAACACGCGCGGATGACAGAATCAGTCGTGGAGGATGCCATTGGAGCAGGAGAGGTAGAGGTAACCATCATCGGGTGGAAGGGATCCAGCGTTAACAGATCACAGACTCTCAAATGCGACTCTGCAGTCGCGCCGACTCCCCGAAGCACAGAACCGGAAACCACAGAGGAAGCCCTCCGTGTAGCACCACAAGACTCTGAAACAGTAGGTTCTGGGTTAGCAGATCGCGAAGGAAGAGCAGAACCAGGAGAAATCATCGGCAACATCATAGGATCAGGTATACAAGTAGGAGACAGCATTGTTATGCATAGAGAAGCATCCTGTAAGGCAGAATTTTGAGAAGAGATCTCCTGGTGCTGAAAACGAGCAGGGGGTTGCCTCCTTCAATAGCTCTTGCAGTAGCTGTGTGCTAGAGGCAGGAACCTCACTGGAGCAGGGCTGAGCAGCAACTGAGCCCTCCATGTCTGTGAGCAGAGATCCCCCTACTGGCAAGAGTAGGGGAATTTCCTCAGTGTCCTGGCCAAATTTCCCTCATTCACTAAAAATACCATCAACAGCTTAATCTGGTTCAAGGTCAGCTGGCATTCATCTGTATACCCCTCCCCCCAGGTCGTGCCTGAAAATAGGCAGGATTTGTCTAGTGCACTTACCCGGTCAACAAAAACTAAATAAATAAATAAACATGTAATCCTTCACATCCTTGACCACCATCAAATGGGCTTCATAACAAGAAACAGGGCCATGGATGATCTGCAGAACCTATTCACTGCCATATGGAGAGGCACAAAAACAGCTTCAATCAGTATGAGTATTGACACTGAAAAGGCTTTTGATTCTGTTGAGTGATCATACCTGTATCAGGCTATGGCTGCAGCAGGGATCAGATCCTTCTACATGACATGGGTGACAGTCCAAAATGCAAACCCTTTAGCCTGAATTCTAACTAATGGCCAGGCCTCACAGTCCTTCCCACTGGCCAGATGCACAATGCAAGGGTGCCCCTTATCGCCATGCCTGTACCTCATAGCCATGGAACCCTTGCTTAGGAAACCAATACAGATGCCCACTGTTGAGGAGATGAAGGTGGGCAATGCTGCCATTAAAATACTAGGAAATGGGGACACATCTGTGGTAGCTAATCAACGTGGTGGTTGTTGACAGTGGCTTCTCACCTCAGCTTTAGAACCCAAATGACAAATACTGCACCACTGATGGATGGAGGCATCCCTCTTCATGCTCAAAATGGATAGCAGCCTTCTGTCAATTGGCAGAGTATGAATGAATGTCTCATGCTTCTCAACCTAACCTCCCTAGGTTCTACTGGATATGGAACCCCTTCCTGAAGCATACCTCTGCCCCGCAAGTCTGATCCAGGGCATTTGGATTCTGTCTTTTCCTCATCTCCATGCCCTCACTCAACCCCTGATACTCATACTGTACTTACGAGACAGAGAATCCCACCTCAACCACATCCAAGCTTTCAAATCCTGCTCCCAGGCAGGTCTGCTCCCTTTCCCTATCACCCAGCAAGGGGTCCACTTGACTAAGACCCCTAAAGTAGTTTACAATTGTCTACTGCTTCTGGTAGCTGAAATTTGTATTAGCAGTCAAGTGGTAGTAGTAGTAATAATAGTAGTGGGAGTGTGTATTTATTTTGGGCACCCTTCCGCATAGGTTTAGACACCCTTACAAAATACAAAAGACAAACAGCATTAGGATACAATATACATAAAACTAAAATACAATGCATATAAATCAGTTAAATACAATCCTTAAAATTCAAACAAGCCAGTTTCTAAGCTGTTTAATGGCATGAATATGTTCCTCAGTCCTCAAAGACCTGTTGGAAGAGTGATGTTTTTAGATGTTTTTTAATTACCTCCAGGGAATGCACCTCCTGGGTGTACCCCAATAACAAATTCCAGAGGACTGGGGCAGCCACCTCGAATGCCCGTTCCCTGGAAGATTTCCACCTAGCTCTAGGGACCTCCAAGAGAGCCTCCCTGCTGATCTGAGAGAATGATTCAGGGTGTAGGGATGCAAAAGCTCCTTTAGATAGCCCAGACCCAACAAGTGTAGGGCCTTATAAGTCAGAAGACCTATTTTAAAGGTGATGCACCAGTACACTGACAGTCAATGCAGTTTGCAAAGCACCAGCATAATATGACTGAAACTTGAATGTCCAGTCAACAGCCGGGCCACCGTGTTCTGCAAAAGTTGCAGGCCACACATCGCACCTCCTCTGACCCTGCGGTAGAGTGCATTACAGTAGTCAAGCATCGAGGTGACAAACGCATGTACCAGTGTGGCTAGGTCATTAGGGGGATAAGGCATTTAAGTCATGTAACGTTCCAGAGATGGTAAAAGCCAGTCCAGACAACAGCAGACACCTGAGCTTTTGGTGTCAGCTCATTGCCCAGAACAATGTTCAAATTCTTCACCTTTGAGGAGGCCGCCAGTTCAATCTGACCAATAAAAAGCCCTATCCTATCCCCAGAGGCTGCCACTCCCCCCTAGACCCGGCTCAACCACCAGTACTTCAGTCTTCCCAGGGTTGAGCCCCAGCCAATTCGACAACATCCAAGCCCAGATTTTGGACAAGCAATTATTCAGCACATCAACTGCATCAGATCTTCCAGGTGTGAAGGACAGGTAGATTTGAGTATCATCAGCATAGCAATGAAAACTCAGCTCATGCCACCTTATGACCTCACCCAAGCTCAGCATTTACACTGCAAACAATATGGGTGAGTACAGCACCTTATTCCACAGGGCAGGGCCATTAGGCCTGATGAATAATTCCCCAGCATTACCCTTTGGGACCTGCCCAGAGAAAGGACTCAAACCAGCATATTCCCTCAGCCTTTCCAACAACACCCCATGGTCCACAGTGTCAAACGCTGATAAGAGATCGAGGAGAATGAGAAATGATCACCTCCCTCTATCCTTGGCCCTGAGCAGGACATTCAACACCTTAACCATCATAGTCTCCATGTTGTACATAGCCCTAAACCTGGACAGGAACAGTTCATAGATCTGGAAGTCTGTTAGGTGACTCTCGAGCTGTTCCGTGACCACCTTCTCAAGAACTTTCCCTAAAAAGGGGAGGTTTGAGACAGGCCTGTAATTCGTCAGGATGTCGAGGAGTCCAAAATATTTTTCCTTGAGGGGCTTGAAACCTGTTTAAGGACTCTGGAAAAAAAAAAAACACAGGAACACCCGACAATCTTGGCAGAAAATGGGCTCAGGACCCTGACGCAACTAACAAGTAATTGTGTTTGGCCCAGGTCAAGGTCGCAGAACATTGGTTTAAGCCCTGAGATCACCCTACAGACATCAACCATTGTCACCAGCTGGCACTCTCCTCAGGGAGACCGAGCATACCTGCCCATCCGAGGTCCACCATTGTTGGATGATGGTATTCCGCTTGGAGAAGTTCCAGTCCTAATGGAGGACACTCTGTCTAAGAAGAACCAAGTAAACTCCTCACACTTTTGAGCTAAAAAGGCTCTAATGGTTCCAGACAGGCCTGATGTAATAGCCTGTTTACTACCCGAAAGAGATGACCCTGTGAATTCTTTCAATCTGCAATCATTCTAGAAATAAAAGCTGTCTTTTTTTGGATGATTGCATTCTGATACTCATTGTAATGAGAAATTAAAACCAGTTTGTCCTCCTGGGACCTGGTCTTCCTCCAAAGCCTCTCTAACATCCACTCCTGGAGTTTCAGCATCCTCAGCTCATCATCAAACCAAGGCAAGGTGAGGTGTGCAACCAGCGGGTGTATACGGATTGGCGCCAGGCGATCCGGGGACTCCATGACAACACTATTATGGGCCATCATGGCATTTCCCCAGACCCTCTGAACAAGCCTCCAGCACAGACAAAATGTTCAGTTCCACCATCAGTCCCTCTGATTGCAACCCTTTCATAGGGCAGAACTGAACCATTTCCACAGGGAAGGGACATTCGGGGGGGGGGGGCTCTGAAGCTGATGGTGCAATGATTCAACCAAACAACAGGATCAATCTTGATGGTTTCGATTTTGAGATCCAGGGAGAACAACAGATGGAGTGAATGCCCAGAGTGGTGGGTAACAATCATAGTCTCAAGAGTAAGGCCAAAAGCCTCCATACTAGACAGGAAGACCCTGGCCCCAGACAGAATCTTGCATAAGTGTTTGATAACCCTTCATGCTATTATAGAGAAAATAATATGTTGCCCTGATGTAATCTATGTGCTCACAACTATTTTGTTTATCTACATTTTATCCCTCCAGAGTGCACCATAGTCTGTTAGTTTCTCCCTGTCCCTGCCACCCACATCCATCTGCCATTTCTCCAGAACCATCAAGCCCCAATTCTACCATGGATTTCTCCCATGGTGGGCCAGGAAGGGGAAGGTAGGACTATCCTCCCCCCACCAAGGATTCACAATCCAGATCGGAGCTTTGGCAATTCAATGATGGATCAGGGCACGGGCTGGCAGGCAGGGCTTCATGGAGCCGATGGTCACCCTTTTTCCTCCAGGTTTTCCTCCCACATTACAGCACTATGAGCATGTGCACATGGAGGTGCGTTCATGCTAAGTAGCTGCACTTCTTGGTTCCCAAACTCTGATATTGGCACCTGGCCTCTACCAGGGGTCAGCCAAGGAGTGGGACAACTGGTACCTTCACCCCAGAAGAGGAAAGCAGTTAGCCAGATGCTCAATCCTCTCCTTCCCCTGCCTTTCCCCGGCAACTCTGAGATTGCTTCCGAGCACGGGTTGCCGGCATGGTGTGAGGTGTGGCATACAGCACCTCAATCCAGATCACCACCAGTCCAGCTTGTTCACAACTATTTCAAAAATCCTTTGTAATTCACTATTTTGACTGTTGTATGTACTGCTGTATTACTTTAAATTTTCTATAAAATGTTTTTAAACAAAAAAGGAAAAAGAACATAGTTTGTTGATCCCTCACCATGAGATCATGTGTCAAACTGACAATTGCCAAGTCCATGCTGTGACAGGGCTAAAATTGAACTGGAGAGGCTCATAGATGTCATATTTTCCTAGCAAACCTCAACCTGCACCACTATAACCTTCTCGATAATATTCCCTACAAACAGATTTGAGACCAGTCTGCAATTCACTACAGCATCAGGGTCTAAGCATGGCTTTTTCAGAAGGGGTCTTACAACCATCATTTTCAGGGAAGATGGAAAAACTCCCTTAATCAAGGAGTACCTAATAATCTCAGTGATAACTGGGCACAGGGATTCCTGGCAACCCAAAAGCAGCCAGGTAGGCCCACAATCCGGCTGGTGGTGTGCAATCACGTGATCACCTAGAGCACCTCCTTCTCGACAACTGGTCAAAATTCAGCCCAGATTAAAAGTTCATCTACTGTATGTCCCTTGTAGGCTGACTACGCCCAGCCCATGACATAACACCTGAGGAAATACCGATCAAATGGAGGACACTTTGTCAGAAAAGAATCTGCCAAACTTCTTGCACTTTTCTGCAGAAAAAAACTCTAGTGGACAAATGCAGTCCAGCACATTTATAGCACAGTGCAACCAAAATGATCAAGGGGCTAGAGGGCAGATCTTATTAGGGGAAGCTTCAGGACTTGGACATTTACACCCTCGGGCTCGGAAAGGGAAGGAAATGGAAGGGAAGAGAAGGGAAGGGAAGGGAAAGGGGTGATATGAAAAAACATACAATACAAGCACCTGCATGGGATAATTAGAGTAAATGACAAGGAACTCTTTTCCTTGAGTTCAAAATTCAGGGACCAGGGGAAACTCACTAAAAAATTCAGAGTGGAGATTCAAGAAAGACATCCACAAGCACTTTTTTATGGAAAGAGTGGTGGATAAGTGGAACTACTGCTGGAAGAAGTGGTAAAGGTCAAATTGGTTAGCAGTTTCAAGCAGGGATGGGACACAGGTACAGATTTATTTGGAAGGAGGGCAGAAATTAAGGGGCCTGATGGTCACTAGGCTAGTGTAGATTAATTAGGTGGGGTGGGCAGCCTGGATGGGCCAATAGGCTTTTTTTTCTGCCATCAATCTCTGTGTATCTATACATCTGTTACTGAGGTCATACACATGAAAACAGGTTCTTGGCTCCTTCAACATTCATCAGTTCCTGTTGACCTATTCCCCACTTGATGTCACAAGCTGACTGTGAGATCACAGTACATCCCATGGCAATAGACAGTAATGCCATATTACATAGGACCATAACTTCAGGGTGTGAATAAGATATGGCTGAGTAAACTCCAAAAGATTTTTAGATCTTGTTTTTCAGAAAATTTCATAAGCACTTAGCAAAAGTCAGGAGAAATCTGTGGAAGATATTGTAGATCAAGGGAGCACTCTTCACCATTCAGAGCTCTCCCTTGGCCTGCATGTGAGACACTCTCATACTGTAGAGTGTCTCACTCACAGATACCCTGGAAATGGGCATGTTCAAGGAACATTTTAAAAATGTTTAATATTCTTTTTTCAGCATTCTTTGGGCCTGCAAAGGCACAATGAGTGAAGGTGTTTCTTTCCAGATGTAGCTCAGAAGCATGGGAGGTTAAATGACTTGCTCAGGGTCATACACTATGCAAGTGGAAGTTGTGGAATTCAAACCAGAGTTGCTGGATGTACCAAACTTGTCCACAGCTTGTTGTTCTAATCTCTAGGCTATACTGCTAGCCCCGAGAAATAAATGTATTAGCTGGGATATGAACCCAGGCTGCCCAGGGTACCACTTCATTGCACTGCCAGCTACACACACTGTATACACTATTAATTAGATTTCAATCAATAATACATTAATACTGCTATGGAGACCACCATCACAGCCACAAGAGTGGTCCCACCTGCAGTCCTAGGGGAATCAGAACTGCTCACCTTTGGTTTGCGTTTCTCATACCCAAGACTGTGCATGAGACCTCTCCCAAAGCCACAGGAGTGATCTCTGTGACAGCATCAAAACCTACATATGAAATGCAGTATGAACTGTGTTTGTTTATTAAGTGTTCCAAAGTCTTCCCAGCAGTGCCTACATCTCATTAAACAAGGGCAACAGGGCACAAATAGCTCACTGGTTTCATTGATCTGCCTTTGTTTAGATAGGTACTATACATATTAATTCTTTTTTTTTTCCAACTGAACCTCCACCAGCACTATAGGAGCACTGAGTTGCTGGCATGAGGAGAAGGGCATTTTTTTGCATTTAGTATAGATGGGAGGTACTAGTAGTGTAGCCACTTATAAATAGTATTTTTTTTTTATATACTTATTTTGCTTTTGTGTTATTGATTGTTTTGTTCACTTTTTTATATTCCTGTATTTTTGTTACTAAAACAAATTAATATTACACTTTAAAGTAAAATCCAAGTGTTTTCTTATTTTCGTGGCAGCTGGGGAGTTCTGGGGAGTGGGGTACCACTAGATGCCAGGGAGGTGTTTTAACAAATGCTGTTTATGCACTGGGTCCTGGAGGAGGTACAGAATTTTTTGTCTTATAAGAATGGGATCAGATATCAGGAGATAGGGGGTGAACAGTCAAAACAGGGCTGTTTCTTTTCTTTGTATTGGCATTATATATGCCCTTTGGAAGGAATTAGGCTTAACCGTATAAGATTTATCTCCCTAATTTTACCTGGGAGAGTGAAGCAAAGCATTGCCCACTGAACCCACATGTCTAAGGGTATATCAAGCTCACCTGGAGTCCCCTTACAACCATCACTGCATCGCTGTGTCGTACCATCAAGGTCATGGGCCTGGTGCCTGTTTCATAGTTATCTACTGATGCTTCCCCACAGTGTAGCAAGCAAAGCCATGGTTACATACAGCAGTGTCACACTTAGCCATGTGTGTGCAAAGTGCCCTGACTGTCAGTTCTCCATGGGCCATCTCCTAAAATGGGCAGTACATCAGTGGCTAGAACAAGGATCCCCCCAAACCTACCTTGTCTTGAAGCTTTGCTTTTCATAAGAGTTTCATCTGCCAATTTCATGGTTTTTTTTGCACGTGTATAGTACTGGAGTTGCCACCCACATATGTCTCCCTCAATAGTCATAACAGAACCTGCCACATTCTACCCTGCTATAGGGCAGTCTCTCTTGTGGTGAAACCACTGGTTCCCATACCCTCCCAGTGGTCCCCTACATACTCTCCAAATTACTGCAATGGTGTTTTCTCATAAATATACCTCTGGCCCCTATTCCAAGTTCTCAGTGGTATGGCTGCAGCTCTATCATGGCAGATGGCCAGGGGATTAGTGTTGAATTGTACAAATTCTCTGTAGCCTTATGTGAGGTATCAGGAGCTTAAAGGAAAACTACACCCTCATATCTTCTAAATTTTATTTGTTTCCATGTCAACAGACAACTCTTTTCATGTAGATGTTAGAGATGCATTCAACTGCCTTAGTCTGTTTTACACTTCATAATAGGCCCTGTAACTGTCCTGGTAAGCTCTATCTGGTGGTTGTTGAAATCTCATTGTCTCCGAGAGCTGCAGTAGCATATGAGAACATGATACGTAATCAACCTTTAAACTCCCCAGTATGCCTGTCTGCTTAATTAGTCTTCAAAGAAATGAACTGCAAGAAGGTATAAAATAATACTTTTACCTTCAATAAGCTTTGCAAACTACCTGAGGTGTAATGCAGGGTTTTTCCTTTTAAACTCCATTCAGTTTATGTGTTTCCAGAGAGTGTTTGTAGGGTATTTGTTCTTTCTGCAAGGAGATACATGATATAAATGGATGATCTGACATCATGTTCTCATATGCTAATGCAGTTCTCATGGACAATGAGATTTCAACAACCATGAAATGGAGACCCCCAGGGCAATCACAGGGGGCAACCATGAGCAGTGAAAACAAACTAAAGGTAACATATATATCCCTAATAGCTACAGGAAAGGAGTTGTCTGTTGACATGGAACCAAATGAAATTTTAATTTTATGAGGGTGTAGTTTTCCTTTAAGCAAAAAGAGGATTGAGAATACACAGGCACCCTTCTTATCTGTGCATAGTTCCATCTGCCCAGAAACATAGAAACATAGAATTTGACGGCAGATAAGGACCGCTTGGCCCACCCAGTCTGCCCATTTCCCTACCTACTGGATAAGCTGCAAATCCTAGTTAACCAGCAGCCTACTTCTTCCTACCCCCACCCCCCAGAACTGCCTTATGACTATCCCATGCATGCTTGAATTCCACCACTGATTTTGACTCCACAACCTCCTCCGAAGGCCGCTCCATGCATCCACAACCTCTCTGTGAAAAATACTCCTTAAATTACCTCTGAGCTGCCCCCTCTATCTTCAAATTGTGCCTTCTTGTTCTTGCACAGCTCTTTTTTTGAAAGATGCTACCCTCCTGGACTTTGTTGATTCCCTTGAGGTACTTGAAAGTTTCTATCATGTCCCCCCTCTCCCTCCTTTCCTCGAGGCTATACATATTAAGCTCCTTAAGTCTCTCTTCATATGTCTTCCGGTGCAGACCCTGCACCATTTTAGGCTATCCTTTTAAGGCCAACACTAGATTGTTATCTCTGAACAGGGCTCCCATGGATGAAAAATCAGTCTCCTATTGTCAGGAAGAGGACATTACTACACAGGCACCACTATTTGTGTGTTTAAAGCAAGAGTATTGAAATCATTACATAGCGCTGTACAATTAGCCTTTGATGCTTCTCAAACCATTTAAATATTCATTGCAAAAGCTTTGTTAATGCACTAGTTAGCGTTGAAGTGACAAAAGTAGGGAAATGTGGTATTAGGGTTTCCAACAAGCAGCAACAGGTGTGGAGTGTGCTTTGGGGCTGTCAACCCTAAAGCTCATCCCATTCCATGAGTAAGCAAGATGAGATGAGTACAGTGTAGGAGAATAGGGTGAACATTAGGGTTGACAGTCCCAAGGCACACCACATGCCTGTTGCTGCCTGTAGGGTATGGGTGGGGTGTTAGGGTTGGAAACCCTAATGCCACATTTCCCTACTTTTGACACTTCAACCCTAACTATAGCATTATCAGCATTTTTTGCAATGAATTTCCTTATGTTTTGAGATAGTGTAATTGCATCCTCATTTGCCTCTGGGAGCAAAGGGCCATCCATGCCCTACACTCGCATTCATCCATAATTTCTGAGATAGTGTAATCATATCCTTTTTGCCTGTGTGCATGCAGGACCCTCCAGGCCTGTGCTCCCATTCCTCCATAGATGTGTATAAAATTGCAACCAAATTGTCACCATAGCCTTCTTATTACCCCACGTCATGAACCTGGTACTGAAAATTTCCAAGTCCCTGCCAAAATGTGATTCTGCATGACCACAACGTCATTCCACACCACAGGTGCCAAGAAACAGTTTGGCTAGGATTTGAAGAATGACAGCTGTCACGTTCATGAGTTGTTGTAAAAATATGGCTATGCTGAATATTTGGGGCAAAAATATTTAAAATTACCAGAGTTATAATAAGCGCTCACACTTCAACATGTGCACATAATTAGTTATTTTTGCATATTTTGGCCCCTCTAAGTTTTCAAGATAGTTTTTATGATCTTCAACTCATGAACAAGGGCAGTGAAAATTTTCGAATCCTGCCGAAAAGGTGGTTTTACCAAGTGACCACAAAATCACCTATCCAGCAAGATTTGTATAATTCCACTGACATTGTTCATGAGGTGGGGTCCCAAAAAGGCCATGTTGAAAATTTTGGGGTCAAAATATGAAAAAATGGCTAAGTTATGCATCAAAGTTGAAAACTCTGTTGAAATACATTGAACTGCATTTACCTTAGTTTCTCATATTGCAGTCAGCAGTTCCAGCAGCATGGCGTGTCTTCCATTAGAGAGTAGATTTTCAGCTTGGCACCTGTTCTAGTGAGTGAGTGTGTGTGGGATTTAGGGGGTGTGGGGTGGTAGATGCAGAATGGGAGATCGGGGTGGGGAGGTCAGATAAACAAGGGACCATTTTCTTTTTTACAGGGAAAAAACATCAAGGTAAGTTTTCCTTATTTCAGGTTTGAATGATGATGGGAGGGAAGGGATGTCACTAGACACCAGGGAAATGGAGAGAATGAACAGGGATTGTGATCGGATGGTGGGGGTTCCACTAGACACCATGGATACAGACCTTAAGAACAGGATGGTGATCGGAAGGTGGGGGTGCACTAGACACCAGGGAAATTATAATAATGTATGGGGGGTGGCAATCAAGGGTGGGTGGGGTACCACAAGATATCAGGGAAACAGTAATAAATTACAGGGAAGGTGATCTGAGGGTGGGGGTGCCATTAGACACCAGGGAAAGAAACATATCAGGGGTCAGCGATTGGAGGGTGGGGGGGCACTAGACACCATGGACAAGATGTCAGAAAACAAAAAAATGAATTTTCCCTCATGAAAAGGGAACTTTTTCATGTCTCATGATACAAAAAAAATATTTTTTTATATCACACAATGGGAAAAAAGACTAATAAACTTTAAAAAAATACAGTTCAAGGGCATTTCTGGTACAGTCAAGTACAGAATTCAGCTAAGGGGATCCTGATAACTAAGGTATATGTGTTCATCACTCCCCAAAACACTGTTTTTGTGGTTTTCCAAATCTGAATCTTTAGGGAAAAATTGAAAACAAGTTGGAAGAAAAATGAAAAAGGATTTTCCCTCATGAAAAAAGATGATATCAATATGAAAAAATAATTATTTTTTCATTTCATACAGCTATTTTTAAGTGACTACTGAGCATGGTCAGAACCCATTATTAAAAATTTTAAAATTAAATAACTTTGGAATGGATTAATATTTTTCACTAAACAAGTAAAAGGCCCATACGAGGGCCAGCCCCTTTCTACCCAGAAAATGGCAGGCCAAAATTCTAAAACATCTGTACATTAGCTAAATTGACAGAAAACCCAGTAAAATCAATGGGAAAAAGTTCCTGAAAAATTCACTTTTTGTATATCGGAATTTGCACATCCAGCTGGAACAAAACTTGGCACATCAAGAGACCTGCCCCCACAAGACTGCACATGCAAAATGTCATGCAAATCCATTGGACGGTTGCAAAGTTATTAAAGTGCAGATATTTGGGTTTAACATTAAAGTGCCTCTTAACCCAAACTATAGTGGTTCTACCGTGCTGCCACAGTACCAGTGCATACTGCACAGCACCTGCATGCCAGAAATCCTCTCATTTGAATGTGTGCCCTTTAGTAGTTAATGCACAGTTCATGTGCTAACAGATAAGCACCGCACTTGCTGAGCCTTTAAATGTGGCACTGAGCGTGCTGGTAACTGACAGGCACACAAAGGTCAGTTAGTATGGTACTAAACCTGTTAGCACATTGCTTTTTGATTATGTGGGCATCCATTTGGAGTGAAATTTAACAGGCCAAAAAGACACAAGCAAATGCAGCAGAAAAGCAGAACAAAATACATTCATTGCAAATAATAACGCACAACCATAAATTGGTCAGTAAGTACAGTAAGCAGTGTGAGTAAGTTTATTTATAACAAGTATACAAAAGAGTGTCATTTCCAATAGTGTCCTGTATATAAAGTAGCAACACAACAGTTTGTTACAGGTACTATATAATAAGGATGAGACAGCAACGTACTCACAATCATTGCATAATAAAAACAATCTATCTATCTATCTATCTATCTATCTATCTATCTATTGCTGTATGCAGTGTGGATTTCCACTGGCAGAATTAATGTGGAATAGCAGTTCCACTTCCAAAATGCATTTTGGAATTTCTTTTTTAACTCTGTGGAATTCCAAAAGGCATTTGTATGTGAACCATGGAACAATATTCTGCAGTTTGTGGAAAATGAATCCATGATCTACATAAACTGTAGAATACAATTCCAGAGTTAGCATTTCACTTCCAGAATTTTGCATTTCTGCTTCTGATGTGATTCCATGGAATCTGGCAGAATTTCTGAGATTCCACAGAATTCTGGCAGAAGCGGGATTTGAAAATTCCGCACAGGTCTAATAACATTCTTATTCAGTTCAAAATACCCATCCTGTAGCTTAACATAATGTAGATATTTTACAAATACATTTCAAGAACAAGAACACAAGCATATGGGTTGGTTCTTAAACCAATTAATTACTGATGCAAAATGTCTCTACAATGCTGATTCAACAACTATGTTGTCAACCTACATCACAGAGACGGAATGATGTTGACCACAAGTTGTGATCAATATAATTCTGGCAGGAGACCCCAGTCCTTTTTGAATGGGGGGGGTTTCACCCCAAACCTCCCATGTGAGGGGCTCTGTCCCCTGCACCCCCCATGTAATGGATTCCAACTCCGAGTCAGAGTTGATTTATGGGGGGTGCAGGACCAGGAGACAGAGTGCCGGGGTTTCAGGTGGACCATTACAGTGAACTGTTGATGTTGTCGGCATCAACTTGTTCACTGTAATGGTGTCATGATACAGTCAGCATACCAATGCAAAACATGGAGGAAGACCAGAAACAGGATGGACAGCTATAGGAAGTGCATTCTGTGATGCTGAGCCATAGTTAGAAAAGCTTTTTCACTAAAGGAGCAGAGGGTATAACAGCACACCAGTTAAAATCCATCTAAAGGCATATTACAGCTGAAAGCAAGTCAATAAAACTTAAACTGGAAAAGTTAAAGATCAACAGTCTAGCAGGACCTGATAATTTACAACTCAGAGTACTTAAAGAAATGAGCACAATTACAGTATATCAGAAACTGTATCACATATAATTAACTATTATTTCAGGAAGGGTGAAATACCATGGGACTGGAAAAAGGCAATTGTGGTGCCAATATTTAAAATGGGTGATAAAACAAAAATAGAGCATTATAGACCCATATGTCTAGCATCAATAATATGAAAAATAACTGAAAATCTAATACAGGATGGGAAATTGAAAATCTAGATGACCATGAGATAATGGACAGGAAACAACATAAATTCAAGAAATGTATGCCCTTCACTACAAACCTCCTACACTTTTAGGAGAACATTAGCAAGTCCCTGTATGCAAATATGCCTATGGATGAAATATATCTTAACTTCATGAAGGCATTGGACAAGATCTATCATGTGCAATCATTAGATAAACTCAGCAAAAATCAAATCAGTCTATACCTCAGAAGATGGACTCAGTCATCACTGGTAGAAGTCAGCGTGTTCGAACAAATGGAGTTAAGGAGCATGATCATGCAGTTACAAGTGGGGTGCCACAGGGATCTATTTTTAGGCTCACAGCTGTTCAATGTATGCTTCAATGTTCTTGATTCAGCAGAAAGCATGTTTAATAATAAATTCTCCAATGATACCAGACTGGGTAGTCCAGTGGACATATAGGCTAACAGATTACAATTTAACTTGAGCACTGCAAAACTAGAAATATGGGCAATGGAAAACGATATGGAGTTGATTATCAGCAAATGTGATGTCATTCACTTTGGTATTAATAACCAACAACAAAAATATTACTTAAATAACATACAACTCAATGTTACTGCAAAAAGAGATCTGGACATAATAATTACAAATAATCTGAAACAAGGAGCTAACTGTAGGATGATTGCCATTAAGGCCAATAAGATACTCAATTATATTAGAAAGACCTTTGTGAACAAGTCTGAGGCTATATTATATCCACTATACCAAACCTGTGTGAGACCCATTGGACTACTGTTCCCAGATCTGAAGTCCTTATCTGCAGAAAGATATAGATTTAGTGGAAAAGGTCAATTGTCGAGCCATGAAAATGATACTTAACCTCAACAGTAAACTGTACAGTACAATAATAGAGTCAACCATGAAGGTTTACAGACCTTGGAAGGAGGTGATTAAGAGGCAATCTGATGTTATTGTACAAGATCTTTAGAGATGCTGGACTCAGAGGTCATATGAGTTTTAAATAAAATGTCCTAAACCATAAAATCTAAGGAGACACCCATGCTAGGTAGAAATAAAAACAACAAAAAAGATGCAAGGAGGTGTTTCTTTACTGTTGGAATTGTAAGGATGTGGAATACACTACCTGAAGAAGTTGTTACTTCTCCAAATGAACGCATATTCAAGTCAAGATTGGACAGATATGTAGCTGAAAACATTTAAACAATAAGGCACAACAGGGTGTGGGTTTTTGGGGATTTACCTATGCCTTGTGTGGTGTGTCACGAGGCACAGCCGAGTGAACTAACCACACAAGAAGTGGGTAAATCATCCAATAACTCACACCCTGGAGTGCCTTATTGCAATTATACAATGGACCCATGTGTAAAATAAATGTAAAATGTGTTTAATTATGTTTTTTATAAATGCCATTCCCTCAGTTGTGGGTTATGCAGGATTTATCCACGGTCATGTGATTTGTTTTGACCAGTGAGGTTACAGGATTTTCACACACCATTGTATAATAATGCTTATAACCACCGAGAAGTGGGATGACAGGCTTGATATGCATCATGTCTTTTGCTGCCCTACAAATCCTAGTATGAATCCTAGTAAGAATGTAGACCAGATTTTATAGCTACAGGAATCAACATGCTACAAAAATAGGTGATTTAGACAAGAGAACTGATATGGATAAACTGAATGGGATGAAGCTGTCTGGACTCCACCAGGGAAAACCAACTTACAGTAGTTTGTGATATACAGTAAATCAAAATGATGGGTACCCCTGGGGGAGCAAAGTATAAAGCAGGCAAATTTATTAAAAATAACATCCAGTTTATGCAATTAAGAGACAGAGATCAATTGATAAATAAAATCACTGTAGTTCAAAAGAGGTATCATCATAGAAGTAAGATTTTGTTATGCACAATCTCAGAATAGCAGTTTTCATGACAAAAAAAAACAATGTAATGCCCTTCTTTTTAATTAAATATGAAATGTGTACATTCCAAGAAAAGCTTGTGTCAAACCACAAATGCAGGTCGTTTTACAGCTCTGGACACAATTCAGTGTTTCTATTATTTAGAGATGTAAGAAACAGGAAATCAAGTGTTTGTAATTTCAGTTTAAGTTCTGAACTAAAAATTATTGCCAGTGTTTTGGCAGCATTTAAAACAAGTTGATGTGGAATTTTATAATGCTGAATGCTATCAAGTGCCTGTCATAGATAAATCAGTACTTTCATCAGTCTGCCAACGAGTATACAAAATTGAATTAACTTACAAATGTATCCTGATGCCCAATGACTTATTTACTATGTCACTCATATACACTGAAAAAAAGAAGTCCAAGGAAAAACTCCTGTGGAATTTCTTCATTTATTGAAAAACAAGAAGAGAGAGAACCCTGAAAGCAGACTGTTCAGAACGACCAGAAAGATAACTCTGGGAACCACCACAGAGACCTATCATCAAGGTCCAGGCAAATTAGTTTAGTGATGCCTGAAAATAGTCATCTTTATGGCTAGTGCACCTACCTGGTTAACAAAAACTAAATAAATAAATAAACGATGAGAGCATGCTCAATTACTACGATTCATAAGACAAAAGTGATCTATGATGAGGATCACGTGATGCCTTCCTGCTAGACGGACGCGCAGTGTCCTCGCTCCTCCTTCTCCTCACTAAAATGCTGTCTATTTCGTTGGGTTTGGTGAAATTTTCTACAACAATTACCTATGTGTCTACGATCGAGGGGAAGCATCCACACACTAGATTCAGTCCATTTCTGCAAGCAATCTGTTTGGATGGAGGCCGAAAATGAAGCAGGCCCTCCCAACCAACACTCCACCCCAAACACCGGATAAAAATTCTGAGAGACCCAAAAATCAAGCCACTATGTCAGAGAAGGGCAGACAATCTACTAGCACTGTGGCATCTCACTCTGAGGATAAATTCCTTGCAGAACTTGCACCACTTAAAGCGGCATTTCTGGATTTCTCACCTGATTTAAAAACAATTAAAGCTGATCTGAGGGAGACAAATAAACAACTCACAGATATCTCAGCCCGTACCTCCTTTTTAGAAACATGGCAAACTTGAGTGGATCTGGAGCACGTCTCATTGTGGCATACATTTTCCAAGATGGAACTAAAGCTGGAAGATTTGGAAGGCCGAAGCAGACGCAACAATCTAGTAAATTTCAACCTTCCTGAAGAAGCAGTGGGCTCAGCACCAGTCCTATTCACCCACAAGTTACTGGCTAAAGAGGCAGGCCCCCCCCCCGTATTCTCTAACCTATATCGTGGAGAGAGTTCACAGGTCTCTGAGGCCCAGGCCACCCGCAGGTGCCCAGCTCAGACTCTTTATTTTTCGGCTCCTAAACTATCTGGACAGACAACACATACTTACAAAAATCAAGGAACTCCAGGCTATCCAGTGGGAATGATCCATGCTCAGAATTAACCAGGAGCTTCCAGCCTCGGTCTGCCAGAAAAGAGTAGCCTATCATTCCTCGGTGATTAAGTTAATCACAGCGAGTATTACATTTAGTATGCTGTACCCCACTTGGCTATCTGTTCTCCACATTGGAACATGGAAAACATTTGAGAATGCCTAGTCAGCTGCTAAAGATCTCCCGATCTTCTCTCCAGACCACTTTAATCCCCGCTGAAACACCCCGATCAATAATTAGAGAGATGCTGGAATGTCATCTGGGTAAACAAGTTAGAAAAGAAAAATCACACAGGTAGAAAACAAGGTCTTGTCTTCGTATTTACCAGTGGACTGTTGTTTAATCTTTCAGGAGAATGTAGACCTTCATGAGATATTGGGAAGTGATGGTAATTCATTGAAACTCTGTTTCTCAGTTCACTTGCTTATCCTGATAACTCGGGGCCACGCTTGCTACCATTCTTTCTGCACGATCTTGCGCACGATTGCACCTGCACAAATATGCAAACCGAGATTATCCTTGCAATGGGGCACACATTCCTGAGGCTCCAAACGGAAGCTTTCTGGCCCTACGATCTTCATGAACAGACTTTCTACTGCATTTTTGGGACTGGAATGCTATATATTCACACAAATAGGGAACTTTGAGCAGTTACTTTTCTCAGATCCTTCCCAGTTGGGAATATGTGACAGTACTTATTCGGAACCATCAAAGCTGCATTTATTTTTGTTATTTCTTCCAGGACACCAGGAATTGCTCAACTAAAGGAACTGGGACTGCATCATAGAGTTCATTCCTTTCTTTTATATATTTGAATGGTACTATATGTAAAACTAATATAGACCCTGGTTGATCAATATTTGATTATGACTTATTCCAGATGATACTGCCAAAGCATAAATCTGCCATGCCATGGCCTGACATAGTCAGAGCTTACAGTAGCAGGGCAGCATATAGCAAGATCTTTTTGGTTTCTTTTTCTTTGGTTTATGGAAGGCAAAGACTTGGATATATCCTGGATGATGTTGACGATTTCACCAATATTCAGCTCTAAGTGCTGCAGTCAGTACATTTTTTTATTTTGTTTTTCCTTCTTTCTTTTTTTCACCTGGTTACCTCAGTTTGCATATTCAAAGCTACATAGCTGAATCAAGTAGTTGGTTACCAAAGTAACAGGACTGTACATGTTCATTTAATGATTATACTTAGATGTTTCAAATTACAAGTTTACGTGGGAGTGGGAGGGAGCGGCATGAGGGCTACTAGTGGGAGAGCAGTCATGCATCGGCTTTTGGGCATGGGACCTCATCCAGGGACATACTGTAACATCACATGTATGGTCATATGTGCGGTCCAGTGGGTGAGTGGGGTTCTGTTAATGGTCAACTTGTTTGGGGGGGGATTTCTCAGTGGAGCCATTTGGGGATGCTTGGGGGCAGTATGGGAATGGGTAGGGGAGGGTTTCCATCAGAGATTGCGGTTTGGGTTTTATCCTTTTTTTCTCTCCCTTTTCTCTTTTTCTAGGTTGGGATATGTATTTGTCATAATGTATGTCTTCCTAGCAACTAGGTATGATAATGGCTACCTTTAACTTTTGTTTTAGGAACATTAAGGGGGTCCGGTCACCCACCAAAAAGATGAAAATCTTGTTGCATTTACAAAAATTGCAAACGGATATTGCCTTCCTGCAGGAAACTCACCTTCCCCCTCCCAGGCTCTTCAATTAAGGAGGACCTTGGTGGGGCAGATTTATGGCTTAGGAATAGACTCAAGGAAAAGAGGGGGTGGCTGGGGTCATTATTGCCTGCAGGCTACCATTGCATCTCCTCCAGGAGATTGTTGATCCACTTGGTAGATATATTTTACTGTGGGCAATCTTGAGCCACTTAGACATTGTGTTAGGTTCTATTTATGGTCTGAATAGTGATGACCCATCAATTCTCTTCAACTTAATGACTATTCTTTTGCCCTGGTCCTCACTACCTATTATATTAGGGGGTGATTGGAATTTGGTCTTGAATAATCAACTAGACAGAACAGGCCACTCTTGGCAAGTCCCAACCCCGGGTCAGAAGACATTAGTGGACTTCATGCATTCCCTAGGTCTCTTTGAGCCCTGGAGAATTCTGAATCCAGAAGGCAGAGAATACTCTTTTTATTCCCTACCCCACCACACACATTCCAGAATAGATTAATTTTTGATGGGTGTGAATCACCTTCAAGGGATAGGTTCTTGTTTTTATTTGTCAACAGTCCTATCAGATTACCACTCAGTAATTGCTCAAATTAATCTAGCCCCCTCCTTGGTCAGAGACAAGATATGGAAATTTAATAACCGACTGTTAACATCTAGGGAATTCCAGGACCAACTTCAATCTTTTATCACATCCTTTATGGAAAATAACTCATCCTCTATGACTAAACTGGGCATTTTATGGGGATCTCTTAAATGTGGGCTTAGGGGAGAGATCATCCGAGGGCCACAAAATGCAAAAAGCAGTTATCAGTTTCCCTCTCTTCACTACTACAGCATATAGAAGGTGAGGAAAGCCATCTCTCCCCTGCCTCCCTCCTAGAGGACTGGGAACAGTTAGAATCTCTTAGGGCTCAATATAACAGGTTAATCGGGGAAAAAGCAGAATACCTACTACTTTGCTCTAAAATGTTCTATTTTGACCAAGGGGAGAGGGCTGGGAAGCTGTTAGCCCTGAGGCTGCGCTCGCAGGAAATGGACAGAATAGTCCCCACCATCCTAACAGAAGAGGGCTAACTTTTCACTTCCCCCCAGGATATAGTTGAAGCATTTAAAAACTATTACCAGAAACTATATGCACCACCTCAAATCCCCTTCTCAGCTATACAGTTGGATTCATTCCTCCAAAACATTGCCCTCCCACAACTTTCAGACTCCAAGAGTTTAAGGTCCAACTCTCCCCTATCCTTCTGAACACCTTTAGACATCTTTTTGAAGCTGGGCTGTCAGATCTCTCATTAACCACCACAACAATAGTTGTTCTCCCCAAACCAGGTCGGGATCCCCTTAGAGTTACAAACTACAGACCAATTTCGCTTATTAATCTTGATATTAAAATCCTAGCTAAAATCTTGGCTAATATGCTAAACCTGGTCTGGGACTCACTGATTAGTAGGGGAGCAAGTTGGGTTTGTGAGAGGCAGACTCTCGGCAGACCATTTCAGGAAATTGTTTTACTTTTTTCTGTGTCCAGGGACTCCTCAGTGGCAGCGGCCTTGGTCTCCCTGGACACAGAGAAAGCATTTGACAGGCTCTCGTGGGACTACTTATTCTCTATTTTACCCAAATTTCATATTCCAACATGTTTATCTGCTGGATAAAAGTGCTTTACACCTCGCCATTGGCATAATTCTCATGCAATGGTTCTTTATCCTTATCCTTCTCTCTGTACCAAGGCACAAGGCAAGGATGTCCACCCTTCCCATACCTGTTCAACTTGTTTCTAGAACCCCTAATTTGTAAACTCAATATTTCCACAAGGATCACCAGCATATGAGTTGGTGATATGGAATATAAACTGTCTGTGTACATGGATGATATACTGATGCATATCCTGTCACCTGCCACACCACTACCTGCTGCCCTGCAGCTCATATCACAGTTTAGTGTGATCTCTAATTACAAGCTAAACCTACACAAAACTGAAGTGATGCCACTCAACAAATACACCAATAAAGCAGACCTGCAACACCTGGGGTTTCTCTGGGTGAAAGATACTCTGAAATACCTTGGGATTGTCCTTAGTACGTCTCCCCAGAAAATCAAACAGAACAGCCTGGACTCAGTAGTGACCACTATTAAAGCAGACTTAAATCGATGGAAACTGCTACCTCTAACTTCATGGGGCAGGATCAGTATCATTAAAATGAACATATTACCCTGTCTATTATATCCTTTCCAGATATTTAATAGTTCATTACCCCAGAGTTGGTTCTCTCAAATTAATAAAAGTTTAACCTCCTTTCTCTGGTAAGGCAAAAAGGCTAGAAATTAATGTGACATAAGAGAGATGAGGGACTACAAGCCCCCAACCTCTATTTATATTATCTATCTATTCACTTAGCGAGGTCTTTACACTGGTTCAAACACTCCCAAGACTTCCCAATCAGCTCATATATCCCTCTATGGATAGCAACTGAATGCACACTATGCTCCAACCATGGCTTAGATGTCACAGCGCTACCTTATCTTTTGAAGAAACAACTACATAGCCAGCTACAGAACACTTCTCTTGGATACTCCTTAATGTCTCAATCCCAATTAAACACATTGCTAAAAATTCACCCGAACCATGACATTTCCCACCCATTATTTGGGAACCCTAATTTTCCGATCTCAGTCAAGATCCTTTCAAGGGATAAGTTTTGGCCTAATATGGGAGTGGAGAGTGTGGAGGAACTGACAGTCCAACAAAAACTAATGACTTTTCAAGAAGCTAGTAATGTTTATGGTTGGTCCTTCATCTCGGTTTTCATGTTTTTTCAAATTACTCACATGTTGCATGGTGCACTGCGCAATGGTCCATGGATTAAACCTCTCTATATACTGTAAACTCTCTCTCTATCAGAGCTCAATTCCAAAAACTCATTTGATTTCATACTCCTATTAATTTCTACAATCCTTTTTCACTCCTAAGGATAGTCCATGGTTCTATTTATTTATTTATTTATTGAGATATTCAGAAAGACCTTTGAGTCAAAGACTCATTTACAAAGGTTCCACATCAAACATAGAGAGATACAGGGATAACATTGCTTACAGTTTGCGGACATTACCTAACATCACAGTGCAGGATACAAGCATGGTACAGAGAGTGACTTAAAGACGGATCACCTGAAATACAGTATTATAGTGCAGCCACATAAAGATACAGTGAGGCTGTTTGTCAAATGAGTAAGCTTCATGGAAATCGGTCTGGTGACCAGCCAGAAGCTGGCCTAGGTCATCAGGGAGGGAAAGGGTCAGGGGCAGTCACATCGGTTTGTGGCCTGGAGGTGATTCCTTAGACCAGATTTAAAAGGGTCTAGTCTTGTTATGTTGGTTATTAGACTAGGGAGTGCATTTGTCCAGGTGGGGGCTTTGTAACTGAAAGTTCTTTGGTATTGGGAAGTCCGGCAACGGGGTACCCATAGTAACAGTTTGGTCGTGTTTCGGGTGGTTCTGACAGGAGCAGCAGGGAAAATAATTTTGTTTAGAGTGGGAGGGGTGAGGCTTAGGGTAATCTTTTTGGTCATTAGGCAGGTGTGGTACTTGATTCTGTTGTCTGTGTTTAGCCAGTCTGTGGTACTGTAGAGGGAGCAGGTGTGGGTGAAGCGGTCACGTCCAAGGATGAGACAGCAGGCATTGTTTAGAACAAGATGGAGTCTATCAAAGGCCGAGGTGGGAGCTGCACTGTAGATGAGAATGCCATAGTCCAGGAGTGAGAGTGCAGAGGAGTTAGTGGTAAGATGTAGAGCCTCTGGGGTGAGGCAGTGCTTGTACCGATAAAGTACGCCTAGTCTAGAGTTAAGGGCAGTGGATAGGAGGTGGATATGCTGATAGAAGTTGAGAGCCATGTCTAGTGTGACACCTAGGTATTTAAAGGTATCCACTTGTTCAAGGGGGGTTTGATTTACAGTTATAAATTGGGGGCAGAGGTTCTTAAGAGGGTTTTGCGGTTGGGAGAAAATCATGACTTTAGTCTTATTGTAGTTAATGATTAGGCGGTGGGTGGTGAGCCAGTGTTCAGTTTCATGGAGAGTGTGTTGGAGTGTTTGGTGGAGTTTAGTGGATCAGAAGCGAACAGGACAGGATCATCCACATAGAGGAGCAGTCTGCTGGGGCAGGCTGACGGGAGGGTGTTAAGGTAAAGGCAGAATAGGAGAGGGTCAAGAATGGATCCCTGTGGGACACCGGAGCGGATTGTGAGGCTAGGGGACAGGACAGTACCTTCCTTAACTAGTTGAGTTCTATCAGAGAGATAGCTGGTGAACCAGTTTAAGGCATCTTGAGAGAGACCACTGTAGGCGAGAGTGTTCAGTAAGAGGGCATGGTTGACAGTATCAAATGCCTTTGAGAGGTCCACGAAGATGGTTCTTGAGATGTGGCCGCGATCCAAGGCGGAGTGGACATGAAAGGTAAGTTCAAGGAGGGCAGTGGTGGTACTATGACCCTTACGGAAGCCGTGTTGCTGGCTGCAAAAAAGGTTATATTTAGAGAGGTGGTCAGTGAGTTGATCGGCCACTATGCACTCTAATGCTTTGGATGGGGGGTAGGATGGAGAAGGGGCAGTAGTTGTTAGTGGAGGTGCGATCCCCACTCTTATGTATGGGGGTGATATTGGTCGCTTTCCAAAGTGAAGGAAATTTTGCCTGGCACAGGAAGCAGTTAAGAATATGGGTGAGTGGGGAGAGGACTTCCCGGAGGGTGAGGCGGTGAGGTCTAGGGAATCATTACTGAAGGGAGAGTGGTTAAGGGCTTTGGCAAGGTAGGGTTTGGCTGTCTTAGGTGTAAGGATGCATATATAGAAGGGTGGGGCATGGGGTGGCGGTGAGGTCAGGCCCTCCCCTCTACTTCCCTATGAAGAGACTGGCCCCAGATATGGAAGCATTTGTACTCCATGATACACTGGGACCGTTACCGGTTCATGCAATTTCAGATCAACCATAACCTTTATTATACTCCCTCCAGATTGCACAAAATGGGCTGTCTATCATTGGACCTCTGCACAAAATGCGGTAAAGAATTTGCTACCCTTCTACATATACTATGGTTGTGTGAGACTGTTTCTTCCTTCTGGTCTGCCATTCAGAATAGACTGGACTCCCTGAAAGGTCTCTCCTAGAAATTCAATCCTGCAGCCTGTATCATAGGAGAATATACAGTTCAATGGTTGGTAATCAATGCCCACACATAGCTATGATATCAGCTTGTGCCAAAAAGGTGATACTCAGACACTGGAAAAAACAGATTACTCCAAGTTACATATAATGGTACAAGGAAATAATGTTTGCATTACAGGCAGAGCGAATGATAGCGAGTATGACCGATAAAATGTCTAGATTTAACCACATCTGGGAGTCCCTGTATACTCTCCTGTCAATACAGTAAGACACAAAGGACTATTATGCACCTGGTAAGTCCCCTAATGGGACATAGAATCCTTTTCCTTTTTGTTCACATACCTAATTATGGTTTTACCCATGATATCTCAAAAGTGATATCTTTCTTATTTGAACTCTGTATATATACAGTACATATATATATCTCCGTGGGAGGAGGGGGAACTTTAGGAGTTCTATAATTTCTGTAAAATGTTTATTATGTACTACACGCAGTTGACTACATGTAAACATTCAGTGATTGCATGAAAGTATATGGTATGTCTGCTACTCACTTGCTTTTCAATAAAGTATATTATATAAAAAAAAGAAGTAAGCTATGTTGCCAATCAAAACTGCTCCCACTACTCAGTGTTAAAAAGTTAAGCTGCTTCCTCAAGTAAAATGTGATATATTTTGCCACTGAATTCAGTTTTAGTCATACTGCTATTACAGATACTGGTAGACTGTTCCTAACCTTATTATTCTTTGGGTGAAAAACTATTTTCTTTTATTAGTTTTAAAGTTTTTCTTCAGTATGTGTGAGACGTTGAATCTGATTTCATAATTTAGGAATAATTATAGTGCAAACTGTTATGTTTTATGGTGGTCTTTTTGAAAAATGTAATTGTTCATTATACATTTTATTTCAGCCACTACTGCTGGGCAGATAGACCACATGCTTCTGGATTAAAGTTTTGTTGTCTTACTGTCATCTAGGAGGGCAGCTACCATTATTAGGACTTATGAGTAATTTAATATTATTATTATGGTACGTATGCAGTGATCATTTTCTTTTTAACTGTTTTCCATTTTTTTACTGTATACTGTTTATTCATCTTATACTATTTCACAGTTTTCTGACCACTGTCTTATATTAGGCTAATATAACTTCAAGAAATTGCTATTTAAGCATAACCTTTTGCTCCATGACACACCTCTGAGGAAACATACTGTGTGTTGTTACACAAAATGCATCAGGTCAAATGATCTTGGGCCATCCTTGTGATGACTCAGCTTTCTCAGCATTCCCAAATATTTTTGCTCACCCATTTGTTTGCATACATTTCATTGAATAAAGCCCTTTGTTTGCACCAGTTTCAACTTGAGGCTTGTTTCATGCAAATGTAACCTAAAATATGTTTTTGAGGTTCCCCCCAAAAACACATTTTGGGTAAGATTTACAAGCTGCCACTTGTGTAGTCATGAGAGAGTGTGTCAGCCTACCTACCCTGAAAATCTGGGGCCAAAATTGGCAAACATAGCAAAGTTATGCATAAAAGGAGAAATAACTGGAAAGTAACTTACTGTGTATGTAGATATGTACTAACAGCACCTTTGTCTAGACTTGGTTTCTTTTTCTGTATTTTGTCCTTTTTGTAATAATTTGGCCATTTTGAGCTCACATTTTCAGGGTGGCCAAGTAGCCACTCACCTCACAACCACAAACAGTAAGTGGCACCTTGCAAATCAGACCCAAACTATATTTGGGGGGTTTACACCAAACACATTTTTCAGTCGATTTACCTGGTGCCACTTATGTGGTCATGGGTTGGGGTGGAACTTGGTCACCCTGAAATTGTGGGCCCCAAATGGCCCAATGTTTTATTTGTACTTCTATGTTTTTGTGTTAGTTATTTATGATGTTAAAACATAAGCCTAAAATCTGGATTGTGTGTTGGCATTCAATTAGGTGGAGTTCACCGGGGTGGTAGTTTGCAATGGATGGAGTTCAGATTCTAAAAAACCTAATGTTGCATTTCCTTACTTTTGTTGCTTTGAAAACCCTATCTTGTACATTAATGTATTTTTTTCTCTACTCTGCAGTTCTAAACATCTTTCTTGAATTTCTGTATTGTTATTTTTTTTCTCTGCACTTCTTCCCTTAATTGTTGTGCTATTCATCCCTATAGTGGCTTATTAAGAACCAGTTGGGATACTGCCATAGATTACCCAGGTATGTGAGCTATGCCCAGTACTGGCCTCCCTCCCTCAGCACGCTGCTCACCTGCAACACTGCAGGCCAAGGGAATTACGGGCATGCCAGTGCAACTCACTCGGCTTTGGCATGCCACTCCCATTGTCGGTGGAGTAGGTGGGTGAGGGCACAAAGGGAGGCCAAATGGCATAAACAGCAATAGCTGCCATCTATCTCAAGCTACAGCCAGCCAGTTACTACGCATTACAGTAACTTGAAGTAAGTGACATGCCACAAAATATTGCGTGACAAACGGGCTTAATTGCAATTGAATTACACTAAGTGCAGTATACTGCAGACTTTTGCGATACACTGCAGTATTACCACGTTGCATCCTGGGTGATGCCACTGTAAGTGCCTAAAGAGTTCTGACTCTGTTGTAGCCCCAGTCTCACTTTTGTGGCTCCATTAATTGGTCCCTCAGTGGTGACAAGATAGCAAACTGGCCTTTAAGTGCCTGAAACACCGCCACCAGGACAATCAGAGCTACTAAAAGCATCAGCCCTACTACAGCCATGTTGCGTAGAAGTCCCTATGCTGAGGCTTGGGGTCCTGGGAGGAAGCACCTGTGTCAAGGTCAGCAGTCACCCTGTTCTGTGATCACGTGTGGTAGATTTTTTGGAAGGAAAACAAGTTAACATAAATGTTGAAAGTTCTAGGCCCTAAAAAACAGAAAAGGGGATGTTAGGCAACATGAGGTATTCCATATAGCCCTGGATGGTTCTTCCATGCCCTTCCTGGCCCAGGCTAATTAACACATGCTGCTGTTCAGTGCCCTTCCAGGTGCAGCCAAATAAAAGTATTAAATCTGGGGCAGTGCTTCTAGTGACCTTCCAAGCTAGACCATTAAGAATGCCTGCATCCACACAGCAAACTGCACAGTATGGTCCTTACTTCTACCCATCTGAACTGGAGGGAGCTACTATCACCCCTACTGGTACCAGAACCTTTTAATCTAACATGTAACTCTTAGTGTTTCACTGGGTACCCAGCTGTGGAAACATAGCAGACTCAATGACATTGAATGAGGTTGGGCAGAGGTGGTGCACTTAAACAAATAAAAGCAATGCATTGCACAACATCCCTAAACTCAAAGGCTCTTAAACCCACTGGCGTTATACAAAAAAATCTGACTGGATGACCTATCCCACTCTCAAACTATGACACAAATGCTGTTGTTGCAGGGCAAGCCCTGAGCTTACTCACCCTTTCCCAGACCAGGAGATCTCCCCCTATGTGCACAGGGGTATGAGTGTAGTTTGCAGGAGTCCCACTCTGAATGGCTTTGCTCTCTCTTCTCCCTATGAGCCCTTTAGTGTCAGCTGGTACAATCCGCCGTTCTCACTGGCTCTAGTCAGATCTTTCTTGACCTTCACATCCAGCACTCAACACTCCAAAGCACATACAGTACAAGACAGCTCAGCTTTGGAAAACCTGATTCCATCTGCTTAACACACCATGTCTTGGCATTGCCCCCATAATATGTGGTGATTACCAGCCCTGAACTTGAGATACACTGAGCAACTGCTCAGACTAGCTGTAGTCACAGTTTTAATTGCTCCAGCAGTCACTACACTTTCATACCCACTGGCGTTATACAAAAAAATCTGACTGGATGACCTATCCCACTCTCAAACTATGACACAAATGCTGTTGTTGCAGGGCAAGCCCTGAGCTTACTCACCCTTTCCCAGACCAGGAGATCTCCCCCTATGTGCACAGGGGTATGAGTGTAGTTTGCAGGAGTCCCACTCTGCATGGCTTTGCTCTTTCTTCTCCCTATGAGCCCTTTAGTGTCAGCTGGTACAATCCACCATTCTCACTGGCTCTAGTCAGATCTTTCTTGACCTCCACATCCAGCACTCAACACTCCAAAGCACATACAGTACAAGACAGCTCAGCTTTGGAAAACCTGATTCCATCTGCTTAACACACCATGTCTTGGCATTGCCTCCATAATATGTGGTGATTACCAGCCCTGAACTTGAGATACACTGAGCAACTTCTCAGACTAGCTGTGGTCACAGTTTTAATTGCTCCAGCCTACACTACACTTTCATACTGGGCTAGCATGCAACTGCAGTACCTCCTTTTCTGTTTGCAGCTCTGCTTCTTACTTTATCTCTAGTAGATGCATGGTCTGTCTCAGCAGCAACCTGTCTCTTCCAAAGTATACAGGCACCTCTCTCTTCAGGATCTCTTGCAGATCTGAATCGATCTTGGAACAGCCTCTGCTGTTCACTGGGGAATGTCAGCTTCTGAATGGCCCACATAGCAGTTTATTTCCTCTGGAGCCAAGTTGGAAGTCCATCACTTGGTAGATCGTTGGCCAGAATTTCACAACAGTTTTCTGGCAATCCGCCTGTATCCCAGGAGCTTCTTGTGGCATACCTTTTTTGCAGCCTGATTAGCTGGTGTGCAGCCCTTGACCCCTGTAGCCATGTTCATGAGGGCCAAGGTGCAAAAAGATAATGGTGTTCTGCTTGCTGTAGAGCAATGGCACCAAATGTTTGTATTTGACAGTGCTCCTCCCTTAAACATTTATGTTGTACCTCCTTTTGCATTTCATACAGTTAGTTTCCAGTCCAGTCTGGACTTTTGGTGGGGAATCACCACTCTACAGTGAGCACCAGTCATGCTTCTCATTAGTGGCAGTTGGCCATTTTGATGTGAGGTAAGGAGTCACTCCTTCACTTATGCACTGGAGTCATCCAAGAAATCCAGCCCTCCTTCTCTCTTAGCTCTTTTTCAGTTCTCCTTTCAGATACCACATCCTTGTGGCATGGAGAGAGTAGGTAACTAGCTGCAGTTTGAAAGAAACTTCCAGGTAGGATCCACGCTCAGCAGTAATGGTTGGGAAGTGCTGCTGGAGGATGACTATCCCCAAACAAATGACCTGTCCAAAATAGGCACACACAATCGGGATATCACAAACACAACAAAGACTTAACTTAAGCTTAATTATACAACAGGGCAATGAAATCCAGCAATCTGATTGGTCAGTAGGGGTCTTTACCCATGGGTAAATCCCACCATAATCCATGGGTAAAGTTCCAGCTGCCCTAGCTGACTGCTGCACAAAACAAAGAAATCACTACCTTTGTCTTTTTGCACCTCTGTTTATCCACCATCCTCAAGAGGTTAAGACAACTACACCAAGGTATCAAAACAACTTAAAGTTGCAAAAAACAAACCCCAGATCAACTTTGCGTTATACAAAAAAAAATGTTTTCAGTATTTTCACTACCTCATGCACTTTTATCGTGATCACTCAATGCTGGCACCCGCCTCACCTGTCGGTTGCTGTCCCCTATGGCACTGCTGACTCCCCCCCCATAGAAAGTGTGGTAAAGCTGAAATAAAACCCACAGGATCATAACCTAAATCCAAAATGCAGCAGTCTCTTTTATTTACACAGCTCCCAGTCCTGATTGTGGTTTGCATTTATAAACCTTTTCCAGCAGCTTCTACATCCTGAAACATGGAAAATGCTTATGGTATGCACCGTGGTCCAGTACAGCAGCCACTTGCACCAAGCTTTCTGTCAGCTTAATAGAGGAGCTGCTCATATAACACCACTGTCTCTGTCAGAACCAAAAATAAAAGACTTAATAGACAAGTATGCAGATGTTTGTCAGTGTGTTTGGGGGCAGGGTATTGCTCATATTCTATCTAGCAATAGGGGACTATTTAGCATACAAAGGAAGGATATTATGCTAAAAAACAATAAAAAGTATTTAAATAAATGCAACCTATGTAATAACTTTTTTGAATCCTTTACTTCCAATCTATTGTATAATCTCAATAATCCACTCCATGGTCCAGATTATGGTGTGATTTCCCCCACTTCTGGTGCAATTTAGTCACTCAGCTTGCGGCCTCATGACTAAATCACACAAGGTGTGTGAAAATCCCACCATAATCCACAACCTGCAGTTTATTATTGCTTAAATAAATCATGTCTTTGATGCAGGGGCTCAATGCAAAAACTAATTTATTGATCATTTGTTAGACAGGAGAACATGATTGCAAAGACAAGACAAGGTACAGTACCCCAGTGCTTCACTCAGTGGAACTTCATCATGGAGCCATATTAGTGACAGTTCAGCTGGGCTCCTGAGAGCCAAGTAAGTCACCACATTATGGGTGGATCATTGACAATGACCTAAAAGTAAAATGTTTAAAAGCTTGAAGACTCAGTGACATAGTACTGTATATTCTGAGACCATCTCCTCACGTCTTACAGTATATTACATACCTACAAGTGTTACACATACACAACTACCAGAACATAGATTACAACCAAGCTGTTTACCTTAATGCCCCCATTGATTAAGTGCAAAGGATGTTTTCAAGCTGATTACTTTTTGTTTTGTCATGTGGCCACCATCTGCTTCTCTGCAAAAAAAGATTCTGCAAGTCACATTTCCAGAGCTATTAATCTCCCGGCTTGTTTGCATTTCCTCACTGCTTGGCTGGAACAAGAACAACTCCCATAAATAACATCACTGAGGGCACCTACCATACTTGCTGCTTCAAACAGGCAGTTCTAAGTAGATGCTTGGACTTTTCTGAAGATAAAGAATTGGTACAATGAGGCGAGCTTTTACCAGGCAGTGGAAGCAGAACACTTTGCCAGCAGCAGTAGAAGAGCTTAGCCCTCTACTCTCTAAGGCCCCTATACTGCTAACCCAATCTCTGTTTAGGCCTACACTGAAACACCAGCAATCAGAGGTACATTTTGCCTTCAGTGCCCACTTTGCACTGCACATTTTTTAACAAAAAGTACAGTTATATAGATATTCATCGTAACAGTAGATCTTCGAGAAAATCTCTTGCAGTTGGTCACACATATAAGAACTTCCCAGCCACAGACACTGATTCCAGCCAGAGGATTTTACCAGCAGTCAACCTCGGAGTCACCCTCGACTACTTTACATGTCGTGCTCTATGGAATATAAGTGAGAGTGGTCCCAGATGCTCCTCGGTTCTTTTCCCATCGGTTATCAAATGGTGCTGATAATGAATGCAAGGTCTCCAAAGGAAACTGAGGAGTAAGTGAAAGAACTCTCCTATGGTTGAGGAAGCAGGAACAAATTACCCTCCTAGAGTGGAAAGCCAGGGGGATGGAGGAAGGAGCAGTGTGACCTGCTGCAAGAGATTCACTGAAAGATCTACTGTCACGGTGAGAACCTACATAACTGTACTATCTCATTCAAGAATATCTCTTGCAGCAGGTCACACATATATGAATGAGTCCCTAGCAGCTGGGATGATATGGGTGGTCGAATGAAAGAACTGAAATTAAGATAACAGGCCATGTAGGACTCGATGTCTGAAACTCGCCCTTCTTTTGGATGCTATGTCCAGGATGTAATGCTTGGTGAAGGTGTGGACTGTTAACTAGGTCGCTGCTTCACAAATTTCTGTGGTCAAGACACCTTTAAAACACACAGTTGATTTCACCATCCCATGTGTGGAATGAGGTTTTACGACACCTGGGAGTTGCTTACTATATTTTTTATAACAAAAAGTAATGCAGTTGGCCAACCTTCTGGACAAGCACTGTTTGGAAACTGAATTGCCCTCTTTACCTGGGGTGAAGGAAACAAAAAGTTGCATTGTCTTGCACTTTTCTTTTGTATGCAACAAATAATAACATAAAATTCTATGTACATTTAACATGTGAAGTAATGCCTCCCCTGGATTAGCAGGTTCCACATAATGCACTGATAGGTGGATAGATTGGTTCACAGTAAACTCCAGTATCACCTATGGAAGAAAATTGGGATTTGTATGCAGTGAAATCCTATCTTTGTAAAGATTTATATGGGGTTCTTTATACATGAGGGCTTGCAATTCAAATATTCATCTAGCCAATGTGATTGCCACCAGAAACAATGTTTTCCAGGAAAGGTATCATAGCTCACAAGTACCAGCTGGTTAAAAGGGGGTAAAGTGAGTTTCTTTAGAATAAAGTTTAGGTTCCATGAAGGCAGGGAGTTCCTCACCTGGGGCTTGAGGTGAAGAATGCCCTTAAGGAAGGCTTTCATAACATCCAGTTGGGTCAAAGTATGGTTATCCACAGGGACATGAAAAGCAGCTATCACTGATAAATGTACTTTCACGGAGGAGTACTTCTGACTGGCATTTGAGAGAATAGAAGACAATCTAGAACACACTGTGGAGGCAGATGAATGAATCTGACTGTTGGTCAGCTGCCCAAGTGGCAAAACATTTCCACTTCATGGAGTACGTTGATCTAGTGGAAGGTTTATGAGCTGCCTGTAGGACCTCAGCCATTTGGGGAAGAGAACTAGAATCTGGAGAATTACATCCTCAGCAGCCAGGCATGAAGATGCAGGGAGAGGAAAACTGGGGTGAAGAAGGGTTCTCTGAGTCTGCATGTGAAGGGTGGGACATATTTTTTTTGTTTGTTTTTGTAGCTTTTCTTTATGCGCCCCCTCTGACGGGCATCCTCCCGGGGTGCTCACATGGTGAGGATTGCTACTCCCGGCCTGAACTCTAAATCCACAGTGACCCCCCCCCCATCAACCAGGCAGACTCTAATGCCTCAGGTCACCCCCTGGGCCGGGCCCACTTCTCCCTAGTGGCCTTATCTGTAATTAGAGAGAGCCTTACCTGGATAGACGGGTCAGCCTGGAGATCACCATGGTGGAAGTGGGCCGGCAATGGGATGTGCATCCTGTCCCTGCAGCCCCCATCATCTCCACACCATCGGGAGGGATTTTTCCTTATTGCGTGCTTTCTCCCAGGGAGTGTGATGTGCAATGATGTCTGCGTATCGGCTAACCTGCTGATGTCTGCCACACTCTCTGTCCTCTACAGTTCAGTTGGCATGCCTACAGTACTCTCGGTTTTCATTGGGAGTCACTAGGCAGCCGAGCTAGCCCCAAAACCCTCCCCAGAGAGAGAGGAGATCAGTCCTCCGGACACTCAGTCCTCTCTTTCCCCTGCCGACTCCTGGCAGGCCCAGGCTCGTTCCCAAACCCGGGTTGCCAGCGTGGCGCGAGGTGAGGCGTCCAGCGCCTCAATCCTCAGTGCCACTGGGCCAGCTAAGGTGGGACATAATGGAAGAGGCAGGGGTTCTTGGACTGCCATTTGTTGCAAAAGAGGAAAAAGAACGTGCCTCAGCCATAGGGGAGCTATGAGGATCATGGTGGTCTGATCTCGAATCAGTTTAAGTATCACTCTCTGAATGAGATGGAAAGGTGGAAAGGCATAAAGAAATTTTCCTGTCTAGGAAAGATATTGCATCTAGTCACACAGTTCCAGGTTCTGACTCTAGCAAGCAATAGTAAGGCAATCTTGCACTGAGAGGAGATGCGAAGAGGTCTAACTCAAGTTCAGCCCCAATGTTCAAAGAGTTCTTCAGCAACTTCTTGGAGAAGCTCCTATTCATGCACTTGGGTCCTGGAGCGACTGGGTACATCAGATAGAGTGTTCTTGTTGCCCGGGACATGTACAGCAATAAGCTGCAACTCATGTTGAGTCACCCCATACCCCACTCTCATCGCTTCCGTGCAAAAGGGGTAGGAATAGGTACCTCCTTGTTTGTTCAAGTAATGGACTACTGTTGAGTTGTCCATCTGCATTTGAAGACACCCTGCAGGTAAGAGATGCTGAAAAGTCTGCAGCATGTAAAGAACTCCCCTCATCTCCAGAATGTTTATGTGGAGGTGAGCCTCTCCTTGGCTCATACTCCCTGAGTCTGAAGATAGTCCAAATGTGCTTCCCAGCCTAGAGTGGAGGCATCTGTGGTAAGGGTGTGAAGTGGCATGGGAGCCTGAAAAGGCATGCTCCGTAAGAGATTGTCTTTGTTCATCCACCACTGAAGAACATGGAACACAGGAGTTGAGATCCTGTCCTCTGCCACTAGGTCATCTGTCCCTTGATTCCACTGTGCTCTTGGGGTCCATTGTATTACCCACATATGTAAACATATGTAAACGGGCAAACTGTTGATATGACTGCTGCCATGTGTTCTAGAAGCCTTAGATGACAGCAGGGCAAAATGAATTTGTTGCCACTGATCTGGGATGCCAAGTTGATCAGTTTTTCTGCTTGATCGAGCCCCAATGTACTGGAGACATTGAGTGTACTGCATTTTGGATTTCGGTACATTGATAGTTATTCACAAAGATGAGTGTTACACCCCCTCTTGCTGACACCCATTTGTCTATGGGTCCTGATGTTAACATGGAGGGTGTACAAACCAAAAATCTTCCAGGGACAGATAAGGCCAGCAGGTCACAAGAAAACAAGGATTTACCTTGGATACAGTTCTAGCAGCATGATGCAGGTAGTAACACTGCCTCAGGCTTCAGCTTATAATTTGCTGGAGCTTCAGACTGGTCCAAGGTGGGGGACAAATGCTGGAAGATTCAGCTTCTTTAGGGGAAGGAATCAGTTCATTCAAAAATCCCAGTACACACAAAATAGGAAAAAGAAAGAAAGAAGTTTAATTCTGTTTCTCATTTTTTTCTTTTAAAATTAATAAATAAAGTGGGTGCACAGCTCCATGGAGCAAGGAGACAAAACAGGCATAGGGTATAAGATAGGAGGTACTAAACAGTACAAGGCTGATAAAATGCTTTATATAGGCCCAAAGGATTATTCCAGGCGCAGACTCCATGCAGACTCCCAGAGCTGAAGTAAAGCTTAGGGTATGAAAACATTTTCTGAAACCTGTACCTGGGGAGTGCCTTACTCCTCTCCCTGAACTAACTTATACCAGGGATGCAGCCTTAAACCCATACCACAGCTGCTCTGAAAACCTTGCCTGCATCCAACCAATTTGTGACCCTCTTTCTCATGAAACAAGATGCCAGCTTAGAAATCAGAGTGTGTCCAACACAGCTCAATTCCTTCAGTTACACTCTCCCTGCATTCTTTATGGGTCTAACATGGGTCCTGTCCCAGACATGGGCACTGCAGGCCTGATAAAGTGAATCCCAGAATGCACCCACTGACTTGCCTGTGACAGTGTGCTACACAGGGAAACTGACCTCCTTAGAGCTGCCACCTCTAAGAGGCCGTAGCCCTGCCACCACCACCACCACCATGACAGCCCCAATGCCATACCACTCCATTTCTTGAAGCACCAGGCCTCCTGAAACCCAGCCATGAATGGTTTACTTCCAGATGCTGTCCTTCCCAATGCTGAGCTCCCAGGAACCCCAGTCCCCAATGGCCGCCAGACTCCTGACACCCTCCCCATCAGAAAACAGAAGGCAAACCCATGCAGCCATTGATGCTAGAATAGCCCGTACCTCCTGGGCTGGGGGGTTTGAAGTCCCAGCTCGACCTGCCCTGTGTGCAGCCCACTGGCTCCCCCTCTGAAGGGAATCCTCCCCCTTTTTAAACATGAGCAATGGAGAATTGCCCCCCCTGAGGGCAGAAGGCAGGTTACCCAAAACAGGAGCCTAGCAAACAGTGGAGAATGTGGCATAGTAAGCCAGCCCTGAGAGGCGTGGCTTACACAAGAAAATATATAGAGTTTGTGAAAGAGTTCTTGCTAACTATTACCTGGATGAGGCCTTGAGTAACCAGTCATCCAGATAAGGAAAGATGTAGTGACCTGCTCTCCTGAGAGCTGCCACCACTACTGAAACACACTTTGTAAACACCCTGGGTAATGATGCTAGGCCAAAAAGAAGTGCTCTGAACTGGTAGTGAAGTTTGTTGTAGCAAAAGCGGAGGTACCATCTGTGTGCCGGGTATATCATTATATTTAGAAAAGCATCTTTCATGTCCAGTGAACACAGCCAGTCTCCCTTTATTCAGCAGGGGTAGTAGAGTAGGAATAGTGACCATTTTGAACTTTTTGTACTCTACAAAGTTGTTCAGTTGTCTGAGGTCTAAGATGGGTCTTAGATTTCAAATTACTTTTGGTACCAGAAAGAAGTGGGAGTAAAACTTTCAGCCCTACTGATGAAGACAAACTGGTTCTATTGTGTTTTTGTACAAAAGAGCTTGAACCCCTGATGCCAACACTGCCTCTTGATTGGGAGGATACAAAGACATCCTTTGAGGCACCTCAGAAGGAAAGACCACTAGATCTAGAGTATGGCCTGATTGTATTAACTGAAGTATCCATGCATCCGATGTGATGGTTTGCCAGCCCTGTAAATATAGGGGCAATCTGCCCCCTATCTCCATGAGTTTGGGGTCCTAAGACCACAGGCTCGGGGGACTCCTCAGGTTGTCCTTGGTTGGAGACTGATGGGGCTGGACAGGTGGATTTTGAAACTGTGATGGGCGCAGGCAAGGAGACTGTGGCTTTCAGTGTTATGGGTTGTTTTGACTTGAGTCTTTGCCTGTTAGGAGGGTGACAAAAAGTGCCTTTGTAGTAGGGTTTAAGGTGCCTATGACATAGCCAGTGCACTGGCTTCAGTGTGTGCCCTGACATTTGAAGGGACGTAAGTATATCCTGAGTTTGAGGCCCAAAATGTTTGTGATCTTTAAAAGGTGCATTCAAAATACAATGTTGAACATCAGAAGTGAAGCCAGAGACACTGAGACATGAATGCATCCTTAGGCAGGTACTTGGTGTAGAAGCCAGGACAGTAGAATCAACTGTGCCATAGGCAGCATGTAGGAGATGTTGCCTGACTGCAGAGGCAGTCCTTGCAGTATTTGTAATGTCCTCTTTAGGAAAAGCATCAGGCAAAGTTTGCAGCGAGGCCTGAGTGGCCTTCCACAACTAATCCTGATATGAGCGGAGGTGACCCATATAGTTTAAGATTCTAAAAGTCATAGTGGATGCTGAAAACATTCACTTTCCCATAGCATCAAGCTTTTGAGATTCCTTGTCAGGAGAAAGATTACTAAGGTGTTTAGGTCTAACAGACCTATCGTGAGCAGTGTTATTCACCACCAGATCCTCTTGTGGTGGAGTGGAGAAATAAGGGTGCTGTGTAACCACCTGATAGATCTTATCAGCCTTCCAAGGAGTAGAAGGGATGCTGATGGGCTGTTGCCATGCAGCTAAAATAGTGTCTTCATAGGTTTCAAATAATAGAGGGATAACTAAGGAAGGGCTGTCTGGTAGGGCTCAAATAGTTGGCTAGTTTGTGCCTAGAGGCATCGTGTTCAGTCTTTAGAAATCTGAATGTCTTTTGGAGATGCTGTATTATATCTGAAAAAGTCAGATCATCTGGAGGGGAGCACAGTAAGTAAGGTGCATTCTCCTCTGCCTGAGAAAAGCAGAAGAGCCTAAGGAGTAAGAAAAATCTTCCTGATCAAGCGCCTCCTCTTGATCCTCCTCTTTCCAGTTCTGAAGAAAGAAGTCCTCCACCATCTCAACATCTTGGGATTGAGCTGGAGAGACTATGGAGACAAAAGCACCTTTAAGGTGCAGGGAGATTAACAGATCCAGTCCCTGTGGTAGAGGGAGTGTGCCTCTGCATTAGGTCTAAAATAGTACTGACAAGTGCTTTGACATCTACCATAGCCAGTTGAGGGGATCCCATAGTGGTAGGGTTACCATGAGTGGACCCTGTAGGAATAGTCCTGTGAGCTGGCAGTGTAGCCTAGAGGTTAGAGGAAGGAGGTGTGAACTAGCTTGGCACATCCAGTAGACCAGACCTGAGTCTGATTCTCACAACCTCCACTTGCATACTGTGTGACTCTGAGCAAGTCACTTAACCACCCAGTGCTCCCAGGTCACCCCTGAAAACAGGCACTTGTGCCTAGTGGGCCTTACCAAAGACTAAAATTAAAATAAATAAATAAATAAATAAAATAATGGAAGATACTGTTCTGGGTTGTGGCACCAAATGACTTATCGATGATGGGCTAGACGAGCACTTTGACTGTGTCTCTTGAGTCATTGATGACAGGACTATGGTCAACGAGGATAGGCCATGGGATTCTAGAACATAGTAGCCTTCCTCTGATGTCATGGTTGTCGATGACCAGGTGGAGCCCCGTGGTGGGTTATACAAAATCCTGTAGAAGGTGGTTACAGTGGAGGCAGCTGAAGTTGAACTGGAGTTGAAGAGTCCATCGGCGAGGGAATTGTTGAGCAGGTAGGGTCAAAGAAACAAGAAGTTGATGGAGCAGAAGACAACTGGGCAACACCTGCAGCTAGAGCAGATAGAAATGTTCTGGTATTCTGAACTGCCTGAGGAGTAGAGGAAGACAGTTGCGACATCAACGGAGAGGAGATTTTTGGAGAATCCTTACTCCTCTCAAAGGAGTATTTATGTTTCTCCTTTTTGTCAGCCTTCTTCGTTGATGACTGGTCCCAGCCTGAATGGTGGGAACTGGAGGACAATGATGGCTGAGCGAGGCATTTTAGATTGTTGCTGCTGCTCTAGGAGGGCAAATTTTGTTCCATAAGGTACTCTCTCAACTGTTGAAGTCATCACCTTATTGTCGTCTTGTTAAACCGTTGACAAAGAGCACAGGCTGGAGTGTCTCGTGTATGGCCTAAGCACTGTACTCAAAGGTCGTGGAGGTCCTCTATAGTGATCTACTGGACACAGGCACACTTCCTAAATAAAGCATCCAAAGATGATATGGAGAAGATGTGGTGAAAACTGAACACGACGCACTTTGTATGGAATAACAGTTTTCTTTTCTTTGTCACCTGTAGCTAAACTCTGAATTGGATGAATAGCATGCAGGACAGCAGAGCGAAAAAGAACTGAGGAGCATCTGGGACTGCCCTCGCTTGTATACCATACAGCATTACATGTGATGTCGTCGATGGCAGTCCCAGGTTGACTGCTAGTAAAATCCTCCGGCTGGAATGAGAGGGCTGGGAAGTTCCTATATGTGTGACCTGTTGCAAGAGATATCCTTAAAGAAGATCAATTATTCCTGTTTTATACTGTAATGCTATCCCATTGCTGTCATATACTACAGAACCCTCAACTATATGTGGCAGTATAGCCTAGATGTTAGACTAATGAGCTGAGAACTAACTTGGTACATCCAACAGACCAGACCTGGGTTTGATTCTCACAACCTCCACTTACATACTGTGTGACTCTAAGCAAGTTACTTAACCGCCCAGTGCTTCCAGGCTGCCCCTTAAAACAGGCACTTGTGCCTAGTGGGCCTTAACCGGTTACCAAAGACAAAAATAAAAAAAAAATAAAAATGTGTGTGTATGTGGGTGTGTGTGTGTGGGGGGGGTCCTCATGAGGTTTTGGTGGGACCAAGGGACAAGTGATACGATCACATGCATCAGACAACATTAAACTTCATAAACACAACTCACTCTTCACATAATTTTCTTCAGTCAAGCAGGAAGGGGTTTATTATGCAGAAGGTACACTTGCAAGATAATTATTGTACTCTGTACTGCACTGAGAGTTCCCTTTTGGTTGGCTGTTACATTTCAGTTATACTTATATTTCAGGTATTACAGATCTCATTTTTCTTTTTTTTTTCCTTTTTATTTCAGGGTTTAACCATTGAGAACAATACTCATTTAAAATCTCATTTCCAACGTATGTCTCTCTCTCTCTCTCTCTCTCTCAAAGACATGATGTTAATCCATTTTATTCTGAGTCAGATCATTTAATTGTGTTCTACCTTCAGTCATTGGCTTCTCCATCAAACAGCTTAGTGGGACCAACCTGGATAACAGCTACAGTCTCATATCCACAGTTCTAGGCAGATGCATGTGATGCCTAAATTGGAAATAGTCAAAGGTTTTGGTGCAGGATTTCTCTTTGACTCCCCCCACTGTAAATCATACTTTTCTAACAGAACTCTCCCTCCACCCACCTTGGACCAACACTAGATTCTTTGCTTGCAGTATCTATGGACTCCATTTACCAGATCTCTGATATTTTAGGAGGATCCATTTGGTAGTCTTCAAACTTAATTCTCCATAGCTGTTACACTGTCCCAAATATTGCTTTGGATGACTTGCTCTTGTCCTGTGATCTTAAGATTGTATGCAAGACTCCATCTCCCTTGAAGTTCTTGCTGTTAAGGTGCATTTTCTCTCTTACTGGTCCCAGTGTGATGGTACCCTTGTTTATAGATGTTGGTGTCTCAATAAGATATTAATATAAAAAAAAACTTCTTCTGAACCATACTATTTTCCTCAAGTTCTTTCACATCCCTCCTGACTCTCTTACAGCCCTTACTTGCTCTCGAATCCCCTTTTCCCATACTTTCTGGTTTGTATCTATTTTAACTGACATGCTACCTAACATATGCTGAACTCTTTTCAGCACTCAGTACAGGCTTCTCTCTTTCTCTCTCTTGGTTACAGAGGGAACTTCTAGTTCTTTTTTCACTTGAGCTCTACTGCATTCCAGTACTTCTCTGTGCTGTGGCAGAGAAGCACACTACACTATGATAAGCACTCCAACATGCATCAACTAACCAACGGAGCCAACCCAGTACAGTACCTCAGTCCCCTGGAAGTCTCATTTCTCTGCTGCTCAGCACTGCTGTATGCTTCTCTTCTGGACAGAGGCCCCTTGGCAAAACCAGAAACCATAGGCATTCCTGTGTCAGTTACCGATCGGGAACCCAGTGACCACCATACCTCTCAACTGCTATGAATTTTGCATAGAGCTATTATTTGTGCACTCAAAATTTACCCTTGCTCTGTAAAAGTTTACTGATGTTCTTAATAATGTCAGAGCTATTTCTGTATACACATGCTATTAAATCAATTAATTAACTTGACCAAAACATTCCTTATCACTAATTAAATTGGATCCACCATTTGTAGACATATTCTTTAAAAATAAAGTGCTACACATTCTGATCATTTGCTATGAATTTTGAAGGCCATTGCTATGATTTTTAATCCTGAGAGACTGAACAGTATGGAGACTGTGACAACCCACCTCTCTCTCTCTCTCTCTCTCTGGGCTGTACTAGCTTTCAGAGAGGTGTCTATCTTTGGGTATCCACTGCCACCAGCTGGGTCCTCCAGCACCTACCTTCCCACTTGCACAGAACTGGGAGGTCAAATATCCAATTGCACAGATTAAAGCCTGGTAGTATGTCTCTCGGCTGGTGGATGCTAAGCAGAGTTTGCCTCAGCAAGTGGAAATCATAAATTATCTTAGAAATGATTTAAATCACAGCCACAACTATTGAGTAAATAAATAGCTCTTTACTTAACAGGTCAAAAGTTGCATTACAGGATATATATGTTTAACACAAGAGAATAACACTGTTACAGGAAAAGTAAACAAATGCTTTTAAATAGCAGATGACACAAGAAAAAGGCTATTCCTGAGATATGCTATTAAACTCTTACCCTTCCCTATACATAAAGAGAAACTGGACCCTGTGCTATCTGCCAGCTCCCACGGACATAACTAGAAGTATAGGCCCCAAACTTGGCCTCTCGGATGTAACTTCCCCAGCAACTCCAAGATCAACAATCCTATAACTGTCTTTCAGCATCTTATATTCTCTCTTGAGAATAAATGATTCTTGTCCCCCTTTTGAATGCACCAGCCATTTACCATGTATGTATTTAATTGTCCCAATCAGATTGAACACCTATCAGTGTTCAATTATATTCATTTTTAACCTTAGGTTTATATTTGAGCGATCCAATCCCTTTAAACTTTTAGTCTGTGTGTATATGTCCACTTCCCTTCTTGGTCTCTGGGTCTGAAATTTATTATTCAGCCCATATCTAGATACTGGTGGACAGTGGAATCCAGTGTGTGTGTGTGTGTGTGTGTGTGTGTGTGTGTCTTTCAGACTGCAAAAAAATACTAGCCTAAAATCCAAGCCATTAACTCCTTCCTTCCCATTTCTGTCACAGAGACCACTTCCAGTCCCAGCGGATTGGCTACAGGTTAGCCCACCAGAGGCCTGGTGCCTCTCTCCAGCTCGAAGGCCAGAAGCTGTTACTTCTGCTCTGCTCTAGAATCAGAAAACTGTCAGCACACAAACAGGAAAATCCTATGATGTCTCTTATAGTCTCTTTAAGCTTCTCATTCATTTTTTGCGTTCACTTGCTGTTGTGTAAGGAATGTATTGGGACACTATGGCATTTGAGAGGTGTTTCACTGCCAAGCCTATTACAGCTGAAACTGCAATGGGCTTGGCAGTGTACCCCAATGACCAGGCATGCTGGTCATGACACTAGTTCTGTTTTGCTGCTGTGGAGCATTCTGTACTTAAAAGAAATTAACCACTCCAGTGAGAGCGCTTCATTTCTTTCAGTAGCCATAACTCCGGCCATGCGCATTGCAGTTGACACTAATGCACATGGCTGGAGTTATGGCTACAACTTTCTCTTGCCATCCACTGCACTGTCTACCCAGGTCCTTGCCATCTTTGCTGCTCTGACCCCCCTGAGCTTCCACAATAGCCGCTGGTGCAGCTTTCCTTATCGGCAGCTCGGACTACTGACGGCTGCCGCACTGTGCATCCCTGCTATCGTTGCTCCTCTGACCCCCCCAGGCTTTCACAATAGCCATGGGGGCAGCTTTTCTTATCTGTGGCTCAGCCAACAGATGCTACATCCCCCAAAACATAAACACATAAAAAAAGTTGGGGACACACTCTGCAAACTATAAGGTAAAAAAACCCAAAAAACTTTTCTTTCCCATTATCTTTACACCTCTTCGTCTTTTACTTCACTCCCATCAAGCAAAGTCAATCAAGTTGTCTCCATGCTTATGTACTGGAACAATCAACAAACAAACAAAAAAAACCTTTTTTTATCCCCTTATCCACAGTTATCTTAGTGCTGCCTACTGGTGGTTGTTGAGCTGTTTCATTCTGTCTGTCCTGGTCCTCAGTCAAACACCTCCTCCTCTCTCACCCCCACACACATTGCTTCACAACATGCCTTCGAGGCTCTCCCGTGTGTCTGTGTGCTTTGCATGATCAGGAAACAGTGAGAATGGGTGTAAAAAGGGATTTTCCAAACGCTCACCTTGTCTGTGCAACTTGGCATCCTCATCCTGAATTAGGGGCGGAGCCGCCAAACTCAGATCAGTTTGCTTGTAATCATAGCAGACCAACACACTCGTGATAGACAACAGAGATACAGACTAACAAAGGGAGGCTTTTCATTTTAAATAAAATGTTTTTATAGTCGTCATACTGCTTTCCATTTTCTGTTGGTCCCCGTACTACTCATGTTTGCTTCCATTTACATGTTGACATAAGTTCCAACTAGGGGTTGTGGCCTGTGACTGGAGTTTGCCCTAACCATGAGGCAGCAGTGTCTGTTGCACCCTAATTTGTCTTAAAGAGGGAGGGGAAGGGGAACTGCAGCATGCTTTCCCTGTTTGATTTTATACCAGTGACTACACTGTTCTTTTTACGTTACTTTTCTATGTATTCTGTGCCTATGTATGTGACCTCCCCCCTCTTATGCCATGTCCAGGTTCACACCCCTGCCTGGTGACAGAACAGGGCCCACCTAGCTAAGGGGGTTGGGTTTTTTTTGTTCTGTGGTAGGGGGTTCATCCAAGAACAAATAATAGGTAGCACCATGCCGCCACCCAGAAAGAATAAGTTGACCATATGTTGTGTGCACTTGTAGCTGGAAAACACAGTCCAAGAAAATAAGTATGCTGCTTACCTGGTTCAGCTTCACAGAGGTGGACATGGGGAGCAGGCACACACTTCTCCTTATGGTGTGGGTCATGCTGCAGGAGCAAAGCTTTGTTACACCCAAAACAGAATGCAATCATTTGATTCAAATCACCATCCATGTCAAATCAAAAGTGCAAAAGACTTGATTTAATTAGAACAATTGATTAAATCCACTCCATGGAGCACGGGGTACAAAATCATTGGTGGGCAACTTTTCTAGGCACAGAGCCTAACACCCAGTCTGCAGTAACCTTTGGTTTCAACAGTTGTTTTCTGCAGTGCTCCCCTCAGAACTGTGGAAGCTCTCGAGTCCTAGCAGGAGCACTTTACAGTGGGCTGAAAAAGGCCACACAAGACAAGGCTCCCCTTGAAACATTTCTTCCTGCACAACTTGCTTACATCTTGCTTTCCCTGTACTCACACTTGGTGGGCACCCCAAAAGCAGTGGAGACCTTATAGCTGCCTAAATCCTGGCAGTCCCATTTCCTAATGGAGTGGCTTCAACTCTGGAGCTCTTCAAAATGTGGTGATCTGCTTACCAAGCAGAGGTCTGTACAAGAAATGGCCAAGTCTCTCCTCACTGATGCCAGTGCAGAGCTCTGAGCATCCCACAGCATCTTAGCCACAGCAGGGCCCTGGCAATCCTAGAGACACAGAACACTTTCCCCTCATCGGCTGTATAAGTTCCATAAATGCTTCCTGGCCAGACAACAGTGCCACAACAGAAAGGGAGACAGGCTGCCACCACTGCCTTCCCCACAGTGCAAGCTGCCAACTCCACACTGCCTCAATGGCCTGGCCACTCGTGACTCCTCTGGCACTCACCCACAGACGGAGGTGTCTGGACCACTCCTGCATGGTAGTCCATGACCATAGCGACCAAGATTGAGTGCCTAGAAAAACAGCGACTCAATCTTGGTGACTGTGATCGTGGCTACCTATGGACGATGGTGACTGGATACTGGAGTTAGCAATAACGGCTACAGGAACTTGCGGGTATACGTGTGTAGGCCTGCGGGGGGGGAGGGGAAGAGATGCAGGGGAGGTATGGCATGTGGGAGGGGTTGCAGTGAGCAGCTACAGAGCTGAATCGCTGGCATCGTGGGGATGGTGGTTGGCTGGGAGGTGTGGGGTACCGGATTCCAGTCCAGCTACAAGCGTTTTTTTTGCTGTCTTGCAGCATGTATTGCCCCAAGTTTCTACCCCGACATGCACACCCCTGGAGCTGAGAATCTATAAGTAGGGGGTGCGGGGGGTGGGGGCATAGCTCCCCGCATTAAAAATGAGACCTGTAGATCTCGGGTGCTGTTTTTCAGTGCTCTGCAGTGCACATCACCGATATTATTTTTTGACGATGTGCACTCACCATAATAGTGATCGCTGTTTTGCTATCACTATTATGACATGGAACCCTCCTGCACCACCCCAGCTTGGTGCTGGACTCATGAGGTGGGCACCAGGTTATTCTCCCCAGGCTCCAGCTCCCCCAGTGCCTCAGGTGGTCCCTTTCTTTGGCTCCATAAGGATTCCAGTTAACCGGCCGCCCACACTACTGCCTACCTTTGAGGGAAGTAGGCTGGGGTTTGCAAGTGGCCCACCCCAGCCCTGAACCTCTGCCCACACATCTGAATACGGGCTGGGCTTCTTCCTTCACTTCTTTCTGGACTCCCCCCCATTTTGGTATCAACACCTCCCTTTTAAGACCTCTGGCCTGAGGCCACACCTGCCTGCAGGTAGGCCCCCAGCTCCAGGCCTAACGGCACCAAAAATTTAAATAGTATGCTCCCCAAGGGGGCTTATATTACTTTTACCAATAAACACTTCAATCAGATTGTACAAACTGGGCACACACATAGAAGTAAAATTCAGCCATCTAACAGTGCTTTTTTTGAAGAACACAGGCCTGGCAGCTGGAAGAAAAGAAGGGGTTAACCAGTTGCAAGCCACCTTGAGCACTCCCACTCTATAGCAATGCACCTCAAGAGCCACTGTACTGTAGGTCACTACCACCTTCTCAGATCCCACATAGTTTGAGGAAGCACCTGACCAATCAATGGTCGCAAAACAATGAATTGTTCTACACAGGGTGCAGTAAACTCTAAGTGGAGCCAGTAGTAAAATTATAGTTTCAAGTATGACACAAATACCAATGACTTGGGGTACCCAGATATTACACTAGAGTGCTGGTGCAGGCCTGATTGCTATGTTGCATGGGTCCTTTCATTGATGCACTTGATGAAAGTTAGTAAGCTTGCTATTTAGCACACAAACACACACACACACACACACACACACACACACACACACACATCATAGTGTGGTAGCACAGTTTAAAGAACTTGAAATCCAAATAGAGAATGCTTGAAACCAAACTTGTAATCCAGAGTTGGAAAAATACAAAGACCCCAGCCAGCAATGCCAGCACTCACGTGACCCACAGATACAGCAGTTCAGTCTAGGCAGGAACCAGCATACAGCAGTAGGTAGGCAAAAATCCAGAACAGGCCCCAGTGGCCTATGAATGAAACCTTTGGACTTTCTCAGATGTTCTGCAACAACACAGCTCTTCTGGCATACACCTCACAGGATACAGCCCTTCTGGCTCAGTTCTCAGTCACAAGAGCACTATGTAGTGGTTTCCTGGTTCCCGAAGAGCCCAGACCCCAGGAGGGACCCCCCCCCGGGTCCACTCCCCTCCAGATCCGGAGTACCCACATAGTCAAGTCACGTACCCTGTGGCTTCCTGTTCCCTGTGGGACCCACCACACTACAGAAGGGCAAGCAGGCCCCTTTCCTGGTTCCAGAGCAAACTGGGTAGGATGCATGTATCTGTCTCCATTCAGTACAGCTGAGCAGCTTCGGTATACAATAATGGCCCACAGACCCATACTCTCAGCAATTTCTTCTTATAGATGCTCATCTGGCACAGTCTCTGAGTTTACTTGATGAACCCTGGTGAGGGCTCAAAGGATGGTTGGCCTGGCTAAGGCCTCTCGCTTGGTCCCATCAGCAGCAGGTCTGAGCACCTCAGTATCCCTCTCAGACTGCCCTTCTGACACAGTCTCACAATGGACCCTCTGGCAAAGTCTCTCTGCTTCTCTTGGTAGGTTCCCTTCTGGCACAGTCTGTCAGCTTTTCTCTCAGTCAGATGATCAAGCTCAGGAGAAAACTTACAGTATTGGCAGGGTGAGCCCAGGAGAAGGCTCAAAGATTTACAAAGATGTGGGCCCTGGGGAGTACCCATCTAAGAAGACCTGGCTAGACATCTGCTCCCTGTCAGCAACTGCAGGTTTACCCTGCTCAAGGTTCCAGCAGGACAGTCACAAGTTCCTTGAGAGTCCAGAAACTTCTGTTTCCAACTCAGCCCTTAATTGGCTGTACAGGACTGTTCATCTGTCCTGTTGCTCTGTACAGCTTTCAGACTGGCTCTTTTGGCCTACCAGTCCTTGGGGGGGGGGTGGGTCTGACAGCATCATCCTCCCCACAGTCCCTTGCTTTGGTTACTGGGCTTTCTAGCCCTCTGATTGGACAAGGTACAGTGTCAAGGGGCACAAAATGGTTATACCTATGTCCTTTAGGAGCCTTGTGTTACAAAGTCTTTTATTTTTGTTTATTTCTGCTGCCTCCAATTGTGTGCTGGCTCCTAGTATTGTAGCAGCCTTCCTGGGCTTTCGTCCAGTCTGTCCATGACTGGGATCGAGTCGTGCAGTTGGTTAGTGAGTGAGTCCCTTTTCAGAACATGCTCCAGCTCAAAAAAAGGCGGCCGTCTCATGCATGGTGCGTGGAGCACTGAAGATGAATGGTGATTTGGTTGTTCCCAGACCCCTTTGCCAGGATCAGGGAACCAGGAATGCAGAATTCGGCCATGCTACAGCATGATTGAGCTCTCTCCACACCACACACATGCGGCAGAGCCAGGCAGAGAGAGAGCAAGATGACTCCTGCCAACCACAACTGCAGTTCCGGGGAGGTGTCAGTCAACAGTAAAAGTAAGCTATCACCTGACGGGATGCAACATGCAGCTCCCCCCCTTGCACCAGTAAGCAATAATAGATAACAGAGATTGCACTTAAGCAAGCAATAATACACAATAAGGTAGGCAATACTTGCTATACCTGCCCACCCAGGAGTGTAATAAGGCCCTACACTGCAGGCGAAAGCCTCACAGTCAGGTGATATGCCTCAGTTAATAAGGTTACTGTATCTGTTCTTGCCATTTTATAACTATAGACCTCTTACCAGTGAGATACTCAGTCAGTAGCTTCTATTAATTTATTGATAGTATATGGTCACCTCTTGTGCATAGAAATCCAACAGCTCAAAATCCTTGGGCCTGTTCAAAATAGTTGTGCACGATCTAAGGTGTTGGTGTCTATGTTCCATACAAAAGGGAAGCCACAGCATCTGTTCACGCAGCACATTAACTCTGCCAGGCAGCAGCGCTGTGGTGAGTAAGGACATTTTTTTTTTTTTCGCTAAAGAGCTTCTTGTTCCCCTGCCACTACCTATGCCTTTCATTGGGCCCCTTGTCTGGCCACACACCATCCTGTCAAACTATCCCCCTCCATCCATCCAGTGGAGATCCACACAGTGCAGGACACAGGAGTGCCAGGGGCTGTTATTATCAGTGGTGAAGAGACATGGATTTTCTTTCTTTTTTTAAATTTGCTGTAGTTTTCTCTCCTAGGGATTGGCCCTACATGGCGCCCAGCCCTGTCATCCACTGCCCCAGGACTTACCCAACTATGAGTTATGCCCTGGATTTCCCCCCAGGGTGGGGGCTTTGGGAGGGGCCCTTCCTCCCGCAGGTTAATGGGACATGGCTTGGGGGTGCCATGGGTCAGTGTTGCATGACCTGTGATGCAAGGCTGGTAGCATCCTGTTTGGCAAAACATGGATTTTCTATGTTTTCTCCCTCCTCCCTCCACTGGTGCCTGGCACAGGCCATGCGGTCCCATGCACAGACCCTCACACACACGTAGTGATGCCCTGCAAGGGAGACAAGCTCCCTCAGCCTATAGCAAGGAGTTACTACTGTGGTGGAAACAGGATGCCACCCACCCCTGACAGGGTATATTGGCACGTGGCCGCACTACTCCAGCTCCCGGGCCACTCGACTTGATTCCCAAGTTTACTCCCACACTGAGGTAGTCAGTGCAGGAGCACATAGTGCTTCCGAGGGCATATTGCATGACCTGAGTCAGGACATCTTTTCAGTATGCAGGACCATATACTATAGAAAAGAGACTATGGACAGCCATACACAACTAGGCATGTGTTCCCATCTAAGCGTTGAAAGGGCATTAGGCATTGCTCATGAGGTCTCTGTGATGTTGACTCAACCCCTCAATGGCAACATAGTCTGTCCATACTGTATTCTATATATTTAGAAATTGGTTGCCAGGAGAGGAACACTGAGCAGAAGCTTTTTCCCAGGTGCAACCGTTCGGGGGGGGGGTACAAAGTGCAAAAGAATGTAGAAAAATAGTACACTGTTACACAGAAGTAGCATGGCAGCTATACAACTGAGGAATATCAATAACAAAAATTAACACAAGTCGGCTGTGTGGCAATGTTCGATAACCTGTCTGGCATGCAGGCAACCCAGGTTCACACCCCGAGCTTGGAATGCCAGGAACAGAGACTGGCAGGAAGGGCTCAGAGAATCCTTGAGGGCACTCTCCTACCTAGGAGGGGTGGGTCATAGTGCAGCTACCTAGGGGTGACTCAGTGGAGGTGTCATGGGGAGGCTAGGGTGATCACGCTTTGCCTGGCACACCTGCCCCTAAACAGTAACAAGTATCTATGTAGAGACATTGGGTGGTGGCAGGAGATACGAGGGGTTAAAAACAGTTGACAGGTGCAGCATGACCAATCACAGCCCATGTGATTAGGTACATCGAATGCCAGGCCCCTCACTTTGATGCAAGATCATCGGAACAACTTTTCTTCCCTTTCTGACTAGGGCCACAGCAGAGCTGAAAGGAACTGAGGAACCAAGCCATGAGGGACGAACCAGGGACGTCTTAAGCTCCAGGTCAGTCAGGAATGGAAGTGCTTCAGAGTGACTAGAAGGCCTCCAGAGGGGGATGAAGGCAGGAGGCCAGGACCAGAGAACAACACTACGAGAGATAATAATGAAATCAAGTGAATCAAAATGAACAATACGAAGTGAAATATCTTTACTTCCATAGGCTCATGCTGTACTACAATTACTGGCTAAGTTGTTTAATAACTGGGTTGGCACCACTTTCAAATGTCAAAATAACTGGCTTTGGGCACAATTGGTGGGCCAAGTGGTCTTTTTCTGCCAACAAATTCTACATTTCTATGTTTCTGCATAATACATGGGCAGTTATTATGGCATAGCTGTCAGTCAAATACATTCTGGAAAAAATGCACGGTTTCTCATGCGCTCCCAAGCCACATAAGCGAACCATTGTTTTCTTCCTCACTCACTAGATAGGCATCTGTTCTATGTAAACAAAAAAAGTGTAAGCCTACAATTGCCACAAACTTTCTCAACCACCACACTAGTGTAACCCCACCCCACTAATTTGGGGTTTACCTTAATGTCTTCCTGGTCTCTTTCATGCCCACTGCCAGGGTGATGTCCCAAGGAGGTAATGGATCCAGGGGTATCTGTTTGCTTCTGTTTATTTACGTGTGAGTGCCCTGCTGAGCCTCTGCATCTGTCTCTTTAAGAATCCAGCCAATATGTGTATAGTGAATGGGCTGAGCTGGGTCCAAGTGATTTAGGACATCACTCTGATTTGCTCCACTCTGCAGTCGATAATAGTGCAGAAGGAGCCTGAATGGGGACTGTACTTGTTTACTTCTAATATGCTGCTATATTTGAATTAGAGAAGTTTGTTTAACCTGCTTTCCTTGCAGTTTGCCTTTTGGAATGGGATCCACCATGTTTGGTCTGGGACTTTCAGTAAGTGGACCAATAGGACTCCAGGGATCTCAAAGGGTGCTTAGCCCAAGTGTCTCGTGGGAAGGAAAACTGTAGTTTTTGTAGTTTTTAGGTTGGTGCCTAAACTGAACAGAAGGGGGAGCCAAACCTGTGACTGACAGCTTCCCCAGCCAACATGAGCTCAGGAATCTGAGGGAAATGCCCAGAATTTTAAGAGACAGTGGATCAGTTAGAGTTGGTGCTTGAAGTGTGAGCAGCTCGAGTTTTCGAGCAGCGGCTCCCTGAACGGAGCTTAGGGGAATCGGTGGGAAGAGACCTAACATGCCTCCATGCCACTGTTTCTCCTGTGTTGGACAGCCTGATTGTAGAAGTCAGAATCATCTGATTTAGGACTGAAACTGTGGCAGAAAGTATCGAAGAGTTTAAAAACATTGCTTGTGATTTGGACCGAAGATTTGATCCTGTGAAGCTTTCGGCCCAGCTAGTGTGCAAGACTGATATTAGATCGAGAGGTTTGCTCAGTGAATCTACTGCAGTAGCAACCAGACTGTATCTGAACTGTGAAACGTTACTGCTGATTGATTTAAATGTGCTGAATGTTTCTCGTGAGTCAAGGCCCGTCTGGTTCATGACCCGATTTCTACGTCAGCTGGAGGCTTCACCAGCAAAACCAAACTGAACTTTGCCAATGTGCTCATTACCTTTTATTTTTATTATTTTAATTTTCTTTATATTTTTAATTTTATTTTTATTGTTTAGTTTAATTAATCGATTGGGGTTGTTTTTTTTTTGCTTTATTTGTTTGCGTAGGCTTGGTGTATTTGTATTGGGGTTCATCAAAATGTGCAGGAGGCCTACCCCCAAGGTCATGTGCTATTCATCCTACACCCTTCACACCCTCCGCCCTTTCGTCCCCCCCATTACAGTTTACAATCTACCAGTGCTGTAGAGCGCTGGGCATCGCCCGTTGGGGGTTGGGAAGGGGATGCGAACAGTGGAGGGTGAATGAGTAGAGCCACTGCATCAGGGTAGTGAAATCCAGAAGACACCCTGGGGTGAAATGGAACCCAGATCGTGGTCTGCCATGCCTGGTTTGCATACCCAAGGGCACCACCAATATTGGTGGGCAGGCAGTTCAGGTGGCCCTGGAAGCCCATCCAACTTAAGCGGTGTTATGCAATGCCAGGTCCATTAAAAACAAGACTGCAATTATTGCAGATCTTGTTTGGACAGCGGACCTGGCATGCATTACCGAGACTTGGCTGGATGAGAACTCTGGCCCCATATTGGAGGCCGTAATTCCGACTGGGTACTCAGTGGTACACCGCTTGAGGTTGGATCGCGGGGGGTGGGGTTGCAGTCTGTTTCAAGACCGAACTGGGCCTCACAAATGTACCAGTTGAGGAGTCAGGGTCATTTGAGTATACTGTAGTAGCAGGTGTTGGTTGTAGGACCACCCTCATCTACTGTTCACCCAGGAATGAAAAGAGTTTCCTTCAGGAAGTAGCGAACTTTGTGATTGACATGGCATTTGAGTCGCCCAGGCTGATGGTCCTGGACAACTTTAACACCTGGGTCGATGACGAACTCTCACAATTTGTGATGACATCTCTGGGCCTTACACAGATTGTTACCACTGCTATTCATAAACACGGCCACTCTCTTGACCTGTCTTCCTCCTGGGGATCGAAGCCTTCAATTTGGGGGTGGAACCTATTAGAGGTCTGATCACTGCACCGTGGGGTTCAGTTTCTGTACCCCGTTTCGTAGGCCTACCTCTGTGGAGATGATCAGGTACCGCTCTTTATGAGATATAAGCTCTGAAGGCCTGGCGGTGGTGCTTCACCTATCAGCACTTCCAAGGGCAAACAATGATCCAGAGGCCTTAGTTGTGGCATATAATAAGGCAATTTCTGTAGCTCTGGATGTCATTGCTCCTATTCATGTTCGTTCTCTCTCCCTTCACCCTCGGTCCCCTTGGTTCGATGGGACCTTGAGGAAGATACGGCGACTAGGACGTAGTTTAGAGCACTGCTGGCGGAAATCCACCCTGGATGCTGACTGCCTTAGGTTGAGTCTATCTATCTATCTGCAATCACCCATAAGAAGGCAGAGTTCCTGTCCAGAGAGATTGCGGCTGCCCAGAACTGACCAGCTCAGCTCTTTTGAACTACAGGCAGAATGTGCAACCTAGCCTGCGTGCATATTTGAAGAGCCTTTTCACAAGTGGAGTATGATGATCTTGCTCGGTTCTTTGCAGCTAAGGTGGCTGACATCAGGGCAGAGCTCCAACCGGCACACTTTGTGGGAGAAGATTTGGACTGGTGCCCAGTCATAGTCCCTCGATTTTCCTGGAGTGCATTCGACCAGCCAGAGTTCGTAGTGGTCATGAGGATTGTCCAGGGTATGCACCCTGCATGCTGTAGTTTGGATCTGGGACAAACTACCCTAGTTATGGTTGTAGTGATATCATTGGCCCAGTCCTAGCATGGATAGTCTGGTGCTCCTTGGAGACAGGTGAGTTTCCTAGCTCCCTGAAGGAGGCGGTGGTGACACCTCTCCAGAAGAAAGCTTCTTTGAACCCAGACTGCCCTGCAAACTACAGACCAATCTCTAACCTTCCCTTTATAAGGAAGGTGATTGAGAAAGTAGTGGCCCTACAACTGGAGAACCATTTGACCATCCATGACATCTATGAACCTCTCCAATCCGGTTTCCGAAAGAGGCATAGTACTGGGACAGCACTGGTTCAGGTGCTAAATGATCCCCTGATAGTGAGGGATCAGAAAACCTTTCCATCTTGGTTCTTCTAGATCTCTCATCAGCATTTGACACTGTAGACCAAGGGGTCCTTCTCAATCACCTGAGGTTCATCTGTGGCCTGTCTGGTACAGTCCTCAGGTGGTTTACATCTTTTCTCACAGGCAGAACTCAGAGGGTGGTGTTGGGGATTAATTCCTCTGGCCTAATTTCTCTGTCATGTGGAGTCCCTCAGAGTTCAGTGTTGTCCCTCATCTTGTTTGCAGTGTATATGCTTCCCCTCGGAGACATTGTAAGAAGGTATGGGATGAGGTTTCACTGCTAAGCTGATGATACCCAGCTCTACCTCTCTTTTGCATCTGACCAGGATAGAGCTTCCTCGGCATTCAACAACTGCCTCGCTGAAATCCAGGGTTGGATGAATTCAAGCTGGCTCAGGTTGAACTCAGAAAAGACTGAGGTGTTGGTTGTGGACCCGGGGCAATGGATAGAGGGTTTGGGGGTGGGTCTGCCTTTGGGACTTTTCCTTGGGGGCTCCCAGCTTCTGACCTCTGAACAGGTGCGAAACCTGGGGGTGATTTTTGATGAGGGGCTGACACTGCGATGGCAGGTGTCAGCAGTCGTCAAATCCTCCTTCTACCATTTGAGGAACATCTCCAGGGTTAAGCACCTAGTTTCGGCCGACGATCTTCCCATGTTGGTCCACGTCTTTGTGACCCTGTGCCTTGATTACTGCAACTCCCTTTATCTATGGCTACCTGGGGTGGATATCCACCACTTGCAGCTGGTGCAGAATGCTGCAGCCCGGTTATTGATGGGGATGCCTCGGGCTTGTCACATCTCTCCGGTGCTGCATGAACTGCACTGGCTGCTGGTACAGTGACGGATCACCTTTAAAGTCAGACTTCTGACTTATAAGGCCCTACACGGATTAGGCCCGGACTACCTGAAAGAGCTTCTGGTTCCTTACTGCCCCTGGCTATCGCTCCGCTCGGCTGACGAGGAGTTGCTAGAGATTCCAAGGGTTTCTTTAAAATCTTTGGGGGCCCAGGCATTTATGTATGCAGCCCCAGCCCTTTGGAATTCTCTACCTCATCAGCTACAGGAGTGCACGACCGTGGATGGATTTAAACAGGCACATAAACCCTGCCCATACAACACACTTATGGCATCAAGCCTTTTCTGTTTGATTTTATTTTGCCTGCTATTTGAATTTTATAAGAATGGATACTTACCGTTTTATGTGCTGTTTTAGTTTATTATTAGGCACCTTGGTTTGTTGAAAGGCACCTTATAAATAAAGTATTATTATTATCATCACACCTGGGCCTTTGCCATCTCGGACCAGACCAATTGCCTTGCCCCAGAGGCAGTCCTCAGTAAGATACTGGCTTTGGGGATCCAGCCCTGTGCAGAAACAATTCGCAGGTTGCAGCCACCTGGAAGGGAAGGTCATGAAGGGGAGGTGTGTTGTGATGGCCTTTCTTCCCCATGCTTATCGGTGAACACAAAGTCTTCATATCTCCTGCAACATTACAGCCAACTGGTAGCTTGAGTACAATCAGGGTAGCTCCCTGCAACAAGTCACTTAATTATCTGTGGCACCATCTGACTTCTTTTCTAATTTCTTGGGTTTCACAAGACTGCACTAACCAGCCAGGATTACAAATAATCATCTTGTTGTTGTGCATGCTAACTGCCTTTTCTTTCCATCCAGGGCTCCAACATCAGCTGCAACGCTGGCCACCCCCGGGCAACACCTTTGGCTAGCCAGCACTCCAGCCTGTGTACCCAGTGTTGTAGAACTGCTTATTTTGGGACTAACAGTGCATGCCAAGAACCTGAATTAAATCAGAACACAAATCATTTAACTAGTTTCATGCCCCTTCCTTGTTCACGTCCCCAAATAAATCAGATTGTTGTTTCGTGTTTATCCTATGTGCACATTATTAGTGGGTCACAGTAGTAGAAGTATATATTTGTTTGCTATCTTTGCCTTTGCAGGGGTGTCCAGGGATATTGTTGCTAGCCAGACCCTGATGGTAAGTGTGAAGGGCGTGTGCATATTATTACTGTTAGTTACTGACTGTGTGTTAACTACTGCTAAAGGTTACAAGCCACTAGGAGGGTTGGTGGGAAGTTGTAGCTTTTCAGAGGGCTATAACAGAGTAGACAGACATCCCCATTACTGTTACTCTGGGTGGAGGCACCTTAATACAGATTCCAGGCCCCTCAAACTGTGGTCAGAAATACAGGCAGGGGTAGTAACCTTAGGGATAGTGCCACCTCAGGGTTACACTAGAAAGACAATTTAGCAGTAAGCAGATTTACCAGCAATTATATAAAAGAAATTATGGCATGTTGACAGTATTTATTTTTTTTACACACACTCAGTGGGTGATGTTACCATAAGTTGCTCATGCTTCACACTCATTGTTAATGTGGTATCACACACCTCAAGTGTGTAAAAAAAAATTCATAATGTACAACACCCTAAACATGATTCTCTATTTAAAACAGAGAACACAAAGAGCCCCTCCATTTTAATGTAGCCAAATCAAGTAGTGGTATGTCTCAGGAACCACTGACTGACTGGTTGTTGCAAAAGGTACCTGAACACCTCAATCATATCTTCCTCCTCCCTTCTGGCCTGTAGTGAGTACGTGTTTAAACTTGTCAACCTTTCTTTGTAGGCTTTTCCTGCATAGCCTGTACCATCTTGGTGCCTCTCCATACTGTCTCCACGTGGTCATAGTCCTTCCTTAGATGGAGGCTCCAAAAAGAACACCTACTCACCATAACAGTAGATTGTTGAGAGAATCTCCTCCATAGGGCCACACCTTTAGAACTGTTAGCTGTCGGCAGCAGGACCACTCGCAAACTTTCACTAGCTGGGAGCTGCCCACAATGACATGCAATGTCAGTGCCTATGAAACATAGGCAGACCCATGGCTTCTGAACAATAATAATAATAATTATAAAAGAGTCAGATACTCACTGTGTAACCTTGAGCAAGTTGCTTCACCTCTCAGTGCTCTAGTCCACCGAGCTGCAGAAATGGGTAAAGTCAGCTCCATACTGGAAATGTAATGCGGTGCCTTGGCTGGGCTATCCTAGGTAAATAAACTGTAAAATCGATATTACTTGAGTCCAGTCCTAGACTCCAGAATCTTAACTCCACTACTGAAATCCTAGATTTGTGTGGAACATCTCCAGAATAAGTTGTTAAAAGTGATAGGAAACTATCTTTATGCCTCTATGGAACCTCCTGTTTTCCTTTCGGTGTCTATCAAATATTATCATAATGCAGTGGTGGCAGAAACACACTTGGCAATCACAGAGACCTCAGCAGTTCAGTACCACAACTAGGATGTGACCATGCCAGGGTTGGCAATATTCAGGAAGTAAAGTATGTGAAGGAGAGGGGTGGCATTATATGCAAGGAGAGTGTAAAGACTATAGAGAATGAAGATACAGGAAAAGGCAAGTAAAGGTAGACAATATGTGTGCAGGTACTGACAGAAAGGGGGAGACACATTAGGAGAGGATGGTATAGACCACCATCACAAAAGAAGGAACCTGATTTGGGGCTGGGCTGGGAGATTAACAGGGTGACAAGGCACTGCATCGTGCTATTAATAGGGGACTTCAAAATGCCAACTGTGGACTGGAAGATCTCAGTAGCAGCAAGTGCTAGAAGTCTTCTGCATTAGACGCAGTGCATCTTCAGTTTTTGGTGACTCTCCCTGGTTCACTCAGACTAGCAGGGCCACCTTCTCTGACTAGCAGCTCCTTGCTGCATTTTCGGTGCAGCTTCCACCATGAGGCACCCCCCATTCTCACTGCTGCCTCCTTACTCCTCTGAAGCCAGTATCAGTACCATACACCACTGCAAATACCTGCAAGTGAACATTTGATATTGACAAATGCTTGTTGTACTTATATACAGTTAGACAGAGGGACCTTAGGCTTAACATTAACACTTTTCTTTCTGGAACTGTAGCAATGTTGTATCAAGCCAAGACATTTTTGGGAACCCTCAAAAAAAACAATACCAGTAAAAGTGCAATGAAACAAAAAAGTTGCTTTACTTTGGCACCAAACAAAGGTACAACACAGCTTACATTGGCAGACTATAAGAACATAAGAAAAGTGATGGCAGAAGGGGACCTTTTGGACTAAATAACTTTTTAGCTTGATTCACTTCTCCAGTTCACAACAGCCCTGTTTCTCTCTCTCTCTCTCGGTCTGTCTCTCTCACAAACCACCAAATCCTCCTTCTTGCTTTTGCTGTTTTCCTCTTAATGTCTCCAAGGCGAGTCTCATTTGTGCCTTTCCGCTGCAGGAATTTCCAAGCTTGCATCCAGTGAGTGCATATGGCCTTTAAAGGGCTAGGTCAGAAATCAGCAGGCAAACAAAAAAGATACTGTGCACACAAAAGAGTACTGCAAATAAGAGTGTTTTATTCTGCGAAAAGAGAATCCATAGAGGAGAATACCCTAGCACTTTGAGGCTCACTGCCTCTTCATCAAGGCTTGAAGTCAAACAGCAAACATATCTCCTTTTATATGCAAAAAACTACATTTAAAGTGACAGTCCAATTCATTATGAAAGCACATACAATTAATGGAGAAAGTACAATAATAAAATGCACCTAGCCACTAGAAGATGAAGGATAACTATAGTAATACAATAATAAATAAATCCAAGTGAAAAAAACTTATAAAAGTGAAAAGACACTCACTGTGGCTACTGTACTAAGTATTGTAGTTTGCTTGTGAGATCTACTGAGTGGCAGTCACCACACTATACTACCATAACAAGATAAACTTGAAAAAACAATCATATTAACATGACAAAAGTACAAAAAAAAAACCCTAAATACAAAAAAAAACAAACAAAAGAAACCTCACATGTAAATCTTTTTTGGGAGGGGGCAAATTCGTAAGGTGGGGCTGTATCTAAAAGACAGGGCAAAAAGTCCTGAATTATTATGGGGTGGGGCTTGCCAAATGAGGCCTATGAAATCCACCAAGGGCAATCACCAAAGAAGAGCTCAGATGACCCTATTAGGGAGACATATTAGAAAATTAAAGAACTCCCTATATTCAAAAGCCTCGTAATCCCAGAGTGACAATTTATAAAGTGCTAGTCTGAAAAGCTGCAAAAATAAGGGGGAAGGGGAACCAAAGGTGAGGTGTGTAAAGAAGGAAGAGGTAGACTATGGACTGCTTTCATGGTCTCCAACTCCTTCTCTGATTGGTCCACCACCAGAGCCCTCAGAAATAAATGCAAATAAGCCATTTTGCAGAGTAAGAGCAGCTCTTTTTGAGCTCAAGTAGACACCTCCCACAATTCCCCAGCTCATCAATATTGGGACTGTCTCAAAAATCACTTGACCAGGTCACTTGATGTGCTCAGTCTGAACAGCAGCAAACCTCAGAGCTCCGCGGCCTTTACTTCTAAAAAGTGGCTATTTTTAAACTCTTTCATCACCAAACTGCTCTAGAAGACCAACATTCTTTTAAGCAAGTTATATCAAGATGAAATAAAAAGCAAGAGTCTAAAATGGACCCTCTAGGACAGCAACAAATGGAAATATCTGCACCTCCATCCACTCAACCTAGTGGTCAGCCTTCCAAGCAGCAGAAATAGGAATCACCTCTAGAATTGCTGCCAGCCCCCTCTGCCATGTACCTATTCAATGAAAAACTAGATCTTTTCTTCAGAGAACTGGTAGGGATGAAATTATCAATGACTAACCTAGCCACTGAATTTGGAACATTCAAATCCATAATGGAAGAACTCACCAAGAGGATCTCCAATGTGGAAACCCATGTTAGCTCAATAGAGGACCACCAACAAAAGGACACCAAGGAGGAGGTTGAATCATGGAAAAAACTAGCCAAATTGGAGGATCGGATTGAGGAACAGGAGAACAAACTCAGGAGAAACAACATTGCCATTGTGGGGCTCCGGGAACATGCAGAGGGATCCAATCTGCTGACCTTCCTTCAAAAACTACTTTTGGAGGTCGCTTGTCCCCCATAGCCTGGGTCAAACTATCCACTAGATTACTCTCTTCGATTATTCTGATCACCAGCCCAAAACAGTGATGAGCCAAGGGTGATCATTGCCTGTTGCCAAAACCTGCAAAACAAATCCTTCATACAGTCACAGGCTAGAAAAAAGGGCTCCCTACAGTGGAATAGCCACTGAATCCACATTTATAGTTATGTTACCCCGGCAGTCAGGGACAGACAGAGAGAATACAAAGAAATCAAAAAATCACTACAACAGGTATGCCTCCTGTACAGAATGCTTCACCTTGCCAGGTTAATTGTCACAACATCATCAGGAGAAAAGGAATTCCCAAATGCAACCATCGCCCACAAGAACTTAGCCAGAATTCTGCCTGACATCTTCCACACACCACACCACCATCCAGGGGCAGCAGTGGGTAGATCACAATGGAAGCAGTGATGTCTGTCAGGGGTGAGTACACTAATATTAACTAATATTAACTTATATCTGTGACACTCAGTCAGCTGGTCCTGATTAATCTATGCTTTTTGTAATATAAAAGTGTTATTGAATGTCTCTCATGAGAGATGCTGACAGCCTGTTGAATGATCCCCCCCCCAGGTTTTAGTTACAACGTGTGACCTGGAAGGCCTAGAGATAATTACAGGCTAGAAGAGACTTAAAATGTAGGATATCCTGTTGATGTAACTAATTGCAGCTTGCCAACTGCCAAGGTAGATCATAAACTTTTTTAATGTTCAGGGGAAACACAGTTAAAATTCATATGGTGATACAAAGTATGTTGCACCTCCAACCAGTGGCACCAGAGCAGGTACTGTAAGTGGCTTGGGTTTAACTGGGACTACAGGACTGGGTTACAAATTGAATTCCAAATTAATAGCCAAATTTAAAGAGGGGAATGGTACGGATGCCTTTTTAAATTCTTTTGAAAAAGTTTGTATTCAAGCAAAAATTCCTAGGGAGTCCTGGAGCTTTCAGCTATACCCGCTACTTACCGGGAAAGCTCGGGATGCATTGGGTCAAATGGACAACGAGGACACTGATGATCACAGCAAACTTAAAGCTGCACTGTTAAAGAAATTTTAATTAACTGCTTAATCATACAGAGCTAAATTCTGTAAGCTCAGGAGAAGCTCTGACATGAGCTACGAGGAGCTAGCCACGAAACAATGTCAGTTTTTAAAACTTTGGTGGGAAAGAATTGAAGCATACTCTGCTGATAAAACTGAAAATGTGATTCTGTTAGAACAGTTTTTCTGGGCATGCTCAGCAGAGCTGAAAACCTGGCTGGAGGACCGAGATCCCAAAACAGTGCAAGAGGCTGCTGAACTCTCGGACCACTATGCCAAGAGCAGACCTGCTCTGAGAGCGAATGGGGCTGGTGTGGCAGCACAGAAAGGGAAAAGCACACCTTCAGGGAAGCTAAAACCTTCACTGCCTCCACTGAAACCAGTTAGCCCCAGAGTTTCAGAGAAAAGATTTCTCTGAAAAGAGAAGTGAATGTTGGTTATGCAAAGAAACTGGGCATATTGCCAGACAGTGTCCCAAAACAATGAGCAATTATACGCAGAATGGTACTAGGAAGGAAGTGGGTTGTTTGTGTGTCCCTGGAAGCATGCCTGTGAACATGAGGGAACACATGCACCCAGTCATGGTGAATGGTGTACAGACGCAATGGTTAAGGGACACAGGGGCATCTCTGACATTGGTAAAAGGGGATCTAGAAGAGCCTGGTCAGCTTACACCCAATAAATACATCACTGTACAGGACTTTACTGGTGAGGTGAAAACATTGCCCCTCACTAGTGTTTTCCTAGACTGGGGTGAAACAGTGGGAGCTGTGCAACAGGTGGCTGTAGCCAAAATGTTAGCAGTGGATGTGATCCTGGCCAACAGTCTCAAACAGGGGATTGTATGTGCAGTTACCCATAGCCAAGTGACAAGGGAAAATTGTAGTTCCCTAAACCCTACAGAAGCCATTGTGAAAACCACTGAGAGGCTGGTTCCCCAGCCTCTGTCTCCAGATGGGGAGACTAATAAAAAGGGGGTAGAAATTTCCCCAGTAGCAAGTAATCACACAGCTACAGAGGGTTACTCTGAAGAGGGAGGGGTGACCCATTGTCAGAGGGTTGGAATTGACAGTGATCATGAGTGCCCTAATGTTAGTGCTAGGGACCCTAGTTTAGTGACTGAAGGGGACCTGTCCCACGCATTGGTAATGTGTGAGGGGCTTGCAGATTCTCAGAGGGGTGACCCTAGTCTAGAGAAGCTGAGGGCTTGGGCAGACTCGGGTGGCACACAGGGAGGTGATGGCAGGCATAAGGTTTATTGGGAAAATGGACTTATGTATAATCAGGCAGTTCAGACAGAGGGAGGGATGCTAGGCAGGCGGCTTGTCGTTCCCCAAGGGTATCGTGAGCAGTTGCTAAAGATTGCACATGATATTCCCTTGTCTGGTCATCTGAGAATTGCATGCACTATGCAGCAGTTGGCCCAGAATTTCTATTGGCCTAACTTCACCCAGCAGGTGAAGGAGTATTGCAGGTCTTGTCACTGGTGCCAAGAAATAGGGAAGGCAGGCAAGAAAACCCAAGCCACCCTGATTCCATTGCCCATAGAGGAGGAGCCTTTCCAGAGGGTGGGAATCGATATTGTGGGGCCTTTAAATACCCCCAGCTCCTCAGGGAAGAGATTCATCCTGACTGTGGTGGATTATGGCACCCGGTACCCAGAGGCAGTCGCCCTATCCTCACTGAGGACAGGCAAAGTGGCAGATGCCTTACTTGGGATTTCTCCCATGTTGGGTTTCCACAGGAGGTTATCATCGATTGAGGGGGTTACTTCACATCGGACCTGATGAAATGTTTATGGGAGAAGTGTGGGGTGGAGCAGAGATGCACGACACCAAACTAATGGACTTGTGGAATGATTCAATGGTACCCTACAGTCAATGCTCTGGGCATTTGCTGAACAGCATGGGAGGGATTGGGAGAAATACCTTCCCCACCTGTTGTTTACATACAGGGAGGTGCCCCAAGAGTCAACAGGATTTTCCCCCTTTGAACACTTACATGGATACCAGGTACGTGGGCCCCTAGACTTGATCCGGGAGGACTGGGAAGGCAAGCACACCACTCAGGGAACTCCCATAGTGGATTATGTCCTTAGGTTTAGGGAAAGGCTGAAGGACCTTATGGGGACAGCCCAGAGCAACCTGGCAACTGCCCAACAGAAACAAAAAGTGTGATATGACTGCAGAGCTAGAGCTCGCTCATACATGGTGGGTCAGGAAGTCATGGTCCTTATTCTGGTCTAGAAAGACAAGCTGCAGGCTGAGTGGACAGAACCATACAAAGTGGTTAGGAAGGTAAATGATGTGAACTATATTATAGAGTTACCTGACCGAAGACAGACAGAAAGGATGTACCATGTCAACATGATAAAGCCATATGCAAATAGGTCTGACATGGCGTTTGAGGTGTATAGTCCTGGGGAGGGGACGGATGAAGGAGACCCCTTCTGGACTTGCTGGAAGATAGCAAGTGGGAGTCCTCTGTGGAGGCAGTAAAATTGTCTCCCCAGCTGGCCCTGGACCAGATCCAGACAGTAAGGGAAGTTTTAGCAGACTTTGCCCCATTGTTTAGTGCCAAGCCTGGACTAACCCTCTTAGTGACTCATGATGTGGAGACAGGGACACAGATGCCCATACAGTGGACAGCATGTCGGGTGTCAGAGGCTGTCCAAAAGGACATTAGGAGGGAAGTGGAGGAGATGCTGGATTTTGGGGTAATCCAGAGATCCCACAGCCCCTGGGCCTCACCTGTAGTCCTTGTGCCCAAGCCAGATGGCTCTACTCGTTTCTGTATGGACCATCATGGACTGAATGCAGTCACAAAGTCAGACGCCCGCCCGATGATCCGGACGGATGAACTCCTGGACATGTTGGGAGGGGCGACCTACCTTACGGCCATTGACCTGACAAAGGGGTATTGGCAGGTAGAGTTGACAGACAGAGCTAGGGAGAGGTTGGCCTTTTTCACTCTGATAGGCTTATTTGAATTTAAAGTAATGCCTTTCAGAATGAAGAACGCCCCGGACACTTTCCAAAGGTTGGTGAACCAGGTGTTAAATGGTGCTGAGAAGTACACTGTGGTGTACCTGGCTGACATTGCCATCTTTAGTACCAGCTGGGAGGAACACCTATCCCAACTTAGGGAAGTGCTGGGCAGGATACAGAGGGCAGGTTCACTGTCAAAGCTGAGAAGTGCCAGGTGACCATGGGAGAAGTGGCATACCTTGGGCATGTGGTAGGCCGGGGACAGCTCCATCCTAACCAAATAAAAGAGAGGTAATCTGGGCGTGGCCCAGACCAGAATCACAGAAGCAGTTCAGGAGTTTTCTAGGGATGGCAGGGTACTACAGGAAATTTGTACCCAATTACAGTGCCCTGGCTGCTCCCCTATCTGATCTGACAAAGAAAAGGATGCCCAAGAAAATTTCCTGGGGTCCAGCCTATGAGGAAGCCTTTTCCAAACTAAAGGAGGCACTGTGCAGTGCTCCTGCTTTGACAAGTTCTGACTGTAGAAAACCCTTTGTAGTTCAGACTGACGCCTGAGACGTGGGTATTGGGGCAGTACTGAGTCAGACATCCAGCCAAGGGAGAGATCACCCAGTAGTGTACCTGAGTAGGAAGTTACTTCCCAGGGAGCAGGCATACTGTACTGTGGAAAAAGAATGTCTTGCCATAGTGTGGGCCCTAAAGAAGTTGAAGCCATACTTGTATGGGCAGCATTTTGTGGTGCAGACTGACCACAACCCCCTGGTTTGGCTGACTCAGATGGGGAAAAACAATGGTAGATTGCTAAGATGGAGTCTTGCTTTGCAAGGGTATGATATGACAATTCTACATAGGGCTGGAGCCAAAAATCAGAACTCCAATAGGCTGTCTCGTGTCTACGAGGAGTGAACTAATTTGGGAAGCTCATACCATGCAGGGGATAGATCCCCCAAATTCAGTCTAGGTGGGAAGGAATTGTGAAACTCAGACAGCTGGTTCTGATTAATCTATACTTTTTGTAATATAACAATGTGTTATTGAATGTCTCTCATGAGAGATGCTGACAGCCTGTGGAATGACCCCCATCCCAGGTTTTAGCTACAATGTGTGACCTGGAAGCCCAAGAGATAATTACAGGCTAGAAGAGACTTAAAATTTAGGATATGCTGTTGATGTGACTAATTGCTGCTTGCCATCTGCCAAGATAGATCATAAACTTTTATAACATTCAGAGGAAACACAGTTAAAATTCATATGATGATACAAAGTATATTGCACCTCAGTGAGATCTGACAGAGAGACATAACAAGTCCTTTGATGTCCTGGAAAGGGGAAGCTTCTCATAGATCAAAGGGTCATATGAGAAAATTATTTTTGCTGAGGTCACAGAATGTTAATTTACCTTTGATAAGACATCCTGTTTTGCATAGATATATATTTTTTATATTCTGACAGGGGGGAGCTAGGTGACCTCACGCAGAGAGGTTGGAAAAGCCAGTTTTTAAATAGTATTCTGTTTTCCATTTTGACACAAATGTTTGGACTCTGAAAAAGAAACATCTACAGCACTGTGAGATAAGAATACCTTAGAACAGACAAGTCTGAGTGTATTAGTGGTAGGAATCTGCACTTTTTAAAACCTTATTCTTTTAAGTGATTTCTATATTTCGTGATATATGGTTCTGTATTTACACTTTACATTTTTATCTATTTTTAAGTAAACATCTCATTTTTTTTAATAGACTAATTGTGTCTTCCAAGTCCTTCTGTTTTTGCCTGTGATGCATGAATGGTTAAGATTGTGACAATACTGTGCATGAGCTTATATGGTAATACCAAACCGGGAAAAGGTAAGAGTAATCTGAGGTCTTTATTAGAGTTTTGAGGGTTCATTTTGTAAGCCTGGTTAGGTGCCCATAGGCAACAAATATCTGGCCCCCCCAAAGAGCAGAATTATCTGAGCCTGTACATTGGGTAAGCTAACAAGAGGTTCACAGTTTGAATCCTTCCAGAACTGAGACCAAAGGTTGATTTGAACCCACAAAACAAACAGGAGGGTTAACCTGTTTCTATTAACTGTTCACAAGACTGCGCTCAGAGGTTGGCACAGTGGGAGCAGAGGGCCTGACCTGCTGAGTGGGTTTGTGACAATATCCAGTACCCATTAGTGTATGGATGTGTACACACCAGCACTCCCCCGATCAGATAAATAGCATGAAAAACCATTAGACTCTGAAACACAACCTCTGGCAACCTGGGGCGGCAGCCGTAATTCACTGGAGGGGGATGAGAGAGGAGAGGAGAGGAGAGGAGAGGAGAGGAGTAAAAGTGAGTAAAAATGTAAAACTGCATTTCAAACAACAGTGTGCGGTCCAGGAGGGTGGACACATTCCCTTAGTGAGCAGCTGTCAGCAAACATGGGAAAGTTTTGTGGCGCCCTCCCGAACCCCCATTTCTCTGTGCTTATTAGCAATGGACAATTAATGGTGGACAGGCAACTCCCTTTTTGTCTCTATCTTTTTATGGCTTTTCTTCTTCAGCAAACTGGCCCACATTCCCACCACAAGATACACCATTCTTTGTTTGGTGAACAGAAATCAATTCATCCACACCTTAGACAGCATTGCCAGAAGGTCTGAAAAGCTCTCTCCCCCTTGGAGAGTGACGTGGTCAGCCAGATGCCCATTGTTTCATACACTCTCACAGGAACTCTTAATGCTACTCTTCTCTGATTCAGGCTGTCACATCAGGCTTACCTGGACAGCAGAATCAAACTCTAGGACTCTCCGATGGGAGGGAGGTCCCGACAAACAAAGATACGTAGTACAAAAATTTCTTCTAGCTGCGCACCCATCGATCTCGTGCATCTGGGAGTAGACTTTACGGTGTCAACTCAGAGGCACACAAAATATAATTACAATATCACAGAGGCAGTATGAATGTTTGCCAAACATTTCAGCCAATAGCTACAGAACTTGGATGCTGTCATTGTCCCTGAATACTAGCTGCTACTACAAGAACTTGCAACACTTGGAAGTAGTCCTCAAATTGCAAGTGAAAATGTTTTACATACCAAGCCTCTGGCTATGTGCCACTGGAACACAGCTCTCAGTTCCCTAAACAACCTTATATAGCAGAAACCCTCATGCTTGTATACACAGCTGTATGCAATGACTGGGAGATGTTGACCCTCCCATACTAGAGAATGAAGCCAGCCAATGCAGTGCTGATCCACACACAGCTAATCTCTCTAGGACACATCAATCCCAAGCAAGGCTTGCAACAAGAACACGGCAAGGCACTTCACATGCACTGCTCAGAAATTTCTTTTTCAGGAAATATAGCAGTGCACCCACTACAGAGCGGGGATACTCGCAATTATTGGCATGATGCATCTCTGGCCACACAAGATCAAAGCCCACAATCACGGAGATGGACAATCGACTGGGTGGGCATGGTCAGCTGCACAGACTTCAGTAACAGAACCCTCACATCAACTCAGCCATCTGTCAGCAGATATAGAGCCAGACACAGATCAAACCCGGTCTGCCCCAGCTAACAGCTGCAACAGTTCAGCCAAATGACATAAAAACTTATTGCTTGTTGCAAAAGCTATAATAACACTGATCGAACTCTAGCTTAAACCATTGTTCAGGGGAATGGGCAGGAAACCCTGTGCCACACAGATGTGTGCAGCTTGTTAAGTAACTCCCATATACCAGGAGTCATTACTTGCTATTGTATTTCCTATATAGATCACTGATTGTATATAACTCATTGAATAGTGCCATATCAGTGTTAATCCCAGTCTAGGACATAGATTTACATGTAGCTGTCTCAGTCTTTAGACTAGACAAATGGCAGCAAACTGTTTTGTGCTAGCTAGGTGCTCATCAACTGGATAGAATTGCTGCATTCTCCTTTGCAGGGGCTCTTCCTGTAGCCTGGGTTGTGGCTGGACTGAATAGTGCACCTGATGTAAATCACTGGTCACACCATGGCCACAGCACAAGATGAACCCAAGGCCTCCCCCACAACTAAATCTGCTGACAGCACCCCATTCTTTTCAAACATGCATCTGAACATAGGAAGGTGCCAGCAGAACAGACCTACTGGTCTATCAAAGTCTGCTCGATTTTACAACTAGCTCCTTAGCAGGCAAATAGGCATCAACCCTCTGAACTACCTAAGATGGGGCCCATAAGCAAAGGGTACATTGACAACACAGGAATGGAGCAGGGAAGAGCATTGTAAAACTGAGAGGGGGAGAAAGATACGATAGCAATGCAGGCTAGATGTCCCTCTCCTGCACCAATCTGATCAACTGCCACACTCTCGCCCATTGAGCTGCACCCTATAGGTCCCACCTACAACAAGGGTGGATCAAGACCCTCACAATTTCATAAAGCTTTACCATTGGGGGTAGGTTGGGGTACAGACGCCTAGTGGAGGCCTGGTCTGCACCCTTGCCACCCTCGGATGGCACAGCTGCAAAGTACAGCCCTACTTAAGCTAATGCAACAGGTTGCCCTTGTGACCAAAGAGATGGATGGGTCAAGTGAGATCTCACTTCCCTGCTCTCCCCACCCCTCCCCCCTACCCGTCCTAACCTTCACCACTGCACTCTAGAGAGAAACCGAGCTGAAGCTTAGCCTCTCTACATCTTATGTTAGCAATCAAATTAGTGTTTCTCTTTTATCTACCTCGGAATCGTGTCCATACCTCTCAATGGCCAAGGAGGCTGCATAGCGCTATGACTGTCACTCTCAAATTTGGTCCTCCCCACATAGGTCGAATGATGTTCTTAATAATCTTAGAGCTGTTTCAGGGCACACAAATTGTTAAATCTTGGAACTAAATTGACAGAAACATTCCTCATCGCTAACTATATGGGGCTCACTAGTTATAGACATGTCATTGTGTAAAACGGGAAAGTGTTACACACTCTGGTCATTTACTGTGGTTTCTGAAGGTCAGTGCTTCAATTTGTCAATGCAGAAAGGTTAAGAGGGTTGACTGGGTCACCCTATGGTACAGCTGATGAACATGAGAACCAAACAGAACCTCGGACAGAGGAGCTCAGTTCATGCAAGCCCCTCACAGACCAGGAGTTAAGGGTCCCCACCCCCGCCTGCAAGCAACCTGGATCCCTCAGGTTCAGGTAGCAGGTACCAACAGGGTACCACCATGAACCCTTTTGTGTTCGCTCAGTGCTGACTGTACAATGTGTTTTCATATATTTTTCATTTATGTATGTTTGTGGTAGTTTTAGTGGATATTGATTCCATTAGAATTACTTTTTTTACCTCCTGTACCGGTGCGCCAGAACCGCGATACTGAGCAGCCTCAGACAGGCAGAGCTCACCATTCATGGGGGATTTTCTTGGACCTAAGCAGCGGTGAATACCTGTACCCCTCCACAACCCTATAGAACCTACCCAAGAAGGGGAATGCTACCTTACTATATTTCCGCACCTGGGAAAAACTATCAGCAAACAGACTTACATTAGATGGCTAACAGCTACAGGGGCATCACCTGGAACATCAGGGAAGTGCAAACCAAATAGAAAAGGTACCAAATCCTAAGGCATCTTTAAATGCTAGGTGCAGAGATAGCCTTTTTAACAAGACACACACACACAACATCTACCCAAGTGCTCCTATGGAGGAGGGAATGGGCGGGTCAGGTGTTTGCAGCAGGGAAAAGCAACAAGTGAGCTGGAGTAGCTATTCAAATACATAGAGACCTCCAATTCCAGGCCCTAGAACAACACGCAGACTCAAAAGGTAGATGCCTCATATTGAGAGGCAAGATTGGACAGATGGAACTTCTCCTGGTTTCAATATATGGCCCTAACACAGAGGACCCCCAATTTTTCGCATCCCTACTGCCCTTAATATCCACCAAACCAAACCTCCCTACCCTGCTGGCCAGGGACTGGAACTTGATACCTGACAACTTAGCAGACAGATTCAAATCCAAGAAAATAGACCTCTCATCCTCCCAAAGTTCATTCAAGGAAATGCAGGACTCAGTAGGTCTAGTTGACATATGGCGGATCTTACACCCAACCACGAGGGATTACACCTTTTGCTCTGCACCCCATAACACACAATCAAGGCTAGACCTCTTCTTAATAAGCCAACATATACTTAAATTCACCTTAAGCTGCGAAATTGAGTGCAGAATCATCTCAGACCATTCCCCAGTAACACTACACTTCCTGCCACCAGACTTGGCCCAAGGGACAGACTGGAGACTCAACAACAATTTACTCAAGGACCCAGACTGTGTCTGTCAGATATGAAAGAGTATCCAGTTCTTCTTCGAATTAAACTTCAACTCAGTCGACTCTCAAAAAACCCTCTGGGGGGCCTTCAAATGCACCATAAGAAGGGAATAAATCTGCTTAGCCTCCACACGGAAAAGGAAAAGGGAATCAGCCTTCGCAGACATGCTGCACACCATCAAAGCATTGGAAGGTGAATCTCCGGAGCAGCCTCCTCCCCCCTACAGCTGACACTCAACACAGCCAGGGCAAAATATGGCGAACTCATGAGAGAGCAGGCAGAGTTTGCCATCTTCAGGGCAAAAACAAAATATGTAGACCAGGGAGAAAAGGCAGGGAAACTATTGACACTCTGACTTAAACAGCAAGGAGCACATAGGTCAATCTCCCTAATCCGGACTGACACCAGACAACCTCTTTCACATTCAAAAGATATAGCAGCAACATTCCAGGTTTTTTTTGCCAAACTATGTTCAAGCGAGACTCCAGTACCCCAGGATTACATTATGCAATTCCTCCACAAGGCCAAACTTCCAAAGGTAGACCATTCCCTCCTAGACAGCCTGGGAGCACCCATATCTGAAGAGGAGGTGATGAAGGCCATTTTTATCTCAGCCATCGATAAGGCCCCAGTCCTTGATGGTTTCTCCACCAACTTCTATAAAAGCCTGGTACTGAACTTGGTGGGAACCCTTACTCTGCTCTTCAGTGAAGCAAAAGAGAGCTCGGATCTTGATCACACATTGCAAGAGGCCCTCATCACCCACCTCCCGAAACCTAACAGGGACCCGTCCATAATGGAAAACTACAGACTAACATCCCTCCTCAATACGGTTGAAAAGCTGCTAGCCAAAATCCTAGCTTCCAGGTTAAACATTGCATGCGGGACCCTAGTGGGACCCCAACAAGTGGGCTTCATGCAAGCAAAGCTAGCAACAGACCACATGCATAGGATGGCGCATATCCTGGCCGCAACCAACTCACATGCCCCAGCAGTCCTACTCTCCCGAGCTGCCAAGAAGGTCTTTTACTGGGTGGCATGGCACTTCTTGTTTGAGACAATGAAGGAATTTGGCTTCCCTACTGCCTTCATTGAGTCGGTAAAACTTTTGTACTCCCACCCCACAGTAAGAGTTCACTGCTACGGTGTCCTCTAACCCCCTTCCCACTTTACAAAGGCACCAGTCAAGGCTGCCCTCTTTCTCCCCTCTTATTCAATTTACACATAGAACCCCTAACAAGGAGGATCTTAGAGGATCAGCACATTCTCAGAATTAAGGTAGGGAATGCCAGATACAAAATCTCCACGTATGCAGATGATATCCTCCTGCACTTAGACAATCCAATGCAGTCCATGCCCCCCATGCTAAAAATATTGCAGGAGTTTGAACGTGTTGCCAGATACAAGCTTAACCTTAGCAAGACATGTATAATGCCTCTCAACCAGCACATTTTCAAGTTGACAACAACCCAGTGGGGTGGCACCTGGTGCAAAAACTCTTAAATATCTAGGCATCCATGTCTCCCAATCTAAAAACTCTATGTTAACAAAAAACCTCCAGTTCCTCCAAACCCAAATCCACAGGACCTGAATTGCTGGTCCTCACTCCCCCTATCCCTATGGGCATGCATCAACACCATCAAGATGAACATTCTCCCCAAACTATTCTGCTCTATCAGCATGATGGAATGTTTTCTCATGATTACTTGGTTCCAAAAGCTGCGATCCATACTCTCAGACTTTCTCTGGGCTTGCAAACCACCATGTAGGGCATACCATAAACTCACAGCACAAAAGGACCGGGGGGGCTACAGCTATCAGATATCAGACTATATTACCTAGCAGCACGTGCCACACACTTCCTTTGGTGGAGACAAATGACACCCCCACAACGTCCACAACCCTGCTTCCCAAAGTGGAAACTGATGGAAATAGATTTGTGTGAAGATGCTGAAATCACCATGCAGGCTCTCATCTCGATACCCCTCCACTCCCTCCCCGCAGCATTGAAAAACACACCAATAGGCACATCATTTCAGGTCTGTAAACAACTACCCAACCTACTAGGCACTCACCCTAAACATGGCCCAGCTCAACCACTCTTAAAGAACCCTAACTTCAAAATTCAAAATAAGAACCTACCCAGCAAATGGCTAGACATCCTGGGGCTTGACACACTCAGCTCCCTGATGTACAACAACTCCTTTGTCCACTTCCACCAACTCCAGCAAAAAAGTAGCCCCAGCCAAATTCCCAATTTTCCCCCTTCTATAGCTGCAAAACCTGCTAGCAGTGATGCTGGGCCTGAAATCCTGGGCAACAAATGAATTTATGCATTAGGACAAGCTTTGCACCTTAGCATCGCAACGACACCCCATCTCCCTCCTGTATAAAAAACCGCTATCTCACACCACACCCACCACCAATGTAATAGGCACATATTGGCTATCAGAATTCATTGACCTGGACTCTTCTGATGCCACCACAGCCATCTGGAATGGGACACATAAGTACCTCAAGTTTGATGGACTGAAACTGATGCAGTTCAAAATCAGCCACAATCTCTACTGCACACCAGTCAAACTCTTCAAGACGGAGAGACTTACTAGTGACTTATGCTCCAGATGTAAACAACACAGGGGCACACTAAAACACATCCTTTGAGATGGTCCCAAGGCAAGACCCATCTGGGAAGAGGTGGAATCCCCAATAGATCCACTCTTGGGCCTATGGAATGCCTTCACCCCTAAAACCTGCCTACTAGGTATAGTCCTTGATATAATCTTGGGCCCGAGAAAATACCATATATCTCTCTCATCTCAGCCATATTCAAGAAGCTGATTCTCAAGTATTGGATGGCCAAGATGGCTCCGACTTACACGGAATGGCACAATATGATGCTGGAAGCATTGTGCATGGAAAAAACACTATGTCACATGCAGCACACCCCCACCCAATATCACTGTAGATGGGGGCACTTGAAGATCTCCTATTAGATGCTTAAAGTAACATCGAACACCCAGAGTGCTCTGTACAGGGACTGGGATACAAGACCAGGTTTCACTCTTGAAGACTTATTTTCTCCTTTTTTTAAAAAACCATAAACATGCCATTGTATCAGAAAATTATACCATTCCCTACCCTCGGATGTTGATGAGGCAGACACAGGATCTGTATCACAGTGTGACAGATGAGATGTACCAATATCCTTTGTATGTTATTTATGATATTCTCTTTCAATAAAGTATACTATTTGCAAAAAAAAAAAAATCTCTTTTCCATGACTGCCCCCCTTCGACTTTGAGACTGAGGGTGGCAACTCCAATAACCCCTGTACTATCTCCAATGCTTTCAAAAAGCTATTCTCTGATCTTTCTGCATACAGTGTAGTTTTTATAACCCCTCAAACAGTCATATTTTTTCCTAACTTACTCCCTCAGGGCAACACCCCCCTTCCAATTCAAACATGTTTGTGTCCCTGAGGTTTACAAACTCTTGAGGCAGATCATCTATATCTAAATTGGCCAGCTCGGATGGTGTAAAGCCTGAACTCCTTAAACTTGCTGCACATAAACTTGCATCTCCCCTAACCAGAATCTTCAGTCTTTCCCTTACCTCTAACTCCATACCAACTGACCGGAAAATGGTTAACATTGTGCCTGTATTCAAAAAAGGGAACTGCAAGATAATCACTAACTAAGATGGTTTGATTGACTAAAAGTCAGACCCATTTGTCAACAGGCCCCCATGCCAATGGGCGGGGCCTGGCAAGAGCAGCTAAAGGGGGTGGATTTTGAGGTGGAGGGGGGGACAGGAAAGGGAAGTCAACAGAAAAGAGTCAAGGGGAGGAACAAAAGTAGAGTTGATCGGCATGGGGGAGGGCCTCATGACATCATGGGAAAGGAAAGTATGGGATTGGAGGATGAGAAGAGAGAGACAGGATGAAGCAAACCAAAGAAAAGAGGAGGAAAGCAGCCCTCAGGTGTACATCTGGGGGGATAAACATGACAAGGAATTTATTTGTGGAATGGTGTAAAACATGAGAAATGTAACAATGAACAGAATATTGTAAATATGGTGTAATTAATTGTGGACATGTTTATGAAACTATGGAGTAAAATAATTGCCAGCTAGACACTCACAGATATGTGTGTCTGCATCTTTACTGGATGGGGGATTTGGGGACAAAGAACTAGTGCTAGATACCCATGTTTTTTCTTAAATAAGAAATAACAAGAAATTCAAGGTATGAAAAGAAATAAAACGAAAACAAACACAAAAAAAAAAAAAAAATTGCATTTTATTTTTACAAAAACTAAATAAATGCTTGCAGCATTTGTTGTTTAGGCTTCATTGTTACCACAGAGATGGTCCACAAGGAAGCAGCAGCTGAATTGTCTGATTCACAAAACCTTTCAAGACCATAGCATAATGCTGCTTAATACAATGTAGTATACTAGGAATGTGATTCCTAGTGTTTATAAGGTCATTTTGAGGTATTTAATGAATGTAAAGGTGATAACAAGAAATAAAACTACATTTTAATTGAATAAAAAGAAATAATACGAGATTCCAGAAAAATTAAAAAAAAGCTATAAAAAATCAAAAGAATTTCACGGAGCTCAACGTATTGGCATCCTGCCTGTCCTTGTGAAGATACTAGAGAAAATTGTTGCTACCCAACTGAACACCTACTTCTGTAACTACAGCCTCCTTTGCCCTACTCAGCATGGCTTTCACCACAGCCATAGCACTATCACTGCATTGCTCACTCTTACTAATACTATCTCCAACCCTCTGGATCTGGGCAAGTGTATGGGAGCTTTTTTCATCAACCTCATGAAGGCTTAAGACATGGTGGATCACTCTCTTCTTTGCAGTAAACTGAGTGCCCCAGGGATCTCTGAACATGCTCTACCATGGTTCAAGGGCTACCTTAGTAATAGAAAACAATGTGTCAGGGTCGGCACTACTCTCTTAGACAACCTACCCTCCACCACTGGTGTCCCACAGGGCTCCATACTCGGGCTCCTACTTTTCTACCTTCTTATCAACACAATTCACCATTGTGTTGTAAACAATACCTCTCTTCTTCATGTGGATGACGTGGTCTTCTTTACTAGTGCACACAATGTCACTGACATCAATAGTGCCCTTACTGCGGACTTGCAGGCCACTCAAAATTGGTTTAAGGAAAATAGTCTACTGATGAATCTCGATAAATCTCAAGCTACGGTTTTTTGGAACTGCCAACTGATTAAAACACAACTGCAGCCCACTAAGTGTGGCTTGTGATAACAGATCCCCCCTAGACACTGTAAACTCCTTCAAGCACCTTGGTGTAACTCTTGATCCCTCCTTTGACTTCTCATCAGATTTAACTTCCATTAGCAAAGCTGCTAACATCAATCTTGGATGAGCCTATTGAGCCAGTCTAAATCTTTCCTCATCAGCATGCATTACGATAGCGCATGGACTTCTACTCCTCAAATTATCCTATGGCCTACTTGTCTTTGCCAATGCTTAAACCTCCCTCCTACACAAATGGGATGTGGCATACGATAATATATGTCATTTTACTCTTGGGTGTAACCGACTTATTCATCATTGTACCCTTTAATCCAAACTCGGCTGACCCTCCACTTCTGTTCTTTGGGACCTATCTCTTGGTAGTGTTATCGTTTAATAAGTTGGATTTGAGACAATAGCTTTCACCAAGAAGTCTTGTTTGACACTATTTATATCTCTTTGTCCCTATAAAATTTGTCTAATTTGTTCTTAAATGAGATTATTGTTTTACTATTTATTATTTCTGATGGCAATCTATTACAGGGGGGATACAACTCTTTGATTAATCCAATGTTCTCTTTTATTTGATTAATATAGTTGGCCCTTTAATTACTATTCATGCACTCTCGTGGTTTTAGTACAGGTTTTTAGCTCTAGCCCCATACATTCCCATAGGTCTTCATTTCTAAAGGCTGAGTAAACCAGACATAAGTCCCCCCTAAATCGCCAGTACTTCAGCGAGTATAAGTTCAGCTCACTCAATCTTTCATTGTAGGACAGAGACTGTAAATCAGAAATTCTCTTGGTTGCTCTCCTCTGTACCCTCTCAATGTTCATTATATCCATTCTATGGTATGGGTTCCAAAACTGCACACTATAATCCATGAGCAGTCTCACCGGTGTGCTGTACAAAGGCAGCAACACTGATCTGTCCCTATTTCTAATATTGTGCAATATGCAATGCAACACCCTGTTAGCTTTATTAACTACCCTGGAGGTTTGCTGATGGTAGGTTAAGTCATTTGAAACCTAGATGCCCAGGTCCTTCTCACAGTCTACCTTTTTTAATGTCTGTCCAGACAGACTATAGTTAGATCAAATATTATTGTGGCCAAAATGCATTACACTACATTTTTCCACGTTAAATTTCATCATATGGACATTTGCCCAAGGACTTAGTTTATCCAGTTCTGTTTGTAAGTTTATTGCATCAGCTTCACTTCTTACAATTGCCCCTATTTTACTATCGTCTGCGAACTTAGTCATCCATACTCCATTTGAAGTCTGGAGAGATGATACAAAGATGTTAAAAAGCACCGAGCCCAACACTGAGCCCTGAGGAACCCCACTGGTCACCTCACCCTGGTCTGAGCAATACCCCCTGTCACTTACTCGCTGTCTTCTATTCTGAAGCCATGTGTCTACACACTGAACAACACAAGGTTCAATGTCTAATTCATACAAAGCATTAATAAGACCATCATTTGGCACCAGGTTGAAAGCCTTGGAGAAGTCAAGGCATACCACATCCACCGGTAGGGCTATGTCCAGAGCTTTATTCACAGTTTCATAAAAGCACATCAGATTGGTCTGGCAAGACCTCCCTGATGTAAATCCATGCTGAGTGACATTAGAGTAACCGTTAGTTTTTATATGGTTTTCCAAATGATCTTTCATGAAACTCTCCATTACTTTACATAGAACACAAGTCAGGCTGATAGGCCTGTTGTTGCCAACATTTAATTTGTTTCTGCCCCTTGTAAATTGGTGTGACAGTTGCCCACCTCCACACCTCTGGTATCACTCCATCCTTGAAGAACATTTCAAATAATAGTTCAACAGGGCCACTCAATTCTTTTGCCAATTCTTTAATTAGGCATGGATAGGGGCCATTAGGCCCTGGAGATTTGTTAGATTTGATCTTAATTAATTTTTCAAACACTGTCACATTATTAAAGTCCATAATATGATTTGTACCCCTGCCACTGTCAACTAAGCGTGTTTGACAAGCTTTTGGTTGGAAGACACTTAAGAAGTATTCATTAAATGTAACTGCCATATGTTTTTCATTTCTTATTGTTTCTCCTCTTCTTTGCATTGGCCCTATACTAGTATTTCCATTCCTTTGATTGTTGATGTAATTAAATACGTTTTTTTTATTTTCTTTTGTCAAATTGGCCACCCCTTTCTTCCTCATTTGCTTTGGCATGTTTTATTGCATTTTTGCACTTATTGTGATATTCTTGTATTTCTGCCATTTTTCAGTCGAGTGATTATGTTTACATTTAGAGAAGACCATTTTCTTTTTTTTTTAATGATCCTTTTGAGTGCTGGCATTAACCAAGTTGGAATTCTTCCCAATTATTATATTTAGTTTTTTCAGGGACATAGTGTTTTAAACAATATTCCAGCTGTTTTATTATGCTATCCCAGATCTGCTGTACGTTGTACCCTTTAAGTTCATGTGCCCAGTTCCATGCTATCAAGTGTTTCCTCATTACTGTGTAATTATCTTTGCTTCAACATCTGATTTTAGTTTGTCCCTTGTTTATGTGACTAAATCCTGCAATTGTAAATTTGACCACATTATGGTGGCGCATGCCAAATAGTTCTCTAACTTCACAGTTCTTAACATCATCCCTCATATTGCTCAGAGCGAGATCGAGGATGTTATGGGCTCTTCTACTTTGATTGATATACTGTTTCATATCATAAGCAGCTAGGGAATCCAAAAGTCTCTTTCTATTTTATTGTCCCCTATATATGTAGCCCAGTTAATGTTTGGCAAATTAAAATCTTCCATTATTAGTGCATTACCACCCAAATCTATATTCCTGATATTATCCAAAAACTCAGCATTTTCCCCAATATCTAAGCCTGGTGCTCTGTAGCACATGCCAATTGTGATTTTGTCCCCCTTGTGTAATAATATTTACTCATAGTTGTTCAACATCTTAATAGTTATCAGGTGTTGGCCTAATTTCATATGCCTCACACCTGTCCCTTATATACAGAGCCACACCTCCCCCAATTTTTGATTTTCTATCAGTGCTAAACAACTTATATCCCGGAATAGCCTTCACCCAGTGATCATCTTGCCACCAAGTTTCAGTAATTGCACAAAGGTGGATATCCTCATTGTGCTGTAGAAGATTTAACTCATCAATTTTATTTCTCATGCTCCTTGCGTTAAGAAGTAGTACCTTAATATCCTTTTGTGTATTTTTGGTATGCATACATTGTACATCCTTGAACCTGGGAGCTTTAGATTTGCTACTTGGATTTGGTTCAGAACTTGGTGAATATCCAGCCCTTCATTTGGTAATCAACTAGCCCCTTCTCATGGTCTTAAAGTGAGAAGTGTTGTTATTAAGAGATGAGGGTGCTCCCCCTGGAAGCCTAGTTTAAATGGTTGTTAATGGCAGTTAGTAGATGTCTCCCCAGTAGTGTGTTCCCCTGTATACTAAGGTGGAGTCCATCTTTACAGAATAAGTCTTGTCTATTGAGAAATTCTTCCCAATGTGTAATACAGGTTATTAATTGTTGTAGGCACTATTTACACAGCCACTCATTAATAGATTACATTTTTTGATTTAGTTGCTGCGAGTATCTAGGAATGGGAAGCATTTTTAAAATGTGGATATTGTACCCCAAATGAACTAACATGTTTGTTATGGCTACAAACACCTCTTTGATCTTTTGGATAGGGTCACAGCATATGTTATTAACCTCAACGTGAAGAACAAGCAATGGATTATCACCGCAATTATACAGAATATTGTCATGCATTTTTAGTTATATCAACAGTCCTAGCCCCACTAAAACTTGAACATGTTCTGCTAGTTGTATCAGGATTACAGATGGTCCTGTCAAGATATTTTAATATTGAATCCCCCAAAACTATAACTTGTCTCTGATTTGGTGAGGGGGGAGGAGAGGTGACAGGTGTAGGAACTACCTCCATTTGCAAGGAGTCACTAATGGGCATGGATTGCGCTACCCCTGAATGAATATCAATTAAGGGGTGAGTTGGGGATTCAGAAGCAAACAGAATTTTAGGAATAGGAGGTGCAGTCCCTGAACCAGAATTACACGCAACCTGGGTATCATCCTCAGATGATATACTATCAGTTCCCTCAGTAGCACTTTCATTTTTGTACTCATAAATTAGGTAGTTTAAGGGTTCAAAGCTGTTATACACTGAGTTATTATATTGTTAGGCTTTCCTTCCGTTATTACATACTCTAGTACTTTGCACTTGATACCATGTATCATTTCCATTGTGAGCACTATAAGGTATATCATCTTCCCTCACCCTTTTTTTATTAGTTTGATCCGGGATAGGTGTGTACTGATTAGTCCTTATACTAGTGGATTGTTCATTTAGCTGTGGTATTTTTCTCCTTGGGGCTTTGGCTTGATTGACTATCTCTGAGGAAGGTGGAAAATCAATGGCAAGGGAGATATCATTCATCACCCTGAACCTTGCCATCATCTCTTGTTGGCTTCTTTCTAAGGTGACTAATTGGGATGTAAACATAGTGATTTCAATGCTCACATCTGTATTTTGTATATACTTAATACAGCAAAATGGTTCTGCTTGCACAATATTCTGATCAAAACTATACATCTTACGCTATATGCACATCATGTGCCTGTTTCCCCAGTTTGTGTAAGTATTGTTTCATTTATTTCTGATGTCATTTTAGTAAAGAGTGTAGTGACCTGGGTCTGGTTATAGCAGTTGCTTGTTTGTTAAACATTTTGACCTTGCAGTCAGATCAGTTTCAGGCAACCCCAGTTCTAGTAATATGTCTTCCTTACTCCTTAACAACGATCCAACTTTATTGCCAATACTATTGCTTTACTTACACTGTTCTTAGTCCCCAAGTCCTTCTGTCCACCTGACATGCCACACACGTGGTGACTGCACGCTAGCCCCACTCGAGCTTACCCTGCTTACTCAGGACCTTGCTGAAATACTCTGAGAACCGGAATAGACATCCGGGTCATGTGATGAGCCCCATGAGCGAGTTGTACTCACAATAAAGTTAAAAAAACCTCTGCAATACACCCTAACAAGAGTGTTTAACCCACTGCTGCTGAAAAAAACATAGAAACATAGAAACATAGACTTTGACGGCAGATAAAGACTGCTAGGCCCATCTAGTCTGCCCATTTCCCTACCTACAGGATAGGCCGCAGATCCTATTTAACCAACAGCCCATATCTTCCTGCCCCCCACAAGAATTGCCTTATGTCTGTCCCATGCATTCTTGAATTCTCCCACAGTTTTAGACTCCACAACTTCCTCAGGAAGGCTGTTCCATGCATCCACTACCCTCTCTGTGAAATAATACTTCCTCACATTGCCCCTGAACCGCCCTCCTTCTATCTTTTAAATTGTGTCCCCTTGTTCTTGCAAGTCTCTTTTCTGAAAGATGCTACCCTCTTGGACTTTGTTGATTCCCTTGAGGTACTTGAAAGTTTCTATCATGTCCCCCTCTCCTTCTTTCCTCAAGGGTATACATATTAAGCTCCTTTAGTCTCTCCTCATACGGCTTCTCTTGCAGACCCTGCACCATTTTAGTTGCCCTCCTCTGACTGCCTCTATCCTGTCTATGTCCTCATGGAGATGGGGTCTCCAGAACTGACACAGTATTCCAGATGGGGTCTCACCAACTGTCTGTACAGAGGGATAACAACTTCCTGTTTTCTGCTGCTGATGCCTCTCCCTATACATCCCAGTATACCCCCGGCCCTCCCTACTGCCTTCTCACATTGCTTGCTAACCTTAAGGTCATCTGATATGATTACCCCCAGGTCCCTTTCCTGTTTTGTTGTTGTTACTACCTCCCTACCCATCATACCTCTCAACCTCCCAACTTACCAATGTGTGACAGAGGGCTACAAAATGTGTGACAAATGCCAAAAATGTGGTACACCTCATTTTTCACAGAGCACAGAGTCGTGCACTGGCGTTGTCACGTTAAGTGAATTTTACCACACTGAAACTATTGTTTGTATGCTTGACATATGGTTTGTGTTGCAAATTAAAGAGAATGGTGTGTGTGTGTCCTTGAATAAAATAAAATGATGCAAATCCTATATATGTGTATGTGTCCTTAATTACAATAAAGAGTGATGCAAATCCTATATGTGTGTGTCCTTAATTAAAATAGAGTGATGCAAATCCTAAATGTGTGTTAACATTTTATCAATGTAATCTATAAATACACCTCTAAAGAATGAAACAAACACCGCTTATTCATTTGAAATCATGACAGTTTATTGAAACTATACTAATGCAGCAGTACTGGAAGAAACAACTATTTGTAGAGCGTTTGCAGATCTTAGAACTAAATGCGTTCTGATTTGAACCTACGCTGATACTACACTATAATATATTAAAAAAATTGAGTTGAATACTGCTCTGCAATGATAATACTATTACATACTATACTAAATAAATACACCAGTGAATAAAACAATTACAAACTGATTGACAGTTAAACCTTAAAAACCCAATAAGCACTGATTGCACTTAAATAATAAAATGTATTCACATGCAACCACAAACACCTGCTGGCAGCTGGACACTAAAAAATAGTCTATGCAACTGCAAACCTATAAATCACAGCTGTCAGATCACAAAATGTCAATGTCTTTCTTCAGAACACTGTGGGAGTGTGGGGCATGTTGTCTCTGTCCGTTGTGGTCTGGTGTTCTTTATTATAGGCGGCCGTTGCTTTTCTGGCAGCAGCAAGAGTCTCCTTGAATACTGAACTTCATAGCAGTCTCGCTCCTCATTCATCTTGATTGCCAGCAAAGAGTTCAGCGTTTTGAGATGCAGGGACTGTCTTAGTTCTGTTTTAACTTTACGCACCATGCTAAAAGCGCGCTCTGCATCTGCATTTGAATGCGGCAAGCAAAGTAGTACCATCATTAGTCTTTTAAAGTACTGCAGTGAACCATCTCCACCAACACATTTGAGGACTGTGGCCCAATGTTTTGGGAGGGCTGAATGGGGTCCATTTATTGGTCCAGTTAGGGTCCCTGTATCAGACAACTGGTACACAGAAAATTCATCCAGCAATGTGTCCTTCTCTTCTATTGTCTTACAGATTCCGAGACGATCTGCCAAGTCTGTTACCATAGAAGGTGTTACCTTGAGCTTCGAGGAAGGATTGAGGAGAAGTCCTACATTTTGCACAAACTTGTTGATCACAGGACATTTCTTTAGTATTTTTGATATGATAGTAGAATAAAACACTACTGCTTTCTGGTAGATGTTGGTTTCAATGACTGTTCCAGCAATGCTGTCGTCCTGCTCCATCATGTACTGTCGTATTTCTGCTCCTAGACGAAGGTCACTGTGGCATAGAAAACTGTCAGGATTGTCCAGAATGGTAGCATCATTGTACTTAGCAATTGCCTGGCTATCTCAGGCCGCAGAACTCTGCCAGCATATATGTGGAGGAGTCGAGATGTCAGAGTGCAAAGTCATTAGTTGGCTGTCACCTTTTGCATCTGTTGATTGAACTGGCACAGAGGTTCAAGTCCATATTTCAGGAACATAAACTGCATTTGGATTTCATGGCTCTCCAGTCTTTTGGTGATGCTCTCCACTTTTGCTGGTCTTTGTTCTGCTGACGGAAATATGACAGGAGTGCAGGCCAGATCCAGCATCCTCTTGACAACCTTATTCAGGCTGAGCCACCGTGTTGGTGCATGCTTTATAACCTTGAGTGGTTCAACATCCACAAACAGTGCAAATTCTTTTAACTTATGTTGTCTTCGTGCACTTGAAGCAAAGTGGCAGTAGACATCTGACACAAGCTCTTCAATCTTTGTCACAGTCTTTACTGCTGCTTTGCTGCAGATATCTGCCAGGTGGCAGAGACACCCCATGTTGACAATATGTGGATTTAGGGTTTGGAGTCTTGATAAAACAGAGTTCCTCTTGCCAATCATGGAGGCAGCATTGTCAGATGACAGTGCAACAAGATTATCTGTTGGGATGCAAAATCGGTTCAGTGTGTCCATAAGACAGTCAAACATGCTTTGTCCAGTTCCTGAGATACACTCAGGCATATCCAAGAACTTGATCGCATGCTTTCCTTGCTCATCATCAAAATAACCCACAAGAATAACTAGCAGTTTTTCATCTCCCATGTCTGTGCTTTGATCCATGTAGACACAGTATGGTACTTTTCGGCACTTTGCTGCAACATCTTCCTGGTACATAGGCCCCATGACATCCCTTGCTATGCAGGTTGCTTTGTGGCACTGCAAGTCATCTTTTAGTACTTCAGGATCAGAGCAGTACTTCTTCATATTTAATAATGTGATCGCCACATGAAGATGACAAGTTGTGCTCTGCAAGCATTGCAACGAAAGCAACTTCTGCCTCTATGACTTTGGAGCTTGCTTGTGCTGCAAACAAGTTGGAGAGCTTCTGTCCAGACGTGGCATGCTTGACATTGTTGCAGTGCTTCTCTGTAGCTGCATGGCACTGCAGATCATGGCGTCCTCCATGGCCTGTGGTGAAATCACAGGAACATATCTTGCAGAATGCATATGTTCTCCCTTTCCTACTGTCACTGACCCAATCAAATGAAGATTTCCAAGTAGCCTGGAATGTTGTGTACCGTCTTTGCTTCTTCACTGGGCTGTGCACACTGTAATTATCCAATTCCGAGTCACCCCCCGCAATCTATGCAAACATAAAAGGCAAACATCTAAACCAAAGAAAGGCAACGCTCCTCGACTTTGCCTCCGCTCTCAGAGACTGATCCCTTCAGGCAGACAATAAGTTTCAACTTCAAATACTTATTTCTTCTCTGGTGTGGCAGGTGGCAAGGTGTAATGCCTTACCTCCACGCCACTGGGCCAGCCTGCCAACCACGCCATCACCATCTACCACTACAGCCATTACCAAAAAAAAAAAAAATCGGCCATTGTTTGGACGCAGCAAGTGCCCCCCCCATGCACCCAAACACCAGTGTAAACTATTCAGTTACATGATTCTGACTCAGCATCAAACAGCAAACAAATCACGCAGTCGCCATGAAAAATGTACCTTGTTTTTTGGGTTGGTGGAGGGGGGGGCCTGCTTGCTGTGTCCAGTTAATCCTTATGGTTTATTAGCATGACTGTAATGTGTTAGTGTAACACTACAATCATACCAATAAATCAGACATCGTCTGGACACGACAGCACGCCCCCCCACCACAAGACTTCTAAAACAGTTCCATTACACATGGCATCAAATAATCCGATGCAATGTCATGTAGCAAGCAAGATACTCACTGCTAAAGCAGGACATGCACAACATCATTTTTGGGGTTGATGGGAAGGGGGCCATGCTTGCTGTGTGCATTCAACACTGATGGTTTATTAACACAGCCATACTGCATTTTCCACAGTTCACACTGACATTATTATTATGAACTGAGGAGCATAAAGAGGAATCTGATTGGCACGGAGCTCTTTGAAGCCATGATGATATTGGGCTACATCATCACGGCTTCAAAGAAGTTCCAGTACCACCAACTTCCTTTTCAAAATGTATTTCTACATCAACCAAAATCTTGTTCATAAAACATTTAAAACCCTTTTTTTTTTTTTTTTTTATGTTATGAAAATTTAAACCCAGCTCATAATAGCAATAAGGCATGATAGGGCATGGTATATCATAGGATATCTTCACTTTCGGGTCGTTGGACGCACCTGTGTGGCGTGACGATATTACATGATATACCACACCCTGTCGTGCCTCATTCCTTAAGTATACCACCTAGGTGTCACACAGCAAGCTGACCCCCACCCCACGCATAAAACAAGGCATACCGCACGTACTACTTGCACAGTCGGTTCAATAAACTAATCAGAAATATGACTGGTAGCAGGCAACAACCTAGCCCCCAAAAAGCCAGTTACCTTAAATGTCATGTACAAAAACAGTTCCAATTTTCACAAATCCCCAGCAACATACCTGTGACACAATTCAGCTGCTGCTGCTCCTCCTCCGCCTCGCCTCCTTTTGCTAGTGATGAATGCCTGCAGTGGTGTAGTCTGTGATGCAGTTCCCGCCAGATTAGTGGGGGTTGCTGGTTGGGCTTCTTTTGCATTGGTGTAAGTTCCTCACAGAACCTCCAGTACAGTCGCAGCTGATGTATCTGGTGGAGAAGGAGAAGAAGAGAAGAAGAATTAGCACAATACCTATTATCTCACCCATGTTTGGACCTGGGGTTTAGAGACATACAGTAGTACTTCTCTTTTGGAATATGGTACTAAGATGTAAACATTTTATAACTGCCAGAAAGTCCCTTCTTATGATGTATGACAATCCCCTACTATGGTGGGAGGATACAAAGAGAAAACTGCAAATGTTTTTTCAACATCAGGCCAAGATACAGAAAATGATAATTATGATGGCTTCCTGGTCTAAAACATACTAAAACATAGAAACATAGAATTTGACGGCAGATAAGGACCGCTTGGACCACTCAGTCTGCCCATTTCCCTACCTACTGGATAAGCTGCAGATCCTAGTTAACCAGCAGCCTACATCTTCCTACCCCCCCAACCCCCAGAACTGCCTTATGATTATCCCATGCATGCTTGAATTCCCCACTGATTTTGACTCCACAACCTCCTCCAGAAGGCCGTTCCATGCATCCACAACCTCTCTGTGAAAAATACTTCTAAATTACCTCTGAGCTGCCCCCTCTATCTTCAAATTGTGCCCTCTTGTTCTTGCACACCTCTTTTTTGAAAGATGCTACCCTCTTGGACTTTGTTGATTCCCTTGAGGTACTTAAAAGTTTCTATCATGTCCCCCTCTCCCTCCTTTCCTCGAGGCTATATATATTAAGCTCCTTAAGTCTCTCTTCATATGTCTGCGGTGCAGACCCTGCACCATTTAGTTGCCCTCTCTGGACAGCTTCCATCCTGTCTATGTCTTTATGGAGATTGGGTCAGAGGAGTGTTCAGGATTACTTACTTCAAGGGTACCATCTGACCATGGATCTTATGCAGATTTGGATGTGGCTACGTGCAGATAAATGAGAGGTGTGGCCAGGTGGATAGCCCTTGAAACACAGATAGGGGAGGGCAGGGCACAAACCCAGAGATATTGATGTGGGACACATCCAGAAAAAAAAAAAAAAGGACAGTGGGATACTATCTCCATGCCTTCATTTTAGGAGTATGGATGAAAGGACATCCCTCTGTATTTGTGATTCCTGTGGCACAATGCAAGGGGAGGCTTCCAGTTCCACCTAGCCTGGCAGGAATGGGTAGCAGGGTCATAGAGAGGGTGGCCCTACCCTATCACGAGTACTTTTAAAAACTTTTGAAGTCACAGGCTTACAGTTTCCTATTCCCTTTGTTTTCTCACAATACAAAAAAAATTCAATAATTATCCAGGATGGAGCAGCAAAAACTTCAATAAATTATCCCATCCGGCAACTCGGCAAGGAGACAGTACTGTACATGTACATGATTGCACCAAAATAAATAACAAAAAGCCATAAGACTACCGCTGCTGCAGCTGGTGGTAACTTACTGTCTGTTGCCTTGCTTGCTTCGGGACGCTCGCTTAGCTGGTGCGTGGTGGTGCGGTCCAGTCGGTGCCTGACTTGAAGGCTTCTCCTTCTCTAAAGAGTCCTCCAGTCCAAGTTCTCCGTCCAAGTCGACTTTAATTGCGGGATTCGCAGCGTTTTCGGAGTTCAAAATCCGAGCGGGTCGGGAGCCTCAGTCAGAGCCTGTTTCAGGTGGCTTCCTCTCTACCCCTTCAGTTCCTTCCTGATGCTGCTGCTGCTGCATGGTGATTGGTAGCTGCTGGCTGTGGTGGTCCTTCTCAAACAGCGTCCTCTGGAAATGCTCCTCCTGATGCTATGGTTCCCCCTCAGTGGAGTCAGGCTGCTTATAGTGGGGCAGCGGACCTGAGGGGGGACCTGAGTGCACTGACGACACAGAAACACTTAATCTGGGGGGCCGGGGTGTAGGGTAGCTTTGGGGAGGGGTGTGCCTGATATCTTCGCCGCCGTCGCCGGATTCGCAGTCCTCCAGCCACTGCAGCCTGAGCCAGCCAATAGTTCTCCAAACCTGGCAAACCGCTCCATGACTCCAACTAGCCCCTCTCCCTGACGTCATCATTTGTGAGATGACTTGCGATTGCGATGACCGTCGAGAGGCGAGCCCAGGTGCCGCCACCGCGCCAAGCCAGGCAAGACTCAGAGTCAAGACTGTGGGACAAACAAAGGGGATTAATGTGCGTGAGGTGCAGCCATGGGTTTTGGCAGAAAATGGGCGATCATGGGCAGCGGTACAGGCAGTCTACCAGCTCCAGAATCCGGGACATCACGTGCAAACCGGTACACTTGAGAGGTATGCCACCCATTGTGTATTCTTCCCCTGGGTTCTTGTTTCCCAGGTGCATTATTTTGTACTTTTTTGCATTGAATCCTAGCTGCCATACGTCAGACCATTCCTCCAACCTTGCCAAATCCCTTTTCATCCTTTCCAAGCCTCCTTGTGTATCAACCCTGTTGCAGATCTTTGTGTCATCTGCAAAAAGGCATACTTTTCCTTCCAGTCCCTCTGCAATGCCACTGATGAAGACATTAAAAAGGACTGGACCCAATACTGAACCCTGCGGTACCCCACTAGTAACCGCCCTTTCTTCAGAGTGGACTCCATTTACAATTACCTTCTGTGTCCTGTTGTCCAGCCAATGTTTTACCCAGGCTACCACCCTGGGACCCACTCCCAGGCTGGTTAATTTGACTAATAATCTTTTGTGTGGGACTGTGTCAAATGCCTTGCTAAAGTCTAGGTAGGCCATGTCCACAGCCCCTCCCTGGTCTACTACTTTGGTCACCCAGTCAAAGAAATCTATTAGATTCGCCTGACATGACCTTCCAGCTGTGAACCCATGCTGCCTTGGATCCTGTGCTCCACTGACCTCTAGGTACTCAACTATTCTTTCCTTCAGAAGTGACTCCATCACTTTCCCTACCACAGAGGTCAGACTGACAGGTCTGTAGTTTCCTGTCTCTGTCTTGGTCCCACTTTTGTGAAGGGGAATCACATCCGCCTTCCTCCAGTCCTCGGGTACCACACCATCCTCCCATGATTTATTAAAAAGAGTAGCCAGTGGTTTCACTAGTTCCTTCCTTAATTCTTTTTAGAATTTGGGTGAATTCCATCAGGACCCATTGCTTTATCCACCTTCAGTTTTAGGAGTTCTTGCAGAACCCTTTCTTCTGTGAAAGGACTGGGATCGACCCCCCTATCAAGAGTGCTTCTGTTAATTGGATTAGGCACTTCCCCTCCTCTTTTGTGAATACTGAGCAGAAATATTCGTTCAGTATTCCTGCTTTTTCACTGTCCCCCTCTGCCCACCCACCGTTTATTCTATTCAGCCTCACTATCCCTCCCTTTGTCTTTCTACGCTCGCTGATGTACCTATAAAAGGTTTTATCCCCCTTCTTAACTGAGTTGGCTATCTTTCCTCAGTTTGGGCCTTTGCTATTCTGACTTCCTCCCTGCTTCTTTCTGCCTTAACTGGTACAGCTGTCTGTCCTGCTCCTTCTGTGTTTCCTTATACTTCTGGAATGCTATCTTTTCTTCCTGACTTTCACAGCCACCTCTCTTGAGAACCATAGTGGCTTTTTCTTTCGTTTTGATTTGTTTATTTGCTTCACACAAAGGCTTGTTGCCTCTGTGATGGCAGTTTTGATAATTCCCATTGTTACTCCACACCTCCTTCTAGCCTGTTTGCTAGTGCTTTTCTGAGGCACTCTCCCATCTTGCCAAAGTCAGCCCTCCTAAAGTCCAGTACCCTCACTTTTGTATGGCTTGACTCTGTAGCTGAGTTTAACGTGAACCACGCTGTTTGATGGTCACTTGTCCCCAGATGGCAACCCACTTCTAGATCTGAGATCCTCTCACTGGCCCCATTTGAGAGTATGAGGTCTAAGATTGCTCCCTCACGAGTGGGTTCCGAAACTAGCTGTCTAATGCCTGCCACCTGTAGGGCGTCAAGAATGGCCCTGCTCTTGCAGCTAGATACTAAAAAAAAGTCAAGCTAACTGCTCAACAGCTTAAACTTGCAGTCCCATTTCATGCAGTGGGAACTACAATTCCCAGGTACTTCCTGTCTGAGGATTGTCCTAACATACAACAACACACTCAGGCTTTAAAATACATGTCATTGTCTGGCAACACAGAACTCCCCTGCCAGAGCTGTCTCACTGCACAGAGCAGTCTCTCAGCATGTAAACAGGGATGAGAGTGTGCTAATACATAGTATGCTGGTGAACCAAGTGCCTCAATTTTTAGCCTCCCTCCTGGTGCCTTCACAAATACCTGCTTCCTCAGATCCTCTGACCTTGATCCATCATCCATCCTTAGGACTAGAACTAAGCATAGTGATATGGCCTTTGCTGTCTCTGCTCCAACCTATGGAACATTATAGCAGTACATATACATCAACACCGAGCTGCACACAATTTTCACAACAATACTAATTATACCTGCTTCAAAGCTCAGTCTGTTCTTGTCCCTGACCTCTATCTGTAATGCTTCTCTTACTGCACAAAATTATCAGGTAGTTGCACTCATTTTGGTGAGTGGGCAGTGGGTTCATTTTTCATTGGCAGGTATTTTACCTAGCAAATGTCTAAATAAAATTTAAGAATTTCCTGATGTCAGTGACTGGACATTATTTGTTGGGGCGTGTTGATTTTACAGATATGTAGTTACACTTACTTAGTATTACCTTCTCCTTCATGCTTCTGTCAATTTACTTATTCTATGCCTCCTCAGGTTAGATTTGTGCTTTACTACAACTTCCTTACTTGTCACTCTCTGTTTATAGGTTATAACTAAGCAATATACCATGACAGGGTGTGGGTCATGTTGGGATTTACCCACTCGTTGTGTGATTTAGTCAGGAGGCAATAGGCCAAGTGATTAAACCACACAGAAGTGGATAAATCCCAGCATAACCCACAACCTGAAGTGGTATATTGTGATTATATAAAATGTCCCCTGTAGATTTTTGTAAAAAAAAAAAAAGTAAGTGAAAACACTGTTTTTTTTTTTTCAATTTAAATGATTGTTTTAGTTTATTCTTCCACCACAAAATATTGTTCTTCGGTGCTAAGACAGAATATTGAGGATAACCCCAAACTGAGACATATGCTGACAGGAATGCTACTTTCCTGGGGTTACTTTATTAGGTTTTATGTGGTATTGAAGTAAGTGACAGGGAGAAGTAGTGGAAGAGTAAGATGTGAAGGGGGAGTGAAGACAGACAGAGAGCGAGAGAGAGCGAGAGAGAGAGACAAGCAACTTGGCTGTCAGCGCCATTTACTACAATTTGGCAGTGGCACTGAATTGGGAGCTGATTTTTTCATTTCTTTTGGTTGTGCTTAGAAACGAGGAGACTGAGAATCATTTGTTTTTTTAGATACAGACAGGAATAACTGAAAGAGGGAAAGGCAATATTATGATTTTATGTGGTATGTGACAGGGAGAAGTAGTGGAAGAGTGAGGTGTGAAGGGAGGAGACAGAGAGAAACAAGCAGCTTGTCTGTCAGTGCCATTTAGTGCAATTGGCAGTGGCACTGAATTGGGAACTGACTTTTTATTTCTTTTGGTTGTTCTTAGAAACAGGGAGACTGAGATGCATTTTTTTAAATACAGAGGGGAGCGACCATCTATGAAGTAGCACTTGGGGGTGGCAGTAACATATTTTAGAAAATAACCAGCCGGTTACATACAATTCCTGTATTCCGATATGACCTGGGACTTCCGTTTCCAAGAAAATAAAAAGTGTTGCTCCTTACTGCTCAGTGACAGAAACTAAAGTGGTGCAAGCTTTGATTTCATTAAAATACACTGTTGTCATGCTTTTGGTTGTCCTTAGAAATGGGGTGACTGAGATGCGTTTGGGGGTTTTTTAGATACAGAAGGGAACAACCAAGAAAGGAAAAGGTAACGTGACAGCAGTGTGTTTTAATGAAGGCAAAATGTGTGCTGCTTATTGAGGAAGAAGGGAGTGACTGCCATATTGTATTTATTATTTTCCAGGAAAGATATTTTACTTGATAAGCTCATTTCTGTTTTCTGTAAAGACCAACCAGTTGCAGAAGTGTTTTTTTTTTTTTTTGTAGCAATCCTTGTGTGCTGTTTATCAGGCTGCTATCGGGGTCCTTGATGTGGAATATGGGTTAGTGATATGAGGGGATGACTGGGGAGAGAGCTGCAGATTAACTATGGCCTGCATTCTCGAGTGAGCACCAGCCAGAAACTATGGGATTGTAATATTTTTCCTTTGAAGACGAGCTGTTAGTGAGGAGAATTGATTGAAAACTGCTGCCTATTTTATATATTTCAGCATAGTCTGGGACTCTAGGGGTTGCAATTGGGTTGGTGACCTGGAACGGGTTTACTGGTGATTCAAGATGGCTGGTTTGTTTTTATTTTAGGGGGTCTGTTCGATTGAAGGAGATGCAGCTGACTTATACCTTTTTGTATAGGTTATGCCAGAATTCACCACGGGAAAAAGCTGCCAGTCAGCCAATCAGAATGCTTGATTCTTGGATCCCAGTGTATAATCATCATCATAGTTTAATCGTACTATTTATCATACTGATGTATAGACAGAAGAAGGCATTTTTGCCCATCTAGTCGGTCTACCCACATTAGCGGGTCACATTTTCCCCAATACAGAACAGGTAATTAATTTATTTTAAAATATGTCAGTGTTACTACTCTGGACTACAACAGATGGCAATATATTCTACATTCTACCTGATCTTTGGGTAACAGTATTTAATCTTTTATTATTTTTAAACTGGTCAAGTTTGATCTGATTTATGTGATCTGAGTCTCAATGGTTTGTTCTGTATTTCCAGGCCCATCTCTGTCATTAATTCTGTATCACCAACAGTTCTGTACATCATTAGAAGATCCCCTCTTATACACCTATTAGCCTAACCAGAAGGGGAAGGGATCAGATCAGTTCCAGTACAGTAGCTTCTTCCTGCTCCTTTTACATTGTTTCTTGTGGATTTTACTTGGTAGAAGGTTAATTTCTTTTCTTTCTTACTACTTCTAAGGGTAGAGCAGGGTATTGTTTTGGTGCTGTTGGAATTTTGAAACCTATTTTGGTGGCTATAAGTGGGCTTATTTGTTTGATGTTTCACTGTGTAGCAGGCTGAGTTTGTGGAGGCCTATTTCTTCTGATTTAAAACCTATTTGGTGTGATTTTATTGGGGCTGTTTCTCTGAATTGGAGACCTATATCTTCTAATTCCAAGCCTATTTTGATGTGTTGTTGGTGAGGCTGATTGAATTGGAGACCTGTTTCTTTTGGTAGCAAACCTATTTTTTGTGCTTTGAGTGGAATTGTGATTGCTTTTTGCTGCCTTCATGAGCTGCAATGTTTAGTGCATAGTAAGGGAAGGGTGCTAATGGGCTGACCAGGGGCCTGATCTACCTGATTGTTTCTGGAAGGCACGAGCTGGTCCCACCCTCCCTGCCCCTCACCCCACCCACTCTAGGTCTGTGATTTACTTTATACCAGGGGTTCTGACATCACTTCCTCAGAAGAGCAAAAGACATGCACCTGTCATAGCAGAAGCAGACATCCAGGAAAGGAACAGCAGCGAGTGAAGAGGCTACTGCTATATCAGTGGAAGGGAAGTGGAAGGGAAGTAACTGCAAAACAAGGAGCTTTCATTGTTACTTCCTTGCATTGCTATTTGCATTGTGGAAAGGAGGAGTAGGAGTTTGAAGAAGGTTGTGCAATAGTTACTTAAAGTCTCTTTTTGGGTGTGGACAGGAAGAATAGGGATGTAAAAAGCAGTTGCTCAATCTAGACATGTACAACAAAGGAGGTAAGGGAAATTAAGAAAAGGAGAAGAATGTTTTGCACTGATAGAAGTGGGAGAGGGGAGACTTGGGGGAGTGTTTTGTATCCTTCATCTGGAAGGGTGGGGGGTCACTGATGGGCATCGAGAGCAATTGGTAGGGTGGTAGGCTGCAACAACTGCGGTGCACCAATCTTTCTAAAACTTGCCTGGAGGGTGGGGGGATGTTTAGTGCGCAACCACATAAAGAAACTTAGAAAGGAGATAGAGGGTCTGCAGGAAGAACTAAGACAGGCAAGGCAGACTGGAGGTGGGTTTATCCCAATACTGGAGGAAGGGAGATGGGGAGATGCGGGAGGGCAATTTGAGACAACAGTGGTGAGGAGAAGGTCAGAAGAAGGGAAGAATGATTGCTGGGGAAACCAGGTCAGGAGACAAAAGACAAATGGAAGGAGGAGATAGGGACTTGTGAGGGGAGGAGAAGAAGTGGCAACAGTCATGGAGTGGAAAGGAGGGAACAGGTTACTATGAAGAGAGAGGAAGCGGGCATTTGTGAAGGGTCTTCAGAAAATAGTTTTGCACTACTAGAGGGGAAGAAGGAGGAGGGAGGTGATGCAGTTGGAGGTGTAATTGATAAATGCCTGGACCAAACTGGAGCGGGGGGGAGTTCTGCTGGGAGAATTGCAACAGGGGCAGAAGGGGGAAATAATGTGCAGGAGGAAGAAGAGGAGCCAGGAATGAGAGATGGAGATGAATGAAAGCAAGCAGGGAGTAAAATTGGTGGAATCTTAGTGCTGGGGGACTCAGTACTAAGAGGGGTCAGGTAGGGTAGCAAGGGGGATAGGCATAGTCACATTTGGGTGGAAGCCATGCCAGGAATGACAGCAGAAAGGGTGAGACAATCTGTTCTGAAATATGCTAGAAGGGGTAGGGACAAGTCTCATTTAATTATACATCTTGGGACGAATGACCTGGCTGACAAGACAGTAGATATAATCCAGAGGAGGTTTGAGGAACTAGAACAATTATGTGCAGGGGCAAGAAGATCAGAAACTTTTTCAGAAATACTTCCAGTGCCCAAGGCAAGCACAACAAGAAAGCTGAGAATAGAGGAATTTAACGGATAGCTAAGAACCTGGTGTCGTCAGCAAAGGGTACGGGGCTGTTGGGGTGGGGAGGGACCTGGGAGGACAGTAGTCTGTATGCAAGGACAGACTACACTTGAGTGAGGAGGGAAAGAAAGTGTTGAAGCAGAGGATGAAAGAGTACATTGAAGAAGTTAAGAATTTAAACTAGGAGCAGGGGGTGGCAAGTGGGCAAGAGACATGCAGAGACCACAGGTTGAGAAACCATGTGGGCTCACCCCCCCATAACAGTGACAAAGGACTAACGGCAAGTACTATTGGTGATGCTAGTAAAGGAGGGCAGGATGGGAGGGGGAATGGGTGGAAGGTGGTTACCCTTAATGCTAGGAGCCTTGGAAGGAAAACTGCAGAGTTACAGATGCTCATGGCAGAGGGAGAGGTGGACATTGCAGCCATCACAGAAACATGGGCCACCCAATAAAATGACTGGAACCTGACTGTACCAAGGTACAGGTTATTTCATAGGGACAGGGTGATTGGGAAAGGGGGGGTGGCACTATATGTGAAGGAAGGACTGAAGTGTGTAAGGGAGGAAGGGGAGGAGGGTAGTACAGAGTCACTTTGGATGCAAATCCAGGATTCCAAGAATAAGATTCTCAGGATGGGAGTAGTATACAGGCCGCCATCTCAGATGGAGGAGTTAGACAGGGAACTAGCAGGACAGATCAGGAGGACCTGCAAGAAGGGTAGTGTGGTGATTGGGGGGGGACTTCAACATGCCAGGAGTGGACTAGAGTACCCCAACAACCAGGAATAGAAGGGAGCAGGTACTGCTGGATGCCTTCCAGGACAGTTTCCTGCTGCAAATGGTCAGTGAACCAACCAGGTAAGGGAATCCCCTTGACCTTGTGCTGGCAAATGGGGAGTTTGTGAGAGAATTTACAGTGGAAGAACCGCTATCATGGAGTGACCACCACTCAGTATGGCTCACAATGGATATGGGCAAGGAAGGAGTGGAATCTGGCACAAGAGTGCTAGACTTCAAGAGGGCCGACTTTGGGAGGATGGGAGAAGTGGTAAAAGGGTATCTGGCCAGAATTCAACCTAGTATGGGCACTAACCAGATGAGGGAGCTCATAAAGCTGGGGATAATGGAGGCAACCAAAACCTGCTTCAAGGCCCAGAGCAAGAAGGCTAGGGCTAAGAAACCAAGCTGGTAGAGCAAAGAGGTCATGGAAAAGGTAAGGAGGAAAAGAGCTGTCTTTAGGAGGTACAAAAAAACAGGGAAGGGGAGGACAGGGAGGAGTACCTGACAGAATCGTAGGAGGTGACACAGGCAGTAAGGGGAGCCAAGGCATCTACGGAGCTCAGGCTGGCACAAGGCATTAAGAAGGGGGAGAAGGACTTCTTTAGGTACATCAGGGAGAAAAGGAGCTGTAAGGACCACATAGTAAGAATTAGGAAGGAGGGGGGTTGGGTGGAAGCAGGGTGTGATAAGCCAGAAGGGCTAAATGATTACTTCTGCTCGGTATTTACTAAGGAGAAAAGGGGGGGTGATACCCAAGGGGGGAGGAATGGCAGAAACAGGGGGGGAGGTGGTGACAGATGGGAAAATTATGGAAGGCAGAGTTTGGGAGGGTTTGAAGGCACTGAGGGTGGACAAGGCATCAGGCCCAGATGGCATCCACCCCAGGGTACTGAAGGAGCTGGCAGAGGTCCTTGCAGGAACTTTAGCAGACCTATTTAATGCCTCACTGCACTCAGGGTGTGCACCTCAGGATTGGAGGATGGCTCATGTGGTGCCCCTCCACAAGAGTGGCCCCAAGGATGAACCGGGGAACTACAGACCGGTGAGCCTCACATCTATCGTGGGTAAGCTGAAGGAGACTATCCTGAAGGAGAGGCTAGTGGCCCTCCTAGAAGCCAAAGGACTACAGGACAGCAGACAACATGGCTTCATACACTGCAGATCCTGTCAAACCAACCTGGTGGAGTTCTATGACTGGGTAACTAGGCAACTGGACAGGGGCCATGCAGTGGATGTCCTGTATCTGGACTTCAGTAAGGCATTCGACTCAGTGCCACATGGGAGGCTGGGAAGTAAGTTAGAAGGCACAGGGGTGGATGCAAAGCTGGTGAAATGGGTAGGGAACTGGCTTCAGGGAAGGCAACAGAGGGTGGTGGTAGGTGGGGAGCCCTCACACCCAAGGGTAGTGATGAGCGGTGTTCCACAGGGTTCGGGGTTGGGACCAGTGTTGTTTGGGATATTCATTGCAGACAAATCATTGGACATCAAGAGCAAGATCTATCTGTTTGCTGATAATACCAAGATAGGAGCAGTGGTGGATGACCTAGGGGGATGGGAGGGGTTGCAGAATGATCTGGCAAAGCTTGAAACCTGGTCAGACACCTGGCAACTGAGGTTTAATGCCAAAAAGTGCAAGGTGCTGCATTTTGGGGTGAAGAACCCAAGGAGGAGTTACCAGCTGGGGGAGTGCAGCTTGCCCAGACAGAGGAGAAGAAGGATCTGGGGGTGCTCATTACAGGGTCAATGAACAACTCAGCACAATGTAGGAAGGCAGCTGCAAAGGCCAACGAAATGCTGGGTTGCATTGCAAGGGGTATATCCTCGAGGAAGGAGGAGGTGATTCTTCCACTGTATAGGACATTAGTTAGACTGCACCCAGAGTACTGTGTGCAGTACTGGCACTCGTATCTGAAGAGGGACATTAAGTTACTGGAGGGGGTGCAGCACAGGGTGACAAAGATGATCAAGGGGCTGGGGGACTTACCATATGAGAGGAGGCTGAGGGAGTTGAACATGTACTCGCTGGAGGAGAGGAAGGATGGGGGGACATGATTGAAACCTTTAAGTATACGAAAGGAATAAACAAGTCAGGTACAGAGGGGCTGTTCAAAGTAAGGGAGGGGAGGGACACCAGGAGCCATGATATGAGACTGGAGGGAGGAAGGTTCAGGAGGGAGATGAGGAGACACTTTTTTATGGAGAGGATTTTAGCTGAGTGGAATGAGTTACCTGCAGAAGTGGTATCCAGTAGAACAGAGGACTGCATCAAAAGGGGATGGAACAGGACAAGAGGGAGGGTCAATGAAGGGGAAGGGTGGAAGGGAAGGGCAGCTGCAGAATAAGGAGTGCTAGCTGCACATTCGAGCAGACTTGATAGACCTCTAGGTCTTTATCTGCTGGCAAATTTCATATGTTTGTATGTTCATGACTGTAGAGACCCAAATGCGTCAGTCTATCTTCATATGATTTGTCCTTTAAATCATGGATCATCTTTGTGGCCCATGCTGTACCATCTCCATCCTGACCACATCATTCCTTGGGTATGGGCTCCACAACTGTGTTCTATAGTCCATATGGGGTCTAATTTATGCCCTATAAAGAGGCAATATGTAATTTGTACTCTGACAAAGACTTTTTTAATGCTGTTTACTAGATAGTTTGTTCTCTGGACAAGTTTCGTGTAATGTCTGCTGAAATCAAGATCTTCATCTATAATTATTCAGAAATATTTTACAATAGTTACTTTTTTAAGTATTTTGTTATTCAGGTGGTATTCTTGTCCGATGTTATTCCTTCCTAAATGGAGTGTTGAAAATTTTTTTCTTATTAAATATCATTTTGTTTTGTTTTGTCCATATTTCAACTTTCTCCAAATTTCTGGTAAGATTTTTCCTTTCTAGGTCATTCCCAGCCGCTGCCCCCCAACTTTATATCATCAGCAAACTTCACTATCCATCAATCTATATCCTTGTCAATAGGCAGTATAGCCTAGATGTTAGAAGAATGAGGTGTGAACGAGCTTGATACATTCAGCAGACCAGACCTGAGTTTGATTCTCACAACCTCCACTTGCATACTGCGTGACTCTGAGCAAGTCACTTCCCTGCCCAGTGCTCCCAGGTCGCTCCTGAAAACAGGCACTTGTGCCTAGTGGGCCTTACCTGGTTACCAAAGACTAAAATAAAAAAATAAAATAAAAATATCACTGATGAACAATGTAAGCAAAACTGGGCCCAGGATGGAGCCTTGAGGCACCCTGCTGGTAATGTCACCCTCCTCTGAATGAACGCCCTTCACCTTAACCCTGTGCTTCCTATTAACCAACCAATTATTTACCCACTTTGCCACTTTCTAATCAATTTGTAGAATAAGCAATTTATTTATCAAAACTTGATGTGGGACATTATTAGAGGCCTTTTGAAAATTCAAATAAACCACGTTCACTGGAAAATTGTTAGAAATACATTTGTTAACTCTTTAGTAGAAGTAGAGCTGATTAGTAATACATGCTCTATTTTTTCTGAAGCCATGTTGCTTGGGGTCGTGGAAGCCAATAATAGATAATATTCCCTCTAGCTTGCATTTTATCAGTGTTTCCATTACTTTACAAGGCACTGACATCAAGCTGATAGGTCAATAATTGGCCACCTCCGATCTCTCCCATTTTTTAATTTTTTTATCATAGAATATTTTATTGATTGAGTTAAAGTAACAATTCAGTACAGTCATGTACACATATCTGTACAAGAAAAAATGATATAGTAGGCAGTACTTAGTAAACCATCAGTACATAATAGAATAACACACATTTCACTCCATTTCTACCATATCCAGAATAGAGCAAGGCATAAACAGTGACCAAACAATTCTGAACTTTAAACGCTTAGAGGAGAATTAACAGGGGACTTACACTTTCCCACTAGGGTAACAGGAGCTACATGCAAAGATGTAGGCAGGTGTCAGCGTTATAGGATCACATGGGGGGGTTGCTGGGGGAGGTAGGGGTTTTACAAAGTGGAGAGTGGAGGTAGGTCTCCCATTTGCCTAAGTACAAATCCATACGCCCACTACGAGTGTAGAAGAGGCGCTCTAGGAGAGATAACCGAGCCAGGGCTGCATGCCAAGATGCCCGAGTAGGTAGGGCCACTTGGCACCAATGCATTAGGAGTAACTGCTTGCCTTCCAGAAGTGCAAGTGCTAGCCATTCTCAGTGGGGCTTAGCTAGAGTGCACAATGGCAAGGTATCTCCCAGTAGGAGCTTAGGATCTGCTAAGGAGATCCAGGAACCCAACACCTTTGAGCAGTCAGAGGCAATCGAGGCCCAGAAAGAGGTAAGCTGGAGGCATGGCCATAGAACATGTAGCAGATGAGCATCAGGCTGCTGGCAGCGCCAACAGTTAGAGAGTCCCAGTAGTTCCTGGTAATGCAGAGTTACTGGTGTGCTATGCCAGAATAACAGCACTTTAAGTCAGAGGAAATGACTCTTGGTATCTTTATACCAGAGATGAGCCTCTCTCAGGTAGCGGGCCCATAGGCTCCCAGGGATATTTACGTTGAGATCAGCACTCCATCTCAATCTGCAAGGGGCAGTAGGGTCCAGCTGAGTATCCCTCCATGTCGTATAGAATCTGCCAATCAAGCCTCGAGAAGATGAGGATTTATGTAGAGATTTGAGCCATCTCCACTTGTTGTCTAGATTGTATTGAGCTGAGAGACCATTAATCACACTATGCACTTGCAGGTATCACCAGAAGTCCTTGCAGAGGAGGTTAAACTTTATCCATCAGTTGTTCAAATGAAAGCATGGTATCCAAGCCAGGAGAATGGAGATCTTGCACTCAACTGATTCCATGAGCTTCCCAGGCCGGCCAGTGCAAAGGAGTGCCACTCACAGTGAGGAACTTATTATGCCACAGGGGAGCATAGCAGAGTAGGAGATCCCAGGCCTCATGGGGGGTATGGGAGAGGGACATGAGTTGGTGCCCTTAGTTTCCTCCATGATAGGAGATAGATCTGTACGAGAACGGACTTCAGAACTGAGTAGTATACCCAGGACAGTGCCTCCTGCCATACCGGCTTCCAACCGAACCCAGATCAGGGTGTGGGAGGCCTCAGGTACAAGCCACTTAGAGGCATGGGCTGCCAGACATGCCAGATGATAGCCCTGTAGCCAGGGGACCCCTAGTCTGCCCCTCGACCAATGTGCTCTTCATTTATGTTTACTCCATCTCTGGGACCATCCATCCCAAAGGAATCGGAACATAAGTCATTCCAAGGAGGTGAAGAGTTTAGGAGAGAGGCAGATTGGCAAATTATTTAACAGATACATGACCTGAGGCAGAAGGAGTATGCGGACTGCTGTGACTTTCTCTCCTCTTTTTTTAAATAATGGCACAACAGTTGCTGTTGCCCAATCAGCTGGAACCATCCCAATATTGAAGGATCTATTATATAAATATGCTAGGGGTGCTGCTATATACTCTTTTATTTCCTGTACATACCTTGGGTGAAGATTAACTAAACCTGATGATTTGTTGGCTTTTAATTTGTCCAATAGATATAGGACCTCCTTTGTAGAACAAAACTTATGTTCAGGCTTTTCTACGTTTTCAGTTGTTTTCATCTCTGCATTTGTTCCAATATTAAACACATTACAGAAATAGTTATTAAATGTATTAACTTCTACTGTTAAATTCCTACTTTCCTAATTTCCCACTTTAATTAGGCCAATGGACTTATCTGTTCCTTTTAGTGTGTTTTTGTATGCATAGAAACTTTTCCCATTATCATTTTCCTTGGTAATGCTTAGTTCTGCTTTTCTCCTTTCATTTCTGATTAGGTTTTTAATGTTTTGAGTTCTGATTTATAGTTTGCTACTGTTTTCTGGTTAGCATCATTTCTCATTTCATTATATGCCCATTTTTTTTTACTTTGATTAAGCACCCTTTGAATACACCACATAGGTATTTTCCCTTTCTTGTTATACATGCATCTGTCTGGTACGTGTTCATTTTCCAAAGAAAGCAATTTGTTTTTTGTATATTTCATATTCCCTCTACATCTTTGTGTACAAAGAAAATTTCCCAATCCTACCTGTTTAAATCTTTTTTTTTATTTTTGAAAAGTTTGCCTTATTATAATTTTTTCTTATAGTTTTTCCATGGTCCCTTCTCACAACTGTTTAAATCACACATTCTATGATATTGTGGTCACTGTTCCCCAAAGTTTCTCTTATTTTAATATGTTTTACTACTTCTGGGATGTTGGTAATTAAGAGATCCAATGTGTTCTCACCCCTTGTGGGTTTGTATATCATTTGCTATAAACCTGACTCGGCTAGGGTATTTAGGAATTACTTATCTGTATTTGTGCTTGTTGTCATCATGTTCCAATCTACTTGTGGATAGTTAAAATCACATAGGATGACTGTACTGCCCTTGTTTGACATGTGTTCAGTTTGTTTGTTTTTAATGGAGTCATCATTCACTAAAATTGATGGAGATCTTTAAACATTATCCACATATAGTTGTTTATTATTTTTAGTTATCACTGTCACCCATATAGATTCGGGATATGCATCTTTATTATCTAAGATGTACTCTGAGCTTTCAATTGCATTTTTTTAAATAGTGCTACTCCACCTCCCTTCTTGTCCATTCTATCTTTATAATAAGTTTTATATCCCTCAGTATTTTGGCTCTATATAATATGCTTGTCCCACCATGTCTTGATAATGGCACATATATCAATATTTTCTTTAACCAATAGTAGCTCTAATTCAGATTTTTTCAAAATGTTCAAACTTCTGTCATTTAATGTTTTTTCTTTGAATTCATTCTGTTTGATCCTATCCTTACTTGTGTTGAGTTTGTTCCTACCTTCTTCTGTCTGCACATGCATTTTGTTACCTCTCCCCCTGCCACTTAGTTTAAAATGTTTCAATAGCTCCTTTCAGCCTGAGCCCTAACTTTTGAGTGTCCAATTTATTTAAGTGTAGACAGTCACGCATATAATATTCATTTTTGTCTTTAAAGTCTTCCCAGTGTGCTATACACGTAAACCCCTGCTGTAGTGTCCAGTGTCTTAACCAGTTATTAATTTATTTAATCCTGGTATTTATTTATTTTTTTATACCTGCTCTCGGTAGAGGCAGGATCTCTAAAAATGCAACCTCACATTTTATTTCTTGCACCGCTTTACATATGCTTTGGAACTCATTAATCATTTCTGTTTCTGTTTGACTATTTATGTTGTTAGCACCTAACTGCAAAATTACCTTAGCTGTATTGTACTTATCCTTTACACTAGTTTTCAGCATACCCTGCATGTTCCTAATTTTAGCTCCTAAAAATAGCTAGTAGTTATAATTTCTTTCTTGTCCTTAGCTGTGTATCTATCAATAAATTTCACCATTGAGTCCCCCAGCTCATAAATTTGTTTTGCTATGCTTGTTTCATGTTCCCTGTGTGTGTCTGATGTTATTGTCTCAGTTTCCATGTGCCCCTCTTGATTAATTAAACCAGTGTCTTCTGTTTGTAAGATTGCCATGTCTGTTTGAGCACTGTCCATTTTATTTTCTGGGATTGACGTTCCCAAATCATCAATTTGTATCAATGGATTGAATGGGTTAAAGGTAGGGATTGCAAAATGCATAGCCCTTCTGCCTTTTTTCCATTTTCTTGTCTCTATTGACCATTCTTCTTCATCATTGTCTGACTCTTTGTCCCTTTTTTATTTACTGAGTTATTAATTAACATGTCATTGTTTAAATTCAATAGTGACTCTTGATCAATGTTTTTGCTTCTATCCCCCTTATTAGGTGTAACCTGTTGTTTTATTAAATCAAATGTTTTACCATCTGATGAACAGTTTGATGTATCTAAGGAGCCCTGTAAGGCAATGTCCTTAACATGTGTTAAAGGTGAATCCGATATATTGCGTTCCTGGGGTGGACCCACATAAAGTGTTTTCATTCTTTTAGCCATCTCCATCTGGCTTTTTTCCCAGTTGGTTCAATTTATCTTAAAAGATATTGACTTCAAGAAGTAATTCTCAATGTTCATACATCTGTCACATGAATATTTCCTTTTAGTTGACATGCTGTCTGTTATCTTATACATGCAACACCTAGAACATTTGAAACGCATATCACCATCCACAGTCATGATGTATTCCACCATTTTGTAGTTTTTTTTTTGTTTTTACCTTATCAAGTAGTATGCTATTACACTAACAAATGGTGGAGTGTAGGGACTTGTTCATTTGTAATGTGCCAAGTGGTATCAAATCACCAATTTAAATGTACACCTATAACTTCCCTTATTGTAGTCTCCCAGTGGTCAACTCCCTCTTAACTGTTCCGATATGGTATCTAGCTATATTAAATCACTCAATTACCTCAGTGGCACTAAACTCAATACCAAGTCTTACTAGCCCCTGAGGGATATCAACATGGGAAGTCTTGAATAAAGTGAAATATAAGCCTTTTTTGATCAGGCAATATAGTGTTGCTCTCAGCACTTATGATGCTGTGGCCTATACACAAGTAAGCTAAACATCCAACATCATAGACCTTTATGTACAAAAACCAAACCATATGGAGTACCTGGCTGTTTTTCCTGGCTGTTTCACCCGACACACCTGACACAAGCCAAATGCGAGTGTCTCTGCATGCGTCCCCATGCATACTTACACACTTTAGCTTGCCCCATTTGCTGAGGGGCTTCCCTTTTGTGCTGCCAAGGTGAAAGTGGTCCTTGTTTCACATGACCCCTTGCAGCAACAGTAACAAGATAAACAGATTAAAATACTTAAAACTGGATCTTTACATAACCCCACACCAGAAAATTGCTAGTGCCAGTAAGTAAAGTGAGCAAAAACATGTATTTTTTAGTGCTTTTCAAGCATAGTGCTCCCTTCCTGTCCTGAATGTAATTCCTAATATCTGTTACAGTACTACACTACCCAGTGTCCTCAGAGCTTTAGCTGGTAGCTGGTTTCTGTTCTTTCTACCTGAGCAAATATCTGTTGCTCATCCCCACACAATACTGGCACCGTACAAAGTGCTCCTACAGTACTTGCAATAAAAAATAGTTTAGAAGTCTGCTTTCTTCAAAGTGTGAAGGTTGTAAATATTCAATTCCATAGTATGGAGTTGTACTGTATCTGTATTGTCCTCAAGTGAATTTCCCCTATCTTGTTCTATATTGCAGTTACAAATTACATACCTAAACAGAGATGTTGCAAAGTTTACTTCGCTGGTGAAGTTGGTATACTTGCCTCCGCAGAGCAATCTGCAAAGTTTTACTATTAGCCTCAAAACTGGCCTGTGTGACTTTGCCATTTTTTTTTCAGAATTTCACCATGAACGGCAGAATTTCTCTTGTGAATGGTAGAATTTCACCAGCAAACAGTGGAATTTTGCCTGTAAGAGGTGAAATGCTGCCACTCGTGGCAAAACTCCATCATTCACAGTGAAATTCTGCACTTTACGGGTGAAATTCTGCACTTCGTGAATGAAGCTTCGCACACCACAGATTGCTTATAACTTTGCAAATTGCTCTTAACTTGTGGATTAATTTGCGGAATGAAGTTTCCTAACTTTGCTCATCTCTACCCCTGAATATTACAGTATGTTAATGCTTGTGTTAGCCCAGTCTGCATTGTAAAAGGTCTTTGTGTTCTTCCTGCCAGCATTGTATATGGTCTACTGGTTGTACTCTCCCAGGTCATGCCTGAAAATAGGCAAATGTATGCCTAGTGCACCCAACCCAGTAAACAAAAACTAAATAATAATAATAATAAAAATGTGAATGGGACAAAGGAAAAAAGAGAGAGAGAGAGAGAGAAAGAGAGAGGGCTAGCAACAAGCTACATAAAAAATAGAAGTAGCACATTAGGAGTGGGGAAGCCAAATAGCACGTGGGAACACATTGTTGATGAAGTCAAACAGGCATAGAACCCAGATGAAGCATGATGAAAACCTGTGAAAGACACAAAAAAGAAAGTTAAGCAGGCATGTTGTAGCTCACAATGCAATAATATAATCTACCTTGAGGTGGAATGTGGAATTAGTGGAAGCAGTTAGTGGGACCAAACCTAATAGAAATACTGTTAGGGGTAATTCTTTGCTGTGGCCTTTGGGTTCCATAGATTCTACTACAAAAATTAATTTAGATTCATTCTGTAGAAGTACATTGATTCTGTCTTCCCCTCTGGGTAGGGGTTTGACATGCTCAAGAGAAGTAAACCTGAGACAGTTTGAATTACTGTAATGAAGATCTCTAAAGTGTATGCCAAGGGCAGAGCCTGGTTTGGCATTCCTTGTATCTCTCTTAGGTGTTCAAGTATGCATTCTTTGACCTATAGTACAGTTCTCCACACAGATTTGTGGGCAGAGACACTGAATAATGTAAACTACAAATGGCGTGGAGTAGCTTATAAATTCTTTGATCTCCACTTAGTTGTTTTTTGTGAGATGTAAAAATATCTGCCAAGGTGTGGAGTGTGTATGTACTAAGAAGTGGCTGCGGCTGAAAAAACCAATGGGTTTTGTTAGAAACTATGTAGGTTGCCTAATAAATGCTGGCAAAAAATGGCTATGATTAAGGTGGTCACCTAAATTTCTGCCATGACTAAAAGTGATTCTTGGATGTTGAAAAATAAACCTTGGTTGCTACAATGGAAAAGCCTTCCCCAATTATTGTGTAATATCTTCTTTATTCTAGAAGCAATTTGGTTGTATTCTAATGTGAATGCCAGAGTCATTCCTCTTTTGTTACATCTTGGTTTTGGTATCAGCAAAGTGTCCCTACCTTGTTCACTAGCCCTTTTAAAACAAAATCCAAGGATGTTGTGTCATAGCCCCTTTCACAGAATCTAACCTACATTTCACTGTGTTGAGTGTTGAAATCAGTGTCAAGGGAGCAGCTGTGGTGTAATCCGATGAAATTGACCATATGGAATCAAATTGATGAGGCAAGGTGGGTGAGCACTAAAAACATGTAACACTGAGTTGCCAGTTGTGTGTTTCTTCAAGCATTTTGTCTAAATACTGCCATTGTCCATACCACTGAGACACAGGTCTAAGAAACCGATGGTCCTTGCATCAGTAACCAAAGTAAAATGTAAATGATATGTGTTGTAATTTATTTTGTGTATGAAGACCTGTGCCTGTGCATCTGTTCCCCTCCAGATAATCAAAAGGCCATCCATGCATCTGTTGCAGTGTACTATGTTCTCCCAAAAATTATGTATTGCTGTTAAAGACACTGTTGTTTTCCCATCAACCTAAATAAAAGGTGGCATATCTTGGGGTGAAAGTGGACCCTGTTGTTGTCCCATACTTCTGAAGGTAGATTTTGTTATTAAATAAGAAATACAGTAGTTGTGGGTCAAGATGGAATCCACTGCCACTAACAGGAAGGATGGTGGTACATTGGAACATGTATCAGAGGACAAAAAGAAATGCAAAGCTTCCAGACCCAAAGTGTGTGTGGGATGCAGGTACAGTGCTCCCTCACTTATTCGCCCCTCGATTATCTGCCACCCTCCGTTGTTGCCATTCTTACCTCCAGTCCCGAATGCATGTCCATGTTATCACACTCCATTATCCGCCTCCCTCACTGTCCGCCATCCACCATTCATTAATCATCCCACTCACCCATATTTTAATAGTAATTGCCCCTCTTTCTTTCTCCATCGCAGCACAAAAAGATTACAGCCTGTTATTCATTAGCTGGTGACAGCCGCTCACGTTAGTCCACCCTGTCAGCCCTTGTACTGTGAACAAGTAATAGAATAAATTAGCCTTATAGCACAGCACTAGAGCTGATTGATGATTGTTTAAAAACCTATCACCTGGTAATGGCTTAAAACAAATCATTACTCTGGGTAGTCATTAGTGCATTAGTGCATCATATTAACTTTACGGCAAGCTGTTTGGTGTAAATCCAGTAATCAGGGTTTTATTTTTAGTGCACTTGGGGTGAATGAACAAGTCAGTCGGTGCAAAATTAAGGCAGAGTTGGCAAGTGGAAAGCGATCACATCTAGCTCTTACTGTGGCTCAGAAGAGCCTGATTGTTAAGTTTTCAGCAGATAACCCAAAAGCAACCCATCAGAAGGTTGCTTGCCATTTTTCCACACTGTGGTGCCGGCCCATGGCCCGATGAACCTTTGGCGATGTCCTTTCAAGAAGAGAGGAGAGGTCCAATGCTGTAGCTGTAGCCACTGACCGAACGTCAAAGAGTACACCGAAACACGTTGATTTGGAGGAGGCGTTATTCCTGTGGTTCAGCAATGCCAGAGGCCATAATATTCCAGTCACAGATGAAATCCTAAAGCACAAAGCTAAGTACTTTGGAGGTCAATTAAATGTGTCTGATTTTTCATACTCAAATGAATGGCTGCAGAAATTTAAGAGCAGAAATAATATTGCTTGCCACATTATATCTGGGGAGAGTGCGGGCATTAGTAAAGAGGTTATCAGTGAAGGCATGCTTACTGCCAGACATGTAGCAGAGCAGTATGAAGCTTGGGACTGTGTCAACATGGCTGAAACTGGTCTTCTTTTTTAAATGTTGCCAGACCCTTCCCTGACCACCAATGATTTCAAGAAAGGTGTCAAGAGATGCAAGGACAGAATTACTGTTGCTCTAACTTGCAATGCAGATGGCACTGAAAAACTGAAACCCTTAGTTATTGCAAAATCTGCAAACCCCAGGTGCTTCAGACCATGTAATGCTGGTCTTTATGTAGAATACAAAGCAAACAGAAAGGCTTGGATAGTCTCTTCCATTTTTGCACAGTAGTTGAATGACCTTAACGTTTCTATGAGAAAAAAAAAGAAGATTTTGTTGCTTCTGGACAATGCTCCAACACATATTATCCCCAAATGTTTTGGTAATGTAAAAATTCATTTTCTCCCACCAACCACCACAAGCCACCTTCAGCCTCTAGATGCAGGCATTATTCAGTCTTTTAAAGGTCATTACAGAAGGCAGCACCTTCCGCATTTAATTGAATGCATTGACTCTGGTAAACCACAGGCACATCTACTTAGTGATGCCATTAGGTTTGTCCAAATTGCTTGGGATTCTGGTACAGCAGAGACAGTTCAAAACTACTGGTTTCACACTGGCATAATTCCTAGGCCCTTGTCAGTGCCAAGAGTGATGCCAGAGCTTACAGAACAAGAAGGCACTGAATTGAATGATCTGATAAGAACTGTATCTGGTGCAACGGTTACAAAAACAGAAATGAGAATTTCAGCTGCTGAATATTTGTCTTTTGAAAATGATTGTGATGTTTATGAAAGTGTCACTGATGATGATATTGTAACAAGGATAGCAATTTAAAGGTCCCTAGATGATTTCTTAGAACCCCCAGAATCACAAGATGAAAATAATGACTCCCTAGAACAGGAGATAAAACCTCCTTCTGTAGTGGAGGCAAAGGATGCAATAAACACCGTGCTTAGATTTTTTGAGTCTTATGAGCTTGCAGATGAGACAGATATTCAGAAGTGCCTTTCCCTACATTGCAAGATACGACAACTTTCTTCTGTGAGAGCTAAGCAAATGTCTATTACAGACTATTTCAAGCTTACATAACTCCAGTTTGTAACTAAAACTATACTGCTGTGGTTTTGAACCTCATACTGCTCTGCTGTACTATGCTGCTGTAATTGTGAAACTCATGCTGCTTTGCTATAATAAGCTGCTATGCTGTGCCTTTTAGCACAGAGAAGCACTTTATTGCACTGTTTTTAACATTTTTCAATACAAAATAAAGATAACTGTATATAATTTATATTCAGAAACACAATAAATGTGTCCATTGTGTCACTGTCACCTCCATAACACCCTGCATACAGTGTTCCATATTTCACATGACTACATTTTGGTTTTTATTTTCAGGTACCCTTCATTATCCACCATCCTCCCTTATCCACCCAAAAACTGTGGCCCCAAGTTGGGCAGATAATGGAGGGATCACTGTATGAAAAGAATTGACATCCACACAAACCCACAAAAACTCAGGCTGCCAGGTGACATGTTTAAGTTTTTGCAATATATGTGATGAGTCTCTGGTGTAGGATCTTAAACTGAAACCAATGTTTAAAAGAGAGATGGCTGCAAATGCACATTATCTGGTCCGACATCCTGCAGCAGCAGTAGTGGTGGCACACACAGAATCCCTGAGCAATAAAAAAGGTGCGCCGACTGCATAATTCATCCATATGACCATTTATAGACTCTGTTGGGGGATCAGTCATGAGGCACCCATATCTAGTAATCAAGAGGCCGGACCTTTATTGAAAGATGGGGTGCATTTGTCATAAGAAGGGCTAAACATGTTTTTAATAGACATACAAAGAGTGGTGGAGAAAGCATTAGCTTGAAATGCTTGTGGGAGGTTGAGCTGAGCAATACTCACCCTGTGGCAGCTTCATAGTCTTAAAAGGCTCTACGGAGGGGGTAACAGGGGATCACAAGTCTTCAGCAGCCAGATCTTCCTGAGACTGACAGGAGGGCAGGGCCAGACGGATGGCGTTCCCACCCTTTTAAAAGGGGGGTAGTCAGAACAACAGCCTCCTTGGGCATCTGCCCATGGCATGACGGATCCTCTGGCAGGGGAGGATTAGGCTGCAGCTGATCAAGAGAGCCATCCCTCTTGACCTGGAGGTGGTGCACATACATGGGTCTATGATTTGTGGTAAGGCGGCCCCCGCCCATGAAGAATGAAGGGTCGACCACCAATAAGTTTATCAGACCTAATGGATTGATAATTACCTATCAAGGCAACCTAGCTGTGCACATTGCACTGGTTATAATGTACATATTCATAATTGGTTAATAAATACACGGCTGGGGCCATTTTCTCTAAAGCTTGTTGTTGTCTCAGTCTATTCAGTTGAACAAAGGTATGTTCTCTATAAGACAAACTACTGTAAGACCGTGTCCTGCACTGCATTAATGACTAGCAATAGCCTGTTTCCTCACATCCACTGTCCTTGGGCCCCTCCTGTTCAAAGCCTGCATCTCTGACATAAGGAAGGTTATCAGGAGTGACATGATTCTCTTTGTGAATGACTCAAAACGGCGGGCGTTGGTGGATGGGGAGGAGTGGAGGGTGGCCCTACAGGGGGACCTGGAGGCTCTGGAAAGGTAGTCTAGAAAGTGGAAGCTTAGGTTCAATGCAGGGAAATGCAAGGTACTGCACCTGGGAGCCAGAAACCTGGGCCAAGTGTACACCCTAGGGTGTGAATGCTACAAGTCTCAATGGCTGAGAGGGACCTGGGGGTGGTGGTGGATGTCAAGATGAATAACTCTGAGACTTGTAGGAGGACAGTGGCCAAGGCCAACAGGATGCTGGGATGCATTGCTAGGGGGATCACCTCCAGAAGGAGGGAAGTGATACTCCCTCTGTATAACTGCTTGGTGAGGCCGCACCTCAAGTACTGCGTGCAGTTTTGGAGGCCACACTTAAAGAGGGAAATCAAACTCACGGAGAGGGACCAGAGGAGGGCAATCAAAATGATCTGGGGCTTGGGGGACAGGACTTATGGAGAGAGGCTCGAAGAGCTAAATATGTACACTTCGGAAGAGAGAAGGGACTGGGGGGACATGATGGAGGTCTTCAGGCACATGAAGGGGGTAAATGGGGAGGAGCAGGCAGTGTGCTCCAAAGGAAGGGGGGGCAACTAGAGGGCATGGGTGGAAGCTGGAGGGGGAGGAGATTCAGGGTAGAAATGCGGAGGTGCTACTTCACTGAGAGGGTGATGGAGCTATGGAATATGCTGCCCAGGTGGCTGGTGGAGGCAGAGACGGTGGAGGGGTTCAAGAGGGGGTGGGACAGGTACAGGGAAAGGATTCTGGAAGTGAAGTCCTGTGCAGAGAGAATATCTGGGACTGGGAAGGGAGAAACCAGAGAGGGCGAGGGGGGGGCAGCATGGTCAGCTCCCAGGACAAGGGCTGACCAAACGAGCAGACACGAAAGACTGTTAGGCCTAGTCTGCTGGAATTTTAGTATGTTAGTAATAATATGTGGTGATAATTTCAGTTCCTGGGATGTGTTTACATTGTCTCTGACCACTGTAATGTTAGCTGTGACAAGAGTATCACACAATGGGTCGCATAGTGTTCTCTGTTGTTAATTCCTGCATCCTTATTTACTTGTTTCTTATCATGGATAATATGCCATTACTCTACTCTCATCTGAGCAAGTCCAGGAAACATCTAGATTTCTTATGTCACATCAGCTGTTGCATGGTTACAAGAATAGGTATAATGTTTGTTTTTTAATGTGCCCAAGCCCCCCAGGATGAAGTGCAGTGCTGCAGAATTCTGCAGCAGAGTTACTGCAGTAAAGAATGCAGTTTCAATGGCAGTTAATCCCTTTTGTCATGCAGTAAACCTGTGACACCATGCTTCATCCTTAAGGGCTTATCTGTACCAGTGTTTGTGCCAGTTTGATCATTTTCTCAAAAGTTCTTGATGGTCTTATGAACCTTTTCTTTCCTACCCCATGCCATATACTATTGTATTATTAGCCCGCACCCTTCTACTTATTGCTGGGGATATTAAACGCAACCCTGAGCCTTCACCAGTGTCCCCTGTGAGCAATAATATGCATGCTGGGCAAAGTCATGAGAGTTTAACAACTGCACACATAAACATTAGGAATCTTATCCCAAATCATGCTGCTCTTATAGCTTGGATTAATCACTTCATCCCTGACACACTTGGGCTCAAAGGAACATGGCTGAAACTCTCTGTCCCTGACTATTTATGTGCACTGTCATGATATAACTTTATTAGAAATGATTGTCCTGGATCTAAAAGGGGAGGGAGGGACCATGGTTTACTATAAATCCCAACTTAACCTTAATATTACAGGCACCCCTTCCCCTACTGACAAAGACTTTGAACTTTCTCAATGTACTCTCCTACAGAGATGGACAAAGTTGGCAGACTCTGCTCTGTGAAATATGTTACGAATTTCATGCATTCTGCAAAATATTTTGCAGATGCGGACTGCAGAATTCTGCCTGCCAAATGTAGAATTTCACCTGTGAAGTGCAGAATTTCAACTGTGAATGGCAGAATTTCGCCACTCACAGGCAAAATTCCACCATTTTTGGGTGAAATTCTGCCATTTGTGGGCAAAATTCCACTCTTCGTGGGCAAAATTCCATATTTTGAGGGTGGAATTATGCAAATTGGTACCCATAAAATACTTCACAGAGTACTCGAAATTCACAAAATATTTCACACAGCAAAATTTTCGACTTTGTCGGAACTTCACTGACAAAATTAAACTTTGGCACATCTCTACTGTCTTGCTAGGTGGAACAAAAATATTGCATCTTTTTTGTACCTGTATACCCGCTGCTGGTAGCTGACAGATACATCAACCTCTCCTGAACACTATAGGCTCCATAGTTAAAAATAAAGAGATTTTAATATTTGGTGACTTTAACATTGATTGGATAAGTGTCAAAAGTAAATATGTTGAGCTTAATCTCAGTAAGATGCTCCTTACTATCTGAACCCACTAGATCTGCATTTAATGGTAGCAAAGTCTCATTAATAGACTGGATCCTTACACTCAGGGCTAATAACTTTATCCCCTCTGTTGTGCTGTCTGATGTAATCAGTGACCATTCACAAGTTTTCTGTGTGTGGAGAGCTAAAACTCCAAAAGCCCCCTCAAGATTTCTCCACTTTTGTGACACTGCACTCTTTAACCCTACCCTGTTCAAGCACAATGTCAGGAGTACTGACTGGTCATGTCTTTTGAATACAAATAAAGTAAATCTGGCTGCGTCTGTCTTCAATGACACACTCTCAGGTCTACAGGGAAAAATTGTCCCACTTACTACCAGGAGGATTCAGGGTCCTGTAGCCAAATGGCTTGACCGTACACTAATCTCCCTATTCAAGGCTAGGGACAAATTCTGGTCTGATTACAAGGCCACTAGGCTTGCATCTGACTGCTCCAAATATTGCACCCTTAGAAATTAATATAAAAAAGACATTCACCATAATAGGAGTACCTACTACAGGACCCTCCTTAATTCCTCTGTAGGTAACCCAAAACACTTCTGGAAGTGTATTAAACTGGCTGTGGCTATATCTACTAACCCTCATCTCCTTGACATGTATATGCATAATATCATTTGTAACAATCCCAAAACCATATCAGATGCTTTCAATGGATACTTCTCTGACCTCTCATCTTAAACAGGGTTTTTCCACCATTGCCACAATCAGCACTACTCATTAATGTTCCATTGTTTTACACCCTGAGCTATCCACCATTTTAATTACATGCGATTAAAATATCTGAAGTGCATAAATTACTGTAGAGAATTTCTACAGACAAATCCACAGGCTCTGCTGGCATAGATCCTAAACAACAAAGAGCTTCTGCTGCAGAACTGTCCCCATCTATAATTAGGATCATCGACCTGTCCCTTATGACCGGGGCTGTACAGCAGCAATGGAAACTCTGCCATATTATCCCAGTCTTTAAGGAAGGTGACCCAAAACTGGTTACAAACTGCAGATCGATTGCCATACTTCCTGTCCTTAATAAAATACATAGAAACATAAACTTTGACAGCAGATAAAAACCTTTTGGCACACCCAGTCTGCCCATTTTCCTACCTTTTGGATAAGCTGCAGATCTTAGTTAACCAACAGCCTACTTCCTCCTACCTCCACTAGAATTGCCTTATGTCTGTCCCATGCATTCTTGAATTCCCCCACTGTTTTTGACTCCACAACCTCCTCAGGAAGGCCGTTCCATGTGTCCACCACCCTCTCCATGAAAAAATACTTCCTCACATTGCCCCTGAACCATCCCACCTCTATCTTCAAATGGTGGCCCCCTTGTTCTTGAACATCTCTTTTTCTGAAAGATGTTACCCTTTTGGACTTTGTTGATTCTCTTGAGGTACTTGACAGTTTCTATCATGCCCCCCTCTCCCTCCTTTCCTCGAGGGTATGCATATTAAGCTCCCTTAGTCTCTCTTTGTATGGCTTCTGGTACAGACCCTGAACCATTTTAGTTGCCCTTCTCTGGACTGCCTCCATCCTGTCTATGTCCTTGCAGAGATGGAGTCTCCAGAACTGCATGCAGTACTCCAGGTGGGGTCTCACCAATTGTCTATAAAAAGTGTCACTGGCAGTGGTGGGATGTAACACTTTTTTACAGACAGTTGGTGAGACCTTATCTGGAGTACTGCATGCAGTTCTAGAGACCCCACACTAGAGATGCTTTTTGCCTCACGGTTAACTGAGTTTCTAACCATGCATAACCTTCTGTCTCTGACACAACAGGGCTTTTGTAAAGGTCATAGTACTGCTACTGCTCTCCTCTCTTTCACTTCCCAGGTCGCAAATGCTATAGATGGGGTGAGTACACAGGGGCTATATTCATTGACCTTATTAAAGCATTTGATCTAGTAAACCATCACCTATTTTCTACCAAACTAAGCAACCTGTGGAACCCTTCCTCTGCCCTACCCTGGTTTAGGACCTCTCTTGATGGAAGGAGCCAAATGGTAAAAGTTGGAACCATATTCTCTGTTCCTGCCCCCTCTACAATGGGTGTGACACAAGGTTCAATACTTGGACCACTACTTTTCTCCCTTTATATCAACGACCTTCATCAGAGTCTTGCCCACTGCACTTCTATCTTGTATGCAGATGATCTCATCCTGTACCTAAGCTCAAATAGTATGTTGGAAATTAAAACCAAATTAAACGCATACCTTCTTGGGCTACAGCACTAGCTTCAATCTAACTAACTCCTTTTAAATACAACAAAGACACAAGCCATGCTGTTTGGCTCTGCTCCCAAAATTAAAAACCTCACTAACCCTCTAAGTACACTTCAACGATGGAACCTCTCTTTTAATGGTGTCTATATTTAATAAACTTCATGTCATGCTTGACACATCCCTTGACTTCTCTGCACACATAATGGGTGCCTGCAAGTATGTAAACACTAAACTGGGTCTCTTGAATAAGCTCAAACACAATCTTACCCCACAAGCCTGCCTATTCATTTCCCGTGGTGTCCTACTCTCAAAACTTAGCTATGGGTTATCTGTAATCATTACATCATACAAACTCATTTACTTAAATGGGACATTATGTATAATAATATCTGTCAATTCACCATGTCCCTGAGCCACCTGACCCATCATTGCACATTATACGCTAAACTAGGCTGGCTCCGTACTGCTGCCCTTCATGACCTATCACATGGAGGAGCAATGTACAACATCTTCAAAACCAGTCTCCTTTTTCACTGTTTATTATTATCCACCCCCCAATTGATACCTACCAAACAAAGGTCTGCCATCTGTGAAGAGTTGCCTATCCCAAGAACTAGGACACAGCGGGGGACATTTCTTTCTCAGTTGCTGCCCCAAGGCTATGGAATTCTGTACCTTCTAGCCTGCACCAGGGCGAATCTGCCTCTGCCTTCAAAAAGGGATATCACAGTCACCTCCTAAAATCTTATGTATGTTCTTGTGACTAGTAATCTACCTTTTATTTCATTCTCTTGCATTTTGGATGCTTACATTCTTCTCCACTGTCTGTCTGCTCAACTAGCATGACTTGACTTGCAGGAGCGTGATGAATTATATATAAAATGATTTATATCTACAGTATAATGTCTTATTAACAAATTGTTGGCCTGCTTCTATACTGCATCTTGCAATTTTGAGTGTATTGGCTTATCTGTTTATTGCCTTGCTATGTAATCTGTTATCTGCTGTTGACAATGTTCGATACTGTTACTGCACTGTAACTTGTTTACTGAACCCGATCCTTTGTAATCTCCCAGGTTGTACCTGAACATAGGCATTGAATTGTGTAGGGCACTTACCTGGTCAACAAAACAAACTAAATAAATAATAAATAAATGTACACTAAAAATATAAACAATTGTGATTTAATTTTTTGTTTTCATTAGTGTTACTCACACAACTTTATAGTTTTGTTCATGTACCTTATCTGTATTCTTAAATCTTCATAATGTTTATAAAGTACCTTAAAAATACTCTACAAACATTGCCATTTGAGGCTTTTAAATATGAGTTATGATCCCTAGCCCACAGCCCCAATCACATTTTTAATCAGAACTAAATTAGACCATTTTTTCCACAAAATTAATGTTTCCATATTATATTCTTTAATAATAAGAGCATTTACATCAAAGCAGTGCTTCTCTTGCATTTATTTCATTTTATTGTTGTTCAGTCTGGAATTTGTTCCCCTGTGCCAGTCCTCCATCTGCTTCAGGCAGCTACCCAGCCCCACCACTCCAGCCTGCAGCCCTCATTACAGCTCTTCTGTTACCTCCTCCTGTGTTGTTGTAATGTGTGGTGCCAGCATCTACCGCCCCCAACCCCCAAGCATGGGCAGGTTGAAGGGTGCAGGTGGCTGCATGTTGCCTGAATGTACCCAGGCTTTATCCTGTAAATCCAGAATATTTTTCTGCCTCCATTTTATCTCCCTTCAGGACATACCTCTACAGAAATAAATGTGTGCAGCATGCATTCAGAATATGTGCCACATGCTTAATGGTTTAGTGTTTGTATGTGGTTCACATACACCAAGTGAGCATAAGTGAACCTTACCTAAAAGCTCCATCAGGTTTATATGCAGCATGCTTGATACGTGTGTAGCAGCTAAGTTGGAAATTACTGCTTGTATACAAGAAGGACTCCTGTGCTTTTATCTGCTCTGCTGAAGTACCAGCATAACCCTCCATACCTCTCAGCCCACTACTGGGGGGTGGGATCCTTTTCCTTTTTTTTTTTTATTTCCATAGAGATTTTTATCTTTGGATTGCTTGCCCCCTTTGTCTCCAGGCCTCCTAGTCCCATTACTCTCCTTCTCCAGTACTTGCTCCATTACCCCATATGTGAGGATATCATGCTTCCCTACCAGCAGGTATTTCCCATCTTTTTCCTCCAGGTTCTGGATCACTTGACTAACATGTGGGGTGGGAAAAGCATGTACTGTAGCCAAGAGCCCAAAGGATTGTATTGGCTATATAGTTTTGAAAGTTACTGACCAAGTGGCTACCTGCCCACAAAGAGATTTCTGGAGGTCTTAAAAATGATAGTTGCTAAAAATATTAATATGACTATCAGATATTGAAAGCTGGTTGCCAAAGTGACAACCTGATCACAAACTGATTTTTTTCACTTGAGTGAAACATGGTCATCACGGTGAGGTTTGTGAAGAGCTGGTCTTCATCCTTCCATGGCTTGTCTTTTTTTTCATTTTTGTATCATTCCGTCCACCCACCAGTTAGAGGGTTTTTCAGGCTGTTTGATGTACTTGGATGCCTCAGGAAACAGCCTGTGTTAAAGCAAGTTTTGTGACCTACCACAAGTGCTGCATTAGTGCCAAAAAGGCACCATCTCCCTTCCTGTGCTAGGAAGCACTGATGTCAGCAGCTCTGTTCCCCAGTCACAATGGTTCAACTCCTTAAGTCACTTTCAAACCCAGGTGGACATCTTGGGGGTCCTTTCTCTTCCTGTTACCTACTTCCCATCATGTAGGTGCTGTAGATCGCAACACCTTACCTCAGCGGGGGTAACAAATCATGCTGGCAAGTTTATTCCTATGGGTTCAAAGTTTACATGCCATTGATCAGTTTTATTGTCCCCCACCCCACTCCACCATGTGTGTATGTGGCTTCACAAGATGACACCTGGATATTTGATATTAAACCAAAACATCATGGTGGGTGTTGTTTTATTAACAATAAAAGTCACAAATTACAGCACATATTTGTTTCCTAACCTTCACCTGATGTGTCCCCTTTAAAACAGAATTTGTACTAAGCATGTACTTTCATTCTACTTTATGTGATAACAAATAGCAAGCGCAGTCACTGGGGAAGCAGCAGTGAGTGCAGTAGTAGAGGAAAGCTGAAGTGGAACCTGAAGTGACAATGACAAGAGACAAAAATATTGTAGTATTTTTTTTTAATTGAAAAACACAGTTAACCCTTGCATGGCCATGGACTGATATATCGAAAATTATATATAGTCGAAAATTCCTGAATGTTCTAATTCTGTCAGCAGCCTAAGGGTTAATAAGACTGTCATTTGGGGAGGGGGCACACTCTCAATCTTGCTCACTCACACAGCAAGAGAAAAATTCTTACAGTTTAGAATTTCAATACTGTATTTCAACTCACTGACTTATTTGATAAAATGCAGGCAGGCACCTGGCAGCCCTCTCAGTCTTCCAAATTGGCTTTGGCCATAGAGGACTGAGCCCCATCTAGCACCCCAACAGCTCTGTGACAAAGTTAACATGAGCTTGGTGAAGGGCTGTTTCCTCTCATGCTAATGCACCATGAGTGTAGCAACAATGAATATTCAGATGGTGTACAACACAGCACACTTCAACAGCAGACCCTGTGATATAGGGGCTCACTTGTCAAGAAACAGCCTGTGTTGTTCAGAGGAGGAGGCTGCAAGGATGAATGCTCTTCCTGTTGGTGCTGACACACTGTGAGTCCCTGTTCTTCTTGCTTTCTTACCTCAGGATCAAGACTGCTGTTGGCTGTTGTGTGGCTGTCACTGACCCTTTCCTTCTTGTCCCCCTGCTGCTGCCCAGCTCTGAAATATGGGGTCCTTCTGAGCTGAGATTCACTCCATCACCTCTTTCATGGCTGAGTTTAACTGGCTGTATAGTGACCTGGTGAGCTACATAGTGGAGATCAACTTGTTCAACTAGGTTGCAATGCCAGGACAGGGAAGGAGCACTAGGCTGTTTGTGTGTGTGTGTGTGTTGGGGGGGGGTGATGAATGGGTGGGCAGGGGCTTTCAGAGACAGGGACAGGTAACTGGCACTGGAAATAGGGGATGGCAAAGTGCTGGGCAGGTAAGGAATACCAGGGAAGGGGCAGAGGCAGGAACAAGTCATGTCTTCGGCTGTGGGGGTAGTAACTGATAGATAAAAGCTTTATTTTTTGACAGGAGAGTAACCTTTAGGACCATAGGCACTGTTTATCAAAGTTGTCCTGTTTAAGATTACAATTAAAAGTATGCAATCATGTAATACAATATTACAGTAACAGTCTTATATACATTAACACAATCTAAATACATACAGTACATACAAAATGAAAAACACACATATGCCTAAGAATTAAGGTTAAAACCTTAATATAAGTTATGGGTGTTGTCCATATAGTGGTCAAGGGGAATATACAAAAGCCTGATGTAAATCCATTTTTATGGGTTTCAAATTAGGGGGAAGGAACATCAAAAATCCCAAGACACATTGGACAAATATCAAAAAAGGGGGGGGGACATATTACTGCAATGTCTAAATCTATATTAATTCATCCACCTAGTCCAGACAATAACGCCAACACAGGTATGAAGTCAAGAGATTAGGACATACAATCCCAAGGGAAACAACAGGAACAAAAATCACTCAATAGCACCATAACAGATACATTTGTCTTTCCAGACTAAGTCTACAGAATGTTTAACTGTTTAACTGTTTTTGTATAAGAAACAGGGTCTGTTATTGTACACAAGTGTCTAGGGAGGAGACAGTACTGGGATAGATAATGCCTGCTGGTTATAGTATGGATGGGAATGGGGGTATCTGACAATGGGCAGGTAGACCTCATCATACACCTCACTGATTACGTGTCTTCCCCAGACAGTCTAGGCTTGCTGGTTAGCTCTTTCTTCAGCTTGTCAGGGTTATTTAAGTCCTACTGTAGCTCCCAAGCAGTCTGGAATATTTTTATTTGTCCTTCTAACAGGGTGGAGGCTGTCCAGAGGAGAGCAACTAAAATAGTGCAGGGTCTACATCAGAAACCCTATGAGGAGTGACTGAAGTACCTCAATTTGTACACCCTGGAAGAGAGAGGGGGGGATATGATAGAGACATACAGATACCTCACTGGGTAAAAGGGGTACAGGAGGGAAGTATTGTTTAGAGGAAAAGAAGCCCAAGAACAAGGGGACATGTAATGATGCTGGAAGAGGGGAAATTTAAGAGAGATGTGAGGAACTACTTCTTCACTGAGAAAGTGGTGGATGCTTGGAACACTTTTCCAGTGGAGGTTGTGGTAGTGAAAACAGTGGGCTTCAAGCACGCATGGATTGACACAATGAAGTCTTAATTTGGAAGCAAGGGGGGAGATGAAGATCAAGTAGGGTCTGCAGTGACAGGACAGGACAAGCAGGGAATATAATTAGACTAGATGGGCCACACCATCCTTATCAATCAATCAAAACAATCTTTATTTTACCAGGTGGAACACCATTGAGTAAACTCATTTACAAAGTAGACCTGGACCAAAGGGAGACACTAGTATGTTAAAATAAAGATATAATAAACCAATAGGCACATATAACTGAAAAAGGAAATACAGAGCATGTTTGGTAAGCAGCAGTGCAACAATCTGGTGAAAATTTTGACCTATACTTTTTTATGCTATTTTACATTGTCACTTACCTCCTGACTTGTATGATACCATTATTTCCACTATTTAAGTCTGCTTTAGTGCTTTTTTCATGTTTGAAATAATAAAAGGAGAGCTCCTTTTAATAGGGCGTGGACAGGTCTTCATCAGTATTTTCAGCTGGTTTTGTCCATCTGTTGTTTATATATTACTTCTGTTATGACTACAATTAAGAATTATGCAGCAGGCAGTGTCCTCTGACCTTACTGAACAATAGTTATTTAAAAACAGCTGCAAATACTGATGAAAACCTGGTCCAAGCCATATTAAAAGGAGTGCACCTTTTATTGTTTCAGACATGAGAAAAAGTACTAAAACAGACACAAACTGTGAAAAGAAGGGTATCATATAAGTCAGGAGGTAAGTGGCAATCTAAAATAGCATAAAAAAGTTTAGGTCAAAATTTTCACCAGATTGTTGCACTGCTGCTTTAAACATGTAATACACAACAGCATTATGTAGGATTACCATAAGCTGTAAAAACAAGTGTAAATCACAAAACAAGACATATTTTAGGATACAGAGGTAAGGAATGCTTGACAGTGATAACACTGTACAGATGGAGGCCTGAGAAGGAGGGTGGGGGGGTAGATGGATGAAGTAGAGTGAGAGAAAAGGCATTCAGGACATCCATAATTAGGAAAAGGAGGATTACAACTGGCAAGTCATGTTAGAGGAGTGTTTGGATGGGAGACAGGCATACTTGGCTTCAGGTTAGGAGGTGATTAAGAATAGCAGTTGCAAGTATCCTTGATAGAAAGTCCATGTAGAGTTTTGAAGGCTGCCATTTTAACAAAATTTGACAGTTTCAGAGAATTTTGAAGGTTATTCCATAAGATGGGCAAGGCTTGACTCAAAGAAGCACTGCTGTAATGCGTCCTAATTCTAAGAATGTCAAGGGAGATGTAGGAGTGTCTTCTCAGGGAATAGCTTCCAGGGGTGGTTGTTGTTGTTTATTCACTTCACGGGTAAGCACACTGGAAAACTAGTTCCTTTTACAGGTGCAACCCACATAAAAAACATGCATTTACAATACAAATGTATCAGACCGAAAGTGTCTTCATTAAAAAAGAAGATAAATAATCATAAAAAACATTTACAATTAAATTGTAGTTCAAAAAACATCCTTAATTCATTTACAAATACTTTAGCAGAATGCAGCTGTCTTATATCACAAGGTACTAGTTAACAGGCTGGAGATGTATTGGGGGAGCTTGTTTGTGAATGCTTTATATGTCCAAGTAGCTGCATTTTTTTAGTCTTCTTGCTTTAAGTGACTTCCAACCAAGCTGAGAATAGAGGTAGCAGTGGTGGGTATTGTACGGTGCTCCAGTATTAAATCTTCAGGCTCTATGATACAGGGTATCAAGCCTGGATAATATAGTGCTGGGACCATGACTATAGAGAAGGTCAGCACACTCCAGGAGAGGAAGGAATGTAGATTGTACCAATCTTGTTCAGCTTCCTGAGTTAGTAAGTGTTTAATGCAAAAGAAAATAACTGAGTTTTTGTTTTAACTTTATTGACAACTCCTCAATGTGAACTGTGAAAGAGAGTTTACAGTCAATCCAGAAGCCTAGATATTTAAATCTGTCCACTAAGTCGAGTGGTTCTCCCAGAAGGATCATGATTTGAGGTGTGGTACCCAAGGGATAAGAGTTTATTGAGTTAACATGTGGAGAAAAATACATGGCTTTAGTTTTTTTTAGCATTTAACAACAGTTTTAGATGCAAGAGGTTTTGCCGAAACTATTGTTATCTGCAGTCAAATTCTCTGTTTCTATGTTTCTAAATAAACTCAGAAAAACTGAAGTAAAGGCATGTACTTTAGTTTCTTTTTTTTATTTGATATACTTTATTCAGCAAAAACAGGAAGTACATAAAAGACAGCAGTGGGAAACACAAAAACAAACTATTGGTACAATGCAAGGATTACAGGATATCCACCAATAAACCTACAAACACACAAAACAAAATCATCCCCTTCTCCAGCCCCCACCCCCAATACCACTACCCCATCCCAACATTACCCACCACCTTCCCCACCCAATCCACCCTGAGCAGATAACAATGGAAACTAATACACTGTTCATAGCTGACCCTAAAACCAGACTCCCCCAATGAGGTAGGAAAAAGGGGAATTGGGGAAAACCCCCACAGGTATTGATCGTGGGGACACCCTGAGAAAAAGAGTCACAATATACTACCCAAAGCAAGGTAACCAACTACATGATCCTTAGCCTTTGGAGAAAGTCAATGGTAGACAGCGGGGGTAGAGGATAACAGTCCTTCCTGGCAGACCGCTGAGGGGGAGTGAGAGACCAAAGGGTATGCAGCTTCTTCCATCTGACCTGATATAGAGAAAACCTGCCACGGAGACTGGCAATCATTTTTTCAATCCTGAGATTGTGGAAAAACTCACTTACCCACTCCAGATAAGAAATAGCATCTTGGTCCTTCCAATAGCAGAGCACAAGCTTTTTAACTGTTAAAGACACCAGAGCCATATGGAAACGCCTCTCTTTAACTGAAGTAGTGGTATAATCACCTATTATGGAAATCTGTGGTGTAAACAGGTCCTGCAAACCTAATAACAAGTCAGCCTTCGTTTGAATGAGGTGCCAAAGGGGGGCTACCTTGGGACATTCCCAAAATATATGAAGTAATGAACCTTGTTCTTGGCCACACCTAAAACAGGCCTGCCCATCCCATACAATTTAACAGGGGTAAAATAAATGTCATGCAAAATATGAAATTGCATCAAGCTTAGCCAATCATTGGCTGTATATGAGCAGACTCCTTGCAAACCTTTTCCCAGGGAAATTTTCATTAGGGAACACATTGGTCCAGTAACTAGAGTAATCCGAAACATTAGGATTGAGCTTAGAAAATAAGGCCGAGGCCAGATGAGAGACTGCATGAGACTGTTTAGCAAGTGTAAGAAATTCCTGGAGATGAGCTACTTGAGAAACATTCCAGACACCAGACCCATACCATTTTATCAGCATGTGTCCGATCTGAAACACAAAGAAGGAGTATTTCTTGGGAAGGTGAAAAAAGGTCAACAACTGAGGAGTAGCCCCTAATTTATTGTTCACTGAAAGGTCACTAACTAGGGCTTGTGGAGCAGCGCAGTCCTTCAGGGCTGATATCATACGGTCACCCAGCCTAAAGTTTGGATTACCAAATATCGGTTGTGCTAATTCCTGCTGGTTGTCATAATTTAAAGATGCACATAGTTGTTTATGGACCTTCATTGAGACATGTATAACTCAGTTACAAAAGGAGGCCGGCAATTTCTTAGGTATTGTGTACAGTGGGCTAGCAGGGGATAGTCCTGATACCATGAACATGTGCTGCTGCAGTTGCTGCCAGATAGGAATGTAGGGGAGGGACCCCATCTCCCGAGGGGTGGTAGTCCAGTGCATGTATTTGGCCATGTGGCTGGCCAAAAAAGTACTAAAAGTTGGGAAGTTTAAGACCCCCAAAATTCCTTGGAGCACTTATGCGGTTGTATGATCTCCATGGGGGTTTATTCTTCCACAGGAATTGGGAAATTATAGCATGAAGCCTACAAAACCAAGTCAGGGGGAGACAGACAGTCAACATATTTAGTGGGTAAAACACTTTTGGTAAAACATTCATCTTGACCACACTGACTCTAGCCTGGAGGGACAGATTTAGAGGGGACCATTTATCTAGGTCCTGCTTAATATTCAAAACAAGATTGTATAGATTAATTTTTTTCATTAGAGATACTGAGGTAGACCGTGTTATCCCTAAATAATTGAAACAGGTACACCATGCCATGGAGAATGGGCAATCTCATTTGTGGATACTAGAGAGTTAAGGGGCATCACTTCAGATTTACTGAGGTTGAGCTTACAATTGGAGACCTGACTAAATTTTTGGATAATCTGTAGGGCAGCCACAATGGATTTGTGAGGCTCAGTAACATGCAGGAGGATATCATCAGCATATACTGACAATTTCAGGTGAAACGGCCCTATCACAATACCCTGAAGGAGTGGGGAGGCATTCAGCTGGCATAATAGCGGTTCGAGATATAAATTAAAAAGCAACGGTGACAGGGGATAACCTTGCCAGGTACCAGGATTTTAGGGGGAAAGACAGACGAAAAAATTCCATTGCAGTACACTTTAGCACTAGGACAAGAGTATAAGGAGCCAATTCAAGTTCTAAAAGAATCTGGAAATCCAAACTTAGCTAGGGTATTAAAAAGAAAGGGCCAGCTAACCCTATCAAATGCTTTCTCTGCATCCAGGGACACGAGGGCCATTGGTTGCTGGGCATCCCTGGATATGGAGAAAATGTGGGCAAGCTTACATATATGTCTACCTGCACAAACCCAATTTGCTCAGGGCTCAGGAGACCTTCCCACTCTTTTATGATTCTAGACACTAGTATCTTAGCAAAAATGTTAATATCATAATTCATCAGTGAAATGGGGCGATAACTGGTAACTCTGTGCTTCGGTTTGCCTGGTTTCAGGAAGACTACTATAGTTGCTTCTAGAAGTGTCGAGTCTGTGATCCCATGTTCACTGATGAATTTAAACAAACAGTGGAGAATAGGAGTCAGCTCAACCTCAAACATTTTGTAAAAATTGGACGAAAAGCCGTCTGGACCCGGGGCCTTGTCCCTAGGAAGGGATCGGATGGCTTCTCTGATCTCCTGTTGTGAGATGGGATAATATAGAAAGTTTTGCTAGGCTACATCAAGGGAGGGAAGAGGAATTGCATCCAGAAAGTACCGAAGATCACTGTCTGAAGAGGCATTCTCAGAGGGACTATAGAACTGCTTGTAATACTGCTCGAATTCCTTTGCAATTTCTCTGGGGGAAGTCAGGACTGCATCTGAGGTCAAGGAAGACAAGGAGGCAACGAGGCAAGATTCTTCTTGCCTCCGGAGCCTCATCACTAAAAGGTGGCTGGTCTTATCACCTTGCTCAATATACTGAGCCTGGGTTTTAAAGAGAGCATATTCTGCTTTTTCCCTCAAAAGCTCCGAATACTGATTCCTAAGCACGGCCAAAGGTAAGACCAATTTTTTGGAAGGAGGGGTTGACAAGGCAGCTTCTAGAGACTTGATATTTTCTAGCAGGAATTTAGATTTCCCCTCCGTTGGCACCTTCTAGTGGCAGAAATCCTAATGAACTCCCCCCAAAGCACACATTTTAAGGTGCCCCATATTTGATCAAAGGCCGGAACGGAACTTTCATTGTGAATCATGAAATGCTTTATGAGGTCTTTTATATGATCTACTGTGTCCTCATGGGCAAGTAGTTGTGAATTTAATTTCCAAATAGTATCTTTTTGAGTATCTGGGGTCAGGTTGCTATCCAGCCAGATAAGGGAATGGTCAGATAGCACTCTAGTAGTTATGCCACAGCCCACCAAGCTGGTGATCACTTTCTGGATAACCACAAAGAAGTCAATACAGAAGAGGGACCTGTGTAGGGGTGAGTAATAGGTGTATGCCCTAGTGTGGGGATTTAAAAGGTGCCAATGGTCACACAACCCATAGGCTTCAAGGAGGTCATGTAAAGATCTCTGGGCCAGAGAAGGGCTGGAACTTGTAGAAGAAGATCTATCCTGGGCATTGTCAGCCACCAGGTTCCAGTCCCCAGCTAAGATTATGGGTAGACCACCAAAAGGAACCAGAGTGAGATATAAGTTGATGAAAAAGTCAGGGGAATCTTAATTGGGGCCATAAACTGAGCCTATGAGAATTTCCCTATGGTCCAATATCCCTCTAAGTAAAATGAACCTGCCATCTGGGTCTACAAATTTTTGTAGCTCCAGAAACTGGGTTCCTCTAGCAATCAAGATCACAACCCCTCATTTTGAGGTTGAGGATCCTGCAGCATATACTATTCCAATGAAACCCCTGTGAAACAGATTATTCTCCACTTCTGATAAATGTGTCTCCTGTAGGCGTGCTATTTGGCACTTTGGTAAAGTTAAGTGTTTAATTATCTGGAGCCTTTTAATCTGTGACTGGGCTCCTTTAATATTCCAGGAGACAACTTTCATGTAAAGGGTACAGTGATATAGCTATTACCTTGGGTAGGGATGGAAACCAGATGCCCTGCCTGCCAGCTGTGATAAATATGGCTCCCCTCCCTCTCCCAGCCCAAACCCCTCTCTCCCCTCGAGTACGTAAAAAAAATAAGACCCTCCCCAACAGAGAACAATACAGCTGTGTTACAGATACAGAGAAATAGTTGAGTAAACAATACCCCCAGTCCTAATGACTGCACTCCATCCACCTTGCTTGGCATGATGATGTCCATGCTGCCCATTTACACTCCCACTATGCCCCCCCAACCCTCCGACCAAACCGGAGTTAACAAACAGTACACAACAGAGAATAAAGAGATAAGGGTGTTGTGCCTAGCTTATTAATTTACAAAAAGGATCCATTACAAACAATGCCCCACAACCACATTGGCCCAACAAACTGAGGTGCAGATCCGTAGAATGGGTCAATCCAAGAGAAAAAACAGAGTAACTATAAAGTTCCAACAAGCAGCAATGGGCAGTGAGCTAGTGACCCATAAAATGAAAAACTAGAGTGCCAAACCTGCTCATATTACACAATCCAAAAAATTAAACAAATTAACTCTATGACTTAGTTTGTCACATGTTCAGTATTTGCAATGACATACTTAGTCATCCGACTTGCAGAACTGGGAGCAGAGAAAAATCAGAGTTCCATCCTGGAAAACATAAAACACCCCAGTGCTCAGGGAAAATCTTGGGACACATTGGACCTCCTGAATGAAGCAAAACTAAACGTGAACAGTCCAAAAGTCATAGAAAAAAGGGGGGCCCTTGTAACTTATAAGGTAGTCACAAGCACTATTAACCACTATATGATGACCAATACAGCTCCACAGGCCCAGTACCTGAGAAGAGAATGAGTCAAAAAACCACACTGCTCCACGAATGTCCAACTGCTAGGACATGAGATTGCAATACCTCGTGATGGCCACAGGATGTCGCCGTATGCTCTCACTTGAAAAGATCCAGGAACATATGTCTGCACGCTTCAGAAGCAGCTTCCATGGTCTCAAAGGATTTCCAATTTACACCCTTATGAACTTGCAGGGTTGCAGGGTAGTGGTCCTTGAACTTAATGCCAGCAGAGATGAGCTTGCTTACGATGGGGTGCAGAGCTGATCTTTTTTTGTGCACAGCGAATGATAAATCTTGTGCAACCCACACTTTTTTCCCAGCACATTGAATTTCTTGAACATCTTTAAGTTTATTCAACACATGCTGCTTGTCGAGGAAATTTAACATTTTAAAGAGGAAGGGCCTAGGTGGGAAATCAGCAGGAGGCATAGGCCTCAGGGAGCGGTGCGCACACTCTATCACATATGCTGGGTCATTGGGGGATGGCCCCACCAATTTTTCACAAAATGTTTGGGCAAATAGTGCAGGTGTGGTGCCCTTCACCCCTTCTGGCATGCCCACTACAACTAAATTATTGTGCCCCGATTGGCCCTTTAAGACTTCCAGCTTTACTTCTGTTTTCTTGGGCCTTTGTCTGATGAGGACTACTTCTGGATCCAGCCTGTGCATCCAGTCATCTAATGACGAAATGTGGGTCTCACAATCAGTAGCTTGGGTAGTAAGTTGCTCCACAGTAGTTCTCAAACTGCAAAACTCAGAGGCTAGCATTGTCAGGGTGTCTTTCATCAGGCTTAATTCCTTCAAGAATTTCTTTTCAGTAAGTACATCCTGGGATTGGGAGCTGAGATGTTGCTCATCTCCATCTGCCTTAGCCCGCTTAGCGGCCTTCTCTTTTGCCAGTGTACTCAGTGGGGTGTGTTTTAGCAAAGCTTTTTTAATTTCTGTGTCCATATTTAACTATTTGTGGACAAAACACGTTACCGGAGCAAAAAGCAGCACTATACAGTTCAATCATGGGCACTAGAGCAGTGGAATCAGGTAAATTAGCCGGTTTGAGCGGGAGCTATGAAGGAGCCACAAGTTCGAGTGACCTAACAGGCAGACATCACGCCAGAAGATCCATGTACTTCAGTTTCTTCTGAGATTAATTTCACTGTTACAGTGCGCTGTGTTGTGCTTACAGTCTCCCTTTTGGCTAGAAACAGCATGTTCATCCCTGGAGCTGCTATGCCAGGAAATGCATGGATAGTCTGCCCAGCTACCATGGGCTTGGGCGTGGCCGGGGGAACTGCAGATCACCGATCTGGGATTTGGTGAGAGTATATTGATTTTTGATTCATTTGGAGTGTCATCACCAGCTGGGCTTGAGGATAAGGGAATTGAAATTGTAGTGGAGGAGTCTTGGTGTGTAGGACTGTTGATCAAGAAAATGATTATGGTCCTTATAGGACACAGAGTGGGGGGGGGGGTAGAGACAGCCAGTAACTAGGGGGAGAGAGCCTGGAGCTGCAGGGGGTAGGGGAAGAGGGACCCTGTAGCTGTGGAGGGAGAAGTGCAGAGGGAAGCTGTAGCTGTGGGAGGGGGCAGAGGGAGTTTGGGGCAGCAGGAAAGGGGTGAAGGGAGTCTGTTGCTGCAGGAGAGCAGGGCTGAGGGAGCTTATGACTATGGGGTGGAGTCTGTAGTTATGTTGGGGTGGTGGGAGCTTGTTTCTGTGAGAGAGGGGGTGGAGGCACTCTGTTACTACAGGAGAGGGGAGGAAGGAGCCTGTAGCAGCAAGATAGGGGGCTGAGTACACCTGAAGCTGTGGGAGAGGGGGATAGAGGGAACTAGTAGCTGCAGGGGGGAGGGGGAGCCTGTAGCTCTGGGACAGTTATTTATTTATTTCAAATGTTTTACCAGGTAAGACATTCTGAGCTGGTAACAGCTCATTTCCTGATGTATCCTTGGGGGAAGGGGGAAAAAGAGAGAACAAAACAGATCCAAGGTACAAGGACAGACATGATAAGGCAGTATAGAAATAAATAAAACAAATTCAAATTACCAGAAAGCACTACAGAATGAAGATTGCCATACTATAAATTAACATACAGCAAATTTCAAACCAGGCAAAAGAACAGTACATTGTGAGCAATAAACATTAAAATGAGGAGTAGAGTAGTGACTTATTAATTGGGGAGAGGTGATAATCTAGTGTCACTGTGGGGAGGAAGGCTGTTGACAGAAATCCACCCCAGTATCAGTAACAACTGCAGGAGTGAATCAAGAAATCATGGAGGAGAGATTTCAGGGCTAGAAGGGAAGGAGCGGTGCCAGTGGAGGGGGGGCAGAGAGACCCACATTTTAGGCAAGCAGAACAAGAATGAAGCTTGGTGAGTGGTAGATTTCATTTGAGGGAGAGCAAAAGAGTGAACATGAGCATTGTGAAGGGAGTAAGAGGTAAGGAGAGGGGAGAGAGGAGAGAGGTCAGATATGAGGGGAGAAAGTCAAACCAAACTTTGGAGATAAAGGAGCCACAGTGGGAATGGCACCTGACATAAAGAGAGGGGATGGAGAAAGAGGTATACAGAGGGCAGTGGTGAGTATGTGGGGTTTATCAAGGGCAGATTTGATGAAATGAGTGAAAGAGGGGGTCCAGTCTGGCTAAAGTGAACTTAGGAGCAGCACTGTAAACAAGGTCTCCATAATCAAAAATGGGGAGACTCATCTTTGTGAGGATCTCTCTTTGAACAGGAAGTGGAATGCTTCTCTTATTTCTGTGAAGTGCCCCACATTTGGGGTGGATTTTCTTGTGGATTGTATCCACATCAACAGAAAAATCAAGGTGGTGATCCAACCAGATACTGAGCACCGAGGTACTTAAAAGATGAGACAACTTCAATAACTGCACTATTAAAGGTATGAAAGGAAGAAAAGGAGGAGACTCTAGCAAGCCTCTGCTTGGTACCAAAGGTCATAGCTTTCTTTGCAATGAGGGATAATTGGTTTTCTCAGAGCTAGTACTGAATATGTAAGTCTAGTTGGAGTTGGTTCATGAGGTCAGAGGTAGGGGAGCCAGAGGAAAAGAGAACTGGATCATCTGTATACACATGAATGGACACAGGAGAACAGGAAGAGGGGAGGTCATTTAGAAAAATGGAGAAAAGACAAGGACAGACCTTTGGGAAAGGCTTGATCTAATTGGGAGTGGAGGGGACAGGAAACATAGAAACATAGAATTTGATGGCAGATAAGGGCTGCTTGGTCCTCCTAGTCTGCCCATTTCCCTATCTAACGGATAAGCAGCAGATCCTAGTTAACCAACAGCCTACTTCCTCCTACCCCCCACTAGAATTGCCTTATGTCTGTTCCATGCATTCTTGAATTCCCACACTGTTTTTGAATCTACGACCTCATCAGGAATGCTGTTCCACGCATCTACAACCCTCTCTGTGAAGAAATACTTCCTCACATTACGCCTGAGCCATCCCCCATCTTAAAATTGTACCCCTTGTTTCTTGCGATCTCTTTTTCTCTTTTATCCTCTTAGACTTGGTTGATTCCCCTGAGGTATTTGAAAGTTTCTATCATGTCCGCCCCGCCTTCTTTCCTCGAGGCTATACATCTTAAGCACCTTTAGTCTTTCTTCATATGTCTTCTGGTGCAGACCCTGCACCATTTTGGTTGCCCTTCTCTGGACAGCCTCCACCCTGATATGTCTTTTCAGAGATGGGGTCTCCAGAACTGCACACAGTACTCCAGATGTGGTCTTCCCAACTGTCTGTACAGAGGACAAGCAATGTCCTGTTTTCTACTTGTGATGCCTCTCCCTATGCATCCCAGTATCCCCCCAGCACTCCTTACTGTCTTCTCACATTGCTGGTCCACTTTTAGGTCATCTGATACAACTACCCCCAGGTCCCTTTCCATTTTTGTTGTTGTTGTCTGTATCTCACCCCCATTGTGTACTCCAATATGGACAGCTTGAGATCTGCCCTCAAGCTAGAAGCTGAACCACTCAACTGAGGAGTCAGCAGAGGTGGCAGAGAGTCCAGCAGCCTGAAGCTTGTCCAGGAGAATGGGGTTGTTAACAATGTTGAAATCTTTGGCTAAAACAACAAAAATGTCAGAGGTGACAAGGCCCTGATCCAAGCCAGAGAGGATACCAGTGAGCTGGAGAAGAGAGGTGGAGTGGGATTTTCCAAAGTCAGACTGTAAAGGAGTGAAGAAAGAAGTGAGTCAAAAAACGGAGAGAGCTGGGAGAGAACAAGTTGCGTCTAGAGTTTAGACAGAATGGGGAGAAGCAAACTAAGGTAGAAGTTACTAGGATATGATAGGTCATCTCCTTCAGGAAGGTGAATGACAGTAACCACCTTCCAAGAGTTAGAGACACAGGATAAGGAGAATGACAGATTGATGAAGTAGGTGATGGGGAGGGCAATGGCAAAAGCAGAGAGATACAAGAGTATGAGGTCTAGACCATCAGTGCTCCCACCCTTATTTGGGTTTAGATGCAAGAGGGCCTTAAGAGTAGCAGCAGATGCAGTGCATGAGAAAGAAACAACTGATGAGGGAGGCAGTAGGATGGGAAGAGAAAGACAGTGAAAGGGTAGAAAAGAAGAGAGAAGGAAGAAGTAGGTGATGAAGAGAGGAGAGACTAAGCACAGGAGGTGAAAAAGAATTGAAAGATGAGGCAACAGCAGCAGGGTCAGAGACAGGAGTACCACCCATCCTGAAAGCAGGGAGAGCGGACAGGGTCAGAGGAGAGAAAAAGACATGAATTACCTTCCAGAACATAGAGGGGTGATTAAAGTTGTTCAGGAATATGGATACAAAGAGTTCAGACTCTGCAAGACTAGTAGGTTTAGTACAAGTATTATGAAGGGTCCAGTAAATTGAAAGGTCAGAAGGGGAGACAGAGGACTTGAAGGTCCTTCAGGCAAGATTACGTGCATTGAGGCAAGCCAGCAACTTAGCTGAGATCCAAGAGAGTTGAAAACCATGGATCCTGGTTCTTCTAAGGGGGGGAGAGGCACGATGATCCCAGACAAACATGAATTTGGAGGTGAATAATTTACAGGCAGTGTCAATGCTGCTAGCTGTAGAAACAGGGGTCCAATTGATGGCTAACAGGTCAGCATGAAGGTTTGACAAAATTTAGCAATCGAAAAGACTGGATCTGAATGAATTTGGGAGATGAATCTCACATACCCATTAGATCATATGGTGATCACTGAGGGCATCAGGGAGGATATTAGCTTCCATAATACAATGAGGATGGGAAGAGAGGACCCAGCCCAAGATAGAGTGGTTTAGGAATTTTAATATTAGAGTGCGTGGAGACAGAGATAAATTATGTTAAAATGAGGGACATCAAATTAAGGTAAAATCTATGGAGAGAGAGAGAGAGAGAGAGAGAGAGAGAATTTAAATTGAAATCACTCAGTATGAGTAACTCACCATAGGAGGCCTTGGAGGAGATGGTGGTGAGTACATCAATTACTGGAGGAGGGGACATGCCAGAGCAGCAGTGTACACTGACAAAAAATATTGGGAAGAAAAGAGTAGAGAGAATTTAAGGAGTATCTCATAGGCAGAGGGAATATATTCAGAGAGCATACATTCAAACTGGATGTTTGAGTAGAGGTATACGGCTACTCCACTAGAGATGGGTGAAGTTGCCATAATCTACTCCGTGAAAAAAATCCCCAAATTTCAGCAATTTCATGGAGATGAGGACTGCACTTCACCTTGTTATTGGCCAGGTGGATTAACTAAATTCGTCTGGGGAACTCTTACAGAAATATGTGTTCTGTGTACATACAGAATGCATGTCATATGCCTAAGTGTGCAAGGTTTTTTGCATGCGGTTCGCATACACAAAGGGAACCCAAGCAAACCTGGTCTCAAAACCAAATCATATGTGTATGCTGCAAGCTTGACATGTGTGCAGCAGGTAAGCTGGTGCGAACATCTTCTAAAAATCACATCAGGTTCACATGTTGCACTCTTGCCATGTGTGCAGCAACTAAGCTGGTACAAATCTCATCCAAAAAAACACATCAGTTTCTATATCTCATACTACTGCTAGTAATTAGAGCCATCAAAATACATTTTCATTGATTTCCCATTAAAATTAGGTAACCACATTAGTTCTTATCCTTTTGCAAGTTGTTTAATGGCTTCTGATTTTTGTCACTAAGTTGCCATTATTTTGTAAAGTATTGTTGGCCTATTGCATTAAATGCCTAGGAAATGGTCAGCCAACATTCCCCATTCCAGACGTGCAAAGAGGGGCCTCTGTGTTGTGAAGCCTGACCTTTCTGTTTTGGGCCATGCAAATCCATTTATGCATATTTAGTGCTACAAATGTGTTTCTCCATGACTGTTACGGCTCATTTATTTTCCCTTTGTCATTCTGTATCGAGTATATACACTATGGCCATGCTCAGCATGCTTTGAGCTGAGTAGGGTCTTGGAAGCATGAACCATAGCTCACATTTTGTCACTGAAATGAGAGACATGAACACTCAAAATGAAGGACAATGAGGGACACTAATCCTTACGACGATCAGGACACATCCTGAAACATAGAGATACAGTACCTCAGAACACAATGGAAACCATTGTATTTACTTGTACTGATATTAGCACCTGAGAATGAATTTGTACCAGAAAGCAATGGTGCCATTTAGATAAGGTGGGGGGAGGCAGTTACCCCCCTACACACATTTGTGCCTAGGTTGTGGCAATAATGGCATTAAATTTGGATTTAATCTTTTGCGTGATAAGTGCCCCCCCCGCCTGTATGTACTCACACTGCAGTTGCACTCCTGACTGGACTGTGTCTGTTCTGTGTTGTCCACCCGCTCAAACTATTAGCAGTGGCACTATCACACATGATGTGGGGGAGCTTCAGCTGATTTAGTGAGCAGTGAAATCTAAATAGCAGTGTTGTGGTGGAATATTTTTGTTGGTCTACTCCTAGTTAGTCTCCATCTCCCCTGGTGGCTAAAGGGGCAGAGGATGAGATGGAAGCTAACTCGAGACTAGGCTACCTACTTACTTTACTAGGCCAGTCTTGCAAAAAAAACCAGCACAGGCTCACCGTGGCAACAATCTAGGCCTAGCAGCAGTGGTGACAGTGGTGTGGGCAGCCTTCATAGGCCTTGATCAGTGCAGTACGACAGCAGCCAAGGCAATAGCCAAGCAAGATGCAAGCAACAAAGGATGGGTGGGTTTGGTTGGTGAGGTGACGTGGTTGTGGACCATGCTAGGGACCTGGGATGGTCGGTTCTAGTATCCAGCTTCCGGCAGAAGGATGGAGGAGGATCAGACTGAAAACTGGGCTGGTGGCACACTGGGTCAGGCTACAGGTTCTGGCCAGATGGCTGGGTAAGTAAAAGTAAATCATTTTTTTACATGGGGATTTGGGAATGAGGAAGGACTGAAATATTGATGAATTTTTCACGTTTCTGTGACTTTGGACCGCTTCACAACCCATATGGGTGGGTTTTGATTGGAATGGAGTTGGGGTCAGAAATTGGAGCAAAGTTATTTTTTTGGGGGGGGCAGAACTTCAGCCAGGAAAAAAAATGGTTAGTAAGTGGGTGGGTTTAAGCTCAAATCTGATGCTCTGCTCCGGGGTATAGACAGATGAATCTTACACATTTGAATGTTTCCTTATTTGCATATCACTTTTCAGTCACAACAAGTAAGTTTTACCTTTCAGAGACATTCTGGACATTTTAGAGCTTGCCAACTAGGGGTAAACTAGCACCTGGCCTCCACTAGTTGTTGACTCCCCCCTGCTGAAGTCTGAAATGGTGCCACTGTCATAAAGTTTAAATTTACAGGATATCCTCTGTGTGAACAGCATGTTTTCCATGAGGGATGGATGAGGAGCAGAACAGTTTTTAGGTGTAAAATGAGGGCTGTCCCTTGCATTCAGGGACAGTTGAGTGGTATGGTATGTACAGACTATTGGAGTCCCACTACAGTCAGTCTTATCAGGCTAATCCCCCCCAAGAGTGAAGCTGACTTCCACATCCCCATGCTCAGCCACATTATGACATAGGGCAAGGGAGACTGCAGGGGAGTGCACCATTGAAATGAATGAGGATCTTTTTTTATTACTATTTTATTTTATTTATTTATTTATTTATTTATTTATTCATATATCGGATTTACAACCTTTGAGCCAAAGGCTCATCTACAAAGGTACCTTGTCACATAGAGGACAGAAACAGTGAGTGCAGGTTACAGAGAATGCAGTCATGGAGAGATTACAAACATTTATACAGCCTTTTTACATTGATTATAAAGTCCAATTACATTGTTGAACAAGAGAAACATTATAAAAGAGACATTGTTATAATGAGGGAACATCAGTCACCATTTTTACATAAAACACATGTTTCAAGGTGGGACCCCAGTAATATAGGACTATGCAGAGGAGAGGGGGCAGCGGGGAAGCAAGGGGGAAGAGAGAGGAGGCAGTCCAATTGGACATTGTCGAGTGTTGTGGGCCCTAGAAGGCATGTGTGGGCTGGCTAGTAGAGATGCAGTGAATTTTTAATCCGCCGGCAAAGTGGACGCGAAGTGGCCACTTCGTGTCTGCAGAGTACATCGTGAAATGGGCACTGCAGGGTGCTCACTTCGCATCATTATTATTACCACTTTGCATTGCCATTATGCCTTAATGCGAAGTAAGGCAAAGTGAGAAGAGAAACATAGAAGTTGACAGCAGATAAGGACCGCAAGGCCCATCCAGTCTGCCCATTTCTTTTTCTACCTTATAAATGTGCCATCAGCCTTTGCTCTGTCAGTGGCCTATCTATTCATACTCATTTGTATTGCTCCCTTATGCCTATCCCATGCCTGTTTGAAGCCCTGCACTGTATTCATAGCCACCACTTTGAGGTAGGCCATTCCATGCATCCACCACCTTTCTGTGAAAAGAATTTCTTACATTCCCCTTAATCGGCCCTCCTCTAATCTCATGCTGTGTCCTCTTGTCCTGCTATTTTCTTATATTTAAACATGTTAGACTCTTTCACCTTGTTAATGCCCTTAAGGTGTTTGAATGCCTTGATCATATCACCTCTCTCCTCCTTTGGTCAAGGGTATACATATTGAGCTCTGTTAATCTGTCCTCATATGTCTTCTGATGCAGTCTCTGCATCATTTTGGTTGCCCTTCTCTGGACTGCCTCAATTTGGTTAATGTCTTTGTGAAGGTGTGACCTCCAATACTGCACACAGTACTCCAGATGGGGCCTAACCAGTGTCTTGTAAAGAGGGATTATTACCTCCTTCTTACGACTTGTGATACCCCTACTAATACACCCTAAACTCCCCCCTAGCCTAACCTACTGCTTTAGAGGTCTGCTCCCCACACATCACATGGCTTACAGCACTGTAAGTCACATGCTTAAGCCAGGCAGGAAGGAAGTGAGTCAGAGAAGCAGTTTCAGTTTCTTCTTTGCATTCATAGAGGGAGAAGGCTTATGAGAGAGCAGTATAGGAGTCAGTGACAAAGTGCTTATTGCCTTTGTAAAACAACAGCTTTTTTAAAAGCTATCTTTATTTAGTTTTTGTATTGTTTGTGATTGTTTCTTAGGTAGTTAATTTTTTTTATAAGTGTTGTTTTGTTTTGTGTGTATGTGAGTGTGTGTGCCGGGGACTTGTGTGGGAAGGATGGAAGTGAACCCTGGAGAAGGCGACTCGCTGGCCCGTGGGTGCGGTTGGAGGGGAGTGCGGACCCGTGGGGGGTGTGGCGGTCGTGTCATGCTGGACTGCTCCTGACTCCTGGGTGTTGCTTCCCCCCTTGTTCAAGCAACTGGAGCAGCAGCAGCACCAGTGCCACCGGTGGCTGCTGTACATCTACCTTCTCCGCCACTACCACCACCACTTGTAGCAGCAGCTGTAGGGGCTCCAGAAGCACCCCCTCCACCACCATAGCCACAGGAGGTGGTCTTGGAAAACACTGGTGGGACTCATGCAAGGACTGTGTCTGATCACCCCCCCCCCAGCTCCCCAGTGTGGGAGATTTTTAACTCTGTGGGGGGAGACAGCACAGTGGTGGTGTGCCGTCTGTGTGGTGTGGTGGTTCACCGTGGCCTCTGTGGGACACATTTGGGGACCGGTGGTCAGTGCACCCACATGCTGAACCACCACAGGGCAGAGTGGCAGGTTGCCATGGAAGGGGCCAGGCATCCACCTGCTGGCCTTTCCATGGCAGTGGCTGAGGGTGCTGCTGTGGTGGGAGTTGTGCCTCATCACCACCACAGCAGGAGGAGGGCTAGTACAGCATCTGCTCCACCACCACCACCGCCGCCACCACAGCCACCAGCACCACCCTCTCCACCACCACCACCACTACCTGGATTCCCTGCTGCAGTGGACCCTGACACAGTTTCTGCAACACCGTTTGACATCACCCTGGTGTGGCCAGCTTTTGAAGAAAATAATGAGTGGATCGGTGCTTTGCAGCAGCAGGTGAACAGAATAGAACAACAGCAGCAGCAAATAGTTTCAATGCTGCACCTGCTGCTGGACCACCAAGTCATCCCATGGCCACAGTAAGTTAAGGGATTGTTTTCGCCTCCCACCCCCACCCCACCCCACTGCTGTATTGTACTGTTGTGTGTGTTTTTTCTTTGTTGTTGTTTAGTCAAACACATTTTCCCTTACAAGGGAATCTTCCTTGCACCACATAGTGCAATACATTTATGTGAAAACTGCCCATAATTTCATTACAGTGTGTCACGTGACAGAGGAATTCCCGTTCTGAAAATCTGCCCACATTCTGCCTCCCTTCTCAGCAACATTAGGACGTGATGCCAGGGAGAGCGCATGTGCGTACTCTGCTCCTTACAGTGAATATCTGATTGTCCGGCAGCTTTCTGAATGTTTCTTTATGTTATGATGGTCAGTTTGTGGTGAAACATGTGGGCAAGTTTCCAGTAAGAAGAGCCTTGTTAGTGGAAACATTCCCACATTTCACCACAAAGACAACCTTATAACATAAGGAAAATTGGGATAGCTGCCCGACATTCACTATATTAGATCATGCAACTGTGCTCCCCCTGGCATCACATCCTAACGTTGCTGAGAAAGGGGGCAGAATGTGGGTGGCTTTTCTGATCGGTAATTCCAACGTCGCATGACACACTGTATTGAAATTATGGGCAGTTTTCACAGAAATATATTGTACTCTGTGGAGCAAGAAATATTCCAGTGGGAGTAATGCCCCCACATATTAGTTTATGTGCATCACCATAACTATGTAATGTGGTGAATCTCTGTAAAGCAGCAGCACAACAATCTGTTGAGAACTCTGACCTATATTTTTTAATGCTATGTTACAACTTCCTTTACTTACATCCTGACTGACTGGAATGATACGCAAATTTGCAGTAGTTGAGTATGCTGTACTACCTTTTTTCACGTATGAGATAGTAAAAGGAGCATTCCTTTTAAATTGGTGCTGACCAGGTGTTTGTCATTGTTTTCCTCTGCTTTTCTCCATCACATCAATTAGTTGTTATATATCACTTCTGTTGTTAATTAATAGTTATGCAGCAGGCAGTGTTTTATGACACTACGGAACAATAGTTATTGAAAAGCAGCTGCAAATAAGTACAAACCTGGTCCGAACAATATTTATTTATTTATTTAGTTTTTGTTGACCGGGTAAAATGCACTAGACAAATCCTGCCTATTTTCAGGCACTACCCGGGGGAGAGTGATACAGATGAATGCCAACTGACCTTGAACCAGAGTAAGCTGTTAGTGGCATTTTCAGTGAATGAGGGAAATTTGGCCAGGACACCGGGGAAATTCCCCTACTCACCTGAGGGGGGGGATTCTGGCTGGCAGCAAGATAGCCGCCCAAGGTGCTGTGGAGGAGGAGATGGATGTTCAGTAGACTGGGGATTTGGTCTCTGTCCCAGTTTCCAGCTCTAATTTAGAGACTTCGACTGACTGTAGTGTGAGCTACTCACTGCTCACTGTTATCGCTGATGAAGAAATGCTGTCGTGTAGTACTGGAGAGATAATGGCTCAGGGGTTTCGGTCAGATGGCTGTACGAGTGGTCACTGTGCCACTTGAATCCTCTATGGAAGCTGCTACTGGCCCTGAGCCAGCTGGAAAAGTGCCGATGGAACTGCAGGACAACTTTCAATTTCCACTAGAAATGAAGAAGGATCCTGTTTTGGAGACTAAGCATTTGCAACTGCAGATGGAGTCAGTGAGGGCTTTGTTGTTGCAACAATTGCCGATGAGAGGAAGAAAAATTTCATTTGACGGCTGCTAAGCTGTTACGCTCGAGGACCGTGTGGGAGACAGTGCTGAGCATGATCACCTGCAGGATATGATGCCCCATCAACAGCAGGTTGTGCGAACTGTTTGTGGAGCCCAGACAGATCTTTCAGAGCGAACTGCGGCTCTCGGTAAATGTGGAAAAAAAATGCTGGGTGTTTCAGCTTGCTTTGTGACCTCTTACAGGTTGGGGAGTGAAGTTGTTGATATGAGTGAGTGGATGCCTGCTAAAGCATTACAAGACGCAGGCTGGGTTGCAGAACCCTGAGGGGGTTGGTCTCCAGACCCGAAAGATCCAGTAGTGGTACAGTACTCCACATTGGCAGTCACACCTACAGGTAAAGTTGTTTCTTCTAGTTCTATTCAAAATAATGAGTTGCATATGGACATTTTACAAAAGGATGTGCAGATTTTAGCCCCTGTTATTCCTAAAGGTAATGGTATTTCTGTTGCAAAATCTACTAGTGAGCAATGAGACCTTGCAGGTGGAAAGAACTTAACGATCATAGGAAATCAAGTATGTGGGGGAAGGGGCTTGGTCTCTAACCATGCTGAGTCAGCTTATACTTCTAAAGAGCCTCATATGCCAGATCATTCTTTTACGAATAAGGATGCTACCTCGGATTTTGTTAATGATTTACATGACAAGCATAATGATGACGTGCAGCTACCAGTAGGGCTGGATATCCCTCTGCTGCAAGACCCGGCTCAGGAAAATAGATTTAAACCTGTCTTACATATGGAAGACCTTTTTAAGAACAAAGTTGAACCAGCCACTCGATGCAATGCCATCAGGTTGCTTTATAAAGGTGGCCTAGCAGATCCTCCTGATAGAAATTATGTGGGTCGTACCCTATTGAAGGATTCCTTGAAATGTTATGTTTATGAGGTTTTTGCACTCATCAATACAGGTGAGTACAATTATGATGTTAGTTTTAAAACAGTGGAATGTTTGGATCAGTTCTGGTTAAATACAACATGTTGCAAAATACCCCTTTATGGTCTCCCTTTCTTGCGATCCTAATTACTAAACCTGCTGTTAGGACACTCACCATCATTTTCAAAAATGAAGGAGCAAATATTTCTGATATCTTATTCTGGTTGAGAAAACATTATGAGGTACTTGAAAACCCAGACCCCGTCATGGATTCAGAACAATTTTGGACTTGTGGTTGGAGAGTGAAATGTAAGCTCTCCCTGGATAATCATGGGATTGTATATCTACCCAGTTGTTTTTACTTAGGTAGAGACAGGGGGTCATTATTCTATCCAGGCCAACCCAAATCATGTCACAAATGTGGCTCTTGAATTAATTTAAGTAATGCCTGTGACACTCCGAGATGCACTCGTTGCTTAGACACTGGGCATATGACTTCAGCCTGTATTAATACCTTTCGATGTAATTTATGTAAAGAGAAAGGACATTCCTATGTAAAATGTCCATGGGCCTCCCATAGCACTGCAGAAGGGGATTCACATGAAGCACTGATCACACAGGCTCAGAAAAAAGGCTGCGCAGCAGCCTCGGAAAGATGAATGCAAGGTATTTGGCAGGTACAAGAAGCAGCTAAAAAAGCTGAACAGAGTAAAATGCCAGAAGAAGGACCAGTGGTTGCACTGCAAACAATGGCACAAGATCACAGTACTGTAAGCAGTATTGGAATAGTGCATCACTGCCCCCCCCCCACTTCTTATATCTCATCAGACAAGGAACTGGAGTGTTCAAAGGCCCAGATACTGGACACAGTTGCACCCCAGAAGGATGCTGAGATGAATGCCCAACAGTCCTATGATACTGATATTTCTACGATGCCCCCACCCAAGGGTCTAAAACCCTCTTTCCAGATTGTGGACTACAAAAAAAGGCCAAGGACCAGGCTCAGTACTAAAACAGAGCCACAAGTAAAAGAAAGAAGGGCTGTGAAGGGAAAGGAGAAAGCAACTACTAGTAATCCCTTCACGGTTTTGGCAACTGTAAAAGATTGGGGGAATTCTGAGGACGAAGCAGATTCGGATTCTTCTTCCATGTCATCTTCCACGGTGGATCATTCTTCAGAAATAGATGAAGGGACAAAGAAAAAACAGAGAGGGTTGAAACAAGTGAAGACTAGATCTAAATAAGTATCATTATGTCTTCCCTTAACTTACTGTGACATCACTACAATTGCTTTCTATAAATGTTAACAGTATCAAGAATGGGAAAAGAAGACTGACTATTATTACAGAATTACAGACTTCTTCTGCTGATATTATTTTCATTCAAGATACCAGGCTTAAAACATTTATTGAGCTAGCACAGGCATCGAGATGGTGGGGTAAGGGGGCATCCTTTTGGTCCCAAGGTTTAGATTCCTGTGATGGGGTAAGGGTCCTCTTTAGTAACCCTCATTTAAAAGCCACCCAACTGATTGATCTCAAGCCAGGCAGAACATTATTATTAGATTATTAGATGTCCAGTATGGTACTGCTAAACTTAGAGTAATAAATAGTTATGCTCCCCAAGGTACAGCAAATAGAGCCACACTTTCAGGGCAATACAGCCTTTCTTACATACCTCTCAGTTAGTTATATGGGGTGGGGACTTTAATTGTGCTATGCAGTGAATAGACAGATGTTTAGCGACAAAAAAATTATACTGTGACATTATTGTCTGTGTTTGTGGTTACATCTTGATTGGGGGAATAGCCCTACCTGTGGGAAAAGTCCTTGGCACCTGAATTGTTCTCTATTAGATTCCAAGGAAATCATTAAGGAATGGGTAGTTTTCTGGAAGGTAAGGAAGTTGGTACAGTGCTTGTATGACTCTTAGGCTGACTGGTGGGAGGAGACAAAAAAATTAGTTAAAGAGTTATTCCAAAAGAAGTCTGGTAAACGTTCCTTAACTACCTACTTAGATTATTTGGGCTTACGGAAACAACTTCAGGATTTAATTTCTAAAACTGAAACATTGAAAATGGACTTTAGTTCACAAATTAGAATAATGAAAAAGGAAATGTTTGACAAACAATATGATATGGCTAAATCTTTACAACAAGAAATGAGGTTTGGGACTGAAAGTAAAAAGCAGACCTTTAACACCCTTAAAGACTGTTCCAAGAGAACGGAACGGAAAATAATATCTCAAGTGTTAGACGACAAGGGGTGGTGTGTTTCCTGTAAACAAGATATTTTGCAGGTAGTACAACAGCAGGTTGAACATTGGTTTGGAGTAACACCAGTAGTACAACGGTCTGCAGATTTTTAAGTAATTTAGTCATTCCAGAGATATCACCTTCTCTAGGGGCCGCTACTATATGCCCGATTGAGGAAGATGAAGTGCATTCTGTGATTGCTACTTTGAAAAATTGTACTTCCTCAGGGATGGATGGGATTACAGGAGAATTTTATAAAAAGTATAGTGTATTTTTGGTCCCAGATCTCACTCATTTAAATAATGATCTGTTGGTTTCAGGAGTATTACCGGCTTCTATGAAAGAAGCAGATTTAATCCTTCTTTATAAAAAGGGGAAACAGAGGATTTGAATAATTGGAGACCTATTAATTTATTAAACGTAGACTTTAAAATTTTGGCTAAAATTCTGTCAAAAAGATTATCCTTGATTGCTGAATCAGTGATCAGCAATGTACAAACTTTCTCTATTCCAAAGAGAGGAATACAAAATAATCTGATAATTTTGAGTTAAATATTTCAAAGAGGGAAGATGGGTTCGGAGGAAGGTTATGTTCTTAGTCTTGATCAACATAAAACTTTTGATTCAGTTTCTCATTCCTTTTTCTTTTCAGTTTTATGACATTATGGATTACCAGATAAGTATGTTCAATGGTTAACATATCTGTATCAGGATGTAACACTAACTCCCAGGTTAAATGGGTGGACAGGTAGTCCGGTTAGGTTACAGAAAGGGGTGAGACAGGGCTGTCCTCTTAGCCCCTTATTGTATAGTTTTTGTATTGATCCTTTTTTGAGATCTATTCAATTCTCAGCTTTAATTAAAGGCATCTCCCTGACGAGAATGGGTCCCCCAGTAAAATGTTAGGCCATTGCTGATGATGTAGTTATTGTAGCTCATAAGGGAACAGATGAACAGGGCATTATTGCCGTCATGTCTAAATATTCTATGATATCAGGTTCACAGATTAATTTTGAGAAGAGTGAAGCCATTCGGATAGGGAGTCAGCCAGATACTATAGTTTAGCATTATGCAGGCATTACTTTAACTCAAGAGTCAATTACGATTTTTGGGATTGTCTTTGGAGATGGTGATCTAGCTATGTTAAATTGGGAGGCTAAAATACGGAAAGCAGATAGTATCTCCCAAGGGTGGAAAGGATTACAGATTTTGAAATGGAAAAGAGTGTTATTAACTAAAAACATACTAGTACCTATTTTTCTTTTTGTTAGTTACATCTCCCCCCCCCCCCCCCGCAGTTGAAAACAAAATTATATAGTGTATATTTTCAAAGTCTATGGGGTAGTCATCTGAACCCAATCGAGAGAGGGATTACATACAGACAAATTAAAGAGGGAGGTCTAGATATGGTAGACCCAGGCTTATTTTTTTATAGTATTTTTATATACTTTAATATGTTTTCTACTATTTTAGGTGAAAAGAAATGGTGGGAAGACATGATTACTGAATGGGTACAGATCGGTAAAATGGCATGGGCACAAGGGAATAGGAGATTATTGACAAATGCAACTGTGATTCCTGGTTATGTTAAGCCTATGATTCAAGAATTGATTAAACTAAAAATTCTGGGCCAGTATTTGAAACCCAAATCAACGGCAAGAACTATATCAGTTTATGATGGACAATACGAAATTGGATTTGTAATTACTTCATTGTTCTGGGATTGAGACTCAAACTTCCTTATCTCAATTGACAAATGATAGAATTCCTGCCTTTGCATGGGATGTGTTGTGGTTAAGCATTCATGGGATAATGAATGTAAAAAATAATCTCAAACATAAACAAATGTCAGAACAATATTGCCCACGGGATTCTTGTGTGTAACTTCTGGAAACACAGGAACACCTTTTTCTGGAATGTCCTTTTGTGAACTTCTTTTGGAATACAGTGAATACATCATAGCGAACCACTTGGTTTCAGAACCTTTCATATTTAGAACCTGCACATTCAGTCTTTTTTGCTAAATGGAATGGATTTCACATTGGAACATTACAACTTATTTTTGCTGTTTTGAAACACTTTATATGGCAAGTCAGATGCAAATGGGTCCTCCAGCAACAAGAGACCCTACCAGAGACACTGTTACAGAATGTAGTGATTTCTCTTCAACATGTTTATGAGAAAGCTACACAGGCTGTATCTAGGAAAAAAACTACACAAGCTATGGGCCAATAGCATGACTTTTTTAATATTAACATAAAAAAAAAAGAAAATATGATGATGTTGATAACAGGGCTGGATTTTGGATCTGCATTTTGGACTGGTGGGAGTGTACCTACAATATGCATCTTTATGCTGAAGTCTGCATTTTAGAGACTGAGACAAGGGATGGTGCTATGACACATGTCTGTTGGCCAGCGTTGGTCATAGCTGGATACTATGAACTTTACAAGTACTACCAGTAGACCGTTGGATGATTCTTGATACTTGTTCATGCTTTAGAAGATTTCTTGATCTGTTTTCTGTATGGAGTTGATTGTTTTGAATTTTACTTCCTTTTTCCCCAAAAAATTCCCCTACTCTTTTTGATAAGTACCATGGGATCTTTAACATCCACCTGAACTACTACCAATCTAGGCAGATAGGACTTTGGTTTAAAGTCTTATCCAAAAGACGGCACCTCAGAAGTGCAGCACGCCTCTCATGCTGCACTACAGTGTCAGTACTGGGATATTAACCCAAGTGCCAGATGTGGGAACTGAACCCACAGCCCTCTGATCTCCCAGCCTCAAAGGCAAGTGTGCTACCTACTGAGCCACTGACACTAATATTGGGAAGGCGTGCTCATTTTTTTTCACACATGAACAAAAGTAGTCAAGTAAGTAAAGCAGACATAAATTGTGAAAAGAAGCATATCATTCAAGTCATGACTTGGAGGTAACTAGTGGTGGCTGTCTCAATGTAAAGTAGCATAAAAAAGTACAGTTAACAACTGTCAGGAGACTCAGGACATTCTTGCAATGCTGTTTTAATTGTAAAAATGTCAGTATGATATCATGAGCTCACAACAACAATCACAGAACACACAAAAGTGGCACAGAGTCCCCAGATTTTTTCTGCAGGCTCAAAATGCATCCTGCTTGTGTGCAGAAAATTGACAAGTGGTAACACAGTGGAATGAGAGTGTTTCAGCATTTACAAAGGCCCTCAGAATTAATGGTGCACTCAGTCATGCGCGCAGTGGTGGCACAGAGTCCCAGATTTTTTCTGTAGGCCCAAAATGCGTCCTCCTCCTTGTGTGCAGAAAATTGACAAGTAGTAACATAGTGGAATTTGAGTGTTTCAGTACATACAAAGTCCCACAGAATTAATGGTGCACTAAATCATGCGTGCAGTGGTGGCACAGAGTCCCAGATTTTTTCTGCAGGCCCAAAATGCATCCTGCTTGTGTGCAGAAAATTGACAAGTGGTAACACAGTGGAATGAGAGTGTTTCAGCACATACCTCAGTATAAAATGATGACTGTGAGCGTTGTGTTGCTGGTTCAATGTTTTCTGTGAGACGATTTGAGCAAATGCAATGTGATCATCTCAACTGGATAGAAGGATGCCCTTTGTCTGTACATTAATAGTAGCCTTGGTGAGTATATATATATATATATATATATATATATATATATATATAGATAGATATATGGTTGTGTATTTTTTAGGTGAAGAGGGGGGTAGACATGGACTCATTTTATTTGTTTATTTATTTTGTGAGAAAATCAGTTTACAACCTTTGAGCCAGGGGCTCGTTTCCAAAGGTACCTCGTCACATTGAGGACATACAAGCATTTTAGATTACACAGTACAGGTTTTTTCTCAAGTAGGCGTTCATCAGAGGCGCCACCTCACACTGTGGTCAAACAGAAATACATTTGAGTTACAGGGTACAGGTATTTGAGACAGTTCTTATACAAGTTGGTTACATATGTTGAGCAGTCTATTACCAGAAGACAGCAGGCACTGGCCTGGTTATACTCAGGTATGGTGAGCTGGGAAGGGGTGGGCTAGGTGGAGAGCCGCCCGGTGGGTGTTGTCACGAGTGGAGAGGTCGAGGTCAGGGCCTCATTCAGAGACAGGAGCAGCTGCGGGTGTTGAGGAGGTGGCTTCAAAGGGTGGTTTTGAATTTGGAGATAGTGGTGGCATTGGTGATGGGAGCAGGGAGAGTGTTAAACCAGAAAGGGGCTCTGTAGCAGAAAGACCTCTGACCATGAGTGGTTCTTGACCTGGGGACCAGAAGAGCGGTCTTGCTGGAGGACTGTGTTGCAATTGTAGGTGGGATCCGGTGGATGGATGCAGTCACCCCTGGAGGGGAGAGCCCAAGAAGGGTCTTTTTAGTGAGGAGGCAGGTATGATAGTGAAGCCGTTCATCAAGGGTCAAAAGTTTAGCATCATCATATAGTTGACAGGTGTGTGTGAGCCTGGGAGCACCAGCAATCAGTCTGCAAGCCTTGTTTAGGGTTATGTGGATTTTTTTGAGGGCAGTCATGTCGGCAGCGCCATAGACTGGTAAGCCATAGTCTACAAGGGATAGTACTGAGGATGTAACAGCGAGCTGGAGAGCATTTGTAAGGAGGCAGTTTCCATAGCGGAAGAGGATGCCAAGCCGTATGTTGGTCGTGGATGCAAGTGCATCAATGTGGTCGAGGAATGTGAGGGCTGAGTAGAAGGTAATCCCGAGGTATTTGTAGGAGCAGACTTGTTCCAGAAGTTGGTTGGTACTAGGAAGGATATGGAGCAGGTGGTTTTAGCTTTGTTTTGGGGGTGGGCAAAAAGCATAACTTTGTTTTTTTTTAGATTAATGATGAGTCTGCGCTCCTTAAACCAGGCATCTGCCTCATTGAAGGACTGCTGTAGGGATTCCTGAAGGGAGTTGGGATTGCGGTGAGTGGCAAAAATGACAGCATCGTCAGCATACAGAAGCATTTTGCCAGAGCAAGCACTGGGCAGGGTGTTCAGATAGAGTGAGAAGAGAAGGGGGCCCAGGATGGAGTCTTGGGGAACCCCTGAGTGTATGGGATGGGTATTGGAGAGTGTCCCATTGATTTTTACACACTGTGACCGAGCGTCTAGGTAGCTCGAGCACCATGCCAGAGGGCCAGCTGAGAGGCCAGTGTGGCAGAGGGTGTTTAGCATGAGAGGGTGGGAGACAGTGTCAAAAGCCTTCGATAGGTCAAAAAACACTGCACCAGCTAGGGAGCTGGTGTCCAGGAAGGATTGAAGGAAGTTGGAGAATTAAATTAGTGCAGTGCTGGTACTGTGGCCAGCATGGAAGCCATGCTGCTCTGGGCATAAGATGTTATGCTTGGACAGATATTCGGTGATTTGAATGGCCGCCACTTTTTCCAGAGCTTTTAAGGGGGGGATGGTGATTGGTCGGTAGTTGTTGGCCGAGGACCTGTCACCTCCTTTATGAATGGGTGTGATTATGGCTGTTTTCCAAGCAGTGGTATTGTTCTGCATCACATTTCACACAGAAACTGTTGGTGTGCACATTCCAGTGCTCAATGAAATTTTTTTTGCTGAAATTGGAAGCGGATAACTCTCAACCACATGAAGGTATGAAGGTAAGTATTTTTTTTTTTGGGTGGGTGGGGGGAATCATATTTGCAGATTTGTCTGTAATGGTTTCTTATTTTGTTACTTCTTCACAGATTTAATCAGCATGCATCTGGAGTCCGGTTGTTAGGATGGTCATGGTCATCTAATGAAACGACTTCTGTATGTTGCATGTGTGCCCAAGCTCAGGGGAGAGGGATGCCTGATGTTGAAGAACTTTTTTGGATAAGGCCACTTTGACAGAACAACAAAGCATCTGGAAGTGTCCTAAAAAAATAAATGAATGACTTCTTACAACTTAATTATGTGTCCCTCCCTGGTTCTCAAATCTCAATCTAAAGTCAAGTTACATTTCAAATCCACATTTTGTCAACTAACACAACATGTGTGCAATATTTGCTGCAGCCTTTCCAAAACAATAAAATGGATGAAATAAAATCTTCATACTTACCAGAATGAATTTCACATGGATAATACATCACTTCCTCTCTGTACGGTACAGCTATAGTACCATTCCCAACGAGTTTTAGCAATGGAGCCATTTTTGTTACCTTGTAAAAGAAACAAAAGAAGTGTGCCATATGTGTTTTACTATTGCGGCTCTGAAAAGCTACAGAAAACAAAACATACAACTAAAGGAAATGAAGCAGCATAACAAACATGAGTACACATACTCACTTTATGGTTTAAATATTGAGAAGCTTTGTGTCTGTGGCTGATGGATGTGGTGGTCCAGACAGACTCAGGCTCAGTGGTGGCAGTGACTAACATCAGTCCCGGTGGTGGTGGTCCAGGGGTCGGACAGACTTAAGGTAGCAGTGGCTAACATCAGTCCCAGTGGTGGTGGGCTGGGGGGCAGACAGACTCATGGTGGCAGTGGTGGCAGTGGCTAACATCAGTCCCGGTGTTGCTGGTCCGGGAGGCAGACAGACTCATGGTGGCAGTGCCTAACATCAGTCCCGGTGGTGGTGGTCCAGAGGGCAGACAGACTCATGGTGGCAGTGGCTAACATCAGTCCCGGTGGTGGTGGTGGTCCAGAGGGCAGACAGACTCATGGTGGCAGTGGCAAACATCAGTCCCAGTGGTGGTGGTGGTGGTCTGGGGTGCAGACAGAGTCAGGCTCAGTGGTGGCAGTGGCTAACATCAGTCCTGGTGGTTATGGTCCAGGGGCAGACAGACTCATGGTGGCAGTCATGGCAGTGGCTAACATCAGTCCCGGTGGTGGTGGTCCGGGGGGCAGACAGACTCGTGGTGGCAGTGGCTAACATCAGTCCCAGTAGTGGTGGTCCGGGGGTCAGACAGAATCATGGAGGCAGTGGCTAACATCAGTCCTGGTGGTGGTGGTTCAGGGGGCAGACAGACTCAGGCTCAGTGGTGGCAGTGGCTAACATCAGTCCTGTTGGTGGTGTCCAGGGGGACACACCACTTTTTAAAAACTTCAGTTAAAACCTGCCAACATTAACCACATCATCATCCTCATAAAGAAAGCTGCCCTCACAGTCATTGATGTCTGAAGTCTGACCACTGGGAAATTCTTTCTCCATTGCGTTGTCATCTACGTCAGTGGTGGGCCGTTTCAGGCAGCCACTGTCAGTGTCACTAGGATGCTCCATTTCCACATCAGCAAGACCGCCATGACTAGGCCGGGGTACGAATACTGAGGTTGCAGAATGTGCTGGTATGTGCCTCTCATACATTTTAATGAATGTTAGCAAACTAACATTTGCAGGAGACAGGTTTGTCCGATGATCCCTGACTAGTGCACCTGCTGAGCTGAATACCATCTCAACAGTTAAACTGGAGGGTGGGCATGTGAGGTACTTCAGTGCCACTGCAGTCTGCTCTGGCTATTCACTGACCTTTCCACTCCAGTACAAAAGAGGATCTTCAGTTATTGTCAGATGCCTGTTTTCAGACAAATATGACTCAACCATTCTCTGTGCCACCCTAAGTCCAGTTGTTAATGCATCATCCTCTTCTCCTGAATCATTTATTTCACAAATACCCACTTGGGACAAAGCCTCCCAAAGTTGGTTGATGCCAGCCACTTTGGATGACAGACCACTTGGAACTGCAGTCCCCTTCCCCTTGCAAGATATGCTTGATGGTCCTCCAGCTACACCTTCAGACGCATTATGCTGCTGAGGTTTGCTGACCTTGGCACGTGACTTCTGTGCCACATGAACCAAGTGCACCAGTTGACTACTGATATTTTTTACCTGTTCAGGCCCTCCCTCCAGTACTGATGCAATTCCATGTTTGTAACATGGGTCCAGCATTGTTGCTATGGCAAAGTTGTCACTACGCTGAATGCTCATAATGTGATGATTTTGGTCGAATACTGTCAGCATGTGTTGCAGCAACATACTGCTACCACCGTCTCTGGCAACATCAAGACAATGCTGTACATTCACCAATGTCTGCCTCAGCACCCGCAGCAGTGGAATTGATTGGCTCATGGAGGCAGACTCGCCACTCACTGCCTGTGTGGCATGTTCAAAAGGCCACAAAATTGTTATTACAGAGTCCATGAGGCGCCACTGTTCGGTCGTCATAGACATGGAGGTCCTGGAACTGTCACGGCTAGTGTGCAAACCAAGATATTCTGGGATGGCTTTGTAGTGTTCATACAACCTCTCTGCCATGTATAAAATTGGAGCTTCATCTGGTGACAACTTCCAGCTTCAAGCGGTGCTGAGGCAGGCTGTTTTGTATCTTCAACTGCCGCAGTTGGTCACAGGCCTTTCCAGGTCTTGAAAAGTGAGAGCAGATACAAATTGCAATGGTCAGCATTTCCTTTAGATCAGGGTGCTGCAGAAACTCCTGAACCACAAGATTTAAACAGTGGGTCATGCATGGAACACAAAAGAAAACACCATCCGTGATGCATTTCACCACATTTGACCCATTGTCACTTGCTAGGAACCCAGCTCTCAGGGACAGAGGGTTTAGCCATCTGTCAATTTCAGTCAGTACCACATCCAACATGTTCTCACCAGTGTGTGAACAGGTCACATTGTATATAGCAATCGTTGCATGCTAACGAATTCTTGGAAGATTGCTACCGTGGCAATCCACCTTACTGCACTGAATATTCACACTACCAACATCACAAACAACCCCCGGCACCTGCGCTCAGTGTGCAGTCATACATAAATATGAACTCCCTGCTGTTTTGCCACTTGTCCACATAGCCATACTTAAATGGATGAATGGACAGAAGGAATGCTGAAGGGCATGTCTTACTGAGTCGGACACAGTATGGAACAACTCAGGGACAGCATGGGTAGAAAAGAATGTCCTGGATGGAACTTTCCATTTTGGACAGACACATGCAGCAAAGCGCTGGAACCCAGAATTCTCCACAAAGGAGAAGGGCAAAAGATCAATTGCCAACATTTCCGCTACAGCGTCATTGAGTTCACGTGACATTGTATGATTTGGGGGGTACTTCAGCTTATGCGTAAAAACACTCTGTAATGTGGGCTGACTTAAACGTTTTACACGGGGTGTGCTGATCACAAATGGTTGTGCTCTGTGATGAATGGCATTGGCAGGGGTTGGAGTGTGGACATTTGATGAAGACGGTTGCACAGGTGATGATGACAAACTCAGAAATGCTGTTATTTTGCCAGATTTGCCAACCGGGGTTGATATACCACTTGCACTAGACATACTGCATTCACTATCACCACCACCACAAAAACTGCTACTTTCACCAGCACTGGACAGCATTTCAAAGTCATTATGGTCCTCCTCCTCATCATGCCTGTAGTAATCCTCTGCTCTTATTACCGCACTACTGCACACGTTTAATTTCTTACTGGGCTTAACAGTCATGGAAGGGGATAACATGCTGGCTAAGGTCGACGGTGACACGGGTGAACGTCCCACTGTGGTATTAGTTGCCAGCTTGTGCTGAGTCCACAGTGCCAAGTGCCTGCTCTTAAGATGCGTATGCTGTTCTCCTGTGCTCATCTGGCTCCTCCTTTTACCTCCACTCACACACACATGGCAAACCTGGCAGATTGCAACTGAATCATTGTTTGCATCTTGAACAAAAAAATCCCAAACAAGGGAGTGTGATGCTCTGATTTTAACATGTCCATGATGTGGCTTATTTAAGTTCATTATTTTAAGCACTGAAATGGGGGGGGGGAACGTGATGTTTCGGGCACTGCACACCTGGACTGCAACTGACCACCTTGACTACCTATCATATTGATTACTGGATCATCATCATCATCATGAACTAAAACCGGTAGATCACAAGTTTTTATGGGGGAGATTTCTGCAAACAGACTCAGACACAGCTACTTTGAATTTCTTTTTCTTTGGTTCCCAACTGGGGTCATTTACATCATCATATTCATCAACGTCACACACATTGACATCTTCTGCTTGGATGCTAGCATGTGGACTGCATGTTGCAACAACAGCAACATCATCATCATCATCATCATCATCACATTCATCATCAGCATCTACACCACCATCACCTGATATTTTTTCACCACACTGTGAATCACTGCATGGAAAATATGTGATGTTAAGTGCCACGGTGGACAGAATATCACATTGGATGCTATCGTTGACATGATTATCAGAATCCTCAGGTTCAGTTACTGGGAAGATATTGGGAGGGTATGACATCATCTATGCTGCCACTCACTTGCACTGCTTCACACTCAATATTTTTGGATATGGTACACTGGTTGGAATTAGAACTTGACACAACAATACTAATACTACCTCCACCACCACTAACACCAGTAACACTAACACCACTGGTTGGGAAAACATAATCTCCTCCAACTATGAGTGAAGCTACTGTCTGGGCAGTAAAAAAAACATTGCAAGAAAAATACCTTTCCTCAAATCAGCAATGCACTTCTGCGTCTGCATACTACAACCACACCCACAGACCATCTTACTGCCAACATTGCCATGACGAGAAACAGCTTTGCTTGCACGTCTCTTTGCAGACATTTTGGGGGATCAACCACAATATTATAACCAAATTCAGATTTTGATACGTTCAATCTCTGATTGGGGAGGGACACTGGATGTGAAGCCAAATAAACAACTGTGGCTTCAGCAACAGATAAGAGACTACTCTGAGATTGTCATGGAATTAAAACAACTTCAGTAACCAGTGGTGCTGATGAGGTCACAAAAACAATCCAATCTGGTAAAAAATACCTTTTGAGTGTGGGGGTGGAGGGGGCACTGAATGCAGACAGTGCAGATTTTTTACGGTACTACAAGCAGCAAAACTAAGAACAGATACCATGATCGCAGTACAAAATCAGGCAGCTGCAGTGGATAGCAGGTTCACACTGCTGCATCTGCAATTACACTAGTCTGTGGCACAATAAAAGGTGTATTATTTGGTGCACGCAACACTGCACACACACGCACACACAGAACAGTTTGTGTACAATGCTGAATGAGAAATGCATAGCAAATGCTAAAGTTCAGTGCTATGCCACATTACATATTGTAAATTTGTAATGTAAACAACCTGAACTTATGGACTGCTGCACCACATCCACACAACAAACAGCAAGAAAATGTCTACTATTACTGACAATATTACTGTGTGTACAGTAACACAGTCAGTTATATAACAAAAAATATAACCAAAAAACAAAGAAATCACTATTTCTCCAACTTAAACTACTTACACCAAAGATACGCCCCCCCAAAGCACACTTTCACTGTCTTTCACCACACACACTCAACATTCTAAAGTAACATTCAAAATCCACACAAAAACAAAAATGCTCCATGATATCAGCACAGGAGGGTTCCCCACAATCGATGAACTAAAGTTGGATCCCAAAACAAAATGCAAAAATGCTTTTTGAACAGCTTTTACAAGATTCCTATCACAGGCAGCTATAAGAGCACACTGTCTCCTACTCCTTCCTACTCATACTACCCCCGAACTGAGGCTGTGCAGATCAATATAGAGCCCATGTGACCTGAAATCCCATGAACCACTGCAAAATTCACCTTTGGAGCTCAAAAACAAGGCAAAGTGAGGTGAAGTGCACTGCCCGCAATGCACTTTGCCTTAAATGTGGTAGAGTAGTGATCTGGGGAGGTGGAGTAACGTGAAGTCATTGTTTCCAATGGACTTCGCGTTTCTCATTATAATGCGCAGTACTCCGCTTCATGTTGTGGAGCACTCCGCGAATCAGCCTTGCTTCGTGAATCATTTTTCGGAGTGGATTGAGCCCACTTCGCCCATCACTACTGGCTAGTTATAATTACAGCAATGGGTGTTGAAGAGGTGGCTCCAAAGAGCAATTTTAAATGGGGCAATTTTGGGTGTGTTGGTGACAGTGGCCGGGAGAGAGTTAAACCAGGAGGGGGCCCTGTGGCAGAAGGGATCTCTGTGCAAGGGAGGTTCTTGCTCTGGGTATCACAAGGATTGCTTTGTCCAAACTGTGGGTGGAGATAGTGGGGGAGGCAAGCTGTAGGAAGGTTGAGACACCCAGAGGGGGAGAGACCAAGCAGAATTTTCTTGGTAAGTAGGCAGGTCTGGTAGAAGAGTCTTTCTTCAAAGTTGAGGAGATTGGCAATGGAGTAGAGGGAGCAGGTATGGGTGAGTCTAGGGGCACTGGTTAGAAGCCTGAAGGCCTTGTTGAGGGAGAGTCAGATTTTATGGAGAGCAGTATTATCAGCAGCTCCTTATACTGGGAGCCCTTAGTCCACTAGAGACAGGATAGATAATGTGATGGCAAGCCAAAGAGCATTGGGAGGAGGCAGTCCTTGTGCCAGTAAAGGAGACCTATCTGGGTGTTAGTGGCAGCCGAAAGGGCATTTATGTGAGTGTGAAAAGTTAGGGCAGAGTAGAGGGTAATCCCTAGGTAGTTGTAGGTGGATACCTGCTCAAGGGGGTGTTGAGTGCTGGGAAGAATGAGGAGTGGTGCATTATTGATGGAGAGATTGAGATTAATGAAGGCCACTGCTCAATTAACAAGGGCTTTATTAGTAGATCAGTGGCATTCATTATTTTCCAACTTGCAAGCATAACATATAAAACAGTAATAAAAACCACTCCATTCATTTCAAGGAGGTACGCCTCAGCACTCTGATCTATGGACATCATCTCTTAAAGATTCCTGTCTCTTGCTCTCTTGTACTTAGGTAAGAGACTCCCTATTTATATCTATACTTTTTGGGTTGTCTGTAGCAGCATGGCCACACCTGCTGCAGTGTGTGTGCATGGGGGAGGGGTCTGCCATGTGGGTGGGTGTCGAGTTATTGCTACTTTTGTGTTGTCCCTTAAAGTCTGTTTGTGTGGAAGCATTCAAAACTATGGAGAGAAAATAATAGGAGTACAGGCCAGACAGAAGTAATTAAGTAGTTTTGTGGATAAGCGTGTGTATGGGGGTGTGGAAAAAAGACATGTGTTTCCATTGGTATATGTGCTACAGTTCAACTGTGCAGCTGAGATGAAGGGGGGCAAGAAAACTCAAAAGTATAACAGTGGCTATAAGCATGCTACATGCATGCAGATGTATGCAGATTTGTATTGAAGTACAATTGAGTCATACAGTATATGTGTAGGCAGTATAGCTTATTGATTAAAGGAACTGAATTCAAACCAGTAGACTTGGAGACATGAACACATGGGTTGAAACTGATCAGCTCCACTTGGTGTGATCCTGAGCAAGTCAGTTACCTTTTATGTGTGCAGTTATCAGTGACCACTTGCTTTCTGCATGCATGCCACATGCATGCAGACTATTCCAATTTAAAATAAGAAGTATGCTTTCCACACTTACTTGCTGCACACATGCCACATGCATGCAGTCGGTTCCAATTTAACATTTAAGTCATTCTTGCAGCATGCATATCACATGGGCAGTTTTATGTGTACAGTATGAAAACATTTCATATAAATATTTCTGTAAGGGAATGGCCAATTTTCCTGCTGAATAACAAGGTGAATTGTGCCTAATGGACTCTCCCCCACTGGTACCCTCCAGCTGTCTCCTCCCCACAGTAATACCCACACAACATAAAACTGGTACCTGAAAGAAAAACAACAGCTGGTGCAGAGCATCTGCTCTGTTTCTAACTTTAGCGGCTCCCTGTCCCATCTTTGAATGGCTTTTGTGAATGAATGGTGACGTCTTTGCTCATAGTAAACACCTGATTGGTTAAAATCTCAACCAATCAGGTTTTACAAGGAGCAACAAAGTTACTATTCATTCATTTGTCCCATTAGATTGGAGTTGGAGCCACTTGGAAGCAATGGCTGCTCTGCTGTTGGGGGCTGTGGCTGGAGCAGAGCCATTTATTTTTAATTTGTGGTAATGAGATGGGGGTGAGTGGGGACCAGAGATTGGGTGGGTGGGTGGGTGGGAGTGTGGAATGTCAGCCACAGACAGTGCCAACAACAAGACTTTGTGGGAGGAGGTATTGCAAGAATGGGGGGAAGGGATAGGATTTATCGCCACCAGCTCCCCAGCCCACACAAGCAGGGTGATATGTGTGTGTGTGTGTTGGGGAGAGATACTGTATGTTGGACCCCGGATGGTTGGATGGGTGTGAAAAAAAAAGATTTTGGAGGAGGGTGCTGCATGGCTAAGGGGGGAGGGGTTTTATTACCTCTGGCAAACCAGCCCAAGTTGCAGCAGGGTGGAGTGTGGGGGGGGCATGTAATTGTGTTTTTTGGTGTAGGGAGAGGCTGCATTGACAGCACAGTGTATGGGGAGCTCTTTTTAAACCTGGGATATTTTTTTAAATCCGCCAGTGAAACTGGCAGTTCTGCTGATCACTCTGTGAAATTTTTCATGCTGTGAATTTAGTAGACGTGCACCAGCTTCGCTGGTGGATTAAAACTTCGCCACATCTCAATACACCACCACTCTTCTTACCTTGATCCTGACGTATAATAATGAAACCAGAGATAAGAAAAGAAAAATCAAGGAGCCTGGGAGAGAGCCAAGATTCTGAGATCACCAAACACATCAGGTTAGAGGTTAACCATAAGTGGTTGCAACAGGTCGATGTTTGGGAGCAGGCTGCAGATGTTGACATGGGCCACACTCAAAACTTTGTGGTGAGGCGATGAAGGGGAAGGGCCAGGGATAAGCTCAATGTCTCCGGTACCTAAAAGCAACAAGGAGACAAGGAGCTTTACAGAACCTACAAGATGCTTATTGGAAGAGAAAGGAGGGGAAGAGTAGGATGGATAAGACTTAAAAGATAGGAAGGTAGGAGGTACCTGAAGATTTCAAGATGAAGGCAAGGATATGCAAGAACACTGCAGCTGGGATGCCAGGGATAGTGAGGTACAGCAGAGAGACTGGAGGAGTGGAGGATGGGAGGGGGTGAAGAAGGGTGGAGTGATAGGGGGAGATAAGGATACATGGAAGGGGAGGGAGGTGAGAGAAAACAACAAGAGGAAAAGAAAAAGTGTAAGGAGCATAATAGCCTAAGGGTAACAAAACTAAAACATACACTGCAGTGTAACACAGTTAGACTGGGAGGATACATTGCTCTCAGATGGAGCGAATGCTAAGATAGGTGAAATATGGTCTTAACCAGCTGTGGAGACCAGAATTAAAATTAGGTGCAAGGAGGATGGGAATAAATGAAACTATGAGGGGAAAATGAAATTATCTTAACTCTGGTATGAAGTACTGATCAAGACACAATAGACAATGTATGCTCCACCCAGACAGGGGGAGGATTAGGATTTAAAAAAATGGAATACATAAGCTAAACCCCAATAGGGGGAAGCTAGTAAAAAACAAAAGGAAATAAGGTCTAACCTAGAAAATAAATTAAATTAGACTTTCAAAGGAACTGAATTGGTTTCACAGTGGTATTATGGAAAAGCAGAATAAAACAAAAAATAAAATTTGGTTACACCCAGATAGGGAGAAGGCCAGAAAATGTAACTTTTAAGGGATAGGACTATGGGCCTCAGCTGAAGAGGAAGGGGAACAGTTAAATAAAAATAAGGAGTGTGAATTAACACAGATGGAAAGCAACAATAAGAGCACCTTCCATACAAATTAAATGAAGAAAATTACCACAGGAATATACAAAAATAAGGCAGTAATATTGAATAATGGTAGGCAGAAGAAATGAAAGCCATTTTAATTTCTAAGAAAAGCACATCAACATATATAGTTGCAGTTGTTTAAATACAATCACAGGAAAAATCTGTTGAAGAAATTATGACCTAATTACAATGGCAGTCCAAACAATAACAATTAAAGTCTTGGAGACACATTAGTGTGAAGAGGAAATGACACTATTTGCACTACTGAGGGCAGCAGCAGGCATACAATGAACAGACAGAGTGCCTGGCAGACAGCTACAGTACCTCCAAAGCTGATGCCTTTATGCTCTGGCCCTTTGGCTCTGGAATGCAGTGAAAGATTACTAAGGAATGGACCAGAAAGAGTGAGGAAGCCCCACACATCTCATTAGTAGTGGTGGGCGAAGTGAGCTCAATCCGCTATGTGAAGCGTTTCACGGAGCACAGGCGGATTCACGGAGTGCTCCACAATGCAAAGCGGAATACCTCGCATTATAACGAGGAACGCGAAGTGCATTAGAAACAGTGATTTCGCGTTAATCTGCCTCCACTGGTCACTACTCTTTCAATTCTTAAGGCGAAGTCAATTGGTGGCAGTTCACTTCGCCTTGTTTTTGAGCTCCGAAGGTGGATTTTGCAGTGAATTATGCGAGTTCAGGTCACATGGGCTCTATATTGATCTGCACAGCCTCAGCTCAGGGTAGTATGAGTAGGAAGGAGTAGAAGACAGTGTGCTCTGATAGCTGTCTGTAGGAATCTTTTAAAAGCTGTTCAAAAAGCATTTTTGCTTTTTTGGGGGGTCAAACTGTAGTTCATCAATTGTAGGAAACCCTCCTGTGCTCACATCATCGAGCGTTTTTGTTTGTGTGTGGATTTTGAATGTTAACTTACAACATTGAGTGTGTGTGTGGTGAAAGACAGTGAAGTGTGCTGTGTAGGGGAGGGGTGTATTTGTGTGTAAGTAGATTTAAGTTGGAGAACTAGCAATTTCTTTGTGTTTTGGTTATATTTTTGTTGTATGACTGTGTTACTGTACACAGTAAAACTGTCAGTAATAGTACAAATGTTCTTGCTGTTTGTTGTGTGAATGTGGTGCAGCATTTCATAAGGTCAGGTTGTTTAAATTACAAATTTACATTACGTGGCAGTACACTGAACTTTCGCATTTGCGTCGCATTCCTCATTCAGCATTGTATACAAACTGTTCTGTGTTGTGTGTGCAGTGTTGCGTGCATCAAATATAATGCACCTTTTAAAATTTGTGACACAGACTAGTATAAGTGCAACTAAGCGCAGCAGTGTGAACCTGCTATCCAATGTAGCTGCCTGATTTTGTACTGTGATTGTGTTCTCTGTTCTTAGTTTTGCTGCTTGTAGAGCCGTAAAAATCAGCACTGTCTGTATTCAGTGCTCCCCCCACCCCCACGCTGAAAAGGTATTTTTTACCAGACTGGATTGTTTTTGTGACCCCATCAGCACCACTGGCTACTGAAGTTTTTTTAATTCCGTGACAGTATCACAACACAGTAGTCTGTTATCTGTTGCTGAAGCAACAGTTGTTTATTTTGCTTCACATCCAGCCAGCATCCCTCCAGTCAGAAAGTGAACGTTTCAAAATCTGAATTTGGTAATAATATTTGTGGTTGATCCCCAAAATGCCTGCAAAGGGGCTTGCAAGTAAAGCTGTTTATGGCCATGGCAATGTTGGCAGTAAGATGGTCTGTGGTCATGGTAGTAGTACACAGACGGAGAAGTGCATTGCTGATGTGAGGAAAAGTATTTCTCCTGCAATGTTTTTTTACAGCCCAATCAGTAGCTTTACTCATAGTTGGAGGAGATGATGTTTTCCCAGCCAGTGGTGTCAGTGTTACTGGTGTTAGTGGTGGTGGAGGTAGTATTAGTATTGTTGCACCAAGTTCTAATTCTGACCAGTGTACTGTATCCAAACATACTGAGTGTGAAGCAGTGCAAGTGAGTGACAGCGCAGATAATGTCATACTTCCCAGTAACATCCCATTAACTGAACCTGATTCTGATGATCATGTCAACGATAGCATACCATGTGATATTCCTTCCACCATGGCATTTAATGTTACGCATTTTCCATGCAGTGATTCACAGTGTGGTGAAAAACTATCAGGTGATGGTGGTGTAGATGCTGATGATGAATGTGATGATGCTGATGATGATGATGTTGCTGTTGTTGCAACATGCAGTCCACATGTTAGCATCCAAGCAGAAGATGTGGATGTGTGTGACAGTGACGTTGATGAACATGATGATGATGTAAGAGACCCCAGATGGGAACTGGAGGAAAAGAAATTAAAAGTGGCTGTGTCTGAATCTGTTTGCAGGAATCCCACCACCCTCCCCATAAAAACTTGTGATTTTCCGGTTTTAGTGGATGCTGATGATGATGACGACCCAGTACTCAATGTGATAGATAGTCGTGGTGGTCAGTTGCAATCCAGGTGTGCAGTACCAGAAACATCATGTGCTGCCCCCCCATTTCAGTGCTTAAAATAACAGACTTAAATAAGCCACATCATCATGGACATGTTAAAAGCAGAGCATCACATTCCCTTGTTTGGGATTTTTTTGTTCAAGATGCAAACGATGATTCAGTTGCAATCTGACAGGTTTGCCATGTGTGTGTGAGTCGAGGTAAAAGGGGAGCCATCTTGGGACAGGTGGACAGCATACACATCTTAAGAACAGGCAGTTGGCACTGTGGACCCAGCACAAGCTGGCAACTAATACCACAGTGGGTCGTTCACCCGTGTTACTGGCAACCATAGCCAGCATGTTATCCCCTTCCATGACTGTTAAGCCCAGAAGGAAATTAAATGTGTGCAGTAGTGCGGTAATAAGAGCAGAGCATTACTACAGGCATGGTGAGGTGGAGGACCATAATGACTCTGAAATGTTGTCCAGTGCTGGTGAGAGTAGCAGTTTTTGTGGCGGTGGTGGTAGTGAATGTAGTATGTCTAGTGCAAGTGGTACATCAAACCCGGATGGCAAATCTGGAAAAATAACATCATTTCTGGGTTTGTCATCATAACCTGTGCAACCATCTTCATCAAATGTCCACACTCCACCCCCTGCCAATGCCATTCATCACAGAGCACAACCACTTGTGACTAACAACACACCCCGTGTAAAACATTTAAGTCAGCCCACATAACAGAGTGTTTTTGCACATAAGCTGAAGTACTCCTCCCAATCATACAGTGTCACATGAACTTAATGCTGCTGTAGCAGAAATGCTGGCAATTGATCTTTTGCTCTTCTCCTTTGTAGAGAATTCTGGGTTCTGGTGGTTTGCTGCCCGTGCCTGTCCAAAATGGAAAGTCCCATCCAGGACATACTTTTCTACCTGTGCAGTTCCTGAGTTGTCCAGCACTGTCTCAGACTCAGTAAGACATACCCTTCAACATTCCTCCTCTCCCTTCATCCATTTAAGTATGGATATGTGGACAAGTGGCAAAACAGCTGGGAGTTCATATCTGTGCATGACTGCACAGTGGGCATAGGTGCCGGGGGTTGTTTGTGAATAATCAGTGTAGTAAGGTGGATTGTCGCCGTAACAATCTTCCTGGAATGTGCCAGCATGCAACAATTGCTATGCACAGTGTGACCTGTTGATACACTGGTGAGAACATGTTGAACATGGTACTGACTGAAACTGACAGATGGCTAAACCCTCTGTCCCTGAGAGCTAGGTTCATAGCAATTGACAGTCAGTCAAATGTGGTGAAATGCATCATGAATGGTGTTTTTTTTTTTCGTGTTCCATGCATGGTCCACTGTTTTAATCTTGTGGTTCAGGAGTTTCTGCATCACCCTAACATAGAGGAAATGCTGACCATTGCACGACGTATCTGCTCTCACTTTTCAAGATCTGGAAAGGCCCGTGACTAACTGCAGCAGTTGCAGATACAAAACAGCCTGCCTCAGCACCACTTGAAGCTGGAAATTGTCACCCCGATGGAACTCCTTGTTACACATGGCAGAGAAGATGTATGAACAATACAAAGCCATCTCAGAATATCTTGTTATGCACACTAGCCGTGACAGTTCTGGGGCCTCCATATCTATGATGACTGAACAGTGGTGTCCCGTGGACTCTGTAATAGCAATTTTGTGGCCTTTTGAACATGCCAAACAGGCAGTGAGTGGCGAGTCTGCCTCCATTAGCCAATCAATTCCACTGTTGCGGGTGCTGAGGCAGACATTAGTGAATGTACAGCATAGCCTTGATGTTGCCGGAGACGGTAGTAGCAGTATGTTGCTGCAACACATGCTGACAGTATTCGATCAAAATCGTCACATTGTGAGCATTCAGCGTAGTGACAGCTTTGCCATGGCAACAGTGCTGGACCCATGATACAAATGTGGAATTGCATCAATACTGGAGGGAGGGCCTGAATATTTATTTTATTTATTTATTTAGTTTTTGTTGACCGGGTAAGTGCACTAGACAAATCCTGCCTATTTTCAGGCACGACCCGGGGGAGGGGGATACAGATGAATGCCAACTGACCTTGAACCAGATTAAGCTGTTGGTGGTATTTTTAGTGAAATGAGGGAAATTTGGCCAGGACACCGGGGAAATTCCCCTACTCTTTTTGATAAGTGCCATGGGATCTTTAACATCCACCTGAACTACCACCAATCCAGGCAGATGGGACCTCGGTTTAACGTCTCATCCGAAAGACGGAAAAGGTAAATAATATCAGTAGTCAACTGGTGCACTTGGTTCAGGTGGCACAGAAGTCACATGCCAAGGTCAGCAAACCTCAGCAGCATAATGCGGCTGAAGGTGTAGCTGGAGGACCATCAAGCATATCTTGCAAGGGGAAGGGGACTGCAGTTCCAAGTGGTCTGTCATCCAACGTGGCTGGCATCAGCCAACTTTGGGAGACTTTCTCCCAAGCGGGTATTTGTGAAATAAATGATTCGGGAGAAGAGGATGATGCATTAACAACTGGACTTAGTGCGGCACAGAGAATGGTTGAGTCATATTTGTCTGAAAACAGGCATCTGACAATAACTGAAGATCCTCTTTTGTACTGGAGTGGAAAGGTCAGTGAATGGCCAGAGCTGACTGCAGTGGCACTAAAGTACCTCACATGCCCATCCTCCAGTGTAAGTGTTGAGAGGGTATTCAGCTCAGCAGGTGCAATAGTCAGGGATCGTCGGACAAACCTGTCTCCTGCAAATGTTAGTTTACAAACATTCATTAAAATGAATGAGAGGCACATACCAGCACAGACTGCAACCTCGGTATTCATACACCGGCCTAGTCATGGTGGTCTTGCTGATCTGGAAATGGAGCATCCTGGTGGCACTGGCACTGGCTGTCTGAAACGGCCCACCACTGATGTAGATGATGACACAATGGAGAAAGAATTTCCCAGTGGTCAGACTTCAGACATCGATGACTGTGAGGGCAGTTTTCTTTATGAGGATGATGATGTGGTTAATGTTGGCAGGTTTTAACAGCAGTATTTAAAAGGCGATGTGCCCTCCCCAACCCGGACCACCACCACCACTGAGACTGATTTTATGCAAGTCTGCCACCATGAGTCTGTCTGCCCTTAATGGCCCACCACCACCACCACCGGGACTGATGTTATGCAAGTCTGCCACCATGAGTCTGTCTGCCCCCCACGGACCACCACCACTACCACGGGGACTGATGTTATGCAAGTCTGCCACCACCATGAGTCTGTCTGCCCCCCCACGGACCACCACCACCACCGGGACTGATGTTATGCAAGTCTGCTACCATGAGACTGTCTGCCCCCCATGGACCACCACCACCATCACTGGGACTGATGTTATGCAAGTCTGCCACCACCATGAGTCTGTCTGCCCTCCACGGACCACCACCACTACCACCAAGACTGATGTTATGCAAGTCTGCTACCATGAGTCTGTCTGCCCCCCACAGACCACCACCACCGGGACTGATGTTATGCAAGTCTGCCACCACCATGAGTCTGTCTGCCCCCCACGGACCACCACCACCACCACTGGGACTGATGTTATGCAAGTCTGCCACTATGAGTCTGTCTTCCCCCCACGGACCACCAGTCCACCAGTGCACCACCACCACAATCTTCTTAATATTTAAACCATAAAGTGAGTACGTGCACTCATGTTTGTTATGCTGCCTCACTTCCTTAAGTTGTATGTTTTGTTTTCTGTAGCTTTTCAGAGCCACAATGGCAAAACACATACAGTACACTTCTTTTGTTTCTCTTATAGGAGAACAAAAACAGGCTCCATTGCTAATACTCGTTGGGAAAGATGCTGTAGCTATACCGTACAAAGAGGAACCGATGTAATGTCCATGTGAAATCCATTCTGGTAAGTATGACGATATTATTTCATCCATTTCATTGCTTTGTAAAGACTACTGTAAATATTGCACACAACAGGTTGTCTTAGTAGTTGACAAGATGTGTCTCTGAAATGTGACTTGACAATAGGGATTGAGATTTGAGAACCAGGGAGGGTCACATAACAATGAAGTTGTAACTTGTAAGAAGTCATTCATTTCTTTTTTTAGGAAACTTCAAGATGCTTTGTTGTTCTGTCAAAGTGGCCTTATCCAAAAAACTTCTTCAACATCAGGCACACCCCTCTCCCGAGCTTGGGCACGCATGAAATGTGCAGAAGTCGTGTCATTAGGTGACCATGACCATCACTAACAACTGGACTCCAGAAGGATGCTGATGAAATTTGTGAAGTTGTAAAAAAATAAGAAACCATTACAGACAAAACTGAAAATATGATTCCCCCCCCAAAAAAGGAAATACTTACCTTCATGTGCATGAGAGTTATCCGTTTCCATTTAAGTGCAAAAAATGATCATTGAGCACTGGAATGTGCACACCAACAGTTTATAAGTCACCTGTGTGATGCAGAACAATAGCATGAGTACAGGTCCATGTCAAGTTCAACCCATCTCATCATCACCTACAAAATACACAACTATATATACTGTATATATCAGACAAAGAACCTCTGTGCACAAACACTGAGGCAAGGGTTACCCCAAAGGGCATTTGGCTGGGAAGCCAAGTTTCAAGAAAATACAAACTCACACATGCCCACACAATGCAAAGCATCATGGGCTGCATATGCAAATCACCACAGAATGTTATGCTGGTCCAACTTTAAGCAGAATTGCATGGTGCCGAAAGGCCTCTCACACAGTTTGCAAAGGGTGCTAACAGAAAACATAGACACGTGTTTCATCCTACCAGGACTCATCAGCATGCCTCATCTGTTTGACACCCCAGTGGAATGGACCAGCTACCCTAAGACAGTGTGTCTTGGATATGTTGTGGTGAACCCATTAAAATAAAAAAACATTTAAAAGACAAGGGTTACCCCAAAGGGCATTTGGCTGGGAAGCCAAGTTTCAAGAAAATACAAAATCACACATGCCCACACAATGCAAAGCATCATGGGCTGCATATGCAAATCACCACAGAATGTTATGCTGGTCCAACCAACTATTATCCGCTGTGTCCTGTTATCCAACCAGTGTTTTACCCAGGCTACCACCCTAGGACCCATTCCCAGGCTGGCTAATTTGTTTTTTAATCTTTTGTGCTGGACTGTGTCAAATGCTTTGCTAAAGTCTACATAGGCCATGTCCACAGCCCCTCTCTGGTCTACTGCTTTTGTCACCCAGTCAAAGAAATCAATTAGATTTGTCTGACACGACCTTCCCGCTGTGAATCCATGCTGCCTTGGGTCCTGTGCCCCACTGGCCTATAGGTACTCAACAATTCTTTCCTTCAGATGTGATTCCATCATTTTCCCTACCACTGAGGTCAAACTGACAGGTCTGTAGTTTCCTGCCTCTGTCCTGCTCCCACTTTTGTGAAGGGGAATCACGTCTGCCCTCCTCCAGTCCTCAGGTACTACCCCATCCTCCCATGATTTATTAGAAAGGGAAGTCAGTGGTGTTACTGGTTCTTCCCTTAGTTCTTTTAAAATACTGGGGTGAATCCCATCAGGCCCCATTGCTTTATCCACCTTCAGTTTAAGAGTTCTTTCAGAACCCTTTCTTCTGTGAAAGGACTAATATCAACCCCCCTATCCAGAGTGCTTCTATTGACCGGATTAGGTATTTCCCCCTGCTTTTCCACTGTGAATACTGAGCAGAAGTATTCGTTCAGTATCCCCGCTTTTTCACTGTCACTCTCTGCCCAGCCACCTTCCTTTTTGTTCAGCCTCAGTATCCCTGCCTTAGTCTTTCTTTGCTCCCTAATGTACCTATAAAAGGTTTTATCCCCCTTCTTAACCGAGTTGGCTATCTTTTCCTCGGTTTGGGCCTTTGCTATTCTGACTGTCTTACCCACTTCCTTCTGCTTTAACTGGTACAGTTCTCTGTCCTGCTCCTTCTGTGTTTCCTTATACTTCCTGAATGCTATCTTTTTTCCCTTACCTTCCCCGCTACTTCTTTTGAGAACCATAGTGTTTTTTTCTTTCGTTTTGATTTATTTGCTTCACACAAAGACTTGTTGCCTCTGTGATTGCAGTTTTGATGTTTCCCATTTGTTGCTGCACTCCACCTTCTTGCCTGTTTGCTAGTGCTTTTCTGAGGCACTCTCCCATTTTGACAAAATCAGCCCTCCTGAAGTTCAGTACCTTCACTTTTGTGTGGCTTGACTCTACTGCTAAGTTTATCGTGAACCACACTGTTTGGTGGTCGCTTGTTCCCAGATGGCTACCCACTTCAAGATCAGAGATCCTCTCTCCATCCTCATTTGAGAGTACCAGGTCTAAGATTGCTCTCTCCCGAGTGGGTTACAAAACTAGCTGTCTGAGGCATGCCCCTGTATGGCATCGAGAGTTGCCCTGCTCTTGGACGTGGCTGCAGCAAAGGTACTCCAGTCAACATATGGCATATTCAGGTCCCCCATCAGCAATATCTCCCCTTTTTCTGCCATCCCAAGGATGCCTTCTATCATTTCCTTATCCATTTCCTCCCCCTGAGATGGGGGTCTGTATACAACCCCTGTGCAGATCGTGGAGCCATTTTCAGTCTCCAGGGTGACCCACAGTGCCTCCTCTCCTCCCTGTTTACCCTTTAATTCTGTTGCTTTTATCCCTTCCCTTAAATATAGAGCTACTCCTCCTCCTCTTCTTCCCTCCCTGTCCCTCCTGTAGATTGTGTACTGTGGTATGATGACATCCCAGTCATGGTTCTCTGTGTACCATGTTTTTGTGACCGCCACAGTATCCAGGTATCCCTCTTCCATCAAGGCAACCATTTCAGGGAGCTTTTTACCTAGAGTACAGGCATTGGTACTCATTACCCTCCATTTTTTTATGGCTTTATTTCTTTTTGCCCCATCCCTGTCCCTACTGCCTTTGTCTTTTTCTCCATTTACCCCTGCCCTTCTCCCTATCGACTGCTCTATTTTGGTGTTTACCTCATTAATTACCCTGATTTTGGGGGGGCAGGATTTCCTTTCTCCTCTTCAGTGCCTCCCCCCTTGGCTAGTTTAAATGCTTGCCACTGAAGCATTTAAACCTACCACCTAGGATCCTGGTTCCCCTCCAGGATAGATGCAGACCATCGTGCCTGTATAGGCCTGCATCCCTCCAGGTGGAGCCCCAGTCCCCAATGAAACCAAATCTCTGAGCTCTGCACCAGCTTTTCAACCAGTCATTGAATCCCATGGTACGGAGTGCCCTAGCTTCATCCATGCCATAGGCAGGTAGCACTTCTGAGAAAGTTACCATGTGTGCTACTTGTTTAAGGCCCCTCCCCAACTCTGGGGGTTGCAGAATCCTGTGCTGTCGCTGTATATCCAAAAGCTCCTCTCACCTTACCAACTGTTGCAATGAGGTGAGGAGCAGACTGGAGTGCTCAGGTGTCACCTGGTTTCCTGTGCTGAGAATCACGCTGTTTAGGGAAGCCACGATGAGCAGTCTAAATCTATCCTCAGACCACTCGTCGGCAGAGAAATCAAGGTCCACTCCCTTCTGGTGACCCCTGGGCTTGTGGCAATTAGCTGCTAAGTCACTCGATGCAGCAGTTAAAAGCCAGGACTGATGCACTGGAAAAAGGACCATGAGGTGCTGTTGTGAGGTGGGGCCAGTCTGTGCAGCTTGCAAGGCTGAGACTGGATCCCACCACTGAAAATGACAGTCGGAATTATCCGTTTTTTCTGTCCTGGATTCCAGAATTCGTGATAATAAAAAAAGAAACTTACAGTCTCTTCAGCCCTGCCATGAGTGGCGGGGCTTCTGCTGCACACTGTCTGCTTCAGAAAAGGCAGGAAGTAAACTGGCAACAACCGGATGTGGAGGGCTCCTTACTCCCCCCTGCTGCACAATGTTGAATCCTGCCTAGTGATGTCATCAGGAGGTGGATTGTATGTTTATGATGTACTGTATGTAGTGATGCTCGGATAGTGCCTTTGTGGATCCTACTGTGATCTGTCAGATAGTGGCAGTATCTGACCTGGGATCTGACCTAAGTCAGAGGTCAGATCCCAGATCAGATCCCACATTATCTGAGGTTAGATCCAGGGATCTGATGTCATATCCAGTGCTGAATCCAGGGATCTGACATTGGACCCAGGGGATCTGACCTGGATCCTGGATGGTCAGATCCACGTTTGGATAGTGCTACTATCTGAGTAGATCCACTGTCTAGCCAAACATCAGGTATCTGGTGGCATCCTAATTTATAGGATACTACAGTATTTGAGCAACATAACTGTATGTAATGCAAATCTGAACATTAGGCTGATGTACACAAATGATTAAACAGGTCATGTTACCAGCTGACTGTAAAAGGCTGACTGTGCCAAGGTCAGGCAGTGGAGAGCTGAGAGCTGGAATGAATGGATCCAGTTTCTTGAGCGGCAGTGGGAAAACTAGCCTGCAGTTCACCTGAGGCTAGGGTTGATAGTCGATGCTTGTCAATTCTGTGAGAGATGGACTAGTGCTAGCCCAGACTAGAGGAAGAACCAGTGCTTAAAGAGCGAATAATTAATCTGGTAAGGATGTATAGGCAGGTGCCAGAGAGCCTGAGGGAAGTTGTCACTGGATGCCAATGGGCTGAGTCCATCACTCCTGGTTTAGTTGCACCACACTGCTAAAGGGGTTGGACTACCAGAACAAAGTGATCTGCTTAGGTGAATCCTCTGTATCAGCTCATCCTGTTCTGAGTAAATTCCCAAGTTATACAAAATTATCCTTTGCTTTTTGTTTATTCGTATCCATCTCTGTCAGTAAATTGGACTGTTTTATGGGACATTTTCTTTTTCATCAAGCTTTTTTCTCTGTCCTGGATTTGGCTGGGCTATCAGCACCAATGCACACCCTACCTTTTACTGTCTTCCCAAGGATTCACCTCCAAAATACCCCACAGATTCCCCCCATGGAGGGGCCAGGAGAGGGGAGGGCCATCTTCTCTGGAGCACCCAGATGAGGTGACAGTTCTAGGCGACAGTGCAGGCCAGCTGGTAGGTTGGGATTAATTCTCTGGCTCCAGGTATTTAATCTTTTCTGTTTCCCCGTCTGTTTTTGCAACTTTTTGTGGTAAATGCTCCTTCCTTTAGCATTACATTCCTGTTAGGCTAATGGGATATGATATTGGCTCACTATTCAAAAGTACAGGTTTTTTGACTTTGCTTCATGCCAAATCCTTGCCCTGAGTGCAAATTAACACAAGGCATAATGTTTGCTGTACTCTATCAAGCACTGTGCACAGTGTAAGTGCCTACAGTACAAACTAAGACACTAATAAATGAGCTCAGAGCAGAGTACAAGTTAACCCCCTGCAGGCCACATAAATAAATGTGGCCATTGTGACACAACAGAATATTAAGGAGCAACAGCAGTTAAGGCACTCCAAAGCAGACAGCCCTATAACTATAACTTGCAGCATTCAAACGTTACCATGCAGATTACGGAAATTCACATGGAGGCCCCTATAGGTCATTAGCATGTCGTTACTTAATGTTCCCATTGACATCTGAGGATCAAACATTTGCTTCTTGGATTGTGGGGGGATATGTATTCTGATGCCCCCCCCCCACTACACCAAATCCTGGTCCCAGTAGTGTAATTGTCCAACAAAGTCCCTAGCTCTAGCATGCCCCTCTGATCTGAAGTCCCAGTGTCAGCATACTTAATTTATCACTGGCTTTAGTGGTACTCTCTGCCATTCATTGGGCCTGTTTATTTTAAAAATGTATTTGCCCTTGGTGGTTGGGTGGCACCCCCCCAATTCTAGGTCCCATATATGTTTAACAAATTAATTATCCATAGTACTTCACTGATACATCCTCATGTTTTGCAATCCCATAGATGTTTAATAGATTAGTTAGGCGTTGTAGTCCAGTAGTCTGCCCCCCCCCCATAGTTCACACCTCCGACCCTAGACAGCGATTGGAACATACCCACCACTAACCTCCATTGCCGGCCTCTGTCTGAGTTATGCAATTCCAGTGTTGCTACACTAACACATAAAGTATAGTGATATAGTACTTGCAGGATGGCTCATCAAAACCATAGACGCTCTGTAATTTTGGCAAGCCTTCTCACAAGTACTGGATTGTTATGCTGTACATACCTGTATAGTGATACTGGACTTGCGTGAAGCAGATGCTGGCTGGCTGTGGAGGAGAGCAGTAGGTATGTACTAGCTGCTGTCTAAGGAGGACCTAGGGGTGTTGGGTGTCACAGAATTATTAATGATCAATGGGACTGGGGAATGGGCGGGAGATGCCATTGGACTATTATGGGTAACAAATTTATTAAAAATCTATGGCATCGGGGAATGGGATGGGGTGTCACTGGACTACCAATGATAAATAATTTATTAAACATCTACAGGACCAGTGAAAGGGACGCTGTGCCACCAAGTTAGGAGGTATTAATAATATTTTGACCATCTAAGAGATAAGGGAATGGGGGGACCACTGGAGGATTCACTCCCTGTCCCTGCCTGGTGCCATAGCTTGGAGGGACAGGGAGCAAATCCTCAGGATCGTGGAAGCAGCTGCACAGGGGAGGGAGCTGGATGTCATTGTCCACCTAGGAACAAATGACATGGCTGGAAAAGGAATCAGAACAGTGTAGGAGGAGTTTGTGGAGTTAGGGAGGTGCCTTAGACAAGTAGCAAGCATGATAACCTTGTCGGAGGTGTTGCCTGTCTATGGTATGGGTGAGGCTAGGGTGCTCCACACCATCGGCTTCAATCAGTGGTTGAAAAACTGGTGCAGAGCTCAGGGTTTTGGCTTCATTGGGGACTGGGGGTCCACCTGGAGGGATGCAGGCCTATATGTGAGAAGGCAGTATGGAGGACTGGGGAATACTGGGATGCATAGAGAGTGGCATCACCAGTATAAAACAGGAAGTTTTTATCCCTCTGTACAGACATTTGGTGAGACCCCATTTGGAGTACTGTGTGCAGTTCTGGAGACCCCATCTCCACAAAGACATAGACAGGGTGGAGGCTGTCCAGAGGAGGGCAACCAAAATGGTGCAAGGTCTGCATCAGAAGACATATGAAGAGAGACTAAAGGAGCTTAATATGTATATCCTCAAGGAAAGGAGGGAGAGGTGGGACATGATAGAAACTTTCAAGTACCTCACGGGAATCAACAAAGTCCAAGATGGTAGCATCTTTCAGAAAAAGAGATGTGCAAGAACAAGGGGTGCAATTTGAAGATAGAGGGGGGTACGGCTCAGAGGTAATGTGAAGAAGTATTTTTTCATGGAGAGGGCTGTGGATGCATGGAACAGCCTTCCTGAGGAGGTCAGGGAGTCAAAAACAGTTGGGGAATTCAAGAATGCATGGGACAGACATAAGGCAATTCTAGTGGGGGTTAGGAGGAAGTAGGCTGTTGGTTACCTAGGATCTGCAGCTTATCCATTAGGTAGGGAAATGTGCAGACTGGGTGGGCCAAGCAGTCCTTATTTGTCATCAAATTCTATGTTTCTATGTTTCTAGATATAATAAATTAAGTATAATGATAGTGGAACTGGTAATGGTGGGATACCAGAGCAGCCAGGGAAGATTTATTGTACATTAATGGAGTTGGGGACAGAGATTAATGCACATCACTGAGTAGATAGCTGAACATAGGTTTTGGAAATGTAAACTACTGCTGTGCAGTCAGCCTGTTAGCAGGTCCAAAACCATTTAAATATACTAGTGTGCTGTTTATTCATCTTGGCACCCCTCATTTGAATGCCTGTCTGGTTCTATTAAATGCTTCTGTGCTAAAAGGTAAACACCATGATAATTGTGTGTTTGAATATGGCACCAGGCACGCTAACTGAATTCCAGTCACATAAAGCACTTAGTACGGAGCTAACACTTTGAAGATCTGGCCCAGATTTGTGAATTATATGCAGAAATGCTAAACATATCTAAAAATGATGTTTTTGAAAGTGTTCCCATGTTGTCAGTTGTTCTTTTTACATGCTAAGACCTCGCTAGGCATATACTGTACTGTACCAGTGTTTGACAGGGCACCTAAGGAGGATAAGTGGAACAGAGAGGACCAGTCTCATTGTTGGTGGTGTAAGCAGTGAAACTGGAACCTGGTTGCCAGCATAGCCAGCAGCAACAAGTTTGGGTAAAGTTCTAGTGGGTTATTTGAACTCCTCCCCCCATGCAGTTAACAGTTAGCCTGGAACAAAATAGTATACTATAGTGTATGTTAGAACATTGTAAACTGTAGAAATCCATCATTTACTAGTGTTGTTGTACCATCAATGAGATGTCAAGAGGTTGTTATACCATTGATGGTACATCTCATCGATGGTACAACAAGATGGAATTAGGTTGAGCAGCCATCCCCTAGGTATCTCAAATGATTGAGCGGTCAGAACACAGTTTGAAGCCATGCTGCCACTTACAGTTGCTGATTGCATTGTCTAAGCTGACTCAGTCATTTAAAAAAACCTGCTGTGCAGAAACAATGACAACACTACCATTATTAAGCCCGGATAGCCTGGTCTGCAAAATCTTTATCGAGCAACAACAAAATAAGCATACCATAAAGAAGACAGACTCAGACATGAGAATGCTTAAAGCTTACCTTGCTGACCTTGGTGAGATCCGTAGCACTGGAGAGATAACACCTAATGAGCTTAACACATTCATCGTGGACTTCCTATACAAAATAAAAAGAAGCGACGGGACCGAGTAGCAACAGTCAACTCTGAAGGGTTTGTTAGGTAGCATAGATCACTACCTCCTGCAGATTAATTATGGCCATGTTATTTTCCATGGAAGCAGTAAAGACATTTCAGAGACATTGTCTATGCTGTCAGCAAAACAAAAATATTTTCAAAAGTTGGGCAAAGGCAGCAAACCTAACAGGGCAGAAGCCCTCTCGCCATCAGACATTAAAAAGTTGTATACAAGCAGAACCTTGGGTCAGCAGCATAGCCTTGTAACCCTTTAAATGGCCTCTACTATACATTAAGAACAGCAGAGCAGTATGCCCTCAGGTGGGGAGACCTATGCCTACTGACTGACATGTATGGCAACCAGTTTATTGAGTACACAGAGAGGCAGACAAAAATAAGAGCTGGTGACAACCCCAGGAACATTAAGGCTGTTAAGACCAGAATATATGAAAGCAAAGAAGACCCTAAAAGAGATCCTGTAAATGCATAGACTGTTTATGCCTCTCAAAGATCTCAAAACACACTGGACATTGACTCTCCCTTCTGCCTGGTTCCCAGCTTGTACATCAAGCCAGGTGTCACCCTATGATTCAGGTCAATGACACTAGGAGAAAATAAGGTGTGCACAATGATGCAGGTCATAAAAACATCTGCTGGGTTACCTGATTGCTGAAAAAAATGCATCACAAATCACTCTATTCGTAAAACTGCAATCCAGAAGCTTGTGAATGGTGCAGTGTCCCCCATGGAGGTCCAGCAAGTTTCTGGAAATAAGAGTCTGCAATCCACAAATACATACAGTTTCCTGTCAGAGGCCTAAACAAAAGACATTCTGAGATTTTTATGGCCATGTTTCAAGAGATAATCAGCAGCCTTCCTCCTCAATGTCAAGTGCTGTAGTGTCAATTTCACAAGCAAGTCCCCGAAAAACAAGCTAAAAAAGTTTTCACTTTTCCCCCTGTCCTGACTTAACAAATTTTAACTTATTTGAGGATAACTGCATTTTCCAGCAGGGCATCATGATGAACTTTCACAATCACTTCGGCCCACAGAAGAGGAAAAGAGTAGCCATCAGTTCTGACTCATCCTCTGGCAGTGATGCCTAAACAGTGAGAATGTTTCTGGTGTTTTATTTCTCTGTTCCATAAACCCCCCCATCCAAAAACCCCATCCCAGTCACCCACTGTTTGGTTTGTTGTGATAGGTAAAGATGTGTTTCTGCAGGCTATCAAATTAATGTTTGTTGTTTCCCTCTTTGTGGTTCATGTGTGTCTATCTTTCAGGTCGTTTATCGATGAAAAGGGGAAAAAAAAGTCTTCCACATCTCATTCATATCCTTAGCAGTGCCCACAGTTTTATGGCAAACTTTATTGGACATATAAGTTATATGATGTAGCTTAAGTTATAACTTTGCGTTAGCTGTCTATTTTTTTACCCGTTGGCACCGAGTAAAATTAATCTAGTTGTTTTTTTTGGTTTTTTTTGCCCATTGACTCTGAGTCAAATAAAACATTTGTTTGCATTCCTATTCATTGTGTGTCCATTCTCTTTCATGTTCACGAACAGTGAAGACCATCACATAAGGTAAGAAATCATCAAGTAGTGCTAACATAAAATATTGTTTGGCTTAGCTATTAAAGAAAGGCTGTAAAGTCAAATAAGGTGACATTGATGCCCATACACTATAAAAGACAATGAATGGGCATCGATGAACAACTATGCTAAGCTGGCATCTCGTGGTTACTTTGGCAACTTTTGTAAACCTCTTGAGCTATGCTCTTGAGGTTTACATGAGTTGCCAAGATAACCACTCAATGCCAGCATAACATGGTTGCTCATCAATACTCATTCATATCCTCTACGTACTGTACTGGTGTCCATTTTACTTTAGCTGCCCAAAACAAAATCTGGCCAGAGCTGATAGTGCTGCAGGCAAGGAATCTGGAGAAAAAATATTGAAAATTACCAAAGTTATGAACCTGCTTTCACAAAATGTAATGTAGGCTCATAAATTTGTTTTGTAATATTTTTGCACCAACTTTTCAACATAACCTTATTATGTCCCTACCTCATGAAGAAGGACAGAGAAAATTATCAATTTCTGGACTAAAGGTGATTTTGTGCAGGGACTGCAAAATCAGCTTATGGGATGCAAAAACACATTTTGGCCAGAAGTTAAAAAATGACAGCTATCACATTCAAGAGGTGCTATAAAGAAATAGCTATGTTAAAAATTTGGGGTAAAAATATTGAATATTACTAAACTTACGAACCTGCATTTTGAAAATTCAACATAGCCTCATAACTGTTTTTTTAATATATTTTTACACCAAATTAAGAACATAGCCTTCTTATGACCCCACCTCATGAACAAGGGCAGAAAACATGTTCAACTCCTATATGAATGGTGATTTCATGCAGGGACCACAAAATCACCTTTTGGGATGTAAAAAAAACAGTTTGGGAATGATTTGAAAAATGACAGCTGTCACATTCATGAGGTGCTGAAAACATATGGCTATGTTGTAAATTTGTGGCAAAAATATTGAAAATGATCAAAGTTGAGAGGCTGCATTTGCAAAATTCAATCTAGGCTCATAACTTTGTTGTTGATTAATATTTTTACACCAAATTTTCAACATAGTCTTCTTCTGACCCCACCTCATAAACAAGGGCTGGGGCATTTTTCAGCTCCTGACTGAAAGGTGATTTCACACGGGGACCATGAAATCACATTTCAGGACAGATTGGACCAATGTCAGAGCAATTGTTCATCAGGTGGGGACCTAAAAAAGGCATGTTGAAAATTTGGGCCAAAAATATGCCTGTTATGCCACTAAGTTCAAAACACCATTGAAATACATTGAATTGCATTACTGTTTCTTCAGTTTGTGGTCCCTCTTTGAAGAGTGAAGATGTGTCTACGGTCCAGAGAGGATTACAGCATTGGACCCTGATTGGTAAGTTAAGGCTTGAGGGATGCCGGGTGCTGGGTGCTGAGTGGGAGGGTTGGGTGGGGATTCTAACAGCTGCAAAAGACATAGATGGATGGTTTTCTTTTTGCAGGTAAAAAAACAAAAAGACAGAGGATTCCTGCACTGGGGAATTGGGTACCCCCGTGTCACTATTATGTTTCTTGAGGGTAGTTGGGTGGTGGGTGCTGAGAGGGAGGTTCAGGTGGGTGATTTAAAAGAAACAGAAACAATTAACTGCCTATGTGCAGTAGTGGACATGGAGGTCACAAAAAAAAACAGGATTGGTGCTCACGACACTGAGGGATTGAGCACCCCCAGTGTCACTGTTATGTTTCTGGTTGGAGGATGCTAAGAGGGAGGGTCAGGTGTGCAGGATGAAAAATAATATAAAAATAAGACCGTCTCATCTGTTCTTCTTCCATGGCATTCATGGCAGAACATGGCACAGTCTGCCATGTCCAAGATGGCCACCAACCCACATTGCACATGAGCAACTAATTGCATATTCACAGTACAGTTTGGCAGCAATCTTGGACATGGAGAAGTGTACTGTGTACCTTTGTGACCACCATGGATGAAAAATAGTGCACTGTTATTGCTAATAGGGAGAGAGGAGTACTTCAGATGGAGGTGACTGCTATGCAACTCCACATTGTTGTTCAGTCAGAAAAGTCCCCCTTTTCTGATAAATCATGGAAGGTCTGCAGGTCTCCACCAACTGCAGCCCTAATAAGCCATATTAGCTGAAAGAGGCCCACATTTTTCATCAAACAGACAAGCTCAAACTCCTACAGTTCAGACTTTGCCAGGTTTCATGCAAACTGCGAATTTAGACCCTGACTGGTTGGCACTGTTCTGTCCCTGACAGTGTAACAATGTAACTAGTGTACTATACATGCCTGCATTGTTTTAGATAGCAGTGTCCAAATAGTGTAGCAAAATGCTCACATACATTCATAGAGCTGTCTGAGTATACTATCTGTATTAAACTTTGATTTGACCACAGTACAAGAGATACTGTAGGAGCTGGACTTTAAAAGTACCGTAGTGACAGACACTGTATATACTGTATATATTTAATGCCAGATAAGGATTTATTGTATCTTCCCGTATTCCTACCTGGTTACTGGTTCAGTCCCTTTACTGGGTCTGCATTCTCAGTACTCTTGTATTCCTGTGTGTCCCTAACTACCCTTTGGTATCTCTCACATTTGATCTTGGAGTCTGAAATAGTGCCACCATTACTACATTTTTTGGCAGTCTGTTCCACTAGCCCACCACTCTTCCCATGAAGAATGACTTACTGACATCCTTTTCTAGTCTTTTTCCCCCACCAGCTTGAGGTTGTGACCTCTGTTGCGTGCCTGCCCTTTCAGTCTGAATAGCATACATATGTCTACCCTATTATATCCTCTTATTTATTTCTAACTTTAATACCATATTTGTTAATCTAGTATTGCCACATGTACAGTATTTGTAAGTTTTTGAATTTTATTTTATAAAACATTAAATCCACTGAAAGCATTTAGTACTGTACTTTCTTTAAACTGGTGGACAAGCCATCAAAGTATCTTTTTATTTTTTTACAGTTAATGTAGTCAGGATTTCTTAGCTGAGTTGCAACATCAGATTTTTGGTTGTTCCTCTTCTACCTGTTTCCACTATTGGGTAAACTGGAACATTGCAATGTTAAGTGAACTGATCAAGGTGCACTCTAGTAAAGTTTGAACTTGAGATCTTCTGGTTCCTTTTCCAGTCTTCTAACAAGAAGTCCCCACTGCCCCCTTGCATTATTGTATTCCCTGATGGAAGCAACTAGAACATTGTCAATTTCAACTGTACTTTGTGTAAACAAATAAAAAATCAATCAATCAATCAAACTTTTATTTATAAAAAGGCGCTTTTCTCAAATCCAAAGCGCCTGCACAATATCATAAAACAATAAATAGACAGAATTTAAAACTATCATAAATCATTAAAAGCTATACTAAAAAGGTGGGTCTTCAAGGCTCCTTTAAAGCTCAGGACAGTCAGACTATTTCGCACCTGACGAGGTAGAGAATTCCACAGGGTCAAATCAAATGGATTATTTACTTTTCAATTTAAAATATTGCGGAGAACCTAAATACTTATATTACCTTAACTTAATTTCTTACAAATTTGGCTAATGACCAAAGCTTTTTGCAAATAGAAAGATAGAACATGCCTTCACCAAAGTTTAACCCCTTCCCTCCCTCCTGCCCCACATCCCTTCCCTGACTTTGGTTTTACCAATCACTTAAAACTATCCCACTCTCTCTTGAAACCTGTCACTGTCTGAGTGTTCACCACTTCTGTGGGAAGGCTATACCATCTATACACCACTCTTTCTGTAAAAAAGTATTTCCTTATGTCCTTCCTGATTCTAGTCCCCCCCCACACACACACACCAATCTCAGTTCAGAAGATAAATACTATACCCTAGGTAGGCCTCTAAAAGTCTGATTTAGTAACCTTCATCTTATACTTCTGTCAGAATATTTTAATGACTGGAGTATCAGATAAGTGATTAGCAGTGCTTTCAGTTGTATGTTGAACAAGTTAGGTCGAGGAAAGAAGGAACTGGTTATTGAAAGAACTATTATTTTGGCCTAATTGAGCCCAGCTGGGCATAGAAGAGCTCCTGGCCCAGATCCTATGAATCATTGCCAGTAGGCTGTCATATTTGATAGCTCACACTGCTATGAACTTGGCTGGGAGAGGTCAATTGCACAGCAAAATCCAGTCTCCTATCCCCATCCAAATTCACTTTGAAAATGTAGGATGGCTGCCAGCAGACTAGCAAGTCTCTTCCATTTCAACTATGTTTTTAGAGGCCCCTAGTTTCTTGGAACTAGGGAGGAGAGCAGTGCACTTCTAACCAATGAGACAAAGATTCACATAAAGTACAGCTACATGCCTATCTTGCAAGATCTGTAAAGTTTGTTTTATTAAGAAGACCACTAGTATACTTTCTGTAATACCCAGGGGGTTCATATTTTTCTGTTAGTGGTCCAAGTAAATATTCAAGGCCTTTCATGTAAAGTTGTGCTACTAAATGTGAGATCAAGTGTTGCTAATATGTAGTACAGTATGATCATGATTTTGAGTTTTCCCCCTTATTCTTACATGTTATGTATAGTGTGCTGCAGGCAAAATCAATTCAGAATGGTAGTGTGACACAGAAAGTTATTTACCTAGCCAGGTTTTTTCTTTTTGTTATAAACATTTAAATACTCAGGGCATCCTTGATGCAACATCTTTTTTTCTGTGGGGTCCTGCATTTACTCACATTTTACAGCTGGATTAACTGATGCACCAGATGGTTAAATTACATGGTCAGGGTCACACAGTGGCTCTGGTGGGATCTGAATCTGGTTCTACTGGTTTTTCAAGTTTGTGCTCTGGATACAAACCAGTATTCCCTAGTTCTAATGTTACCATGGTAATTTATATGCAATTACTTTTCTGATTTTGTTACAATCTGATTTATTGTTATTTTTTTTATTTAGCCATTCATGTCACCAGACACAGAACTTAATAGGCAATGGTTAAAAATATCCAAGTGTGTCCTTTAATGGGAGCAGGAATTTCAGTCAATAGTTATGAAACAAACTAAAATTAAAAACTCATTTCCTAGACTTTCACTTACTGTAATATACTCAGCCTGGCTTTAACCAACTCCTACAACTGTTCAAAATGAGTGACAACCTCTGGCATCATGCCACTGCCTCCGATTTGCTAAGCAATAGGCAGGCCTATAATGCTGCTCACAATAAGTGTACATGGGCAATCCGCAAGGCCAAGGCAGAGCACTACAGAACCGCCCTAGCTATCTCCTGGGGTAGCTCAAGAAAGTTCTGGGATAACATCAAGGAGCTTAAAGGTAAATCCCTCTCTCCCACCCATCACAACTTAGTGCTAATGGTACAACCACCACAGACACACTTCACATAGCTAACTGCCTCAACTCCACCTTCTCAGATGTCAGCTCAGTCCTCCCTAGCAACTTTTTTGATCCAATTCAGCCTACCCCACTGCCTGAGCTCCTCCACCACCCCCCCTTAAAAACTCACAGTCATTACCCCTACAGAAGCTAAAGCCTACCTGTCCAAAGCCCTCCAGAGCTCCAATTATTGCAAAGATGCCTTCGAGATGCGTATCCTATACCATGTGCTAGACTCAGTTATCTCCCCACTCATGGACCATCTAAATCTGTCGCTGCACCTGGGCCAGTTCCCAACCTCATGGAAAATGGCAGTGATAACACCAATATTGAAATGTGGTGACAGCTCCCTCCCAAACTACTACCAGCCCATCTCAATTCTCCCCCTACTATCTAAAGCCCTTGAAAAGATCATGGCCAATCAGCTCACTGACTACCTCCTCGCACACAACCTCTTATGTAGGGAGCAGCATGGTTTCAGAGTTGGTCATAGCACTATAACTGCCCTCACAGAATTTGCTAACTCCTTGCACTCCATGCTTGACAAGGGGCACCTCACAGGGGCCGTGTTTATAGACCTCTCAAAGGCCTTTGACATGGTTTCTCACCCCCTCCTTCATAACACATTATAACAAATTGGGGTCTCTCATTGTCTACTCTCATGGTTCTTCAGCTATCTTTCTTCCAGTACCCAATGTGTTAGCATTGATGATACCATATCTACTATGCTGCCTGTGCACTCAGGAGTTCCCCAGGGATCCATCCTGGGTACCCTGCTATTCAGCATCTACCTCAATGCCCTGCCTAAATCCTGCCCCAGCAACCTTCTCCTCTACGTGGACGATGCTGTTCTTTATGCCGCACATCCTGATCCTCTCTCTCTCTCCAACATACCTTACAAAACTCCTCTTAGACTGAACACTGGTTTGCTGAACATAGAATTGTGGTCAACATTAAAAAAACTAAGACAATGCTCTATGCCAACCGCCAAAACAGATCAAAGGATTCCCCCTGGAAATACTCTCTGCCTGTCTCAACCCACTGGAACCGGTCCAAAAGTATAAGTATCTAGGTATTACATTTGACTCTTTCCTTTTGTTCCACAAACATATAAAATCCTCACCTCCGCCACCAACACCCACATTGGTCTCCTGTACAGACATAAAGACTGCCTGCCACCTGAAGCACTTCACCTAGCCATTAGCTCCTCAGTTTTATCACTGGTGGATTATGGCCTCACAATCTATACTGCCGCCGACCCTATAGCACTTCATCAAATACAAGTAGTCATCAATAAAGCCTGCCATCTCCTCTGTGGTGCTGACAGAAATACACATACCTGCATCCTACATGTGCTAACCAATATCCTCTCCCTTGAGGAAAGACTACTATACCAGACCTGTCTCTTCACAAAAAAAATCCACCTGGGTTTAACCACAATAGGTGTCATGGCTTCTCTTCAGGCAGCTACCATCTCACCGTCCACATGGGCCACCCCAAAAACTATCTGGAAGGTGTCTAGGGTCAGGACCACCCTGGCCCAGTGATCCTTCCCCCTTAGAGATCCATCCTGGTACAATACCCTCCAACCAGCCATCACATCAATCACCAATCTAGGTCCCTTTAAAGTTGCCTTAAAGGCCCATATTCTCTCTTCACATCAATGCCAGTGTAACTGGTAACCTTTGGTTCCTGCATACCACCATTAGGCCACGCACCTGCTCTTGCCTGGCAGTGGAGAGCCTGGAAATACTCTCTGCCTGTCTCATCCCACTGGAACCAGTCCAAAAGTCTAAGTATCTAGGTATTACATCTGACTCTTCCCTCTCGTTCCACGAACATATAAAAATCCTCACCTCCGCCACCAACACCCACATTGGTCTCCTGTACAGACATAAAGACTGCCTGCCACCTGAAGCACTTCACCTAGCCATTAGCTCCTCAGTCTTATCGCTGGTGAACTATGGCCTCACAATTTATGCTGCCGTCGACCTTACCGCACTTCATCAAATACAAGTAGTCATCAATAAAGCCTGCCGGCTCCTCTCTGGTGCCAACAGAAATACACATACCTGCACCCTATATGCGCTTACCAATATCCTCTCCCTTGAGGAAAGACTATTATACCAGACCTGTCTCTTCACAAAAAAAATCCACCTGGGTATAACCACAACAAGTGTCATGGCTTCTCTTCAGGCAGCCACCATCTCACCATCCACATGGGCCACCCCAAAAACTATCTGGAAGGTGTCTAGGGTCAGGACTACCCTGGCCCAGCGATCCTTCCCCCTTAGAGATCCATCCTGGTACAATGCCCTCCCACTGGCTGTCACATCAATCACCACTCTAGGTCCTTTTAAAGCCGCCTTAAGGGCCCATATCCTCTCCTTACATAAATGCCAGTGTAACTGGTAACCTCTGGATCCTGCATGACACCGTTAGGCCACGCACCTGCCCTTGGCCTGGCAGTGGAGAGCCCTCACTATTTCTAGCCTACAGGCTCCTCACCTCCCTCGGTTACCATATAGTTGCACTGGACTATGAATGCATTGTATTATATATAAGACAATGCCTCCCTGAGGTGGCTTACTACCAACTCATATCATGCGTTGCTTTAGCTACCAATTGTATAGGTCTTAACCACTCATTAGGTAAATATTTCAATAACTCTGCCCTGTTTCAGCTACCAAATGTATAGACATTAACCAGTGCTCATTGTACTTATACTCTGTATGATTGCTCACACACATTTATTCTATGTATGTACTGTATGAAAGTCTATATCTTATTCTGACGTGGAGCCTTTGGAAACAAGTCTATAACTCAAAGGGTTGTAATTCCAATTTCCAAAATAAATAAATAAGCATAGAAACATAGACAATGATGGAAGAATAAGATTACAGGTCCCTCTTGTCTGCCCTGAGTTCCCTATCTACCCTGCAACCTATTGCATATGCTGGGCTTTATCTCTCCCAGTCCAGCCCCTTGCTCCTCTCTGTACTGATACCAACCCAATCAATTACCAAACCATTCACTTTGTCTCAGCCATGCTTGATGCTGTTTGTGGCATTGGTGCCTACCACCTCCTCTGGCAGACTGTTCCATGGCTTCACCACCCCTCCTATAAAATAGAACTTCCTTATGTCCATCTTAAACCTTCCTCTGTCAGTTTCCACTTGTGATGTTGGGTTTTTGACTCTGTACTCATGCTAAATATTTCCCCTCTGTTCACCTTGTTTATTCCCGTCTGGAACTTGAAGGTCACTGTCATATCCACCTCTCTTGCCTGGTCTCCAATGAGTACAAGTTCAGTGCCTTGAGACAATCATTGTAAGATCTTTCCAGTTAGCCCTGAATAATCCTGGTCACCCTGCAAGGTGATTGTGGAAAACCTTGAACAGGTTGTGAAATTTTTTTTCCAACAAGGTACTTTACGGTGCAGACATGGTGACATGGACTGGGACAGTGTGCACTCTGCCTACAGCCTCCCCCACACTGAAGCCCAGTACAGTAACCACATTGCATAGAAATTTAAATGGGCACCTGGAATTGCTGCTATTTCTGGCTGTAGCAACTTTAACAACACAGCTTAACAGTTGTGGGTGTCACAAACACACTCAGCAGGTCAGGCCCTCTGCTCCCACAGTGCCAACCTCCGAGCGCCCTAATGTGAACAGGAAACAGACAGGGTAACCCTCCTGTCTGCTTGTGGGTCCAAATCACCTTTGGTCTCAAGTTCTGGGGGGATTCAAACTGTGAACCTTATGCTAGCGTACCTAAATGTACAGGCTCAGATAAAATTCTCTTTGGGGGATGCAATATATCTTTTGCCTAAGGGCACCTAATCATGTGTCACATAAAACGGTGCCAACACCAACAGCGCCAAGTAAAAACATTGCAGGACATAGTAACACCAATGGTAGTGGTCCAAAAATACACCGAAGACTGCTACGATGGCTAAAAGTAATCACCAGAAATGTTTTCATTTTTGCAGGGGGCTATGCACCCCCCACCCACCCCCAGAATTATTATAATCAAATCCATAGGGGGGATTCACTCGAAATGATGAAACCTCGGGGCGAGTCTGAGAGGGTGAGTGGACTTAGAAAAAATAATTACTTCAGTGGCGAGAGAGGAAAAGTTGAGGATCAGGAGACCAAGAACAGAATCCTGGTCTCTAGGACTGCACTCGTCAAGCTGTTCCATGCCTTAGCCCTCTCCATCCCAGGAGCAGCTCAGTCAGATATCATGATTTCTCTTTACTTGAAAATCTCCTCCTCTTCGTCCCCCTGACATGACAGCTACAGGGGTAGCAATAATTTCCTTTCACTATTCTACCCTTGTAGCTGTTCTAGCTTATACTATTGTAGCTGTGCTGTTCTAACCAGTGCTATTCTGGAAACACTTTTCTAACCGGTTAAGCTTTAGGCAAGTGTAAGTGATTCCTTTCTGCAAGTGCAGAGTACAAATATGCAAAACAGAAACCATTTACAGCAGGATCCCCCCCCCACCCCCAAATCAGAGGTTGTTTCACATTGTTACATCAGCACTTTGTCAAAGGTTCAGCCCAACAGTACAGCATATGGCTTTTTAAAAGTGATAGGAAATAGTTTTTCACACTTCTAGATGCTATCATGTTGTCCCTTTAGTGTCTATCCAACATGTGGATAAGTTTTTGACCTCTTTTGTTAAATAAATAATCTAATGTTGTTATCATTTAACTAACTCTGAATCCCTCTCTCCTCAGCAGTTGCTGCTCTCTCTTTTCATACAGCCAGAACATTCTGTGACATCAATGACATCAGTCCAGACCATTCACATGAATAGCTTGGAATGGAGTTTTTGATGTCATAGAATGTCTTAGAAGTATGAAAAGAAAAAGCAGCAGCTGGTGAGGGGACTGTAGCTCTGAGGGCACCCGAAAGCTTGATTATGTATTGATCAAAAATTGGTAAAAGCATATCAGAATACATAACTGGCAAGGAACAGAAGATGAAAGGGAAGTTAACCATGTAAAAATAATTTCCTATCTGCTTTAAGGTACACCCTTAAAGAGACAATGTCTTATTTAGGAAGGCAAAGTATTAGTGGCTGCCAGTTGCTAGTCCAATACTAGTACTAAAGAAACAAACAAGAACCAAATTAACAGGTTCAAAACTATTAAAAACACTTTAAAAAGTTTCACATTACCCAAACATTTCACAAGCCTAATACTTTTCTAGTTTTCATATTTAAATTGACAATGAAATGCATCATTTACCACAGCTCTTATCTTTGTAATTATAAAGCTTTCAATCCAGATAGCATATGTTTATGTTCATTCAGTTCTTCCTTTCCATCTGCAGTTTGTAGTCACTGTATGTTTGTGATAAGTCAAAAATTGTACAGTTGCTGCAGGCAATCAATCAGTCTTTGATTGCTTCTGTGGAGTGGATGAAGTTAGTCAAATCCAACAAAAAAAGAGCCTACTCTAGGCCAAATAAAGTCCCAGCACTTTATTTCTAGTACAAATGTTTTATTCTTAATAACGCAAATGTTTTGCATTACATAATTTATCATGGGAAAATACAACATAACACCAAAAAGCTTCAAAGAGCAAATGATTCTCACAAAAAATTACCTTTCAAATACTTTTTTAATTTTGAATCAGTTTTTAAAATAATATTTCAATAACTATTTATTTCAATATTATTTAATATAAGCAATATCCTTTTTCACACAAAGCACTGCTCAAACATTTCTGAAGTGTCTTGAAATGTATCCAGTATAGAATAAGGGTGCACTTTACCAAGACTTCAGAATCACACCACACTCCAATTCAAATGAAAAGGACTGGTCAGCACTCCTATGTTAGAAAAACTTTTGTTTTTAATGTTTTTTTTAAAAACTCATACAGCAGCAGCAGCAGTTCTCAAAGTGCTGGTACATGACACATAAATCCATTCCACAATCCAATAGCGGTTTTAACAAACAAACTTGTGAAAAAAATATTAACCCACAGACTTTCAGCCGGCCAGATGCTCGAGCAACCACACATTTACGTTTCTGCATCACAAATGATGCCTCCCTCAGAACATGTGTTGCCTCTGAAGTACTGTTCTCTTTAAACATAATGTTTTAAAGGAACATATACACCCTAAAGTGCATAGTACAAAGTGCAATCTGAAAAGTGCTATCACATAAAGGTGCTATCACATAAAAATACCACAGAACACAACACAGACATTCACTAGAACTCAACACAACACACCAGGGATTTGCACAACCAAATGGCATGGATGTGCATGGGGTGAGACTGCCATTAAACAGCAGAGATGTGTACAGTGCCATGTCACAGGTGTACAGAGGGTGGGGGGTGCCACTAGATACCATGGATAAAGAGGTGCACACTGGATAGGTGCTAATGGGCTGCCACACACCATGCAAATGAGCCCATAATGGGCATGCAAATTTCCCTTAGTGTCTTGCATACCCAATGGACTTATTTGCATGCTGTGGCTGAATATAGCCCACAGGGGTCCCAGCACTATCTCTTCCAGGAGTGCTAGTTCCTGTTGGTTGGATACAGTCCAGGGCTGGATTTTCAGCCTGTTTTGGCACTAAGTCCCACTCCACAGCTGCTGGTGTGGAAAAAGATCTTTGCCATGTTTGAATTGTCAGATGGACAGCAGTTGCAGCTGCAAAGGATGTTACACCTGGTCCAATCAGATGTAACATTTTAGTGCAGTTGCACCAAAAAATGGTCACAAGATGCCATAAATCACAGAGGTGGTTGAAAATGACTGCCATCTAAAATACAAAAATCAAAAATATGGCACACATGGAAAAAAAAATTGTGGACACATCACAACCTGTCATTTCCTGGGGATTACCAACTGGCTGAAGGGAATGGCCATTGGCTATGCCTTGGGCCACTCTTCTCCCTCCAGCCATTTCTTAATTCCCAGGAAATAAGCAGCTGTTAGGTCATTATTGCTTAAATAACCAACGGTAATTTGACATGTTTCAGACAATGATGTCACAGGATTTTTATGACCCATTTAATAAAAAGTCATATGCTGTGTGGTGGGCTGAACCTTTGACAAATCACTGATGCAACAGTGTGAAATGGATCAGGCAAATCAAAGAGGTTCCTGTTGTGAACAACTGTGGTTTTGCACATTTGTAGTCTCTTAACTTGAATTAAGGAATTATTAGCACTCCTACCAGGCAATGCACCATTTTTCATGATTTTAATAAAAGTGCTGTCAAAGTACTTGCCTGCAGTTCTTGGCATCAGGCTACTGCTGTTGTTCTTGTTGTACGTTATACCACGTGAATGCAACCTTTTTGACCTAACTGCCATCCTCACTTTCTAGGAGCCATATCAGCCTCTTATTTCTCTTGCTTTTTTGGCCTGCTTTGAGTAGTTTACAGAGATCTCTAGTTCTTCTCTTTTGATGGCATGCCATTCTTTTCTTCAACCCACTAAATGTTGCTTACCCATTAGAGGTTAGTCTCTATGATCTCCTCTGTTTTGTCAAGATCTACCCTTATGAAATCTAGCACCATAGCCTTAGATTGGTGGCACCTGCACCTAAAGGGAATTTTGAAACACACATAGATTTGATGACTTGTTCTGAAGGTAACTTCAACCATTTTTCATCAGTGAGCTCCTGGTTTGATAGTTCCACATCAAGGATGGCTACCTCCCTTGTCAGTTTCCTTGCATGCTGCTGAGAAAACCATCTTGGAAGGTACCCACTACAGTATGGCTTCTGCTACTTCATGACCCTGGAATACACTGGACTGGATCTGGTAGGTTAAAATACTCTCTCTGGGTTACATTGTCTTTGGAAACCACCTTTTTAATTTAAATCCAAGGGCCCTACCCCCTTCCTCGGAATGGCTTATGGCATGTAGACCACACCCAGCCTGATGCTTTGGCCTTCTTCTACTACTAGATTCACCCAAAGTGATTCTGCCCCTGCCTTCCCACTATGGGTTATTCCTCCATGGCTGTAATATCTGTCCTAATGGACAAGCCAACCCCCCCCAACATCTCTGTCCTTAAACACCGAAATGTGCCTATCATGACTGTGCTGATTTTTTGTACTACCAGTGATGCAAACAGGAAATGCTGTACATTAAAGATCACTGTGTGTGACCTCTGGAGGGCCAAGCTGAGCAGTCTGTACATACTATATTACAGAAATTGTTCTGTTGCAGTTGAATAAACACAGAAGTTGAGGGCAGCTGCAGTGTCTGTGTTATTTTTGGATCTTTCCCATCATCTGGCTAAGGTGAACAACACAGTGACTAGATGTTGCCTTCATTTCAGTGACTGCTATGATGTCCACCTGTCCATCCTCCGCCATCACCTCATTCTCCTCCACTTTGTTCCAAAGGCTCTTGCATTTAAGCTGACAACTATACAGGAGGCTCTTACCCCAGCCCCTCCCTGCCTTACTCACTTCCATCCAAGAACCCCAGTGGCCCAGCCTTATGGCGTGCATTAATTTCTTCTTTGCTAGGAATGACAGGCCCTGGATATAATGAGCCATGGATAATGCACCATTAATAATGAACAATTATTCTGGAAGTCTAACCCAGCAGGGATGTACCCAGAATAAGGTTAACAGGCATAAAACCAAGACATAAAATGACGTTCACACAGCGTTGGTAAGGCACGATAAAAACAACTCCACTTACTATACATCTTAGCCATATTGTGCAGCAGAAGTTATAATCCCTATTGTACTTTTGGCATAATAGTCTGTTGCTGTGGAAATAACTGTGAAGTCACAAACAGGGCATAATGACATCATCTTCAGAATAAACCTCAGCTGCCAATAAACTGTAATAGGCAAAGTTCCTCTTTTTATACAATTATACTTAGTAATAATTCAAATTATAGTTTTCTTCAATTGTTAGAACTGAGTTCTGCTGATGCCACTTGTGATTTGTGTGCCGGTGGCTGGTATCCCACAATAACTTATAAACTTGAGATGCATGAGTAACATTGGCTATTACTATTAGCCAACAGACAGAAGCTGTTGGGCATTTAAAAGCATATGGGATACAGTTTATAACATTACTATTACTCTATACAAAAACACATTCTGCTCAAAGAATGTTTGTATTTTTTACAATGTCTATAGAAGTAATATTTAATATAGAAGTAATAATTCATATGTATATTATGTCTGCAAAATAATTTATATCTAATTTACTTTTATCTGTAAAAATGATTTCTCATAACTATATGCACCAGATTGGCAAGTTTTTTATTGATAAAAAATATTTTTTTGGCATAATTTCAAACAAACTCATTTAAATAACATTTGATATATACTGTAAGTCAATTCAGATCCCATATGTAAGTGAATTTAATGAATAGTATAGCACATTTCAAATAGTATTAAAATTTAATAAGAAGCAACAACTGTTTTTTATTGTAATATTTTCTTATGTATTATTTATTATGGATCTGTTTAGGGATTGTGGTTCATTTTTAAAGTGAACAGTGGATACCTCTCTTTGATATTTTTACGTTCACTTGCTAAAGGTATGTGAACACATTGGGATCAGCCTGAGCTGTGAGAGATTTTTGGGGTGTGATCCTCCTCTACATATTACAGCTTCAGAATACCCAATCTCTTTTCAAATTCTCTCTACTATCTGCCTTTCCCCACCCACTTTCCACCTTTTTCCTTTTAACTGCTTGGCCAGTCATAACATTGGAAAATGCATGGTAGATGTGGATTTTGCTTGTGCAGATTATAATTCCTAGCAGCAATATTTCCTGAGCTGTTGATTCTACACTTGTCATGCTGTTCACTGTTTTGTAAATTAAGAAATATCAGATATTTGCTAAATGACTACAGTTTTTTTTCCAGTCTGTGGCCATAAATTACGTCCTTATAGTGTGGCAGCAATCAGTGTCTGTGTGAGATTTAGGGGCTTCTTTGCACTCTCTAGCCTATTGTAGCTGATGTCTGGGTTTTAAAACATGAGCCCTGTTTGCAAACATACCCAGAAGCAGGAAGAGAGCTGTGTAGTTTGGACAGAAGCAGCCTTGGACTACAACATGGCTAAAATTATTTTAAATTGATCTTGCACTGCTGAAAAACCTGTGCCTCAACTACGAATGAGTAGTCCATGCACAGAGTGACAGTTTTAAACTTATATTTTCAACATTTGTTGTGCATGCTTTTTGGTGACCTGACAAGCCCCTTCCGGGTCAGTCACTGCTTAAAACTCACCCATTCTGTGAGCAGGCATTAGCATTACCAATAACGTCCTTATAGTGTGTCAGCAATCAGTGTCTGTGTGAGATTTAGGGGCTTCCTTGCACTCTCCAGCCTATTTTAGCTGATGTCTGGGTTTTAAAATGTGAGCCCTGATTTCAAACTTACCCGGAAGCTGGAAGAGAGCTGTGTAGTTCGGGCAGAAGCAGCCTCAGACTACAACACGGCTCAAATTCTTTTAAATTGATCTTGCACTGCTGGAAAACTTGTGTCTCAACTAGGAATGAGTAGTCCATGCACAGAGTGACAGTTTTAAACTTATATTTGCAACTTTCATTGCAAGTGCTTTTTGGTGACCCAATGAGCCCCTTCCAGGTCAGTCACTGCTTAAAACTCACCCCTACTGTGAGCAGGGCACACGTCATCGCACGTGAAGATGCATGCAGAGACATGTGCATGTCAGCTGTGTCTGCGGAGACAACTGGGACTGGGGCCTACTGATATACAAACACAAGAAACATAAGGTAACCCTTACAATGAAGCTTTGTACCAAATGTAGCAGCATGTATGCAGAGGGGGAGGAAACTGTGGGGTTTGAGTGTGACAAATGCACACTCCTGGAGGTACTACATGCTGAAATTGCTGCACTGCAGCAAAGAGTGCAGGTTAAGATAGATATAAGTAATCTGGAGCAGTTTATAGATAGTGTAGCTGAAAATATTGTGGAACCAAAAAGTGAAAGCAATTCTATAACTGAGGAAGAGGGGAGAAATGAAGACTGGTGTCTGGTGACCAAAACCCAAAATAAAAAAGGTAGACAAAACATAGAGGGGGTCATCAAATTTTTAACTTCAAATAGATTTATTTCCCTAACTACAGATGGTAACCACAAAGGAAATCTATCAGCCCAGTGGGTATCAACATTGCCCACTGATAAAAACCAAATGGCCCAGGATACTGCAAATCCAGATAGTAATAAGAATGGTATAATACCATCTGAGAACACAAGCAAATCCCAAGATGTATTAGTTGTAGGGGATTCTATGTTGAGATACATGGATCACATAATATGCAAGCAATGAAACTTGAACACTACAGTCAGCATGCCTCCAGGAGCTGGCATAAAGGCTATCCAACAACTCCTCCCTGGCTTACAGGGCACACCACAAAACCATTAGCCCTAATACATGCAGGTGTAAATGATGTTGGTAAAAGGAAAGTTATAGACATTCAAAGAGATTTTGAACAGGCTAGGAGGGACCTTACAACAAATGGATATGATCTAATCATATCAGGTATACTCCCAGTACCTAGAGCTACGCATGCACTGACAATAGAGATACAAGCCCTTAATGGCTGGCTGAAAAGGTGGTGCCTTAGGGAGGACTATACATACTTGGAGCACGGGGACACATTCAGGAACCATAGGCTATATGCACAGAATGGTCTTCACCTAAACGGGCAGGGGAAATGTATCTTCACATAGTAATTATGCCAAGCAATTGATATTGGTTTAAACTGCAGGAAGGGGGGAATTAGGAGGACTCACGATCAAAACTAAGTAAAAATAGGAATCCTGCTCATGAAACTTGGTTCTATCTCCTATCAAATGCTTGGAGTCTAAACAATTAAACTGACAAACTCCTTTTCACTAGTGTAACTCAGATATACATATCTGTGCCATCACTGAGACTTGGTGGGGAAAGGATGACCCCTGGGACAAAAATATACCTGGCTATACATTATATCACAAGGACAGAACATCTAAGAAAGGTGGCAGAGTGGCTCTTTACATTGCCGAGAGTATAATTTCTGAAATAGTGGATACTTACCAATGGGACAGCACTGAGAGCCTGTGGGTTAAAATCCCCCCCAAGCTGCCAAAATAAACTTAGGTCTGATATATAGACCTCCATCCATTTCACAGGAGGATGATTTACAACTGCTGGACTTCATTAACAAAAAATGTTGCCGACAATAATATATTTCTCAGTGATTTAAATCTCCCTTGGATAAATTGGGACACATTACAAACCGAAACTACCATAGAGCTAAGGTATCTCAAAGTTTTTATTTTAGCAGGTATGAATCAGCTTGTTACATCAAACACTAGGGGCAATCATATTCTTGATTTGGTCCTAAGTAACTTAGATGAGAATATTTGCGACTGTAGGGTCTTCCCTCTCCAAGGGTCCAGTGACCATTCTATGGTGAACTTTGGCTATAATGGTAGGTTAGATAATACAAAAGGGAGTACAACAACATATAACTTTAACAAGGCTGACTTTGTTGGGATGAAAAGTGCATTGGCTATATGGGACTAGGAAGAGGACTTCAAAAATCAACCATTACAATTTATGTGGGACCTTCTAGCAAACAAGGTAGTGTCCCCAGTATAAACTTTCACCCCATCAGTAAATAAATATGGAGGGATGAACACAATTCACCAAAATGGATGACAATACCAGTGTGGAAACTAATAAAAGAGAAAAATAAAGCATTTATAAAAGCTAAGAAATCAGGTAGTAGTAAATGTTGGGACACAAAAGAGTATAAAGACTGCCAAGCAGAAACAAGAACTGATGCTAGCATGGAAGGTCGAAGATAACTATAAGTAATTCTATACTTATATTAATAATAGGAGGGGTGAAAGCAAATCCATAGGCCCTCTAAATGGCATGGATGGCAGTACGGTGACAGATCATTTCAAAATGTCTGAACAATATAATTATTTTTTCACATCTGTTTTCAATAGTAAGACATACTCTAGAGTGGATCACCAGGACCAGGCACATAAATCAAGCCTAAGTATTAATGGGGATGAGGTTCTTAAAAGAGTCCTGAAACTAGATCAGAATAAGTCCCAGGGACCAGACGAGTTACATCCCAGGATTATCAAAGAATTGGCTGAGTTTTTGGTTGGCCCAATCACAGCTATCAATCAAAATTCACTGGAGGAAGGGCTAGTCTTGGAGGCTTGGAGACAGGCAGTAGTGGTACCCATACACAAGAAAAGAAATAGGCATGAGGTGAAAAACTATAAGCCCATTAGCTTGACATCAGTATTGGGCCTGAGAGGCATCATAAAGGACCATATAATTAACCATCTTAACTCAACAAATAATATTGACTATACTCAGCATGGTTTCACTCAAGGCAGGTCATGTCAGACCAACCTACTTGAATTCTATGGTAGGGTTAGTAAAGACTTGGACAGTAAACATTCAGTCAATGTCATTTTTTTAGACCTCTTGAAGGCTTTTGATAAAGTACCTCATGAAGAGTTTGTGGATGCCTTAATTGAGCATGGCATAGAGGGCAAAATAACTGAATGGATAGAAGCTTGTCTCTCTGACAGGAAACAAAAGGTTCACGTTAAGGAGACATGCTCAGGCTGGGCTGATGTGACTAGTGGGGTGCTGCAGGGTTCCATTTTGGGACCCTGTCTATTTAATATATACATTGCTTCAATGAATACTGCCACAGGGGTTTGGGTATCTAAATGCGTTGACAATACCAGACTAGGAAATATTGTGGATAGCCAAGAGGATGCAGATAACCTCCAAGCAGCTTTAGGTGACCTGGAAAACTGGGCAGGTGACAAAAAATTGACTTTCAACACTGATAAATACAGTGTAATGCATTTTGGGAAAATAAATTGCCAGAGGGATTATTTACTTGGTGGGTGGATACTGAATAAGGTGGAAGACGAAAGAGACCTGGGCATTAGGATAACAAATGACCTAAGTTTTAAGTTACAGTGTAATCAAGTCATTAAAAAATGCAGTAGCATCTTACATTGCATAAAAAGACACATTAAATGCAAAAAAAAGGAAGTTTTGATACATCCTGGGTGAGACCACATGTTGATTACTGGGCTTAGTTCTGGTCACAGGGCAGCAGAACAGAAATAAATGCACTGAAGAGAGTACAGAGAAGGGCAACTCGTAATATTAAAGAGGTAAAGGGACTTGACTACCAAACTAGACTCAATATCCTTGGACTGAATTCATTGGAATACAGATCACTGAGGGGAGACGTGTCTGATTTTTAGAGCCCTTAGAGACTCACAACTGTGGGAACTCCTGGGGTTGAATTACAGAAATCTCCACTATAATACTAGAGCTCACCCCATGCAAGTTAAAAGTTTTAGATCCACCAAAAGGAAACAGTGGTTCTCTGTTAGAATAATGAAAACTTGGAATGAACTTCTGCTGGAGGTAGTGGCTAGTGATAGTATGAATAGCTTTAAATCTAAATTGGATGCACACCTCATTAAAAATAACATACTGGGATACTACTGAGTTACCGAGCTAAAAGGACTCCAGTCTAAATAAAGCTCTGTAATACCTATGAAACCTATGAAACATTACAAAGACCAGCCATTCCCTAGTAGGTACTACAATCTGCACAAGAAAACCTACTGCCACTTTGCATTTGCAAAACCTGCATTGGGTGCTCAATCCCACCTCAGGTATCACCTACTCCTGACGCAAACACTTATAGCAGCGAGAGCACTCAACCAGAGACTGAATGAAGTTATAAATGCTTTAATGAGGACATGCAAACATTACCCCAGCACTTTGAGGGAGCAATCCCTCTTCATTGGGGGGGGGGGGGCTCCTCCTCCTGTCTGACCCACTGAATACACAAAACCAGCAGTGAGTGCTCAACCTCACAGCCAGTATATCACCTTCTGCCTGAGACTGTTATATAAAACAGGTGGAGGGGTGCTGAACCCCACCACTGGTATCACTCCATCCCACCTAACCCACCTAATTCAGGATTCCAACACTGGAGTGCCTAACCCTAGTGCTGTAGAACACCCTATTTTAGTAACACAAGCAACCCCCCCACACACTCCAACACTGGGATGTCCAAACCCCAGTGTCATCTAACCACTCCCCATCCACAGTATGTGACACAAGGGTGACCAACAACCCTTTCTTCCTGGGGTGCTCCATCACCAGTGTCAGACCCTGTAATAAAGAATTCTGCTCCACTATGTTCCTTCTTTTAATACAAGAAAAGAAGAAAACCATCCATTGATGCCTGCTAGCCCCCTTAATGAGCTGACACCCACCCAACTGCCTTCATGGCACTCCCCACCCCTCACTTACCTGTCATTCATCCAATGATAGAATCTTTGTATGACCAATGATGCTCCTCTCCTTTCAGCACCAGAACACAAACTGTCTGAAAGCAATGTTAGTCCAGTTAATGGCTTTTAAATCCTTTTCAGCTTTTACTCATTATTTATTATTTTTACCATTTTTGCCCAAATTTTCAAAATTGCCTCTTTTGTACCTCATCTCATGACCAAGCCAGGTATCATTTTTCAAATTCTGTGCAAAACATGTTTTCACAGTCGTGCCACAAAATCACCTTTTGGATGGGATTTTAAAAATGCCACCTATCTTGATCATATGGTGGGATCATACAAAGAGCATGTTGAAGAATTATGGTCACAATGTCAAAACAAAATTATGAAGGAAGACAGTTCCATAGGGACTGGTCTAGAAACTTGGTGCCTGTGTACAGCTATGTTGTATAAAAACTCCAAAAAGTACATAGCGCTCACAGTTCAATGATGCAGTCTACACCTTCTGGTTACTTTGCAGTATTCATACTTTATTTTCAGCACCATTGAAGTTGAACAAAAATTGAACATAGCCAGCACCAAAGGTACAGTGACACCCCCAATGTTTCGCTGTCTAAGCTTTCTCAAGGGTGAGAAAGCTTAGATAGCAAAACACAGAGAGCATTATTGCACCTTTGGTGCTGGCTGTGTTCAACTTTAATGGTGTTGAGAATAAAGTATGAAACATACAGATTAATCAGGTGTGGACTACATCACTGGGTGGTGAATGACATGTACTTTTTGAAGCTGTGAAGTTAAGAATAAACACCAAAACACTAACATTTTTCAATGTTTACTCTTAGCTTTGCTACTTTTTCCCATATTTTGACCCCAGATTTTCAGTATAGTCTTTTCTTTTACCCCACCTCATGATCAAGACAAGCGTCAGTTTCTAAATCCTGCTCAAAACACCTTTTCATGCTTGTGTCACAAAATTATGTTTTAGCCTGAATTTTATAAATGACACCTGCCATGCTCATAAGGTGGTGTCATACAAAGACTACTGTATGTTGAATATTTTGGGTAAAAAATCTCATAAAACAAAAAAGTTATGAACAAGCATTGACATTTTTCAACATTTACTCACAATGTTGCCATTTTTTCACATTTCAAACCAGTCTGCCTGAACCAAAATGTTCTGTTGTGCTTTTTGGGTAAGAGGGTCCCTGCTGCTGCTGCTGGCACTGCTATTTGTGTCTACTTCTCAGTTTTGCCAAGTTGTGGGTATTTGCACAATGAAAGACAGAATTGTCATAGTCAAGGATAAGGAATTAGCAGTAGCTGAACAATTTTCAGTCTGTCTAACAAAGGTATGAAATTAGCTGCTGTTGTTAAAGCGCACATTAACGCTCTCAAGTTTTATTGGTTCTTGCAATTAGTGTAGTGATTTAGTGTGAAAGGAAAAACTTTGGGTATAATGAAAAAAATATTTCAAAGTTCAGCATATGCATTCTAACATCTTTTTAATCAAGGAGCCATACAGTGATTTTATTTTTAAGCTCTAGCTGTAATTTAGATTGAGATGTAATATACATGCATTGGGCTTTCTTTAAATTAAGTACCAGTCTTGGTGCAATAAAACAATTCTGCATAGCAAAAAATCTTGTTCTAAGTTTCCTTCCATATCATTGACTGTTGTGCATGGGCTGATGCCACTGTTATTGTATTGTCAGAATATAGCCTTATTGCTAGATGGGATAAAACTTCAGAAAGTCTAAGACCAAAAATGTTATGGTTTACTGTAATGCCTTGTGGGGCTCCTTGGGTTATCCCACATGTTTTACATAATGGGGTGCTTACAAATACTTGTTGGGATCTTTGGTGCAAATAGGATTTGAACTACTTTGAAGGTTCCTTATCTATATCTATCTCATTTAATCTTTTTAAACAAATCTGCTTTGGAAATTGGAATCATTTCACTTTCTGTATTTTCCAATTAGAGGGGAAAATAACCTGATTTAAATTCCTATCAAATAACTAAGTTGTAAACTTGCAACTGGAGCTGCCTCTTCAGTTTCAATCTTCAAAAATGAAGCTTATCCAACCCAGTCAATAACTTCAGGATCAAAGTGATAATTCCATATTGGACTGGGGAGGTTGATGTGGTGGTTTGGAATGAAAGGAGAAACATTTGAAGCAATGGTTTTATTTTGGACAGGTGGACATGAACTTATTCTTGGTGATATGCCAAAAAGATTTAAAAAGTTTAAGTTTTTAAAAAAAGATCAAAGCCAGAAAGCCAACATCTTTATAAACTCCTTTTCTTTTAGTATAAAAAAAATGTGGACCATTTTCAGTTCAGATGTTCATCATTCTGCATATTCTTGAAACCTTGAAACCACTTTTTAATATTCTATGAGTAAAATCACTGATAAAGTGGCCTGGTCTGGAGAAATTTTCCTTTTTTAATGTATTTTCATTTTTATGGGTAATTGTGAATCTGTGGTGGCTAATTCTCATTATACAATGGCAAGAAAGAATCCTGGCTTCTGATTGGTCAGTTGGCTGTCACAGCAGAGATGTTATCCTGGCGTAACATCCCTGATGATTGTTTGGATGATATGGATGACCACCAGCATGATGATCTCCTCTTTCTCTTAAGAAACAAAAATACATTTACACAATAACAAAAACATTCTTATTTGTTATTATAAAACAACAAGCCATTGTATAATAGGAATAATGCTCTACAGGGTGAGAGTTATTTTGGGATAACATCCATTCTCGGGTGTTTGACACCCTCGGCTGGTGGCCTCGGGCCAAACCATCCGAGGTGGGATGTTATCCCAGCATAACACCCACCCTGTCAGGCATTATTCCTTTATTTTGAGCTTCTGTCCAGTTTTACCAATAGACAAGCCATCATCACATTTTGTAAAATGTATCATATAGGAGTCAGTATAGCACAGTGGTTTAAGACTCTGAGCTACAAACCTGGAAACCTGGGTTTAAATCCCATAGCCCCCACTTACATACTGTGTGACCCTGAGCAAGTCACTTAATTTCCTTGTGCTCCTAGGTCGCACCTGGAAACAAGCTTTGGTTTAGTGTGTCTCTCCTGGTTAAACAATTTCCCCATTCCTTATATACTACATTTGCTGGAAGAACAGGAATATGAGTCTTGGACTTCAAATGTTTTGCATTATAATTGACAGATGTCTCAAGAGAGATCTGTGTACATACAATAGTTTGCAGTGAGGTGTTTTACATAGGTTTGCACCTTTGTCAGCTACTAGGGACTGTGTGGGAAATTTGCTTCACAACAGTTTCTGCTTCAGATTTATTGGTTGCTGGAAGGCAGGTACTGGTGGTATGGGAAATATATTTTCAGAGCCTCATCTTTAATAAACAGCAGCTGCAAATGTTTTATTATCTTTCATAGGTTTTCCAGTTCTGGATTGTATGCTACTACAAGAGATGTGCGTTAAAATGTTCTCTTGGACTTGAACTTTAATAGTTTTTCTCTAAGCATACAGAGTGTGTACTACAGATTCCTGTCAATGGTGTTGGATTTATATTTCTTCTGCCTGAAGGATTCTTTTAGTGTGCCAAGATCTCTGCCCCTTCTTCCTGTTTTGAATTAATGTGGTGGTACTGGATAGTCTGACTGTATATTATGGATGTTTTGGTGTGTGAAACATGGAAGCCCAGACTGTGAGGGTACATGAAGCAGTCTATAGGTTTCCTGTATAAAGATGTTTTCAGTGTTCCATTATTTAGTGTGACTGTGGTATACAGGAAGTGCACACACTTTAAATAATTTATTTGAAATTTTATCAAAGGATGGAATTTATTGACGTTATCACAAAATTGTTTTAAGTAGTCCTCTCCTGCTGTCCATATCATAAAAATGTCTTCCATATATCAGTAATACTTTAAATGTATGTGGTGGTCTGAACTGAGGAATTTTTCTACAAGATCTGCCACAAAGAGGTTTGAATACTGTGGTGCCATCCTGGTACCCATAGCTGTTCCCATAATTTTAAGGAAGATTTCAGTATTAAAGCTGACAACACTATATATAAGAATACTATATATTCAATACATTTAGCTATCACTTCTGAAGGATATTTGCTGTCTGTGATTGCCTTCTGTAGTTTGGCTTTCTTACAAACCCAAGGGGCACATGGATCATAATTTTCCATAAAGGATTTACTGAAAATTGCACTCCTAATTCTGAATCTATAATCAGTTGTTATCTTCTCAGTTGGCTTCTTTGAGACCTGATTTAAATATAATTTCATTAAAATGTTTAAAAGATCTGTCCCCACGCCCTTATTGGCAACCCACTATGCACTGCTGCCAATATCCGTTGTATTATATACATAATCAGTACTAACATATAGAGCACTGACACTTACCATATAAGTGTAAGTTACCATGGATATAATTGTGATTATTGCCAATATTATTACTATGCTTATTATGGAAACCCATAAGTAATGTGCTGAGAATACATGTCTGTGTTCTTTGTATATTCTTCTGAGAAGTCATTGTGTAGCCTACACTGCCATCATGCAGATTTATGTAACACTACACTTATTTTCTGTTCTCTGTATAAGTCTTTGTTCTCATTTTAGCTGATTTTACACATTTTGTATATCTCTAGATAACACTTTGGAGCCACGTACGTTTTGGCCAATAGGGTTTGTCTTATGTATCTAATTCCTGCAAGAATCAATAATTGCTATGGTGATTATCCAAGTATATAACCTGTTGCATTGCGTATTCTCACTGAGACCATCTTCATACCCTGGGGTATTGGGAAACCCTGGCATCCAGTGTCTGTTTGGTAAGACCTGTTTTTAGTGCATAAGTCTGCTTTAGTGTAATAAACAAGTTTATTACCACATATGCCACTTGTCTGTTGTTTCTTCTGCTGGTTTATTACCACCAATAACCTGAGAAGGGCTTATACCCCGATGTTATTGGTGACTGTGTGCAGGTAGTCTAAACTAGCAAAGATTCACTGTTTGCTGGCTTTTCTCTTGTGGGCAATAAGTAGGTATACACACCTGTGCCACTTCACCTGTGCTGTTTTTCACTCCACACCATCGTGTAAAGTCTGGCTGCTTACTGGGCAAGGTTGATGCCATCTTACCTTGTTCAATGGCAGTTTTGAGTTGCAGGACTTTGTGAGATGCCCAACCGTTTGTTTGGCTCAACCACTGTGGATTGATACACAGCAGGGTAACCGCTGATGGGTCCATTTGGGTTTCCTAACCTTTTCTAGCATGTCCAATAGCTGTGCAGATCTGAGACTCAATGTCTGTAGCTTTCTCGCTTCTCATGGAAGCTGGAGCGACTTCTCCGCGGATGTGAAAAACTCTGATAACCATTACTGGGGATCTCAACCCAATACTCAGAAGTGAGACAAACAGCCAAAAAGTTTGATTCTGAAAGGTTGTTGGTCACAGCTCTCTATGCTGCTATGGAAGCCTCTGAGGTGAGGTTTCATTCCTTTGAACTTTAGCACTCAGCTCTTAAGAAAAAGATGGGCTTGCAGGCATCTGCATGTCTTAGGAGAGAGCAGAGACTGGAAGAAGAATGTCAGTCTCTGCGTGGCAAGAATGAGACTCTTTTGCATTGTACTGTACAGAATACTGATCAACAGTTATGCATGTTGAGAGAGGATTGTGAGAGGTTAAATCAGGATAAGAGGCAGATTTCGCAAATGAATGATTTGTTGAGTGAAATGAATGAGTCTTTATGAGAGGAGAATGAGGAGTTGAGAGACAATCTGAAATGGGTAAGTGATGAGTTGGATAGAGAGCTTAGGGACAACTGCGAATTAAGCGACATGTATAGAGTGTTACAGAATGAGGCTGCAAAAGGTGTTAGGCAGAACAATGCAAAAGTTAGTCACATACAGTGCAGATCTAAGATGGCAAAACTGCATCATTAGCGAGAGGTATTGGCTGGTCATGGCAAAGCGATGGGAGGTTTCCATTACACAGCCATCGACCTTACATAATCCAGAGATAATGATTCTGGTGATGACAGCAGCCAAGATATTGCCTAGCCACACCCTCAAAATGGCACTTCCCCCAACTGCCACTCACAAGATGGCTGCACCCTATGCTGTACCAGCATGACCCAACATCATGATAAATATGACATGCATCATGTGCGATGCCAAGGTGGTGACCCCCCATGATGAGGGGGAGGATAAGGCCTAACCCCTTCAATTGCCATCCTGAAAAAGGAAGACAAAATGGAGATTTATCAGATGACTGAGACAGCCCCCACTAGGCACAGATGACTGAAGAGAAAAGACCGGTCTTCCAGGAACACATGGAAAGCATGTTGAAGGAAGCCTCTACTCAGCAGTCACTTGTCCACGCTGTGGCTAACGCTGCAGTGGAGGCCACCCTTCATGGTGCACAATCCCACAACTCTTTTCCTGATCCATGTCCCATAATTCAGAACAATCTCCTTCAGGGGACTCACTCTGTACAGCAGATCTCTGACAGCATAGTCCACATGACCCCCAATGACAATCTCAGCTGCCATTTGGAGAAGGTTTGCTCCAGATGCGAGATGCTTAGTCTACCAGCAGGCTACCAAGTACAGATCCTCCAGCAGATCATTGACCCCAACCTCCCAGCAAAACTCTCAGAGGATGTGACTTTTGATGGCATCGCTGTGGAACTCTTTGCCACACACTCCCAGGCATGGTTGGCATCATGTTGACCCATTCTGTTAAACAGTATGCCAAGGAAAGTCCAACGTCATACCATCAGAGGTTATGATTGGCTTATTATACTGGCAAAGTACTCTCACAAGAGACAGTGGACAGATGCCAAACTGAGTACTAGATCTTGTTTATTTGGAACATGATTTGGGCCGTGTGTCACAAGGTTGAGCCCGCGGTTCTCCCCAGAACTGATAACTGTTTGTACATTCTCTGAAGGACAGAGTGTGTCTACTACCTCTACCTCTGAGATTTGAATTCAGGCTCAAAAGCCAAGGTGGCCATGGTACAATCTACCAGCAAGCCCACAACCCACTGCACAATGGAGGGCAAAGTCCAGGTCAACAGGGCCACACCATCTGAAGACACACAGTCCTATAAGACAGGGGGAAACCAAAACAGAAATAGGAACAGACAAAAAAATTGGAATAACCCTAATTCTGATCAGAATGACAACTGGAGCAACTGAAATTATCAACAAGGCCCTTCCTACCATGATGTAGTAGTGGAGAATAATAACCTCTGCACACTCCATGGAATGTCCAATTAGTGGCTGAGGCCATCGCAAGGCAGAACGTTGCAGCATTAGCTCTGATAACCCAGTCTGTACTAGGCCAAGAAGACACAGGAACCTCCTCTGGGCAGGTTGCAGCAGGCTCAAATCCTGAGGCTTTGTTTGCTGCAACTACTAGTAGTACCCAAATTTCCCTGTATCCTATGCAGGCCCAGGAAGATGCCAGGTGAGATTCTGCTGGCATGCATTTTCAGGAACCACCTGAATACACCAGTAATAGTTCAGACTGACAATTATGGGCCCCAGTCCGTACTGTGAACAATATTACTATTGACACAAACCAGCGACCTTATACTCAGGCCATGGTTGGGGCCCACCAAATTGTTGTATTGCTTGATATAGCTGTGGTTGAGTCTGTACTATGTGATGAGGATCAAGCTAATTCCTCTTAGTCCACCAGATGGAGGACCAATGCCCAAGGTGTGGATGGCACTAGACTGCCTGCCTCCTGCTCTATTGTACTTTCTGTGGTGTTGGGTGCCCTCAACACAACATGAATCACACGTTTGACCTTTTGGTATTATGTCATCACCCCAGCATCTGAGGAATTGATTTCCTAGCACTACACAGTTGTGTAGTAGATTTAGCCAATCGGCTCTTGATACAAATCAGCGAACAATACCATATGATTATGATTCTTGATTCCCATGTGGTTGCCACTATTGGAGTCAATGACAAGGAATATGACATCATAGCTCTGTTCCAGACACATACATTCTTAGAAAAAGAACTGTTATCAATTTTTCAGAAACACTTTCATGTTTTCAACACACACAAACATGATTGTAGGAGAATGCAAACCATCACTGAATTTCCAGACCCTGAGCATGACAGGCAAAGGCAAAACCCTTTTCCTGCAGAAGCCTTACCATCACTAAGAGAAATGATTAGTCACTTCTTCAGCAAGGTGTTATCAGGCCTTGTGCCTCAACTTTCAACTCACTCATCTGGCCAGTGAAAAAGCCCAATGGATCTTGGAGATTAACTATTGATTACAAGAGACTTAATCAGGTCACTCCTAGCTGCTCCCCTACAGTAGCCTCAGCACCAGACATGCTCAAATTGCTATCACCAGATCTTAAGTGGTTTAGCACCTTTGATATCTCTAACGGGTTTTTGTCACTGCCACTTGTTCAGGAAAGCAAATATAAGTTTGCTTTTTGTATCAATTATTTGAGTTTTTAATTTTAGATGGGGATAAACAACACCAACTGCAAATATTTATTTGGTTCAAAATAGTACTAAACAATCAATACACATAAAATACAGTAACACATACTGGTAGAAAACATCTGCATACAGGTTATTGCACCACTTGGGTAAGGGTAAAACACTCAAAAGAGGAATGGGGCCTAGGGATGATAACTAACAATAGTCTAAAAACATCTTTCCAATGCAGTAAAGCAAACAAGATGTTCAAATGCATAATGCTGGTCTTTATCAGTCATAGAAGGCAGGCAATACTGCTGCTACAGAGGTCAGTGGTTCAATCACACCTAGGGTATTGTGTGCAATTAGAGAGTGTCAATGAATTACTCAGTGTCCTTGGTTTCTTATTGGTTAAGCCTGAGGAATCCAAAACAGAACTGGATATATACAAGAAAGAGAAACTATTTTTGGACTGCTGCTCCATTCTTAAAGTCACTTATTTTGCATTCATGGAACACATGGTATATCCATCAGGATCCATGTTCTATCTATACTTACATTTCCTTTGGTGCAATTCAAGGGTGTGTGTGTGTGTGTGTGTGTGTGTGTGTGTGTGTGTGTGTGTGTGTGTGTGTGTGTGTGTGTGTGTGTGTGCGCGTGTGTGCGCTGATGCGTAAGATGGCTCCACTACACACTTGCAGTTACTTCACTGCCAGTCTCTCTTTTCTCGTAAAGTGCTTCAGAATATAATGTGTATGAAAAGCACTATCAAAAGGATGATTTTTTTCTTCATGTTAGCTTATAACATCCTTCTGCATTTATTTCTCCTGTGGTATTTCATGACATGTTCTATTAAAAAATAGCCACAGACTATAATAGCCACTAATTAATAATGCCCCCCATCCCCCCACCAGGGCTTGTAAGTCAATTTCAAATAATAGTTGTGGGTATTTGATTATGGTACTCCTGTGTTGTTGTTTTTTTTTTGGTGTTCTTTTTTTTGTAGGCTACTTTCAAATAATTCTGGGTGCTAACATATCAGAACAAACTCATTCCTTCTTCATTGCTTGTTACTGACAAGCTGTTCAAAATAATTGAGTGAGGCAAAATATATTAATGTTATAATATTATGTTCTCACCATCTGAGGAATATTATCATAATAAAATATTAAACTTATATTTACAGATTGTACCACTAGTGGAACCAACCAAATGGTCCTCCTGAAGTCTAAATAAGAGGAAGAAGATTTTATTATTCTTAGTAAAATTCATTAAGCGCTCTAAATTATAAAAACAGAAAGTAATATGGTACTCTCAATTTAACATACACTATCTAATACTCATAACATTTTCAGTATATGGTTCCATCAAAAAATTCTACAGAGAAAGTCACGTGATGGCAGCCTCAGGGGAAGCAGCGCACCCGCGGAGCTCCGTCGCCAGTCCGACAAATTTTGCCGTTTTCAGCATCTCTACCACCGATATCGAGCCTGTAAGCTGTCAGGGGAGATCGAGGAGATCTTGCCAGCCGATCGATCGCCATAAAAATGGAGGAGTACATTAAAAACAAGACGAACACTACCTCCTCGGACTCCAAAGGACAAGGCCGCATGGGCTAAGCAGGCTGCTAGTCTATCAAGCCTGCCCACAGTAGACGCTCGCTTTGGAGACCAGGTTTCTTGAGCTCCTGCAACCTCTACAGGCCACAGTTACTTCGGTGGCTGAAGATATGCAACAAATCAAGAAAACAATGGAGTCCTTAACCCGAAGGGTGGGCGATACTGAAGCGAAAGTGATCTCATTAGAAAATAAGCAGACAAGCCACGAGTTGGAGCTAACATTGGTAAAACGCAGATTCAAAAAGCTGGAGGACAAGATCGAGGACTTGGAGGGGTGCAGCAGGCGCAACAACATTGTCATAATTGGGATCCCTGAGAAGGAAGAGGGAAATTCCCCAATCTCCTTTATTCAGAAATTATGCTCCAAGATCGCTGCCCCCAGCTGGAGGGGACTACATCATAGAAAGGGCACATAGGGCTCTGCGGCCCCCTCCTGCACAGGGTCAGCCCCCCAGGCCTTTGATTGTGAAATTTCTCAATTATTTAGACAGGCAGCATGTGCTTGACAAAGTGAGAGGGGTGAAGGAGCTATTATGGGAGAGCAAGCGAATACGTATTATTCAGGATCTCCCCCACTCAGTGAGAGTAAAGCGCCAGGAACTGCACCCGATCGTAACAAAACTTATTGCTGCTGCCAAGCAGTTTAAAGTGAAGTATCCTGCAGTCCTGATGGTCAACTTAGATGGAACTTGGTTGTCCTTTGAGTCCTGTTCTCAAGCCCATCAAGAACTGCAACGACTCCTTCCTGATCTTTTCAAATGAGGAGATGTTTCTATACCCCTTCGAAGACACTTGGTGTGCCTAGTGGACTGTTGGAACATCTTGACGTCTATTTCCCTGTTTACACTCCCTTATGAAGTGCCTGGTTATTAGCCTGATGTAAGATTGGACTGGCCAAAATCTGCGAATGACCATTGTAAAGCTATGTGATGGACAATGCGAATTCTCCAAATGGTCTCTTGGATCTCCCTATGAGCAAGGGGTCTAGCAGCGCAGTCTCTTTGATGACTGCCGTGAGATACTGCAATGGCTCGATCCCTGTTATGGATCATATTTTGTTTTTATTGAACACTGGTTTCCCCCCCCTTTTTTTTTTTTTCATTTTTCTTTTTTTCTCGAATAAGGGAAAGTCTCACCTCGACTCCTGCCTGCTCTAGATATGGACTGGACATGTTGGAGGCCAGATCTAATTAGCAAAGAACTAGTCTCTCGACCAGAACTGATATGAATCTACCCTTGTGTTTTTTTTTTGTTTTTTTTGCAATATTTTACATTATATCAAACTCTGGGGCTACTCTGGATTTAATAATGTGATTACTAGTCGGGATATGGCGGAGGGGCTGTGGCCTGTGTAGTCGAACATATTGGTCTGTTTGGATATATATCATGTGGGATTGTTTTAGGAGAGCAGTTCCATGGAACTGGGGGAAGATGATCTGGGAGAGGGTTTTTCTGTATACTGTTTGTTAATTGTAGGGGGTTGGTACTGGATGGGGTCAGGGTGGTAGGGAGGGTATTAGTAATAATCAAGGTTACTGTTTCTTGGGAAAGTATACTTATCTTTGGCAGGTTAATATTTGTTCATGTTTAATTCTCCCTTGGGAGAGTTTTAATACTCCCGGTTTCCTCTCTGTATACATGAGGATACCTACCTCTGCATATGATGAGTCAAATGTATAAGATCATAACCTGGAATGTGAACGGAGCCAAGGATAGGGCTAAACAGCAAATAATATTAAAACACCTCCACCATCTGGGTGCACATGTTGCTCTTCTTCAAGAAACTCATCTGTAAAAGGATGATATGCAGTATTTCAGGAGGGCATGGGTCGCTCCAGGTGTACGGGGCCGGGGTCTCGACCAGAAGGGCTGGAGTGGTCATATTGGTGGCTAAAGGTGTCCCCTTTAAACTATTAAATGAATATTGGGACTGGGAAGGCCGATTTATACTTGTACTGGCGCAATTAGCTCCGCAAACCCTACTCCTAGAATCAGTTTATGGCCCTAACAGTGACTCCCCCTGTTTCTTTTCTAGGTTACTACAGCGGGTAGTCGTAGACATGCCTCCACTGGTAATTATTGGAGGAGATTGGAATTCAGTGCTACAGAATGATATAGACCGAACCTTCAATAGGAAGAAAGGTCTGTCACCGGCACAAAGGGCTTTAAAGGGCCTTATGAATAATGCTGACCTAGTGGATCTATGGCGTATCCCTGGGAAACGGCAATATTCCTTCTATTCCCCAGTTCACAATTCTTACTCAAGAATTGATTATATTCTACTCAGCTCTATAGCAATCCCGGACATCATAGAGGCAGATATATCAGCCAGGGTTATCTTGGATCATGCTCCGGTCAGTATATTATTTAGACCATTCCCTTTACTCCGGCGTTCACCACAAAGGAGATTAAATACTCAAATATTAAAGGAAGAATACCACTTAAAAACAATTAAAGAATATATTAACCTATTCTTACAAGCTAACCAAAATTCAATACCTCAGAAAGATATGATTTGGGCAGCGCTGAAATGCTCTTTAAGGGGGGAATTAATAAAGATTACTTCTAGGAAAAAACTTAACCAGAGGAATAAGATGAACTCTTTGCTAACCCAAATTAGTCAAATTGAATATAGGCTATCCCAGCACTCGTCTGACACAGAGAGAGTTAAGTTGCATAGATTACAGGCGCAATATTCGGGGCTTGCCTTACCCCAGGCCGAGCTTGCTTTGTTGCGAGCAAAGCTTCAATATTTGGGCACAGGTGAGAAGGCAGGAAAACTGCTCTAATGCGGATAAAACAGATGGATTCAGCCAGTATATTGCAGGAATCCGTCTTTCTCAGGAAGACCAGGTCTGTACGGATCCTCATGCCATGGCGGATGCCTTTAAAAATTCTTTCAAATGATATACTCCAAGGACCCTCAGTTAGAGGTCTCAGATTCGGGTATTAAGGAATTCCTCCAATCGGTCTCATTGCCAAAAATTTCTTCGGAAGAGGCTGCAGACTTGGTCTCCCCAATAACTACCTTTGAGATCTGTCAGGCTATCCAGAACTACCTCTTGATAAATCTCCTGGCCCTGATGGCTACCCTAGTAACTTTTTCAAAGCCCTTTCCTGTGAACTAGCCCCAATCCTTTTAGAAGTGTTTTATTACTGGTATGAATATGGAGTGCCTGACGTGACTTTTTTTGAGGCAAAAATTACCTTAATTTTGAAAGCAGGCAAAGACCCCTTGAATTTAGATAGCTATCGCCCTATATCGTTATTGAACACAGATGTAAAAATTCTAGCAAAGATTCTTGCAGGCAGACTAGCTAAAGTAATGGACAGGCTGATTTGCAGGGAGCAAGTTGGTTTCATGAGGGGAAGGCTACCTCAGGACCATCTCAGAAAGCTGTTACATCTCATGACGGAGGTCAAAAGATCTGATACCCTTGCTGTGCTTCTTTCTCTCGATGCCGAAAAGGCATTCAACAGGGTGTCTTGGGATTTCTTATTCCATACTATGTCAACTTTTGGGATCCCCAATAGCTTTATAAAATGGGTCCAAATTTTATACTCTTCCCCCTCTGCTAGAGTTAAATGTAATGGGGTTTTGTCACAATGTATTAAGTTAGAACGGGGCACTAGGCAAGGTTGCCCTTTGTCCCCACTACTATTTAACTTATATTTGGAACCGTTCCTGCATAGATTAATGGGGAATCCGCTTATAAGGGGCATTAAGGTGGGCAGAGACTCTTATGTCTGCTCCGCCTATGCAGATGATGTCTTGTTACATGTTAAAAATCCAGATGTTTCCATGCCGGCCATACTCGAGGAAATAGACCGCTTTTCAAAAGTGTCGGGTTATAAATTAAATCGTGCAAAATCTAAAGTTTTTCCATTAAATAATAAGGTAATAATGACAGATTTTGACTCCCTTGGCTTGGGTTGGGAAGACAAGTCCTTATCATTTTTGGGTATCAACATTTCCACAAGTATTTCGTTAATGATTCAAAAGAATTTAGATACTCTTGTTCAAGCTATATCAGATGATTTGACTAGATGGAGATCTCTCTCTAACATTGTGGGGCAGGGTAAGTATATTAAAAATGAATATTCTACCTAGGCTTTTATACCCCTTGGGTATGATTAGCATATCTCCCAAAAAATGGTTCCTCAAATTACAGAAAATTTTTGACTCATTTCTATGGCAAGGTAAGCTTAACCTGCAGGTCGTACTATAATTTAATAGCCCTAAAGGCAAGGGTGGTTTAACCACTTCCTTCAGTGTATTTCTACTATATTGCACAAATATATGTGTAAGCTGGGTTGGTGGAATAAAGATAGGGCACCTTTAGATTACAGGCCCTCTGGTATGATATAGAGTATGGGCTAGCGAAGAGTGTAAATTCTTCCTGCGAGCCCTCCTATTCTCCCCTTCTGATATTCCTAGGCCATTTAAGAATAATCCTATGGGTGGTCTCTGAAAGCCCTTTTTCAACTACAGCAACGTTTTAAAGTCAGATGGTGGACCTTGGCTGCCCAACCTATTTTGAAAATATCCACTTTAAGATTGGGGGTAACACTATACCTCCGCCTTTCTGGTATAGAATTAGCCACTTCTCAGCTGCAGACCTCTTGGATCGGACATGTTGAGATCCTTTGAGGACCTAAAAACTGTTATGGCTTTGACGATAATTGCTTTTTTTAGATGGCTGCAACTGGAAGGGCCTTGTCTCCATTCCTGTCCTCGCCTCAACTCAGCTTTAAGTGATAAACATTGACTCCCTCTTAGCAGCTGCGATGCAGCCACATGCAATATCTAAAGTATACAAAGTATTACTAGAGTGGGATCCTAAACTTCCATCCGGAGTCTGTTATTATTGGGTCAATGAGTTAAACCTCACAGATACACAGACTTCTGGATTAAGCTTTGGAATTCTATCTACAGATATCTTAAACAAGATAGATTCAGGTTGATCCAATTCAATTTGCTACACCACTTATACCTAACTCCCACGCACCTTTACAGATGGAAGGCGCGTAGTTCCCCACTCTGCTGGAGATGTGAACTAGAAGAGGGTTCCTTATACCATGTCTTTTGGGCATGCCCGAAGATTCAAATTCTATGGGAGTCTCTAAGTAAGCTAGTACACCATATCCTTGGCTCTTATGCTATGAACACTCCAGAAATCTGCTTATTGAATGTTTTTCCTGGTTCCACTCCAAAATCATGGAGAGCTCAGTGTCATTATTACTGCCACTATAAGCTCATAATTCTAAGGCACTGGTCGTCCAGACTGCTCCCCGACCCTTCTGGAGTGGCACCGTGAATGTCGTTAGCTCTTCAGCAGGAAAGACATATAGCTTATAATCGAGGCCAGATGAGAATCTTTACATTAAGATGAAGTAGCAGACGCTTCTTGCGATGCTGGAACTCGAAGAACTAATTTACACTACCTGGCCTAACCTATTTGCCTTACTTTTCTTCCTTCCTGTATTTCCAATCTCTTCCTTCTACAGTAACCTTGGGTGGGGGGGCTTGGGTGGAAGGGCCTTGTCTGTTTTTCATATCTATTTTTTCTCCTGATCTGTTATTACCAAACTCTATTTTTATAATATGCCCTAGATGTAACATGTCATCTCTCTAAAGATGGTTGAACTGTACCTGTCATAGTAAGATGCTGCTGTTTCCTTGTTGTTTTCTGGAGTGGCATATAAAACAATAAAAATTTTAATTATAAAAAAAAAAAAATTCTACAGAGCGGCACAATGGCTCAATGAACTCCGTACTGCTCTCACCAGACTCCCTTAAATATCACTCTTTAAGAAAGTCCTAAAGAAAGAAATCACCCTCAACTGTACCTGCTGTTGCTTTAGCTAATCTATAATCTGTGTTAACTGGCCATCCCAGCCAGGCACTGGTCACCTACAACACACTACTGTTTCCTATTTCTCTGCTTTACTGCTGCACCAGAATTTCACCACCTACTCAGTTTTGATTGTCATATTGTTGCAGTTGTGACTCCCTTGGTCCCTATGAATCCTTTATAAAAACTTGTAAACCTACATTATGCTGTGAAATGTGTTTTATACCATTCTTGATTTATTTAAATGTACCTATTGTGGAACTTGTCTATACAGAATGAGGCTCCAACAGAGCTAAATATCTGTTTGTCTCCTTCTGATGTGGAACCTTTGCAAACTAGGATGCAGTACAGTGTAGTGGTTAATGGCACTGAGATGCAAATTTGAAAACATGAGTTTGAATACCACAGCCCCCACTTGCATACTGTGTGATCCTGAGCAAGTCACTTAACTTCCTTGTGCTCCCAGGTCGCACCTGGAAACAAGCTCCAGCTTAGTGTGCCTTTCCTGGTTAAACAATTTCCCTTCCCAAATTAGCACCTGTGCTCAAAGGTCTTCTTCAATTTCTCAAATTAAAAAAAATATATATATATATATATATATATATTATAACTGTGCAGTCACGCCCCTATAGTTAGGGTTGAGTAGGCACTTTAATATTAAACCTCAAAATTTGCACGGTTATAACTTTGCAACCATTTAACGGATCTGCACAAAATTTGGAATGCTCCATCTGGTATGGTAGATCTCCTGATTTGCCAAGTTGTGTTTTGGTCAGGCATACTGATTTTGTGCAGCAAAACACAAACAATGCACTTTTCACCACTTTTGATTCATTTTTTGCCTGTGGCGCTGTGCACACACCATGTGGTCTTTTGGTCTGAAACTTGGAAAGTAGAAAGAGGTTGGGTCAAGGAATAATCCATCATTGGTTTGGTAAAACAATATTAGTCTGTCCCAAAGTTATTTAATTTTTAATTTATGAGTTCTGAGCATGCTCAATTCACTCAAAAATGTATATGTATATTTTGCGAAAGAAAAATTTTCTCACAGTCAAAGATTTTGCAGGCTCATGAAGGAAAAATCTTCATCTGACAGAAAAATTATTCTTTTGTGAGCCGCCATCTTGTTTTTAGTTTTCCTGTCAAACGAAAATGTCGTAGATTTCCCCACGGGTGACTTTTGGGGCAAATGAAGCAAGGGTTTTGTTCAGGGTGACCCCCTCTACAAAGCCATGCCTTTGGTTTGTTTCATTTCTGTCAAAAAACAGTTTTTTAAAAATTAAAAATCTTCTTTTGCGACTCGCTAATGATCTTCTTTCGTGAGCCTGCAAAATCTTAGTTCATGAGACAATCTTCATTTGTCAGCTTTACTCATGAGCAGATGACCAGATGGCCAGATTTTCATGACCAGATGTCCCTGGGGATGACCAGATGGCCCAGATTGGCACTACCAGATGTCCACTCGTGGAATAAGATTTTGTTAGGTCATGGCCTAGATTTCTCTCACAGCCAAAAAATTAACTATCTCATGACTGAAACATTTTTAAAGGTGTAAAAACTTTAGAATTGAATAGCTCATTAACGGTTAGGTCTTTTTACTTGAAATTTTCAGGGTGTTGAGGGGATGCCCTAGGGGTATGAATTATGGTGTTTAGGTGTTGGGGAATTAAGTGGTTGCATAAATATGGCATGACAAAGTTGATGTTTTCCCATAGAATTACATTGCGGTGTCTGTCACGCCTTTCCGCGCTGTTGACTCAAAAATGAAGCGAGATTCAGAGATTTCACTACTGGCAGCTTAGATCACCTTTATCTATGCTACTGAAACAAGATTTTAAACCACAGAGTAAGCCTGCAGTGGAATTGTTTTCGTACCTTGCATGCTTAATGAGATATTGTCAAATTTGTGTTACAAGGGTTCCTTGCCGTATAGGGTTGTTGCATAGCTATGTGTAGGTGGGAGCATGGGCCCTTCAGGCCAACACTCCCACAGATGGATGTTGTTCTGCAGTAATGGGCAACTTGGTGGGAGCACGGGGCCCTTCCCCGCGCTCCCACCAATACATGTTTTTTACTAGTTATATTACACTTTTTCAAAAAGTAAGGAAATTCATGGCAAAAAATTGCATTTAATACATCAGTTAGGGTTAAAGCAAAAAAAGTGAGGAAATGAGATGGTAGGGTTGAGCATCTAACCCCCCCATACCCATCCTCCACAGACTGACAGATGCTGGTGTGTGCCATGGGGTTGTGCACCGTAACTCTCAGCCCATTCTCCTTTACTGTAGCATGTCAACCTGCTTACACATGGAATTGGATGAGAGTTGGGCCACATGACCCCATAGCATACACCAGCATCTGTCAGTCTGTGAAGGATAGGTGTGGGGGTTAGATGCTCAACCCTACCATCTCATTTCCTCACTTTTGTCACTTTAACCCTAACTGATGCATCTAATGCAGTTTTTTGCCATATGTATGTGTGTGTGTGTATATATATATATATATATACAGTGGCGTGAAAAAGTATTTGCCCCCTTCCTGATTTTCTCTATATTGCATATTTGTCACATTGGATGTTTTCAGGTCTTTAGACAAAATATAATATTAGATAAAGGGAACCTGAGTGGACAAATAACATTTTTTTTTACTTATTTCATTTATTTAATGAAAAAGTTAACCAACACCAACTGGCACTGTGTGAAAAAGTAATTGCCCCCTAGTTAAATCAACCCAATTAAAGGGATAATTAGAGTCAGCTGATTGAACACAGCCAGGCTTGATTACAGCCAGCCCTGCCCAATATAAACCTCACTTATTTTGGCCCTTACCATCAGAGTCACATTGTCAGGACAAAGATTCAACAAGCACATTATGCCATGATCAAAGGAAGTTCCTGAAAAGATCAGAAAAACATTTTGTTGCCCTCTATCAGTCTGGAAAGGGTTACAAAGCTATTTCTAAGGCTCTGGGACTCCATCAAACCACAGTGAGAGCCATAATCTCCAAATGGAGAACACTTGGAACAGTTAGTGAACCTTCCCAGGAGTGGGCGGCCTGCCAAAATTACTCCAAGGGCGCAGTATAAAAATCATCCAAGAAGTCTCAAAGGATCCTAAAACAACATCCAAAGAACTGCAGGCTTCTCTTGCCTCAGCTAAGGTCAGTGTTCATGACTCCACAATCAGAAAGAGACTGGGCAAAAATGGGCTTCATGTGAGAGTAGCAAGGCGGAAACCACTGTTAACCAAGAAGAACATAAATGCTCATCTCTCATTTGCCAAGCACCTGGATGATCCACAAGCCTTTTGGGAAAATGTTCTATGGACAGATGAGTCCAAAGTGGAACTTTTGGACAACATGGATCCCATAATGTCTCGCGTAAAGCAAACACAGCATTCCACAGTAAGAACACTATACCAACAGTCAAACATGGTGGTGGTAGTGTGATGGTGTGGGGATGCTTTGCTGCTAAGGACCTGGATGACTTGCCATAATTAAAGGAACCATGAATTCTGCTCTGTACCAGAAAATTCTTAAGGAGAATGTCCAGTCATCCTTCCATCAGCTGAAGCTGAAGCGTAGTTGGGTCATGCAGCAAGACAATGATCCAAACACAAAAGCAAGTCCACATCAGAATGGTAAAAAGAAGTAAAATTAAAGTTTTGGAGTGGCCTAGTCAAAGTCCAGACTCAAATCTGATAGAGATGCTGTGGCAGGACCTGAAACGAGCAGTTCATGCTCGAAAACCTACCAAATGTTACTGAATTAAAGCAGTTCTGCGAGGAAGAGGGTTAAAATTCCTCCACAGCGATGTGAAAGACTGATATTGAATTATAGGAAGTGTTTGGTTGCAGTCATTGCAGCTAAATGTAGCGTAACCAGTTATTAATGTAAGGGGGCAATTACTTTTCACACAGTGCCAATTGGTGTTGGTTAACTTTTTTCGTTAAATAAGTGAAATAAAAAAAACAAACAAGTGTTATTTGTTCACTCAGGTTCCCTTTATCTAATATTACATTTTGTCTAAAGACCTGAAAACATCCAGTGTGACAAATATGCAATAATAGAGAAAATCAGGAAGGGGGCAAATACTTTTTCACACCACTGTATATATATATATATATTTTATAAGGGCACAGTCACGCCCCTATATTTAGGGTTGAGTAGGCACTTCTACGTTAAACTGAAAATTTTGCACATTAATAACTTTGGACCCGTTCAACAGATTTGCATGAAATTTGGTACATCTCTTGATTTGCCAAATTTTGCTTTGGTTGGACTTACAGTTTTTGCTCATCAAAACTCTGAAAAATGCACTTTTCACCAGTTATGTGGGCAGTTTTTTGGATTTTGTCTGTGGCTCTGCGCAGCCATTGTGTAGAGTGCTGCTCTGCAACATGACTCATCTGAAAAAGTTTGGGTCAAGGAATTTGCCGCTTTTCATTTGGTGAAAAAATATGAATCCATTCCAAAGTTATTAAACTTTTAAGTTCCCATTAAAAGTCAATGGGAACATTTATATGGTTATTTTGTGAAAAAAGAATGGGGTTTTGGCCATCTAGTCCCTCCTCATGATCAAAGAATTTTCAGGCTCGTGTTGAAAGAATCTTTGATTATGAGGAATTCTTTGATCGCGATGGCCGCCATCTTGTTTTGATTTTGCAGTCGGAAAAAAATCAAATATCTCAGCTCAGGGGTCACTACTGAAGTAAACCTTGGATGGGTTTTACTCAGGGGGCTTCGCTCTATTGAGCTATGGCTGTGGTTTGCTTCAAAATGATCAAAAAATAGAGTTTTAAACTTTTTTATTCTTTGATCATGGCTCGCTAACTATCTTTGATTGCGAGCTAGCAAATTCTTTGATCGCGAGATTCTTTAACCGCGATCTTTGATTGCAAGGGCGCGACTAGATGGCCAGTTGAAAAAATCTATTTTATCAGCTCAGGAGTGGGTTATTAAGACAAACAGGGTGGGTTTTGCTCAGGGGGCTTTGTTCTATCGAGGCATGACTGTGGTTTCATCTATATTTGCCTAAAAATTGAGTTTCACCATTTTTTATTCTTTGATCATGAGCCAGCAATTTCTTTGACTGTGAGCCTGCAAATTCTTTGATTGTGAGATTCTTTGACCGCGATCTTTGATCATGAGGGTGCGACTAGATGGGCATTTGAAAAATTCAATTTTCTCAGCTCAGGGGTGGCTTATTAAGCCAAATGAGGGTGGATTTTGCTCAGGGGGCTTCATTTTATGGAGGCATGGCTGTGGTTTCATGTATTGGTGCCTAAAAATTGAGTTTCACCATTTTTTATTCTTTGATCATTAGCCTGCAAATTATTTGATTGTGAGATTCTTTGATCGCAGTTTTTGATCACGAGGGGGGGACCAGATAGCCCAATTTGAAATTTTTTTTTAAATTAAATATCTCAGAAATCATTTGGTCTTTTCACTTGAAATTTGGAGGGTGCTGATGGGATGTCTTGTAGATGTGAATTATGGTGTTTACGTGTCAGGCAACACATTTTTTGAGGAGATATTGCATGGCGCAGTTTACATTTTGTGGACAGTGTTTTCCATATTAGTACTGGCTTGAAATTTATATGGTAGCTACCCTTACTGCCATGGATGTACTTTTTAGTTGTTAGGTGTCTAACATGTAAACAGGTGTGGAATTTTGTAGAAATTTACCAGTTGGTGGGAGCGTGGGGCCCAAATGGCCTGTGCTCCCACCAACTTCTGTGACTTTCTACTTTTCTATTCTTTCTCAAAAAGTAAGGAAATTCTATGCAAAAAAACTGCGTTGATGCAACATTTAAGGTTAAAACACATAAAGTAAGGAAATGAAATGTTTAGGATTACCCCTTCCCCCTTGAACCTGCCCATCACCCCAAGATTGACAGCTGACAGGGTGTCTCATTGGGGTTGTGAGGCCTAAATCTCACCCCATTCTTCTTTACTGTTGCTTGTGAATATAACTAAACATGGAATGGGGTGAGATTTAGGCCTCACAACCCCAATGACACACCCCATTAGCTGTCAGTCTTGGGATGATGGGCAGGTCCACGGGGGGAAGGGGCAACCTAAATGTTTAATTTCCTTATTTTTTGTGTTTTAACCCTAAATGATGCATTAAGGAAGTTTTTTGCAATATATATATATATATATATATATATATATATTACACACACACACACACACACACACACTGTATATATTATACTAGCATGGTAGTGCCACCAGATAGCTTCTATGTGGTGTGTGGGGTAGTAGGTTTGTGAACCCTAATGTCAAATTTCCACACTTTTGTTGGTGTGGAAATCAACCCTAAGTGATGCATTAACAGAGTTTTTTGCAATGAATATATATATCTTGCCATGATCACCATGTTACTATGTCAAAAGAGTGAAGGAATAAGAGTGGCAACAATCAGGGCAAATGGCAGAGGGGCAAACATCGCAGGAGCGGTTGCATATTAGGGGAGCTTTGCCCCCCTACACACCCCTCTTTCTAAATATAACCATCCTCGAAGCTGCAGCAACCACTGCAGGAAGGGCATCTTGCCCTTTTTCCTGTCGCAGTTGTGATGAGACACCGATCATCATAATATTTTTTATTGTACTCATAACTCGTCAACCTTCAGAAAAAATCTATTGCAGGGGAAATCAACAACTAATCAGACTATTATTTCTTGTCAAAACCTTTTGCCTCAGTCACAGACAGACTTCTTTTTGAGAAATTAAGTATTACTGTTTCCTTCTCACTTTCATTAATGTATAATGAGTCCTGAGTTCTAGTCTTCTTCTGGATGGTACCAGTCCTGTTTGCTTGTTGTCTCCTATGTCTATGTCTCTCTCCTTCAGTTTCTCTGGCTCTCCTGATGGCCCTGCCTCCTGAAAATCCCAAGACTGAAACTGGAACCTTTGTCTCTTGCAATAAATATTCCCTATAAGTTGTCTCCGACTGTAACATCCTCTACCTCTGAAGTGGACTATTTTCATTTGTAAACCTATACTTTCCTCTCCAGCTATCGAAAACAGTATATGTTGCTGAGCTTTCTGAGTCAGTTAATTTATACTGTTCCCTGACGTTGCAACTGCAAAATAGATTGACAGCATAGGAGATAAATGTACTCATTCCTAGCATTGGACTAGACTGTGCCGCAACATACCTGGCTTAAAAAATAAACCACAAGGTTCTTTTAGCTGTGACAATTGCACACAGTACTAGGCTGCATTTAAAAGAATTGTGCCGTATGAGCATGGAACAAGTGAAAGTGTAACAGACTAAGACATAAAAGGAAGCAAGGAAGTAAGATGGCAGCAGTGCTGAGCTGCAGCTTGTAAGCTCCTTATTGTGAGCACTTTCCCCCCCGAATAAAGTATTTGTTTTGGCTGTCTCACGGTCTGGAGAGCCACATATTTGATGTATGAGTTTCTGGTTGCTTTGCAGATGACCAGAAACACTAAAAGTAAATTTTATGGTTAGATAAGGAGCTAGTTCAGGGTTTTAGTGTGAGGCAGAGCTGGAGAGTGAGTGATTACAGTGAGCTAGCTTTTTTGTTTTCTAGCAAGTACCTTTAGTATTTTGTAAAAACTGCAGCTCACCTACCTGGTACCTGTTCTGCAGATAAAGTGCTTCCTAGGGACCCAACGACGTAGCTGGGTCTTGCCTTCGAGTCATCCAAATACCTGATGTGAGTGAGTAGACTTGGGTTATCAGACTCGTGGACTCACAGAATCCATATGTGAGGTCTCCCTTTTTGTGGCAGAGAATCACTTTCTGGACAGGGAGGGCCGAGGAGTGTGCTGAGGCTTGAGATCATACAGTGGCTGGGATCAATGCCAGTGTTCTGCCTCTGGATCAGACAACAGTTTGGACCCTCGATTTCCCTGAAGGTACCTCTGCAACACCTTGACAAGAGGGCTGATGGTGTAACAGGATCCTGCTTGCTGCTTGGACTACATTCCTGGGAGTACGTGGTTCAGAGGGCACTTCAGCGTGCAGTGTCCCAGGGCAAAGTGACGATTGGTGTACTGTTGATCTCTGGTGCCTTGGCAGATTGTCTGCATTACCTGTGGTTTAGAAATTTTGTGTGTATGCCCCGATAGATTATCATTTAGGGGCCGGTCACCGCATTTTGTGGCTGCCTTTTTCAGGCATTCAGAACTGGTGGGAGCAGTTCTGTATATACTCAGAGTTTTATCAGCACACCTGGTAATGTTGGATGGACCCAGCATTCTGCAGTGACTGGGAGTGGTGAAAGAGCCCTCAGATTCTGTGCAGTGGGCTGAAACTCTAGTTCTTTAATGGCACAATTTATTATATAATTTATTGCACTTTATAGTTTTAATTTTGTCCTGTCTCATAGGACCTTTGTGTTGAGCTGCGGGTCAGTACTACCTTCTTACTCAAGTACTGCTCCTAGAATTGCTATTGCTCTCCTGGTGGGGTGGGGGTTTATTCGGTTTAACTCATTTAGTTAGGTGTGTGTGTTGTGTGTATGGTATTAGGTAATTTGTTAGTAGTGAATGGTTGGTGGTGTGTATTGTCTTCGGATAGTACAGGTGTTCAGAATGATTTTTGAGAAGGCTGGGGGCCCAGGGCATGCGAGGGTTGTGTATGGGGCATCCTGGCTGCATGATTTATGGCCCTTCTCTGGCCTCCCAGTGACCAATACCACCATACACCTCTGTCGGGTGGTCAGAACTGGGAGGAACAGCATAAATCAACTTTGGTGGGGCACCCCGTGCAGGCTGTGAGGGGGGTAGGATTGGTGTAATTAGGTGCAGAAGGTGTCCTGGGGTTTATGGGGCCAAAGAGAGAGGCCAGACATGTTTGGTTCCTATTTCCAGGGTTCCCACCAGGCCAAGTGGGCAGGCAGCCAGAGGGGCTGCATTATCTACCAGCACCCTGCGAGTAGTGCTGTGCAATGCCAGATTGATCAGAAACAAGACTGCAATTGTAGCGGACTTGATTTCATCATTCGATCTGGCATGCATTACGGAGACCTGGGTGGGTGATGATGCTGGGCCTGTCTTTTTGGCTGCCATCTGCCCCAGATTCTCCATTGTGCATTGCCCCATGGTGGAATGTAGGGGTGGGGGGGTTGCCATCTGTTTTAGATCTAAGCTAGGATTCACAGTACACCCAGTGAGAGGACCAGGTTCATTTGAATGTGTGGCTGTCCGGGGGTCCAGGTGCAGGCTGCAGAATTCTCCTAATTTACTGCCCCACTGGAGTGACAGTAGATTTTCTGCAGGAGGCAGTCGATTTTGTCGTTAGTGAAACATTGGAGGCTCCAGGTGTTTGATTCTGGGGGACTTCAATGTGTGGGCCAATGACGAATCATCTAGGCATGGCTACAGCTTCCTTCAGACCATGTCATTGCTGGGCCTGTCACAGGAAGTTTCCTTTGTGACCCATCAGGGTGGTCACATGTTGGACCTGGTCTTCTCGCTGGGGTTTGAGATTAAGAACCTCAAGACTGATCTGGTCAGTTGGTCAGATCATTGCACGGTAGAGTTGTTGCTTGGGTCACCCTCCAAAAGCCCTCCCCCTGCTGAGATGGTAGGCTACCACCCTTTGAGGGGTGTGACCCCTGAGGGGTTTCTGGTGGTGGCTGATCTGTCTAGTGTGGGCACTGCATGCGGTGGAGGTATGTACGCAGCAGTTGCCACCTATAATAGGGTGTTGTCTGGGGTACTTGACTCCCTCACACCAGTCCATGTATGACACAGATCCTCTTACTTGAGCTCTCTGTGGTTTGACGGGGAGCTTAAGGCAGTGAAGGTCCTGGGTAGGAGATTAGAGCTCTGCTGGTGGAAGTCAGGCCTGGAGGTGGACAAACTAGCCCAGCGCACTCACTATGTTGAGTACCAGGGGGCAATCAACCATAAGAAGGCAGAGTTCCTGTCCAGGGAAATTGCCAATGGGAAGAACTGACCATTTGTGCTGTTTTGGACTGTAGACAGGCTGTTAAATCCAGCCTGTCTCCAGCCAAAAAAAGCTTTTCCAAAGCTTTATGTGAAGAGTTTGCTCGATTCTTCTCAGACAGAGTGTCCTCCATCAGGAAAGGGATTCCGCCAGTGAGCCAAGTCTCAGCCAACAGTGATCGACTTCAACACACAGAGAACACGCCGCCGAGTTGGGGCGAGTTTAGACCAATGGAGGTGGCGGAGGTCATTGGGTGGCCTCTAAGCTGAGGCACACATATTGTGAACTGGACCCAGTACCGACACTGTTCTTGATGGGATGTGTCAACTCTGTCGGCCTGGTGTTTGCTTTGATAGTCCGGTGCTCCCTCTTGAAGGGGGTATTTCCTGATGTCTTGAAGGAGGCATTGGTGAGACTCCTTCTGAAGAAAACATCTCTGAACCCTGACATCAAGGCAAATTACCACCCTATCTTTTCATTTCTGGGTAAGGTTTTTGAGAAGATTGTGGGGCTGCAGCTTGAGGAACACCTTAGGGCCTTTAACTTATACGAGCCTCTCCAATTGGGGTTTCGTGCGAAGCACAGAACGGAAATTGCATTAGTTTGGGTGCACAATTACCTTCTCGGGGTGAGAGATCGAGGAGAGGGGACAATTCTCAATCATCTATTCAGCCTTTGGCTCAGTGGACCATTGTGTGTTACTTGACCACCTGATGGAATTTTGTGGATTCTCCGGCACTGTCATCTGCTGGTTTGAGTTCTTCCTCACAAACAGGAGGCAAAGGGTAGTGATGGGGTGTTACTCCTCTTCCCTGAGCCTCCTGTCTTGTGAAGTACCTCAGAGTTCGGTCTTGTCACCAGTGTTGTTCACCATGTACATGCTTACTATGGGAGGGCTCATAATAAAATACAGCTTGGGTTTTCACTGCTATGCTGATGATACCCAGCTGTAACTTTTTTTTGCACCAGGGAAATCCAATGCGGTGGACATGTGAAACAACTGTTTTGCTGAAAACAATGACTGGATGGCCTCCAGCTGGTTGTGATTGAACCCCGAGAAGACAGAGGTACTGATGGTGGAGTCAAACAGAGGGCATGATAGAATGGCCTCAGGTGCAGACACAGGATTGGTTCTGGTCTCTGTGCCATTGAAGGCCTCCTCCAGAATGCATAACCTGGGCATTATTTTGGACAGTGGTCTGATGCTTGAGGCCCAGGTGTTGGCAAGTGTCCATGTCAGTTTTTACCATCTGAGAAATATCTCCAGGATTAAGCCCTGATTTCTCCCCTGGCCCACCCTACCTTAGTGCATGCCTTCATGTCATCCAGGCTGGATTACTGTAATGTGCTCTACCTTGGGGTCTAGGGAGGCATCCTCCACAGACTTCAGCTGGTGATGAATATAGCTGCCAGGCTGTTGATGGGGCAAAGTAAGTATTGCCATGTCACCCTGGAGCTGCATGAACTGCACTGGCTGCCGGTCAGGTGGAGGATCCTCTTCAAGATGGGTTTGCTCACCTTTAAAGCCCCACATGATCTGGGCCCTGGCTACCTGGTGGATCTTCTTGACCCCACTGCATCAGCCCACTCCCTTCATTCCTCCTCAAGGCGCCTCCTTCTGATTCCCAGGACAAGGTTAAAAACAGCCAGCAACACAGCTTTCAGCATCTCTGGCCCCGTCCTGTGGAATTTTCTTCCCCCATCAATAATGGAGGCTCCTTCAGTGGAGGTTTTTAAGGCACGCCTCAAGACCTTATTTGAACAGGTCTTCCCAAACCCAGTTTTGTAAATATCATTTATAAACTGACCTGTTACATTATTTCTGTGCTTAATTGTTTGTTTCTATGTGATAATATTTTAATTTTAGGGTATGTTATTATTGATATTTTGATGGTTGGTTTTATGTACGGAACCCAGAGCCTCTGGGATTGGGCATCTTTTTAAATAAAATTTGCCTTGCCTTGCCTTGCCTTACAACTAAAGACATCATTGTATTGGGTGATTTAATAAAAAATAATATTATCTGTGTAAACAACAGCCACAGTATCCTAGGGGCCAATCTCCTCGATATAATGAATGAATACAAATTAGAACAGTTGGTACTAGTGCCATCCAGGGGAGTCAACATACTGAACTGGTACTAACCAATATTAATGACCGAGTGGCCCACTGCACAGTATTGGAACCTTTGGGAAGCAGTGACCATAAAATGATCAGAGGGACCCTAAAGAATATATACTGCACCTGTATAGGAAAAGTGAACAAGGGAAAGTTACTTATAATTATTTAAAAAAAACAGATTTCAGGTACATGGAAACAGAGTTAACTGCGTAGATATGGAAAGATCAATTTAAAGAAATGCCCATAAATTGCAAATGGAAGAGTCTTAGGGATAAATTACTAAAACTACAGGATATGTGCGTACCAAGAAACATTAAAACACTTAATAAAAAAATCAGACCTGCTGATGCATCGTGTTCAGGAATGAGCATAGTGCATCAGAGGGTTGGTTTGAGGAGTAGGATTAGTGTTCCACAGAGAACTTTCCTTTTATGGGGGGAAGGTTGCAGGTCCCCAGCATGCTAGCAACACTCAGTGTAGGCTGGGTGTGCAACAACTGGGGCCAGTATTCAATGGGGGAGGCGATGGTGGACATCTGTTGGTCAGGTGCGGTAATGTGTCATACCCTTTCTGACATCATTGCATGTCTGCACCTCCAGGAACTTATGGAAAGAAAACTTTGGCAATGACACACTCAGACCTCTGCCTGAATGATGCCTCTGGCGCAAGCATCAACTGGGGTCTCTGGTTAATCTGGTCTCTGCCTTCAGGGAGACCCACTGCAGAGGGCAAGCTGCCAGCCTCCCCAGTTTGGGCAGCCTGGAGGGGATCCTGGGTGCGAGGTCTGGGAACTAAAAGGGAGTAAATCCCCAACCTGTACCAGGAGATAGGCAAAGTAAAAAAAATCAGACCTAGGTGGATGACAAACAACATCAAAGAAAAACGTATAAACAAAGGAGCTCTTACAGAAATTGGGAAAAGAACATGGATAAAGATAAGACTATGATATAAATTTTAAAACATGTAGAAAGGCTATCGAGCATAGCAAGAGGAAGTTTGAAATCAAATTAGCAGACAACAAACATACAAATCTCAAGACCTTTTACACTTACATAAACTAATTAAAGGATAGAGAAAAGGTGGTGGGACCTTTAGAAATAGAAGGAGTTATTGCCAATCATTCAGCAGAGAGGTCTGACAAATTTAATATACTCTTCTCCTCAGTATTTAACACCAACAGTACTGACTCTCTTGGCCCATTGATAAACAGAGGTATAACTATTAACCTTGAGTCAATGCTGTTTACTGAAGAAAGAATCTACTTTGAGTTAAGCAAAATAAATCTTCACAGTTCACATGAGGGAGATAATATATACCCAGAAATTATAAAACACTTAGACAGACCCTTAACCTTACCACCTGTTGACATATCTAGATCTTCCCTGCAAATGGGTAGTGTCTCCAAGGACAGGAAGGAAACTGTAGTGATACCAATTCACAACAACGGAAACAAACATCAAATTTCCAACTATATACCCATTGGTTTGAGCTTGGTTATGGGCAAAATAATGGAAAAGATCCTATAGAATTATATAGTGGACTGCATGAACTGCACTGGGGTGATAGATAACACAAACATGGCTTTACTATAGGTCACATGAGTGTCACAAACCTCATCTCTTTTTATGAGCCAGTCAGCGAAGTACTCAGTCAAAACATACCTACTGATGTCATTTTCATGGACTTTAGTAGGGCTTTGTGCAAAGTACCACATGACAAACTAATATGTAAACTAAATAAAAAAACATAGCTCAGGGTGTGGTGGAGTGGGTGGCTAATTGGCTCATGGATAGGAAACAGAGAGTAAAAGTGAGAGGGCATACATCTGGGTAGGTTAGAGTCACTCATGGAGTGCCACAGGGCTCAGTCTGGGACTTATCCTGTTTAATACCATATTAAGGATATGTACAATCGACTTAAGGATTTTGAAAAAAAAATTTCAGATGACACTAAAATTGCTGGCCCAACACTGACCAGTGAAGGCACCACTATTATTCAATTAGATTTGGACATCTTAGACCAATGAGAAAAAGATAGAATAATAGACAGACAGACAGACAGACAGACAGACAGATAGATAGATTGATAGATAGATATAATTTTTTTTTATATAGAGCTCCTTCCTGGAGGCTTGGAGAGTTGAACAATATTAAAAACATACAAATTCAGCAAAATAGCATGAGAATCAGAGACTATTTACAAATTCTATCTACCTAACATTTAACAAAACCAGTATTCCATTTAAAAACATAATAGCAATAATCCCTCAAATGAAAAATATAGTCAATGACAATAAATAATAGTCAACAAAACAACATAATTATTATCAGGTCAAATTAAATGCCTGCCTGAAGAGCAGATTATATTGAAAAACAGAAATAATTCTCATTGGTTTAACCTATACATTTAAAACATAACAGAAGATTACGTCAGAGAAGCTAATTAACACCAGTATGTCTTTAACTGAGAGCCTCAGAAGGGCAAAGGTTATCAAGAATTCTCTACAGCCAGAGAGTTCTTGTCACATAAATTTTAAAATGTCCCAGTATGCCAAGAAAGCATTCTAGTGATAAAAAAAACCTTGGGGTGGCATTCTCTCTAACACATGTAAGATGAGCTTACAACTTACATTCCAGTTGTCCTGGTATAATAAAGAACAGATAATGAGAGACAACATCCTGAAATTAGGTATAACTGCAAGTTGAAAACAAGCCTCAAATTAACCTACACATATATACATGATGCATGATAGTATCACTTGTAAGTGTAAGTGCCAAATAAAAAAATACTTGTCAAGGACCCCAAGAAAATGAGACCATGAGCCTGATAAGTGCAGATTTCAACACAGAGTCTGTGTATAACAAAAATGCACAGAATCAGTCTAAGGAATCTAAATGAAAACCCAAAGGAATTACACCTTTTATGAACCCCCAAGTAATGAGATATGCATCTTAATATGAGCAGTTAAAAATGTGACAGTGTGTAATCCAACCACTGACAACTAATAGAAGGAAATAAATGTACACTATATGTGAAAACTAAGTGTCCTAGCCACATAACAATTGCCCCATGCCATGCTCCCCCCACACAAATGTGTGTACATACACCACCCACACACCCCACACACACACCTGCACACCCCACACAACCACAACACACAACAAATATAACAAAGACAATCCACACACACCACACCACACCACGCACAACAAACAAAACACACACACACCATACCCACAACACACAAAAACACAACACACACCAAACACACACAAAACACACACAAACATACATACATCAGTATATACACACACACACACACACACACTCAAATTCACTCACCACAGTGTTAAGGAGAGAAGACAATGTGTAGATCACCATAAACTTACAAAATCAAAGGCCCGTTGAAGAACTAAAGTGTTTATGTCCATCTTTTAAAGTAAAGGTCTGTGTAAGTTTAAGTGGAATAATGTGTCATATAACCAACATCAATGTTCAGTCCATCCGCCACCATATTGAGAAGTAAAATAAGTCTAATTTCACAAGCCTGTCTCTGTTGTGTACTGTTGAAATGTCCTTTTAAGACTATCACAGACATATCTGAGATTGAGTGGTCATCCTGGGAGAAGTGCTGGGCTACTGGTTTCTCAATCATCTTGTGATTAATAGAATGTCTGTTTGAATTCATTCTAGTGCGGAGTTGTTGGCTTGTCTCCCCCACATAACCTGTGCGAGGACATTTCTTGTATTGGATAAAATAGACCACATTACTTGATGTACATGTATAATTCCCCTGTATCCTGAATAGTCTGTTTTGTGATGTAACCACACAGTCTGAAGTGGACATTAGGTTACATGTCTTACATGTGCGTTGATGACAGGGTCATGTACCATATGATGTCATGGTATTCTGTTCTGGTTCAAGTTGACTCCTAATAATCAGGTTGGCTAAATTAGGCAGTTGTTTAAAAGATCGTAGTGGTAGTTATTGAAAAATACAGTTAAGGGTTTCATCCTCACTAATTATTGGATGGAGATCCTTAATAGTCTTATGTAGGAGTTCAAGGTTAGGATGGTATGTGACTACTAAGGGTACTCTGTTGGTAGTCATCCATTCCTTATATTGCAGTAGCTATTCTCTTGGGACCTATGTTGCACGTTCCACTGCTCTGTCAATTTCTCTGGATGAGTGTCCCTGCTCAATAAAGGTGTTTTTCAACATCGCCAGATGTGTGTCTCTGTCTTCCTCATTTGAACAGAGGCGGTGATACCAAAGTGCTTGACTATATATGACAGATTTCTTTGTGTGACTCGGGTGATTACTTTTCTTGTGTAAGTATCTCTGTCTGTCTGTTGGTTTCCTGTAAAGACAGGTATGTAGGGTTCCATCCTTAACAGTGACAGTGGTATCCAGAAAATGTACACTTGTGGCAGAATATTCTAGGGAAAGCTTTATAGTTGGGTGGAGGTTATTAAGTTCCCGATGAAAATCTTTAAGTGTGCTAGTGCCCTCTGTCCAAATTATAAACAAATCATCAATGTAACGGAAATAAGCGAGTGGTTTATGTGTACAGTGCCTTTGAAAATCCTGCTCCAAATTCGCCATAAAAAGATTAGCATACTGTGGAGCCATCCTGGTTCCCATTGCTGTTTCTTTAGTTTGAACATAATGTTTACCATTGAAGCTAAAGTTGTTATGTGTCAGAATGAATTCAGTGAGTTTACTCACAACTCCGGGGTCAATGTTGGGGTCCAATTCTTTGTCATGCAGGTATTTGAGGCAGGCTGAAATGCCATCTGTGTGTGGAATATTAGTGTAGAGGGTGGTTACATCCATTGTGGCTAAAAGGGTATCAGGTAGTAAGTCCTTAAAACCAGAAAGTTTATGCAGGAAGTGAGTAGTGTCCTTGATGTAACTATCTCTTTGTATAACCAGCGGTTTGAAAATAGCTTCTACAAACCTTGATATCCCCTCTGTCAGGGTGCCATTACCGGAGACTATGGGTCTACCAGGATTACCAGGCTTATATATTTTAGGAAGCATGTAGAATGTTCCTGACTTAGGTTCACTGGGGATGAGGGCCTTTAGTTTGTCTTGGACATGCTCTGGAAATGTTTCAATTAACTCCTGTAGTTCTCTTTTATATTCTGTAGTTGGGTCACTTCCCAGTACTTTGTAGTAAGTAAGGTCACTTAGCTGCCTGTTGGCTTCCGTAATGTAATCTTCCCGATTCAATATCACCACTGCCGAGCCTTTATCAGCTTTTTTATGACAATGTTATGGTTTGATTTTAGTGTTTGTATACTTTGTGCATGTTGTTCTTTTCTGTAACATCCATGTTGGTCCAATAAAAGGTATCAAATCATTTGTTTCTGGATCTGTTCTTAAAAGGACCAATACGGCACCTACAACATTTTTTTGCATCATGGAAGATACCGAAATTCGCCGCAGGACATGGCAGTTGCATAACATTAAGAAGAAACTAGCACAGCTAGACAGTGACATCTACTTTTTATCCCAGTGCAAAAGGAATAACATTATCCCTAAAGGTCTAGCTATTTGGAATCCACTGAGAAACACAGATAATTCTACATATGCTGAACAACTTTGTCCTAGGACCTCTGAGGAATTGAGAAATCACAGAATCCACAGCTCATATGCTAAAAAAGCATTTTTGAAGAAACAGTTTAATGAAATAGCTACCACACTGGAGAGGATGTCTGGTGAGCCTATTTCAGACATCTTTCATGAGACAGACATGAACTACCAAAGAACCTTAAGAAAAGCCATGCTCATTAAAAACAGGAAGTTAGATGCCCTTCAACTTACCATACTTCCTAACAACCATGAAGAACGGAACAGAGTGACTGAACAACTAAGCCACACAGATGGACACCTTTCAGTTGTTAATTTGTCCACCCACACATTGACTACTGGGGAATTAAATGTACTTTCTAAGGGCCTCAATTTCTGCCCAAATAAACCACTGGACAGAATACAGTTTTGTGGGTGAAATGGAGGAATACTTCCGCAGATTGAGACTCGGGAATTTTTCATGGTAGAAGAAATCACAGACAGGAAGAAATCACAAACAGTAAAATACTATGGATAAGAAAAGATCGATATGAGTTTACCCCATCAAGTGGCTGTAACAAGAAACTGGACAAATACATTAATTGCTTTAGCCAGAGAGTTACTGGTGAGATTCTTAATAGGCAGAAACAGGCCACATAACCTCTCCATTGGAATGGAGGTCTATACAAACACTAAAATCAAACCATAACATTGTCATAAAAAAAGCTGATAAAGGCTCGGCAGTGGTGATATTGAATCGGGAAGATTACATTACGAAGCCAACAGGCAGCTAAGTGACCTTACTTACTACAAAGTACTGGGAAGTAACCCAACTACAGAATATAAAAGAGAACTACAGGAGTTAATTGAAACATTTCCAGAGCATGTCCAAGACAAACTAAAGGCCCTCATCCCCAGTGAACCTAAGCCAGGGACATTCTACAGGCTTCCTAAAATACATAAGCCTGGTAATCCTGGTAGACCCATAGTCTCTGGTAATGGCACCCTGACAGAGGGGATATCAAGGTTTGTAGAAGCTATTTTCAAACCGCTGGTTATACAAAGGGATAGTTACTGTACATCAAGGACACTACTCACTTCCTGCATAAACTTTTTGGTTTTAAAGACTTACCACCTGATACCCTTTTAGCCACGATGGATGTAACCTCCCTCTACACTAATATTCCACACACAGATGGCATTTCAGCCTGCCTCAAATACCTGCATGACAAAGAATTGGACCCCAACATTGACCCTGGAGTTGTGGGTAAACTCACTGAATTCATTCTGACACATAACTTTAGCTTCAATGGTAAACATTATGTTCAAACTAAGGAAACAGCAATGGGAACCAGGATGGCTCCACAGTATGCTAATCTTTTTATGGTGAATTTGGAGGAGGATTTTCTAAGGCACTGTACACATAAACCACTCGCTTATTTCCGTTACATTGATGATTTGTTTATAATTTGGACAGAGGGCACTGACACACTTAAAGATTTTCATCGGGAACTTAATAACCTCCACCCAACTATAAAGCTTTCCCTAGAATATTCTGCCACAAGTGTACATTTTCTGGATACCACTGTCACTATTAAGGATGGAACCCTACGTACCTGTCTTTACAGGAAACCAACAGACAGACAGTGATACTTTATCAAGAAAAGTAATCACCCGAACCACACAAAGAAATCTGTCATACAGTATATAGTCAAGCACTTCGGTATCACCGCCTCTGTTCAAATGAGGAAGACAGAGACACACATCTGGTGATGTTGAAAAACACCTTTATTGAGCAGGGACACTCGTCCAGAGAAATTGACAGAGCAGTGGAATGTGCAACATAGGTCCCAAGAGAACAGCTACTGCAATATAAGGAATGGATGACTACCAACAGAATACCTTTAGTATTCACATACCATCCTAACCTTGAACTCCTACGTAAGATTATTAAGGATCTCCATCCAATAATTAGTGAGGATGAAACCCTTAACTGTATTTTTCAAGAACTACCACTACGATCTTTTAAACAACCACCTAATTTAGCCAACCTGATTATTAGGAGTCAACTTGAACTGGAACAGAATACCATGACATCATATGGTACACGACCCTGTCATCAATGCACATGTAAGACATGTAGCCTAATTTCCACTTCAGACTGTGTGGTTACATCACAAAACAGACTATTCAGGATACAGGGCAATTATATATGTACATCAAGTAATGTGGTCTATTTTATCCAATGCAAGAAATGTCCTCGCACAGGTTATGTGGGGGAGACAAGCCAACAACTCCACTAGAATGAATTCAAACAGACATTCTATTAATCACAAGATGATTGAGAAACCAGTAGCCCAGCACTTCTCCCAGGATGACCACTCAATCTCAGATATGTCTGTGATAGTCTTAAAAGGACATTTCAACAGTACACAACAGAGACGGGCTTCTGAAATTAGACTTATTTTACTTCTCAATATGGTGGCGGATGGATTGAACATTGATGTTGGTTATATGACACATTATTCTACTTAAACTTACACAGACCTTTACTTTAAAAGATGGACATAAACACTTTAATTCTTCAGTGGGCCTTTGATTTTGTAAGTTTATGGTTATCTACATTTTGACTTCTCACCTTAACACTGTGGTGAGTGCGTTTGAGTGTGTGTGTGTATACTGATGTATGTGTGTGTTTTGTGTGTGTTTGGTGTGTGTTGTATTTTTGTGTGTTGTGGGTATGGTGTGTGTGTGTTTTGTTTGTTGTGCGTGGTGTGGTGTGGTGTGGTGTGTGTGGATTGTGTTTGTTATATTTGTTGTGTGTTGTGGTTGTGTGGAATGTGCAGGTGTGTGTGTGTGGAGGGTGTGGGGGGTGTATGTACACACATATGTGTGGGGGGAGTGTGGCATGGGGCAATTGTTATGTGGCTAGGACACTTAGTTTTCACATATAGTGTACATTTACTTCCTTCTATTAGTTGTCAGTGGTTGGATTACACACTGTCACATTTTTAACTGCTCATATTAAAGATGCATATCTCATTTACTTGGGGGTTCATAAAAGGTGTAATTCCTTTGGGTTTTCATTTAGATTCCTTAGACTGATTCTGTGCATTTTTGTTATACACAGACTCTGTGTTGAAATCTGCACTTATCAGACTCATGGTCTCATTTTCTTGGGGGTCCTTGACAAGTATTTTTTTATTTGGCACTTACACTTACAAGTGATACTATCATGCATCATGTATATATGTGTAGGTTAATTTGTGGCTTGTTTTCAACTTGCAGTTATACCTAATTTCAGGATGTTGTCTCTCATTATCTGTTCTTTAATATACCAGGACAATTGGAATGTAAGATGTAAGCTCATCTTACATGTATTAGACAGAATGCCACCCCAAGGTTTTTTTATCACTAGAATGCTTTCTTGGCACACTGAGACATTTTAAAATGTATGTGACAAGAACTATCTGGCTGTAGAGAATTCTTGATACCCTTTGCCCTTCTGAGGCTCCTCAGTTAAAGGCATACTGGTGTTAATTAGCTTCTCTGATGTAAACTTCTGTTATGTTTTAAATGTATATGTTAAACCAATGAGAATTATTTCTGTTTTATCAATATAATCTGGTGTTAATAGTATGGGATATTTGAAAAAACTGCTGCAAAGCTTCTGAAGAAGGACCTGGTTGGTTCGAAAGCTATAGCACTTTGTTCTTTTCTATAACATCCATGTTGGTCCAATAAAAGGTATCAAATCATTTGTTTCTGAATCTGTTCTTAAAAGGACCGATACAGCACCTACAACATTTTTTTGCCTGAAGAGCAGTGTTTTGAGGCCTCTTTTAAAAGCTTTCACTGAAGGAGTCTCCAACAGATATCGAGGCAAGGAGTTCCATAGGGCTGGCATGGCAACCAAGATTGTATGGTCCCCAGACTGCCACAGCCTAGCCCCAGAAACCACCAGGAGGCAACCCTCAGAGGAACAGAGAGTCCAAGCTGGGTGAGGAGGAGTCAGAAGGTCCTGCAGGAAGGCTGGTCTCCCCCTGTGCAGGGCATCATAGGTCAATAACCAGACCTTGAAGGCTGTCCTCCACCTCTCTGGCAGCCAGTGCAGCTTGTGGAGGACATGTGTGATATGTTCAGATCTTGAAATACCAGTCAACAACCTTACCGCTGCATTCTGCATCAACTACAGTCAATGAAGGTTGCCTCTAGACAGCCCCAGGATCAGGGCATTGCAGTAATCCAGTCTGGACATGACAAAGGCATGCACTACAGTGGACAGGTCATCAGATGGTATCAGGGTTTGCATCCGGGCAATGTCCCTCAAGTGGTAAAAACCACTCTTAATGATGGCTGACACCTGAGCCTCAAGTGTCAGGTCATCGTCCAAGACCACGCCCAGATCTTTCACCTCAGTAGAGGGAATTAGAGGCACATCCCCTAGGACAAGGCCTGGGGATCTCCTAATCCCCCTCCATGGCAATGACAACCTAGCTCCACCACTAGTACCTCCATCTTGTCTGAGTTGAGTCATAACCAATTTTGTGTCATCCAATTCTTGATCTCCTCCAGACAGTGTTAATTACAAGGGCTACCACCTAGTTTCCAGACACACAGGGCAGATATAGCTGGGTATCATCAGTGTAACAATGAAAACCTAGCCCATACCACCTGATAATGTCTCCCAATGGGAGCATGAACAGCATGAACAAAGACCTGGAATATGCAATTTAATCCTGACAAATGTGTAGACTCCATATAGGAAATAATAATGGCTGTGCAAGATATAATTTGAAAATAAAAGCAGTCTCAGATGAAAGAGATTTGGGTATACTTATATAATCCAATATAACTTTTACATCAGATAATTCCAAGACAGTGACAACATTTATAAAAGTGATGGGCTGCATTAGGAAAAAAGTTTATCAGCTGCCATATTAACGTTATCTTACCCTTGTACAGATTATTGGCCAGGTCACATATGGATTACTGCTCTAAGCTTTGTTCACTGTGCCAAAAGGGTGAAATATGGCAAATAGAAAAAGTAAATAAAAGATTCACCAAAATCATTCATGGGAGTGGAACAAAAGGATTATAAATCCAGATTAGACTGTGTTGTGCTACACAGCCTAGAAAGAAGATGGATAAGAGGTGACCTAATAGTCATGTTTAATATTAGTAATAGTAAATACTTTCTAGCTGAAATGGGATTTGAGAAAAAAGAAAAAAAATGTTTAATACAAAAAAAAAACACTCTAAACAGTATGTAGGCAGATCTTTCCAGACAAACAAAAGAGTTGTGTTCCTTAAGCAAAGAGTGGTAAAATATTTGAATCAATTAATGTAATTTTTTTTTAAATTTAATTTAAAATTTTGGTAACCGGGTAAGCCCACTGAGACCAGAGGTCCCTTTTTCAGGGGCAACCCAGGGTTAGATACATACAGCAATTATTACATACAGTGGACAATAATACAGAGGTTTGAAGTGAGACAGTATCAATTGGAGAGACAGTAATTACAGGTTAAGAATCCAGAGTGTGCATTAGCAACACTGCAAGAGTTAACAGGGGTCACAATTTGACACTTACAACAGTAGGGCATGATATACAGAAGTCACAATTTGAACGGTTATGATGCCAAAACACAGAATGTTTCAAAAAAAGGAAGGGTGAATATATGGACACCTAGGAGGGTTCTTGAATCACCACTCTATAGTGATATAGTGTATGTGTGTGGAGGGGTTTGACTGGACGCACCCATGGAACGCATCTACCTTATTCATATCTAAGTACGTAAGTACCTAAGACAGATTTGAAATAAAACAATTCTTAACGTGTAATTCAGATCATGTTGTTTATTGTTTGAAGTGTCCATGTGGTCTAATGTACAGTATGTAAAGAAAACCGAGAGAAAAGTAAAGGAATGTATTAGTGAACATACAGTAAGAGCAAGATCAGATGTGGTTATTTAAGTTCACCATAACAAGAACTTTTCTTTACTTTATGTTTTTCCTCCTTCTCAGCTGGCAGCAGTCCTTCTCGGAGTCCAAGGCCGCCCCAACCCATCATCCCTGTCATCTGCCAGGGCTTATCTGTCTCCTGGAATGGGGCCCCATGCTATCCCTTCCCCATGGTGGAGGCCCCCAGAGTGGACCAACTCCCTTGGAAAGGCTCCATGTGGTACTCCTGGAGCAAGCCTGGGTTGGCTGGGTGTGGAGTTCTGCAGGCCACACAGAGCTGTCATTGAGCACTGCTGCGTTTTTTCCATTTTTTCCTCTATCCCCCAGGGATGCTGTCTGGCAGGTATGCTCACGTAAGGTATGTGCAATCTTCCAGCCAATCAGTTGTCCCCAATGGCAGTATTGCATTATTGCCTGCACACCACCCATGATCATCCAGGTGGCAGTATCATGCTGACAGTAATACCCCTTCCCTCCCAGGAGAAGAGCATCCTATTAGATGCTCATTTCTCCTTCCCCAGTGAGCCCTCCAATGATCCAGGCTCATTCCTGAACCCAGGTCATCAGCATCGGAAGTAGTAGTGCTACAGCTGTGCCATCAACATATGAGCATATGAACATACGAAACTAAAGGCCCACATGTCTATCAAATCTGCCTGATCGTGCAGCTCTTAGTTTCATATCACTACAGCTGCCCCACCCCACCCAAACCCCTCCCTTCCTCCTCTTTCCCGGTCCTTCACCCCTTTGTGTTTTTGTCTGTATTAACCCTGCCCTTGACTCTATCCCAACCCCGCTTAAAGCTATCCACTGTCCTTTGAGCAATTAACTCCTCCAGCAGTGTGTTCCAACCTGCTATCACTCTGTCACTGAAGTAGTGCCTCCTCATCTCCCTCCTAAACCTTCCCCTTCTGACTGTGCCCCCTAGTGACCCTTCCCCCCTTTAAGTAGAACAATCCTCCATCCCTGACTTTGTTTATGCCTTTCAAGTACTTAAAGGTCTTTATCATGTCCCCTTTTACCCTTATGTCTTCCAGCAAGTACATGTAGAGCTTTTTCAACCTTTCCCCTATGGCAGCTCCTCTAGTCCCATGATCATTTTTATAGCCCTACGCTGCACCCCCTCCAGTAATCTCACATCCTTTTTAAGGTATGAGCACCAGTACTGTACACAGTATTCCAAGTGTGGCCTCACCAGTGATCTATACAATGGCAGGACGACCTCCCACTTTTGTGAGGTGTTACCTCTGGCAATGCACCCCAGCATCATATTTGCTCTTGCTGCAGCTCTCCTACACTGTGCTGATACCTTCATGTCCCCTGTAACTATTACCCCAAGGTCCCTTTTCTCCTCTGAAGCTATTATCTGCACTCCACCCCAGCCAGTTGCTGTTCTTGGGATTTCTGGCTCGAGGGTGCATGACCTTGTACTTCTAAGCATTAAACCCCAACTGCCACTCCCTAGACCAGTGTTCAAGTTTAGCTAGATCCTTTCTGACTGCCTACCTCTCTTTCTCATTGTCCACTTTTGCACAAATCTTAGTGTCGTTCGCGAACAGGCAGATCTTACTCTTGAGCCCCACTGCAATGTCTCCAAAGAAGTCATTGAACAAAACAGGGCCCATCACTGAACCCTCTGGTACTCCACTTGTTACTAACCATGGCATGGATGTCTCCCCTTTACAATTACCCTCTGTTGTCTGCGTTGCAGACAGCTCTCAATCCACCCCACCGGTTTTCCCCTGCTCCCATGTCCCTCAGCTTGCTCATTAACCTCCTGTGCTGCACAGAGTAGAAAGCCTTAATGAAGTCCAGATACAGGACATCCACAGTGTGGCCTTCATCAACCACCCTAGTGATCCAGTCAAAGAAGTGGATCAGGTTAGTTTGGCAAGATCTTCCCGTGACAAACCCATGCTATCTCTCATCCTGCAGGCCATTGCTATCGAGAAAGGTTATCAACCTCTCCTTCAGAATGGTCTCCATCAACTTCCCAACTATGGAAGTCAAGCTCACCAGTCTGTAGTTACCCAGTTGGTCCTTGGGTCCACTCTTGTGAAGTGGCACCATGTGAGCCAGCCTCCAGTCCCTGGGTACATTCCCCATCTCCAAGGAGGTGTTGAACAGGTCTGTCAGAGGTCCTCCCAATAACTCTGCCAGTTCCTTCAGGACCCTTGGATGTACACCATCTGGTCCTGATGCCTTGTCCACCTGCAAGCCTTTAAGACCCTTCAAAACTCTATCCTCTTGGATGACCTTGTCTGTTATCTCTGCCCCCCACTCTTGCCCCCTTTCCCCTGCGGTATTGGGCCATCCCTTACTTTTGTGAACATCAAGCAGAAATACTCATTGAGTGCACCTGCCTGATCTTCCCCTTGTTCTGCCCATCCTCCCTCTCTCTTGATTCTAACGATGTCATCGCTACAACTCCTTTTCTCCCTTATGTATTTAAAGAACCCCTTTTCTGCCTCTCTGATTCCCTGATCCAATTTCAGCTTCTTTGCTGCCTTGGCTGCCCTGATGGACATGGTCACCTCCCTAGATGCCTTTGAGAACACTTCTCTATCCTCCTCACCCCTAGATTTTGTGAACTTAATTAAGGCCAATCTTTTTTCCTGCACCTTCCCCTCTGCCTCCTTGTTGAGCCAGCTAGGTTTTTTTGACCTGGACTGCTTACTCTGAGATTTGGCACACGAGTTTGTGGCCTCATTTAGCCCCTTCCTAATGATCGCCCACTTCTGTTCAGCATCCATCCCTGGGTTAATTTCAGCTAAATACCCCTCTAGAATGCTGCCCATTCTGGCAAAACATGCCTTGCTGAAATCCAACATTCTTGTCCTGTTCTTAGCAGATTCCCTCCCAGTGTTGAGGAGAAACCACACTGAGCAGTGGTTGCTTCCTGCTAGAGGGTCCTGTACTACCACATCCTGGACTTGGTCTCCATTTGTTAGCACCAACTCAGGTATGTTCCCCTCCCTGGTAGGATCCATCACCCCTTGCACTAAGTAACTCTCTTGGCTAGCCTCCAGAAGCATCTGTTCCCTGGCATGTACTGTAGTTACTGTCTGCCAGTCAATCCCTGGTAGGTTGAAGTCTTCCACTATAACTGTATTCCCTTTGCCACTGACCTTCCTGATTTGCTCCCCTAGCTCCCTATCCACCTCCTCATTCTGTGAGGGTGGTCTGTACACCACCCCCATTCTGAGTTTCTTACCTTTAGGGTTTTGGAGCAATAACTGTCTGACTTCTGGCCTCCTCTTGTCCCCTTCCTCCCCGTTACACGGTATCCCCTCTCTGACATAAATAGCCACCCTTCCCCCCCTTCTCTCCCTGATCCCTGCGGAACACCTTGTATGCCAGAATTGTGAGATCCCAGTCATGGTATTGGGTGTCCCAGGTCTCTGAGGTGGTGGCAATATCTACCTCCCCCTCTGCCATAATTGCCTGGAACTCTTTCACCTTGTTTGCTAAGCTCCTTGCATTCAAGGATACTACAGTCCACCTTGTGTCCTGCCCCTCCTCTTCCCATCTCTCCCCCTTCCACTTTTGTCTTGGTAACTTCCCCTCATTCTCCTCCTACCTCTCTCGAGGCAAGGCCTTCCAGTCTTCCCTGGAAGGTTCCTCCTCCCTCCCTCCTATTCAACTTAGCCTCTCCCCCCTCCTCAGTTTAAATCTATGTTGTTTTTATTGTACTTCTCCAGCCCCTGTGTGAATGCCCTTGTACTCTCAATGTTGAGATGCAGCCTATCCATGCAATAAAGCCCCTTATTGTTCCATGTCTCACCCCACCCCCCTACTACCCCATACCCCATTTCTGCACATCAATCCTTCAGCCACCCATTAAACTCCTGTATTCTTAGCTTTCTCACTGTGCTTGCTCTAGGTACCGGGAGTACCTCGGAGAACATCACTGAGCTTTCCACCCGATAGCAGATTCCCCCCACTTCCCTGAACCTCTCCTGCACTTCTTCCACTTTACTGCCCTCTAGGTCGCTTGTTCCTAGTTGCACAATGATATAAGGCTTCTCTCCCACCCTCTCCACACATTTCTGAATGCACTGCCCTACTCTCCCCACTGTCATACCAGGTATACACTCCACCCAGGTTCGGCTTTTCCTTGCTCCCTTACCTCCCCATCTCACCTCCCTGAGCATAGAATCCCCTAATACAAGTACCCGCTCCACCATCCCTTGCACTTCCTCCATGGTTTGCCCTCCTATGAACCTCTTTTCCTCAGTGTCCTCTGCTGTCATACCCTGCCCTTCCCCCTCCTTTCTCCTCCAATTGTGCCTCCACCTTCTCTTCTCCTCCTCCGTCCTTTCTGTGCTCTCTCCCTTCCCCAACCACTCCCCTTACACTACTTTTACCTCATCCCACTGCCCCTTGCAATGTGCCCCCCCCCAGCATGTTTTGGCCTTCCTCCCCCTTTGTTTAGTGTGTTTGTGCCAACTTGATCTACTTCCTTGCCCCTCCCCACTTTTACACCACCGTCTCCCCTCTCTCCTTGTACTGTATATTCCCCCTTTCCCTCCTGGTCACCTGACTCTTGTTCTATGGTGGCTTCCCCAACATCCTGCTCTCTTTCGTCAACCAGTACTGCATACCTGTTTGTTGTCTCCAAGCTCCTGCCCCTGCCCTCCCCTGAAATCCCTTCCTGCCTCTACTTACCCTGAACCTCTTTCCTACTTCCTCTCTATCTACCTGTATTCCCTAGCACCTGCCAGCAACCCCTTTTGGTGCTCCCAGGGCCCTGTGGACTTGGTCCCCCTGGCTAAGCACTCCCTTCCAGCCCGTGGCAGCCTGGTCTGTCCTGCAATGGAACTCTCCCTGCCCCTGTGCCCCATCTCCTCCTCAACCCCTTATACCTGTCCCCTCCCCCCCAGTTCCTGTATCAAGCTATCTCCAGCATAAGTTGTCTGAACATCCTGCATACTGGACAACCACCCACCTTCCACCAGGTTCCCAGAAACAGTGTTGCTGCCACCCATTGCAGCTCACAACCCTCCCAGCCTCCCAGTGCCCCCAACCCCTGTTATCCCAACCTCTCCACTCCACCCCTCCATTCCCCCACCTGCCTCCTTGCCCTGGCCTCCACATCCTCCCGTCTTAGTCTCCAAATATTCCCCAGCTCTTTACAATTGCATCTGTATGTCTATAAGGGCTGTAAACCAACAGTACTGCCCAAAAACTCTTAATCTCTCTCCTTCTGTAGGGACTTACAGCTTCTCTCACCTCCTCTTGTATGTGCCCTTTGGACCTAGTTACTGGCTACACCCTTCGTAATTCTGCCTATATATCAGCTAGGCTACTGCTTGTGCTGCACAACTGTTCCTGCCTCTTTAAGTAGGTGTTGCCTGGCCCTCCACTATAAAGGCAGTGCACCTGGAGGTGGTTGGGGAATGGGGGTGGGTGGGGGGTTAGCTCCTTTGGTACACAGTGTCTACAAAAACAATCAGGTAAATAAAGACATACTTCTATAAATTACGGGGCCAAAATACAGCTCTAGTTCAACATACCAGCAAACAGTTTCTCCTACTCCTACTAACACAAAATGGGGACACCAAATGAAGGTCTGTTAGGCACACACTTGAATTTCAACCTTCACTAATCCCCTGTTGAAATGTGATACCTGCAGTTAAGATACAAACCTCAGTCAATTTTAAACACTCACCCACCTTCCAGAAAACAGTTTCTCCTACTCCTACTCCTGCTCACACAAAATGGAGACATCAACATTTTTTAATCAGTATTCTATCTCCTGTTGTCACCCATCCTGCTCCCTTCCAGACCAGTCCTCCCAGCCCAATCACCGGTCTTCTCTGCATCTCACTCAAGCTCTAATTGCCCTCTGCCACAGGACCCAGAGTATCCCAGAAGCTGGTGTAGGGCCTGCAGGATAATGGGCCAACACCCAGCCAGGGTTGGGGTTTTTCCACCATTTACTCCCCCAAGACCCACAGTGTGTGCAATGATGCATTATGCATACTTCACCTTCATGGTGACACCCCTGGCATTCTGCAGGTGGGATTCTTTTCCCTTACATTCCACTGTTCTGACAACCAAATTCCTCCAGGTGGCTGCCACTTAGCAGCATGTGTGTACCACCCTCTCCAAAGAAGGGGAGCTGTCCTATGGACACTTAATCCTCCTTCCTCCCAGCCAGCCCCCCGAGTGACCATGTCCATTCTTGAACCTGGTCACCTGTGTTTAGGTGATGTGACAACCAGTGCCTCAGCCCACCGCACTAAACCAATGGGACAGTCTTAGAGAAATATTTTTTAAATGAAAACACAGAATTTCCAGTCTAAGATTTCTGGCTATTGATCAGGTTGAAAACTCATGGAGAGGCAGAGATTGGGATAAATTGCTTCTTAGGAGGCTAGCTTGGTGGATTGGCAAACTCAATCCTACAAATAAAAGATACGGTGCGAATGAAGAAATAGTTGGCTGGGTTTCATGAGTAGTAAACCTATTCACTATTTTTAAAAGTTTTACTTTTTTATGGTTTAGCACTGAGATTTCTCCTCCGAGCCCGTTTAAAATGTAATAATGTTAACTAAAAAGAAGCTATTTACTATTAAGCAATCCTATATCTCTGTGCGGACAGCTATTAACTGTTCTCTCCCTTATCCCTAGCTCTTAGTTCTGCTGATCCCCCTTTTCTGTGGTGCCTGCAATCTTAAGACTCCGAGATGTATTTCCTTGCCTGTCTTGCCATTTCTCTATGGATGTTGTATCTCACTACCACTTACCTCTCTCTATGTGAAGGCCCCTTGGAGTTACATAACTCTTATGACTATACCTATACTATGACTATACCTACTCTAACCTCATTGCCTCAGGGCAAACTAACTTCTGTCCCCTCTGGTGCTTCCCATCTAAATCCCTGAGGCTTGCTTGTCACATAACTCAAACACTCATACCACCCCTCCCCCAAAAGTATCTAGTAGGAAAGGCTGGCTGCGTTGCCTTATCTGGTTCTTAATCCTCCTTAACCTTCTTGCTGGATGCATTGAACTGAACCCTGGACCTGCTACCCATCAGTCATTTAGCCCTTCCTCCTGGTCCTCTTTTAAGGGCCTCAAATTTGCACATCTTACTGTTCGAAGTCTCCTGCCTAATCATGCTGAACTCACCGCCTGGATTACCCACTACAACCCTGATGTTTTGTGCCTCACGGAAACATGGTTAATGCCTACTACCCTGACTCAGCCTGTGCACTCCCTAATTTCAGCCTACAGCATCGTGATTGCACTGGTCATAAATGTGGGGGCTGCCTATTGTTGTATTACAAAAGTCACCTCAATATATCACTAGTCCCATATGATGTTCCACCTTCCATAACCTGTGAATTCCTTCATGGGCTACTCCTCCTAGGGAATACCAAAAAAATCTATGTATTCTGTGTTTACAACCCTCCGAAGCAGGGTATTAAAGGGTTCTCTTATCTGCTTGATAGTATTAGCCCCAAGGTCTCCACAAATGAGGCACTTATATTTAATGACTTCAACCTAAATTGGTCTGGGTCAATGTCAAACAGTATGAACCACTGCTGGCTGCCCTTGGCCTTACCCAACTCCTTAATGAACCAATGCAACCCCCCCCCCCGAGGTAAAGGTTCACTCCTGGATTGGATTCTAACAAAGCAGCCTGACAATATCTCTGACTCTGGGATCTTTCCTGATTTGATATCTGACCATTTCCTTACTTACTATGTTTGGAGAGTCTTCTCCCCTGAAGTGCCTCACAAAATTATACAAGTGAGAGATTTCTTCCACTTTATCCTTGAACTCTTTCTTCACGATCTTGCACTCAATTGGTCCCCGGTGCTCTTTGTTACTGAGCTCACAGCTGCTCATGATAACCTCCTTAACATCCCCCCTCTGCAAAATAAACATGCCCCCTGTGTCAGGAGGAGGGTTAGAGGTGCTGTTACCAAATGGCTGAATGGCAACCTACTTTCTCTCATGAAAGCTAGAGATAAATACTAGGGTAAATTTAAAACCACAAACGATTTATCTAATTATCATGAATACAGACCTACCGGTCGCACTCTTAATAGCATATGACATTATGGCTAAACAGCTACAGCATAGTCCAAAACCGCTACTGGTGCAATACCGCATATACTGTTGTACACGGTATTGCACAAGTAGTGCTCTCCCAGGCAAAGGATATGACCTCTGCTGGGAGTGGGTTCTGCTGGGCAGCTGCCGTGGCTCACAGGACTGAGCCAAAGCAGTCGGAACCCAGGCGCTGCGCCTGGGACCAGTTTTGATTCCCAGTCCCAGAATCTTTCATTTTTTACACTTTTGTGCTCTCCGAGTTGACCCCCCCCAGAGTTGAGAATCTTTAGTGGGGGGGGGGAGTTCAGGGGGGCAGAAAAAAGACGTGTGCCTCATGGCAGAAATTGCACTATATTGGCTGCGCGATTTTGCCATGAGACATAATGTCTTGCGACATTACAACCCCATGCCGAATTCAGAAGGCTCTGTAATGACTGCAAAAAAAGCCATATGAGCTGCTAAGAGTGAATACTGCACAACCACCTTACTGTCCTCTGCCAGGGATCCATGGAATTTTTGGTGCACTATTAAAACTGTATTTGGAGGCTACAGCAGGTGATACACTGTGGACATGATTGTTGGAGGCAAAAACTGTAACAATGCTGCTACCATTTCTAATGCCTTTAACACCCAGTTCTCTGATCTATCGGCTTATACCTCCCTGTTTGCAACTGATAATGCTCTGTCATGTACCCTCATAAGTACCTCCATACTAGAATCACCATACTGCCCCCTTTCTATCTTAAATCAATCTCTGTGAGAGAGACTTACAAACTATTCACTGGCCTTTCTGCTTTCATGACTGTTGGTCACGACAACATAGAACCTAAACTCCTAAAGACTGAGACCCCTTGATTGCGCTCCCCATCTCCCACATTCTTAATCTATCCCTTACTACTGGAGTTGTCCCACCAATCTGGAAAGTAGATAGGGTGGTATCTGTTTTTAAGCAGGGTGATCAGAAATGCATAGAAAACTACTGGCCCATAGCCATTCTGTTTGCAAGATATTGGAAAAGGTAGTAAAGGTACAGCTGACTGATTACTTGACTAACTATACCTTACTGTCCCCAGAGCAATACAGATTTCACAAGGGTCATAGTACTGGTACAGTCCTTGCTAAGGCAATGTCCAAAATTAGGACTGCCATGGACCATGGCATGTTGTCAGGGGCAATCTTTGTGGACCTCTTCAATTTAGTAGATCACACCCTACTCTGCGTTAAGCTTCACTCCCTTGACATGTATGTTCCAGCTCTTTACTGGTTCTCCAACTATTTCACTGACAGGCTACAACCTGTTAAGTATAATAGAGTTTTCTCAGAACCTGTTCCTTTTTAAGGTTGGTGTTACCCAGGGGTCCATCTTAAGCCGTGTCCTATTCTCCCTGTTTATTAATGACTTCCTGTTGAACCCTACTCATAGAAACATGACTCTATATACTGATGATGGTATACCATCACTGCAGCGACTCCCCGACAGTGAAGACCATCACAGCGACAGGATTTGTGCAAAATCCACATGTCGCTGGGGTGGTCTCAGTACAGCCAGGGGACTGCCTCTCAGGGTGCTTCGCGCCCCCCCAGGTCCAGCTCCAACTCGGATTTGGAATCCTAGAGACTGGGGAGTGTGGGGGGGTGGAGCCACCCACATGGGGGTTCAGTGGGAACAGCCCAGATGGAAACACAGAGGCATCCCCGACACCACATTGCCGACACTCGGCAATGAGGCTGTCACTGCCGGGGATGTCTTCATGTCCGCCGTTGCTTTCGGTATGGTAAAACCACTAATGACTTGGTTCTCCTGTCTAGTTCACATGATATCAATGCCATAAATCACCATCTTCCAGCTGGCTTTCATAAGCTGCAAAACTGGCTTTTGACAAATAAGCTTGTGCTATACCTAAAGAAAACTCAGCTCATGCTCTTCGGTTCTTTGGTCAAGCTTAGGCTGTGTCCTGCCCTGTTAAAGGTTGTGAGTCTTGATGGGTCCCTAGTGGGCACTACATGCTCCTTCAAATATCTGGGAGTCACTCTTGACCCCCAGTTAGACCTCTCCATACATATTCAAAATGTGTGCAGAGCAAAAAATATCAAACTGGGCCTTGCATTTAGGGCTCATGGGACCCTTACAGTAGCTGCATGACTTGGCCCTTGCCAAAGGAATATTTCTTCTCTCACTCAGCTATCAGCTGATAAGCTTTCCCTTTGCCACAAAAGCTAGCCTTGCCAAGTGGGATGTGGCCTATAATAATATTTGCTGCCTTGTTCTTGCCATCCCTCAACTTACCCATCACTGTGAGTTATACAAAAAAACTTCACTGGTTGTCCCGAGTAACTATTGATCTTTTGTCCTAGGATGCTTCATTGACAAAATTGTCCATACTGCCACCCCTTCTGCCCATCTAAACTCCTCCAGCCAGCTCAGTCATCATACCTACTTACGTCAACTGACTTGCAGTCCTTTCTTATACATAGACAGTGTCGGCAGATAAGGGCCTATGGCCCACCTAGTCTGCCCATTTGAGCTTGTAAGTTCAGTTTGTTTTCCTAGAAGTCTATTTCCCCTTACCCCTGACCTCTAGAATTCCTTTATGTCTATCCCATGCATTCTTAAATCCCGTGATTGTTTCAGCCCCCACCACTTCCTCTGGCAGGTGTTCCACTTGTCCACCACCCGTTCTGTGAAAATTCTTTCTCATGTTTCCTCTGAATCGTCCTCCTCCAACTTCATCCCATGCCTCTAGTCCTGAAACATCTTTTCGCTTAAAAATAGTGTTTTCCTGCACCTGTTCCTCCTGTAAGATACTTGTATGTCTCTATCATATCCCTCTCTCCTCCTCTCCTCCAGGAGTACATGTTCAGTTCCTTCAACCTGTCTTCATAGGATTTGTGATGCAACCCATGCACCATCTTTGTTGCCCTCCTCTGAACCTTCTCTACCCTGTCTATGTCCTTACGTAGGTATGGTCTCCAGAACTGTACACTGTACTCCAGGTGGGGCCTCACTAGTGTCTTGTATAGCGGAATTATGACCTCCCTTTTCCTGCTGGTGATGCCCCTGCCTATACATCCCAGCATCCTATTTGCTTTACCTGATGCCTTGTCACACTGTTTCCTACCTTGAGGTCATCAAGATGACAACCCAAGATCCCTTTCCTGCTTGGTGCATGCTATATCCTCACCCCCAACTGATATATTGTGCCAGGGTTTTGTGCCCATATGCATTATCTTGCACTTCTTTGCATTGAATTTCAACTGCCAAACCCTTGACCATTCTTCAAGTTTCTGCAGTCCCTTCTCATTCTGTCTACACCCTCTGGTGTGTCTACTCTGTTACAGAGCTTTGTGTCATCAGCGAACAGTGAAATTCTGCCTTCTATATCTGTGCAATGTCACTGATGAAGATGTTGAATAGGACCGGTCCCAGCACTGATCCCTGTGGTACCCCACTGGTCACTCTTCCTCTGTGGAGTGACAGCCATTTACCACCACCCTCTGTGTCCTGCCACCCAGCCAGTTACCTACCCACCACACTACTGTTCTGCCCACACCCATATTCCCCAGTTTGTGTAATAGTCTTCTATGTGGCACAGTGTCAAAGGTCTTGCTGAAGTCCAGATAGGCCATGTCCACTGCCCTCCCCTGATCCACCTCCCTAGTCACCCAGTCAAAAAATTCAATGAGGTTGGTCTGACATGACCTCCCCCTGGTGAAACCATGCTGCCTTGGGTCCTGTAGTCCATTGACAACCAGATGTTCCACCAATCTCTCCTTCAGTAGTGCTTCCATGATCTTTCCCACTACCGAGGTGAGGCTGACTGGTCTGTAGTTCCTGCTTCCTCTTTGTTCCACTTTTGTATAAGGGGACTACATCTGCTGTCCTCCAGTCTTTGGGTACCTCCCTGTTTCCAGTGATTGGCTGAACAGGATAGCCAGAGGTTCAGCCACCACCTCTCTTAGTTCTTTAAGGACCCTGGGGTGCACCCCATCTGGCCCCATTGCTTTGTCAACTCCTATTACTTCCAGTTCCTTCAGGACCCTTTCTCGTGTAAAGGGACTTGTGTCCATTTCTGCACCATTCTCACCCCTTGTACTCCCTTCAGACCCATTACCCCCCTCTTCCTTAGTAAAGACTGAGCAGAAATACCTGTTCAATATGTCAGCTTTACTGTTGTCATCCTCCACGCTGCTCCCATCCTCCCCCTTCAGTCTAACTATCCCTCCCTTTGTCCTTCTTTTTTCACTTATGTACCTGTAAAAGGTTTTGTCCCCTTTAACCACTGATTTTGCAATGTGTTCTTGTCCCTAAAACTCGCACTTTGTCAGGAGATCGTGCCTTTGCTGCCTGTACCCCCAGATTCTGGAACTCCCTACCTGTGCTCACTAGATGTACTCACTCCCATCCCATGTTCGAGAGATCCCTATGGACACACCTGAAGTCTGCCTCAACCTGTAACTGTCCCTAGATTGCTTGGTATTTCTTACCCCATCATGGTCACCCAACCCCTAACCTGAACTAAAAAAGGTGACCATATCCTTTTACTACTCCCATGCACTTAAGCAATTACTGTTTTTAAAAGTTCATTGCACCCTGTCTTACCCTTTTTTTTATTTTATATGTATGCTCCCCTCCTCGCAACGCTCCCACTCTTCAGGAGACACCTACAGCCTTTTTCAGCCCTTGCTCACCTACCTGGTGACCGGTGCAGTCCATGCCCCATGGAGCCATGGTTGTAACCCCAAGGCAGGTACAAGATGGGGGCCCTTACACCCCGATGCATCTATCTTTCATTGGGATGCTGTTGCTGAGCCAGTAGAGGTATTGAGGATCGGGGCCTGGTGCTCCATCACCCGGGAGTGCTGCAAGGTGTTTTCTGGTGTTCTCTCAATATGCCGTGTCCCCTGATGTCAGGGCAATTGAGCACTGATGTCCAGCACATTGTCCTCCTGTTATGCGTTAAGCTTGTTGAACCTCGGGTCTTCACCCGGGGCCAGACAAGAGCTGAGCTCTGGATCCCCCCCTCCCCCCAGAGAAGATGAGCAGTCCTTAGGATGCTCAAGCCTTCTCCCCTCAGCCATCCCTCCAGCTCCCAAGCTCGTTCCTGAACCTGAGTCACTGACTTTGCAAGTGGAAGTACAACTGCTGCACCAGCAGGATAGCATCACTCACTCCTACCTTAATTCTGATGTATTCTTCCATGGAATGTACATTACCTTCTGCTGTTTTATTGTCTTCACCATTGTGCTTATGTTTACTGTTTACACTGTTTACTGCCTGTACATCCCTTCTTTGTTATGTTGTTATATTGTTTGTGTAATTTTCTTTGTAATCTCCCAGGTTACACCTAAAAAATGGCGTTTATTGTCTAGTGTGCTTATCCAGTAAACAAAAACTAAATAAATAAATAAATATATGACATGGTCATCTGTCTGTCAGAAGATCTGGGGTGACTCAAACATCATATTACTTCATACGTGATGAAATTGAATAATGAAGCTAATGATGCCCATTAAATGGATATGTGTACCAAAAGACAAATGATATAGACTGGAATTGTAAGTTAGATCTGCTTGGGGACCATATATATATATATATATATACATATATATATTTTTTTTTTTTTGTGGGCTTGGTGCAGACTCTGGTATACCTTTGATGTCCTTGCAGTCTTGTCAGTTTGCCTTAGGAGTTTCCCTCATGGGAGGGACCAGACAGACAGCAGACATCACATGCTTGCTTGCAAGTGAAGTCGGAATGTCAGCTAATGCTGACATTCTAGCTTACATAGTAAGCTGCCTGTTATACCAAACACCAACTCCACTTAGAAAATGGAGAAGTGAGTAAGCATTTTCAAACATTATATAATGGCATTTTTTACTATGGAGATCCTTTGAGCAGTTTAAAAAGAAACTTCAGTTGAACGTAAGTGGAGTCAGAATGAAAAAGTTATATAGCTGTGAGGCTACTAAACTTTTGTAATGCTCCCTGATGCATTACATACAGCATTTTCAAACATTATAGTGAAAATAGCAGCACCTTTGGGAAAAGGAAAAAGTCATATAGAAGGAGAGCGACACATTAAATACAATCTTCAATTATTTTTTAAAGCAATAAGTCAGTTCAAAAAGATAACCATAAAGGTTTATCAATGGCAACAGTCTTTAATTTATTTATTTCAAATGTTTCACCAGGAAAGACATACTGAGCTGGTAACAGTATGTTTCCAGATGCATTCTGGGGGGAAGGAGGAGGGAGTTGAGAATAACAATGGTGCAGAATAAATCAAATACAAAACACAAAATACAGAATGCACAGTGCATTAAAGTGCAACAGTAATAAAAGTACAATATAACAGAGTTGGACCATTGCAATAAAATGCAAAATGCAGATCACACAGTACAGCATGGTGCAAGAGCAATTAAAATACCACATAGCTGGGCAGTCATGAAATGCAGAAAAAAAAACAGTGTAATAAACATGAAAGGTACTGTACAAAGAGCAAGTGCAAATAGTAACCTGCAGATCAAGATGTGAACTAAGTTAGGAGCAGATTAATGCCATGCAAACTGGGGGATCAAGGTGGTCAAAGTGATATTGCTCTGAACTGGGTGGGGGGACATCAAACAGTGATGAGGCCTGTCAGTGTGACCTCAGTGGTAGGGAAAATGATGGAATCACTTCTGAAGAAAAGAATTGTTAAGTACCTAGAGGCCAGTGGGGCACAGGACCCAAGGCAGCATGGATTCACAGGGGGGAAGGTCATGTCAGATGAATCTAATTGATTTCTTTGACTGGGTGACCAAAGTAGTAGACCAGGGAGGGGCTGTGAACATGGCCTACCTAGACTTTAGGAAGGCATTTGACATAGTCCTACACAAAAGATTAACAAACAAATTAGCCAGCCTGGGAGTGGGTCCCAAGGTGGCAGCCTGGGTAAAACATTGGCTGGACAACACGACACATAAGGTAATAGTAAATGGAGTCTACTCTGAAGAAAGGGGGGTTACTAATGGGGCACTGCAAGGTTCAGTACTGCGTCAGGTCCTTTTTAATGTCTTTATAAGTGACATCACAGAGGGCCTGGAATGAAAAGTATGCCTCTTTGCAGATGACACAAAGATCTGCAACAGAGTTGATATGTTAGAGGGGGTGGAAAGGATGAGAAAGGACTTGGCAAGGTTGGAGGAATGGTCCGAAGTATGGCAGCTTAGATTCAATGCAACGAAGTGCAAAGTAATGCACCTGGGAAAAGAAATCCAGGGGAAGAGTACACAATGAGTGGGAAGGTAGTAACAACAACAAAAATGGAAAGATACCTGGGGGGTAGTCATATCAGATGATGTAAAGGCTAGCAAGCAATGTGAGAAGGCAGTAGGGATTGTTGGGGGATACTGGGATGTATAGGAAGAGGCATCACCAGTAGAAAACAGGAAGTTGTTATCCCTCTGTACAGACAGTTGGTGAGACCCCATCTGGAGTACTGCGTGCAGTTCTGGAGACCCCATCTCCACAAGGACATAGACAGGATGGAGGCAGTCCAGAGGAGGGCAACTAAAATGGTGCAAGGTATGCAACAGAAGCCATATGAAGAGAGATCAAAGGAGCTTAATATGTACTGTATACCCTAGAGGAAAGGAGGGAGAGGGGAACATGATAGAAACTTTTAAGTACCTCAAGGGAATCAACAAAGTCCAAGAGGGTAGTATCTTTCAGAAAAAGAGATGTGCAAGAACAAGGGGACACAATTTGAAGATTGGGGGATGGCTCAAGGGCAATGTGAGGAGGTATTTTTCACAGAAAGGGTGGTGGACACATGGAATGGCCTTCCTGAGGAGATTGTGTGGTCAAAAAAAGTGGGGGAATTCAAGAACACATGGGACTGACAAAAGGCAATTCTTGTGGAGGGCAAGAAGAAATAGGCTGTTGGTTAACTAGGATCTGCAGCTTATCTAGTAGGTAGGGAAATAAGCAGAATAGGTGGGCTAAGTGGTCCTTATCTGCCATAAAAGTCTATGTTGCTATGTTCTATGTTTCTATGTTTCTATGAGGGATGGGGTCATTATGACAGGGGTCAGGTGCAATTGCAGGAAGGAGTAGTAAAGCCACAAAGAAGGGACTTGAGAGAGAAGAAAGAAGAGTCAGAGTGGATAGACAAGGGCAGAGAGGACCAGAGCTTGGGAAAACAATACAAGAAAGTAGCTTGACTTACAATAGTTTTCATGGAATGAAAAGGGAGAAGGAATGGGATCCAGTATTCCAGACAGGGTAGGAGGAAGGATGGGCAAGAGAAGAGGACAGGAAGGTAAAGAAGGAGAGGGCCAACCCAGCATTTGGTGGCGAAGGAGGCACATAAGCGAGGTGCCTGGCAGCAAGAGCAGGGAAGGATAGGCAGGAGTAAATAGAGCACTGGTAGATAACAAAGGGCAGCCCAAGGCAAAACATCAAAAAGAGTGTAAAAGGTGATCCAGTCTGGCAAGTGGGGACTTGTGAGCATTGTTGTAGACAATGTCACTATAGTCAAAGATGGGGCTGCTCATCTTGGACATTAACTCTCGGCAATCAGGAAGTGGGATGCTGGTTTTGTTCCTGCAAAGCACACCCACTTCAGGGTGGAGTTTTTGGTTTATGACATCTATGTGCACAGAAGAGTCAAGGAGATGGTCTAGCCAGATCCCACATTATTTGAAGAAGGAGGCATTTTCAGTTTTTGTGCCACTGAGTGTGTGGTGAGCCTCTGCTGGAAGCTAAAGATCATGAAGACCACTTTCTTGGCATTAAGGGAAGGATGGTTGGACCAGAACCAGTACTGGATGCTGTCAAAATCTTGTTAGAGTCAGACAACAAGGTCTACAGCATATGGTCCAGAGGCAAATAGCACAGTGTCATTTGCATATATGTGAATGGGCACAGAGGGACAGGCAGTGGGAAGGTCATACAGAAATATGGAAAAAGTATGGGACCAGAATGGATCTTTGGGGAATACCTAAGCAGGTGCGGGGTAGGGGAATAAGATATCTCCAACATGGAAAGCTTACAACCTGCCTCAAGGTAGGAATGGAACCAGTTGATGGAGGAGGCACTATGCAGCATGGTCTGCCATATTAAGCTTGCCCAGGAGAAGAGGGTAGGAGATGGTGCTGAAAGCTTTGGACATGTCAACAAAGGTGGCTGATATGAGGCTGCATGTTCCACTCCTGACAGGATGGAGTCAGTGAGCCAGTGGAATGAGGTGGCAGTGGACTGGGACTTTCTGATGCCAGAATGGTAAGGAGTGAAAAAAGGAGGAGGAGCTGAGGAAATGTGAGAGCTGAGACTGAACAAGGTTTTCCTGGAGCTTGGCCAGGGTGGAGAGGAGAGAGATAAGGCAATAGTTGCAAAAAGAGAAAGAATCACCCTTTTAGGGAATGGTATGACAGTAGCCTGGTCCAGACATCCAAGACAGAGGTTGACGAGAAGGAGAGGTTGAGGTGGTGGGTTATAGGGATGACAATCACAGGGGCAGAGAGGTGAAGAAACGGGGGGTCAGGACCGTCAGGATTCATACCCTTTTAGGGGTTAAATGCAAGACTGACTTTAAAGGATTCAGAAGGAGTGGAAAAGGAAAAGGAGAAATAGTGCAAGGATGAGGGTAAGGGGGTAGAGAGAAGGGAGTGGGAAAACATATGTGGCACAAATGATGAAAAAGGATTTGAAAGAAGAAGCTATGGTGGCAGGATCAGTGATCAGTGATTTAGGAGTTCACAACCTTGGATGAGTGGGAAAGACTAGGTTTTGAGCGGTAGAAACGGGAACAGATTGCTTTCTAGAACTTGAAGTGGTGATGAAGGTTGTTCTGGAATGTGATGTGTAGTACTCAGATTTCACACACTTGGTGGGTTTTATGCAAGCTTTGTGAAGGGTCTGGTAACTTAATAGGGCAGTATAGGATCTGGTGACCTTGTAGTATGGCCAGGCTAGGATGCTGGCTCAAAGCACACCAAAAAGCTCAACAGAGATCCAGGGTAGGTGGGAACCCTGGACCCTGGTTTTCTGAGGTAGCATGGTGGTCCCAGACAGTCATAAATTTGGTTTGGAAGTATTTGAGGGCAGAATTGATGCCACTGGTTGTTGCTAGATGGGCCCAGTCAGTATACAACAAGTCAACATGGAGGGACGACAAGTCCAGTGACCTGAAGGATCGAAGGAGGATGATTTCTGGGAGAACTTTAGGGCAGTGGACCTTATGGCCACAATAGCCCATATGGTGGTCACTGATGGTGTCAGTGAGAATGCCTGCATCCACAATATGGTGTGACATATTAAGGCTGATCAGTTATTTAATTTTATTTTAATGATACAGACCATCATTACTGCAGAAACAAATGTGAATATATATTTAAGGAAATTGAATCTATTAGTTATGATGAACATAATACAATTCATGGGCACTCTTTTTATGCCATTTCCGTCATTTAAAATACAAGTTAAGGACTGAGTAAAGATACTCTAAAGGCAAGGAAGTATCACTATACCCAGATTTTAGGGTAATAGGAAATCGATCCTTTCCAAGAGTATGATTTAGGGATGTAGAATATTAAAGGAATAATGCATAACAGGGTGTGTGTCATGCTGGGATAACGCCACGCCTGAGATGGGGTTGGGCATGAGGCCGTAGGCTGAGTGCATCCAATGCCCCAGGCGTGGTGTTATCTCAAGCTACACGCACCCTGGAGTGCATTATTCTTATTATATAATGGCTTGTTGTTATATATAAAATAAAAAAATAATTTTAAAGAATGTTTTTATTAGTGTGGAAAATATTTTTGTTTCTTAAGAGGAGATGCACAAGAAGAGGGCAGCCAATAATGAGAGTAGAGCTGTGGCATCGTGTTGGGATAATGCCATGGGTCCAGTCCCAAACTGACCAATCACAGTCCAAGATTCTTTCTTGCCATTGTATAATGCATTATAGCACATACAGGCTGGAATTGATGTATTTACTTTCTTTTAGATTTATTTATTTAAAGGAGTAGTACAGCCTCATATCTTGTAAATATTATTTGTTTCCTGATCAACAGACAACTCTTCTTGTGTAGTTATTGGGGATAGATCTCCTCTCCAATTTAGATACTTCAAAAAGTGCAGGTACAGACTCCCTGGACCCCTACTTCCTCAAGATTGCATCTCAAGTCTTATCTGGCCCCCTCACTCATCTCTTCAATCTTTCCCTCACCACTGGATCCATTCCCTCCACTTGGAAAACAGCTCAAGTAGTTCCTTTACTCAAATCTGGTGATCCCATGGACCTCAATAATTACAGGCCCATTTCCATCCTATCAGTTCTATCCAAGATGCTCGAAAAGTTAGTAAACTCACAATTAAGGGACTACCTGGATAACAATAACCTCCTAAATACAGCACAATCAGGATTTAGATCAAGGCATAGCACCATTTCGGCCCTAGCCAAAGTAACCAATGACTGGCAGATTGCTATGGATAAGAAGAACAGTACCTGTGCTGTGTTCCTGGATTTGAGCAAAGCATTTGACACAGTGGATCATGAATCACTAATCACCTCCCTTGGCTCACTAGGGTTGGATTCCCCCTTCACTCAGTTGGTTCAAGTGCTATCTATCAGATAGGTCACAACTGGTAAAAAATGGAAACTACCTATCCACCTTAAAACCACTGTTAAGAGGTGTACCACAAGGCTCTATTCTTGGCCCCATCTTCTTTGCCATCTATATTAATAATATTGATGCCAACCTCACTCAATCCAACATCCATCTGTTTGCTGATGATACTGTATTATATGTTAGCAATCCTTCATTATCTAAAGCCTGTGAACTGCTACAATCTGAATTTTCCATCCTACAACACAACCTACTAGATAAAAAACTACTTCTAAATGCCAAAAAACAAAAGCTATGTTCTTTACTTCAAAGAGTTGCTCTGCCACTACCCCACCATCCACCACCCTACAACTAACCACCTTACTTGGAGAGAAGCTGGAATTCATTGATAACTTCAAATACCTTGGAGTCTGGATTGATAACAAGCTTGACTATTCTGTCCATATTGAGGAGCTACTAAAGAAACTGAGACAAAGGCTTGGTTTATTTTTAGAATAAAGCACTACCTCAACAGAGACTCCAAAAAAAGATTAATCCAGGCTTCATTCCTATCCCTCATTGACTATGCTGACTTTCTGTACGGACATTGTTCACTCCCCCTCTTAAATAAACTGGACACCCTATACCACAGGTCCATCAGATTCATTACTGACCTTCCTTCAGCACCATCATTGCTCCCTTTATAAGGCAGTTAACTGGACATCATTACAACACAGAAGAAATAGGAATGCTGCAATTTGATATTCAAAGCCTTATCAGGCAAGCTACCTACCTATATCTCAGACTGTTTTACTCAAATTACTTCTAAGCCATACAACCTAAGGATCAGCAAAATTATCATTCTTAAGGTCCCCAATGTCTGCACCCAGTTTGGGAGGGCTGCTATCAGCTACTCACTAGCAATTGTTTGGAATTCACTCCAAAAAACCATGAAGCTAAATAACCTCCTAACCATAATATCCTTCAAAAGATTATTCACCACCCTATTCCCAGAACTCTGCAACTGCTTCCACAAAGCCTAAACCCCGGCCCTACCTATCCCCCCCTTTCTTTTTTCGTGTTCCTATATGCTGATAAAACTCCCGCTTCCAGTCCCAAGATTCACCCTCAAAATGCCTGCTAGGTCCTATAATCTACATATTACTCCTGATGTGTCCATTGCCTTCTGTCTCACAGATTAATAGTTTTAATGTGCATACATATATGTATATTGTTATATATTAGCACTTATGTCATTGTATTACTGTTTATGTTACCACTGTCATTGTATTACTGTTTATGCTACCCTTGTCAATGTATTAACACTTGCACTTCTTGACCACTCAGGTCCATCTTGTAAATGAGCTATGCTCAATGATGTTCGCCTGATTAAATAAAGATTTTGATTGATTGATTGATTGATATGTGTTTACTTTAGTTTATTTTCATTGTTCATATCAGTCCCTGTAACTATCATGGGGTCTCCATTTTATCTTTGCTGAAATCTCATTGTGCCTGACAACTGCATAAGCATATGAGAACATGAAGCTTCAGGACCCTTTAGACTCCACAGTGTGCCTATCTGTTTGCTTAGAATTCAACAAAACAAGTTACAGTAAGGTGTGAAATGCCATATTTAACTTCATTTAGCTTTACAAACTAAGGTGTAATGCATGATTTTTTTTCATTTAAAGCTGAATTCAGTTTGTGTGTTTCTAGAGAGTATTTTTCAGGTTATGTGTACTTTCAGCATAGAGATACATGATGTAAAAGGGTGCCATGGCATCATGTTCTCATATACTAATACAGCTCTCTGGAATAATGAGATTTCAACAACAAGAAAATGGAGACCCCCAGGCTAGTTACAGGGTTGGTGTGAGCAGTAAAAACAAACCAAATCAAGCACATATATCATCAAGAGCAACACAGAAAGAGTTGTCTGCTGACAAGGAAACAAATAACATTTACAAGATATGAGGGTGTACTACTCCTTTAAGCCATAATTATTTAAAGTGATATATTCAGAAAACATTGGGTGTATTATAGTTAATGTTTTTTTATGTTAAAACAAAAACTACTTGGCATAAAGTTAAGACTGTCCTGCTTTTATTTCTTTTTGGGTTGAACGCCAGTTGCCTACATTCTCCTCCCCAGAACCCCAGAATATTTTATACAATGGGATCGAGACACTAACGAGTCCCCAGTCACCACCACCCCCCATTTTCATACATGATTTAACTATGTTTTGGCCATGGTCATAAAAGCATGAGATAGCAACCAAATTTAGAATTTTTTTTTGCAAATCAGACTTCAGAATCTGAAAGGCTACCTAATATAGATAATATCAATTAACACACTTTATGAAAAGAAAATAAGATTTACACACATAAATTAAAGAGCTACTGACACCTCAAATAAATCTTTGCAAAACATAACATTTAGGTACAATTCAGCTTGCATTCCATATATATTCTATAGATTTCTCATCCCATTGTTTATTACTGAGGACATTTGCATGAATGCATGATCGTTATCCCTACTTCAAGTTATACTCCTCTGTTGTGACATTGCAATCTGTTGCCATGGGAGTAACTGTGATGTCACAAGGAGTGCATTATTACCTCAGATAGGGAGAATGCAACAAGGACAGATGAAATTTTCAAGAGCAAAGATCCTGTTTTCATACAAATGGCCTTAGTAATAGATCATGGGGAGCAGAAATACTGAACTAATGTGAAATACATGCTGAACTTTGTCCGCATATTATAGTTCAAGTTCTCTTGAAGGCGTCAGCTGCTCTTTAATTGTTTTAGCATACAAAATAAAGTGTGAACTCACCACATCTTAAGAGTTTCATTTTATGGTAGTCAAATTAGAGAGTAGGTCATTCAGTTAAATATAAATGAGGACAGACTGCAAAGAAAGAGAAATAGCAGCAATTGAATAGGTAAGCACAATACAAAAGGTTTTTCAAAAATATGCATGGATAGAAGATTAGTTACAGAATGGTAAGATTGATAAAATGAAAATGTGTACTGCATAAAAACTTGTTTTATAAGCAAGGAACTTATGCAATTAACATTCATGAATAGCCTTGGAAGACCATGGCCACCTTAAATAATTCTGAAACTAGATTGACTACCATGGTAATCCAAGGACTGTCCATGCACCATTTACCATCAGTACTTATCCATGGAAAACCATGGCTAAAATCATATTATGGACAAACCATCAATAACCATAGCTGCTGATCATGTTTTATTTAGTATTTAACCATGTACCACCATCTTTTATCCATTATCATAACAGCATGGTATGTTTTGGGTGGCAGGTTGCCAGGGACCTGTGAGTACTTTTATTCTCAAAGGGAAGTACTGTGCCAGTGAAAATTTAGCTGTTTTAGAATTATACAGGCAGCATGGTCCAGTGGTCAGAGCACAGATTTGGGAACCAGGAAGTGCAAGATCCCACATCTCATCAAAACAACTTACAGTACATGCTTTGTAACAAAGAGCAGGTAACTTAACATCTCTGTGTCAGTCTACCCAATTGTACAATTGTTGGAAGCTGGAGTCTTACTAACAAACTCTGGTCGGAGCCGATACGGCTGTGAAGCGCTTTTAAGAGTAGCAAGAGCACTGAAAAGAATATGTGGTGCTCTCGCTCATCAGATGTAACTGATACTGCTGCAGTTATAGAACTGTGCATGCATGATACTCACACATGCACTGGTTGCCCTGGAGTCAGCAGTAACATGGCAGTGCTGACATGACTAAATATACACAATGTTCACATATGTACAGGTTAAATCAGTGCCACCATGTGGCACACTGCGATTGTCAGTATCTCAGCAAAGCTATCCTGTGTCAATACATTATACACAGATGTAAACGTGGGTAAAAGTACAACCCCACTGAAAATGAGATACTGCATCTCAGCCAGGCTAATCTGTATCAGTACATTGTAAAAATGGGTAAAATTAGGACCCCACTAAAAATGAGATACTGCATCTCAGCAAAGCTTTTCTGTGTCAGTACATTGCCAAATTGGATAAAAGTATGTCCCCACTGAATACAAGATACTACACTCAGCCAGGCTATCCAGTGTCAGTACATTTTAACAGGGCTATAATACCATCAAGAGATTCTGGGGATATGTGAACCTTAAAGCAATTGAGAGATTTCAACATTTTTCCAGAGCCTCTGTGATATGTTGCAGGTGAGGTTTACCATTTAAAATAAAAAAGAACACATAACAAAGCCTTAACATTTGTTATAGTGATTTTACTGACAGGCATAATGAAGCCAGTGGAGTACTATACATGTATTGATTTGAGCATACAGAAAAATGTAAAGGAGTTTTGTCCCGGTTTTATATGGAAAATATAGGGAAACTGAGGGTGCCCTAAAGGAAAATGCTTTGTTCATTCTGGGAACACTGCAGCTGACACCACTGTGATTTCTTTGTAATTCCCTATGATGCCCCTTGTAACCTCTGAAAACCCCTAAACATAGCTGCCTAGCATTTACTCTTCCTACAAGTATAAAACCATGAGAATTCCAATGCCACTAATTAGATAGGTCCCAAAAGGGTTAATATAAATCAGCTCTTCAGATGAAATACTGTAAATCATTGCTACTCACATACACACATCAGGAGAGATGGCCAAGAGTGTAATTTGCAACTGCTCTGCAGTTAGATGTTGTATCCTTTTTCAGAAGTCAAACATAGGTAAAGGTAAGATCCCACTGAAAATGAGATACTGCATCTTAACCAGGCTGACCTGTATTAGTACATTGTAAAAATGTGTAAAATTAGGACCCCCCCCAGAAAATGCGATCCTGCACTTCAACAAAACTGTCCTGTGTCAGTACATTGCCAAAATGGATAAAAGTATGACCCCACTGAATATGAGATACTGCATCTCAGCCAGGCTATCCTGTGTCAGTACATTGTAACCATGCTACAATACCATCAACAGGTTCTGGAGACATACAAACACTGAGAGCAAAGCTTTAGAGATTCCAAAATTTTTCCAGGGCCTCTGTGATATGTTGCAGATGAGTTTTACCATTTGAAATAAATAAGAACATATACAAAGTCTTAACATTTTTATACTGATTTTACTGACAGGCATAATGAAGTCATTTGCAGACATATATTGATTTGAGCATACAGGAAAATGTACAGGAGATTTGTCCCAGTTTTACATGGAAAATACAGGGAAAAGGAGGGTGCCCTATAGGGAAATGCTTTGTTCAGTCTTGGAGCACTGCAGCTAACACCACTATGAACACTGCAGTTGACACCACTATGATTTCTTCATAATTCCCTATGATGCCCCTTGCAACCTCTGAAAACCACTAAAACATAGCTTCCTAGCATTTACCCTTCTTGCAAGTATAAAACCATGAGAGTTCCAATGCCACTAATTGGCTAGGTCCTGAAATGGTTAACATAAATCAACTCTTCAGAGGAATTACTGTAAATCATTGCTACCCACATACACACATTGAGAGAGATGGCCAAGAATGTAATTTGAAACTGCGCTGCAGTTAGATGCTCTTATCTGTTGGAAGTCTGTCAGTAAATTATTAGTCTCCAAAGATAGCAAGTCACATTGCAATAATAAACAAGCTGAAAAAAATAGTTTTGGAATTTGTCTACTCAACAGAGACAAGGGAGTATTTTATTTAACTGGCAAGTTGGGGAAGGATGAACTGAAAACTAAAAAAAAAATGTGTTCCACGATACTCCAGTTTTCTAGCTACAGACAGCAAGATGACTATAGGCTCCACCCACAGCTATCTCGGGTGAATACATTCCTTAAGGAAATAATTACATACTAAATTAAGTGCAAACATCATTTTTCTCAGCCTTCTCAGGAAAGCCAGCAAGTTGGAAGTTATTCCTTCTGCTTCTTTTCTCCAAGTCTTGTAACCTGTCATGCAAGTGTTGAATCTGCACAGCCTGTTCAGGCACAATTCAGTGCCTCATGCCTCCCTGTCCTCAAGACTCTCAATGTGGCTTCAGCCTCTTTAACTCTTAGGATGAGCTCCTCCATTTGTTCCTGCCTAGCAGCCCATGTTTCTTTCACAGTTACCATATTGGACAGCAACTGGTGGATCTTGTGTTTAATGGCTCTGAGTTCATAGCTGTGGCAGTGGTAACATAGGCAGATGATACTCTTCTTAGATTATTGAAACACAAACTATGCACCATTAGGCCACAATCAGAGAAAAATTTGGCAATCAAGTTCAAGAATTGGATTACTTGACTTATTAAAGTCCTTACAATTTACATGAAAAAGAGATTATCAGCAGTTAGTACAATCCTAGACGAATTCCATCATAGCATCTGTAATACACAATATTAAGCAATATATGCAGTATATTTGAGTTTTATAAATACCAACCTGTATTTAAAATATCACTTCCTTTGTATTTCAGCATAGTATACCCTGGAGTGACATTTAAGTGAGTAACTTTAGCAAATTCATGCAAATACATTTCTGAATTTAAACTGGACATCAAAGGGTTCAAGCGTGGTTACCTGCACCCGTTAAGGTTTAATGTAGCCCATAATCACTAATTTCATAAGAAATAAATAGTCTTTCAGACTTCAAAATGTAAGTTTTATTTATTTATTTATTTTTACTTATTTAAAAGTTTTACCAGGAAAGACATACTGAGCTAAAAGCTCATTTCCAGATGTGTCCTGGGGGAAGGAGAGGCATACAGTAACATACAGAAAAAATGCATTACACATAGCCAAAAACAGGATTGGTGAAATCTGTGAACAGATTAAATTACAAGACAGTTGCGGACAATAAAATAGCTACATAACAAATTGGATTAATGAAATTAGATAGCATTACATACAAAGTACATCGCAAAATGGATTGGCTGACTTTTGTAAAACAGTGCAAATTATAGGAGAGTTGTGTTCATATAAAATAAAATACCTAGCAAAACTGGACTGCATGGGATTTGTGAGCATTACATTCAGAATATCTTGTGTGAAAAAAATAGTGCCATAGTATTCCATGCTGAGTCGAGGTCAGTAGTGTGTAGGTGCAAAGTGCATAATGTTCTGATAGGCACATGAGCATTTGAGACACAAGAGTTTGGGGGGGCAAGTGGGAGGAAGAAAGAAAGTATGAGGAATGGTAGACAAATTAGGGACAGTTGCAGGAGGAGATGCTGAGGCTGCGGAGGAGGAATGAGAGAGTCCAAGTGGATCGGGCATTTCAGATAATATTAGGGAAGGAGTTCCAGAGCCTACAGAAATGATGACTGAAGGCCGCTTGGCCGATTTACATGGTGACAGGGGGGACTGCAAAGGAGTAGATGGTTGAGCTTCTAAGTAGACAAGAGGTGGGTGGTGGTAGGGAGAGTAAGGAGGCGCGGTATGAGGGGAGCTAACCAAACCAGAATTTGCTGACAATGTTGATGCAGTGGGCACAGTGCCTGTCCTCAAATGATGAAATTAAGAGGGACTGATACAGAGAGCAGTGGTGGGTACGTAGGGGACAGTCCAGAGCAAAATGGCAGAAGAAGCGATAGAGTGTGCCTAGTCTTGCCAGAGTAGTAGTGGGGGAAGCACTGTGGACCACATCACTGTAATCGAAGATTGGGAGGATCATTCTTTGTGCAATAGCTTGGTGGGCCAACAGAAGGATACAGTCATGGTTCCTGAATGAGGCACTGAGCTTTGGGTGCAATTTTGTGACAACTGCATCCACATGGCCAGAGAAATAGAGGTGTCAGTCAAGCCAAACCCCAAGGCATCTGAAAGAGGTGACATCTACAAGAGGGGCTCCATCAACGGTGTGAAATGTGAGGAGGGAGGGAAACCCGGTGAGTCTTTGCCTCATGCCAAAGGGCATTAAGGCTGGCTTTTAGGTATTTAAAAAGAGCTGGTTCGAGTGTAGCCAGAGCTGAACTTGATTGAAGTCAAGCTGGAGTCGGTGCACCACATGAGAAGTGGAGCAGCCAAATGTTTATAGAATCGTGTCATGCACATACATGTGCATGGAAACTAATGAGCAGGCTGAGGGGAGGACATTAAGAAGATGGAGAATAATAGAAGTTCGAGTACTGAGCCTTGTGGAACACCTGTGGTTATGGGAAGTGGAAGGGAGAGTGTGTCAACAATTTTGACTGACTGGGACCTGGTCTTGAAGCAAGAGCTAAACCAGCTGATGGCTGCTGCTGTGAGACCAGCAGACCAGAGTTTGGAGAGGAGGAGGGGGTGGGAGACGGTGTCAAATGCCTTGGACAGGTTGACAAAAATGGTGAAAGTGATGAGGCCACAGTCCTTACCTGAGTGGATGGCATCAGCGAGTCTGAGAAGAGAGGTGGATGTAGAGTGAATTTTACAGAAACCAGACTGGAATGGTGTGAAAAAGGAGGAAGAGTCCAAGAAAGTGGAAAGCTGAGCTAGAACAATAAATTCCTGGAGCTTGGAGAGGATGGGGAGGAGGGAGATGGGGCGGTAACTTCCAGTATTAGAGGGGTCATCACCTTTAGGGAGCAGGATAAGAGTAGCCTTTTTCCATACAGATGGGGCAGAGGCACTGGAGAAGGAAAAGTTTAGAAGGTCTGCTAGAGGGCGAAGATAGCAGGGGCAACTAAATAGAGGAGTTGCTGTCCATGCTGTTCGGGCTCCTACCCTTGGAAGGGTTGAAAGCTAGGAGGGTATCCAGCGTAGCAGAGTGGGTTACAGGAAAGAAGGAGAAAGAGGGGTTAGGATAGGCTGGCCAAGGTGAGGGCAGGTAAGAAGAAGAAAAAAGGGGAGCAGGGTGGGATAGGGCAGAGAGGAGGGGGAAGGCACAGCTGGAGGCATAGGAGTTAAATTTGGAAACCACTGCAAGGGGGTCAGATAAGGAGGAGTCATCCATTTGGAGGACAGGGGTAGGAGTCTGAGAAGGTGAGGAGAAGAGAGCATGGACTACATTCCAGAACTAAGGGTGAAGATTTATGTTTATATTGAAAGTGTTTGTAAAATAATCTGCCTTAGCGAGCCTGATGGCCATAGTGCAGGAATTGCAAAGGTAGCAGTATCTCTGGAGTGTTGTGGGGAACAGATTACACTTGTATTCGAGCCAGACTAGGTTGTGGGTGCATAAGCAGGCTAGGAGATCAGCAGTGACCCATGGGAGGTGTGAACCCCTTACTCTGGTGTGGCAGAGAGGGATGTGGAGGGTCCAAACCTCAAGGAACCTTGTTTGAAAGTAATTTAGGGCAGTGTCTACAGATTAAGCAGCAGATATAGGGGATCAGTCAGTGTTTAATAGGCCATAGTGAAGCATAGAGCGATCAAGTGATTTAAACAAATGCACAGGTAATACTTTGGAGGGAGGGCTTTTGGGTGGTGAACCTTGCAGACACAGAAGATTAAGTGATGGTCACTTAATGCATCAAAGAGGATGCCAGCCTTGATGATGCAGTGGGGGTGGGAGGTGAGGGCCCAGTCTATAAGGAAGTGATTTGGGGATTTGTGAATTAGACAAATGGGCTCCGTTATCAATTGTGTTAAGTTTAAGGAATTGATGTCACACCAAGTCTTGGAGTGGGATGACCAATTTAGGTTAAAATCATCTAGGATGAGAGTGTCACCAGAGGAGGTATGGGTCAGAACAGATGATAAGATGTCAGAGATGCTAGAGGGAGGTGAGACAGGGTGGCAGTAGATGCCCGCTATATAAAAAGGGAAGGTGTGAGGAAAGGAGAGCTTTAGTAATAACAGCTCATATGCTGAAGGGAATGACGTGCTTAGGATTGGGTTGAATTGGAGGGCTGAGGTGAGCTAAATAGCCACCCCACTGCCCCTGCTAGAGTGATCTTGGTGGATAAAGGAATATCTTGGGATAGTTAAGACAGCTTCAGAGATTTTCGGGGTAAGCCATGTTCCTGTTAAAATGAGTATGTCAGGTTTAATGGTAACCTGGAGTTGGGGGAGTTTGGAGAGGAGGCCTTTTATGTTTAGATGAGCGAGTCTTTATCCATGGGGGAATTGGAAGGGAGTGGCCGGGCCCAGGTTTGACTCAATGTCACCTAATAGCAACAGCAGCAGAAAGAGAAGGTGCAGGGGGAAGCAGCTTGGTTTCTTGTTATGCAATTTCTTCATGCAAGAGGGGCAATGTGGAGAAGTGGGTGGGGTTGGAGGTAGGGGTGGAAGAGCACAGCATGTAGTCAGCAGCAGGAAGGACTGATCCTGGGATCCACGGCAGTGAATATGGGGCAGAAGTTGGATGATATAAGGTGGCTGGTGGTGGGTATGATATGGGTGGGGGGGCAGGAAGGGATGAAGGGGGAGGAGGTAGAAATTATGTGAAAAGGAAGAAGACCAAGAGTTGGGGGGAGCATGGTCGAGGCTAGACGAAGCAGGGATCAAGGTGAAAGGGGTGGAATCTAGAATGTGGGGGTTGTATTGAATCCAAAGATCGGGGAGGGAAGGAGGTAGCAGGGTTAGAGCATACTGGGAAATAAACTAGCCAAGGTGGGGTAATATTGAATGAGTGGTGATGTAATCAGGCCAGACCCAAATGGAGGTGGGATAGAGGAGATTTGGGCTACACTAAGTCAGGTTGGGGAGGGGTGCAGAAGTGAGCTGATTGGTTTCTGCACAAGCCATTTATTACAAGAAGAACACTAGCTTAGGGTAGGGGGTGGCTGGGGAGGGAAGGAGGCATGTGACAAGCAGTGCCATGCAAAGTGCGGTGCCACACCAGATGCCTGAAAGCTGCGTGGGCTGCTGAGGTATCTTGTCTGCTTCAGTCCATTGTGGTGCCCTGTGCCAAGGTGGAATAGGGCAGGGGAGTGTGTATTTGAACCCTGAGATGATGCTTTCAGACTGGGGAGAGCCATTGTGAAGAAGAGGAGAAATAAGCACAGGTTAGTGTAACAAGAGACATGGGAGAGTGGGCTATGGGAGAGAGTGAAGTAATGAGTGTGTGAGTAGGTAGGTGGGGGGGGAGAAGCTGCAGTGGGTTGGGAGGGTGTTCTAGACAAGATGACCACCAGTAAGGAATTCCTACATTCACTGAATGGACTAGCACACTCTGAACAGCACAATATCCTAAGAAACCTAAGTACGGGTACAAGTAGCACTGTAAATGAATTAGCTACGTTAGAAACACAATGTAAATTCTTCTACACTGTAACAATAGAGCACTTAAGGCACCAGAGCACATGAGATAGAGAAAACAGAAAGCATCACAATTTGTAGTACAAAATCTATCAGTGTGCGTCTGCTGATGCTAAATCAGTACAAAGATGGTGTCGGATGCCTGAAAGCCGGTAGGCTGCTGAGGTATGTTGTCTGCTTCAGTCTGTTGCTGCATGCTGCACCGAGGTGTAGGAAGGCAGGTAAGTGAGCAATAATACCCGGCACGGTGTATTGTTTTGAGTAATACTGGACCACTCAGGGGCGTAATGAAGTCTGACACTAAAGGTGGAGGGTCTTATAGTCCCTGGAAGGTCTGCTATAGCCCAATGTTGCCCACCCTGGAGGGTATTACTGTGTTTAGAAAATGGGCATATGCAGTATTTATCTAAAAAAAAATAACATTTTGAAAAAACTTATATAATCTCTTTAAAATTATGTTAAAAATACATTTTTGGTAAAGTGGTCTATCCACTAATTGGGTTGTGCTGCATTCAACAGCACATGGTGATCTTCTGAGGTGTTTATTTCCTTTCTTTCATCCTCCTCCTCCTCATAAGATACAGTTATGTTTTCCTATTTTTTTGGGGGGGACTTGGTAACTTGGTAACTTGGTAATTTCAGACAAAGTAGGCCAGGGCCCATTTACTTGTCTCCCACTCATAGTGGGCTTATTTATGGGTATATTTTTTAATATTCATAAGCAAAAATTTATCTAATTCCATTTTGAATGTACTAAAAGTTGTTTGCTCTACTACATTCCTTGGTAAATTATTCCAAATTAGAGAAACTTGTATGTTATAAAAATGTAGATGTCTGTTGGATCTTGCTCTATTTATAAAAATTTGTTTGTCATGAGATCTTAAATTTAGATTTTTGGGATTCCAAATTATGTTACATTGGGACGTATAGTTACAGTGCTAGCTGGATTGGGAGACAGAGGAGGAATGCTGGTAGCTAGATGAAGACAGAGATGGTATGACAAATGTGACTGGTTGTTCTAGCAGATCTTCCACCCCCCACACCAAGATTCATTTTATATTCTGCAGCATGTTTCCCTACCTGAGCCAAGACTGCAGTTGTACCATGCAGCATGTTTCTCTAACTGACTATCTGTGTGTTTTTCCTTCAAACCATAGTTGGAAGATGTGTGCTCATTGTCAAGTGAAATGTGACAGCAGGAAAAAAGAAGAAATAGAAGAAACACAAAAAATAAAAAAAATGGAATAAGTGTATTCTATGGCTGCTTTTTAGGGCTGCAGTGAATGGATCCCTGCAGACCTCTTGTGATGAGAAAAAAGGAATCCCGCATTCCTTGTGAGTGAACAACACATTGGAGTGACAAAAAAAGTCACCTCCATGTACAACACTCCATGCTCGCACCACTATTTTTATTTTCTGTAGTCCGTGAACACTGAAATACATAACTCCCCAACCTGACCCTCCCTCTTAGCACTGACCACCCCACTCCCCCCCCAGAAACATAATAATGACACTTGGGGTGCCCAATCCCCCAGTGTCTCGATCACAAAATCCCTCCGAAACTACTGCACATGCATGGTTGCATTTTCTCTTTGTTTCTTTGTGAACATATCAGATAGACCCTGGGTGAAAAGTAGGGCTGTGCATGGTCTGAATAGTATTTTCTGAATACCACGAATACTAGGCTTGCCGAATATTCGGATGGACATTCCGAGTAGTTCACTATTTGGCTACTATTCGGGTCGTACTATTTGGTGGATGAGATTTCAAAATCTCAGAGCTTTCCTGGCCAATCAGAGGCTGTTTTTGGAACTCAGAGCCAGGAACACCATGTGATCTCCTCACTCTGAGTGTGTAGATGAGAGGAGACAGTTGTTTCTCAGAGAGCTAGCTCTTTTTAGTTTACCACTTGTAACTTTTATAACTGTTTAAAAAATGTTTTGTGTGTGATCCAGTTTTTACATCTGATCACCTTGTGACTGCATCTGACTGTAGTTTTGGTTTTCATCCTTGAAACTGGGCTCAGTTTCAAGGAAAAGGAGAGTCTGTGTGTGAGTGAATGTGTGTGTGTGTGTGTGTGTGTGTGCTGCTGCATGCTGACTCCCCTCCCCCACTGCTTACAGTTTCACAGCTCAGCTGAAGCAGTGTGGTTTGATTTTTTGCTCAAGAACCAATTAGTTCTTATCAGGATTTCTTTTTTGGTCAACAAAGTCCAGTTTGGCTTTTTCATGTAGTGGGCAACTGTTACTGGGCTCAGTAACAGTGAGTGGCTCAAGCTTTTGCTGACTGCCCCATCACCACTGCTGTGCTTGCTTAGCTTTTTGTTCCAAATCCACTCACAGCCCCTGTGGTATTTTCTATTTCTTTTGTGAAGCAAATTGGTATTTTGCTGTAATCAGGTTCTGGGCTCGGTTCCCTGCATAAGTGAGGTGTGATTGTCATCTGACTCCCTCTTATCTGTGTTGCAGCTTACAGCTGCGCATACATCATCCATGTGTGCGTTGTATTGTTGTTCTTGTAATCTGTGTCCTGCAAGTGCATGCACAGTTGTCTGCACACATTTTTTTTGTGATATATAAAGCAGCCTATTTTTTTCTCACTGGCTCAGGCTTGGCCCATTGAATTGTTGCTGAATGTAGTCTGGTTTTTGGCTCAGTTCTCTGTACAATTGAATAAGAAGGGTGTCACAGGTGACTCCTCCCTCCACAGCTCACTGCACCTGAGTGGCCTCCTGTGCATTTGAGTTTTTTCTATTTTGTGTGTCTTCGCCCCTGTGTGTACACTACTGTGATGTGTACACGTAAATTTTCTGTGAACTGCTTTAGTATTTCTGTGTGTGTCAAGGCGTGACTCACTGGGTTCTAATAATGTTGTAAGTTATTTGGTGCACCTTCAAAGCTTGGTCCAACATACTGTATGACTGCACAACTGACACCGTACAAGTAAGAAGTTGTTTGCTGACTCCATTTCTCTATAGTATCAGCTTGACTTTATTAACTGCTACATACACGGTGTTGCTATTGTTGTTTTCTGCAAGAAGCACCAACATAAACAAAGACACTAATCACAAATAATATACACTGTAAGTTATGGACCATGTCTCATCAATCCCGTAAACGTGCATGGTCCAGCCCAAGCAAGTCATCTTCACCACCAGTCATAAGTGGTGAGGAACAGAGTGAGAGAAGGTCTGTTCGTATTTGCCACTCTAAAATAGTTTTCTCCCCTGATAAGCCTTCAGGTTCTGGTGCCAATAAGACTGGGGGTAGTACTAGTACTACTATAACTTCAACTGCTACCACTACTATTACTAGTACTGCATTTGTAGCACCATCATTTTATAAAAGTAAGAGGGCTTTACAGCTGACATCTCCAGTTATACAAGAACAAGAACCCACCCCACTACCAGTGGTAGTACTATTCACACAACTGCCCCATAGAGACAACATCACCTATCAGTGTGCTCCTCCCCACCACCACCAGTGCCATGATTTCAACAACCAGAGCAAATCCTTTTTGCACTGTTGACACCACCACCACTGCCATAACAGTGTGCACTGTTATTTGTGCTCCTTGCACAGCCACTGTCACCACAATCTTTGCTTCCATTAGTAGTCCTGAGTGTTCTGCTGTCACCATGACTACTGCAGCCAGTATTACAACTAGCTGTAATATGATGCCAATTTCTTTGACTGTAACTCCTGATTGTAATTCTGGCACCAGGACTACTGTCGACAGTGCTACTACCTTGCCAACTGTGCCCATGACCATAGGTACGGTGACTAGTACTGACCATGAGACTGTTACAACGACTGCACCAATTGTGTTGCCATAATGTACTGTTGCTCAGCCTCGCAAGTTTCCTTTCACCACATTTCCTTTTGCTGATGTGGAGGATTCTGAAGAAGAGCATTCATCTGGTTCTGAATATTTACCAGAGCCTCAAGACTTGCTAAGTACATCATCTGACAGTGATACCCACCTAAGCGAATTTGGCGATGAGGCCGAATATGCGGCATATCTGTGTGAGAAGCGTGAATGTGCAGCTGCCAAAAAATGCAGCACTTCTTGTCATGGCAAGCAGGCCAGTCAGGGTCACCCTCCGCCTCCTCATAAAAAAAACAAACAGTCCATCCTGTCCTTTCAAATAGTTGTGTCAAGTTCAACTCCATCTGACACACAAAGTAGTTTTACAACTACATCTGTTGCAGACAAAGAAAGGTAGAGAACAACTGCATGCACTGCACCCAGGTCTGATAAGGGAAAGGGGCAAAACATGCCCATGGTCACCCTATTGGGGCCTGTACTTCCACTATCAGTGCAAGGAAAAGGGTGGTGTGGCTGTACTTTAGTGTTGTAAAAGATGATACAACAAAGGCAGTATGCTGTGTGTGTGACTGTACTATAAGTTGTGGTAAAAACCTTTCAAATCTCACAACAACATCAATGATGAACCATCTCTGAATGAAACATCCCAGTGTACTTCAACGATCCACAGCTGTTCCTCCCCCTCCACAACATGTGCCTGTCAGCCCCTCTTCTGGTACTGGTCCAGTAGATGCACAAAGTATTGTTAGTGATTCAATTACTGAGACAGACAGTGTGTCCTCAACTCCCCCTACACCACTTATAGCGCATCCTCGTACAGGAGCATCACCCATTCTGCCTTCTTCTGCTCGTCTATTATTGTAACACCCTCCACCATGGGTTCAGTCAAAATCAACGCTATGTGGTATCGCTTTGACTACATCCATCATGCAAGTCTTCCATGCCCGCACCAAAAAACAGGCGTCACACCCTACAGCACAGCAGATCACCAATTTAATTGGTGAGATGATGGCCTTGGATCTTGAGCCATTTTCCATTGTGGAAAACACAGGTTTCCGTAGGCTGCTGCAACATTTGCACCCTAGGTATAATATACCATCACGGACCACATTTTTACATACTGTAGTACCCAACATTTACCATGATTTGAGAAAAGAAGTTGCAAGACTACTAGCATAGGCTGTTGGTGGAGTTTTCCACTGCACAACTGACATATGGACCAGCATGAATTCAAATCATGCATATATGTCACTGATAGCACACTGGTGTGTTGCAGATGTGGTAGTCACTGGTGGTGATGGTGGTACTGGTGCTGGTTCTGTCTCTTCCCCCTCTCCCTGCAGGTCTGCTTTGCTAAATGTCAGTGTTATAGAAAAGGATCACTGGGCTATAAACATACTGTCATTCCTGCAAGAGATGTTAAGCCCATGGATTGATGGCAACAATTTGCAGGTAGGGTTTGTGGTCACACACAATGCCACAAATATGATAAAAGCACTTAGAGATGCCAATTTTGATGGGATACGCTGCTTTGCTCATACACTAAATTTGGTGGTGACAAAGGCTTTGGTAAACACAGCAGAGGCAGATCACACAGTCAAAGTAGCTAGAAGCATATGCAGCCACTTCCATCACTCTGTGAAAGCCACAAACCATCTGCATCAGCTACAAGAGCATCTTCAAATGCCGCACCATCATCTCATCCAGGATGTACAGATCTGGTGGAATTCCATCTACTACATGCTGCAAAGGCTTCTGTAGCAAAAGCGGGCTCTTCATGAGATGAACATGGAAACTGATATGGGGGAGTCCTCGGACATCAGGACTAGGCTGTGATTGAGGGCTTGGTAAAGGTTTTAGCCCCATTTGAAAGGAGCACTCGTGACTTTTGCTCTGATTCTGCACTGTTAAGTCAGGTAATTCCTGCTGTACAGATCCTGAAAAAAGCCATGAGGAGATTCAGTGAAAATGCTGCAAAAGATCCAAACCAGACACCAGGAACAGTGATATCCCTTGTGGAAAACCTCACCACAGAACTAGAAGTTAGATTTTCTAATCTTTGTTCCAATAAAAAGCACATATTTGCCACTATGTTGGATCCACGTTTCAAGTGTGAGGTACTGCACCTTATAATGCCCACTCACAGGGTTACAGACATTCAGAAGCAGATGTGCTCAGAACTTAGTTTCTGCATCCTTGGGTCAATGAAACCAGCAGGTAACCCTATAGATGAGCCAGTGTCAGAATCACAAACTGAAAGCAATATAGAAAACCTTGAGAAGGAGGGTGACTGTTGGGCTGAACTCAGCTCATCCCTATAGGCTGAGCAGCGGAAGAGAACAAAACAGCAGCCACAGTCGGCACCCAATCTGCTGAACAGTTATTTCAATGAGCCTCTGGAGTCATTATCCATAAATCCAGTGGAGTACTGGATCAAAAGGATGAAAGCATCTCCGCACTTGGCACAGTTGGCCCTTAAATATATCTGTTGCCCCCCTTCCAGCTTACTGTTTGAATGAATGTTCGGCACTGCTGGGGATGTGGTGGAACCTCACCGATCCTCACTTGACCCAGCACACGTGGAACAACTTGTGTTTATAAAAATAAATCTACCTCACCTTGGGTACACATATGGCCACTAACAATTTCATTAAATAATTGTCTTGTACTGGATACAACATTTGTGTGTTGTAGCATTGACCCATACACAAGCCATTTTGTGTTAACCATCATTGTTATGTTAGCAAATAAGCACATGTTAATATTCATATTCAAAGTCATACTAACACAAATCTGTGACCAGCACCCTTTTCCTTTATTACTTCCAGTGTCATGGTGTATTCTTTTGAACGAGCATGCCCTGCAGTTCCCAGTGCCTAAAACTGCCTCCCACCTATTGATTGCTCTTCCCAATACAAAATCCTCAACTGGTGTTGTTACATCTCTCATCCCCTGTGTTGCTTGTGCCCATATTCCATCGATCCCTTTAACAGCTTTCCAGGTGCCAGTAACCAGTGTGGCATCACCAGTCTCAAGTATTTCACATGCATAAAATATGGCAGCTAATAGTGTGTCATCTCCAGTCTCAGTGTTTCCCATGCCTGAAATATGGCAGTTACGAGTGTGGCATCACCAGTCTCAGTGTTTCCCATGCCTGAAATATCTATCAATCAATCAGTCAATCAATCAATCAATCAAGTCTTTATTTAACCAGGCATTCATCGTTGAGCAGAAGCTCATTTGCAAGATGGACCTGGGTGGAGCATGAACAATTGTATATACAGGTCAACAGAGGTATTTACAAGGCAATACAGATAATACTCTTTACAGAGAGGAAGAAAAAGAAGTTCATATGTGCATAGAATTATACAGATATTGTACAGATTACACGGTATTTACATACATAGAAGTGTCTATAGGAAGATAAAGCAGGTTATCTAAGGTTGCAGGAGGAAGTAACAGAAGAAAAAAAATATATGCACCAGGTAGAGGTCAAGGTAGGGGGGAAAGGAGGGAGGGAGGTAGGGGGAAAAAGGCTAGGAGGGCACGGTGCACAGAGAGGAGTTGGTAAAACAGGATGTAGAGAAGGTGGATGGAGAAAAGGAGTGTGTGTGAGCCCCAGGATTGAATGCTACAAAGTACGGGGCATGGTAGGATGTCACAACCCAGGGTAGTGAGCTCCTATCCGAGGTTGGGAAAGGAAGAATAAGGGGATGGATGGGCCTAGTGTTGATAAGACAGGGGGATAAGAGAGAGAGAGAACAATTAGGCTGGTGAGGAGCAAGCTGGGGGGTCAGTACTTAAAATTGGGTCTAGGCATGGCTATATACCAGTACAGACACCGGTACTGGGTCTGAGTAGGTGAAGCAGTTACATACTTCTCTTATTGTACGGATATGGCAGTTACAAGTGTGGCATCACCAGTCTCAAGTATTTTGAGTGCATAAAATATGGCAGTTAGTATGGCATCTCCAGTCTCAGTATTTCCCATGCCTGAAATATGGCAGTTAACAGTGTGGCATCTCCAGTCTCAAGTATTTCACATGACTGAAGTAGTACGGTTACGATTATGGTATCACTTGTCTCAAGTATTTCACATGACTAAAATATTACGGTTACGAGTATGGTATCACTTGACTCAAGTATTTCACATGACTGAAATATTCCAGTTACCAGTATAGCATCACATGTCTCAAGTATTTCACATGATTGAAATGTTCTGGTTATCTGTATGGCATCACCATTCTCAAGTATTTCACATGCCTGAAATATTCCAGTTACCAGTATGGCATCTCCAGTCTCCAGTATTTCACTGTTGCACATGCCACTGCCATGGCTCATAACTTGCCCCCCTCTCCCACATCAACCCTCCCTAAAGTGAGCCTACCCAGGTACCCCCCTCAAGATTCAGGGTACCTTGGTCCTGTTATTGTCCTATAGATAACTTTTGTATTGGAGGTAGCTCTCCACCTGAAAACTGTAAATAGCTTGTCATGTATAAAACCACGCCAGGTAGTTACTAGGTAAAACTGTGTCATGATGATAACCATGTCTGTAACCTCCATGTAAACCTGAATAATCTTGTAACCAAATGAATTTCCACTGCATCAAAGCATGTATTGTTATCCCGGGTCGCCCCTGAAAAAGGGACCTTCGGGGCTCAGTGGGCCTACCCGGTCACCAAAATTTAATAAATAATAAATAAAATGACTGAAATATTCCAGTTACCAGAATGGCATCTTCAGTCTCCAGTATTTCAAATGACGAAATATTCTAGTTACCAGTATGGCATCACCCATCTCAAGTATTTCCCATGCCTGAAATATTCCAGTTACCAGTGTGGCATCACCAGTCCCAAGTATTTCACATGCCTGAAATATTCTGGTTACCAGTGTGGCATCACCAGTCTCGATTATTTTCCATGCCTGCAAAATTATTGCAAAGTGCTGCAGTATGCTGCAAGGAGCAGTGTAATTCAATGGCAGTTAATCTCTACTCATCCAGTATTTTGTGACAGCATTTACTGCAAAGTATTGAATTGCATCTTTGTCTTGCTTCACTGTATGCTACTGATACATAATACAATTCCAGAGAAGGTGGTGAGATAGACTACATGGACGATGACAGACAGGTGTCTCTTTATTAGATGGTCTCAAATATTTTTCTCCCCAAGCAAGCCTTTTAGTTCTTGTAGCATTGGGAATAGTACCACTACTAGTAATACCACCGGCAGAACTATTACTACTACTGGTGTCACCACCTGTTCCATCTATACATTCACTGTCACATCCTTTTGTGCAGTAGTAGGAGGGCATTAGTGCATACATGCTTTGTGCAGGAAGCAACAGACACCACCACCAGTGTTCCCACTGCTATCACCATGGCTGCTACATCTACAGTCAGTATGCTTCCCACCACCACCGGTGCCATTCATGCAGCAGCCACCCTTTCAGCTGTCACCACTATGGCAGCCACTGTTACCACTATTCTTATGCCCATGGCCAAAGCACCAACTACCCCGTGTCTGTGGATTTATGTGATAACCCTTGCACCTTTAGGCTGACAACCACCAACCACGCTATGGGGCCAGCTTGGCAGCCCCACACCAACCACATCAGGCCAACCCTCCCTCCCTTCCATCACACTGGACCCCGCCCCCCTGCACATGTACACATATAGTGATGTCCTATCGCTATATGCACCCACCTCCCCATCCGGCCACCCTTCCTCAGCAGTAGCCCCTTCGACATGCACCAGGATTGAGTTGCCGTTATTGCAAGCACTCAATCGCTGATGCCCATGTCATGGGCTACCATGTCTGTGACCATGAACACCCTCCAGTGCTGACCCAATGCAATGTTTGATATCGTTTTTGGAGAGCTATATGTGTGTGGTGTGGTGGATCAAATGTGCCGCATGTAGCTTGTGTTGCATTAATGAGAGCTCTGTGCTGATGGTTGAAGACTGCACCATTATGTCTATTTCCACCAGAATGGCATTTTAGCCAGCACATAACTGTTGCAGAACAGGAAGAGAAAAAGAAGTAAAATGAGCAGAGAACATAATAAAAATTCTAAGAAACATTAACAAATAAACCAAGGAGACCAGTTCAAAGAAGTTTATATTTAAAGGGGCTTTCAATTAAATAAGACATCAACGAGAACTTGTGATAAACTGACAGACTAACATTGAAGAATAAGACAGATGTAATTATTACCAAATAGAAGCACATCTAAATTAAGCAACATTATACAAATTGAAGCTGAAATTTGAATACACAATATGAATTTAACTGTGGAAAAGAAGTATTAAAAGCAGAGTCAGCACGGTATTGTATATCTGGCCTGAAGAAGTGGTGTGAAACTATGAAACGGTTGCCGGTTGAATATGCATGGTGTGAATTAAAAGAAGAACAAAGACTACTAAGAATTTTTATGGACTATTGGACTAAAGTCTTACTCATTTTTTGATTGTATTTTCCACCTGAAACACGTAGCATATAACAAATCATGCAACTTGATAACATGAAATAGTCACTACACCAAAAAATTATTTTAAACTAAAGTAAGTTTTAAAAGTATTCGGTATCTACTTTCCATTTAAGAATTTGTGATGGGAATTAAAGGTAAAGGGCTGGTTAGCATTTGCAAAACAAATGTTATGCTCATGCTAACCAGCCCATTACAAGCAACCCACAATCAAACATATTGCTTTACGGCCCCACCTCCATCCATCAACAGGAGCATTCTTGTGGGTTGCTTGCTCATTGGACCATGATATTGTGTGCAAGGTCCATACAGTGCTGTATAGATACATTGATTTAATGGACATATTTTCTGAGTCTGTTTTTTGTGGTAGCAACAATCTATGGTCTTGAGTGGATTGGTTCTGGAGCAAGATCTATATAGGCTTTTAGGGGCCTCAAAAAGAGATGTAGGTACTGGCAATGCACATATAGAATTAATGGGACTTTGCAGATGCATTTATCCAGCCCCCACACACCTCACTTTACAAACTGTAATACATTGCAGGAGTCTAGCGATCATCTTATTTGTCTGCTCACATTGGTCATTATAGCTCAGGTTGCCTGTCACACGTGAGGTCACAGCAGCAGCCGCACTACTCATGCTACAGGTCAGTTAGTCAGTGGTGACTAGGTATCTGAAAGTGGGGTTCAACAATATAGGCCATAGCTATGCAACCCCTCAACACTGGGCACTAGAAAAAACATTGCCAGGAAAAATAATAAAACTGCATATATGGCATAGCAAGAGGTTTATAGCCATACTTGTTTTTCAGCACAGTGCACAGGAATACAGACAAGGAACAAACAAATAGAAACATAGAATTTGTTAGCAGAAAAGGATTACTTGGTCCACCCAGTCTGCCCAGATGGTCTCTGCCTAGTCTGTCTTTGCAGATCTTAAGTGGTCTTTGGTGACCCTCCCTCCTTCCTCACTGCCTGTTTACTAATATTCCCCTAACTTTCATACTTGATAATATTTTTACCCCAAATTTACAACATAGCCATATCTTTTCAGCACCTCATGAATGTGATAGCTGTCATTTTTCATATCATGCCCAAATTGTTTTTTTTTACATCCCGAAAGGTGATTTCATGGTCCCTGCGCAAAATCACCTTTCTGGCAGGAGTTGAAAATTTTCTCTGCCCATGTTCATGAGATGGAGTCATAAGAAGGCTATGTTGGAAATTTGGTGTAAAAATATTAAACAACAAAGTTATGAGCCTACATTGAATTTTGCAAATGCAGGCTCGTAATTTTGGTACTACTCAATATTTTTACCCTACATTTTCAAAATAGCCATTTCTTTACAGCACCTCATGAATGTGACAGCTGCTATTTTTCAGCTCCTGTCCAAAATGTGTTTTTGTGTTCTGAAAGTTGATTTCACAGTCCCTGCACAGAATCATCTTTAAGCCAGGAGTTGAACATTTTCTCTGTCCATCTTCATGAAGCAGAGTCAAGACAAGGCTATGTTGAAAATCTGGTGTAAAACTATTACAAAACAACAAATGTATGAGCCTACATTACATTTTGCAAATACAGGCTTGTAACATTGGTAATTTACAATATTTTTGCTCCAAATTCCTCAGCTGCAGCTCTATTGGCTCTTGCCAGATTTTGCTTTAATTGAAATTAGAAAGCATCACATTCTGTGCCTCACATTTTGTTTTGTGGTTTCAGAGCATCAGTGAGGAGAGTAGATTGAGAGTGGAGCTGGGAACAGCATGAGAGTGCTCTGAGGTACAGATGCCTCTGTTTTATAATTAAGTTGTGGCTTGCTGTTATCATTACTGCACTGTTTTTTTTTTTAATTTGGAAGCCACGATGGTGGGAGCTGCTGTAGAAGAAGACTGCATGCTGTTTGCAGTTGGGGAGGATTCACTGTTTCACAATATGGGTGGCAAGGCAGATGCAGGTGGCAAGACGGGGATCAAGTTATGAAAAGAAGGTACAATGTAAAGTAGCAAAAACTGTTGTGTCACCTTTTTTTTTATTTTTTTTTAAAGAAAGGAACAGATAGTTTTACAACATGGTGTTGGGGGGGGGCTGCCTAACATCGGTCAGTAACTCTCACTTGGTGGCTATGGGAAACTTACAAATTCCTTGGGGCACTGTGATATGCAACATAATCACTCAGGCAGCCAGAGACTGGGACTCATTATTTCATGATCTCTGTTGCTTGATACTGGACCTTCTGCTTAGTGGCATTAGCCAATCAGAAAGAAGCATTCTCCCTGCCCATTTTCGAAGTCACTTATTATCCATGATTTTTTTTTGTTTGATTTATTATTATGTTTATCTTGCAGTGAGAGTGTTAAGATGTTTTCTCCTTCTCTCTACTTGGCTGTGAGAAAGCTAAGGGGGGGTAATTAATTTGTATTTCTTTTTGGTTGTAGGGGTGATGAGAGTTCCCTTACATTTATTTATATTGATTTGTTTATTTTTATTTTTGTTTATTACTTTATTTATTTTTATTTTATTTTTATTTTTATTTTATTTGTGGGCTTCTAGCCCAGTCCAGATTCAATTTTTCTGTAAGGCTGGGTTTTTTGTTTATTTGATTTTGTTTATTTATATTGGATATGTTGAGGTATTTTTTGGTTAATTTTATATTGCCAAAATTGATTATTTTGCATTTGGAGTTATTGTTTTGTTTAAGCAGCGAGATGTGCTAGCTTTCAGTCTGTACGGTGGTGCGCTACTCATCCTCCTCTCTTTGCGCCCTCCACCCTTTCTATACTCTTCCCCTACAATTCGATACTTACCAGTGCTGTAGAGCACTGGGGATTGTTTGTAGGACAGTGAGGAGGGCAGGGGTGTGCGAACAGGAGAGGATGAAAGAGCAGGGCCACCGAATCGAGGTTATTAAGTCCAGAAGGTGCCCTGGGGTGAAATGGAACCCAGACTGGGGTTTACCATGTCTGGTGCCCATACCCAAGGGCACTACTGAACTTAGTAGGCAGATAAGCCTGACAGTTGTCCAACTCAGGCAGTGTTATGCAATGCTAGGTCTGTTAGGAATAAGACCACCATTATTGCCGATCTTGTTAGCTCGGCTGACCTGACTTGCATCACCGAGACCTGGCTGGATGAAAATTCAGGCCCCATATTGGAGGCCATGATTCCGGCTGGGTACTCGGTGATACACCGCCTGAGATTGGACCTCAGGGGAGGGGGGGTTGCAGTCTGTTTTAAGACTGAATTGGGTGTCATGAATGTAGTAGTAGGTGAGGCTGAGTCCTTTGAGTGCACAGTTGTAGCAGGAGTAGACGTTCAAATCATTCTCATCTACCATCCACCCGGAGATGGGAAACGCTTCTTACAGGAAGTAGCAGACTTCCTCGTTGATATGTCATTTGAGTCACCCAGATTGATGGTTTTGGGTGACTTTAACGCCTGGATTGATGATGAACTCTCACAATTTGGTAATCACTTCCTCCTATTAATGTCTTCTTTGGGCCTTACACAGGTAGTTTCCACGCTACTCATAAATCTGGGCACTCTCTGGACTTAGTCTTCCTCTTAGAGATTGATGCATCTGACGTGGGGGGTGGAACCAGTCACCTGGTCTGACCACTACACCATGAGGTTCAATTTTTGCACCCCCCTGAGAAGGCCTTCCCCTGTGGAGATGGTCAGGTACTGCCCATTACAGAATATAACTTCACAAGGCCTTGCGCGGTCCTTGACCTATTATCCCCGTGTTGGCAAGCAGTAATCCAGAGGCACTGTGTGTGCGGCTATATCATACGCGCTGCAGCGGCCCTGGATCTTATTGTTCTGTTGTGAGCACCCCTATCCTTCACCCCAGGTCCCCTTGGTTTGATGGGACACTGAGGGAGATGCGGAGACAGGGGCGAAGGTTAGAGTGTTGTTGGCACAAGTCCGCCCTTGATGCTGACCACCTTAGATTGATGGAACATTATTCTATCTATCAATCTGCAGTCACCCATAAGAAGGCAGAATTCCTGTCCAGGGAGATTGCAGTTGCTTGGAATCAACTGACTCAGCTGTTTCAGACTGTAGACAGACTGTGCAACCCAGCCTGTCTGCAAGTTCGAAAAGCTTTTTTGCAATTAGAGTGCGGGGAGCTCGCTCGTTACTTTGCAACTAAAGTGGCCGACATCAGGGCAGACTTGTGTCCAGCAATCTCTAAGGGTGATGTCATAGAACAGTGTGAGTTCACAGTACCTCAATTCTCTTGGAGTTCCTTTTGTTGACCTGAGTTCATGGATATTATGAGGATCATCCATAGTGTGCATCCCACAAGCTGTAGTTTGGATCCTGGACCAACTTCCCTAAGTTTGGATTGTTTTGATATCATCAGTCCAGTCCTGGTGCAAATAGTCTGGTGTTCCTTGGAGTCAGGTGAGTTTCCTTGCTCCCTGAAAGAGGTGGTGGTGACACCTCTCTTGAAGAAAGCTACCTTGGACCCAGACTGTTTCTCAAACTACAGACCTATCTCTAACCTTCCCTTTATCGGGAAGGTTATTGAGAAGGTAGAGGCAGCCCAATTGGAGGACCATTTAACCATCCATAATATCTACAAATCCTTCCAATCTGGTTTTCGTAAAAGACACAGCACCGAGACTGTGCTGGTTCAGGTGCTTAATGATCTTCTGAGGGTGAGAGATCAGAAGAGACATTCCATTCTGGTTCTCCTTGATCTCTCGTCAGCTTTTGACACTGTGGATCACCTGGTGTTGTTAACATGCCTGAGGCTAATCTGTGGAATGTTGGGAACTGTTTTACAATGGTTCACTTCATTCCTCACTGGGAGATTACAAAGAGTTGTGTCGGGGGTTTATTTCTCCAGCCCAACTTCTTTGTTGTGTGGGGTGCCTCAGGATTCTGTGCTATCACCCATGTTATTTGCAGTGTACATGCTGCCCCTCGGAGACATTATAAGACAGTATGGGCTGTGGTTTCACTGCTATGCAGATGATACCCAGCTATTCTTGTCTTTTGCACCCGACCAGAATGGAGCTCTCGCAGTGTTTAATAACTGCCTGGAAGAAATCCAAGGTTGGATGGATTCTAGTTGGTTAAAGTTGAACTCAGAGAAGACAGAGGTTTTGGTGGTGGACACAGGTGGTCAGATAGAGAGGTCGCATGATGGCACGCCCTCTGGAATTTTTCTTGGCGGCGTGTCACTTCCGACCTCTGAATGGGTGCGTAGCCTTGGAATTGTCCTAGATGACAGGCTGACCCTACAATTTCAAGTGTCGGCCATTGTCAGGACTTCCTTTTACCATCTTAGGAATATTGCCAGGGTTAGGCACCTTGTTCCATCTGACTCTTTGCCAACATTGGTCCACGCCTTTGTGTCCTCACGCTTAGACTACTGCAACGCCCTTTACTTTGGGCTTTCTGGGGTTGAAATCCATTCCCTACAGCTGGTGCAGAATGCTGCAGCCCGGGTTTTGACTGGGACAAGCAGGTCCTGTCATATTACCCCGGTGCTGCGCGAACTGCACTGGCTTCCTATACAGTGGCGGATCACCTTTAAAGTCATTTTATTGACTTTCAGAGCCCTTCATGATCAGGGTCCGACCTATCTGAAAGAACTTCTGGTGTCTTCTGCCCCGGCCAATCGCTCCGCTCAGCCGAAGAGGGGTTGTTAGAGAGTGCAAGAGTGAGTTTAAAATCCTCCGTCAGCAGAGCATTTTCTTATGCTGCACCCTCTCTTTGGAATTCTCTACCACACCGGTTAAGGGAGTGCACCTCCATGGAGGTATTTAAGAAGAATGTAAAAACTTACCTGTGGCAAATGGCCTTCCTGGAAGATTAAGTTAATTGTATTGTATTATGATTCTATGGAATTTTTTTTTATTTTAATATTTGATGTTGTTATGGTATGATTTTATTTATATGTTTTATTAATTTGTATCTGATGTTGCGGTTTTAATATGTTCAGCGCCTTGATACGTTGAAAGGCGCTTTATAAATAAAACTATTATTATTATTATTAATCTTTGCAAATTAAAGCTAATGAAGCCAAATACAATATATCTACATGTATTGATGTAATGTTTTTTTATTATCTGAAAATATGGTTGGTATAACATCACCAATGGCCTTTCTATTGTGTTGAAAAGAAAGTTCTTAAAGAATATAGATACAAATATCATTACAGTAACTTGTAAGTGCCTAGGTACTATTTAATAACAATTTGCCATATGTTAATTTCAAACAATTTAAAACATCATGGGCTCCATATTCTGATAAATGCACAAGTGCTGTACAAATGTTTATGCCACATTTCCATCTGTGCTTGCTTTGATTGCTGCTGTGTTCAGCAGGATAGTGAGCCGCACTATCTGACTAAATATTGGACACAGACCTGGGCAGTATATAGTGCACAGAGTATTGCACTGCCCAAAATGGCATAGCACCAAGACCTCTGTGGACTATATTCAGCCTGAACATGCAAGTGAGCTCATTTGGCATGCATGGTGCTATGGGAATATTTGCAGGCCCATTATGGGCTCATTTGTATGGGGAACAGTAGCCCCTTAGTGTCATTGAAATGGAGAAACAGCAAGCCCTAGTCATTAAGTGTGTGTCGACAGCACCAAACACACCTCCGAGCTGTCATGTCAGTACAATACCTTGGAAGTCTGGTGCATCCTCCCAGCCCCCGATTTTTCCTCTGAGCTGTCATTTCAGTACAAATCCATGGTGATTAAGTGTGTCCTCCCACTCCCATCCATCACTCCTCTGAGCTGTTATTTCAGTACAATACCCTGGTTGTCTAGTGTGTCCCCTACCCCTCAATTGTTCCTCTGCACTGTCATTTCAATAGAATACCCTTGTAGTCTAGTTTGTCCCACCACACCCTGATCACTCCTTTGAACTGTCATTTTAGTACAATATGTTGGTGGTCTAATATGTCTGCCAACCCCCAATAGCACCTCTGAGCATTTTGCAATCATCCTTGGTGTCTAGTGTGCCATCCTACTCCCCAAGTGCCTATTTTGATTATGTAATTATGCCCTGGTGTCCAGTTATTCTGCCATTGGTCCTTGGAGCTGTTATTATATGTCCTTACTACCATTGCGGTCCCCCATCCCCTAATCACCAATTCACACTGTTTAAAATTAGTCCCCAGTGGTCTGTGCCCTCCCCAAAAGCCCCTATCTGACCCACCTACTGACATCCCTCCTCCCTGCAACTCCTCATCCCAGTAACTAGACCTCCTCTAAGCTCAGCGTGGCAACCGGCACAGCCCTTCTCTCACGTCCATGGCTGGCCACCATATGAGCTGTCAATAAGCACACATACAATAGAAAAGCTTATAAGAATAAGACCACTATAAGAAACTGCAACAAATTAGCAGGGGATACAGTCAGGAGGGATGCCAGCAAGTACAATTTTCATAAAGGGTAGTAGAGGGATGGAATTAGCTCCCAGAGGGGCTTGTTAATACAGAAACCATGGAAAGTTTCAAGAGGAGGTGGTATAGGAACAGGGGCCAGGTGAGGAGGGACAGGAGAGGAACATGGAATGACATAAAAATCTAAGGATCATGTACTTTCGTGCCTAGTAGACATGATAGAATGCAATCTTTCTTTTACTGGCACACATCTATGTTTCTATGCTACATGTTGTAAAGTTTCCTTCTCACACATTATATACTTATACAATATTTTCTTCCTCTGGTATTCTCTCTGTTATACACAGTTGCTTATTTATTTTTCATCTGTTAAATACAGGGGTCAAAGACAGCAGAAAGTATTGATACTCTGCATAAAATTGGTATAAAGCACCTCTTAAACAAAATCTTAATAAAAAAAACATGATATATAGTCTAGATCAGTAATTCAACAAATAGTAGCCCTTGCATCACCAAGTACCCTCTCCCAGATCACTGAGTACCCCCTTCCTTAAATCCCAGATTAAAAATATTTCTAATCCTTCCATAAAAAGTAAACAGTGCAAACTGAACTTAATTCTTCAAAGGTCAAAAAAATATAAAACAGCACTCTTACAGTAACACATTTATAAAGCAAAATTATAAAAATATTTTTTATTTAAAATTTGTTGTCCAGGACAGACACACTGACCTAAACCTTGCTTCCTGTTACAAACTAGAGAGGTGGACATTTCAAGGGGTGAAAAAAAAACAAAACAGCATAGATTCAAATTTAGAAAAAGGAAATACTGTAATTATTGTGCTGCAGCTTCTATAATTGCTTAGATTTTATAATATGATTGTTTTCTTATTTATTAATTCATTTATAAACTAATTTATAAATTTACCAATAGGTATGGTTTTATTTTGTATACTACAATGTGCAGCTCTAGGAGTTTTTGAAGGGTGCTTTCCAAATACTAATTAATTCTTTATAGCATCCAAATCAGTGCAGACAAAAATAAATCTAACAGCAGTAATTAACTGGTTAATATAAATTAAATTAAAAACATTAAATCTGTCAAAAAAGAAAAGTTAAGGGAAAAAGGGCAGCAATTAACTGATTAATATAAATTAAATTGAAAGCATTAAATCTGTCAAAAAAAGTAAAGTTAAGGGAAAAAGAGCAACAATAACACTGTCTGTGGCCAGATTAGAAAATACTTTTATGGACATCTTGCTTTTCCAAAACATGGATCACATTTTAGTAGCCAAGTTACAGAAAATATGAAGCCATATCAGGATTAGTAGTTAAAAAATATTGTAAGCATAATTTGCACCCATAAAATTGTATCACCAGTCACAATTGTTATGCTCTGTGCCTAGCACACACTGTATGGATTCCTCAGTGTGACTGTGACACAATTTAAATTGCCATTTCAGATGCTGGTGTGTAATACTGTCTGTGTGAAATGCCTATACATATCCTAGTAAACACCCACAAATGTTACAATACAATTTTAAATTAAGTTAAAGATAAGCATTACATTTTGTTGTACAGGGAGGACACAGTAGATAGATAGGTAGATAGATAGACAGATAGATAGATATATAGATAGACAGACAGACAGACAGATAGACAGACAGATACAGTAGATAGATAGATAGATAGATAGATAGATAGATAGATAGATAGATAGATAGATAGATAGATAGACAGACAGACAGACAGACAGACAGACAGATAGACAGACAGACAAATACTGTATTCCAAGGAGAGACTGGAAGCCAAGTTAGTAGTGACAGCTGTTGACAACACTAAAACCTCACAAAACATACATAGAAGGAGAAAGTCAAAGGGTGGGGGGACTGAACTCCAGAATATGGTGATAGGGAATAATCTGTGAGAGGGCCATAGGTGACAACTGAAATCCTGAATAAGTACTTTGCAATGGTGCTAATCAAATTAGGTTCAGGGGGGGGCTGTTCATTTTAAGAGCCCATGGTAACAGAGATAGCCATTAAGCAGTGCCTTGAGATACTACATGACAAAAGGTATTACCTGCCACATAAATTGCCTTGTTTCCTGCAGTAACTCTGCTGTACAGTATGCTGCAGTATTGTGTTGCATCCTGGCTGGCACCACTGTATGTTCTAAATTTCAGGAAAAGCTTGCAGTAGTCTTTCATGAGTTTCTCTGGACAAGTGTAGTGCAGGAAGACTGGAAAGTGGCCAGTGTGGTCCCCAACTTAAAGAAGGGGTAAAGTTGAACACGGACAACTCCAGGTCAGACAGCCTGACATTGTTGCTGGGAGAGTTTCTGGAAACCCTTATCAAGGACAGAATGATGGCACACTTGATTGAGGTCAAGACTCTTGCTTCATTTGCACATGGCTTTTTAAGGAGCAGATCATGCCAAACTAACCTGATTATCTTTTTCAGGGGATGGTCAGGGTGGTTGACAGTGTCAGGGCCATAGATGTAATCTATTTGAACTTATTTGTTTATTTCAACATTTTCACCAGGAAAGGCATAATGAGCTGATAACAGCTTGTTTCCACATGTGTCAGGGGCAGAGGGAAAGGAGGGCAATGAAAAAATCAAAAACAAAAATTACATAATAGGTAGAATAAGAATTAAGCATCATAACTAAGCATCATACATAGGCAATTTATGTAAGGATGAAGTAAAATGAACTATGAGTGAGGTTCTGGAGGGGAATACCAGTGTTAGAGAATGCCATTCAAGAAGTACAATTCAGCAAGGTATCTGACACTAATACACATTATATGCTACTGGACAAAGTGCAACAGCGCTGTATACACAACAGGGATGAGAAAATGGTGAATGTATGAAAATAAACTACCCACAAATTGGAAGGTTAAATTTTTTCAAAAGAAAACAGCAATAAAATTGCACATCACACTGAACGAGTCACAACTTACTTTTTATTGAAGGCAAAATGGTAGTGTAAAAATGCCAAAGGACTCAATTAAGAATCTTTGTATTGTTTTCTTATGCAGCTCCTTAGTATAGTTGGTGGCACCTTTAAAGGGATGGTGTGCATGGTTTTCATTCATTTGTATTTATTTCAAACCAAACTATATTTTCCTGCCAAATTTGGGTCGAAAGTTCATTCTGGTTTGAAATAAAATATGAACCAAGCACAAATGAACCTAAAAAAGGTACAAATAGGGAAGAACTACCCCATGCACTTTTAACACCTAGGACATCCCCTATATCAGCCAAGTGCAATATAGCACCTCGCAATATTACTGCAGAGTGCTGCAGTATGCTGCAGTGAATAGTGTAATTCAATAGCAATTAGTCCCCTTTGTCATGCAATAGTTTGTGACATATCATTTACTACTGCAAGGTATTATATTGCATCATGGCTGGCACCACTGTATATTTCTTCAAACGTTTTATCATGAAAGACATGCTGAGCTGGTAACAGCTCATTTCTAGATGCACCTTAGGGGGGTGGTACTGTAGCAGAAGAGACAAGAAAATCTTGTTGCACAAACAACAATTTCTGGTGCAAAGTAATACTGCACAGATAAAATAAGGCGCAAGAGTACAATATAGTAACAGTTGTGAAAACGATATTAACTTACTGCATAATAATACAGTACAAACAAGGTGTCTAAGGCTGAAGAAATTGCTCTTGAACTGGAGCAGTGAGTAATTCCATAAACACTGTGTAAGTATTGGGGAAGGTATGCAGGGAGGGATCATAGTGCAAGGCAGGGCTTCAGTGAGCCATGGGAGAAGGTAGGTGGGTGTTCACTTAAAAAATGAGGTCAGGAACAGTTGCAGGAATATATTGTAAAGTCAGGAATAAGAGACTTCAGAATGAGGAATTAGAGGAGATGGATGTGGAAGAGAGGACAAGAGCTTAGAGAAAGGATATGAGAAGGACATGTAACCAACAGTAGATTCCCTGGGGTGGGGGAAGGGAATGAGAATCAGTGTTATGGGGTGAATAGGAGAAAGTAAAGGAATCAGAGGAGAGTGGTAAGATCTAAGGCAAGCTAGAATTTGGATATGAAGGATGCACAGTGGCTGAGGTGCCTAACATTAAGAGAGGGGAGGGAGAGGGAGAGGGAGAAATATAGAGTGCAGTGATGGGTACAAGGGGGACAGTCCAGGACAAAATGGCAGAATAAGTGAAAGATGGGGATCCAGTCTGGTGAAGATGGACTTGGGAGTGGTGCTGTAGATGATGTAGTACAAAATAGGGAGGGTCTTCTTTGGGCAAGGAACAAGCACTTGATGCTGTCAAAGTCCAGTTGGTATCAATACATGAACCTCAAAAAAGTGCAAACAGGAAGGAACTGCCCCCATGCATTTTTGGCACTTGGACATTCCCAAGGTGTCAATGCATGCTACTGGTCACATCCTTGTGTTCATGTGCGCTTGCTCACTTAAGCAGTAACTGAAGGCTCAGCACAGCTCAAAAGCATCAAGAAAGTATACAGAAAACAAAAATCAACACTTAGCAGTTGTATGTGCTCTAGTGATCGTAACACAAGTATTGCATTTGTTGCAGTAATAACAGACATGTTACATGGTGGTCTAGTTTAACTACTTGTCGCCATATATTTGACAATTGTCTCTTTTCTTTTCTATAAAGTAGGCTGATACTTTTGGATGACTTGCTATTTTTTCTCATTTAAAAAAATTGTTGGAAATAACATGGATGCATCCTCAGGTAGGATTTGCTGAGGGGATAGTCACACCAGGCTCCTGCTTTAACCAGGGAGAATGATCAGAGCCAGACATTCTTGGAGACCACACAGTGCCTAAAGAAACTGGGTGGCTCCAAGTGGATGCAGGCCTTAATGAACCTGGAACCCAGACTGCAGAACATCACTAGTGCCAGCAGTGGTGAAGGGGCCAACAGGTCTGATGCAGCAAGATAGCCAGGTCAAGACATGAATGTAACCAGACAACTGTAGCCCTTTAAGAAGCTGTTGGAGCCTGTAGTGCAGGAGGCTAGGAAAAGAAACAGGCTACAAAGCAAGCCAAAGAAGTGGAAGGTGAAGACAACAGCATAACGTGGTATGAGGGTACGGCAGATGTCCCAGTGACTGATGGCAGCTCATGGCGGACAGACGAGGACAGATCTGGAGGACATGCAAACTCTCAAAAAGTTAGCACAACTGTCAGATGTTGAGTACACATGTGATGAGGGCTAGGGGTGGAGTCACACAAGCCATTTCTGTGGTGTTAGAACACAAGTGATGGCCAACTGCCCACCAAAATGCAGAGGGGTGGAGGCTGCAGTGCCCAAGGAGGGCACTCCTCCATTTTGAAGGGTTCTTGGGCAGCAGGAATGATTGCCCCATGTCTATTCCATCAGGATGGTCTAAAATACTGACCCATAGTAGGCTTGGTGGGGCAGCCCACTTCACTTCAGTTGTACCGTAAGAGGGGAACAAACCCATTACATCATGTCCCATGGGGAGGGGTGGGTCAGCTTGCTACCACTTTGCCTAAGGGGGAACTTTCCTGCTATAGTAAGCCCCATGGGTGGGTTGAGCCAACTCAATGCAGCTCTTCCATAGGGGAGAACAAATCTTCCACAATGGCCATACATGCCATGGGTGACAATGTAGAAATCATGGCCACACATGGGGCCTTATTTGTAGAGCTGAGGTACAGGCACACAGCATGCCCCAATTATACCAGCAATCCTTTGGGGTCATTTGGCCTACACTACAGTACAGGATCATCCTGGGTGGTCACAGGGTCTGTGATGGTGCCTACATAGATGAGCAGCTCAACACACAACGTTCCAAAGAGTGGGACTGTACTTGTGCAGACAGGCAGCTTGGGAGCAGCCTCAGCCCAAAATGCTCAACAGCCAGTTGTACAAGTATGGACTAGCACAGCCCCAGCACTGATGCAAATAACACTGCCTGGCCATGCTGGTACATCAGTAGAGTGAAGTAAGGTGTGTCCACTGAGACACAATCACCTGCAACCAGTGTGATGACTACTTCATTGGGGTCATAGAATGATGGTCCCATCAAGCAAAACCTGGAGAAAGAAGGGAACAAGGAAAGAGGAAATGAAAATTGAGCTTATGCAGGGGTCATTGACCCACTGGGTGAGTACCTATCCTATGAACTCCAAGAAAAAGTATGAGGGTGGGGGGGTTGTTAATCAACATGTTCTCACCCCTTCACTATGAACTGCCAGAGATGGAAGAGAGAAACAAAAAGACCAGATATGACAAACCACGCTTCTCAGGGGTCCCTTTCTTTTATGAGAATTGGGTGACTGCTTTTGACATTTTCATGTCGGTCTATGGCATAAAGCACCCAGTGAAGAAAGCCTCCTTACTAAAGTACAAAGTCACCATAATGTTTGCCTACTAGTCCGTTGAGAATAATGCATGGATGAAATGCTATAAATAGTTCATGTTGAAAATGGGGAAGGAGACCAATCTGCTGTGGGAAAAAATGAACTTGGACCTTTGAGTAAGATACTGTACATGACAAGAGGGAAGCCTAACATGGTAACCTACATGGTTGGTGGTCATATATTGTAAATAGTGAGGTAGAGCTTAGGGGATACCCAGAGGGACAAAGAAGATAACAAAGGTGCTTGCTGGAACTACAAGAGATCAGTGTTTTTGGAGCTACTGCAGATTTAGCCATGAATGCAGGAAGTGTTGAGAAAGCACAGAGCTTCTTCTTGCCAGAAATCCAGATCGAGATTAAGACAAACTAGTGGCAAGGGACAAAACAACACAGAAAAACAAACAAAGCAGGTAACTCAGAAGTCTAGCAGGCAAGCAGGTAAAGCGGGCTAGATTACTCCTTTGACTCTCTCAATACATCAACAGGTCAATAGCAAACTACTTACTAGATGTTTTTAACAATGGGTTTGAGATTCCTTACAAAGGCCCTGAAGCTGACATGCTTTCATGGAATATAAAATCTGCAATGCACTCCCAGAGGTCGTAGTGGCCAAAATTCAGAAACAAGCTGGGGCAGGTAGTCATGGAAGCTTTCAAGGCACTGCCATTCTAATCCCTGAAGGTCTCACCTTTGGGGGTTGTACCCAAGAAGAATTGGGGAAATACCACCTAATCTGTCACCTCTCACACCCAAAGGGTAACTCTGTCAATGATTTCATTGACCTGCCAGACAGTACCGTCTTGTGCTCATCCTTCAACGATGCGGTGGATCCTGTGTGCAGGCAATCTTTAGCAAGCAATCTTTATTTGTGAAATGCTATTCCAATCAAGATCATAGCGTTGTACATAAAACTCTAAAAACATACATAAAACTATAAAATAGTTGTGGAACAATTAAACATAGGCAACCAAATTTCAAATGAATGCCAAACTAAATAAATATGTTTTTAAGGCAGATTTAAAAGCCTCAGACATCAAGCACTCTCTAATCCAATGAGGTAAAGAGTTCCACAGGGTCACAGCCACAAATGCAAATGATCTAAGTCCCAAAGTTTTTAAACAGACCCTGGGAACCTCTAGAAATCCCTCATCAGCAGAGCGGAGAGGATGGAGGGGGTGGTAAGAGCAAAGGAGATCTTGCAAATATCAAGGTCCCTGTCCATGTAGGGCCTTATAGGTCAGTAACCAGACCTTGAAGGTGATCCTTCACTGAATCAGCAGCCAGTGCAATCCACAGAGCACAAGTGTGACATGGCAAGACCAGTGCAGTCCGTGGAACACAGGTGTGACATGGCAAGATCTAGGTAAGCCAGTCAATAACCTGGCAGCCGGATTCTGCACCAGCGGCAGACAGCGAAGGTCCACCCCTGATAGCCCTAGGTATAGGGTGTTTCAGTAATCTAGGCAGGTAGTAAGAAAGGCATGGACCAACATTGGAAGATTGTCAGGCAGGACCAGGTGTTTTATCCAGGTGATATTCCTCAGATGGTAAAAATGGGTCTTGACGACAGCCGACACCTCAGACTTAAGTGTCAGCCCGGCATCATGCGTAACACCCACATTTCATGCCTGATCAAAGGTCATCAACTAGCTTCCCCCTAGCCATAACCTGGATGGATGACTGGGAGACAATCCCTCTACCCGATGACCCGAGTCCACATCCAACACCTCAGTCTTATCTGGATTCAACCTTAACCAGTCGGCACGCATTAAATCCTGAATCTTAGAGAGGCAGTTGTTAGAGACTGAGACAGTGTCACCCTGCTCAGGTACAAAGGACATGTACAGCTGAGTATCATCTGCATAGCAGTGAAAACTCAGCCCGTACCACCTTATAATGCCTCCTAATGGCAGCATGTATAACACGAACAACATGTGTAAAAGCACAGAGCCCTGTGGCACCCCACAGGATGGGGGAGAGGGGCCAAGGAAAAAATTCCCCACTCCACTCTCTGAGTCCTGTCCATGAGAAAAGAATGAAAATGTCTGAGGACTGTCCCAGACAGACCACAGACCAGCCACAGGCACTCCAATAACACACCATGGTTACAGTGTCAAATGCCATAGAGGGATCAAGGAGGACTAAGACTTGAATGGCTCCTCTGATCTCTCACTATTAAGAGATCATTAAGTACCCAAACCAGCACTGTCTTGGTACTATGCCTCTTCCTGAAACTGGACTGGAGAGGATCATAGACATCGTGGTTGGTAAGATGATCCTCCAGTTGCAATACAACTGCCTTCTCAATAATCTTTGCCACAAAAGGCAGACTAGAGACAGACCTGAAGTTAGCAAGACAGTCAGGGTTGAGAGAAGATTTCTTCAAAAGGGGGCGTACCACCGCCTCCTTCAGGGTGTCCAGAAACACCCCCATCCCAATGAGCACCTAACTATCTCAGCCAGGACCACTTCTATAACCTCTACTCACCCCATCAAGAGGCGCGTTGGATCTGGTTCCAAACTACAGTAAGTCGATCACAAACCCTGGATGATCTTCACGACATCTGTGATTGCCACCTGGTCAAAGTCGGACCAGACAAATTGTGTGCCTGTAACCTCCTACCGATCACTGCACCACCCTTTAGAAAGAGCTGCACAGATCTTTGATCTGATGGTGCCAACCTTATCTGTGAAAAATCGAGCTGACTCCTCACACTTATTCCATGAAAAGGCTCCCCTATTCTGGAGACAGTCTGGATTGCACAGCCTGTCCACAGTATGGAAGAGCTGAGCCAGTCGATTTCTCACAGCAACAATCTCCCTGGACAGGAACTCTGCCTTCTTAAGGGAGATGGACGATTGATAGTCCTTATAATGGGACATCATCCTAAGCTTGTCATCAGCTAGACCGGATTTCCACCAGCATCGTTCCAACCTTCTCCCCACTCTCCTCAACTCCCTCAAAGTCCCATCAAACCAAGGGGACAGAGGGTGAAGGGTGAGAGGGCAAACATGGACAGGAGCTATGGAATCCAGGGTATCCATCACCACCTTATTATAGGCCAGTAGCAGATCCCCTAGATCCGAGCTTACCATTGCACTACCCGATAGGTCCAGTACCACCATAAGACCATCAGGGATCAAACCCCATAAATGGGCAGTACCAGACCATCTCCAATGGGGCAGATCTATTGGAGGTAGCCATGGAACTCAACCTTATAATGTGGTGATCAAACCACCCGATGGGTTCCACCACCACGTTGGAGACCTCCATCCCCAGTAGGAACGCTAGGTCCAACGAGTGACCTTGTCTGTGGGTGACAGAGGTAACCACCTGTGTAAAGCTCAACAAAATCATCAATTGGAGGAAGTCTTGACCAAAATGCCAAAGCTCATCGTTGACCCAGGCATTGAAGCCCCCCAGCACCAACCATCTGAGGGACTCCGACACCACATCAACAATGAAGTCTGTGACTTCTTGCAGGAAATACTTCTCACCCCCGGTCGGATGGTAGACAAGAAGTATCCTGCAACCTACACCTGCACCCACTATACACTCAAAGGATCTAGTGGCCCCCAGTGGCACATCTATAAGGCCCAGTTCCATCTTAAAACAAATGGCTACACCTCCACCCCAACAATCCAACCTCAGGCAGTGTATTACCGAGTACCTGGCCATGTGGGGTCTGTGGACAGGGACACTAATGGAGAAAAGTGACATAAAATCCACTTTCCACATCTTACCCATCAGACCAAAGCATTTTTACCTCTTGGGCTTCATTTTGGGGGGGAACAAGTGGTATTTCAACAAATCCATGCTGATGAATTGTTCTGTGAGCTGTGTCACCTTTGAAGCCTTTAAAACTCCTACCTGCAACTGTCCCTCAACCTTTATCTTAGATGCCCCCACCCCCTCAACTTACTGCTCCAGCCCTGTTTTGCTGTTGCATTATGCCCCGATGAGGTTGTTTCACTGTGCTATTTGAGCTCAGTTTTTACCTCCCCAATGGACTAATGTTCATGTTGCAGGCTGAATATTGAAACGGGACTCCCAGCATACTGTTTTATCTTGCACTGATTACTAGTTTTCATATCTCTAACATATTGTACTTTCCTCCTTTATGATGTACTGTTCTGCTTGCATCAACTCTTGTTGATGTATATCTGTAAATGTACTATTAATGTTTTCATCTTATTGTGCTATCTTCCACACCCCTTCCTCCAGGACTTATTTGGAAACAAGCTGTTATCAGCTCAGCATGTCTTTTATGGTAAAACTTTTGAAATATATAAATACTGGAACTGTTTTAATGCTCTGTTGCCCCTTCAACCTGGAGGAGGTATGTAGCAAGCTTTCTTGAGTTTTGTGGCAAGCAAGTAAGCAGGATGCAACACGAAGCTCAGGGGTAGATTCAGTATTAGCGCTGATATGGCAGGGTAGGTCTCCTGCAGCAGTTTGGGCCCAACTGACAAGAATAGCTTTTCTCTGCCAGGCACAAGGCCTCCTGGATCCCATGCATCCATTTGTTACCAGAGAGATGCGGGGTGTTGTCAATCAGATCACAGGCTAGGCCACAGGATAGCAGGAAACTCATAGGCTTGCAGGAACCTAAAGCCTACTGGGGATAATGAGCTTAGCATGCAGCTCTGCATATGAGACATCACTTTTTATGGATTTCTGTTCCTGGAACTCTCAGGGTATCTGAGCTGGATGGAGTGGCAGACAGATGCACAACATAGAACTGGGTGATCCCCCTACCTCCTGCAGGACAGGATATTCTTTAGATTATGTAGCTCTGAGACAATTCAGACTGGGCTGCCAAGGACCATAAATCAGTTTAGGGAGGATGTAGCACCATCTATTTGCAGCACCTCCTAAGGACCTATTTAAAAGTCAAATTTGTAAGTGATGGAAACCTATTTGTTTATGGGTGTGGCAAGCCGGTAACGAGAGCACTGTTTGTGGCAATCCTTTGGAAAAGGATATACAGTAGTTGTTGAGCAGGGACTCAAAATATTTCAACATGTACTCATATAGAATAGGTGCTGCAACAGAATCAGCAAGGATGGGAGTGTTGGGAGACCAAATAAAGGAAGCCGTCAGATGGATGTTGGATGCCGTGTGAGATTTACAATAGGCCATAACAGGTGGAGGTTGTGACCAGTGTTGAAATTAAACTTCATGAGCTCTGTGAACTAGGAGAGCACATAAGAGTCCCATCTTTAAATTGAGCCCCCCCTTGCCATTATAAGTCAACGGTAGTGATGTGTGAACTACCAGGGTTCACCTCAGAACTAGGAGGCCAAGCCTTGGCGAGCCCCCCTGTAATTCCAACAGTGGTTGGGACACAGTTTTAGGCTGAGTTCTATCAGGCACCGAGGTACACAAACAGAAGGCTCACATCTGTCTTTTTGTTCTTTTTTTGCAGGCACACACATGGATTTTCCAACCTATGGATTATGGGCCATTCATATGCATGCAAAACTCCTAAAAGAGCCCAGATATGAACATTTGGCATCCAGGTGGAATTCTAATTGAAAATGGCAATAATAAAGTGGTGTGGAAAAGGGGTATGATGTGTGGTCACCTGGTAGGGGTGGTTCATTAATCTGGCCTCCTCAACATCCCCCAGTGGGGTAAGTGGTGCACTTTGGTGGTAATAACCCCATTAGCCACATGGTCCCTTAAATGATATGCAAGATACAGACAAGCCTGGCTTGTCAGGGACACTGCTTCCAGTCACTGTCATGGTATGGTTAAGAATATACCACAAAAGGGTGAGGGTGATGCTGGGATTTACCCACGTCTGATGTGGTTTGGTCATGAAGCTGCCAATCCAGTGAGTAAACCACACCAAAAGAGGATAAATCTCAGCATCTCCCACACCCTGGAGTGGTATATCACTATTATACAATGTCACCCTTTATTTTTGTGCCACAAAAATACAGGAAAAAAAGAGTTTTTGTTGCATTTAAAATTATTTATGTGTAATATCTTGCTGCACCACAAAAGAATAGTTCTGGGTTGGGGTCTCACACACACACACACACACACACACACACACACAGTCATAGGAAGGTTCTGATTTCAGTCATAGGAAGCTTCTGATTTTCGTTTTCATTTCATAAGTTTTTTTTGTTTTAATTAGCATTATCTTGGTGAGCAGGGAGAACGATCAGTGATATTAGTTCACATTTGGCAGGTACGCTTTTTTTTTTATGTCAGCTCCCATTAGACAGGCACTTTTTTTTTAAATTTAATGGATGCATGGAGGATTTCAGGTGTAGGGAGCAGGATAATTTATTTTTATTCTGACAGAGTAAACAAAGCTGGCATTTGAATGGGACAAGCTAAACAGTAAACAGAGCTGGCATTTGAACAGGACACGCTGAGGAGGGCCGCCCAGTGCTGCGAGTTTGCATTCCAGGTATTTCATTATTATTGATTTGTTCAATTCCATGATTTCCTCTGGAAAGATGTAGTGAGCTGGTAACTTTTTTTATTATTTTTATTTGTTTCCAAATTTCTGAACAAGGGAGTTCTAGACTTGGACTGGGAAGCTACCGGCGCTGCCATGGAGATGGGAGGGAGTGTCTGCTTAAACACGAGCACTGACTGCAATGGAGGGTGAGGGAAGGAGTGTCAGAGGAGTGGTTCCACCCTTCAGAATGCACTAGCATTAGGGTACCATGTCACTTGGGTGCCAAACAGCAATGTTGCCATCCACTCTTTTTGCGGGGGGGGGGGCTGTGCCCCCCACACATCCCATAACTATAGATCATAACTCTGAGGGGTGTCAGACCTTGGAGAGAGGGTGATGAAGTCAGGTTTTGGTGCTGTAGTAACTCAGTGCCCTAATGCAGGTGCCCTGAAGGGGTACAGTTCAGAGGAGCCAGTCATCAGTGAAAGTATTGTGAATTTTAATGTCTTTTTTCTTGAGTTGTTTTGAGAGGGAAGTGTCAAGTTTGAATTTATATTAGCACATGCTTAAAATTTCACGCTTTACTGGTGAGACAATATGGTGGATTCTCGCTTTTGATTTTCAGGGGTTGTACTGATTTTAAAAATGTGGTAATTCAAGATGCAGCTGACTGGCACCTTTTCCCACTGGTCAGGTTAGGATTTACAATGGATAAATCGTGCCAGTTAGCCAATCAGGTTTCAGGATTTTCTAAGCAGTTCTATAATCTACGATTGTTCTGTGGCTTCATTTGCAGCATGCTTGCATGCTGTCAGTGATTGAAAAGGCATGGAGAGAAGTAAATAGGTAGGTGTCCAGCTTTGCGTTCACCTATGTCATTAGGGTTATCTGACATGTTTTAAATCACAAGGGTGTGCGAAGGTTTATTCTGCAAGGATGGGATCCACTTTTTTGACACTAGTAGTGAAATTTTCAATTCTGAACTGCAAGGTACATGCAACCTTATTTTGGAAGTCTAGCAGTGGGCCCCTGGGGCACTGGTTGAATATGTGTATTAGAGGTACACTTTTGGTGGTGGTAAACTCAAGTTATAGACACCTTCCTGGCAGGTAGAATTTGCATTAGCCAGGCAAGGATGACAGTCAGGCAGGGTGTGTGACCCTGGGTGGGTAAACATTTCAATGGGGGGAGGCTGTCTTAGAGTGAGGGTGTATAACAAAATGCAGGGAGATCAAGACTGGAAGAGGAGGAGGAGTGTGGTCTTGGCAGGTATACTACTCCTTGGGGATGGTGGTAGAATCCTCAAATCAGTCAGGTACTACTACTGCTACTGCAGAGTATGCCTCACCCAGAGTTCATTTTGATCACAGATTTTAAAGAGTGAGGATGTGCTTTTTCTGACAGGGGACAGTTTTCTTTTTTTCAGGGTCTACTCTTTTAACCTGGAGTTTGGGGCTTTGGAGGGAGGTTTTTTTTCAAGAGGGTGGTAAAGGGAGGGAGGGTTCTGTGTCTACATTAATTGAAGCGTAGGGGAGCTGGTGATTAACTTACTTTTGTAGTCAGATGAAGTTAATGGTACTGTGCACATGCTTTTGTAAAACATTACTCGGTATGGAGGGGACATGGCCTAGCAGTGGGTCTAGTTGGGGGGATTCTTTTAAAAAACATATGATGTGGTAGGAGTGGTGCTACACGGTACAGAGGGTGGGGAAGTTTTATGTTTTTTTCAAACTTTTGTCAAGCAAATTGCATAGTACTTTGTGCACAATGTGCTACATCACTATGTAAAGTAGGGCACTTCACTATGTGATGTACTAGGGAAAGTGGCATTTTGCAAAGTGATTAGGAAAGTGAAGTTTTGCTGAGTAAAGCTGTGGCCTTGTTACCCCATAGTGGGAGTGGGGTACATTATGTTATTTAATTGGGTATTGGGGATCTCTTTGTGTAAAAACTCCTAACAACCATCAGTGCACTAGGTGCACAAACTGTAGGTATCCTGTAACCCCCTAGAGAGTTTTTCTTTTTTGATTTCTAGAATAGGTTTCGTTTTATTTTATCCTAGCCCCAAATTATCTGTTTTGATTATTTTTTAATAATAGTATACTACTGGCTCAGTGACTTGCCCTACCCATAGTGCCAGAGGGCCCATTTTTCCAAACATTTCCAGCTGATAGGTTCAGTACAACAAGGGATGCTCAGACTACTTATGGGTGCTGAACTTTGCCCTGTAGTGACAGATGGTAATTTTTTCCTAATTTTTCCAAATGTTAGGTGCTTATAGTAGGGGAAACTTGGTCTATATACCTGTAGTTATTAATAATGCTACAATATGTACAAAGCAAAGGAAACCACAGAAACATAGAATTTGTCAGCAAATAAGGATGCTGGTCCCACCCAGTCTACCCAGTTTTCACTGCCTATACATTCATCACAGACCTTACCTGATCTCTGGCTACCTCACCTCTGCCTCCTAACTGAGTGTCTCTTGTGACTATCCCATGCATGCTTGAAGAGTATCACTGTTTTCACCCCCATTACCTCAGCTGGAAGACCGTTCCAGGCAGCCACCACTCTTTCAGTTATGAAACCAAAGCAGAGGGTGAAGGAATGCAAGAAAAGGCTGACAAAAACCCCAGATGACCACTGAAGCTGGTGACAGTAATACTGTAACTGGCACTGAACACAGTAGTGGCACTAGTACAAAAAATCTTAGCTGGCTTTGCAGCTGTGCTGGCATCTTGGAGGCAGGGTGAAAAAGTATCTGTAAAAGGAAGAGTGCTGCTACAGTGCATCAGTCAATGGAAGAGACAGGCAAAAAGGGTTAAGGGTCCCTAAGCAGATGTAACCAAAAAATAGAAAAGCCTTTAAACAACTTGCAGTGGCACTACAGGAGTCATCACAGTGGCGTATTTGAGTCTGACCTCATAAGAAGAGACTACTTTTGATTCTACAGCTGGAGGGGAGCAATCTGAGGAACTGGAAGAAGCTAAAGCCATCAGTACTACACCCCCTCCAAAAAGCAAATCTTTTCCTTTAGCCCTTGAGCAAAGCAGCACAGGAGAGCCATTAGAGTCATCTACCCAAACGTTAAATTGAAAAAATCCCAAGAGCCCTAAAGCCATCAGGGACACTTACTACCAGCACTTCCATCCCACTGCAATACTGCAAGCCCCAACAATCAGAAAACACACATTAGCAGTGTGGTCCTACTTTTTAATCTTCAGCAATGACAGTTCTTCTGTAAAATGTTATTTCTGAGCAACTAAGATAAGCTGAGAAAAGAATGGCATAAATCTTGGAATATTATATCTCTTCCAGAAAGCAGATAATTTCCCACTGTCCTTGAGCAAACCAGCACAGGGGAGCTGTTAGACTCATCTACTCCAAAAGTAAATTGAAAAAAAGGCCAAAAGCCCTAAAGCAGTCCACCATACATGGACACTTACCACAAGTGCTTCCATCCCACTGCACTACTGCATGCCCCAAAAATCAGAAAGCATTCATCAGCAATGTGGTCCTACTTTTCAGTCTTCAGCAATGACAGTTCTGCAAAATGCTATTTCTTAGCAACTAAGATAAGCTGAAAGAAGAATGGCACCAAACTTGGAAGTACTACCATACAGCATCACTTGAAGAAGCCACATGGATTGACAAGATGGGACATAATCCATGTAGAGGAAAGGAATGTGGAGGAGGAGACGGGCATTGATACACTTGAGTTAAGTAGTGTAAGGGAAAAGAGGATGAGGAAGAGCAAGAAAGGGACATAAGGTGAGGTGAGTGGGTTGCTGTTGCCAAAGGTCAACCTGGAATTAGACACTTTGTGCCCGATATTGGAAAATGGGCAAAAGTGGATCTCAAAGGTTTGCATTCCGCCTGCTCTTGTCGGCAACTCCTAGTACGTAACATTCAGTCAGATAGCACACCAGTACTAGCTGAGTGAATATATAGCTGTGCGTCAGGCACCGCCAATTCAAGTAGCAGTAACATCAACATAGTCTGGGCTGCATGTGCCCATACCGCAGTGCACGCAACTGGTATGCCCGCGAACCTATTAACGCTAGGAACCAGCAGCGTGATATTCAACTGGCAACATGAACATAAGGTGCATACTAAGGTATAAGAAGCTGAAAAGGTAGAATGTATGATCAAACTCATATACTGAGTGGTCAGGATCCCTAGATCTGATATTCGAAACTCGAAATCCCGGCACTTGGTATTTGCCCACGGCTGAATTTGTTATAGTAAATAAGGAGGGTGTGGGGGGCAAAGCCCCTGAAAACCTCTGCCACGAGCAAGTACTGAGTATCAGGATTCTGAGTTTCGGGATATCAGTCTAGGGATCCCGACACTTGGTATTGTGAGTTTTGGTCTTCCATAAGTAATCCGCTGAGAAGGCAGTTGGCCCATATGTGCTCCTGCCATCATCCCATAATAGGACAGAATAATTCCATTTGAGATGTAAACATCTAACCTTTTTTTAAACTGTTTTTTTTTTTTGTCTTTACTGATTATAGTGTCTAAGGGTAGTTTATTCCATGATTCCATGGATTAACCACTCTTCATTTATAGAAAGATTTCCTTTTATTAGTATTAAATCTTTTAGGTCTCAGTTGCAAGGGATGGCCCCTTGTACCCATTCTATCATTTTTAAAGTCAAATTCCAGTTCACTTAAGAGATACAGTAGCTATCTCGCACTATACCATAACATAGAAGTAGATCCTCTTGTACTTAGTTAAGTTTTGTTCATTATAGGATAAAGTATTTATTTATTCATTTATTTGGTTTTTGTTTACTGGATAGGTGAGCTAGCCATAGAATGACTATTTTCAGTCATGGCCCAGGAGTACAACAAGAAACAACATAGCAAGTACAGTATACAAAACATAGAGATACAATTGAAACAAATTACAATTTAGGCCATGGTGTATACATGGTGGAGAAAAAAGTACAAGTGGGAGCAAGGATAAGTATGCAAGAACACAAATTCCAGCTGTCTAACACATAGTGAGAGCTGCGTGGCTCACTGGATCCGGTCCTGGTGTGAGAGTGCGAGGGGAGCTCTCCACCTCCCCACCATGGGGGCAAGCCACGGGGATATGCCGCGGCCTGAACATGGAGCCAGTGGTCCTTGGGACGGTGGCCGGAAACCTCAGGAGGATGCCTGGAAGTGTGAGGTAGGCAGGCTGGTGACCAGGAGGAAAAAAGTACCAAGAAAAAAAAAAACATTGATTTTAAGATTGTGAGAAGGATGGGGTGATCAACAAGATCGAAAGCTTTGGTCATGTCTATAAAAACCGCCCCAGTGAGAAGACAAGAGTCCATAAGCTGACAATGTATCTGTGGTGAATTTGAGCAGGGCCATGGTGGTGCTATGGCCCTTCCAGAAACCATGTTGGGCTGAGGAGAGAAGATTATTTTTATGTAGGAAATCAATGGTTTGAGTAGCTACTATCTTCTCAAGTATTTTACTTAGTACCGATAAGATAGCAATGGGTCTGTAGTTGGAAGGATCTTTGGAGTCACCTTTTTTGTAGCCCGGAGTGACTCGGGCAATTTTCCAGATATCAGGAACATGGCTCTGGCAAAGGGATAAGGTAAATATCCGGGCAAGAGGAGAGGCTGTGAGTGGGGCAGCAATCTTCAGAAGTCTAGGTTTGATAACATCAGAGCCAGTACTAGTGTTGTCTGAGATGGTGTTTAGAAGTCTTAGCACCTCTGCCCTAAAGATAGCTTTGAAATGAAAGGATGGTCTTGATGCATCATGGGGAGTTCAGTGTGTAGCTCTATAAGTTGCGTCATGGGGAAGGCAGAAGTGTACAGTACTTGGACAGGTCAGAAAATTGTTGGTTGAAAAAATGTGCTATTGTCTGAGGATCATTACACTGGATGCCATTTAGGATCATGTTATTTGGAGTAGGAGACTGGGTAGACCCCAGGAAAGTTCTGACATACCTCCAGAACCTTCTAGGTTCTCCTGCAGCATCTGTGAGAAGATTTTTACAATATATACTTTTGGCAATTCTTATTTGTTTTTTACATTCTTTATACTGGGCCCTGTAGAGGTCATAGTCAGCTGAGAGACTAGAGGACTTAAAATCTCTCCAGCTCTCATCTCTCACTTTAAGTCTGGTAAGGAGGTCCTTTCTTAACCATCTTGTCTGATTACCTTTCACTCAGCGCGTTGAGTGCAGGGTATGGATATCCTGGAGCAGTAAGAATTCTTGAAGAAAAATGTTTAGGGCAGACTGGGTATCATTAGCTCTGTAAAGTTTGGTCCAGTCAACTTGAGAGACATCATTAAGAAAGTTTACTGGATGAAAATTTGCATAACTCCTGAAGGTGATATACCTTGGAGGTGGAGTGGGGGGGGGGGGGTTGAAACAGGAGACCATAAACAGAAAATGGGGGAGTGGTCAGTGAGTGTATCAGCAAGTATGCCTGCAGCATGTATATGCTCAGGCCAGTTTGTTAGGGCCCAATCAATTAGGGTGCTAGAGTTTGTGTGCTGAGCTGTCCTGGTGGGTTTGGTAATTAACTAAAGTACCTTATGGTGCATGAACTGGGATAGAAAGTTGGTTTGACAATTTCCCAGGTTAATGTTACCCATAATAATCACTTCATTTTGTCCACCCCACTGGGATGTTTGTTCAAGTAACTCTACTAGACCAGTGAGGCCACTGTTTAGGGGATTATAGGCACATACAATATGCATTTTTTTTAATAATAATAAAAATAATAATAATAATTTATTTGTAGTGTGCCTTTCAAAAACCAAGGTGCATAACAAGTTAAAACAACATTGAATAATGAATACAGATCCATAAAATACAAATACAATCTAGGTAAAAATGAATAAAATCATGCAGGGTAGGCTTGAAGCCACAAATATGTTTTTAGGGCCTGTTTAAATCCTTCCACAATCATGCACATTCCAAAGGGTTGGGGCCACATACATAAATGCATGGGCCCCAGAAGATTTTAAGGAAACCTCTGGAATCTCTAGCAACCTCTCATCAGCCAAACAGAACAATCACCCAGGGCAATAAGGAATCAGAAGCTCTTTCAGGTAGTCTGGGCCCAGTCCGTGTAGGGCTTTGTAAGTCAGAAGTCTGACTTCAAAGGTGATCTGCCAGTATACTGGCAGCCAGTGCAGTTCGCACAGCACCGGAGAGATGTGACAAGACCAGGAGGTCCCCGTCAATAACCGAGCTGCAGCGTTCTGCACCGGCTTCAGGTGGCGGATATCTACCCCAGGTAGCCCTAGGTAAAGGGAGTTGCAGTAATCAAGGTGTGAGGACACAAAGGCATGGACCAAAGTAGGGAGATCACCAGACAGAAGAAGGTGCTTAACCTTGGAGATGTTCCTCAAATGTTAAAAAGAGGATTTGATGACTGCCGACACCTGCGATCGCAATGTCAGCCCTTTGTCAAAAATCAACTGCAGGTTTCACACCTGTTCAGAGGTAAGGAGTGGTAAGCTCCCAAGGAAAAGTCCCGCGGGTGAACCCACCCTGAACCCCTCTATTTGGCACCCCAGGTCTACAACCAACACCTCAGTCTTTTCTGAGTTCAACCTCAACCAGCTCGAATCCATCCAATCCTGGATTTCAGCGAGGCAGTTGTTAAATATCAAGAGAGCTTTATCCTGGTCAGGTGCAAAAGAAAGGTAGAGCTTGGTATCAACAGCATAGCAGTGAAACCTCAGCCCATACCTTCTTATAATGTCTCCGAGGGGCAGCTTGTACACTGCGAACAACATGGGGGACAACGCTGAACCCTGAAGAACCCCACATGACAGACAGACTGGGTCAGAGGAATAAATCCCCGACACCACCCTCTGAGTACTGCTAGTGAGGAAAGATGTAAACCACCTGAGGACAGTACCCGACAGGCTACAGATGAATCTCAGGCAATCGAGAACAATCCCATGGTCCTCAGTGTCAAATGCAGATGAGAGATCTAGAAGAACCAAGATGGAGTGGTTTTTCCAATCCCTTGCCATCAGGAGATCATTGAGCACCCAAACCAGTGCTGTCTCAGTACTATGCCTCTTTCAAAAACTGGATTGGAGAGGTTCATAGATGTCATGGGTGGTCAAATGGTTCTCCAGTTGTAGTGCCACTACTTTCTCAATTATCTTCACTATAAAGGGAAGGTTTGAGATTGGTCTGTAGTTAGCAGGGCAGTCTGGGTCCAAAGAAACTTTCTTGAGGAGGGGTGTCACCACTGCCTCCTTCAGGGAGCTAGGAAACTCACCTGTATCCAGGGAGCACCATACTATCCATGCTAGGACTGGGCCAATGATGTCACTACAACCCATAATCAGGGTTATCAGTCCTGGATCCAAACTAGAGTACATAGGGCGCATACCCTGGACAATCCACATGATATCCATGAACTCTGGCTGGTTGAAGGTACTCCAAGAGAACTGAGGGACAGCGACCAAGCGCCAATCCAAAGCAGCACCCACAGAGTATGCTGGCTGGAGCCCCACTCTGATGTCAGCCACCTTAGCTGCAAAGAATCGAGCAAGATCAACACACTCCACTTGTGAAAAGGCTCTTCGAATCTGCAGGCAGGCTGGGTTGCACAGTCTGTCTACCTTTCAAAACAGCAGAGCTGGTCGGTTCTGAGCAGCTGCAATCTCCCTGGACAGGAACTCTGCCTTCTTATGGGTGATTGCAGATTGATAGACTTGATAATGTTCCATCAGTCTAAGGTGGTTGGCATCCAGGGTGGATTTCCACCAGCGGCGCTCTAACCTTTGTCCTAATCGCTGCATCTCCCTCAAGGTTCCATCAAACCAAGGGGACTGAGGGCAAAGGGAGAGAGGACAAACACAGATACGAGCAATGAGATCCAGGGCAGAAGAGGTGGCCTTACTATAGGCCACCACTAAAGCATCTGGGTCATTGTTTGCCACTGGAAGAACCAATCAGTCAAGCACAACATCCAGGCCTTCAGAGTTATATCTCATGAAGGGCGGTATCTGACCATCTCCACAGGGGTAGGCCTACAAAGGTGGGTGCAAAAACTGAACCCCACGGTGCACTGATTGGACCATCTGACAGGTTCCACCCCCAAATCTAAGGCTTTGATTCCCAGGAGGAAGACTAGCTCAAGACAGTGATCATGTTTATGAGTAGTTCATGAGTTGCACCCAGAGTAAGTAATGCATGAAGTGACTCACAGTGGGGGAAGGAGGGCATAGGGATGGCAGAGAGATTTAAATGCTCTTTGTAATATATGGCAACACCACCTCCATTTTTTGAAGAGATTCTATCTCTTCAGATAAGGTTATATGTAGCTAATGAACAAGAGGAGTCGGGAACAGTAGATTTCAACCATGTTTCCAATAGGCAGAGCAAGTCTGGCTTGTAAAGTGTAACCTATGCCTCAAGTTCCACTAGGTTGTACAGTAGGATCCTGATGTTGTGAAGAGCAATGCGGAGTCCTTTCATATTGTGAACTAAGAAGTTGGCATGGGAGTACATCCCAGAAAGTAGAAGAGCAATGAGGATGAGATACCAGAGTTTCCAGTGGACAAAGGAAGCATGATGCAGTGGACCATAATGGTATTTTAGAGACTCCTTTGTAGCAATGTAAATGATACTCATTTGGATTAAAAGAGGGTGGAATCAGGCTCCTTTACATCCAGTAAAAGGAGGTTAGAGAATTGAAGTCACTTTGTGAAGGAGGATGAACACCTGCAATGTTGCAGAGGGTAATTGAAATCACAGAGAGGATACTGAGCAGCAGGAATGAGATGAATGGCAGGGGAAGGTTAGTGGAGACCATGGCACTGCTATATATCAATAGGGAGGGCCAGATTAGTAATGGTAAGGGTGGTTTAGATAAGGGTGTTGTAGAAAGAAAGAAGAGTATATTACTGTCTCTGAGGCTTCCGGTCAGATATAGATCACAGCCTGTAAGAGTCACAATTTGAGAAATTTTGTGCTGTAGGTGAAAGGGATAAGTTTTCAGATAGTGCTGGTGGGGTGTAAGTGAGAAACTCTTTGTTACTTCTGGATTAGTAAAGTAAGCCGATTGGTGCCCCTAGTGGTAGGATAGTATAAGGGCCCAATGAAAAAGTAGACACTTACTTAATTTCACCAAAAAAGGTATATAAGGAACAGTCGAGCAAGGGCAGGAGGGTGGGGGTGGGTGGGGAGCCAGTGCACAGTGCCAGTGGGGTTTTCTTATAGTTCCAAAGAAGCTGGGCTAAGTGCCCAACATACCGGCGGAGCTGTGTTTCAGCGAACTACTGGCATGGTTCACGGCTGCTTCTGAGAGGCTCTTTTGGTGATCAGCATATCACTTTTATGGAGTGAGGTCTCTGCCAGTAGTAGGCAGTGCCGTGGCTCAAACCCAGGGAGTCCTTTGGTAGCAAGAGTCGCAGGAAAGCAGGAGCAGTCCACCAGCCCAAAAACAGGTACCAGAGATTGCCTGAAAAGAAAAATAGGGGGAGATTAAGTAAGGGTGGGATGTGGGAGGGTGAAATATTAATACAATAGAGCTGGGTGGGCACTAGGAGGGAGGTGGAGCAGGGACAGAGAGAACCAGGGAACAGGCAGAGTTAACTGGCTAGCAAAGGGATAGCAAACAAGATTCTACTTAAACAACTTTCAGGTTTTAGAAAAAGGTGAACTCTGTATTCTAAACAGCTAGACCTGGCCAGAATAACATTTCAAATGATAGTAGCATAAATAAATGTTTTAAAAATTTTTAAACACTAACAGTACAAGATGTAAAAAAATGCTTGGAGTAGTTCACAGAGGTTTAAGATTATTAAAATAAATACTCTGAAATTGGACACGGGGCCAAGACACAGACTGTTGCTGAAGCTGGAGTCCTATCTAGACAGCCAATCACTTGCAGGCACTGTTAGTGGAACGTCAACCAGTAAGAAAGGCACAAAGAATTGTAAATTGTCTTTGTTCTGGCTCCTGAGAAGCTGAGCAATCACAGGCAGGCACTGTTACTGGAATGTCAGCCAGTGAAAAAAGCACCAGGAATTTTAAAATTGTCTTTCTTTTTCTCCAAAGATGCTGGGCTAAGCGTCAAACATATTTGCAGAGCTCTGTTTCCGTGAACCACTGGCGTAGTTCACGGCTGCTTCTGAGAGGCTCTTTCAGTGATCGGTGGATCACTTTTTGGGAGCACGGTCTCTGCCGGTAGCAGGCAGTGCCGTGGCTCGAACCCAGGGAGTCCTTTGGTAGCAAGAGTCTCAGGATTGCAGGAGCAGTACACCAAAAACTGGCACCAGAGATTGCCTGTGGAGCTGTGTTTCAGTGAACCACCGGTGTGGTTCATGGCTGCTTCTGAGAAGCTCTTTCGGTGATCGGTGGGTCACTTTTGGGGAGCGCAGTCTCTGCTCGTAGCAGGCAGTGCCAGGGCTTGAATCCAGGGAGTCCTTTGGTAGTGAGAGTCTCAGGACTGCAGGAGCTGTCCACCAGCCTGAAAATGGGCACCAGAGATATAGTTTATATTATATATAATTTTGGTTGCCTGTCTCTGGATTCTTTCTATTCTATCTGTCGCACCTTTGGTAATGGGTCCCTATACTGGGCTACAATAGTCCAGTAGGGGTCTAACATAGGATCTTTACAGTGGCATTATTACTCTTTCATCCCTCCATCTAAAGTTACATTTTATAGTCCATAGTAGTCTTTTAGCCTTTACTATTTGTGCTTTGCAATGTGTGTCACATGCTAATGTTTCAGTGACTGTTATTCCCAAACCATTTTCTTCTTTTGATTCTATAAAAGTCATTCTGTTAAGTTGATATAGTGCTTTCTTATTTTGCCTGCCTAAGTGAATAACACAGCACTTCTCAATGTTAAAGCTCATCCCCCAAGTATTGGCCCTCTTAGATATGTTTTCTAGATCCCATTGTGGTGCATCCACATCATCTTGGGTATTGACAACAATGGCGAGCTTTGTGTCACCTGTGTATTTACTTAACCAGTTTGTAACCTGTTTACCCATGTCAGAAACAAATATCTGGAACAGTACTGGCCCAAGGACTGATACCTGTGGTACCCCAGTAGACACTGCTATTGGTTCAGATAAGTAACCATTTATGCTAACCCTCTGACTTCTGCCCTCCAGCCAACATTAGTCCATTGTGCATGTAACACACTATGGGGCTATAAATGTAAGCAATAGCCCATGACAGAGAGTGTGCAGTTACTGGGGATTAATCAACGCCCCGGGTGCGTTGTGAGGCATGAGGCTGCAGGCCAAGTGCAATCACAGCACCTGGGGTGTTGATTAATCTCCAATAACCGCACATCCTAGAGTGGGTTATTGCGATTATAACATGGGGCCCTTGAACACTTTAAAAAAATTAAGAGAAAGAATTTCTCTGCACCTTCAAAGAGTACAAATATCAGTGTATCCTGCCACCTTTTTCTGCGGGAGCTTTTCAGCAAATGTGCATTAACAGAGATTAACAAATGGTCATGTGGTGCTATTTAGCCAATTGGCTATATAGATTTTCTTGACCCATTTTATAAATGCACATTATGGGCTAATTTGCATGGCAAGTGGCAGTAAGTTTGCACGCATTGTGACCGCCCCACCACTCTGATAACTAGCCTGCTATTAAAGGAAATTATTCCCTGGTGTCTAGTGGCACCCTCCCTTTAGATCCCCTTCCCTGTTAAGTAAAACTCATACCCTGGTGTCTAGTGGTACCCCAATCCCATTTCCCATTAAGTAATACTCAGTCCCTGGTGGCCAGTGGTGCCCCCCGCCCTCCAACCCCTGTCCCTGTTAAGTTATTATCATTCCTTTCCATCTAGTGGCACCCCCCCACCCTCCAATCCCCATCTCTGTTAAGTAATACTCATCCCTGGTGCCCAGTGTCACACCCACCTTCCAACCCCTGTTACCGTTAATTTATAATTATTCCTTTCCCTCTAGTGGCAGCACAAGTTGTAATCATTCCTTTCACTCTAGTGGCAGCACCTACCTTCCAATCCCCATCCCTGTTAAGTAAAACCCATACCCTGGTATCTAGTGGTACCCACACTTTCCAATTCCAATCCTTGTTAAGTAATACTCAGTCCCTGGCGGCCAGTGGTACCCCCCAACCTCCAATTCATGCCCTGTTAAGTAGTATTCATTGCCTATTGTCCAGAGGCACCTACCACCCTCAGATCCCCAACTCTGTTAAGTTAAAATCATTCCCTGGTGTCTAGTGGCACCCTCCGCCCTTTGATTCTTGTCTCTATTAAGTTATAATCATTCCCCGTTGTCTAGTGGCACCCCCCACCCTTCGATCCTCATCCCTGTTAAATTGTAATCATTCCCTAGTGTCTAGTGGCAACCCTTGTTCTGTGATCCCTGGCCCTGCAGAATACATAACAGTCCCTCATGTCCAGTGGCACCCCCTGTCCCCTGATCTCCGGCCCCATATTATATTAAAATTCCCTGGAGTCCAGTGGAACCTTCCGCAGTCTGATCCCTGGCTCTGTATTATATTAAATAGTCCTTGGTGTTCAGTGGCACCCTCCTTCCATTGATCTCCATCCCCATACAATTGTCATCAGTCCCTGGCATCTAGTGAGCCCCCTGCTCCACTGATGCTAACCAATCCACCCTGCCACCCACACTTACCTTGTTTTCCAGTACCACAGATCAATACGGTGACCGGCACAGCCCTTCTCACACCACCTCACCTAACTGCTGTATGGACTGACAGGGAGCATGCATCCTCTGTATTGTAAATGGAGAGCACTTACAGTACAGAGGATGCACGTTCCCGGTAAGTCTGTATGGTAGCCAGCCAAGATGATGTGAGGAAGGCTGTGCCTGTTTCCTTACTGGATCAACAGCACTGGCAAACAAGCTAAGGGGGCATGGCAGAGTGGTTTGGTTAGTGCCAGTGGTGGTGGGGGGAGCCCACTAGATGCCAGGGAATGATTAGTTATATGAGGATGGGGATCAGTGGGTTGGGACTGCCACTAGATGCCAGGGAATAGTACATTGTTATAGGGACAATAATCTGAGGTTGGGGGCTGCCACTAGACACCAGGGACTATTTAATATAATACAGAGCCTGGGATCAGAGGACTGAGGGTGCCACTAGACTCCAGGGAATAATTATAACTTCCCTGAGGCTGGTAGTGTAATGAACATGGTATATTCATCAGACCTGGGTTTGGGCCCACAACCTCCACTTGCACACTGAGTGACTCTGAACAAGTCACTCAACCTTCCCAGTGCTCCCAGGTCACCCCTGAAAACAGGCACTTGTGCCTATTGGGCAGTGCCAAGTTACAAAAGACTAACATGCAGTACATACATACATAAATAAATAAATAAACAAACAAACAAGCAAGCAAACACACAAATAAATACGTCAAAAAGCAAATGGAGATTTGGATCTGAGGGTGGGGTGTAATACTGGTCATCATGGAATGAGTACTACTTAATGAGGCTGGGGATAGGAGGGTGGGGGTGCCACTAGATGTCAGGGAATGATCATAACTTAATGAAATGGGGATTGGAGGGTAGGGAGTTCCACTTGGCACCAGGGAATGATTATAACTGAATGGGGAGAAGGATCAGATGGTGGAGGGGGGTGCCACTAGATGCCAAGGAATGGGTATTACTTAACGGGGGGGGCAGAGGATGAGGGTACATTACTGGCCACCAGGGAATGACTATTATTTCATGGGGCTGGGGATCATAGGATGGGGGTACCACTGGACATGAGGGAATGCTTGTGCTGTTACAGGGTTGGGGTTCTGGGGGTGAGGGGTGTGGATATACCATGCCAGTTTGACAACTATGTTGTTGAAATGCGGCACAGTGACACACTCAATATCAAAAAGTGAAACTTTGCCTTTTGACATTGAGTGCTTTTCTGAAGGGGAACTTTATCCCCCGTACCCCCACATGGGGTCTTTGTCCCTGTACTTTTAGATACAAACCTGAGGACAGTTTGTTTGTAGGAGGGGGCCAAATGGACAAACTGTGAAATTTCACCTTGAAGTGCATTACAGCAACAACATCGAAGTTGTTGCTGTAGTGAACTTCATTGCAAAGGTTTTGTTGTGTGCTCAGTATATGGTGGGGTGCCACTAGACTAGGGAGCAGGTGTGCTCCACCATCCACCAACTTGGTTGTTGGCTACAGTGGCTCTACCAGCCACTAGCCTTACTCAGTGTAAGCTGGACTTTTCTCAGTGATAATTATGCTGCACAAAGTGGCTGTGCTATTCCTTTTGTGCATTGCTACTGTGCTGAATATTGTGCCATGCCCATATTCCTGTCCCTGACCCTCGCTTTGCACACTGATCCTTGCACATGCAGTATCCCATTTGGTGCACGCTCTTGCCCCCTTTGAATATTGCACACAGGCACAAACACCAACCAAACTGTGTGAAATCACTTTGTCCACTGTCACATTTTTAAATATCTGGCCCTTTCTGTTATCAGCAGTCTCCATATGGCAAAAGGGACAAAGGACACTAATGATGGCATTGTTGAAATTCCACAGTCAGCTCCCAGACATGATGGACCGAGCGACCTTTCAGACCTTTAATGACTCTGTTACCATGTTTATCTTTAAGAGATTCAGAAGTGGCACCTTAAAGCAATGTATTTAAAAGAGTTTCATCAAAAACCTAGCAGATACCACATTAGCCACCCAAGGGCTGTTGACATGACAAAGTATGGGGGAAAAAACTTCTAGTGTAGAAGATTATTTCCTAGTCAACCTAGAGCACATTTACAATCTTCTATATATTTCTCTGCTGAGCCATCCCCCAAATGTATAGCATGGCACAATAAAGAACACGATAAACAAGGGTCGTGCTCAGGCTTAAGGCCACATTGTCCATCTTAGCACTGACATGTGGGCAAGTTCTCTGACAGTAGATTACATGACTGCCAGTGCTCACTTGGTACAGTAGTTTTACCCCCTGGTAAGAAACAGCAGTGGCAGGAGCTGCTGTAGCCAAATGCTGAATTTGGAGGCCCTGTCTGTATGCTCCTTTTGGAAGGTGCATACTGCAAAGGACATGGTGGAAAGCTGTGCTCTGAGACTGGCAAATGATTAACTCCTAAAGAGTTGGAGGTGGGTTCTTGTGCCATTGAACAGTGAGTCCTATATAGTCAAGGCCATGACCATATTTTTCACATTTTCCATGCTTAGCCTTTTACTTCTAGAGGGTAGTTAACATGTTTCCCTGAGACCAGAAAGAAATGATAGCTATGGTCAGACAAGTTAAAAAATTGTGTGCAAATGATTCAAAAATTGAGAAAGACAGATGGACACGAAACAGAATTTTTTTTATCCACCCCTTATTCACAGAGTTTTGGAAGCATCAGACATACTGTACATAGACACTGGTGTTTTTTTTGCAAGCTACCAGTGAAAGATAAAATGTGTTTCAGGAACCACCTTTAGTGGTGGCAAAAAGGTGAGAAATTTGAAAGATGGGGAGGTGCATAGTGACCACCTAGTTCCAAGGGAAGTAAGTTGGAATTTCCTTGTAGGTTTGAATAACAAGGGGAACTACCCATGTGTGGGAGGGGTGTCCCCAATTTCAACATGTATAGACTGAGATAAATATATAACAATCCAAATGATTCAAAAACTGATATCAAGGAATTTTTAAAGTGTCAGAGGATAGTAGTGATATACTGTTTTACATGTATGTGATCTTGTTTACATTGATAAAACAGGAAGAGAGTTAAAGAAGAGGGCTGAGGAGCACAAATGTGATGTAAGAAATGAGAATCTTAATTCCCCAGTAGCACATTTTAAAGCAGTTGGACACACCATTCCTATTTTAAGATTTTTCAGAACAGAAAAAGTGACATTATCAAGGAGAGGTGGGGATCTTCAAAATTTAATATTTATGACATTTTACTGTTGTAGCATGCAGTAGAGCGTAACTACAAAGCAATTGCTAGTTAATGCATGTTGAGTGACTGTGGTGCACCCTGTGGTAGACATTTCACAACACTCTAGGACCATGGTCCAGGCAAATAGAAGTGGCAGGAAGTAACACCTAGGGGGTAAAGGTACTTCTGGGATTGTGGTTCCACATCATTGTTGCAACTGCTATCCCAGGGACATAAAGTTACCTCAAGCACCAAATGGGAGGGGGGAATGGCCCTGTGTTTCACACAGATTTCACAGTACTATACACTTGAATCTTGAATACATCATAAAATTAAACATTCACATATATTTCCAAATAAAACACTTGCTGCCACTTATCATCACATTTACACTGCTGCCTGCTGCCATGTCACAGATGTTCTTTCAGCATGTCTACAATGGTTACCCTTAGAATCACCATGACTGTTTAACTGGATGCTAGAGTGCTGCGTTTTGGATTTGCTGCTGGACCGCAATGGTTAGCCATAATCCCTACACAGAAGACAGGTAAGTAAAACAGCATAACAAAGGCTGTTTCAAAATGCTTTGTGTGATGGTTGGATGGATGGATGGATGGATGAATGAGGATGATATGCAGATTTGTATATTTCTGTGTTGTGAGTGTGTGTGTGTGTGTGTGTGTGTGTGTAAGCACATGTGTGAGTGATGGGATACATGACTCTGTGTTGCTGTGTGTGGTTTTGAGTCCGTGCAATGCAAGATGCATGAGTACTTGAATTAGTTGAAGTTGTTGAATTACTTTCTGTAGCCACAGTTTCCTCTTTTGATTTCTTTCACAAGATGCATTGCATTGTTTAGAATGCCATGCTTCAACTGAAGCATATTTCCATTGCTGCTACAGCATGTTTGGATGAGTGTTCCTCATGCCTACTGCTGTTGTCTTACTGTTGCTACCATTTTGTTTCAGTTTTCATCACTTCAGTCTTTCAGTACTAGCAAACTACTGCCAAGGATGCATGCCACTGCCATCAGTGGCTGCTGTTACTCTCGAAGCAACACAAAGACTATAAAATATATTACTGTGACAACCATACAATGTATTTGTACACATGCACATATAAAGAAGCCAGCAAAATGAGACCATTTGGTCTATCTAGCGTGCTTGTACTGCAAGATCCTCAGCTTATGCTAGTGACCCTGCCCACCTTCTCCAGTTTCCCCATCCTTTCAATCTGCCCTTCCTATGACCCCTTCTTTCCCCTTGTGCCTATCCCAGCCTCTGATAAGCTGTCCACTGTTTTTATCAAGACCACCTCTTCTGGCAGTGCATTCCAACTGACCACCACCTTTTTGTGAAGAAATGCTTTGAAACCTCCCTCCTAAAGCTCCAGCTTAAGACCGAGTCCCCTCCTGTTTCAGCTGCCACCTAGCTTAAAAAGATCCTTCTCATTCACCCTATTTATCCTGTTTTAGTATTTGAAGGTCTCTATCATGTCCCCTCTCTCCCTCCCCCCTTTTAGAGATTACATATTCAGGGCCCCAACCTCTCCTTGTATGCTTTATCCTACTGACCCACAATCATCTTTGTTGTTCTCCTCTGAACCATCTCTAGCAAGTTGATGTATTTTTTAAGGTGTGAGCAGTGGGCACCAGTACTTTACTTCATACTCTAGATAGGGCCGCACCCGCAACTGGTGATTCCTCTAGCTATACATCCCGGCATCTTCTTTGCACTTGCTGCTGATTTTTTGCATTGCCTAGGTTGCTTCAGGTTGCTAGTGATTATCACTCCCAGATCCAACTCCTCCTCTGTTACTATTATCTGAACCCCTCCCAGGTAGTACTCCATCCTTGGATTTCTGGCTCCAATCTGCATAACTTTGTATTTCTTGGCATTGAAGCCAAGCTGCCAAATCCTCTTGAGCTTTCTCAGATCATCCTGCAGGTCCTGTATCCCTTCAGCTATGTCCACCATTCCACAGAGTTTGGTATCATCTGCAAATAGACACATTTTGCCCACAATGCCAGCCCCAGCGTCATTGATGAAAACATTGAACAACGCCAGTCCCAGTACTGAACCCTGCAGGACCCCAGTGGCCCCTGTTTACTGTCCTAGTGACCCAGTAAAAGAAGTCAGTCAGATTAATTTGATACAATCTCCCTCCCTTAAACCTGTGTTGCCCCACATCATGGAAAACATACTCTTGTAGATGCCCTACTAACCTTTCCTTAGGTAGGGTCTCCTTGATCTTGCACATGATTGAGATCAGACTGACCAGTCTGCAATTCCCTGGTCATCCTTGGGACCACTCTTATGGATAGGTACCACATGTGCTGTTCTCCAATCCTGTGGTACCATGCCCAACTACAGTGACTCCAGTGAACTATTGAAGAGGCCCACCAGTGGCCCCAAATGCTCCGGTGCCAGCTCTTTCACTACCCTTGGATGTATGCCATCCTGGCCTGATTTGTCCACCTTCAATGCCAGCAGCCCCTTCTTCACTCTATCCTCCTCTACCACTACATCTGTGCTCTCTTCACCTCGTCCACTCCTTTTCACCCCCATGTAGGCACTGGTTCTTCCTCTTCCCTAGTAAAGATGAAGCAAAAGTATTTGCCCCTCCCTCACTCTATCATCCTCTACCACCACATCCATGTCTCCCCTCCCCCCTCGCTCCTCTTTCTTCCCCTGTAGGCACTGGTCCATCTTTTTCTCTGGTATGGAGCAGAAGTATTTGTTCAGTACCTCAGCCTTTCCCCCTTTCTCTTCTACCCACTCTTCCCCTTTCCAAAGCCTAACAATTCTCTCCTACTTGTCCATTTTTTCATTTATATAGTGAAAAAAGGGCCTTCTCCCCCTTTTTGATTCTCTCAACTAACTGCAGTTCATTTTGTGCCTTTGGTCACTGGACTACCTTGCTTGCTACACTGGCCAACCTGAGGTAATTTTCCCTATCCACCTCTCTCTTGGACTTTCTGAGTCTCTTATAGTCTGACCTCTTGTTCCTTACTGCCTGGGCGACCACGGAAGCAAACCAGCTGGGTGTTTTGGCCCTTCAAGTTCTTCCCCTTGAGCCTAACATGCTCCTCTGTGGCAAACATTATTCCATCTTTAATGATGAACCATTTTTGGTCCACCCCCATATCCACTCTGACGTCCTCCATGTGCCACTTTAGCACCTCGACCATCTTTCTGAAGTCTGCCCACCTAAAATCCAGGAAGTTTGGTCTTAGTGGGGATGTTTTCCCTGTCCATATTTAGCCAGAACAACACTGTGTGATGCTCACAACCACCCAGGGGCTCCTTGACCATTATTTCTTGTGCATGCTTCTCATTCATGAGAACTAGATCAAGCATTGCCCACCCCCCAGTGGGCTCTGTGATGTCCTGAGTCAAGAACCCACATTACAACCCTTCTAGGATCACCTGACTCCTGGTACATGTTGTGGATGGTATGCTCTTGTCCACCTTGGGCAGGTTTAAGTCCCCCACTATTAACATCTCTCCCTTCCCAGCAGCCTCCAAAATTTGTAAGCTCATTTCCCTGACTCTATCCTCTTCCTGGTTGGGTGGTCTGTAGACCACCCCTAACCTCATCTTTCTGCCTTATTGAACAACATTGGTCCCAACATTGAGCCCTGCGGGACCCCTCTAGTGTCTTTGCTGGTGCTAGATAACACCCCCACCACCACCCTCTGGATCCTGTCCCTCAGCCAGTTTTATACCCATCTGGTCATCTTCTCCTGAACCCCTGAAATTTGCTAACTCCCTGATCAACCTCTTGTTGGGTACAGAATAAAGGCCTTGCTGAAGTCCAGATAAAGGATGTCCACCACTCAGCCCCCTGTCTACTGTCTTAGTGATCCATTTAGAATTTATTTACTGATTTATTTTTTTTTTTTTATTATCGTCTCTTCCTCTAAGCCTTTAGGTGACATGTTGCCTGCCATGGGGTGGTGTTTGTGTATATAAGAGATGTTTCTATGTCAGGTACATAGCACAGAGCTTGTGTATACTTATGAGTTTGAATGTTACATGCTTGATGTTTAGACTTTGGCTTTTCTCTGTTTCCCACCCTCGGTGGAATGCTGGGTAGGTGTTTGGGACCTGAAGCCTAAAAAAGATTATTAATATTCTGATTACCTCCTCCAACTCCAAAGAGTGTGACCAGTAGCACGCAGGAGAGGAAAAATCCCCTGTAGGGGAAACCTCTGAGGACCCATGGCTACTGACCTACCCATTCTCTGGGCATGCTAAGAGAAGATAGTCCTAAATGTGGGCTGTGATTTGGTTCAGGTTATGTCCAAGAGTTTAAATCCTAGTCTTGCTGGTCTATGAGTCATGCCCTCTGAATCTTGATGGTGAGCAGAAAGTCGATGCTGGAGTATGAAGGTTCTGGAATAAGAAGAAGAGTCCAGTTCGGATGATGTCCAGATGAGGGAAGATGAGCAATCCATGTCCAGGGTTTCTGTAGAGGAATGAAGACTGTAAACTGAACACAAGGATAAATCCTGGGAGCAATATCTAGGGATGGTCGTGCATTAGACAGTATCGTCCTGTCTGAGCAAGTGGGTAAAAGATCTCAACAGAAATCAGAGAGGAGGGTCCTTCACAAAAGTCCTGAAATGGCATCAACCGAGACTGCTATGTAGGTAAGACATGGATGCAAACCAGGATGCCAGAGATGGCATTGTTCAGTCAGGAAGCATAGATGATGATGAAGCCACCGAAATGCCGCGAAGAGACACAAGATGTTGGAGGTGCCATAACATGGTAGTGTGAGATTAAACAGGAACTTTCTGAAGGCAGTCTGATGCGATAAGTAGCAGCAATGGATTCCAGTTGCTGGGTAACACTAGGGTGTTAGATGGGGAGCCAATGCAGGCTGAGTGAGGAAGCTTGATTGAAGAGACCCCCATGTGGGTCCTTGTTGGAGATCCTTCCTGGAAGGCCTGAGAAAAGGCAAGAGAGACTTGTGTGCCACTGTCATGAGTCTTTGTAGAAGTGGGGTACCATGGGTAGCCTAGATAGAAAGTTACCTGAATGTCCTAGGACTGTCTTGTGAGTGAACAATGTTCGATAGAGATGTCATCCATGATAAACTAGAACTGGAATGGGATTGAAGCTGGAACTTTGCTGCCATGGAACGTGGCCCTCACTTGGGCCAGGTTGGACTTGTGGGACCCCTCGGAGATCCACTAGAGGAAAGCGTGCAAAGCCATCGAGTAGTGAGCTAGGCCCCCACATGGGCTAGCTGGAGAGGTGGGACACCCACGTAGGTCTGCTCAAGAAAGGAGTAAAAGTGAGTGAGTTGAGCTAGGCTACCACATAGGCTAGCTGGACTGGCAGGACCTCTACATAGGTCTGCCTGAGAAAGGAGTCAAAGTGAGTGAGTAAGTTGAACTAGGCTCCCATGTAGGCTAGCTGGACTGGCAGGACCCCAATGTAGCTCTGCCTGAGGAAGGAGTTGAAATGAGTGAGCAAGTCAAGCTAGGCCCACACATAGGCCAGCTGGACAGGCAGGACCCCCATGTAGGTCTGCTTGAGGAAGGAGTAGAATTGAGGAAGTCAACCTAGGCCCCCAGGTGGGCTAGCGGGAATGGGAGGATCCCTATGTAGGCCTGCCCAAGGGAGGAGGAGGAGGAGAATTGAGGATGTCTCACTAGGCCCCCCCATGCAGGCTAGCAGGATGGGCAGGACCTCACATAGGTCTGCCTGAGGAAAGAACACAATTGAGTGGGTCAATCTAAACCCCCACCAAGGCTAGCTGGACCAGCCAGACCCACGAGGTCTGCTATAGGGAACAGTGATGCACTGGGCACGGATGTTCTGTGAATGTAGTTGGGACCTGAAAATGAACAGAAGACGTTGTAGACAAGGGCAGATTGGACCCATGGTAGTACAGCTGCATGTCGGTGCCTGGACTCAGGACTTGTGCCAGGATGTCATATGGATGAGTCAGGATTACATGTTAAGAAGGTTGGAGTTCATGTACATAGAAACTTGGCAGCAGCCCAGTTAGTGAGGGGAGACCCCAAAGAGGACAAGCACTATACCGATGATGCATGCATACAGCATGGAACCCAGAGGAATGGATTGGAAGAGCAACCAGAATACAGACCCCCAATGGCTAAGAATGTCGCTTAGCACTAAGATGGTCACACTTGAATATGCCCGCACTCTACATAGGCTGACTGATGTTCTCCAGGAGGACTGAGCAATAGCTGGATACAGAAACCAGGAAGTAGAAACAATCCATCAGACCTCTCAACTCATCCCTGATTTGCTTCAGAATTTTCCATTGTCCCTCCGCAAATTAGTGTTTTTGTGACTGAATGGTGAGGATTGTAAGCACAAAATAATGCCAGACATTGGAATTACAACTTAGTTTATCTTCAGAAAATGCTTTTTACACTAAGCCCCTTATTCTATCAGGTTCAGTTGTATATCTCACTGATTCTTTTTAAATTTGTCCCTCATTTTGGTCCTTTGTCCCTGAATATTTTAAGCCTTATCCCTGATTTTTGATGCAGTGGATTGAGACGTATGCAGTCTGTAGCACCAAAGATATGGGGCCCATCAGATGTAGACAAATCCATGGGGGAAACAGGAAGGAGCCACATTCTAGCCCCTCACTGAGGAAAAAGAGGCCAGAGCCATGAGTGGAAATGCTGAGAGGTTGAGGGATGCCAGAGTCTCAGATGGAAGAGGCACAGGTAGTCCATAGGCAAGGCTACAGGGGCTACAGGAGAAGTGCATCTGGAGATAGAGGCAGGTGAAGACACAGGTGAGCACAACCAAGGAATGAAGGCCAAAGCCTGATGAGGCTGTGAAGTACAGTAAAAAATGAAAGGAATCCCACTGCAACAGCCCAGGGCAGCGAGCCTGGAAGGGCGCTGTAGCTGCGTCGGATCCAGAAGCGAAGGAGAGCACAGGGTGGGAAGTGTGAGCAAGGATCAAGCAAGGGATGGCAGTGGGAAATGGAGGCCAGACTGCAGAGTGCCACAGGCAGTGGTGAGATGATCCAGGTGCTGAACAAGCTGGGAACTGCTTTGAGTGGGAGAACCAGAACAACAGTGGAGAAAGTAATCCAGCAGGGCACATGGTGGCAGTGCAGAGCAGTGTGGTGGCTAGCAGATGAGAGAAGAAAGTGCCCAAAAAGAAGGAAGGAGAAGATGGAGAAAAAAGGAGGTATGGGGGCAGAAAGGCTGGGGTGTGGAGACAAATGGACAGGAAAAGAGCACAATGGGGAGAAAGAAGGACGTGTGGGAGAGACAATGAAGAGGAGAGACAAAACAAGGAAAAAATCAAGATGCAAGACAAACGGAGGCAGGATGGGAGGGAAAGCAAAACAAAGGGAAGAAGGAGAAGGAAAGTGCACCCAGCTAACCAGCCATGCAGATGGTTGTCAGAACATTTGAAACAGAGCAGCGGAAGAGCTGTGAGTTAAGTAGGGGATGTGGGAGGGGCTATTCCCCTTCCCTTGAATCACAGGCTATAGCTTTCCCTTTACCTTCTCACTGCAACATTTGGAGCAGCAGGGAACAAAAAATATTAGAAGGAAAACTTGGAGATATTAACACAAATGGGTAAATATACTTGAAGGAGACAGAAGGAAGTGGTTTGAGGAAGTTAGGAGTCTGGTAATGCCAGCACCAACCTGGGGCAAAGAGGCATATATAGTAATCTCTTGCAAGTTTTTATGGAAAAGGGTGCTTACAATATACAGTACCATACATGCTGAGGAGAACAATCTGGTCAGTTATAAATTAGTTAGCCTCACCTTAAAGGATTTAGTCACAGAAATATGAAGTATATGAAAGTAATAATTGTTTTAATACTTCAGGATATTACACATATAATATATGATACTACACACACAGACTGTAGGGAACAGTAATTCAACAAAAACTGAAAATGTTTGCACATAGAAGGTTTCTCACAGAAGAAAATACTCTCTCCTTCTGTAGTAAGATACATTGGCTGACACTTTGAATCAGGGCAAACTCTGACCCTTAGATGCCATTTGGTCATAGTCCTAAGCCTGACTGACTCTTTTATCCTGCCAGACCTAAAAGCCCTCCAGTTTCCCCCCATGATACTTCATCCAACATGCCACTCTGACATCATAGATTCACAAATTCTTTGTCTACAGAGCTGGATGCTCATAAAAAAGCTGGTTTGATCTCACCCTCAGACTTGGTATATATAAACACTTCCAAAGGCATCTGCTTCTTGTCCCAAGTTCTGTTTAGCATAGCAGGGGGTGACTCTCTCAGAAACATGAAGGGAATGCTTTCTGCTTCAGCTGTCCCAGTAACTGTCCAGAGGGACTTTTATCTCTCAAGAGCCCTATAATGAATTGCCCTGGGGGTCCTGCCATGAGACTGGGCAGCCAGATAATCCATTTTCAACAGAGCCAGCTAGTTTATTTTATTTTCCGACACACTGCTAGAATGCTTGACTTTCCCCAGCAGTTGCTAAATTCAAACGGGTACACTTGCAGAAAGAATTACATATAATAAAAAAAAGGAGTACAGTACATGTATACATGACAAATAGTTATACACACAGTGAAAAGAAAAGTAAGTCCACTAAGAGAAATTTGTATTTTGTAGTATACTTCAAACACTTTGTGACAATTGTTTGTTTAATGTTGTTTTTTTGTGTACTGAGAGCAGAGGCTTTGTACACGCAAGTATAAGAAATGACAATTTGTATATGTAGCCCAAAAGCACACAGTGGAAAGGGTTTTCTTTACTTGAATGGGTTTGATTAAGAGCTATGCCATAATAACTGGGCTGTTATTATGCTGAACGTTGGTTATTTTGCCTGTTGAAAGTGCTGCCAACCCAGTTATTAAATAACATAGCCAGCAATTAAAAGTTCTTTCTTTGTTCAAATCACATTTAGATATAAAAATACACAACTACAGTAATTTCAGAAAACTATGCTCTAGAAAGCATTTCTACGATGCTTACAATTGGATTTAAAATCACCAGAAATTATAGCATTAAATCCTGTAATCTTTCTACATAGATACAATGATGCATATAGCTATAGTATATCGATGATGCCAGCAGAAAAAGGCTGATGGGCACATCTAGTCTGCCTGCCATACCTAGCTATTCTGCCCTGGCCTTAGTGTCCATCTCCCCTTTGTTTCTGCCACTCATTTTCTAACTAATCCCAGATGTTTGGCCCATCCCTGTTTGAGGCTGCTCACTGACTTGGACCAGACCACTTCCTCCTGCAATTAGTCCCACTTGTCCACCACACTCCATTTGGGAACAGTATTCATAGTATCTGTAAAGTTTTGTATGAAAACTTTTTTTTTTTTTTTTAGAAACATAATCACTTTTTTGCTGATTCATCAATTCTGTATTACTTGCCAGAAACAGCACAACTCAGTGTTTCTGTCCTCTTGCCTTGTGCTCTCTTTTTGTTTGCTCAGTTTTGCTTGCACAGTGTGATAGCTCATGTCATTTAAACCTGATGATTACAAAATAGTTGAAACAATGGCCCTAGTCTTAGTCACAGATGGATCCTGCCAGATATGAAATGGATATCATGCTTATTGGAGTAAGGCACTGCAAGTTAATCAGATGGAGGATAATCCATGTTATTGTTCTTTTGGTTTTTGCAGTGGGTAGTCCTCAGACTTTCCAGCTTATGTTTCACCATTGTGCTGACCTGCTATCAAATTCTGATTGGCAACACATGGCGGACTCCTCTGACAGAATGCAGAAAGGCATGATGCCCAACGTTCCTTTCAAGAGCTACTGACGCCTCAAAGAAAACTTTCAAAAACATAATAATTGGGTACAATTCTGCTTGCATTCCATTTATATTTTATATATGTCTCCTCTCCATAATTTATTACCAAGAAAATGTATGTGAATATATTATCTTCATCCCTTAGAGTTCATTTTGAGTTCATCTGCCTCTGTAGCTTATTCCCTACTTCAAGTCATAATCCTCTGTTGTGACACCATAATCTGTTGCCATAGGAGTAACTGTGAGGTCACAGGCAGTGCTCTATTATTTCACATAGGGAGAAAGCTGCAGGAACAGATGAACTCTTCAGGAGCAAAGATCCTGTTTTCATGCAGATGACCTCACTACTAAGTAATGGTGAGGAGGAATACAGAACTAATGGGAAATACAGTATACAGTAAGCTGGACAGTGCCTAAATATTATGTTTTATTAAAGTTATCCTGAAAGTGTCACCAGTTCTTTCATCCTTGAGTCTGCACTGAGGATATCATTAAAACAGTACTTCCTGGATTTTATTTTCTAGTTTTGCTCCTGTTATGTCTCAGCAACTTCCCATGAAGACCATGTACATATTATCTCCTGGCCCCAATGACCACTGTCTCTGGCCTAGGCAACCTCATAGTTTACCCCTCAATGCTGGGGCTTACAGCAGAGTGGGGGTTGTCCCACCAGACACATGATTACTATTGCTTAAGCCGGCTGTGAGTGAAGGGCCAAAGATTGCTCTGATCTGAGAAATTTTCCCTCGAGTAGTTTCATCACCTGGGTGCTGGCATCAAAGAGCCCATGTGCTCACATATACTACATGTGGGGACAGGCTTATGCCTGGGAACCCTCCTACTAAAAGAAACCCTCAGCTGCACTGCCACCTGAGTAACTCAGGTGGTGGTTATGCTGCAGGACTTGAGACCCATTATATCCTAGAGCAGGACAACATCTTTCTGTTACTAAACTCTCCTCCACCTCCCAGCCCCGACAGATGTCAGGCACAGAGTGTGAGCCATGACCCTTGGACATCATTGCAGTAAGCAGCAGCATAGTTTTTGTGCCAGAAGGTCAGCCTTGCACTTCCTCATGTTATACTGTACCTTCAGTCAGCTCAATAGGGTTTTGTCAGTGAAGTAATGTGGCATCCAGCACCAATCTGGTGTGCTAGGAATTAGTCTGCACAAAGATTTTAAGCAAGTCTTCAGATGTACTGCAGTCCATACAACAAGTCTTTTCTGTGAAACTATAATCATCTCCATTCTTTCCAGACTATAACTTCAAGATTATATTATTAAACTGAGATTTGGACATATTAGTTGTCTGGGTAATGTTAGTTTACTTTAAAGTTTATAAGCTCAATAACTGTTCTTGAGAAATTTTCTAAGATGTGAAATGTGTAATTTTTTATATGAATAGTCAGCTCAGGATCCAATATTCAGATGTATGGCTATTTTATCTTTAAATGTTACGTTTGTAATATAGCCCAATATAATTAAATATTTATTGCATTTTAGGAGTTCACTGTTTCTGAGTTATGAAATAAATACAGTACCTCCACATAAAAGTTCACTTATATTTTTGGACCATTCAGTAGTAAGATACATCCTACTACATGTGCTAATGGGTTCACCAAAACTGAAGCAATACATATATATATATATACATATTTACACCTTTTTTTTCCACTGAGTTTCAGACATACTGTAAATATAGACATGATGGAATTTGCTGTACAAGAGTGGTATCCTTGCTATATTTTACTATCAGACACTACAAAAGATGTGAATGTTAATCGGTGTATGTTTATTTTTATCTTTTACACATTGAAAGTAAATTGCCCAGTCAGTGGATTCAAAATGAAATATATGTTAGCAATGTTTGTCAACTATGCGGAGGGGAAAAAAGTCACTGAAGTGCTCAGGGAGTAAAAACATAAATAAAATGTGTTTTTGTTTGGAATAAACCTTAATTTTAAAATGTGTCTCAACCACACATCATCCTTCAACTACTTCCTAGCTCAGGTATAATTTCTAATTTTAATGTGTTCTTCTTTTATTTAATTAAATGTATGGCAGCTTAAATTTGATGCAAAGAAGTGCAAAGTAATGCACCTAGGAAACAAAAACAAAGGGGAAGAGTACACAATGGGGGGAGGAGTACTAATAATAACAAAAATGGAAAGGGACTTGGGGGTACTCATATCAGATGACCTAAAGGTAAGCAAGCAATGTGAGAAGGCAGTAGGGAGGGCTGGGGGGATACTGGGATGTATAGGGAGAGGCATCACCAGTAGAAAGCAGGAAGTAGGTGTTAGCCCTCCATACAGACAGTTGGCGAGACCCCATCTGGAGTACTGCATGCAGTTCTGGAGATCCCATCTCCACAAGGACATAGACAGGATGGAGGCAGTCCAGAGGAGGACAACAAAAATGGTGCAGGGTCTGCTTCAGAAGCCATATGAAGAGAGAATAAAGGATCTTAGTATGTATACCCTCAAGGAAAGGAGGGAGAGGGGGGACATGATAGAAACTTTCAAGTACCTCAAGGGGATCAACAAAGTCCAGGAGGGTAGCATCTTTCAGAAAAAGAGATGTGCAAGAACAAGGGGGCACAAATTGAAGATAGAGGGGGGATGGCTAAGGGGCAACATGAGGAAGTAATGTTTCACAGAGAGGGTGGTGGACACATGGAACAGTCTTCCTGAGGAGGTTGTGGGATCAAAAACGGTGGGGGAATTCAAGAATGCATGGGACAGACATTAGGCAGTTCTGATGAGAGTTAGGAAGAAGTAAGCTGTTGGTTAACTAGGATCTACAGCTCACCCAATAGGTAGTGAAATGGGCAAACTGGGTGGGCTAAGCGGTCCTTATCTGCCATCAAAGTCTACGTTGCTATGTGTCTATATTAAACGTTTTGCCAGGGAGGGTCAACTGAGGTGAGAAAAATTTGTTTTCAGAGATGACCGTAAGAGGGTATAAGGGAAAAAGCAATGCAATAATACAACAGAATAATTCAGTTAAAATGAACAGTACCTTAAAGTGTGTAGCAATGGTGCAGAGCAGCAGAATATGGTAACTGCAAAAAAAAAAAAACAGAAAGCAGCATGACACATGGTGAAAGAAAGCCATTCAGGTGGTCAGTAACCAAAATAAAAAATTAAATTAGACTAGAAATAAATTTATATTTACAGATTCAAGGGCAGCCAGTGTAGAACGAGTGGCAGGCAGGGCACCATGACCAGGGAGATGGAGAAAAAGAGAGAAAGAGGTAGAGGAAGGGAAATGTGAGAAAAGCCAAGGCAAGGCAAATTTTATTTTTTATAGCACCCTATCCAAGGGATCAGAGCACTTTACAGTATAAACAATATCCCCAAGATTTAAAATCAAAAATTTAAATAAAACTAAAGGCTTTTTCCAAAAGAAAAGTTTTAAGGAGGCTTTAAAGGCTTCCACTTAGCTGGCTGTGAGTATAACAGGTGGAAGAGAATTCCGCATTGCTGGAGCAGCAGTACTGAAAGCGCTGTCGCCCGATCTCTTGAGGTGAGAAGAAAGTACCACAAGCAAACCAGCATCGGTGGAGTATAGGGTGTGGATAGGTCGATACGGCACCAGGAGTTTCTAAAGGTAGTCAGATCTCGAACCACGTGGGGATTTGTATGTCAAGAAACAGATCCTGAAGGTGATACATGAGCTCACAGGCAGCCAGTGCAGAGTGCGCAGAACAGGAGTGACATGATCCCTCAAAGAGGCACCCATCAGAATCCTGGCTGCAGCATACTGAACTAGCTACAGTTGACACATCAAACCTCCAGACAACCCTAGGTATAGAGTGTTGCAGTAATCATGTCTGTTGGTGACAAAGGCATGGATGACTGTAGCCAGGTCAACAGGCATCAAGAACAGCCAGATCCTGTTGATATACCCAAAATAGAAAGGTAGGGTAATATGGGGGTCTGGGGTTAGGGACATGCACAGGGCTGAGGATTGTGGGCCCAGAATACATCTTTTGGCAGTAAAGGAGGAAAAGTTGATGACAGTGGGGAATCTCTAGAAAAGATAGTGGTAGATTTGAGGGGTATCATCCTGCAGTAGTATTTTCAGGGCAGAGAATGAGGAAGATGGGCACATACAGAGGGGGTGTCTATACTGAAGAAAAGGGGACTGGTATGAGAAAGCTGATAGTAATGAGCTCTTGACACTGGGTAGGAAGAAGGAGCAGGAGTCAGCATAGCAGGCAGAGTGGCAGAAAAAAGAGAAAAGGCAGGATAGTAGGGGGCTGAGATAGCAGTGGAGGGAAACAAACCAGAACTTGAAGATGTGAGATGTGTAGTGAGAGAGGTGCTAACCCACACGAGACAGGGAGAGAGGGAGGTGTTGATGAAGTAGTGATAAGAGTCAGTTGGGAAGACAAGGGAAAAGTCATTGAAGAAGGGCAAGTCTGAGTACGGTGGATGTGCAGTCAGTACTATACACCACCTCCCTATTGTCAAAGACAGGGAGAATCATTTTCACAATAATCTCCTACCATGGGTAAAGAAACATAGAATTTGATGGCAGATAAGGTCCGCTTGGCACACCCAGTATGCCTATTTCCATACCTAATGGATAAGCTGCAGATCCTAGTTAACCAGCAGCCTATTTCTTCCTACCCCCACCCCTAGAATTGCCTAATGACTGTCCCACGCATGCTTGAATTCCACCACTGTTTTTGACTCCACAACCTCTTCCGGAAGGCCATTCCATACATCCACAACCCTCTCTGTGAATAAATACTTCCTTACATTACCTCTGAGCCTTTTTCCTCTATCTTCAAATTGTGCCCCTTTGTTCTTGCACACCTTTTTTTTGTAAGTTGCTACCCTCTTGGACTTTGTTGATTCCTTGAGGTACTTGAAAGTTTCTATCCTGCCCCCCTTTCCTCGAGGCTATACATATTAAGCTCCCTTAAGACTCTTCTTCATGTCTTCCGTGCAGATCCTGCACCATTTAGTTGCCCTTCTCTGGACAGCTTCCATCCTGTCTATGTCTTTGTGGAGATTGGGTCTCCAGAACTACTCTGAGTACTCCAAATGGGGTCTCACCAGCTGTCTGTACAGAGGATAATAACTTCCTGTTTTCTACTGGTGATGCCTCTCCCTATGCATCCCAGTATCCCCCCAGCCCTCCTTGCTGCCCTCTCACATTGCTTGCCCACTTTTAGGTTATCTAATATGACTACCCCCACGTCCCTTTCCATTTTTGTTGTTGTTAGTATCTCACCACCCATTATGTACTCTTCCCCTGGATTTTTGTTTCCCAGGTGCATTATCTTGCACTTCTTAGCATTGAATCTAAGCTGCCATACATTTTACTATTCCTCTAACCTTGCCAAGTCCCTTCTCATCCTTTCCACCCCACCTTGTGCATCAACTCTGTTGCAGATGGTTGTGTCATCTGCAAAGAGACATACTTTTCCTTCCAGTCCCTCTGCAATGTCGCTTATAAAGACATTGAAGAGGACCGGTCCTAATACTGAACCCTGCGGTAAACCACTAGTAACCCCCCTTTCTTCAGAGTGGACTCCATTTACTGTTACTCTCTGTGTCCTATTCTCCATCCAAATCTTTACCCAGGCTGTCATCTTGGGACCCACTCCCAGGCTGGCTAACTTGTATATTAATCTTTTGTGTTGGACTGTGTCAAATGTCTTGCTAATGTCTAGGTAGACCATGTCCACAGCCACTCCCTGATCTACTACTTTGGTCACCCAATCAAAGAAATCTATTAGATTTGTCTGGCATGATCTTCCCGCTCTGAATCCATGCTGCCTTGGGTCCTGTGCCCCTCTGACCTCTAGATACTCGACAATTCTTTCCTTCAGAAGTGATTCCATCATTTCCCCTATCACTTAGGTTAAACTAACAGGTCTGTAGTTTCCTGCTTCTGCCCTGCTCCCACTTTCGTGAAGGAGAATCACATCTGCCCTCCTCCAGTCCTCACGTACCACCCCATCCTCCCATGATTTCTTAAAGATGGTAGTCAGTGGTGTCAATAGTTCTACCCTTAGTTCTTTTAGAATTCTGGGATGAATCCCATCAGGTCCCATTGCTTTGTCCACCTTCAGTTTTAAGAGTTCTTTCAGAACCCTTTCTTCTGTAAATGGGCTGGTATCAACTTCTGTATCCAGAGTGTTTCTATTGTTTGTTTTAGGTACCTCCCCCTCTTCATTTGTAAATACTGAGCAAAAATATTTGTTCAGTATCTCTGCCTTTTCACAGTCACCCTCTCCCACACCCCCACTGCCCTTTATTAAGTCTCACTCTCCCTCCTTTAGTCTTTCTTCGCTCCCTGATGTACCTATAAAAGGTTTTATCCGCCTTCTTGACTGAGTTGGCTATCTTTTCCTCGGTTTGGGCCTTTGCTGTTCTGACTGCCTTCCCAGCTTCCTTTTGCTTTAACTGATACAATTCTCTGTCCTGCTCCTTCTGTGATTCCTTGTACTTCCTGAATGCTTTCTTTTTCTCTTGAACCTTCACTGCTACTTCCTTTGAGAACCATAGTGGTTTCTTATATCATTTTGTTTTGTTTATTTGCTTCATGCAAAGGCTTGTTACCTCTGTGATGGCAGTTTTTATTATTCCCCATTGTTCTTCCACCCCTCTTTCCTTCCCATTTGCTAGTGCATTCCTTAAGCACTCAGCCATTTTGGCAAAGTCAGCCCTCCTAAAGTCCAGTACTTTTGCCTTTGTATAGCTTGACTCTATTGCCATGTTTATTGTGAACCATACTGTTCGATGGTTGCTAGTTCCCAGATGGCTACCCACTTCTACATCTGTGATCCTCTCTCCATCTCCATTTGAGAGAACCAGGTCTAAGATTGCTCCCTCTTGAGTGGGTTCCAATACTAGTTGTCTAAGGCATACCCCCTGTAGAGCATCTAGAATAACCCCACTCTTAGAAGTGACTGCTGCAACTGCACTTCTGTTAACATCTGGCATATTCAGATCACCCATCAGCAATATCTCTCCTTTTTCTGCCATTCAAGTATACTTTCTATCATTTCATTGTCCACTTCCTCCCCCTGAGATGGGGGTCTGTATACAACCCCTGTGCGGATTGTGGTGCCATTGCCTGTCTCCAAAGTGACCCACAGTGCTTCTTCTCCTCCCTGTTTACCCTTTTGTTCTGTTGCTTTGATTCCTTCCCTTATGTAAACAGCTACTCCTCCTCCTCTTTTACCCTCCCTGTCCCTTCTATAGATAGTGTATCCAGGTATTTTCACATCCCAGTCATGGTTTGTGTGTACCATGTTTCTATGACTGCCATGATATCCAGATGTTCCTTCTCCATCAAGGCCACTAATTCAGAAAACTTTTTACCCAGACTACGGGCATTGGTACTCATTGCTCTCCATTTTTTGATGGCTTTACCTTCTGTGGCAGCATCCCCCACTGACCATTCCACCTCAGTCTTTTTCTCATTTAGTACCCTGTTTTTTTAGGGAGAGGCTGGGATTTTTCTGCTGCTTATCAGTGCCTCCCCCCTTGACTAGATTAAAAGCTTTCCAATGAAGCATTAAACCAATCACTCAAAAGACTTGTTCCCTTCCTGGACAGATGCAGACCATCCTGCCAGTATAGGCTGGTGTCCCTCTAGGTGGAACCCCAGTCCCCAATGAAGCCAAACCCCTGTGCTCCACTCCATTTTTTCAACCATTCATTAAACTGCATGGTGCAAAGTACCCTCGCCTCACCCATGCCATTGACAGGTAGCACCTCTGAGAAGGATACTGTGTGTGCTACTTGTCTTAGACCCCTCCCAGGCTCTACAAAGTCCTCCTGCACTGCTCTAATCTCATGATGAGCCAAGTCATTTGTCCCTAGGTGGACAACAATGTCCAGCTCAGACTCCCGTGCAGCTGTTCTTGTGATCCTGAAGATGCGCTTCCTGTCCCTTCAAGCCATGGCACCAGGCAGGCACCTTGCTTCAGTTTTCTCTGCTTCCCCTAGTTCTATCCCCCTTAAAAGTGAGTCCCCCATCAGGGGTTGCTTCCTTTCCCTGTGGTGGCCTCTGCCTCCTTTCTGTGGGCCTCCCCTGTGACAGTTGTCCTCATCCTCCTTAGTCTCCTCTGCGGGTGCATCCATAGGGGAACTATGCTCCCCCAGAATGGTGTATGGATTGTGGAGTGGAGTGGAACAACTGACTGGATGTGCCTCTGTTCCACCATCTTCACCCTCCTTGAGCCCACTGTGGTCCAACTGCTGTGCTTTCTTTGCAGCCTCTGAGGTAGTGGTGGTGGGTCTGGTGCTCCCTGGATAGGAGAGGTTCCCTAACTACTGTCCAGTGTGGCCTGGGGGAAGGTTCCCCTACTACTGTCCAGTGTGGCCTGAAGAAGGGCAAATTCCTCCCTCTGGGCAGAGAGTTGTCTGCAAATAGGGCAGCATCTCAGCCTCCAGAAAGACTCCCAGAAGACTGCTGCCCCACAGCCATTACATTGTATCCATGTTTATCTACTTTTTGTGTGTGTGTGTGTGTGTGTGTGTGTGTGTGTGTGTGTATGATTGGTTTGTTATATAGAAATATATATATTATACAATGTGTATGCTTATATTGTCAGTGCAGTGTGCTAGAGAGGATATGACAGTGATATGCACCTTGCACTCTTGAGGAAATGATGTCAGAACCCCAGGTATAAAGGAACTATTTCCAGGGGTGGTGAGGTGAGGAGTGGGCAGGGTTTGGGCCTAAACTGTGCCCTCACGGAACAATCAACTAAAAGCTCTGACCCGACTCTGTGATGAGTGCCTTCCTGTCAGCAAGATGCCCTACAAGACAATTTGTATAAAGGGGATACAAGATTTGTTTCTGCAGAGCGCAGTGAGGTTACAAAGTAGGTTATCACAGTAGTAGTTCTAGTAACATCAAAGCCTTTGTCCAGTATATAAATGGAAGTAAAATGGCAGAGAGGATTGAGTCTCTGAAAACAAGGAATGGGGGATAACAAATGAAAGAATCATGGGAGATGAGACGCTGAATTAATACTTTGCTTTAGTGTTTTCAAGAGGTACTAAAGGTAACTTCCTGAACGGGGGAGGAGGGAAGCGTTTCAATAGGGATGTCAGAAAATATATTCTTACAGAAATAGTGGTGACGGACTGTAGCATGCTTCTGAAGGAGGTCATCAGGGCTGAGCCAGTGGGAGGGTTCAAAAGGGGATGGGGCAGTTACATGGGCATAGTGCAGAAGGGGGCACACTGGAGGCAGGGAAGTGGGAAGGACTGATGAGGCACAGTCCAAAGATTTTACGAGTTTAGTTAGACTGACTGGGCTGCTTGGCCTTTTCTTGCCATCATCTTCTATGCTTCTACCTCACAATCACTGTGGAGCAAAGGTAATAACTGTCAGGGCCCCTTGCAGTACTCTTTCAGAAGTTTGTCTGGATAGGTGTAATGCTGGAGGACTGTAAATGGCTAATGGTGTCTCCAATTCTAAGAAGGACCAAAGATTTACCCTTGCAACTACAGTATAGGCCAGTCAGCTTGACATCAGTGCTGGGCAAGGTCTGGAACCCATTATCAAGGACAGAATAATGAAGCACTAGGTTAAGGCCAAGGTTCTCACCATTTTAGTATGGCTTTACACGGGGCTAATTGTGCCAATCCAACTAGGTCACCTCATTCAAGGTGGTAAGCAGGGAGATGGACAGGAGCTGGGCCCCTGATATAGTCTAACTTGACTTTAGGGACCGGTAGTATAGTCTAGAGGTTAGACTGATGAGCTGTGAATGAGCTTGATAGATCCAACAGACCTGGGTTTTATTCCCACAACCGCCACTTGCTTACTGTGTGACTCTGAGCAAGTCACTTAACCTCCCCAGTGCTCCCAGATCACCCCTGAAAACAGGTACTTGTACCCAGTGGGCCTTACCCAGTTATCAAAGACTAAAATGAATAAATAGCAAGGCCTTTAAAACTGTGGCACATGAAAGGTTGTTTTGGAAAAGTGTACCAGTGTGGTAGTTGCAATGCATACAGAAGGTGATCTGCTAACTCACTTGGGAGCAGGAAGTAGAGGGTTGTAGTGGATGGGCATTACTTTGAATGGAGCAGGTTACAGATTGGTGTCCCTTGGATTAGTGCTGGGTTCACGGCAGTCCAACATTTTTATTAATGATCTGAAATCTGGGGACTTCCTTAGGCTGGTTCATCTCTCTGATGACACTAAGCTGACCAGGGTGGTGAACTTTCTTCAGAATGGAGACAATCATTAGGAAGACTTGAACAAACTGAGCTATTATGTGACTCCTGGAACCTCCAATGTACCTAAATGCAAAGTACTACACTTAGGAACGAAAAACAAAGTAGGATCTACACGCTTTTGGGCTCCTCGTACTGTAGTGGAGGAGCAAATGTACCTGGGGATCCTAATAGACAAGAGGATGAAATATGACAGGCAGAGTGTGGCTGATGAAAAGAGGTCTGTCAGGAATGCTTGGATGCATTTTAGGGGAGTGACCAGTAGAGCAGGAGAAGCTGTCCTGCTTCTTTACAAGGCACTGCAATGGTCCCACTTGTTGTAGTATGTGCTTTTCTGGGCTACTCAATACAAAAGTGACATAAAGGCAGCTGAGATGTACAATGGTGTGCCACCAAAATGATTAGGGATATGGAAGACAAATGCTCTGACTAGAGGCTGAGGACCCCTAACATGTTAACATTGGAGAAAAGGTGGATGTGAGAGGAGATTAAATTAGTTTCTGCATATTCAATGGCCGTCAACAATATTGGGCAGCGATGTTTGATCTTGTGTCCTCCAGCAAGACACAAAGACACAGCCAAAAGCTCAGAGGTGGTAAGGATAGAGGAAATGTTGTCATTCACAATTCCCAGAGGAGGGTGAATCTATGGAACAGCCTATGTGTTGAGACAGTAGACCTTCAAGGTGAACCTTCATAAATGCTTGCTTACCAAGGGAATCACCAGATACCCTGCATAACTGAGTGGGTAGGGAATCTCAACAGTGTAGTAACTGTCTGCATAGCGTACTGACTCATACCAGGTTACAAGGCATTGGGCAGACATGATGAACTTAAATTACTATTTTAATATATGCACTTTGTACTACTGTATGTCATATCTGAATAATATGGTTTCACAGTCTGATTGTGCACATACAGTAAGTTTTGAAGAGTAAAACAGTTTTACCTTTATAGACCCATACACATTGTTATTTATAATTTCTGATTAAGAAAGGCACACTTAGCCTAAGCTTGTTTCCAGGTGTGTCATGGGAGCACGATGAAGTTAAGGCTTGCTTATGTTCACATAGTATGCACGTGGTGGTTGTGGGATTCAAACCCAGTTCTCCAGGTCTGCAGTTCAATGCCCTCAATCACTATAGTGTACTGCCTCCCTGTGCACCTTGGCCAAATTAATGTAAATTTTTGGTTGCTTTTCTTATTTTCAGAGTTTTTGATGACAGTGTAAATCTGATCAAGCAATACATGGCACTGTATTTTGTTATACATTTGAGCTGCAGATTTCTGAGTTTGCTCCCCAGAGTATTGTAAATATATAAATTTGACGAGAGGTTGAAAAATATATATCCATGGATATATTATGCAAGAATAGAAAGTAATTTTACCTTCATTATCTTAAAGGTTAATGTACAGTATTTAAAAACACAATGTACTGAATGCACATTGCTGAGTTATTTGTATGCCCCTGTGCTCATTACACATGAATTAAAGCCACCATTACAGTTCAAATACTATTCTATATGCCACAAGAGAAGGACTAATTATTGTGATATGTATCAGTAGTTTTTAATGCAAGAACAACATTGGAATTAGCATTTTGGGAGGCACAAACAGTTTCTACTTGTACTGTAAATGGATGCCTGGGGTGCTTGCTATTGAGAGACAGAGTTGTGAATGCAAGCCCCAGTGGCATTTATTCACAGAGGTGCCAGCCAGGATGTAATGTAATACCTTTCAGTATTGTTGCAAAATGTTGCAGTATGATGCAGGAAAAAGTGTACTTCAATGGCTATTAGCTCTTTTGTCATGAAGTATTTTGTGACATGTCACTTAATTAGTAATACACATGAACAGGAATAGACCACGGTAGATATCGAGAAAGCTGCTACTGTTCAAAAGTAACAGAAGATATAGACACGTGTTTCGTCCCTACCAGGACTCATCAGTATGCCTGGCCTGTTTGACACGTGTCTATGTCTTCTGTTAGCACCTTTGCAACTGTGTGAGAGGCCTTTCGCACCATGCAATTTGCTTAAAGTTGGACCAGCATAACATTCTGTGGTGATTTACATGCAGCCCATGATGCTTTGTATTGTGGGGCATGTGTGATTTTGTATTTTCTTGAAACTTGGCTTCCCAGCCAAATGCCCTTTTGGGTAACCCTTGCCCCAGTGTTTACGCACAGAGGTTCTTTTGTCTTTAAATAGTTTTTATTTTAATGGGTTCACCACAATATATCCCAGGCACACTGCCTTAGGGGTAGCTGGTCCATTTCACTGGGGTGTCAAACAGACGAGGCATACTGATGAGTCCTGGTGAGGACGAAACACGTGTCTATGTCTTCTGTTAGCACCCTTTGCAAACTGTGTGAGAGGCCTTTCGGCACCATGCAATTCTGCTTAAAGTTGGACCAGCATAACATTCTGTGGTGATTTGCATATGCAGCCCATGATGCTTTGCATTGTGGGGGCATGTGTGATTTTGTATTTTCTTGAAGCTTGGCTTCCCAGCCAAATGCCCTTTGGGGTAACCCTTGCCTCAGTGTTTACGCACAGAGGTTCTTTGTCACTTAATTCAAAGTGTTGCATTCCATCCTGGCTGGCTCTGCTGCATGATGTTAAAACCTATGTTTAAAATCTGGATTGTGCATTGGCACACAAATTGGTGGAGTTTACGGGTTTATGAGTGTGTGCATGGGGGTGTTGTAAATTTAGAGTTATGCACATTTCATCGGGAGGCAGTATAGCGCAGTGGTTTAAGGCTCTGAGCTGCAAATCTGGAGACCTGGGTTTGAATCCCACAGCCCCCACTTGCATACTGTGTGACCATGAACAAGTCATTTAACTTCCCTGTGTTCCCAGGTCACACCTGTAAGCAAGCTTTCAGCTTAGTGTGCCACTCCTGGTTAAATAATTAAGAAAAAAAAAAGTAATGTGTGGTTAACTAGCGAAAACCGAAGCATTTTATGTCTCAATTCAATTGGGCAATCTCCATATAAAACAATAAAATCATTCGTATCACATCCCTGCCCCTAACACCACCATCTCCACAAATCCTTGCAGGAGTTATAATAAATCAAACAGCTTCACAGACAGAGGCACAGCAATAGACAATGTGCCTTACTTAATGTGACATCAATGGAGGGAAGGCAGAGTATTAAAAACATTCTGCAGTTAATCCAATTAGTTAGACATCTGTATATACTTGTTCTTCCATATCTGAATGTGACCATCTTTGCAGTAGATAGTGGCAGTCATATGGTGTAGACGAAGGATGATGCATATTCCAATCATGCATCTTCTTTTGCCACACACACACACACACACACACACTCACACACACACACGCGCACACACTATATTTGGTGGTGAGTCATGTGCTTGACAAACATACACAGTTAAACGAAACACTTGATACTGTATGGAACATTACTAATTATGATCAGCATTCTCCCAAATGCTGTGAACTCCAATCCTCAGTCATTATACTGCAGAAGTAAAATGCTCATCAACCTTGCTCAACTGAAAACATTTTCACATGACTGAACTTTATCTTTTATACGGTGGAGAGACTCATGGAACAGAAACCCATGTTTGGAGCTGTGGAATCTGAGGGTGTGGACTATGGTAAATACACTAGCTGTCTTTGAGGCAGTGGTGTGCTTTGCAAAAGCTAGTTATGTCTATCCGCTAGGCTAAAGATGCACATGTGACCATAAAGGTTGCAAACCATCTAATCTTGTGCTGTGCCCTGTCCCAGACTCCCCAGTTATTCATGTGAATCTGACCAGGCTGCAGCACAGTTTCAGAGTTCCTGATTTCAGCATTTTAAAGTTTATTCAGTTTGAACCTCAAGGTAAATTTTCATTCTAGCTTTGTACTCTTAATTGCTGCCAGTTATTATGAATAGGCTAATTTCTACTAATTTCTGTTAAATGACATAGAGAATAATGGCTGGGTAGGGGATTATAATGAGAATTTTTCACACACAGGAGATGTGGGATGCCATATAAACCCCGAGTGTGAAGCTCGAAGGGTTAATAAAGGCATCCCACACTGAGGGTGTGTGTAAAATTCAAGTTTTACACATCTATCCAGCCTTTATTTTATATAATTTGCTGGGATAGTTTTTTCACCACAGCAATTATATGAAATAAAGATATCCCTAGGGAGCTGTGGACTGTTTGGGTTTCAGTGCGGGCTGTGGCGCATGATAAAAACTATTACTTGTGTTTTTGTTTTTTTTTGTTAAGCAGTATCATTTTTTAGGGGCCGTCCCAGTGGCACTGAGGGTTGAGGTGCTGGACTCCACACCTCACACCACCCTGGGTCTCCAGGGGTTGGCAGGGGAGGGATAGGATTGAGCGTCCTGAGGACCGCTCGCCTATCCCGGGGAGGGATCCGGGGTTTCACCACTCTGTAGTGGCCCCTGGTGATGATGGGGGGCACTACCAGAGCAGTGTACAGCATGGCGCAGAGCACAGTGGACATTGCCACTTAGTGCCCGGGTGTCATTGCACATCCACGCTCTGAGGGGAAGCTAATGGAGGAAAAACATCAGGGGCGATCTCGGCAGCTCATGGCCATACCCCACACCACCAAACCCGAGAGAGGCACCTATCCAGGGCAAGGCGAAATGTTGGCCCATCCATGGTTCTGTGGGTTTGAGTGGCCTGCGTGCACAACTGGGTCAGAGGGTACAGGTGACGGCAGCTGGAGATAGTGGGGGTCAACTCCGCCGAAGGTGGAAAAAAGTGTTAAATGAGAAAAAAAAAAATAGTACAATTTTTTAGCATAGTTATTTATTTCTTTATTTAATTAACTCACCACTGACTTGGAGTGTGGGGAACTGCGTCGCACTGGGGAATGGTGGCTGGCACTGAGGAATGGAAGAGCGGTGGCTGCGCACACTCAGAACAAGGGAAACTGGGTGTGTGTTCACCATTATAACTGGCAGGTTATAGCGGTGAATTACAACCTGATTTACCTTAGGGAAACAAGATCACCAGTAATTATAATACTATTCACCTACTGTATATATAGATCTTTCCTACCACTGGCCACCCCTCATCTACTGGAGACCAGCCACAAGTTGGTTTACATTGTGTTTTTCAGTAGGATTATTTTAGGTGCTATACCTTTAAGGAATGCTCATGCAGTTTACTGTTTTAAAAAAATGTGCCTTTAACTCCCTTAGTACATGTTTGCTCTGTTACCAGAGATGGGCATGAGCCCTTGTGTGTGTGTGTGTGTGACCACAATCCAGCAGTCACAAATTACACTATGCACTCCCATGTTTGTGCAGTGCTTCCCTGGCAGTGAGGCACTCACCGACCACAGGGACTTGCACCCTGTAAGCACCCGGAGCCACTATCAGCAGCCCCAGGTCTAATGTGCACATCCTCTGCTATGATGGTTACAAGGGAGCAGAAATTATCAATTTTTAAGGGCCACCAGTGGTTTGTAAAGGATGGGGGGGGGGGCTATTCAAACATATCACCAGACTTAAAAGGATACACTATTCACATCCCAGACCCCATGATTGTTTATTTGTATTTTACTCACCATCTCTCTCCATCAGTTTGAGTCATGTAAATCTCCTGAACATTGTCCTCATGCACACTGCTATGCGCGAGTGTCTGTTCCCTTTGTTCCTTTCGTATCATCTCCCTCTGTCTCGCTCAGTCTAGTCTACTGGGCATGGCTCTCATTCACGCTGCTATGCATGAGTGCTTGTCTTCTACTTTCTGCCCATTTCCTCCCACCTCACTAGTTCATGCAAGGGGTATCAGGCATTACCAGATTTGCACTTCTATGCATGAGCACATTTCATGAGCACCGGGCCACTGCCATCAATTACGTCATGATGCAGCAGGATCATGCATACACACTGCTGCAAATGCTGCCATCTTGGTCAAGATGGCAAGTGGATTTAACAGCGAGGGTGTACTAAGTGTATTCAGCCTTGAGCCAGTGTAATTGAAGGCACAACTCCAAAGTCTTGATCTGTCTGGCTGTAGTAGTGCATATGTAACAACATATTGCTCCAGGCCCTGGAGGTGCCAGTCATTTGATACAAGACATGCTACAGTATATCAATGGAAGGACCAGGAAGTGCTGCAAATTGTGTCACTTCCAATGCCCATCTTGGGGCCAGATACTGAATGACTGCAGTGTGCTAACCAGGAAGTGATGCAATTCACATCACCTCTGGCCATCATTTTGTTGGCATGATGTGCACTTTTCCTCTAATACACATCCATAGTAAAGCCCTTTGTCTTTCACTGTAAGCACTATGTGTTAGGTTGAACATTTCTGAGACCTCTCTTTGCTCCTCTGCAGCAACACAAAGCTTCCCTACATCACACAATCATGCCATACGATACTATATGTGATTTTATATATATATATATATATATATATTAACGTGCTACCATAGTTAGGGTTGAGTAGCACTTTTAAGGTTAAAGGGTAAAACTTTGCACCTTAATAACTTTGCCACTGTTTAACGGATTTGCCTGAAATTTGGTATGCACAATTGGGCATGGTAGATTTTGGGATCTGCCAACTTTCGTACCAGTTGGATTTACAGGTGTGGCGTTACTAAGCAACAACGAATTGTGCAATTATGCTTTTTTGCGATTTCTTTGCTCTCGCCTACAGGTCGCAGGGTTTGCGCGATCTGTCCGAAAACTTCAGAGAACATGCGGCCAGGGTCCCCAATGTGCCTTTTGAAGATTTCGTGAAAAAATATTAAAAGGTTCAAAAGCAATTCAAAAAACAAGTTACCATTATAAGTCAATGGGAAAAGTTAACAAAAAGTTTGAAAGTGTCACAAATGCAGTTTTTACTTTTGCACATGGACCTTTTACTTTCGCAAATCTACCATTTTGTTTTCAGTTGGTGATCAGAAAAATGCTTGCCAATTAAATTTGGGACCCTCTAGCAACCTAATTCTTTTTGTATTCACCTAGTCGAAGCCTGAGGATGCTAGCCATGTCTTTATTTTGGGGTGAAACACCCCTGAAATATGATTTTCAAATTTCTGGAAAAAGTACTTTCGCAAAGTACTTTCGCACATGTGACTCTTTCATGCTGTTTTGTGAAAGCTTTCACAAAGTTTGACAGTACTTTTCCAGACTATGGCCAGAATGACAGCAGTTCTTTGTCACCCTGCTGCAAAAGAACTGTTTGGTCTTTTGGACTGAAATTTGGAGAGACGGCAGCCAGCATCACACAGATGTGCCTTTCACTGGTTTGGGGTTTGGTGAAAAAATATTGCATGGCTGCAAAGTTACAGTACTCCGAAGTTGGCATTTTTTCCCATAGACTAACATGGTGGCGTACGCTGCGCCTTTTGGGACTCGTGTCTCAAAAACGGTGTGAGATACAGATTTTTTGTCACAAGTTACATAGCCCTATGGGCTATGTAATGCAAAATGGTAGCCAGAAAAATAATAATTTCTGTGAAATTGAAATTTTTTTTCTACGTTGTGTGGTTGGTGATATATTACCAATGAAGTACTTCCAATGCTCGTTTTAAGCTTCAATCCCCATTACAATACATACATTCTTTGTACACACTGTGTTTCTGTATGCGCCTGTTTGGAAAACACAGGGTATGTGCTTCCGTTACTGTTATAGTTACTGTTTCCACTTGCGTTTATATTCCCCTTTGCGTTACCGTTCCCGGCTATGCCACCATGTGCATTACCCTTTTGCGTTCTCATTCACGCTTGTGTTACCATGTGCACCACTGTTTGCACTTCTGTTTGCGTTGCTCTTCCTGTTACTATGCCACAAGACGTGGCCCTTCCTGCCGCCACATTACATTCACTATTCCTTGTCATCATTCTCAAAAAGAAGGGAAATTAGAGGCAAAAAACTCTGTTTAATGCATTAGTTAGGGTTGTTCCACAGTGCCAAAAGCAAGGAAGTTCGGTGTTAGGGTTGCAATCCCCCCTTGGACCCCTCCGCCCACACCCCCAACCGGCATCGGGGTGCACATTGGGGTCATTGGTCCTAACTGTCACCACATTCTCCTATACCTCTGCTTCTTCACACATGTCATGGGGTGAGAACTAGGGCCGGTGACCCCAATGCGCATCCTGATGCCGGTCGGGGTGTGGGTGGGGGTCCAAGGGACTTTCAACCTAACACGATTTCTCGCTTTGTTGCGTGGAACAACTAACTAATGCATTAAATGGACATTTTGCCTCTAATATATATATATATGTGTGTATATATATATATACATATATATTATATATTATGGTAGCACGGTAGTGCTACCATAGTTAGGGTTGAGGAGCCATTTCTATGTTAAACCCCAAAACTTTGCACCTTAATAACTTTGCAACCATTTGATGGATTTGCCTGAAATTTGGAATTTATGATCAAGAACCATAGGCCTTGGGATCTGCCAAGTTTTGTATTGGTCAGATATACGGCTGCGGAGTTATTAAGTGTGATCTGTGCGCGTGTTTACGCTTTTCTGGAATTCTGAGGTCGCGCCTACAGGTCGTACGGTTTGTGTGACTGGCCCAAAATCTTCAGGGAACATGCAGCCGGGGTCCCCAATGTGCCTTTCTAAGATTTCATGAAAAAATATTAAACGGTTCAAAAGTTATTCAAAAAACAGTTTCCCATTATAAGTCAATGGGAAAAGTTAACAAAAAGTTCAACACTTTCGCAAATGCATTTTACTTCGCAAATGGCGCTGTTACTTCTAAATCGGCCATTTTGTTTTCAGTTGGTGATCAGAAAATGGTTGGCATTTAAATTTGGGACCCTCTAGCAACCTAATTTTTTTGTATTCACCTAGTCGGGCCCTGAGGATGCTTGCCATGTCTTTATTTTGTGGTAAAACACCCCAGAAATATGTTTTTCAAATTTCTGGAAAAAGTACTTTCGCAAATTACTTTCGTGCTCATGAAAGTGTTGCAAATTTTTGCGAAAGCTTTCGCAAATTGCGACAGTAATTTTCTAGTCTGTGGGAAAATGACAGCAATTCTTTGGCACTGCACTGCAAAATAACCGTTGGGAGCTTTGGGCTGAAATTTGGAGGGAAAGCAGCCGACATCTCACAGATGTGCCTTTCAGTGATGTATTGAAAAAATATTACATGGCGGCAAAGTTATGGCACTCCAAAGTTGACAGTTTTTCCCATAGGATAATATTACGGCGCCCGAAGCATTACAGGAATCCTTTGGCACCCTGCTGCAAAATAATGGTTTGGTCTTTTTCCTGAAATTTGGAGGAAGACAGCCAACAGTACACAGATGTGCCTTTCAGTAGTTTAGTGAAAAATATCACATGGCGGCAAAGTTACGGCACTCAAAATTGATGGTTTTTCCATAGGATAACATTCGTACGCCGACACTTAACAGAAATCATTTGGAGCCCTGCTGCAAAATAACGGTTTGGTCTTTTTCCTGAAATTTGGAGGGAAGACAGCCAACAGCCACAGATGTGCCTTTCAGTAGTTTGGTGAAAAAACATTACAGGGAGGCAAAGTTATGGCGCTCGAACTTTCTTTTTCCCATGAGGATAACATTACGTATGCATGCCATCAGGGCCCATATTCTCGGAAACGGTGCAGATAAGGACTTTTCACAGAAAATTTCTTACCACCTCATGGGGCTGAGATTCAAATTAGCCAGGACAGTTGTAAATAATATGACTTTTAAATTTTTTTTCTACGTCGTACGGTTCCTGAGATATAATGTATTTAGTATTCCAAGATCTCATTTTCTGCGCCGATACTCATTATTTTGCATACATTATTTGTACTCACTGTCTTTCTCAATGCAGGTTTTGGGGAAAACCAGCCTGTGCGCTTACATTACTGTTACTGTTGCCCTTTCCGCTTCGCGAATCAGTACAGTTTCACTTACCATTGGCGTCTAGCCACCATGTGCATTATCGCTGCGCGTTTTCATTTGCGCTTGCGTTTCTGTTATTTTTGCCATTTCTGTCTACAGTACTGTTTATCTTACTGTTTCACTTTACATCACCATGCCCATTGACATTTCTGTTTGCAGGCACCATGTTACTATGTGACAACACATCACGTGGCAGACCATTCCCGTCTACGCCACCATGTGCGTTACCCTTTCTGTTCTCATTTGTGCTTGTGTTACCATGTGCGCCACTGTTAGCATTTCTGTTTGCATTGCTGTCCCTGTTAGTATGCCACAACATGGGCCCCGCGCTCCCGCCGCTGCATTACATTCACTATTTCTCGTTATCATTCTCAAAAAGAAGGGAAATTAGAGGCAAAAAACTCCATTTAATGCATTAGTTAGGGTTGTTCCACAGCGTCAAAAGTGAGGAAATTCGCTGTTAGGGTTGAAAACCCCCCTTGGACCCCCCCAACCGGCATTGGGGTGCGCATTGAGATTGTGGGTCCTAACTCTCACCCCATTCTCCTATACTTCTGCTGCTTTACACATGTCATAGGGTGAGAGTTAGGGCTGATGATCCTAATGTGCACCCCAATGCCGGTTGGAGAGGTGAGGGTCAGGGGGTTTTCAACCCTAATAGTGAATTTCCTCTTGACGCTGTGGAACAACCCTAACTAATGCATTAAACAGAGTTTTTTTGCCTCTAATATATTATAGAGGTGCAGTCACGCCCATATATTTAGGGTTGAGTAGGCACTTTACTGTTAAACCTCAAATATTGCATGTTAATAACTTTGCAACCGTTCAACGGATTTGCACAAAATTTGGAATGCACAGTCTGGTATGGTAGATCTCTTGATTTACTAAATTGCGTTTCAGTTGAATATATGATTTTTGTGCAGCGAAGTGGCAAAAAATGCACTTGTCACCACTTTTGCGCATTTTTTGTCCGTGGCGTGGGCGGACACTGTGTGGTCTATTAATCCAAAACTTGGGACATAGAAATAGCTTGGGCCAGGGAACATGCTGTCATTTGTTTGATGAAAAATATTAATCTGTTCAAAAGTTATTACAATTTGAAATTCCCATTATATCCTATGGGAAAATTTATGTATTTTTGGCAATGTTAATGAGAAAGACCAGATGGCCCAAATTGGGATGACCATATCTCAATCACAGTTTGGTCTTTTTACTTGAAATTTGCAGGATGTTGAGAGGATGTCATAGAGATGTGAACTATGCATTTTTTCCATAGGATTACATTGTAGTCTGTGTCATGACTTTTGGCCCCATTATCTTGGAAACAGGCGAGATGCAGACATATATATATATATATATATATATATATATAGAGAGATACTGTATTATAGTGGCACAGTAGTGCCACTATACTTAGGGTTGAGTACCCCATTTTAGATTAAACTCTGAAATTTGGCAGCTTGGTAAAATTGCCACCTTATGATGGATTTGCCTGACATTTGGCATGCATGGAGTGGTACTATAGATCTCTGGATCAGCCAAGTTTCATAATTGTCGGATATACAGTTGCAGAGCTACATAGCTCCATAGAATGTGGTAATTATGCATTTTTGCGCATTCTTTGCTCGCACCATCAGGTCACACAGTCTTTGCGACCGGTCCGAAACCTTCAGGGAACATGCAGCCAGGGTCTTCATTTTGCCTTTCAAAGATATCATGGGGGGGCGTGGCCTGGCTCCATGCAAGATGGCAGCTTAAGATTTATGCTCCGTACTGACTATTTGATCCAGCATCATTTTCATCGCATCTAAAACAACATCATAATATTTTGGGGGTAAACACGAAGATTAGTGCCTCCGCTACCTAATCGATATCTGTTTTCTCCGGTTTGGACAACTTCCTTTCTGTTTTGCAACTCGGCTGCTCTGCAGAGACACAACAGCAGCAACCTTTACCATGGCCTTCTCTACTTTACAGAAAGACCCCTTAAAAAGTATAGAAGATATGTTCAACAAACTTTCACTGGATATGCAAGATCTAAAATCCACTACACAGCTTAATACCCAGACTATGGAAGCTATAAACTCCAGAATGGCCTTTACAGAAAACAAGGTTCATCTTAATGAAGACACAATACAAGATCTTAAATCTACAATACGATCTCAAGACCGCACCATTAAAGAACTGCAAGCCAGAATCGACGATCTAGAAAATAGGAATCGTAGGAACAACCTTCACTTTTTTGGATTCCCGGAAGACATAGAAGCCGGTAATACCACGGTATTTCTTCAGCGAGTGCTGCCACAAATCCTCGGTCTTCAGCCTGATACAGACCTTACCATAGCGCTCACACAAATCTCTAGGCCTAAACGCCTACAGATCATCGCCCTAGACCGATCATAGCTAAGTTTTGAACTATGCTACAATTGAGATCATCTTGCGCAAAGCTAAAGATATCGGTCAACTCTCCTGGCAAAGTCTCAATATTTATATTTATCGGGACTTCTCCAAAGTATCAACAAAGCGTAAAACTTACACTCCTGCCAGGCGTATCATGCATCAATTGGGCCATCGCTTTTCTCCGAAACCCTGCCATCATGAGAGTCTTCAAGGTAACTCCTACCAGGACTTTAGCAATCCTGAATCTCTCACAGCATTCTTACAAAGTTATACTATTAAGGCCCACAACTTCTCAGCCTCTGAACAAGTGCAACGCCGTAATGACTTTCACAACACTAACAGTGCTGTTACAAGCGATAAGGTTGTACATTCCTCTAATTCCAATGGGATATTAGTCTCCTCAAATCCAATCTCATCTGATCCATCATCTAATATTAACTTGCCCTCTGCCATACCAAACGATCTTTACCCAAATTCGGATCAACCTTTTAATTTTAAAGAAAGCAATACCTCTCAAAATAAAACCTCTTCTATTCCCGGAATTGCAGTTTCTAATAGGTATCTACCCTTACAGAATTTATCTACCTCGAGCGATCTCATGCTACTCAACCAAATGCAACAGAGGATTGTGATCTGGATGGTACTTCCGGGACTTGTAGCGTGGGCAATTCCCCTATTAAAAACTCTGAGCCTCCTAAGAAAAGACGTCGGGGAAAGAATAAACAGAAAGGGGATACACCTCGTAAACATTAATAATTTAAATTTTTCATCTACAACATTTGTACGGTTCCTTGGATCTAATTATAATGAGCCTTATGTTGCTGTGGTCACCTGCGTTACAACCACTATGTTGTATATCACCACCACAATGTGACTGCAGTGATGCTTTTACACCGTGCCAGTTATGTTATGGACAACATCACTATATCTTCCTCTGTGGATACATTTACCTCGGATGATTTCGCCTATAGAAATCCTGTTGGTTAATCAAGCAATTGCAGATAGTTACTGGGAAGCACCACTGCAGCAGGGAAAATCTTTCTTTGTTGAACTTGAACTTTCCATGGGAAATATTAAAAGATATCATGAGATTGGCGTATATTATATAATATATTACTTCTGCTTTAACTTACTATAATGTGTACATTAATATTAGATTTATTGCTCCTAATTTTTTTTTATTGTAGTCATTTATAATAATCATTGCATCTATTGCACTTTATAATACTGTGCACCTATAATAGTACTCTTACATTGTCGCTAATTGAATATGTATCAATTCATTTAACAAATGATTTTTTATTTTTTGTTTTTTTTGGTAGCATTATAATTACCTCATAATATTTACCTCAATCATGTTAATTTATTATTTTGATGCTGGATTTATGTCTAGGTTAATACCGCACAAACTCACCCAAACAGGGTTAAAACCTTATTATTAATTCCCACTATTGGGCTTTATTCCACATTATAACTTATTTTCTTTTCTTTTTCTTCTCTCCTTCCCTCTTTCTAATATATACTTTTCTTTTTGGGTACTATAACCCACTGAACTTATATAATCTCTTCTTGTTTTGCTACGTCCTAGACAACTGAGAAGAGATCTTGGTCTTTAAAGCTGACACTGACCGACCTTTACTTCTCAGTTCATCGGAGATGATTCTTATTCTTGTTGTTATACAATACTGAAACATAATATTGTTACTTTTACAATATTAGAAGTGATCTGCAAAAAATATAAATTACAGAGATTTGTTTTTTTCCTTTATATAATTTTTATTCATAGCTCTGCCAGCAATGATTTTGTCTTTTGTATGCATTGTTCAATGACATATATACTCTTATTTTACTACCCTGGTGTATTTGAACCTCCTGACAACATTATTACTTACTCTCCACGAATATATTCACATATGACTGCTAATATATCATTATGTTCATGGAATGTCAGGGGACTCAATACACCAATCAACGTAAACAAATATTGAACTATCTTAAAAGCATAATATTCAAATTGCTTTATTGCAAGAAACCAAACTGTTAGATGCTGACAATCCCAGATTAAAATGTCAGTGGGTAGGTCAGGTATTTTGCCTCTGCCTCATCTAAAAGAGAGGTGTCAGCCATCCTTATCCATAAGAACTTGAAATGGGCGCCTACTACTATTTTAAAAGATTCAGATGGTAGATGGCTTATTATCACTTTTGATACTCCTCAGGGCCCTATATCTATAGTCAATATTTATGCCCCTAATCAGGACGACCCTTCTTTTTTTCAAAATCTCCTACAAACCTTAATTTCAACCAACTTAGTAAACTCACCCTTACTGATTGGTGGAGACTTTAATCTTGCTTTAGACAAGTATATGGATAGAAGTAACAACTCTCCAGATAGTCATCCCAAAAGTTCCGAAATTGTTTTACAATAAATGCAAGATCTCAGTCTAACAGATATATGGAGAACTCTTCATCCTAGAGACAGGGATTATACTTTTTATTCTTCTCGGCATCAAACCTATAGTAGAATTGATTACTTGCTCACATCTCCTTCTATTACTGCTAACGTTATTAGCTCTGAAATATTATCGTTAATTATTTCTGATCATGCTCCTGTTAAACTTTTGTTTAATTGGGGCTCCCCACCTACTAAGACTCCCCTTTGGCGCCTAGATCCTCTTTTATTAAAGAATCCTGAATTTTTCCCTTGGATTAGATCACAAATCACAGAATATTTGACTTTTACGATCCTAAGGATACATCTATGGGTATTACTTGGGAAGCACTTAAAGCCACTTTACGTGGTAAAATAATTGGGTTTTCGTCCCATAGGAAAAAACTTAGGGAACAACAGATTCATAACCTTGAAAATTTACTTAAACAAAAACAAACCAATATTTAAATTCTCATAAACCTGACCCTTCCTCATCCCTTCATCAGAAATTTTACAGCTCGTATGCAGGTTAACGAACTTATTTCCAGAAAACTGAATTAGCATTACTTAGAATAAAGCAGAAATATTGGGAAAGTGGGGAAAAGGAGTAAAATTCTAGCGTACAGACTTAGAATGCAACAATCTGAAGCTATATCAATGCTTTAAAGGATCATTCAGGAAAAATTTGTACTAGCCATGATTCTATCAATAATATAATGACCTCCTTTTACAAAATCTTTATTCTTCTCCACCTTCTACAGTTAATCCCTCTGAAATTTCTTCTTTTTAGATGAGCTTATCCTACCTCATTTGTCAGAAGAAGCTATACATAATTTAGACGCCATTCACTACAGAAGAAGTCAAAAATGCTATTCTTTCCCTTAGATCAGGTCGTTCTCCAGGTGAAGATGGCTTCCCTGTAGATTTTTATAAGCTTCTTATAGAACAATTAGCCCCTCTATTACGCAATGTATATGAAGAATCTACAGCCGCTGGACATTTACCAAAAACAATGACTGATGCTATTATAACTGTTATTCCAAAGAAAGATAAGGACACCACCAATCCTGGCAATTATCGTCCCATCTCATTACTTAATACAGACGGCAAAATTTTTGCCAAAATCTTATCTTCTCGCTTAGAACCATATATACCTAATCTAATTCATAGATCTCAGACTGGCTTTATTAAAGGGAGAATGGGCTCAGATCACTTACGCTCTTTAATTAATCTAATATATAAAGCAAAATCTCTCTCGTCTCCTGCAGTTGCTATTTCCATAGATTTCGAAAAAGCGTTCGATTCGCTAAAATGGGATTTTCTCTACCAAGTATTATCTCGATTTGGTTTCCCTAAACTCTTCTGTTCTTGGATCCAACTTATCTATACAAATCCTCACACTTGTGTGCTTACTAATTTCACATTATCTCAGTCCTTTGCATTAAAAAGAGGCACTCGTCAAGGTTGCCCTTTATCTCCTTCTCTTTTTATTCTTGCTCTCGAAACTCTTGCAATCTATCTCAAACTTAACAAAAATATTAAAGGTATTCCCTTTGGTAGTACATACTATTCATCTCTGTCTTATGCAGATGATATGCTTATTTTGTTAGAAAACTTTAAATTATCCCATCAATCTCTTTATAATTTACTTAATCGCTTCTCCTCTCTTTCTGGCCTATATGTCAATTATCAAAAGACAGAAATCCTCTCACTGAATGACCTCTGCGATTCTCTAATTAAGACTCACACTCAATTTAGATGGGCCACACAACATATCACCTATCTTGGCATTAAAGATTTCATCAGATCTGAGCAAGATTTGGGACCTAAACATATTACCATTATTAAATGAAGTCAAAAATAACTTGAACAGATGGAAGAATCTTAATTTATCTTTCCCAGGTAAAATATAGTGATCAAAATGAATATTACTCCAAAAATGTTATACTTATTCGCCTGTATTCCTCTTAAAATCCCTTCTCACTTCTTGTATAAAATTGATAAAATGATAGGTAATTTCTTATGGGAAGGACACATTCCCCGTTTCAGCCGTACTAAACTAAGGTCTCATTGGACTCGAGGAGGCTTCAGCCTTCCCTGGTTCAACGCGTATCTCTGGGCTTTTAGAGCTTCACAAACGATTAAATGGTTTACTAAACCAAATGGTAATATTCCCCTCTGGTATGATATGGAGGCATCACTATCTTCTGGACTAACTCCAAACAGCTTCATCTACTTTACTTCCATATCTAAAGCTAAACAAAATCCATCATCAATTCATCCATCTATTACTGGTTTAAGATGCATAAATGGTTAAACATTGATCCTACTCTATACGATATATTCCTATTTGGGGTAATCCAAAGCTTACATTGGAAAATAAACCCATATATTGTAAATCCTGGTTTCATAAAAATATCCTTTTTCTCAATGACATATTAATGGATAATAACAATGCTCTGGACTCTTTTAGCAACTTGCAAGCCAAATGGAAAATCCCTAAAACAGAATTCTGGAAATATTTACAGATTAGATTGGCTATCTCTCATATTGCGTTACAACACAACAACTCTCCAACAATGCATTCATACATTAATAGTTGGATAAAGATTCACAAAGGCCTAACTAGTACCATTTATAAAGCAATTAGGGATAAACTCCCTAATCAATCTCTCTCGGCTAGAAATAAATGGAATCAGACACTTCATATTGATATTTCCGACCTTCAATGGAATAATTGTTGGAAACTTTGTCATGATTCCTTTAAAGATGTACAGAACAAATTAATTCAATCTAAAATGTTGCATTTATGGTACAATACTCCAGCTCATTTATATAACATCGGCGTAGCATCTAATAGCAATTGTTGGCATTGAAATACCCCTGATAGGGATCTCTTACACTTATTATGGTCATGTAATCTTATCTCTAATTTATGGCATGTAGTACTTCAATTTGCTTCTAAGGTTATTGGCAAACCGATTCCATCGGATCCCAAATTCTGTTTACTTGGCATTTCTGATAATAGAACTAATTTAACTAAATATCATCACAAATGGATCCAGATATTGTTTATGCAAGTCAAAAGACTTATTCTAACTCGGAAATCTCAATTAATCCCTACCCTGACAGACATTTTAACGCATCTAACCCGTATCTCTTCTTTTGAGAGAATCTCTTACTTAATTACTGATAGACTTAGTGAATATTATCTTTGCTGGCAGAGCTATTTCAATTTTCTTCGATCATAACATATGTATACAGTTTCTTTTTTTTTTTATTTTATATGGTATCAATCTAATGCAGCTCCTTCTATCTTAAAGCTTCAATCTATAATCATTATTGTATATTCATTTCCTTTTTCTTTGTCACTATTTGTACTCTTACTTGGTATAGTGCCATTAGTACATATGTATGATGTGAATTCAGTTCAATACTCTTTATGATCTCTCTGAAGATAATATGCATATTTCTACCATATCTTTTACATCCTTTTTTTATATTGTAAATTGTAACTTTTATTTCTTATACATATTTTACCATATATAATTCTCTGTACTGCACTATATCTTGTTTATATAATCTCAATTAAAAGATTAACTGCAAAAAAAAGATATCATGAAAAAATATTAAATGGTTCAAAAGTTATTCAAAAAACAAGTTTCCCATTATAGTCAATGGGAAAAGTTAAAAAGTTTGACAGTGTCGCAAATGCAGTTTTTAGTGTCGCAAATGACCTCTGTAGTGTGGCAAATCTGCCATCTTGTTTCCAGTTGGTGGTCACAGAAATGCTTGGCATTTAAATTTGGGACCCTCTAGGGACAAAATTCTTGCTGTGTTCACCTAGTCGAGTCCTGAGGATGCTAGCCATGTCTTTTGGGGGGGGGTTTAAACCCCCAGAAATATGTTTTTGAAATTTTTGTAAACAGTAGTGTTGCAAAGTAGTGTCGCACATTTGACACTTTTGTGATTTTTTTTGAAAGCGTCACAAATCACGACACTACTTTGCGACACTATGCCCAAAAGAATAGGAAGTCTTTGCCACCTTGCTACAAAAGAACAGTTTGGTCATTTGGGCTGAAATTTGGAGGGACGAAAGCCAAGATCCCACAGATGTGCCTTTTTGTGGTTTGGTGACAAAATATTAGAGGGATGTAAAGTTACAGCTCTCCAAAGTTGATGATATTTCCCATAGGCTAACATTACGGCGTACTCTGTGCCTTTTGGGGCCTGTATCTCGAAAATGCTTCGAGATATGGACTTTTCATCGGAAAAATGTTTGGCCCCCTGTTCTAAGTGCAAAACTAGCCAGAAAAGTCAAAAATAATATGAGATTTTAATTTTATTTCTAAGTCATACGGTTCCTGAGATATAAGCAATTTAGTATTCCAAGTGTTAATTTTCTACTCCGAGGCCCATTATTATGCACACATTCTTTGTATTCACTGTGCTTCTGAATGCAGCCTTTGAGGAAAAAAAGGTGTGTGCATTTCCATTACTGTTACAGTTAGCATTTCCACTTGCGTTTCCTTAATCATTTGCATTAGCGTTCCCGTTTACGTCATTGTGTGCGTTACCATTTGTGCTTGCATTTGCATTTGTGTTACTCTTAACATTTGCATTTCCATTACTGTTTTTGTTTGCATTTCCTTTTGCGTCACCATGTGCATTACCATTTGTGTTTGCAAATGCGATTCAATTTGCATTTCCATTTGCGTTTCTGTTTCTTTTGGCATCATTGTTGGTGTTACTTAAGCATTTGCATTTCCTATTGCGTTACTGTGACTGTGTGCATTAAGATTAATGTTTGCATACGTGCTTGCATTTGCTTTTTACTTTGTGCTCCTGTTTCCTTTGGCATGATCGTTGGTGTAACCATAAGTGTTTGCATTTCCAATTGCGTTACCGTGAACGTGTGTGTTACCATTTGCGTTTGTGTAAGCGCTTGCATTTGCATTTCCATTTTTGTTACTGTTCCCTTTGGTGTCATCGTTGGTGTTACTGAAATTTGGAGGGTGTTGAGTGGATGTCCTGGAGATGTGAATTATACTGTTTACATGCTTTCCAAATAATTCACTGCAGAGATACTGCATGACGCAGTTAATATTTTGCTCATAGTGTTCTGCATGGTGCTACTACCTTTAAATTAATAGCGTAGGTAGCCATTGTGACTCGGAGGTGCCTTGCAGTGGCTTTGCATGTAGAACATTAACAGGTGTGGAATTATGCCACCCCGATGAATGAAACTTTGGTTCATTATGCTTAAATAACTTCTGAACTGTGTGTACAATTTATCTGGCATTTGGAATGTACAAAGATTTCTATTTCATCTTTCACTGTGCCATTTTTAGGTCGCTGGCACTTACGGTTGCTCAATTATATATATTATGTTGTTTGCTCATCGTGCTGTGTGACTGTTGAACGGATGTACACAATTCTGGACACATGGTGTGGCATGGTACATGTCTTCATTTAAAAATTTTCATTTCGGTCAATCATACAATTTTTGCACAGTCAAGTGACAAACAAATCACATGATGGGAGTGTGGGGCCTGATATTGGCTCCTGAGTACTGAGCCAGAGCCCAACTAAAGGGATACACATGAATGATATACCTACCTGATAACAGCTGCAGACAAGTTAGGACACTCAGGAGTTGCATGGTGTCAGCCAGCTAATACCCCCCAGAACAGGTATTGTACTGTATGTTGATTTTAGAGCTGCTGCTCAACTGAAGTGATGGATATGAATTTTATAGCTATGTGATATCAGATGGACACTAATTAGGACACTGAGGAGTTTAATGACATCAGCCAGGCAATGCCCTCCACCCCCCCAGAGCAGTTATTGGATCTTGAGTGCAGATCCACATCCTAAGTAAAGCCATGGAAACAAACATTGTACCTCTGTGATATTAGCTGCACAGAAGTTAGTACACTGAGGGTTGCACAGCCTCAGCCAGGCAATGCCCCTACCCCCTAGACCAGATATTGGATGTTGAGCACAGAGCCAGAGCCCAATTAAAGGCATACAAATAAATGGCATACCTCCCTAATACCAGCTGCACACAAGTTAGCACACTGAGGAGTTGCATGGGCTCAGACAGGCAATGCCCCCACCCTCCTAGAACAGGCATTGGATCCTGAGTATAGACCAGAACCCAACTAAAAGCATACACATGGGCTGTGTACCTCCCTGATATGAGCTGCACACAACTTAGGATTCTGAGGAGTTTCATGGCCTCAGCCAGGCAATGCCTCCACCCCCCGAGCATGTATTGGATCCTGAGTACAGAGCCACAGCCCAAGTAAAGGCATGGATATCAACTTTATATCTATGTGATACCAGCTGCACAGAAGTTAGGACACTGAGGAGTTGCATGGGCTGAGCCAGGCAATGCCCGCACCCCTCAGGCCAGATATTGGATCCTGAGTACAGAGCAAGAGCCCAACTAAAGGCATACACATGAATGGTATACCACCCTGATAAGAACTGTAGACAAGTTAGGACACTGAGTAGTTTCATGGCCTCTGCGAGGCAATGCCCCCACCCCCCACAGACCATGCATTAGATCCTGAGTGCAGAGTCACAGCCCAAGTAAAGCCATGGAAATCAACATTGTACTTCTGTGATACCAGCTACATAGAGGTTAGGACACTGAGGAGTTGCATGGGCTCAGCCAGGCAATGCCCCTACCCCCGAGACCAGATATTGGATCCTGAGTACAGAGCCAGAGCCCAATTAAAGGCATACACATGAACAGTATACTTCCCTGATAACAGCTGAACGCAAGTTAGGAGACTGAAGAGTTCCACGGACTCAGACTTGCAATGCCCGGCCCCCCAACCAGGTATTGGATCCTGAGTGCAGAGCCACAGCCCAAGTAAAGCCATGGATATCAACATTATACCTCAGTCATACCAGCTGCACAGAAGTTAGGACACTGAGGAGTTGCACGGCCTCAGACAGGCAATGGCCCCACCCCCTAGACCAGATATTGGATCCTGAGTACAGAGCCAGAGCTCAACTAAAGGCATACACATGAACAGTATATCTCCCTGATACCAGCTGCACACAAGTTAGGACACTGAGGAGTTGCATGGTCTTAGCCAGCTAATACCCCTCAGACCAGGTATTGTACCTTGATTGTAGAGCTACTGCTCAGCTGAAGTCATGGATATGAATGCAATAGCTCCATGATATAAGCTGGACACTAGCTAGGACACTGAGGAGTTTCATGGGCTTAGCAGGCAATGCCCCCACCCCCAGACCAGATATTGGATCCTGAGTACTGAGCCAGAGCCCAAGTAAAGCCATGGACATCAATGTTATGCCTCCTTGATACCAGCTGCACAGAAGTTAGGACACTGAGAAGTTGCATAGGCTTAGCAGGCAATGCCCCCAACCCCTAGATCAGATATTGGATCCTGAGTACTGAGCCAGAGCCCAAGTAAAGGCATAGACATGAATGGTATACTTCCCTGATAAGAGCTGTACACATCTTAGGACACTGAGAACTTTCATGGCCTCAGCCAGGCAATGCCCCCATCCCTCCCAGACCATGTATTGGATCCTGAGTGTAGAGCCACAGCCCAAGTAAAGCCATGGATATCAACATTAAACCTCTGTGATACCAGGTGCACAGAAGTTAGGACACTGAGGAACTGCACAGGCTCAGTCAGGCAATGGCCCCACCCCCCTAGACCAGATATTGGATCCTGAGTACAGAGCTGGAGCCCAACTAAAGGCACTGACAGGAACGGTATACCTCCCTGATACCAGCTGCACACAAGTTAGAACACTGAGGATTTGCATGGTCTCAGCCAGCTAATACCCCCCAAGACCAGGTATTTTATCTTGACTGTAGAGCTACTGCTCAACTGAAGTCATGGATATGAATGGTATAGCTCCATGATATCAGCTGGACACTAGTTAGGACACTGAGGAGTTTCATGGCATCAGCCAGGCAATGACGTGGAACCTTTGTAAAAGAGCCATGGCTCAGAGGTATTTGTAATCCTAGACTTGAAAAATGAATAAATAAAATGCCCCCCAGGTGATCTATTGGATCCTGAATTCAGAGCCACAGCCCAAGTAAAGCCATGAACATCAACATTATGCCTCCATGATACCAGCTACACAGAAGTTAGGACACTGAGGAGTTGCACGGGCTTAGCAGGCAATGTCCCCACCCCAGACCAGATTTTGGATCCTGAGTACAGAGCCAGAGCCCAACTAAAGGCATACACATGAACGGTATACTTTCCTGACAAGAGCTGTACACAAGTTAGGAGACTGAAGAGTTGCACTGGCTCAGATTAGCAGTGCCCCCCCGACCAGGTATTGGATCCTGATTGCAGAGTCACAGCCCAAGTAAAGCCATGGATATCAATGTTATACCACCATCATACCAGCTGCACAGAAGTTACGACACTGGGGAGTTTCATGGCATCAGCCAGGCAATACCCCCACACCCCAGACCATGTATTGGATCCTGAATGCAGATTCACAGCCCAAGTAAAGCCATGGACATCAGCATAATAGCTCAGTGATACCAGCTGCATAGAAGTTAGGACACTAAGGAGTTGCACAGGCTTAGCAGGTAATGTCCCCACCCCCAAGACCAGATATTGGATCCTGAGTACTGAGCTAGAGCCCAAGTAAAGGCATAGACATGAACGGTATAGTTCCCTGATACCAGCTGCACACAAGTTAGGACACTGAGGAGTTGCATGGTCTCAGCCAGCTAATACCCCCCTTCCCCAGACCAGGCATTGTATCTTGATTGTAGAGCTACTGCTCAACTGAAGTCATGGATATGAATGTATAGCTCCATGATATCAGCTGGACACTAGTTAGGATACTGTGGAGTTGCATGGTCTCAGCCAGGCAATGACCATACCCTCCCCCCATCCAGATCAGGTATTGGATCCTGAGTGCAGAGGCACAGCCTAAGTAAAGTCATGCATATCAACAGCATGCCTCCCTGAAAACAGCTGTGCACAAGTTAGGAGAGTGAGTGGTTCCTTGCTGTCAGTCAGGCAATGCACCCCTCCCTCACAGACCAGGTATTGGATGCTGAGGCAGAGTACTAATTAAGTGATTGACATCAACAGAATACCATTCTGATACTAGGTCCTCAGAAGTTAGGGTGATAAAGAGTTGCATGGCGTCAGCCATGCAATGGGTCAACCCCAGACCAGGTACCCACAGTGCATAGCCACAACCACAGTTAAGGTATGGACATCAATGTAATACCTCCCTGATACCATGTGCACAGAGGTTTGGGCACTTGCAGTTGTTTTGTTAGCACTGTAAACACATCATCATTACTACTGAATACTTATAATAAACACACTTTGCGTCTGTAGTTAGAAAAAATATTTATATAAAAGCATTTTGTAGAAAAATAAATGTACATAATAGTTTTCTATTTTTGATTGCAAAAAAAATCTTGATTTGAATAGTAGAATTTAGAAACAAATAATAAATATGATATAAAATGTGCTTTGAATATCAAATACTGATTTTTAACATGTAAGAGATGGGGAGGTGTGCTGACCCAGTTGAGGCGGCACAGTCCAGGAAACTGAAGCCATGTAGAGGTGCACTGGAAGTGGAAACTGCTGCACCATGGAGGAGATACCGGTCTTGTGGAGGGCCATTCAGCTGCAGTCAGGGAGACTGGATGCTGCTGCATGCGGTGGGGTGGTGCTGTTCTGCCCCGTGGCATCTCTATCCATGTCTACAGGCTAAAGAAGAAGGCTGTCCATCCTCTGCTGTGCCTGCAACAGGGACAGAATTTGCTGCTGTCCCTGAAGCAGGCGGTCAACCTTCTGCTCGAGCCTGTCTACCTGTATAGAGAGCTCACGGAGCGATGATCTTCTTTCAGCACCTGTGAACAGAAAATAGACAAATCAATATGTTACATTGCTAAGTGTACTTTAGTGGTAGATGTTATAACGATCTCCATAAAGTGGATAAGTTTGTATGCTTAATAGTTCAAAATGCTAAGACAAGTGCTGGCCCTCACTTTTGAACAACAGGAATAATTTGCTCAGTAAGATGTACATTTCAAGTTCAGTAATAGACAGACTATTTAATATGTTGATGATACCACTTGAAGAGAAGTAACAAATATGAGTAGTTGCATGTAGTCAGCCATGCATTGCACAACCCCCCGTCCCACCAAGAAGAGGTACACGCTCATCAGTGTACATCTATATCACAAGTTATTCTTCTGAGTAGCTGCATGGTGTCAGTCAGGCAATGATCAGAGGTCCGCTAGGCCTAGGATTGCACCCTACATGGAGTAGAGCAAAAGTAACAAATATGAGCACTTGCATGTCGTCAGCCATGCATTGGGCCACCACCCCCCCACACCCAACAAGAAGAGGTATACGCTCATGAGTGTACATCTATGTCACAAAATATTAGTCTGAGTAGTTGCATGGGGGCAGTCAGGCAATGAACAGACTTCTGCTAGGATTGGGATTGCACCCTACATGGAGAAGTGCATCAACGTATAGGTATCTTACTATTGTATGATATTCAACTGAGTTTTTGCATTTTTTATCAGCCATATAATGACCCCCCCCCCATCTCAGGAATCAGGAAGACGATCTTGAGTCCACAGACACATATCAAGTAAAGAAATCAGCATGCATGTGATATACTTGTGATGTTAGGTCACCATAACTTAGGACACTGAGTAATTGCATGGCGTCGGGCAGACAGCACTTAAATATTCTATTTCATGAACAGGATAATTAGTGCAGAAGCATGACCAAAGTAAAGGCATTAAAGTTATCTTATATATCCATGATAGGGGGTGAACTGCATTCATGACACTGACTACTTCCATGGATACAGCTGGAAACTGACAGTTTGTTCTACATGGTAGGTGCAAGATTCTGACTTAAAATGTGTAGCACAAGTAGGAGCATGAACATGTATGTCATATTACCCTGTTTAGCAGCTGCAGAGAAGTTAAGAGAGGTTTGTTCATGAATATTATTCCTGCAAGATACTAGCTGAATGCAAGTTATTACACTGTGAGTTGCATGGATTCAGACAGACAATGTCACCACTCCCCCACAGATCAGGTATTGGCTCCTGAGTACTGAGGATATTTCAAGGAAAGCCAGTGACAGCAATGCCAGCTGTTGTTGATAACAGGTATACACAACTTAGGACAGTGAGGAATTGCTTGGCTCACTTACACAATGGTCAAGTACCATTCATATACCAATACTAAATGCTAAACACATACCATTTAAAGCCGTACATATCAATATTAGATGTGCACATGCACTGAACATCATTTACAGGAGTCTAAGTGTTGTGCTACAGCTTGTTGATGTCAGCTGAACAGTAGTCAGTACACTGAATACTTCATGGCGTCAGGCACAGCCACACATACAAGACCAGGTACGGTGTTCTGAGTAGCGAGCCACATGTCAACTGCAGTCACAAATTGTTATACTCTGTTAATGTGATAGGAACTGTTAACATTCATGCTGCAGCTATCTGATACAAGGTGACTACAACTTAGGAGGCTGATGAGCTGCACGGTGTCAGGCAGGCAATGTCACAACCACCTCTGGACCAGGTATTAGATCCTGGCTGAAGAAGCATGTCTCACATTAACTTATTTACATTTATGTTAATTATCTGCAGATATCAACTGAATATAATATATTAACCACCATTTCACTAGCTTATTGAGATGAAGATGTTGAAGTGGTATTTCTCTAGTTGACCACAAATGTGTGTAGTATATTGCAACACTTACGTTCAGCACCGCCATCTGCCTCTTCCTTCACTGCATGCAGTGGCTGATGTTATGCAGTCTCCCTTGAAGCTAGAAAAAAGATATATACATTTTTGATTACAGATTGTATTTCTATGTCTATGTACATTAAGACTGGTATTGTTTTTCATCTGTGTTTCTATGTTACTATTACATAATACCACAAAGCATAATGACTAACACTGTGATATCAATATGTGACATTTTGTTTACAGTTTTCTATGCTTAGAACAGTTATGTCTGTACATTGCTGGCAGCGGATGCGCACAAGTGACAAAACTGAGCAGTATTGATACATCAGTGAAGAGCGGCAGCACAAGTGGACATAGACATCTGTGGTATACTGATCTGATACTATCTGTGCATAACTTATGATACTACAGAGTTGCATGCTATCGGGCATTTAATGGCTGTAGAACCACAGTTCAACTAAAGACATGAACATCAACTATATATCTACTGCATAACAGTACACACAAGTTAGGAAATTGTTACTTGCACAGATTGAAGCACAGAATGGCCCCCCCAAAAGAGGAATTGAATGGTATAGGTAATTGATACCACCTGCGTGCAAGTACGGACACTGAGGAATTTCATGGGGTCAGCCAGGCAATGGCAGACCACCCCACCAGGTATTGTAACCTGAGTGTTGAGCTACAATACACCTACCTCTCTGATAGTAGCTCTGGAGAACCTAGGGGCACTGAGGAGTTGCACGGCCCGAGGCAGGCAATGCCCCTCCCCAAAAAAAAAGAACAGGTATTGTATCTTCATTGTAGAGCTACTGCTCAGCTGAAGTCATGGATATGAATGCTATTACTTACCGATACCAGGTGCAGAATAGCTAGGAAACTGGGGCATTGCATGGCGTCAGCCAGGCAATGCCCTGCCACCCCCCCAAGAGCATGTACTGCATGTTGAGTGGTGAGACATAAACCAAGCATAGCAATAGACATCAACAGTACACTTCTTTGATAGCAGGTGAACACAAGTGAGAACAGTGATCAGTTGAATGACCTCAACAAGGCAATGTATCCTCCTCCCAAAAAAAACAGGTACTGTATTCTGAGCGCTGACCTACAGCCTAACTGAAGGCATGGATATCAGCATTACAACTCCTTGATAGGAACTTCACACAAGTTAGGATACTGTGAAGTTCTACGGCCTCAGCCAAGCAATGCCCCACTCCCCACCCCCGGAAACACTAGGTATTGGATCCCAAGTGCTGAGTTGCAGGTTAACTGAACTCATGGATATGGATGATATATTTCATTGACACCACCTGCAAACACGTTAGGACAGTGAGGACCATCACAAGCTCAGCCAGGCAGTGCAACACCCCTCCCCTCCACACCAGGGTTTTGTTACCTGACTGGTGAGCTACACTACAACTAAACTCATGGATATCAACAATATACCTTCCAATACCAGCTGCACAGAACCTACTACACTGAGGAGCTGCATGGCCTCAGCCAGGCAATGCCCACCACCCCCACAAAAAGACCAGATATTGTATCTTCATTGTACAGGTACTGCTCAACTGAAGTAATGATATTAATGCTATTACTTACCGATAGCAGGTGCACACTAGTTAGAACACTGGGAAGTTGTACAGCATCGTCCATTCAATGCCCTGACCCTGTCCCCCCCAAAAAAAAGGTACTGAATGCTGAATGGTGAGACACTAAACAAGTAAATGAATGGACATCATCAGTATAGGTCTCTGGTAGCAGATGTACAAAAGTTAGAACAGTGAGCACTTATATGCCCTTGGCTAGGAATACCCCCCAAATAACAGGTATAGGATCCTGAGTGCTGACCCATAGCTGAACTGAAGGCATGGATATCAATGATATAGGTCCCTGATAGCAGCTGCACACAATTTAGTATATTGCAGTGTTCTATGACCTCAGCCAACCAGTTGCCCCCTCCCACCCAAAGAACAGGTATTGGATCCCGAGTGCTGAGCCACAGGTCAACTGAACTCATGGCTAATAATGGCATAGCTCATTAATAGCACCCACGCACAAGTTAGGAGACTGAGGAGTTCCACGAGCTCAGACTGGCAATGGCCTACCCCACAGTCAGGCATTGGAACCTGAGTGTTGAGCTATAGCCCAACTAAACTCATGCATATAAATAGTATATGTCCCTGATACCAGTTATGCAGAACCTATCATACTGAGGAGTTGCATACCCTCAGCCAGGCAATGCCCCCCCCCCAAAAGAAAAGACCAGGTATTGTATCTTCACTGTACAGCTACAGCTCAATAGAAGTCATGGAATTAATGCTATTACTTCCCAATACCATGTGCATACTAGTTAGGACACTGGGGGTTAAACAGTGGCAGGCAGGCAATACCCCCCCTCCCCATACCAGATATTGGAACATGAGTGTTGAGCTACAGCTCAACTAAACTCTTTCATTTCACTAGTCTGCCTCCCTGATAACAGCTGTGCAGAACCTAGGGCACTGAGGAATTGTATGACCCCAAGCAGAGCATGCCCCATCCCCCCCCAGAAATGGTATTGGTTCCTGAGTGCTGAGACAGAGTGTCATTAAAGTAATGCATATCAATGTTCTAGCTGAGTGAGAATGCCTTTGTACAAATTAGGGCACTCAGGGGGTACAGACCCTTGCCTAGGGAAACCGCCCCCCACCCCTGCTAGATCAGGTGTTGCATGTGCAGTTCTGAACCACAGCAAAACTAAAGCTGTGGATATGAACGGTATTGCTATCTGATAACAGTCACAGACAATGTACCGCGCACTGCCGAGTTGTGTTACCTTAGACAGACAATGTCCATGTGCCCCGTGCATTAGGTAATCAGTTATTCATCTTGTTGTAATAGATTTCTCTTACCTTCTGACTCAACGAGAATGACACTGTCGGTGTCGGACTCGTGACCCTCCACAGCCTCAGCCTAGGCTGGTACTACCTCTGCCTGAGGTGGGGAACACCTACGATGTTCTGTTAATTAATAATAATACATATTTAGAGTGCTGTTTACATCACCGTGGACTTCAGTATGTATTGGTTTAATTATTGCCAATACTCTGTACTACTTATTAATGTTCATGTCTTTGTTGTTCTGTTGCTTTCTGGATACCTGTGTACTACTGTATGTTTCACCTGGAATACTATACTGAGGTCTCTTCAGTCACATTAAATGAAACACCATTCAGAACAAAGATTTAAATTGGCAAGAACAACAACCAGACAGTGACCATACTGTAAGACAGCTACTATGTTAAGAGCATGTACAGTGAAAAATCTAGTGCAAATTTTTAGTATCACATATTTGCTACATGTTCAGTGAGAAGTGCTTATTGTACTGCGTACAACTTTTGAAGGTAGAGGTTCTATGCATATAGTGCAGTATGCACGTTTGCCTGTTGCAAAATTTAAATTCTATGCAATGACTGATAGTGTTACCAACTGTCACTATACAGCAGTCTTAAAACTGGTATACATATTGTGCTGAGTAGTTTATTTCTTCTATACTTACAACGTGTAGATGTTCCACAGCTTCAGGCTTGCCAGCTGTCACCCACATTTCATGGGTGAGGTAGTACCAGGAGGAGTAATTTTCCAGTTCCTCCTCGCATTTCTTGAGAGTGTAGAAACACTGGCGCAGCAGTTTCCACTTCCTCTTGCACATCATAGCTGTCTTGTTTTTTATTCTAAATCTGTATCTGAGATGTGCATTGATGCGCCACCACATGGCATCCAGTTTCTTGTTGGTGCTTCTCATAAGTATTTTTGCATTCCCCTTGGTCTGTGCTGCCTCGACCAGGCAACACACCTCCCTCAGACTCCAGAGCCTCATTATTTAGAAAATCTCTTTAAATGCTGAAATAAACAGTGAGAGAGATAATAGTAATTTAGTATATATTTGTATATGTGTTATTCTGAGGCTAGCTTCATTTGAGTTTAAACATTTTTTTTTCAACTATATGTGGAAAGACATGGTCATTACGATTGTACAGCTCTGATAAAAACTTTTAAAAGATTACAGCACTCATGGTTAGATTACATCAGATGGACAATGCACTCCTCCATCCCCCCATGGTGATTTCCCCTGCAGTCCATGGCCATAGTCCAACTACAGGCCTCATTATTTGTACTATGTATAGTAAGATTTTAAGGCAAGGCTGGATAATGAACAGCTGAATGAAACATGTATGAATTACCTGTTCCAAGACAAAATTACAGATATTGTGTCATGAGGCATGGTACATGTCATCAAAACTCATTAACATTAACGCAACATCTTTCAGGTGACACCTCCACACAAATGAGTACAGTGAGGGCATGCATGGTGTCACCAAGGCAGTGGCATGACAGTGTAAGGACAGATATTGTGTCATGAGTGTCCAGCCACAGACAACCTGTTATGTGTCAGAGTTGCACTTGATGTTTCCTATCTGTAAAAGTACTGTGTCAACATAGATTGCATGTGTGTGTTATGTATGCAGCTTGTCTTTTTTTTGACCAAGGTTTTGTGGTTCTTAAAAGAACCATTTTTTTAAAGGGTACATTTAAACAGTTTGATATTTTTAGAACACTATGAGGATTCCATCTCAAAGTTCTCCCAGGAAAAGGCAATTACCAGCATGTGAGAAGTGCACACCATCTGGTAGATATAGCCAATCATTACAATACTTAATTTCAGGGTGACGTATGGTGTGCATCCCAGACATGCACAGGTATCCAGAAATTTGTATGTTCACCTTTCTTCATGCCCTGTCAAGCAGACACATGTGCTGTTCTGCTTGCCAGACCCTATGCTCTGTGTTGTCTGAAAACAGTATCTTACAGGCAGGTAACATACTCATAATAGAAGCAAGGTCCAGTTTTGCTTCTGCTACTAAATCCACCCATCATTTGGTACCTAAATCATTGCCTCTGAGATGTATCAGCAGTATGTCTGGATGAGCTTGAGTGCTCAGTAATCTGTGCATTGTTGGCATGAGATGCTCCCACCTCATGCCTCCCCTGCCAAACCACTTAACAGAGCAGTTTGGAAGCTGTAGGTCTTTACCAAACTGACTTCTCTGAGCATACTCTGAAGCTCATCATACTATGCTGCTGCCAATGACCCGCACAGTGCATTTGCTGTTTTCTGCCATTCTAAGCTTTTAAACTGAAAAGTGGACAGAGAGCTACCAAAAAAATCAGTGTTTGTCCTACAGTGTCTAGTCACTACTGAATATGAAACTGAGATTTCCCTTTTCTGCTTCAATATTGCTTTGGTGGGCTGTCCCAATACATAGGAAAAAAACAAACTAATTTGCTAATATTTTATCATGGTTAACCAATACAGTGGATGCATGCACTACGCCGATAGTTAATGGCTGTAGGTCCTGTCAAGCAGAAATGTTGCAAAGTTTCCAGGTGGGAAAATACTACATTTTGATAGGCTACTTCAAACAATCACAAGTAAACAACTAGCTATTATTGGTTACCTCTTCTTTTATGATACACATACTACCTGCTTGCTGCCTCCATTTGCAGCTCTATCTGTGCTGGTAAGTACTCACTGACACTCTGACTTTAAACAGTAATATGTTCTTCCCACAGCATAATAGATTATTTATATTGCTATAGTACAATAGAGGAGTGAAAAATGTTTTGTTTAATGCTATTTTTGTGGCATTATCAGTTTTAATAATGTTAGTAAAATTGTATAGAAAATTGCATGTGCTTACACAGAGTGAAGCAGGCTGCTCAGTGTTTTCCTAAGATGGCTGCTATGTCCTTCTTCTCCAGTCTTCAGCACTTGTGATTGGTTGCCTGACATGACCTGATCGATATTCTGTCCCACTGGTGTTAGCGTCCGTCACTCAAATACAAAGCAGTGTCTCATTGGCTTAGCCTTAAAGAGGGTGTTTTTTTATGTGAATATTCAACACTTTCGTGCTCACGACACTATTATTCGACACTGTCATGCTGATAACATCATTTTGTGACACTACCGTGTTTATTTGACACTATTATTCGACATGTCCATGCGTTTGACACTATTTTGTGACACTACTATTCAACACTTTCGTGTGTTCGACAGCATTTTGCAAAAGTATCGAACTTATTCAACACTGTCGTTCAACACTTTCGTGCATTTGACACTACTTTGTGAAAATGTCACAAATAAACTTTTTTTTTTTACAAAAATAGTGTGCATAGTGAAGACTTCTGCAAAAAAAAACCTTTGTGCCAGATTATCACATATTGTGCCGTGTTATAACTCAGCTTCTATTGTAGGACATCTAAAAGCATTGCATTTTGTCTTCACCAGTGTTGCAGTGCTAGAAGGATTATGTGCACAATGTTTTGTTAGCAGTGCTCTCTATCCATGTAATATGACAGATGTACAGTGTGCATGATTATGCAATGTTATAAAACCAAAATATTTGTTTTTCTCTATTTTTTATACAGGTGTCTCATACTCACGAAACATTTTTCCACGCTACTGTGAAATTGTAGAGAAGAAAGATGCCTTCTAAGCAGAGACACAGTGCTATGCAGAGACAAAACAGGTATCATAGTAGTACACTGTTGCTTAAGAGTGGTACGAATCCCACACATGCTACATCAAGATGTAAACTGATTTCTCATTCTGCTCAAGGAGTGACTTCACAGGTTGCACGCTCCACAGAATTTGTACATACTTGCTGAACTGCAAGCCAGATATGCACAGCTCAACAACAGTTGTGAAAATCTTCCAGAGGGAAGAAATATGTTGCAAAGGCAAGCATAAACAAATGTACTAAGCAACAGCATAAATGTATGGCTGCTGATGCCCACCTGAGGAAGCAAAATATTTTTGATCACTGGCTTGTAAAGCTAAGTTAGATAGACTTATTGCAGCTGTGATAAGACGTGAACACAAAACACTAAAGACTCATCTGTCATTGATGAAATTGTGTCTCAGAGTTCGTACATTTGTCAACAAAGCAGTATTTGTTCTTCAATGCTTGTGGCGTAAAATGGCAAATGTACTTGAACAATTCAGAAAAGCTGTGTACAGTATAAAGATGAGGCTACAACTCTATTCCATCTTGAACCGACAAAACTTCTTTGATGTTTTCACAGGTAGCTGGCTACACACACAGCACTCAGAGGCATTTTCTGGGAGGAGTCATATTACTCACAGAAAAAAGGACAGCAAGTTCTCTATTGATAAGGCCGGTAAACTATGTAATGTGCTGACAGTATGTGATGACATTACAAATGAGTCAGATGATGAGTCTGAGTCAACTGTGCAGCCTTGTAAGTGTCACTTTCTGGCATGGACATGTGATGTGACTTGCAACCGGAGACAATCATCATTTGATAAAGTCAAACATTTTATCAATCTGTTTGTCATTACTGATCATAAAGACAGACATAAATTTTTGAGAATATAGAACTTTGTGAGATTCGTCCACATACTGGACTTATGGGTCATTATCTCGCATGCCTAGATAGTGATGTTTGTGACAGTGTATTTCACCACATGCGGATGCTGGCAGTGCATCAATCAGGAATGCGTAACTTTGTGTATAGGGCCTATGAGGTCTGACAAGTTGTTGCACAGTACACTCATCTTAATGAGTTACTGCAGTCTAGTGGCATGCATGGTACCATGACATTTATGAAACAGCTGCAACGTGACAGGAGTGTCACAGATACTGTGATTGACCAGACATCAGTTGCTGATGACAAGTTTGTCTCTGTCTTGGAAACAGATATTCTTAAGCAGTTTGGGAAATCCATTGCCAAATTTGAGTTGGTAATGACAGAGAAATTTGATTCTGTATGTGTGTCATGATCGGCTCAGTTACCAGAAACAAACGGTCACAGTTAATCTGGAAACCTTATCACCGTACAAGAACATGTGGTTTCGACTCTCAGCATTTCTGCTGTTAAAGTGTGACTTCCACTTAGAGCCAATCATTGTGATGTGCAAGCACTGTTTCTGCAAGGTGAAGAGTAACATTGTGCCACCAAGGTCATTGTTGAACAATATGCAGGCACATGTTACACCTGCTGAGATTGCTACACTGAATATCTTTGAACGGATTCTTATTCAGACTATGAAACTGTTTAAAACTATTCTACGTTTGAATACTAGAATTTGGAACATTCCACAAAAAGAACTCATTAGGTCTCTTAAGGGTTCCATTATGTATCTTCCACTTCCTCTACAGGAAAATGTGGAGGCACTCTCCAGTGAGAACAGTTTGGTGATTCTTGTTAATGGTGTTCCAATGAAGTCAAATGTCATCTGGCAGGATGTTGTCAATGTAGAGAAGGTGAAGCTAGCTCTTACTTACTTGAAGAGCAACAATCCCTTTTATGCAGACCTTGACATTGATCGCATGAGTAGCGTGTCTGTTCAACATGATCTGTTGGACACCACAAAACCAATGATTGAGATGGTCAATGTAGAGACAACTGATAATGTGTATGAACAGTACACAATACATCCATTACGTGGGAGAGATCCAGTTGGGGATAACACTGATCTGTATCATATGAAACAGGTGGAAGGTGCCCATGTCAGCATTTAGGAGGTGACATTAGAAGCACATTGTTTTCTGGATTTATTTCCAAAAGGATCAGGTGTACATTTAGATGATTGAGAAGTGTGTGTGCAAGGTGTTGAATACCATACCAGTAGCATGCTCAGTAAGGATGGCAAATTCAGACACAACATACAGTACTTATCTCCTCTGGGAGAGTGAGCTTAGCATACTGTTTGCATCAATTGCACATACTATACGGGTCATGACTCCACTTGATGGAATCACTGCCATTGAGTTTTTGCAGAAATTAAAGCAAAAGGATGAAACTGTGCAGGTCAATTTGTCTCCATACTGTCAAGTTCACGGCACCAAAGAATACTGCTGGTATCGCAGATACCTGAGGTGATGACGTGCTGCAAGATTATGGTACGGCAACATGGTTTGTCACACTCAGCTGTGCTTGAGTACACCTGGAGGAGGTGACTGAACTCTTAAAGTAGGCAAATTGTGATGCAGAGGCATTTCATCAATGACTCTCAGAGAGATGTGCTTACTTGACCCAGTGTCTGTGACAAGACATTTTCACAAGCGATTCCATGATATTCTGACTTTCGTTTTGTCAAAGAACAATCTGACTCTTGGTATTGTAGAGCATTACTTCTGGAGAATGGAATATCAGGCATGAGGCACTCCTCATATTCATATGTTATTGTGGATCAAGGATGCCCTGCGCATAGGCGAACATGAAGCAGCAGAAGTGCTAGCGTTCATTAAGCGATACATCACTTGCCACATACCGGACAAGTATGACATTCCTATGCTGTGGAAGTTGGTGCAGAAGTTCCAATGCCATATTTGTGTGAAATACTGCCACCGGGTAGTGAAGAGCAAATCTGATTGATACACATGATGTTACTTCAGATTTCCCAGACTTGTCTGTCAGAGCGGTCGCATGAATGAACTGTTCTCAGCAATGCGACACCACTTGAAGGCAAAATCAACCAAGAGGGTATATGAGTTACCCAGGGAGGAGAATGAGGTGTACATAAATGACTGCAACCCCACTCTTCTTCTAATGTGGCAAGCAAACATAGTTCAGTTTGTGGCTGATAACTCGTTGGCTCTGGTTCGGTACGCCACTTCGTACATCACCAAACATGAACAGACTAGCTTGCAAGATCTTTGGGAAGGTATTGCCAGTTCAAGCAAGTCACTGACATCTCAGTTGTGGTCACTTGGATTGAAGACTCTATCACACAGAGAATGTGGTGCATATGAGGCCGGCAATCATTTGATTGGTACACATTTGTACGGCAGATCTGATGCTGTGCACTTTCTCAGTGTTAACTACAAAGAGAAGCACAGATGTGTACTTATTCTTCACACTGGGATTGTGGAATTGGCTCTCAACAGACTCTCTTCAAAGTGTATATTGAAGAATAACCTGATTGACACGTACTACCCCAGTAGACACAGTGACAAGGATGGTATGTGTCTGTTTGAGGTGGCTAAATGGTACGACTTCAAGACAGATGTCTCACCTGATTGCACATGCAACATTTACAAGGTTAGGGGAGTGGATGGCTGTCTCATAAAGAGACATAAGCCTTAGCTCATTGACCATTGCAAATTACATCTAGGCACATCTGAGAGCAGACAGCATTAATACATTGCTCTGCTATTCTTATTTAAACCCTGGAGGAATGAGTATGAATTGAAAGGTGACTGTGATACATTTGAGGAACAATTCAATCATAGTTACAACACATTCAAAACTGAATACTCTGACACATACATACAGAGACTGGATGCTGAGAAGGAACAGCTTGAAAAGGCACAGAAACAACTTGAACAGGACACTCCTGTTAGTTCATAGGACAACCTTGATCCGGAAGAAGAAGGCATACTTGGAGTACCTCTGCCTCTGAATGCCCCAGAAGTACTCATGTCAGAAGGGGAGAGTGCTATGGAACATGGCACACACTGCACTGTTGATCCAGCATAATTGAGAGACAGACTCAATGAGCAACAATGTGTGGTGCACTCTGCAGTTACTGATGCTGTTCGGCATGGGATACTACATGAACAGAAGAAATGTGACTGTCATGATCACAAGCCACTACTAATGTTTTTTAGTGGCTCAGCAGGTACAGGTAAGAGTTTCCTTATAGAGGCCATTATGGCTGAAACACGGAAACTGACAGTCTCATCAATGTCTGTTGCTGTTAGTGCTCCTACTGGACTGGCTGCATACAACATTGGTTGAGTTACGCTACACCATCTCTTCATGTTGTCAGTGGAGCATGGCAAAGCAGGAGAGTATCATCAGCTGTCATTTAAGGTTGCAACTCAGCTTCATTCTGTGTTTACTAAAATGAAGTTACTAATCATTGATGAGATCAGCATGGTCTCTAATTTGATGCTTGCCTGTAAACACCTCTGTCTACAGGAGATTTTGGGCACTGACTATGGAGATACATTTGGTGGTAAAAGCATTGTTGTATTTGGAGACCTTTTACAACATGCACCAGTTAATGCAGAACATGCCTTTGCAACTCTGACTGTCAAGTAGGCCAAGAATACATTCGGCTGCATTGGAGGTTGTAACCTGTGGGAGTTATTTACCTATGTCAAGTTGTGTGAGAACATGCAGCAGAGTGGTGATCTGGCTTACAAGGCACTGTTGGATCAAGCTCGTACAGGTTCTTTGTCACCACAACATCTTTCAATGTTGCATGGTCAAAGGATCACAATGGATAATACATCCATACATACAGCATGCAATGTTTTCAGTGATGTGTACTCTAAGGGCACACGGATTGTGTGTCTTATGCCATGACCTAAGAAATGTGCTGAATTCAACAGTGTTATGTTGCAGAGAGAAAATCAAGAAATTGTCACACTGCATGCTGTTGATACAATTGATGGTGTAATTCTAAGTCAGAAGCTGGTAGCAAAGATGACTGAACGATTGTCTGAACTAAAGTTGGATGTTTCACGTACAACTGGCCTGAAAGCTGTTCTTACAGTTTGTAAGAATGCGTGTGTCATGCTACAGCGTAATCTTGATGTTGAGTGTGGCATGGTAAATGGTGCCTTGGGTCACATCATCAATTTTGTATACAATGTTCAGAAGACATTTATCGAGACACTTGTTGTCCACTTTGACAACATGGAACAGTCTGTGCAGCTTGATCATACCTGTGTTAAGTTCCAGGTATTTAAGGATATCTATGTCAACAGGAAACATTTTCCAATATGTGTTGCATATTCTGTTTTCATTCACAAGTCACAGGGCTGAGTTTGGATTCAGTGATGGCGGACATAGGTACAGACATTTTCAAAGATGGCATGAGCTATGTAGCACTTTCACGTGTCCGCAGTCTTTCTGGGTTGCACATTATCACACTTGCACCACAGAAGATACGCGCTGACAAGCGATGTATTGTTGAGTACAACAGATTATGTACTCTGCATCAGCCACAGATGTCTCTCATTCCACTACCTACATATGTGGTTGTCTCACATGCTACAGTCACAGCTTCAGCTGGCAACAAGAGAAAACGAGCTGCCACTACTGAATCAACTACGCACACTAACAACAAGGTCAGTATGTCAAATACAGATGCAAAATCACTTGTTTCTAAGAAGTCACTTGGTATGGCTGTTGTCCCAGTGTTTGATGACAGTACTAGAGTAAACTGCTATGCTAATTCAGCTATGCAAGCATTTCTCCACATGCCACACTTTGTGCAGGCAATATCTGCTTCACAAGACACTCCCTTATCAAAGGCATTGAAGGAAGTTGTGAATGTGAGTTCTGATCCACACAATGTGCAGTCACTGACACCTCTATGAAAGGTCTTAGGTACATATGATGGGTGCAGTATGTTCGCTGCTGACATACAGCAGGACACCACCGAGTTTATGATGGCCATCATAAACAGTTTGGATGAAGAGGGGATTCCAATATGACAGTACTACACTGTCTCGTATGTTACCAGATATGTATGTCTGTCATGTGGTCATTTAGAGTGAGAAACCACTGAGGACATGCTTTGGGTTTCTTTGTTTGTGCCTCACTCTCAAAGTGTCAAGTTCTGACAGCTGTTCACAAATGCAGAAAGTGGTCACCTATGTGTTAGGTGTGGAGGGACATGTACTCAGTCTATACGTCTCAGGACTTCATCTCAATATCTTATGCTTGTATTGCATAGATTTGACTCTAACGGGCTCAGAGTTGACACATCTATCACAGATTTCACAGCTGGTAGAATTGTATTTAACGAAGCAGTGTTTGACACTCAGGCTGTGATCTACCACCATGGCCAGTCCATACATTCTGGACATTTCATTTCTTTGTTGAGGTACTGAACTGGGTGGGTTGAATGCAACCACTTCACAAGCACTTTTAAGCAGAGGCTACCATGACACTTAAAAAATGCATATGTGCTGATATTGAAAAACTATTACAATCTTCATACATCAGAAGAATAGTCACACAACATGTGACATAACTTGTTGTCCATTTTGTTACAGAGTGACTTCTGCTACAGAAATACTATTCTTTCTTATGCAAATCTGTGTCTAATATTACACTGACAGTACATTGCATTGTTTACATGCATATGTTTACTCAATCTGACTTCTAAGATAGTTGCGTTGATCAGTGACACAGTGAAAATAGTTGCAGTGGTCTTCAATCGGTGCCAACTGTCTTTACAGTCACTTGAGAAACCACACTTAGATGTCTAAGAAACACTTTGAGATGACAAAACAGATATGACTATCTGGTCCTCCTGTTCTGGCATTGTCTTTTCTTATGAGTAACTCATATGCAGCCATAACAAGTACTACTTGGCACACTTGCCAACTGTGTACCTCTACCTAGGTACAATACTTGTCCATGCGCATGGAAAAACTGTGTCTCACATCTCTTTTTAAATGCTTTTACTGCATCATGATATTATTTGGATCTTTTATGAGTAAAAGATAGCCTGTATTTGATTGTGCCGCTTCTGTGCTTAACACAGTTGCACACTGTTTTCTATCTGATCTGCTGACCTGTACTTAAGAGTATCATACTCTGATATAGGTTCTGTACTCTGTACTGTAACTCTGTAACATGTTGAGTATTACCAGGTGTGGCTTGTCTTTTTTTTTTGTCCCTTTGTGATTTGACTTAATACATTCATATTGTTTTGCAACAGTGTACTACTATGTCTGTTTTCTTTTCGTACATCTGTGTTGTGTATATATATATATATATATATATGATTATTAATAGGTTATTTAAAGTCAGTACTGTTAGCTTTTTAGCAGTTGTCTTTATTGCTATTGAACTGAATGTATTAAACAATGCTAACTATTTTGCTGTTTTACACTATTTAATTGGCAAGTATTTCAACATATTCTTAATATATTACTGAATATAATGTAGATATTTAGTACAACTTTTCTAATTTGTGGTGAGTTTCATATAGGTATCATTTACAGCAATAAAGAGTGTTGTGGTAAATCTTTATTAACAAGAGGTGCCATTTTCTCAATAATAGATTATTAGTTTTATAGTCATTGTATTGTGTGCAAGCATTACTTATTATTAACTTAACATTTTTAGTGACATAGATATTTAGTGACTTCACTATGAATGTTGATTACAGCTTTGATGATATTTAGTGATGTATATAGTACCTGTTAGCATATGACATTTAATTTTGGTTGTGTAAGAAGTAAATTAAATACATGTATACAATTGTACACTATTGTAAATCAGACACTTGTACTGATAACAACTGTTTTTTACGTTCCTGATAATATTTCTAGATCACCTCAACTGAGGATTGGGTGAGAATATTCCAAATGCATCCATATATCTATATGTCTTTACATGTATATGTATGTGTATATATATATATATATATATATATATATATATATATATATATATGCGTAGTGTACACATAAATAAATTTAAATTAAATGTATCTAAATAGCTTTAATAAGTATCTTTTTTAGATACCAGAATGTGTTTCTGGTGCTATTATTTAAACAGTTGGCATCTGTTTTTTCTCCCACCCCAGGAACATTCACACTCTGAGTCACACAACGGCAATAACATCATCACTGTTTGGTACATGCTAAGCAGTGTACAGAGACTATCATAGCAGCTGTGTTCAAGTGATCTGTGCTACTGTCACAACTTCCTCATCAAGTAGCTGTCATACTGTTTTACATGTATTTTTTTACTTTGATGCAATACTTTTTTTTATATATTATATTGTGAGACTGATTTTGTGTACCAATTTGACTTTTAATTCAGCCTTTTTAATCAACTATTAATTTGGCAATAAATCTTTTTTAAGTCTTATCTCTCCGTGTTGTGTTTTTTATTATATATAATGTTACAGTACTGACATATATACTGCACTTGGTATATTACTGCATACAAAGAAAGTACAAGAGGTAAAACTATGTATATTTTCTACTTAACAGAGTATGTCTTATTGATCTATGTGTGGCCATATTACTCCCCTATGCCATTTACGTATGAGTTAATTTTTATGTCTAAGGTGTAGCACATGAACTATTGCCACATAAATAACATAACACAAGTACATATTATAATAAAGCTATCTATATATTGGTGAGAGTGTGGTGTACAAAAGGCCCCACACTCTCACCAACATTTACAATTTAGTATTCAGATTAAGCTCTCTCAAAAAGACAGGAAATTCATGGCAAAAAACTCAGTTTAGTGCATCAGTTAGGGTTGTTCCACAGCGACAAAAGTGAGGAAATTCGGTGTTAAGGTTGAAAACCCTAACTCAGCATTCCCCACCCCCACCCCCAGCACCACACACACACACACATGCAAGTGGGGGGATAACCAAGGCAACACAACCAATCACAGACAACCAGCAGCAGGTGACACAAATAACATACAACTGTCTAAACATACTACAAGACACATCCATCATCATGGTCCACCAACTGTAGCATGTGTGCAGCCATGGGTGTACACAGTGTTCTGGGCATCTGCACAGAGTAACATGCCAGAACAGGAGTATTCTACACACAATACCTATGATATACATTGTTTGGTTATGCTGGGATAATATCATGAGGAATTAACATAGAAGACAGCATGGATAAAAAGATGTGTAATATTATCTGGTCATAGGCACAGAAATGACAGCATGATACCCTCTGAGTAACATGCAGTGACCAACGTAGCCATGCTCAAACCAAGATGAGCATGATTACATTAACACACACATGTAGTATGGATAACAAGTTCTGGTCACAAATCTATGCACACATGCAGTGCTCAATAGTTTTATGACGGCTCTGTAGTTTTCTTTTCAATATAGTATGCAGAAGCAATATTTGGTTATTATAATGCCACATGCAGAAGCAGTACCACAGAACTAACATTGGTATGAATGCAGCATGATGTTTTCAGCCTAGGATAACAGTAAATTTTCTTAATATCTGAAATGATTTGTATGACAATGTCAACCATGGTCCATGATGATATTGAACAAGTTGTGTCCTATTGTACCACCTAGCTGCCCAAGTGTACAGGATAAGATGACAGTGCAGCAGCATGCTGTATAAAATAGTGTTCTGATACATTGTTTGCTACTGTTAGGATAACATTAGGAACCATTTATACCCATGAAAGTCCAGTGCAAATGGTGTCTGATATTATCCATTAATAGGTACAAAAGTGGTAGCATGGTGTCTTTGGCCACCCCTGCTACCAAAAAAGTAGGAATTTGTATAGAAACAGAAACATGCATTTGCACTGACAAACTGTCAGCAAGGCAAAGAAAGTGATGTGGTACCATTGAATCCTTTGGGTGACACAGTCCCATATACAGCTGTGCAGCTTCAGATAATAGCGGAGAACGGCTCTGCAGATAATACTGTACTGATCTATTTCTTTCTTATGCCATGGTAAGATCAGGAGGTATTTAGCAACATGAAACTGTGTTACAGTGCTCTCTGATACTACATATTCATAAACACTAACATGTGAGCATGGGGCCCTTTGAACAGCATGCTAGCAGCAACATATCAATTAGTAGAGAAGCACACTTACCTGTTTCAAATAAGAAACTTTCCAGAATTCAGGTACTCTGTAGTGTGACTATGTGACTTTTTGAGTCTGACACTCCCACACTGATCGGCAACTGTACAATGTAAGATAATGGTGCAGCAGTACTCTGCACATAATAGTGTACTGAAACATCATTGTCTTATTCCAGGGTAACATCAGGAGACATTAACAGTCAATGAAGGTCTCTAAAACCACTGCCTGAGATTGGCATGTTGTTAGAGTGATGCATTAGTGACACACTGCCATTCAGAAGAGATAAGAAATGTATTAGATAGAAAAATGTTTAATGCAATCCACCAACAACTGATGGCCAATATGCATGTGTACCACCAAGTCACTTGGATGGCAAGAGAACTCCTACAGTTGGTGGACCATGATGATGGATGAGTCTTGTAGTGTGTTTAGACAGTTGTATGTTATTTCTGTCACCTGCTGCTGGTTGTTTGTGATTGGTTGTATTGCTTTGGTCCTTCCCCCACTTGCATATATGTGTGTGTGTGTGTGTGTGTGTGTGTGTGTGTGTGTGTTTGTGATGCTGGGGGTGGGGGTGGTGAATGCGGAGTTAGGGTTTTCAACCCTAACACCAAATTTCCTCACTTTTGTAGCTGTAGAACAACCCTAACTGATGCATTAAACAAAGTTTTTTGCCATGAATATATATATATATATTCTTTGCAAAAATATGCATTAATACAACAGTTAGGGTTGTTCCACAGTGTTGTTTCCCCCCACTGCCACACAGACACACACAGATACACACATAGACACACACACACACACACACACACACACACACACACAGAGAACACACAACTATGGGGGCGGTACAAGGCAAGACAACCAATCACAGATGCACACCATAACACAACAGACATAACATACAACTTCTTAAACATACCATAACAGGCATTCATCATCATGTCATCCCAGTCTCTCGCATGCATACACCCTTCTACGTCACAGCATACTCTAAGTAGTAAAGCACATGTATTGGTGGGAGTGTGAGGCTCTTTGGCCCCCCCACGGTCTCACCAACTTGCCCATTTCTGCATAACAGGCAGAACAGGCAGAGCACCAGGAGGAAGGAGCTGCTGGTATAACTAAACTTTTCTACTGGGACTAAGAACTAGAAGTCTTGTACTGGGACCTTCAATTTAGGTAAAAAAAAGTTAGTGTGTTTGTCAGAGTTAGCTGAAGTGAATTGTTATCTGTGTATCTGTTATCTGTGTTATCTGTGTAGTTATCTAGAGGGACTATATTGCCCTTCTTCCCTCTCCTCCACCCAAAGGCAGTTCTACTTTTATAGGCACAGGATTTGATTGAAAACAGGAACTTCCTGTTTGGGAGCAGGAAGTGAATGGTCACAGAGCCACCAAAGACTCACCATCCTAGAAGGATAAGAGTAGCTCTCCATCCCCCCCCAGCTGCTGAGGTCTGACTCTGAGCAAGTAAGGAGACTACAGAGAAATATAGGAACTTCCTGTCTAGAACAGGAAGATCAGGAGCTAAAAGGGCATAGTAAGTAAGTAGGGAAAGAAAAAAAAGAAATAAACAAATGGAGGAAAGAGTAAGTATTCCATAACAACAGTTAGGGGGCCAGAAATAAGACATGATGGGAGTAGTGTGGTGCAGTGGCTGTGGAGCAGCAGTCTTCCGGAAGATGTTCTGGAGGATGCGGTGTTGTCCCATCTGCAGGCACCTCTCTGGGCTGAGGGAGGAGGTTGCTCATCTCCAGGCTGAGTTGACCAGGATTTGTGGGACCTCCTTTCCCACCCAGGGACCATCAGCGCCACTGCCGTAGCCTCAGAGATTACCAAGAAAGAGGAGTGGATGGACCACAGTGGGCTCAGGGAGGGTGAGGGTGGTGGAACAGAGGCACATCCCTCCACTTGTACCTCTCCATAATTTCTATGCCATTCTGAAAAAGTGTGGTTCCTCTATGGAGGCACCCACAGTGGAGACCAAGGATGATGCTGGGAACCTTCACAAAGGAGACCTACAGGAGGGTGGCATGGGACCCCACAAGAGAAGGAAACAACTCCTGGTGGGGGACTCCACTATTAGGAAGATAGAACTGGGGAGGAAGGGGAGAAAGAGGTAAGGTGCCTGCCTGGCACCATGGCTTGGAGGGACAGGGAGCGAATCCTCAGGATCACAGGAGCAGCTGCACAGGGGAAGGAGCTGTATGTCATTGTCCACCTGGATAAGAAAGGGATCAGAGCAGTGCAACAAGTGTTTGTAGAGATGGGGAGGGGCCTTAGGCAAATAGCATGCACAGTAACCTTCTCAAAGGTGCTGCCTGTCTGTGGAACGGGTGAGGCTAGGGTGCTCCACATCATGGGATTCAATCAGGGGTTGAAAAACAGGTGCAAAGCTCAAGGATTTGGCTTCATTGGGGACTGGGGGTCCACCTGGAAGGATGCAGGCCTATACTAGTGTGATGGTCTGCATTTGTCCAGGAGAGGAACCAGAATTCTAGGTGATAGGTTTAAATGCTTCATTTGCAAGCATTTAAACTAGCCAAGGGAAGAGGCACTGGAGAGGAGCAGGAAAATCTTAGCCACCCAAAAAAATCAGGGTACTAAGTTAGGTAGACACCAGCATAGAGATGTCAATAGGGAGAATTTCAGGGGTAAATGGAGAAAGTGACAAACGCAATAAAGACAGGGATGGGGCAAAAAGGGGTAAGGCCATCAAGAAATGGAGGGTAATGAGTACCAACACCCGTAGTATGGGAAACAAGCTCCCTTAACTGGTGGCCTTGATGGAAGAGGGATGCCTGGATATCGTAGCAGTCACAGAAACATGGTACACAGAGAACCATGACTGGGATGTCAACATACCAGGGTAAACAACCTACAGGAGAGACAGGGAGGGGAGAAGAGGGGTGGAGTAGCTCTCTATGTAAGGGAAGGGATAAAAGCAACTGAGCAAAAGAGTAAACAGGCAGGAGAAGAGGCTCTGTGGGTCACCTTAGAGAGTAGAAATGGCACCACAATCCAAACAGGGGTTGTATACAGACCCCATGTCAGGGGGAGGGAATGGACAAGGATATGATAGAAGGCATACTTAGAATGGCAGAGAAAGGGGAGATACTGTTGATGGGGACCTTAATATACCAAATGTTAACTGGAGCACCTTTGCTGCTGCCACATCCAAAAGCAAGGCCATTCATGATGGTCTTCAGGCAGCATGCCTCAGACAGCTAGTTTTGGAACCTACTCATGAGGGAGCAATCTTAGACCTCATACTCTCAAATGGGGACAGTGAGAGGATCTCAGATCTAGAAGTGGGTAGACATTTGGGAACAAGTGACCACCAAACAGTGTGGTTCACGATAAATTCAGCTACAGAGTAAAGCAATACAAAAGTGAGGGTTCTGGACTTCAGGAGGGCTGACTTTGGCAAGATGGGAGAGTGTCTTAGAAAAGCACTAGCAAACAGGCTAGAAAGATGGGTGGAGCAACAATGGGGAAACATCAAATCTGCCATCACAGAGGCAACAAGCCTCTGTGTGAAGCAAATAAACAAATCAAAATGAAAGAAAAAGCCACTATGGTTCTCAAAAGAGGTGGCGGTAAAGGTTAGGGAGACAAATAAAGCATTTAGGAAGTATAAGGAAACACAAACAGAGCAGGACAGAGAACTGTACCAGTTAAGGCAGAAGGAAGCAGGGAGGGTAGTCAGAATAGCAAAAGCCCAAACTGAGGAAAAGATAACCAACTCGGTTAAGAAGGGGGATTAAACCTTTTATAGGCATATCAGCGAGTGTAGAAAGACAAAGGGAGGGATAGTGAGGCTGAATAGAATGGACGGTGGGTGTACAGAGAGGGACAGTGAAAAAGCAGGGATACGTAACTAATACTTCTGCTCAGTTTTCACAAAAGAGGAGGTGGGGGAGGTGCATAATCCAATTAAGAGAAGCACTCTGGGTAAAGGGGTTGATCCCAGTCCTTTCACAGAAGAAATGGTTCTGAAAGAACTCCTAAAACTGAAGGTGGAAAAAGCAATGGGGCCAGATGGAATTCACCCCAGAATTCCTAAAGAATTAAGCAGAGCACGACAAGTGTTTTGACTCATTTATTTATTTATTGGTTTCTTTTCTCTTTTTTTTTTAAAAGAAAATTATCTGAGGATCAGTGGCAGGATTTTTAGGACAGTAAATTAATAAAAAGGGAACTAGGAGAGCTTCAGTAGCAGACAAGTAGTGGAATAGCAGTATAATTGCAGTATAATGTGGGGAGTGGTGCAATGCAGTGGCTGTGGGGCAGCCATATTCAGGCAGACCTTCTGGACACTGAGGTGCTGCCCTATCTGCAAGCATCTCTCTGGACTGTGGGATGAGGTAGCCAGACTCAGAGCAGAAGTAAACTGGGTCAGGAGTATCATCACCCCTATCCAGAGACCACCCATTCCAATGCAACTGCCTCAAAGGATACTGAGAACTAGGAGCACTTGGGTGACAGTGGGCTCAGGGAGGGTTAGAGCAGTCAGGCAGAGGCACATCCCAGATCCTATTCCACTCAAGAACTCATATGCCACACTGGCAAATGGGGACAACCAAATAGAGGTACCCAGAGAAGTGGAAGGAAAGGATGTGGAGGTTAGCCAAGGAGGTGACCTCAGCGGGGAAAGCAGTGGACCCCAGAGGAGGAGGAAGTGAATCCTGGTGGGGGACTCCATCATAAGAGGGATTCAGCTAGGAACACAGGAGGGGGAGGACAGGGAGGTGAGGTGCCTACCAGGTGCCACAGCATGGAGGGATGGAAGGAAGATCCTGGGGATCACTGGGAAGGCAAGACGGGAGGGTGAGCTGGATGCCATTATCCACCTAGGTACTAATGACCTGGCAAATGGGGAGCCAAAGGAAGTTCAGGAAGAGTTTAGGAAATTGGGCAGGGGTCTCAAGCAAGTAGCTACTTCTGTCACTTTCTCAGAAGTACTACCTGCGAGAGGCAAGGGAGAGCATAGGAGTGCATGCACCAGGAACTTTAACTCATGGTTGAAGAACTGGTGCTGTGAGGAAGGGTTTGGATTCATTGGTGACTGGGGACCCACCTGGAGGGATGGAGGTTTGGTCAAGCCTGACGGCCTGCATCCATCCTGGAGGGGAATCCAAGCACTCAATGATAAGTTTAAATGTTACATTGACAAGCATTTAAACTAGCAAAGGTGGGTGGCAGGCCAGCAAGGAGGGTACCTACTTGCTCACCCCCCACAGCTAGCAGTGGAACCAGTGAACCAGAAAAGTGGCTATCTCTGCAAAGCAGTGTGCAAAAGATGGAGGTTAGTGCCCAAGAGGTGGATAGGCAGCAAAGGGGCAAAATTCAGCAGAAGGGCAGACAGCAAGGAGAACCAGGGATAAAGGACAACCAAGGAAGGGGCTAGAGTAGAACAGAGAAACAGTCTAGGGAGGTCAAATCATGGAAAGCCATGTGTGCAAATGCCAGGAGCCTTAGGAACAAGATGGAAGATCTGGAGGCTGTCATGGTGCAGTCAGACCTGGACATTGTGGCCATCACTGAAACCTGGTGTAATGATAACCACGACTGGGAGATGGCCATACCTGGCTACAACATATTCAGAAGAGACAGAGCAGGCAGGAAGGAAGGAAGAGTGGCACTGTATGTAAAAATGACATAAGGGCCACAGAGATCCAGGAGGAACAAAATGGGGAGAGAGTACTGTGGGTTAGCTGGAAAGGAAAATGGGGACAGCCATCCGCACAGGTGTGGTCTATAGACCACCAGCCCAGGAGGAAGAAAAAGATAGGGAGCTGATGCTAGCCATCCAAAGGATGACAGACAAGGGTGAGATAGTACTGGTTGGAGACTTCAATATTCCAGACGTGGACTGGAGCATCCCAGCAGCAGCATCAACTAGGAGCAGATTTATCCTGGACTCCCTTCAGGGTGCCTTCCTCAAGCAACTGGTCATGGAACCAACTCGGCAGAAGGCAATACTGGACCTCGTGCTCACAAACAGGAACAGTGTGATGGGAGTAACAGTGGGGAGCACCTGGGAACAGTGACCACCAGTCATTGTGGTTTGAAATCACAGAAAGAGCAGAACCAAACCACACAAAAACACGATCCTGGATTTTGGGGGCAGACTTTGGGAAAATGGGAGATACTTGAAAGAGGCATTAAGGGAATGGACAGGAATCAGGGTTGAGGAACAGTGGGCAGTATTTAAAATGGGGATTACAAGAACAACAGAATTATGCATTAAGCAGGTTAGCAAGAGGAAAAGGAAGAGGAGACCATTATGGTTTTCCAAAGAGGTAGCAAAGAAAGTGAAAGCCAAAAAGATTGCATTCAGGCAATACAAAAAGACACAGGCAGAAGGGGATAGGGAGAAGTACCAGGAGAAGCAAAGGGAGGAAGGGAGGTCAGTAAGGGAAGCCAAAGCTCAGACAGAAGAACACATTGCAAAATCAGTGGGTAGAGGGGACAACAACTTTCACAGGTACATAAGTGAAAAAAGAAAGACAAAGGGAGGGATAGTGAGACTGAAGGGGGAGGATGGGGACGCGTGGAGGATGACAACAGTAAAGCTGACATATTGAACAGGTATTTCTGCTCAGTCTTTACTGAGGAAGAGGAGGGTAATGGGTCTGAAGGGAGTACAAGGGTTGAGAATGGTGCAGAAATGGACACAAGTCCCTTTACACAGGAAAGGGTCCTGAAGGAACTGGAAGTAATAAGAGTTGATAAAGCAATGGGGCCAGATGGGGTGCACCCCAGGGTCCTTAAAGAACTAAGAGAGGTGGTGGCTGAACCTCTGGCTGTCCTGTTTAGCCGATCACTGGAAACAGGGGAGGTACCCAAAGACTGGAGGACAGCACATGTAGTCCCCTTATACAAAAGTGGGAACAAAGAGGAAGCAGGAAACTACAGAACAGTTAGCCTCACTTCGGTAGTGGGGAAGATCATGGAAGCACTACTGAAGGAGAGATTGGTCAAACATCTGGTTGTCAATGGACTACAGGACCCAAGGCAGCATGGTTTCACCAGGGGGAGGTCATGTCAGACCAACCTCATTGAATTTTTTTGACTGGGTGACTAGGGAGGTGGATCAGGGGAGGGCAGTGGACATGGCCTATCTGGACTTCAGCAAGACCTTTGACACTGTGCCACATAGAAGACTATTACACAAACTGGGGAATATGGGTGTGGGCAGGACAGTAGTGTGGTGGGTAGGTAACTGGCTGGGTGGCAGGACACAGAGGGTGGTGGTAAATGGCTGTCACTCTACAGAGGGAAGAGTGACCAGTGGGGTACCATGGGGATCAGTGCTGGGACCGGTCCTATTCAACATCTTCATCAGTGACATTGCGCAGGACCTAGAAGGCAGAATTTCACTGTTCACTGATGACACAAAGCTCTGTAACAGAGTAGACACACCAGAGGGTGTAGACAGAATGAGAAGGGACCCACAGAAACTTGAAGAATGGTCAGGGGTTTGGCAGTTGAAATTCAATGCAAAGAAGTGCAAGATAATGCATATGGGGCACAAAAACCCTGGCACAATATATCAGTTGGGGGGTGAGGATATAGCATGCACCAAGCAGGAAAGGGATCTTGGGGTTATTGTCTCTGATGACCTCAAGGTAGGGAAACAGTGTGACAAGGCAGCAGGTAAAGCAAATAGGATGCTGGGATGTATAGGCAGGGGCATCACCAACAAGAAAAGGGAGGTCATAATTCCACTATACAAGACAATAGTGAGGCCCCACCTGGAGTACAGTGTACAGTTCTGGAGACCATACCTACGCAAGGACATAGACAGGGTAGAGAAGGTTCAGAGGAGGGCAACAAAGATTGTGTATGGATTGCATCACAAGTCCTATGAAGACAGGTTGAAGGAACTGAATATGTACTCCCTGGAGGAGAAGAGGGAGAGAGGGGATATGATAAAGACATACAAGTATCTTACAGGGAGGAACAGGGTGCAGGAATACACTATTTTTAAGTGAAAAAGATGTCCCAGGACTAGAGGGCATGGGATGAAGTTGGAGGGAGGACGATTCAGAGGAAATGTAAGGAAGAATTTCTTCACAGAACGGGTGGTGGACAAGTGGAACACCCTGCCAGAGGAAGTGTTGGGGGCTGAAACAATCATGGGATTTAAGAATGCATGGGATAGACATAAAGGAATTCTGGAGGTCAGGGGTATGGGGCAACAGACTTCTAGGAAAACATAAACTGAACTTACAAGCTCAAATGGGCAGACTGGGTGGGCCATAGGCCCTTATCTGCTGACACTGTCTATGTATCTATGACACCACTGACTACCCTTTTTAACAAATCATAGGAGGATGGTGTGGTACCTGAGGACTGGAGGAAGGCAGATGTGATTCCCCTCACAAAAGTGGGAGCAAGACAGAGGCAGGAAATTACAGACCTGTCAGTTTGACCTCTGTGGTAGGGAAAGGATGGAATCACTTCTGAAGGAAAGAATTGTTGAGTACCTAGAGGCCAGTGGGGCACAGAACCTAAGGCAGCATGGGTTCACAGCGGGAAGGTCATGTCAGATGAATCTAATTGATTTCTTTGACTGGGTGTCCAAAGTAGTAGACCAGGGAGAGGCTGTGGACATGGCCTACCTAGACTTTAGCAAGGCATTTGACACAGTCCCACACAAAAGATTAATAGTCAAATTAACCAGCCTGGGTGTGGGTCCCAGGGTTGTAGCCTGGGTAAAACATTGGCTGGACAACAGGATACAGAAAGTAATTGTAAATGGAGTCCACTCTGAAGAAAGAGGGGTTACTAGTGGGGTACTGCAGGGTTCAGTACGGGGTCCAGTCCTTTTTAATGTCTTTATAAGTGACATTGCAGAGGGACTGGAAGGAAAAGTATGCCTCTTTGCAGATGACATAAAGATCTGCAACAGGGTTGATACACAAGGAGGCATGGAAAGGATGAGAAGGGACTTGGCAAGGTTGGAGGAATGGCTAGAAGTATGACAGCTTGGATTCAGTGCAAAAAAGTGCAAAATAATGCACCTGGGAATCAAAAACCCAAGGGAAGATTGCACAATGGGGGGGAGGTAGTAACAACAACAAAAATGGAAAGGAACCTGGGGGTGATCACATCAGATGACCTTAAGGTTGGCAAGCAATGTGAGAAGGTGGTAGGGAGGGCTGGGGATACTGGGATGTACAGGAGAGGCATCATCAGCAGAAAACAGGAAGTTGTTATCCCCCTGTACAGACAGTTGGTGAGACCTCATCTGGAGTACTGCATCCAGTTCTGGAGACCCCATCTCCGCAAGGACATAGACAGGATGGAGGCAGCTCAGAGGAGGGCAACTAAAATGGTGCAGGATCTGCAAGAAGCAATACACAGAAGAGACTAAAGGAGCTTAATATTATACCCTTGAGGAAAGGAGGGAGGGGGACATGATAGAAACATTTAAGTACCTCAGTGGAATCAACAAAGTCCAAGAGGGTAGCATCTTTCAGAAAAAGAGATGTGCAAGAACAAGGGGACACAATTTGAAGATAGAGGGGGGAAGGCTCAGGGGCAATGTGAGGAAGTATTTTTTTCACAGAGAGGGTGGTGAACACATGGAACAGCTATCCTGAGGAGGTTGTGGGGTCTAAAACTGTGGGAGAATTCAAGAATGCATGGGACAGACAAGTAATTTTTGTGGGGGGTAGGAAGAAATAGGCTGTTGGTAAAATAAGATCTGCAGCTTATCATCTAGGTAGGGAAATGGGCAGACTAGGTGTGCCAAGCGGTCCTTATCTGCTGTCAAAGTCTATGCTTCTATGTTCTATGTTTCTATGTTACTACCAGCAGCCATTTTCTGCATAGATACCCCATGCCTCCAGTAATTTCCGCTCACATAAGAGCATAGCCCCATGCTATCACCAAGTTGCCCATTTCTGCATTACAGCATAGCCCCATGCCCCCACCAACTTGCCCATTTCTGCATGACACCATGATATGGCTAGTGAAATACATGTATTGGTAGGAGTGTGAGACCCAGCCCCCAGTAACTTGCCAATTTCTGCATAACAGCATAGCCCCATGTTACCATGAACTTGGCCATTTCTGCATAACAGCATAGCCCCATGTCCCCACCAACTTGTCCATTTCTGTGTAACAGCATAACATAACTACTAAAACACATGTATTGGTGGGACCATGGAACTGAGACCCCAGCAACTTGCCCATTTCCACATAACAGCATAGCCCCATGTTCCCACCAAGTTCTTTGATTCTGCATAACATCATAATATTAGTAGAAAAACACATGTGTTGCTGAGACCCCAGGAGCCTTCAGGTCTCTGTGCTTCCACCAACTTTCCCAAAATTACCCATTTCTGCATAACAGCATAATATACAAAGTAAATCACATGTATTAGTGAGAGTGTGGGGCCCTTTGATTACTGCACTCCACCAACTTGCCCATTTCTGCATAACAGCCTAGCCCCATGTTCCCGCCAACTTGTCTATTTCTGCATACCACCATAATATAAGTAGCAAAACCATGTATTCCCACCAACTTCCTATTTCTCCTTAACAACATAGCCCCGTGTTCCCACCGACTTGCCCATTTCTGTATAACAGCATCATATGAGTGATGAAACAGATGTGCTGGTAGCACCATCTCAGATGCTTCTACCAGATGTTTGTGTGCACACCCAAGAGGCTGGGATGACAGCAGATGTGATACAGTTGGTGAAACATAATGATGGATGCCTGTTGTGATATGTTTAAGAAGTTGTATGTTATTTCTGTTGCATTATGGTGTGTGTCTGTGATTGGTTGTCTTGCCTTGTACCGACCCCCATTGTTGTGTGTTCTGTGTGTGTGTGAGTGTGTGTCTGTGTGGCAGTGGGGGGGGGAGTCGGTGTTAGGGTTGAAAACCCTAACGTCGAATTTCCTTGCCTTTGTCACTGTAAAAAACCCTAACTGTTGCATTAACGCAGTTTTTTGCAAATTATATAGACATATACATATATGTATATATATATATATTCATGGCAAAAAACTGCATCAGTTAGAGTTGTTCCACAGTGACAAAAGCGAGGAAATTTGATATTAGGTTTGAAAGCCCCCTTTGCACCTCCCCACCCAGCTTCCCCAACCGGTATCAGGGTGTGCCTTGGGGTCGTCAGCCCTAACTCTCACTTCATTCCATGTGTAAACAAGCTGAGGTGGTGAAGTATAGGAGAATTGGGTGAAAGTTAGGACCGATGACCCCAACGCACACCCCGATGCTGGTTGGGGAGGCCGGGTTGGGGGTGCAAGGGGGGCTTTCAACCCTAACATTGAATTTCCTCACTTTTGTTGCTGTGGAACAACCCTAACTGATGCATTAAACAGATTTTTGTGCCATGAACATATATATATATACATATTCTTTGCAAAAATCTACATTAATGCAACAGTTAGGGTTTTACAGTGACAAAAGCAGGATGATGTTAGGTTTTAACAACCGACTCCCAATTGCCACACAGTCACACATAGACACACACACACACACACACAGCTATGGAGGGGCGGTACAAGACAAGACAACCAGTCACAGACACACACCATAACGCAATAGACATAACATATAACTTCTTAAACATACCACAACAGGCATTCATCATCATGTTTCACCAACTGTATCACTTCTGCTGCCATCCCAGTCTCTTGCGTGCATATACCCTTCTACATGACAGCATACTGTAAGTAGTAAAGTACATGTATTGGTGGGAGTGCGGGGCTCTTTGGGCCCCCCCACAGTCTCACCAATTTGCCCATTTCTACATAACAGCACATTCCTATGCTACTACCAACTTGGCCATTTCTGCATAAGAGCATACCCCATGCCTCCACTAAGTTGCCCGTTTATGCATAAGAACATAGCCCCATGCTATCACCAAGTTGCCCCATTCTGCATTACAGCATAGCCCCATGCCCCCACCAACTTGCCCATTTCTGCATGACACCATGATATGGCTAGTGAAATATAATGCATTGGTTGGAGTGTGGGACCCAGCCCCCAGTAACTAGCCAATTTCTGCATAACAGCATAGCCCCATGCTACCATGAACTTGGCCTTTTCTGCATCAAAGCATAGCCCCATGTCCCCACCAACTTGCCCATTTCTGTGTAACAGCATAACATAACTACTTAAACACATGTATTGGTGGGACTATGGAACTGAGACCCCAGCAACTTGCCCATTTCCACATAACAGCATAGCCCTATGTTCCCACTAAGTTCTTTGATTCTGCATAACACCATAATATTAATAGAAAAACACATGTGTTGCTGAGACACCAGGAGCCTTCAGGCCGCTGTGCTTCCACCAGCTTTCTCAAAATTTCCCATTTCTGCATAACAGCATAGTATAAAAAGTAAATCACATGTATTAGTAAGGGCGTGGGGCCCTTTGGTTACTGCACCCCACCAGCTTGCCTATTTCTACATAACAGCATAGCCTCATGTTCCCACCAACTTGCCCATTTCTGCATACTATCATAATTTAAGCAGCAAAACCATGTATTCCCACCAACTTCCTATTTCTCCATAACAACATAGCCCTGTGTTCCCACCAACTTGCCCATTTCTGTATACCAGCATCATATGAGTGATGAAACAGATGTACTGGTAGCACCATCTCAGATGCTTGTACCGGATGTCAGTGTACACACCCAAGAGGCCTGGATGGCAGCAGAAGTGATACAGTTGGTGAAACATGATGATGGATGCCTGTTGTGGTATGTTTAAGAAGTTGTATGTTATTTCTGTTGCATTATGGTGTGTGTCTGTGATTGGTTGTCTTGTCTTGTACTGCCCCCATAGGTGTGTGTTCTGTGTGTGTGTGTGTGTGTGTCTATGTGTGAGTCTGTGTGTGTGTGTGTGTGTGTGTGTGTCTATGTGTGAGTCTGTGTGGCAGTGTGGGGGAAGTCGGAGTTAGGGTTGAAAACCCTAACGTCGAATTTCCTTGCTTTTGTCACTGTAAAAACCCTAACTGTTGGATTAATGCAGTTTTTGCAAATAATATATATATATATATATATATAGATATATGCATATATATATATATATATATATACACATATATATTCATGGCAAAACTCTGTTTAATGCATCAGTTAGGGTTATTCCACAGTGACAAAAGCAAGGAAATTAGATGTAATGGTTGAAAGCCCCCCTTGCACTCCCCACCCTGCTCCCCCAACTGGCATTGGGGTGTACGTTGGGGTCATCAGCCCTAACTCTCATTCCATTCCATGTGTAAACAAGCTGAGTTGGTGAAGTATAGGAGAATGGGGTGAGAGTTAGGACTGACGACCACAAGGCACACCCAATGTCAGTTGGGGGGTGGGGTTGTGGGTGCAAGGGGGCTTTCAACTCACATCAAATTTCCTCACTTTTGTTGCTGTGGAACAACCCTAACTGATGCATTAAACAGAGTTTTTTGCTATGAATTTCCCTTCTTTTTGAGAATGAGGACTATAAATAGTAAATGGGATGTGGTGGTGGGAGCGTGGGCCATTTGGGCCCTGTGCTCCCTCCACATAATTTTTTGTGACATAGTAATGGTAAGTGCAATGCAAACGCAAGCACAAATGGTTATGCACATAGTGACGCAAATGTAAATGGTAACGCAAACGGTAATAGAAACGCAAGCGTAAAGTGACACCAAAGCGAACAGAGACAGAAACGGAGATGCAAACACAAGCACAAATGGAACACAACTGGTAACGTGCATGGTCATGGTACTGCAATTGGAAACGCAAATGGTAACTGTAATAGTAACAATAACGCCAAAAGAAACAGAAATGCAAGAGCGTATGGAAATGCAAACTGTAATGCACACGGCCACAGCACCACAATTGTAAATGCAAATGGTAACAGTAACAGCAACAATAATGCCAAAGAAAACAGAAATGGAAACGCAAATGCAAGCACATATGGAAATGCAAACCATAATGCGCACGGTCACGGTAACACAATTGGAAATGCAAATGGTAACAGTAACAGCAATGATGACACAAAACGAAAGAGACATGTAAATGCAAAAAGAAATGGTAATGCACAGGGTGACGCAAAACAAAATGCAAACATAAACAGTAATGGAAAAGCACATGCTAACAGTAACGCAAACGCAAGTGCAAATGAAAATGCAAACCGTAATGCACACAGTGGCGTAGATGGGAACGGTGATGCGAACGGTAACAGAAACGCAAGTGGAAACAGTAAGTGGCACAGTAATGAAATCGCACACCCTTCTTTTCCCAAAAAACTGCATTGAAAAAGACAGTAAATACAAAGAATGTATGCAGAATAATGGGCCTCGGAACAGAAAATGACGACTTGGAATACTAAATTGCTTATATCTCAGGAACCATATGACGTAAAAAAAAAAAAATTGTATGAATTATGACTTTCCTGGCTAGTTTTGCACTTAACCCCCATTTGGGGGGGCTAAGCATTATTCTGATGAAAAGTTGGGCTATCTGGTCCCTCCAAATCTGGCCATCTAGTCCCTCCCTCGCGAACAATGATCGCGATCAAAGAATCTCACGACCAAAGAATTTGCAGGCTCACGATCAAAGATCATTAGCGAGCCAAGATCAAAGAATTTAAAACTTTAAAACACTATTTGTTGACATAATTACAAGAAATCACAGCCATAGAGGCAAGACCCCGAGCGAAACCCATCATAGTTTTACTTTAGAGGTTTCCCCTGAGCTATTTGTTTTTTTCCCACCACAAATTGAAAACAAGATGGTGTCCGTCGCTATCAAAGAAGTCCTCACGATCAAAGATTCTTTGATCATGAGCCTGCAAATTCTTTGATTATGAGGAGGAACCAGATGGCCAAAACCCCATTCTTCTTTTTCAAAATAACCATATAAATTTTCCTATAGACTTATAATGGGAACTTAAAACCCTAATAACTTTTGAATGCAATAATATTTTTTCACCAAACAAAAAGTAGCATGTTCCTTGACCCAAGCTCTTTCAATGTGCCAAGTTGCAGACTGGCACACCACACAATGGTTGTGCAGCACCACAGAAAACACCCCAAAAACTGCCCACAAAACTGGTTTTGGTGTGCAAAAACTGTACATCCAACCTAAACAAAATTTGGAAAATGAAGAGATCTACCATGCCCCACCATGCATACCAAATTTCATCAAATCTGTTGAACAGGTCCAAAGTTATTAATGCACAAAATTTCAAGTTTAACATAGAAGTGCCTTCATAACCCTAAATATAGGGGCACGACCGCACCCCTATGATACATATATATATATAATATTATAATATTGCACGTGTGTGTGTGTGTGTGTGTGTTTGTGTAAAATATATATATATATATATTCTTTGCAAAAACTTTGTTAATGCATCACTTAGGGTTCCAGCAAAAAAAGTTTGGAAATGTGGTGTTAGGGTTTCTAATCCTAGCACCCCACCCCAACCATGCAGGCAGCAACAGGTGTGGGGCTTTGGGGTTGTAAGTGCTAATGCTCACACCGTTCCATGTGTAAGCTGAGATGGGTACAGTATCCCTTACAGAAATATAAGTGTGCTGCATACATGCAGAATGCATGCCACATGCTAAATTGCCCAATGTTTGCATGCAGTTCGCATACACAAAGTAAATCTATGTGAACCAAGCCTAAAAAGCACATCAAGTTCACATGCTGCAAGCTTGACATGTGTGCAGCAGGTAATCTGGTGCGAACATCTTCTAAAAATCACAATAGGTCATCGGCTGCATGCTTGACACGAGTGCAGCTGTTAATCTGCTGTCAATATCATTTAAAAATGACATCAGGTTCACATGTTGCATGCTTGTCATGTGTGCAGAAACTATGCTGTTGCAAATCTCATCTAAAAAAACACATACATTTTTATTTCTCATACTACTGCTAGCAATTAGAGCCATTAAAATGCCTGTTTTCATTGATTTCCCATTAAAAATAGGTACTGTAAACTCATTAATTCTGATCCTTTTGCAAGTTGTTTAATGGCTTTTGATTTTTGTCATTAAATTGCCATTAATTTGTAAAGTGTTGTTTGCTTACTGCATTAAATACCTAGGATGTAGTCAGCCAACATCCCCCATTACAGATGTGCAAAGAGGGACCTCTGTGTTGTGAAGCCTGATCTTTTTGTTGTGGGCCATGTAAATCCCCTTATGCATATTTAGTGCTACAAATGTGTTTCTCCATAACTGTTATGGCTCACTTACTTTCCATTTGTCATTCTGTATGGAGCATACACACTATGGCTATGCTCAGTACTCTTTGTTCTGAGTAGGGTCTTGGAGACATGCACCATACCTCACATTTTGTCACTGAAATGAGGGACATGGACACTCAAAATGAGGGACAATGAGGTACACTAACCCTTATGATGATCAGGACACATCCTGAAACATGGAGATACAGTACCTCAGAACACAGTGGAAACCATTGTATTTACCTGTACTGATGTTAGCCCCTATGAATTAATTGCCACCATAAAGCAGGGGTGCCATTTAGGTAGGCAGAGGAGGCAGTTGCCCCCCCACACACACACATTTGTGCCTAGGTTGTTCTTATGATGTGGCAATAATGGCATTAAATTTGGATTAAATCTTTTGCACAGTAGGTGCCCCCCAAGCCTTTGTTGCACTCATGCTGCAGGTGCACTCCTGACTCAACTGTGTCTGTATTGTGTTGTCTACTCTCTTCATCTATTAGTGGCAGCACCATCACATGTGATGTGGAGGAGCTCCAGCCAAGCAAACGCGCATAAGTTACACAAGTGGAACACTGTCTTTCTTGTCATAAAGCAGACTGGCTGCACACTACAGCTTGGAGGAGTCAGTGAGCACTGAACTCTCAATAGAAGTGTTGTGGCTGCATATTTTTGTTGGTCTACTTTTAGTGAGTCATCTCCCTTGGTGGCTGAAGGGGCTGGGTTGAGCTAGAAGCTAACTTGGGACTAGGCTACTTACTCTACTAGGTTTGCCTCACAAAAAAAACAGCACAGACCCCCCACAGCAGCAAGCTAGGCCTCACAGCAGCAGTGAGAGTGATGTGGGTGACCTTCATAGACCTTGATCAGTGCAGTGTGGCAGCAGCCATGGCAGAAGCCAAGCAGAAGCAAGCAACACAGGTTGAGTGGGTTCTGTGATGGTTGGTTCTAGCATCCAGCTTGTGGCAGAAGGATTGAGAAGGAGCAGACTGAAAACTGAGCTGGTGGCACACTGGGCTAGGCTACAGGTTCTGGCCAGATGGCCAGGTAAGTAAAAGTAAATATTTTTTTACAGGGGGATTGGAGAAGGAGGAAGGACTGAAATATTGATTTTTTTCACACTTCTGCACCTTTGGGTGGCTTCCTGACCCATATGGGATGGGAAATGAATGGAATGGAGCTGGGGAGAGAAATTGGGGCACATTCTTGTTTGGGGGGTGGGTTTAGAACTTCAGCCAGGAAAAAAATTGGTTAGTAACTGGGTGGGTTTAAGCCTAAGTCTGATGTACTGCTCCGGGGTATAGACAGATGAATCACATATTTGAATTTTTTCTGATTTGCCTATCACTTTTCAGTCACAACAAATAAGGTTTACCTTTTAGAGACATTCCAGACATTCCAGAACTTACAACCTAGGGGCTAACTAGCATCTGACCTCCACTGGTTGTTGGCTACCCCCTGTTGAAATCTGAAATGACATCCCTGCCACAAAGTCTAAATTTACAGGACATCCTCTGTGTGAGCAGCATGTTTTTCATGAGGATGGATGAGGGGCTGGGCAATTTTCAGGGGTAAAATGAGGGCTGTCCCTTGCATTCAGGGAGAGTTGAGAGGTAAGGTATGAACAGACTGTTGTAGCCCCACTATAGTCAGGCTTATGCCCCTGCCCGAGTGAAGCTGACCTCCACATCCCCACACTCAGGCACATTATGATATAGGGCAAGGGAGAGTGCAGGGATGTGCCACAGTGAAATGAATTAGGGTATTTTTTGGTTACTATTTCATACATTATTGATGGAGAGTTGGAGATTAATGAAGGCCACCACTCGACTAATAAGGGACTTGTTTGTAGAACAGTGGCCTTCATTATTCTCCAACTCACCATCATAATGTAAGAAATAGTAATATAAAATAACTCAATTCATTTCAAGGGAGTAGGACCCAGCACTCTGTCCCATGGACATCATCTCTTAAAGATTCCTACCTCTGGCTCCCTAGTACTCAGGTAAGAGACTCTTGACTTATATCTATACTTGGTGGGTTGTCTGTAGCAGTGTGGCCACACCTGCTACAGTGTGTGTGCAAGGGGGCATGACTGGCCGTGTGGGTGGGTGTCAATTTATTGCAGCCTCTGGGTTTGCCCATTAAAGTCTGTTTGCAAGGAAGCATTCAAAACTATGGAGAGAAAAAGTGGGAGTACGGGTCAGATAGAAGTAATTACATAGTTCTGTGGGAAAGTGTATGTATTGGGGGTGGGAAGAACCACAAGTGTTTCCATTGGTATGTGTGCTACAGTTCAGCTGTGTAGCTGAGATGATGGGGGACAAAAAAACTAAAAAGTATATCTGTGGCTATAAGCATGCCACATGAGTGCAGATGTATGCAGATTTGTATTGAAGTGCAAGTGCAGGCAATATGTATGCAGGCAGTATAGCTTAGTGGTTAAAAGCACTGAACTGCAAACCAGGAGACCTGGAGACCCAAAGACCTGGGTTTGAATCTCTTCAACCCCCACTTGTGTACTGTGTGATCCAGAGCAAGTCACTTAACTTTTATGTATCAGTGACCACTTGCTTTTTGCATGCATACCACATGCATGCAGTCTGTTCCAATTTAACATAAAAAGCATGCTTTCCACACTTGCTTGCTGTACTCATGCCACCTGCACGTACTCAGTTTCAATTTAACATTTAAATCATGCTTACAGCATGCATATCACATGGGTAGTTTTTATGTGCGCAGTATGAAAACATTTCAGATAATTATTTCTGTAAGGGATAGGAGACTGGGATGAGCATTAGGGTTGACAATCCCAAGGCACACACACCCCCCCCACACCTGTTGTTGCCTGCAAGGTGAGGGTAGGGTGTTAGGGTTAGAAACCCTAACACCACATTTCCAAACATTTGTTGTTGGAACCCTAACTGATGCATTAACAAAGTTTTTTGCAAATAATTTCTTTACATTCTGAGAAAGTATAATCATAGCTTTCTTTGCTTGTGGGGAGCACAGAGGCTGGAGGGCCCTGCACTCTCATCCCACCATAGATGCATACATATATGTTGCCATGTAAGCATTTCATCCAAAACAGCAACCAAATTGTCAGCATGGCCTTGTTATTAGCCCACCTCATGAACACTGGGCTGAGAATTTTCAAATGTCCTCTAAAATGTCATACCATGCCACCACAATGTCATTCCATGCCACAGGTGAAAAAAACACGTTTTGAACAGGCAATGAAAACTGACAGCCATCACATTCATGAGGTGGCTATGCTGAAAATCTGGGGTGAAAATATTGAAAATTACAAAAGTTAGGAGGAAGTGTAGCAAAATGACAACAGATACTCAGAATATTGCCATTTTAACACATTTTGATACCAAATTTTCAACATACTCTTCTTATTACCCCACCTCATGAACAGGTATGATGAAAATGTTTAAATCTGTCTTGAAAGGTGATTTTGCCAACTGACCCCGAAAGCAACTTTTGGACAGTATTTGTGAAATGACACCAACATTGTTCATGAGGAGGGGTCTCGAAAAGGGTATATTGAAAATTTGGTGTCAAAATCTTTAAAAATGACAATGTTTTGTGACAAAGTTGAAAACTTCATTAAAATAAATTGAACTACATTTACCTTAGTTTTGAATTTCATCGTAGTCTACTGGTCACTCTCTCTGACAGGGTAAACCCTACGCTGGGAGGCAAGGGTTAAGATCCTTGTGAGGCTGAGGAAATGCAAGGAATGCAACATGAACAGGAGGGAGAGGTCCCTCCTGAGGTGTTGCTGATTAGGGGGATTGCAGAAAGGCAGACAGAATCCAGCAAGCAGTAAGTTGGAAGTTGGAAAACTGCTGTAGAGAGAAGAAGCTCCCAGGCAGAGACCTCTGCAAGACAGAGGCTGAAATTTAAGAATGGAAACAGAGCAGAATACCCAAGGAGACGGGTTAGTTGCTGTAGAGAGCAGTTGGGGAAAAAAGCTTAAACCTGATGCTGAGGAAGAGACTGTTTCTAGAGCAGGGAACCCTGAGGCAAAGAAGCAGCTGGAGCCACAAATAGTGAGTGGAATGCACTGATATTATTGGCTCGCAGGTAATACTAAAAGGAAAAGACTGTGTTTTGTTTGAGACTGTGCATTCAGAAGCTGCTGGCCCACATAAGTGGCTCAAAGACTCATTTGGTCAAGTCAACCTGTGAGAAGCTGTTTTGTGTTAAGCATTTATGTTTCCTGACCAGGCTGGAAAAGTTGAACTGACTGTTTATGATTTTTCTGGAGCAATAAACTACATTGTCATTTGATAACTTTAAACGCAGTGTGTTGGCTCTCCATCTACCATAGACTAGCTTGCCACATGTGGTGTCAGTAGTGGGATTTGCCCCCTGCTGGAGTGAGCAGGACTAGTTACATTCTGGAAAAACTGAGATAGAGAAATTGGTGAAGTTCCTCATGGAACAACAACAACAGGCTTTCATGCAGCTGGCTCAGCAGCAGCAGGAGGTGCAACAAGCACAGAAAGCCCAACAGAAGGTGCAACAACAGGTGTAACAAGCGCAACAGGAGGCATAACAGCTGCTTCTTATACAGCCGGGGCAACAACAACAGCAGCTCCTGCAGCACCCGGTGCAACAGCTGCAACAAGACCCTACTGGTGAGGCTGGTCCAGCTATTGTGGGGCCAGGGGTTCCTAGGATGAATGCCATGCTGACCAAAATGATGTCTGAGGATGATCCAGAGACCTTCCTGGTAATGTTCCAGTGAGTGGCAGAAGCTGCAGGATGGCTTAGACACCAGTGGACTGTATGCCTTGCCCCCTGTCTGACCGGGCAAGCCCAAGCAGCCTATTGAGCTCTGGACCCTGCTACAGCCAGAGAGTACACAGAGGTGAAAGCGTCAATCCTGAACCATCTAAGTATCAACTCAGAAAGTTACCAACAGAGGTTCCAGAGCTTCAAATTTGCAGCTGGTGCATGACCCAGAGCAGTGGGACAACAATTTCAGGACTTGCGTTGGCGCTGGCTAAAACCTGAAGGATGTAGTAGTCCCAAGGTGGCTGAGTTAATCATATTGGAACCATTTATGAACATTCTGACCCTGGGCTGGGTCTGCAAATGGAAGATCACCATGCTAGCAGAGGCCATGCTTATCTCAGAGCAAGTGTTGGATGCTGAACTCTCCTCTTGCCCCGTGACCCACCTTACGAGGCCACCTGGGAAGATGGTGAATCATCCAGGGAGCCAGAGTGAAGGAGTATTGTCTGGAACTGTGAAGGGACCTTGGGCATTTAGGGAGGGGGGTTATGGGCCAAATAAGGGTCAGACTCTGGGAAGGATGGCAACCCAGCAGCCAAGGGCAACATTTCCTGAGGGCCCACTGACTAAACCCAGAGGCTCACCTCATAGCCAAGACACAAGGGCATATTTCTCATGTGGACAGAAGGAACATTTTGCAAAGAACTCCCCCATATGGACTGTACCTCCATAGACTGCACGCTTACAGATGTGTATTCACTTTGCAATGGGGGTGGGGGCTCTGAGTTCCAGGATTTTGTGATCCCTGTCAACGTACAAGGGATAGAGATGGAGACTCTGGTGCACTCAGGAAGCCACCAGACCCTAGTCAGAGTAGCCCTTGTGAACCCCCCCGACACTGGCAGGCGCAGAGCCCCATCCCTATCCGATGTGTGCATGGGAATGTAAAGGCCTACCCTAGTGCTATGGTTACTCTTACCCTGGGGGGGTCAAACCGATACTACAAACGTGAGGGTTGCCCCCAAGTTAACCTATCCAGTGTTACTGGGAAGAAATAGGAAATGGTTTGACAATGTATGGAAAGCAGACTTGTCTTTGGTAATTACCTGGTCTAAGGGTCGTGAAGGGGGGTGGTTGGTCAGTCACCCAAAGCCGTGGGAAATCTTTCCCTTCCCGGACTCAAGGACTTTTACCCCCCAGATGAGAACCCACAAATCTAAGAGAGAATGTAGGGCAGCAAAGGAAAGGAGACCCAGAGGGGCAGGTGCACAGGAGGGAGGTGATGCTAAGGCAATAGTGGGTCCAGACCCACAGCCTGGCCCTCACCATGACCTGCCTAACCACAGTCCCGGAGGGCCATCCTTATCAGAGAAAGATGTGTTAAAGCTCTGCCCAGACATTTCCAAAGAACAAAGGGTTGATGGTATACTCAGCTGGGTATACACCCAGTTGGCTATTAGGGAAGGGGAAGTGATAGATGAGGATCAGGCAGCACACTATCCTCATTTTGAGTTGCAAGGGGGTATCTTGTATCAAGTTAGCAAGGAGGCCCAGACGGGGGAAATCTGACATCAATTGCTGATCCCTTGAGTCTTTCAGAGGGAATTACTATGCCTCATCCACTCCATTCCTATGGCAGGGCACTGTGGGGTAGAGAATACACTAGCCCAACTGTTACCCTGATTTTTTGGGTGGGCATCTATCGACATGTTAAGGATTATTGTGCATCCTGCCCCTAGTGCAGCTAGTAGCCCCAAAGGGCAGTCAAAAGGCCCCTTTAGTGCCCCTATCCATTATGGAGGCACCATTTGACTGGATTGGGGGATGGGTGAGAGATCACTACACTACCAGGAATTTTACATGTCTTTAGACATTGAAATGCAGTTTCTTGAGGTGCTGAAATCCTTTTTCGCAAATTGCGAAAAACAATCCAATTCCATCATTCCTTTTTTGTAATTTGAGAAAAAGAATCTTAGTCCGTGACACATAATCCTTTCCTGTGGCTGCTTTTTGAGATTTGTGGCAAAGAAACAAATCCTTTTTCACAAATTGAGAAAATAGATGCAGTTTCATAATTCCTTTTTCGCAAATTCCAAAAAGGATTTTGGCATGCTAAGAAAATGTATTTCCGACTCACTTATGAGAAAACTAAACCCAGAATCAGACTCTTCGGGCCCCGATTAGGTGAACACAACCATTGGTGTTTACTAAAGGCCTCTATTTTTTTTTTGTTATTCCATTTTGTTGCCACCACTAATTGAAAACCTGACTGTGGCAGAAAAAAAAAAAAGATTTCCCATTTGTGATACAGAATTACACATTTGCAAAACAGGATTACCCTCTTGTGACACAGACTCCTGATTCAAGGCTCACATCTAACTTTCCCTTTGAAAATAATGGGAAACTTTGAAATTTATTAACTTTTGAACTGATTAATATTTTTTCACCAGACCTTCAAAAGGCACCACTGTGTCCCATGACCTATATATCCTAAGAATTTCAGACCAAAACTCCACACGGTTTTTGTGCAGCAGCGTGACAATGAATTTGACAAAAAACATGTTTTTTGACAATCCGTATCTCCTTACCCACTGGAATGAAACTTGCCACATCAAGAGCTATTTGGTCCCTGGTGGCACATGTAAAGTTTTATGGAAATTGTGTGAACAGTTGCAAAGTTATTAAAGTGCAAAGTTTTGAGTTTAACATAGAAGTGAAGAAGGAACTCTAACTATAGGGGTGCAACTACACCCCTATTGTATATATATGTGTGTGTGTGTGTGTGTGTGTATATATATATATATATATATATATATATATATATATACATTTTCATTGCAAAAAATTCTGTTAATGCATCAGTTAGGGTTCCAATTACAGTGACAAAGTATGGAAACATGGTGTTAGGGTTCTAACCTAACACCCCATCCCACCACCCCAACCAACCCTACCATCCCACCCCACCCACCCCACACCAACAGGCATCGGGGTGTGTCTTGAGTCATCGACCTAACACTTACCCCACCCCTGCACTCCCATGCCCCATGATTTTCCTTATTTTATTGTGGGAGCACAGGGTCCTTTGGATCCTGTGCACCCATCCTTCCATAGATACATGACTATATATTGTCATAGCCATCTGATTACCCCAGGACATCTACCTAGTACAGGAAATTTTCAAATCTCCGCTAGCACATAATTCTGCACAACTGCAACAACATTGCATGCCATAGTTGCAAAAACACATTTTGGTCAGGATTTGAAAAATTACAGGTGTGGCATACATAAGGTGGCATAATAAGAAGGATATGTTGTAAATTTGGGGTCAAAATATTGAATATGTCCATAATTATGAGCTGCCATAGTGAAAGTGCAATGACTGGTCATAACGTTGTAATTTTTCTGTATTTTGACCCCAAGTGTCCAACATAGTCTTCTTATCACTCAACCTCATAAACCCCATAGGTAAAAATGTTGTAATCTGTGGTAAAATTCTATTCCATGCCACAGGTGTGGAAACACATTTGGGGCAGAATGTGACAAACGACAGCTTTACTGTACATGAGGTGGTGTGGAAAAATGGTATGTTGGAAATTTGGAGTGAAAATATTAAAAATTGCCAAAGTTGCACGTGCATAGAAAAATTTCAATGACCACCTAGCATGTATGGAATTTTTTCACAAAATAGTAAGGGTAAAAGTGTCCTGTATCAAGGTAGTGCCTTTTGAAAGTTTCATGAAAAAATATCAAACAGTTCTGTTCCAGAGTTAAAAAGGACTTTAAGTTTTTCATTTCAGAGCACACTTAGTAGGGTTTTGATTTAACCCTGTGATACGAATGATAGAAATCATTATTCATAAACATTGAAAATGAATAGAAAGGATGCATTTTTAAAAAAACAAACACCTGAATCTAGGTAAATGGGACCCATTTAGTGAGATTATGGTGTTTGTTTTTTGAAAATTGCCCTGGAAATAAGGTCACTGGGCACCTGAAAATCCTGTTTGCCCAGCTTATTGAGAGGAGCCATTCTCCTTCATTCTCTGAGGACAGCAGGACTTTCCTGATTTGTGCAGCCTCAGCTGAAATTGTGCTGCTAGCTGGAGTGGGAGTAGTGAGCCAGTGGTCTGGTGAGTCGGAGCTCTGTTCCAGTTTCTTTCTTTCTTTCTTTCTTTCTTTCTTTCTTTCTTTCTTTCTTTCTTTCTTTCTTTCTTTCTTTCTTTCTTTCTTTCTTTCTTTCTTCCTACCTACCAATACCATCTATCTGTCTTAAGGCCACTGGGGTGCCCATTCCGGGAACTGCTACTTTTTACCCCCTTCCCTCTGGGTTGCCCATCCACACTTTACAATGCATAAATTACAACAAATATAGTTATATAAAAGTGGACCTAGGTGCCCACCCACAGTACCTCTTGTTTCTGCCCCTCTCTCATCCAGGTCACCACCACCTTTTCAATATATATGTGGTGGCACTGGGGTACCCGCAGGTTTCTGTATTTCCATAGGCAGACAAAGTCATCACTTATCTGATTCTTTTCACACATGTCCTGAAGGGACCTGCATTAATGAGGATACAGTTCCACTATCTCAAAAAGAAAGGAAATTCTTTGTAAAAAAAATGCATTAATGTACCAGTTAGGGCACAACTTAATGCCACAAAAGTAGGTAAATGTGGCATTAGGGTTTCCAGCCCTAACTCCACCCCCCATCCCTGAGTTACAAAAGGACAAGATCGCAGAAAGAACTGCAGACAGACATCATCAGGTAAGACAAACAACATGCAACTGACATATTGCTGCTTGGTGATTTCAATATTCCAGATATTGATTGGACCATCCCAGCAGCTGCGTCAACCAGGGGACAGGGCATCCTACATTCCCTACAGGGGGCGGGCCTCAGACAGCTGGTGAGCAATCCCACAATAGCAGGGGTGATTCTGGACCTGGTACTGACCAATGGGGACAGAATCTCAGACATACAGGTGGAAGGTCAGCTGGGATCCAATGACTGCCACATAGTGTGGTTTAACATGGGGGCTGGGACACAGTCTAGTCATACTAAGGCAAGAGTCTTGGATTTTAAAAGGGCGGATTGTGCTAGAATGGGAAGGTGCATCAAAGAGACCCTGGCAAGGAAGGAGATATAAGGGGAGTTGAGAAGTAGTGGGAACACCAGAAGGGAGCCATACAGGAGGTGATGAACCAATGCATCAAGGTGGTAAGCAAAGGCAAGAAAAGGAGGAAACCACTATGGTTCTCAAGAGAGGTGGCAGGTAGTGGTGGGGGAAGTGGCTAAAATTTGCAATGCATAGTATTTCACGTATAACCCAAATTTCATGTAATGCCACAAAACTCGAAGTGAATAATTACACATCTTGAAGTAGCGCAAACTTCCCATTGTTCTCTATGGACTTATTCACTTTATATTTTTGCTGTTTAAGGTGAATTTTGTTGTGATTCATGGGATGTAAGGTAACACGGGCTCTATATTGTCTTGCACAGCCTCAGTTCATCATAGTGTGTATATTGGAAAGCTGGAGACAGTTTGCTTTCAGAGCTCTGAGATTCAAACCCTCTTCAAATCTTCAAAAACTCCTTTTTGCCACAAAATTTTGTGACAAAATTTTGTAGATCGATTGTAGTAAACCCTTATGTAGTGATAACACTGAGCATTTATTGATTTTTTTTGTGAATATTGAATGTTAATTTAGTTGATTCAGTCTCTGTAGTGACATACACTGTAGAAGTGTATTTCGGGGGAGGGGCGGTTCTGTGGTGTAGAAGGCAGATTAGTGAGAAAGGGAGTTTTTCCAACTGTTGTTGGCTATTGTTTTATTATTTTTGTGTTCTTGTACACACAGTACAACTTAACTGAATTATTTCTAAATATTTTCTGATTGCTGAGCAGTTTTTCAGTCTTTTTACAGTACTGTCTGTGTTGTACATATACTGAACAGTTACAGTTTCTGTGCCTGACCTTTAATCTGCATGCGTGCTGCCTGTCATTTGATATGCATGTCATCATGTCACCACAGTAGCAGTACTCTGAATATGTAATCCTGTCTGCAATGTATTTCCCTGCTTATGTAGCTAGGTACTGCGTCTCTCTTTACCTCTGCCCCCATCAAAACAAGATATTGTTTTGTGAGTGTCTGCCTTTTGAACATTGGCTCGGGATTCAAGGACAGGTATTTTGCTGTGCCTGTGCAGCTGCTGTTACTATTTTTCTTCCCAGCCACCCAAAAGTGCAGAAATATCAAGTTGCTGTAAATTGTCTGTGTCGTATGACAAAATGCCCAAGAAGAGACGGTCAGGCAAAACAGTTTCTGTATGCGGCACTCCTGCCAAGACTGATATTAGCAGTGTTTTTTGAAGTCAAGATGAGTCAGGTTCATCAGGGGTACCAAGGTTAGCAGTATTGAGAGTGGTCGTGGTAGTATGCAGTAGAAGGGCAAGGTAGTAGTTCGTGCAAGTAAAGGGATTTCTCCAACTATGATTTTCACAGAGGAATCAGTCACTTCTGTGATGGTTGGAGATGGTGTTGTCCCTGCTGTTAGTAAAGTTAGTGAGAGCATGGTTGATAACAACGTGAGTTTTGCTACTGTACAAGTTCAACCCTGTTAAACTTACCATGTGGGCAAAATGTAGTTGAATCCTCAGACTTGAGTGCAGTTGATGTCCCACTCCCAAGTCCTACAGTACTTGAACATGATTCTGTTTCTGAACATGCTGAATCACAGTCTCATGTTTGCACTGATGTTGAGATTAGCCCATCCAAATATTCAGACGTTGATGAAAAAAGTGTGGATGATAATATTGAGGCTGCTGTTGAACATGGAATATCTCCACAGGAGGACAGCATCCAAAGTGAAGTAGGGGCTGATGATTAAAATGATGATGCTAGTGACCCCCATTTAGGAACCGGAAAAACAGAAAGTCAAGGTGGCTGTTTCTAAACAGTGTGTTAGTCTTCCCCCCCTTCAAAGTTCTGCTGTACCTATGTATATTGATGTTGACCCAGAGTTAATAGTCAGCGACTGTGATGTACAGTCAAAGTCACTTTGTGACGAACAGCAGAAATCATGCATTACATCCCGCATTTCATTAGCACCAAAAGTGCAGTTACATATGCAGCAGCAGCACCAGCACCAGCAGTGACATGTGAAGAGTAGGGGATCCAAATCCCTAGTCTGGGATTTTTTGGTATATGATGGCAACTATGAAACAGTGGCAATCTGCCAGCTTTGCCAGGCGCATGTGAAGAGTGGTAAAAAAGGTAGCCACTTGAGCACTGGGGGCCAGCATACTCATCTGAAGAGCAGACACATGGCGCTGTGGACTCAGCACCAGAGGCAACTAATGCCGTAGTTGGGCATTCAATCTCAGCCACGTTAGTGAGCATGGTATCCCCTTCCTTTAGTGTAAGTAGCCATGTGGGTACAAGTGTTGAAATAACACCAGAGGATTAATACAGGCATGAGGAGGAGGAGGATTTGATGGAATATTCAAGCAGTGGTCAGAGTAGCAGTGGTGGTACATGTAGTAATTCTACCTCATCAACCTCTGTGCTTAAAATACAGAAAATACCAGAATGTTTTGGCTTGTCACCTGTGCATCCACCATCACACATTCCAGGTAGCCTATCTATGTCAGTAGAGTAGAGTAGAGCAATGTTGCATGCCACGTGTAAAGCAATGAACAATGCAGTCCACATTGTACAGCCTGTTTGCATGCACCAGTAAATACCCACACAATAATGCAGTTGCACACAAACTCAATGCTGCCATATCGGAAATGCTGGCAATTGACCTTTTTCCATTTTCCTTTTTGGAAAATGCAGGCTTCTGGCACTTTGCAGCATGCACATGTCCAAAATGGAAAGTCCCATCCCAGACATCCTTTTCCCCGTGCTGTCCCTGAGTTATATTGGACAGTGACAGAGTGTGTAAGTGACAGAGTGTGTAAGACATGCCCTTCAACATTCCCCCTCACCGTACATTCATTTAAGCATGGATATGTGAACAAGTGGCAAAATGGCTGGTAGTTCCTATTTGTGTATTACTGCACATCGGGCGCAGCTACCTGCTGTTGTCTGTAATGGTGTTATGGGAAAGCAGTGTAGTAAGTCAGAGTGTGGTGGTGGTAGCAACCTTCAGGGCATTAGACAGCATGCCACACTTGCAATGAGTAGTGTAGCAGGGTTACTTACAGGCGAACACGTTAGACTTGCTACTGATGGAAACTGATGAGTGGCAGCACCCCATCCCTAAAAGCTGGCTTCTTAGATAGTGATAACGGATCAAATGTTGAGAAAAATGTATCAGCAATGGTGGCTTTGTGTGGTTCCCTATATAGCCCATTGCTTAAATCTGGTGGCACAGGAGTTTTTGCAGTACCCTGAAATAAAGCAAATGCTGACTGTTGCATGCTGCATCTGTGCCCACTTTGCATGCACTGGAAAGGCCCGTGACCAAATGAAGGCAGCTGCAGATTCAGAACAGCTTCCCTCAGCACTGCCAGAAGCTTGAAGTTGTCAAGAGATGGAACCTGACACTTTACATGACTGAGTGTTGGTACGAGCAGCACAAAGCAACCAATGAGTACCTATTTATGTACACTAGCTGTGACATTTCTGGGGCCTCAATGTCTATGGCAAGTGAACAGTGGTGACTCAGGGACTCAGTAATTATAATTTTGAGACCATCTGAACATGCCACACAGGCAGTGAGTGGTGACACTGCATCCATTAGTAAAGCTATTCAGCTTCTCCAGGTGCTGAGTAAGACTTTGTTGAATCTGCAGCCTAGCTTTGATGTTGCCAGAGATAGGTCAACCACTGCATTACTGAAACACATGCTTGCTATATTAGACAACAATCGACACATCGGCACTATTCAGCACTTTCCAGAATTTGGAATAGCAACCATGCTGGGCCCATACTACAAATGTGGCATTGCACCCATACTGAAGGGAGGGCAAGATCAAGTAAAAAATCTGACTGGAAAGCTTGTGTGATTGGTTCACGGGGCACAGAAGTCACATGCAAAGTTATACAAATCACAGCACAACAAGACTGATGTTCACTGTGGACCGAGTACATTCAGTAAGGTGACTGATGGGCAATGGGTGTTTTCTGCAAAACCGGTGTCCATTGATCCACTTTGGGGCACCTTGTCACAAGTCAGAATTTGTGACCTAGATGAATCTTGTGAACAGGTGGACAATTCATCTGGAATGCATGCATCACAGAGCATGGTCGGGGCCTATTTGGCAGAAAACAGGCATCTGTCAGTAATGGATGATCCTTTGGTGTACTGGACTGGCAAGGTGAATGAATGGCCAGCACTGACATCAGTAGCAGTGAAGTACCTGACATGCCCAACCTCCAGTTTCAGTGTGGAGAGGGTATTTAGTTCTGTGGGGGCCATAGTGCATGACTGTCATACTAACATATCACCAACAAATGTCAGCATGCAGACATTTATCAAAATGAATGAAAGTCAGATACCAAGTTGGAGAAGCACATCTCTCTCTGTACCCACTCACGATGCTGGTGTTGCTGCTGCTGATTGTTGTGAAGCAGACTATCCTTGTGGAAATATAAAATGCTATACCACCTATGTAGATGTTACAACCATGGAAAAAGAATTTCCAAGTGGGTACAACTCTGGGCTGGATGATTGTGAGGGCTGCTTCATCCTTGATGATGATGCGGAGGATGATAGCAGTAGTGCATAATGACACAATTATCGTGCTGAAGCCTTTTTCAGTGCCATAATGTTACTTGTCTTTGGACTAAACAAAAGACAAACAATGGACTTCAATGCATATGACAACTGGCAATAAATTACATGTCATAATATGTTTTTCTTCCCCTTTAATGATTGTCAGGGAATAGCTCACATGAAGTGTGCAGTCATTATTACCTGCATTCAACAATGCGATGACAGTGAGACTGACAGGCATTTTACCTGTGTCCAGCTATGACCCCGCAGCCAGCACCAACCACCCTGATTCTGGAAACTGACTGAGAGATTCTACGTGTGCCCAGCTATGACCCCGAAGCCAGCACCAACCACCCTGATCCTGGAAACTGACTGAGAGATTCTACCTGTGCCCAGCTATGACCCCACATCCAGCAACAGTCACCCATCAATAATTTATAGAAAGTGGTCCAGATATTCAAAAGAGTTGAGCCATGCGCAATAGGGTTGCGCCTGCACAAGTCCAAAAATGTGCCATTCTACGATATTCAGTGGGAGGCAATTGTGTTCCCCAAATCACACTGAGCAACAGCACAATGATAATGAATGTATGCGCAACTGAAGGGGGAGGAACCATGCATAAATGGCACAGTGCAATATTCAACAACATGCGCCATGCGCAATAGGGGAGCAAGCAGAAGTTGCGCCATAGCGGAAATGAGCCAAAATAAAAGGAGCAAGGGAGAGGCACAGAACGCTACAGGGAAGGCACATGAGGCTGAACTGTGGCAAGAGAAACTGGGCAGCAGGGACACACAGGGCAGGCCAGGGAAAGGGCACCTGGAACCTACAGGCTCAGGAGAAGGTGTGGAGAGCCACAGTGCAGGAGGGGGAAGTACATGCCACACAGCAGTGAGGCCAGCACAGTCAAGTGTTCCCGGTGCAGGGGAAGTAGCAGCCAGGACAGCAGGGGAAATACAGAAACAGCTGCCGGGGAGGGGTGAACACAAGCCAGGGACACGGCCAGTGCCACCATCCAGATGGAGGCAGTAATGAGGGGGTGAGAAGGTGGGCAGCAGGGGGGCGTGGCTGTGGAAGGGTCCGTCAGTGGTATGCCCCCAACAGGCAGTACTGAGCCCGCACCAGCTTCGAGCTGTATAGTGATACTGAGATTGTGGGCCAGTACCGCCTGAATCAGACAATTCTGAGGTGGCTGTGTGAGCTGTGCAGTGATGAGATGCAGGCACCCACACAACGGAGCCATGCCCCGTTAGTGGAGATGAAAGTGACAGGTTGCATGTGCTTTCTCACCACGGGTACCTTCCAGAGACCAACTGGGGACACCACAGGCATAACCCAGTCGGCCACGTCATGCCACCTCACCCAATTCCTCAGCGCACTGCTGCCACATGCTGCGGAGTACATCCATTTCCCCAGCACACCGGTGGAGCACACAGCAAACATACAGGAGTTCCACAGGGTAGCACGTATGCCTGGCATGCTAGGGGCAATAGACTGCACCCATGTGGCCATCCGCAAGATCACCTGGCCCCGAGGGGCCCATATATAAATCGAAAGAGCTTTGCCAGCATCAACTGCCAGGTGGTGTGCGATGCCAGAGGGCACATAATCAATGTCTGTGCCACGCACCCTGGGGGAGCACATGATGCCTTCATCTGGCACCAGTCGGCACTGTGCCACAGATTCAAGAGTGTGGATATCCCCACTGGACACCTAGACGGTGAGTATGCAAACCACATGGACAATCATAGGGCCTGGGGGGGCATGGTCAGAGGTGACATGTGTAGTGGCCTACTTGACCTGGGGCAGGGCGATGCTGATTACCAAACTAACCTCCACCCTCTACACACAGGTGACAGTGGATACCCACTCCGTCCCTGGCTGCTCACACCCTACAGGCAGCCTGCGACCCCATCACAGCAATGCTACAATGAGGCACACGCCACCACATGTAATGTCATTGAGCAGGTGTTTGGGATGTTAAAAGCACGCTTCCATTGCCTGGACACCTCCGGCGGTGCCCTACAGTACAGCCCCTCAAAGGCCTGCCATCTATTTCTGGCCTGTTGCATCCTGCACAACATGGCCAATGAATGTGGGATAGCCATACAGGTCAAAGAGGGGGACAGCGATGGGGACAATGATGACGCCGGTGACAATGGTGATGGGCAGCCCCCCCTTGGGTGACAGGACCCCTGACTGCTCCGGCTGGCACAGCTGCACCGGGACACCATCACAGAGGAGCACTTCAGCCAACCCAGGTAAGTCATGGGGCCATGTGCAACCACCAGTGGCTAAGCACAACCCACAAACACTCATGGACACACACCAGGAGTGCATGCTGTCAAGGGAAGTGGCCGGGCATGGAACCACACACACCACCAGGGATGGGTGAGGTCTAACATGCCAAGCGGACACACACACACACACACACACACAACACACCAGACATGCACAAAGGGTAGGAGGCACACCGACCGAGAACGCCACCCCCCGGCACACACATGTCCACAGATCACCACGCCCACTGCCTGTCCTTGTGCATGTGTCAGATGCTGTGCACCATTGCACACTGGTGTACAGCGAAATGCAGGCATCATCATGCACACGCAACTGTGGACAGCAGCCAGGAGGGTGTGCAGATGGACTGTGTGTCCGTGTTTTGGGCAGGGTACCCTCCTGTGCAATGCCTGCTGAATGACACAATGCACACAGGGCAACACCAGACAGTAGCCGCATTGGGAGACAGGTCAGTCACCACCACAGTGCCCCGGCCACCACAGATGTGTGGGCGGCCCTGACGAGACCCACCAGCACTGACAGGATGACCACTGGCCTCATGGGGTGGCACCAATGGTCCCCCAGGGATTCCACTGTGTGAACGTGACCGTGCTCACACAGGGGTCTGCAGCACACCAAACATGCCTGTGCCAGGCGTGCTTGGGATGCCCACAGCTGAACCTGGTGTCGACAAGGATGGTGTCGCACAATGCCAGGTATGGGGGTGGACAGTGCACAGCATGGTGTCTGTGACACATGGGTAAATAACTGTGTGCCCATTGTGGCCATGACAGCAGTTAATGTCTGTGTCTGCCTGTCAATGGCAGCGGTCACATCCTCCTGCAACCGGTCCATCCCTGCCAGGATCAGAGCGGTGTCTCTGCTGCGACGCTCTTCTGCCCACTCCAGAGCAGCACGCAGTGCATCCACTGATGTTGCAAGCCGCATCTGCTGGTTGACTGATGCTTGCAGTATTCAGGTGTGCTCATCCAAGAGGTCATCTGCCTCCTCGGCATCCTGTCCCTCAGGGTGTGCACGATCCTGATGCTCAGCACCCCTTGAGGGTGGGCACTGCACACCAGGGCCAGGTCTGGGCATGTCCACAGGCAGTGCACTGACGCTTCCCCCTGACCCTGTACCCCCAAGCCCATTGGCCGACTGCTGGTGCTGCCCCTCCAGCTGCTGCTCCCCAGGGCTCACTGGTGCCACCGCAGTGGCCGCAACAGTCCCACTGTCCTGTACCCACACCAGTGCTGCCCCACCAGTGCTGACAGGCACAGGCTGGGACTGTGATGACACGCAGGCCTCCACGGCGGCAGCACCCACAACCATGGCCGCAATGTTAACTGCTGTGTGGCCAGCCCATGGCACACACGTGTCACTGCCCATGGCATTAGCAACATCATCATTGGTGACAGAGCCGGCACCAGCCTGAGTCACAGCATGCTGGCATCCGTGGACACTGGCACGCTGGGACACAAGCAGGGCCTCCTCTGCACCTGTTCCAAAAACATCAGTCTGGACAGCCAGGTGGGCCCACTGTCGCACTGAGATGCGTATGCCTCTGGAGGTGGATGGGCCCTCCTCCATCTCCATCTGACTGGCGTCAGTGGACAGGCCCACCACTGCTGACCCATGCAGACAATCAGGATCTGTAAGGGAAAACAAAGTTGCATTACTGCATGTGACCTACCCTGCCCCCCCAATAGACAGACCATGACCTACCATGCAGTGACGGCCACACCCGCCTGGAAGCCACCACCCGGAACACCCTCAATGGCACAACACTGCATGCTGCCAGCAACCCTCTCCTCCTGTGGGGTCAGGTGTAGCACCTCCGGCTGTTCCCCCACCTATCGCAGCTCGTGCTGCCCTGATGGCAGCCACCTTCTCCTTTATCTTCCTCCTGTTTGTGCCCATCTTCTTCTTGCACTCCTGCACGGAGTGCTGGTGGCTGTCATGCAGGTTCATTGCACGTGCCACATCCTCCCATGCAGTAGCACGAGCCTGTGGTGTTCCCTTCCGTCCGCTGAGAAGCGGCTACTGATCCAGGTAGGCCTCAAACAGGCTATCCGTCTCAACCTTGGTGAAATTAGGCCTCCTCCTCCTCCCACCACTGTGTTCTTCCTCTCCCACAACTCGCTCGGTCATGATTTAGCCTGTGAGAATGAAAGCTGTTACCTGTGACTATGCAGTCCCATGCATGTCCCCAAATCCACAGTCCACACTCCCAAACAGCATGCAACTCACCAATAGACTGCAGTACCGACTATGGCGGCCAGTGCAGCCCAATAGTCGCACTTTTATAGCGCAACCCATGCAAATGAGGCGAGACACAACTTTAAGTGGATGCAAATTGCAGTGCTGCACCATTGAATGGCTGATTAGCTGATTTGCATAAGGACTGTGAATATCGCGCCTGTTGGCGCTTTGGCGCAATTGTGTTGGACGTGTTGAGCCAAGGCGCTGATTCTGTGACATGCACAATACACACCTCCTGCGCATACCGGGTTGCTGCGAGGCGTATGCCCGCTATGTTGCTGATTTTGTACAAAGGTGGACGTCAATGCAGGGCACATGGCCACCATTGTGCCAGTGGTGCTACAGCGATGCCCTCACCTATATGGCGCTGTGGCACTGGGGCATCTAGGCACTACTGGGGCAACAGCATGGTAGGCCGCTACTGGAGGTAGCACAGGCACCCAATCGCTTCATGCATTGGGTTCCAATGGCGCTGTGCCTGTCCGTGGCGCCAGAGACCTTTGACCCTGTGCCCGACCTTTGCCCCTAGGCACCATGCATCAGGCATGGGTGCACCACTATCGCGCTGTTCGGTGACAGCATGATAGGGAATGGCAGTGCTGTACCGCGCAGCATCTGCACATGGTGGAGCCGCGCTGCAGAGCGCCATTTTGAACCTACTGAGCAAGTGAGATGGCGCAAAGGAGAGCTGCCCAGTGGACCCAAATCGAACTGGCAAACCTATTGGCCATTGTTGAGCCACTTTATGGCCCACTGTTTGGGGAGGCACCCCTGGACAGGTCCAGGAGCCAGGTGTGGCAGGAGGTGGCCAATGCCCTGGAGGAGGCCACAGGAAGGGGAAGGACGGCGGAGCAGTGCCACCACAGGTATGGCGATCTGAGGAGGAGTGATCCGGACCTGCTTGCCCGCCTGTGGACACGTTCCAGGAGGGGCACGGTGCCACGGCCAGGTAGGTGTTCCTTCCACACACTTTAATCTTCCATATGGGTATCACGGTTGCATGTGTCCGGAACATGGGGAAGGGACCGCCCAGTGCTGGCTGTGGTGGAGGTGTTATCAGGGGGGTGGTGGGTCTGGCTGGGTGGGATTGCACACACATGGGGGCAGGGGGACTTTGCTATAGGATTGTACTGATGTTCCTTTCTTTCCTGTTTGCACCACAGGGTTGGAAGAGAGGCAGCTGGCCAGGGAGCAGAGGCACCAGCAGGAAGACAGGGCCATTAGGAGGGGCGAAGGTCCACAGCGCCAGAGGGACCAGTCTGAAGATGGTGAGTGCCATACCTCCATGATTACTATTGCATGCTGTGTAACAGGGCAGGCAGTGGGGCATGTCCACCATCCATTGACACCACCGCCATGCACGCAACTTGTTACAGTCAGCACTGTCCAGTGGCACTGCATGTCTGGGAGTGTGTCAATGGTGGTCCATGCGAGCACTGGGTACATGGCTGTGCCACTGCCTTCGCACCACATAGCCATGTCACTAAACAGCCACAGTGGTGCTGTGCAGGACTTGGCCAGTGGGTGTGTGCAGTGGTCCGCATGGCTGTATGCACCTGGGTGGGCAGATCTTGTGGACGTGATCACTGTGGGTGGTCACACACCATCACAGAGGCATGTCCCATGGCCGTATGCCATGCACAGTGGGTGGGCTGTATGGGGCTGTGCATTCACACCTATTGACTGTTCTCCTTTGTCCTAGGTGTCCGCTAGCTGCAGGCCATCCAGGAGGCAATGCAGGAGATTCTAAATGTGGCGAGGGCATCATTAGACATCCTGCAAAGGATTGAGTGGCTGGGGGTCCAGAGGAGACATGGGAGGTGGAGCAGCTGGAGCGGGGAGCAGGGCTTTCATTGAACATCCATATGCCCCTGATTTCCCCAACCCCCCTGGACCCACCTTCACACCCCTCCTTTCCTGTCCCATTTGTTCACCCCTGCCCCTTACCTACTCCCACCTTGTTTGTGGCCCTCCCCCCAAACATTTGCACATAGTTGTAAATAGTTTTTTTTGATATTTTTGATTACAAATCTTTTGATGTGAATACTGTGGTGGTTTCTGATTTGTAGCGGCCTATAGGTGCTCAGCTGCATGATGTGCATGGCGTCAGGGGTGGTGCAGTCATGTGTATATGTGTGTGTGTTCATGGGGAGGAGACTATGGTGTGGGAATAGCTATCAGTCAGTGTCTGTGGTGTGTGTGTTGTTTTCTGTGCACTGGATGACTGTGTGCAGTGGTCCATGGTGCATGCTTTGTGTCCATGGCGCACCTGTCAGCCCATCCATGGCCTGTGCAGCTGACACCCTTGCATGTCTGTGACCTACACAGTCTGCTGGCATGTCAGTGGTGGCTGTCCATGCAGGGCAGCCACTGTACCTGTCACAATGCTGGGTTGCCTCCTGTCACTGGTGTGGTGCATGTCTGCCTCGGGTGACACTGTGGCCTCCACGGTTGTTGTCCCATCTCCATGTTGTGGCTTGTGTGTGTTGCAGGGGATGTGCACCACTGTCTGTGACTTGTGCTCTAGTCAAATGATGGTGACGTTCAGGTACACAGTGCCTGTGCAGGGTGGCTGGCACTCCTGTGCCATGGAGGACTGCTGGCCATGTGTACACGGTCTCCATGGGCCCATGCTGGGGGCTTGGTTGCCCTGCTACTGTGTCCCTGTGTTGGTGTGCCGTTGGGTATAGGTGGGTGTTTGTCCATGCACTGTGTTGCATCTGGTGTAGTGCATGCTTCCATGCAGTACTCTGGGTGTCTGTGCTGGCTGTTGTGGCCAGTGCTGGGTCGGGGTGTGTCCTTGGGAGGGTGTGCAAGGTGCTATACCACTGGTGGTGGGGTCCGGGCATGCCCTGTCATGCATGAGGTACCTCATGTGCCGACGCATGGTCGGTCTCTCAGCCGTACCTTGGGGGGGCTGTGCATGGTGGCACTGTGTATGCCATCGTTGCATCACTGTGTGCTGCAACCCGCTGATGGGTGCTCATGGTGGGGCTGCCTTGCATGGTTCTGTGGTACACAGGGTTGCATTGTCACAGTGGGGGTGGTGGCATGCATGGGGTATCCTGTAGTGGTGGACGCTGCTCCTGGGCAGGGTGTCTGGGGGTCACGGTGCAGGGTGTGCTCTGCATTTGGGGGATGGCGTGGCATGGGGTGGTCGGCCCTCCTTGTGTGCCAGTCACAGCTTGCCAGGGGGTGTGATAGGGCACCATGGCCCAGCTGTGGTTTGGTTGCTTGTCTCCATGGGCCAGTGGTTATTCCAGCCCTCCCCCAGTTGTGCAGTGCATGGGGTGTGGGGGGATGATGTCTGTTCTGCTTTGTGTTCCTCTGCCCATCTGTGGCATGGGTGGTGGGCCCCTACATCCCTGATTGTGCAGTTGTATTGCTGCCCTGCTACTGGGGGGCATCCCAGGTTGCGCTATGGCACCTCTGGACTGCTCAGCTGAACATCCTTTGTTGCGCTATGGTGCATCAGATATGCTCAGCTTCCCCTCCCTAGTTGCGCTATGGTGCAGGTGGTGCAATATTCAGTCGTCGGCTGTAGGCGCATCTTGGCCAGCTCAGTTTTTGAATATCGCACCTCTTGCGCATGGGCGCAATGGACTTGTGCCTGCTCCTGCTACTGCGCACTTTTTGAGTGCAGTTTGAATATCTGGGCCAGTATGTACTAATGTCATATAGTCTGTTTTTTATTTTAACTATGGTGTCCATGATTCCGATACCTGGGCAAAGATGACAGTGTCAAAAAATACAGGCCACTGATTTCCATTTTGTTTTTGCAAGTTACAGAAGCTGTCATAAGTACAGTAATCCTACCACCAGAGGGATCACATCTGCAAGTAAGTACCAGTGTTCTTTCTTATTTCAGTTTTGATTTTCATTTTTGTGGCACAGGTGAAAAGCATTAACTAATGGTGAAATACAGAATACAGGCCACATAATATATTTGTTATTCACAGATGGGAGATTCATAGTTCATTATGCCACTGTTGTCAAATTGTGTTATTCTGGCCCAGAAACCATGTAGCGTCATGTAACTTAATACAGTGTTCCAGTGTGTGGCACTCAGTAAACATGGAACTTTTTTGGATGTGGTTTACTACATTAATCATAACTGGGTATTTGAAGCTGGGTACAAGGTTCTTACTAATAGCTTGTAATTTTACGATGGATATGGTGTTTACTATTAGCTTTTTATTTAAAGCTGTATATATATAACAGAAGACAGGAACAGCCACACAGTGAAATCGATGTGGTAGAAACACTGAAGTCCTCATAAATTCTGCTTCATCCCTTTTCAAGTAAAGTTTCAGTGCTGTCCACTACTGTGGGTGGTATCTTCCGATCTGAAGACGGATAACACTTCTGATGATCTGCTGAAAATCTATAAAGATGACAAAAATATTAATGAATCATTTTTTTAAATGCTCCCCCCTCCACCCAAAAAAAATATATACTTACCTTTCATGGGTTGACACAGTATCCATGCAGCCCAATTCTGCAGCTATCCAAATGTGGTGTACCACCAATGCTGTGCCTACTACCTGGAAAAAAGCAAAATTAATACTTTATTGTCTTTCAGTCAACCACAGCAGTCCCCCAATAAAAAAAAAATATTTTCAGTACCAGATTAGGTTTCAGAATCATAAAGTATGTGTTCTGCACATGTTGATTGGATTTGATGATCATTCCCACCATGGTACATTATCAAAAAGATTCCCTGAAAAGGGACATAATGACGGACTACTTACAACACAGAACCAGATAATATAGAAATTAACTTGATTTGTCTATGGGAAAACATTTACAGTGGCACGCATAGCAACTCACCACCAGTATGAAGGCACACACCAGGGGCAGCAAGTGTTGGTGAGGCAGCATTTAGTGCATTATAATCTTCATCTGTATGTGTTGTAATTCAATCACATCAGCAGGAGAACAACAGCAGCAGTAGGTGGGATCTCAGGGCAGTGATGTCACTTACACTGTGACACATTTTTGGATTTTCATAAATTTTTGTCTGGGCTTTTCATGACACTAAAATAAAGGGCCAAAAGCACCAGCAGCAGCAAGTGGCGTCACAAGGCAATGATGTCATTTAACACTCTGTGACACATTTCTGGAATGTTAGTTTTCATCTGGGCTTTTTATGAAATTAAAATGGGGACATTCAAACACAAGGTAGCACATTGGTGGGGGGCATACTAGGTGGTGTAATCGTATTGTGAATATTGTGCTGGTGCTTTAACTAAATGTTCAGAAAAGTAACGTACTTTCATGGTTGTTAGTTAATTTACTTCCTTTTTTACATGACTGATGATCAGAAAAATGGTGGACGCTATGCAGGATGCAATAAAAGTGTCTCAAAGACAGCGTTTTGGTGACACAATTTAAAATGAAAGGAAAGCACACAGTGTTCACTGAGTTGGAAACCGCATGACTTGATAGCTACCTCACTGAGAGGAGGCAATTTGTTCAAATTGCAACTGCTGTCTCTGACCCCTCCTTAACCTCTGTTGGAGTTCCCCAGGGATCTATACTTGGCCCTCTCCTTTTCTCTCTCTCTTTATTAACAACCTGCCTTCACTTCCCTGTGTCTCCTCGCTGATCCTTTATGCCAATGATATGGTGCTTCTCGCTAGTGGTAAAGACCCCACATCAGTAAAGGCAAATCTTCAAGCTGACTTTGACTGCTTACAAGTCTGGCTTCTACAAAACAAACTCATACTTAATGCTAAGATAACTGCGGCTATGCTTTTTGGCTCCCCCTCTAGAATCAAATCCTGCGCTCCAGATCTTTCAGTACTATGTCTTGATGGTTCCCCATTGGTGTCTGTTAACTCCTTTAGATACCTGAGAGTCACGCTTGATCTGTTTCTGGATTTTAACCTCCACCCACGGCTACTTGCAAGGTGGTTAACTCCAAACTGGGTATTGCCTATAGAATTAGGTCCTCCCTGAATGATACTACCCAGCTTGCTATTGCACAAGGTTTCTTCCTTCCCTCCCTTACATACTGCTCACAGGTATACCTTAATGCTAACAAAGGATCCCCCCATAAATAGAGCACATGTTATAACAGCATATGCCGATTTGCCCTCTCTGCACACAGACTGACTCATCGCTGTGAACTCTACTCCAAACTAAATTGGCTCTCCCCAGCTTTGCACAGACTCTACTCTACTGGGTGCTTGATTGACAATATCATCAGAACAGGGACACCTGAGTATCTCTCAAGGCTGCTATCTCATCCCTCCCAAGCATCTCTCTTTAGGTCATCCGTACAAACCCAACTTGAAATTCCCAGATACCTCACAAAAAAGGGGGAACTATCCTTCGCTATATCAGCTCCAAGCATCTGGAGCTCCCTCCTCCCTCACATTAAACTTTCTAAATCCCACCTAGCCTTTAAACTGGGTCTCCGCACCCACCTGACTGACTCTGATGGCTGCTCCTGTGCTGTAACTTGACATTGACTCCCAGTAGCATTCCTTACCTACATGGCACTTACTGTTTCCCTCCACTGTATAAAATCTGCATGTTCCCACTCCCTCCACAAAATTATTAGTTAAAACTGTTATTTGTTCTTTAGCGGTTGTCGTATGTCCTTAATTATTATTGTTGTTTCATCAAGTGCAAGTAGCTAAGGTAGGGGTATTTGTTTACTCTCAGTTTCCACAGAAATATGTCTTGATTTTGTCAGCAATCTGCAAATTTGTTTTGTTCCCACTTCATGCTGCACCATGAACAATTGCCACTGATGTTTGTACCTTCTTTGTACCTTGCTCTCTCCTGATTGTATTCTCCCAGGTCGTGCCTGAATATAGGCTATACTCGTCTAGTGTACCTACCCGGTAAACAAAATACAAATAAATAAATAAATAAACTAATGAGTAAAACCTAAACATTTTTTATGGTGGAAAGCATAATGGCTTGTGTGGGGGGGGGGCATTTGGGGTAGATGAGGAATGGGATTTACCATTATGAAGGACAAGAAATATAGGATTAAGAAAAGTAACATCACAAAGAAAATATGAACTGAACTTAAATGTCATACTGTATTCTATAAAAACAAAATATGGATAAGAAATCAATTAAAAGCAGAGAAGAGCTTTTCTGGGGGGAAATTTTCATAATCCTGTATTTCTTGCCCCTCATAATGGTAAATCCCATGCCACACCTACCCCAAATGCCCCCCCCACACACACCATTATTCTTTCCGCAATAACCATTTTTTGGTTTACTCATTACTTTATTTTATGTACTAATAAGTCATGTGGTCACCAACTGTGTGTCCACTGTGTGCTTTCATTTCAGTTTAAATTGTGCTGCCAAAAAGCCGTTTTCAAGACACCTTTATTGTAGCATGCTTAAAGGCATGAGTTTCACCTGTAATGAAAGCATGCAGCGTCCACTATTTGCTGACCATCAGTCATGTAAAAAATAAAGTAAATTAACCAACAACTGTGAAAAATAGCAAACAAAATATTAACTGAACAGAAATGTCATACTTCCGCTGGGGGAAAAAATAAACATTACTTAGGGAAAAACTGAAAAGCAGAGGAGACTTTTTTTGTGGGGGAAATTAAAACTTATAATCACTTTATTAAGGGGCCTGGGGGGGCTGTTGTTGGCCACCGACACTCGTGCCCTGCAACAAGTAAATAATTTCCACATTCTGCCCCTGGATCTGGCTCAGCTGCTAAACGGCCCCCTCTACAGCTATTTTTAAGTCTGCTATCTCCGCCCACAGCACAGCCAGGTCCGCTATGCTCACCAGCTGCTGAGATGGGTCTTCTTGAGCATGGACAGCTGCTGCTGTGGGTCCTGCCACCTCTGGCATTTCAATGGCAGGGGACCTGCGATGGTGGCGAGGTGCAGGAGGATGATCGCCCTCAGCCTGAGCTGCAGGAGTGGCTGCTAACTCCCGCAGCTTGGCATCCCAATCATCATGATGGTGGGCAGTCATGTGCATCCTTGGCCCACCAGTGCCTAAGTGGCTGCCTTTGTGCCCTCGCCGGACCAGCACACTACATGTCTTACACCGGACTACCGTGGGGTCCCCAGGCATGTTATGAAAAAATCCCCACATGGTAAAGCTATGTGCAGGGCTGGTACAGGCAGTGAGGGATACCAGAAACAACTGGCTGGGCTGCCCATGGTGGAAGGGCAACTGCCTGTTGTGCTGCTGGTGGTGGCTGGGCAACAACCTCCTGCTGCGGTTGTTGCTGCTCAGCCTGCTGCTGCTCCAGATGCATCTGCTGCTGCTCAGTCAGGGGCTGCTGCTCCACATGCTGTACTAGGCATACCCCTAATGTGGGCCTGTCTGTGGCTACATGAAGACTCATCCAGTTTAGACTAACTGGGCAGACGAGGCCGCCCTGAATTCGTGGCCCCTGTTAACCACCACCACTTCTCCCTCCACAATCAACATGATCCATCACAGCAGAAACAAAATACTAGTAAAAGTACTAGTTGGAAAGAACTTATATGGATGTAGACTAAAACAAACTTTTTTTAAAACAAAAAAAATTCTAATTAACAAAAAACCCTGCTGCAGAAAAAGTTTAAACTCACAAAATAACTACAAAAGAAAACCACCATTAACTACAAAAACAAATCTACAGAACCCTATATCTCTATCTCTCTCTCTCTTTCTCTCACTGGAGCCTACCCTACCACTTGCTTGCCACTTGCAAGTGAAAGTAAAATACTGACTTCCTGCCTATTTAACTCCACTCCCTGCATCATGTGACATGCAGACCTGCAGAGACAGTCAGATCCATACCTCTCAACTGTACCACATTACGAGGAACGTTTCTCATTTTACTTCACAAAAGCTCCCTGTTCCACATTGTGAGGACTTGTTCCACATTCAAAGTCAACATTTTATAGCAAAAATCCATAGTAAATGATGCAAAAAATATATTATTCAAGTAACAACAGACTTTCTGGACATAAATGCAACATTTTAACAGTGTTTTGAGCTTCTTAGTTAAAGATTTGATTAAGTGTTCCACATTTTGCTCATTTGTTCCACATTTTGACAGGCAATGTTCCACATTTGGGGGAAAAAAGTTTGAGAGGTATGGTCAGATTTGTGGCCTTTTTCTTACCAACTTTGCCTTAAACTGTAACTAAGTGAACCAGAAGTGACATACAAAGTCCAGTTAAAGGCGAATTTACCTTACAATGGATATTCAGATAGCATTTCACTTAACTTGAAGTGGTCCACTTCAGTTTATTCGAGTTTGTAGTGGAATTTTGCTGCATCTCTAGTGGCAGGCAAGGTAAGGGTCAAAAGGGTGAGTTTCAGGAAATATAAGGAGACTCACAGGGAGGAAGACTAAAAGGTGTACCTAAGGAATCTAAAGGAAGCTGGGAAGGCTGTAAGGAGAGCAAAGGTGCAGATCAAAGAAAGATTAGCACAGATGGTGAAGAAAGGGGACAGCTCTTTCAATATATCTAGTTCCTATATGGAAAAGCTCTCTTAAAAAAATCATCTCTATACAGTAGCGTTATTTACGGAAACTTCCAAGAGGAAACTGTTACTTAAGCAGATAAATTAATGCCCCAGATTATTCGATCTCTCTGTCTTTCTTTTAGATTTTAGGCATCAGTAATCTGAACAGCACACACAATTTTTGGGCAAATATCAAATGAGGACACAGATAATCTTTTTTAACTAAGTAAACAACTAAACATTCTGAACTCAAGAAATAAAAAGCAAAGTACCTTACCTTTTGAATGTAATACAATTTGCAGCAAACAACAGAAGATTTTCTATACAGAGATGTGCGAAGTTGAGAAAACTTCACTTTGACAGAACTTCACAAAGTTCACAAACTTCACAAAGTTCGAAGTGCAAACTTAGCAATGTTTTTGACAGGAACAGTGTAATTTTATTCCCATAAACCGACCAAAATTCGCTTGCAAAGTTGCCACTTCATGGGAGAAAGTGCCCCTTCATCTGGCAAAATGTTGCAAAATCATCAAAATTCAAAGTTGGGGATGTCAATAGGAACTTCGTGAAGCTTCACGAAGTCAAAGTTTTGCAACTTTGAGGCAACTTCACCAACGAAGTTTAAATTTGGTGCATCTGTATTTGTACACACATTCTTGCTGATTTCTTCCAGCTGTCTTTGCTGCTTACCCATAAGTGTATGCAGCAATTTCTGTTGATATTGTCTGTGCATTCATGGGGATTAACGTTATTTTATATCTGAGATCTAGTAGTGCTGCCATGCGAAATCGTATGTCTAGTCCTATGACGTCAAACCTGTCTACAAGTTGTGTCAGAAATATCTCTGCCACATTTTTGATGAGCATTACATACTGTACTGCTGCTGCTGCAATGAAAGATAAACTAGTGGTGCCACATCCTCCAATAGTGAAGGATACAAGTCCTACTGTACCATCTGCTGTGCAGTGTAGGGGAAGAAGGTGATGTCAACAACATGCTACACTGATTCATGACAGGAAAAATATGATTCATGATTGAGGGAGAAGTGGGACTATGATGAAGAGGATGTGTTGGTTTCAGAACCATTCTACTTTAATGTTTTCTAGTCAAATGTAATTATTACCAGCTATTATTTAGAAATCTGACAATATTTCTATGCTGAGAAAATGTGTTCCATGATGTAGGCATGAAGGAGATGATGAATAGGATTTTTTTATTTTTAGAACTTGTCAGCTTCTATAGTTTTAATTTTATTATTATTATTAATCATTATCCATATGGATTCATGATGAAGATAGGATGATGATGATGATGATGATGATGATGATGAAGAGGATTTTTTTTTCAGAACCAGTTGACTTCTGGTTTTATTTTAATATCATTATTATTATTAAGTATTATCATTCATAAATCCGTGTTTTGCTATATGCTGCAAAAACATGATTAGTGATGGAGGACGGAGGGGCAGGAGGAGAAGAAGGTGTGCTCTATTAAGAACCAGTCAACATCTAGAAATTTGTTTTTGTTTAATTACTTGGATTTCACTTGGCGTTTAGGAACAGCAGAAACCACAATGATCCATAACTGCTGCCCTTTCACATTAGTGGTAATAATCCTTAATCCCTTCCCTTATCATATAATCATCCAGTCTATGTTTGCATGTAATGAACGTTTCATTCTGTACTACATCAGCAGGTAAGTTGTTCCAAATTCTGACTATTCCTATATTAGGGAATTATTACATCACTCAATATGTTGATAAAATGATTGTTTATGAAATTTACTAAACAGTAAGATTTATTTAAATATTTTACCATACTGCTCAGGGATTTATTTAACTTCAAAAATTGATTAGCGTTTTGCTCATAAAAGTGCTAAAACATTGTGAAAATGCATAGCACTTGTCTCACTGTGTTTAACAAACATAACACTTCTAGAAAACCTATATAAATACTTTCTGTACAGTTAGTATTGTCCCAAGGAAAAAACTGCTAATCAATTATTTAAAACCCTGCTGCTGTTTGGATTTTAAATCACCTGTAATTATTTTACCCAAGTCCTCTGCATTTTGAACTTCTGTTAGTTTGCAACCCTGTAGGTAACAATAATACTTCAAGTATGTTTTCTCAAAATGTATAACCTTACATTTAGTCAGATGAAATGACATTCGCCACTTATTTGCCCCTGACGCTAATTCATTTAAATCCAATTGTAGAATTTGGTATTGCTCAGATGTATTCACCACTTCACCCAGTTTAGTATCATCAGCAAATATACTGTAGCTGTTTTCAATTATATTTGATATATTTGATATATAAATCCTAAACAGTATTGGTCCCAGGACTGACCCCTGAGACACACCACTAGTGATGTTTGCTATGCCTTATGTACTGTATGTCCATTTATTTATTTATTTATTTATTTTGATAACCGGCTAAGTGTACTAGATGTAAAAAGCCTATTTTCAGGCATGACCCAGGAGAGTAAGCAAGCAAGGTTTTATCTACATAGCACCCATTCCCTGAGGCTCAGGGCACTGTACAGAGTACAGGCAGAAGAAAAATATAAAATGTAAAGCATAATAAATTACAGTAAAATCAATAATATGATGAGATCCAAAAGCTTGTAAAAAAAATGGTGCGCTTTCAGACCCCTTTTGATAGCTTCCACTGAGGGGGCCTCCCTCAAGGATTTGGGGAGCGAGTTCCATGGGACTGGTGCCGCCATCTCAAGGGAATGATCACCAGATGTTTTCAACTGGGCCCTGGGAACCAAAAGGAGGCCTCCTTGGTGGAATGAAGAGAGTGCAAGGAGCAAGTAGGAGTCAGGTGATCTCGCAAATAGCAAGGATCCAACCTGTATAGGGCCTTATAGGTGAGTAAGCCCACCTTAAAGGAAATCTTCTACCTTACTGGCAGACAATGCAGACCACACTGTACCAGGGACACATGACAGGGTCTTGGAAGGCCAGTCAACAAACTCACTGCTGCGTTCTGCAAAAGCTGCAGGCAGCACAGGACCCCTCCACTGACCCTGAGATAGCCTTGCAGTAGTCAACATGCACAAGTGTTGGTAGGTTATCAGGAAAGTTAGTAAGGCTTTGATCCGGGCAATATTCCTAAAATGGTAAAAACCAATCTGGACAACAGATGAGATCTGAGCCTCAACATCTCTGAGGTTATCATGCTATTTACCTACACCCTCACTCGCATCCAGGATACACACATTCCCCTCAAAACCAGAAAGATTAGAGGAGGTTGCACCTGCTGGCTATCAAAGGAACTGCTGGCACAAATGAAAGACCAAGACCATAACTGAAAGGAATACAAAGCATCTCCCTCCCTCCAACTCTGGAATGTATACAGACAGCTGCGCAACTCCTGCAAGTGGACAGCCAAGTTGCTAAAAGATAAATATGATCTAAATCAACAAATCAACGACCTTGGTAACCCACAAAATTTCTGGGCCTTGACTGGTTCTCTCCTAAACCCCCAAAATAGCAGGCAGATGATGCAACTTTTATCCCCCTCTGGTCTCATCTCGGACCCAATGGAGATTGCAAATGCTTTCAATTTAAAATTCACAGACTTATCCCACTGTCTCAGCAAACTCCCTACCCAGTCCTCCCTTGCCCGAAAACACCAACCAAACAACTCACCCTCCTCCTCAACCACCACCCTGCCCCCTTCTTTCCATATTAAGATCATCAGGCATACGAACACTGCCAAGCTACTGAAATCCCTACCAGCCAAAGGAAGCCCTGTCAGCGATGGTCTATACCCTGCATTTCTAAAATTTGTCTCTCCTGCAATCATAAAACCACTCACTTTCATCCTCAATCTTGCCCTTACCACTGCTGCTGCATCCGGCTCCTAGAAACACGATAACATCTTACCAGTCTTCAAAGCCAGCGATCCCCTCTTCCTCCGACAGCTATCGACCCATCTCTCTCCTCCCCCACCTGAGCAAGCTGCTTGAAAAATCAAAACACTCTCAGCTAACAGAGCACCTGGAAAAGTATAGCCTCCTATGCCCCCTCCAACATAGCTTTCATAAGCAACATAGTACCTTCTCTGCCCTGGCCATCATTTCCAGTCATGTAATAAGAAGTATGGACCAGGGCAAACCCACAGGCATGATCTTCACAGATCTGTCAAAAGCATTTCACCTGGTTGACCACCATCTCCTCCCCACTCAACCCTGCTTCACTTTGGCTGCTCCCTAGGACCTATTGCCTGGTTCTGCAGCTATCTGTCAAAGAGGACTCAGTCAGTTATCATCAGCAAGGCTTCCTCTGCTTCCCTTCTTGTGCTCACTGGAGTTCCCCAGGGCTCCATTCTTGCACCACTGCTCTTTTCCATGTTATTAATATACTCCCCAATGACAATCTCAACTGTAAAGCTCTTTTCTATGCTGATGATTTGGTCATCTATCATAGTGACAAACCTATTGACTCAGTCTCTTCCACCCTCACACAAACTATGCATCCACCCATCATTGTTTCCTTTCAAATAAGCTCCTAGTCAATGAAAAAAAAGACTAAATCCATGCTGTTCATTTCCAAACCCTTCCTATCCAAAGCCACCAAAGCCAACTCCTCCCTCCTAGTTCTCACCCCTGATGGTACTCCCCTTGAAATTGTCACATCCTTCAAATATCTAGGTGTTACCCTTGACCCTTCCCTTTCTTTCTCAGAAAATGTCAACCATATGGAGTGCTGGATCCACCAGAAGCTAGGCTCCACATACCACCACAAACATTACCTATCTGCCGAAGCACGCCTGGCCATTGACTGTGGTAACCTACTTCCCCTCCTTGACTACTGCTCCACCAGTTTACTTGCACCTGTCCACCACACTGCACAAGCAGCTAAACTCGACATGTAACTCTATCTGTCGATTCATCATTCAAGCCCTTTACTACACCCACCACTGCTCATTCTACCAGTCACTTAGGTGGCTAACCCTACAAGGTCACTTTGACTATGCGATGTGCTGTCTGGTGGACAGCTCCCTCAGGAACCAACATCTTTCCCCTTACTCACCCCTCCTGACAGGTAGAGTGGTCTGAAGGAATCTCAGGGCATCCTCAGGTCCCCCCACTAGAAGTTTTCCATGCCTTCACCACCATGGAAACCCAAGCTTTCTCAGTCACAGCATCCTCCCTATGGAACATGCTCCCCCTGTCTGTTCACACGTCCCCCTCCCATCTAGCTTTTAAACATATCCTGAAGATCTGACTCCTCACTGTTGCAAAATGTCACTGTTCTGTACAGCAATGCTAGGATCTACAACTCGACTATGCTCTAATAGCACTCAAACTTTCACCTGATGCCGTACAGCACTTATACACCCTCCTGCCTCCACTAGCCTGTCCCTATTTCCCACCTCTCTCCTTCCTGCCTCCACCTCTAAGCATACCCCTGACCCCCCTTTTCTCCTGTCTTGCCCCTTTTAATGTTATGAACTGTGATTGTTTTCCTATTTAAATTTTTATTACAGCAACTGTTTTTTCTCACTTGTACTTGATTGGACCATGTACCTGTATACCATTACTGCTTGTGCCTTGCTCTGTCTGTATTATTTTGCCTGTGGCTATGCTTTTGTACATACTGATGTAGTATTACCTGTCTACACTGTCTGCACATTGCAATTGCATTACCACTGTTCTATCTCTCCACCCTCACCACCGGCTGTTGGGCATGCACGTATTGTATCTTGTAATTGACTTTGTGTACCTGTGCTTATTTTTTTACCATCTTGTGGCCCAGATCATGTCTGAAAACAGTCCTCTGGATCAGTGCACCAACCTGGTCACCAAATACATAATTAAATAAATAAATAAAGTTCAAGATGGTTGCAGTCAGTAAGTCTCAGTATTGACAGTACAGTATAGAAAACATGCAGATTATTGTAAGGATTACAGTGAACATAGGAGATAAGTACAGCAATATAGCACATTAGATCATTAGACAAAATCATCAATAGACAGCGAGGACTGGGAATACAGAGTGATAATTTCAAAACAACAGCAGCTTGGCAAGCAACATAGCAACAAAACATAACATCAGGTATTATGAATCTCACAAATTGTGAATTCAGAATTTCAAAGTGCCAGTAGTGTTGGAACAGGTTTAGCAGAAAGGTAGAGAGAGAGAGAGAGAGAGAGAGAGAGAGAGAGAGTGGTGGGAACAAAAATGACAGGTAGGATAGATGGGGAAAGGGGGGGAGTGGAGATAAATTATGTCTACACAGAGATGCAGAAGGAAAAGGTGAAAGAGTGGGACTTGTAGGAGAGAGTCCAATGGCAGAAAATTCATGGGGGATGAAAACATTTGCAGGGGTCAGAGGCTATGAGGTGAGTACAAAGCAACCATTTGAAACAATTATGAGTAAGGGATTGATGGATGGTTAGCAGTATAGAGTTACAATATTGAGGAGCCATGTGGGAAAAGGCCAGGTGCCCACATTAGTTTTACATCTAGGGACATGTAAATTGCTTAAATCCCCTGAACACAGGTTATTGTGAGGGCTGGACTGATTTAGCATGCAAGCAAGTGAGGAAGGGACATCAGAGTGAATTATGCCATCAATCAGGATGCCTAGGGAGAGGAGGCAGTTAGCTGCTGTAGAAGGCCAGTTTAGATCTTTGTATGGTTGACAATGATGGGTGAGGTGGTGTGATGCTAAGGCAACATGGCAGATTCTGTTATAAGTTGAGTCCCATTTAAGGAAACATGTTTTGGCAGCTCCCAAGTAAGTAGCAGAGTCATAAGTAAGAGCAGGCAGCAGTATTCCTCGGGTGACAGCAGCTCTAGCAGAGAATGCAAGAGCATTGCTGGATTTGTATACAAGGTCAATTTTGGAATTAATGGATTTACAAGTGGTGGAAATATGAAGGTCAAAGTCAAGAGAGGTTTCGAGCATTACCCCAAGGTATTTGAAGCTGCAAACATTTTCAAGGAAGGAGCCATTATAACAAGGGATTTAGAGGTGCCAAGGACAATTTTTTTAATCTAGTTGCAGAACCAAATAGCATGGACTGTGAACTGTTTCTATTGAGGACCAGTTTGTTTTGCAAAAGCCAGGACTGGATTTTGGCAAAGTCCGCAGAGAGGGTAGAGTTGAGGTCAGTAATAGTCTTAGAGCTATAGTAAAGGACAAGGTCATCTGCATAAAGTAAGGATGAGCAATTTGTAGCACTGACAGTGATATCATTGATGAAAATGGCAAATAGAAGGGGACCAAGAACTGACCTTTGAGGAACCCCAACATTTATCATGGCAGGTTCAGAGACAGCAGTGTTAAATTTAATGAATTGGTGTCTATCCACTAAATAGCTGCTATACCAGTTTGTGACTTCAGGGGTGAAACCTAAAGACTTCATTTTAGATAAGAGGAGAGGATGGTCATCAAGGTCAAAAGCCTTAGTTAAGTCTATAAAGACAGCATCTGTTAGAAGTCCATCATTCATAGCGATTTTAGTGTCATTTGTGAATTTTAGGAGGGCAGTGGTGGTGTTATGACCTTTTCTAAAACCATGTTTTCACTCTCTGTGTCCTATGTTCCAGCCATTTACTTATCCAGTTAATGATATTGTAATTAAACCCCACAGAAAAAGTTTAGTGATAAGTTTTCCATGTGGTAACACATCAAACGCCTTCTGAAGTCAAAGTAAATTATGTCTGAGGGAATGTTGTTATCCTGTGCATGGCTTATTGGCTCATAGAAACTTATTAAGTTTGTAGTACAGGACCTCCCTCTTGTAAGCCTATTTAGTTTATTTTCTGTTATTCCCAGGTCTTTTACCTGCATGTTAATCAAATCTTTGATACAACTTTCCAATATCCAGATATGCTTGATAAACTTATTGGCCTATAGTTTGTAATGTCCCCTTTGATCCACTTTTGTAGATCAGAACCACTTCAGCTATTCACCAGTCCTCTGGCTCTATTGTATCTGAAAGGGATTTGTTGAGAAGAGAAGTTAATGGTTATGCTATCATATTAGCAATTTCCTTAAGTAGCCTGGGGGCTAGACAGTCAGGGCCTGCAACTTTAGTTCCATCCAAGTTTGAAAGTTTTTTTAAGTACATCAATATGATTTATAATTAGTTCAGTGCTGTACACAGTCTGGACAGCTACTCTGCTATCAATTCTCTCTCTTTCTTGGAATACATTGCTGAAGCATTTAACAGTGCTGTCATCTCAGTTCTATCAGTAATAATTTTAAAGTATCCAATGTTAATAGCCCTACTGCTGTTTTATTATTTTTGACTGAGTTTATATAACTATAAATGGACTGTGGTTTCTGTTAAATCTAATGCCAATTTGGTTTATGAGTTTTTTCCCATTATCTCATGTTTACATTTTTTGACTACCAATTTATACCTTGTTACATTTCCTTTACTAGGGCAGGGTGTCATGCTTTTATATAATCCTTTTTTCCTCAAAATAAGTTTTCTAATTTTTGGACTAAACCATGATGGGACCTTTCCCTTCTTATTATAACTGTTCTTTTTGTTTATGTACTTTTCTTGTAGTTCTAGTAATTTATTTTTAAACAGGGTCCATCCTTGCTCCACCTCCTTGTTGAGTACTTTGTTATGCCAATCCCAGTTTTGTAAATCAATCCTAACTGAATTTCAGTCCCTGTATTGTAGTACCACTTTCCCTAATGATTTGTCTAGTTATTTTGAATATTATTGTTATTAACTATTTTCATTGTAATTATTATCACTGAATATTATTGCCTCATGGTTACTGTAAATATTCCTATTTTTGGCTCACAGTTACCAAACTTGTGAGACAATCATTGTGCTGGTTCCTTCTTCCTGTGAGCTGAAGTACAGATGAGACATACGGTTAAGTCCTGAGAAGGACAAAGCATGTCTATGTTTTCTGTTTTCAGCCTTTGCAAATTGTGTGACAGATCATTTGGCACTATACACTCCTGCTTAAAGAAGAACCTAACTTATTTCATGATATTTTGCATATGTTTCACATCATGCTTTGCCTTATTGGGGTATCTGTGATTTGGAAGTTCTTGTTTTAATTAATGGATTGGTAACTAGTTTTTCACCTGATAATCCCTTAGGGCATGGTACATTTTTAAAGAATGAGTGAAGCACATGACAATTCCACATGCTATGATGATCATAGCAGCAACATCCTTGTTCTTATAACACAGTTGTGCAAACCCTGGAAAACCCACCCTTGTTCACACTTTTACAATATCTATTGCAATAAAACCTGAGCTAAGGTTCCAAGGGTCAAGTCAATTCTCTATTTCTTAACTGAGTTTGAGATGGATATTTCCAGGACTGTGAGATGCTTTTTCCATACAGTGTAAGCAACTTAGTGCGGACTACTTCGTGAATCACATATTGTCCGTAGTATGCGATGTCCGCCACTGATGACAGGGGGCAGCTTGACAGTACATTATGGAGATTGCACTTCTGTGCTGCAGTATATCACACTCCAGATGCACAGCAACACATAAAACAAACTTACTACGTGAAGTACTTTGTGCAGTACTGTACTGTGCTTTTTGTGATAATATAGGGTAATTATAATTTATTAATTTACTGTACTGTGCAGTACTGTACTATTGTAGGGTGAGAAATGGATTATTATTACTATTATTGTTTGTTTGTATGCAGCTTCTTATAAATGTAGGCATATAGCTCATGCTTTTATTACTGTTGCAATTATTAGCTATTGCATACTATTAGTGCCACAGCTTATAAGAAATATTCTGCCTTTTAGTAATTGTATTTTCTGTAAGCCAAAGGCCTTCACTGGGTAGATGAGGTGCAAGGGGATATGGTCACCTAGCTAAGAAAAAAATAACCATGCTGCCACATTGATTCAGGGCCAAGTGATTGCCTTTCATACAACTGTTATAAGAACGTGATTGCTTACCACATGCCAATTGTCTTTGGAAAAAAAAACATAGAGTCAGAACATTACTGATAAGGGGTAGTGCAGATGAGGTCTGTTACATCATACACATGCAAGGCCAAATAACAAGCAGTTCTTGGAACTAAGATGATCTAGTTATTGCATGTGTCATGTAAGTGTGGTATAATGATGCCTTCCAGACAACAGGAAGTTGAGACAAGGGAAGAAGACCTCCACTGCACCTATCTTCACAGAAGGAGGTAATAACTGGACCAATTTTACTAATCTTCTGTAGCTGTTTTGCTAGACAATCATAATTTCATCTAGAAAAGACCTTGTACTGCTTTCTGTGTGCAACTGCATAATATAAGGAAATATATCAACTATTTGTGTCTTGTGTCTTTATTATAATCGGTACCTCCACAGACACTACCAAACCTTCCTTACGCTATATTGTGATCATGTTGTGTGGTGCACTGTGCATTTGAACAGGAGGAGAATTTTCTCTACAGTACATGTTTGTGCTTGTTCTTGGATTGGTGGACGGGAGGGGGTGGAGGTTAAAATGATGTGTGTGAGGCACACTGTGCTTTTGAACAGGAGGAGAATTTTTGTAATTTTTTTTTTTGTGTTATCTCTTTTTCCCCCTCTGTGCTATCACTCTCGGCCACTCCTTCAGGCTGTGCCATGGCACCTCTGATCCATCCTGTTCCTGTGCCCCATCCCTCACATATGCAGTCATCCCCAGAGTAACACGGACGTAACCCTTCACCGGGCGGGCCCCCCTCCTCCGGGAGGAGTGGCACCTGTGGGGCAGGCAAGCATGATACTTGGCCCTGGGGTACTGCTGAGGGAAGGAGGCTCCTGGGACATTGATGACATCGGACTGCCAGGCCGCTGTCATCCGGTTGAGTGCTGAGCCAGTTTCTGTTTTTCTGGTAGTGTTCCTTCCTTGTGTGCTACAGCATTACCCCCCGGTCTCCACCGGATGTCACTGCAGAGTGACGCACTCCCCTAACCCACCCCAGGAGAGGAGAGGAGAGCAGTCCTCCAGATGCTTGATCCATCTCCTCCCCTGCTGACCCCAGTGCCCCGAGTCCATTCCCTAACCCGGGTCACCGGGGTTGGTCGAGGTAAGGCGCCAGCACCTCAACCTTCTACGCCACCGGGCCTTTGTAATTTTTATGTGCTTATTCTTGGATTGGGGGAAGGGAGGGGGTTGTGGTTGAAAACAATGTCGTTATTGAATATGTGAAGGGTGGAGGTCGGTGATTAAAATCACTCTTGTTTAACATAACATCACTGTATGTTAACATCACATCACTCTGAATTAAAGAAGCTGTCAATCATTGTTTGCCTTCCAGCTGTAGAGGTGTAAGGATGGAAGCTTTTCTCTGTGCTATCCATCAGCTGCCACTCTGGCTTCACATTGATGTGTTGCTCCATAGCTCTCCTAAGTTTTAGAAGAGCTGAATGGACATCCATGGTGGCCACAAGGCTTGGTTTGGGTTCCTCTGTTTCTTCATCATCCTTGCACTTGGGCTGACTGGTGCTGCCGCTTGGCTGAAGAACGTCCATGAGATGGGCCATGTCATCTTTGTGTTGTGGTTCCTGGTCTGTGTCACCTAGACAACACAGGGAGGCAAATTCATTTTCTGTTAGCCCAGGTGGAGGAGGGATGAGATCTTCCACAGGTGCAGGATCGAGTGGTTAAGGGAATTCATAAGATTTTTTAAAACCTGCTTTTGCAAAGCAGTTAGCTTTGGTTTCAGTGGTTATATTGTCCCATGCTTTCTTTAGGAGTCATACAGCATCTAGCAGTTTGATGCAAATCACACAATATATGGCGGTGATCTCCCCCCCTTCCATCTCCTCCAGAACCCTTGACCTCATCTCTTTTACATAGAGTCTCTTTAGTGAATAAATGAAACTTTCATCTGGTGGTTGAATGAGTGATGTTGTGATGGGGGCAAAAAAATTAGTTGGATACTACGCAGGTTCTGAACATCAGGATGGCCCATGAAATTGTTTAAGAGCAGGATGATTTTTATGTCCATGCAGTTTTTTGTCTCGTGCCCTCAGCCAGTCAGTGAAAATGTCAGTGGTCATCCTTGCAATTCAGTTGCTTCAGTACAGAACAGGTAGGTGACAACCCCACGAAAGCACCTGGGCATGGCAGATTTCTCTAACACAACCAGTTCAATTTTCTCAGTCCCATTCATGTTGCAACACAATAAAACTAAAACCCTTTCTTTTGTTTTCTTATGTCCCTTTGGGAGGTCATATTTAAATGTGACAGTATCTTGCCCCACACAGCAAAAGAACAAGCCGATTTCATCAGCATTAAAGATGTTGTCTACATTATACCTTGCCAAAATGTCTGGCAACAAATCCCTCACCCAGGCATTAGCACCCGACCCATCAGCATTTTGTTTTTCACCGTATGCACAGCAATAACAAATGTTGTTCCATACCTTCCACCTCTGTAACCACCCATCAGTTGGTTTACAATCTTCTTTGCCAAGGGCTTCAGTAATCTGCTTTGCTTTATGTAAAAGCAGAGGGCCACTCACTGTTGCTTCCGATTCCTGCATGCTAGTGAACCAGACAAGGAGAGCCCCCTCTACCTCACCATCTTTCCCTTCTCTCTTCCTCTTTCTTTGGGGGTTCTGATTTGAGTGCTAGTCAGATAACAGCTGCTGTTTGCTGTGGAGGAGGTCAGAAATGGGTTTTGGCATAGATAGGTGAGCTGCAATGTTGAGCATGGTCATCTTAGGGCGTGCTTCAATTTGTTTTAATAGCTCTATTTTGTGAGCAAGCAGGATTTCTGGCCTCTTTGACATGATTGTAACAACAGTAGGAGAGACAAGCATAGATCTCAGACAGCAGGTGATCTGCCTAGGTGCTACTGAGGTGCATTAAGTAATCGGTCCAATGAGCGCCTAGTTAAGTATCGTGATTAATGCTTCTGGGGGCTGAATGCAGCACAATGAATTGATCAATTAACACTAATCTGCCTCATCAAATGTCCGCCATTAATGGTTGGCAATGTTTATGAAAACCAGGGAACATAATGTTAATGCCTATGGGAAGGGTTTTGGTTTTCACTTTTTGTCCATGGTACTAAAATTTCTGCGTTATCCACATCTGTCTTTTGCGAGGTGTACTGTACTTGAAATGCAGTCAGTAGCATCTTGAAGGAAACTGTTTTGGGGAGGAGATCTGTTGGAAGGGATAGGCATGTCTTCAGACCTTCAAGACTGATCTGTCTTAAAGGTTTCCTAATGGGCTGCCAGACAGATGTACAGTATAACCTCATTTATCTGAAAGTGTTGGGGGACAGTAAAATTGTTTGGACAAATGGGGTTTCAGATAAGTGAGGGAACTTTACATTTAAGTCTGTTAAGCTGGGAGACACACCACAGTTTTGGATAACTGAGAGTTTTGGATAATTGTGGTTCTGATAACTGGGGTTTTACTGTATTCAATGGTCTGACCAATTATCCATGTTAGTGGTAAGGTGGACTTGAGGTACCAGTGATTACATGCCTTTAACAACTGCTGCATGGATCATGTCATAAAGTTCAGTCACTGCCTTTGTTAACACACACACATTAGCTGAAATGTTACCTTATTGTGCTTAGACAGCACAATGTGACACTTCATCCACAGTGGTACCATGAGGATACTGCAGTAAGGGTAAATTGTTTTGCAGTACCTTAATGTGATAAATTGTTCTGTGGTAAAGTGGCAGAATAGGATAGCTGCCACTGTGTATGGTTATTAAGTCTACTTTATTTTCCCCCTTTCTAGGCTGATTCATAAGCTCTTCGACATTTCATCTTAGGTCATGTTCTAACCCTCTGTCATTGTTGTAGGGGCTTGTCTCTGAACTCTCTCTAATCTCTTTTTTTAATTGTCTCAGTATGGGGCCCAAAACTAACAGCAATATTCCATTTGTAGCCTCATTAAGGCCCTGTGTAGGGCTGCCCATACCTGTCTAGCTCTATTTAGAACATTTTGCATAATGCACCTCAGTTTCTGCACTGCCATTTTTGCTGCTACTTCACAGCTACTGTCAAAGAACCTGTGTTATAACAACTTCTATTTACTCTTCCAATATTCTAAGTTCTGTTATTTGCCAGAAACAATATGTCACCTTTCTTATAGATGGACATGACAATATTTAGCATTATTGCACCTCGTATTGTATTACTTTGTAATATTTTTGCACACATGTTAATTTATTGTGCTTTTGTAACTTATTTTATTTTCTGCTTTGCGCACCCTTTTCCCCCAGTATACATCAGGAAACAAGTTGTTTTGAGCTCAGTATCTTTCCTGGTAAACCTTTTGAAATAAACAAGCAGTCAAATAAACAAATAATAAATAAATATTGATCTTTCAACCTAACAGAAATTAATTAGAAGTCAGAATGTTTGAGGGCTTGATGGACGCTCATCAAAGATAGCCACTTAGTTAGATAGCTCTGCTGCCCTCAAACTCCAATCGTTAGATGTGCACTATTTCTCTTGTCTACTATAATTGCTGAGTACTCCCATTCCATTGCCTAGACAGCCCACTAGAATTGGGTGTTTTTATTTTGGGTTCCTGACCTATATGCACTGTGCAGTAACTGAGTGAAGTTCATGCTGCGTGTTGGTTTCTTCATGTCTAACTCCAGCAGCACCATGGCAGTATCACTCCCCAATGACAGAATCAAAGCAATGTTAAGCCAGCTCCTTCTTGAAATAAAATATACAATTAGTCACTGTCCAGAACTCAAAAGTCATTACATAGTTGGATTCCCAGTTCACCACAACAAAGCAGCATACCCTTTACACAGAGGGAGCTTGTCAGGATCAACATGCCTTTCTGTGCAAACAAGAAAGAAAAATAATCGCATTACAGGAGAACGTAGATGGTCTTGAAAACCAGGGCTGATGAAATAACGTATGCTTTGTTGACTTCCTGGAACTGGTGAAACTCAAGGACACTATCACCGCCAGCACTCCTCAAGTTGCCTCTGGACCCTTGCTACAAAATCAATCACATTGCTTACTAGCACAAATGCCCAAGAAACATGAGAAACCAAGATCTATCTTGGCTTGGTTCATGCACTTGCAAGTTAAAGAAGATATCCTGTGCAGGGCAATGGAACTGAGCTGACTCGAATGGCAAGGTGAACATATCATGGTGTTTCAAGACTCTTCTTGGGACCTGACAGCCCAGTGCTGGGCCTACACTGAAGATCAGCAGGCCCTGCACCATGTAGGAGTCCCATTCACCCTGCAATATTCTGCTCTCTTAAGACTAGTAGACAATGGTGTATCACTGACATTCAGTACACCTGAGGCTGTCGTACACTAAATCCAAAAGCACTGACCCACAGCACTACAACCTAGCACTCACTACCCTCAGCTTCTGTCCTCCAGACCCCCACAACTGATTCAGATGTACACTGTCACGAGCCAGCAGGTAGTCCATGGTATCTTGCCACTGCAGCCCTCAGAGGATGACTCCTGCCTATTACCCCTGAAGGCCAAAAGGCGATATTGCAAGAGAATATGGTCCTGAAAGGAGTGCACACTACTGTGGCTATGATCACGGAGCCACAGCCAGAGTATGGAACCTGCTGAGGGGGAAGGAGAACTAGCAGGCCCATTTGCATCCAACAGACACATTTCCCTGAGGTCTACCTCATTACTGAGTGATAGTGCAGTGAATTCAATATCACCAGCCCAGCCAGCTCCAACTTCAGCTGAGTCATCCATGCCAGTTAACCCCGAACCTTCCCCAGTGGCTGCCTCTTGGGCTTCGATTGTGTTAGACACTGTCCCATCACCATCATCCACCTCATCTGGCCCAGAGGAGAACAATAACATGTCCATCCATCAGGAGACCCAGAGTAGAGCAGTAATACACCTATCCATCAGGAGACCCAGCCAGCAGAAGATACCATCTTATCAGCACCATCGTGATTCTTGCCTACAGACATGACAAGCTTTCTATGTGAGTAGCTGATTAGGGTATTGCCGGACAGGGGCTGAGGGAATGGATTGTAATTTTCTGGACTGAACATTCTGGGGCTATTGCAAATTGTCTTAAGTTATCATCCTGCTAATGTCTGCATCCCCCACAGACCTCCTACTCCACTTATTAACCTTTTGACTCTGCTCTCTCTAGCTAACATGAGCTGGTTGGGTGCAGTATTTGATATTATGTGACTGTTATAATCTTTGATGTTTTACTGTATGTGTTATAGTTGAGGTTTGTGGTGAGGAGGGTTTCTAGTTTGAGTGTGCCTCTTGGTCTTCTTTGCTGTTATGTGGTATCTGTTGCCCTCAGGAGGCAGACAGATGGCCTGGGGTATTATGTGGCACCCAGCCTTATCCAGCTGTCTTGCAGTGAAGTGCACTAGTACATATGTTCACTATCACCTCACAGTGGCTCTTTGCTATATATAGTAATAGTTTGTTCATTATACTGAGATGGTGCTCACATTTTACATACACGTTAGGTGCCTAACTGTATGGATGTGTGTCCAGACTTTTTGAGGTGTTTGTATACTGAATTTCTTGCTGTATATCACAGTGCTTATACCTTGGGGGCCTGGAGACAGACAGATGGGAAGCCTTCCTACCCCACTGTGTGACCCTGCTTGCTATCTAAGGGCCAGTCACACTCTATACATCCCTATTGTGACCCCCGATGATGGCAGATCTGAGCTGTCATAGTTGGAATATTTAGTAGTTTAACTCCCTAGTGAAGCACAAGTAGATGTTGATACACCTACATCACCTGCACAGTCAGCTAGTTTTCCTCCAGTAGACTAAACTCCATTTCCCAGAAGCCAGGAAATTACAAAGGGCTGGGTAGGATTGAAGGTCCACAATGCTGCTGTGGCCAAAAAGCAGGGGCTGTCTATCCTACCACACAAAGCACTTCACTGGAAAAGACAGACGGTAGGTTCTGGCACTTTTTGAGACCACTGGGAGCCCCTGGCTGTGGGGAACCTGTACAACCCCCAATGTGGATGCATCAGGTTTCTTCCATAATACTGCTGACTGGGTAGCACAGTTCAGTTTATAGCAATGCCCCCTATTGTTGAGGGGAGAATTTAATCTCACTGTCAACCCTGCTGTCGATTGTAGCCATGGCAAACCAGATCCCCATGCTCGGGCAGTCCAGGCTGTCACGTTATAGCTCTCAGACCAAGTCCTTTCAGATATCTGACATCTACAGATTCCTAGGATCAGAGACTGTACCTGCTATTCAGCAGCCCATGGTTCATGCAATCATATTGACTTCTGGCTAACATCTCAGCAGCTAACTCCCATGGTCAACTCAGCCTCCATTACCCAATTACTCATTTCTGACAATGCACTGGTGCAAGTGGACCTTCTCATGGGTATGGCTACTTACTGTGCTCCGGGCTGGTAGCTGGATCCCCTCCTTTTGCAAGATCTCCTATTCAAAGTGTGACTCAGGAAGAAAGTGGAGGAAGTCTCCCATACAAATTACACAGGTGACATATTGATCACCAACATGTGGGAGGCCTTCATAGCCATGATGAGGTGCCAGATTATAGGCTACAATGCACACCATCAGAAGGAGAGGGAAAAAGAGCTTGCTGAGTTAGAAGCTTAAGCAGAAAGAGGCAGAATTTAAATCTGATTCAAGAGCAAATGCAAATTCCCAAGCTTACAAGACATTTTAATGCTGTATATAGATATTAATGCCCATACAGCCCAAAAAATTGAATTGGTGATCCTTAGAATCCACCACAAATACTGGGAGGGAAGGGGAAAATGTGATAAATTCTCTCCTACTGGCTAATGAAGCAAAAGGCAGAAAGGTGCCTTGGTGAACCATGGAATGCACAGGGGGACTTGTGAATGAAATCTGCAGACAGAAATGAGGTTATAAAGGGCTTTTACACTCAGCTCTGCTGCTCAGTGGACCCCCAGGGATGTCCCAGGCGGAGACCCTCTGTACAGAAATCCAATTTCCTTAGAATTTACCCAAGCAGATGTCCACTTTAAACCTACGTCTCAGCACTGCAGAAATTGAAGTGGCCCTGAAGGGGCTCAAGTTGCACAAGGCACCATGGTGATGGCCTACCTGATGAAAATAGTTTGCCTGGTGCGTAAAGATAGTATTCTGGGATAGATGTCACTTACTCCTACCCCATAATAGCCACAGTAACTATCACAGTCCTTCCTAAAATTGCAAGAATGCCACCCTTCCTGTCAGCTACCACGTGATCTCCCTAATAATGGTGGAAAATAAGATCTATGTGAAGGCCATAGCTGCCTGCCTAGAATTCCTTCTTCACTCTCTGAAACAAACCTCTGAAATGGGCTTTGTCCATGGCAGGCTAAGCTCAAACCACTTAAGGACCTTTATAAATCTGATACAGGTCACCCAACATACCTCCACTCCAGCCATTGCTGTTGCCATCAACTTCAAAAGCCTTGAATTCAGTGAAGTGGGGGTGCCTACATAAAGTAGTAGAATACATAGGATTCGGGGAGCATTTTCTGGGCCAGGTCAGCACAAGGTACAATGACTCTATAGCCAAGATCCTCGGCAGTGATAAGTTGTCCACACCATTTCCCCTGGTCCATAGCACCAGGCTGGTATGCCCCCTTTCACCACTACTTTTCATCCTGGCTGATGAACTCTTAGCAGCAGCCATCTGACAGCATCAGGTCACAAAGGGTGTAGTGGTGGAGGCAGACTAGCATGAAGAACTCCTCTATGCAGATCACCTTCTGGTACTGCTAGATCAAGCCTCCACCTCTATCTATCCCATGATGGTCCTGCTAACTCATTTTAGGAGATTTCAGGTCTTCACTTCAACCAGGCAAAGATAGAAGTGATTCCTCTTAACCATTTGTGCAACTCCCATACTTTTAACACATTGGACATCTGATGGGTGCCTAAGGTCATCACCTATCTTGGCATAAAAATTACTCCCCAGCTGAGTAAACTGCATGACAGTAGCTTTATCCCATTGCTGACAGAGTTGGGGAAGATTGTGAGAGGTGGAAGCCTTTGCTGCTCTCTGTAGCAAGTTGAAGTGATCAAAATGGTAATGGCCCCAATGCTTTTCCACCTCATCTTGCATACTGTATACCAACCTGCATCCCCAATGCTGCCTTGACTGCCTGGACAAATTGGTATAGTAGGTGGCTTCCCATGGAACAGTATACATCCATGTTACAGCCGAGAAAACTTAGAAGATGCTGGCATAAAGGGGGGTTGGGGTACCTTGGTTTGAGGGGTTTTACTGGGCTTTCTGGCAGCATAAATAAACCAGTTGTTCAACAACCCTAAATAGGCCCCCATGGCTGGATGTAGAAGTCAGGTTATTCAGAATTTTCTCTCCAACTTTGTGTCTGTATACTTTGACTTTCAGGCTGTCATCTACACATTCAACTGCAAATAACTCTGTAAAAACTTTGAAGCAGTTGGAGAGATGATTGAATATAGAATTAGCATACACAGAGCTTACCCTCATCAGGGACAACCTGGGCATTCAAACTGGGGGAAAATCCCTCTCATTGCCAACTGGAAACTTATAGGCATCACCAGATTGGAAGAGCCCCTTCTCCCCATCAAGGGGTGCTGGATTCCTTTTAGGGCTTACAGGACCATTATAGCTTGCCTAAGGCAAGTTCTTGACCATCCTACAACTTAGGAGCGCCCTGGCCCATACACTCAAAAAGCTCAAGAAGACTCTGACTCCTCTGGTGCAACACCCCCTCCTCCGATGGACAACCTGTCACAGAGATAGGTGGTCATTATCTACTCTATGATCAGAGACTAGCTCCTTGATCCAACTACAGTACTCATTGCTAAGCATACATGGGCCATGGCTATAGGGCACCCAGTCTTAGATGAAAAGCAAAAATCTTGCTGGAAGTCTGCTCATGCTGTGCTTTGGAACTCCCACAGCAGACTTATCCAGAACAAGGTTTTACATATTTGGTACTCTACCCCTGCAGTACTCCATGTAGCCCATCTCCTCATGCACAGTGATTGCTGTAGGTACATAGAGTCAGGCAGAGATCTCTTTCATGTACTCTGCACATTTTGAACATTACAGCATTACTTGCCTCAGATCTGTAAACTTATTAGCACTATGCTAAACCAACCTATCCTCAACTCTCCCACCTTCCTCCTCCTCCTACAAGCCTCTCAGAAAGATGGCCCTCATTTTATCAAGGCAGATATAAAATGGACATTGATGGCAAGTGCTAAGACAAAGCACCTCTTGTTGCATTGATGACACACACCAGAAATCCTTACAGTTAGGGGAGTTCACCACAAGCCTGGCACAACTTGTCCATTTTGAAGACCTTTCCCACTTGGCCACTGGCTCAATAAAGCAGTAGTGGGATACCTGGGCACCATTCCTGCACTACTTAGAGATCCCTGCCCTGCCAATAGCTCCCACTTCTCCCATCCCCCTGCTGAAGAGATGGTATGTTGATTTCATCACACCTATAGCCCAGGATGTTTCCAACACCTGTAAAAACTGACGGCACTCAAGAAAACAACCAGTTTACTTGCAATCATGAGTCACTTGAAAGTTGCTTTTTATTGATCACATTCTAAAAAGTGCACACATCCCCCAATTCATTTCATTTCAATGAAATGGGGGATTTGTGCACTATTTAGAGTATTCAAATTTAACATATAAATATTAATTATTGGTTGTATTTAAGGCTCTCTGCGGTTGTTGTAGACACACCCCCTGAAGAAGACTCAGCATGAGTCAAAGTGCCAGCGCACGTGGCAGCAGCTCAGACAGTCCATGGTGAGTGCTAAATGTACAATATCATGGTTGATGTGGTCAATAAAAAGCAGTTTCAAATGACTGAAAACTCTAAGTAGATTGATTGCTTTATTGAGTGCTGTCAGTTTTGGCTTTGTGGGTACCTATGTGTAGGGTAGGCAACTCTTGACAGTACATGCTGGTTTGTGGATTTGTTGTTACTTTCACAGCTTGTGCCAATCTTTGAGAACTGAACCCATAATCTCAACCAGGCAACACATCAGAACTATACAAATGTGTCACAACAATGCAAAAAAAAAGCCCAGCCCACTAAATCCCCTCCTATAGACACAACCAACTTGCTTGGTTGTCTCCTTTCCCCAAACTCAACCTTCTGTGTCCATTCTTGTACCGCAGCTCGGCCCACTGGATCCCCTCCTTTCACCAGTCTCAACTCACTGAGTCACCTCCTGTCACCAAGCCCAGCCCACTAGGTTCCCCTCCTGCACATAAGCCCAGCCCAGTGGATCCTCCCCTGCACCAAATTACAATCCAGTGGGCCTCCCTTTGCACCTAAGCTCAGCCCAGTGGATCCTCCAGCACTCAAACCCAGCCAAGTTGCTTTTCCCTATATTGGTGTTACAGAACAGGTGGCAAGGTGATCAGTCACACTGTCCTCTGGTTGCCTCCTCTGAGTCCTCTGACTCTAGTCTTCTGACTTTGGTTCTTTTCTAGGCAGGTGAGTGGATTCTACTCTGTAAAAACCTTAAACAAAAATACCTCTTACTTTATCTCTACCCTCATCTGTACCCTATTACATTTGTGTTACCCTGTCTCTACTCTCACTACTAACACTTTTATGTATCTAATATATTTTCCGCTTTATTTCCAAAGGACTAACTGGACTTTGACATTTGTGTATCAGATAAGTATACTTTTATTTACTATCTGTCTTATTTGTACTATTTACACTAAGAACCATGGATTCCCTGTGACTCCTATTTAATCTTTGTTTTACAGGTACAATACTCCCCACCCACCCTCCAGAATCAGGATCTACACAGAGGTTCCTTCACCTGGACCAGTAAGTACCCATGATTTAGCTACTTGATTGGGAGGTGGAAGATTTGAGCCATAATGGTAAGCCTGTACCTGTTACAGTGGGAGTCCACTGAGGTACCATGTCAAGTCGTCCCGGTCAATCCGCTCTGCAACAAGTTGTGCCGTACTATTAGCTTCAGCATCAATTGGCTCCCTGCTCAATTTGTTCCCAAATTGTGCCCTCCAGGAGTTTAATATATAAAAATTTTTGCTGGAGGTGAATTATCAGGGAATGATTTGTACAGGGGGCTGGTTGACGCCAGAGCTAATAGTACAGCACAAGTTGTCATGCAGCAAATTGACTGGGATGAATTGACATGTTGCTGTCCACTGAATGGGTGGGTTCCATGAAGCTAGCCTCGTAATAAGGGATAGTTGAGAGGTATGCAGTCATCCCCCACAGATCTGACCTCTCTGCAGCTAGACATCCCCCACTTTGCAGCTGGATCCCCCGCCCCTCTCTGCAGCTGGACCCCCAAAGCTGAAGACTAGCTATGTGCTCACAGCACCTTCTCTTTGTGGGGGCACCTTTTACAGTGAGGGACACTGAAATGCCGAGAGATAAAATGAGGAAGTTCCTCATGATGAGGGACAGTTGAGAGGTATGGGACCAGCCCCCCCATCTGCACTCTGCACCTGGACCCCCCCACTTCAAGGAAGAAAAGGATCTGGGGGTAATCATTTCAGATGACCTAAATGTGTCAAAGCAGAGTAGAAAGGCTACAGGGAGGGCCAGTTGCATGCTGGGGTGAATAGGCAGTGGTATCACTAGCAGGAGGAGGGAGGTGGTGATGACATTGTATAAAACACTGGTGAGGCTGCATCTAGAGTACTGTGTGCAATGCTGGAGGCCGCATTTTTGTAAGGACATTGACTAGGTAGAGGAGGTCCAGAGAAGGGAGACAAAGATGGAACAGGACTTGCACCAGAAAACATATGAGGAGACCTCAAAATGTACTCACATAACAGAAGCATTCAAGTATCTTAAAGGCATAAACAAGGTGCCAAGGGGTGACATCTTCCACTATAGAACTACAAGAACAAGGGGGCATGATATTAAATTTGAGGGTGTCAGGTTAAGGGGGAATGTGCCAAAGTTCTTATTCATGAAAAGGGTGGTGGACACATGGAATAGTCTGCCACAGGAAGTGATGGGAGCAAGCACAGTGGTGGGATTTAAACATGCATGGGACAGACATAAGGAAACCCTAGAAGTTGGAAGGAGAGAAGATAGCAGTTGACCCAGTAGGGTCAGAGGCTGCAAACAAGGGGTGGGCTTATGGGCAGACTAGATGGGCCTGGCGGTCCTTATCTGCCAACAATTTCTATGTTTCTCTGTTTCCTACCTGCAGCTGGACCCCACAGCAGAAGACTATTTATTTATTTAGTTTTTATTACCCAGGTGGGTGCACTGGGCAATTAAATGCCTATTTTCAGGCACAACCCAATAGCTGGTTGTTCTCTGGTCCCGATTTGCAAGGTTAGGAGAGGTCTGGGGGAGTGGACTAACCCCTCCAGAGGCAGTACATCTTGCCATCCACAAGATAGCAGTGTGCTTTACATGCCTCAAGAGGGGGTGTAGCCCACAGAACTAGACTAGAAAGACTAGAATTGCAACACGCCTATGCTCTGTCCAGCGCGGTCATGTAAAACATGCCACCACGCTGTGGATGTCAAAACCTGGAAGCAGCTACATGGACATCCACAATATGCAGCCAGCTCACTGAGTGTTGGTTGCATTTAAATCAATTGAAACAGTTTTTTTTTTTTAAACTAACAAAAGTGCTATCATGTTGGGGGATTCCAAGGCATCCTGGGACAGGACTGGGTACCATAGTGACTAACATTAAATGTGATGACTGGTTAGGAGCATACAATATCTGCTTTCAAGGGGACCTTATGTTCAGGTTATCAAATCTTAAATGGAACTTACTGGAGCCAGTTGCCCAGTTTGGGGGTGGGTATAGCATGAGGTATGTACTGGGGTGGGGAGGTATTTGAGGGGGTATGGGGACTTGAGGCCTATGATGGGATTCTAAAAGCATGGCTGAGGGGAATCAGTAACCAGCCTCAAGGGTTGGGGGGGCACCAGGGTTGGGGTGGATGAGCTAGGGGGCATACTACTATGGCTGAGTGGGGCCTTAAGAGCCTGAGGCCAGTGCTGGGGTGAGGGCACTATAGACCAGTTATGTGGGGTGGACTCAGGAGCATGTTACCATAGCTTGTGGTTGGCCCAGGATCATGCTGATGGTGGGGTTGGAAGCTAGAGGCCAGGGTTAGGGAGCATGCCACTAGGGATGGGTGCTCTCAGGAGCCTGATGAGCTTTGGGCAACTCAAAGTGCATGCTGCCATAGCGGGGGCTTGAGCTAGCTACCATGGCTGGTGGGGGGGGGGGGGATTGGGAGCAAGAGGCCAGGGAGGCTTGAACAAATGCAGGATATATGTGCAGGCATCAAGCAAAAAACAGACATTGTGCAGTAGCTGCATAAATGGATTATTGTTTGAGCGTGATATGCCCTATTAGATTGCCTCATTCCCAAGCCCCTCAACTGCACATGGTGAGATAGTGAGCAGAAGTGAAATAGGAGATTTGGAATCCCACTTACTGTTGTGTTCCTGTGCAAGTCAGTTTGGGGGTCTGGAGAATAGTGACCTGCAACACAGGCTTGGATCCTAGTTCAGAGTGACCCAGGTTCAACTCAAAGACCCAGAGAAAGTCACTTATTAAACACATGAATTGTTGGTGCCAATTTCCTTTATGTTACCCTCAACCCATTTACTGTTCACCTCATGCACAGCTGTACAATTGTGCCCTACAGCCTAAGCAACTGACTTAATTACCCCCCTTCCCCAATTCATGCACTGTCAGCTCGTAGGGTTACCACCTGTCCTGGTTTGGATGGCTATTTCCTGGCGAAAAAACATAAAGAATTCTTAATCTCCTGATCCTATAATAGAAAAACAAATGTGTACTTTCCACAAGAAGTTAGATAAAACTAAGATATCTTAACTAAAATACTTTAAAATAAAAGGTATTAGGCAATGATATGAACAATCAAAAAATTACAACATTTACTCTTAGTTCCAATTATTTAGAGTAATGAAGTCTGCTGCATTGGTTGTGATTACATATTGTTGTCCTGCAGACCTGCAAAAAACATGTTTTTGTATGAAATGTCCCACTTTGGGCTTCTTAAAAGTAACCCTATCAGATAGTGTTTGTACAAATTGAGCTCCCTCTGCAACAACAAATCTTTAGACTCTGACAGTTGTTACGTTGTTGTAGTGTAGACCAGCCTAGCATGTCCTTGTAAAAGAGTTAAATGAACTCCTTCAGCAACATAGCCTAAATGCTTTGGAAAACTTCTGTTATTTTATAAATGATCTGCAGCCAACATCAGAATGACTTGATTAGGTCCCCGGACATCTCGCAATATAGCTGCTCCGATGTCTATAGGAAAATCTTTTAAATCAAATCATGCGAGACTTGGGAATGGTATCCTCTAATATTGGCAAATTGAGTGACTTGAATATGAGCAACTCAGTTTGGATGTCAAGAAAGACTGGTGCAATTTCTTGAGGATAGCAATCTCCAGGACAGCAGGCAGCATGAGTTTGTCTCAGGCAGATCCTGCCAGACGAACTTGGTTGATTTTTACGACTGTGTTACAAGTGCACTGGACATGGGACATGCTGTGGATGTCCTCTACCTGAATTTCAGCAAGGCCTTTGACTTGGTGCCACATGGTAGGCTGACTTGCAAGTTGAATAGTCTGGGAGCAGGGAGGAAACTGGTCAATCGAGTCGAGAACTGGCTGCAGGGTAGACAGCAAAAGGTAGCAGTGGGGGGGGGAAGCTTCTAAACCCAGGGCAGTAACAAGTGGTGTATCACAGGGCTCAGTGCTGGCAACAGTTCTGTTTAACATTTTCATAGCCGACATTGCAGTGGGGATTAAGAGCAAGATCAGTCTCTTTGCAGATGACACAAAGATTTGTGCCGAGGTAGATGGAGGGAGGGAGCAAAAGTTCTTCAGGAGGATTTGGTAAAACTGGAGGAATGGTCTCACACTTGTCAGCTTGGTTTCAATGCCAAGAAGTGCAAAGTGATGCATTTAGGAGGCAAGAACCCAGGACACAATTACTGGCTGGAGGGTGTCCCATTAACAAAATACAAGGAGGAGAAGGATCTGGGAGTGCTGGTAACCGGGGAGAGGAACCACTCTGCTCAGTGCAGGAAGGCAGCAGCAAAGGCAAACAGGAAGCTAGGGTGCATAGCAAGGGAGATTACTTCTAGGATTGGGGAGGTCATCTTGCCCCTGTCCAGGTCCCTGGTGAGACCGCACCTAGAATACTGTGTGAAATTCTGGCACACCTACTTGAAAAGGGACATCAAACTAATGGAGTGGGTACAGCACAGGGCAACAAAAATTATCCTGGGGTTGGGGGACAGACCATATGAGGAGAAACTGAGAGAGCTCAATATGCATACCCTGGAGGAAAGAAGGGAGAGAGGGGATATGATTGAGACCTTCAAGTACCTGAAGGGTTTGAACAAAGTAGGCATCAGGTGTATGTTCAATCTGTAAGGCGGAAGGGAAACCAGGGCACACTCTATGAAGCTGGAAGGGGGCAGGTTCAAGAGGGAACTGAGGAGGCACTATTTCACAGAAAGCGTGGTGGCAGGATGGAACACTGCCAGAGGAAGTAGTATCACTGCAGAGCATTGGGGGTTTCAAAAGGGGGTGGGACAGGTTCAAGGGGAAGGTACAAATTGGGAGGGGGTGGGAGATGTGGGAGGGCATATGGGGAGCAGCTGCAGTCGAACTGAAGTGCTGCATACTCGGGCAGAGTAGACAAACCAAATGGCCTGTATCTGCTGGCAATTTCATATGTTCGTATGTCTATAAGAGCAGCAACAGTGAGGATACAGCGAGGGTTGGGGAATAGTGATGGAGGAGGGAAAGAACAGTGACTGCTAATGACGGGGTTTTGCAGGAAGCATTGGTGAACTGCAGGAATGCAGCCTGCTGCTGCCAAGCTGGCTGCTTGGCTTAGCTAGTAGGAATGCCACCTATGGAGGTGATGGTCTTGGGTTCGGGATTGCCTATGGGTTTTTTACTTTACTGGTGTTGGAGTGTTTTTTTTTTTTTTACTTTTTGCCATCGTCAGTTTCTGGGGCCACACTAGTCTCCTGTTCCTCAGTGTCTGCCCCGAGATGGTTATTTCAGTTTTAATTTTATTCTGTGGTGAATTGGTGTTTGCTGTGGTATGCTTTATGCTGATTAGGTATTCAGCAAGATGTACTTGCTCTTTTGCGAGTCGCAGTAACATTTTTGCTATTTTGACATGGGACCCTTGGGAATTCTCCATTCTTTAGCAAATAATGGACAGCTCCTACAGTATTTCAGTGCTCACTGCCTTGAAGGATCAGATTCCTGTAAGTAAGGTAATTTATAATTGCATACTAAGTGTAATCTGAGCAGAACAGACATTAGCAGCCAGAGGCAGCAAAAACTACTGGAGGGGAACAATTTTAAAACAGTTATGTACAGTTGAGTTTAGCTGAGAGGGACACTTAATGCTGGAAGGAGCAACCAACAGGTATCCTTCTAGCTTAATTTTCTTGCTGTTTTTTTTTCTGGCCCTTTAGTCCATCTTTTTTTTTTTCTTATTTGACTTTTTTTTTTGATGCTCCTTGCCATGTGCAGTCTGCCATTTTGCATGGCAGTACTGACTAGTGCCTTATCACAGAAGTAAAGAAAATGACCACTTCAGTACTGTAGTGTATACAGCGCATGTGGGCTGAGTACATTTTGAGGCATGTGTGATCATCCGCGCATGCACAGTAACTGCTCTTAGCTAGACCCAGCTGCATTTAATTGTACTTGCTCATTTTTTCAGAGTAAAGGATGGGCCTTAGCATTTATTTGGCTGACACTGTCTTTAATGCAATGAAAGAGTTTTAGTATGTGGGTTGTTGTGTGCTTTTTTGATCGGTGGGTGTCGTTTTCCACGTTTTCCTGCAAAGCAGTTTACCAAAATAAAACGACATTAATCTGCATGGTATTTTGGTCATCTTGTATATTCTGTTGAGTTTATGTATTTATTTTGATGTTGTGGTTGTTGAAACTTTAAAAGATAATCACTACTGCATTTTGAGTGATGTTAGTGTGTTTTGTGGAAGATGAAGAAAAAAACTCAGTAAGGTAATGTGGATACTGGCAAATGGATGCAGTTTGGTGAGTAGGTAATAAAAGGGAGAATGACAATTTTGCAAGAAGGCAGCTGCATTGTGCAGTTTTGTGGGGCTTAATGGGGTAGAGGAGTGGATGCAGGTTCTGCCAGATTGGAAAAAATTATGGCGTTAGTTAAACTTAACAAACTCTAATTAGGCAAAAAGGTGCAGCTGGGAGGGAAAACATTTTCAAACAATGGAAAGTGCTCTGGGGACTATGCAGATGGGATGGGGTAAAGGAGAAGATGGACAGTTTGGGGGAATCGGAGAAATAAGGAGACTGGAGTCCATGTACCTGTGAGGTAAAAACACTACAGGGGGATTGGGGCAAAAGCATTTTCCAGCAGGAGGGTGTTGGGGCATGTTTTAAATATTTTTGCATTTTTGTAGATCTCAGTTACTTTCTTCTCTCATACCCACCGGCATTTGTCTATTCACCCAGTAATTACTCACCACTGCTGCAGGCATGCCGCTTGGCACTGGGAAATATTTTAAATTAGATGTAGAGAAGAGGAAGCTCGGGGGCACATTAAGGTGCCATATAAAGCTGGTGACAGCTGCCCTGGCAAAGGGGGATCCAGTAGTGCTCAATTCCATCAGTGCCTTGCCTCTACTCTACTTTACTCTATGGATTGCTAGCACCAATAATGTATTCCTGACTGCATGTACTGTTATACTGTGATGTACGTTTTGCCCTGTAACTATGTTCGTTAATTTTTCTACTGTATTGTTGTCAACCAGAACCTCCTTGTGAATGAGCTTGCTCAATGGAGTTTTTCCTCCAATAAACTTGAACTTGAACTACCCTGATGTGTTGGGTCTTGATACTGTCACCCCCAGTGGTCCACTCTGCCCTAATACGGATGGATGGAGGATTCAAGGGCCATATTGCTAGAGCAGCTGCTTTCATTTTCCCCTAAGATTGCTGTAAGTTACAGAAAAAGGCATTGAAAAACTTTCCCTATGGACTTTTATGAGGTGCACACCTGTGATCTCCCTGGTTAGAAGTCGTAAAATGTTTGAGTGTTGGGGGTGGGGCTGGCAGACTGGGAAGTTTGAAGTGATCGGCTAGCCATGGGTTCAGCTGCAGTTACGATTCTTTCCCTAGCCAAAAGGACACAGTTATAAAGTGCAATTTTGGCAGCAACTGGATACCATTGCCATAAGCTATTGGGCTATGAAGCCCAGGTATCTAGATCATAAAATTTCTTTAAATGTTAAGGCCTTTAAGAACCTGTCTACTCTTTTAAGGCAGGCAGACTGCGGTTGGGAGAGGGATTGTCAGCATCCCATCCCCAGCCTAGCCATGCAGTGAGTTAGCAGTTAGTGGGGTTTCCTGTTAGAAGACTGGAAAAAAAAGGTGAGTGAAGCCTTTGTGGGAGAGTAGGGGAGCTCAGGTCCTGTGTTGGTACAGTGGGGGAGTGATATTAACTATTTTATTATATAAATCACTTAATGGCTTTCCCTTCCCTGTCACCATGTTGGTCAAGAATGCATACGTGTACTCTGCCTTGGCCCATGGCACACTCAAGATTTCACCCCTTTCAACAGCTACTTCTCCATCAAATCAGCTCTTGAAAAACTCAAAAGATGTGCTCAAACTGAGCAGTGCTGTTTTTGAATCTCCTGAGGCACAGTATGGCATGTCATCTTCAACAGTACTCTGCATTTGCCCACCTGAGTCGGGAAGATTTAATAGCAGAAGCCAAGTCTTTTATATAGCAGCTTAGTGCAAAGTGCCTATCTGCTGCTTATTTTTGCCATTTGCACCTTGGATTATTCAAGCCTGTCTGTGGTTGGCTGATGTTTACTACTTTTTCCACCTATAAGATTGAAGAGAGGCACTTTGAAGGAAGAGAAAAACTTGGGATAAAAATTAGGTAAGTACTCTTTTGCTCATTTGTTGTGCAAGTATGCCTTCCTCCTTTCAAATGCCTTCTTTTATTTTGGTCACCTGATTGTTTAGATATTTTTCTCTAACTTCCTTCAGGTGCAGTCATAAGATGCTGAAGACACCCATGAGAGAGAATTAGAAAATACATTACCTGAAGTGAAGTGTTACATTTTTTCTTTTTTTATTTCATTTCCTTTAAAGAGCTGTTGACGCCTCAATAAAAACTTTACATTTAGCTTATATTCCATATATTTTCTATAAATTTCTCCACTGTGCTATTTTTGAGGAAATATGCATGGAAACAGGGGCTTTATCCATGAGAGCTCTTCTACCACTATAGCTTACTGTCTACTTCATGTCATAATCCTCTGTGACATCAGTCTGTTGCCATGGGACTGTGATGTTACAAGCAGAGCATTATAAACTCCAGTAGTTAATAAGACACAGGAATAGGTAAGGATGCTGTTTTCATGCAAATGGCCTGAGCAATAAAGGGGAGGAGAAATACAGAATTGATGTGAAATATAAGCTAAACTGTGTCTAAATATTATGTTTTGTTAAAGTTCTGAAGGCATTGACTGCTTTTTAATTCCTTTTAATTTGCATCTCTTGTATTAATCTGTTACTCATCTGAGCAACTGTAGCGCTTCACCATAAACCCCAGTGAGGGAGGGGGGTATTGAAAGTCTGCCCTTGCAACATGGTCAGTGTGCTACTACTGATCTGGGGTCATAGTACTACTACTAGGCAATATTTCTTTGTTTTTCAAAGTCAAAATGAATTTATTGATAGGCATAAGCTTTTACAAAACAGTTTAAAAAGGCATATAATACAAATATCAGCATTTCATTTTTCATTTTTACAAATGTAAAAATTTCCAAATTCACATAATTACAAATATAAATAATTACAACCATCTTCATAACTTCTCAAAATCTCTATGTCCTAGATTAAAAAAAAAACATTAGACAATTATCCCAATTACAGATGTAATAATGTTAGGAATTTTACTAACTTTTCTAAAATCTGTGTATTTGTATTGTTGAATAAATAAACAATTAACAGGTCAGGAGGGAGGTCAATGTCACAGAAACTCTCCCCAAGCCATTTTTCCTGTAAGTGTCACATATGGGACTAAGCAAGATGACATGTTTCAAGTCATCTTCAACTGAGTTTCCACAGCCACAGAAAGGAGTGGTAACATTGTCTGTTTTTTGCCTAGATAATATATAATTGGCCTTGTAAAGTTCCATTTGATATCTCATAATAAATCTTCCGTGAAGAGGATTTGTTAGTTTGATCAAGTAAGAGTCTAACTGATGTATCTGCTCTAGTTCCTTGTACCACCTATAATTTTTAAGTTCTGATATTCGTGCTAGATCCTTTGTCATTGCAGCATCCCTTATCCTAGTTTTAACCTGAAGGATTACGTCTATCATAGGTCTTAAATATAATTCTGATAATAAGTGACCCAAATCCATAGGAAAAAGTTCCCTCTGTATAAGATAAATATTTGGGGAGACAAACCCATAGTTAATATACAGGATTTCTTTCTCCAAACACCATCTGGGCATTCTTGTTTCTGATAAGAGAAACAAACTCATCAAAAAGTTAATACAGTACAAGTCACATTAAACTGTTCCAGCAATGAGTTGGTTTAGCATTGTTTTTTGCAGTTGGCAATGCATTGCCAGCTTATATTGCATTATTGTTTTAATGCTTAACCAGATCAACAGCAATGTTTGTAAAATGTTTTTGCAACTCATTTGGCATACATCTGCAGTCCAGTCACATTGCAATGCAAAACTGAGTATTAACTATTAAGAAACAGTTTTTGCAGGGCTTTGTGCTGTACCCAGCAACACTTATACAACTCATTCAGAAATGCTATACCAACTCATTGAAGGAACAGTTTAATGTGACTTGTACTGTAAGTCTGTCTAATATTAATGTTTCAAGGGAGAACTGTCCTAATTCTGTTTGCAAAACTTCCTAGGGTACCGACTGTGGTACCATCAAAATGGTATGATATAGTTTATTACTGACATGTTCCAGATCCTTTATGTTAGTATCACCCCAAACCTTCAAGGCATATAGAATGCTTGATATTAGTTTTTCATTCAGAACTTTTAAAATGCCCTAAACTGATGCCTTACCTAATTTTGAACTGAACAGCATCAGGGCATTGATGCCATATTCGTCTTTGATAATAATAATGTACAATGATCTTTCCAATTTGTGTTCTGGGAGAAGCGTACTCCTAAGTAATCATCATATCTGTCTGTTACAGTTTTTTCTTTATTAGTGGTTGCCGTTGGTAGGGTTCTACGTCCATTACTAAAGACAACTACTGTAGCTTAGTTTTTTCTTTGTTGATAACCAGCCCATTTTCTTTATACAATAGTGCAAATTTATTTAACTTCCTTTGTTACCTCAGTAAAGAGGTGGAGATTAGGAACAAGTCGTCCACATAGGCCAGTAAAGACACTCTATTGTCCACAAATGTTGGTGAATGAAATTCAAGGTCCTGTAAACTTTTCAGTTTAGAGTTGATATATAATTTAAATAGCGTGGAGGCTAACATGCACCCCTTGTGCACTCCTAAGTTTGTTTTAATGGCAGAGGTCAGTAATCCATTATGGCTGTACTGCACATGTATCCATGTTTCATTATGTAATCTAATCATTAAATCTAAAAAAGTATTGTCCATCCATAATCTTCTAGTTTACCCCATAGCAGAGTCCTACTAATACCGTCAGAGGCAGCAGTTAGATCTATTACTAAAACAGCAATATAACTTACTGCCCATGACAGTAATGTGTTTAAATATTAGGTGTTTTAAAATGAAACAGTGTTGAACTGTTGACCTATATGATCGGAATCCATTTTGATATTCACTCTGAATGTTATTTTCATTGATCTAAGTTTGAATATATTGCAATAATACCACAGAATATCTTTTGAGACATATCTATTAAACTAATGGGTCTGTACAGTTTAAGGTTTGCCGAATCTTCTTTTTTGAGAATTGGGAAGACTATGCTCCCCAACCAACTGTAGGGTATGTCCAAACCCTGGGCCTGGAGCTTTGTTAGAAGCCAAGGTAATTATTGCTGAATATATTTCTATCTCATCTCGACTGATAGGAATTGGATATTGTAATATTATTTATTTTTCCTTTCTTTTGATTTGATGGCTTTTCCTTCTGAAAAATATAATTTGTTAAAATAAAGCTCCTGAACCATTGGAGTAACATGTGCTTCTATCTTGTTTGCATATTGTCCATAACATCCACTTACAATCCTCCAAAATGATTTATTATCTTTCCTCAAGACTGCTCTATGGAGCTTTTCCCACTGAATAACATAATATGTATTTCTCTCCTTTTCTAGAATGTTTCTATAGTCTTTTCTCATTCTGTGTAGTTCTTTTTGTCGTTTGGTTCTATCCTTCTCAAGCTCTCTTAATTTCCAGTTTAAATTTGATTTTGCTGTTTTGCAGGTTTTATAAAACCAGGTTTTCTGGTGCTGCCTAATGGAGCCTTAGGTTTTACAAAAAGGTCTAATACATGTAATCATGTGACTCCAATGTTCTAAAATTATCATGTAATTAGTTCTAGATATTATATTCTGATGATAAATAAACAGGGTACCTTTGAAGAATAGCGCTTGGAAATTATGTATTGTATCATTTTGCCATTTTATTCTTTTTAGATTTATAATTTCTAAGAAGGCATCAGTCTCAGCATCCCTACTAAATGAAGAAACTTGCAGTATATTATATAGTAACTACAAGGCAAGGAGCAGAATTTGGCTGTTCTATAACCTCCAGGTCTAGTAAGATTTTGGAGGCCTCAACATTAACCCAGATCTGGTCTATCATAGCGAATTCTTTAGATCCAACAAAGATATAACTACCATTTTGGTCTTTAACTGTCCTTTCATTTGCTAGAAGAAAATTATTTCCTGTCATGAAATTACCCAGTTGTCCTCTATACTTCTATATGCAGTAATTCTGGGATTCATGGTTGAACTATGTTGCAAGAGGGCAGAATACTGATCACCACCATATTCGCTCTCCAAGATTCTAGCATTAAAATCCCTTAAAATTATGGTTGGACAAGATTCCTGTAACTGAGTTAGAGTGTCCAAGTTCTCTCTGGTATGTATCCAAGGTTCCTTCATGTTGTTCATCTTAGGTGGAATATGTGTATATATATATATATATATATATATATATATATATATAAATTAGTAGTGAAACATCATTTATCTGTAGTTTTAAAGGTAATATGGTATCAACTATAGAATTTAGTCCAGTAATATTAAAATTTAGACACATTTTCACATATGTGATTAATCCTGTGTTAGGTCTGCCCTGCTTTCTTTCCCTTGAGGCTGGTATTCCTATTGATGTATACCCTGGTAAGAAATAATTTTCATAATTAACACTCCCAGTTTCCTGAATGAATAGTACACCATATGCCATCAGGAAAGCTTTGGTCTCACTGTCTGCTAATTTGTATTTCATTCCTTCTATATTCCAAGAAAGGATTTTTAAGCCTAAGTCTGCTTGAATGCTTCCAGCTATCTGTCAATTATCTCTTGAACCACCAATACAGTCTTTCACTAGGTGTTCCCTTCCTCCCGAGGCAACCTGGTTACAGGGGAAAAAAAAAGCCTTTGGGTAGTTACAAAAATGCCCAGACTATTCAGAAGCAAGGCCTTATCCAGTAAGCCTGTGCACAAATCTAGCACTGTTAAATATAATATCAGTTTCAGACATGTTTAACTTTTCCCTCCATATTTTAATGTCATTTACTGTGTAAGAGGAGATTTTTAAACTGAGTGTAACAAAAAGGAGATCAATTTCTCCTTTATCCTCCAAGTAGATTTTTCTCCCAAGGTATTCCAACAAAATATGGAAATAATTTGATTTTCTCATTCCATATACTGGTTATTTTCATATTCCTGGTTTACTTTCATGATCCCCATAAGTTCCATATCCAGTTTACCTTGAGTATTATGTTTCTTATCCAACTCTATGTTTTGATATATAGGCACTTTATGTAGTTGATGTATAACTATATCCTCAGACTTGAGGGTTTTCTTTTGAGACTGTATTTTAGCAGCCATGTCTTCTGAAAGAGTGTATGCAAGTACACAATCAGGTATAGAAGGATTAGGGAGCTGCATGACAAATAAATCCCTCTCTTGTTCAGCAATGCCCAATAATTTCCTTATATGGGTACCTAAATTGTGTTCCGTTTCCTCTTATATGCATTTAATACCATACATTTATATTAGGTACTCCATACCATCTTCTGAATCTTTTAAAGTGGTCCCAAATGAAATACATTCAGTATCAGCATTATCTATTCTACTGGTTAAAACAACATCATATAAATTCTTTCCTACAGGCCCTTCCCCTCCTATGGGCCGACCAGGAGACCCATTGACAGTGACCTCCTTCCTAACCTGTAACTACTGAACAGATTCAGCTTTTTTATTTCCACAATTTTTATCAACATTTTCAGCATCTTTATTATTGTCCATACAGTATTTTTTTACAATTAAGTTCTGTTTAGTTTCTTTTGTTCTTTTATCTTTAGTTAATTTGGCTTCCTCTTTAGGACCCTTTTTAGCTTTATTGTTTTTAATTGACTTTTGTTTATTATTTCTCATCTTTCTTTTTGCTTTCCCTTTCCTATTGTATGTTCTCTTGGAAGACAAATTATCTAAATCGGAATGCAACATCTGTTCTCTAACAAATGAGGGTTGTAAATTAACTTGAACACCTCTGTTCACCCCTTGCCACTGTATTTCCTGTTTTGATGTTAATTCAGCCGTATTTCTCATTCTGTCAGGAGTCCTGTCATCTTATGTAAAGTTACTTTGTTCCTAAAGATGTCCATTCTAAGGGAGGGATTTTTTTTTTCTTAATGCTGCTATATTTTCCAAAATCATTACATTGGCTTAATAGGCATTTTTCATAATCTCCAAATTTTTTTTAGATAAATTGGAGCAGGATATTAAATTACCCTCCTCCGTAAAATACTTTTTATTATAATTTATTGTATGTCTACTGGGTTGGTTGTTTTCCATCCATGTCTGATTATTTCCCTGAATGTCCCTAGTGTATTTGTGCAGTGTAGAAGCCACATTTTTAAGGCCTTCTATAGTAATACTTAGCTCCTGAACAACTGAAGCTAGATCTGCTCCTTTCCCTAGATCGGGATCTTTGGGCAGACTTTAACATTTCCTATTTCTTTGTGACAATGGAGGGGGAGATGGAAAGGGAATAAAAGAATCATCAGTAAGTAGTGGTATGGTTTTGTTTGTTTCAGGTAAGAAGACTGCCTCATATGAATAGTCATCTGAGTCAGTCTCATCTAAACCTTTCTTTTGCTGGGAATGAAGAATCCCAGGCCCCTGCTAGTAGTGATATATCAACCGCCATCTCACTTTGCCCATTATCTAAGTTTCCAAGGAAAATATTATTTTTATTATTTGTATGATTTATCAGACTTTGTAATGAGTCATTTTGTGTATCCAACACAATCACTGACTCCTGTCCATCTTGGGAAAATGTTTTTTTGAAGTAGACAGGGTAATTGGTGATTTAATATGCCCTCCAAAAAATTCAGTAACTTTGTGTTGTTTGTCTCTTTATTTCCCCTGTACTGTCATTTCTAAATCTTTATTAGCATCCTTCTTTTGAGATGTCTTTTCTAATTTATGTTTTTTTCCCTTTCTCCACTGATAAACCCTCCATGGGTTCTAACTTTATCAATTGAATAGGTCAGTCCTTACCACTTCTTGTTAAAACCATAATAAATTATTTATAAAACAATTTATATTTAATATTGATGTTTTATATGTAAGATGTTAAATAATGATAAATAATGCTGCAGAAAGGAATCTAACTAATTCACCTTTCTAGTCTCAATAATCAGAACACAATCAATAACCCAAGTAATTCAGCTAAATTTCACCACAAGGTACTTGAACTTCCTCCATCCAAAAATACTTTGGTTATATAGACAGTCCAAAATGCCAGTCTGTTATGTAAGAGAAAATCTTTTGTGACTCTTTCATAGTTCCTAGATTCTTTGGGTCTACTGTGCTCCATAAATATCCATAGGAAGTGGTTCTTCCATCTGTGCACTATTATAGTTGTCAACCAAGCCTGTTAGTTCAGGTAAAAAAAAGTTTTTAGCAAATAGACTGGCTGGGAACCATTCAGTCAGATTTTATGCCAGATACACCAAGCTTGCATTTTTAGATAAATACCTTAAACTGCAGTCTCTGAAATCTATTTAAATCTTAAAATATTATACAATTTGAAACAATACAAAAATGATGCAAAAAACTCCCAGATAATTATTAAAAATAGAATTTTCAGTCTGTTACACAGACAATATCTATTCAAAAGTTTTTGGTTATTCCCCAATATTTTAGTAGAATAAATCACTTTGATTCTAGTAGATTTCAATTACAAAGTTAATATACATTTGCTTTAAGATAATGTAAGGTGGTGTAGTTACAGCATTCATAGCATTCACAGCAGCAGTATTCAAATGCCATTTGTCCTTGGTAAATGAGAGGCAAATAAGAGCCAACACAGCCAGCATCTAAGGACACAAGAATAAAAAGGAATCTATCAGAGTTCCTCGATTTACAGTTTACAGTTCTCAGACTTTGACAGTTTGTTTTTATAAAAGCCAATTCTATAACTAGAATCAAACTTTACCTTGGGTTCCAATCATGTTAGGCGATTCTATCTTCTAGAGTTGCACAAAATATCCACCAGAGCTTCCAACCTCTATTCAGATTTAAATGAGTTGAGATTTTATCATAATTTAAGTAAAAAAGCCCAGCTTGTGTATCTTTTAATTCTGTGCTGCTATGCACTGTTCGCTTGTTTCCCTGGCATTTTCAACTGCAGCATCAATGTCAGTTGCAGGTCAGCATTTTTAATTAATTAGATGCCAGGGAGAAAGAGCACAATTTAAACGTGCAAGTTAATAAGGGCACTGACCTGGTTAATTGATTAATTCACTCTGTCAGCTGTTTCAGATGCAAATTAAATCAAACAATTACCGACAGCTGTTCAAACATTCAGGTGTGTAACTGGTCTCATTTGGGTTTTGCTGTACTTATTGTTCCATTTAAATGAACCAATAAAATTCAGTTTAGATTGAGTTAAAAGCTTTCAATGCCTGTGCCCTTAATGAGCTTGATAAGCTAAAACATTAATCATTAAACATTTAAGGCTATTTCAGCTATATCAGGAAGAATGTATTTTCTTATTCTAGAAACCAGAATATAGCAGCACTTCAGCTGTTTGACCGTAAGTTAATTTACCCGCCTTTATTCACCTATTCAATTTAATTCAATGGCACTGCTTTTGTGAATGCTGCAACCACAATATCTGCTCTTAATAGTGATTTACATGCAACAGTCATAGAATCGTTAACTTCTCAGTCTAAAATGAAATGAAGCATAAAGCTTCCTATCAGAGCTATTAAACAGCATAGACTCGGAGAGCACTCAAGAGCATTTTTAACTACAGGATAATGTACAAGTAGAACAGAAATAAATAAATTAAAATATAAAAAAATGCAAGTGCAAATACGGGTGCAAATGAATTTAGCACACAAACAGAATTAGTATTTCAGAGAGTCCAGTACACAGAACCATGCATTTTCAAAACATTTTCTGGTATCAAACATAAACCATAAGTCATTTAATTTAAGACATTTAGTTTGAAAACTTAAGTCTCAAAATCTCAAAATATTCCAGAAGGACCAAAGTGGGGGAAAGCTAAGTCTTACGTAGTCGATTGAGTCCTTATCTTAGTGTATTTGGTAGCAAGAGGCTTCCAATGTTTTAGACAGCAAAGAAAGCAATAGGAAGCAGTAGAAACTGCAATATGCTAAAAGTGTTTGTAGGTCTGAAGGGAGTCGAGGTCTATACAATTTGTAAATCTGTGAGGTCTGCAAGGGGAATAATGAATTTCCAAATCTTGCTAAATTCTTGTGCATTTATCCTCTGCAGGGTTTGCCATGGTCCGCCACCCCAATGGGCTTTTGCCACCATGAACTCCTCTTCTCAGGGCTCGTATTCTGGAGCATTCAGAAACAGAATAATAAGTCAAGTGACACAAGATGGACTGGTAAGACTGCATGTTTCATGTTTAACTAACTGGAACTAGCTACATCAATATTTTAAGTAGCGAAGATACTAGCTGCGCTTTTGAGGCAACGGTGGCATACCTTTTGTTAGCTAATTTTTCACCTTACACAGTCTTGCTCTCACAGCTCCTCCACAGCAGTGCAGCATGCACATCACTCCTTCTCCCAGAATCCACAATATTTATTTCTGCATGTAACCCTGGTGTGAGAGTTGAGACCCCCAGCGCCACGGGACATTCCTCTCTCCCTATTCCCTTGAATTTCAAAATCTACTGCAGTATTACCTTCTTTCTTTCCTTTTTCTTACTTCACATTTTCTACTATGAAGGGGTGGCCTCCCATCATGGTATCTTATTCTGTCTACCCCGCTATCTTTTCTCTATTGTCCCTGTGGAGCAAATCCATATCAAGATTCTACAGCCACAAATAGGCTCAGAGACAGACAAGCTTCACTGCAATTTGTAGATGATAGGTACTTGACAAATAGAGTTCCTCTCTGAAATGTCTTCATGTTTGATTATGGAAAAAGGCATTAGTATAATGAATACAGGAATGCCTCTAAGGTAATGGGCATAATCCTGCAGTAAGAATGCAGTCGCGCTCAGAAAGTATACGAGCGGATTTCCTTGTCAAAATGCTTATCCACATGTAGTCGACCTCTGTTGTCCTGGTCAGAAAACGTTCCTGGTAGTGAGTACTGTTGAATGTAATAACCTGTAGTGGGTCTGTGCACCCAGTGGCCAGATTCTAAGCCCCTTGTGCCATGCTGACTCCTGAACAGTATGCAAAACGCTGTCTGTTTTGGAAATACTGTTTCCAGCACACCCAGCGCAGTCTGAAGCAGGACTCTGTCCAAGCGGCTCCTGCACTGTGCTAAACAGAAAATAAAAAAGAAAAGTTTTGTACAGAAAAATACACTCGGGTTGTTGGTATATGGGCTGTGTTTGTTTTATGCAGGAATCCTATAATATTCCTGCACAGCCTATAATACCTTGGATGCCTGGATGAACAGCTAGTGTTACAGAGAATCCTGAAAGAGTTGGTACACTTGCTGAATTGATATTTAAAATGAGGAAATAGTTTAATAAAGCTACAAATGTATTTGGCAAGATGTTTTATGCCTGACAAGTAAGTTACAAGGGATCATAATAATATTTTATACCCTGTATGAATTAAATGTTAAGATATATCATTTTTCTTGATAAACCTGGTCAGTAACATGTCCATACCTGAGTTAGTTATTTTCTCTCCTTGTGCAAGTGCTGCATTCCTAAGGGCCAGCAGCCCTACACTGAAACTTATTTATGGGGTTGATAGGTATGATGTCAGCACCAAAAGGAAGGGGCTAAACTCTTAATTGCTATTTAAGCTTCTTTATCCCTTTTAACTTAAATGTAAGAAATGAATAGTACAGCATATAGTAGACCTTTGTGAATGAATTATGTTTTAGTCATGCTGATTCCCCTACCCAATGTATTAGTGCAGAAATTAAGTGTATTAGAATAGGGCCTGGATCAGCTGACCTATGATGTCAGAATATGCACCTATAAAAGGTGTCTGTTTGTTTTAGAGTTAGACAGTTTTGAGCACAGAGGATAGTGGATGTGCTGGAGCTACGCTCATCTACTCTGTGGCAGTACTGAGTAAATTACAGTACTGAAGCTTCTCAGGTTGAGAGAAAAGCCAGATAGTGCTTTATTGGCCTTATGATTTTGTTTCTTTATTATTTTGAAGTTATTTCTTTTTAAGTTTTGTAAATAAAATTCACACAAAGATTTGTGTGTTCTGAAGAAACTCTATGTCTGACTTATCACTCCCACACCCACTTACACCTGGCACTATTATACCAAGGGCTACTACCCCTACCTGCATTTCTGATTGCAGGTCGAGGGGCCTGGGTTCACAATTCAAAGCTACTGTGGCTTTCCTACCAACAGTAAACATACAATTGTGGTGCCTCCACCCAGAGTAGTGATTTAGTGGGTTAGAATCTAAACTGATATAGCCCTCTGGGAAGCTATATTTACCCACAACCCCAGCTAGTGGCCTTACATACCCAGTTTCATAACTACAGTATAGTGCATTCAACATACAATTATTTGTGAGCAATAATGATATGCTCATGGACACCACACTTACCAACAGGGCCTGGTCTTCTGACATATACCCTGTGCCCCAGCAATAAAACAATTTTCGGTAACAACAATGTAATTTCATAGTACCTTTTAAATGACTCAGTAACTGAAAGCTGGGTAATAATATGCTCACAACCCAAAGTAGAATTAAACAGTAAATCTGGTTTATTAAGGAGAAGTTAACAATAGAAAGGTGTAAATTTAGATCAATTATTGTACTACTGTGTTTAAACAAATAGCAATTTGCAAACATTAGATCTGACCCTGTAAAATACAGTGCATTAAGCTGCTGGGTAGCCAGGATAAGGTTTGGTGCAGGTCTGAAGCATTGCTGCTGGTAGGCCGGCATTGCAGATGGTTGGGGCCCTTGCTGGAAGGAAGGATGATTAAAAAATGATCAAACACTTGCAAACCAAGAAATAACTGTTATCCCTGACCAGATGGCCTGATCACAGTTAAACTCAATAACCTTATGAAGTAATTTAGATGGTACCTATATTTATCTGTTTGTTTCAGGGAGCTATCCTGGTTGTACTCACTGCACCCAGACAGATTGAGGCTGTGGCTGGTGACACTGATGCCTGCTGACCTTTCAGGATTCTGGTGGGGACCGGGACTGACACGACTCACCTCTGCTTCATGGCCTTTGCCTGTAGGTGGCTGCAACCTACAATTTGATTCTTCGCAGGGGCTGACTCCCTGAAGTTGGTCTCTCACCAGGTATTTCAAAAGACTAGTGAAGGAGCAGTCTTTTTGGGGCCAAAACTGACATTGGCCCAGAACTGGAATTTTAACTCGCTGAAACAGTCTGATTTTCTGGTCATAGGCTGTCTTTGCTGCCAATGCAGAACATAACCCATGGTGGTCTCCCACTCTTGGCACGTGGCAGGAGAAAATCACAGAAGCAGACTCCAATCTAGTCAGGAATCCCTTGAGCAATCTCATCACAGCAGGTGGTTCCTCTCTGGGACAGTTCAGAAACAGAATACCTTGCTTCTGGCTAGCACAGATGTTCCAGTTCAGCATTTAAAACCAGAACCATAATTTCTGCTTATTTGCAGTCCTTGCTTCAGTCGTTCCCTCAGGAAGCAAACTTGATCACAGGAAGGCAAGACAGGCCTCCCTGCAAAAATGCAGCAGAGCCACAAAGGCTTCCACTCCTCTTGGAGTTCTCCTTGGAATTGAATCATTCTAACAGTTCCTCTCCAAACTGAAAGCTGAGTTCAAGAAATCCGGTTGGCTGCCCAAATTGCTAATCACAGTCCTAGTCTTTTGATGGGTTACATTTTGGGTGCCCAAACATTGTCCCTGATTTTCCAACAAAAGCCTCTGGCACAGTCCCAAGAGTCTCTGCATTAAATTCAGGCTCCCAGTTGGCTGGCTGGCTGTAATCATGGCTGCTGAAATACCATTTTTAAGCAGTACACACTGTTCCCCAAGAAATAAGGTTCTGGTGCAGCCAGCAAAGATTCTTTTTAGTTACACCAGCCCCATTGTGGGGTAGTCCCACCTGTGCCCTTTCTAATGAGCCCACTGTTAAATATTTATGCTCAGTACTTTTGCTGTCACTGCCATTGCAATACAGTGCCCCTAGGCGTAAGGCAGCTCCCTCATTAATAATCATTAGGCACTCATTAATATTCATGAGCACCAATTATACCATGAGTTTAAACTTTATTTTTATCATCCCCTGAGGCTTCTCAGTCCCTCTTTCTAAGGTCACCAGCCCCCAATTAGGTAGACAGGGGCACCGGGACCAAGTAACACCCTTCGGTTTGGCCACAAAAACCGGAGGTCAGTACGTCAAGTGCTTCCCTGTGCATGTGCTATCGCCGTTTTGCACCACAGTGCAAAATAAAGCTGAGGTAGATCGTGGTTCCATGTTTTAAGCCCAAACCAGGCTGAAATAAAGTGTTGAGCTGTTCGGGGCTTCAGGGCTACCAGGGGACTCAGAAAATGCTGGCAAACACTTGGGAGACAAGGGAGGACACCAGAGGCAGAAAGGAGGAGAGAGAACAGGGAAACGAGCAGAAATTAAGGTAAACCCCAAAGGGGGGTTACATGCATATGACCATTGTGTCAAGATGGCTAACACCCCTTCTCTTTCCTTCGCTACCTGTCCTAGCATATGGAAGCCTGCCTTCATCTCCTCCATGCTGCTCCTGCTCAGATCATTTGTGCCCTAGTATACTATCAGATCTGACTTCCCACACACCCTCTCCCAAGAGTTTCATCACTATGGACATGGACATGAGCTTGTCCTCTGTTGCCTCAAGATATGACACACTGTTTCTTGCCATCAGGTGTTAGACCCACTTCCTTCCCTGTGCGCTTCTTAGGGAACCTCCTGAAAGGGATAAATAAGGTGAACTTGGAGAATCTGTTTAGCTTCAGGAACAGTTCAAGGACCAGTGGGCACAAGAGGAAACTAACAGAAGAGTAGTTCAAGAGGGATATGAGAAAGTTTTATTTTACAGAAAGGGTGGTGGAATCATAGAACAGTCTGCCAGCTGAAGTGGTGAGGGCCAAAACCATAAACGGTTTCAAGCACAGATAGGACACAATGATGGATATAATGGTTTCTCAGGACTGTTGTAGTAGGACGGGGAAACAGTGTGTGTGTGTGGGGGTAGTAAGGGCTAGTACTCTGTATGGACAATAGGTCCTGGGGTTTGATAGGGAAATAACCAGGCAGACTGGATGGATCAGTTGTCTTTTTCTGTCATCATTGTCTATGTTTTTATTACATTATCCCCTTTGGGGACCTTCTCCATCAGTTAGGCTGTATTCCTCCAGTAGTGCCGGCTTGTTGGGCATGCTGGACCCATCCTCCCATAAGAGAACCACTTTGGTCTTGTTGGTTCATAATAGTGTATAAATGTTGCTAGTGCACAGCCCAGAGTTTGTAGGCTTTGCCCATCCTGCCTTTTCTTTTCTGTGTCCTCCCACCACTGACCAGCCACCAGTGATGGTCTGAATAGGCCAGTGTGGTGCTTGTGGTCACAGCATCCTACAAGGCCAGTGGTTGCAGCCATCAGGTGGCATAGTTCAGCACTTGCTGCTTCAGCTCTGCCCTCCTGCCCTGGAACCTCCTGCAGTTCAAGCATTGGCCAGACTCCCAGGGCACCTTCTGGGTCACCATTGTTCTGTACTCCTTACATTCTCCCACATCCCACCACAGTGTCCCCCCTGCATTTCTGTGTGTTGATGTTGTTACTGTGTACACAGAACAGGTTGTACTGTATGAAATGTCTGCAGATATACTCACCTTCTCTGATGCATTTGTGGCAGCCCCCTAGATAGCATTTTACCAGACTGCAACAATTTTAGCTATATATTATCTGTCCCAATTTATGTGTTTTACACATTATCCTAGTCTTAAGCACTTGTGCAACTATCACAGTTAAGCTGTCTATTCCTCCTTCAGTGTTGCCCTTTTTGGCTTTTTGGCCCACACAGTTTGTCCTAACTACTGTGTTCCACCCCAGAATATCTCAACTACTACCTATAGCCTTTCCTTCACTCCTCCACTGGTCAGCCCTTCCAGACCAAAGGTTTTCCTGTGGACATCTCTGTAGATGTCACACTTCTGCTTTGTAACACCTGTTGGAACACATGTATGTGTGGATGTTTCTAGCTTGCTGACTTCCTGCTGCTCCTCTATTAGTCCCCCTCTCCTTTTGTTACATGATCAGTCTGCCTCTTCCAGCCACACAGCCATCAATAAGACTTGCTAATAATTACTTATAAGCTCTAGTTCATGCATTACGCCATGCCGATCTGCAGTGTTTTGATAAGTAAAGAACGATAATGTCTTCTTGTGAATAGAATGTATTTTGGATTGGGGGGCTGTGTATACTTACTTAATTAAACTTTGCTAGCAACATTGCATGTTTAATTGGAAACTGGGTTTGTTGGACATTTCTTAAAACTGAGTATGAACTGACCGATCAGTGCAGCAATAATGATACCATTCATGATGTTGGTGATCCAGGTTCAGAAAAGAGCCCAGGGCCTTGGCAGCTGACATGGGGGAAAAGGATTGAGGGTGTCAGCTGATGCTCCCATCTAGAATAGGAGGGCTGAGCTATCTGCTACCACACATCCACCTTGGTGACTGCAGGTGGCGGTATAGCTTGAGTATGACCTGGAGTGGGGATGCAGCCTGGCTTCAGAGTGGGATTACACATCATAGTTGGCAGATGTACCTGAGAGCCCTAGTCTCTTTTGTCACAGGGAGAAATTAATTGGAAACCCCCTGATAAGTAGATGATGTCAGCACTCTTGGGCCTCTCAGATGCTGACTGTTCACTGCATAAAATTAATCCAAAGGAGGCGATCACTGCAGGCACCCCCAAGGGAATCCATCACAGTGTAAATGTTCCACCTGAGAAAATGCCACCTGAGGACTCCCTGGAGCATGGTACATGACAGAGATGGGCAGCAGATGGGGCTGGGAGGTTACCTGGCAGGAGATAGTTGCATCAACGTTGGTAGGGTAAACAGTTTTCATAATAACTGAGTGTAGAAACACGTTTTTCTTAATGTTTTTCCCATCTTGCTTTTTCTTCCATGGTCCATACTTCTTACAGTACCTGTGTCAGTCCTTTGTTCTGGCAAAGAAGCAGTTCCCTCAGCAACTGCTTCACTCATCATCATTAGGAAAGAGCCACATTGAGGAGCCAGTGAAGGCAGTGTCATTCCAAAGGGGGTTCTCCAGTTTGCCAAATTTTTCTATCAGATGATTCTCATCTGCATCATGGTCTGCAAGACCTTTTGGAACCAGCTCTTGCACATCCTACTATCCTCCCAATGCTGGACCAAGCTTCCTGGCCCACTAACATGGATCAGAACAAATGTGGACTATGCCACCAGTCTCTCCCCTGCTGCGATGCACTGCATTCAGCAGCATCCCTCCAGGTCAACCACCCAAACATCAGCCTCCCATGTTCACTACAGAATCTAGTGTCCAGTGTTATGTGCTGCTGTTGGGCATACTGTATTTTATTTTTAGTTGTTCTTATCAAGCTGTGTCTCTTTACCTGTATCACTTCCAGTCCTTGTGCTTGACATATTTTGGAAGCGGGAGAGGGGGGTTACAAGTATAGGGAACTGAGAGTGTTGGCAGCTGCCATTGAGATGGCTGACAGTTTTTTTTTCTCTTTTTACTCCCATGGCTCCTGACCAACCATTTTTCCCCATGGTGGTGCACTGACTCCTTGCCAGTATCCATCCAGGCAGCAACCCACCTCGCAGGGTAAGTAAGCTCCCCAGTCCATGATCAGGTGTTGCTTTAGATGCAGAATTCACCACCACCCCTCCCTAATTAACAGTGCCCAAGTCTCTCCTGATCTAAGGTCACCATCACAGCAGCTTGACGTGCTGTTGCTTGACTATCAACAGCCCTCGCTTTCTAAATGTTTGACATTTGTGAGATGTTTGGCATTGATAACACCATTATTAGTTTAATAACCTTCAGAGTGTCTCAGAGGTTTGAATAAAGAAGGTTACCCAACATCCCAACAGCAGCAGGTTGCATTGTCATTCTGGTTACAGCACCTCAGTTTTGTAATTGACTCAGAAGGCAGTTAGTTGAGTAACTCTCTGAAAGGCACTGTTTGGACATCAACACTTGAAAGCATCTAATTCCTTCTTTTAACAAATGTGAAGATGATTCCCTCTTTACTCCACATCCTTTATGTTTTCATGAAAATATTTTATTTTTTTCTGTAGGTAGTACCAACAGATTTAGAATGCACCACATGTTTCCTTCTTTAGAACTAGTAAGTATAACATTTGTTCCATATTATCAGGGTGAATTTAAAGTAAATTTCCGATGTTAGGAAGCTACTTACATATTGTGGTAGCTTCCCCCAGTGATAGTTATTCTAGCCAGGATTGAAGTAGTAATAGCAGCCCATACCTTTGTTATAACTCTCGTAACGTTCATTTAGAGATGAGCAGCCATTCATAGTGCCCCGGTCATGCTGACATTCCCTCGCACTCAAGCACATAATGACGAGTGACCAGGGAGAGCATGGAGGCGTGACCCATTGAAATGTATGGGGCTCGATTTCTCTTCCATTTTTCAGCTCAAGAACGGCCACTTAGAGATTAATGAAGGGCACCACTCGACTAACAAGGTATAGACTGCTATTACTACTTCAATCCTGGCTAGAATTACTATCTCTGAGGGCAGCTACCACAATATGTGATTGGTAGCTGCTCTCAGCTAGGTAGGAAAATCTCTTTAAAAATAGTGGCAACACTTGTTAGTCATGGTTAATTTTGCTTGTGGATTACTACAGCCAGCTCATAATGATACAATACTGTATTATCTGCTGTAATTTCCCCATCTTTTGCCCCTTAAATGTTTATGGTATCCTGACCCACTGACATCTGTTAGATCTTACTTGCTGGTGAATTGGAAATAAGGCTTGAAACACAGTCCAGTGCAGTGATAGGCAGTCAAAAGAGGGCAGCCTTCAATACCGTTGCTTTTTTACTGTATGTAAAGCTTTGTTCCCAATCCACCTGTGACCAAGGCCTATTGTGCCACCATATGGTTTTCCCTGACAGATATTACAGCTGCAGCCTTACCAGTTTATTGTTCTAGTGCAATGCTGTTTTCAGTAGTACTCAACTTGAAAATGGAAGGGCTTACAAAGATGTGCAGTAATATTAGTTCCTCATCTTCTATCTCTCTGAACACATTCTACATAAATGTAAGAGTTACAGAGTAATGCCATTTATTATTTATTTTGGTAAAAATATCTTATGAGTGGCCCGCACCCTGGCCGATGTCCCATACATCCATACTATACTATGGCACCGAGTCATGGGTATTTATTCATGGATAATGTTAGGCTCTTGTATGAGTTTGGCAAAGTATTTTTCAGAAGCTAGTGCTCTACTCAGTTTATTTTCAATTTTTAAACTGAAGCCATGACTCTGAGCATACACAGTAGTGTTGATGCTAATGCACATGCTTTGAGTCACTTTTCCAAATTTCTACAAGGACATTGCATAAGGGAATGCATTCAGTTTATATTAAAAAAATGCAAAATGCTCTCATGCATAGGCTCACCCATGTCTTGGTGTCAAAGTATTGCATGGAAGCATAGGAACATCGACTAGTGGGATTTCAGGTTGAGATGAATATTATTTTTATCAAAATAAATAAAATAGTATTATTTGATTCTTATATTTATGTAGTATCCATTCAGAGATGTAGAAGATGAGCAACAGAATATTCAAATGGTCAGATATCGAGTGGTGTGTTGTCAAGTGCAAAGGCAAAGATAGCTGGATACAGCATTTCACCACTGGAATCACAGAGGCCATCAGGATCAGCTGCAGCTTGGCCATGCTGCAGTCAATCCCAATGTCCTCTGTGATTTTTGTGGTGCTTGTCTGTGGGGTTCCTACATATGAACCCTACTCCTGGATGTGGGGGTATGTACTGGATGCAGGCCCTCCCCCCAAAAAGGGCAGAGAATGAACTGCGTCCTTTTAGGTGCTGTGCAGGCCTATTCATTATGCCTGCTCATCTTTCAGAGTGGGCCCCTGCAGGTGCTGTGCAGGCCTGATTGTGATTCAGAAAATTGTAATAAATTCAGTGCCTGTTAGGCCTGTGATATACCTGTAAAGGGCTCATTAGTATATACACTTTCAGTCTTACTATGCACACTTTCAGCCAAACTGCAGGCAAATTACACGCACCCTTTTACAGGCAAAATAGAAGCATACTGCAGGTATGAGACAGGTACTTAAACAGGCCAAGAACAGGCATTGTGCAGACATTGGACAATACTGCACTTTTGACCTGTGTTTTGTAGCACTTGTTCGCTGGTGCCCTTTTTTTTTTTTTTTAAGTTTGGTTTTAACTGGGTTCAGCAACTCCAGGAGCAGTTCTCTTGGTTTACAGCTCCTCACAGTGTCTCTTCTGAATCCAGGCAGTTCTAACACTCGTGTTAACACTCATGCCCCATACTAAGCAGCTGTGTGGCCAGCACTGATTTGGAATTGACTAGTGGTGCTCACCACAAAAAAATATTACTGCTCTTGGTGCACAGGACAGTGACTGGGAAAACTATAAGTCACGGTAGGGCTGTAGTAAGGGGGGTCACCCCGAATGCTGAAACTGTGCTCTTTTCCCTCTCCCCAAATCTCAGTCAGTCTCTGTGTAACTTTTTTATCTGGCATAAAGTGTCTGCCGACACTCTTTGATTTCCCAACCACCCACCGAATGCCATTGTTGGTCTTTTTAAGTCTATTTTTTGTGATTCTGTCCTTGGGATTACTGCCTGCTCTGCTGTCCTGAGGAAGTTAGTCCCACTGTTTATCCTGTCCTGAGAGCAGTACCTGTCTAGCTACAAGGAAAAACAAATAAGTAAGTCCCCTCTCACCAAGTTTGAGTGCATACTTTCCCTCAGCCACTACTATTTTCTGCACCCCGGGCGGCACCTATGGAGCCCGGTGGCATCAGCGCTGCCTTCAGCGAGACTACCCGATGCTTCCCTTCCGCCTCCTGGTCCTACCTCCTGGTTCTGCAGCAAGGAGCTTTCTGTGACCCGAGAAGCACCCACAGAGCCCGGCGGCATCAGCGCCACCTTCAGCGAGACTACCCGATGCTTCCCTCCCGCCCTCCTGGTCCTGCCTCCTGCTTCTACAGCAAGGTAATCACCTCTAACTACACTCAGCCGCCCAGCTTCTAGCACCTCCTTCGATTGGTGCACCTACCCCGTTGACAGCCCCTGATTGGACTGGAGATCGGCCCTCTCCTTCCGACTGGAGCATCTGCTCAGCCGAGCCAGCCAAGCTGCTACCCAGACCTGTGGAGCCCTCCAGCTGGATTACCAGAGTGGTTGCTAGCCTGGGGATATGTTCTTCTTTCTGCTGGGCTATTTTGTCCCACCCCCACCACCCCCTCCCAGGCCACCTATTAAATACACTACTTACCCCACCCCTTTCTACCTACTCCAATCCCTCTCCTACAAGTTCTACTCCTCCCCTCTTCCGCCGCCCAACTATCTACCTAACGCTTCTCACGCCCTATCCTCTTCTCCCTCTATCTATTTTACCCCACACTAGCCTGTACCTCTCCTCACTCCCTACCTATGCCTCCTGTCCTTGGTAAAATGGCACAAACAATAACCCTTTTACTTCTGATCCTCTCCATCCTACTCTTCCTCCCCTGTTTAACTCTCCCTCTAAGTTGCTACCCTGCATTTCCCCCCACTGTACTGACTCATCCTACAAATGCCTCCTATAAGTCCACAGCATCTCTCCCAGCAACCATCTGGTCCCGTTTCTCTATGTACCACACCTCCTTGGTCTATTCCTTTGGCTGCCTCCTGGTCTCTCTCTATCAATGCAGTACCCACTTCCTCCACATTGCCTGCCCTACTGCCGCCCCCAAACGGCGCATGGCAAAATCCTGGTGCCTCCGCATTCTATGCCACCACCTAGCCATTACCCTATTACTACTGGCTGCAGGGGATATACACCCCAATCCCTGCCCATCACCAACTCCTGGCCCTGGCTACCCCATGCCTAACCCCTCAACCAAGGCCACCACTGACACTCATTCTGGCTCCCTTCCCCGTGGTTTACGCCTCCTCCATCTAAACATTCGTAGCCTAGCCCCTAAGCTGGATCAGCTCCAGGTTCTAGCCGCCCACCATGCCCCTGACATAATCATCCTATCTGAGACCTGGCTAAACCTCAGCCTCCCAGATCATACCATTGCTATTCCAGGGTTCACCATCGCTCGACAAGACTGGCCCACCAGAGGATGATGGGTGGCTATCTACATCAGATCAGCCCTACATTTCTCTGTCTCTCTTTCAAAAGCTGAACCCAAAGATTACGAGCTGCTTATGGTGAAATTGTCCCCTCCCTCCTCATTACCCATCTTTGTGACTGGCATTTATTGCTGCCCTGGCACTCCAACTACAACAGTCACTGAACATCTGTGCCAAATCACGTCTCTTGCCCAGTCGGATGAACTATATGTTATGGGTGACTTTAACCACAACTGGCTAGCACCCACTTTTAACAAAACCCAAACTGAGATAACTGCTCTCAACCTTAACCAAACTGTTTCGGAACCTACATGGTCAAGCCATAAGTCCAGATACCACTCCCTTCTTGACTGGGCTCTTACATCCCACTCAAACCGTGTTGTCAGCTTGGGCCTCCTCCCTGACTCCATTAGCGACCACCACCTAATCTATTTGGTCCGCAAAATCCACAGAGTTAAATCCCCTCCCAAATTTATATTCCAACAGTCATATAAATCCCTAAACCTCTCCCCCCTCCTGGAAGAACTAGCTCACTCTAACTGGGACCCGATCTTAAGCTGCTCTAACATGGACACTGCCCTTATGCACTTTCGGAACACCTTCCTTACTGCCTGGGACAAACATGCCCCCCTGCGCTGTGCTAGAGTCCGGAGGTCTCAGCTACCCTGAATATCACCCAAGCTGATAGCTTGCCAACAAGCCCGAGACAAGGCCTGGTGCATCTACAAATCCACGCTCCTTCCAGGCGACAATATCACCTACCGCATGCTCTGCAACAAGTGCACAAAGACCATCCACTTAGCCAAGGCCGGACATTTTAATAACACCCTAAACACAAATCTTGGGAGACCTTCTAAATTCTGGAAAGTTATTAACTCCATTTTCTCTACCCAAACAGCACATCCCCCATCTCTCCTCCTCGCCCGAGGGACTGTACTCTCTGACCCCCTGAAGGTAGCCTCTGAGTTTAATTTCTGCTTCATTACTTGTGCTACGACCCTCCTTGATTCCCTACCTCCTGTAACCACACCCACTCCCCAGACAGCTATCCCCCTACCGCCTGGTCAGAACCCCTTTTCCTTCAGTCACATCTCCCCCATCGAAACCCTAGATGCCCTTCTCTCCCTGAACCCCACCAAAGGCAAATCCCCCGATGGTCTCGATAACAAACTCCTCTTCCTATCTGCCCCTGCCATCGCTACTCCTCTCGCGGCCCTGCTAAATCTTTCATTCATCACTGAGTCACTCCCCACTGAATAGAAGCATGCCACTGTCCTACCCCTTCCAAAAGGAGGTGATCCTACCTCCACAACTAACTACTGCCCCATCCCCCTCCACCCCACTCTTGCCAAACTTCAGGAACACCTAATACTATCTCAACTTTCCCACTTTCTCTCAGAAACTAACTTCTTCACTCCATTCCAGTTCAGTTTTAGAAAAAAAAAACACTCTACCACCTCCTCTCTACTAAGACTCACGGACTCCATCCTCACTGGAATGGACAAAGGACAAATTACTGCCACTATTTTCATTGACCTAGCCAAAGCATTCGATACGGTATCCCTCTCCCTCCTGCTATCCTGCCTATCAGGGGCTGGGTTAGCAGCGTCCGTCATAAACTGGTTCAGCACCTACCTACAAAATAGAACCCAATCCACTAAAATAGCTGGTTACACCTGCTCCCCACTCCCTATTACCACCGGCGTTCCCCAGGGCTCAGTCCTTGGCCCCATCCTCTTCTCCATCCTTTTAAATGATCTGCCTAACTCTTGCTCCACTACCGCAATACACATGTACACTGATGACACGGTCCTCTTTACTTCCGGCCGTACCTACGAAGAAGTCACCTCTAATCTTCAGACCAACTTCAACAAAATACAACACTGGTTCAACTCCAACCAGCTCTCCCTAAATGCCAAGAAAACTGTCTCTATGTCTTTCGGCACTAGACAACGACTATCCAGACTTACATCCCCACTGATCTTCCGTACCCTAAATAACACCATCCTTGATGACATGCCCTCCTTTAGGTACCTAGGGGTTTGGCTTGATCGCCACCTCTCCTTTTCCACACACATGGATGCCATCATATCAAAACTGCTCCCAAAACTTGGTGCCCTCTATAGAAACTCGCTAGTCTCCTGCTTCCTGTGAGACACGAAATAGTCCAGAAAAATGATTCTGTCCTCCTTCGACTACTGCGATGTTGTTTACAGCTCTGCTCTAGAGAAATAAACACCTATCAGCAAAATCGACACTTTGCCGACAGGTCACTCTGTTGGTGTGCCTGAGACAGGGGCATGCTGTCTCCCGGTCCTACACCTCCACCCGGAATCAACTCAGACTGGAGTTGAGAATCCTAAAGATGGGGGGCGGGGGGCAGAGTCCCCTGAATAGGGGGTTCGTGGTGCGAAGCCCTCCGATAAAAAATCAGGACCAGGAGACCCACAAGAATCATGTAGACTGTAACTTGCGGTCAACATCATTCCTGTCTGCGAGATGCCAGTCGACATAAAGGATGTCAAACCAGCATGGTACAGCCTAGGCCTGGAACAGGCTTCCAGAGGAGGTGGTGGGTTCTGGATCCGTGCGGCAGTTTCAAGACAGCATGGGACAGACATATGGGGTTGAGAGGAGAGGAGAGGGTCCAGAGTAGGCAAAAAGGAGAAGGGGGGCAGGGGAAGGTGTAAAGGGCAAACTAGATTGGCCAGTGTGGTCCTTTTCTGCCGACACAAATCTGTAATCTGTGTGTAATGTGGTGTTAACAATCAGGTATACCTGAAACATATCCGAAGTAACCAGGATTAACATGATAACAATAATTAGTTGAGTATTGTTACACAAAAAAAGGGAAAATGTAAACATTTGAAGATGCAGCTAGAAACGCTTTAAGACAAAAGAATTCCAAATGGATTATTTATGCCTTACATTTGGTTGCATACGCAGCAGAATATGTAAATGAGCATGTTTTGCTTACATTTGGATTTATTTTTAGAAAGATTCCATTTACATTCTAAATGCATTAAATCCATAGATAATGCATTTACAATGTAAATGGAATCTTCCCAAAAAAGAAATTCAAATGTAAGCAAAAACATGCTCATTTACATAATGCGCTGTGTATGCAGCTAAATGTATAAGCTATAAAATCCATTAGTATTCTTTGGCTTAAAACATAAGAGACTATAGAGTCAGGTGGCTTGTAACCCAAGGGTACTCAGGGAGCTGAGGAAGGAGCTAGCACCACCTCTGACAAGGCTATTCAGTTTGTCCATGGACACAGGGGTGGTGCCCTGGGCTGGAATCAAAATCAAAAAGAAATCCAGGATTGAAACTTTGCATATTTACTTTCAAATAAAGCCAAACATAAGCACAAGAAAATCCAATCGGAAGAAGCAGTGTTTTTGCATTTGTTTTCAGCCACAAAAAAAGGATTGGAAATTTGCATATTTTGTTATGCATGCTGCCAAAAGTAAGCCACTAATAAGATAAGAAATTACCATAAGAACTTTTCTGAATTACATACAATTTCAAGTGAATTTAAAGGGAATTTAAATCTTAGAAAAAAGGTAAAAGTAAGTCAATGACAATCCACTATTTTTGGTAAAGGCAGCACCACGCATGAAGAACGGGACCTAGGTGTCATTATAAGCAGCACCCTTAAACAGACAAGCCAATACAACAAAGCTTATAGCAAGGCCAGCATAATGATGGATTGAGTAGGGATGGGATTCGACAGCAGGAGGAAGAAGGTAATACTGCCACTCTACAGGTCCCTGGTAAGGCCCCATCTGGAGTACTGTGTCCAGTTCTGTATTCCACATCTGAAAAGGGATATAAACAGGTTGGAGGCTGTTCAGAGATGAGTGACCAGCCTGATCAGTACCCCATTATAATAGTGCTGCAAGAATAGCATCACACAACACTGCACTAGTCTGTATGGTGCAATCACAGACAGCAAGTGGGGATTATGTGCGCAAGGCAGTAGTCGCTCCCCTTATCGCTGTCCATGGTGCCGACACAGGACAAGGGTAGCAAAGTTCCAGACACTGGCCGAGCTGCTCATGTGGCTTGGAGGGCTGAGGCATGGAGTAGCTCAGCCAGGTGGATAGTAGAAATCAGGGTTCTACTCCTGGTCTCCCTAGATTTTTGCAGTTATCGGGACTTTACTTTTGTTACAAGGGGCCATGGAAACAGTATTCCACTGCCTCACAATTTTCATCTTTACCATTATCCACTCCTCCCCCCCGACTTAGGATCTATTAGTTTGGGTGGAAAAAGAAAGTGACAACAATTTTTACCATGCTGTTCTTGACCGCACTATTCAGACTGGTGCTCTTATGACCCAGTGCCAGGGATTTCAAGGGCACTCATATGAGGAGCATCTGGAAGCATTAAATATGTTCTCACTGGAGACAAGGAGGGAGAGGAGGAACATGATTGAAACATATAAGTTCCTGAGAGGAATACATAAGGTGCTATCCTTGGACCAATTCAACAGAGTCTCTGACTCTAAAACTAGAGGGCACGAGTGGAAGTTGAGGGGGGGGACTTTAAGAGGAGCTTAGGAAACACTATTTTACAGAAAGAGTCATGGAGCCATGGGATAAACTGCCAGCTGAGGTAGTGGAAGCAAAGTCAGTGACATCATTCAAGCTGGGGTGGGACAAGGGTAAGGTGCAATCAAAAGCAACAGGAGCAGTAGGAGACATTAGACAGAAGTTCAGAAGTTAGGACCTGGGATCTGACAGGGTCCAAGGAACACATGGGCAGACTAGATGGACCCTTGGTGTCCTTCTGCCATCTTTGTTTCTATGTTTCTAAATTTGCTACTTCTATATTTAAAGGTGGTGGAATCATAAGCCTACAAATTTTTAGAAATTTTAAAATTACACTTCACAATTATGTAAACTACAAAATTTTAAGCCCCTATAACTTTAAAACTAGAGAAGAGAATATCATCAATTTTGTTAGGTTCACTGACCCTAAATATAAGGCTGTAAGGCTACTCCCATTGCACATCAGAGGAGCATCACATTGCCATGCTGACAACCCAAATTCAGAATCTAGCCCAGGAAGTCACATCAGGAGTCAGGCCATGACTGAGACAGCTGCTACTTGGCAATGCATCTCAGTTGAGGAGGGTTGGCAATGGATTCCACCAACACAGTGACCCCTGTGACTGGGCAAGGAGGCTTGTTCCTGCTGGTTGGAAGCTGTGGCTGTGCAAGGCTAACAAAGGCACTGCCTCCAAGATGGGAGGGAAAGAAATGTTGGAGAACAACCTGGTAGCCAACTGAATGATGGCAGGGTTCAGCCTGATTAGGTTATATCCCTGTGAACAGGGTACATCCCTGAGAGATGAGCTGCTGTCCAGGAGAAAAAACAATATGCAAAGAAAAAGAGGATGGAGGCCTGATTCCAAAAGGCATTATGCCTGGTGCAAGGTGATTTACACTGATCCTGATTGTGCAAATCATACCTTAAACCAGGCATAATGCCAGTTGCAATTCCAAAAGGTGCCTTGCACCATGCCATATGCGAGTTGCACTAAATGTGGGTTACGCCATCCACTATGCCCACAACCCTCAGCAGCATGGCACAAGGGTGGGTTATAGCAGCAACTGCACTCTATTCTAAATGGGCAGCTGCTGTAACCCACTTATGTCATTCCAGAACAGGGAAAGGTGTAGCAGGGTTAGACCAGCTAGGAGGTTGTCTAAGGGGCATTTTTCCAGTACAGCGATGGATGCCCCCCCACAGCACCACAGAAAATACATTGCTGTGCTCCCCATGCTCCCCCTGCCCTGTCATGCCCCCCACCTCCCCAAACTTTGGGGACCCTTGGGGTCCAGTTCCATCACTGCCCCCCAGAGCATGTGCCAACTAGCCAGACCCCCAATGCCCCCAATTGCATGCCATTTCATTCCAGGGGGGCTCAGGGGGACAGTAGAATACATGCCGCTACTTGCGACACCCAGGTCCAGTGTGCCATGCCTTTGGTGCTAGCCTATGGCTGCCACAAGTTGTGGGTGTAGGTGCCGGGGACCCCGCTTGTCCTGGAATATGGCACAGGGTCCCCAGCATAGTGCTGTATGGTGCGACTTGCATACACCCACAAGTTGCACCATGCATTTCAGAATTGGGCCCCATGTATCAACTTTCTAATGTCTTACTCAAAGGCTGGCCAAGTAATAAGCAGCCAAAGAATGCAAAATAACATCAGTAATTAAAATTGAATTTCATGATATTTTGTGATATTGTGGGATGTTGAGTTCCTTTTCTCAAAACCATGTCCATACATTTAGCTTCAAGTACAATAAGTCTCCAGACAATTTGAATATCCTTTGAGTTCATTTCAAACAAGGGCCACTTTGAAACTGGATACCAAGTACAATAAAAGTAATAAGTCTTAGGCCACTTCTGAAATCACGTGCATAAAGTTTATTTCTTTTTTTCTTTTCTTCATCTTATAAACTTTCAATATCCAATGTTTTGAGATATAAATATCTATCTCTTCTTCAGGGAAAATAGGTTAAGAAAAATCCAAAATATAATGCACTCACTAATATTAATTAATTATTTATACATCATTTTAATAAACTTTTAAAAGATTCAAACCCAGGATTGGATAAATATCCTAGTCACCTTATATGATTAGTGCAAGGTGTATGCACACAAATATTTTTAACTTTTCATTCTTGTTGCATTCACTGACATTTCAGAGAAAAACGTTAAAGTTTAAAAATATCTTTCATATTAATATATTTATGCTTCTCTTGTTCATAACTATCAAATCTGATTTATATACAATGTTATAGTTTTAATGTCTGCCCATATATTCACTTAATGATTTTATTTCATTAGGTCAGCTTTATTCTAAACATTCTTTAGATAGCCTCACCCTCTATTCATTTTTTATAGTTTTTTGACTATCTCTTGTCTGACAAGTGGCAATAAAATTATTTGTTCTTACCAGTGCTGAAATAGATTTTTGTTTTTGCCATATGCAGAAGTTGCATTCATAAATCTGATGCCATTTGTTTCAAGTCAGATTCTGTAGAAAAAGAACCACCCTTGAGAAAGCATATTTTATATTAATGCTGATTATTATTTCATTTGGCATTCTAAACACTCACCATGTATAGTGAACAAGTGCTCCATCCTGACAGGTTCATATCTTGAAACACAGAAGCAGTAGTTTATGTAGCACGTTTCAACTGCGGGTGCTTTTATGTTGGAAAGACTGTGAGAAAATTTAAAAATTGCATATTAGAACATATCCAACATATAAAACTGGGGTCAGTAGATAATGTTCTTGCTATGCATATAAAACTCAGTGGTATTGGACATTCTTTTCTGTTTTACGTAACAGAACATGTTAAACTAGGACCTGAGAGGGTGACTTGAACAATGTGGTTATGTGTCAAGAGACTTTTTGGCAGTTTTGTTTGAGGACTGGATAGCCTTCTGGTCTCAATGGGTCTTTTCAATTGTCTCCCCATTTAAAGAAAAGACATTGATTCCTCTATTTCAAGAATTTCGGACACCAAAGAGAGAAAACATATGTATTAATGCAAAAATTGTTTTTCCTTATGCTACATAAAATGGAATGGTAGTTTAGGATGAATATTTATTCAAGTGCTCCTGTTTTTTGCACTATAGATTGGTAACTTTATTGGGCACTTGATATAAATGGTAGTGGATGTATAGATTTATATAGGATAATATATGTATTTGTTTGTCATCTGTCTATGCTATTGTTTTGCATTATTTATTGAACATGTCTAAGGTAATGTAGGTGATATATTATAGATAATCGATTATTGTTAAGCATCATGCTTTTTAACTGACACTATGTCACTTTAAATCCAGCTTTGGTGTTTCTGTGATGTGTGCAATGTTTTGGCATATTTAAGTGGAGTGTTCCATATGCATGACGTCTTGACAAAGCATCAGTGTGATGTGAAAGGTACATCTATGTTCCTTTTGTGAGGGGGTGCTACTTATTTTGTAATAAATGTTTTTATAGTACTCTATTGTGTGGCATTTCATGGTCCTTGTTTTTAACTTTATTTACAGCACTCACCGTGTATGTTATTTTCTGGATCTTAAGCTGCCATTTACTTATTTTACTTGCTGGCTGAAACTGAATAACATAAAACTGTTTCGTTCTGTTTTGTAATGCTTAATACTGTATATGTTATTCTCAGATCCAGTGAATAGTGTTAGACTTGGGGGGGGGGGGTAATCTTAACATGTTAAGTTTATAGTAGTTAGGTGGATTAGGTGGATGGCCCCACCTGACCTGCCCAGAGTGCTTTTTTTCTCAAAGGAAGAAGAAGAAGAAGGAGTTACTCATAGCAACAGCAATGGTGATTTGAGAATGCCAATAATGAAAGCATTCCAAAATATTGTCACAAGCATGCATTTGATTGTGTGTAGCAGCAACGAGAAACAGCTACATTAAGCATTACAAAGCCCCCTGCAAAAAACAAGGATGCCCATGTTTTCCAAGGGTGTACACTGTTTCTGTGGTTATCGGTGTTTTACCCAATGTTATTTCAGCACATGGCCTTATGGTTGTGGCATTGATTGCAAAGCGGTTTCTGTTTGCGATGAGATAACCCCATACCCGTTTGCCCAGTCCTGGCCTCCTCCTTCCAGCAGAGGAGAATGCAACAGCCCCTACTGGAACAAAAAACGGAAGAAAACATAAGCAACAGAAGGGTAAAGGTCTGAAAGTTCCTGAAGGAGCTACACCTCTGGCCCCTACTCCAGCTCCTGTTAGGAAAAGGTATTGTGCAGTGCTAATGGAAACAGTGGGAGGACACAGAAGAGTAGGATGAGGAATCAGAAGCTTCCTCTATTGCCTCCTCCTTAAAGGATCTGTCCTCAGATTAAGAGGTCTCTCTCTCAGAGGCCTCTGCTTCTAAAAGATGTAGGTGGAAAACCTGCTCTCAGGATAAACAGACATAAATGCATACAAGTTTAGGAGTTCTCTTTATTTTTGCCTCATGAACTGTTCTCTCGAATCCACATCAGTAAATGTAAGCAGTATCAAAGGTTTCAAAAAAACATATATCCACTTTTGCTACTTTGCAGACTTGTAACAGCAAGATCATACTATTGCAGAATTAAGCAATAATCCACAACAGGGTGTGGATTATGTTGGGATTTGCTCACTCCTAGCATGGTTTGGTCATGATGCTGCAGGCTAAGTTGCCAAATCCACACCAAGTCTGTGTAAATCCCAGCATAACCTACACCCTAGAGTGGATTATTGCAATGATACAATGGGTAGGAATTTTTTTTAAGATTGAAGTTTTTTTTTCCAATAGAAGCAGTTTTTCTATTTGATTTTCTGTCTAACATCCTTCCTCTAAATGTAAAATAGTTCCCTGTTGCTACACACACACACACACACACACACCTATCCTCATATCTGCTTGCTAGAGCACAGTTTTTCCCCCAAGCATAATATCTTCAGCATATAGCACACATGGCATGGAAGTCAAGACTAACAGCTGACACTGACAGACAGACAGTGTATGCTGAGGGAAAGCAAGTCAAGAGCTGTGTTCCTGGAGCTCGACAGGCAACTGAGTTTGTTTTTTGCTTTATGATTTTTTCAGTTTTGTTAATGGATGGGGATATCCATATCAGTCCTATACGGACACGGGAGGGGGGGAGGGAGAAAGGTACCACTCCAGAGGCTGGAGCAAGCAAGTGAAGCTGGAGAGAGTGACCGTTAGCGGAGATTGTAGCTGATGGTATGAAAAAAAAGGGTTTTGTGCATTTTAAACTGGGTTGCTGGACTGCTGAGGTCTGTTACTTTAAAAGTCATTTCATATTTCAAAATCACACTTTTGCAAAGCGGTTTATTGAGTAACAAATATGGCGTGGAGCTGATACATAAAAGTATTTGGAGGTAAGTGAGGTGGATGTACTGGGTGACTGTTCATGGTGGAGATATTTCCCCAAAAAATTGGGCGGAGGGTTTGTGAAGTGGTTCTCGGGACTGTTCGGGGTCTATCTGTTACAAATAGTAGTGGTTGTCTTGAAACTCCCACTGTAGTGGGAGATCAATATGGTGGCTTAATTGTTTTCAATTTTAGGAGGGTTGTATTGATCTTTGGGGAGATGCGGCTGACTGGCACCTTTTCCTATGGGTTATGACAGGATTTACCATGGTAAAATGTACAAGTAATCCATTCAGATTAAAAAATTCTTCAAACCCCATTGCATAATACCCAGTTTAAGACAACTCATGAAATACTGCATGCTTCTCAATCTTGGAATAAGGTCACCTCATACTGGTCATTAGGTATGGACCAGTGTGATGGTGTAGGCATTTTATTAAATGGTCAGGCTTTTAAAGTTTCATGTTTGATACAGATTCATCCAGGGAGAACCTTGCTAATGGATGTGTCTTTGCACACTTCTTGTATAAGAATAATTGCCACTTATGCCCCACAAGCAAAAGCCCTTCATTTGGAGCTACTTTCAGAAATTCAGCTATACCCAGACACTTCACATATTGTGGTATGGAGGCAGTGACTTCAACTGTGGTGTAGTTCTTGCTGATAGGGGTCTGCAAACCACAAAAATGCTCAGTGACTCTAATAACTTGAACATGATCACTAAAATAACCATCTTAATTAACTCATACAGAGACGTCAACAAAACCAGAGGAAACACTGATTTCAGAGGATCCCACTTGACCTGGATAGACTACATCTTTGCGTCTCAACCCAGAGGGAAGTGAAGTGTTCAAACAGTCACTATATGGTGTTATTTCAGTGTTACAGTAGCAGTGTACACTTCCTGCACACTTCATTTCATAATGCAGTCCATCAGTGTTTAATTAGTGCATCTTCAGGTCTCTTTTGGTGTACATGCAGTGCGGATACAGTGTGTGTGAATTATGTTAATTAGCACTGTAATCACACTGCAAAAGTACTGCAATTAGCAGTGTTTTCAACACTGCCTGAAGCAGTGTTCTGTCAGCAACACTGCCTTAAGCAGTTTTGCACTGCTTTTTCAGTGTGTGCGAATTATGTTAATTAGCACTGTAATCACACTGCAAAAGTACTGCAATTAGCAGTGTTTTCAACACTGCCTGAAGCAGTGCTGCATTGCTTTTTCAGTGTGTACGAATTATGTTAATTAGCACTGGAATCACACTGCAAAAGTACTGCGCTTAGTAGTGTTTTCAACACTGCCTGAAGCAGTGTTGCATTGCTTTTTCAGTGTGTGCGAATTATGTTAATTAGCACTGCATCAACATCTGTAGTGCACTTCAGTGTGCAGTGTGATTTTGGTAGCACTCCTGTCAGCAGTGTTGTAGTTCTGTTTCAGTGAATTGGGCTGCATTAAAGATGGAGTCGCATAAAATTCAACAAAAACAAAACAGTATTCATCTGCAAGTATCTGCAACCTCAGCAGAGGAAGCTTTGTTTAAGGGTTCCTGAGTGAGAAAGTCGTCTGTGAATTCCAAAGAAGATGGAGATCTTGGGGGCTATGTCTATAGGAGGTGCTAAAGTCTGTTACCCCATGTTTGACTCAGTCACAAGGAAGGGGGTGGACATTTAGGTAAAGGAATGACCAACAATCGTTCTGGTTTGCAGAAAATGGTATGGGAGCCTCCCTGATATGCAGGTCCTCACCAGTACTTCAGGTTTATCTTCAAAAGGAGAAGAGAGCCTCTTCGGACTGGGAGCACATGCGGTGTGGAAAATTATTTTCGGTATCAAGGGGCTGTTCGAGGAAGTGTGTGTATGTATATGATATGTGTGTGTCTGCGTGTCTGTGTGTATATCCCTCTCTATATATATTCTATATATATATATATATATATATATATATATATATATATAGAGGGATTATCAATCGCATTGGACAAACACCATTAGGTGACTGTGTGTATATCATAGTGCAACCACACACCTGTACTTTTACTCCCCTCCAAAACAATTTTGCCATTTTATAAGCTAGATAACCCACTGTGTGGTGTGTGGAAGTGCAGTGATATACACACGGCTTGAGTGGTTGATGCACTCGGCCTGCAGCCTCAAGTGCAACAACACACACCAAGGTGTGCGTATATCAGAGCGTGACCGCACACCCTACAGTAGGTTATGACACACACACACACACACACACACAGACAGTACTTGTTGCAAAACAAAAACAAACTCTAAATTAATGCAGGCATTAGAATGCAAAGCACACAAAGCAAGAAAATGAAAAACAGGGTTTGAGCATCACGAGTCTTGGCAAATTGATTGTGTGGTGTTTCCTGAAGTTCCCAACCTTGATGCCCATCCCATACCCCCCACCAGCCCATAGTCTCCTTTCTAAAGCACAAGGTACAGCTCCAACCCAATGCCTCCCATAGCAGCCATTCGTACCTGTAAAACAAGAACAGCAATGGGCTCACAAAGGATCTGCAGCTTGTTATGAACTATTATATGACAAACAATGTAGGGTAAACAAAAAAACAATACTTATCCGATACATATGGTCAGTGTCCTCCTACTCCCAGTCAATGTCCTGTCAGACCTGTAGATATAAAAGGGAAAATGGGTCAGTATGAAAAATAAAAATACTGATCAGCTGGGTCAGTTGGGAAGGCTCTGTAGAGGTTAAAATAAAAAAGTGGGTTGGGGGGGAGATACCAGACCTATACCACACCATCAACCTGGCTTTTAGAATGGACTCGGTCACTCAGGGGATGTCATGGTTGGGGGAGGGAGGAGGAGGTCTCCTTGCCCGTGGTCCAAGAACTGATCTTTTTTGGGGGTAGGGCGTCATGTTGCTCCACACATCAACCAACACAGGGTAGGATAAAGACACCAAGGAACAGATATTCAAGGCACAATGAATGCTTCCCTGGTGGTGTAGTGGATCCCCCCTTCCTTTTCCCAATCTGCCTGTAGAATACACAGAAACACAGGTATGTGATGGCAGAAAGGGACCACAAGCCCACCTAGTCTGCCCAGTTTGCCTAGATATCCACTAGGCCTTTTCTGTAGTCCCCCAGTTGCCCTCTGTGCTTATCCCATGTCCTCGTGAACCCTTCCACCATTTCCCTCAGCAGCCCATTCCAGTTGTCCACCACCCTCTCAGTGAAGAAGTACTTCCTAATCCTTCCTCTAAGTCCCCCCCCCAACCGATTTGGAATTTCCAACTAATATCCATTGCAGTATAGCACGCCACAGCAGGCCAACTGTGACCATCTCTAGGCAGATATATGCAAACACAACCAGTCCCAGAACTCCCTGCAGCTGGCAACAGGCAATAGAAGTTCCAATAGCCTGCAGTGCACATTTGAGCCTACACAATCTCTTATCAGATGTTTTCCACTTCTGCTCTTCTCCAGAGGATAAGTCAGTCTGTGACAGAACTTAGCTCAGGGAGTTCAGTGGGGCCAGTAAACCAAAGCTGAGAGCCTATATAAACTCTTAACGTGCACTGTAGGACAATCTCCTACCACAAAGAACTCCAGGATCTGCTGTAAATGAACTGTCAGTGCAGAATCCAGCAAAACCAGTCATCATAATCCACTACACTACAGCACACAGCAGGCAAACCAAAATGTTTCCACATGCAAAGTGCACATTGGCACCAGACCCACACTTATGTGGGACCCTTGACACAAGCCAGCCAGTGGGTATTGTGGTAAGGAGGGACAAAACCTTTTACATGCAGGTACATCAGGGAGAAAAGGAAGGCAAGGGGAGATATTGAGTGTCTGAAAAGGCTGGATGGAGGGAGGGTAAAAGATGACCACCAAAAAGCAGAAATACTGAACAAATACTTCTGTTCAGTTTTTACAAAGGAAGGGGCAGGAAATGGGCCAGCATTAATAAGGATGGAGAGATCATAGAAAAGGACACAGCTCCCTTTGCAAAAGAAAGGATCCTCATGGAACTGGCAGCAATAAGGCTATGGGCCAGATAGATGCATCCCTGGACACTGAGGGAGCTAAGGGAGGTATTAGTAGGGCCTCCGACTACCCTGTTCACCCTATCTTTGTAAACTGGTGACATGCCCAGAGATTGGAGAAGGGCTGATGTGGTCCCACTATACAAAAGTGTTAACAGGGAGGATGCAGGAACTACATACAGGTCAGCCTGACCACAACAGTGGGAAAAGTAATGGAAATACTGCTGAAGGAAAGAACAGTGGAGCACCTGGTTGTCAATGGTCTATAGGGGAAGTGGGGGACGGGAACATTGTTTAACCAGGAGTAGCACATCAATCTGAAGCTTGTTTCCAGATGCAACCTGGAGCACAAAGAAGTTAAGTAACTTGCTCAGAATCACACAGTATGCACTTAGACGGCTGTTGGATTCAAACCCAGGTCTCCAGATCTGTAGCTCAGAGCCTTTACCTAATGTGCTATACTGCCTCCAGGACACAAGGCAGTTTGGTTTTATGGGAGACAGGTTGTGCCCGACAAACTTAACTGAGTTTATTGACTGGGTAACAAGGAAGGTGGATGGAGGAGGATGTGGCCTACCCAGATTTCAGCAATGCCTTTAACACTTTGCCACATAGAAGGCTGGTAAATGAGCTGGAAGGCTTAGGGGTGGAACAGAAAGTAACAAGGTGGGTGGAGAACTGGTTTAAAGACTGAAACCAGAGGGTGGTGGTAAGGCAAATGGGGTGCATTCCAGGGTGGCAGTGGTGTGCCCCAAGGGTTAGTGCTGGGACCCATACTTTTTTAATATCTATAGCAACGATTAGCCCAGTTCCAATCAGGGGAGAAGAGCTGTTCTTTCCAGACCGGGGCTTGTCACTGGAAGTGGCCTGGGCAGGCATTCTGGGGCTACATCGGCAGTGGGAGAAGATGGGATCACATTGGTGATCGACAAGGAAGCTATTGCTGGCGGAGGACAGGCAATACATACTGGGTCCATATCAGCCACAACTTTGCAAGCCGGCAACTCAGGAAGGAGCGGCCAATCAGTGAATAGGGCGCGAACCTTTGACTGTGTGACTGGGCCATAAAAGGCAAATAGTCCAGTCGCAATCAGAGGAGGAGAGCTGTTCTTTGTTCCACACCACCTACCCTGGCCCCAACCTCTATTAAATGGTTGGTGAGGGCGGAGCCTTGGAGGAGGATAAGTCTAGATTGGGCGAACTGGAACACTAGGAAGCTGGATTGTTACTGATTGGGGGAAAAGGGTCCTATACACTGTGCTGCTTGGGAAACACTGACTACTACCAGGAAGGGCTATAATGAAGCAGACTGTATAAATGACTGTGTATGCCAACTACATCTGAGGGAGTAGGCAAACTGTGTGTGAATCGATTACTGCTAGGGTCTCTGAGCTGGGCAGTGTTGTGATGGGCTAATTTTCCCTTGTGAACCGTCTAATGCTAGGGCTAGAAAACTGGCTACTGTCAAGAAAGAGGGAAAATTGCTGTAATCAGAGGGGGCAAACTGCTTGGGTTTTAGTGCAACACTCACTGAATTATTTCTGTTAGAGGGCCGCATTGCTCACCTAAAATGAGGGTAGACTTGGGGGTGGCCAAAGCGGGCACCTTCGGTAGAGTGATTGGGTGTACAGGGTGCAGTGGGCAATAATATTAAATTGGGCAAGGAGGTTCAGAGGGTGCCCAGTGTGTTTTCAGTTGGCAGATCTTAGGGAGGAAGTCGAGGGGATCAGAAGGCAGCTGGAACGCGGGAGGGGTGGGGAGGAAAGGTGTGGAAAGGACCTCATGAGAGTACATGAGGCCAATATGGCATAACCCAGGGAACAGGTAGACAAGGATCATATGGTTACTCAGGAGGGGTGGGGCACGAAACAAGCAATGTACAGAAATCACTTCGTAGGGAGGTGGCTGACCAGAAGGAAGGGGAACAGGAGAGAGCAGGTCTGGGGCAAGCATCACACTTACTAATCTATTCGCCTTGCTGTATACGGGAGATGAGGTGGAGAGGCTGGCGGGAGGAGAGGAGCAGGCAGACAGAGAAGGTTTGGTCAGTAAGCTGGGGGAGATAGGGCAGGAGAGAGAGCCAGATCCACAGAAGGGGAGGGGGTAAAGAGACATTAGCCTAGGGTGGGAGGGAGGTGGGGAGGAAGGGGTGCAGAGTGAAGCCAGGGTGGAGGAGGAGGACTAGGGTTGGGCAAGCATCCAGACTAGGAAGTCAACAAGGATAAAGAATACTCTAGATAGGCCAGCTTCAGGAGGAAGAAATCAGATGAGGTGGGGAGACGGGGGGTAGGGAGAAACACAGCAGATGGGGTGAAGGATGCAGAACTTGAGGGAGGAGGCAAGGAGGAAGCCGTGAGAGGAACCTGGGTGGGGATCTGAGGATACCAGCCCAGAAAGAGTCCATGAGATCTGGGTGGGGGCAATCTGTAGCCACCCAGGAGGTTTGGGGTCAAGGAGCAAGCTGGGAGCTACAGGTAGAAGAATGAGCATGGTAGGGCAAGCACAGGCTTGTGATCCCCAGGCTGAGGGGGACAAGAGAAGTAAGCTGGGGGTTGATGACAGAAGGAAGAGCCTGGATGGAATCTAATGGGCCAGTAAAGTGGGGGGTGGAGAAGGTGATCCTGTTGGGTGACTCCATGACCTGGGGCATCCAGTGGGAGGGGTGGGGAGGAAAAAGCAGCCCAGTCAAGGCTAAATGTATCCCAGGCCTAGCTGTACACAAGTCCAAATTCCAGTTATACTCGATAGCATTGGAATGCGGGTAATCCCCAGACGAAACATCTGGGAACAAATGACTTAGAGGGGAACAGTGAACTAGAAATCCAGGCAAGATTCTGAGAACTGGCCAGGGTTTACCACTCTATAGAAGCACAATCTCCTTCTTTGAGATTCGGCCAGTACCTAGGGTGTCCAGGGAGACCAAACATAAACTTAGAGGTGTGAACCAGTGGCTCAGGGACTGGCGCAGGGCAGAAGGGTATGGGCTGGTGAGCGGACTGGAGGATACATGGGAGGACAAGGGGTTATATGCCAGGGATAGGCTACACCTCAGCTTGGAGGGGAAGGAGATCTTGAAACTAAATCTTGCTGGATTCATAGTCGAGAGGTGGAGTTTAAACTTGTAAAGGGGGAGGTTAAGTAAAAGAGTGGCTCCAGGAGAGCTGCTCGAGGGTCCAGGTCCAGGGCATGAAAAGAAGGCAGGTAACTGTGATCTAAATCCATCCAGAGCTGTGCAAGAAGGGGCATCTAGGGACTTCTCAGGGTCGAGATGACTGGAGAAGGGAGAGTGGTCAGGATGGAGGACAGCCCTGATCAATGCTAGCAGCATGGGCAACAAAATGCCCAAGCTCCAGGTGATGCTGGTTGAGGGATCAGTGGATGCAGCAGCAATTACTGAGACATGGGCCACTCAGAAAAATGACTGGGACCTAAATTTGGTGGGTTACAAAATATTCAGGAAGGATAGAGGAGAGGGAAGAGGAGGGGGTGTAGCGCTGATAGTCAAAAATGACATAGTGGTTAGTGGAGTGGAGGAGGCTGTAGGGGGAGGTGGAGGAGATCTGAGTAACCCTACAAAAGAGGGGAGGTAAAAGGTTGAAAATAGGGGTGGTGTACAGAACCCCCAACGATGGAAGAGGCCCTGGAGGACAAACTAGTTGAGAACATCAAGGGGCACTGTGACCGTGGAAAGGGAATGATGGTGATCATGGGTGACCTTAATATGCTGGGGACAGACTGGGACACTATGGCATCCTCTGTGGCCAGGGAACAGAGACTGATGGATATGTTCCAATATGCCTTCCTGGTCCAGCAGGTGGGGGAACCTACTAGGGAGGAGCGGATACTGGATTGTGTCCTAGCAGACAGTGACCAGATAAAGGGCATGGAGGTGTGCAGCCCGCTGGCAGGTGGTGACCACACTACAGTCTGGTTTCTGCTGCATCTGGGGGGGTGGGAGGATAACCATTCTAATACAGTAGTAGTGGACTTCAGGGGAGCGGACTTCATGGGCATGGGCAGGATTCTACAGGGGAGCTTGGACAAGATTAGGCCGGACATGGATGCTGGCAGCTTGTGGGAGGCCGTTAAGAAGGGGGTGCAAGAGACTACTAACTCCTGTACAAAGGTGAGGCGTAAGCATGGTAGAGCCAACAAGCTGTGTTGGTGAACCAGGGAGGTGCAGGAGGCAGTGAGGGATAAAAAGGCTGCCTATGCATGTTTTAAGCACTCTTGGGGGGATAGGGAGAGGGGTATGAGTTGATGGCTGGAAGGGTCACGACAGTGGTGAGGGAAGCCAAGGTGAGGAGGGAGCAAAACCTGGCTAGGGATATCTGAAGGGGGGAAAGGGATTCTATAGATACACAAGGGAGAAGAGAAAAGGGAGGGCACGGATCAGCATGATTAGGACTGAGGAGGGATGGACTCAGGAGGCAGGAGAAATCAGGCAAAGGTGCTAAATGAGTACTTTGCCTTGATATTTATGGAGGAGCAGGGGATCCCTCAGCCCAATGGGAAGGAAGGGAACCAGCAGAGTCGAGAGGTCAGATGGAGTCAAGAGGACTGAAAGAAGTTGGGGTACAGGCTGGGCCAAGTCTAGAAGGGGATGGGTGGTTAAATGAGGGGTGGGCTGGGAGGAGGAGAAATCACAGTGAAAGGGAGAAGGAGGCCCTTACGACACTAAAAACTGATAAGGCACCGGGGCCAGATTAGCTGCATCTGAGAGTTATGAAGGAATTGGCCGTTGAGCTAGCAGAACCACTGGCAGCACTCTAACACCTCTCTGCTGACAGGATGGGTGCTTCAAGACTGGAGGGTGGCTCATGTGGTGCCTATCCACTAATGGGGGTCTTGAGAGGAGATGGGGAATTATAGGCTTGTCAGCCTAACGTCTGTGGTGGCCAAAGTAATGGAGGGCATTATCAAGGATAGGCTCAGGAGGCAGCTGGAAAGGTTGGGGCAACTGGATGACAAACATTATGGTTTCATCCCAGTGAGATCATGTTAGACCAACCGCATAGATTTTTATGACTGGGACCCTGGACTGGCATAGACCGGAGGACGTTCTATACCTGGATTTCAGTAAGGCATTTGATTCGGTACCCCAAAATGGGCTGCTATTAAAGATGGGGGTGGGAGGACAGTTGCTCAGATTGGGGGTGGAGGGTGAGAGGACAGATGCTCAGATGGGTAGAAAATTGGCTAACAGGGCAAATACAGAGGGTAGTGGTGGGTAGTCTCCTCCTCCTCCATGAAGGTTACCAGTGGGGTCCCCCAAGGTTCGGTATTAGGGCCACTCCTGTTCAATGCCTATGTCTTCGATATGAGGAGGGCCGTTAAGAGTAGGATGAGTCTCTTTGCGGATTACTTAAAACTGGGAGCATTGACGGATGAAGATGAAGCGAGAGAGACAGTCCAGAGGGACCTGGATACCCTGGAGGGGTGGTCAAGGAGGTGGGGACTGAGGTTTAATGCAGGGAAATGTTGGGTGCTGCATCCGAGGGTCAGAAAACCGGGCCATGTATACACCCAGGGGTGTCATACTGCAAGCCACAACGAATGAGCGGGATCTAAGGGTGGTGGTAGATGTCAAAATGAACAACACTAAAAATTGCAGAAGAACTGTGGCCAAATCAAACCGGATACTGCATAGCCAGGGGGATTACGTCCAGGAAGAGGGAGGTGATCCTCCCTCTGTATAATGCCTTGGTCAGACCACATCTCGAGTACTGCATGCAGTTCTGGAGACCTCACCTCAAGGATGACACAACACTGCTGGAAAGTGTCCAGAGGAGGGCAACCAGGATGCTTCAGAGCATGGGAGGAAGGCCCTATGAGAAAAGGCTGGAAGAGCTTGGGCTGTACTCGCTGGAGGAGAGGAGAGACAGGAGAACATGATATGGGTCTTCAAATATGTAAAAGGAATAAACAGGGGTGGTGCCAAAGAGATGTTCAGACTAAAGAAGGTGGGAAACAGCCAGGTGACATGAGTGGAAGCCAGAGGAGGGAAATTACAGGGGGGATACAGGAGACCTTACTTCATTGAAAGAGTGGTGGAGCCCTGGAATGCACTGTCCAGGAGTCTGGTGGAGAAGAGCACAGTGGATGGCTTGAAGAGGGAGTGGGACAGGTTCAAGGGTAAATTGAAGAAGAGGATGACCCTCTCTGGGGCTGGGTGGGAAAGAAAGAACCCATTAGGAGGCTGGCTACCGAGCAGACACAACAGACCATCCGGCCTATTCTGATGGCTTTTAGTATGTTAGATATAGCGGAGGAACTGCAGGAGAAGGTGTGCCTATTTGTAGATGATACAAAGATCTGCAGTAGGGTAGACACCCTGGTAGGGGAGATGGAGGCAGTGAGGGAGGGCCTAAAGATTCTGGAGAGGTGGTCGGAAACTTGGCAGCTGAAATTTAATGCCAAAAAGTGGACAGTAATGCACATGGGTGTAATAACCCGCAAACCATTTACACACTGGGGAGGGAGTAAGGAAACTCAGCAGGACAAAGATCTGGGGATTATAATTTTAGATAACCTGAAGGCGGAGAACCAGTGCAGCACAGTGGTGGGCAAAGTGAATAGAATGCTGTGTGCATACGGAGGGGTATAAAACAGAAAAAGGGAGGTGCTGATGCGCCTTTATAAATCCATGGTGAGGCCTCACCTGGAGTATGGGGTTTAGTTCTGGAGGCCTCACCTACACAAGGATATAAGACAGAATTTAAAGGGTTCAGACAAGGGCAACCAAGATGGTGCACGCTATGCATAGGCAGCCCTATGAGGAGAGGTGGAGGGAATCTGATCTGTACCCACTAGAGACTAGTAAGTTTATTTACAAGGAAAATAAGTGCTAGAACTAGGGATCATAAACTAAGATTAGAAGAAGGAAGGTTTAGGGGCAATGTGAGGGGGAATTACATCACTGAGAAGGTGGTGGAGTCCAGGAACTGACTACCAGAAGAGGTGGTGTGCGCAAAAATGGTGAAAGGATTCAAGGGGGCATGGGACAGACACCAGGAGCTGACCAGTGGGCAGAGTGGGGTGTCTTTTGACAAAGATGATGATTGGGGGTGGGGGTAAGGGGCAGACTCGACTGGCCAAAATAGTCCTTTTCTGTCACCAGATTTCTATGATTCTAAGGCAGTTAAGTAATTAGGACTTACCTGTTCCATCAGAGTAGGGGAGTCCAGAGTTGGGGTGTCCTTGGTTTGGGGTATTCTGGTAGGACCTGAAAGGGAAGAACAGAGAAGGTTGAAGGGACATAAAGGTTCAGGAGGTGCTAGAGGAGAGATTAGAGTGTTAGAATTAAACAAAGATACTTATCTGATTGGTATGTTTGGCCAGACCTGTAGAAATAAAGGGAAAAATAGATCAGTATGGGGAAGTTATAGTAGCAAGAGTAGAGAGATACAAAAATGGTATATAGCACAGGAGCAAAGGAAGAGAAGTTTCAGAGGAAAAGACAAACTAGGCCAAAGTAAGGAAACTAGAGATGGAAAAAAAATGCAGACAGCTAAGAACAGAGAATAAAGTGGTATTTGGGACTCTGAAAACCCTTAGCCCTAGGTAGACCTGCAGCCAATAAATTTAAGAAGTAGTCCAGATGGGCAGAGTAGAATGCATTTGGGCTAGTGGCCCTATATTATTTAAAAAGGGACACTGGTGGTTCAGGAGTCTTGAGTTGTCCCAGGAGGCCAGTGGTTTGAAAGGTATATCTCTGGTGATATAATGGGTCACTCCTTCATGGACAGTGGCAATTTTTTATATTATCTTCCCTGGAATCTAATGTGGGGGTGATGTCCTTGGGCCCAGACTGTATGTAGCAGGCAGGAGGCTGTTCAGAAAACTGCTGACCAAGTCATTCTACGCGGCTGTTGATAGGCAGACAGTTTAGTGCTACGAACTACTAGCGACAGTAATGGCAGGCACTTTCAACTGCCAATCCAGGAGGAAACTAAAATAGCGAAGGTCTGCACAGAAGCCATACAAAGAGAGGAGCTGAATATGTATGCCCTTGAGGAAAAGGGCCAGGAGACAGGACAGAAAATTGCAAGCACCTCAAGGGAATCAACAAGAGTCAAAGAGTAGCATCTTTCAGAAAAGAGATGTGCAAGAACAAGGCCAAATTTGAAGATAGAGAGACGGCTCAGGGGCAACATGAGAGTATTTTTCATAGAGAGGTGGTGAACACATGGAATGGTCTTCCAAAAGGAGGTTGTGAGGTCCAAAATAGTGGGGGACTTCAAGAATACATGGGACAGACGAACCAATTCTATTGGTGGGTAGGAGGAAGTCAGCTGTTGGATAACTAGGATCTGCAGCTTATCCACTAGGTGAGGAAATGGGCCGACTGAGTGGGTCAAGCAGTCCTTATCTGCCATCAAGGTCTATGTGTCTATGATTCAGTCCACAGAGCTCAGGCTGTAACCTGCTCCATGTGTGTGGGAATGAAGATGGGATATTTTTGGGAGGGGGAAGAGACTAGAGCAAATATAGGTAGTGGTCTGCTTCCATCCGGGAGGGGAACCACTGTCCTCAATGAATGGTTTTAATGTTACAGTACTTTGATGAACATTTAAACTAGCTGTGGGAGTGGTGGAAGAAAGGAGTCACAAACTGCCCCTCCCCACAGGCTGAGATTGAGAGAGGGAGATCCTGAAGGAGAGACTCCAACAGGATTCAAGTTAATGAAAAAGCAGGGGACAATCAAGAAGGAAGAGGAAAAAGAGCATATGTCTCTCTCTACCCATCAGCCACAAAGTGGCATGTGAAGAACCCACGGGAAGAAGGTCTGGAGGGTGGGCAGCCAGCGTAGGTGGCAGGAACCTTTAGCTAACCGCATGGTGGCAGATTGGAAGTGCCCTGAGGGGCCTGGTGAAAAGGACTGGGAGGCAAATGCAAGATAGGGACCACAAAGGAAAATCCACAGTGCAGCTGAAGGGCAATGCCTGAACTTGACTTAAAAGTAGCTGTGGGTGGGAGGCAAATGGGGGAAATCAGTGGGATCCGTGACAGGACCATGAAAGCAGCAAGCACTGCATACAATAGTCGCACAGCAGCTAATGTCAAAGTACCAGGGGCTAACAAAAGGATTTGGGGGAGATAAAAAACAACATAAGGTCCAGGACAGCTCACAATTAAAAACACAGAGCACTAAAGAGAAAGAGCCCTGATGGGCTATAAATATTAAGTAAATTTATGCAATAGGGGTGGACATAAATGGAGTGTGATAAATCCATTTTATCTGAGCATGTACGTGTATACATGCAGAATCTTACATTTACACATATATTTATTACGCCAGCCTTGATTAATGTGCATAGTGGACTGCGTCACACATTTCCATCCCTCACCCCCTTTGTTTGACACTGCTTACTGGTATCTTGCTTTTAGTTTTGTTTCTTTCGGTGCCCGATCCCTCAGCCACATACGTGGCATTTAGTCATACTTCTCCCCATTCTTCCCACTATCATACAGTGAGCATTTGTTTCTGTTTTAACATTTTTTTTGCTTTTCTACCAGACCTTTTTCAACTGGCTGCTCCAAGCTGTCGCACTCCTCTGCATTCTGTTGCAGTGTCCTCGCCACACCTCTCGCTATAAAAACCAGATTTTTTTTTTTTTTTACACTGCTTCCTCAAAAACTGATAAGCCTTCACTCTTACTCTTCCACTCTGGTTTCCCCACCTCGCTTCAACTGCCACAGAGCTCCCCAGCACATAGAAACTGTCAGATTTTTCATCCTTAAGCGCTTTCATAAAACCCTGCTGATGAGCCTCACTCTCCAGGTGTACTTCTGCTGTGGTTTCAGACCCTCGCTAGCACTGAAACCATAGGCTCCTGTGAGTCCTTCTCTGTAAACTCTAAATGGTCTCTTGTGGCCCTTATGGCCTCCTCCTCCTTCTTCCTGCTTATTTCTGAGATTTCCCTATGTCTAGATACCACATGTTTTAACCCCCACCACATTTCACTCCTGACCTCCAACACTATAATGCTGTCAGTCTTCAGGTGTCTACTACCCTTTCAGTGAAGTAGCAATTCCCCTCATCCATCTTACTCCCACCATTAGCTTCATCATGTCCCATGGTCCTTTTCCTATTTGAAGTTTAACCCCCCTGTTCACTCCTTGTAAGGGTACTTGTGGGTCTCCATCATGTCCCTCTCTTTCAGGGTTTTATATGTTGAGATCCTAGTCTCCTCACAGGGCTTTTGCCACAGCCCATGTACAATTTGAGTTGCCTTATACTGCCTACACCCTATGGCCTTTCTACGGTGCAGCCTCAAACCTGGACACAGGACTCTTAGGCCCTGTCACACTCAGCCCCTCTGTAATGTTACAGAGTGCCCAAACCGTTACCGCAATGGTTTACGTTTACACCTGTAACGTTACAGAAGGAGTTTTCGTAACTCTTGTTGAAACCACATGAGGTGGTTTCAACAATGGATATGAAACCGGTTACGCCTCGGTAACGTTACTGGGTGTAGTGTGGACGCATGGCACTGGTCCCCTAGTGCAGCACAAGCTGCATTGTGGGATCGGGTGCCACAGTAACGGTCGCCCAGCTTCCGAAGTGTGGGGTGGTGGTGCCAGTCCTGAAATGGACACCACAGCAGTGTGGACACACTGTACCACTCCACGGTTGTAATGGTTTCTATCTGTTACGGGGTCTGAGAGGTGCAGTGTGGATGGGGCCTTAGTTGGATCTTATTAATAAGGGATTACTTGCAACACCACCACCTCCCTCCTCCTGCTGAAGATACCCCTTCCTATGCAGCTCCAGCATCCTTCTAGCCTACCACTGCTTTGTCATGCAGCCCAGCAACTTTAAAGACTTACCAAGGTAAGGTAACTGAGTCGTCCCCTGCACCATATCCATCGGTGCCTTGCTGCCAGAGGACCCTAATGAAGTTAATATGTCCCCAAATTTTTAAGCCGTTAAAAAGTTCTGTCTTCGTTAAAATATACAAACCAGGTCCCAAGAACTTGAGTTGATTGCTGCCACCCCAGCTCTGCTCACACTCTCTATGGGATGATGAGATGCCAGTGAGTGCAGGGTGCTTATCTTTATCTGTAATGGGCAGCAGTGTTTCAGTGATTTTAAATGATTTAGTGACCACCTGGCAGTGAAGCGTGGGCATCAGTCAAGTAACAAGGCCCTTGTTAGTTGAACAGTGCCCATTTATTGTGAGTATCTTGGTTTAAAATCAACAGAAATGCTGCCGCCCATTACATATCATGGAGTGCACCTCACGCCTACTGACATCTCGTCATCCTGCTAATGAGCATGGGGGTGGAGCTTGTGCAGCAGAAAAACAAAAACAAAACAGGAAGTCCTTTGGGACTCCAGTTGCATATTTTTATGAGGGACAGAACTTTTTAATGGCTTATAAATTTAGGGACATATTAACTTCCCTGGGGTCTTCTGGCAGCAAGACACCGATGGGTATGGTGCAGGGCAGTATCTTGGCAAGTCTCTTTAAGATCATAATAACTCCAAGGTCCCCCCCGCTTAGTGATAATCAGTACCAACCCTATAAAGCAGATCCTGGTTTCCTATGCCCTAGGTGCACAATTCTGCACTTCATCATTGAACCCCAACTGCCCCACTCTTGACCACTTTTTGAGTTTCTCCAAGACGCATGTGCATGTTCTCTGCTCCCATCTTAATGCCCACCCTACAAATTTTGGTATTGTCTGCAAAAAGGCATTCCCTTCTTTGCCAGTTTTTCTGCAATGTCACTTATGAAGACACTGAAGAGGATCTGCACCAGTACTGAGCTGAGCTGCTCACTGTGCTGTCAGCGTAATAAGTGCCATTAACCATCACCCTCTGACACATAACCCCACCCCAACTACTACTCCATTTCCAACCTGCATTTCTGGTTGCCCCCCCCCCTTCTGTTCAGCTACCACAACACCATCACTCTGGCATCTGCCAGGACTTGTTCCACCACAGAATGAATCCAATATGTGGAGCAGCTGCAAGGTAGTCAGGATACATTTACATGTTCCTCCATCCCCTAGGACATAAGTGGCAAGGGTGCACAAACACGTGCACAGACACATGTGGCACAGCACCAGTCAATGTCTTCCCACCCATGGGCTGCTCCCACCTGCACTGCCACTTGTGGTCACTCAGTTGGCAGTACTACAGCTGAGCTGGCTGTCCTCCTTCCCCAGAAGGGAGCCTCTTGTATAACAGTTGATCCTCCTCCTCTCCCAAGAGAGCCCCTGACGCGAGCTCATTCCTGAACTAAGGTCACCTCTGCCACAGGTCATAGTACTACTGTTAAGCTGAAGGGCACACATGTTAACCAGTTTCTAATTAATTTTACCACTTTGGATCCCTCCTAGGCTGATCAATCTCTTTAGCCTCGCCCCCCCCAAAATAGTCAACCACCCTCCTCCTGCTAGATCACCCTTCCAGGCACCAGACTATCCTCCATGCAGCTGGACAACCCTTCTAGCCCCAGCCTTTAACATAATGAACACTGGAGCTAGAGCACCACACAGGATCCGGGCCAGCACACCCAGCCAGCCACCCTCCCTACATCTGGACCAGCCTCCAACTACATTCTATACAACCTCCATGTAGCTGGAGCACCACCCCAAACCTCCACTCTAACAGACCACATCTGAAACTGTCCTCCAAGCCCATGGACCAGCAGTCCCCACCCTAACCACTCAACCTACAGCCAGATCCACCAGAGCCCCATACCAGCCTCACCAGCTCAGACCACCCACCCTGCAGCTAGACCTCACTTCCAACCTTGAACTAGCCCCACCACCACCACCATCAGCTACCCTCCCTGATGCTGGCTCACTCTTTCATGCCCTGGACTAGCCTCCCCCAGCAGACAATCCTCCCTGCAGCTAGACCCCTGGGCTCATTCCCACCCACAGACCAGCCTCCCTCCCCTCTGCAGGTTGAGTAACCTCCCCAGAGCTGGACACCCTTTCCAAAATCTGGACACACCCACCATCCAGAGCAGAACCTCCCTACACCTAGACCCCCAATCACCCTTCCTCAACCGTGGACCCCAAACTTCTCAACGTAGTATTTAAAAAAAAAATTATGTGACACTAACATATTGCATTTGCAGTGTCAGTGGCTCAGCAGATAGCACACTCACCTCCGAGGCTGAGAGATCAGAAGGTAGTGGGTTCTATTCCCATGCCAGGCACTTATGTTAATATCCCAATACTGATGCTGTAGTGCAGCATGAGGGGGATGGCTGTACTCCTGAGGCACTGTCTTTCAGATGAGACGTTAAACTGAAGGTCTCATCTGCCTGTTCTGGTGGTAGTTCAGGTGGATGTTAAAGATCCCATGGCACTTCTCGAAAAAAGCAGGGAAATTTTCTCCAGTGCCCTGGCCATATTCCACCCCCCCAATTCACTAAAAATACCACCAACAGCTTAATCTGGTTCAAGCTCAGTTGGCTTTCATCTGTATTCCTCTCCCTCCGAGTCGTGCCTGAAAATAGGTAAGAATCTGTCTAGTGCACTAGCGGTCAACAAAAACGAAACAAAATAAATATAAAATATAAATTAATGCAGTCTTCAGCAAAAGAAGAAAAAAATACACTGATCCCCAGATTACAAAATGGATTAACGTATGCAACTGTTAAAGACAAATATTAAATGCAAAAAAACAGTTCCCCCACAAACACACTCAAATATCTGCAGTAAATAATTCTTCCTTTAGGGTAACTCCAGATTTTCTCAAATTAAAAAAGTTGTAATCTTTTCTCTATGCATTCTGAATTTGCTCAGTTATAGAATCTTCCTGCTGTTCATTCTCCTGCCCCCACCAACACTACTTTAAAATAACTAAATCAGCAAAAATTCCACAAATAACAAGTAATCTAGAGGCACAATGCATCCTAAACACTTTGGAGGGGTTGATTGAAAATAAAATGTGTATTTCAAAGTTTAGCCAAGAGTTCAGAGAACAGAAATTGTTTTCAAGACAAAACATTGAAAGTGAAACTTGCACAGCATTTCATTTTGAAAAAAAAAAAACACCTGAGTGATAATTCCTTTACTGTATTTAACATTTCAGGGAGTTAAAAATATGTACTTTTTAAACATAAGCTCTTACCTTAACATGTAAATCTTAGCTGTAGGAAACCTCAGTTGTTCAAAAATGGAGATCACAGAGCTCTCGTGCATTTTCATCACACCGGACACAGACAGGAAGAGAGCTGGGAAATGTAGGCCTCTGACTGAGTAGACTTATGGGAGATGAAGGTTAGAATAGACTTTTAAAGGGACACTGCCAACTTTTTTTGCACCTTATTATTTCCAGGTAAATATCCACATTTTATTATTGCTTACCTTCTGTAAAATTCATTGGTGTTGCTGGTTGTTTTATCTGTCTCCTTGCTTAGTAGAACTGAAATGCACGGTAATGTACCCAGCCTTGATTGGCTAATTTAAATCCTAAAACTACTCTGCTGACTGTAATCTTCATTTATGATTCAGTTGTATTAAAAAAAAATTGTACTTTTAAGAGGATTGCAGATCTATTTCTAATCCTCATTTAGCAATAACTTACTCTTGAACAACTAGTCTGCTGAAATACTTCTTAGAATTTAGTATTCTTTGCGGTTGTATTTTTGAATGATGATTAAAGATTATTAAAAATTAATAAAATTAGTCTTTGAAGGCAAATTAATGAATGCTTTAATACTAAATTTAGTATTTGACTTCAGTGAGGGTTCCCAAGTACAGCCCTTTGGGCCTGCACCTCCCATGACCACTTACATCTTGAACAACCCCTGCCCAGCTGGACAACCATATCAACATCCCAATAGACCTCTCCCAAGTTGTGTACTTTGCCTGCAGCTAGTCCACCCCTACAAGCCCCAAACCAGCCTCTCCCCATCAACTATCACCCACCCTGTAGCTGGCTGCTCCAGGCCATCCTTCCTACTCTCAGACATCATCCCCCTGCAGATGGAACCCTCCAGACCTGCCTCACCACCTCAGTAGACCACCTCCCTGCAGCTGGATCAACCTCCCAGTCTCACCAAACAAGGCACCCTCCTTAGAGCTGGAACAGCACCCTCTAGATAACAACTCTTTCTGCAGCTGGACCCAGCCACACTACCCATCTTGCCCAGATACCAGTTGCCCATCCCACCACTGACCACTCTGTTTGCACATAGAAAACCCTGCCCTGCTAGGTACCCTTTTATAATCCCAATGCTTATTAGTCTGACATGCTGCATCCCATACACAACAATCCAACAGCCCCAGCAGCCCAACACTCAGTGGCCTGACCTAGGACAGCGCCTGACACACTGTCAGGCCAGAGGAGGTTGGGATGCTGTGCGGCTGTTGAGTGGATTTTCCACAAACACATGAAGCACCGGATCCCGATCTATGCCACCCATTCCAGGGCCTGAGACACTACTGAACAGCATGGATAATGTGAAAACACCCACCCCCTATGTGGTGCACCCTCCGAGGACACATTGACCTGATCACGGACCCCCTGGTAAGGATGACTGTCTCACCATCAGTGAGACAGGGATGAAACAAATAGCCTTGCATGCCCCAGTGTGTTGACCAGCCATCCCAGGCAGCATGGTGGATTGTCCTTGCATCCCTCCATGCATGATTATGTCAGCTGACAGCCAGCCAGCTGGGCATGCATGAAGGAATTGGAATACCATGCCTGTTGGTCGGTGCATGCATGACACTGCAGGCACACAGCAGAGTGGCACAGTGAGAGCATGGATAGCTGCACCAGGAAATGGTCCACAGCAACACCAAATGTGGATGCCAGGACACAGAGCAGCATGCCATCGCACCAACCATGCAATATGCACATGTGGCCATGTCATGCTAGCCCACTATGGGCCTGCAGTAACCACACAGAAAAAAGTCTGGCGGTGTTTGGGGGCCTGTGCCACAGGAGCCCACTGTGGCATGAAGGCTGCCAGGTGTGTTGTGGGGGGTTCCACAAGGGCCCATTGTGGGAATGCTGTTACCACACAGTTGCACAGCTGGAAGGATTGGTGGGCACTCACACAGCTTCATAGCTGTGCGACATGTGAAACACAGTGCAGATGTGGCAGTGTGCAGTGGGCTGCTTGGCAATACCCAGCAGTGTTGTGATGAGACATCACCACCAGGTTGGGGTGCATGTTAAATGTGGGGGTGAAACTTTATTCAACAGTAGGGGGCCACAGTGGTAACCTGGTGGCTGTGCATAATGTGTACTGTGAGTGTACAACTGTCAGGTACCAAGTCACCATGGAAGCCCTACAGGGTAGTGTTGGGTGCCATGCCACATAGGAACTTCAACAGCTTGTCCTTGTCCTTGGATGCTAGTACTATCCTTATCCACTCCTCATAGCTCTTTTTGGGTGGTGTCCATGGCAGTCCACAACAAATGCCTTCCCTGGTGACATAGGTCCATTGCTGTTCCCTGTGGAGTTCTGCTAGCATTGTTATGACCCCTACATGCACCTTCCTGAGCAGGGCATGGAGATGGCAGTGCCAGGTCTCGACATTGCTTTGGGTCCATGGTATACTTCACTCGTTGAGATCTGCAACCAACCACAGATGAGTGGGAACATGGGGTCGTATCTCTTGGGCACCTTGGTCACCCTACTGTACAGCCATATCCTGCCCAGCACATGTGTCTGCTCGAAACAATAGAAGAGTGTGGTGGCATTGGGTGGAATAGTTGACTTCAGGAGGCTGAATGCTGCTGGAATGTCCTGTGCCAGGAGATGGGTGAGGGCCACGAGTTCATGGATCTTCAGGCTGAAGTCTGGGTCACTTCTGTATTGTGGTGCAAGGCCAAAGCTCGGGACCTTCTGCCACACAATCTGCCCAAAGTGGAACAGGTGTCCCTAGTTTGTGGTTTGTGGAAATTCCATCTTACAGGCATTGATCACAACCTGCTCAAAGTCAGTGATGATCGTAGGTGGTTTGAGGGTGCAGGACTGTATACTGGCATATTTATTCAGCTCCTGGAACAAGGTGCAGTAACACTGCAGGCTCTTTGTCGTCATCAGTGTATACACCAATGACATAATGAGGTTGTTAGGGCCCATCCCCATGGGTGCATGGATGGTGTACAATGAGTGAACAGGTGTGGCACAGTCTTGACTGTACCATCCATCATCCAGAAGGGTGCCTGTGCTAGGTCCCTAATGTTGTCCTCTGTGGTGAGTAGAAGGACCTGGTGGGTGGTGCTGCCAGTGATCGTGCTGTACAATGGCCATCCAGTCACCGTCTGTAGCTGCTTGGGGATAGTGAGGTAAGCCAGTGTCACTGATTCTGGTTAGAGGTAATTGCGGCTGGTCCTACATATGAACATATGAAATTTGCCAGCAGATAAAGGCCTAGAGTTCTATCAAGTCTGCTCAAATGTGCAGCTAGCACCCCTTATTCTGCAGCTGCCCCTTCCTTCCACCCTTCCCCTTCATTAACCCTCCCCCTTGTCTTGTCCCATCCTTGTTTGAAGCAGTCCACTGTTCTACTGCATACCACTTCAGCAGGTAATGCATTCCACCCAGCCACCACCCTCTCTGTAAAAAAGTGTCTCCTCATCTCCCTCCTGAACCTTCCTCGCTTCAGTCTCATATCATGGCCCCTGGTGGCCTTCCCCTTCCTTACTTTGAACAGCCCCTCTGTACCCATCTTGTTTATTCCTTTCTTGTATTTAAAGGTTTCAATCATGTCACCCCTGTCTCTCCTCTCCTCTCCTCCAGTTCCAGGTCCTATTCAGAATCTGCAGCAGGGCTCTCTTGCTTGGCAACTGTTGCCACAGCTCAGTCGTCATTGCAGTTGCTTCACTCTGCAGTAGCTATGCGGGGCTAGCCACGGTGCTGTGTGCCTTCTATTTGATGCCTGCCAACATCTGTGCTGGTAGAGCATCTGTCACCTCCAGAGCATGACTGTGCTCATTCTTTTTCTTTAGGTGGTGCTGACCATCCTGGAGCAGTGTGATGGCCTGGCCGAGGCAGAACTTGGACTTATGGTGCTGGCAGCACCGTTACACTGTCTCATGCCATCCTGGTAGTGCTGAGGGTTGAGGCGCTGGTATGCCAGTGACCCGGGTTCAGGATTGAGCCTGGGCCCTCGGAGGTTGGCAGGGGAGGACTGAGATCGAACATCCACAGACTGCTGTAGCAGCCCCCTGGGGATGCTCAGGGGCACTACTAGTGTCAGTGACACTAGATGGGGAGCACAGCAGATGTTGGTACATTGCTCCTGGACATCATTGCACATCCGTGCTACTGGGGCCAATCGAAGGAAAATGGCTTGGCATGACCTTTCAGCTTGATGGCTGTGCTCTGAGCCACCCAGAGGACTTTGGTGGAGTCCTGTTGAGGAGGGTCTGGGGCTGTCCTGGCTGGTAGAGGCAGAGGGGGAGCTCTCCAGCAAGATGGCATGATGGCCATCCCTGATCCTCCTGGGTGCAGTTTGAGCTACCCAGCTCTCCAGGTGGGTGGAGCTGGTTGCTGGATGCCCCAAGCCAGAGTGTGTGTGCCGCAGCAGGTGAAAAATATGATATGTTAAAAAAACAGTACACTGTCTCATTGCAGGTCCATTCATGGACCAGGGGGTTGCCACTCACATTTAGCTTGGACTTTCCCTTCCTGGATGGTACAACTTCACAGATTGTCCATGTTATTGGGGTTGCAGTTGAGCACCCTGGCCCCTCCATGGCTTCCACGCTGTCCTCCATTGTGCCAGAGGACTGTGCAACATGACCGACTTTGGTTCCAGCTCAGGCATGCGGGTGTGAGTGCACTTAATTTGCACATCACACTCCATGGGCCACACCTGTGGCAGTTGCTACTTGTCTGTGGGTGGTTTGTACCAGTACTGTAGTGCCACTGTCTGCCCACAGTCCCAGTGCTTCAAGGCTGTGCTGTGCACCATGGTCATATTCAAATTCTGTGTCCACAGTGTCCTGTGCCCCTATCAGCTACTGTGCAGCAGTGGGGCTATGCTCCATGGTACACTTCCCTGCTGTCCAGCATGCAGGGATGCAGGGGTCCCTGTGTGTTGTGCACTCTGCCTACAGGTCAGTGTCCACCTACCTAAGCTGGCCTTTGCAACCCCCAGCATTGGCATCCATAGTTCCCATGCATGCCTTCATCAGTCCATGACTGTCCGCTGCCCCATGCATCATTTTCTGATGCCTACCTGTTCTCTATGTTCTCTTCAGTTGTAGTTCCCTGATCTGAGACTTCTCCGGTAAATAATCTATTGTAGCCCTCACTGTGCTCTTTCCTATGAGGCTTGCATTTTCTGCCCCTGTGCTGGTTTGTTTGTCAGAGTTTCAGTTCACCTGCTTTGTTTACTAACCACTCTCCCTGCATCTGAAATGGGCCCTACCCAGCCAACCACTCTCCCAACAGCTGAACCACCCTTTTGGCCCCTGGAGAAACCTTCCCCAAAGAAAGCACTGTCCATGGACCATTCCACAGTTACAAGGAGGGAGGAAGAGGCCCCCAGCTGAGTAGGAAACAACTGCTGGTGGGGGACTTAATTAGGGGGATAGACTTGCGAGCAGGGTGGGGTAAAGGAGAGGGAGGTGAAATACCTGAGAGGTACTTTGGCTTGGAGGGATGAGAGCAGATACAGTGGATCATTAGGCAGCAGGAGATGAGAGGGAGCTAGATGTCATTGTCCACCTGGGGACAAATGACCTAGCAAGCGACGGGGTAGGGGTAGTGCAGGGAAATTTCAGGGATAGGGGGAAGGTCCTCAAGCATGCATGGTGGCTTTTGCCAAAAGGTTGCCTATATACATCTTGGGAGAAGATAGGACTCTCCTCACAGCTTTCAACAGTTGGTTAAAGGCATGGTGCAGGGTGGGACTCAGTACTAAGAGTGGGCCTTTTCAGTGTCTTCATAAGCAAAATTGCAGAAGAACTGAATGGGAAGGTATGTCTTTTTGCAGATGCCACCAAAACCTGTTATAGGGTTGACACTCAGGAGGGTGTGAAGAAAGGGTTCACCCATGCTGGTGTGACAGCCATGTTGCTGATGCTGATTACAGCACAGGCCACATTACAGCAGCAGGCAAAATGTATCCTGGGAGTTACACCACCAAAGAGCCCTCCTGGGAAACAGTCTCCATTGGGCCCCCTCCCCTAATTATCCCACAGGTCCAGGTTCTTAATTTACCTGTTCTCCATTCCTACCCCATCCTACAATCACCCCACAGGTATACAGTAGATTGTTACTATCCCTAATGTTCAGTGGTTCCCATTTATTTATTTATTCATTCATTTGTTTACTGAGTAGGTGCACTGGTCTGAGAACCATTTTCAGGCATGATCTGGGCTATTGAGGATGGCACAGGAATAAAAGCAAGTACAAAGGAGGCTGGGACAAGGCATACAATAGACAGTAATAAAAATATACAGGATATTTATATGAAGATATATATAAACTTGCAGCGCAATGGATAAATAACATTTATGACAATAGCAGCCACAGTAGTAGCCAAGTTGTAATACAAATTAGGCATGATCTGAGATGAGTAAAGGAAAAAATGCATCATGGCAGTGTAGGTATGGACCAAGAAGGAAAAGGAGGGAAGGGAAGTAGAGGCATGATAATAAGTTGGGAGGGCAGGAGCAAGTAGTGGAGGACAGAAGGTGAGATCCAAGGAGAGAGTGGAAGAGTCCTGAAGAGTCAGTGGTGCTAAGTGGACTGGGCAGGTTGTTCCAAAGGAAAGGGGCTGCAGATGAGAATGCACATTTACCCATATGGTGGAGACTAGGGGGCACTCAAGCATGGGGCCAGCAGTGAGGCAGAGCTCTAGAACAAACACTTTTGGCCAAAGAAGGTGGGATTGTGGAGAGGTAGCTCAGTTTTGGATGGCCTTATTGACTGTGCTGGCCAGGAGATAGGTCTGTTGGGCTGATGGGGGAAGCCAGCCCAGGGTCTGATAGAGTGAGCAGTGGTGTGTTGAGTGAAAGTCCTTGCCCTCTGTATATCCAAAGTCCCCACCATGACCCAGTTAGTTCTTACAGCAAATACTACCCCCTGGTCCCCAGCCTTACTATATATTTGACACCCTTCCACATTTGGTACAGACCATCCTCTCAGCTCCTTGATCAGGCACAAAATGGATGATAGTTCACAATCATGTGCTAACTGTACACAGCTGTTTATACAATAGGCACATGAGAGCAAAACTGGCGTTCTGTCCTCAGTTGGTCACAGAGGTTAGCAGAGTGTCTGTGCCAATTGCCACTGTGGGGAGAGTGCGTAAACATATGGTGGGGGCCATGAATGGTGCGAGCGGTGGGACTGGGTGGGAAGGTAGTTATTGTCAGTTTCCAATGTATGGAATGGACAGCAGCACCACTGAACACCAAAAGAAGTGTGATATTACTGATGGTGGGAGCTCAAAGGGGTAGTGGTAGGAGGCAGAGGTGATACTACCTGGTTTAGGGAGGCAACATCTTTTAGAGCCATTTACCAACTGGTCAGAGACTCACTAATTATTCAAGATATCATTTTGTGATCCTACCCTGTTTTTGGGGTGCAAAGTGTTGTTTGAGAATCACTTACCCATTTAGCGATCGCAAATGTTCTTTGAATGTTCTGGTCTATGTGAACAATAACAGTCCATTACCAGTAAGATAAAGACAAGTGAGCAAATACAAATATGGAATTGAGAGCTGTTCTCCATGAGGTTGACAATGTAATTTATCTTAACAATGCGTTAGAGTACAGACTATGATGAGAGTAATACTGGTACCACTGTGCTACCACATGAGTCTAGGGTTGCTGTGAGAAGTACCAAATACTGAAATGTCAAAATAATGCAGTACCATTGTGCTACCAGTGTACCAGTATTTGTGGGAGCCGACAAAAATCTCAAAATTTTGTGATACCATTGTATTACCAGTGTATGTGTGAGAGACAGAGAAAATGGTAAAAAATGCCATAGGGATACCATTCTGCCAGTGAACTACAAATGCACAGAGAAAAATGTATATATCACCTACCACTGTGATACCAGAGTACCACTGGGTAATATTATTGTGGATTTTTCAGCTGACCACAGCATTGCTATTGCTATACCACTATAATGCCATTGTGACAAATTCAGTAAGGGTAACCAGATTGCTAAGACAATGCAGTGCTAAAGAAGTGTGATAAAAATTATAAAGTGTTGCCAGTACTACTGCAGTGTGCAGCAAAAATTTGTGAAGGAAATACAGAGCTAAAGAAGTGTGCATGAAAATCCAAGAATTAATTGCAGTGCTCTTATAGTCTGCATCAAAAAATAAGAAAGATTGAGCAGTGGTACAACAGTGTGGCAGAAAGTCAGTGCAGTGTATTAACAGTGCACTGATGAAAAGCAGTGCTTTGTCAGTCTGGACTGAAATAACACTGAAATAAGACTGAAGATGGAAGTGTACACTCCACTTCCCTCTGGGAAACTACAAAAGTGCTTCAGCAAGAACATGGTGTATAGAGATTTCAGATCATGTAGCACTACAGTGTACATTGAGTAGGAAAATACCCCTATACACAAAAAAGGTCTGCAGAGACTGAGCAGTGCATCTCTTCAAAACCCATATCTGGTTAAGACAGATATTGTTCTGTGGAAGGCTAGGATTGCTGCAGTCTGCTTATATGACAATTGTGCCTTTGGTGGGAAAACATAAAAGTAAACATTGAAAATTGTTTTCAGACGTACTTGGTGTGTACTGCCAATGCAAATTATTTAAAAAAACTAGCCTTTAGAGGACAACTCAAAAAAGTAATATCTTAGTATGACTTGGAACGTATGGATTATTGTGGTCAACTTTCTGTACTTAAAGCAGAAATGTGGAAACCACAATATGATAGGCCCTAGTCATTGCAATATGAAATGAGGTATGGAACACAGAGCAAAAAATAAATAAACCATTGAACCATACCAAGGTTGTAACGCACAGGTAATGAGTAAAGCCTTTCACACTATAAAATCCCATGATGAGATGATTGTATCCTCCCTAAAAAAAAGTGGTGCCAGCAGCCACTACATTTGTGTCTGACACACTCGGGACTGTGTCCCCTGCATGCCCAGACCCCACTTTTCTTCACATCTGAATATCCCACCTTTATCCCTGTTGGACAGTAAGTTGTTAACTAACCTGATCTCATTGACAGAAGTGCAGAAAAGTATCATTTCCCTAAAGACTGATAGTGCTCAGGGACAAGATGCACTCGCTTCAGAATTGTATGAAACATTTTCTGCACAATTGGCATCTGCCTTGGTAGATTTGTTTAATTATGTACCAGAACAAAAGACCCAATTTGAAACTATATCCAAGGTTATTTTGGCATTTATTCACAAAAAAGAAACAGGACAGATTTGTGTAATTGGTGCCTGCTTAATCTGTTGAATACAGATTTTACATTAGCCAAGATTTTGGCAGACACACTACTCAGAGTCACTGAATGATTAGTCCACAAATACAAGAAAAAATAAAAAATACATCATGCAGTCACCCCTTTCTATCAAGAAGAAAAAAGATGCTGCTCTGTGGTTACATGTGTAAAATGATGTAGTTTATTTCAGTACCGACTTACAAACACTCAAATCCTCATGCAATGTTGGCATTGTGGAAAGGTCTGTCTTTTTGTCACTGTGTCCATTTTTAGTGTTTATTTTTTTGTCAAGTAAGAAAATGCTTCTTTAACAGAGCATGCATGTCAGTTCTGTTTTATTATGCTGGTGAGTGCGACAAGATCTAAGCTTTCATAAACAAGATGCTGGGTTGCATAGGGAGGAAGGTAAGCAGTAGAAGTTGGGAGTTGATCCTCTCATTGTACAGGTCACAGCTGGAATACTGCACAAGGTACTGGGGTCCATGCCTGAAGAGAGTCTGTAACAAAGTCTAAGCAGTACTGGACTAGGAGACAAGACATATGAAGAGAGGCTGCAGGACTTGAACATGTGCACCCTTGAGAAAAGGAGGGAAAGTGGTAACTTGACAAAAGCATACAAGTACCTGCACAGGATAAATAGCATGGGCAACAAGCGGCATTTCTCTTTGAGCTCAAATACATGGTCAAGAGGGAACTCAAACTTGCAGTAGGGAAATTCAAAAGAAATGTCCATACGCACTTTTTCACAGAAATAGTGGTGAACATGTTGAGCAAGTTACTGGAGGAAGTAGTACAGGCCAAATCAGTGAGCAGTTTCAAGCAGGGATGGGACAGGCATATGGGATTAGTTAGAAAAAAAAGGGGGGGTAGAAATAAAGGGAAAGGATAGCCACTTGCCCAGTGGAGAGTAGTTAGGAAGGGGAGGCAGACTGGATGGGCTGACAGGCCATTTTCTTCTGTCATTGTCTAGGTATCTATGTATGCATCTACTGCACAGTATGTAGAATATGACTTTGGTTTGCAATCTCAACTGTAGAGGGTGCTTAAGTGATGAGGCCCATTCCTTTTGTGTCAGTTATCAGGACATATGCATTGCACATAAAGTAGATCCAGGTGGGGGCAGTGGCTTACAAGCTTTGAGTGCTCATATACCCAGTGGGATAGTGCGATAGACTGATACAGTTTCCATGGAAAGGTTACTTACTGGGCTTTGTTGCCTAGGTGCAGTTATCATGTATACCTACACACTGCCCTCAACCTGAGTCAGTGTAATATAAAAAACCCTCATTATTGGCTACAAAATGTTCTTTCCCTACCAGGACCCCTTGATGTCTGGTTTTATCAACACCAGACACAATCCTAGTTCTAATAAATTGATTATTCAGGGTAAGACAGATTTATTCTTTTTGTGGTAGACATTTATATTTTTAAACAGTGGAGATTTCCCCCAGGACTATAATACATCCAAGCAATAGCTTATTGAGATTTCTTATTGTTGATATTAATGAAACTCAGTTTCATAAGTTTTGCCAGGGGAAATTCTATATAGACAGCTTACAGCTTGCCTCTAGGTGAATGTAAGGGAAACATGCTGTTTTTCATTTCTTCCTGGATTAACTGCATTACTGGAGGCACCAATCATACAAGTTAAAGACTGTATCTGATTACAAGTACTATAGTTGAACAGAAACTAAATGGCATCAGGTGATTAGATTGTGCTCTGCTTTTGAATTATATGTTATTGAGGGAATATGTATTTACTGTATATACTGAAGTATCTATTTTTTTTGCTATCCCATAGTGAGCTCTTACTGTAATACCTGAAGGTGTCTTGAACTGGGTACCCATATCTGCCATGAAGAACTTTGATTGAGTTACTTGGGGGCAGGTGTTTGGATTCAATTAGACTAAGTGAATAGATTGTTCATTTTCCAAAAGGGGTTGGGACAACACATGTTCAAGGGAATAGTTCATAAGGGAGCAGATGGTGGTGTAGAGAGGACTGACAGAGGCACAGTCCACAAATTAGACACAATTGGGCAGAGACTGGATAGACCATTAGCCCTTGCCTGCCTCATTTTCATTGTTCCTAGGATTCTATTTTATAAATGACCAGCTATCTGAAATGCAACTGTACCACCATGGCTAAAGTCTAGATAGTCTTGACTGAATTGCAGAAATTCCAGAATTAAAATATTTACAGATGTCATCATATTTGATGTACTTATTTAATAACTGAGTAAGTACACTAGTCCGGAGACCTATTTTAAATTTGACACAAGTCAAATGGGTACAGGAACTTATTTTTGAACAATTTACCCATTATGATTTTTTAAGGCACTGTATAGGACAAGCACTTTATGGAAAGCACAGTTCTGGGCTACAGTGTATTGCCATAGCAGTTTATAGAGATGAATACCACTTGCTATGAACACAGTGACTGAAAGAACTCTGTATGCAGGATTTTAGTGCAATAAACTGCTTGCCACATGAAATGTCTGTTTGTCAGTTCTTTTTGCATGCCTTTTATATTACCAGCCAAGACCGCACATTCATTATGTTTGATTGCACATGCACAAGAAACATTTTGTAATGAACGACATTTCATATGTGTGTCACTAACATGTCTAATGCTAATCAAACTGCATTGGGCTCGCTAGTGACAGACCAATCATCAGGAAAGCAGAGCATGACACTGTCACAGTTTGATGGATGGAAACTTTGTGTAGTTGAAAGGACTGAAGTGCTCCAATGAGACAGTACTTCAGTCCTTTCATTTGCATAATGCCATCTGGCAAGCAGCTGAGTGGCTTTATGACTTTCACATAGGTGTTTGCTGATCCTCCAAACAGGAAATGACACTCTGCTCTCATTGTTTTCATTTCTAGTATGGAGCTGTTATGCTAGTGTGGCTCTTCTCCTTCGGTCCTTGGAGAAAGAAGAGCAGTAGTGAACAGGGGTTGGAAGGATGGCTCAGTATTCAAATGCTGTCTGCAAGGACCTCTGAAAAAAAATGTTTACCTGAAAACACACACAGTACTCTCAGAGACTCTCAGAGACAGGCATATACTGAGGCCAGGTAGAGACAAAGTGCAGGAAAGCAGTTACATGAGATTTCTGCCCAAAAGATGAATCACAAGAAAGTAAGGAATTCTAGCAGGATGTTTGAAAGATAAAACAAATGAGGTACAGAAAACTATTGCCTGTGTAGAGTCCATTTTCCTTTTGTTTTGGAGGAAAGAACACTCATGACAGTGTTACACAGTCATAAAAAAACCCTCAGAATTAACAAAAATATATAAAACTTGTTCACACTTTTATATATTTAAACTGTGGCTATGATTAAAATGAAGCAAGCTATCAGGGCTGTGTTATTATGTTTGCCCTGTGCTTGCACATCTACTAGGATGCAGAATATGAATCTGCATCTGAACATTGCCTAATCATCATTATTACAACCTCCCCTGCCCTGTAAAATCTAGGTAGAAGGCCTGGGAAAAAAACACCCCCTCTCTCCACCCTATCCTACCTTCCTGTCTATCATGTGGGTCAGTCAGGTAGCAATCACTGTCTGGGGTTGTTGGTCATCCAGAGGGACCCTGTTAACTGTGAAAAGCAGGAAGGGAGGTAGCTGGAAATTGGCCTAGCAGTCTGACTCAGAGACAGCATGATCAGAAGTGTATGGCAGCTACTTCAGTTGAACCCCCCCAAAAAAGACTGAAGAATAGTGGCATGGACTGTAGTCACTGTACACCCCCCCCCTCGAGGATGCTTCAGTGCACTACAGCAAATCCTCCTCCATGGATCCCTTCCTGATCTCACAGCAGTCAGAGTAGAACCCTCCCCCAATCCAATTCTGTAAACTTGCAGTTGAAGACAAGTGAAGTGATGTCCTCCTGAATGCATAGATGCACAGTTCGCCCCCTCTGATACTATTTGAAATAAAGAAAACTGTCCACTGTAGTCATTTTCATATGGTTGCAATACAGGGTAATTTATTTCATCAATGCCATTGTCACTACAGTACCTACTACAGCTGTGATGAACCAAAGAATACAACAGAAGTAAACTATCTTCAGAGAGACTAAAACAATAACAAAAAAATACACCGATATCTGAGTAGAGGCTGGTATCCAATGCAACATTTTCAGCCACTTTCTGCTGTAAGCAATGAGGGTTAGTGGTGGATGAAGAAGGATACAGCGAAGGGTGCCTCAGAGCTCTGAGAACCATCTTACCTGGCAGCTCAACAACACCGCATTGGAGTGGCACTGCTTTATTGATGACATTTAGCGTATTAGCAGGTGAGTGAAAAGGATGCAACTGACTTTGGTTAACTGAAACAATAGGGAAAGAAATGGCAAATGAATTTGAAGTTATGATTCTAAATGGCTCAGATGGGTTGAGTTTGAACCCCAAGCAGGAAAACAGTTTACACATAGGGACTATGTGTACCAAAAGACACATACTGGGCAATTGGAATGTGCAAGAGATTGAAGCTTTGATAAAAGAGAAATGGTGATATCAGCTACAAGAATCTTTATTATTTGAGAATCTTTTTTCGAATGCTATTAAAAATTAATGGGAGAACATAAATTTAGAAGAGGGTTTTATACCTTTGTGGGGGATAGATTAATTTTTTTTAACATCTTGGTGGGGTGAATTCTGAATATGAGTTGTTCTTGCTGTCCTTTTTTTTGTTTTCTTTTCATACGTAAAGGAATCATCAAGTCAAATATATGTATATGCATGTCACTTTTACTGTATTATAATAAAAAAATATTTATTAAAAAAAGGATGCAACTTGCTTGGTAAATCAGTTGAAAGTCAAGTATATAAATTTCTCTTTTACATATTTAATGAGCAGGGAAACAGCTGACTTTTTGCATGTTAAATTTTATATTGGCCAGCCTGGTGGCACTGAGGGTTGAGGCGTTGGATGCCACACCTCGCGCCACACCAGTGACTCAGGTTCAGGAACAAGTCCGGGCCACCGGGGGTCAGCAGGGGAGAGAGAGAGGATCAAGCATCTGGAGGACTGCTTTCCTCTCTCGGAGGGATCCAGGCTCCTGCCTGGCACCACAGTGGCCCCTGGTTCAACCAAAGGCACTGCAATGTGCAGGGCTCACTAGAGGGGAAGCAGAGCTGCAGCAGGTGTGCCTGGTGCCATTGCATGTCTGAGCTCTGCAGGGGGGGTGGAAGGGAGGGGACGTAATGCAGCCAAGAAAATCCCTGCTCCCGGAGATAGGCGATGGCACTGCCCCCTCAACCACACCCCACTGGCTGGATTCCTCCAGCTCCTGGTCTGAGCCCAGCCCAGCCCAGCTTGAATTACAGACAGAGCACCCTGGGCAGATAGGGCAGCCCCACCTTGGGAGGGCTCAGAGCTGAGGGGATAGCTGGACTAGTGCCAGGAAGCTGGAGAGTTTATGGCCCAGAGGTAGAGCCGAAGATGTGTGGATGCCCGAGATAGTTCTCCGGGGCCTTGTAGAGCCAAAAAAAGACTTAAGAAAAATAAATAAAAGAAAATAAATAAATGTTATATTGATTTAAATAATAAAGTGCAAACTGACACTTTTTGAATGTGTGCTGTAGGAATAGCATACCCAGAGCTCAGTTCTCACCGTAGAAGATTTATTTATTTATTTTCTGTCGACCGGGTAAGTGAGCTAAACAACAAACATTGTCTATTTTCAGGCACGACCCAGGAGAGTTACAGAACAAGACCGGCACATCTTAAACAAGTGAAGTTACAGTTAACAGGTAGCACCACAAGATCGTTAGGGTTACAAGATAATCACGTAGTGTACAGAGGTCAAACCAGTGAACAAGGTTTACACAGAGAGTACAAAGAATTCAAAACAGGTAATCATCACAGAGGAAAGTGTGTCACCTGTGAGTACTGAGGGCATGGTAGGTGCAAAAGAAGGGAAAATTAACTCAGAGGACTAAAAGGGGAGTGGGAGGCAACACACCAGCAGCCTGGATCTAAGAGCAGTGTGCAGGGACAGGAGAGCCCCATAAGTGCTTTAGGGGCCTAGGGGGAAAAAGCAAGGGCAAGCTCAGAAACCCCATGCAGTTTAGGGGCAAGAGCAGTTGTCCTTGATTTGTAGATGGCTTTTAAGGCAATTTGTGAAGATTTGGTGGGACTGAACGCATTTTAGTTCCTTTGGGAGAGAATTCCACAGTTTTGGTCCAGACACCACAAAGGCATTCTCACCCATCCTATTTTATTTATTTATTTAGTTAGTTATTTTATTGAAGTCTTGGAAACACCAGTGAGCGGATGCTTGTTGAGAGGCTCCATGTCATGTACATAAAACAACAAGGCAAGGAATTGTGGTCAAAGTACAGATAAACATCGAGAGTACATTAACAGATAAGGAGAAAATAACATTAGGGTATCTAAATCCATACAGAACATGTAAACTGCAGCAATGAGCAAAGTAAGCCTACGTCAGAGGAGGAGTAGGAGAAGGAGGGGAAAGGAGAGGGTGGGGAAGCAGGACAGGGTGGGAAGAGGGGGGTTAGGCTGGGATAAGGTAGGGTAAAAAGGCTAGAGGATAGGGTAAAAGAGGCTAGAGGTGAGGTTATGTGCCAAGATTCAGGGAAACACTGGAGATAGTCAGTAGATATGTAGGATGACTCAGAGGTGGAACCTACAGGTAGTCCTAATGTTGCATTTGGGAATATCTCATATAGACTTGTCCATCGAACATAGGGAGTTGTTTTTTGTGGAAGGTTTAAACCAGCCAGCAACAGGCTTGGGGAGGTATTCTCTGATTATTTTATTGATGGAGCAGCCAGCAATGCATATCCGGTAAAAGGAGGAAGAGAGCCACTAATATCGGCGGAGAGCACACAACGATGGGTACGCCTTGACCTAAATAGAGCAAAGTGACAGATGCTGTTATAACAGGTCTCCCATTTACTTAGAACAGTTTTATTTGCATCCATATATGATAGGAGACCATATGTGAGTCCAGGCCTTAGTACACCTGAGCAATGGTGAGCCTCACAGTGGTGGTAAGGTTGTGATGAGTTTTATATGAGATGCTCAGCTTAATGTGGACAGCTTTGCATACAGTTGATATATGGAGGCTGAAGTCAAGATATGGGTCGAGAGTGATACCCAGGTACTTGAAGGAGTCCACCATGTCAAGGAAGGAGCCTCCAAGTCCTCTGATAGAGAATGAAGAAGGTCAGGCTCTGAGTCTAGCATCCCTTTGGGTCTGTACTTAAGGACTAAAAGAAACTGATCCACAACTGAACATTTTGAGTGGCAATGCAACATTTCTAAAGAGATTTCTGTCATGTGGCTGTACTGATGCTGTGAATAGTAAAACAGGGCACATACACAAGCTCATGGAGCCAGTAGATCATATCCATGAATCCCTAAACATAAACAACAGGCCAAAGATCCTCCAATTACTTTCACACTAAAATTTAGTTAAACAAAATGTCCTCTTCTGCATTGGATAAGTTGGTTGGACACCAAGGAGCTTTTTTACTTTGAGTGTAACTAGAGGGACAAGAGGGAATTCACTTTAACTCACAGGGGGAGATTCAAAAGGGATGTCTATTAGCACTGTTTGACAGAAAGAGTGGTGGACAACTGGAACTAGCTGCAAGGGGAAGTGCTGCAGGGAATATCAGTTTAAAGCTTCAAGCAGGGAAGGGACAGGCATATGGGGTTAGTTAGAAAAGGGGGGAGCAGAAACATTGGGGTGGGATGGCCATTACAGACAGTGCAGAGTAATAAGGCATATGGACATACTAGACAGGAGCCCTTGTTCTGTCATTATTCTGTATGTATCTATGCAACTATTCTGTTAAGAATATCATTTTTAAAATACTGGACAATCTAAACATGGGAAAGGTCAGTCCAGATCTATTTGTGTGGCAAACCCCATATTATGCATTGAAAAGAAACAAGCATTAGAGATATTGTTGCAGAAAGTCATTATGAAGAAGCAATACAAATCTACGGTGACAAAGGAGACAAAATGATTCCTTTAACTTTATGTGATACATGTGCCAGTATTGAATTTACAACCTGGAAAATATCTTTGCCTGGCTGGGATAGAGAGCAATATCCTACCCCAAAATGTTATTTGTAATTATATTTTTTGACCAGGAAGGGCACAATAAGCTATTATAATTATGTGGACAGGACTACCAGGCAGCTTACGGTGAGAATGCAGGAACAAATGTGGGCCATAAAGTAAGATTCTGATGCCAGTGCACTTTGTGCACACTTTGATACATGCAATGGGCAAGATCCAACCTACCTTAAGTTCTCAGATCTGGAATATCTACCACTTAAAATCAAAAATGGTGATAGACTGAACACCATGGCCCAGATATTCAAAAGGGTTGCACCATGCCCAATAGGGTTGCTCCAGCGCAAGTCCAAAAATTCGCCATTCTGCGATATTTAGCGGGAGGCAGATGCACCCCCCAAATCACGCTGAGCAAGAGCGCAATGATAATGAATGCATGTGCAACTGAAGGGGGAGGAACCATGCATAAATAGCGCAGTGCGATGTTCAACAACATGCGCCATGCGCAATAGGGGAACAAGCGGAAGTTGCACGATAGCGGAAATGAGCCAAAATAAAAAGGAACAAGGGAGAGGCACAAGAACGCTACAGGGAAGGCACATGTGGCTGACCAATAGGCAGACAAACAGGGCAGTAGGGACACACAGGGCAGGACAGGGAAAGGGCACCCTGAACCCCCAGGCACAGGGAAGGTGTGGGGAGCCACAGCCACAGCCAGTGCAGAAGGGGGAAGTGCCACACAGCACTGAGGCCACCACAGGAAGGTGTTCCTGGTGCAGGGGAAGTAGCAGCCAGGACAGTGGGGGGAACACAGAAACAGCTGCTGGGGGGTGACACAAGCCAGGGACATGGCCAGTGTCACCATCCAGATGGAGGCAGTAATGAGGGGGGTGAGAATGCAGGCAGCAGGGGGGCACAGCCATGGAAAGGCCCATCAGTGGTATACCCCCAACAGGCAGTACCGAGCCCACACCAGCTTCGAGCTGTACAGCAATACCGAGATCGTGGGCCAGTACCGCCTGAATCGGGCAATTCTGAGGGGGCTCTGTGTGGCTGTGTAGTGATGTGATGCAGGCACCCACACGATGAAGCCATGCTCTGTCAGTGGAGGCTAAAGTGACAGCTTGCATGTGTTTGCTTGCCACGGGTACCTTCCAGAGACCAACAGGGTACACCACAGGCATAGCCCAGTCATCCGCGTCATGCCACCTCACCCAATTCCTCAACGCACTGCTGCCACATGCTGCGGAGTACATCCATTTCCCCAGCACACCGGTGGAGCGCACAGCGAGTTCCACTGGGTAGTACGTATGCCTGGCGTGCTAAGGGCAATAGACTGCATCCATGTGGCCATCCGCACACCACCTAGCCCCAAGGGGGCCGCATATATATCAATTGGAAGGGCTATGCAAACATCAACTGCTAGGTGGTGTGCGATGCCAGGGGGCACATAATCAACATCTGTGCCACGCACCCTGAGGGAGCACATGGTGCCTTCATCTGGCACCAGTCAGCTCTGTGCCACAGATGTGAGAGTGGGGACATCCCCACTGGCCACTTAGTGGGTGAGTATGCAAACCACGTGGACAAACATAGAGCTTGGGAGGGGCATGGTCAGAGGTGACATGGGTAGTGGCCTACATGAGCCAAGGCAGGGCGATGCTGATCACCAAACTAACCTCCATCCTCTACACACAGGTGACAGTGGATACCCACTCCGTCCCTGGCTGCTCACACCATACCGGCGGCCTGAGACCCCATCGCAGCAACACTACAATGAGACACATGCCACCACACGCAATGTCATCGAACAGGTCTTCAGGATGCTGAAGACATGTTTCCAATGCCTGGACACCTCCGGCGGTGCCCTACAGTACAGCACCTCAAAGGCCTGTGGGTTATTCCTGGCCTGTTGCATCCTGCACAACATGGCCAACGACCGTGGGATAGCCGTACAGGTCAAAGAGGGGGACAGCAATGGGGACGATGAGGACGCCGGTGATGATGGTGATGGGCAGACCCCCCTTGGGTGGCGGGACCCCCAACTGCTCCGGCTGGCACAGCTGCACCGGGACACCATCACAGAGGAGCACTTCAGCCAACCCAGGTAAGTCATGGGGCCATGTGCAACCACCAGTGGCAAAGGCACAACCCACAAACACGCATGGACACACACCAGGGGTGCATGCTGTCAAGGGAAGTGGACGAGCATGGAACCGCACACACCGCCAGGGATGGGCGAGGTCTAACATGGCACGCGGTCATACACACACACACACACAAACACACACACACACACCTCACAAGACATGCACAAAGGGTAGGATGCAAGCCGACCCAGACCGCCACCCCTAGCCGCACACATGTCCACAGACCACCCTGCCCACTGCCTGTCATTGTGCGTGTGTCAGACACTGGGCACCATTGCACACTGGCGTACAGCGCAACGCAGGCATCATCATGCACACGCAACAGCGGACAGCAGCCTAGGAGGGTGTGCAGATGGAATGTGTGTGTGCGTGCAGGTCCGGGTACACCACCCGTGCATTGCCCACTGAACGACACACTGCACACAGGGCAGCATCAGACGGTAGCCGTGCTGGGGAGACAGGTCAGTCACGTGCCACAATGCCACGGCCACCACGGATGCATGGGCGGCCCCGCTGAGACTCGCCAGTAGTGACAGGCTGACCACTGGTCTCATGGGGTGGCACCGACGGTCCCTCAGGGATTACACTGCATGAACATGACCGTGATCGCGCAGGGGTCTGCAGCACACTGAACATGCCTACACCAGGCGTGCTCGGGATGCCCACAGCTGAACCTGGTGTCAACAAGGATGGTGTCGCATGACACCGGGAACGGGGGTGGACATTGCACTGCATGGTGTCTGTGACACATGGCCAAAAACTGTGTGCCCATTGTGGCCATGACAGCTGTGAATGCCTGTGCCTGTCTGTCAATGGCAGCAGTCACATCCTTCCACAATCAGTCCATCCCTGCCAGGAGCAGAGCGGTGTCTCTGCTGTGCAACTCGTCTGCCTGGTGCAGAGCTGCACTCAGTGCATCCACCGCCATCACAAGCCACATCTGTTGATTGACTGATGCTTGCAGTATGCAGATGTGCTCATCTAAGAGGTCATCTGCCTGATCGGCATGCTGTCCCTCAGGGTGTTCTCGGCTCTGATGCTCATCACCCCTTGAGGGTGGGCACTGCACACCAGGGCCAGGCCTGGGCATGTCCACAGGTGGTGCACTGATGCCACCTCTTGACACTGTACTCCCATGGCCATTGGCCGACTGCTGATGCTGCCCCTCCGGCTATCGCTCTCCAGGGCTCAATGGTGCCGCCGCAGTGGCTGCAACAGTCCCACTGTCCTGGACACACACCAGTGCTGCCCCACTGGTGCAGACAGGCACAGGCTGGGACTGTGATGACTCGCAGGCCTCCACGGTGGCACCACCCACAGCCATGGCCGTGATGTCACCTGCTGTGTGGCCATCTTGTGGCACACATGTGTTACTGCCCATGACGTTAGCTCCATCATCAGCAGTGATGGATCCGTCACCAGCCCGAGTCTCAGCATGCTGGCATCCATGGACGCTAGACCCTGACCCCCGTATTCCTGTGGAGGTGGACGGGCCCTCCTCCATCTCCATGTTACTGGCCTCAGTGGAGAAGCCCACCACTGCTGACCCATGCAGATGCTCAGAAGCTGTAAGGGAAAAAAAGTAGCATTACTGCATGTGACCTACCCTTCCCCCCCCCAGTAGACAGACCATGACCTACCATGCAGTGACGGGCTACCACCTATCTGGAATCCACCACCCAGAGCACCCTCAATGGCACAACGCTGCATGCTGCCTGCAACCCGCTCTTCCTGTGGGGTCAGGCGTTGCACCTCTGGTTGTCCCCAATCGGTCGCAGACCATGCTTCCCTGATGGCAGCCACCTTCTCTTTAATCCTCCACCTGTCCCTGTCCATCTTCTTTTTGCACTCCTGCATGGAGAGCGCTGGTGGCTGCCATGCAGGTTGACAGCACGAGCCACCACCTCCTCCCATGCAGCAGCACGTGCCTGTGGTGTTCCCTGGTGTCCACTGAGAAGCGGCTCCTGGTCGAGGTAGGCCTCAAACAGGGCATCTGTCTCGGCCTTTGTAAAGTTTGGCCTCCTCTTCCTCCCACGACTCTGTTCCTCTTCCTCCATCACACGATTGATCATGATTCATCCTGTGAGAATGATAGGTGTTACCTGTGACTGTGCAGTCCCATGCATATCCCAAACACCACAGTCCACACTCCCAAACAGCATGCAACTCACCGCAATAGACTGCAGTAACCAGCTATGGCCAGTGCAGCCCAATGTCACATTTTTTATAGCACAACCCATGCAAATGAGGCGAGGCGCATCTTTAAGTGGATGCAAATGCAGTGACTGCTCCATTGAATGGCTGATTAGATGATTTGCATATGCTGGCTGAATATCGCTCTGTTGCGCTTTGCGTAATTGTGTTGAACGTGCTGAGCCAAGGGCGAAGTTCTGTGATATGCACAGTACACACCTAACTGTGCATGCCCGGGTTGATGATGCAGGTGCCTGCTGCACTGCTGACGTGCTGTGCACGGGAGGCAATGCAGGGAATGGCCACCATTGTGCCAGTGGCGCTACAGTGCTGTTCATATATATGGTGCTGTGCACTGGGGTGTCGTAGGCGCACTGGGGCAACAGCGCTGTAGGCCACTACAGGAGGTGGCACACAGGCACCTAATAGTGCTACATGCCTTGGGTTCCAATCGTGCTGTGGCTGTCCGTGCGCCAGAGACCCTTGACCCTGTGCCTGACCTTTGCCCCCTAGGCGCCATGCGTCAGGCATGGGTGCACCACTATCATGCTGTTTGGTAACAGCGTGATAGGGAATGGCAGCACTGTACCGCACAGCATCTGCACATGGCAGGACCACGCTGCAGAGTGCCATTTTGATTGAACCAGACAGCAGAGATGGCGCAGAGGCGTGCTGTGGTTTGGAGCCAGGTTGAGCTCATCAACCTGGTGGCTATAGTTGAGCCCCATGCTGGGGCTTTGTTTGGAGAGGCACCCCTGGACAGGGCCAGGAGTGTGGTCTGGCAGGAGGTGGCTGACGCCCTGGAGGAGGCCACCGGTATGGGGCAAACAGCAGAGCAGTGCCGCCACCATTATGGGGACCTGAGATGCAGGGACCCAGACCTGCTTGCCCACCTGTGGGCACATGCCAGGAGGGGCACAGTGCCATGGCCAGATAGGTGCAACATCCATACACTTTTATTGTCCATACGGGTATCACAATTGCATTTGTCCTGCACATGGGGGGGCATCCGGTGTTGGCTGTGGTGGTGGTATCGGGGTGTGGGGTGGATGGGTATGGCTGTGTGGGATTGTACACACATGGTGGTGGGGGGACTTTGCTACCGGATTATACTGATGTTCCTCTCTCCATGTTTGCACCTTAGGGCCAGAAGAACAGCGGCGGAACAGAGACAGGAGGTGCCGCATGGAGGAGCAGCGGGACAGGAGGGGTGATGGTGGTCCGCGGCGTGGCCTGCCGATGATGGTGAGTGCCTTACATCCATGATTACTATTGCATGCTGTATAACTGGGCGGGCAGTGGGGCATGGCTACCATCCACTGACACCACTGCCAAGCACGCAACTTGTTACAGTCAGCACTGTCCAGTGGCACTGCATGTCTTGGAGTGCATCAATGGTGGTCCATGCATGCACTGGGCACATGGCTGTGGCACTGCCTTCACAACGCATAGTCAAGTCACTGTACGGCCATGTTGGTGCTGTGCAGGACATGGGCGGTGGGTGTGTGCAGTGGTCCACATGGCTGTGGCTGTCTGGGTGGGCAGGTCTTGTGGACACAGTCACTGTGGGTGGTCACACACCATCACAGGGGAGTGGCACATGGCTGTATGCCATGCACAATGGGTGGGCTGCAGGAGGATGGACAGTCACACCTATTGACTCTGCTCCCTCGTCCTAGGTGGACGGCGACTCCTGCAAATACAGCAGAGTATTCACGAGCTGCTCCAGGTGGTGAGGGAGACCTTTCAGCTCCTTCAGAGAATACACTGCCACTGGGTCAGAAGGAGACAAAGGAGCACACATCAGTGCCATGAAGAGGAGGACTTGGGCGGCCATTGATTTCCCCATGCCCCAACTACCACCTTCCCCCCTTTGACCCACCTCACACCCCTCCTTCCCTCTCCCATATGTTCACCCCTGCCCCTTACCTGCCCTCACCTGTTATGTGGCCCTTCCCCCCTCTTGTAAATAATTGTACATAGTTTTTCTTTACATCTTTTAAATATATGCATTTTGTTGTAACAACTGTGATGGTCTCTGATTTGCAGTGGGCTACAGGTGCTCAACTGCAGTGGTGTGCATGGTGTCAGGGGTGGTGCATGCATGGGTGTGTGTGTGTGTGTGTGTGTGTGTGTGTGTGCGTGTGTGCAGAGGTGAACCACCTATGGTGTGGGCAGAGGAATCAGTCACTGTCTGTGGTTTGTGTGTTGTACTCTGTGCACTGGATGCCTGTGCGCAGTGGTCCATGGGGCCTGCACTGTGTGCATGGCACCCCCTGTCAAACCGTCCATGGCCTGTGCAGCTGACACCCTTGCATGTCTGTGATATGCACGGTCTGCTGGTGTGTCAGTGGTGGCTGTCCATGCTGGATAACAACTGTACCTGGCACAATGCTAGGTCAGGGCCCCGATCTTTCTGCGGCACATCGGAGCAAAGTTCTGCGGCAGGGTTCTCATTTGCCGCAGAACTTCTGCGGCACTCAACACCAATTTCTGCGGCAATTCTGCGGCACATTTTTACCCTTAATTTTTTTCCTTGTTTTGTTTTTTTTGCCATATCTGACACAATGCACGCTCATAACACAGTCATTTTATGAGTGTTTGTCACCAAATTTTCAACATAGCCAGTTTAAGACCTCTGCTCATGAACAGTATCACTGTGATTTTATTAATCTGTCCGGAACATTGACTTCGCACACTGACTGTGCCATTCTGCACTACAAGGGTGGAAACACATTTTGGGTGAGATGTGAAAAAATGACAGCTGTACTACTCATAAGACAGTGTGGTGAAATGGCAATGTTGAAACTCTGGAGTGAAAATATTGAAATTTCACGAACTTACGAGCCTGTGTAGGAACTGCGCAACGTATGCTCATCAAACAGTCATTTTTTGGAATTTTGGCACCAAATTTTCAACATGGGTTTGGGCCCCCTTCTCATGAATGATGTCACTGTCATGGCGGTATTCAGTCCTGAAGGGTGATTTCGCAGTCACTGCACAGTCACTGCATGAAATCACCCTTTGAGCCCGAATAACGCCATGACAGCGACATCATTCATGAGAAGGGGTCCCAAAAACCCCATGTTGAAAATTTGGTGCCAAAATTCCCAAAAATGCCTGAGATAAGCAATAAAGTTGAACCCCTCCAATCTAGCCCATTATACAGCTTACCGGCATTTCCTCAGTTCACGGTCGCCTTTGAAGAGTGCATACGTGTTCCCGGTCCACCGAAGATCATCGCGCCGGAGTCCGGAGGTAAGTATGGGGTTGGGGGTGTGTGGGAAGGCTGGGTGCGCAGTGGGTGGGTGTGGGATGTGGGAGGGCTCGGGAGATGCACCGTGGGACAGTTTTGTTTTACAGGGAAAAAAAGATGTCAGCAGGACAGCTTGCCACGCTGGGGTGGGCTCCTGGCGTAGCAGCGACTGAGGGGGGCATTCAGCCAGCAGGGGATTGGGCACCCCATCGACAAAAAAAAATATTAGACGCTTGCCACGCTGGGGTGGGCCTCAGCGTGGCACAAGGACCTTGGTGGGGGCGTTCAGCCGATGGGGGATTGGGCACCCCCTCAGCAAAATCATTGATTGCCACACTGTGGTGGGCTCAGCGTGGCATGTAAGCATTGGGAGGGGGGACAGTGAAGCCGATGGGATTGGGCACCCCCGTCGGCAAATGAAGTGGACGTTTGTTCCGCGGGCAGTCGCGAATTCCACGGGTGATGGAAAATTCCGTGGATATTTCCGTGGTTTGCCGCATCCGTGGAATCGCGGAAAACTCAGGGCCCTGTGCTAGGTTGCCTGCCATCACCAGTATGGTGCACATCTGACTCCGGTGGCACTGTGGCCTCCACTGTTGTTGTCCCCCCTCCATGCTGTCACTTGTGTCTGTTGCAGGGGATGTGCTCCAGTGTCTGTCACTTGTGCTCCGGCAGCATGCTGGTGGCATACAGCTTCATGGGGCCTGCGCAGGGTGGCTGGCACACCTGTGCAATGTAGGGGTGCTGGCTGTGTGTACACATCAGCCGTGGCCACACACTAGTGGCTTGGTTGACTGGCTACTGTGTCCCTGTGTTGGTGTGCCCTTGGGTATGGGTGGGTGTTTGTCCATGCACTGTGTTGCATCCTGTGTGGTGCATGCCTCCATGCTACACTGTGCATGTCTGTGCTGGCTGTTGTGGCCAGTGCTGGGATGGGATGTGTCCTTGGGAGGGTGTGCAGGGTGCTGTACTGCTGGAAGTGGGGGCTGGGGCATGCCCTGTCGCATGTGGGGTACCTTGTGTGCTGACGCATGGTCGGTCTCTCAGCTGTACCTCAGGGGGGACGTGCAGGGTGGCACTGTGTATGCATCTGTTGCATCGCTGTCTGCTGCCGCCCAGTGCAGGGTGCTCATGGTGGGGCTGCCTTGCATGGCTCCATGGTGCACAGGGTTGCATTGTCACAGTGGGGGTGGTGGCTTGCAGGGGGTGTCCTGCACTGTTGGGTGCTACTCCTGGGCAGGGTGTATGGGGATCATGGTGCAGGGTGTGCTCTGCATTGGTGGGATGGTCTGGTACAGGGTGGTCGGCCCTCCTTGTGTGCCGGTCACAGCTTGCTAGGGGGTGTACTGGGGCACCATGGCCCAGCTGTGGGTTGGTTGCCGGTATCCATGGGCCAGTGGTTATTCCTACTCTCCCCCAGTTGTGCAGTGCATGGGGTGTGGAGGATGATGTCTGTTCTGCTGTATGTTCCTCTGCCCATCTGTGGCATGGGTGGTGGGCCCCTGCATCCCTGGTTGTGCTGCTGCATTGCTGCCCTGCTGCAGGGGGCATCCCTGGTTGTGCTATGGCACATCTGGACTGCTCCGCTGAGCATCCCTTGTTGTGCTATGGCGCATCAGATATGCTCAGCTTCACATCCCGAGTTGCGCTATGGCGCAGGTGGTGCGATATTCAGTCGTCGGCTGTAAGCGCATCGTGGCCTGTACAGTTTTTGAATATCGCACTTCTTGTGCATGGGCACAGTGGACTTGCACTTGCTCCTGCTGTTGCACACTTTTTGGGTGCAGTTTGAATATCTGGGCCCTTGTTTAAAAGGTGTCATGCAAATTTTTCACATTCATAGTCTAGTTCTAAATTGGATGAATGTAATCTTAGACTTTAGTCCATAGTTATAATGAGGTTACGTATGCCTAGCCCTTGTCCTTCTCAACCTGTTTTGCACATTCTGCTTGCTATTAGATCCCATTAACTTTCCATATTTACGATAAACATAAATTTTCCTGTCAGAGATATTTACCTGCTTACTATTCTTGATTTGCTTTGACAATTTTGATTGGGCCTTGTTTTAATAACCTTTCCATTTTTATTTTCATTTAGACGTTTTGTTTGAAACATCCTTCAAGACTTGATTGAATTAACATAAAGCCATTTATTTGAAATGCTCTGCTTTGTCATTAAAAAAAGCTTGATTACTGGATCTGTAATATAATATGCAGGATTTATAATCTTTATATTAGTTTTGTAAGTCTAGGATTGCACCCTTAGATTTTGAAGTGGTTGTTTACATTCATCAAATCTGTAATTATCAAGATAGTTTAAATATTTTTATTTAGCATTTTCTTTTTCATTTTTGTAGCCTGTTTCAGTTTTAGCAATTTTTGCACTATTTTCTCATTAACAAACTACACGTTAAGGACATCCAGTAGGATTCCAACATTATTTAAGTTCTCCACATGTTGTAAAGAATATTTGATAGTCTTTTGATTTATTAATTTATTCAGCTTTTCCTAACCAGGCAGGCACACTAGAAAAAAAATGCTTATTTTCAGATACGACAAGGAAGAGTGGAAACAAAACATTACAGTTAATCAGGAATTAGAGGTAAAGCAAGTCAGAATTAAATTACAGATATGGTAGAGCAGGATTAGTGTGCCAGAAACAAACTACAATACAATAAGATTACATACAATAGGTATCCAACAACAGGCAATCACAAACAGAAATTTGTTAGCCTGGAATAAGAGCAAATACTATAATATACATTCAATAATATGCAGTAATAATAGTTAGCCAGCCTTGAAAGAGAACTTCATTATGACACAAATGGTTACTTCCTCAGGTACAGTTATAAGCAAATGAAGCTTGTAAACATTTTCTTATGGCACATCTGTAGAGGGAGTTGGAGGGAGTACTTTATCAGGGTACCAGGAGGGAGTTCTTAAACTTTAGTGCAGATGAGAAAGCCCATTCACCCATCCTAGTGGGACACTTGGGAACACAGATAAGGAATTTGTCAGAGGATCTGATGGGAGGACTGAAGTAGAAAAGTGATAAAGACAGGAGTAGAGGATCTTAGCACCTTATCTAGGAAGGACCTGAGAGCATAAGAAAATCCAACAGATTCAGACAGCCATCAAAGAGTAGAAGACAGATCCCAGTGGTGAGTGAGATAGTTGCAGGACACTTCAAAATGACACATATAGCTATACAATATGTCACAACCCTTTTAGCTTGGCTGTTTTTGGAGCTGTGAGCAAAGGATAGAAGACAATAGTGAAGGATAGGTAAGATGACTTTTTTAGTGATGGGAAGTCTGACCTCTGGGGTAAATATATGCCTCATTATGTAAGGTACAGTGAAGCCCACCGGGATGAAGCACAACGCTGCAGAATTCTGCAATAGAGTTACTGCAGCAAGCAATGCAGTTTCAATGGGAGTTAATCCCTTTTGTCATGCAGTAAACCTGTGACACTGCACATCATCCTGGTGCACTTCACTGTATACCTTGCTTTGCTTTAACTTCTTTGCAGCTGATGGGGATGTGTAGGAAAAAATCTATGAGGGGTCAGTAGTGATGGCAAGCTATCTGATTTAATAAACTGAGACAAGTAAAGTGCCATCAGCTTAAATGACTGCTAAGGTTTCTGCATATGACCTAAGCTTGGCATTAGAACCAAACAGCATATCTTAGGTCTTTTTGACATTAAGAACTGATTTATTTTTTATGAGTGAGTTCTAAATATTCCAAAAGTCACAGCTAAGGTGCAAGTTAATATGGCCCACAGTGTGGGAACTAAAATAGAGGACGAGGTCATTTGCATACTGTAGGGAGGAGCAGGAGACAGACACAAGAGGAAGACTGTTGATAAAGACAAAGAAGAGTAGCAGACCAATAGCCCTGGGGAATAACAACTTCTATAGAAGCCATATTGTATAGCATCTTGTTAAATTTTATAAACACCTGAACCTATTTAAAAGGCAGTTTACAACAAGAGACAGCATGGGATGAGAGGACAAGCATAATCAGTTTTGAACATAATAACTGATGATAAACAAGGTCAAAAGCCTTTGAGAGATCAATGAATGCAATTCCTATCTTCAGTTCAGATAATAACAGGATGTAAAGAGAAATCCTATGGGGATAGACTTATTCTTTTGGGTCTATGGCCCTTGGAACTTAGACGAATAAGACGGGACATATTGCTACTGTATAAAATCCTCAAAGATGATATGTTGAGTGATGATTTGGGTTTAGTTTTTAAGGATTATAAATATGATATGAGAAGCCATAACCAACAGATAGTGAAAAGACATGTAGATCTGAGGCATGGAAACATGGTTTTGTGCCTAGGTCTGGTAGACTGTGGAATCAATTGTCTGATGAGGTGGTTAATGCATCATCATTTCAGTCCTTTAAAGCTACTGTAGATTGAACAGATACATTACATTTGGTAATTCATTTACCTCCACTGAGTAGCGGGGACAACTTACATGGGCATACGCCTTCTGTTGTTCTATATATCCAAGTATGATATCCAAATATGGATTCCTTATCCATAGCTACTTTAATATAATTAGCCACTCCACCAGATAGTCTGTGCTCAGGTAACTCACAAAATCCCAGCATGAAAAAAAAGGCTGCAGACTGTCACAAGCCCACTCCTGTGGGGCTGTAATTCCCTGGGCAACAGTGAATCCCCTTGTGATCAGGGTCAGGGATACTCCTTCTCTGTCTTTTTAGCACGCTCGCTCTTTCACAACTGAACGTATGCCAGAGGTCCCAAGGCACCCTCTCTCCATGTGAGGGGGTGGAAATATAGTCTCGAGCCTGTGTTCCTGGAAGAGAACCTTCTCAGCCACTGCACAACAAACCAGAAAAGACACAGGCATGTATAGTCCTTTGAGGGGGTTCCCTATAAACTCTATTTTGAGTCTTTCCCCAGAAATGCAGACTGGTTCAAACTCCCATAGATTTCTTGAAATCTTTCATATTTCCTCCCCATCTTTCATTCACAGAGTCCCTTGTGGTACTTTACTTTGGTAGTGTTTGGCCCTTTAAGCAGTCACACAGGCATAGTATTGTTTGAACAACCCTTCCCAAAATGCACACACAAAAGACACTGGCAGAATTATCTTAAAATAAGCTAAAGGCTTTACTAATTAATTGATAAATGCAGTAAATAATTTAAAAACAGATATTTTCAGACATTATTTACAGGATATGGAAATTAAAATGGAAGTATACAAAAAAAATTAAACTTTGAAAATTCTAGTTTGAAATTTCTACCTCAAGTCCTTAGTTGCTGAATTTGAAGTGCAAAGTGTTCTTAAAAGTGGTAACTGAAGTCTTGGCTCTTGTGGTCCAGGAGAATGTCTTGAAAAAAAAATGATCTCTGCTCTCTAGGTAGACAGGGTCCCAAATGCAGTCTTTCACACAAAAGTCAAACAGGCAAAAGTTCACAAGCAAAAGTAGAAGGTCAAAAGGCTCTGATAACCTTCTGCACCCTTGTTTTAAGGGTTTCCAAAAGGGCAGGTCCAGTGGATACTTACTTGACCTGTGGTTGGCTAGCATTCCATCTCGATGGCTACATAACCAATCAGCTTTTAATATTTTATCACAAAAAAGAAAAACAAATGTTCATCTCTGTATAGGAGCTCAAACCAGTTCCAACGACCCTGAATTCCAGGAGCAGATACAGCCTTCCCCCCAAATGGCTGCAATTGAGCTAAACTGAGTGCAGCAATTTCCCCAAATGCTAGTCCATTTATCTGTAATTAGATTACCTCAGGGTAGACTTGCAGAGACAAAAGGAACCCAGACGAAATGGCATGACTGGATGCTGAGGGCTATTTAGACACAAATGTATGACTGGCCTTCCAGCCCTGCTTAATTAGCCTCTTTTGTTTCCTTTTAAATTATTTAATCAAACCCTAGTCTCTGACTAGCTGCAAACAGCTTCTCTGCCTAGTAACAAGAAACTAAAACATTCTAGGGCCCATGTACTTTGAACCCATGCTCCCTTGCAACTTGACCTGGATTTTCATGAGCTTCCCTGGTGTATTATTTATACAAATATATATATATATATATATATATATATATATATATATATATGAATTATGACCAAAACAATAAGGTACTGCTCTAGCATGCCATACATACCACCAAATTTATTGCTAAAATATTGCTTTTAATATAAGTGCAGCAGTGAAATATAAAGGTTTTACACAGTGGCAACTAAGTGCTATGTACCTCATGTACTTTTAGCTGTAAACCAAGTACAAAGTGACTTTTAGGTTAGACCCGCATTTATACACCGTGGGTCCAATTCACAAAACCCTGGGTAGATGCAAGGTGCCTGCGCCAAACATAAATGGTGCAAGTGGCACCTTACATCAAATACTGCCCCCATAGCTATTCACAAAGGCAGCTTGCAGCAACTACAGGCTGCCTGCCCCAAATAGGGCTTGTGCCACCTGTGCACCCAGAAATGGGCTGTAACATGGGGCTAGGGGCTTGCAGCAGACACAGACTGCCATAGCTCCACAATTGGGATTCACCAATCTCAGTTCAACAGAGGGTGACTTTAGTACCCCAGACCAGCCAGGGCTGGTCTAGGGGTACTTAGAAATTCACCCTCTGGGTGGGATTAGCACTGTTCAGCAGTGTGTCACCCTCCCCCACCCAAGCCCAGATCCCCCTTATCTATACATATATATACAGAATAGCTCACTGGTGGTCTAGTGGTCCCCCCTACCACATCCCTGATAGTGCCCCTTGTTGAATTAATAAATATGTTACCCCATCCTGATAGTCTAGTGGTCCCCTCCCTTAATCCCAACAGAGCCCAGTGTTTAATAAATATGTTACCCCATCCAGGTTGTCTAGTGGTCCCCTCTCACCGAATCCCAATAGCAACAGGTGTTAAATTCCTAAATATGTTACCTCATCCTGGTAGTCTAGTGGTCCCCCCTCCCTGAACCCCGATAGTGCCTGATGTTAAAATAATATGTAAGTTACTCTATCCTGGTAGTCTAGTGGCCTCCCACCCCAGCTGGTAGTGCCCACCACCCACTCCTCATCCAATCGTGGAACTCAACCAGCAACCAGCACAGCTCACTCTCACCTCTGCGGCTGACCACCGGACTGAATGGTCAGTGAGTGCCTCTACTGTATAGTGTACGCACTCATGACTATTCATGGGCGTATACACTATACAGTTGAGGTGCTCACTGACAGTTAAGTTCAGCAGCTGGGCATGGATGTGAGAGGTTGGCTGTGCCAGTTGCTGGCTGTATTCCAGGATTGGGAGGGGAGCAGGTGGTGGGCACTACCAGCTGGGTAGGGGGGCCATTAGACCACCAGGATGCGGTAACATATTTATTATTTTAACAATGGGTGCTATCGGGGGGTTTTGGGGTGGGGGCCACTAGACCACCAGGATGGGGTAACTTATTTATTAATTTAACAATGGGCACTATTGGGTTTTTGGGGCCACTAGGCCACCAGGATAGGTACTGTTTCTATTATCGGGGAAGGGGGGATGCCTGTGCTGCGTGAACTGCACTGGCTGCCGGTACAGTGGCAGATCACCTTTAAGGTCAGCCCGACACAAGCAGGGACCCCAATATCTGCAGGAGCTCCTTACTTCCTACTACCCCCACTGCTCACTCCAATCCACTGATGAGGGATTGCTAGAGATTCCCAGGGTTTGTTTAAAAACATCTGGGGCACATCCTTTTTCTCATGCTGCACCCACCCTGTGGAAATCTCTACCTCGTTGGTTAAGAGAATGCCTGACCATCATGAGTTTTAAATCTGATTTTAAGACTTATTTGTTTTATCAAGCTTTTTCTGTATGATTTGAATTTATATTATTTTGTTTATACTGTATTTTATTGTAAAGTGCCTTGATAATCTGAAAGGCGCTTAAGAAAGAAATTTTACCTTACCTACATTATCTTACCTTACCACCTGCTTTTACCACATGGAGCCTGTGGTAGACCCTTCTCATGTGCCATGTATTTGCTGCAAAACAGAGGGTGCTGCATGTAGGGGGACTTAGGCACCGGGACCCCTCATGTACCTGAATCTGGTGCAGGGTCCCCAGCGCAAGCAGCTGTTAGTTGCCGCAGCTTGCATTGATCTAAACCCACTTTGAGAATCGGGCCCCATAAGTGGTGTACACTGCCATAATGTAGTATATGTATTTAATTGCAGTCTTCACCCTAGTAGTAAGTTTTCATTATGTGTTGGGGTTGGATGGTGGCTCTCTTATACTTCAGTTCTATTGTTCCCTCTCTTCTTATGGAAGTCATGCCCCTGTATGCTATCAGTTACACATTGCAGTCAGTCATTGCTACAGTCTGTCTCTGTCTGTTATCAGTCATCACCACTTTCTGTCAGTCAGTACTCCACTCCATTTCTGTGTTCACCGCCTGTAGAGCAGTATTTTTTGGCTCCCTCCTAAGGTACCTTTAGCCTAAAAGAATGATGTTCCTGCATCACCTCCAGGGGTAGAACACCCCTCAAGTGGGTTTCTTAAACTTCACAGTATCCTGACCGGGTGGTAGTCCCCCATAGGACAAAGAATGTGAATGGCCAAACTATCCACCTGTAACAGTCAAACAACATATTTATTCAACTACATTCAGATTATTAACAATGTTGTGCAAACATAATGCTTCATTTAGTTGTGTAGGCCATTGATCTGAGTTATCTGTTGAGCTAGAGGCTTGGAATTTTGTATTAGTATGTGCTATTAGATGTCATAAAGACATGTTAATTATCATGACATTTGGGTGTATTGTTTCCAGTTTATATGGGCTCAAAGTCTGCCATTTTATTTTTTAAGGGGATTTTGCAAAAATATTTATCCACTTATGACCTGACACCTTTGGCAGTAGATAATGAAGGTGCAATTTAGCATACATAAACTTTTTGAAAGGGTCAAGAAACTATGAAGTATGGAGATATTTGATTTAGTTATTTATAGGTTGTAGGGTTTTATAATTTAACTAAATGATTATTTGTTAAATTTTATGAACAATTTCAAAAAATGTGGATATTTCTAACTTCCCTGTCATTGCAGGAAAAAAACTTGAGCTTTGGTATGCATATCCAGTGTCAAATGATGCTGATATCTAATAGCTCTGGAGAAATTTGGTTTAGTAATTTAAAATTTACAGTGGAAATATCACAGGTTCTTATTGCTAACTTTTTCTCAAACATTCAAGTCAGAATATCAGGTAATGCCTCCAGAATTCCGCTTGTGACACTTAACATTTGGAAAGCACTTATCATCTATGCATTTTATAAGCTGAGATGAGCTCCTTGTAGCCCAGGGGGTGAATTTTCAAAGTGGATCTGTCACAGCGAGGGGGTGGATTTTGAAAGTGGATATGTCACAGATTTGTCAACCTTATTTTCAATGTAGACTTATGTCCTCATTGGTACACCAGAAAAAAAAAGCTGTTCTAGAAGTGCTTGATCAGTGTCTGATCATCAACCACAGTTTGTCATAGTACTGTATTATCATACATGTCAGTAACCATAGGCCATGTGATTTGCCTTTTATTATTACAAATATTTACATTTTTTGTTGCCGATGTATTTGTTAAGTGATGCCTTAAAGTGCACCAAGGATTCATTCAGTACTACCTTGCTTGGTAAACTATTCCAGGTGTTTGATTCTTTGATTGAACCAAGCTTTTCTCTTTTCAGTCCTATATAATGCACCTCATAAATGGTAGCAATGGAATCTGCTTCCCCTTTCTGATTGTTTTATTTCTAGTCCAATGCATTCCATAAGGTCTTTATTTTGTATGGCTCTAAACACCAGGCATAAATCCCACCTAAGTCTTTTGTATTGTAATGAGTAAAGATCTAACTTTATCAGACTCTCTCCATAAGGTCTGTTTGATAAAGTCCTGATTTTTGGGGTAACCTTCCTCTGGGCACTTTCTAGCAATCTGATGTCATACTTTATATACATATATAAAGTTCTGCTGTTATACTTTGTCCTTTACTTATGTCAATAAATTACACAATGGGCCCCAAACCCCGATTTGCATAATTTATTTATGCAATGTGCTACAAAGCATAGCACATGGTCATAAACTACCTGCAGACTTTGAGAATAACCATCACAGTTCAGGCAGATGCTCCCTGATGCAGATTTGGGTGACCCTTGCTTCTAAGTCAAGAGCTTTGAAAATCCTCCCTGTAGTTCCTTGGAAGGTGACTATCTGGTACCCCTCCATTTTTATGTCTACTTTGGTGCATGTGCAAAGTGAACATATTGATTATGCTTGTGCAGTGTAGGGGTCTGTGGAGGGGTTTGCTATATAAGCTAATGGATGTCAAAATTCAGGAGGCTTGCTAGTCAAAAGCCAGTGCTGAGAAGACTGATGATTAAAGTGTTTAGCTGGATGATGAGCATAAACTTTGTATAGTATAGAGGATGCAGCCCCACCAATCACACTGGTTTTCCACCCATTAGCCAGTTAACAGGTATCGTCATCAGGCTTTGAAGATAAACATCAAGCCTCTCACTGTGTGTGAGTGTGTGTGTGTGTTTCTCACATTTAGTGGTTTCTGCTAGTTGCCAACAGAAGGCCTGAGAGCATTTCCTTGAAAACACTAAACATAGTTGGAAAAATACTCATCATGCAGCATCCAAATATAATAGCATCAGATATGTTACATCATGTCAATAACGAAGAGAAAACACCAGGAATAGTTGCTATAAATAACATATTGTTTATGTTCCCCTTAAATATCCCTTGATACCAGTGGATAACTCTAACAAATGTAAGATTTAGACACAATTCAGTTTATAGTTCATAAATTTTTCTGGTTTTTTTATATGGACGTTATCCTCCTATCCCCCTCCCCCCATTGGCCGCTGTGTGCTATCAACTCCCAGCCCTGTCACCCCACATCCAGGACTTACCCCATCAACTTCTTACCTCATCAAATAAGGAGGTGCCATGGATGATAGTGGTGCAGATCCTACAAGGTTGCAGCATCATCCTGCCAATGGAATTTTTTTTCTGCCAATTACTTCCCTTGAGTCAGAACTGGTAATGTACAATGATGTGCACCTAGACCGTGACAATGGTGCATTCTCTAAGTGCCTGCCTTTGGCTTTCAGTTCTGGTGATGACTATTGTGCCACATAGTCTCTGCCAGGGGCAGTCAAGCAGCAGTACATACCATCCCCCCACCACAAATGATGAGAGCTGTTGATGGATGCTTTATCCTCCTTCTGCTTGTCAACCCCCTGAGTAAAGCTGGTCCATTCCTAAACCTAGTTCAGCAGTGTGGCAGGAGGTGAGGCATCCATGTTGTAAATCTACAGTTGCTCAGATTTCCTTAGACAATATTGTTTGTGGTCCTGAAGGGGACTGAAAGGGCAACCCATTGTTTTACAGTTCTGTGATTTCACCCTTTGCAACATTCAACCAGAACAACATTTTTGCAATTATTTCCCCTTTTTCTTTATTACTGCGGAATCTGACATAAAAACAAGATTGCTGTCCTTTGGCCTTTATTTGCTTTTGCTGCTTGACTACCCATGACATCATTATACCCTGTGAATGACATCATAATTATCTCCACAGCAACAGACTGGAATGTCATAAATAGAATTTTGACTGCAGAAGTAGACAAGCAGACAGAGCAGATAGGACAAGGATCCTGATTACATGCAAATGTCCTTAGTAATAAATAATGGTAATGATTACAAAATGAAAGTGTGACATATAAGCTAAATTGTGTCTAAATAGTGTTTTTTTTCAAAGTTGTCCCAACAACATCAGGGGCTCTTTTACACTGCAAGCAAACATCTACCATTGACAAATGATTGTTTCTCTCTTTGTGTGGCAAAATAGACTCAGTCAGTAGAACTGCTTGTCCCCTGATATATTTCCTGTTCTTCACAGTGACACTCTCCTTTTCAAAGAGAGTCATTTACTGCTTTTCCTTTCAGATCTATTACATCAGAAATGCTAGAATTCCTCTTTTCTGCCCCAGTCTTTTTCTTTCCCCACTGCATCTTTCTGAGTTCCTTTAAAGGGGAAGAGCGAACACTGAGAGTGCTTCATCCATGTGTGGGAATGGCCCCAGTTTGCAATTTATGTGCAAAAACATTTTTTAGTAGATTGCATCAGGCTAATTTTGCTTACTTCTAGGCTGATTTTCTCTATCTACAAATCCATGAATCCCCTGCCAATGTCATCACAGCAGGACTGCAGCAGTGGGAGATTCAATAGCCTGCAGTGCATTTTAGAGTATTTATAATTACTGTCCCTAAACATGAGCAGTACTCCCCTCCTTCTAGGCATAACTGCTGTACATCCTAAGCATGAGACCTTCCTTGCATCAAATGCCCTTTAACTTGTCATTAAAAGTAATCCTTGATGAGCACCTATAATACGAAACACATGCAGATAAACTTATAAACTCCACTCATCTGAAGCTTGGCCTACTATACTGTACACCCCGCTTCCTTACTCCACATTCCAGAAACACCACAGCCATTGCAAGTCTACCCCCAGGCTTCCTTTACAGTACTCTACTTATCAACACTGTAAAGCCCTCAATCATAAACAGACTTGGACAAACTTATCACAGAGTAGCCTGCTTCGCTGTAGGTACCCAAGCTCATACCCACCACTATGAAATGCTTAACACTTTAGGCTGTCCTTCCTTTGATGCTTGTCACAGAGTGTGGTAATAAACTACAGATAAGGCAAATTTACAGGTTTAAAACACACCTTGGTGTGATATTTATTTTTCAAAAGTTCGAAAAATAATAAATGAAAACAAAAAAATTGCAAAGAAAATCACTACTTAACATCAGTAGTTTCTCACACAATACAGCCCTGGATTATAGAGCTCCAAAGACCCCGCTCATCTGCATTCAACAGCTTGTCTACAGTAGCAGTAGAATATCTCCTCCTCTTTCAGGGCTGAGCCCCACTGGGCAGAACTAAAGTAAACTCTGTGAAGAGGTTTTTATATCTTTTTGGTGGGATCACCTGACTGAGCCCTTTTCTATTTACAAGTCTGAACATGCTGTTTCATGTCTGAAAATGTTGTTTCAAAACCAAAGGGGGAGGGGTTATTTCAGGGGATTTCCTGGTTCAGTTAAAGGTGCAGTGTATATCTCCACAGATATTGACTCTCTATATCTCTAAGCCACGTGACTAAGCACTTTTATAAAGTATACCACATTCTCATACATAGAACCTTATACAGTAACAGGTTTATAGTGTGACTTTATGAAAATACCTTAAGGATTTCTTATAACTGTACTAATCATGGCATTATTATTGTGTTATGTGACTTCTGAATCCTTTTTCTTTAAAAAGGCTTTACTAAGTGTATTCATTCCTATTTAAAATAACCTTCATGCTTTTTGTACACAAAATACACTTATGCACTTTACACAACACCTCTCTGGGTGTTTGGCATCATTCCAGGGACTGGATGGATGGAAATGGAAAAAGAATGAAAGGAGAGAACCGGTAGGAAGTTTAGTAGGGACAGTAAAGAGCTACACTAGATGGCCAACCTAGGGTGGGGGGAAGAAGAAAAGGCATTAACTGTTGCTCAACTGAAGTTTTGGTAGCTAGGAAATAAGGAGATAGAAAAGTGGTCCATCAGTCACAGCTGAGGGTGTAGCCTAACTCCGCCACAATGCTAAGTTGGAGTTCCCATTACTAATTACTATGCACCACATTTGAACTCATCCACCTCCCCTTCCCCCAGCATCTCCAATCTGTTGATGTTGAAACTCTCCACCAGGTCCCTTCCTTCCTCCCACTATCCATTGTTAGGTCTACCTAAGACTCACTTAGCCATCGGTAGGAGATCATTCTCATTTGCAGCCCCTCAAAATTGAATAGTCTTCCAAATGGTTTACTTTCCTGTACTTTTCTTCCTCAATTTAAGAAAACACTTCAAATAAATGTTCTTTCCCCCTCCAATCTGTAACAGTAATTAACCTCTTCTATCATCTCTGGTCCTCTCTCCATACCCACCTTCCTCTCCCATCCTTTTGTTCTAATAGATGCCAGTCCTCAGCCATTTCTAAGACTTCTCCTCTTATGAACTCACTTATTTGCTAGTTTGTAAATATGTATATACATCATAGCTAGTCCATGTACTTAACAATCTTTAGTATGTTTCTTTACATGATGCTGTGTGTGCTTGTGAAGCTACATGCTCAGTACTGTATGTATATCTTTTAGACTATATTTCTGTTTACAATAATTTTAAATGTCCTTACCTCTGTACTGCTATGAATTATTAATGGATTGTGTATGTTTCCCGGGTCGTCCCTGAAAAAGGGACAACTACTGTCTCAGTGGGCCTACCCGGTCATCAGAATTCAAATAAATAAATAAATAAAAGAATACCATCCCTCTTACAACAGAATTATAGCAAACATTAATGTGTCTAATTTCTATCACTGTCATTCTGCACAGACTCCAGAACCCTGAGGGCCTTGGAGAAAATTCCTTTGGACATCTCCCAACTTAGTGTAGGAGCATCTCTAATTCAATAAATGACCTTCTCATGTCCTTGGAACATGTACTTCTTCCCTATCACTGTAGTGCCCCAAAGTAAGGGGGTAAAGGAATGGGGCACCACAGTAAAAAATTAGAGGGGTTTAGACTGCCTAGGGGTCCCTGTAGTGCTGTGGGGAAGATGGGGTATTGTGTTCTGGACCCATTGTAGTGTCCCCCCCAGAGAATCATCAGGCAGGGCACTTGGTTAAAAGAAAAAAGTTTTTTCTTCTCTTTCTCTCTGCTGCCTGCTCAGTTCCACCCCCCCCCAAAGCAGGCAACACAAGAGTGGGCACCCACGTGTCCCTGGCCAGCGCGTGGTGCCCATTTTGAGAAATGCTGCCATTGAAGGTGGCACAAGCTTAGGATTCTGGAACTAGAACCCCGAGGGCCTTTTCAAGTGGAGAGAACCATTTCTCTTGGTTAGATCATGCTGGACTGTGGAGAGAGAGATAGAGGCCTAAAGAGTGCGATGGAGACAAGGGGCTTACCTGGTAGTTGAAGCCATCCAGACAACTGCATTGGTTCCCCTCATCCAGCCAGTGAAGACTCCCGATGTCTGCTGCTCCTGATCCTGATCCAATCCTGGGCCATAGGGATTAAGGGCCAAATATTAAAATGGCTTGAGTCATATTTGACAAATAGATATCAATGTGTTCAATGTGGTACAATGATGTAGGCCCCTGGGAAACTAGAGAGAGGTGTTCCCCAGGGCTCTATTTTGGGCCCATTATTATTTAATATTTATGTTAATAATTTGGTTCATGAAACTAAACATGAGGAGGTGAGACTGTGCATGAGCGACACTGTTTTAGTGGCATCTGCTGACAGTCTCACAGGTATGATGGATTCACTTCAAAGTGATTTGTTACAAATGCAGAAATGGTTCAGTAAATCTGGTCTTCTTTTGAATGCTAAAAACACAAACTATGTTGTTTTCATTGGTTCATATAGAGGAAAAGAGCCCAAACCACAATTACATTTACAAGATGGTACAAAGATTGAAAATGTATTAACATACAGATACTTAGGGTTTCAAGTAGATGTTAGAATGACATATGTAAATCATATATCAGTTCAGGTAAAGAAAGTGAATAAAAGATTAGGGGCCCTTAGAAGAGTTGCGGGAGCTTTACCTTTGGTGGCAAAGGAGTGATTGGCAAAACAGATGCCGTTACCCATATTGGAGTATGGTTCTATAATTTACATGAATTAGACTAAAACTGCTTTAAATTTGGTTAATCAAATATATTATAGGATAGGTAAATTTGCTTCGGAAGTATTAAAATGAGCATCATTGTATAATTTATAATAAGTTAAATGGCTTCAACCTGAAGCAAAAAGAAACTATCTCTGGCTTACTATATGTCATAAGATAATTCACAAAAAGTATAACCATCCTTTGTATAAGCAATTAAAAAGAAAGATAAATAACAAATCATATATAAAGACTAGGAATCCATTAAGCAATATCCCAATGTATAGAAGCTTTAATAGACTAGGGGACAGTATGCTCCAGAATAAAGTAGCATTAAGTTGGAATGGTTTGACTGAATCACAGAAAACAAATTTAGATTTTTTTAAATTTAAAAATTAATTGTTTAATAGTTCATATTTTTTATGTATGTGTCTTAAATAATGTATGTATGTAGAGTGCAATTATGTTTGTTTGTATTAGTTTTGTTTGTATTAGTTATGTTAAATGTCAATTGTTAATTGGTAATTGTATTAGAATCTACATGCAGGACTTTGTTGTAAACAGGACTTTGTCCTAACAAATGAATTTTCTGTGAAAAAATAAACTTTTAATCAATCAATCATCATTTTGCGGTGGAGTCCAGCAGCCTAAAAAGAGAATCCTGTCACCGGTGACCCAGTGTGGGCTCTGTATTGCACCATTTTTTATTTTCCTTGTGCCTGGTCTTAAAAGTTTAAATCCTGGTCCCTTGTCAGCGGCAGAGAAGAGCCACATCTTTAGAGAGAGTCGAGTGTCCTGAAGACCCACAAGGCCCCCTGCTGCCCACCGCTCACCTGCTTCCTTCTGCTTCGGTTACCTCCCTCTCCCAGAATACCTCCCTCTTACCTGAAGCAGCTCCTTCACCCAGGGCTGGGTCGGTGAGTCAGCTGGCAGCACAGTTGAGAGTGCTGACCACCTAAATAAATAAATAAAAAGTTTAAATTGTTTGGGTGCTCGGAGCACCACCAGAGGACCAGGAGGGAGGGCCATCTAATAAATATAAATATTCTGGGTGCAGCAATGCCCACTGGCAAGGGCCAACCATTGAGGCCCAAAGGGGAATTAATTTAAATATTTAATAAAGAGGTGGATTGGGGGCGGACCAGCCCTATCACTGACAGGGAGGCCTTGAGCAGCCTTGATAGTTAAAAGGGGCAATGTTAGGCCCACTGGTTAAAAGTAGTAATGTTAGGCCCAGTTTCCAGAAAGGGCAGCAGCAAAAGACCCTAGCTCTAAAAGGGGCAATGTTAGGCCCACTGGTTAAAAGGGGGTGGTGTAGGCCCACAGTGGTTAAAGGGGCAGCAGAAGGGCCCAAGCTCTAAGGGGGGCAATGTTAGGCCCAGTGTCTAGAATGGGTAGCAGGAAAGGCCCCTAACTCTAAAAGAGGCAATGTTAGGCCCAGTGTCCAGAAGGAGCAGCAGAAGGGCCCCAGCTCTAGAAGGGCAGCCTTAGGCCCACCGTTTCGAGAGGGGTTGCAAAGGAACCACATTGAGGAGAGGGCAAAAGGGGGCTCTGCCAGTAGGCCCAGCAGTTACGAGGGCAAGAGAGGCCCAGAGTAGAAAGGGCATTCACCCAAAAGTTCCCAAAGGGGTAGCCGGATCCTGGTATAAAAGGGACCCTCAAGAACAGTAATTCTGGGAAGGGTCAGCAAATGAAAAGGAAAGGTAATTAGCACACAGCTGTTACTTAGTGACTGTCAAGTACTGAAAATGTGTATCTGAACTGTTGTGCTATTGCAAAGTACCAAGACTGTGTTGTTACTGGGATTGTGGTTATTTGCCCCTGCAATGAACAATTGCCCTGAAATTGTGGTTATTTACACCTGCAAAGAACAATTGCCCCAGATTCTGGTAATTTGCACCTGTTCCTGGCCAATTGTCCCTGCAACAAACAATTGCCCTGGATTCTGGTAGTTTGCCTCTATTCCTGGCAAATTGTCCCTGCAATGAACAATTGCCCTGGATTCTGGCAATTTGCACCTGTTCCTGGCAAATTGCCTCTGCAACTAACAATTGCCCTGAATTCTGGTAGTCTGCCCCTGTTCCTGGCAAATTACCCCAGCAATAAACAGTTTTCTAGGTGCAGTGTGGAAGTGTATCTGCCAGCTCTAGTGCTGCCAGCACATGTGTATAGACTCAATCTTCTGCCATGATACTGTTCCATGGTGGTGTCTGCCATTCTACTCCTACGGAATCAGTCTCTACCAGGAGGAAGACGTGTTTTAACATCTTTCTTCTCCAGAAGGCACCCGCCCAGAAGATCATCAACCACGTTCCTGTCATCCGCTTAAGTCTAGTTCGCCACAGTCCCGTACATCAAAAGCAATGCAGGTCGCACCTGCAGTTTCTTGTTTTCCTTAGTTTGAAGCTAAGTATTCTGAAGTCTGAGTGCATCGCTTCCACCATTCCAGTATCATCTCTTGGTTTCTGATCTTGATGTCCCAAAGTTGGCCACCCTCAGAAGAGTGTGCTTGTCCTGGAAGAACCTTGCCTGCGTCCCCTAGTCATTCGCTGCAAGTCGAGTCCGTCAAAGCCCAGTGTGGGATGTGTCTGCTGTTTTATTGTTTTGTTTCAGTTTCCTGTGTTGACACTTCAGAATCATCCATTTTCACCTCAGATTCTTCTGGTCCCTGGTTACATTGGATATCCATCTTCAACTCAGATTCTTCTGGTTCCTGGTTGCATTGGATATCCATCTTCACCTCAGATTCTTCTGGTTCCTGGTTGTATCAGAATTACCACAGCATTGCCCAGTCCTTGGTAATCTTCCAGTGGATTCATCACCAAGTATCTTCCTTGTTGTCTTCCATCCTTGGCATTCCCAAAGTGGGTTTTGGCTAGGGGGCTTTCTGCATCTAGTTTGCTTCTGATATCCCTCCAGTGGGCTCATCCCAGGAACCTGTTCCTCTTGTTCCTTATTGCCAGCAGCCTCAGAGAGAGAGTGGGTTTTATGCCGAGAAACATGTGATCTGTCTAGAAAACCTCTCACCATCCCAGTGGCCTTAGCTATGTCTGTGCTGGCACTAATATCTGAGTGTCAGGAAATTCCTTATCCCTATCACTGTAGCTACCAACTCTACTTGACGGTGTGCACAAAAACTTCAACAATGATTGGACTTTGTATTGTCTTTGCATGGACATTGTTGTAATTGACCTGAATCAGTATTGTAAGGTCTTTCAAGGGGTAGCCATTGTATTCCGATACCTTAGGCAGTATTAAAGGTGACATAGAGTATTGTACTACTATACTTTAATTGATTCTAAGAAATAACATAGAGTATAGTGGCACTAGGCTGAGGTGCACCTCAGAACATTTCTTTTCTTTAGCATACAATTTTACTTGATTCTAAAACTTGCATTCCCAGAGAGTAAGTACCAGTTTAGTTGTTTAGTAGTGTGGTATAAGAAGTGACTGTTCATGTTCCCTAGTGTCCTATTTACCCCTCCTGTGACCGTGTCAGCCAACCCCTGTTGTTAAATAAAATCCAGCAGGCATCAAACTCATTGGATGACTCCTGCCTCTCCTTGTTGGATAAATTTCATCTATCCTAACTCATTTGGACATTGGTGCTCATCACCATCGCCGAAGCAGAGCAGAGTACCACATCACAATGAGCACAACAGTTACATTTTCCCTCTAACTGAAGTGCTTGGCTATGGATCACACTCATTCATTCCGTACTGCAGGCAGGCTCATCACCTTATTTTACCATTATTAGTATCTTGGTCTGCAATTCCCTTACAACTCACATGCTATATTAACAATGGAGAACTCTATGAAGCTAACATTATTACTACTCCAACCAATCTTATTTCTCCTCCAGCGAAGGTCTGATGCATGACTGGGCAAATATTCAAGGATATAACTTCCACAATATTGTCATGAAAGTACACAGTTTTTCAAAGACTTATGATGCAATTTCTGGTAGCTTATAGAAATATAGAAACATAGACTTTAATGGCAGATAAAGACCGCTTGGCCCACCTAGTTTGCCCATTTCCCTACCTACAGGATAGGCCGCAGATCCTAGTTAACCAACAGCCTATTTCTTCCTACCCCCCACAAGAATTGCCTTTTGTCTGTCCCATGCATTCTTGAATTCTCCCACAGTTTTAGACCCCACAACCTCCTCAGGAAGGCTGTTCCATGCAACCACTACCCTCTCTGTGAAAAAATACTTCCTCACATTGCTCCTGAGCCATCCCCCCTCTATCTTCAAATTGTGTCCCCTTGTTCTTGCACATCTCTTTTTCTGAAAGGTGCTACCCTCTTGGACTTTGTTGAGTCCACTGAGATACTTTAAAGTGTCTATCATGTCCCCCCTCTCTCTCCTTTCTCAAGGGTATACATATTAAACTCCTTTAGTCTCTCCTCTTATGGCTTCTCTTGCAGACCCTGCACCATTTCAGTTGCCCTTCTCTGGACTGCCTCTATCCTGTCTATGTCTTTGCAGAGATGTGGTCTCCAGAACTGGATGCAGTACTCCAGATGGGGTATCACCAACTGTCTATACAGAGGGATAACAACTTCCTGTTTTCTGCTGGTGATGCCTCTCCCTATACATCCCAGTACCCCCCCAGCCCTCCCAACTGCCATCTCACATTGCTTGCCAACCTTAAGGTCATCTGATATGATTACCCCCAGGTCCCTTTCCATTTTTGTTGTTGTTACTACCCCCCCCATTGTGTACTCTTCCCCTGGGTTTTTGTTTCCCAGGTGCATAACATTGATATCCTTTAAGCAAGAGATTTAATAGTACACACACACACACACACACACACACACACACACACACACACACACACACACACACTCCTTTTAAGGTCTATAAACCAGTCAAACTTAGTGGCACTGCATTCTCTAGTTTTAAAGTTGCAGGGCCTTATAATTTTAGCATGGGGACATACAGATTGTCCACATTTAAAGATAGAGACTAGAAACAGCATGCATTTCCATATGACATTTGAGCTAGTTTTTTTTTATCATATTTCTATTTATCCTCCTTGGCGGAGCAGCCCCCATGATCTCCAGCAACCAGCACCCACACCCCTGGACCTAGTCATACACACAAGACACACGAACCCACACACACAGGGCTGGCCTTTCATCACTCCGCACCCTGGTTAGATGCCCCTCTCAGGTTCGGGGGTGCAGGGCACAGCCATCAGTTGCGGATAATGCCCCCAGCAATTTTCCACCATTTCATTTGTTCCTGTTGGGAACCAGACGTGCAAAGGCATCAGAGCATGTAGTGCTGATGCCTGCTGTGCTCCCCCCTTTGTTATGCATGCTACTGTAGTGAGACTGTCCTCTGCCAGTCTCCACTGCAGAGCAGTGCACTACCCCTACCCACCCCAGAGGAAGGACAGCAGTCATCGGATGCTCAATCCTTCCTCTCTCCTGCCAGCCCCTGGCAGCCTGAGTCCATTCCCCTAACCCGGGTCACTAGTGTGGTGTGAGATGTGGCATCCAGCACCTCAACCCTCAGTGCCACTGGGCTGGCTGGACTAGCTGCTTTACAGTTAGATGGAAATAACCAAATCTAAATGTTTGACTTCCTATAACTCAGCCCCCTTAAAATCTTGACAACTACTGACCCATAGATGCAGCTGAAGTACTAATACTCACAACACTAGTGACACAGATATGGGAACAAGTCTATGTCATCCGGGCCAGCTGGGAGGAGGACGATCATGCATCCCAGAAGACACTCTTCTCATCTGGGGAGGGAGGCCAGCTTGCCTTTCTGCTGTATTACACATGGGTGACTGCAAGTGACAGTGCAGAAAGATAATGGTTGCAAGGCTTTGAGAGTGGTAGGACATCAGTTGGTGCCATGCTATGTATGCATGGACATGTCTACACGCTTGCACACAAGTACCACCAAAGTCTTGTGGGTGAGGAAGAAAAAGGAAAAACTCTGACTAAGGAAGGATGAACTCTGGCCTGCTGCAGAGCATGCACCAGTGGCTTTGGCCTCTCCTTCATATAAGGATTCATACTAATGTGGCACTGTGGGAGATCTGCTGAACACACCAGGGGTGGCAAGCCATGGGGGAAATGGAGTGGTGTGTAAATTCTGGGAGACGTCTGGTGGCAGGACTGGACATGCTGGTATGAAAGGGGCCTGGTCAGTACTGAGAGCATATTCAGACCATGGAAAAAAAAGCTTGGCATAGAAGGCTTGGTACACAGACCCATAGTTCTTCAAACTTTTTAATATCTGGAGATATTTGGATAAGTAATTTTAAAATTAGATGGAAATAACTGAACATTTCATATTGACAAAATGTTCGGATACCTACTGTATAACATACCCCTTTATGGATAGGGACCAGTAATATTGTACACTTCAAGTAAATAGGACAAATACAACTTTAAACATGCCACATCTGACAAAAAAAGAGATCAGTAGTTTTAAAATTTGATGGTAATAAAATAAAATTTTAGCAGAATTTTGCAATATTTTCACAGAAACTCAGCAAAATTTGTGATACTGGAACTATAATTCCACCAGAATGCCATTGGTGGAATTTTATGTTTCACAGCTCTAACCCAGCTGATCATTCTACTGCACTAAATGTAACATGATTTCAGTGGATTTATGATGTCATTTGTAAAATACACACACACTGCAGAAGATCTCATTTTTCACTGTGTGAGTGGACTGCTGGGGAGGGGCTTTGTGAGGAATTATAATATGGCTATAAAAAAATCCAGTAATCTGATTGGCAGAGGAGCTCGGAACCCAGTGCTGGTATCCCATGACAACGGCACTGCAGGAAGATCCAATAGCCTCTTCACAAAAAAATCAATAGTACCAGCCATTCCTGACTGCCATCACAAATGTGGCTGTCACCTTTACTCATTAAAAACCTTCAACTATGCCCTAAAAATAAAACTGTCTTAAATTTTTAGAAAATGGGTAAAAGTAATTCCACCTTCTGATTGGCTGAGGCACTTCTCTAGCTGGGCATTTATCAGACAACAGATGCCCGGCTATTAAAAGTACCAGCCCAGCCAACCCCATTACCAGAATCATACTGCCCAGCCTGATCTGTAATTGGCTAAACCCCTCGCATTTCGTTTTTAAACGTCTGCCATTTTTTCTCTCGCTTAGCGAGAGACGCTGACAAACAATGCCGTAGATTAAAACTACATCCTAGATGGTAAGCACTGCCTGTCTTCCTTATTGTCAGAGCCCCCCAAAAACTCTTGTAATCCTTAAATTTGTTCTTTGCTGCTGCTTCATTTCACCTCCCTCGATCTGCACTTCCCGACCTTTCACCTCAGGTGCTGCTAGCTGTAAATCTAACAACCACATTGTGAGTCCTACTCGAGGCATATTCACCAATTGCATCGCAATACATTAAAACATAACAAAATAAATAAATAAATAAAAGCATAACAATACTGATATAGAACTCGGAGAGTGTGGGGGGGTGGAATTCAAACACGCTGCTTCTCTACTCCACCCCCGTACTTCCAGGTAACACTGTCAGCTTTTGTCCGCGCTGACTGATAATGATATCACTCTCCCAACTGTAGTCCCTTGCCCTGTTCTCCAAATCTCAGTCCCCCCGAAAAAAACTGCCCAAACTGGCAGTTGTTACAGCGCTAAGCTCTTTCACACTCTTTCCCTGCCTAGAAACAGAGGAGCCCAGCTGAGCTCCTCACGTTTGAAAACTGAAGACTGCAAAAAGTACAGGAATCTACTGTAGCCACCTGTTGCTCCAGAGCCATCTTCTTTTTTTTCTGCAGCTTCCTCTACCTCACTGTTCAGCTCCCGACCTCATCATCAGAGTCTATGTGATAATGGCGAACACCTAAAGGTGATCACCATTATCGCTCAATCAGAGTGCCAAACACATTTTCAGCACTCTGGCAACCCTGGTGCACCAGAACAACGGCGCCAGGACAGTTTTGTATTGATTTCTGTTGGAGGGGGCTGCACACCCCCACACCCCCCACTCATGAGGGCTTCGCCCTGCGCACCCCCCTACTTAAGGATTCTCAACTCCGGGGAGTGTTGGGGGGTGGAAAGCAACACAAAAAATAATGGTTCGGGTGGGCGCATAAAAATTGCACCAGCGCCTGGACTCAACCTGGTGCCTCAGCCACCCCAGCCAGTAGCCAATCCCTGATGCCATGATGCAGCTCAGCCAGCAACCCCAGTCCCACCCCTACAGCCTCTCCTCCCTTCTAGGCCCATGCTCGCCGTGTCGGCTAACAACTTCCCCCATGCATCGCATCTCTTATAGGTGACATCATGTCGCCTAGTTCACCTAGTTCACCCAACCCTGATCCGGTCGCCCTACCCTCCCAATGCTGTGAGTGGATTGCACAGGGAAGGAGTCACTGTAACAGATGGCGTCCTTCCTCATGCACCCACTTCACGGGTTACCTCATCATCATGGGGAGTGAGGGGAACAAATAAATACAGGGGTGGGGGATGAGTCAGTAAACTAGGGCAACTTTTTTTTTTTTATTAAACTAGAGAGATAAAAGTCCCTACTTCAAAGTAAGAAAAAACAAATTCATCATTCTAAAGCAGGTGGAGGAACTATTTTATTACAAAACTTGTGTTAAAAATTTTTTTATTAACTTTTATTTTATTAAACTTATTTTTATTTACAATGCTCATTTTCTAAGTGCAATAATACCCTCCAGGGTGGGTGGTATTGGGCTATAGTGGACCTTCCAGGGGCTGTAAGGCCCTTCGCCTGCGGTGTCAGGCCTCATTACCCCCATGGGTGGTCCGGTATAGCCCAATACCACCCATTCTGTTGGGTATTATTGCATACACAGATAAAACAAAAGCTCTGGTTCCATCTAAGGCCTTCTGTTGTGTGCTAGTGGGAGAAACATTCTGCCAGCAGAACTGAGCAGAGGTTTGAATTCTTGCATTCTATCTATAGTAAATATTCCATCTCCTGAATGCTGCCAAGACAGAAAATAAACAAGACAGAGAAAAGGGAGGGAACATTATAAAGAAGAAGAAAGAAAGATGAGTGAATGGGTAAAAGGGGGTGGGTTGGGAACACTAGAGAATTTAAGAGCTAATTAAAAATAAATGAATTTTGCTGTACATATTTAAACCTGAGATGGTATGTCAATGCAGGGATGTTCTTTGGCTATTTAAAAAAAATCATAAAAATGTTTCTCTTTTGATTTGGTGTATTTCTTCTCCCCCTCCCCTCCCAAAAAAAAAACACATTTTGGACCCATTTTATAATTATACTAAGGCACTCCAGGGTGTACATTGTGGTGGATAATGGAACTTCTCGGGTGGTTGAAGTGAATGCATTCAGTGATGCCTCATGCTACACCAGAGATGTACCACTATCCTACCACACTGCATACCCTGTCATACCTTATTGATTAATTTTTTTTCCTATTTGTTAGGACAGTCTTCACTCCTGTGAAAAGAAAAACAAGGAAACACAGAAAATAACCATATGGATGTCTCTGCTGCAGCATGAATGATCCCTATAGGGACACTAAATGGACTGTCAATGTTAATGTGTACAATTCTGCAAAGTGAAAAAATGAGATAAAAGCAGGAGTATAAAAAATATCGCTAAGCTCAAAGTAATAAATCAGCTATCAAAAAGTCAATGCAAGCACTTTGGAGGGATGCAATAAAACTCTTGAAGAGACTATTTTATCTCTTTTTTATGTCTAAATTAAGTATCATAAAGTTATTAATTACTGATTTATTACTTATGTCTATAGCTTAATCATTAAAGTCTTGTTGGATTTTTTGATAGGCATATTATAATCGCAAGAAGGCACTCCAGGATGTGCATCATCCCTGAATAATGTCACACCTAGCATAGCAGAATCATTCAGCCTGCAGCCTCATGCTTCAACCAACCGTAGGTGTGATGTTATTCAGTGATCATGCACACCCTGTCATGCCTTATTGCTTAATTGGGTGGTGAGTAGTAGAGGATCTCTGTTTTCCATCAGTGTTGTATATTGTAGTTATGGATGGCCGGGCAGGGCAGCAGTAACAAGTGTTATAGTACAAAGGGTCTGATCTTTTGGGGAGGGTGGCTGAGGGATATTCTTTAGATTTTCTGCCTGAGAAACTTTCTTGCTTTTCTCATTTTCACTATCTTTCAATTTTCCATCTTCTGCTGAAGTGGACTCCACTCTTTAGGGTCACACGTATCATCACCCCTTGTTATTGGTGTAACTGACATCAGACTATTAAACTCATCTTGTTCGTCATCCTTCACTCACACATCTGCTTCCTCATGACCTTCCTCCTCTCCTGTTTCTTCATTGGCTCCTCATTTTCTCATACATTTTCTCCCTGCTCCTTCTTCTTACATTAATCATGTTGTTTCCCCCCTAATTTCTTCTCCTCCTCCTCATGTGCTCCCCATATCACTACATCTAACTATTTTGCCCCTTCTCTGACATCTTCACATCCATATCTTCCTCACACTGTGGCTTAGTCTTGTCTCCAATTAACACATAGCTGAGGCCCCAGTTCAGAATCATACATATCCCCCAAAATGCAGGACAAGATACAGATCTATAGTATTTCACCTTTTAAAATGGATTGAAAAAAAAAGCAACCAAAAGCCATAAAATTCATTGGTCCAAAATGATCACATGACTGTTCATTTATGCCCAGCACACTGAAATTTCAAGCCCTAAACTACATTCCCTATCATATAAAACTGCGTGAAATGTACACAAATCACTAACTTATACTCCTTCTTAAAATTAAAGGGCTGGATTCAGGGAGGTCCGCCGCAAGCTGCGGGAATGGCAGCTTGTGGTGACCTGCCCTGTGCCCTGGCCTGTGAACCCGATTCAGGATCGGAGTGGGTGCAGCAGTCTGTGTCCTGTGACTTGCGGTAGCTGAGCAAGGTAGGGCGCAGCACCAGAAATGTCACAGGTCATGGAACAGCAGTTGCACCGGGCAAGGGCCACCATGACACTCCCATGCCCACCTCCAAGGCCCCTTATGGTGTGGGCACCAGCCCCAAGCCCCTTGCCATGGACCACCCAGAACATGGACCCTTACCTGTCCTGGTGGCCCAGTGGTCCCCCACACCCCCAACACACACACACACACACAGTGGGTGCATTGGTGACTGGCCCAGGTGGTGAGGGAGGGCCTTGCCAGTTGCCAGCAGGGTATTGGGGGTGTGGTGGGCTTGCATTGTAGGATGGGGGCCACTAGACTACCAGGGGGTTATGGGGATGGTGGGGTATCATGCCTCAGGGCATTGGGGGGCTCACAATGTGTGTGGGGGTCTGGGCATTGGGAGTGTGCCACTCACCCTGCCTGGCATGGTGCATGCCATGCCTCAGATCTGGAGCACATGGTGGGTCCATAACCCACAGAGGTTGTGGGCTGGGGCACAGTGGCAACCTCCAGTGAACAGCAAAGACCAGTTAGACCACCTTTTTGTTGGCGTAACTTGTCTTTGACAGATGTTCACTGGTGATTTTCTCTGAATCCCATCAGTGGACGTAGTGGCCACCCTACCTAAATAGGGTGGAAATGCTGCCAAAAAAACCCTTCCGCCATGTCGCAAGGGGTTTCAGGCACATAGGTGCTGTTGAGCGCAGGCAGCCTGCCGCATGTTGCAGGCTGCCTATGTGAATCCCGTGGGGATGAAATGCAAGACGCAAGTGCGACTTGCACCATATTTTCTGATGCAAGTTGCCTTGCATCCTGCGTTGGCTTCTCTGAATCTGGCCCAAAGTTTCTGGTACCATTTTTAGAAGTGAGGTAAGAGAGAGGTTGCACCCAATTGGAATGAATAACATTATGCTGATTACTTTTGATATGTTTGACCAAATAACACCAGAAAATGGGTCGATACCTTTTTTTTTATAACAGATGACTCAACTGAACAATTAGCCAAGAAAAGAAAACTTAAATTGTGAACATATTGAAACCACGGCTCAGTCCACATTGACAGAGAGCAGTGACAGTGATCTGTCATTTTAAACTGATGTGATCTTTTAAACAAGCATGACATTTTAAAGACTGAGACCAAGAAAAATTCAGAAAATGCTGAATTTAATTCTAGTAATGCAGAACTGCTGGAAATACAAAATCCTACAACTCAGCAAGTTGAAATAGGTAGTCTGACTAATATCACATCTGAGACTGCACTGTCTGTCATCAGTGAAAGTGAATCTGTGCTGTCAATTCAATCTGCTGTCAGTTTCTGCAGTCTCCTAAACAATTCTAACATTGCTGTAACAAAAACTGCCAATTTACAGAATGAAGACTTGTTAAATGTTAAAACTGAATCTGCTGAAATAATGATGTGTAGCAATGAACAAGTGGCACTGGGCTGTCAAATTAAAAGTGAAACTACTATATGCAGCAGATATAGATGCTATAGAACACAAATTCTGGTCAGAGCCACTATGGCTGCAATATGATGTTATTGATGTTGGACATTATTATTATGGAAATATTCACATTTACAGTATCACTGCACTCTTCGTAAGGTGATAACTGAACAAGGGTGATGTTTTTATAGCTGTTGTATACCTCAAACTAAAGAAATCTTACATGTGGGCTTCCAAGATCCCACAGAATGCTGAGATGATAGGCACTGCAGAAAGGGGGAAGGCACAACTGAAGCAACATCTCACAGAATGCCAAACTTTTAAGCACTGGAGAAATGGCATCTCGCATTGTCAAATCTGTCTACAGAAATCAAACAGTGTCAACCTAACATTGAAATTGCTCTTTTAAATATGTTTAAGAACATACAACAACATTTTTCACACAAGTCTACTTATTGAGACTAAACCTGTTTTTACCTTAACACCATTTGCTTTCATTTTTAACTGTTTATACTCTGTCTTGTAAACTAGGAAAAGAGAACATATACCTTGTATGTTTGGTGATCAGATTAATGACAATTAGAATAATTTGAGGTTATCTCTTGTACAGAACATTTAATGAAGTCCCATTCAGTGTGAATAAAGGAATAATGCATGACAGGATGTGTGTCGTGCTGGAATAACGTCACGCCTGGAGTGATTAGGCACGAGGCCGCAGGCCGAGTGCGAATAATCACCCCAGAAGTGACATTATCCCAGCACGACACACACCCTGGAGTGCATTATTCCTATTATACAATGGCTCATTGTTATACAGAATAAAAAAAAAAAATTTAAAGATGTTTTTGTGTGGAAAAATATTTTTGTTTTTTAAGAGAAGATGAAACAAGCAATGGAAGGATCCATAAAACAATCAATGGAAGTAGAAGGATCCATAAAACAATCAATGGAAGGAGAAGGATCCATAAAACAAGCAATGGAAGGATCCATAAAACAATCAATGGAAGGATCCATAAAACAAGCAATGGAAGTAGAAGGATCCATAAAACAATCAATGGAAGGAGAAGGATCCATAAAACAAGCAATGGAAGGATCCATAAAACAATCAATGGAAGGATCCATAAAACAAGCAATGGAAGGATCCATAAAACAAGCAATGGAAGGATCCATAAAATGCTCATCTGCAGGTTCACAGTGAGGCTGAGACTAGACTCGTGATGTTATGCTGGATAACATCACACCCGTGATGTTATGCTGGGATAACATCACGGGTCCAGCCCAAGACTGACCAATCAGAGTCCAGATTTTTTTCTTGCCATTGTATAATTAGGGTTAATGTATTTGTGAAGGAATGGACACTGGCAACCAACTAGGCTCCATGGTGTAGTCAGGCAGGGAAAACCAGAGCACACAAGCTGGGTATATGGGTCTTTTATTGCTGACAGATTTTAAGATTCTATGCTTGCTACATCAAAAAAATATATTGAAAATTAAAATGATACACAATATACCTAGCATAGCCTGCTCCCATAATCCAAAATGGTTTCTTTAGACACCTGCTGTACATTCTCAACACTTTACCCATGTTTTTATTATCCACACAAACCTCACTGGCACCAGTGTATCAATTATTTCAATGTTTTTTTTCTTTGCAGTTTTCTAACTTGCTTTGCTCTTTTCACTCCAATCACATCCCTTTCTTGTCCTTATTACTAGTATGAAACAACTCCTCTTTCCCTGAAGAAGTTGCAGTTTTTACACATGCAGGTTAATTTCCACATATTATTGGTGTGCAACAACTCCACTTTTCCTGAAGAAGTTGTACTTTTTTACAAATGCAGGTTAATTTCCACATATTATTGGTATGCAAAAACTCCACTTTTCCTGAGCAAGTTTTAGTCTTCTACACTTACAGGTTAATTTCCATTGGAAGGTGTATGGAACCTGAGCTGCTTCTGCCAGCCCCACGCACTACACACACACACACACTGATACTGCAATATAAATATAAACTTTTCTTACTAAAGCATTTACAGACCAAGTCAGTTTCTTTGAAAAACTGTCAATTTAGTTTTTTTGGCAAAGATTCTTCACATGACTTTTAACACCAGTCCTAAATAAAAACAATCCTAATGGACTTACGCAGTTCCTATTTGGTATCCTCCAGCAATATCCTACAGGATTGTTTGAGTTGACCTTCTTTGCCAACATCCCATAATCAGGCAGCATTAGTTATAAACACAAACACTTTTTTATATTTTACAAAGAGCAATTGCATGGGGAGGGGATCTGCATTGCCTTCAGCCAGGAGGAATCCCACAGCTGTAGGGGCAGCAGGCAGGTAAAAGCGAATGTCCATAGGCAGTGGCAGCAAAGAGACAGTACATGCAGAGCATGGGTATTGAAGGGCGGGTGGAGGACATGAGATCCTGCACATTGTTCTGACAGCCGCAGCTGATTTGCTCCTTCTGTTGGCTAGTCCTTCTTCCTGTCCAGGTCCGTGTGAGAGGGATACCATGTTTGTGTTTGTATATGACTTCTGTGTTGTGTCTGCATGTGAGCAGTGAGTGTCTCATCACATCAGTTTTTGTGGCTTTTCCTACTGTAACCTTTTCTTTGTCTAGAGACAGACATGCCCTATGACATTGCTGTCATGGCAAGAAATGCTGCTCCATGAAAACCCACAAAAGAAAAAAATTGTAATTACAAAAGAAATGAGTGGCAGTGCTACCAGTGGTCACTACAGACATATGCCCAGGGCAGTCCAGAGCAAACAAAATAGTGCAGTGGGAAGGAGGGAGGAAGCAACTATACTGTACTGAATGGAAAAGATGCAGAGAGATGTGGAAGGAAGGAGACAGCTGTCGTGCATTCACATTCATGTGCTACCAGAGCCCCCTTCTCAATGTAATTGCAGTATGTCATGCATAGCTCTCACTATGCAGCTGTAAAAATGTGTGTGATTAAGAGAAAAAAAAACTCAGGATGTATAAACAGTAATATTAAGTAAATAGCATGTAATTTCACACTAATGTGATTGTCTCTAGTTGTACTGTATGCAAATTCAGTAGTTGTGTGTAAAAAAAAAACACAGTTTTGTTTTCACTAGTACATGATGGCTTGATTGACAATGAGTGAACCTGTCATATGAAATCAGATGCTAGGATATGCAAAAGATTTTCATTTCATTTCACTGTCATGCAGAGCATTGCAGATAACATATACAGAAATAAGCTGTGTCTGAAGTACAGTAAAATACAGTATGTCACAGTAATTTCTGCAAATTGAAACAAGTTTACAAACAAGACTATCTAATCTTATCTTTTATATCAATCATATGTCACATATGTCACATGCATAGTGATAGACACCCACAGTAGATGCAAGTAGTAATGACAGTAGTGTGTCCTGTAACCACTTCCTTTTTCCATTAACTGTCTGACATAACATTTATAGTGCAGAGCCATTTCTCTAGAAGCAGGGTTAGTCAGCAACATGCAGGCAGTCAGCTTTATGAGTGGGATTTCTGGCAACCTGCTCCATTATAGTTTTTCATTAAAAACATGCTGTAGAATGAGAAATATTCAACGTAATTTTATTTTTGCTGTATTCACAGGACAACAGTCTCCAGTGAAAATAATGTTACAGTGAATATTTGTTGTTATACCCTCCAAGCTCTCTGGTTGTAACTCGATTTAAATACACAGTTCCTGTACCCTGCCAGAGGAGTTTAACGTTTACTATTTTACCATAGTATTTTATCCTTTTCTGTGCATAGCATTGGTGCAGGTGGAACAGGTGGACTAATAGTGGAGCAATGAAACAGAAATGCAGATAAAATGTTGACCAGACACTGAAAACCATGTGGTCCCAGGGGTGTGGCTTGGCCAATGATGATGGCTGCAGGGTTTTAGCTGAGCTCCTTTACAGCACCAATATTATTTGGTAATGACTATTTCTACTGTGTGCCCTGTTATTGAAAAATTGATATTCATTAGTCCTCATCAATGGTTTCTCAATGATCACAAATGAAACAGACAACTCTGTCTTTTGAACCAGCAATGGGTGCTATAAACACAGCAGATCCTGAAAAAGACAGGACCAGGGCAAAAAGCATGGCAACAGCTGACTCTTTAGCAGCAGTACCCAGCATGATTACTAACCTACAAGCAGAAATGAAAGTGAGGTTTACAAATGTCACTGCACCAATTCTGCATCTTCCAAATATCATCTCTACCCTGAGACAGCTGTCATTGCCATGAGGAGTGACAAAGCTGAAAAAGGGATCAGTGAACACAAGGATGTAGTGGCTGATTTTTTTTCTGAATGAAACAAACCTGCTGGAAAATGTAAAAAATGGACAATCTTGAAAACAGATCAAGATGATCCAACATCTGAATTGTGGGGCTACTGGAAGGTCTGGAGTGAAAGAGCCTGGAACAGTCTGTCCATAAATGGCTTGTTTTACAGCTAAGTATGGGCCTTAAAGTATTGTCTTTGAAGGTTGAAAGTTCCCACAGAGTACGTCCCAAGCCCAGAACTTGAGACCATCTGAGACATTACTTTATCAAGTACCTGTGCTTCCAAGATAAGAAAAATGTACTCCATGTGGCTAAAGCCCAGGTATCCATTAAAATAGATAATGGGTCAGTCTTTGTGTTTCAGGACTATAGACATGACTTGCAAACTCGCTGCCAACAGTTCTTGGGAGTCATGTTGAAGCTCTATTCCATGGGATGGGATTTCAACCACCTATACCCCTCCAAACCCATGGATCAATAAACCAGGGCAGCCTCTGGGATTCTTCACTTGTCCAAAGGATGCTGAAGATTTTGTTAATGTGGAAGAAGCCACTAGTGAGGGTCGATCAGGGATTAGATGCACTGCACCTGCAACCTAAGTGTGTTCTGTATTATGTACTTTAAAAAAAACTGTCAGTGTCTGATTCCTGATCTTTGCTTCATACAAAGTGATGCTTCTAAATGCCCCATTACTGAATGAGATAATTTTCTGTGTTATGACTTAGACTTAGACCTATAGGAGTATTGTCAGGTGACTATCTTGCCCATTTCCCACCACTAGAACTGCTACACACCCCTGCTTTGACCGGCCTATGACTTTATGCACAACCCTCTACTGCCGCACAATATTGTACTCCCTTCAATTGATTCTAATCTAGTGGCTTGTGATACAAAGGTTAAAATCTGTAACTTCTGTGCCCCCTTTCTACAGAAACTACCGACTGGTCAACCGGTCTGCTAATTGCTTTGCTAGCTGAATGGAGCAAAGCCTTGCATTCCACCACAAATTTATCGGTGCTGACTGGGAAAAGGGGGAGGCTGGTTATTCATCCTACAAGGGAACAAACCTTCCCAGCATTCTTGGACTCAAAATTGACTTCGTTCAGACATATATATATATGTAAAAGATGCATTATGATCACCCTGGGGTCATTTTAAGTGGAATTTGACTTGGGTTTCGGGGGGTGGGGGTGATCATGGATGGTGTGGCAAGTGACCTCGTGTAGGGCATCTGATCACATTTCCAAGGCCAGCCTCAATCCTTACCTCTACAGTAATCCATGTGGCAAGGATTGGGTGGCCAGCTTCTATGTTATAGTGCTCTTGCTCAGTTCAGCCACCACAACTGTCATTGCCCATCAGTTACATGGGCGTGTTATGGGGAGGAGATTCTCACAGAGCTCTGATTTAAAGCACATATTATATTCTGCATAGGGTGGCTTTCTTAACTTTGACACCATTTTGAGCTGTCAGTCTGGCGTGGTGTCATAGGCATGGTACTGCACAGTTGGCAACCTGGATCTATGGCTCCATTTTTTCACACACTAATCATATAACACGATGAATACAACTGTGATGCCGCTGGTCAGTTGGGTCCCATGCAAAGACCATGCAAAGAGGTGGAGGAACGGGGGGTGGATGATAATTATTACTGGCTTGGGTGAATCCCCTGTGATTTGTGTTGGTTACTCATCACAAATTACATTAATACTTATGCACAAGAGTGGGCCAGGCTACAACTGGAGCTGTGAAGGAATGTTAGGGCTTGAACAACTAGTTTGCTTCCTCTCAATCGGCACCACTCCCTGGAGAAGATGTGAGCAGCTTACCTATTTATGCAGTACTTGTGTCGAGCTTGTGTAATCTACAAATTCCTGTAGCTCCATCCGAGTGCCTTTCCATACCATACTTTCACCACAATTATGCCAATCTCTACTTAGGCCTATGGGAGAAAATATTGTCTATGATGTCCAAAACAATCCTTTTTACTATAAGATTGATATCAGGCATTGTTTTATAGATGATATATTTATGGTATGGAAAGGCACTCGGACTGAGCCACAGGAATTTGTAGATTATTTGGAGAACAGTAACCTGAATCTGAAATTTACAGTGGAATGTGATTTTACTTCTGTTTCCTTCCTAGATTTAAAAATTTCTATGGAATCTGATGGTACTTTTAGTACCAATTTATTCAGAAAGGAAACAGACAGAAATTCTATCCTGTTGGCTTCCGGTTGCCATCCACGCCATATGGTAAATAATATCCCAAAGACACAGATGTTAAGAGCTCATATAAATTGTTCCAAAGAGACTGATTATGTAATTCAAGGTAAGGATATGTGTAATAGATTTGTGACACGTGGCTATAATTCAGTGTTAGTGGAGGAAGTATATGAGGAAGCATTCAATATTGAAAGGGACAGTTTGTTTCAGGACAAACAACATATAGAAGAGATGGATCAAAGGGCTAGCTTTATAACTAAGTATTCATGACATGCCCAAGCAATACAGGACATTATCATCACAAATTGGCATATTTTAGAAAATGAACCCCTGCTTTTTGATATTGCAAAAAATAGACCTAGGATGGTCTATCGTAGGGGTCAAGATTTGAGGGATAAACTTGTCCATAGTTACCAGGGAACATTGGAGTACAAGGTTCAAAATAGAAATACTTGGTTGCCCCCTTTGCCCACAGGTAATTTTACATGTGGGAATTGTAAATTTTGCCCTAACATTATGAGAACTGATACTTTCACTACATGTAACATTCAAAGATGTTTTCAAGTGAGGGAGTTTTTCAATTGCTCTACTGAAAACATAGTGGGTCAGATATTCAAACTGTGCCCAAAAAGTGCGCAACAGCAGGAGCAAGCGCTAGTCAATTGCCCACACGCGCAACACACGCGATATTCAAACATGGAGCAAGACAAATTGCGCAAGCAGCCAATGTCTGAATATCGCACAACCTGCGCCATAGCGCAACCAGGAAGGGGAAGCTGAGCAGAGATGATGTGCCATAGCGCAACCAGGAAGGGGAAGCTGAGCAGAGATGATATGCCATAGCGCAACAAAGGCAGCCCAGCTGAGCAGTCACGAGGCGCCATAGCGCAAGCAAAGAGACCCCCAGCAGCAGAGCAATAGAACTGCACAACCAGGAAGGTAGGCAGGGGCCCACCACCCATGCCACAGATGGGCACAGGGACACACTGCAGAACCAACAATGTAACCCCACACCCCAAGCACAGCATAACTGGGGAGGGATGGAACAGCCACCGGACCATGGGGACAAGCAAAGAAAGCACGTCCCAGCCATGTTACTGCAGCACACCCACTGGCAAGCTGAGAGTGCCACACAAAGGGGGCAGACCACCCCAGTGTCCAGCAGCCCCCCCGTGTGCACAGCACACCCAGCACTGTGACCTCAAGACACCACCCATGTGCAGTGACCAGTACTGCAGGAATTCCCAGGCCCCCCCGCCGGCACACTGCAACCTCATGAACTACAGAACTATACAAGCCAAACCCACCATGAGCACCCAGCAGTGGGTGGCAGCACACGGCAATACTGAGTGGAAGCCACACCCACACCAGAGACACCACCCCACACACACGCAGACACATACCCATGACCATACCACCCCAGATGCCATGCACACCACTGCAACTGAGCACCAATAGCCAGCTGCAAATCAGAGACCACCACAGTATTCATATCAAAATATAAATGTAATGAATAAGAATAACAGGAACAACAAAGCAACAATGTACATATATACAAAGCAGGGGTGGGGGTATGGGTATAAGGTAGGGGTGGGTAAGGGGCAGGGGTGAACAACCGGGAGAGGGAAGGTGGGGTGTGGCGATGGGCAGCTACCGGCCAGCAGCCTGCCCTCCTTCTGCCTGGTGCTGTGCCCGGGACCTTCTCCGGCGCCGTATCCCATGCTGCTGCATGTCCAGAAGGATGGCGTGAGAATCCATGGCCACCTGTGTGAGCCTCCGCAGTGCTCGCTCTATGCGATGCAGGATCTGGATACCTAGGACAAGGGATCCGAGTAAATGGCTGTGACTGTCCACATCCCTGAATCCCACCCATCATGCATGGCATGCAGCCAAGTGCCCCGCTCCTGTGATGGACTGCACCCACCCACAGTGACCGTGCACAAGACATGCCCAACCAGGCAGCAATAGCCATGCGTACCACTGCACTCACACACCACCCATTTCCATCACAGCACAACCAAGGCTGCCCAGTGACGTGGCTATGTGGTGGGATGTTAGTGCCACAGCCATGTGCCCAGTGCATGCATGGACCACCAGTGACGCACACACACATGCAGTACCACTGGACAGTGATGATTGTCACATGTTGTGTGCATGGTAGTGTAGTCCATGGATGGTGGCCGTGCCCCTCCCTCAGCATGCAATAGCATCCATGATGTAATGACACTCACCCTCATCAAGCTGCTGCTGGTGCTGGTTGCTGCGGCTGCTGCTGCTGTGGCTGTGGCTGCTGCTGCTGCTGTGGCTGTGGCACACCACCTCTGCCAGCCACCCCGGCACCGCCATCCCATGCCTCAGCCTGGGCCCGCCTCCGCTCCTCCATGCCTGTGGGAGACAAATGAAGAGAAACACATCAGTGAGATCCCAAAGCAGACAGCCCCTTGCCCCATTGAGTGTGCCTGCCCACACAACCAGACCCAAACAGCACACACCTGCAAACACCTTCACAGCAAACCATAGCCCAGCCCATCCCCATGTGCAGGTCACATTACACAGTGTCACCCATGTGGACAATACCGGTGCATACACAGCACACCCACCTGGCCTAGGCAGAATGCCCCTCCTGGCACGAGACCTGAGGCACTCCAGCAGAGCATGCTCCCTCCTTTGCAGGTCACTATAGCAGTGCCTGCACTGCTCAGGAGTTCTCCTCCACCCAGTGGCCTGCTCTAGGGCAGTTGCCACCTGCTGCCACACATGGGTGCATGCCATCTGCAGGGGCACTCCCTCAAACAGTGTCCCATGGTGTGGCTCCACCACAGCCACCAGGTTTGCCAGCTCCAAGGCCCCCCACTGTCGAGCTCTCCTGCATGCCATTCCAGAGTTATACAGTGGCAATATGGCACTCTGCAGTGCGGCAACCCCATGTGGAAATGTTGCGCTATACAAGTCCATGAGTCCCTAGCGCGCTGTTCATACAGCGCCGTCGGTTCACATCATGCTGTCACTGAACAGCGCGATAGAGTCGTGCACATGCCAGACGTACAGTGCCAGGGAGCAAAGGTCGGGCACAAGGTCATGGGTCAGTGGCGAAGGCTATGCATTACGCCATAGGATCGCTCATCGCCCCGCGCTGACATTGGTCACCTGTGTGCCAGTGCCACAGTGGACTATTGCACAGTTGTGCCACAGCGCCATTTGCGACCAGCGCCCGAGCGCCACTGGCACAATGGTGGCTATGTCCGAATTGCTGATCGCGCACAGCACATCATCAGCGCTGGAGACGCCCGCGTAAGCTACCGGCATGCGCACGCGTGTACTACGAGTCACAGAAAAGCGCCATTGGCTCAGCTGGCTCAACCGTATTGCGCAACTTGCAACGGCGCGATATTCAGCCGACACATGCAAATCATCTGATCAGCCATTCAAAGGCGCAGTGGCGTGATTTGCATCTCATTACAGTTGCTCCATTCCTAATTTGCATGCATTGCGCTATAAATATGCGACAGTGGACTGCGCTGGCCAGATTCGGGTACTGCAGGTGAGAGGTGAGTTGCAAGCTGTGTGATGTTCCTGACAATGGTCATGGGATAACGCTGTAGACTGCACAGTGACAGGTGTCCACTTCCACCCATACAGACCAAGATGACCGAGCAAAGACCAGGTGAGGATGAAGATGTTGGGTGAAAGAGGAGGCCCAACTTCACCAAGTCAGAGACAGAGGCACTCTTCTAGGCCTACCTGGAAGAGGAGCCACTACTGAGTGGATGGTGGAGCACCCCTCAGGCCCGTGCTGCTGCATGGGAGTGGGTAGCCCATGCGGTAAACCTGCATGGAAGCCACCAGCACTCCGTGCAGGAATGCAAGAAAAAGATGGGGACAGACAGGAGATGGGTCAAAGAGAAGGTGGCAGCACTCAGGGTGGCACTCGCTGCCACAGGCGGTGGCCAGCCAGAGGTGGCAGAGCTGACCCCGGCGGAGGACCGTCTGGCTGCATCAATGCAGCGTAGTACTATAGAGGGCATACCAGGAGGTGGATTCCAGACCGGTGGAAGACCATCACTGCACGGTATGACATGGTGGTGGTGTTGGGGGGGAGGTTGATCACATGCACTAACATGTTCTCACTCTCTGTTACAGATCCTGTTCATCTGCAGGGGATGGTGGTGGTGGGACCATGCAGTGTGGAAGACCTGCCAGTGTTGGTGGAGGGTCCATCCACCTCTGCTGCCAGCTGGCATGCACTGCACCACCATGCACGCCTGGCTGCCACCTCTGTTGTCGATGAGTCAGGTGTGGGGGGTGCACAGCCTGTGTCTCAGCAGTCTGGCATGCGAGCATGCCAGCACGCTGTGACTGTGGCTGTTGCACGAACCTGCACCATTGATGATGCAAGGACTGCAATGGGCAGTGACACATGTGTGTCTCACAACAGACACACAGCAGGCCAGCACATGCCCTTGGACCTAGCTGGTTCCAACGTGTGTGCCAGCACGTCAGCACAGTCCCAGGCTGTGCCTGTCAGCACCGGTGGGGCAGCACCGGTGGCTGTGCAGGTCTCTGGCACTGTTGCGGCCACAGCAGTAGAACGAGTGGTCCCTGGGCCACAGCAGTTGGAGGGACAGCAGCAGCAGTCACCCACAAGATCTGGGGGTACAGGGTTCAGTGGTGGCACATGCACACCACCTGTTGACTTGCCCACACCTGGTCCTGGTGAACAGCACCCACCCTCAAGGGGTGTTGAGCATCAGGCCCTTCCATACCCTGGGGGACAGAATGCCGATGTGGCACAGGACCCATTGGACTAGCACACCTGCCTGCTGTGGGCATCCGTAGAGCAGCAGATGCAGGTTGCAACGTGCGTGGAGGCACTGTGCATGGCTGTGGAGTGGAACAGCAGGGACAATGCATTGATCCTTGCAGAGATGGTCAGACTGGCGGAGGATGTGACCACCGCCATTGACAGGCTGACCCAGGCAGTGGTCTCTGTCGTGGCCACATTGGGCACACAGTCAGGTGCCCCTGTACTGCACACCCCACACAGTACGCTCTCCACTCCCCATTCCCGGCGTCATGCGACACCCAGACTGTCGACGCCGGGTTCTGCTGTGGGCATCCCGAGGACACCTGGTGCAGGTATGTTCGGCATGCTGCACACCCCTGTGCGGATAAGGTCGCGATCGCACAGTGGGACCCCTGGTGGTCCATCGGTGCCACTCCATGTGGCCCATGATCAGTCTGCCAGTGCTGCTGGGACACGGCGGGGCCACCCACACATCCGAGGTGGCCATGGCACAGTGCGACCTGAGTGACCTGTCTCCCATTGAGGGCCCTGTCTGATGCTGCCCTGCGTGCAATGTGTGTCATGGTGGGCAGTGCACTGGTGGGTGCCCTGCCCAACACGCCGACACACTGACCACCTGCACACCCACCTGACTGCTGTCCACAGGTGCGTGTGCATGATTATGCCTGCATTGTACTTTACACCAAGTTGCAAGGGTGCCCAGCATCTGACACACGTACTTTGACAGTACAGGTGGTGGGGGTGGTCCGTTGATCCGTGTGTTTGCCATGTCTGTTCCTGCTCTGCTGTGCACCTGCCCATGTACGCTTTGTGCCTGGTGTGTGTGTGTGTGTGTGTGTGTGTGTATGTGTCCATATGACTATTCACCCCTCCCTGATGGTGTGTTTGTGTGCCTGGACCCTAACACTCCCCTTGCCGTCATGCACCCCTGCTGTGTTACCCTGTGTGCCTGTGGGTTGCGCCTAGACAGTGTTGGTTGCACATGGCCCCATGACTTACCTGTGTCATGCAAAACACTCCTCCGTGATGGTGTCCCAGTGCAGCTTGGCCTGCCGGATCAGTCGGGGGTCCCGCTGTCCAAGGGGGGGCTGCTCATCCCCATCATCACCAGTGTCACCAGTGGCCCCATCGCTGTCCCCCTCCTCGACGTGTATGGCTATCCCACAGTCTTTGGCCATGTTGTACAGGATACAACAGGCCAGGAATATCCCACAGGCCTTTGAGGGGCTCTACTGTAGGACACCGCCGGAGGTGTCTAGGCATCGGAAGCATGCCTTAAGCATCCCAAACACCGGCTCAATGATGTTGTGTGTGACGGCATGTGCCTCATTATAGCGTTGCTTCGATAGAGTCATGGGGCGCCGGTAGGGTGTGAGCAGCCAGGGACAGAGTGGGTATCCGCTGTCACCTGTGTGGAGATGGTGGAGATTAGTATCATGTACAGGTCCATATTGCCCATATCCCTGTGTGCCACTACCATGGCACCTGTGGCTTTCCCACCCTTGCCCCAATCTTGCAATTCCTACATGCATACTCACCCACTAGATGTCCTGTGGGGATGTCCCCACTCTTGAATCGATGGCACAGTGCAGATTGGTACCATATGAAGGCATCATGTGCTCCACCAGGGTGTGTGGCACAGACATTGATGATGCGCCCACTGGCATCACACACCACCTAGCAGTTGACACTCAAGAAACCCTTACGGTTTCGGTATGCTGCCCCATCGGGGCTAGGTGGTGTGCGAATAGCCACATGGGTGCAGTCTATCACCCCTAGCACACCAGGCATACGTGCTACCCTGTGGAACTCCTGCATGTTTGCTGTATGCTCTGCCACGGTGCTGGGGAAATGGATGTACTCCGCAGCATGTGGCAGCAGTGCGCTGAGGAATTGGGTGAGGATGCATGACGTGGCCAACTGTGTTATGCCTGTGGTGTCCCTTGTTGGCCTCCGGAAGGTACCCGTGGTGAGCAGGCACATGCAGGCTGTTACCTTTGTCTCCACTGACAGAGCATGACTCCATCGTGAGGGTGCCTGCATCACATCACTGCACAGCTCACAGAGCCGCCTCAGTATTGCCCTGTTCAGGTGGTACAGGCCCACAATCTCTACATCTGTGTACAGCTTAAAGCTGACGCGGGCACGGTACTGCCTGTTGGGGTCGTACCGCCGACGGGCCCTTCCACAGCCACGTCCCCCTGCAGGATGCCTTCTCACCCCCCTCATTACAGCTTCCATGAGGAAGGTGGCACTGTCCATTTCCCTGGCTTGTGGTCCCCCCTGGCTGTTGTTGCTCTGTTACCCCCGCTGTCCTGACTGCTACCTCCACTGCACTAGGTACACCTACTGTCCTCTGCAGTCTGTGGCCCCACACACCCTCCCTTGTCCCTCTTCTCTCCTGTGCACTCCCTGGTCTACACTCTTTGCCACTGTCGCACTCTCTTTCTCCCTGCCTCATGTGGCTTCCTTGTAGCGTTCTTGTGCCTCTTCCTTGAGCCTTTTTATTTTGGCTCATTTCCGGCATGGCGCACCTTCCAGCTCATCCGCTGTTGCGCAATGCACAAGTCTTTGAATATTGCATTGTGCTTTTTATGCATGGGTCCACCCCCTTCAGTTGTGCATGCCTTCATTTGCATTGCGCTGTTGCTCAGCCAGTTTTCAGTGGCGCAACTGCCTCCTACTGAATATCGCAGAATGGCGCAATTTCGGACTCGCGCATGCGCCACCCTATTGCGCATGGCGCAACCCTTTTGAATATCCCACCCAGTATATTTAGCCACATGTGAATGTGGCTTATTTTATGCAGAGAAAACTACCATACCCCTTAAGGTACGTTATAGGGGAGCACTTGAGGGCTATAGCAAAGGGAGATGAGAAAAATACCATAGCATGCCATATAAAAAGTAAAGTGATGGGCCATCATGATTTCAAGTTTTGTGTTATTGTAAAGGTCAGATTAGGACCACGAGGTGGTAATCTAGATCTAAAATTGCTACACTGGGAATCCTTTTGGATTTTCACATTGGGTGCTTTGGAACCTCCTGGTCTAAATGATCACATTGAACTTATGCCATGTATTCAATACAACGGAAAGTAAACTGAAATTTATTCAGTTTGATTAGTATACTGTTGGACATACAGTATCTGTACATTTTTGCCTACTAAAACTATATTTTGTTTTGATATTGAATAATAATATATTTATATGTTTGTTTTCTTTTCTAGGGTGCATAGGAATATCTTGATATCTCAAGCATCTTCTATTGAAATTTAAGGAGAAAATGGCATAGCACTATATTGCAGTCCATTCTTCAAAATAAGTAGGACTAAATATTTATATTTATATTCATTAAAATCTAATAGGAATAACATGTTTCCCTGAGATTGGTAACACTTAAATGGATCTAATTATGTGTAAAAAGTTTTTTTAAACTGATAGAAAATATGTAGTTATATTGTATGTATGATATAGGGTATTGTCACTTTAATTAATTACGATGTGTGCACATATATAAGGGTACACGTCAGATGCAATGGTCACCTCCTGATGATGCAACTTTTGTGAAACTGGTAGCGGTAGTCTGTGAGTGGATGCTGTTTGGCGTACTTTTTTAAAACACTAAAGCTGCTTTTCGTACTTTAAGCTTGTGTGGTGAGGAGATTTGCTGCTACAAATGTGGTATCAGCCTCATTCATCTGCATGTCATGTAGAATGGTAGAGAAATGGGGGGAGGTGAGCAAACCACTGTATCAGCTTCTACAGGTTTTGGTACACCCCCTGGGATCTGTGTTGTGCACACATCACCAAACTACATTACTGATATTTGCATGATGGGGCGGGGCAGGCAAAATCCAGAGCGATGTAGGAAAGATATAGCTTGTCTGACTAGTTTGCCTCCTCCCAAATGGTACCATATTTCAAGTAAGATGTGATCAGCTTACCTTTTCAAGCAGTGCAGGCATCAAGCTGCAGGCAGTTACTATGAACATTTCAGAGGAGTGAGCTCCCTGACCATCCAATGGAGGAGAGTTGTTAATAAAAGGGAATAGTATCTTCAACATCTGTAGTACTGCCCTGATTTTGATATCATGATCCAAGGTTTGACACTGGGGACAGGGTGTGGAATGAGGTATTGGAATGTTAATATGGTGAGGGTGTAGTGCCATCATTGATGATTGCTGCCTCTCCCCCAAAGTACAACATGAGATAAGGCCCAATAAATCCTTCTGGTAGAGGATATCAAAAGGGGGGAGGGGGACACCTGAAGAAGGGGAAGCCTAGTGTAACTGATTTTAATCAAGGGCTTGGAACAATAATACAAGGGGCAGGACACTTGGGAACAATGATGCACTTTTGTTTTTCAGTTTATTTTCTGTCTCTCTCTTTTTTCCTCCTTTTTTCCACTAGTTTTAGAGGGCTGTTTATAAAACTGATACAAGATCCTTTATCATTTTTAACACTACATCGAGCCTCTAGATAAGGTGCGCTATACCTCTCACTTATTCTGAGGCTCATGGCAGAAGTAATGTGATAAGCCCAACCTTACGCATTTGGCATAATCATTAACTGCTATTTTTGGTTATGTACTATATAATTTTTTCTCTGACTTATAGTGTGCATTGGTGCTGTAACAAAACAAAAAAAAAAAGCCCATAGGAACTACCAATGCTGAATCAAGCCTCTATAGTTTCGATCTCATCGGGGGGGGATGTCAAGGGTTGCCATGGTGCACCACAGTTGTTTTTTCTTTGCCTCACAGTGGGGGCAACCCTGTGGTGGGAACTGAAATATATCAAGGGGTGGCAGGGGGGATTTCCACTTGATTATGTCATTGTGTACCCATGCCCCCTGCTGGGGTTCATTATAAGTATACGTTGAAAAGAACAGAGGAACTTAGTAAACAGTCACCCATTGGTGTCTAAGTTTAGTTACTGTTATAGGTAAATCTGTATAAATACTTGGGAGGAGGTGTGTGTGTGTGTGTGTGTGTGTGTGTGTGTGTTTCTCTTTAAAGGCAAGCATGACTTCTTTTTTTTACTCTAATTCATTATATGCTTTGCTATTCTTATAAAAGATTTGGCCTATTGGCTGTCTGGAATTGTAGTTTTACTTCTTTATGATGGCTGACAATCTGAATATATTGACATGAAATGTAAATATACTAATGCACATGGTGAAAAGAAAAAAAAAAATCATGGCCAGAGTCAAAAGACTAAAAGTAGATATCCTTTTAATGCAAGAGAAGCACATGACTGAATCAGAAGCAGAACATACTAATAATGGGTGAAAAGGCACTTGGATCCCTTTTTGTTTCACCACGCATGAAGGGAGGTATTATACATACCAAAGGCAGATTTGTCATGGATCAGATTGCCATGAATGATGGGACCAGCCTATCACTAGCTAAAACATATGGCCCTAATATTGAAGACAAGTCCTTTTTCCAGCTACTAGCCTCAGAACTGACTCACCTACCTGAGCCTTGGGTGATAGGAGGAGATATGAACTGCGGGCTAGACACTGTCCTGGATAGGTCTAATCCCATCCCTGTGCCACTTTCAAAAAATGCCAAAAGACTGCGTGACATTATGCAAGCTCATTCTCTAGTGGATGCCTGGTGACACAGGAATCCCACTGGTCAAGAGTTTAGTTTTTACTCACATTCTCACAGATCATATGCCAGACTAGATCTACAGCTATGCTGTACAGAACTTCTTCCTCTTTGTGGACCACTGTCTAATCAACCCTTCATAGAATCAAATCATTCATCCCTATTACTATAAATAGGATTGACCGCATTAGGTACACTAGAACAATCTTGGAGTCAGATCTGGTGTTGCTCATAGATAGCTAGTTCCATGATGGTATGTCAAGGGCTCTAACTGATTTCCATACTCATAACAAAAGGGGTGACACTTCACACTCAGTTAGATGGGAGGCACTTAAAACATTTGCCTGGGGGGTAACTATATCATATGCAAAGTACAAATGCAGGGTAGAAACCCAGGAGTTGGACAGGCTAGAGGTTAAAATCAAAGAGGTAGAGAGGCTTCATATGTCCTCCAAACCCCCAATCTATTTAACCTTTTGAGAAGACTAAAACTTAAAGTCAGCACCATGGCCACAGTGACTATTGAAAGGAGCATCCTGGTCACACATGCTAGGCAATACTTCAAATGTGATAGGGAAGGGAAACTTCTGGCATGGCAGTTACATCAAAAGGAAGGCAAGCGTAATGTCTCTCAGATTAATTATCCCAATAAGGGCTTGGTGGTGGGGAAAGGAGACATAGGTGATGCATTCACAAAATTCTATAGCCCGCTATATACTTCCAAACACACACCTACAGACCAGCAACTACAGACTTTCTTCACTAAAGATCCCATGCAAATCATGGAGCCTTCATGTGTGGACACCTTTAACCTTCCTCTATCTAAACAGAACATTTTAGATGCAGTTAAATCTTTTCAGGGGAAAGGTGATGGGCTCAGGTGCCATTCTCATAGACTTTTTGAAATCTTTCATCGAGTTAGCATAGCCACTATACGACATGATAAGCAAAAGTTTTAATAAGGGGGCTTCCTCCCTTGGCTTGAATAGGCACCATAACTATTTTGCCCAAACTGTGCAAAGACTCTGCCCACTGTGCCTCCTTCCATCCAATATCTCTGCTTACAGCTGACTAGAAATTTGCAGCAAAAATTATTGCCAGCAGACTGGAAAAAGACTTACTGTCCTGTATCCACTCCGATCAGGTAGGATTTGTCAAGGGAAGGCAATGTAAACACAATATTAGGTGAACCCTTAACGTTATTCACCATTGGGCAAAAAAAAAAAAAAGCCATGAGGCAGCAATCCTGGCTCTCAGCACAGAAAAAGTCTTCGATCTTGTGGAATGGAAATATATGGCCTTTGCACTCAAACAATTTGGTCTGAGGGAATGGTTAATGTCATGGATTAGAGCCTGGTACAACAAACCATCTGCCATAATTTACATTAACGGGGGCTTAACAGAAGCATTTCATTCAACTAGAGGTACCACACAAGGGTGTCCCTTTTCACCGCTGTCGTATGTCCTCATCCTAAAATCTCTAGCATCAGCAATCAGACACTGTATCACCAGAGTATACGTGTATGAGGGGAATTACCATCCTGTCAGCCTCACTTCAGTGGTGGATAAGGTGATGGCGGTGTTAATAAAGGAAAGAGTGGTAAAATACTTAATGGACAATAAACTATTAGATGAAAAGCAAGATGGCTTCACTAGTTGGAGATCTTGCCAGACAAATCTGATCACATTTTTTGAAGGTGTAGCAAAGGTTATTTTTCGGGGGGGGGGGGCAGTTGATGTGGTCTACCTGGACTTCGGTAAGGCCTTTGACTCTGTTCCCCACCGCAGGCTAGTAAATAAGATAGAGAGCCTGGAGGTGGGACACAAAATAACTAGATAGGTGAAACACTGGTTGAAGGACAGAAGTCAGAGGGTGGTGGTAAATTATGTACATTCTAGGACAATGAGGGTGATGAGTGGCGTTCCTCAGGGGTCAGTACTGGGACCAATCCTTTTTAACATATATATCAATGATATATCAGTGGAACTTGAAGGGAAAGTGTGTCTTTTTGTGGATGATGCAAAGTTGTATAATAGGGTTGACATAGCAGGAGGGGTTGAGGCCATGAGAAGAGACCTGAGCACCCTAGAGAAGTGGTCTGACATTTGTCAGCTGAAGTTCAATGCTACGAAGTGTGCAGTGATGCATGTGGGGCTTAAAAATCCACTGGCTGAGTACTCACTTGGGGGAGAACTGATAAAGCAAAGAGAACAGGAAAGGGACCTGGGGGTTATAATCTCAAACAGCCTTAAGGTAGCAGACCAATGTAGTAAGGTAGTAGGTAAATCTAACAGAATGATGGTGTACATAGGAAGGAGTATATCAAGTAGGAAGAGGGAAGTGTTGATGCCTTTATATAAGACCATGCTCAGACCACGCCTGGAGTACAGGGTATAGTTCTGGAGGCCTCATTTAAGTAAGGATATAGATGGGTTGGAGAGGGTTCACAGAAGGCAACAAAGATGTTGCAAGATATGCAAGAGAAGTCATACGAGACTAGATGGAGAAAATTAAATCTGTACTCACTGGAGATTAGAAGAGATAGAGGTGACATGAATGAGACTTCTAAGTATATGAAGGGAATAAATAAAGTGAATGAAGGTAGCTTATTCAAAAGGAAAGTAGGAGTTAAAACAATGGCTCATAATTTAAGATTGGAAGGTGGAAGATTTAAGTGCAATGTAAGAAGATGTTATTTTACTGAGAGGGTGTTAGAACCCTGGAACAGATCACCTAATGAGGTGGTGTGTGCAGAAACAGTGGAGGAATTCAAGAGGGCATGGGACAGACACAAGGGGTTGGTTGGTGGGCAGAGGAAAATATCCCTGGGAAGTGGAGATAAGTAGGAGTGGGTGGGAAATTGGCAGATTAGATGGACCAGGATGGTCCTTTTTTGCCGACACATTACTATGATACTATGATATGCGGTTGCCTGCTGGGGGGTAAATAACATAAAGTGGCTTTATTTGTTTACAATCTACTATAGTTTGTGCAGCATCCCAAGGAGTGGCTTCCCCACCTTAAAGAGCTCCTTATAGAATATGGATCCCTCTCAAGCCTCAAAATAAAATGGTGAAAAAGTGAAATCATGCCTAAAGGGGCCTGTCATAGGGACAGTATTCACAACAACTTGGGACTACAACCTATAAACTCTATTAAATACCTGAAGGTTAAAATTCCAACTAAACTCTTCAAGTTATACAGACTTATCCCCCCCCGCTAAGAGAAACCAAACCCAATGTGAAAGGTGGATGACCATTCCATTTACTGTAATAGGGAGGATCACCACTATCAAAATGTGTACCCTGACAAAATGTCTTTATCTCTTTCAGTCTATCCCAACCAAGCTCCCACAAAGCTTCTTTGTAAAAGTTGAATCTATTCTCCATAGATATCAAGGGAGGGGTAAACTAGACAGGAAGCATCAAAACAGAGATCCTACAATTACCTGCAAAAGACAGGGGATGTGCACTTCCTGATTTTAAGAAAATATTATTGGGCAGCACAGCTGAGTTTTCTTCCTGAAGGAAGACCTGACGCACCTGCTTGGGTTGCCATGGAAGAGGAACAGTTGGGTGCTGATCTAAAAGAAGGGCTCCTGTCCCTCTTACTGGAACATTTAAAATTACCCCAGCTCACTAATCTCTTTACTACATCAGTGGCTTTAATCTGGACAGCCACACATAAATATGTGGGATGGTCCCCAAGCTTGTTTCTGTGTTCCCTTCTCTGGGTCACTCACAAACCGAACCCCCACTATAAAATCATTCTTCACTGGGTTCTGTTAAAATGGGAAAAATTGGGAATCACTTCAAAAGCCCAACTATATCAAGGCAGGCTCGTGTTTGATTTTCTTACCTTATGCAGAACCTTCAATGTACCCCCAGGGGATTTTTTTGCCCACCTAAGAGTAAGACAAATGTTGAATAAGTCAGTGTTGCCAGAGCCTAATGATGCTAGGCCTGGAGTGGGTCCTCTATCACCATTTGAGGAAGACTTATATCACCCCCAACCATTGTGTAAATCCCTTTCAGTGTTCTATACACTCTTGAAAGGGAGCATGGCCCCACCGGCAGAAAACATACAGTTGAAATGGGAGTCAGACTTGGGTATTACACTAACTCAAGAAATCTGGAAAAAAGCCTCAAACCATCTTGCCATCTGCTCTAGAAATAATCAACTGAGACAAATTAGATTAATTATGTGTATCAAGTATATATCACTCCAGTTAAGAGCCACAGTAGACTTCAGTCACATTCACCACTATGCCCCAATTGTAAGTTCCAGGATGGGACTTTCTTGCATGACATTAACTTGCCCAATAGTTTCTCCCTTTTGGTACAAAATTCATAATATAATAGAGCAGGTCCTAAAAAAACAACTCACAAAATCAGCCTTAGAACTCCTGCTAGGTGCCGATGCTTCACAATCCATCAGAAGCCCTGGGGCCATGTTATGAGACATAGCTCTTATTAATGCTGGGAGGACCGTTGCTCAACAATGGACTTCAGAGTCCTCCCCTGCTATTTCACAATGGTCTCAAAACTTGGGATCATGCTTAAAAATTTAGAAAGCTCAACTTTCAGCCCTCAGTCAATATCAGGCAGTTTTAAAAGTCTGGTGCCCAATTTTCAGGGCTATAGATAATGTTTTTTTTACATTGCAGCCTCGATACATGTGCTTCGGCCCAATCAAGTTAATTTCTAATTTCCATTTTTTTTTTTTTACTTACAATGGTATAATATAAACAACAGCCATGTATTACTCCTTATCAGGTTGTCACCATCTAAACCATCTGTTACACTGATATCCCAGATATAGTTTTCTTCTCAGTATCTGCTGAAATTGCATATCTCATGTAGTGGTGTATATTATGCTCATTAGCTGCCTTGAGTATATAAGCACTAGCATGATACTATATAATTTGATAATTCCTACTTTTATGCTGTCTCCATTCTATTTGTAATGACATAAGTCTTGCTTAATAAAATATGTTTAAAAAAAAGAGATCCTTCCAAACACAAAACTCCTAACTCCAAACCTCCCAAATCCACTGTCCATAGCTTTACACCTGTGCACCCATGTATCATCATATCCTTGTACTCAACCATTCATTTCCACAGTATAGTTTCAGTCTTTACTGAGGAAGAGGGGGGTAATGGGTCTGAAGGGAGTACAAGGGGTGAGAATGGTGCAGAAATGGACACAAGTCCCTTTACACGAGAAAGGGTCCTGAAGGAACTGGAAGTAATAAGAGTTGATAAAGCAATGAGGCCAGATGGGGTGCACCCCAGGGTCCTTAAAGAACTAAGATAGGTGGTGGCTGAACCTCTGGCTATCCTGTTTAGCCGAGCACTGGAAACAGGGGACGTACCCAAAGACTGGAGGACAGCAGATGTAGTCCCCTTATACAAAAGTGGGAACAAAGAGGAAGCAGGGAACTACAGACCAGTCAGCCTCACCTCGGTAGTGGGGAAGATCATGGAAGCACTACTGAAGGAGAGATGTGAACATCTGGTTGTCAATGGACTACAGGACCCAAGGCAGCATGGTTTCACCAGGGTGAGGTCATGTCAGACCAACCTCATTGAATTTTTGACTGGGTGACTAGGGAGGTGGATCAGGAGGGAAGTGGACATGGCCTATCTGGACTTCAGCAAGGCCTTTGACACTGTGCCACATAGATGACTATTACACAAACTGGGGAATATGGGTGTGGGCAGGACAGTAGTGTGGTGCGTAGGTAACTGGCTGGGTGGCAGGACACAGAGGGTGGTGGTAAATGGCTGTCACTCCACAGAGGGAAGAGTGATCAGTGGGGTATCACAGGATCAGTGCTGGGACCGGTCCTATTCAACATCTTCATCAGTGACATTGCACAGGATCTAGAAGGCAGAATTTCACTGTTCGCTGATGACACAAAGCTCTGTAACAGAGTAGACACACCAGAGGTGTAGACAGAATGAGAAGAGACCTGCAGAAACTTGAAGAATGGTCAAGGGTTTGGCAGTTGAAATTCAATGCAAAGAAGTGCAAGATAATGCATATGGGGCACAAAAACCCTGGCACAATATATCAGTTGGGGGTGAGGATATAGCATGCACCAAGCAGGAAAGGGATCTTGGGGTTGTCATCTCTGATGACCTCAAGGTAGGGAAACAGTGTGACAAGGCAGCAGGTAAAGCAAATAGGATGCTGGGATGTATAGGTAGGGGCATCACCAGCAGGAAAAGGGAGGTCATAATTCCGCTATACAAGACACTAGTGAGGCCCCACCTGGAGTACAGTGTACAGTTCTGGAGACCATACCTACGTAAGGACATAGACAGGGTAGAGAAGGTTCAGAGGAGGGCAACAAAGATGATGCATGGATTGCATCACAAGTCCTATGAAGACAGGTTGAAGGAACTGAACATGTACTCCCTGGAGGAGAGGAGGGAAAGAGGGGATATGATAGAGACATACAAGTATCTTACAGGGAGGAACAGGGTGCAGGAAAACACTATTTTTAAGCGAAAAAGATGTTCCAGGACTAGAGGGCATGGGATGAAGTTGGAGGGAGGACGATTCAGAGGAAACATGAGAAAGAATTTCTTCGCAGAACAGGTGGTGGACAAGTGGAACACCCTGCCAGAGGAAGTGGTGGGGGCTGAAACAATCACGGGATTTAAGAATGCATGGGATAGACATAAAGGAATTCTAGAGGTCAGGGGTAAGGGGCAACAGACTTCTAGGAAAACAAACTGAACTTACAAGCTCAAATGGGCAGACTGGGTGGGCCATAGGCCCTTATCTGCCGACACTGTCTATGTATCTATGTATCTATGTATCTATGTAAAAAACAGACTGAAGCTGATCAGATGCCAAACCACATGGTCCCTGGTCCCAGCTATATCCAAAACTGCTATTCTACCTGCAACTACAGTTACAGCTACTAAATGCTGTTCTCCCATAAAGAAGACTGAAAAATTTCAAGAGCGAAAATAATATCAGGAGGTGGGGGAGCTTATTGACTCTGCTTGCTGGCAGCAATAAGGCTTGCTACGGGGCCAATGAACAGAAATGAAGGAGCTTATTTACACTGCTTGCAATTGTGACAAAGCTTGATATAGCAGCAGTAACAAGAGGTGAAGGAGCCTATTGATACTGCTTGTGGTTCGCGGTCAGGCTTGATCCCAGTTAAAGGGACATTGTCTTTCTTGTTTCGGCATTGAAGTTAACAGTGCTTCTTCACGTGATGTAGTCATTCTAATATGACAAAAAACATGACCACAGCATTGAAATCAGTTTCTGTTAATTATTTTTTTAAATTATGATTTTTACCTTTAAGACAGTCCACTCTTGTACTTGTTCTTTTTTTTTCTTGTCCTGCGCATTAACGATTGGCTGCCTCATGAGTGTATCCATGCTAGTGCATGTGACTGTCTGCTTTTGTAGTATTGAGGCAGATCAGTAAATGAGTGACAGTAATGTGTGCTGTGGTCTGATTTGTGTGTGTCCTGATATTTTAGTCTGGTCCTTTTCAGTTCATGCTGCTGTCATTTGTACTACGATTTGTTTTTGTTTGTACACAGTAACAACTAATGTATTTATTTAATGTGTCTTCTGACTACTAATAGACATCTTCCCAGCGGGGGTCTAGAGCAAGAAAATAGTGTGGCGGGGAGTGGTGGAGTGAGTAAGCAACCACACTGTACTGAATGGAGAGGATGCAGAGAGATGTGCTTCAGCTCCACTTTGTGGAAGGGTACAGGTTGTGGTGTGTTCACAACATTCCAGACATTCTAGATCCCCTTTCTCAATGTAATTGCACTAAGTCATGCATAGCTCTCGCTATGCAGCTGTAACAAGAAGATAGTGTGGTGAGCAGGTGGGAGGGAAGAAGCAACCACACTGTACAGAATGGCGAGAGCACAGAAAGATGTGCTTTAACTCCACTTATGGAAGGAGACAGGCTGTGGTGCATTCATGACATTCCAGACATTCCAGTGTCCCCTTTCACAGTGTAATTGCACTGCATCATACATAGCTCTTGATATGCAGCTGTAATGAAAATGGCAATCACTGTAATGCCATGACCATTATTACATCTGTATAGTGATAAAAGGGTGTTAGAGTGGGTAGAGGACATGCTGAGCTTCATCTGAAAAGGATCGGACTGAGACAGCTAAAAAATGCAACCTAATGTCATCAATCTCAAAACAAACTGAGCTCTCCACAATTTCTACTAATCACTGCCTCTGAAGCACTGCAATACACTTATTGTCAGAAGCAGGACTTGCCACCAGTGAAATAATGTCAGTGGCTCAGCAGGTTGCGCGCTCACCTATGAGACTGGAAGATCAAAAGGTTATGGGTTCTAGTCCCACATCAGGAACTTGGGTTAAATCCCAATACTGATAACACAGTGCAGCATGAGGGGGGTGCTGCTCTCCTCAGGTGCCATCTTTCAGATCAAACATTAAACTGAGGTTCTGTCTGCCTGCTCTGGTTGTTATTCAGGTGGACATTAAAGATCCCATTACACTTCTCGAAAGGAGCAGTGGGATTTCCCTGGTGTCCTGGCCAATTTTCCCCCATTCACTAAATAAATACCACCAACTCCTTAATCTGCTTAAGTATATTAGATTGTATCTGTATCTGTCCCCTGGGATAGGTCTGAAAATAAGTAGAATTATTTATTTATTTATTTAGGTTTTGTTGACTGGGTAAGTGCACTAGACAAATCCTGCCTATTTTCATGCATGACCCAGGGGAAGGGGATACAGATGAATGCCAAATGACCTTGAACCAGATTAAGCTTAGCCCTCCTTTCCTGGTGAACAAAAACTAAATAAATTAATAAAATGGCCATAACCGGTCACTGATTTGAATCCAGCTTAGGTAATTACTGGACTGCCTCAAACACCAATAAACAAAAGTGGAGTACCATTTTAACCAGCAACACTGAACCCAGCACTAGTACAAGTAGCATGCCAAATATTAAACACGAGTTTAAAGCTGTGGAGGAGCACATTGAAACTGATCCAAAGAATTACCAGAACAACTGACTGACACTGCCAAAGTGGAGCAAAATGAGAACAACACCCAGTCCTTCAACATGACCAGTTTTCCAAGTCAATTTCATATATAAACGGTTCAATATTCATGGACCTGTGCATTTCAATGATTACTAAATGTGATCTGTTTTGCAAGTTGTACTGTTTCAATGTTAAACCCAGTTTATCGCCTGATGTTTTTCCAGAACCTGCTGCTTAAAAATATTGCTAAGTTATGCTACTGTTTAGAACGAATGTTCATTGAAGAAAATACTCAACCATTTTAAATACCTGATTTTATTAGCATGAACTTAAATACATTACCAAAGTAAAACAGTCAACAACTGTACCCATCTCTCCATTTTGCAGGTTGTGATTGCACCCACAATGGGGAAATCACATCTTGCAGTTTACAATAGAGCATGACTTCACCTCAGACTTATACAAAAGTAAAATAAGATTATTAACAAAGCTAAATGTTAAAAAAACAACTTTAAAGTTATATTTTTTTTATGAATTATCATTAATACTTGCTAAAAATCTATCTTTGCAAGCTAGCTGTATCATTTTGTATTACTTTACAAAGCAGATGTATACAATTAAAATGAAACAGTTCTAGAAACAGAAACAGCATATGTCAGCAGATAAGGACCACTTTGTCCAACTTGTCTGCCCATTTGTCCCTGCCTATACTGTCACTGCAGACCCTAACTGATCCCTGGCTACCCCCCACCCCCGCTGCCTCCCAACCAAGATTCCCTTATGCCTAGCCAATGAATGTTTGAAGCCCACCACTTTTTTCACCCCCTCAACCTCTGTTAAGAGACTGTTCCAGGCGTATATCATTTTTTCACTGAAGATGTACTTCCACGCATCCCTCCCATATTTTCCCCCTTCCAGCTTCATAGCATGTCCCCTTGTTATCTTGCAGCTTCTCCTCTGAAAAATACTCCCCTCCCATACCTTCTTCAACCCCATGAGGTATTTATAGATCTCTATCATGCCCCACCTCTCCCTCCTCTCTTCCAGGGTGTACTTACTGTATTAAAATCCCTCATTCTTTCATCATAGTGCTTCTGATGCAACCCCAGCACCATTTTAGTTACCCTCTGCTGGACAGCCTCCTGCCTGTCTATGTCCTTCCTGAGCTGTAATCTTTACAACTAGACAGAGTACTCCAGGTGTGGTCTCAACAATTATCTATACAGTGGTAACACCACATCCCTCCTTCTGCTGTTGATACCCTTCCCTTTGCAAATCAGTATTCCACTGGCCCTACCTACTGCCTTGTGACACTGCCTCACTACTTTGTGGTCATCAGACATGATTACTCCAAGGTGCCTTTCCAGTTAGATGACCTTCAATATCTCTTCCCCTATGTTATACTCCATCTCTGGGGTTCTATGCCATAAGTGTATGATTTTGCACCTTTTCACATTTAAACTCAGCTTCCATACCCTAGACCACTCCTCCATTTTTCTCAGGTCTCTGTACTTCTCTCCATCCCCTCTGGAGTGCTCACCCTATTGCAGATTTTGGTGTCATCTGCAGAGAGGCATATCTTCCCTTCCAGCTCTTCTGCAATGTCACTTATAAAGACATTAAAGAGGACTGGTCCCAGTACTGATCTCTGAGTTACCTTGTTGATCACCCCATAGGTCACTTTTCCTTCCCTCAAGTTAGTTTCATTTACCATCACCCACTGTCTCCTACCCATCAACTAATTTTTTTACCCAGTTTACCACCATAAGAGCCAACTCCAAACTGTCATTTTTCCTTATGAGCCTCCTATGTGGTATGATGTCAAAGGTCTTCCTGCAGTCCAAACTGGCCACTTCCACCACCCCACCCTTATCTATTTACCTAGTCACCCAGTCAAAGAAATTAATCAGGTTTGTGAGACATGACACCCCCCCCATGAATTCATGCTGCCTTGGGTCTTGCAACTACTGGATTCAAGATAGCCCATAATCCTGTCCTTTAAAGGTGGCTCCATTAACTTCCCCACCACTGATGTCAGACTGACTGGCCTACAATTGCCAGTTTACTCCCTGCTCCTACTTTTATTAAGTGGGATTACATCTTCCCTTCTCCAGTTCTCTGGACTCACTCCTGTTTACAGTGAGTTGTTGAACAGGACTGTCAGAGGTTCAGCCGGTACCTTCCTGAGTTTCCTCAACACCCTTGGGTGTACCCTGTCCATCCTCATAGATTTGTCCACTTTCTATTTGCTCTCTTCTCTGTAAATTGATTTATAATCTACCTCCCTCCCCAGACTTCTTGCTGCTTTTATGTGGTTTATCCTCATTCACCTCCACTCTGAAGAATGAACAGAAGTATCTATTCAGGACATCTAATTTTTCCTGATCCTCCTGTGCACAGTCCCCCCCGCCCTTCTTAACCTCACAATCCCTCCACCATGTCTACTTCTTTTCACTTATGTACCTAAAAAAGGTCTTGTCCATTTTAGTTATCCTTTAGCTATCTTTTCTGTGGTTTGTGCCTTTGCACTCCTCACTACTTTTCCTGCTTCCCTCTAATTTTCCTGGTACACCTCCCTATCCTCTTCCATTTGCATCTTGTTGTACCTCCTGAATGCTACCCTTTTAGCCTTAACTTTTTCAGCCACTTCCCTTAAGAATCATAGCGGTCTCTTTTTCCTCTTGTTTTTGCTCACTTCTTTTGTGCAAAGATTTGTTGCCTTCAGTATGCCATCCCTTACTTGGTCCACTGTTTCTCTACCCCACCAGGCCATCACCCCAGGTAGGTCATCTCTGAGGCATTCACCCATTTTTTTTTTAAATCTGCCCTTCTGAATACCAGAACAATCTTCCTTCTGTGGTTTGCTTCTACTGCCTTTCTTATGCTGAATCACACTGCATGGTGCCCACTGGGTCCCAGGTGACCTCCCACTTTGATGTCTGCAATACTGTCCTTGCTTGTGAGTACCAGGTCCATTATTGCCACATCATGAGTCAATTCTCTAACTAGTTTCCCATGGAATGCCCCTTGAGTGAATCTTAGATGTCCCTGATTCTAGCTGAGGCCAGGACTTGGAGGCTTCAGGCCACATCCAGCAGATTGAAGTCCACAACCAGCAACACCTCCCCTTTTTCTACCATCGTGCAGATGGCATTCCTTAGTTCCTCATCCAGATCCTTCCCTTGTGCTGGAAGTCTGTACATCACCCTAGCATGAATACTGACTCTGGCTCCTGTCTCCAGGTGACCCACAGTACCTCCAATCCCTCCTTTCACCCCTGGTTTCCTTGCATTTCCATTGCTTTGACACCCTTCATTACATATAGCACCATCCTTCTTCCCTTCCCTCCCACCCTTCCTGAACTAAAAATAGCCTGGTATGGCCATGTTCCAGTCATTGTTGCCTGTGCACCATGACTCAGGAATGGCCACAACATCCAGGTTCATCTCCACCATGACAGCCTCTACGTCTGGAATTTTATTTTAAAGACTCCTTGCATTTGCACACATGGCTTTGCACACCTTCTACCCACTCTGCCTGCAACCCTCTTTCTCCCCTTTTGCTCTGCCTCCGTTTCATTTCTCTTTTTGTAACTCTTTTTCCTGTCCCCCTTCTTCTCTGCTACACTGTTGTTTTCTTTTTCCTGCTCCTTTGAGGGATTCTCCTCCCCTTGGGTCTTTCATTCATTTTGGTTTTGAATTTTAAGCAATTTAAATAATTTCACAATTTACCCTACTAATATCATTTTAAAAATAGTCTATTGATTTGGTTACTGTTCCCACTGCTAGCAGACTATTTTTGAGCCTCAGCTCAAATGTTGTGACTTGATCCTGGTTTATTGAAATAAACATTTTTGACTGATCTATTGACTATTTTACCATAAGATACTGTTATGTTCCTCTCCTTTGTGAATACTAATACATTTTTTCATTTAGACAATCAGCTACCTGTTCTCATTTTATTAGTGTATCACCATGTTCTAGATGCATCAGAGATTCAAATGTTTTTTGTGTTTTTGTTACCATTTGTCATACTTGAAAAAAAAATATTATCGGATTTCACTTCCAGTGCTATCTAGTCATGTTTGCTCTTCCTACATTGGTAGCCATGACAATCTATAACAATATCTAGTCATATCTGGCAATGTTGCCTCTGAGGCCATAAGATTTGATTGTAATGGGTTCTAGCCTCACATCAGGTACTGACACTATAGTGTAGTGCAAGGGGGTGCTGCACTGGTGAGGTGACAAAACAACATTACTTCATTTGTGTGTAACTCACCAAAGTATGTCATGGAGAAATAAAATATATGCAGACTTTGAAATGTAGTGAGGACATTTTCCTATTCTTTGTCACAAGTGATGTATTCCAAACCATTATATAGGTGGCCCAGTGGCATGGAGACCTGAAGTGATGGGTGCCTTTCCTGTCACCACACTGGTGACTCTGGGTCAAGAGAGGACCCAGTCACTTGGGGTTGCCTGTGAGACGATAAGGCTTGAGTGTCCCACAAACACTTCTCCTCTACTGGGATGGGGAGGCATGTCATCTCAGCCTTTGACTGCCACCAGATGGAGGCTTTGAGGTAATGCAGGTCTGAGTGGCATAGGAGTGAGGAGCTGTGGTTCCATAGTATGTGTGGGACTCTACATACCAATGTGATGATGTGGCTGGGGAAAGAAATGGAGAAAACAGAAAAAGGGGGTTGTGTGGGCTTAGCGAAACCCTGCTCTCTTCCCTCCAGTCCATGCTGCCACCAGGCCACTTGAGTATCATTACATCTGGCAGGTACCGGGGAAGGTGGAAGTTGGTTGGGGAGCAGGGACAGGGACAACAGCCCCACTTGAACAAGTCCCTAAGTGTAAAAACTTTATGGGAAAAAAAAAACATAATACAGTATGTAGTTAAAGCATCTACATTACATTGTATGAAGGAATTGTCAGCAGGCAGCACCAGTGGATCCAAAAGGAACCATGTTTTTCCTCTAATGTTTAAAACTACTGCAGCTTTTCAGTGTGCCAGTATCTATGAAATCTTGAAGAATAGATTCCTGATTTACTGGTAAAGCAATAATTTATAAAGAATTGTTCTCCCTAGAAGTCATACTTTGTATTTTATTTTACTGCTTACCTTTATTTCTATGGTATGTGAACACACAGTATTTAAACAATTTACTGCGGTATTATTCCTTAAACTCTCTTATAGTATTGGGTGTTCCTTCCCATAATGACAGCCCCCAGGGATCCATCATTCCACATGATGAAATTGCTCCCACTGTTTTTCTGACAGCCAGCTGGAAACATGCAGCTAAAATGACAGGACAAAACCAGAACTAGCAGCAGCTCTAAAGGTCAATCTACTTTCAAAACAACATGTTCAGTACACTCAGAAAAAATGTTCTTATGTACCTTCATAGAAGTTGGGAGGCAGTGTTTATCTAATATTAATCAAACGTCATCTTGACATTTTTATTATTGTTTCATTAAATCCCCTTTAGATAAAATACCAGGGTTTCAGAAAATTTCCTGGAAGGATCAGCTTCCACACCGAACAATTTCCATGTCTACTAGTATTGTACAAAACTGAAAGATGACACTCCATCTTCTCTGGGGTGATGTGATAACATCTGGGTGCCCAGTACTGCTAATTAAGAATGCTGATGCTAAGAGAGTCATAGTGTAGTACTAGAGTGCAATGTTTTGATAAACTTCTAGTTACACAAAACCCAAAACGTAAAATCATTTAAGGCTATAGTTAGAAGACACAAGTTCTGTACCTGGGTAGATTCTTTTGGAACTTGGCAACAGGGCTGGCTGAAATTTGTAAAGTTATCATATATAAGCTTTGCAAAATGTGCAAGTTTATGCAAAAAAACTATGTCTGGAACTTGTAGAGACCCTTTGTACCAACATGGACATTTCAAGTTTAATTGTAGCATATCCCTACTTCACCCTTCAGCCTTATCACTTGGTAAAGGCAAGATAAGTTGAATATTAGCAAATGTGTTTCAGCTTTAATTTGGCTCCCATAAATTTTGATTAACTTCAAGATTTCTGCCGAACCATTTAGGGTCCCAGTGCAGTAATGGGGCAAAGCAGACTTTGTACAGTTAGGAAAAATAAGTCTTGAGGTAAGCAACAGATATTTATGAGTCTAGCTTTCTCATGGCAAGTGGTGCTGGAATGACACTGCAATGGCTTGCTATGTTTTTGGTGTTGTATGGTAACAGAGCCTGCAGTGTATTATGGCTTTCATGACCCAGTGCTGAGCTGCAGAAATAGTATTCATTTCTGATCACAAAACTTATTCTTCCTTGCAGTGTCTGCTTTATCTCCATGCCAATTATTATATTCACCCTGGTTCAACAGTTTTTCATATTATTTATCATATAATGGGCACCACAAATCCTGAAATTTGATTGTTTTAGATGCCTGTGTGGCCATAACTAAATCTCCCCACAACCCACATATAAAGTTCAAGCCAACCCTTCACATGAATTATCCAAAATCTTTACACAATCCCCATTTTTTCAAAACATTGCAATCGTCTTTTCACCTACCGCTGAACTCAGAAATTGTACTGCAACATGGTAAACTTTCAAACAAATTGCCCCTCTGCTCCTAGTACAACAATACTGACAAATTATAATACCCCCATATCAAAAAATATAAAACACAGTAATATAAAACAGACCACAGAAACTGCTACACTTGCCGGTCCTCAGTTGGTGCTCCTGAATATGCAGCTGCTGCTATTAGTTCCACTCCTGAGCCTCTCTGCACTTATGAGCCACAAACTATGGAAACACCACACTAAAAAAAAATACAGCATTCCATTTTTTTTTCCATATGCTCCCACTGCCCTCCCAGCCTGGTGCTAATTCCCTAATCCCAATCCCGACCCTGCCTGGCTCAAGGCTATTAATTTCCATGCTGGGCGGGAAAGCAGTGCATGAGCCTTCATGATCAGTTAGTGAAGTAGTGCACCATGAGAGAGAGAGAGAGAGAGAGATAAAGAGAAAGGAGGTACTGGTAGCGGTCGGTGGTAGGACAGATTTGTCAGCCCAGCTGCTGCCTCAGCCTACCCCTCTGTACTAGATGACATCGATGATGAGAGGAGAGTGTGGAGAGAGAGAGAGAGAGAATAAGATGACAGAATGGGAAGGGTGACTGAGAGACATCAGGACAGAGTCACGGAGCCGGGAGCTGCTGTCCAGGAGGAGGTGTGACATTCAATTTGGGTCTGTGACAGCAGTAAAGTTAGACTCGAGTCTGAAGAATAATAGATGAGAGAGGACAGAGACGGGTGTGGAACTTCAAGAAAAGAAGCTGGCTAGTCAAACAAGTCCAGATACAGGTATTAGCTGGGCTGGGCTGTCTCCTAATAAAAATAGTTAATCTGTGACTGTGTGAACTGTGTGAATATATACTGTATTTAATATTTCACTTACTTTAACTTCACAGTACACACTTGTTGTGGTTATTGATATGGGGGATTGACTAGGATTCACATCATATGAACTGAAGCTGCTCTAGTCTGAAATCCTCTGAGAGAGGGAGCTTCTCACTGACAGAACTGAACCACCCTTTCAGCAAACAGCTTGTGGTGAGTGTTGTGTCTCCTTTCTGCTTAGACTTCACTTATTCACACTACAAGTCAATAAATATTCAAAAAAGAGCAATCACTTTACTTGTCTCTCTTGACTGGGCTGGCCTGTGTTGCACTGCCTGGGCTGAGCATCTGGGCCCCCTTTCATATATTTGTCTCTATGATGTGAGTGACTATTAATAAATAAACTGAAACAATACAAATAGAGGCAGAGCAACAACGAAATAAGAAGAACTCGACTGAAAGAAGAAGAGGCCTGTTGAAGTAAAATGCCAACCATGGACTGTCTACAATCTGCCTTAGATTGAGGTTCAAGTTCCTGACTGCTGACCGCAAATCTACAATTTTAAGGTAAGTGCACCCACGTTGGTGGCTTCTCTGCTTCTGGCTTGCTCTTTCTTAACATTTTGGCTGACCTCCTGTCCCCTGTTGGACAAAGAACAATAAATAATGTTAATATTACTATTTACAAAGCAAAATTAATGTGCAATACATCATACTATGGTGTGTATATATATATATATATTATGTATGTACACACTACAGTATGCTGAGCATTGCATATCAATTTATTTAATTAAGGGCGTTTCCTGGTGTTTCATCAACTCCATGACAAAGTCATAATTTTTGCCCAGTACATGGTGGTACTCTAAGCATTTAAAATCAATATTAAAAAAAACATGGGTTGCCATGCTTATTTCTGAGTTACACAGTGAGACGTAATCCTTCTTTATGGGGAAAATCCATAAGGGGTCAGATTGTTTCATACTGTAATATATTGTTTTAGGTGTCAAGATAGGTGTGAAAAAAAGTGAAGTAAGAATACATCATGGGCCCGAAATTCAGACTACGCCAGGCAATGGCTCAAGTGGTGGCACAGCGCAACTGAGATGTGTCGGGGCCAGGACAGTGTGATATTCAAAGGTGATGTGCCATGGCTCATCACCTTTGAATATGGCACAGAATGTGCATGGCACAAGTACAATGTACCAGTGCATTCCCCAGACAGGGAGGACTGGTAAATGCTCTAGAGCAAAAGTAGAGCGCATTACCCATGATATTCAGACTTGACATGCAAACAGAGCCATAATGTATGCAAGGCTCAAATGGGGCAATATGCATGTCATTATGTCCCCTTTTGCATGTGTTGTATATGGCATCCCGGCGAAATGTGTCTGGTGCCCTGTGTAGCAGCGTTCAACATGTCATGAATCCTTGGTGGCCTAGTGGTAACCCCCAACCCTTTCTGTAGCCCAGGTCATCATGACACTGCTGTTATATTACTTCCTGGTAGTCCAGTGGTCCCCCCACTCCTCCTATAGCACCAATCAGCATGTACTGGATATTTCAATAATCCCTGGTAGTCAGGTGGTAACCCACCTTCCTCTCCATAACCACAGGGGGTGGGGTAGGGGTGCCACTTTACCACCAGGGTTGTATTACACTATGGGGGCACTGGCAATCTGTGCATCAGGAGTGGAGGGGGTAACACTAGATCACCAGGTCCAATGCCATTTGGCATTTACGATGATCGTGGCTGCAGGGATGGAGGGAGGTGGGTTACCACTAGACTAACAGGGATTATTGAAATATCCATTACATACTGATTGGTGCTACGGGATGATGGAGGGACCATTGGACTACCAGGGAGCAAGACAACAGCAATGTCATGATGATTGGGGTTACGGTAGGGGTGGGGGGACCACTGGACTGCCATGGTATTTGTAGGTTTGGGGGAGCTGTAGCCAATGGGGAATTTGGCACCCCCTTCGGCACATACAGAGTGCTGAGGGTGGCAAGAGCCTAGGGGGATTGGGCTCCCCTCAGCACACAATAAATTTGGAAGGGATGACATTATGCCAATGGGGAGTGGGCTCCCCCATCAGCAAATTGAACTGAAAGGGGGCATGCTGACAGGAGGATTGGGCACCCCATCATTTTTTTGTTTTTTTAAATGAAATGTTACTCCAGGAAGGCACACTGAACGGTGGGCAGTGGCTTTTTTGGAATCATGGCTGTGTAGGTAGAATGAGCATGGTACCAGCCAAGCCCGAGTCACAGATGGGAGGGTAGAAATTTTTTATCATAAAAGCTGTTGTGGTGCTGGTGGTGGTCGTAGTTCATGTTTATGTGGCAACAGTGCTATGCCATTGCATGTTTTTGTGGAATTTGAATATGCTCTATTGATGATGACAACTGACTGTGGTGCGACCTTAATGACTTAGTTTGTATGCTTCAGCTGCTCCATTAGTAGATTTATCCAGGAGGACTGTTATCAAGGCCCATGTTTTATGACCAAATGACCATTATTATATATAAAAACAATTGAAAAGGAGCCACCCATATAGTATTATGGAACGCATCCCCGCGCTCTTCCTGGCATTATACCATAAATTTACAGAGCGCGGGGACGGAGCGTGAGCGGCACCAGAAACTGGGAAGTCCCTGGGATCCAGTATTTGTGATTTTACAAGCAGCGCTCTAATTTTTTAATTACTGGATTATTTCTGGCAAGATTTACACTAGAAGCAGCTCCATGAGGTACAGCACCTATATATCAGCTGCAGGGGCTGATTCATTTAACTTGGTAGGTTTCTTTGAAGATGGCTGCAATTCACCACATGTAGAAATCTCTTTCCCTGGTGTTACCTGTTGAATGTACATAGCAGATTAATAATGCTATTGTTGTATTAAGATGGTTCTTCCACCTGTTTCTGATAGTAAACAGCACAAAATATTACATTTGTTTCATGGCAGTTGTGGCATGGGCATTGCACTGGTGGAGCATGGGACTGTGAACTTTTAGAAAACTTAAAGAAAATGGCTATACCTCAGTTCAGGAATGAAAGAAAATGAAAATATTTTTCTTGATATTTTTGCCAGACAAATCTTACTATTAGAAAATGTGTATGGTTACTAAGAAATACTGCTACTTTATCCTAGTAGTGGTGGTCATGGGGGGATCTGTTCTGCATAACTGACACTTAATCTAACTCCTGTGAGTGCCTTATTGCTATTGTAAAAATTGTTACAAAAGAAAAGTGTTATAAGTATGCTTTTTTCATGTTTTCAAGATTGATGGGGAGATAGAAACTAGTTCTTCTAACAACAGTTTAATAAAGTTGTTTTCAGAGTCAGAATGCATCATGCCAGACAATAGAATGCTAAATGGAAGAATTCATGTGCCATGGTGATCAGGATGTACATGACAGTGTAACAGGGAGGGATTAATTAATATAAGTCTGTTGGAATCATAACAGCCAATCAGATTGCAGCATTTCTGAGACCCCTTTTATTATATGATTTGTTCTGCTGTTGATAACCTGTTATTTTGTGGGATTTTTTGGGAACGTGGTTGTTTGGTGGTTGGGGTGGGGGAGGAGCTGGTTGCCTTGTAGCAATAGTCTTTCTCCTTCCGCTTTGGGCCATAGCAGTGCAGTACAGAAGGCGGAATCTACCATGTTTTTGTCTGTTTTGGTTGATGCACTGACTGCCATCTGCCTTGCCTGTATTTTGATCGCTCTTTGGTTGTTGAATGAAACAGTACGTCAGGCATGGTTAGTTGTGGTTGTGGTGGGCATGGAACTTGAGGGGTGGGGGAATGTGCTGTCTATAGGACTTAAACAGGTTGTTGTACTGTATTGTGTTATGCAGCATGCGTGGATGTGTCTTTTTCCTCTTGTTTCCCTCTGCATTGAGTCTCAGCCACCTCAAATTACATCATAGGAGACTGAGGCCTGCATCATTGATTGCATGCATGATTCTGATTTGAAGTGGGGGTGCAAGGTGGGGTGGGGAGGGGTGGTTGTGGTTATTTGTCCTCTTGGTCACCATTGCCTAACTAATTCTTGCGTAATCTTTCTTTCATGTGTAAATGAATTCATTTTACCAATTGCCATGACATGTGTTTGGCTGCTTTTTTGACCTGAAGCACATCTGATCTTCTGTTATTGACACAAGTTCAGGATTCATTGCTGCTGCTCTACATTACATAAAAAATACATACTGTCTGAGTGAAATTGTTATATGGTCTGGTGATGGCGGGTGCTGCCCAGGGGAGAAGGATGCCTAAACAGTACAGTACTGTTGCTATTCTGTAGATCAGAGGTTCTGTGCGATAGTAGATCAGACCTCGACTGGCACAGTCAAATATGGAAAACTTTTTATTCACTTGCCTTAAACAGAACATTGATTGTTGTAAGTTTTCTGGTTTGTTAGAACATTGATTGTTGCGAGCACTCCCTTTTGTTATTCTATTGATATGACATTTTCAGGAAGGGTTAACAACAGAGTGATGTCATAACAATGGCATAACAAGGTTGTAATCTGCTTGAATTCAGTTAATAATAATGGCCACCCATACATTATAGCTTTCTTAGATATGAGTGTGAGTAAGCCTGTCAAAGAGCTCTGTCTAAGCAGAGTGGCAACTAGCCATGGGGTAGCTGAGGGAAGATTCCGATGTACTGGAGCCATTTGCTAATGGCTAGACTGGATTAATGGGGAAATGCAAAGATTCATGATGAGACCCCTCCTAAGCAAAGGTTGTCCCTATCGTTACCTTGGTAAGTGGGACTGGGAGCCAGCACCCACTAGCTATGCTGCATAGGAAAAGATAAAAAGCCAGTCTCTGAAGTAGCCTGACGTGAAATAACTGATCTCTCTCCTAAGCTGGTCTCTGGGCTTCAAGACAGATGGGCTTAAATAACTGTTTTTTTATTATTTTTGATCTGCTGAAATGTCTAAAAACTGCCAAAAGCAAATAAATTGTACCATCCTGTGGAACTTGTACCTAAATTCTTGCCTGCTGTGTCCTTCATCAACACCCACACTTCCACACACAGAACCCTGAGGGTGGAGGTTGTAGAGGGTAGAGTTCTCTGGTACCAAAGAGGTCACCTGTGTGGTCCCACATGACTTGGAACTGACAATGGGTAGCTTCAAAAGAGGATAGGCTAGTCATATGGGATAGGTAAAGATGATCTATTATGTATTTGCATACTCAAAGTAGTTCTGTGAACAATTTTCACAGTGATGTTTTCAAACATGCGTGGCAGTGTGATTTCATGGAAATCACTGTCAAATATCCTAAGCCTAAAAAAAATATTTTAAATTTTTTAGATATTTTCTTCAACGCATTTCTGAAGAATTGAAAATGGCGCCAAAAAAGTCTGTCTCAAAAATTAATTATGAATTTCACATCTACTACACATGCAAAAAAGAGTACATAAGACAGTACTCATCTGAGCCGAAGTCCTGTTCTTACAGCCCAAGCAATCAATACAGACACAGAGGGTACAAGAGAAGATCAGACCACTGTACATTTTCTTTACTCTTTTGCATTAAGATTGTGACCAGCCTATGCTCATTTTATTATGATTTGAATAGATTTGGCTTGGCTATACTCAGGTTTAGAGAACGGTTCTGTTTAAGCAATAAGGTCCTTACGCTGTGCAATGGTGTTATTACATGGATTCCCTCATGGCTAGGGATGTAGTGAGACATGATATGAAGCCAAGTTACTTCAGCCCCCTGACCATGGTGGAAACCTTGTGCCAGTATCACAAACATCCATGATGTGCCTTATTGCTTTTAAAAATGGTCCTATAGGTGACTGTTACTTCAATATATGGGTAAAGGTTGCAGCCATGTATGTGATGGAAAATATGAATTAAGATGCTTATGATTTCTGAGACTTGCCCTGGACTCGTTGGCACATACTTATTTTTAGCCATTGGTGGATATGCTGTATTACTGCCATGGCTAGAACCAAGTATCAGCTAATCAGGATACATGGATTGCCTTGCCCATTTTATATTAAAATCTTTCTTGATTTATTTTGTGTTCTACAGCAAAATTCACAATGAATGTCCCATTGATTTGGATGCTCAGCATGACACTTCCAAGACTGCTGAAGTTGATCCTGACACTAGGCATGACTTCTGTGAAAATGCGGAGATCCCTAAGGATTACACTACTGAGGCTGACATCATGCTTGCAGAGGATACTGCCTGTTACCCTGACTGCTGTCAGAACATTTCCCCATCAAATCCAGTTTGTTTGCCTATTCCAAAGGAGGCAACTGTAAGATACTATGGTGAAGGACCAAACCATAAACTCAGGTTTTTCCAGAGTTCCTGGTACAAGAAGTACAGCTGGATTGTTTTGTGTAAAACATAAAAAGCTGCTTTTTGCAGTGTTTGCCGTTATGCAGTGAAGAAAAAGTTGATCACTTGGTCAAAGTGTGGAGAGCCGGTATTTATGAAAAAGGATTTAATAATTGGAAAGATGGTAGCAAATCGCTAGATGCTCATGAAAATTCTAACTTTCATCATGAGTGTGTAATGAATGTACAGTATCTAACAAGAGTACCCATTAGTGTACAACTACTGAAAAACAAAGCAAAGGAGCAAGAGCTACACCAGAAATGCTTGTTAGCACACTTCTGAGTCTTGCAGTTTTTGTCTCGACAAGGTCTTGCCATTCCAGGTAGCACAGATGATGAAAGCAACTTTAAGAGGGTACTTGCCCTTCTAGGGGAGAACCACACACTTGGTGATCAGTTCACACACTGGATCAAATCCCACAAATATGCTTCTCATTATATATTGAATGAGCTAATTCAAGAGATGTAGTGATACTCAGGCAGGAGATTAAAGAGGCAGGTGTCTTTGCCATTACTACTGACAAGACTCAAAACATTTCTGGTCATGAACAACTCATATTTTGCATATGGTGGGTGAATGATGAGTACATAATATATGAGGACTTCATTGGCCTATATGAGATTGAACAGACAAATGCAGAGTACCTGGTGAGTGTGATAATCAATCAATCAAAATCTTTATTTATCCAGGCGGGCACCATTGAACAGGGCTCATTTGCAAGATGGACCTGATCATACAAAAATCATAGTACAGTAACATGGTAAAACATAATGCAATATTATACAAAGAAGAAAAATATACATATGTACATCAACATTTGAGTGAGAGGGCCTTTACAACAAATAGGCTCATAACTGGGTACAGCTGGAATGTTCACTTAAAAGGAGAGAGAAAGACAAGAAGAGGGATACCAGCTTAGGAAGAAATGACGGGGTTGGAACAGTTAACTGGCATACTTCAGGGAAGGGGGTGGAACTTGGCCATGGCTAAAGACAGGCAGAGAAGCCATTATTTTGGTAGGGAGTCAGAGGCAGAGGCAGTGTGGAAGACAGGATGGGCAGGAGGGAAACTGGAAAATAAGTGAGCTAGCGATGTGGGAAACATTTGCAGGATTCCTTCACAGAGTGGTCATAGAGCGACTTGAAAATATTCAGGCTAACAGGACAGCTCAGCGTCAAGTTTTTTTGCATATTGTTCCACAAAGAAGGCAACGAGAAAGTTATGGTACCTCTGCTGAAATGAGATTTGATCTTAGGTAATTGCAAGGCAATTAGGGAATAGCTTCTTAGAGCATAGACACCTGTCATACTCAGGGGAATACAATCAGAGAAGTATAGTGGGAGCTTGTTGGTAACCACTCTGAAAGCCCATAGAGCTGCATTTCTATTTCTTCTATAATGGAGGGAAGTCCAGCCCACTGCAGTGTACAAGGAGCAATGGTGTGTGGAAAGAGGAAGGCCCGTAATGAACCTGAATGCTCTGTGGTATAGGGTGTCCAACTTATCCAGGGCAGAGGCAGTACAATGGCTGTAGAGAAGGTCCGCATAATATATTAATGAAAGGAATGTGGCTTGAACCAACCACTGCTTGGCATCCCTAGTAAGGAAGTGATTAATTCTGTAGAATAGTCCTAGTCTTTGTCTTAGTTTCTTCTGTAGTTCTTCGAGATGTTCAGAGAAGGAGAGTTTGTGATCGAGCCATACACCCAGATATTTGAATTTTGGCACATACTCTAGATTTTCTCCAAGTACTGTGGTAATCTGAGGGATAGCCCCAATGCAAGCAGGGTTCACCGCATAGGAGGAAGGGGAAAAGAGCATTGCTTTATTTTTCGCATTAAGCAGAAGCTTTTTGCTTCTGAGCTAGTATTACAATAGGTTAAATTCAGCTTGGAGGTCTTCACAGGTTGCTTCCGGCATAGGATAAATGATGTACTGCTTTGACTTGGGTTTGACTTTCAAAATCTTAAAGGGCAGACATATTTTATTTATTTATTTAGTTAAACATCAGTTTAGAAACCTTTGAGCCAGAGGATCATTTACAAAGGTACCTCATCACAAAGAGGACATCAGAACAGTAGTACAAGGGACACAGTACTTACAAACAAAAAAGTTACAGTTCAATTACAATTTTGTTACAATAGAATACAATCTCCAGTGAAGCAAAAGATAACAAAAGGTGCAAAACTTATGGTCGGGGGAGAGCTGGTGGGGGTAGAAGGGAGGGAGATGGGGAGGAGGAATTAGTAGGGAAAGGAAGGGGGGGAGCCACTCAGTGAGCATTGTCAAACATATGATGGAGCATTAACATTTCAAGGCATGAACATAGAGAATACTGGATGGGCAACTATGCAGAACCAGTGTGTTCTACCACATAGAGATTCTGATTCCCTCTAACCTTGAGAGCAAAGCCTGAGAGGTCCATGGGAATCAGAACCCTGAGGTGGCAAACTACACTAGTTCTGCATAGAGTTGCTCATTCTGTATATTTTATAGTGTATAGTACTGTGTGAAAAATGTGTTTTGTGAGTTCTTTTGCTTTCAAAATGAAACTGACTCATGCAGTCTCTAGAGGTTCTAGAATGCTGTTCAACCACAGTAGAGTAGAACAGCATTCCATGATCTTGGAACTGTGGTAGAACAGCATTTTGAAAGGGATGGAATGCTATACAGAACAACACTAAACTATAGACTATAATGGGGTATGTGTTCTCATTAAGGAATACAACCCTTCTGCTCTGTCCTTGCATTGCCTAAACCACAGCCTGAATCTGTGCCTTAAAATGCTGCCAAGTATTGTAGCAGTATAAGAGAAGCTTCAAATCTATGCAGTGATCTTTACAACTTAATTCAAGCATCACCAAAGCGTCTTGCATTGTTTGACAAAATCTGAGCATCTTTTCCAGGTGAACAAGTACATAACTCCCAAACCTTAAAACCACTCTGCTAAACAAGATAGACTGCTCGAACATCAGCTATTGATGCTGTCATCAACAACTATGAATATATCTTGGACACTCTGGAATGAATATCAGAGGACAGAAGCAATACAGAAGCTAGCAAACTGGCACCTGGTATGATTGCCATAATGGCCAAATGTGATACTTTCTTCATGTTAAATTTAGGGCTTAAGGTATTTTCAGCAACAGGAAATTTGGCATTTCATCTACAAGCAAAGGACATTTCAGCTGAAGCTGCTATGAACATGTTCTCTTCAGCCACTGTTTACTTTGAAAGAATGAAATTGGATGTAGAGTTTGAGGCATTTCACAGGGCTACTGTAAAGTCAAGTGAAGGTCTCACTGATCCACCAATCCCACCAAGGACAAGATGACCACCAAGGTGATACGATGATGGCTCTGAGCCACATACATTTACTACAGCAGACAGCTACCTCAGGAAGGAGTATTTTGAAGTACTAAATATTCTCATCAACAAGATGAATGATCGGTTTGCTCAAGAAACTCTACATATAATGCTTAAAATTGAGAAACTTATTATTGGAGCAGTAAAAGAAACAATTCCATTTGAGTATTTTGAAGTTGATTCAGAACTCCAGCAAGTATATGCCAGGGACATAAATTTCAAGAAGCTGAAAATACAGCTTGCAATACTTCCAGACACATTACGTGTGTACGTTTTCACCCTACCTAATGAGTGATGTCTCTGGCCATGCAATAATATTTCCTCACCTCTGTATAACCCTCTTACTGCCTCAGCCTGTCCCGGCTCCCTTTCCCTGCCCATATACAATCTTGCACTGCAGGCATCTTCCTTACATTTACATACACTCATATAATCTAATTGCATGGCTTGCTCGCCTCTTCCTTACTTACTGACCTTTTCCTTAATGACACCCCCTGCTCTCAATGGTTATTTCTTCCTTTTGTATTACCTGTTTTTGTTTTTATGTACCTTGTTCTGTTCATACGATATGTCACCTGATAATTTATTGTCCAAGGTCCTCTCTATTCATTGCATAGGTAGGCACCTATGAACTTATGAATGGTCTAGTAAGTAGTAGTAGTAAAAACCTTTATTTTTTATACAGGATAGTAGATGGTCAATTTTCACATCATTAGGACAAAGTCCTATTTTCAAGATGGTCCTGTTATTTAAAATATTGTTTCTTAAACATAAAATTTACAAATGACAATGTTCAACAAAATAACATAATATACAATATAAATAGCATCATTGCAAAGTCACATAACATCTTATACCACGAAACACAAATAACAAATATTAAGTTAAGTCCTACAGTCCAGTAATATGAGAAACACTCTAATCAGACAAAATTTTATCCATAACACTCACATTTTGTCTTTAATTAAATTTTTAGGATAGATGAAAACACTTTAGTGCTTTCATACTGTTTTCCTATTATTAATTTTAAAGAGCTCCATAATCTATTCATAATTATAGGGAATCGCATGTAACTGTACATACTCTGTACGTCTCTGATATATTGTATCCACATTAACTCATTGTATGTAAAGCGCTTTACTTTGTATGTTCTGATATAGTGTATCCTCTTTAATTCATTGTAGATAAAGCACTTATAAATTGTTATCCTGTTAAGTTTCTGCATGTCTGTAGTCTCCCGGGTCATGCCTAAAAATAGTCATTTTATGGCTAGTGCACTTACCTGGTTAACAAAAGCAAAATAAAAATAAAAAAAATTATTCCCACCTGGAAATGTGCAAAATTAAGACTGTAACCAAGCTACCCACAGTTAAGGAACTGTTACTCAATGTGAATGGAGCATGCTTGCTACTTAATGAAGTGCACAAGCTGATGCAGTTATACCTAACTATTCCAATGTCCAGTGCTACAGCAGAACGATCATTGATCTCCATGCAACAGATCAAGACCTATCTGCAATCCACAATGACCCAAAAAAGACTGAACCATTTGATGTTCCTTCATGTGCATAAGGACCTATGTGACACTATTGACCTGCACAAGTGTGCCAAATCTTTTTTGATAAAAATGATGTTTGCAAAGATTATTTTGGAAACTGGGATGGGAAGTAGCATCATGCAAGACTCCACAAAGTTTTTTCCATGTATTCATAATGCTACATAACTTTCACGGGGGTCATCTTCAAATCCATAGTGTATGAATCCAGTTAAAATTCTGACCTATACTTTTTTATGCTACTGTATTTTACATTGATCCTTATCTCCCTCTCCTGACTAGTAATATGCCTTTCTTTCTCCATTTTGAGTCTACTTTAGTACTTTCTGTTTCACATTTGAAATAATAAAATGAGTGCTCCCTTTAATAAGGCACAGACCAGGTCTGTATCCCTATTCCGAGCTGTTTTGGTAAACCTACTGTTTCATAAAGTCAGACAGTGCTGCCTGCTGCTACTTCATTTTAGTCACAAAAGAAGTGATTTTAAACAACTGATGTACAACAACATCCTATGGCAGCAAGAATACTGATGACATCTGGTTCAAGAGAGGCAAACCATATTAAAAGGAGCACACATTTTATTAAGGTACTAAAGTTGACTCTGTGGAAAGAAAGGTGTCATACAATTCAGTAGAGAAGGGCACTCTAAAATAAAATAAAAAGTATGCATCAAAATTGTCACCATATTCATGCCCTGAAGCTTTCACATTGCTTTACTACACAAACCTAGTGCATATTGATCAGAGCTAGCTGCGTGCAGCTACAGCCAACCCTCTACTTGTCCATCTTCACCAGTGTAGGTTTGTTTTTCTCATGTCTGTTAATGAAGTTAAAAAGTTCCCACTTGCATTTTTACATAAGTGATCAGAATTCACCATTATTATTCTTGGCTTCAGTGCTTACATTAGCACTGGAAAAGTGTGTGTGATGGGTGGGGGGGTGGCAGGTTGACCCTTTGCTTCAATTTTTTTTTTTATTTATTTAGTTTTTGTTAACTGGGTAAATGCACTAGCCAAAAAATGACTATTTTCAGACACAACCCAGGAGAGAACAGAGACATAATGACATACAGTTGCTGGGGGTCAGTTAGATAAAAGAATCTGGAGGCCAGAAATTTGCTGCAGTGATTTTGAAAACCATTATCAGACATTGTTTCTGCTAATGAAACCAAATAAAAAAAACTTCAGGGCATATGCTGAAGCGTTGCTTTAAAAACCTTAAAATTCCCATTTGGGGACTTCAGCAGAGGGGAAAAGGGTCACTGTCAACCTTTTGTGCATCATATTAGTTTTGGGTAACAACCAACATTTTATGATTGCTTACTTTCTCTTAAAGTCATTGATGTCACTGCTTGCTATATCCATCTATCTGCCTATATCTGCCCCCTTGTTTTTCAGAATCAAAATGCATGGTAATGTATAGCTATGACCAGATTGGTCTGTTTCAAATCATTTATTATACCATGGACATAAGTGAACAGCCAATGAAATCATCAGACTGGCAGTTTACCACTGTTGTAAATCCTCTGATAACCAACGGTTGTTGATGAGTATATCATCTATATACTCTGCAACATAGGAATAAATATAATAAAAATAAAATAAAGCAATCTCTTTAATATTTGTATTTTATTATAGTAAAAAAAAGGAACCTTGGTAGAATCGCAATAAGCCACTCAGAGGATGTGGGTTATCGGGTGATTTACCACAGCTGGCGAGGATTTACCCAATCGGCTGTGCCTCATGGGCAAACCACTCCAGCCATGGTAAATCCCCTGATAACCCACACCCCCTTGTGTCTTATTGCTTAAATACTTAGTACACACTTCCTTAACATTGGAAACACACTTGAATAGCACAGCCACTCAGGGTAAAATACTATGTCCTTTACTCCCACAGCATCATGAGTTGCTAGATTATGTTGGTGATGTTCCTCCTGTGTACAGGAAGGATGCAGTGGGAGCTGCTCAAGAAATGTAAACACACATGTTTTAGTGTGACACCAATATGATGGGCAGTCAGTTTTTCACTTTTTAGTATAAGATAGGGATCTGAAGCAAACTACCAGCTGCATGATTCATCAGTAGTTTCTATAGAATGAGAACAGTCATAAAATGTATTTTTTTAAACTAGAGACACTTTGAGACCTAAAGGGTTGTGACAGTGTCCCTTTGAAGCAAGCAAAGCTCTGTTGGCTGGTGCAACCATCGGCATCTGAGGGCTACTACAATCTTGAATCAACTTGTCCTGGTGGCTAGTGCAAAAAAGACACTGTCAGCACCTTTAGGCCTCAAAATGTCACTACTTTAAGCAACTCATTTTACAATTTAGGGATTAATGTAAAGTTGCTGGAATCCTAACAGCCAATTAGATTGCAGCATTTCTGAGAGACTTGAATAATGAATTATTTATTTCCAATTGTTTAACCAGGACTGGAAGTATAGAAGATGTTCAAGTAGGCAATCATAAAATGGGTGTTTTACCTAAAATAATACGATGCAGAAAAGGCCCCTTTAAGGTTGACTCCTGTTTCCACCCTCTTTTGCCTATTGTAGGCAGTCAATTGTTTGTGAGTTGTGAATGTGCCAATGTGGGTTTACATTTGCACCTATTTTTATCTTCTCTGCATTGCTTCCTAGTTGGTAATAAATATGTATTAATATTGCTATGTTTGTTGCTGTGCATTTAATGTTTTAATTCAATGCTTATATTACTGTATTTATCGCTGTATGATTAACAAATCCGGATGAAGAAATTTGGCAGGGGAAGGGTAGATGCCTTAACATGGGTCATCTCTGGGTTAACCATTCAGTCACCTTGTATTCTCATTGTCTACAAACTGTAACAGTAGTCTACAATAGATATTCCTCTTCCATGGCAAGCATGATCTTCCTAGAGAGATTGATCTTCATCATTAATTCCAAATTTTCACTGTGTTTATAAATTCTTGGTGCTGACACTACTACTGCTGATTACCTGTCTTATTTTGAATTCCAGAACTTCAGAATTCTAACATCCATGGTAGGTGCTCAGATGATCATACCTCTCGACTTTCATGAACTACAAATGATGTGAATCACTATGGAAGTTTAGAAAGTCACATGGCAAGCTTTAGCTCCTTCTACTGTATATTGGATAGTGTATAGAAAACAATACACAACAAGGCTAGTCTCCCCCCGAGTGGATATCATGATGACTGATGACCTTGAGAGCTTTGCTCTCAAGGTCCCTCAGTCAGCATGGTATCCACGAGGGAAAAGATTAGCTAGTTTGTCTATGGTTTTCCATACACTGTTCTATAAAGCATATGGTGGACCACAAAACTGAAAAGAACTGCCTCCTCTAACTCATAGAGTGAGCATGTTATGCTTCAGAAGAGCCACCCCCCCCCCATGGGGTAACCTCTGGTGATCCTTGATAATAGGCTCTCCTTCAATTTCTGCATAATAGCAGTAGATATAGATATACCATATGTTTAATGATGTTATACTACAGAATGTTTGAAAGAAGTTCACAGCAGGAGGAAAACCATATTTCTTTGATTTTAATGATATGGGCTATAATATTATGTCTAGAAGCTGAAGCAGTGGCTCCAGTATGGAAGGAGTGACCCAAACAATTGAGGGGCTCCAGTCCTATAATGTAGCTCCTCGGTCCCTTTGGAATGCTGAGTGTACTTGAAGTAAGTTCAGGCAGAGAAGCTCAAGCTTGAGAAGGGAAAGAGGTTTTGTCAATTAAATTCGTGGTACATTTGCTTTGTGGCTTGGGTTTAGCCACTTTGTGGGAGGCCTGCTGCGATAATGGTAAATACCAACTGCTGAAGGTTTCTGTGTCAGAACTGTCTGGGAGGCCTCATGCTCTCAACTGTGGCTGCAGCTTCTCAGTGGTTGTACCAGAGATCTGGAATTATGGCCAGTGGTACCTTTCTGGTTTGTGGTGGCTTGGTCACATTTTTTTTTTACATGTATTTGCAGCCATCATCTTCAGTTGTTTGAGATTGTTGAAGAGGACCAGGTGGGCAATAAGTGATCCCTGTTAGGTGTTCGGAGAGGTCTGGGGTGGTATCCTATCTTTGGCCCCTCTGTATCAGCATTGGTCTGGAAACTGGGTGGCTGGCCAGGAGCAGCAGATAAAATTCTCATCTGCTACAGGGTTGGAAAATGAGTGGTGTGTCCCATTGCTTGTTATCCAAAGTGTGGCTGGATATCTTAGGCTGTACAGGACCTTAAGCACCAACAGCACATGGCTGGCTTGAGTAAATTCCCACTGACATTCAATGAGAGCCAGAGAGAAGTTGGGAAAGATTGGAATCTGGTGCCCTCACCATGTAAGAGGGCCATGCTTGTGGGCCAGTTGCAAAATTCAATCCTTAATAGGAAAGCTGAGAATTTGTCCAGTATAGGTTGGGGTCTTTGTCCCGGCTTGGGGGGGGGGCTAAGGAATGATGGGCTTGTTTGATTTTTAGTGGCATAGGCCACTGATGTTTGAATATATTTGATAGGCTGGTTTGCAGAAAGGAAGACATTTCATGGCCTTCTGCCTCTTCTGGAAAACCCACCAGTTTGAGATTCTTCTTCCAACCACAGTTTTCCAGATCCTTTACCTTATCCCATAGCTGATGGACCAAGCAGTCTTGCTTCCTTAACTGAGCTGTGAGGCGGTTCATTACAGTGTCCTATTTCGACAGTTGTTGCTCATTCTGAGAAATTCTTTGAGATAAAGTCACAATATCTTGTCTGGTTTAGAGTTTTGCTCTTTAAGGTCTATTGTTTCATTTGACACTTGTGAGAACATGCCCTGTATTTCATGCAGGTTATCCGGAGATTTGCCTGAGACTGCAAGATTGATAGTAGCCATGTTCAGAAGAAGACAAAGAACCTCTGTGCGCAAACACTGAGGCAAGGGTTACCCCAAAGGGCATTTGGCTGGGAAGCCAAGTTTCAAGAAAATACAAAATCACACATGCCCCCACAATGCAAAGCATCATGGGCTACATATGCAAAACACCACAGAATGTCATGCTGGTCCAACTTTAAGCAGAATTGCATGGTGCCGAAAGGCCTCTCACACAGTTTGCAAAGGGTGCTAACAGAAGATATAGACACGTGTTTCGTCCTACCAGGACTCATCAGTATGCCTCTGTCTGTTTGACACCCCAGTGGAATGGACCAGCTACCCTTAAGGCAGTGTGCCTCGGATATATTGTGGTGAACCCATTAAAATAAAAAAACTATTTAAAAGACAAAGAACCTCTGTGCGCAAACACTGAGGCAAGGGTTACCCCAAAGGGCATTTGGCTGGGAAGCCAAGTTTCAAGAAAATACAAAATCACACATGTCCCACAATGCAAAGCGTCATGGGCTACATATGCAAATCACCACAGAATGTTATGCTGGTCCAACTTTAAGCAGAATTGCATGGTGCCGAAAGGCCTCTCACACAGTTTGCAAAGGGTGCTAACAGAAGACATAGACACATGTTTCATCCTACCAGGACTCATCAATATGCCTCGTCTGTTTGACACCCCAGTGGAATGGACCAGCTACCCTTAAGGCAGTGTGCCTTGGATATATTGTAGTGAACCCAATAAAATAAAAAACTATTTAAAGACAAAGAACCTCTGTGCGCAAACACTGAGGCAAGGGTTACCCCAAAGGGCATTTAGCTGGGAAGCCAAGTTTCAAGAAAATACAAAATCACACATGCCCCCACAATGAAAAGCATCATGGGCTACAGGGTGTCAAACAGACGAGGCATACTGATGAGTCCTGGTAGGATGAAACACCCTTTGCAAACTGTGTGAGAGGCCTTTCGGCACCATGCAATTCTGCTTAAAGTTGGACCAGCATAACATTCTGTGGTGATTTGCATATGTAGCCCATGATGCTTTGCATTGTGGGGGCATGTGTGATTTTGTATGTTCAGAAGAAGGCCCACTTTCCCCTGCGGCTGCAGGTCAGGACCAATGGAGGGTGGACTGCAAGATAAATCAATCACTGGAGCTCATTGTAATAGGGTTATTTGAAACTTGAAGTGCTGCTGAGTAAAGGAATCTATTTAGGTTCGGTTTTCCATATAGCTAGTGGAAGGATTTTGAAGGGTTCTGTGGGGATTAGAGGGAGTTCGAAGAATAAAGCTGCCATTGAGTTGGCTGCCAAGCCACTGTCCCTCCCTTCTTTCATAATATAGATAGATAGATAGATAGATAGATAGATAGATAGATAGATAGATAGATAGATAGATAGATAAAATTTTATTTTTATACAGGAACAGATAGATTAGGACCAAGGCCCTGTTTTCAACTAAGGTCCTGTGTTCTTTAAATACAAATATAAAAATAGTAAAACAACAAAGTTAACTAATACAAAAAACCTTGGTTACAAACATTAGCATATAGTATACAGACTTCAAGTCTACATATTAATACTATCAACATACTTAGCATGTACATTCGGTCTGCAAATATTCCTTCAATGCAGTTTTAAAAATGGAGAGATTGTTTATTTTCTTTAAATTTATTTGCAATTTGTTCCAATGGCTGGCAATTTTATTTTGCAACTTTGTCTCTCCAAGTTTACTATGGTATTTTAATATTGGAACTTTAACATTCATTTTCCTTATTGGATATCTCAGATTATTTGATTGGTGAAATATAACAAATTTTGCTAGGGAATGATTATTTTTAATAGTTATGATTTTATGACAAATGATTAACCAGATATAATTTCTTTGTGCTTCTGGAATTAGCCAGTGTAACTGGTTATAAACTATACAGTGATGTATTTTATTTGTATTCTTAGTTATGAATTTACCCAGTCTATAGTATACTTGGTTTACCTTATTTAATAATTTTTGGGCAGAGTTCATGTAAAGAGGTGCTCCATATTCTACAACTGGTAACATCATCTGCTTAACAAGCTTCGCTCTGGCTTCCATTGAAAGTACTCCCACCACTCTCCTAGGAGCCCCCAACCTTTGATTTACTTCCTTAACCTGGGTATTAATATGTTCTTTAAAAGTCATGTGTGAATCCATTTACACACCCAAGTATCTATATCCATCAACCTCTGCCACTTTATTATCATTTGATAGTTGGATGGCCAATTGTGATCCACTCTCTTCTCGACCCAAGTGAAAAATCATACACTTAATTTTTTTTAGAATTTAGGAGCAGTCCAGAATCACTCATCCAGCTTTCCAGATGGTACAGGTCCCCCTGCAACTTCTGTTCTAATTCCCTCATATTTTAAGCTGAGACTAGTAGCACTGTATCGTCCGCAAACATTCTAATTTCCCCATATTTAACGGTTTGCACCAGGTTGTTAACGTAAACATTAAACATCAGAGGGCCTAAAATTGATCCCTGAGGAACCCCCCGGTTTATTTCCTCAAGGTACGACATTTCTGCTCCATTGGCCACATATTGCTTATGGCCAGCCAAGTAGGATGCAAACCACTGCTATGAGCCCTTTTGTACCCCTACCTGCCAAAGCCTTTCTAAAAGCTTCCTGTGCTGTACCAAGTCAAATGCTTTACTAAGGTCCATGAACACCACCACAGTGCTTCTTCCCTGGTCCAAAGAAGTAACAACCAGGTTATGGAAGTCTATTAGGGCGGTGTTCGTGGATTTGTTAGGCCTAAACCCATGCTGGTTATCAAATAATATAGCTTTCTCTTCTAGGTATTGACTTAGTTGAAAGTGGACTCTACGTTCCATTATTTTCAAAAGTACAGGAAGTATTGCAATGGGTCTGTAGTTTGATGGTACAGTGCTATCTCCTTCCTCGAAAACAGGTATTACTTTTCCCTTTTTCTATACTTCAGGGACTGTAGAGCTATTTATGCTCTAGTTTAACAAGTGAGTTATTATGGGTGCAAGGGCCTTTGCTCCTATTTTCAAAAATCTTGCCTCAATTTGATACAGTCCACTAGCTTTACTAACATTTAAGTTTTGTAACTCCAACTGTACTTTCTTTAGGGTCAATAGTCTAATATTAAATTTTGTTTCTTGTTGAGTTACTGGTTTTGGTTTTAATTCCTCTATTATTTTATTTATAGACAAGTTAGCTGTACATTCTTTCGGTGGAGGAATATTTAAATAACCTAATCCAATAAAATAGGAGTTTACTATAGAAGCCACTCCCTTTGGTTCATCAACAAACATTTGCCTTTGCAATAAACTAATCTGATTTGTAGTTCTATTAGTATGTCTAGTTCAGAAATGTAGTTCCAGAACATTTTTTGGTCTTTTACCTTATTTAATTTATTTAAGTCATACCTTTTCTTAGCATTCCTAACTGTTTTACAACATTTATTTCTCCATTGTTTAAAACTTCCCCAGTCATTTAAAGATTTTGTTTTCCTAGCCTTTTTCCATATTCTATCTCTAATCCTAAGTAGTTTCTTTAATTTTATCTGTTATCCATGGATCCTCTCCAGATCTCCTAACTCTCTTAACTTTTGGAGCATGTTGTTGGATCATGAATTCTAAAGAATCATTAAATTCCTGTACAGCTAGGTTAATATCTGGAATCAAAAACAATCTGTCCCAATTAAATTCACTAAGCGCTTGTCTAAAATTAGCTTCATTAAAATTCCTGTAATCTCTTACTCAGTATTCATTCTTTTGTTGTACCAAAGATATAGGAAGGTTAATGGTGCAGGTTACAGGACTATGGTCCCCCAGGTTTATTGGTAATACTTCCCATTTTTTAATATTCAAGTCATGAGAAACAAACAGAAGGTCAAGTATAGCTCCTCGGCCCCAGCCAGCAGTGATTCTAGTTGGCACGTCAATCTTCCGTTCTAATTCCAGTACTTCAAAATTATTTCTCAGCCTAGATCCTCTATCTTGATTCCAATTTGCATTAAAATCTCCTGTAATAACTACATTTTTATACTGTATTACCTCTATAAGAATATCTGTGAGGGTATCAAAACTTTTAAGTTTTGTTTCGGGGGTGCATAAAAGACTCCTACTACTAATTTTATTTTAAGTAGTTAAAATCATCATACAATCAATTCCTTTATGAGTAGCAGTTAGTAAGTTCCGGTAAGGGCCTAGGTTGTCTTTGATATAAATTAAAACTCCCCCAACCCTTTTATTTATTCTATCAGTTCTCTCTACTCTATACCCATCAAGGTGTAATTCCTGATTACTTTTCTCTGGGTGGAGCCAGGTTTCAGATAAGGCCACAAGGTCAAAATTTATATTAGCCATCCAGGCTCTGTAATCATCTATTTTATGAACTATACTCCTGACATTCTCATGAACTAGAGTGATCTCCCTGGTAAAACCTGAGCCTGGATTTGCTTCTATGTCACCACTTTGCATTAACAAACATAAACAAAGGAAACATCCAGGACCCAAGTTTTTTACCTGATGTGAGATCACATGAGGTCAATATGACAGTCTCATCCTTTATGTTCCCCTTCTCCCTTATATAATAGTATGCAGAAGAGTGCCTTGTCAGTTGATTTTATCCCCTGTGCTAGCTGTGCCTTAGCATTTGTCACTCAAACTACCCTAATCGCCTCCCTTAAATTAAGATAGTAATCTTCCCTATCATCCTCTTGCTGAGTAAATTTTTACTTCCGGAAGCTACACTATTCTCCCATACCACTTTTTCTACCTTCTTTTTTTTGTTTTTTTTTTATTTGTTTTTAAATTTTTGTCCAGGAAAAACATGTTAAGCCAAGACTTGTTTCCTGGTGCATCCTAGGAGCACAGGGAAGTTAAGTGACCTGCTCATGGTCACACAGTATGCAAATGGTGACTGTGGGATTGAAACCAAGTTCTCAAGCTTTGCAACTTGGTGCTGTTAACCATTACACTATACTGCCTCCTTGGAAAACTAGCTGGGCTTTTTGGACTTGCATTTTGTAGTTTTGATTTTAGTACACTTATTAGTGGCTTCCAACAGTCCCTCCTTCATTATGGCCCATTTCTGTTATACTTCCATCCCCATTCTGATTTCAGCAATGAGACCTCTTAGAATTTCTCACTTCCTACCAAAGTCAGTTCTCCTAAAGTCTAAAAGCTTTATCTTGGTTCTCATCCATCCCACTGTTCATGTCTAGGTGGAAACACACAATATGGTGGACACTACCCGCAAGTGGTACTTCCACTTTCACATCCTGAACATGCACACAGTTGGACAGAGACAGGTGTAGTATGGCCTTTTTCCTAGTGGGATCCAGTAACACCTTACATCAGGAAACCACTCTGGAATGCAGTGAGCAGTACTGCTCCCTAGTGCAGGAGGTAGCCTGGATTTTCCAGTCCACCCTGGTAGCTTGAAATCCCCCATTACTACTACGTCACACATGCTGGACATATCATGATTTGGGACCTTAGTACCCTGTCCAACTTCTCATCTTGGGAAGGGGGCCTGTAGACCACCCCCATCCTTAATTTCTTTCACTTAGTGGATTCTACCTGTACCCACTGTGCTTCAGTTTCCTACGTTCCGCCTTTTCCTCTCTGGTACAAGTTATCCCCTCCTTCACAACAGAGACACACCCTCTTCCTGTCAACCTGACCAATCCTCTTTAATATCTTTATAGTTGACACTGCAGATGGGCTGGAACCAAAGGTAGGCCTCTTTGTAGATGACACCAAAATCTGCAATACAGTGGACACTCCAGAGGAGGTGAAGAGAAAGTGTAGACCTGAGAAAACTCAAAGAGTAGTCAAGGGTGTGACAGATGGATTTCAATGTGTAAAGGTGCATAATCAGGGTTGAGGTGCTGACACCTCATCTGCTGCCACGCCAGCGAATCAGGTTCCAGAATGGACCAGGGTCACTCAGTGGTCAGCTGGAGAGAGAGAGGGAATGAGCAGCCCAAAAGTTGCTCTCCTCCTCTGAGGAGGGAGGATGATAGATTCCACTGTGACACTGCCACCTCAGTGACCTCAGGTGGTAGTGCACGCAGAGTCATTTGGTGAAGGAGGGCGCCTCATGACTGGGACAGATGCATTTGTCACAATATGAAAATGGGCAAATGAGACAAAAATTGGCAACAGGGTAGACACTCCCGGAGGAGCGTAAAAGATGAAGGCTGACCTAAGGACTCTGAAACTATGGTGAAAAAAATGGCAACTAAACTTCAAGGCAAAAAAATGCAAGGTCATGCACCTCGGAAAAGGAAACCAAGGAGAAGAATACTACCTAGGAGGAGTAAAACTGGAATCCACTAAGCAGGAAAGAGATCTAGGAATAATTATAATGGATGACCTAAAAATGTCCAAACAATGTGAAAAAATAGCACTAAGGGCAAATCGCATGCTGGGCTGCATCGAAAGGGGGATTACCAACAGAAAAAAAGAGCTTATCCTGCCACTCAATCAATCAATCAAATGTTTATTTGTACAGCACTTTTTTAATAACAGCAAAGTACTTCACAACCTATTACAATAAAATACTTATATGAATAAACATAGATAAAAACAGGGTACAAGAAGCTTGGCTTAATGAATATGAAACTCAATAAAATATCTTAATAAATTTCCTCAGGGAATGCCTGGCTAAAAAGGTATGTTTTTAACTCAACTTTAATGGTGTCACTGGTCGGGCACTCCCTAAGTCCATGAGGAAGAGAGTTCCACAGGGACGGGGCCACAAAAGCAAAGGTATGAGCCCCAGATGTCTTTAAACGGACCCTGGGAACCTCTAGCAATACCTTGTCTGCAGAGCAGAATGGGTGCAGGGGGCAGTAGGGATACAGAAGATCTTGCAGGTAGCCAGGTCCCTGTCCATATAGGGCCTTGTAGGTCAGCAAACTAACCTTGAAGGTGATCTGCCAATATACCAGCAGTCAGTGCAGATAGAGGAGCACATGCACGATGTGGCAAGATTTTGGCAAGCCAGTCAACAGCCTGGCTGCCACATTCTGCACAAGATGGAATCAGTGAAGATCAACCCCCGGTAGCCCTAGGTATAGGAAATTGCAGTAATAAAGGCACAATATTATGAAGGCATGAACCAGAGTTGGCATGTCACTAATCGAGATCAGGTGCTTGATCCAGGTGATGTTTCTCAGATTGTAAAATGAGGTCTTGACAACAGCCAACACCTGATATTTTAGTGTCAGACCAATATCGAGCACAGCGCCCAGATTCCACACCAGATTAGAAGTCACAAGCTGGGCATCTCCAAGCTGAAGCCAAGAGAACTGCGTAGCCTGCAACCTCTTGCCTTGATGACCTGGCTCTACTACCAGCACCTCTCTATAGATCACTGGTGAGGCCACACTTGGAGTACAGCTTTCAGTTCTGAAGGCCGCATCTTAAAAAGGATTTGCACAGACTGGAAACAATGCAAAGGAGAACAACAAAAATGATACAGGGAATGCACAGCAAAACATATGACAAATAACTGCAGGACCTAAACATGTATTCCCTGGAGCAGCAAAGGGAGAGGGGAGACATGATAGAGATCTTCAAGTTCCGAAATGGAATAAACAAGGTACAAGTTCAGGACCTGTTTCAGGCAGAGAATCTCACCAGAACCAGTTGGCATGATATGAAGCTGGAGGGGGGCCAATTCAGGGGCAACACACGCAAGTTCTTCTTTACAAAGAGGGTGGTAGATGCATGGAACGGCCTTCCATGAGGAATGGTGGAGGTGAAAATGGTGGAAACTTTAAAAAATGCTTGGGATAGATACAAGGACACTATAACACTGAAAAGCAGTTAAGGGAGGGGGTTAGGAATAAGGGCAGACTAGATGGATTGTATGGTCCCCTTCTGCCATCACATTTTATGTTTCTATGTGTCCGCTCAGTCCACACCCAGGAGGTCCCTGAGGGAGGGGAGAAATGGCAGAAAATGCCAAGGCTGCATGGAATAATGCCACACTCCTTCACAGGCTCTGCACCATTCACTGGGCTTCCCGATAGCCCACATACAATACCTAGCCTCCTCCCAAGCCTGGGGAACCTAGGAGTCTCTGCCATGGAGGAATCCATGGGGCACTGAATGCCAGTGAGGTGTAAGTCCTAGAGACGATGGGTGACAGGGCTGGGGGAGATGCAAGACAGATCAGGTCCAGCTGAGGGGGGGGGGGAATATGCAGAAAGAAGTTTTGGCGGTAACTAGTTGTGCGCAAAATGGAGTTTCATGAAATTCCACTGAATTTCATAAGAGCAGAATGGTGGAATTCCATAGTGGAATAATGTGGAATGGGTTTGCTATTACTTTTCCACAGAATTAAATTCCACAGATGTCAATATATTCCACAGAAATGGTCACAGAATAATTTTCTGCAGGAAAATGTAGTTCCAAGGAATATAATTCTGTGGTTCACAAAAGGCAGAATTTTGCAGAATGACGAGAGAAATTAATGGTCATTCCGCATTAATTCTGCCAGAAGAATTTTACATTCCACACAGCACTAATGGTCACCAGATGGGAAAGGCACCTTGGAGTAATCATGTCTGATAACTTCAAGGAATGAGGCAGTGCAACAAGATAGTAGGTAGGGCCAGTGAGATACTTGGATGCATAGGTAGGGGTATCACTAGCAGAAGGAGGGAGCTGTTGTCACTGTATAGATCTTTGGTGAGACCCCACATGGAGTACTGTGTCCAATTATGGAGACCACATCTCTGGAAGGACATAGATAGGTGGATTCTGTCCAGAGGAGGGCAACTAAAATGCTGCAGTGGCTGCATCAAAAGCCCTGTGAGGAGAGAGAAGAATCTCAATATGTATACCATGGTAGAGAGGAGGGAGAGGAGGTACATGATAGAGATCTATAAATACCTCACAGGGTAGAACAAGATACAGGAAGGGAATATTTGACAGAGGAAAAGGTGCACGAGAAAAAGTGGACATAGAATGAAGCTGGAAGGGAGAATTTAGAAGAGATGTGATATGTACTTCTTCACTGAAAGAGTGGTTGATTCCTGGAATAGTCTTCCAGCAGAGGTAGTGGGGGCCAAAACAGTGGTGGATTTCAAGCATGTATGCAACAGGCACAATGGAATCTTAATGGGAGAAGTGCGGGGGGGGGCGGGAGGAACCAGAGCTCTAGTAGCGTCTACAGTGAGAGTATATGCAGGAACAAATGGGCAGACTAGGTGGGCCAAGTCTTTGTTATCTGTTGTCAAAATCTGTCCTTCTGTGTCATCATTCCTATGCCATTGACAGGCAACATGTTTCTTTTTTATTAGCTTTGGTTTCTTGTTTCATAAAAAAAATGAAAAACTCTTAAGACAGGTAAAAACATTCCTTACACACATCTGCCTTGAACAACTTGTTTTCTTGTTCTCTTGTTTTTTTTTTCTTGTAATGGTTCACATTAGCTTTTCTAATTATACAATATTTTATTTTCCTTCTTCAGATTTTAAGCTAGATTCTTGAAAGACAGGTACTGTATGGTTTCCAGTATCTTATGTTTCAGAATGATGGTATGTGTCTCATGTGACAACATCACATGATTTTTTTTATATCAGCTAATGTTAGGGTGTATATATTTATGGGATGGGCCACCTGTCAGGTAGCTGCATTGGGTCGGTTGGGTATCAGAATTTTTTGGTCGGGTAGGGTAGTTCAGGTAATTTACTACCCTATCTGACATAACAGTGTACTTCACGGGGTGGGTAGTTTCAGGCAGGTAATGGATTACCCTGCCTGACCTGAGCCCCCTCCCTATACCTGATCATATAAATCAGAAAAAAGAATCACTTTCCCTGGTGGTCTAGCGGACCCTCCTCCCTATCTCCAATCTGCCCTTATGTATCAAAAAATAGATCATCACTCTCCCTGGATTTCTAGTGGCCACCCTCCCTATCCCTGATCTGCCCTTTATTTCCCTGGTGGTCTAGTGGCAACAGAACTAATGATTTACTTAAAAGAGAAAGTCACTGGATCTATATACTCAGGAGCATAAAACCAAAAGGACTGAATGATTTCTGGGACGTCAGTTCATATTTTGATAGATCAATCAATTTTTATTACAGTCTTATATCTACAGTAACACCTAATTCCTTTAGATTGTTTCTTTGAATTGCACAATTAGATAGATGCATTTGTTTTTCAGTTATGAGTTTTCTATGTACAACCATCTGTATAGAATTAATGCCTCTTGATGGTCACCCTTCATTTGATGCATGGGTCAAAGTTAATTATTTTTTTCTTTTGATGTACACATTCTAATCATGTTTCTCATTGTCTCTTTGTTCTAGGATTCTCTCTTTATCTTTACCCCCTGTAGGTCTGTGCTGATCGCGTTGGAAGGCAGATCACTATAATCTTCTGTTCTAACTTTTTTTTTGGTGAAGTTAAAACATTTTCAGTATGGCTTCACCTAAGAGCAATTTGCTTTAAATTAATATAGTAGGTTTTCAGAGATATATGCAACCATTCTATATGCAGCCTACTATTTCTTCATTTTTTGATATTAGTTTGTTAAGATTTCTGTTCGTAATTATTCATGAGATCTCATGTTTATTTATCTTATGATGATATTTAAGTGATGTGTTTCTCTCCTTACCATGCCCCCTGACAAAGGGTTATTGCCCTAAGTGCTGGGGCAAGTGGATGCCCGAGCGCAATTTGCAATCAGTAATAAAGCTCTTAATATCAATATTTATTTTGTAAGAGTGTGTTTCTGTGGCTCAGGGAGGCAGGTACCAGCTGGTCTTTGTTATATGATTGGGCTGGTAGCCCTGGTCTGCACCCAGTAAGCTTGAGTGATTTGTAGCCCTACTTTGGATCTGGTCTAGTGGACCACCCCTCCCTATTCCTGATCTGCCCTTTGTTTCCCTGGTGGTCTAGCGGACACCTCTCCCTATCCCCAATCTGCCATTTATTTTCCTGATAATCTAGCAGACCCCAAACCCCACCCTGGTAGGCAATTACCCCAAGTCAACCCCACCCAGACCCTGACCGGGCAACCAGCACAACCCTCCACTCTCTACCACGGCAGCCCCACCCAACTGAGCATGAATGAATAAGTGTGTACTTGTACAAGCACACACTCACTCACTGACAGCTCAGCTGCTGGTCATTCATTGCCAGCTATGTGGGTGGTGCAGACAAGAGAGGAGGGCTGTTCTGGTTGCAGGCTGGGGGGGGGTGAGATGAGGGGGAACGGCAGGAACTGGGCTGTAAATGAATGAGCATGTACTTGTACAAATACATAACTATGGAAGCCTACAGTGGAAGGCAAATTAACCAGAATTTGTTTTCCACCTTCTGATGAGGAACCAGCTGCCAGCATGAAAACATACAGTAGCTCATACCCAGAGACATAACTAGGAGTAATACAATTGTTTAGGTAAGTAGGGAGCTGGTTTAATAATTATTTAAAGCCATGTAAGCCAAGATGCCATGAGCCAGTGCAGCTGTTCACACAAAACACATTGGTGTGGATGGGGAGGACATCAAGGAACTAAACATTGAAGGGAGATGAGCAAGGTATCAAGCTTTTGTGTGTAATGAGCTGCTGGGGTAGTGGCATACAGTAGATGGTATAGCTGCAGCCTATTTTGGGCAAGATCACTTGTTCCACTTGGGGGTTACCCAGGGAGAGGTAATCAATCACCCTGTAGAGTGTTGGATGTACCAGAAGCTTAGAGCTTGAACAATAACAGTGAGTGATCAGTGGTGCCATCTTATTAGCCCCAATACCCCAACACCCAAGCAGAAAAGACATCCACAGTGCATTGGAGAAAATGGCCACGGTCATGTATTTATTGAATAACTCTTACATCAGCAGTCTGGAATATACAGCTTGGGAGCGTCAGCAAGTCTTTGGTGGTCAACACCATAACTAGTCCATCTTCCTACTCCCAGGGACCATCAGGACAGACTTAACTCTATCCTGGAGTGCTGCCTCTGCAGGGACAACAGCCTCTGAGGCCTAAAGGATGGCCGAGAGGGTACCCCTTCCCTGTCAGATGATTCTAAAAATTTCAGGCAAGGCTTTCCTCCATCTGGGCCACATTGCACAGAATTATCAGGGCCTCACCTCTTACCAGTTTCAGGAGAACCCATCTGTGACAGTAGATTTCCCCCATTACCCACTTTGCACACTCCCTGTGAGACTATTGTACCACCACAGGATGATGAAGTCAATCCCTCAGAAGCAGCCACACTAACATTTCTCCAATGCACACTGTATATCTGCTTGGAACATGTTGTTACCTGCATCTGACAAGTGTACACCATCCAAACAGCCACAGGCATACAGCTGGGGTAACTTTGTGACTATTGTATCATGTCTTAACATCATTCCCCCCATAGTGTTCATAAAGGTTCACATGGCCATGTTAACTAGCCTATGGGTTTTTTCAATCAGCATAGGAGTCCTTGTGTTCTGCCAACTTTGCCTTTGTATAATGTGTAAACAAATCAGCACTACTCCTGACTAGATTTTCCAAGTAACTGCGGGTCCTCTTTCATCCAGCATTGCTCCCCAGGTGCTCCCAGATGTTGGGAAAATGGGGGGCGGTTCATATAATATATTTCCTCCTGAATATGAAATTTGAGGTGTGCAATCTCTGCCAATGCTGCCTGGAGTTGAGCCCTTAGTTCTCCAATGGTCCAGCATGTAGGACAACATCATAGATCCTGTATAACTGCCCTTTTAAAAAGTGTTCCACAGCACCTGCAGTTAATAATATCCATTACAGTTGAGCTGCCAGGTTTATAACCTGGTCTGAGTAATTAGAAGGAGGGAGAGGAAGGCACAAGTTTGATTTTGTGTTTTGCATGCTTGTTTGTTTTTGCATAACTTGTTATAACAAGTTACATTACTTGTGCTCCTGTAAGTGAGGTCACTGTGTGGATACCCCTCTGATCCTCCCCTTCCTACTTTGCTACAGAAAATGTCATGGCTGTGCTAGTATATAAAAGGAGTGTAGCAGGGGGTGGTTGGGGATGGGGGTGGGTGGCTGGGCCCTTCCCCTGCCAAAAAAGAAGAACCAAGTACAAAAGAAACAAGGAGGCAAGAGCTGAAACAATCAACCAACAACAAAAGCAGTAGCCATGAAAGCTTAGCCTAATAATAGATAAAACTGTAAAACCTGTAAAGCACCACCTATAACAATTTCACAGAAGATATACTCAGCAAAAAACACTTTGCTACAGAGAAAAATTAAGCAGTAACAGAAGATATTCCTTCGCAAAAAACAGTTTGAATCAGAGAAGATTACAATAGTCACATCGCACCCAATTATCGGGGCCTCACCTCTTTCCAATTTCAGGAGAACCCATCTGTGACAGTAGATTTCCTCCATTACCCACTTTGCACACTCCCTGTGAGACTATTGTGCCACCACAGGATAATGAAGTCAATCCCTCAGAAGCAGCCACACTAACATTTCTCCAATGCACACTGTATATCTGCTTGGAACATGTTACCTGCATCCACAAGTATACACCATCCAAACAGCCACAGGCATACAGCTGGGGTAACTTTGTGACTATTGTATCATGTCTTAACATCATTCCCCCCATAGTTTTCATAAAGGTCCACATGGCCATGTTAACTATCCTATGGGCTTTTTCAATCAACATAGGAGTTCTTGTGTTCTGCCAACTTTGCCTTTGTATAATGTGCAACCAAATCAGCACTACTCCTGACTAGATTTTCCAAGTAACTGTGGGTCCTCTTTCATCCAGCATTGCTCCCCAGGTGCTCCCGGATGTTGGGAAAATGGTGGGCAGTTCATATAATATATTTCCTCCTGATTATGCAATTTGAAGTGCGAAATCTCTGTCAATGCTGCCTGGAGTTGAGCCCTTAGATCTCCAATGGTCCAGCATGTAGGACAACATCATAGATCCTGTATAACTGCCCTTTTAAAAAGTGTTCCACAGCACCTGCAGTTAATATATCCATTACAGTTGAGCTGCCAGGTTTATAACCTGGTCCGAGTAATTAGGAGGGAAAGGAAGGCAAAGTTTGATTTTGTGTTTTGTTTGTTTTTCATAACTTGTTATGACAAGTTATATTACTTGTGCTCCTGTAAGTGAGGTCACTGTGTGGATACCCCTCTGATCCTCCCCTTCCTACTTTGCTACAGAAAATGTCATGGCTGTGCTAGTATATAAAGGGAGTGTAGCAGGGGGTGGCTGAGATGGGGGTGGCTGGGATGGGGGTGGCTGGGCCCTTCCCCTGCCAAAAAAGAAGAACCAAGTACAAAAGAAACAAGGAGGCAAGAGCAGAAACATTCAAACAACAACAAATGTAGTAGCCATGAAAGCTTAGCCTAATAATAGATGAAACTGTAAAACCTGTAAAGCACCACCTGTAACAATTTCACAAAAGATATACCCTGCAAAAAACACTTTGCTACAGAGAAAAATAAAGCAGTAATAGAAGATATTCCTTGGCAAAAAACAGTTTGAATCAGAGAAGATTACAATAGTAATCTGTAAGCACAAAACAGTAACAAACCTTGTGAGCACAAAAGAAAATAGTAACACACAATAAATCTGCCTAGCCAAAAGAAGCCTTAATATTTTCCTTGCTCTGATAATGTTCATTGCTCTGTCCTTTCAAGCAAACCTAGAAGAAAAGAGCTCCGGTGAAGCTAGGTGCCTTTGCCAGCAAACCTAGTCTTCCACCTCCCCTTCAGGCATTGCTGCCATGTCTTCATCCACCAATTTTACTTTGGCACCACTGCTTTCCTTAGCTGCACCAGTTCAGACACCCAGTATACTCCACAAAAGGCTATGAAAATAGTTGTCCTGAACAAGATAATTTCTGATGGGAATGAGCATATTCGCTCTAATTCACCCCAAACCTCTTCCAACAGTTCTAGGTAATTGTGTGCCTGCCAGCTACCCATTTGGTACCACCTAGGCCCAGTTCTCCAGCATTTTCGTACTCAGAAAGCCTGAGTGATATCTGCAAAACTGTTAACCTTTGAAAACAAAGATGTGTCTGTAAGGTGTTGAATGCCTCCCAGGATCAAATCTATTCATTTCATTAGGATTACATAATGGAAAACCAGTCTGCTGGTACAACAGTAGTACCACTGCTCAAAATGCTTTCACCTGGGTGTAGGAACAAACCTGGACCATTGGAGGCCTGGCTGGGTGTGGATGGTTGTGTATCCCAATGGAAGGTTGCCTCCTTGGGGAAGGTGGGTTCCTGGTCTCTGCCACAGTGCTGCCACATGGGTGACCACTGGTGGTGGTGTATGTTGGAGCCATTTATAAGGGAGGCAGGTGTCACCATTCTGCTGCATCCTACAACCTATCCACCACCTCCACAGTATCGGAGGCAAGGTAGAAACAGTGGGAAAAAACAATTAGTGAAATGCTGCCTGCCATCTTCGTAGATCCAGCACCACTGACCAGGCTGTCCCTCCCACATCCCCAATCTGCCTTTTATTTTCCTGATGATCTAGCAGACCCCAACCACCACCCTGGTAGGTATACCCAGTCCACCCCACCTAGACCCTGACAGGGCGACCAGCACAACCTTCCTCTCTCTACCAGCAGGCCCACCCAACTGAGCATGAATGAATGAGTGTGTACTTGTACAAGCACACACTCCACTCACTGACAGCTCAGCTCCTGGTCATTCATTGCCAACTCTGTGGGTGGTGCAGACAAGCGAGGAGAGCTGTTCTGGTTGCAGGCTGGGGGAGTGAGAGAAGGGTAAATGGTAGTAACTGGACTGTAAATGAATGAGCATGTACTTGTACATATAAATAACTATTGAAGCCTACAGTGGAAGGCAAGTTAACCAGAATTTGTTTTGCACCTTCTGATGAGGAACCAGCTGCCAGCATGAAAACATACAGTAGCTCATACCCAGAGACATAACTAGGAGTAATACAATTATTTAGGTAAGTAGGGAGCTTGTTTAATAATTATTTAAAGCCATGTAAGCCAAGATGCCATGAGCCAGTGCAGCTGTTCACACAAAACACATTGGTGTGGATGGGGAGGACATCAAGGAACTAAACATTGAAGGGAGATGAGCAAGGTATCAAGCTTTGTGTGTAATGAGCTGCTGGGGTAGTGGCATACAGTAGATGGTATAGCTGCAGCCTATTTTGGGCAAGATCACTTGTTCCACTTGGGGGTTACCCAGGGAGAGGTAATCAATCACCCTGTAGAGTGTTGGATGTACCAGAAGCTTAGAGCTTGAACAATAACAGTGAGTGATCAGCGGTGCCATCTTATTAGCCCCAATACCCCAACACCCAAGCAGAAAAGACATCCACAGTGCATTGGAGAAAATGGCCACGGTCATGTATTTATTGAATAACTCTTACATCAGCAGTCTGGAATATACAGCTTGGGAGCGTCAGCAAGTCTTTGGTGGTCAACACCATAACTAGTCCATCTTCCTACTCCCAGGGACCATCAGGACAGACTTAACTCTATCCTGGAGTGCTGCCTCTGCAGGGACAACAGCCTCTGAGGCCTAAGGATGGCCGAGAGGGTACCCCTCCCCTGTCAGATGATTCTAAAAATTTCAGGCAAGGCTTTCCTCCATCTGGGCCACATTGCACAGAATTATCAGGGCCTCACCTCTTTCCAGTTTCAGGAGAACCCATCTGTGACAGTAGATTTCCCCCATTACCCACTTTGCACACTCCCTGTGAGACTATTGTACCACCACAGGATGATGAAGTCAATCCCTCAGAAGCAGCCACACTAACATTTCTCCAATGCACACTGTATATCTGCTTGGAACATGTTGTTACCTGCATCTGACAAGTGTACACCATCCAAACAGCCACAGGCATACAGCTGGGGTAACTTTGTGACTATTGTATCATGTCTTAACATCATTCCCCCCATAGTGTTCATAAAGGTTCACATGGCCATGTTAACTAGCCTATGGGTTTTTTCAATCAGCATAGGAGTCCTTGTGTTCTGCCAACTTTGCCTTTGTATAATGTGTAAACAAATCAGCACTACTCCTGACTAGATTTTCCAAGTAACTCTGGGTCCTCTTTCATCCAGCATTGCTCCCCAGGTGCTCCCAGATGTTGGGAAAATGGGGGCGTTCATATAATATATTTCCTCCTGAATATGAAATTTGAGGTGTGCAATCTCTGCCAATGCTGCCTGGAGTTGAGCCCTTAGTTCTCCAATGGTCCAGCATGTAGGACAACATCATAGATCCTGTATAACTGCCCTTTAAAAGTGTTCCACAGCACCTGCAGTTAATAATATCCATTACAGTTGAGCTCAGGTTTATAACCTGGTCTGAGTAATTAGAAGGAGGGAGAGGAAGGCACAAGTTTGATTTTGTGTTTTGCATGCTTGTTTGTTTTGCATAACTTGTTATAACAAGTTACATTACTTGTGCTCCTGTAAGTGAGGTCACTGTGTGGATACCCCTCTGATCCTCCCCTTCCTACTTTGCTACAGAAAATGTCATGGCTGTGCTAGTATATAAAAGGAGTGTAGCAGGGGGTGGTTGGGGATGGGGGTGGGTGGCTGGGCCCTTCCTCTGCCAAAAAAGAAGAACCAAGTACAAAAGAAACAAGGAGGCAAGAGCTGAAACAATCAACCAACAACAAAAGCAGTAGCCATGAAAGCTTAGCCTAATAATAGATAAAACTGTAAAACCTGTAAAGCACCACCTATAACAATTTCACAGAAGATATACTCAGCAAAAAACACTTTGCTACAGAGAAAAATTAAGCAGTAACAGAAGATATTCCTTCACAAAAAACAGTTTGAATCAGAGAAGATTACAATAGTCACATCGCACCCAATTATCGGGGCCTCACCTCTTTCCAATTTCAGGAGAACCCATCTGTGACAGTAGATTTCCTCCATTACCCACTTTGCACACTCCCTGTGAGACTATTGTGCCACCACAGGATAATGAAGTCAATCCCTCAGAAGCAGCCACACTAACATTTCTCCAATGCACACTGTATATCTGCTTGGAACATGTTACCTGCATCCGACAAGTGTACACCATCCAAACAGCCACAGGCATACAGCTGGGGTAACTTTGTGACTATTGTATCATGTCTTAACATCATTCCCCCCATAGTTTTCATAAAGGTCCACATGGCCATGTTAACTATCCTATGGGCTTTTTCAATCAACATAGGAGTTCTTGTGTTCTGCCAACTTTGCCTTTGTATAATGTGCAACCAAATCAGCACTACTCCTGACTAGATTTTCCAAGTAACTGTGGGTCCTCTTTCATCCAGCATTGCTCCCCAGGTGCTCCCGGATGTTGGGAAAATGGTGGGCAGTTCATATAATATATTTCCTCCTGATTATGCAATTTGAAGTGCGAAATCTCTGTCAATGCTGCCTGGAGTTGAGCCCTTAGATCTCCAATGGTCCAGCATGTAGGACAACATCATAGATCCTGTATAACTGCCCTTTTAAAAAGTGTTCCACAGCACCTGCAGTTAATAATATCCATTACAGTTGAGCTGCCAGGTTTATAACCTGGTCCGAGTAATTAGGAGGGAAAGGAAGGCAAAAGTTTGATTTTGTGTTTTGTTTGTTTTTGCATAACTTGTTATGACAAGTTATATTACTTGTGCTCCTGTAAGTGATGTCACTGTGTGGATACCCCTCTGATCCTCCCCTTCCTACTTTGCTACAGAAAATGTCATGGCTGTGCTAGTATATAAAGGGTAGTGGCAGGGGTGGCTGAGATGGGGGTGGCTGGGATGGGGGAGGCTGGGCCCTTCCCCTGCCAAAAAAGAAGAACCAAGTACAAAAGAAACAAGGAGGCAAGAGCAGAAACATTCAAACAACAACAAATGTAGTAGCCATGAAAGCTTAGCCTAATAATAGATGAAACTGTAAAACCTGTAAAGCACCACCTGTAACAATTTCACAAGAGATATACCCTGCAAAAAACACTTTGCTACAGAGAAAAATAAAGCAGTAATAGAAGATATTCCTTGGCAAAAAACAGTTTGAATCAGAGAAGATTACAATAGTAATCTGTAAGCACAAAACAGTAACAAACCTTGTGAGCACAAAAGAAAATAGTAACACACAATAAATCTGCCTAGCCAAAAGAAGCCTTAATATTTTCCTTGCTCTGATAATGTTCATTGCTCTGTCCTTTCAAGCAAACCTAGAAGAAAAGAGCTCCGGTGAAGCTAGGTGCCTTTGCCAGCAAACCTAGTCTTCCACCTCCCCTTCAGGCATTGCTGCCATGTCTTCATCCACCAATTTTACTTTGGCACCACTGTTTTCCTTAGCTGCACCAGTTCAGACACCCAGTATACTCCACAAAAGGCTATGAAAATAGTTGTCCTGAACAAGATAATTTCTGATGGGAATGAGCATATTCGCTCTAATTCACCCCAAACCTCTTCCAACAGTTCTAGGTAATTGTGTGCCTGCCAGCTACCCATTTGGTACCACCTAGGCCCAGTTCTCCAGCATTTTTCGTACCCAGAAAGCCTGAGTGATATCTGCAAAACTGTTAACCTTTGAAAACAAAGATGTGTCTGTAAGGTGTTGAATGCCTCTCCCAGGATCAAATCTATTCATTTCATTAGGATTACATAATGGAAAACCAGTCTGCTGGTACAACAGTAGTACCACTGCTCAAAATGCTTTCACCTGGGTGTAGGAACAAACCTGGACCATTGGAGGCCTGGCTGGGTGTGGATGGTTGTGTATCCCAATGGAAGGTTGCCTCCTTGGGGGAAGGTGGGTTCCTGGTCTCTGCCACAGTGCTGCCACATGGGTGACCACTGGTGGTGGTGTATGTTGGAGCCATTTATAAGGGAGGCAGGTGTCACCATTCTGCTGCATCCTACAACCTATCCACCACCTCCACAGTATCGGAGGGCAAGGTAGAAACAGTGGGAAAAAAAAACAATTAGTGAAATGCTGCCTGCCATCTTTCGCAGATCCAGCACCACTGACCAGGCTGTCCCTCCCACATCCCCAATCTGCCTTTTATTTTCCTGATGATCTAGCAGACCCCCAACCACCACCCTGGTAGGTAATTACCCCCAGTCCACCCCACCTAGACCCTGACAGGGCGACCAGCACAACCTTCCTCTCTCTACCACAGCAGGCCCACCCAACTGAGCATGAATGAATGAGTGTGTACTTGTACAAGCACACACTCACTCACTGACAGCTCAGCTCCTGGTCATTCATTGCCAACTCTGTGGGTGGTGCAGACAAGCGAGGAGAGCTGTTCTGGTTGCAGGCTGGGGGAGTGAGAGAAGGGTAAATGGTAGTAACTGGACTGTAAATGAATGAGCATGTACTTGTACATATAAATAACTATTGAAGCCTACAGTGGAAGGCAAGTTAACCAGAATTTGTTTTGCACCTTCTGATGAGGAACCAGCTGCCAGCATGAAAACATACAGTAGCTCATACCCAGAGACATAACTAGGAGTAATACAATTATTTAGGTAAGTAGGGAGCTTGTTTAATAATTATTTAAAGCCATGTAAGCCAAGATGCCATGAGCCAGTGCAGCTGTTCACACAAAACACATTGGTGTGGATGGGGAGGACATCAAGGAACTAAACATTGAAGGGAGATGAGCAAGGTATCAAGCTTTTGTATGTAATGAGCTGCTGGGGTACTGGCATACAGTAGATGGTATAGCTGCAGCCTATTTTGGGCAAGATTACTTGTTCCACTTGGGGGTTACCCAGGGAGAGGTAATCAATCACCCTGTAGAGTGTTGGATGTACCAGAAGCTTAGAGCTTGAACAATAACAGTGAGTTATCAGCGGTGTTATCTTATTAGCCCCAATACCCCAACACCCAAACAGAAAAGACATCCACAGTGCATTGGAGAAAATGGTCATGGTCGTGTATTTATTGAATAACTCTTACATCAGTAGTGTGGCATATACAGCTTGGGAGCGTCAGCAAGTCTCTGGGGTCAACACCATAACCAGTCCATCTTCCTACTCCCAGGGACCATCAGGACAGACTTAACTGTATCCTGGAGTGCTGCCTCTGGAAGGACAACAGTCTCTGAGGCCTAAAGGATGGCCTAGAGGGTACCTCTCCCCTGTCAGATGATTCTAAAAATCTCAGGCAAGGCTTTCCTCCATCTGGGCCACATCGCACCCAATTATCGGGGCCTCACCTCTTACCAATTTCAGGAGAACCCATCTGTGACAGTAGATTTCCCACATTACCCACTTTGCACACTCCCTGTGAGACTATTGTGCCACCACAGGATGATGAAGTCAATCCCTCAGATGCAGCCACACTAACATTTCTCCAATGCACACTGTATATCTGCTTGGAACATGTTGTTACCTGCATCCGACAAGTGTACACCATCCAAACAGCCACAGGCATACAGCTGGGGTAACTTTGTGACTATTGTATCATGTCTTAACATCATTCCCCCCATAGTGTTCATTAAGGTCCACATGGCCATGTTAACTATCCTATGGGCTTTTTCAATCAGCATAGGAGTCCTTGTGTTCTGCCAACTTTGCCTTTGTATAATGTGCAACCAAATCAGCACTACTCCTGGCTAGATTTTCCAAGTAACTGCGGGTCCTCTTTCATCCAGCATTGCTCCCCAGGTGCTCCCAGATGTTGGGAAAATGGTGGGTGGTTCATAAAATATATTTCCTCCTTATTATGCAATTTACGGTGTGCAATCTCTGCCAATACTGCCTGGAGTTGAGCACTTAGATCTCCAATGGTCCAGCATGTAGGACAACATCATAGATCCAGTATAACTGCCCTTTTAAAAAGTGTTCCACAGCACCTGCAGTTAATAATATCCATTACAGTTGAGCTGCCAGGTTTATAACCTGGTCTGAGTAATTAGAAGGAGGTAGAGGAAGACAAAAGTTTGATTTTGTGTTTTGTTTGTTTTTGCATAACTTGTTATGGCAAGTTATATTACTTGTGCTCCTGTAAGTGAGGTCACTGTGTGGATACCCCTCTGATCCTCCCCTTCCTACTTTGCTACAGAAAATGTCATGGCTGTGCTAGTATATAAAAGGAGTGTAGCAGGGGGTGGTTGGGGATGGGGGTGGGTGGCTGGGCCCTTCCCCTGCCAAAAAAGAAGAACCAAGTACAAAAGAAACAAGGAGGCAAGAGCAGAAACAATCAACCAACAACAAATGCAGTAGCCATGAAAGCTTAGCCTAATAATAGATAAAACTGTAAAACTTGTAAAGCTCCACCTATAACAATTTCACAGAAGTTATACCCTGCAAAAAACACTTTGCTACAGAGAAAAATAAAGCAGTAGCAGAAGATATTCCTTCGAAAAAAACAATTTGAATCAGAGAAGATTACAATAGTAATCTGTAAGCAAAAAACAGTAACAAACCTGTAGGCACACCCTGTAATAATGCAGCAGAAAGTATACCCTGCAACAGCAATTTGAATCAGAGAACAATAAAGCAGTAAAATGTTAGCAAAAACAGTAACAAACCTGTGAGCACAAAAGAAAATAGTAACACACAATAAATCTGCCTAGCCAAAAGAAGCCTTAATATTTTCCTTGCTCTGATAATGTTCATTGCTCTGTCCTTTCAAGCAAACCTAGAAGAAAAGAGCTCCGGTGAAGCTAGGTGCCTTTGCCAGCAAACCTAGTCTTCCACCTCCCCTTCAGGCATTGCTGCCATGTCTTCATCCACCAATTTTACTTTGGCACCACTGCTTTCCTTAGCTGCACCAGTTCAGACACCCAGTATACCCCACAAAAGGCTATGAAAATAGTTGTCCTGAACAAGATAATTTCTGATGGGAATGAGCATACTCGCTCTAATTCACCCCAAACCTCTTCCAACAGTTCTAGGTAATTGTGTGCCTGCCAGCTACCCATTTGGTACCACCTAGGCCCAGTTCTCCAGCATTTTACATACCCAGAAAGCCTGAGTGATATCTGCAAAACTGTTTACCTTTGAAAACAAAGATGTGTCTGTCAGGTGTTGAATGACTCTCCCAGGATCAAATCTATTCATTTCATTAGGATTACATAATGGAAAACCAGCCTGCTGGCACAACAGTAGTACCACTGCTCACAATGCGTTCACCTGGGTGTAGGAACAAGCCTGGACCATTGGAGGCCTGCCTGGGGGTGGATGGTTGTGTATCCCAATGGAAGGTTGCCTCCTTGGGGGAAGGATGGTTCCTGGTCTCTGCCACAGTGCTGCCACATGGGTGACCACTGGTGGTGGTGTATGTTGGAGCCATTCATAAGGGAGGGGGATGTCACCATCCTGCTGCATCCTGCAGCCTATGCACCACCTCCACAATATTGGAGGGTAGGTAGAGACAGTGGGAAAAAAAACAATGTGTGAAATGCTGCCTGCCATCTTCCACAGGTCCAGCACCACTGACCAGGCTGTCCCTCCCACATTGAACATTTAAATCTGTAAAGGTATAAGAGGTAGCCTCCAGCAGCCCTTCCTAGGGGTGTGTTATTCATGTGGGAATGAGGAGAAAAAGGTAATTCACTGGTATAGCGGGTGATGATGACCAGACTGGACAGTGCAGGATTCCAAATTATGGGCTGGTCAGGAGATGGAAAGAAAGCACAGTAAATTCAGGATCATGTAATAGCATAACTGGCATGTTGGTATTGGCCACACATTACCCCAAACCTGGGCCAGCCTTACATTTAGAATGTTTTCAGCACCCCTCCTGTATACTGCCTTATACGAGGAACAAGGAGTTCCTGATTAACTCCCAGACTTCTTGCTCACCATCTCTCAGCGATGATCTGGGATATCCTTGGCATGTTCCCCTGCTTTGAGTGCCAATTCCTGGAACTTCTGCTTCTGTAAACTAGAAAGAGCATCAACTATACCATTATCCGCACCCACCAGATGTACTGCCTTAAAGTGGATATTCATTAAAAGCCACTTTAGAACAAAGACCGCATGAGATCCCCCATCAGACCTTTTGTCTCTAATTGCCCATTAATGCTGTGAACCATGCCCATTCTATCCATTCTAATGGTGACTTTGCAATCACTGAACTGAGCCCCCCAGACCTGAAGAGCCACCAGTGCTGGAAAAAAATTGGTCAAGATGAGGTGCTTAGTCATCGCAGCCTCATTTTAGCTGGATGATCACTGTCCTACATACCACAACCCTCAGAAGTATGACCCAAAGCCGAATCCTCCAGATGCATCCATGAAGAGCTCCAGTTTCTATCCATTTATGACCCTGGGCAAAATGGACACCCACTGTAGCACTGCAGAAATGCCACCCAGTCTACTAACTCCTTCCAAATGCTTTTGGCCATTCACACCCTCTGTTTTTTTTCTTTTTTTTGCATCAGTGCCCACCTTTGCCATGCAGTGCAGAAAGGCCTGGTCCATCAGAGTTACTTTGTGTGCAAATACGTGGTGCCAAAGGAGTGGTTGGAGGTCATGCAATGTTATCTTCCATGCCCCTCACCCCTGTGCAGTAACGCTCTAAGATCCTGAACTTTCTCCTTGGGCAAATGGCACACCATAGCCCATGGGCCTATTTCTATCACCAAAAAGACAGAGTGGGGCATGGATCTTCCATCATGTCCTTCTTCTGTAGCACCCCGAGGCCTGCACATATCTTCTGGAACACCTGTAGTAGGTGCCCACATTCTCTAGTGTCATGCCTTCCTACAAAACAGTAAGTCATCCGAATACTTGGCTACCTTTGTCTACCCCGCTTTACTCACCACTATACAATGCACAAATGTACTGAACTGTTCAAACACTGCACATGCCACAGCATATTACATTGACATGCCCTTGTCAACATAGTACTGGCCAACAAGCTGTATTCCTAACAGCTCCCTCTCATCCTCATGTATTGGCAGTAAACTGAAAGCCAGTTCAATGTCCACTCTCACCAGCAATGCCCCTTTTCCTACTGCCATGCCCTATATTGCCATGTAAATGGAACATATGATACACACATATCAGTACTCTGCTCAATGTGCCTTCCTGATAAAACTTTTAAATAAGTAAATATTGCTGTGCAGCAAAGTCAATGTAGTCATTAACTCAGTCTCCTTCCAGGTAGGACAGGTGATCTATTATCCTGAACTCCCCCAGAGCATTCGTAGGGACCAGGTCAATTGGGAATACCCTTAAACATGGTGATGGTGGTGCTGGGAAAGTGTTGCTGATCTGCCCTTCTGCCACCTCTTTGTATATCTTTTTCTGGGCCAGATCGGGTTGCTGTCTGGCTGACTTCAAATTATTGGCCTCATATCTCTGACAAGGGCCCTCATACAGAATTCTAAAGATTTCCATGAAGGCACGCCAAAGGGACCCAACAGATGCCCTGTTCTGGTATATGTCCAGCCAGGGCCTAATTTCGTCCACCCTTATTGGCATTGGGAGGCTTATTGCACCAGTTCCAAAATGACTGCTGGGAGGTAATGCCTAGCTTTCATTGGATAAAAGGGGTCAGTCGACCGCAGGACATGCACTCATGTTGAAACCTGCAGCATTCAGTCTTACACCCTCCTTGGTTAAAACTGCAGCAGTGCCCAGATGTTCCACTCCCCACACCATGAATTGAAATCCTGTGACCCTATCTTTGTGATGGAGCTCATTTGACTGGGAAACCACTATCTATGTGCTGAACATTCACCTCCTGTGTTCTTTGCCCACAGCAAAGACATGTCCAGCACATTCAATTGCCATTCCAGATCACTCTGCATCCACCACTGGAGTTCTTCATTGTATTATAGACAACTATACCCCTGCTTGCTGGCATGCATGGCCATAACCCTTCTGTAATACAGTCAATTGCCCTTTTCTGGCTTCCCTTGATCAGTTGTTCCTGCAAAATTGTGAACTCTTCTGACTAGTACTCCCAAGTGTGGTGAATCTGAGCCCGTCATTTAACCTCAACCCCTTTGTTTTTCTCATCCCTGTCCTTCTCCATCTTGGGTTCCTTGGGCCGATTCAAGAGGATGCAGATATCAACATACCCCCCATTCAGGATCTGCTGCTTAACCTTTTCCATGAAGTGGGACCCTACGGGTTCCCCTAAGCTCACAAATTACATCACTGGGGGGGAGGAGTGAGTCACTGCTTAAAGGGACACTGTCAGCTTTTTGGGCATGTTTTTGGTACCTGTTATCCATGGTCCAGCACCCCCGATTGTACCCCCACCTTGCAGACAGCAACACATATGTAGGTATATGTACTAACCTCAGGGCAGAGGCACTTATCGTACAGGCATAAGTGTCAGGATCTCTGTTCTACTGTATTTTACTAATGCATATTATGCTTTACAAATGCATCTTAGTCCAGGGAGATGCTTTCCATTATATTTTACTGTATAATCATAAGTTAGGCAACAGTGCCATCTTTAGTGCTTGTGCAGCCATTATAACTGCATGTGACCTTGGACACCTATGAGAGACCCCATTGTTCTGCTATATTTGCAAGCTAAGCAGCTTCTTATGTTATCTAGGACAGTTACTCAGGCCACCTGTTTTTGGCCAATTATCACATTTTGTGTAACTTTTTTAGCTGTTTCTATAGTAATTACCAGGGGATAAGACCCTGTGCAACACGTAGCTTCTCTGAGACTAGAGACTTCAGCCTATGTAAGTAAGGAAACTGGAAGCTCTCCCAGTGTATTCACAGTTGGTAGTAAACCTGTATTATTATTATTTACCTGTAATAAATTACTTTTATTACACATGCACCACCTGTTGTCTCTTCCTTTGTACCATTTCACCAAGAATCTGAGAAATGTAATTTTATTACCAAGTTACATTTGGCGACTGTGTGCAGATTGGAAGGTACAAAAGAAGATTCCATTCAATTTATTTGAATGTCAGGTAGTATAGTGCATTTTTTTTGCCTGCTTGGACCTACTCGTGCTTACAGTGGTAGAAATTTTGGTCTCGGACTTGGCAGACCCACACCGGACCCTTTACACTCCCTTTGTGAGTGGCAGCGTACCACTTTGGCATCACCGCTCATCCACTGGGGACCGGAAAATGGTTGGTGACAGTGCCAAGGATTTTGTCCAGTTTTCTGACTGCTTCTTTGTTTTGTTTGTCTACCCCATATCTTTTATGTCTGATCTGTGCACAGAACTGAGACTCAATGTCTCAAACTACTTCACATCCCATGGCGGATGGACAGATTTCACACTGGACAAAAAATCTGCAGACAAACCATTGCTGCTAATTTCCGATCACTACCTCCAGTCCAAACCAACAACCAAAAAATATAACCTTAAGGGTCTGTAGGTTGCGGCTCTACATACTGCTGTTGAGAGTCTCACAGTGAAGTGTGCCTCCCTTGAGCTGCAGAACGCCGCTCTAAAAAAGGAGATGGGCTTGCAGGCATCGGAGATACAGAAAAAGGAACAGAAACTAGTGGAGGAGACACATTCACTTTGCAATGCCAATAACAGACTGCTGCACTGCACTGTACTGGTCGACACTAAGCGTGAAATTTGCATGTTGAGAGATGATTGTGAAAGGTTGAAATGTGACAAGAAATAGTTAGTATATCTAAATGATATTTTGAGTGATACTAGTGAAGGTTTGAGAGAGGAGAATACTGAGTTGAAAGAGGAGTATGACAGGCTGAATCATGAGTTAGAGAAAGAACTTGGGGAAAACGTCAAATTGGGCGCTGCGTACAGAGTGTTGCAGCGTGAGGTTGAAAAAGATATTGAGCAGGGCACTGCAAGAGTTTGTCACAAAAAATTTAGAGAAAAGATGGCAAAGTTGCACCATCAGTGGGAGGTTCTTGCCGGCCATGTTAAGGTCATGAATGAATTTCAGTATATGCCCATTGTGTTATCCAGTGATGACAACTCTGACTTTGAAGACAAGGCATGCCAAGTCACACACAAGTCCAACCTCCATGGTGGAGCAACTTCCGCCAGTCATCCCCAAGATGGCGCCTACATTGGCACACAACCTACATCACCACGTATACACAAAAAGGGCAGAAGCCACGTATACCACCAAAATAGTGGCCCCCATGACATGGGTGGAAGCCTGGTATTCCGTAATGCGCTTCCCCTTGCTCCTCTCAAGAGAGGTGACACGGCGGAAGTCCACAGCCTAATTCAAGAGGCCCCCAGTAATCTCACTATAGCTGAGGACCAAAGGACAGCCATCCAAGAACAGATTGACAAACTGTTAAAAGACACTATTACCCAGGATCACGCTTACAAGGTAGTTGCTGATGTGGTAGCAGAAGCTGCTCTTCACGGTGCCATGCAATGCATTGAGTCAAATGTGACTACGCTTGCTTCCAGTCCCTTGCAAGTTGCTCATTCTGTGCAGCAAATTGCCCAAAGTATCAGACAGATGGGCCCAACTGACAATCTCTGTTGTCATTTGAAGAAGGTGCTCTCTCTCTGTGAGAAGCTTTCTCTCCAACCCGAGTACAAGGTTCAAGTCTTGCGACAGATGATCGAACTCCGTGGCCTATCATCAGCGGCTATGGATCTCATACTACACTGGCAAAGGCCTAGAAGGTGAACTTGTAGGCCAAGACCAGAGTGAGTACAAGGATTTGTACATCCGGAACATGACTCCGGTCCTGTGGGAGAAGGTTGAACTTAATGTTTACCCTAATACCAACTCCCTTGCTGTTATCCTTACAAAAACGGAGCGATCCTATCTGGTCTACCTCCATAACCTTGCTTCCAGTAAAAACAACAAGACTGCTGAGATCCAAGCTCCAACAGCACAAGTGGCTGCAGTACAGCCCACCTCAGACACCCCAACCCACTACACCATAGAGGGCAATAACCAGAAATCTGACACCTCTTCTGACGACAATCAGTCGCACGGGGGGGGGACCGGAACTATAAAAACAACAGAAACAGAGACAGAAGCAATTGGAAAAATCCAAATGTCCAAATCGATGGCTGGAACTGCAATGGCCCTAGCTATTGAAGCCTGAAAGATGAGAATGAGAACCTCCGCAAACTGCTGGAGGAGGTCTGTGATGAGAGAATGGTTAAGCCTATGCGTACTGTAGCAGCCCTCACTCTCGCCACCAGACAACCATGCGGCCAGGGGAATCGTTTCCTGCTTTCAGCTACGAAACAAACGAATAGCCAAGAGAAGAATCTCTTCATGGCATCAGCTACTGGCCAGGCCGATGCAATGACCGAGGAGGAAACATACATGCAGGCCGCTGTTGCACCTGTAACATTACAGGTACATCTATATCCTGCGCAAGACATCCAGGAGGACGTGAAAGATCCTGCAGGCCTCAGATTTCAAGAACAGGATGATGAATATGATTCCAAGAATACAGATTGACAATTACAGGCCCCAGTCCAGATTGTGAGTGACTTGATTGTTGACACAAATGGATGGCGTTGTGTAAAGACCACGGTCAAAGGTCGCCACCGTAACATGCTCCTGGATACAGGAGCAGCCATGTCAGTCCTCCATGATGAGGACCCAGTCTCATTTGACTGGTCTACTGGCTGGAAGACCAGTGCCCATGGTGTAAATGGTACCTGGCTACACACCTACCAATCTGTCCCTCTAACTGTGGTGGTAGGTCACCTCAGGACTGATTTTGTCTTTGACCTCATGGTATTATGTCATCATCTCAGCATACTGGGAATTTACTTTTTAGCACTGCACGGCTGTGTAGTGGACCTAGCCAACAGGTTACTCCTTCAGATTAAAGGACAATGTCATGCTGTCACCATTTCAGACTTGCACATGGTGGAAGCCATCTCTCCTAACAACAAGGAGTATGATGTCATGGCCTTGTTCAAAAGTCATGACCTGTTTTCTGAGCTTGCACCCTTGCTACAGAAACATTTTGATGTGTTTTCCACCAACAAATGTGACTGTGGTAGGATGCATACTACTATTGAAATCACAGGACCCAGACCTGTGAGGCAGAAGCAGTACCCATTGTCTGCTGAAGCCTTGCCATCACCGAAAGAGACCATTCTATCACTGCTTCAGCAAGGAGTGATTAGGACCTGTATCTCCACCATCAATTCACCTATCTGGCCTGTGAAAAAGCCAAATGGAGCTTTGAAACTCACAACTGATTACAGGAAACTTAATCAAGATACCCCCAGTTGCAGCCCAACAGTAGCATCAGCACCTGATGTGTTCAAGCTGTTAACACCTGACTAAAAGTGATTCACAGCTCTAGACATCTCTAATGGGTTTTGATAACTCCCATTAGCCCAGGAAAGCCAATAAAAATTTGCTTTCACCTTTGATGGACGCCAGTACACCTGGACCTGCCTTCCCCAGGGCTTCTACAACAGCCCTTCCCTCTTCCATTTCCACATGATGGATGCCCTGCAGGTGTTCTCCACACTCCAGTATCTCCTGCAGTATGTGGATGACTTGCTTTTTTCAACCACCATGAAAGAAGATCATTTGGCCCTTCTAGATGAACTTATATGTCTCCTCAAGAGAGCAGGCCTCAAGTGCAACCCCTCTATAGCATGATTGTGTGAAAGAGAGGTCATCTTCCTTGGCCTACGTATCACAGACCACGGCAGAAGCCCCGCTGTCAAAAAGATTCAGGGCTTGCAAGATCTGTCAATTCCTACTAGCATGGCAACACTCAGGCACTTCTTAGGAATGGTAAAGTACTCCAGGGATTTTATCCCTGACTTTGCCTTGAAGGCTGCTCCCTTGTATGAACTCCTGAAAAAGGTTGTCCCATGGACATGGAGCCCCACTCACACTGAAGCTGTTACTCAGCTCAAACAGGCCTTAGCCTCAGCCCCAGCACTGATAAACCCTAACCCAAATCTCCCATAGAAACATAGAATTTGATGGCAGATAAGGACCGCTTGGCCCACCTAGTCTGACCATTTTCCTACCTAACAGATAAGCTGCAGATCCTAGTTAACAAGCAGCTTACTTCCTCCTACCCCCCACTAGGACTGCCTTATGTCTGTCCCATGCATTCTTGAATTCCCCCACTGTTCTTGACTCCACAACCTCCTCAGGGAGGCTGTTCCATGCATCCACAACCCTCTCCGTGAAAAAATACTTCCTCACATTACCACTGAGCCATCCCCCGCTATCTTCAAATTGTGCCCCCTTGTTCTTGCACATCTCTTTTTCTGAAAGATGCTACCCTCTTGGACTTTGTTGATTCCCTTGAGGTACTTGAAAGTTTCTATCATGCCCCCCCTCTCCCTTCTTTCCACAACAGTATACATATTAAGCTCCTTTAGTCTTTCTTCGTGTGTCTTCTGGTGCAGACCCTGCACCATTTTGGTTGCCCTCCTCTGGACAGCCTCCACTCTGTCTATGTCTTTGCGGAGATGGGGTCTCCAGAACTGCACACAGTACTCCAGATGGGGTCTCACCAACTGTCTGTACAGAGGGTATAACAACTTCCTGTTTTCTACTATTGATGCCTCTTCCTATGCATCCCAGTATACCCCCATCCTTCCTTACTGCCTTCTCACATTGCTTGCCCACCTTTAGGTCATCCAATATAATTACCCCCAGGTCCCTTTCCATTTTTACTGTTGTCAGTATCTCACCTCCCATTGTGTACTCTTCCCCAAGGATTTTGTTTCCCATGTGCATTACCTTGCACTTCTTTGCATTGAATCTGAGCTGCCATACATTTGACCATTCCTCCAACCTTGCCAAGTCCCTTCTCATCCTTTCCACTCCATCTTGTGTATCAACCCTGTTGCAGATCTTTGTGTCACCTGCAAAGAGACATACTTTTCCTTCAGTTCCTCTGCAATGTCACTTATAAAAGACATTAAAAGGACCGGTCCCAGTACTGAACCCTCGGCACCCGCTAGTAACCCTCCTTTCTTCTGTACTCCATTTACTACTACCCATTGTGTCCTGTTGTCAGCCAATTTTTTATCCAGGCTACCACCTTGGGGCCCACCCAAGGCTGGCTAACTTGTGTATTAATCTTTTGTGTGGGACTGTATCAAATGCCTTGCTAAAATCTAGGTAGGCCATGTCCACAGCCCCTCCCTGGTCTACTACTTTGGTCACCCAGTCAAAGAAATCTATTAGATTCATCTGGCATGACTTTCCCATTGTGAATCCATGCTGCCTTGGGTCCTGTGACCCACTGGCCTCTAGATACTCAACAATTCTTTCCTTCAGAAGTGATTCCATCATTTTCCCTACCACTGAGGTCAAACTAACTGGTCTGTAGTTTCCTGCCTCTGTCCTGCTCCCACTTTTGTGAAGAGGAATCACATCTGCCCTCCTCCAGTCCTCAGGTATCACCCCATCCTCCCATGATTTGTTAAAGAGAGTAGTCAGCAGTGTCACTAGTTCTACCCTTAGTTCTTTTAGAATTCTTGGGTGAATCCCATCAGGCCCCATTGCTTTGTCCACCTTCAATTTTATTAGTTCTTTCAGAACCCTTTCTTCTGTAAATGGACTGGTATCGACCCCGTCTTCAGAGTGTTTCTCTTGTTTGGTTTAGGTACCTCCCCCTCCTCTTCCTTTGTGAATACTGAGCAGAAATATTCGTTCAGTATCCCTGCTTTTTCACTGTCCCCCCTACCCACATTCCCTCCCCTTTATTAAGCCTCAGTATCCCTCCTTTGGTCTTTCTTCACTCCCTAATGTACCTATAAAAGGTCTTATCCCCCTTCTTAACAGAATTGGCTATCCTTTCCTCGGTTTAGGCCTTTGCTATTCTGACTGCCTTCCCAGCCTCTTTCTGATTTAACTGATAAAGTTCTCTGTCCTGCTCCTTCTGTGTTTCCTTATATTTCCTGAATGCTATCCTTTTCTCTTAACCTTCCTGCCCTCTTTTGAGAACCATAGCGGTTTTTTCCTTCATTGTGTTTTATTGATTTGCTTTACACAAGGCTTGTTGCCTCTGTGATGGCTGTTTTGATTACTCCCCATTGTTCCTCCACCCCTCCTTCTTGCCTGTTTGCTAGTGCTTTTCTAAGGCACTCTCTCATTTTCCAAAAGTCAGCCCTCCTAAAGTCCAATACTCTTGCTTTTGTATGGCTTGATTGCATGGCTGTGTTTATCATGAACCACACTGTTTGGTGGTCGCTTGTTCCGAGATGGCTACCCACCTCTAAATCTGAGATTCTTTCTCCATCCACATTTGAGAATACCAGATCTAAGATTGCTCTCTCCCGAGTGGGATCCAATACTAGCTGTCTGAGGCATGCCCCCTGTAGGGCATCAAGAATGACCCTGCTCTTGGATGTGATGCAGCAAAGGTGCTCCAGTTAACATCTGGCATATTCAGGTCCCCCATCAACAATATCTCCCCTTTTTCTGCCAGTCTAAGGAAGCCCTCTATCATTTCTTTGTCCATTCCCTCCCCCTGAGATGGGGGTCTGTATACAACCCCCGTGTGGATTGTGGTGCCATTTCCTGTCTCCAGGGTGACCTAGAGTGCCTCATCTGCTCCCTGTTTACTTTTTAGTTCTGTTGCTTTGATCCCTTCCTTTACATAGAGAGCTACTCCTCCTCCTCCTCCTCTTTTACCCTCCCTGTCCCTCCTGTAGATTGTGTATCCTGGTATGTTGACATCCCAGTCATGGTTCTCTGTGTACCATGTTTCTGTGACTGCCACAATATCCAGGCAACCCTTCTTCCATCAAGGCCACTAGCTCAGGGAGCTTGTTACACAAACTACGGGCATTGGTACTCGTCACCCTCCACTTTTTGATAGCCTTTCCCCTTTTAGCCCCATTCCTTTCCTTACTGCCTTTGCCTTTTTTTTACATTTACCTCTGTCCTGCTCCCTAATAACTTCTCTACCTTGGTGTTTACCTCACTAATTACCGTGTTTTGTGGGGGGAGGCTGGGATTTCCCTGCTTCTTTTCAGTGCCTCCCCCCTTGGCTAGTTTAAATGCTTGCCAATGAAGCATTTAAACCTCTCACCTAGGATCCTGGTTCCCCCCTGGACAGATGCAGACCATCGCACCAGTATAGATCTACATCCCTTCAGGTGGCTCCCCAGTCCCCAGTGAAGCCAAAACCCTGAGCTCCATACCAGTTTTTCAACAACTCATTGAATTCCCTGGTGAGGAGTGCCCTAGCATCACCCTTGCCATAGACAGGAAGCACCTCCAAGAAGGTTACTGTATGCGCTACTTGTCTAAGGCCCCTCCCCAACTCTACAAATTCCTCTTGCACTGCTCTGATCCCATTCCTAGCCAGGTCATTTGTCCCTAGGTGGACAATGACATCCAGCTCCCTCCCTCGTGCAGCTCCTCCCATGATCCTGAGGATTCGCTTCCTGTCCCTCCAAGCCGTGGCACCAGAAAGGCACCTTACCTCCCTCTCCCCTTCCTCCCCCATTTCTACCCCCAATGATTGAGTCCCCCACCAGGAGTTGTTTCCTTCCCCTGTGGGGTCCCATGCCACCCTCCTGTGGGTCTCCTTTGTGAAGGTTCCCAGCATCCTCCTTGATCTCCACTGCAGGTGCCCCATAGAGGAACCACTATACACCAGAAGAGGAATGAATTGTGAGAGGTACAGCTGGAGGGATGCAACTCTGTTCCACCACCCTCTCCCTCCCTGAACCCACCCTGGTCCAGCCTCTTCTCTTTCTTGGCAACCTCTGAGGTAGTGGCATTGGCCCTGGTGGTCCCTGGGTGAGGGAGGAGGTTTCACGAATCCTAGCCAGCTCAGTCCTGGAGATGGGCAACCTCCTCTCTCAGACCAGAGAGGTGCCTGCAAATAGGGTAGCATCGCACCCTCCAGAATGTCTCCCAGAACACTGCTGCCCTACAGCCATTGCACTGCACCACTCCTATCATGTCTTATTTTGTGTTCCCTCTCCTGTTTCTCTGTATGCTTACTCTCTCCTCTCCTTACAACTCTCACCCTTCCTGTTCTGGGACAGAAACTTTCTATCTTCTTTAGTAGTCTCCTTCTTCCTTGCTCAATGTCAGACCACCAGCAGCTGGGGGGGGGGGGGAGAGTGAGCTACTTTTTTCCTTTAGGGTTGACAAAACCAGTGTTTCTCTATGATCCTTCCCTTACTACTGCCAAACAGGAAGTTCCTGTTGACAGTCAGATCCAGTGGCTATAAAAGTAGAAACAGCTTAGGGTGGGTGGGATGGAGGGCAATTAGTAAGAAAAAAGGCTAGCAACAGGAAGTTGTAATTTGAGTCACCTGCTTTTATAGTGTCTAAGCCACACCCCCAATTAAGCTCTCTCTCCTCCTACTGGTTTAGCAAAGTCAGCTGATACAATACCCTTCCCAGGACAGAACACACACTGACTTTCTTTCTTTCTTTCTTTTTTTAACCTAAATAAGACCCCTTCTACTTCTAATAAAGTATCTGTCTGCTTAATCTCAACAGACACTGACTCCTGCTGAGATATAAGTTTTAAATTAATAAGAAAATGTAGCTTTTTTAGTTAGCTGCTTTCTGCTCTACAAGCAAGGCTAGCAACAGCTAGCAACATTCCATTTGGAAACCGCCACCTCTGATGTGGCCATGTCTGCAGTGCTGGCACAAAAGTACAATGGGTACTTCAGACCCATTGCCTATGCATCTCAGATGCTGTGCCCAGTTGAAAGGAAATACAGTGTCTGTGAAAGAGCACTTTTGGCAACCTATTGGGCTGTCAAACAGTTTATGTACATCATTGGGCATGCTTCTATTATCTTGTTTACCTCCCACACCCCAATTAACTTTTTACTTTCAGACAAAATAAAAGATGATTCAGTTTCCAACACCAGACTAACCCACTGGTTTTTGCTTTTGCAGGACAGACATATCAAAGTACTACCTGCAAAATTGCCATCCATTTTGGCCCATGGTCTACTCTACACAGGTAAGCCCCATAACTGTGCACTCCAACCTCTTGACTTACCTGGGCCAGGACCATTCATACTGGCTACACCAGATGTTTTGGAGGATACCACCATGTATTATGTCTTTACAGATGGCTCCGCCTCCTATGTGAATAGAGAACAGGTGGCAGGATTTGGTGTGCTCATCCTGGACCAAGATGGTGATCTCAGATGTGTTTCCAAGAAATGCACTGTTATCTCCTCACAGTATGCCGAATTGGCAGCTGTGGCCTTTGCTTTGGAGGTCATGCCCCAAGGTGACAAGGATGCCATCATCTTTGCAGACTCCAATTGGGTCTGTTCATCCCTTACTGGGCTTCTACCATTCTGGGAGAAAAATAACTTCACATCTTCTGATGGCACACCTGTCAAATACAAGGATCTGTTTGTGTACATACACACCCTAACACAGCAGTTTACTCACAAACTGTACATCCACAAGATAAGGGCCCACTGCAAATCTGACCCTTACCATGAATTCAATGATCAAGTGGACTCACTTGCCAAAGCAGGTGCTTGAGGGGAGAGACATGGACAATGACTCACCCAATAGCTGTGGCAGCTATTTTCTTAGCCACCAACACTAGGCAGAAACCAGTACCAGAACCCCCACTGGACCTTTCTGCTGCACAGAAATCTAATCTGACCCAGAACTAAAAGATGTATTCAAATTCCTGGACAAGAGAACTGAACAACCACTACCTGTTGGTAGTCCATACAAGAGACACTCTGACAACGTCCACTTGTCTAGTGATCAGAAGTTCATCTGGTATCGGAAAGAGGATACAGGTGGTAAACTGTGGGTTGCACCATAATTTCTGTGAACTGTATTCATCCATATGGGTCATGATACCTCCACTGGTGGACACCAGGGGGCAGATAATACCCCCAGAGACTTAAAACTATTGTCTGGTTGCCTGGCATGGCCAAAGATATAGAACACTATGTGACAACTGCATAGTGTGTCCCCAGAACAATCCAATTTTGGTGAAAATAAACTCCAAATTGTTGTCCTAAAGGCAAACTGGACCATGGAACTCGACACAAATCAATTTCATTGGCTCCCTTACCAACGCCAGTAAGAACAACAAGTATGCCCTTGTTGTCACATATTTGTTTTCTAAGTGGGTAGAAGCATTTCCCACTAAGAATAACATGGCAAGGACAACTGCCAAGATCCTGGTGTATCAATTTTTCTCCAGGTGGTGCCTACCCCTGAAGGTAGACTCAGACCAAGTTTTAGAGCTGAGCTGATGAAGCAGACTCTCCAACTGCATGGAGTAGATCAGAAATTCTATATCCTTTACCATCCTCAATCCTCAGGCCAGGTAGAAAAAGCAAAGAGAAGAACCAAACAGATGTTCTGCAAATTCATCAATGACAATCCCAAGGATTGGGATTCCCTCTTGCCACTACTACTGATGGCAATCAGGGTCACTCTTATAGCCACTACCCAGTGCACACCATACGAGGTTATGACTGGTAGAGCCATGAGATTCCTTGAGCACCTGTAGATTGATCTCCACACCCCTACTGCAGATACCGTATCTGTAGACAAGTATGTTGAAAAGCTTCATGATGACATCATGAAGACACACCTGTTCACTGCCAATCAAGTGGATAAAGCTCAACAACAAGCCAATGCACATTTTGATAAGCACATCAAAGAAGTCAACTAGCAAGTTGGAGACCAAGTTATGCTTCTCCAGTACAGACAATCAATTCATTCATTTGCCAGCAAATGGGAAGGCCCATACCCCATTGTCAACAAACTCAGTCCTGCTGTCTATCAGGTATGAGTTAAATAGCAAAAACAGACCACTGACAAGTGGTTCCATGCTAATCAACTCAAGTTGTACAAAGGTGGCTAAATTTACTTTTCCTAACTCACTTAGGTCGGAATAGTACCCCTCACTTAAAAATCCATTTCTGTTTTCTATCAGATACATTGGCAAGATGGCTATCTTGCACCTCCTTATCCTTGTGGGACTACTTTCCTTGACTGCTTCCCAGAACAAACTCCTATTGACTGCACACAAATAACATATAGAACATTTTCTTAGTAAACTTAAACATTCAGCCCCAGTAGGAGTTCATATTAATGTGCCCAACAAAATGATTACTGTTAAGGAAGTCTCAGACGTCTGTCTTAATGCCATGGTAGTGGCTCCAGACAAGTCCTCACTCTCCATACAGTGGAAAACTGATGTTAATGGCTATACATTCCCTGTAGCCCGCCTATCCAAAGGTACATTCCATGGATGGCCCAACACTGACATCTCACAAAATGGTACTCTCTCCATTCGACAGACTTCTCCCAGACACACAGTACAGGTCGTTATAACCTCACTGCTCTCATAGGTCCTGCTTGGTGTGGTCACTTCATTTCTGAGGAGTCACATGCTTTCTGTCTTCATAACTATGTAGCTACTATAGCTCTTTTCCTTTCTGTAGTCCCACCCAGAGAAGAAGAAATGACTGACTGCCCTCCCCCAGGAGGAAGATCCTCCTAGTGGCTTAACCACCACTTCCCTTCCAAGTGCTCTGATCAATAATGTTCAGTTTATGCGTGTCCCAGTTATTTTTAATCTTACACATTGGAATATGGCTGAGGTTGGTCTCTGTCACATGATCAATACTTCTAAATTTTATAGTATGATGTCCACAGATATTGTAGCTGCTTACCAAACATGCACTAATTATCCAGTCAGTGGTCCCCATACCACTGATCATGTAGGGGTCTTTAGACCAGCACCTAATGCTAAACCTAGACCACACACTAGGCATGACACAGCACATGTTACCGGTGCAGCAGGCATCATTTATGGCCTTTTTGACTCAGATATGCCTATCTGGAATAGAGCAGATATAGCCACTATTAAAGCACAAACTCTTAATTTTCAGCAAGCTGTTAAGAATGATATTATAACGCCACTGTTACATGGTGTAGATGGTTTAAGTAAAGAAGAATGTTTCACAGTTTACAACATGTAGGAAATTGCCAAAGGGTTCAATGATACTAAAAATAAGATTAATTAACTGATTTTTCAAAATAACGAGGAGGCAGACAAGCAATATATTGCCCGTGAACTTTTATGCTTTGCTTATAGTTCTTGTGTTATTGCTACTGTTAACAATCCCTTCAGGGACTTGGCAACAGGATGCATTCCAGATCTTATCCATGATAGAAAAATGGATAAATGATATTGTCCTCATTGCAAATCAATGGTTGCGTTACTATTTGTTTAGCAAATTCTGTTAACATTTCTATGTCCACAGCTCGAAACCTTGGGCATGTGTCCCTATATCTAAATCAAGCACCTTGCTACTTTACTAAGACTTGTTCCATTGATGACAATATGTTTATCACTTTTACTGTCTCGCTACCAAGCTTTAATCCTGAAACCTCTGTCTTCAAGAAGTTGGCTGCAATAAATTCCATTGGACACCTTGATGATGACATCTACTGAGAAAGGACTGACTTACATTCCTTATTGGTTTATCATTTTGTGCTCCTAGCCTGGGTGACACCCCACACGAACTGTTGCACTAAGTAGAGGTATTGTTACTTGTGCCACTGTGACATTTTTGATATTGTGAAACCTGTTTGTGACTACTCACTGGAACATCTTGACTGGTCCTTCTCCTTGGGTGATGATTTGCCATCCAGTCTGACTGATGTTGATGAGAGTGACACATCCGAACCTTCATGAGCTGAATCTTCAGCATCTGCCGCCAAAACAGCTAAATCCTGAAGCTACCTGGAAGAGGTACATCGTTTCACTTCACGGTTCACCAACCAGTCCTTTTCCTGTCTTATACATCTACAGCGATGGAAGGTTCCAACTGTAAGAGTGATTTACAATTCCGATGGGCAGTATTGTGTAGTGACAAATCATAAATCATTTGCTTATGGTCAAATATTTTGTGTTATTTTAGCTCCTAACTTTTGTTTTACTCCACAGCAGAAAACAGTAATTGGTCACACTGTGATCACTCCAGTTCCTCTCCCTTATCCAGATATTATTGATACTGATCCGCAATACTTGCTTGCCTTGTCTCAGTATTTGCCCATGTTTAACATGTGCATTGACCTTTTGACTCTTTCCTTGAAATCTCTATGAGCTAGAAAGGATTCGCATTTAATCTATATTAGCAACAATATTTCTAAGGCTGGTGATGCTCTTAATGATCTCATTCATGATGATGATTTAAGTACTGCTCTTTCCAATACTTGGTTAGAATTGACTTTTAAAGCTTTTGTTATTATTCAAGCACTTTTGATTGTTTTTCTCATACTAACCCTCTGCTGTCTGTGACGTACTCTAAGACAACACCGAGAACAACTCGAATTCCTTTACAAGGTTCATGCCTCAGGCATGTAAACAACTTTTTTAGCTCCATCCCACTACTTACCTGGGATTGTTGCCCCTTCTGAGGCAACAAGGGGGGAAATGTTATCCATGGTCCAGCACCCCTGATTGTACCCCCACCTTGCAGACAGCAACAAATATGTAGGTATATGTACTAACCTTAGGGCAGAGGCACTTATTGTACAAGCATAAGTGTCAGGATCTCTGTTCTACCGTATTTTACTAATGCATATTATGCTTTACAAATGTATCTTAGTCCAGGGAGATGCTTTCCATTATATTTTACTGTATAATCATAAGTTAGGCAGCAGTGCCATCTTTAGTGTTTGTTCATCCACTGTAACTGCAAGTGACCTTGGACACTTATAAGAGACCCCATTGTTCAGCTATCTTTGCAAACTAAGCGGTTTCTTATGTTATTTAGGACAGTTACTCAGGCCACCTGTTTTTGGTCATTTACACACATTTTATGTATCTTCTTTAGCTGTTTCTGTAGTAATTATCAGGGTATAAGACCCTGTGCAACACTTAGCTTCTCTGAGACTAGAGACTACAGCCTACATAGGTAAGGAAACTGGAAGCTCTCTCAGTGTATTCACTATTGGTAGTAAGCCTGTATTATTATTATTATTTACCTGTAATAAATTACATTTATTATACATGCTCCACTTGTCTGTTGTCTCTTCCTTTGTGCGGTTCCACCAAGAATCTGAGGAAAGGGAATTTTATTACCAAGTTACATACTTCTGTATGATGGTTCCTCTTGCTTCCAGTCTTCCTCTTGATAACACATCTGGTCAACCCACAGCAATTAAGTATGGTCTAATGCTGCTGTTAGTTTTGTGAAATACTGTATTTTACTCATCCTGACTAATTTCCCCACTGCTGGCTGATCGTGCACACCCATCTGTGTATTTGGTACTGGAGCACCAGGATGATCCTTCATGAGCATGCTCATTTTTTCCCCCAAGTCTTGGCAGTTTAGTGGCAAATGTAATTCTATGGCATTCACTGAGCTTGCCACCATATGTTTTATCTCAAAGGAGTAGTATGTCTAAATGAAACTTTTCTTTAAAAGGCAAAGCTTTGATTCTGGGCATGTACATCAGTGTTGATGCTGATGTGCATGTCCAGACCCAACTTGACTTTTCAAAGAAAGGTTTCTGTTATATTAACCACTTGTTTGCCGATAAAACATCAAGTGGGGCATGGCATCAGTGAGCAGTGGGATGCATGAAATACAGTATTTGAAAAAAAAAACAGCGTTATAACACATTTTATTGCAGTGGGGTGACCAGATATGCTGTCAATGGGAAGACTGGAAACAAGAGGAACCATAGTACAGGGGGTACAATAAAATGGCCAAAAAAGCTGACAGTGTCCCTTTAAGCACCTACAGCCACTTGTGGCACAGCTATAGCTGGGGCCATTGGTCCTACCCCCTGCATCTCTGTATGGAAGCCCTGCCATCCCCAAAGGCAAGGTGCCACCCCAGCCCAATTCTTGACCTGCAATAAAGGCCATGACCCAGTACAACTTTTATTCCAAGGCTACTCTCACAGGGAGCTGTGCCTCTTCTACTGCATTCCTTGTCCCTGCCAAACATCTAATGGAGGAGAGGAAACCCTCAGAAGATCTGCCAGGTCCACCACCCATTCTCTCTCTGCACCATCTGTATCAGGGCCTTCCTGCAGTCTGGAACTGCGCCTCTCTGCCAGATACTAGTATCACTCTTGATCCACCTGGCTAATGGTCAGAAGGGCAAGGGCTGGCAATGAACAATGCACAGGTGGCTCTTCAATGAGAGGGACCAGTGGGGGCACCATAGTAGGTGCTCCCCCAATACACTGACCCCTGGAGCAGGTACTGGCATGCATTGTCTCACTTGTGAAGTGGCTGTAACCCTTCACACCCTCCTGGATCTCTTAGCTGCCAAATCCCCCTTCACCGATATCCCCCTCAAAAGTGCTACCTGTGGTGAGATAAGGCCATACCATATTGTTTTGGTCATGTTTTATATAATTTTATGTACATAATGCATCAGAGACAAACATAGTGGCCAGTGTAAGTGTAAGGTATCATGGGTACAAGTATTTGGGCCCTGTGGAATGATGTTGTAATTCTTGTTACTGGGTAGAGAATCTGTCAGCTATTAGCCAGGGGGCTAGAGTTAATTAAATTATTTAAAAGGAGCCAAAATAATAATTAAGCTGGCCAACAGGCATGTTTATTTGTGTTTGAATTGCCCAACATCATCCAGATGTGCCTGGATGTCTGGCTTTCCTTTGTCTCTGCAAGGCTACCTACGCCAGTCTTGTTACAACTAAATGGGCTACAATTTAACTGAATAGCTATGCTAAGTGGAGCTTAATTACAGCTATTTCCAAAGAGGGAGGCTGGAATTTTACCTAAGAATTCTGGTTTAAACTGGCTGATCTCTGAGTTGTTGTTTTTTTTTCATCTCATATTCAGAACTGCGTATTTGTGTTTTGTAATAAAATACTAAAAACTGATTGGTTGGGTAGCAATAGAAACAAAATGCTAGCCAACCATGGGGCCAGCCACTATCCACTGGATCTACCCTTTTGAAACCCCATAAAACAAGAATGCAGAGGGGTATCTTGGCCTTTTAGCTTTTTGCCTTTCAACATTTGGGACACTTCCTGTCTGCTTGGAGAGCAGAGACAATTTCTCCTGGACCACCAGAACTAAGATTTGAGCTGCTACTTCAAAGGACTCTTTGCACTTCAAAATTCAGCAACTAAGGACTCAGGGTAGTATTTTAATCTCAGCATTTCAAAGCGTAGGTTTTTATGTATATTTTCCATTTTATTTTCAATATACTGCAACCAACATCTGAAATTATTTGTCTTTCTGTTACTGTTTTTATTAATTTAATTAGTAAAGCCTTTGGCTTATTTTAAAATAATTCTGCCTATGTCATTTGTGTGTGTGCTGCCTTGGGAAAAGTTGTTCAAACTATACCACACCTGTGTGCCTGTTTTAAGGCCAAACACCACCAAAGTGAAGTACCATTAGGGACTTTGTGATGAAAGGAGGGAAGGAAATATGAAGGGTCTCGGGAGAAGTCTTTGGGGATTTGAACCAAGCTCTGCATTTCAGGGTAAAGACACATAATAGGATGTATAGGGCCCCCCTTAAGCCTACACACACCTGTGGCTTTCTGGTTCATGGTGCAGTGGCCGAGAGGGTTCTATTGCATGAACACAGACTCGAGACTGTATTTGTACCCCCTTGCATGAAGAGAGGGTGCCCTGGGATTCTCTGGGGCACATTCAGTGTGAAACACTGAGCATGCTAGAAGGTTGGAGAAAGGATATCCCTGACCTCTCCCCCATCATAAGAATTTTTTTTCACTGTGATGCAGAGAATCCTGCCCCACAGGAGTGGGCTGGTGACACTACCCAATAATGCCCTCATTTGCTCAGGACTTGACTCCCGAAAGTTAGGCCTACCATGATCTGAGTGCACTGGCACTGGCTATGTCTTCTGCTGCTGTTTCACTGGGCACTGGGGTAGCTTTTTGGCCACTGGCTGCCAAGATATTGTTGTCTTTCTGACTGTGGGATACAGTTGGTCTATTCATGCTGGCTTTCTTGTGTGCTGGGTGGCTGGATTCTGTCCTTCTCCCTGATAGCTGTCCAGGACAGTTCAGTTGATTTGGAAGTACCAATGGCCCTGCATGTTCCAAGTTTAATGGCTTACTCCATCTGGGATTCCAAAACACACATCCTACTGTGCCTTGCCATATGCCTGCACAAAAGCCATCATCTGCTTCGTGAACTCTGCTGACCCTAGTTTCAGCACTATCTTTCCTTTACTAGACATCTTGTCTCTCACCAGGCTGAAAAAAAAAACACAGAAAAACTGTCTAGGTATCCCCCTCTGCTTAATATGTATCAAGCTGTTCTGTATTAATCCACCTTTGTTATTATCCATCCTATTACCAGTTTCCCTTGCCTACTTACATACTTCTTCTCTCTCTCCCTGTTTTTTTTAACTTGGGTCCCCGGGGGATGGCCTTACCATGGTGGCCCTGCTTAATTACTATTACTTGCCTAGTACCCCACAAGGCTGGCCCCCTGTTCCTCCCTTGCCTGGGGACAGGGTTGGAGTGACCTCCTTAAGCTGAATGCTGCACTTTTCATGGCTATCACCTTGCCCCAAGGTGGAAGCAGGAAGACTGCACCAGTGCTGGCCTCTGCACAGACCACTGCACATCCACAACTGAGCCCACTATGGTTATTCAAAGTCAGCTGCATCAGCTGGCCAGCACCATGCCCAAGATGGCTGCCTTCCACTGAAATTCATGACACATGGTATATTATGTCAATTCACCCCGGGACCTGCCCAGAACACTTCTTCTGTTGGTTGAACTGGGCTTACTCTGTGCTCTAACCTTACATATCACTTCCTCCCTACACAGCAACCCACCTCCACTCAACCCTCAGCTCCCTGAACTATTCTTTTGCCTTTTCTCTGAAGCCCCACTGCGTTTCTTTATATTTATTTAATAATTTAATAAAGCAAAATTTTGAACACTTTTTTTAGCCCCTATGGGTTGTTCCCTGACTCCTCATGGCTAGTGCTATGCCATAAATGGTGTCAGTGTGGGTACACAAGTGCTGATGGCATTCCAAGACTGCTGCATTGCAGCAACCATGCTCAATATGGCAGCTTTTGGCTGCTAATGTGCTGTACTCACCTGCCTGCAAGGCAAATGCCATGCCTAAAATGACAACTCCCAGGCATGCTTGCACATCATGTGTGCTGCATCAAGATGGCAGCTTTGAGTTGTGCATGCACCACTCACCACATCAGGCACCCCTGCTGCATGGAAATCCACTGTCTTTTAAACAATTGTGCCACCACTTCTTATCTGCTCATCAAGACTACACTTGCATCAGTCATTAGTTTGTATTTGCTGCTACTTACATTTCTTGCCCTAAACTGTCCTTCAGAACACCATGGCTACACACAGCAGGTGCCATGCCCAAGCTGGTAGTCACTCAGCATGCATTCATTGGCTGGCTGCTACGTGGCAGCTGCAGTGCCCAGGATGGGTGCCTTCTATCTTCTTGCATGGCTGGTGGTCCCCCAGCATGTTCTGCAGCATCAACTTTCCATAGTTGATCATGGCTGGCTAATGAAAGGAAGCTCAAGGACTGCCCAGCCCTTTTTTTTGCTACAAAGGTTTTTAGCTTCTGTGGCAGTATGGGAGGTTGGTTCCACTCTGTCCTGTCAGCTGTATCTTTCCCTTACAATCCTCCAGTGTCTGGGAATCAAGTATTCCCTGTGGATCCCCCTCACTACAGTGGGGTTGGCATCCTCCCACAGCTGGAGCAAAATCCAGTTAGTCCTGGATCCTGTATTAAGTGGGCAGGCCAACAGCTTGTCAGACAGGGCTTCATGGAACCTGTCCCCTAGGTTTTCCTCTTAACATTTTCTACCCTGGCTCCTTAAATGATGTGCAAGGAGCAGAATTTGCATGCTTCACATCTGCTGAGTTACATCCCTTAGTGCTTTGTCATAGAGCCCCCCTCGGTGGTGACTCATGCACACCTCCACTTAAATTCCTCCAGGTGGCAGTAGATCACTGTGCCACAAAGTCTTTCCTCCATGAGGGAGGAGAGCATTCCAATGGATGCTTGATCCTCCATCTCCTGGCTGGTCACCAAGCAACCCATCTCCATTCCCTAACATGGGTTGCTAGCATGGTAAAAGGTAAGGCACCTGTGGTGCCTCAGCCCTCTGCTCCACTGGGCCTGCCAAGTATTTTCTGCTGTTGGTGCTGAACCTTGACTCCAACCCAATGAATCCTAACAACTAATGGTGACACCTGCTTCGGTGCTTGCTCAGCTCACAGACACCTGCTGGTGCACACCACAATGCCCAGCCCCATTTATTTATTTTTCTTCCCTTAGAGTTAATGTTGAATGGCAACAATAATGTGACTCTTGGCACAATTTATATCCCTCTTGGTTTTCTAGATGATGGTTTCTGTGTGATGTCCCAGTTTTGTAAAATGTTGTCATTAAAAAGGGAATGGATAGTGTCAGGTGTATTTAATTGCAACTAGGTAGATCAATGTAACAACATGAATAGAGAATGTGTTATGGACTTGGGAGTGCAGCAAATAATTGCAGATACCACTCAGAAAATTACAGAACCAGTTTTGAGACAGTTCTTGACTGGATTGTGTTCAACCAGCCTTCTAAGATCACCAAGTCTTGAGTTCTATTGGGTGTTCTGAGTGGTCACTGTCCAGTTGTGCTTGGGATTACATAAAACCTAAAGTGGCTCCCTTTTATGCAACTTGTCATAAAATTTATGAAGAATTGGCTGATGTGTTTAGTAAAGAAATTTATAATGCAAATTGGATCTTTCTTAATAACAATGAAGACCTTGATTTGACATACTCTAAATTTTGTTCAGTATTTATTGAAATTTGCAACAAAGTTTTTCCTGACAGAAAGAAGAGTTTTAAGGGTATCAAAAAATGAATGGATGCCAACAGAATTAGTAGAAATGTTGTGAAGAAGAAATACATGTTGGAAGTAGTATAGAAAGAATTGGGAGGCTAGACTTGTAGTGGAGTACAAACAGTTAAAGGAAAACACTGGAAAAGATACAGCTTTCCTCAGACACTATATAAACGCTCAATTAGTGCTTTCAGACATAACTTTTTTTAATGATTTAAAACAGCTACCCACAACTTCCACTTTCTGTTGCTGGCAGCCACCATCTCATGAGCAGCAGTGAGATTCCTGAGCTCACTATGACTGTTTGACCACTGCTATTGGTTGGCAGGACATGTTAGCATAAAGTGAGCTCAGGAAGCTCTCTGCTACTCATGAGATGGTGGCTGCCAGCAACAGAAAGTAAAAGTTCAAGGCCATGTTTAAATCACTAAAAAGCAATTAGAGGTAATTTTAAAAAAAATTACTGTCTGAAAACATTATTCAAGCATTCTTGTAGGGCCTGGGTAAAGCTATGCCTTTTCCAGTGTTTCCCTTTAAAGTGATTATGTGAGCTGTTGCAAATGCCTTTTTCACATAGTATACCATTGCCCCCCCATGCTGCAGATGTCAAAGCAGCAATTTGTTTTGTAAAAAAAATCTGTCATATTCATTTTCATTTATGTTTTTTCAGCACTGTGTCCTTCAGTTTTCTGTGTGTGGCCATGCACCCAGAATGATGCCATGCAAGGGAACTGTCGATGTTTTACATACTGCACCAAGGAATTCTGGGTAAATGCTAATGTTGATGTAAATTTTAGTTACTCAGGGGAGCAGTCCTTTATGTTGGTGGTTGTGACTGCACCTATTATGCAGATGTACACAGCAAGGCATTGGGGGGACAATATGTAGTTGTTTTCCAATTCCCTCACTGTGAAGTGCAGTGTCATATTTCTGTAGTGGCTTCAACAATAAAAGCTCTCATATGTTTATTAGAAAAACAAGGCATTGTACTTATAGTATCTAGCTGACAAGATTTCTTTACTGAGAAATGTAGTCTCCTATGTTGGTAGTGTAGATGTCCGCAATACCAAAACTCACCAATAGAGGTCTCCATTTCAAAACAGTGGTTAAAAACTTTGTTTCCCTTGCATGATATCATGCTCGGGGTTTGCAGCACTGAGAAAAAAAAGGGGTGGGTTATGCAAATGAAGCATTTCATGGAAATAAAAGCATTTATTTAATGGAAAACAGCATTTTTTGGCAGTTTGAATGGTAGGAGATTGAATCTTAACTCCTACAGGTTACTAATCCGATTTGCTATGGCAAAGCTAACAAAATCACTTTAAGAAATAAGTGCAAGTCAGCAGTAGATTAGCAAAAATCAACTACTAAAAAATAAACAGTTTGATAATCTAGGACAGTCCAAAAAATAAATGGCAAATGCATTTTCTTTCTGGTGACCTATTTGCTTGCGCTCCCATTGCTTGTTAAATCTGACTCAATTCACTTGTTTATGTATAGCCTTGCACATGATTCCCTCAGGCCACCCGTAACCTCCCCCTGGGCTCATACGTTGTTTTGTTTTACTACTGACTGTCATTCCTCTATGTATACTGATACCTCACTGTATGTAAAAACCATACTAGTTGCCCCATTGTATGTAGACACTGTATTAGTCACTTCACTGTATGTAAAAGTTGTATAAGTCGATGTACCTATAAAAATGTCAAGTCTGTAACTCTCCCGGGTTGCACCTGAAAATAGGTACATGGATGTCTAGTGTGACTTACCCGGTAAACAAAAGCAAATAAATAATAAATAAATAAATCAAATGACAGGAAGAAGTAAAAAAAATCATGTACAGTGATTGGGCATGATAATGAAATAATCACTTCTTCTAAGGAAATCTCTAAACTTTTTAATGATTTTTGTTGGTAACTTGGAAACCCTATAGGAATAACTTCAAAGAGTCAGTGACTAATAACTTAAAAATAGAAGTTGATAATCAGTCACCACCTTTTTATTTTTGGATGTTATCCCCTTCATTGGTTACTGAATATATTCAGAAAATAAATCTAAAACTGTATATTGGCTCTGATGTTATTGATTTTCGATGAATAAAAATGGCATATGATTTTATTCTGTTCCTTTAACCCATTAAATTAATCATTCCTTATGCTATGATGTAGTACCCAAAAGGTGGAAATTTGCTATCATTAAATCTATATTTATATCTGGATCCTGAAATCTTATTTCAAATTATTGTCCCATTTTATTAGCTGCACACATATCTAAATTATTTTAAAATATTGTTTTTGGCCAAGAAAATGAACACTTGTACAAATACTATCTCCTTACTGGGATACAGCACAGCTTCAGATCCATGCATAACATGAAGACAGCCTTGGTGGGGTTCACCGACTGTGTGCATGGAACCCTTGATAAGGGGCTCTGTGTGGCATCAGTTTTTGTGGACCTCACCAAGGCATTTGATCTTGTACATCATGAACTTCTTTTGTGTACTCTGGCAGATCATGGTTTCTCGGAGAGTGCCATTTCTTAGTTTGTAGGTTACTTACAAGAGAGAACACACTCTACAATCATTGAGGGTGTGCATTCTGAGAACAAAGAGATTAAGTGTGGTGTACCCCAGGGATTCATTTTAGGCAGCCTGCTACTTTTTTTGTTTCTAAACAGAATGCTTGTACACATTTAATCTAGTATGTGTATGGCGTAGTTATTTTTTGTTCAGACAAGGATGTATATAAACTCCAAAAAATACTTCAAAATGATTTTCACAATATGCATAATTGTTTTTTGTTGCATAAACTACGTTTAAATTCTAAAATAACTAAATTCCTGTTTTTTTTTCTCATTCCAACAGATCTTTTCCTTTGGATTTCTGAATTTTTGATTTAACAGGTAATTTGATCAAAAGGGCCAATAGTTTTTGTTACTTGTGTATTCATTTAGATATTTTTTTCACATTTGATACTCACATAAATCAGTTAACTAAAACTTGACACAAGAGGCTTGGTACAGTATGTTGTATATGATAAATCCATTTTTAATACCAGAATCATGTGAATTATTGGCCACTAATTTTTTGTTATCCAACTTTGATTATGGAAGCCTTTTTTTTTTTTTTCTGTGAGTGAAAAGGTTTTTGGTAAGTTGAATATATAATATACTGTAATTCCATTTGTAGATTTGCTACTGGAATGTATAGATTGGTTCATCACTGTGCTCTCTACAGGAAATTAGGTTGTTTGTCATTTCAGCTGTAAAGCATTAATCTTCTGCATAAGATAGCACTAGGTTTAATGTTTCAGAGTTGGTGCTGGGAATTCTCCAAGAAGCACCAACACATTTTTTACCAAAACACAAAAAAAATTTGTTTTCACCTCTGTACTGTTTTTATCCTCATTTGGATAAAGAGCTTTTAAATGTAAGGTCTTTATTTTCTATAACAATTTGCTAAAATCTGCCTTGGGATGTAAAAAATCGACTATATTCAAATCTAAACTGCATGATTTTCTCATGGATTCCTCAGATTGTTCATATTTTAAGTAAGAATGTTCAGCTTATATGTTTATGTTATTTATGTATGCTGGTCACTATGAAAAATGGCAGTTTTGTCTGTCTGCTTACCAGTTTAAATAAATGAAAAATTAAAACAAATGAAAATGAAACCCATCTATTCCCCTTACAAACCACCTGATGCACTATACAGCCACCCACCCACACTATTCCTTCACTCCTGACTGGGAGTCTCTCTAATGAACAGGGACTCTGATCAGTGGCAGGTAACCTCCTAGCCTATTTCTTTCATCCCATATTAGACCACAGAAAACACACACACCGCTCATGAGTACTCTCTGTTCACTTTCCCAGCACTTTATATCTCTTGAACTCTAATGTGTGGGAGTGCCCCCTGGTTCCCTTATTGCCAAATTGCAGCTCACTCTTTGTTTTTCTTTTTCTCTTTGTAAGCGCATCCCTACTACCTACAGAAAAACACTGCAGTAGAAAAAAACACTAAGTGATGGATAAAAACACCAATGGAACCCAGAAATGTCCAGGAAACAAACAAAAAATAACCAACCTTATTAAATATATAAAACATTTGACAGATAAATTCAAGGTATTTGGAAAATGTCACCGTCTAGTGGATGAACAAGCTCATAAAGGCCACTTACCTTTCATGCACATGTTTTATGATTTGTTTGACCCCTCAGTGGGGATGTTTCCTCATATCTGACACTTACTTGTTAGATATTATCTGTCTTTCCCTCTCTCTGCATGTATATACAGTATCTATATTTATGCAATAGGCATAGACATAAATGGAGTGTGTTAAATTCATTTATCTGAAGTTTATCTGAGTAGCTGTATGTATAATGAAGTTTGCCCTTTAAGAGGCAGACCAAGTTGTCCTGGTGGACCCCTACCTTGTGGACAGATTGGTTTGCTCAGGGGGGGGGGTTGGGACAGGCAACCAGAACAAAAGGAAAAAACAGGAAAGGGAGGAGCCAGGAAGGAATAGGCATGGATAGGTGGAAAAGAAATGGGGAGGAGACTCGGAGGGCAGGGTACATAATGGTCAGCACAGTGGTTTTCTGCCTCTTTTGCTGGAGTTTTTGTTGGTTAGAGTAATCAGCAGAGCTACAGTACATCGGATTGGCAATTTGAGTTTTGCGACGTTTTCTTGACTGAAAAGGTTTGTGTACCAGAACAAACTAAAGGTAAGAAGCAGTAAGAATGCTATGCAGAAACAGGTTGTTGAGCGCTTTACATTGAAGTAGAGAATGATGGTGTTTTTTGTCTGGCACTCAGCCCATTAGCAAAGTCAGAAAGAATGAGATGCATGTTGTGAAGCATTACAAAGCTGAATTTTGGTATGGGGCCTCACCCATTAAAAAAGAGAGGGGAAGCAACAAGGAGAGAGGCAGCCAGGCAGCAGCAAGGGAAAGGGGAGACTTCGGGGGCATGGAGCTCCAGAGTCGGAATAAACAGGGTGCACAGTAGCAGTAGCATTTCAATGACGAGAGGGGAGAAAGTGACGATGTTAGAAAGCAACGCCTAAGAAATGAAGGCAGGTGCAGTGAACAGGGGATACAATAGTGACAGACAGCGGATGGGCCTAGCAGGTGGCCATACTGCCGCAACATGGTGTCTGACATCACAGATCAGCCGGGCGGACTTTTTCACCCACGGATAGCAGAGCAAGGTAGCCTACATGGCAAGATTTAGGGCAGTGGGAGAAAAAAGCAGGAAGGAGATAGGTGCAGAATGACCAGTCCAAGGTGCCTAGTGCAGGAGGTCCAGTGGCCTAGAAATTTTCGTCGACTGACACCATGCCACGTACTGTCAGCAAAAAGGCAAAATGTGTCCTCTGTGGATGGAATGACGGGCGCTCATGAGTTTTCATTGTCAAGTTTATTTTTCCTTTCTATCAGTGTCTTATCACGGTGTTGCAATTCATTTGGGATTTTTCTAACATTTCTCTCTCTATGGTTCTTTGGGGTTTTCCTATTTAACAATTTTGTTGCATTTCCTGTGTACTTAATCATTTTGAGGGAGAAGTATGAACATGTCGTTTGATCCAGGAGGTTTTTAATTTCAGTGAGGGGACTTGTTTCCTTGGTTTGCACATCATGGTCTTCCGATTAATTTCTGTGGTGTGACTTGGTCCATTGGTTTGCACACCAGTAGGGAGGCCATGCGGTTTTTAAAAATTTCGGTTCCTGATGTCATGCTGCATGGCGTAACGAGAAGCAGGCGGCAAGGCCTGGAGAGGTGGGTGGGGACTGTACGTCCCTGACATTCCGAAAAGGACACAGAAGGAAGGGGAAGGAGCAATGGGGTAGGTACAGGGCCGAGAATGGCATAGCGGTGGGAGTGGGGTAAGGCATATCAATGTGGGGGGGATGATATGGAAGAGGTTGCGCGCCTGCTCCTTCATGGGCATTGGTCACCAGGACCCCAAGGACGGGACCATAAGGTGACACAACAATAGCGAGGCATCTGGTACTTACAAGGCGGGGGGATGGGGGGTTGGGATTGATACCGGGAAAGGGACGAAGCTTTCAAAGGACGCCGGGGAAGTCAGAAAGAAAGAAACAAATAAAAGGCATAAATGAACTCTGATAGCTAATGATGACGGCAAGCTGTAACAGAGAAATGTTTTAGTTTATTCACAGCTTTCTTCTAGAATTTGAGAGAAATGGCACTGAAGAAGAATAAGCCATCGAAGGAAGACTTATACAAGGTGATAGTGTAGTTGGCAGAGAAGGCCAACAGGATGTGGCAGCTGGTAGAGGGGACGGAACCAGGGAAGTCAGGGGAGAAGAGGAAAGTGGAAAAAGGAAAAAGGGGCAATGGGAAATGACACACAGGGAGGCCACACAGCCCTAAAACGACCCAGCTGCCAGGGATGGTGCCTCCTTGAGTGGGTAGCCCAGTACCACCACAGCCCCCCTTCCTGAGCCATTAGTACCTCCCCCGGAGCTGATCATAGCACCAACCCAGACCCGAGCCCACCACAGTAATGGCTCCACAGTCCCTGATGCCACCACCAGTGGTCCAACCACAAGAAGCTGGAACAGTATAGATGGGCGACAACAGGTTACCTGGACTGGTCAGGCCTGCAGGTAATGTATCGGGTTCGGTAGGAGAAAGTATTAAAGATTACATTGGGGAAATTATAGCAGCCCTGGGGGTGGGCAGACTAGGCCAGATGGAAAATGCACTGGCTGAAATTAAGGCAAACACTGAGACAGTTGGGGGGGAGAAGGTGGCAGAGGGAGCAGGAAAAGGGACGAGGGATATAGAGCCCCAGAGATGAGAATAGGGGAACACGTGCCACTGGCCACAAAGGAGAAGATATGGAAAGGGAAGTATGTTGACATATTTGCCTTAGTAAGCAGAGAGGCGGCAGCAAAATATGAGGAGACAGAGAACAAAGGGAAAAGTGAGATGGCAGCTGGTGTAGTTTTATTGGGGAAAAAAGAGGAGGACAAGTTTACAAAAGGAAAGAGATGGGATGGGTGGTTCGTTGGTTTTTCCACATATTCAGCCATAGCAATGGAGAAGAATGCCAGAACTGGACATCCCTCTTATCACATATTCCCTGATCATATGAAGGGCAAAAGCTAAAGGGGGGGTGGCTATACTATGATGAGTTTTTCCACCAAAGGATGGCAATGTATGGAGACATGAGATGGGACACAAAAACAGTTGGACCTGTGGACTGACTATGTTACTGATCAATCCACACCAGAGGGTGAAATGGGAAAAGGGGGGGGGGATACTTCAGAAGTGCTGTTGGGGGTACAACAGGGCATTTTGTTCATGGCCACAATGCCGGTTCTGGGATGCCTGTTCGAGATGAGGGGGTTCCCACCCAGAGATGAGATGTAGGACCACTTGGACGCATGGTGCCCAGGTGGGGGGAGCTCAGGGGATGGCCCACCAGCCCTTTCAGGTGGGGTCAGGTTTTAAAGGTCAGACGTTGAACAGGGGCAAAGAGCAAGGTTATGGGGGTAGGGGAGCCCAGGCGTATTGAAGTGAGTGACAGGGAAAAAACAGTTAAGGATGGTACGGGGGGGTCGGGGGGTGTAAACGGTCTAATGAACAATTCCAAATGGCAAAAGCCCCCATCAAGATAGAGGTGTGGGAAAAGTGGCAGAAAGGACATCCGGATAAGATGATGACATAAGCCATAAGTAGAGGTTTTAGAGAAGGTTTCCCTTTACAGTACGAAGGTCCAAGACAGGCAAGGGAGGCTAACAACTTGAGGTCAATAAAAGGAAAAGAAGACATTCTGGGATTAAAGATAGAAAAGGAGAAGGCTGCAGGGAGGGTGGAAGGCCCCTACCCTTTCCCCCCCTACACAATTTGAGAATTTCCCCACTGGATCTGGTTCCAAAGAAACAAGCAGGGGAATACAGGGTGATCCACCACTTGTCATTCCCAGAGGGAGAGTCTGTTAATGATTTTATAGGGGAAGAGCATAGCAGGGTCACCTATGCCACACTGGAAAAAGCGGTATAGATTATATGGGCGACCCCTGATGCATGGATGGCCAAGATGGATATAGAATCTGCCTTCTGTTTGCTTCCAGTGAGGAGGGAGGACTGGGGCCTATTAGGTTTTAAGGTATGAGACGAGTATTATTTCAATAAAGTTATGCCTATGGGTTGCTCCATAGTGTGCTCCACTTTTGAACTCTTTAGCAATTGTCTGCAATGGATATTCCAGGAAAGAACAGGGTATAAGACAGTCATACATTATTTAGACGATTTCCTGTTAATAGGCAGCGGGCGCACAGTGGCAGAGAGGATGTTGGCTAGTTTTCAAGAGCTATGCCAGGAACTTGGAGTTCCATTAGCACCAGAAAAAAACGGAAGGCCCTGGCAAGGACCTAGAGTTCTTTTAAGGATTGAGATAGATGCACAGAAGGAGGTATTTCAGTTACCGGACAAAAAAGTGGAAAAGCTAAGGGAACTGATCCAGGTGCACACAAGCAGGAGGCGGGTGCAATTAAAGCAGGTGCAGCAGGTAATGGGGCATTTGAACTTCACCTGCAGGGCGATTGGGCCAGGTAGAACGTTTACAAGGTGACTCGCGAAGGCCACGGCAAGGGTGACAAGGCCACACCGCTGGGTGGATATAACAAAAGGGGTAAAGGAGGATTTTAGGGTATGGGAGGAATTGCTGAGCACCTATAATGGCTGCTCCTTTTGGCAGGAAGAATGGGTCTACAACACAGATCTAGAATTGTATATAGATGCTGCAGGAGGTTTAGGAATGGGGGGGTATTTGAGAGGGAAATGGTTTTCAGAGCCAACCCATGGTCAGCAGACTGGGTAAGAGACAGAAAGGTGAAGGACATCACATTATTGGAAATCATGTTGATTTGGGCCTGTACCATGGTATGGGGAGAGGATTAGCAGAATCAGAAGGTTACATTTTGGTGTGACAACAAGGCAGTGGTGGAGGTGTTCAATAACAGGGGACCTAGGTCTGAGACAGTGATGCAAGTGCTGAGACAGCTAGTATTAAGGGGATTACAGTTGAATATGTCATTCAGGGCCAGGCATATAGATGGGGTAAACAATATCCTGGCTGACAGCCTTTCCTGTCTGCAGCTGAGCTGGTTCCGGACTCTGGCACCCACAGCAGAGGAGTGGAAATCACCCATCCCAATGAACATCTGGGATGTTGGCAAGAGGGAGCCAAAATACTCTTCCACAATTCATGGATGCCGCAGACTTGAGGGCCTATGAAGGGGCCCGGCTGGCATTACAAACATTCAGGGAGGCATGCCACATGGAGGTAAGTGGGCCAGTCACGGAGGAACAGTTAGGAAAATTCATGGTGGAACAGTGGCAAAAAGGGGTGGATCACACCACGATGGGGGTGCACCTAGCAGGGATCAGCTTGGTCTGTAATTTAATAAAGTGGAAGGACCCCACTAAGTCAATGCTGATATGGAGGATGATGCAGTGTTGGAGTAGATTGAAGCATAGGGAGATGGATAGCAGGTGGCCAATAGCGGACCAGTGGTTGGCCAGATTAGGAGGGATACTCCCTGCAATCTGTAGCTCCAAGGACGAGGCGCAGCTGTTCCAGACTATTTATTTAGTGATGTTTGCAGGAGCTTTGAGAGTGAGTGAGGCAGAGGGACATGGCAGATAGAACATAACCTGGGGGGCAAGGGAAATACAACTATTCATTAGGAGATCCAAGACAGATCAAGAGGGGAAGGGTTGTATGGTAACCATTAAGGATCATCCAGATGGGGCTCTGTGCCCTGTCAAGGCTTTGTGGGCTTACACCGAAGAGCATTATAACAAAACAGGGAGACTGTTTGTACATGGGGACAGGAAGCAAGTGTCAAGTTATCAAGTAATGGCATTACTCAAAAAAGGCATGGAATTCCTAGGGGAAGATCCAGGTAGTTATTCTTCCCATTCCTTTTGATTAGGGGCTGCTTCAAAGTGGGCAGCAGCAGGGGTTTCAGTGACCAGTATGCAAAAAAGTGGAAGGTGGCAGTCTGCCAGCTACAACAGATACATACGTGCTTTGAAAGATGGAGATTAACCAGTGCCATGTGTTTTCTTGCAGGAATAGAACCCAGGAGCGGGGGCAGGGGGTGGAGAACGGTGGGTATATATATAAAAACATGAAAAGAAGAAGTTTAAGGTTTTTAAGACATGTCTTGCTTGATTTAATAGGCAGATGGACAAGCATGGAAGTATGGATCTGCGGGCACTCCTACATTTATTGGGCGGAAAGGAGAGCAGAAAAGAAAACCGGGAGAAAACAGCTATACCAGAACATCAGGAAATGTAGGCTGGTATGGCATAGCATTCGAAGGATGAGATGGGCACAGTTACTCCTGACCTTGATAGAGATGAGAGAGTGGCGTCCCACCCCAGATTTAATCATTATACACCTCGGGGGTAATGATATTGGAGGAAAGTCATGGGTGGACACATATTTGTGGGTTAAACAGGACTTGGAAAAAATTAAGCAATGGTGGCCAAAGATGAGCTTGGCATGGTCAGACATGATACCAAGGAGGGTATGGAGACACGAGCACAGCCATGTGGCAGTGGAGAGGGCCAGAAGGAAGATGAATAGAAGGGTGGGGATGCTGATAAGGGGCATAGGAGGACACGTAATATTGAGGGGGTTAGAAGAGTGGGTAGAGGATTTCTACAGGTCAGATGTGGTCCATGTGTCAGTTTTAATAATAGATATGTTTAATACAGAAATGATGGGTTTTATTGAAGCCTGGAGGAGGCAGGAAGGGAGAAGACCAGTCATCCAACGCAAGCTGTAGGCAGGCTATGGGGAAAGAAGGGGGGGAAGGGAGGGGAATGGAAAATAATATGAGGAGAAGAAGAAGAAGCAACAGAAGGACAGAAAAGCGGTCACGATTGTCACCGTTACCTACAAAGAAAGGAGAAGAAGAAGGCACCCAGGTTTTCACCTGGGGAGGCGAGAAGAAGGGAAGAAAGAAATAAGGGAAAGCTGAGCTGGATATTGTAGTGAAATAAAAACAATGAATTGTGGAAAGACAATAATGGAAACTGGTGATGGTATTTGCAAATATGAATGAAAAATGTAATAAATAATTGCCAATCTGAGCACAACACATAAGTAGTATGTCTTTTTGTGGCGGGAAAGGGGGGAATCCAGGGCAATGAAGTTTGCCCTTTAAGGGACAGACCAAGTTGTCCTGGTGGACTCCTACCTTGTGGACAGATTGGTTTGCTCGGAGGGGAGGAGGGACAGGTAGCCAGAACAAAAGGAAAAAACAGGAATGGGAGGAGTCAGGAAGGAATAGGTAGGGATAGGTGGAAAAGAAATGGGGAGGGGACTCAGAGGGCAGGGTACATAATGGTCAGCACAGTGGTTTTTTGCCTCTTTTGCTAGAGTTTTTGTTGCCTCCTGCCCATCCATCAAGGAGAGAATAGAGATACGGATAGTTGGGAGAGGCATGGTTTGGTCTGTCAGAGGTGGATGGCAGCTTGGGTCCGGTTCGGATGTGGTGGACTGCCAGAGGTGGATGGCAGAAAGAGGGGGGGAAGAAGGGGTGAGGGAGGGGATGGGGGAATGGAAAAGAATATGAGGAGAAGAAGAAGAAGAAGCAACAGAAGGACAGAAAAGCGGTCTTGGTTTTCATCGTTACCTACAAAGAAAGGAGAAGAAGAAGGTACCCAGGTTTTCACCTGGGGAGGCGAGAAGAAGGGAAGAAAGAAATAAGGGTGAGCAGAGCTGGATATTGGAATGCAATAAAAATAATGAATTGTGGAATGACAATAATGGAAACTGGCGATGGTATTTGTAAATATGAATGTAAAATTTAATAAATTAATTGCCAATCTGAGCACAACAACACACACATGGTCTGTCTTTCTGTGGAGGGAAAGGGGGGAATCCGGGACAAAGGTAGAATCATACATCTGTGTACACAGTTACTACATTACTGTCAGTTTATGTTTACAATTTCTACATCATAGCCTCCCCTACCCCGCACACACATCTGCCGGCATGACTTCTTTCCCGAGCATACCCTTTTACTTTCCCTCATCCCTCTGAAATGTTCTTTGTAGTTTACACATAATTAATTAACTTTATTGATTTCTAACACTTCACAGCAGCATTCATCTGTGTATTATTGAAATCCCCATGCAAACTGCACACAAACAAGAAAAAGTACTTAATTATTTTGTTTTCTAGTCACTAGGACATACCTAGGCAATTCAGGGACAGATGTCCTGGGGTGGGGGGTGCCACTAAACACCAGGGCAGACTGTCACTATTCTGGGATGGGGGATTGGAGGTTAGGGGTTCCACAAGACACCAGGACATCCATGTATTCACCAGGAAGGGGGTTAAGAGGGTGGGGGGTACCACTAAACACCAGGGCATCCATTGTTGCTTTTATCCAGGGTTCGGAGGGTTCGGGGGTTGGTGGCTGCAATACTGCCATCCTGACACCAGGGCCTTGTGCCCCATTAAGACTATGTTTGCAAAGGTGGTAAACAGCACCCTTGAGGGTGCCATTTACTGCTGATGCAAACCTCTGAATTTGCCACTGCACCTGTATGTAGGGGGGACACCCTCATTTGGATGAGCACAGCATTATGTTAGTGCTCAGATGCTATCTGGTTTTCCCTGTGCTGTGGGGGATCTATGAATATAGATCCCACCCACAAACTGGGTGCAAAACCTGGTTAATGCAGGCAAACACCCTTTAGTGCCCCTGCTAACATTTCTATATTGGGCCCCATACATCATAAATTCTCATTTCCACCAGTTTTCTTATGTAATTCTTGTAATACACTTTAGTAACTAGAAATGCACTATATGAAAATATAATTTCCCATAGATGTACTTGCTGCATGCCACTCCACTGTGTCAGTCAGTCTCCCACCACAACAACAAAACCTATAACTTGAAATTTACTTGGCAGTTCTAACTTGTAATTCACTTTAGTGCCCACAAATGCACTGTATGAATATCTCACTTCCCATTTTTTCTCAAAAAAGGAATCCGGGCACATGGCCTACTCTTCACCATGGCCAGGACTGCTGCAGCTGCTGGGAGGTTGGGAGAGTTGGTCAGGGAGTTGCGCCCCCGCGTGACTTCTTCACAGCCTCTGAGCAAGGATGGAAGCAGAGGCAAAAAAAAATCTGGGAAGGTGTGCTCCTACCCGGACTGCAGAACTTGAGGCACTGATGCATGCTGCCTTTGCCACCAGCAGACACTTTGCAATGCTGCTAGGGACTCAGAAGAGAAGGAGGGAGCTCTCAAGACCTGGAGGACTCCGCCACACCTGGACCACTTGGGAAGTTGTCACATACTAGACCACTGCAGGGGACCCAGACTAAAAAAAAAAATGGAAGAGAAGGGAAGGAAAGAAAGAAGAAGAAAAACTCTTGGCTGCTGTGATGGGGGACAAAACAAAGAAAGGAAAAAAAAGCACACACAAAAAAAACACATTTTTTGGTGACTGTCAAACCTGGAAGAACAACACAAAAAACATGGCTGCTACTGATGACCCGATGGAGGACTACTGCAGACAAGGCTAAAGGGGAACAACACCCAAGGAGTCATCAACCTGAGCTAAGGTTAGTCTCCAGGTATCCGTGCCCCTGTTTCCTCAACCGTACCCAGCCACACCAGTCAACTGGCCCACTGGCCAGCAAGGAAGGCCTTTTCTAGGCTGGGGTTGCTCCTGGCTACTGCTCAGGCCATTGGGCCTTGCCACCTGGGGTCAGCCCCTTGGGGAGGATTGGTGATCTGGGAACTACCATTGGGGATGACCTTTGCCCTGTGAGCTGCCCTTGGGGAAGTCCCTTGTCTTAGGACCCCCTCCGGACAAAAAAGCTCCAAGTCTGAATTCATATTGGGCCAGGGGATTGGACAGGGCTAGCTGAGTCTGCTTCCTGGCTCCTCACTGGGACAGGATACAGGCCAGAGGCATGGTCTGGGAGGAATGTGGCCAAGCTGGTTTTGGCCTGGCCTGACTAGGTGTCGGCCTTGGGCTGAGGAAAGGGGGGATGGGAAAGGACGAAACACAAAAACAGCAGAAAGAGAAACAAGCATTTGTCAATGCTGAATGTTTACCACTGGTATTGCCATTGTAACAGGTCTTGCTAATACACATTTTTACTAATATATTTACCCAGGACAGAGCAGATGAGATGCAATATCTCATTTTCAGTGGTGTCATGCTTTGACATATTGTTAGATTGTAATTACCCAGGACAGGGCAGCTGAGGCAATATCTACTTTTAAGTGGGCTGCCACATTTTGATCCCAAATATGCAACAGTCTTTTTATGACCTGATGTTATGATCAAGATAAGTGGATGTTTTAAAATCCCACCCAAACAGTTATTTTGCTATGCAACTGAGGAAACAAGTTTCAGAGAGGATCTGAAAAATGATACCTGCCATGTTAGGGAGGTGGGGTAACACAAGGGATATGTTGAACATTAGGGGCCAAAATCTGCAAAAATTAGTTATGAGTAAATGTTGGAACAATTTGTTTCTCATCACTTTAGTTGGCTTTTTACATTTTTACCCCAAATTTTCAACATGATCTTTTGATGACTACTCCTTCTAAGCATGAGAGGTGTCAGTTATTAAACAATGGCTGAAAAGTCATTTAGCACCACAAGTGTCGAAACACATTTTGGATAGGATTTGAGAAATGGCAGCTGTCACATTCATGAGGTGGTGTGAAAAAATGGCTATGTTTAAAAGTTGGAATCAAAATAAGGGTTGATAAATTGCAATGCAGATGCATAACTTTGTTGTTTTATCATATTTTCACCACAGGGGCAGGATTCACAAAGCTTTGCCAGGCTCAAGCTTGAGTTGCCTGGGTCAAACTGGGCTTTGAGAATAGCTGGTATTTACAAAGTCCAGTTTTCCCCCGTAAACTGGGTTTGTGCCTGGCCAAAGCAGTGAGGGGGGCTGCAATTCAAATGAAGGGGCGGGGACCTGTATATCCCTTCAATCCCATGCACAAAGCATTTGCTCCACACAAGGACCTTTGCAAAGCTCCTTATGTGGAGCAAAATACTGCCCAAAAAAACCTGGCGGTAGTCTGCTCAACCCTAGTGGTTGGTGGAGGTACTGCAGCCCCCACCCTCCCCAGTCCCTGGTCTCCAGATCCCCACCTGTAACATTAAAAAAGACATTCCCATAGTGCAGGATCCCACCCTACTCCCTGATCCCCTGTTCTCCCACCTGTAATTAAAATAATATATTGTACAGTCCATATTGTAGGAACTCTCTCCAGTTCACAATCCCCTGTTCTCCCACCCGTAATTAAAATAAAATAATAGCCCTAGTGTAGGGACCCACCCTAGTCCCCGGTCACCCAATTATCCACCCGGCAATACAAGACCCATATATTCATAGTGCAGTGGTCCCACCCTGTGGCCAGATCACCCATACGATATTAAATAAATCATGTTTCCATAGTGTAGTGGGCCTCCCAACCCTCCACCCACTCCATGAAGCACTTACCACCCTGCTCCCCCTGCCCCAGTATGGACCCCAGTTGGCAAGCAGCACAGCCTCTTCACACCTCCATGGCTGCCCGCTGACTGAACTGTCAATGACAGCTTACAGTATACACTACAATCCCTAAACTAATTTGATTGCAGTGTATGCTGTAGCTGCATTAATGAATGATGTGAGCAGCCATGAGAAAACAAAGAAAGAACTGAAATACTTTACAGATGCATGCAGAGACGAAAATACTAAATGATCATGGTGGAAATGAGAGATGAGGAACCACTACACTATGGAAACATGATTTATTTAATATCACATGGGTGATCAGGCCATAGAGTGGGACCACTGCACTATGGATGTATGGGTCTTATATTGTTAGGTGGATAATTGGGTGACGGGGACAGGGGAAGGTCCCTACACTAGGGCCATTATATTATTGCAATTATGGGTGTGAAAACGGGGATCATCTACTGGGGAGAGTTCCTACAATATGGATTGTATATTATTTTAATTACAGGTGGGAGAACAGGGGATCAGGGAGTGGGGTTGGACCCTGCACTATGGAATATAGATTGATTTACTAACAGGTGGGAGAACAGGAAATCAGGGAGTGGGGTGGGACCCTCCACTATGGGAATTTCATTTTCACTGTTAGGGGTGGGGAATCTGGAGATCGGGGACCAGGGAGGGACCCTGCACTATGGAAAATTCTTGTTTTTACCTTTGGGTCTGCGATCAGGGTGGGGGTGGGCACCACTACATTATGGAGGAATACGGCTGCATGGGGCATGGGCTGGTGGGGGGGCCATATTGTCTCACTCATTTAATGCAAATGAGTCCATAATAGGCATGCTATTGGTCTCTAGTGCCTTGCATGCCCAATAGGCTCATTTGCATGGCTCCTTTCATGAATATCACTTTAGCAGCTGAGAACTATTGGCTATGTATTTATTTATTTATTTATTACATTTTGGTGACCAGGTAGGCCCACTGAGCCCCGAAGGTCCCTTTTTCAGGGGTGACCCGGGATAACAATACATGTTTTGATGCGGAGGAAAGACATTAAGTTATAAAATATATTCAGGTTTGCATGGAGGTTACAGCCATGGTTATCAACATGACACAGTTTTTACCTAGTAACTACCTGGTGTGGTTATATACATGACAAGCAATTTGCAGTTTTCAGGTGGAGAGCTACCTCCAAGACAAAAGCTATCTATAGGACAATAACAGGACCAAGGTACCTTGGATCTTGAAGGGGTACCTGGGTAGGCTCACTTTCAGGAGGGTTGATGTGGGAGAGGGGGGGCAAGTTATGAACCGTGGCAATAGCATGTGCTGCAGTCAATCATATGAGCCTTAAATCTGGTGTGGAAGTTCCTAAGTGAGGAGGCCTCCTGCACCAGAGGAGGGAGCTTGTTCCACAGGTTGGGGGCTAGGTAGGAGAAAAATCTGCCACCGGCATTAGTCCTGAATCTGGGGACTTCCATTGGAGTTTGTCCTGATGTCCGTAGGCTCCTGGGGTTATGTGTAATTGCTATGGTTCCTACTATGCTGGGTGGAGCGGGCTGCTTGAGTAGCTTGAAGGTCAGGATAAGCAAGGGGTATTGTAGGCGAGCGGTCAATGATGGCCACCGTAGCTGGGCCAGTGTGTCACAGTGGTGACATCGTGGGTGGTCCTGGGTAGTGAACCGAGCTACCGTGTAGTACAAAATTTGCATCCTGGAGACCTCTTGTTTAGAAATACCCTGTATAATCAGTGCAGCATAGATCAGGGTAGGGAGCTGGACACTTGTGGCAATGGAGAAGCTGGCCTCAGGGATGAGCTGGTCCTTGAGTCGGTACAGGGTACCAAGTTTATGATGTAAGGTCTTGGCAACCTGATTCACGTGGTTCTTGAAGGTGAGAGATTGGTCAAGTGTTAGACCTAAATATTTTAGGGAGGGCACTACTTTGATGCCTCTTCCAGAAAGTGTGGTGAGTTGCAAGGATGAAGTCCTGTCATGACCCAGGGACCTGGGCCCAAATAGCACCACCTTGGTTTTGTCTGCATTTAGTACCATTCTGTTATCACTCAGCCATGCTTCAAGTGATGTAAGGTCACTTTGGAGGAGGAGACCGAGAGCTGCCACTTCGCCCAAGGATCGGTAGATGACAGTGTCGTCTGCATACTGAATGACCGAGTTACCCCCACAGTGGGTATTTAGGTCATTGGTAAACAAGGAGAAAAGGAGGGGGCCGAGGATTGAACTCTGCAGTACACCCTGTTTTAGGGGTTGTGGACCTGATATGGCTCCCTTCCAGGTGACCCTCTGTGTCTGGCCAGATAAGTAGCTCCCAAACCACTTGAGGGCAAGGGAGTCTAAGCCGACATTGTTCAGCTTCTGTAGCAGGAGTTTGTGGTCTGCAAGGTCAAATGCCTTGGACAGGTCTATAAAGACAGCACCTGTGGGTATCCCATTATCCATTGCTCTGAGTACTTCATTTGAGAAGTTGATAAGGGCTGTGTCAGTCCCATGGCTAGATCTAAATCCGTGTTGTGAGGGAGCTAGGAGCTGATGAGCCTCCAAGTAGTCACGGAGTTGGTCATAGACTAGCCTTTCTAGTAGCTTAGCAAGTGTGCAGAGCAGGGAGATAAGCCTTATGGACTGGGACCACGTTGGCCTGTTTCCACTGGTCAGAAACAATTCCTTCCCGTAGCTATCTGTTTAAGAGCCAGGTCAAGGGTCTGGCTATGGAAGGGGCTCCAGACTTGAGTAGCCGAGGGTTTATCCCATCTGGTCCCCCTGATCCTTTAACTTTCAGTGCCTTTAGGAGGGTTAGGACCTCTTTTCACTTTACCAGTCTCAGGTGGAAAGAGGGTCGTTCATAGTATGTAGGCTCACCTGCGTTAGGAGACAAATTCGGGGGAGGACAGGCCAGCCTTGTAGGCCTTAAGGTCTGTGAAGTGGTTGTTAAGGGTGGTCGCTATTTGAGTGAAGTCACTAACAAGCTGACCATTGACCTCAATGGGGGCAGGTTCAGTCTTTTTGTTGCCCTTGATCAGATCATTGACATGATTCCAGAATTGCTTAGGGTTGCCTAAGTTGGTTTTCTGGAGGTGTGTGACAAACTCCCTTTTAGCAAGTTTAATGGCTCTTTTGCTTTTGTTTCTTAAGGCTTTGTATAACACAATGTCTGCCGGAAGGGAGGAAAGCTTGAACTTGTTCCAGGCCTTGTCCCGACTGATCATGAGGGTTTTAAGGGATGGAGAGATCCACTTATAGCAGCTGCCTTTTGCTCTCAGTCTTTTCAGAGGGGCGAAGAGGTTAGCTGCTGTACATAATAAGTCCTGGAAGTATTCCAGGGCATCTGTCAGAATAGGGAGGAGTGTGATTGGGCTCCAGTCCTGGCTGCTTAGGTAGTTATTGAATTGCACTTCAAAGAAGTTTGTGTAGTCACGAGCGCGGTAAGGATTCTAGGCTGGACCTTGGGTGCTCTGTTCTTCCAGATACAGAAAATTGAGGAATTGTCACTCAAGGAGTCTGCCATTATTCTGGCAATCTGGATGTTGGCAGGGTTGGACACCAAAGCCCAGTCGAGGGTGGTGTGATTCCCCGTTTTGTAATTAAGTCTGGTCGGTTCAGAGATAACCTGTGCCAGACCTGCCTCTTGGGTCAGAGCCATTAAGACATGGCCAGGGTCCTGGGCCCAGTTCAGGTTGAAGTCTCCCAAAATGAGGAGCTCCAAAGAGATGTCTTGGGCCACGGCATTTGTGATGGCCTTGAAGGATTGGAGGGCTGACTTGGGAGGATGGTAGACACATCCTATAGTGAGTTGTTTGGAATGCCCAAGAGTAATGCGGATGAATACAACTTCTCCGTCAGAGGGGGAGCTTTGCTGCAGGCTCAAGAGTGACACAATGAGGTCTTCCTTTGGCATAGATGAGCATGCTGCCCCCTTTTTTGGACTCCCTGTCCTTACGGTAGGTACTGTAAACCAGTGCCTGTATTTCATAATCGAGGATGTGGGTCTTTAGTCAGGTTTCTGAGATGGCTAAGACATCAGGCTTGTAGAGGTCAAGCCAGGCTTGAACTTCATGCATTTTAGGTCTGAGGCTACATACGTTCATATGTGCTATCTTCAGACCCTTTGCAGACACCCAGTGAGAGTCCTGAGGGGATGTAACTGAGATATTGGTAGTATTAGGGCCGGGGTTGGGTTGAATATCTCCTGCCAGGAGTAGCAGCACTGCTAATAGGCAGAGTAGCTTAGGACTGGCTGAAGTGACTATGTTTCGTCAACGCATCCTGCCCACAAAGTAGAACAAGTCGTAACATATACCCTTTCTTACCATCTCGTGAGCTGAAAAGAGGGCAAGTATGCTTGAGATGGGCATTCCATTGTAGAAGTCATGGAGGGGGTCATTGTGCCAATGGCCCCAAGTTCCTGGACACCCTGAGTCGATGAGCCTGTCCACCCAGAGAAGGGACAGTGCATAGAATATTGCCAGGAGTACCCCCCTATTGTGGAGAGGGTTGCTTAGGTCACGTGCACCATGGGGCGCAAGGACTAGGGCATATATTTGGTGAGGCATCTTTGTATGCTCATGGTAGGGTCAGCTGTAGTAGGGTACCACCAAGTCTAGTGGGTATTGGGTTTAGTACGGGTCAGCTTCCCCCTTTTAGACTAGCTTTTTGAGTTAAGGAACAATCCCTGGCCCTAGTTAAAGCTATAGTAGAGTAGCCATTTTCCTGGCTGGCTATAGGGGCAGTGCTACCAGGTATTTCACTGCTTTTTCTGGGTAAGCACTGCCCACTGTCAGCCCCTATTCAACATCAGATAACCCACTGGGCTATCCAACTGTGAAGAGATCCATTGCCCACCTGCGCAGCAGGGAAGTGCAGTGCAAACCTTTGTGCTCACTTTACACTTCCTTTGTAAATCCTGGCCCAGGTTTTCAACATTGCCTTCTTATGACACCACATAACCTTTTTATGAGCCCACCTCATGAACAAGGGTGGATAACATTTTTAAATCCTGCTTCAAAGGTGATTTTGTGCAACAAGTATGAAAACACATGTTGGCCAGGATTTGAAAAATGACAGCTGTCACATTCATGAGATGCTGTGAAGAAATTGCTTTGTTGAAAATCTGGGGTCAAAATATCAAAAATTATCAAAGTTATGAACTTGCATTTGTAAATTTCAATGTAGGCTCATAACATTGCCGTGTTTTTCATATTTTTACCCCAAATTTTCAACATAGCCTTCTTATGACACCACCTCATGGACAAGGGCAAAGAACATTTTCAACTTCTGCCTGAAAGGTGATTTTATGCAGCAACCACAAAATCACCTTACTGGACTTGAAAACACATCTTGGCCTGGATTTGAAAAATGACAGCTGTCGCATTCGGGAGGTGCTGTGAAGAAATGCCTATGCTGAATATTTGGTGTCAAAATATTGAAAATTACGAAAGTTACAAGCCTGCATTCTCAAATTTCAAAATAGGTTCACATCTTTGTTGTTCATTAATATTTTTATGCAGATTTTCAACATAACCTTCTTATGACCCCACCTCATGAACAAGGGAGGAGAAAATTTTCAGCTCCTGCCCGAAAAGTGATTTCACTCAGCAACTGCAAAATCACCTTTTGGGACAGAGTTGCCTAATTTCACTGCTATTGTTCATGGGATGGGGTTCCAAAAAAGGCACATTGAAAATGTGTGGCAAAAACATTAAAAAATGTCCAAGTTATCAATCAATCAATAAATCAATCAATATGTTAGTCATTATCAAATATAGGATAGTGGATGGGCAACTTTGTACAACCAGTATGTTGTGCCACTGAGGGATTTTGATTCCCTGTGACCTTGAGAGCGAAGCTCAAGAGGTCCATGGGATCAGATCCCTGAGGTGGCACAACACACTGGTTGTGAATGGAGTTGTCCATCTGCTATTCTGTACAGTGTATGGTGTCTCACTGCAGTAAAATAAAAGTACTTTTTTTCCAAAACTAAAAAACTAAATCCGTCATTTCCACTAAAACTGCTGGTAGTTAGGGTTGTTGCTAAGGTGGAGATTTGGTGTTGCAAGGCAGCAGGCGTCCATCATTTTCTAGCACAACCTTCGATCGGTTGCTATTCTGGTTTGGGCAGGGTTTTCTTAAAAAAAACATGGTGGTGGAATTCCTCACTTAGCGAGAAATGGTGACCTCGAGGAGACTAGTTTTGTAAGTACAATTTAGATATTTGGCTGATCCTGCCTGTTTTTTAGTGCTACATATCTGGCTGATCCTGCACTTTTTGATTTTTGTTGATCTGTGCAGATTCGGGTATTCGCACTGCCACCAATACCACCACCTCTGTTACCTGGTTGAGCTTGCCGTTACTGTGGCGATCACTGTTGTGTGATGTCCATAGTGCAGCAGAATGAAAAGTTCCTCTGCTGCACTATGGACATCACTACTGCAGCGAACAACATTTTACAGCTCAGGGATTTTCAGTGGAGAATGACGTTCCACCATACACTATAGTATGATTATACAATGGGTTTGAAAATACTCCTCTCTGATTGGCTGGCTGGCACAATTTTCCCATTGTAAATCCTGACATTACCAATTGGAAAAGTGCCAGATAGCTGTATCTGGAACCACCTTTGTAAATCAATCCTACCTCCAATCATCAAAGGTGAAAACCAGCGATCTGTACTCCCAGCTGAACCGTGATGCAAAGCGGGACTTTCAAAGGGTCTGCACATTAGAATTAACACTCCCAAAAGACATTGTACATGCCACAAAACTTTTTTTCACATAAAAAATACATTTTGCTTGTGCTTTCTATTTCCCAGTCCCCGGTCCCCTGACAGAAACGAACCACTGTAGTAATACTGTCTTTCCCTGTGTCACTCCTGTTTCTATTAAAAAAGAAAACACAAATTAGTCTCACCATTTCCCACCCCCAGAAAGGGCTCTGTCCCCAAAAGATCATCAGTACTCACCTCTGCACTATGACATTCATTGTAGTCATAAATAAGGGCCAATGCCCTCCGTGAAGCACTTTCCCAATCACGTAAAACAAAAACAAGTATAAAAACAAATGCAGAATCAGGCCTATTCCATTCTCCTAACCCAAAAATTGCACCTGGAAGCAAGCACGCTGATGGACAGTAGCCCATGAGTATTGCATCACACTCCATTACCACTGAAACAGGGTAGTGCATTTTCTGTGTTTCATTTTCTTTTTTCTTCTTATTAAAAACTAAAACCATGAAGCATGTGGTCTGCTTCAAATCAAAATATAGAGACCTTCCAAACTGAGACAGAGGAGTGAAAGTTCTCTTTGTTTTTTACCATAGTCTGACCGGTGACAGAAACTGTGGGAGACAGTGCTACTCCCCGAATCAAACCACGAGCAGGATCCTCAGAGACAGAAAGAGAGCAACAGATGACAGTGTGGTAAATACTTTTTCTTTATGTTTTTCTTTTCTAACTAAATTTGCCCAAACCAGTCACCTTGCTGTTTTTTTCATATCCTAAGATTGGTAACTAGCTGGGAGATCTAAACTGTCCTCACTCTGTCTCCCTCGCTGTACACTCTCTTCTCTCAGTCTGCAAGCTGCTTGTCTGGGTTGCCACACATGTTGTCTCTTGCTATCTTTATGCTGGGGTAAAAATAATTGTTGTAGCAACCAAAGGTGGGGGTAGGGGTGTGTGTGTTGGGAGGGGGGCTGCCATGTCCTATAAACAATATTCTACCTAGCAACAGGGAATTATTTGACATACAGGAGAAGGATATTACAAGAAAAAACAATTAAAAAACACCTTTTAAATAAACACAATCTTATACTGTTTAAAAAGGAAAACATTGTATAATTGCAACATACCACTCCAGGGTATGGGTTAAACTGGGATTTGCACACTTCTGGTGTGGTTTACTCACTTGACCTGTGGCCTCGTGACCAAACAACACACCAGGCATGGGTAAATCCCAGAATAGCCCACACCCTGTTGTGGTATATTAAATGAATGGGATACTCAGTTGAGCAGATAACATTTTCAATGCTCTTCTGGCATAGTGATCAGGGTACAAGTTTAACATGGACATGAACATACATAGGCTCTGCTTGCAACATGGTACAAGTTTAACATAGACACAAACATACATTTGCTATGCTTTTGTTTATTTACTTATTTATTGAAATGTTTCACCAGGAAGGTACACTGAGCGACAAGTCACTCATCTCAAGGTGCGACCTGGGGGGGGAAGGGGTACAATCGGAGTGAGACATTAAACATTCAAGTTACATGATCAACATTAACATACAGTTGTAAGGCAGGTGTTACAAGCAGTGTTACAACAGTGTTGCATATAATAGGTAGAAGAGTGGACAATAATATGCTTACAACATGGATAGTCATTGAGTTATCAGCTTTCACAGTATTTACACTGAGGTTACATATAGTGTTCTTGGAAAGGTTAAAACGGGTTGCAGCAGATAAGTCTAGAGTGACAACTCTATGTTTAGCTGAGTTTGCAGGCTTGGTACATGATAGTATGGGGGGTGGTGTTGTTTTGGGGTGAGGGCATCAGGGCTTACTGTGGGGCTGAGCAGCAGGGTCACAGCCTGTTTTAGTGTTCCAGGCGTCATTACCTGAGTTTGCCTATGTTTATGGGTTTGCCTACTGGTCTGAGGTGGATGGGTAGAGTGTTCCAGAGTTTGGGGCCCATGCAGAGGAAGTGTTGCTTACCCACTTTCCGGTGTCTGTTTGGCAGCATGAATTCTAACACTTCCATTGACCTTAGTGACCCCATAATAGTTCTTGTGTGGATTTTGGATGTTGAGTAATCTGGTGCTTTTTTATCTGTAGCATTTGCTCATGTATATTATGTGGTGCAAGTTCCTTCTGTCTTCTAGTCTTTGCTAGCCTAGTCTTTTAGTTCACACCTGTGAGCTCTGCAGTGGATGTCTAGTAAGAAGTGGGCAAGTCTGCCATACATGGTGTCCAATTTGGCCAAGGCCATACTGGGAGCTCCTGCTTATAACAGATCACCATAGTTGAGGATTGGGAGGACTGTCGGTTCAACTATTCTTTTCCTGGTTAGGGTGTCTGTTAAGAATTTTATTTTGTATAGTGCTCCTAGACATTTCCCCAGGTTTTTTGTTAGATTTTCTATCTGTGTGTTCCATCTGATCTTCTCATCTAGCCATACATCCAGGTATCAGTAGCTGTGTACTTGCTGGAGAGTGGCTAGAGCTGCCGTTTTGATTCATAGTGTGCAGCCAACTGTGTCTTGGCCTGTTGTTCTGCTGAAACAGATCACTTGGGATTTTCTGGCATTCAGGGCCTGCTCTGAGTGTAAGTAGAACTTCTGAAGTTTGTTGAAGACTGATTGTAGCCTGGGTTCGATTTCTGTGATGTTCATACCTACTGTGTAGAGTATTGTATCGTCCACATAGAAATGGAGTTTGATGAGGGAGCTGGACAGCGTGAGGGTGTTCATGTAGATGTTGAACAGTATATGTCCTAAGATTGAGTCTTGGGGTACCCCTGATACTATTGTGGTGAAGGAGGACTTGAAACCATTTATGGATACCATTTGTTTATGTCATTTGAGATGCTACCTAAACTAGCCCACTGAACTGTTGGTGACCCCCACTCAATTCAGTCTGGACAGGAGGATGACATGGTCTAGGATGTCAAATGCTTTTGGCAGGTTGACAAAGATTGTGCCCACAGCTTTCTTCCTGTCCATTTCCTCCTGGAAGTCTCTGGTGATCTTAATTAATGCTGAGGTGGTGCTGTGTAGTGGTCTGAACCAGACTGGCATTCAGTTAGGAGCTTTTCTTCTTCAAGGAAATGTGTAAGTTGTGCACATACCACCCTCTTGAAGGTCTTAGAGACAAGGGGCAGCAGGGAGATGGGGCGGTAGTTGTCTGTCTTGGTTTTTGGTTTGGATTTGTGTATTGGTACCAGCAGAGCTTCCTTCCATTTTGAGGGGTAGATCCCAAATTCCAAGGACATGTTGAAAAGCTCTGCCAGGGGGTCACTATAATTGGGGCTGCATATTTGAGATGTATGGCAGGGACACAGCGGAGTCCTCCAGCTTTTCTTGTGTAAATTTTTAATAGCTCCTTGCTGACTTGGGCTTGTGTGATTTTGTTAAATATAAAGGTATTTTTTGATGAGGTTGTGGGCTGGTAGTTTTTATCGAGCATCTGGGTGGTGTTTTGCTTTAGCACTTTGGTGCACATGTTGATGAAATATTTGTTGAATTTGTCAGCTGTGTGTTTAGATAGTGGGGCTTCTACTGTGTTTATTTTATAGAAATTAGGAGCACCGGCCTTTTGGCCACCCTAGATCTTCTTCATTATTGTCCAGAATTCCCTTGGGTCTGTTTTTAAGTTGTCTGTCAGGGCTGTTTTGAAAAAAAAACTCCTGTCATTGTGATCTTACAGCATCTGAGTATTCGTTTTGGGTCTGTTTATACCTAATCCAGGCCTGGGCAGTGTTTGATTGCTTTGCTAATTTAGAGGCATTGTTCCTACAAAGTTTTAGCCTGTGGAGCTGGGCATTATACCAGGGGGAGTTTTTATGCTTTAGTTTTCTGGTATGCAGTGGAGTGAATTTGTTGCAGCTGTCCATGAATTCATGATAAATGAAATCCCATGCTTCATCTATGGTAGGGATTATCTTGACCCTTTTTCAGTTATGCCACTAAGTTCAAAATCCCATTGAAATACATTGAACTGCATAACTGATTTCCTCAGTTCACAGCCCAGCTTCGAAGAGTGAAGACATGTCTGTGGTCCAGAGAAGATTATGGCATTGGACCCCTGGTGGGTAAGTAAGGGCTCGGGGGTGGGTGCTGAGTGGGAGGATCAGGTTGGGGACACTAACAGCAGCAACAGACATCGATGGATGGCTTTCTTTTTCATAGGTTTTAAAAAACTATGAGGGAGGGTTTTCTTTATTTCAAGTGGTGACACTGGGGGACTGAACACCTCAGTGTCGGTGTTATGTTTGGGAGGATGTCGGGTGGTGGTTGCTGAGTGGGAAGGTCAGATAGGTGGACAGTAAAGGCAGAGGCAGAAACAGACATTGATAGATGGATAGCTTTACTACTAGATTCCGGCTCAAGACTGTACCATCGACAGTGTCAACAGCATGCAGAGTAATGATCTCTTAGCCCTGTCTCTGCAACTTAATGCTGCTGAATTCAACACACTGCTTCAATTGAGGCATTAGACACATGATTCAAGCTGATTCTGAGTACACACTAATAAAGACATCACACACTGCTGTGACGGAATTGCACTCAGTGCTGATACAGCGTGTCCTCAATGGAGAAACATTCTCCTCTGACAATGAACTAATTCGAGCCTGATCCAAAAGTATCTTGTACCCAAGATCACGGCTCTGTCACATATTTCCATACAGCTCAATGTAAGTAAACAGCTCCCAAAGATTGATCCCTCCAATGCACCCAATGTTTTTTTTTGCTTCCTTCACAGTCAGTGCTCTGAAGACATGCTCTCCATTCACAGGTGCAAGTTGTAGGAGGTCACCAAATACAACAACACTCTTACCAGCAAATGACGGACCATCATCACTCCCGAGTAGCTCTTGGAGACAAAGATGCATACATGCCAGCATAACATTTGATATCATACTAATCTCATCAATGATGAGTAGTTTCATCTTGAGAAACACTGGCCATAGCTCAGATGCTACATCACAGGAAAGTTTACTGTGCTCTCCTGTTTTTCCATGCTGTATAAGTAACATGAATAGCCTGTGTACAGTGACACCACCAATGTTGTATGATGCCAAACCAGTTGGAGCAGTGACAGCCACAGACATCACTTCTCCTGTATGCCTCCTTATCTCCGCTGTGATAGCTTCGATAACTAAACTCTTTTCTGTTCTGGCAGAACCACTGACAAAGAGTAACAGAGACTCATAGTCTGCATATGTGCATTGTTTCCTCTCATGATGGATACTATGTCTGACTGATTCACTGACAGCATCATAGGCAGCATATTGCTGCATATTTAGCTGATCAGTCAGTACAGTTGGATCTTCTGCAAGATGAGAAGAATGCTGCATAGCACTTTCAACTTCACTCATCAGAACCACAGGATCATTCAGTGGCAGTGGAGTACCTAGAGTACCCTTTCCCTCAGGATCTATATTTTCCTGAGACTTTCCTGGGGTATCTTCCTCAAACTTTTTCTTAGCTTGTTCCATCCACTTCTTCTCTAATTCCAGTCTAATAATGTCTTTTTCACACTGGTGACTCTCAAAGGTTTCATACACCAGGTAGAACTGTTCTTCATATGTATCACAGTCTCCTTTTAGTGTGGTCTCATCCCTCCATGACTTAAACAGAAACAGTAGAGCAAAGTAGTAATGCTCTTTTCTGTCAGTGGTAGAGAGAGTCAATCTGCAGTGGCCAATCAGCAATGCCTTCTTCCTTTTAACAAGGCACCCATCAAAACCTCTGACTTTGTAGATGTCGCAAGGCTCATCAGGTGAAACATCTGTCTTGTAATCATACCACTGAGCCAAATTGTACAGCCACATGTCATTCATTGCATCTGCCAGATTGGGGTAGTAGGTATCAATCAGGCTATTCTTCAAAATATTCTAAGAAGAAGGATGGCGCGCCGCCAGTTCTTCAATCGCATCATGAGATTTCAAGACATGCTTTCATTTCTCTTTGTAGTTCACATTGAGAAACCGTACAGCATCAGACTTGCCATACAAGTGCGTGCCAATCAAATGATCACTGGCCTCATATGCCCCACACTCCCTGTGAGACAGTGTTTTCAATCCCAATGACCAGAGTTGTAAACTCAATGATTGATTAGATGCTGCAATATCTTCCCAAAGCTCTAGCAAACTTGTCTGCTCATGTTTAGTTATGTACAATATGTCATACCGCACAAGAGTCAGAGAGTTGTCAGCAACAAACTGCACATCAATGTTTGCCTGCCACATCAGGAGAAGAGTAGGATTGTAATCATTAATGAACACCTCATTCTCCTGCCATGGTAACTCATACACCTTCTTTGTGGACTTTGCCTTGAGATGGTGATGCATAGCTGAGAACAAATCATTCATATGTCCTTGCTCGCAGACACGCTTTGGGAATCCAAATTGACACCAGGTGTACCACTGACTGTGACTCTTCACTGGACGGTGACAGTACTTTCCACAAAGATGTCACTGAAGTGTTTGCACCAGCTTCCACAATGTTGGGCTATCATACTTATCAGGGATGTGACAAGTCACATAACATGCGATGAACTTCAGTACTTCAGCAGAGTCATTATCGCCAATATGAGGAGCATCTTTGATCCACAACAGCATATGAATATGTGACACACCTCATGTCTGATATTCTGTCCTCCAAAAGTAGTGTTCAACTAATCCAAGAGAAGAATTTTCCTTAGACAAAATAAATGTCAGAATCTCGTGGAAGCAATGGTGAAAATGCCATGGCACATTAACTGGATCAAGTGAGCACATCTCACCAAGTGTCATTGACGATATGCCATAGACATCAGATTTGGACCATCTCAAAAGGTCAATCAACTCATCCCAAATCTACTCTGCACAGCTGAGAGTTACAAACCAGGTAGCTGCACCATATTCACGCAGCATGTTCATCACCTTTGAGTGCCTACAATACCAGTATTCATTTCTGCCACACAGGTTTGACAATAGAGATGTCAAATTCACCTGCAGTGTTTCATCCTTTTCTGCCAGGCGATGTGGAAACTCAGCTGCTGTCATACCCTCCAATGGGTTAGTCAATCGAAGCTTATGAGCAATGGACACAGAGAGCACACTAAGCTCACTCTCCTACAACAGGTGGAACAAATATTGTATGTTCCTACGGATTTACCATCCTTGTTCAACACTCTTGATGTTCGGTATTCAGCACCAGGAACACAAACTTCACACTGATCCAGATGCCCTCCTGTTCCTTTTGGGAACAAATCTGGAAAGCACTGAGCTTCAAGTCATTCCTCCCATGTGCTGATAGGGCTACCTTCAACCTGTTGCATCTGATACAAGTCAGTGTTATCACCAATGGGATCTCTTCCATGCAAAGCATGAATTGTGTACTGTTCATACACATCTTCATGAGTCGAGACTTTCTCAGTCACTGGCTTGGAAGTGTCTGCCAGTCCAAACTGACCAGTTATATCTGACAGTTCTTCAACGTCACGGTCAGCATAGAAAGGATTATTGCTCTTCAGATACTGCAGAGTACTTTTCATTTTCTGAACATTGACAACATCTTGCTAAATCACCTTGGACTTTGTAGGTACACCATTCACCAGTATCATCATACTGCTTTCCTTTGAGACTGTCTGCACATTCTCTTTCAGTGGAAGAGGTAAATACATAACTGCCCCTTTGAGAGACTTCACAAGTTCTTTCTGGGGTACTTTGCTACTCTTAGTATTGAGTCGTAGAATAGTCTGAAATGGTTTCATGGTCTGTATCAATGTCTGTTCAAACATGTTCAATGCAGCAATCTCACTTGGTGTGTCATCAGCCGCCATATTGTTTAAAACAGATCTGGCTGTCAGAGTGTTACTTTTCACCTTTGGCAAACACTGCTGCCACATTATCACTACTGGTTCCAAATCAAGTCACTCTTCACCACTAAGTAAGCCAACAATCGTGCCTGCATATCATTAAAAGATTTAATCCTTTCCAGATCAACTGTTACAGACTGTGAGCTGTAAAGTAATCTGTGACATGAGACACAAACAGAGTCAAATTTCTCTCTCTTATCCATCTCAAACTTGGCTAGTGGCTTGCTGAATCTTTTCAGTATGTCAGATTCTGACAGACTGACACTGCAAGATATTGTGACAGAAGCACTGGCACAGACTGTGTCATAATGTTTACCAGCATGCTGTACATACTGTATTACAAGTTTTGCAGCCTCCATATCTCCTGCTGACAATGAATCATCAAGTTGTTTGTATAGTAAAACAGCTTTTCTGACCTGGTATATTTTGCACACAAAACTGAGGATGGCAGGATTGTGCACAGTAATCATGTGCATGTGATGAAAGAAACTGGTGCAAACACCACTGTCTATGCAAGCTAAAGAGTGTCCCAAAAGTCCCTTATGCTTGTGGATTTCACAGAGATCAAGCTTATGTAATAAGCTGCATCTCTCTTTCTTTTTACTTGCCAAAAACGTTGTCAGTAGAGATGCAGTGAATTATTAATCCACCCTCGAAGTGGATGTGAAGTGGGCACTTCTCGTCTGCAGAGCACACGTGAAGTGGACCCTGTACAGTGCTCACTTTGTGTTATTGTTAAAACTTTGCTTTCTCATTATGCCTTAACGTGAAGTAAGGTGAAGTGAGAAGAAAATAGGCACATCACGTGGCTTGCAGTAGTGTAAGTCACATGCTTTAGCCAGGCAGGAAGGAAGTGAGTCAGATAAGCAGTTTCACTTTCTCCTTTGCATTTGTAGAGGGAGAAAGCAAAATTGTGATAGGAGAGGAGTTTGCTTGGCTTTCGTTTCTTTTTACTGCCAGAACCCAGAACAAACAAACAGCTTTTTTAAAAGCTATTTTACTTAGTTTTTTTATTGTCGTAGTGTTTTTTTTGTTAGTGAATTTTTTGTATAAGTTTTGTTTAGTTTTGTGTGTGTGTCCACTGTCTGTGTATGTGTGTCATCCTGTGGACTCAGGAGGATGGAGGGTAATGTAGGAGAAGGCGAGTCACTGCCCATGGGAGTGTTAGGAGGGGAGAAGTGCGAACCCGTGGGGGGCAGGGTGGTCGTGTGATGTTGGACCACTCCAGACTCCTGGCCAGTGTTGCTTCCCATGCTGAAGCAACAGGAACAGCAGCAGCAGCACCAGTGCTACTGGCGGCTGTTGCACGTTCACCTTCTCCACCACTACCACCACCACCACTAGCAGCAGCTGTTGGGGCTCCAGCAACACCCCCTCCACCACCTCCACAGCCACAGGAGGTGGCCCCTGCAATTGTAGGTGGTGGTGGGACTCGTGCCCGATGTGTGAGGACTGTGTCTGGTCCGCCCCCCGCAGCTCCCCATTGTGGGAGTTTTTTAATTATGTGGGGAAAGACAGCACAGTGGTGGAGGGCTGTGTGTGTGGTGTGCTGGAGCACTGTGGCCCCCCAGGACACATTTGGGGACCGGTGGCCAGTGCACCCACATGCTGAACCACCACAGGGCAGAGTGGCAGGCGGCCACGGAAGGGGCCAGATGTCCACCTGCTGGCCCTTCCATGGCAGTGGCTGAGGGTGCTTCTGGGGTGGGAGATGCGCCTCTCAGCAGTCACCACCACAGCAGGAGGAGGAGGGCTACTACATCAGCTGCTCCACCACCACCAACACCACCACCACCACCACCACTGCCACCAGCACCACCCTGTCCACCACCAGCCCCACTACCTGGATTACCCACTGCAGTGGACCCCACCACAGTCCCTGCAAGCCAGTATGACCTCGGCCTCGTGTGGTCAGCACTTGAGGAAAATAATGAGTGTTTCAGTGCTTTGGTGCAGCAGGTTAAAAGATTGGAAGCACAGCAGCAGCAAATACTTTCAATGCTGCACCTGCTGCTGGACCACCATGGCATCCCATGGCCATAGTAAGTCAGGGGATTGTTTTCTGCCTCCCCCCACATCCACCCCTACCCAGCCCTGACCCCACCCCACTACTGTGTTGTACTTTTTTTGTGTGTTTTTTTGTTTGTTATTGTTTAATCATACACGTTTTCCCTTCCAGGGGAATCTTTCTTGCACCACATAGTGCAATACATTTTTGTGAAAACCAGCCATAATTTCATTACAGTGTGTCATGTGATGGAGGAATTCCCATTCTGAAAATCTGCCCATGTTCTGCTTCCCTTCTCAGCAATGTTAGGACATGATGGCAGGGAAAGCACGTGTGCGTGCTCCTTACAGTGAATATCCGATTATCCAGCAGGCTTCTGAATGTTTCTTTGTGTTATAATGGTCAGTTTGTGGTGAAATGTGTGGCCACGTTTCCAGTAAGAAGAGATTTGTTAGTCGAAACATCCCACATTTCACCACAAAGTGAACCTTATAACATAAGGAAACATCGGTTGGGATAGGTGCCAGACATTCACTATAGTGGAGCATGTACCTGCACTCCCCCTGGCATCACGTCCTAATGTTGCTGAGAAAGGGTGGCAGAATGTTGGAGGCTTTTCTGATTGGTAATTCCTCCATTATGTGACTCACGGTAATGAAATTATGGGTGGTTTTCACAGAAATATAGTATATTGCACTCTGTGGAGCAAGAAATATTCCAGTGGTAGTAAGGACCCCACATATTAGTTTATGTGCATCACCATAACTATGTAATGTGGTGAATATATGTAAAGCAGCAGCACAACAATCTGTTGACAACTCAGACCTATACTTTTTAATGCTATGTTACAACTTCCTTTACTTACATCCTGACTGACTGGAATGATACGATAATTTGCAGTAGCTGAGTCTGCTGTACTACCTTTTTTCATGTGTGAAATAATGAAAGGAGCATTCCTTTTAAATTGGTGCTGACCAGGTCTTTGTCATTGTTTTCCTCTGCTTTTCTCCATCACATCAAGTAGTTGTTATATATCAATTCTGTAGTTCATTAACAGTTATGCATCCGGCAGTGTTTTATTGCACCATGGAACAATAGTTATTGAAAAGCAGCTGCAACTAAATACAAAGCTGGTCCAAACAATATTGGAAGATGTGCTCATTGTTTTTCATACATGAAAAAAAGTAGTCAAGTAAGTAAAGCAGACATAAATTATGAATAGAATCGTATCATTCAAGTCACGACTCGGAGGTAAGTAGTGGTGGCTGTGGCAATGTAAAGTAGCATAAATAAGTACAGTTCAGAACTGTGAGGACATTCTTGCAATGCTGCTTTAATTGTAAAAATGTCAGTATGACATCATGAGCTCACAGCAACAATCACAGAACACACAAAAGTGGCACAGAGTCCCCCAGAATTTTTCTGCAGGGCCAGAATGCATCCTCCTTGTGTGCAGAAAATTGACAAGTGGTAATGAAGTGAAATGAATCTGTTTCAGCACATACAAAGTCCCCCAGAATTAATGGCGCACTCAGTCATTCGCATAAAAGTGGCACAGAGTCCCCAGATTTTTTCTGCTGTCCCAGAATGCATCCTCCTTGTGTGCAAAAAATTGACAAGTGGTAACGAAGTGAAATGAGACTCTTTCAGCACATACAAAGTCCCCCAAAATTAATGGCGCACTCAGTCATGCGAATAAAAGTGGCACAGAGTCCCCAGATTTTTTTCTGCCGTCCCAGAATGCATCCTCCTTGTGTGCAGAAAATTGACAAGTGGTAACAAAGTGAAATGGGATTGTTTCGACACATGCAAAGTACCCGATAATTTATTCCACAGTCACTCATGCATGCAGTGCCCCTAAAATGATGACCATGAGAGAACTGTTGCTGGTCCAATGTGTGCTGTGATTCAAGCAAATGCAATGTGATCATCACAACTGGATGGAAGGGTGCCCTTTGTCTGTACACTAATAGTAACCTTGGTGAGTTGATATATATAGATACATATTTCTGTAGTTTGTAGGTGAGGGGGGTTGACATGGACATGTACTATGGTATTGTTCTGTATCACAGGTCACAGATACTGTTGGTGTGCACATTCCAGTGCCCGATTAGAACTTTAAGCATAGAAATTTGCAATGGATAACTGTCAAGCACATGAAGATAAGTATTTTTTTTTTGATACATAGATACATAGACAGTGTCGGCAGATAAGGGCCTATGGCCCACCCAGTCTGCCCATTTGAGCTTGTAAGTTCAGTTTATGTTTTCCTAGAAGTCTGTTGCCCCTTACCCCTGACCTCCAGAATTCCTTTATGTCTATTCCATGCATTCTTAAATCCTGTGATTGTTTCAGCCCCCACCACTTCCTCTAGCAGGGTGTTCCACTTGTCCACCACCCGTTCTGTGAAGAAATTCTTCCTCATGTTTCCTTTGAATCGTCCTCCCTCCAACTTCATCCCATGCCCTCTAGTCCTGGAACATCTTTTTCGCTTAAAAATAATGTATTCCTGAACCCTGTTCCTCCCTGTGATGTGGGGGGGAAGCATATTTGCAGGTTTGTCTATAATGGTTACTTATTTTCTTACTTCTTCACAGATTTCATATGCATCCTTTATGAGTCTGGTGTGATGGTCATGGTGATCTAATGAAATGACTTCTGCATGTTGCATGTGCACCCCAGCCTGGGGAGGGGGGACCTGATGTTGAAGAACTTGTTTGGATAAGGCCACTTTGTCAGAACAACAAAGCATCTGGATGTTTCCTAAAAAAAGAAATGAATGACTTCTTACAACTTAATTGTTATGTGTCCCTCCCTGGTTCTCAAATCTCAATCCCTAAAGTCAAGTTACATTTCAAAGACAAATCTTTTGTCAACTAACACAACCTGTTGTGTGCAATATTTGCTGCAGTCTTTACAAAACAATGAAACGGATGAAATAAAATCTTCATACTTACCAGCATGGATTTCACATGGATATATTACATCGGTTCCTCTCTGTACGGTACAGCTATAGCATCATTCCCAATGAGTTTTAGCAATGGAGCATTTTTCTGTTACCCTGTAAAAGAAATGAAAGAACTGTACTGTATGTGTTTTACCATTGTGGCTCTGAAAAGCTACAGAAAACAAAACATACAACTGAAGGAAGTGAAACAGCATAACAAACATGAGTACACATACTCTCTTTATGGTTTAAATATTAAGAAGCTGGTTGTGGTGGTCCATGGGGGGCAGACAGACTCATGGTGGCAGACTTGAATAACTTCAGTCCCGGTGGTGGTGAAGGTGGTAAAGGGGGCATACAGACTCAAGGTGGCAGACTTGGATAGCATCAGTCTCGGTGGTGGTGAAGGTGGTCTGGGGGTCAGACAGACTCATGGTGGCAGTGGTGGCAGTGGATAACATCAGTCTCTGTGGTGGTGGTGGTCCGGGGGACAGACAGACTCAAGGTGGCAGACTTGGATAACATCAGTCCTGGTGGTCCGGGGGGCAGACAGACTCATGGTGGCAGTGGTGGCAGTGGATAACATCAGTCCTGGTGGTGGTGGTGGTCCAGGGGGGCAGACAGACTCATCGTGGCAGACTTGGATAACATCAGTCCTGGTTGTGGTGGGCTGGGTGGGCACACCGCCTTTTGAATACTGCAGTTAAAACCTGCCAACATTAACTACATCATCATCCTCATAAAGAAAACTGCCCTCACAGTCATCAATGTCTGAAGACTGACCACTGGGAAATTCTTTCTCCATTGTGTCGTCATCTACGTCAGTGGTGGGCGTTTCAGGCAGCCACTGCCAGTGCCACCAGGATGCTCCATTTCCACATCAGCAAGACCACCATGACTAGAGATACAGCGAATTTAAATTCCGCTGGCGAAGTGAACGCAAAGTGGGCACTTTGCGTTGCCAATCCACTACACAGAGTGGGCAATGCAAAGTGCTCACTCCACCTTGTCATTACCACTTCACGTTAAGGTGGAATGGCAATGCGAAGTAAGGTGAAATTGTTTTTAATGGACTTTGCATTCCTTATTATGATTCTAAGTGATCCACTTGGTGTTTCAGATTTGGCAGCCCCCCCACACATCAAATGGCTTACTGTGCTGTAAGTCACATGCCCTTTAGCTAGGCAGGAAGAAAGTGAATCATACAAGCAGACACTTTTACTTTCTCCTGTGCAGACGGAGAGAGAGAGGAATATGTTTTGTGACTGCTGATACTTTGAGATCAGAACGAGGAGGAGATTTAAACTTTGATTTAGACCCAACAGCTTTTTTAAAAGCTACATTTTTTTGTCTTTGCTGTCTGTACTCTTTTTTACTTAATTTGTTCTTTCTGTAAATTTTATTTTTCTTACATAGAAGGACATCAGTTGCAAATTATGTCCATGCTGGAACTGCTGCTGGATCACCATGGGATCCCACATTAGTTTTTTTTTCCTCACACCATGTGCCCCCCCACACCTTCCTTCCTGTGTTATAAAATGTATTCATCCACCATCCCTGAACCTTGTATGTAATTATGCCCTTTTTTGTTGTCTGCCATACGTATTCTGAGCAGTGGAAGTATACTGTGATAAACTGAATGGGTACAGTTTTCTTTTAAGTCTGTGTATGTACTGCAGACACTGCCCAACTCCCTGACTTAAAAACACTTATTAATGAGTACAATGGTGGGGTGGTGAAGCCTGGAGAGATACTACAAAACAGGCTTACAATACATCCAAGTAACTAGTAAAAGAAATTGCTGTTGTGATTCATGACGTGATTGTAAATCATAATTTGTGACTGCATTTGTGACCGTGATGATGAAGAAAGTGATTTGTATCACGAGTGACTCCTGATGATGGTCCCAACTTAAAAACACATATTAATGAGTACAATGTTCATGCTGAATTATGCACCACACCTGTCCAGTACTCTGAGGGGAAGCCAAAGAAACAACTGTGACTTAAGTTAGAGATGGAGATTGGGCCCTAAAGAGATGCAAATGCACAGACAGATTAAGATTGTGCTGTGCACTGAAGAGATGCAGATGCAAAGGCACAACACCTAACAAATGCTCACCATCAGAAATTCAAATCTGGAAAAGAATATCTTTGCCGGTTGGGGCAGGCCACGGAGGGGAGGCAGTGTACTGCACTGCTGCAGTAAGAGTCACTAGTATGAGTACCAGTAAAGATACCACAAAGAAGTACAAAAGATTACACAGCTGCAGTGGATAGCAGGTTCACATTGCTGAAATTATGTGGCACAATAAATGGTGTTTGATTTGATGACACACGTCACACACATACTCACACACACACTAAGTAATGCATAGCAAATTGAAAACGCCAGTAATAAAACCACTTATTTTAAACAATCAATCAATCAATCAATCAAAATCTTTATTTAGTCAGGCGAACATCATTGAGCGTAGCTCATTTACAAGATGGACCTGAGTGGTCATACAAATAAGAGTACAAGTATTTTTACATAGACAAGAATAACATAAACAGTAGTACAATGACATAAAGTGATAATATACAACAATTTACATATATACAAGGCACAGTAAAACCATTTAACCTGTAAGAAAAAGGATACAATGGGTATAGCAGGCATAATGTATAAATTATAGGGCCTAATTGGCTTTTATGAAAGTATATCAGGTGACTGGAAAATAGAAGTAGAACTAACATAATGGAACACGGAAAAGGGGGTGGGAGGGTAGGTAGGGTAGGGGATTAGGCCTTATAAAAGCAATTGCAGAGCTCTGGAAATAGGGTGGAGAATAATCTTTTGAAGGATGTTAAAGGTAAGAGGCTATTTAGCTTCATGGATTTTGGAGTGAGTTCCATGCAACTGCTAGTGAGTGGCTGATAGCGGCCCTCCTAACTGGGTGCAGGCATTGGGGACCTTTAGTATGATGAGTTTACTGATCCTTAAGGTGTATGGCCTAGAAGTAATTCGGGTAAAACAGTCTGTGTTATAGGTGGGTAGTTTGCCTGATAAAGCTTTGAATATCCAGATTGCAGCATTCCTATTTCTTCTGTGTTGTAGTGATGTTCAGTTGACTGCCATATAAAGAGAGCAATGATGGGTGCTGGAGGGAAGGTCAGTAATAAATCTGATGGATCTATGATACAGGGTGTCCAGCTTGTTTAAGAGGGGAGGAACAATGGCCATAGAGAAAGTCAGCATAATCAATGAGGGATAGGAATGATGCCTGGATTAATCTTTTTTTGGAGTCTCTGTTAAGGTAGTGTTTTATTCTAAAAAATAGACCAAGCCTTTGTCTTAGTTTTTTTAGTAGCTCTTCAATATGGACAGAATAGTCAAGCCTATTATCAATCCAGACTCCAAGGTATTTGAAGTTATCAACAAATTCCAGCTTCTCTACAAGTAGGGTGGATAATTGTAAGGTGGTGGGTGATGGGGTAGTGGCAGAGCAACTCTTTGTGGCAAAGAACATAGCTTTTGTTTTTTTGGCATTTAGAAGTAGTTTTTTTTCCAGTAGATTGTGTTGCAGGATGGAGAATTCAGATTGTAACAGCTCACAGGCTTTAGGTAATGAGGGATTGCTGACATATAATACAGTATCATCAGCAAACAGATGAATGTTAGATTGAGTGAGGTTGGCATCGATATTATTAATATAAATGGCAAAGAGGATGGGGCCAAGAATAGAGCCTTGCGGTACACCTCTTAGCAGTGGTTTAAAGGTGAATAGGTAATTTCTATTTTTTACCAGTTGTGACCTATCTGATAGGTAGCACTTAAACCAGTTGAGTGAGAGAGAATCCAGTCCTAGTGAGCTAAGGGAGGTGATTAAAAGTCATGATCCACTGTGTCAAATGCTTTACTCAAATCCAGGAACACAGCACAGGTACTGTTCTTCTTATCCAAGGCAATCTGCCAATCGTTAGTTACTTTGGCTAGGGCAGAAATGGTGCTATGCCTTGATCTAAATACTGATTGTGCTGAATTTAGGAGGTTATTGTTATCCAGATAGTCCCTTAATTGTGAGTTTACCAATTTTTCGAGCATCTTGGATAGTACTGATAGGATGGAAATGGGCCTGTAATTGTTGAGGTCCATGGGATCACCAGATTTAAGTAGTGGAACTACTTGAGCTGTTTTCAAGTGGAGGAATGGATCCAGTAGTTAGGAAAGATTGAAGAGATGAGTGAGGGGGCAGATAAGATGTGTGATGCAATTTTAAGGAAGTAGGGATCCAGGGAGTCTGTACCTGCACTCTTAGAAGTATCTAAAGTAGAGAGGAGGTCTTCTACTTCTTTCAAGGATATTGGGTTGAAGGAAAAGTTGAAGTAGCCTTTTGTCCCACAGTGGATTGAAGGTTCAAGGAAGATCTCAGGAGATTTGCAGGTGATGAGTCAAATGCTAGGCCAGCTGTGGTGAAGTGGTCATTGAAGGTATTTAGGATTTCTTGTTTGCTCGTAATTTCTGTATCATTTAGTAGCAGTTTGGAGGTTAAGGCAGAAGTAGAGTTTTGGCCCAGAATTCCTTTATAGTACCCCAGAGTCTGGTTGGGTTATTGTAGGAGGCATCCAATTCAGCTCTATAGTAGGCAGCTTTGGCAGTTCTTATTTGTTTTGTACATGAATTCCTTGCTTTTCTGAAATTTAGCCAGTCTCTGGTATCCTTTGTTTTTCTTGCCTTTTCCACAGTTTGTCTCTGGTTAACAAGGCTGCTTTAAGATCAGTAGTGAACCAAGGGCAGGATCTTGCTTTAGTTCTGATACTGGTGATTGGTGCATGAATATTGAGAACATTAGTGATAATGTCCTACGGTCTGGAGAGCTGTTTCAACTGAGGTTGTAAGGTAGAAGTCTTGCCAATATATTGTATTACTCAAGTCATGGAGGTATCCTGAGATGTTGAATTTCTTTTTGACCTTTTGAGGACAAATTCTGCAGGATTAGGTGGTTTGAGTGTAGATCTTATGCCAGCTATAGGACAATGATCACTTACATCACTTTCGGTAGTACTCCTGCATGTGAATATAAGTGAAGCTGGTTTACCAACATAATATCCAGGAGTGAGCTGTTGCTAGAGTTTTTTAGGTTAACCCTGGTTGGGTCTTTAATTAGTTGTGTAAATCCATAGGTGTCACAAAAGGTTACCAATGGTGCAGATACATTAGATAGCCAGTTTAAATTCAAATCACCAAGGATGATGGTATCTTCAGGGCCTAGATTGAGTATTGACCCTAGGTGAGATAGTAGTTTGAGGCCTGCAGAGGGGGGCCTATAGCAGCCAATCAATTTAAATGAAGACAAGTTAGGAAGGGATATTTTGATTGACAAACATTCAAATTCCTTTGATTCGGATGTATTGATGAGGCAGGTTGCAGAGATGGTGTCCTTAATGTATATGGCCACCCCACCACCCCTGGAAGGGCAATCTGCTCTGAAGAGCTGATAGTTGGGAAGGTTTACAACACTGTCTTTTGTTGTAAGTCTGAGCCAAGATTCAGAGATGACCAGGAAGTCAGGTAGAGTATGTGCCACCCAAGCCTGTCTTATGAGAACTTTTTAAGAGGCTGCAAGCATTGGAAATGTAGGAAGCTTAGGCCATTTATGGAGGATAGATCAGCAGGGAAAAGAAACTTTCAATGGGGCCAGGATTTATTTCAATAGTACCAATGCAGATCAGAAGGAAGAAGATTAATTTGAGGAGGGCACCAAGGGACAGGGATAGTGAGTGGTCAGAGCATTTCCTCTTCTTCCTGGTGCCCGCTGTGTGATGGGAGAAGGTCCTGTTATATAGGTATGAATTTTATCATAACATAATAATCTGATGGACAGACATAGTGGGTTAATATAAAGCCACATGATACATGTAAGGTGCTAGGGAGTGTTGAATTGTTAGAAGGCTTTCCAGGGTTGCAGTGTAAAAGTGGTTCGAAATGAATAAGGAATAGGTGGTTGTCCATTGTGGATGGCAGGGTGGGCAGATCGTATTCACTAACTTATTCATCATGACAGGGGTATATCATAATTATCATAAGGGATTGGGGAGAAGAGAGGCTCAGGAGCAAAAGGAAGCAAAGTAGCATTGTGGATGTTAGGTATGGGTTAAGAGAGGAAGGAAATAGATGTGAGGCGTGGATTGAGAAATGGTAGGGGAAAGTGTATAAAAGAATCAACCCGAGAGGGTGAGGGTGGGCAAAAATTTGCGCTTTGCCCATACCTTCTGCCTGCTTCTCCCAGCCTCCTGAATCCCTCGATCGGCTGGGCAGACCCCGACCGCTGGCTAAATTCCTCCGGTCTCTGGATCTCGGGGGCTGTGCCGGCTGCAAGGTAGGGGACAGAGGAGGAGGCAGTGAGCAAGGTACTTTATTGCAGGCAATCTGCAAAAAGGTGCTAAAGATCTGAATCTGCACAACAAAAGACTGGGAGGGTATGGGGGGGTTAGGCGCCTAAGCGTCTAGCCCACACAGAACACAAAAAAGGCTATAATCACAAGCTAACAAGATATCAATACAACCCTCAAATCGGGCACATTAAAGAGTAAAACAGCTCTTTTTGGGTGGATTTAAGACTAAAATAAAAATAACAGAAATCCCGGCCAGAATAGTGTTGCAAAAGTCCAGCTAAAGTCTATGGGAAAGGCGCACCAATCGGAAGCAAGGCAGAGTCAGCGGTCACTTTCTGATTGGTTTGCGGCTTTGCCCGTGCCTTCTGCCTGCTTCTCCCGGCCTCCTGGATCCCTCGGTCGGCTAGATGGACGCCGCTGGCCCGCTGGCGGCTCAGAGCCCCTCGGTCTCTGGATCTTGAGGGCTGTGCCTCTCAACAAACTAAACAAACTAACATTATGCACTGCTGCACCACAACAATCAGCAAAAAAATGGCAAGAATTATTTAAAATATTACTGTGTGTACATTAACACAGTTATACAAGAAAAATATCACCAAAACAGAAAGCACTGTCTTTTTCTCCAAGTTAATCTACCTACACCACAGACACACCCCTCCCCAAAGCACATTTCCACTGTCTCTCAGTACACAGACTGAATGTTGTACATTAACATTCAAAATACACACACAAACAATAAATGCTCGATGATATGAGCACAGGAAGGTTTCCTATAATCGATGAACTAAAGTTTCAGCAAAACAAATGGTGCAAAAAGGCTTTTTAACAGCTTTTAGAAGGTTTGAATCACATAGAGCTCTCAGAGCAGATTGTCTCCTACAGTTTCCTACACACACTACCTCAAACTGAGGCTGTGCAGAACAATCTAGAGCCCATATGACCTGAAATCCCATGAATCACTGCAAAATTCACCTTTGGGAGCTTAAAAACAAGGCGAAGTACATTGTTTTCAATGTACTTCACCTTAAGAATTAGTTGAGCAGTGGTTTGGGAAGGCGGAGTGATGCAAAGTCGTTATTTTCAATGGACTTCGCGTTACCCATTAATAACGTGAAGTACTCTGCTTTTTGTTGCGGAGCACTCCGTGAATTCGCTTTCACTCCGCGTTCCACTTCATGGAGCAAATTTGGGCCACTTCGTCCATCTCTAACCATGACTAGGCCAGGGTACGAATACCAAGGTTGCAGTCTGTGCTGGTATGTGCCTCCTCGTTCATTTTAATGAATGTTAGCAAACTAACATTTGCAGGAGACAGGTTTGTCTGACGATCACTGACTATTGCACCTGCTGAGCTGAATACCCTCTCAACACTTATACTGGAGGGTGGGCATGTGAGGTACTTCAGTGCCACTGCAGTCAGCTCTAGCCATTCACTGACCTTTCCACTCCAGTACAAAAGAGGATCTTCACTTATTGTCAGATGCCTGTTTTCAGACAAATATGACTCAACCATTCTCTGTGCTGCACTAAGTCCAATACTTGATGCATCATCCTGTTCTCCCGAATCATTAATTTCACAAATTCCCACTTGGGACAAAGCCACCCACTTTGGATGACAGACCACCTGAACTACAGTCCCCTTCCCCTTGCAGGATATGCTTGATGGTCCTCCAGGTACACCTTCAGCCGGATTATGCTGCTGAGGTTTGCTGACCTTGGCACATGACTTCTGTGCCTCACGAACCAAGCGCACCAGTTGACCACTGATATTTTTTACCTGTTCAGGCCCTCCCTCCAGTACTGATGCAATTCCACATTTGTATCATGGGTGCAGCATTGTTGCTATTGCAAAGTTGTCACTACGCTGAATGTTCACGACGTGACGATTCTGGTTGAATACTGTCAGCATGTGTTGCAGCAACATACTGCTATCACTGTCTCCGGTAACATCAAGGCTGTGCTATACATTCACCAATGTCTGTCTCAGCACCCGAAGCAGTGGAATTGATTGGCTAATGGAAGAAGAACAGCCACTCACTGCCTGTGTGGCATGTTCAAAAGGTTGCAAAATTGTTATTACAGAGTCCATGAGGCACCACTGTTCAGTCGTCATAGACATGGAGTCCCTGGAACTGTCATGGCTAGTGTGCATAACAAGATATTCTGAGATGGCTTTGTATTGTGCATACAACCTCTCTGCCATGTATAATGTGCAGTTCCATTGGATGACAACTTCCAGCTTCAAGAGGTGCTGAGGCAGGCTGTTTTGTATCTGCAACTGCCGCAGTTGGTCACGGGCCTTTCCAGATCTTGAAAAGTGAGAGCAGATACATTGTGCAACAGTCAGCATTTTCTTTATATCAGGATGCTGCAGAAACTCCTGAATGGCAAGATTTAGACAGTGGGCCATGCATGGAACACAAAAAAAACCACCATTAATGATGCATTTCATCACATTTGACCCATTGTCACTTGATATGAATCTAGCTCTCAGGGACAGAGGGTTTAGCCATCTGTCAATTTCAGTCAGTGCCATCTCCAACATGTTCTCACCAGTGTGTGAACAGGTCACACTGTGCATAGCAATCGTTGTATGCTGGTGAATTCCAGGAAGATTGCTACTGCGATAATCCACCTTACTGCACTGATTATTCACTCTACCAACATCACAAATAACCCCCAGCACCTGCGCCCAGTGTGCATTTATACACAGATATGAACTCCCCACTGTTTTACCACTTGTCCACATATCCATACTTAAATGGATGAATGGAGAGGAGGAGGAATGTTGAAGGGCATTTCTTACTGAGTCGGACACAGTGTGGAACAACTAGGGGACAGCACGGGTAGAAAAGTATGTCCTGGATGGGACTATCCATTTTGGACAGGCACATGCAGCAAACTGCCGGAGCCCAGAATTCTCCACAGAGGAGAAGGGCAAAAGATCAATTGCCAGCATTTCCACTACAGCAGCATTAAGTTCACGTGATACTGTATGATTGGGGGGGTACTTCAGCTTATGCGCAAAAACACTCTGTAACGTGGGCTGACTTAAACGTTTTGCATGTGGTGTGTTGTTGGTCACAAATGGTTGTGCTCTGTGATGAATGGCATGGGCAGGGGGTGGAGTGTGTACATTTGATGAAGGTGATTGCACAGGTGATGCTGACAAACCCAGAAATTATGTTATTTTGCCAGATTTGCCAACCGGGGTTGATGTACCACTTGCACTAGACATACAGCATTCAACGTCACCACCACCACCACAAAAACTGCTACTCTCACCAGCACTGGACAGCATTTCAAAGTCATTATGGTCCTCCACCTCATCATGCCTGTAGTAATCCTCTGCTCTTATTATTGCACTACTGCACACGTTTAATTTCCTACTGGACTTAACAGTCATGGAAGGGGATAACATGCTGGCTATGGTTGCCAGTGACACAGGTGAACGTCCCACTGTGGTATTAGCTGCCAGCTTGTGCTGGGTCCACAGAGCCAAGTACCTATTCTTAAGATGCGTATGCTGTCCTCCTGTCCCCAGATGGCTCCCCTTTTTACCTTGACTCAGACGCACATGGCAAACCTGGCAGATTGCAACTGAATCATCATTTGCATCTTGAACAAAAAAATCCCAAACAAGGGAGTGTGATGCTCTGCTTTTAATATGTCCAAGATGATGTGGCTTATTTAAGTCTGTTATTTTAAGCACTGAAGTGGGGGGCACGTGATGTTTCTGGCACTGCACACTTGGACTGCAACTGACCACCATGACTACCTATCATATTGATTACTGGGTCATCATCATCATCATCATCAACTAAAAGCAGTAGATCACAAGTTTTTACAGGGGGGGGATTCCTGCAAACAGACTCAGACACAGCCACTTTTAATTTCTTTTTTCTCTGGTTCCCAACTGGGGTCAATTACATCATCATCATATTCATCAACATCATACACATCCACATCTTCTGCTTGGATGCTAGCATGTGGACTGCATGTTTCAACAACAGCAACATCATCATCATCATATTCATTATCAGCATCTACTGTACACCACCATCACCTGATATTTTTTCACCACACTGTGAATCACTGCATAGAAAATGCATGACATTAAGTGCCATGGTGGACGGAATATCACATTGTATGCTATCGTCGACATGATCATCAGAATCCTCAGGTTCAGTTACTGGGATGTTACTGGGAAGTATGATATCGTGTACACTGCCACTCACTTGCACTGCTTCACACTCAATATGTTTGGATACGGTACACTGGTCAGAATTAAAACTTCACACAACAATAATAATACTACCTCCACCACCAGTAACACTAACACCACCAGCGGGAAAAAACATCATCTCCTCCAACTATGAGTGAAGCTACTGATTGGGCTGTAAAAAACATTGCAGGAGAAATACCTTTCCTCACATCAGCAATGCACTTCTGCATCTGTGTACTACTATCACGCCCACAGACCATCTTACTGCCAACATTGCCATGGTGAGAAACAGCTTTGCTTAACGTCTCTTTGCAGGCATTGTGGGGGTTCAGCCACAAATATTATTACCAAATTCAGATTTTGATATGTTCACTTTCGATTGGAGGGATGCTGGCTGGATGTGAAGCCAGATAAAAAACTGTGGCTTCAGCAACAGATAAGAGACTACTCTGAGACTGTCATGGAATTAAAACAACTTCAGTAACAAGTGGTGCAGATGGGGTCACAAAAACAATCCAGTCTGGTAAAAAAATGCCTTTTGAATGTGGGGGTTGGGGAGCACTGAATACAGACAGTGCAGATTTTTATGGCACTACAAGCATCAAAACTAAGAAAAGAGAACATAATCACAGTACAAAATCAGGCAGTTGCAGTGGATAGCAGGTTTGCACTGCTGCACTTAGTTGCAATTACACTAGTCTGTGTCACAATAAAAGGTGTATTATTTGATGCATGCAACAGTGCACACACACTCACACACAACACAGAACAGTTTGTGTACAATGCTGAATGAGGAATGTGATGCAAAAGTAAAAGTTTAGTGTACTATGCCAAGTTAATGTAAATTTGTAATTTAAACAACCTGACCTTATGAAATGCTGCACCACATCCACACAACAAACAGCAAGAAGATTTGTACTGTTACTGACAATATTACTATGTATACATTAACAGTCAGTTATATAACAAAAATATAACCACAAAACAAAGAAATCACTATTTCTCCAACTTAAATCTACCTACACCACAGATACGCCCCTTCCCCACAGCACACTTTCACTGTCTTTCACCACACACACTCAATGTTTTAAATTAACATTCAAAATCCACACACAAACAAAAACGCTCGATGATATGAGCACAGGAGGGTTTCCTACAATCGATGAACTAAAGTTGGATCCCAAAAAAAAGCAAAAATGCTTCTTGAACAGCTTTTACAAGATTCCTATTATAGACAGCTATCAGAGCACACTGTCTCCTATTCCTTCCTAATCATACTACACCAGACTAAGGCTGTGCAGATCAATATAGAGCCCATGTGACCTGAAATCCCATGAATCAGTGCAAAATTCACCTTTGGAGCTCAAAAAATAAGGCGAAGTGAACTACATCAATGCACTTCGCCTTAAAATTGGAAGAGTAGTGGCCCAGGGAGGCGGAGTAACATGAAGTCAGCATTTGTAATGGACTTTACATTCCTCTTTATAACACAAAGTACTCCACTTCACGTTGTGGAGCCCTCCACGAATCCGCCTTTTCTCCGTGAATTGCTTCGCGGAGCGAATTAAGCCCACTTCGCCCACCACTAGTTGTCACAAAATTTGCAATAGCATCAAATGATGATTGATACAGATTGCAACTGTTATCACATGTCCATGATGCACATGATCTGTTCACCACACCAATTTCTGAGTCAGTCTCACCATCTGAGGCACTTGTTACTTCTGAATGTGTGTCACCTGTAACACATTACAAGCCTTTCTGGACTCATCAACAGAGATAACATGCTCCTTTGAAACTGATTTATATGACTCCTCCCAAAAGAAAGCATCTGAGTGCTCTTTGTGTAGCCATATGACTTTAAACACATCACAAAAGTTGTCTCTGTTAAGACACTCAGCATACTGTAGTCTGTCATAAACAGACTGCACAGTTGCAGTGAAGTGTTCAAGATCTTTCATAATTTTTTTCCACAAACATGAAAGAACAGCAAGTGCCATATTCACCAATCTGTGAACTCTAAGTCGTAGCTTCATCAAAGGCAATTTACTCTTGAGTCTTTTGCCTTGATGTCTCATGATGGTTGAAACAATCCACTTAACTTTAGCTTTGGAAGCAAGTTTTCAGAAAAAAATTGCAACTTGCTAAGATGGCCACAAGTAGCTGAGCTTCCTTTATGTTTATGGCTGAGAATACATGCATTCTGAGTAAGCATACGTGCGCCAGGCTGTGGCATTACAGGAGTACACCTAGTATCCAAGCACGGTACAACTGTATCACCCAAACCAACAGAGTGAACATTATTAGTATTAGCATGCAACATTTTTCTAGTACCACACTTGCTAGTCTCCTAAACTTTCTTAGCAATATGTTTCCTACCATCAGTACTCATCATTGATTTAACGTAGGCATCATACTTAGCCCTTCTACATTTACTTTGCTGTGTATGCTTAGTTGTCATTTTCTGAGCAGAGAATTCACAGTTGTCAGTCAATAAAATGATATGGTATCACACACACCTACAAAAGAAAATAAAAAAATCAGTATTAGTTCTGTATCATCATAAAGAACTGTCAATAACCACAGCAGGCAACTGGCACTGTAATGCTGTTTAACTGCACCCCCTAATCTACAGTAACAAATAACACAATAAGTTCATTATTTATGTCAATGTATGAAACAACTAAAACCTTATTTTACCTGCATGACTCAGTGATGTCACCATACGAACAAGATATGCAAATCGTAAAGGTCTTAAAATACATTACCAATTTAAATGAAAATATGTTTAAATGTTCAGTTTAAAAACATGTCTTATTGAAAAATCTTTTCACCCAGATAGTATATAATGCAAAACTGGTGAGAGAGGTGGTCAGTCCTTAGACATTAGCAACCAGATGTGGAGAGGGGAGAGGGGGAGGCTTGAATTTTCATGTAACAGGCATGTCATTGCCACTGCCCACTGAGGTGGCAATTAACCACAAGGAAGTCACTGCCCCTGTGGTAAGTAATGAAAACATAAGTGTTATTGAAATAATGGAATTTTTTAGTTGTTTTCATACTGGGAGCATCACCAATAGGAAGTGTACAAGGGAGGCCCATAGCACTGATGTCTTACAGATGTAAGTGTTGTGGCAACCAATCACAGCTGGCAGTGCCACCATAAATAATTCAGTACAGTTATAATTTGCATTGATATATGCAATAATAACAGATTTCAAAAATAATATTACCACAGTTTAAACCTTCATAACAGCATCTATATAAAAAAAAATTACACTGTGTATTGACAACTCAAAAAACAATTAGGCACTTCACAAGTTACATACGTGACCAGTACTAAAATACACTGAAACTGCCCCATAGGGTAGCTGTTCCCTGCCACACCTGAGCTACCACACAGTACTCACCCCACAGTGCTGCTCATTCCCCCCAGTCTCCAAACACCATACCAGTAATAGCCCTGCAAGGGAGGTCTGTCTTCCCCAGCCTTAAAGCCTATGTACCTGCAATGCCACACACAGTTTAATAATAAACCCCCTATATCCTTAGTGCTGTAGTAGCCCCCACCCAGCAGTAGCAGTCATACCTCCCACCCCCCTACCCGTCCCCAGCCAGTAACTAGAACACCCACCTCTAACCACCATGGCCACCCACTGACTGACTTCCATAAGAATACATCATGTTAGCGCACTAAAAATTTGTTTGCGCAATTGTTTTCAAGCTATATGGGTAATTCCCATTGTAATACATCAAGATAGTGCAATCAAAAAATGTTTGCATGCAAGTTTTCACATTCCACGAGAGAGATCCATAGGAATACATTATGTTTTCGCACTAAAGAAATGTTTGCACTATTGTTTTCAAGCTATATGGGCACTTCTCATAGAAATACATTACAATTGCACAATAAAAAATTTTATCACGAATGTTGTCGAGCTTTCCATAATAAAGAATAGAGATATAACCATGATCAAAAAATGTTATCACGCAAACATTTTTTGATTGAGCTTTCCTGACCTTGTACCTTTGCTCCCATTATGCTTTCAACCAAGAAGTGGTAGAAATTCATGTCTAGAAATGTCAGCAACTACAAAATGGTTAAAAAAGTGACATATTTCAGTAACACAACTGTAATATGCCGATAAAGGCACATAAATACATTTTTTGCTGTTTTGCCCCTGGCAGCATCAGCAGCTGGAAGTGTACAGCTCAGTCCCACTCCAGTATCCATATGACAAAGCATTACATTATCAATTAACAAGACAAAAAACAATTAGGTCATTTATAGCTTACAAACACAATCAGTGCTTAAGTACACTGTAATTGCCCCACAGGAGAGTTGATAACCCCCCTCGACAGTGAGCTCCCCCCACCCATCAGCCCCCACACAGTAGTGGTGCCGCAGAGCTGCTCATTCCCCTTAGCCTCCAAACCCCATACCAGTAATTCTCCTGTTCTCCCAACCCACCCCATGTCTCTGGAGCACCACATGGTCTACAATAACCCCTATCCCCATTATCCCTGGCACAGTACTACCGCCCACCTAGCAGTACCAATCATGCCATCTCCTCCCCCCACCCCCCACCCCATCTTCAGCCAGTGACTTGCACAGCCACATCTCACCACTATTGCCACCCACTGGCTGACTTCAATAGGAATACATGATGTTATCATGCTAAAAAAAATGTTTGCATGATTGTTTTAAAGTTATCTTGGCACTTCCCATTGAAATACATAGCAACTGTGCAATAAAAAAAATGTTTGCACAAATGTTGTCAAACTTCCCATAATAATGAATAGAGATATAACTGCAATCAAAAAATGTTATCGTGCAAACATATTTTGATCAAGCTTTCTTGACCTTCTACCTTTGTTCCCATGATGCTTTGTAACCAGGAAGAGCTAGAAATGTGTGTCTAGAAATGCCAGTGACCACCAAATGGTTCAGAAATGACATATTACAGCACCACAACTGTAATATGCAGATAAAATCACACAAATACATTATATTGGTTACTGTAATACTGTAAATGAGACCAATTGTCACACTTGCTCCACTAAAAGCAGCCATGTTTTTTCTGAATAAAACACCCACTTAACAAATTTAACCAATCAGAACCAATTGAGACATGATTGACAGACCACAGCAACAAATGATAGTATGACACTAATTTATGCAAAAAAATATTTTTCTATGCTAATATGTACCACAGGAAACAGGTTGAACCACCAATGAAACCACAGTAAAAGGCAAGAAGAAACAGGAAATTCCACCATTTCTGAAAAACTGTTTCAACTGAGACAACAGCCAGTAAGTGCACCATTTTTACTAAATAATAAACAGTGGTTTTAAATACATTTTACTGTTAAAAAATAGCTCTATCTTACTGCTAACATTTTTTGTTTTCAATTTTGTAAGCATCTAAAAGGCTAAACATTGATATTACTGTTAATCTTAACAGTTTGAGGCAGATCTTCAACCAGTACTCACCACCACAGATGTCAGTTCAAAAGGGACTCCCAGATTGCAGGCACATGTGTATGAAGATGGCTGCCTGCAAATCTGAATGCATCTAGTGATGTGTTCTTTCAAAGCTTCCAGAGAGGCATAAATTCTCACCAAAAGAAAAAAATGTGTTTAGTCTGCCCCAGAGCCAATAGGAAAAAAATATCAGGCACTGAAGTAATGTAATTTTCCTGTTGGCACCATGCTGCAGGCAGCAGCCAATAAATGTTTAGTTTTGTACTGTTGCTGTATCTCTGATGAAGAAAAAAAAGTTTCATAAATTGTCTGGCAAAACTGTTCAGATTGCACTGGCCAGCAGCAAACTCAGAATGCCTTACTTGAGCTCTCTGTCACTCTGTTTTTAAAGAGATTAAGATAATGGCAGAAAACTCCAGAATCACAGTGTGGATGGTAGGTAGCAGTTTAATTCACTGAGGTGGTGAATATGCCAAGACAATTCACTTTGGCAGGGACTTAAACCTACCAAACTACAAGGTTTACTGGTCTGGCAAGGGAGGCATTAGATGGGAGCAGCTCAAGCCTACTATGCAACACCTGTTGAGCAACCACTCAACACCAGATGTACTGCTGATCCATCTCAGAGGAAATGATTTGGGTGACAAAAGGTGGATAGATTTAGTGGCTGAAGCTAAACTAGACCTAGCTTCTCTTACAGAGATGCTACCCACCTCTAAAATTATATATTCTGATATTACTGAGTGGATGATCTGGTGTGCAGATCAGCATATGTATCTGCTCAACAGAGCAAGAAAAAAGTTAACATTCACATCTCTGCATTTCTACATGATCTGGGAATGTGCATAGTCTGTCATCCTGAAATTAAGTATTTTAAAGATTGACTGTATCTTAAAAGATGATGTACACTCGTCAGACACTGGCAATTGCCTGTTTTTGGGAGACCTCCAACATGGCATCTTCTTCGTGATCTGATAGACAGTGTGTCCATGAAACTGCAAACAACAGCGCAAAAGAATCTTTTATGAACCAACTTTTATTGTCAAAAAATAAACTAAAAAATACACCAAAAACACAGAAAACTAAATACATAAACATTTCACAAAGCACTAATGCACAGCACAGTGCACATTGAAGTACTGCCATGTTGTAGTTAAATGCTATCAGTACAACTTCATTAACATTATACAGCTGTGACATATCTTACTCAATGTGGTTGGTTGCGTGAGTAGGTGGGGGGAGATGTGTAACTATATTTCATAAAGACACATACCACATTAAGGACCACTCTCTTTATCCTGGGAGGGGGACACATCACCAATTGGTGCTCGACTTACCACATACCACATGGTGGGGGCAGCATACCAATCCTGCACTGGGGCACTTGTGATGGTGCCAACACCTGTAGGGAGCACATGCAAACATGTGTACACTATGACCACTGCTGTCATTCCACATTCATCACCACAAGGCAAGAAAAGCAAGTAATGCAGTCCTCACCACAAGTGATGATTTCCCCACTTGCAGCATCACCAGGGTACACCTACCCACTACTAGATCCAGTGTGGTGGGTTGATTGTCCCCCCTCCCCCTTCCCATAAGAAATAAGTGATAGGAGATTACAGAGAGTGGATCCGCTGAGTAGTAGGTGTTGAGGGGGCCTCAGACCAGCTACTGGATACCCTCAAAACAAATAATCCACAAGATGGTGCATGCTGTAGTACTTTTTTTTTTATTTTATTACAACTAGGATTACAAGTACCTTTGATCCAGGCTCTTTTACAAAGGTTCCACGTCAGAGAACAAATACAATACAAGTTACAGAAATAGGAACAAAACAATAAATAGGTCAGCATATTAGTTTATAATGGTAGATCAATACAATAGCTAGAATAAGTAGAATGTAGACATGGGAACACAGAGTAACAGAGGGATAAGTAGGAGGGAGGGTGGAAGATGATGATAAACATGAGATCGAAGTTGGAGAGGGCAGAAATTGCAGCCAAAGGACATGGTCATCAACTGGGAGCAGACTGAAACTAGTCAACAAAAAGGGAAAGATCACTGAGGGCTCAGAAGAGGTGGGGGGTGAAGGGGGAGAGTCAGGAGTGGTGAAAAGAAAGAAGAGATAAAGAAGTAACATAGAGGAAAAGGAGGGCGTGGAGATGTGGTAGGTGATAGTTGGAGGGAACAAAAAGGAGAGGGCTGAGGAGATTATAGGTAGCATTCACAGGAGCTAGAGTTAGTAAGGTGGAGGTGGAGTTTATGTTTGAATGAGCCAAGGGTGGTAGTGGAGGAGATGTCACGATTGAAAGCATTTAACCAGCTAGGTGTTCTGAAGGCAAAGGATCTTTGGCCCTGAGACGTGCGACAGTGGGGAAGCTGAAGGAGCTGGTATTCAGACCCCTGGTGTTACGTGGCTTTAGTCTAGAACTAAGCAGTGATTGGACTCCCGGTGGAGCAAGGCCCATGGTTACTTTCTTTGCCATAATGCAGGTTTGGTATTTTATGCGATTTGAAAGTTGAAGCCAGCCAGATCGGGTATACAGGTCACATGTATGAGATGAGTGAGATGATGAGCACCAGAGATTAGCCTACAGGCCTTGTTAAGTAATGTTGAAATTTGTTTCTGGGCAGTGGCAGAGGCAGAGCCATAGATTATAAGACCATAATCAATGATGGAGACCACCAAGCTTTGGATGGCAATCTTCAGTGCTTCTGCAGTAAGGTGTTGTCTATGTCAGTAAAGTAGGCCTAGGTGCATATTTACTGATTTGGCAACATTGCCTATGTGAGCCCCATAGGAGAGATTTGAGTCCAGGGATAACCCTAGGTATCTGAACGACTGTACTTGCTCAGGGGTGTTGCCATTGCTGGTAGAGATAGCTAGGTGGTGAGATCTATGCCTGTTTTGAGAACTGTTAAAGAGCATTACTTCATTTTTTTTATGATTGAGGATAAGCTTATGATGAATGAACCAGTTTTCCACTGCAGCAAAGCCTTGCTGAAGATTGGTCTGCAGGAGCACAGGGTCCTTGTGGGAGGAGAAGATAACAGTGTCATCAGCATAGAGGATAATCAGTTCAGTGCAAGATTTCAGAAGCATGTTAAGTAAAAGGCTGAAGAGTAATGGACCCAGGATGGATCCCTGAGGGACTCCAGATTGGACAGGTCTGAGGTCCGAGAGTGTCCCAGCAATTTTGACTCATTGAGATCTGTTTTGCAGATAGCTGTTGAACCATGAGACAGTGTCAGGAGAGAGTCCTAAATGCTGGAGTTGTTGGATCAGCAGATGATGGTGGACTGTGGCAAAGGCCTTGGTCAGATCTACAAATACTGCCCTGGTTAAGTGACCCATATCCAATGTGCAGTGCAGTGCTCCAGTGAACTCCAGTAATGCAGAAGAGGTACTATGACCTTTTCTGAAGCCATGTTGTTGTGGGCATAAGAGATTGTGTTTGTCCACGTAGTCTTTGAGTTGGTTGGATACTATGCATTCGAGTGCCTTGGAGAGAGGTGGTAGTATCGAAATCGGTTGATAGTTTGCATGGCAGGTCTTATCCCCGCTTTTGTGGACTGGAGTAACTGTAGCCACCTTCCATTTGTCAGGGAACTTACCAGTGCTAAGGGAGAGATTGAAAATGTGTGTTAATGGGACTAGAACCTCATCCATAGTGAGGGTTAGTAGTTTTAGATCCAGCGAGTCTCCACTTGATCTTGACTTTGAAATTGCTTTGGTGATGTGTGTTCGGGCATCGTGCAGGTTAATTTCATTGAAGTGGAAGGGCAGGAGGGTGGTAGGAGGATCATCAAGGATAGTGTGGGTAGTGTCAAAGAAAAAACCCGGGGGAAGGATGCTGCTGAGATCAGTAAATGCATCATTAAAGGTGTTTGCAATGACCAGAGGATCCAGGGTGATGGCCTCATCAACCTTTTGCATGGTTGTGGAGGATTTAGTTTGTTTCCCTGTAACTTCTTTGATATTCTTCCAGAAATCCGTCCCCTTTCCCCAGGAATTTGAGAAAGCTTCTTTGTAGTAGGCATTTTTCAGTAGCCGTATGGATTTAGTGCAGTTATTGCTGGCACATTTGTAGTTCTGTATGTCATGCTGGGCGCCAGAGTCTCTAGCCAGGGCCCAAAGGTGGTCCCGAACCTTTAGCTGGGCAAGTAGCTCTCCAGTTAGCCACGGGTTGCAGAGTGCTTTGACTTGTCATTTTTTAAGCTGGGCATAGGTGTCACAGGCCACATTGAAGGAAGAGATAAAGAGGTCAAGAGCTGTGTTAACATCTATTGAGAGGAAAATGGGAGACCAATCAAACCGACTGAGATAGGATTTAAGGTGTCTTAGCTGTCCACGTGGGAGCACTCTGCTAGTGATGACTTTGGGTGGGGGCTTATGGAATTTATTTGACCATTCATATATAATGGGTGAGTGGTCGCTTAGTGAGTCAGGAAGGACAGAGGTGCTGGCGATATGAGAGGGATGACTGGTAAGGACCCAGTCCAGTAAGGTACTAGTGCCTGTTTTATAGTTCTTTCTGGTGGTGGAGAGAACCATTTGTGAGAGATTTGCTGATGATATGGCATCCAGAGATATAGCAGCATCTGATGAGAGCCAATTAATATTGAAATCACCTAGTGTAATTGTCTCCGAACCTACTGGTAACACAGTTCACTAAAATGTCATTATTAGAATGTGTTCAAGCCTCGCCAGCTATCTTACTGTTTGGTTAAGGTGTGGGAGTGTAGTAGTGTGGGTGACGATTGGTAGCAATCTTTTTCATGAGACATCCCAGATCAAGCTGCACAGTGCCCTCCCCCCAAAAAATATTCTGCTACCATAATATCCAGAGCCACATACTGCCATACTATGTTACGTATTTATAAGTACATCTTCTATTATAACAATACAGAATTATATATGTTGGTAGAAATATACAGTACAATAACCTCCCTATTCTGTACTTCTTCCCTTACAGATAGGTCAAAATACTGAACACAAGACCAGCTGCCTCTGCTGCTGGAGGGCATTACAAAGATATGTGATGCAAAAATCATCATGAGGCAACCAACATGCCCTTAGAGGAAACTTGGAAGGGGGTCACAAAATTCCTTTGACATGAGAAAGGCATACAAGACAAAAAGTGACGGAAGTGCAGGGGGAAGTGGAAACTACTCCACCAAAGATTTTATAAACTTAAAGCTGTGGGGAAGGTGCCAGAAAAGGACCGGGCCAGGTATGACTAGGCATACCAGCTGTGGCTCCAGGCAGGGAGACCACAGTTTGGTGAGAGAGTACTTCACTGTAAGTACTTTGATTGCTAACATTAAAACATGCTATCATATGCTAACTATACAAAATTCAATGACAGAAAAAAATAAATTGATTAAACCCCCACTGTTGTAAGAACCTAATTATTAACCCTATCCTACCTATGTAATAATAGTCATATAGTATAGTAAATTGAAATCAGACGTTGTAAAGAACAACTAACCAACTGCAATATTTACTTTAAAGTTTGCAAATCTCAGCTGTTACTTCTTAGTGATCAAATTCTATTCATATACAATATACCACAACATGGACTGGGTACATAATACAATAATAGTGTATGGTGTAATGTGGTTGTGTAAGAAAATCCATACACCACACAAAGTCGTTGCGCTGCAGTAGTAACGTCCTCAGTAACACAGAATGACTTTTTTTCTGCAATAATGAGGATGTCATAATACAAGGCACTGTAGCAGCAGTTCTGATTTGTCCCTTGCTATTGGAGAGTCACGCACATGTGTGCTGACCAGTGGTAGTTGTAAATGAAGGACAGTTGACAGAATTGTCTGAAAATATGGTAATGATTTTTTTTTTCATTTTGAGGCTACCATACCCTATATTGAACAGTGTATGGTTATCCATACACTACTCGTGTATTCTGTCACCTTGCGCATAGAATGCCAACTTGGAGATCTCTTCAATTTTTTTATGAAGGTCATCATTCAGCACTGTATCCACTTGGTGGATGAATACCCTTGTAGTATATGGTTACCCATACACTATCATATATACAGCAAACACAGTGTATGTTGTGCTGACATAACATCTAGACTGTAATCATTGGACACAAGTCCACAGCCTAACTGCACCAAATTGTCACAGAAGTGACATTATACCAGTACAACACACACCCTGTAGAGCACTAGTCCTATTATGCATTGCGTTATTACTATACAGAGTAATATCATTCTCTCCCAAATATTTAAAGCAGTGCAGAAAAAATATCTTTCTTCCTTAAGAAAAAATGCAAAGAAGCATCAGTTGAAAAACAATCAACATTTCACAAAGAATCAGCAATTGGTGAAGAATCACCAGTCGGCAAGGAATCAGCAAGTGGTTAACATCAGTGACAGTAGACCCATGATCTTATGAAAGGTAACATCACAGCCATGATGTCATGCTCTTATAACATCACAGATCAACCAGACTCTCCAGTCAGAACCCAGCATTCTTTCTTGCCATCATATAACTGTACTTTTACAGGAACTGTCTCATTAACAATGCAAGTAAACAAAATGACAGCCTTTTCTGTCTTTATCATAAGTGCAACTATCTGTTATAGCAGGAAACCCCAAAAACAATCTCAAGTTGTATTGACAGTCAATCAGTACACAACATTAGTAGTGTTCTGTTTCTTAGCTCAACACAACATATTCTTAAGATTATCTGAATTAATATGATATTCATCCTATATTTGTTTTTCCCTAAATGAATAGCCCCTTGAGCCACAGCTGCAGAAACACCATCTGCCTCAGGCCCAGTCCCTGAAGAGGATGGGACAGAACCACAAGAAGAAGATGACAATGTCATTATTGTCACAACAGAATGTGAGTATCACCACCTACACTGAAATAGTAACTTTTAAGCTCACAAGGAATCAATACAGTTTAGTAAAACAACATAATGTGTCTACATAGACTTACCATAGACTATGGAAGCAATAAAACCCAACATGGTGGCTGCCATCGGACAAAAACAGGCCACTAGGCATTATAATCAGGGGCAACATCATAGATCATTATGTCCCCTGAAGTCATAGTAATGTGTATACTATCCTCCTCTGAAAAGGAATTATGGAGTTTACAAAATGGTGCAGTATTCCATATATGCTGAAAATTACCTAGATAGTATGCTTGAATAGTGCAATAAGTTTGTCTTTGCTTCATTTCGTAATAAAATAGTTTATCCACCTGTAAAGAAATACTGTTTTGTTAACTGATCTTTTTAAATTGTTTTTCCAAGATAGGGACATTTGCCTTCTCAGCCATCTGTATATATCACTTTTCAGTTTCTTACAAAGTATATCCCCACCCCCTTCACATGCAGACACGCTCACAATAAACATTTACTTTTTTCACTTCCAGTGTGTATTTTTTCCAATATCTGTAGTTCTTCTTTTAAGTTGTTACCTGTTCCCCCATAATGACGGACACTCACACTAGAGTAGGTGGCATCTGGCATAGTACTTACTAGCTGCTCTCCATTACTGGGCAGCCATGAAGGATGAATGAGTAAGTCCTGCCACAGTGTCCACAGGCCTTGCAAATACTTTTAATGATGTAGGACAGTGCTTGTGTCATGGAGGAGAAGAAAGCGCCATTTATGTATCTTAGTGTCATAGACTTCCTTCCACAGCACTTTCAAAAACAGCTGAACCATAAACACAATGTTATTTATGATTCAACTGTTTAATTTCATATATTGTTTTTTTAAAAGAAAAATGGGTAGTCACATTTAAAATTAATTACACAACAATAACACATGTAGTGCATGAGGAGGGACCTTTTAAGAGTGACTAAGTCAGTAAGCAACTGTGCCACAGAGCAACACTAACAATTATTACATACCCACTTTTAATATTCAGCACATCACTTTTTTTATTTCTTGATACAACAGCACTAATCACCATTATACACCTACTACAGTCAGCTGCACTTGCAACTTGGTGAAAAACAGCTCATCCCTTGTTATGCAATAGTTAACTAGTGATGCCTACCAGATGTGAAAATTCACAGTGTCCATAGCCACACTTACTAATGCAGTACAAGAACTTTGTACTTATTTAACAAGAAAAAGTATTATGTTAGTTCATGACCGAACCAACCTGGTATACTTCTTAGCAAAGCAAACAGCTTTAAGTGTATACCCATATTGAACCATATGTCACAAAATGCACAGCTATGCAGAACCAGTGTGTCTGTCACAAAGGACATCAGTATTGTCATCACCTTGAAACTGAACCTTAATAATTGTGAAAAATGTTATCTGTGATGCCATAACACTTAACAATTTTTCCCACAGAACCACTGGAGACCAGAGCTGAACAAACAATTAAACAAGAGGCACCACAGCCAGAAACCTCTGAAAGTATGTATTTCCTGTATAAAAAGTAACACACTGTCTTTAACCAATAAAGCACAACTGCGTGTCACTTACTGGGACATTGAGCCACACCTACTCTGTTATGTCACTAGCTGTACCCAACTGACATAAGCACAGAAGCAGTGGCTAAATACCCCTCTAACCAACATGCTACAGTGCCTTATCAAAACCATGCAATAGATCCATGTGTAAAATACATTTACAATTTCTTTAAATATGTTTTTTTTTACAAATCATATTTCTCATCTGTGAGCAGCTTAACCAATATATCATGACAGAAAGTGTGTATATTAATAGATTTACCACACATGATGTGCTTCGATAACATGCCACAGCTCAATAATGGAACTACACCAGAAGTGGTAAATACGGACATATAATCAAGAAAACATACAGATCCCCCAGCAGAACCACACTACCTATTTTATCAATGTCTGATAGACTATGCAGCCAGCACCCTACAGTACAAGTACTCCAACACCACCCCCATCTGCCATTTCTTTGTCAGCCTCAAACCCAATCCCCCAAACCCTCCATCTTATGTTCTCCCAGTCAATCAAAAAACTTCCTACTCTGTTATACGATACCACTCCTCTGTTCTAGCATTCCATTTAGACACCACTCTCACCATAAAGTACTATAAAGTAGTGTCTACTTATCTCCTTCCTCAATCTTCTACACCCCATCCTACCCCTCTTTGTGTTGTCCCATATCCCAATTCATCCCATTTAACCTGCCCACATATCCAGAATACACACTCCCCTGCCCATTATCCTACTTGTACCATTTGTCACTCCTACAACCTCCCCCCCAGTTGCTGCCTCTCCCTCTGCATCTGTCTTGCTCTTTCCCTCACCCCTCCTTTCCCTTACTAGGCTGAATTGTGACTACTGGGCCTTCACTATCATACTCCTCCTGCTTCACTCTGATCTCTGACACCTCCGCTGCCAATTCCATTCCCAAAAACACTTATTACTTGCTACCCCCCCCCCACAGTGGCACCCACAATTCTACCTCCCTACACTCTCACAGGAGTAACGCACAGTTCTTCCTCTGCTTCTCCCACATACCTCTCTACAGAGTACCTCTTCCACCCCCCGACCCATATACTCACTTTTTCTTATGGCATAATACATCACACAGTGTACAATGTGTTGTTTTGCTTTTATACTGATATCAAACTTTTATAGTGGGTATAGTTATGTGATGTTTTAAATAATGACATTATAGGATTTTGAAAAGCCTTTGTATACCACACAGACAACCACTTCAGGTAAGCTACTTGCAATTCTTGTTCAAGTGCTGCTACTCAGATATGTTACAGAAGTCATTAGCCCCCACACCTCACTGTAACAGTATATTTATGAATATCTGATATCTATATAATATTTAGAAACATGACAGTAGCACAACTCTCAAATATTACATTATTAGTTATGCAATAAGCATGACGTGCCTTAGATTAACAGTCTGTTAATCATTGATTAGGCCTGTAATGTGGTACAGCATGCAACCAAGTTACATATTACCCAAGGAAGTTATTAACACACTCTTAATCAAACTCCTAGAACTCATTATTGCTATAAATACAAAACTATTCCAAAATAAAGCCATAAAAGCATACTTTTTAAATGCCTTCCTCATTCAGAGAGAATTGTGTAATAAAATAGTTGTTCCACCAACTGTTTGTAAATGTTGGTTCAAAATCAAATGCATAATTCAACACATTCAACAGTGTTACAGCATGGAATTCTGACAGGATCAATGCATGTACCATGATGATTATGCTATATATGACAGTGTAACATATATTAATGTAACTGTGGTGTAATCCTAACAGTCAATCAGATTGCAGTATTTCTGAGACCCTTGTCATTATCATGTATTATTAGAATATTTGCATAACTGCTCTGAATAACAGTATTTGAATAACATATCTAAAAGTCACATTTCGCAGACATAGAACTTAACATATGCTTCTCTTTCTTCTCTGACAGATCCACAGATAAGCCACACACACACTCTATTTCAGCACCTGGACACTTTGATACATGTAGAACAGGAAATGAACCAAAACATTAAACTATTAACAGAACTGGCACAAAAAAATAATGAACATCAGCAGAACACAATACCAAAATTGCACATACTACAAAAAAATATTACATCAAACACAAGACAGATTACATACATGTAACACAGTGTCCAGACACCGAAATCCAGCATGGAGAAAGGCAGTGCAACATCAGCATCTGCAGTGACTCATAAGAGAGCCCTGGTCTTCAGTCCACGAGTGATCTGTCCCCTCCTCTTTAAATCTTTGGCACCTTCCTCTACTATCAGTAGAGTAGTTTCCACTTCCTCCTGTACCCCCCACCACCTTGTGACCCCCTTCCAAGTCTCCTCATGCCCTCCAGAAGCAGAGGCAGCTGGTACATCATATGAGAAATAAAAAAAATTATCTTACCTTTATGTATTCTTTTATGACTGATAAAAATGCTACTGAATTAATATATTTTTTAAATAATCATTAAAACTTTTATTGAAGAAATATTTTTGTTACAAATAAACCATTTTTCTGTACACTATATTTTTTCATAATGAATGTATACAATACCTGACTTTTACTTTTCTTCTTACAAATAAAACATATTCTGTATACTATATTTTTTCATAATGAATCGATACAATACCTGACTTCAACTTTTCTTAAAAAGAATAAATAAAAAAATATTTTACTTTGTAATTGTCTACTTTCTTACTGAAAACTATATTAAATTGCATATTTGTGTATGTTAATTTACTGCATTTGCATATATGTCTGTGGTACATCAAGCACAACAAATCATTATAGGAAGAACACCCATGCACAACCAATAAATTACAGGTCACCCAGTTCCATATGTTGGTGTGTGTACAGTACAAGACATGCTGAGACTGAAATTTGCTTATGCCAGGATAACATCAAGACACATCACCACACAACAAAGGGTGCTGTGAATGTCGTCTGATGTTATCCAGTCATAACCACAGTTGGCCAGGTGCACAGGGTAAGTTAATGATGCAGCAGGTTTCTGCACATAGTAGTGTACTGTTTTATGATTTTCTTATGGCAGGGTAACATCAGAAGGCATTAACACTCAAAAGGGCATTGAAAAACACTGCCCAATATTATCAGGTAATGTCAGGAGGCATTAACACACACAAAAGGGCAGTGACAATGGTATCTGATATTATGTGGTCATAACCACAAAACGTATCGATTTGTACAGAAACAGACACATGTCTTTTAATCAAGAAATTATCCCCAAAGCAATTATACTGAAGTGGGAGTGGGTCCCATGCTCCCCACAGCAGCTGGGCAGATATACAGGATAAGAGAACAGTGCAGCAGACCTCTGTACACAATAGTGTGCAGATGCATCAGTTGCTTATACCAGAGTGACATCAGGATGCATTAACATACACGAAAGGGTGGTGGCAATGCCATCTGATATTATCCAGTCATAACCACAGAAGTGGGAGAATGGGGCCCTTTGGGCCCCATGCTTCCACCAACGTACCCACACTCCCACCAAGCTGGCCATTTATACATAAAGATACACATATGCCTCTTCACGACAAGCTGTGGCCAGAACTGAATGCGCATATGCAATGCTCAACTGTTTTATGATAACAGGATACATTTCTATTCATAATAGTACACAGAAACACTACTTGGTTATTGCTGGGTAACATCAAGAAGCATTAGCACACACCAAAGGGTGTTATAAATGTTGCCTAATGTTATCCGGCTATAAGCATATAGTTATTTTTGTTGTAAATGTCTTAAACCACTTGTCTGTTAATGTTATCCAGAGGCCACAACAGCATACACAGCCATGCTCCCACACAGCTGTCCAGGTGTATAGGATAAGAAAACGGTGCAGCAGACCTCTCCACAAAATAGTGTGCTGATAAGTCATTTGCTTATGCCTGGGTAACATCAAGAGGCATCAACACACATGAAAGGGCAATGAAAATGTCTGATATTATCCGATCATAACAATAGAAGTGGGAGCATGGGGCCCTTATCAATTTGTAATGAAACAGACATGTATCTTTGAACTGAGAAACTCTCCCCAAAGCAATTATACTGAAGAAGGATTGTGGGACCTGAAGGCCAGGTCTACAGGGTATGATAAAAACACAACAGGTCTCTGCACATAATAGTGTATACTGATATATATCTTCTTATGCCAGGGTAACATCACAACAGATTAATGCACATGAAAATTAGCAATTAAAACACTAATTCGCAAATGTCTCACGAACCGTGCAAACTAGGAAAAAATTTAATTTCATGGTTTTCATGGCTTTCCAACCTACTACTAAAGAAGGACTAAGAAATTTTATGATGAAAATTCTGTATCTCGAACTGTTTTTGAGATACGGGCCCCAAAAGGCGTGACTGGTGCCACAATGTTATCCTATAGGAAAATTTCTGAACTTCGCAATGCTCTTACCGTGAGCGTGTTCAATGGTTCCATACCAAACCACCAAAAGGCACACCTCTAGTACTAGGACATTCCACTCTGAAATGTTCAGACCAATAGCACAATCCACGTTACCACAATGAAGGGACAAAGAAAACAACCACTGCAATGTTATCCTATGGGGAAATCTCTGAACTTCAGAATGGTGTAACTATGAGCCTCTTGCATCTTTCCACGACAAACCACTGAAAGGCAAATCCATGGCACTAGGCCTTCCTACCATGAACATTTCAGGCCAGTAGCACAATCCACCTTGCCACAATCAACTGACAAAAAAAAGCAACACATAGCAAAAGTCTCCTATCTTTATGATGGGAATGTTAGCATGCACAAAAAATGTTATCGTGATTATATTTAGAGTTTGCATGATTGTTTGTGTGGCAATAAAAATGTTTGCATGATCGAGGAATGAAGAAAATTTTAAGAACATATTTTCAGGGTAGCTGGGTAAAAACTAATACCATGGGCATGTTCCTCAGGGCCCGATTAGGTAAACCCAATCCTAGGTGTGTTGAAAAGTGCAGTATTTTTCTAGGTATACTGTTTTTTCTCTCTTGCTAACTGAAAACAAGATGGCGGCAGCATGACAACATTTTAGGGCAATCTCGATCAATAAATGTTATCATGATTGTTTTCACAGTGCACATATACATTTTCCCATAGGCTATAATGAGACATGAAAAAATGGCATAACATTTGAACAGAACAATATATTTTCACCAGATCTTCAAAAGACACCAGTGCAGCCCAGGACCCATGCAGACAACCCAATTTGAACCCACTCAAATGCATTCTTCAGTGCATTATGGATGGACAAAGAAATTGCAACTTTTGGTATTTTTCACTTTTTGAGCACACTACGATTCCGTTACCATACAACCGACTGATACGAACATTTCCAGATCCTGAGATCTATGGTAGATCTTTCGGCATTCCATATTTCAGGCAAATCGGACAAATGGTTCAAAAGTTATTAAAGTGCAAAATTTGAGGTTTAACATACAAATGGCTACGCACCCTAACTGTAGTGGCACTACTATTCCACTATATAATATATATATATATATATATATATGTTCTTTGCAAAAACTTGTACAAGCACACACTCATTCATTGATAGCTCAGTGGGCTGCCAGCCATGGAGGAGAGAGGAGTGCTGTGCCGGTGGCCCACTTTGGGTTTGAGATGGGGAGTGGGGTGGTGGGACATTGCCTGCAGGGGTGTGGGGGCAGGGGATACACTAGACCACCAAGGAAGAAACTTTCATTTGTGGATTGGGGTTGGGATAGGGTAGGGTCACTTGATTACCAGGGAGATTTTTTTTTTCACTATATGGCAGATGATCAGGATTGGAATGGCATGATGTCTGATTGGTTGTGTGGGTGATTGGATGGAGGTGAGGGATCACTAGCCACCAGGGATTATGTGGGTATTCATTTTAAAATATGGGCTGGGTGATCAGGTGGGGGGGAGGGACCGCTAGCCTCCAGGGATTACATTTTTTTTTTAGCTGTTGGGTGGGTGATCAGGTGGGAGGAGGGACCGCTAGTCACCAGAGATTATGGGGGTATTTTTTTTTAAATATGGGTCAGATGATTGGGTGGGGGAGGGACCACTAGACACCAGGGAATTAATTTAATTCTGCTGGGATCACAATGCATCTTGAGAAAAATAAAAAGAAGAGAAAAAACCTTTACCTAAATATTCTATACTAGTAGAACAAAGTGCTTAGGCATAAAAAATCCAAAGGATAAGTGCTTATATTTCATTTTAAAACCTTTCAGAGGCAACAAAATAGGTTGCAGGAATTCAGGGCTGGATTCTCAAAACACTTGTAAGGTGCAAAAAAAAAAAATCGCGTAAGTCCCCAAAATTTGTGCAGTTGCAGAAAAAAGGGGTAATTGCACTGAGTGGTATACACAAAATGTCTGGAGCTGTGGGCAAAATACACTGCTGCCTGCAGAAAAAAGTACAGCTGCAGAAGTTCCTAAGCCAAAAAAAGCTATTGAAAAGTATGGCACATCCCTTTAAAGACTATCCTCAGCCACTGTTTTTCTGTAGTTGCAGAAAAAATGTTGCGCACATGCTGCACCACAAAGAGTGAGTCGTAACACACCCTTAGCAAAAAGCAGTGTACTAACAATTGGGATACAATTGTAGTGGGGGGTTCAGGCACCAGCAACTGCAAACCTGTGGGCTGTATAGTAGCGTCAGTTGTTACAACATAAATAGCACACATTTCCAATGAAAGATAACAAACTACAGCCGCATGAACCGATGCAGCCCATAAAGGAGCGCCACAGGCAGTAGAGGCAGAGGTGGTAATAGCCAGAAGTGAGTGTTACAGATGCAGGAGAAAGAGACACCCCAGAGAGAGTTACAACCAACAGATACATGTTGCCACTGGGTGCAAGGTCCTGCTGGTACTGATGGTGCTATTGTGGTCCTAGCTGTGAGACTGGCTTCTTGCCTCACTGTGAGTGCTGGTTCTGATGCAACTTTTGCAAAGTCTCCTGCACCACTTAATATGAATCACCTGCTCTAGTTCTGTCTGCTGGGCATTTTATATTATTTCTGCAGCTGTGGAAAAAATGTTGCACATTTTCAGCATTTGTGGAAATTCGTAACTTGCCTGTTTTGCCATTTTCCGCACTTGAGGAAATTTTGCCTGTGAATATGCTGCACTTACGTTTCTGCAATTTTGCAAGCCTTTTTTCTGCACATGTGGATTTTTTGGCTTTCTTTGTGAATCTAGCCCCCAGAGTTTAGCAAAAATAGATGAGAGATTGATTCTTAGGCAATCTTGCTCTTTGCAGCTTCATCACCCAACAATAGTCTCCTAGTATTTTCCATAAGTGTTTTTAAGTTTCTTTTTTATAACAGCTTATAGGTCATGGCTATTGGCTTAGTAACTGTATTCTGAATAGTAGAATGGGATTAAAAGAAGACATGCACTTGGGTGATAACACCCGTCTCACAGGCACAATGTTGCTCATCTCATTCATCACAGCATAAAGCATCTCTTTCACATGCACTTCGGTATGTCAGTTGATAGCTTACATTTAACTACTCAGAAATCCACTGGCAAATGCTGAAAACATGTGGTTTTGCATTAGGAAAATAAATGAACTCTTTCTAAACTTCGCTTAGAGCTCCTTTCTGGATACTGTAATATGACATACACACAATTGTAGTGTTTTTTTATCACAGTTTGAGGGCAGAAGTCCACAACTGGGTGATAGTCAGGCAGCAAAGCAGGGGTGGCAGAATTTCCGTGAAAGTCTGACTTTCTCTTCAATCCTGCTGGTGAAAGTTTTTTTTCACAACACCTCTAAAAGAGAGAGAGAGAGAGAGATTATGTGTGTGTGTATATATATATATATATATATGTATAAGAATATGTTGTGGTGCAGTCGCATTACTTTAGTTAGGATTGAGTAGGGTGTTTAATGTTAAACCCGAAGTTTCGCACTTTAAGAAATTCACAACTGTTCAGTGGATTTGCACAAACTTTGCATACCCAGTCTCTTGGGAAAGATTTCTTGACCTGCCAACTTTCATTCCAGTTAGATGTGCAGATTCTGAGATCCAGATAGTGACAAAAGTGATTTGGGTGGGGGGATTTTGCTGTTTCTTGTCCACTGCTAGCACCCAGACAGTTGGTGTGAAATTTTTAGGGTAGAAAGGGGTCAGCCTGCATATGTGTCATTTGCTGGTTCGATGAAAAAATATTAATCCATTTCAAAGTCATTAAGTTTTAAAATTTTAGTTCTGAGCAGGCTTAGTAGAGACTTTCAAGATAAAGTTTGGGAACAAAACAAAAACTGGATCACATGAAAAACTATCCTTTTCCATATAGTTGGACCCCTTTTTCTTGAGGAAAAAATACCATTTTGTATGCTGCCATCTTGTTTCCAATTTTTTTAAAAACAGCATTTCAAAGACCACAAACATGACATGCTGCACAGTGACCAACACATGTATCTTGCTAATCAGGACCCATTTAGGTTGCTTAGTGTGTGAAAAAATTACCCTGAATGTGTTTTTCTTATTTTTACATCCTTTTTTGTGACTCTCTTCCACTTTTTTTATATGACCAAATGAAAAAAGAATTCAGCCACACGTAAAAGCTTCCTGATAACATGTTCCTATTTTCCCTTGTGTCTAGTTGTATCCTCTATCCTCAGATTGCTATCCCCATATTTCTCAGTGTTTCCCTGGTGTCTAGTGGCACCCCCGCCCCTTCAATTGCCATCCTTCTAAATAAATGCATGACACGCAGTGCACCAATAGCAGCTCCAGCACATCCCTACCCTGGTTTTCCTCATTATTTCTGCAGTGTGATAGACAGTTGTTGTCAAAACTGCCATGGCACTTGTCATTCAGTCATACAAAATTTGAATTGGATTGCAGCCTCTAATTGCTATCTCCATATGGGTTATTGTTTCCCTGGTGACTAGTGGCACCCCCACTCTCTGATTGCCATCCCTATATTTTTGATTGCTTTCCTGGTGTCAAGTGGCACCCTTCATCCTCTGATCACTATCCCTGTATTAAACTGACCTATAATAGAGAAAACTGTTCCTCAATATCTTTATTCCCTGTAAAAAAGAAAAGGGTCTCTCACTGATCCGATCCCACAAATTCTGACCTCCCACTGATCACCCATCACCCCACACCTCCACACACACAAACACACACACACACACACACACACACACACAACCTAACTCAACTAAACAGGTCCTATGACAAAGATATACTCTCTGATTGAAGACATGTCTTGCTGTTGGAAGCTTTGACTGCAATATGAGAAACTAAGGTAAGTGCTGTTCAAAGTGTTTCAATGTTTTTTTTTTTAACTTTGATGCATGACTTTGTCAGTTTTGCATATTTTGACCCCAGACTTTTCATATTGCCTTTTGGGGACCACACCTCATGAACAATGATGGTGGAATTATGCAAAGTTGTCCTGAAAGGAGGTTTTGTAGTCAATTGACGATATCACCTTTTAGGTGTGATTTGAACATTTTCACCACCTTGTTAATGAGGTGGTGTTATGAGAAGGCTGTGTTGAAAACATGAGGTCAAAATATTAAAAAATGACAAAATTATGTGCATGCTTTGAAATTTTGCTACACTCACTTGTAACTTTGGTAATGTTAATTAACATGACCCCAAATTTTGAAAATAGCCATTATGTTATACTACCTAATAAATGTGACAGCTGCCATTTTTCAAATACTGGTCACACTGTGTCTTCACACTTGTGACGTGGAATGATGTTGCGGTGGTGCTAAAAAATGTTGTGGTAGGGATTTGAAAATGTTAGTACTAGGTTCATGAGGTGGGGTAATAAGAAGGCTATGCTGTTAATTTGGATGCTGTTTTGCTACAAATGTAAGTGTATGGCCTGAAGGGCCATGCACTTTCTTAGTAACATACATATACGCATCTATGGAGGGATGGGAATGCAGGGTGCTCCTGGCTCTGCTCTCTCACAGGTAAATGAGGACACAATTATACTATCTCACGAAGTAAGGAAATTCTTTGTGAAAAACTTCATTAATGCACTAGCTAGGGTAAAACTGACAAAAGTAAGGGAATGAGGTGTTAGGATTTCCAACCCTATCACCATACCCTGTCATTGAGGCATAGGTTAGGAAGCATGGGGACATCAGGAGCATGTATAACATTTATAAGTAGCATTTTATTTTTTTTCTAAAAAACATTAAAATAAAAAATAAAATGAATCAGTATAACTATTTACAAAAGCAGTAGAAACACAGAAAACAAAGTCTTTTGTCTGAGGATATCTCTAATTCCAGGTTTCAGTCTTGCTGTCTCTCTCTCTCTCTAGCAAAAGTATTTCTGCTCTTTTTATAAGTCTTCACCTGGGAACTCATTAAGGAGACATCCTGTTTCTCAGAAAATGTTCTTATCAATTTCCTTCCTTGCAGGTGCAACAAAACAGTACATGGTGTCCCAGAACTGACCCCCTGTTGATAGCTCTGCAAAAGAGCTAGTGCTGCATTCCAGGTTAACACCCTAAGTTCCAAATAGATTTTTGCAATCATTTCGACAATATAACTATATACATTTTCAAACCAAGGGATCCCAGTTTCACATAAAGATTCACACATATTTTATAACTTCAGATATGAAAGAGGAAAGAAAAGATAGAAACAGCAAGTGAAGACAATGACAAAATGGACTGCACAGTCAGGCAAGAGACAGAAAAGAAGAGTATAGAACAGATCCTTGTGTTTAGCTCTATTTACATAACAAATGGGACAGGGTCTTATTAAACCCTGTCACACACACCCAACCTACAGGCAACAACAGGAGAAACTATATTGGTTTGACCTTTCCTGCATCTTCGCAAATCAGTATTGGGGTGTGCCTCAGGGTTGTCAACACTAACGCTCACCCCATTCTTATGTACTCTACACAGCTCAGCTTCTTTAATGATGGAATGGGGTGAGCATTAGGTTTGAAAACCCCAATGCACATCCATATCTGATTTGCAAAGATGCCGGAGAGGTCAAATCATAATGGTTTCTCCCATTGCTTTTTGCAGGGTGGGATGGGGCATTAAGGTTGGAAACCCTAACACCACATTTCCCTGCTTTTGTCAGTTTTGCCCAACTAGTGCATTAATGAAGTTTTTTGCAAAGAAAACATATATTTATATATTTTGATGTTCCACTTCATAGTAGTTTAGGTGACTCCCTTACTTACTTGATCCCTATTTGCTAATTGAACATCTCCTTGATGTTCAGTGGTACCTCCTCCAAATAGACCCCTGATTACTTCCCCCAGTTATTAAGACAGGAATGCACTTGGAAATAGGCTCCAGCCCAAATGTGTATTTATTACCTGTGCAACAATTAATTTTACTATTACTACTGCTGCTGCTGCTGCTACTACTACTACTACTACACTACATTTTGAAGGTATATCATCCCATCTTTTATGGAATTTGCTGGAGTTAATATCTATATTAAGCACAAAAGCCACACTCACAGCTATCCTCTGGGAGTTCTTGTTGAAGACTAGGTACATGCTGAACCTAGTCGTAATGTAATGAGTTTGTCCTCCTATCTGTAAATGTTGAACCCATTGTAATGTACTTAGTCACAGGACAACTTTAAAAATTGGCCCTTGTTGGTCCTAACAGTTCTTATCCTGTCTAAAACTACAACTTTCTATCTATACTGGGCCAGTGTTAACCCAAGACATTCAAGGCATGTGTCCCTAGTTTTGAGATTTCCAATTTTACTTACAAGATTTTAATCCTGTTCTTATCCTGTTCTAGTAAGACTTCTGTTGTCTTTCATTTCTGTCACTGAGCTACTTTTATTATTTTTCAATGTGTTTTCATTGCTCTAAAAAATTATCCTCCCAGTGTGCTCTGGCATTTAAATAACATACACCCTCAGGTGTTTCATGCTATTTACTGACTGTTTGCAATAACCCATTTTACTGGACATTCTTTACATTTCTAAACCCTTTTTTAATACTCGAGTCAATAACTCACTTTCTTCTAAATTAAATTCATTAATCTCAGCCTCCTCATACATCTGAATAAAATTACACAAATACTCTTCATGAAATTCAATAGTGCATATGCTTAAATGGTTTTACCAATCTTTTTAGAGAACCCCCCTTTCTTACATGAGCGGTCAGTGGCAGCACAGGGTAAATGCTATCACCATCATTTTATGCCTACGGTAAACCCAGGAGTCATAATATCAGTATGAGATGGCACCTCTCTCATAGGCAAGCATCTATGAGCACATATGGTTCATGTGAGTTGCTAAGAAACTCACTACACCACTGTGCTTGTCTGACTCACTACATAGAGGATAGTGTATGATCACTCATACTCAACATGGATATTTTTACTCAAGAGGCTTCCATGGATACTGGAAACCTCAAGAGCCCAGCTTGGGAGGAGGTCTCATTACCATGGAAACCTCGAAAGTTTAGAAATATCCTTCTTGTATGTGAGTGGTCATCCACTATCTTTTATAGTGAATGGGCACTCATAGAAAGCAGTGGGTGTCATTACTTTATAGTTTTTCTTCTGCCGATCGCTTACTGGAACAGCTCCCAGTGCTGCAGCCATTCGCTGGGGATTGGAGGCCATCAGAACATGCACGAGTGACCACATTCCAAGTTGTTATGCTGCACTAGCTACGTAGCTAGTGCAGCACAACAAACTAGCTGACATAGCTAGTGCAGCACAACAATGTTTTTCCAGGGATGGATGTCCATCCCTAACAATGTTTCACCATTCACTATAAGGATGTATTAGTCGATGGGCAGTGGATGTATTCACCACAGGTATCCTCCTGAAATAACATACTGTAGGGTGCTCTATAAACAAAACATTTTCCACAATGTCCTTGAGTTTCTTGATAAAATGTGTACAAAAGTAAGACAAGTACTCCTTCTAAACGTACATGATTGCTGCATTTTAACTGCTGACAAGCTCTCTGTTTAATAATTCATTTATAATCAGCATATTTGAGTATGGCCCTATAAAGTAGTAGCAGTTGATCTGACAAGTTATTTTCTAAAATCTCTGGCGCTCACTAGGAAGATTTCTGTAAGATTTCCTGCAGCGCAGGTACAGTATCTACAGAGGATCTTGGGAGGTGACTTGCTGAATCAACTGCTACCTCTGTACTATGTATTGGATGTTACTATTTATCTGCTGAGAACTATTACATAATTTGTTATGGCCAGTGGATGTATGAAGCTAGGCTGTATTAAGTAACATGTCACCTGAGGTGTACCCATGGTATAGCCAGTAAATAAAGAACCACATTCTTTTCTTTTCACAATGAATTCTGGGGACTGAAAATGAGATGGCTCAGTCTTTGAAAGAGAAATTGCTAAATTATTTTAATGCTTCAAAATTAATCTGCCTAATCCTAGCTAACACAAATGTCCTGACACCGTGAATGCTTGTTAAATGTACTTCAGGGATGACTTGTAGTATAATGAGTAATATCGTTCCATCATACAATGCCAAACACAATCTAAAACATGATTTCCTGATGTATATTGTTAACAATTCTCAATTAGATGAATGGAAACAGATGGCTTTAGGTGCACTTTTAACAATTCAGTGATCCAGTTCCATTATTTTAATAGTCAGCAACCACAAAAGTACACAATATATTGTTTCATTTTTAACTGGTCTGAGGTGCTCTATCTGCACATCTGCTGGTTAGACTGTTCATTCATACTCCTTTTCTGGCAACAGTGCCCATTTTATAGACCAATTTAATTTCTGATTTCTCCATGATATTATAGTTTCTTCCCTTATGGGGGGGCTGATTGCCCTAATGTTATAGAACCTAAGTGAAGCACTAATGTGGTCCTGCTCTTGCATCACAACTGACGATGAGTTGTCTTGACTTCTATTTGCACTTTGTGCTTTATGATCCACCCAGTGTCTAGGTTAGGGAATACACACTTTCCTTCAATATAGCACACCCAAATGAGTGCAACCTTTGTCACAGAAGGAGTCAATGTGGTGGGGGATGTCAAGATGACAAAACCCAGGAATTTAATGGTGGAGAGTACCTCCAGCTAAGAGCCATCTAGAGTGGTGAAAACTGTGGGATATTAGATTCTAGCCAGAAGTTGTCTGGTGTCACTTACCATGGATACAATGTTTTTGGCATTCAGGGTAAACTGGGGGCATAGAACCAGCACTGAGCAATGGAAACATCTTACTGTAGCTGCACCATCTGCTAGGGGATCCACTGGCAAAGAGCCCAGTGTTGCCCATGTACATGAGGGTGTACAGGGAACTACAGGCTTTAGGCAGTTATTTTATGATTGACAACAGAATGGGCCTATGGACAGAGTTTTGAGAAACTGTACGGTTGATGGGAAGTGGAGAGAGGATGTTGCCTCTTAAGACAGCCTGGTATCTGTATATTTTCCTACATAATCAGAGACTTTAGCACCATCTAAATGATCATGATGAAGAGGTAGGGCAATGGTGTTGAGGGCTGTAGCCAGGTCAACAGAGAATACAGTTGTAACAGGACCCAGATCCCTCTCCATCAGGATGGAGTCAGTGAGTCACAGCAGTGAAGTGACTATGAAGTGTATTTCCTAAGCCCAGACAGGAAATGGCTAAAGAAGGCAGAAGAGTTGAGGAAAGGAGAAAGCTGAGAGAGAGAACAAAGTGTTCTAGTAGCTTAGCCAAACAGGAGGAGTTGGGCAGGGTAATAGCTTCCTGAGCTGAGGATTTTCCACCATTGTATAAAAGGACAATCTTGGACCTCTGCCAAACACCATGAACTGAATCTGTGTGGAAAGGTTAAGGATGTTTGAAATAGGGGTGGCAATTGCAGGAGTAGCAAGATAAAGAGATTTAGTGTTGAGTTAACCAGAGTTATTTCCTTTGGAAGGTTTGCAATATTATGAAGCATATAGAGTAGCAGCCAGAGTGGTAGGAGATAAGAGTAACAAGTGCAGTGGTGGTAGGAAAGGAGCAGCAGAGCTCAGCTCAGGGGAGGAGAGACAATATGAACAGAGAGGGTGGAAGTAGCAAAAAAATTATTGCAAGAGACAGAAGCCTCATTGGTGTTCGATATGACTAAACCACCTAGCTTGAGCAAAAGGTTGGGCAACAGGGTGAGGGGATAAACAAGGGTTTGCAAACCTTCAGGATTTTAAATGGACAGTTAATTTTGTCCCAGAAAAAAAGAAACAAAATGTTCTCACTTGGCCAGTCAGATGACCTTAGTCAGATAGCCTTTCTGCGGGTATGCCAGATCTGTTTATGTTGTGCAAGATCTGCAGTCAGTTGCTTTGTGCAATCTACAAGCAACATCTCTGTTACTGAGGCAGAAGATAAGCTCATCAGATACCAAGTGGAGATGAGATCCCTTAACACAGGCCTTATGGAGGGTGGTGCCTGTCCCAGGCAGTGAAAACACTATAGTGAAATTCTGAGAGGGCTTAATGAACATCAGCTGATGTAGTACTATTAGACCAAGTTGTGGAATAGAGTTCAGCTAGGAGATCAGACTGTTCAACTTACTGGAAGGATTCCAGCTGTATGACCCTGAGTGTTATACACAGTTTGAAATAGAAATAGGCACACTCATTTCAATAGAAGAAAATGGGTATACTATTTGTAAAGAGCAAACTTAGTATTGTCAGTCTATCATACAGTAGGGCAGTAGTAGTAGTGATCTACTCTGCTTCCTTCTCAGGGTGCTGCAGTATGGTCCACTAAATCAAAAGGAAAGTCAAGGCCTCAAATGATATGAAGAAATTTAAAATGTTTTAGTAAAAAGAAACATGCTGTAATGGGGAACCTCAACTACACTTTACCAGAGTGAAATAAGATAATAGTCAAGTCTAGGTGAAGTTTGTAGTTTCTAGGTTTGATTAAATGGTGTCATCTGATACAGACTGTCAAGAGAACAACTAAAAACTGGGCAACACTGGACCTAATTCTTAGTAACAAAGATGATCTGGTCAGAGAGGTGGAAAATGGAGAAACATTGTTTTACAATTATCATGATATCATTAAATTCCCTACTGACATGCACAGAGAGCCATTATTCACTCTTCAAAGTTAAGTGCCATCCACAATCTTGGCAACCCAGACAGTGGGTGCCCACCTCTAGGTCATCTATAAATACGCTGAGTTGTGTTGGGCTGAGGACAACCCAGTAGGGCATCAGTGGTCACTTGATTCAATGTTAACAGGAGGTCATTAATTGTAACTTTTTTTCTATCATTCAGTCATTTACTAATCCAATATATTAATCAGTAGCACATACCTATGGTTTCCATTTTGTAAACAAGCCTCCCATCACCATGTTGGAGAGTATCACATGTTTTGTGAAAGTCCAGATACACCGTATCCACAGATCTTTATGTCAGTCATGTTGATCACGTTCTCAAAAAATTACAGTTGGATTTGGTTAGCATGAATTCCCCTTAAAGAATCTATATTGAACCTTTCAGTCAAAGTAGCTTTTCTGTAAGTGTTCAACCATTTTTGTATTACTGTTTCTAGGTGCATCCCTGGTATTCTCAGGCTTAATAGCCTATAGTTCCATAGTTTAGCCTTGTTAAGCATTGTTGTCATATGGATCACTCTCCAATCCATAGGCACATAAGCAGATCTTATTGACTCACTGCATGCCATTGTTAGTGGGACTGACAGTTCTTTGGCCTTCTCCCTTATGAATTTTGGGTGCAGTCCATCTGGGCTCATTGTCATATTGTGTTAACCATCTGGAGCATTCCTTCAACTCCTTAGGCTGTTATGTACATCATGACCAGTAAAAGTGAAGATCCTTAATTGTGCCACTAAATGTTTTCTCCAGGATCCAATTAGTGCTTGGAGCAAAGCACAGACTTATTGGAACATACAGAAGAACATTACGAGCATTAAAGGCACATTCTGTACACCAGCCAGACACTACCTGATTTTGCCTGCAAACCCCAACCTCCTACTGACCACAGGAAGTATGTGATCAACAGGGTGGAATGGGGCTACACAATCTCTCTGGCTGTTAGGGTCCACAAATTAATTGATCCTGTAGAATAATCTGCCATAAGCATACCTTTAAACTTAATGTAATGGACCCTATAGCACTAGCAGGACCCTTTTAGAACATTTGTATCCCATTAGTGTATCATTACAGTCCCAAAGCGATTACAGTTTGTGACCCCCCACATCATTGCACAGGGCTGCCAAAAGCCAGTTCCCTGGTGACCATTGGTCAGCCCTGAACACCCATCTGTGTAATAACATCCATTTCCCTGGTGCCCAGTGGTCCCCTCATGATTATCTGGCCATGTAATTACATACTTTTCTGTGGTCTTCAGTAGTTCTTTTTTCCCCCCCTTAAACCCAGCCATGTAACAACACCAATTTCCCTGTTGTCCTGTGCACCCCCACCAAACTCCTGGTCATGAAATTACATACTTTTCCCTGCTGTCCAGTGCTACACCAGCCACCAATCACCCTACCGCACACTTACATAGTCTCTGGTGGTCCAGTGGTCCCCTCATGAAACAGTTTCCCCAAAACCATCCCATTCCACTCAGTCCCCACCACTACAATCTCCTGTCTCTCCACTAACCATAGGTGTGCTCAACCCAGCAGTGATGGGTGCAGTCTCACCACTCACAACTGTGGCTGGCTGCCAACTGGATGACTAGACACAGTTGCGAGCCTACTGTAGAAACTGTTTTTGTGCATGAGAACTACATTTGCCATTCTCAAGTTCCTGAGTAGTCTCCCTTTCTACAGTGAGCTAATGAATAGCTCAACTAGTGATTTAGCTAAGATCTGTCCCATCTCATTAAGCACATAAAGATTTAGCCCATCTGGGCCCATGATTTATCCATATTAAGTGTGCTTAAGCCATCCAGTAACCTTTTAACTGTAATGGGATCCACTCTGACCTCTTCCCTCCAACATTTGCCCTAATAGTACAGTAAGCAATTAGCCCCATGCACTTCACTGTGAACACAGAGCAGAAATCTTTTCCGGATGTCTTCTTTACCTTTGCAATCCTTGTCCCACTCCTCTCCTTGCTTCAGCCTGACTATTCTTTCCCTACGCTTCCACTTCTACCTTATGTAACTGAAGAAGTTTTCATCTGTTTTTTTGTACCTTCCTCAGTTCTCACTTCCATGTTCGACTTTTCCCTTATTATACTGTTGCTACCTTTCATCCTGCTGTGTTACTCCACCCTGTCTGCCATCTGTTTGGTTGGGTGTGTATTTTTTAAATGACTTTTTCTTTAGCCACAAGCCCTTCCCTCAGAAACTGATATACTAATAATGCAATTCTACCATATCAACAGAAAGAAGTAGTTTCAATATATCAATATATTGGAAACATACTTCTGCTATAGTATTTATTTATTTTTTATTTAAAAATTTGGTAACTGGGAAAAACACACTAAGCCAAGGCTCATTTCCAGGTGCAACTCGGGGAATGGGGAAATCAGTAGATACAAATGTACATAAAAAGATACAGTAATACATGGTTCTGCCATTGGAATGCACTAGTATTTCAGGCCAGGCAAATAGGGAGCCAGTCGGCAATGTCGCCGATTGCTTTTTTTGTGGAGGGCTGCACCCCCCGCACCAACCATTTTGGGTGCCCTCCACACCATTCTTACTGAAGGATTCCTACTCCAGGGGTGTGGCCCTCAGGGAGGGGGCTGCAAATCCCGCATTTGGTGCCCTGATTGCCCAGTGCAGTAATGCCAGCACTCTGCATGCTGAAAGGGGTAATACATACATAGGTAATATAACAGTTATGATACATCAACTATAACAGCTTAATAAAACTTACATAGGTACTATAACAGTTAAGATATAGCAACTATAACAGCAGAGTAGGTAAATCAGGAAAACAGTACATACTGTACCTAGGAGTTAACATTTCTGTAGATAGTCAAGAATTGTACATATAGAGGAAAGCAGGGCTCAGTTCCCTGAGTAGGCTGTGCCAGAGAATCTCAGGGACAGCAGAGAAGCATGAGCATGAGGGAGTGAGGAAGCATAAGTGTTGTTTGAGAGTGGGGTAAGTGGGAGACTGGTGGAGATGGGGCAGGAGATGGTTTCAAAGGGAAGGGAGGTGGAAGAAGAAGATGGATTTTCTGGCCAACATATAAGGGAGGGAGGAGAAAGAGCAGGAGTACCTCAAGCAAACAGCATAGGAAGAGGGGGTACCAGGTTCATAGGTTCATAGGTGGTTTACACGATCGAGGGACAAGCCCATGATGATCATGCCACTTAAGCTAAGTGGGTTACAAACTTAGAGTCCTTCATATATATATCGAGTTGAACTTTAAATTGGATTAAATTTACACTATTCACTATGTCATAGTGAACAGGGGACAGTAGTGTTGAGAGGTAGGGGAGAAGTAGCTCAAACCAAAATGAAACAATGTAGGATATCAAATGGATTGAGTTCCTGTGGGAAAGGGTCAGGATGCCAAGGAAGGAATAGAAGCTGCAGTGATGAGTAAGAGGGGGAAGTCAGAAACAAAATGAATAAAAGAGTTCAAAAGAGTGTAGCCTCTTGAAACTGAGGATATAGGGGATGTGTTGTACACGTCAGTATAGCCAAATATTGGAATAATCATCTTATTTATCAACTCACGGTGAACTGGGATAGGGAGGGAGTCTTTGTTTCTATATAGTATTCCAAGTTTAGGACAGAGTTTGGCAGTGATGGCCTGTATATGGACTGAGAAATCTAGGTGGGAGTCCCACCATACCACTAGATATTTGTACTTTTGGACATAGTTCAAGGGATTACCATCAAGGGGGGTGAAGGGTGTATGTGTGGGGGGTAGTTTGGCAAATTTTGGGGCTGATCCAAAGATTAATGCAATGGTCTTAGATGTATTACTCTTCAGCTGGTTTGTAGTGAACCAGGAGTACACCTTGAGCAGGTCCTGCTGGAGAGAGGCATGGGCATCTGCAAAAGTGGGTCTGGAGGCAAACAGGATGGTGTCATCCACATACATAGTTACGAGAGCAGTGGAACACATGGAAGGAAGGTCATTTATGAACACTGAAAATAATAATGAGCCCAGGATTAATCCTTGTGGGATCCCTGCTAATATGGATGGGGGAGAGGAGGTGTTGCCCACATGCACTGATTACAACCTGTCACCAAGGCAAGATTTGAACCAACTTACTGTGTGGGGTGCCAGGCCAGCTGTTGTGAGTGTGGAGAGGAGGAGGATGGAGATGGAGATGGAGTCAAAGGCCTTAGCAAGGTCTACAAAAATTGCAACAGTTAAATGTCCATGGTCCATGGCAGAGTGTATGTGGTCAGTGACACGAAGGATGGATTAAACTGTAGAGTGCTGCTTATGGAAGCCAGACAGGAATTGGGAGAGGAAACCAGTGGAGGAGAGGAACTCAGACAGTCTGGACAGGACAAGGCATTCTTGTAATTTGGTGAGAGTGGGGAAAAGGTAGCTTGTTGGGTAGTTACTCAGTGCAGAGGGGTCACCACCTTTGTATAGGGGGACCACACTATCTTACTTCCAAGCCCATGGCACAAATCCAGTTGAAGAGGAGAGGTTTAGAAGGTGTGCTAGTGGGACAGCGATGGCAGGGACTGAGAGGTGGAGCAGCATGGGATGAATGCCATCCGGACTGGACTTGTTTGTGTTCAGTGAGCTGAGTGCCTGGAGGAGTTCATGCAGAGACACAAGTGGGAAGAGGAATCCAGCTTGAGAGTGGTTTATGGGTGGGAGGCTTAGATCTGACTAAAAGGAGGAGGCTAGTCAGATAGGATACAGGTGGTAAAAAACCTGTTTAGAATTTCTGCTATGCTGACAGGGTTAGATACTGGGTGGCCATTTTGCATTAGAACTGATGTTGCCAACTTTGCAGAGAGGTCAGTTAGTGAGTGGACTACTCTCCAAAAAAAGGAGGGGGGTACTGGAGTTTGATTGGAGTTGTTTTTTAAAATAATTTGATTTTGCTTGGCACATAGCCTTTGTACAGATGTTCCAGAGGGATTTGTAGAGCAGGCATGCTTGAGAGGTCAGAGTAGACTTATAATGTGCCATAGCTTCATCCTGGCCTTTGCACTGCTTGATGAGTTGGGCCAAGATCCAGAGGTGGTGGTGGTTCCTGACTCTGACATTGACAGTAGGGGTGTGCAAGTTCCAGGTCTGGTTAAGTGTGAGGATGCAATGGTCCAGTGCTGTGTCTACATCAGGGTCAGAGAAGACCTGCGACCAGTCAGCTTGCCTAAAGTCATGAAGGAGGGCATCAGAGTTTATAGAACATCAAAAACAGATCTTTATGTATTTTGGGGTGGACTGAGGGAGGTGGGTCATTCTGATGCAGTAAGTGATGCAGTGATCACTTAGGGCATCTGGCAATACCTCAGCTGTGGTGATTCTATGACAGTGGTAGGTGAGGACCCAGTTGATAAGTGAGTGATTTGAGGAGGGGGTTGTAATGTATGGGCTCAGAGATCATCTGAGTTAAGTTTAGGTCTTCAATTTTGGAGAAGGGAGACCTCGCATAGGGGGAGAGCCAGTCTGGATTGAAATCCCCATAAGGATGAGCTCGCCGTCTGAGGTAATGATGGTCAAAGCTGAAATGCAGTTGACCAGAGAATCAGGGGGAAGTAGAGGGAGGTGTAAAGTACACCAGTGTAAATGGGGAGAGTACACAGAATGGATAGGAGGGCGAGGAATGGTTCGTGAGAGGCAAGGAAGGATTCACGCTAGGTGATGGATCAAGAAAGTGATTGCCAGATGTAGAGCATGACCCCACATCCTCCATTTCTATGATCCTGTCAAAAAATAGAATAATCCTGGAAGGCTACTGCAGAATCAGGGGTCTTATCTGAGAGCCAGGTCTCAGTGATACATAGTATATCCAGGAGTGCTGTGTTAACCAGTATTTAATGAGGTCCAATTTTGGAAGCAGGTTACTTATGTTCATATGAAAAAATACGAAGGCCTTTGGGCGGGGTATGGTGGTTGGGAAGTCATTGAGGGGCCTGGGCTGATTTCTATATCCCCAGCTAGGAGGAAGATAAGGAACAGGAAGGAGAAAGTAATGGGATGCTTTCACCCACTGGGGTTTAGGGCAGAGCTTGCAAATGCATGGGAGCACCAGAGGAATGTGCTGTTTTTAGTCATTTGAGGGGAAAGGACACTGGGGTAGACTAAGGGGTTGGGAGTGCTATGCAAGGGGTTGGAGAGGGGAGGGTCAGAGTGGAAGGTGTAGTGATTTTCTATCCATGGGATGGAGGGGAGGAGGAAGAAGGAACATTTAGGGGTGGGGGAGGGCAGAGGAATTAAGGCAACAAGTCAAGAGAGTAGGAAAAGAAGACAAAACATCATCAAGATATAAGGGGAAACAGAAACCACCTCCATACACTGGTAAAAGTGGCAGGTAATTAGCAGACAAATAGCTATTTGCTGAGTGTGTCCTGGGTGGGAGGAGCCAGAGAGTTGCTACCATATGTATGTTGGTATGATATAGTTGAGGATGTGAAGGAGCAAACCAAGTTTGCACAGAAAGGGGGGGGGGAGTGAGCTGATTAGCTCATGCACAGCATAACAGTCTCATCATCCTGGGTTGGTGGGAGGAGGGGCAGGTGGATGGAACCTACTATGTGGCACCATACAGCAGCACTGCAATGTTCTCCTGTAGCTGTGAGAGGAATCAAGGATTACCTAGGGGGCTGCTGCTTTGGCTGGGAGTGGGAAGGGTAAGTGTTGGGACCCTCATAACCCACGCTGTCTCCGTGGTCAGAAAGACAGGGGAAAGACTGGAAAAAACAGAAATTAAATACTGTTAGTGGGCAGGACAAAAGAAAATGTGAGCCACTGTGGGACAGCTGTCCTGGCTGCAGGAGACACTAAGGTAGGTGCCTGTAGAGAAGTCCTGGTGGTACACACACATGTGGGGATATACTAATCATATAATTGCACTACATCAACAGAAATACATTTTTAAAATGAAAGACAATGTTTAAACATTGTTCAGATTTTGTTATACTAATTAATGATATACAGTATAATGTTTTCATATTGAGTGTACATAATGACATACAAATAGTAGGGATTTAATTGCATATAAAAAAAAGTCATCTGGATTCTCAAAGCGCTTGAAAAATCCCACAACTGTGGGAAAGCTCAGCACAGGTGGGTTGCCACTTGCGGAACCACTGTTTTTCCCCACAGCTACAGCAATGAGTGGTGTTGCCACGGAATTCTCCTAAGCTGCAGAAAAATGTTATGGCTAGTGGGACCCTCTGTAACAACGTCTGTAGCTAAGAATAGTAATCTTTGCAGCTATGGAAATTTCAGTCCACTACTAGAGTTGTGGTGTGGGAATTAGTCCCCAAAACATTTGAGAATCCAGCCCACTGTTTTTATATATTAGCACAGCATTTGGTGCCTGGCACTAGAGATGTTGCAGATTTTTAATTCACTGACAACGTTGGTATGCAGTAGGGGAACTTGGCAGTTTGTAAAGCTTCATGAAGTTCCCGAACCTCACATAAAATTTTGCCAGCATTTTTGTAATATCAAAAATGTATTATAAACCTAAACAAAACAAAAAAATACTTCCACCTCTGAGATGTTGCTACGTACCCCTTACCACTATGCCACCTTTTTTTCCATGTCCCCAACCCTCCCCTTGCTATGCCCCTGCTTCCCTCCTCCTCTGTACACTACAAAGTTTTAGAATCACATCAATATGCACATTTGATTGCCCTCCCCACTCTCTAAACCATGTTCCCTCACTTCCTTTTCTTTGTCTCTGCTCTTTAATCACAGAAGCCCCACTCCTTTTTCCACCTGCTTGTGAAAAAATTCCCACTTCCCTCATCCCGAAGTCACCACACCCAAGTTTTGCAGGTCCCAGTTGTTATATACAAGAAAACCATCCTGTGGAAGAACAAGTGTCTTAGCTCTTCAGTGTCTAGAATAGGAATGAATGATGAGTGACACGTAGCCTAGCAGAAATTCCTGTTGCACAGAGAGGAAAGCAGCTGCACTCCTGTAAGTCACCTCTTTCAGTAAAATAACATTCCTGAGACAACTTGTTTAATTGCAGTGTGTCACAATTTAGTTGACTAACAGACAGAGTGAAGGATAAATGGACCACCAGGTCCAATGTGCCCCACTTTGTATTAATATCAGGGGTGGGAGATCAGGTTCATTTAGTTTAATAATTACATTTTTTGTGATAGTTGGTAGGAAGTTGCAGTACATTGCAGGGGGATGATGAAAGCATTTGGTCAATATGCAGTAAAACCAGAGGGTGCCAGCAGAGGGGTGTGTGTGTGTGTGTATGTGTGTGTGTATATGTGTGTGTGTGTGTGTGTGTCTGTGTATGTGTTTAATGGGGGAAGTGTTAAAACTACTGTACACATAATGAGATGGAATGGGAGAATGCTTGTATGTATGAGTGTGTGTGTGTGTGTGTGTGTGTGTGTGTGTGTGAGTAGGACACATTGAAATTATACACAATGGGATGGGAGGGTGCCTGCAGATGTATGTGTGTCTTTGTTTGTGGAGGGGAGTTATGAAATTGCATGCAATGGCATGGAAGGTGCTTACAGATGTGTGTGTATGTGTATATGTGTGTGTCTGTTGGAAATTATATACAGTGGGAGGGTGGATGTCTTTAGATGTGTGTTCAAGTAGGTCTACAGCATCTCAGTATTTGGGACAGTGACACTCTACATATGGGAAAATGCGTGACACTGGTCCTCAAAGTGTGGGTACATACTGAAATTGAACATGGTATTACAGGCTCAGGTCACTGTAAACTCTAGTTTGGTTATTTTTGTGAATTTAATTCTAGTTTGATTATTTTTGTGAGTTGAATTCAGATTTCAAATATTACTTATTTCTGCATTTATAAGCAGTAGTATTTGTTGTTGGCAAAAAATATTTTCTTTGCTTAACATTTTCGAAATCTCCTTATAAAATACAAAAATGGAAAGGAAAGGAAAGGAAAGGAAAGGAGAGCATGTGTGTTCTGTTACAGGTGGGTTGGGCTAACAGTGGTAGGAGAATAATTCTTCTCCGCCCACAGCTCCTCCCAGTTAAGGAGTTCCCTTGTAAAATTTTCCCATTTCCACCTCTGTTCACATTTGCAAGCCATTCTATGACACTAGTTACACAACTATGTTGTATTCATCTGAATGGCTCAAAATAATAGAAAAGATGTTACAGAATGTGCATGTATTGTAGTATAAAAATAGACAGCAAAACATAAACAGGAGGGATGGATTCAAGGTACCTGTACTATGGTACTATGATTACCTCAATAGCATAATACATTATTAATTTAACAACAAAGGAGAATACATATCAGAATATAAAGTAGAGTAGACACCAAAAGAAAAACAAGAGGCATCTAAAGGTAAAAAAAGTACCATTAAACTTTTTATAGCCAGTATGCTGGTGCTGTAAGCGGTCTCATTCATTTAAAGTCCATCTTGTGTAGAAGTATGGTATATGTTACCCCCTTGATTTTTATGTTTCCTTGTATGCACAGTGTGAAGTGAACATCTTGCTACAATAAGAGCATTCAGAGGTGTGCCACTGTCAGATCCAGTGCAGCTCTGGCTGCAGTGGGCTCAGCACTGACAGCCCAGTTATCAGTGAGGCTGGTCATGACACCATTCTTGGCTTCCTGGGTGGACACTTCTCATAGTTGAAAGGAAAGAGACAGTCCAATCCAGAGTGGCTGTCCTTCCATCAGAATGATGCATCTCAGCAGCAAGCTGAGCAACATCGCAGTGAGCCTGCTGGTCATCCTAGCCCAATCCACTGCCACCACTGGTTCTCAGTTTAAGTCAGCATTATTCGGAAAATACAGTAATTCTTTTAATTTGGGGGGGGGATCTGTCACTCAAGTAAATTATTTTTGTGGTGTTTTTATTATGAACTTCATGGGCTGCCAGACATACTATAGTTCTGCAAATTTTCAGATAATTCTGTTTTATACAGGGTCACTATTTTTTGATGCTGCCTTACCTCTCTTGTTCTTGGTCCCATTGTTCCTGGCAGTGGCAAACTTGTGATTGATCCTCATCTTGAGGTACTCCTGTTGTTTGGTCAACATTCCCTCCATCTCGCCAAACCTGTGAATGTTCTCCTCATGAGTTGTACCTTCTTTCCTTTTAGAGGCACCAGACCTTTCCTTTGAACAACTTACAGAGCATAATATATGGTGGGATTTACCATGCCTGGTGTGGTTTGGTCAGGAGGTGCAGCTAAGTGACCAAATCCACACCAGAAGTGGGTAAATCCCACCATATACCCACACCCTGGAGTGGTATATTGTGAATATACAATGGTATTCTGTATTTATTTGCGTTAAAAAAATAAACAAATTGTTTATCTTTGGGTTTGTATTACTTTTATTGAATTTACTGCTGCAGCTGAAAAGATAGTCCATGGTTGGTGGGACACTTTTGTGCTGCTCACGCACAGTATTGCTTTTCCATACCCAGCCACCATGCTTCGTCTGGAGTCAGGAAATTGTTTATTCTTTGACCAATGTAATGAGCTTAGAGTGTTCAAAATGTTTTTCTAATAGGAGCTTGGACAGCTTTAATTAGTTGGTATGCAGTCAATTTCAACTACGGATGACTGCTTCCATAGTTGATGCACTGTGCACATATGTGGGATCACATTTTTGATGCCATGGTTTGTTTAAATTGACCCTGGTGCTTTTCCATTTCTGGGCCATGGTAATCATGGGAAAAAGTTGGTGGTGCTTCTTTTTCCCCGAGCCATGTGCCTCAGCCGTCGAAGTAGTGGAGCAGGCCAAGGTCAGACAGTGTGAGGCAGGAATGGCCATACATTGAAAGTCTGGTGCCTGTGACAGCCCTACCAGTCCCTATCTTCAGCAGTAGTGGGACTGGGAGGTGAAGATGTTGGGAGAGAGCTGTTTTGAAATTCAGTTAGGTGAGTGTTGAATGGGGGGGTACAGTAATTTAATGTACAACAGGGCATCTGTGTGTTGAGTGTTGGTATTTTCAACAGTTACAGAGTGGGACTTAGAAGTGGTTTAGAGCTATTATGTTCGGGGTTGGAGTTCCCTGCAATGGCCTTGCTAGTGCTGACTTTGACATGGTCAGAGTGATTTCAAAGAGGGGTTGTGCTGTGGCTGACTGGTGGCTGGCACCTTTTCATATTGGTACACTGGAGGATTTACAGTGCTGAAAAGTTGCCAGCCAGCCAATCAGAACACAGGATTTTATATGCATTTCCTTGCCAATTGTACAATTATCTTTTCACAACAATATAAACAAAACCAAAAAGAAAAAGGACACTTTTATTTATACAAACCCAACAGCTTTAGCTGAAGATGTAAAGAAGCTTCCCTTCTATCTAACACAGAATAACCTGATGCTTCCTGAAAGCAGTCCATTCAGGGGAGTGGCTTCTTTGCCATTTAAATGCCATGTCCGACACAACAGTAAGGGAATTTTTTACTTCAGTGAGCTGAACACCAGCCAGCTGTAGGACATCTCAAACTATGCAATTATTACAAAAATTAAATGGCAGCTTTGTTCAACTGTACAACTTCCCCACCAAACTCACATCTAAAGTGTCCTCCAATGGTGACAGCTCAGTGGGGTTCAGATGATGGAGGTCAAAAGTTTGAAAATAAAAATTGCCAAGCACAATACTGGGCAGCAGTGTTGCATGGCAGAGTGCAAGCAGCTGGGTAACAAAAACTAAATGGGATTAAACAACTGCCATATAGAGGCAGTAACTGTATGCAGGATCGGTGCAGTAAAGGGAACATAGCTTTGTCAAGTCTGTTGAACCTCTCGCTTAAATTTTTCCATCTTCATTGCACTTAACTGCCCCTTATTTGCTTTATAAATTTCCACAGTCCCTCTCAAAGTTGATCTTTCTGACTGTCACTGCCAGGATTTGAAGCTCAAAACCATGTTGAATCATAGAGTTGGAATTTTCTTTAGCATATATTTGACACAGCTCTTGAGTTGATATTATCCTTATTTTAAGATGTGCCCTTGATTTTGATTATTTATTGTTCATGATCTTGATTAGTTATTTATACCAGATATATAATGCATGTGGTTCAGACTTAGAAGTGTGCTGGTTATCTCACTTCTAAAATTCAAAGAACAGTGTAATCCAGTCACCATTGCACTCTTTTCTTCATCAAAAATTCAAAAGCATAGATGATTCTGTTACACAGGAGGGGAGTAGAAGAGACTGGTAGAGGGTGAAATGGTGGGTTAGGGTGGAATTAAGGGTGAAATGACAGAAGGAGTGAAAGAGGGGAACCAGTCTGGCAAGGGAGGTGTTGTGGTTGGTGCGGTAAACCACATCTGTGTAGTAAACAGTGGCAAGGTCTTGCAGTGGACCAGGAGAGGGAGGTAGGACTTGTTGCTGTAAAGTATGCCAGATTGAGCTAGTTTTTATGTCTGCTTGCATACGCAGCACAAAGTGGATGTCTTACTACAGTAAGATCTTACAGAGGTATGTCACTGTTGGGTCCAATGTCGTTTAGGATTAAAGATAAAGGATGTTATGTATACTGGGGAAGGGGATGGTGTCATTATATGGGATGGGTTGTGGTTATTCATAATTACTCAAAAAGGATGGGGGGCTTGTGATAAGTTTAATCAGAGATAAAATATACCTCATTTAAATGGAATCAACAAACAGAGCAAGTGGATTATCTATAGCCATCAGATAAATGTATCGAATGGAGTCAGAAACACAAGCCGACACACAGATAAGACAAAATACTTTATTTTAAATGTTTTACTGTATTTGTGATTATATTCAGATATTTAAGACACCTTCCCACCATCCTGCCTTCTCTGGATACCCTCCACAAGTGGTCACATTCCAGCTTACCTTGATCTCCAGACTTCCCCATGGAGGCTTGTTTTGCCACCTAGGAGGAGAATGAGGTCAAGCCATGTGTTGGGTGGTGTGCTGAAGGGGCCAAAAACTTCTTCATTTCCCAATCATGAAAATTTCTCCATTATAACCCTTATTATTAATGTGTTATTTTTCACCTCTGTGCTATCTATGCCTATCAACTACACAGCAAATACAAGCAAGCAAACATTTGGTATTGGCAAATGCTTTTTGTAGTGTAAATCTATGGTTGCCTTTTTTCATTTATAGTTTGCTATTTTGGACTTGGCAGAGGCAAATGAGCTGGAGTTCACTTCCTGTGTGAACCTGGGGTGGGGGTGCATGTGGAGGTTACTAGCGAATAGTACAATAAAAAAGAAGTGACAAATGCAGGGTTTATTTTCAGAAAAAGTGACAATTGCAGTGTACAGTACAGAATGTCAGATGGTGCAAGGTACAACATTTCAAAAATTGTAAGAATTTACAATGGCAAAAAGTGGCAAATGTAGAGTATTAACACTGAATATCAGATAATGCAAGATACCAACATTTGCAAAAGTAAAAATGCTTACTGTATTAAAGGCAATAACTTGTTTAAGTAGCAGTTTACCAGTAGTGAACCTAATGACCCCACAAGGTCTTCCCTTACTTTCCTTAGAATAACAATGTGAAATGCATTTCTAAATTAAGGGTTTTAGATTTATTAAAACACAATTGCAACCAAATTTTGCAACCAGGTTGGTGGAATTAAAATATAATTCATATACAAATTTATCAAAGTATGCACGTTAAATACATATTCAATGTTCAATGAATAGTGTATAGTGCTAGTGTGTTCTTAACTTTGTTTTTTTTTTCTATTACTACCCTTGGTGGAGGAGCGAGGCACCAGTTTGGACTAGAAGAACCAAAACATTTTAACCAATTCAACTCAGGGAGAGTGTGAACTCCATCATGTAGGAGAGGAAAAAAACTAAGTACCATTCAACTTTTAGTTCTCAAGAAAGGTTTATAATTTATTTCAACTCCCCAGGTGAACCCATTTTTCGTTATTGTGGACCTTAAAAAGTGTTTTTGAAAAATCAGACTGAAATTGTTTTTCTCTAAAAAAAGTCATGAACAAGCACTTCATACAGAAGCAATGGGGTTCACAGAAGAATCTACAATAACTGTTGATTTAGATTATATTGTTAATCTTCTTACTGAACCGGAGGTTGGTGACACAACTGATAATGATGTTGCATTGGATCTTATCAGCGATAATGAACTGTGGAATTTATAAGTAGACACTAATAATTCTACATTGGTGAAAGGGGATCAAGTAACAGCCCTGAACACTGTGGAACAAAGAAAAAGCAAATTTAAAGGCAAGTCTGTATTCTGTCCAAATACCACCAATGTCTCAGTACTATCATATGAGAGAATTGTTTTGTATCTGGTGTAGGAATTACTAGCTAACTCTAGTCTCAGTAGAAGCCATAATGTTTCAGTGGCAAAAAGGGCAGCCATCAGAGAACTATCAAAAATGAGGACTAGTAATTAAGCAAGCAGATAAAGGGGGTAACTTAGTAATTATGGATAGACAACACTATGTTTTGATTATCATGCCATTATTAAATGAAATACGTAATTACAAAAAATTACCAAATGATCCAACCTTATTGTTTAATAAACAGCTTTTTCAGATTCTGAGCAATGCAGTGCTTAGTAGTAGCATAACGGAAAATGTATTACAATTTATTTGGTGCCAGCACCCCTTAATGTCTGGATTCTATGTATTATCCAAATTCATAAAAATGTGCATAACCCACCAGGCAGACTGATTGTCCCCGGCAATGAGTCTGTTACTGAAAAACTTGGTCAATATGTGGATTTTGTTTTGCTGATATGCATGATGGAACTACCACCACCTTAAAGATGCCACTGACACACTGAGGACATTTAAGAATTTTGTTTGGTCTGAGCACTATATATGGTTAGGTATAGACATATAATCTTTATGTACCTCTATCTGACATGACCTGGGGATATAGGCATGCAAGTATTTTTCAGAGAATTGTAAAGAAGCTAATAATATACCAACTGAATTTGTATTGCAAGCTTTGGAATTCATTTTAACATATGATTCCTTGGAGTTTAAAAATCAGTTTTACCTACATTTATATGGAACCACCATGACTACCTGCATGGAACCTAGTTATGCTAATTTGTTTGGGTGCTGGAGGGAGGAGATCAGAGTTTTTTCAATGCAGAAGTTAACCCCTTTTTTAAGCAAATGAAAAGTTGGAATCATTATAGCCGGACCGGTGGCGCTGAGGGCTGACGCCCTGGATGCCTATCCTCACACTACACCACTGAACTGGGTTCAGGAATGACCTCAGGTCATCAGGGTGCTAGTACAGGGGGGAGAGTGGCAGCAGGATATAGCACTATCTCTTCTCTCCCAGGAGGGAGAGTCATCCATCTACAGTCTCTCTACCACTGGATGGCAGTCTGGCGGCAGGAGCAGGTGGTAACATAGCAAATGGTAGGGTGGGGCATCCAGTAGTGTGTGAAGTGCACGTGCCTCCACATGCACACACTACACCAGGACACAGGGGGATCTGGGAGAATATGGAAAAAACACCTGCAAACTACATATAGAAAAAAGGAAGGATTGGTAATACTGTCCACAAAAACAGGACCATCCTATATGGGCATACACAGGTCAGTACAGCAGTAGCTGCAAATCATGGGTCTCATTTAAAAGAGTCATGAACATTTAAGACAAAATTGTACATAGTAGGCTAAAAATTTTAACATCAGCTACAAACATTTGGTTACCACAGCGATCAGGGGATTTTATAAGTATCAAAGGTGCAATATTTGTAGATTTGCAAGCATAGGCAAAACATTTACTCATCCCCAAAATGAACAGATAACCATAGAAGTAAGGGAGTGTATCACACATGACACCCCTTTTACTATATACGTTTTGTGGTGTCCCTGTAATTTGGTTTACTCTGGATGAACTGTTAGACCTCTGAAGCAGCACATACAGGTGCACATTAGATTGATTTCAAATAACAAGCAAGACACTCCTGTTAGCATACACTTTTCTGAGATGCATAACTGCAATCCTGAGAATATAAAGTTTATACGGATTGAACATGTTAGGAATCCAAGAAAGGAAGGTGTTATAACTAATGTTTTATTAAAGAAATAAAGTTTTTGGATTTACATGCTCAGAGGTATAAAGCCACAGGGTTTGAATGATTATTGGGATCTAAAGCCATACTTAATAGATTGAATCTGAAGTTACCCCAGTTGTTTGATTTATGGGCCTCTGACAGCAGGACTGTTTGTACCTAGCCTGTTTTTGTTTTCAAGCTTGTTAGAATAAGCTCACATATGTATATAAAGAGATATGGAAGAAAATATGTGATTTAAGTTATTATTATTACAATCTGTAAGTTAATGCTATTTTGACACAGACTATGCTGTCCTTGAAGTAGAAAGGATTTGTGCTTTATTAAGAAAATTGTTAAACATATATTCCCCTGAGCTTTGTATAAGTGAATGATAATTTATAGACATTATATTTTCAAATGCCATAACTAAAAGAATATTTATTTCTTTTCTTTTTCTAGGGACCCTCTGTCTTTCTTCTCTTCAGACTTGGAACGAGTTGTGCGCAGATCGCATCACAGCTGATCGCTGTCTTCTCAGCCAGCCAGTCTGCCTTTATTTCAACACTTTTACTGCCTTTCAGTAATAAAATAAAAATTGTGTTTAAAACACAGAAATGAGTTAGCTATAATAATAAAGATATTTGAGGAATACAAATGATGAAAAGCTGATTTATTTGTAATTTATGTTTGTTTAAAATTATTTATTTGATTATGTAACAATGGCTTTCATTGGCTGCAACTCATGGGATTTTGTAATAAATTGAAGATGATGTTCTCCCACAACCGCACCTCCTGAAGAAGAGTTATGACTCCAAGCAATGGGGCAAGGTGGTGTATGGATGCTTTTCTGTACTACTATTGATTTGCAATTAAAGCATTTGATTTATTTAAAAACAGTGTTGTGGACTTTTTCACTTTTCATGAGTACAGCGACTTTTTGGTTCTTGGATTTGGGCTGGTTGCCTTTATCTGCTTTGATCACAGTGTCTAGAGGGCTTGTGGCACTTCTTTATAGACCTTGAGGGAAAAAAAACCTGTGGAGGACATCTCTAAGGACCCATGGCTACTGGCCTACCTTTCCTCTGGGCATACTAAGAGGAGGTAATGATAGATGCTTTCTGGTTTTATTCAGGAAGATGCAATTGGTTCAGAATGAGGAGTCCAACATCAAGGCCCGGATATTCAAACTGCACCCAAAATGTGCGCAACAGCAGGAGCAAGCACAAACCAATTGAGCATATGCATAACAGGTGCAATATTCAAACATGGAGCAGAACAAATTGCGCAAGCAGACAACGTCTGAATATCACACATACTGCGCTATAGCGCAACCAGGAAGGAGAAGCTGAGCAGAAATGTTGCACTATAGCACAACCAGGGCAGCCCAGCGGAGCAGTCCAGAGGTGCCATAGCGCAAGCAGAGCCCCCCAGAGCAATGGAACTGCACATCCAGGGAGGCAGGCTGGGGCCCACCGCCAGCCATGCCACACATGGGCACAGGAACACACTGCAGAACCAACAAGACACCTGCACACCCCAAGCACAGCATCACTGGGGGTGGGACGGATGATCTACTGGCCCATGGGGCAAGCCAACAAAGCACAGCAGAGCCATGACACCCCAGCACAACCACTGGCAGGCTGAGAGTGCCACACACAGGGGGTTGACAACCACAGTGCACATCAGCCCCCCATACGCACAGCACACCCTGCACCGTGACCCCAAGACACCACCCATGTGCAGTGACTGGCACTGCAGGAAACCATGCATCCCCCCCAGCACACATCAACCCCGTGCAGTAGAGAAGCATACAAGCCAGACACACCCTGTGCACCCAGCAGTGGGTGGCAGCAGATGGCAAGAGCAACAGAAAGTCACTGCCATGCTGGAGATACCTCCCCATGCACACACACGCACACACACACACACACACACACACATACACACATACCCAGGACCATACCACCCCAGATGGCATGTACACCACTGCAACTGAGCAACCATAGCCAGTTGCAAATCAGAGACCAACACAGTATTCATATCAAAATATAAATGTATTCTCAAAGAGTAAAGTACAAAACAATAAACCAGAACTATTTACAAGGGGGGGGATGGTACAAGGTAGGGGTGGGCAATGGGTTGAGATGAACAACTAGAGAGGGGAAGGCAGGGTGGTAGGGATGGATGAAGTGGGAAGGGTAATGTGGCCTAAGGCCCAGCAGGCTGGTCGTCCTGTGCCCGGTGCTGCTGTTCTCTGCGATGCCTCCTCCGCAGGCCATGTCTCCGGATGTCATTCAGGATGGCCTGGTTATCTAGGGACACTTGTGTTAGGCCACGTATGTCCCGATGGATCTTCCTGAGAACTGTGAGGCCTAGGAAAATGGGAACACAGTCAATAGCTGTGACTGACCACAACCCTGAACACCACCCAACCTGCAAGCCATATAGCCCAATGTCCCACACCTGTGATGGCATGCACCCACCCACAGTGAACATGCACATGGCCATCACAAACAGGCGGCACCAGCTATGTGCACCACTGCACACACACACTGCCCATGTCCATCACAGCACAAACAAGGCTGTCAAGTGACTGGCAATGTGGTGCGATGCCAGTTACACAGCTATGTGCCCAGTGCATGCATGGACCACCAGTGACGCATACACAGACGTGCTGTGATACTGGACAGTGATGCATGTCACCTGTGTCATGCATACATACATAGATACATAGACAGTGTTGGCAGATAAGGGCCTATGGCCCACCCCGTCTGCCCATTTGAGCTTGTAAGTTCACTTTGTTTTCCTATAAGTCTGTTGCACCTTACCCCTGACCTCCAGAATTCCTTTATGTCTATCCGTGCATTCTTAAATCCGTGATTGTTTCAGCCCCACCACTTCCTCTGGCAGGGTGTTCCACTTGTCCACCACCCATTCTGTGAAGAAATTCTTTCTCATGTTTCCTCTGAATCGTCCTCCCTCCAACTTCATCCCATGCCCTCTAGTCCTGGCACATCTTTTTCGCTTAAAAATAGTGTTTTCCTGCACCCTGTTCCTCCCTGTAAGATACTTGTATGTCTCTATCATATCCCCTCTCTCCCTCCTCTCCTCCAGGGAGTACATGTTCAGTTCCTTCAACCTGTCTTCATAGGACTTGTGATGCAATCCATGCACCATCTTTGTTGCCCTCCTCTGAACCTTATCTACCCATTCTATGTCCTTACATAGGTATGGTCTCCAGAACTGTACACTGTACTTCAGGTGGGGCCTCACTAGTGTCTTGTATAGTGGAATTATGACCTCCCCTTTCCTGCATGGTTGTGTTGTGCATGGCTGGTGGTCTTGCCCCCCCAGCATGCAATAGCATCCATGAAGTAATTATACTCACACTCCTCAAGCAACTGGGTCTGCCGCTGCTGCTGCTGCTGGGGCGCAACACCCACCGGCACCGGGGCCCTGGCACGGCCCTCCTCACCCCGTGCCTGCATCCTCACATCCCGGCCTGTGGGAGACATATGTTGAGACAAACATCAGTGTGACTCCAAAGCAGACTGCCCCCTGCCCCAGTGAGAGTGCCTGCCCACACAGCCAGACCCATGCATCTCACACCTGCACACACTGACACAGCCAACCATGGCAGAGCCATCACCTATGCACAGCCACCAAAACACACTCACACCCCTACAGAGAATACAGGTGCATAGATGGTACACCCACCTGGCATAGGCACCATGCCCCTCCTGGCACGTGACCGCAGCTGATCCAGAAGATCAGGATCCCTCCGGTGGAGGTCACTGTACCGGTGCTGGCACTGCTCAGCTGACCGGCACCATCCAGTGACCCCCACCAGGTCAGTGGCCACTTGCTGCCACACCTGCGTCCTGGCAATGGTGAGGGTCACCTCACCATAAAGTGCCCCATAGTGAGGCTCCACTAGGGCCACCAAGTTGGCCACTTCTACAGGGCTCCACTGCACTGCTCTTCTGCGAGCCATGGTATCAACTTTACAGCAGGCAATATGGCGCCCCACTGCGCCGTAACCCCACGTGGAGATGTTGCGCAATAGACCACCACAGGTTCCAATCACGCTGTTCGAACAGCGCCATCACTTCACATAGCATTGTCAGCAGACAGCGCAATAGGGCCGTACACATGGCAGCCGAACAAGGCCAGGGGGCAAAGGTCGGGCACCAGGTCATGGGCAATGACACAAGGCCATGCACAGCGCCATCTGATGTATACGCATCCTGCGTGACCGACCAGCTGCATACCAGTGCCACAGTGGACTATTGCACAGTAGTGCCACAGCGCCATATAGTGCCCAGTGCTCTAGCACCACTGGCACAATGGTGGCCAGGGCCTGAATTGCCGATCGTGCACAGCACATCAGCAGCGCGGCAGATGCCTGCGTAAGCTATCTGGGCATGCGCAATGCAGTGTACCACACAGTCACAGATCTGCGCCATTGGCTCAGCCGACTCAACCGTATTGCGCAAAGTGCAAATTCGTGATATTCAGCCGACACATGCAAATCATCTGATCAGCCATTCAAAGGCGCAGTGGCGCGATTTGCATGTCATTATAGTTGCTCCACTCCTAATTTGCATGCATTGCGCTATAAATGTGCGACATTGGGCTGCGCTGGCCAGATTCGGTTACTGCAGGTGAGAGGTGAGTTGCATGCTGTGTGATGTTCTGGACAATGGTCATGGGAAAATGCTGTAGACTGCACAGTGACAGGTGTCCACTTCCCCCCATACAGATCTCCATGACCAAGCAGAGCCAAGGTGAGGGTGAGGATGGTGGGCGTAGGAGGAGGCCCAACTTTACCCCAGCAGAGACAGAGGCCCTCTTCCAGGCCTACCTGGATGAGGAGCCAGTACTGAGTGGACGGAGGGGCACCCCTCAGTCCCGTGCGGCTGCATGGGAGGGGGTAGCTCGGGCCGTGAACCTGCATGGAAGCCACCAGTGCTCCCGTGCAGGAATGCAAGAAGAAGAAGATGGGGACAGACCGCAGGAGGTTGAAGGAGAAGGTGGCAGCCTTCAGGGCGGCAGGTGCTGGCACTGGCGGGGGCCAGCCAGTGGTGTTGGAGCTGACTCCAGCTGAGGAGACACTGGTTGCATCAATGCAGTGGAGTGCTATTGAGGGCGTACCAGGAGGTGGATTCCAGACAGGTGGAAGCCCATCACTGCACGGTATGACATGGTGGTGGTGTTGGGGGGGGGGAAGGTTGTTCACATGCACTCACATGTACTCTCTTTCTGTTACAGATCCTGTTCATCTTCAGGAGACAGTGGTGGTGGGTCCAGGCAGTGATGATGACCTGCTGGACATGGAGGAGGGTCCATCCACCTCTGTCACCAGCCAGCAGGCACTGCAGCAGCATGCACGCTGGGCCGCCAACTCTGGTGTTGGTGATTCGGGTGCGGGGGGTGCACAGCCTGTGTCTCAGCAGTCTGGCATGCAAGCATGCCAGCATGCTGTGACTATGGCTGTAGCATGTACCTGCACCATTGATGACGCAAGGACTGCAATGGGCAGTGATAGGTGTGTGTCCCATGACAGACACACAGCAGGCCAGCACGTGCCCCTGGGCCTTTCTGGTTCCAACTTGTGTACCAGCATGCTGGCACAGTCCCAGGCTGTGCCTGTCAGCACCAGTGGGGCAGCACCGGTGGCTGTGCAGGTGTCTGGCACTGTTGCTGCCACAGCGGTGGAACGAGTGGACCCTGGGGCACAGCGGTTGGAGGGGCAGCAGCAGCAGTCACCCACCAGGTCTGGGGGTACAGTGTCAAGCACTGGCACATGTCCGCTGCCCTTTGATCCACCCATTCCTGGTCCTGGCGAACAGCGCCCACCCTCAAGGGGTGTTGTGCATCAGGACCTTCCACACCCTGGGGGACAGGATGCCGTTGGGGCACAGTACCCATTGGATGAGCAACACCGACTGCTGCAGGAATCAGTACAGCTGCAGAGGCGGGTTGCAATGTCCGTGGAGGCACTGTCTGTGGCTGTGGAGCGGCACAGCAGGGGTGCTCTGGACCGTCAGAGCTGGTTCGTATGTGGACGGATGTGACTGCCGCCATTGACAGGCTGACCCAGGCAGTGGTCTCTGTCGTGGACGCATTAGGCACACAGTCAGGTGCCCTGCACCACACCCCAACACAGTTCACTCTCCACTCCCTGCTCCTCGCATCGCAGCACACCAGGCCTGTCGATGCCGGGTTCTGCTGTGGCTATCCCGAGCACCCCTGGTGCAGGTTTGTTTGGCATGCTGCAGACCCCTGTGCGGGCAAGGTCACGTTCGCACAGTGGGACCCCTGGTGGTCCAACAGTGCCACCCCATGTGGCCCCTGCCCAGCCTGCCAGTGCTGTTGGGTCATGGTGGGGCCGCCCATGCATCCGCGGTGGCCGTGGGACAGTGCTACATGACTGACCTGTCTCCCAGTGCAGGCCCTGTCTGGTGCTGCCCTGTGTGCAATGTGTGTCATGGTGGGCAATGCACTGCTGGGTGCTCTGCTCACCACGCCGACACACGGACCACCTGCACACCCTCCCAACTGCTGTCCACAGGTGCGTGTGCATGATGATGCCTGCATTGTACTGTACACCAAGGTGCAAAGGTGACCAGCATCTGACACATGTACTTGGACAGTACAGGTGGTGGGGGTGGTCAGTGGTGCTGTGTGTTAGCAATGTTGGTTCTGCTGTGCTGTGCATCTACCCATGTATGCTCTGTGCCTGGTGTGTGTGTGTCCATATGAGTGCTCACCCCTCCCTGATGGTGTGTTTGTATGCCTGGACCCTTCCCTGCTGGCTCATGCACCCCTGTGTGTTACCCTGTGTGCCTGTGGTTTGGCGATGGACAGTGTTGGTTGCACATGTCCCCTTGACTTACCTGTGTTCTGCATAGTGCTCCTCTGTGATGGTGTCCCGGTGCAGCTGGGCCTCCCGGATCAGTCGGGGTCCCGCCGTCCTAGGGGCTGCTCATCACCATCAACACCGGCGCCACTGGCGTCCCCATCGCTGTCCCCCTCTTCAACCTGTACGGCTATCCCATAGTCTTTGGCCATGTTGTGCAGGATGCAACAGGCCAGGAATATCCCACAGGCCTTTTGGGGGCTGTACTGTAGGGCACCACCGGAGGTGTCTAGGCATCAGAAGCGTGCCTTGAGCATCCCAAACACCAGCTCTATGATGTTGCATGTGGAAACATGTGCCTCATTATAGCGTTGCTGCAATGGGGTCATGGGGTGCCGGTACGGTGTGAGCAGCCAGGGATGGAGTTGGTATCCGCTGTCACCTGTGTGGAGATAGTGGAGATCAGTCTCATGTTCAGGTCCATATTGCCCATATCCCTGTGTGCCACTACCATGGCACCTGTGGCATTCCCACCCTTGCCCGAGTTTGCATTCCATACATGTGTACTCACCCACTAGATGTCCTGTGGGGATGTCCCCACTCTTGAATCGATGGCACAGTGCAGACTGATACCATATGAAGGCATCATGTGTTCTGCCAGGGTGTGTGGCACAGACATTGATTATGCGCCCAGTGGCATCACACACCACTTGGCAGTTGACACTGGAGAAGCCCTTTCTGTGCCTATATGCGACCCCATCGGGGCCAGGTGGCATGCGAATGGCCACATGGGTGCAGTCTATGGCCCTTAGCATGCCAGGCATATGTGCTACCCTGTGGAACTCCTGCATGTTTGCTGTATGCTCTGCCGCGGTGCTGGGGAAATGGATGCACTCCGCAGCATGTGGCAGCAGTGCACTGAGGAATTGGGTGAGGATGCGTGATGTGGCCGACTGTGTGATGCCTGTGGTGTCCCCTGTTGGCCTCTGGAAGGTGCCCGTGGTGAGCAGGCACATGCAGGCTGTCACCTTGGTCTCCACCGACAGAGCTTGACTCCGTCGTGAGGGTGCCTGCATCACATCACTGCACAGCTCACAGAGCCATCTCAGTATTGCCCTGTTTAGGTGGTACCGGCCCACGATCTCTACATCTGTGTACAGCTCAAAGCTGATGCGGCACGGTACTGCCTGTTGGGTGACACCGCCGACGGGCCCTTCCACGGCCACGCCCCTGCAGCATGCTTTCTCACCCCCCTCATTACAGCTTTCATGTGGAAGCTGGCACTGTCCATCTCCCTGGCTTCTGACCCCCCCTGGCTGGTGTTGCTGTGTTACCCCCGCTGTCCTCACTGCTACTTCCACTGCACCGGGCACTCCCTGCTGGCCTCTACAGCCTATGGCCCATGCTTGCCTTGCCTGCCCTAGCCTGTCTGTGTCTGTCTGTCTGTGTCTCTCTCTCTCTCTCTCTCTCCCCCACTTGGCAGCCTTGTAGTGTTCTTGCGCTGCTTCCTTGAGCCTTTCTATTTTGGCTCATTTCTGCTAGTGCACAATTTCTGGCTGTGCCGCTATTGCGCATTGCGCAAGTCTTTGAATATCGCATTGTGCTCTTTATGCATGGATCCACCTCCTTCGGTTGCGCATGCCTTCATTTTCATTGCGCTGCTGCTCAGCATGTTTTGTGGCTTACTGCCTCCTTCTGAATATCGCAAATGGCACTATTTTTGACTTCCATGGACAAGAACCCTGTTACAGTGGCACAACCCTTTTGAATATCCAGGCCCAAGAGTCTAGTTATTAGGAGTAGGATGATCAATGATGAAGATGCTTGAATTGAAGAAATGACTTGAGAATGCAGAGGTTAGTCTAAGCCATTGCAGAATAGTTCTTGGATGCTTGATGAACCATATGAAATATACTATTGATGATTTAGAAATTGAGAGACTTATAGGTCATGAAATGCATGGTTGATTGAAAAAGCTACTGGCATGAGAGTTGAGAAGCAAGTATGAATTTGGAACTCTTTTGCAGCCTGACAGTTTTTAAAGTGATGGTACCAGGATGAAAATCATCTACTAGTTCTTGAATGGTTAGTCTGACAATTTCACAGACTATGCTTATGCAATATATATGTCCCCAAGATGTGGAATTCTGGCCAGGTAATGAAGAAGCAACATGGTACCTTAGTCTTATAGAGAAAAGTCCATCCAGGAATTAATTTGGACCTTTGGCAGCCATGAGTTGACTAGGACAGGAGACTTGAGTTTGGAGAAATATTGTTTTATGGTCTCAAGAGATATTTCCAAGGTTCAATGGTAGACATGCAAATATGCAATCAATGGTGGTTAAGCTCCTAAGACTGATGGAAAGGCATGGAAGTGGTAGTACGAGTTGCACATAGAGGTGCAATTTGTTCTGAGACCTTAAGGTAGAATGCATGTATGATAGTGGAAGAGCTCCTATGGCTTGCATGGATGGCATGAATGAGAGAAACCTCTGTATAGTAATGAAATGGATGACTTGAAGCAGGTGCTAGAGCTTCAGCTTTCTGATGATCATAGAAAGTCATGCTGAAATTGGTGATTCAAGAAAAATACATCACTTAGACTGAAGAAGGCGGATGTAAAAGAGTCCTGGAAGGAATTGAGATGTGACAGCTGATTGGCAGGAAATAATAAGTATAAACCATGATAGAATGGACAATAATGGCCTGGCCTTGTTGATAATGTCCATTGGCAGGTGCTTGAAAGAAAAACTGGATCAAGGCAGCTGAACAGGGACAATTTGTTGAAACGCGATAAAAAATCTCAAAGGACAAGGAAACCTGGGAGCCAGGAGCAGATCTTCAGGAATGCTTGAATAGCAGAAAATCCATAGATTACAGATGTGGCAGTACATCCAGGAGTGTGAGACAGGAGATGGTTTCTTAATATGTAAAACATGTGATTCAGAAGCAGGACAATGAGAATAAAGTAAATTATGTGGTTCAGGAAGGAACACTTTCTGATGAATAAATCTATCATATGCATTGTCATGATAACTGCGAATAAGAATGGGCCAGGCTCAACTTTTGAATAATGTGAATCTATGAGTTTGTGTGATCGATAAGTCTGCCTCATAATGCAAGTCCGGAGAATGGCATGAGGAAGTAATCATCCAGATCTTAGAGGACGGGAGCAGGAATTACTCCAACCAATGGAATGCTTATAGGCAGCTCATTCTGTATTATATGGCATCAGCTCATGCAGTTGCAGAAGTACTGTAGAGGACTGATGATAATCAATGAATTGTGTTCTTCAATCAAAGCTCAGATATATGAATAAGAGTCCAGAATATCTTGATGGTGGATGCAAGGATATCCTGTATAAACAACGCCTTCCTTTAGCCTGTGTTATTTACTAGTTACCTGCAGCAGCTTCAAAGGGTAACATGTGGTTAGGAGAACCATGGACAAGACAAGATAAATGGGAAGATTACTTGATTTTCATGACTAATGTCCTTGATGCGATAATCCAGGATAATTTTGCTTCTGCACAGTTGATTTCTTGAACTAGATGGGTATGATGATTGTGAGCATTAGCATAGTTTTGTGGCTGATAGATGGGAGGTCCTGAGAAATTACAAGCTAGAAGTTGAAGTAAGGTAGAGGAAGGCAGCTTTGAATGAAGCAATATGAGATTGTAGTTCTGACATGGATGGCATGAGCTGATGAATGCATTCTTAATTTTTAGATAGACAGCAGGATTTAGTTGGGCTACATGTAGAATCTCTGGTGGGCTATAATTTGGCAGTTATAAGTAATAGGATAGTTACTGGTGCTGAGTAGAAGCTGAAGACAGGATAACATGATTTTCAGATGAGACATGAAGCAAGAAACAGAACAGACAGGGATGGAGTAAAAGATGTAACAGTCTCCAGATACGAATGAGTGATGGAAGAAGTTTGAGGGGAATTCTGAGGACCATCTTCTAATCTGAAGATGGAAAGTACTGGCAGGAGTCAAGCCCTGAGAGGAAACAAGTTGAGTAATTCCTTGAATATGAAAGGAGAAGGGGTCTGATATGTTACTAGTTGATCAAGGTGCAGACTGTCATCACTGGTGGACAAAAGCAAGCCTCGAGATGTGGTGAGTTGAATGACCTAACGAATAAGAAGGAGTTCAATAAGTTGCTGATTGTTTGGAGATGCAGACTCCCACCTGTGGCAGACAAGGTCAAATCCTGAGGTGGGACATGTTAAATAATTGCTTGAATATGAGTGAGAGTTTGAGAAGTTGCTGATTGATAGAAGGTGCAACCTTTCACCTCTGGCAGGTGAAGTTGAGCCCTGAGATGAGATGAGTTCAATAATGACTTAAATATGAAAAGAAATGAGTTCAAAATGTTGCTGATTGCTTGAAGGAGCAGATTACCACATCTGATAGCTGAAGCCAAGCCCTGGAATGTGACTAAGAATGCTTGAATGAAAAATGAGCAGTGAGTTTGACATGCTGCTTGTTGATCAAAGGGTGCAGATTACTGCTTTGTAGATGAGTCAGCTTCACTGATGAGTAGAATGATTGCTTTCATTCAGATTCAAAGTAAGTTCGATATGATAGTGGATAATTGAAGGATGCATACTCCCACCCCTGGTTGAAGAAGTAGAACATGACCTCCACTCATAATCCCCTGGGAGATCAAGTTAGGGAGACAGAGTCTGGAAAAACTGCTTAAATTCAAATCATTTGAAGGATATTGGAGAGTCTGGGAAGTGAGAGTGAAGCATAGCTGTCAGATAGAATGCAGGCTGCAATTTCTGGCAGACAAAGTTGATACCTGCCATTGCTTGAATACCTCTTGGAGGAACTAGATAGGGAGACGGAGAATGGAGTGCAGTGGATGAGGGCTGTGGAGGAACAGGAGAGAGCAGCCTATTAAGGAGACAACAACAAGGCAGACAAGAGGTATGAGGCCAGAAAACAACAACAGTAGCGTGAGAAGACTATGGAGGTGTAGAAGAGAGAGAATGATAGTTATAGGAAGCATAGTGGGTGGGATATTCAAAAGGGTTGCGCAATGCGCAAGTCCGAAAATGTGCCATTCTGCGATATTCAGCAGGAGGCAGTTGTGCCACTGAAAACATGCTGAGCAACAGCACAATGCTAATTAAGGCATGTGCAACCGAAGGGGGTGGAACCATGCATAAAGTGCGCAATGTGATATTCAAAGGCTTGCGCAATGCGCAACAGTGGATCAGGCGGAAGTTGCACCATAGCGGAAATGAGCCAAAATAAAAAGGCTCAAGGAAGAGGCGCAAGAACTCTACAGAGAAGCCACATGAGGCAGGGAGACAGACAAGGCCAGAGGGAGAAAGAGTGCAGGCCAGGGAGAGCAGAGGACAGAATAGGGGCAAGGGAAGGTGTATGGGGCCACAGAGTGCAGAGGCCAGTAGGTGTACCCAGTGCAGTGGAGGTAGCAGTCAGGTCAGCGGGGGGAACAGAGCAACAACAGCTGGGGGGGAACACAAGCCAGGGACATGGACAGTGCCAGCTTCCACATGGAAGCTGTAATGAGGGGGGTGAGAAGGCATGCTGCAGGGGGACGTGGCCGTGGAAGGGCCCGTCGACGGTATGCCCCCAACAGGCAGTACAGAGCCCGCATCAGCTTTGAGCTGTACTCAGATGTCGAGATTGTGGTCCAGTACCACCTGAACAGGGCAATACTGAGGCAGCTCTGTGAGCTGTGCAGTGATGTAATGCAGACACCCTCACGACAGAATAACGCTCTGTCAGTGGAGACAAAGGTAACAGCCTGCATGTGCTTGCTCCCCACGGGTACCTTCCAGAGATGAACAGGGGACACCACAGGCATAACACAGTCAGCCACATCATGCATCCTCACCCAATTCCTCAGCGCACTGCTGCCACATGCTGTGGAGTACATCCATTTCCCCAGCACCGCAGCGGAGCACACAGCAAACATACAGGAGTTCCACAGGGTAGCACGTATGCCTGGCATGCTAGGGATGATAGACTGCACCCATGTGGCCATTCGCATGCCACCTGGCCCCGATGGGGCTGCCTATAGGAATCAGAAGGGATATGCCAGTGTCAACTGCCAGGTGGTGTGTGATGCCAGTGGGCGCATCACCAATGTCTCTGCCACGCACCCTGGCAGAGCACATGATTCATTCATATGGTACCAGTCAGCACTGTGCCATCGATTCGAGAATGGGGACATCCCCACAGGACATCTAGTGGGTGAGTATGCATGTAAGACTGGCAAATCGGGGGCAAGGGTGGGTAAGCCACAGATGCCATGGATGTGGCACACAGGGTTGAGGCAATATGAGCCTGAACAAGACACTAAGCTCCACTATCTCCACACAGGTGACAGTGGATACCCACTCTGTCCCTGGCTGCTCACACCCTACCAGCGGCCCACGACCCCATCACAGCAACACTTCAATGAGGCACACGCCGCCACATGCAACATCATTGAGCAGGTGTTTGGGATGCTGAAGGCGTGCTTCCGATGCCTAGACACCTCCGGCGGTGCCCTACAGTATAGCCCCTCAAAGGCCTGTGGGATATTCCTGGCCTGCTGTATCCTGCACAAAATAGCCAAAGACTGTGGGATAGCCGTACAGGTCGAAGAAGGGGACAGTGATGGGGACGACGGTGACGCCGGTGATGATGGGGATGGGCAGCCCCCCATTGGATGATGTGATCCCAGACTGATCCGGCTGGCCCAGCTGCACCGGGACACCATCACAGAAGACCACTTCACCCAACACAGGTAAGTCATAGGGCCATGTGCGACCAACAGTGGCTAGAGCACAACCCACATACACAAAGGGAAACACACCGGGGTGCATGATGGCAGGGGAAGTGGCAGGGCACAGAAGCACACACATACAACCAGGGAGGGGTGAACAGTAACACGCCACATGGACAGACAGACAGACACACACACACACACAATAGGCACAAAGTGCACAGGGGTCAGGTGCACAACAGAGCAGTAACACAGACACTAAAAACACACATGTCCACAGGCAACCATGTCCACTTACTGTCCATGTACGTGTGTCAGATGCTGGGCATCTTGGCACTTTGGAGTACAGTGCAATGCAGGCATCATCATGCACATGCACCTGTGGACAGCAGTCAGGAGGGTGTGCAGGTGGTCCGTGTGTCTGCGTGTAGGGCAGGGCACCCACCCACCAAAACACACATTGCACAGAGGGCAGCACCAGACAGGGCCCGCACTGGGAGACAGCTCAATCTTGCGGCACAGTTCCACGGCCACCTCGGATGCATGGGCAGCCCCAACGAGACCCAGCAGCACTGGCAGGCTGACCACAGGCCTCATGGGGTGGCACTGATGGACCACCAGGGGTTCCACTGCAGGAATGTGACCTTGCCCACACAGGGGTCTGCAGCACACCGAACATACCTGCACCAAGGGTGCTCGGGATGCCCACAGCTGAACCGTGCATTGACAGGGTGGGTGTCGCATGACTCCAGGAATGGGGAGTGGATAGCATACTGCGCAGTGGGAGCAGCACGGGGGCACCTGACTGTGTGCCCATTGTGGCCACGAGAGTGACCAATGCCTGTGTCAGCCTGTCAGTGGCAGAGGTCAAATCCATCCGCAAATGGTCAATCCATGACAGAATCCTCTTGTTGTCCCTGCTGTGCCACTCCAGAGCCACACACAGTGCCTCCATGGACATTGCAACCCACATCTGCTGCTGTACTCATGCCTGCAGCAGGCGGGTGTGCTCATCAAAGAGGTTGTCTGTCACATCAGCAACCTGTCCTTCAGGGTATGGAAGGGCCTGATGTACAGCACCCCTTGAGGGTGGGTGCTGCTCACCAGGACCAGGTATGGGTAAGTCTACAGGCAGTGCACCTACATCACTGCTGAGCCCTGTACCCCCAGTCCCAGTGGGTGACTGCTGCTGCTGCCCCTTCACCTGCTGTGCCCAAGGGATCAGTTGTTCCACTACTGTGGCCGCAACAGTGCCAGTGACCTGCACAGCCACCGGTGCTACCCCAACGGTGCTGACAGGCACAGCCTCGGACTGTGCTGATGTGCTGGCACACATGTTGGAACCAACTAGGTCCATGAACGTGAGCTGTCCTGCTGTGTGTCCATTCTGTGACACACACATGTCAATGCCCATAGTGGTCGGTGCATCATCAATGGTGCAGGTCTGTGCCACAGCCACAGCCACAGCGTGCTGGCATGCTTGCGTGCCAGACCACTGAGATACAGGAAGGGCACCCTCACACCTGTCTCAAAGACATCAGTGATGGTAGCCAGGCGTGCACACTGATGCAGTGCATGCTGGCAACCTGCGGAGGTGGATGGTCCCTCCTTCAGCTCCGGATGGCTGTCCACAGTGGACAGGCCCTCCACCGCTGATTCCTGCAGATGCACAGGATCTGTAACAGAAAGGAAGGACACGTTAGTGCATGTGATCTACCTCCCCCCCCGACCGTGACATACCATGCAGTGATGGGCTACCACCTGTCTGGAAGCCACCTCCAGGAACGCCCTCAATGGCACTGCGCTGCATGCTTGCAGTGAGCTTGTCCTCTGCCGGAGTCAGCTGCACCACCTCCGGCTGGCACCCACCTGTTGCAGCACGTGCCGCCCTGATGGCTGCCACCTTCTCCTTCACCCTCCTCCTGTCGGTTCCCATCTTCTTTTTTACACTCCTGCATAGAGCGCTGGTGGCTGCCGTGCAGGTTGACAGCACATGCCACCCCCTCCCATGCAGCAGCATGGGCCTGAGGTGTGCCCCGCCATCCACTGAGAAGTGACTCTTCATCCCGGTAGGCCTCGAACAGTGCCTCCATCTCAGCCTTCGTAAAGTTAGGCCTCCTCTTCGACCCACCATCATCCTCCTCACCCAGTCCTTGCTCGGTCATTTCACAGCCTGTATGGGTGAGAGTGGTCACCTGTGACTATGCAGTACACAGCAATTCCCTGAGGCCATAGTCCAGAACATCACAATGCATGCAACTCATCTATCAACTGCAGTAACCCGAATATGGCCACTGCAGAACAGTGTTGCATATTTATAGCGCAATCCATGCAAATTAGGTCTGGAGCAACTTTAATGAGATGCAAATCATGCTGCTGCACCATTGAATGGCTGATTGGATGATTTGCATATGACGGCTGAATATCGCGCTTTTGCGCTTTGCGCAATTCGGTTGAATTGGCTGAGCCAATGGTGCAGTTCTGTGACTGCGTAGTACACCGCACTACGCATGCCCAGGTAGCTTACGCAGGTGTCTGCTGCACTGATGACATGCTGTGCGTGATAGGCAATTCAGGGCATGGCCACCATTGTGCCAGTGGTGCTACAGTGACGATCACTACATGGCGCTGTGGCACAACTGTGCAATAGTTCGCTGTGGCAATGGCACACAGGCGACCAATCATGCTGGATGCATAGACGTCCGATGGTGCTGTGCATGACCATTGCGCCAGAGACCCATGACCCTGTGCCCGACCTTTGCCCCCTTGACACTGTACGTATGGCATGTCTGCAGCTCTATCGTGCTGTTCGGTGACAGCGCGATAGGAACTGGCGGCGCTGTACTGACAGCACGATAGGGAATAGCAGCATTGTATTGTGCAACAATTCCATGTGGGGTTGCCGCACTACGGAGCACCATATTACCTACTATACGTCCAGGGATGGCATGCAGAAGAGCCCCCCAGTGGAGTGCCCTCAAGCTGGTGAACTTGGTGGCCGTAGTGGAGCCTCACTATGGCCCACTGTTTGGAGAGGATCCCCTAGACAGGGCCAGGACACAAGTGTGGCAACAGCTGGCCACTGAGCTGGAGGCAGCCACTGGCCGACGGACGTCCGCGGAACAGTGCAGGCACCGCTATGGGGACCTGCGGAGGAGGGAGCCTGCACTACTGGCATGTCTGCAGTCGCATGCAAGGAGGGGCGTGGTGCCTCGGCCAGGTGGGTGATCCGTCCATGCACCTGTATGGTCCATATGGGTAACACTGTCTATTGTGTCCAGCACATGGGGGAGGGTTGGTCTAGGGTTGGCTGTGGCAGTGTTAACAGGATATGTGATGTATGGGTCTGGCTGGGTGGGCGGGAACACTCATTGGGGCAGGAGGAATATGCTTTGGGATTGCACTGATGTGTTTCTCACCTTTTGTTTCCCACAGGCATGGCGGAGTGGAGGAGGGCCAGGGCTGAAGAGCAGGGAGTGGTGCCAGCAGTGCCCGAGCATGGTGGTGGTGGTGAACCACGACAGCAGCAGCAGCCCGATGAGGGTGAGTGCCATGACATCATGATTGCTATAGCATGCTGTGTGACAGGGTGGGGGGCAGGGCATGGCCACCATCCATGGACACCACTGCCATACACGTGACATGTGACAGTCAGCACTGTCCAGTGGCACTGCATATCTGGGAGTGCATCAATGGTGGTCCATGGGTGCACTGGGCACATGGCTGTGGCACTGCCTGCCCACTGCGTAGCCACGTTACTGTACGGCCTTGGTTGTGCTGTGCTGGACATGGACGGTGTGTGTGTGTAGTGGTACACATGGCTGTTGCTTCCTGGTTGGGCATGTCTTGTGCACACGGTCACTGTAGGTGAGTGCAGTCCATTACAGGAGTGGGACTTGGCTGTATGCCATGCATGATGGGTGGGCTTCAGGGATATGGACAGTCACACCCATTGACTCTGATCCCTTGTCCTAGGTGTCCAGATACTACGCCAGATAGAGAGGTCCATGCAGCAGCTGTTGCAGGTGGCAATGGACTCGCTCGTCGTCCTGCAGGACCTACAACAGCATGGGATGCGACGAAGAAGGAGACCCCCGGGACCAGCACCAGGCAGCAGGGGAGCAAGCTGGCAGACAGTAGCTGCCCATCACCTCCTCCCTTTACCTATCCTTCACACCCTGCCTTCCCTCTCCCAGTTGTTCACCCCTGCCCCTTACCTTGTACCCATACCTCCACCCTGTTTTGTACATTTGTAAATAGTTCTTGTTGTTGTTCTTCTTGTTATTGTTGTTCTTGTTGTAATACAGATATTTTGATATGAATACTGTGGTGGTCTCTGATTTGCAGCTGGCTATAGGTGCTCAGTTCCAGTGGTGTGCATGGCATCTGGGGTGGTATAGTCATGGGTGTGTGTGTGTGTGCATGGGGAGGTGTCTCTGGTGTGGGAGTGGCTTTCAGTCAGTATCTGTGGTGTGTGTTGTTCCCTGTGCATTGCATTGCTGTGTGAAGTGTTCCATGGTGCCTGCTCTGTGCCCATTGTGCCCCTGTCAAGCTGCCTTTGGCCTATGCAGCTGACACCCTTGCATGTCTGCGACCTGCCAGATCTGCTGCCTTGTCAGTGGGTGCTGTCCCTGCAGGTCATTCACTGTGACCGTCACTATGCTGGGTTGCCACCTGTCACTGGTGGGGTGCTTGTTTGCCTCGGGTGACACTGTGGCCTGCCTCCCACAGTTGCTGTCCCACCTCCATGCTGTGTCTTGTGTGTGTTGCAGGGGCAGTGCAGCACTGTCTGTCACTTGTGCTACAAGCATATGCTGGTGGCATACAGGGCCACAGTACATGCACAGGGTGGGTGTCACCCCTGTGCCATGGTGGACTGCAGGCTGTGTGTGCACAGTTTACATGTGCCCACACTGGTGGCTGGGTTGCCACACTACTGCGTCCCTGTGTTGGTGTCCCCAAGGGTATGGGTGTGTGTTTGCCCCTGCACTGTGTTGCATCTGGTGCAATGCATGCTTCCACGCACCACTGTGGGTGTCTGTGCTGGCTGCTGTGGCTCATGGTGAGTCGCGCTGTGACACCTGTCTACTGTGCAGGGTGCTGTGTCAATGGCAGTGGTGTCAGGGGCACGCCCTTTCCCGTGTGGGGTACCACTTGTGGCGACACATGTTCGGTGTCTCAGCTGTGCCTCAGGGGGGGTTGTGCGTGTTGGCACTGTGTCTGCTGTTGTTGCATTGCTGTGTGCTGCCACCCACTGCTGGAGGCTCATGGTTGGTCTGGCTTGTATGGTTCTGTGGTACATGGGGTTGCAGTGTGACGGGGGGGTTGCATGGGAATTTCTGCAGTGATGGTCACTGCTCTTGGGGGGTGTCTTGGGGTCACAGTGCAGGGTGTGCTGTGCACAAGGGGGGGCTGCTGTACACTGGGGTGGTCCGCCCCCCTTGTGTGGCAGTCTCAGCTTGCTGGTGGGTGTACTGGGGCAACATGGCCCAGCTGTGCTTTGTTTGCTTGTCCCCATGGGCCAGTGGATATTCTGTCCCTCCCCCAGTTATGCTGTGCTTGGGGTGCGGGGGTGCATTGTCAGTTCTGCAGTGTGTTCCTGTGCCCATCTGTGGCATGGGTGGTGGGCCCCTGCCTACCTCCCTGGTTGTGCAGTTCCATTGCTCTGCTGCTGGGGGCTCCCTGCTTGCACTATGGTGCCTCTGGACTGCTCAGCTGGGCTGCCCTTGTTGCGCTATAGCGCATCGTATCTGCTCAGCTTCCCCTTCCTGGTTGCGCTATGGCACAGGTTGTGCGATATTCAGACGTTGGCTGGTTGCGCAATTTGGCTTGTTCCATGTTTGAATATCACGTCTATTGCGCATGTGCGCAATGGACTTGTGCTTGCTCCTGCTAGTGCGCACATTTTGGGCGCAGTTTAAATATCCCACCCAGTGTGACTAAGGTGGCATGACTATGCTTTTTTCTGGAGTTTGCAGATGAGTGTTATAAAAAACAGGTTAGGGAAATAAGCTTAGGCTTGAAATGGAGGCAGAAAGTATGACTAAAGAGCTTTAAAAGTTAGGAAAGGGGAAGCCAAGAATGATAGGATGGTGATGAGCAGAACAGAAGAAATAAAGGAGTAGTAACTGAAATAAAGGATTTGTGATTGGATAGATACTAATGTATATCAATTGCATGAAAGTGAATTGGCTATGGCTGTTATGAATATCAGTAGTGTTGACATTTGATGACAACTTGATACTCTGGTAAGTGAATGAATTAGGGCATGGTTATCAGCAGGGCAGACTAAATGATCAATGGTGAACAAGAAAATATTCCTGAACTGCTTGTTTGTGGCCACATTGAAACGAGGATGAACACTACTGATAAGTAAATTTTGCCTGACATGGGAATGTGTTGATGCCATTTTATGCTGATAATGGCAGCTAGATGGGATGTCTGAGAGTTGATTGCATTGTTGAATTCACACATTGAATTAGAAGGGATGCACAGAGAGTAGTGTTGGTGAATAATGCAGAGGACTGTACGTTTGTTTCCAGATGACTAGAGCAATAGTACTGTAAAGCTGTCCTATAAAACAGGGTAATGTCATAGGTAGCACAGACCCAGAACTGAGTGGACATTTCCAAGAACAAAGTGGTGACCCCCCCAAGACAAAAGAAGCCAGGATGACAGGAGCACAGATCAGAGACCAATCAGAGCAGAGATAAGGGGGAATAATTTCTGATAGAATGCCACAGGGTGCGAGGAGCAGCTGAAGGGAAAAAAGGTGGGAGAAGCGGGTGTGGAAGTGAAATATGCAGAGAGAAGCCAATGGATGATGAAACAGGAGCAGGGACAAAGAAGAAAAACTGAGAGGCAGACAGAAAAGCAGAGAAAAGAGCACACAACCACACAAGCAAGCATCAGCCCATGTGTTCAAAAACACCCTGAGTGAAGGTTCCTGAGAGAGGCTGGCTGTTATCCAAAATGAGGGAGGAGTCAATTCCCCCACACTGAATCGGGGGAAATAGCCCTCCCATTAAAACTTTAACCAATTTATTTAAATAACATGCACATCTTGAACATTAATCTATATAAATGTCTTGTTTTCTTATGCTTCTAGAACAGTTCCCCCATAATACTTACCTGTTTGGCTATCTTACTAAGAAAGACTCTATGCACATTTTAGTTCCTTCAAACAGTTGCTTCCAACTAAGTAATTAGTGCAAACCATATTAAGAGACACATTTTCTTGATAAAAGATCAAGCAACATATGATTTAGTATACATATATCCAGAAACATTTTATGATGCAGTCTACCTCCTTACTGTGTGTTTTCCACATTTACGTATCATTCAAGCTACTTTATACCTAATATAAATTCCCCATTGCCCACACGAAAGACAGGGTAATCAAAAAGGGAGTAGCATTCTCATATACACCAAAGATACACTCAGTGTCTCCCTTGTCCCCCTATCACTTAGCAATTGCACTTGCTGCGAAGCACTTTTGTGCTGCTTACCCTAGGGTGGGCTAAATCCCTGGTTGTTGGTTGCATCTATAACCTTCCAAAAATTGCTTCTCAGGCACTGGATGACCTCACTAAGGCCCAGGTGGAGCAGGTACACTCAGAACTAAATATCCTGAATGATTTCAACCTGAACTGGGCCCCAGAAACAGAACAGGCATTCAAGACAGCACTCCTCAACGCTCACCTATCACAGGTCATCAATGTGCCCACTAGACACAATACTAAATTGAGTAAACACATCACTGTAGACTGGGTGCTGGCATCCAACCCCCTCAACATTAGAGTTTCTGGAACCTTAGCAGATGTCTTTAGTGACCACTCCCCCAGTCTTCTGCATATGGAAGAACAGCCAAACCAAACATCCACCTAGGCTGATCACAGCCAGGGATTTCTCCCAATTCTCGCCAGCTAATTTCCAAAAGCACCTCTTAGGTGTCAGTTGGAATCCCTTCAAGTCTCACCCTACCATGGATGATGCCCTGGAATTTTTCCAATCCACTTTCTCCTCCACTGCTAATTTATTTGCTCCCCCATGGAGCTTAAGGACCCAATGGTGATGCTACGGGTGGATCACCCCGGCGCTGAAATCACTTATGATCCAACGTGACAGGGCTTGGGCCAAACATAAAGTTACTGGTCTTCCAGCTGATTGGGTGGACTATAGAGCACTGCAGAACCTATGTAAAAACTGTCTCTGTCAGCCAAAAGGGACTATGTTAAGGTCCTGCAACAGGCGAACCTGTCCAGCCCAAAGTCCTTCTGGGATTAAATTAATTGCCTCCTAATGGGTAGTGGCCCCCTGCCTCAGAGTCCTATTATCCCAGGGGGGCAAACACTTGATGACAGCCAGGATGTCACTAACACCTTCAATAAGTTTTTCACTGACCTTGAAAAATACAAGGTGAACCTACCTCCCTCCTCTGGGTGATCTGGGTCCAAAAGGCAGGTGAATAACTATCTGGAATTCCTCCTGAAGCTAGCACAAACATAAAATTTGCTCCCCCTGCTCAAGGCAATTAAGGTCAGAGGCTCCGTGGGCTCCGATGACCTGGATCCCTGACTACTGAAGGCTGTCACCCCAGCCATAGCCTTACTGGTTACATGGCTTGTCAACAGATCTGTCCCTGAAGGAACTGTTCCAGACCAATGGAAGCAGCCTATGTGGTTCCCATACACAAGGAGGGACCCAAAGAACAGACTGGTAACTACAGGCCTATATCCATCCTGTGTATAATATCTAAAGTTCAGGAGAGGATAGTGTATGAGCAGCTCCGAGACTACCTGGAAACAAATAAGTTGCTTGCCCGCACCCAGCACGGGTTCAGAAAAAGGCAAGGCACGGATACTGCCCTGATCAAATTCTCCTCTGACATTCTCAAGGTCTTTGACTGCAGCACCCCCACTGGGGCTGTTTTCATTGATTTAACCAAGGCTTTTGATTTGGTGGACCATAGTCTTCTGATGGGCAAGCTCAAATGCCTTGGTTAATATCACCATACCCTTAGCTGATTCACCAGTTACTTAACTGGTCACTCATTGCAGGTCAAGTGGCACAATACTTTATCTAATCATCTCTCTATTAAGGAAGGGGTACCACAGGGCTCTGTCCTGGGACCCCTCCTATTCTTACTGTTTGTAAATTACCTCAGCGCTTCTTGAGGGGGAAGTTCTGTTGTCCAGTACGTGGATGATGTTGTGCTGTACAGAACCATGGGCAGTGTATCTGACCTCAGCAAGCACCTGCAAGAAGATTTTCTGCCCCTGGAGAAATGGCTCCAGGCCAGCAGACTTCTCCTAAACACCACCAAAATGAAAGCAATGCTGTTCAGCCCCAGGACTCTCTGACCTGACCAGAGTATCTTACTGCCCCTCACCTCCACCTCAGGGGTGGCCATTGAGGTTGTAACCCAGTTCAAATATCTAGGAGTGGTGCTGGATCAGGGCTTCACCTTGAAACCAAACATCAATGAGGTAATAAAAGCTGTACAAGAAAAGCTGGGGCTTCTCTATCGGCTGAGTCCACAGCTGATCCCTGAAACAAGGTCTACTATAGCGAACAGCATCCTTCTCCCTAACCTTACCTACACTGCACCTTTGCTGTACTCGATCCAGAAACAGGAGCTCAGTAGGCTGTAGATGCTATATAACAAGGTAGCCAGATCTGCTGCTAGTTCACACCCACGGCAGCATCACTGTGATGCCATGGAGTCCCTTAGATGGCCTTCCCTCTGTGACCTGCTTCCATATCCACTGCTGTACTTGGCCTTCAAACTTATACGGGGTCCTTCTCCTGAGGGTCTTGCTGGCCTACTTAAGCACAAGCACTCCAGCAGACAGCTGCATACCACCAGCCAGAATCTTCTGGAGGTGCCTATACTTAAGACAGTTACTGGCAATAAATCGCTTACCCACTCGGCCGCAGTGCTATGGAACAAACTTCCACCCCAATTTAGCTCTCCAGCTCCCCTGGAAACTTTCTGGAAAGGGCTTTGAGAACATCTGCTAGAAAGCAGCACCTGTTCCTGCACGTAGACACTGTGAATTATCTGGCTGCCCCAGCCAACCCAAGGCCCCTGAGAACGTTGGTCTGTCTCGTCAGCCCTTAGCCATGTCTACTGTTACTGCACTTGCCTGCTAAACCAGAATATGTATGCATCTTACCATCATGCTTGTCACTCTACTTTGTTCTCACCAATGAATTGTGTGGTTTGATCTTCTGTACCATTTTGTGTATTTGTTATCATTGCCAAAATATTGTACATGTAACTGACTCCAGGTCACCCCTGAAAAAGGGTCCCCTTAGGGTCCAGTGGGCCTACCCAGTTAACAAAATTTAAAATAAATAAATAAAATTACCACAATTACTCTTTTTTTGCACTCTCAAAATCTTTACTCTCTATAGTTATCTGCCCTCCATTTCCAGTGGTGGCACCATTTTCAAGAAACATAGAAACATAGCATTTGATGGCAGATAAGGACCGCTTGGCCAAACTAGTCTGCCCATTTCTCTACCTAATGGATAAGCTGCAGAACCTAGTTAGCCAACAGCCTACTACCTCCTACCCCCCACTAGAATTGCCTTATCTCTGTCCCATGCATTCTTGAATTCCCCCGCTGTTTTTGACTCTATGACCTCCTCAGGAAGGCCATTCCATGCATCTACAACCCTCTCTGTAAAGCAATACTTCCTCACATTACCTCTATGTCGTCCCCCCATCTTCAAATTTTTCCCCCTTGTTCTTGCACATCTATTTTTCTGAAAGATACTACCCTCTTGGACTTTGTTGATTCCCTTGAGGTATTTAAAAGTTTCTATCATGCCTCCCCGTCCCTCCTTTCCTCGAGGCTATACCTCTTAAGCTCCTTTAGTCTTTCTTTATATGTCTTCTGGTGCAGATCCTGCACCATTTTGGTTGCCCTCCTCAGGACAGCCTCCACCCTGTTTATATCTTTTCAGAGATGGGGTCTCCAGAACTGTACACAATACTCCAGATGTAGTCTTACCAACTGTCTGTACAGAGGGACAACTACTTCCTGTTTTCTACTGGTGATGCCTCTGCCTATGCATCCCAGTATCCCCCCAACCCTCCTTACTGCCTTCTCACATTGCTGGCCCACATTTAGGTCATCTGATATGACTATCCCCAGGTCCCTTTCCATTTCTGTTGTTGTCAGTATCTCACCCCCATTGTGTACTCTTTCCCTGGGTTTTTGTTTCCCAGGTGCATTACTTTGCACTTCTTTGTATTGAATCTAAGTTGCCATATATTTGACCATTCCTCCAACCTTGCCAAGTCCCTATTCATCCTTTCCACCCCATCTTGCGTATGAACCCTGTTACAGATCTTTGTGTCATTTGCAAAGAGACACACTTTCCCTTCCAGTCCCTCTGCAATGTTACTTATAAAGACATTAAAAAGGAACAGCCTCAGTACTGAACCCTGTGGTACCCCACTAGTAACCCCCTTTCTTCACTGTGGACTCCATTTACTATTACCCGCTGTGTCCTTTTGTCCAGCCAGTGTTTTATCCAGGCAATCACCCTGGGATCCACTCCCAGGCTGGCTAATTTGTTTATTAATCTTTTGTGCGGGACTGTGTCAAATGCCTTGCTGATGTCTAGGTAGGCCATGTCCACAACCCCTCACTGGTCTACTACTTTGGTCACCCAGTCAAAGAAATCAATTAGATTTGTCTGACATGACCTTCCTGCTCTGAATCCATGCTGCCTTGGGTCCTGTGCCCCACTGGCCTCTAGGTACTCAACAGTTATTTCCTTCAGAAGTGATTCCATCATTTTCCCTAGCACTGAGGTCAAACTGATGGATCTCTAGTTTCCTGCCTCTGTCTTGCTCCCACTTTTGTGAAGGGGAATCACATTCACCCTCCTCCAGTCCTCAGAAACCAGCCCATCCTCCCATCATTTATTAAAAAGGGTAGTCAGTGGTGCTACTAGTTCTTCCCTTGTTTTTTTTAGAATTCTGGGGTGAATCCCATCAGGCTCCATTGCTTTATCCCTTTCAGTTTTAAGAGTTCTTTCAGAACCCTTTCTTCTCTGAAAGGACTAATGTCAACCCCTCTATCCAGAGTGCTTCAATTGACTGGATTAGGTATCTCCCCCTGCTTTTCCATTGTGAATATTGAGCAAAAGTATTTGTTCAGTATCCCTACTTTTTCACTGTCACTCTCTGCCCAACCACCTTCCTCTTTATTCAGCCTCAGTGTCCCTGTCTTAGTCTTTCGTTGCTCCCTAATGTACCTATAAAAGCTTTTATCCCCCTTCTTAACTGAGTTGGCTATCTTTTCTTCAGTTTGGGCCTTTGCTATTCTGACTGCCTTCCCTGCTTCCTTCTGCTTTAACTGGTACAGTTCTCTGTCCTACTCTTTCTGTGTTTCCTTATACTTCCAGCATGCTATCTTTTTCTCCCTTACCTTCCCTGACACTTCTTTTGAGAACCATAGTATTTTTTTCTTTCATTTTGATTTGTTTATTTGCTTCACATAAAGGTTTGTTGCCTCTGTGATGGTGGTTTTGATGTTTCCCCATTGTTGCTCCACCCCACCTTCTTGTCTGTTTACTAGTGCTTCTTTGAGGAACTCTCCCATTTTGACAAAATCAGCCCTTCTGAAGTCCAGTACCTTCAATTTTGAATGGCTTGACTCTACAGCTAAGTTTATCATGAACCACACTGTTTGGTGGTCGCTTGTTCCCAGATGGCTATCCACTTCAAGCTCAGAGATCCTCTCTCCATCCCCATTTGAGAGGACCAGGTCTAAGATTGCTCCCTCCCAAGTGGGTTCCAAAACTAGCTGTCTGAGGCATGCCCCCTGTAGGGCATCAAGGATGGCCCTGCTCTTGGATGCGGCTGCAGCAAAGGTGCTCCAGTTAACATCTGGCATACTCAGGTCCCCCATCAACAATATCTCCCCTTTCTCTGCCGTCCCAAGGATGCCTTCTATCATTTCCTTGTCCATTTCCTCCCCTGAGATGAAGGGGCTGTATACAACCCCTATGCAGATTGTGGTGCCATTTCCAGTCTCCAGGGTAACCCACAGTGCCTTCTCTCCTCCTTGTTTACCCTTAAGTTCTGTTGCTTTGATCCATCCCCTTATATGGAGAGCTATTCCTCCTCCTCCTCTTCTTCCCTCCCTGTCACTCCTGTAGATTGTGTAGCCTGGTTTGTTGACATCCCAGTAATGGTTCTCTGTGTACCATGTTTCTGTGACTGCCACAATACCCAGGCATCCCTCTTCCATCAAGGCCATCATTTTGGGGAGCTTTTTCCTTGACTATGGGCATTGGTACTCATTACCCTCCATTTTTTAAGGCTTTATTTCTTTTTGCCCTATCCCTGTCCTTACTGCCTTTGCCTTTTTCTCCATTTACCCCTGCCCTTTTCCCTATTGACTGCTCTATCTTGGTGTTTACCTCACTAACTATCCTGAATTTTTTTTGGGAGGGGGCTAGGATTTCCCTTCTCCTTTTCAATGCCTCCCCCTTTGGCTTGTTTAAATGCTTGCCAATGAAGCATTTAAACCTATCATCTAGGATCCTATTTCCCCTTCTGGACAAATGCAGACCATTGTGCCTGTATAGGCTTGCATCCTTCCTGGTAGAGCCCCAGTCCCCAATGAAGCCTAATCCCTGAGCTCTGCACCAGTTTTTCAACCACTCATTGAATCCCATGGTGCAGAGTATCCTAGTCTCATCCATGTCATAGACAGGTAGCACTTCCAAGAAAGTTACCATGTGTGCTACTTGTCTAAGGCCCATCCCCAACTCCACAAACTCCTGTTGCACTGCTCTGATCCCATTCCCAGCCAGGTTATTCATCCCTAGTTGAATAATGACATCTAGCTCACTCTCCCTTGCAGCTGCTCCCATGATCCTGAGGATTCATTTCCTGTCCCTCAAGACATGGTGCTGGAAGGCACCTTACCTTCTTTTCCTCCCTCCCTCCCTCCCCAGTTCTACCCCCTAACAATTGAGCCCCCATCAGTAGTTTTTTCCTTCCTCTGTGGGGTCCTGCGCCACCCTCCTGTGGGTCTCCATTGTGGAAGTTCTCAGCATCCTCCTTGGTCTTACTTCTGTGGAATAATAATGTATCAGATTCTGCAAGTTTAAACTTGCTCTTTTCAAAACTGTTGGAAATTATAATCTAGTACTTGATTTTTTTAGCCATATTTTCTACTTGTTTTGTCCATGAAAAGTCTTTTTCGAAAATTAGTCTTAGTAGTTTAACCTGATTTATACCTCTTTCACTTCAGAACTGTCAAACTGTAGAGAGGTTACTGATCATCTAATTATTTTACCAAATCTGATTTTCTTTCTTTCTTCATGGTTAATGTTTGTTAAGTTATGTTTGGACCATTCTTCTATTTGCCATAAATCTCCAGCATTCCTCAATTATATTCCACGTCGAAAACATCTGTTACAGTGGCATCATTAACAAACTTAATGCATTGGTCAATAGTACTCAAATCACTTATCATTAGCAAAAAATGGAGGGCCAGGTTTAGCACCATTGGGAACTCCACCATAAATATTACCCATCTTAGATTTTATGTTATCCATTTCCACATATTAACATCTACATTGTCAGCTTCACAGGTTGATCTAATTTTACATAAAGAAGTCTTGAAGAAATGCATTTTCTTAATTAGCATACTATTGCCTATTAAATCTCAAGCAGCTAGTCAAGGAATCCAGTAGAGATGGGGCAGTGCTGGACTTGCTGTGAAAAAACTAGAACAGCAGCACAGACATCACAGTAGGCACCTTGGTACCAGCAATCACTGTACAGTATTCTTTAACATTGAGAAAGAAACAGAGGCAAACAATATGAGAACAAGGGTCCTGGACTTTAGGAGGACAGATTTTAATGACATGGAAGACTGCCTTTGAAAATGCCTCATAAGGGAAGAGTGCCAGGGATGGGTAGAAGCACTGTGGGGAAAAATAAGGAAAGGTATAATTAAGGCAAGCAACCTCTGTATGAAGGAAGTGAGTAAAAGTAGAAGGAAAAAGAGACCATTATGGTTCTCTTGGGAAGTGGCCATGTTGGTGAGGAAAAAAAGGTGGCATTCAGGAGGTATGAAGAAATGCATAGGGAGGAAGAGAATGAGGTTAGCAAAATAGGTAGTAAAAGGGGTTACTATTTTCTTGAGTTGCAATAATGAGAAGAGAAAAACTAGAGGAGGGATGGTAGTGATAAGGAGAGCAGCAAGGGGAGACAGCAAAGAAGAAAATAAAGGAAAAGCAAACATCCTGGACATGTACTTTGACTAAGTCTCTACAGTGGATGTAGATAGGATGATCCACCAGGGAGCATCAGTAACAAAAGGGGGAGGACACAAGTCCATTCTCAGAGGACAGAATCCTGAAGGTATGTGCAGCTCTGACAGTGGATAAGACTATGGGACTGGATGGGATATACCCAACGGTATTAAAGGAACTAAGGGAAGTGGTAGTTTCCCAATGACAGCCTTATTCAACAGCTCACTAGAAAGAGGCATGGTTCTTAAAGACTGGATAAGAGCAGATGTGGTCCCTCTCCTCAACAGTAGTAGCAAGGAGGAGGCTAAACACTACAAGCCAGTCAATCTCACATTATTGTGCATTGGGGGGAGGAATAATGTAAACACTGCTAAAGGAAATTGCTACAGTATATTGAATTCAGTGGGATGCAAGACTGAAGGCAACATGGATTCACTTGGAGAGGTCATGCCAGATGAATATGATTGATTCCTATAACTTGGAGGTGAGAGAAATAGATAAGAGGAGGGCAGTGGATGTGGCCTCTCTGAACTTAAGGAGAACTTGAAAACTGTGCCACACAGGAGAGTGATAAAATTGAGCAGCCTAGGAGTGGGATCAAAGTGGTAAATTGCGTAAGGAACTGGTAATGGATAGGTGACACAGGGTGGTAGTTAATGACACTCACTCTAATGAGAGGAGAGTGACCCTGAGTACTGGGGCCAGCGCTCTTCAATGTCTTCAGAAGAGACATTGCATTAGAACTTGAAGGGAAGGTATGCCTTTTTTGCAGAATACAACAAAATCTTTAATAAGGTGGACATTCAGGAGGGGGTGGAGAGAAGGTGCAGGGACCTTGAGAAACTTGAGAAGTAGTCAAGAGTGTGACAGTAGGATTTCAATACCAAGAAATGGAAAATTATGCACTTAGAGCAGAGTAGGAACCCCAGGAGCTGTGTCTAGGATGGGGGGAGGTACTGACAGCCACTAAGCAGGAAAGAATCTTTGGGGTTATCAGATCTGATTACCTCAGAGTGGCAGGGCAGTGTGACAAAGCAGTGGGTAGGGCCAGTGAGATGTTGAAATGCATATGGAGAGATATCTCCAGCAGGTGGAGGGAGGTGGCATTTTCATTGTATCGCTTGCCTGTGAGACCACACCTGGAGTATTGTGTTGAGTTCTGGTGGCTGCACCTTACAAAAGCCAAAGCCAGGGTTATGGCAGGTGGGGGGGCAACTAATATAGTGCATGAGTTGCATCACCAGTCTTTTGATGAGAGGCTGAGGGATTACAACATGCACAGTAAAGCCTGCCAGTATGAAGTGCAATGTCACAGTTTCTTGCATGACAAAAGGGTTTAAATCCCTTTGAAACTGCTTTATTTCTTGCGGTAATACTGCTGCAGAATGTTGCTGAATTAGGTTCCAATTCAATGTACACATTGGAAGAGAAGATAGTGAGATGGGACATCATAGAGACTACAGGTACCTCAACTGGGATGAATAGGTTGTAGGAGGAGTGTCTCTTTCAAATGAGAAGCTGTATTTGTGTGTGTGTGTGTGTGGGGGTCAAGTGGGGTATGAGGAAGTAGTACATCAGTGAAGAATGGAGGATGCCTCTAGCAGATTTCCTGCAGACGTGGTGGAGGCAAAAACATTAGGGGTCTTTCAAGCATGCGTGGGCTAGACATAGGATTCATAGCATTAATACTAGTCAGTTAGTGTTTGCCTACATGACTTGCCATTTCTCAATGGATGAACACAGAGTTTTTATTAAACATAAACTCAACTAGTGCTTTTTTAAAGGAATCCATAGAGGTATGTCAGACCACTACCTCAGGTAAGTTTTTCCAAAGTGTTACAACTCTTTGGTTATTCCATGCACCCCATTTATTAGTTCTGTATAGTTCACCTTTTTGTTGGTATTTAAGAAGTTTAGTGTCTCTTTTGATTACTTTCCTTTCAAGCCCCAAGTATTCACAAAGTTCATCCTCCCTAAATGCCCTATATACACCAAACATAAATCTCCCCTAAGTTTCCTACTGTATATTCAAACATGCAAACATACTAGTGCACTCCTTTCCATCTACACCCCAATGGCGAAACAGGAAAAAAGACCATTATGATGACATTCGTGGTAATGGTCCTTTATCTGTGTTTCACCTTCCCCCAGTGTCCTGCCCCCTTCCTGCACCAACTCCGACCTGGAGTTGGAATCCTAAAGCCTGGTGAGTGGGGGGGGGCATGGGGATGTTGGTGGTGCAGCCCCCACAGAAAACACCCTTAGAACAGGTGGCACAATACCTGCATCAGTATTGTGCCATCGCTGTGGGGGAGGTCGGCATTGTCACTATCGACCAAACTTGATGCTTCCCACACATACAAATGTGCCAGCAGAAACAGAACACCCGGTCTATCTACTTCTACTTGAGTGTGCAGCTAGCATCCCAGTTTGCAGCTGCCCCACACTTCCTCTCCTTTGTCATTCCACTGCTGCCCCCACCTCCCCCAACCTCACTCTCCCCTGCTCCCTGTCCCATGCCCTTCTAAAGCTGTTCACAGACTTATATGATACCACCTATTCTGGTAGTGCATTCCATTTTGCTCTGATCTGCTCTGTGAAATAGTGTCTCCTCATTTCCCTCCTAAATCTTCCCCCTCCTCTATTCTTAGCCCATGCCCCCTGGTGTCCCTCCCCCTCCTTAGCTTAAAGACCCCATCTGCCCCATCTTTATTGATTCCCCTCAGGTACCTGAATGTCTCCATCAAATCCCTCCTGTCCCTTTTATCCTCCAGAGTGTACATATTCAGGTCTCCCAGACTGCTCTCATAGTCTCTCTCCTCCATTCCACATATCATATTCGTTGCCCTCCACTGCACCACTCCAGTAGCCTGATATCATGCTTTAGGTATGGCCTCCAAAACTTCAAACAATACTCCAAGTGTGGCCTTACCAGTGACCTGTAGAAGGGCAAAATCACCTCTCTTTGCCTGGATGAAACCCCCTTCACTATGCATCCCAGCATTTTTTTTGCCTTTGCAGTTACTCTCCTGCACTGGGCATCTTGCCATCTAGGTATGATTTCACCCAGCCATTTGAGTGAAAACAAGGTTAGTTCTGCAAATCTGTCCTTGTATGGCAATTCAGATATTGTCATGACCTTTTTTGAGGCTCTCCTCTGAACCTTCTCCAATAAATCCATGCAGCTCTTGGTATGCAGTCCCCAAAACTGAACACAATACTTCAAATGAGGCCACACCAGTGCCTTTTACAGTGAAAATATAACCTCTTTGTCCCTACTTCTAATATTTTGTGTAATACATCTTACTATTTTATTTCCCTTTTTTGTTACCTCTCTGCAATGTTCTTAGAATCTCAACTTATTTGTAATAATAACACCAGGTCTCTTTCACTATTGGTTTCTTGTAATTCTTCCCCATCCAGTGCATATTTTGCCATTTTGTTTCTACTTCCAAAGTGCATGACCCTGCATTTTTCAATATTGAATGATAGTTAATGTCCTTGCCCATTGCTCTAGATTAAGGATTTATCTTTGAAAATTTTCTTTTGCATGACTATTATTGACTATTGCACCCAACTTGGTATCATTGGCCAATTTACAAATCCAGGCATTGAATAAAGACTGCATGGATGATACATAAATATTGAACAAGGTCAGTTCCAGCACCAAACCCTACTGGACACCACTGGTCTAAACACCTCATTCAGAATAAAAACCTCTGATACAGATTCTTTGCCTCCTGCATCTAGGTATGATTGCACCCAGCTAATGATATTTATATCAAATTTCAACTCTATAAGTCTCTTTCTTAGTTCCTTGTGTGGTACTAAATCAAAGGCTTTGGAATAGTCCAAACACACAATGTCCACTGGTAGTCCAACATCCAGGGCAGAGCTTTACTTATTGAATCAAAGAATTGGACCAGATTGGTCTGGCATGATCTTATGGCTTGGAACCCATGTTGGATGATGTCTACTAAATCTTCATTAACCATATACCTATCCATTTTCTCCTTTATAAATTCCTCCATAACTTTGCCAAGGACTGATGTCAAACTAATTGGCCTGTAGTTCTTGTAATCCTCCCTGGAGCCTTTTTTAAAGATTGAAATGATATTTGTTTCCCCTCCATGAGAGAAGTGCCTTTCCCTCTGAGATAGAATATGAAAAAAATCAATGCTACATGTCCAGCCAATTCTCTTGCTGGTTCCTTTAGGAGTCTGGGATGAAGACCATTTGGCCCTGGAGATTTCTTTGGAGTCAGTTTTGCAAATTTTGTCTTTATGACATCTTCCTTTAGTATTATTATTTGTTTTGGTTTGGTTAACATTAGCAAATAGGCAGGGGAGAGGGAGGCTCTCCAGATACCAGTTATGGTAAGCAGAGACAGACTAGGCAGGGACCATCTGAACACACTGTGTTAGCCAAGCAGTCCCTTTCTGCCAACAAATTGTAAATTTCTATGTTTCTAATGCCTTGCAGTAATCTACTAGCAGAGCTCTTGCAAACTTAACTTTATTACATTTTCACATACAAATTTCTAAGAATGTTGGGGCTCCAATAGTATTTAAACTACCTTTATTTATTTTATTTTATTTATTTATTTAGACAGCAGTTTGGAAAATCTTTGAGCCATAGGCTCATTTACAAAGGTACCTTGTCACAAAAAGCAAGGTACCTTTAAGCAACCAAAACTGGTTTTGATCAATCTCAGAATCCATACATTCCATAATTCATTGGAAAATGAAGCCTGCAAACATCTTAGAAATTATATAAATCAAAGACAGTAATATAATTTTTTTTGTTAAATCTTAGGGTGTTATTACTCTGGGAACTGTTGCACTTTTCTATTCATAGGGTCATAGGTTCATAGGTAAAATACGAAAGTTGAGGGGCAAGCCCATTTTAACATCACCACCCTTAACTTGGGTGGTAATAATATTTATAATCTCCCATGTAGTTGTCTAAATTATTTTTAAACATATTAAGATTATGACTATTTACCACTTCCTGTGGAAGAGAATTCCACACAGGGACTATTTGCTGTGTTATGAAATTTTTCCTCTTACTTGTTTTTACAATAAATGTCTTAATTTTAACATTATGTGATTGTGCTGAATTAAAATAATTACTCAGTTCTAAGCATAAAGTTTCAAATGAAGTCTCAACTCTTGTTGCACGGTAGATAAAACATAAATCATCTCTGATTGACCGATATTCCAGTGAATAAAGATTTAATTTTTTAAGTCTATCTTCATAGGGAAGCTGTTTTAAATTCTTTATTTTCTTTGTACCTTTTCTTTAATGATCTTATCCTTTATTAAAGTAGGTGCACAAAAGGAGGAGCAATAATAAAATTTAGATCTAATCAAGCTGCTGTATAAAGGAATAAGCACTTCTGCATCACTACTTTTTAAATTTTTAAAAATACAGTTTATTAAATGGTGACTTTTTTACTGTCAGATTGTTATGATCTGTAAACTTTAAGTCATTGCTAGTAATAATACCCAAATCTTTTTCAGAAGAGACTTTAATCAATGGTCCATTATTTATTACATAATGAGACATTGGGTTATTTTTGCCAAAGTGCATAAGTTTACATTTAGATATATTTAGAGACAAGTTATTTTGAATAGCCCAATTGGATATATCATTTAAATTCCTTTGAATATTTTGTACAAATGTAGAATTATTTACAATACAGTCCAATTTTGCATCATCTGCATATTTATTAAGCCATACACCATTTGATGTTGTCATACTGGAAATTACAATATTAAACAGAACCGACCCCAATACAGAACCGTGCAGCACCCCGCTGGTCACCTCCCTCCATAATGAGTTGTAACCTCGAATACTGACTTGCTGCTGTCTTCCTGTTAACCAAGATGCAATCCATTTGATTATATTATTACATATTTGATGTTTTACTAGACAATTAATTATTACTCTAAGTGATATGGTATCAAACGCCTTTTCGTAATCCAAAAATATCACATCCACTGGAAAACCCATATCTAGAGCTGAACTCACAGGTTCAAAAAAATTTATTAAATTATCTTGACATGAGCTACCCCTTTTAATTCCATATTGAAATATGTCACTGTAACCATTTAATATAATGTGTTCCTCAATCTTATGTAAGAGGAGTTTTTTCCATAATTTTCCCTATACTTGATGTTAGACTAATTGGCCTATACTGTTTAGTGTTAAATTTTGACCCATTTTTATGAATTGGGATTACTTGAGCAAGTTTCCATTCCCTTGGGACTATGCCTTGTGATATAGTTGTATTGAATAACAATGTCAAGACATTAACCAACTCAGATGCAATTTCTTTCAAGAGTACAAATGGAATATTATCTATACCTACAGAAGAAGAAATTTTGAAGGACGTTCAAAGCAGAAAAGACCTCTGCAGATGTAAAGATGATATTTTGATTTATATTTAAACCATCAAATGGGTCCAGATTATCTTTATTTTTGAACACACTTGAAAACTGTTTATTAAATGCATCAGCCATAACTTGTTCATCTGATATTAAAATATTATTAATCAACAGAGGACCAACCCTGATTTGTGAGTTTTTCAAAGAACCTATATAATTAAAGAAGCGTTTTTTATTATCTTTTTGTTTGACCAATTTTTTTTCAAACTCCTTTTTTGCATTTCTTATTTTATACTTTGTTTGTTTTGCTTTTGATTTGAACCTATCCTAATTTATATCTTTTTTGTTAATTCTTATACTTATTAAATGCTCTTTTCTTCCTTTTTATAGATTTTTTTATATCATTCTTAAACCATACTGGGTTTCGCCTTTTATTAATATATTTTTTTTCTATCAGGCACCCAGTTATTTATACAAAATCTGAGTTTAGATTTTATATTATCCCAGATTTCCTCCACAGATAAATGATCAAAATCTTCCTTCCAGTTCCATTTTGTAAGATGAATTTTAATGTCCTCAAAATTTACATTATTATAATTTTTCATCTTGGTAATTCCCCTACTATCATTTATAAAGCAATTTATTTCCCAATAAAGCATATAGTGATCAGAATCACCTAGGGGTTCAAGAACGATAGGTTTGTCATAATACTGTGTAATATTAATAAAAATTAGAACAAGAACTTTTTTTTGTCTTGTGGGTTCTAATACTATTTGATCAACACCTAGAATAAAAGTAGTTTCAAGGAAACATTTTTCTTGTTGAGTAGTCCCAGTAAGAGTTTTCCAATTTATTCCTGGAAAACTGAAATCCCCCATTAATACAGCGTTATCTGGTAGATTAATGTTTTGTAAATAATATATAAAATATTCATTCTTATTGCTATCCAAGGATGGTGGTCTGTAGCATATTCCAAATGTTAAAGGTTTGGTGTTTACATTTATTTTTACCAACATTATTTCAATACCTAAAGGATCAGGTATATCCAGGTCAACTTCAACACTATTGTGACATTCCTTTATAAAAAAGGCAACCCCTCCTCCACTTGATAGTTCTCTATTTCTTTTATACAATATATAACCCAGGATTTCTTGTCCCCACTGGTCATTTGAGAACCAAGTCTCAGTTATGCCACATGGTTTGTAACAAAATATGCAATTCACTGATCTTATTAATAAGACCTAGCATTTAGGAGTAGCACACTTAAATTCTTTTTACATTTTTTTGGACTTATTCCATGTTGTATAGGTAACATTTTTATGTCAAATTGTGCTTGTTTACTGATCAAAAAATCATTTAACCCTCTCCCCTTTAATAGTTTAAAGAATCAGTAATTGCTGTACTAATGATATTTCCTAGCATTTTTTTTATCCCCTTTTGTTTAAATGAAGACCATCATAAGTATAGAGATCTTCTTTTTGAAAGAAATGTTCCCAATTGGTAAGGCACTTAAATTCTGTCTTAAGCACCAATGCCATAACCAATTATTAATGTGTTTTATTTTACTGATAATAAAATCATCAGCCCCCAAAACAGGTAGTATTTCTGAAAAAAATATTTTTGCACCTAGTTCTACCAGTAAATTTGTTAATCCTATATAGGCCTCCTTTATTTGTTGTTCACTTTGATATTTGATATTGTTTATACCGGAATGTACAATCATTAGGGGATCATCTCCACTATTATGAAGTATATTTTTTGTCATTTTTGTAATATCCTGTATATTAGCTCCTCTAAAACAAGAAAGGGTACTGGTAGATTTGTTGATGTCACATATTTGTCGATCGAGATTTGATATTATGGAGTCACCCAAAACAAATATTTGATTGGGACTATTTAAAGATGATTCTATCAGATTTGACTCAGAATTTGCAATTATTTCCTGATTAAAGCTTAGTAAATCACTTTGCCCACTTTCAGCTGCTGTCATGATTTTAGTATTTAATAGAGGTTCAAGAGGAGATATATTGCTAACTAATTCCACAGGATTAGTATTGGTTTCCATCACTAAATCCAAATATAGATCTTGTGTATCAGAAAGTAGCATTAAAGGATCAAAGCTGTTAGATATAGGCAACAGAAAGTCACCTGCTTTTCTTCCTTTTCTAGATATTTTTGTTGCCTAAACTGTAAACCACTCATCTTCTGTATCAACCGGGTCTATTTCATGGCTAAATCATTCTCTTTTGTTTATATCCCTCATTTCTTGATTTTCCATTTTGTTTTCAATGTTATGCAGATTACCAATAGTAACAGTAGGCATTTGTAGCCTTTTCCTAGTTTCTAACTGGCTAAATTCAAGTATTTTAGGTGTTCATCAAACAATTTTATTTCTTCTTCTAATTCTTTATTTTTTATACATTTAGCATACTCAAAACTTCCAATGGGAATTTGATCAAGATTGAAACTAAACATCAGACAACTGTCACATTTAAAACCTGTGTGCTCATCCATGGTAGTAACAGTAGATGTCATTTTCATATAATTGATTAGATCTAATTCTAATTACTTGGTAGATTGATTTTTTTATCAGCATAATGAAAAATAACCAAACCTTACAGTATTTATATATCCAGATAGTGAAACTCCAAAAATGCCAAACATGCAAAACATGCACAGATGCACGTGTCTTTGCGTGCAACTTAGCGCCCAGCGACGCACGCTAACCCCTGCTCACCCTGCTCGCCGCAGGCCTTGTTGATGTACTGTAGGGCACCTGGAAGTAGCGGGTGATGACTTCCATACCTCGCTACCCCAGATGGCTACAAAGTCCCATTTTTAGATTTTAAAAACACCCCAGAAGCTATGTTAGTGTTTTAAAGAGTAAGTCAAACACTGCCCAGTTGTTTTAAAGTAAAAACAAATGATTTCTGCTGAGCTGTAGTTCTGGAGTATGACCAGAAAAATACCACTCCTCTACCTAGCGTGCTAGGACTGCTAGGGCTCAAGGTCTGACATAAAGTACAGACAAATAGATAGTAAGCACAGAAAATGATATATTTCACAAAGTTTCAAGTATTAAAAGTAGTCACACACACACACACAGTGGTTAAAACCGCAAAAACAGCCTGGTAGGTTTCTGCAAATAACTGATATAGCAGAACATGACATGTTTAGCATGTGGGTACAACCTCTCCCCTTCTCCAGATCCAATGTGGCCACTAATCTGGACCTACTGACTTACATTTAAATTCACTAAAGTCTTTCACAGAAGACTGTCCATCATTCATACTTGCACATATTACTCCAGGTTTCAATTTCACCTCAGAGTTCATCATCCAAGATCCCATAGTTTTTTCCCACCATTTCTGAGGATCTATTTTTTAAGGTTCTATCTTTCCTTCATTATACATTCTTTATAGATGTTTAGTTTTTTCTTCCATTTCTGAGGATCTTTTTTTTTTTAAGGTTCAATCTTTCCTTCATAATAATTTTTCTATAGATGTTTTACTTTCCATGGTTGTTTAATTCTTTAATCTATGATATCATTCATGTTCACTGCTTTCAAAACACTCTCTTTTTAATATAATCAGCATCATAATATCTTCAATACCCATTGATCTTCTTCTCCCTTTTGCACTACAGTTTCTACTGATACTATATTGTCTGTGGCAGTACGTATGACATTTCCAGATTTTCCATGTCTGTCTGCATTATTCCCTTTACACCACTGTATATCCATTTTGCCTGTAATCATGCCAGTTCACTAACATTTTTCATTGTAATCCATTTCCTTTTAAATAACCATAATTTTGTATCACTTTTGAATTGAGCCTATTAATTTCAAGTATGTGTAGATGACTTCTGATATACAATATAATTTTATACATTTCCTTTTGTTTCTTAGTCTAGTTTATCAGAATAGTTTGTTGTTATTAAGCTTCCATTTTAGAAAAAAATGGATGCAACCATGTCTCTGTTGCTCCAGTTCTTCCATGGGAAACTTTGTCTTACTGTCTGCAATTCTTAAATCTTTTTTCATATGCTGTGAACATTTGTGTAAAGGATTTTGTTTCTTTTATCCATTCCTGCTCCTTTGATAGCATGCTTTTCTTTGCCCATCTTTGTTCGTATTGGAACCTTTTTCATGTTTGTTGTTTTCCCTCCAGTTTTGGCTTCTCTCACTTTTTTTAGTGGCCCTACTCTCCTCTTGACCAGTTATAGGTCTTTTCAATGATTGTACTGATCCTGCTCCCCTAGACATGTCACACTTTGACTGTTCAGATGAACTTAATCTTTACTAAACAGAGCTTCCATTTTGGTTAACTGTCAATTTTCTAGTGAATACATATCCCTCATCTTTGCAACAACACCAGATAAAGGCCTTTATCCTCTGAATTCTGACTTTTATCTCCTATCTTTAAAGAGGATATGTAGTTTTTCAGTGAAGATGACAGCCACATTTCTTTCTTTCTTTAATCTGATTCCAAGATTTAAAGGGTATTTTTCTCAGTTTTGCCACTCATGTACACAGCCCCGATTACTGCTATCTGTCATTGGTCTCCTAGGGAATTTAATTACCTTTCTAGTCTCTCAATTATATCTTTATTTCTGGCATCTTGTGAGCAGCAGAATATGTTGTTCTCCATATCTCTTTTATCACATTTGTCTGTCTCTCAACCTCTGGACTAGATCACTCACAGACATTATATTCATTTGTCTTGCTGCAACTGGTATTTGTTGGGTTGTATGGCTAGCTGCATAATGTATTTCTTCTTTTATTTGTTCAGTTACTTTCTAGAATCCATTCTGTATGTGTGCTGGCAAATTTCCACTCTTGTTTCTAGCACTCTTATTGGTCTGATACCTACTTTTCACAACCTTCCATATGACTTAATCATCATACAGTTTATGTTTGTGTACCTTCATCTTGCTGCTGTCAGTGCCTTTCTGTCTTCATTCTTTTTTTGTTCAATTTACAAAATCTTTGAGTTCCCTGTGATGGTGTTTGCACTATTTGCATGGCCATTCTCCTATCTTTAATGAGTACATCATGTATGACTTCCTAATACTTTTGATCATTGGAAAATGAGCATTGCTGAAATCTAGCTATTCAATTTGTCAATCAATTCTATGACAATTGTTTAATCCCCCAAGAAACTACCAATAACTGTGCTTTAAAACATTCAATGAACCGTTCAGCTTCACAACACCTGTAAAACCTGTAGTTTTGTATCTCTTTAAAATTTGGCTTTGTCATCAATGCCCATTAGAGGTAACCCTTGCCTTAATGCTCTTATGCTTTGCTTCTTTGTCTCTTTAGATTACATTCCTCTTTTGGCATCACCATGACCCAAATCCATAAGACCACATAAGGACTGGTTCATTATCATCTAGTATGAGATATGGATAAGGCACAGTGTTGAGTCCTGAGAAGGATGAAGCACATGTCTTTGTCTTCTGTTCTCATCAACCTTTGGAAGTTGTGTAAAAGGAAATTTGGCCCAATACACTCATGCGTTTAGCATATATATATATATATATATATATCTTTATGCAATGTGGGTGGACATAAACAGAGTGTAATAAATCCATTTATCTGAGAAACTGTGTGGATAAATTTCATTTATTCTTATTTTCAAAAATAAATTTAATTTATCCACAGTTACTAGTTCATCCACACTAACCATATTCAAATGTTAATAACTTTAAAACTAAAAAAGATAGCATTGTGCTGTTAGCATAAAACTTTTTCAGCACAAATCGATCTACAAAATGCGTGATGTTTAATTCATAGATACCTTATAGAGTTTTTTCATAATCAGCAAAGAACAGAAGACAATTAAATATTTTCTTCACTTTTTTGACAAACAAATGCAAATAACTTTAAAACGAAATATGATAGCAGGTTCTGTGAGCATGGAAGTTGTTTAGCACAAAACCGTCTGCAAAATTAGTGGTATTTTATTTATAGATACATTTTAGTTTTTTTATGATTAGCAAAAAATAGCAGAAAATTCAATTTTCTTTTTTACTTTTTCGACAAACAAATGCAAATAACTTTAAAACAAAACAAAGGAGCATGGTACAGTGAACATGACACTTGTTCAGCAAGAAGTTTTCTACAAAATGAGTAGTGTTTCATTTAATAGCAACCACTACGCTAGGTGTACATACACTAGGAAATTTATATGAAAGTCCCAGAAATTATCATAAAAAAAAGATGAACAGTCAAAAGCAAATGTTCCTGCATTGACAGAAACCATCCCTATTGCATAAATTAAATATACAATGGTGATCTGTCAGAGAAATGATTCATCTACACTTGTGCTGTTTGACTTCGGACACCTCACTCGTGGCTTACGCCACTCGGGAGGTTACCTGAGGTCAAACAGCACTTGTGTGATAAATCATTTATCTGACAGCACACCATATAAATCCATATATATATATATATATATATATATATATATATATATATACACTGCACCCATATAGTTAGGATTAAGTAGCATGTTTAATGTTAAACTTCAAATTTTGCACTTTAATAACTTTTCAACCGATCAAGGAATTTTCTCAACATTTGGTATGTGATGTTCCGTGATGTAGATCTCTTGATGTAGTAAGTTTTTTTCCAGTTGGATGTGTGGATTCTGAGATCCAGACAGTGAAAAAAGTCATAAAGTTGCCAATTTCTGCAATTTTCTTCTCATTGTCCTGCATCCAGATGGTGTAGAATTTTGGTATGATTTTGTAATGACAGAAACAGCCTTGATAACAGAACAGGCATGCTTAGTTTTGTGAAAAACTATTAATCTGTTGCAAAGTTATTACATTTTTCATTTCCCATTGTTTTCAATGGTTAGATCATTTTTCAGTATAGAGGGAAAAAAATTGACGAAGGATTTGTTCTTGCAAAAAAGGATTCACTCTTGTGAGACCCATTTCTTTTTCATGAGAATACAATCCTTTTACATGAGAGAAAAATCCTTTTTCATGAGCCACCATCCTGTTTCATTTTTTTTTTCAAAAGCCACAAAAATGACATTCTGGAGAGAGAGAGAACACCACACATAGCTGGCTCATTGGGACCACATTAGGTACAAACTGCACTTAAAAATTAGAAATATGCCCCTGAAATGAGCTTTTTTTAATATAATAAATCCTTTTCCATGACTGAAAAAGAATCCTTGTTCGTATCACAAGGCATGAAAAAGGATCCTTTTCATCACTCACAAATCCTTGCTTGTCCCTTTCACTGCTCTCCCCAGTATTTAATGCTTTCCCCTAGTATCTAGTGCCCCCCCACCTCCTATATCTGTGCCCTTACATTTCCCTGGTGTCTAGTGGCACCCCTATCCTCCAAGTGATGTCCCTGTAATATCTGCAATTTCTCTTTTGTCAAGTGGCACACCCCAACCTGTGATCACCCTGCCCTTAATGAAATTAATTTACCTGGTCTAGTGGCACCCCCCACCCTCTAATCACTGTCCGTGATATTTCTCTGGTATCTAGAGGCACCCCTCATCTGTATTCCATGTAAGGTGCGCACTTGTGTGGCCGCCCAGCATCCACAAACCAGCCATGCACTGCTTCAATGATAGTACTCAAACAGCTGAACAGCTGAGTCATATGAAGTGCATACAGAAACGAGCTTGCAGGGGTGCACTTACAAAAAGGCCACTGCTGCTAGTGGCCACTGCTGTTAGTATGCTTTTTTTAAAAACATTATTCTAGACCCCCCTCACTTGCAGACCTGTAGCCCTTACTTTTCATTCACAGCCCCCCAATGTGATCACTTTTTGCAGACCTAAATAATTCCATTTCCCTAAACTGGATTGGACAGTGGCAAGTGCTGAAGTGTATAGTAGGGTCAGATGATATTCTGACTGTAATTATGGGGGGCAGGGGCTGCTTATTTTGTGCACACACAGTTTGCTAGCAGCTTCACTATTACTTTTCTCCCCTGCCACACCAATTTCATATATTTATAGCAAGCTATTTAAGCTAAAGTGAGCCAAAGCTCAGTCATTTCCAGGTGCAACCCGATGGTTGGGGTGGGGCAGAGCTGGGGGAATCAAATCACATGATTAAAAGCTTAAACTGATACAGCTTCAATACTACAAAAAAAAAAACTATTCCTCACTAGTCTGCCTTGGCCACAGATTGGGGAGGGGTGTTTAAGGCAAGAGTGTGTGTGTGCATGGGGGGGGTGTCTCTGGCTGCATTTACACAGTTGAGACATCACTTGCACAGACTGTTGAAAGTGACAGACATTCAGAAAATTTATTTTTAATTTAAAATCTTCCCACCCATGGGAGAAACTTACTAGACAACTTGACACCTATTGATTGGCTATAAAAAGGGGGACCTCTCCATTTTGGGTCTGCATACCTGACTGCAGAGGAGAGAAGACACAGGCTAGCTGCGCTTATTTAACCACAACAGAGGGACATAATTTGGCTTGCCTTATTTTGGGAAACTGACTGAACTAAGACTGTCTGCAGGATCCTGTTTTGAGGAGGCAAAGGTAAGAGTAAAAATGTGTGTTATATTTGTAATTTGAGTCTTTTCTGGTGGAGTTTTAAATAGCATTGTCTCGTTGTGGTTGTATTTGCAGCTGAAAATACTGCACAGAGGTTTTTAACAGCAGGTTGGTGAGAAGTGTTGTGGGCAGCTTGCAGTACTTTTAAAATGTTTCTTCATCTCTGGCTAAACTGCTAAAATGTATTTAAAAATTATTTATCAGTGATAGGGTAGAGAAGAGTACATACTGTATTTCATTATTTAACAAAAAATCATTACAGGAAAAGGTGCTTGTCAACTGGGCAGAGGGTCTGGCAGGTACTGTAAACAAAAACAAAAAAGTAGGGGGTACAAAAGGGAAGGAATTTCAGGGGATCTAAGATCTTACTTTTTAAATACATATAAAATAGAAGGAATGGCGGGGGTCTTCAGCCAATGATGAAGTGGTAGATGGATCTTCTGTGTCTATTGATTTATTTTTAAAGTTTTACCAGGCTTGACATCCTGAGCTAGCAACAGCTTATTTCCAGATGCATCCTGAGGTGCATGGGGTGGGTAGTATACAGTAAAATAAGGCACAACTTGTGATGACTTAGTGCAATAAATTAACAGCTGTGCAGACAACAAATATTCTGGGAAGGATATTTTAATAAAAAAGGGGGAACCAAATAAAGGGATTCAGAGAATCTGATCTAACTTTTTAAATAAATCTAAACTTAACTCTTCTCCTGTGGAGATGTTCTTATACAGTCTAAAGTATTTCCTGGAGTCTCACAAACTCCTAGAAGTATTCAACACCTCAGACATGATGCTTGCTTGTGTAGAGGGTTCTGAGAGTGTTGTGGAACACTATACTGGTGCTCTGACTTCCACCTCACTCTCCTATGCTGTGGCTGTCCAGCTTATTTTCTAATGGAATGTAGTGAACATTAGGGGTGGAGACACCAATGCCACCTCCCAATCTCTCTTTGACTGTGCAGGGTAGGGGTGAGGTGTGAGGGTTGGAAACCCTAACACCACATTTGCCTACATTTGTCGCTTTAACCCTAACTGATGCATTAACAACGTGTTTTTGCAATTTATTTCCTTACTTTTGGAGATAATATAATAGTATCTTTATTTTACTGTGGGAACACATACCCTGTACTCCTATCCCTCCACAAATGCACATATGTATCTAGCTGTGGAAATGCAGAGGCCTCTGGGCCCTGCACTTCCACTCATCAAGCTACAACCAGGCATAGTGAAATTGCAACAAATAGTCATAACTGTGCCATCTCAAATAATTTTTATTCCAAATGTTCAACATAACCTTCTTATCATCTCACTACATGTACTCAGTACAGAATATCTTCAAATCCCAGTTGAAATGTAATTCTGTGCGACTGTAATGCCATTCTGTGCCAGATGTGCGCAAAAACATTTTTGGCAGGATTTGAAAAAATGAGAGCTGTACTGTTCATGAGGTGGTGTGAACAAATGGCAATGTTGAACATTTGGAGTGAAAATATTATAAATTGCTACTGTTATGTGTGTGCATATAAAAATTGCAATGACTGCATGAAACTCTGGCATTTTATGTATTTTTGCACCAAATTTTCAACATCACCTCTTTGGTGGCCCCCCTCATGAACACTGACACTGTCATTTTGTTACTCAGTCCTGAAAGATGATTTTGTGCAGCAACTGCACCATTCCATGCCACTGCTGGGTAAACATGTTTCAGGCAGGATGTGAGAAATGACAGCTGTACTGATCATGAGGTGGTGTGAAAAACTGGCAACATTGAACATTTGGAGTGAAAATATAAAAATTTGCCAATGTTACGCATGTGCATAATGAAATTTCAATGACCTCACAAAACTCAGGTATTTTAGGGTATTTGTGCACCACATTTTCAACATGGGCTTTTAGGGACCCCACCTCATTAACAGTGGCACTGTCATTTCATTAATTGGTCCTGAAAGGTGATTCCACACAGTGACCACAAAATCACCTTTCCAGACAGAGTAATGAAATGACAGTGTCAGTGTTCATGAGAAGGGATCCCAAAAAAGCTATGTTGAAAATGAGGTGTCTAATTTGCCAAAAATGACTGAGATAGCAACATAAATTCAAAACTCCATTGACAGTCATTATATAACACTTACCTCCATTCTGCAGTTCACAGTTCAGCTTTGAAGAGTACAGACATGTCCCAGTCCACAGACAATGACAGCCCTCATCCTCTGGTGGTAAGTACAGGGTTAGGTGATGTGTGGGGTGGTGGGGTGCTCAGTGGGAGGGTTGGGATGGGGAGGGGCAGCGGGGATGATGAGGAACGGTTTTCCTTTTTTCAGGTTATAAGAGGCGTTGGGGGACTGTTTTCTCTTTTTCAGTGATAAATATATTAAAAACAGATTTTGGGACACTGAAGGTCTGCTCCCCAGTGTTACATACCGCTGGGGGTGTTCAAAGGTTAAATGTCACCACAGGAATTGGACCCTCTCGATGTTGGCACATCTGTGAAGCTGTGGGTGGGGGTTATCCGACATTGGGGGTGGGCACCCTGGTGTCAGAATATATTATTAATTAAAAAAAAGACTTTGGGACAGTGAGGGTGGGCTTCTCAGTGTCCCATACTACTTGGGGGGTTATAAAAGTTAAATGCCGACACGGGGATTGGGCCCCCATGTTGGAACATCAATAAAGTAATGGACTGTGGGGCCGGGGTTATATGACACAAGGGGTGGGCATCCTGGTGTTGAAATATATTATTAATTAGAGTGAAGGGGAGGGCAATCAGAGGGTAGGACCACTAGACACCAGGGAATTGATTGGGGATTAAGTGAGGGGTTACTGGGCACACCAGGGAAAATGGGTCTGAAGGTTCTTCTCACTAAGCTGGGCACCCTGGATTTCAGGTGCCAAGAAAAGGCATTTCCATCAGTTATTTTAAAAAACAATGATCAGAATCTAGCTAAATGTGGCCCATTTAGATAGGTTCTGGTATTAGTATTTTAAAGTGCCAGTGTTAGTGGCTCAGCAGGTGGCACACTCATCTCTGAAGCCAGGAGATCAGAATGCTGTGGGTTCTATCTCCACACAATTCACTTGGGTTAATATCCCAATACTGACACTGCAGTGCTGCATGAGGGGGGTGCTGCACTCCTGGGGTGCAGTCTTTCAGATGTGACATTGAACCAAGGTCCCAACTGCCTGTTCTGGTGGTAGTTCAGGTGGATGTTAAAGCATCAGTACTATGAAAAAAAATTGCACTTTTTTGACAGCCCTGCTAATCATACACCTGCTACTCTTTCTCACCGGCATTGTACTATCGCTGAGTAATTTGCTCAGTTATTCTCTTCTTTTATTAACATTTCTGCCACTAAGCATGTTGCACTGGAACCCCCTCTGCTGCCACCCGCACAAGTGTATGACTTGCAGGGACATCGGGATTGGTCAGTAGAGGGTCTCTCTGCTGTTGTCAAAAGACATGATGTGACCTGTAGAAAAAGCACAGCTGAAAATTAGTCAGCCGCCATATTAGTTGTAGCCCTACAACAATTCAAATAAACTGCAAATATCTAAAAAACTAAAGATGGACAAAAACATATATTAAAAGTTATGGAAACTGGAATTTTTGCTGCATGCTTACAGCCAAAAAGCAGAATTTTGATAGATCACTTCCTGATTCGGTAGTACTGCTGCTTTAAAGATCCCATGGCACTTGTCAACAAGAGTAGGGGAATATTTTATTTAAAAACAAAAAACAACTTGTGTATTTACATACAAACAAACCTCATTTTTGAAAAGTAAAGTAAATCATTATAACTAGACAAAACAAACTGTAAAGAGATCCTTTATTCAATTCCCTCAATGTTTTTCCATATTTCATTTGCCGTTTTTTCTCCTATAATATCACATTCCCTTTTATATATACAATTTATTTCTGCCTGAAATTTAAACAGTGTATACTGTATGGTTATTATTTCATTTTGCAAAAGTCTTTGATTTCTTGCTTGCCAGAGTGTCCATTTTAGAACTGAGAAAATCACACATAGTGTACTTTTATTCCACTTTTTCCATTTCTCTAATTGTTCATATACTAGTACACTATAATTATTTTTTTTCATAATGTCCATCCCCAAAAATCTGCAATCTTATCCTAAAAAGTTTCAATGTGTTTACACTTAAAAAAGAAGTGTTCCATATCTTCTTCCAATAGACCACATTCTGTTACTGGACATATTCTTTCCTCTTTTCTTTTATGTTTTTGATTGCCTTTTACATTCAACTTTCCATGGCTACATAACCACACAAAGTCTCTCATCTTCTTTGAAATTCTCTAACGTACATTCTAAAATCTGTTTTTCCTCTGTTATATTCTTTGTGCAAAATATTGGATTTTCAAAAAAATTCCTTTCCGTAATATCATTGTAATTCTGCTTTCTGCTTTTAATCAATAGTTTATCTAAGACTATACCCATTGTACCATATATGTCCTGGCTATCTCCATATATTCTGGTATCTCCTTTTTCCCTTTATAATTTCCTTTTTTCTCAATGATTTTCATGACAATCTTAAACCATCCTCCTGTTAATCTTCCCCATATTTTACCTTTATTTTGTACCATTTGTACAATGTTACAATGAAAAAAGATGTTCAAGAAAAAAACTATTGGCTGGACCATGTTTAGGCCTCCCTTTTTTATAGGCCTGTATGTGTGACATCTCTTTACAGGATTCATTCTTGTACCCCACAAAAGTCGGAAAAAAAATCTTAAAATTCTTGTTTGCATAGAAAAGGGTATTGGAAATGCATATGCTATATGCAAGAAGATTGATATAATAAAATATTTCAAAAGATGTATTCTCTTTTCCTTTGTCATAGTCCAATTTTACCACTGTTTGACTTTTTCTTCTGCTTTTTTGTATTTTCCTTCCCAGTTACTTTTTTCTGCTTTACAACTCCCAAATTTTAAACATAAAAAGGAAAACTCACCTTCTACTATGTCTAAAGTTCCCAGCTTTTGACACCCTTCTTGTCCTAAAGAGTAGATTTTACTTTTTTCTTTATTAATCTTAATCCCTGTATGTGACTGATACTGTGAAAAAATCTCAAGCATTTTTTTCTCCTGATTCTTGACTAGGATCATTTTATCGTCTGCATAGGTGCATGTTTTATTCACTGAGACCTGGCTTGATGAGAATTCTGGCCCCATATTGGAGGCTCTAACTCTGGCTGGATACTCGGTGATCCACCACCCGAGATTGGATCATGGGGGGAAGGGATTGCGGTCTGTTTCAAGTTCAAACTGAATCTCATGAGTGTACCAGTTGAGAAGACTGAGACATTTGAGTGTGCTGTGGAAGCAGGTGTAGGCTGTAGGATCAATCTCATCTACCATCTGCCCCGGCAATGAGAAGCGATTCCTTCAGGAAGTGGCAGACTTCGTCAATGACTTGGCATTTGAGTCACCCAGACTGATGGTTCTGGGCAACTTCAACACCTGGATCGATGATGAATTCTCACAATTTGGACAACACTTCCTACAGTTGATGTCATCTCTGGGTCTTACACAAATAGTTACCTCTGCTACCCACAAACATGGTCACTCTCTTGACTTAATCTTCCTGCTGGGGATTGAAGCCTCTGACTTGGGGTGGAACCAGTTGGATGGTCTGATCACTGCACTATGGGATTTAGTTTTATTGCCCTCCTTCATAGGCCTACCCCTGTGGAGATGGTCAGGTATTGCCCTTTGTGAGATATTAGCTCTGAAGGCCTGGCGGCAGTACTTGACTTATCTTCCTTTGCAGAGGCAAACAGTGACCGAGAGACCCTCGTGGTGGCCTGTAATATGGCCATTTCAGCAGCCCTAGATGTCATTGCTCCTGTCTGTGTTCATCCTCTCTCCCTTCACCCTCGATTCCCATGGTTTGATGGGACTCTGAGGGAGATGCGGTGACTAGGGCGAAGTTTAGAGCATTGCTGGCGGAAGTCCACCCTTGATGCCGACCACCTTAAATTGATGGATCATTATCATATCTATCAATCTATAATCACCCATAAGAAGACAGAGTTCCTGTCCGGGGAGATTGCAGCTGCTCAGAATTGACCAGCTCAGCTTTTATTTATTTATTTAGTTTTTGTTGACCGAGTAAGTGCACTAGACAAATCCTGCCTATTTTTAGGCATGACCCGGGGAAGGGGATACAGATGAATGCTAACGGACTTTGAACCAGGTTAAGTTGTTGGTGATATTTTTAGTGAATGAGGGAAATTTTGCCAGGACACTGGGGAAATTCCCCTACTCTTGGCCAGTAGGGGGACAGGCCATCTTACTGTGAGATGGCCACCGTAGGGGAGTCATTGAAGGTGAACGATGAGGGTCTAGCAGGCGGGAAGGCCACACTGCTCACAGAGTCTGATACACAGTTAAAAGAAATTCTGGATATGGACAGAAAGGAGATTTTCTCACGAGGCAGTATCTACAATGGAGAACTTTTCTATTTTATAAACTTCTGCTATTTTGGAGAAAAATTATGGGAGTTCCTTTACCGCTACGAAAGTGGAGGATCCTGTATGCGCTGAGTGTGTGTGTCTAACTACGCTGAAGTAACACAGCTGACGTCTACCTTCCCTGTCAAATGGAGCGTTCACCCTGACAGCGGGAATGTGGAAGTAAAGCCGAAAAATCCTTTCCAGAGTATGGGTGAGTCAAAGTCAGAGTCTGTGTCTCTCATAAAATTAAATGTTCCCAATTTGGCTGGCAGTGAAGTCTCGAAGGGTGGAGAGTGCCAAAAGCCAATTGAACTGCCGACTTCTCCGGTCCTTTAGGTTGGAACAAAAGTCTCCCCTCTGATGTCTCCTACCCCAGTCACTGTTGGTAAATCTCAAAACATAAATCTGTTAAAATCTGTGCATTTGACTAAGGAAGCTGGGTTTGTATTTAAACCGGCTGATGCAAGTGATATTGCAACTACTTTGCTGACACCTGTTACGTATCAGACTGAGGCAAACTAGTTGGAGTAATAGAATTTCATTTTTGTAAACCACTAACTCCACAACTGGATGTTGCAATAACAAAAACCACTTCTATGGCTGTAGGCAAAGCTATTCCAAACCAGAATGATGTGGTTCCAAATGTTCTTAACATACAAATCCCAGGCTCTTAAGTCCATGATGATAATTGGTCACATAGAAACATAGAAACATAGAATTTGATGGCAGATAAGGACCGCTTGGCCCACCCAGTCTGCCCATTTTCCTACCTAACAGATAAGCTGCAAATCCTAGTTAACCAACAGCTTACTTCCTCCTACCCCCCACTAGGACTGCCTTATGCCTGTCCCATGCATTCTTGAAGTCCCCCACTGTTCTTGACTCCACAACCCCCTCAGGGAGGCTGTTCCATGCATGCACAACCCTCTCAGTGAAAACATACTTCCTCACATTACCTCTGAGCTGTCCACCCTCTATCTTCAAATTGTGCCCCCTTGTTCTTGCACATCTCTTTTTCTGGAAGATGCTACCCTCTTGGACTTTGTTAATTCCCTTGAGGTACTTGAAAGTTTCTATCATGTCCTCTCTCTCCCTCCTTTCCTCTAGGGTATACATATTAAGCTCCTTTAGTCTTTCTTCGTATGTCTTCTGGTGCAGACCCTGCACCATTTTGGTTGCCCTCCTCTGGACAGCTTCCACTCTGTCTATGTCTTTGTGGAGATGGGGTCTCCAGAACTGCACACAGTACTCCAGATGGGGTCTCACCAACTGTCTGTACAGAGGGATAACAACTTCCTGTTTTCTACTATTGATGCCTCTTCCTATGCATCCCAGTACCCCCCCTGCCTTCCTTACTGCCTTCTCACATTGCTTGCCCACCTTTAGGTCATCTGATATAATTACCCCCAGGTCCCTTTCTATTTTTACTGTTGTCAGTGGTCTGTTAGCAGCTGGCTGGGAGAAAAAGGCTACAGGAGTTTGGACTCCTGACTTGACATGGGATTCCTCACTTAACTTGCATAGTTACTCCCCAGAGTGGAAACCGAGTGAAGCTCATGGGGTTCCAACAGAAGGGATAAAGGAAAATGAACTGCTTGACAGGAAAATATCTTTGGGACTTGATCCTGCAGACTGCCCCTCTTCTGGTGTTACAACCCATTCTGTGGTAAACAAATTAGAAAAAAAGCAAAACACTGGCAAACCTTTAATGTCTGCATTATTTTCACATGTTACAAGGGAGGCTGCACCTAGGCGCAATGCTGTGCGCATAAAGTATAAAGGTGGTCTGACAGAGAGACCAGACAAATATTATGTGGGGAAATTCCTCATAAAAGACTCATTGCATTTTTCTCCAAGAGATGTTTTTGCTTTTATTAACATCTCGGGAGAAGACAATTATGATGTTAGCTTTTGTTCTGCCTATTTGTTGGATTTGTTTTGGGAAAGACATGGTCAAATAAAATTTTCCCCAACATGGACTCCCTTTCTAGTAATTCCCTAAACAAAACCATTGATTAAAAATGTCACAGTGATGTTCAAGAATGAGGGAGTCCATGCTGAGGATATCACCTATTGGTTGTCTCAAAAATGCGATGTACAAAGTGACCCTGAACCTATTTTAGATTAAGAGCAATTCTGGATGGGAGGGTGGAAATTTAAAGTTAAATTACATCAGTCTGACACAGGAATTGAGCATATCCCTAATTCTTTTTATTAAGAAGGGATAGAGGGGTTTGTTTTTATAGTGGCCAGCCCAGAGCATGTTGTAAGTGTGGCTCAAAAACACATCTTTCAAGCACTTGTGATTGGCCTAGGTGCGATAATTGTGAAGAAGTGGGGCATGTAACTATGCAGTGTGCTAATCATACGAAATGTGACCTATGCGAACAGCATGATCATGCTTTTTGGGAGTGCCCATGGGTTGCAAAAAACAAGGCCTCTTGTGGGAGCCCAGACCTGATAATCTAGCAGGCACAACAGGCTGTGGAGAAAAACACTGAAAATAATATTGAAATGGGGAACCCCCCTTACCCTCCATATCTGTAGATGCCAAATCAATGGTTGCCACAGTTCTGCCTCCTTGCCCCCCGAGCCACAACCTATACCTATCACTGCTGATAAAATTGTACAAAGTTCTGACCTGTTTGAGCCTGTTTGTTATGTTGACCCAGAAGACAAGTCAGCAGTTGATTCTGTCCTGCAGTCTCCATTGCCTCCAGGAAGATCCCGTAGGAACCTGAAACCAGTCCTAAGACCCTCAATTGAGTCAATAGAATCACAGAATTATTATGCTGCCCTTTTTACTGCCTGGGGAGATTCCAAAATGGAGGTTGTGATTCCGATTCCGATTGGGATGTATTGCACACACCAGTCATCATGTTTCATTTACCAGTATGCAACCTGTAAGTCACTTCCCTGTTTCATATCAATGTTCACCACCTGCGGTCACCCTATGTGGTACCCTTGTATGTATATCCAGCCTGTATCATGTAACGTGCATTTCATGTATATACTGTTATTACCTATCTGTGTTTGTACTTTAAGTGTTTATGTCACAGGACCTCCTTGTGAATGAGCTTGTTCAATGGAGTTTTCCTGCAATAAACTTGAACTTGAACTTGATTCCCAAAAATCAGTACAGGATACTCTAGGGGCCCCTATAGAGGTCTATAAAGAAAAGAAAAAGAAAAGAAGAAAAAAATAAGTTAAGTTCCTCTGGTGGTTTTTATAATCTGAATTCATGTTGGGAAATATCTGCTGGCTCTCTTAATACACTTAGTATTCTGAATAGTAACAAAAGGCAGGCAGTTTTCCAACTTTTACATGACAGAAACATGTCGGTATGTTTCTTACAAGAAACTTGGATGTTTTCATGGGAGCAAATTTCTTCTTTTAAAAGAGATTAGCTACGGGGACCTTCATATTGGTCCTTTGGTAGAGACAATGATGATGGCATTGGGATTCTTTTTAATTCTTTTCACTTCGTCCTATATAAGTTAATTGATTTAGTGCCTGGTAGGGTATTAATCATAGATGGAAAATGGCAATCTAGTAACTATAGGTTTATTAACATATATAATCCCCAGACAAAGGCAGCTAGAATTGAATGTATGAAGGAACAACAGCCTTATTTAGTCTCCTCATTAACTATTCTCTGGGAAGGTAATTTCAATTGTAGTTTGTACTTAAAGGGAGCTTCTTCTAAGAAAATTTATTGTGATTCCAACTGCTTAAAGGCAATTATCAAAACAGCAAGTTTAACTATATGTAATCAATTAGATAAAAAGGGCTCGGGTTGTACATTTTTTAAAGGGAAAACCAGATCTATAATAGATTATCTATTTACATCTAAAGACCGTTCAGTTAAATCTTTTATTGCGGTCCCAGTGGAGTTCTCAGACCACATGCGGGTTCAGGTGGAGGTGGGGAATTCTCCCAAACAGAATCTTCAGAAAAATAGATGGAAATTAAATACTTCCATTTTGCAAGAAGATATAGTAATACATTCTATTACACTGATCTTAAAAGCCAGATTATCCATTGCATTTTTATACCCTGATTTAAGTGCATGGTGGTGGGAAACAAAAAATGACTGTCAAAAGTGGTTTAAATGTTATGGGGCACGTCAGAGGAATTCTAAGTTATTTTCATATTTAAAATTAAGATCCCAATTGCAATATTTAATTACAGTAGCTAATTCCTCTAGACAGGACTTTTCTTCACAATTTTATAATATTAAGCTACAGATGAGGCAACTGCAGTATGATAGGACAAGAACACTACAAGCTCTTATTAATAATCATCTGAAGAAATCAGTCATAGGAGACCCCTATGAATTATGTAAAACAATCAGAGACTCCTCTTCTATAGATTTCTTAGAGTATAATAATAGTACAGTTTATGAAGTTGAGTCTATCAGTGCTGTTATTGAATCACATTTCCAGGCTTTACAACCGGTATCTTACCCCTTTTTACAGGATATCAAAAAGTATCTGCCCCCCCCCATCCTTGGATCAAGAAATGATTTCTAATATGAAAGAACCATTTTACCCTCAGGAAATCTAATCTGCTATTAAGTGTTTAAAGGATAATATTTCTCCTGGTTTAGATGGTCTGTCCAACCTATTTTATAAAACTTTTCTAAAAGAAATTGTGGCTTGTTTAAATTTGCTGTTTAAAAAATTTATGGATGGGGATTCAATCCCAGTATTTTTTTTCTGAAGGGCTACAGATCTATATCTTTAAATCAGGGGATAGAGGAGACATAAGAAATTGGAGACCGATCACAATATTGAACTCAGACTATAAAATCTTCACTACCTTAATAAATAATAGAATTAAACACATGGCAAAAATAGCCATTTCAGCTGTTCAGTATTGTGGGTTGCTAATAAGCAAATTCAGTCTGTGCTGGCAACCATAAGAGACTTAATTGAGTATTTGACTTTAAATGGTAGAACAGGTTGTCTACTTTCTTTAGATTTAGAGAAAGCTTTTGGCAGGGTAAATCACTTGTTTTTGTTTACTACTTTAGAATTTTTTGGGATCCCTTAGTCAGTAATTAAGCTTATAAAATCATTATATGATTCTTCTAAAGTATATCGTGTAATTAAAGGAAAAATTGCAGAAGGGTTTGTTATAAAAACAGGGGTAATTCAAGGTTGCCCTTTAAGTCCACTGTTGTATATCTTTTCTTTGGAACCCCTTATTACAGCTTTAGGCATCTCTCCCAAATGGGAAGGTTTCAAAGTGCCACTGACAGATCATTATTTGATGGTCCAGGCTTATGCGATGATGTTTGCTTATTTTTTGAAAACACTGAGCAAATTGGTGAATTTTTTAAAGAATTTCAGTATTACTCAGTGCTTTCCAATGCAAAATTAAACCATTCTAAATCAAGAGGATAGTTGATGGGATGTAATTTTCAGACCCTCCTTTCTGTATAATACTATAAAACTATCAAAAGAACTCCTTAATATTCTAGGGATTTTTTTGAGGTCCCAAAATCTCCCGGATGACAATTGGAAAAGTGTATTGAAAAAGATGGAAGCGAAAATAATTAGATGGAATCAGTTTAGATTCATGAAACAAAAAAAGAATTCTTATTCTGAAACTATTTATTTTGCCATGCTTACAGCATGTAGCATTAATCTTTCCCTTGCCATCCCAATTTGAATCTAAACTCTGTAGCATTTGTTTTCAGTTGTTATGGGGCAATAGACTAAACCCAGTAAAGAGATGTTTTACATATCTTGCCCACAATAAGGGTGGTTTAGGAATGGTGGACCCGGTGGTATTCTGCTTTACCCTGTTTTTCTCCTATTCAATAAAATCAAGTTTTGCTGTTCAAGTTAGCAATGAGGGACTTTGGTTTAGAGACACATTAGGGTGCTATTTAACAGCTTGGCTGCATTGTGCACCTACAATTAAACCTCATATCCATTTACTGGTCTATTTTAGGCCTGCTGCTCAGAAATTATAAAAGTGGCAAGTTACCAAAAGCCAGGTTAGTATGAACTCATCAAAAAATCTTTATTATTCTGTTATTTCTCAAATTTACCCCACAATTCCTTGTTTTAAGAACTGCCCTTCAACTTTAAATAATAAGATTTTGGAACAGTTGAACAATCCTGGACTACCTTCACATATGTGGGAGGTCCAATGGCTCATTATGTATGGGCGGTTGAATATCAGAGGAACTGCTAAATATAAGGCCAAGGAGGAGAGGAATTGTCCATATATTGAATGTATCAACCAGGAGGAAACTATTGAACACTTTTTTCCTTTTTGTTCTTATTCAAATCAGTTATGGGCCTATGTGGCAACGAAATGGAAGATGGACTGGTTATCTAAACTGACGTATGATATATTAGTAATAGGCATTTTCCCTCCACGTTTTAAAAAGTATGAAAATGGTACACTGTTGGTGTTTTTGGCATGTTTGTGATTTAGTCTATGGCAGGTAATATGCCAATGGGTCATATATCTAAAGAAAACTTATTTTGAAGGGTTTTGTCTATATGTATCAAATGAATTACAAAAAGTATACTTTAAAGACATGGAGCTTTATAATGTAGAGAAAGTACAGATATGGTGGAAAGGGTTTTCACATATAATTAAGCATAAATAGAAAAAAAACCTACATCTCAGATTTTCTTAGGATTTGGAACTGTATAGGTATAATCTGTGTAAAGTTCAGTGTTTTTCCAGTTTGTGGATAATGTAATATTATGTTAGTTTTTATGTATTTTCTCATTTATAATTTCTGATGTCTGTATTATGTATTAGTGTAAATAAAAGCACCCCTACTCTTTTTGATAAGTGCCATGGGATCTTTAACATCCACCTGAACTACCACCAATCCAGGCAAATGGGACCTTGGTTTAATGTCTCATCCGAAAGATGGCACCTCAGAAGTGCAGCACCCTTATCATGATGCATTACAGTGCCCAAAGGATTGGGGCCTCATGCATAAATGCACGGTTCCCAGAAGACTTCAAACACGCCCTAGGAATCTCTAGCAACCCCACATCGGCTGAGCTGAGCAATCACTCAGGGCAGTAAGGAACCATGAGCATTACAGTGTCCAAAGGGTTGGGGCCGCATGCATAAATGCATGGTCCCCAGAAGTACTTTTTCACACTGTGGACAGACTGTGCAACCTAGCCTGTCTACAAGTTCAAAAAGCTTTTTTGCAGGTAGAGTGCAATGAACTTACTCGATTATTTGCAATTAAGGTAGCTGACTTCAAGGCGATACTCCAACCAGCACACTTTATGGGTTGACCAGCGCTTGATCACTGTCCCATAGCATTCCTGGAATACCTTCGACCGACTGGAGTTCATGGATGTCATGCGGATTGTCCTGGGTGTGCGCCCTACATGCTGTAGTTTGAACCCAGGATCAACTTCCCTCATTTTGGGTTGTATCGATTCCATCAGTCCGGTCTTAGCATTGATAGTCTGGTACTCCTTGGAAACAGGAGAGTTTCCTAGCTCCCTGAAGGAGGCAGTGGTAACACCCCTCTTGAAAAAAGCTTCTTTGGACCCCAACTGCCATGTGAACTACAGACCAATCTCTAACCTCCCCTTTTTTGGGAAGGTGATTGAGAAAGTAGTGGCCATTCAGTTGGAGAACCATTTGACCATCCATGACATCTATGAACCCCTCCAGTCTGGTTTTCAAAAGAGGCATAGTACTGAGACAGCACTGGTTCAGGTGCTCAATGATCTCTTGATGGCTAGAGATCAGAAAAAACATTCCGTCTTGGTTCTTCTAGATCCCTCTTCAGCATTTGACACTGTGGACCAAGGGGTCTTACTTGATCACCTGAGGTTAATCTGCAGACTGTCGGGTGCAGTTCTCAGGTGGTTTACATCTTTTCTCACTGCAAGAACTCAGACAGTGGTGTCCGGAGTTTATTCTTCAGACCCAGTTTCTGTCATGTGGGATTCCTCAGGATTCAATATTGTCCTCTATGTTGTTTGTAGTATATATGCTGCCCCTCGGAGACATTGCAAGAAGGTATGGGCTGAGGCTTCACTGCTATGTCGATGATACCCCACTCTACCTTTCTTTTGCTTCTGACTATGATGGAGCTCTCTTGGTCTTTAACAACTACCTCACAGAAATCCAGGACTGGATGGATTCGAGTTGGCTGAAGTTGAACTGAGAAAAGACTGAGGTGCTGGTTGTGGATCCAGCGTGCTGGATAGGAGGGTCGGAGGTTGGTTTACTCTCCAGGCTTTTCCTTCTGACCTCTGAACAGGTGCAAAACCTGGGGTTAATTTTTTATGAAAGGACTGACTCTGCATTCGCAGGTGTCAGCTGTTGTCAAGGCCTCTTTTTACCATTTGAGGAATACCTCCAGGATTAAGCACCTTGTTTCATCCAGTGATCTTCCTACACTGGTCCACGCCTTCGTGGCCTCATGCTTGGACTATTGCAACTCCCTTTACCTAAGGCTTCCTGGAGTGGAAATCCACCACCTGCAGCTAGTACAGAATGCTGCAGCCCAGCTTTTGATGGGGGCTTCTCAGTCCTGTCACATCTCTCTGGTGCTGCGCTCACTGCACTGGCTGCCAGTACAATGGCAGATCACCTTTAAAGTCAGTCTACTGACTTTTAATGCCCTACACAGACTGGGCCCAGACTAGCTGAAAGAGCTCCTGGTTCCTTATTGCCCTGAGTGATTGCTCAGCTCAGCCAATGAGGGGGCTAGAGATTCCTAGGGTGTGTTTGAAATCTTCTGGGGACCATGCATTTATGCATGTGGCCCCAACCCTTTGGAATTCTCTACTCTGTCAGTTATGGGAGTGCATGACCATGGAGGGATTTAAGCAGGCATTAAATACATACCTGTGGTACCTGGCATTTGGTGACTGATCTCTTTTTCAACTGTATTACTTGTTTTTTTTGGATTGTCTGATATGTTATTTTATATTTGTTAGGCGCCTTGGCTTTTGAAAGGTGCCATAAAAATAAAGAATATTATTATTATTTATTTCACTTCCTTCCCACTGGTGTCCCTTTAATTTCTTTATCTTGCTCAATTTTCCTTAAAATTGGGTCTAGGCTTAACACATATAGAAGTGGGCTTAGTGTGCACCCTTGCCTTACACATTTATGTATATATAGTGGGATCCCCATATGTCCATTTATCAAAGGTTTTATCTGGGCCTTATTATATAAGGCTTTTATTAATCACCTAATACCTTCAGAAAACTTATATTCCTCCACTACCTTCCACATATATCCATGCTGTATGGAGTCAAAAGCGGTCTCCTGATCTACTTAAATATCCTTCTAACTTTTTGGTGTGCATTTATTACTTCTCTAATAAAAATTCAGTTATCTCTTATATCCGTACCTGGTATGGCACAAGTTTGTAATATCTGAACTAATTTGTCTGCATATGTTAGTATCCTGTTATTTATCAGTTTAGCCAGTATCTTGTAATCTGAGGTTAGCAGGCTTATTGATCTCCAATTTTTAAGCAAGGCTTTATCACCTTTTTTATGTAAAAAGATCATTATACCTATTTTCATACTTTCTACCAGGCTGTCTTCCTCTATTATTTGATTGAAAACATAAGTCAGCATTGGTGCTATCTATTCTGCATACTTTTTATAGAAACCATTTGGTATCCCATCAATGCCAAGAGCTGTGTTTATAGTTAATTGTTTGATTGCTGATTTAATTTCACATTCTTTTATTTTCCCGTTCAAGGATTCTGCTTCTTGCTTATTTAAATTTGACAGTTCACCAAGTATGCTATCTTCACTTTTATTTTTCCCTTCCTGGAATTTTTCTTTAAGGAAATCCTGCACCTGATGCATAATATTCTCTAACTTTGTGTGTTCTTTGCCCAGTTTGTCCTTTACTACATACATTGTTCATTTCTCTACCCTCTCTCTGTTGCTATCTAATGGATTGATTTGTATTTTTGCTCCCTGTGTTCTATATTTTTGTTCCATTGCCAAACATTGTATCTGTTATATTGATAGTTCCTCATTATACCTTTAATCTCCTCTATTTTCTCTGAATTATTTACTTTGTATATAACCTGATGAGAAAGTAGTTTATGCAGCTGTGCCCTCAAACTGAAATATTTCATATAGTTTGTTGTCTCAGTTTTTTGTGACACTCTTATCATTAGTTGTTTTATGTCATTCTTTGTATCTTCCCACCATTCAAGATTTGAATCATATAATTTTCTAACTGAGTTTCTAGCTAAAAATAAGTCTAAAATGTTATTGCGACAGTTTTTGTCTTGTAGTCTCTCCATGTTCATACGCCAATACCCTAGGGTTGCCACCTTTGGATGAGGCAAAAACTGAATCCTAAGCTCTGCCCCACAGCCCTACCCCTTTTCATGACTCATCATACATTGTTCCTCATAAAAAGCCATTTGTTACATATCAATAAGAGACAACACTTAGAGCAGCAGTTCAACAAAAATGTTGAGATACTGTACTGTACCTGTTAAAGTTACTTTTCCAGGTTCTTCCTAGTTATTTATTTACATATGTATTTATTTATTTATTGACATTGGTTTACTAGATAAAAATACAGAGATAAAATAAATCCCATTTACAAATATGATATGGGGGAGAAGAGGAAAATACTGTAACTTGCATACAGCAGTACACATGGTATCTATTAATACATAAATAAATTGTTCCTATAATGTGTACTTTATATATTTTTCATGCCCCATTTCATTTTCTTGTCCACAGTACTATTTTAAAGCCAAAGAAGTGTCCATATTTTTGTCTTGAGGAAAAAATAATTTAAAACATTTAAAATGCCTAAAGTCTGTTAGAGATGAAAATGTTTACCAGCAAATGAAAGTGGAAGACAACTAGCTCTGTTACTGTTACAAAAGGTGGGGATAGCTTTGCTGTTATGCCACTTTAAGATGCAGTGGGAAATATTAGGTTAAGTAAGTGCTAATGGTGTTAATGGCCATACTTTACACATCCCAGGTTGACTGCTTTCACAAACAAAAGGCTATATTGACAACAGAACTTGTTTGTAACATGAACATGTAGCTGAAACAATGAATGTGATGACAACGTTTGTTTCAAAAGTATGTGAACTCTCAAAATGGCTCAAAAACCTGACCAGAACAGAGCAACACTGGATTACCTGCTAGGGACCCTGAAAACCTGATCACCAGGTAAAAAACCTGACAGGTGGCAACCCTACAATACCCTCTCTCAAAATACATTTGATTCCCTAAGTCTAGTAGTAGTTTGACCCCCATATGATCTGTAGTTTCCATTGGCACCACTGTCACCTCTTTTATCTTTTGGAATAAACCAAAAATCTATTCTTGTTGACAGAGTTCCTTTGAAGAAAGTGTGCTCTGTTCTCTTTTTTCTTATTTTATATGCATCTATAAGTCCTCCTTTATTTAAAACTTCTTTTAATTTGTGAGTGTCATAAAACGCCTTCTTTGTTTTCCTCCCACAATCTTCTTTACTTAAACCACAATTGAAATCCCCTTCCCATATTACGAATTTTGAGATAAGTATCTATGGTTCTATTTATTCCATAATTCCTCTTCTTCTCTTCTTTCAGCTTTCATTTGTGAATTGTAAATGTTAATGATTCTTATAGCAATTTTATTTAATATCACATCTACAATTAACACTTTTCCTGGAGATAAATCCATTATTTTTAAGACTTTTACACCATGCTGAAAAAATACAATTCCCACGTCAGAACATCTCTCTTCCTCTATTGACCACCAAGATGGCCCCCACCTCCAATCCCTTTGTGCTCTATTTATTTCTTCCACAGTGTTTAGTCTAGTATCTTGCAGTATTGCTATATCTCTTTTGATTTCCTTTATTATTTGGAAAATAATCTCCCTTTTTCTTTTAAACTTAATACTATTAATATTTAAAGTTAAAGAAGATCACTGTTGCATATTTAAAATAAAAAGGAGTGTTTTAACACCAAACCCCTAACACTCTTCATTGTTATTCACAAATCTTGTCCTTTTTCCTTTTTTTGACACTTTCGTGTCTGTTGTGTCCCGATCTTCAGAATCTTCTATTTCAGGTTGATTTATGTCTGAGGAAACTAATTCCTTATCTTCAAAAGATTCCCATTCCTTGTCTTGAAAAATCGTGTATCTGTTTCTTCTCTGTCCCTTTCCCTTGTTTTTGTCCTTGTAATTTTTTTCCTACTTGCTCTAGTTACCATAGTGAATTTGTGTTCTTCTTTCCTTTTTTGTTCATCTGACTTTCCTCCGTTTTCTCCAGTACCTCTTGCTGATACACTTCTCACCTTTTTGGGCCTTTGCCGTAGAGGGTTTTTTATGCCTTCTTTTGTATTCTCAAGAGTTACTTGGATTTCTGTTTCTTTATTCCTTGCCTCGTAAATAATTTTATCATCTTTTCCCTTTTCTTATTGTGCAGCAGCTAGGAATACATCTTCTCCTGCATCAGTATCTAGTACTGGGCTCTTGTGGGCCACCCACGGACATAGAAGGAAGAAATGTCCCTCTTCCTCACACAGGCTGCACCTTACTTTATTTTTACAGTCCTCCCCCTTATGTCCTACTGAACCACATAATCCACATTTTACTTGACCACATGCATTGCTTAAATGCCCCTTTTCACCACATTTGTAGCATGCTTTTGTTTGACCAGCATAAAACAAACACTCTTCGGTCTCTTCCTAAAAAAAAAACAAAACAAAAAAAAAAACAATTTGCCAAGTGTTGTATTCCTCCTTCTATTTGCTTTAAAGTGACTTTGTCTTTCCAACCGCCAGTCCAAAGACACTCTTGATCTAGTATTGGTTTAGGTGGAGAATGCACCACACATCTCTGTTTTAAGCAGAACATAATGTCAAATACATTAGCACCCTCATTTCTAAAAATTACTGTCACAATTCTAAAGGCTGGTTTTGTTAAAGGTATTGCTACAAACTGATTCCATGGTGCTGTTTTTTTAAGCTGAGTGTATAGCTTCCAAAAGCTATCCAGACCTGCAGCATGTTTAAAGCTCACATCATATTCCACTCTCCCTGGCACATGTATCAGAGCATATATCGCGTAGGGGTAGTATTTCATACTTTGTTTCAGCAAAATCCTCCCTACAAAAATCCTGTCCGGTACATCTGCTGTTGACCCTTTAAATCTTAGTCTTACTGCATTTCTTCTCTTTGCTTGTTGTAGTGTTTGCTCTGGAAAAAGTTTCTCTCTAGTATTTTCTCCCCATACTTTTCCCCTTTTTTCCTCTTTGTCAGATAAAATTGTAATATGTTCTGTTTCTATGGACGTTTCCTCACTCTCCAATCTTGTTACCTGTATTTCTTTTGTATCATCAGTGTGTATTTTTGGTTTTTGTGCTCTATCTTTTCCTTTTTCTTTCTCCATTTCACTAGTTCCTTTTATGTTTTCACTTTTTTCCAATGTACTTGGCATGTTTGGGGCCCACACCTTTCCATCTTTGGTTCTTCTCCATTCCGCTTCTAAAAGTGCGTTTGTGACCCATTCAGGAGCATAATCCATCATATTTTTATTTCTATCTGCCTTTATATCTTTTATTCCTTCATGTCCTTTTTCCTAGTTGGGGGCCCCCATTTTCATTCTCAGTCATTGTTTCATCCTCATTTTATGCTCTCTATTTTGTTCTTTCTGTGCACTATCTGGGTTTTGTTTTAAAGATTCTTTCCCAACTCCTCTTAAGCCAAGCCTCTTAAGACCCATATTGGCTATTCCTTTCAGAGTTGTATCCTTTTTTGTTTTCTGTTTTGATTTCAGTTTTTCACTTGATGCGGCATGTTTGTTGGATGCCATGTCAGCTTTCTCCCACTGATCTTGACAAGCCACAGCTACGTCACTGCCTGAAGTGCATTCTTGCTCTATTTCTTTCAGGACTTTCACTTTTTTATCCTTCAAAATACATTTCTATCTTTCAATTTCACACAGCATTTTATTTTTTGCAGACTTACAGTGAGATTTGCTGCTCTTTATTGCAGTCATTGATTCTTCTGCCTCTGGGTTGTTTTCTTTCCAAAACCTTTTCTCCAAATCCATTTTCTTCACTATGACACAGTTTTTCATCAGAAAAGCTGGTCTCCTCAGGTATGCTGGCTGGAGAGGAGACCACAGCTCCAGCCTCCTGCACATCCTCACTCATCTCCTCTCATACACATACTCACTGTATACAGCAGTCCGACATAGATTCCCCTAGAGGAGAGTACGGGAATTTCCCAGCTGCCCTGGCCAAATTTCCCCCCCCATTCACTAAAAATATAACCAACAGCTTAATCTGGTTCAAGGTCAGTTGGCATTCATCTGTATTCCCCCTACCCTGGTTCATTCCTGAAAATAGGCAGAATTTGTCTAGTGCACTTACCAGGTCAACAAAAGCTAAAATAAAAACAAAATGACAATAGTTTTATATATTCTACACACTTTTAAGTTGGTGGGAGAAAAAAAACCAAGATGGAGACTCGCAACCAAGGATTTTTTTCTCACGATGAGGGATAGCTCCAGTATAGCTAGGGTTGATTAAGCGCTTTAATGTTAAACCTCAAATTTTGCACCATAATGACTTTGCCACTGTATGACAGATTTGCTTAAAATGTTGCATTCATGGTCTGGTACCATAGTTCTCTGGATCTGGAAAGTTGCGTTAAGGTTAGATGTACAGTTTTGGAGCTACAGAATGCCACAAAATGCAAAAAAAGTACTTTTTCTGCATTCTTTGCTTGCGCCCCGAGCCCGCATGATTTGTCCATTCAGTCTGAAATCTTCAGAGAAGATGCAGTCTGGGTCACCGATGCGCCTTTCAAAGATTTGGTGTAAAAATATTAAACCATTCAAAAGTTCTTCAAAAAACAAATTTTCCATTATAGTTCAATGGTGAGAAAAATATATGTGCATCACGAAAGTTTCACAAATGCATTTTACTTTTGCAAATGGCCCTTTTACTTTTGTGATTTGGTCATCTTGTTTTCAGTTAGTGAGAGAGAAAACTGCCTGGCATTTAAATTTGCTACTCTCTAGGTAAACACTAACTGTTGGGTTTACCTAGTCGGGTCCTGAGGATGCCAGCCCTATATTTTTTTGGGGGTAAAAACCTCCAGAAATGCCTTTTTAACATTGGGGAAAAAATATTTTCACAAATCATGAAAGTAAGTGCAAAAATACTTTCGCAAATACAAAAATTTTGTGCTACTTTTTGCAAAACTTCCATGATTTAAGTATTTTTAAAACTAACTGCAAAACTTTGCCATCCTCTTGCAACAAAATGGTTGGGTCTTTTGGGCTGCAATTTGCAGGGTGGCAAGCCCAGGTCCCGCAGATATGCCTTTTGGTGGTTTGGTGCCAAAACATTCAAGGGACCCAAAGTTACTGCATTTCAAAGTTGAGAAATTTCCCGTAGGATAACATTGCGGCATCCGTTATGCCTTTTAGGGCCCATATCTCAAAAATGAAGTGAGACATGGCATTTACACTACTGGCAGCTTAGTTCACCAACCTACAGAAACAAATCTGGAAACCATAGATGACACCTGCAGTGGAATTTTTTCCTACTTTCCACGGTTACAGAGATATTGGCAAAAACATGTGCCAAGGGTTACAAGGGTGCTTTTTCAGTGCATTTCAGTGCCCGTATCTTATAAATGATGCAAGATAAGGATTCATTTGATTTATGTTGTGTGAAGAACTCACTGTCATGATTACACCAGCACTGGAATTATTTTTCTAGCTGCTATGGTTGCTGAGATATTAGCAAATTAGTCTTAAAAGGGTTCCTTGCCCAACTGGGCTGCTGTATGGCTCCATAGTTATGTATAAGTGGGATTGCAGGGCCCGGAGGGCAAGCGCTCCCACATGTGCATACCATTATGCCAAAAAATGGACATTGTGAAGGGTGAACAGGGCCCGGAGGGCCTGCGCTCCCACTAACACACACAACTTACATTACACTTTCTCAAAAAGAAAGGAAATTCTTTGCAAAAAACTCAGTTAATGAATTAGTTTGGGTTAATAGTACAGTAACTAAAGTTTGGAAAAGTGCTGTTAGGGTTCAAAACCCTAACTCCAGATCCCTCCCCACACACACATGCAAGACACATTCAAGATTGTAAGACATTATACCACTGCATCACATCTGTAACCACAATAATCACAACACTGTACTGATTTCACATAACACTATGTAATTAAAAACCAAATATAGTATCATCGACTCTATACTGCCAGCACAGTATGATGACACATTATTGCTGGCATATCTTCTTCATACGATGAGACTTAGTCTGTATATGTTTTCAAAATACTGACTTTTATGTGTTACTATTCAACAATTGAGTTGCTGCAGGCTACCACATGGGCATGTGGTAGCAGGAAAGATAGAGATAACACATACTACTTTTCAGATACTGCTCAAGTATGAAACTAGTACCATCACATGTTGTTATATGGACGCATTACCTGGAAATACTCATTAGCAGCATGTTATTGTTAACTTTGGATGTTACAACTGTTGCTTTCACAGGTTACTTGTAAACTATACTACAAAGAATTACTTTTTACTACAGTTTGTTATTAGGACTGACTCACTCTATCAGAAAAATAAATACAAACATACAGTACAAGGACTGTTTGTAGTCTTATACTAACTCTCATTTCCAAAAAACTATCTGTAGATAACATACTATGTGTTACATCACTTCGTCACTATTGAAATATAGACATCTGCTTAAAACTGGTTATTACTGTTTATAACACAAAAATGCTTACTGTGGGGCATCACCCATGGTTGCCCAGTATGCATGTCTACCCACACGGGACAATGATTTCAGCAGAACTCATATAGTTGGTGATCCATGATGAAAGATGTGTCTTGCAGTACATTTAGATAATTATATGTTACTTCCGTTACCTGATGCTGATTGGCTCTGATTGCTTGTGTTGCCTTGGCCCTTCCCCTGCTTGCATGTGTGTGTGTGTGTGTGTGTGTGTGTGTGTGTGTGGATGGAAGTGGGGGGATGCATAGTTAGGATTTTGAACCCTAACATCACATTTCCATACTTTTGTAGCAGTACTATTAACCCTAACTGATGTATTAACGGAGCTTTTGCAATGAATGAATATATATATATATATATATATATATATATATATATATATATATATATATATATATATATAAACATAAATATTATGGTAGCATGGTAGTGCTACCATAGTTAGTGTTGAGTAGCACCTTTAAGATTAAAGAATAAAACTTTGCACCTCAATAACTTTGCCACCATGCAACAGATTTACCTGACATTTGGTATACATGATTGGACATGGAAGATCTTGAGATCTGCCAACTTTTGTACTGGTTGGATATATGGCTGTGGAGTTATTAAGTGACAACCGAAAGCGCTAATATGTTTTTTTCTCAATTCTTTGCTCTCGCCTATAGGTCGCACATTTTGTGTGACTGGTCTGAAAACTTCAGGGACCATGTGACCAGGGTTCCTGATGTGTCTTTTGAAGATTTTGTGAAAAAATATTACACGGTTCAAAAGTTATTCAAAAAACAAGTTCCCATTATAAATCAATGGGAAAAGTTAACATAAAGTTCATAAGTGTCGCAAATGCACTTTTTAGTGTTGCAAATGGCCCTAGTAGTGTCACAAATCCACCATTTTTTTTCAGTTAGTGATCAGAAAAATGCTTGGCATTTAAAGTTGAGATGCTCTAGGGACACAATTCTTGCTGTGTTCACCTAGTCGGACCCTGAGGATGCTAGCCATGTTTTTATTATGGGGTTAAATGCCCCAGAAATATGTTTTTCAAATTTTTGAAAACAGTAGTGTCACAAAGTAGTGTCGCACGCACGACACTTTTGCAAATTTTTGCAAAAAGGGTCGCAAATTGTGAAACTACTTTTCCAGACTATGGCCAAAATGACAGGTGTTCTTTGCCACCCTGTTGCAAAAGAACCATTTGATGTTTTGGGCTGAAATTTGGAGGGAAGACAGCCAACATGTCACAGATGCACCTTTTGGTGGTGTGGTGAAAAACTATTGCACAGCTACCAAGTTACAGTACTCCAAATTTGACTTTTTTCCCATAGACTAACATCGTGGTGTACACCGTGCCTTTCAGTGCTTATATCTCAAAAATGGTGTGAGATACAGGATTTTCATCATGACAATGCATGACAAGTAGCCAGGAAAATCATGACTCATGTGATTTTTTTTCTACGTCATACGGTTACTGAGATATAAGCAATTTAGTATTCCAACACCTCATTTTCAGCTCTGAGGCACATTATTATGCATACATTCTTTGTGCACATGGAGTGGGATATTCAGACTGCACCAGGTTGTGGTGCAAGCCTGGGCACAGCACAACTGGGATGTGCCAGGGCCCTGACAGGATGATATTCAACGGTGCTGTGACATGGCTTAGCACCGTTGACTATTGCACTGTGGCCACCCACAATGTGCATGGCGCAGTGGCACTGCACCAGCACAAGTAGCCAGAGAGGGGCAGGGGGATGCACTAGCACAAATGCCCTTGCACTAGGTGCATCACCTGTGGTATTCAAAGTGCACATGCAAATGGGGTCATAATCCTTGCAAGGTGCAAATGAGGCCATTTGCATGTCATTATGGCTCCATTTGCATGCAGGTGCACCCACCACCGGTGACTTGCACCAGGCACCCTGCCAGGCTGCATCCATCAGGGACTGACACCCCCTGCACAAGCAGCAAAGTGCCCCACTGCCCGATCGTGGGCATATGTACTAAAGTTAAAATGTCCTATATCCCTGGCAGTCCAGTGGACTACTTGCAGCCTGATCACAGGCAGAGGTATAATTAAATATCTGCCTATATCCTTGGTGGTCCCATGGACCGCTCACAGCCCAATCGCGGGCAGAAGTATAATTAAAAAATCCTCTTCTATCCCTGGTGGTTCAGTGGTCTGCGTCCAGCCTGATCGCAGGTGTCAGTTATAAAATATTAGAAACCAATCCATCCCTGGTGGTCCAGCAGTACCCCTCCCCACCCACCCACTGAGCCCCACCATCCCGCCTCCATCCTGGCAGGTGAGTTCCCTCACCCACATGCCACCCCACTGCCTGCCGACTGACTCCATACAGACCGGGGTGGTGGGGCTCAGTGGGTGGGTGGGGAGTGGGTATCACTGGACCACCAGGGATGGATTGGTTTCTAATATTTTATAACTGACACCCGCTATTGGGCTGGATGTGGTCCACTGGACTACCAGGGATATAAGAGGGGTTATTATACTTCTGCCCACGATCTGGCTGTGAGCGATCCACTGGACCACCAGGGATATAGGAGGGGTTATTAATTATACTTCTGTCCATGATCAGGTTGCGAGCGGTCCACTGGACCACCAGGGATATAGGAGAGATTATTAATTATACTTCTGCCCATGATCGGGCTGCGAGCGGTCCACTGGACCTCCAGTGATATTGGACCTTTAATGCAATATTGATGCCCATGATCGGGCATGGGAGGGCACTACCATGAAGGTGCCACAGGAGCTCGGGTGGCCACCCACAGCTGGCAGCTGCCGTGTTGCACCCTGCAATATGGCAGCTCACCTGTGGGTGACCAGCTGTTGCTCCTTTTATTTTTTGCTCAACTGTGTGTGGCACAGGTATGGGTTGCACCTGCATCTGCTCAGCACATCCCTGGCTGAATATCGGGATGTGCGGAGTATGCATGGGCATGACCCCCCTACTTGCGCTGCTTGCATTACTGATGTGCTCCTGCGCATCGGGATTTGCGCCATGCGCATTGCCTTTTTGAATATCGTGCCAGGGGACATAAGTGGGTTGTGCATGGTGCAACTGTGTTGCGCCATGTGCAACCTTTCTGAATATCCCACCAACTGATTCTCTATGTAGCTGTTGGGGAAAGACAGGGTATGCACTTCTGTTAATGTTACAGTTACTGTTTCCACTTGCGTTTACATACCCGTTTGCGTTAATGTTCCTGTGTACACCACCGTGTGCATTACCCTTTGCGTTCTCATTTGCACTTGCATTTGCATTACTGTTACCATTTGCATTTCCACTACTGTTAGTGTTTGCATTTCTGTTTGCATCACGGTGTGCATTGCCATTAGCATTTACGGCAGCCCTTTCATTTGTGTTTGCGTTTGTCTTTCATTTTGATTCTTCATTGTTGTTACTGTTACCATTTGTGTTTCCTATTGTGTTACTGTGACCATGTGCATTACAGTTTGCATTTCCTTATGTGCTTGCATTTCCTTTTGCATTTCTGTTTCCTTTGGCATTATTGTTGCTGTTACCATTACCATTTATGTTTACAATTGTGGTAACATGACCGTGCATGTTATGGTTTGCATTTACGTATGTGTTTGCATTCATGTTTATGTTTATGTTTCCTTTGGCGTTACTGTTCATGCAAACTTTAACATTTGCATTTACAATTGCGGTACCATGCCTGTGCACGTTATGGTACGCGTTTACGTGCTAACTTCTGTTCATGTTTTCGTTTCTGTTACCTTTGGCATTCTTCTTGTTGTAACACTTAACATTTGCATTTACAATACCAGTGCCATCACTGTGCACATTACCAGTTGCATTTCCATACACACTTGCGTGTCCGTTTGCGTCACTGTTTGCTTCGGCATCACTTTACACTTGTGTTTCTATTAATGTTTGCTTTACCACTTATGTTTGCTTTACCATGTGCATAACCATTGCTGCTTGCATTTGCTTTGCAGTTCCTGTTACTATATAACAAGACATCATGTGGTGGAAGTGTGGGGCCCCCTCCACCACATTCAAGTCACTATTTATCATCCTCATTCTCAAAAAGAAGGGAAATTAGAGGCAAAAAAACTCCATTTAATGCATCAGTTAGGGTTGTTCCACAGTGACAAAAGCAAGGAAATTTGGTGTTAGGGTGGAAATTCTCCCTTTGACCCCTCATCCCATCCCCCCCCCCAACAAGCATCGGGGTGTGCATTGGGGTCGTCGGTCCTAACTCTCACCCCATTCTCCTATACCTCTGCTTCTTTACACATGTGATGGGGTGAGAGTTAGGGTCGATGACCCCATTGCGCACCCCGATACCGGTTGGGGGTTGGCTGGGGGTCCAAGGGGGGCTTTCAACCCTAGAACTGAATTTCCTTGCTTTTGTCACTGTGGAACAACCATAACTAATGCATTAAATTTATTTTTTCCTCTAATATATATATATATATATATATATATATATATATATATTTATATCATGGGGTGAGATCAATTCCAGTGAAATAAATCCTGATGACATCAGCAGAGTTAAAATAAATACCATTTATACTTACTCTGCTGACAACACTCACCTGCATCTTAAAACACTAAGAAACACCCATGTAATTTGCTGAGTTCTAAAACAGGCCCTACACTGAAATTAACACAGTTAAGATAGATAATGACAGTCAGCTGCAGCACTCCTTCTAAATGTAACAATCTCCAAATATCTTGTACTGTATTTCAAAATCCAAGTTTAGTACATTACTGAATCAAACAAATGATGCCTGAAATGTTTAAATAAATCTTAAACAGCCAAACATGAAGACAGAAACCTGCCAAAATAAATCATTACCATCTTCCTCATTGTCACAGAACAGAACCTCCCTCAGGCAAACAATTACCAAAACACAGCACATCTAATCAAGACCCCCCCCACACACACACACCAACCAACAACAGCTCACTACAACAACCCATTCATAAAAGTTCACACACACACACACACACTACCACAGCACTAGTATCATTTAAATTGACATTATCCTCATAACAACAAACATACCTCTCTTACTGAAATTGGTCTCACCTCCATGATATAAATAGCACACATGGCAGATCATGGAATATGGAAAATATTATCACTCCTGCATCGTGAGCACTGTATATTTCCAGAGCTCACTCTGCTGGAGTGAGAATATTTTCCATATTCCACTCCTGCCCATCATGTATCCCCTATATATATATATATGTGTGTGTATATAAAATATATATTATATATATATTTATATATATATTAGAGGCAAAAAAACTCTATTTAATGCATTAGTTAGGGTTGTTCCACAGTGAAAAAAGGGAGGAAATTCAGTGTTAGGGTTGACCCCCCCTTGGGCCCCCAGCCCACCCCCCACCAGCATCAGCGTGCACATTGGGGTCATCGGCCCTAACTCTCACCCATTAGATGTGTGAAGAAGCAGAGGTATAGGAGAATGGGGTGAGAGTTAGGACCGACAACCCCAATGCGCTCCACGATGCTGGTGGGGGTGGGATGGGAGGGCCCAGGGGGAGGGTTCAACCCTAACACTGAATTTCCTCGCTTTTGTCACTGTGGAACAATCCTAACTAATGCATTAAACAGAGTTTTTTGCCTCTAATTTCCCTTCTTTTTGAGAATGATAATGAGAAATAGTGAATGTAATGTGGCGGCAACAGAAGCGCTAACAGTGGCGCACATGGTAATGCAAGCATGAAGGAGAACAGAAAGGGTAACACACATGGTGGCATAGATGGGAACAGTCCGCCACATTATGTGTTGTCACATAGTAACATGGTGCCCGCAAAAGCAAATGGTAATGTGCATCATGACGCAAAGCGAAACAGAAAGAGAAACAGTACTGTACACAGAAATGTTAAAAGCAACAGAAAAGCAAGCACAAATGAAAACACAAAGGGTAATCCACATGGTGGCATAGACATGAACGGTAAGTGCAACAGGTACGGAACAGCAAGCGGAAATGGTAACAGTAATGTAAGCGCACAGGCTGGTTTTCCCCAAAATTTGCATAGAGAAAGACAGTTAGTACAAAGAATGTATGCATAGTAATGTTTCTTGGAGCAGAAAATGAGGAGTTGGAATACTAAATTGCTTATATCTCAGGAACCGTACGACGTAGAAAAAAATGTAAAAATTATATGATGCATGACTTTCATGGCTAGTTTTGTACTTAGCCCTGGTTAGGGTGCTAGGCATTTTTCTGATGAAAAGTCTGTATCTTGCACCGTTTCCGAGATATGGGACCTGAAAGGCATGGCGAACACCGTAATGTTATCCAATGGGAAAAAAAGAGAAGTTCGGAGTGCTGTGACTTTGGCTCCCTGTAATATTTTTCACCAAACCACTAAAAGGCACATCTGTGGGATGTTGTCAGTCTTCCCTCCAAATTTCAGGAAAAAAAGACCAAAACCATTATTTTGCAGCAGGGTGCCAAAGATTCCTGTAATGCGTCGCTCGCCGTAATGTTATCCTATGGGAACAAGTGTCAACTTTGGAGTGCTGTAACTTTGGCGCTGTGTAATATTTTCTCAGCAAAACACTGAAAGGCACATTTGTGAGATGTTGGATGCGTTCTCTCCAAATTTCAGCACAAAGGACCAAACCGTTCTTTTGCAGCTGGGTGCCAAAGAATTGCTGTCATTTTCCCACAGCCTAGAAAAGTACTGTCGCAATTTGTGAAAGCTTTCGCAATTTCATTCGACAGTGTCGTGAGCACGAAAGTACTTTGTGAAAGCACTTTTTCCAGAAATTTGAAAAACATATTTCTGGGGTGTTTTACCCTAAAATAAAGACTTGGCTAGCATCCTCAGGGTCCGACTAGGTGAATACAAAAAGAATTAGGTTGTTAGAGGGTCCTAAATTTAAATGCCAAGCATTTTTATGATCACCAACTGAAAACAAAATGGCAGATTTGCGACAGTAAAAGGGCCATTTGCGAAAGTAAAAACTGCATTTGCGACACTGTCAAACTTTTTGTTAACTTTTCCCATTGACTTGTAATGGGAACTTGTTTTTTGAATAACTTTTCAACCGTTTAATATTTTTTCATGAAATCTTTGAAAGGCACATCGAGGACCCTGGCCACACATTCCCTGAAGATTTCAGACCTGTCGCACATACCATGCAACCTGTAGGCACGACCATAAAATTTCCAAAAAAGCATAAACGCATGTGCAGATCAGGCTTAATAACTCCACAGCTGTACATCCGACCAGTACAAAACTTGGCAGATCCCAAAGCGCATGAGTCCTGATCGTGTATGCCAAATTTCAGGCAAATCCATTAAATGGTTGCAAAGTTATTAGGGTGCAAAATTTGGGGTTTAACATGTAAATGGCTCTCAACCCTAGCTATGGTAACACCAATGTGCTACCATAATATATATATATATATATATAGAATGGTAGCACGGTAGTGCTACCATAGTTAGGGTTGAGGAGCCATTTACGTTAAACCCCAAATTTTGCACCTTAATAACTTCACAACCGTTTGACAGATTTGCCTGAAATTTGGAATACACGATCAAGACACATACACCTTGGGATCTACCAAGTGTTGTACCAGTTGGATACATGGCTGTGGAGTTATTAAGCATGATCTGTGCGTGCATTTACGCTTTTTCTGGAATTCTACGGTTGCGTCTACAGGTTGCACGGTTTGCGTGACCGGCCTGAAATCTTCAGGGAACATGCAGCCGGGGTCCCTGATGTGCCTTTCAAAGATTTTGTGAAAAAATATTAAACTGTTCAAAAGTTATGGCAGTCCGAACTTCTGGTTTTTTCCCATAGGATAACATTAAGGCATTCGCCGCGTCTTTGAGGGCCGTATCTCGAAAACGGTGCGAGATATGGAGTTTTTGTTGAAACATCATATGTATAAAACTAGCCAGGAAAGGGATAATACATACGACTTTTAATTTTTTTTCTATGTTGTACGGTTACTGAGATATAAGAAATTTACTATTACAACTACTGATTTTTGTGTTCCGATAGTCATTATTTTGCATACATTCTTTCTACTCACTGTCTTTCTCTATACAGCTTTTGGGGAAAACCAGCCTGTATGCTTGCATTACTCTTACCATTACCGTTTCTGCTTGCGGTTCCATACCCGTTTCACTTACCGTTCACGTTTACGCCACCATGTGCGTTACCCTTTGCATTTTTGTTTGCGGTTGCGTTTCCGTTGTTTTTAACATTTCTGTGTACAGTACTGTTCCTCTTTCTGTTTTGCTTTGCATCGTCATGCGCATTAAGATTTGCATTTGCGGGCACAATGTTACAATGCGACAAGACATCACCCCCGAGCTCCCGCCACTGCATTACATTCACTATTTCTCATTATCATTCTCAAAAAGAAGGGAAATTAGAGGCAAAAAAACTCAGTTTAATGCATCAGTTAGGGTTGTTCCACAGCAACAAAAGCAAGGAAATTTGATGTTAGGGTTGAAACCCCCTTTTCACCCCTCCAGCCCACCCCCCCAACTGGAATCGGGGTGTGCATTGGGGTCATTGGTCCTACCTGTCACCCCATTCTCCTATTCCTTAGCTTCTTTCCACATGTGATGGGGTGACACTTAGGGCCGATGACCCCAATGCGCACCCCAATTCCAATTGTGGGGGTGGGCTGGAACGGTGCAAAGGGGGTTTCAACCCTAACATCGAATTTCCCTTTGTCACTGTGGAACAACTCCTAACAGATGCATTAAACAGAGTTTTTGCCTCTAAGATATATATATATATATATATATATATATATATATATATAGATAGATAAATATATATAGATATATATGCCACAGTAATAGTTAGGGTTGAGTAGACACTTTAATGTTAAACTTGAAATTTAGCATTTTAACAACTTTGTAACCGTTCAATGGATTTACACGAAATTTGGTATGCGCTGTCCTGTGGGGTAGATTTTTTGTTTGTTTGTTTAACAGGGAGAGACATGGTAAGCTAAAAGCTTGTTTACAGGTGCAACCTGGCAGCACAAGGAAGTTAAATGACTTGCTCAGGGTCATACAGTATGCAAGTGGGGGCTGTAGGATTGAAACCCAGGTTTTCAGGTTTACAGCTCAGAGCCTTAAACCACTGTGCTATACTGCCTCCTCTTGACGTACCAAGTTTTGTGTTGGTCAGTTGGCAGATTTCAAGCTGCACATTGTGAAAAAATGCTAAAATTCAAGTTTTTTTGGCTGTTTTTTCCCCTCATCATGTTGCAGCCAAACCATTTGAAATTTTGGTCTAAAATGTTAGGGTAGAAAGAGTGTGCCCAAAAGAACATGTCAGCATTGGTTTGGTATAAATATATTATTCCATTCCAAAGTTATTAAATTTTGAAATCTTGGATTCTGAGCATGCTCATTTCCGTCTTTTGGATAGCTGCATGGAACACAAAAGGATTTTGGTCTGATGAGAAAGGATTTTGACAGCTCACAAAAAAGGATCATTAGAATCTTTTTTCATGAGAAAAAATTCCTTTTTCATCTGCCGCCATCTTGTTGTTTTTATTTAGCCCAAACTATCATAACTCTGCCTAGGGATGTCTTCTGCAGACATCCAAGTATGTGTTTTGTTCATCAGGACATCCTTTATTGTTGTGTTCCTTTACTTTAACTTTATGTGGCCTCAGAATGTTTACTTTTATGTAAAAAAAAAATGTTTTCATGACTCCCTTCCGTTCCCTTTTCATGAAGTGTCAAAATCCTTTTTTGCATCACGAAAAATGATTAGGGCATCTCACAAAAAAGGATGACCTTCTTAAATCCTTTTTCACAAGTTGACCAAATACTTTTTCACAAGCAAATTCCTTTTTCGTGAGGTGATGTAATCTTATTTCTTAATGCGAAAAAGGATTAGGACTTCCTCAACCAGATGGCCCTGCCAGTAATCCTTTTTCTTGAGATGTCATAATCCTTTTTTGAGATGCAAAAAAGGATATTGACACCTCATGAAAAAGGAATTTGTCAAGCAAAAAAGGAATACTAGCAGGGCCATCTGGTCGGAGACGTTCTAATCCATTTTTGCAGCATGAAAAAGGATTAGGATATCTCACAAAAAAGGAATTTGCTGACAAAAAAAAGAATTAGGACATCCCAAGAAAAAGGATGACTTTCTTAAATCCTTTTTTGTGAGATGACCAAATCCTTTTTCACTAGCAAATTCCTTTTTTCGTGAGATGACATAATCTTTTTTTGTTATGAGAAAAAGGATTAGGACTTCTCTGACCAGATGGTCATGCAAGTAATCCTGTTTTGTGAGATGTCATAATCCTTTTTCGTGACGTGAAAAATGATTTTGACACCTCACAAAAAATAAATTTTTCTGGCAAAAAAGAATACCTGCAGGGCCATCTGGTCAGTGAGGTCCCTATTCCTTTTTTGTCAGGTTAATTCCTTTTTCTTTTTTTTTAATACTTACTATTTTCTATGCCCCCTTATCACTGCTCCAGGAACCTGTCTTCAGGGATCCCAAGATCATGCGTGCTCCCATAGTCCCGGCCCGGGTACCTCCATTCCGAGTACCAGCTGCCTTCCCCCAATCTGCCGCGGTTTACCCCCTGGAAGAGAGGGTCTCCCCTTACCCTCTCTCACACCTCAAGTATGCATTGGGAGGTCAGCTGGCCCCATCTCAAGAGCCCGGTTATGGGTTTTCTCAGGACGACCGGGTCACGTCTACAGGAACCTGGGACAGGATATTTCCACTTTTCTAGTCCCAGCCCTCAAGGTGCCCACATGCTAGGAAAGCCGGGGGGCACCTCCCCACCCTTATTTTGCAAGCTTCCTTCACTGATCCTCCACCTGTGGTCACCCAGGTGGCGGTATAGCAGCAAGACTTGCATCCCACCCCACCTGGAGGAGGAGGAGAGCAGCCTTTCAGCACTCCATCCTCCTCCCCCTGGATAGCCCTCCAGCTGCCCAAGTCTGTTCCTGAACCTGGATCACTGGCACCACGAGCCGTAACCCTACCGTTGTATTGGCAGGCCGGCCCAGGTTAATTCCTTTTTCTTGAGATGTCATAATATTTTTTTGCATCACAAAAAAGGATGACAATGTCTGACAAAAAAGATATCTCTGGTCCATAACTTTGTCACCTTTTGATATTTTAACCTCAAATTTTCAACATGGCCTTTTGGGGACCCCACCTCATCATGCACAAAATAACTGCCATTACACAACTCTCACTCAAAAGGTGATTTTGTGGTAGGTTGGTGAATTCAACTTTTGAGCAGGATTTGCATGATGACAGTCATATTATTCATGAGGTGGGGTCCCTAAAAGGCCATGTTAAAAATTTGGGATGAAAAAGTCAACAATATAGTGGCATTATGATGATTTGTTGGAATTGCACAACACAATCTCATAACTTTGTCAATTTAAAATATTTTGACCCCAGATTTGGAACACAGTATTCTTATTACCCCACCAAATGTATGCCACAACGGTCATTTTTCAAATTCTGTCTGAAATGAGATTTTACACCTGAGGTGCAGAAATGGCATTGCAGTTGGGCAGAATTATGTTTCTTTGGGGATTTGAATTTTTTTGCCACTGGGTACATCAGGTGGGGTAATAACATGGCTATGATGGCAATTATTTCATTCCTGGCCTATAAATGGAAGCACAGAGCCCAGAGGGCCCTGCACTTCCACAATTAAGTACACATAAGCATCTATGGAGGAATGGGAACACAGGGCCACTTGGGTCCTGCACTCTCATAGCTATGTACAGTACATATATGCTTCTATGGAGAAATCAGAGCACAAGGCCTGGAGTGCAATATGCCCTGACAAGCACATTAGGATATGATTACACTATCTCAAAAAGTAAGGAAATAAATTGCAAAAACTTTGTCAATGCATCAGTTAGTTAAAGTGACAAAAGCAGGGAAATGTCACATAAGGATTTCCAACCCTAATGCCCCAACCCGCACCCTTCACAGACAGAGAGACATTGGGGGCAGCATTGGGGTCATTAGCCCTAATGTCCACCCTATTCACCAATGCTGCACCAGCCCAGCTTATTGTCTAATGGAATGTAGTGAGCATTAGGGTTGACAACCCCAGTGCCACCCCTGATGCCTTTTGTCTGTGAAGGGTAGGATGTAGGACTGAAAACCCTAATGCCACATTTCCTTACTTTTGTCACTTTAATCTTAACTGATGCATGATCTATATATGTATATATATATATATATATATATATATATATATATATATATATATATATATATATATATATTTATTACGATGCTTTGCATTATATGGGTATGTGTAATTTCCTATTTCTTTGTAATCTTGCTTTTTTACCAATGTCCATTTTAGGTAACTCTTGTGTTAGTGCTCTTGTGCTGAGGTTCTCTGTAACACTGTGCTTTAAAACATGCAGTGCACTGTCATGCTTTAATATACTGTATTTAAACCACTATCAAATAAACACTTCAACTACAGACACTAATTCAGGCATCCAGACCACCAACTACTTACCCAAAACAGCTGCTGTGACATCACCATTACAGTTAAGAATGTAAATGCAACTTCAACAGAATCGGATACTGATAAAAATGGTTTAACAGAACACTAGATCACCCAATTCAAACCTAGAATTCACCATTTATACTACACTAGAGCCAGAAAACACAGAGCTGGAAAACACTGCTTGTTCTACTTCAGAACCAGAGCTGGAAAACCCTGCAAACACTGCATCTCCTACCTTGAAAGACAGAGCTGGTAAACACTGCAAATGATTACATTTCTGATCAAAAGCCAGTGTCTAACAAACACTGCATGCTATTGAATCTCCAACTTCTACTGCCCAATCTGATGTCAGAAGCAGGGGATTCTGGTATTTATTTTATTTTTATTTATTTAGGTATTTGGAAACAACCTTTGAGCTTGGAGCTCATTTACAGAGATTCCATGTCAAGAGTTGCATAACATAGCTGAGTGAAGCAAATGAACCAGCTGTTTTGTCAACATCAGGGGTACAAGGATATACAACAGATACAACCATACACATTCAGTATAAATTAATCAGTGCATATTTCCAAGAATTGGAGTGCTTTACAATAGAAAAAAAAAGAAAACACAAGAGATACTCTGTCAGCACCCTAAAATATGGGATTGCCACTAGAGAAACATCAGTAGGAGTCTTATTGGAGTGATGGGAAAGGGAGAAAGTGGAGGAGATGCACAGGGGAGGAAGGACAGGGGATGAGAGGGGGTAGGCAGGAGAGGACAGGGCTAAGGAGGCACTGGGCAGAAAGGACAGGGGCCAGAGAAGGGGGTAGCAGGAGAGGACAGGGGCTGAGGGGTTAGGATCAAACACTGACTCCAGTTAACTGGGCCATGGTACTGCATGGCCAGTGGGAGAGAGGTTTTCATTGGTTTTAGGTGGCACTCAGTTTAGTTTTCAGAAAAGCAGTCACATCCATTTGATTTGGCGAGGTTAGTTTTAACTCTTTTAAATGTGTTGATATTATTTGCTCCAGCAAGTTCCGTGGGGAACTCGTTGAGCCAGCATGGGGCTCTATAGGTGAAGGACCATTGCGCCAGCTCTTCCGAATGGTACAAAGAGTAAACTCTGAGCTATGCCTCTGGTGAAGTGCTTTGAATGGGAAACTGTAGCAGGTTGCAGGTGACAGGAGGGGATAGAACCAATAGAGCCTTCTTTCCCATGAGACGGACCTGGTACTTTACACGCCCAGGTAGATTCAGCCATTGTGTTTGAATGTAGAGATTACATTTATGGGTGAACTTCTCTGCTCCCAAGATGAGTTTGCAGGCTTTATTAAGAGCAGTTCTGACATGCTTAAGTGCAGTGTCAAAGGCAGTGCTGTATATCACCAGCCCATAATCAATGCCTGACAGCAGCGAGCTGGTGACGGTGAGGTGCAAAGCCATTGGGGAAAGTGTAAGGTAACTTCTATGTCTATTGAATATCCCCAGCTTGGAATTGACAGTTCTAATTATAGTATCTATATGGGAGGTGAAGGAAAGGGAGTAATCTACTTGCACCCCAATGTACTTGAACATTTTCACTTGTTCCAAAGATTCATTCTTGTTATTTACTGTGTTAAACTGGAGGTCTTTCTTTTTGGTGTGTGAGTTAGAGAACAGCATAGTCTTTGTTTTTAGGTAGATAAGCAGTAGATTGTGACTGGCAAACCAGTCCTCAGGCTGGTTAAAGCTATTTTGCCAGTCTATGGTGAGCTGGCCTAGTTGAGGGTTGTGATTAATTATTACAGCATTGTCAGCATCGAGTATCATTTTGGATGGACAGACATCAGGTAGGGTGTTTAGAAATAGGCTAAACAGCAGGGGTCCAAGAATAGACCCTTGAAGAACCCCAATGGATACCTTTCTGGTGCTGGACTGGGCTGGACCTAACCTGACACATTGGGTTCTACCTGTGAGGTAATCTCTGAATCAACCGATGGAGACATGGGACAATCCTAGTTCCAGTAGTTTTAGTAGCAGTACGAGGTGGTTCACTGTGTTGAATGCTTTGGTGAGGTAAATGAAAATTGACACCACTGGGAGGCCACTGTCAGCAGCTTCATGCAGGATGCTCGAAAACTCAATAAGGGCAGAGTTGGTGCTATGGCATTTGTGGAACCCATGTTGTTGGAGCACTGTAGATTGATTTTTGAAGACATTAATTCAATTGATCAGACAATATCCTCTCTAGGGCCTTAGATGGGTGGGATAATATGGTGATGGGTTGGTTGTTTGATGTAGTTGTGTGGTCTCCACTTTTATGTACAGGTGTAAAGAGGGCCATTTTCCAAAGAGAGGGGAAAGTAGCTAGGGTGAGTGTTTTATTCAAAATGTTTGTAATGAGTGCTATTACCTCTTCTAAGGTGAGTGCCACCAGTTTCATGTCAATGTTGTCACTACCAAAAAGAGTTTTACCTAGCACTCTTTTTACATATTTCTTAGTTTCAATGAAGAAGATTTGTTTAAAGTAGAACTGAGGTGTAATATTCTCCCAAAGGAGTGTAGGAGATTGTGGTTGAGGAGCCGGGAAGACTTGTGAGGACAGATAGTTAGCAGGAAGGATTGTGTTTAGGTCTATAAAGGCTTTGTTAAAGGTGTCCACAATGGTGTGGGGGTCCGTATCAAGTTTACCTCTGACATTTATCAGTGTGGGAGGTGTTTTGGTGTCTTTCCCCATCAAGTCCTTGATGTTGTGCCAGAATTTCCTACTATACCTCCAGTTTCTTTCCAGCTGGCTCTTGTAGAAGTTTGCTTTGGCCTGCCTAATATCTTTGGTACATTGGTTTCTGGCTGTCAGATAATTTTGGAAGTCACGTGGTGCCCCTGTGACTTTTGCATTGTGCCATAGATAGTCATGCTCCTTCTTTTGTTTGAATAGTGTCCCAGTGAGTCACCCATTTTGTACCCCCCATACTTTCCTATTTCTTTCCAGCACATATATATCTCATGCAGCATTAAACCAGGAAATTAATTCCAGGGCAAGATCAATGTCTTGTATTTCATCTAGAGCTGACCAGTCGATCTGGGTGAGATGGGTTTTGAATGCATTTAGGAGGCCTCTGCTGGTTATAACTGAGGGGGCTACATTTTCTGATTTGTTGGACCAGTAACAAATGACTGGTGAGTGGTCATTAAGTGTATCTGGGAGAACTGTGACCCAAGACAGTTTTGAGGGGGGAGTCAGACAGGATCTAGTCAATCAGGGTACTATTCCCAGTTTTGTAGTTTATTCTATTTGGCTCAGTAACCAGTTGAGGAAGGTACATGCTGGCTACCAGATCCTGTTGGGTGACGGATTCAGGGGACAGACAATTTATATTTAAATCCTCCATGATGTGTAATTCATTGCTTTGCTTTAGTGCTGTAATAATGTCTATAATTTTCCCCAGGCCAGATTTTGCATTACCAGGTGGCAGGTATACTGTGACAATAGTGATAGGTTTGCTCTGTGTACCCAGTAACAGTTTTATGGCTAGTAACTCAAAGTCACTAAATCTAGCTGATATGGGGAGCTCTTGGCCCTGGAGGTGGCTTCTTATGTAGATAATGTACCATCCTCCATGTCTGTTGGTAATGTCCTGCCTAAAGGTGGTGTATCTAACATGATGACAGTGGTCATTGTTTTAGGGGACAGCCACATTGTAGTTACAGAATATGTAAGCTTAGAAGTCCACGAAATAGGCCCACTACAATCCATTATACTGGAGTAAACAAAAAGTAGAAAAAAAGTTTTGTACACAAAGTGAAATTTGGGACCACCTCAGACCTGGGTGTAAAACTGTGCTAACTGTTACCCTTTAATGAAGGTTTGGGTCAGACCTCCAAAACGTTACTTTCCAGCAACTCTTCCCCTCAGCATATGTTCCCTATATAAAGTTTTCTACCATTTCCCACTACACAGAGAGTAAATAAAGAGTTCTCAGAGGTAAGGGACATTATGAGTGGAGTGCTGCAGGGATACGTGTTTGTCCCTGTTCTTTCCAGTGTGCGTGTGTATGACATAAGAGAAGGTATAAGGGGTAATGTCTGCTTTTTTGTGGATGACATGAAGAGCTGTGCAATGGCAGACACAAAAGAGGGGATAAGGATACTTAGGGGTGAACCTAGTGATGCTGGAGAACCGATCAGAAATCTCTCAGCTGAGCTTCAATGCAAAAAATACAAAGTAATGAACATTGGGAAAAGGAACCCAAATGTGCAGTAGAAAATTGGGGAAGGGGGTGGTAACAGAATGCACAGGAGATAGGCCTTTGTAGGTCACAACCCAGAAAACCTGAAAACCCACTACCCACTATACAGAGCTTCATAGGGAGATGATTCAGTGGCAGGATCTGGGAGGTAATCCTCCCACTGTCCAAGTCATTGGTGAGATCCCATCTGGAGTGCTGCACAAATTACTGGAGTCCACACCTGAGGAAAGAGGGGAAAGGGAAAGAGGAAATTATTTAACCAGGAAAGGCACACTAAGCTGAAGCTTGTTTCCAGGTGTGACCTGGGAGCACAAGGAAGTTAAGTGACTTGCTCAAGGTCACACAGTATGCAAGTCAGGGCTGTGGGATTCAAACCCAGGTCTCCAGGTTTGCAGATCAGAGCCCTAAACCACTGTGCTATACTGCCTCCGAAAGACAGTAATAAGGTGGAATCAGTACAGCACAAGGTAATCAAGATGATCCAGGGTCGGGAGATAATGATTTGCAAGGAGGGGCCAAATGACTGGAATGCGTACCGTACACGCTCAAGGAAAGAAAGGAAGAAAGGAAGTGACATGATGAATATGTACAGGTATCTGCACAGGAAAATCTGGGTATTTTCTGTGAGCACAAATATAGAGACAAGGGGCAACTCATCAAAAATATCAGGACAGAAATGCCTTTTCACTGAAATGGTGGGTAAGTGGAACAAGCCACTGGAAGCAATAGAAAGGGCCAAATCAGTGAACAGTTGTAAGAGTTAGTGGATAGGTATATGGCCTGGGGGGGGGGACAGAAACTAAGGGATAGAAAGGCCACCAGTGTCATAGAGCGAGAGCACAGAAGACAGGTAGAATGGGCAGACTGAATGGGAGGTGGTCCTTTTTCTGCTGTGAATGTTTATGTATCTATTATATGTATCCATGTATTTTAAATGAAACACATTACTTTAAATACAAAAAAATGAAGATAACACACATACACATTGTACACAATGGGGAGATGAATGTATTTCCAGAGATTGAATACCCACTCCTGAGTGTAAAGGCTCTCATCTGATAACTTATTCCTTCTTAGCACCAGGCACAGGCATCTAATCCTTGGCTCATGCATTATCCCTCTGCATTGCACAACTTGCTAAACCCACATTAATCCAAGGTTGTGGATTAGAGCAGAATAAACGTAATATTTAGAGCAAGAGAACTACCTTGTATTTCTAACTACACCGAACAAATAATGACAGGGAGTAAGAGCAGTAGGGGAATACAAGACGGAATAGCTGCAGATAAACTTTAGGAAAAAGACTGTTGTTTTGTAGCACATAGCTGAACATTTCCTGAAAATGTTTGAGATCATTTATCAGACTGTCATTCCCCATACCAATATAAGCTGAGCAATCTACTGTGGATATGACATATGTTTTTAAGCAAACCAGTAATTTTCATTTGCCAGGTATCTTTTTCCACATTTAAGGACAACCCCACATTATACAGTATTATTTTTCAATAAACTGTCAACTAAGCCAGTAGTCTGTTGAGCCATAAACTTTGCTTAATAAAAAAAAATGTTGCCTGGGGAAAGGTAGTTTCCAGGTGTGTTAGCCACAGAGATGCAATATGCAACCAACCACACCTGGTTGTTTTGTCCTTTCTCTTTAAAATCAAATCCCTGAGTTTAGTACACCACTTTAAAAATGTAACAACAAGCCTCAGTGCTTTGTCCATGCTTTGTTTAATCAGTTGTTTAAACCCTAAAAATAACTAACCTCCTAGTAGATCAAAGCCCTGCCATCGTTTCATTACTGGCAAGTTTTTCTGTGAATACTTCCTTTATGCTCAGCTGATGCAGCCTATAGCAAAGTAAAATCAGAGTTGTGACCTAAAAATGTTGTACAGCTGATTCTTCCCTAATTCAATTTTGTGCATGCTATTAAAGAAAAGGTTTTTGTAACTTATATTTTATAACTAATCATTATTATACATTATACATTCTTAAAGAAGAGACAGCTTCAGATAGTACCAGTGAGTACAGTCACTGTATTTAATCAAAAGACCACAGTGGTAGACTGTAGCCTGTGGAGTGCACTGAACTTTTTTTGTCAGCCTTAATGGAGTTTTTGGAAGTTTGCTATTTGCTGGGTTCTAAAACCTCAAAGTTCCCTAGTGCTGCAAAAGCAATTAAATTGTACAGTTATGAATTACCTAAATAGAATAAAGCACACATTTTAGAAAGACCAAGAAAAATATCTGACCTTTATGATAATTTCTAAAACCTCAAAGTCCCCCAGTGCTGCAACTGAGGTTATGTTAATACAATTATGAATTATTTAATTATAATAAAGCTGAAATATTATAATTATGTGGAAAATAGCATACAATTATGCTAAGGCACAGGATGCCCTGAGCCTAACTGCCTCTTCTGCCTGGCAGTAACAACAAAACTGAAGTCTTTGCTCTCCAGTCATGCTGGGCTCTCCCTCCCAGGGTTACAACTTGTGTGGGAGCTAGTGGCCCCAACTTGGGCCATCATGGGGTTGGCATAGTGTGGGCTGGTGGAGGCCTAATTGGGGTCTGGCACCACTGTATGCTCTGCCCCTTGTTGATTGATGATAGTGCTGTTTGAGTCAATTGGGTCTCTGAATCCTTTCTAAAACAGCCCATTCTTTCATGTTGGAACAGTTGCAAAGCTCTTATCCCTGGGTTTCTTACTCTGCAGTGATTACACCCTTCCACCTTTTATAGTAAAGTAGCGCAACCAACTATCTCTTCCTGGTGGGCTGTCCAATCTGTTGAGCAGCCATCTTCTGGACCCATATAGCACTGTTGGAAGAGGCCTGCTCTCACTTTACTGGCATTTCCACCCTTTCTTCCTCTGCTCTGTTCTCAATCACTTGTCAATTGACCTGGGGCTTTCGGAGGATGACATGGGATATCCAGAGCAAGAATGCTGGCCCAGAATTGGAGACAGCGGGCTCTGTCAACAGGGAGGGATGTACCAGGCTACCATGACTGAAAGAAGCAAATTTATATGGAGTATACTTAGTGGTCCCCTAGGACTGTAGGACTGACAGGATTAACACTACTTCCCCTAGTAAAACTGCATGTGACTGAAAGGAATAGGTAGCTGGGATTCACAGTTCAATTCACTGCTTGACTTTGCTCTTGTTTTTCTTTCTTTTTTTCTTTAAACACTGGTCTTCCTTGCTGGCTACATGGATCTGATTTTGTTAAATCCCATAAGGTCTCCTCTGACTACAGAAGGGAACCAGTTTTGGATTTAATGGGATCTGGATCTGAGTAACTTTTTAGACCTGCTGAACACCTCAAGCCTGACAACTGCATCCACTGGGGAAACCTTCATCCGTCTTGAAGCATACAGTATAATGTGGCCTTTCAGGTGGTGATGGCCTCCCTAGTGCCTGTCTAGACATGCTGTATTACTTCACATTGAAGTGCACCATGGTTTAATAAAGAGCTTCAATATTTGAAAGTGAAAGGTGGAAGACAGAGCAGAAATGTAGGAGAACACAGGTAGATACTGTCCTGATGATGAATTCTGATGTCTATTATGAAGCTATTGGATATGAGAGCAACATTTCTCTAAGGCCCTATAGCAGATGAGAAGAACAGACTGGCTGCACTTTTTCATACTGTGGACAAGCTTTCACATCCAGCCTGTTTGAAGAGACTAGATGACATCTGTTTGGAAAAGTCCTGTCTGAAGAGGATGGAAGACATCTGTTTGGAAAAGTGTGAGTATCTTAACCTGTTTTTCAAGGCCTAGGTTGCTGGCATGCACAGGTTTCCTTGACTGCTCAAGGATAGAGTTGCAGCAGTAAAGGAGTAGGGAATATGGATGTGCCTATTGTATGGATTAAATTTCACCAGAAGAATGCTGAAGAGGTTTCACCTGTGGTCATTTAACTGGATCCAGCTCTTTCACAGCTTGTGAAGTCAGTGGAACAGATCAGTGTTGAAATTAAGCATTAAGAACTTTTGGAACTGGGGGGCCCATAAGGGTCATATATTTAAACGGAGCCTCCGTTCCCCATTATAAGTCAATGCCAGTGATTTGTGAGCTACCAGGGTTCTCTGCAGAGCTAGGGAGGCTGAGCCCTAACAATCTCCCTTGTAATTCCAACACTGGGACTGATCCTGCTCCAGTTTTAGCAGACATCCTAAATGCTTCTTTGAGGGAGGGGGTCTTTTTTCTGGCAGCATAAATGAAGGCTTTTATCCCAGCTCAAGAACCAGTCTCTTGATCCAAGTGATTCTGCCAAATATCAACCAATGTCCAACATGTTGTCTTTGAGAAGGTGGCTATGGTTCAGCTGACTGAGCACCTCTCAAGACAGAACACTTTTGTGCCCTTTTATTCTGTACCATAGTACTGAAGCTGCCTTGGTTAGGGTGTGTATTGATCTTTTCCTTGTAAGGGGAGTGAGGTAAGGTGTCACTTCTGATCATCCTTGACACTCTTATCGGCATTTGACATGATGGATCATGGGGTGCTTGTTGGCCATCTTTGGTATTGTGGAGGATGGCTGGGGCTGTGTTTACATGTTTTTCTTCTTTCTTGACAAATTGGAAACAGTCGGTTACAATGGGACCATACCTGCTGATCTCCATTTTTCTTGATTCTAGTGTTCCTCAGGGTTTGGTCCTGTTTCAGTATTGCTCACTGTAAATACAATGCCTTTGGGGAGATCATTAGGAAGCAAACACTGCGTTTTGTTGTCATGCCAATGACAGCAAGCTGCATAATTCTTTCATGCCTGGCTAGGATCTGGGCAATAACTCGGTGTAGTTTTTGAGCAAAACAGAATTAAATGACTGGATGGCATTCAACTGGCTGGCTCATAGTCCAAGAAAAACAGATGTTGCTAGTTCACTAGGAAAGGTAGGTTGCTACTGCAACAAGTAGCCTTTAATTTCCCATCTTTGATGGTGTACAACTAGAAGGTGTGATAGTGACTAAAAACCTGGGATTAATCCTCAAAGAAAGGATGACACAGGAATCCCAGGTGTCAGTTGTACTTAAGGGATGCTTTTAACATCTGAAGACTATTGCCAGGCTATGATACTTTCTAGAACCAAACAACCTGAATACACTTGTGCAGGCATGTGTCTATTTATACCTGGTCTACTGAAATGCACTCTACAAGAGGAGAAGCACAGGGCTGTGTGCTCACAGGGATGGTGCAGCAGGTGCCAACAAACAAGAAGCAGCTGGAGAAGACTAACGCAAAGCTGATGCACTCCAGGAAGTCTGAACAAAAGTTTGGTGGCTGCAAAAATAATTTTCTTACACAGAACTGCTCACATAGCAAAGGGACCATGAAAACAATACCTCAGTGCTTCACGTCTGAGAGCATGATGTTTCACCAGGGGGCAGGGCCACAGGCTTGTTGATCTAAATTTAAAGTCCAGCCTTAAAGATATAGGGCCAGATTCTAGAAAAGTTACACCTGGCATAACAGCACTTGCACCAAGTAGAATGGCACAGGTAGCATCTTACGCCACCAGTTGTGACTTGAGCTATTCTACAAAGTGGCCTGTGACATGTCACAGGCCACTTGCACCGAACAGCTGTTACGCCGGCTGTTGCACCATAAACCCCCAGCGACATGGTGCTAGGGGGTTTACTGCAGCTGTTGCACCCCATTCCAGAAGGGCAGCAACAAAGACTCCAATGTCGGTATTCTACAAGAATCCCCGGAGGAGAACCGGCATCGTAAGTCACACCTGCATTTAGCTGGTGTAACTTACATAAGTCCTCTGAGGGTTCTGTGGAACCCGGTCCAAGTGCCACCCCCATGCCCAGACCACCCCGTTGATGCCCCAATGGGCACCACACAAACAGTCCTGGACTCAGTGCCATGATCCCGCCCCATCCCCTTACTGTACAGCCCCCATACAGTAAGTGCCCCACAGGGCCTACATAACTGCCCCAATCCTGCATGTATTGTTCCATAGGACTGCCCACACAACCAGCCCCTGAAGTTGCCTAACAGAGACCTGCAGGGTTTCCCATACCCCAGCCCCGAATCCCCTTTGGTAGATGCCCTCAGGCGGCTCGCCATCCTGCACCCGCCCCTGACCCTGAGTCACCGGCCACAAATGTGGCAAAACCCTGCCACACATACTGTAAAGGTGCACTCAGAAATTAATTTCTGAGCATGTCTTTTCAGTATGCTCTCATACTGAACTCAGTCGACATCTGGCCGTGGTGGTGAAAGGTGGGCTGTGCCAGTCACAGTCTGGGGATGGGTGGAGGGGGTGCTGGGTGGGTTGGCATGGCTGGGTGGGGATGTGGGGGGCCACTAGACTACCAGGGTAGGGTTTTGCCACATTTGCAGCCAGCGAGTCAGGGGTCAGGGCACGTATGGGGGGATGACAGTGCTAGCCTGCAGGGCATGTGCCAATGGGGGATTCGGGGCTTGTGGTTTGGGAAGCCCTGTGGGGCTGTGTTTGGCACTTCAGGGGGCTGGTGGTATAGGAAGCCCTTCAGGGCTCTGTTTGGTACATGGGGGGCTGGGGGTGTGGGGAGCCCTGTGGGGCAGTTATTGTAGGTTTCAGGAGGCAGGGAGGTGGGCAGCCCTGCGGGTCAACTTTTGTGGCTAGCTGGGCAGGTGGGGCACTTGCGAACTGCATTGCTGCTTGTGACATACTCGCCAGCTGTGCCCACAGTTTGGCATACCTGGCCACATGTCACAAGTTGCAGAAATTAGCTGCAGAGACCCTGCACCTTCTAGAATAGGGTGCAGGGTCAATGTTGCAGTTGCAGGTAGCGCAAGTTGCATTTGGTGGTGACTTGCGCCACCCTTCTAGAATTGGGCCCGTAGTGTCCAAAAGCCAGAGCCTGTAGCTATCAGAACCAAACTCCAATGAAGCCACACATTCACATATAAATAAAACATCTCAAGAAATGTATTTTAAACAACAGTTCACTACTCAAATAATTCAAAGTCATTACAACTATGTTAAGCACAGGAAAAAACTTTATAAACTGTTTTAAGCTCTTGGTAGCCAAAAAAGTTTTGTTCAGACTATCCATAGTGCATTGGCTTTGTGTTCTTTCACTCTACAGGAGCCTACCATGTGGTCAGATTCAACACCTGTAGCTAGTGCAAAAGTGCGACAAAATGGATCCTGAGCTGCACAAGTGAGTTAAAGCTATTACACTGGTGCTATGAGAGTTTCACTGGCTGTCAGTTTAACATATAATCAACTACAATATGATTATTTTGGCATTTAATGCCATAAACAGAATGGGCCCATCCTATCTCCATGATCATCTGACCCCCTCATCAACTGAGTGGACCCTTATATTGCAGAGACATGGGATAGCTAGATGCCCCCACTTTATGCATAAGTCTTCATAGGCCAGGTTTTTTTTTAATTTACCCCCTTTTTGTGTATTCTACCCTCTCTACATCAATCTAATTTCAATAGACAGCAATTTTAAAATGGAAGTAAGAAAGTTGATTTTTGTCAAGCCTTCACTAATGATATCACTTGTGAAACATTTTATTTGTTATTTTATCATTTCATTACTGTGTTTACAGTATTTATTGATTCATAGATTTCACTATTGCACTTTGCTGTTGTTGTTTTTTTTTAAAGTGGCTTAAGAATTTGGAAAGGGTCTACAGTATGTTAAATAAAAATACTTACCTACCATACACATGAGCACTGAAGCAAACTCATTTTGCCCACTAAACCAGTAAAGTAACCTTTACTATGTACAAACCCCAAACAGGATTTCCAAAAGCATGAATTAATGAATGAATGAATCAAAAAGGTGCTACAAAAAGTCAAACTCTTTGCCTTCCTTCCTTCCTTCCTGACTCACTTATAAAGGGACAGAATCATATTACTTTCTTGGCACGTATTCCCTTTATAATGAAGCCCAACATTCAGTTTGCCTTCCCCACATCAAGTGCATATTGCTGTGATAGCTTCAGCTTATCACCAGTGCACGTTGCATGGTCTATTGCTGCCATATGTTTCCTATTTAAATTCTGTAGTATCTCTGACCGGAATTGTATTAACAATTATTTTAATTCAACACTTACTGGAGTCATCCCACTCACCTAGTACATTAAAGTTCCTTTGCAGAATTTCTTCCTTTTCCCTGATGTCAATGACATTCATTAGATTTGTGTCATCTGTTAATTTAATTATAGTACCATATTTAGATACTAACTCCAGATAATAAATAAACTATTTAACAACAGGGGTCTCAATACTTTTGATTTTTTTACTGCCAAGTCATCTTTATATATTTATTTGATTTGATAATCAGGTTAAGTTGTCTGGACCCAATGGTTCAATTTTCAGAAACAACCAGTCCTCTAGGTAGACATACAGGTGGAGCACAGGTATTGGTAGGAGCATAATCACAAAGTATTTGTCATGAGAACAAGTATATTAAAGGAGGCAGTTCACAAGACCAGATGGTGTGCAAAATGAGTATACATGTTAATATTAGTTAGTGCAAGGGAAATGATATGCAATAAAAAAGATAAATACTTTATATATGTGCATAACACAGACTTTTTAAGAAGATGTCTTTGAAGCCTAGTTTTAAGGATGAGGGGCTTGGTGCAGAGCCCAGGGAGAATGAAAAATGATTCTATAGTTTGGGAGCAGAGCACAAGAATGATCTGCAACCTAGTGATGAAGCAGCTTGGGCACTTGTTAAAGATTCTGAGTTGAGGATCTTACAGCTCAGGGATTTCTCTTGGGTAGTACCAACCCTGAAAGAGGAGCGACACTGGTAATCTAAGAAGGCTATCACCAACAAAGCCAAGATTAAAAGCTGTATGCATTTCTGGAGAGGACCAAACTAGATCAGCATAGAGATCACAGTGGTGATATGTGTTAACGCTAGAGGTGTGTGGAGTTAGAAAACATTGTTTCGCATAGAAATTGACAAATCTGCCTCGGTTTGTAACTTTATTATGCGATTCAAAGTTCAGAGTCACATCACAGTGAAAATTTCGTGAAATGTGTATTTGATAACTTTGCATGTGAAATGGAGCCCACAGGCAAAATTTGCAATCTACCATGGGCTCGGAGGTCCCATAGTAGTTCAATGAGCTGTATTGCCACGCATAGGCTGAATTTAATGCAATCTTATGAAGAGAGAGTTGGTGTTGTCTGCTCTGAATCTCTATGCCCCCACAAAAAAACTTTCAAAAACACTTTAAACATACAGTATGTTGATTAAAATCCCTCCTAAAAGTGTCTATTGTGCCTTGTGCCTCTACATTAGCATTTTGGGGGGTATTTTTTCTGATTTATTTACTTTATAGTAGTTGTTTTGTTTCATGTAGTAAAGCAGTGCTGTGGGAGAGGGGAGCTGTGTTAGCTTTCTAGCACCAATCAAGGCAGCCCTGTCTATGAGCACTAGTGTTGTTTTCCTGTGTTTCTTCTTCTTCTTTTTTTCTGTTTTCTGAGATTGGTAATTTCAGTTCTGTAGAACAGTTTGCTGTGTTTCATTGAATTATTTTTGTCATTCTGGTTTTATTACATTGATTGTAATTATTTTGTTTAGTTATTGAAGTCACCGTTTTACTGTAATAGTGACAGTAACTTTATATTAACAATTTATTTTTGTGTAGTTTTTATTGTATCTACTGTTAGCTGAGTAAACTGGTGTGTTGTGTTATTTAAATCACATTGCTCTTTTGAGGTGTTTTTGAGTCTCTGCTGCTGTCTACATTTACTTTATCTGCAGTATTCAAAAACCTACCTATAAAAATGGTTGCAAACAAATGCTCTAGTAAAGTTTGACTTGCTGTTGGCAGCAATGTTGCCAAGCAAATTGTAGGTTCTGCGCTTCAGAAGACTGTTGTATCAAAAAAAAGTTCTTCTCCCACAGGTTCATCAGGGGTCAGTAGTACTAATACTCAAAAACGAGTAGTTGGCCAAGTGGTGGGAGCATTAGTGTGGTGACATTTTACTTAGTTACATCTGTGGCATCAGTGCTGGTGGGTGCTGGCACTGGTGGTGGTGGAGGCAACAACAACTGGATCAGTACAAGAACTAAAAGCCTTGCTCTGGAAATGTGGTTGAGGACAATGAGGTGGTTGATGTTGTTCCCGTGACTGGTATTAATGATAGTGGTCATGAGCTTAAGCATGATTCACAGTCTGATGCAGGAGATCTGACTGTTGTATGCAGGGCTACTGAGAAGGAAATAGAGGGTGGAGAAAGTGAGGATGAGGAGGAGGAGGATGACAGAACTCAAGAGGAGGTTATCAGCCTTGGTGGAGATAGGAATGATGATCTGAACCCTCTATGGGATATATTCCAGTTAAGGCTTTTACTACCAGTCCCCTAAATGTTAAAAGTTTACAAGCGCCCATTGTAAAAGAAGTGGTTGATCACCCAGTAGCACTACATAGTATTGATGGTACTGTTACACCAAAGCAGTAGCAGCAGCTGGTGCAGCAGCAGGTACAGCAGCAGGATCCAGTCCGCTCCAATCCAGTGTGTGCACCCCCATCCAATAAAAACCATTGAATGATCAAATCTCTAGAGTGGGATTTTTTGCATTGGAAAAGACCAATGAAAGTACAGCCACTTGCCAGAAATGTAAGTGTAAAGTTAGTAGGGCAAAGCAGGTTCACACTTAGGGACAACAGGTTTGCATTCCCATCTGCAAATGAAGCATACCACCAATGGCAGCAGCATAAACAACAGGCCTCAAATGTACCAAGCCAGATTGTTCCTATAGGCAAGTACTTAGAACACGATGACATTATTTTTCCTCCACAACTTAATTTCACTTCCAAGAGATCTGAAATGTTTAGTCAGTCAACATCCTCTGTCTCATCTTCCTCAGCATTTTTTATGTGTTAATTCGTCCCCTGGAGCCACTCGTTGCTGAAAATTAGTGGTTTCATGCACCTTCAGCTGAGCGAGAACAGCGAACAAGCTGAAGGCAAATGAAACCACTTGTTTTCAGCAACTTGTGGCTCTGGGGGATGTATTAATATATTATTGATCGAGAGTGATCAATAACAGATTTTTGTTTAAAAACTTCTCAGAATGTGCCCGTTTCCAGGGCATCTGTGCATGAGATGCTCTTCATAGAATAAGAGTGCCTCATGGGCAGGGGAAAGGAGTGCTCCAATTGGTCGGGAGTGCTCACTCCATCTATAATAAATGTTATTGACAGAGTAATTTGTCCCCAACCTCTGTCATGTCCATTACCCATACCAAAGTTATAGTTGCCAAGCAGGTTGTTACTATGAGACAATCCAACATTAAAGAGGCACTGTACAAGAATTCCAGGTACCACTGGAATCACCCTGTTACCAGACAGTTAAATGCAGCAGTGGCACAAATGCTTTCGACTGATCTTCTACCTTATTCTTTTTTGGAGAAACCAGGGTTTTTACAGCTAATGATTAAAGCTGTACCTAAATATCAAGTTCCTAGCAGAACTTATTTTTCAATGAAAAAGTGCCTGAACCATTACAACACCCTTTGCTGCACTGTTTCACATAGGTTCCACCATGTCAGTTCAAAAACAATATTGTCTACCAACATTACATCAACAACAAAATGCCGATGGCAACCAAGTCACCCAGCAATTATGCCGTCTGACCGTGATCATGACAAAGCACCGGAGCACATTCCGGCTGTTTGCGGGGTCTTCTCCCCCCTACACTCCCCACTGTCAGCACTATGTAGCAGTATGTGTTTACTTTTATTTGAGAAAATTGACTTGCCAGGAGACAGAGTACATTTTTTTATTAGAGGTCTATATGACATCTTCTGTTACTGCTAGTAACAACCACCAAAAATTACAAAATCATCCACAAACACAGTAACATCAGAGCACTAGGCAGCAGTGTGCCTATCATAAGCCTGAAGTGCATGTTATAATGTTTACCAGAACAGGCGTGACTATTTCTGTGGTACTCCTCATGTGCCTGCTAGGCTAAGTATAGCGGATGGGAAGATCAGTATGTTCTACTGGTTTTACTATGCTAGCCCATTGCAGTTTTGTTCATTACAAGGCGCTTGGCTGTGGAGGACAGAGGGCTGTGCCAGCGCTAGACTCCCAGAGTACCATTATTTTTGGAAGGGTAATAGGGTGCAGGGGAGCAGGAGGGTGGGAGTAGGGTGCTGCCATGGTGGGGGGGTGAGGAGGGAGTATATTTCACATGATGAGATTAAACAGATAAGATGGTGGCTGGCCGTGGAGGTGGGCTGGTTGCGCCTGTCACCCATCGGATATTTTATTTATTTTAATTTTTTATGACAAAAATTGCCAGTGCTGGGGGTGAGGAGGGTGCTGCCAGGGTGGGTGGGTGGGAGGAGTATATTACACATGATGAGATTAACCAGACAAGAGGGCGGGGCCATGGGAGGCAGGCAGGTTGTGCAAGTCGCCCATCAGGGATTTTTTTTATTATAACAAATTGCTGTGGGTTCTGGAAAGGAGGGGGTTCCTGCTAGAGGGTGGGGTGGATGGGGGTTACATGGCTGAACTTGATTTTTCGGGGGGTGGCTGCAGAGGAGGGTGGGGCTATTTTTTTCTTTATTTTTTCATGAGTGAAATTTCATGTTCCACGAAATATTTTGCGAAATGCACACATTTCACAAAATATTTCCGGTAAAGTAATTTCGCCATTTCACACATCTCTAGTCCTGTGGGATGTTCGGGCTGTAGGTGTGCCATATTCCCCATGGCACAGTGGAACTGCTACTAGGCTACACGTCACGTACTTGCCCATACCAACAACTCCATTGAGGGTTGGCATCGGATGTTTAACACCTGTATCGGTTCCTGCCATCCCAGCATTTGGTGCATGATCCAGTGTCTGCAGCAGGAGGAGCAGATGTCTGAAATAAGGCTGGAGCAGGTGGTGTCTGGGGCATAGCCAGCAGTGATGAGGAATAGGTACCAGGATATGAATGGGAGGATTGCCGGTGTTGTTGTGGAGTTTGCTAGTCATAGACACTATGACTGTTTACATGGGCTGGCGTATAATTTCCAGTTTTATGTCTGATGTTGTACCCCACATCCCAGTGTCCAGGTGATGGCAATGCATACTGTGGATTTATTCTGCTTGATGAGTCTCTATTTTGACTCTTGCTGTGATTTCTGCGTGCTGTTTTGGCAGTCAGCGATGTGCAGTTGCTGCAATTATCCTCGCTATTCAGTTCTCACTGTTGTCACATAGAGCCTTTCTCCGTTGTTATCAAGGTAGTCCAAGTAATTGAGCAACACAACTAAATTCAGTACAAAAAGTGTTAGAAAACAAAAATCCAATCTTTGTGCTTGCACTGCCATGAATAGATCATGCTGCGCTAAAACTCACTGTTCAAAGCACAGACGTTGCTTTCGAATGTAGGTAAACCACATTGCAGAAACAGTAAGAAAAGTACAGTTCAGCTAAAGAAATGTAGGTGTGAGATGATGTGTATCATGTGTGCTTTTCACCTGATTTGCATTTCTTGGCATATGTTTTTATGGTTGCCATAATCTGGCATAGTGAAGCACAACTATCTTAGGCTACTTAGGACATAGGTCCTATAAAAGAAAGTCATCCATCCTTGAACAGGCATAGCAACTATTGTAGGTAACATATGTAACAAAAATTATTTTTTTTCCTTGTACTGTTAATGTTCTAATTTCAATTTTAACTTTCAGTTTAAACACAGAACACTATTCTCCAAGTGCAATAATGCATGATGGGTGCAGGTCTAGGGGCTGAAGGCACTGTGCCTGCAGCGTCATACATCATTATGGCCCTGTGCATTCAGTGCTATCTGTTCAATGCATATGCCCTGTCATATTATATTTCCTTCTTGCACAACTTATTTTCAAGGTAGCAGTGTTCTATCCAGTCTGCATTTTGAATTTGATTAATAATATAGTCTGATTTAGGGGGCAGAGCCTGGCAGCCAACATGGTGGCACACTAATTCTTGTTGGAGTTACCCTGTGAACCCCCAGCAGCCCTTCCGTGACATCCATTCAGGAGATCAGCAATTTTAAGAGCAAACTGTCATTGTCGGATCACCAGATCTTTCATTTAAGATGTTTCTTGTGAGAATTGGAGGCACACTCACAACTCTACGCCGCGATTAACAACTCGGGCCTGGCTGTGTCTTACGCACTATATAGGCCAAGAATCAAGTGGCTCCCGAGTTTTTGGAGCACCCAGTTTGATGCACAGTGTACAGACATCAACCCAGAGACTGCAGGGGGAGAAATGGTCTCTTCCACCACTTCCGAAAGCTTGGCCAAGGACATTGCGAATATGCTGGCGATGTTGAGCAAAGTATTACAAGATACTACAGAGCTAAAGCAAGCATCTACACAAATAAATGAGGAGCTGTGAGTACTAGCCCAGCAGTTGGAGGGCTCCAAAAAAGTTATAAAGCAGCAACCTGAACAAATTTTACAGCACGACGGTCACCTGAGGGAACATCATGGCCAGATTCAGTACTTACTCTCCAAAGTGGATGATTTGGAAAATAGAGCTTGAAGGCAGAACATCAGAATAGTGGGAATTCCAGAAGGAATGGAGGGCAAGGACATGATATCCTTTTTGGAGGATGCACGGCCAGTGATGCTAGGGCTGGAGCTCGGGGCCCCACCAGAGATTGAACAAGCCCACCGCACACTTGCACCCAAACCCAAACCTGGGGAGCACCCTCGTCCAATATTGTGCACATTTTTTCAATACCCTGTAAAGGAGAGATATCTCTGCCTAGCAAGAGAACTAAAGTCCCTAAAGTGGCAAGGTTGCACCATCTAGCTTTACCAGGATTTCTCTCAGGAGCTAGCAAGGCAGAGAAGAGCATATGCAGAGGTAACACAGCAACTATACAAGATGGGTATTCCCACCTCGTTCAGATATCCAGCACAGCTCAGAATCCAATACAATGGGGTATCTCATACATTTAGCAGCCCTGGGGATGTGGAACACTTTCTGAATAACATACAGATATCGAACAGCGACATGACCAAATCCCCACAACCTCCGAGTAGTGCAAGTAAACTGCACAGGGAGAACTCCCTGAATTCTATGGAGATAGCAACCAGTTCCAAGCTGAAGGATACAGAGCCGGGGGGGGGGCCTGGTGGACAACTCAGCGGGGACGATCGAGGAAGCCTGGGAGGGATACACCGAGCATAAAATCGTCAGTCAGGAAGAACAGATCTAGGAGCAGACAGAGATTGCAAATCCTCTCAGATGGCAGCATGATTTCCCCAGCCATTACAGCTATTAAGCTGTCCAATAGATATGAACCTCTGAGGGACCTTGTGCTGCATGCCCTGGACTTAACAAAGAATTCGGACTGTCCATCCCCAGAAGATCTCACAGATCAGAGTTTGCTTAAGGACTGGGCCCCACAGTGCTCAGACTGGGCTGAATGCGAGGGGGTTCTGCAGGCTGAGCAACAGCCGCCAAGATGACTGAGGGATTCCAACCTTACTTTACCTGCCCGGCTTGCTGGGCCTTGAATGGCTATGGAGGGGTTGAGTTTTTCTCCCCATCCTTCCCTCTTGCCAGTTAACATAAAGGGGATAGTCCCCCTTGTTTGGCTGGCACCCGAGTAGGGTCTTTTATGTTTGGCTAGTTGTGACGAGGAGGCAGTATTTTGGGGCTCGCCCTGCCTCTTTTGTCGGATGGTCTAAGGCCTAATATGGGTCATGTTATTTGGGTGAACCAAGTTAGGTGTTTTCTAACTACATCAGAGAGTTAACGCAAAGCCTTTTATTATTTATTTATTTATTTTAGATCGCACAGCAAATACTGGGTTCATTCAGTTAGAGTGAGTGCTTCCCCCCTCTAGTGGTTAAAAGGGGGAACTGATCTGGAGTTTATTGTTGGTTCAAACATGGTTTAAGGGTGTCAATTTTATGTTCCATGATTTGCTGCTTTGTAACCTGGTACTCCCCACATGGCGAGTTTTGAGGGGGTTCACAAGGCCCTATTCGGGGCCAGTAGCAGTAGAGGTCACACTATAGGATGATTGCAAAATTAGAGGTTTCTGGTAAATTACCAGGCCCTGTGCTCTGGAGGGGTTCTCTTGATCATGGACCACATCCATATGCAATGGTCAGATTGTACAAGGAGAGCCTTTTAGGCGATGGTATGGTACAAGGAGGGTGGTATGGAAAGGTATAAAAAAAGTTGTTATAGGGACTAGAAGGACATTAACCGGATTGTTTCACAGTGTATGTGGGGATTGCAGAAATACAGAGGGCAGACATGGGAAGGGACTAGGGGTTGTTTCGAACACCAAGCTTCCTTCATACAGACTTCTTAGTTTCCTGGTAATTAGGTGGGTCTCTTGGGCATTTTTGACTGTTACTACTCATGGCAGGTAAAGATATGGTAACGGCTACCCATGGAATGTGAGGGGCCTGAACTCACCCATTAAACATAAGAAAGTACTTGCCAGACTTAAATCACTGAGAACTCAGATAGCCTTCTTACAGGAAACTAAGCTAAATCATATGGAAGTGCAAAAACTAAGGCGGGAATGGGTGGGATGGGAAGTTCATAGTGTGGCTAACAAAATCAGAGGATGGGCTGCCATACTGTGTCATAAAAACTTAAAATGGTCTATGCAAGAACAAACAGCTGACAAAGGAGGGAGATGGGTATTAGCCAAAGTAGTCACCCCCACAGGGAATATAGTTTTAGCTAACAGTTATGCTCCAAATGAAGACACCCCCGATTTTTTTCATAAACTCTCACAAGAGCTATTGGAGTTGTCGGCAGGGGAGGATGACATTCTCCTAGGGGGGATTTTAATTTAACTATGTATTCCCTCCTGGATAGATCCAACTCCAAGCCAGATGCACACCCCCGATCCATTAGGGCTTTAGAGGATAAGTTATCCCTGCACAAGCTGCAAGACATATGAAGAGTAGCCCACCCGGTTGAGAGGGACTATACCTATTTCTCTGAGGCCAAAGAAGTTGCTAGTAGATTAGACTATTGGTTTATCTCTCCAAACATTATAAATAAGGTACTTGATGTTACAATTGCCCCTTTATACATTTCAGACCATGCCCCTTTAACATTAGCCTTGGATCCTTTTGCTTCCCACACTAGGTCAGTCAGTTGGAGGTTGTTGCAGGAGACAGACTTCAAAGAGTGGCTTAAAGGGGAGGTTAAAACCTTTTTTTCTGACAATCCGCGTGGGTCTGCAACTGCAGCAGCCATCTGGGAGGCTTTTAAAGCCACGATTAGAGGTCGCATTATTAGTTATGCTGCCTACCGTAGGAAGCAGAGAGAAAATGAGGCTAAGGAACTAGAGAGGGTTGTGGGAGAGAAAGAAGGCCTATACAAGAAGGACCCTACTAAACTTCAGAACCCTGATCTGCTGCACGACCTTCTGGCCCTACGAATTAAATTAAACATGCTTGCGTCTAGAAAAGAGGAATTACAAATTCTAAGATTAAAACATAAATACTGGGCGGGGGGAGAAAAAGCTGGGAAACTCCTAGCATTCCGGCTAAAAAAACAACAAGCTGAGAGGCATATAGCCCAATTAAGGAACAATAAGGGGGTAAAACATAGTAAACCAGAGGTCATTAACCAAATCATGCTATCTTTCTACAAAACCTTGTACAGCTCCCACACTACCTGGGACGAGTCTAAATTTGAGGAGTTCATGGCATGTACATGACTTCCTAGACTTACAGATGCCCAGAGAGACCATCTAGAGAGGCCCATGGAGATTCAAGAAATAAAAGATGCAATTAATAAAATGGCCCCAAAAAAAGCCCCAGGGGGAGATGGGTTCTCTACTGATTTTTATAAGGTAATACCAGAGATAGTATCTCATCCACTAAGAGATATGTTACAAGAAGCTTGGGATCAGGAGATTCTCCCCGCCACCCTCAGGGAGGCGATCATCACAGTCCTTCCTAAAGAAGGTAAGGACCACACCCTACCTACAAGCTATAGGCCCATTTCACTGATTAACGCGGACACCAAAATACTAGCTAAGGTACTAGCAGCTAGATTGGAGAAAATCCTCCCCTGTTTGATCCACATCTTCCAGGTGGGCTTTGTGAAGGGCCGTGCCAGTTCAGATCACATTAGATCCTTAATTTCCCTTATACAGAAGGCAGGGATGGCACCCACTCCAGCAGTCGCTATTTCAGTAGATTTTGAGAAGGCCTTCGATTCAGTAGAGTGGGATTTTTTTCACAGGATGCTGCTGCACTACAACTTTGGTGATGTGTTTAGGGGCTGGGTCAAAACACTGTACACGTCTCCTATGGCCAGACTGCTTAATAATAACACACTCTCTGCACCATTCGAACTACATAGGGGCACCAGGGAGGGATGTGCCCGCTCCCTGATGTTATTTGTGCCGGTCATAGAAGCCCTGGCTAGTGCTTTGAGAGAGCATCCAAATATTAAAGGTATACGGGTAGGCTCTGAGCCATATCAGGCGCTGTTATATGCTGATGACTGTCTCATTCTAACTGACGATTTTCAATTCATTGCCGAATATATTGTGGAGTTACTCCAGTCCTTTGCTAGCATCTCAGGCCTTAGGATCAATCAGGGTAAAACAGAAGTCCTCCCCCCTGAATAAGCAGCTTTCATCTGAAGATATCTCGGCGGTGGGCTTGGTTAGGGTCAAGGTGGGAATTAAGTATCTGGGTATTAGGGTAAATGCTAATGTATCCTCCCTTCCGGAGACTAACCTCTCTCCACTGATTGATAGCCTCAAGGTAGAAACTCAAAGGTGGAAACAGTTAAACCTCTCTCTCCCCGGGAAAGTGGCGGCAATTAAAATGATGATTGTGCCGAGGGTGTTTTACATACTATCCCACCTTCCAATTGAGATCCCAAAGAAATGGTTTCAATTACTGGATAGTATAATTATGGGTGTTTATGTGGGAAAATAAACCCCCGCGGTATAGTAGAGCCAAACTCCGTGCTCCATGGAGCAAGGGTGGGTGGTGCCTTCCGCACTTTCAACACTACGCATATGCATTTTCATCCGCAGCCACATGTAGACTGCTTTGGAGAAACAACTCTGATTTACCAGCTTGGGAAGCAATAGAGAGGGTGGCCCTGCAAGGGTACTATCTGGTTGGATATATGGGCAATCCCCTCCCTTCTAATTTTCAGTTTTGGCTCACAATAAAAGCAGCTCATAAAGCCTGGTATCAAGTGGAGGCCATAAGTTACTCCTGTTTGAATCTGGGGAAATACCTCCCTCTATGGAACAACCCAGGTTGGTCCATTGATCATAAACCCCTGAACTGGGAGTGCTGGAAGGGGAAACAGATCAACACTCTACAAGACATACTAATGGTGGATGGCCATACCATCGATAGTTTTACCTGTCTGAAAGAGATTAATTTGAGTCCTAGTGATTTTTGGAGATATCTTCAATTGAGACATGTTTATTCATCCGGATTGAAAAGAGGGTGTGGGTGCTCGATGTGTCAAAGCAAGGGCAGAGCCAAACAAAACAAACTGCCTCTAGATGGCTGGCTACAATCACAGAAAGGCCTGGCAGGCCATATTTATAGGCATATGAGGGGTGCTCTAACAGACCCAACCCTACCTGCCAAAACGAGGTGGCAGCATATGTTACTGTAAATCTTCCCGTCACTGAGGAAGCCTGGCAAAGGGGCTGGTTAATAGCAAAAAAAGCCTGTGGGGACCCCAGAAGCTCCTTTATCCAAAATGAGATAAGACACCTCTGGTACCGTACTCTAGTAGTACTAAACAAAATTAATTTACTTACGAACGATAGGTGCCGTAAATGTAATGTGAATGGAGTGGACTTACTCCATATACTGTGGCAATGTGATCCCATCCATCCTATCTGGTCGGAAATACTTACATATTGTTCAAATGTATTGGGGCAAAAGTTTCCTACCTCTCCTAGTTTTTGGACCATCTTACCCCCACTTGTCCTGGCTTATACAGGCCTCAGTGGAGGCTAAACGGCTGTTTCTATGTAGATGGAGGACTAGTGAGGTACCCTCTCTCATGGCTTGGTTAGTAGCCATGGCTAATTTGGCCAGTTTCTCCAAGCTAACTCACTTGGCTGCAGCGACCCTGTGCGCCTTACTGGACAAATGGGATCCATTTATGCAGTACCTTCAGAATGCACCATTACATTTCATAAACCCTTTGGGTAAAGATAAGTTAAAGCCACCTTGAGTGCTCCCAGTCTTACTTCTTCCCGCCCGCTGGTGATAACTGGTATGGTGAATGAGCCCCCACCCAGTACCCCACATTGCGAGTAACAACCCAGTCCCACGTCATGACCATGATTTTGTCCACTTTCTTCAAATGTATTGTAAATGCACTGTGAATACTTTATTATGATACAGTATGTAAAATCTGTATGAAATGTATCACTTACATATGCACTGTGATATATGCCCTGTCTGTGTAACAAAATAAAAGAATCTAACTGCAAAAAATAATATAGTCTGATTCATGTGTGGATCATGGTGGGTGTGGATGAACGTTGTATGTGTTTTTAAAACTTGTTGTTCTGTTTTCTCTTTATTTACGGCCATATGAAATTCTGCCATTTGTTGATGCCTTCATGAGAGTGTACTGGGAGCATTGTGTATGGCAAGCACATCAGAAGTTATGAGGTAAGTACTGTATCTGGTTTCATAAAACTTATTTGCAAGGATCAGGTGTTCTATCCAGTTCTGCATTTTTGATTTTATTGTGTAATCATCAGGTTGATGGGTGTGGCAGGGATTGTGTGTGTGAATGCAATTTGTGTGGTTCATCTTTGCAAAAAAATTGTTTTTCTGTATTATCTCTCCTCTCAGTCTCTGCGTGCACCTCAACTGCTGATCCGGCCATACCAAGGAACAACATAAAGTGGAACTACCAGCCCATGTGCTGCTGCTGTTGTTGTTGCTGTTCTGCCAATCCCTGCATCCACCACAACTGCTGATCCAGCCACAACAAGGAACAACATAAAGAGGAACTACTAGCTCATGTGCTGCTGCTGTTCTGCCAGTCCCAGCATCCAACACAACTGCTGAGCTGGCCGCAACAAGGAACAACATAAAGAGGAACTTCTAGCCCATCTGCTGCTGCTGTTGTTGTTGCTGTTCTGCCAATCCCTACATCCACCACAACTGCTGATCTGGCTACACCAAGGAACAACATAAATAGGAACTACCAGCCCATGTACTGCTGCTGCTGTTACTGTTCTGTCAATCCCTGCATCCACCACAACTGCTGATCCAACCACAACAAGGAACAACATAAAGAGGAACTACTAGCCCATGTGCTGCTGTTGACACTGCGGCTGCTGTTCTGCCAATCCCTGAATCAACCACAACTGCTGATCCGGCCATACCAAGGAACAACATAAAGAGGAAATACCAGCCTATGTGCTGCTGCTGTTGTTCTGCCAATCCCTGCATCCACCACAATTGCTGATCTGGCTGCACCAAGGAACAACATAAAGAGGAAATACCAGCCCATGTGCTGCTGCTGCTGTTGTTCTGTTAATCCCTGCATCCACCACAACTTCAGATGGCTGCACTAAGGAAAAACATAAAGAGGAACTACCAGCCCAAACCTAGCAGCTTCCCCAAAGAGCAACACAAGGAAGAACTATTTCATTCTGTCTGTATTCATAGTGCATTTGATGCAGACCATGCTCCATCAGTTTGTGTCCTGTACTCCTAAATAACATGGGGTGTGCAGAAGTGGACAACTTAATAGAGAAGAGGTCTGGCCTTACCAGTTATTTATACAGTGGTATAACCCGTCCCTCTATCTGCTTGTGATACACATCCCTCCCTATACTGTACACAGTAGCATACTACTTGCTTTCACCAATGCCTAGTCACTTTGAGTGGCCAATGACAGGTTATCTGATATGATGACCCCCAGGTCCCTTTCCTGTGCCGTGGTCACCCATACAACCACATTGAGTGACTATATCCAGACAAGCAGTGTATAAATCCGTTGTACAACATATGGCATGAAGTGCATTATTGCAGTAATAGAAAGACATACTGTTTAAAGTTAAAGAAAACACATTTCACACAATGACGATATTTCAGCAATTGCATCTGTACCAGTTGTGTGTTGCAGGATTTACACACAGTCATGTCACATGTTTTGAGTTACCTAAGTAATGTGAAATGTGACTTTCCAAAACTTTTTTTCTATGGAGACTGGAGAGGCCCACAGGATCATGCATCAACATCACTGCCACTGTTAAGCCTTGAACGCTGTGTGGGATGGATGCAACATAAGACTGAAGAATCATAAATGAACAGTCAGCAGTAACACAATAGCTATGCATGTTGATTTGACCAGTTGTCAAACTTCGAACAGTAAATAACGCTCAATAGATTTGAAATTGTTCCAGTAAGACTCTTTATATGGCAACATTTAAAACCGTCGAAGCTAAAAACATGAACAACATCCAGAACAAAACAAACAAGTAAACATCTAAGCAATTACAACTATGTACAGGAAAGAAATGATAAAAAATAAGTAACCTTAACTATTTACAACAACTCCACAACAACAAAATGGAGGACAACACTGTCCATCTATTATTATAGTCCACCTGTCATTCACTGTGGTGAGGTTGAGGGTGGCTCATAGCTGCTGTACTTGCCCCATGTTACAGCTTCTACCTACTCTGCAAACACTGCTTTTTGACAATTGCAGTCAGGTTGCTTACTGACCATTTCAGGAAACATATGTCACACTCCATGCCTTGCCCTTCCTTCAGGGATTTAATTTCATGCGTAATTTCCCTAAAGTCCTGTTTGGTCATACTGACTCCCTGACCTATGGGTGCTACAGACTTTGACAGCAGTGTTGCCGCCATTGCTGATTATGGTAGTGATGGTCTGGTGGTGCCTGTGCTACTGCCAGTTTCACTTGTGGGTCCCTCATGGGTCTAGTCAGGCTCTTTCTGGGCCAGTTGTAGCATCGCCTTCTGAAGATGTGTGGTCCGGTTCTGTGCATGCTTCATCATCCCCTTTTGTGCTGCTGGTACTGGTGTTTGTGTGTGACTAGTCTCTGTACAGAAAGAAATGTTATTTTACTAACATTTGATTTACGCAGTTCAAAATCAGACACATACAATTTGATAGCAGATAAGAACAGCTTGGAACACCCAGTTTAACTTTTTTTCCTTACATACATTGTTACCACAAAACATACTTGATTTACCAGTGTCACCGTCCCGAGTCCCTCCACCCCTTCCTTTCCAGTATGATTCCCTTATGTTGTGCCTGTCCCACGCATTCATTAACATGCTATTGTTTCATTACCCACAACATCCGCTGTTTGCCCCCCCACCAGGAAAATCACGTTGCCTCTGGTATTGTAAAGTACCTGGATTCAACAGAGATATTACACAATCGTTTCATTCTGCAGTGTTTACAATAAGTATCCAATCACCTCTCAGTCTCCTAACCCATCACACACCCTCTCATCCTTCCAACCCTGTCCTTCATTAAGAGAGTATAGTCTAACAATGCAATTTCCCACTTATGGTACACGTGGTATACAGCGCACCATGACTCAGTAGTAGTGGCAACAATATCCATTGCAGGTCAGACTCTGACATGATGGCCTCTGGTTCAGAAATCTTATTTCCTAGACTTCAAGCATTTACAGACTTGGAATTCCATATTTTGTTGCATCCACTGTGCTTGTCACACCCTTTTTTTTCCCCCAACGCTGACTGGCAGATAAAAAAAAGAACAAACAGATGATGCCCTTCCAACTATCTCACCAGTCATAGCCATTTCTCAGCTTTCAGAAATCCAGTGCGCTGATGGTTTGTTCAAAGACTTATGCCTTTATACCCATCAAAGTATGAGACAGTGGCTGTCGATGGTGGATTTAGAAGACCGAATACTGTGGCTACTCCCTAATCTAGCTTTAAGATTGAAAAATGTTGCCTACAAAGGCTAGTAATAGGATACACACGTAGCATGTTTGATGCACAGGTACAAATAGATTCTTAAAAACAAGACCACGGTAATAAGACCTCCAACACCCTCCCAAAGCTGTACACTCCACCACACTCAACAGCTGCTGTCCCACCCAGGCTATCAAAAAAACCCACATGGTTGAGGTATTTTTTCCACAGAAATCATCCACGGCCAAGTTAAAAGCCCCATCAGCTATGCTCAAAATAGCTTGTGATGGAGGCCCCCTGTTGCCAACAGCGAGCTCAATTAAATATCTTGGGGTCACCCTTGACCCACAACTTGACATGGGAAGCCATATCCAAAACATCTGCAGAGCCACCAGGTGTAAGCTTGGCCTGGCTTCTAGGGCCAAATACAACCTGGATCTCGAGCTAGGCTGGCACTTCATAAGGGAGTGCTTCTCCCCTCCCTTAGTTATGGATACCACCTATTTGCCAGGTCACCCCAAATCCATCTTAATCGGTGGAACACGGCATATAATGATATCTGTCGGTTTGCACTTGCTGCTCCCAAACTCACCCACAGATGTGAGCTCTATGACAAACTCAACTGGCTCCCCCCCTGCGGAATTCCTGATCCTTGGTGTAGGAAACTTCACCAGGAAAGTGCTTGCCACGAGCATCCCGTCGGGACTGGCGCATCTCCTCCCAAAACTGGACGCCATCTCCTACCAGCTCAGGTCACAGACTGCCGAGTTGCTTAAAGTTCCCCCTACTCGGACCCTTATGGGGGATCGTGACTTTGCCGCTTTTGTGCCTAGGCTCTGGAACTCCATTCCAGACTCTGTTCACTCTGCCCCTTCCCATGGGACCTTTCGCTCCTCCCTGTGGTCCCACCTAAAACAAACGACAAGATGTGACTGCTCCTAGTCTCTGTAATGTAATAATCTGCAGTCCACTGTTGTCCACTCTGAGTCCATGATGGTCTATGAAATATGTATTCAGTGATTCTAATGTCTATCTATGTCCTGTAACAATTTGTACTATGTGTGGCAGTATCTCTGCCCTTATACAAGCGTTGTTATAGCTGTTTTTTACTGTATCATGCTGTTTCTCCAATGTTGCCATGTATGTATACTGTATGTTTTGTGCTCTCCCGGGTCATTCCTGAAAATAGGCATACTACTTGTCTAGTGTACTTACCTGGTAAACAAAAGCTAAATAAATAAAATAAATAAATTATACAATGGGATAAATACGAACTCAGAAATCCAGCACTCTGTTTGGTTGGCTGGCACATTTCCAGCATTATAAATCTTCCAGTGTACCAATGCAAAAAGGTGCCAGCTACCAGTCTGCTGCATGATGAACTCCCCAGAAATCACTACAAGCATGACTGCCAAAGATGGCAGAGAATGAGGAGCCTGCTAAAGTGCTAACTATGGAGTGTTCTTTCAAGACCAAATGTCTCCCTTGAAAGCTGTTGCCCACTATAGAGCATCTGCTTTCCACACAGTCTGCTGCAAGTCTGCCTTGTATCCAGTCCCACCCCCCACGTATTTCTGAGTTTTGCCCTTCAGTTTTCTTTCTTTCTGTTTTTTAAATAAAATGGCTCCACATTTCACTATCCTGTGGAGTGAGCAGACGCTTACCAAACCATCAAGTGAGGGATCAGCTTCTGGGTTTACGGTCCATTCAGCAGTGGGCTGTTCGGCGTTTCAAAAGTTGTAACTGCACTGATGTCTGTGGGTGCAATGACTTTTGCCCTCCAGTTTTTTTTTCTTTCTTTTTTTAAATAGAATGGCTTCACATTTGAGTCTGCTTTGGAGCGAGTGAACGCTTAACTGAACAGCCAAGTAAGGGATCACCTTCTGGTTTTGCCATCTGTTCAGCAGTGGGCTTTTTGGCATTTCAGAAGTTGTAACTGCACTGATGTCTGTGGCTGCACTACGTTCTGCTGCCCCAAAAATGCCAGCTATAGGGTTGCTGTCCTATAATGACATTAATTCTCCCCCTAGGCTATGCTAACAACCCTTAACAATACCTTAGCAACACAGGACTATTTGTTTCCAGCGGAATACTAAATCCAATAAAACTACATGAAAATGCCCCCCCAAAAATAGTTTTTTTTATTTGTCTTATACCAAAAGAAGGGGACCATTGTATAATAGCAATATACCACTTCAGGGTGTGGCCATATGGGTGGATTTACCACTCCTGATGTGGTTAAGTCACTAGGCCTGTGGCTGTGTGATCAAACCACACCAGGCGTGGTAAATCCACCCATATACCCACACCCTGTCAAGGTATATTGGTTAAGTAATTCAAACATGTACAGTCACATTCTCATTTTCAATACCTTATGTGTGTGTTGATTCTTTACTACACAAAAGGTTGCTGAAAAAAATGGATGACCTGGATGCAGCTTGAATAGTACTGAACTGTGTGGGTAGTTGGCTAGAAGGGAGGCAGCAGAGGGTGATGGTCAATGGGGTCAAATCAAAGGAAAGAGAGGTCACAACCGGTATTCCACAGGGATTTGTCCTGGCTCCAGTCATCTTCAACATGTTCATTAGTGTCATTGGTGAGGGAATCCAGGGCTGGCTGTGTCTCTTAGGCGATGACACACTACTATGTATGAGGTTGGACAGGGATGAGGGAATAAGGGATCTGCAGTGGGACCTAAAAAATCAAGAGGTGGTCAGTGATCTGGCAGCTAAAATTCAATTGCAAAAAGTATAAGGTCACACATTTTGGGGAAGGAACACCAAGATGGAGTACTAGATGGGTTGGGTGAGACAGCACTACAGAAGAAGAACAGCACCTAGCAGTTATCACCAGTAGTTCCCTTAAACAAACAAGCAAGTGCATCAAGGCTTATAGCAACTTATAGGATGCTGGGATATATTGGGGGAGGTACTGATAACAGAAGAAAAGAGGTAATACTCCCCCTATACTGTACATATCCCTGGTGAGGCCTCACCTGGAGTACTGTGTCCCGTTCTATAGCCCTCACCTATGAAAGGACACGGATAGGTTGGAAACAGTGCAGCCCAGAGTAACAAAAATGATTCATGGTCAGCAGGAAAGATCCCATGAGGAGCGTCTCAAGGCATTGAATATGTATTTACTGGAAACCAGAAGGGAAAGGGGAGATATGATAGAGATCTTCAAATTCCTTAAAGGAATTAAGATAAACTCTATGGAATTATTTATCCTGAATACCAACTCGAGGTCACCTGATCATGAATGGAAATTAACAGGAGGGTGTTTCAGGAGGGACGTGAGGATGTATTTCTTTACAAAAAGGGTGGTGGAACCTTGGAACACTCTGCTTGTCCAGGTGGTAAGTGCAGACAAAATCAAGGGATTCAAACAGGCATGGGATATAATGAAGTGAGTACTGGACGCCTAGGGTGACAAGACCAGGAAGGAGAATGGGGATAGGATGGGGAGGGTTAGTATCCTGAAGAACAATAGGTTCCAGGCATTATAGGGAAGATGGGCAGACTGGATGGACCACTGGTCTTTTTATGCCTTCATGGTCTATGGTTCTATATTTTTATAATGATGTACTTACCAGAAACACTTGATACACTGCCCTGTGCAGTTGTGCTGCTGTTTGCCTCTGATACATCCTCACTCCGGGCAGTATCCACTTGTGTTCTTTCCAAACCTATTGAGCATGAATAACATTTAAAATTCAGAAAATCACCAAAAATCAAAACTAATCATCATGTCAAGTGCATTAATACTCCAATGCAAGACAAGGGGCAATGTGAAAAACATATCTGAGGATCAGCACATGCATAACCTCATAAAGGGAGGTTAAACACTTTTTAGGAGACATATTATGGGAGAGGACAATCAGGACATGTCCATCCAGTAATCAACGGCCACATTATGTGAGTGACCTAAATGTGCAGGATGCACATCATCAACAAACACGTCGGCAGTCAATGACATCTGTGCTTTTTGCTATAGGGGCAGACATGACAGGGGATGGATGAGTGGAAGGGCATCCAGGCTTGCATACTGCCCACCATGACTGGTAGTATTTTTACACCTAATGGTGCCACAAACAGAAATACTTATGGTGAACCATTCAACTACCCTTCACCTCCCTTATACCATAGCACGAACATCACAAAACAGGGTAACAACTTTACAAGTAATGATGTGACAACAATTTTAGTTTTTACAGATGAACATGTTTGCACTTCCATCTTTTCTTTGCTAATACATCCCAACAGAGTTGCATGCAGTGCCACAGGCAGGCCTATTTAATAGTTCACATGAGAAAAGGCACCTGTGATGCCACTCTAAAAAAAAGAGATCCAAAGATCAATTTCAGCTAAGTGTCAACCATAACACGAATCAGAACAGTCTTAAGCTGGAGGGGAGGGAGGTTTAGAAGGGAGGTCAGGAAGCACTTCTTCACGGAGATGGTGGCCTCACCTCTTGCCTGACTATACCTCTGACCATGGGGTAAACCTAATACCACCAATGCCACATCATGCCTTATAGCTTAAATAAGTAACCTGTGACACAGCATAACCATCAAAAGAGAGGTTGTAGGTGTAGCCACAAGACACCCCTAGTGGGTAATTAACAGACTGTTAATCTAATCCCTGGTCATGCCTTACTGCTTAATTACCACCCATGCTCACAGTTCAAATTTTACTTTCTTGTTTTTTTCTTTTTTTTTTTTTTTTTTAAGCACAGTGACACACTACAGGGTGTGCCATAATGCCTTAAATTACCACACTTCACAGGTGGTTTCAGGCACTCAGCTGTAGTTCTTGCCTCACAGACCACCAGGGGTTGTGCAGTAATTTAGCATTATCGCATACCCAGTCATATGTTACTTAATTTTATTTCTTTTACCATATTTAATTTAAGTGCTGTAACAGATAAATACATGACATGCAGAGTTTCAGACAATATTTTGTATACAATGTATGTAAGGGGGAAGGGGGAAAGGAGAAATTGTTTAACCAGGAGGAAAGGCACACTAAGCTGAAGCGTGTTTCCAGGTACGACCTGGGAGCAAAAGGACGTTATGTGACTTGCTCAGAGTCACACAGTATGCAAGTGGGGGCAGTGGGATTCATACCCAGGTCTCCAAGTTTGCAGCTCAGTGCCCTAAACCACAGCACTATACTGCCTCCTATGTAGGGATGTATGTAGGGATTACACTACTTAAATGAATGCATTATTTTCCCAAGATTGTGACACAAGTGAGAGATAAATAATGTTATTCACCCAATGGGTAAATAAATAACACTATTTATTTTTCACTTGCCTACATCACAATCAACTTGATTGACAGCCCATTCTGCCTAGTCCACAATGAATCTGCCCTCACTTGTCACACAGAACACAGACAAGACCACCACTGTATACATAGAACATACAATGGACTGTGATCAAATATGCCATTAATTCCCATTCGTGAGGTGGCGGGACTTGCATAACTCACTCGTTAGTTCTGCCCCCTCACTCATGTTAATAAACAGCATATTTGAACACAGACCATTGTATATCCTCTATTTATAACATTTATATGACTAAGGATTAGGAATCAGAATTACTTAATTTAGAATACTCACTGATGATGTGACCCTCCACTCTCTTTCTCTTCTTGGGCCATCTTCATGCATGGTCCATGCACCACCAAGCAGCTCCACCACTTCAGGCTCTCGGGGCTGAAGGTCATCCCACTTTTTTCAGCTGTTTCACACTCCTTGGGATGCTTCCCTGCTCCCCATCCATAAGCTGCTGGCATGCTGCTTCTCCATCACCACAGCTTTCTGTTGCTGTTGTTCAACCTGCTGGTGCTCTACCTGCTGTTGATCTATCTGCTGCTGCACTTGCTCCAGCTGCTCCTACTGTTGCTGCTGACCAGCATGTTCCTCCCACTCCTCTGCCAAGTCTCTTCCTGCAGATAACATTTTACAAATAACCTGCACAAGTTAGCCAACACAGAGACAGCACAGTACTACTGACTGACCAAACTTTTAAACTGCAGAATTTAGAATCTTTCACTCTCAACTGTGGTTTCAGATTGGTGAGTTCCGTGTGTAGTAAACCACAAATTTTTAAATCGCTGTTCACAGACAACTCGCAGTTTATATATAGTGCCGCTGCTTGGAGATGGCATAATTAATAGCTGGCTTGGTGGTGCTGAGGGTTGAGGTGCTGGACACCACACCTCATGCTATGCTGGCGACCCAGTTTCAGAAATGACCTTGGGTCACCAGGGTGCTGGCATGGGGGGAGGGCTGGAGCAGGATCGAGTGTTGGCTCTTCTCTCCTGGGTAAGGGGTTGGGTCGCCAGCCTGTAGTCCCACTGTCACCGAATGGGGGTTCAGTGCTGGTGCAGGTGGTCAACTGCATGGCTGGAAGGGAGTGGCATCCTCAACGGTGTGGCACACATGCCTCCACACATGTGTTACATCAGGGATGCGTGGGTGTAGGGGCCAGGAGAAAACCCACAAAACCCCAAAAACTACATATGAAAAAAAAAAGGCGTATTTAATTGCATGCGGCGTGACCGACAAGGGCAACTTCATAAGACATCATAAGTAAAAGGCAAAAAACATAACCACAGATCATTAAATCCCACATTTACATAGACCTGTGGAATGCTACTGCAAAATTATTTGTGGAAGAACATCCCCAGGTAACACCATTCCACGGCTGGAAATTAAAACAATTGGACTTTGAAATCTGTTCTGCTGAAATATATTCCACAACTAGATACATCATTAAATATCCCATATATAAAGAATCTGCTGTTCAATGGCAACATTTCACAGACATTGAGAAAATTATTAGTGGAATTTCATGGAAGCGAAATTCCCACGTTCGCCAAAATTCCGCTGGTGGAAATCAAATTCCACACAGACCTAGAAATTACACTTGCACGTGTATAGACGTGTACTGCATACACAGCTGCATGTAAACTGTATATTGACAGGACTTGTCCTAAACAGATGATCCTGTATCTTTGCCACTTCTTGCTTTTCATGTTTTTTTTGCCAAAACATCCCACTAATTCCAAGGTTTTCTTGTCCTCCACAGCGGACAGCAAACTCACTCAAGCCAGGAATGACCTCTTGTGCCCTTCCCAACCACAAGCTCATGCTAACCAGGTACTCTCACCTGAACACAAGACCACGAGGGCCTGTGGTGCCGGTATGTGGCACCACATAGTACTTCACACCCACCCACCTGAGGTACTGCTATCTTTATGCTGACTGTGAACCAATCAGCTCACTTTTAACCCCCCTTCCATTCTCTCGGGTAGTCCTGGTCTCACCCTCTCCTTCCTCTCTCCCATGAACCTGCATCCCATGGTTTCTCCCAGTTTAGCAACTATGTTCAGTCCCAATTCAATACCTCCATAGCTGGTACTACTCTCACCCTCCCCATTCCCCTACCACTCACAAACTTCACTTCCCCTTGTGTCTCCTAGATCGGCAAACAATCTCGCTTCTAAATGCCTAGCCTAAAAACAGGTTATCTTTATGTAGTTTCAGACAGATTTGGTTTGCTGACCCTCCTCGAAGTGATCCCGCCATTATGATCACATCTTTCATGCCAGCTACAGCACCTGTAATCCTGTCATTAACTGGCCTGCTCACTAATGTCGACTTTGCTATGCCTTGCCCTCCTAACCAGCCTACCCCGATAAACATTAACAGCCCCCCCCGGCACCTGCACTCTCTTCAGTTACTTCTGCAGCTTATCTCCTTTCTCAAACTGTTCAAACAGCCTGGGTTTACCCTGCCCCACTCCTCAAAATCTATTTCCTCTAGCTGTGAACCTTGGGTGCCTACGCAGGTACACAAAAGGTAAAATTGATGTGCCCCCCACCATAAGATCTCTAAATACCAGCTAGTGGCACACCAGTCCATACTGCTCCTCCTAATCTTTGCAGGTAATATACATCCTAATCCTGGCCTACCTATTCCATTGAAACATGCAGGTGATACCTGGAAGTGGCACATGTAAATATCTGAGGTCTCTTGCCCAAGCTTAATGAGCTTAGGCCATGGATAACCAACTCCAACTTTGATGCTGTAGCAGTGACAGAATGCTGGCTCACTCGCAAAATCTCAGATAATGAAGTAAACCTTGACTCCTACTCCATGTTTCAACAAGATAGGACCTATAAAAAAAACAGTGGCTGTCTGCTTTATATCGTCTTACCTAAAGGCCACAAGGCTCTCTACTACCCCTGTATCCAGAGATTTGGAATGCATAGCTATAAACCTTACCCTAGGTGCTAGGGTTGAGAAAAACTTAAACCTTGTTGTAGCCAGTATTCCCCCCAGTAGTGTTTCACAGGGGCTTGACTGCCTCCTTGACATCAACACAGGTCTAAACCCCCATTCTGAAAAAAAATCATACTTGGAGACCAACTGTAACTAGCTCACAAGCAACAATAAATGCCATCATGAGAGAATTGGCAACCTCTACCAAACTCAAGTTATATTCTCACCCACAAGGATCAATTACAAAACTGTGACTGCCTCACTTCTAGACTGGGTGCTGGTCAGCCACCCTGACAGGATCCTCTCCTCTGAAGTACTACCTTATTTCCTGAGTGACCACTCTCCTGTCATGTGTAGATGGTTGGCTAAAACACTCGAGTTGCTCCTTCCCACACTAGGACACAAGTGTTTCACTCTCATAAGTTTCCTAGCTTTGAGCACTGCTTCAGCAGACTATCTGATTCTTCCTACAGAAGACTCAGGATGTTGATGCTGCTCTGGAATACTTCAGCATACACTTTAACAAAGTGTGTGACCTTGTTGCCCCATACAAGACACTCATCAAAAAAGTTACCTCCCAACAATGGCTCACCCCAAGCCTCCTTGTAACAGAGCATGACAGGGTCTGGTTGCAGTACCATGAGCTGAGCTTGGTCACAACTCTCTCCTTCAAAAATACAAAGAGCTTAGAAATAGGGTTAAAACTCATGTCAAAGCAGCCAAGGCCAGCTATCACAAAAACAAGCAATATGCCTTTCTCAACAAGCCTAAATCTCTCTGGAATGGAATTAATGACATTCTAGGCAACTCTTGTAAACCTCTTCCTCACTCCATCAAAACTGTCACGTCCCTAATTGATGGTGATGTGAACATAATGAACACCTTTAATAACACTTTTAGTGTCCTTTGTGCCTACGTTCCAGCACCCACCAATCATCCTGTGGAAGCCCAATAGCACCCCAATGAATGGTTTGCACCCCAAATTCTATCTCAGGAGATTATCCTGGGAAGATATATACAAATATCTTGCCCACACAAAAATATCAACTTGTATGGGGCCAGACAACACCGACATGAGACTCCTCAAATCTGCCCTTCATGAGGTTATTCATCCCCTCCAACTCATCTGTAACATATCATTCTCCACTGGACAAGTGCCTAAAATCTGGAAAATGGCACATGTTACCCCTGTCCAGAAGGGGGGTGCCCAAGATCTACCCACTAACAACTGTCCCATTTCAATTTTGTCCCCCCTTTGTAAAAAGCTTGAAAAAATTGTAAATGACCAGCTTACCCAATACCTGAGTGAATATGACCTACTATCATGTGAACAACATGGTTTCTGCAAAAATCACAGTAACTCAACTGCTCTATTAGAATACATGGACCATCTTCACTGTGCCTTGGACAGAGGGTAGCTTGCTGACTCCATCTTCATTGACCTAACCAAGGCATTCAACCTTGTCAATCTTGCCTTGCTTTGCCACAAATAAACTAATCTAATCTAATCTCTGTGGAAGCCACTAAATGGTTAAAAAACTGCCTGACAGATAGATCCCAAGCAGTAAAAGGCTGAATGTTCCTCTCAGACTACAGGCCAGTGACATTTGCGGTCCCCCAAGAATCTATCCTTGGGCCCCTTCTTTTCAGTCTCTTTGTCAATGAACTTCCAAAAGCTTGCAACAAAACTCCTCCTACATGCTGATGATGCAATTATCACTGCAACATACAGCAGCTTAGCCAATATCCCGCACAGCCTCCAAATTGACTTCTCAGCTGTCTGCAACTGGTTCTTAAACTACCTCCTTATCCTAAATACAAAGAAAGCTAAATCCATGCTTTTCTATGCCAGATGTAAAACCCCTACCCCCCGCATTAGTCATTACCTCTGTCTCAGGTGCCCCTATTGAACAAGTTGCTGCCTTCAAGTACCTGTGGATAATCCTTGATTCTGGCTTAACCTACTAGGCTCATATAGATGCGCTAATGAAGGCAACCAACTCCAGACTCAGCCTGCTCTACAGGTACAGAAATGCCTTCCTCCCTGAAGTTAAGCAACAACTTGTCAGATGCTACATTCTCAGTCTCATAGATTATGGCCTTGTGATTTATGATGCCGCCTGTGACAGAGTACTTGACTGGGTCAGAGGCTTGATGAATAGAGTCTCCCGCTATGCACTCAATCTAAAGTGGGACTCCCATAAGTGCTCCCTATATAACAACCTAGGTTGGTAAACCTTGACTGCTGACTGCAATATATTACCCTTGTCACTGGCAAAATATCCTTGCTTGGATTACTGTCCCCAGGGGTCCAGTCCCTGCTTAGTCCTGTGTCCTCCAGGTATCCGACTAGAGGTGTACAACATAACTACCTGGTGCTCCCACGTAGAAAAACCTTCCTGGGACAAACCTGTTTCTCCTTCAATTTTCCCAAAGTATGGAGCCCCCTTACTCCATCACTCAAAGTCACTGGCTCCCTAAGCAACATTGAGTCCCAGCTCCTAGCTTCTCTCACCCATCCAAACCCATGTGGCTGTTATTGCTGACTCATCTGTTCCATCTCTTAACCTCCCCTGACTCCTTTGCCCTCTGCCTCCTCCACTTGGTCTCTGTTTCCACCCACCTGTATTTTGTGCACTTATGTTTTACCCTGCCTCTTTAATTTTTCATACTTCATAATCACAATTCATTATAGCCCATCTCAATGTAATCAAAAGTTATTCCTGTTGTATTGCATATGCTGTACCTCTGTCTATTGCAAATATGTAACATATTGTTGTCACTACTACCCTGTTGTATATGACCCTAGACCCTTTGAAAACAGGTCCAGCCTAATGGGTCTTGTGTGTAATAAATAAATAAATAAACATGGGAAAAGAGATGATTCCTTAAAGATCAACTGCAGCTATATTATAAATATATTATAAACATTACTCCTTTTCCATAACATAAGGACAACCAGGCCATATTTATTACAAATGAAATGAAGAAAATGCCATTTTTCATTTACAAATATAATTGTAATGCTCTCCCCTAGTGTCTATATAGTGTATCTAGTGTCGCGTATCTAGAGGCCAGAAGGGCACAGGACCCTAGGCAGCATGGATTCACAGCGGGAAGGTCATGCCAGACGAATCTGATAGATTTCTTTGACTGGGTGACCAAAGTAGTAGATCAGGGAGGGGCTGTGGACATGGCCTACCTAGACTTTAGCAAGGCATTTGACACAGTCCCACAAAGATTAATATATAAGTTAGCCAGCCTGGGTAGGTCCCAAGATGACAGCCTGGGTAAAGAAATGGCTGGAAGAATAGGACACAGAAGGAGTAATAGTAAATGGAGTCCACTCAGAAGAAAGGAGGGTTACTAGCGGGTACCCGCAGGGTTGATGTGGGACCAGTCCTCTTCAATGTCTTTATAGCGACATTGCAGAAGGACTGGAAGGAAAAGTATGTCTCTTTGCAGATGACACTAAGATCTGCAACAGAGTTGATGCACAGGGTGGGGTGGAAAGGATGAGAAGGGACTTGGCAAGGTTAGAGGAATGGTCAAATGTATGGCAGCTTAGATTCAATACTAAGAAGTGCAAGGTAATGCACCTGGGAAACAAAAACCAGAGGAAGAGTACACAATGGGGGTGAGATACTAACAACAACAAAATGGAAAGGACCTGGAGGTAGTCATATCAGATGACCTAAGGTGGGCAAGCAATGTGAGAAGGCAGCAAGGAGGGCTGGGGGATACTGGGATGCATAGGGAGAGGCATCACCAGTAGAAAACAGGAAGTTATTATCCTCTGTACAGACAGCTGGTGAGACCCCATCTGGAGTACTGTGTGCAGTTCTGGAGACCAATCTCAAAGACATAGACAGGATGGAAGCTGTCCAGAGGGGCAGCTAAAATGGTGCAGGGTCTGCACCGGAGGACATATGAAGAGAGACTTAAGGAGCTTAATATGTAAGCCTCCGAGGAAAGGAGGGAGAGGGGGACATGATAGAAACTTTCAAGTACCTCAAGGGAATCAACAAAGTCAAGAGGGTAGCATCTTACAAAAAGGTGTGCAAGAACAAGAGGGCACAATTTGAAGATGGGGGGTGACTCAGAGGTAATTTAAGAGTATTTTTTTCACAGAGGGTTGTGGATGCATGGAATGGCCTTCGGAGGAGGTTGTGCAGTCAAAATCAGTGGTGGAATTCAAGCATGCATGGGATAGTCATAAGGCAATTCTGGGGGGTTGGGGTAGGAAGAAGTAGGCTGCTGGTTAACTAGGATCTGCAGCTTATCCAGTAGGTAGGGAAATGGGCAGACTGGGTGGGCCAAGCGGTCCTTATCTGCCGTCAAATTCTATGTTTCTATGTTTCTATGTTTCTCCTATTTGACGGTTTCACACACAGGCCCAGATATTCAAAACTTTGCCCCTGGGCTGGAATAGCACTGCCCATCGGGCAAACCTAGCCCGGAGCAAAAAGCAAGCCATATTCAAAAGGGGTAGCCCAGTGCAAAACCAGCTGAATATAGCATGCAAAGGAAGTTGGGCAAACAGGGCTAGGAGTGCAGGGCAAAATCAGCCCTGGAATAACACAGCACTGAATTTGGCAAATAAGACAGCACTGAATATAACACCCAAGGCAGGCAGTGCAAACATCAACAGGCACACAATGCAGATGGAGCCGTCAGGCCCTGGAACACAGGCAAAGGAGCACAGGCTGGAAAGGGACCCAAAGAGCAGACAGCGGTGCAGAACCCGGACACCGATACACACCCAACCGGGGGAAAGGCCAGAGGGCACCTGGAGCCATGAGCAAAACCAAAGCACAGAACAACCCTGTAGCAAAAGGCAGGCACCCAATAATGACACAGGACACAGTGCATGTATGAAAGAGGTGCATATATATTGAGAGAAACGCAAAGGAACAGATACAGGCATACAACAGGTGAATAACAGAAATACAAATAAACAGCAGTGTAATGTAATATACAGGAATACTAAAGGACACACAGAACACTACTACAAACACAACCCCTACACACACCTGAACAGGAACTACCACTACCACTACAACTACTACTATGACTAACACTGCAACTACCACTACCATATTTACAACTAACTGCTACCACAACACACTACACTATAACAGTGACAAACAACAAGAAGTATATACAATGAATAACATATGTACAGAGGTGGACGAAATATTCAAAAGCAATGTCACAGGCAGGAATGGGGATGTGAAAACAAACAATGAGGGAAAAGGGAGGAATCAGAAACAGCAGTCCAGTAAGGGGGAGGGGGGCAAGGTAAACAAAGGTGTGTTGCAGGCGATCATGGCTGGGAGTGCGTGGGATCCAGCAGATGTGCCTCCAGTACAGTGGCCACCCTTCAGGTCTCAGAGATGAGCACCTCTTGCTGCTCTATCAGTGTGCATTGCTGGTGTACGACCGCTGCAGGAAGTCATCAGTGTCTTCAGTCTCCTCTGGCCGCGTAGCCCACAAAGAAGATCAGAGTGGACCTACAAGAGGAAGAGGGAGCATGTGAAGATGGGAAACCATCCAGGAGGGATACTGTAGCCACAGGTGGCCACACAAGGATGGACAGCATGTCCTGACAGCCATGCCCATGTGGTGGCAAGGGACACAATGGTGAGCACAACCAACTGATGCTCACGGGACAGGCCTGGAAGGCACAGGCAACAACCCAACACCCAACACACTTGGAGATGCAGGCCTCGACAACACCATGGCATGGACAACACCACCCAACCCAGCACTGCACACAGTGAGACAGTGCTGACACACAGGCAGTCCCCTGAATGGTGGTGGGAGTGGGCCACACATCAACACGCACACAGGAGACCAAACGTTGGAACAGGCTGCCCATAGGCAGATAGCAATGTAACAGACAGCAGAGGCAGCAGCACCCAAAACAGGTGCTGGAGCAGCACAATGCAGGCACAGTGAGTGGCCAATGGCCATCCCATGCCAGGGCCAAACCGACCCACAGGAGACACAGGCCCACAGGGCACAGACACCAGCAGGGGTTGGCTGACAGATGTTGCCACACATGGCCCATGTCCTGCACTGTGGGTGGTGCCCTGCAGCTGGAACACACACACAGCAGGTGAACGGCTAAACATGGCCAGCGGTGAATGTGGACCACATGGCAATGCCAGCCATGCATGCCGAACCCGGCCCATACTGCCCCCCTGCCACAGGGCATGGCAGCCAGACAGCCAGACACCGGCAACACTGTGCAAAACTGGTGTGCAACACAGTACAATGCTGCACCAGCAATGGCATGATGCCCATGGCAGCTGACCCACCAGCACAGTCAATGGCAGCCCAGAGAAGGAAACACACAATACAGAGGCACAGCACATATGAAGGATGAAATATATTCACGCAAAAGGCCCCTGGACTCGGGGCTACTCTCCTGCACCCGCTGTGGCATGGCTGGCACCCTCAGGTTGCCTTTCAATGCATCCTGGGACACCTCCTGGTCCCCTCTCCTGGTGCTTGGCTGCACGATCCGCTCTACAGTGGACAGAGGTAACAGCAGCATTAGCACAACACACAGCTTGTACCGCGAGCACCACAGCAAGATGCACATCCACCCCCACAACACTGTACACAAAGGACAGCCCATGGCCAGTGGCTGAACACAGGATACACCCAAACAGAGGGCACCATGGCCCACAGGGTGTGCGCCAGGCACACAGGGCATGTAGGCATGGAGGCACAGTGGAGCCACAGTGTCAGACGCAGGTGCACTGCGACTGGATGCACACACAGCTGTGTAGGCTGTCAGGAGCCCAGGTGACTGCACCCTCACACCACAGTGGTGTAGGCTGCAGTATGGTCCTGTAGTAGGTCCCACCAGCTGCAGTGACCCGACCCATCACCCACACCATGGCCATGCATCACTGCCACACAAGGCACAACTGCGGTGTCACCCCCAGGGTCACAGCATTCACCACACAGGAACCGCTACCACTGTGTGTGCCACTAGGCAACAGTGACAACCGTGCATCCCCACACCCTGTAACATAGTGCCTCCCAAGGTGGCCAAGATGTGTTCCTCCAAGCAGTACCACATGCTGTCCAGCACCTTGCACACCTGTGCACACACACACACACACATGGGCAGACCAAGAGACACAGGAGAGAGGTGTGCTACATGCAAAGCCACTTACCTGGTACTGGCACAGTGCCCTCATGCACCATGTGCTTGAAGGGCTCCAGCTGCTGCCTCTACCACCGGTGCATGTCGGTGTACCTATGCCAACACTTCTCTGCATCACAGGTAATGCCCGTGCATTCAGTGAGCCTCCGGGCAATGGAGGCCCACACCTGCTGGCATGGTAAGTCACCCTCCCTGACCTCCCCAAAGAGGTGTCGGTGCATTTGCTGCACCAGCTGTACAAGGTAGGCTGTCTCAAACTCACCCCAGTGCCTGTCCCTGTGCACCACTGCACACAGCCTACTCCTCCCTGCCATGGTATCTGCTGACTGGTACCCTGCCGTAAGTGTGTTGTCACAGCCTGTGCCACTCCCAGAGCTCACCAGCTAAGTGTGCTGTAGTGTCGTGCAGTCACGTGTTGTAATGCCGCACTACCCGGAAGTTAGCGTGATGCACATGCGTGACCCCACCATGACCCTGGAGCAGTCATGACACGCATGCACATAGCTTCATGCTAGGTGGCATAGCGCGGCACTGAGGCACGCTACACAGGGGAGCTAGCAAGGCACAGGGGCCTCAGACACATGCTTGGGGGTCGCGCTATGCCACATAGCACCATGCTACTGGGACAGCACTGCACTAGGCCACGAATAGCCCCGTGCTAATGTTTGCATGGTGCTAAGCCGATAGCCCAGCACTAGTCAGGCCCATATTCAACCAGCCTATGCAAATGAGGGCACTTGTGTATGCAAGGTGCTAACAGTGTGATTAGCATGCCATTAACCACTCATTTGCATGCCTAACAGGCTGGATTGCCCAGCTGGGCTGTATAAGGGCAAGCAGTGCTCCACCGGTGTTGTGTTGTGGGAGTGCAGCACTCATCCGATGCAACAGTCAGGCACTACAGACAGAGCCATGTCGCAAGAAACAGAGCAGCAAGAGGCAGGTCTGTACAGCAGCCTGAGGCCTGGCAGTATGGCAGTGGGGTGTCACCAGGCTGGGCCATACACATTGCGCACCTGCAGTCCACCATGGTACAGGCAGAGGACAGGGCGGCCGCAAGCAGGCACACAGGCCAGCATGGTGCAGCACAATGGTGCACATGGCCAGTGGTCCAGTCGGCCAGCAAACTAGGCTGAGTGACACACCCGTGCACCTACTGTGGTCACCCATGTGAGTGGGCTGCCTGCACCCTGCGGTGCCCAGGCACCAGGCTGGGGGGGGCCACAGTGGGCTGCAGGCATGTCCCGCAACCATGTTACACTGACATAGGGGTTATGGACCCGTGTTCGCATTCCAGGCCAAGGGACATTGGGGGACGCAGACCCTCTGATGGTGGTGCACAGCCACAGCTCAGGGGATGCAAGCCCAGGCCAGTGCACTTCACATTGTGCCAACGACACCACTGTGGGGTCTGGGTCTGGTATCATGCACTGGTATGCGTATCACCCGTACTGTCTGGATGTGCTGCACATGCACTGTGTGTGGTGCATCGGTCCACCGGCGGGGCGGCAGGGGGTAGGATGCACTGCCTGTGGGTTACGGTAGGGCTGCCCTACATTCTGGGGAACACATAAGTGGCATGGCTGCTGGCAACATGGTCTATGCAGTGCCCATATGGGGGCCAGTTCATGTAGTGCATCCGTGGTGTACGCCGTCAGACATGCACTTGCACTGTGCACACAGGAGTGACTGCATTGCACAGTGGCTGTGTGCATTGTACATGCACATGCAGGCTTGGGCCTTCGCCATGCCATGACTGGTTGGTCTGTGCATGCATTGGGGGTGCCATGCACATAGTGTTCTGCGTGCGCCATGCATCGCAGGTATGCCACAGTGACTGTCACCTTTCCCTCTACATGTCTCCGATAGGTACCGCAGCATGGCAAGAATGCATCAGAGCACACCGCTTCTCCCAAGATGAACTGAAGATGGTGGTCCATGGGGTCAAGGAGAGGGAGCAGATGCTATGGCACCACAAGGCCACAGATGTGGTAGTGCAGGTAGTGCATCAGATGTGGGATAAGGTGACAGCAGGGGTGAACACCATTGGTGGATGTGGCCATACCACAGATGCAGTGCACAAGCAATGGAATGATCTGCTGTGTCAGGTCAAGGAGGAGGAGGCACAGCAGCTCAGGGATCTTATGCAGACTGGAGATGTCCCACAAACCACACAACAGCAGCAGGAGGACCCACTAATGTCTGTGGTGGCATCTACCCTTTGGCCAGTGTCCATTAATGGTGTACTTGGTGGTGGGTGTGAGACTCCACTCATCTCACCTGGGACAGGTCAGTATCCACATGCATGCACCCTTCATGGCAGCAGTGCACTGTTGCTGGGTGCTGGTGATGCTGTGGTACCTGGGGTGCACAATGGGTGGGCTCCATTGTGCTCACTGTACACATGGGGTGGGACTGCATGCATCCACTGCCTCGGCAGGACTGTCACCACAGCTGACACCCTGAGGCATGTGAACTGTGTGTGTGTGCTTGTGGCCATGGGCTATGTCTGTGGGACTGCTCTGTGTGGTGTGCTTGTCTGTGGCATGTGGCATATTTCCTAGGGTGTGCATGTACTGGTGGTGGTTATGGCACACTGTGCACGTACCAGTCAGTGACTATGTCCCTTCTTGTTCCACAGTGCTGTGTACAGAGCCTGCAGTGCACCAGGACCTGGCAGAGATGGCTGCCATGGAGCTGGAGGCCGAGGAGGAGGCTGACCTGCCATCAACCTCTGGACTGGGTGCCAGTTGTGGACCCTCTGCTGTGCAACATGTGTGGCACACTGATGGACATGGGGTACACCTGTCGGGGGAGGCTCCAGTGCTGGTGGGAACTTGGACTACAGTGCAGCCCTGGAGGATGCCCAGGTGGAGGATCTCAGTGGAGGCCAGGTGATCCTCCTGACGGTCACCAGCGACATTGAGTTGGATGTGTCGGAGGATGGTTACCTCATGCCTATGGAGGAGCCTGTGGTGGGTGGCACAGGGGGGCATGCTGCGATCCGCAGCACAGGTGCCATGGGGGGGTCAACCATGCCAGCCTTGGTGGACTAGTCTGGCCGGCAGTGAGCCATGAGGGGGCCATGTGTGCCCTGCTGGACATGTGGTGCCATCCATGGGATGGGGTGAAGGGCCCACAGAGGACACAGCACACCACTGGTGCACTGCAGCAGCAGGTTATTCAGCTGCTACCACAGCATCCCCAGCCTGTCGAGCAGCAAGCAAAACCACCGGCTGGCAATCACAATGCTGCTGGTGTAGAGCCAGATGCCCCCAGGGGCCCGGCCTCTACTCCAAGCCACCCTCACATCCCAGCAGGAGGCCCAGATGGACCCGCATAACCTGTGGCGTGAGCTGAGGCATGAGGTGTCGCAGATGTGGGAGACAGTGTTCCTGGCCTTTGCACGGGTGGAACAGCGGGCCGAGTACAGGTTGGGGCATGTGGCAGCCACACTTGATCGTGGCTTTGCGGGCCTCACAGCCGCGGTGATCGATCTCATCACAGTGCTGCATGGGGTGCATGGGGGGCAGTAGGCTGTACATGGGGGACAGCGTGCCCATGGCACACAGGCCCACAGACAGCCCACACATGGCAGCAGGACGGGAACTGGCACCAGCACAACTGCATCGGGTGCATCAGCCAGCACCCAGCAGCACCGTGGCTGCCCACCCACCCTGTCTGGCTCTGCTGGTCAGTGTGGGTGCCGGTGGACCACCCTCCCAGCCTCACAGCCGTCCTCCCCGAACATGTCCTCAGCTCAGAGCACCTCTGGCTCTGTATCCCATGCACATGGTGTGCATCGTGTGCATGGTGGTAGATGCCAGTGATAGGCATGGCTGCTATGCACATGCATACTGTTAGCACCAACATGTACGCATGTGCATGCACACACACACGCACACACATGCATTCACGCAGCCGCACACACACACACACTGTCACTGGCACATTCACATATGCACAGCCATGGTGGCACTTCCCATCCTGCCACCACACATCAGGCATCACCAGCTTCACTGTATCATGGCTGTGTGCTCTAGTCACTTGCATGTCCTGCACGGCCCACAGTTCACACTGACATCATGCATGCATTCACTCCCACTGTGTTGTTCACATGCTTTTGGTTGTCAGCACTCTTGTGGTTGTCTGTACATATTAAATTCATATCCACTGTAATGTTTCTTGTTGCTGTGCTAAGTTTACTCACCTTCTGGCCTGTGACAGTGTCCTGATGATGGAGGCCCTGTGCTCCAGGGCCCTGTGGGCCATTCGAGGATGTCTCCTCTCGAGTTGCTCCACTATCCCCCATCTCCTGGCTCTGGGTCACTGTCAGCCTGTTCCTCAGGTTCAGGTGCCTGTATCCCATGGTTCATTGCCGTGTTGTGAAGCATGCAACAGGCTGGGATGATACGGCATACCTACTGAGGCCTATACCGTAGGGCACCGCCTGACATGTCTAGGCATCGGAAGTGCATCTTAAGCATGCCAAACACCCTCTCTATGATGTTCCTAGTGGCAGTGTGTGACTCATTGTACATCTCATTGGCCACTGTGGCCGGCTGGGGTACAGGTGTCAGCAGCCAGGGTCGCAGGAGATAGGCATGTCCCCTGTTGAGAGATGTGCACCTGTTAGTGTTGTTGTGATGCTGTCTGCCCCTTGCTGTGGTGCACCACCTGTGTTGCTATCCTGAGCCCCTTTCTTGCCTTCCTCTGCCTATCCCCACCCCTGCTATGTTCTGTGTGTGCCTTGCATGCTGTTACTCACTGACTAGGTACCCACTGGGTATCCTGCCCTCCTCAAAGGCCTGACACAGCCAGGACTGGTGCCAGATGAAGGTGGCGTGGGCACTGCCGGGGTACTGCGCAAAGACATTGCTGATGTGCCCCGGCGCATCTCACACCACCTGGCAACTGATGGAGTGGTAGCCCTTCCTGTTCACATATACCTCACTGCCATCACCAGGTGGTGCACGGATGTGGACATGGGTGCAGTCAATGACACAAAGTACTGCTGGTAGATGCTCAACTCAATGGAACTGCTGCATGGTTTCTCTGTGCTCTGCTGCCATGCTGGGGAATATTATGAACTCACCAGCATATGGCAGGAAAGCGTCAAGGAACTGGGTCAGGAGGCATGAGGTGGCAGACCTGCGATACCCCTATGGTGTCCCTCGTTGGTCATTGGAACATCCCTGTGGCTAGGAAGCACATCGCCGCTGTCACCTTCTCCTCGACTGTCATGGCATGGCTGCGTCTGGTGATGGACTGTAGCTGCTCATGCAGGAGTTCACATAGCTGCCTCGACATACCTCTGTTCATCCTGTACTGGCCGGTGATGTGCTCATCTGGCAGGGTCTCAAAGGAGACCCCGGGCCGGTACCACCTGTGTGCAGCATACCATCTTCTTGGCTTGCGTTGCAGTCCATGTTGGCCCTGCTCCCTCTCCTCCTCCTCCACTACTGCTGCCATCAGTTGCAGCAACACAGCATTCAGCACAGCTGCCATTTTCACTTCCTGGTGAGGTCTCTCCCCCACTGTGTATTGCCCTGGGATAAGACCAGCCTTTTATAGGCAGTAGCTAGCACTGCGTTATGTGTCGCGCTATGTATCCTAGCTCGGTGCTCTCTGGCTCTGAATATCCCATAGCATGTGTATGCAGGTTCCTACCCCCTCACATTACCCATTGCATACATTATCAGTTTGCCCAGTACTACTGCGGTTAGCGTGCGCTAACCGGTCCTTTGAATATTGCGTCTCTGCGGTAATCCTGTGCTAATGTAACACTATTGGTTAGTGCGCTGTGCTACATTTTGAATATCTGGGCCACAATCTCTTAGACATTTTGTAACCATCTGGCAGAACCTTGGGTGAGTGCTCATTCCATTCGGTCAACAATGACATCATTTTCCTGAAAGTCCTGGCAGCTCAGTACCAGAAACTTGTGGAAAATGATGTTGTTGCTTGAATGGAATCAGCACTCACCCAAAATTCTGCTAGCTGGTCTAAAAATGACTGAGGGATTTTCTGTCAAAGCTTCAAAAAAGACAGGAGGTTAAATACCATCTGAACATGAGAAATGACAGTTCCTGAACATTAGTTGCAATATATATGGAGTGTGTGTTCTCAAGGTGAGCAAATAAAATATGTTAAAGATATTTTAAAAAACACTGCAATGTATCTTTAATGCTGTTACAAACAAGCTATAATGCTGAAATGGTCATGATTGGAAAATGAAGAGGTTCATATATGTCATTGTTTTCTTAGATTGTGCACTTACATTTTTAAAATAAGTTTCATAACGTCAGCATATGAACATAATAGGTGTCACTTATCAAATGCCACCAAAAACATAATTTTGTGGAACAAACATAAAACCAAGTTTTGGAGACGGATTTGAAAATGACACCTGCTATTTTCATTAGATGTGATAAGAAGCATGACTGTGTTGAAAATGTGGGCTGAAAAAGTAAAAAATGGCAACATTATGAGTAAACCTTGAAAAACATCAACATCTGGTCATAATTTTTTTTTCATTTTGAACCCAAATGTTCAACACAGTCTTCTTATTACAGCACCATATGAATATGACAGGTCTCATTTATGAAATTCTTTCCAAAATATCCTTTTGCAGCCCAAGTGTTAAAAGACATTATCAGCCAAATTTGAAAAAAATGACACAACATGCAGCATTTCCAAAAGCCTTAGATCACTGCAAACCCTGGTACGCTGACAATATGGCGCATAGGCGGTTGCAACAATAGAACAGGATTTTCTATCCAGTGAGGCAATTGTTGGAAGTTAGACCAACTTTTTCTTCTCTTACTTGCGACAATCCTGGGGGCCATTTTTGTAGAGCTTGCACCAGACATGTGGCGCAAGCTGCCGTAATTCATGGAAACTGTCACAACTGCACCCGAGATTATAAAATCAGGTGCACTTGTGGCAAAGAGTTTTGCAAACCGCTAGAACCTAAGTGCTGTGGCACAGAGCTGGATGGAAGCCCTGTACCATGCTTTGAAAATCCTGGTCATCATGTTCGTGAGGTGGAGTACAAAAATGGTTATGTTGAAAATGTGGGGTCAAAATCTGGTAAAATAGCAAAGTTAGGAGTAAACATTGAAGAATTTCAAAAATTTTTCATAACTCTGTCATATTTTGAGATTTTAACCACCAAGTTTTGCACATGGTTATTTTAACACCAACCTTATGATCAATACAGGTGAAGTGTTCTAAAGCCCTTCTGAAAGGTAATTTCATGGAGCGACTCTGAGAACATCTAAAGAGGGCACTGGCTAACCTTTGGAGTACTAGAAGCTTGCCAAATCAAACTTTTCAGATTCTGCTATGCAGAACTTCCCAAGGGCAAAGAGCATTTATGTACAGATCACCATTCTGGATTAATAGCCTTCCAGTACATATCCAATCCACTCCCAATATTGGCCCCTTCAAAAACAGTCTTTGACAACACCTAGTCAACTTTAGCAACTGTGACTGTCACATACACAACTCTACAGCCCCCCATTGACAGTGCCCCTTGAGCTGCTACTCTGCGTAAACTCTGAGTCTCTGGTCACCCTCATCCTCCCATGCTATACAGGTAAATAATATCACCCTCAGGCTAACAAGGGAGCCTCCCACTCCTGCTTTACCACCCTCATCTCCCTCCAGTACTGCCCTATAACCCCCTCTCTCCTTTCTCCTACTAGCACACTATTACTGAGGCCTTTTCTGCCTTTAACCCTTCCACTAACCTGTGAATTTCTCTCCTATGTATATCATCTACTATAAGTTGTTACAGTTAGTACAACTGTCTGTTGTTCAATTTTCTTATGTATAGCACTTATAATTTGTTAAAGTCAGTACAGAATTCTGTTGTTTAATTATATTCTTCATCTTGTTGTATCTCACCGTGCCTGTTTATATTGTACCCACTGTACCTGTTTTCCATCCAATATATAATTCATTTTTGGACATGGAGCCTTTGTAAATGAGCCCTTTGCTCAAAGGTCTTAATTCTGAGATTCTATAAAATAAAAAAAAACATTTTGGAGGGGATTTGAAAAATTACATCTGCATTGTTCATGAGGTGGGCTAAATAAAAGGCCATGTTGTAAATGTGAGGTAAAAATCTGGAAAAGTAGCAAGGTTATGAGTAAATGTTGAAGAGTTTTAAGATTTCTTCACTTAATTGTATTTTGAGATTTTTGACCCCCAATTTTTAACATAGTCTTTTTATTACATCACCTTATGATCAATACAGGTGGAATTTTTAAAATCCCATCCAAAACATTACTTCTCTGAGTGACTGTGAAAACATGTTGGGGGCAGGATTTGAAATTTGTCACCCACCTCGTTCATGAAATAGGATAAAAGAGTATATGTTGAAAATTTGGGGCAAAAATTTTACAAAATGACAAAGTTCAGAGTAAAAGTTCAAAATACATTAAAAAGCTGTTAACCAAACTTACCTTGTTCTCAGTCACTTATGGAGCAGGAAGATGTGTTGATGGAAGCAGCAGGACATGCCAGTGGACCAGATAGGTAGGTGGGGATGGGGCAGTTGGGGTGGGGGTGTTGAGAGATGGGTTGGGATGTGGGTATGGGTGGTAGAAGTTGTTGCTGGATTGTTCTCTTGTTTTCAGGTGTAAGAAATGGGGCACTGAGAGAATCAGTCAGGAGGTGGGTGGGCTAAATAGCAGTGGGTGAAATTTCCTTTCAGAACGAGTATTGGGTGAAGCGATCGGAAGGTGGGTGGGCTAAATGGCATCAGTGGGATTCTTTACAGAGCAGGCACAGGGGGAAGTGATTTGGAGATTTGTGGGATAAATGGCAGTATGCTGGATTTTTATTTTACAGCGTGGGCAGTAGGGAAGTAATCAAGAGGTAGGCAGGCTATATGGCAGTGGGTGGGAAGTTATTGTTTTTACAAAGCAGACACTGTGAAGGGATCAGAGGGTGGGCAGGTTACTGTATATTGAAGTGTGTAGAATTTTTGGGAAGCATACACTGGGGGAAGCAATAGGGTTGTGGATAGACTAAATGGCAGTTAATGGGATTTATTTTCATGGAGCAAGTACCTTGGGAAATGATTGGGAAGTGGATGGGCTAAATATCAGTGAGCATTTTTTGTTTGTTTTGTTTGTTTGCAGAGTAAGCACCAGGGTAGGTGATCAGGAGATGGTGGGCTAAATGGCAGTGGGTGGGATTTTTATTTTACAGAGCGGGAAACATGGAAATGATCAGGAAATGGGTGGGGCTACTATATATGTCAGTGGGTGGCATTTTTATGAAGCAGACACTGGGGAAGCAACTGGATGGTGGGAGGGCTAAATGGCAGTAGGTGGGATTTTTTCCAGGGAGCAAGAACTGGGGGAATTGATCAGGAGGTGTGTTGGCTAAATGGCAATGGGTATCTTTTTTGTTTACTGGGTGAGCACCAGGGAAGTGATCAGGAGGTGGGCAGGCTAAATAGCAGTAGGTGAGATTTGTTTTTCATAGAGTGGGCACTGAGGAAATCATTGGGTTGGGAGGATGATCAGCAGCAGGCTGACTATGATGCCACTTCAGCTGGCTGCTGTGCAGGGTCTAGTAAATGAAAGGATACAGTCACATTGTGATTGGTGTAGCTGTGTCCTTTCAACTACACAAAGTTTCTGCCCATCAGCCAGGGTGAACACCATCACTACCAACCTGCTTCTTATTGGGCTGTCAGTGGTAAGCCTATTGCATCCAGGACATGATGCTACAGTGCAACATCTCTGCAGTCCCTACTCTCTGAGTAGATGTAACATGTTCACTTCACATAAGCAAATATAAAAATAGGAGCCCAATAATTGTTTTCTTTAAAAACCTATGACAACAGATGTGCTTAATACATACTGGCTCCCACTTTTGCAATCTTTGTCTAGAAGACAGCATAGAATATAGATGTTTATTCAGGAGCTGGAAACATTCTAATTCTATCAGGAAGAGTCTATGTACATAAGTATTGCACTTTTTGAAAAGCTGCTAATATAACCTATCCTGGTAAATGCTTGAAATATCCTTTTGAAATCTTTTTGCTGCAGACCGTTTTTGTATAAACCATTCAGATGGACTGCCTTGGGGTGATGAGCCTTTGCCGTCAGGGCCCCTGCTTGGATAAATGAGCTGCCAACTGCCACCACAAGCCTTACCCAACTTGGGCCTTTCAACTCTGAGCTAAGGAAGTCTATCCACCCTCCTGTACATTGCTATTGCTACTCTTAACTCATGAGCCAGCATGCCTCTGTTCCCCAAAGCCATGCTCCTAAAGACTATCTCCCCTCCTGTATGCTGCCACAGCCACTCTTAGCTTAGCAGGTATCAGAACCCTAGGCTTGTCAAGGTTCTTCTTTCACTCTACAATTTGATGCTGAACTCCCTGCTCACCACCTGCCCATGTCTGCCCACCTGCCTGCTCACCTTTCTCCTCTCACATTCTCCCTGACAAACCTTCACCCTCTGACCTCCTTACACCACCCACCTTTAAGCCAACCATCATCCCCCTCCTCTAAATCCTCTTCTACTACCTAATCCTGATTGGTCCCATCTACTCTTTCTGATTACTATGCCTAGGCTGACTCCTTTGGATATAGCCTAGTAACCTTTAAGTATCAGTTTTGATGAACAGTTCCAACTCCTGTTTCCTCCCAATACAAGATCCTGCCTAGCTTCCACCTCAGAGTTTTTCTCAAACTAGCACCAAACTCTGATTTAAGCACTTAATTGTATGGCATGACGTGTGAACCCAACCCCATTGACTATGTACCCTTGTTTTGGTTATGTGTTGTTATTTGCCTATATTATCCTACATTGTTATGCAATTGCCAGTGTTTACTGATTTCTCCTTTGTAAATGAGCTTTTAGTGCAAAGGTTGTAATTCTGATTACTAAATAAATACATAAATAAACAAATGTGGGGAAGTTGTTCTCATAAAATTTGTATGAATAACAGCTTATGCGAGGACAACTTTTCTGATTGTCTACATACAAAAATTATTCTCTAAAGTACATTTCTAAGCACTTTACTGGAGATACTGTTTTGCAGATCCTATCCTGGATAATATGTGACTGTTTCACTGAAATGTCAGTAGTAGAAATCAATGCCTAAATGTTACTTGATGCTTCTGATCCTTAGTAACTATGCCACCAGTAACTATGGAGGTCTGGAAGAATAAACACTTATATGATATAAATCTTTTTTGACCCATACAAATTATTTTGGTGCTGGTCCTTGTGCAGAAAGAAATTTAGGTCTGAGAGGTTCTTCCATGCCACAGTGTTTTTCCTGATTTGGACAACAGCATATTCATGCCTAGAACTGAGTTCTACATTCTTTTTATTACTTCTTGCACAATGGTTCAGGACTGTACAATGGGGAAGGAACCCTACTGGATATGGAGCTCAGGAACAGAAAGTAAATCTAAAACACAGTAGTTTAGAAACCGTTTAGGTCAAGTGACCACAAGACAGTGTGGGGAACAGAGCAGTAATGTGTGACTTCAGAAAAGCAGATTTCAGAAGGATGCAAAGGCTACTAGGGGAAATAACATGTGGGGAATGGACCATGTACTGGCCATAGTGAAAAACTGCATTTTTTGCTAATCTGCTTACCAGTTTAAATAAAAATGAAAAGAAATGAAAAAATGGAATAATGGAGATAGAAGGAGTGGAGGGAAATGGGAGGCATTCAATGCACAGTGGCATGAAATACCATTCAAACCACTAACATGCTATGGTGTCTGCTAATTCGATACTGATGGGAGTGCTTTTGCTCATAAAGTATTAAGCATTAAGTTACTTTGCAGTGATAACACAACTATTGCATTGCTGTATGCTGTAGTGATCACTATTGTTGTTGATGTTGATGGCTACCTCTGCAGGCATATTAAAGACTGTGGGATGCTGTATCAGGAGGGTCAGCAAGGGGAGAAAAGCAGGAGACCCACTGTAATTCATATTGGATGTAAAGGAAGTGGTGAGGGCAAAGAGGAGGGCATTCAAGAAATACAAGGAAATATCAAAGGAGGGAGGATAGTTAGGATTATCTAAGGACAACCAGGGGACTGTTGGGAAAATCAGAAATGTTATGGCTGAGACGAGGCTCAGGAAAGCGGGGGGGGGCCAGTCTGGGAGACAAGCATTCTACCAGTATATCGAGGAGAAATGAAAAGTCAGGGAGGGGTTCATGAGGCTGAAAAAAGGGAAGGATGGCAGGAAGGGAATGGGGCAAAGCTAAGTTACTGAACCAATATTTTTGTTCAGTATTTTCTACGGAAGATGAGGTACATTACCAGAATGTGGAGTGGGGGTTAACTGGAGGTAGGAATGGAGCTCTAACAATTAAGGACAAATAATGGAAGAAAGAGTGTTGGAGTGACTAAAAGGGTTAAGGTTAGGCAAATTGATGGGGCTAGATGGGTTACATTCTAGGATACTCAAGAAAGCAGCTTAGGTAACAGCAGTTCCACATACAGATATTTTCAACTGTTCTCTTGAAACAGGGGTCATCCCCAGACAGCTGACCCAGCCTGTAGACTTGCATGCCTTACTATCCCTCATGGAGACTGCCTTAAGTTCACAGTATAAGGGAACATAGCATTATGACATAGTGTTATATTTGTGGTCTTAGCATGCCACCTACTGACATTAGTTAATATGTAAAGCTTAGCATTATACAGTGAAAAACTCTATTGTTACCAAAAAGTAGTGTTAGCAATATTTCTTATCTATGTGTACATGTGAAAAGTTATACTTTTGGGTGCTAGATGCCCACCTAATCCACCAATGAGAGCTGTGCACTGCTTGGCAGATGAGTCATTACCCAGGTAATGGACTTTCTTATCTACAATATATAATATGATGTAAGTTCTTTGTTCACTGAGTTTTCAGCATGATCACCCAGGTATTCAGAGAGATACTGAACTCCCAGCTATTTAGGTAAGCTGTATTTTGTGTGTACCAGAGAATAAATCTTATAATCTGCAACACCTGCCTCTGCGTAGTGTTTTGCCATCAGGTCAGGATATTCTTCCAGAACCAGCTAACAAAGTGGCAACCGTGGCAGGACCTGATTGGACAGAACTGAACCAGAACAAGTTAAAGGGGTTCAGAAGAACGGGCATGGAATAACGTAGGTGAGATAACATGCACCCCCTTGTTTGAACACTGTACAGAATACCTTTCAGGCACTTCCACACCTGGATGGGTCTAGTATTGTATAAAGTGATCAAGCCTATGCCCCCTCATTCTACAGTGGAAAGGGGTCTAAGAGACTCTGTATACAAGGCACATGACTGCTTAATTTAGGACATAAAGTGGATCAATATGCTTTCTGTTCTCTGTTAGTGCAGGAAAAAGTGGACCTTCTCCAAATATGGCCATCAGTGCAGAGCTGAAACTAGATTTCTGAAACTTACTAGCCTCTCATGGGAGCTGGGGCAATTTTGTGCTGGATGCAAAATCGAACAGGCATCCAATACAGTATGTGTGCACCCTGTATTTGGAAACCCGAAATATGGCTGAAAAGCATGATCTGAAGGGTCTAATGGTAGCTGCCCTTTTTGCTGCTTTATAAGCAGTGGAGACAGAGGTCTTAACTTTGACAAAGGAGTTGGGATATAAAACCCATGAAATGGGTGAGCTGCGGACCAGCTTGGAACAAGAAATCCAGCAGGTTTGCAATGAGGCTCATCGTGAACTGCATTGTACTGTACAGGATTATGAAAAAGTTTTGCAGGATAAAAAGCATGTGTTACAAATGAATGCTTTGTTGACTGGGATGAATGATACATTGTGGAGTGAAAATGAGGAGTTGTATGATGAGATAGGAAAGTGTCAGGAAGCATTGAACACGGAAATCAGGGAAAATTGTGATGTGAGCACTACGAACAGAGTTTTGCAAAAGCATGTAGCTAAGAGACAGTACAATGGCAGGGTAAATCACTCACAGTGTCGAGCCAAGATGGCAAAGTTACACCAGCAGTTAACAATCCTGAAGGGTCATGTGCTAGCTATGCCGTACCCTACACCCATCAATCTGACATCATCAGAGGATGGTGACAGCGATGATGGGGAAATCCAAGATGGTGGTCCTTGGGACTCCAGTGGATGGCAACCTCGGCCTCCACCGGTTGCTGCTTTGAATAAGCAGGGTGAGAAAGAAGTAGAGAAGATGATCAAGTTAGCAATCACAAAGGCAGAAGTGTTCGAGGCACAGTCCACAGTGGTCTGGCATGTCATGACTGACATGCTTAAAAAGGAAGTGGAGAAACAAACCCCCATACAGGGTGTGGCCACTGCCATGGCAGAAGGTGTCATCAAAACCATGGCAACTGAGTTGGAGGGGCATTCCCCAAATGCTCTGCAGTCCGCATAGGCCATCCAAACAATACCGGACAAGGTGGGCCACATAGGCCCTAATGACAATTTGAGCTGTCATCTGGAGAAAGTGAAAAAGTCACTGTGAAATGCTCAGTCTTCCACCAGAGCAAAAAGTTCAGATCCTGAGATAAACTGTCGATCTGACACTTTGGCCCAAATTGTCCAACATGATACAATCAAACAATAAGGCTAAATCTGAAACAGTCACAACCACCCTGCTTGCTGCAAACAATCCCAACCTTGTAGGCATAATGCTGGCTCAACCCATCAAGCAGTACGCCAAGGAGATGCCATCCCAATGCAATAGCTGCCTGTGGCTGGCCTACCAAACCATCAAGACCATGTCCCGGGAGGACTCAGATTGAGACTCAGTTGAGTACAAAAGTTTTTTTGGGATAAATCTACAGCCGAGTCTTCAAGAAAAAATGGAACCACTGGTATTCCCAGGGAGAGATTGTTTCCAAAATATTCTAGAAAGAATGGAACGGGCCTTACAAATATTTATCCAGGATCTGATTTCCAAGGCCAAAGTGGCCGTGGTGCAGCCCATCACTGAGCCTTACACCCAGTACATGGTGGAGGGAAAGTCCAAGGAGTTCCAACAGGACAAGGCCTCCAATCAGAAGGGGGGCAGGCAAAACAAGAACAATAAAAAGTACAGGCCCAAACAAAATCAGCAGGGACAACAGGGCTAGAAGGGATATAAAGGGCACAGACCTGGCCCTTCCTACAAGGAACTGGCTGAAGAAAACAATTGGTTCTGAGAATTTATGGCAACAATTAAATCGGTAGCAATGAACCTACCAACACTGCCAATGTTTACTGTGGCCGCAATTCCATCCATCCCACCTGCAGAGGAAATGCCTGAAGAGACTGAAAGGCCCCAGAAGCCAAAATCCACTTATGTGGAAGTAATCCAGATGCTCAATGAAATGAGCCCTGTGGGTGATCAAAGCTAAGAGGGATCAGACTGATGGTATCAGGCCCCGTTCCAGATAGTCACTGCCATAGTGACTGATGAGTCTGGATGTCCATGTGTAGAAGTGCTGGTTGGGGGCCACCAGCTTGAATTACTTCTAGATACAATTGCTGTAGTTTCTGTTCTGCATCAAGAGGATCCCCAGCTGTCACCCTGGTCTACAGAGAAGTCCACGTCAGCTCAAACCTTCAAGGGGACTATAATGACAACTTACAGGTCCAGGCCTATACCAATGGTTATAGGCACTTTGAAAGTCAAACACTGTTTTGACCTAATAGTGTTACATCAGAACCAGAGCATTCTGGGAATGGATTTCCTTGCACGCTATGGATGTGTGGTGGATCTAACCAATTGGTTATTGCTCCAAATGCCAGGCTATTCATCTCTGATTCACATAGGGTGGCTGCAGTGAAACCCAATGATGCAGAATATGATGTCATAGTCATGCTGCAAGACCATGAGCTATTTCCTAAGCTCAAACCAGTTGTGCAGAACCATCAAGCATCACAGACATGATTGTGGGAGAATTAATATGCTCATCCCAGTGGCTGATGGCGAGCCTCCCAGACAAAGACAATATCCCTTTCCTGCATAGGCAATACCCTATCTGAGGGCAGCCAATGAATCCCTTCTGAAACAAAGGGTCATTAAGTCATGTGTCCACAGTCAGCTCTCCCATTTGGCCAATGAAGAAGCCCAATAACAGCTGGATACTCACCATCGATTACAGAAAACTTAACCAAGTCACCCCCAGTTGTGCACCTTCTGTCGCATCTACCCCAGATGTGCTCAAATTGCTAAAACCTCAATACAAGTGGTTCAGTGCTTTGTATACCTCCAATGATTTCTGGTCTCTCCTACTGGCCCCTGAGAGCCAATACAAGTTTTCCTTCACCTTTGGCAGAAGACAGTACATGTGGAATTACCTCCCACAAGGATTCCACAACTAACCCTCCCTGTTCCACATCCACATGAGGGAGGCCATCCGAGATTTCTCAACACCACAAAGTTCCTTGCAGTATGTGGATGATCTCCTCCTGGCAACCAAGACTCTGGAAAACCATCTGGAATTCCTGGATGAGCTTCTAGGTGTACTGCAGACAGCAGGCATCAAATGCAACCCTGCAAAGGTGCAGTTATGACAACCAGAAGTTTCCTTCCTGGGCCTACACATAACCACTGAGGGCAGACGCCTGCCCTGGACAAGGTTCATGGCATCCAAGATATGCCTCTTCCTACCAGTGTGGCTACCTTGAGTCATTTCTTGGGTATGGTTAACTACTCCAGGGACTTCATCTGTGGTTTTGCACAAAAAGTTGCATCTCTGTATGAGTTGCTCAAAAAGTACATCTCCTGGCATTGGGGACCTGGATACACAGCAGCTGTCACCGCCCTGAAAAAGACATTGGCCTAAGCTCCAGCTTTGGTCAATCTAAACCCAGACCTGTCATTCCATCTGGAAACTGTCACCTCTGAGGCAGGTATGTCAGTAGTTTTGGCACAAAAGGCAAATGGAACTCTTAGGCCCATTGCCTATGCCTCTCAAATGCTCTCCCCTGTGGAACAAAAGTACTGTTTGTGTGAAAGAAATCTTCTGACAACCTACTGGGCTATCAAGCACTTGATCTACATTGCAGGATTTTCTCCTATCATGTCACACACCAGTCATATCACTACCAACTTTCTCCTTAGTGACAGAATCAAGGATGGAAATGTGTCTAACACCAGACTCACTTACTGGTCACTCCTACTACAAGATTGTGATGTCACTATCCTTCCCACCAAAATGCTATCCATTTTGCACATGGTCTCCTATATCTAGGAGAACCACATGAGTGTGTCCTACAACCACCTGTACTGCCAGTCACAGAAGGGATTTTAACAGATCCCACATTTTGCTGCATCTTTACAGATGGGTCATCTTCATATTTTGGGGGAGAACAGATTGCAGGGTTTGAGGTCTTGGTTCTGACTACAGCAGAAGAAACCACTGAAGTATCCAGAAAGTGTACCATTCAGTCTTCACAGTATGTAGAACATGTCACCGTGGCATGGGCACTGGAAGTGGTCCCACAGTGAAAAGAGGATACCATCATCTTTTCCTACTTCTCATGGATGTGTAACTCTCTGGTTGAGTTTCTTCCATTATGGAGAACACATGATTCTGCCTCATCAGAGGGTACTCCTGTAAAATACAGAGATCTGTTCATTTACATTGTCAGTCTTGCTGAGCAATTTCTTTTTAGGTTGTACATCTGTAAGATAAAGGCCCATTCGAAGGTCGAACCCTTTCTTTATCAAAATGATCTAGCAGACACCTTGGCTAAGGATGGAGCTCAAGGGGGGGATGTATGGATAATGCCCCCACCTACAGAGGCATGCACGGTAGCTGCCAACAGAAAGATCAATGTGGTCCCTCCAGACCTCAATGCAGTACAGAAAACAGATCCTGAGATAAAAGAGGTATTTGAATACCTCTCCAAAAACATGGAAAAAGAAATGTCTATGAACAAAAGACATGCAGACATCCTCCATCTCTTTGCAGATCAGCAACTGGTATTCTACCAGTCTGAAACATTTGATAACCAAAAACTTTGGGTGATACCTAATGTGCTTAGGTCTGAGTTCATACATCAAGTCCGCAATACCCCTACAGGTGGACATCAAGGGGTAGATAAGACCCTGCAGAGATTAAGAACCATAGGATGGTGACCAGGAATGACAGTGGATGTCCAGCACTATGTGGACAATTGCATACCCTGTGCACAAAACAACCCAACTCCTGGCAAGAAAAATGCCAAACTATTGCCCCAAGGGCAATCAGATCCCTGGAATGCAATACGGATTGATTTCATTGGATCCCTGACCACCACCAGCAGAAACAACAAGTATGCACTTGCAATTACTGACCTCTTCTCCAAATAGATAGAGTCCTTTCTATGTCAATCAAATAAGGCAAAGGAAACCACTAAAATCCTGGTGGACCAGGTGTTCACCAAGTGATGCCTACAGTACCTCTCAAGGTAGACTCGACAACGGGATCAGTTTCACAGGTGAGTTGATGCAAGAATGTTTAAACTTGCTATATCTTAGTCAAAAATTCCACATTGCTTACCATCCTCAGTCATCAGGACAGGTAGAAAGAGCAAACAGACAGATTAAGCTCATGTTGTGTAAATTTGCCAGTAAAACCCCCAAAGGTTGGGATATCATGTTGCCCTTACTACTAATGGCAATCAGAGGGACTCCAGCAACACCTACCTGGTATACCCCTTTCAAGGTAATGAATGAGAGACAAATTATACTACCTGAACACTTGTGGAGTGATCTCAAAACCCCAACTGCAGACAGCACATCTGTAGACACCTATGTGGCACAATTGAGAGACAACCTGGCTAGGATTCACCTGTTTTCAGCACAAAATCTGGGCCATGCCCAACAGCAATCCAAAATGTACATTTACAAGAATGTTAAAGAAGTTGATTGGCAAGTAGGAGACCAAGTCATGGTGTTGAAATTTGCCTCTCCTGCCCATTCATTTCAGAACAAATGGGAGGGCCCCTATGAGATCATCAACAAATTGAGCCCAGCGGTGTACCAAGTACACCTTACAGACTGCAAAAAGTCAACAGATAAGTGGTTCCATGTGAACCAACTTAAGCTTTACAAGGGTGAACAAATTGTTCTTGATTTATGCTCCCCCCTTCCATTGAGAGGAGGGGGATTTGCAAGTAACCTGTTTTCCTCTCTTTTCAGCAACCATGATGTACCTCCTTTGCCTCCTGATGGCACTGGTGAGCACAAGAGAACTAACTCACATTGAGAAAACACAGGCACACATGCCCCTTCATCTACTAACCCATGATACCCCATCTGGGCCTCCATTACCCGATTCTGCCAAAGGAGTGGCTATCAATGTTTCCCAAAATGTTGTCACTGTTCAAGAAGGCAAGGATGCCTACCTCAGCTCTCTCCCCTGACCAATCTACCCTACAGACTAAGTGGAAAACGGATACCCCAAGTGGAAAACAAATTTTTGTGGCCCACCTTTCCAAAGGGACTTTCCAAAGCTGGCAAAACACCCACATAGCCCCAGTGGAACTTTGTCTATTTGCCAAACCCAACAGTAGCACTCAGGCCTTTACAAACTTACTGTCATGATGAACCCAGACATTTGCACGAAGTTCCCAAATGACACCTCACACCAGTTTTGTTCTAGTCACTCAGTGGCAAGTGCTGCACTTTTCTTACAGTACTCCCACCAACACAAGAAGATCCTAGTCAATGTCCAGTTCAACAGTTGGGTTCACCCAGTGGCCTGGTAGCAACATCATTGCCTAGAACTCTAATTAATAATGTGCAGTTCATGCACATGCCAGTGGTACTCAATCTCATCCACTGAAACATGGCTGAATTTAGGTACTGCTCTAATACAAATGCTTCTAAATTTCATGCTGTAATGTTGTTAGACTTAATGGCAGCATATCAAGCATGTACACAAGACCCTGTAGCTGGGACCCATACCATGGAACATTTAGGCGTGTTCTGGCTTCACAAATGGGCCACTTATGCAAATGTAGGGTATGCCGTCTGAACAGTAACAATTCAAAATCGAACGACATTACAGCAACAATTCACTGTTGCCGCTCTAATGTCACTGCAGAACCTGGCACTGCTGTCTGGGAGTCTTGCACCCCCTTCCTGAATCAACTCTGACTTGGCGTTAATTATCTATATTAAAGGAAGGTGCAGGGGCAGAGCCCCCCGCATGAGGGGGGGTTGGGGACAAAGCCCCCCAAAAGAAAAGTAACTTTCTTTGGACGAGTTTATGCTGATGCAATTGCAGTCAACATAAATCCATTGCTGTGACATAAGTCGACAACTATGTTGTCACACCGGCGTCATGGATCCCAAATGTAGCAGGCACAACAGGTGGTGCTGCTACAGGTTTATTCGGCACTGGAATGTCAATTTGGAATTGAGACGATTTGGCTACAATTAAGAGTCAAATATGAAAATTTATTGATGATCTAGGTCAAAATGTCATACAACCCATGCTACATGATATAGATGGGATTTCACAAGAGGAAAGGTTTATGGTGTACAACATGCATGATATTGCACTTTTGTTCAATGAATCCAAAAATAAAATCAATGAATTGATTTTCCAGAATAATAAAGAAGCTTCTGAGCATCCCATAGGCAGGGAAATTCTTTGTTCATCTTATGGTAATTTTGCTATTAATACAATAACAGATCTCTTCTGGGATCTGGAGTCAGGTAAAATCCCAGATTTGATTCATGATAGAAGTATGTCTAAATGGTATTGCCCTGGAAGCCGCACACTTCCATGCACCAATAACTGCATTGATAAGATGGTTTATTTTTCCCTAGCAACAGCACCCAACTATGGTTATGTTACTCATCACCCCAACCAGGGACCCTGTTACGACACATGCCAATGTACTCTGAAAGAGACTATGTATGTGACTTTTGCCATCTCTTTACCACGCTTTGATCCAGTTTCATCTGTGTTCGACATGCTTGCAATCATCCATTCCATGGGCCATCTAGAGGGCAATATCTACTATGAATGTATGGAATTTCCTTGTTTGCTGGTATTTCATCCTCATCTTGATGCTTGGGTTGCCCCACACGCTGATTGTTGCGCCAAACAGGACTACCATTACTTGTGCATATGTGATATTTTTGATGTAATCAAACCTGTTTGTGGTTAGGTACCAAGTTTTTTGGACCAGTTTATACTCTTGATATGGGCCTCTTTGCAAATGAAAATTCCAATGCCACATCCACATCTGCTGAAGCCAAACCAACTATGCCAAAGCTAGACAACTCCAAGCCTGCCATGGTCACTTCACCTGAAGACATCGAACATCTCACCAGCAAGATCACCAACTCTTCATTTACTTTCCCTATTCTGCTCACCAGGTGGCACCTTCCAGAAGTTCAGGTGTCATACAACTCTGATGGACTCTATTGTGTCATAACCAACCTTATGAAATGGGCATCAAAATTTAGACCTGCCGATTGGTCCATACCTGTGTGATATTCTGTCTAACGCACAGGAAAAAGGACCAGCAGATGGGCACTGATATAGGTGATGCTGCCCACTTCAGAATGTTAGCAAAACAAAATACAGCCATCTTGTTTGTGCCAGAAGTGGTGCCAGCTTAACTATCCTGACCACTCGCTCGATCTCCATCTTCAACCTGCCAGCCGTCCGACTATTCCCTCAGCCTCGCACTGTACCATTTCCCCGATAGTACAACCCCCCCCATAAAAAAACAGGGACTACCTATCGAGTCAGTACATAAAAATAAAACAGCTGGCACGATCTCTCTCCTGACGCTGGCTGCTCACTGGCTGTTTCAATTTCAATCTTCAACCTGCCAGCTGTCCAACTATTCCCTCAGCCTCGCACTCTACCATTTGCGATGGTACAAACCCAAAATTGCAGCTTCCAACCCACAAATTGCAGCTTCCATGCTCATCCTTCTTTACTTAGCCAGGAACTGCCACGATCGCCGCACTTAAACAGGAACTGCCACATTGATCGCTTTCAGGGCTGTCTCTCTCTCCTGGAGTCACTTCAAAAACGGTTACACGATTCCATCCTGGACTGCCCGCTAACTAACTGTTCCAATTGAACTTCCTCACATAGAGAATAATCCGAATGTCTGTAAATTGAAAGCAATTTACTTCTTAGAGGGACATACTGCTACTCTGACCCGAGGCGGAGATGATAAGAATGCCTTTGCAGCTCAAAACTCCTTGCAGCTCAAAAGTCCTCAATTAAATTATTTCAAAAAAAAGAAAACAGATGCATTTTTACTTGTCTACACACAACATGTGTGTGTGTGGGGGGGGGTGAAGTGAATACTGCCATGACAACCAGACCTAAAGTACAGAAGCCTTTCTAGGACAAAAGTCCATAAGTGCAAAAAAAAAACCCACAGGACACTTAGGCGGAGGAACTATTTTATTAAAAATTACACAGACATACATGTTTTTTCCTACTTAAATTGCAAATTTAACCTACCAAATGCAATTTCCACTAAAGATGGCCATTTCATAAGCGCAATAAGCCACTCCAGGGTGTGCGTTAGACACTTTAACACATGGCTAGGAGGCTGGACGCACTCGGCCGGTGGCCTTGTGCCTCACTATGCCTCCCTAGCCGGTGTTAAAGTGTCTAACGACACCCTGTGGTCGTGTCTCAATGTCACATAACACTCTTTCCTATGGACCTTTGGTTTGCAAGTCACCATGCCCAATTTCTGCTTTGTCCCCCAGCAGAGCATTCTCATTGGCCATGCAGTTATTACCCCTGTTCCCACCCCGGAACCAGATTACATTGACAGTGACCCTGACTAACTTGATGCTATTTCTCAGTATTTACCAATGTTTAATGTACATATCGATCTGCTCACCCTAAATCTTAGAACTCTTTTAGATAGAAAGGATTCACATTTGATACATATCAATAATAATATCACTAAAGCTGGTAAGTCTTTGAGTTGCCTATTCAATGATGGAGATCTCTCCACTGCCTTATCCAATACTGCCTTAGAACTTACTTTTAAAGGTTTTGTTATTCTTCAATTGTTTTTGATATTGTTTATGATTATTACCTTATGCTGTTTAAGACATACTCTCAAGCAACATCATGAACAACTGAAGTTTCTCTACAAAGCTCATTCAGCTGGACTGTAATTGAGTGTTTTATCAATGTACTTACCCTAATATGTTGTTGCCTTCTTATTCAGGCAACAAGCAGGGGATTATGTAGACCTGTATGTAGTGTTATATTTGGGGTCTTAGTGTGCCACTTACTGACATTGGCTAACATGCAAAGCTTAGCATTATATACTGAAAAGCTTTATAGTTAGCCAAAAGTAGTGTTAGTCAGCAATATTGCATATGTATGTGTACATGTGAAAAGTTATACTTTTGAATGCTAGACGCCCACTTAATCCACCAATGAGAGCCTTGCACTGCTTGGCAGATGAGCTGTTTCCCAGGTAATGGACTTTTTTTACCTACGATATAGAATATGATGTAAGTTCTTTGTTCACTGAGTTTTCTGCATGATCACCTGGGTGTTCAAAGAGGTACTGACCTCTCAGCTTTTTAGGTAAGCTGTATTTTGTGTGTACCTGTGAATAAACCTTATAATCTGCAACACCTGCCTCTGCATACTGTTTTGCCATCAGGTCAGGATATTCTGTCAGAATCAGCTATCAAGCCCCTCTACATAAAAGATAAACGCAGAAGGAAGAATGAACCTGGTAAATATAGACCTGTTAGCCTGACCTTTTACAGAGGGTAAGTTACTTGAGGCTATATGAAGGGAAATACCGGTGGACTTTCCTGAAATAAATGGTCTACAGGATGACAGACAGCAGAAGTTTGCCAAGAGGTGGTAATGCCAGACAAACCTACAGTAATAGAGTTCTTGGAATGGGTGATATTGGCAGGTGACAAAGGACAGGTAATAGACGTATAGTATATTGTTAGGGACTATTGTCGATGGAAATCAGTGGCTTTCTAAATCTTGTTGTAGGACAGTTCAAAGGTTGAAAAAGTTGTTGTACTATTGTTCTGACATCACATCGATAGTACAACATTTTAGCCTTGTCCTGCCACCTGATCAGCTCACTTGAAGTGGACCCACCATGAAACACAGAGCAAACATGGTGGTGCGATATAGGGAGTGCCGAGCAGTAAACTCAGCTAATGACACACAAAGAGACGTACACGGCTCCAGGTCACAAACAAACAGTTTTTTTTTAATTTTTAAATTTAAACAGTGTGGTCACAGAGGGATGAAACTGCCACAAAATGTTTTCTCAGACAGACATGGTCTGACTGAGAATCCAGGGCAAGCAGCAGCAAGAGAAGCTGGAGCGAGTGGGAGTGGCACCTGACAACAAAAAAGGTAAAGATTTAAAAAGCCACTGATTTATATCAACAATAAGCCCTAACCGTATACTATATAAAACTGAGGTTAGGTGACCATCCACAATGAAGGCTGTATTTCCATCTCAGGAATTGGTGACGTCACAGAGACCTCCCGAGCTTTGCTTTTGAGGTGTCTATGATGTAATTAACTCCCTCGATAGAAACACAGCCTTGTTGTGGATGGTCACCTAACCGCTATTCTATATATTGCACCTGGAAATCAGAAAGGCCTTTAACTCAGTCCCCCAAAGGAGGCTGGTCCAAAAAATCAGGGACCTAGAGGTAGAAGAATGAACAGCAACTTGGGTAGAGAGCCGGCTGGGAGGGAGGACAAGGAGAGTAGTGGTTAATGGCAAATTCTTGGATGTTGAAGAAATTATAAGGGGGGTGCCATAGGGTTTAGCCCTGGGCACCATCCTCTTCAATATTCATTTGTGTCATACTGTAGGGGTGGGCATATAGGGAAAGAGCTGTCTCATCTCAGACTACATGAAAATCTGCACATGGGTGGACACTGAAGAGGGGATTAAGACACTAAGCGAGGACATAGGCAGACAGGTAAAATGGTCTAAGATCTGGTAGCTAAGCTTTTCTGCAAAAAAAAAAAAAAAGCAAACAAAAAATGTAAAGTGATGTACATCATGAAAACGAACCTGAGAACACAGCACTCTGTAGGGGTGGAGGGTGGAGCAGTGCTAGAAAGCACAGCTAAGGAGATACACCTGAGGATTGTAATCGATGGTATTTTGAAATCCACAGCACATCACAACAAGGCTACAGGCAATGTAAATATGATGTTGGGATGCATGGGATGGGAATGAGAGCAGAAGCTATGAGGTGATCCTCCCACTGCACAGATCATTGATGTGACCGCACCTGGAGGACTGCATGAGGATTGAGCCAGAACAGAAAAATGTGATTAAAATTATGCAGAGAATGGGGAAAGGTATATGAGGAGGTGTTGCAGTACCTTGGCATGTGCACACTAAAGATCTAGTAGGAGAATAGGACATGATAGAAGCTTACAAGTACCTGCATGGGATAAATAGGGTGGATTTTGAACACATTGTCAGCTTATGCATGAATACAGGCATGAGAAGAATTGATTGAAGATTGCAGAAGGCAGATTCAAGAAAGATGTTCACAAACACTTTTTTCCACAAGGAGTGGTGACTGCCACAGTTGGTGGTGCAGGCAAAAACAGTACAGGGTTGAGGTAGGGTGGGAAAGGCACAAGATCATAGCAAGACGGAAGGGACAGATGGTAAATGATCATTAGGGCGTGCAGTATAGCGGGTCAGGGTAGGCAGACTTGTTTGGTTGCTGGGCCTTTTTCTGCCATCACTTTCTACGTTTCTGTGTTAACAGGTATTGTCTGACCTGGGATTGTTTTTTTATTTATGTTTGCCTTTCTTCATAGGAAACTAAACATATAGTACTCTCCTGTTTTAGAGATCAACATTTTTGACTTACTCACTGTATGTCAAAGATGTTGACCAACCTTTTAAAGATTCACATACTTTTCCAATGTTTAGCTGCATGTGCAAGAGGGTTATGCACTAATACCATGGGAAGCCAGCCCACTGGCACAGCAGCAAGGCATCCGCTTCTGTGCTGACATCCTGGGTTCGAAGATGGACTCAGAAGTCAGAGGGCTGGCTGGGGGAGAAGGATTGAGCATCCCAGGGACTGCTCTCCTTCTCCAGGGGAAGGGGTAAGATTGGTGCTATGCAGACCTCTGGCGGGGGCTGGCGGTATCATCATGGCAGGTACCACATGTTGGGGGGTAGGGTGGATGCTGGCATCATTACACATCCCTGCCCCAGGAAAAACTCTTTGCTGCCTCTCCTGCTGCAGACCAAGGTCCACCGGGGGGGTTCCACTCCTATGGCCCCACCCTGGGGGGGGGGAAACTAGGGCTAAGAGGCTGAGTTCCTTGGGGAGGGGGCACCAGCCCGGTGGCCCCACCCAGGGGGGTAAGCCTGGGGATGGGGGTGGCGAGTGGTGTGGGGAGACCAGAACCTCTGGTGCCAGGAGGAAAAAAGGAGCGGGCAAAACAAACTAAATAAATAATGCCATGGGAAAAGTGAATATTTTGATTTATCTATGTGAATGGTTAAGTTGGTGTATACTTGAACATTAAGTGTGCACAGTAACAGATTGTCTCTTTGAAGAGGGTTTATGAGAAACCATTTGTAGCCTCCTCTATGTTATCATCTATTTATATAATCCACATCCACATCCAACTGGCCCCATCTGACCAGTCCCTTTAGTCCTTTCACCCACCTTCCCTAGGGCTTACCTCTCTAAGAATCCCCTATGGATTACTTTCATGGTGGAGCCATCTGGGCTGCCCATTACCCTCAGCAGCACAACACAGAATTGAGCGAGTTTCATAGTCAGTGGTGCAGTGCGTACAAGGAACTGTGTCCCCCAGCCAGTTGTTTTTTTTTCCACCTGTAGTTTTCTTCCTTAGGGATGTGCCATGCTTTGTTGCATGAGGCATGCTCATGCACAGCCACACCAGTGTTGGGGTGAATCCCCATCTGATTTTTTGAAAGGCTCCAGCTGTGCCTCTACTTGGCTTCATCAAGGTGCAGCCATGATGCAGTGCACATTGACAACCCCCCCTTCCGGGAAGGATGAGAGCTGTCTCCTGGAAGTTTAGTCTTACTTCCCCATCCAGCTTCCAGTGACCAGGTACCAGAGTTCACTCCCAAACCTATGTTGTCTGTGTCACAAGCAGTAAAGTTACTGCTGCACTGATGATCCAGAAATATTTGTCATAGCTTGAGAATTATTTTAAATATGAACACATGGCATATCAGCAGTTATATGTAACTGCAGAAGTGCTCCTAAATACTGATAACATGCACCAAAATGATTACAAACCAATGTTTTCTGAGGCTAGGCCATTGGCACGGCAGTAGGACTGCCATACACAATGCCGGTGACCTGTATTCAGGAATGAGCACAGATCATCAGGGGCCAGGCAGGAGCAGAAGGATAGAGTATCCCATGGACCGCATTCCTCCCTCGGAGGGCTACCACCTGTTGAAGACCCAGTGCCAGCAGAGTCAGGGGCACATGCTAGGGGAAGGGCTGCCACAAGATGTCCTAGCACAGGTACGTGCCACTGCATACACATGTGCTTACATCATCACAAGCAGTGCTCCTGGGCAGGAAAAAACAGGAAAATTGATGGGCTGCTGTATGTTAGCATCCATCCAGAGACTCTTGCCTAACCAATGCAGCTGGACACCCACCCAGCTGTGGTCCTGAGCAAGCGGTGGATAACCAATAAATCAGCAAGAAGGTACCGAAGGTGAAGGCTTGGATAAAATAATGTTTGAAAAACAAAAAAAGCAATATTTTCTGGCCAGTTATGCCACAGTCTCTTGGCCGTTTATTATGGCATGATTACTCCTATTCCTTCATTTACAGTAATTAAAAAAACAACACCATTGGTGACCCTCATAGATTTTGGAGCAGGGTGAAACAACTCCTGGGGCTAAACCAAAAGCATTGTTTAATTAGTATTGTCTATTGATGATACTAATTGTAGTGATCCCATCCTGTCTTCAAATGTCTTTAAGAGGAAATTTTCTGATTTATCTGCTATCATGCTAGTGGAGCTGGTTTGTCCCACTGCCCTTCCATCCCTGAGTTTCCCTTGCAGTCTTAGTGTACCATGCCTCACATTTCTATGTCCACTTAGCTGACTCTGCTGATGTTGAAAACCCTTTATTACTTATTGAAATGGAAGGTATTGCTGGTTCTCATGATATACAGACCAAACTGTTAAGACTGGCCTGGATCTTCAGTTTGTCCTCTTCATCTGGCGGTGTCCCTGATGTATGGAAAAATACCCTATATTGTACCTGTCTGCAAATCTGGTGACCCTAGTTCACTGGAAAATTATCTCCAAATTGCTATTCTTTCTGTTTTAAGTAAGCATCTAGAGATACTATCCACCTCCATTTAACTGAACACCTTACTAAACTCTTCCTTCTTTCTGACTCCCAACGTGGTTTCGGGAAAGGTCCTGGAACTATTACATCTCTTCAGAAACTCACCAATGATACTGGTTGTGGCATAGATAATGGCATAGCTTTTGACCTTGTTAACCTTTCTCTTTAGTAACCTCTCTGTATTAGGGTTCTTTTCTGCACCTCTCCCATGATTCACTAGCAACCTCATTGGTTATTGCAAGAGGTTAAGATGAACAGCTCCTTCGCCAGATTATCCAGAATCTCCACTGGTGTACCCCAAAGGTCAATGCTGGGTCATTTGTTATTTTCTCTGTTGTTAAATGACCCCTTAATTCCTTGGTGCATTGCAGTAGTACTTTATATACTGATGACGCTGTGATATATTACACTTCGTAGTGTGGATCTTTTATACTATAACCTATGCACAGACTTCAGACAAATCGAGAGCTGGCTATGTCAGCATAAGCTAGTTATAAGCAGTCAGAAAACTACAGTAAATCCATGCTCTTTGGTTCCAAACTTTGGTGTTGACCTGAAAGTACTTTAGTCTATGGCCTAGATGAATGCTTGGTTGAGAGTGTTCATTCTTTTAAGTATCTTGGTGTCACCTTTGATCCTGCCCTTAATTTTTCCTGGCACACTGAATCCAACTACACATTCGTTAATTCTAAACTTGATCTGGCCTTTAAAGTGAGTACCAGTCTAATGTTTAAAAGTTATACTGGACAAGTGCTAATAGGATCCTTCTCCCCAGCCTTCTCTACTGCATCCCAGTTTATTTCAATGCTACCAAATCCTCCTTAAGAGGGAGAGCATCTATTTTAGTATCTGTAGCTAAGCACTGGGTGCTGCTCACCTCACCCATTACAGCACACTCTCCTCCTCCCTGTGTTGACTTTGTCCACCTCTAAGCATAACTTTGCCATGAGCTGCTTTATTGAAAACTCCATTAGATTTTGGAGTCCTCCATGTTAATCATGTATGATGCAATCTCCTGATAACCTTCACTCCTGTGATGTCCTCCCATTCTTGAACCAGGGTGCACTACCAACATGGTGCTTGAAATGACCAGTGCCTCTGCTCTTAGATTCTGGAACTGCCTTAATCTCCAAGTCAGGTGTTCATATTCTCATGGCCATTTTAAACTGACCCTCCTTACTCCTGTACTTGTTGTTAATATATTGTGATCTTGCATGTGTATCTGCTCCTACAACTTTGAAATATGTTATATTGATAATGATTTTGTCATAAGTGTTATTAAATTTAGTTTACTTGTTATCTCTATTTATACTATGTTGTTCCTGAAAAATTGGCACATTGTTGCCTAGTGTATTTAAATGGTTGCCAAACAAATAAGTCTTCCATAAGAACACTCAAAATAGAAAATTAAGGAAAGTCACTGCAACATGGTTAAAAGAATGAGGTGTGCAGAATGAGGAGTGTGTCTGAGAGTATATTATGGAGATACTAGCTGCTCCTTTACTTACTAAGCATAACAATTGCACTACTAAAACCTGCAAGCATATATCATTGGCTTTTGCCAATGCTTGTTTAGCAAAAGTGTTATGTGTGACCTTTTTCAGTGCCTGGGAACCTTGCCAGTTTTAAATGACTTCTGGAAAATCATTGCCAGAGTACCCATGATTATCTCCTTTTTCTCCTTGAGTACTCTGAAATGCACTCCAACCAGACCGTGTGATCTTTTTGCCTTCAGCTTAACTAGTTGTACAGCAATTAAGCAACAGTCATGTACATTATACTTCAAGCTTTCTCTGCCAATCCCTTGAATGTCTTGGTAAGATAACACAAATCCCCCAACATCTCTTTAGTAAATACTGAGATGAAGTAGTAATTTAGTTTTTTTAACATGGAAACATAGAAACATTGACTTTGATGGCAGATAAAGACCGCTTGGCCCACCTAGTCTGCCCATTTCCCTACCTACAGGATAAGCTGCAGATCCTAGTTAACCAACAGCCTATTTCCTCTTGATCCCCTCAAGACTTGCCTGATGTCTGTCCTATGTATTCTTGAATTTTCCCTCAGTTTTAGACCTCACAACCTCCTCAGAAAGGCTGTTCCATGCATCCACCACCCTTTCTGTGAAAAAGTACTTCCTCACATTGCCCCGACCCACCCCCTCTATTTCTAAATTGTGTCCCCTTGTTCTTGCACATCTCTTTTTCTGAAAGATGCTACACTCTTTTTACTGCCCAACCATCATCTGTTCTTATCTCCTGCCTAATTTCAGTACTTAGCAGTTATCCATTTATTTAACGTTTGTTGTCTGGGAAAAGTACACTCAGCTGAAGTTCACTTTTATATGTAACCCTGGAGAAAAGGTTATATGGGGGGGGGGGCAGTAATGGTGCAAAACTGAGATATCTCAAATACAGGTGCTTAGATCCACTAAAATGCAGCCTGACAAGGACATTTAGAATTTGGATGCATCCTTATCTGATTCCAATTGCAATCTGATTCTGATGTAGTGATCAGATTCAGAATCAAAATAGGATTCCAAAATCCAAAAATCACAATCTTAAACCTATAGGGAGACACTCTGCCAACACCACTAACAACAAAATAAGGCAATATAGTAAACAAACCAAAGGTTAACCATGCAATATGTTGTTACTCTGTTATGCAATATTATTTACAATAGACTGCACAACTGATAAAGATTTAACACATTTTTAATGAATATTCCACTACCTTATATCTGTAGTAGATAGTGATCTACCTGAACGTCATTGTCAAAGGCAGTAGACAAGACTATTTTGATGTGATGATTAATTTTGCAACCAGGACGCAATAATGCATATAAGTGAAATAACACTTATAAATATTATCTAGAAGCAGACCCCGTCAGCAGCCAAAGTCACCAATGTGCTGGGTTTTGTTGTGCTGTTTGTCTGTGATGTTTCCTCAAGATTCTTCTGTTAAGACATCACAGTATCCATCAGCTATGTTTCTGAATGAGTCAGTGACTTCTTATTTGATGACACTGCATCCATGTCATTTTTCTGTAGCCATCTTTCTTGAACTTGTTGTGAAGTTTGCTGATGATGCTGCAGTGCTGCTTGTTTTGCTGTCGACAGACTCAAGTCATCATTTGGATGACGTGTTCAGGCTGGATGGATAGTATGTTAGTGCTTTTGGGTAGAATAAGCCAAACCACACCCTGGAGGATGATGAGCCATTCTTTATTTTTTCAGCAGTTAAAGTCAGGCAGTGTGTCATGAGCTGATTTGTCTTTTTTTCCTAATGCTGATAAAATCTGCAGAAGAAGGAGACACATGCAGCCAGAAATAGATTGTTTTAGTCTGTGAGCACTAACAACTGCCATGATAACCCTATGGAAGTGCCGGCCTGCCAGCTCAGTGGAAAGATGTCCACTTGTCGTGCTGACATCCCGGGTATGGGGATGGACTCAGGAGTCAGAGGGCCGGCCAGGGGGAGAAGGACTGAGCATCCCAGGGACTGCTCTCCTTCTCCAGAGGGAGGGGGCAAGAGTGTCCAATGCTATGTGGATCTCTGGCAGTGGCTGGGGTACCATCATGGTCAGCACCACACGTTAGGGGGGCATGGTGGACATTGGCATCATTGCATGTCCTCACCCCCAAGGGAAAAACGTGAACAAAAATGCTGGCTGCTAATGATGGCCCCCATCTCTGCCACCACTCCTGCTACAGACTAAAGCCTGCTGGGGGGGGGGTCCTGCTCCCATGGCCCTGCTCTGGGGGGTAAGCCAGGGCTAGACATCCAAATACCTTTGGGAGAGGGTGCCCACCCTGTGGCCTTCCCTATGGCAGTAAGCCTGGGGATGGAGGGGGTAGTGAGCAGAGCTGATGGCCAGAACCTCTCGTGCCTGGAAGAAGGAGCCAGCAAAAAAAAAAAACCCAGTGGAGGTAAACTGACATTAATTTAGTACCACTACCTTTACCTAATATGTTTGCAGGGACACTGACTGTAACAATCACCACTGCTGTAGATGAAGATGGCCTTCCGTGTACACTCTTGTGCTGGAATAAACTTTGGAGCTTAAGGCTGGTTGGATGTACCCAGGGCTCAACTGGCACAAGAGATCAGGCTCACAGTTGTGGAGGATGATGTTTTGGTGCTGGAGTTAGTACTAGGGGAGGCTCAGTGCTAGTGCTCTGATGACAATGGTTATATACTTGCATGAGAGGAAAACATGAGGGGGCAGGAAACAACTGTTTTATTCTGGGGGCACTAACAACCTGGAGTACTGCCATTACATACATGTAGGGTGAAACAGACATTAGTAGCTATGGGTACTGGGTAATTATCTGATACACTCACCATCTTAGCACACAAACTAGGCATTGGTAATATCCTGGTTCTGAAAGAGACTTGTTTCTGGTGTTGCTGCTGTCAGTGGTTATACCTGTACAATATGGAGACAGAAAGTGACAGGAAAAGGTCATTTCAGTTGGGGGGTTGCTAACAGTTTTGAGTACTGCCATGATAAATCTGTGGATGCAAACTGACGTTAGTATTATTACCTACAGTATGTGTTCTGGAACCCTGATTGTAACAATTACCATCGCGGCAGACAAAGAAGGCCCTAAGGGTACAACTTGGTGCTGGAGGCAGATTTGGTGCTAGAATCTGGCTGGCTGTGCTAGGTAACCACACTGGCACAAGAGACCAGATCTGCAGTGGTGGAGGAGGATGTTTTGGTGTTGTAGGAGGAGGAGGAGGAGGATCTAGTGCTAGAGGATGCTCAGTGCTGGTACCACATTGACAATGGTTATATACCTGCAGGAGACACAAGGGATAGGAAAAGACTGTTTTAGTCCAGGGGCACTAACAGTTTTGAGTATTGTCATGACACACTGTACCTGTGAGGTGAATTGTACATTAGCAGCTATACAGTATGTGCTGGATAACTGTTTGAGACACTCATTATCATCAAAGTGGACAAAGATAGCCCTCAGGGTACACCTTGGTGCTGGATGCAGCTTTTGTTTTGGAGTGTGGCTGGATCTGCCGGTGGCTATGCTGCTACAAGAGACCAGGTTTTAAGTGGTGGGGAGGATGTTTTGCTGCTAGATGAGGCTTGGTGCTGGTGTTCCACTATTAATGTTATATATTTGAAAGAGAGGGAGACACAAGCAACAGGAAAATACCTTTTTAGTCCAAGATGGAGACAGAAAGTGACAGAAAAAGGTCATTTCAAATGGGGGGGTGCTAACAGTTTTGAGTACTGCCATGATAAACCTGTGGATGCAAATTGACATTGGTACTGTTACCTACAGTATGTGTGTTGGAACCCTGATTGTAACAATTACCATCGCAGCAAACAAAGAAGGCCTTGAGGGTACAACTTGGTGCTGGAGGCAGATTTGGTGCTAGAATCTGGCTGGCTGTGCTGGGTAACCACACTGGCACAAGAGACCAGACCTGCAGTGGTGGAGGAAGATGTTTTGGTGCTGGAAGAGGAGGCTGTAGTGCTAGAGGATGCTCAGTGCTGGTACCACACTGACAATGGTTATATACCCGCAGGAGAGGGAGACACAAGGGATAGGAAAAGACTGTTTTAGTCCAGGGGCACTAACAGTTTTGAGTATTGTCATGACACGCTGTACCTGTGAGGTGAATTGGACATTAGTAGCTATATGTGTTGGATAACTGTTTGAGACACTCATCATCCTCAAAGTGAACAAAGATAGCCTTCAGGGTACACCTTGGTGCTGGATGCAGCTTTTGTGTTGGAGTGTGGCTGGATCTGCCGGTAACTATGCTGCTACAAGAGACCAGGTTTTCAGTGGGGGGGGTGTTTTGGTGCTAGAGGAGGCTTAGTGCTGGTGTTCCACTGATAATGATATATATTTGAAAGAGAGAGAGAGAAAGAGACACAAGGAACAGGAAAAAAACCTTTTAGTCCAAGATGGAGACAGAAAGTGGCAGAAAAGGGTAATTTCAGTTGGGGGGGGTGCCATAGACAGCACCTGAAATAACATGTAGGGAATTGGTCATCTCCCCCCCAACAGGTTGCAGTACAATTTTAGGACAAAATAGCAGGTGTGTCACCAAAGAGCAAAATTATCTAAATCCAAATGGGTTGAGCATGGCATGTACAAGGCAAAAAAAGGGAAATATGATGGAAGAGGGTAACAACACCAATAAAGGTGAAAGCCGGGTATGGAAGGTAATGTGCTTTAGTGTGCGCAGTCTGGGAAATAAGATCAATAACCTCATGGCCACAATGGCAGAGGCGGAACTCGACTGGGTTGCTGTGACTGAAAAATGGTTTAATGAAAACTATGATTGGGATATAGCTATCCCAGGGTACAACCTATTCAGACAGGACTGGAAGGGGAGGAAAGGGGGTAGAGTGGCAGTTTACATGAAGGAGGGAATAAAGGCTACGGAGCATCAGGGGATCTATAGGGGGGGCAAGGCTCTGTGGATAACACTTAGGGATGGAAATACAGCAGCAATCTAGGTAGGAGTGATCTACAGATCACCATTACAGGATGAGGAGAGAGACAAGGAACTTTTCGAAACCATATACAGGATGTCAGACAAAGGGGAGGTACTCCTGGTGGGAGACTCCAATTTGCTTGACGTAAATTGGAGCACCTTCACGGCTGCCTCAGCTAGGAGTAGGGATTTCCTGTAAGTGCTGCATGAAGCAGGACTTGATCAGTTGGTGAAAACACCTACAAGCGAAGAAGCTATCTTGGACCTTGTACTTACAAATTGTAGCAAGGTCATGGATGTCGAAGTAGAGGGCAATTTAGGATCTAGCGACCATCACTCTGTATGGTTGAAAGTAAAAACAATGGAAGACTCCAGTCACTCCAGATTAAAGGTCCTTGACTTCAAAAAGGTAGACACTGCAAAAAAGAGAATCTGTCTAAAAAATATCCTGGATCGTAGATCTAATTGGAGAGTGGAAGAGTGCTGTGCCAGGCTAAAGGAAGCAATAACCTTAGTCACATTTCAATGCACCAAACAGGTCAGTAAATCAAAAAAAAGAAGAAACCCACTTTGGTACACCAAGGAGGTTGCAACCAAGGTGAAGGAGAAGAGAAGAGCATTCAGAAAGTACAAGGAGATGAGATGCAACACTGACAAAGATGCTAATAAGGAAAAACAGAAAGAGGCAGGAAAAGAAATATGGATGACAAAGGCTCAGACCGAGGAAAGGATAGCAAAAGGAATTAAGAGGGGTGACAAAACCTTCTATAGGTACATCAGGGAAAAGAGGAACAATAAAGGAGGTATTTTTAAGACTGTTAAAGAAGGGTGGGTACCAAGCAGAAGAGGACAGGGCAAAAGCAGAGGCTCTGAATGAGTACTTCTGCTCAATCTTCACAAAGGAGGAGGAAGGCAACAGGCCTGAGCTGCACAATAAGGACCTTGTAGGAGGAGGAGTGGCTACAAGTTCCTTCACCGAGAAAAGAGTCCTGGAGGAGCTAAATAAACTGAAGTTAGAGAAAGCAATGGGACTGAACAAAATACACCCAAGAATACTTAAGGAACTTGGGAAGGAACTTGCAGCACCCCTGGTAGAACTCTTCAATAAGTCACTGGAAAAGGGGGAAGTTCCAGAGGACTGGAAAAAGGCCAAAGTCTTTGTGCTCCATAAGAGTGGAAGCAGGAAGAAGGCAGAAAACTATAATCCAGTAAGCCTCACCTCGGTTGTGGGAAAGTAAATTGAAACCCTGACAAAGGAGAGGATTTTAGCATTCCTAGAAGCAAGTGATCAATGGCTTCATGGCAGGCAGGCAGGTCCTGTCAGACAAACCTAGTAGAATTTTTTGGCTGGGTTACTAAAATAATGGACCAGGGAGGTGTGGCAGATGTGATATACCAGGACTTCAGTAAGGTCTTCAACTCTCTCCCTCACAGAAGGCTGATCAACAAACTTGAACACATGGGAGTTGGGCCTAGGGATAGTAAACTGGGTGAAAAACTGGTTGAATGAAAGAATGCAGAGGGTACTGGTAAACGGTACATTGTCAGATGAGACGGAGGTGATTAGTGGTGTGCCGCAGGAGTTGGTGTGACTGATACTCTTTAATGTGTTCATTAGCAACATTATTGAGGGACTGGAAGGGAAGGTGAGCAAATTTGCAGATTACACAAAGCTCTACAATAAGGTGGATACATGGAAGGGGTTGGCAACCTGACAACTGACCTGTGAAGGTTGGAAGAGTGGTCAAGAAACTGGCAACTAAAATTCAACACGAAGAAGTGTAAGGTCATGCACCTGGGAAGAGGGAACCCAGTGTAAGAATATTACCTGAGTGGTGAGAAGCTGGTGGCCACAAAGCAGGAACGTGACCTAGGAGTTATAATTTCAGATGACTTAAAAGTGGGCAAACAATGTGAGACAGTGGCACTAAAGGCTAGCAGAATACTGGGATACATAGGAAGGGGCATTTAAAGTAGAAGGAGGGAGGTGGATCTGCCACTCTATAGATCCCTGGTGAGACCCCATCTGGAATACAGTGTCCAGTTCTGGAGACCACACCTCAAGAGGGGCATAGATAAGCTGGAGACAATACAGAGGAGGGTGACGAAAATGATACAAGGCATGCATCAGAAGGTGTATGAGGAGAGATTGAAAGAGCTTATACTCCCTCGAACAGTGTAGAAAGACGAGGGATATAATAGAGATATTTAAATACCTCAATGGCATTTATTTTATTTATTTATTCAAGTCTAGGATTACACAATACCTTTGAGCCGAGGCTCTTTACAAAGGTTCCACGTCAGAAATAGAACAGTATACAGTATTAGAACAGTACATGAGCATTAATCTTTGGCGAACAAGCGAATGCAGCAACAAGGAGTACAGGAGGGGAAATGGGGCCAGAGGTAAGAAGGTGTGAGGGGGGAGGGGTGAGCGAGCACAGAGTTCCAGAGGTAGGGTGGAGAAAGGGGGGGCATAAACAAAGTACAGATGAAGGACCTGTCTCAGGTAAATACCTCTACCAGGACTAGGAGATGTGACATGTGTGAGGGGAGGTAGGTTCAAGGGAAATATGAGGAAGTTTGTCTTCACTGAGAGGGTAGTGGATTAATGGAACAGCCTGCCCCCGGGGGTCGTGGAAGCAAAAACTGTATGACAATTTAAACTAGCATGTGATAAACATTGTGGAATAACTAAGCAAGACAACTGAACAGGAGGGGGGGTAGTATACACGGGCAGACAAGATGGATCATACAGTCCCCATCTGCCATCACATTCTATGTTTCTATGAGTACTAACAGGTTGGACTACTGTCATGACATATCTGAGAACTAGAAGGGGAAACGTATATTAGTAGCTAAGTGTGTCAGTTCGTTGTCTGAGACACTCACCTTCACAAACAAGGCACCGGGCTTACCAATGTGCTGGAAGAGACTTTGGTGCTGCAAGAGGTTTTTTGGTGTCACTACTGACAGTGATTATTCCTGCATGAGAAGGAGACACAAGGTGACAGAAAAGAACCATTTAGTTGGGTGCTATAAACAGCCTGGAGACCTGTGGAGGGAAACAGGACATTAGCAATAATGTACGCTGAGACTGTGACTGTCACACTCACCATCAAAGTGGACAAAGAAGGCCTGCAGGGTATGTTCCCTAGTAATGGAGAAGTCTTTGGTGCTGTTTGTCTGGTTGGCTCTGCTGGTAACTACACTGGCAAAAGAGGCAGGGTTTGCACTGGTGAAGCCAGACTCTTGGCAACTGAAAATATTTACTGGCCTTTTGAAGAGTGCCGGTACCTGTGTTTGTTGGGTCACAGAATAAAGAGAATATATCAATAATTCTGGTAAAACCATTCCTTGTTTCACATACCTGCTGTGCTGACCTTATTTTGCAAATTGATAGAAATATGTTTGTTTAGATAATAGTAAACCTCGAGGTACACAGTATGTGCACAAGCTCATATAGAGCTTTTGGACTCTGTATTTGAAACTCCACAACACAAATTTCCATTGCTTTTGCTGAACTCTTTTTAACATAGAAACATAGACTTTGATGACAGAAAAGGAGTACTTGGCCCACCCAGTCTGCTGATTTCCCTTCCTTTTGGATAAGCTGCAGATCTTAGGTAACCTACAGCCTACTTCCTCCTACCCCCAACTAGAATCGCCTTATGTCTGTCTCATGCATTCTTGAGTTCCCCCACTGTATTTGACCCCTACTACCTCCTCTGGAAGGCTGTTCCATGCATCCACCACCCTTTCTGTGAAAAAATACTTCCACACATTGCCCTTGAGCCATCCCCCCTCTATCTTCAAATTGTGCCCTCTTGTTCTTGCACATCTCTTTTTCTAAAAGATGCTACCCTCTTGGACTTTGTTGATTCTCTTGAGGTACTTGATTGCTTCTATCATGTCCCCCTCTCCCTCCTTTCCTGTAGGGTATACATATTAAGCTACTTTAGTTTCTCTTCATATGGCTTCTGTTGCAGACCCTGCACCATTTTAGTTGCCCTCCTCTGGACTGCCTCCATCCTGTCTATGTCCTTGCAGAGATGGGGTCTCCAGAACTGCATGCAGTACTCCAGATGGGGTCTCACCAACTGTCTGTACAGCAGGATAACAACTTCCTGTTTTCTACTGGTGATGCCTCTCCCTATGTACCCCTGTATCCCTCAGCCCTCCTTACTGCCTTTTCACATTGCTTGCCTACCTTTAGGTCATCTGATATGACTACCCCCAGGTCCCGTTCCATTTTTGTTGTTTCACAGGTGCATTACTTTGCATTTCTTTGCATTGAATCTTAACTGCCATACATTTGACCATTCCTCCAACCTTGCCAAGTCCCTTCTCATCCTTTCTAACCCCCTTGTGTATCAATCCTGTTGCAGATCTTTGTGCCATCTGCAAAGAGGCATACTTTTCCTTCTAGACCCTCTGCAATGTCACCTATAAAGACATTAAAGCTGACCGGTCCCATTACTGAACCCTGCGGTACCCTGCTAGTAACCCCCCTTTCCTTGGAGTGGATTGTTTACTATTACCCTCTGTGTCCTGTTGTCCAGCCAATTTTTTACCCAGGCTACCATCCTGAAACCCACTCCCAGGCTGGCTAACTTGTTTATTAATCTTTTGTGTGGGACTGAAAGCTCCTCATTTGCCTGCCATGCTGTCTAATAATGCTATTTACTTCTGGCTACCTCTCAGTATTTCCTGCATTCTTCCAAAGCCCATAAACCTGAAGACCCATACCTTTATCTGGCTATGTGTCCTGCCATTCCCTAGTTTTATATGCAGCCACACTGGCCCATTATCATGTGTTCAAGCAGTTCCTGGACCCTGACCTTCTGGACTCTGTCCCTATTAGTAAGAACCAGGTCAAGTGTGGTGCCCACTTTTGCAGGATTCTGTACTGGCTATGTTAAGAATGCTTCCTGAGATGGCTCCACCAGTTGCTGATTCCTTGCGCTTGCTGCCACTGGGCGTCTCCCAACAGCAGCACCTCCCAAGTTCCACTGTCTTCCTAATGGCCTCACCAGTTTTCCTGTCCACCAGCTGGCTCTGTGATGCTGACCTGTATATCACTGCAATCTTGATCTTCCTCTTACTACCTTTGATGTCCTGTACTCATTGGATTTCTCACCCTTCAGTACCCCCAGTGTTGTTTATCTCTGTAGCCTTAATTCTTTCCTTAATGTATAAATCCACACCTCCCCATCCTCTTCTCTCTGTCCTTTCTAAATAACTCATAGCCTGGTATTGTCATATCTCAGTCATGGTTCAGTGTTGTCTGCATTTCTGTGGCTGCTAATATATCCGGTTACGGTTCAACCACCAACACCTGTAAAACTGACAGCTTGTCCCCAGACTTCTTGCATTAATGCACTTAACCCCCCAGTAACCCTTGCCTCTCATTTCCTGTGTACAGTTCTGCCAAGTTTCTGTTTTGGTTCCTGTCTTTGCTAAGAGAAAGCCTGTTAGGCCACCTTCAGTTGTGATTATGTGCCTGTCAACAACTGACCCCATATCTCCACCATCTGCTTCCAAAACAACAGGACTAATGTCTGAAGGGAGTGATGGGCTGTCAGATTTGGCACAGATGTACATGCAGCTCAGGACCACAACCCAAATTCCAATCTCTAAACAAGCCTACCCCACACCCTTATGGCCTCACCAAATTTTTGTAAAATCCCTCTCCAGTGCCCTGTTATTGCAGCAAACCCACCAGGACCACAGAAGACTGAGAGGCATCCATCTTTATGTTGGTCTAATTTCTTAAGAAGGGCTGGCACAGCTGTATCATCCCTCCTGAAGCAATTAGATCAAAAAGAAAAGTGAGTGTCTCTCTCTATGTCTTGTGGTGTGGGTGGGTTTTCTGAGGGTTCGAAGTGAACTGGGTATTTTACTGAAATTGTGGAAGACTATGAGGGTGGGATGGCTTTTACATGTGTCAGTGTAACTAACAAGATATGTGTCAGTGTAACTAACAGGATATGAGGTGTGCTTGCTGCATGTAGGAATGCAGGTGAGGATATAAACACATTTAGGGAGGGCAGATGGTATGGAGTGTTGGATGGGCATATACAATGGGGGACATGGGAGAGTTCTGCAGTCCTGCACCCCTCTTAGTACAGTGAAACCTGTTCTAAGTGGTGCATCCGATTCAGCACTTATTTCAGACATGCCTTTAGATGTGGTTTCAATTGCAGGTGCTGGTGCATTCATTTATGTCCATAGTCTGGATGCAGTGCTCCTGCCAGTGTTCAGAGTGCATATGCAGGAGGGTTAAGGATGCAGGGTGCTGCTAATAGGACATAGAGAATTGTGTTAATACCAACTTAGTGTGCCATGGTTGTAAGATCAGCCTGTGCCCAAACTTTTAGATGCAGGTCAGTCATGCATCCTTGTAGATAATTTGTAAATTCTTCCCCAGATGCTCACCCACCCACCCCTAAAAAAGAAATCAGATTGTCCCCAATGCTCAGAAGTAGGTCCAATTTATTTAACCTCTATTGCTCTCTTTCACATATTTTCTGGCACTCTATTATTAAAGTTAAGATTTCCCATCTGACCTTTCATTTGGCATAATGATCTTCCCAATAGTCTCCTATAATTAATTACTACCAGACATTTAATGGGTGCCAGTCTGATTTCTTTAAATTTCAGACAAGTATCATTTTCTTTGCCATCAAAGTGGGTTCTATTTTATGTGAGCTGCTGCCACCTGGTGGCTGCATGCTTTGTGTCTACAAGATCTATTCAATGCTACAGTGTATCAAATGAAGTAAGGATCCAATACCGTTGAGCATTTAATGTAAAATCCTTACAGACGGTTGCTACTGTCTAGTAAACCATCTGCTGCATATTCACACCAGTCTTATTTTCTTGATCAGATGGTTAATATTTGAGATGGATTTTGACCACTTGCTCAAATTATGTGCTCTACTGATCAAATAGACACCAGAGGGCTGTATTATGCAAGCAACACACAGCATAGATGTAGGTTATCTTATTTCACTGAAAAGGAGCACACCATCTGCACATTCTGGCTGTCAGATACTAGTGTCAACCAACCTCTATTGTGCACTAAGTAGAGAGAAATACAATTATGAAGCAAAGAAATGGTGAAGGTACAGTAGTACTGCACCTTTGATATACAGATCTGACAACCTAAACTTGGGGCATATACAAAGCAAATCAGATGCAGCAGGTGATACTTGATATGTAGAGTTGAATTTTGTGAAAAATGCCATCTGCAGTATTTAGAATGTTTTTTTCTCACTGGCAGATACTAATTTAGGTGTGTCACCAAGTATTCAAGTAGGTCCGGAGACAAAGAGGCAGCAGCTACAACTGTTTAACAAATTCAAGAAATGGTCCTATGATAGTTACATTATAACTACCTCTACCCATAAGAAAGCAGCAGAGCTGGGGCGTCCTCTCAGAGTGGTAGCCTTTGACAGTATGCAGAAAATCCAGATAAATGTTGCAACAGATCACAGAACATTCCCATTCATTTCAAGTGGATTGTTGTGATATTTCTTAATATATCCAGTTATGTAGTGTATATTTTCACTGGCTACCACTGTACCTCTTAACAAGGCCCTGGTCAGCCCAGTCATGGAGTACTGCATGCAGTTCTAGGCTAATCGAAATACTAAAAGGATATTGTGGCAATCAAGAGGATGCAATGCCACCATAATGATTAGTGGTATGGGGACAATAGTTACGATGAAAGGCTGGTGGCTCATAAGATATTTAACTTACAGAATAGGAGGCTGAGAGGGGACATTACCTCAGGTTTCAGTACACTCATGAGTATCAGTAAGTTCAAAAAGAGAGAGCTGTTTGATCTGGTGTGCTTCAGCAGGGTTCCAGGAATGCCAGAACCTCAGAGGTGGTACACATGGGGTAATGGTTGGAGGCACATCTTCTCCCTAAGAGATGTGAATCCATGCTCCCTAGTAACAGCTACTTTGAAAGTACAGATTGGAATACAAACAGAAGTGAATGGTAACCAACACTGGAGGTGAGGTCCCTTTCTATTTTGATTTCAGTTATTGCTTTTGTTTTCATTCCAAGTCTCACTTTCAAAATGCCTGTGATTATTGTCCGTGGAACAGCCCAACAGCAGAGATGGTGCTGAAGACCATATTGTTTAGGCCTCCAAAGTAAGCCTGTCCAAATTTATGCTTCATAAGGGAATCACATGGCACCCTGGGTAGCAGGGTGGGTCGGGTATCTCTATGAATGTGTACATATTGCACAGCATACACTTTACTCCATGCTTAATGAAATGGGTGGTGGGGGCCTGACCTGATGGACTTTATAGTTCCTGCTGACCTTCAATTTGTATGTTACTATGTTAGGCAAACTGTAAGAGAGAGAGAGAGAGAGTGAGAGGGTCACTGAGTAACAAACATGGAACACAGATCTCCTCAAAAGATGTCCCATTTACTATTCTACTGTGCTGTGAATTTCTGAAATAATAAAACAGTGCATTGGCATAAAAAGTTACATTTACATTCTTTCTCTTTCTACACAATGTACAGACCAAGAAACAAATGGTTTGATACCTTTTATTGTACCACCATAGAGGTAACAAAAGAAAACAATTGGCCCAGTAAAAGGTATCAAACCATTTGTTTCTTGATCTGTTCTTACAAGGACCAATACGGCAACTAACTAATTTTATGTGTACATAATGTACAGTATATACCAATCTATAATGGCATAAAGTATTTAGATATCTTTCTTACAGTAGCTCTGTATGTGCTGCATTCGATAATCTGACTTTAGTAGAATTGCATGCACATATATATCTACTGTATATGCATTGCTCATAAAAAGTAGCCACTAGATGGCACATCACGCTCACAATGTAATATTAAGTGCAACTGCATTTGTTCATTTGTGGATGTGATTTGGGGGATTCCAAGTGCACTATGTTGACCACCAGGTGTCACATGGAGATTGGAAATAAAATGCATTTTGGCATTACAACTGATTCTTGCTCAAGCTCAGGATTTTTTTTTCCAGTTAAGGTGGTTTGGAGAAATTTAATCAAGCCAGTCTGCAAAGCATATGTACAAAATGAATGTAAATTATTTCAACACTGTAAAACCAGATGACTTGGATCCACCATCACTGTGGAAAAAAAATACATTTGCTGAAACACTCAGCTTTCTAAATCAGTGATTGAAGAAATATAAGTGGGAATTTTGAGGCAATAGCAGTGAGCTACTGCTCAAGTGTTGCAAAATTATTGAATCTGATACAACTTCATCTTCAGACAATATTGCACATATGAGGTAATTTGCTTCTGAGACAAAGACAGCAAATTAATTGTTACAGTAGGATACATTGCTAAAAAAAAAAGTATGTTGGCAGTTGTTTTATTTGCCACCTTCAATATTTTTTAGTTACGAAAGACAGAATAACTACTGAGGTCTTTTGAATCAAATTTGTTAGTGTTTTTACAAATATTTTTCCAATTTCAAGTAAGTCTGAAAATGCAAGTAAAAAATATTGTATGCCTTGTTGTAGCCCAATCCACATTTTCAGAGGAGGATTTGCACACCAACACAGAGGTGTGTAGAGGGGCTGGCAGTGTGCAGAGATCGTAACCCAGATATACTGAGACCACCAGATGGACACCACCACCACATTAACTTCCTGTCAACTCATGCAATTATCAGGCAGTGTCAGAGGCATGCAAGGGGGGCACAAGAGTGCTTTTGTGCAGTCACAGTACATTTTTGTATTTATTCTATTTATTTATTGAAATGTTTCATCAGGAGGGCACACTGAACAACAAGTTGCTCGTCTCATGGTGCGACCTGGGGGGAAGGGTTACATAGGGTTGTGAAGGATGATCAGTTACAACAGTATGTGGGTAGTACCAGCAATACAACATTGTAAGATTGTGCAACAGTTGGAACACAAGGTATTGTACAATAAACAGTAGTGGAACATTGGGTAAATTACAATACATGTCCAAAATCATACAAAAGAACATATAAGCGTACAAAACAGTAATAATGCGATAGAACCATTTATAGTGCATGAGTGTACCAGGAGCAGGCTCGAGGTAGTACGCAAGTACTGTTGGAGTAAAAAGGATGGGGTTAGGTTGTGCACACCGGAGACCCAGAAGGGCAGGTGGAGAAGAGAGGGGGAGAGCTAAGAACTGAATATGAGGAGAAGGGGTAGCCATTTCCTGATTTCCCTCTTCAGGATGTTGAGAACCCTGCCAGGGTTATTTGTTAGGCAGAGAGCTGGTGAAGGGTACACAGGCTACACTGGCACAAACTTGTTACAGCACTACACATTCCTTCCGCCAGCTATCCAGGGTTCACAGGGTCCTGATCTGTCTCCCAGTACCATGCCACCAGCCATCTGAGCTGATATGAAGGGCTGGGGGGGCTTAACAATATTGATATTTTTTTAAATTTACTTGGGATATGGAATTCCTTTGAGGATTGCTTTATCTAAGAAAAACTTGCTCTGTGCTGAGCATAGGAGGCACAGAACAGCTGATCAGGGCATCTGATTTAATGCCCAGCACCGATGACAGCTCCACCCCAGAATGTTCCCTGCTCCCAAATGCTTCTATATGCTAACAGAAAGCAGTGGGTAGGGTCTGTTGATGCCATCTGGTGTGGGCTGTCATAGGAGTGTGGGCCTCTGCAGCCAGGACACATGCAAATCATACACAACTCAGTCATTCTGCTGATTAGGCCAGTATTGTTCACTTCATTCTTCTGGAGTGCATCTGTTACAGACAGTATATTGTTTCATTGTTTCTCCTTTGTGTGCTATTGAAGAACACTGTTAGCTTGCAGGTAGGATAGTAAGGTTGTGCAGCTACTATCCCTTCAACTCCTTGTAGTTTGGATAGTAATGTAAACTATATAGTACATGGATCCAGAGTAGACAGTGCAATGAGCAGATTTAGTTTTCTGGCTAAAGAATTCACCTACTGTATGTTTGAAGGTTCTAATAGAATGGATAGTGCACTGTCCACACACTACTGCAACTGGTAGCATTTTGTTTTTATTTTTAAGGAATTCATTGATCATGCTGAAAAGTTGCCCTGCCCAAATGTGTATGCTGTTGCCCCATTCCCATTAAGTTCGGCAAGAAAGCAAAAGTACAGTGCAATCCAAAATAGCTAAGCAAATCCTTATTAAGTGAAGGCAGTGTGGTGTAGAATGCAAAACTCTGAACACAGAAAAAGGGTGCCATGGGCTCAGATCCCACCACAGCCAACAATTCACTGTAGCACCCTGAGAATGTTTATAGCCTCACCATGCTTCAGCTGTTCCAAAAATAAAACTGCATAAAAACAGAAAAACATAAGAAACTGCATTTCATTTAAGCTTACCGAGGTAAAATGAATCCAAGATTATATGACAGATACAAGAGAGAATTCAGCAATAAGTACAATCATAGATATCACAGCAAAGAGGTAGTTTGCAAAAAGAGCAGTGCATATTGTCCATAAAAGGATGCAAGGAGAGGCCCACCTAAGGATTTACATACCCACAATGCCCTGCTGTAGGTTTGAAGCTCTGGGGCTCGATTTTCAAAGAATGATGCAAGACTTGATGAAAGCCCCGCGTCAGCCCCACTCTTTGGTGTAGCTGTCCCAAACTTCTTTGATCCAACTGCACCCATGTTTAGTACATAGGGCTCTGTTGAGACAGTTTTCACACTTTACTGCAGCTTACAACAGACATTTGGCTCATACCCCATAAAAAGGGTCCCCAAATGGCACAAGATAAACCAGGGAAAATCTGTTCTAACTTGTGGCATTTGACCATAGGATTGAAAATCCTGATGGGTGGCCAGAAGAATGCCACAAGACCCGTGCACCAGTGACTTGCGGCTTTCTTGGGGCTCTGAAAATTGAGCCCCTTGTATGTATCTGTGTGGTTTGGATGAGATCCACAGAAATCAAAAGAATTAAAATCAAACATACTGTAGAGAGAGAGAGAGAGAGAGAGAGAGAGAGAGAGAGAGAGAGAGAGAGAGAAAGTGTGTGTGTGTGTGTGTGTGAGAGAAAGAGAGAGAGAGAGACTGGAGTGATCCATAAAAACCAAACAGATGAGAGAGAGAGAAAGATCAACCATTAAAAGTCACAATGTGACTAGACACTTCAGAAATCTGTTTAATATTGATTTTTGGATGTGCAGCTTATTATTATAGCAATCTAGCTGCAACTTCAAAGCGTTAGGTATTTATCTAATTATTTTCATTGTCAACAAAGTACAGTTCTGCAAGATATCAAACCACACCGTGTATGAACAGTGCTTCATCACCATAGCAAAAGTGGGGGGCAGGGAAAATGGTTAATAGATTCAGCTATGATTTCAATTTAAATGCCCTCATTGACAATCCAGCATGAAGATTCAAGCCTGTAGTGGACAGTGGAATAACAAGAAATATATTGTTACAATAATGCCTCATTCTTCTCACATACACATCTATTATTAACAACAGATGTTTATGTTTGGAGAGCTTAGCTTGATTTACTCCAATAAATAAATTATCCTTCTTACATTTTCTGAAAAGGTCCATTATTTTAATACAGCACAATACAGTGCTACAGTTTTGTGTGGTATTGACCAATTCACAATTCAGATTTACTGAAACAGTTGCCTGTAAATCTCTACAGGGCTGAGTTTAAAAAAGAATAACTACTGCCAGAACTTGTACTTAATTAGTGGCTGATTTAGATCCTCTGTAGTCAGCTTTGTGTAGCACTTTTGTCTACCTGGAGATAAAGGTTATCAGTCAGCTATTCAGCTTGTGCCGTAGTTCTTACTGAGCAGCTATCCTAGCTAAAGGACAGTATCTTATCACTAGAGGGCCATATGAGCTGCTAATCCAGCATGTGCTGTATAAACTTTCCTGTTAGCAATGGCAAGACTAACAGCACCAGCAGAAAGAAGTATGTGCCATAATTCACTATAATTATGTACCTCCCAGTTTAGTGCCCTAGTTTTATTCATATGACTCACACAATTTTTTTTGGCACCTGTCTCCAAAGAGGATTTCTTAGTTTTAGGGTAGTGTTCAAATAATTAACTGGTGACAATGTGCCTAAACTTTCAAAGCTGCTTAGTAAGCACATTGCACACCAGAAGTTGTTCAATCTTCAGAAGCTTTGCCGTGGAAAGATTCATTGTGCCCGGAGGAATACTTTCATAGAAGGGCTAGTCTTCCTGAATCAATTATGTGTTGAGAGATGCATATCTTCATTAAAAATGGTCTGACACAAACATCGTGGGGAATATTGCAATGTTTCCTTGGTGATCTTTTCCATTTACTTACATTTGTAAGTTGATGAAGGCTTAAAAAGGGACTTTAGAAACATAGAATTTTAAAGCAAATAAGGACTGCTTGGCCTATCCAGTCTGCCCATTCCTTACACATATTTTTTGCAGTTAGATTTTTTATTGTGTTATAGAGACAAGGCATATATCTCAATACATATATGAGCATTACACTCCATTCAGACTTTACATATTGTAACATAGTGAGGTATTCACAGTTAATTCACAATACTCAGAAGGAAATGAAAGAAATCACAGAATTGATGTGGGACTGGGTTGGTTACTTACAAGGAGGGGTACTGGGGGGATCCCATAAGCCATACACTATTACCAGCAGGGGGTGGAAGGATATGAGGACTGGTCATCCATCAAGGTGGTTTTAACATATCCTTACCCAAAGGGTTTATGGAATTGGGGGGTGAGTACTGAAAGTAATGCAAGAATGGAGCCCATTTGTCCGAGAAGGCTAGCATAGATGCCGTAGCCAAATGAGTCAACTTAGAAAAGCTAGCCAGATTAGCCATGGCTACTAGCCAAGCCATGAGTGAGGGTACTTCTGTAGTCCTCCATCTACACAAAAGTAACTGTTTGGCTTACACTAAGGCTTGTACAAGCCATGCCAAATGGGGACTCGGTGGTCTGTATTCAGTGGGTTTAAGCCCCAGGATCCAAAAACTAGGGGTGGTAGGGACCTTTTGTCCCAAGATATGGGAGCAACATGTAAGTATTTCAGACCAGAAAGGATGAATGGGGCCATATTGCCACAATATATGAAGTAAGTCTGCTCCTGCCACATTACATCTCCAGGACACATCGTTCCTAAGTAAATTCATTTTCTTTAGTACTATTGGGGTACGGTACCAGAGATGTCATATTTTATTTTGAGTAAAGAAACTTCTGGGGTCTCCACAGGCTTTTTTTGCTATTAACCAGCTACTCTGCTAGGCATCCTCACTAAAAGGAAGATTCAGCATACGCTGCCATCTTGCTTTGGCAGATAGGGATGGATCTGGTAAGGATCCCCTCATGAACTTGTAAATATGGCTGGCCAGGCCTCTCTGTGATTGTAGCCAGCTGTCTAAAGGCAATTTGTTTTGCTTGGCTTTGCCATCATATTGGCATATCACACACGTACACCCTCTTTTAAGCCAGGATGAATAAACATGTCTCATTTGAAGATATCTCCAAAAATCACTTGGGCCCAGGTTATATTTCCATTTCAAGAAAGTAAAACTATCTAGGGTGTGGCCATCCCCCATTAGTATATCTTGTAGTGTATTAATCTGCTTCCCCTTCCAACCGTCCCACTAAAGGGGTTTATGGTCAATGGTAGAGCCAGGGTTATTCCATGGAGGGAGGTGTTTCCCCAGGTTCAAACAGGTCTTACTTATGGCCCCCACTTATTGCCAGGCCTTGTGAGCTGCTTTTATTGTGAGCCAAAAATTAAATTTGGAGGGGAAGGGATTACCCATGTACCCAACCAGATGGGTCCCATGCAGGGCATTTCTCTTTATTGACTCCCAGGCTGGTAAGTTGGAGGTAATTCTCCGAAGCAGTTTACATGTGGCTGCTGCTGAAAAAGCATGTGCGTAGTGTTGGAAGTGCGGAAGACACCACCCACCTTGTTCCACGGGGCTCGGAGTTTGGCTCTACTATACCTTGGGGTTTTATTGTCCCACAGGAAGGTCCATAGTAGATTGTCCAGTAATTGAAACCATTTCTTTGGGATCTCAATTGGTAGGTGGGATAGTATGTAAAACACCCTCGGAGCAATCATCATTTTAATTGCCGCCACTTTCCTGGGGAGAGAGAGGTTCAACTGTTTCCACCTTTGAGTTTCTACCTTAAGGCTATCAATTAAGGGAGAAAAGTTAGTCTCCTGTAGGGAAGACACATTGGCATTTACCCTAATGCCTAGATACTTAATACCCACCTTAGCACTAACTAAGCCCACTGCTGAGATATCCTCAGATGAAAGCTGCTTATTTAGGGGGATGACTTCTGTTTTACCTTGATTAATCCTGAGGCCTGAAATGCTTGCAAAGGATTGCAATAAATTCTCAATGTAATCAGCGCTGGTATGAAAATCGTCATTTAGAATGAGACAATCATCAGCATATAACAGTGCATAATGCGAATTGGGGCCTACCTGTATGCCTTTATTATTTGGATGTTACCTCAGAGCACTAGCCAGGGCTTCTATAACCAGCACAAACAACATTGGAGAGAGGGGACATCCCTGCCTAGTACCCCTGTGCAATTCAAATGGTTCTGAGAGTGTATTATTAGTTAGCAGTCTGGCCATGGGAGAAATATAAAGAGTTTTGACCCAGCCCCTGAACACATCCCCAAAGTTATAGTGCTGCAGCATCATATGGAGAAAGTCCCACTCTACTGAATCGAAGGCCTTCTCAAATCTACCGATATAGCGGCTGCTGGAGTAGGGGCTTTTCCTGCCTTCTGTACAAGGGAGATTAAAGATCTAATGTGATCAGTACTGGCACGGCCCTTCACAAAGCCCACTTGGGAAGTGTGAATCAAACAGGGAAGGACTTTCTCCAACCTAGCTGCCAATACCTTTGCTAGAATTTTGGTATCAGCATTAATCAATGAAATGAGCCTATAGCTTGTAGGCAGGGTGTGGTCTTTGCCTTCTTTCAGAAGGACTGTGATAATCGCCTCCCTAAGGGTGGCGGGGAGAATCCCCTGTACCCGAGCTTTCTGTAACATATCCCTCAGGGGGTGAGATACAATCTCTGGTATGACCTTATAAAAATCAACAGAGAACCCATCTCCCTCTGGGGCTTTCTTAGGGGCCATCTTTTGAATTGCCTCTCTGATTTCTTGTATCTCTATGGGCATCTCTAGTTGTTCTCCCTGGGCATCTGTAAGCCTAGGAAGCTTTGTACCTGCCATAAAATTCTCAAATTTGGACTTGCCTCAGGTAGTGTGGGGGCTATATAAGGTTTTGTAGAAAGACAGCATAAGTTGGTTAATGACCTCTGATTTACTGTATTTTCCCCCTTATTGTCCTGTAATTGGGCTATATGCCGCTTGGCTTGTTGTTTTTTTAGATAGAATGTTAGAAGTTTCCCAACTTTTCCTCCCTGCCCAATATTTATGTTTTAATTCTAATATTTGAAGTTCCGCTTTTCTAGAAGCTAGCATATTCAGTTTCATTCGTAGGGCCAGGAGGTCATGCAGCAGGTCTGGGTTTTGGAGATTAGTGGGATCCTTCTTATACAGGCCTTCTTTCTCTCCCAATGCCCTCTCCAGCTCCCTAGTTTCATTTTCTCTCTGCTTCCTACGGTAGGCAGCATAGCTAGTGATGCGACCTCTGATCGTGGCTTTAAAAGCCTCCCAAATGGCTGCTACAGATGCAGACCCCCGTGGGTTGTCAGAGAAAAAGGTTTTTACCTCCTCCTTAAGCTGCTTTTTAAAGTCTGTCTCCTGCAACAATAATGGGTCTAGCCTCCAACTAACTGACCTGGTAGTGGGGACAAAAGGTCCCATTGCTAATGTCAATGGGGCATGATCTGAGATATACAGGGCGGCTATTGTGACATCCAGTACCTTACTTATAATGTTTGGGGAAGTAAACCAGTAGTCAATCCTACTTGCAACTTGTTTAGCTTCAGAGAAATATGTATAGTCCCTCTCAACTGGGTGGGCTACTCTCCATATGTCTTGCAGTTTATGCAGGGATAGCATATCCTTTAAAGCTCTAATAGATCAGGAGTGTGCATCCAGCTTAGAGTTAGAGCTATCCAGGAGGGAGTCCTTTGTCAGATTAAAATCCCCCCCAGAAGAATGTCCACTTCCTCTGCCGCCATCTCCAATAGCTCTTGTGAGAGTCTGTGAAAGAAATCGTGGGTGTCCTCATTTGAGGTGTAAATGTTAGCTAGTAATATATTTCCTGTGGGGGTACTTACTTTAGCTAAGACCCATCTCCCCCCTTTATCAGCCCTTTGTTCCTACAAAGTCCATTTTAGGTTTTTGTGGCACAATATAGCTACCCCACCTTTAGTTTTATTGGCCAAGACTGTGGACCTCCCAGCCCATCCATTCCCACCTTAGTTTTTGAGCTTCCATATGATTTAGCTTAGTTTTCTGTAAGAAGGCTATCTGAGATCTCAGGAATTTTGAAGGCTATCTGAGATCTCAGGAATTTAAGTCTGGCTAGTACTTCGTTACGTTTAATGGACGAGTTCAGGCCCCTCACATTTTAGGAGGGAGCCGTCACCATATCTTTACCTGTCATGACTTATGTCAGTCAGTAATGCCCTAGGCCCCCTGCCTAATTACAAGGAAACTGAGTAATCTATATACAGGAAGCTTGTCCTTAGAATCAACCCTTAATCCCTTCCCCTCTGTCCCTTGTAATTCTGCAAACCCCACATAAACTGCGGATCAGTCCACATATTGACGCTCTAGTCTCTATAATGACTTTTGTTTTTACCTTTCCATACCATTCTCCTTGTACCACACCTTCTCCTAAGAGGCTCTCCCTATATGACCTGACCGTTACAGGTGGATATAGTCCATGATCAAGAGAGCCCCTCCTGAGCACGGGGCCTGGTAATTTACCAGGAACCGCCAATTTGTCTATCATCAGATAGTGTAACCAACTCTGCTACTTGACCTGAAGTAGGGCCCTGTGAACCCCCGCTAGACTAACATTAAAGGAAACATCAGGTTTTAAAGCAGCAATCATTAAACCTTAAAACTGAGAAACTGATAACATGATAAAACAGTTAAGACACTTCGGATCAGAGATAGTCTCCCTTTATAACCACTAGGGAAGGGAATGCACACTCTCCAGCGGAGTGAGCCTTGAAAGTGCTGTAAAAAAAAAAAACCTTGCGCTATCTCTCTCCTGCTTATAGTAACCAAGAAGCAGCCTTCCGGGCACAATTTATACAGAGGAAAAAAAAAAAGAAAACACAAAAAAAAAAAAGTCTCCTGCCCTTTTTTAAACCTAGCATGGTACAAATCAGTGGCAACCTCAAAGCTCTTAAAATAGTAATAACCCCCAATTTGTGTCACCTAGGTCAGGGAAGGGGAAACCCCGGTCTTGCTCGAGCCACCGCATGGTAAGACCAGATGGGAGCTATCGAGCTCAAAACAGGCTAGCACAGGCATGCTGCCACCCCAGTGTGGGTGGGGTGACGTCTTACCGTAACAGCAACTGGTGAGGGAAACAAGATTTTCACATAACCAAACCTTAATTAGTAATAACCACCTATCAGGGTTCAACAAAACACCATGGCAAGCTTTAGGTCAACTGGCAGAGGAAGCCAGGAAGGCCCCAAATATTGCCTCCACTCCATAACCAGCCATATCACAACATTCCCTGGTCAGGTGCCAAACTATCAGGGAAACACAGACCATGTAAGATTGCTGGTGAGAGGGAGGGATGGGGAGAATAACTCAGCCCCTCCACAGCCATTCGAAGCCCAGCGATCTGGGCAGAAATAAAAAATAGTTAGGACCCCTCAGTCATCTTGGCGGTTGTTGTTTGGCCAACAGCTCCCCATCACATTAGGCCCAGTCTTTACAATGCGGGGCCCAGTCTGTGAGCAGACTCTGGTCCGTAAGATCTTCTGGCGTTGGGCAGTCCAATATCCTTGCTAAATCCAGGGCTTGCAGCACAAGGTCCCCCAAGGGTTTGTATCTATTGGACACCTTAACTGGCATAGCTGCTGAGGAGATCGTGTTGTCATCCGACAGGATTTGTAATCTCTGGTGGCTCCTTGATCTGTTCTTCTTGGCCATAGATTTTTTACTTGGGGTATCTTTTCCAGGCTTCCTCGAGTGACCCCGTTGAACTTTCTGCCAGGCCCCCTCTGGTTCTGTGTCTTTCGGTGCAGTACTGGTTGCAATATCCATGGATATTGGGAAATTCTCCCTGTTCAGTCTATTAGTGCTGCTTGAGGGTTGTGGGGATTTGTTCATGCCCCTGCCTGATATTTGTATGTTTTGCAGAAAGTGCTCCACGTCTCCAGGGTTACTAAACATGTGAAAGACACCATTATACTGGACTCTTAGCTGCGCGGGATATCTAAGAGAGGTGGGAATACCTAATTTGTAAAATTGCCGTTTCACCTCTGCGTTTGCTCTTCTCCGCCTTGCAAGCTCCTGAGACTAGTCTTGGTAAAGCTGGATGCAGCATCCCTGCCATGTCAGTGTTTTTATATCTCTGGCCAGGCGGAGGTAGCGCTCCTTCACCGGATACCGTAGAAATTTGCACAAAATGGGGCGAGGGTGCTCCCCTGGTTTAGGTTTGGGAGCAAGCATGCAGTGAGCTCGCTCAATCTCTGGCGGGGCCTCAAGCTCCCGCCCTAGCATCACTGGCAATGCATCCTCCAGAAAGGTTATCATGTCCCTGCCCTCCATGCCTTCTGGAAAGCCCACAATTCTGATCTTCTGTCTCCAGGCTCTATTTTTCATGTCATCCACTTTAGAGAGTAAGTACTGAATCTGACCATGATGTTCCCTCAGGTACCCGTCATGTTGGGAGATTTGCTCAGCTTGCTGCTTTATGTCCTTTTTGGAGCCCTTCACCTGAAGAGCTAACAGTCGCAGTTCCTCATTTATTTGTGTAGATGACTGCTTTAGTTCTGTAGTGTCTTGCAAAACTTTGCTTAACATTGTTGTCATATTTGTAATGTCTTTAGCAATGCTATCAGAGGTGTTGGAGGAGGCCATTGCTCTCACTGTTGTCTCCGGATTGCTTCCTGTTCACCGTGCGTCAGGGTGAGGAGTCTGAAACTCGGGTGGTTCTTAAATCTCGGCCTGTAGTGAGTGTGAAACGCAGCTGTGCCCGGGTTGTTAGACACGACGTTGACTCGCAATTCTGCTTCCAATTTCAACAAACAATGGCTTATTTAAAAGTTCTGGTATTCCGACATTGAAAGCTTACTTTTCGGAGCGTCGAACTACCAACTGGACATCGCGGATGGGCTGATAGGGGTTCACAGGGTGTCTTCTGCAAAAATTAGTGTGCCACCATGATGGCTGCCATGGTCCACCCCTCCTTACACATATTTAAAGGGAAAGGGGAAATTGTTTAACCAGGAAAGGCACACTAAGCTGAAGCTTGTTTCCAGGTATGAGCTGGGAGCACAAGGAAGTTAATTGACTTGCTCAGGATCACACAGTATGCAAGTGGGAGCTGTGGGATTCAAACCCAGGTCTCCAGGTTTGCAGCTCAGTGCCCTAAACCACAGCACTATACTGCTTCCTATTTAAATTGTTGCAATATATGAAAAAAAAATTCCAACTTCCTTTGTTTCATTTTGCTACACAACTTTTCCAATGAATGCTTAATTAATTTTGAAGATAGTAATAGCAAGTAAGACATTGCAGTGGAAAACAACCAACTGGCCTGTCTAGCCTGCCTGGCCCTACCTATAGTATGATGTGAAAGCTCTGGTGGTCACTTGCTTCCTCTTCCCCAATGCCATCCTCCCTTGCTAGCCTCGCTAGCTCTATATGTCTGTCACACCCTCGATTAAATCTCTCCACTGATCTGCTGCAGACCAGTCCCTCTGGCAGCCAGTTCCACTTATTCACTGCCCTCTTTGTCAAGAAATATTTTCTGATGTCCTTCCTGAATCTCCTTCCTATCTCCCTCCCATCAGTGTCTGAGTTCTCCCCTTGTACCTGTTTCTCCACTCACTGTGTACAGTTCTCTGGTGTCTGCTTTGATTATATCATGAAGAAACTGGAAAGTTTCAATCATGCCCCCACCACCCCTACTACTGCCGTGTTAAACTGTTGGATATCCTCCAGTTGCTTGGGTATGCAGAGAAAGCACAAATTATGTGTTTTGAACATCACAGCCATTACCAATAAAAGAGATTTTGATGTCAAAAATATAGGGTAATGTCTTTATTATCATCAGAGAGATCTTACACTAGCCAAGAAAACTTTTTGAAATATATTAAATGTGATTAAGCTTGAAAGCAATTAATATCTATATTTACCTCTCCTTCATCTTTATTACTGGATTCTATTTGGGCAGAGACATGATATTTATCTCTCTCAGACTTCATCTCATACTTACAAATATGTCCAGGTTGACAGGTCCCATTGACTATGGAGACAGTTGATATTGTAGAGACACCTATTCTGGTAACATCAGCAAACAATAAATAAGTCAGATGGCTCAACTCCCAGGATATATTCACAATTCATTTAAATTTTTGTAAAGCCACCCATAACGTAGAAGGCCCAACTTTTTGTGGCCCTGATGCAACTTCCTCCCAGGCATTTGGAAATCTCTTGAGACAACATAAAATTGATAATGTCAGTTTATTACTGTACATGCTGTATACAGTAGTTGGCATCAGAATGTTCGGTACTTGTAAGTGCTGGCCAGTTCATTTAAATGCACAACTTACTAATATCCTTGTTTGAGCACACTGATTATATCCTTTCAGGCAGTATCATGTCAAAATAGCGAATCAATATCAGCAAGTCAATTACAGTGACTTCAAGACAGCGAATGTCTTTTTAGCGACATGGTTTTCATAGCGAGTGGTTTTGTCAGAGAGGCAGTTCACTGGCTGTTGTGTGCTCAGTAGTGAAATCGACTGCTGTGTACTGAGCCATCAAGCTGCCAGTGTAGCCTAGCAGTTAGAGTCATTGGCTGTGTGTCTGTTACATTTGCCAGACCTGAGTTTGAGGCAGGCTGTTCCAGTATTTTTTTTTAACTGTTTCACTGGGCTTCGTGTCTGCCCCCCACCCCCCCAGTTATGTCATCGCCCCAAAGTTAGAATATGAAATCGCCCCTCCTGACTTTCTCCACCTCCCTGAGTTCGTCCCCTGGAGAATATCCCCTCCTCCAGAGTTTCTCCCCGTCTCTGAGTTAATCTGATGATGATTACATATTTTAAGGGGGGGGGTGGGGGGGCTCTGCCCCCCCCGGAGAAAGTCACTGCAGCACTGTTTTTATGATTTATAACAATCACTGTTATTTGTACTCGCTGTATGTGCATGTGGTATTTCTCAGTCGCATTTTTTGTATTCGCTATTTTTTTTGCACTGTTTTGACATGAAACACTTTCAGGTAGTACAATTTCCTACATTTCCTGCATAAATGGCTCACTCTGGAGAGTTTCTCCTATATTTCATGTATCAGTATTCTGTATGCAATATTATGATAATTAACTTAATGTGAAGTTATAAAACATGTCGCCTGATACCGTAAAAATATACTGTACACTGTCATAATACTTTCTGTTCAAAAATCCCTTCTTATTCTTAACTGTGGTTGTATTCTGTTTTCCAAATTATTTTTTGGTTCACCTATTTTTCCAATCAACATGCACAGGTCAGGAAGCTATGATTCCTGAAGTCGTTGGCCCATAACCCTCTGACTGGGTGTTAATGCCTTGCAAGTTCCTGCTTGTGAGGACATTAATGCAATTATAGTTAAATGCATTTTTTTTTCAAAAGGCATTAAAAAAAACATGAGCTTTACACAGGCATGGGTCATACTGATTTGGGCCGTACCAGGTATATCTAAAAGATTGTCAGCCGATATAGCAGTCAATCAAAGAACCCGCTGGCTGCATGAATTATTAACTTAAGTTATTATCATACTCAAGCAGGTGCCTCTCAAAGCTACAAAGCTTCACTTTCAGTGTAAAGGGATACTGTCACCCCTCATAGGCCTGAGATTGTCATTTGACTAAAAAACATGTTATGATTGCTCATATTCTGTAGAGATTGCTGATGTAACTGGTAGTTTGATTCTGACTCATTTTTTCTTTTTAAAATTAAAAAACAGTCTGCCCACCACCCTGGTGTTCCCACACAAAGACGAGTTTGATTGCATTGTTTTATCAATTTCCACTGCATCTTTCCTGGACTCGGGAACACCCCGAACACAATCTACCCACTCATGATGAGGCTGGAGGAGAGGAGACTATTGCATCATGATCATGAGTGACCACTCTGTTTGAGGGTGTTCCAAATGTTCAGGATATATGGAATAAGAGTAGATCAAGGATTTGAAGCAGAATAAGCTTGGGTATAAGTGTACCATTCCTATGCATTTCAGTAATATTAAGAAATTAAGCAGATCAAATAGCCAACAACTTCAATGAGTTATAGAGAAGTTAAGCAATCATAAAATGTTGTTTTTCAGCTAGAAATAATATAATACAAAAAGAGCTGACAGTGTCCCTTTAATTGAAAGATTAAAAATGTTGGTAATACATATGAACAACTGACATTTGCAGTTACATGTGAATGATATGAAATAGGTATAGTATTTGAATCTTTTTTGTATATTTATATTTATCTGTATGTACAGTATATACAAACACAAATATATAATTGGAATTATCCAAGGATAAGGGAGTAAGTAAGGGAGGTATAAGAAGTACTCTGTATATAACAGAACTCCATCTAGAAGGTTGGCCTTTTTGGTTCTAGTCTAATGGTACTATCCAAATAAAGGAAAGTAATTTATTAACAATGTTCTACAGGTTCACATAGGATCAGCATGGAGATGAGGTACAGCAGGGAAGTAGTCAGTTATGGGGATGGTGAGGCACTGTTTTCCAGGATTATACTCTGGAGGAGGGGGCACTGTTCCATCTGCAAGACCTTTGTGGAGCTCCATGCTCAGCTGGTAGCAGCAAGAGAGAAAATATTGCCACTGTGGCACTGACTTAGCTGGGGTCTAACTCCCACACCCCCCTGCCCCAGAGGCCCACTGGCCCAGGGGAATGGAGGATGGTTTGGGAATGGAGGGGAAGGATGGCAGGGGCAGACATAAGGGGTTTGACTAATCTCACACTATTCAAAGAGTAAACCACTTCACACCCTTGGAAGAGGCTCAGGGTTTTGACTCTGGGGGAACTCTGAGTCAGTTGGGGAAAATGGGCAGGATGACTTGGTGGCACTTGGGAGGGGGATGAGCCAGAGGAAGTCAGCAAGGAGAGTCCAAGTGATGGGAGAGGGAATCAATAATTAGGGGAGTAGAAAGGGTGGTGGACACTGGAGGGAAGGGAAATATAATGGTCATATGTCTTCTTGGTGTATCAGCCAGCCGGGATATAGATAGGATAGGAAGGATGGTGGAGAAGGGGAGGGGGAGGTGGTCCACTTGGGTACCAATGATCTGGGTAAGCAAGCATGTAGTGGCAGTGAAGTGGAACTTTAGGATACTGGAGGACAGAGTAAAGGTGCACTCAGCTTCTCTGGTCTTTTCTATGGTTCTCACTGTGTGCAATAGGAGGAATGGGAATGACTGAGAAAGGAAGGAAGGAAGGAAGGAAGGAAGGAAGGAAGGAAGGAAGGAAGGAAGGAAGGAAGGAAGGAATGGACTTAGGAGTTTAATAGGTGGTTGAAGGGATGGTGTTAGGAGGAGGGGTACCACTTTGTAGGGAACTGTGGGGCTTCTGGGACAGGAGGCTCTTCAAGGGTGATGGCCTTCACCTGACAAGAGAGGGAGTCAGTACTCTAGGGCAGAGGTTTGAAGTCTACACTAGACAGTTAAACTGACCGTGAGGGAAATGGATTCTAGGGGAACCGCTGAGAAGGGAGAGCAGATAGGGAAGCTACCTTGGGCTCCACCTGGACAGGGAACTAGTTGCAGCAAGGTGGGTAACAGTAAGATTGAAGTTGAAATTAGATGAGGGGAAGAGCTTATGTGGGAAGGCTGGTAAAGCCTACTCTCAGAATAAAAAATAAAACATTAAGGAGACTAAGAAAGAATAAGGGAGAAGGAATAGGAAAAAGCAAGAGGGGATCAGGTAAAAGATAGAAAGGGGTTTGTCTTAATTCCAGGAGTCTGGGGAAATAAAATTAGCGAGCTCTCAGCAGTGGTGGCAGACACTGAGATGGATCTAGTAGCCATCACAGGAACTTGTGTCACAAAAAATAAGAATTGGGACCTGACAGTCCCAGGCTAAACCATGTTTAGAAGGGACTGTGGAAAAGATGAAGGAGTCGGTATAGCGCTATATGACAAGGAAGACATAGAAGCAGTGGAGGATGGAAATATCAGGGAAAGTAATAAGGAAATAAATTGCTATGAGTTCAGCTCACGGCATCTTCAGGCAAGAAGCTATGGATGGGGTGATTTGTAAACCTCCAGGACAGGAAGAAGAGAGTTATAAGGAGCTAGGGGCAGAACTCTAAAGGGGAATGACAAAGTGGGTGGTGGGGGGAAAGGGGGGGGATCTAAATCTGCCGGATATTTATTGGGTCTTTCCAGTGGCCAGGCACTTCAGAAGCCAGGCCCTGCTGGATACGTTACAGGACCTCCTGATAGTGCAGCTGGTTAAGGAACCCATTAGGCAGGTTGCCATTCTCAGCGTATTGCTTAACAGCAGAATTGGTAGGAGGCGTGAGGGTAAGGCAGGTACTAGAGTCCAGTGACCATAAATCTACATGGTTAAAGTTGGCCCTTGGGACAAGTAAAACTTCATCAAAGGCTGAATTCCTAGATTTCAGAAGGACAGACTTCAGCTAGATGAGGGAGCTAGACGGGACAAGTTAGTCAGAGGGAGGAAAGATGGTAGCCAGTCAAAATAGCCAATACAAAATAGCGAAAGTCAAAATAGCGAATGTCAAAATAGAGAATAACACAAAGTAGTGACTTGTATTTACATTGCTCTGAATATGTCATTCTCTCCACCATTAATGAGCGGTGTGGTGTTAGAATATTTAAAATGGGGGTGGGGGGGCCCTTGCATATGTCACAAGTGATCATGCCAAGAACAATTATTGAGAGAACTGGTAGTAGTACCTGTTATGTGCTTTGGCATTTGCTATTTTGACGTTCGCTATTTTGTATTCGCTATTTTGACATGGAACCAGGAAAGACTGGGGACAATCAAGAGGGCAGTTCTGGAGGCAACAAAATATAGCATGAGAATGGTAAACATACAAAACAGGTACAAGAGACCATATGGTTCTCTGGAAAAGTCAAGGAAACAGTGAGAGCCAAAAAGAAGGCCTTCACCAGGTACAAGGAGAAAACATGGGAGTAAGAATGGGGACAGTACCAAATGAAAACAAAGGAAACTAAGAGGTAGGGTACTTGAGGAAAATGGGCAGAAAGCAGTTATTCTTAAGGACTACTTCTGCTCCATATTCAAAAAGGAACCAATACTCCAAAAACAAAATCAGTCACAAAGGAAGAAAGAGGGCCTGTGCCAGAGAGTGGCATTGAAGCAGTTGTAAGGGTGATCCCTGAGATGAGGCAGTAAGTATTTACCGGTGAGAGGGTTTGAAAAGGGCTAGCAGCCTCAAAAGATAGATATGGCCCTGGGGCCAGATCGGATGCATCCAAGGGTGCTCAAGGAATTGGCAGTGGACCTAAATGAACCACTGATAGGCATTTTTAATAGCTCAATTCAGGCAGCGTTAGTTACAAAAGACTGGAGGGTAGTGGCTGTAGTCCTGTTCATGGGGGGGGGGATGGCAAGGAGCAACCAGGTGACTAGTCAAAGAGAACCTCACCCTCACCCTCACCCCTCTGATCTTTTTGTCTGCATTTCTTTTTAAGCTGCTTTTTGTTTATTTTTTTGTATTATATATTTATTAATTTTTGCAAGTCAATTAACTTACACCACAATACACATATTGAAGGAGTAACATCCATATTATACAAAGTCAGTTATATATGTTACACAGACAGAACAGTTTACCCCTTCTTATTTGTTACATCAAGGGGGGATATCTCAAAATCAGTTATACATAATACAACACCACCAGCATACAGCCTAATAGGAAAGCTTAAGGGAGCACCATCCTGTGCTCATAATATATCCCCAAAATACAATTAGAGCCCCATGATACACAAGCCCCATTTGCTATCCAAATCCTTTCTCTAATAATATATAAAATAGGCATCAACATTGGTTCATATAACAGGTCTCAGATAAAGAAGCCCCTATAAGGATTATACAAAACACATTAGGTAAGAGCCCCAAAGTAAGTTATCAGTCTCAAAATATCTACTTTAATTTTTCCCCCAAAAAAGAGAATATGCCATCATTTCAAGCATTTGGCCCCAGGACAGAATAAAGTTCACATAATCAGTCCGGTGAGAATACTATCCATATAGTCCCCATGAGGCCAGAGGCCCACTACTACCACTGAGCCCATCTTATACAAAGTTTAAGAGAAAACCTTCAGTCCTCCTCCGATGAGGCGTCCACATTATCAGCCGGTTCCTCTGGGTTCATTTCCATTAGGTGCAATATTTTCTCTACATCCTTGTGGTCATTGAAGGAGTAAATTTGTCCCTTCCATGACAGCTGCAGTCACGTTGGATATAACAACTGATGCTCCACCTGCAGAAGCCGCAGCCTACCCTGGACACCATCGAACGTCTTTTGTTTTTGCCTGGTACTGTAAGCAAGGTTGGGGTAAAGGCTGATCTTAGCCTGGCCATATTTAAGTACTCTCTTTCTCTGGATGATCTGCAAGGCCCTATCCCTATTTTCCACTCCTCGGCATACCACCATTACAGTTCTCGGGGTTGAGGTATCCGACGATAGCCTTCTAGGGTTGATACGGTATGCCCTCTCGATTGCTGTTAGGGGAAGGTCCTCTTCATCAAGTCCCAACATTGCTGCGAGATAGTTTTAATAAATTCCAAGCAGTCCTCCCCCTCAGCTTTCTCAGGTAGTCCCAACAGATGAAAATTCTTCTCCCTGGCTTGATTTTCAAGGAGATCCAGTTGCCAACGTAGTAGGCCATTTTATTTCAAGACTTGACACAGATTAGTGACACTTGTCACGATGGTGATTGCCAGCACTGACAGATCCCGCCTATATGCCTGTATAATTCCTACCTGTCGCCATTCAATCAAACATATACGAAATGCATTTGTTATTTAGCCATTATGACAGGTCCTTTTACAGGCTTTGGATATTATTGGGTATTTATATTTACATCACTGATTTTAAAATATGTCACTTAAGTATGATGTCACTTTAAGCATTTGTATAAAAGGAGGCTCTCTTTAACAGTGACTCTACCCCCCCATGAAGAGTCAAAGTGACTTAAAGTGCTGGGGTTTTGTCCACTTCTCCTAATAGTTTATAGCATCCAGCTCCTGTGGCATGCGCTGATTTTGTTTTTGGATTATCAGTTGCCAAGTACAGCTGCACCTGTCAATGTGTAGCATGTGGTACTTGTGTTTACAAAGACCTTGTGAACTACTTGAAGGGCAGTGGACTCCGGGACAGTAAACAGCAAGAGTTTGTGGCAGGGAGGTCTTGTCAGGCCAGTTTTATAGTATTCTTTGACTGGGTAGTAAGGGTAGTGGATAAGGGAAAATCTGTGGATTTACTCTGCTTTGCTTTCAGCATGGCATTAGACTTGGTGACTCACAGAAGGTTGCTGAAGAAGTTAGAGGATCTGGGTGCAGAGAAGGATACAGTTAAATGAGGGGAGAAACTGGTTTTAAGAGAGACAGCAGAGGTTTGTCATTAATGGAGTCAAATCAGAAGAGAGGGAGGTCACCATTGGGCTTCCACAAGGATCAGCCCTGGGTCCATTCCTTTTCAATATGTTCATTGGCAACATGGGAGAAGGAATCCAGGGCAAGATGTGACTATTTGCAGACAACACTAAGCTCTGTGGCATGACAGACAACGAGGAGGAGGTTAGGGAAATTCAGAGAGATTTGCAAATGCAAGAGAGGTGCTCAAATATTTGGCAGTTGAAATTCAATGCCAAAAAGTGCCAGGTGATGCACATGGGGAACAAGAACCCCAGGACAAAGTACTGGATGGGGGAGGAGTAAAATTGGGCACACCTCTGAAGAAAGAGACCTAGCAGTCATCATCAGTGCCTCCCTTAAACAATCAAACCAGTGTAACAAGGCCTACAGTAAAGCAAATAGGGTGCGGTGGTGCATAGGAAGGGGTATTGACAGCAGAAGGAAGGAGGTATTATTACCTCTCTATAGATGACTGGTGAGACACCACCTGGAGTACTCTGCCCAGTTATGGAGTCATCACCTAAGGAAAGATAAGTACAGGCTGGAGACAGTGCAACACAGGGTGACTAAAATGATTCAGGGCCAGCAGGGCAGATGTCAAGGCACTGGACATGTGCTTGATGGAGGCCAGACGTGAGAGGGGAGATATGCTAGAGACCTTCAATTTCATGAAAGGAATGAACAAAGTAAACTGCAAGGAACTAGTTATCATTATAACATGGGAAAATAAATAGCAAACTGTCATTGGATAAAACATGTCACATGTACATTCATTAATCCCTGTTACACGTACGCTGAGGGTGATCAGTCTCTTAGGCAGATCACCACTCCAGCTGTAACACAGGGTCGGAACTTTTTGAAAGTAACATTAACTCCCTCTGCCGTTTTGTAGATCAAGAAATCTGTGTGTCTGTGTAAACACAGAGAGGTAGAGCAGCAACTCTATATGACAGAGACAGATGTAATTCCAACCCACCTGCCCCGGCGATCTCAGGTGTTCTCCTCGAAAGCACTGTATCTCACTTGTTATTTTTTATCTCCCCACACATAGGCAGACAGAGCACTTAGAGACAGGCAATTAATTTTGCAGCAACCCGCTGCGACAATGACAAGCGTTCTCAGTAAAATCAGTGTCTGTGAATACAGTATTATGTTTGTCTCTGTCCACACATACACAGAGATAGTACTGATTGTGAAATAGTGACAGAAATGACAGAATCATTCCTCATCCACCCGGCCCGGTGATCTCAGGTGTTCCCCCCTAAAGCAGTGTTTCTAACCAGGTATTTTGTATGCCCTCACAGAAAAGCAGACAGAGAAGTTTGAGACAGACAATTCATTTTGCAGCAACCCACCACAGCGATGTCAAGTCTTCTCAGTAAAATCACTGTGTCTGAAGTACTATGTTTCTCTCTTTCCACACATACACAGAGACAGTACCAACTGTAAAATGGTGACAGAAATAGTTCAGCTGTTATCCCGATCTCAACTATGTAATTTTGCATACATTTTCAGGCAAGGAACCATGTCCTTAATTCCTATTTCAGGAGGTTATGTTTAAGAACAGCACAGCCATCCGATGGCAGATCTGTTCGTCTACATTCTGAATCTGCATTCGTTCACATTGGCAAGTAATGCACAGTTATAATTTTCAGCACCTTCTATTACTGCAGACCTTGTAATTTTTATTTTGTTATGTTAAAATAGTAGTAAATAATTAATAGCCATGTTTAAATGTAACCCAAAGTTACCAGTTCACTGAAGTGGCAGTAGCCCGAAGGTAGCAGAGATATGAGTTTAAATATAAAACATATTTTAGTTTTGAAACATGTGCATGACTAATTATTGCAGATAAAATAAAACACACACCATAATTACACCAAAAGACAGCAATAAAACCACAGAGTCCACTTTATACACAGTACTACTTTATTCAGGGGCAGGATACATTCATCCACAACAGCATCTCAACAGTCCTTTAGCACATACTGTAATATTTGTGACAGTTGATTAATCCCACGTTATAAGCGCAATAACCCACTCCAGGCTGTGTGGTTACTGGGGATTAATCAACACCCCGGGTGATGTGAGGACACTCAGGCTGCACCCTTGTGCCTCACAATGCACCCAGGGTGTTGATTAATCCCCAGTAACCACACACCCTGTCGTGGGTTATTGCTTACTTAAATAGTAGTTCAAGCACACAGAGGCATGAGTGGAGACTGATGGTGGGAGGTTCAATAGAGGAAGTGTGAAAGTTTTATTTTATAGAAAGGCTGGTGGAGCTGTGGAACAATTTACCAGGTGTTGTGGTGAGCACCAAAACTATCAATGGTTTCCAACATGGCTGGGACAGAGTGAAGGGTTTAGTGTTTTTTCAGGGTGGTAGCAGTAGAGCTGGGAGCATAGGGTAGACAGTTGGGTTAGAACCCTGTATGGACAATAGGTCCCAGGTTTCTTAGGTTTTATGGGCAGAGTAGATGAACCAGTGGCATTTTCTTTCATCATAGTCTATGTTTCTAGCAACACCACAATGGCATTTATGACTTTGGAGCATCACCATTAGCAAAGTTTACGCTCCCATTACTCTGTTTCATCCCATCTATGTTTTATTTTCTTCATTTGGACCACTCATTTTCCACTATCCCTCAGGGTGTGACTAATCTCTGCCCAAATCTTTGTCTGTTGAAAGAAAGAAAGCCTGCACTCCCCGTACAGTGAATCGAGATATCTGGTGACCTCAGTCACCAATATGCTGGTCTCCTCTGAGGAGAAAGGTGAGTCAGCTCCCATTGTGCTCTGAAGCTCCTGTGTCATCCCACAAGAAGATCCTCCTCAACAATCTTACTAATTTACAAACCCTGTGCCCAATTTTGTATCGGGTAGGGTCCAGGTGGAAAAGTCCCATGGCTTCTGACAATCCTAGCCATGCAACAAACAGAGGGTGTATCTGGACAGGTTGCCGCACGCCTGCAGCAATGTTAAAAAGCATTCCCTTGTGGTCTAGCAGCCCCCCCCAGACCTGATCCCTGTTATGAAATATGAAATCTTCCCTGGCAGTCTAGCACCCCCAGAAGCCCCGATCACTGTTATGAAATATTAAATGATCCCTGGCAGTCTAGCTGCCCCCCCAAACCCTGATCCCCTGTTATGATTAATTAAATAATCTCTGGTGGTCTAGCACCCCCAGCCTGGATCCCACATTATGATTAATTAAATATTCCCTGGTGGTTTAGCAGCCCCACCAAGCCCCAATCCCCCATTATAATTAATTAACTAATCCCTGGTGGTCTAGCCCCACCATATTACCATTAGGAAATATTAATACATCCCTGCTGGTCTAGCAGACCCCCACACCAGCAGGCAGTGCACACCACCCTTCTCCCCCCATCCCAACACTGAGCTGCTGACTGGCACAGCCCACCACTCACCACCACAGCCAGCAACTGACTGAGCTCTAAATTAGCACATACTGTATACTGTATGCACTCAGTGATTGACAGTCCGCTGAGCAGTCAATCAGTGAGTGAATACTGAATACAGTAGGCGCTCATTGATAGTTCAAGCGGTGGCTGCCTGTGGTGGTGGGCATTGGGCTATGCCAGTCACTGGCTCAGTTTCAGAATGAGGGAGCAGGGTAGTGGGGGACTGCTTACCAGGGTGGGGGTCCACTAGACCACCAGGGATTGTCAATATTTCATAACAGGGATTGTGGCTTGGTGGGGCGCTAGATCATCAGGGATTAGTTAATTAATCAATCATAATGGGGTTCAAGGCTGAGGAGGGTGGTCTGCTAGATCACCCGGGACTATTTAATTAATCATAATGGGGGATTGGGGCTTGGGGGTTGCTAAACTACCAGGAACTTAGTTGACTAATAGGGGGATCAGGGCTGTGGATGGGGGACAGCAGCACATTAATAATAATAAGCTTTATGTTTCTGCGCCTTTCTTAAAATCAAGGCGCATTACAATAAAATGCAAGATAAAAACATAATAAAACAGATTAAAAACCAAATTAAATACAGAGCATTAATTGGCATCCAAATTACCTCCAAATTCCTTAATCCATAAAAAAGATTTTAGGCCCTTTTTAAAACCCTCCACCATCATGCACTTTCTAATCCAACATGGTAGAGAATTCCAGAGGGTCGGCACCACGAATATAAAAGCTCGGGCGCCGGAAGATTTTAAAGCTACCCTCGGGACCTCTAGCAACCCCTCGTTGGCTGAGCAGAGTGGTCGCGTCGGTAGGTAAGGCACCAGAAGATCTTTCGGGTAATCAGGGCCCAAACTGTGTAGGGCTTTATATGTCAGTAATCCGACTTTAAAGGTGATCCGCCACTGAACCGGCAGCCAGTGCAGATCCCGGAGCACCGGTGTAATATGAGAGGAACGTGAAGTCCCCATTAACAACCAGGCTACTGAGTTCTGCACTAGCTGCAAGCAGCGGATATCAACCCCAGGAAGTCCAAAGTAGAGGGAGTTGCAGTAGTCCAAACGCGAGGTCACAAAGGTATGGATCAGCATGGGTAGGACGCCGGATGGAACAAGGTGCTTGATCCTGGTGATGTTCCTAAGATGGTAAAAGGATACCTTAACAACTGCCGACACTTGCGCACGCAATGTCAGCTGATCGTCAAGGATCACCCCTAGGTCCGCACCCATTCAGAGGTCGGGAGCTCCACATCCCCCAGGAATAAACCAGAGGTTTGAAGTGCCCCCAACCCCTCAATCTGGTGGCCGGGATCCACAACCATCACCTCCATCTTCCCAGAATTCAACTTCAACCAGCTGGGCATCATCCAATCCTGGATCTTGCTGAGACAGTTGTTAAACACTGAAAGTGCTCTATTCTGGTCAGGTGCAAAAGACAGATAGAGCTGGGTATCATCGGCATAACAATGAAACTCCAGCCTATATCATCTTACAATGTCTCCAAGGGGAAGCATATACACCGCAAACAACATGGGGGACAGCACAGAGCCCTGAGGCACCCCACAGGTCAGAGTGGTAGGATCAGAGGAAAATATCCCCGATACCACCCTCTGAGTTCTACCTGTGAGGAAGAAGGTAAACCATCTGTGCACCAAACCTGACAACCCACAGATGCATCTCAGGTGCTCGAGCAACACCCCATGGTCTACGGTGTCAAATGCTGCTGACAAATCCAGAAGGACCAAAATGGACCGTTTTTTCTGGTCTCTCGCCATTAGGAGATTATTGAGGACCCGAACCAGTGCAGTCTCAGTGCTGTGCCTCTTTCAAAAACCTGATTGAAGAGGATCGTAGATGTTATGGATGGCTAAATGGTTGTCCAACTGGGCTGCCACCACTTTCTCGATTACCTTCCCAACAAAGGGGAGGTTCGAGATGGGTCTGTAGTTTGCTAGGGAGTCGGGGTCCAAGGATGCCTTTTTCAACACTGGTGTCACCACCGCTTCCTTCAGGGAGTGGGGATATTCACTACAGTCTAGGGAGCACCAGACTATCCTAGCTAGAACCAGGAAGATAACCTCCCCACAGCCCATGATCAGGCCAGTGGGACCCGGGTCTAAACTACAGCTTGTGGTATGCATACCCTGAAGGAACTCCAGGCGAACGGTGTGCTTGTGACCGTGGGCTGGACCGCCACAACTCCCATGGAGGGTGCGGCGCAAATCTCGGCCCTGATGTCGGCCACCTTATCTGCAAAGAATCGAGCAAGCTCCACACACTGCATCTGTGAAAAGGCTCGATGGACCTGCAGACAGGCTGAGTTGCACAGCCTGTCTACGGTTCGAAAGAGCTGGGCTGGTCGATTCTGAGCAGCAGCAATTTCTCCGGACAGGAGCACTGCCTTCCTATGAGTGATTGCTGACTGATAGAGTTTATAATTTTCTAGGAGTCTAAGATGGTCGGCATCTAAGCTGGATTTCTGCCAGCATCTCTCCAACCTGCAACCTAATCACTGCAACTCCCTCAGATCCCGATCAAACCAGGGGGATCGAGGGCGAAAGGAGAGAGGCCGCACATGGGTGGGAGCAATTAAAACCAAAGCAGAGGTGACAGCCTTATTATAGGGTTGCACCATCGCTTCAGGACTTGAGCTCAACCCAGGAAATTCTGATAGGTCAAGAACCGCAGTTAGACCATTGGGAGTAACATCCCGTAAAGGGCAGTACTTGACCATCTCCACTGGGATAGGCCTACACAGGGGGGTACAAAAATTGAACCTCACAGTGTGGTGGTCAGACCATCTGACTGGTTCCACCCCCACATCGGAAGCCTCCAACCCCAGCAGGAAGACCAGATCCAGCGAATGGCCATGTTTATGAGTGGCAGAGGTAAACACCTGTGAGAGGCCCAATGAACACATCAATTGGAGGAAGTGCTGACCAAATTGCGAGATTTCGTCATCGATCCAGGCATTAAAATCACCCAGCACCATCGACCTGGGCGATTCAAATACCAGGTCAACGACGAAGTCCGCCACTTCCTTTAGAAATAGTTTCTCATCACCGGGTGGACGATAGACGAGCACTATTCTATAGCCCCCACCTGCCACTACGACACATTCAAAGGATCTAGTCTCCTCCACTGGAACACTAGCAAGGTCCAATTTGGTCTTGAAACAGACCACAACCCCCCCACCCCTGCGATCCAATCTTGGGTGGTGTATCACCGAATACCCAGCCGGAACTGCTGCCTCAAGTACTGGGGCAGCATTACTATCCAGCCAAGTTTCGGTGATGCAAGTCAGGTCCGCTGTGCCTACCAAGTCTGCTACAATGGCAGTCTTGTTCACAATGGACCTGGCATTGCACAACACCGCCCGAGTTGGATAGGACTCCTGGGAAGCCCTGACCACCTGCCCACCATTTACAAAAGTGGTGCCCCTGGGGAAGGGGACCAAACAGGAAGGTCCATGTTCAGCACTCCATTTCGCCCCAGAGCGTCTTCTGGACTTAACCACTCGGACGCGAGCACCCCCCTCATCCATCGCCCTCTGTTCATGCCCCCTGCCCCTCCAAAACCCCCCATGAGCAATTCCCAAAGCCCTACAGCATTGGCAAATGGGGAAAAGCAAAGGGAGGGCAAAGAAAGGATGGAGGGCATGAAGAGCGGCGGATGAATAGTGCATGACGGGGGGTGGTGGAATAACAATATCTAACGTCATCCACAGACATCAGGCCAGTAACAATAATCTCTAAACTCCCTATAAACTCCCTATAAAAAATAAAATAAAATGCTAAAAACTAGAAAACGCAAATCTACTTGACATAAATTAGACTATACAATAAAAATGCCTAAATAAACATACAATAACAACAATAATTAATTAACAATAATAACCAGTTCAAATGAATTTTAAAAAGTCATTTTGAAACAGTGGAGCTCCCACCTTCCACTGCAAAAGATGTCCAGATATAGGACCACAGACTCTCACTCCATGATTCCAATAACCAGGAAAGCAAAAGTTAAAATTAAAACAAAAACCCAAAAAGGCCATTGCTGCAAATTGCTTAACTCTTCCAGAGGGCAAATTTCTAAGTACCAGTAGACCAGCCCTGACTGGTCTAACAGTACTTAGAAATTTGCCCTCTGAGAGAGTCTTGAGAATCCTGATTTAGGGGCTTTGGAATCATGCATCTGCCACAAATCCTTAGCACCATTCTGCAGCCCATTTTGTGGTGCACGGGTGGTGCAAGCTCCGTTTGGTACAGGCAGCTTGCAGTTGATGAAGATTGCCTTTGAAAATTAATTCTGGTGCATTTTTTGGTTGAAGGGGCACTTTGCGCCATTCTTTGTGATGCAAGGCCCCTGCACCATGCTGGAAGCTTTGAGACTCAGGCCCATGGAGTATACCTACTAACATGATGGACTGAAACAGCCAAAGGGGTCTGTTTATGGCGTACCATGTTTATAGATACATAGATGGGAAAAGGCAGAAAAAGTCTATGAGGCCGTTGAGTGTGCCCTGTCATTCAATGTTTTTTTATGCTGTCATTTCAAAGTAAGAATGTGCAAAATTTAAATTTATGCTGGTGGACTTTAGGTGGAACAACAATTCCGAGTCAGTGAAATCTCACAAAATGTCTACAAATATTTTGTGGAATTTCACCAAAATTACATTTTCTGAATGTCTATCTAAGTTTGAAACTACTCATTCAGATTTCACTGAATGTGGCACATCTGCATGTCCATATGTCATATACATTTGTGCCAAGTTTCAGATTTCTGTACTTAAAGAGGGCTGAGGTATAACTAGTCAAACATTCAGAACATTTGAAGTTAAGTGCTGAAAAGATGTAAACTGTAAAATAAAAAAGCCCCCCATCTTTAAAACTGGAGAATGCAATGTAACTAAGTTTGGCAGGTCCATGTTATAATCAGCCAAGAACTGCAAAATAATATCAGTACTTAAAGTCGAATTTCATGTGCCCTTCTGAGAATTGTGGATTTTTTTGATGACGCTTCAGCTCCATTTAAAATCACACTGGGCTCAATTTTCAAAGGTTGGGACTGGTGAAAGGGGGCTTGCATTAAGGAGAAATGGCGCAAGGGCTCCTTGTACAGCACCTTGTGCCAGTCCTGATTTTCCAGTGGAGCCAGTGACATGCAGGGGAGCTTGGCAGAAGACTCCAGAAGGAAGGACTGCTGTGTGACTGGACTTTTCTACTGGGACTAAAGAAGTAGAACTCTTGTACTTGGACCTTTAATTTAGGGTAAAAAAAAAACAAACTAACAAGCAAAACAAAAAAAAAGTGTGTGTTTGTCTGAGTTAATTGAACTGAATGGTTATCTGAACAGTTATCTAGGTGTAAATCTCAGGTGATTGAAAGGACTTGATAGCTGTGCAGTTTGAATTACTTGTAGAAAGATCTAGTAAGTAGGGGGAGTGGCTTAGCTAGAAGGAAGCTAAATTTAAAGACTGCCTTAGAAACATTCTGCTAGTAGCTTGGCAGAAGACTCCAGGAGGAAGGACTGCTGTGTGACTGGATTTCTCTACTGGGACTATATTGCCCTCCTTCCCACCCACAGCTAGTTCTACTTTTATAGGCACAAGATTTGACTGAAAACAGGAACTTCCTGTTTGGGAGCAGGAAGTGAGTGATCACAGAGCCACCAAAGAACCACCATCCTAGAAGGGCAAGAGTAGCTCACCGGCCCCCTCTAGCTGCTGGAGGTCTGCCTCTGAGCAAGTAAGGGGTCTACTGAGAAATATAGGATATTCTTGTCTCAGAACAGGACAATCAGGAGCTTAAAGTGCACACAGGCAGAAAGTAAGTAGACAGAGAAGAGAGAAAAAAAATCAGAGGAAAGAGTAAGGATTCCAAACAGTTAAGAGGCCAGAAATAAGACATGATGGGAGTGGTGCAGTGCAGTGGCTGTGGAGCAACAGTCTTCCGAGAGACATTCTGGAGGATGCAGTGTTGTCCCATCTGCAGGCACCTCTCTGGGCTGAGGGAGGAGGTTGCTTATCTCCAGGCTGAGTTGGCCAGGATTTGTGGGACCTCCTCTTCCATCCAGGGACCACCAGTGCCACTGCCGTTGCTTCAGAGGTTGCCAAGAAAGAGGAGCGGTTGGATGACAGTGGGCTCAGGGAGGGTGAGGGTGGTGGAACAGAGGTGCATCCCTCCAGTTGTACCTCTCCACAATTCCTATGCCAATCTGGCAAAGTGTGGTTCCTCTATGGAGGCACCCACAGTGGAGACCAAGGAGGATGCTGGGAACCTTCAGAGAGAAGACTCACAGGAGGGTGGCATGGGACCCCACAGGGGAAGGAAACAACTCCTGGTGGGGGACTCCATTGTTAGGAAGGTAGAACTGGGGGAGGAAGGGGAAAGGGAGATAAGGTGCCTGCCTGGCACCATGGCTTGGAGGGACAGGGAGCGAATCCTCATGATTGCCAGAGCAGTTGCACAGGGGAAGGAGCTGGATGTCATTGTCCACCTAGGGACAAATGACCTGGCTAAGAAAGGGATTAGAGAAGTGCAGGAAGAGTTTGTGGAATTGGGGAGGGGCCTTAGACAAGTGGCACGCACGGTAACCTTCTCAGAGGTGCTGCCCTTCAATGGCGTAGGAGAGGCTAGGGTGTTCCACACCATGGGATTCAATCAGTGGTTGAAAAACTGGTGTGGAGCTCAGGGATTTGGCTTCACTGGGGACTGGGGGTCCACCTGGAGTGATGCAAGCCTATACTGGCATGATGGGCTGCATCTGTCCAGGAGGGGAACCAGGATCCTAGGTGATAGGTTTAAATGCTTCATTGGCAAGCATTTAAACTAGCCAAGGGGGGAGGCACTGGAAAGGAGCAGGGAAATCCTAGCCCTCCCAAAAAATCATGGTAGTAAGTGCGGTAAACACCAACATAGAGGTGTCGATAGGGAGAAGGGCAGGGGTAAATGGAGAAAGTGACAAAGGCAAGAAGGACAGGGATGGGGCCAAAAGGAGTAAGGCCATCAGGAAATGGAGGGTAATGAGTACCAATGCCCATAGTCTGGGCAACAAGCTCCCTGAGCTGATGGCCTTGATGGAAGAAGGATGCCTGGATATCATAGCAGTCACAGAAACATGGTACACAGCGAACCATGACTGGGATGTTAGCATACCAAGGTACATAACCTACAGGATAGACAGGCAGGGAAGAAGAGGGGTAGGAGTAGCTCTCTATGTAAAGGAAGGAATAAAAGCAACTGAACAAAAGAGTAAACAGGGAGGAGAGGAGGCACTGTGGGTCACCTTGGAGACTGGAAAGGGCACCACAATCCGCACAGGGGTTGTGTACAGACCCCCATGTCAGGGGGAAGGAATGGACAAGGATATGATAGAAGGCATTCTTAGGATAGCAGAGAAAGGGGAGATAGTGTTGATGGCAGACCTGAATATGCCAGATGTTAACTGGAGCACATTTGCTGCAGCTTCATCCAAGAGCAGGGCCATTCTCGATGCCCTACAGGTGGCAGGCCTCAGACAGCTAGTTTTGGAACCCACTCGTGAGGGAGCAATCTTAGACCTCATACTCTCAAATGGGGGCAGTGAGAAAATCTCAGATCTAGAAGTGGGTTGCCATCTGGGAACAAGTGACCATCAAACAGGGTGGTTCACGTTAAACTCAGCGACAGAGTCAAGCCATACAAAAGTGAGGGTACTGGACTTCAGGAGGGCTGGCTTTGGCAAGATGGGAGAGTGCCTCAGAAAAGCACTAGCAAACAGGCTAGAAGGAGGGGTGGAGCAACAATGGGGAATCATCAAAACTGCCATCACAGAGGCAACAAGCCTTTGTGTGAAGCAAATAAACAAATCAAAATGAAAGAAAAAGCCACTATGGTTCTCAAAAGAGGTGGCTAGGAAAGTCAGGGAGAAAAAGATAGCATTCCGGAAGTATAAGGAAACACAGAAGGAGCAGGACAGAGAGCTGTACCAGTTAAGGCAGAAGGAAGCAGGGAAGGAAGTCAGAAAAGCAAAGGCCCAAACTGAGGGAAGATAGCCAACTCGGTTAAGAAGGGGGATAAAACCTTTTATAGGTACATCAGAGAGCGTAGAAAGACAAAGGGAGGGATAGTGAGGCTGAATAGAATGAACAGTGGTTGGCAGAGGGGGACAGTGAAAAAGCAGGGATGCTGAATGAATATTTCTGCCCAGTATTCACAAAAGAGGAGGGGGAAGTGCCTAATCCAATTAACAGAAGCACTCTTGATAGGGGGGTCGATCCCAGTCCTTTCGTAGAAGAAAGGGTTCTGCAAGAACTCCTAAAAATGAAGGTGGACAAAGCAATGGGGCCTGATGGAATTCACCCCAGAATTCTAAAAGAATTAAGGGGAACTAGTGAAACCACTGGCTACTCTTTTAATAAATCATGGAGGATGGTGTGGTACCCGAGGACTGGAGGAAGGCAGATGTGATTCCCCTTCACAAGCACGTGGGACCAAGACAGAGGCAGGAAACTACAGACCTGTCAGTTTGACCTCTGTGGTAGGGAAAGTGATGGAGTCACTTCTGAAGAAAAGAATTGTTGAGTACCTAGAGGCCAGTGGGGCACAGGACCCAAGGCAGCATGGGTTCACAGCGGGAAGGTCATATCAGATGAATCTAATAGATTTCTTTGACTGGGTGACCAAAGTAGTAGACCAGGGAGGGGCTTTGGACATGGCCTACCTAGACTTTAGCAAGGCATTTGGCACAGTCCCACACAAAAGATCAATAGTCAAATGAACTAGCCTGGAAGTGGGTCCCAGGGTGGTAGCCTGGGTAAAACATTGGCTGGACAACAGGACACAGAAGTTAATTGTAAATGGAGTCCACTCTGAAGAAAGAGGGGTTACTAGTGGGGTACTGCAGGGTTCAGTACTGGGTCAAGTACTTTTTAATGTCTTTATAAGTGACATTGCAGAGGGACTGGAAGGAAAAGTATGCCTCCTTGCAGATGACACAAAGATCTGCAACAGGGATGATACACAAGGAGGCGTGGAAAGGATGAGAAGGGACTTGGCAAGGTTGGAGGAATGGTCAGAAGTATGGCAGCTAGGATTCAATGCAAAGAAGTGCAAAATAATGCACCTGGGAAACAAGAACCCAGAGGAAGATTACACAATGTGGGGGGAGGTATTAACAACAAGAAAAAAGGAAAGGGTCCTGGGGGTAATCATATCAGATGACCTTAAGGTTAGCAAGCAATTTGAGATGGCAGTAGGGAGGGCTGGGGGTATACTGGGATGTATAGGGAGAGGCATCACCAGCAGAAAACAGGAAGTTGTTATCCCTCTGTACAGACAGTTGGTGAGACCCCATCTGGAGTACTGCGTCCAGTTCTGGAGACCCCATCTCTGCAAGGACATAGACAGGCTAGAGGCAGTCCAGAGGAGGGCAACTAAAATGGTGCAGGGTCTGCAAGAGAAACCATACGAGGAGAGACTAAAGGAGCCTAATATGTATACCCTTGAGGAAAGAAGGAAAAGGGGGGACATGATAGAAACTTTTAAGTACCTCAGTGGAATAAACAAAGTCCAAGAGGGTAGCATCTTTTGGAAAAAGAGATGTGCAAGAACAAGGGGACACAATTTAAAGATAGAGGGGGGACGGTTCAGGGGCAATATGAGGAAGTATATTTTCAAAGAGAGGGTAGTGGATGCATGGAACAGCCTTCCTGAGGAGGCTGTGGGGTCTAAAACTGTGAGAGAATTCAAGAATGCATGGGACAGACATAAGGCAATTCTTGTGGGGGGTAGGAAGAAATAGGCTGTTGACTAACTAGGATCTGCGGCCTATCCTGTAGGTAGGGAAATGGGCCAACTAGATGGGCCAAGCGGTCTTTATCTGCCGTCAAAGTCTATGTTTCTATGACCTCTTTCGCGAACCGGGCTTGCACTGTTCATGCAATGGCCACACCAGTGTATCACAGTGGAAGGAGCTTGCACCAGGGCAGTCCTGCAATATTGCCATATTGGGATTTTGCAAGCCCTCCCCCCAAGAACATATGGACTTGGCAGTTTGACCAACCCATAGCTGGTCTGACAGCCCATGCACCAGCCATGGCACTGATCCAGCATGGGAGTTGAGCCCTTCTGCCACCAAAGACAGCACAAAAGAGGCACCCACCATACTGCCACAAGATGTAGGCACAGTTTTGGACCACTGCAGGTCCAAGACAGGTGCCCCCACTACCTGAGGTCAAACCAGGCATTCCCAGGCTACCAGGGCAGGGTGAAAAGTTGCTCCCTTTGGCGCCTCCCATATGCTATGCCTGCGCCTCGGCATGGCTGTCCTGCCATGGCTATCAGCCATGCACCGCTCCCCCTCAATATCCCAGCCATACTCCAGCCTTGCCCTGCTATCCCAATGGCCATCCAGCACATCCCTATCCTGATGGTGTGCCCCTCAGGCATGGGCCATGACTTTCAATGTCTGCTACCCCCACTGACCTTACTCCTGCCAGACACCTCCCCCCCAATGGCTACTGGCAGTCACTGTAGCATGCAGTCTTTAGACCCCAGCTCCAGTTGCCATGGTGCAGGGCCATCATGCAGCATGCAGCAGTGCCCTCCTGTACAGCTTTTGTGTGGCACACAGGAGTGGATGTGCTGACCTGTGGGACTTTGGCACCAGGAACCAACCCATATTAAAATCTGGTGCAGGATTCCTGGCGCACCAGTGATCGATGCAAGCTGCTGTTTACCACAGCTTGGGTTGATCTCTGGAGCCCTTTGAAAATTGGGCCCCCTTTAGCATTAACCCCCAAAACTTTACATGACTTACAATTTCGACTTCCACCCCCAAACATTAACCCCAACTTGTTTTTTCTTCCCAAACTGGATTTCCTTTGTTTTTTCCAGGATTATTTCCATAAAATGTTCATTGGACCATTTTTCTATTCTGCCTAAGCCCTGTTGCATTTTGCTATCCTCATCACATTCAAAAATACTCACAACAGCTGTATCATCCATGTATTTGATATACTGACCTATAGTTTTTAAGTCATTTACTGTATCAGCAACAAGAACAACAAAGGTCCCAGTTTTGTCCTCTGAGGGAACCCCCACAACATAATAAATCTGGCTCTGATTTTTTCCCTTCTAACTTGATCCACTCAGTCCTCCCTTGCAAAAAGTCCCTTACCCATCTTACAAGACATTTTTGCATCTCATACCCTTGTAATGTTTGGATCACTGTGTTATGAGTGATAAGATCAAAAGCTTTCCTATAATCTACCAAAACTGCATGTACCTCTTTTCCTTCAACCCATTCTTTCATACAATTTTTTAACAACGTCAAAATTGCCAGCGTAGTGGATCTGCCGCTCATGGATCTAAACTGGTTGCCATCAATAATACTTAAAAAATATTCACTAATCCAGTTTCTTAGGAAATCTTCACACATTTTTTTACATCACACACGTGAGGGAGATGGACGGAAAATCCTTTCCAAAGAGTTTGGGATTTGACACTTTTGTCAGGTGGACCACACTTGCCTGTTTCACTTTTACTGGCATCTTACCTGTTATCACTGATTTATTAAAAATACTACACACCCATGATGCAATAAGGTCAGTGTCCTCTTTCCATCCCCCAGTTGGGAATACTTTCAGGTCCTACAGCTTGGTTAACCTTTAATTTCTTAATTTCCTTGACTATGTCTTCAACTGTTAAAATATACTTTCAAAAATATCCCACATTTCTGGTTTACTTTCTTTGGGGGGGGGGGGAGCAACTTCTTGCCCACTTCACATAAGGTCCTATTTAACCTTTCACTTCTCCATCAAACCCAAAAGCTTCATCCCATCTTTCCTTCATACCATTCTATTCTTCCTTCTGTAAAAAGTATTTCATTTTTGTCCACCATTTTTGGGTCAGACTTTCTGAGGGTTTGAACTTTCCCCTTTTAGTACCTCCTTCTCAATCTTTTTGCTGTTTTATTTATCACATTTCTCAACCCTTTTATACTTCTAAGTATCAATCAGTTTCATTGCCCTTTGCCTTTGTTTTATTAGATCTTTAAACTGTTCTGTCACCCAGGGTTTATCCCAACCCCAACAAGCAAATTGTTTCCCTGGGGCAACCTGATCAATAATGTGTTGAACAGAGGTTACTACTTTTTCCCCAAGTCTCATCTGCCAATTCCAGTTTGCACCAAATCTGGGTTTAATGCTCCTGCTATTTAATCAAGTACTCCCTTTTTTCTGTGTGTGTCCCATTTTCTACTCTCTATTACATTTTCTTTTTCCTGCTTCCTGTCTCTGCAGGCTTGTAAAATTCTTCCTTATATACCCCTCTGTTTTGACCTGGGATGCTTGCCACGGTAAAGAACAAAAAAAAGTTCTATAAATATCCTCTAGCTGAGGCCTCAGGGCAGTCAAATCTTAACTTGCCCCCAAAATGCAGGGCAAGGCACAGCTCTTTAATAGTGCTCCATAAATGTGGTTACTGCAGCTGGTGTTAATTTTCCCCTTCAGACAATATTTCAAAATGTTTTCCCCGTATCTTACTCTACTTATTTTTTAAAAAGAAAAAAAAACTTGCTTCAATTGCAGAACCCTCTGCTGACAGACTCTTTTTTAAAGCATTAGCTTTCAGTAGTGAGGCTTACAAGGCTGGATTCACAAAAGGTTACACATGGTGCAAAGTGACTTGAGCCATAAAAAATGGTGCAAATAGCACTTTGCACCATGTGTTGCGACATTTGGGATTCAGAAAAGCAGGATGTGACATGTAGCAGACTGCTTGTGCCAAGGTGGACATCAGCCACCTGTTGTGCCATAAACTCAACTGCGACATGGTGCAAGGGGGTATAACGGCAGCAGTTGTGCCCTATTCAGGAAGGGCATCTGCAAGTCCCCAAATTGGGATTCAGAAACAACCTCCGGTGGACATCTGTCAAAGAACTTTTATGCCAGCTATGATCTGGTGTAAGTGGTCTATGCCATCCACCAGGGGTTGGCAATGTATTCCCATTGCTGGTAAATATAGCCCTCATGGGCTACTACCCCCAACAGCCCGAATATTTATAACAAGATGCCCATATGGGCTAATGGCCCCCCCCAGCCCCGATCCCCAGTCCCGATCCCTGACAATTATTAATGCAGCTGGACCAATACCAGAACAAATCAACTCATATGCCAGGTAGCCCTGGTAGTGTAGTGGCCCCCCCACCAGGCAGTGCCATACCACCCCACCACCACCTGTGTCCATTCGGCGACTGGCACAGCCCATCTCTCTCACCACCATGGCCAGCCGCTGACTGTGCTTTGCTCTGAGTGGGTACTATTTACAGTACATGCTCAGAGTGAAGCACAGTTGGCAGCTGGCTATGGTGTTGAGAGGTGGGCTATGCCAGTTGTCAGCTGGACATGGGTGGTGGGGGGTGTGAGGTGGTCTGGCACTGCCGGGTGGGGGGCCACTACACTACCAGGGCTACCAGGCATACTGGTTGATTTGTTCCAGTATTGGTACAGCTGCATTAACAATTGTTGGGTATTGGGACCGGGGATCACGGCTGGTGGGGGTCTGTTTGCCCATATGGGCACATTCATACCATCATTGGGATTGGGGCTTGGGGCACATCCTGCTGCCATGCTCCATTCTGGGGCCTATTTTCCTCTCACCTGTCCCATGGTTTGCAGCATTCATGGTGGCTGCATTATCTGTTTGACCAATGCAGCAAGCCACAGGACGCAGACCCCTAGACCTGATCTGATGCTGAAATGGGTGCAGGGTCCAGGATGCAGGGACAGTTGGCAAAAGCTGCCATTGACACAGCCTGTGGCCAACCTATGTGAATCTGGCCCATAGTGCATAAAAAATCCAAATGTTGAGACTATCTAATATTTCCTTATAGAGCATACACTGTTGTCCATGGATCATTTATGTAGTCCTCCTGTGGACTGTCTCAATCCTCTCTCTGTTCTTTTCAGATGCAGGTATGAAAACTGCACAAAGCAATCCAGATGTGGTTGAACCAACCAACTGTACAGTGGCAATATCACTTCCTTGCTGTGACTAGAGTATATCACAACATCCTACAGTTTGCTGTACTGCACTGGGAAACTCACTTTGAAAATCTTGTTTATTATAAGAATCATACCTCTTTACTTCACTGAGTGATCTACCTTTCCCCTTTGGTGCAGTAGTCTGTCTTCATATTTGTGTTTATAATGTGCATCACTTTGTAGTTTTTAGTACTGAAATTTAATTGCCGTATTATAGACTGCACTCCAATGTTTCTACATCCTTTTCATGTTGCCAATCCCTTCTTCCTTGTCCAGCTTCCTGCAGATTTTTGTGTCATCTGTAAACAGACTCATGTTCCTCTGTAATCTCATACCAATGTCACTAATATACATGCATAAGAGTACCCGCCCCAGGACAGAGCCCTGTGGCCCCCCAAGTGTGACCTTCCTTACAGCAGGGAATTTACTTTTTAGGACCAGTCTGAGTTCTATCTAACAAACACTTCAGAATCCATCTATTTAGTTCTCCCCTAGTGCATTGTCCCCACCTTCTTTCTAAGCCTGCTGTTTGGCACTGGATCACAGATGATGCTGTTGTCCAAGTACAGAACTTCAGCTGGCAGTTCCTTTTCAACCAGCTGTGTCACCAATTTGAAAAAATCAATCATGTTCATTTGACACATCCTGCTCCTAATGAAACCATTCTGATTCCTATCTGTTAGGCTGTTTTCTTCCAAAAAGCCAACTATTTGTTACTTAACAATTGACTCCAGCAGCTTCCCCACTATTCATGTCAAACTCACTGACCTATAGTCACCTGGGTTGATCCCTGTCCCCATGTACATGCAGGGGGACCACATTTTACCCACCAGTCTGCTGGCAGATTACCCATAGCAGTGATTCATTAAATAGGTCTGCTAAGGAGGCTGTCAGAGTCTGGATCATAATCTTTAGTAAATCTGGGTGTAGAATATCTGGCCTTGGTGACTTGTTTATGTTAAGGCCCTGCAGACCCTTCTGTACTCTCTACCTAAATGCATACCTTATCTCTAATACGTTGCTTTTGTACCCATGAATCTGTTCTTACTGCCAAGAATTGGGCCTATACAATGCACTGTGAACACAGAACTGAAATACTCATTTAGGGTCCAATCCTCAAAGCAGCCCAGGATCTGCACAATTTTCAAATAGCCTGGCTGCATTGCTCTGTGCCCCACTACTTGTTCAAACTGGCTGGCATACACAGACCACACCTTACACACACTCCAAATGTGGAGCTTTGAGCATGGGTATGTCCTGGGGCAGAGCTGTTCCGGTCATTCAGCATCCAATCAGATACCTCTGTCAGAGCTAGAGTGGGCATAGAAAGGAGGCAGTAAGATACTGGAAGTTTCAGCAGGTACTCTGGAAAAGAAAGAAAGAGCATGGGAGGGATGCAGTGCAACGGGTGTGGAGCTACAGTCCTTGGGTACACTTTCTGGAGAAGGAGGTGCTGTCCAATTTGTACTAACCTCTCTGAACTGAGGGCAGAAATTGATGGACAACAGGCCAAACTGGCAAGGGTCCAGAGAATCTTCTGCCCCTCCCTGGGGCTAAAAAGTCTGCCACCACTCCCCCAGAGGATACCTCGGAAGAGGTAGAGCAGCTGGGCTGTGCTAGATTCTAAGAGGGTGGTGTTTGGTACAAAGGGTACATGCTCCTCAGCTTCTCCCTCTGCAGAATTTCTTCAGCATGCTGGCAGGACACAGCATCTAGGAGGAGGCACCTGTAGTAGTGAGAATGGAATAAGTGTGGGTCCTCAGAAGGGGAGGCCCAAGAGAGAGAGTGGAAGAAGCCACCAGTTGAGGAGTAAGCAATTGCTGGTGAGGAACTCTATTTTTAAAAGGATAGACTTGGGAGTGGGGGAAGGAAGGGAGACAGAGGTGAGGTGCCTGAGAAGTGCCTCAGCTTGGAGGGATGGAGAGTGGATCTAGAGGATAGCTAGGGCAGCAGGAGAGGGGAGGGAGTTAGAGGTCACTGTCTACTTTAGGACAAATTACCTGACAAGAGACATGGTAGGTGTAGTGCAGAGAAATTTCAGATAGCTAGGGAAAGACCTCAGGCAAGTGGCATACATGGTGGATTTTGTTGAGGTGTTAACTGTATATAGCTAGGGAGAGGAAAGGAAACTCTGCATCAGAACTTTTAAAAGTTTATTGAAAGCATGGTGCATAGAGGAGGACATCAGCTACAATGGGAACTGGGGGACAGCCTGGGATGATTTGGGCCTCTGTAAGGGGGACTACCTCCAGCCTTCCAGGAAGAGGACTACAATCCTTAGCAGGTGGATTAAATGCTATTGGATGAGGATTTAAACTAGCCAGGAAGGAGGGTCTAGCTCAAAGGAGATAATTCCCCACCAGATGATTAATCAGCCAGGAGGAAGGGCCTGAGGGGAGTAAATTCACCCTGAGCAGGGGAGCAGGAAGACAGAGATGTGGATAAGGGGGTATAAATAAGGGAAGCAAAAAGGAAAAAGTAATGGAGAGTGGTAATGGAGAATGTAACAAGGGACAAGGTGGGTCAGGGGGAGCATCATAGAAAAGAAAAAAAGTGATAGGAAAATATGTAATATATTAACACCAAATAAAACATCCATACATTAGATGTAGGTACAAAAGTAATTTTTGTATTAAAAAGCAATTTTTCTAATATAAGACATGTATTTTTTCGCATTTTATTCAAGGTGCTGAGGTGAGGCTTGAGGGACAAAAGTCAGCCATACACACCACACCATAAACAAATGCGAATAACTCCTAAAGTATAAGTGAAACACACAAAGTATCAGCGGCAAAGTTATTCAGCACAAAATTACCTTTCTAATGGTGCTATGCAGTCAATTCTAATCAATTTGGTTTGCAAGTAATACAGAGAAACAGTGCTGATGACCTGAGAAGTATCAAGGGTAAATGGGAAGTCTTTAGCTGCTGACTGAAGTCATTGAGGCAGACAAAGGGGATGATTTGGCTGCCAACAACAGGCGTTTCCTGGAGGTAATGATACAGTGGACACTCTGAAGGGATTAGAGAAAATGTGTAGGGATCCTGTGAAACTTGAGGGGAGGTGAAGAGCATGGCAGATGGAGGTTGTGTCACCACTATGTCACTCACTGATAAGAACCCACCTGGAGTATTGTGTCTAGTTCTGAAGTCTGCACCTCAGAAAGGAAACAGACAGGGTGGAGACTTTCCAGAAAATGACAAATAAAAGCCCTACAAGGGGAGACTGTACACCCTAGAAAAGAATAAAACATGAGGGGACATGATGGAGACCTTCAAGTACCTCACAGAGGTAAACAGGCTGCAGGAGGGGGGTCTCTTTCAAATGAGAAAGAGCACCAGGACTAGAAGGCATGCAATGAAACTGGATGGGGCACTTAGGAGGGATGTGAAGAAGTACTACATCACTGAAAGAGTTGTAGACACCTGAAACAGCCTGCCAGTGGACAGTGTGGATGTTAAAACAGTGTCAGTGCTTCAAGCATGTGTGGAATAGACGAAGAGGAATATTAGTAAATTGTCAGGGAGGAGGGAGGGTCACCAGAGACCATTTAGAGTCTTCAGAGACTAGGCAGGGACAATATGGGTTGACTGGATGAACCAAGCAGTCCTTTTCTGCTGACAAATTCTATTGTTCCTATGTTTCTAAGGAGTGGATCTTCTGTACCCCATGTACCGCAGAATGGAACAGAGGATTGTGGGCTATGACAATCCTCCAAGGACTGCCAAATCCTGGTTCTATGTTAAAAAAGCAAAGCAGACAGGGTAAGCTCCTAATCATTCAGGTCAGTTTTGATGGCTGAGGGCAGTATGTGTGAAGGACCAATAAGGCCCACAGATGCTCTAGGCAGCCAAATAAAGTGGACACTACTGCAAGCTTTCACAGCAGGGTAACACATGGCATAATGATTCTTGTCTCTGCCAGCTATCCACATTGTGCAGTCACTCCTTTGGTTGCCATGGAAAAGTGGATTCTTGTCTCCTGGCTGCACAATCTGAACTGCTCATACAGACGTACAAGTGAACAGGGATAAGGTGTGGTTTGGCACACACTGCTTTTTGTGGTTGCCATGGAGTGCCCCACATGAGTGCGCCCTGCCCAAAGGGTCACTCCAGAGCTTATTTTTGGGAACAGCAGGACAGGAAGATGATGCAGGACGTAGCAAGGGTGGCTCTAAAAGGGGAAATGCTACTGGTAAGGGACCTAAACCTCCTAGTCGTTGACTGGCCCACCCCTGATGCAGCTATGACCAGAAGCAGAGAAATTCTGGTGGTGCTCTATGAGGTGTTCCTACAGCAGTTAGTCAGAGAACCAACCAAGGGGAACAACCAGCTGGACGTGGTCCTGACTAATGGGGAGAATGTAGAGGAGGCGGTGGTGGTGGGGAAGGAGCTGGCAATTAGGGCTGTGAGAATACCTTTTTTCGAATATTCGGCTGAATATTCGGAATTCAGTTCCGAAATATTCGGTATTCAGTATTCAGATTCGGGTGGCTGGGAGGGGGGGGTATTTAAAAATTAAAGAGCACCCACCTTCTGGCCAGCATTAAAAAATATTCCCTGGTGGTCCAGTGAACCTGCTCCCCAGACCAATCACGGGCTTCATTTAAATAAATTATTTCCTGGTGGTCCAGTGGACCTGCTCCCCAGCCCGATCGCGGGCTTCATTAAAATAAAATAATATTCCCTGATGGTCCAGTGGACCGAATCCTAGCCCGATCGCGGGCTCCCTGAATGAAAAATAAATCCTGGTGGTTCTCCCACCGCCCCCAGACCCACCACCCGCTACCCCCGGTCAGTGGAGGTGGCAACTCCTCCCGCAAGCCGCCTGGCTGCTGTCGACTGACAGTATGCAGTACGGTTGTACATCATTGGTCCCCTCGTGGCCAATGGGCATGCAGATTGTATTGTACTACAGTCCTGAATTGTGAATGATTCATTTACAATTCGGACTGTGTAGTATAGTACAGCCTGCACACCCATTGGCCCACGCAGGGGACCAATGGGTGTACAGCCATACTGTATACTGTCAGTCGGCGGGCGGCCGGGCGGCTTAAGGGTGGGGAGCTGCTGCAATCCGCTGACCGGGGGGGAGCGGGGAGTGGGGAGCGGGGTGGTTGGTCTGAGTGGGCAGGTGAGGAGGGGGGTACCGCTGGACCACCAGGGATTTATTTTTCGTTTAGGGAGCCCACGATCAGGATAGGATTTGTTCCACTGGAACACCAGGGAATATTATTTTATTTTAATGAAGCCCATGATTGGGCTTGGGAGCAGGTCCACTGGACCACCAGGGAATATTATTTTATTTTAATGAAGTCTGCGATTCGGTTGGGGAGCAGGTCCACTGGACCACCAGGGAATATTATTTTATTTTAATGAAGCACACGATCGGGCTGGGGAGGGGGGTACCGCTGGACCACCAGGGATTTGTTTTTCATTTAGGAAGCCTGTGATTGGGCAAGGATTCAGTCCACTGGATCACCAGGGAATACTATTTTATTTTAATGAAGCCCATGATTGGGCTGGGGAGCAGGTCAACTGGACCACAAGGGAATCATTTATTACAGAAGCCTGTGATTGGGCTGGGGAGCAGGTCCACTGGACCACCAGGAGAATAATTTATTTAAATGAAGTCCCGCGATTGGGCTGGGGAGCAGGTCCACTGGACCACCAGGGAAATTAGAAATTTTATTTTTTATATATTGGGGACTAGTGGGAAAGGGGGAAAGGAATATTGCTGAGAGTCTTGGGGGGATTCTTTATTCTGGACTGGGATCAGCCGAGGGTGGGATCACTAGACTCCAGGGCAAAAATATTTATTTATTGCTGGCCAGGAGGGTGGGAATGACTTTTTTTTCCTTTGGGGATGGCTGAATACCGAATTCCAGCCAAACAGTGGACTATTCGGTAGTCGGTTCCGAATATTCGGATAGCCTACTATTCGTGGTATTCGGAAAGTAATATTCAGTATTCGCACAGCCCTACTGGTAATAGCGACCACGGGACCATCAGGTTTAAGGTGAAGGCCAGGAGGGAAGTGGGCCAAACCAGCACAATGGTGCTGGACTTCAGGAGGGCAGATTTTAATGAGATGCGAAGGTTAGTGGGGGAAGTGATGGGTGGTATGGAGGAAACAAAGGAAGTGGAGGAACTATGGGGGCTATTACAGGCCGGGTCAAAGAGGCCACACACACATGTATAAGGAGGGTAAAGATGGAAGCAAGAAGCAGGAGGCCACTATGGTTCAACAGGGTGGTAGGGGGAAGACAGAGGGCATTTAGGAATATAAGAAAATGCAGAAGGAGGAGGACATGGAAGCCTACAGGGAATTGAGGAGGCTAGCAAGGAAGGAGATTAAGAGGGCAAAGGCTGACACTGAGGAATGGATAGCAAAGCAGGCCAAGGGGGGTAAAAAGACATTTTTCAGATATGTGAGGGAAAGGAGGAAGACTGGTCAAGGGATCACAAGGCTCTGAGGGCAGGGTGGGGAGCCACTGGAGGATGACTACAAGAAAGCAGAAGAGCTGAACTGGTACTTTTGCTCGATTGTTACGGGGGGGAGGGATCCAGAGATGAGATGGAGGGAAAGGTGGAAATGAGTCCCTTTAGTATATAAGAGAGTTAGAGAGGAACTGGGCAGGGTTAGAGTGAACAAGGCCATGGGACATGCATCCGAGGGTGATCTGGGAGCTAGGGAGGAGTTAGCTGTCCCACTGGTAAGGCTATTCAACCTATCCTTGGACATCAGTAGGGTGCCGGAGAACTGAAGAGAGCCACAGTCATGCCAATACACAACGGGGAAGCAGGAGACAAAGGAGAACTATCATCCAGTCAGCCTTACTGTAGTGATGGGAGGATCATGGTGACACTCATTAAGGAAAGAGTAGCACAGTATCTAGAGGTGAATGGATTGCTGAACAACAACCAACACAGGTTCAAAGGGGAATCATGCCAGTCCAGTATCATTGAATTCTTTGACTGGGTGATGCAGGTAATGGACCAAGGGGGTGGCAGTGGATGTAGCCTACCTGGACTTCAGCAAGGCCTTTGACATTGTACCCCACAGAAGGTTGGTCAACAAACTGGAAAGTGTGGGGGTGGTGGGTAAATTATCTGGATGGGTGCAAAACTGGCTAGCAGACAGGATCAAGAGGGTGACAGTGAATGGGGAGCACTCTAGGGTGGGGCAGGTGACAAGTGGGGTACCTCAGGGGTTAGTGTTGGGGCCACTCCTCTTCAGTATCTATGTATGCAACATAACTGATGGACTGAAGGGACAGGTGGTACACTTTGTGGATGACATGAAAATCTTTAATAGGGTGGACACTAGGGGAGGGGTGGAGGACATGAGACAGGACCTAAGGGTGCTAGAGGAGTGGTCAGAGACCTGGCAACAAAAATTCAGCATCAAGAAGTGTGCGGTTATGCACCTGGGACAAAGAAACCTGAGGACAGGGTACATAATGAGAGGGAGGGATCAGGGCTATGGAGCAGGAGAAGGATCTGGGCATAGTAGTCTCCAGTGACCTTAATGTGGGAAACAGTGTACAAGGGCAGTGGGGTAGGCATATGGGATGCTGGCTGGTATAGGCAGGGAATCACCAGCAGGAGGAGAGAAGTCCTGGTGCCCCTGTACCAAGCTATGGTGAGACCACACCTAGAGTACGGAGTCCAGTTCTGGAGGCCTTACTTGCATAAGGACATAAACCTAATTAAAAGGGTTCAGCAAAGAGCGACCAAGATGATGCAAGGGATGAAGGGCAAACCATATGAACAGAGATGCAACGAACTGGGGCTATACACACAGGATACCAGGAAGGAGAGAGGGGACATGTTAGAGACCTTCAAATATATCAATTCGATAAACAAACGGAGCCCAGGATGCTTATTCCAAATGAAGAAGGACACCACTACTAGGGGGCATGGCCTGAGACTGCAGGGGTGACACTTTAGAGGTAACGTGAGGGAGCAATTCTTTATGAAGTTAGTGGTAGATGCCTGGAATGGACTTTTGGAGGAGGTTCTGGCGGTGGAGACAGTGTTGGGATTCAAGAGGGCCTGGGTCAGGCATAAAGGGTTACAGGGGGGTGGGTTCTCATGGAGGGAGGCAGATAGTCTAGCAGGGGGATAAGGGCAGACTGGATGGACCATGGGGTCCTTTTCTGCCATCAAGTTCTATGATTCTATGATTCTCTCCATGTGTGGAGTAGTTGGGAGACCTTAATATGCTGATAGTTCATGGGAGAACTTGATTAAAGATAGAATCAGTGAATGCCTAATGTTGTTGTAGTACCATTGTAGTGACATAAAGAGTACGTCACTATGATGGTACAACTTCAAATGTCATCATGCGCTGCTGCCGCTGCCTGCAAGCTTAGTACCACTGTACTGACTCAGTACCTTTTGCTGTTTTTGTTTTTTTAAACCATGTCAGTTATTCACTGGAGTGTCGGTACCAGCAGTTTTCGACAATGGAGAGAGAGAGAGAGTAACAAGCCAAGTAGGCATGATGTTGTGCTGACAATTCACAGTTAGAGTGGAATGAGGCTTGATCAGGGGGAGTTTGAAACAGTGGTGCAATGATGTTTTAAACACTTCTTTCTCAAGAAATACTCAACTTGTTATTGAACTGTTGCCCATACACAATAAAAGATAATTGATGGGTATCAGTAAACAACACCACCGAGTTCACTTCTCGAGGTTTCATGACAACGATAAACCTCTTGAGCTTCACTCCCCGAGGTTTACGGATTGTCATGACAACCTCTCAAAGTGAACCCAGTGATGTTCACTGTCTCATCCATTATCCCGCCATATTTTTGTCTTCTTCTATGCTTGTTCCATCCTACCTTATTCTCTCTATGTTATGCTTTGCCTGTCATTTTTCTCATATGTACTAAAAATTACTCTGTGTGCAATGCCATACATCAAGATCCAGGCCAACAGCACTACTGTTGTTATAGTCTCCCAATCTGCTGACCTCTTAACTGTAGACCTGCTTCTTGGCTGGCAAGATTTTAATTTTCTACACCACTTCATGTCTTCATCCATGATGATCCAGTGGACTCCCAATAGATCTAACCTTCACATGTAGTGACTATGGATCTTGACTAATAATAATAGCAGAGGAGATTTTTGTGGTAAATGTGAGGGAACTGCACATTCGAGCAGACTAGATAGACTGCAAGGCCTTTATCTTCTGCCACATTCCTATCATCTACAAAATCTCCCTTGCTATGTTTTCTGCTTGACAGTACATTACAGTGCTTGTAAGAGTGACAAGATGCCAGCTTGGGGTTCATTTAGTTTATCAGGGAAAAGAACCCCTTTCACAACCCCCCAAAAGCTTTTAGCCATCCCCAACCCTCCCACACTCACCGCCCTGGCCCACAATATACTACTGGTTACTTTTACTACCACTAGCCCAACAGATGAACATACACACTAGATGACAAGATGAAAAAGAACACAAATCTAATTCTGAGCCTATATGTGTCAGGATCTCGAGGGTACCCCATACATTATGTACTGTATGAGCTGTGGAATCTTATTTCAAAACATAAACATTTTAGGTCACACAAAGTTAAATAGGCCAAGCTGCATGACAGAGATCCTCTGAGGATATTTTAATCAGCCAACATGCAGTAATATATGGTGTTGTCACTTAAAAGGAAACATCCACACATAAATGCCCTGATTGGGGTAGATTTCAGTTTTCTGCTACAGGCTTTTGTGTTATTTATCTTTACCTGGTTGATCCTGCCATCCCTCCTGCAAGCATTTTGTGTCGTGTGCCTTTAGCGGCACATCGCACAAGCTCCTGTGCCTGATGTCAGAGATGGGGAGCAGCCATGGGAGCATGTATTATGAGTAATAATAAATGGGGGCTATTTATAGCTCTGTTTTTCTACTTACAGTTCTGATGCTGCACCATGACCAAAACCCTCTCCAGAGTTCCCTGACCACAGATAGAAAACTCCCTCTCCCATACCAGCATGCACTCCTGATAGTGTTCCCAATGAGCAAATAAAACATCACCTCAGTCATTTGCATCAAGTGATACACTGCATTATTTCATATTTATTTTGTCTGGTTTAACAAGAAACAATTTCTACAATTTTGGCCCACACCAGACAAATGTGAGAGCATCAGCAGGTAACAGCAGACACAAGCGTATCCCTTCATGCATATATTAACTTCAGTGGGATTATTCACTGATCACCTGTCTTTACTGCAACACAAATTTTCTTTGCAGTGTGCAGTTGAAACAAAACTTATTTTGCAACTGTTTTTCGGCCTGTCTAAACTCACACATTCTGACCGACAAACTGGGCTGTTGCAGCGATAATAAAATAATCAAAATGCACTTACTGTACCCCCAAATCTGCCATAATGACCCTTGATACAGCACTGTAACCACCACCCATTCCTACTTTCTCTAGTATGTCCTGCTAGTCTGTTTGTTCACCATCCTCCAATGGCACCACAGCCAGAGGTGCTCCAAGGATCCTGCAAAGGGAGAGTGAATGCCAGTAGTGTTTGTGTTTTGTACTGGCACATCTCACTTACTGCTTCAGAAAGTGGCATGTTTCCTCAACCCCATGTTTGGTCTGGGGCATGGTCTGGAGCACTGTATTTATTTATTTGTTTTGTTATTTATTTCCATTTTTTCATTAACATATGCTTGATCAACTGACCCATTTTCAGCTACGCCGGGGGTTGGATATAATAATTGGGACATAAAACATTGCATAAAAACACAATATAAAATATTAATCACAATACACTAAATATGCCATAGTCTACAGTGCATGTGATATGTAATTCAAGTAACATTTCCACAATTACACAGGGAACTGCAAATTAGCATGGGGCTACTAAATGAGCATGATGGCTAGAGGCAGGTGGTGGTGGAAAAGAGAGGAAGCTACTGAAATTAACCTGAAGAGTGTCACAGACTGGCCCTGATTTCATCACCTGTGAACTTGCTTTTGTGACTTGCAAAATAACTTCCGTGTGAATCAATCTTACGTTTGTGACACATAGGCCCAGATATTCAAAAGTGCAGCCAGTATGTGTGCAATGGACTGCGCAGTGCAATGCAGATGCACCATAGGAAACTGACTCCATGTTCCAAACATTTACCATTGACATGCGCAGGTGCAAACCACACTGAATATAGCAAAGATGCACCACTGCGTACTAGACATGCGCCAGAGCAACCAGGATTATGCAGGAGCATGACAGTAAGCAGCAACAAGCATGCTGAGAAAGCACATGTAAAGGAGAACACAGGCAGGGCAGCACAAGAGCAGAGTGCCAAGCCAGTCCTGGCAGACCCAAACCACAGGAACCATGCCCATGGTGCACAGCACAGGCACACAACCATGGGGCATATAGAATATAGGTCACACAACACAAACACAGGGCACCAAACATACCCTGCCACCCACCCAGATGGAAAAGAAGTCGGCAGGCTCATGGCACCATGCCACCACAACCCTGACAGGCAACACCATATGGGACAATGCCACAGGCATGGTGGGAGAGCACCAGGCATGTACAGTGGTCAGAGGCAGAAGAGACACACACATGCACTGGGGAACAGAGTGCGCAAGCCATGCTGACATACAGGGACACAGGGCCCATCACCACAGAGCACACCAGCACTGGCAAGGGCAACATTGCAGGTGGAGGGCAGGCCAGCACAGACTAACAGGGACATGAGGCAGTGGACCGCACACAGGGCAGGAGTACAGCCACAGCCCACAGGCCCGTGTTATAGAGGGACCGTCCGCGGGATCCTGTGCACATGGGTGCACAAAACAAAAGAGCACAGCACTGGAACAGAAGGGTCACACCCAAGAGCAGCACAGAACAGTGTAACCACAGTGCAGCACCCTGCAGGCAAAGGAGATGCAGACACTGATGTGAAAAATGTAAACCTTTACTAGCAAACAGTAACAAAAACAGTGGGTGCCAACATGGTATACAACAAACAAATCATAAAGGGAATGTAGGGAGGATCAAAGTAGGCAACAAGGGGAATTGGTTCAGGAGCAAAGAAGCAGTATGATACAGAACAGAAACAATGATGAGGAGGGTAGGGATGTCCAGGGCACAGTGGGGGAGGGACAGGGTCACTGTTGCAGACTCTGCTCAGAGGCCCTCTGCCAACGCACCTCACTGATGAGCTCCTGTGTTGCACCAAGATGTGGCGACGGCAAATCCTGATGGGGATGTTCATCCTGGTGATGTGCAGCTGGATGAGCCTGTTGAGCTAAAGGAGGTCACCACCAATCAAGCCCTGCTGATGTCTTCAGGCCCATGGCCTGGCCTGACCAAAAGAAGGAAACAGAACAGGCAATAGAGTGGCATCCACAAGGGGCCCAAAGCCCCCATGTGTGCAAAGGACAGGTGGCGCACCCACAGGCGGACATAACCAACATTGGCATGTGCACAGTGGATGGTAGCAGCTGACCCAGCCGTGCCTCATGGGCAGACTGTGTGGACATCTGTGAATGACATGCATCCACACCTGTGTATTGTACCCACAGTACTGGTGCAAGGACCCCCCAGGCAGTATGGTAGTCCCCAGCAGCAGTCACACGATGGGATGCGCACACACCCCACCTTACCAGGAACAGCAACCGGATACCACACACACAGAGGCCATGTGCATGGGACCCCCAGGCGCAACATGGCACAGGCAGTGGAGCCAGGAACTGCCAATGCAGTGGCCATGCATGGCAGCTTGCTGCCTGCGTACCCATCACACAACCCAGTCACAGCAATGTCCTGTAAACCATGCCACACACACTCACTTGCCTGTCCAGGCACCGGTGCAGCTGCAGCACCTCCATCACTGCAGAGCCTGTCCCACTCCGCAGCCTCCCTGACCCTCCTGTGGTCCTTTGGTCCTGTGGATGAAACAGAGAGAGAAAATTGACTAGAGTGGCATGACATGCACAGGCCCACCTAGCACAGACACAGTGCACAGCACTGACACAGCACGGTCAGGTACACAGTCCCATGTGTGGGGCATGGTGTATAGGCCAATGCCAACGTGCATAGCACAGGTATGTGGTACAGCAATGAAGGACATGCACCTACCACCAGTGCTGTGTCCCCCACCCCCATGCAGCCGCACAGGCAGTGCACAGTACAGCACAATATGTGGACAGTGGTATCATGCACAGCGCCATGGGACACCTATCTGACTGCTGCATGAACTCCCGGCGTGCCCTCCCCTGAAGCCTTCACAGCCTTGCTGGATCTTGCCTGCAGAGTCCCTGTAACAGTGGCGGCACTGCTCCCTGGTGCACTGCACCACAGTCCACTGGTCCAGACCAGCTGCCACCTTTTCCCAGACCTGGGACCGTGACACCTGGAGCTCAGCAGCCCCAAACAACTGGTCCACCACAGGCTCGACCAGAGTGACCAGATTGGCCATCTCAACATCACTCCAGTTTACTGCCCAGCGCACATGCTGACCTGACCCAGCCATTACTGCCATCTGCTACACTGTGCCTGACCGCATGTACATGCAAAGCCTGCACTTGGAACTACACAGCACCTGATTCACAATAGTGAGTCATGGACCATGCGCAACACGGAGATGTGTGATAGACATGCACAACAGATGTCTATCACACAGTACCACACATGCACAACGCAACACGTTAAGGTGGGAGTATGGTCATGGTAGCACCACATCCATGCCCTGCACTACCCTGCACAATGCCATGCACATGTACACTCATGCAGTGCCAGGCAATACACAGTCAGTGGTCTTTGTGAACAACTGAAGCACAATGGGGCCACGCAGAGCAGTGTCTCTGAATGCAGCATGCGCACAGGGACATGTGCGCAATAGGGAATGTCACACAGTGCACACAGCTACACGATAGACCACAGGACATGTTGTCTCCCATGACGCTCATGCGCACAGTGCAGCAGAGCACCAGTCATGCATTGGGAATGCTCCAGCCAATTGCTCTAGTGCAGCTGTATTGCACAAGGTGCAATTCCACAGTTTTCAGCCGACGTATGCAAATAGCCTCATGAGCCAATGCACGCACTGTTGCGTACATTAGCATTGTATGAACTCTGAAGCATGTGGCAGCAGGGTGTTGAACTGTGTGAGAAGGTGGGACATAGCTGCCTGGGTTATACCAGTGGTTGCCCCCACTGGTTTCTGGAAGGTGCCCGTGGTGAGCAGGCACATTGCTGCTGTCACCTTGGTCTCCACTGTCATGGCATGACTCCTTCTAGGATGTGCCTGCAACTCATCATGGCACAGCTCACAGTGCTGCCTCAGAATTGCCCTGTTCAGATGGTACTGGCCCATGATCTCCACATCACCATCATCCTCAAAGAAGAGGTGGGTATGGTACCATCTGTGGTGGGCCTGTCCTTGGCCATGTTGGTGTTCCTCCCTCCTTCTCACACCCCTCATTACAGCCTCCTTTACAAATAGCCCTGCATCCATTGCTGTCACTGTCTCTGGCTTGGGCATCTGCTGTGTGTGTGTGTGTTTGAGCCTCCTTTTATGTGCTCAAGTCTGGCACATACTGTGAGTTGCTCCTGACTTGCACCATACTTTTTGGATTAATATGCCATTGCGGAGCTTGTTTATGGGACGCCCCTGGTACTTAGCGCTGCATATATAGCTGTTGCACATCTGTGCATTGGATTTTGTGCTGCACATTCACATTAGTTGAATATGGCTCCAGGGTGCATTTCTCTGGTTGTGCATGCTAACTCAGTTGTGCATTGTGCAACTCCTCTGAATATCTCCCCATAGTCTGCAAATGACATACATTCTACATAGCTTTGTCTGGGACCATGCAGCTGAAGCCCACTACATATGCAGCTGCCTTGTAAAGAAAGCTACAGGTCTTGTGCAGCTTGCGTACTCTCACAGCTGTATTGAGAGTAGCTCTTCAGAGACACCCACAAGGAATGTTGTGTGTCTGGTGTAGTGCACATCACTATGCAGCTGCATTTATTCCAAATAGGAAGGAAATGAACTGTAAAAGTTACATTAGTGCATCAATTAGGGTTGAAGCACAATGCATCAGAAGTGAGAAATGAAAATTAGAGCTAGACATCCCTACAACAGTAGCAAATTGGTAGTGTAGCATTCCAAAGGGATTGAATGAGCATGAATCACAGTATTTGTATGTCTGCATTTGCTGTACCATCAGTGTAAAGGGGATGGGAAAGATGTCAATGAGGATCCAATCTCGGCAGCAAGGGTGTTAGATGGCATAAGTGAAGGAGTATAGGTCTATGGTCCCAGATGGGCTACATCATCATGTGCTCAAGAAAATGGGCGGGTCCCAATGGAGCCACTGACTAAGTTATTCAATATCTCACTAGAGACAGGGATAGTATCCAGGGACTTGAGGACAGTAACTGTAGTTCCTCTGCACAGGAGTGGGAACAAGGATAAACCAGGGATGTACAGACATGTCAGTATATCTATAGTGAGTAAACCTCTAGAGACTATAATAAGGGAGGGGCTAGTAAGATTCTTTACCCACCCCCTCTTGCCGCAATATGACCCATTAGAGCTGCAAGTATAATGCCACTGTCTATATTAGACACACATCCCTACACATAGGCACCCTAAATAAAATTAATATCACCAGTTGCCCCTCTCCAAATTAGCCATGCACCTCTCCTAGTGCAGTTATCATTGGTGCCAGTCCCCCCCCCCCCGTGATGGCTAGCAATCGCAAACAGCACCATCTCACCTCACCTCAAACAGCCATTGCTTGCTGACAGTATCAGTTCCATGAGACTGACTGCAGCCTGAGGCATTTGTAAGTGGCGGTGAATTGTTGGCCACAACTGGGGTGAGGTGGGGGTGGTGTGCTTAGAATGCAGTTTTTGGGGGATGGGAATATGGTGTGCAGGACTAAGGAGGGAGTTGCTCAGCTGCAGTTAACCAATGATTAAAGGGATGGGTTCATTAGTCATTCATTATAGCAGGGATTTGGAGGGAAGGGGTAATAAAAGGAAGAAACTAGGACTTCATACAATCAGTATTGCATTACTGGGTTTAGATTTCTGTATCACTATATCTGTGACTACGTATAGCATACACACAATGAAAATTGCATTCATAACTGGACAATTTGATAATAATTTATTGTATCATGACCCATTTACATCTTAGAAAAGGATACCACAAATCACCCTTATGAGGACACGGCGTCCTGAACACACATAGAAAAACATGCTACTTCTGCAGGAAAAAAATAAAACAAAACAAGCAGTGTGAGACAAGTGCAGTAAAATGTATGTCAATCATGGACTGTGCAAATGACATGTCATGGACCGTGCACATTACATACAGTATTTACATTGTAAAAATTGTTAGATCAGACAAGATTGCTTCCACATAATTGAATCCCTCTTATTCATATTTCCTATAGTAAGTTGATTACTTTTTATTTCAGCAACTCACAAATACAGTTCACTTGTGGGATTTGTAAATAGGTATTGAACAGTATTCTATTTCAGTGCCTGTCAGCATCCAGATGCCAAGCTGTGTGGCATGAATTTCCTCACACAGCATCAGTTCCTTTCACAGTAATACCTTGTATGTGACAAGCAGCTCATAACAGTTTCTGTCCTGGAATTCATGCAGCTAGTATTTTGAATGTGAAAACATAAATCAAAGGCAACATTTATATTTTTACATTCAGAATTGAAATATGTCAGTACAACACTCCAGTCACACCCATCGATGAAAATTACTGATTACACTAGTTCTTTAAGGCACCAAAACAGTCACAAAAAATGTCCTAAGTCATACATGAACAAAATATTTATGGCCAAGAAACATGAAAATCACATGAGAATACAACAAAAAAACCAACATGTTCATTTTGTACTATAATTAAACTCATATACAAATAAAATAGTAAGAATTGTACGTCTCATCTTATCTGCTGCTTTTCTTAACTAGGAGTCAAAGCCCTGTACAAAGCAAGCTAGAACTTGTCTCCAGCTTCACTCTGCCCTGCAGGCCATACACAAAGCAGCTGCAGGGGCTTCATCATATACCTTGTGCCAGTCCTGTAGTGAACTTTCAAAGTGTCCCACAGGGCCATACGTGAAGCAACTACATCATTCCATGCATCGCCTTCAAACTCACAAATTGTCCACACGCTACATACTGTTGGTGCCTCCCACCAATCCAAATTCTCCAAACACGCAATTGTTGGCACTCAATAAACATCCATACACAGTTTGCCATTAAAGATACATTTATTGCCAGTAAAATCATTTCATCTCAACTGTATTCGAGTGCTGTTACATCTCTAGCTCACTGAAACATAAGAACATCCGCTGGCATAGGCATAAAACTTTTCAGGATTTCACGTGCAAAGTGTGAGTAGGCTTCAGAGCAGAAGTGGTAAAAATACAATAATAGACATGCAGCGTCCTAGAACTAAAGTGATGCATCATCAGAGATACACACACACTCTGTGAGCTAAGCCATCTGTATTTTCCCACTTTTATGACTATATAGTGTCAAGCTAACGGAACCTTATCTCACAAAAACAGATTTTGTCATGAAAATATGAACTCTGTTTTTGTCAGAAGCACTTTCTGAAGTTTTGTTATTAAAAAAAGTATTATTATTTGACCAAACAACAGTAAAGAATATACCCTTACACCATACTCTGTTGACTACCTAGTTCAGACTTTAACTCTCAGGAAATATGGAAAATTTGAAACACAAACATGTTCTAGCACGTATTACTTCTAAGTCTCACTAAAATGGGAGTGTTGTCTTATAAACAGGTTTCACGTCATGAAAATGAGACCACTGTTTTTGTGAAAAACGTTTGATGAACTTTGTTTAATTTATAATTAAAAAAAGGACATCCTTTTTTGGAAAAAATAACATTGAAAGTGATACCCATACACTGTACTTGATTGGTCACCCCAGCTGCTGATTTCAGCCCCACGGCATTTAGGAGAATTTAATGTTCAAACATGTCCCTGCTTTTGTGCTGCTATGTCTCACAAAAATGGAAACTGAGTCACGAAGCAGTACACCCCGCTTTCATGAAAACATTTTGAAAATTTGCAAAACCAGCAGTGCAAAATTAGAACTAGAGATGGGCTACCCTTCAGGTAGCTGGGCGGAGAGGCCTGGTATCAGCATTTTATTTTGCTGGGTAGGGTAGTTAGGTTACTTTACTACCTACCTGACATATCAGTGTACTTCACAGACCAGGTACTGCTGACATGGGTAACTGGTTGGATAATGGGTAATTTGTTTAAAAAACAGGCATTACAGGCAGCCTGTGGAGTCCTGGGACTCTTACAAGGTTGGAAACAGGCATGATAGAGCAGACTGTTGGGTCCTGACAGCAGAAAGGAGCACATGATGGCACCAGTCTGACAATCCAGTTGGTCACTGCTGGTGTCTGTGCTCTGTGTCTGCTGTGTGAGCACACAGATAGAAGCAGACTTTCTTGGGAAAGAGAGAAATTGTCATTTGATATGCAGCCATGGTGAAGATGAAAAAGAAAAAAATTCAAATTAAAATAAAATACACAAAGCTTAGTTCACAAAGGAGCAAGGGTTGGGAACTAAAGGGGACTAATAGGGGATCCAGTGCAGTGCTCGACAGAGGATAAAGGGGGTGCTCATTGCTAGCAGGAGTTGTTTAGGCTGTGTTTACACTGTGTGTTAGGTATCCTGTGTGTGACATACAGTAGCTACTCTGTGTCTCATCTCTGCAGTATATGAAAGTCATTTTAGACTATATTACACCCTTTCTGTTAGGTGCCCTGATCCCCATCTGTGACATAGCTACTCTGCATCTCTCTGTAGGATAGTGAAAGTCATTTAGGCTGTATTATACACTGTCTGTTAGGTGCCCCGAGCCCTTTATGTGACATAGCTACTCTATGTCTTTCTCTGGAGCATAGTGAAAACTATTAAGACTGTATTACACACTATCTGTTAGATGCCTTGAGCCCTTTAGCTAATCTGTGTGTCTCTGCAGTATAGTGAAAGCCATTTAGTCACGCACTGTGTGTTAGGTGCCCTGTACCCTGTCGGTGACATGTAGCTACTCTGTGTGTTTCTGCAGTATAGTTAAAGCCATTTAGGCTATATACACACTGGCTGTTGTTAGGTGCCCTGAGCCCTGTGTATGACATATACTCTGTGCCACTCTACAGTATAGTGAAAGCCATTTAGGTTGTATTACACAATATCTGTTAGCTGCGTCGAGACCTGTCTGTGACATTGCAACTCTGTGTCTCTCTGCAGTATAGTGAAAGAAATTTAGGCTGTATTAAATACTGTCTGTTAGGTACCCTGAGCCCCATCTGTGACATAGCTACTCTGTGTGTCTCTACAGTGTAGTAAAAGCCATTTGGGCTGTATTACATACTGTCTGTTAGGAGTTCCAAACCATGTCTGGGACATAGCTACTGTGTGCCTCACTGCAGTATAGCAAAAGCCATTTAGAGTGTATTACACAGTGTTTGTTAGGTGCCCCGAGCCCTGTATGTGACACAGATTCTCGATGTCTCTCTGTATTAGAGTGAAAGCCATTTAGGCTCTATTATACTGTCTATTAGCCTGTTAAGTGCCCTGTGCCCTGTCATAGTTGCACTGTGTGGGATGTCTTTCTGTAGCATACTGATAGCCACAGCTATATCTACTATGTCTCATATTTCCCAGACTAAGTTTATTAAAAGGAAGCACAGTGCTGGTGCACATGCAACTAAAAATGATGTGAACATTATGAATCCTAACAAAAATGAAGAACATAGTGACAATAATAACAATAGCATCACCAGGACTGGCTAAATGTCCTCCTGAACAAAAAAAAAAACATGTTACCAATGAAATGATAGTAGAGTTTTGGATAGAACTGACAGGAGTTACTAGTAGTGGTGCTGAATGTTTTGTCACATGTGCCAGGAGACTTCCAGCTGCTTAAAAAGTGTACAAGGAGGGGGAGGCATCCTCGTCAAATATAACCTCTGATGTTTAGGCAGCAAATGCTGAAAACAATGGTGGTGATAGTGGGGACTGGGAATGGGATAGCACAGGCTATGTCCCACCTGATGATAACAACACTTTCAGTTCTTCTGAATCTTGTGGCAATGATGTTGGTACTAGTTTTGATGAGAGGACTGAAGAGAATGCCACTGTAGGGCATGAGAGGCAAGTGCAGAAAAAAATCAAATGCTAAACATAAGAACAGGAAGATGACCATGAATGGGAAAAATTCATGGGAAAAGAAATAGCAATACTTGGTTTCCTCCAGGTCCTTTGACTGTATAAAAAATAATGACAGGCACCGTAGTATAAGGCACAAAGGGTAAATCTTTAGTGTGGAATTTATTTTATATTGACCCACAGACAACTCTCAAGCTGTATGCAGTCTGTGGAAAAAGAGTGTCAGTCATGGTGGCAAAGTGGGACATTTTAGAACAACAGTAATGAAATGACATGCAAAGGCAAAACACCCAATTGAGTGGGGCAGGGCAAGGGACAGTGTGGTTGGTATGGGCAGTAGTGGAGGTGGTGGTAGTGATGATGATCATAGTGACAATGAACTGGAAGCAAGAACTGGCATTGAATCACTTGATTTGTTCTTGCCATCTTCTCAGACAAACATTGATTGTTTTCTTCTGAAACCATAAAGTAATGCAAAATCCCACAGTAGTACTCCACCTGAAAATGGTGTGAAAAGTACAATCCCCAAAAAATTAAAAATATCTCATCAGACTCATCAACTAACACTAAAATAAAGTGTTGTGATGACATCAAAATATACCCACAAGCATCCACCATGCCATTCATTCAATAGAGTCATTGCAAAGCAGTTGGCAAATTGTCAGCTCCCTTTTGCTTTTGTTTCTCAGAAAGGTTTCTCAAGTTCATGAACAGGATTGAATCATGGTATACCATTCCTTCTCAAACTTATTTCTCAAAAAAGGCTGTTTCACAGTTGTATAACTTGGTGTGTAGTGCAGTCACTAAACAGTTGAAAATCTCTGAGGTAAAGCAGGTTCACATAACTAAGGATATATGAACTAGCAAGCAAACAATTGACTACATGACTGTTACAACTCATTGGGCAAGTTTTCAATCAGAAAGTAATAAGTCCAGCTCTACCATAAGTAGCAGGAAGCAGGCTGTATTATGTGCCAGCACTTTTGAAGAAACCCACACTGCTGTGAATATTTTGTAGGCAGCTGCAAAATCAGTTCAGAAATAGCTTAGTCCTTGTTCCTTATCTCCAGGGTTCATAGTATCAGATAATGGTGCCAACTTAGTTAAGGCTGTTAGAGATGGCAACTACCAACACATACATTGTTTTGCAAATTGTTTAAATATTCTCATCCATGGTTTCTTAAATGGTAACAGAAATGTTGAAAACCTGTTAGGTCTTGCTAAGAAAGTATATTGGCATTTCAGCCACTCTGTGAAAGCTCAAAAAATCCTGAATGGGCTACAGACGTAAAACAACTTACCCTTGTATTCATTAAAGCAGGAAGTTCCAACTCACTAGAATTTAACATTTTACATGCTCATAAGGCTTCTTGAACAGAAAAAAACTGTACATGACTACACCATACAGACTCAAATAGGTAAAGTAGACATCATGTTCAGTTCCAGCAGCTGGACTCTGCTGGAATCTTTGGTCTCCTTATTGGAGCCATTTGAGGCTGCCACACATGATGTCAGTGCAGACAGTGCAACTCTGAGTCAAATTCTTCCTCATATCAGATTTCTTCACATTTTCTTGATGACATGAAGAAAGACTTTCAGTCTAAAGATGCCACCACTGCTAATATGCTGGCAGTTGACTGGAGCCTCAGACTGTTGACTGATCAAAGAATCCATGCCATGTTCAAGAATGACACCTATGTGTTGGCTACATTGCTACATCCCCACTTTAAATGGAACATTGAAACCATCCTTCCAGCTGGGGAAGACATTGAGTATTGAGAGATATTCTGCTAGCCAAATGTGACATTACCCTGCAAACACCATTAACTGATTTACAGCACTCAAACCCTGCCAAATCATCATAGTGCATCTCTGGAGCAGAAAATAGCACATCTATAAGTTCTTCACAGTCATCAGTGTCATCAGTGAGGGAAAGGACATGTATAGCTACTTCTCGGGCATCCTGTGTTCAGTGTCAGAAAGACAATTCACTTCTGAGTCACCTACAACAACATGGACTGGTATCCTGAAAAGAAAATGCAGCAGGTTCATCTACCACAATCTGGCTCATGCAGCACAATGATCCTGGAGTACTTTGCAGATCATTCTCTGACTGGTTGTAGGAAAATCCATACTGCACTGGACACAAAAGAGAACAATATGGCCAGATCTAGCAAATCTTGCAATACTGTACCTCAGTTGCCCACCTTCAAGGGTATATTCTGAATGCATATTGAGTGCAGATGGAGGAATGATCACTGACCACAGAGCACTGCTAAGTCCTGCAAATGTGGAATGGCTACATTTCTCAAAATGAATGCTGACAATTTCCCAATTGTGACAAACACTGATTTATGTGAGTCTTACCCTTAAAAATGAACACCAGCTTGTGAACAGTGATACTGAATATTATGCATACATACCTCAGCAATGCCCGCCATGGGTTGTTCTGCCAACTCAAACCAGGCAGCTATTTACTCACTCACACTCACATACACACAATAACAATACAATAAGTACAGCAAGCCAAAGCTTTATTATAACAAAATATAATACAAAAGGTTATACATCACCGATTCAATAAAGCATCATCCAAGCCCTCTTCCAATGGCTGGGAAGCCCCTTGTCAACCTGGCTAGAGTCTCGAACTGGGAACTGGCCCCACAGCGATCGTCCACCCTGCAGGAGAGGCTTCAAACTAGGCATTGAGAAAGCTACATTTATATCTTATTCTATGCTGAAAATAACGTGCAGTCCTCATAGTGTTGTTTTCCACATTCTAGAAGCTGGCGGGCTCCCAGGATGTTCGCATTCACACCATAAGGACTGCTCAGAATTCCCTACACCTGCTAGGTCACTGTGCTCCAAACACTGGCCGGGTGCCTAGAACACTATGAGCTAAGCAGAAGTTTAAACAAAACTACAAAAACAGGTTGCCTGATAATATCGACCTTCAAGTCAGCAAAATACACTGTCTGAAGCAAAACATAATAATGAGGCTATCTAAAGAGCAAAACACCAATTAAATGAAGCAGCATGTAAAATGGAGTCACACAATACAAAATGGAGTATAAAATGACATACATTACATGAAATAGCATACAAAATGGAGTGACAATAATCAACATATTATACTATCACTACATTCGGTCCTTTGATTATTGTGAATACGATTTGTATGATATTGGTACCATAGCAAAATTACTACGAATATAACATGATAAGTAACAAGTCCAAATAAGCAAGATAATTGTCACTACAGCAATGATTATGATAGGATGTATCAGAATATTTAACACTTTTGTGGCTGATGGAGACCATCCTGTAAAATATCCACCAATAATGAGTAGTCTCTTGTTGAATCTTGGAACTTAAATCAATCATTTTATTTTAACTATCGTAGTTTGCACCTGACTTTGCACTAATGAGTTATTTCTTATTGCCAAATGAGCCTGCATTACATCTGTTTCCTGAATTATCTGTTTAATTTTATTTAATGAGATACTCAATCTTGATTGATCTAAAATATTGGGCTGCCAAAACAAAATAAGCTTCTGCTCATTATCAGGGACCTATGCATTTTACTGTGGTGGATGACATTACAATCCAATGATTACTAGGAATCCATGATTTGAACACGGTCCTCCACACATATTCATTATTACTCATTAAATCACTCTGGGCCTTATTTCTTTGCATTATAGAATACATATATGCATTGTGCATTCTGTCCAATCAATAAATCATGAAATATTTTCTGCTACTCCCATTCCCCATACCTGTGAAGCATTAAATAACTGCAAGAACTCAAAATCATAATTCAAAGTTACTCTTTGGGGTAAGAAAACAGTTGGCATCCATTGAGCTTGTAAGTTAATTAAGCTAAATACATCAATTCCTACTGCCTGAAGCCTGTTAGTCAGTGTTTCTATATCCACACTATTTAAAATTCCCATGCCTGCCCGCTCCACCTAATAGCGTATCATACCAAGCTCTTTTATATTTGCATTTTCTACTAAACATAAACGTTATGTTAAAATGGATTACATTTTCTGATACCGCTTGCTACTGATGTACATGTGGATGGAACCTTAACTATACTATCATTGCTAATTACAGGTTGATTTTTCAACACTGTAATGTGATCTGCCCAAGTAGTTCTATTAGTTATTGCAGTAGCATTCATGCAGAATAACGTGTCTATGTCAATCAAAGTAATACTTGCATTGAAAATGTCTGTTTGATTCATGCAGCAATCAAGTCTATGTTGTACAGTCACCATGCAACTATTCGGTAAGTTGCAGCATTTAATAACAGTCTTATTCTGCAAGAGATTTCATCTGTTTCATAGGCATATTGTCCTGGGCCACCAGTTGTCATCAGAGATTGACCCCTGGTGAAAATGTCATGTTCAGTACCACACACTTCCTGTCCGGATGGGCAGCTAAAGTTCCCTAGGTTCTATCTTTGGTATCATTTTCCAACTCCAGGTTCCTTTACAACCAGTGTCATTACAGTTAACCCTTTGAATCCTTCCTCCAGGGGTAACTAGCTCTGCCAAATGGACCATAAGACACACCAGCATTCCTTTTAAAATCCATTGCTGGACCTAGAAAGACACAAATTTCATTATTCTCGAAGATAACATTTATGTGCAGGCACGTATTCCATTTTCTTTCCTGATCTGATGACTAGCACAGTGTTGTCTCGTCCGGTGGCTATCACCTCAGCTGGTTCAGGAGGGCCATTTGGGTTTGTAACCCATATTTTGGCACCATTGTTAAAACCTCCTGTAGATCTAAAACCTTTATCCTCCCTTGCTGTTAAGAGTGTGAGGCTTGTCCTTTATAGGGTCACTTTGTTAACTGGAATAATTAACAATTGAGCCACTCTGTCATACTGTTGAATTAACAGATTTTGTTCTCTACTATTCAACAAAATTACTTTCACTTCTCCTTGGTAATCACAATCAATCACCCCTCCCAAAATTTGTATTCCTTGAGGGCTAGTTCCGATTTAGGTGCTATCCAACCAAAATGTCTCGGTGGAATTTGTATTCCAATACCAGTTTCTATCACTTGAATGTTTCTGCTGTTTATTCTGTATTCTTGAAGGGCATGTAAATCAAGTCCAGCAGCTTCTGGGGTTGCCCTGCAAGAGACAGAGCTCCTAGTGTAATTTCCCAATATAACACTGTTTCTGTAGTTGAGTAAGCCTGCACTTGCAAATTAGGAGTTATCATTTGCATTAATGGGGGTCTCAGATTCTCAATGGGTCTATTATTTAAAATCTGTAATGCTTCATGCAAATTCTCTTTCCATTTCGTGGCTCCCCCAATTGTCCTTTCACAATATGAGGGATTGGTCTTTGTTGCCCATGTTGGCATATAGGACACTGAGCAATAACAGTTTAACCAAATCCAGTGTTAGGGGTACACCCTACTATATGCCCACCTGTAAGTGGCTTTCTCTCCCAAATGTCCACATTTTTGATGTGCCCATTTGCCAGCCCTGATAACTGCTGACTTTGAGTTTCTTCAATATCCACTGAAAGAATCTTAGCTTTTCATCTGCAATAGAATTATACCATCGTTCTAGTGTATCTGAAGCACAATGAGCATCAACATGAAATACAGTGGTCTGAGTATTTTGCACCATAGTCCATATTTCCTGCCACAGTTCTTTTCCCCATATTTCTTTTGAATAAATTTTCCACTCATCCTTAGCCCAAGTGGGCAGCCAGGTTGTTAAACCATTGGCTACAGACCATGAATCAGTATAAATATGACATGTACCTTGCAACCTTTGTGGGTATTACACTGGAAGGGAGGAAGGGTAGCTTACCACTCCCTCAAGCTCCTACTGGTGGAAGACACAGCTCGAGGTGCAAGAGACAGCTCGAATACTGTAGCAATAAAAAGGTTAGCTGTGAAACACAGACAAACAACAAAAACAAACACACATCAGTTTAAAAATAAAACAAGATTATTTCCATAGGATAAAAGAAGCCAAGCGTCCCTGGGTTCCCTTATCCTAAGCATGACAAAATGTCCAGATTGATGGTAATACCGTACGTACGTATCTCTGTAGATGGTAAACTCTCAAAAACAGCTGTAATAGTCCTTTTTTTCAAAATTGTAAAAGTTTGTTCCTCTTCACTTAGAATACTAGTTTTGCAATAAAAAGTCAAATTACATGGTTCACTCTTGGTGTGCCTTCATGAAAACATACATTTTGTGTGAAAAGTTGTGCTTTAGGCATGGAATACACATCAAGTTTGAACTGGTAGTAACATAAAATGTTGAAACACAAGAAGGTCAAATAACGTGCAAAAGGTCACAGTGTGCATGCAAGGGTCATTCAAACCCAGCCATTCCTGTAGTGTCCTTGAACACCACAATATTAAAATATCTTTAAATAACAATAGAGTACACGATGAAACTGCTGGCCAAGACAGTACACACATACACATACACAAAAGAAATAATTAACACAAAATAAGACTGACATTGTTTGCACCAATTTGCTGAGGTAATGCCCATAGTTCCATTAGAAACTGCGTGGTTTAGATATATGTGTTGCCTCCTGCCTGTCTTGTAACACTGACAATTTTTAAACCAACACATTTATACATATTGCCATGCCAAATCTTTCCAGAACAAAACACTGTTTAAACACATCATCTGTAAGTGAACACATCTCGTATAACATGATTACACCTTTTGGCACATAACTAAAATATGGCACTCTGCCATTTTGCAAAAAGTTTCTGGTTTAACTAGAAGTATGATAAAGCCATTTATAGCTGTTAACACATTACCACATTAACACATTACATTTCACCTAGCGGTGGCTTGTACGTTAACACAAACTACAACTCTTTCTGCACATTGCAATCTATATGGCGTCATAATGCGTCACCATCAGCTACCTGCTCCAAGCAACAACTACAAACAAAAGTTTTCACTGACCCTATCTAGGCAGCACAAATGTTCCATTAAAATAAAGCCAATTAAAACAGTCAGCAATGAGGCAAAGCTTCTTCTTCCTTTTTTTTTTTTCTGTAACCTGTTGTGCACTGAAGGCAGTCAATCCTATCTCGCAACCTTGACAACAGAACATAATTACAGAACACAGATATAAGCTAGAAAATCGCATGAGAAAGGCAGAGCATTACCTTGTTTAGTATCATTACAGAAATAAAACAGACAGACATAAAACAACTTTGAATAAAAAATTCAGACTTACCCGGTGCCAAGGTATTTTCTTCTTCTTTTCCGATACACTAGTCTAAGTAAGAAAACTGACTGCAGGACCTTCATGATAATTTCAAGCGCTGCAGCTATTAACTCTTTCAAAGGTTTTAACCCTTTTAAAGGTTTTCTTTTAGCCATTTTAGTAACCTGCCAAACCAAGTCTTTTCCAGAGCTCTGGTTTGCAGTTTAAAACAAAACAAACAAAAATCTCTAATAGTACTAGGTTGAGATCCATCTGGTAGAGGTCCCCAGTACTTGGGTTTAGGATCAAATGTTTCAGCCTCTATAGGAGGCAAGGGAACCTGAAATTGATACAGAAAACTTGAAACTACACAGATAGGCAACATGGGGGGATTTTCAAATCATCCCGTCTGTAGTCACCTACTGTGTACATCCACAGTAGTTTATTTTCTTTTCTAGATGTTGCTTATCTAACTTTACTTGACCAGCCACTGCTTTTCTCCTAAAAAGCAGCCTGAACTATCAAAGCCATCATTGGCTCTAACAGTATATACTTGCAACAAGCACAAATTACAAGTACAAGGGCAGTTGCCCTTGCTTGTTTGAGCCTTAATACACCTTTAAAAAAGAACTCATCCTTTTCTAAAATAGACATTTATTTTGAATCCTGCCGACTACACAAAATGTTCTGCCAACTCAAACCAGGCAGCTATTTACTCACTCACACTCACATACACACAATAACAATACAATAAGTACAGCAAGCCAAAGCTTTTTATAACAAAATATAATACAAAGGTTATACATCACCGATTCAATAAAGCATCATCCAAGCCCTCTTCCAATGGCGGGAAGCCCCCTTGTCAGCCTGGCTGAGTCTCTCGAACAGGAACTGGCCCCACAGCGATCGTCCACCCTGCAGGAGGGCTTCAAACCAGGCATTGAAAGCTTCATTTATATCTTATTCTATGCTAAAAATAACCGTGCAGTCCTCATAGTGTTGTTTTCCACATTCTAGAAGCTGGCCGGGCTCCCAGGATGTTGCGAATTCACACCATAAGGACTGCTCAGAAGTCCCTACACCTGCTAGGTCACTGTGCTCCAAACACTGGCCAGGTGCCTAGGAACACTATGAGCTAAGCAGAAGTTTAAACAAAACTACAAAAACAGGTTGCCTGATAATATGCGACTTTCAAGTCAGCAAAATACACTGTCTGAAGCAAAACATAATAATGAGGCTATCTAAAGAGCAAAACACCAATTAAATGAAGCAGCATGTAAAATGGAGTCACACAATACAAAATGGAGTATAAAATGACATACATTACATGAAATAGCATACAAAATGGAGTGACAATAATCAACATATTATACTATCACTACATGGGTATACCTTTTTGAAACAGCAGCAGGCTCCCTCAGAACATCTGCACCTCTTGTACCTCAGCAATGCCCACCATGGGTATAATTTTTGAAAAGAGCAACAGGCTCACTCAGAGCAGCTGTGCCTCTCATGCCTGCCTCAGCAATTCCCACCATGTGTATAATTTTTTGAAACAGCAACAGACTTGCTAAGAGCAGCTGTGCCTCTCATACCTGCCTCAGTAATGCCCACCATGGGTATAATTTTTGGAAGCAGCAGCAGGCTCACTAACACCTCTTGTTCCTGCCTCAGCAATGCTTACCATAGGTATAATTTTTGGAAACAGCAGCAGACTCTGTAAGAGAGCCTGTGCCTCTGGTACCTGCCTCAGCAATGCCCATGGGTATAATGGATTGGGGCACCTAACAGACAGTGTAACAGTTCCAAAAAAACAGTCTTTACATGATTTTTGCTATGGTCAGAGTCGGGTAATTGGGTAGTAGAACGGATCAGGTAGTGACTACCCAACCCACTCTGATTACTTGGTTTTTATGTAGGGTTTTTCAAAGTACTTTTGGGGTACCTGCAGGATGTCTTGGTGGTTGGGTATTTTAGTACCCACCCATCCCTAATCAGAATTTGTTTTATTTTTTTTTAAATTTAATATGCTTTATTGTAGTATATAAGATACAATATGTATTTGTCGAACAATATGCAGATCTCCTGTGCAAACTATTATACAGACAGAGTAGTATATATCTAAGCATTGTATATCTTAGTTTGTACACCAACTGTGAATTACAATGTTTACTGACATTTATAACCAAGACTAAAAAATTCCGATAGGATTAGCTTTATCTAACAAGAGTATCTGACTCTCATAACAAAGTACCATATAACCCCCAACAAACAAAAACTAGTATACCCTTACCCAACCCACCCATTTCGCCACTATAATGTATACGAGGACAAGTTTCCTTCCAAAGCAATAAAAGGAATAGCCACACCGTCAGGTAAAGAGGAGTAAAAAAAGACTAAACCATTAACCATCCCGGACTGCCACAAGATTGGGTCGGATCAGGGCTCCTAGGCAGATAGCAGGGTGTATAAAGGTGCCCATATTCTCAGGTATTTTTATTATGTTTGGACATATTAGCTATAAAATATTCCGCTTGCAAAGCAAATAATATCTCCTTATGCCATTCTGCATATGAGGGATTTGCTGATCTAACCAATGGCGCAGTATGATTTTCTTGGCGCAGAGATATCAGTGTCATATGTTGCCTTTGAATGCCTACAAGAGTTTCACCTGAATCACCCAGTATGCAGATTTCTGGTCTGAAAGCATTCTGGAGCCCAAGTATGGGGTCCAATTTAGATCTGATGACAGCCCAAAATGGGGTAACCTTGTCACATTCCCAGAGAATATGAAGAAGTGTACCCCTCTGTGAACCACATCTGGAGCACAATTCCGATGTATGGTGCCCCATCTTATTGAGTTTTACCGGTGTGTAATATAGATCATGCAGCACATAAAATTGAAGCAACCTATATCGATCCCACCGAATATCCTTATATAGTCTTTTCCAGATACGTTGCCATTGATGGGGTGTTTGAGAGGTGGAAGGGAGGGACCAATCCCACGTGTAATGTTGTGCACCATCTTTTCATGACAGCATGCTTGAAGTGCCTTATAGTAAAAGGTGACATAATGGGACGGGGGTCTCCCGGAAAGTGAACTGAGTACAGGACCAACCATAAACCGGTCCCAAAGGCCGCTACCAAAATACTGTGTTAGAACATGGGAAATTTGAAGGTATTTAAAACAAAAGGAAGCAGGTACTTTATATTTTGTACTAAAAGTTGAGAAGGCAAATAATTTACCATTTTCGATTCGGTCTGCCACTGTGATTTCACCGTCCAATGGCCAGAGGGCCGTGGTAATAAGAATTTGTTTTATTAATTGTTTAAAATCTGAACATTTTGTAGTGAAACCAGATAGAACAGGAAATGCCTTGGCCCTAAATCTAACAAACCTGAAAGTTTTAGATTTCAGCTCCTAGCATTTGTTGCATTTTCAGTGACAAAAAAGTTTTAAAGGAGAACTGAGTTGAAACATTAAGCCATTTTCCCCAGTAGAAGTTGATTCTTTAACACTGGTTTCAATTCTGTTGCTGTTTCATCTCTGCAGGTTTTTAATTCTCCTAGTGGGTGTTTCTGATTTACATACTGAAAAAGCACCATTTTAGAACTATGTGATGTAGTTTATATCCCTTGCTCAGATTTTCCATTATTGCTACCACTGTAGAGTGAAGTACTGTACTGTACTGTACTGTACACCACATGCCTTAGCTTTGAAATTTCTATTACTCCTGATATTTTTATATACAGTACACATAATTAAAAAAATTATAGATGCTACTGGAAGTACAGTAGTACAGCTAAAATCATGGTAGGTTGCATCTGTATGTAATACAGTAAGTGAGCACAGAAGAGCCTCGGGAGCTCAGGTAAGCAATGGAGCAGGCTAACATGGATGACCAAGATGAACCGGTTTTGATTGATTGGGGAGAGATCCAAGTTTAGCAAACATTGGAGTCACCTCTATACAGTAGTGCGCATCAGGAAACTATGTGTGCTGGCTTCCCTGTGACTTTGCATCGCATCTCCTTGAACAAAGTGGAAAGTGGCACTAAGGGTCGATGTGTGAGTAGTCAGGGAGCAAAAATTAATAAAAATCTTAAATACAATGTGCTCTCTGCATCCCCAGCATAAATAGAAACATCCCTCAATGCAGTGTATGATTGAAGAAAAAAAAGTTTGCCGCCTGCATGTTTCAGACCTGGATCTCTGGCACAATGTACGCAACCACACAACCACTGACTCAGTCTACTATGCTACAGAGCTAGAACATTTTCAACACATACATTTAATGTCTCAAGATAGTGCAGTGCAAGCCAGCAGAAAAAATAAGCTGTGGTCTATCGCACTTCCCCCCCTACAGCTGTTCTCCTCATTATGTGGGATTCATGCAGGCCATCCGATAACTGTAGTGCAGCACCTGTTAACCCCCACACAAGCAAATTCTCTTATTCATTATGCCTGAACCTTGTGAGCTTCTCCCTTCACCCCTCCCCCTCTCTCTGCTCCACTTCAAAGAGTATGCATTCACAATGTTCTTTGCTGAAATATTGTCTCCTGTACAGTAATTCTACAGTATTGTCCTCTTCTTCCTCTCACCATTTTGGTTTTTCTACAATATTTGTACTCTTTTTGTTCTCCCTGCTGTGCCTCGAGACCCCGGGTTTCTCTCTGATGCAACTCTCCATGCCAGTGCTGAAATGCTGTACTGCCTCTGACTCTCTGTAACTACATTACAGCATTGTAAGTACAGTAAATAAAAGCAGAACTAAACATACTAAATAAATAATTTAAAGAGTCAGTGGAGCTAGATGTCAGGGAAATAACCCTGTTCAAGCCTGTCACAGTGTTCTTGCCATCCACTCACCACCTGCTTCAAGGACAAGTTTGTACATATGAAAAGAGTCACAGAAACCTGTTTGCAAGAGGCAACCAGAAGAAGTACTAGCAGTTTGTACTTTAAATTTTGGGTCCAAAGTCTCAAGGGCAGAAGCCACATGTACTGTACTGTAAACTGCAGAATGAAGAAATGTCTAATTGTCAATAAGTTCTAACTTTAATGGAATTATTTTAAGTGTCATCCTACTAGCCAGAGTAAGGTACTACCTGTGAGAAGAACCACTGTAGAACTCTGACTTGTGCTAATCCATTTGAACTAAAATACTGAATTAAGAATAAGACTGAGAAACTATCTTTTGAACTAAACTTTGTATTTCAGACATACCAGCTGCTAGATAGCTTATCAGCTCCAGAACCTGACTAAGAGAAAACAGTCTCTGACATCTTGGAGAAGAAATCAAAGCTCACCTGCCTTCTTGACAGTGGTCTCAATAGTCAGGCTCCTTAAATCCCCTCTTTACCTGGGAAAGGTCTAGTATACTACCAAAGGGTATGACTAAACTGCTCTTGTTTGTTTAACTGTAATGTTAGTACCTCTGTCTTTCTCACCTTTGATTTGGACTTATTTTAAATAAATCAGCACTTGATTCCAAGATATTTTTTTCTGTTGTCATGCCTGAATCCATTACTGTATGTGTACTGGACTGTCTGTTGTCTATTGTTAAGCATGTCTATACCTTCAAAGAATCCATGAAGATAAATTATCAGTTGGAGGTTTACTATAGTATTTCTACTACCGTAACCTAACTAGCCAAATTAAACATATAGTACTGTACCATAAATCATCCCTACAGTGATCTCTGGTCTAGTACTTCGCTAGACATATTCTAGAAACCAGTCCTTGAATGAGGACAGCGACTCTGAGCCCTGCCATTAGCCCTCTGAAGATGCCAGTCTATGGAAGGGAGATTAAAGACATGCAGGATCATCACAGCATCTATTTGGCTGCCCTCATAATTTCCCCAATCAATTGGACGTTATGCTATGCTGAACTGTTCGGGAACCTTCAGCATGCCACCAGGGTGTCTGTTTCCCCTTTCTGTTCTGTTGTTGGGAAGAGCACTCAAGATGATTGGAGTACAGTAGCTGTCACAAAGGATTTCATGGTAAAGGTTTTGTGAGCTTTAGACATTTGGAAGGGGATTTTACTTGAACTGTGACCAAAACATACTAGTGGGAGGTTGTTTACAAACACACTAAGGCAAAGTGTAAGAATGGAGCCTTGAGGTACTTTAAGGTTGAGGGTGTATAGGGAAGAGACTTTCTCATTACATTTAGTAACTACAGTCAGTGTACTAGGTAGGACCGGATCTGGTTTATTTCTTCCTATATCAGGCAAGACTGCAGATATAGCATTCTGCTAGGGCAGTTTGCCTAACAGAATCTTATTTATGTATTTAATCTTATTTATTGTTTTATTATCTATCTATCTATCTATCTATCTATCTATCTATCTATCTATTTCTTCATTCTCTTAGTTTTTTTGATTAACTTCAGTAGTAGTTCTGTTTGTTTTTAAGTGGCTGTTATTAATGTTGGTAGCTTGCGTAGTATCCTCACAGTATCCCCTCCTCCTATTAGAAGATTAAGGAGTTCATAAAGCTTAACATTTGTTGTTGCTACAGTTGCGTTCTAGTTTTCCAGGTTCACTAGTTTAATCATTGCTTTTTAGGGCTGCAGTGAGCATAGCTCTGAAGACCTCTTGCTATAAAAAGGGCCAGCACATTCCCTCCGTGAACATGTTGGACATGCAGCACAGTCGCTTCCATGTCTGAGACATCCCTGGAGCACTCCACTCCTTGTCTCCAGTAGCACTGCTCTATGCTTTACTCTAAAACTTGGTGGCAGCCTGATCACAATACTGGAGAACTGTGCACCCCCCAGTGTCACTTTTATGTTTTTGGAGGGGTGGGATGGGGTGGTATGGTGGGTGCTGAGACATTGGGGTGTGTTAGGGCATAATTATAATTTAAAGAAAAAAAGCAACTGTCATGCAGAACACAGCACACTCCACTGTGTCCAAGATGGCCACTGTACTCTACTGCACATGCGTGACCACCAGTGCATGGGCAGTAGAATGTGGAAGCCATCTTAGATATGGTGGAGTGCGCCTTGTTCCACCATGACCACTGATTTATTTCTTTGAAATTATATCTATGCACCTCCCCGACCCCACTGTCTCAGCACCCACCATCCACACCCCACAGAGAAACATAAGAGTGACACTGAGATGTCCAGTCCACCAGTATTGTGATCATGACTCCTCAGTCTTGTTTTCATATTTCCTCATCTGACCCTCCCTCTCAGCACCCCCAGAAATATAAAAGTGACACTAGGGGTGCCCAATTACCCAGTGTTGTGATCCAGAATCTTCTGGGTTATTTTTCTTTTTAAACCCTGTAAAAGAAAACTGTCCAATGATATATTTTGAGGCCATTCCTGCCCTCCTACCTGACTCTCCCACCAGCACACACCACTCTGCATCCCTCCCCGAGTCCTTACTTACCCATCGGGTCCAATGTCATAATCCTCTCTGGACTGCAGACATATCTTCACTCTTCAAAGCTGGAGTGTGAACTGAAGAAACAGGTATGCAGTTCAATGTATTTCAATGGTGTTTTGAACTTAGTGGCATAACTGGGGCATTTTGCATATTATTTGCGAAATTTTCAACATGTCTTCTTTGGGACCCTGCCTCATGAACAATTGCAGTTACATTAGGCAAATCTGTCCTGAAGGTGATTTTGATGTTCCTGCATGAAATCACCTTTCAGGGAGTTGAAAATGTTCTGTTCATTTGTCCATGAGGTGGGGGTCATAAGAAAGCTATGTTAAAAATTTGATGAAAAAACAACAATGTTATGAGCCTACATTGGATTTTGTAAACACAGGCTCATAACTTAGGAAACTTTCAATATTTTTACCCTAAATTGACAACATAGCCATATTATTACAGCACCTCATGAATGTGATAGCTGTCATTTTTCAACTCTGGACAAAATGTTTTTTTGCATACTGAAAGTAGGTTTTGCTGTCCCTACACAAAATCACATTTCAGGCAGGACTTGAAAATTTTCTCTATCCTTGTTCATGAGGTTGGGTCATAAGAAGACTATGTTGAAAATTTGGTGTAAAAATATTTAAAAAACTACAAAATTATGAGTCTACTTTGAATTTTGCAAATGCAGGTTAGTATCTGGTAATTTGTAATATTTTTAGCGCAAATTTACAACATAGCCTTATCTTTATAGCACCTCATGTATGTGACAGCTGTAATTTTTCAAATCCTGGCCAAAATGTGTTTTTATTTTACTTCCTGAAAGGTGATTTTGTGATCCTGTCTTGAAATCACCTTTTGAGGCAGGGAGTTGAACATTTTCTATGACACTGTTCATAGTGTAGAGTCATAAGAAGGCTATATTCTAAATTTGGTATCAAATGTTTTAAAACATGTTGTCTGACTATGTTGAATTTTGCAAATGCAGGCTCGTAACTTTGGTAATATTCAATATTTTACCCCCAAATTTCAACATAGCCATTTCTTTACAACACCTCATAAAGTAACAACTATCATTATTCAACTCTGGCCAAAAATTTGTTTTGCATCCCCAAAGCTGATTTCGCAGTCCCTGCACAAAATCACCTTTCAGGCAGGAGTTGAATATTTGCTCTGCCCTTCTCCAAGAGGCAGGGTCCCAACAAGACTATGTTGAAATTCTGGTGTACAAATATTGCAAAACAAATGTATGAGCCTAATTTACATTTTACATTTTGCTAACACAGGATCTTAACTTTGGTAATTTTCAATATTTTACCCCACATTCCTTAGCTGCAACCCTATTGGCTCTGGCCAGAAATTTGTTTCTATTAAGCATGACCCACAATTTAACCTTGCTACATTTTGCAGTGACTTCTAAAACATTATTTTGTCGTACCAGTTATTTTCAGCACTGTTTTGTTTTTCACCCTGCATGTGGGAAGTCATATTATATCAGCTTCAGGCACATCCTGATGGTGTCAGAAGTGGTGCTTCAATTCCCATTGTTGTGGGTGAGTAGTATCTGTTGGTTAGAAACCATCCTGTATTGTTCCTTACTGCTACACTGAAAGGATGGTAGAGGCCTCTGGAAACTATTTTGAATTATGTGTGTTATGCTACAAGTAATGCTTGAGGAGGTGAGAGTGTTGCTGCAAAAACGTGCACAATTACTGATTTTTTGTTCCCTTCTCAAAACATCCAACTAGCTTATATATATTTGGAACCAAGGACATTGGGTAGTGCAAAGGGATATAACTGGCTTTTTTTCCTAAAGGAACCTCACTGGGACTGGTAGAGACTTGAGGTACTGGTACTAGGGTAGGGGGATGGGGGATTCACTTTGGAACTAGTAACTCCCCATATGCTGTAGAACCAAGGGTTAGGGAGAAAAGGGCTGCTTTCAGGAAATACAAAAAAACAGGGTCCGAAAAGGACCAGGAAGACTACAAAAAAAAAAAAAACAGACAAAAAACAAAGGGTAGCAAGCAAGCAAATCAGAACAGCAAAGGCAACAACAGAGGAGAGGATAGCCACAGAAGTCAAAAAAGGAGACAAAACCTTCTAAAGATATATTAAAAAGAAAGACAATGGGGGTATTGTCAGACTCATGAAGAAAGATGGAGAGAACACTGAAGATGACAAAGAAAAGTGGAAATCTTAAACAGATATTTTGCCCTGTATTCACCAAGGAGCAGGATGGCTGCAGACCTACCATTCAGGGGACAATAAAGGTGACAATGGAGTATACTCAGGACCCGTTATAATGGAAGCAGTCTTAAAGGAACTGGTGAAGCTCAATACAAACAAAGCCATGGGACCAGACAAAATGCACCCTAGACTACTGAGAGAACTAAGAGAAGAATTGCGGCTCCACTAGTTGATCTTTTTAACTTATCATTTGAACTGGGTAGGTCCCAAAGATTGAAACTAACCACAGTTATCCTTCTACACCAAAGTGGGAGCAAAGTGAGGACAAGCAACTCTATACCGGTAAGCCTCACATCAATTGTAGGTAAAACAATGGAAACCCTTCTCAAGGAGAGGATTATATCCTTTCTCAAGGACAACAAATTAGATGCTAAGCAGCATGGCCTTACCACAGGGAAGTCATGTCTAACCAATTTACTTATCTTCTTTAACTGGGTAACAAAAATAGTAGACCAGGGAGGTGTGGTAGACATAGTGTGCCTGAATTTCAGCAAAGAATTCAACTCAGTCCCACATAGAAGGCTGCTAAACAAGTTAGACAGCATGGGAGTAGGACATAAGGTGGCAAACTGGGTAAGGAGTTAGCTTACTGGAAGAACCCAGACAATATTAGTGAATGGTTCACTCTCAGAGGAAAGAGATGTAGCTAGTGGAGTACCACAGGGTTCACTGCTTGGACCAGTCCTATTCAATATCTTCATTAGTGACACTTATGATAGACTGAAGGACAAGGTTAGTTTGTTCGCAGATGACACACAGATAGGAAAAAGGGTGGACACCCCAGGAGGAGTGGAGAAGATGACGGCTGACCTTGAGTCTCTAGAAAAGTGGTCAAGAACATGGCAACTAAACTTCAATACTAAAAAATGCAAAATCATGCACCATGGAAGGACTAACCCATGAGTTGACTACTACCTAGGGAGAGAAAAACTGGAAGCCTCTAAACAGTAAAGAGATATGGGAATAATTATAACAGATGACCTAAAACTGTCTAAGCAATGTGAGAAAGCAGCACTGGGAGCAAATGGTATTTTGGGATGTTTAAGCAGGGGGATTACCAGCAGAATAAAGGAGGTCATCATGTCACTCTATAGATCACTGGTGAGGCTACAACTGGAGTACAGTGTACAATTCTGGAGACCACACATTGAAAAGGATATTACCAGACTGGAAGCAGTGCCAAGGAGAGCTACTAAAATGATTCATGGACTGCATGACAAATCATACAAGGAGCAGCTGCGTGCAATAAACATGTAATAATAATAATAACACATTTATCTGTATAGTGCAATATCAGTAAATATCAAAGTGCTGCACAATATCTAAAATAATACTCAAATAAATACAACAAATTACAAATGATACATAGATAAATAATACAGTTAAAAACTGAATATGCAGTTATATATATTGAAACTCAGGAAAGCACATAAAATGGGTTTGTTTTAGAGCAGTTTTAAAGCTCTCCTCTGTCTGGCACTCTCAAACCCGATAAGGCAGAGAATTCCACAGGAGGGAGCTGCAAAGGAAAAACCCATGCTCCGGGATCTTCAGTGGCACCCTGGGAATCTCTAGCTATCCCTCTTCAGTTGAGCAAAGCAGTCTGAGGGAGCAGTAGGGACTGAGAAGCACTTGTAGGTAACTCAGACCCAAAGCATGTAGGGCTCTAAAAGGCAGCAAACCAACTTTAAAGGTGATCCACCACTGAACAGGCAGCCACGGCAGCGCAAGCAGCACAGGAGTTATGTGACTGGATTGCAATGACCCAGGCAGTAACCTGACCACAGCATTCTGCACTAGCTACAAGTGCTGGATATCAACCGCTGGAAGCCCAAGGTATAGGAAGTTACAGTAGCCTGGAGTGAGGTCACAAATGCATGGACTAAAGTTGGAAGGTCACCAGACAGAACAAGGTGCTTAATCCAGGTGATATTCCTCAGATGGTAAAAACAGGACTTGACCACAGCTGACACCTGTGAATGAAGCATCATCTGGTTATCAAATATCACCCCGACATTCCACGCCCATTCAGAGGTCAGAAGCTGGGAGCCCCAGAGCCATAGCCTCCGGGGGCCTGACCCCATTATCTGGTGGCCTGGATCCATCACTAACACCTCCATCTTGTTTGGATTCAATCTCAACCAACTGGAATTCATCCAGTCTTGGATTTCAGCGAGACAGTTAGAAAAGACTGAGAGAGCGCTATCCTGGTTGGGCACAAAAGACAGGTACAGCTGAGTATCATTTGCATAGCAGTGAAAACTCAGTCCGTACTGCTTACACTGTCTCCTAATGAAAGCATATACACCACAAACAACATAGGGGACAACACTGAACCCTGCGGGACCCACAGGGCAGAGAGTAGGTGTCAGATGAAAAAATCCCGGAGAGCACCCCCTGCAACCTGCCCATGAGGAAGGAAAGAAACCATCTGAGGACTGTCCCAGACAGGCCACAGATGAGCCGCAGGTGATCAAGAAGTAACTCATGGTCCACGGTGTCAACAGCTGAGGAGAGATCCAGGAGGACCAAGATGGACCATTGCTTCTGGTCTCTCACCATCAGGAGATCATTGAGTACCCAAACCAGAGCAGTCTCAGTACTATGCCTCTTACCAAAACCAGACTGGAGAGGATCATAGATAGCATGGATGGTAAGATAGTCCTATAGCTGTTCAGCAACAACTTTCTCCATAACCTTCCCTATAAAGGGAAGGTTAGAGACATGGATCTGTAATTTGCAGGAGAATCTGGTCAAGAGAAGGTTTCTTGAGAAGGGGTAACCACAGCCTCTTTCAGAAAACTGGGACGCTCCACCAACTACAATGAACACCAGATTAACTCTGCTAAAACTGGGCCGATCACAATAACACACCCATTAAGAGGTGGGTAGAGCCCGGATCTAAAATACAGTAAGTTGGGTGCATACTCCGGAGCTGCATAATATCATCAATCTCCAGACAGTGAAAATCAGCCCAGCATAATGGGAGTGCTATGGCCTTGTACCAACCACCAGTAGCCCCCATAGAGTGTGATAAGCAAATCCCCAACCTAATGTCAGCAACCTTATCTGCAAAGAAGCGAGCAAACCCGTCGTACTCCACTAGTGACAAGGCTTTCCAAACTCCAAGACAGGCTGGATTGCACAGTCTGCCCACAGTTTGGAATAGCTGAGCTGGTCAATTCTGTGCAGTAGCAATCTCCCTGGACAGGAATTCTGCCTTCTTATGGGAGATTGATGACTGGCAGAATCTATAATGTTCCATCAATCTAAGATTGTCAGCATCTAAGCTGGATCTATACCAAGCACACTCTAGCCTTTGCTCTGCCTGCTTCACTCCCCTTCAAAGTCCTATCAAACCACACGGACCTGGGGTGGAGAGTGAGCGGTTGAACACGGAAAGGAGCGAGGGTATCCAGAGCTCCCTCCACTGTGCGGCTAAAAGCTTGCAGTAGATTCTTCTGACCCCTGCTTGCATCCAGAATTCCTGGTAGGTCTAATACCGACAGAAGGCCATCAGGGGTCAAACCCCGTAAAGGGCAGTATCAGACCATTTCCACAGGGGCAGGCCTATAAGGGAGCCAAGTAGAACTTGATGTTGTGCTGGTTGGACCAACTGACAGGTTCCACCACCAAATCAGAGACTTCTAACCTCAGGAGGAAGACCAGGTCAATGAGTGACCATGATTATGAGTTGCAGAGAAACAACCTGTGTGAAGTTCAAAAACTCATAATTTGGAAGAAGTCTTGCCTAAACTGCAAAAGTTCAGTGTCGATCCAGGCATTAAAATTCCCCTAGTACCATCACCCTGGGGACTCCAACACCATATCGACAATGAAGTCCGCGACTTCCTGCAAAAACTGATTCTGCAACCTGGTGGATGGTAGCGAGAGCAATTTTGCACCCACTTGCAACTACAATGTACTCATAGGATCTGGTGCCCTCAACTGACAAGTCAGCACCCAACTCTGATTTAAAGCAAATTGCTATACCCCGTCCCTGCAACCCGACCTCTCACAGTGTAGCACCGAGAAACTGACTGGAATCGCAAACTCCAAAATGGGACTAGCATTTCATGTACTCCTGTAGCAATGCAGGGAGAGGAAGTTATGATTGAGACTTTCAAATTCCTAAAAGGAATAAACCAGGTGCAGGTCCAGGATCTGTTTCATATCAAAAATAACTCAAGAACCAGAGGACACCACAACATGAAGCTAGAGGGCAGATTCAGAGGCAACACACTCAAGTTCTTCTTCACTGAGAGAGTGGTTGATCAATGAAACTGCCTTCCACAGGATGCAGTGGAGGCAGAAATGGTGGAGACTTTCAAGAAAGTGTGGGATAGAAACAAGGGCATCATAACACTGAAAAGCAGTTAAGGGAAGGGGTAGGCTTATGACCAGACTAGATGGGCTGCAATGCCCACTTCTGCCATCACTTTCTATGTTTCTATGTTTCAAAGAGAGATGAATGAGGGGAGGAAATGTTAGTCTGTGGTGCTTGCTTTTTTATATTTTGGTGCCTTTTTAAATAAAATAAATAAAACCTCTGTCATGCAAATTCGGTGATGGCAGGAAAACTCTGTCATGTCTGTGTGTAGTGTGCAGTTCCCAACATCACACCAGCCTAACCAGTGAAGTAAAACTTTACTGCATCTGGGGTTCTTGTGGTCTGAGGCAGCCTCAGCCAAGAAGGGTGGACTCTTCATTCCCAACAAGTTGTGGCAGGAAAGTGGTCAATCTCTGTGGACCTGGATGACTCAGATTCCTCATGATAGAAGCTTAAGTTCTGCCAAGTGTGAAGGGGTCTGAGGTCACTGAACCCTAGGTACCCCATTGGTCACTTACCCCTCATTAGAGTGAGTGCTGTTTACCACCAGGGGTATTTTTAAAAGACCTGGCACACTCTGTAGGCAGGCCCTGTTGGAAGAGTCTAGTGCTCTCTCTAGTGGACTCTGTCGCATGGTCCCCTGTCTCTGGCCCAAGACACTGTTTACTTTGGAGTGTTGGAAGAGCACCTGCTCATCATGCAGACTGTTACTTCTGCTCTTATCTTAGAAGTGGAGAAATTTTGACTATTCTGCTGAAAAACCTTTGGTGGAGGATGACAACGTTATGTATTGGAAGTTTATTCAATATTCATGAGATGAGCTTGTCAAGCTTCTTCTGAATTCATTTTGTTGGCCTGTTATTTGTCCCTTAGTGCTAAAGAGATGCAGAGCATCTGGCACCCTGCTCAAGAAGAGGGCCTCTTTATTGGTGAGAGGCATAGTTGGCAACATTGGTGGGTGGGCTAGGAGGCACTTATTGAAAGATGCTTGGACAAATACAGATCATGCAATCCTGATCCCTTTGCTGATGTTCTGTGATGTGATGCATTGCACAGGAGCTATAGAGTAAGTGAATCCACCAGACCTTTCAGCCTGGTTATTGTTTTGCAGTGTAAGATCAGTGCTGACTATAACAGCTGTTATCAGAGACTTCATCTTTGACTGACAGGCTGTGTTTACAATATAAAACTTGACATATTCACTGTCAAATAATTTTCGATATTTTTGCTGAAGCACTAATTTGAATGAAAATAAATTTGTGCTAATTAGTGCTTTTAGTTTTTTTTCATTGTAGTGAATGTGGTGATGGTGACTTAGTACTAAATAAATTAATGCAGTTATAGTAGCATTTGCACTGCAATTACTTTGTGTGAAAATAACTAATTTTACTTTATGTTTCACAGAGACCTGATTGGATGATCTAGTAATGCTGGTCCTTATATTACAGTCGGTCCCATTTTTTTCCTGTGGTACATTGCCTGAGACTGGAGCACAGGGGAGGCAGTGTGGCAATTTGTTTAAGATCCAGGCTGGGCTGTGTGATGTCTCTTGCTGATGGAGCAGGGTCTCTTAAGTGGGTAACCTTTGGGTGCATGGCTGGTTTGAAGTTCAGGATAGCTCTCTTTTCCATTGTCATCTATCTGATGCAGACATCCTGCAGTAATTTGCTGAGAGAATGTTGGTTATGATGTTGGTCTCTCTACACTTCTTCTCAGGGATTTCAGTGCCAGGGTTGGCAACTATTAAGATTTGTTGCTACCCAATTCTGCAGTCCACTGGAGGGCTGGGCCTCATTCAAGAAATATCTGAAGCCATGCACTCACAGAGCACCATATTGGTCCAGTTGCTCTTGCTATAAAGATAAATAACATCTTAGCTGATACTGTTGTTTGGACGGACTTCTTTCACATGTTGCTCAGACTTAAGGCCCTGAGGATGCTACTGTCAACTGTGGAGGTTTGAGGTTTTGTCCAATACTGTGCCAAACAGGATTTTATCTCAATTACATGTCTAGATTTATTAGACACCTCGGTCTTGATTGGATCTCAACCAGGGGTAGTACTGCCTCCACAAAGACATATAATAGGACACTCACAATGGCACTGGACTCCCTGGTACAAGTTTGTCCACATATAGCAACCTCATGCTAAAGCACACTTTGGGGTTCTGTTGCCCTTTAGTGGCTAAAAGTGTTAGGCCGAAGACTTGAGTGCAAGTGGTAGAGTTTGTTGGTGAATGATGACTGGCTTTTCTTGGAGAATCTTTTAAGAACTTACTAGTAGGCAATTCATGTGAAGACGAAAATATACTTCTCCGCCCTAACTGCAGTTAAGAGGAACTAATGCAATTTTGAGAACTGTGGAAAGTCTTACACATCTTAACTGCAGACTGGAAAACCTCATTCTGTGGGAGGTGTGATGAGTTTAAAAGTTGGCTAGTGCCAAGATTCTGAGCATCTGGAACTGCATCTAAGCCTGCTGGCAACTGGGTTAAATCTGAGGAACTTATAGACACAGTAAGGCCATGGGGTGATTTCCACCACTTAGATGTGAAGGACATCTAAAAGGTGGCCTCGGAGTTGTGTAGCACAACATCTAGACTGGACCCAGTGCAAACCCATTTGCTCAAGAATGGGCTGAACACTTTGAATCTAGTCACTGCTGCCTTTTTTTGCATAGGGGCTTCTAACCATTGCCTTTGAATAAGGTGATGATGAAATATCTGCTTAAGAATTTGTCTTTAAATACTGATGCTCTCACAAATTATTCAACTGTCTCCAGCCCTCCTGTCTTGGCAAAGGTTGTTGAGGAAGTAGCTGCTGAAGAGCTACAGTAGTTCATCTTCTTGAGAAAATTATGTCTTCATGCCACCAAAGTCTGTTTTTGTGGGTGCCCTAGCACTAAAGCGGCTTGTTTGGTAGTTCGGTGGAGGACCTGTCACCCCTTTATGAATTGGTGTGACTATGGCTCTTTTCCATGCAGTGGGGAATTGCCCAAGGCAGAGGGATTGGTTAAGTAGGCTGGTGAGTGGGGCAAGGACTTCATCCAGCACCAGCCGGAGAATACTGGGGTCCAGGGAGTCACTGCCAGGACTATTGCTATTTAATGCTTTAATTAGGAGAGATCTGGCTTCTTGGACAGATTCCTTGTGTAGGTGGAAGCTCTGGCATTGGAGGACAGTGGAAAGTAGGGTGGGGGAGGGTCAAAGAAATTACTGGGAGGACAGAGCTAAGGTCAGTAAAGGAGGTGTTAAGGCAGTTAGCAATGCAGGCAGGGTCGGTGGAGGTAAAGCCATCAATAGTGAGCTGGGATGGGGAGGGGAGCGTGATATCACATTTAGCTGTTTAACATTGTCCGAGAAAGTCCGGGCACACCCCCAGGAGGAGGTGAGGGTGGCCTGGTAATGGTCAGCCTTGGCTTTATGGAAGGCCCATGTGCACCTGTTCCGAGCAGCATTGTAGGCCTGTCTATCAGCCATCAGGCCCGTTTCAGTGGCAAGGTGCCAGAGGTTATCCCTATTTCTGAGCATTTGTAGTAAGGCAGGGATAACCCAGGGTGTATTAAGTTTTTTGGATCGAATTCTGGTGAGGGGTGCAAAGAGGTCACAGGCCTTGTTAAAGGTTTGGGAGAAAAAGGTGAAGGTAGTGTCAATGTCGGGTGCATGATGAATGGGGGACCAATTAATCTGGGCGAGAAACTGTTTGAGTTTTATCAGCCCACCAAGGTGGAAGCACCTGCAGAGTGTGGTCTGAGCTGTGGGTTTGGGAGTGGGGGCCGCCCAAAGGAATAGGATAGGGGAGTGGTCACTTAGGGAGTCTGGGAGGACCTGAATGTTATGGATTTTTTGGGGGCAGTTGGTGATAATTACGTCCAGAAGGGTACTGGTTCCTCTCTTTGGGTTTACTCTAGTGGGCTGGGAGATGAGTTGTGTCAGGTCTAGGGCAGCGAAAGAATCTCGGATAGTGGAAGAGGAGGTGCTGAGCCAGTTCACGTTAAGGTCCCCCACTAGGATTTGTTCCACTTTGTGATGGAGGGTGGCAAGATATTCTGTTATAAATATCAGTGTATAATATAGTATCTGGTTCTTTGGGGGAAAGTACAGTAGGCCATGGTGAGATAGAGATGGCCCCTGGAGGGGTCAGGAGTGAGTTTGAGGGTAAGGGGCTGGGCCCCATTCACAAGAATGGGGGCAGGGAGCACTTGTCCGATGATTGTGTCCCTGGTATAGATTGCACAGCCACCCATGTGTTTGCCTACTCGGCCCTCCCGGTATAGGGTATAGCCTGGGAGGGAGACAAAGGAGTCAGGGGTGGATTTGGACAGCCAGGTTTCAACCAGAGCTATGGTGTCTCATTGATGTAACATGGCCCAGCACTGGAGGCATCACATTTTTTAAGTAGGCTGCATATGTTCATGGAGGCTATGTGGAGACCAGTAGACCCAGCAGGTGGGCTGGAAGGGGCAGTGCCTGGGTTTTGATATATATTACCAGATAGGAGTAGTAGGAAGACCAAGGCTCTGACCAGGGGGTGGCAGTATGTCAACTTCCGGGGGGTATGCTGTGATGGGAGGAGGCCATAGGGGAAAAAGGAATGGGCAGGGTTCAAAGGGTCGGGAGGGCGAGGATGAGTTGCAACCAAGGGGAGCCAGGGTAGACAGTGGAGGGGCATCCAGGGGGTGGGTGCTGTGGGCCAGGGTACATGGCCAGTGTAGGGTGGGATCGGACTAAGTCAGGGAGAGTTGGGGTGCTGGTACAAGTGGGCCAGGGGAGATGTCTGGCTGATGGGATGTGGGTACTAGCATGTAAATGAGGGGGAGACATTTGGATAGGAGGTGTACAAACATAGTGCCTAAGGTAGCAGCAGGGCAGAAAGGTTCAAGTATCTTGGCTGCCCCTCAGAAAGCATGGATACCACTTTGGAGTAGTGGTAGTGTCATGGACTCTGGTGGACAGGGTACAAGATTCAAGACCCTGGTAGGGTGGTTGAACTAGGACCTGGATGAGAATAGGGATCCAGGTTCTGGGGGATTCAGAGCAGGCTGGATTTGGGCCACAATTCAGGGTGGAAATAGCGACTCCTAGTGGTCACTGAGGGTTAGTGGCAGGCTGGGTGTGGGTCTGGTGGTAGGGCAGGGGGGGTCAGTAAGTAGGGCTAGCTTGGAGGCTGGGTGTAAGAGTGAGGTGTGGGCAAAAGCAGAAATGAGAGTAAGGGAGAGAAGTAGCGTATGTAGGTAGAGGGGTTCCAGGAAGTAGGAGGAAGAGGAAATTCAGGTGGAGAGACAGAGGTGAGTAGTCAAAGGGTCCCTCTAGTGGCTAGCAGGTATAACTTGCAAATGGAAATGTGGGGACTCAGTAAAATGACAGACAGGAAGTGATGTCAGACAGGAAATGATGTCACAAGACAGCTCCTATATAGGTAGTGCTGAGCCAGGGTGGGTGGGACAGTCGACGCTTGCAGCGTGTTGACGGGCTAATCCCCCTCACAAGGATGCTGCTGCTGGAGGTAGTTAATTACCTCTTACAGTACCCGTGTAGGTTCTGCTCCAGGAGGGAGCTCTGTGTGTGGGCTGGTTAGCTGGCTGCTGTCAAGAGATTCAATGCCTATAAATCAGTGGACCCCTGGCTCATGTTTTGCTTTTCCAATTTCTCTATCTCTTTTGTTAGTTTCTCTTCTTCCTGTAATTTTGTCATTTTAACATATGAGGTGTATGAAATAGACTCCCCCTAATGTATGCCTTCATGGCATCCCAAACCATTTGAACAGGGACCTCCTCATTATAGTTAATCTGTATACTCCTTTAGTATAGCTGAGATTACTGACACAAAGTTCTCATCTTTCAATAGGGTGGAGTCCATTCTTCACTGCCTAGGCTGTACATGGTCATCTGAAATTTTTAATGAAGCCTAAATAGGAGCATAATCTGAAATTAGGATAGGACCATACTCAGCTTTCACAACTCTCCCCACTAGGGACTTCGAGCAAAACATATAATCTAATCTGGAATAGATTTTGTGGGATTGAGAGTAGAAACAATATTCCCTCTCCCGGGGGTGATTGAATCTCCACATTTTGATCAAATTATTTTCATCTACCATGTTCCTCAGAGCAAGAACTCTTTTCATTTGGGTTTCAGGGTGATTACCTGAATGGTCCAAGGAATCATACCAGTAGGTATTGAAGTCTCCCGCCACTACCAAACACCCAGTGAATGGAGCCAAAGCTATAGACAGATGGAGAAAAAACTCAGTGGAGTTGAAATTTGGCCCATATAATGAGACCAGGCAAGGCAAGTTTGATTTAAGAGACGCCCATCCCGGAGGCTCTGGGTGCCATACAACAATCAAAATAAATACAAAACAACATAATAATAAACATTTATATACAATATTCCAAACAGTTAAAACAGAATTTATTACCCTCAACAGCAACTAAATTCAGAATCGTTAAAAACTAAATTAAGCATTGATTTCTAAAAGACAGGTATGGACTATAAAACACAGTCCGGGAAGGCCTGATTATACAAGAAGGCCTTGAGGCGGGCCTTAAATACCTCCACAGAAGGGTCCTCCCTGACGGCTAAAGGAAGCGAATTCCACAGGACGTGAGAGGTGGCACCTAAAAGCTCTGTTGCCAGCAGTTTTTAACCTCGTCCTGGGAATCGTGAGGGGGCCCCTAGGGGTGAAGCAGAGGAGCAGGCGAGACAGCAGCTGTAAGAAGGTCCTTCAGGTAGCCAGGGCCCAGGCTGTGTAGGGCCTTAATGGTGAGCAAACTCACCTTAAAGAGGACCCTCCACCTAACAGGCATCCAGTGCAGTTGACGCAGCACCAGAGTGATGTGACAATACTTAGGCTGTCCTGTCAACAGCCTCGCTGCCGCATTCTGCACCAGCTGCAGTTGGCGCAGGATACCCCCAGAGACCCCAAGACAGAGTGCATTACAGTAGTCAAGCCTGGATGTCATGAAGACATGCACCAAAGTGGGGAGGTCCAGTGGTGGAACTAGGGGCTTTATCCTGATGATATTCCTCAGATGATAAAAGCTGGTACAGACAACAGACACCACCTAAACCCAAATGTCAATCCGCTCTCAAGAATAACACCCAGATCATGCACCCTAGAGGAGGCCTTCAGTGGTACAGAGCCAAGACAAAGCCCTGTCTCTGCACCAGAGGCCAACCTATCACACCCCTGTTCGACTCCACCACCAGTACATCTGTCTTACTGAGGTTCAGTCACAACCAAACGAAGGCCATCCAGTCATTGATCTCGGCAAGGCAGCTGTTAAGCACTTCCACTGCACAAGATGTTCAGGGGCAAAGGAAAGATACAGCTGGGTATCATCAGCATAGCAGTGAAAACTCAGACTGTACATCCTAACGAACTCTCCCAGGGGCAGCATATACACTGCAAATAACATCGGTGACAAGACCGAACCCTGGGGGACTCCGCATGACAGGTGGCCAGGGGAGGAGGAGAAATTCCCCATCACTACCCTTTGCCTCCTGTTAGATAGAAAAGACTCAAACCAGCATATGACAGTGCTGGTGAGTCCGCAGAATTCCCTTAGGTGGTCAAGTAACACTCGATGGTCCACTGTGTCAAATGCTGACGAGAGATCGAGAAGAACAAGAATTGTCCCCCCCTCGATCTCTAGCCCTGATGAGGTCGTTATGCACCTGAATTAATGCAGTTTCTGTGCTATGCCTTGCATGAAACCCAGACTGGAGTGGTTCATACAGATCATGGGCCATGAGATGCTCCTCAAGCTGAAGCACCACCACCTTCTCCACAATCTTACCCAAAAATGGGAGATTAGAGATAGGACGGTAATTTGCTTTGACATCAGGGTCCAATGATGTTTTTTTCAGAAGGGGTCTCACCAATGCCTCCTTCAAGACATCGGGGAAGGCCCCCTCTGATAAGGAGCACCGAACAATCAAGGCAAACACTGGGCCAATGGAGTCAACACTTCTCATTAAGAAACGAGTTGGCACCGGGTCCAGTTCACAAAAGGTGTGCCAAAGCTTGGAGGCAATCTCACCGGCCTCAGCCACCTCCACTAGTCTAAACTCACCCCAACTAGGTGGAGTGCTCACTGGTCACCCATGGCAACCACTGTCAGCAAATTCAGGTCCACTGGCGGAACCCCCTGCCTGATGGCAAACACCCTGTCTGAGAACAACTGAGCAAACTCCTTGCACAATGCATTCGAAAACGCTACCTTCGGTTTTAGACAGGAAAGATGAAAAAGCCTGTCCACAGTCCGAAAGAGCACAGTTGGTCAGTTTCTCCCAGCAGCAATCTCCCTGGACAGGTATTCTGCCTTCTTACAGTTGATTGCCCCCTGCTATGCACTGTAGTGCACACATAGCGCCAGTTTGTCTACCTCCAGGCTGGAATTTCGCCAGCAGTGCTCTAATCTCTGACCCAAAATCTTCCTTGTCTTGAGCTCCCCGTCATACCAAGGGGACCTCAAATGAGAAGACCTGGGTCATACACAGGCTGGTATGAGGGAGTGAGCGCACCAGACAGCACCTTGTTATAGGCATCCACTGCCACGCACACACATAGAAAGATAGAAACATAGAATTTGATGGCAGATAAGGACCGCTTGGCCCACCCAGTCTGTCCATTTCCCTACCTGATGAATAAGCTGCAAATTCTAGTTAATCAACAGCTTACTTCCTCCTGCCCCCCACTAGAATTGCCTTATGCCTGTCCCATGCATTCTTGAATTTCCCACTGTTCCTGACCTGATTGGGGTGATTCTTCACACCCCAGTGCATATTCTATCCACACTAGATAGGTCAGCCACCACCAGAAAACCGTCAGGGTCAACCCCTTAAAGGGCAATAGCTGACTGTCTCTGCAGGGGAGGGCTATCAATGGAGCCCCAAACCAGAACTTCACTATGCATTGATCGGACCAGACGACCCGATCAATGCTGAGACTATTATCTCAAGACCCAGTGAGAACACCAGATGCAACATGTGGCCACCCTGATGGGTCGTGGAGGAGACTCCTTGCACAAAGCCCAGAGATGACATAATCTGAATGAGTTGTAACCAAGCTGAAAAATTCATCCTCGGCCCAAACATGAAGTCCCACAGCACTAAACATCTGGGGCCTCAATGTTTCATAACGATGAAATCGGCCACCTCCTAAGAAATCTCCCACTTCCCCAGAAGGGCGGTAAATCAGGAGAATCAAGCAACCTGAGCCCGGACACCCACGGATGGCCACACATTCAAATAAATGTGGTGCTCACACTGAGTGCATGGTGAAGCCCAGCTCAGATCTAAAACAGATGGCTACCCCCCTGCCCCTGCATTCTACTCTGGGGCAGTGCACTACGGTATATCCGGGCGGGATGATGGCCTCTAGAACCGGGCCAGCATCATCACCGATCCAGGTCTCCGTGATGCAAGCCAGAGCAGCCAAAGAAACCAAGTCCGCTATAATTGCAGTCTTGTTTCTGACTGATCTAGCATTGCAAAGCACCGCTCTCAGGGGATTGGTGGACAGTGCAGCCCCTCTGGTTGCCTGCCCACTCGGTCTGGTTGGAATCCTGGTGATGGGAACTAAACACGTCTGGCCTCTCCCTAAGGCCCGTCTAATCCAAGGGCACCTTCTTCACCCCACTACCTCGATCCTACCACCACCTGCAATGCATGGGGCACCCAACCTTGATCGAATCCTGTGATTCCTCCCTGTTCCAACCTCCCTACAGTGCCTTGTTGTTGTAGCAGACACTGGGAGGCTGAAAAAAGGACGAAGATCAAGCAGTTAGGATGCCCCATACACTATCCTGGCCTGCCCCAGGCCATCATACCTTCCCAGACACATTCCTCCTGACTACATATCCTAAAACCCAAAAAATGCACTCTACAAAAACTCAGTACCACACACTCCACACACACAACATATACATTAAAAATAAACCCTCTCCCTCCACCCAAACAACCCCCAAAAGCAGGAAGCTCAGAATGAAGTTTAAATACAATTCAGAAAAGAGCAGACTGCAGATCACATAAAGGATCCCAATGCTCAGGATCACACAAAATTCTAAACAGAACAGTGATCTAAGAAAAATGTCAGTCCACAACCAGAAGTCCTTTAAGGCAAAGGACCCTCTCACTGCCCCAGTCACTTTGTAGTTAGATGTTTTGGCAAACAGTTAAAAATGCAACCAGAGATGTGTTCCCAAGAGGCCCAGCACCGCTCTCACCAGCTATGGACCCCTAGGAAAATACCAGAGTTTTGAGATCTTTTGGCCCCCTAGTCGATAGATCCACGGGGGCCCAAGTCCAAGTCCCAGAAAGCAATTCCTCAACTCCGTACAGACCGACAGCTCAGTTCTGCAAGGCAGCTCTAAATCCCCACAGTGCTCCAAAGAGCTAGCCAAAGGGCAAATCTGACAGTACACCCTTTGCCCCGGGGTCAATGATGTGGAAGAACCCTCAGCATCCGCAAACCCCGGGAATGCAGTCTGACCAAACTATGGCTCAAATTAACATCACTGGCCCTGTCATCAATACAAAAAAAGCACCAGCTAGGTGCACAGTTCCACAGAAGCTGGCAGCTGCACGAAATGGTGACCAACAAGAGTCCTGTCCACCAAACTGACGGATGGGGAGGATTTTCTCAGGAATTGGCAACTCCATCCTCAAGAGAGCACCTTCCCATAAGATGCCATGCTAAGCCTGCAACAGTGTCCTAAAGGAGTAGAGATGAAACCCAGAAATAAATGCCAACACCAGTCCAGGAATCCTCTAATGCAACAGAAGTAGTATGTATCCTGTAGGGTCCTCTTCTGGAGTCCTATGCAATGTCTTCTGTTGCCATTGTCACATCGCCTCCTCTCGGTTAAGCTTTCTGCAGGCTAGGCACAGCAGTTCTCCGGAGGGGAACAAACAATCCCTGCACTCCGCCGCCGGTCCTGGTCCTGGTAATACTCGAATCTAAAGCTAGAAACCTCCCAAAAATTCCTGATTAATCAGTAGAGAATTTTTTTCTGCTGAAGTGGTCTCCACAGTAATATCATATACAGTATTGTATTACTAAATATCAGGTCTTTTGGCCTGTAGGTCTGACCGCTCCGAGAATGGTATGCCAAATGAGGCGCACTATACCTACCCTTTGGATTGTAGCATCAACTATAATATTTTTTCTTTATTTGTCTGCAATTACTTTAGGAACCTCAACCCTGAGGGCCAGGTGAAACCAAATTCCCACTCCCTAGCTCTTGAAGAGAAGGGCCACCTACATTGTACCTCCCACGATGATGCCAGTTTGTCATTCTCTTGTTGTGTCGAGTGTAATTCCTGCAGGAAGACCATATCCCCTTACCTTTTTATATGTATGACAATACCTGTTTACATTTTGCCAGTGTCCTTAGTCCATTGATGTTCCATGTTGCAACATTTAAACTATCCATATCAACAGACAAAGAAAATAACATATCCTTTGAAAACAATCCTAAAGTCCCAAAAGAAACAGCAAAGTACCCTCTGCTCACTCATTTTTTAACTTTCCCCCAACTCTACCCCCCTTGAAAATGTAACAATATTTGAAATGAACCCCTGTGTCCCCAGAAACCTTTTAAATTCCAAACCGATAAGGAATGTCTTAAACATCAGACAATTCCAGTATCTAATAAACCCGTTCCACCCCAATTGGGGGGAAAAATCACCCCCTTCCCAACAACACAAAACAGTAACTGTAATATAAAATGTCCCAACTGTCCCCACCCACCCCTTCTTAAACCTTTTTGAAAGGGTAGATTCAAACCCACTTTTTGTTTTCGTGGAAGGAGCTGGGCCATCCATCAGTTCCGTGACAAGTAATACGTGGTCATCTCTTAACCTCAGAGACCACCTTCTTATTTTTTTTCTGTGTCAGTTACCAGAGGGGGGTACCTCCCAACAAAAGAACACATCTCATGGTCTCTGGAGAAATAAACAGGAGTTCTGTGGGGGCCCTTGGGTGCCCTTGGCGGCTTCTGAAAAAAAAACACTGCAATGGCCTCACGGAAACTATGCATTTGCAAATTAAACACCATTGCTCAGACTGAATTATATGAACCACTACCCTGACCTCCCCAAGACACTCAAGAATCATAGAGGGAGATTACCACTAAACTTGTTATATTCTTTAGACTTTGTATACTTAAGTAGCGCATCTTCCCATATAACCATGACCCTTTTAAAGAACCCCAGAGAATGGGATTATCCCCCCACCTGACCACCCCAGCAACAATATGAAAAAGAAGAAAGAGTTGGCTACACGGCAGTAATTACACACACAAGAGGTAACCAATGAGTCTTCTTAGCACCAGCCTCAAAATAAATGTATCTGATTCTCAGGCCTTTCCTCATTCGAATGTATGCTTCTTTTTTCAGGCTGGTAAAATCTAGAGCCATGATCCCACTCAATGCAGATAATACTGAGTCCCCTCACCACTAGGCACTCCCTTTCATTGTAAATTTTTATTCTTAGGCAGATCAAGGACCGAGTTCAATATATGTCTCAGCCTAGGACATTTGCCTCAGTTCTTTGCTCGAGATCACACACAGAAACACATTCAACCTTACGGAGCCATGAGAGCTACGAGAGGCCCGGGAGGGGAGGTTATCGCAATCCAGTCTAACAGGTCACATTAGTGTTACAGATTGCAGGGATGTCTTCCCCCCACCAATACCCACCGAACTCCCAAAAGTAGTCAATCAAATGAAATCCAAACATAGCCGTGTTATTGATTGGATTCCAAATTCAAATGTCGGCATTAATTGTTATCCTCTGTTTTTCAGAAAACAAGTACATGCAGGCCCCTAGACTGGGGTAAGGACAACTCAGGAGGAGGGGATGCCATGATCCAGCCTAATAGACTGCTACAACATTACGGATTGCAAGAACAGACATCTCCCCACCCCACCAAGCCATCCCAGACCAGGCCGTGTCCCCTCAAACAGTACCTTGTAAAAGTGGCTTCACATTCTCAGCATTGGGCTCCCTGTTCCTCATTGCCTGGATGTCTGTTCCAGGAGGTTTGTTCTTCTATAAATGACATGGCAGCATCCGGATCTAAGGAAGCCCTCTGTTTAGCACCTGGTTTCCTGATGATCAAGTGGGTTAGGTAGACCAGTGCGAACAGGCAATCCAGGTCGTGTAGTTTGCATTTAACTCGTTGGAAGGCCTGTCATTGGCTTTTCAGCAATTGAGAAAAGCTGGGGAAGATGCTGACTTTGACGATGTTTGCTAGTAAGTTCTCTTTCTTCTGGTGGCTTCCAAAACCAATTGTCTATCCTGGAATCTCATAAATTTAATAATGATATGTCTCTGGCGCTGGTCGGGGGAAGGTTTTGGGCCTGGGGACCTATGGGCTCATTGAATTTCAAGTAAGCAGGTGCTGGAGAGTTGGAAGTTTTCTGCTAGCCAGGATTTTAGGAAAGCGGCACATTGAGCCCCCTTTAGATTTTCATGGAAGCCCACAATCTGCACATTGCACCTTCATTTTCTATTCTCATGATTGTCTACTGTTTGTTTAAGCTGGGCTATTTCCTTAGTTGCCTGTTGTAGTTTTGCCATAATTCTAGTCAGGTCATCCTCCTGGGTGCTTGTTCTGGATTCCAGCTCTTGTATCCTCTGATCATGCTGGTCTACAGTTTCCAACACAGAATTCACTATCTGCTGAAGGTGCTGTATTTGTGAGGATATATTTTTTGAAACCTGCCTGCATTTGCATTGTGAACTCATATTTCAAGTCAGTAAACAGTTTTTCTAGCATTTTGTACGATGTTGCTTCAGGAGTTTTTTCTATGTCTGGCTGCTCTCCCTCCTCCTGGTGTATACGAGTAGAGCCCCGCATAGCTGGGGCCTCTAGGCCCATATTCTTGCCAGAGTCTCCATGCTGTTTAAAATTTATTTTAGCCTGGATTTTGCTCAATTTTGATGCCGAAGCCATTGGAGAGCTTTAGTATCATTGTGCAGCCCAAAAATTGCAATCTGCAATTCATGAGGCAGGATGTTAAAGATATATATTAGATGGATGCGGAGCTCTCCTTACTTGTGTCCTGCTCCATTCCCAGCTAGGCCATGCCCCCCAGCCCCTTTTATTTTAAGGAGGACATTATTATGTATTTTTTTTATAATGAGAGCCAGGCACAACCTTACCATCTAATCTCTTTTCCCCCCTCACACTCAATCTCTCTGTGTTTTAATTTCCTTGTAATTACCCTCCCTTTCCTTTTTGTATTGCTGCCCTCAATCTTATCTGATTGATTAATTAAAAATACATGCACCAGTCAGATGACCAGTCAGTAACCCCACCAATACATCTCTCTGTCTCTGTGTACTGTAGTCTCCTGTGCTGTCTGTTCTGTTTAATTTTGTTCTTAGTCTTTGCTTTCTTAAAATGTAATAAATGCTTGTTTTTAATTTGTATATTTGAAGCAGCAGAAATAAGGTTGCCACTAATAGACAACCTAAATTGTCAGATGGCCTTGATGGGAATGAGCAGGGGCAGGAGGAGATGGGGTGGGGAGGGAGGAAGCAGTGAAGAAAGGGAGGGAGGGTGGGGCTTGGTGAGATCACAGGAAGAGTCATACAGGTGTTATTTGATGCAGGTGCAAGGGCCAGGTCAGACTGGTAGGGTACAGGAGCCAAATTGGGGTCCTGATTTGGAGTCCTGAGGAGGTTTAAAGGCAGTGCAGCCCTCAGGTCACCCTCTTTTGCTGGAATTTTATTCCACCCACCCTCACTAGAGTGACAAAGCAGGGGGACAGATGTGGGGCCCAGGATGCTCAGGGCCACAGCAGGGTGAGGACAAGATACTAAGAGGCCCTGGAAGAGGGCAGGGTGGCTGTGGAGAGGCAGCTGTGGTGGGGCTGACAGAGCATTGTTGGGCAGCAAGTGGCTGTGCAGTTGGAGTCAGGGAAGTGGGGAGAAAAGGGGCAGCATGAGAGAGAAGTGGGGGTAGGCAGAATGGGGAAAGGGGCAGGGCAGCATGTGCTGGGGTCAAATGCACCCAGGCATGGAATTAAATGAGGGAGGGAGGGAGGAAGGAAGGAAGGTCTTGACTTAGGGTCAGATCATAGAGTCCAGATCTAGGAAGGAGGAGTCCTGATAAGTTTGGTACCTAGTACTGGAGATGGTTTGCGAGGTTGGATCTGGTGTCTGGACCCCAAAGGAAAGAATCAGAAGAAGAAGGAACAAGAAGGAAGATCAAAGAGATATAAAGAATGGACTGTTTAAGAATGTGTTTTGGACTGAAACAGTGAAATCCCGAATTTTATAAATGAAATGTAAATATTAAATTGGGGTTTAAATAAACTATTGCCAACGAACATCCAAGCTAGCAGGTGTGGAGAGTTTTCTTTGCCAGAAGGGATCAGATGACAATAGCAGGTTGCATGATGCTTGCTTTGCCCTCCTAATAGCCAACCCTACAGCAAGCAGCACTGCACCACACATCAGTGGCATTCCCCTAGCAGAAGCAACTAGTATTATTTTCATAGTTTTTGCTGAAGTAGAGTATTTGTTGTCCATGTCATATTTTTTTTATAACTACTGGCCACTCCAACCACCCAGTCTCTCTCTTTCTCTCTCTCTCTCTCTCTCTCATCTGTCTAGTCAACCCATATCACTGCTAACTCCCACTTCTATGCAGCCACATTGCACATGTACTAGGGTTATATACTCTGAGCGTCTGGTGTTAGATGACATCCATCAGTGCTGCTTCCTGACTGGATGCCACTGACCACCTTTGCTGATGCTCTGTGTGGAGCATAGTGTGCTGACTGTGTCTCAAACATCTTCAATGAGTCAGCAATGTGGCCTTGGAATGAATTGACTCAGCTTCCTGTTGCTTGATTAGCTAGCTTGTCCACCACCCACCTGACCTGATAATAACCTTGCTGCAGATTGAGAAGGACTCAGGATGCCTGCAGGAAGGGAAGACTTGTGCACAGCTGCAGAGCCAGACAGTAAGCAAAACACTGAAATAGCCTGTAATGCTTACCCATGGACCCAGAACTGGACTTATTCTGCAAAGTCCGTAGTTATCTGAGTCTGTGGGTAAGCATCAGATCAAGGGTGCTCTGACTGAACAGTCCATCCAGCCCTAATTCCGGTCCTTTATCTCAACCAGACACCATTCCAGTAATGTCACTGAGTTATCACCCTAGACCTGCTCAAATGTGAAAGAAAGGTATAGCTGAGTATTTTTAGTGTTAGTGTAACAGTGACTCCCCATATTTCACATTCTGATCATCTCTTCCAGTGGCAATACAGTATGTTCACAGTGAATAGTAGTGGGGAGTGGACTGACCCCTGATGAATTGTCCAGTCAAGACCAATGGACTGCAACAGCAAGGGGTGCATTACCATTGGCTGCTCCTGATCCTCCAGGAAAGACTAAACCATGCAGTCACAGCTCTGACAAACTTGTACATTGCTGGAGTCTGTTCACCAGCACCATGTAGTCCAATGAGGTAAAGCTGAAAAGAGATTGAGGAGGCTTTCCACTAATATCTCCACATATCTCATGCCAGCAGAACATCACCATACACTCTGTTCAAGGTTGTCTGAGAGTTGTGGCCACTGGTAAAAATCAAATTGAAAAGGTTTAAAGATGTTATGCATACCAAGCTAATCAAGTAGCTGCACAACAACCACCTTCTTTGCAACCTTCAGCAATAAGCCAGAAATGGCAAGTTAGAGATCAGCTGATAAACAGTAAGAATGGCCAGATTTAATGACTCTTGACCTGTGGCCTTACAACTGCATTTTTTCAAGGGTACCAGAATAACCCCCTCCCTCAAGGAACCATTGTCAAAACCTACTAGGGTTAGGACTAGTTCTGCTATTCCTGTCTTAATAAGCTGGAACACAGCTGATTAGTATGAGTGCACATTGTGTCATCCATTCACATGGTGGACAACTAAGATGGAGTGAGGTCTGGTTGTGGTAATCTTTCAGTCCTGGATGGTTGGAGTAGAATTAGTATCCTATTTTTTCTGTGCAAAGTTCAATGGCAGAGACAGGTAATACTGGGTCACAAGTATTGGAGGAAGGGAGATTTACTATGTTGGGACTGGGTAGAGGGTAGGTTGGGAATATTATTACAAGAGTAGGGAAGGGTAACTGAAATGGACATGACTGTATATTTTAACTAATACACTTAACTTCACCTGGGCTGGAGGGACTGTGTATGGGTGCTAGGAGGGTGGAAAGTTGGAAGGGGATCATCTGAAATGGTTAAAGCTTGGGGAGGGAGGGAGGCAGGTGAAAAAAATGTGCTATGTGGGTAGGGGATGGATTTCCTTATTTTTTTTTACCAAATTTAAAAAACTTCACAAAGTGGCACTTCACTGGCAAGGTGCCACTTTTACCAGATGACACCCTATGTGTACTGGTCCTTTACCAGCAAAGTACCCCCTAGTGAAGTTTGGTAAAGCCTTAACCAGGCAAAGTTCCCACTTCACTGGGTGAAGAACTGCATTAAGTTGGGAGTCAGATCTTTTTTTCTTTTACTGCATGCTGCTATTCTTAGTTGGTATGGCTGAATGCACTTGGCTGTGACCCATGTCTCATAATGCACCTGAAGTGTGACATTATCCAGTATAACACATGCATTGATTTGCCTGATTGTTTAAATAAACTATGATGGGAAGACATTTGAGTATTTCAACTGGATATGACTGTAAATGAAAAAAATATTCTGACTTTTGTTGAAAATACAAAAGCATTGTAATTAACTCAATGAGTTACACACTGCAGTCTGCCTTCTTTTTCAAAATATGCCCAGCTCATTGATTCAGTAGCATTTGAAGCTAAGCAATATAAAATTTAAGATCATGTAAAACCTTCCATAATCACTTAACTGTGTCTAGACACTGAAAACAGTGTGTTCAAGCCACTATTATATATGACTTAGTTGTGTACAATGAATGCTGAGTACAAGGCAAGAAAAAACTATTTTTATAAGCTGTCCTTGTTATAAAATGGGCAAAACATTTCCTCTAGTCTGATTGGCTAAAGGACTACAGTAGCCGTATCCTTATCAGCCCATATCTTGCCAACCTGCACTACATACCCCAGGAGAAGCCCCATAACATTATGTATCACTGTTCCAACTTGGAGCATGCCCCAGTCTTACATCTCTGAATCAAAAGCTGCCTGTGATCCGTAAAGCCGAAGCCAACTGCAAAACCAGACGTCAATATTCAGCGGTCTGGGCGGTTACTCACAGGTCTGCTTTAAATGTGGGAATATCAAAATTACAGGCAACAAAACTACTTTTTCTTTTTCTTTTGCACACCTGCCATTTCTCAGATCATCCTTTTCCCTTTCAAATTTCTGCAATCTTCATTCCATACAGTGTCAGGTCCTCCCCCCACCGCCTTTTCAACTGGCTCCCTAGTGCCAGTTTTTAAATTGTAATTTAGAGTGAGCGTGATGAAACAGTAAAGAAACATGGGGAACTCACTCGCTCCTGCCAGCCGCTCCTCTCCGTTCATGACAGGACACACAAAGTAAAATAAAAAATCATCTGGCACCACGTGGCAGAAGTTACCATTTGAATGTCACTAACCAGAAAGCCGAGTGTACGGCAGGCGAGAATGGACACGCTCACTCTCAAAAATAAGCTGCTGTTTACATCTTCACTAGAAAAACTAACTCAAAGTAAAAAAAATGTAAATAAAAAAATAATAAATCTTTCTGTGTTGGGGGAGAGAAAGAATTGTTAAGAGGAGAGACAAGACACCAACGCCATGTATTCACTCCATAACATATTTGGTGTACTGTCTGCACCTTAAGAACAAGCTTAAATAAATGCAAAGTAAATGAAAAAAAATCTTTCTGTATTGAGGGAGAGACAGAGTTGGGAGAAAATACACATACGACTATGCCCTCTACTCAGTCCATGATATTATACAGTGTGCAAGTCTGCAGTACAGATGGGACTATTTTCTCTGTTTTGTATACTTGACACTTTTCAGCATACTTTTTAAAAAAAATTATTTATTTTTACTACGGGGTTTTTCAGGGGGGCCTGCCTGCCCAAGTGACTGCCCAGATCCTCTCTGCAAAGCTCACCATGCATGCCAGTGTATTTCATTCAGGACTATGTCATAAACAATTATACTTGCATATTATCATACCCACCATGCTTTGACACTTTCAAGCACTTGCCCCAATTACTACTGGGCAAACATCCCAATGACTACCAGGCATTCACTTTATAGAAACATAGATAATGATGGCAGAAAAGATCAAAAGTCCAACTAATCTGCCTGGAGTGCCCTATCTGCACCAGATCCTGTGGTCTATATGTGGCTTTATCCCTCCTGATCCACCTCTGCTCCCTTCCCTGCTGGCTCTGACCTCAGCAACCACCAAATCTTTTAATCTGTCCCAACCATGCTTAAAACTATTTATGGTCTTGGCTCCCACCACTCCCACTTGTAGACTGCTCCATGGCTCACCCACCCTTTCTGTAAAGTAGAAATTCCTCACATCCCTCTTAAATCTTCCCCCCATTTCAGTTTCCACTCATGTCCATGGGTTCGTGACTTCTTACACCTGCTAAATAGTTCCCCACAGTTAACTTTTTTTTATTCCCTTCAGGAACTTGAAGATCTCTATCACATCCCCTTATGCCACCTGGTTTCCATTGAGTACATGTTCAGTGCCTTGAGATGATCTTCATAAAATCTGCCCTGCTGGCTCTGAATCATCTTGGTCATGCTGCGTTACAACATCTCCAGCCTGTTCCTGTCCTTTGTTAGGTGAGGACTCCAGAACAAAGCACAGTATTCCAGGTGTGGTCTCACCAGTGACCTATATAGAGGTAGTAGTACCTACTTTGATATACTGTCTGCGCCCCTTCCTGTACAACCCAACATCCTATTAGCCTTACTATAGGCCTTGTACACTGACTTGATTGTTTGAGGGAGTCCTTACTGATGACTCCCACATCCCTTTCCTCTGCCATAGTGCTCAGTTTAACCTTTCCCATCCGGTATTTATCATGTTGCCTTTTTCCCCTAGGTGCATACACTTACATTTATTTGGCATTTAATTTCAACTGCCAAACACTGGTGCACCTCTCTAGGATTTGCATGTCCATCTGTATTTCCTTGATTCCTTTGTCACTATCTGCTTTACTGCAGAGTATCATTTCATCAACAAGGAGACACGACATGCCCTGGATACCCCCTCCAATGTTGCTGATGAACATATTGAAGTGGACAGGGCCCAGGACAGATCCCTGCAGGACCCTTCATGTGACATCCCTCTCTTCTGATTTGATCCTGTTTATTATCACCCTCTGCTGTCTCTCCTTTGACCAGTTTCCTACCCATCTAACTATATTTCTAACTGTGCCCAGGTCCTTCAGTTTCTTCAGCAATATGGTCTTAGAGCCCACCACCTCTGCTGGAAGAGTGAACATGTTGAATAGCCCTAATAGGGGTTCAGACAGTTTCACATCCAGTTCTTTGGGCATTTTCAGGTGCATCCCACCATGCCCTGGGGCTTTATTTATCTTTAGTATGTCAAGCCCTTTCTGAACTCTTTCTGCGGTAGATACTGCTGCCTCATTTCAGGAATCCTCCAAACATCCGTCTTGACACTTTCAGGCAGGGGTCCACATTCTTCTCTTGCGAAGACAGAGCACAATTAATCATCATGGACAGCTGCTTTTTATTCATCTACTTCTAGTACCCTCCCCCCTCTTGTAGCCTAACAATACCTCCCACTTCCTTTTTTTCTTTACTATATCTGAAGAATTGTTTTTCCCCATCTTGTCCCCCTCTGCAATTCACAGCTCCATGTCTGTGTTTGCCTCAGTGACCACCCTCTTTGCTTCCCTAGTTTTTGTTTCGTACCCTCCCCATTTCCCCTCCCACTGCTTTTTCTTGTATCTGATGAAAGGCTTTTTCTAGGCCCTCACTGCTTCTCTGACACTTTCTGAGGACCATTATTGATCTCTTGTTTTGTTTTGTAGCAATTCTCATGCATGACTATGTTGTCTTGAGAATAGTCCCATTGATTGGTCCCCCTCATCCCTCTACACCTCCAGTGCTGTCCAGCCTGGTCAATTTGTCTCAGACCAGCTCCATTATCTGAATGAAGTATACTCTTGAAATCTAGGACTTTAGTTTTTGATTGGGGCATTCTGATCCTGAGGGCCACCCTGAACCAAATGGAGTTATGGTCACTGGACTCCAGTGGCTCCCCTACCCTCACTCCACTCACCATCTCTGAGTTGGTGAGCACCAAATCGATTACAACTGCCAGTCTAGTGGGTTCCTTAACTAGCTGCACCAGCAGGTAGTCCTGCAATGTATTCAGCAGGGCCTGACTTGTGGTGCACTTAGCCACTGGAATGTTTCAGTCACTATCTGGCAGGTTCTGATCACCCATACCACCACTTCCATCTTCTTCACTCCTCTTGCCAGCTCTTCCCTAAGCTCCATAGCTCACTCTTCCCCTTGTCCTGGTGGTCTACGGATCACCCCCAACAGTATTTTCCTGCCTAAGGGTGTCATGAGTCGAACTCACAATGTCTCTGTTTGCCCTTTGCTTCCTCTGATGTATCCATCCTCCATAGCCTCTTTGCCCTCCCTGACATACAAGGCTATGCCTGGATCAACCTTCTACCATCATACTGAGCTATGAAGCTCACTTCCCCCCACCTGTCCTGGCTTACCTACTTGGCACCTCCCCGATTCCAACTCCCCCTGGATGCACATTCAATCTGCCTTCCCCATATCCTCCCACTTCCCACTGTGCCTAGCTGCCATCCCCGCTCCTTCTAGTTCTGTCTGCTACCTGACTCTCTCCCCTGGCCTATAAGACTGTAGCCTCCCTCAGATGTGCCCTCTACTGTCCTCCCCCTACTTCCCCACCTTCAAATGCACCCCTCTGCTTTCCCCCCTCTCTCTCTATTTCTTCCCTCTCCATCTGAGACTGTAGTCTTCTCTACCAATGGTTGGACAGATGCCTCAAGTTGATTCTACAGGTATCGGTTAGCACACTGACACAGTTGCTCCCCAACCAACTCATATCATTAATGCCTTTGTTTACGTAGACTGGTGTACTTACTTCCTGCACCACTGTTTGAACTATATCCTATTGTACACTGTACCCACGCTCGGCTGATGTTATGCATTGCCTGATATTGATTACTGTATGGTATCCTGTACTGTTTGTTATTCTGTTGATGACTGACAATGCTTTCTGGCTGCTACTGTCTCACCTACAACTGCAAGTGTTCCCCTGTCCTTATTTTGACGAGGATCCTTTGTAAAAGAGCTTTTAGCACAAAGGTTGTAATTCCGATTTCTCAATAAATAAATAAATAAAACATCCCTTCATTGCCTTTCCCAATATATTGTCTAAACATTGTGTAACTTGGGACTGACAAATTCCAGCCATTATTCTATGTAGCATATGTTTCTGTTATGGTTACAACGTCCTCCTCAGTGCCTGCCACCAATTCCTAGAAGTCACTGATTTTATTACAAAGACTCCTGTAATGAAGGCAGATTCCCTTCCAGCTAGCTTCAGATCCTCTTTTGCTGTTTTGTGATCTTACAGCTACATTCTTTACCTTTCTCCTTACCTTCCTATTTTACATATTGCTTGCAGACCCTAACACCTTCCCCCCTTTGCCTCTTCCACTACTCCTTTTTGAAACTCAACCTTATTTTTCCCATCTTACTGCTACTAGCCCCCAGAATAGGGGGAGCACAATCTAGGTTTCCCTTCCTCACTCCCTTTACCATGCTTCTTCAAGTCGCTTTGACTCCTGAAGTCAGTTTAACTGTTTAATATAGATGTAAAACTTCTGCCTCAGCATGCTGGTTCCCTCTCCCTTGTCAGGTTATGGCCATCACCTTTGAAGAGCCTCCTGTCTCATAAATACCCCCAGTCCTGCACAAAGTAGCTTATCTCCTGACACAATCCTTTTAATCACCCATTTACTTCATCTATCTTTTCCCTCCTAACTCTGTCTTTCCCTTCCCCCTATTCAACACAGGGGTGACCCTGGAAAAGGCCAGGTAGGCCGAGTGTGCCAGCAATCTATTCCCCAACCCCTGAAAATTCTGCTTCATTTGCTCCACAGGCTGGTTCATGAGATTGTTGATGCCAAACTGTATCAGCACCAATAGCTCCCCCATTTCTCTTCACTATCCTCTAAATTCTGTCTATGTCCTGGATGACTGTTGCCCTATGAAGGCACCAGACCATCCCTGCCCCTCCTCCCCCCACCCTCTCTATTCCTCTGATCATAGAATCCTAGACCAAGAAGACTCTCCTAGCTGACTTCAAGTATCAGACTCTCTGCCAGGGATGCCAAGTGATTTGCCATTGGGATGGTGTGGGGCTGGTTGACCTTGTGGCTGCCCCTACCATTCCCAACTCTCACCACACTCTCCCTGCAGACCAGTGGGCCTCTGTGGGAGTGGGGGCGTGGACTCCAGGTGAGCCAGTGCAGCAGGAGAGATATCTCTTCCCTTCCTGCTACCAGTTGAGCATAGAGCTCTGCAAGGATCAAGCAGAGGAAGCAGTGACTTCTCCTCCAGAGCATAACCCTGGAGAAGAGCACCCCATAATCCCTACAGCCGACATGCTACCTGATAAACCTCATGAACGTTTGCTGGCTGTACCCTTCTGCTCTCCCTAATGCACTGCTTCTGAAATGCAGAAACAAAACAGGCAGTCCCCCCAATGCTTGGTACCCTTCAAATGCTTCTTAACTTTCACCCCTCAATGGCATCATATGACTTTCATTTTATTTATTTATTGAAATGTTTCACCAGGAAAGCACACTGAACAACAAGTTGCTCATTTCCCGGTGTGACCTGAGGAGAGGGGGTACAAGGAGTATGAACAGAATACATTTTGGTTGCATCATACATGGGTACATTAAATCTTAACATATAGTAATAACAACATCAATGTTGATATGTAGTTTCCTGACAGAAGAGGGGAGAAAGAGAGCAGATTCTGACAGTGACCTAATATTGACTTTCATGTCTTGCCCCTCAAGAGCTTGGCTCCAACATTACTTCCAAAGAGCCTTGCACTTAATAAAAAGAGACAGGGCTTCCATGGCTAGATGTTTTTTATGGATTTATTTATGAGATGGACTCTGATGGACTTCAACAGACCTTGATGGACTTGATATCTGGATTCTGACACCATTTCCTTGTATATTTAATATTTGAGTCCTTTTTAGAGATTTGCACAAGTAATAAAGCTTTTTTCACAATTACAAGCTTTCAGCTGATGTAATTTTAGAGCAAACACATTGTGTGTACTTTAGAGCAAGTGCAGATTCCATTTTCCTTGCTTCCATGCCTAAAGCAGCTTTTCTAATTAAATTGTCTCTTCTTCTTGGGGTTTATTCTTCAACACAGACATTCCTTCAAGATTTGGGTTACACCTTCATGCACCTCCCAATGGTGGAGTTTACTCTTGCAGAGACTGCTTTGGATGTAGGGCCAAGCACCTGTAGCCCCTTTAGGAGGATAGATGTTTCTTCAAGACAGGAGGAGAAGAAGACAACTTTATCCCTTTAGACTGGAGGTAAGGTGGCCGGAGGCCTTTAATCATCAAGATTAATTCCTCCATAAGTTTTTTTTCCTTCTCCTCTGTTCCAAAGATCATAATATAATTAATATCTATTATACAATAAGTATGGTCTGAATGGTGAATTTGCCCATCTATACATATTCTACATATTCTAATCATATTTTTTCATTTATCTCCAATAGTTATTCACTTTCTTCTTCATAAAACAGTTGATCAAACAGCTACATTCTAATGCCTTAGGCTGAAAATTTTGTGGCATCCTCCACAAGGGTAGTCCTCTCCCAGACATTTACGGTGCCTTTTTGGTTCACTAAAAAGGGTGGTGGTCCCTTTAACCTGGACAGAGACAGAGCAAATGAACAAACCTACATTGCATGAACATGAAAAGTACCTACAGTTCAAGGCAACTACCAGTACTTTTATGCATAATTTTTCAAACTAATCTATAGTGCCAAGATTCTAACCTACAGTACCAAGTACAGTACTCAACATACAATGCACAAGGACTTTATGCTAATTTGCCTACTAAAACACTGAAAAAAATATTTTTAATAAAACAGGTATAACAAAAGTAAAAAAGGTCATTGGCTAAATCACATCAGGTGAGCATGCATTGATTCTCAATTAAAGCAAGTTACTTACCATAGTTGTCAATTCTACCTAGTGAGGGTGTGACCACAGTTATTAGCATGCCACTCCAGTTTAGCAAAACATTTTGGCAGCTATTTTCCCCCCAACTCAGTTTTACCAGCATTACCAGACTCACAGTTACCTGAAGCAGCTCTGACGATCATAGTATGCACATTGCATAATGGCACTGCATTAAGAGACAGCTTTTTCAACCTGAAAATTACCTGCAAACATTTAGAGACAGCACTCAGCTTTTACGCATTTCAGGTGCCGAACTGTGATGCTCCACTATATGTGTGGCAACAGTGCAGGGTGCAGGGTGGAGAGGCACAATCATGCTGGGGGGGACACTCGGAACCAGGAATGGAAACACAAAAGACTACAGGTATAGAATCTTCAGTAGGACAGTTAACCTAATGTCAGAAGAGACAGCAAATAGTTCTATCGGGGGAAGAACTATTTGAGGAAAATGTACTGAAAGATTTCTATTTCTTACTTTTAAACCATTCATTTTTTAATTTTTGCAAGTTATCCTTTTTATAAGTGGAATAATTCACTCCAGGGCGTGGATTTATAGAGAATTCATGCACATCCTGGGCAGTTGAAGGATCTCAGCCTGAGGACTCATGTCTCACAACACACTCAGAGCATGTATTAATTCTTCGTAAACCCATGCCCTGTCATGGTTATTCCTTACATATGCAATTTATTTCACCAACCACTATGAAGAGTGGCATTGGCTATGACAACATGCCATTTTACTTAAAGGCACATTGTTAAACAAGTATTTTAGAAACAGAAATCCTAAGAGTAATCATGTATTACAGAAAATTAAGTATTTCACTCTGAAAAGAATGTGATGACAGAAGATATTTATACAACCGTCACCTTTCTTAAAGGAAGAGCCAACCTAGATTCCTAAGCATTCTGTAATGATGGGTAAAATATGTAGCACCAGAAGCAAAGCAAGCAAGAGGTTTGTGAAGAATTTCTTGTTTATGAAGATAACTTTTTGAGGCTGACTCATAGCAAACATCCATATAATCAAATACAGGAACAAATAGGCATTTTGCCAATCTCGTGTGAAGAACCAAAGCATCAAGAGATTTATTTTTGCATAGAAAGCTTATTTAAAAAAAATAGATTTGGATACAGCATCTATCTATCTATCTATCTATCTATCTATCTATCTATCTATCTATCTATCTATCTATCTATCTATCTATCTATCTACCTATCTATTTGTCTGTCTGTCTGTCTATCTGTCTCTCTGTCTCTCTGTATGTATTAGTTGCAAAAAACTCCATTAATGCATCAGTTAGGGTTAAAGAGACAAAAGTAGGAAATATGATGTTAGAATTTCCAACCATGACATCCCATCCACCTCCACGCATAAACAGGCTTTTAGGGGTGTGCCTGGGGTCATCAGCCCAACACTCACCCCATTCCATAAGTAAATAAGTTGGGATGTGTACAGTATAGGAGAACAGGGTGAGAATTAGAGTTGATGACCCCAAGGCATACCCAACACCTGTTGTTGCGTGGAGGGTGGGTGTTGCCGGTTGGAAACGCTAATGTCACATTTGCCAACTTTCGTCACTTTAAAACTAACTGATGCATTAACTGAGTTTTTGCCACTAATTTTACTTTTTGAGACAGCATAATCATATCCTTATTTGTTCAGGAGTGCAGGGCCCTTTCGCCCTGCGCTCATCCTCCATATATATATATATATATATATATATATATATATATATATATATGTAGCTGTGGAAACACAGGGCACGGAGGGCCCTGCACTTCCATTGTAGGACAACAGTATCGTCAGCATAGCCATGGTATTACCCCATCTCATGTACCCAGTGCAGAAAATTATTAAATCCTCTCCAAATTGTAACTCTATGCAACCAGAATGCCATTCTGCACCACATGTGTGAAAACACATTTTGGCCAGGATTTGAAAAATGACAGCTGTGACATACATAAGGTGGGGTAATAAGAAGACTATTTTGAAAATTTGGTGTCAAAATATTTTGAATTTACACATTTATGAGCGTGCATAGCAAAATTGCAATGGATGGTCATAACTCTGCCATTTTTAATAATTTTGACTCCAAATCTTCAGCATACCCTTCTTATTACCCCACCTCATGAACAATATGACTGATATTACTCAAATCCTGCTAGAAAGGTGATTCCAGCAATCAACCACAAAATCACCTTTCAAGCTTGAGTTGTGTAATGACAGTACTATTGTTCATGAGGTGGGGTCCCCAAAATGTCACATTGAATATTTGAAGTCAAAATCTCAAAAAATGTTATGCATAAAAGTTGACGCCCCCAATGAAAAACATTGTACCACATTTACCTTAGTTTCTGATATTGCAGTCACCGGTTCCAACTGCAAGACGTGTCTTCAATCGGGAGAGAGGATCTCAAACTTCAGACCTCTTCAGGTGAGTGATGGTCTGTGGGGGTGTCAAGGGGATTGTGGAGAGTTGGGTGCACAGTTGGAGGTCAGGTGGGGGTGTGGGTGTGATCGGCGATGGGTGGTTTTCTTCTACAGGTTAAAAAAGTTAAAAGACATTGAGGGACAGTTTTCTATTTTCAGCAATATATAGAGACATGGGAGGCAGAAGGGTGCCACTAACCACCAATGATACTTGAGTGGGTATCGCAGGGTGGGGGGTACCACTAGACAACAGGTATAGAGCTCAGTCAGTGGCTGGCAGTGGTAGTGAGTGGGGGGCTGTGGCAGTCATTGGCTCAGTTTGGGAAATGGGGGGAGCAGTGTGGTAGAACAGTACTTGCTGGGGTCAGAAGGATGGGGTGCCACTATTACAACAATGAAGGGGACAAACAGAGCATAGTAGTGTGCTGAAAACTGCGTCTTCCTCAGGCAACAGTCTACATCATCCATTGCAATGTAAAGCAAAATTAAAAGACGCACAACTGTAGAGCAAAGTAATATATTTTGACCAAACAAGCTAAAGGCACATGTGTGAGGGTAGCCTTTGTATCCTGACAAGTTCAGCCCAAAAGTCCAAACCATTTATTTCCTATGAACTGACAAAGAAACAGACATATAAAAAAAGTTGTGTTGCAAATTGTGGCAAAATGAACAGTGTTTCATGAAACTCTGAATCCTTTTGCCACAATTTGCAGCGAAGTTCCCTTTGTTTCACAAACATAGTGCTGGAATTTGTGGCAGTAAAAACTCCATGGATGAAATAAGCATATTTCTGCCCATTTTTTTGTGCAAACTGACCCAGAATCAGATTCCTTGGGCCCTGATTAGGTAAACACAATTGTTGGTGTTTACCATCTCTCAGTATTTTTGAGATATTTAAATTTGTTTGCCTCACTAACTGAAAACAAGATGGAAGAATCTCAACACTACATTTCACATTTGCGACAATAAATACTGTTTTCAAGGCAACAAAACAGTTGTTTTGCATGGCATATGTAACTTTTCCCATAGGAAATAATGGGAAAACTGAAACTTTAATAACTTTTGAATGGATTAATATTTTTTCACCAAACCTTCAAAAGGCACATATATGACCCAAGACCTATGCACCCTACAAATCTCAGACTATAACTTCACACAGTTTCTGAGAAACAGCATGACAAAGAATTTACACAAAAACTGTGATTTTCACATTTTTAGAAACTCCGTATCTCTGCACCTGCACATCTGACCAAAATGAAACTTACCACATCCAGAGATCTTTGTTCCCCAATGGAAAATGCAAAATGGCATATGAATCAATGGAACAGTTGTGAAGTTATTAAAGTGCAACATTTTAACTTTAACATAAAAGTGACCATCGATCCCTAACTATGGGTTGCCACCACGCCATATAAGATAACACTTTGTTTTTCTCTTTTAGATATTTCCTTAAGAAGGCCTAAGGTCGGAATGCAGATTTGTAACTCTATTTTTCTTTTCAGTGTGCATTTAATATAACTATTTTGTTTTGCTTTTAGACCACATGCTGGCGCTAGCACCTTGTTTATATATATATATATATATATACACACACACACATATATACATATATATATATATATATATATATATATATATATATATATATATATATATACACACAAATAGATATAGATAACTATATGACCCTTATTTCAATCCGTTTATCAGATAATTGAGTGTGATGTCATACCCAGTTATTACTTTGTTTGGAGAGCTTATGCTCTTCCCTATCATTTACTCACAAAAGTTCTGAGAGAGGTACATAGCTGCAAAATTGTTTTCAATTATTAATTTAAAAAAATTAAAGTTGTGAGAATCTCCTAGAGTTGGGCCAAAATCTGTCTATAGACACCATGATAAGCAGCTTCTGGAAGTTCTGGCACCATGCTACCTTCTATGATAGCAAGTTTTAAAAACCTGCCAGTGCTTTCTATCTCACTGGGACCTGTGACTATATGCACAATAGAATGGGACAAGCTACAGGTACCAGTTCCAGCATCAGTTATTATAATAAAATAAAACACATACAAGTGTGTGCTATGCCAGCATGTCAGTGCAACAGTAGTGCTACTGCTTATCACAGACTTTACCCAAGTTTGGGAATAAGCTTGACTCATCGGAGAGTCAGCCGGGGGAGAGGACTGAGTATCCTAGGGACTGCGCTCCTCCAGAGATAAAGAGGTGCAGTGTCCAGATTGGCATTACCTCCTAGTGGAGAAATGAGCACACTCAGCAGAAGAGAAGTGGCAGACATGTAGTGCATCATGCATGGGAGTGTGCATAGGGCCGCTCCTGATGTCATTGCACACTGCTCCTCCATACCACAAGGTGAGGAGTGAGACAACTGGGGTAAAAAGTCCTCACTGGCCAAGACTTGAAAAATGGCAGCTGTCACAATCATGAGATGGTGTGGAAAAATGGATATGTTGAAAATTTGGGGTCAAAATATTGAAAACTGCCAAAGTTAAGAGTGAGCAATGGAAAATATCAATGTACCGTCATAACTTTTTTGTTTTTTGGTTTTACCCAAAATTTTCAACATAGCCTTATGACTCCACCTCATGAACCCAGTAGGCAAAAATGTTCAAGTCTTGGCCAAAAGGTGATTTTGCAGAATGACAGGGAACTTCTCTTTCTGCTCAGAGTTGAAAAGCTTCACCTACATTGTTCATGAGGTGGGGTCTCAAAAAGGCCATGTTAAAAAATTGGGGGAAATATAAAAAAATTACCAAGTTGCAAGTACAAGTTCAAAATATATTGAAACAGACTGACCACAAATCTGCCTTCTTCAGTCTGTGGTTCAGCATTGAAGGGTGATGACTTGTCTCTGATCCAGAAAGGATTATGTTGTTGGACCCCTGGTAGGTAAGTAAGTGGTAGGGAGACTGTGGGGTGGTGGGTGCTTAGTAGAAGGGTCAAGTGGGTGGAGGGTAATGGTGGCAGCTGCAACAGACATTGATGAACTGTTTTCTTCTTTACAGGGATTAAAAAAAAATAGAAAAAACCATGAGGGATGATCTTCTTTATGTAAGCTACTGACACTGGGCAACTGTCATTTATTTTGCATCAAATATTTCCCAGCTGTCTATGAAGTAAGTTGGGTACCACATTCACCATCACCCAACAATCTTGCTACTAAATATGTTCCTAGTCTCTGATCAAATCAAGTATGTTCCATGTTTCCATGAAACAGCCTTCTTGTGTGGTATATTAAGTCTTACTAAAATCAAAATTTGAAGGGTTTTCAGACATATCAGATCATTTTCTTGCAGTATAATGTTTTATTTATGACAATGCATTCCCCTTCAAAAGGTCACAGAAAGGTTATATTGTATCTATATTTTGTTTTGTGCACTGCATTTAAGTTTGTTTCTCTTCAGAAATGTTAAAATGTGTTTCCTAAAAATCTATAGCCATGCCTAGTGTGGCATTCTAAAGAGATGCCATCCCATGGCATATGGGTATTGACTGCAGAATTAACTTTGCAACCAAGTTTTGTTGTGGTTTATATCTATGTTAGAATGCTTTACTTGAAAATGTATTTTTTGTTGGGGGGTAGGTATTTTTAATAAAACATTATATTGATAACCTTACGAGGGATGGGGTACTGGGTGACAGGATACCTAAACTTTCATCAGACCATCTCGCAAACTTACAATGGGACAATACTCCTAAGCTGGATTTTACACTGATTAGTTATGGTGTACTGTTGTCTGTTCCAATGGTGCTTAGTAGTGTGCAAAGGTCCTTGCCTGGCAAAAAATGTGTACATCAAGCTTAGTAGTGTACAAAGGTCCTTGCCTGGCAAAAAATGTGTACATCAAGCTTAGTAGTGTACAAAGGTCCTTGCCTGGCAAAAAATGTGTACATCAAGCTTAGTAGTGTACAAAGGTCCTTGCCTGGCAAAAAATGTGTACATCAAGCTTAGTAGTGTACAAAGGTCCTTGCCTGGCAAAAAATGTGTACATCAAGCTGGCACATCCATGTGAAAAGACCTGACCCAGTTTAGATTCTAGGCTCTCAAACTGCGTGGAGTTTCTTCTTGCTGTTTGCCAGCAGCTGCTGACGTATGGCAGTCTGTTGATTGTGGCTGTGGTTCAAGATAGCCATACTTGTTATTTTTTCTTCTTGTTGCTCAATCAGGTTCAGACACCGATTCCACCATTTGATCTCTCAGGCCAAGACTGCTATGTCCATGTGTGCATGTTTGCACATTCCGTCTGGGGTGGTGCTTTTCTCTGATCAGGCTTCTTTGATATTAACAGTGTTGGTAATGAGACTTGAAACTGATGTAATGCTCGGAGTCTGAGGTTCTGACCATCAATAACATTTTCTGATAAAAAACATATCACTGCAAAGTTGCTTAACTCATTGCCTCCACAGGCTCACTCTGAGATTACACCATGTGTCTCCTGAACCTCCTGTATAACAGTGAATCCTGGGCCTTTCTAAGCAAATCAAGCCATAGTCGGCATGTCGCAAACAAATGCTAATAGCTCAATAACCGTACATGCTAGACACAAAGTATGAGTGGCAGAGTTATTCAGCACAAAATTGCCTTTCCAATGGTGGTAGGCATGTAATAAGTAATTTAGTTTTTTTCTATGCAGGTCGAAACCAGAGAAAAAAAAAATATTTTTTTCACTAAAAAAGGCAACATAAGCCATTTTTTTATTGGAAAATATCTCAAATATCAACACCAAATTAAGCATACAGACATTAGATGGTGTTTTACTATTATGTTTGTTAAAAAAATATATCTTTTTACTATGAAACAATTCTTCCCCATTTTAATCAAGGTGCTTTCGTGAGATTTGAGGGATGAATCTTAACCACACACACACCATATCAAACAAATGCATATAACTCCAAAAGTATACATGATACACACAAAGTATCAGCATGAAAGGTGATCAGCACAAAATTGCCCTTCCAACGATGCTATGCGATCAATTGTAATCAATACATTTTTTTTTTATGCCTGCTGAAGTGTCAAAAAAGTGCATTTTATTCAAGCTGCTTAGGTGAGTCTTGAGGGAAAAAATGTCAGCCATACACACCATACCATAAACAAATCCACACAAAATTGCCTTTCCAATGGTTCTATGCAATCAGCTGTACTCAATTTGGTTTTTGTTTTATACTGGCTAAGATATCCAGACTGTGTGTTTTTTTTTCAAAGTGCTTAGGTGGTTCTAGATTGATAAAGTGTCATGAACAAATATGAATAACTCCAAAAGTGAACATGATACACACAAAGTGTCAGTGGCAAGGTTGTTCAGCACAACATTACCTTTCTAATGGTACTATGCAGTCAATTCTAATCAATTCTGGCTGGCAAGTAATGTTAAAATATGTGAGTGACTTCTCCAGACATTTCTAGGGCACACAGGAAGTCTGTAGATGACTTCTGCAGGCGTTCTGGGACACACTGTAGTCAGATTTGCTGACGCCTACAGACGTTTCTAGGAGGCAATGAGTTAATCAACACCTATAGACCAGGATCCTTTGGATCTTCAACCCAGGGGCATCCTGATTTCTGTCTCTTACTCTATTGGGCACAAGGGGAAGAGCAGGAAATCATTTTTACCCCCCCCCAAAAAAAAAATTAGAAATAATCGCAGATCATCTCTGCAAACAACAGAAAGATGGTTCATGGCTCAAACCAAAGCAACACTATCCTGCTGATGGCAGAGAGCATCACTGATTAGCCAAAAGGTAAGGAGAAAAGAAAAGGGTGACACAGTGTGAGGGAGGGGGAGGAGGGGAGCAAGCAAGGTTGAGAGCCAAGGAGAATGAATGAGAGAGGGGAAGAGGTCCCAGTGCAGTCAGATCAGAGGGGCAGTGACTGGAATTTCTGAGATCCCCTGCCAGTCTGTTAGCCTATCAGTACTGCATGATCAGCCTCCTTCCACTCATATTATGTAATAACATCTTGTGGCTGATTACCCAGGTCCCTCACTTACAAGGGGGCTGTTTTGAAGAGGGGAAAGACAAGCTAAGGGGTTCTCAGATTTCACAGGCTGGATCAGAGACTGAGATATGAGCCATGGCCATGGGAGGGCAGAGGAGGCTATTCTAACTAGGTGGCAATGGCTGGGGTCAAGTTCAGGCTCAGAGCAGCAGCAGCAAGAAGACACCAAGCCATGATTCCTAGTAGGGTCTATTCAGTGTGAGGCTTTATAAATAATCATTACTGGGGGTGGTTTATTTGGGGATCGAGTGGTGGTGGGTACTGACAGTAATGAAGCTGCTAAGCTGGTTGCTGTGTGACATTATGTAGATGAAACAAGTCAGTCACAGTTTGATAGGAGTGACTGGCTCTTTTAAACTAAGTGAAGTTTCCACCCAGCAAGCAGTGACTAGTATCATGACCAGAGTGTCTGGTCATTGGTCTGTTACTGTTGATCCTATTGAAGCTTGAGCTGCATTGGACCCAACAGTGACACATCTCTAAAATGCCATTCTATGTAACAAAATATTTGCTGTGCATGTATGAGCACACAAACATAAAAACAAGGTATGTGCCATGGGGGTCAGGAAGGACCCCAGGCACAGCACATGTTCTACATGAAAGGACAGGGCAGGTGAAGGCAGAGGATTACTGAAGGGGTGGGGGTGACATTGGATTAAGCCAGATCTCTGATTATGCTTTTTGTTGTAAAAAGTGGCAGTCTGTAAAGATGTCATGTGTATTTTCACAGAAATCCTCCCAAGATGTGTCTGCTACTACTTTCAGAGCTGAACCTTGTTCAAACCTGTAAGGCCATACTTTAGATGGCCTAACAGTGTCTAATATTTGTTTGCAAAAATGGACACATTCGCACCTACGTACAATTTGGATGCAAGTGTATGCCTTTTTTGACATTCATTGTGATTTGTGGTCCAAAACAGATGCAACTTCTAAAAAATAGCAGCAAGGCTGCCTGGATGTTGGATGCAAGGAAATGGACACAGATGCAACTCTTTTAAAAATCACACTCACTTGCTGTACATAACTCTGAGTATTGGTCTACAAACATTTCCAAAAGCTTTGGCATTTTCCAAAATTTTTTACACTAAATATGGACAAGTGATGATTCAATGCAGTGCATATAAAATATGGAGTTTATTACCTCTGCAAAAGAGAAATTAAACTACAGTAAACTGGCTAAAGTTCAACAGGCACTAAGAAATTAACCATTTCAAGTATGTAATTGTGCTTTTATTTAAGCTGGAAATGCTTGGTCTCTGATCATAATTCTTTCTTCTAAAAACAATGTTATTTTTATATTGAAAATATGTTGTTTCTTTTTATTATTGTGTTTTGTATAACATTGTTTGTAAATTGCAACATTTTATAAGTTGGACAACTCTGAAAATAGTGCCTTTCTGGTCTTCATAGTTTTATTCTGTGAACAAATTATGATTTTAATGACTATTTCAACTACTACTACAAAGCTTGTCCATTTTTTTTACTGTTTTTCCGGTGTTCTATACTTGACCAATATATTCTAAGACTAATGTCATTGCCATAAACACTATAACTGTTTGAGATTTAATAACTGTCATTTAATAGCAATTTATTGGGTAGCAAAGTAAATCAATAAGTGACAAATATCTGGATAACATATGTAAAAATTAAAGTAACCATTTCAGTTTGGTTAACAATTTAAGCTGGTAACCAAGGATGGTGTTTTGAAAGGGTAAGATCTATAAAATGATAATAGGTAAAGTAAAAAAGATTGCAGGCCAGGCTCTTTGGAAAACCCTGCATTAAAACTGTAACAGCTAAGCTTATTAGCACTGAAAAATGAAGTGGTATAGCCTGTGTATATAAGGATCTAGGATTGATTCATTCTTTCTTTCTTTCTTTCTTTCTTTCTTTCTTTCTTTCTTTCTTTCTTTCTTTCTTGGTAACTGGGAAGGGCACAATGAGCCAAGGGTCAATTCTAGGTGAGACCCAGCGGGAGGGAATGGTGATGCATAGAAGCAAATACAATAGTATGGATGCATACCACACATATAAAGTGCAAACAAAGGTAGTGCAACATGGCAAAAGTGCAAAATAACAATAGTGGCTGTCTGGAACATGACTGGCTCTACATCATGAGACAAATTCTAACAACTGATTGAACATATTAGTGCAATAAAATTAGGATGTGTAAATTGGACACCAGAGTGAGGACCTAAACTGGTGAGGGGAGAGGAGAAAAGGTCAGGTCAGGTAGGAAGCTGACAGGTGCATGAGGGGTGGGAAGGAGATTATGCTGGTGCTTAAGGGAAGTTGGGGAGGGTGAGAGAGGGATGGATGATGGAAGGAGTTTACTGAGGGAGGGATGGCGATAGGAGTTTGCTGACTGCCCAGCAGAGGAACAAGATTGGGGGACAGAGAAGGTGCAAGGATCTCTGGAACAAAGGGAGTACAAGGCAAGTAGAATGGGAGAGATAAGTTTGGATAGGCATGAGGGCAGTGCCTCAAACAATTTGTTGGAGATGAAAGACTAATAAAAATGAAGAATTACTGTCATTTAACCATGATTGACATTATATAATTGCATAACAACATGTGTAATATTGGACATGTGCAAGAAATAGAGATAACTGGAGTTGTCAATTTTTGTTATAAACACCCAGTAGTATTTAAATTGCATCTTCACTATAGATGACCACCAAACAGCCTTGAAAAAATTGGCTGTATAACGTCTGTCCATGAAACATTGGTGCTGGGTACTGAGAATAGGTGTACAAACAACATTAATAAAAAGGTGTGCTCACACCATTTTAAACATAATTGGAGCTCTTCTATTATCTGCTGTGGATAATTTGATATTCAGGTGTACTTTCAATCTTATAGCATCCACGTGCCGTTGGAAATATATCTAATTGAGACAACCATTTATAGCAGTATAGAGAGCAAAGTTCACTATTAAAGGGACTTTGATCCTTTGGGGAATTTCAAAACATTAGACACTGCATGTGTTCAGACCTGCACTGCAGGTCAATTTCAATAAAATTCAAGGTGTTTTCCTCTGTAGCAAATGATTTGTAACTCTTTGCAAAAATTTTCAGTTAGGAAAAATATAATTTATATCAACTTTAATTTATTATTGCTAAAGGAATTTAGTTTGCTTTATTCTTCAAAAGTAAAAAAAAATACAATCAATTGAGTTTATCATAATCAGAATGATATATTCCTTGGAACAATTTTAGTTATTCTTTGCACATGTGATGTTCTAGTGTTATAAAATATAGTATCTGGGAGCTGCTGGCAGCACATCATGTTCTAACTAGTCAAATTTAACACATTTCCTTTAGCATGCCTCCACAGTTCAGACCCCATCTTAACAATTGTTTCATGAGTCTTTCCATCTGTAACCTTTTGGAGATATAATGATAAACTGAATATTTTTCTGTCAAATAGGGCAGCTGCAATATGTCTTGCATAATCTCTAATTTTTCATGTTAGCAAGGTCAATACCATACCCGTTGAATTATATTGAATAGCAAGCTAATTCCTTTTGAAGCTGGGTGCAGTAACAAAAACTTCTTGGTGAGGAAACTTTCCATAGGTTTTATGTAGAAATATACGATAATCCTGCTGTGCACCATCACGTAAAAACCCAAAAATACAGTGTTATTTAAGATTGTGAAATAGATATAGAAAATACTGAATATTGATTAACTGCAAGCTATTTCAAGGTGTGTTGTTATATTTCTTTCTTTCTTTCTTTCTTTCTTTCTTTCTTTCTTTCTTTCTTTCTTTTCACCAGGAAAGACATGCTGAACTGATTAGCAGCTCGTGTCTAAATGCATCCTGGGGGGAAGGGGCAAGGGAGCAACATACATCAAATCAGAGCATTTATAGTGCAATATTTACAGTAATTCCAAACAAGAGTGGAACCAACTAGGCTATGAGAGGCAGTCAATGAAAGACACATTAACAGTTATCAGTTAAGACTGGAGTAGGACAGAAGAACATTTAAGTGATCCAGAAACTAAACAGGGAGAAGCAGAAGAAGTTAGACAAGGTTAGAGATGTAGGTAGTAGGGTGGCCTAGGGTAGTGTTATGGAAGAAGGAGAGGACAAGGGGGAAAGTGGAGGGAATGGAGGAACAGGGGTGGAGCTCAGGTGCATTTGTATGAGGGAGAGATGAAGTCACAGAGTAGAGAGGAGAGGGAGTGATGGGAGCAGGCAGAGTGGGTGGACAGAGGGAGGAAATTCCATGTGGAAGGAGAAAGCCACCTGGACAACTGAGGAGAACCTAGGTGGGAGTGGCAGGGAGTGATAGCTAGAGCTGTGAAGGAGGTAGGAGGAAAGAGGATGACAGTATAGAGGATAGGTAAGAGGGGAGAAAGCTAAGCCAGTGGTTGACAATAAAGGAGGAGCAATGTGCAAGGCACCTGGCTTCAAGGGGGAGAAGGGAGAGGGCCGTGTAAAGGGAACAAATTTGGTGAGTGCAGGGCAGGCAGTTAAGGGCAAACTGGCAGGAGTGAAAGAGAGTATCCAGTCTGGAAAGCATGGGCTTAGGAGCAGCACTGTAAACAATGTCTCCATAGTCAAAAATAGGGAGAATTATTTTCTGTAGAATGGCTCTGCAAGCCGGCAAGTGGATGCACCCGGAGTTATAGACCAGCTAATGTTGAGTGAAGCTTTTTTGTGGATGGTGTCCACATGCCCAGAACTGTTTAGGTGATAGTCAAGCCACACCCCAAGGTACTTGAAGAAGGGAATTTCCTTGATGGGGGACCCATCTAGGGTGTGAAAGGAGGGGAGGGTTGTAAGTCTGGAGAGCTTTTGCCTGGTTCCAAAGGTCATGGACACCATTTTTTTTTATTTGCATAGAGGGACAATTGATTTGAGTGGAACCACAGTGGGACATTGTCAAAGTCCAACTGGAGGCTGGTCATCGGGTCACTGGGAGAGGAGCCAGAGGCAAATATAATGGGAGGGCTTTAAGCCCATGGTTCGATGAGTGGAGCAACTACGTCACTCCCTCATCGAGCTTAAAAGGTACTACATCCTGGGCTTTGCCTGGATTCTTTTTCGTTGTTGCAGCTGAAGGCCTGGCCCTTCTTCGCTCCCTCATTCTGTTAATTTCCTTTTCCATGGTCACCGCTGGCTGCTTTATCTCTTCCTTGTTTGTGGCGGTTTGCTGTTTGCAGCTTATCCCTCTCATATGTCCTGCCCTCTAGCTTTTCCCTACCCCGTCTCATTTCAGCTGCTCGCCTTGCTGATTCTGGTGGCCTGCTCTCCCAACACCTGCTCCCGTGGCATCTCGGTGCCTGCACCTCTATGTCCATTCCTTTGTCGGTTGCTGGCGCTCAGGTGTCACATCACCTACTGACTCTGCTCCAGCTCTCTGGGTGTGCATCTCCTGCTTGCTGTTCCCACTCTGTTCTCTGGCTCTCCCGACTGCTGACCTCAAATGCCTTCAGGTCACCCTTCTGCCCAACCCTTTCCAGTTGGGTCTCTTTCACCTTGGTGCCTTTCCTTACTATTCTGCGACGCTCATCCTTGTCAATCGGCATTTACAATTTCAGCTGTCTCCGCTGTGCTGATGCTTGCTGCTTGTCTGCTTCTTGCTTGACCTACTTGCTATCAGTCGCTTGCAGCCTAGACCCACACTCATCATTTTAAATCTGTGAATTCTTCTAGCTCCACATGAAGCTGTTACCGATCTATCTTTGTCTCTGTATGTTGCTCTCCAGAAATCAACAAATTTGAATTGTCGGCAGCACTATTGTATGACCGGTGCAAAGTCATGGGCTCAATTAATTCCTCCTGCCCTTGGTTTGCTGGGGAATTTGATCCTATAGGACACCTTTTCTTATTCCCGAGTCTGGTGCCTGTCCTGATAGTGCTGTTTCAGTGTCTATTGAATGGGACGAGTCCCTCATTATTCATTGATACTTTGGGGGGTTTTGGTAATTAGTGCTCTCAATGACAATGTGTTCCTCAGGACTGCAAAAAAAAAATGCACTTTGCATGACAATTATGTGTTAACCCAGTGCATTTACAGGGGTAGTAGTACTTTTCTGATGCCTGCTTAGAGTACTACGAGCTACGACCTTTCCCTTCCCCTCCTGCAGTGTCTCTGTTCCTCATTCGTTGTGCAGCTTTGGCTTCCTTTAGTTTTTCCTTTCATTCAGCTCCTTGCATTTCTCATATCCAACCTGCTCCCGATATTTTTTGGGGAGCTTACCTATCCTTGCTCATCTGCCCACCTCATCTATCCACGGCCCTCTTGCCACCTGTATCAGGTTCCGGATTCCATCGATCGGCCTCCAAGGATTCATTGCATAATCGAGAATGCCTTATCAGCCTCTGTCTGCTCACCAACACCTCACCTAGACCTGCTCCTCTACTCAATCGCTCAATCAGTCTGCATTGGCATGGTTCGTTTTCATGTCCATGCTATTCCCTTGATCATCTGGCCATACCTGTCTCAGTTCATATGCCTCCTAATCATTATTTTGGTCTACCCTGCTGTACCCTAGGCTCTCTTGTATTCCCCTTATCATTTCTGTTGCCATGATCTAGCCTCTAGTTGGCACCATTTCCCCTCTGCTTCAGCATCCATTCTAGCTGTCAAAGCTTCCTTCCAGTCCTGACTTCTCTCTCATCCCCCACTTCCAACCTTTGTCCTTCTTTTTTCCCCCAATTGTTTAACCAGGTGAGACACACTAAGCTGAAAGCTTGTTTATAGGTGCAACCTAGGAGCACAGGGAAGTTAACTGACTTGCTCAGGGTCACACAAAATGCAAGTGGGGGCTGTGGGATTCAAACCTAGGTCTCCAGATTTGCAGCTCAGAGCCTTAAACCACTTGCCTATACTTTCCTCAGCACCTATTCCTTTCTTTCCTCCTTTTCTCGTCCTCAGCACCATATTGACCTCATTGTCTCCCATTTCCTTGACTCGCTCAGTGTCCTTTTTCTCGTCTTCTCTGCTCCACCCCGTGCATTCCGTTTGAGTATACCTATCCTCGACTCCTCTGCCTTTTACTCCCCTATTGTATGTTGTTCCAGTCCATATATCCCCTCTACCTGTATCAGCCTTCTTGGCTTTCCTTCCTTCATAGTACTTTGTCCATCTCATACCATCATCCATTTTGTACCTCACCTTCACTGTACCAGCCTCCACGGCTTTCCCTCCATTCTCCTATATCTCCAGGTTCATGACTCTGGTCTTCAGTCACTCATCCGTACCTCATGGTTCATCTCTTTACATCGCTTCCTCGAGCATTCCTATCGTTGAATCCTATGCTTCCTCATTGAACCTGCTGCACACCTGCAGCGATATTCATCATCATCATCAGTCTTCATCATTCTCAAACTGCATCTGGATACATACCTCTCCCTGGAACCACCCTCCTGTGGTGATCATCCTCTTCAGTCTTCATCACTGCCTCATGTCCGTTCTTCGATCTATGCCTTCTTTTGAGGTTTTTTCCCCATCTCATCATCATCTTCCCTACTCATATCCTTCTCTTTAATGAATCCTTCTCCCTACTTATATCCCTCATCCATGAACCATTCTTTTTACCAACATATGTCCTCAAATCAAATGTCGTCATCCTGGAGGGAAGGTGAACTAGGCCTTGGAAGCCCAGAGGTTTCCTCCTAAAAGGGTGTTTTTCCTCTCCTCCGTGCCAATGGTCATAATATTAGTCAGAGTTATTGCTTTCTTCTCATTAGTTAGTTAGGTTCTGCTGTTGGATGGAGGAGGATGCTGGCTCTGGCTTTCCCCTCTCTCACTAGGAAGTTAGCCCTTCTCTTCACAGAAATTATTCGTCATCCTTACCTCTTCGATATTGGACATCTTTAGGTATTCTTTTTGGGCTTCTTCCTACCCTACCTTTAGCTGATGCATTCATTCCCAGCACCTGTACGGGGGGATCCCTCCTCTAGGGTTCCTTGCATTGTACTCCTACAGGGTGGTATATCCCATGGATAGAGAGGCAGAAAACCACAAAGAAAACTCAAGTTACACAAGCATTATCTAATATTATCTCATTCAGTTGCATAAGCACATCAAACTGTATCGTCTGCATACATATGGATGGACACAGAGGTACAGGCAGTAGGGAAGTTGTTTAGGAAAATTGAAAAAAGTATAGGGCCAAGGATTGAACCTTGGAGGTCACCAGTGTAGATAGGAACGAGGGGACTGGGAATCTCCAATTTTAACTGAGTCAGTCCTGGCCAGCTGCCCACTAGGTAGGGACAGAACTAGTTAGTAGCTTTGGAGGAATGTCCTGCAGCTGTAAGCTCAACAAGAAGAAGGGTGTGGGCTATGGTGATGAAGGCTTTGTCAAGGTTGGCAAAAATATGGGAGGTGATCTGGCTGTGATCCATCCCTTTGGGGAGAGGTATGACTGTGGCATTCTTCCAGTCATCAGGGACAGAGGTGAGAGAGAAGGAGAGATTTAGAAGGGTTGAGAGATGAAGACTGTGGCAGGAGCAGAGAGTTGGAGGAATTTAGGTTCTAGCCCATCCAAACTCTTGCCCTTAAGGGGGTTAAAAGCTAGGAGGGCCTTAAGGGTGTCTGCTGGTGTGACTGAGAAGAAGGAGAAAGGAGGAGATGGGGAACAGATGGGGTCAGGGAGGGTGAGATGGGGGAAGGATGAGAGAAGGGAAGAGGTACATGAGGTGAAGAAAGCATTGAGTTCAGAGGCAATGCGGAGTCAGAAATGGTGGTGTTCATTACCTTGAGGACCAGAACAGAGGACTGGGCTGGGGATGAGAAGAGACTGTGAATGACCTTCCAAAAGTTGGACAAATGGTTAATGTTGTTTTGGAAGGTGGTGGAAAAGTACTTGGCCTTTGCTTGTTTGGTAGCTCTGGTGTAGGCATTAAATAAGCTCATCATTTGCATAAGTCAGCAGGGGAGCCTGAGGACTTGTGAGCCTTCCAAGCAAGATCGCATATACTGTATGCAGAGAGGCCAGCAGTTTAGCTGATACCCAGGGAAGCGGTTTTCTTGAGGGGAGTGTTTTGATCCCACCCAAACAGACAGGAAACTGGACTTGAAGTAATTTAGTGTAGAGTTGATGGAGCTGGCAGCAGAGATGGGTGACCAGTCAGTTGCTGCTAAGTCACCATATAGAAACGTAGAATTTGACGGCAGATAAGGACCACTTGGCCCACCTAGTCTGCCCATTTCCCTACCTGATGGATAAGCTGCAGATCCTAGCCAACCAACAGCTTACTTCCTCCTACCCCCCACTAGAATTGCCTTATGTCTGTCCCATGCATTCTTGAATTCTCCCACTGTTCTTGACTCCTCAACCTCCTCAGGAAGGCTGTTCCTGCATCCACAACCCTCTCCATGAAAAAATACTTTCTAACATTACCTCTGAGTCATCCCCTCTATCTTCAAATTGTGCCCCTTGTTCTTGTACATCTCTTTTTCTGAAAGATGCTACCCTCTTGGACTTTGTTAATTCCCTTGAGGTGCCAAAAGTTTCTATCATCTCCCGCCCTCCATTCTTGAGGTATATATATATATATATATATATATTAAGCTTGTTAGTCTTTTTCATATGTCTTCTGGTGCAGACCCTTCACCATTTTTGTTGCCCCCCTTTGAACAGTCTCCACTCTGTCTATGTCTTTGTGAAGATGGGATCTCCAGAAAGGCAGGCAGTACTCCAGATGGGGTCTCACCAAATGTCTGTACAGAGGGATAACAACTTCCTGTTTTCTACTGTTGATGCCTTTCCCTATGCATCCCAGTATCCCCCAGCCCTGCTTACTGTCTTCTCACATGGCTTGTTCACCTTTAGGTCATTTGCTATAATTACTCCCTGGTTCCTTTCGATTTTTGTTGTTGTTAGTATCTCACCCCCCACTGTGTACTCTTCCCCTGGGTTTTTGTTTCCTAAGTGCATTACCTTGCACTTCTTTGCATTGAAGCTGAGCTGCCAAACATTTGACCATTCCTCCAACCTTGCCAAGCCCCTTTTCATCCTTTCCACCCCACCTTGTGTATCAACCCTGTTGCAGATGTTTATGTCATCTGCAAAGAGACATATTTTTCCTTCTAGGTGCTCTCCAATGTCACTTATAAAGACATTAAAGAGGACCAGTCCCAGTACTGAACTCTGTGGTACCCCACTAGTTACCCTCCTTTATTCACTGTGCACTTTGTTTATTATTACCCTTTGCATCTGGTTGTCCAGCCAATTTTTTACCCAGCCTACCACCTTGGGACCCACTCCAAAGCTGGCTAACTTGTACATTAATCTTTTGTGTGGGATTGTGTCAAATGCCTTGCTAAAATCTAGGAAGGCCATATCCACAGCCCCTCCCTGGTCTACTACTTTTGTCACCCAGTCAAAGAAATCTATTAGATTCATCTGACATGACCTTCATGCTGTGAATCCATGCTGCCTTGGGTCCTGTGCCCCACTGGCCTCTAGGTACTCAACAATTCTTTCCTTCAGAAGTGATTCCATCATTTTCACTACCACTGAGGTCAAACTAACTGGTCCATGGAGGGAGGACAAGTCCAATGACTGGAAGGAAGAAGAAAAGCACCATTCACAAAGTTCCTTTAGCCAATAATCTCAGGACTTGTCTCAGTCTTTCCTGCCTGTCATTGTATCTTACAATTCTCACTTCTGACATGACTGCCCTGCCATTATCATTTATTATGGATTTATCAGGCCAAATTTTTACCTACCATCCATTTAAATAAAATCAAATACACCAACACATGAAGAACTCCCTACCCAAACACTAAAAAAATTTAGAGCCACCACATGGGATGGCTTGGTGTTGGCAAGGAAACACTTTTGTATTTTACTTCTGCTATTGTGTAGAGATATAGGGTAGGATTTTTAAATGTCTTAAATCACTGCAAGTGCCAGGTGTGGAGATGATACAGCACATGGTGTTTGTGGTGTTCTAGCAGGATTTTCTATCCCATGCAGCAAGTGCCACTAGTTAGACCAACGTTTTCTAGTCTAACTTCCAGCAATCCTGGGGGCCTCTTTCACAAGCTTGTCCCATATATTTGAAGATGGCAGCGGTATGTGTGAGCTGCCTGAGCCTGAGCTCTGAATAAATGTGTTTTCTGAGCTCTATTTTGTTTTATTCGTTTTATTTTGTGTTTTTAACAGTTTATTTGATTTGTGATTTCTCTTCATTTAGCCATTTTGTTTTGTTTCGGCTGTGTCCAAAAGCATGTGGAGCGAGCACTGAGCTGCTATTTTGCAGCCGTTGGGGTGTAGTGCCTCTCGGTTTTGGTGGCTCTGTTTTCCATCGTGGCATGTCTGGAGGGGATAACATCGTGGGTGGTTCTGGCTTTTGTGGGATCTGAGTGTGGAACCCCGCGGCCTTGCGACAGCTGGCTTGTTGCATTTTGGGGAAACTGCTGGAGGCTGAAGCTGTGGAGTTCCCCGAGGAGTGTGAGTTCTCAGACTTTTGCTCTTGTCAGACTGGCTTTTAGATTATCATTGGTGTATTATCTGGGCACTTCCTACAGGTTTTGTGGATTGACTTTTTTGGAAGGTTGAGGAGGAGGTCTGCTGATCGGAGCTCTAGGAACTGAATGGTGATCTTCCAGAACTAAAAACTGGGATCATGAGTGGAGATCTCTTTCATTTTTTTCATCCTAATTCAAGATGGGAGTGTTTGTAGATTCTTCTGACTGTTAACTGCCCCTAAATATCAGTCTGGGTGGTGAGAGCACCCGGGGCCGGGGGACATTAAACAAAATCTGTTCCCTGCTTCTGAATTCTGGACACTTTTCGTGGAATACCATGGTCATAGGGAAATCTTCCTGATTGTTTAGGAGAATGCTGCCTCTCCCCTGGTGTGGGTGATTCCTAAGGAATTCTTTGGCCATCTTAGGAGGAATCACGGGGACTTTGGCCCAGAGAGCCACTCTCCTCTGTGGTTGTTGGTTGGGGGATCTCAGCAGCTGGTGGGCAGCTGGGATCTCAGGTTCCCCTTCCTGGGGTGGCCTGCTTTTCTGTGGGTCTTATTCCTGTTGGGGGTGGGGGGGTTCGCATTCTCCTTTTGGGTCCTTTCAGACTACAGCCCTCTGGTCTGATCTTAGCCTAGGTGACTGGGCCTGGGTTTTGAGGATACAACTTATTGGAGAAGAGTCAGTTTTCCTAAAGAAACCTTTTTAGTGATCAGATTAAGAGGGGTTAGAGCCCCTCTTGTTGTCAGGTGGATTCTGAAATGTACTAGCAATTTGTTCGATAGTCTGCTGGTTCTCGATCCTTCACGACTTTTGGATTTAATTGGTTTATTTGAAGCTGCTGTTGGATTCGCTACGACTTCTCCTACCATTGGTTGACTTCTTTCCCAGACTTTTTAATTTTTCGGTCTCCCAGTTGGTGAGAGGACCAGGACACCTGTATTTATTTTTTTCTTTAGTTTTTATTGTGTTGTTTTGGTTTATTTCTATTTCTGTTTGATTATTGTGTGTATTTTGGGTAGTGGAGTGCCCAAAATTCTCCCTTTCCCTCGGCTGTGAGAGGATGGGGGGGGTGAATCTATGTTTGTATATGTATTTTATCCTGTGAGAGAAGATTTTTATTTATTTTATTTTATTTATTTTGTTTTTCTGGGTTTGAATTCTATCCAGTTGGGGAGGAGGGTGGTTTTGCAGGTTTTGTTGGGTTGGGTTTATTGTTTAAGTTATTATTGTATTGGAGGATTTCAGGATTTTAATTGTTAGTAATTCTGTTACAGGTATTTAGAGTTTTTAGATTAGTTTAGTTAGATATTTGTTGTATATTTCTAGTTAGAGCTAAATCATGTGTTGGCTGGCAGAGTCCATGGTTGTGTGCTATTCATCCTCCTCTTTTTGTGCCCTCCACCCTTTTTATACTCCTCCACTACAGTTCGAGATGTACCAGTGCTGTAGAGTGCTGGAGATTGTTCGTAGGAGATTGAAGAGGGCGGAGGTGGGCGAACAGGAGAGGATGAAAGAGCGGGGCCACCATATTGGGGTTATTAAGTCCAGAAGGTGCCCTGGGGTGAAATGGAATCCAGACCGTGGTCTCCCATGTCTGGTGCCCATACCCAAGGGCACTACTGAATTTGGTGGGCAGATAGGCCGGACAGCTTCCTAGGTTTGTCCAACTTGGGTGGTGTTATGCAGTGCCAGGTCTGTTAAGAATAAGACCGCTGTTTTAGCCGATCTTATTAGTTTGACTGACCTGACTTGCATCACTGAGACCTTGCTGGATGAAAATTCAGGCCCCATATTGGAGGCCATGATTCCGGCCGGGTACTTGGTGATACACCACCCGAGATTGGACTGCAGGGGTGGGGGGGTTGCAGTCTGTTTTAAGACTAAATTGGGCCTCATGAATGTGGTAGTAGGTGAGGCTGAATTCTTTGAGTGTACAGTTGTAGCAGGTGTAGGCGTTCAAGGTAAGGGTGATGTTATGGAACAATGCGAGTTCACAATACCTCAGTTCTCTTGGAGTCCCTTTTGCTGACTGAAAGTCGAGAACTGATTGTTCTCATCTACCATCCACCCAGAGATGGGAAACGCTTCTTACAGGAAGTATCAGACTTCCTCATCGATATGCTGTTTGAGTCACCCAGATTGATGGTTCTGGGTGACTTTAATGCCTGGGTCGACGATGAACCCTCACAATTTGGTAATCACTTCCTCCAACTTATGTCTTCTCTGGGCCTTACACAGGTAGTTTCCACTGCTACACACAAATCTGGATACTCTTTGGATTTAGTCTTCCTCTTAGGGATTGATTCATCCGATCTGGGGGTGGAACCAGTCACCTGGTCTGACCACCACACCATGAGGTTCAATTTCTACACCCCCCTGAGAAGGCCTTGCCCTGTGGAGATGGTCAGGTACTTCCCATTATGGAATATTGCTTCCCAGGGCCTTGTAGCAGTCCTTGACCTCTCATCCCTCGTGTTGACTAGCAGTAACCCAGAGGCAGTGGTGGTGGCCTATAATACAGACGTTACGGGGGCCCTGGATCTTATTGCTCCTGTTCATGAGCACCCCCTATCCCTTCACCCCAGGTCCCCTTGGTTTGATGGGACATTGAGGGAGATGCAGAGACAGGGGTGAAGGTTAGAGCACTGTTGTCACAAATCCACCCTTGATGCCGACCACCTTAGATTGATGGAACATTATTCTATCTATCAATCTGTAATCACCCATAAGAAGGCAGAATTCCTGTCCAGGGAGATTGCAGTTGCACAGAATTGACTGGCTTAGTTGTTTTGGACTGTAGACAGATTGTGCAACCCAGCCTGTCTTCAAGTCCGAAAAGCCTTTTCGCAAGTAGAGTGTGAGGAGCTCGCTCGGTTCTTTGCAACTAAGGTGGCTGACATCAGGGCGGGCTTGCATCCAGCAATCTCTAAGGGTGATGTTATGGAACAATGCGAGTTCACAATACCTCAGTTCTCTTGGAGTCCCTTTTGCTGACTGAAAGTCGTGGATATTATGAGGATCATCCATAGTGTGCAGCCTACAAGCTGTAGTTTGGATCCTGGGCCAACTCCCCTAATTTTGGGTTGTTTTGAGACCATCGGTCCAGTTATGGTGCAAATAGTCTGGTGCTCCTTAGAGTCTGGTGAGTTTCCTAACTTCCTGAAAGTGGCAGTGGTGACACCCCTCTTGAAAAAAGCTACTCTGGACCCAGACTGTTTTTCAAATTACAGACCTATCTCTAACCTTCCCTTTACTGGGAAGGTTATTGAGAAGGTAGTGGCAGCCCAATTGGAAGACCATTTAACCATCCATAATGTCTATGAATCCTTCCAATCCAGTATTCGTAAAAGACACAGCACCGAGACTGTGCTGGTTCGGGTGCTTAATGATCTTCTGAGGGTGAGAGATCAGAAGAGACGTTCCATTCTAGTTCTTCTTGATCTCTCGTCAGCTTTTGACACTGTGGATCACTTGGTGTTGTTAGCACGCCTGAGGTCAATCTGTGGAATGTCAGGAACCATTTTAAAATGGTTCACTTCATTCCTCACTGGGAGATCACAAAGAGTTGTGTCGGGGGTTCATTCCTCTGTCTCAACTCCTTTGTTGTGTGGAGTGCCTCAGGGTTCAGTGCTGTCACCCATGTTATTCATAGTGTACATGCTGCCCCTTGGAGACATTGTAAGATGGTATGGGCTGAGGTTTCACTGCTATGCAGATGATACCCAGCTATACTTGTCTTTTGCACCTAACCAGGATGGAGCACTCTCGGTGTTTAATAACTGTCTGGAAGAAATCCAAGGGTGGATGGATTCTAGTTGGTTAAAGTTGAACTCAGAGAAGACAGAGGTGTTAGTGGTGGACCCCGGGTGGTCAGATAGTGAGGTCACATGATGGCATGCCCTCTGGAATTTTTCTTGGCGGTGTGTCACTTTTGACCTCTGAACAGGTACGCAACCTTGGGATTGTCCAAGACAATAGGCTGACCCTTCAATCTCAAGTGTCAGCCATTGTCAGGACTTCCTTTTACCATCTTAGGAATATTGCCAGGGTGTGTCACCTTGTTCCGTCTGACTCCCTTCCAACGTTGGTCCACGCTTTTGTGTCCTCGTGCTTGGACTACTGCAACGCCCTTTTACTTTGGGCTTTCTGGGGTTGAAATCCATTGCCTTCAGCTGGTGCAGAACACTGCAGCCTGGGTTTTGACTGGACAAGGAGATCCAGTCACATTACCCCGGTGCTGCACGAACTGCACTGGCTTCCTATACGGTGGAGGATCACCTTTAAATTCATTTTATTGACTTTCAAAGCCCTTCATGATCAGGGTCTGACCTATCTGAAAGAACTTATGGTGCCTTACTGCCCCAGCCGATCACTCCGCTCGGCCGACGAGGGGTTGTTAGAGATTCCAAGAGTGAATTTAAGATCTTCTGGTAGTAGAGCATTTTCTTATCCCACACCCACTCTTTGGAATTCTCTACCACGCCGGTTAAGGGAGTGCACCTCCGTGGAGGTATTTAAAAAGATTTAAAAACTTACTTATGGGATTTGGCTTATCTGGATGATTAATGGAAACTATTAGTAAATATCTGCAAAGCGTATGGATGATCGCATGGTTTGTTTTAACTAAGTGATGTTTTAATGTATTCATTTTTATATGTTTAAAACTGATATTGTATATTGTGTTTTGATGTAAAGCGCCTTGATATTTCTGAAAGGTGCTTTAAAAATAAAGTTATTGTTATTATTACCTAATGTATATGCTCTGAAGCTGGTACAAGTTCAATATTGGTTAACTCACCATGGATTCGCTGTTCATTCTCAACTGTTGCTTAGGACTGTTTGCATCTATCCATCCCGTGTAGTTGTTGCCCAACATTTGAGTTAAGCTTTTGGTATGTATTGCTCTTGACAACACCCAGCTACTGTACTTTGCTTCTGAATACCCTTTGTTGTTGTCTGTTATAACACTTTTCTTAAATAAATAAACATTTTCATATTAAAAATTTATGAAATTAATGAACTCCTGTAATTTACAATTTACGTAAACAATCATCTTCCTATTTAGCAGTTTCTAAGACTTTTCCAAAAAAGTATGCATACAAATTTTCAACCACTAGCTCCAATTGTGGCTAAGCTTTAAGCATGGAAATATTTTCAGAAATGTTCACATAAATTATAAATTGCCAAACTTTGAACCCCTATAAATTCCATGCCCCTCATCGAAATGTCATGAAACTTGACATACCTTTAGGGCCTCTTCCAAACATGCCACATTTCAGGCCTCTGGCTGTTTGAAAGACTGAGTTATGGCCAATTAAAGAATTTCAGAAAAGTATATGAAATTTGGTGACATTTGGTGAAAATTCCACACAGGTGGAATTTGCCAATTTTACTCAGCCCTATTCCTGAAACTGGGTTGTCAGAGTGACAGGAGGTGTGACAAACTATTGCTTCAGCCCCTCATGCCACTATGCTGGCTCCCCTTTCTTGTGCTTTTAAGAGGAAGTGACACCTGCATCCATATGCCAGCATCTGATGACAATGCAGTGTGTCCTTAAAGTGCTTGGGCTGTTTGGATACTTGAATAATGAATGAGTACTTTAGTTCATTGTTTACAAAGGAAGCTACAGGGCCACTACTAGACAGCATGATAACATTTGGGGATACAGCTAGTCACAAGTTAGAGTTGAGACATGCAATATATTTGAAGAGACAGTGATAAAGAGTGTGAGGGACCTAAAGGTAAACAAGTCAATGAGCCAAGACAGGAAGTACAAGAGCATGCTGAGGGAGACAAGATTGGCATTGGTGACATGACTGGTAGACTTATATGAATCACTATTAAAGGGCATAATGCCAAGAGACTGGAGGGTGGTACATATTGTCCACCTGCACAACAGTTGGGATACAGAGCATCTGGAAAATTACAGGTCAGTAAGCCTGATAGCTATGGTTGGCAAGCTACTAGGGGGTAAACATAAAGGGAAAGATAATTACATACCCAGACGCAAATAGGCTCATAGAATCAACATGGGTTCATGAGGGGCAGGTCATGTCAAACAAACGTAATTTTTTTTTCAGTTTGGTGACAAATAGCAGATAGAGGTCAGACAATCTACATTCAATAAAAGTGTTTCAGCAAGGCCTTTGATTCAGTGTCACATACAGTAGGTGGATAGTGATGAAGATGGCAGATTTAGGAATAGGGAAGTGCTTACCTGAGTGGATAGGAAATTGGCTGACAGATAGGAATCAGACAGTGGTTCTGAATGGAACATTCTCTGATGTCAGACAGGTAATTAGTGAGATATCTCTGGAGTCTGTCAGGGGCTGCTACTCTATAACATGTTCATAAGTGATACTGTATAGTGGTGTGGGCTGGAGATGTGGCCTAGCATTTGGCAATTGAAATTCAATGTCAAGAAATGTATAGCAATGCACATTGGTAGGAGAAATCTATATACAGATTTCTGCATCAATAGAGTAAGGGTGGATTACTCAAAAGAGAAAATTACCCTGGGGGGTAATAATCAGCAATAGTCTTAAAACCGATTCTCAGTAGAAACAGAATTTTTCTGCAGATAAGGACCTCTTGGCCCACCCATTCTGCCCATTTTTTCCCTGTCTATACTGTCACTCCCTGATCTCTGGCTACTCCGCCCACCTCAGCTTTTCTACCAAGATTCCTTTGTGCCTATCCCATGCATGCTTGAAGCCCCTCACTCTTTTTGTCCCCACCAGTTCCACTGGAAGACTTTTCCAGGCATCCACCACTCTTTCTGTGCAGTAGTACTTCTTCACATTCCTCCAAAATTCCTCCCTTTCAGCTTCATTGAATGCCCCCTTGTTCTCGTGCACTTTCTTTTCTAAAACAATACTCCTTACCTCTACCTTATTCACCCCCATGAAGCATTTATTGGTCTCTTTAATGTCCCCCTCTCCCTTCTGTCTTCCAGGGTGTACATACTTAGGTCCCTTAGTCTTTCCACATAGGGCATATGATGTGGCCCCTGTACCATTATAGTTGCCCTCCTCTGGACAGCCTCTACCCTGTCTATTTCCTTCCCGAGATGTGGTCTTCAGAAACGGACACAGTACTTCAGATGTGATCTCACCAATGATTAATACTATGGTAACATTGCCTATCTTCTTCTGTTGGTGATTTCCCTTCCTATGCACCCCAGCATCCTGCTGGCCCTGCCTACTGCCTTGTCATACTGCCTTGCCACCTTGATATCATCAGATATTTGGGTCCCTTTCCTGTTTAGTGACCATCAATAAGTCTTCCCCCATTTTATACACTGCTTCTGGATTTCTGAACCTAGGAGCATGATTTTTGCACCTTTTCACATTTGCAGTAAAGCATATGTGTGTAGTACACATAAGGAGGAGATTCACCTATTGCAGGAGGGAAGTAAAGTTGCCATTGTCCAAGTCACTGGTTCAAACACACCTGTTTGCAAATTGGGAGCCCATTATCTGAGGAAGGCTGGATACCACACAGAGAATGTGAATTAAAATAATCTGGGGGCAGCAGGGTAAGTCCTATATGGAGGGACTGGATAGCCTCAAGTTGTACTCTATGGGGGGCAGAAGGAAGAGGGGAGAGCTGATATAAACATTTAATTAATACAGTGGAACAATAGGGTAAACTCCACTGAATTTTTCATGTTTTGGGACAGGTAATCCACCAGAGGACTGGAGGTGAAGAAATTTGAAAAGGATGTTGGGAAGTATTTCTCACAGATCATGTAGTCAATGGGTGGAATAGCCTACATAAGCAATAATACCCAACAGGGTGGGCAGTATTGGACTATACTGGTCCACCCAGGGGTGTAATGATGCCTGATGCCACAGGGCCTTATCACCCCTGTATGGTCTGATATAGCCCAACACTGCCCACCCTGTTGGGTATTATTGGACTTAGAAAATGGGCATATGCAGTTTTCATGTAAGAAAAAAATAATTTTGAAAAAGTTAAAAGAATCACTTTAAAATGATTAAAAAGAGAGATTTTCTGTAAAGCAGTTCCTCTATTGGTAGAGGTGGCAATAGAGTACACTCCTGTTAGATGGCACCTGTTGATTGCAAGAGTGTTTAGAAGACAGCCATTTTTAATTATTTTGTTTAGGCGTTAATTATTTGTTCCCCTTGAAAGGAATACTATGTACAGTGGTGTTAATGACCATGGTATGGTAGAGTGATCATTAGGACTGCATGTATAACAGAGTGAGTCCAGTCAGAGACTGCTGTGAGTGTGGTTGGCAACATGCAGTGGTTCATGAGTGCAAAAGAACAATGAATAAGCATTGTCAGTGGGTAAGCACGGATGCCATGGCCAGTCAGAGAGACCTGCTGGGTACGGGTGGCAGAGCGGATATTAAATGGAATTTAGGTGAGATTGCCCTGCTGCTGTTGACCAGAAGAAGCCAGACTGAGTGAGGGAAATTGAGCACTTGTGTGCTGACAGATGCACTTGAGCAGGGGAAGAGTGAGCATGAGATTGCAGCGCTACCATCTACAATAAGACCAGCAGTACTTTCATGTTTTCATGCCCACAGATGGAGATGCACTGCTGGTTTGAGCCACTAAAGAAAATGTACGAGTGACCGGGGGGTGAGTAGCTCTCAGTAGTAAGAAGGTTTTGAACTACTTCTAGATGACATATTAATAAAATGTTTTGTTTGTGTCAGTTATTGCAGTTCACGATTACCAGTGAAATAATTTTGAATTGTGGAAGCAGGCTGTCTCTCACTTGTTAAGCAGGAGAAACAAATGCTGGACATTAATTTGAAAAATTCTGTGTGGACAGTTATTTTTTTTTGGGTAGTAAAACTTGTTGGCAGTGGGACTTGTTATTGCCTAGTCTCTGTTGCTGCATAAATGCCCACCTTGGCAAAGGGCTTGACCAATCAGAGGATGGGAAATTTCATGTCCATTTTCTAACAAACAACATGGTTAATGCTGGAACTATAACTGGGCTCAAAACGGAACCGGACATCTTTATAAGGGTTATTTGGCTGTAATTCATTGCATGGCTCAATGCAGACTTGCTTCACTTATGGTCATTTCTTTTATTATTCTCTGTTTTTACTATATGTTTCTGTACTAGCATGCCTGAGCAGTCTCCCACCAATCAGCACCACAGAAATACTGCCAGACCCCTTTGGCTCTTGTGGATATCATATGGACCTTGAGTATTTTTCTGGATTCTCACCCTTCAGGATATGTTCTGAATTCAAAGAATAACGCAGAGCGGAATCCAAATAGTTTTAGAAATACTGGTACATACCATATATTCTTGAAAGACAGATGACATATAATATATAACAAAACACTGAATGGCAAAATAAGTCTGGCTCCCAGATCTTCAGGCTACTTATAGACCATTATAATGTCTGCATCAGTAAAATTAGTTGCCTGGGGCAGCATACCACTGTTAATTTTCCCCCTGAACAATACTGCACATAATTCAAGCCACATGAATTTAATTATCTCGCTCCTGAAGAAAACAAGCTAGTGGAGTTTTGCATAATAGCACATAACAAGGTCCCAAACAGTGTTAAACTGCTGAACATCTACATTATCTCCCCACAGAAAGGCCTAATAGGCCACTGTGCAACATAATTTTCTTGTTATTACCAGTAAGATTGAAACAAATCATGTGATTAATACAATGAAGTTGATGAGAAGGCTTCCTCACATTGCTTTATGCATAACACTGATGACTTAAGGAAGTAAAACATTAACAGAAAGGGAAAATTGCTAAACCAGGAAAGGCACACTAAGCCAAAGTTTGATTCAGGTGTGACCTGGGAGCATGAGGAAGTTAAGTGACTTACTCAGGGTCACACAGTTTGCAAGTGGGGGCTATGGGATTCAAACCCAGGTCTTTAGGTTTGCAGCTCAAAGCCCTAAACCACTGTGCTATACTGTCTCCAAGGCTTGATCCAGTTGTTCTTTTTCTGCATTAAAGGTGATTGCACAAGAAACTCCAGTATAGTTAAAAGAGATGGTACAAGAAACTCAGTATAGTTAAAAGAGATGGTACAAGAAACTCCAGTACAGTTAAAAGAGATGGTACAAGAAACTCCAATACAGATAAAAAAGATGGTTCAAGAATCTCCAGTATACTTAAAAGAGATGGTACAAGAAACTCCTGTATAGTTAAAAGAAATGGTACAAGGAAATCCTGTATAGTAGGATATATTAGGGACAAGGAGAGTAGTGAACTAGTTTAGACTAACTTCCGAACACCTCCAAGTCAAATTGTTTCAGACTTACTTTGTTCATCTAAATCACCTTTGCAGTGATCAAGACTAGAAACTTTACCAGGTCACAGTCAGGTTGCATATGCCCCAGTATATACTGTACATGTAAACATGATCTTTTACAGTACATTAGTTTCAGTACTATATTCAGCATTCTATCATGTAGAACTTCTGGCGCTTTGTATCGTTTACTACTATGGCGCTTCCCCCTTGTAATGCCTCCAACCCCCAACCCCCACCCCCATTACACTGGTAAACGAGCTCCAGTCCAGGATGCCTTTAACCAAATTTAAATAACTAACTAAAAGAAAAACAAAATCAGTCAATAAATGTTGCCCAGGTTCACTTGACTCATAGTGAGATTTAGAATCCCATCCTTCAATTTTATGTATAAATGTGCAATATGTGACAACTCACAACATGATGTGTAATTTTAGTATAAGAATTCATTGCAAACAATTACATTTAGGTATCCGTCAGGGTTGAAATACAAGGCTACAGAAATGGTGAAACATGATGTTAGGGTAAACATTCCCCTGAAACTTATTGAATGTGAGGTGTTCCATGGGGTTTGAACAATTGCTCAAACAAGTGTTAAGCTAACTTTGGCAATGTCTTTCGAGGTACTCTACAGAAGTTAACTCACATGCCAACACTTTTAGAAAAGGTGCCAATGTTATAGTAATGCCAACACTGTTTTGAGCAATTATTCAAACCCCAAGAAACACCACATCATGCACTCACCACAACTGAGAGGAATTATTTACCTAATTCTGTGTTTCCTTACTTTTGGCCTTGGGCCAGCATGGTCAATAATTTTGATGCCAAGCAGTACACCCTGGTGCCATCCTAGTGCACCTTGGTGCTCTCACACCATCCCATAGCAAACAGTAATTGGGATCCAGTGAAGTCCCCCTTCCTTACTTCACCCATGACAAGATGCCCCCGGCACCCAGAGGCACCTTTTCCCTTACACAGTCCCAGTGCCAAATACTCCCTAGTGTCCTGTGGCACCACCTACCTAACCCAGTTCCTGAGATGATCAGGATAGGATAGGATAGGATAGAGCAGGGACTTTTATTTATACAGTACCATACTGTTTTCCAACCCATAGAATTTTACATACTGTATAATAAAAATAACAGTTGTAGCAGTACCAGTAATGAAGCAATGCAATAACTTGCAGTAAATGACATGTCACAACATACTGCAGTAAAGAAAGGGCTTAATTGCCATGGAATTAAACTGTTTCCTGCAACATACTGCAATATTTTGTTACATTCTTCAGTATTACTGCATTGCATCCTGGCGGGCACAGCTGTACCTAGTAACACTTACAAGTAATTGATTGAATAAATAAATTACTACAGAACAATAAAGGCCCTCGGAGAAGATCAGCTGCATGAAGATAGAAGCAGCAGAAACAATCTGTATTATATGACAGGAGTCAAGCCATTGTTGGTCAAACTAGAAACCATTGCTTGAAATCAACCATACCGATGGTGGAAATGAGTTGCACAGAACCAAGGACACAACAAAGAATGCCTGTTACCCACTGATTTCAGTCAGGCGCACGGGATGACAGGAAAATGTTGATTCTGGAATTAAAGGGCTCTACAGTACTTGGAAGGGGGCAGGAGGTGGACAGTTTGTGGAGGTAGACAGGACCCAATCTGTATAGGGTGTTACAACACAAACTAGTGACCCTGTGGTTTATTCTCTGCTTGTCTCACAGCCAACCCAACTCACACAGTGCAATTGATATCATCTGACCCCCTTACATTGAGGGACGGCATAAAGGCTAGAGATACAGGGACTCCAGGGGGAGAAGGAAGACTGGGAGGTACTATGGATCAGGTTAGATACAGAGTCCAGGGCCTTTATCTGCATAAGGGTGGTGTACAGACACCCAACAGGGGAAAAGGTCTGACAAGTTTTGAGGGAGGCCATTGGCAGAATGGCAAGCAAGGGGGAAGTGTTGATTATTGGGGACTTTAATCTGCTGGATGTGGACTGGAGCATTTATGCTACAGCTACAAAAAGAAGCAGGGCCATCGTTGACTTCCTTCAGGGGGTATTTCTCAGGCAGCTGGTTATAGAACCAAGCCGAAACAGGGCAGTGCTGGACCTGGTATTTACAAACAGGGACAGCATTGCAGACGTCACAGTGGGTAGTCACCTGAGTACAAGCGATCACCATAATGTATGAATTGGCATACAGATTGAACAAGAGAATAATCAGACTAAGACAATGGTCAGGGAGGGCAGCTTTTAAAGAAATGGGTAACTGCTTCAGTAAATACCTCAAAGGGGGGAGGATGGTCAGAAGGGAGTGGAGACCCAACAGGAAAAGATCATGGAGGGAATACCTAAGGCAACCACGTGTTGTTTGAACAAAATAAGCAAGTGAAAGAGGAGGAAGAGACAACTGTGGTTCTCAAAGGAGGTGGCTAAGGTAATGAAGGAGAAAAGAAAACAGGATTTAGGAAGTACAGTTATACACAGATGGAGGAGGACAGGGACACATAGGGTTTATGATGTATAGGAAAAGCAAATGGAGGCAAGAAGGAGGGTGAGGCCACAAATAGAGGAGAGGATCACCAAGGAGATGAGTGAATAAAGGAAAACAAGGGGTGGGATAATGAAAAGCAGGAGGGTGGTGGACTGTACAGAAGCAGATCAGGGAAAAGCAAAGATTTTAAATGAGTAAAACTGCTCAGTCTCCACAGTGCAGGGAGGGATGGACCAACATTATCAGCAAATAATGAGAGGAGTGAACACAAGTCCATTCACGGAGGGGAGATTCCAGAAGGGATTGGAAGCCCTAAAGAAGAACAAGGTGATGGGATAGGATGGGATTCACCTAAGATTTCTAAAAGAACTGAGTACAGTGCCAGGCACCCCTCTGGCAACACTATTCAGCACATCATTGGAGACAGGAGTAGTTCCAGAAGACTGGAGGAGGGCCCATGTGGTCTCTCTGCTCAAGAGGAGCAGCAGCAGAGAGGAGGCTAGCAACTACAGATCAGTCAGTCTTACATAAGTGGTAGGGAGATTAATGGAGACCCTGTTGAAGGAAAGGCTGATGCAGTACCTGGAAGCATATGGGCTGCAGTACCACCGTCAGCATGCTTTCACAGGAGGAAGGTCATGACAATCAGATCTTTTAGATTTCTTTGACTGGGTGACTAGGCAGGTGGATCAGAAGAGGGCAGTGGATGTGGCCTATTGGACTTCAGCAAGGTACTCAACACTGTGCCGTACAGGAGGCTAATTAAGAAACTAAGCAGCATTGGGGTTGGGGAGAAAGTGGTAAGTCGGATAACAAACTGGTTAAAGTATAGGAGGCAGAGGGTAGTAGTAAATGGCAGACACTTAGGGGATGGGAGAATGACTTGTGGGGTGCCACAGAAATCAGTACTGGGACTGGCCCTCTTAAGTGCCTTCATGCCTGACATTGCTGAGGAACTGAAGTGGAAGGTGTATCTCTTTGTGGATAACACAAACATCTGCAACAGGGTAGACACTCAGAATGGGGTTTAGAGAATGGGAAGTGAACATGGAAAACTAGAGGAGTGGTCTAGGTCATGGCAGCTGGGTTTCAGTGCCAAAAAGTGCAAAGTTATGCACAGGGGGTGGGAAATAAGTGAACCGTGTATAAGATGGGGGGTACTGACAGTCACCAACCAAGAAAGGGACCTCAGGGTAATCATATCTGATTATCTCAAGGTGGCTGGGCAGTGTGACAAGGCAGTAAGCAAGTCTAGTGTGATGCTGCGGTGAAGAAGAAGGAGGGGAATTTATGTTGAGGATTGAGGTGGTGTTGCCACTATATTGATTACTAGTGAGATTCCACCTAGAGTACTGTGTCAAGTTCTGGAGGTGACACCTCTGCACAGACATTGGTCAGGTGGAAGCAGTCTAGAAGATGGCCAGCAGAATGATTTGGGCATTGCACAAGAAGCCATACGAGGAGAGTCTGTGGGATCTAAATATGGACTTTCTGGAGGAGAGAACAGTGAGAGGGGACATTATTGAGACCTATTAGTATTTCACAGGGGTGAACAATGTGCTGGTTTGGAGTCTGTTTCAGAGGAAGAAAAGTACCAGAATACAGGGGCATGCCATGAAGCTAGAGGAGGGTAAGATTAAGAGGAATGTAAGGAAATATGTCTTCACAGAAACATAGAACCTTAGAATTTGACAGCCGATGAGGACAGCTTGGCCCACCTAGTCTGCCCATTTCCCTACCTAATGGATAAGGTACAGTTCCTAGTTAACCAATAGCCTACTTCCTCCTGCCCCCACTAGAATTGCCTTACGTCTGTCCCATGCATTCTTGAATTCCCCCACTGTTTTTGACCCCACGACCTCCTCAGGAAGGCCATTCCATGCATCCGCAACCCTCTCCGTGAAAAAAATATTTCCTCACTTTATCTCTGAGCCATTCCCCCTCTATCTTCAAATTGTGCCCCCTTGTTCTTGCACATCTCTTTTTCTGAAAGATGCTACCCTCTTGGACTTTGTTGATTCTCTTGAGGTACTTGAACATTTCTATCATGACCCCTTTCTTCCTTCTTTGCTCAAGGGTATACATATTAAGCTCCTTTAGTCTCTCTTCATATGTCTTCTGGTGCAGACCCTGCACCATTTTGGTTGCCCTCCTCTAGACAGCCTCCAGCCTGTCTATGTCCTTGCGGAGATGGGTCTCCAGAACTGTATGCAGTACTCCAGATGGGGTCTCACCAATTGTCTGCATAGAGGGATAAAAACTTCTTGTTTTCTACTGGTGATGCCTCTCCCAATGCATCCCAATATCCCCTCAGCCCTCCTTACTGCCTTCTCACATTGCTTGCCCACCTTTAGGTCATCTGATATGACTACACCCCAGGACCCTTTCCTGTTTTGTTGTTGTTAGTATCTCACCCCACCCCCCATTGTGTACTCTTCCCCGAGTTTTTGTTTTCCCAGGTGCATTACTTTGCACTTCTTTGCATCGATTCTAAGCTGCCATACATTTGACCATTCATCCAACCTTGCCAAGTCCCTTCTCATCCTTTCCACCCCACCTTGTGTATCAACCCTGTTGCAGATCTTTGTGTCATCTGCAAAGAGACATACTTTTCCTTCCATTCCCTCTGCAATGTCACTTAAAAAGACATTAAAGAGGACCGGTCCCTGTACTGAACCCTGCGATACCCTGCTATTAACCCCCTTTTCTTCAGAATGGACTCCGCTTACTGTTACCTTCTGTGTCCTGTTGTCCAGCCAATGTTTTACCCAGGCTACCACCTTGGGACCCACGCCAAGGCTGTCTAACATATATTAATCTTTTTGTGTGGGACTGTGTCAAATGCCTTGCTAAGTCTGGGCATTTGAGCACAGTCAGAACCAATATCTGAATGGGCTAAATTCTGTCCAAGGAATAACCTCGTGATAATGAACTGGCAACTGAAAAGGTAATAAGTAGTAGAAAAGGGTGGTGGATGCCTGGAACAGCCTGCCAGAAGAGTGGAGGGGCTGAAAACAGTGGGGAACTTCATGCATGTGTGGCACAGGCACAAATGTATAATAAGTAGAGGAAAGGGAGGCGGGGGGATGCCTGTGACCAAATAGGGTACAAAGTGTAAGAATAGACAGGCAAAAATAGGGCAGATGTGATGGGCCTACCGATCCTTTTCTCCTGACAAAGTCTGTTTCTATGTTTCTCAAATAGCTCAGAATGTGAATTAAAGCATTCTGCAATTTCTGTAGGCATTGGATCTGACCACAAGGTACCATATACCTTTCTATAGTGTATTACAGCAATAAAGGCACAAGAAGATGAGTTTTAATTTTTTTTCTATGCCAATGCTATTAGTGGACTGAGCCGCATGACAAATGTTACCCATGCTTGGTGTGCCTGCGTAAGTATCTTCATATCAGCAAGTTCTTCAAAGGGCAGCAGTAGCACCACTGTCCCTCATTCATTCCAAAGTCAAACAGTCTCTGCCCATTGTCCACATGTCCATATATTCATCTTTTATTTTTTTAATTGAATAACATTTTTAATAAGAAAAATATAACAGTACAAAACATGAAATGCCAACAAATATGGAACAACAACACAGTATAAAAAACATACTACAAAAGAAAAAAGGAATAACAGACAAACCCCCTGTCCAAAAACTCCACATCCCCTAATACTCCAGAGCAAAAAAACATATACATATCCCAGGAGGAGGGATAGTTAAAAAAACAAAAAGAATACAGATACAGAAAGCAGGAAAAGAACAAGGGACCACATATGTCAAACAAGATACAAAAGACCCACAATAAAAAAAGGGAGAAAAATAAAATCCTATTCATGCGGATAATAAAAGTGTGGTATACAAAGGTTACAAAATCTTACAAAAAGTGTGTAAATGATCCACCATACTGGCAATCAGTTTTTCCCCTTGAAGAGCAGATACGATTTTATTGTACAGTACCATTCCAAACATGTGGGACTGGCCTGATTGCACCATGTTCATGTTTCATGAACAGACATAAGTGTCCAGGGACATCCATTGCCATCACTGCTCTGTAACCAGTCTTTGTCTATGATAACTAAATCCATAGTTTTTTCATGTTGATGAACAATCAAAAATGCCTGGAAAACTACAAAATCAAGAGAAACTAAAAGGGGGGACTAATTTCATTTTGAATTTGGTAATTAAAAACAATGGGACCTATGCAGATGCCAACGAGCTATGCAAACCTGGCGTGCTGGCATCATTACACATGACTGCTGTGGAGCTGTGTCCACACAGCAGTCACTAAAGGGGCATGCAACATTTATGTGCCCAATCCCTTAATCGCATGGAGAGGAATGTGCTGGGGGCATGGCAACACTATGCGCCATTCACAATGGCATGTAGTGTAGCCTGCATTGGTGAAGAGAAGAGCAACAGGTTACGGGTAGGGGATCCTGCCATAACCCACTGTGCAGCCCAATGGACTTACCGTGCTGGTCATGGCGGGACGGGGGAAGACCCTCTGTGCCACACCAGCCCAGTAAGCAGCAGGTGAGGGCTGGGGTAGCTGATCTGGTGGAGTGCAGAGGATTGGGAATGGGCAGTCAGTGCTGGGGGTAACACTGCTACCACTGGGGGCACAGGGTATGCCTTCAGGTCTGGCCCTGGTAGTGCAGTCACGCAGGGCACATGGGGGGGTTACTACATCAGGAAGGGGGACGAGGACCTGGGGTGTGTGGCAACATTGGGGCAGACACGGATGTGTGAGGGGAGACCGACTGTGGGACAGAGGTGGGGTCCTCCTGCTTGGGGTACTGCAGTGTTCCAGGAGGCACTGTGTAGCAAGAGCTGGGCAAGGGGGTACACCAGTCCATGGGTCCATGCCGCACAGTTCCAGATGCCTGCAGTAGGCACTCATGCACCAAGACCCACGTCTGTCCACATAAGGGATCTGCTGTGGGATCCAGGACAGTCATCTCAGTGGATGCCTGCCTGGGTCTGCAACTCCATGGGGATGGAGCCACATACAGGTGGCCAGCAGTAGTCAATACCAGTATGTGAGCACCTGTCTGCAGGTGCGGACCTACACGGGTGGGATATGCCCTTCTGGTGTGTATTTCCCACCCATTCGTGCATAGGGGCCAATGCTCATAAAATAAACATGCCACTTTTATATGTCTGTATTTTATATACTTGTATCTCATACCACTGTCTTGACTTGTACTCTGCTGTACCCAGGTCATGTCTGAAAAAGGCATCTGGTAACAGCACACCTACACGTTTATCAAAATAAATAAACAAATGAATAAAATGTTTTAAATATTTACAGGTAGTTACCATGATTGTCCATGATCTAAAGGTTTCAGTGTCCATGCTTGATAATGATTTTCATGGCTGTTTTTTTTTTTTTTAATTAAGGTATGAATCAAATATATTCATATTATATGGTAGCACCCCTATAGTTAGGGTTGAATAGCCTGTTTAATGTTAAACCCCTAGCTCTGCACATTAATGTCTTTGGCTCTATTTGATGAAATGAGCCGAAAGTTTGTATGTGTTGTCTAGGAGACAAGGGCTTGATGTGTATAATTGTTTGTGATGGCAGCTTGTGCAGATTCTGAGATCTGTAGCTGTCATATTTGGGGAAAATCTAACTTTTTTTCTGGTAATTAACATGTTTTTTTTTTTTTTGCTCTCCTCTACAGCCTACGTGGAATATAATTTTTTCCCAAAACTTGCAGAGGACATGTGTTATGTCCTACGGTAGTGCCTTTAACAGGACTGGTAAAAAAAAATGTTAAATCATTACAAAGTTATAAAGCTTTAAAATGTAACATTTTCCCTTATGAGCACACACAGTAGGGTTTTTGAGATAATGTCCTGTGGCAAAAGTAAAAATTTGATGCCGCAAATGCATGTTTTTGATTTTGCGCCACTTGCTTGGCAGAGCAACAAACATTTTTTGTGCCGTGTCAACCACATCTTGTTGATTTTTTCCACGAACTAACAAGCATGAAAAATTCATAAAAATGCTGCCATTTTAGAAAATAAACATCAGAACCTAATTAAACAGAACTCATTTAGTTAGATTATGATGTTTGTTTTGTAAGATAATGCCCACAGATTCTTTTTCTGGGCACCCAAAATCCCCAGTGCCCAGCTTAGCGAGATGAGTCATTCCCCACATTCTCAGTATGAACAGCAGGCATTTCTTGAATTCTGCAGTGGTAGCTGGAACTCATGTGGTTGGCTGCTGCAAGAGTAGTGAGACACCCTTTCCCTGGTGTCTAGTGGAAGTCCCCCCCCATTACCTCCATGTTTGACAGCAGTGTAAAATATCTCTCCTGCCCATTACCAACATATGCTGTCAAAAAATAACTTCTCCTAAAGATGCTGACAGGGGTCCCAATAATTTCTATTTACAGTAGCTCATTAATGTGTTCCAGCAGGAAGGCTCATCTTTCAGCAGCAAATGGCACTTTTCCCTGCTGCTCAATGCATTGGCCATAATTATCCCTTCCCCCAGTTATTAAGGTTGAGGAAGCTCTGCCAGACTGGGATTTGGAGATTGCTCATTGCCTGTGTTGTGGTGTGCAACCCTCTTCTGGACATTGGCAGCCATCCTACTCTCCACACTTAAGGAAGAATGGTTTCTGACTACAAATTGTGGAGGGGAAGCTAAGTATCGACTGTGACTCTTCCCCATCCCTGATCCTTGAATTCAGGTGGCTGGCAAGACTGAAATCCAACTAGCCAGCCGGACCCCCTTCCTCTGAATGCCCTCACTAGTTTTCCCACTCCAGCTCCACAAAGATTTGCCATACTTTTTATGAAGTAACATTTTTAAATGATAACAGTGTTAACCATTAATAACTATGTAGTAGAAGAGGCCTTTATACTGTGATAGTACTGTTTAATAAGTAAAAATTTCACCCCACCCCACTGCATATAACACACTGTGTTACGGGAGAGATTAAGGCACTGTGACCCATTAATATTCATGCTGCAATATAGTTTTGTTAAAATCAATAAAGTAACAATTACATACACTAGTGCTGTCCAAAAAAATTAATGTAATACTTTACCTTTTACTATCTGGAGTGAGCCAAGTTCCAAACTTCTTATGAAAGCAGAAACGTAAGGAAAGGGGTAGGGTAGACTTCCCGCCCTTTCCTTATGATCATGACTGAGTAGGAAGTTCAGAACTTGGCTCACTCCAGATTTTTTTAAAAAGTAAAGTATTACATTCATTTCTTTGAACACTGTGTAAAATATTTTCAGTTTCTAGTTTAGCCACATTTTAAAATGAGCTCACCCATGTCTTTTACCATCATCTAAAAAATTTAAAGATGTGTTAAAGGTAGCAAGCTAAAGTGTGAACACCAGTAGTTTCTATTTAGACTTTTTTTTTAGTTTATGCCATCTCTGCATGACATTACTTAAATTATTACTATGTGGTGTATTTTTTTGTCAAAGTAAAATCAGGTTCTCCGAAATAGATTTGCTTCTTTATTACTAAAGTCTATGGTTTACCAATAGACTGTGTTTATTAATACATTGTTTTGGTTCCATTTGGCTGCTGTTCTTTGTCAAAACTGATACAGAATTCTTCAAGCATGATGGATGACTGTAATTGTTTTGTGACATAGTAATCTTGTGGTGTTTATTGATTGAATGTTGCTATTGTATTGTTTTTTGTATGTTCGTCTTGTTTTTGTAATATTCTTTATGTGTTTGTTTATGTGTACACTTGTCACGTATGAAAACAGGCAGATATACTCATTACGCATACACGCATGAAACGTAAAATGAAATGAAAGCAACTCCACAGTTTATGGCCTTTCCCTATGCTTTCGGAATTTTCTGGACAAATTATGGTCAGGCATAGTTCATTCATATTTAATTTCATTTGTGTTGACTCTATGACTACCTTGAACCACTCACTCCTCTGCAGGTACTGTTCTCTTTTTTCATACTGAATAGGAAGATCTAGGGGGAGGGTCACAGAGGTCCTGACCCTCCCCATGAAATGACCATAGAAACTAATAGCAGAAGCTGCAGAAATTCAGTAACTTTCAGAAAAAAAAAAAAAAAACTAAAATTCCCTAAATTAGCAGGATGCAGTCCTCCTACCAATCTCTCTCTCTCTCTCTCTTTGAATTTCACATGGCCTGGTATGATAAACAGCTCTTCAAGAACTACAGGCACCTGCCTGTGCAAGATGGGAACTCACAAATGACTCATTGTCAAGTCTTTATCACCTCACTGTTATGATTTCTAGCTAGACTATCTGCAGTGATCTGAGGGGTACTGCTAAGGTTCCCAGTCAAAATCAACAGAGGCAGCAACAGAGTCTACTGTACATGAATAATGGATGTCCTCATGGTGCTCAGGAGAGGCAGGATACAGATCAGTAAGGTGCAATGGTGTGAGGGTCCAGATACTGTACCTAGCACTTCCTCCTGACTTAGATATGTACAGTAGTATACAACTACAAATACAACCATCTAACACTTAAGTAAGGAGTACACAGTCCCAATACTTCAAACTGGCCAAACCATTTTTCTGCACCAATGAAATAGGTTCCCTCGCTATCACTACACAACATATATTGTTTCTATTAGTTATTGTTTAGCCATTGTTTTCTTTCTTTTTTTAGATAAACACCCTATAAATAATGTTACTTTAGAGGCTTTCTAATCTGTTCTGGATAATGCTGACCAATCACGACTTCAGGTGAGGATCCCAGCACTGATACATTGCTTTGGGCAGCTAAAAATGTAAATTTAATGCCTTCCTGTACAATAAATAGATGAAATGAACAAAACAAAATGAAATTGTTAATTTGGCACCATTTTCCATTGATTTAGCATCTGCAGCCAGCATTTTGGTCAAAGTCCCCTTTGGTGTAGTTGACATCGAAGTCAGTTATGCTTTGGCTGTAGCAGTAGATTCCTGTAAACCGACTCACTTCCAGTAGATTTAATAATAACATTCTTTTGCAGAATGATCCAATAGCTGATCAGCATATCAGTGCCAGAAGACATCTGCTGCAACACTCACATTATATGAGACAGGTTGAGTTCTGGCTGCTACAATTCCAGCAATTTACTTTTGCCATGTGACAGTCAAACGCAAAGGAAGCTGGCCCAACATTGTGCTGTCTGTCTTTTGCTTTTGTTTGATAGCAAAATACTTCATCTTATTTCATTTATGAATTTTTATTTGATAACCAGGTTATTCCAAGAGCAAAATATGTCCCCGTATAATGATTACCCAAGTCATAAAGTAATGGCAATACTACAGATCAGTACTGCAATCCAGACATTAAATAAACCCAATACATTAGGCTGTTGAGCATCAATTGTCTAAATAGTTATTCAAAATTATCTTGTGTAGTACAGCTCAGTAGAAACAGAGGTAGAGACTTCCACTGTCTCAGTCCAAGGAAGTATCAGTAGATGTGCTCTTGGCAATAATCATTTGTCTTCTGGGAATATCTAGATCTAGCTGATTCAAGGATTTAGTACTATGTGGACTTTTCACATCTATAAAAAGGTCCCTAAAAGCAGATGGACAGTCAACATTCAATATTTTCCTTGTTAATGTCCTCTATAATATCTGCCTCTTTCATCAAAGGATACCCACTTGACTTTATCATAAATTATGCACTGGTATATTCTCCTATCTGCATCTAAGATGAAACAGCATGAATTGTAACACAACATTTATATCCTGGACAATACTGTGTAATTTATTGTCAAATACATTATAATTCCATAATCGGAAAATGAAATTATTACATAGAAACATAGAAACATAGAAGTTGATGGCAGATAAGGACCGCAAGGCCCATTCAGTCTGCCCATTTATTTTTCTACCTTATAAATGTGCCATCGGCTTTTGACTTTATGCTGCCAATTTCCTCATTTCAACAGACTACAACTGATGTGAATGTGATATAACTGACCAAAGCAAATGTACAGTTTAACTAGATTTTCAATATGAGCTGAGTATGACAATGTATTGTCCAATAAACATACCCAAGAATTTAAAGATCAAGACTGAATCAATCACTGTTTGGTCTGATGATTTGATAGCCAGGTTCAAGCCTTTTTCAGTATATATTTTACTGTTATTAAATGGCAAGAACTCATTTAACATTTACAATCAGTTCATTTTCTAATAACCAAGTTTGTACACAAAGAAAATTCTATTGGATCTTATACTTTAGTGTGGTGAATTCCTTGTCTCAGGAGAACAGCAAAGTGTCACCATCATATAATAATGTACTAAGTACAATGCAGCTAGTAGATCACTCAGGTAATGCTACATGGATGGATGCTTGGGGGCCCCTATTCAAACTTCAGCAAAGAGTGAGAAAACATTGACAAGCCTCATTCTTTCTTTCCTGTTACTCAGATAGTCTGAAAACCAAACAACCACATTAGAAGATAACAAATCCCTATAGTTTGGATAGGAGATTCATGGTTAACTGAGTCAAATACCTTTCTTAAATCTAGTTGCAAATTCACTAGAGTTCAGTGCCCTATGTACAAAATCATTAAAACAATAGGGACTTGTGTGTATTATGTTTAGTCCTTAAACCCATGTTATACTGGTGTTAAAAATTATATGTTGTCAAGTGAGACATAAATTGGTCAAATACCTCTCTCTCTCCAAAAGCTTAGATAATGGATAGTAGGGAGATAGGGTGATAATTATCAACAATAGTCATATCTCTTACTTTATGGACAACGCTGAATCCACAGTTGCCAGCTTCAAATAGCAGGAATAGTATGAGAACAGGAATATTGTGACAGCATAGCAAAAGGTTAAGCAATAATCAGATGGGGAAAGCAAGTTCTTTTGTTGTCTCCAATAAAAGAATGTCTAATCCACCTCCCAACTTTGTTTTTATTTTCATTTTAAGGTGCATTAATATTTCCTTTTCAGAGATACTTTTGAAATAAACTTCTGGATAAGGTAATATAGGGAATTTTGTATGTTAGTTCTGTTATGGTAGACTATTCAGTCATCAGTATTTGATACAAATGTTACCATACTAGTAAAGTAGTTGAACCAGGCAGAAATTTCTGGATTGTCTATGATTAAACCTTTTTTTGTAGCTTAACCTTGTAGGAGATGCAATCGTTTGTGTTAGGTTTAGCTGAACCATCTTGTCCCTTGTGTTTACATTCCTTTTATCTAAATAGTTTTTGGTTATATCCCTCAAAAGGACCACATCAGTACTATACTTCTTTACATAGCAAAGATCAGAGATGGATTGCAATTCATTATACAATTTACCAGGTGGAATATAATATTTTCCAACCGTAAGTTTATTCACTCTTCCCAAAAGTATATTAAAGAGCTAGTGTACTGCAGAAAACTAATATTAGACTTTAACAGCAGCCAATCATTACCTTTTATACCTGAGGTACTTTTTCTTTTCCCCTTGTTTAATTAGAAGATTGTTTACCTGATAGCAGGTGTGATGTGTGGAACAGCTTAGCCTGGCAGCTGAATTATCTTGCTCTTCTGCCCCACGCTATATCAGAAAGACTGTGACCTCACTGACTGTGACATCACTGCTACTTAGGAACAACAAGTGAGTCACTGCCAGGTCATTCACTTGTGATGCTACTGTCAGTGAAATCATAATGCTGATAATGTAATGTGGGGCAGAAGAGTTAGATATTTCAGCTGCCAGGCTAAGAGCTGTTCCACACATGCAGACCAATATTATCACATAGAAGACTTCCTGATAAGCAAATGGAAAAAGAAAAATACTTCAGAAATAAAAAGTTACAAAAGACTACTACTTAAAATTTGTAGTATTTTCCTGTATGTCTGTTTTAGCTCCCCTAGCTCTTTAAAGGTGACTTGTAAAGTAGCTATGCAGTCTTCTTCCATCGCCACATACCTTATAAAGCTGCTTCAGGAGTCAGGGGCTGTATAAATCATAACATTCAGGTTAGGCAGGCAGAAATACCCATAAATTACAGCTGAATCCCACTCAACTAAAATTACAGTCAGCTAGGAATAGCAGTGTTAAAGCATAAACTCACCCCAGTCCACTCAGGGTAAAAAGAACTAGCAGTAGGCCAGAACAAATACTGGGTGCAAAATGCACAGTACTGAAATCATCTAGCCAAGATTAGTAGCAGACAGCATCTATCCTATTACTGGCAGTATGAGCTTGCAGACACTTAATTCAGTGAATACAAGGAGCGACCCCCCAACAACATGTCATACAGTTCAGATTAGGCATACTACTAATAACCCAGGAGTCCCCACCCACACCACACCTCAGGGTGGCTAAGCAGCTAACAGGGGTACAAAAGCAGATGCAACTTCTGGATTTGATGAGAGTTAGCAGCACGGAGTGACAGCTCTCAAGTACTGTGAGAAGAAAAAGTTCAGTAAACAGCATCTATATGCAGTGTGAACAGCTGTACCCATTTGTTTATTGGACCCACATGATGAGTAGGAATGGCTCATGGGCATTTAAGGGGAGGAGAGAATGGGGTGGGTGGGCAGGAAGAGTTTGCCCCCAGATTTCCTCTGAAAGTTATATAAAACACACTGGGGCCTAGATATTCAGAAATGTGCTAAAGGCCGGCGCAAGTCCGGCACAGTGTAAAACTGATGCACCATGGCGCAATGAGCGCCATATTCAGAGGTTGTGCATGCCAAACTGCACCAGCGCAACCCAGCTGAATATGGCAGAGATGTGCCATGGCACAAAAAGAGTTGCGTCATGGTGCAAACAGAGCTGCACCATGGTGCAGAAAGAGATGCCCCAGGCAACTGTGGGAGCAGAGCAGCAGAGCAACAGAAGGGGGCATGGCAGAGCAAACAGACCAAGGGACAGAGCCAGAGAAGCACAGTGCCAGGCCACAGGAGGCCACTACCAGCAGGGTGCACACAGGCACCCAGACACCCCACCCCAGAACACAATGGTGGCACCGATAGCAGGCAACAGGTGGCACCAATGGCCAATGAAGGGCCACCAATGGATTCCCCCCACAGGCCACAGGTCATGCCACCTTCCTCCCAGACAACAGCAATCCACACCAAGGACTATGCAGCCAAGCACACACATGCACACCCACCCCACCAACAGCTGCCATACATGTGCAATGGACATTCCACAGTGGCATACACCATGCACAGTGTGACACACACAGCTGCAATGGCACATGGCACAGGTGACCATGCCTGCACCCACTCCCCTGCTGCCCCCCCAAGTTAAGTGTGCAGGACCAAGACAGTGCCTACCTGCCCTCTGTGGCCCTGTGGGCACTGGTCCTGCTCCTGCACCGCCTCCGTGGCCCACTGCGGCCTACTGTCCTGCTCCCGCCGCTCCCACCGCTCCCACCACCCTCGCACAGCGGTGATCCTCAGGTCCTAGAAATGGAACAAATATAGGTACACATCAGGACATATCCACAGCATCTGCCACAACCCCTCCCCTGTGCACAGGTGTGCCCTCGGCCTCACATGTATTCGCATGGTTGCATTACAATGTAGCTGCAGCTGGTAATGCCACCTGCAATGTGCACAATGACAGTGTACCCTGCAGGGCATGCCAGGTGCCCAGCCAACACCACAGTACAGCACTAGGGCACACATGCAAAATGGGCAGACTTACCTGGCTGTGGCCCAGCCCCTCGCCATACACATGCCTGCAGCTATTGCAGGCACTCTGGGTCCTGCCGCATAAGGTCCCCATATCTGTGGTGACATTGCTCCCCTGTCCTGGCCACCCCAGTGGTTTGCTGCAGACTGGCAGCAATCCCCTGCCACACTGCTACCCTTGGCTGCTGCAGGGGCACCTGTCTGAATAGCTGTGAGGCACATGGCAGGACAGACGCCACCAGGTTCACCAATTTGACCTGGGACCAGTTCCCTGCCTGCCAAACATCACACTGTGCCATAGTGCCAACTGCAATTTGGGAAAGCAAAATGACGGCCATAGGCGCACATGTGCACAACATGCATCAGATGCATGATGCGAGGGTACATGCGCTGTGTCTGCCCATTGCGCAATGCCGGAGATGCACAACATAGGCGCGGCCAGACGTGGCACGTGGCAGGGTAGTGACAAGGGGCCAGGGGTCACACCAGGGGTCAGGGATCAGCTGACACACAATGCGCCCATGTGCAACAGCAGGCATGGTGCACCATGTGCCATGATCCCTATTGTGCAGTGGGCGCACAGCACACATTAGGTGTCAGCACACCGACTGGTGCATGCGCACTGCAGTACTGTGCAGTGTGCATGCCTGGGCATTGTGCCATGACTTGTTCTGGAGCAATCTTATTGGACATGGAGCAAAGTGGCGATATTCAGCTGCGATATGCAAATGAGCTCATCAGCCAATGTATCACACACTGGGGAAATTAGCATGTCATTACCGTTGCGCCAATGCTCATTTGCATGCATTGCACTATAAAAGCACCACAGACCAGCACAGGCCATGGACTGGTATTACAACCATCTGAGGTAAGTTGCACATGCTGCTGGGGCACACTGCACCCATCCAGCACAGCAGGGGGGATGGAGTAGGGTGCTGCTGACACTGACACACTGTGCTGTCCATGTCCACAGGTAGCAACATGTCAAAATGTGAGGAGGTTGAGGATCGCGGGCCTGCTCGCAAACGCAGGCCCAATTTCACAAAGGCAGAGGCCCTGTTTGAGGCCTACCTTGACAGGGAGCCACTGTTGAGTGGTGCCATGGGCCCTCCACAGGCCAGGGTTGGAGCCTGGGAGCAGGTGGCAGCATGTGTGAACCAGCAGGGCAGCCACCAGCAGTCAGTACAGTAGTGCCACAAGAAGGTAGGCACAGATAAGCGGCACATGAAAGAGAAGGTGATGGTCATTCGTGCAGCCCAAAAAGCCACCAGAGGGGGGCCTGCAGATGTGCCACAGCTCACAGTGCAGGAGGAGTTGGTTGCAGCCATCATGCACCACAGCACCGTGGAGGGTGAGCCAGGTGGGGGAGTCCAGATGGGTGGCAGCCCATCACTGCATGGTACGTATGTCAGGCATGCACAGCATGCAGTGGCTGTGTTGGGGGCCTTGGTGGGTGGAAGGGGGACTTACATCACTGACACATCTGTTTTCTCTTTCAGCACCAGCACACCTGCATGCAGAGGATGGGGCACCAGTGGCAGCCATGGAGGCAAGCCCAGCCCCGGAGGACCAGCCATCCACCTCCATGGGCATCCGTGGGCCTGATCGGCTGCAGCACAACATCACTGTTCAGCTGGATGTCCTGGGCATGGGGTCAGATGAATCCCTGGATGTGTTTCTACAGGATGCTAGTCTCAGTGTCATCTGTGTGGAGACATACAGTAGATCAGGGCAGGGTCCGACACCGACGATGACCTGACCATAATCCTGGACAGCATGGGTGGTGTTGTGAGGGAGATGCCCATACCAGACTCCAACACATGCAGCATGACCAGTGGCCTGACTGCCGTGGGACAGTTGCCCACCACCACTGCGGGTGCTGCAGTGTGCACTGCCACAGCTGTGCCATGTGGTGGTGTTGGTGCTGCCGTGCAGGTGCTGGGCATCATTCAGCAGCCGGATGGGCAATGGCAGCAGGCAGTAGGGGCCACAGGGCAGCTGGACATGGGGTCCACTGCTGGGGCACCTGATAAGGACTTACCCCATGAGGACCCCACTGTGCAGCATCCACCTGAGTGGGGGGCTGTGCAGCATGGTCGGTCACCACAGGAGGGTCGGCACCCGACCCAGGTTCCCTTGGGCACTGACCCATTGGCAGAGCACATCAGTTTGCTGTGGGCCTCCGTGGAGCAACAGGTGCTGCTTGCCACTGGGGTGCGTGCACTGTGCGCGGAGGTGTGCCAGGTGACTGAGAAGTGCGAGAGGGGCACTGCGCAGCTCCTGGCAGCTATAAAGCACTTGCAGGAGGACTCAACCACATCCCATGATCGCATAGCCAATGTGATCATGGATGGCCTTGCACTGCTGGCTGCCACAGGGTGTGGCTGGCCACCACAGACCCCATGCAGTGCACTGTCCACCTCACAATCCCAGCATTGGGTGACATCCTCCCTGTCGATGTTGAGCTCTGCTGTCATCATCCCAGGCATGCCTGGGGTGGGCCTGTTTGGATGCCTACACACCCCTGCATGGACCCGGTCATGATCCCACAGTACAACCCCGGTGGGCTGTTGCAAACATCCCCTGTGGCTGATGAGCAGCCTGTTGCTGCTGATCGGCCCTGGAATGGCCTCCCCCGTTACTGCAGTGGCCATAGTTCTGCGTGGCAGCCCTGATGTGCTTGCCACCCTGACTGTAGTCTGTAGCCACTGCCCTGTGGGTGCATGGGTGGTGTGTGTGTGTGTGTACGTGCATATCACTCATGTAGCACCTGTGTGTCACACCACATGCTGCCTGTGTGCATGCCTGCCCAGCAACTGGCCCATGTGGCATGGACGTAATGAGGGTAGTTTAGCACCAGTTGTGCCTGTGCACCGGTGCAATGCATCTGATCCCTGCCACTTGCCAGCACCTGGGCGCGTGGGTGCATATGTGCATGGCCTTTGCGTGGGTTAGGCGCCACCTACCTGCGTCCGCCATAGTGCTCCTGTGCAATGGTGTCTCAATGCTGCTGTGCCATCCTTTGCAGATGGGGATCCCTCCACCCAGGGGGTCTGTCCACCACCCTCCAGCTCATTGCCTTCATCGTCCCCACTACTGTCACCCTCATTAGCCTCGACAGCTATCCCACTGTCAATGACCATGTTGTGCAGTATGCAGCAGGCCAGGAACTGGCCACAGGCTTTCAAAGGTCTGCACTGTAGGGCACTGCCAGACCTGTCTAGGCAATGAAACCATGCCTTCAGCATCCCAAATACGTGCTCAATGATGTTTCGCATGCTGGCGTGTGCCTCATTGTAGTGTTCCTCTGCTGAGGACGATGGGCACCAATAGGGGGTGAGCAGCCAGGGCCTCATTGGATAGGTGCTGTCTCCTGTATGGATAATGACATGGTTATCTTTGTGTCATCCTTTGCTGTGCCTCTTGCCTGTCCCTGGCACCCCTACCAGCACACCCACCCTGCCCCCCATTCCATGGCCTGCTCTGCCCGGCACCCCTTGCCCATCCCATACTCACCCACTAGGTGGTCCGTGGGGATGTCCCCATGCTCGAATCTGTGGCACAGCGCAGAGCTGTGCCAGATGAATGCATCATGTGCACTCCCAGGGTTCGTGGCACAGACACTGGTGATGCGCCCCATGGCATCACACACCACCTGGCAGTTCACACTAGAGAACCCATTCCCATTTGTATAGGCCACACCCTCAGGGCCAGGTGGCATGCGGATGCCCATATGGGTGCAGTCAATGTCTCCAAGCATGCCAGGCATACGTGCTACCCTGTGGAAGTCCTGCATGGTTGCTGTATGCTCCACTTGTGTTCTTAGGAAATGGATGTATTCCGAAGCATGTGGCAGCAGAGCATTGAGGAACTGTATGAGGAGGCATGATGTGGCTGACTGGGTTATGCCTGTGGTGTCCCCTGTTGGTCTGTGGAATGTGCCCATGGTGAGCAGGCACATGACTACTGTCACTTTTGTCTCCACAGACATTGCGTGTCTCTGTCTTGTGGGTGCCTGCATCTCCTCACTGCACAGCTCACAGAGCTGCCTCAGAATGGCCCTGTTCAGGTGGTACCATCCCACATTCTCCATGTCTGTGTAGTTCTCTAAGGTGGTGTGGGCACAGTACCACCTGTTCCAGACGTACCACCGACGGTCCCTTCCTCGGCCACATTGCTGTTCCTACTGCCCCCTCACACCCCTCATTATGGCCTCCATTACGAAGGGTGCACTATCCATGGCCCCTGATGTCCTGTCTCTTCCTGGGTGGTCAGCTGCTGTGGGCTGTGTGCCACTCTGGTGCACTGCATGGCACTGTGCCTGCCTGTCCCTCTCTGTCTCTCTCAGCCCCTAGCTCATTCTCCACTGCCACCTCTGTCCCTCTCCCACTATGGCTTCCTGTGACAGTCTCTCTGTCTCTCACTGGCTCTGCCTCCCTTGCTCTGTCTGTTTGTCTGTCTGTCCCATGTCTCTTGCCTCTCTCTCTCTCTCTCTCCCCCTCTCCCTCTTGCCTGGCGCAAGTGCTGTCTGTGTGTTTGCGCCCTGTATTTATAGGCTCAAGTCTGCTAGGTGCATCCAGGTTTTGCTCCGCACTTGCACCATGGTTCCACGGTTGAATATTGCACTGCGCCGAATATTCATGGTCACGCCCCCTACTCTTGTGCCTGCATTCATTATAGTTGCACATTGGCGCAATGGGATTTGTGCTGCACAATGGCTCCCACTGAATATCACTCCTTGGCTCAAGTCTGCACTTGTGCAGGCGCAACTCAGTTGCACCATGTGCAACTGCTTTGAATATCCTGGCCTGGATTTGCAACATTTAAAGCATATCTATAAAGAAGTCAACCAATCCATGGTCTTAACCAAAACCAATATATAATGGGTTATAAACGTGACCATGTGTAATGAGTAATGAGTAACAAGTACTAAGGGTTATATGTAAGTCCCCCCCCCCCCATTTTCTCCCTCTGTTTATGGTCAGAAAAATCATGGGGTTACCTGGGTAAACATACAAAGAAAGTATACAGGCCCTATTTTTCCAGGTGTCTAGTATGACCAGTATTGATGAAGACCTCTGCAATTCATAAAAGAAGTTGCACTTAAACTAAAAAAAAAGTCAGTCTGGGTTGGGAGGGTTAATTTGTCCAGTTTTTACCGTGGCAATTCTACCAAACAATGAGAGGGGCAGAAGGCACTGTCTTGATATACCATCATCAACTGCCTCCCAAAGTCTCTTGTAATTCAAAGTAAATAATTTCTTTAAGTCTGCGGATTCATACTGTAGATGCCCTGGTACCTGATCTCACTCTGTGGGGCTCAACTGAACGGGAAAGAGTCTGCAAACCTTTGTGAACTGTGGCCATCCACAACAATGGCATCTGATTTCATAAAATTAAGTATATACTCTGATATGTCACTAAACCGATAGAGGTAGGATGCCAGATGTGGGACTGACTGCACTAGTTTAGCAAAAAAAGATGGAGTCTTCAGTGTATAACGACACCTTTTTGTTCAGTATCCCCCCCCACTGTAATGCCAACCACATTGATATCTTGGTGAACCTTAGCAAACAAGGGTTCTAAACAATTAGCAAATAAGAGGGGGGACAGGGGGCACCCCCGGTGGGTTCCTCTGTTCAGGGGATAAAAAGCAGAATTAGTGCTGTTAACTCTAACTAAGACCTGGATGTCTGTATAAAGACTTTTTATGGTATCTTTTAATTTATGTCCAAATCTCATTCTCGCCATGGTTTTGAATAAAAATTATGAATTCACTCTATCAAATGCTTGTTCTGAATCCATGGAGACAGCTATTTGATAGTCCCCCATTCCCATTGTGCTGCCAGTATATTTACTGAGTCTCCGTATATTGTCTTGTAAGTATCTACCCAAGATAAATCCAGTTTGGTCCATGCGTATCACTACTGAAACCACTTTCTACAACCTCTCTGCCAGAATTCCTATAAATATTTTTAAATCAGTATTCAGAAGGGAGATCGGCCTACAGGAGCCAGGCTTTCTGGTTTCCTTACCAGGTTTCGGTAAAACTGAAATCTGAACATATCACCTGGAGTCTGGAATGGCAACCCTCCTCCTGGATCTCCTGATTCACCTTCTGCAGCAAAGGAATTAGTTGTGTGGCAAAGATTTTAAAAACCTCCACCAGAAGGCCATCCAGGCCAGGCAATTTCTCATTTTTTAAGTGTCAAATTCTATGTAAAATCTCTTGAGCCCCCATATCCCGGTCCAAGTGTGTTATGTCCTGCTCAATTAGGCCTGGAAGAGTAAACTCTGCAAAAAATTCCTCTACCTGCTGTTCAAAGGCCGTGTTGCTCTCCTGTGCATATAAGTGGCTATAATACTGAGCAGAAATATCAACAATGTCCCCTGGATTTCTGGTAACATGACCTCTGGCTCGGAGGGGGGTGTCACGTAAGCAGAGGACAGCACTCTTGCTTTGTTCCTTTCTAAGAGTGTATACCAATAGGTGTCCTGCCCTGTTGCCCCTTCATAATATTTTCATTGTATTCTCCTATAATTCCCCTCCATTTTGGCATTTAGTAAAACTGTAAGCTCCTCAAGTTGTTTGTTTAACTGTTCTTTTACCTGAACGTTTAAAATAATTTTATGTTGGAATTCTAGATCAGCATTGTCATGTTCCAGGGCTTGTTGCTGAGCTATCTTACATTTCTTTTGCCTGGAGGAGTACTCTATGATAGCACCCTCAAAAAATGTCTTTTAATGCCTTCCAATGAACTGAATGGGAAGTGGCCTCTTCAGTGTTGTCATGTAAGTACCTTTGTATGATGCCCACTATTAACTTCCTTAACACCTGAGAATTAAGGTGCCCCACATTTAGTCACCATTTAGAATTATGCTTATCATTAATTGAACAGGGACATGATCCAACATGGTGTGGGGCAAAATGGTGTACTTGTCCATCACGTGAACCCATTCTATAGCTATGAAAAACATGTCAATTCAAGTGTAGCACTTCTGTCTATCTGAATAATGGGAGTAATCTTGGATGGTCCCATTCATATGACTCCAAATTTCAGTAAGGCCCAGTTTAGTTGACAGTCACTTAAGAAGTTTATCCGATCTACTGCCTGTTGTGGCAGTCCCCCAATATTTGTCCTGCCTAGCGGGAAGAACTGTATTAATATCCTCTCACCCACCCCCCAATTATGTACAACACATTGGGATCAGTAACTTTTTCAAGAAACATTTTTTTCACAAAAAGGAGACTATCAGTCTTATCATTTGGAGCATAAAAGTTCAAGAGAGTGCACCTAGTGTCTCAGTAATGGCCTGGAGTTGCAGAAAGTGCCCAGCTTGGCCCATGTCTGCATGCTTTATGTGTACCGGACTATCTTTTTAAATCAAAACTGCCATACCCCTTCTATAGGTGTGGTCTGCCTCTACTGCAGCGTACATCTACCCCACCCATTGGTGTTTCAATTTATTGTGCTTCTGAGGAGTATGATGCGTTTCCTGTAGGAATGCCATAACAGCCCACTTTGCCCAGCTTCTATGAGACTCTAGCCCTTTTTATAGGGCTGTTGAGGCCCTGGACATTACACATAATCAGATCAAAGTCCACTATCTGTAAAAGACCCAAAGAAAATCCCAGCTGGACCCTGATAGGTACACTCTCTTGTGAATCCACATCTACTTAGTAAGGACCAGAAAACAAAGTGTAGAGGGAATGCTGAAATATTTACAGAAACATTTTGCTTTGTAATCCTAATAATAATGAACCAAGAATATAAACAACGTACCTCTCCGGCAATACTGTGGTTGTGCCACATCTCATAGATACCTGCACTCCCCTGCTTCTCCTTCCCTTTCATATGTGGCACTCAGATCCTGTTACACACTGGCAGTTGAGGTTGGTAACAGGTGGTACAGGCAGCAGCTCCTGTGCTGTCCTACAGTCGGGAACCCATCCCTCAATCAGCAGTAAGTGCTTGTCTGCCCTGTGATAAGAGGAATACAACCCCCCAACCCTTTGTCTAACATGAGGGTAGTTGTAGGTAATTCTCCAATGAAGAACGGTTCATCTACCATTCCCACCTACCGTAGTGTCATAAAAATGGCCATCCCTGGGGATATACAAATAGAGTGATGTAATAGTAAAAAGTGCAACTTATTCCCCCTTTGTATAAGTAAATAGGTCCTGTGTTTGGGTAGGGATATGATGTATTAGGGCTATGTGTAGTCAGTTTACCCCTAAGACATAGTACCCCCATGTATCCTCCATAAAGTGGGGTCCCACACAGCTCTCATAAAAGAAAAATTTGTCTCCCTCACTTTGAGTGAACCTTGCCCACATCAGCAATCAAGGACTGAAGAACACAAGCACAAGTGTCCAGATACAATGTTTATGGTCCTGGAGTCTCAGCAGTTCAGTCTGCACTGACCCCCTGAGGTGCCTGAAGAGCCTCCTGTAGCCTGTCCCTCAGCTCCACGTGTCTCTGGCGGCCAGGACAAGGATGGAGTGGAAGAGAACACCTTGTTCCTGTCTATCCCTGCCATTTTAACCTATGGACTGCTGCCTGAAAATGTCCCTGCTAGTCTAGAGCCACTTGATTTCTCGCCCTTCTGAGTCCACCATCTTCATTTTTCCAAATCCTTCAGTTTCTGTGCTGATAAAAGGCCCTCCATGGAAATCCCAAGCATTGTTAGATAAGTTTTCACTTCTGGTAAAGTCTCAAAAAGCTTTTTTTCCAGTGTCAGACATTGTACAAAGCTTAGCTGGACAGTCAGTTCTAGCTTTTAATCCTTTAGATCGCAGCTCCTTTAAAACTGGGAACAGTTGTTTTCTCCAGTCCATCATTAAGGGGGCATAGTCCTGCTTGAAAAATAAGCATTTATACCTGAAGATAATGTCCTTCTTCTCCCAAGCTGTCCTCAAAACAGTTTCTTTGGTGTGGTAGTCTAAGAAGGCTATAATAACTGACCTGGGCCAAGCTTTTGGATCAGTCAGAGGTGCCACTAATGCTCTGTGGGCTCTGATGATATTAGTCCGGTTCCAAATGCAGCACTTTTCAAATAAAGCTTTTCATAAACTGAACCATATTGTCAGTTTTATTCCGTTCTGGAATGCCATGTATTCAGAGGCTGATCCTCCTGAATCTGTCTTCTAAATACTCCAGTTTTTGAAGTAACAGCACTAGCAATGGGCGAAGTGGCCCCAATTCACTCTGTGAAGTGATTCGCGGACTGAAGGTGAATCTGCAGAGTGCTCCGCAACGTGAAGCGGAGTACTTTGAGTTATTAATGGGTAACGAGAAGTCTATTGAAAACAATGACTTCGCATTACTCCGCCTTACCAAACCACTACTCCACCAATTCTTAAGGTGAAATACATCGAAAACAATGTACTTCACCTCACTTCACCTTGTTTTTAAGCTCCAAAGGCGAATTTTGCAGTGATTCATGGGATTTCAGGTCACATGGGCTCTAGATTATTCTGCACAGCCTCAGTTTGGGGTAGTGTGTGTAGGAAGCTGTAGGAGACAATCTGCTCTGAGAACTCTCTGCGATTCAAACCTTAAAAAAACTATTAAAAAAGCCTTTTTGAATCATTTTTTTTTTGCTGAAACTTTAGTTCATCGATTATAGGAAACCCTCCTGTGTGCATATTATCGAGTGTTTATTGTTTGTGTATGGATTTTGAATGTTAATGTACAACATTCAGTCTGTATACAGAGAGACAGTGGAAGTGTGCTTTGGGGGAGGGGCCTATGTGTGGTGTAGGTAGATTAACTTGGAGAAAAGGATAGTGCTTTCTGTTTTGGTGATATTTTTATTGTATAACTGTGTTAATGTACACACAGTAATATTTTCAATATTTCTTGCCATTTTTTTGCTGATTGTTGTGTTGCAGCAGTGCATAATTTTAGTTTGTTTAAAATATGTGGTTATATTACTGAAGTTTTCAATTTGCTATGCATTACTTGGTGTGTGTGTGAGTATGTGTGTGACGTGTGTCACCAAATCAGACACCTTTCATTGTGCCACATAATAATTTCAGCAATGTGAAGCTGCTATCCACTGCAGCTGTGTGATTTTTGTACTTCTTTGTTGTGTCTTTACTGGTACTAGTACTAGTGACTGTTATTGCAGCAGTGCAGTACACTGCCCCCCGCAGCCTGCCCCAACTGGCAAAGGTATTCTTTTCCAGATCTGAATTTCTGATGGTGAGCACTGGTTAGGTGTTGTGCCTTTGTATCTGCATCTCTTCAGTGCACAGTGAAATCTTAATCTGTCTGTGCATTTGCATCTCTTTAGGGCCCAATCTCCGTCTGTAACTTAAGTCACCATTGTTTCTTTGGCTTCCCTTCAGAGTACTGGACAGGTGTGGTGCTTAATTCTGCATGAACATTGTACTCATTAATATGCGTTTTTAAGTCAGGACCATCATTAAGAGTCACTGGTGATACAAATCACGTTCTTCATCATCACAGTCACAAATGCAGTCACAAATCACGATTCACGATCATTCATGTTACGAATCACAACATTAATTTTTTTTCTAGTTACTTGGATGTATTGTAAGCCTGTTTTATAGTATCTCTCCAGGCTTCACCACCCCACCATTGTACTCATTGATACGTGTTTTTAAGTCTGGGAGTTTTAAGCTACAGCTCATCGGGGAAGTACAGCCGTAGGCATTCATGTTTCTTCATCATCACAGTCACAAATGCAGTCACAAATCACGATTCACGATCACATCACGAATCACAACATTAATTTTTTTAATAGTTACTTGGATGTATTGTAAGCCTCTTTTCTAGTATCTCTCCATGCTTCACCGCCCCACCATTGTACTCATTAATGTTTGTTTTTAAGTCAAGTTGTTGTACATTGTCTGCAGTACATACACAAACTGGAAGGAAGACTGACTGCACACATGCAGTTTAGTACAGTACACTTGCACTGCTCAGAACAAAAAGTGTTGCACATATGGAAGACAACAAAAAACAGGCATGATTACATACAAGGGTCAGGGATGGTGGAAGAATGCATTTTATAACACAGCAAGGAAGGTGTGGGGAGGCACATGGTGTGAGGAAAAAAAAAACTAATGTGGGATCCCATGGTGATCCAGCAGCAGTTCCAGCATGGACATAATTTGTAACCGATGTCCCACTAAGTGATCCAGTCGCTGCTTCACAGCACTCACCCTCTCGTTGTTTTCCTCAACAGCACTCCAGAGAACTGCCAAGTCAGCCTGTGTTACATGCAGTTCTCTGGGGTCCACACATTCTACAGGATGACCTGCTGGTGGTGGTGGTGATGGTGGGGGTGCTGGTGGAACAGCAGGTGCTGCTGTGGCCCTCCTCTTCTTAGGGATGCCGCAATGCACAGCTGCACCCCCTGCCACAGAATGGCCAGCAGGTGCAGGCATGGTCCGTTCTGTGGCAGCCTGCTACTCCAACTGCTGGTGATTGAGCATATGGGTGTGCTGGCCCCTAGTCCCCAGGCGATTCCCCCGGGGGCCATGGCGCACCTCCACCTCACATAGGTGGCACTTGACCACACTGCTGTCCCCTCCGACACAGTCAAAAAACTGCCAAACAATGGAGGTGCAAGGAGGACCAGGCACAGGCAGGGGATGGCCAGATGAACTGGCAGCCGACTGGTCACAGTGCTGAACAGGGATTGGATCCACACCTGGGCCCGGGGGAACAGACACATCCTGCTCCAGAGGACCTGGTGCTGGACTTGGTGGTGGTAGTGGTGGTGGTTCAACTGCCTCAGACTCAGGACAGGAGGTGGTGCTGGTTCTGCTTCTGGGGGGGAAACTCACAAGTTTTGAGCAGTCGAAAAGTAATGGGTACCCATGCCCTCCACACATATGCATGGTACGATGCTTACCACTACCAATCTCTCCCAGACCTGCCCACACCCCAGACATTCCCTCACCCTGGTCCATCTCTCCTACTGAGCTTCCTCAGTCTGAGCAATCACTACTCACACTGTCACACAACACACACACAGTCACACAGACACAGACAAACAACTAACTACTTATAAAGGTAAGAAAAATAAAATTTACAGAAAGAACAAATTAAGTAAAAAAGAGTACAGAAAAGACAAAAAAATGTAGCTTTTAAAAAAGCTGTTGGTTTTAAATCAAAGTTTAAATCTCCTCCTCGATCTGATCTCAAAGTATCAGCAGTCACAAAACACACTACTCTCTTTCAGTCTGCACAGGAGAAAGTAAAAGTGTCTGTATGACTCACTTTCTTCCTGCCTAGCTAAAAGCATGTGACTTGCAGTACTGTAAACCATGTGATGTGTGGGGGGCTGCCAAATCTGAAACACCAAGTGGATCACTTAGAATCATAATGAGGAACGCAAAGTCCATTAAAAACAATGACTTTGCCTTACTTCACATTGCCATTCTTCCTTAACGTAAAGTGATAATAACAAGGTGGAGTGAGCACTTTGAATTGCCCACTCCACATAGCAGAGTGACAATGCAATGTGCCCCCTTCACGTTCACTTCACCGGCTGAATTTAAATTCTCTGCATCTCTAAACAGCACCTCTCGACTAAAGATGTTGCTAAGCTAAACTTCAGATTTTGTATGAAGTGCCAAACATTTGTGCTTTGCGGAATTCATGGAGTTTTTTCTGGTCAGTCAAACTTCAATTCACGTGATCTGTGCAACATTTTCAGCGAAATTCACAATTTTTTACCGTGGAGTGTGAAATTTGCGGTGAAATTTCGTAGGTGGAGGATCAATGGGGAAACATTAAAACTGCCATCACAGAGGCAACAAGCCTTTTTTTATACTTATATTTTATTAGTTTGATGTAATGCACAAAATTACAATTCAGCCCCTACAGGCAGGTATACTGGTATACAGTTTATGAACATCACAGTAACATCACATACAATGCCCCTGTATATTGATACTACATATGGGGGTTATCACTATAAGTAATTCCACTTAAAACCCAAATAAAAATTCCTCCAAGTCCTTCAAAATATATTGTGAAGCAAATAAACAAATCAAAACAAAAGAAAAAAACACTATGGTTCTCAAAAGAGGTGGTAGGGAAGGTTAGGGAGAACAAGATAACATTCAGGAAGTATACAGAAACATAGACGGAGCAGGACAGAGAACTGTACCAGTTAAAGGAGAAGGAAGTGGGGAAGGCAATCAGAATAGCAAAGGCCCAAATCGAGGAAAAGATAGCCAACTCAGTTAAGAAGGGGGATACAACCTTTTATAGATACATTAGGAAGTGAAGAAAGACAAAAGGAGGGATAGTGAGGCTTAATAAAGGGGAGGGTGGGTGGCAGAGAGAGAGAGACAGTGAAAAAGCAGGAATACTGAATGAATACTTCTGCTCAGTATTCACAAAAGAAGAGGAGGGGTAGGTACCTAATCCAATCAAAAGAAGCACTCTGGAAAGAGGGGGTCAATACCAGTCTTTTCACAAAAGAAAGGGTTCTGAAAGAACTCCTAAAACTGAAGGTGGACAAAGTGATGGGGCCTGATGGGATTCACCCCAGAATTCTAAAAGAACTAAGGGGATAACTAGTGACACCACTGACTACCCTTTTTAACAAATCATGAGAGGATGGTGTAGTACCTAAGGACTGGAAGAGGGTGGATGTGATTCCCCTTCACAATAGTGGGAGTAAGGCAGGGGCAGAAAACTACAGACCTGTTAGTTTGACCTCAGTGGCAAGGAAAATGATGGAATCACTTCTGAAAGAAAGAACTGTTGAGTACCTAGAGGTCAGCAAGGCACAGGACCCAAACAAAGCATGAATTAACAGCAGGAAGGTCATGTCAGACAAATCTAATAGATTTCTTTGACTGGGTTACCAAAGTAGTGGACCAGGGAGGGGCTGTGAACATGCCCCACCTAGACTTTAGCAATGCATTTGACACAGTCCCACACAAAATATTAATAAACAAATTAGCCAGCCTGGGAGTGGGTCCCAGGGTAGTAGTCTGGGTAAAAAATTGGCTGGACAACAGGACACAGAGGCTAATAGTAAATGGAAGCAGTCCAGAGGAGGGCAACTAAAATGGTGCAGGGTCTGCAAAAGAAGTCATATGAAGAGAGACTAGAGGAGCTTAATATGTATACCCTTGAGGAAAGGAGGGAGAGGGGGGACAAGATAGAAACTTTCAAGTACCTCAAGGGAATCAACAAAGTCCAAGAGGGTGGAATCTTTCAGAAGAAGAGATGTGCAAGAACAAGGGGACACAATTTGAAGAAAGAGGGTGAATGGCTCAGGAGCAATGTGAATAAGTATTTTTTCACCGAGAGGTTGGTGGACACATGTAACTGCCTTTCTGAGGAGGTTGTTGGGTCAAAAACAGTGGAGGAATTCAAGAATGCATGGGACAGACATAAGACAATTCTGGTGGCGGGTAGGAGGATGTAGGCTGTTGGTTAACTAGGATCTGCAGCTTATCCAACAGGTAGAGAAATGAGCAGACAAGGTGGGCCAATCTGTCCTTATCTGCCGTCAAAGTCCATGTTTCTATATTTCATGGTGGAATTCATGAAATTTGTGGCCATGTATTTTGTGAAATCATTCAGTGAAATCTGCCAAACACATAGCGGAGCAAATTTTGCAAACTTCGCACACCTCTACTCTCAATCATGGAGCTGAAAAATGTTGCCATTATTTAAATCTGTAGTGTCTGTAAGTTCAGAGACTTGCTTCTTTAAGGCTGCCATTTTTTGCTCTTGTTTTATTTTTTGCTTGTTGTCAGCTACATCACTTTGAATTCTGTCCAGTTTATCCTCCAAATGAAGGAAATCCTCATAGAGGTGCCTGTAAGTAATTGTAAAAGGCTCTGCCATCTCTTCTGTTCCATTGCCTGTCAGTGGGCCATGAGATTCTGTATGCTGTGAGGAAGAGCAGCTCCTGCTCCAAGCCCAATCTACCTGATCGGATTTCTGAACGTTTTCAGTGTCCGCCACAAATGCATTTAATTTCTGATGAGTGGTCATCCTGATGTTTACTAAGGTCACCTTCGGGAGTCAGTTTGCCTTGTTTAAAGGGACATTTTTTCATAATTTTAAAGCAGGATTGGGAGAGCTCCATTTCTTCACTCCCTCATCGCATGGTGACATCACCAGAAGTCAGTGTGACATGCATTCTTAGGCCATTTAAACATTGATGTTAAAGATGTACTCCACAGTGTATTAGAGGATATCTTTAGGACTGCCATTTTGTTGTGTGCTTCAAGCTCTCAAGTGTTGGTTGCTGCTGACTTGTTTGATGTTTCAGCCACCCCTTTCTATGTCACCTTTGCCACCTATTTCTGTTGGGACAGACAAGAGTCTGGTGTGGACTGACTACAAGTAAACATTTTGTTGTCTGCAATTTAATCTTTGTCTGAGCACTTTTCAGTGACAGTCATTTTAAAGTTTTGAGTTGGTAGCTTTGAAGATGCTGTCATCCAGTCAGAATGCTCTATTTTCAAATATTGTAGTTTTTAAATGCATCTCCAGAGACCACTCTTATAATTGAAAGAGTACTGTAGTCTCACATGCAGTCTTTGAGTGTGAGAACTGTGAACTGAATGTAAGAAGTTCTGAGATGCTTAGACTGTAAGTGAGACCAGTCTTACAACTCAAAAAGTGATCTCTAAATATGCATTAATACAGTATTGATCAGTGTTACTGAATATGGCAATATATACTGATGTTGCACATAGATACATAGATACATAGACAGTGTCGGCAGATAAGGGCCTATGGCCCACCTAGTCTGCCCATTTGAGCTTGTAAGTTCAGTTTGTTTTCCTAGAAGTCTGTTTCCCCTTACCCCTGCCCTCTAGAATTCCTTTATGTCTATCCCATGCATTCTTAAATCCCGTGATTGTTTCAGCCCCCACCACTTCCTCTGGCAGGGTGTTCACTTGTCCACCACCCGTTCTGTGAAGAAATTCTTTCTCATGTTTCCTCTGAATCGTCCTCCCTCCAACTTCATCCCATGCCCTCTAGTCCTGAAACATCTTTTTCTCTTAAAAATAGTGTTTTCCTGCACCCTGTTCCTCCCTGTAAGATACTTGTATGTCTCTATCATATCCCCTCTCTCCCTCTTCTCCTCCAGGGAGTACATGTTCAGTTCCTTCAACCTGTCTTCATAGGACTTGTGATGCAACCCATGCACCATCTTTGTTGCCCTCCTCTGAACCTTCTCTACCCTGTCTATGTCCTTACGTAGGTATGGTCTCCAGAACTGTATACTGTACTCAGGTGGGGCCTCACTAGTGTCTTGTATAGCGGAATTATAACCTCCCTTTTCCTGCTGGTGATGCCCTGCCTATACATCCCAGCATCCTATTTGCTTTACCTGATGCCTTGTCACACTGTTTCCCTACCTTGAGGTCATCAGAGATGACAACCCCAAGATCCCTTTCCTGCTTGGTGCATGCTATATCCTCACCCCCAACTGATATATTGTGCCAGGGTTTTTGTGCCCCATATGCATTATCTTGCACTTCTTTGCATTGAATTTCAACTGCCAAACCCTTGACCATTCTTCAAGTTTCTGCAGGTCCTTCTCATTCTGTCTACACCCTCTGGTGTGTCTACTCTGTTACAGAGCTTTGTGTCATCAGCGAACAGTGAAATTCTGCCTTCTAGATCCTGTGCAATGTCACTGATGAAGATGTTGAATAGGACCGGTCCCAGCACTGATCCCTGTGGTACCCCACTGGTTACTCTTCCTCTGTGGAGTGACAGCCATTTACCACCACCCTCTGTGTCCTGCCACCCAGCCAGTTACCTACCCACCACACTACTGTCCTGCCCACACCCATATTCCCCAGTTTGTGTAATAGTCTTCTATGTGGCACAGTGTCAAAGGCCTTGCTGAAGTCCAGATAGGCCATGTCCACTGCCCTCCCTGATCCACCTCCCTAGTCACCCAGTCAAAATTCAATGAGGTTGGTCTGACATGGCCTCCCCTGGTGAAACCATGCTGCCTTGGGTCCTGTAGTCCATTGACAACCAGATGTTCCACCAATCTCTCCTTCAGTAGTGCTTCCATGATCTTTCCCACTACCGAGGTGAGGCTGACTGGTCTGTAGTTCCCTGCTTCCTCTTTGTTCCCACTTTTGTATAAGGGACTACATCTGCTGTCCTCCAGTCTTTGGATACCTCCCTGTTTCCAGTGATTGGCTGAACAGGATAGCCAGAGGTTCAGCCACCACCTCTTAGTTCTTTAAGGACCCTGGGGTGCACCCCATCTGGCCCCATTGCTTTATCAGCTCTTATTACTTCCAGTTCCTTCAGGACCCTTTCTGTGTAAAGGGACTTGTGTCCATTCTGCACCATTCTCACCCTTGTACTCCCTTCAGACCCATTACCCTCTTCCTTAGTAAAGACTGAGCAGAAATACCTGTTCAATATGTCAGCTTTATTGTTGTCATCCTCCACGCGGTCCCATCCTCCCCTTCAGTCTCACTATCCCTCCCTTTGTCTTTCTTTTTTCACTTATGTACCTGTAAAGGTTTTGTCCCTTTACCCACTGATTTTGCAATGTGTTCTTCTGTCTGAGCTTTGGCTTCCCTTACTGACTGCCCTGCCTCCCTTTGTTTCTCCTGGTACTTCTCCCTATCCCTTCTGCCTGTGTCTTTTGTATTGCCTGAATGCAATCTTTTGGCTTTCACTTTCTTTGCTACCTCTTTGGAAAACCATAATGGTCTCCTCTTCCTTTTCCTCTTGCTAACCTGCTTAATGCATAATTCTGTTGTTCTTATAATCCCCATTTTAAATACTGCCCACTGTTCCTCAACCCTGATTCCTGTCCCATTCCCTTAATGCCTCTTTCAAGTATCTCCCCATTTTCCCAAAGTCTGCCCCTAAAATCCAGGATATGTGTTTTTGTGGTTTGGTTCTGCTCTTTCTGTGATTTCAAACCACAATGACTGGTGGTCACTGTTACCAGGTGCTCCCCACTGTTACCCCCATCACACTGTCCCTGTTTGTGAGCACAAGGTCCAGTATTGCCTTCTGCCGAGTTGGTTCCATGACCAGTTGCTTGAGGAAGGCACCCTGAAGGGAGTCCAGGATAAATCTGCTCCTGTTGATGCTGCTGCTGGGATGCTCCAGTCCACGTCTGGTATATTGAAGTCTCCAACCAGTACTACCTCACCCTTGTCTGCCATCCTTTGGATGGCTAGCATCAGCTCCCTATCTGTTTCTTCCTCCTGGGCTGGTGGTCTATAGACCACACCTGTGCGGATGGCTGGCCCCATTTTCCTTTCCAGCTTAACCCACAGTATCTCTCCCCCATTTTGTTCCTCCTGGATCTGTGTGGCCCTTATGTCATTTTTCACATACAGTGCCACTCCTTCTCCCTTCCTGCCTGCTCTGTCTCTTCTGAATATGTTGTAGCCAGGTATGGCCATCTCCCAGTCATGGTTATCATTACACCAGGTTTCAGTGATGGCCACAATGTCCAGGTCTGACTGTACCATGACAGCCTCCAGATCTTCCATCTTGTTGCTAAGGCTCCTGGCATTTGCACACATGGCTTTCCATGATTTGACCTCCCTAGACTGCTTCACTTTTCTACTCCAGCCCCTTCCTTGGTTGTCATTTATCCCTGGTTCTCCTTGCTATTTGCCCTTCTGCTGAATTTTGCCCCTTTTCTGCTTATCCACCTTTTGGACACTAATCTCCATCTTTTGCACACTACTTTGCAGAGATAGCCACTCCTCTGGTTCACTGGTTCCACTACTAGCTGTGGTGGGTGAGCAAGTAGGTACCATCCTTGCTGGCCTGCCACCCCCCTTTGCTAGTTTAAATGCTTGTCAATGTAGCATTTAAACTTATCATTGAGTGCTTGGATTCCCCTCCAGGATGGATGCAGGCCGTCAGGCTTGAACAAACCTCCATCCCTCCAGGTGGGTCCCCAGTCACCAATGAATCCAAACCCTTCCTCACAGCACCAGTTCTTCAACCATGAGTTAAAGTTCCTGGTACATGCACTCCTATGCTCTCCTTGCCTCTCAGGTAGTACTTCTGAGAAAGTGACAGAAGTAGCTACTTGCTTGAGACCCTCCCAGTTTCCTAAACTCTTCCTGAACTTCCTTTGGCTCCTCATTTGCCAAGTCTTTAGTACCTAGGTGGATAATGACATCCAGCTCACCTCCCATCTTGCCTTCCAGTGATCCCAGTATCTTCCTTCCATCCCTCCATGCCGTGGCACCTGGTGACGCTCACCTCCCTGTCCTCCTCCCCTCCTGTGTTCCTTGCTGGATCCCTCTTACAATGGAGTCCCCACCAGGATTCACTTCCTCCTCCTCTGGGGTCCACTGCTTTCCCCACTGAGGTCACCTCCTTGCCTAACCTCCACATCCTTTCCTTCCACTTCCTGGGTACCTCTATTTGGTTGTCCTCATTTGCCAGTGTGGCATATGAGTTCTTGAGAGGAATAGGATCTGGGATGTGCCTCTGCCTGACTGCTCTAACCCTCCCTGAGCCCACTGTCATCCAAGTGCTCCTCGTTCTCGGCATCCTTTGAGGCAGCTGCATTGGACTGGGTGGTTCCTGGATAGGGGTGATGGTACTCCTGACCCAGTTTACTTCCACTCTGAGTCTGGCTACCTCATTCCACAGTCCAGAGAGATGCATGCAGATAGGGCAGCACCTCAGTGTCCAGAAGGTCTGCCTGAATATGGCTGCCCCACAGCCACTGCATTGCACCACTCCCCACATTATACTGCAGTTCCACTACTTCTCTGCTACTGAAGCTCTCTTAGTTCTCTTTTTATTTATTTACAGTACTAAAAATCCTGTAACTGATTGTCAGATATATATTTTTTTTAAAGGAAAAAACCAATAAATAAATAAATGAGTCAAAACACTTGTCGTGCTGAGGGTGGTCTTCTTCCCCTTATGCCCCTCCTACTTCACACCTCTTACTATACCCTGTGTTTAGCTCCTGTCAATCAGATTTATCAGGGCACATAATTAAGAGTTGGGGAAGGGGGGGGGGTAAATTGCAGCAATTAAAGACAGCACAGAATTACACCACCACTATGTTTTAAATTTTCAACAGCCCAAAAACAATTATAAGTAAAGACAACACAGAAAGAAAGTATAGTGTCACTACAAGCCTACAATCTAAGTTTAAAGAAAAATACCAATTACCAGTTACTCTAAAGCACTGAATTGAATATGTTTCCTTCCTTCACCTTCTGGCTTCTTCTGAGAAGATGAACCTCCTGTTTGCTGCTTTAACTGTGACTAAGCCCCACCTCCCAGTTATCCAGTAGCTGAGGTCAGAGGCCAGACAATTAACACCCTTCACCCAGCTACAGGACAGTCAGACAAGCCAAGATAAAATTTGCAGCAATTAAAGACAGCACAGAATTACACCACCACTATGTTTTAAATTTTCAACAGCCCAAAAACAATTATAAGTAAAGACAACACAGAAAGAAAGTATAGTGTCACTACAAGCCTACAATCTAAGTTTAAAAGAAAAATACCAATTACCAGTTACTCTAAAGCACTGAATTGAATATGTTTCCTTCCTTCACCTTCTGGCTTCTTCTGAGAAGATGAACCTCTGTTTGCTGCTTTAACTGTGACTAAGCCCCACCTCAGTTATCACGTAGCTGAGGTCAGAGGCCAGACAATTAACACCCTTCACCCAGCTACAGGAGTCAGACAAGCCAAGATAAAATTTGCAGCAATTAAAGACAGCACAGAATTACACCACCACTATGTTTTAAATTTTCAACAGCCCAAAAACAATTATAAGTAAAGACAACACAGAAAGAAAGTATAGTGTCACTACAAGCCTACAATCTAAGTTTAAAAGAAAAATACCAATTACCAGTTACTCTAAAGCACTGAATTGAATATGTTTCCTTCCTTCACCTTCTGGCTTCTTCTGAGAAGATGAACCTCTGTTTGCTGCTTTAACTGTGACTAAGCCCCACCTCCAGTTATCACGTAGCTGAGGTCAGAGGCCAGACAATTAACACCTTCACCCAGCTACAGGACAGTCAGACAAGCCAAGATAAAATTTGCAGCAATTAAAGGCAGCACAGAATTACACCACCACTATGTTTTAAATTTTCAACAGCCCAAAAACAATTATAAGTAAAGACAACACAGAAAGAAAGTATAGTGTCACTACAAGCCTACAATCTAAGTTTAAAAGAAAAATACCAATTATCAGTTACTCTAAAGCACTGAATTGAATATGTTTCCTTCCTTCACCTTCTGGCTTCTTCTGAGAAGATGAACCTCTGTTTGCTGCTTTAACTGTGACTAAGCCCCACCTCCAGTTATCACGTAGCTGAGGTCAGAAGCCAGACAATTAACACCCTTCACCCAGCTACAGGACAGTCAGACAAGCCAAGATAAAATTTGCAGCAATTAAAGACAGCACAGAATTACACCACCACTATGTTTTAAAATTTCAACAGCCCAAAAACAATTATAAGTAAAGACAACACAGAAAGAAAGTATAGTGTCACTACAAGCCTACAATCTAAGTTTAAAAGAAAAATACCAATTACCAGTTACTCTAAAGCACTGAATTGAATATGTTTCCTTCCTTCACCTTCTGGCTTCTTCTGAGAAGATGAACCTCTGTTTGCTGCTTATGTGTTTTGTTATGCACTATTATGTGTTTTTTGATGAACATTTTGTTACAATTTTCCCATCCCCCCAGGTAGGCTGAAAAAGAATCTCTGACTTAGTCAATATCCGAATAAAAATAATAATAATAATAAGGAAATAAAATAATACTAGAGCTGTGCAGAATATACAGTTCTGCCTGCAGAATGCCCATGGAATGACCATTTCAATTACAAGGAATTATGTTGCATTTTCATGAAACTTCTGCAGAATTCAGCCAAATTTTGAATTTCAGTTATTTCATTATAATTTTAACAGTACATATCCTACTAAAACCAAATATGGACCAGAACTGGTACACAATGACTTACAAACGTGTACAAAATTTCAGATTCATAGGGTGAAAGGGAGTAGAGGTATGGGTGGCTAAACATTTAATCAAAAATACTTTTTCACTTATTTTGATATAATTTTAAAGTTTCTCATCCAAATTTCTCTGTCTGAATTTAGAGAAGCACCCAGCATGGGTTTACACACCAAGTTTTAAGTCTCAAGCTTCAATGGGAGCTGAATTATAGGTAGCCAAATATTTATTCCCAAAATGTCGCTTTCTGTAATTTTAGTATAATTTTAATAGCATTCATTGAAATGTTATAAAATGTGTCAGGTATACAAGTTATCACTACATTTGTATATGTACATAGTTTCAGATTTCTAGCTTCAAATGGGACTGAGTTTTAACCTGCCAAACTTGTTGCCACAATTTTAATTTCAGTTTTTTTCCCTCTAATTTTAAAACAACATCTCCAAATGTAACCAGAGTTGAAGCATTTAAACTACTATACCATATGGTAATTTTGAAAAAGTTCATATCTGCAGCTTTAAATGGGATTGAATTAAAAGTAGTCAAACTTTCACAACATTTAAAAATTACATTTTGCATGAAGGTAAACTACAAATTTAAGCCCCTGAAACCTTAAAACTAGAGAATGCAATACCATGAAATTTGGCCGATTCTTAGACATTACAAGGAGACTATGCATGCCAATTTGATTAATTGCTTGCTGCCAGAAACTGCAAAATAATAGGGCTATACATGGGCTGAATAGTATTTCCTGAATACCATGAATAGTAGGCTTGCCAAATATTAGGATGGACATTCTGAATATTCCACTATTTGGCCACTATTCAGGACTGACCATTCGGTGGGTTCGATTTCAAAATCTCACAGAGCTTTGTTGGTCAATCAGAGGCTGTTTTTGGAGATCACAGCCAGGAACACCATGTGATCTCCTCACTCTGAGTGTGTAGCATAGAGTTCCATATATAGAGAGACTAGAGTGTGGACTCCAATGGCTCAGTTGAAGCCATGCGGCCACCATATTAGAGGAGGACTGAGGTGCCGGCAGAACAGCAGGATAGCAGGAACCCTTCTTGAAACTTAACAAGAGCTACCAGCACACTGTTCTGACAACAATCTGCTGATTCAGTTGGGTAAGCAGCACCATTGACAGCAGGGAAATGATGAAGCGAGCACACATTGTGGTGACAAAAACAAGGTATGCTTGTCTGTCCTTTGCTTGTATAAGTAGTCATTACTCAATTGCTGTCAGAACTGCAACAGAGTTGATGCACAATGTGGGGTGGAAACGATGAGAAGGGACTCGGCAAGGTTAGAGGAATGATCAAATGTATGGCAGCTTAGATTTAATGCTAGGAAGTGTAAGGTAATGCACCTGGGAAACAAAAACTCAGGGGAAGAGTACACAATGGAGGGTGAGATACTAACAACAAAAATGGAAAGGGATCTGGGGGTAGTCATATCAGATGACTTAAAGGTGGGCAAGCAATGTGAGAGGGCAGTAATGAGGACTGGGGGATACTGGGATGCATAGGGAGAGGCATCACCAGTAGAAAACAGGAAGTTGTTATCCCTAAGTACAGACAGCTGGTGAGACCCCATCTGGAGTGCTGTGTGCAGTTCTGGAGACCCAATCTCCACAAGGACATAAACAAGATGGAAGCTGTCCAGAGGAGGGCAACTAAAATGGTGCAGGGTCTGCACCGGAAGACATATAAAGAGAGACTAAAGGAGCTTAATATGTATAGCCTAGAGGAAAGGATGGAGAGGGGGACATGATAGAAATGTTCAAGTACCTCAAGTGAATCAACAAAGTCCAAGAGGGTAGCATCTTTCAAAAAAAAGAGGTGTGCAAGATCAGGGGGGCACAATTTGAAGATGGGGGGCAGCTCAGAGATGATGTAAGGAAGTATTTTTTCACGGAGAGGGTTGTGGATGCATGGAACGGCCTTCCAGAGGAGGTTGTGGAGTCATAAACAGTGGTTGAATTCAAGCATGCATGGGACAGCCATAAGGCAATTCTAGGGGTTGGGGGTAGAAAGAAGTAAGCTGCTGGTTAACTAGGATCTGCAGCTTATCCATTAGATAGGGAAATGGGCAGACTGGGTGAGCCAAGCGGTCCTTTTCTGCTGTCAAATTCTATGTTTCTAGAACAGTGTGCTGGTGCTGCTATCTATCTACTGCAGTTATAGCACCATCATTTCTTGTAGTACCCCTTGAGACCTTTGTGAAGATATAGAGAATGTCACTTAACTCTAAATATTGATGGAGTTAAGATCTATTGAAGTTCCAGTGTTATCCTATGGGAATCATTATGTTTAATTACTTGTTTTTTTAATGGCCACAATTATTTAAGAGTGCAACTTATGTTATTCTTGTAGTACCCTTGAGTCCTTTATGAACCTATAGAGATTGTTAGTTAACTCCAAATATTGATGATGTTATGGCCTGTTGAAGTTCCAGTGTTATCCTATGGGGATCATTATGTTTTATTACTTCCTTTTTTCAATGGCTATAATTATTTAAGGGTGTAGCATATGTTATTCTTGTAGTACCCCTTGACAGCTTTGTGACCATATACTGTAGGCATTGTCACCTCTGTATCCTGCTCCTGAAGCACCAGCAGCACGAGACAGCCTCTGGCACCAGTGTACAAGCCAAAGTGCCATGACTCCTGCTCCTCCTCCTCCTCCTCCTGAAGCCATTTTAAGGAATTCTGTACCAATTCTTTAATAAGGCAACTTTCCCTGCTGAATACAGAATACTGAATACTGAATAACAAATATCTGGGGCCTGAATGCCGAATATTCAGATGAATATTCAGAAGAAGATATTTGCACAGTTCTACAAAATAACAGCTGTACTTGAAGTCAAATCTCATGGGTCTTTGTGAAAACTGTAGAATTTCATGAACAATTCCATAAAACTAGAATTTACTAATTTCACTCAGCCTTATCTGGAGGATTCTAATTAAAAGATAGGGGTATGAGAGGCAGGTAGTACAGGAGGCCACCAGGTTCAGGAGTTAGATGCACAGTTCCACCGAGAAATGGACAACTCAGCTGGGTAGCACAACAGTGGTAGACCCCCAGGTTGGAGCAAGGACGCACATAGTGTCAACAATTCTAACCTGAATGCAGGATATTTAAAGATCATATCCAGTAAATTTATAATCCAGGGAGCCTGATGTACAGTACATGCAAGTCTTGTACTTAGAAGTACTCAAAAAAACATAGTGGGGGAAGACAATGTCTGGGGAAGCAGGAAGGATGAATTCAGGCTATTCCAACAGGGTAGGTCAACAGGAAAATGGGTAGGTGACTCATGTTTTAAGGGAGTTTGTCACTGTAAAGAACAAAGAGGATATCAGTGGGATCAGTAGTTCTACTGAGTCAATCTGGCTATGCCAAAAGAGAAGGGAGGTGAACAGTCACCCAAAGAGGAACAGCAGGACTGCAAAAAGCTCAGCCCAGCTTATCAAATGAAGCAGTGATATGTGCATTGTTAATGTTAAATTTCACAAAAAAGAATTCTGGATGGTTTGTCTGTATGCTACTATAAATATGCGAGAACATTTTACCAATATTTTTTTCTAGTGCAAATTTAAAACTGCTAAGCCAATTTATTCATTTGTGTTAAACACTAGGATATACTAACTATGGATATGCATGTCAAATGTTAAGTCTATGCCTGCAAGAGCACAGAAATTACAAACATCCACATTTTTGAAAGTTTTCACAACATTTTGCAAATATCTACATAGTAAAGATTCAAACCCTGTAACTTACATATCTTTAATCCAATTATCTCCATATTTAGAACATTCTATAAACATTATACAAAGGTTATTCATGCTAATTTACACATGTCTAGCTCCAAAGGTGCCTGAGTTATATGCAGATGAAATGTTTCCATGAAATTTCCCACAAAAAATAAAATAACAGATTGTGAGCACATATAATTTTGAGACAATGCATCACATTGTCATGAAATCTGGCACAACATTAGAACCCTATCATCAAGGAATCATGCCAAATGTAAGATCTCTGACACAATAGATGGCTGATGTACTGTATATGCAGACAAATATTTTCATGAAATTTCGCACAAAAAAATAAAATGATAGAATTTGAGCACCTATACTTTTGAAACTGTTCATCTGATTGTCATGATATTTGGAAAGTTATTGGCCCTCCACACAGGGAGTACACATGCCAAATGTCAGAGCTCTAGCTTAAATGACAGCCGAGCTATGACTACACTACAACATTTTAAAAATTCTACAAAATTCTGTTGAAATTCCACAAAATTTCACTGGATTTTGTGAAAGTTCATTGAAATTTCATGAATTCAAAATTTTCCCATTCCACACAGCTCTACATACTACATTAAACATTTCAAAAGTGTTCCTGAAATGGGCCTGTTTCCAGGGCACCTTCACATAAGGTGCTTTATACAGAACAAGAGTGTCTCACACATAATGGAAGAGAATGCCACCATTGGCTGAATGTGCTCCCTTGGTCTGTAAATGTAATTGTATGTATTAGAGCTGCTGACCAGTGACTACCACCTGTGACATTTCTGCTTGCAGTGTACTACCAACTCAGACTGTCTAATTCCTTTTGTATCTGCCAGTACTGTACTATCTAAACTGCCACCTCCTGGGATATATCTGCCCATACTATAAGTTGGTAGGGCCTCTGTTCAGTGTCTCTTATGGTATAAGAGACTCCGAGGATGAGCTTTGGGCTAGTGTATCACAAAGAAAGGTGAGAGGTTTGGGCTGCCCAAAACTCAGAGAGTAGTCTCTTATACCATAACAGAACCCAGCAGAGGCCTTAATAAGTAAGCAACAAGACATGAGCTGGTTTTACCATATACAGGTCTCTAATGTATTTTTCTGCTATTAAATGACATGTTTCTTAGATCACAAACTGCACACATTGCTAGGTGTTTAGATTGACAAATTATCTGTTTAAGAAATGCCAGGCTACATGTGCTTTTGGTTTGCTTACCTCCATTTCATGGAGTCCTATGGGCTCTGTCCAGCAGGAATATGAGCTTTATAGAGCCTGGTATGAGGGAGCCTGAGAACAAGAAAGGTGGGACGTCCTGCCTGGGAGTTCCTTTCTTTGCTTTCTTTTTTTCTTATTTTGTGATTGTATAAAAGCTGATCTGTTTTAAAATGTTTTTCATGGTTTGTTTACTTTTTTGTGTGAAACAACCACACATACTGTATATAAAATTGTTGTAAACATTGAAATAAATTTAAGGTATGATTGACAGGTCATATGATCTCCAGTACAATAAAAGGGACTGGCTGAGCACAGTCTGGCAGACAAGAGCTGGACTGTGGAGGGACTAGTATTCTGAAAAAAGTGAAAACTGGCTGATGTAAGCAGGGAGTAGACAGTGCTGGAGCAGTCTCATAAAGACTGACCATGGTGGTGGTGCTAACCAAGGCTGGGAGTGTTTGGACCAGAGCTGGGTCACGCAGCTGGAGGGATGATTAGTGTACCTGAAGTATGGATTGCAGATGTGCAGGCACAGGTAGGGACCATCCACAGGTACTGGATGTGTCCCTTTAAGTTTATAGGCTGAGTTGGAGCTGACAGCCCTTTACGCCAAGGTTTCATATTTCTGTAACCCAAGATCATCCTGACTAGTCAACTGATAGAGTTCATTCAAAGGTTCCAGATTTGCACCGTTTGAACAGAGTATTTCATTTTCCAATGTGTGTAGGTCCTTATTTAATAAAGTGCACTGCAGTACAAGACATTGTAAAATAACTTTTCTTGCCTTCTGTGTCTTCACTTCAACCTGCCCACTCACAGGTCTCAACTTGTTTAATCTATAAGGAAGCAGGGCATTTTAAACCCATTTTAAGCATATTATACACCACTCAAGTTTGCAAGAATGAGATATAACTTCCAAGACATGTTTTTTATTTCAGATGTTGAATAAAGCACTTCTTCTCCCTCAGCTCTGAAGTTCCTGCATAAGAGATCACTGCACATAGGGTAAGAGGTATAGTGACTCTGTGCAAAGATTGCCTGAAATCACATAAGTGATTAATTATGTATCTCCAGCATTGCCCCTACCTGCAATTTACTCACGAGCTGTGTTATCCACACAGTAACTGCTTACATTATATATGGTACCTGATTGCATTCTACCTCTCATAGTGCACCTACCTGTGAATTACCTGCCAGCACTGAACCAGATGCCAGCACTGTACCACCTGCATTCCCCTCACTACCTGTGCCTGCCAACAGATTAGCAACCAGATTGCACTGCCTTGTCCTGTGACATTCCTGCAGTCCACACCCCAGTCAAGTTGGTAGGCCCATCCCAAATCTTTTTCCCAGCACCCACATCCAACCAACACAGACATTAGACCACTAGGAGAAAATACCTGCCTACCTCTGTCTGCTCTGCATCCCCTCAAGGTTAAGCAGCAAGTAACCATCAGTTTTAGGATTCAAAGCTATCTCTGGAGGTCAACGGCTCTGTGATCATCATTATGTTTAATTGCTTACTTTCCTCTGTAGTACTGTGTTCTCCATTCTTCTCACGCCTGGGTCCCAAGTAAGGTAATTTTGTATGTGCAGAATTTCTACCTGAGTCTCTGTGCTTTTAGTTCAGCACCCACTATGTGAAGTTACCTACCCACATCTGTCTACTCTCTATCCACCCATGTTACGCAGCAAATATATTGCAGCTTTCAGAATTTAAAGGAGTACTACGCCCTCATATCTTGTAAAAGTTATTTGTTTCCTTGTCAACAGACAACTATTTTCATGTAGCTGTTGGGGGGATATATATGTGTTTGCCTTAGTTTATTTTCACTGTTCATACCAGTCCCTGTAACTATCCTGGGGGGGCCACCATTTTCTGGTTGTTGAAATTCCATTGTGTCTGACAGCTGCATTAGCATATGAGAACATGATGAGTCAGCACCCTTTAGACTGCACAGTATGCCTGTCTACTTACTTAGAATTCAACGAAACAAGAGCAGCAAGGTGTGAAATAATATATTTAACTTCAATTAGCTTTGCAAACTGTCTTAGATATAATGCAGGTTTTTTCCCTTGAAACTGCAATCATTATGTGTTTCCAGAGAGTTTTTCAGATTATGTGTACCATCAACATAGAGGTGTTTGGTGTAAATAGGTGCTGTAGCATCATGTTCTCATATGCAAATGTAGCTCTTGGGAACAATGAGGTTTTGACAATCAGAAAATGGAGACCCCCAGGCTAGTTACAAGGGCTGGTATAAACAGTGAAAATAAACTAAAGCAAATACATATATCCCCAACAGCTACACAAAAAGAGTTATCCAATGACAAGGAAACAAGTAACATTTATAATATGTGAGGGTGTTGTACTCCTTTAAATCTGGCTTTCCAAGTTAACAGCTCTGTTCCCATCATTACTCAATTGCTTATATTCTTCTTCTGTGTTCCCCATTCGCCTCACCCCTGGTCACACAGTGAGGTAATTGAGAGTTGGGATTCCCCACCCAAGCCTCCATGCTTTTTTCACCACCCTAACCAGTAGGCTCTCCATATCCCTTCTACCATGCTCCCTCCCTATGCTAAGCAACAAGTTTGTGGCACATGTGGGATTCAAACCTTGGCCTCTAGGTACACAGCTCTGTTTTCCAGTCCCTTTGGCCAAACTAATTGCCTGCCAATATCTACATTCTTGTCCTTAACCTGCCCCTGGTCACACACAGTAGATAGAGCTTGATGGATTCAAACCTAGGTTTCAGGGATCAAGGTTCTGTATTTAACCATAACACCAAGCTACTGCACTTCTATTCTCCCCCCTGTCCCAATCACACAAATTGAGTAAGAGGCAGTTGAAAGATTTAAAACTGGGTCTCTGGGATCATAGATCTGCACTGTAACCACTAAGATAAAGTACCTGCTTCCTCCTACTCTACTCCATGGGTCACAAAGTGAGTAAATGCTAACACTTGGGATTCAAACCTGAGTCAGTGTTCACAGCTCTGTTGTCTAACTAACCAGTAGACCAAATAAGCACATACAAACACCCATAGCACACACATGTAAACAAACACAAATAGAGCAGTATAGTCTTGTAGCTGGAACACTTGCTTCTGAAATAATAGACCCAAGTTCATTTCCACTGCATCCACATACTCACTGTGACCCTGTGCAAATCACCTAATCTCTCAGTGCTTCAGTATAAACCAGCTGAAAAATGGGGTATAGCAGGAACCCACTGAAAACAAGATATTGCACCTTAGCTGGGCTATGATCAGTAATGATAAAGAAAAGAATACAAATCACAGAGATAAGCATGCTCACACCACTAAACACACACATAGTGCATGCATGTGTGCACACACACACACACACACACACACACACACACACACTATGTTGGATTTAAAAAAAAAACTGGTCTCAGGGTAGGGTAGGGTATAACATGGCAGACTGAATAAACCAGTGGTCTTTTTCTGTTGACATTGTCTATGTTTCTGTGTTTCCCAAATGGGCGTGCACACACAGATCCCAAATAGCACACAGAAAGACCCTGTAAAGACATGATGGGCACACAAACAAAGCTCCGAATGGACATACTACCCTGCTGGCACACACACACACACGCACACACACACACCCTGATGGACCCCAAAGAACACACCCAGTGACCATGATGAGCACATACAGTGATCCTGATATTACATACACTAATGAGCACACACTCAGATACCCCAATGTGCACATACAGAGACCCAGACCAGTAAACAGAGACCCTGAGAGACCCCAGTAGTTACACATACAAAACACCTGAATTGTAATTGCACACCCAAACACACATAGATCCCTAACCTGTCCCAGAACCATATGTGCACACTAACAGATCCTGATGTTTATGGATTTGTACCTATAATACATTAATATGCACACACAGTGACACACTGTATGCACACACAGCAGAAAGCAGCTCTGATTAAGAAGTGGCACTGCCCGTGTTGTCAGGTGGACAAGTGGGGGGAGAGAGATCAAGCATCAGTGTTGGCAGTAGAGAGAATGAGGTGAAGTGCTGCAGAGAGCAGTTTAGATTAAGAACTGGCCCTGTCTGTGTTGATGGGTGGAGAGGGATCAAGTACCAATGTTTGGATGGGGATAAATCAAATGCTGTGAAGTGTGGCTCAGATTAAGAACTAGCCTTGTCTATGTTGGTGGGTGGGGAGAGATCAAGTGCCAGTGTTGGGATGGGGGATAGATTAAGTGCTGTGAAGTGTGCCTCAGATTAAGAACTGCCACTGTCTATGGGTGGGTGGGTGGGGAGAACTCAAGCATCAGTGTTGGCAGGGGAGAGCGATGAAGTGCCGCAGGGAATGAATTACTGTAGGTTAAGAACTAGCACTTCCTGTGTTGCCAGATGGGCAGGGGAGAGAGATCAAACATCTCTGCTGGTGGGAGAGAGATGAAGTACTACAGAGAACAGCTCTGGCATACATAATTTAAAACAAGACACCCAGTGCACACCCTTCCCCAACCAATCTCCAAGATTGTCATAGAGGATAATGGCTGGGGATCGGGTGACAACCACGCTGTAATCACCTCGAGTGGTTGCTAGAGCAACATGGTAAACCTCTAGAGCGCAGTTCGAGAGGTTTACTGTAGCCCTAGCAACCACGAGAGGTGATAACAACGTGGTTGTCATCCAATCCCCAGCCATCATCTTTTATAGTGCATGGTCAAAAAAACACTCTTTGCATTCTATGTGTGAGAATTATGGAACTCTGGTGCATTCTTTTTTGTTTTGCCACTGTTTGGAAGTTCTGAAGTGTGGTTAACAACTTTTACAATTCTAAATAGCACATAACAAAGCTGTGTGTCTGCTGGTTATGGTGGTTAATAGGCACTTACCATACATTATAAATCTTTAAATTATTACAATGTCCTTTCTGCCTGAAATGACCACTCATTTATTTCATTCCAAATGGGAGTGGTGGTCTCCCACCCCTTCACATCAGAGCTCTGGTGTGAAAGAAATGACCTTCTCTAGGCTGAGGCCTTATTCTGAATGCAACTGCCAGGGTCTCTTGTTTTAACTTATGTATGCCATAACTGGTAGAACCCCAATAAAAAGAGTAATTTGAAGTTTGTGAAAGTGCATGGGTTGAGCAGTTAATTCCGGATTTCTTCATGTTTGGGAAATACATGGCTGTCGCCATTAGCTGGCTACCCACCAATCACAAGTACATTGGCAGGGGACTGCACCTTATTTGAAATGAGCCAATAAGGCAGTGTATCATATTTTTAAGGGGAGCAAACTGTGGCAGCTGCATGAAGAATAGGGCCTCAGCTGACCTTGTGGACGCATGTGGCTGAGTTTATTTTCACACAAAAAGCTCTGATGTGAAGGGCTGGGAGACCCCACTTCCTTTGGGATGAAATAAGTGAGTGGCCATTTCTGGCAGAAAGTATATTTTAATGATTTAATGATTTGCTAATTTCGGGGTGGGGGGCTGTGCAGTAGGTTTCTTGTTTTGGCTAAGTTAGTTATCTGGGCATTTTCTGTTGAGAAAAATAGCAAATGGTTTTATGTTTTTATTATTTTTTATATATATGTAACAAATACTGTTTGTTCTTTGCTTACGGTGGTGGAAGAAGTCCCAGCTGAGAGACACAACAAGTAAGACAGGGAACAAGGACACAGCTGACTGTTTCATCTCTTTCTGTACTCCTCTCTCATGTCTGCATGCCCTCATACAGTCTAAATATTTTAGAGGTTAATCATCAACCCTCTTGATTGTGGAAATCTACACTGATAGCATTACAGACTTTTAAATAACCAAATCTGAATATGTAACTTTTCTTGCAAAATAGTAATCGTACAGTACAAAAAGAAAACATGCCATTCCTACTTCAGTCAGTTCGTCTTATGCAAAAACGCATACATTCTTGTGTTTGATAGCTCTACACTGCATACTTGTAGCAACAGTTTTTTGTTAATGTTGTGTTGCTTTACTGCTTGTATTGCTAATATAATTTTATAAAACAAACTTATAACTTTTTGTTTTGAACATGGGCCTTCCAGTTCATTGCACCTAGGCAAAGTTTTGCAAACAAGTGTCTGTGACACAATTAGCAGCAACAGTTTACACAGGAATCGGCACACCTCCTTGTGTCAAAGGTTGTCAGAGATAAGGGGTATGATTTCTGGTGACCTTTGTTTCAACTGTTGAGCCAACCACAGGAAACAGGGGTCCTTGCTGAACATATCCAGCACTTCTCTCTTTAGGGAGCAAATGAGAACTCGGACACAATTAGAATTCTGGGCTCTAGGTGAGAGACACAGCTCAAAGCTTCAGTTCATAAATGGCTGCTCTGTCTAGCTGCTAGTCAGTTCTCCACCTCCACAGGACTATCCACTGAAGCATGGTGCTTTACATGAGATAATAGAAACCTAGCACCTACAGTCTCGCAAGACTTAATCTTGACGGGGCAACTGTCCCCTGAAGTCCTGGCAAGGGCTGGCTCAGGGTCTGCAAAAACTGGTACATGGCAGAAGAGCCATTGGATAAAAACTTGACCCAGATGTACCATACCCTAGGCTTCAGTCCTGACCCTCCCCAGCCACACTCACCTGCAGCAAACTTAACACCAGTCAGCTCAACATCATGCCTCCTTCACTCCCAATTCCATTTAGAAACACAGAATTTGTTACTAGAAAAGAACTGCTTGGTCAACTCATTGTGCCCAGATGGTCCCTGACTTGTGAGTCTCCATAGACCCTAACTGATCACTGGCGATCCTCCCTCCTCCCTGCCTATTTACTAAGATTTCCCTATGTCTATCCCATGCATGCTTGAGTCACCTTACTGTTTTCACACCCACCACTTTTGCTGGCAGTCTGCTCCAGGCATCCACCACTCTTTCAGTGAAGTAGTACTTCCTCACATCCATCTTAAACTTCTGCCCTTCCAGTTTCATCACATGCTCTCGGGTCCCAGTGCTTTTTCTCATGTGAAAGAGACTCCCCTCTTGTACCTTGTTCACCCCCATGAGGTACTTGTAGGTTTCTGTCACGTTCCCTTTCACTTTCCTCTCATCTAGAGTGTACATGTTGAGATCCCTCAGTCTTCGTAAGGCTTTTGATGCAATCTTTGCACCATTTTAGTTGTCCTTCTCTGTACTGCCTCTATCCTGTCTATGTCCTTTCTGAGGTGTGGTTTCAAGAATTGGACACAGTACTCTAGGTATGGTCTCACCAGTAAGTGATATCATGGTAACACCACCTCTCTCCTCCTGCTTGTGATACCTCTCTATGCATCTCAGCATTTCACTGGCCCTACACACTGCTTTGTCACACTGCCCTGCCACTTTTAGTTCATCAGATATGATAACTCCAGGGTCTCTTTCCCATGTAGTGAATGTCAGCCCCTCCCCCCCACCACCATTGTATACACAGCTCCTAGTGTTCTATGCCCTAAGGCCATGATTTTGCACTTTTTAACATTGAACACAGCTGCCATGCCCTTGGCCACTTCTTGAGTTTCCCAAGGTCCCTATACATTCTTTCCTCCCCCCTGTCATCTGCAAGAATGCATACCTTCCACTGTAGTTATTCCACAATGTTATTCACAAAGACATCAAAGCAGACCGGTCCCAGTACTGAGCCCTGGGGGAATTTTGCATGTTCTGTACCTCTAGACTTCCAGTCTAGACTCACATGTGCCACCAGGGATACATGCATTACTTCCATTACTTCCATTTGTTCATCCTACTAAATGAGTTTGAAAGTGTGATTACACAGTAGTACCCAAAACAGGCAGAAAGGACACAGTTCATGTTATGTGATTGTACACACTATTACTGTATCTCTCGTTCATGTTATTGTATCTCTCATAATCCAAATATTTCAGTGAGTCAGTATAAGGGATGGACAAACCTCTTGCAGTTGTAAGAGGTTTGAAAAGCTTGCTATTTTCTAAGGCACCCCTTTCCTTCCCTTTTTCCGTAGCCTCTGATCCTCACCTGCCAGACAACAGAACATGTAGCCTCACCAGTTTTGCTTGTACACAAGGAAGGCTGGTACAACAAAAAGTGGTGGTGGTGGTGGGGTGGAGATGCTCAGGCCCTCACCATGGGAGTTCAGATTCCTACTGGAGACCCAGGTATCGGCATTTCAGAGTACCCAACCTTCTCACTTTTTTCCTCCTCCACTGGACATGCACCATGATATAGTCTCTCCCCCCCCCCCATCTGCTTGGAGAAGAGCTACTCCTATACCAACATGTTCTGGAAGGGAGGCAGAGGGAAACTGGATGGCTTGTTAAAGAGAATGCCTAATCCCTTACGATATCAGGAATGCAGTAACCCATCCCAAGAATCCTCTTCTAATGCCCATGGCAATGTTCCACACAATATATTTGAGGGGTTTTGTTTACAGCACACACACACACCCCCCTCACACGCACACACAGAATTCATTCCTAGGATTGCAGGGGCTAACTCATATATGGGATGACCCTCCCTAACTAAAGCAGGCTCATCCACTGAGATCAGTCATACAGCCCTACAGGACTACTTGCCCTCCACACCCCTGCCCTCTTCCCATCCCTCGGTTGAAGACTGACAATCGTATTGATGCATATTGTAGTTTTTAGAATCTGTTAAAACTAAGTTTTTGGAAAGGTGTCTTGGCCATCCATTTATAGCTTTTATGTATCTGGCCCACCTTTTGTTTTATATCACTGTTTTGGGCCTGGACACTGCACAGGATAATCCCTGGTTCTATAATCTTGACCAACCTTCTCAGTTGTTGCTGGACATACCCCTCAGGCTGGTGGTCACTCATGCCTTTGGTAATCTTACTTACCGTGTAGACTATGGGACCCCCAGTCCAAATGGCCAATCCCACTAAGCAGCCTGGCCCATTCATGCTCCTATACATCCAATCTATATTTATTGAGATGTTGTTGGGTGCTTAGGCATTCAATCCCCTTTTTGGCACCATTGAGCTACCAGTTCTGCTTATGCATTTATTGTTTAAGCACCAGTTTATGGTTTATATATTTCTGTTGAATGTTATTGTGACAGTATGCTCTGCTATCTGGTATTTCCACTGTTGGCTGCTGAAGTACATGATCTATACCCTGGACAAGTCATTTAAAAGGCAAGTGTATTACCCCCAGACCTGTGTTCAGTGTATCTGTTCAGTTCTTCCTCCATTTGTCCTAACACCAGCCTCACCATATGATTGGCATTCAGTGAATAACCTGGAATGTCTGGGGATTAAACTGTCCTATAAAATGCAAGACAGTTATCTCATACTTAAAAAGTTAAAAGCTCAAGTGCCCTTCCTGCAAAAAATCAAGTTGGTGGAGGTGGAAGACAAAAAAACTATGTAGAGAATGGGTGGGAATAAAAGTGCATAGTGGTGCCACCACTGCCAGAGAGGTATCCATACTACGCACAAATCCTTGAAATAGCAGTTATTAAGGAAACTTTTGGACAACAAAGGTGGGTGGCTGCTTCTACCCATGTCTGCTCTGGATGACCCCCTGGTGCTCCGATCTAGCTATGATCTGAACACAGATGAACCTGCATTTTGATGCTCTGTAGCCCAGTTGGTCATTGACCTTACTGAGGAGGAGTCCTGCATTTACTAGGGAGGGGACATTACTCTAATGCTGGAACCTCCAGTGGCTCATTCCTACTCCTCGGTGGCAGAAGCCAATCAAAGGGCATCACAGGTGGTTCACTCCATGATGTCTTACTGGTTCCTTTCAGAGATCTGGCATACCCTATACCCCTTTGATAGCTACTATTCTTATATTTCAATAGTTCATGAATCTGCTTTCAGGCTTGATCTCTGACTGGGCTCCCCCCAGATCTGTCATGCTACCATATGGTTGTCCATCAAACTGATTGTCATTTCAGATCATGCTGATATCACCTGGTATCTTTGCTAATGGTCTGGTGCCCAGAAATACCTTGCTGTGAGACAAGACTTTCCTATCCTGGGTGTGAAAGAAAATCACAGAATGTTTTAGGACTAATGACACTGATGAAATATCTTCTGTAACCCTGTGGGAGGCCTACAAAGCCAACCTAAGTGGACACATGGGCTTTGCTGTGATACTGCCACACTAACCAATGATTTCTGCAAGGCACATTGTTGGTTCTCCACAAGCAAACTGTTGGTCAATGCTGCCAAAACAAAGGTCATGCTTTTCAGTTCCAAACTGAAACTCTCCACCCTTGCCCACAATGGCTGCCTTCTCACTGTTAAATCCCCAGATGGATCTTCCCTTGACACTGTTCCTGCCTTCAAGTATCTGTGGGTAATACTGGACCCATCCCTAAACTACACTAACCACATTGCCTCATTGATCAGGTGCATCAACCAGATGCTAGAGCTTTGCTATCGTGATGATCTACCACTACGCTGCTCACCTTGCTATGCCCATTACAAACTTCTTCTCTTGACTATGCATACCCAGTGTACTCCTCAACTCCCTTACCATCTTAACCCACCTGGATGCTACCTACAAGTGAATATGCTGCCTTGCCCTCCATGCTCCTCTCCTCACTCACCACTGTTCTCTTTACCAGTCCCTTAACTGGCTCCCTCCACAAGCACAATGCTTCTACCTGTTGGCCCGGACCATTGCGGATACCTTGCATAATCCCTTCTACTCTCCACTATCCCTTCTTATCTGGCCCAGAACCTACTGCTGTAATCTACGTCAGTCTTTCCCTCTTCAACTAGAATGCCCTAACATAACTATGAGAATGGGCCTAAGAGCCTACTCTGCAGCCAGACCATCACTATGGAATGACCTCCCCTCCACCCTATGTTCCCCCCACCCCCTCTAAATCAAAATCACCTATTAAAAAATCATTATCTGTCCTCCACAACCTGTATCTGCCCACAGGTGGCTAGTATGGCTACACCTCCCTTGCTGTCCACCCTTGCCCCTCCGCCCTTCCAGTGCTAAATCAAAGTCCCCTATTAAGAAAGCACTATCTGTCCTTCACAATCTGCATCTGCCCACAGGTGGCTAGCATGGCTACACCTCCTTGCTGCCCACCCCTCCCCCCTTCCAGTGCACCACCTCCTCTCCTGCCCTGAATACTATTGTTATTCCTATTGTTGAATTATGGAGAACCTTACCCCATTTACCTAAAATGTTATATACTGTACCTTGGTATGCTCAATTTCTGATGTACCTGGTACTGTTTACCTTATATTTTCTCTCTGTAAGATTGCCCCACACTGGTGTGTTCTGTATGATCCATGCTGTTCTCTTACTGTATTTCATGCTTGTTTGTGCCAGTTTCTGTCCCAGGCCATGCCTGAAGAAGGTCTTCAGATCAGTGCACCAACCGGTTACCAAATGAATAAATAAATATATGAGAGTTGCTGAGTTTGAAACACAGCTGAAGGAACTAGGAACTGTCTTCAAAACTGCTCCCACCTCCAGCTCCATAATTCCCTTATGGTAGATACAGCTGGAGTATGGATCCAGTTTAACTGACTGTTATCCCGTTCAGCAGAGCTACTGTAGCTCTTCTCCACTTAAAGCACAAATTCTGGGAGGGTGGAGAGAAACTGACCAGACTTCTGTCCTACAGTCTCTGAAAGCAACAGGTGGAACACCATATTGTGCTCTCTGAACATCTGTGGGACAGATGTCTAACTGTGCAGAAGGTATTATCACCACTTTGAAAACATTTGATGAGAACTTGCACTCCACAAACAGCCCTATTGATTCTGACCACCTTGAGACCTTTCTTTCTGGTCTTCCTAAACCTAGTCTCTGGGCATGTCGAAAGCAAATGTTAAATGCCTCTGTTAAGGAAACTGAGGTCCAACAAGTGATCCTTTCCCTTAATCTACAAACAGCCCCTGGGTCTGACAGATTCCTGGTGAATCTGTATAAGCACCTATCTCCCCAGCTCAGAACAGTCCTGTGCTGAGAATACCTTGAAGCTCACTTACTTGTTTATCTTCCACCGACTCTGAGGTGGAGATTATAGTCCTCCTGAGAAAGGTAAGGATCCATTGCTTCCAGTCTGCTATAGACCCATCTTGATCATCAGTGCAAATGATAAATCCTGACAAAGCCTTTTTAGCTACCAGAATGAAAACATCTTGCCAGATCTGATCCACCCCTCCCACATTAGCTTTGTTAAGGGCTGTCTAAGTTCCAACCACCTTCATTCCTTGCTGAATATCTTTTATGCTGTGAGCTCCATACTCCACTCCTACAGTGGCAATTGCCACTGATTTCAAAAGAGCTTTTGATTCAGTAGAGAGAGATGTCTAATGCATAGCTTGACCAAAATGGAATGTGGACCTCCATTTAGAACCCGGGGCCAGACGTTGTACTCCCTTCCTGTTGCTAAGATACTAACTAACAACATAGTCTCTGTTCCATTTTCTCTGCATTAAGGTACCAGGCAGGAAAGACCTATATTCCCTACATTATTCATGCTTGCCATCAAGACACCCACCATTGGCATTAGGGACATGCTGACCTTTATTTCATTATTTTATTTTATTTTATTTATTTATTGACTGAAATCGGAATTACAATCCTTTGAGTCAGAGGCTCATTTTCAAAGGCTCCACATCAAAGGAACATAGATTTACATATAATGCATAGTAACAATACATAGTTGATTGAAGTTACAGTTAATACAAGCAGAGAGGAGGAAAACATTATGTACATAAATGAACATTGCACAGACAGTTACTGCAGAGGATAAGATCTCATTATTTGTAGAGAGCAAGCACACATTTTAGTATGGCACAGTCAATAGTGATACATTGTAGCTGGACAGAAGTTCATTGAGGAGGGGGCTTGGAGCACTTGCAGGAGCAGGAGGAGAAGAGGTGGTCACGGAGCAGGGTTTTGCAGGATTCTCACTTTTATATGGTTTCTTCCCCTTCTCTGCCTGGCACATCCACCAGATATGTCACTTATTTTTTTTTTTTTAATTTTTTTACAAGAGTGACGCATCTTAAGCATAAACCAGCAAGAGTTGTGGGCATGCATTCCACCACCCATGAAACAGTTATCCACTATTTTAACTTTCCTGGCCTGCTCTCTCTTCTGACTTTGCAGAGCATGCATAGAAGTGATGGCAAACTGGCCTTCACTCCTCAGATCCTCAGCATTTTTAGCACCTGTCTCCATACTAGCTGCTATGTCAAATGCTCTTTGAAAATTCGTGTCTGCTACTCTGCAAACAAATGGAGCTGTATCCTGTCCTCTGCAACAGCACATACCAGATTATCCCTCAGCATGCTCTGTGAGGTGGCATAGTACAGTCACATAACTCATTGCCCTCTCTCCTGGCTGCCTAGCATGCCTGTAGAAGTTTCATAGTTTCATAGTTTTTAATACAAGTTCAGTAGGTTTTCAACCATGACAACTTGCCACCCTGTTATTTCTTACGGGTGAAAATCATATTTCTTATTCCTCATATAATTATCTAGGTTATTTTTAAATTCAGTAATATTATCACTTAGTATTATGTATCGGTGTAGTGTATTCCAATCAATTAACACTCTTTGGGAAAACCATTTTCCCCTTTTAGTTGTTATATTATTTTCCCCTATTAGTAGATATTCTTGAGATCTTATATGTTTTTCTTTTTTTTTTTTGTTAACTAAACCTATGGTTTCTTTAAGATATGGGTCATTATTTGCTCTGTATGCCAGACATAGGTCACTTCTGGTTCTTCGGTACTCCATACTGTGCATTCCAAGTTTTTGTAACCTTTCTCGATAACTAAGATTTTGCATGTTCTTAATCTTTCTTGTTGCTTTTCTCTGAACTTTTCCAATTATTATTGAACACTCTTAGTCTGAGGTACAGAACTGGGAGAAATACTCTGAGTGTGGACATACCAATCTTGTATACAGGGGAAGAATTATCTCAGGTACCTGCTCTTAATGTTTCCTAATATACATCCCAAGATTTTATGTGCTTGTTTCACTTTTGTCTTATATGAATCTCAAAGGATAAATTGTTGGTAATGGTGATTCCTAAGTCTTTTCATTTGTTGTAATTTGAAGTTGCTGATCATTTAATGTATAGGAAAACTGGATTGTTATGGCCCAAGTGCATAATCTTGCATTTACTTGCATTAAATTTCATATGGTTGTTTTAGCCCAGTCTTGAAGTAGATCAATGTTTTCTTGAAATGATTTTTGAGATTCAAGACCTGATACTATTAGCCAATTTTACAGTTGTCAGCACGGAGCTACCTCTTCAGCTGCTATATTGCTGTATAGTTTTTGACCGCCCCTCCAACCCCACCCCTCTCTCTAAGAAATGGGATATTGCTCTTCCTCTTTTCCTCTGGTAGACTGCCCTCAGCCCTTGGAGTTCTGAATATTAATGTTTAAAGATAGTCTTCTCTCTCTCCCCCTTTTTTCTAACATATACTCCTCTGAATTCCTCACCGCTCTCTCCACAGAGTTGAACACTGTGCCTCTCGGTGCTTTCACTAAACTCTTGAGATACCTAAACAGCTTCTGCACTTATATGGACAGCTACCAGACTGTATAGGCATTTTCCATACCAGAGCTCCTGGCTTTCTACAGTTCTTAGTGTGCTCCGGAACAGCTCTATTAAATCCATCCTTATTTACCATTCTCCACACCTATACTCAAGACTTCGTACTTTTTCTCATTCTGGAAATATGAAACCCAACACTCTTAGCTTCCTCCTTCTTCTCTTGGCCCTCTCCAGAATCGCCCTCACTCCTACACCTCCTTCTGCTTCTCCCACTCCCCCACCTACAGCATGGTGACTCTATGCCCTCCACCACTCCGTGCAAGACCATGCTTCCTCCCCTACTCCCATCACTCACTCCTGGTCTCACTCTCCCTTCCGTCCCTGCACCTCCCTCACTCAGATGCCTATGTATTGCACCCTGCCACTCAGCCTTAGCTCCTGACCCCCCAGTCACTAGCAGGAGCAGTCACTCATGACTGCCAATCACCTACTCTTGGTGTAAAGAGCACTAAGCTTCACTATATCATTATTGCTCTCCTGTTCTTATCTGCTGGTGATATAAACCCTAACCCAGGCCCAGTCCAATTAACTAGGGCTCCTCAATCCCCCCCAGTCGCTAGCTCATACCCACAGCAACCAGCTCTCCCCCATGGTCTAAAAATATTACACACAAATATATGCAGTCTCCTCCCCAAAATAGACTTGCTATAGGCCCTCGTGGTCACTTACACCCCAGACATAATTATACTATCAAAATCTTGGCTAAATAACAAGCTTTGTGACTCCTCTCTCACAATCCCTGGCTTTACAATATTGCGACAGGACCGTTGAAGTAGAGGTGGTGGAGTAGCAATTTATATCTAGTCTTCCATCCAGTTCACCTCTGTCTTCTCCAGCTCAGAACCAAAAGCTTACGAGGCCCTGCTTCTGCAAATCTCTCTCCTCCTTCTCAAACCTATATCTGTAGCAGGTGTCTACTGCCACCCTGGTATACAGCCCTAAAACAACTTCTGACCTCCTAACCATTCTAGCTTCCCAATCTTCAGCCGGTGAATTATATATCATGGGAGATTTTAACTTAAACTGGCTGTCATCCCCACCCAATAAAGTGCTTAACGTAATTCACGCTTTCAACCTTACTCAACTCAACCATGACCCAACTCGGCATAACTTCAAGTCGGGTAACCACTCCCTAATTGACTGGGCCCTCACTTCCCATCCTCACAGGATCATTAAATCTAGAACTCTAGCGCACGCCCTCAGTGACTACTGCATGACATTCTTGGTACGCAGAGTACATAAAATCAAAGCACCCCATAAAACATTACAAATCCGGTGGTACAAATCCCTGAATATTGCCCCCCTCCTGCATGACTTGGCACACACTAATTGGGCTCCCATATCTGAAGCTAGCACCCTAGACAAGGCAGCAGACTACTTCAGTGAGAAATTTCTCAAAGTCTGGAATCACCATGCCCCATACGGACGTGTTCGGGTCCTTGGGAACCACCTCCCTGGATCTCTCCTGAGCTCATAGCCTGCCAAAAGCCCATGACTTAGCCTGAAAGCTCCACAAAGGTAACAAAGCTTCCCAAAGACTATGAAGCTTACAGGGCCCTGAGAAATAAATGTAAGAAAGCCATCATTTGGCTAAGGCTGAGTACTTCAGCTCTACTTTTAACTCCAACATTAATAACCCCTCCAAATTTTGGAAAGTAATTCATTCTCTTTTTCTCTCCCCAGGCTCCTCCTCCTCCCAGTCCTCAAAATAAATAATACTATTATCTCTGACCACCCTAATGTAGCTACAGCATTCAACATATTTCACCTCCTGCACAACTGCCCTATGGAGCTCCACCCCAAGCAAGCCAGCTGTTACCTGACTCTACCAGCAGCCCACCCACTCAACCATACTCCTTCTCTTTCTCCAGTATCCTGCTACAAGATATACTGACTGCCCTAGAGGCCTTAAATCAGAGTAAAGGAGCTACCCTGATTGTCTCGATCCTAAGCTGCTTTACCTGTCTGCCACAGCCATTGCTCCCCTCTAACTCTCTAACCACCCTTCTCAACCTCTCTTTTCATGGCTAAATCCCCCCAAAATGGAAAGTTGCAATCGTCCTCCCACTTCCAAAGTGCGGCGATACCTCCTCCATTGGGAATTACTGCCCCATCTCACTCCTCCCAACACTAGCCAAACTTCAAGAACACCTACGCCTAGCCCAACTGTCTTCGTACCTCTCCGCCACAAACTTCTTCACCCAATACCAATCGGGTTTCCACAAACACCAGTCTACTATGACCTCGCTGCTTTGGGTCATGGATTCGATCCTGTCCAGCATGGATTTAGGTCATATTACATCTGCCATCTTTATTGATCTTGCCAAAGCGTTTGACATGGTTTCCCACGCCCTCCTACTCCACTCCCTGTCATCTGCTGGTCTGGCTGACCACGCACTAAAATGGTTTAGTGCATACTTAACTGGTCTCACCCAATCAGTAAAAATCTCTCATACCAAATTCCCCTCCACTCCCCATCTGTACGGGGGTCCCACAGGGGTCCATACTGGGTCCTATCCTTTTGCCATTTTTCTAAATGATCTGCCATCCACCTGCACCTTGTCTTCCATACACATGTATGCTGACACACGGTCCTTTATTCTATGGGGTCATCCCCTCAGTTGTTGCCTCCGCTCCAGCTGGATTTTAATAATGTCCAGACCTGGTTTCAGTCTTGTCAACTACTTCTAAATGCTAAAAGACAGTGTCCATGACTTTCAGCACTAGACAGCATCTGGCTAAACTCCCATCCCTGCCCTCTTATACTACCCTAGATGGGACAACTATTGATACCCCTACATCTTTCAGATATCTGGGCATCTGGCTGGATCAGCATCTCACCTTTTCAGACCATCTTGAAGCCTTAATGAAAAACTTTGCCCTAAACTTGGTGCCCTACATAGAAATCATGCCTGCCTCCGGCTCCTGGCTAGGCGAGAACTGGTCCAAATGATGATTCTCCCAATCATCGACTACTGTGATGTAGTCTATTGCTCTGCTCCCACCTCCTCCTTAGCCAGATTGGATACCCTCTTCAACTCATTCTGCCGTTTTGCCCCGGATGCACCTCTGTTAACCCATCATTGTCACCTTTACCGAGCCTTGGTTTTCCCATCTCCAGTTAACTGGCGTCTGCATCACAGTGCAAAATTTGTCTCCTCCTTTTGGCTGGGTACTCCCCCTCAATCTTACCTCCTGCCTCTCCCCTCCTCCCCCTCCCTCCCGCCTTCTCAGATCCCATGACCAGAGAACCCTGGCAGTGCCCCTGAGGTCCACCTCTATGGGCCAGTTTGCCTTCTCCTACCGTCTCCCAAACCTGTGGAACTCACTTCCATCTCAAATCCGTCTTTCCTCCTCAGCTGGCTCACTTACTATGGCACTCCATAACATAATTTCTGTTAATGTGCCTGCACCTAACCCCCATTCTCATGGCATTATACTTATACTTTACTGCCGCCTTTAGATTAGGTATTACCTATATGCAAGCCCTTATTATACCTACGCACTTAAAGTTTGTTCTGCTTATTTGCTGTTGCATTTGTAATCTGGAAGTATGCCTGAGCTCCTTCTGGAGCTCCTACTATCAAATCCCTGTTATACTGCAAACATCTTGCAAGTTCTAGCCACTAAATCTCCTTATGTCATGTGTGCTTGCTAGCCTTTGCATCATATAACCTTTGCACTCGCTATTCTCATGTTCTCTGCCCTCCTACACATAAAGTAAACTTGCCGAGACTCCTACCAATTGTTTGTACTCCATAAAGTCCTACCTTGTTTGCACATGCAGCTACTGCCCGCTTTTGGTCCTCATCTCCCTGTATGCAATCAGTGCTAGTTGAAACGTAAACTTTATGTAAACCAGGTGTTTACAGCTAAAATCTGTAACTGTCTACTATGTACCCAATCTGTCACCAAACTACTATATGTGCCTTGTTGTAAAATATATTACTATGTAACTCCTCTCCCCTCTCCCCCAGGTCGCACCGGGAGATGAACAACTTGTTGTTCAGTGTGCCTTACCCGGTGAAACTTTTCAATAAATAAATAAAAATACTTTCTCACCCAAGCTGATATCAGCAAGCAATAAGACACAATGGGATGTGCATTAGACAGTTCTAATGCATGGTTAGAGTGAAGTAAGGCACAAGGCCCCAGGACAAGTTCCTTCAGTCCCTGGCAGTGCATTAGAACTGACTAATGCACATCCTCAGAGTGTCTTATTGTGCTTATAAAAAAGTGTTGTGTATTTTACAAGCACATAAACTAAATTGTATTGTTTTAAATACTAAAACAGTTAATTATATGATGTATTTTGATATAAAATTGATCCTCTACCTGCATTAGGCTAATGTATTTTTTTTTTCAGGTTAGGACTTTTGTCCCTCTGTGGCCAGCACCCCTATACTTGTTCTTGGTTGTCATGGCTACATTGTCCCCCCTGCCCCCACACACATGCACACAGATAGATTTTAAAAGTATGTTCTGCACTACTACCAAATGTTTGAAAGCGATTCAACAACCGCAGCATTTTAAGCGTTTTTTTTGTAATTGGTTGGGTTGATGTGAGGTGCAACCTGTCATGCAAGCAGTCATGTTGAGAACAAATGTGAATATTGCAGCAGCCTCAGCACCAGGAGGGTATGTCAGAAAAGGAGTTGCTGGTGAGTGTTTAAGTTTAAAAGAACTCCAGATCATCACAGTGTGTGTGCATGACAGCCTGCTGATTTAACTGAAGGGCTGCAACTGAGGACTGCTGGGGGTGGTGGTTCTCAATCAAGTCAAGTGTGTTTCAGCCCAGGAGTTGAGCGGCAAGTGGGCAAGCAAGCAATGTGAAAAAGCGCAGCAATAATTTTGAAAATTCTACTAGCCCACAGATTTTACTATAGTCCGCATCCAGTTGACCAGCACTTATTTTAACCATGCATTAGACACTTCAAATGCACGACTAACAACAAATCAGTATGCAGGATTTTCTGTACCCATTTTATAACTCTGTAATAATTATTTTGCTTTGGGCTGCAATGGGTCTCCACTAATCTACAATTTATTTATAAGATTTGTCTCCTGGGCTGACTAGTGACATCAGTTATTTAAAAAGCAAATATGTTTTTCTCTCACAGACAGTAAAGCACATTACCTTTCTCTTGATTTCATCAGCAATGCCATTTGCAAGAAACTAGTGTCTCATCCTTTCTGTGTACTCTTGCCAGCTCTCACCAATCTTGTATTCTTCAATCTTCCGCTAACAAGCCAGAGTAAACAGTTACATCATTTTACCACTGAGTTAGAAGTAGCTGTCCAAAACAAGCATTAGAAGAAGCTCTCAGTTGCAGGCCAACTCCAGAACACCACAACATAAAGTTGTATTCTGAGGCGACTCTTTATCAAGTCTGCTTTACCCTTGTTGCCAAATATGTAATGTTTTAGATGAATGACAATAGTTTTAGTTTATAACTATGCATTAGCAAGACTTGGGAGGATCCCAAAACATCCTGCTGCTGCAAAGTACTGAAGGAGCAAACACATACAACACCAGGGAAATGAACTATCTATAGTGGCAAAATGCTTGCTGCCATCTTTAGATACAGTTTGGTGAAAACATTCAGCAACAGTGCTTAGTAATTACTGTACAATACATAACGCTTGGGTTGTCTATGGAGACTAAGTCCTGTACTGCACTGCATTTGGTCAGTAATATGAAGCTGTTGTACTGATACTTAATGTTTTTTGAATTATTCTATTTTTGGTACTGACTGACATTTTTCATCTGGCACATTAAACTTGTACCAGTTAAGCTGTGAATTGACTCTGGGGAATGTGAGCATCTCCACAGTCTGTGGAGTCATGTTAATTCTGTGTTCTGTATGGACAAAAGCAGTGGCACTGAAAGTTATTTCACAGTAAACACTAGTGGGTGGGCAGGATAAGTATTTGTAAGGAAGCTGTCAGAGCTTAGGCCAGATGTTTTTCTTGCTAGAAGAGTATGCAAAAGCATTGTCATTGTACTCGACAGATGATTCTGTGAGATACATGTCAACCGTGGCACTGATTGGGTGCTGTGACTTGACTATGTTATCAGATGGTCGCTGCCTAACTGCCAGGTCTGAAAGACTGTCTGACATGCTCTCACCCTGGTGTTAAGGGTCTGGCTACCTAACTGATGCATGCTCATATTATTTTCTTGGCTGTGGTTTCTGGCAAGGCTCAACAAAATGTATGTTAGGAAATTCTTCTATTAGCAACATTTAACACTCAATGTCATTCATTTTCTTTGGTAACTGATCTATTTTTAGTTGATCACGAAGGACTGTGATGAGGAGATCATTACAGTATATCATCAAATCACTCATTATCTAATGTGTCAATTTTGTTGCCTACAGGTACCACTGCTGTCTCGTCTGCATGTGACTCACCAAACATAGTCTTCAGTTGGGCCATTTTTAAGCACAGAATGCACATTTGTGGAATAATTTGGCTGAGGCTTGATCTTTTGATACACATTCCTTTGTAAAAGTTTCAAAGGGTCTCAATATTGTACAGACATAGCCTATGAGATTCCAGTAGACAGCATGTAGTGTCACTTCATCTGGTATCATATTGTACCAGTTGTAATCACTGACTGTCACAATATCCTCAAGAGTCTGCTCCAGCTTATAAGAAGTGAAGTTCCACCTGGTGGCAACATCCTCAATGAGATGGTGTTGGCAGAGGTAATGTATTGTCTGCAATTCATATAATAGGCCATCTGCCTTTGGCAAGTGACAGAAGTGGCCCACAACTTTATTAATAATGTTCACCACACCAGTATTGTTTATGCTCTTTGAGAAACTTTGTTACTAATACATTTAGGCAAATGGCAAAGCGTGAAATACATGAAACTGCTAATATTCTTGATCATATCTATCACATTGGCTGATACCACAGACCCCACCTCTAACTCATTCAGAGTAGCCACCTGACAAGACAATCGGTATCTCAACTCTTTCACCAGCTTACCTGCACTGTGCATCTTCTTAAAGCAGCAGACAGACAGACAGACAGGATGGTTTACTTTACACTTTTGATATCCTAGCTGCTGTCACTGCTGCTCACTACTGCTGCTGCTGACAAAGGGAACTACCCAGTGGGCAGTTACATTCATGTAATTAACTGTTTGGGCACTTGGCCACATGTCTGTGGTAAACTGGATTATATGTAGGGTTTCGGTTTTAACCGATATTCACCGATAAAACATCACCAATGTTTTTGTCAGGATTTCAGTTAAAACTGATAAGCACAGAATTAATTGATTACACACTTGGCTGGTTGTCCATTTGCCAGCCTGCTTTGAAGATCTTGGGTATGTGCTGCATGAGGATTCGAGTTGGCACCTCTATCATATGATAATCTTGCCGTGATCTCCACTGCATGAAGAACCCACCACCACAAGGATTCAACTGCTGCTTCTATCGGCTTGCTACCTGTCATCCCCCGGCCATTCTGATTATCCTGGACTACTTATCAGGACATGTTACTCTCTTGCAGCTGAACTGTATTCAACTGATTTTCGGACAATGCTGGTTTGCTTCAGGTACCCTTTTTTCACTGATTCATTAATCAGCTGGGACTTTTGGATACACTGCGTTCTGTCACAGACTTTTATGTCATAAACTCTTTCGAACCCCTGTTACCCCCTTTTTCTTGTTGTCTTTCATTTTTTTAGGTCTGTTATTTTTGGCTCAAATCAGGTTAAGCTTTTAGGGTAGCAGTGTGCTCTCCTTTTTATTACAGAATTTTATGGGGGGTTCTATGACTGTTAAGTGGATTTTCTTGTTCATGTAACTGATTCAACAGTACAGTTGGTACTTTATGTGGGTTATGGTTGATGCAACTTTCATACCTTACTGTAATTGCCTTTTTGTTTTCTTTTTTAGGACAAATGGATCATACCGTTTAGTGGGTCGGTGGGGTGAGTGGGAGTGAGACTCATGCTGCTGATCTTGGGGCTTCATGAGCCAAATTCAGGGTTGGGTTTTTGACACTGGGTCTAGACTACATTTTGTATGTTAGTCTTTTAGGGTTCATTCACAGAGGAGCAATGCATACACACAAAGGCAGTCCATGCTCAGGGTAAGGGCGCTTTAATTATTTATATAACTGCAACAACATTGTACACAGTGTTTAAATATATATATATATATATATATATATATATATAGCTGAATAAACACTGATAAATAATGGAAATGTGTAATGACTTATTTATTTACACTGGAAAACAGAATTTTAACACTTGAAAAACATGCAAGAAAAGGTGAAAAATAAATACCTTTTTTTAGAAAAATAAACCCCTAAAACCAGAAACCCTAATTATATGCAACCCTCAATCTGTGGGACACTCACTAACCATCAGCTTTACTGTGTCATACATTTGGGGGAAGGCCACAGTAGACAAATATCTGCAGTTTGGTAGATTGTACCTGGGCTCTGCATATGTTAAGAGATAATGGGAGTTCTCTCTCTCTACCAGAATGTATGGCAGAAGCTCTCACACAATCAGTTTTATAACATTCTTTGTCATTTCAGTGGCAAATGGATGGCTAGTAAAATTTGTCAGTTTTCTAAGCTCTTGTAATGTCAATTGCCTCATGTTTTCAGTTCTGGGTCTGTTAAGTGGTGACTGGTAAATATCATCAATGGCATCTGGATTACAGCTGCTATCCGAACTTCACCTTTTACCTGAAGGGAAGAAATTGGATAGAAACTGTCTAATGCCACATTGCCTTTGGTACCACTAAACTGCTCACCTTGCCTTATGCCCCTCTTTTTTGATCTTCTTCCTCTACTTCCTGGCTACCACGGTTAAGACTATGAATTCCTCTCTGAGGGAGGATTTTTTCCCCGACTCCCCTAAAGAGGCTATGGTGAAGCCCCTCCTGAAAAAGACTTGTTTAGAGCCAAACAATCTCACAGACTACAGGCTTATCTCTAACCTTCCCTTTTTATGGAAGGCTATTGAGAAAATGGTGGCACTGTGCTTGATGGATCACCTGGATAAATTTGAACTCTACAAGACTCTTCAGTCAGGCTTCTAGTCTCACCACAGTATGGAAACTCCTATGGTCTGGGTCATGAATGATCTGCTCCTAGCGAAGGACTGGAGAGAGGTAGCAGTTCTGGTTCTCCTTGATTTGTCATCTGCATTTGATACTATGGATCATGGGAGGGGTTGGTGGAGCATTTGAAGAGTTTCTGTGGTTTTCCCAGCCCAGTTTTAAACTGGTCCTGGTGTTTCCTGGAAAATCTTTGCTGAACTATGGTGTTGGACAATTCTAATTTTGTTCCCTCCCTGATTCTGTGCGACATCCCTTAAGGCTATATACACTGTGATATTTGCAATATACAAGCTTCCACGGGAGGTGTGATCCAAGATGTGGCTTGAGTTTCCACTGCTATAAAGATGACACTCAGCTTTACTTTTCATTTATTCGGAGGCAGAGTAAACATGGTGATGCCTGTTAGACAATTTTACCATGACCGACATTACAGCGACAATTGCGACAGGTCACTGTAATGTCGGCGCTGGACCTTGGCACTGCTTTCAGGAGGTCTTGCACCCTCTCCCCAAATCAACTCCAACTCGGAGTTGATTATTTACGTTAAGGGAGATGCAGGTGGCAGAGACTCCCGCATGGGGGGGGGTTGAAGGTGAGAACAAAATCTTCACAGAATGACTTTATGCCGACGGCAATTGTGGTCGGCATAAAGTCGTCTATGTAATGTCGTTCGACAAAGAATTTGTCAAACCGGTATCATGGATCAGGGTAAACTGATGCTTAAGGTTAAGAAAGCTATCTCGGAGGTCAGAGACTGGATGAGTACTAGCTGACTGAGACTCTACCACAACAAGGCCGTGTTACTTGTGGTTGGCCCAAACTGCCTGATGTCTGCAGAAAAGGAAAATCTTTATCTCCCAGATATTCATTGGTCAAAACTGCAGATTAAGCAGGAAGTTTATAATCTGGGAGTGATTTTGACAGCCAGTTGGCTTTTAACTTCTCAAATTTCTGCTGTCATTAGAAATGTTTTTTACCACTTAAAGAATGTAGCCAGATTGCATCCTTTCTTGACCAAGCAATCTGTGCACACTAGTGCAAGATTTCATTACCTCACAAATTGATTACTGCAATATACTGTACTTTGGCACTCACTAGACTTATTATTGTCCACTCAAGCTGCTTAAGAATTCAGCAGTCAGGATGTTAATGGGAACATCTGGATTGATCACATTACTCCTGCTTTGTAAGAGTTAACACTGACTGCTGATAAGATGGCATTCTGAGTTTCAAGAATGGCACTGTACATCCTGATGTAAGAAAGATGGAAAATCTGCCCCCAAAAAAATGAGTTCTTTTTGATGGTAGGGACATGCAGTAGTGCAGGAGAAGGTGAACACAGGTGGGGGTGCCCCATTATGGTGCACCACTTAAGGACTTTGGACCTTTGATTTACTTTGGGGTTGATAACCTTAATGACTCTTTTGATCTGCTTTTCTAAGAAAACTGTGGCTAAGTAAGACCTGACTTTTGGAGGGTGGAGGAATCCATGGTTTAAACTGGGCAGGAACCCACGTGAACTAGGGCTGTCTGAATACATTTTGGCCTGCATTATTATATTCAGGGCAAAATTTCAGGTATTTGACATTTATTATTTGTTTATTCATAGAGCCCCATGAAATTCTTTTTATGTTTTATCATTTTTTATTTTTATATTTCTGGAATTTCATGGTATTTCTTTTTATTCATTGAACATTTTTTTTTCTCTCTTTTTTCTTGCCGGGCACCCCTAACTCCGCCAATGGGCTCACCTGGCTCCCAATAACCTTGTCTCCTCATGTTGTGGCCAGATGGGACAGGTACCGGGGCCAGCTCATTTGTGTGGAGCCAGCAATATTTTGCAGTTTTAGCCCCAGAGCCAGGTGTGTGCAATGATGCAAGCAGAGGAGGAGCCCGCATGCTTCCATGCATGCTCTCCTCCATGCGTCTGCACTCAGCCCCCCCCCACTCATGCCCAGCGCCTTGCTTCCTAGCCTCTGCCAGGGGGCAACCAGGAACCAATGTTGTGCATCCTCCCTCCCTGGAGAAGGAGAGCAGTCCTTCAGACTCTTAATCCTTCCCCCTGCCAACACCTGGCAGCCCATGCTCATTCCCGAACACAGGTCGCTGGCGTGGTACGAGGTGTGTCATCCAGTGCCTCAACCCTCAGCAACACAGGGACAGCTTGGAAATTTTGTTTTATTTCTTGTTATCACATTTACATTAATAAAATACATTAAAATTACCTTATACATACTAGAAATCACATTTCTAGTATACTACATCTTATTAAGCAACATTATGCTATGACCTTGAAAGGTTTTGTGAATCAGACAATTCCACTGTCACTTCTTTATGGACCACTTCTATGGTAACAATGGAGCCTAAAGAACAACTGCAGCAAGCATTTATTTAGTTTTTAAAACAAATAAAAAAAAAAAAAATTTTTTTGACTTTTTTCAAGTGACACCAATAAAATTATACCAAATGGGTAATTCCACCTAGGCTTTATGTCATAAATGCGGACAAGTAGACTGCAATTTAAAACATATGCTATGGGACTATATTATTATCATTCCATTCTGGAGTGCCATTAAAAATTCTCATAGACTCATAGACACGTGACAGCAGAAAAGGACCTTCCTGGCCCATCAAGACTGCCCATTTCCCCCCTCTACTTGTCTCCCCTCTTGCAAGATTTCCCCCTTCCTCCCCCTGACAACCCCTTGTGTTTGTCCCAGACCTTGTTGAAACCCTCCACTGTACTGGCCCTCACCACCTCCTCCTGCAGTCCGTTCCAGGGCTCAACCACTATCTCCATGAAGTAATTCTTCCTAATGTTTCCTCTAAACTTTCCCCCCTCCACCTTCAGTCCATGCCCCCTAGTTCTTGTATCTGCCTTCCCTGAAAATAAGCTCTCCCTCACTTTATTGATCCCTTTCCCATACTTGAATGTTTCGATCATGTCCCCTCTCTCCCTTCTTGTCTCCAGAGGATACAAAACCAGCTCCTTCAACCTCTCCTCATATGTTTTCCCACTTAGCCCATGCACCATTTTAGTGCCCCTTCTCTGTACCCTTTCCATGCCATCTATGTCTTTTCTTAGATGGGGACTCCAGAACTGTACCCCATACTCCAGGTGTGGCCTCACCATAGAACTGTAGAGTGGCATCAGCACCTTCCCCTGACTGCTGGTTATCCCTTTCCCTATGCATGCTAGCATCATGTTAGCTTTGCTCAACGCTTTGCTGCACTGGGTCCTCAGCCTAAGGTCATCAGTGATTATAACTCCTAGATCTTTCTCCTGCCTGATTGTAGCCATTAACACCCCCCACCCCCATGTGTATGTGGTATTTGGATTCCTCTTCCCCAAGTGCATCACTGCACATTTTCAAGGGATTGAATTTCACCTGCCATGTTTCCCACCATTCTTCAGTAACCTTAGATCATTCTTCATTGCCTCCACCCACCCCCCGGGGTGTCTGCCCTGCTGCTGAGTTTTGTGTAGTCTATGAAAAGGCAGACATTCCCCTGAAGCCCCTCTGCTATATCACCATTGTAGATGTTAAACAGAATGGGTCCCAACACCCACCCCTGGGGGACCCCACTCATCACCCCTATCTCCCCAGAGTGCACCCCATTGACCACCACCCTTTGGCTTCTACTCATCAGCCAGCTCTCCACCCATCTTGTTATTTTCTGCCCCACCCCTAGACTCCACAATATATTAACCAGTTTTCTGTGGGGCACCATGTTGAAGGCCTTTCTGAAGTCCAGGTAGGCCACTTCCTTTGCCCCACCCTGATCAAGCACCCCTGTCACCTCAGCAAAGAATTTGATCTGATTAGTCTGACATGACCACACCCAGAGTGAAGCCATGCTGCTGAATGTCTTGCGCCCTCCTCTTCCAAATAGCTAACCAATCTTTGTTTCAATATTGCCTTCATTACTTTACCCACCACTGATGTGAGATTCACTGGGTGATAATTTCCCGTCTCCTCCCTGCTGCCACTTTTACGAAGTGGCACCATGTCTGCCTTCTTCCAGTCCTCTAGTATCCACCCTGAACCCCTCCAATGGATCCGTCAATACCCCCTTAATTCCCTGAGCACCCTAGGGTGTAGGCCATCTGGGCCTATGGCCTCGTCCACCCTCAACTTACCTAATTCCTTCCTTACCTCTTCCACCTTGATTGGGCTGGGATCCACCCCTCTCCCCTTTCCCTTCTCACTTAGCGCTGGTCCCCTTCCTTCCCCCTCTGTTGTGAAACCCAAGCTGAAGTGTAAATTCAGCACTTCAGCTTTCTTGAAATCCCCTTCCACCTGCAATTCCCGCTCCCCCTTAATCTTTACTATCCCCTGCCTTACCTTCCTCCTCTTGACTCTCTCCTGGGTTTGGAGGATCTTTTTACTCCAGAAGTGTGCTTAGCTGGGATTTACCCTAATGACCTTCCCAAGATACATAGAGTCCACATGATGTTAATTGCCATAGTTGCTCAGCTCGTCATATTGAGCCACTGGATGGATGTCATGGCTCCATATGTAAAGGAATGGAATCAAGAGATGCTTCTGGCTTTAATTGTAGCAAAACATATAGCTATTATATGGCACTGCCAGCATCACTACTTATCCAATGGGGAACCTTTATGTACCTTATTATCTCTTACATCTTGAAATTACCTCAGTTTTAACACCTGACACACCCAATGATAGTCTTTAGATCTTGCTTTCCCACATCTTTGCTTCACCATTTGTGTCTGCCCTTCTCCTGAGTCCTTGGTTATCTTTCAGTACTGGGAAAGGGCTTGGAGATTTGGGGTTGTGGAGGGTAGGGGGTTGAATTTGTGTTGGAGTTTCTGGGTAGCAGTTAGTTTGTTGTTAGTTTTTTTTTCCATTGTCTCACGATATACAGTTATTGACTTCATCTGTACTATCAGATGTTAACTGTTCCCTGTTATTGTTGTTTCTGTGCACTTGTTAATGCATTTGGAAATCAATTACGTGTATTGGATTATAAAAAAACCTTTTTCAAGTTTTTGTTTTCATTGTATTTCATGTTATACCTTCATTTTCTTTTTATTTCTTATTTAAGAAAAAAATACTGGGCTCTATTTATTCTTCCTGAAGGTGGGGTAAAAAAAGAAAAACTAAACTCATCCTCATCTGTGACCAGGGCTTATCTACTGGCCACCCTTTCACCCTCTGTCAATGTAGTCCCACCTGTCTCCCCCCTTCTTTGGTGTCCCAGAGAGTAAAAAATGTAATGCTTCCAAATTGCCAGCTCCAGCTCCTAGCACCATACCAAAAGCCTACAGTGTTTTATAAACTGCCCCTCCTCACCTTAGCCTGTCTCCCCCAATTTTTCAAACACTGATTTTCTTATTAGTGTCCCTCCTCTTGACCAAGATCTTTTTTTTTGTGTTATGTGTTTATCCTCCTTCTTGCCTCCTAGTTCAACACTCCTTCTGGCTGCTCATGCTACCTGTGACCCCCTCACCCTGTCCCTCCTCCCCTCACCTCAGATCACAGCTGACCCAAGGGTGGCCCAGCATATCCCTTTGCCTTGTGGGTCCCCCTCCTCCGAGGGGGAAGACGCTGGGAGGGAAGGGCACACAGCATACTAGGCATCAGTCCTTGAGTGCTACTGAGGTGGGTTCAGAGGCTACAGGACATCTCGGGCCAGTGGGAGTGGGCAGCCATCATCTGGTGAACCAGGAGGCTGCAATTTCCACTTTTTCTCCAGAGGCGTGGTGTACCACAAATGTCAAGGCATAGCTGGCGTTCACCATAGCCCCCCATGTATGTTGAGGCTCTGCTGCTGATCTCTCTGGCCTCCACCAGGGGTACCAGACAGCGAGCCTACATCCCCTCCTACCCCTGGAGTAGCGAGCAGTCATGGGACGCTCAAGCCTACTCCTCCCCAGCTGGCTGTCCAGTGACCTGAGTCCATTTCTGAACCCGGGTCACTGGCATCGCAAGCTGAAATCCAACCACTGTGCCGATGAGCCGGCTTAACCAAGATCTTTAATATCAGGGTGGACTAGTAGTAGTCAATCATAGATAGTCACTTGGCCCCACTCCCACAGTTCTCCACTACAAGCCCAATTGGTATGCTGTCTGTTGTATGTCATCCTGAATTATGTGAGCAAGCACACAATCACGATGGAGGGGATGGGAAGTAGAATCATTAGTGATTCTACACAGCTGGATAGGTTTCATACAATTACTAATGATGCTACTGCCCTCTCCCTCCCTTGTGATCATGTTCCTACTAACTCACTCCATTAAACAGTACTTACTATGGACAGCATTTGAAACAGGCTGGGTGAAGGTATGTTGCAGCAGTGAGACCAACTAACTAGCAAAAATCCATTGCTACTGCCACCCCCAATCAAGATTCAGGGTCAAGAAGGTGTCTGCTACAAGAAAGTAAGTGTTTGAAGAATGGGGGGAGTCGGGCTTGTATGGTAGTGCACTTTAAAAGATGCTGTCTGCTACTGGCATTGTGCCAGGAGCCAGCGATTTAGAAGCTTTGGAAGCTTTGCATTTTTCAGTCACTGGGGCACTAGGGTAGTGGGAGGTGGGTGGAGCAATGTTTTGGTGGTCCAATTTGACTTTTATTGCTCCCACTGAATGCCTAATACCAGGAATAGTAGGATATTTGTAAATTGTTACCTAATACTTGTGAAGCCCATTATTCGTGGTATTCAGGAAAACGTATTCATGTTGTGCACAGCCTTAGCAGGGACTCAGCCTTTCTATTTAAAAATTACATGAAATTTCCTACTGCTTTATCATCTTTTCCCTTTGAATAGTATGAGAGAATTTTACCTATTAGATATGACAGCTTCCCCTCCTACAAATCTAGAAAAGTGAGTTCCCCTCTCCTAACCATTTGCAATTTCATCAGTGGGGATATGAAAGAATATTGATGACTTCATCAACTTCTGATTCTCAGTAATCCATATGAAGGTCATCAGGAAGCAGTTGACAGCTCTCAATGGGGGGTGGTGGTGGTGAACGTGCTACATGTCAGTTTGTTTTGGTCAATGAACTGCAAGACAACATGCACCATACTATTAGCTCCAGCATCAATCAGCCCCCTGTACAAATAATTCTTGGACAATTCACCCCCCCCATAAAAATGTAATAAAATAAAATAAACTCTGGGGAGGTCAGTTTGGGAACGTATTGTGCAGAGAGCCAATGGACACCAGAGCTAATGTCCTGGTGTAAGTTGTCATGGAACACGTTGACTGTGACATATTGACGTGTGACCATGCAAAACTGTTGGAGGGCAGACTGCTGAAGGCAGCTGCTGATTCAATTGCTCACCCTCTAACTAAATGTTTAAATTGTAGCTTATGTACTGGAAACTTCATTAGTCTTTGGAAACTGGAGACTGGCCTACATTAATAATGATGGCAATAAAAGTTTGGTAAACAACTATAGACCCATTGCTCTGATACCATTAATTTCTAAGATCATGGAACAGATAAGCAGCTTTATTCGTATCTGACAAATTACAGCCTGCTATCGACTCAACATTCTGGCTTCAGACCCCTCCACTCCAGCACAACAACTTTGTTTGAGTTTATACCTGTATATACCATCTCACTAGGACTTGAAAACAAACAATACATGGGAGTGGTGGTTTTTAAGACTTGAGTAAAGCCTTTAACACTGTGGACCTTTTATTACTGACCAAAAACTTGGAGAATCTGGGAGTGAGTTCAGAAGCCTTACAATGGTTCATTCACATCATATCTTGAAGGGCATACTCATGTGGTCAGTGTAAACTGTGTCCACGAAACCATAATGAATGTTCAGAGAGGCATACTGCAGTAGGAACCCGTGATGTTTGTTATCTAGATGCACTGTGAATTTTAAATTTGCCCATGAATTGAGTAAATTTGGCTACTACATGCTACATGCTACATGTAGCACTTGAGAAATGTGCACTATGCAATTTGCTGCACTTGTAGTGATTTCACTACACAAATCAACACAATTTGCACTTTGTAGTGAATTTTTAATGTGAAGTGTGACAATTTGCATTGTAAAATTTTCCACAAGGTGCATAGTGCATGCATAGTGTAACAGTTTGTGTAGTATAATTTGCAACATTGCATGAATTTCACTCTGTGAATACATACAGTATGTTATATGCTATGCAAATTGCTTTTTGTTTACTTCACTTGCAGCAATTGCAATCTTTATAGATGGCCTGTTCAAAACAGCATCTTTGCCAGAAGTCAAAATGTATGCAGATGTAATGGTCCTGTTGATATTTACAAATCCAATTGAGGTTATAGAGTGAATTTTGGAGATTACAAGAATAGCTGACAACAAATATTTTGATTATAAACTCAAAAAAAAAAAATATACGGTATGATATTTACTATAGGTCAACAAGCACTGGAGGCTTTATAGTGGGATACCTACCATATTCTAAAGCACTAGATTGCTCTTGAATTGAACTTGTAACTATCTATAAACATTTGGGGGGATCTGGGTTGACCAGCACTTAAAATGTAAATATCACCTGGACCAGTTATGCACTAAAGCATGTCAAAAACACGTAGGATTAAAATGACAAAAACCTTGTTTGGATTCAAACACCAGGAAAGAAATTGGGCCAGATTCACAGAGCTTCCCAGAATGGCACAAGAGGCTTGCACAAAAGGAATGGTGCAACTTGTAGCTTTCACCAAAAGATGAGATGGGAGTGATTCACAAAAGCAGCCTACGTCAAACGCAGGCTGGGTGCACCAAAAGGGGTTTTCGCAAGCATTGCACCACAAATGGACTGTGGCATGGTGCTAGAGGGCTTGTGGCAGATGCAAGCTCCATATCACCTAAATTGGGATTCACTAAACTCTCCTGAGGCAGAAAATCTATGTACCATTAGACAAACCAGGGCTGGTACAGTACAAATCACAAGGGCTATGCAGAATATGAACTTCCACCAGCGGAATTTTGGTCAAATAGGCATTCCGGTGGTGGAATTTTCTGCATGAAAAACCTGGTGTTCTGGGGGAGTTCTGCCTGTATTTTAAGTATGGAAATATATTCCGAGGATGTCGGGCATTTTCCGCTGAACATATTTCCACAAGATTAAAATTCCATTTCCATAGAATCAAGTAGGTGAATGTAAATGAAATTTCATCCACTGATTCCTGCTAGACTGAAACATGTACATACACTGTGCAGTGTATCATAATGGTGTCCTGCTTGTTTTTGATTTAATGATAGCAGTGATCAGTTGACTACTGCTCCGCTGATGTTCTATTCCATGGAATACTATTCCTCCATGCACTGATGCTGTTTAAAATAGCCGCTGGAATGTTTTTCCATGGATATTCATTGTGTGTGTATATATATATATATATATATATATACACACATATTTATAAACACATCGGCAGATTTATAATTGTTTCTACGTAATGATATTCCGTGGATCCAGATGTGGAAATCAGTTCTGGTTTTCTCAGCAGTCTGAGCAGCTGAAAGAGTGAGACATTACACACTACATTACTAGTTCCTCGTGCCCAGAGGGTTTATCTATTTCCTAAGAGGCAGCAGCATATTACCAGGGCACTATCAGTACAGTCAGCCAAGGTACTTCGCCAGACATATGAGATAACAGGAGAGGGAGAAGCACATGAGGAAGTACCTAAAGCAGCAGCATCATCAGGGCAACTATCAGTACAGTCAGCTGAAGTTCATCAAGAGACATATGAGATGGAAGGAGTTGGAAAAGCACATGAGGACAGGCATAAAGCAGCAGCATATAAGGACCACTATTAGTACAGTCAGCTGAGGTTCATCACCAGACTTATGAGATGGCAGGAGTCGGAGAAGCAGATGAAGATGGGCATAAAGCAGCAGCAGCATGGCATCAGGGCCAATGTCAGTTCAGTCAGCTGAGGTTCATCACTAGATATATGAGACGGCTAAAGTGGGAGAGGCACATGTGGATTGGCCTAAAGCAGCATCAGCATATCAGGGCCACTACCAGTACAGTCAGCCAAGGTTCATCACCACACATATGAGATGGCAAGAGTGTTAGAGGCACATTAGAATGGGCCTAAAACAGCAGCAGCATAGCATCAGGGCCACTATCACTTCAGTCACCTAAGGTTCATCACCAGATATATGAGATGGCAGGAGCGGGAGAAGCACATGTGGACATGCCTAAAGTAGAGGCAGCATATCAGGGCCACTATCAATACAGTCAACCAAGGTTCATCACCAGACATGTGAGATAACAGGATTGGGAGAAGCACATGAGGATAAGCCTAAAGCAGCAGAATCATCGGGGCCACTATCAGTACAGTCAGCCAAGGTTCATCACCAGACACATGAGATGGCAGAAGTGGGAGAAGCACATGCAGTTGGGCCTAAAGCAGTAGCATCATATCAGGGCCACTGTCAGTACAGTCAGCCAAGGTTCATCACCAAGCATATTAGATGGCGGGATTGGGAGAAGCATATGAGGATGGGCCTAAAGCAGTGGCAGTATAGCATCAGAGCCACTTTCAATTCAGTCAGCTGAGGTTCGTCACTAGACATATGAGATGGTAGAAGTGGGAGAAGCAAATGAGGATGAGCCTAAAGCAGCAGCAGCATATCAGGGCCACTATCAGTTCAGTCAGCCAAGGTTCAAAACCAGACATATGAGATAGCAGGAGTGGGAGAAGCACATGAGGATAAGCCTAAAGCAGCAGCATCAATTGGGGCCACTGCCAGTGCAGTCTGCTGAGGTTCATCACTAGACATATGAGATGGCAGTATTGTGAGAAGCACAAGAGGACTGGCCTGAAGCAGCAGCAGCATATCAGGGCCACTATCAGTACAGTCAGCTGAGATTCATCACCAGATATATGAGATGGCAGGAGTGGGAGAAGCACTTGAGGAAGGTCCTTAAGCAGCAGCAGCATAGCATCAGGACCACTATCATTTCAGTCAGCTGAGGTTCGTCTCTAGAGATATGAGATGGAAGGAATGGGAGATGCACATGCAGACAGGCCAAAAGCAGCTGCAGCATATCAGGGCAACTATCAGTACAGTCTGCTTAGGGTTCATCACCAGACATATGAGATGGAAGTAGTGGGACAAGCACATGAGGGCAGGCCTAAAGCAGCAGCAGCAGCAGCATATCAGAGCCTCTATCAGTACATTCAGCCAAGGTTCATCACTAGACATATGAGATGGCAGGAGTGGGAGCAGCACATGAGGATGGGCCTAAAGCAGCAGCAGCATATCAGGGCCACTATCAATACAGTCAGTCAAGGTTCATCACCAGACATATGAGATAACAGGAGTGGGAGAAACACATGAGGATGTCCATAAAGAAGCAGCATCATCAGGCCCACTATCAGTACATTCAGCTGAGTTCATCACTGGAGATATGAGATGGAATGAGTGGGAGAAGTTCATCAGGACAAGCTTAAAGCAGAAGCAGCAGCATCAGGGCCACTATCAGTTCAGTCAGCTAAGGTTCATCACCAGACATATGAGACTGCAGGAGTGGGAGAAGCACATGAGGAAGAGCCTAAAGCAGTAGCAGTGTCTGCATCACTATCAGTTCAGTCAGCTTAGGTTTACAAGATATAGGAGGTGGCAGGAGTGTTAGAAGTACTTGCAGACAGGCCTAAAATAGCAGTAGTATGTCAGGGCCACTATCAGTACAGTCAGCCAAGGTTCATCACCAGACATATGAGATGGCAGAAGTGGGAGGAGCACATGAGGATGAGACTAAAGGAGCAGCAGAAGCATCAGGTCCACTATCAGTACAGTAAGCCAAGTTTCATTACCAGACATATGAGATGGTAGGAGTGGGAGAAGCACATGAGGACAAGCCTAAAGGAGCAGCAGCAGTATCAGGGACACTATCAGTTCAGTCAGCTTAGGTTTACTAGACATAGGAGGGGGCAGAAGTGGGAGAGATACATGTGGACAGGCTTAAAGCAGCAGCAGTATATCAGGGCCAATATCAGTACAGTCAGCCAAGGTTCGTCAGTAGACATATGAGATCGCAGGAGTGGGAGAAACACATCAGGATGAGCCTAAAGCAGTAGCACCAGCATCAGGGCCACTATCAGTGCAGTCAGCCAAGGTTCTTCACCAGACAAATGAGATAACAGAGTGGGAGAGGCACATGAGGATGTACCTAAAGCAGCAGCATCATCAGGGCCACTTTTGGTACAGTCAGCTGAGGTTCATCCATAGACATATGATATAGAAGGAGTGGGAGAAGCACATGAGGACAGGCATTAAGCAACAGCATATGAGGGCCACTATCTGTGCAGTGAGCTAAGGTTCATCACCAGACTTATGAGATGGCAGGAGTGGGAGAAGCACATGAAGATGGGCATAAAGCAGCAGCAGCATATAATCAGGGCCACTATCAGTTCAGTCAGCTGAGGTTCATCACTAGATATATGAGATGGAAGAAGTGGGAGAAGCACATGTGGATCAGCCTAAAGCAGCAACAGCATATCAGAGCCACTATCAGCACAGTCAGCCAAGGTTCATCACCAGACATATGAGATGGCAAGAGTGTTAGAAGCACATTAGGATGGGCCTAAAGCAGAAGAAGCACAGCATCAAGGCCACTATCACTGCAGTCAGCTGAGGTTCATCACTAGACATATGAGATGGCAGGAGTGGGAGAAGCATATCCTGCCATGCATTAAGCAGCAGCAGCATATCAGTGCCACCATCAGTACAGTTAACCAAGGTTTATCACCAGACATATGAGACAGCAGGATTGGGAGAAGCACATGAGGACTGGCCTAAAGCAGCAGCAGTATAGCATCAGGGCCTCTTTCAATTCAGTCAACTGAGGTTCGTCACAAGACATATGAGATGGCAGGAGTGGGAGAAACACATGAAGATGACCTAAAGCAGCAGCAGCATATAAGGGCCACTATCAGTTCAGTCAGCTTAGGTTTACCAGACATAGGAGATAGCAGAAGTGGGAGAAGTAGATGCAAATGGGCCTAATGCAGCAGCAGTACATCAGGGCCACTACCAGTACAGTCAGCCAAGGTTCCTCACAAGACACATGAGATGACAGGAGTGGGAGAAGCACATGAGAAGGAGCCTAAAGAAGCAGCAACAGCAGCGTCAGGGCCACTATCGGTGCAGCCAGCCAAGGTTCAACACCAGATATATGAGATAACAGGAGTGGGAGAAGCACATGAGGACGAGCCCATAGCAGCAGCATCATCGGGGCCACTGTCAGTACAATCAGCCAAGGTTCTTCACCAGACATATGAGATGGCAGGTGTGGGAAAAGCACATTAGGAAGAGTCTAAAACAGCAGCAGCAGCAGCATCAGGGTCACTATCAGAACAGTCAGCCAAGGTTTAACACCAGACATATGAGATAACAGGAGTGGGAGAAGCTCATGAGGATGAGCTCATAGCAGCAGCATCATTGGGGCCACTGTCAGTACAGTCAGCCAGGTTCTTCACCAAATGTATGAGATGGCAGGTGTGGGAGAAGCATGAGGAAGAGCCTAAAGCAGCAGCAGCAGCATCAGAGCCACTATCAGTGCAGTCAGCCAAGGTTTAACACCAGACATATGACATAACAGGAGTGGGAGAAGCACATGAGGATGAGCCCAAAGCAGCAGCATCATTGTGGCCACTGTCAGCATAGTTAGCCAAGATTCATCACCAGACGTACGAGATGGCAGGTGTTGTAGAAAGAGATGAGGACGAGCCTAAAGCAGTAGCAGCATTGGGACCACTATCAATTCAGCCAGCTGAGGTTTGTCACTTGACATATGAGATGGCAGGAGTGGGAGAATCACATGCGCATGGGCATAAAGTAGCAGCATTATATCGGGACCACTATCAGTACAGTCAGCCAAAGTTCATCATCAGACATATGAGACTGCAGGATTGGGAGAAGCACATGAGGACAGGCATAAAGTAGCAGTAGCATAGCATCTGGGCCACTATCATTTCAGTCAGCTGAGGTTCAACATTAGACATATGGGATGGCAGGAGTGGGAGAAGCACATGCGGATTGGTCTAAAGCAGCAGCAGCTTATCAGGGCCACTTTCAGTATAGTCAGCCGAGGTGCATCACCAGACATATGAGATGGCAGGATTGAGAGAAGCACATCTGGATGGGAGTACAGCAGCAGCAGCATAGCATCACAGCCACTATCAGTTCAGTCTGCTGAGGTCCATCACCAGACATATGATATGGCAGGAGCAGGAGAAGCACCTGCAGAAGTGCCTAAAGGAGTGGTAGCATATCAGGGTCACTATCAGTACAGTCAGCCAAGGTTCATCTCCAGACATGTGAGATAACAGGAGTGGGAGAAGCACATGAGGAAGAGCCCAAAGCAGCATCATCATCAGGGCCACTATCAGTACAGTCCGCTGAGATTCATCACTAGACATATGAGGTGGCAGGAGTGGGAGAAGCACATGAGGACGAGACTAAAGCAGCAGCATCATCACGGCCACTATCAGTACAGTCAGCTGAGGTTCATCACTAGACATATGGGATGGCAGGAGTGGGAGAAGCACATTAGGATGAGCCTAAAACAGCAGCAGCAGCAGCAACAGGGCTACTATCAGTTCAGTCAGCTAAGGTTCATAATCTGACATATGAGATGGGAGGAGGTGGAGCAGGACATGAGGATGGGCCTAAAGCAGCAGCATATCAGGGCCTCCAGCAGTACAGTCAGCCAAGGTTCATCATCAGATATATGAAATTACATGATTTGGAGAAGCACATGAGGAGAAGAGCTAAAGCAGGACAAGCATATCAGGGCAACTATCAGTACAGTCAGCGAAGGTTCGTCACCAGACATATGAGATGACGAGCCTGGGAGAAGGACATGAGGACCACCCAAAAACAGAAGCAGCATAGCAAATGGGCCACTATCACTTCAATCTTCTGAGGTTCGTCACTAGGCAGTATAGAGATGCCAGGATAGGGAGCAGCACATGCGGATGGGCCTAAAGCAGCAGCAGCATGAGGCCACTCTCACTTTAGTCAGCTTTGGTTTACCAGACATAGGAAGTGGCAGGGGGGAGAAGAACATGCAGACAGGGCTAAAGCAGCAGCATATCAGGGCCACTATGAATATAGTTAGCCAAGGTTCAACAGCAGACATATGAGACAACCAGAGTGAGAGAAGCAGATGAGGACAAGCCTAAAGGAGCAGCATCATCAGGGCCACTATCAGTACAGTCAGCCAATGTTCATCACCAGACATATGAGATGGCAGGAGTGGGAGAAGCACATGAGAACGAGACTAAAGCAGCAGCATCATCAGGGCCACTATCAGTATAGTCAGCTGAGGTTCATCACTAGACATATGGGATGACAGGAGTGGGAGAAGCACATTAGGATGAGCCTAAAACAGCAGCAGCAGCAGCAGCAACAGGGCTACTATCAGTTCAGTCAGCTAAGGTTCATCAACCAACATATGAGACGGGAGGAGGGGGAGCAGGACATGAGGACGAGCGTAAAGCAGCAGCATATCAGGGCCTCCAGCAGTACAGTCAGCCAAGGTTCATCACCAGATATATGAGATTATATGATTTTAGAAGCACATGAGGAGAAGAGCCTAAAGCAGAACAAGCATATCAGGGCAACTATCAGTACAGTCAGTGAAGGTTCATCACCAGACATATGAGATGACAGGCTTGGGAGAAGGACATGAGGACCCCAAAAGCAGAAGCAGCATAGCAAATGGGCCACTATCACTTCAATCTTCTGAGGTTCGTTACTAGACATATGAGATATCGGAGAGGGAGAAGCACATGCGGATGGGCCTAAAAGCAGCAGCAGCATATCAGGCCACTCTCACTTCAGTCAGCTTTGGTTTACTCAGACATAGAAGTGGCAGGAGTGGGAGAAGAATATGCCGACAGGGCTAAAGCAGCAGCATATCAGGGCCACTATGAGTATAGACAGCCAAGGTTCAACAGCAGACATAGTGAGATAACCAGAGTGGGAGAAGCAGATGAGGATGAGACTAAGGAGCAGCACCATCAGGGCCACTGTCAGCATAGTTAACCAAGATTCATCACCAGACATATGAAATGGCAGGTGTGGGAGAAGCAAATGATGATGAGCCTAAAGCAGCAGCAGCAGCATCAGGGCAACTATCAGTACAGTTAGACAAGGTTCAACACCAGACTTATGAGATAGCAGGAGTGGAGAAGATCATGAGGACAAGCCTAAAGCAGCGGATCAACTGGGGCTAGTATAGTGCAGTCTGCTGAGGTTCATCACCAGACATATGAGATGGCAGTGTTTGGAGAAGCACATGAGGATGGGCCAGAAGCAGCAGCAGCATATCAGGGACACTATCAGTTTGGTCAGCTGAGATTCGTTTCTAGGCATGTGAGATGGCAGGAGTGGGAGAAGCATATGAGGACGGGCCTAAAGCAGCAGCAGTATAGCATCAGGGCCACTTTCAATTCAGTTAGCTGACATACATCATTCGATGTAGGAGATGGCAGGAGTGGGAGAAGCACATGAGGAAGGGCGTAAAGCAGTGGCATACCAGGGCCACTATCAGTTTATTCAGCTTAGGTTTACCAGACATCGAAGGTGTCAGGACTGGGAGAAGCAGATGCAGATGGGCCTAAAGCAGCAGCAGCATATCAGGGCCACTGTCAGTACAGTCAGCCAAGATTCAACACCAGTTGTGCCTCTCCACAATTCATTCACCACTCTGGTGGAGCTTGGTTCCTCTATGGAGGCAACTGCAGTGGAGACCAAGGAGGATGCTGAGAACCTCCACAATGGAGACCCAAAGGAGGGTAGCATAGGACCCCACAGGGAAGGAAACAACTCCTGGTGGTGGACTCAATTGTTAGGGGGGCAGAACTGGGGTAGGGAAGGGAAAGGGAGGTGAGTGCCTGCAGGCGGCATTGGCATGGAGGGACAGAAACCAATCCTCAGGATCATGGAAGCAGCTGCAAGGGAGTGAGCTGGATGTCATTATCCACCTGGGACAAATGACCTGGCTGAGAATGGGATCAGAGCAGTGCAACAGGAGTTGTGGAGTTGGGAAGGGCCTAGACAAGTAGCACAATACAGTAACATTCTCAGAAGTGCTACCTGTCTATGGCATGGATGAGTTAGGTGACTATGCACCATGGATTCAATGACTGGTTGAAAAACTGGTGCATGACTCAGGGAATTGGCTTCATTGCGGACTTGGGTTCCACCTGGAGGGATGCAGGCCTATACAGGCATGATGGTCTGCATCTATCCAGGAGGGGAACCAGGATCCTAAGTGATAGGTATAAATGCTTCATCGGCAAGAATTTAAACTAGCCAACGGGGGAGGCACTGAAAAGGAGAAGGGAAATCCTAGCCCCCACCCAAAAAAAATGTCAGGGTAGTTAGTGAGGTAAACACCAAGACAGAGCAGTCAATAGGGAGAAGAGATGGGGTAAATGGAGAAAAAGACAAAGGCAGTAAGGACAGAGATGGGGCAAAAAGAAATAAAGCCATAAAAAAATGGAGGGTAATGAGTACCAATGCCTGTAGTCTAGATAAAAAGCTCCCCGAAATGATGACCTTGATGGAAGAGGGATGCCTGGATATCGTGGCAGTCACAGAAAGATGGTACACAGAGAACCATGACTGGGATGTCAATATACCAGGGTACACAATTAGGGTTGTCAGAACTAGTTCAGAAGATTGAATCCCTCTCGAATTCCCTGGTGTCGAGTTCTAATTCTTGAACTCGAACACTGAACGGTTCGCAAAAGGGTTCGAATCACCACGACGCCGAGACGATGGGGTCGAAAGAAGCGCCGAGCTGCGGGATCTGTGGGGTATAAGAGATGCGCCACGAGGAGGAGCGCCATTTGACTGAGGATCATCGCAGAGAGGCAGCAGCAGCAGGTAGCACCAGCAGCCCACTAAACTGTAGCAAAAGCAGTTAGCGCATCCGCTACTTTTGTCCAGCAGTCGTGGGCCACTTCTTCTCCTGTGAGACCATGAGAACAAGAAAAAAGCTAAAATGGGGGAACTGGGAGACGGAGTGGAGTACAGAACGGTTCAGGACAGAAGGAGGAATCGGACTCTGAGGGATTAATCAAGATTGGGGAGTGGGGAATAGGGAGATTGATGAGAGACCAATATCAGGAGGAGGACTGGAGGAGGACTCGGAGAGAAAAGAACCTTTGTGAAGTGTGATTATTTGAAACTGCAGCACACTGCACACTCAGCAGCTGCCAGCAACAAGCATACAAGGGGGGCAACAAAAAGGCAAATAAATCTGATAAATCTAAATAAGTCTGAACCCTAGTGTGTGTGTCACAGAGAGAAGCCCAGTGTGTGCCCCTTGACTGCACTGTACTGTACCCTACCCAGTGTGTGTTACAGAGAGAAGCCCAGTGGCCAGTTGTGTGGTGGCATTAACCTTACATGACAGAAATGTAGGGGGGCACAAAAAGGCAAATAAATCTTTCTGAAGTTTCTGAACCCTAGTGTGTGTGTGTGTGTCACAGAGAGAAGCCCATTGTGTGCATACTGTACCCTACCCAGTGTGTGTTACAGAGAGAAGCCCAGTGGCCAGTTGTGTGGTGGCATTAACCTTACATGACAGAAAGGTGAGGGGGCAAAAAAGGCAAATAAATCTTTCTGAACCTAGTGTGTGTGTGTGTGTCACAGAGAGAAGCCCATTGTGCATACTGTACCCTACCCAGTGTGTGTTACAGAGAGAAGCCCAGTGGCCAGTTGTGGTGGCATTAACCTTACATGACAGAAACAGGGGGCAAAAAGGCAAATAAATCTTTCTGAACCCTAGTGTGTGTGTGGCATTAACCTTACATGACAGAAATGTAGAAATATAATTCTCATTCCCTGGTTTTACGTGCGTGACTCCGTCTCTGTGGTCAGTCAGCCCATCACCCTGCTGTTGTGTGCCTTTGACTGCACTGTACCCTACCCAGTGTGTGTGTGTTACAGAGAGAAGCCCAGTGGCCAGTTGTGTGGTGGCATTAACCTTACATGACAGAAACGTAGAAATATAATTCTCATTCCCTGGTTTGCGATGTGACTCAGTCTCCTGTGGTCAGTCAGCCCATCACCCTGCTGCTGTGTGCCCTTTGACTGCACTGTACCCTACCCAGTGTGTGTGCTACGAGAGAAGCCCAGTGGCCAGTTGTGTGGTGGTATTAACTCACATGACAGAAACGAGGGGGCAAAAAGGCAAATAAATCTTTCTGAACCCTTAGTGTGTGTGTGTGGTATTAACCTTACATGACAGAAACGTAGAAATATAATTCTCATTCCTGGTTTGCGATGACTATTTCGTGGTCGGTCAGCCCAACACCCTGCTGCTGTGCCCTTTGACCGCACTGTACCCTACCTAGTGTGTGTATACTGAGTAGCCCAGTGCCAGTTGTGTGGCATTAACCTTACATGACAGAAACGTAAATATAATTCTCATTCCCTGTTGTGTATGTGACTGCCTCTCGTGGTCAGCCCATCACCCTGCTGCTGTGTGCCCTTGATTGCTATGTGTGCCTATGCCCAGCAGCCAATCATTCTGTAAGTCTTGAACCTGGGATCCTTTAGTTGCAAACTGTCATATTCTTACCATTACTTCAGTCCACGATACACAGTGTCACACAACCAAAATAAAATTTTGAGTTGTAGCCAGCGATTACAGATCACATTGCTTTGTTACACCAGAATTGTTTGGGTGGTGGTGTTCACTGCAGATACCGGACTGGTAGTACTGGTACTTACTGTCTGTTATGGCTGACACCAACATAGATGAAGTATTTATTTAGTGCTGGTGTTGGAGCAGGTGTTGGTGGTAGTGGTAATCCAGTGGTGCTAACAGAAATAACCAAATGTTTCACGTGATAAAAATTCAACAAATAGCAAAAGAGCAACAGTGAAGTGTGGTAAAGGGGACCTTTAAGAAAATCCTGTACAGCTGCTGGGGTCACACGGAGAGGCACCATAAGGTATGCCATTCATGCTGTTAAGATCCCAGTGACTAGCAGATAATGCAAGGACAGTGAGTCCTCTCTGACTCAGACAGTAGCCTTTGTCTCAGTCCCACACTGTTGTGTCTCGTGACAAATCATTACTTCCTCAACAAAGTGAAATGATCAAGTCTGCTGACAATGAATCAGGTAGTGCACTTGCAAATACATCCAGCATTGTTGGTAATGAAAAGGACATATCCATTGAATCCACCACTTCTGTGTTGGCCAGCAATGAAAACTCCATCAGAGTCTTCTGTCCACTCTTCTAGCACCAAGGAGCATGTCCCAGGTTCTGTTAGGACAGGTGAAAGACACAAACAGTCTTTAGCTATCTTCCTAGCACTCGAACAAAATCTGTCACATCTGAGGTGTGGAATGTCTTCTCAGTCAGTAAAACTGATCCATGCAGAGCAATTTGTTCCCTGTGTAAACAGAGTGTAAGCGTGGTAAAGTTGTGTCATGCCTTGGCACTACAGCTCTTAAACGCCATCTGAAAAGCATTCTGCTTGCTTGATCATCCAAAACCAAAACCCATGTCCTCCATCTTCCGGACCGCACGTGAGAAGGGTCCAGGATCAGGAATCTGAAATGGATACTGAATTGTCTGAACTTGATGGGCAGAACCACTGCCAGCCCTAGATCACTATTACCAAGGCCAGCACCATTAGTACCAGTTGCACATCCAGTGATGGCACTGGAATGTATAAGTCCTAGTCCACCATCTCAAGGCCCATCTGCCCATCAAGCACGGTATAATAAACCAGCAGGGACATGTTGCAAACAGCTAACACTGTCTCAGGCATTTGAAAGGAAGAATACCTTTACTAGAAATCATCCAAAGACCTCTTCATCTTAATCACCGAATTGGTGAACTGTTAGCCGGAGCCCTTCTCCCATACCTTTGCAGTAGACTTGAGGACTTTAGGGAGCTCATGACATTAGCAGAGCCCTGCTACAATGTTCCTCATCGAAGGTACTTTTCCTATGTTGAACACTAAACATTTATCAGGCTTTAAAAGCGACAGTGATGCTTGCACTTAAAACCGCAGAGGGTGGGGTTATTCATGCCACAACAGATATGTGGACCAGCACTCAAAACATAGATTACATGTCCCTTACCATTGGGTCACGTTTCTTGTGCTTCTTCAAAAACAAAGACACCTCAAAAGATGCATGCTGTTGCATATAAAGAAGTTTAAGAAGTCATACTGCTGCAAACATCTTGCAGGAACTAAATGACCTCCCTTGACGAATGGGTTTATTCTCACGGTCTAAAATGTGGCTTCATTGTAAGTGACAATGGAGCCAACATCTTAAAAGCAATACAGGATGGAGGATTTCTGCATGCTTCTTGCTTTGCACATTGCTTACACTTAATTGTCACGGGATTTCTCAGCAACAAAACACAAGTGGATGGTATGATTGCTGTTTGCAAAAAAATTGTGACTCACTTTTCACATTCAACCAAGGCTATACGGACATTGTCCGAACTGCAAAAAAAACACAAGCTGCCCCAGCAAAAGCTGATTCAAAATGTTTCCACTCGTTGGAACTCAACGCTTTATATGCTGCAGCCTCTTGGAGCAAAAGCAAGCTGTACATGAGTACTGCTCCAATTACATTATTGGAGATGGCATTATGCTGTCTCAGTTGCAGTGGAAATTAATGGAGACAGTGTGCTGTATCCTAGTCTTTGAGACAGCTACAAGGACATGTCTTCTGAAGGTGCATCTGTGAGTCAGGTTATCCCACTCATAATGCTCATTTCACATCATCTTAGTGTTCTAAATCTACAAATAGAAAAGACAGATCTGAAGCGCAGACAACATGTCGCCTATATCATGGGAATCTCGTAAAGAGAATGAGTAGCGCTTCAAAACCAATGACAAATTAGTTGCAATGACGAAATCAAGACACTACATCTTGCAACTCTCTTAGATCCCAGGTTCAAGGCTATACATCTTCCAAAAACAGATGATATAGAGCAGTACAAATGTATGTTGCTAGATGAGCTGCAGCACTCACAGGAGTCAAACACAGACACGCACAGTACCATCAGGTTGTCATCACCACAACATGCAGGTTCATCTTCACAAAGGGATACAGAACTGAAAAGTCACCAAACATTAACAGTAGTTGTTCCACAACTGCCACTTCTTCAGCCCTTAGTAGCAAGCTAAATTTGTGGCAAAACCTTTCCAAATTGCTGCCATACCAGCTGCTTCTGCTGATTCCTCTTCTGAGCGTCTCTGTCCAACATGGTAGATAGTTACCTGCATGCCCTTTGAATACTGGAGATCAAAAAGTCAATTTGGACAGAGCTGTATGATGAAGCCTGTAAATATCTTGGTTGTCCTGCAACAAGTGTCTCTTCAGAACGATGTTTAGTACAGCTGGCAATATTGTGACAGACACCAGAAATAGGTTGCTGCCAGAAAATGTACACACATTAACTTTTATTAAAGTTAATAAGTCAAGATTTTCGTATCCCTACAAGAGTATACAAACTGATCCTGAAGTGATTGATGTTGTGGATGTTGTTGGTGATGATGACAACTCAGATGGTGGTGGCTGGTAAAATATTGTGTGGACGGAGTCTCTTGCACCAAAAGGAAACTTTTACAGACTGTGATGACTTTGGTTGTCGCTCTCTCTTCTCGATCTACTACCTTGGACTATATACTCCCCAAAACTTTCACCATTTCATGGCAAACTGCTTTGTAGCTAGGGTCTAAACTAAAATCAACAAGTTTTATATACAGGCAATTTTAACATCAGGTGGAACAGGCCCAAACTTGGCATAAAGGGACACTGTCACGTCAATCCTTTCTGTATCATATTATTTATAGTTAAAGTGCAAACATATATTTTTGATTTACCTCTGTGACTTTGTGGTCATCAGCATGGGCTGGGACAGGAGACGGTCTATTTTTCAATTTTAAAGAGGACAAAACAATGAGTTCTAATTGGTAGCTGTTTATTATTTTTCAATTACAGAAATGTTAGCCATAAACGAAAAATGGATGCTAGTACATGGGTGAGGGTTGTGGGTTGGTTTAACATGGGTGTGGAGGCATGGGTGCTACTGCACAGATGAGGGTGGTGGAAGAAAAGTGGAATGGGTGATGGGTGAAAGGTGGGTGTTGTTTTAGTTCTTCATTTACAGATTCGTGATCAGTTGGGGATGGTGAGGAAAAATGATGACAGACCAACCTACTGTACACATAATATATATTCTTATTAAATACATTGCAAACTGCTGCCACCTAGCACAATTGTCCTGTCCCCTTTAAAAAAAGAATAAAGGAATCAGAAATAAAAGAAAATCTGCATCAGCAGTTTTCACAGAATGTGACGTATCATAGTGTTTTTGCTTTATAAGTAGTGATAATTTGATACATAATGGGGTTGACAGACGCTGTCCCTTAAACATCACATGCCAACTGCTGCAGCTACATAAATGTTCCTTAGTAAATTAGTATGTGGTGAGGAAACCACTGTTTTTATTTATGTGACTGAATACAGATTTTATTGAAGTATCAGCTGCAAAATGCATCATCTTAGAATTTTTGTATATATTACTTCAATTTGCCAACAAAATGTTGGTATATGTATGCATTACCTTAGAAAATTGTGATGCATTTTGCCAGCAACAATGACTGGCATATATTTTTATTAAGAAAAAGCATCATTTCCATAATATTGTGGGTTTTACATGATAGCATCATAGATATACAAAATAGTTAAACAGACAAAAGGACCTTTTGTCTGTTTAAACTGTTTTGTCCTGCATGAGCTTTCTGTACTGTGATGCTATCAGTTAAAACGCATAATACAGTATATTTTTGGAAGTGTTGGTGCTGTGTCTTTGTTCTTGGTGCTCAGCTTTTCACACAGGCACAACTTAGGATTGGAGCAGCCTTCTTGTGGTTTCTGCAAATATTTTTTTATTCCAATGTCTTGACTGAATATGTTATGACATAATATGTTTTGTAACAGTTCCACATGTTGCTGCTGTAGTACTTGGCTTGACTTTGTTATAAAAGCTTTCTTTAAACATAGCAACTTTGATTCACTCATTTAAAACAGAAAGCAGCAAATAGCTGAAATTAGGTAATATCAGTTATTTTTTTCCTAATTCATGACGATGAGTATATATAGCTGAGTACATAAATGGCTAATGTGCCTCTTTCTTTCACTAAGGAACTATGATGCAGCTGCAGCAGGAAAACTTTAACATATGGGTGGGTGGGTGGGTGGGTCTGTTACGTATTAAGTTGCTGACTTTAGCAAACAGAAGAAACTATAGATAAACCTAGTTGTATTCCTATCAATGTCACACAAGATAATTTCTCTCCCCCTTATTTTGAACAGTTTTTCCTTTACATGTATGTTATTACTATCTTTGTTACTGGCACACAATAAAAAAATAGGGTTCGAGTTCTAAAAAGTTCTAAAAAAGATTAGAACACTAGAACTTTTTCAAAAGTTCTAGACTAGAACTAGAACCCAGAACTTCAGAGGGTTCTGACAACCCTATACACAATCTACAGGAGGGACAGGGAGGGAAGAAGAAGAGGAGGAAAAGCTCGCTATGATAGGGAAGGGATCAAAGCAGCAGAACTAAAGGGTAAACAGGGAGAAGAGGAAGCACTGTGGGTCACCCTGGAGACTGGAAATGGCACCACAATCCACTCAGGAGTTGTATACAGAGCCCCATCTCAGGGGGAGGAAATGGAGAAGGAAATGATAGAAGGCATCCTTGGGATGGCAGAGAAAGGGGAGATATTGTGGATGGGGGACCTGAATGTGCCAGATGTTAACTGGAGCACCTTTTCTTGCAGCCACATCCAAGAACAGGGCCATTCTTGATGCCCTACAGGGGGCATGCCTCAGACAGCTAGTTTTGGAACCCACTCAGGAGGGAGCAATCTTAGACCTGGTAGTCTCAGATGGGGACAGAGAGAGGATCTCCAATCTTGAAGTGGGTAACCATATGGGAGCAAGTGACCACCAAACAGTGTGGTTCATGATAAACTTAGCTGTAGAGTCAATACACAAAAGTGAAGGTACTGGGCTTCAGGAGGGCTGATTTTATCAAATGTGAGAGTGTCTCAGAAAAGCACTAGCAAGCAGGCAAGAAGGTGGGTGGAGCAACAATGGAGAAACATCAAAACCATCATCACAGAGGCAACAAGCCTTTGTGTGCAGCAAATAAACAAATCAAAATGAAAGAAAAAATCACTATGGTTCCAAAAAGAAGTGGTGGGGAAGGTAAGGGAGAAAAAGATAGCATTCAGGAAGCATAAGGAAACACAAAAGGAGCAGGACAGAGAACTGTACCAGTTAAAGCAGAAGGAAGTGGGGAAGGCAGTCAGAATAGGAGGCAGTATAGCACAGTGGTTTATGGCTCTAAGCTGCAAATCTGGTGACATCCAGCAGACCAGTCCTGGGTTTGAATCCCACAACTTCCACTTGCATACTGTGTGACCCTGAGCAAGTCACTTAACTTCCCTGTGCTCTCAAGTCGCACCTGTGAAGAAGTTTTCAGCTAAGTGTGCTACTCCTGGTTAAACAAATAAAAAAAAAAAAAATTAGTAAAGGCCCAAACCGAGAAAAGGTAGCCAGCGTTAAGAAGGGGGATAAAACCTTTTATAGGTACATTGGGGAGCAAAGAAAGACTAAGGCAGGGATACTGAGGCTGAATAAAGAGGAAGGTGGTTGGGCAGAGAGCGACAGTGAAAAAGCAGGGATACTGAATGAATACTTCTGCTCAGTATTCACAATGGAAAAGCAGGGGGAGATACCTAATCCAGTCAATAGAAGCACTCTGGATAAGGGGGTTAATATTAGTCCTTTCATAGAAGAAAGGGTTCTGAAAGAACTCTTAAAACTGAAGGTGGATAAAGCAAAAGGCCTGATGGGAGTCACCTCAGAATTCTAAAAGAACTAAGGTAAGAACTAGTAACACCATTGACTGCACTTTTTAATAAATCATGGGAGGGTGGTGTGGTACTTGAGGACTGGAGGAGGGCAGATGTGATTCCCCTTAACAAAAGTGGAGCAAGACAGAGGCAGGAAACTACAGACCTGTCAGTTTGACCTCAGTGGTAAGGAAAATGATGGAATCACTTCTGAAGGAAAGAATTGTTGAGTACCTAGAGGCCAGTGGGGCACAGGATCCAAGGCAGCATGGATTCACAGCAGGAAGGTCATGTCAGACAAATATATTGATTTCTTTGACTGGGTGACCAAAGTAGTAGACCAGGGAGGGGCAGTGGATATGGCCTACCTAGACTTTAGCAAGGCATTTGACAAAGTCCTGCACAAAAGATTAATAAACAAATTAGCCAGCCTGGGAGTGGGTCCCAGGGTGGTAGCCTGGTGAAACACTGGTTGAACAACAGGACACAGTGGGTAATAGTAAATGGAATCCACAGTGAAGACAGGGGGTTAGTAGTAGGGTACCGAGGTTCAGTACTGGGGTCGGTCCTTTTAATGTCTTTATAAGTGACATTGCAGAGGGACTGGAAGGGAAAGATGTCCCTTTGCAGATGACACAAAGATCTGCAACAGGGTTGATATGCAAGGTGGGTGGAAAGAATGAAAAGGACTTGGCAAGTTTGGAGGAATGGTCAAATGTATGGCAGCTTAGATTCATGCAAAGAAGTGCAAAGTAATGCACCTGGGAAACAAAAACCCGGGGGAAGAGTACACAATGGGGGGTGAGATACTGATAACAACAAAAATGGAAAGGGACCTGGGGTAGTCATATCAGATGACCTAAAGGTGGGCCAGCAATGTGAGAAGGCAGTAAGGAGGGCTGGGGGATACTGGGATGCATAGGGAGAGGCATCACCAGTAGAAAACAGGAAGTTGTTGGCCCTCTGTACAGACAGTTGGTAAGACCACATCTGGAGTACTGTGTACAGTTTTGAGACCCTATCTCCGCAAAGACATAGACAGAGTGGAGGCTGTCCAGAGGAGGGCAATTCAAAATGGTGCAGGATCTGCACCAGAAGACATATGAAGAAAGCCTAAATGAGCTTAAGATGTATAGCCTTGAGGAAAGGAGGAAGGGGAGACATGATAGAAACTTTCAAATACCTCAAGGAATCAACAAAGTCCAAGAGGGTAGCATCTTTCAGAAAAGAGATGTGGAAGAACAAGGGGGAACAATTTGAAGAAAGAGGAAGGACAGCTCAGAGGTAATGTGAGGAAGTATTTCTCCACAGAGAGGGTTGTGGATGCATAGAATGGCCTTCCTGAGGAGGTCATAGAGTCAAAAACAGTGGGGGAATTTAAGAATGCATGGGACAGACATAACGCAGTTCCAGTGGGGGGGGGTAGGAGGAAGTAGGCTATTGGCTAACTAGGATCTACAGCTTAACCATTAGGTAGGGAAATGGGCAGACTAGAAGGGCCAAGCGGTCCTTATCTGCCATCAAATTCTATGTTTCTATGTTTCTATATGAGATAACTGGAGTGGGAGAAGCACATGAGGATGAGCCTTGATCAGCATCATCATCGGGGCCAGTTTCACCTAGAGTCAGCCAAGGTTCATCACCAGACGATGAGATGGCAGGAGTGGGAGAAGCAAATGATGTCAAGCCTAAAGCAACAGCAGCAGCATCACGGCCACTCTCAGTACAGTCAGCCAAGGTTCCATACTAGACATATGAGATAGCAGGAGTGGGAGAAGCACGTGAGGATGAGCCTAAAGCAGCAATATCATTTGGGGCCACTATCAGTGCAATCTGCTGAGGTTCATCACTAGATATATGAGATGGCAGTATTGGGAGAAGAACATGAGGACAGGCCTGAAGCGGAAGCAGCATATCAGGGCCACAATCAGTTCAGTCAGCTTAGGTTTACCAGACATCGGAGGTGGCAGGAGTGTTAGAAGTAGATGCGGGTGGGTATAAAGCAGCAGCTACATATCAGGGCCACTATCAGTGCAGTCAGCCAAAATTCATCACCAGACATGTGAGATGGCAGGAGTGGGAGAGGCACATAAGGATGAGCCTGAAGCAGCAGCAGCATATCAGGGCCATTATCAGTACAGTCAGCCAAAGTTCATCACGAGACATATGAGATAACTGTAGTGGGAGAAGCACACGGAAGTACCTAAAGCAGCAGCATCATCAGGGCCACTATTAGTACAGTTAGCTGAGGTTCATCAATAGATATATGAGCCTGAATTAGTGGGAGAAGCACATGAGGATGGGCATAAAGCAACAGCATGTGAGGTCCACTTTCAGCACAGTCAGCTAAGGTTCATCACCACACTTATGAGATGGCAGGAGTGTTAGAAGCACATGAAGATGGGCATAAAGCAGCAGCAGCATAACATCAGACCACTATCAGTTCAGTCAGCTGAACTTCATCACTAGATATATGAGATGTCAGAAGTGGTAGAAGCATGTGTGATTGGCCTAAAGCAGCATCAGCATATCAGAGCCAGTATCAGTACAGTCAGCCAAGGTTCATCACCAGACATATGAGATGGCAAGAGTGTTAGAAGCACATTAGGATGGGCCTAAAGCGAAGCAGCATAGCATCGGGCCACTATCACTTTAGTTAGCTGAGGTTCATCACTAGACATATGAGACTGCAGGAGGGAGAAGCATATCCTGCCAGGCATTAAGCAGCAGCAGCAGCATATCAGGGCCACTATCAGTATAGTCAGCCACAGTTTATCACCAGACATATGAGATGGCAGGATTGGGAGAAGCACATGAGGACCAGCCAAAAGCAGTAGCAGTATAGCATCAGGGCCACTTTCAATTCAGTCAACTGAGGTACGTCACTAGACATATGAGATGGCAGGAGTGGGAGAAGCACATGAGAATGGGCATAAAGCAGTAGCAGCATTTAAGGGCCACTATCAGTTCAGTCAGCTTAGGTTTGCCAGACACAGGAGGTGGCAGAAGTGGGAAGCAGATGCAAATGGGCCTACACAGCAGCAGTATATCAGGGCCACTATCAGTACAGTCAGCCAAGGTTCATCACAAGACACATGAGATAGCAGGAGTGGGAGAAGCACATGAGGAAGAGCCTAAAAGCAGAAGCTGCTGCATCAGGGCCACTATCAGTACAGTCAGCCAAGGTTCAACACCTGACATATGAGATAACAGGAGTGGGAGAAGCACATGCGACAATGCCCAAGCAGCAGCATTATCAGGGCCACTGTCATTTCAGTCAGCTGAGGTTCAACACTAGACATATGGGAATGGCAGGAGTGGGAGAAGCACATGCGGATTGGCCTAAACCAACAGCAGCTTATCAGTGCCACTTTCAGTACAGTCAGCCGAGGTGCTTCACCAGACATATGAGATGGCAGGATTGAGAGAAGCACATCTGGATGGAAGTAAAGCAGCAGCAGCATAGCATCACAGCCACTATCAGTTCAGTCTGCTGAGGTTCATCACCAGACATATATATGGCAGGAGCAGGAGAAGCACCTGCAGAAGTGCCTAAAGGAGCGGTAGCATATCAGGGTCACTATCAGTACAGTCAGCCATGGTTCATCTCCAGACATATGAGATAACAGGAGTGGGAGAAGCACATGAGGACAAGCCCAAAGCAGCAGCATCATCAGGGTCACTATCAGTACAGTCAGCTGAGATTCATCACTAGACATATGAGATGGCAGGAGTGAGAGAAGCACATGAGGACGAGACTAAAGCAGCAGCATCATTAGGGCCACTATCAGTACAGTCAGCTGAGGTTCATCACTAGACATATGAGATAACAGGAGTGGAGAAGCACATGAGGATGAGACTAAAACAGCAGCATCATCAGGGCCACTATCAGTACAGTCAGCTAAGGTTCATCACTAGACATATGGGATGACAGGAGGGGAGAAGCACATTAGGATGAGCCTAAAACAGCAGCAGCAGCAACAGGGCTACTATCATTTCAGTCAGCTAAGGTTCATAATCCAACATATGATACGGGAGGAGGGAGAGGACATGAAGACGGGCCTAAAGCAGCAGCATATCAGGGCCTCCAACAGTACAGTCAGCCAAGGTTCATCACCAGATATATGAGATTACATGATTTGGAGAAGCACATGACGAGAAGAGCCTAAAGCAGGACAAGCATATCAGGGCAACTATCAGTACAGTCAGCGAAGGTTCATCACCAGACATATGAGATGACAGGCTTGGGAGAAGGACATGAGGACCACCCAAAAGCAGAAGCAGCATAGCAAATGGGCCACTATCACTTCAATCTTCTGAGGTTCGTCACTAGACATATGAGATGCCAGGAGAGGGAGAAGCACATGCGGATGGGCCTAAAGCAGCAGCAGTATATCAGGGCCACTATCAGTACAGTCAGCCAAGATTCAACACCAGTTGTGTCTCTCCATAATTCATTCACCATTCTGGTGGAGCTTGGTTCCTCTATGGAGGCACCTGCAGTGGAGACCAAGGAGAATGCTGAGAACCTCCACAATGGAGACCCAAAGGAGGGTAGTATAGGACCCCACAGGGAAGGAAACAACTCCTGGTGGTGGACTTAATTGTTAGGGGGGGGTAGAACTGGGGTAGGGAAGGGAAAGGGAGGTAAGGTGCCTGCCTGGCGCTTTGGCATGGAGGGACAGGAAACGAATCCTCAGGTTCATGGAAGCAGCTGCAAGGCGGAGTGAGCTGGATGTCATTATCCAACTAGGGACAAATGACCTGGCTGAGAATGGGATCAGAGCAGTGCAACAGGAGTTTGTGGAGTTGGGGAGGGGCCTTAGACAAGTAGCACACACAGTAACATACTCAGAAGTGCTACCTGTCTATGGCATGGATGAGGCTAGGTGACTATGCACCATGGGATTCAATGACTGGTTGAAAAACTGGTGCATGACTCAGGGATTTGGCTTCATTGGGGACTTGGGTTCCACCTGGAGGAAAGCAGGCCTATACAGGCATGATGGTCTGCATCTATCCAGGAGGGGAACCAGGATTCTAAGTGATAGGTTTAAATGCTTCATTGGCAAGAATTTAAACTAGCCAACAGGGGAGGCACTGAAAAGGAGAAGTGAAATCCTAGCCTCCCAAAAAAAATATTAGGTAGTTAGAGGTAAACACCAAGATAGAGCAGTTAATAGGGAGAAGAGCAGGGTAAATGGAGAAAGACAAAAGCAGTAAGGACAGAGATGGGGCAAAAAGAAATAAAGCCATAAAAAATGGAGGGTAATGAGTACCAATGCCCGTAGTTCAGGTAAAAAGCCTCCCGAAATGATGACCTTGATGGAAGGGATGCCTGGATATCGGGCAGTCACAGAAACATGGTACACAGAGAACCATGACTGGGATGTCAATATACCAGGATACACAATCTACAGAAGGACAGGGAGGGAAGACGAAGAGGAGGAAAAGCTCTCTATGATAGGGAAGGGATCAAAGCAACAGAACTAAAGGGTAAACAGGGAGAAAAGGAAGCACTGTGGGTCACCCTGGAGACTGGAAATGGCACCACAATCCACTCAGGGTTGTATACAGACCCCCATCTCAGGGGGAGGAAATGGAGAAGGAAATGATAGAAAGCATCCTTGGGATGGCAGAGAAAGGGGATATATTGTGGATGGGGGACCTGAATGTGCCAAATGTTAACTGGAGCACATTTTCTTGCAACCACATCCAAGAGCAGAGCCATTCTCGATGCCCTACAGGGGGCATGCCTCAGATAGCTAGTTTTGGAACCCACTCAGGAGGGAGCAACTGTCACTACAGTCAGCCAGGATTCTTCACCAGACATATGAGATGGTAGGTGTGGGAGAAGCACATGAGGACGAGCCCAAAGCAGCAACAGCATCATCGGGCCACTATTAGTGCAGTCAGCCAAGGTTTAACACCAGACATATGAGATAACAGGAGTGGGAGAAGCACATGAAGATGAGCCCAAAGCAGCAGCATCATCGGGGCCACTGTCAGCATAGTTAACCAAGATTCATTGCCAGACATATGAAATGGCAGGTGTGGGAGAAGCAGATGAGGATGAGCCTAAAGCAGCAGCAGCAGCATCAGGGCCATTATCAGTACAGTCAGACAAGGTTCAACAACAGACATATGAGATAACAGTAGTGGGAGAAGCACATAGGACAAGCCTAAAGCAGCAGCATCAGTCGGGCGACTATCTGTGCAGTCAGCTGTGGTTTATCACTAGAAATATCAGATGGTGAAAGTGGGAGAAGCACACGAGGATGGGCCTGAAGCAGCAGCAGCATATCAGGGCCACTATCAGTATAGTCAGCTGAGATTCATCACCAGACATATGAGATGGCAGGAGTGGGAGAAGCACATGAGGAAGGGCCTTATGCAGCAGCATCATAGCATCAGGACCACTATCAGTTCAGTCAGTTTAGGTCTGTCACTTGACATATGAGATGGCAGAAGTGGAGAAGAACATGCAGATGGGCATAAAGTAGCAGCATCATATCAGGGCCACTATCAGGACAGTCAGCCAAAGTTCATCACCAGACATATGAGATTGCAGGATTGGGAGAAGCACATGAGGACAGACATAAAGTAGCAGTAGCATAGCATCTGGGCCAATATCAGTTCAATCAGCTGAGGTTCATCACTAGACATATGGGATGGCAGGAGCAAGAGAAGCACATGCGGATTGGCCTAACGCAGCAGCAGCATTTCAGGGCCACTTTCAGTACAGTCAGCCAAGGTTCATCACCAGACATATTAGATGGCAGGATTGAGAGAAGCACATCAGGATGGGCCTAAAGCAGCAGCAGCACAGCATCAGAGCCATTGTCAGTTCAGTCAGCTGAGGTTCATCACCAGACATATGAGATGGCAGGAGCGGGAGAAGCACATGCAGACATGCCTAAAGGAGTGGCAGTATATCAGGGCCTCTATCAGTACAGTCAGCCAAGGTTCACCACCAGAAATGTGAGATGACAGGAGTGGGAGAAGCAGATGAAGATGAGACTAAAGCAGCAGCATCATCAGGGCCACTATCAGTACAGTCAGTTGAGGTTAATCACTAGACATATAAGATGGCAGGAGTGGGTGAAGCAGATGAGGAAGAGCCTAAAGCAGCAGCAGCAGCAACAGGGCTACTATCAGTTCAGTCAGCCAAGGTTCATCACCAGACATATGAGATGGCATGAGTTGGAGAAGCACATGGGGAGGAGCCTAAAGCAGGAGCAGCATATCAGGGCCACTAACAGTACAGTCAGCCAAGGTTCATCACAAGACATGAGATGGCAGGATTGGGAGAAGCACATGAGGATCACCCTAAAGCAGAAGCAGCATAGCATATGGGCCACTATCACTTCAATCTGCTGAGGCTCGTCATTAGACATATGAGATGCCAGGAGAGAAGAAGCACATGCAGATGGGCCTAAAGCAGCAGCAGCATATCAGGGCCACTCTAACTTCAGTCAGCTTCAGTTTACCAATCATAGGGAGTGGCAGGAGTGGGGAGGAATACATGTGGACAGGACTAAAACAGCAACATATCACGGCCACTATCAGTACAGTCAGCCAAGGTTCATCACCAAACATATGAGATGGCAGGAGTGGGAGAAGCAAATGATGATGAGCCTAAAGCAGCAGCAGCTGCATCAGGACCACTATCAGTATAGTCAGCCAAGGTTCAACACCAGACATATTAGACAGCAGGAGTGGGAGAAGCACATGAGGATGAGCCTAAAGCAGCAGCATCAATTGTGTTCAGTCATTGCTTTGGGCCCCGAAGTGCCAAGTGGACTGTCTCAGGAGCTTAATGCCGCTGGGCCGGGCGTGCTGTAAGTTGCATCGAGCTGCACCGAACACTTTGTGTTTTCTTCCTGCTCATTTTTTAAGTTTTAGAGGGTTTTATATGGATATCTTGTTTATTTTAAGTATTTGATTTATGTTTAGTTAGTAGATAGTTAGTTAGGTGGTACTAAAGTGAGGTAGTGATTTTATTGAGCATTATTGGGATTTTGTATTGCCCTGTAGTATGTATCAGGGTTAATTAAATAGTTTTGTGTTGTCTAAAAGAAAGGCCTTTATTATCGGCTTTTTCTATGTAATCCTCCCGATGCTATACTTCATGAGTGGGTTTATGATTTTGCTGCCCGCTCTGTGACAGGCCCTAATGTGGAAAGTTAACTAACTGTGGGAATAAACTGAAAGGAGGTATTGCGGTGAAGTGGAGTGGTTACATGAGAGGAAACTTCTCTGGATGTGCTGAGGTCTGGATAGACGTCTGAAGACTGGAGTGACATCTGGGGTTATTGCCGGCATCTATTTTGCTGTATGAACCTAGGAGATGTTATTGGATCGAATGTGGTGGGATCTGTGAGTCTTGTAGTTGTTGCGGTAAGAGGACTTAACTCTGATCGGGGACCAGCCACTGGATCTGCCACGGTCCGGGAGTTCTGGGTTTACAGGCAGACGGAGAACTGACTGGCGGATTCCAATTCTCCTAGGCCCCGGGAGTGGGCAGACACCTTCCGTGGGCCGAAGTTATGGTGACAGAGTATATCTGGTGGCAGCCTCCATTAGTGGAGTTTCTTTGGGCCTCTGTTAACTTTGAAATGGACTTGGATCGGTAAATGAATGAAGAAGATATAGATTTATCCTAGGACTCAAATCTACAGACATGGTCAGACCTCGTTTTTTTATTTTATCATTTTGATGGTTTTATGTAATTCTCTCAGGCAGTGAGGTGCCTGGTGAACTGTGTAATTTCAGGCAGTGAAAGTGCCTGGTAAACATTCTTCAATAACTTGTTTGGATCTAATGCACTTACGTGAGAGGTAGTGCATTTGAACTATGTATGGCCCTTCTTTCATTTGAGAGGTGGTACATTTGAATTTTCCCTCCTTTAGTGGAATATAAACTTTCTGACTTGAATTGATACACTGGAAAATATTTTTGATGACTGGCCTTTCATCTTGTTAACTCAAATTACTATCTGTAATTGTATTATAAGTCTTTTGTATTAAAGGGTTAGAGAATTTGGTGGGGAGAGCGTGTAAGAGTTTTATTATGAGTATATGTGTTTATTGTTATTTAATTTAGTTGATTTTTGCTTTAAATCTCTGTCCTCTCTGTGAGAGAGAGAGTGGAGGGGTTACTATTAAAAACTATGAGAAGGGGTGGGCTTTTAAAGTGCTGAATTGATAAGGGTTAATTAAGTTTTTTAAATAATGGGGGAAGAAGTGTTGGTTGTGTGGGATCATAAATTGATACTGTGTTATTTGGTGTTTTTGAAATATGTGCTGGGGTATCAGAGATAGAGTCAGGCAGTACTCCCCCTCAAGACTAAAGGATCTCTGCCCCTTTATATATCCTTCTCTTTCTCCGGAAGTCTATAAGAGATGCTGAGTTTTTGCATCTTGAGATGGAGGAGTGTAAGGAGTCGAGGATCCTGGAACCTTGTGTGGGATGGGAAAGGAGTGAGCAGATAAGAGAAGTGAGGTCCAGGAGGCACCCTGGGACAAAATGGATGCAGGAGTGATGTTATCCTTGCCTTGTGCCCATACCCAAGGGTTCTGACTTTGTCAGGCAGGAAGTGGAGTCATCCTTGGACTCTTGTCCCTTTCGGACAGTGTTGTGCAATGCTAGGTCCATTAAGAATAAGACCGCAGTAGTGTCAGATCTTGTTGCTTCTGTTGACCTGGCTTGCATCACTGAGACCTGCCTGGATGAGAATGCGGGCCCTATTTTGGAGTCTGCGGTTCCAGCCGGGTTCTTGATGATTCACCGCTCGCGAGAGAACCTTAGGGGCAGGGGGGTTGCAGTCTGTTTTAGACAGGAACTGGATCTCAGGGAGGTGCCAGCTGGATGTATCAACTCCTTTGAGTGTATAGAGGGTGCAGGTGCAGCTAAAGGATCATTCTCATTTAACATCCACCAAGTGATGGGAGGGAGTTCCTGAGGGAGACTGCAGACTTCGTTGCTGAGATGGTGTTGGAGTCCCCCAGATGGTTGATTCCGGGGGACTTCAATGCCTGGGTTGATGATGAACTCTCGCCTTTTGGAAAAAGCTCCTCCAATTGATGGATTCATTGGGCCTGACACGGGTTGTTACCTCTGCAACTCATGGGGGGGGGCACTCATTGGACTTGATATTTCATCTGGGGATGGAGATATCTGATGTGGAGGTGGAGCCAATCGGTTGGTCTGACCATCATGCCCTGAGATTCAGTTTCACAGCCCCCCAAAAGAGGCCTGCCCCTAAGGATTGGGTACAGTTCTGTCCTTTGAGAGGAGTTACCTCAGAAGGCCTAATGACAGAGCTGGACTTCTCAGGAGTGCCAATGGATAGCACTGACTCAGGGCCTCTGGTGTTGGCCTATAATAGGGCTGTTGTGGGGGCCTTGGATGTCATTGCTCCAACTCAAGTTCATCCCCTTTACTCTTTGTCTGGGGGCTCCCTGGTTTACCAGTGAGAGCCATGAGTTGAAGAAACAGGGGCGAAGATTGGAAAGATGCTGGCGGAAAACTCACCTGGAGGTGGATAATCCTAGGTTGGTGGATCATTACAAAATCTACCAATCAGTAATTTCCTGTAAGAAGGCAGAGTTCCTGTCCAGGGAAATTGCTGCAGTGAGGAATAGACCGGCCCAGCTCTTCCGGACTGTAGACAGACTGTGCAATCCAGCCTGTCTCCATGCCAGTCGAGCTTTGTCACAGTTACAGTGTGAGGAGTTTGCATAATTCTTCGCTAATAAGGTGTCCACCATCAGGGGATGAGATCAACCAGCACCTTCCCATTGGGCCTTGCAAGGATCAATTGGGTAGTACTAATACCCAATTGACTTGGTTCACCTTTAGCCAACCAGTAGTCATGGATATAGTGAGGATTGTCTAGACCCTGCGACCTACTACTGTAGTCTTGATCTGGGCCCTACCCACCTACTAGTGGGGTGTGTAGAGATTATTGGCCTGATCCTTACTGGGATAGTGGCAGTTTCATTGTAGAGAGGGATCTTTCCAGATCCCTTAAAGGAGGCAGTAGTTCGCCCCCTTTTGAAAAAGCCCTCCCTTGATCCTGACTGCCCAGGAAACTGCAGGCCGGTGTCAAACCTACCTTTTGTAGGGAAAGTTATCGAGAAGGTGGTCGCTCTGCAGCTGGAGGATCATTTGACCAGCCATAGTATCTATGACCCTCTCCAGTCTGGCTTCAGGAAATGGCATAGCACTGAGACAGCTCTTGTGCAGGTATTAAATGATCTCCTGATGGTGAGAGGTGGAGAGCTAGGTTCATCTTAGTTCTCCTTGATCTCTCAGTGGCATTTGACACCGTGGACCATGGGGTGATGCTCGAGCACCTGTGGTTTTTCTGTGGACTGAGGGGGGTGGTCCACAGTTGGTTTCGATCTTTCCTCGAGGGCAGGTCTCAGAGAGTGGTGTCTGGAATTCATTCTTCGGCCCCTTATGACCTGTCCTGTGGGGTTCCGCAGAGTTCAGTGCTGTCCCCCATGTTATTTGCAGTGTACATGCTTCAATTAGGGGACATTATAAGAAGATATGGGCTGAGTTTTCATCGCTATGCAGATGACTCTCAGCTCTATATGTCTTTTATGCCCGAACAGGAGTCTGATTCAATCACAGTGTTTAACAACTGCCTGCTGGAGACACAGAACTGGATGAGTACTAGTTGGCTTAGGTTGAACGCAAGTAAAACAGAGGTATTGGTGGTGGACCCTGGGGTTAAGATGTTAGGGTCATGGGCAGGGAAACCCTCAGGTTTATATCTGGGGGAGACCCCGCTTAAGGCCTCAGGCCAGGTGCGTAACCTAGGCTTTATATTTGATGAAGGCCTGACCCTGAGGGCGCAGGTGTCAGCTGCAGTCAAATCTTCCTTTTTCCATCTAAGGAACATAGCCCAGGTGAAGCACCTGGTTGCACCCTAAGATCTTCCTACCCTGGTCCATGCCTTAGTTACTAGTTGTTTCGACTATTGCAATGCCCTCTATCTAGGGCTACTAGGGGTGTATATCCGCCGCTTGCAGCTAGTGCAGAATGCGATGGCCAGGTTGTTGACTGGAATCTCTAGATCCAGCCATATAACACCTGTGCTGTGGAAACTGCACTGGCTGCCTATACAGTGGTGGATCATCTTCAAGGTCACATTGCTGACCTATAAGGCACTACACAAGTTGGGACCTCATATCTGAAAGAACACCTGGTCCCTTACTGCCCTTCCTGCTTCTCCGAGCCTCTGATGAGGGATTGCTAGAGATTCCCAGGGTGATTTTGAAAACATCTGGTGGAAGATCTTTGCCTTTATGACATCTACCTGTGGAATACTTACCTCTTCAGATAGCAGATAGCTTGACTGTAGAAGGATTTAAAAATCCCTGAAAACCTTCTTGTTTAAGCAAGCTTTTTCAGAAACTTAATGTATATTTTATATGTTTGGGTTATTTATAATATGGATTTTAAATTTATCTGATTTTGTATGGATTATTGTAAGGGTGCCCTGAGCTTAGGAAGGTGCCATATAAATAAAAGTTACATTACATTACATCACTAGACATATGAAATGGCAGTACTGGGAGAAGGAGTTGAGGATGGGCCAGAAGCAGCAGTAGCATATCAGGGACACTATCAGTACAGTCGGCTGAGATTCATCACCAGATATATGAGAAGGCAGGTGTGGGAGAAGCATATGAGGAAGGTCCTTAAGCAGGAGCAGCATAGCACCAGGACCACTATCAGTTTGGTCAGCTGAGGTTCATCTCTAGACATATGAGATGGCAGGAGTGGAAGAAGCATATGAGGATGGGCCTAAAGCAGCAGCAGTATAGCATCAGGGCCACTTTCAATTCAGTTAGCTGATGTTCATCGCTCGACATATGAGATGGCAGGAGTGGGAGAAGTACAAGAGGATGGGTGTAAAGCAGCAGCAGCAGCATTTCAAAACCACTATCAGTTTAGTCAGCGTAGGTTTACCAGACATAGAAGTTGGCAGGACTGGGAGAAGTAGATGCAGACAGGCCAAAAGCAGCAGCAGCATATCAAGGCCACTATCAGTACAGTCAGCTTAGGTACATCAGCAGACTTATGAGATGGCAGGAGTGGGAGAAGCACATGAGGAAGCACCTAAAGCAGCAGCAGCAGCATCAGGGCCAGTATCAGTAAAGTCAGCCAAGGTTCAACACCAGTTGTGTCTCTCCACAATTCATTCGCCACTCTGGTGGAGCATGGTTCCTCTATGGAGGCACCTGCAGTGGAGACCAAGGAGGATGCTGGGAACCTCCACAATGGAGACCCACAGGAGGGTGGCACAGGACCCCACAGTGAAGAGAGAACTCCTGGTGGGGACTCATTTGATGAGGGGGTAGAAATGGGGTAGGAAGGAAAGGAGGTAAGGTTCCTGCCGGCGCCTTGGCATGGAGAGGCACAGGAAATGAATCCTCAGGATCGTGAGAGCAGCTGCAAGGGGAGAGCTGGATGTCATTATCCAACTAGGGACAAATGACCTGGCTGAGAATGGGATCAGAGCAGTGCAACAGGAGTTTGTGGTGTTGGGGAGGGCCTTAGACAAGTAGCACACACAATAACGTTCTTGGAAGTGCTACCTGTCTATGGCATGGATGAGGCTAAGTTACTCTGCACCATGGGATTCAATGACTGGTTGAAAAACTGGTGCATGGCTCAGGGATTTGGCTGCATTGGGGACTGGGGCTCCACCTGGAGGGATGCAGGCCTATACAGGTGCAATGGTCTACATCTACACAGGAGGGGAACCAGGATCCTAAGTGATAGGTTTAAATGCTTCATCTGCAAGCATTTAAACTAGACAAGGTGGGGAGGCACTGAAAAGGAGAAGGGAAATCCTAGCCCCCCCCCAAAAAAAAACTCAGGGTACTTACTGAGGTAAACACCATGATACAACAGTCAATAGGGAGAAAGGCAGGGGTAAAAGGAGAAAAAGACAAAGGCAGTAAGGACAGGGGTGGGGCAAAAAGAACTAAAGCGATAAAAAAATGGAGGGTAATGAGTACCAATGCCTGTAGTCTAGGTAAAAGCTCTCCAGAAATGGTGGCCTTGATGGAAGAGGATGCCTGGATATGGTGGCAGTCACAGAAACATGGTACACAGAGAACCATGACTGGGATGTCAACATGCCAGGGTACACAATCTACAGGAGGGACAGGGAGGAAGAAGAGGAGGAGGAGGAGTAGCTGTCTATGTAAGGGAAGGGATCAAAGCAACAGAACTAAATGGTAAGCAGGGAGGAGAGGAGGCACTGTGGGTCACCATGGAGACTGGAAATGGTACCACAATCCACACAGGGGTTATAAACAGACCCCCATCTCAGGGGGAGAAAATGGACAAGGAAATGATAGAAGGCATCCTTGGGATGGCAGAGAAATGGGAGATATTGCTGAAGGGGGACCTGAATATGCAAGATGTTAACTGGAGCACCTTTGCTGCAGGCACATCCAAGAGCAGGGCCATTCTCGATGCCCTATGGGGCAAGCCTCAGACAGCTAGTTTTGGAACCCACTCAGGAGGGAGCAATCTTAGACCTGGTACTCTCAAATGGGGATGGAGAGAGGATCTCTGATCTTGAAGTGGGTAACCATCTGGGAACAAGTGACCACCAAACAGTATGGTTCATGATAAACTTAGCTGTAGAGTCAAGACATACAAACGTGAAGATACTTGATTTCAGGAGGGCTGATTTTATCAAAATGGGAGAGTGCCTCAGAAAAGCACTAGAAAACAGGCAAGAAGGTGGGATGGAGCAACAACGGGGAAACATCAAAACTACCATCACAGAGGCAACACGCCTTTGTGTGAAGCAAATAAACAAGAAAAAAACACTATGGTTCTCAAAAGAAGTGGTGGGGAAGGTAAGGGAGAAAAAGATAGCATTCAGGAAGTATAAGGAAACAGAAGGAGCAGGACAGAGAACTGTACCAGTTAAAGCAGAAGAAAGTGGGGAAGGCAGTCAGAATAGCAAAGGCCCAAACAGAGGAAAAGATAACCAACTCGGTTAAGAAGGGGGATAAAACCTTTTATGGGTACATTAGGGAGCAAAGAACGACTAAGGCAGGGATTCTGAGGCTGAATAAAGAGGAAGGTGGGTGGGCAGAGAGTGACAGTGAAAAAGCAAGGATACTGAATGAATACTTCTGCTTAGTATTCACAATGGAAAAGCAGGGGGAGATACCTAATCCAGTCAATAGAAGCACTCTGGATAGGGGGGTTGATATTAGCCCTTTCACAGAAGAAAGGGTTCTGAAAGAACTCTTAAAATTGAAGGTGGATAAAGCAATGGGGCCTGATAGGAGTCATCCCAGAATTCTAAAAGAACTAAGGGAAGAACTAGTAACACCACTGACTACACTTTTTAATAAATCATTGGTGTGGTACCTGAGGACTGAAGAAGGGCGTATGTGATTCCCTTCACAAAAGTGGAACAAGACAGAGGCAGGAAACTACAGACCCGTCAGTTTGACCTCAGTGGTAAGGAAAATGATGGAATCTCTTCTGAAGGAAAGAATTGTTGAGTACCTAGAGGCCAGTGGGGCACAGGACCCAAGGCAGCATGAATTCACAGCAGGAAGGTCATGTCAGACAAATCTAATTGATTTCTTTGACTGGGTGACCAAAGTAGTAGACCAGGGAGAGGCTGTGGACATGGCCTACCTAGACTTTAGCAAGGCATTTGACACAGTCCCACACAAAAGAATAATAAACAAATTAGCCAGTCTGGGAGTGGGTCCCAGGGTGGTAGCCTGGGTAAAATACTGGCTGGACAAGAGAACACAGTGGGTAATAGTAAATGGAGTCCACAGTGAAGAAAGGGGGTTACTAGTGTGGTACCGCAGGGTTCAAAACTGGGGTCGGTCCTTTTATTGTCTTTATAAGTGACATTGTAGAGGGATTGGAAGGGAAAGTAGGTCCCTTTGCAGATGACACAAAGATCTGCAACATGGTTGATATGCAAGGTGGGGTGGAAAGAATGAAAAGGGACTTGGCAAGATTGGAGGAATGGCTTAGATTCAATGCAAAGAAGTGCAAAGTAATGCACCTGGGAAACAACCCAGGGGAAGGGTACACAATGGGGGTGAGATATTGACAACAACAAAAATGGAAAGGGACCTGGGGTAGTCATATCAGATGATCTAAAGGTGGGTGAACAATGTGAGAAGGCAGTAAGGAGGGCTGAGTGGATATTGGGATGCATAGGGAGAGGCATCACCAGTAGAAAATAGGAAGTTGTTGGCCCTCTTTACAGACAGTTGGGAAGACCACATCTGGAGTACTATGTACAGTTTTGGAGATCCCATCTCCGCAAAGAAATAGACAGTGTGGAGGCTGTCCAGAGGAGGGCAATCAAAATGGTGCAGGGTCTGCACCCGAACACATATGAAGAAAGACTAAAGGAGCTTAATATGTATAGCCTCGGGGAAAGGAGGAAGAGGGGGGACATGATAGAAACTTTCAAATACCTCAAGGGAATCAACAAAGTCCAAGAGGGTAGCATGTTTCAGAAAAAGACATGAGCAAGAACAAGAGGGAACAATTTGAAGATAGAGGAGGGGATGGCTCAGAGGTAATATGAAGAAGTATTTCTTCACTGAGTGGGTTGTAGATGCATAGAACAACCTTCCTGAGGAGGTCATAGAGTCATAAACAGTAGGGGAATTCAAGAATGCATGGTACAAATATAAGGCAATGCCAGTGGGGGGTAGGAGGAAGTAGGCTCTTGGTTAACTAGGATCTGCAGCTTATCCATTAGGAAGGAAATGGACAGACTAGGTGGGCCAAACGGTCTCATCTGCCATCAAATTCTATATTTCTATATGAGATAACCGGAGTGGGTGAAGCACATGAGGACGAGCATCAAGCAGCAGCATCATCGGGGCCTCTATCAGTAGAGTCAGCCAAGGTTCATCACCAGACATATGAGATTGCAGTAGTGGGAGAAGCAAATGATGTCAAACCTAAAGCAGCAGCAGCAGCATCACGGCCACTGTCAGTACAGTCAGCCAAGGTTCAACACTAGACATATGAGATAGCAGGAGTGGGAGAAGCACGTGAGGATGAGCCTAAAGCAGCAGTATCAATTGGGACCACTATCAGTGCAATCTGCTGAGGTTCATCACTAGACATATGAGATGACAGTATTGGGAGAAGCACATGAGGATGGGCCTGAAGCAGCAGCAGCATATCAGAGCCACACTCAGTTCAGTCAGCTTAGGTTTACCAGACATTGGAGGTGGCAGGAGTGTTAGAAGTAGATGAGGGTGGGCATAATGCAGCAGCTGCATATCAGGGCCACTATCAGTACAGTCAGCCAAGGTTCATTACCAGACATATTAGATGGTAGGAGTGGGAGAGGCACATAGGGCTGAGCCCAAAACAGCAGCAGCATGTCAGGGCCATTATCAGTACAGTCAGCCAAGGTTCATCACCAGGCATATGAGATAACTGGAGTGGGAGAAGCAATGTGGAAGTACTTAAAGCAGCAGCGTCATCAGGGCCACTATAGTACAGTTTGCTGAGGTTCATCAATAGACATATGAGATGGAACAGTGGGAGAAGCACATGAGGACAAGCATAAAGCAACAGCATATGAGGTCCACTATCAGTACAGTCAGCTGAGGTTCATCACCAGACTTATGAGATGGCAGGAATGGGAGAAGGACATGAAGGTGGGCATAAAGCAGCAACATAACATCAGGGCCACTATCAGTTCAGTCAGCTGAGGATCATCACTAGATATATGAGATGGCAGAAGTGGGAGAAGCACATGTGGATTGACCTAAAGCAGCATCAGCATATCAGGACCACAATCAGTACAGTCAGCCAAGGTTCATCACCAGACATATGAGATGGCAAGAGTGTTAGAAGCACATTAGGATGGGCCTAATGCAGTAGCAGCATAGTATCAGGGCCACTATCACGTCAGTCAGCTGAGGTTCATAACTAGACATATGAGATGGCAGGAGTGGGAGAAACATATGCTGCCAGACATTAAGCAGCAGCAGCAGCAGCATATTAGGGCCACAATCAGTACAGTCAGCCAAGATCGCTCTGCTCGGCCGATGAGGTGTTGTTAGAGATTCCAAGAGTGAGTTTAAAATATTCAGGCAGCAGAGCTTTTTCTCATTCTGCACCCACTCTCTGGAATTCTCTACCATGCCAGTTACAGGAGTGCACCTCCGTGGAGGTATTCAAGAAGGACCTGAAAACTTATTTATGGCAAATGACCTTCCTGGATAATTAAATTAATTTTACGGTGCTTGTATTTTATATTAGAAATTATTATTTGATTTTAATATATGATATTATTATGGTATGATTTTATTTATATGTATTGTAGACTTGAATTTGAAATCATGGTTTTAAATGTTCAGCACCTTCATATATTAGAGGCGCTTACAAATAAAATTATTATTATTATTATGTGAGATGACAGGATTGGGAGAAGCACATGGGCCTAAAGCAGAAGCAGTATAGCATCAGAGCCACTTTCAATTCAGTCAGCTGAGGTTCGCCACTAGACAGATGAGATGGCAGGAGGGAGAAGCACCTGAGGATTGGCCTAAAGCAGCAGCAGCGATCAGGGCCACTATCAGTACAGTCAGTTTAGTTTTACCAGACATAGGAGGTGGCAGGACTGGGAGAAGTAGATGCTGATGGGCCTAAAGCAGCAGCTGCATATCAGGGCTACTATCAGTACAGTCAGCCAGGTTACTCAGCAGACATATAAGATAGCAAAAGTGGGAAAAGCACATGAGGAAGAGCCTAAAGCAGCAGCAGCATTAGGGCCACTATCAGTACAGTCAGTCAAGGTTCAACACCAGACATATGATATAGCAAGAGTGGGAGAAGCACATGAGGACGAGCCTAAAGCAGCAGCATAGCATCAGGGCTACATCAATTCAGTCAGCTGAGGTTCATCACTAGACATATGAGATGGCAGGAGTGGGAGAAGCACATGAGGATGGGCCTAAAGCAGCAGCAGCATATAAGGGACACTATCAGTTCTGTCAGCTTAGGTCTACTAGACATAGGAGGTGGCAGAAGGGAGAAGTAGATGCAAATGGGCCTAAAGAGGCAGCAGTATATCAGGGCCACTATCAGTACAGTCAGCCAAGGTTCATCACAAGAGACATTAGTTGGGAGGAGGGAGAAGCACATGAGGAAGAGCCTACAGCAGCAGCAGCACGGTAATATCAGTACAGTCACCCAAGGTTCAACACCAGTCATATGAAATTACAAGAGTGGGAGAAGCACATAAGGACGAGCCCAAAGCAGCATCATCATCAGGGCCAGTATCAGTGCAGTCAGCTGTGGTTCATCGCTAGTCATATCACATGGCAAAAGTGGGAGAAGGACATGTGGACGGGCCTAAAGCAGCAGCATCATACCAGGGCATTTATCTCTACAGTCTGCTGAGGTTCATCACCAGACATATGACATGGCAGGATTGGGAGAAACACATGATGATGGGTCTAAAGCAGCAGCAGCATAGCATCAGGGCCACTGTCAGTTCAGTCAGCTGAGGTTCATCACCAGACATATGAGATGGCAGAAGCAGAAGTACATACGGCCATGCCTAAAGGAACGGCAGCATATCAGGGCCACTATCAGTACAGTCAGCCAAGGTTCATCAACAGACATATGAGATTACAGGAGTGGGAGAAGCACATGAGGACAAGCCTAAAGCAGCAACATCATCAGGGCCACTGTCAGTACAGTCAGCTGAGGTTAATCACTAGACTTATGAGATGGCAGGAGTGGGGGAAGCACATGAGGATGAGATGAGCTTAAAGCAGCAGCAGCAGCATCAGGGCTACTATCATTTCAGTCAGTTAAGGTTCATCATCCAACGTGTGAGACGGAAGGAGGAGAAAGCACATGTGAACAGGCCTAAAGCAGCAGCATATCATGGCCACTATCAGTTCAGTCAGCTTAGGTTTACCAGACATAGGAGGTGGCAGGAGTATTAGAAGTACATGCGGATGGGCCTAAAGCAGCAGCAGCAGCAGCATAAGGGCCACTATCAGTTCGGTTAGCCAAGGTTCAACACCAGACATATGAGATGGCAAGAGTGGGAGAAGCACGTGAGTATGAGCCTAAAACATCAGCAGCATATCAGGGCCACTGTCAGTACAGTCAGCTAAGGTTCATCACCTGACATATGACATTTCAGGAATGTGAGAAGCACATGAGGATGAACCTAAGGCAGCAGCAGCATCAAGGCCATTATCAGTTCAGTCAGCTGATGTCAGGATCAAAGTAATACCAGGGAGAATAAAAACTGTGAAGAGAAGAAAGAAAATATCAGTTGTAAATCACATTTCCATAGCAAGAATTGCAGTTTATTTTATTAATTGTAAGAGATTGATAAGGCAGTATATTTATTATTACATAAAAAAAATTATGTTTAGCAAATACTTATCTTACTGCAGAAGTATTTGCGAAGAAGATACAGCCACAATACATGGACATGCAATTATTATGTGATAAGATCCAATGACGCTAAGAACTATGAGGGAAAAAAATAGCAAAACATTAATTTTGGAATGGCTGTATAAATAAGTCACATATTGATTCTCCAACACTTATGAGAGATAACCAATTTTTATTTAAGAAATTATGAATTACAGAGGTTGGGGGCCATATATGTTCATAGGTTCATAGGATATACAAGTCTCTGGGACAGGCCCCTAGTTAGACTCCATCATTAATTGATGATGGTAGACAAATTTGTTCTCACCCATATATAAGTCAAGTTCTTGTTTAAAAGATTCAGAGATTGACTTGATACCATATTTGCTGGGAGAGAGTTCCACAAATGTGGAACTCTTTGTGGTACATAGTTTTTCCTCCGTACTGTTTTACAAAATTCAGCATATAATCTGAGATTATGTGATCTAGTACTCTCTTAGGGCGATTGTCTACTTAAACAGTTGGATTCCAGAAACAATTCATCCTCAAATGCCTTATAGGCCCAACACATATCACCTCTAAGAAACCTACATTTTTGAGAAAAATGTCCTAAATTTCTAAGTCTATCACCGTATTCCAAGTGTGCCACTTTAGAGACAGACTTAGTCATTTTACTTTGGACTATGGTGTGTAAATTGCACACCTTGGATGTGTTGAAGCACGAGGCATAGTCGAGTGTACTTCCACAACGAGAGAAGAGCAGTTATCCCAACATAAAGCACCTCCTTGATTGCCTTATAGCGAGTATGGAATTGATTAATTTTAGTAATTGTTATGCATTTTTGAACATAAAAGTTCCAGCTGTGCTGTTGTGCTGTATAGCCTAATCATAATCTGAACTATGTTTAACACAGTTTAAATCTGTTTAAATTATAACATCATTAAGTGCACTCCCTTTGCTTATGTTAATGGTCAGTAAATCACCCTCTAGGGGCATGTGGCACTTGGCTACACCTCCTGCAACATTACACCCCTAGAGGGTGATTAAGAGAACATTAGCATAACTCCTTGTCATGCCTTATAGCTTAATGAGTATTATTACTATTATTTGTTACTCCTCCTAAACAGGATCTCATTGTAAATGAGAACCACAAACTGAAGTACTATAGGTGGAAAATATTCCATGGAAGAAATCTTTTTCCACGTAATATTGTTCTGCAGTCATTACATGCAATTTTCTCACAATGTAAGAGGCCATTTTCAACAGTAATTATCAGACATGCTTGCAAGTTTCTGTAACATGACCACACATTTGCTTGTATGTTCGGTGATGGTATATAATGTGAATTTTTACAACTTCAAACTGAGGTACACACATGTGTCTGGAGGACTTGTATTCCGTAGAAACATATTTAGCTGATTATTTATTCTGCGGCACACTGTGATGACATGTAAAAAACTCACCTGAATAGAGGAATCTTATTCCGTGGATGTTCATTGCAGTAGCCTGTTGCATCTGAATTTGTCTTGTTTCAGTGAAATTATTTTCCATGGTACAATACCTGGCCTGGCCTAACAAGCATAATTTGAAGAACTTTACTTTTTGGCAAGTTTTTGAACTGAAGTTCACACATGAAATTTACAGTTTTTTGCTGTATTGCTCTTACTAGTCAGCAAAGGATTTTTGTTAGTGATGGCTACTGCAGGAAGTGCAGATCAAGCCAATCCATCCACTTCATCGGGCGGCGAAGAAAAGGAGGAGAGTGGTAAAAAAAATGGGCCGTGTGCTCAACATCCTCTCCTGAAGAGACCTCCATACTTGTCATGGAGGCTACCAAGAAGGCAACAGACCTCTTTGGTAAAAATAGAGTTTCCATTGCCAAAAGAGATGCTATATGGGAGGAGATCAGATGAAGGTGACAGGGGATGGAAAACACCCTGCTTGAACAAACAAACAATTGAAACACCACTGGGATGATTTACAGTGGAGGGACAGGCACATTACTGAAAACCTTGGTGGTGTAGTGACCATTGCAGAAGTGCCTAGGAAACGACGACGCAAAAGCAGTAAGAGCAGTGTTAACATACCATTAATATCTTCTTTTCTTACAACGTGGGCGTGTGCAAGCAGCCTGAACATATCTGAGTAATGTAACTTGTGATACTGTATTACAGCTATTTTTATATTGTACCAGTGTATTGCGTAATAAAAAAAATACATAAAATAAAACCATTAATTTGTATTTTATCAGTCATCTTCAGTAAGGCTTTAAATAGGATAAGTCAGCTACAGTGTAGTGACCACCAGTCTCAGAATTCTAATGCTCGGTAGTTATATAGCAAATGTAAAGTAAAATAGCTATGTCTGTTAGCCAATGTTTTATCTGTGTAGGTCTCAAACAGGTCATGCAAGACACGTCCATGTACCTGTTTTACTGTTACATTTTATATTGTATTTGTATTTGCTAATAAATTGAATCACCAATAACTTTTATATCTTTAACTGATCAAATTATGTTTTGTGTGTCATCAGCTGCTACTGCAGAGCCAGCTGCTTCTGAAGAACCAACTGCAACTGAAGAACCAGCTGCAAGTGATGTACCAGCTCATAGTACCAACACAATGCAGAGTGCTGCAGCTGAAGACAGCGAGGAGGCATCAGGAGTTGTTGTTGGCAGTGCATCATTGTCATCTGCTCCAGAGAAGGAAACTGGTAAGATATTATTACATACGATGTTATGCCATAGGACTAGAGTTGTTGCCTGTTGGTGATGTTGTCAGAGTTTTGTGCCAGTGCTACCAGTTCATATGTATTATAGAAATATGAATGCAATTGTAAAGAGCTGTAGAATATTTAGAGACTGAGAGATATTGGGGGATGTGGAGGCCAGGGCAAAGAGACAGGTGGATGTGTAAGCAATGAGACACATCTGGGTGTGCATAGAACACATTTTATTCACACCTTGTGTCATTGTAAGGCATGAGGCCTTGGCCTGAGTGACTTAAGCTTCTCGGTGTGTGTAGAATGTGTTCTACACGCACACACAGACATTTCTCATTGCTTACACATCCACCTGTCTCTTTGCCCTAGCCTCCACCTCCCCTCTGTATCTCTCAATCTCTAAATATTCCACAGCTCTTTACAATTGCATTCATATTTCCATCATAGCTAAGAACCTTTAGTAAATGTGTGGTAACAGTGTAGAGGTAGGGATGAATGGGGCTGGTTGCATATGGAGGCTGGGAGTTTTGTGAGCTGCAGTGAAGGCAGCATTGTTGATGGAAACATGGTTGAAGGTGGGGGGTGGGTGTCCAGTATGCAGAATGTTCAGACAGATTATGTTGGAGATAGAGGAATTACAGAGTCTGAGATGTTAATTTGGGGGAAGGGAAAGGTATGAAGTGATGATGAGGAGATGGTGAAGAGGGGAATGGATGGCTCCATCACAGCATAGACCAGGATGCTACTGGCTGCAAGTGAGTGCTCGGACAGGGGTGACAAGTCCACATGTTCCTGGGAGCACAAAAAGGTGGTGTTGGCATGGGTAGACAGAGATGACGTATAATGGAGGATCAGGCTAAGCAGAGGCAGAGGCAGAAAGTGATGTCAGATGAGGTCAGGAAGAGAAGATTGGAGACAAATAAACAAATACGCAGTACTGGGTGATGCAGCACAGCATGTGGTATGTAAGATACTTAAGCAATAAGGTACTACAGGGTGTTGGTCTTCAGGGATTTACCCATGCCTTGTTTGGTGTGTCACAAGGTGCAACCGAGTGACTTAACCACACAAGAAGTGGGTAAATCACCCAATAACTCACACCCTGGAGTGTCTTATTGTGATTATACAATGGACCCATGTGCAAAATAGATTTAAAGTGTGTTTAATTATGTTTTTTTATAAATGTCATTCCTTAGCCGTGGGTTATACAGGATTTACTCATGGTCATGTGACATGTTTTGACCAATGAGGTTACAGGATTTTCACACACCATTGTATAATATAGAACTTTTTTCTAACATTACTTTTGTATGTTTGCATGTTATGATTTATTCATGTCGAGACAGTAGTGATGTATCAGCATAAGTCTAGCTTCAAGTTGTCAAGGTAGCGCTACTTATATAAGGAATGGATCAATGGTCCCTGGACAGAGGCTACTACTATCGTTATCAGCTTTTTGTTTTTTGGGTGATGTGGGATGGATGAGTGATCGCAAACATCTGTTTATTTTTCAACAGCAGAGACTGAAGAATGCCATGAACAGGGGGAGGCAGTCAGTGATGGTGGTACTGGTGAACCGTCATCCTCAACTATTCATGAGGGACAGCCTGGTATGAAATTATTGATTCAATACACATAGTAGGTTAGTATTTTGTTTCTTTTTAAGAGTTGACTTGCTATGGATAACAACATTATTATGCAGTGGATGATTACTTAATAATTCATGAAGAATGGAATACTAGAGTCTACCAATTCCTGTATCTGGACTCAGAGTAAAAAGGCCAGGGCAAAAGGCCAAGCTTGATGAGTAGGGTTGTTATGACAAAGGTGAGGAGAAAAAGGATGGCCTTTAGGAAATACAGGAAATCAGGGAGGGTGGAAGATCGGGAGGAGTACAAGCAGGAGGGAAGGGAGATGACAAGGCCAGTAAGAAAAGCAAAAACCACCAAAGAGATCAGGCTGGTGCAATGCATTAAGAAGGGGAGAATAACTTCTTCTGGTACATCATGGAAAGAATAAGCAGTCAAGAACAGCTAATAAGGATTAAGAAGGATGGAGGTTGGGTAGAGAAGGGGAAAAAATAGGCAGAAACACGCAATAGCTACTTCAACCTGGTATTTACGAAAGGGAGAGTGTGAGTGCTACAAAAGGGGGTTGGGGCAGTAAAGGCTGGGGAGGGAATAATGGATGGAGTGATCACAGAAGGTACAGTGGGGAAGGGCTTGAGAGTGCTGAGGGTGGACAAGGCACAAGGGCCAGATGACATGCATCTCAGGGTACCTGAAAAAGGACATTAAATTACAGGAAGGGGTGCAGTGCCAAGCAAATAACATGATCCAGGAACTGGCGGACTTACCATATGAGAATAGATTAAAGAAATTGAAATGTACATGCTGGAGGAGAGAAGGGATAAAGGTTATATGATCAAAACTTTCAAGTATATGTGAGTGCTAAACAAGACTGTTACAGAGGGGCTATTAAGAGTAGGTAGGGAGGGACACTCAAGGCCATGATATGAGATCGGAGGGTGGAAGGTTTCAGAGGAAATGAGGAGAAACTTTTTCCAGAGGGTGATGGCATGGTGGGATGTGTTACCAGCAGAAGTGGTAACCTGTAAAACAGTGGTCTTCTTCAAAAGGGCTGGGACTAGGCAGAAGGAGGATAAAGGGAGGGGAGGGAGGATGGAGGGCAGCTGCAGAGTATAAAGTTATTGTATGAATTATTATTTTACAGTGCCGACACATAAAAGCAAAAGTTTAAGTCACTGTGTAGCAAAGCATCTGAAAGATATAGAGGCATCATTTAAAAAACAGGCAGATGCAGAAGACCGCATGCATGCTGAGGCAGTAGCCAATGGTGGGCCGGGCAGAAAGCAGTCTGAAGAAAGAGATAAGCTGCAATCTAGTTCAAAAACATTGGGATGTCTGGAGAAGGAGGTGGGAGAAATAAAAAAAAAACAAGGAGAAGGAGGTGCGAGAAGCTAAAAAAACATGAGTGAACTCATTAAAACTCAAGCAGGGATGGAGAAGAAAATGTACTTAATTTTAAACCTTATGCAAGGAAGTGCTCTGCCTGCAGGTGCAACAACACATCCACCACTCCCACCAATGACTGAGGGAGAACAGGAAAAATAAATAAGTGTTGCCAGTGGGCTGTTCCTTCTCTTGACTGTAATTGCAAATAGTTATTAGAATAGTTACTGTTATTGTGGTAATTAGTATTATTATTATTCAAATGTTATTGTGTTCCTGACCTTTTGGTTTTCTTGTTGTTGTTGTTTTGTTTGTTATATTAAATTAATGTTAATGTTTGAAAGAGTGACTTATTTTATTACATCTCTACATCTGCAGTTGCATCTCTAGTCTCTCTCTATACTTTTTACGTGGATGACAGTACTGCTATGTAACAAGTGATGCCCTGTCTTTCGGCGGAAAAAGAGTTGTATTTTAAAACCATGAAATATCCACAAGCTTACAGCAGCAGTGCAGCAATATTTTGAAAATTCTGACCTACACTTTTTGATACTATTTTAGATTGCCCATTATCTACATAGCAACTTGTGTATGATACCTTCTTTTTGCAATTTGAGTCCACTTTTTACTTTTTGTCACTTCGGAAATAATAAAAGGGGCGCTCATTTTAATATGACTTGAAAACAGTTGTCACCAGTGTTCTTGGCTGCTTTTGTGCAACAATTCAATAAAAATCACGTGTTATGACTGTAATTATCTAGCATACAGCACAGCAGGCATTGATCCTCCCTGACATTATGGAACAGTGAGTGTTATAAAACAGCTGTGAATAATTATGAAAAATGGAATGAGCAACATTAAAAGTAGTGCTCATTGTATTATTTCAAATTTAATAAGAGGGGATTACAGAAAGAATCAAACTGTGGAAAGAAGTGTATCTGACTAGTCAATCCAACACGTAATACAAAAAGCATATGTCAAAATGTTCCCCATTTCCTTGCACCAATTCGTTTATGAGCTTATGCTTATAGGAAAGCGTCAATGTAAGGGAAGTCATTGGAAGACAGTAACAGAACTCTGTGGCAGTAAATACAAACTAATGACTTTTTTTAAATTGCCTGAAATCATGGTACTCATAAATAATGAATCAATTAGCTTTATATATATATATATATATATATATATATATATATATATATATATATATATATATATATATATATATATATTCATGGGGAAAAAAAACTCTGTTTAATACATCAGTTAGGGTTGTTGCACAGCGACAAAAGTGAGGAAAGTCAGTGTTAGGGTTGAAAACTGTTCCAAACTGTTAAATATCATCATGGCCCATAGCTGACATTATTATACAAAGCATTTGACATATTTACAGAAATATGATTATTATAGGTTGGAAACATCTTACAAGATTCATACCACTGTTAGTTCTGTTAATGGTTCTCCATGTAGCAGTAAAATAACCAAATATTCATTCTGCATACTATATTCAATTATAAATAACAGAACTGTCATTAAATTATTGCACTGCATGTATTAATAGATTTGTGACCAGAACTCATTATTCATACAACATGTCTGTGTCAATGTGACCATGTCCATTTTGATTTGAGCAGGCGAACATTGGACAGTGCATGTTACTGAAAGGGTCCCATACTGTCATTTTTGTTCTGCATATGTGCACATTATGTAATGCATCATTTTCTACATGCTTTCTTCTATATTGATACCTCATGATATTGTCACAGCATAAGCAAGCTATGCATACCATAGGAATTCTGTATAGAGTACTATTGTCTTGCCATGTGACCCTCTGAAGATGTCTACAACACTGTGTACAACCATGCCTGCTCAAATGCTACAGTTGGTGGCCCACGATGATGGATGTGTCTTGTAGTACGTTTAGACAGTTGTATGTTATTTCTGTCACCTGCTGCTGGTTGTCTGTGATTGGTCGTGTTGCCTTGGTCCTCCCCCTACTTGCATATGTGTGTGTGTGTGTGTGTGTGTGTGCTTCTGGGGGGTGAGGATGGGGAATGCAGAGTTAGGATTTTCAACCCTAACACCAAATTTCCTCGCTTTTGTTGCTGTGGAACAACCCTAACTGATGCATTAAACAGAGTTTTTTTGCCATGAATTTCCTGTCTTTTTGAGATATCATTATCTCATACTATATTGTATATGTTGTTGAGAACGTGCCTCCCTTTTTGCACCACAGAATCACCAAGATATAGATAGCTTTGTCAGAATATTTACTTGTCTTATACTATTCATGTAGCTATAGTTCATGTACTACACCTTTCACATGAAAATGAAATGATAAATTAATGGTATATCACAGTAATATGTGCGCCACATGGACCAATAGTACATGTATTCTGCTAAGTAGAAAATATGCACAGATGCACCTCTTGCACTTTGTTTCTGTGCAGCAATATACCAAGACCAGTATACATATCATCACTGTAAGTTAATATATAATAAAAGACACAACACAGGTAGATAAGGCTTAAAAAAGATTTATTGCCCAATTAAAAGTTGATTAGAAAGGCAGAATTAAAAGTCCAATTGGTAAATAAAACTAGTCTTACAAAACAATCTTAAAAATGTATTAGACTAAAGTTTAAAATAAATGTAAAACAGTTTGACAGGTACTTCATAAGTAAGATGTGATAGTAGCACACAACACACGAACACATCTACCACAGTACTCTCTGTACACTGCTTACATGCATCAGACAGTGATGATGTTATTGTCATTGTGTGACCGATAGTGTGAATGTTCCTGGGGTGGGAGGAAAAAAAGATGCCAACTGTTTAAATAATAGCAGCACAAACACATAATGCTGTCTAAAAAATGAATACATCTGTAAGCTATTTTAAAACATTTAATTGTAACATTTATGTGTAGACATACGCATATATATATATATATATATATATATATATATACATACTGTATATATATATGAACATACGAATTTGCCAGCAGATAAAGGCCTAGAGGTCTATCAAGTCTGCTCGAATGTGCAGCTAGCACCCCTTATTCTGCAGCTGTCCTCCCTTCCACCCTTCCCTCATTAACCCTCCCTGTCCTGTCCCATCCCCTTTGAAGCAGTCCACTGTTCTACAGGATGCCACTTCTGCAGGTAACGATTCCACCCAGCCACCACCTCTCTGTAAAAAGTGTCTCCTCATCTCCCTCCTGAACCTTCCTCCTCCTCCAGTCTCATATCATGGCCCCTGGTGGCCCTCCCTCCTTACTTTGAACAGCCCTCTGTACCCATCTTGTTTATTCCTTTCATGTATTTAAAGGTTTCAATCATGTCACCCTGTGCCTCCTCTCCTCCAGTGAGTATATGTTCAACTCCTTCAACCTTCTCTCATATGATAAGTCCCCAGCCCCTTGATCATCTTTGTCGCCTGTGCTGCACCCCTCCAGTAACCCTAATGTCTCTCTTCAGATCACGGGCGCCAGTACTGCACGAGTACTCCAGCTGTGGTCTAACTAATGACCTATACAGTGGCAGAATCACCTCCTTCCTCGAGGATATACCCTTGCAATACAACCCAGCATTTTGTTGGCCTTTGTAGCTGCTTCCACATTGTGCCGGAGTTGTTCATTGACCCCATAATGAGCACACCGAGATCCTTCTCTCCTCTGTCTGGGCTAGCTGCACTCCCCAGCTGGTAACTCCTCCTTGGGTTCTTCATCCCAAATGCAGCACCTTGCACTTTTGGCATTAAACCCCAGTTGCCAGGTGTCTGACCAGGTTTCAAGCTTTGCCAGATCATCCTGCAACCCCTGCCATCCCCTAGGTCATCCACCACCGCCCCTACCTTGGTATCATCAGCAAACAGACTGATCTTGCTCTTGATGTCCCATGACATGTCTGCAATGAATATCCCAAACAACACTGGTCCCAACACTGAGCCCTGTGGAACACCGCTCATCACTGCCCTTGGGTGTGAGAGCTCCCCACCCACCACCACCCCCTGTTGCCTTCCCTGAAGCCAGTTTCCTACCCATCTCACCAGCTTTGCACCCGCCCCTGTGCCTACTAACTTCCTTCCCAGCCTTCCATGCGGCACAGAGTTGAATGCCTTACTGAAGTCCAGATACAGGACATCCACTGCATGGCCCTGTCCAGTTGCCTAGTTACCCATTCACAGAACTCCACCAGGTTGGTTCGGCAGGATCTGCCATGTATGAAGCCATGCTGTCTGCTGTTCTGTAGTCCTTTGGCCTCTAGGAGGGCCACCAGCCTCTCCTTCAGGATAGTCTCCATTAGCTTACCCACGATGGATGTGATGCTCACTGGTCTGTAGTTTCCCGGTTCATCCTTGGGGCCACTCTTGTGGAGGGGCACCACATGAGCCATCCTCTAGTCTTGAGGTACACACCCCAAATGTAGTGAGGCATTAAATAGGTCTGCCAAAGGTCCTGCAAGGACCTCTGCCAGCTCCTTCAATACCCTGGGGTGGATGCCATCTGGGCCTGTCACCTTGTCCACCCTCAGTGCCTTCAAACCCTCTCGAACTCTGCCTCCATGATTTCCCATCTGTCACCCCTTCCCCTTCTTCTGCTTTTCCCACCTTGGGTGTCACCCCTGTTCTCTTTTGTAAATACTGAGCAGAAGTACTCATTTAGTGCTTCTGCCTTATTGCACCCTGCTTCCACCCAACCCTCCTTCCTAATCCTTACTATGTGGTCCTTACAGCTCCTTTTCTCCTTATGTACTTAAAGAAGTCCTTCTCCCTTCTTAATGCCTTGTGCCAGCCTGAGTTCTGTAGATGCTTTGGCTCCCCTTACTGCCCTGCCACCTCCTTCGATTCTGTCAAGTACTCCTCCTGTCCTCCCCCTCCCTGTTTTCTTGTACTTCCTAAAGGCAGCTCTTTCCTCCTTACCTTTTCCATAACCTCCTTGCTCAACCAGCTCGGTTTCTTAGCCCCTAGCCTTCTTTGCTCTGGGCTTTGCAGCAGGTTTTGGTTCTCACTAACCCCAGCTATATGAGCTCCCACCTCTGGTTAGTGTCCATACTAGATTGAATTCTAGACAGGTACCCTCACCACTTACCCCATCCTCCCAAAGTTGGCCCTCCTGAAGTCCTGCACTTTGTGCCAGATTCCACCCTTCCTGCCCATATCCAATGTGAGCATACTGAGTGGTGGTCACTCCTGACAGCAGTTCCTCCACTGTAAGTTCTCTCACAAAGTCCCCATTTGCCAGCACAAGGTCAGCAGTATTCCCTAACCTGGTTGGTTCACTGACCATTTGCGCAGGAAGCTGTCCTGGAAGGCATCCAGCAGTACCTGCTCCTTTCTGTTCCTGGTTGTTGGGGTTCTCCAGTCCATGCCTGGCAGTTGAAGTCCCTCCACAATCACCACACTACCTTCTCGCAGGTCCTGCTGATCTGTCCTGCTAGCTCCCTGTCTAACTCCTCTGTCTGAGATGGTGGCCTGTAAACCACTCCCATTCTAAGAATCCTATTCTTGAAATCCTGGATTTGCATCCAAAGTGACTCCGTACTACCCTCATCCCCTTCCTCTCTTACACACTTCAGTCCTTCCTTCACATATAGTGCCACCCCCCTCCTTTCCCAACCACCCTGTCCCTACAAAATAACCTGTACCCTGGTACAGACAGGTCCCAGTCATTGTATTGGGTGGCCCATGTTTCTGTGATGGCTGCAATGTCCACCTCTCCCTCTGCCATGAAAACCTGTAACTCTGCAGTTTCCTCCCAAGGCTCCTAGCACTATGGTAACCACCTTCCACCCTTTCCCCTCCCATCCTGCCCCCCTTCCTAGCATCACCAATAGTACTTGCCATTTGTCCTTTGTCACTGTTATGGGGGTAAGCTCATATGGTTTCCCAACCTGTGGTCTCTGAATATCTCTTCCCAATTGCCACCCTCACCCTAGTTTAAATTCCAACTTCCTCATGTACTCCTCCATCTCTGTTTCAACACTTTCTTTCCTCCTCTCACTCAAGTGTAGTCTGTCCTTGGCATAGAGACTACTGTCCTCCCAGGTCCCTCCCACCCCCCAACAGCCCATACCCTTTAGCACAACACCAGGTTCTAGCCATCAGTTAAATTCCTCTATTCTCAGCTTGTTGTGCTTGCCTTTGGCACTGAAGTATCTCTGAAAAAGTTACTGATCTTTCTGCCCCCTCACATAATTGTGCTAGTTCCTCAAACCTCCTCTGGATTATATCTATTGTCTTGTCAGCCAGGTCATTTGTCCTTTCCACTCCATGACGTTTGCCACTTATTCGCCTCCCCTCACAAGTCCCTATCTCCTCCTTCCATTTGTCTTTTGTCTCCTGACCTGGTTTCCCCGGCAATCGTTCTTCCTGGCCTGGACCCCTTTGTCTCTGCTTCCCTTCTTCTGACCCTCTCCTCACCACTGTTGGCTTAAATCGCCTCCCTAATCTCCCTTCTTCCTCCCTCCAGTATTGGGCTAAACCCACCCCAGTCTGCCTTGCCTGTCTTAGTTCCTGCAGACCCTCAATTTCCTTTCTAAGTTTTTCTATGTGGTTGCACACTAAACATCCTCCCACACTCGAGGCAATTTTAGAAAGATTGGTGCGCCATTGTTGCAGCCTACCACCTACCCATTGCTGTCGTTGCCTAACCAACGACCCCCACCCTTCCAGATGCAGGATACCAAACACTCTAAGTCTCCTCTCCTCCTCTATCGGTGCAAACATTATTTTCTTTTATTTCCTTACCTCCTTTTGTTGTACACGCTTAGATATATTGAGCAACTGCTTTTTATATTCCTATCCTTCCTATCCACACTCAAAAGAGACTTTAAGTAGCCATTGCACAACCTTCTTCAAACTCCTACTCCTCCTTTCCCAATGCAATATCAATGCGAAGAAGTAATAATGAAAGCTCCTAGATTTGCATTGCTTCCTTCCACTGAGATAGCAGTCACCTCTTCACTTGCTGCTGCTCCTTCCCTGGATGTCTGCTTCTGCTATGACAGGTACATCCTTTGCCCGTTTGAGGAAGTGATGTCAGAACCCCTGGTATAAAGGAAATCATGGACAAGGGGTGGGTGGGTGAGGGGTTTGGGATGGGACCAGCCCAAGTCTTCCAGAAACAATCGGGTAGGCTGGAGGCCTCGGTCAAACCATTAGCACCCTTCCCCCACTCTGCACTAAAACTTTGCAGCTAGTGAAGCCAGCAACAATGAATCACAATTCTACTCAAAGCCCCCCAAATAGGTTTGCTACCCAAAGAAGCAGTACTTCAATTCAACAGCTTCACCAACAACACATCAAAATAGGCTTGAAATTAGAAGATATAGGTCTCCAATTCAAAGAAACAGATCCAGTTAAATCACACCAATTATATTTTAAAATAGAAGAAATAGGCCTCCACAAGTGCAGCCTGCCACACAGTGAATCATCAAACAAATGAGCCCACTTATAGCTACCAAAACAGGTTTCAAAATTCCAACAGCCCCAAACAATACCATGCTAGCCCCTTAGTAGTAAGAAAGGAAAGAAATAACCTTTTACCAAGTAGAATCCACAAGAAACAATGTAAAAACAACAAGAAGCTACTGTACTGTAGACCTGATCCTGTCCCCCTTCTAGTTCCTTCTGAGAAGTGTATATATATATATATATATATACACACACACATATATACATATACATATACATGTAAAGGCATATAGATATATGGGTGCATTTGGAAAATTCCCACCTGACCCCTCAATAGAGGTGATCAAGAAATATTATCAGGAACATAAAAATCAGTTGTTACCAGTGAAAGTGTCTGATTTACAATAGTGTACAATTCTATACATACATTTAATTAACTTCTTACATAAACCCAAATAAAATGGCATATGGTAACAGGTACTATATACATCAGTGAAAATGATCAAAGCTATAATCAACATTCATAGTGAATTTATGAAGTATCATCTAAGTCACTAAAATCTTATAGTTACTAATAAGTTATCGTTTCACAGAATGGCATGAATATTACATTAAAGAATCTCTTATTCGGAAAATTTCACCTCTTGATAATAAAGAAATATCTACAACACTACTTTACTATGAATGATTATATATGAAATTACTACTAACTAGAAAGGCTCTACTAATATCTACAGTATGTTATATTCATAAATATATTAAGAATATGTTTAAATACTTATGAATCAAATATTGTTAAACTGCGTAAATATGAAACATTGTCAAATAAATTCACTTAAATAACTATTAATACAACAACTTAAAAGCTAAAAGTACTAACTGCAATCAAATAATGTATTAATAATTATAGATACATATATACAACACAGATGCATGACAAGAAAACAGGGCTAGTACTACACTGTTGTGGCACAATATGGTGGTATAAGTGAAGACACAAACAGACAAAAAAAAAACACAAGCCACACCTGGTGATACTCAACATGTCACAGAGTGATGCATATTTCAGAGTATTGTACTCTTAAGTAGAGGTCAGGAGATCATGTTAAAAACAGTGTCCAATTGTGCTAACGTAGAAGTGGCACAAACACCAGAATATCTTATATTCATAAAAGATCCAGATAATGTCATGATGCAGACAACTCTTTAAAAAGACATGTGTTACACAGTTTTGTTCATGCACATGGACAACTATTGTGCCTTAGTAGAGGCAACAGTTGGTAAGGTGCCAAGTAATTCTTGTTAAGGCTGCATAAGACATACTCAGAAAAAAGACAATGACAGAAGAGGATGACTAGATAGGAATATCCCTTTGACATTTCAAAGTCTTGCTTAGACATCTAAGTGTGGTTTCTAGTGACTGCAAAGACAGTTGTGCCAATTGAAGACCACTGCAACTATTTTCACTGTGTCACTGATCAACACAACAAGTCAAATTGACTAAACATATGCATGTAAACCATGTGATGTGTTAACAGTGTAATCTTTAATGCTAATTTGCAGGAAAAAAAAGGTTTATCTACCAGAACTCACTCTGTAACAAAATGGACAGCAAAGTATTTCACATGTTGTGTGACTATTCCTCTGATGCATGAAGATTGTAGTAATTCTTCAATATCAGTATGTGAGCATTTCTTAAGTGTCATGGTAGTCTCTGTTTAAAAGTGCTTGTGGAGTCATTGCATTCAACCCAGCCAGTTCTGTACCTCAACACACAAGTGTAATGTCCAGAATGTACAGACAGGCCATAGTGGTAGATCACAGCCTGAGTGTCAAACACTGCTTGGTTAAATACAATTCTACCAGCTGTGAAATCTGTGATAGGTGTGTCAACTCTGAGCCCATTAGAGTCAAATCTATGCAATACAAGCATAAGATATTGAGATGAAGTCCTCAGATGTATGGACCAAATACATGTGCCTCAACACCTTACACATAAGTGACCAGTTTCAGCATTGGTAAACAGCTGCCGGAACTTGACACTTTGAGACTGGGGCACAGACAGAGAAACCCAAAGCATGTCTTCAGTGGTTTCTCTCTCTGAATAATCACATGACAGACATACATATCTGGTAACATGTGAGACAATGAAGTACTAACACATTGGAATCCCCTCTTCATCCAAGCTGTTTATGATGGCCATCATAAACTCACTGGCATCCTGCTGCTTGTTAGCAGCAAATGTACTGCATCCATCATATGTACCTAAGACCTACCGTAGAGGTGTCAGTGACTATACATTGCTTGACTGATCAGAAGTCATGTTGACAACTTCCTTCAATGCCTTTGATAAGGGAGTGTCTTGTGAAGCTGATATTGCCTGCACAAAGTGTGGCATGTGGAGAAAAGCTTGAATAGCTGAATTAGCATAGCAGTTTACTCTAGTACTGTTATCAAACACTGGGACAACAGCCATACCAAGTGACTTCCGAGCAACAGCTGGTTCTGCATCTGCATTTGACATTTTGACCTTCTTAGTACTCTGTACAGTTGATTCAGCAGTGGCAGCTCATTTTCTCTTGTTGCCAGGTGAAGCTGTGACTGTGGGATGTGAGACAACCACATAAGTAGGTAGTGCTATTAGAGATATCAGTGGCTGCTACAGAGTATGTACTCTGTTGTACTCAACAATACATCGCTTGTCAGCACGTATCTTCTGAGGTGCAAGTGTTATAATGTGCAACCCAGAAAGACTGTGGACGTGTGAAAGTGCGACGTAGCTCATACCATCTTTGAAAATGTCTGTGCCTATGTCCACCATTGCTGAATCCAAACTCAAGCCCTGAGACTTGTGAATTGAAACAGCATACTCAACACATATAGGGAATTGTTTCCTGCTGACATAGATATCCTTAAATACCTGGAACTTAACACAGGTATGACCACTCTGTATAGGCTGTTCCATGTTGCCAAAGTGGACAACAAGTGTCTTGATAAACATCGCCTGAACATTGTAAATGAAGTCTGGATGTGACCCATGACACCATTTACCATGCCATGCTCAACATCAAGACTACACTGTAGCATGACACGTGCATTCTTACAAACTGTAAGAACAGCTTCCAAACCAGCTGTGCGTGAAACATCTGACTTCAGTTCAGCGAGTCATTCAGTCATCTTCGCTACCAGCTTCTGACTTAGAATGACACCATCAACTGTATCAGCAGCATGCAGTATGAGAATTTCTTGATTCTCTCTCTGCAACATAACACTCTTGAACTCAGCACATTTCTTAAGTTGTGGCATAAGACACACAATCCATGTGCCCTGGAGTACATCACTGAAAACATCACATGCTATTTCTATGGATGTAGTATCCATTGTGATTCTTCAACCATGTATCATTGAAAGATGTTCTGGTGACAAAGAACCTGTATGATCATGATCCAACAGTGCCTTGTAAGCCAGATCACCACTCTGCCATGTTCTGACACAACCTGACATAGGTAAATAACCCACAAGTTAAAACCTCCAATGCAGCCTAGTCTATTCCTAGCCTGCTTGACAGTCAGAGCTGCAAAGACATGTTCTGCATTAACTGGTGCAAGTTGTAAAGGTCTCCAAACAACAATGCTTTTACCACCAAATGCATCTCCATAGTCAGTCCCCAAAATTTCCTGTAGATGTAGGTGTATACAGGCAAGCATCAAATTAGAGACTATGCTAATCTCATCAATGATGAGTAACTTCATCTTAGTAAACACAGAATGAAACTGAGATGCAACCTCAAATGACAGCTTACTATACTCTCCTTCTTTGACATGCTCCACTGGCAACATGAAGAGATGGTGTGATGTAACTCCACCAATGTTGTATGCAGCCAGTCCAGTGGGAGCACTAACAGCAACAAACTTTGATGATCCTGTCAGTTTTCATATTTCAGCCATTATGGCCTCTATAAGGGAGCTCTTTCCTGTACCTGATGAGCCACTAGCAAGCATCAGCAGTGGCTTGTGGTCAAGACAGTCACATTTCTTCTGTTCATGTAGTATCCCATGCCAGACAGCATCAGTAACTGCAGAGTGCACCACACTTGTTGCTCATTGAGTCTGTCTCATATCTGCTGGATCAACAGTGCAGTGTGTCCCATGTTCCATAGCACTCTCCACTTCCAACATGAGTACTTCTGGGGCATTCAGAGATAGAGGATCTCCAAGAATACCTTCTCCTTTCAGATCAAGGTTGTCCTGTGAACTAACAGGAGTGTCCTCTTCAAGTTGTTTCTGTGCTTTTCAAGCTGCTCCTCTCAGCATCTAGTCTCTGTATATATGTGTCTGAGTATTCAGTTTTGAATGTCTCGTAACTGTGATTGATTTCTTCCTCGAATGTATCACAGTCACCTTTACTTCAGACTTGTTCTTCCAGGGTTTAAATAAGAATAGAGAAAAGTAGTAATGCTCTCTGCTCTCAGATGTGCCTAGATGTAATTTGCAGTGGTCAATGAGCCAAGGCTTATGTCTTTTAATGAGACAGCCGTCCACTCCTTTGACCTTGTAAATGTCACATGTGCAATCAAGTGAGACATCTGTCTTGTAGTCATACCACTTAGCCACCTCAAATAAACACATTCAATCCAAGTCTTCATGTCTACGGGGTTAGTACGTGTCAATAAGGTTATTCTTCAAGATATGTCTTAAAGAGAGTCTCTTGAGAGCCAGTTCCTCAATCTCAGCATGAAGAATCAGTACACGTTTGCACTTCTCTTTTTAGTTTACACTAAGAAAGCGCACAACATCAGATTTGCCTTACAAATGTGTACCAATCAAGCCATCACCGGTCTCATAAGCACCACATTCTCTGTGTGATAGGGTCTTCAATCCCAGTGACCACAACAGAGATGTTAGTGACTTGTTTGAACTGGCAATATCTTCCCAAAGATCTTGCAAGCTAGTCTGTTCATGTTTGGTAATATACAAAGTGACGTACCCAACCAGATCCAACGAGTTGTCAGCTACAAACTGAACATTTATGTTTGCTTGCCACATTAGAAGAAGATTGGGGTTGTAGTCAATGATGTACACCTCATTCTTGTCTCTGGGTAACTCATATATCCTCTTGGTTGATTTTGCCTTCAAGTGGTGTCGCATAGCAGAAAACAGTTTCGTTCATGAAACCATTCTGACAGACACGCCTGGGAAATCTGAAGCGACATCTTGTGTACCAATCAGATCTGTTCTTCACTACCCGGGGCAGTATTTCTCACAAATATAGTGTTGGAACTTCTGCACCAACTTCCAAGTTTAGGAATTTCATACATGTCTGGTATGCAGCAAGTGATGTATTGCTTAATGAATGCTAGCACTCTGCTGCTTCATGTTCACCTATGCATGGGGCATCCTTCATCCACAGTAACATATGAATATGAGGAGCACCTTGTGCCTGATATTCCATCCTCTGGAAGTAATGCTCTACAATACCAAATGGCGGATTGTACTTTGACAAAATGAAAGTCAGAATGTCATAGAATCGCTTGTGAAAATGTCTAGTCACAGACACTGGGTCAAGTGAGCACATTTCTTCAAGAGTCATTGATGAAATGCCCTCTACATCACAATTTGCCCACTTCAAGAGTTCAATTACCTCCTCCCAGGTATACTCGGCACAACTGAGTGTGACAAACCATGTGGCTGCACCATACTCTCTCAGCATAGTCATCACCTCAGAGTGTCTGTGATACCAGTATTCTTTGGTGCCACGTGACTTGACAGAATGGAAGACAAATTGACTTGCATATTTTCATCCTTTTGCTTTAATTTCTGCAAAACTGTGTGGTGCAAAAAGTGCAAAGTCATCCATGTAGGGAGGAAAATCAAGGTGCAGAATATAGGATGGGGGGCAAGTCCTGGAGGAATTGAGGTAGAAAGGACCTGGGCATAATCATTTCACCAGGCCTTAAGATGGCAAAGCAGTGTGAGAGGGCAGTGGCAAGATCCAGTAGAATGTTAGGATGTATTGGCAGGGAGTTCACCAGTAGAAAGTGGGAGGTCATAATGCCTCTTTACAAGCAATTGGTGAGACCACACCTGGAGTATGGAGTCCAGTTCTGGAGGCCTCACCTCAAGAAGGATGTGGAGAGGTTTCAAAGAAGGGCAACTAAAACGGTGCGAGGTCTTAGTCAGTTGTCATATGAAAACAGGTTGAGAGACCTTAAAATGTACTCCCTGGAGCAAAGGAGGGAGAAAGGGGATATGATTGAAACCTTCAGATACCTCTGGGCATAAATAGGGTACTGATGAGCAACATTTTCCAGCTGAAGAGACACTCAAAACTAGGGGTCATGAGTTGCAGATGGGAGTTCCAGAGTAACATTAGGAAATTCTATTTCACAGAGAGGTTGGTGGACAGCTGGAACAGACTTCCAGGGAGGTGGTGGGGCTAAGACAGTGGGTGGCTTTAAAAGGCATGGATAGGCACAAGGGAATTATTAGGAGGCTTAGTGTGGAAAGCTAGCTCTCTAGAGATAGCTTTTAGGTAAGGGAATTTGGCAGATCAGGTGCTCTGGCGTCCTTTTCTGCTGACACATTCTGTTTCTAAAAGCTTAACATGTAGTGCAGGCCATTGAATCTCCCATGCTGCAGTCCTGCTCTGATGTAATCTGCAGGGATTCTGTGATTTTACTTATAGAACATGTTAGCCTGGAAGTAAGGAAAATTAGTCTGATACAATCTATTATACTACGGTAAACAGTAACTTAAAAATAAAAATGTTTTTGCACATGAAGTGTAAACTGAGAGCTTTTAGTGCTGACTGTTCCCTTTAACAGCAGTGGATAACTGACAAGGAAAGCATCAGTAAAAGGAGATCAGAGGACCACATTGGCGAAAGTAACTAGCAGGAATGAATTTGAATTGGCAGTCATAAGTCAGTGCAGGTGGCATATTGACTCAGACCACAAAAGAGGATATGTCTTCTGATTTATTAGATGGATGGGAGCAGTATGAGTAATCAGGAATGAACTGAATTTTTGATATTTTAACTGGATAGAACTAGTGGGCCATAGGCCCATTTATAGAGGCATTTTGCATTCAAGAACTAGTTACAGTATAATTTAAGAAACCATACTGTACATAAAGACACACTGACAAAACATATCTTACCATTACATTTAAACAAGACCTTAAAGTGCAATCACACATAAAATGGAGTCCATTTATATACCATGTTTTAATGCTTAAGTGGTGACTGACAACAAGTGAGGCAGAAGAAAATTCCATAATTTAGCTTTAATATAGGAAAATTACATATTTGCATTCCTTGAACACACTCTGAGCACCTTAAGACCACTCCTGAAATATTCCTCAATACATATTGAGAGTTGTGATGAACCAACAAATCAGATAGATAACTTGGAGCAGCCTGAATCATACAATTAAATAAAAAATGATACCACAATCTGTCCCTATGCACTGCCAAGGTAGGCCTGTTTAGCCTTTCAAGTAAACAGCAGTGGTGAACTTCACTTGGGGGACCTTCTGTGCATAGCATAAATCCCACAACCTGGTAATATACTCTATCAAGCTTTAAAGAGCAGGGTCCAGATTTTCCAAGGGCCCTTGGACCGACTCAAGGTGCAGCAAACATTCGCCTTGCCTCAAATCCAGTTGTGTCAAATCCTCTGTGTCACATTTTGCAAGAAAATCATTCACTGTGGCAAAGTCCCCTAAAATGACACAGGAGGCCCACTGCATCGAAATATGATGCTTGAGATGAGAACGATCTAAGATGCATCAAAAATATAAGGCATGGGCAAAGAATGATGGAAGCTGCATCAAAAAATACAGTTGAAGAAATGACCTAGACAATAGCATTTTAAGCCCGTAAAACACTCTAAACTACTCCCACAGGGGAATATTGGCTCTATAACCAAACCTTTTCATAAGTTACCCTCTGTATTCTAGTCATAATACTTACTTAACAGTGTGACAGAACTGATGGGTACTATATTGGCTTGTCTCTGGACACAGAATTTTACATGCTGCGGTACATGAGACAACATTACAATGCATACAATGTAGGACTCTTGCAGCAGAATGCCATTCATAGTAACATAGTCAGGTCTGGCCACAAGCTGTGAGCTTCTTTATATGCTCTAATCTCAGTTAGGCCAGCTGTGGCTGGTCTGTTCACTGACAGGATCTTCATGCCAAATAAGTGATGATGCATCATTTTTTGGATACAGGACCCCTTTCCGACATGGTGCAGCCATTTTTTTTAACACAAGCATGGCACAAGCCAGTCTTGCACATGCAGATCTGTTTTTGACTGAAGCGCCATTATAACATTGGAATTAACACAAATTGTGATGCAGCTACCTCCTTGCATTAGTTTTTTTAAAGCAAGCACCATGCATCATTCTCTAACCTTTGAGAATCTGGCCCCAGGTGTTTACCTCTAATAAATAGATAACTGACTATTTTATTTTATGGTATTTTGATGTATTAGTAATTACTTTCTACCTTTTATAATAAAAATATTTGTTAGTGCAGTGAAACAAGTGAGTTTTCTCCTTTGATTTTCAGCACTAATAGTAAAAAGAATTCAATAGACTTCTGGAATTATGATGTCAGAAACTACCAACTTTTATGAGCCCAATGTATTTCAATGGAAACTAAATATATTTTCTTTTTAGAAATAGATACTTCTTTCAATAGCAAACTTTGCCTTTCATATCTTGACTCTGTTGTGCTGTATCTGTATGATTTAACAGTTTTAAAGCAGTTATTGGCTTCTTTTTTCTTCCCAAGTAAAATCAGATTATGAAGAAAAGGTCACTTGCTTATTTATAACAAAAGATCACGGTTTATCAAAAGTCTCAGATGTCCATTAAATATATAATATTTTGGTGGTAGAAAGTGTTATTTTCTATGTATTTATTCAATCTCTGATTACAAAATACCTTTGAGCGTTAAACAGCCTATTTGCAAAGATTCCACGTCAGTGAGGAGGGTTACAAACAGACAAAGAAAGAACTAACAATTGAGTTCCAAACATATAGTAACAGAATATAATACAACATAGATAACTGGCACTATTCAAACTAGGAAAAAGGAGTGGAAGTAAATAAAAGGAAGAAGAGGGGGAGTAGGATTTTAAGGCCTATGGAAATGGATAGCAGTCAGAGGCTTTGTCAAAGTTGCTGTTGGAGAAAGCAGGAATGAGGGAGGGAGAAACAAGGGAAGAAGAGGGGGAGAAAGGGTTAAAGACCAAAGGAAAAGGGTAGCAGCCATTGGCCTTGTTAGTTTATTCAGGTATAAGCAAGGTGAGGAAGGTGAGCAGGAAACACTCTAAAAATCTAAAACAGTTTATATACAGTTTCCCATTAAAATACACTGCCAGCTTTGCCAAGTAAAACATTTCTGACATTATAATGCAAGAATTCCATTGGATTCTTTTTAATAGTAGTTGACAAAATACAAATAAAATGATAAGTTAATTAAAGAAACAAATAAGAGCAAACAAAATGATTACAGAAGCATCTAAAGGTCCCAAACCTTCATTCTTTAGATATTCATCCTTACTAAGTATTTGCTATTTAAAAGACTTGTTTTGTTTGCAAACCTAAACTAAACAACTATAATCCATTTGAGACAAAATAAAAGCAGACACAACGGGCTTGATTCACAAAGGTTGTCGCTAGCTGCACCAATGGCAGCTTGCGCCAAGTGCTGGTGTGCCAGGGACCTTGCACCCAATTCAGTATCGAATAGGGTCCTGGCAGCAAAGTCCCACAGCTTGTAGCAGCTGTGGCCATGTGCCAAACAGATGGTGCACCTGCAAGGATTGATGAAAGCTAGAGGGCGGACAGGTGGCAGCTGCACCCATGGAAAGCGACCAGTGCACCAAGCACAATACATCCCCGCCCTGCTGGCTAGTGATCCCTCCTCTCCATCCCCAATCTGCCCCTATAAAATATCACTGTCCCTAGTGGTATTGTAGACCCCATCCCCATCCCTGATCTGCCCATATAGTAATAACACTTACCCTGCTGGTCTAGTGGACCCCCCTCCTATCCCCAATCTGCCCATATTTAAATAAATATCACTGTCCCTGGTGGTCTAGTGGACCCTCTCCCCACTTCTACTATATTTAAATAAATATCACTATCCCTGGTGGTCTAGGGACGCTCCCTATCCCCAATCTATCCATATTTAAACAAATATCACTGTCCCTGGTGGTCTAATCGACCCCCTCCTTGTCTCGATCTGCCCATATTTAAATAAATATCACTGTCCCTGGTGGTGTGTGGAACCCCACCCCAGCAGGCATAGCCCCATCCACTGCTCCTCCGATCCCAGGCAGTGACCATCACAACCCTCGCTCTCCACCATGGTTGGCTGCTGACTGAGCTGTCAATGAGTGCTTACTGTATACAGTATACACTCACTGAATTGTCAGTCAGTGGAGTGTACTGTGTACAATATGCACTCATTGACAGCTCAGTCAGTGGTCATGCGTGGTGGAGAGCAGAGGCAAAGATGGTCACTTACTCGGGATGGGATGGGGATTGGGGTGGTGGGGCACTGCCTGCTAGAGTGGGGGACCAGGGACAGTGATATTTATTTAAATATGGGCAGATCTGGGGTAGGAAGGAGGGTCCACTAGATCATCAGGGACAGTGATATTTATGTAAATACAGGTGGATTGGGAGGGGGGTCTGCTATAACACCAGGGAAGGATGCCTTATTATATGGGCAGATTGGGGGATAGGGAGAGGGTCTGTGGCACATGTTCCCTCCTGCCCAGCAAGGGCTCCAGGTTGGTGCAAGGTCTCTAACCCTCCCAGGGGACACATGTCTAAGTATCCTTGTACAGTACAAGTTGCATTAAACTGTTCCACCAATGAGTTGATTTAACATTGTTTTTTACAGTTGACAATGCACTGGCAACTCAAACTGCATTGTTTTTCATTACTTAACCAGCTGAAGAGCAACGTTGGTAAAATGGTTTTGCAAATCAGTTGGAATGCATCTGCAGTCCAGCCAGAAGACAATGCAAAACTGAGTGTTAACTCTTAAGAAATAGTTTGTGTAAGGCTTTGAGCTGTTTCTAGCGACACGCATGCAACTCAGTCAGAAATGTTAAAGCAACTCATTAAAGGAACAGTTTAATGTGACTTGCAGGGCCGTGTGGAATTTTCAAATTCCAGCTGAATGAAATTCCATGTAATTTCTTTAAATTACACTTTGTTTAGGTGGAATTTCGCCATAGGCAGAATGGCGAAATTTCACCTATGTTTCTGTTTCAGAATGGCGAATTCCAATGATTTTATGTGGAATTTTCTATGGAAGCATTTTCCGTGGATTATGTTTCTCAGATTGCTATTATTTTCTGTAGAAAATTCAGACATCTAATTTCACGTGATGTTCCATGGAAAATGTTTTGTGGGATTATTTTCTGCAGATTGATTTTGTGTTCCGCTGTAAATTCCTGCCTTGAAATCTACTTTTGCCATTGGTTAATGAAAAGAAAAATGTATATTAAGATATTTTATGCATGATGATGATCCACTTGAATGGCAGATGTGTCCATTGTTTGTTAAAGTAAGTTTTCAAATTAATTATTTTTTCGTCATTGACGAGCATGGAATTGTGTGGAATACAATTCTGCGGAATGTCAATATGTGGAATAATATTCCACAGAAGCAATCAATTGGCACCACCTAGCATCCTCTGTCATGTGACAGCAGTCATTTAGTAAAGTGACACCCTCAGCTCCATGCAGATTAGTACTGGCATCTGATGGAGAAGGATCTAATCTGCTGCATGCTCTGTGTTGTTATACACATTAATTCTTGTCCAGATACTCCAAAACTTAGTTTTGGCTGATTAGTTTTACTACATATCTATAGCAAATGTTCTTTTAGGGTGTATTGTATGTGTGAGAAGTGTATTTTAGATATATTTCCTTAAACTGTCTGAATTTTGGTTTGTGTTGGTGTGTGTATGATCAGGACTCAAGAGTCTCAGTGAATTAATTTAGCAAGTTGCTGTTGAAGGTGCATTTGCTGAGTGAGAGAGAGAGAGAGAGAGAGAGAGATTTGGAGTTTGAGGGAGACACATACAGTAGAAATAAAGTGAGGCAGCGGTGTAAATTATTTTTTGTTGTTGTCAGAGAGTCTCACAGACTGATCTGACAGAAATCCTTCTGTTGTATATAACTACCTAGTTCAATCAGTATATAATACCAGTCTCAAAGTAAGAGAGAGGGAGATTTAGGGAAACAGTCAGTGTGAAGAGAAATAAATAATATTTTTTTTGTCAGATTGTTTGAATTTACGTTAGATTGTTCTGACCCAATTTCTGCTTTTTGGAATATATGGTTCTGAAAAATTGTAGCTGTTTTAATCGCTCTCATTCCATTACTAAGGGAGATTTTATTTAGAAAATAAGGCAACAGAGAAAGATTTTCTAATTTTTAATTTTGTCAGAGAGTAATATCTGATTGCAGCTATTTCTGTTGTTTGATATACTTTACTTATATCCTTAGTGTAGTATTTATAATCTCACCTAGTCCCCAAGTAAGAGAGATAGTTTGAGATTGGCAGAAGAGATAGTTTGAAAGAAAAACTTTTTTTTTGTCTTATAATAATCTGAGAGAGTAAGAGGTATTTCAGTTTTGTGTCTCTCCCCCCAAAAAAATCTTACAGTTGAAACAAAAACTGGTGTTATTATAAAACTAATTTTGCTTCTGTGTGTAGGTAAAGATGAAAAAGAGCAGCATTTCCGAATGTGCTAGTGGGAGCAGTGGGAAGGGGGATAAAGGTAAGGGAAGAATTGCAGGTGGTAGGCGGCCTAAAAGCACAGCATTATCATCTGGCAAGCATGCTGCTTTGCAGCAGCCCTCTGTTGCATCCATGCTGGTCAGTTCATCCAGAAAGCACAGTTGTGATGTTGTTGCATCTGTAGAAAATGTACAAAGTGTTGGCAGTGTACATGTGTCTGTGCATGAGCTTCCTAATTGGAGCAGCAGACAGTCAGCTAGCGAGGTAGCGGCCATTATGGTAATGTCACAACAATCTGATGTTATTGAGGAGTCTGAGAGCCAGGCAACATATGATTCAGATAGTTTTTCTGAGAATATTTTAAATATGGAAAATTCTCAGCATGAGCTTTTTGAAGCGAACGATGAAGTTTTACTGAAGCCAGTTGTGGATGCAGTGGATCCAGGCAGTGACCCCCAAGAACCTGATCAGAATGACTCAGATTTAGAATCAGAACCACATAATATAGATATTGGTAGTAGTGAATTTTGTTCAGATCTGGATGATCCAGTCCTGGATGTGGACTAGATTCCACCAATGGATGCCACCAGAATTCGAACTAATAAGAAACCAAATAGTAAGCAGGTGCTTGACGTTGAGGAGGGGGAGGATTATGACGGTGATAATGCAGGGTTGGTGAAGTTATTTAGTTCCAAAGCTGCAAAACCAACACCTTGTTTTGCAGCTGATAAGCCACATGGGGACAGTGCGTCATTTGGGAGCAGTGCACTAAAGTTTGATGTTGGTGACATAGGCAGTGCACCAGTGAGTAGAAGTCATAATGTGGAAAATACACCTTTTGTGCTGCCAAAGAGACAGGCATATAGCCAAAGAAGCAGCAGCAGCACATCTCTAGTATGAGGTTTTTCATCAAAGATCCCAAAAATTTGAGCATTGCAATTTGCCAGGTATGCAAAGCTCGGGTTAACCGTGGCAAACCTGGCAGAAGGCTTGGGACTACGGGGCAGTGCAGCCACATGAAATTACAACATCTCATTATGTGGCAGATGCACGAGCATGAGGCAAATATGGGGTTCAGAAGACAGATGCCATTTGCTGATCATGGGGGATAAATGTTGATGAAACAGTGTATGATGACTATGCTTTTGATGAAGAAAAACCTCAGTGGCACAAGCACTACTAGTAATAACAGTAGCAGCAGCAGCAGCAGCATTACAAATAAACAGGTAACCACCAGCACCCCTATTAATAAAAAAGTAGTAACCCAACTACTGTTATTTCTGGTTACTTCAGAAAGGAGAAAACCATGACACCATGCGTAGGTACTATCAGTGCTACACTGCCTCAGTTAAGTTTAACACCAAGCACTATAGTTGCATCCACCCTACTTGATCAACCCATGATTTTGGAAGCACTTTTAAAAAAATCTAAATTCTACCATAACCACCCAGTCACCCGTGAACTTATTGCCTGTTCAGCCCAAATGCTGGCAGTAGACATGTTGCCCTATTCATGTGTAGAAAACCCTGGTTTTCATCACCTCATGAGCAGAGCAGTTCTGAAGTGGAACATTCCATCCCGTACATATTTTACCACTAAGGCTGTCCCTGAACTTTTTACAGATCTAAAGAGTGTAGTCTCCTATGCTATAAGTCATTCTGTGGTAGACTGTGTTCATCTAACAACAGATATGTGAAGTAGTAGTAGGCCTGGTGTTTCCTCCTCATATATGTGTAAAACATGCCACTGGGCTTCTTTCCCTAACTCTTCTTCCTTCAGTTCTAGTAATTCTTGTTCTCCTTCTTGCAATGTAGCACTTGGTGGTGTACGTCAACAGGCCACACTCAGCATGTAATGCATGGATACTGTGTAACACTCATCAGTGAACATACTGAGTAAGCTTCAGGCTCAAATAGATTACTGGTTGACATCACTTGGCATCAGTGTTGAGTTTATTGTCAGCGATAACGGCCATAATGTGATAAAGGCTATTGAGGACAGGTCCTATTGTCATGTTCCTTGTTTTGCACACTGTTTGAATTTGGTCATGCAAGATTATCTGAAGAGCAACAAGGACATTGACAATATGGTCACAGCTGCACGGTGCTTGTGTGGGTATTTCAGCCATTCCACCACAGTCTGTAATGAACTTAAAAATCATCATGTCAAAAATGGAATTCCACAGCATCGCCTAAAGCAGGAGGTGGCCACATGGTGGAATTCCACTTTGTACATGCTTGAATGCCTGTTTGAGCAATACAAGGCATTAACTGACTTCACCATGCTGCACAAAGATTGTGAGATATCCTCCCTCTCCATCACTATGGCTCAGTGGCACCTAATGGACAGTGTAATTCAAATCCTGCAGCCATTTGAGCATGCTACCCGAGCAGTAAGTGCTGCAAATGCAGTGTATCAGCCAGGCAATACCACTGAGCCGTGTCCTACTACAGGCACTTAAAAACATAATGGAGCAGTTTGATTGCAATGGTGATAGCACTGGCATTGAAGTAGCCAACCGTATGATACAATGTGCATCCACTGACCATCATTTGTGCAGCATGTTGGAGTCGAAAGTTTACATTGTTGCCACATTATTGGATCCATGCTACAAGCATGGCATTCGAGCCCTGCTCAAGTCTGGAGATGTTGAGAATACAACTGATGCTCTCACTGACCTGGTTAATAAAGAGATGACAGTCAACAGGGCAGGCAATGACAGCAAGCAGCAGCAAGTAGAATCAGGTCATTCTATGTTATCACCATCATCCATTTCTGCCACATGCAGTACAGCATCAACATGCTTCTACACCTCCAGTGTCAAACCGGGTAAAGAAAGTGATACAAAATTAAATCCCTTGTGGTCAGGCCTTAGTCAGGTGGGTGTGTCAAGCAGACAGGTACTGCAACCTGACAGAGAGAGCAAGATATCAGCAGCCTCGCTTGTGCAGACATACATGGAGGACAGAGAGGAGTTGGGTCCAGCTGATAAACCACTGCTGTACTGGCATGGTAAACTCGCTCTATGGCCTGCACTTGCCAAAGTTGCTATTAAGTACCTTTCTTGCCCATTACCCAGTGTCAGCTCAGAGAGAGTGTTTACTACTGCAGGTGCTATTGTAACAGACCAGAGGACATGTCTGTCAAGTAAAAATGTAGAAATGCTAACCTTCATTAAAATGAATTGTGAGCATATCCCACCTGACTACAAAGTAAGTGTCACATCAACCTATCATGATGATAGACGTGGGGAATCTTCCTGAAATCCTTCAAAGTTGTTGATGGAGGAGGATGATGATGATGACAGTGTCGTGGTGGATGACCCCTCAGATGAGGATAATGCTGAGGGGCATTTCGATCACACTTAGTTTAAGCAAACAAGTCCTAACAAACAACGGCAACCAATTCACATAACTAATGAGCCATCTACTTCCCAATTTAACAATTTCCATCACAAACATTGCTGCACTGCAATCTTCAGTCACATATTAACCCAAGTAGGTCATATCAGTGCCTTAAATGAAATAAAGTCATTAAACCAATCCAATGAAATATTATTTAATATTCACTCTCAAACGTTGCACTTCGCTTACATACTTATTACACAGATTTTTTAAATAATAAGTACTATTCAGAGTTTCCTTTACTGGTGTTTCTTTGATGCTCATGAAAAATACCCCTGCTATCCCTATCAGTTTCCCAGAAAAGTAAGAGTGACTGCTTGTTATCTGTCACCAAATAAAATTTATGATCTTTCTCAACAGGAGTACTGTGCATGTATGTGTCATTGTGTGTATTCCAGTGGAACGATGACGAACTGACAAATCAACTGTGTTTTCCATGTACTAAGTAGATACCATTCTGTTTTCTGTGTTTCTTTTTTGGGGGGTAGGGGGAAGGATTGTATTACTGTAATAATGCTGAGCTTGTACACAGCATTTTTGCTCTGTCATAAGTCCAGCCACCCCAAAACATTTATGATATTTGACAGACTTCAGTGTCGAGGGGTGCTATTAATTCCATACAGTTCAGTCCAGTAGAAAAATATTGCAATCCTAGTGTGTACTTGCCCATGGAAAAACAGTGCCACTTCCTCATCCTGCAGACATAGCACCATGCAAGCAATTCTAGCCATGTTTTGTGATGGCATAAAATGAAGGCTGCGTGTTTGCTGCATTGACTTGTATGGGTGCGATTTTTCTACAGCTGTTATTAATATTCAGAGTTGCAATATAACAAATCAAAGTGACTACTGGAGTAACAGTACCTGTTACTTCAGCGTTCACTTTGATTTATCTAAATTGCAACTATAAGTAGTACAAGTCAATGAAGCACACATGCAGTCTTCATTTTCTGCTATCACAAAACGGGGCCATGGGTGACTGATTGCATGGTGGTGTGTCTGCATGTTGATGAAGTGGCACTCTTTTTCCTGTGGCAGATACACACTATGATTGCCATAATTTTCTACTGGACTGAACTGTGTTGAATTAATAATTTCCCCTGACTCTGAACTAGGTCAAATATCATGTAGGGGGCACATGCTATTTATTTATTTATTTCATTTACATGGTACACAGTCACACAATTTATTTACTTTGAGGACAGAAAGATGACTACAAGTTAAAAAACATACCTGGAGTGACACTAGTAGTGGCTTCAATTATTTATCACCTTCAGTATATTTAAAGGGACACTGTGAGGTTTCTGATTAACTTTTTTACCTATCACAGTAGTGTGCCTCTTGGCACACACTTGTCAAGCAATTACTCTATAATGCAGCTGTATATCTGAAAAATCATAATTTGTAACTGTTTGTCTATTTTTCTGTAAATTGCTGTTTGAGCAGTCCGGGTTTAAATCGTCGCCCACTGGAAGTATATCCATACACGTTATCTAGGGAGCGCAGTCCCGATGTGCAACTTTTCATATACAAGTATTATAAAAAAATTCTTCCTCTGTGTGCACATATTATGAATATTCTAGGCATCTATCAGCAAAACCAGGGCAGAGTGCTGCAATACACAGTTTCAAATCAGAGCGGAAATCACGCGCATGCACATCAGAGCACTGTGCAAAGATCTCGGGCATGTGCAAAAGCATAATGCTCTTGCACATGCCCGAGATCTTTGCACAGTGCTCTGATGTGCATGCTGATTTTGGCTCTGATTTTAAACTGTGTATTGCAGCACTCTGCTCTGGTTTTGCTGATAGATGCCTGGAAGACTTCAGAATATGTGCACACAGAGGAGGAATTGATTTTAAAAACTTGTATATGAAAAGTTGCATATCAGGACTCCGCTCCCTAGTCAATGCGCATTCTCGGGTATGGATAGACTTCCAATGGGTGGTGATTTAAACGAGGAATGCTCAAACAGTAACTTGCAGAAAAAATAGACAAACAGTTACAAATGATGATTTTTCAGATATACAGTTGCATGACAGATTAATCGCTGGACAAGTGCATGCCAAGAGGCACTCTATTGTGATGGGGTTAAAAAGGTAATCAGAAAGCTGACCGTGTCCCTTTAATCTTGTGGCTTTGAAAATTGTAGAATGTTCATCACTTCATTTTCAATGAGTTTGGTATGGGCCAATTTTATGTAAACAGAAAGTATAGTTGTGCTATAGTACTACAGATATACCTACAGACGCAGCCACAGACAGGGCGTAGCGGTTAAGGGCACACTCTTCTTGTGTCGATGATCATCACTGCACCTGTGTGTGCATGTGAGTCTGTTCTGCCAGTGCTATACTACCAGCACACATCAATGTCTTACTTAGTTATTGTTTTAAAAAAAAATTGTCCATACTCATCTTTTTAAAAATGAAAATCCTGAAGGTGGTAAATTCCACAATAAATATAGTAAAGGCAGAAATAATCCAAAATCGAAAATTGTCCCTACAAATATGTTATTTCCACTTGTGTCACTCATCTTTCTTGATTTACACTAAAAATATTGTGTGAGTGACATTAGCAGAGAATGTAATACATTTAAAGCACTGTAATATTTTCAGTCATATAATTACCCCTCCCCCATCATCCCCCCAACACCACAAACACGCCACATAATGGTATCATGGAATACATAATTTCAAAACTCATCATAGTTGCACTGTCATAGACACAGCAAGTCATATATGCCCTCAGTTTTCCCTAAATTTCAGTTTTATTGGTATATAGGGAGCATGGAAATGGCTTACAAACTGGTGTGGATATGATGCAGATGTTGGAGCGGGAAGGGAAGACTACAGCAAAAGCCTAGTGGAATTCTAGGCACTCTGGGCAGACTGGGTGGGCCTGGCGGTCCTTTTCTGCCATCACATTCCTATGTTCTTATGTTCCTAACAATTTTACTGTTAATCAAAGAAACCCCGGCAAATGAGAAGAATAATGTTAATTGATTGTTAAAATTGGTGTATCTAAATATATCTGCGTAAGGCGCCAGTGGCTCAGGAGTGTTCAAAACATCATATATTTCCTACGTAGTTTGTGTAATTTAATGGCCTTTTTTCTTATACTTTTAGTGGCTACTTACTAATACTTTTATATATGCCTAAAGTCTTTGGCCATATGCTTAATGCACTACAGACTGAATGAAGTGGCTTATTGAGTCTTTTGACTTTGGTTCCCATTGTTAGCATGCATTTTTTGTGGCCGATGGTTGTACTTTCTCACTGCCATGGCTTGACATTGAAACAAGTGTCATACCTACAGGACACATTGAATTTCCTATCCTGTATTTTATACTGATGTGATAGACAAGAACCAAACAAGTGAACTACTACTGATATCTCCCCTGCTACTCATAGTGTACTGTCCATCCTCATGTAATTTATGCTCCCTCCAATCCACGTGTGATGCAGCCGTGGCCAAAAGCAAAACTGATTTTGATGTAATAGCTGCCCTGTTTGTGCTGCTGTACTGATGTTTGTGACCTTTCCTCTCGTGGATGTTCCTTCACCTTCTCAAAAAACATGTTTGATAATGCTGCAATACCAAGTAACCGAGGCAATGTAACCTGACATCGGATCTGCTGGTGCTGCTGTTGCCTTAAGCCTTGTGTGCTCCTATGTGTGATGACGCTGTGATAAATAACCAAAGCCAACTTACAAGACACACCTGCCATGCTGCTGCTGTGGCTGCTGACGGCAGCGGCATCTAAGCCTGTTACTGTGCATACAACAGGAACATGTATGTGATGCTGCAATAAAGAAGCAAAGCAAACTGACCAGACATGCATGCAGTGCTGCTGCTGCTGATGCCTGTTGCCTGTGCTCCTGTACCTGCTCCTACATCCCCAACCTGTGTGACGTTGATGTTGCACTAAATTACCAAAGTCAAACTGAAATCACCTGACTGCTGCCCTGCTGGCACTGCTGATGCCTGTGATCTGTTCTCCTGAGCCTCAAGTGCAAGATCTTCATCTGCATTTACCCTGGTTTCTGATGTTATGGTGACATTCATCAGTGTAAGTAAGTACAGTAATTTTTATTTGAATTTTCATTTTTATTATCTGGTGCTGAAAGGCACCTTACAGTGACTGTAGCATGTATGTGACGTGACAGATCACAAACTTAGTGCTTGTTTTATTTTCTTTACAGGTATGTTGCTCACTACCATTCAACTTAAGCACAATGATGCCGGAATCCCATGATGGTACTTCTTGTTCTGCACATTGTAGTCAAAGATGGTATTAGGTAAGTATGTTTAAAGTATTTCTCTTTTCAGATTTTTCAATGTTTAAGGTTATTACTTTGTTATTTTTGCTGACGGTGTTTAAGTATCATTTGATTATTTCAGAGTATGTGAATGTTTAAGTATAACAATTACTGGGTGCATGTTTAGTACAATAATTATTCAAGCATCATTTAAAAATGCATTGTTGAATAATCCATTGTCCATACTGATCAAGCTGTAAATCACACTGTAAAATGGATTTAAGGCAATTGACTGTAATAATGAGTGTCAATCATACAACAGCATTAGTGAACACATTTTTGTATCTAACTTCCAAAACTCTGAAAATGACCCATTTAATTATATCAATAAGGCAGTCCAGGTTGTGTGACATGGTGTGGTAACAATACTTCTATGATGCTTGAAGCACTCAGCTATACCTTGAGCTTTAAATTACCCGAGATGTGCCATTATCACACTATAAAGCATCACCTGGATTCCCTTCTGCTTATTGCTTAATTAAAGTGTTCCATAATTTGTGGAACTTAAAACTAAATGTGTTCTTATTTTTTTCTTCTCAGGTCTTGGATTCTTTGGTATTGTAATTTTACCTTTTCTTCATCCAGATTGCTTCTTCCCATTCTGGAGCTGGCCAGGACCTTCTCATTCAACTGCATTAAGGTAATTTCTTTTTTCATCATTAAGTTGCATTATGATTACCCTCAGGCATCTTATAAATTGTGTTCCCCAAAACATTTAAAAGCATCAAGTTTAAGGGATGACATCTGAAGGCATTCAACTGTTTGTATGGTGGTACCAGTACACACAGTAAACCATCAAATGTGGTATAAATTCTTGTAAATCATCAACTCGATTAAATATGTGTAACCACCCAGTCCCCTGGGGTTACTAGAATCCCATAAGTGTCAGTGCTAGGTATGGAAAGGCAGCTAGCAAATATTTCAATTGTTTTTCACATACCAGGGGTGGTACCCATTTCTAATTGTGTGCCCAGTCAATGGTACCAGGGGATAGCTTGTTGTCTAAAGTAGTGCCACTATTGTTCGGGCTGAGTACCCCATTTAAGGTTAAAGTGTGACATTTTGCATCTTAATAACTTTGCCACTGTACGATGGCTTTGCCTGAAATTTGGTAGGTACAGAGCAGTACCATAGATCTCTGGATCTGCCAAGTTTTGTAATGGTCGGATATACGATTGTGGAGTTATAAAGTGATATTCCATAGTACATTTATACTTTTTCATGCATTTTTTTGTTCACACCTACAGGTCGCATGGTTTGCATGACCGGTCAGAAAACTTCAGGGCCCCAATGTGCCTTTTGAAGATTTCGTGAAAAAATATTAAACAGTTCAAAAGTTATTCAAAAAACAATTTTCCCATTATAGTCAATGGGAAAAGTCAATAAAAAGTTTGACAATGTCACAAATGCACTTTTTTGTGTTGCAAATGACCCCTGCAGTGTCGTGAGTCAGCCATTTCTTTTTCCGTTAGTGGTCACAGAAATGCTTGGCATTTAAATTTGCGACCCTCTAGGGACACAATTCTTTTTGTGTTCGCCTAGTCGGACCCTGAGGATGATAGCCATGTCTTTTTTGGGGAGTTAAACACCCCAGAAATATGTTTTTGAAATTTTTGTAAACTGTAGTGTCGCAAAGTAGTGTCGCACATGCAACACTTTCAAGATTTTTTTAGCGAAAGTGTCGTGATTTGCAACACTACTTTTCGACACTATGGCCAAAATAACAGGAATTCTTTGCCACCCTGCTGCAAAAGAGCGGTTTGGTCTTTTGGGCTGAAATTTGGAGGAAAGAAAGCCAGCATCCCATGATGTGCCTTTTGAGTGTTTGGTGACAAAATATTACAGGGATACAAAGTTATGATACTCTGAAGTTGACGCTTTTTCACATAGACTAACATTATTACATCAGTCGTGCCTTTTGGGGCCCGTATCTCCGAAATGCTTCAAGATACGGACTTTTCATTGGAAAAATGCTTAGCCCCCCACAAGAGGGCTAAGTACAAAACTAGCCAGGAATGTCATAATGTATATGAAATTAAATTTTTTTTTCTACACCGCATGGTTCCTGAAATATAAGCAATTTAGTATTCCAAGTGCTCATTTTCTGCTCCGAGGCCCATTATTATGCATACATTCTTTGTATTCACTGTGTTTCTCTATGCAGCTGTTAGTGAAAAAAAAGGTGTGTGCTTTTGTTACTGTCACAGTTAGCATTCCCACTTGGTTTCCATAACTGCTTTGCATTAGCATTCCTGCTGACAATGTGTGCAAGCACTTTGCATTTTCATTTGTGCTTTTGCGGTTGTTACTGTTACCATTTGCATTCCATTACTGTTTCTGTTTGTGTTTCATTTTGCAACACTGTGTGTATTACCATTTGCATTTGCATACGACTGGCTATGCTTTCCTTTGGTGTCATCACATGTTATCATAGTATTTGCATTTCCTATTGCGGTACTATGACCTGCAAGTGGTTACCAGTTGCTTTTCCATATGTGCTTGTGTTTGCATTTCCATTTGCATTACTGTTCCCATGTATGCCACCGTGTGTGTTACCTTTTGCATTTTCATTTGCGCTTGCATTTGTGTTACTGTTAACATTTGAGTTCCCATTACTGATTCTGTTTGCGTTTCGTTTTGCGTCACCATGTGCATTACCATTTGCGTTTGCTTACACGCTTCTGTTTGCGTGTCCTTTGGCATCATCATTGCTATTACCATTAGTATTTGCATTTCCTATTGCAGTACCATGACCGTGCGTGTTACCAGTTGCGTTTCCATATTCACTTGCATTTCCGTTTCCATTTGCATTACCGTTCCTGTCTATGCTACCATGTGCATTACCCTTTGCATTTTCATTTGCTCTTGCGTTACTGTTAACATTTGCATTTCCATTACTGGCTTTGTTTGCATTTTGTTTTGTGTCACCGTGTGCATTACCATTTGCGTTGCGTACGTGCTTCAATTTGCATTTGCATTTCCTTTGGTATCATCGTTGCGGTTACCATTAGCATTTGCATTTCTTATTGTGGTACCATGACTGTGCGCATTACCATTTACGTTTCCGTACACACTTGTGTTTGTGTTTGCGTTACTGTTCCCATCAACGCCACCATGTGCGTTACTCTTTGCGTTTTCGTTTGCGCTTGTGTTTGCATAACTGTTAACATTTGTGTTTCAATTACTGTTTTTGTTTACATTTCCTTTTGTGTCACCGTGTGCATTTCCATTTGTGTTTGTGTTTCTGTTTGTGTTTCCTTTGGTGTCATCATTGCTGTTTCTGTAAGTATCTGCATTTCCAATTACATTACCGTGCCTGCGTGTGTTACAGTTTGTGTTTCTGTACATGCTTGCATTTGAGTTTCTGTTTTCATTGACATTTGCACTTGTATTTGTATTACTGTTTGCATTATCATTTACATTTGCATCATCATGTGCGTTAGCATTTGTGTTTGCATCTGCATTGCCGTTACTTCACTATTTATAGTGCACATTCTCAAAAAGAACGGACATTCATGGCAAACATCTCTGTTAATGCATCAGTTAGGTTGTTCACAGTGACAAAGTGAGGAAATTCAGTGTTAGGGTTCCAACCCCTTACCCCACCCCACCCTGTCCCCACCAACAGCCATTGGGTGCGCTGGGGTTGTCGTCCAACTCTCACCCCATTCTTCCATACTGCACCACCTCAGCTTGTTTGCACATGGGATGTGGTGAGAGTTAGGACTGATGAACCCAACGCACACCCTGATGCCTGTTGGTGGGGGGAGGGGCGCAAGGTGGGAATCCAACATCGAATTTCCTCACTATTGTCACTCTGGAACAACTCCTAACTGATGTATTAAATGGATTTTTGACATAAATATATATATATATATATATATATATATATATATATATATAGATAGATACCACCCTAGGGTGTGCAGTTGAGTTGATATATGCACACCTTGGTGTGCATTGGTAGCACAGGCCACAGGCCGAGGTGTATTCAACCACCCAAGGTGTGTTATATCAGAGGCTACTGCATACCCTAGAGTGGGTTATCTACCTTATAAAATGGCCATACTTTTTTGGGAGGGGGTGAAAGTGCAGGTGTGTGGTTGTGCTCTGATATATACACGGTCATATGGTGTGTTTTATCCAATAAGGAGGCAGCATTTTCCCTACCCATTTTATATGTCAGAATTTTTAACATTTTCTTACAGTGCTGCTTTAAGCTTGTGGAGATTCAAATTTTTTGAAAATACAACTCTTTCAGCTCGGAAAGACACTCCTCCACCATCACTCATTAGATTGATATAAGTACTGCTATCCACATAAAAAGGATAGAGATTACAGATGTAATAAACTAAGTCACTCTTTCAAACAAGAGCCTAAATTTAATTTAACAAACAATGAAAAACATACAACAACAAAACAACCAGGAAAACAATAAAAGTTGAATTATAATAATAATAACAACAACATAACTATTTACAATGACAGGCTACTGAGCAGGGAGTAACAGCTGGACATTCTTATTTATTGTTCCTCAACTCCTCATTTGTTGGTTGGAGTGGGGGATTTGTTGTGGCACCTGCAGGCAGAACAGTAACACATCCTAGAAGAAGTTTTAATATGCTGTCAATTTTTCTATCCATCCTTGCTTGTGTGACCATTATTTTAATATTGTTTTTTTTTAATTACCCCTCCTTCTTCTCCAGAAGTCCCAGTCTTTTTCCAGTCGATCTCAGGCTCAGATCTTCTTTTTCCTTAGATGGCTTGCTATGTCTAGCACCACCTTCAGCTGCCTCAGCTTGGCTGCAGTCTTCTGCCGCAGCATGTTCCTTAAATGCAGATACTATCTGCTTAAGTCACTTTGCTGCTCGTTGACTTAATTTCTTTCATTTTTCTATGTTCACTATAAACTAATAGTTAATAAAATACCATTATACTACTATCCAGTGTCCACCACCGAGATAAATAACTTTAATTATTCTAATATCATCACTGCTTTTATCTGTATACATTGACAAACAACTATGTCTTTCTGTGCAATCAAGCAATAAGTACCAGAAAACAACTGAAAAATTGCTGTTCATACCCTCACTAGGGCTGGATTTACTATTGGTAAAAACATAGTTATACAGGGATAGTGAGACTTCTAATACTAATGTCTTGCATGAATCCTCCTGACCGACAGCATTTGTCTACCTACCACATTAGCTGTGATCAGCTTACTCTGGCAGGAGGACAGTCCTCAGCAATCCTCTTGTAGTCCTTCTACATGCCCTCCTCCACAATTTTAGTTGTCAGGCTCACCCATCTGTATCTCGAATCATGTATACAAAGTCTCCTCAATACTGCCTCAAAAACCCCTCCAACACACACACACACAAAAGGAAATCTCACTTTACTGAATCCAGGTACCCATTCTAGCATCACAGTGCCACTCAAACTATTTATCATCCATGCCTGCTCTTTTCCATGTTCAGGTAGCGTAGCGATCATGGTGATTGTAGCCACACATCTCAGATCTCCCAAGGATCTGCTCACCTTCACCCCAGCCCTCTTCCATCCCTGACAATAGCTGTATCCTACAAGAATGGTATCCTTAGACACCTTTGTTATTTCTTCTGCACTCATGCGCCTCACATCAAAAACTAATGAGTTCACCACCCTTCCACATCATGAATGTCATAAGTACAGCACTACACCCTGTTTTTCTGTTATATATAAAACAAAATCTTTCTTGTAAGCTAGGCTGATGGCAGCAGGGCACAAGTGGGAAAATGGGATTTATTACCCTTATAAGATGTTTTGTACATTTGATTATGCAACATTAAATGGCAGGTGGATGCATCATTATGCATGTCATGAAATAGTCCCTAATTAGTAGCCTAGACCTTATAATGATATGAAAGGCAAGCCCATTTTCACCTTGTTCCTTGCTACTGTCACCCTCGCTTATCAGAAAAACCATGTTTACCTCTGAGTAAAAAAAATGGGAGTCTGTATATTAACTAACTGTATATATGATGTGGAAGGATCGTGCAGTCAACAGTTTCCAATACTGGGAGAGGAATCGATGAACATAAACAGAGGGTACTGAGGAGACCATTTTTGCATGTTACAGCATTATTCAGGTTAGGTCAGGGGTAGACAGGAGGAGGGAAAGTTGAACAGATCAATGTGAGATCTGAGATGCAGTGCTGCCGGTACTGTGAACAGTACCCAACCACAGATGAGAGCAGGCAGCAATGGCAAATAGTTTGAGTGTCATGGCAGCACTAAATTGTTATCGGGATTTAGTATGGGGATATTATCTTTGAGTGGTTTGTTGAGTTTTGTTGTGGCAGTATTGATGGGACTGTGTGTACACACACACACACACATATATATATATATATATATATATATATATATATATACAGTATATATATAAATATATATATATGTGTGTGTATATATACTGTATGTGTGTGTATATATATGTGTGTGTGTAGTATGGTGTGTATATCTATATATATATAAATATATATATAATATAATACACACACACACACACACACACACACACACAGCATTCAAGATTTGGAAGTGTGGACTGGTGAGCCAACCATTTTGCACTATGATGAAGGGCACATAAAAGGTCTGGAGGAGTAGTTTGAACTGTCCTGTGCAGGGTTCATTTCTGGGTGGGGGACTGGGACAATTGGCACCAATTTTTAATTTTGTTTGAAACTCAATTTTATTTCAATAAAAACATATAGTTAACAGAGCATCTTAGCATGGATATTTTTACACATCAGATACATTTCAAATGTTCAAGAGTTAGTGGTAACTGACGTGGCATTTGGCATTGAGCATTCTCATCAGATTCAAGCTAAATTAATCAATAACCATGCTCCATCAACATATTATAACATTATATAATCAACATCCAACTCCCTTCAAGGAAGGGACAAATACAACCACAACAACTTAAAACTAAATTGCCTGAGGAGCCATAAAAACTATCCATCTTTAATTTCATAAAGAGAAATTTAAATTTCACATTTAACATGTAGGTTGTATTATCGCCTGTCCTTGTTATAACTTTGTTCTTTATATACCAAAATAAGAGGAAGAGGTAGGGCATAGGGGAAGAATAATTCATAATCAAATGGAAAAGACTTTGAATTTTAACATAGGGGCACTACATCGAAATCTGGGGTTACCCCTCAACAAGAAAGAGTCCCTGCTAGACTTACACTGTTTTCAAACTAGTGTGCAACCAGACCAACTAAGTTTGACCTGTCTGATCTTGTTCTAAACTCTATTTGTACCAGGGATCCCATAGTTCTCTAAATTTGCTCTCCCTAAGATGTAGTCTGGCTGTTAATCTTTCCATCTCAACTGTATGGGCAATCTGGGTCTGCCATTCCTTAATAGAGGAAGGGTCTTGTTGGAACCAATGGGAGGTAAGGCATTTCAATGCTGCCACAATAAAGATGAGTGATAATTTGAGTTGGGAAGGAGGGAGGGAGGGCCAAGACTGCCTGGGTACCCAAGACCCAGTTAGTGAACTCAGCGGGGATGTCCACCTGTAGAATTTGCCCTATGATGTCCTGTACTGAGGACCAGAAACTTTATATAATTGGGCATTTCCCAAAAATATGATAGTGTGAGCCTTTCCCACCACACTGGCACCAACATCTGTCTGTGTGTGAGACATGATAATTCTTGGTCACCCTAGGAGTGCGGAAGTACCTTACAAGTACAGTATTTTCCAAAACAATGCACGCCAACCAGGTGAGGACATTGTCCTCCAACCCAAAGGCACTTTTCCCAGTCCTCATCCAGAATGGGACCAGAGAGTTCTTTGTCCCAGACAGCCTTAATTGTCTCCAATGGGTCAGGGTACATGCTTCTGACCTTGTCATATGACACTGAAGTGTATCTCACCTTAACTCAAGTAGTGATTCCATACATAAAATATTCCCAAGGAGATTTTGGTCTTTGTTGTAAGGTTTCCTGGTTAGCACTCCTAATAAAATGCCTAATTTGTAAATATCTGAAAAATCAGCATTAGTTGAGTGGAATTTTTCTTTTACTCGGCTAAAGGACATACACACCCCATTTTCCATAAGCTGGGAAAACCTTGTGAGCCCCCGAGTTTCCCATCTCAAATATCCCTGATTCAACCTTGGTGGCAGGAAATCTGGGTGATGTCTGATGAGAGATAATGGCCCTAGCAGTGGGACCAAGGCCAGGAGATGCCTCACCCATTGGAGAGTTTTTAAAGAATGTCTAGTCCATGAGTTAGGAATTTGATTCAAATAAAGGGTGGGCAAGTCCATACAGGCCAAAGTAAATAGGGGTTGGGAGAGTCCATCTCTGTTTTCAATGTCATACCATTCTGAGGCCCTGTATTGTTTAGCCCAAGTGCACACCGCCCCCCTCTGACTTACCAAGTAATGCTTGTGTAGGTCTGGTAGGATCAGCCCCCTTTGTTCTTTGGTTGGAGCAGTATCTTCCTGGCAACACATGGTCTATGCCCTCCCCATACAAAGTCACTGATCCCTTTTTGTGTCTTTGCCCCAAAACTAGCTGGTATTGGTAATGGCAGGGTGGAGAAAAGAAACAAAAAATGTGGGAGCAAATTCATTATTATTGATTCTATCCTGCCTGCAACTGAAAGAAGTAATAATGTCCATCTGGCTATATCTCTTTGCATGTTATTCCATAGTTTGTTATAATTAATATCAAATAACCTGGAATATGATGTGGTGACCTTGACCCCAGGTATCTGATTTGATTATTTTTTTCCCATTGGAAGGGGAAGGTATTACAGAACCCCCAGGGACAACTACCACTCAGCACCAGGGCCTCAGATTTATTTAGATTTATCTTGTAGATAGACACTTTTCCAAAAGTGTCTAAGGTACGCAACAGTCTGGGGACAGAGGACTCTGGGTGCTGAAGAAAGAAAATAGAAACATCAGCATAAAGGCTACTTTCTGTTCTAAGCCCCCTGCCATCATTCCTTCGATCCTCTGATCCTGGTTGACCACTATTGCCAGTGGCTCTAAGAAAATAGGAAACAGCAGGGGAGACAGGGGACATCCCTGGCGAGTACCCCTTTGAATCAGAAAACGTCCTGAGTTGATGCCATTCACTCGGACTTGGGCTTGTGTGGAGGCATAAAGACTGGATATTATATCTAAAAATTTAGAGCTGAATTTCATCTTCTCCATGGACTTCTTTAAAAAAAAGCCAATTCACCTTATTAGGGGCCAGATATTCAAAACTTTGCACCAGGCAAAAAACGTTTGGGCAGGTTTAGCGTGGGATTAGCGCAGGTCTGCTATATTCAAAAGGCCAAATAGCATGGGCAAACTGCATTAGCACCGGGCAAAACTATAATGTATGCAAGGAGCAAACTGACATGAATACAGGTGCAATGCTGTATTCATCGACTAGCGCCATGCTAAGTGGTTTTGCACAACTTAGCGTGACACTTAGCACGGTGCAAATTACCACCCAGGAAAAGCTTGTCTTAACCCTGGGCAATCAGCTTTGTGTGACACTTTGGCTTTGCGCGGTGTTTGCGTGGGTTTAGCGCGATCCTAACAAATAAATATGACATATAGATAAAGCCAAACATAGAGGAAGCATCCTGCTAACCGATGGCATCACAATGATGCCATCATCTGCCACCAGTCCCAGCCATGCCAGGCGGTAAGTGGTGACCCTGCCACCAGTGGACAGCATGGCAGTGTGGCCATACAGCACACACCTGCGGACCACACATCTGTGGATATGAACAGATGCCAGCACACATGCAGCACTGTGGGCATGGAGGATGTTGAGGAGAGCGTATGGTGACTTGAGGCTGTGCCACCGACCAGGTGTGGCCACAAGGCTGGGACACATCATGCAGTGCACATGGGCCAGTATTGGGAATACCCCAACACTAGTGTGCTTTTCGGATAATATATACCCCCCCCCAGCCACATACCGCACAGCTGTACACCTGCCACAGTACACAAAGCCAGAAATATACATGTCACTGTGAGCATCCCATGCCACAGGTACAGCATCTGTGGGTCACACAACAGTGTAACAGCAATGTCCACTGTCAGTAAACACCTGCAGGTTGGGCCTGTCACTGTGTACAGTGCAGTCATCATCACTGCCCTATACACCATAGGCAGTGCTGTGTCCCCTCACACTACTGGCCCCCTTGCTACTGTAGTGTCTGCTGTGCACTGTAGCATGCCCTACAGTGTGATAGTTGCATGCAGCACCACCACCACCTGTGCCTATGCTGTCTTGTCCCCTGGGGTACAATATGCTATGCTATGCTGTACTGTTTACATGTAGCCTGCTGCTATCATCGTGCCCTGCCAGACTGACCTACAGGTGGAGCTGCAGTTGGACCTGGTCAGCCCCTGTGCTTCCAGACTGACCTACAGGTGGCTCTGTGGGACCCTGCAGTAATGCTGGACAAACTGCATGCAAATCAGGGTATAATGAGATACTAATCCGTTGTTTGCCCAGAGACTTGATAAGTAGGCTTATTTGCATGGCACTTTTAGATATGGCACATTTAGCTCCGGGCAAGCGTGTTTGCACGGGCTAACACCTAGCTCGATGTTATTGCTGCTTAATGTGTTAGCGCGCTCTAACTTTATGGGGAATAATATACAGTTTTGATCACTGTTCTTTCACATCTGCTGCTTCCTGCAGCTGTACTGAGTTCATGCATTTGCTGGCACACACATTGGCCATGTAGTTCGTCTGTATCTGCCCTCACATTGCTGTGCACTGTGTTGTTGTTGTGGGTTGCACTTCCTGGTTAATTTATTCAGTGCTGTCTTATTCCCGGGCTGTTTTTGCCCTGCACTCCCAGACCAGTTTGCCCAGCTTCCTTACACTGCAATATTCAGCAGGATTAGCACCGGGCTATTTCCATTTCAATATAGCTTGCTCTGTGCTCCGGGCTAAGTTTGCCCGCCAGGCAGTGCTAATTTAGCCCCTGGGCAAAGTTTTGAATATCTGGCCCTAAGTGTCTTCTTTGCATCAATGGAAATGGCCAATTGGAATGCCCCCTGCCCCCACTGCACAGAGATGATATTTAAAAGATGCCTAATGTTATCTTGAATAAATCACCCTGCCACAAATCGTGTTTGGTTAGGGTTTATAATATTCTGTATCACCCATTGCAAGCAGTCTGCGAGTATCCTGTCTTTCGGATGAGACGTTAAACCGAGGTCCCATCTGCCTGGATTGGTGGTAGTTCAGGTGGATGTTAAAGATCCTATGGCACTTATCGAAAAGAGTAGGGAATTTCCCCGGTGCCCTGGCCAAATTTCCCTCCTTCACTAAAAATACCACCAACAGCTTAATCTGGCTCAAGATCAGTTGGCATTCATCTGTATCCCCTTCCCCCGGGTCGTGCCTGAAAATAGGCAGGATTTGTCTAGTGCACTTACCCAGTCAACAAAAACTAGATAAAATAAATAAATAAAATCCCAATAAAAAATGTTAAATCCACGTCAAGGAGAGAGAAATTGAGTGGTAGGAGCCACAGGATTGTGGGTTGTTCCCTTTTTTTGGTAGGACCGAGATCTTGGCAGAGTGCCATGATTCTGGAATTTCCCCTCCTTCTTGTATATGATGAAAAAAGGCTAATAGAGGTGGTAAAAATGTTCCCTATAGGGTCTTAAAAAATTCAGAGGGGAGGTCATCTAACCCCGGGGATTTCCCTGACTTCAAATTTTTAAACTTTTGAATAATCTCCTGCCCAGAAACCGGACTCTCCATGAAGTCATGATACCCCTGGCTCAGAGTTGTGAGGGCCAGTGGAGCCAAAAAAGTGTCTGCTAATACTTCATCCTGACCATCAGAGCCACAGCCTTATAAATTTGAATAGTAATTAGCAAAGGCCTGTGCTATTAATGGTGGGTCTAAAACAAGAATATCTCTCGTGTCTGGGTCTTTATTTCCTAGAACCGCCATGCTTGTGATTTGTAGCCTCAGAGCATGAGCTAAAAGTCTATTGGCTCAACCCCCTCCTCATAATACATGCGCCCAGTCCATCCCATGGTTCGCTCCACTTGCTGGGCCAGGAGACAGGTCAACTCTAGTTTTTAGTCCTGCCAATATTTTTTTGTCTTGAGGGTTCAGGGTTAGTTTGTGTTGGAATTCAGCCTCCTTAATCTCTTCTTTGAGCTTCCTTTGTGCCTCTCTCTGTTTTCTTTTTTCTTGCGAACTATGGGCAATAATGATGCCTCGTAGGTAAGCCTTTAAGGCATCCCATTGCACAGAGGGCAAGGTTGAATTTGGGGATTAAGCTCTAAAAAAAGCCACTTGAGCTGAAAGTTCCAATCTGAAGGCTTCTGAATTTAGTAATCCCACATTTAGATGCCAATTTGAGTTTCTGTGGTTCGGGGAACAGCTCAACCTTAACTGTATCAGAGAGTGGTCTGATCATGTCATTGGGAGTATGGAACAATCCCTGATCTGGTAGGTCATTTGCAGGGGAAGAAGAAATAAGTCGATATGGGAATAACTCCCATGTCAGTGGGGAAAAAAAAAAGAATATTTTTTCTGAGCAGGATGAAGTTTCCACCAAATATCAACCGAATCCAAATCATCTAGGAGTCTTCTCAAGAAGCTCCACTTTGACCCACTAGGACTCTGGGATGTCTGGTGAGTTCTGTCCCATGAACATGAAACCACTCTATTAAAGTCACTTTCAATTATATATAGAATATCTGGGTCTTGTAGGGTTTCTAAGATGGCCTTTTTAAGAAATGTTTGATTCTCTTTTATGTCATTGGGGCATATGGAGCATGAAATCTCACAAACTGACTGAAGGAGTCTATCGTTTGCTCTGTGGCTAGCAAGGGAGAGTTTTTTTTGATTAGTATAGCCATGTCTTTGTGGTGGTGGTGATCCTTCCAACTGGTAGTGTGAACCTCCCCCACCCATGATCGCTTCAATTTAGAATGTTCTAACTCATTTAAGTAGGTCTCCTGCAGAAAACTGAGATCAGCCCTGTGTCTCCTCAACTCTTGCAGTATACAAGCCCTCTTAATTGGACCTTTTAAGTCTTTAACATTTTAAGACATAATGCTTAACTTCATGAGTTATGTTATTTATGATCCAGTATTCCAGATCCCCTTGTAACGCTGCCCAATCCCATACCACCCAATCCCTCCTCATGCTTTCTGCAGGAGACTTCCACTCAAATTAAGATACCCAGGCAATAGTTCTCAAGAATACATCAGTGTGACTTAAAACTGCCACCAAACATAATAGAAACCATAAATCTAACTGAAAACTTCCACTCGTGTCGCCTCATCCTACCCTCTAGGGTTTAAATGTCAGGGAGGCTAGTGCAACAAAAAGGCTGCACTAAACTAGGGCTTGTACAGAGCTGCAATGTAAGGTGATGCATCAGGCCACAATGGTTGAACCAGCCCCAACAATCACTGTTTAATCCCGGTCAGAAGTGATCCTCTCATCCATTAGGTTGCATGTCTATATCTGAAAAAGAAAAGACAAAGCAGTGTATATCCATATGCCTCAGAGCAGCCCCTACTCTGTCCATCCCCTAAATAACATATCAAAAAGGGGTCTCCCATCCCCAGTCATTCCAAAGTTCACTAAGATTGAAAAATAAAGTTGAAAGGAGGGAAGGCTATTTATGCACCAAGCCCCCTCAATAAAATAACAAAGATACTGTGAAGGAAAGTTTCTGGGGAACAGTGCATTCAGTCCTGAGGGGGACTTTACGGATTAACAAAAGTCCAATGTTATACTGTCTTTCGTGAGGGAGACAAGGGGGCAACCCAAAAGTATGTGTGGCCACTGGCACCCAATACCTGTATTCACCTCTCAGTCCTGCTCATTACTCTCAGGTATCAGCTTTCTGTTGTGAAGGGAGAGCCTGGTTTACCTTGGCATTTTGGGTTCTACTTTTTACCCCTGTCTTCCGTTGAGAGAGAGAACTTATAGAAGAGAAGTGTGCTTCGCTAGTCAAAGTTAGTTGATCTAAGCCTAAGTCCCTTTCTTTCTCTCAAGAGGAGCCAGGCTGCAGGTGTGGACCATGACTTGTGTACCATCACCATCCCTCCAGCTCTTTAATGGTCTCTGCATCCAGTAGGTCACTCACACTAATGTCCCATTGCTGAAGAAAGTTCACCGCCTCTGAAATAGCGGGGAATGAATGGACACCAGAATCAGTGGTGATTTTAAGTGTTGCAGGATAATCCAGATGTGCTCTCACTCCTTTAGCCCATAGCTGCTTTAAAAGTGGAAGCAATTTGCGTCTACGATCCATGGTGATAGGTGCATAGTTGTGCTCCAGGAAAAAGTGGGCATCTCCAAAAAAATAAATGTTTTGGCCCAGGCTTTGCTTAGGGCCTCAGATTTTGTTCTGTAGTCTAGGGAGGCAATAATTATGGACTGTGGGCAAGCCTTGGGGTTGGTAGGTCTGGGCCCCAGAGAATGGTGAGAACAAATGATATTCAGGGGATAGTCCTGGGCCAGACTGAGGATTTCTTTAAGAAGGCTCTCCATAAAAGTCACCATGTCTCCAGACTCTGTTTGCTCAGGTAAGCTGTGTATCCTGATATTTTCCCTCCTTGATCGATTCTCCAAGCCCTCCAGTTTTTGTTGGAGCCACTCTTCCCTATCATGTAACTGAAGTATAGCTCTGTTGTGAAAATCGAGTGTGGATGAGGCCTCTGTCACTTGCTGCTCTAATTCAGTAGTCTTCTGGCTCTGCTCTCTCTGCTCAGCATGAACCTCTGTAAGTTCACTCTGGATTTTTATCAAGGTGTCCCCCAAATTCCTCAATTCTTTATATAGCTTATTGGATATTATTGTGAATGCCACCTCCTCCTCCAAACTGTAGTCTAAGGCCAGATCAGAACTTGGGGAAACTGGGTGCCGGGTGGAGCGGGAGCTCTGCTCTGGATGCAGAAGTGACTTCAGTTTATCTTTAGTTTTAGAGAACTCTGCCGCAAATTATTTTAACAGCTTGAGTGTCAAGGTCATGATTTCTTCTAAGCGGCATTGCTTTGCCCTTGTAGCCAGTTTAGTAGAATGATGGAGGTAGATTAAGGATCAGTAAAGGGGAGCAGCTCGAGATTCAGTCCGCCATGCGTGCTGGTGCCACCGGAAGTCACAGTTTTTAATTTTGTTTTTTTAAATATTCTTTTTATTAGTCAGATTTTAACTTATATACACATAGGTCCACAGTTGTGATTTTATACACTGCATTTACAACTGGTCTAATAATACATTCATTATTTAGGGTTCATATAGTACCTCTATATAAAATCCAGTGTTTGTTCCAGACAGTTTATTGCTCCCAAGAGGGTTACAATCTATTCATGCCTAATTTAAAATTCCATTGGGATTTTAACTTACATATAAATAAGAGTTAGTCATTCTCCAGTTCATTGAACTTTTCCTCTTAGGATTCTCGACTGGTCAATCCAAGCAGATATGATCCTCCCATTTCAATTGTACTAGGGCGCCAGCCAAATCCGAGGGCGGGGGAAGGGGACGGGGTAAGCCAGGCCCAAGCCCCTCAGAGGTGAGGTGCAACCGCCAGAATCAGAGCCTACAAGGCCCCTTAGGAGCAGCTACACTAGGGTACAAAAGTGGGATCTATTAACATATAATACATCTGCCACTGTGTCCATCTCTTGGAGAAAACCTCCCCATGTTCATTTACATACTGTGTCATTTTTTCCATGTTATAAATTTGCTGGGTAATTTCCCACCAATCTCGAATGGTTGGGACATTTATTGTTAACCATTGCCTGGTTATTACCTTTTTAGCGGCTGTAAGGAGCAATAAAAGCAGGTATCTTGTGTTAGGGCTTCTGTAGTGCTTAGGTAGGACGAGAAACAAGTACATCTCCAATGTCAACCTAAACTGTGGGTTGAAAAGCCTGCAGTTGTGTTTCTAGCTGCTTTAAAAAGTTGGAAAGTACTGGGCATGTCCACAGAATGTGGGTCAGGTTAGCCTCTCTCTCGTCACACTTCCTCCAGCACTCCGCAGTTTTATTTAATGAGTAGTGTTTAGTGACTGTAGATGATCTAAAGTATCTTATCAATACCTTCCAGGCATATTCTCGCCATTGACCCGAGCTCGTAACCCTAGAGGTGTAGCTGCACGCCAATCACCAATCTAAGATGGATAGCTGGCACCCTGACTCCTCACGCCATTGTGTACAAATGTTTTCTGTGAGGGCCTCTCCCTGTGAGTTCAAAGATTGATAATATAAGGAAATAAAGTGGTCCTGCTTCCCTGAGCTGTTCAGGGAGATTTGACATCGTATTGGTGCTACGTAATTTTCTGGGTTTCACAGGACCGACGATAAGCCCTCCATGTAATGTCAGAGTTGTAGATATCGGTAGAAGTCACTACGTGGCAAATGGAACTTTGCTTGGACTTCTGTAAATGACCAAATCACACCCTGTGTCATGATTTGTGACAGGTACCTCAGTCCCAGGCTGTCCCATGTATTAAAGCCAGAGTCCAGAGTACTGGGGGGAAAATCTGGCAGTGCCTGAATAGGACATAGGAGTGGCAAGTAGGGTGACAGTTTATGCAACTTTTTAAGTATGTGCCAATTTTGAAATTGACCTGCCAGCCAAGGGTTAATAGCTGGACAGGCCTTTTCTCCCATCGCTTGTCGGTAGATTGCCCGAAACTATGTTGTGTCATTCATAAATACTTGCTCCATTTCCATCCAGTGTGGGTGAGTATTTTTGTTTTGTCTTGCCATTATGTGTACCATAGTTACTGCTTGTTGGTAGTACTTTAGGTCCGGGAGGGCTAGGCCACCATCTATTCGTGCAAGGGACAGTACCTTAAGGCATACTCATGCTTTCTGACCTGCCCATACAAAATTTCGTATTAGGCGGTTGATTTCTTTAAAGATCTTTAAGGGAACGAATAAGGGAACATTTTGAAATAAATATAATGCTCTCGGGAGAGTTACCATCCTAATTAGTTCTATCCGTCTAGTTAGGTTCAGTGGTAAAACAGACCAGGTCTGCAGATCCTGCTTTAGTTGTGTCATAAAAGGAGAGTAGTTACGTTCATAATAGTTTATTCTTTCATGGGAAATATATATGCCTAAGTATTTTAGCTTTGTCAGATTCCACTTACCGGGAAGGGCATCCACTATTCCCGTATATAGGTGTATGTTGCACGTGAGTATTTCGGTTTTTAGTCAAATTTAATTTATAGTTTCCGACATCAATCCATACGCATCCAGGATCTGGGCGAACTGGTTTGGATTGTTCAGGATTTTTGAGATAGAAGTATGTCATCCGCATATAAGGCAATTCGTGTTCCAGATCCCCCAAAAACTCCCCTGTAAGTAAGGGGAGTCTCGGATTTGTTGTGCTAGGGGTTCTATAATTGTTGCGAATAGTAAAGGGGATAATGGGCAACCTTGACAGGTTCCTCTTTTAAGTGGAAAGTAAGTAGAGTGATGTCCATTAACTCTTATGCAAGCCCGGGGCGCAGAATATATGTTCTGCAAGACTTGAATGAGGTCAGAGGGAAAACCGAATCTGTGCAGGACAGAATACAGAAAAGGCCACGCAACCCTGTCGAAGGCCTTCTCCACATCAAGACTGATTAGTACCGCTGGAGTATCTGTACTGCACATTCGGTCCACGAGATAGAGAGAGTGCTTGATATTATCAGTGGTGGTATGCGCCTTCACAAAACCCGTTTGATCCTTGTGAATTAAAAGAGGGAGGACTCGATCCATGCGATGGGCCAATATACTCATAAATAATTTATAGTCCTGGTTTAGTACCGAAATTTGTCTGTACGATGCACAGTCCTGGGGATTTTTCCCTGGTTTGGGAATCACCAATATAGTTGCATAGGACCAGGTCTCTGGGGGTGAGTCACCCTGTAATATAGAGTTAAAGACACAGAGAAGTGTGGGTTGGGTCTTAGCCCCAGCGGCCTTGAAAAATTCCGCTCCATACACATCAGGTCCTGGAGCTTTCTGGGACTTTGAGTTGGTTATAGTCCGTGCTATCTCGGGGCCTGTTATAGGTTGTATGAGTGAGTCCCTAGATTCTTCTGTTAGGGAAGGCAAGGAAAGTGTCTCAATATATGTTGCCAGGCTATCTGGGGGGGGGGGTAGATTCTAGGCTATACAGATTACTGTAGCATGCCTTAAAGGCTTCGCAACGCCATGTGTCTTAGACAGAGACTGTCCTCAGCCTGGTGCCTAATGGTCACTATCGTTGCTGCCTTCTGTTGTCTACGGATTTGGTATGCAAGCAGACGTATGACCCATGGGCCTACTTCATAATATCTTTGTTTCAAAAATGCTAGAGCTATTTCGGTTTGTTGTAGCACAAGTTTATCCAATTCTTGTTTGGTTTGTTGTTTCTGGGGGAGGAGAGAATCATCTCCTTGCTTGTGTGCCTGTTGTAAGAAGTGAAGCGTTTCTTCAAGTTTAGCTCTATATTCTCCGCTTTGTCTTTTCTTCTGTGCCGTATATTTAAGTATATGCCCCCTTAAAACTGCTTTTATTGTGTCCCGATAAACCGAGTGAGTGTTATCTGAGGCCAGGTTGTCGGCCATGATCTCAGAAATCTTGTCTGAGATGAAGTCCTTAAATTCTTTGGACCATAAATAAAATGGATTTAGTCTCCACCGAGTTGTTTTAGGCTGAACACCCAGGTCCCACTGCGTGATCATGGGCGCGTGGTCTGAGATAGATATATCTCCTAGCTGTGTGTCACATACAGCATACAACTTTTCAACTTGGGTGAAAGCATAGTCTATACAGGAGTATGTGCGGTGAACCGAAGAGTAGAATGAGTAATTTCTCATGTGAGGATGTAATTTTCGCCATATATCGCACCACCCAATCTCCGAGATAAACTTATTAAAGAATTTCAGAGTTGCCGATAACTTTGGTGGCCTCCCTCTTGCGGAGTCTAGGTTTGGATCAACCACCAGGTTAAAATCCCCGGACATCAATAAAGTACCCTTGGTGAAGTTCACCACCCTATCCAGCAAGGGTCTCAATTGAGGAACAGTAATACCTGGTGGGAGGTATATATTAGCTAGTGTAATTTCCTCATTGTTGAGTTTCCCTCGGGTAAGGACTAGTTGGCCTTCAGGGTCCGACCAGGTCAGTTCTGACTGATATGGGGTATAAGATGTAACTATTATGGTCACCCCTCTACTTCTACCCCCCATATGAAGCATAAAATACCTGTCCCCTACTTAATTTAGAGAGCTTGGAATGCTCCACTGGATTCATATGCGTCTCCTAGAGAAAGGATATATCTGCCTTAGTTCTCCGGAGGTATGCCAGCATTTTAGACCTTTTAATCGGAGAAGCCAACCCATTTATGTTTAAAGAGAGCAATTTTAACTTTGGGGAATGCATCATGTCTTGTCTCTGAGACGCTGGTACACTGGCACCCCTGCCCCCCCTCGGGATGCCCTCATAACCCATATATTTTGCAAACTCAATGACCAGGATAAGTTTGATGACCTGTTAACAGACCAAACAATAAAGACAATACAACCATTAATATGAGCATACAACATTGAGTAAAAACTAAACCTATTAGTCAACATGGCCTTAGAAACAAACATAGAACAATTTGCACTTCCACAGATCTGGGCAATGCCCTGATCACTGGTAGAGACCAAGGGTCCTACTTTTATAGTCCTCTTTTATCTGAGGACCTTAGGTATCTAGTACCTAAGGGGAATGGGGTAATTGGGGTTGCTGACTTGAGCCGCGAGGTATAAGCTTCCCCGGGATCAGTTATGTCAGAGAAGCACCTGCTAAGTGGTAGAAAATATTGATCTCCATGGGCTGTATAGGGGTTTTAGTTGTCTCCTGACTCCCGGCCGTTGTCCAGGAGGACCTATTAAAGCAATGTAAGGGGCCCTCCCCAATACTAGGGTAGGTTCCCCGCCTTCAGCCTCCCCGTATGTAGTCTTGGGGCCTAGATCCCATTATAGGGGTAGGATTCAACTCCTTTGGGAGTTGCGCTCATGTCCTGCGAGGTTGCCTCTGCCCCCTCCGGTAATAGCTTCCATACCATCAGAGGTCAGATGAGAAGCAAGCAGAACCGGGAATGAGTCCCAGATGGTGCCGGGTTTCCAGTCCAGGCCGGATCGAGAGACGGCAGGAGCAGTGACTCTCAGCTAGCCCCGGATCTCCGACCGGACCTCACTGAGTGTTGGAGTCATTTATTTATCTATCATTTCACTGCTATGATCCCTCCCTTCCCTATACCCTTATCCTTCCCATCTACAGACTTCTGGAGTCAATTAGGTACAATCATGTTAAATTGAGATACAGTTTTTAATATTGACCACCTTTTCTTCTGCCTTGGGGGCAACCTTGACACATAATTTTTAATTTTGGCCCCCTTTTCTTGTACCTTGAGGACAGGAAATGCCCCCTCCGAGACCAGGTATTGCATTCTGAGTGGAGAGTCACTGAGGTCATGGACATCAATGGTATACCTTCTTGACTGCAGCTGCACACAAGTTAGGACAGTTAGGAGTTGCATGGCCTCAGTCAGGCAATGCCCCTCCGCCCAGACCAGGTACTGCATCCTGAGTGGAGAGCCACAGCAGAAGTGATGCCTTGGAGATCAATGGTACACCTCCCTGACTGCAGGAATACACAAGTTAGGACAGTTAGGAGTTGCACTGATTCAGACAGGCAATGCTGCCCCCCAGACCAGGTACTGCATCCTGAGTGGAGAGCCACAGCAAAACTGCGGCCATGGACATCGACGGTATGCCTCCCTGATTGGAGCTGCAACAAGTTTGGACAGTTAGGACTTGCGCGCCCTCAGCTAGGAAATGCCCCCCCACACAGCAAATATTGCATCCTGAGTGGAGAGCCACAGCAAAATTGAGGCCATGGAGATCAATGGCACACCTCCCTGATTGCAGGTGCACACAAGTTAGGACAGTTAAGATTTGCACGGCCTCAGCCAGGCAATGCACCCCTCACCAGATCTGTTACTGCATCCTGAGTGGAGAGCCACAGCAAAAATGATGCCTTGGAGATCAACGGTAAACATCCCTGATTGCAGGAACACACAAGTTAGGACAGTTAAGAGTTGCATGGATTCAGCAAGGCAATGCCCCCCAAGACCAGGTACTGCATCCTGAGTGGAGAGCCACAGCAAAAATGAGGCCATAGACATCGACGGTGTGCCTTTCTGTTTGCAGCTGCACACAAGTTAGGAGAGTTGTGACTTGCACGGCCTCAGCCAGGTAATGACCTCCCTCGCACAGACCAGGTACTGCATCATGAGTGAAGAGCCACAGCAAAATTGATGCCTTGTAGATCAACAGTACACCTCCCTGATTGCAGGAACACACAGTTAGGACAGTTAGGAGTTGCATGGATACATTGTCCCCTCCCCCCAGAGCAGGTACTGCATCCTGAGTGGAGATCCACAGGAAAACAAAGGCAATGGACATCAACAGTACATCTCCCTGATTGCAGGAAAACACATGTTAGGACAAATAGCAGTTGCATGGCTTCAGCCAGGCAATGCCCCCCCCGCCCCAGACTAGGTACTGCATCCTGAGTGGAGAGCCATAGCAAAACTGAGGCCATGGACATCAACGGCATACCTCCTTGATTGCAGCTGCACACAAGTTAGGACAGTTAGGAGTTGCATAGCCTCAGCTAGGCAATGCTCCCCCCCGCACAGACCAGGTACTACATTTTGAGTGGAGAGCCACAGCAAAACTGAGGCCATGGAGAGCAACGGTACACCTCCCTGATTGCAGGTACACACAAGTTCAGACAGTTAGGAGTTGCACGGCCTCAGCCAGGCAATGCCCCCCCCAGACCAAGTACTGCATCCTGAGTGGAGAGCCACAGCAAAACTGAGGCCATGAACATCAACGATATACCTCCCTGATTGCAGGTGCACACAAGTTAGGACAGTTAGGAGTTGCACGGCCTCAGCCAAGCAGTGCCCCCCCTAGACCAGGAACCGCAACCTGATTGGAGAGCCACAGCAAAAGTGAGACCTTGGAGATCAACGGTATACCTCCCTGATTGCAGGTACACACAAGTTAAGACAGTTAGGAGTTGCACTTCCTCAGCCAGGCAATGGCCCCTTCCCCCCAGATCAGGTACTGCATCCTGAGTGGAGATCCACAGGAAAACAAAGGCCATAGACATCAACAGTACACCTCCTGATCACAGGAACACACATGTTAGGACAATTAGTAGTTGCATGGATTCAGCCAGGAAAATTTCCCCATACCAGGTACTGTATCCTGAGTGGAGAGCCACAGCAAAACTGAGGCCATGGACATCAACGGTATGCTTCCCTGATTGCAGCTGCACACAAGTTGGGACATTTAGGAATTGCACGGCCTCAGTCAGGCAATGCCTCCCCCCAGACCAGGTACTGCATCCTGAGTGGAGAGCCACAGCAAAAGTGAGGGCATGGAGATCAACAGTACACCTCCCTGATTGCAGGTGCACACAAGTTAGGACAGTTAGGAGTTGCACGGCCTCAGCCAGAGAATGCCCCTCAGACCAGGTACTGCATCCTAAGTGGAGAGCCACAGCAAAAGCGAGGCCTTGAGATCAATGGTACACCTCCTTGATTGCAGGTACACACATGTTATGACAGTTAGGAGCTGCACGGCCTCAGCCAGGCAATGCCACCCCCCCCCCACAGACCAGGTACTGCATCCTGAGTGGAGATCCATAGTTAAACTGTGGCTATTGACATCAATGGTCCACTTCTCTGATTATAGGTGCACATAAGCTTGGATAGTTAGGAGTTGCACGGCATCAGCCAGGCAATGCCCCCCAGACCAGGTAATGTTTCATGAGTGGAAAGACTCAGCGAAATGAGGCCATGGATATCAACGGTACACCTCTCTGATTGCAGGTACACACAAGTTACCACAGTCAGGAGTTGCATGGTGTCAGCCAGGCAATCTCCCCTCCACCAGACCACCATAGTGCATCTTGAGTGGAGAGCCACAGGAAAACTGAGGCCATAAATATCAACTCTACACCTGTCTGATACCAGGTGCACTCAAGTTAGGACAGTTAGGAGTTGCACGACTCAGCTAAGCAATGCCCCCACCCGCGTGACCAGGTACTGCATCCTGATTGGAGAGCCACAGCAAAACTGAGGCCATGGACATCAGTGGTAGACCAATGTGATTGCAGGTGTACACACATTACCACAGTTAGGAGTTGCATGGCCTCAGCCAGGCAATTCCCCTCCCACCCCCTCAGACAACATGCTCCTTCCTGAGTGTAGAGCCACAGGAAAACAAGGAACATGCCAATCAATGGTACACCTCCCTGGTTGTAGGTGCAGACAAGTTAGCACAGTCTGGAGTTGCATGGACTCAGCCAGGCAATGCCTGACCCTGACAGACCAGGCACTGCATCTTGAGTGGAGACTCACAGCAAAACTGAAGGGATGGAGATAAATGGTACAACTACGTGATTGCAGCTGCATACAAGTTAGAACACTGAGGAGCTGTACAGACTCAGCCAGGCAATGCCCCCCTCCCGAGCAAGTACTGGATCCTGAGTGGAGAGCAGAGCACAAGCTGTCTGATATAGGTGAAGACAAACAAGTTCGTATACAGATCATGATACCCATTCAATGCTGATAATAAACACACTATACACTTTAATTACTAGAAAATATTCATATAAATGTTATGTTTTATGAAAATATATTAAAATAAAAGTACTTTTTATCTTTTTATACAAAAGATATATAAAATAAAGATTTACAAAAATAATTTTGATTGAGAAAATATTAATAATAGAAGTATCAAGATTCATTGATGGGGAGGTGTGCTTTCTGGTCGAGGCAGCACAGACCAGGACACTGGATCATATGTGGAGGCGTACTAGAAGTGGAAACTGCTGAGCTGAGAGGAGATACTGGTGCTGTGGAGGGTCTTCGGCTTTGCCCAGGGAGACTGGATTCAGCTGCATGTGGTGGGGCAGTGCTAGCCTGACCCATGGCATCTGTGGCCATGTTCACAGGCTCGAGCAGGAGGTTGACCATCCCCTGTTGTGCACACAACAGGGACAGGATTTCCTCCTGTCCCTGAAGCAAATGGTCAACCTTCTGCTCCAGTCTGTCTACATGGCCAAAGAGCACACGGATCAATTGTCTTTTTTTAGGACCTGCAAACAGAAAATAAACAAATCAGTATGTACATTGATACGTGTAGCTTTGTCGTATATGTTATTACAAAATACATTAACAGTATGTTTGTATGGTTAATAGTTCACTCTTGTTAGTTGAATATTGTCATCATGCATAGCACTGTTCATACCACAGCTGAAATTAAGATATGCACATGATTGTTGTGACAGAGTGATGCCAGGTGAGACATGATAGGACAGTGAGGAATTGTATGGGGTGAGCCATGGAATGACCCTTCCCCCACCCCACACAGTAGGTGCTACACTGCAAGTACAGAGCCACAGCCAAAGTAAACCATGGAGATAAAAGGCACAGCAACATTATTGCAGGTGCACACAAGTTGCTACAGTTAGGGGTTCCACGCCATCAGCAAGGCAAGTACCCCACACTCCCCTCCCGGCATAGATGAGGCACTGCATCCTGAGTGGATAGCTACAGCAAAACTAAAGTCAGTCGTCAATGGCACACCTGACTGATTGCAGGTGCACAGAGGTTAGCTCAGTTAGGAGTTGCATGGCCTTGCCCAAGTGATGCCCCCCCAACATGAGTTACTACATGCTGAGTGAAGAGCCACAGCAAAAGTTAAGTATGGACATCAATGGTAGATCTCTGTTATTGCAGGTACACACAAGTTAGCACAATTAGGAGTTGTGCGGCCTCAGCTAGGCAATGCCCCCTCCTTGAGCAGGCACTGTATACTTAATGGAGAGATACAGCAAAACTACTGGCATGGAGATCAATGGTACACCTCCTTGATTGCAGGTGTACACAAATTAGTTCACTGTGTAGTTGTACAGCCTCAGCCAAGCAATGCCCCGGCCCCAGACCAGGTCCTGCATCCTGAGTGGAGAGCCACAGCAAAACTGAGGACATGGACATGAACAGTACATGTCTCTGATTGCAGGTACATACAAGTAACCACAGTTAGGAGTTGCATGGTCTCAACCAGGTAATGCCCCCCCACCCCCAGACCAGGTACTGCACCCTGAGTGTAGAGCCACAGCAAAACTGAGGCCATGGACATCAACGGTACACCTCTCTGATTGCAGGCACACACAAGTTAGCACAGTTAGGAGTTGCATGGCCATAGGCAGGCAATGCTCCCCCCCACCCACCAGGTCCTGCATCCTGAGTGGAGACCCACAGCAAAACTGAGGACATGGACATGAACAGTACATGTCCCTGATTGCAGGTACAGACAAGTTAGGACAGTTAGGAGTTGCACGAACTCAGCCAGGCAATGCATCCCCAGATGAGGTACTGCATCCTGAGTGGAGAGGCAGCAAAACTGAGGCCATGGACATCAACGGTACACCTATCTGATTGCAGGCACACACAAGTTAGCACAGTTAGGAGTTGCATGCCTCAGGCAGGCAATGCCTCCCCACCCCGACCAGGTACTGCATCCTGAGTGGAGAGCCACAACAAAACGGAGGCCATGGACATGAATGGTACACATCACTGATTGCAGGCACACACAAGTTAGCACAGTTAGGAGTTGCACAGCCTCATCCAAGGAATGCCCCCCCCACCCCCCAGGCCAGGTACTTCATCCTGAGTGGAGAGCCACAGCAAAACTGAGGCCATGGACATCAACAGTACACCTCTCTGATTGCAGGCACACACAAGTTAGCACAGTTAGTAGTTGCATGGCCTCAGGCAGGCAATGCCTCCCCCCCAAGCAGGTCCTGCATCTTGAGTGGAGAGCCACACCAAAACTGAGGCCATGGACATGAATGGTACACGTCCCTAATTGCAGGTACACACAAGTTAGGACAGTTAGGAGTTGCACAAACTCAGCCAGGCAATGCCCCCCACCCCAGACCAGGTCCTGCATCCTGAGTGGAGAGCCACAGCAAAACTGAGCCCATGGGAAGTAACAGTACACATCCCTGATTGCAGGTACACACAATTTAGCACAGTTAGGAGTTGCACAGCCTCAACCAGGCAATAACCCCCATCCCCCCAGACCAGGTACTGCATCCTGAGTGGAGAGCCACAGCAATATTGAGGCCATGGACATCAATTGTACACTGCTCTGATTGCAGGGATACTGAAGTTATCACAGTTAGTAGTTGCATGGCCTCAGGCAGGCGATGCCCCCCCCCAGACCAGGTCCTGCATCCTGAGTGGAGAACTACTACAAAACTGATGCCATGGACATGAACAGCACACATCACTGATTGCAGGTACACACAGGTTAGCACAGTTAGGAGTTGTACGGCCTCAGACAGGGAATGCCCCCACCCCTCTAGGCCAGGTCCTGCATCCTGAGTGAAGAGCCACGGCAAAACTGAGGCCATAGATATCAATGGCAGATGTCTCTGATTGCAGGTGCCACAAATTATCAAAGTTAGGAGTTGCACAGCCTCAGCCAGGCAATGCCCCCCCTCCACAGATGAGGTACTGCATCCTGAGTGGAGAGGCATAGGAAGACAAAGTCCATGGACAACTGTAGTACAGCTCAGTGATTGCAGGTACACACAAGTTAGGACAGTTAGGAGTTGCACAGCGTCAGCCAGGCAATGCCCCCCAGAACACGTACTGCATCCTGAGTGGACAGCCACCACAAAACTACAGACTTGTACATTAATGGTAGAGCTGTCTGATTTCAGATGCAGACAAGTTACCAGAGTTAGGAGTTGCCCGCATCAGCCGCACAATGGGCTTGCTCCTTCCCATCTGCAGACCACGTATTGTACTGTGAGTGGAGAGTCACAGCACAACTAAAGCCATGGACAAACAGTATGCGTCACTGAGAGTGACTTGTAGAAGTTTTTTTTGTGCTGTATATTGCTAATGTGTGTAGTATCTTGGAGTACTTACGCTCAGCACCACTAGTTGGCTCTATCTTCACCATATGCAGTGGCTGGTGCGACTCACTCTCCCTGGCAGCTAAAAAAATTTTACATTTTTTAATAACAGATCTTATCACTATCTGTATGCTTACTAACAGTGGTATTGTTTTTCATGCTCTGTTCCCTGACTATGTGCTACATGGTGAGTTGTGAGACATAAGTCAAGTAAACTAGTGGAGATTAACATGAGTTTTTTTGATAGCAGGTGAACACTAGTTCCAACAGTTTTTAGTCTGGTGCATTACAGAAGTAAATGAAACTGTTTGGCCACTTGAAAATGCATTTATATTATGATCTGAGTCTGAAGTGAAAAAATTAATTGCAACAGTGTCAGTGGCTCCGTAGGTAGCACACTCGCCTCTGAGGCCGGGAGATCAGAGGGCTGTGGGTTCAGTTCCCACATCTGGCACTTAGGTTAATATCTCAGTACTGACATTGTAGTGCAGCATGAGAGGGGTGCTGCACTTCTGAGGTACCGTCTTTCAGATGAGACGTTAAACCGAGGTCCCATCTGCCTGGCTTGGTGGTAGGTCAAGTGGATGTTAAAGATCCCAGGGCACTTATCAAAAAGAGTAGGGGAATTTTTTATTAACACTTAAATGTAGGACATATACAAAATAGTGTTACTGTACATAAAACACAAGGCAAACACGAAAAATAAACATAAATAAGTATTACATCATACATTCAACACATAAATCTTTGTCAGTAGAATCCTAAAACAGAATATTAAATACTGAGTGCCTCCCTCCAAAAACCAAAAAAAAAAATGATATACAAAGCTGTATAACATCATACAAAACTAGAACCTTGGGAAAAATTTAAAAACAATCACAGGTACTAATTCATACCATTCCATTACCCCAAACATAAAGAAAAACCATTATAGTCAAACCCCCTCCCCCTCTCTATGAAAGAGTAGAGGATGTTTTATTCGAGCCCAAAAAGGTCATATAAACAAAATCAGTATTAATTTTCTTTATACATTAAAGACCAGGAGCATACAAACATAAAAAAGAAGGATCATAAATATAGAGACATAGACATACTAAGTCCTACTTATATTGCAGACAGAAATTAAGTTTTACTAAGAAAATTGTCACCCTCCCCCATCCTATCAATAGAGTAGAGGAATTTTTTTTTTTAAACTGGAAAGTAAAGCATCTATCTGAAGGTGTTACACCACTCCGAAATATAATGTAAATGGCCAGGCAGAATGTTGTAGCATAATCTGAATAGGTTATACTAAATTTAACTCAAGAAGGTTACAACCAATCTATACAGTCCCATCTAGATTGACAAACAGATACTGGAAATTCCTTGTAATCTTGTTTTTTTAGTCTGAAAATTGCCTTAACAACCATGTCAAATAAAATGGCTTGTGAAAAATAGTGTTGTTGTATAGTAAAACGACATCTCACATGCCAAATATAATACTTAAAACAAAGTAAAACCAGCCATAATGTGACTTTGTCATGTTGAAAGGTGGTGACTGGTAGGATCCCTATGCACAATATTTCCAATGTTAGGGGCCATAAAGGGAAAGTGGGCCATTTTTCCAAAACCAAGATCCAAAATTCTTTGATGTAGGGACAGTCCAAAAATAAATGTTCCATAGTCTCAACTACTTCCAAACAGGTTTCCTTAGGACAATATCGGTCCGAAATTTGTTTATGTTTTAGATTAGCATGCACATTTAATTTACCATATAATAATAATCATAGTACATCCCACATACAGGGTGGTATGCGGGGTGAGGTTAACATAATACCAGTAGAAAGTTTTATTTGAGGTGAGTAGCTATCAAAGGGGGCCATATCTTGAAAGTATTTTTGTATTATATAAACATAAAGTTGTTTTCTACTAGAGTGCAGAAAAGTGTATCTTGAAATGCCCCTTAATTTAATTTTTCCAAAACATATTTTGAGAAATTGCGGAAGATGATTTATGGATCGTTGTTTTGGGAATATCTCGTATTCAGGCCAAAAAAGAGTTATATCACCTAAAGTATCCTGAAGTCATACTTTCCATAATGTGTCTCTGTCTGCAAATATAGGTTGTAGATTTGTATACGAAAACATGGTAAAAAAGAAAACTATCGGATGCAACATTTTTAGTCCCCCATATTTTTTCTCCCGAAACAACACTCTTTTTATAGGGTTAAGTCTGCTGCCCCAAATACAGGAAAAGAAACAGTCACATATCTGTGTCTCCAAACACGTAGGAAGGCTAAATACTGCACTAACATATAAAAATATGGGCAGTAAAAAGGTCTTTACCATTTGTATCCGTTTTAACTTTGACAATCTCCATGAATTCCATATATCAGCCTTGGTTTTTGCTTCTTCTAATTTAAATTTCCAGTTTAAATATGCTAGGTCTCCTGTTCCAAAATAAAGGCCTAAGATTTTACACACACCTTTAATCACCGGTATACCTATAACCTGTGTAAAATATACTGGTTCTATTTCTAATGGAATGCAATTACATTTGTCATAATTTACTTGTGCACCCGTATATAATAAAAAACCTTGCAAAACCCTTTTTAACACCAGTGCTGAGGGGAGATCCCCTAACAAGAAGCATAAATCATCAGCATATGTGACACATTTAACTTCAGGATCTGTACTGGAAAAGGAGAATCCACATATATTATCATAAGCATAAATCTTCCGTATTAAAGGATCAATAGTGAATAAGTATAAAAGAGCACTCAGGGGACAACCCTGCCGTACACCCTGTAGTACGGGATATTTCTTCTCTATCCATCCATTATAAAATGCCTGAGCAGTAGCGTTAGTAAAACAAATTTTTATCCATTTTATAAAATTATGTGGTATACCATATCCAGCTAGACAGTCACACAAATACTCATGTCTTACATTATCAAAGGCCTTCGCTTGATCCAAGCTGAAAATCAGACCTGAAATTTCCCTTGTAGATCCTTTTTGAAAAAGTTCCTGTAAAAGTATAAGGCTATCAGTTATTTTCCTATGTGGAATGGAACAGGTTTGTGCAAAGTGTAAAAGGGAATGTACATTGGGTAACAATCTATTGTTTAGTCTTTTGAAAACAGTTTAAAATCCGTATCATAAGGTAATGGGTCTCCAGTTCACTAAATCCCATCTCTCTCCTTTTTGTACATAAATACTACTAACCCCTCATTCATGTTGTGGGGCATTATTCCTGTTGTTAGTATTTCATTTAAAACTGCAGTGAACTCATCCAATAAATGTGGAAACATGATTTTATATAATTCATATGGTATACCATCATTCCCTGGGGCTGTTCCTGTTCTTGTTTGTGCCAGAGCTGTAATAACCTCTAGTGTTGTAAGTGATGCCACTAATGTAGATATCTCTAAATCCGGTAGTTGGGGCAAATTAATGCATCCCAACCAAGCTTCATGTGCATGACTCATGGGTTCAGTTACTCCAAAGAGGTTCTGCACAAGTACATTAACCATGTTCATAAGTACTCTGGGGTCTGTACACCATACTCCTACTTTATTCTTAAGCCCTGCCATATGTTTTTGCTGTCTTTGAGAAGCACTAAATTGGAATGAATTCAAAAAGGCTTGTGAACCTTGGGTGCCAAACCGACGTTCATTATCCAATGATTTTGCACGGTCATATTGGAATTTATACATACATTCTCTTATATCATGTAACCTAGGAAGAAGTGAGGTTTCACCATTAGCTGCCTGGAAATGCAAGTCCAAAAATTATTTTCTATATTCCAAATACATATCAGTTTTATATTTCCAGTATAATCTCCCTATAGATTGAAAAAAGCGTTTTATATCAGTTTTTGTGTCTAGCCACCGCTCACAATAGGTGTCATAAAGACACACAACTGATTTCCTAGCTTTTAAAATATTTAGAAATCCTTCTTCTACTGTGGGGAGAAGTAATGAAGCTAAATTCAACCTCCAGTATCCTGGACCTCTATGCACAGGCATATGACTTGCCACTGTAACTGTTATGATGGCATGGTCAGATACAGTAACAGGTATCGTCTTAGTGTCAATAGTCTGTAAAGTGTCTGAAAGAAACCAAAAATCTATCCGTGTAGATTTAGTGCCCTGAAAAAATGTTTTTGCTGAAGCTCCTTTGAGGGCCACAACATCAATAAGGCCTTTTGAACCAATAAAGTGTTCAGGCACGTAGCATCACAAAATATTTTATTGGTTCGGCATCCTCTGTCTGTCCTATATCTACTGCAGTTAAAGTCACCTCCCAGGAAAACATACCTGAGGTGATCAAATATGGTTGAAATAAGCAAAATATTTCAATCCGCTCAATCTTAGTCTGTGGTGCATAAACATTTATAAGACGGCACTGTAAGTCATTAATTACTACATCTACTAACAATACCTGACCGGAAAAGATCTATCAATTTTATTACCCACGCGTTGGTTATTAAGGGCAATACCACACCACTACATTGGTCTTCACCTACTGACCAATGAGTAATTCTCATTTCCAACCAGCAATTGCTGATTCTACATCCAGTTTTGAATGTAATCTAGTATCTTATAAAACACGACATCATAATAGACGCTCTCAAAAAGTGACAAAATCAGCATCCATTTTCTTTCAGATAATATACTATTCACATTCAAGGAGGCCACCGAAAGATTATAAACTGCTGACATCAAAAACAAAATGAAAAAGAAGAAACCCATCCTATTCTTAGAACATGTTATTTTTCCTTATTCCTTTCTTCATTCCCAATCTGTTATTTTTCTTTTAACTGAATCACTTGTGGTAAGTTTTGCTCTAGATCAGAAGTAATGTCTTGTTGTGATGAATGTACAGATTATGAATCCAATTCAGTACCTGTATCGTCCTGAAGTACGGTAAACAGATTATGGGTGGATGTTGTGGGGAGGTCAGGAATCATTAATCTGGTATTACCAGATCAGAGGCTACGTCTTCTAGAAGTTACCAAGGTAAAATCTTCTTCAGGTGGGAGAGGTGGAGGCATTGAAGCCAAAGCATTACCTGGAACTTCTATTTGAGAGACAAGATTTGTGGATACTGGCCCGGGTTCGGGGGTATCAAGATTTATTTTAGGTTGAGGTTCCTTTTGGGTCAGAGCATGTTCACGGCTAGTAGGAATATGTGAATGAGACTGTTTAGGAGGTGGGGAAATTGTTTGGTGTCTTAAGGCAACTTTGACCGCAGTGTTAATGTAAAAATCTTGGATACTGTAATCTCCAGATTTATTTTGAGCCGCTAAAGGGCAATCAGCAAAGGGATGTGCTTCTCCACAAAGATAACATTTACTAGGCTGGTGACAGTCAAGAAGAACATGCCCCTGTTCTCCACATTGTGGACATCTAATAACTTCACACATTCTACTTAAATGTCTGGTCGATCCGCATTTGTAGCAATGCCTAGGTTGTCCAGTATAAAGTATGAAACCCTTATCCCATCCCAAATAAAAACAACTGGGTAGGTGCTGTAGGCCCTCGTCAGTTTGAAATAAATTCACCTTGTATCTCCACCCTCCATTCCAGAACCCCTCATCGTCCAGTATAGGTTCAGGATTCCCTTGAACTGAACTTTTCCTTTCTAACCAAGATGTAATATCTTCCACATTAACACCCTCATTTCTAAAAAGAACAGTTATTACCTTAAATGTTTGTTTGGTAAGAGGGATAGCTTGAAAGTGTAACCAAGCTGGATTAGTTTTTAACAAAGCATATCTCATCCAAAATTTATTTAACAGGTCTGGTGTACGGAAACTAATATCATAGTTATTATCCCCTGGGGTATGTATAAGAGCATATACCTCTCCTGGGGAAAATGCCAGCATTTGTTTAATTAAACCTTTCCTATATAAAATCGATCAGGCATACCATCCATAGGGCCAACCAAACCGCAATCGGACCGTGTTCCCGTGCTTTTGCTAAGGAAACTGTTTTTAAATAAACTAGCAAACGTAACAGGGGTTGAAATACAAACAGGTGTATCCTGTATGGGATTAAGCTCAGCAGCAAGAACCTGTGTTTTGTTTAAAGTCTCAAGAGCACCAACATGCAGTAAGTTATCTTCTGGTAACACGACATCATGCATTTGTGAATCAAATAACCCAGATTGTGAAGAACTACCTAAAAGAGAATCTGAAAGTCTTGCAGGAGAATGTGTAAAACAATCAGGTCCATAGCTAGATACTTTATCCTGTAAAGGGATGCCATCTGTTCTCTCAGCTTCTATACTTGTTCCAGGGAGGGGAATTACCAGATCGGCTATCCAGTTTCCCGTATCAGTTTGTGTCCAGCCTGCTTCATGCAGCGCTTTTTGTGGGGACCAGGATTTATCAGGCAAAGGTTTAGAAACCTGTGGCAAGTAACGCCAGTAGGTAGAAAACTTTTCAATACTTTAGGTACAGTACCTTGTAGGCCAGAAGGGGAATCCAAAACAGGCCATTTCCATTTTCGCTCTTCTTCGCTTGATTTTTGAAAACTCGGCAATAGCAGATTCCTTTATCTGCCATTTATGCTCTAATAAATCAGAGGAAACTACAAACTCTTGCGATAGAATTTGGGATTCGTGAGGCAATGTAGTTGCCTCAGCAGCCTTTTCTCCCAGGACTGCGGGTTCCTCCGAAGCCGTTCAAACACTTCCTATGTTCTTACTATCCACAACTTCCGTATTGTGCGTCTTCAATTTGGCTCATGGCGATTCCAGTACACTAAGCTGGCCACCACATGGGTGCATCCCAGCTGTACCATTTTCCCCACACGAAAGAATAACACTGACATTTGAAACCTTTATACTTTTCGGCATTTCCATGGCATAAAGAGGGTTTAACTCCCCATTTTCGGCTGATTCACCATCTGAGAGTTCTATCTCAGAGTGCGGGGGTTGAGGTACGAGATGCTGGCCACCCTGTAGGTGCAGCCCAGCTGTACCATGTTCTCTGCCTATCGATTCAGGCTCAGCAGCCCCAGCACAACCTCCTCCACTGTCCTCCTCCTCCTCCGCCATCTTGGTTCCACCAGAAAATGGGTCCCCCCTGCTCACAGGAAGCAGGAAGTAGGGGAATTTCCCCGGTGTCCTGGCCTAATTTCCCTCATTCACTAAAAATACCACCAACAGCTTAATCTGGTTCAAGGTCAGTTGGCATTCATCTGTATCCCCCTTGCAGGTACACACAGGTTAGGACAGTTAGGAGTTGCACGTCCTCAGCCAGCCAATGTCCCCCAGCCAATGCTCCCCAGCCAATGCCCCCTCAGATCATGTACCGCATCCTGAGTGGAGAGCCACAGCAAAAGTGAGGCCTTGGAGGTCAACGATACACCTCCTTGATTGCAGGCACACACAAGTTAGCACAGTTAGTAGTTGCATGGCGTCAGGCAGGCAATGCCATTCATGTCCATGGCCTCAGTTATCTTGTGGCTATCCACTCAGGTTGCAGTTGTGCCTGAAAATAGTCAGGATCTGTCTAGTGCACTTACCCAGTCAACAAAAATAAATAAATAAATTTAGATTAATATGTGCTATTATACCATGAACATATGTGAACAGCCAATACAATGGTCAGATTGGCAGTTTAACACTGGTGTAAATCCTCTGATAATCACTGGCTGATGAGCAAATACTAATGGAGGTCATCTGCAGCACAGGGAAAAATACAATAAAAAAACAAAAACAACCTCTTTAAAAGTTTTATTTTATTATATTAAAAAAAAAAAACCTTGGTAGAGTCGCAATAAGCCACTCAGAGGAAGTGGGTTTTTGGTGGATTTACCATGGCTGGAAGGATTTGCCCAGTCGGCTGCGCATCATGGGTGAAACACTCCCAGCATGGTAAATCCCATGATAACCCAGACCCTCTTGTGGCTTATTTTTTAACTGTACGGAGAGAAGTTTGAGTACTGTACAGTACTATCCCTTATCAAACCATTTCCTTTTCCCACTCAACTAATGCACACACTCTGGACACATTAGATATTTGATCTGAAGAGCTGAGACGCAGGTGGATAGTGCTCACTGTTTAAATTAAAAGCAAAAGGTATAGCATTTGTAGTGCTAACACACAGGTGTCGTCAACATAAGTATGTCAATTATATAGGTGCCTGACACCACCTGGACACTATTTCCTGCAGTGTGATGTTGTATGTTGTTAGTCAACCAGTGGTCTTCCCCACCAAGAATCCTTGTTACCACTTGAAGAACATCTATTGGGTCCGCAGTGGTTATAAAGACATGAACTGAAGTTGTGTGTATAGTAATGACAGATCTTATTGAGATTAGTCATGTACAGGTTTTTACAGTGAGTACTTACACAGTTAGAACTTGGCAATGACACCTCTCGCCACCTGCGACTAGCCATTGTAAAGTATGTGATGACACAGTTCAATTCAAGACATGTACCTTTTAATAGTATATTTCATGTATACCAATCATGCACAAGCTATTGTGAGAAGGTATTGCACAGTTGTATTACCTCATTAAGTAAATATTCGAACTGTGAGAGTATGTGGTTATCTGTCTTTGTTGTGGTATTAATGAATTTCTCTTACCTTCTAACTCAACGAGAATTACACTCTCATCTGAGTCATGGCCCTCCACAGCTTCTGTCGGAGCTGACACTACCTCGCCCCAAGGTGGGGAGCACATACAAAGTTCTGTAAATAAAGAATAATACATATTTACAGTGCTGCACCACCACAATGCCCCCTATTCATGGCCTGGTACTGCATCCTGAGTGGAGAGTCACAGGGAAACAAAGGCCATGGACATTAACGGTACACCTCCCTGATTGCAGAAACACACAAGTTAGGACAGTTAGGAGTTGCACAGCTTCAGCTGGGCAATGCCCCTAAGACTAGGTACTGCATCCTGAGTGGGTAGCCACAGCAAAACTGAGGCCATGGACATCAACGTATACCTCCCTGATTGCAGCTGCACACAAGTTAGGACAGTTAGGAGTTGCACGGCCTCAGCTAGGCAATACCCCCACAGACCAGGTACTGCATCCTGAGTGGAGAGCCACAGGAAAACAAAGGCCATGGCCATCAATGGTACACCTCCTTGATTGCAGGTACACATAAGTTAGGACAGTTAGAGGTTGCATGGCCTCAGCCAAGCAATGCAACCCACCCCAGACCAGGTACTGCATCCTGAGTGGAGAGCCACAGTAAAACTGAGACCATGGACATCAATGGTATACCTCCCTGATTGCAGGTGGAGACAAGTTAGGACAGTTAGGAGCTGCACAGCATCAGGCCAGGCAATGCCTCCCAGACCAGGTACCGCATCCTGAGTGGAGAGCCACAGCAAAAGTGAGGCCTTGAGATCAACGGTACACATCCCTGTTTGCAGGTACACACAAGTTAGGACAGTTAGGAGTTGCATGACTTCAGCCAGGCAATGCCCCACCAGACCTGGTACTGTATCCTGAGTGGACAGCCACAGCAAAACTGAGGCCATGGACATCAGCGATGCACCTCCCTGATTGCAGAAACACACAAGTTAGGACAGTTAAGAGTTGCATGGACTCAGTCAGGCAATGACTCCCCAGACCAGGTACTGCATCTTGAGTGGAGATCCAGAGCAAAACTGAGGACATGGACATCAATGGTACACCTCCCTGATTGCAGGAACACAGAAGTTAGGACAGCTAGAAGTTGCACGGCCTCGGCCAGGCAATGCCTCCCAGACCAGGTACCACATCCTGAGTGGAGAGCCACAGCAAAAGTGAGGCCTTGGAGATCAACGGCATACCTCCCAGATTGCAGGTACACACAAGTTAGGACAGTTGGAAGTTGCATGGACTCAGTCAGGCAATGCCTTTCCCCAGACCAGGTAATGCATCCTGGGTGGAGATCCACAGGAAAGCAAAGGCCATGGACATCAATGGTACACCTCCCTGATTGCAGGAACACACAAGTTAGGACAGTTAGGAGTCGCACGGCTTCAGCCAGGCAATGCCCCCCCAAAGACCAGGAACAGCATCCTGAGTGGAGAGCCACAGGAAAACAAAGGCCATGGACATCAGTGGTACACCTCCTTGAGTGCAGGTACACACAAATGAGGACAGTTAGGAGTTGTAGGGCCTCAGCCTGGCAATGCCCCCCAGACCAGGTACTGCATCCTGGGTGGAGAGCCACAGCAAAAGTGAGGCCATGGACATCAATGGTATACCTCCCTGATTGCAGGTGCACAAGTTAGGACAGTTAGGAGTTACACAGCCTCAGCCAGGCAATACCCTCCCCAGACCAGGTACTGCATCCTGAGTGGAGAGCCACAGCAAAAGTGAGGCCTTGGAGATCAACAGTACACCTTCTTGATTACAGGTACACACAAGTTATGACAGTTAGGAGTTGCACGGCCTCAGCCAGGCAATGCCACCCCCCCACAGACCAGGTACTGCATCCTGAGTGGAGAGCCACAGCAAAAGAGAGGCCTTGGAGATCAATGGTACTCCTCTTTGATTGCAGGTGTACAAGTTAGGGCAGTTAGGGTTGCAGCCTCAGCCAGGCAATGACCCCACTCAGACCAGGTACTGCATCCTGAGTGGAGAGCCACAGCAAAAGTGAGGCCTTGAGAATTACTGACATTGGTACCAAATGTGACTGTCCAGTATAGTAACAACTGGATAACATCTTGTGAATAGTATTCAGTTTGGTTTATACTTTTGACGCTGTGGGTGCTCCCCAGCAACAGGTTTCCTGCAGATTCTCACATCTCATGGGCGAGGTAGTACCATCCGACATCATCGTCCGTATCTCCTCTCTTTGTTTGAGTGTGTAAATCTGGTGCAGCAGTTTCACTTCTGCTTACACATTTCCGAAGGTTTGTTTTAGTTCAGAAATGGTAACTGAGGTTGGCGTTTATGCATCTCCACATATGATCTAAGTTTCTGTTTGTACTCCTCATCAGCACTTTGGGGTTTCCTTTTGTCTGTGTTGTCTCGACCAGGCAGCACACCTCCCTTGTTTTCCAGAGTCTCATATTTGTTTGTTCATACTAACATACTAACATACTAAAATGCCAGCAGAATAGGCCTAACGGTCTTTCATGTCTGCTTGTTTGGTCAGTCCCCAGCCTGGGTGCTGACCTTGCTGTCCCTCTTGCCTTCTCTGGCTTCTCCCTTCCCAGTTCCGGATATTCTTGCTGCATTGGATTTTGCTTCCAGAACCCTTCCCCTGTACCTGTCCCACCCCCTCTTGAACCCCTCCACTGTCTCTGCCTCCACTAGCCCCCTAGGCAGTGCATTCCATGGCTCCACCACCCTCTCAGTGAAGTAGCACCTCCTCCTTTCTCCCCTGAATCTTCCCCCCTCCAGCTTCCACCCATGCCCTCTAGTGGCCCCTTCCTCCTTCCTTCGAAGCACCCCGACTGTTCCTCCCCTATTTATCCTCTTCATGTACCTAAAGACCTCTATCATGTCCCCCCGGTCCCTTCTCTCTTCCAATGTGTACATATTTAGCTCTTCGAGCCTCTCCTCATAGGTCCTGTCCCCCAAGCCCCAAATCATTTTGGTTGCCCTCCTCTGGACCCTCCAGGAGGTTAATGTCCTGCTTTAAGTGTGGCCTCCAAAACTGCATGCAGTACTCGAGGTGCGGCCTCACCAAGCAGTTATACAGAGGGAGTATCACTTCCCTCCTTCTGGAGGTGATCCCCCTAGCGATGCATCCCAGCATCCTGTTGGCCTTGGCTGCTGCCCTCCTACAAGTCTCAGAGTTGTTCATCTTGACATCCACCACCACCACCAGGTCCCTCGCAGCCATCGAGACTTGTAGCATTTCCCCAGGGTGTACACTTGGCCTGGGTTTCTGGCCCCCAGGTGGAGTACCTTGCATTTCCCTGCATTGAACCTCAGCTTCCACTTTCTAGACCATCTTTCCAGAGCCTCCAGGTCCCCCTGTAGGGCCACCTTCCCCTCCTCCCCATCCACCACCGCCCCCAGTTTCGAGTCATCTGCAAAGAGACTCATCTCACTCCTGATTTCTGTCTTTATGTCAGATACGTAGGTGTTGAACAGAAGGGGCCCAAGGACTGATCCCTGTGGGACCCCACTAATGACCCTCCTTGGGGATGAGACTATCCCACCAACTACGACCCTCTGGGTCCGGTCCTGGAGCCAATTTCCTATCCATCTGATCATCTGGTTCCCCACCCCCATTTCTCCCAGCTTGTCCAACAGACCCACGTGAGGAACAGAGTCAAATGCCTTGCTGAAGTCTAGAAAGAGGACATCCACTGGTCTACCCAGGTCCAAGGCACTTGTCACCCAGTCATAAAACTCCACCAGGTTTGTCTGACACGATTTCCCTGGGATGAATCCATGCTGTCTATCGTCCAGGCACCCTGACTTATCCAGGTCCCCCTCTAGCCTCTCCTTGACAATGCCCTCCATCACCTTGCCCACCACCGATGTCAGGCTGACAGGTCTGTAGTTCCCTGCCACCTCCCTTGATCCCCCCTTGTGGATAGGCACTATATGCGCCACCTTCCAGTCTTGGGGCACCACCCTGTCCTCAGAGATGGTGAAAAGCTCTGCCAGGGTTTGCCAGGACATCTGCAAGTTCCTTCAGCACTCTGGGATGTAATTTATCCGGCCCGGTGCTTTCTCCGTCTTAAGGGACTGAGGGCTTCCTCACTCTCTCTGCTGTGATTTCCCTTCCGGTACCCTTCTCCTGCTTAGCCTCCCCCACCTGCCAGTGATGCCTCCCTCTCCCCAGACCTGCCGATCGGTAAGGGTCCCCCCCTCCTCAGTATCTCTGTCTCCTCCCATGTATGATGCAGCACCCCCATTTTCCCTGGTGAAAACTGAGGTGAAGTACTCATTTAGTACCTCAGCCTGCTCCCCCGGGTCTTGTGCCCATCTCTCCCCTGATTTAATCCTGCTAATCTGCCCCTTCACCCTTCGTTTTTCCCCAATGTATCTAAAGAACCCCTTGTTCCCTCTCCTAAATTCCCTGGCCAGGTTCTGCTCCTTCCTTGCCTTAGCCGCCTCACCACTCTAGTGGTCCTTCTAGCCATCAGCTCGTACTCCCCTCAATCCTTTCACCCTTGAGCACTTGAATTGCTTATAGGCTGCTTTCTTCCCTGCACCACCTCCTGGACCTCCCTGGTCCACCAACAGGGTTTTTGGGCCCTACCGCATTTGCCTTACTCTTGCACAGGTGCTGGTAGCATCCTGCACCCTCTCCTGATGATTTCCACCTACTATCAGCGTCCATGTCTGACCCAATCCCATCCAAATGCTCCTTAAGGATCCTTCCCATTTCTTAAAATCCGCCCTGAAGTCGGTTACTCTGGCTCTTGTGCAGCCTTCTACCTCCTAGGTCCAGGCAGAACCAGACCGTGGCATGGTCACTCCCCGCCAATGGGTCCCTTACTCCAGGCCCCAATCTGGTTACTGTCTGCCAGGACCACATCCAGTACCCGTGCCTCCCTGGTCGGTTCCCTCACCTGCTGAGTTAGGAACGCGTCTTGAAAGACATCCAACAACCTCTGTTCCCTGGTCACAGAGGATGTCATAGTCTCCCAGTCTGTTCCTGGCATGTTTAAGTTCCCCAACACCACCACTGTTCCTCTGCCCAGTCTGCAGTGTCTCCCAACATCTGCCACCAGACTGTCCTCCAGCTCCTCCGCCAGGGCAGGGGGTCTATACACCACTCCTATTTTTACTCTCTTGCCCCCCCTTGTTATCAAGGTGACCCAAATTGCCTCACGGTTCCCTCCACCTCCTACTCCCCTATGCCAATGCAGTTTTGACTATCATTGTTACCCTCCTCCCCTTCCCTCCCCTGTCCTTCCTGAACATAGTGTATCCTCCAGGTTCAGGTCCCAGTCATGTCTTGCAGTAGCCCAAGTCTCAGTGACCGCTGCCACATCCACTGCTCCCTCAGTTAGCATCGCCTGGAGCTCAGGCATTTTTGCCCAAGCTCCTGGCATTTAGAGGACTACCTTCCACCCTTTCCCTATAGTTCCATTTCCCTGCTCGTGTTCCCATGGGGATTCTGTTTCTCCTGGTCTGCACTTTGCCAGTTGGCCTTTCCTGCAATCCTCCTGGTCCCCAGGGGTGGAGACAGAGTCCTCCTTTATCGCACCCCTTGACAGCCTTTTCTCCCATCCCACCCCTTCACAAATTTAAACCCACTTTTCACCAATGAACCCCTATTTTCAACTTAAGGATTCTCCTCCAAATTGAGATGTAGTCTATCTCTAGCATACAGCTCCTTATCCTCCCAGGTCTCCCCCCAATCCCCCATCAACCCATACCCTCTGGCCTCACACCACTCCCTGAGCCACTGGTTTATCTCCCTAATTTTCCTTTTGTTTTCCCACTAGCCCTTGGCACTGGCAGGATTTCTGAGAAGGAAACTGTGCATCCTATGTCATGACAGACCCTGGCAAGCTCCCTGAATCTTGCCTGTATCTCTAGCTCGCTATTTCCCTCAATGTCATTTGTACCCAGGTGGACCAGTATGTCTGGGGAACCCCACAATCCTTTGCCAGCCGATATACTCGTGCTAGCCCTGTGCACCATTAGTCCAGGGAAGCATCTTGTTCTAACTGGCTAGGCTTCTCCTCCCTATCCCATTTGATACCCCTGATCATAGAACTCCCCCAGCAGGAGCACTCTGACCACTCCTTTCCTCCATTCCTCCCTTCCATGTCCTCATCCTTTCTACAGGCCCCTCCACCCAGCTGGCTCCGTGTTCCTCCCCTTTCTGGGTGCCACATGCCACCCCTCCTTTACCATGGCCACCCCTCCCTCCAATCCTATGCTCTCCTCCTCCTGAGTATCCTTCTGTTCCTTGCTAATTCCCCTCACTGCTCACAACTGGTCCTTTCTCCCCATCTGCTAAACTAGCCTGGCTCATCCTCCCTTCCTTCCTGTCTCCATTTAGTTCCTCCTTGCTAGTCGTGCTCCCTGGCCTAAACCCTCAGCTCCTTTACTGAATCCTCCTTGTACTTCTGGTCCTTCTCCTTTACCTTTCCTCCCAACTGGTCCTTCTCCTTGCTCTTCCTCCCTCTTCCCCTGCCCTCCTGCTCTGATTCACTGCTCCCCATTCTCCTGCATTCCAGGTCCCCCTGTTCTTTCTGCTATCTGGCCTTCCTTCTGCCTCCCACTCCCACTCCCTTTCCATCTCTAACTACCCCTGTCATGGCTACATCATCCCCTCATCCTTGAGCAGAAGAAGAGAATTGAAGCTGTTACTGAGTGTAAGGTCTGATCCACCTCCCTGCCTTGCTTCCTTCTGTCCAGCCCTGGCCATCTGCCTACTTCCCTGAGAATGTTGTCCCTCCGCCCCTTTGTGAGGGCCCCCAGTTACCTGCCTGCTTTCTTGGTAGTGTCCTTTGTACCCCTCTGCCAGGTTCCTTTGAGACCCTGAGTATTCTCCTGCACTCCTTTCCTTATGCCCCCACCCCTGTGCTTGGTGCAACCCTGTGGGAGATTCCCAGCCCCTTCCCAACCATACCACCTCTTCCCCAGCTTTCTCCTAATCCCGCAACCTCCTCCCTAAGCTGTGCTAGCTGGTAGCACACTGGGCAACCACCGAACTTCCAAGCCCAGTCCAGTATCATGGCTGCTCCACACCCTGTGCACCCCACCACCCTCCCAAAGATGCCAACCCTAATGATGTGTGGTTCCATCCCTTCAAATAGGTTTCCTTGGGTGCCACCAGGTTCCCCTAGTCCAAGATACCCCTACTGCCTAATCAGGTCACCCACTAATCTTAGACACAGTCCCACTGTACACCAGTAACCCTGTTACTAGTGCAGTACAACACATTAAACTTATAAGGAAATGAACAACTCCCAAAGCTCCTCTCTCAGCCTTTAAATCCTACCCCGTGGCTAGAACTACATGAGCACCTGCAGCCTTTTCCTCCAATTGCAGGGCGGGTGTTCCCCTAACTCGCAGACTTCTGGGAAGGGAGGGGTGGGAGGGTGGGTCTTGGCAGACACCTGATCGAGAGAGAGTGTATCAGCCCTGTGTCTCCCTCCAAGCCGAGCAGCCAAAGAACCAGGCCCAAGCAAATCCCACCAAATAGGTTTTAAATCAGAAGGAATAGGCCTCTACCAGCGCAGCCTGTTACACAGTGAAACATCCACAAAATGAGCCCCACTTACAGCCACCAATTCATGTTTAAAATACTGAAATAAATAAGCAGAGAGATGGTAGTGATTTACTATGTGTGTGTATATGTGTTCTTGTGAGGATAAGTGGGTTAAGTAATAACATTTGTTACACAGCTTGTGTGGACAGACATGATCAGAATGATTTAACATTCTGATATTTATTTTGTTAATATTGCAACACTCAGACTTACAGTAACTCACATAGACAATTTATTAATACCATTCACCCGACCCCGCAACCCACACCCTGTTGCTTTGGTTCCATGTTAATATAGAAGAGATCACATGTGTGTGTGTGTTATGTGTGTTATGTATGCAGCGTGTCTATTTTGTGACCAAGATTTTGTGGCTCTTAAAATAACCTTTTTTTTAAAGGTGCACACTTTAACAGTCTGATATTTTTAGAGGATTGTGAGGATTCCATCTCAAAGGTCTCCCAGGAAAAGACAATTGCCAGCATGAGATAAGTGCATACCATCTGGTAGGTATAGCCAGTCATTACAATACTTAATTTCAGGGAGACGTATGGTGTACATCCCAGACATGTGCAGATATCCAGATATTTGTATGTTTACCTTTATTCATGCTCTGTCAAGCAGGTACATGCGTGGTTCTGTGCACCAGACCCTACGCTCTGTAATATCTGAAAATATGATCTTACAGGCAGGTAACATACCGATAATAGAAGCAATGTCAAATTTTGCTTCTGACACTAAATCTACCCATTGTTTGGAGCCTAAATCATTGACTCTGAGATAAATTAGTAGTATGACTGGATGAGCTTGAGTGCTCAGTAGTCTATGCATTGTTGGCATGAGATGCTCCCATCTCATGCCTCCTCTGCCAAACCACTTAACAGAGCAATTTGGAAGCTGCAGGTCTTTGCCAAAATTACTCCTCTGAGCATACTCTGAAGCTTGTCATACTATGCTGCTGCCATGACCCACACAGTACATTTGCTGTTTTCTGCCATTCTGAACATTTTAGACTGAGTAGTGGACAGAGAGCTACCAAAAAAATTAGTGTTTGTCCTGCAGTGTCTGGTCACTACTGAATATGAAACTAAAATTTCCCTCTCTATTTAAACATTCCTTTGGTGGGCTGTCCCAAAACACAGTGATGTACAAAGTAATTGGTTAATGCTTTCTCATGCTTAACCAATATAGTGGATGCATGCACTACAACAACACTGAATGGCTGCAGCTCCTGTCAACCAGGAATGTTGCAATGCTTCTAGGTGGGAAAATCCCACATTTTCACAGGCTACTTCAAACAATCACAATTAAGAGACATGTATGATTGGTTGCCTGTTGTGTTATGATACACATGCTGCTTGCTTTCTGTCTCCATTTGCAGCTCTATCTGTGCTAGTATATACTCATGACACTGAATTTAAACAGTAATAACTTATTTTCACAGCGTAGCAGCTTATTTATATTGTCATAGTCAAATAGAGCAGTACAAAACATTTTGTTTAATGCTATTTTTCTGGTGCTTACAATTTAATAATGCTAGAAAATTTGTCTAGAAAATGTGATGTACTTACACAGAGAAAAGCAGGCTGCTCAGTGTTTTCCTAAGATGGCCACTATGTCCTTCTTCTCCAGTCTTCAGCAGTTGTGATTGGTTGCATAACATGGCCTGATCAATATTATGTTCCATTGGTGTGAGCTTCTGTCACTCAAATGCAAAGCAGTGTCTGATTGGCTTAGCCTTAAAGAGGGTGTTTTTTCAATGTGATTATTCGACACTTTCATGCTCACACTATTATTCAACACTTTTATGCTCACGACACTGTTTTACGACACTTCATTCGACAGTGTCATGCTGACGGCAGCAAATTTTGCGACACTTTCATGTTCATGACACCATTATTTGCCACACTGTCGCACATTCGACACTACTTTTGAAAATGTTGAAAAAAAAACTGTTTTTTTTTTCCAAAAAATACTGTGGATACTTAGAATTGTGAGAAGAATTTAGTTTCTGTCATATTTATACATTTTTTCTCAAGTTATAAGTGAGCTTCCATTCTGCTACACTTTAAAACATTGCATGTTGCGTTCACTAGTGTTCAGCTGTGAGAAGGATTATCTGTGTAATGTTTTGTTAGCAGTGCTATTTATTCCCGTAACATGACACATGAACAGTGTGTGTGACTATGTAATGTTATTAACAAAGAAATTTGCTTAACACTAAAAAAAATGTTCTGTATTTCTTATTCAGGTGTCTGATACTTAGGGAACATTTTCCCATAGTACTGTGAATTTCTAGAGAAGAAAGATGCCTTCTAAGCAGAGATGCAGTTCTATGCATAGGTGAAACAGGTATCATAGTAATTCACTGTTGCTTAAGAGTGGTCTGAAAACCACACATGGTACATCAAGACGTAAACTGAATCAGCATTCCACTCAAGGAGTGACTTCACAGGTTGCACACTCCACAGAAACAGTACATCCTTGCTCAATTGCAAGGCAAATATGCAGAGCTCAGCAACAGTTGCGGAAATCTTTCAGACGGAAGACTATTGTTGCAAAGGCAAGCATAAAGAAGTGTACTAAGCAGCAGCATAAAGGCATGCCTGCTGATGCTTATCTGAGGAAGCAAAAATATTTCTGTTCGTTAGCTTCTAAAGTAAAGATCAATAGATTTATTGCTGCTGTGATGAGGCGTGAGTAAAATGAAAGAGTCATCTCTCTTTGATGAAATTGCATCTCAGAGTCCGTACATTTGTAAATAGGGCACTATTTGTTCTTCAACGCTTGTGGCGTAAGATGGCACATGTACTTGAGCAGTTCAGGAAAGTTGTGTACAGCATTACGATGAGGCCTCAACGCTATCCTGTATTGAACCAACACAACTTCTATGACGTTTTACAGGTAGCTGACTGCACACACAGCACTCAGAGGCATATTTCTGGGAGGAGTCATATTACTCACAGAAAAAGGACAGCAACTTCTGCATTGATGAGTCTGGTAAACTGTCTAATGTGCTGAGTGTATGTGATGACATTACAATGCAGTCAGATGATGAGTCTGACCCAACTGTTCAGCCTCGTAAGCGTCACTGTCTCTCATGGACATGTAATGCGACTTGCAACCATAGGCAATCGTCATTTGACAAAATTGAGCACTTCATCAACCTGTTTGTCATTACTGATTGTAAAGACAGACATAAACTGTTTGAGACCATACACCTTTGTGAGAACTATCCACATACTAGACTTATGGGTCATTCGCTTGCATGCCTAGATAGTGGTGTTTGCGATAGTGTATTTCACCACATGCGGATGCTGGAAATGCATCAATCAGGGATGCGGAACTTTGTGTATAGGGTCTATGAGGTGTGATAAGTTGTTGCACAGTATACTCATCTGAATAAGTTACTGCAGTCTGGTGACATGCATGGTGCCATGACATTTTTGAAACAGCTGCGATGTGACAGCAGTGTCACAGATACTGTGATTGAACAGTCATCAATTGCTGATGGAAATTGTGTCTCTGTCTTAGAAACTGATATTCTCAAGCAGTTTGGGTAATCCATTGCCAAATCTGAGTTGGCAAAGACAGAGAAATTTAACTCTGTATGTGTGTCATGTGATCGGCTTTGTTACGAGAAACAAACGGTCACAGTGAACCTGGAAACCTTGTCACCATTCAATGATATGTGGTTTCAACTGTCAGCATTTCTGCTGTTAAAGTGTGACTTCCAGTTAGAGTCAATCACTGTGATGTGCAAGCACTGTTTCTCCAAGGTGAAGGCTAACATTCTGCCACCAAGGTCGCTGTTGAACAATATGGAGGCACATGTTACGCCTGCTGAGATTGCCACATTGAATATGTTTGAATGGATTCTTATTCAGACTATGAAACCATTTCAAACTATTCTACATCTGAATACAAAAATATGGAACATTCCACAAAATGAACTCATTAGGTCTCTTAGGGTTCCGTTATGTATCTTCCACTTCCTCTGCAGGAAAATGTTGAGGCAATCTCCATTGAGAACAGTTTGGTGATTCTTGTCATCGGTGTTCCAACAAAGTCAAAGGTCATTTGGTAGGATGTTGTCAATGTAGAGAAGGTGACGCTTGCTCTTACTTACTTGAAGAGCAACAATCCCTTTTATGCAGACCTTGACATTGATCGCATGACTAGCGTGTCTGCTGAACATGATGTGTTGGATACCACAAAACCAATGATTGAGAAGGTCAATGTAGAGACAAATGATAATGTGTATGAACAGTATGCAATACACCCACTGCATGGCAGAGATCCAGTAGGGGATACCATTGATCTGTACCAAATGAAACAGGTGGAAGGTGAGCCTGTCAGCATTTGGGAGGCAACATTAGAAGCATGTTGTTTTTCAGATTTATTCCCAAAAGGGTCAGGTGGATGCCTAGATGAAAGAGGTAGTGCGTGCAAGGTGTTGAGTACCACACAAGCCATGTGCTCAGTAAGGACGGTAAATTCAAATGCAACATACAGTACCTGTTCCATCTCCTCTGGAGAGTGAGCTTAGCATACTGTCTGCGTCTATTGGACATACTATATGGCTCACAACTCCGCTTGATGGAATCACTGCCACACAGTTTTTGCAGAAATTAAAGCAAAAGGATGAAAATATGCAAGTCAATTTGTCTTCCATTCTGTCAAGTCTACGTGGCACCAAAGAATACTGGTATCACAGACACTCTGAGGTGATGACTATGCTGAGAGAGTATGGTGCAGCCACATGGTTTGTCACACTCAGTTGTGCCGAGTATACCAGGGAGGAGGTAATTGAACTCTTGAAGTGGGCAAATTGTGATGTAGAGGGCATTTCATCAATGACTCTTGAAGAAATGTGCTCACTTGACCCAGTGTCTGTGACTAGACATTTTCACAAGCGATTCTATGACATTCTGACTTTCATTTTGTCAAAGTACAATCCGCCATTTGGTATTGTAGAGCATTACTTCCAGAGGATGGAATATCAGGCACAAGGTGCTCCTCATATTCATATGTTACTGTGGATGAAGGATGCCCCATGCATAGGTGAACATGAAGCATCAGAAGTGCTAGCATTCATTAAGCAATACATCACTTGCTGCATACCAGACATGTATGAAATTCCTAAACTGTGGAAGTTGGTGCAGAAGTTCCAACACTATATTTGTGAGAAATACTGCCCCGGGTAGTGAAGAACAGATCTGATTGGTACACAAGATGTCGCTTCAGATTTCCCAGGCGTGTCTGTCAGAATGGTTTCATGAACGAAACTGTTTTCTGCTATGCGACACCACTTGAAGGCAAAATCAACCAAGAGGATATATGAGTTACCCAGAGACAAGAATGAGGTGTACATCATTGACTACAACCCCAATCTTCTTCTAATGTGGCAAGCAAACATAAATGTTCAGTTTGTAGCTGACAACTCGTTGGATCTGGTTGGGTACGTCACTTTGTATATTACCAAACATGAACAGACTAGCTTGCAAGATCTTTGGGAAGATATTGCCAGTTCAAGCAAGTCACTAACATCTCTGTTGTGGTCACTGGGATTGAAGACCCTATCACACAGAGAATGTGGTGCTTATGAGACCGGTGATGGCTTGATTGGTACACATTTGTAAGGCAAATCTGATGTTGTGCGCTTTCTTAGTGTAAACTAAAAAGAGAAGTGCAAACGTGTACTGATTCTTCATGCTGAGATTGAGGAACTGGCTCTCAAGAGACTCTCTTTAAGACATATCTTGAAGAATAACCTTATTGACACGTACTAACCCCGTAGACATGAAGACTTGGATTGAATGTGTTTATTTGAGGTGGCTAAGTGGTATGACTACAAGACAGATGTCTCACTTGATTGCACATGTGACATTTACAAGGTCAAAGGAGTGGACGGCTGTCTCATTAAAAGACATAAGCCTTGGCTCATTGACCACTGCAAATTACATCTAGGCACATCTGAGAGCAGAGAGCATTACTACTTTTCTCTATTCTTATTTAAACCCTGGAAGAACAAGTCTGAAGTAAAGGTGACTGTGATACATTCGAGGAAGAAATCAATCACAGTTACGAGACATTCAAAACTGAATACTCAGACACATATATACAGAGACTAGATGCTGAGAGGAGCAGCTTGAAAAGCACAGAAACAACTTGAAGAGGACACTCCTGTTAGTTCACAGGACAACCTTGATCTGAAAGGAGAAGGTATTCTTGGAGATCCTCTATCTCTGAATGCCCCAGAAGTACTCATGTTGGAAGTGGAGAGTGCTATGGAACATGGGACACACTGCACTGTTGATCCAGCAGATATGAGAGACAGACTCAATGAGCAACAATGTGTGGTGCACTCTGCAGTTACTGATGCTGTCTGGCATGGGATACTACATGAACAGAAGAAATGTGACTGTCTTGACCACAAGCCACTGCTGATGCTTGCTAGTGGCTCATCAGGTACAGGAAAGAGCTCCCTTATAGAGGCCATAATGGCTGAAATATGAAAACTGACAGGATCATCAAAGTTTGTTGCTGTTAGTGCTCCCACTGGACTGGCTGCATACAACATTGGTGGAGTTACATCACACCATCTCTTCATGTTGCCAGTGGAGCATGTCAAAGAAGGAGAGTATAGTAAGCTGTCATTTGAGGTTGCATCTCAGTTTCATTCTGTGTTTACTAAGATGAAGTTACTCATCATTGATGAGATTAGCATAGTCTCTAATTTGATGCTTGCCTGTATACACCTACATCTACAGGAAATTTTGGGGACTGACTATGGAGATGCATTTGGTGGTAAAAGCATTGTTGTTTGGAGACCTTTACAACTTGCACCAGTTAATGCAGAACATGTCTTTGCAGCTCTGACTGTCAAGCAGGCTAGGAATAGACTAGGCTGCATTGGAGGTTTTAACTTGTGGGTTATTTACCTATGTCAGGTTGTGTCAGAACATGGCAGAGTGGTGATCTGGCTTACAAGGCACTGTTGGATCATGATCATACAGGTTCTTTGTCACCAGAACATCTTTCAATGATACATGGTTGAAGAATCACAATGGATACTACATCCATAGAAATAGCATGTGATGTTTTCAGTGATGTGTACTCCAAGGGCACATGGATTGTGTGTCTTATGCCACAACTTAAGAAATGTGCTGAGTTCAAGAGTGTTATGTTGCAGAGAGAGAATCAAGAAATTCTCATACTGCATGCTGCTGATACAGTTGATGGTGTCATTCTAAGTCAGAAGCTGGTAGCGAAGATGACTGAATGACTCGCTGAACTGAAGTCAGATGTTTCACGCACAGCTGGTTTGGAAGCTGTTCTTACAGTTTGTAAGAATGCACGTGTCATGCTACAGTGTAGTCTTGATGTTGAGCATGGCATGGTAAATGGTGTCATGGGTCACATCCAGACTTCATTTACAATGTTCAGGCGATGTTTATCAAGACACTTGTTGTCCACTTTGGCAACATGGAACAGCCTATACAGAGTGGTCATACCTGTGTTAAGTTCCAGGTATTTAAGGATATCTATGTCAGCAGGAAACAATTCCCTATATGTGTTGAGTATGCTGTTTCAATTCACAAGTCTCAGGGCTTGAGTTTGGATTCAGCAATGGTGGACATAGGCACAGACATTTTCAAAGATGGTATGAGCTACGTCGCACTTTCACACGTCCACAGTCTTTCTGGGTTGCACATTATAACACTTGCACCTCAGAAGATACGTGCTGACAAGCGATGTATTGTTGAGTACAACAGAGTACATACTCTGTAGCAGCCACTGATATCTCTAATAGCACTACCTACTTATGTGGTTGTCTCACATCCCACAGTCACAGCTTCACCTGGCAACAAGAGAAAATGAGCTGCCACTGCTGAATCAACTGTACAGAGTACTAAGAAGGTCAAAATGTCAAATGCAGATGCAGAACCAGCTGTTGCTCGGAAGTCACTTGGTATGGCTGTTGTCCCAGTGTTTGATAACAGTACTAGAGTAAACTGCTATGCTAATTCAGCTATTCAAGCTTTTCTCCACATGCCACACTTTGTGCAGGCAATATCAGCTTCACAAGACACTCCCTTATCAAAGGCATTGAAGGAAGTTGTCAACATGACTTCTGATCAGTCAAGCAATGTATAGTCACTGACACCTCTACGGTAGGTCTTAGGTACATATGATGGATGCAGTACATTTGCTGCTAACAAGCAGCAGGATGCCAGTGAGTTTATGATGGCCATCATAAACAGCTTGGATGAAGAGGGGATTCCAATGTGTTAGTACTTCATTGTCTCACATGTTACCAGATATGTATGTCTGTCATGTGATTATTCAGAGAGAGAAACCACTGAAGACATGCTTTGGGTTTCTCTGTCTGTGCCCCAGTCTCAAAGTGTCAAGTTCCGGCAGCTGTTTACCAATGCTGAAACTGGTCACTTATGTGTAAGGTGTTGAGGCACATGTATTTGGTCCATACATCTGAGGACTTCATCTCAATATCTTATGCTTGTATTGCATAGATTTGACTCTAATGGGCTCAGAGTTGACACACCTATCACAGATTTCACAGCTGGTAGAATTGTATTTAACCAAGCAGTGTTTGACACTCAGGCTGTGATCTACCACTATGGCCTGTCTGTACATTCTGGACATTACACTTGTGTGTTGAGGTACAGAACTGGCTGGGTTGAATGCAATGACTCCACAAGCACTTTTAAACAGAGACTACCATGACACTTAAGAAATGCTCACATACTGATATTGAAGAATTACTACAATCTTCATGCATCAGAGGAATAGTCACACAACATGTGAAATACTTTGCTGTCCATTTTGTTACAGAGTGAGTTCTGGTAGATAAACCTTTTTTTTCCTGCAAATTAGCATTAAAGATTACACTGTTAACACATCACATGGTTTACATGCATATGTTTAGTCAATTTGACTTGTTGTGTTGATCAGTGACACAGTGAAAATAGTTGCAGTGGTCTTCAATTGGCACAACTGTCTTTGCAGTCACTAGAAACCACACTTAGATGTCTAAGCAAGACTTTGAAATGTCAAAGGGATATTCCTATCTAGTCATCCTCTTCTGTCATTGTCTTTTTTCTGAGTATGTCTTATGCAGCCTTAACAAGAATTACTTGGCACCTTACCAACTGTTGCCTCTACTAAGGCACAATAGTTGTCCATGTGCATGAACAAAACTGTGTAACACATGTCTTTTTAAAGAGTTGTCTGCATCATGACATTATCTGGATCTTTTATGAATATAAGATATTCTGGTGTTTGTGCCACTTCTGCGTTAGCACAATTGGACACTGTTTTTAACATGATCTCCTGACCTCTACTTAAGAGTACAATACTCTGAAATATGCATCACTCTGTGACATGTTGAGTATCACCAGGTGTGGCTTGTGTTTTTTTTTTGTCTGTTTGTGTCTTCACTTAATACCACCATATTGTGCCACAACAGTGTAGTACTAGCCCTGTTTTCTTGTCATGCATCTGTGTTGTATATATGTATCTATAATTATTAATACATTATTTGATTGCAGTTAGTACTTTTAGCTTTTAAGTTGTTGTATTAATAGTTATTTAAGTGAATTTATTTGACAATGTTTCATATTTACGCAGTTTAACAATATTTGATTCATAAGTATTTAAACATATTCTTAATATATTTATGAATATAACATACTGTAGATATTAGTAGAGCCTTTCTAGTTAGTAGTAATTTCATATATAATCATTCATAGTAAAGTAGTGTTGTAGATATTTCTTTATTATCAAGAGGTGAAATTTTCCGAATAAGAGATTCTTTAATGTAATATTCATGCCATTCTGTGAAACGATAACTTATTAGTAACTATAAGATTTTAGTGACTTAGATGATACTTCATAAATTCACTATGAATGTTGATTATAGCTTTGATCATTTTCACTGATGTATATAGTACCTGTTACCATATGCCATTTTATTTGGGTTTATGTAAGAAGTTAATTAAATGTATGTATAGAATTGTACACTATTGTAAATCAGACACTTTCACTGGTAACAACTGATTTTTATGTTCCTGATAATATTTCTTGATCACCTCTATTGAGGGGTCAGGTGGGAATTTTCCAAATGCACCCATATATCTATATGCCTTTACATGTATATGTATATGTATATATGTGTGTGTGTATATATATATATATATATATACACTTCTCAGAAGGAACTAGAAGGGGGACAGGATCAGGTCTACAGTACAGTAGCTTCTTGTTGTTTTTACATTGTTTCTTGTGGATTCTACTTGGTAAAAGGTTATTTCTTTCCTTTCTTACTACTAAGGGGCTAGCATGGTATTGTTTGGGGCTGTTGGAATTTTGAAACCTGTTTTGGTAGCTATAAGTGGGCTCATTTGTTTGATGATTCACTGTGTGGCAGGCTGCACTTGTGGAGGCCTATTTCTTCTATTTTAAAATATAATTGGTGTGATTTAACTGGATCTGTTTCTTTGAATTGGAGACCTATATCTTCTAATTTCAAGCCTATTTTGATGTGTTGTTGGTGAAGCTGTTGAATTGAAGTACTGCTTCTTTGGGTAGCAAACCTATTTGAGGGGCTTTGAGTAGAATTGTGATTCATTGTTGCTGGCTTCACTAGCTGCAAAGTTTTAGTGCAGAGTGGGGGAAGGGTGCTAATGGTTTGACCGAGGCCTCCAGCCTACCCGATTGTTTCTGGAAGACTTGGGCTGGTCCCATCCCAAACCCCTCACCCACCCACCCCTTGTCCATGATTTCCTTTATACCAGGGGTTCTGACATCACTTCCTCAAACGGGCAAAGGATGTACCTGTCATAGCAGAAGCAGACATCCAGGGAAGGAGCAGCAGCAAGTGAAGAGGTGACTGCTATCTCAGTGGAAGGAAGCAATGCAAATCTAGGAGCTTTCATTATTACTTCTTCGCATTGATATTGCATTGGGAAAGGAGGAGTAGGAGTTTGAAGAAGGTTGTGCAATGGCTACTTAAAGTCTCTTTTGAGTGTGGATAGGAAGGATAGGAATATAAAAAGCAGTTGCTCAATATATCTAAGCGTGTACAACAAAAGGAGGTAAGGAAATAAAAGAAAATAATGTTTGCACCGATAGAGGAGGAGAGGAGACTTAGAGTGTTTGGTATCCTGCATCTGGAAGGGTGGGGGTCGTTGGTTAGGCAACGACAGCAATGGGTAGGTGGTAGGCTGCAACAATGGCGCACCAATCTTTCTAAAATTGCCTCGAGTGTGGGAGGATGTTTAGTGTGCAACCACATAGAAAAACTTAGAAAGGAAATTGAGGGTCTGCAGGAACTAAGACAGGCAAGGCAGACTGGGGTGGGTTTAGCCCAATACTGGAGGGAGGAAGAAGGGAGATTAGGGAGGCGATTTAAGCCAACAGTGGTGAGGAGAGGGTCAGAAGAAGGGAAGCAGAGACAAAGGGGTCCAGGCCAGGAAGAACGATTGCCGGGGAAACCAGGTCAGGAGACAAAAGACAAATGGAAGGAGGAGATAGGGACTTGTGAGGGGAGGCGAATAAGTGGCAAACGTCATGGAGTGGAAAGGACAAATGACCTGGCTGACAAGACAATAGATATAATCCAGAGGAGGTTTGAGGAACTAGCACAATTATGTGAGGGGCAGAAAGATCAGTAACTTTCAGAGATACTTCAGTGCCAAAGGCAAGCACAACAAGCTGAGAATAGAGGAATTTAACTGATGGCTAGAACCTGGTGTTGTGCTAAAGGGTATGGGCTGTTGGGGGGTGGGAGGGACCTGGGAGGACAGTAGTCTCTATGCCAAGGACAGACTACACTTGAGTGAGAGGAGGAAAGAAAGTGTTGAAACAGAGATGGAGGAGTACATGAGGAAGTTGGAATTTAAACTAGGGTGAGGGTGGCAATTGGGAAGAGATATTCAGAGACCACAGGTTGGGAAACCATATGAGCTTACCCCCATAACAGTGACAAAGGACAAATGGCAAGTACTATTGGTGATGCTAGGAAGGGGGGCAGGATGGGAGGGGAAAGGGTGGAAGGTGGTTACCATAGTGCTAGGAGCCTTGGGAGGAAACTGCAGAGTTACAGGTTTTCATGGCAGAGGAGAGGTGGACATTGCAGCCATCACAGAAACATGGCCACCCAATACAATGACTGGGACCTGTCTGTACCAGGGTACAGGTTATTTTGTAGGGACAGGGTGGTTGGGAAAGGAGGGGGGTGGCACTATATGTGAAGGAAGGACTGAAGTGTGTAAGAGAGGAAGGGGATGAGGGTAGTACGGAGTCACTTTGGATGCAAATCCAGGATTTCAAGAATAGGATTCTTAGAATGGGAGTGGTTTACAGGCCACCATCTCAGACAGAGGAGTTAGACAGGGAGCTAGCAGGACAGATCAGCAGGACCTGCGAGAAGGGTAGTGTGGTGATTGTGGGGGACTTCAACTGCCAGGCATGGACTGGAGAACCCCAACAACCAGGAACAGAAAGGAGCAGGTACTGCTGGATGCCTTCCAGGACAGCTTCCTGCGCAAATGGTCAGTGAACCAACCAGGTTAGGGAATACTGCTGACCTTGTGCTGGCAAATGGGGACTTTGTGAGAGAACTTACAGTGGAGGAACTGCTGTCAGGAGTGACCACCACTCAGTATGCTCACATTGGATATGGGCAGGAAGGGTGGAATCTGGCACAAAGTGCAGGACTTCAGGAGGGCCAACTTTGGGAGGATGGGGTAAGTGGTGAGGGTACCTGTCTAGAATTCAATCTAGTATGGACACTAACCAGAGGTGGGAGCTCATATAGCTGGGGTTAGTGAGAACCAAAACCTGCTGCAAAGCCCAGAGCAAAGAAGGCTAGGGGCTAAGAAACCGAGCTGGTTGAGCAAGGAGGTTATGGAAAAGGTAAGGAGGAAAGAGCTGCCTTTAGGAAGTACAAGAAAACAGGGAGGGGGAGGACAGGAGGAGTACTTGACAGAATCGAAGGAGGTGGCAGGGCAGTAAGGGGAGCCAAAGCATCTACAGAACTCAGGCTGGCACAAGGCATTAAGAAGGGAGAAGGACTTCTTTAAGTACATAAGGAGAAAAGGAGCTGTAAGGACCACATAGTAAGGATTAGGAAGGAGGGTTGGGTGGAAGCAGGGTGCAATAAGGCAGAAGCACTAAATGAGTACTTCTGCTCAGTATTTACAAAAGAGAACAGGGGTGACACCCAAGGTGGGAAAAGCAGAAGAAGGGGAAGGGGTGACAGATGGGAAATCATGGAGGCAGAGTTCGGGAGGGTTTGAAGGCACTGAGGGTGGACAAGGTGCCAGGCCCAGATGGCATCCACCCCAGGGTATTGAAGGAGCTGGCAGAGGTCCTTGCAGGACCTTTGGCAGACCTATTTAATGCCTCACTACATTTGGGGTGTGTACCTCAAGACTAGAGGATGGCTCATGTGGTGCCCCTCCACAAGAGTGGCCCCAAGGATGAACCGGGAAACTACAGACCAGTGAGCATCACATCCATCGTGGGTAAGCTAATGGAGACTATCCTGAAGGAGAGCTGGTGGCCTCCCTAGAGGCCAAGGACTACAGAACAGCAGACAGCATGGCTTCACATGCAGATCCTGCCGAACCAACCTGGTGGAGTTCTGTGAATGGGTAACTAGGCAACTGGACAGGGCCATGCAGTGGATGTCCTGTATCTGGACTTCAGTAAGGCATTCAACTCTGTGCCGCATGGAAGGCTGGGAAGGAAGTTAGTAGGCACAGGGGCGGGTGCAAAGCTGGTGAGATGGGTAGGAAACTGGCTTCAGGAAGGCAACAGGGGGTGGTGGTGGGTGGGGCTCTCACACCCAAGGGCAGTGATGAGCGGTGTTCCACAGGGCTCAGTGTTGGGACCAGTGTTGTTTGGGATATTCATTGCAGACATATCATGGGACATCAAGAGCAAGATCAGTCTGTTTGCTGATGATACCAAGGTAGGGGCGGTGGTGGATGACCTAGGGGATGGCAGGGTTGCAGGATGATCTGGCAAAGCTTGAAACCTGGTCAGACACCTGGCAACTGGGGTTTAATGCCAAAAGTGCAAGGTGCTGCATTTGGGATGAAGAACCCAAGGAGGAGTTACCAGCTGGGGAGTGCAGCTAGCCCAGACAGAGGAGAGAAGGATCTCGGTGTGCTCATTATGGGGTCAATGAACAACTCCGGCACAATGTGGAAGCAGCTACAAAGGCCAACAAAATGCTGGGTTGTATTGCAAGGGTATATCCTCGAGGAAGGAGGTGATTCTGCCACTGTATAGGTCATTAGTTAGACCACAGCTGGAGTACTCGTGCAGTACTGGCGCCCGTATCTGAAGAGAGACATTAAGTTACTGGAGGGGGTGCAGCACAGGGCGACAAAGATGATCAAGGGGCTGGGGGACTTATCATATGAGAGAAGGTTGAAGGAGTTGAACATATACTCACTGGAGGAGAGGAGGCACAGGGGTGACATGATTGAAACCTTTAAATACATGAAAGGAATAAACAAGATGGGTACAGAGGGGCTGTTCAAAGTAAGGAAGGGGAGGGCCACCAGGGGCCATGATATGAGACTGGAGGAGGAGGAAGGTTCAGGAGGGAGATGAGGAGACACTTTTTACAGAGAGGTGGTGGCTGGGTGGAATCGTTACCTGCAGAAGTGGCATCCTGTAGAACAGTGGACTGCTTCAAAGGGGATGGGACAGGACAGGGAGGGTTAATGAGGGAAGGGTGGAAGGGAGGACAGCTGCAGAATAAGGGGTGCTAGCTGCACATTCGAGCAGACTTGATAGACCTCTAGGCCTTTATCTGCTGGCAAATTCCGTATGTTCGTATATATATACAGTATGTATATATATATATATATATATATATATATATATGCGTATGTCTACACATAAATGTTACAATTAAATGTTTTAAAATAGCTTACAGATGTATTCATTTTTTAGACAGCATTATGTGTTTGTGCTGCTATTATTTAAACAGTTGGCATCTTTTTTTCCTCCCACCCCAGGAACATTCACACTATCGGTCACACAATGACAATAACATCATCACTGTCTGATGCATGTAAGCAGTGTACAGAGAGTACTGTGGTAGATGTGTTCGTGTGTTGTGTGCTACTATCACATCTTACTTATGAAGTACCTGTCAAACTGTTTTACATTTATTTTAAACTTTAGTCTAATACATTTTTAAGATTGTTTTGTAAGACTAGTTTTATTTACCAATTGGACTTTTAATTCTGCCTTTCTAATCAACTTTTAATTGGGCAATAAATCTTTTTTAAGCCTTATCTACCTGTGTTGTGTCTTTTATTATATATTAACTTACAGTGATGATATGTATACTGGTCTTGGTATATTGCTGCACAGAAACAAAGTGCAAGAGGTGCATCTGTGCATATTTTCTACTTAGCAGAATACATGTACTATTGGTCCATGTGGCGCACATATTACTGTGATATACCATTAATTTATCATTTCATTTTCATGTGAAAGGTGTAGTACATGAACTATAGCTACATGAATAGTATAAGACAAGTAAATATTCTGACAAAGCTATCTATATCTTGGTGATTCTGTGGTGCAAAAAGGGAGGCACGTTCTCAACAACATATACAATATAGTATGAGATAATGATATCTCAAAAAGACAGGAAATTCATGGCAAAAAAACTCTGTTTAATGCATCAGTTAGGGTTGTTCCACAGCAACAAAAGCGAGGAAATTTGGTGTTAGGGTTGAAAATCCTAACTCTGCATTCCCCATCCTCACCCCCCAGAAGCACACACACACACACACACATATGCAAGTAGGGGGAGGACCAAGGCAACACGACCAATCACAGACAACCAGCAGCAGGTGACAGAAATAACATACAACTGTCTAAACGTACTACAAGACACATCCATCATCGTGGGCCACCAACTGTAGCATTTGAGCAGGCATGGTTGTACACAGTGTTGTAGACATCTTCAGAGGGTCACATGGCAAGACAATAGTACTCTATACAGAATTCCTATGGTATGCATAGCTTGCTTATGCTGTGACAATATCATGAGGTATCAATATAGAAGAAAGCATGTAGAAAATGATGCATTACATAATGTGCACATATGCAGAACAAAAATGACAGTATGGGACCCTTTCAGTAACATGCACTGTCCAATGTTCGCCTGCTCAAATCAAAATGGACATGGTCACATTGACACAGACATGTTGTATGAATAATGAGTTCTGGTCACAAATCTATTAATACATGCAGTGCAATAATTTAATGACAGTTCTGTTATTTATAATTGAATATAGTATGCAGAATGAATATTTGGTTATTTTACTGCTACATGGAGAACCATTAACAGAACTAACAGTGGTATGAATCTTGTAAGATGTTTCCAACCTATAATAATCATATTTCTGTAAATATGTCAAATGCTTTGTATAATAATGTCAGCTATGGGCCATGATGATATTTAACAGTTTGGAACAGTTTTCAACCCTAACACTGACTTTCCTCACTTTTGTCGCTGTGCAACAACCCTAACTGATGTATTAAACAGAGTTTTTTTTCCCCATGAATATATATATATATATATATATATATATATATATATATATATATATATATATATATATATATATATATATAAAGCTAATTGATTCATTATTTATGAGTACCATGATTTCAGGCAATTTAAAAAAAAGTCATTAGTTTGTATTTACTGCCACAGAGTTCTGTTACTGTCTTCCAATGACTTCCCTTACATTGACGCTTTCCTATAAGCATAAGCTCATAAACGAATTGGTGCAAGGAAATGGGGAACATTTTGACATATGCTTTTTGTATTACGTGTTGGATTGACTAGTCAGATACACTTCTTTCCACAGTTTGATTCTTTCTGTAATCCCCTCTTATTAAATTTGAAATAATACAATGAGCACTACTTTTAATGTTGCTCATTCCATTTTTCATAATTATTCACAGCTGTTTTATAACACTCACTGTTCCATAATGTCAGGGAGGATCAATGCCTGCTGTGCTGTATGCTAGATAATTACAGTCATAACACGTGATTTTTATTGAATTGTTGCACAAAAGCAGCCAAGAACACTGGTGACAACTGTTTTCAAGTCATATTAAAATGAGCGCCCCTTTTATTATTTCCGAAGTGACAAAAAGTAAAAAGTGGACTCAAATTGCAAAAAGAAGGTATCATACACAAGTTGCTATGTAGATAATGGGCAATCTAAAATAGTATCAAAAAGTGTAGGTCAGAATTTTCAAAATATTGCTGCACTGCTGCTGTAAGCTTGTGGATATTTCATGGTTTTAAAATACAACTCTTTTTCCGCCGAAAGACAGGGCATCACTTGTTACATAGCAGTACTGTCATCCACGTAAAAAGTATAGAGAGAGACTAGAGATGCAACTGCAGATGTAGAGATGTAATAAAATAAGTCACTCTTTCAAACATTAACATTAATTTAATATAACAAACAAAACAACAACAACAAGAAAACCAAAAGGTCAGGAACACAATAACATTTGAATAATAATAATACTAATTACCACAATAACAGTAACTATTCTAATAACTATTTGCAATTACAGTCAAGAGAAGGAACAGCCCACTGGCAACACTTATTTATTTTTCCTGTTCTCCCTCAGTCATTGGTGGGAGTGGTGGATGTGTTGTTGCACCTGCAGGCAGAGCACTTCCTTGCATAAGGTTTAAAATTAAGTACATTTTCTTCTCCATCCCTGCTTGAGTTTTAATGAGTTCACTCATGTTTTTTTAGCTTCTCGCACCTCCTTCTCCTTGTTTTTTTTTTATTTCTCCCACCTCCTTCTCCAGACATCCCAATGTTTTTGAACTAGATTGCAGCTTATCTCTTTCTTCAGACTGCTTTCTGCCCGGCCCACCATTGGCTACTGCCTCAGCATGCATGCGGTCTTCTGCATCTGCCTGTTTTTTAAATGATGCCTCTATATCTTTCAGATGCTTTGCTACACAGTGACTTAAACTTTTGCTTTTATGTGTCGGCACTGTAAAATAATAATTCATACAATAACTTTATACTCTGCAGCTGCCCTCCATCCTCCCTCCCCTCCCTTTATCCTCCTTCTGCCTAGTCCCAGCCCTTTTGAAGAAGACCACTGTTTTACAGGTTACCACTTCTGCTGGTAACACATCCCACCATGCCATCACCCTCTCTGGAAAAAAGTTTCTCCTCATTTCCCTCTGAAACCTTCCACCCTCCGATCTCATATCATGGCCTTGAGTGTCCCTCCCTACCCTTACTCTTAATAGCCCCTCTGTAACAGTCTTGTTTAGCACTCACATATACTTGAAAGTTTTGATCATATAACCTTTATCCCTTCTCTCCTCCAGCATGTACATTTCAATTTCTTTAATCTATTCTCATATGGTAAGTCCGCCAGTTCCTGGATCATGTTATTTGCTTGGCACTGCACCCCTTCCTGTAATTTAATGTCCTTTTTCAGGTACCCTGAGATGCATGTCATCTGGCCCTTGTGCCTTGTCCACCCTCAGCACTCTCAAGCCCTTCCCCACTGTACCTTCTGTGATCACTCCATCCATTATTCCCTCCCCAGCCTTTACTGCCCCAACCCCCTTTTGTAGCACTCACACTCTCCCTTTCGTAAATACCAGGTTGAAGTAGCTATTGCGTGTTTCTGCCTATTTTTCCCTTCTCTACCCAACCTCCATCCTTCTTAATCCTTATTAGCTGTTCTTGACTGCTTATTCTTTCCATGATGTACCAGAAGAAGTTATTCTCCCCCTTCTTAATGCATTGCACCAGCCTGATCTCTTTGGTGGTTTTTGCTTTTCTTACTGGCCTTGTCATCTCCCTTCCCTCCTGCTTGTACTCCTCCCGATCTTCCACCCTCCCTGATTTCCTGTATTTCCTAAAGGCCATCCTTTTTCTCCTCACCTTTGTCATAACAACCCTACTCATCAAGCTTGGCCTTTTGCCCTGGCCTTTTTACTCTGAGTCCAGATACAGGAATTGGTAGACTCTAGTATTCCATTCTTCATGAATTATTAAGTAATCATCCACTGCATAATAATGTTGTTATCCATAGCAAGTCAACTCTTAAAAAGAAACAAAATACTAACCTACTATGTGTATTGAATCAATAATTTCATACCAGGCTGTCCCTCATGAATAGTTGAGGATGACGGTTCACCAGTACCACCATCACTGACTGCCTCCCCCTGTTCATGGCATTCTTCAGTCTCTGCTGTTGAAAAATAAACAGATGTTTGCGATCACTCATCCATCCCACATCACCCAAAAAACAAAAAGCTGATAACGATAGTAGTAGCCTCTGTCCAGGGACCATTGATCCATTCCTTATATAAGTAGCGCTACCTTGACAACTTGAAGCTAGACTTATGCTGATACATCACTACTGTCTCGACATGAATAAATCATAACATGCAAACATACAAAAGTAATGTTAGAAAAAGTTCTATATTATACAATGGTGTGTGAAAATCCTGTAACCTCATTGGTCAAAACATGTCACATGACCATGAGTAAATCCTGTATAACCCACGGCTAAGGAATGACATTTATAAAAAAACATAATTAAACACACTTTAAATCTATTTTGCACATGGGTCCATTGTATAATCACAATAAGACACTCCAGGGTGTGAGTTATTGGGTGATTTACCCACTTCTTGTGTGGTTAAGTCACTCGGTTGCACCTTGTGACACACCAAACAAGGCATGGGTAAATCCCTGAAGACCAACACCCTGTAGTACCTTATTGCTTAAGTATCTTACATACCACATGCTGTGCTGCATCACCCAGTACTGCGTATTTGTTTATTGTCTCCAATCTTCTCTTCCTGACCTCATCTGACATCACTTTCTGCCTCTGCCTCTGCTTAGCCTGATCCTCCATTATACGTCATCTCTGTCTACCCATGCCAACACCACCTTTTTGTGCTCCCAGGAACATGTGGACTTGTCACCCCTGTCCGAGCACTCACTTGCAGCCAGTAGCATCCTGGTCTATGCTGTGATGGAGCCATCCATTCCCCTCTTCACCATCTCCTCATCATCACTTCATACCTTTCCCTTCCCCCAAATTAACATCTCAGACTCTGTAATTCCTCTATCTCCAACATAATCTGTCTGAACATTCTGCATACTGGACACCCACCCCCCACCTTCAACCATGTTTCCATCAACAATGCTGCCTTCACTGCAGCTCACAAAACTCCCAGCCTCCATATACAGCACAGCCCCATTCATCCCTACCTACACTGTTACCACACATTTACTAAAGGTTCTTAGCTGTGTGGAAATATGAATGCAATTGTAAGAGCCTGTGGAATATTTAGAGTTAGAGAGATACAGAGGGAGGTGGAGGCTAGGAGCAAAGACAGGTGGATGTGTAAGCAATGAGAAATGTCTGTGTGCGTGTAGAACACATTCTACACACAGAGAAGCAAGTCACTCAGGCCAAGGCCTCATGCCTTACAATGACACAAGGTGTGAATAAAATGTGTTCTATGCACACCCAGATGTGTCTCATTGCTTACACATCCACCTGTCTCTTTGCCCTGGCCTCCACATCCCCCAATATCTCTCAGTCTCTAAATATTCTACAGCTCTTTACAATTGCATTCATATTTCTATAATACATATGAACTGGTAGCACTGGCACAAAACTCTGACAACATCACCAACAGGCAACAACTCTAGTCCTATGGCATAACATCGTATGTAATAATATCTTACCAGTTTCCTTCTCTGGAGCAGATGACAATGATGCACTGCCAACAACAACTCCTGATGCCTCCTCGCTGTCTTCAGCTGCAGCACTCTGCATTGTGTTGGTACTATGAGCTGGTACATCACTTGCAGCTGGTTCTTCAGTTGCAGTTGGTTCTTCAGAAGCAGCTGGCTCTGCAGTAGCAGCTGATGACACACAAAACATAATTTGATCAGTTAAAGATATAAAAGTTATTGGTGATTCAATTTATTAGCAAATACAAATACAATATAAAATGTAACAGTAAAACAGGTACATGGGCGTGTCTTGCGACCTGTTTGAGACCTACACAGATAAAACATTGGCTAACAGACATAGCTATTTTACTTTACATTTGCTATATAACTACCGAGCATTAGAATTCTGAGACTGGTGGTCACTACACTGTAGCTGACTTATCCTATTTAAAGCCTTACTGAAGATGACTGATAAAATACAAATTAATGGTTTTATTTTATGTATTTTTTTACAATACACTGGTACAATATAAAAATAGCTGTAATACAGTATCACAAGTTACATTACTCAGATATGTTCAGGCTGTTCTTGCACACTTCACGCTAAAGAAAAGAAGATATTAATGGTATGTTAACACTGCTCTTACTGCTTTTAAGGCCGTCAAGCTTCCTAGGCACTTCTGCAATGGTCACTACACCACCAAGGTTTTCAGTAATGTGCCTGTCCCTCCACTGTAAATCATCCCAGTGGTGTTTCAATTGTTTGTTTGTTCAAGCAGGGTGTTTTCCATCCCCTGTCACCTTCATCTGATCTCCTCCCATATAGCATCTCTTTTGGCAATGGAAACTCTATTTTTACCAAAGAGGTCTGTTGCCTTCTTGGTAGCCTCCATGACAAGTATGGAGGTCTCTTCAGGAGAGGATGTTATGGCACACGGCCCATTTTTTTTTACCACTCTCCTCCTTTTCTTCGCCGCCCGATGAAGTGGATGGATTGGCTTGATCTGCACTTCCTGCAGTAGCCATCACTAACAAAAATCCTTTGCTGACTAGTAAGAGCAATACAGCAAAAAACTGTAAATTTCATGTGTGAACTTCAGTTCAAAAACTTGCCAAAAAGTAAAGTTCTTCAAATTATGCTTGTTAGGCCAGGCCAGGTATTGTACCATGGAAAATAATTTCACTGAAACAAGACAAATTCAGATGCAACAGGCTACTGCAATGAACATCCACGGAATAAGATTCCTCTATTCAGGTGAGTTTTTTACATGTCATCACAGTGTGCCGCAGAATAAATAATCAGCTAAATATGTTTCTACGGAATACAAGTCCTCCAGACACATGTGTGTACCTCAGTTTGAAGTTGTAAAAATTCACATTATATACCATCACCGAACATACAAGCAAATGTGTGGTCATGTTACAGAAACTTGCAAGCATGTCTGATAATTACTGTTGAAAATGGCCTCTTACATTGTGAGAAAATTGCATGTAATGACTGCAGAACAATATTACGTGGAAAAAAGATTTCTTCCATGGAATATTTTTCCACCTATGGTACTTCAGTTTGTGGTTCTCATTTACAATGAGATCCTGTTTAGGAGGGAGTAACAAATAATAGTAATAATACTCATTAAGCTATAAGGCATGACAAGGAGTTATGCTAATGTTCTCTTAATCACCCTCTAGGGGTGTAATGTTGCAGGAGGTGTAGCCAAGTGCCACATGCCCCTAGAGGGTGATTTACTGACCATTAACATAAGCAAAGGGAGTGCACTTAATGATGTTATAATTTAAACAGATTTAAACTGTGTTAAACATAGTTCAGATTATGATTAGGCTATACAGCACAACAGCACAGCTGGAACTTTTATGTTCAAAAATGCATAACAATTACTAAAATTAATCAATTCCATACTCGCTATAAGGCAATCAAGGAGGTGCTTTATGTTGGGATAACTGCTCTTCTCTCGTTGTGGAAGTACATCGACTATGCCTCGTGCTTCAACACATCCAAGGTGTGCAATTTACACCATAGTCCAAAGTAAAATGACTAAGTCTGTCTCTAAAGTGGCACACTTGGAATACGGTGATAGACTTAGAAATTTAGGACATTTTCTCAAAAATGTAGGTTTCTTAGAGGTGATATGTGTTGGGCCTATAAGGCATTTGAGGATGGATTGTTTCGGAATCCAACTGTTTAAGTAGACAATCGCCTAAGAGAGTACTAGATCACATAATCTCAGATTATATGCTGAATTTTGTAAAACAGTACGGAGGAAAAACTATGTACCACAAAGAGTTCCACATTTGTGGAACTCTCTCCCAGCAAATATGGTATCAAGTCAATCTCTGAATCTTTTTAAACAAGAACTTGACTTATATATGGGTGAGAACAAATTTGTCTACCATCATCAATTAATGATGGCGAGTCTAACTAGGGGCCTGTCCCAGAGACTTGTATATCCTATGAACCTATGAACATATATGGCCCCCCAACCTCTGTAATTCATAATTTCTTAAATAAAGAATTGGTTATCTCTCATAAGTGTTGGAGAATCAATATGTGACTTATTTATACAGCCATTCCAAAATTAATGTTTTGCTATTTTTTTTCCCTCATAGTTCTTAGCGTCATTGGATCTTATCACATAATAATTGCATGTCCATGTATTGTGGCTGTATCTTCTTCGAAAATACTTCTGCAGTAAGATAGTATTTGCTAAACATAATTTTTATGTAATAATAAATATACTGCCTTATCAATCTCTTACAATTAATAAAATAAACTGCAATTCTTGCTATGGAAATGTGATTTACAACTGATATTTTCTTTTTCTCTTCACAGTTTTATTCTCCTGGTATTACTTTGATCCTGACATCAGCTGACTGAACTGATAATGGCCTTGATGCTGCTGCTGCCTTAGGTTCATCCTCATGTGCTTCTCACATTCCTGAAATGTCATATGTCAGGTGATGAACCTTAGCTGACTGTACTGACAGTGGCCCTGATATGCTGCTGATGTTTTAGGCTCATACTCACGTGCTTCTCCCACTCTTGCCATCTCATATGTCTGGTGTTGAACCTTGGCTAACCGAACTGATAGTGGCCCTTATGCTGCTGCTGCTGCTGCTTTAGGCCCATCCGCATGTACTTCTAATACTCCTGCCACCTCCTATGTCTGGTAAACCTAAGCTGACTGAACTGATAGTGGCCATGATATGCTGCTGCTTTAGGCCTGTTCACATGTGCTTCTCTCCCTCCTTCCGTCTCATACGTTGGATGATGAACCTTAACTGACTGAAATGATAGTAGCCCTGATGCTGCTGCTGCTGCTTTAAGCTCATCTCATCCTCATGTGCTTCCCCCACTCCTGCCATCTCATAAGTCTAGTGATTAACCTCAGCTGACTGTACTGACAGTGGCCCTGATGATGTTGCTGCTTTAGGCTTGTCCTCATGTGCTTCTCCCACTCCTGTAATCTCATATGTCTGTTGATGAACCTTGGCTGACTGTACTGATAGTGGCCCTGATATGCTGCCGTTCCTTTAGGCATGGCCGTATGTACTTCTGCTTCTGCCATCTCATATGTCTGGTGATGAACCTCAGCTGACTGAACTGACAGTGGCCCTGATGCTATGCTGCTGCTGCTTTAGACCCATCATCATGTGTTTCTCCCAATCCTGCCATGTCATATGTCTGGTGATGAACCTCAGCAGACTGTAGAGATAAATGCCCTGGTATGATGCTGCTGCTTTAGGCCCGTCCACATGTCCTTCTCCCACTTTTGCCATGTGATATGACTAGCGATGAACCACAGCTGACTGCACTGATACTGGCCCTGATGATGATGCTGCTTTGGGCTCGTCCTTATGTGCTTCTCCCACTCTTGTAATTTCATATGACTGGTGTTGAACCTTGGGTGACTGTACTGATATTGGCCGTGCTGCTGCTGCTGCTGTAGGCTCTTCCTCATGTGCTTCTCCCACTCCTCCCAACTAATGTCTCTTGTGATGAACCTTGGCTGACTGTACTGATAGTGGCCCTGATATACTGCTGCCTCTTTAGGCCCATTTGCATCTACTTCTCCCACTTCTGCCACCTCCTATGTCTAGTAGACCTAAGCTGACAGAACTGATAGTGTCCCTTATATGCTGCTGCTGCTTTAGGCCCATCCTCATGTGCTTCTCCCACTCCTGCCATCTCATATGTCTAGTGATGAACCTCAGCTGACTGAATTGATGTAGCCCTGATGCTATGCTGCTGCTTTAGGCTCGTCCTCATGTGCTTCTCCCACTCTTGCTATATCATATGTCTGGTGTTGAACCTTGACTGACTGTACTGATAGTGGCCCTAATGCTGCTGCTGCTTTAGGCTCTTCCTCATGTGCTTTTCCCACTTTTGCTATCTTATATGTCTGCTGAGTAACCTGGCTGACTGTACTGATAGTAGCCCTGATATGCAGCTGCTGCTTTAGGCCCATCAGCATCTACTTCTCCCAGTCCTGCCACCTCCTATGTCTGGTAAAACTAAACTGACTGTACTGATAGTGGCCCTGATACGCTGCTGCTGCTTTAGGCCAATCCTCAGGTGCTTCTCCCACTCCTGCCATCTCATCTGTCTAGTGACGAACCTCAGCTGACTGAATTGAAAGTGGCTCTGATGCTATACTGCTTCTGCTTTAGGCCCATGTGCTTCTCCCAATCCTGTCATCTCACATAATAATAATAATAATAATTTTATTTGTAAAGCGCCTCTTAATATATGAAGGTGCTGAACATTTTAAAACCATGATTTCAAATTCAAGTCTACAATACATATAAATAAAATCATACCATAATAATATCATATATTAAAATCAAATAATAATTTCTAATATAAAATACAAGCACCGTAAAATTAATTTAATTATCCAGGAAGGTCATTTGCCATAAATAAGTTTTCAGGTCCTTCTTGAATACCTCCACGGAGGTGCACTCCTGTAACTGGCATGGTAGAGAATTCCAGAGAGTGGGTGCAGAATGAGAAAAAGCTCTGCTGCCTGAATATTTTAAACTCACTCTTGGAATCTCTAACAACACCTCATCGCCGAGCAGAGCGATCTTGGCTGACTGTACTGATTGTGGCCCTAATATGCTGCTGCTGCTGCTGCTAATGTCTGGCAGCATATGTTTCTCCCCTCCTGCCATCTCATATGTCTAGTTATGAACCTCAGCTGACTGACGTGATAGTGGCCCTGATACTATGCTGCTACTGCATTAGGCCCATCCTAATGTGCTTCTAACACTCTTGCCATCTCATATGTCTGGTGATGAACCTTGGCTGACTGTACTGATTGTGGTCCTGATATGCTGATGCTGCTTTAGGTCAATCCACATGTGCTTCTCCCACTTCTGCCATCTCATATATCTAGTGATGATCCTCAGCTGACTGAACTGATAGTGGCCCTGATGTTATGTTGCTGCTTTATGCCCACCTTCATGTCCTTCTCCCATTCCTGCCATCTCATAAGTCTGGTGATGAACCTCAGCTGACTGTACTGATAGTGGACCTCATATGCTGTTGCTTTATGCTTGTCCTCATGTGCTTCTCCCACTCGTTCCATCTCATATGTCTATTGATGAAACTCGGCAAACTGTACTGATAGTGGCCCTGATGACGCTGCTGCTTTAAGTACTTCCACATTGCTTCTCCCACTCCAGTTATCTCATATGCCTGGTGATGAACCTTGGCTGACTGTACTGATAATGGCCCTGACATGCTGCTGCTGTTTTGGGCTCAGCCCTATGTGCCTCTCCCACTCCTACCATCTAATATGTCTGGTAATGAACCTTGGCTGACTGTACTGATAGTGGCCCTGATATGCAGCTGCTGCATTATGCCCACCCTCATCTACTTCTAACACTCCTGCCACCTCCAATGTCTGGTAAACCTAAGCTGACTGAACTGAGTGTGGCTCTGATATGCTGCTGCTGCTTCAGGCCCATCCTCATGTGCTTCTCCCAATACTGTCATCTCATATGTCTAGTGATGAACCTCAGCAGATTGCACTGATAGTGGTCCCAATTGATACTGCTGCTTTAGGCTCATCCTCACGTGCTTCTCCCACTCCTGCTATCTCATATGTCTAGTGTTGAACCTTGGCTGACTGTACTGACAGTGGCCGTGATGCTGCTGCTGCTGCTTTAGGTTTGACATCATTTGCTTCTCCCACTACTGCAATCTCATATGTCTGGTGATGAACCTTGGCTGACTCTACTGATAGAGGCCCCGATGATGCTGCTGCTTGATGCTCGTCCTCATGTGCTTCACCCACTCCGGTTATCTCATATAGAAATATAGAATTTGATGGCAGATAAGGACCGTTTGGCCCACCTAGTCTGTCCATTTCCCTTCCTAATGGATAAGCTGCAGATCCTAGTTAACCAAGAGCCTACTTCCTCCTACCCCCCACTGGCATTGCCTTATATTTGTACCATGCATTCTTGAATTCCCCTACTGTTTATGACTCTATGACCTCCTCAGGAAGGTTGTTCTATGCATCTACAACCCACTCAGTGAAGAAATACTTCTTCATATTACCTCTGAGCCATCCCCTCCTCTATCTTCAAATTGTTCCCTCTTGTTCTTGCTCATGTCTTTTTCTGAAACATGCTACCCTCTTGGACTTTGTTGATTCCCTTGAGGTATTTGAAAGTTTCTATCATGTCCCCCCTCTTCCTCCTTTCCCCGAGGCTATACATATTAAGCTCCTTTAGTCTTTCTTCATATGTGTTCGGGTGCAGACCCTGCACCATTTTGATTGCCCTCCTCTGGACAGCCTCCACACTGTCTATTTCTTTGCGGAGATGGGATCTCCAAAACTGTACATAGTACTCCAGATGTGGTCTTCCCAACTGTCTGTAAAGAGGGCCAACAACTTCCTATTTTCTACTGGTGATGCCTCTCCCTATGCATCCCAATATCCACTCAGCCCTCCTTACTGCCTTCTCACATTGTTCACCCACCTTTAGATCATCTGATATGACTACCCCAGGTCCCTTTCCATTTTGTTGTTGTCAATATCTCACCCCATTGTGTACCTTCCCTGGGTTGTTTCCCAGGTGCATTACTTGCACTTCTTTGCATTGAATCTAAGCCATTCCTCCAATCTTGCCAAGTCCCTTTTCATTCTTTCCACCCCACCTTGCATATCAACCATGTTTGCAGATCTTTGTGTCATCTGCAAAGGGACCTACTTTCCCTTCCAGTCCCTCTACAATGTCACTTATAAAGACAATAAAAAGGACCGACCCCAGTTTTGAACCCTGCGGTACCACACTAGTAACCCCCCCTTTCTTCACTGTGGACTCCATTTACTATTACCCACTGTGTTCTCTTGTCCAGCCAGTATTTTACCCAGGCTACCACCCTGGGACCCACTCCCAGACTGGCTAATTTGTTTATTATTCTTTTGTGTGGGACTGTGTCAAATGCCTTGCTAAAGTCTAGGTAGGCCATGTCCACAGCCTCTCCCTGGTTTACTACTTTGGTCACCCAGTCAAAGAAATCAATTAGATTTGTCTGACATGACCTTCCTGCTGTGAATTCATGCTGCCCTGGGTCCTGTGCCCCACTGGCCTCTAGGTACTCAACAATTCTTTCCTTCAGAAGAGATTCCATCATTTTCCTTACCACTGAGGTCAAACTGACGGGTCTGTAGTTTCCTGCCTCTGTCTTGTTCCCACTTTTGTGAAGGGGAATCACATTCGCCCTTCTTCAGTCCTCAGGTACCACACCAATGATTTATTAAAAAGTGTAGTCAGTGGTGTTACTAGTTCTTCCCTTAGTTCTTTTAGAATTCTGGGATGACTCCTATCAGGCCCCATTGCTTTATCCACCTTCAATTTTAAGAGTTCTTTCAGAACCCTTTCTTCTGTGAAAGGGCTAATATCAACCCCCCTATCCAGAGTGCTTCTATTGACTGGATTAGGTATCTCCCCCTGCTTTTCCATTGTGAATACTAAGCAGAAGTATTCATTCAGTATCCCTGCTTTTTCACTGTCACTCTCTGCCCACCCACCTTCCTCTTTATTCAGCCTCAGAATCCCTGCCTTAGTCGTTCTTTGCTCCCTAATGTACCCATAAAAGGTTTTATCCCCCTTCTTAACCGAGTTGGTTATCTTTTCCTCTGTTTGGGCCTTTGCTATTCTGACTGCCTTCCCCACTTTCTTCTGCTTTAACTGGTACAGTTCTCTGTCCTGCTCCTTCTGTTTCCTTATACTTCCTGAATGCTATCTTTTTCTCCCTTACCTTCCCCACCACTTCTTTTGAGAACCATAGTGTTTTTTTCTTGTTTATTTACTTCACACAAAGCGTGTTGCCTCTGTGATGGTAGTTTTGATGTTTCCCCGTTGTTGCTCCATCCCACCTTCTTGCCTGTTTTCTAGTGCTTTTCTGAGGCACTCTCCCATTTGAAAAATCAGCCCTCCTGAAATCAAGTATCTTCACGTTTGTATGTCTTGACTCTACAGCTAAGTTTATCATGAACCATACTGTTTGGTGGTCACTTGTTCCCAGATGGTTACCCACTTCAAGATCAAGATCCTCTCCATCCCCATTTGAGTACAGGTCTAGTTGCTCCTCCTGAGTGGGTTCCAAACAGCTGGTCTGAGGCTTGCCCCAGTAGGGCATCGAGAATGGCCCTGCTCTTGGATGTGCCTGCAGCAAAGGTGCTCCAGTTAACATCTTGCATATTCAGGTCCCCCTTCAGCAATATCTCCCATTTCTCTGCCATCCCAAGGATGCCTTCTATCATTTCCTTGTCCATTTTCTCCCCCTGAGATGGGGGTCTGTTTATAACCCCTGTGTGGATTGTGGTACCATTTCCAGTCTCCATGGTGACCCACAGTGCCTCCTCTCCTCCCTGCTTACCATTTAGTTCTGTTGCTTTGATCCCTTCCCTTACATAGACAGCTACTCCTCCTCCTCCTCTTCTTCCCTCCCTGTCCCTCCTGTAGATTGTGTACCCTGGTATGTTGACATCCCAGTCATGGTTCTCTGTGTACCATGTTTCTGTGACTGCCACCATATCCAGGCATCCCTCTTCCATCAAGGCCACCATTTCGGAGAGCTTTTTACCTAGACTACAGGCATTGGTACTCATTACCCTCCATTTTTTTATCGCTTTAGTTCTTTTTGCCCCACCCCTGTCCTTACTGCCTTTGTCTTTTTCTCCTTTTACCCCTGCCTTTCTCCCTATTGACTGTTGTATCATGGTGTTTACCTCAGTAAGTACCCTGAGTTTTTTTTGGGGGGCTAGGATTTCCTTCTCCTTTTCAGTGCCTCCCACCTTGTCTAGTTTAAATGCTTGCAGATGAAGCATTTAAACCTATCACTTAGGATCCTGGTTCCCCTCCTGTGTAGATGTAGACCATTGCACCTGTATAGGCCTGCATCCCTCCAGGTGGAGCCCCAGTCCCCAATGCAGCCAAATCCCTGAGCCATGCACCAGTTTTTCAACCAGTCATTGAATCCCATGGTGCAGAGTAACCTAGCCTCATCCATGCCATAGACAGGTAGCACTTCCAAGAACGTTATTGTGTGTGCTACTTGTCTAAGGCCCCTCCCCAACACCACAAACTCCTGTTGCACTGCTCTGATCCCATTCTCAGCCAGGTCATTTGTCCCTAGTTGGATAATGACATCCAGCTCACTCCCCCTTGCAGCTGCTCTCACGATCCTGAGGATTCATTTCCTGTGCCTCCATGCCAAGGCGCCGGGCAGGAACCTTACCTCCCTTTCCCTTCCCTACCCCATTTCTACCCCCCTAACAAATGAGTCCCCCACCAGGAGTTCTCTCCTTCACTGTGGGGTCCTGTGCCACCCTCCTGTGGGTCTCCATTGTGGAGGTTCCCAGCATCCTCCTTGGTCTCCACTGCAGGTGCCTCCATAGAGGAACCATGCTCCACCAGAGTGGCGAATGAATTGTGGAGAGACACAACTGGTGTTGAACCTTGGCTGACTTTACTGATACTGGCCCTGATGCTGCTGCTGCTGCTTAGGTGCTTCCTCATGTGCTTCTCCCTCCTGCCATCTCATAAGTCTGCTGATGTACCTAAGCTGACTGTACTGATAGTGGCCTTGATATGCTGCTGCTGCTTTTGGCCTGTCTGCATCTACTTCTCCCAGTCCTGCCAACTTCTATGTCTGGTAAACCTCGCTGACTAAACTGATAGTGGTTTTGAAATGCTCTGCTGCTGCTTTACACCCATCCTCTTGTACTTCTCCCACTCCTGCCATCTCATATGTCGAGCGATGAACATCAGCTAACTGAATTGAAAGTGGCCCTGATGCTATACTGCTGCTGCTTTAGGCCCATCCTCATATGCTTCTTCCACTCCTGCCATCTCATATGTCTAGAGATGAACCTCAGCTGACCAAACTGATAGTGGTCCTGGTGCTATGCTGCTCCTGCTTAAGGACCTTCCTCATATGCTTCTCCCACACCTGCCTTCTCATATATCTGGTGATGAATCTCAGCCGACTGTACTGATAGTGTCCCTGATATGCTACTGCTGCTTCTGGCCCATCCTCAACTCCTTCTCCCAGTACTGCCATTTCATATGTCTAGTGATGTAATGTAATGTAACTTTTATTTATATATGGCACCCTTCCTAAGCTCAGGGCACCCTTACAATAATCCATACAAAATCAGATAAATTTAAAATCCATATTATAAATAACCCAAACATATAAAATATACATTAAGTTTCTGAAAAAGCTTGCTTAAACAAGAAGGTTTTCAGGGATTTTTTAAATCCTTCTACAGTCAAGCTATCTGCTATCTGAAGAGGTAAAGTATTCCACAGGTAGATGTCATAAAGGCAAAAGATCTTCCACCAGATGTTTTCAAAATCACCCTGGGAATCTCTAGCAATCCCTCATCAGAGGCTCGGAGAGAACGGGAAGGGCAGTAAGGGACCAGGTGTTCTTTCAGATATGAGGTCCCAACTTGTGTAGTGCCTTATAGGTCAGCAATGTGACCTTGAAGATGATCCACCACTGTATAGGCAGCCAGTGCAGTTTCCACAGCACAGGTGTTATATGGCTGGATCTAGAGATTCCAGTCAACAACCTGGCCATCGCATTCTGCACTAGCTGCAAGCGGCGGATATACACCCCTAGTAGCCCTAGATAGAGGCATTGCAATAGTCGAAACAACTAGTAACTAAGGCATGGACCAGGGTAGGAAGATCTTAGGGTGCAACCAGGTGCTTCACCTGGGCTATGTTCCTAGATGGAAAAGGAAGATTTGACTGCAGCTGACACCTCGCCTCAGGGTCAGGCCCTATCAAATATAAAGCCTAGGTTACGCACCTGGCTTGAGGCCTTAAGCGGGGTCTCCCCAGATATAAACCTGAGGGTTTCCCTGCCCATGACCTAACATCTTAACCCCAGGGTCCACCACCAATACCTCTGTTTTACTTAGCTCAACCTAAGCCAACTAGTACTCATCCAGTTCTGTGTCTCCAGCAGGCAGTTGTTAAACACTGTGATTGAATCAGACTCCTGTTCGGGCATAAAGACATATATAGAGCTGAGAGTCATCTGCATAGCGATGAAAACTCAGCCCATATCTTCTTATAATGTCCCTAATTGAAAGCATGTACACTGCAAATAACATGGGGACAGCACTGAACTCTGCGGAACCCCACAGGACAGGTCATAAGGGGCCCAAGAATGAATTCCAGACACCACTCTCTGAGACCTGCCCTCGAGGAAAGATCGAAACCAACTGTGGACCACCCCCCTCAGTCCACAGAAAAACCACAGGTGCTCGAGCATCACCCCATGGTCCACGGTGTCAAATGCCACTGAGAGATCAAGGAGAACTAAGATGAACCTAGCTCTCCACTCTCTCACCATCAGGAGATCATTTAATACCTGCACAAGAGCTGTCTCAGTGCTATGCCATTTCCTGAAGCCAGACTGGAGAGGGTCATAGATACTATGGCTGGTCAAATGATCCTCCAGCTGCAGAGCGACCACCTTCTCGATAACTTTCCCTACAAAAGGTAGGTTTGACACCAGCCTGCAGTTTCCTGGGCAGTCAGGATCAAGGGAGGGCTTTTTCAAAAGGGGGCGAACTACTGCCTCCTTTAAGGGATCTGGAAAGATCCCTCTCTACAATGAAACTGCCACTATCCCAGTAAGGATCAGGCCAATAATCTCTACACACCCCACTAGTAGGTGGGTAGGGCCCAGATCAAGACTACAGTAGTAGGTGCAGGGTCTAGACAATCCTCACTATATCCATGACTACTGGTTGGCTAAGGTGAACCAAGTCAATTGGGTATTAGTACTACCAATTGATCCTTGCAAGGCCCAATGGGAAGGTGCTGGTTGATCTCATCCTGATGGTGGACACCTTATTAGCGAAGAATTATGCAAACTCCTCACACTGTAACTGTGACAAAGCTCGACTGGCATGGAGACAGGCTGGATTGCACAGTCTGTCTACAGTCCGGAAGAGCTGGGCGGTCTATTCCTCACTGCAGCAATTTCCCTGGACAGGAACTCTGCCTTCTTACAGGAAATTACTGATTGGTAGATTTGTAATGATCCACCAACCTAGGATTATCCACCTCCAGGTGAGTTTTCCGCCAGCATCTTTCCAATCTTCGCCCCTGTTTCTTCAACTCATGGCTCTCACTGGTAAACCAGGGAGCCCCCAGACAAAGAGTAAGGGGATGAACTTGAGTTGGAGCAATGACATCCAAGGCCCCCACAACAGCCCTATTATAGGCCAACACCAGAGGCCCTGAGTCAGTGCTATCCATTGGCACTCCTGAGAAGTCCAGCTCTGTCATTAGGCCTTCCGAGGTAACTCCTCTCAAAGGACAGAACTGTACCCAATCCTTAGGGGCAGGCCTCTTTTGGGGGGCTGTGAAACTGAATCTCAGGGCATGATGGTCAGACCAACCGATTGGCTCCACCTCCACATCAGATATCTCCATCCCCAGATGAAATATCAAGTCCAATGAGTGCCCCCCCCCATGAGTTGCAGAGGTAACAACCCGTGTCAGGCCCAATGAATCCATCAATTGGAGGAGCTTTTTCCAAAAGGCGAGAGTTCATCATCAACCCAGGCATTGAAGTCCCCCGGAATCAACCATCTGGGGGACTCCAACACCATCTCAGCAACGAAGTCTGCAGTCTCCCTCAGGAACTCCCTCCCATCACTTGGTGGATGTTAAATGAGAATGATCCTTTAGCTGCACCTGCACCCTCTATACACTCAAAGGAGTTGATACATCCAGCTGGCACCTCCTGAGATCCAGTTCCTCTAAAACAGACTGCAACCCCCCTGCCCTAAGGTTCTCTCGAGCGGTGAATCATCAAGAACCCGGCTGGAACCGAGACTCCAAAATAGGGCCCGATTCTCATCCAGGCAGGTCTCAGTGATGCAAGCCAGGTCAACAGAAGCAACAAGATCTGACACTACTGCGGTCTTATTCCTAATGGACCTAGCATTGCACAACACTGTCCGAAAGGGACAAGAGTCCAAGGATGACTCCACTTCCTGCCTGACAAAGTCAGAACCCTTGGGTATGGGCACAAGGCAAGGATAACATCACTCCTGCATCCATTTTGTCCCAGGGTGCCTCCTGGACCTCACTTCTCTTATCTGCTCACTCCTTTCCCATCCACCCCAGAGTTTCAGGATCCCCGACTCCTTACACTCCTTCATCTCAAGATGCCGAAAACTCGGCATCTCTTATAGACTTCCGGAGAAAGAGAAGGATATATAAAGGGGCAGAGATCCTTTAGTCTTGAGGGGGAGTACTGCCTGACTCTATCTCTGATACCCCAGCACATATTTCAAAAACACCAAATAACACAGTATCAATTTATGATCCCACACAACCAACACTTCTTCCCCCATTATTTAAAAAACTTAATTAACCCTTATCAATTCAGCACTTTAAAAGCCCACCCCTTCTCATAGTTTTTAATAGTAACCCCTCCACTCTCTCTCTCACAGAGAGGACAGAGATTTAAAGCAAAAATCAACTAAATTAAATAACAATAAACACATATACTCATAATAAAACTCTTACAGCCTCCCACCAAATTCTCTAACCCTTTAATACAAAAGACTTATAATACAATTACAGATAGTAATTTGAGTTAACAAGATGAAAGGCCAGTCATCAAAAATATTTTCCAGTGTATCAATTCAAGTCAGAAAGTTTATATTCCACTAAAGGAGGGAAAATTCAAATGTACCACCTCTCAAATGAAAGAAGGGCCATACATAGTTCAAATGCACTACCTCTCACGTAAGTGCATTAGATCCAAACAAGTTATTGAAGAAATGTTTACCAGGCACTTTCACTGCCTGGAAATTACACAGTTCACCAGGCACTCTCACTGCCTGAGAGAATTACATAAAACCATCAAAATGATAAAATAAAAAAACGAGGTCTGACCATGTCTGTAGATTTGAGTCCTAGGATAAATCTATATCTTCTTCATTCATTTACCGATCCAAGTCCATTTCAAAGTTAACAGAGGCCCAAAGAAACTCCACTAATGGAGGCTGCCACCAGATATACTCTGTCACCATAACTTCGGCCCACGGAAGGTGTCTGCCCACCAGCCGACTCCCCCGGGGGCCTAGGAGAATTGGAATCCGCCAGTCAGTTCTCCGTCTGCCTCTAAACCCAGAACTCCCGGACCGTGGCAGATCCAGTGGCTGGTCCCCGATCAGAGTTAAGTCCTCTTACCGCAACAACTACAAGACTCACAGATCCCACCACATTCGATCCAATAACATCTCCTAGGTTCATACAGCAAAATAGATGCCGGCAATAACCCCAGATGTCACTCCAGTCTTCAGCGTCTATCCAACCTCAGCACATCCAGAGAAGTTTCCTCTCATGTAACCACTCCACTTCACCAATACCTCCTTTCAGTTTATTCCCACAGTTAGTTAACTTTCCACATTAGGGCCTGTCACAGAGCGGGCAGCAAAATCATAAACCCACTCATGAAGTATAGCATCGGGAGGATTACATAGAAAAAGCCGATAATAAAGGCCTTTCTTTTAGACAACACAAAACTATTTAATTAACCCTGATACATACTACAGGGCAATACAAAATCCCAATAATGCTCAATAAAATCACTACCTCACTTTAGTACCACCTAACTAACTATCTACTAACTAAACATAAATCAAATACTTAAAATAAACAAGATATCCATATAAAACCCTCTAAAACTTAAAATGAGCAGGAAGAAAACACAAAGTGTTAGTTGCAGCTCGATGCAACTTACAACACGCCCGGCCCAATGACATTAAGCTCTGGAGACAGTCCACTTGGCACTTCGGGGCCAAAGCAATGACTGAACACAATTGATGCTGCTGCTTTAGGCTCATCCTCATGTGCTTCTCCCACTCCTGCTGTCTAATATGTCTGGTGTTGAACCTTGGCTGACTATACTGATAGTGGTCCTGATGCAGCTGCTGCTGCTTTAGGCTCATCATCATTTGCTTCTCCCACTCCTGCCATCTCATATGTTTGGTGATGAACCTTGGCTGACTGTACTGATAGTGGCCGTGATATGTTGCTGTTTTAGTCCTGTCCACATGTATTCCTCCCTCCTGCCACTCCCTATGATTGGTAAACTGAAGCTGACTGAAGTTAGAGTGGCCCTGATATGCTGCTGCTGCTTTAGGCCATCTGCATGTGCTTCTTCTCTCCTGGCATCTCATATGTCTAATGACGAGCCTCAGCAGATTGAAGTGATAGTGGCCCATATGCTATGCTGCTTCTGCTTTAGGGTGATCCTCATGTGCTTCTCCCAATCCTGCCATCTCATGTCTTGTGATGAACCTTGGCTGACTGTACTGTTAGTGGCCCTGATATGCTGCTCCTGCTTTAGGCTCCTCCCCATGTGCTTCTCCAACTCATGCCATCTCATATGTCTGGTGATGAACCTTGGCTGACTGAACTGATAGTAGCCCTGTTGCTGCTGCTGCTGCTTTAGGCTCTTCCTCATCTGCTTCACCCACTCCTGCCATCTTATATGTCTAGTGATTAACCTCAACTGACTGTACTGATAGTGGCCCTGATGATGCTGCTGCTTTAGTCTCATCTTCATCTGCTTCTCCCACTCCTGTCATCTCACATTTCTGGTGGTGAACCTTGGCTGACTGTACTGATAGAGGCCCTGATATACTGCCACTCCTTTAGGCATGTCTGCATGTGCTTCTCCCGCTCCTGCCATCTCATATGTCTGGTGATGAACCTCAGCTGACTGAACTGACAATGGCTCTGATGCTGTGCTGCTGCTGCTTTAGGCCCATCCTGATGTGCTTCTCTCAATCCTGCCATCTAATATGTCTGGTGATGAACCTTGGCTGACTGTACTGAAAGTGGCCCTGAAATGCTGCTGCTGCGTTAGGCCAATCCCATGTGCTTCTCTTGCTCCTGCCATCCCATATGTCTAGTGATGAACCTCAGCTGATTGAACTGATATTGGCCAGATGCTATGCTACTGCTACTTTATGTCTGTCCTCATGTGCTTCTCCCAATCCTGCAATCTCATATGTCTGGTGATGAACTTTGGCTGACTGTCCTGATAGTGGCCCTGATATGATGCTGCTACTTTATGCCCATCTGCATGTTCTTCTCCACTTCTGCCATCTCATATGTCAAGTGACAGACCTAAACTGACTGAACTGATAGTGGTCCTGATGCTATGATGCTGCTGCATAAGGCCCTTCCTCATGTGCTTCTCCCACTCCTGCCATCTCATATGTCTGGTGATGAATCTCAGCTGACTATACTGATAGTGGCCTGATATGCTGCTGCTGCTTCAGGCCCATCCTCGTGTGCTTCTCCCACTTTCACCATCTGATATTTCTAGTGATAAACCACAGCTGACTGCACAGATAGTCGCCGACTGATGCTGCTGCTTTAGGCTTGTCCTATGTGCTTCTCCCACTACTGTTATCTCATATGTCTGTTGTGAACCTTGTCTGACTGTACTGATAATGGCCTGATGCTGCTGCTGCTGCTTTAGGCTCATCCTCATCTGCTTCTCCCACACCTGCCATTTCATATGTCTGGCAATGAATCTTGGTTAACTATGCTGACAGTGGCCCGATGATGCTGCTGCTTTGGGCTCATCTTCATGTGCTTCTCCACTCCTGTTATCTCATATGTCTGGTGTTAAACCTTGGCTGACTGCACTAATAGTGGCCCGATGATGCTGTTGCTGCTTTGGGCTCGTCCTCATGTGCTTCTCCCACACCTACCATCTCATATGTCTGGTGAAGAATCCTGGCTGACTGTAGTGACAGTTGCTCCCTCCTGAGTGGGTTCCAAAACTAGCTATCTGAGCATGCCCCTGTAGGGCATCGAGAATAGCTCTGCTCTTGGATGTGGTTGCAAGAAAATGTGCTCCAGTTAACATTTGGCACATTCAGGTCCCCATCCACAATATATCCCTTTCTCTGCCATCCCAAGGATGCTTTCTATCATTTCCTTCTCCATTTCCTCCCCTGAGATGGGGTCTGTATACAACCCTGAGTGGATTGTGGTGCCATTTCCAGTCTCCAGGGTGACCCACAGTGCTTCCTTTTCTCCCTGTTTACCCTTTAGTTCTGTTGCTTTGATCCCTTCCCTATCATAGAGAGCTTTTCCTCCTCTTCGTCTTCCCTCCCTGTCCCTTCTGTAGATTGTGTATCCTGGTATATTGACATCCCAGTCATGGTTCTCTGTGTACCATGTTTCTGTGACTGCCACGATATCCAGGCATCCCTTTTCCATCAAGGTCATCATTTCGGGGAGCTTTTTACCTAGACTACGGGCATTGGTACTCATTACCCTCCATTTTTTTATGGCTTTATTTCTTTTTGCCCCATCTCTGTCCTTACTGCTTTTGTCTTTTTCTCCATTTACCCCTGCTCTTCTCCCTATTAACTGCTCTATCTTGGTGTTTACCTCACTAACTACCCTAATATTTTTTTTGGGGGGGGGGCTAGGATTTCACTTCTCCTTTTCAGTGCCTCCCCTGTTGGCTAGTTTAAATTCTTGCCAATGAAGCATTTAAACCTATCACTTAGAATCCTGGTTCCCCTCCTGGATAGATGCAGACCATCATGCCTGTATAGGCCTGCTTTCCTCCAGGTGGAACCCAAGTCCCCAATGAAGCCAATTCCCTGAGTCATGCACCAGTTTTTCAACCAGTCATTGAATCCCATGGTGCATAGTCACCTAGCCTCATCCATGCCATAGACAGGTAGCACTTCTGAGAATGTTACTGTGTGTGCTACTTGTCTAAGGCCCCTTCCCAACTCCACAAACTCCTGTTGCACTGCTCTGATCCCATTCTCAGCCAGGTCATTTGTCCCTAGTTGGATAATGACATCCAGCTCACTCCGCCTTGCAGCTGCTTCCATGAACCTGAGGATTCGTTTCCTGTCCCTCCATGCCAAAGCGCCAGGCAGGCACCTTACCTCCCTTTCCCTTCCCTACCCCAGTTCTACCCCCCCCTAACAATTAAGTCCACCACCAGGAGTTGTTTCCTTCCCTGTGGGGTCCTATACTACCCTCCTTTGGGTCTCCATTGTGGAGGTTCTCAGCATTCTCCTTGGTCTCCACTGCAGGTGCCTCCATAGAGGAACCAGCTCCACCAGAATGGTGAATGAATTATGGAGAGACACAACTGGTGTTGAATCTTGGCTGACTGTACTGATAGTGGCCCTGATATACTGCTGCTGCTTTAGGCCCATCCGCTGCTTCTCCCTCTCCTGGCATCTCATATGTCTAGTGACGAACCTCAGAAGATTGAAGTGATAGTGGCCCATTTGCTATGCTGCTTCTGCTTTTGGGTGGTCCTCATGTCCTTCTCCCAAGCCTGTCATCTCATATGTCTGGTGATGAACCTTCCTGACTGTACTGATAGTTGCCCTGATATGCTTGTCCTGCTTTAGGCTCTTCTCGTCATGTGCTTCTCCAAATCATGTAATCTCATATATCTGGTGATGAACCTTGGCTGACTGTACTGTTGGAGGCCCTGATATGCTGCTGCTTTAGGCCCGTCTTCATGTCCTGCTCCCCCTCCTCCCGTATCATATGTTGGATTATGAACCTTAGCTGACTGAAATGATAGTAGCCCTGTTGCTGCTGCTGCTGTTTTAGGCTCATCCTAATGTGCTTCTCCCACTCCTGTCATCCCATATGTCTAGTGATGAACCTTAGCTGACTGTACTGATAGTGGCCCTGATGATGCTGCTGTTTTAGTCTCATCCTCATGTGCTTCTCCCACTCCTGTTATCTCATATGTCTAGTGATGAACCTCAGCTGACTGTACTGATAGTGGCCCTAATGATGCTGCTGCTTTAGTCTCGTCCTCATGTGCTTCTCTCACTCCTGCCATCTCATATGTCTAGTGATGAATCTCAGCTGACTGTACTGATAGTGACCCTGATGATGCTGCTGCTTTGGGCTTGTCCTCATGTGCTTCTCCCACTCCTGTTATCTCATATGTCTGGAGATGAACCATGGCTGACTGTACTGATAGTGACCCTGATATGCTACCGCTCCTTTAGGCACTTCTGCAGGTGCTTCTCCTGCTCCTGCCATATATATGTCTGGTGATGAACCTCAGCAGACTGAACTGATAGTGGCTGTGATGCTATGCTGCTGCTGCTTTACTTCCATCCAGATGTGCTTCTCTCAATCCTGCCATCTCATATGTCTGGTGAAGCACCTCGGCTGACTGTACTGAAAGTGGCACTGATAAGCTGCTGTTGGTTTAGGCCAATCCGCATGTGCTTCTCCCACTCCTGCCATTCCCATATGTCTAGTGTTGAACCTCAGCTGACTGAAATGACAGTGGCCCTGATAATGCTGCTGCTTTGGGCTTGTCCGCATGTGCTTCTCCCACTCCTGTTATCTCATATGTCAGGTGTTGAACCTTGGCTGACTGTACTGATAGTGGCCCTGATGCAGCAGCTTCTGCTTTTTAGGCTCTTCCTCATGTGCTTCTCCCACTCCTGCTATCTCATGTGTCTTGTGATGAACCTTGGCTGACTGTACTGATAGTGGCCCTGATATACTGCTGCTGTGTAGGCCCATTTGCATCTGCTTCTCCCACTTCTGCCACCTCCTGTGTCTGGCAAACCTAAGCTGACTGAACTGATAGTGGCCCTTAAATGCTGCTACTGCTTTATGCCCATTCTCATGTGCTTCTCCCACTCCTGCCATCTCATATGTCTAGTGACGTACCTCAGTTGACTGAATTGAAAGTGGCCCTGATGCTATACTGCTACTGCTTTTGGCTGGTCCTCATGTGCTTCTCCCAATCCTGCCATCTCATATGTCTGGTGATAAACTGTGGCTGACTATACTGATAGTGGCCCTGATATGCTGCTGCTGCTGCTTAATGCCTGGCAGGATATGCTTCTCCCACTCCTGCAGTCTCATATGTCTAGTGATGAACCTCAGCTAACTAAAGTGATAGTGGCCCCGATGCTATGCTGCTTCTGCTTTAGGCCCATCCTAATGTGCTTCTAACACTCTTGCCATCTCATATGTCTGGTGATGAACCTTGGCTGACTGTACTGATACTGGCTCTGATATGCTGATGCTGCTTTAGGCCAATCCACACATGCTTCTACCACTTCTGACATCTCATATATCTAGTGATGAAGTTCAGCTGACTGAACTGATAGTGGTCTGATGTTATGCTGCTGCTGCTTTATGCCCATCTTCATGTGCTTCTCCCACTCCTGCCATCTCATAAGTGTGGTGATGAACCTTAGCTGACTGTGCTGAAAGTGGACCTCACATGCTGTTGCTTTATGCCCATCCTCATGTGCTTCTCCCACTAATTCAGGCTCATATATCTATTGATGAACCTCAGCTAACTGTACTAATAGTGGCCCTGATGATGCTGCTGCTTTAGGTACTTCCACGTGTGCTTCTCCCACTACAGTTATCTCATATGTCTCGTGATGAACTTTGGCTGACTGTACTGATAATGGCCCTGATATGCTGCTGCTGCTTCAGGCTCATCCTTATGTGCCTCTCCCACTCCTGCCATCTCACATGTCTGGTGATGAATTTTGGCTGACTGCACTGATAGTGGCCTGATATGTAGCTGCTGCTTTATACCCACCGCATCTACTTCTAACCTCCTGCCACCTCCAGTGTCTGGTAAACCTAAGCTGACTGAACTGATTGTGGCCCTGATATGCTGCTTCCGCTTCAGGCCTGTCCTCATGTTCTTCTCCCAATACTGCCATCTCATATATCTAGTGATGAACCTCAGCAGATTGCACTGATAGTGGCCCCAAATGATATTGCTGCTTTAGGCTCATCCTCACGTGCTTCTCCCACTCCTGCTATCTCATATGTCAGTATGGAACCTTGGCTGACTGTACTGAGAGTGGCCGTGATGCTGCTGCTGTTGCTTTAGGCTTGACATCATTTGCTTCTCCCACTCCTGCCATCTCATACGTCTGGTGATGAACCTTGGCTGACTCTAGTGAAACTGGCCCCGATGATGATGCTGATCAAGGCTCATCCTCATGTGCTTCTCCCACTCCAGTTATCTCATATAGAAACATAGAAACATAGAATTTGATGGCAGATAAGGACCGCTTGGCCCTTCTAGTCTGCCCATTTCCCTACCTAATGGTTAAGCTGTAGATCCTAGTTAGCCAATAGCCTACTTCCTCCTACCCCCCCCCACTGGAACTGCGTTATGTCTGTCCCATGCATTCTTAAATTCCCCCACTGTTTTTGACTCTATGACCTCCTCAGGAAGGCCATTCTATGCATCCACAACCCTCTCTGTGGAGAAATACTTCCTCACATTACCTCTGAGCTGTCCTTCCTCTTTCTTCAAATTGTTCCCCCTTGTTCTTCCACATCTCTTTTTCTGAAAGATGCTACCCTCTTGGACTTTGTTGATTCCCTTGAGGTATTTGAAAGTTTCTATCATGTTCCCCCCTTCCTCCTTTCCTCAAGGCTATACATCTTAAGCTCATTTAGGCTTTCTTCATATGTCTTCTGGTGCAGATCCTGCACCATTTTGGTTGCCCTCCTCTGGACAGCCTCCACTCTGTCTATGTCTTTGCGGAGATACGGTCTCAAAAACTGTACACAGTACTCCAGATGTGGTCTTACCAACTGTCTGTACAGAGGGCCAACAACTTCCTGTTTTCTACTGGTGATGCCTCTCCCTATGCATCCCAGCATCCCCCAGCCCTCCTTACTGCCTTCTCACATTGCTGGCCCACCTTTAGGTCATCTGATATGACTACCCCAGGTCCTTTCCATTTTTGTTGTTATCAGTATCTCACCCCCATTGTGTACTCTTCCCTCGGTTGTTTCCAGGTGCATTACTTTGCACTTCTTTGCATGAATCTAAGCTGCCATACATTTGACCCATTCCTCCAAACTTGCCAAGTCCCTTTTCATTCTTTCCACCCCACCTTGCATATCAACCCTGTTGCAGATCTTTGTGTCATCTGCAAAGGGACATACTTTCCCTTCCAGTCCCTCTGCAATGTCACTTATAAAGACATTAAAAAGGACCGACCCCAGTACTGAACCCTGCGGTACCCTACTACTAACCCCCCTGTCTTCACTGTGGATTCCATTTACTATTACCCACTGTGTCCTGTTGTTCAACCAGTGTTTCACCCAGGCTACCACCCTGGGACCCACTCCCAGGCTGGCTAATTTGTTTATTAATCTTTTGTGCAGGACTTTGTCAAATGCCTTGCTAAAGTCTAGGTAGGCCATATCCACTGCCCCTCCCTGGTCTACTACTTTGGTCACCCAGTCAAAGAAATCAATATATTTGTCTGACATGACCTTCCTGCTGTGAATCCATGCTGCCTTGGGTCCTGTGCCCCACTGGCCTCTAGGTACTCAACAATTCTTTCCTTCAGAAGTGATTCCATCATTTTCCTTACCACTGAGGTCAAACTGACAGGTCTGTAGTTTCCTGCCTCTGTCTTGCTCCCACTTTTGTTAAGGGGAATCACATCTGCCCTCCTCCAGTCCTCAAGTACCACACCACCCTCCCATGATTTATTAAAAAGTGCAGTCAATGGTGTTACTAGTTCTTACCTTAGTTCTTTTAGAATTCTGAGGTGACTCCCATCAGGCCTTTTGCTTTATCCACCTTCAGTTTTAAGAGTTCTTTCAGAACCCTTTCTTCTATGAAAGGACTAATATTAACCCCTTATCCAGAGTGCTTCTATTGACTGGATTAGGTATCTCCCCTGCTTTTCCATTGTGAATACTGAGCAGAAGTATTCATTCAGTATCCCTGCTTTTTCACTGTCGCTCTCTGCCCAACCACCTTCCTCTTTATTCAGCCTCAGTATCCCTGCCTTAGTCTTTCTTTGCTCCCCAATGTACCTATAAAAGGTTTTATCCCCCTTCTTAACCGAGCTGGCTACCTTTTCCTCGGTTTGGGCCTTTACTAATTTTTTTTTTTTTTATTTGTTTAACCAGGAGTAGCACACTTAGCTGAAAACTTCTTCACAGGTGCGACTTGAGAGCACAGGGAAGTTAAGTGACTTGCTCAGGGTCACACAGTATGCAAGTGGAAGTTGTGGGATTCAAACCCAGGACTGGTCTGCTGGATGTCACCAGATTTGCAGCTTAGAGCCATAAACCACTGTGCTATACTGCCTCCTATTCTGACTGCCTTCCCCACTTCCTTCTGCTTTAACTGGTACAGTTCTCTGTCCTGCTCCTTTTGTGTTTCCTTATGCTTCCTGAATGCTATCTTTTTCTCCCTTACCTTCCCCACCACTTCTTTTTGGAACCATAGTGATTTTTTCTTTCATTTTGATTTGTTTATTTGCTGCACACAAAGGCTTGTTGCCTCTGTGATGATGGTTTTGATGTTTCTCCATTGTTGCTCCACCCCACCTTCTTGCCTGCTTGCTAGTGCTTTTCTGAGACACTCTCACATTTTGATAAAATCAGCCCTCCTGAAGCCCAGTACCTTCACTTTTGTATGGCTTGACTCTACAGCTAAGTTTATCATGAACCACACTGTTTGGTGGTCACTTGCTCCCATATGGTTACCCACTTCAAGATTGGAGATCCTCTCTCTGTCCCCATCTGAGACTACCAGGTCTAAGATTGCTCCCTCCTGAGTGGGTTCCAAAACTAGCTGTCTGAGGCATGCCCCCTGTAGGGCATCAAGAATGGCCCTGTTCTTGGATGTGGCTGCAGGAAAAGGTGCTCCAGTTAACATCTGGCACATTCAGGTCCCCATCACAATATCTCCCTTTCTCTGCCATCCCAGGATGCCTTCTATCATTTCCTTCTCCATTTCCTCCCTGAGATGGGGCTCTGTATACAACTCCTGAGTGGATTGTGGTGCCATTTCCAGTCTCCAGGGTGACCCACAGTGCTTCCTCTTCTCCCTGTTTACCCTTTAGTTCTGCTGCTTTGATCCCTTCCCTATCATAGCGAGCTTTTCCTCCTCTTCTTCTTCCCTCCCTGTCCCTCCTGTAGATTGTGTATAGGGTTGTCAGAACCCTCTGAAGTTCTGGGTTCTAGTTCTAGTCTAGAACTTTTGAAAAAGTTCTAGTGTTCTAATCTTTTTTAGAACTTTTTAGAACTCGAACCCTATTTTTTATTGTGTACCAGTAACAAGATAGTAATAACATACATGTAAAGGAAAAACTGTTCAAAATAAGGGGAGAGAATTATCTTGTGTGACATTGATAGGAATACAACTAGGTTTATCTATAGTTTCTTCTGTTTGCTAAAGTCAGCAACTTAATACGTAACAGACCCACCCACCCACCCACCCATATGTTAAAAGTTTTCCTGCTGCAGCTGCATCATAGTTCCTTAGTGAAAGAAAGAGGCACATTAGCCATTTATGTACTCAGCTATATATACTCATCGTCATGAATTAGGAGAAAAATAACTGATATTACCTAATTTCAGCTATTTGCTGCTTTCTGTTTTAAATGAGTGAATCAAAGTTGCTATGTTAAAGAAAGCTTTTATAACAAAGTCAAGCCAAGTACTACAGCAGCAACATGTGGAACTGTTACAAAACATATTATGTCATAACATATTCAGTCAAGACATTGGAATAAAAAAAATATTTGCAGAAACCACAAGAAGGCTGCTCCAATCCTAAGTTGTGCCTGTGTGAAAAGCTGAGCACCAAGAACAAAAAGACACAGCACCAACACTTCCAAAAATATACTGTATAGTGCGTTTTAACTGATAGCATCACAGTACAGAAAGCATCATGCAGGACAAAACAGTTTAAACAGACAAAAGGTCCTTTTGTCTGTTTAACTATTTTGTATGATATATCGAATAACATCTGTCTCAACCCCAAATATTGATGCTAATATCTTTGTTCTTAATAAAAAATATGCCAGTCATTGTTGCTGGCAAAATGCATACAATTTTCTAAGGTAATGCATACATATACCAACATTTTTGTTGGCAAATTGAAGTAATATATACAAAAAATTCTAAGATGATGCATTTTTGCAGCTGATACTTCAATAAAATCTGTATTCAGTCACATAAATAAAAACAGTGGTTTCCTCACCACATACTAATTTACTAAGGAACATTTATGTAGCTGCAGCAGTTGGCATGTGATGTTTAAGGGACAGCGTCTGTCAACCCCATTATGTATCAAATTATCACTACTTATAAAGCAAAAACACTATGATCGTCAATTCTGTGAAAACTGCTGATGCAGATTTTCTTTTATTTCTGATTCCTTTATTCTTTTTTAAAGGGGACAGGACAATTGTGCTAGGTGGCAGCAGTTTGCAATGTATTTAATAAGAATATATATTATGTGTACAGTAGGTTCGGTCTGTCATCATTTTTTCCTCACCATCCCAACTGATCACGAATCTGTAAATGAAGAACTAAAACAACACCCACCTTTCACCCCATCACCCATTCCACTTTTCTTCACCACCCTCATCTGTGCAGTAGCACCCATGCCTCCACACCCATGTTAAAACCAACCCACAACCCTCACCCATGTACTAGCATCCATTTTTCGTTTATGGCTAACATTTCTGTAATTGAAAAATAATAAACAGCTACCAATTAGAACTCATTGTTTTGTCCTCTTTAAAATTGAAAATAGACCGTCTCCTGTCCCAGCCCATGCTGATGCACCACAAAGTCACAGAAGGTAAATCAAAAATATATGTTTGCACTTTAACTATAAATAATATGATACAGAAAGGATTGACGTGACAGTGTCCCTTTATGCCAAGTTTGGGCCTGTTCCACTGATGTTAAAATTGCCTGTATATAAAACTTGTTGATTTTAGTTTAGACCCTAGCTACAAAGCAGTTTGCCATGAAATGGTGAAAGTTTTGGGTATATAGTCCAAGGTAGTAGATCGAGAAGGAGAGACGACAACCAAAGTCATCACAGTCTGTAAAAGTTTCCTTTTGGTGAGAGACTCGTCCACACAATATTTTACCAGCCACCACCATCTGAGTTGTCATCATCACCAACAACATCCACAACATCAATCACTTCAGGATCAGTTTGTATACTCTTGTAGGGATACGAAAATCTTGACTTATTAACTTTAATAAAAGTTAAGTGTGTACATTTTCTGGCAGCAACCTATTTCTGGTGTCTGTCACAATATTGCCAGCTGTACTAAACATGCGTTCTGAAGAGACACTTGTTGCAGGACAACCAAGATATTTACAGGCTTCATCATACAGCTCTGTCCAAATTGACTTTTTGATCTCCAGTATTCAAAGGGCATGCATCAAAGGAATAGGCATCTTGCAGGTAACTGTCTACCATGTTGGACGAGAGACTGCTCAGAAGAGGAATCAGCAGAAGCAGCTGGTATGGCAGCAATTTGGGAAAGTTTTGCCACAAATTTAGCTTGCTACTAAGGGCTGAAGAAGTGGCAGTTGTGGAACAACTACTGTTAATGTTTGGTGACTTTTCCAGTTCTGTATCCCTTTGTGAAGATGAACCTGCATGTTGTGGTGATGACAACCTGATGGTACTGTGCGTGTCTGTGTTTGACTCCTGTGAGTGCTGCAGCTCATCTAGCAACATACATTTGTACTGCTCTATATCATCTGTTTTTGGAAGATGTATAGCCTTGAACCTGGGATCTAAGAGAGTTGCAAAGATGTAGTGTCTTGATTTCGTCATTGCAACTAATTTGTCATTGGTTTTGAAGCGCTCACTCATTCTCTTTACGAGATTCCCATGATATAGGCGACATGTTGTCTGCGCTTCAGATCTGTCTTTTTCTATTTGTAGATTTAGAACACTAAGATGATGTGAAATGAGCATTATGAGTGGGATAACCTGACTCACAGATGCACCTTCAGAAGACATGTCCCTTGTAGCTGTCTCAAAGGAGCTAGGATACAGCACACTGTCTCCATTAATTTCCACTGCAACTCAGACAGCATAATGCCATCTCCAATAATGTAATGGGCAGTACTCATGTACAGCTTGCTTTTGCTCCAAGAGGCGCTGCAGCATATAAAGCATTGAGTTCCAACGAGTGGAAACATTTTGAATCAGCTTTTGCTGGGGCAGCTTGTGTTTTGCAGTTGGACAATGTCCGTATAGCCTTGGTTGAATGTGAAAAGTGAGTCACAATTTTTTGCAAACAGCAATCATACCATCCACTTGTGTTTGTTGCTGAGAAATCCCGTGACAATTAAGTGTAAGCAATGTGCAAAGCAAGAAGCATGCAGAAATCCTCCATCCTGTATTGCTTTTAAGATGTTGGCTCCATTGTCACTTACAATGAAGCCACATTTAGACCGTGAGAATAAACCCATTAGTCAAGGAGGTCATTTAGTTCCTGCAAGATGTTTGCAGCAGTATGACTTTGCTTAAACTTCTTTATATGCAGCAGCGCCATCTTTTAGGTGTCTTTGTTTTGAAGAAGCACAAGAAAGCGTGACCCAATGGCAGTAAGGGACATGTAATCTATGTTTGAGTGCTGGTCCACATATCTGTTGTGGCATGAATAACCCCACCCTCTGCAGTTTTAAGTGCAAGCATCACTGTCGCTTTTAAAGCCTGATAAATGTTTGGTATTCAACATAGGAAAAGTACCTTCGATGAGGAACATTATAGCGAGCTCTGCTAATGTCATGAGCTCCCTAAAATCCTCATGATCTACCAAAGAGTATGGGAGAAGGGCTCCGGCTAACAGTTCACCAATTCGGTGATTAAGATGAAGGGTCTTTGGATGATTTCTAGTAAAGGTATTCTTCCTTTCAAATGCCTGAGACAGTGTTAGCTGTTTGCAACATGTCCCTGCTGGTTTATTATACACCGTGCTTCGATGGGCAGATGGGCCTTGAGATGGTGGACTAGGACTTATACATTCAGTGCCATCACTGGATGTGCAACTGGTACTAATGGTGCTGGCCTTGGTGGTAACAGTGATCCTAGGGCTGGCAGTGGTTCTGCCTGCATCAAGTTCAGACAATTCAGTATCCATTTCAGATTCCTGATCCTGACCCTTCTCACGTGCGGTCTGGAAGATGGAGACATGGGTTTTGGTTTTTGGATGATCAAAGCAAAACCGAATGCTTTTCAGATGGCGTTTAAGAGCTGTAGTGCCAAGGCATGACACAACTTTACCACGACTTACACTCTGTTTACACAGGGAACAAATTGCTCTGCATGGATCAGTTTTACTGACTGAGAAATAATTCCACACCTCAGATGTGACAGATTTTGTTCGAGTGCTAGGAAGATAGCTAAAGACTGTTTGTGTCTTTTCACCTGTCCTAACAGAACCTGGGACATGCTCCTTGGTGCTAGAAGAGTGGACAGAAGACTCTGATGGATTTTCATTGCTGGCCAACACAGAAGTGGTGGATTCAATGGATATGTCCTTTTCATTGCCAACAGTGCTGGATGTATTTGCAAGTGCACTACCTGATTCATTGTCAGCAGACTTGATCATTTCACTTTGTTGAGGAAGTAATGATTTGTCACGAGACACAACAGTGTGGGACTGAGACAAAGAGCTACTGTCTGAGTCAGAGAGGACTCACTGTCACTTGCACATGTGCTGCTAGTCACTGGGATCTTAACGGCATGAATGGCATACCTTATGGTGCCTCTCCGTGTGACCCCAGCAGCTGTACAGGTTTTCTTAAAGGTCCCCTTTACCACACTTCACTGTTGCTCTTTTGCTATTTGTTGAATTTTTATCCGTGAAACATTTTGGTTATTTCTGTTAGCACCATGCAGATTACCACTACCACCAACACCTGCTCCAACACCAGCACTAAATGCTTCATCTATGTTGGTGTCAGCCATAACAGACAGTAAGTACCAGTACTACCAGTCCAGTATACTGCAGTGAACACACCACCACCCAAACAATTCCTGTGTAACAAAGCAATGTGATCTGTAATCGCTGGCTACAACTCCAAAATTTTATTTTGGTTGTGTGACACTGTGATACTTGGACTGAAAGTAATTGAAGAATATGACAGTTTGCAACTAAAGGATCCCAGGTTCAAGGCTTACAGAATGATTGGGCTGCTGGGCATAGGCATACACATAGCAATCAAAGGGCACACAGCAGCAGGGTGATGGGCTGACCACAGGAGACAGTCACATACACAACCAGGGAATGAGAATTATATTTCACGTTTCTGTCATGTAAGGTTAATGCCACCACAAACTGGCCACTGGGCTTCTCGTACACACACACTAGGTAGGGTACAGTGCAGTCAAGGGCACACAGCAGCAGGGTGTTGGGCTGACCGACCACAGAAGCAGAGTCATCACAAACCAGGGAATGAGAATTATATTTCTCGTTTCTGTCATGTAAGGTTAATGCCACACACACACACTAGGGTTCAAAAGATTTATTTGCCTTTTTGCCCCCTATGTTTCTGTCATGTAGGTTAATGCCACCACACAACTGGCCACTGGGCTTCTCTCAGTAGCACACACACTGGGTAGGTACAGTGCAGTCAAAGAGCACACAGCAGCAGGGTGATGGGCTGACTGACCACAGGAGGCCAGTCACTCGCAAAACCAGGGAATGAGAATTATATTTCTACATTTCTGTCATGTAAGGTTAATGCCACACACACACACTAGGGTTCAGAAAGATTTATTTGCCTTTTTTGGCCCCCCTACGTTTCTGTCATGTAAGGTTAATGCCACCACACAACTGGCCACTGGGCTTCTCTCTGTAACACACACTGGGTAGGGTACAGTATGCACACAATGGGCTTCTCTCTGTGACACACACACACACACTAGGGTTCAGAAACTTCAGAAAGATTTATTTGCCTTTTTTGGCCCCCCTACATTTCTGTCATGTAAGGTTAATGCCACCACACAACTGGCCACTGGGCTTCTCTCTGTAACACACACTGGGTAGGGTACAGTACAGTGCAGTCAAGGGCACACACTGAGGCTTCTCTCTGACACACACACTAGGGTTCAGACTTATTTAGATTTATCAGATTTATTTGCCTTTTTGCCCCTTGTATGCTTGTTGCTGGCAGCTGCTGAGTGTGCAGTGTGCTGCAGTTTCAAATAATCACACTTCACAAAGGTTCTTTTCTCTCCGAGTCCTCCTCCAGTCCTCCTCCTGATATTGGTCTCTCATCAATCTCTCCTATTCCCCCACTCCCCAATCTTGATTAATCCCTCCAGAGTCGATTCCCTCCTTCTGTCCTGAGACCTTAGTACTCCCTCCGTCTCCCAGTTCCCCCATTTTAGCTTTTTTCTTGTTCTCGTCGGTCTCACAGGAGAAGAAGTGGCCACGACTGCTGGACAAAAGTAGCGGATGCGCTAACTGCTTTTGCTACAGTTTAGTGGGCTGCTGCTGCTGCCTGCTGCTGCTGCCTCTCTCTGCGATGATCCTCAGTCAAATGGCGCTCCTCCTCGTGGCGCATCTCTTAATACCCCACAGATCCCGCAGCTCGCGTTGCCTTTTCGACCCCGTCGTCTCGGCGTCGTGGTGATTCGAACCCTTTTGCGAACCGTTCAGTGTTCGAGTTCTAAGTTAGAACTCGAACACCAGGGTTCGAGGAGGGTTCGAATCTTTACCGAACTAGTTCTGACAACCCTAATTGTGTACCCTGGTATATTGACATCCCAGTCATGGTTCTCTGTGTACCATCTTTCTGTGACTGCCACGATATCCAGGCATCCCTCTTCCATCAAGGTCATCATTTCGGGGAGCTTTTTATCTAGACTACAGGCATTGGTACTCATTACCCTCCATTTTTTTATGGCTTTATTTCTTTTTGCCCCATCTCTGTCCTTACTGCCTTTGTCTTTTTCTCCATTTACCCCATCTCTTCTCCCTATTGACTGCTCTGTCTTGGTGTTTACCTCACTAACTACCCTGACATTTTTTTGGGTGGGGGCTAGATTTCCCTTCTCCTTTTCAGTGCCTCCCCCGTTGGCTAGTTTAAATTCTTGCCGATGAAGCATTTATACCTATCACTTAGGATCCTGGTTCCCCTCCTGGATAGATGCAGACCATCATGCCTGTATAGGCCTGCATCCTTCCAGGTGGAACCCAAGTCCGCAATGAAGCCAAATCCCTGAGTCATGCACCAGTTTTTCAACCAGTCATTGAATCCCATGGTGCATAGTCACCTAGCCTCATCCATGCCATAGACAGGTAGCACTTCTGAGAATGTTACTGTATTGTGCTACTTGTCTAAGGCCCTTCCCAACTCCACAACTCCTGTTGCACTGCTCTGATCCCATTCTCAGCCAGGTCATTTGTCCTAGGTGGATAATGACATCAGCTCACTCCCTTGCAGCTGCTTCACATGATCCTGAGATTGGTTTCTGTCCCTCCATGCTGCCACTGCAGGCACTCACCTCCTTTCCTTCCTCACCCCAGTTCTGCCCCCTAACAATTGAGTCCACCACCAGGAGTTGTTTCCTTCCCTGTGGGGTCCTATGCTACCCTCCTTTGGGTCTCCATTGTGAGGTTCTCAGCATCCTCCTTGGTCTCCACTGCAGTTGCCTCCATGGAGAACCAAGCTCCACCAGAGTGGTGAATGAATTGTGGAGAGGCACAACTGGTGTTGAATCTTGGCTGACTGTACTGACAGTGGCCCTGATATGCTGCTGCTGCTTTAGGCCCATCTGCATCTGCTTCTCCCAGTCCTGACACCTTCGATGTCTGGTAAACCTAAGCTGAATAAACTGATAGTGGCCCTGGTATGCCACTGCTTTACGCCCTTCCTCATGTGCTTCTCCCACTCCTGCCATCTCCTACATCGAATGATGTATGTCAGCTAACTGAATTGAAAGTGGCCCTGATGCTATACTGCTGCTGCTTTAGGCCCGTCCTCATATGCTTCTCCCACTCCTGCCATCTCACATGCCTAGAAACGAATCTCAGCTGACCAAACTGATAGTGTCCCTGATATGCTGCTGCTGCTTCTGGCCCATCCTCATGTGCTTCTCCAAACACTGCCATCTCATATGTCTGGTGATGAACCTCAGCAGACTGCACTGATACTGGCCCCAATTGATGCCGCTGCTTTAGGCTTGTCCTCATGATCTTCTCCCACTCCTGCTATCTCATAAGTCTGGTGTTGAACCTTGTCTAACTGTACTGATAGTTGCCCTGATGCTGCTGCTGCTGCTTTAGGCTCATCATCATTTGCTTCTCCCACACCTGCCATTTCATATGTCTGGTGATGAATCTTGGTTAACTATGCTGACAGTGGCCCTGATGGTGCTGCTCCTTTAGTCTCATCCTCATCTGCTTCTCCCACTCTGGTTATCTCATATGTCTGCTGTTGAACCTTGGCTGTCTATACTCATAGTGGCCCTGATATGCTGCTGCTTTAGCCCTGTCGGCATATTCTTCTCCCACTCCTGCCACTTCCCTATGTCTGGTAAACCAAAGCTGACTGAAGTGAGAGTGGCCCTGATATGCTGCTGCTGCTTTAGGCCCATCCGCATGTGCTTCTCCCTCTCCCGATATCTCATATGTCTAGTAACGAACCTCAGAAGATTGAAGTGATAGTGGCCCATTTGCTATGCTGCTTCTGCTTTTGGGGGGGGTCCTCATGTCCTTCTCCCAAGCCTGTCATCTCATATGTCTGGTGATGAACCTTCACTGACTGTACTGATAGTTGCCCTGATATGCTTGTTCTGCTTTAGGCTCTTCTCCTCATGTGCTTCTAAAATCATATAATCTCATATATCTGGTGATGAACCTTGGCTGACTGTACTGCTGGAGGCCCTGATATGCTGCTGCTTTACGCCGTCTCATGTCCTGCTCCCCTCCTCCGTCTCATATGTTGGTTGATGAACCTTAGCTGACTGAACTGATAGTAGCCCTGTTGCTGCTGCTGCTGCTGCTGTTTTAGGCTCATCCTAATGTGCTTCTCCCACTCCTGTCATCCCATATGTCTAGTGATGAACCTCAGCTGACTATACTGATAGTGGCCCTGATGATGCTGCTGCTTTAGTCTCGTTCTCATGTGCTTCTCCCACTCCTGCCATCTCATATGTCTGGTGATGAACATTGGCTGACTGTACTGATAGTGGCCCTGATGATGCTGCTCCTTTAGGCTTGTCCTCATCTGCTTCTCTCACTCTGGTTGTCTCATATGTCTGCTGTTGAACCTTGGCTAACTATATTCATAGTGGCCCTGATATGCTGCTGCTTTAGCCCTGTCTGCATGTTCTTCTCCCACTCCTGCCACTTCCTATGTCTGGTAAACCAAAGCTGACTAAAGTGAGAGTGGCCCTGATATGCTGCTGCTGCTTTAGGCCCATCCGCATGTGCTGCTCCCTATCCTGGCATCTCATACGTCTAGTGACGAACCTCAGAAGATTGAAGTGATAGTGGCCCATTTGCTATGCTGCTTCTGCTTTTGGGTGGTCCTCATGTCCTTCTCCCAGGCCTGTCATCTCATATGTCTGGTGACGAACCTTCGCTGACTGTACTGATAGTTGCCCTGATATGCTTGTCCTGCTTTACGCTCTTCTCCTCATGTGCTTCTCCAAATCATGTAATTTCATATATCTGATGATGAACCTTGGCTGACTGTACTGCTGGAGGCCCTGATATGCTGCTGCTTTAGGCCCATCCTCATGTCCTGCTCCACCTCCTCCCATCTCATATGTCAGATTATGAACCTTAGCTGACTGAACTGATAGTAGCCCTGTTGCTGCTGCTGCTGCTGTTTTAGGCTCATCCTAATGTGCTTCTCCCACTCCTGCCATCCCATATGTCTAGTGATGAACCTCAGCTGACTGTACTGATAGTGGCCGTGATGATGCTGCTGCTTTAGTCTCGTCCTCATGTGCTTCTCCCACTCCTGCCACCTCATATGTCTAGTGATGAATCTCAAGGACTGTACTGATAGTGGCCCTGATGATGATGCTGCTTTGGGCTCTTCCTCATGTGCTTCTCCCTCCTGTTATCTCACATGTCTGGAGATGAACCTTGGCTGACTGTACTGATAGTGACCCTGATATGCTACCACTCCTTTAGGCACTTCTGCAGGTGCTTCTCCTGCTCCTGCCATATCATATGTCTGGTGATGGACCTCAGCAGACTGAACTGATAGTGGCTGTGATGCTATGCTGCTGCTGCTGTACTCCCATCCAGATGTGCTTCTCTCAATCCTGCCATCTCATATGTCTGGTGATGCACCTCGGCTGACTATACTGAAAGTGGCCCTGATAAGCTGCTGCTGCTTTAGACCAATCCGCATGTGCTTCTCCCACTCCTGCCATCCCATATGTCTAATGTTGAACCTCAGCTGACTGAAATGATAGTGGCCCAGATGCTATGCTACTGCTACTTTATGCCTGTCCTCATGTGCTTCTCCCAATCCTGCAGTCTCATATGTCTGATGATGAACTTTGGCTGACTGTACTGATAGTGGTCCCGATATAATGCTGCTACTTTATGCCCATGCGCATGTGATTCTCCCACTCCTGCCATCTCATATGTCAAGTGACAAACCTCAGCTGGCTGAATTGATAGTGTCCCAATGCTGCTACTGCTTTAGGCTCGTCCTCATCTCTTTCTACAACACCTGCCATCTCGTGCGTCTGGTGATGAATCTTGGCTAACTATGCTGACAGTGGCCACAATGATGCTGCTGCTTTGGGCTCATCCTCATGTGCTTCTCCCACTCCTGTTATGTCATATGTCTGGTGTTAAACCTTGGCTGACTGCACTGATAGTGGCTCTGATGCTGCTGCTGCTGCTTTAGGCTCTTCCTCATGTGCTTCTCCCACACCTGCCATCTCATACATTTGGTGAAGAACCTTGGCTGACTGTACTGACAGTGGCCCCAATGATGCTGCTGCTATGAGCTCATCCTCATGAGCTTCTCCCACTCCTGTTATCTCATATGTCTGGTGTTAAACCTTGGCTGACTGTTCTGATAGTGACCCTGATGCTGCTGCTGCTGCTGTTTTAGACTCTTCCTAATGTGCTTTTCCCACACCTGCCATCTCATATGTCTGGTGAAGAACCTTGGCTGATTGTACTGACAGTGGCCCCGATGATGCTGCTGCTATGGGCTCGTCCTCATGTGCTTCTCCCACTCCTGTTATCTCATATATCTGGTGTTGAACCTTGGCTGGCTGCACCGATAGTGGCCCGACGCTGCTGTTGCCTGCTTTAGGCTCCTTCTCATGTGCTTCTCCCACTCCTGTCATCTCATGTGTCTTGTGAGGAACCTTGGCTGACTGTACTGGTAGTGGCCCTGATGTACTCTGCTGCATTAGGCCCATTTGCATCTACTTCTCCCACTTCTGCTATCTCCTATGTCTGGTAAACCTAAGCTGACTGAACTGATAGTGGCCCTTATATGCTGCTGCTGCTTTAGGTCATCTTCATGTGTTTCTCCCACTCCTGCCATCTCATATGTCTTGTGACGAACCTCAGTTGACTGAATTGAAAGAGGCCCTGATGCTATACTGCTGCTGCTTTAGGCCAGTCCTCATGTGCTTCTCCCAATCCTGCTGTCTCATATGTCTGGTGATAAACCTTGGTTAACTGTACTGATGGTGGCACTGATATGCTGCTGCTGCTTAATGCATGGCAGGATATGCTTCTCCCACTCCTGCCATCTCATATGTCTAGTGATGAACCTCAGCTGACTGCAGTGATAGTGGCCTTGATGCTGTGCTTCTTCTGCTTTAGGCCCATCCTAATGTGCTTCTAACACTCTTGCCATCTCATATGTCTGGTGATGAACCTTGGCTGACTGTGCTGATAGTGGCTCTGATATGCTGTGTTGCTGCTTTAGGCTGATCCACATGTGCTTCTCCCACTTCTTCCATCTCATATATCTAGTGATGAACCTCAGCTGACTGAACTGATAGTGGCCCTGATTATATGCTGCTGCTGCTTATGCCCATCTTCATGTGCTTCTCCCACTCCTGCCATCTCATAAGTCTGGTGATGAACCTTAGCTCACTGCACAGATAGTGGCCCTCATATGCTGTTGCTTAATGCCTGTCCTCATGTGCTTCTCCCACTCCTTCTATATCATATGTCTATGGATGAACCTCAGCTGACTGTACCAAAAGTGGCCCTGATGATGCTGCTGCTTTAGGTACATCCTCATGTGCCTCTCCCACTCTGTTATCTCATTTGTCTGGTGAAGAACCTTGGCTGACTGCACTGATAGTGGCCCTGATGCTGGTGCTACTGCTTTAGGCTCATCCTGATGTGTTTCTCCCACTCCTGCGATCTCATATGTCTACTGACGAACCTTGGCTGACTGTACTGATATTGGCCCTGATATACTGCTGCTGCTTTAAGCCTGTCCACATGTATCTCTCCCCCTTCTGCCCCCTCCTATGTCTAGTAAACCTAAGCTGACTGAACTGATAGTGTCCCTGATACTGCTGCTGCTCCTTTAGGCTTGTCCTCATGTGCTTCTCCCACTCCTACCATCTCATATGTCTGGTAATGAAACTTGGCTTACTGTACTGATAGTGGACCTGATGCTCTGCTGCTCCTTTAGTCTCATCCTCATGTGCTCCTCCCACTTCTGCCATCTCATATGTCTGGTGATGAACCTTGGCTGACTGTACTGATAGTGGCCCTGACATACTACTGCTATTTTAGGCCTGTCTGCAAGTACTTCTAACACTCCTGCCACCTCCTATATCTTGTAAACCTAAGCTGACTGAACTGATAGTGATGCAGACACTGCTACTGCTTTAGGCTCTTCCTCATGTGCTTCTCCCACTCCTGCAGTCTCATATGTCTGGTGATGAACCTTAGCTGACTGAACTGATAGTGGCCCTGATGCTGCTGCTTCTGCTTTAAGCTTGTCCTGATGAACTTCTCCCACTCATTCCATCTCATATCTCCAGTGATGAACCTCAGCTGAATGTACTGATAGTGGGCCTGATGATGCTGCTTCTTTATGGACATCCTCATGTGTTTCTCCCACTCCTGTTATCTCATATGTCTGGTGATGAACCTTGACTGACTGTATTGATAGTGGCCCTGATATGCTGCTGCTGCTTTAGGCCCATCCTCATGTGCTGCTCCCACTCCTGCCATCTCATATGTCTAGTGATGAACCTTGGCTGAATGTACTGATAGAGGCTCTGATATGCTGCTGCTGCTGCTGCTTTAAGCCTGCCCTCATGTGCTTGTCCCACTACTTCCATCTCATATGTCTGGTGATGAACCCTAAGCAGACTGTACTGATAGTTGCCCTGATATGCTGCAGCTGCTTTTGGCCTGTCTGCATGTGCATCTCCCATTCCTTCCATCTCATATCTCTAGAGGCAGACCTCAGCTGACTGAAATGATAGTGGTCCTGATGCTATGCTGCTGCTGCTAAGGACCTTCCTCAAGTGCTTCTCCCACTCCTGCCATCTCATATATCTGGTGATGAATCTCAGCTGACTGTACTGATAGTGGCCCTGATATGCTGCTGCTGCTTCAGGCCAGTCCTCTTGTGCTTCTCACAATACTGCCATCTCATATGTCTAGTGATGAACCTCAGCAGACTGCACTGGCAGTGGCCCCACTGATGCTGCTGCTTTAGGCTTATCCTCATGTGCTTCTCCCACTCCTGCTATCTCATATGTCTGGTTTGAACCTTGGCTGACTGAACTGATAGTGGCCCTGATATGCTGCTGCTGCTTTAGGCTCATCCTCATTTGCTTCTCCCACTTCTACCATCTCCTATGTCTAGTGGCAGAACCTCAGCTGACTGAATTGAAAGTGGCTCTGATGCTATACTGCCACTGCTTTAGGCCCATCCTCATATGCTTCTCCCAATCCCGCCATCTAATATGCTTGGTGATGAACCTTGGCTGACTGTACTGACAGTGGCCCTGATATGATGCTACTGCTTTAGGCCCAACTGCATGTGCTTCTCCCACTTCTGCCATCTCATGTGTCTGGTGATGAACCTTGGCTGACTGTACTGATAGTGGCCCCGATGATTCTGCTGCTTTAGGCTTATCCTCATGTGCTTCTCCCAATCCTGTTATCTCACATGTCTGGTGATGAACCTTGGTTGACTGTATTGATAGTGGCCCTGATATGCTGCCTCTACTTTAGGCATGTCCACATGTGCTTCTCCCGCTCCTGCCATCTCATATATCTGGTGATGAACCTTAGGTGACTGAAGTGATAGTGGCCCTGATGCTATGCTGCTGCTGTTTTAGGCCCATTCTAATGTGCCTCTAACACTCTTGCCATCTCATATGTGTGGTGATGAACCTTGGCTGACTGTACTGGTAGTGGCCCTGATATGCTGATGCTGCTTTAGGCCAATCCATGCCTCTCCCACTTTAGCCGTCTCATATCTAGTGATGAACCTCAGCTGACTGAGACTGACATTGGCCCTGATGCCATGCTGCTGCTGCTTTATGCCCATCTTCATCTGCTTCTCCGACTCCTGCCATCTCATAAGTCTGGTGATGAACCTCAGCTGACTGTACTAATAGTGGTCCTTATATGCTGCTGCTTTATGCCTGTCCTCATGTGCTTTTCCAACTCCTTCCATCTCATATGTCTCTTGATGAACTTCAGCTGACTGTACTGATAGTTGCCCTGATGATGCTGCTGCTTTAGGTACTTCCTCATGTGCTTCTCCCTCTCCTGTTATCTCATATGTCTGGGAATACCTTGGCTGACTGTACTGATAGTGCCCTGGTAATATGCTGCGCTCTTAGGAAATAGATAAACCCTCTGGGCACGAGGAACTAGTAATGTAGTGTGTAATGTCTCACTCTTTCAGCTGCTCAGACTGCTGAAAACCAGAACTGATTTCCACATCTGGATCCACGGAATATCATTACGTAGAAACAATTATAAATCTGCCGATGTGTTTATAAATATGTGTATATATATATATATATATATATATATACACACACAATGAATATCCATGGAAAAACATTCCAGCGGCTATTTTAAACAGCATCAGTGCATGGAGGAATAGTATTCCATGGAATAGAACATCAGCGGAGCAGTAGTCAACTGATCACTGCTATCATTAAATCAAAAACAAGCAGGACACCATTATGATACACTGCACAGTGTATGTACATGTTTCCAGTCTAGCAGGAATCAAGTGGATGAAATTTCATTTACATTCACCTACTTGATTCTATGGAAATGGAATTTTAATCTTGTGGAAATATGTTCAGCGGAAAATGCCCGACATCCACGGAATATATTTCCATACTTAAAATACAGGCAGAACTCCCCCAGAACACCAGGTTTTTCATGCAGAAAATTCCACCACCGGAATGCCTATTTGACCAAAATTCGCTGGTGGAAGTTCATATTCCGCATAGCCCTTGTGATTTGTACTGTACCAGCCCTGGTTTGTCTAATGGTACATAGATTTTCTGCCTCAGGAGAGTTTAGTGAATCCCAATTTAGGTGATATGGAGCTTGCATCTGCCACAAGCCCTCTAGCACCATGCCACAGTCCATTTTGTGGTGCAATGCTTGCGAAAACCCCTTTTGGTGCACCCAGCCTGCGTTTGACGTAGGCTGCTTTTGTGAATCACTCCCATCTCATCTTTTGGTGAAAGCTACAAGTTGCACCATTCCTTTTGTGCAAGCCTCTTGTGCCATTCTGGGAAGCTCTGTGAATCTGGCCCAATTTCTTTCCTGGTGTTTGAATCAAACAAGGTTTTGTCATTTAATCCTCGTGTTTTGACATGCTTTAGTGCATAACTGGTCCAGGTGATATTTACATTTTAAGTGCTGGTCAACAGATCCCCAAATGTTTATAGATAGTTACAAGTTCAATTCAAGAGCAATCTAGTGCTTTAGAATATGGTAGGTATCCACTATAAAGCCTCCAGTGCTTGTTGACCTATAGTAAATATCATACCGTATATTTTTTTTTTTTGAGTTTATAATCAAAATATTTGTTGTCAGCTATTCTTGTAATCTCCAAAATTCACTCTATAACCTCAATTGGATTTGTAAATATCAACAGGACCATTACATCTGCATACATTTTGACTTCTGGCAAAGATGCTGTTTTGAACAGGCCATCTATAAAGATTGCAATTGCTGCAAGTGAAGTAAACAAAAAGCAATTTGCATAGCATATAACATACTGTATGTATTCACAGAGTGAAATTCATGCAATGTTGCAAATTATACTACACAAACTGTTACACTATGCATGCACTATGCACCTTGTGGAAAATTTTACAATGCAAATTGTCACACTTCACATTAAAAATTCACTACAAAGTGCAAATTGTGTTGATTTGTGTAGTGAAATCCACCACAAGTGCAGCAAATTGCATAGTGCACATTTCTCAAGTGCTACATGTAGCATGTAGCATGTAGTGGCCAAATTTACTGCAATTCATGGGCAAATTTAAAATTCACAGTGCATCTAGATAACAAACATCACGGGTTCCTACTGCAGTATGCCTCTCTGAACATTCATTATGGTTTCGTGGACACAGTTTACACTGACCACATGAGTATGCCCTTCAAGATATGATGTGAATGAACCATTGTAAGGCTTCTGAACTCACTCCCAGATTCTCCAAGTTTTTGGTCAGTAATAAAAGGTCCACAGTGTTAAAGGCTTTACTCAAGTCTTAAAACCACCACTCCATGTATTGTTTGTTTTCAAGTCCTAGTGAGATGGTATATACAGGTATAAACTCAAACAAAGTTGTTGTGCTGGAGTGGAGGGTCTGAAGCCAGAATGTTGAGTCGATAGCAGGCTGTAATTTGTCAGATACGAATAAAGCTGCTTATCTGTTCCATGATCTTAGAAATTAATGGTATCAGAGCAATGGGTCTATAGTTGTTTACCAAACTTTTATTGCCATCATTATTAATGTAGGCCAGTCTCCAGTTTCCAAAGACTAATGAAGTTTCCAGTACATAAGCTACAATTTAAACATTTAGTTAGAGGGTGAGCAATTGAATCAGCAGCTGCCTTCAGCAGTCTGCCCTCCAACAGTTTTGCATGGTCACACGTCAATATGTCACAGTCAACGTGTTCCATGACAACACACCAGGACATTAGCTCTGGTGTCCATTGGCTCTCTACATCGTTCCCAAACTGACCTCCCAGAGTTTATTTTATTTTATTACATTTTTATGGGGGGGGTGAATTGTCCAAGAATTATTTGTACAGGGGGCTGATTGATGCTGGAGCTAATAGTATGGTGCATGTTGTCTTGCAGTTCATTGACCAAAACAAACTGACATGTAGCACGTTCACCACCACCACCCCCATTGAGAGCTGTCAACTGCTTCCTGATGACCTTCATATGGATTACTGAGAATCAGAAGTTGATGAAGTCATCAATATTCTTTCATATCCCCCCACTGATGAAATTGCAAATGGTTAGGAGAGGGGAACTCACTTTTCTAGATTTGTAGGAGGAAGCTGTCATATCTAATAGGTAAAATTCTCTCATACTATTCAAAGGGAAAAGATGATAAAGCAGTAGGAAATTTCATGTAATTTTTAAATAGAAAGGCTGAGTCCCTGCTAAGGCTGTGCACAACATGAATCGTTTTTCCTAGAATACCACGAATAATGGGCTTCACAAGTATTAGGTAACAATTTACAAATATCCTACTATTCCTGGTATTAGGCATTCAGTGGGAGCAATAAAAGTCAAATTGGACCACCAAAACATTGCTCCACCCACCTCCCACTACCCTAGTGCCCCAGTGACTGAAAAATGCAAAGCTTCCAAAGCTTCTAAATCGCTGGCTCCTGGCACAATGCCAGTAGCAGACAGCATCTTTTAAAGTGCACTACCATACAAGCCCGACTCCCCCCATTCTTCAAACACTTACTTTCTTGTAGCAGACACCTTCTTGACCCTGAATCTTGATTGGGGGTGGCAGTAGCAATGGATTTTTGCTAGTTAGTTGGTCTCACTGCTGCAACATACCTTCACCAACCTGTTTCAAATGCTGTCCATAGTAAGTACTGTTTAATGGAGTGAGTTAGTAGGAACATGATCACAAGGGAGGGAGAGGGCAGTAGCATCATTAGTAATTGTATGAAACCTATCCAGCTGTGTAGAATCACTAATGATTCTACTTCCCATCCCTCCATCGTGATTGTGTGCTTGCTCACATAATTCAGGATGACATACAACAGACAGCATACCAATTGGGCTTGTAGTGGAGAACTGTGGGAGTGGGGCCAAGTGACTATCTATGATTGACTACTACTAGTCCACCCTGATATTAAAGATCTTGGTTAAGCCGGCTCATCGGCACAGTGGTTGGATTTCCGCTTGCGATGCCAGTGACCCGGGTTCAGAAATGGACTCAGGTCACTGGACAGCCAGCTGGGGAGGAGTAGGCTTGAGCGTCCCATGACTGCTCGCTACTCCAGGGGTAGGAGGGGATGTAGGCTCGCTGTCTGGTACCCCCTGGTGGAGGCCAGAGAGATCAGCAGCAGAGCCTCAACATACATGGGGGGGGCATGGTGAACGTCAGCTATGCCTTGACATTTGTGGCACACCACGCCTCTGGAGAAAAAGTGGAAATTGCAGCCTCCTGGTTCACCAGATGATGGCTGCCCACTCCCACTGGCCCGAGATGTCCTGTAGCCTCTGAACCCACCTCAGTAGCACTCAAGGACTGATGCCTAGTATGCTGTGTGCCCTTCCCTCCCAGCGTCTTCCCCCTCGGAGGAGGGGACCCACAAGGCAAAGGATATGCTGGGCCACCCTTGGGTCAGCTGTGATCTGAGGTGAGGGAGGAGGGACAGGGTGAGGGGTCACAGGTAGCATGAGCAGCCAGAAGGAGTGTTGAACTAGGAGGCAAGAAGGAGGATAAACACATAACACAAAAAAGATCTTGGTCAAGAGGAGGGACACTAATAAGAAAATCAGTGTTTGAAAAATTGGGGGAGACAGGCTAAGGTGAGGAGGGGCAGTTTATAAAACACTGTAGGCTTTTGGTATGGTGCTAGGAGCTGGAGCTGGCAATTTGGAAGCATTACATTTTTTACTCTCTGGGACACCAAAGAAGGGGGGAGACAGGTGGGACTACATTGACAGAGGGTGAAAGGGTGGCCAGTAGATAAGCCCTGGTCACAGATGAGGGGATGAGTTTAGTTTTTTCCTTTTTTTTACCCCCTACCCTTCAGGAAGAATAAATAGAGCCCAGTATTTTTTTCTTAAATAAGAAATAAAAAGAAAATGAAGGTATAACATGAAATACAATGAAAACAAAAACTTGAAAAAGGTTTTTTTATAATCCAATACACGTAATTGATTTCCAAATGCATTAACAAGTGCACAGAAACAACAATAACAGGGAACAGTTAACATCTGATAGTACAGATGAAGTCAATAACTGTATATCGTGAGACAATGGAAAAAAAACTAACAACAAACTAACTGCTACCCAGAAACTCCAACACAAATTCAACCCCTACCCTCCACAACCCCAAATCTCAAGCCCTTTCCCAGTACTGAAAGATAACCAAGGACTCAGGAGAAGGGCAGACACAAATGGTGAAGCAAAGATGTGGGAAAGCAAGATCTAAAGACTATCATTGGGTGTGTCAGGTGTTAAAACTGAGGTAATTTCAAGATGTAAGAGATAATAAGGTACATAAAGGTTCCCCATTGGATAAGTAGTGATGCTGGCAGTGCCATATAATAGCTATATGTTTTGCTACAATTAAAGCCAGAAGCATCTCTTGATTCCATTCCTTTACATATGGAGCCATGACATCCATCCAGTGGCGCAATATGACGAGCTGAGCAACTATGGCAATTAACATCATGTGGACTCTATGTATCTTGGGAAGGTCATTAGAGGTAAATCCAGCTAAGCACACTTCTGGAGTAAAAGATCCTCCAAACCCAGGAGAGAGTCAAGAGGAGGAAGGTAAGGCAGGGGATAGTAAAGATTAAGGAGGCGGGAATTGCAGGTGGAAGGGATTTCAAAGCTGAAGTGCTGAATTTACACTTCAGCTTGGGTTTTCTAACAGAGGGGAAGGAAGGGGACCAGCGCTAAGTGAGAAGGGAAAGGGGAGAGGGGTGGATCCCAGCCCAATCAAGGTGGAAGAGGTAAGGAAGGAATTAGGTAGTTGAGGTGGGCGAGGCCATAGGCCCAGATGGCCTACACCCTAGGGTGCTCCAGGGAATTAAGGGGGTATTGACGGATCCATTGGAGGGGTTCAGGGTGGATACTAGAGGACTGGAAGAAGGCAGACATGGTGCCACTTCGTAAAAGTGGCAGCAGGGAGAAGGCGGGAAATTATCACCCAGTGAATCTCACATCAGTGGTGGGTAAAGTAATGAAGGCAATATTGAAACAAAGATTGGTTAGCTATTTGGAAGAGGAGGGCTGCAAGACATTCAGCAGCATGGCTTCACTCGGGTGTGGTCATGTCAGACGAATCAGATCAAATTCTTTGCTGAGGTGACAGGGGTGCTTGATCAGGGTGGGGCAAAGGAAGTGGCCTACCTGGACTTCAGAAAGGCCTTCAACATGGTGCCCCACAGAAAACTGGTTAATATATTGTGGAGTCTAGGGGTGGGGCAGAAAATAACAAGATGGGTGGAGAGCTGGCTGATGAGTAGAAGCCAAAGGGTGGTGGTCAATGGGGTGCACTCTGGGAGATAGGGGTGATGAGTGGGGTCCCCAGGGGTGGGTGTTGGGACCCATTCTGTTTAACATCTACAATGGTGATAGCAGAGGGCTTCAGGGAATGTCTGCATAGACTACACAAAAACTCAGCAGCAGGGCAGACACCCGGGGTGGGTGGAGGCAATGAAGAATGATCTAAGGTTACTGAAGAATGGTGGGAAACATGGCAGGTGAAATTCAATCCCTTGAAATGTGCAGTGATGCACTTGGGGAAGAGGAATCCAAATACCACATACACATGGGGTTGGGGGGTGTTAATGGCTACAATCAGGCAGGAGAAAGATCTAGGAGTTATAATCACTGATGACCTTAGGCTGAGGACCCAGTGCAGCAAAGCGTTGAGCAAAGCTAACATGATGCTAGCATGCATAGGGAAAGGGATAACCAGCAGTCAGGGGAAGGTGCTGATGCCACTCTACAGTTCTATGGTGAGGCCACACCTGGAGTATGGGGTACAGTTCTGGAGTCCCCATCTAAGAAAAGACATAGATGGCATGGAAAGGGTACAGAGAAGGGGCACTAAAATGGTGCATGGGCTAAGTGGGAAAACATATGAGGAGAGGTTGAAGGAGCTGGTTTTGTATCCTCTGGAGACAAGAAGGAGAGGGACATGATCGAAAACATTCAAGTATGGGAAAGGGATCAATAAAGTGAGGAGAGCTTATTTTCAGGAAGGCAGATACAAGAACTAGGGGCATGGACTGAAGGTGGAGGGGAAAGTTTAGAGAAACATTAGGAAGAATTACTTCATGGAGATAGTGGTTGAGCCCTGGAACGGACTGCAGGAGGAGGTGGTGAGGCCAGTACAGTGGAGGGTTTCAACAAGGTCTGGGACAAACACAAGGGGTTGTCAGGGGAGGAAGGGGAAATCTTGCAAGAGGAGACAAGTAGAGGGAAATGGGCAGTCTTGATGGGCCAGGAAGGTCCTTTTCTGCTGTCACGTGTCTATGAGTCTATGAGAATTTTAATGGCACTCCAGAATGGAATGATAATAATATAGTCCCATAGCATATGTTTTAAATTGCAGTCTACTTGTCCGCATTTATGACATAAAGCCTAGGTGGAATTACCCATTTGGTATAATTTTATTGGTGTCACTTGAAAAAAGTCAAAAAAATTTTTTTTTTTTTTATTTGTTTTAAAAACTAAATAAATGCTTGCTGCAGTTGTTCTTTAGGCTCCATTGTTACCATAGAAGTGGTCCATAAAGAAGTGACAGTGGAATTGTCTGATTCACAAAACCTTTCAAGGTCATAGCATAATGTTGCTTAATAAGATGTAGTATACTAGAAATGTGATTTCTAGTATGTATAAAATAATTTTAATGTATTTTATTAATGTAAATGTGATAACAAGAAATAAACAAAATTTCCAAGCTGTCCCTGTGTTGCTGAGGTTGAGGCACTGGATGACACACCTCGTGCCACGCCAGCGACCTGTGTTGGGAATGAGCATGGGCTGCCAGGTGTTGGCAGGGGAAGGATTAAGAGTCTGAAGGACTGCTCTCCTTCTCAGGGAGGGAGGGATGCACAACATTGGTTCCTGGTTGCCCCTGGCAGAGGCTAGGAAAGCAGGCTGGGCATGAGTGGGGGGCTGAGGCAGACGCATGGAGGAGTGCAGCGGAAGCATGCGGGCTCTCCTCTGCTTGCATCATTGCACACACCTGGCTCTGGGGCTAAAACTGCAAAATATTGCTGGCTCCACACAAATGAGCTGGCCCGGTACCTGTCCCATCTGGCCACAACATGAGGAGACAAGGTTATTGGGAGCCAGGTGAGCCCATTAGGAGTTAGGGGTGCCCGGCAAGAAAAAAGAGAGAAAAAAAAATGTTCAATGAATAAAAAGAAATACCATGAAATTCCAGAAATATAAAAATAAAAAATGATAAAACATAAAAAGAATTTCATGGGGCTCTATGAATAAACAAATAATAAATGTCAAATACCTGAAATTTTTGCCCCTGGAATATAATATGCAGGCCAAAATGTATTCAGACAGCCCTAGTTCACGTGGGTTCCTGCCCAGTTTAAACCATGGATTCCTCCACCCTCCAAAAGTCAGGTCTTACTTAGCCACAGTTTTCTTAGAAAAGCAGATCAAAAGAGTCATTAAGGTTATCAATCCCCAAAGTAAATCAAAGGTCCAAAAGTCCTTAAGTGGTGCACCATAATGGGGCACTCCCCACCTGTGTTCACCTTCTCCTGCACTACTGCATGTCCCTACCATCAAAAAGAACTCATTTTTTTGGGGGGGGGGCAGATTTTCCATCTTTCTTACTCGCAGGATGTACAGTGCCATTCTTGAAACTCAGAATGCCATCTTATCAGCAGTCAGTGTTAACTCTTACAAAGCAGGAGTAATGTGATCAATCCAGATGTTCCCATTAACATCCTGACTGCTGAATTCTTAAGCAGCTTGAGTGGACAATAATAAGTAGCTGGTAGTGCCAAAGTACAGTATATTGCAGTAATCAATTTGTGAGGTAATGAAATCTTGCACTAGTGTGCACAGATTGCTGTGGTCAAGGAAAGGATGCAATCTGGCTACATTCTTTAAGTGGTAAAAAAAACATTTCTAATGACAGCAGAAATTTGAGAAGTTAAAGCCAACTGGCTGTCAAAAATCACTCCCAGATTATAAACTTCCTGCTTAATCTGCAGTTTTGACCAATGAATATCTGGGAGATAAAGATTTTCCTTTTCTGCAGACATCAGGCAGTTTGGGCCAACCACAAGTAACACGGCCTTGTTGTGGTAGAGTCTCAGTCAGCTAGTACTCATCCAGTCTCTGACCTCCGAGATAGCTTTCTTAACCTTAAGCATCAGTTTACCCTGATCCATGATACGGTTTGACAAATTCTTTGTCGGACGACATTACATACGACTTTATGCCGACCACAATTGCCGTCGGCATAAAGTCATTCTGTAATTTTGTTCTCACCTTCAACCCCCATGCGGAGTCTCTGCCACCTGCATCTCCTTAGCAGTAAATAATCAACTCCGAGTTGGAGTTGATTTGGGGAGAGGGTGCAAGACCTCCAAGTTGCGCACAGTCCAGCGCCGACATTACAGTGACCTGTCGCAATTGTCGCTGTAATGTCGGTCATGGTAAAATTGTCTAACAGGCATCACCATGTTTACTCTGCCTCCGAATAAATGAAAAGTAAAGCTGAGTGTCATCTTTATAGCAGTGGAAACTCAAGCCACATCTTCGGATCACACCTCCCCGTGGAAGCTTGTATATTGCAAATATCACAGTGTATATAGCCTTAAGGGATGTCGCACAGAATCAGGGAGGGAACAAAATTAGAATTGTCCAACACCATAGTTCAGCAAAGATTTTCCAGGAAACACCAGGACCAGTTTAAAACTGGGCTGGGAAAACCACAGAAACTCTTCAAATGCTCCACCAACCCCTCCCATGATCCATAGTATCAAATGCAGATGACAAATCAAGGAGAACCAGAACTGCTACCTCTCTCCAGTCCTTCGCTAGGAGCAGATCATTCATGACCCAGACCATAGGAGTTTCCATACTGTGGTGAGACTAGAAGCCTGACTGAAGAGTCTTGTAGAGTTCAAATTTATCCAGGTGATCCATCAAGCACAGTGCCACCATTTTCTCAATAGCCTTCCATAAAAAGGGAAGGTTAGAGATAAGCCTGTAGTCTGTGAGATTGTTTGGCTCTAAACAAGTCTTTTTCAGGAGGGCTTCACCATAGCCTCTTTAGAGAGTCGGGAAAAATCCTCCTCAGAGAGGAATTCATAGTCTTAACCGTGGTAGCCAGGAAGTAGAGGAAGAAGATCAAAAAGAGGGCATAAGGCAAGGTGAGCAGTTTAGTGGTACCAAAGGCAATGTGGCATTAGACAGTTTCTATCCAATTTCTTCCCTTCAGGTAAAAGGTGAAGTTCGGATAGCAGCTGTAATCCAGATGCCATTGATGATATTTACCAGTCACCACTTAACAGACCCAGAACTGAAAACATGAGGCAATTGACATTACAAGAGCTTAGAAAACTGACAAATTTTACTAGCCATCCATTTGCCACTGAAATGACAAAGAATGTTATAAAACTGATTGTGTGAGAGCTTCTGCCATACATTCTGGTAGAGAGAGAACTCCCATTATCTCTTAACATATGCAGAGCCCAGGTACAATCTACCAAACTGCAGATATTTGTTCTACTGTGCCTTCCCCAAATGTATGACACAGTAAAGCTGATGGTTAGTGAGTGTCCCACAGATTGAGGGTTGCATATAATTAGGGTTTCTGGTTTTAGGGGTTTATTTTCTAAAAAGGTATTTATTTTTCACCTTTTCTTGCATGTTTTCAAGTGTTAAAATTCTGTTTTCCAGTGTAAATAAATAAGTCATTACACATTTCCATTATTTATCAGTGTTTATTCAGCTATATATATATATATATATATATATATATATTTAAACACTGTGTACAATGTTGTTGCAGTTATATAAATAATTAAAGCAGCCCTTACCCTGAGCATGGACTGCCTTTGTGTGTATGCATTGCTCCCTCTGTGAATGAACCCTAAAAGACTAACATACAAAATGTAGTCTAGACCCAGTGTCAAAAACCCAACCCTGAATTTGGCTCATGAAGCCCCCAAGATCAGCAGCATGAGTCTCACTCCCACTCACCCCACCGACCCACTAAACGGTATGATCCATTTGTCCTAAAAAAGAAAACAAAAAGGCAATTACAGTAAGGTATGAAAGTTGCATCAACCATAACCCACATAAAGTACCAACTGTACTGTTGAATCAGTTACATGAACAAGAAAATCCACTTAACAGTCATAGAACCCCCCATAAAATTCTGTAATAAAAGGAGAGCACACTGCTACCCTAAAAGCTTAACCTGATTTGAGCCAAAATAACAGACCTAAAAATGAAAGACAACAAGAAAAAGGGGTAACAGGGGTTCAAAGAGTTTATGACATAAAAGTCTGTGACAGAAGCAGGTGTATCCAAAAGTCCCAGCTGATTAATGAATCAGTGAAAAAGGGTACCTGAAGCAAACCAGCATTGTCCGAAAATCAGTTGAATACAGTTCAGCTGCAAGAGAGTAACATGTCCTGATAAGTAGTCCAGGATAATCAGAATGGCCGGGGGATGACAGGTAGCAAGCCGATAGAAGCAGCAGTTGAATCCTTGTGGTGGTGGGTTCTTCATGCAGTGGAGATCACGGCAAGATTATCATATGATAGAGGTGCCAACTGCGAATCCTCATGCAGCACATACCCAAGATCTTCAAAGCAGGCTGGCAAATGGACAACCAGCCAAGTGTGTAATCAATTAATTCTGTGCTTATCAGTTTTAACTGAAATCCTGACAAAAAACATTGGTGATGTTTTATCGGTGAATATCGGTTAAAACCGGAAACCCTACATATAATCCAGTTTACCACAGACATGTGGCCAAGTGCCCAAACAGTTAATTACATGAATGTAACTGCCCACTGGGTAGTTCCCCTTTTGTAAGCAGCAGCAGCAGTAGTAGCAGCAGCAGTGACAGCAGCTAGGATATCAAAAGTGTAAAGTAAACCATCCTGTCTGTCTGTCTGTCTGCTGCTTTAAGAAGATGCACAGTGCAGGTAAGCTGGTGAAAGAGTTGAGATACCCGATTGTCTTGTCAGGTGGCTACTCTGAATGAGTTAGAGGTGGGGTCTGTGGTATCAGCCAATGTGATAGATATGATCAAGAATATTAGCAGTTTCATGTATTTCACGCTTTGCCATTTGCCTAAATGTATTAGTAACAAAGTTTCTCAAAGAGCATAAACAATACTGGTGTGGTGAACATTATTAATAAAGTTGTGGGCCACTTCTGTCACTTGCCAAAGGCAGATGGCCTATTATATGAATTGCAGACAATACATTACCTCTGCCAACACCATCTCATTGAGGATGTTGCCACCAGGTGGAACTTCACTTCTTATAAGCTGGAGCAGACTCTTGAGGATATTGTGACAGTCAGTGATTACAACTGGTACAATATGATACCAGATGAAGTGACACTACATGCTGTCTACTGGAATCTCATAGGCTATGTCTGTACAATATTGAGACCCTTTGAAACTTTTACAAAGGAATGTGTATCAAAGATCAAGCCTCAGCCAAATTATTCCACAAATGTGCATTCTGTGCTTAAAATGGCCCAACTGAAGACTATGTTTGGTGAGTCACATGCAGAGCGAGACAGCAGTGGTACCTGTAGGCAACAAAATTGACACATTAGATAATGAGTGATTTGATGATATACTGTAATGATCTCCTCATCACAGTCCTTCGTGATCAACTAAAAATAGATCAGTTACCAAAGAAAATGAATGACATTGAGTGTTAAATGTTGCTAATAGAAGAATTTCCTAACATACATTTTGTTGAGCCTTGCCAGAAACCACAGCCAAGAAAATAATATGAGCATGCATCAGTTAGGTAGCCAGACCCTTAACACCAGGGTGAGAGCATGTCAGACAGTCTTTCAGACCTGGCAGTTAGGCAGCGACCATCTGATAACATAGTCAAGTCACAGCACCCAATCAGTGCCACGGTTGACATGTATCTCACAGAATCATCTGTCGAGTACAATGACAATGCTTTTGCATACTCTTCTAGCAAGAAAAACATCTGGCCTAAGCTCTGACAGCTTCCTTACAAATACTTATCCTGCCCACCCACTAGTGTTTACTGTGAAATAACTTTCAGTGCCACTGCTTTTGTCCATACAGAACACAGAATTAACATGACTCCACAGACTGTGGAGATGCTCACATTCCCCAGAGTCAATTCACAGCTTAACTGGTACAAGTTTAATGTGCCAGATGAAAAATGTCAGTCAGTACCAAAAATAGAATAATTCAAAAAACATTAAGTATCAGTACAACAGCTTCATATTACTGACCAAATGCAGTGCAGTACAGGACTTAGTCTCCATAGACAACCCAAGCGTTATGTATTGTACAGTAATTACTAAGCACTGTTGCTGAATGTTTTCACCAAACTGTATCTAAAGATGGCAGCAAGCATTTTGCCACTATAGATAGTTCATTTCCCTGGTGTTGTATGTGTTTGCTCCTTCAGTACTTTGCAGCAGCAGGATGTTTTGGGATCCTCCCAAGTCTTGCTAATGCATAGTTATAAACTAAAAACTATTGTCATTCATCTAAAACATTACATATTTGGCAACAAGGGTAAAGCAGACTTGATAAAGAGTCGCCTCAGAATACAACTTTATGTTGTGGTGTTCTGGAGTTGGGCCTGCAACTGAGAGCTTCTTCTAATGCTTGTTTTGGACAGCTACTTCTAACTCAGTGGTAAAATGATGTAACTGTTTACTCTGGCTTGTTAGCGGAAGATTGAAGAATACAAGATTGGTGAGAGCTGGCAAGAGTACACAGAAAGGATGAGACACTAGTTTCTTGCAAATGGCATTGCTGATGAAATCAAGAGAAAGGTAATGTGCTTTACTGTCTGTGAGAGAAAAACATATTTGCTTTTTAAATAACTGATGTCACTAGTCAGCCCAGGAGACAAATCTTATAAATAAATTGTAGATTAGTGGAGACCCATTGCAGCCCAAAGCAAAATAATTATTACAGAGTTATAAAATGGGTACAGAAAATCCTGCATACTGATTTGTTGTTAGTCGTGCATTTGAAGTGTCTAATGCATGGTTAAAAACAAGTGCTGGTCAACTGGATGCGGGACTATAGTAAAATCTGTGGGCTAGTAGAATTTTCAAAAAATTATTGCTGCCGTTTTTCACATTGCTTGCTTGCCCACTTGCCGGCTCAACTCCTGGGCTGAAATACACTTGACTTGATTGAGAACCACCACCCCCAGCAGTCCTCAGTTGCAGCCCTTCAGTTAAATCAGCAGGCTGTCATGCACACACACTGTGATGATCTGGAGTTCTTTTTTAAACTTAAACACTCACCAGCAACTCCTTTTCTGACATACCCTCCTGGTGCTGAGGCTGCTGCAATATTCACATTTGTTCTCAAGCATGACTGCTTGCATGACAGGTTGCACCTCTCACATCAACCCAACCAATTACAAAAAAAAAACGTTTAAAATGCTGCGGTTGTTGAATCGTTTTCAAACATTTGGTAGTAGTGCAGAACATACTTTTTAAAATCTATCTGTGTGCATGTGTGTGTGGGGGCAGGGGGGACAATGTAGCCATGACAACCAAGAACAAGTATAGGGGTGCTGGCCACAGAGGGACAAAAGTCCTAACCTGAAAAAAAAAATACATTAGCCTAATGCAGGTAGAGGATCAATTTTATATCAAAATACATCATATAATTAACTGTTTTAGTATTTAAAACAATACAATTTAGTTTATGTGCTTGTAAAATACACAACACTTTTTTATAAGCACAATAAGACACTCTGAGGATGTGCATTAGTCAGTTCTAATGCACTGCCAGGGACTGAAGGAACTTGTCCTGGGGCCTTGTGCCTTACTTCACTCTAACCATGCATTAGAACTGTCTAATGCACATCCCATTGTGTCTTATTGCTTGCTGATATCAGCTTGGGTGAGAAAGTATTTTTATTTATTTATTGAAAAGTTTCACCGGGTGAGGCACACTGAACAACAAGTTGTTCATCTCCCGGTGCGACCTGGGGGAGAGGGGAGAGGAGTTACATAGTAATATATTTTACAACAAGGCACATATAGTAGTTTGGTGACAGATTGGGTACATAGTAGACAGTTACAGATTTTAGCTGTAAACACCTGGTTTACATAAAGTTTACGTTTCAACTAGCACTGATTGCATACAGGGAGATGAGGACCAAAAGCGGGCAGTAGCTGCATGTGCAATAACAAGGTAGGACTTTATGGAGTACAAACAATTGGTAGGAGTCTCGGCAAGTTTACTTTATGTGTAGGAGGGCAGAGAACATGAGAATAGCGAGTGCAAAGGTTATATGATGCAAAGGCTAGCAAGCACACATGACATAAGGAGATTTAGTGGCTAGAACTTGCAAGATGTTTGCAGTATAACAGGGATTTGATAGTAGGAGCTCCAGAAGGAGCTCAGGCATACTTCCAGATTACAAATGCAACAGCAAATAAGCAGAACAAACTTTAAGTGCGTAGGTATAATAAGGGCTTGCATATAGGTAATACCTAATCTAAGGCGGCAGTAAAGTATAAGTATAATGCCAGAATGGGGGGGTTAGGTGCAGGCACATTAACAGAAATTATGTTATGGAGTGCCATAGTAAGTGAGCCAGCTGAGGAGGAAAGACGGATTTGAGATGGAAGTGAGTTCCACAGGTTTGGGAGACGGTAGGAGAAGGCAAACTGGCCCATAGAGGTGGACCTCAGGGGCACTGCCAGGGTTCTCTGGTCATGGGATCTGAGAAGGCGGGAGGGAGGGAGGAGGGAGGAGGTAAGATTGAGGGAGTACCCAGCCAAAGGAGGAGACAAATTTTGCACTGTGATGCAGGCGCCAGTTAACTGGAGATGGGAAAACCAAGGCTCGGTAAAGGTGACAATGATGGGTTAACAGAGGTGCATCCGGGGCAAAACGGCAGAATGAGTTGAAGAGGGTATCCAATCTGGCTAAGGAGGAGGTGGGAGCAGAGCAATAGACTACATCACAGTAGTCGATGATTGGGAGAATCATCATTTGGACCAGTTCTCGTCTAGCCAGGAGCGGGAGGCAGGCATGATTTCTATGTAGGGCACCAAGTTTAGGGCAAAGTTTTTTCATTAAGGCTTCAAGATGGTCTGAAAAGGTGAGATGCTGATCCAGCCAGATGCCCAGATATCTGAAAGATGTAGGGGTATCAATAGTTGTCCCATCTAGGGTAGTATAAGAGGGCAGGGATGGGAGTTTAGCCAGATGCTGTCTAGTGCTGAAAGTCATGGACACTGTCTTTTTAGCATTTAGAAGTAGTTGACAAGACTGAAACCAGGTCTGGACATTATTAAAATCCAGCTGGAGCCGGGAGGCAACAACTGAGGGGGATGACCCCATAGAATAAAGGACCGTATTGTCAGCATACATGTGTATGGAAGACAAGGTGCAGGTGGATGGCAGATCATTTAGAAAAATGGCAAAAAGGATAGGACCCAGTATGGACCCCTGTGGGACCCCGTACAGATGGGGAGTGGAGGAATTTGGTATGAGAGATTTTTACTGATTGGGTGAGACCAGTTAAGTATGCACTAAACCATTTTAGTGCGTGGTCAGCCAGACCAGCAGATGACAGGGAGTGGAGTAGGGCGTGGGAAACCATGTCAAGCGCTTGGCAAGATCAATAAAGATGGCAGATGTAATATGACCTAAATCCATGCTGGACAGGATGAATCCATGACCCAAAGCAGCAGGTCATAGTAGACTGGTGTTGTGGAAACCCGATTGGTATTGGGTGAAAGTTTGTCGGAGAGGTACGAAGACAGTTGGGCTAGGCGTAGGTGTTCTTGAAGTTTGGCTAGTGTTGGGAGGAGTGAGATGGGGCAGTAATTCCCAATGGAGGAGGTATCGCCGCACTTTGGAAGTGGGAGGACGATTGCAACTTTCCATTTTGGGGGGATTTTAGCCATATGAAAAGAGAGGTTGAGAAGGGTGGTTAGAGAGTTAGAGGGGGAGCAATGGCTGTGGCAGACAGGTAAAGCAGCTTAGGATCGAGACAATCAGGGTAGCTTCCTTTACTCTGATTTAAGGCCTCTAGGGCAGTCAGTATATCTTGTAGCAGGATACTGGAGAAAGAGAAGGAGTATGGTTGAGTGGGTGGGCTGCTGGTAGAGTCAGGTAACAGCTGGCTATTGCTTGGGGTGGAGTCTAATAGGGCAGTTGTGCAGGAGGTGAAATACAAGTTGAATGCTGTAGCTACATTAGGGTGGTCAGAGATAATAGTATTATTTATTTTGAGGACTGGGAGGGAGGAGGAGCCTGGGGAGAGAAAAGAGAATGAATTACTTTCCAAAATTTGGAGGGGTTATTAATGTTGGAGTTAAAAGTAGAGCTGAAGTACTCAGCCTTAGCCAAATGAGTGGCTTTCATACATTTATTTCTCAGGGCCCTGTAAGCTTCATAGTCTTTGGGAAGCTTTGTACCTTTGTGGAGCTTTCAGGCTAAGTCATGGGCTTTTTGGCAGGCTATGAGCTCAGGAGAGATCCAGGGGAGGTGGTTCCCAAGGACTCGAACACGTCGTATGGGGCATGGTGATTCCAGACTTTGAGAAATTTCTCACTGAAGTAGTCTGCTGCCTTGTCTAGGGTGCTAGCTTCAGATATGGGAGCCCAATTAGTGTGTGCCAAGTCATGCAGGAGGGGGGCAATATTCAGGGATTTGTACCACCGGATTTGTAATGTTTTATGGGGTGCTTTGATTTTATGTACTCTGCGTACCAAGAATGTCATGCAGTAGTCACTGAGGGCGTGCGCTAGAGTTCTAGATTTAATGATCCTGTGAGGATGGAAGTGAGGGCCCAGTCAATTAGGGAGTGGTTACCCGACTTGAAGTTATGCCGAGTTGGGTCATGGTTGAGTTGAGTAAGGTTGAAAGCGTGAATTACGTTAAGCACTTTATTGGGTGGGGATGACAGCCAGTTTAAGTTAAAATCTCCCATGATATATAATTCACCGGCTGAAGATTGGGAAGCTAGAATGGTTAGGAGGTCAGAAGTTGTTTTAGGCTGTATACCAGGGTGGCAGTAGACACCTGCTACAGATATAGGTTTGGAGAAGGGGAGAGAGAGATTTGCAGAAGCAGGGCCTCGTAAGCTTTTGGTTCTGAGCTGGAGAAGACAGAGGTGAACTGGATGGAAGACTAGATATAAATTGCTACTCCACCACCTCTACTTCAACGGTCCTGTCGCAATATTGTAAAGCCAGGGATTGTGAGAGAGGAGTCACAAAGCTTGTTATTTAGCCAAGATTTTGATAGTATAATTATGTCTGGGGTGTAAGTGACCACGAGGGCCTATAGCAAGTCTATTTTGGGGAGGAGACTGCATATATTTGTGTGTAATATTTTTAGACCATGGGGGAGAGCTGGTTGCTGTGGGTATGAGCTAGCGACTGGGGGGGATTGAGGAGCCCTAGTTAATTGGACTGGGCCTGGGTTAGGGTTTATATCACCAGCAGATAAGAACAGGAGAGCAATAATGATATAGTGAAGCTTAGTGCTCTTTACACCAAGAGTAGGTGATTGGCAGTCATGAGTGACTGCTCCTGCTAGTGACTGGGGGGTCAGGAGCTAAGGCTGAGTGGCAGGGTGCAATACATAGGCATCTGAGTGAGGAGGTGCAGGGACGGAAGGAGAGTGAGACCAGGAGTGAGTGATGGGAGTAGGGAGAAGCATGGTCTTGCACGAGTGGTGGAGGGCATAGAGTCACCATGCTGTAGGTGGGGGGTGGAGAAGCAGAAGGAGTGTGAGGTGAGGGCGATTCTGGAGAGGCCAAGAGAAGAAGGAGAAGCTAAGGTGTTGGGTTTCATATTTCCAGAATGAGAAAAGTACGAAGTCTTGAGTATAGGTGTGGAGAATGGTAAATAAGGATGGATTTAATAGAGCTGTACCGGAGCACACTAAGAACTGTAGAAAGCCAGGAGCTCTGGTATGGAAAATGCCTATACAGTCTGGTAGCTGTCCATATAAGTGCAGAAGCTGTTTAGGTATCTCAAGAGTTTAGTGAAAGCACCGAGAGGCACAGTGTTCAACTCTGTGGAGAGAGCGGTGAGGAATTCAGAGGAGTATATGTTAGAAAAAAAGGGGGGAGAGAGAGAGAAGACTATCTTTAAACATTAATATTCAGAACTCCAAGGGCTGAGGGGCAGTCTACCAGAGGAAAAGAGGAAGAGCAATATCCCATTTCTTAGAGAGAGGGGGTGGGGTTGGAGGGCGGTCAAAAACTATACAGCAATATAGCAGCTGTAAGAGGTAGCTCCGTGCTGACAACTGTAAAATTGGCGCAATAGTATCAGGTCTTGAATCTCAAAAATCATTTCAAGAAAACATTGATCTACTTCAAGACTGGGCTAAAAACAACCATATGAAATTTAATGCAAGTAAATGCAAGATTATGCACTTGGGCCATAACAATCCAGTTTTCCTATACATTAAATGATCAGCAACTTCAAATTACAACAAATGAAAAAGACTTAGGAATCACCATTACCAACAATTTATCCTTTGAGATTCATATAAGACAAAAAGTGAAACAAGCACATAAAATCTTGGGATGTATATTAGGAAACATTAAGAGCAGGTACCTGAGATAATTCTTCCCCTGTATACAAGATTGGTATGTCCACACTCAGAGTATTTCTCCCAGTTCTGTGCACCTCAGACTAAGAGTGTTCAATAATAATTGGAAAAGTTCAGAGAAAAGCAACAAGAAAGATTAAGAACATGCAAAATCTTAGTTATCGAGAAAGGTTACAAAAACTTGGAATGCACAGTATGGAGTACCGAAGAACCAGAAGTGACCTATGTCTGGCATACAGAGCAAATAATGACCCATATCTTAAAGAAACCATAGGTTTAGTTAACAAAAAAAAAAAAAAACATATAAGATCTCAAGAATATCTACTAATAGGGAAAATAATAACAACTAAAAGGGAAAATGGTTTTCCCAAAGAGTGTTAATTGATTGGAATACACTACACCGATACATAATACTAAGTGATAATATTACTGAATTTAAAAATAACCTAGATAATTATATGAGGAATAAGAAATATGATTTTCACCCGTAAGAAATAACAGGGTGGCAAGTTGTCATGGTTGAAAACCTACTGAACTTGTATTAAAACTATGAAACTATGAAACTCTACAGGCATGCTAGGCAGCCAGGAGAGAGCAATGAGTTATGTGACTGTACTATGCCACCTCACAGAGCATGCTGGGGATAATCTGGTATGTGCTGTTGCAGAGGACAGGATACAGCTCCATTTGTTTGCAGAGTAGCAGAACACGAATTTTCAAAGAGCATTTGACATAGCAGCTAGTATGGAGACAGGTGCTAAAAATGCTGAGGATCTGAGGAGTGAAGGCCAGTTGCCATCACTTCTATGCATGCTCTGCAAAGTCAGAAGAGAGCAGGCCAGGAAAGTTAAAATAGTGGATAACTGTTTCATGGGTGGTGGAATGCATGCCCACAACTCTTGCTGGTTTATGCTTAAGATCGTCACTCTTGTAAAAAAATAAAAAAAATAAGTGACATATCTGGTGGATGTGCCAGGCAAGAAGGGGAAGAAACCATATAAAAGTGAGAGATCCTGCAAAACCCTGCTCCGTGACCACCTCTTCTCCTCCTGCTCCTGCAAGTGCTCCAAGCCCTCCTCAATGAACTTCTGTCCAGCTACAATGTATCACTATTGACTGTGCCATACTAAAATGTGTGCTTGCTCTCTACAAATAATGAGATCTTATCCTCTGCAGTAACTGTCTGTGCAATGTTCATTTATGTACATAATGTTTTCCTCCTCTCTGCTTGTATTAACTGTAACTTCAATCAACTATGTATTGTTACTATGCATTATATGTAAATCTATGTTCCTTTGATGTGGAGCCTTTGAAAATGAGCCTCTGACTCAAAGTTGTAAGTCGATTTCAGTCAATAAATAAATAAAATAAAATAAAATAATAAATAAAGGTCAGCATGTCCCTAATGCCAATGGTGGGTGTCTTGATGGCAAGCATGAATAATGTGAGAATATAGGTCTTTCCTGCCTGGTACCTTAATGCAGAGAAAATGGAACAGAGACTATGTTGTTAGTTAGTATCTTAGCAACAGGAAGGGAGTACAACGTCTGGCCCCGGGTTCTAAATGGAGGTCCACATTCCATTTTGGTCAAGCTATGCATTAGACATCTCTGCTCTACTGAATCAAAAGCTCTTTTGAAATCAGTGGCAATTGCCACTGTAGGAGTGGGTATGGAGCTCACAGCATAAAAGATATTCAGCAAGGAATGAAGGTGGTTGGAACTTAGACAGCCCTTAACAAAGCTAATGTGGGAGGGGTGGATCAGATCTGGCAAGATGTTTTTCATTCTGGTAGCTAAAGGCTTTGTCAGGATTTATCATTTGCACTGATGATCAAGATGGGTCTATAGCAGACTGGAAGCAATGGATCCTTACCTTTCTCAGCAGGACTATAATCTCCACCTCAGAGTCGGTGGAAGATAAACAAGTAAGTGAGCTTCAAGGTATTCTCAGCACAGGACTGTTCTGAGCTGGGGAGATAGGTGCTTATACAGATTCACCAGGAATCTGTCAGACCCAGGGGCTGTTTGTAGATTAAGGAAAGGATCACTTGTTGGACCTCAGTTTCCTTAACAGGGCATTTAACATTTGCTTCGACATGCCCAGAGACTAGGTTTAGGAAGACCAGAAAGAAAGGTCTCAAGGTGGTCAGAATCAATAGGGCTGTTTGTGGGTGCAAGTTCTCATCAAATGTTTTCAAAGTGGTGATAATACCTTCTGCACAGTTAGACATCTGTCCCACAGATGTTCAGAGAAACAATATGGTGTTCCACCTGTTGCTTTCAGAGACTGTAGGACAGAAGTCTGGTCAGTTTCTCTCCACCCTCCCAGAATTTGTGCTTTAAGTGGAGAAGAGCTACAGTAGCTCTGCTGAACGGGATAACAGTCAGTTAAACTGGATCCATACTCCAGCTGTATCTACCATAAGGGAATTATGGAGCTGGAGGTGGGAGCAGTTTTGAAGACAGTTCCTAGTTCCTTCAGCTGTGTTTCAAACTCAGCAACTTCTGATATATTTATTTATTCATTTGGTAACCCGGTTGGTGCACTGATCTGAAGACCTTCTTCAGGCATGGCCTGGGACAGAAACTGGCACAAACAGCATGAAATACAGTAAGAGAACAGCATGGATCATACAGGGAACACACCAGTGTAGGGCAATCTTACAGAGAAAATATAAGGTAAACAGTACCAGGTACATCAGAAATTGAGCATACCAAGGTACAGTATATAACATTTAGGTAAATGGGGTAAGGTTGCTCCATAATTCAACAATAGGAATAACAATAGTATTCAGGGCAGGAGAGGAGAGTGGTGCACTGGAAGGGGGAGGGGTGGGCAGCAAGGGAGGTGTAGCCATGCTAGCCACCTGTGGGCAGATGCAGATTGTGAAGGACAGATAGTGCTTTCTTAATAGGGGACTTTGATTTAGCACTGGAAGGGCGGAGGGCAAGGGTGGACAGCAAGGGAGGTGTAGCCATACTAGCCACCTGTGGGCAGATACAGGTTGTGGAGGACAGATAATGATTTTTTAATAGGTGATTTTGATTTAGAGGGTGGGAACATAGGGTGGAGGGAGGTCATTCCATAGTGATGGTCTGGCTGCAGAGTGAGCTCTTAGGCCCATTCTCATAGTTATGTTGGAGCATTCTAGTTGAAGAGAAAGACTGGCGTAGATTACAGCAGTAGGTTCTGGGCCAGATAAGAAGGGATAGTGGAGTAGAAGGGATTATGCAAGGTATCCACAATGGTCAGGCCAACAGGTAGAAGCATTGTGCTTGTGGAGGGAGCCAGTTAAGGGACTGGTAAAGAGAACAGTGGTGAGTGAGGAGAGGAGCATGGAGGGCAAGGCAGCATATTCACTTGTAGGTAGCATCCAGGTGGGTTAAGATGGTAAGGGAGTTGAGGGAGTACACTGGGTAGCCATAGTCAAGAAGGGGGAAGAGGTTGTAATGGGCAATAGCAAGGTGAGCTTCCAGCGAGAAGTGGTAGATCATGCGATAGCAAAGCTCTAGCATCTGGTTGATGCACCTGATCAATGAGGCAATGTGGTTAGTGTAGTTTAGGGATGGGTCCAGTATTACCCACAGATACTTGAAGGCAGGAACAGTGTCAAGGGAAGATCCATCTGGGGATTTAACAGTGAGAAGGCAGCCATTGTGGGCAAGGGTGGAGAGTTTCAGTTTGGAACTGAAAAGCATGACCTTTGTTTGGCAGCATTGACCAACAGTTTGCTTGTGGAGAACCAACAATGTGCCTTGCAGAAATCATTGGTTAGTGTGGCAGTATCACAGCAAAGCCCATGTGTCCCTTAGGTTGGCTTTGTAGGCCTCCCACAGGGTTACAGAAGATATTTCATCAGTGTCATTGTCCTAAAACATTCTGTGATTTTCTTTCACACCCAGGATAGGAAAGTCTTGTCTCACAGCAAGGTATTTCTGGGCACCAGACCATTAGCAAAGATACCAGGTGATATCAGCATGATCTGAAATGACAATCAGTTTGATGGACAACCATATGGTAGCATGACAGATCTGGGGGAGCCCAGTCAGAGATCAAGCCTGAAAGCAGATTCATGAACTATTGAAATATAAGAATAGTAGCTATCAAAGGGGTATAGGGTATGCCAGATCTCTGAAAGGAACCAGTAAGACATCATGGAGTGAACCACCTGTGATGCCCTTTGATTGGCTTCTGCCACCGAGGAGTAGGAATGAGCCACTGGAGGGTCCAGCATTAGAGTAATGTCCCCTCCTAGTAAATGGTGGACTCCTCCCTCAGTAAGGTCAATGACCAACTGGGCTACAGAGCATCAAAATGCAGGTTCATCTGTGTTCAGATCATAGCTAGATCGGAGCACCAGGGGGTCATCCAGAGCAGACATGGGTAGAAGCAGCCACCCACCTTTGTTGTCCAAAAGTTTCCTTAATAACTGCTATTTCAAGGATTTGTGCAGTAGTATGGATACCCCTCTCTTGGCAGTGGTGGCACCACTATGCACTTTTATTCCCACCCATTCTCTACATAGTTTTTTTTTTGTCTTCCACCTCCACCAACTTGATTTTTTGCAGGAAGGGCACTTGAGCTTTTAACTTTTTAAGTATGAGATAACTGTCTTGCATTTTATAGGACAGTTTAATCCCCAGACATTCCAGGTTATTCACTGAATGCCAATCATATGGTGAGGCTGGTGTTAGGACAAATGGAGGAAGAACTGAACAGATACACTGAACACAGGTCTGGGGGTAATACACTTGCCTTTTAAATGACTTGTCCAGGGTATAGATCATGTACTTCAGCAGCCAACAGTGGAAATACCAGATAGCAGAGCATACTGTCACAATAACATTCAACAGAAATATATAAACCATAAACTGGTGCTTAAACAATAAATGCATAAGCAGAACTGGTAGCTCAATGGTGCCAAAAAGGGGATTGAATGCCTAAGCACCCAACAACATCTCAATAAATATAGATTGGATGTATAGGAGCATGAATGGGCCAGGCTGCTTAGTGGGATTGGCCATTTGGACTGGGGGTCCCATAGTCTACACGGTAAGTAAGATTACCAAAGGCATGAGTGACCACCAGCCTGAGGTATGTCCAGCAACAACTGAGAAGGTTGGTCAAGATTATAGAACCAGGGATTATCCTGTGCAGTGTCCAGGCCCAAAACAGTGATATAAAACAAAAGGTGGGCCAGATACATAAAAGCTATAAATGGATGGCCAAGACACCTTTCCAAAAACTTAGTTTTAACAGATTCTAAAAACTACAATATGCATCAATACGATTGTCAGTCTTCAACCGAGGGATGGGAAGAGGGCAGGGGTGTGGAGGGCAAGTAGTCCTGTAGGGCTGTATGACTGATCTCAGTGGATGAGCCTGCTTTAGTTAGGGAGGGTCATCCCATATATGAGTTAGCCTGCAATCCTAGGAATGAATTCTGTGTGTGCGTGTGAGGGTGTGTGTGTGCTGTAAACAAAACCCCTCAAATATATTGTGTGGAACATTGCCATGGGCATTAGAAGAGATTCTTGGGATGGGTTACTGCATTCCTGATATCGTAAGGGATTAGGCATTCTCTTTAACAAGCCATCCAGTTTCCCTCTGCCTCCCTTCCAGAACATGTTGGTATAGGAGTAGCTCTTCTCCAAGCAGATGGGGGAGAGACTATATCATGGTGCATGTCCAGTGGAGGAGGAAAAAGTGAGAAGGTTGGGTACTCTGAAATGCCGATACCTGGGTCTCCAGTAGGAATCTGAACTCCCATGGTGAGGGCCTGAGCATCTCCACCCCACCACCACCACCCCTTTTTGTTGTACCAGCCTTCCTTGTGTACAAGCAAAACTGGTGAGGCTACATGTTCTGTTGTCTGGCAGGTGAGGATCAGAGGCTACGGAAAAAGGGAAGGAAAGGGGTGCCTTAGAAAATAGCAAGCTTTTCAAACCTCTTACAACTGCAAGAGGTTTGTCCATCCATATACTGACTCACTGAAATATTTGGATTATGAGAGATACAATAACATGAACGAGAGATACAGTAATAGTGTACAATCACATAACATGAACTGTGTCCTTTCTGCCTGTTTGGGTACTACTGTGTAATCACACTTTCAAACTCATTTAGTAGGATGAACAAATGGAAGTAATGGAGTAATGCATGTATCCCTGGTGGCACATGTGAGTCTAGACTGGAAGTCTAGAGGTACAGAACATGCAAAATTCCCCCAGGGCTCAGTACTGGGACCGGTCTGCTTTGATGTCTTTGTGAATAACATTGTGGAATAACTACAGTGGAAGGTATGCATTCTTGCAGATGACAGGGGGGAGGAAAGAATGTATAGGGACCTTGGGAAACTCAAGAAGTGGCCAAGGGCATGGCAGCTGTGTTCAATGTTAAAAAGTGCAAAATCATGGCCTTAGGGCATAGAACACTAGGAGCTGTGTATACAATGGTGGTGGGGGGGAGGGGCTGACATTCACTACATGGGAAAGAGACCCTGGAGTTATCATATCTGATGAACTAAAAGTGGCAGGGCAGTGTGACAAAGCAGTGTGTAGGGCCAGTGAAATGCTGGATGCATGAGAGGTATCACAAGCAGGAGGAGAGAGGTGGTGTTACCATGATATCACTTACTGGTGAGACCATACCCTGAAGTACTGTGTCCAATTCTTGAAACCACACCTCAGAAAGGACATAGACAGGATAGAGGCAGTACAGAGAAGGACAACTAAAATGGTGCAAAGATTGCATCAAAAGCCTTACGAAGACTGAGGGATCTCAACATGTACACTCTAGATGAGAGGAAAGTGAAAGGGAACGTGACAGAAACCTACAAGTACCTCATGGGGGTGAACAAGGTACAAGAGGGGAGTCTCTTTCACATGAGAAAAAAGCACTGGGACCCGAGAGCATGTGATGAAACTGGAAGGGCAGAAGTTTAAGATGGATGTGAGGAAGTACTACTTCACTGAAAGAGTGGTGGATGCCTGGAGCAGACTGCCAGCAAAAGTGGTGGGTGTGAAAACAGTAAGGTGACTCAAGCATGCATGGGATAGACATAGGAAATCTTAGTAAATAGGCAGGGAGGAGGGAGGATGCCAGTGATCAGTTAGGGTCTATGGAGACTCACAAGTCAGGGACCATCTGGGCACAATGAGTTGACCAAGCAGTTCTTTTCTAGTAACAAATTCTGTGTTTCTAAATGGAATTGGGAGTGAAGGAGGCATGATGTTGAGCTGACTGGTGTTAAGTTTGCTGCAGGTGAGTGTGGCTGGGGAGGGTCAGGACTGAAGCCTAGGGTATGGTACATCTGGGTCAAGTTTTATCCAATGGCTCTTCTGCCATGTACCAGTTTTTGCAGACCCTGAGCCAGCCCTTGCCAGGACTTCAGGGGACAGTTGCCCCGTCAAGATTAAGTCTTGCGAGACTGTAGGTGCTAGGTTTCTATTATCTCATGTAAAGCACCATGCTTCAGTGGATAGTCCTGTGGAGGTGGAGAACTGACTAGCAGCTAGACAGAGCAGCCATTTATGAACTGAAGCTTTGAGCTGTGTCTCTCACCTAGAGCCCAGAATTCTAATTGTGTCCGAGTTCTCATTTGCTCCCTAAGAGAGAAGTGCTGGATATGTTCAGCAAGGACCCCTGTTTCCTGTGGTTGGCTCAACAGTTGAAACAAAGGTCACCAGAAATCATACCCCTTATCTCTGACAACCTTTGACACAAGGAGGTGTGCCGATTCCTGTGTAAACTGTTGCTGCTAATTGTCACAGACACTTGTTTGCAAAACTTTGCCTAGGTGCAATGAACTGGAAGGCCCATGTTCAAAACAAAAAGTTATAAGTTTGTTTTATAAAATTATATTAGCAATACAAGCAGTAAAGCAACACAACATTAACAAAAAACTGTTGCTACAAGTATGCAGTGTAGAGCTATCAAACACAAGAATGTATGCGTTTTTGCATAAGACGAACTGACTGAAGTAGGAATGGCATGTTTTCTTTTTGTACTGTACGATTACTATTTTGCAAGAAAAGTTACATATTCAGATTTGGTTATTTAAAAGTCTGTAATGCTATCAATGTAGATTTCCACAATCAAGAGGGTTGATGATTAACCTCTAAAATATTTAGACTGTATGAGGGCATGCAGACATGAGAGAGGAGTACAGAAAGAGATGAAACAGTCAGCTGTGTCCTTGTTCCCTGTCTTACTTGTTGTGTCTCTCAGCTGGGACTTCTCTTCCACCACCGTAAGCAAAGAACAAACAGTATTTGTTACATATATATAAAAAAAATAATAAAAAACATAAAACCATTTTGCTATTTTTTCTCAACAGAAAATGCCCAGATAACTAACTTAGCCAAAAACAAGAAACCTACTGCACAGCCCCCCCCACCCCCGAAAATTAGCAAATCATTAAATCATTAAAATATACTTTCTGCCAGAAATGGCCACTCACTTATTTCATCCCAAAGGGAAGTGGGGGTCTCCCAGCCCTTCACATCAGAGCTTTTGTGTGAAAATAAACTCAGCCACCCGTCCACAAGGTCAGCTGAGGCCCTATTCTTCATGCAGCTGCCACAGTTTGCTCCCCTTAAAATATGATACACTGCCTTATTGGCTCATTTCAAATAAGGTGCAGTCCCCTGCCAATGTACTTGTGATTGGTGGGTAGCCAGCTAATGGCGACAGCCATGTATTTCCCAAACATGAAGAAATCCGGAATTAACTGCTCAACCCATGCACTTTCACAAACTTCAAATTACTCTTTTTATTGGGGTTCTACCAGTTATGGCATACATAAGTTAAAACAAGAGACCCTGGCAGTTGCATTCAGAATAAGGCCTCAGCCTAGAGAAGGTCATTTCTTTCACACCAGAGCTCTGATGTGAAGGGGTGGAGACCACCACTCCCATTTGGAATGAAATAAATGGTGGTCATTTCAGGCAGAAAGGACATTGTAATAATTTAAAGATTTATAATGTATGGTAAGTGCCTATAACCACCATAACCAGCAGACACACAGCTTTGTTATGTGCTATTTAGAATTGTAAAAGTTGTTAACCACACTTCAGAACTTCCAAACAGTGGCAAAACAAAAAAGAATGCACCAGAGTTCCATAATTCTCACACATAGAATGCAAAGAGTGTTTTTTTGACCATGCACTATAAAAGATGATGGCTGGGGATTGGATGACAACCACGTTGTTATCACCTCTCGTGGTTGCTAGGGCTACAGTAAACCTCTCGAACTGCGCTCTAGAGGTTTACCATGTTGCTCTAGCAACCACTCGAGGTGATTACAGCGTGGTTGTCACCCGATCCCCAGCCATTATCCTCTATGACAATCTTGGAGATTGGTTGGGGAAGGGTGTGCACTGGGTGTCTTGTTTTAAATTATGTATGCCAGAGCTGTTCTCTGTAGTACTTCATCTCTCCCACCAGCAGAGATGTTTGATCTCTCTCCTGCCCATCTGGCAACACAGGAAGTGCTAGTTCTTAACCTACAGTAATTCATTCCCTGCGGCACTTCATCGCTCTCCCCTGCCAACACTGATGCTTGAGTTCTCCCCACCCACCCACCCATAGACAGTGGCAGTTCTTAATCTGAGGCACACTTCACAGCACTTAATCTATCCCCATCCCAACACTGGCACTTGATCTCTCCCCACCCACCAACATAGACAAGGCTAGTTCTTAATCTGAGCCACACTTCACAGCATTTGATTTATCCCCATCCAAACATTGGTACTTGATCCCTCTCCACCCATCAACACAGACAGGGCCAGTTCTTAATCTAAACTGCTCTCTGCAGCACTTCACCTCATTCTCTCTACTGCCAACACTGATGCTTGATCTCTCTCCCCCCACTTGTCCACCTGACAACACGGGCAGTGCCACTTCTTAATCAGAGCTGCTTTCTGCTGTGTGTGCATACAGTGTGTCACTGTGTGTGCATATTAATGTATTATAGGTACAAATCCATAAACATCAGGATCTGTTAGTGTGCACATATGGTTCTGGGACAGGTTAGGGATCTATGTGTGTTTGGGTGTGCAATTACAATTCAGGTGTTTTGTATGTAACTACTGGGGTCTCTCAGGGTCTCTGTTTACTGGTCTGGGTCTCTGTATGTGCACATTGGGGGTATCTGAGTGTGTGCTCATTAGTGTATGTAATATCAGGATCACTGTATGTGCTCATCATGGTCACTGGGTGTGTTCTTTGGGGATCCATCAGGGGGTGTGTGTGTGTGTGCGTGTGTGTGTGTGTGCCAGCAGGGTATGTATGTCCATTCGGGAGCTTTGTTTGTGTGCCCATCATGTCTTTACAGGGTCTTTCTGTGTGCTATTTGGGATCTGTGTGTGCACGCCCATTTGGGAAACACAGAAACATAGACAATGTCAACAGAAAAAGACCACTGGTTTATTCAGTCTGCCATGTTATACCCTACCCTACCCTGAGACCAGTTTTTTTTTTAAATCCAACATAGTGTGTGTGTGTGTGTGTGTGTGTGTGTGTGTGTGTGCACACATGCATGCACTATGTGTGTGTTTAGTGGTGTGAGCATGCTTATCTCTGTGATTTGTATTCTTTTCTTTATCATTACTGATCATAGCCCAGCTAAGGTGCAATATCTTGTTTTCAGTGGGTTCCTGCTATACCCCATTTTTCAGCTGGTTTATACTGAAGCACTGAGAGATTAGGTGATTTGCACAGGGTCACAGTGAGTATGTGGATGCAGTGGAAATGAACTTGGGTCTATTATTTCAGAAGCAAGTGTTCCAGCTACAAGACTATACTGCTCTATTTGTGTTTGTTTACATGTGTGTGCTATGGGTGTTTGTATGTGCTTATTTGGTCTACTGGTTAGTTAGACAACAGAGCTGTGAACACTGACTCAGGTTTGAATCCCAAGTGTTAGCATTTACTCACTTTGTGACCCATGGAGTAGAGTAGGAGGAAGCAGGTACTTTATCTTAGTGGTTACAGTGCAGATCTATGATCCCAGAGACCCAGTTTTAAATCTTTCAACTGCCTCTTACTCAATTTGTGTGATTGGGACAGGGGGGAGAATAGAAGTGCAGTAGCTTGGTGTTATGGTTAAATACAGAACCTTGATCCCTGAAACCTAGGTTTGAATCCATCAAGCTCTATCTACTGTGTGTGACCAGGGGCAGGTTAAGGACAAGAATGTAGATATTGGCAGGCAATTAGTTTGGCCAAAGGGACTGGAAAACAGAGCTGTGTACCTAGAGGCCAAGGTTTGAATCCCACATGTGCCACAAACTTGTTGCTTAGCATAGGGAGGGAGCATGGTAGAAGGGATATGGAGAGCCTACTGGTTAGGGTGGTGAAAAAAGCATGGAGGCTTGGGTGGGGAATCCCAACTCTCAATTACCTCACTGTGTGACCAGGGGTGAGGCGAATGGGGAACACAGAAGAAGAATATAAGCAATTGAGTAATGATGGGAACAGAGCTGTTAACTTGGAAAGCCAGATTTAAAGGAGTACAACACCCTCACATATTATAAATGTTACTTGTTTCCTTGTCATTGGATAACTCTTTTTGTGTAGCTGTTGGGGATATATGTATTTGCTTTAGTTTATTTTCACTGTTTATACCAGCCCTTGTAACTAGCCTGGGGGTCTCCATTTTCTGATTGTCAAAACCTCATTGTTCCCAAGAGCTACATTTGCATATGAGAACATGATGCTACAGCACCTATTTACACCAAACACCTCTATGTTGATGGTACACATAATCTGAAAAACTCTCTGGAAACACATAATGATTGCAGTTTCAAGGGAAAAAACCTGCATTATATCTAAGACAGTTTGCAAAGCTAATTGAAGTTAAATATATTATTTCACACCTTGCTGCTCTTGTTTCGTTGAATTCTAAGTAAGTAGACAGGCATACTGTGCAGTCTAAAGGGTGCTGACTCATCATGTTCTCATATGCTAATGCAGCTGTCAGACACAATGGAATTTCAACAACCAGAAAATGGTGGCCCCCCCAGGATAGTTACAGGGACTGGTATGAACAGTGAAAATAAACTAAGGCAAACACATATATATCCCCCCAACAGCTACATGAAAATAGTTGTCTGTTGACAAGGAAACAAATAACTTTTACAAGATATGAGGGCGTAGTACTCCTTTAAATTCTGAAAGCTGCAATATATTTGCTGCGTAACATGGGTGGATAGAGAGTAGACAGATGTGGGTAGGTAACTTCACATAGTGGGTGCTGAACTAAAAGCACAGAGACTCAGGTAGAAATTCTGCACATACAAAATTACCTTACTTGGGACCCAGGCGTGAGAAGAATGGAGAACACAGTACTACAGAGGAAAGTAAGCAATTAAACATAATGATGATCACAGAGCCGTTGACCTCCAGAGATAGCTTTGAATCCTAAAACTGATGGTTACTTGCTGCTTAACCTTGAGGGGATGCAGAGCAGACAGAGGTAGGCAGGTATTTTCTCCTAGTGGTCTAATGTCTGTGTTGGTTGGATGTGGGTGCTGGGAAAAAGATTTGGGATGGGCCTACCAACTTGACTGGGGTGTGGACTGCAGGAATGTCACAGGACAAGGCAGTGCAATCTGGTTGCTAATCTGTTGGCAGGCACAGGTAGTGAGGGGAATGCAGGTGGTACAGTGCTGGCATCTGGTTCAGTGCTGGCAGGTAATTCACAGGTAGGTGCACTATGAGAGGTAGAATGCAATCAGGTACCATATATAATGTAAGCAGTTACTGTGTGGATAACACAGCTCGTGAGTAAATTGCAGGTAGGGGCAATGCTGGAGATACATAATTAATCACTTATGTGATTTCAGGCAATCTTTGCACAGAGTCACTATACCTCTTACCCTATGTGCAGTGATCTCTTATGCAGGAACTTCAGAGCTGAGGGAGAAGAAGTGCTTTATTCAACATCTGAAATAAAAAACATGTCTTGGAAGTTATATCTCATTCTTGCAAACTTGAGTGGTGTATAATATGCTTAAAATGGGTTTAAAATGCCCTGCTTCCTTATAGATTAAACAAGTTGAGACCTGTGAGTGGGCAGGTTGAAGTGAAGACACAGAAGGCAAGAAAAGTTATTTTACAATGTCTTGTACTGCAGTGCACTTTATTAAATAAGGACCTACACACATTGGAAAATGAAATACTCTGTTCAAACGGTGCAAATCTGGAACCTTTGAATGAACTCTATCAGTTGACTAGTCAGGATGATCTTGGGTTACAGAAATATGAAACCTTGGCGTAAAGGGCTGTCAGCTCCAACTCAGCCTATAAACTTAAAGGGACACATCCAGTACCTGTGGATGGTCCCTACCTGTGCCTGCACATCTGCAATCCATACTTCAGGTACACTAATCATCCCTCCAGCTGCGTGACCCAGCTCTGGTCCAAACACTCCCAGCCTTGGTTAGCACCACCACCATGGTCAGTCTTTATGAGACTGCTCCAGCACTGTCTACTCCCTGCTTACATCAGCCAGTTTTCACTTTTTTCAGAATACTAGTCCCTCCACAGTCCAGCTCTTGTCTGCCAGACTGTGCTCAGCCAGTCCCTTTTATTGTACTGGAGATCATATGACCTGTCAATCATACCTTAAATTTATTTCAATGTTTACAACAATTTTATATACAGTATGTGTGGTTGTTTCACACAAAAAAGTAAACAAACCATGAAAAACATTTTAAAACAGATCAGCTTTTATACAATCACAAAATAAGAAAAAAAGAAAGCAAAGAAAGGAACTCCCAGGCAGGACGTCCCACCTTTCTTGTTCTCAGGCTCCCTCATACCAGGCTCTATAAAGCTCATATTCCTGCTGGACAGAGCCCATAGGACTCCATGAAATGGAGGTAAGCAAACCAAAAGCACATGTAGCCTGGCATTTCTTAAACAGATAATTTGTCAATCTAAACACCTAGCAATGTGTGCAGTTTGTGATCTAAGAAACATGTCATTTAATAGCAGAAAAATACATTAGAGACCTGTATATGGTAAAACCAGCTCATGTCTTGTTGCTTACTTATTAAGGCCTCTGCTGGGTTCTGTTATGGTATAAGAGACTACTCTCTGAGTTTTGGGCAGCCCAAACCTCTCACCTTTCTTTGTGATACACTAGCCCAAAGCTCATCCTCGGAGTCTCTTATACCATAAGAGACACTGAACAGAGGCCCTACCAACTTATAGTATGGGCAGATATATCCCAGGAGGTGGCAGTTTAGATAGTACAGTACTGGCAGATACAAAAGGAATTAGACAGTCTGAGTTGGTAGTACACTGCAAGCAGAAATGTCACAGGTGGTAGTCACTGGTCAGCAGCTCTAATACATACAATTACATTTACAGACCAAGGGAGCACATTCAGCCAATGGTGGCATTCTCTTCCATTATGTGTGAGACACTCTTGTTCTGTATAAAGCACCTTATGTGAAGGTGCCCTGGAAACAGGCCCATTTCAGGAACACTTTTGAAATGTTTAATGTAGTATGTAGAGCTGTGTGGAATGGGAAAATTTTGAATTCATGAAATTTCAATGAACTTTCACAAAATCCAGTGAAATTTTGTGGAATTTCAACAGAATTTTGTAGAATTTTTAAAATGTTGTAGTGTAGTCATAGCTCGGCTGTCATTTAAGCTAGAGCTCTGACATTTGGCATGTGTACTCCCTGTGTGGAGGGCCAATAACTTTCCAAATATCATGACAATCAGATGAACAGTTTCAAAAGTATAGGTGCTCAAATTCTATCATTTTATTTTTTTGTGCGAAATTTCATGAAAATATTTGTCTGCATATACAGTACATCAGCCATCTATTGTGTCAGAGATCTTACATTTGGCATGATTCCTTGATGATAGGGTTCTAATGTTGTGCCAGATTTCATGACAATGTGATGCATTGTCTCAAAATTATATGTGCTCACAATCTGTTATTTTATTTTTTGTGGGAAATTTCATGGAAACATTTCATCTGCATATAACTCAGGCACCTTTGGAGCTAGACATGTGTAAATTAGCATGAATAACCTTTGTATAATGTTTATAGAATGTTCTAAATATGGAGATAATTGGATTAAAGATATGTAAGTTACAGGGTTTGAATCTTTACTATGTAGATATTTGCAAAATGTTGTGAAAACTTTCAAAAATGTGGATGTTTGTAATTTCTGTGCTCTTGCAGGCATAGACTTAACATTTGACATGCATATCCATAGTTAGTATATCCTAGTGTTTAACACAAATGAATAAATTGGCTTAGCAGTTTTAAATTTGCACTAGAAAAAAATATTGGTAAAATGTTCTCGCATATTTATAGTAGCATACAGACAAACCATCCAGAATTCTTTTTTGTGAAATTTAACATTAACAATGCACATATCACTGCTTCATTTGATAAGCTGGGCTGAGCTTTTTGCAGTCCTGCTGTTCCTCTTTGGGTGACTGTTCACCTCCCTTCTCTTTTGGCATAGCCAGATTGACTCAGTAGAACTACTGATCCCACTGATATCCTCTTTGTTCTTTACAGTGACAAACTCCCTTAAAACATGAGTCACCTACCCATTTTCCTGTTGACCTACCCTGTTGGAATAGCCTGAATTCATCCTTCCTGCTTCCCCAGACATTGTCTTCCCCCACTATGTTTTTTTGAGTACTTCTAAGTACAAGACTTGCATGTACTGTACATCAGGCTCCCTGGATTATAAATTTACTGGATATGATCTTTAAATATCCTGCATTCAGGTTAGAATTGTTGACACTATGTGCGTCCTTGCTCCAACCTGGGGGTCTACCACTGTTGTGCTACCCAGCTGAGTTGTCCATTTCTCGGTGGAACTGTGCATCTAACTCCTGAACCTGGTGGCCTCCTGTACTACCTGCCTCTCATACCCCTATCTTTTAATTAGAATCCTCCAGATAAGGCTGAGTGAAATTAGTAAATTCTAGTTTTATGGAATTGTTCATGAAATTCTACAGTTTTCACAAAGACCCATGAGATTTGACTTCAAGTACAGCTGTTATTTTGTAGAACTGTGCAAATATCTTCTTCTGAATATTCATCTGAATATTCGGCATTCAGGCCCCAGATATTTGTTATTCAGTATTCAGTATTCTGTATTCAGCAGGGAAAGTTGCCTTATTAAAGAATTGGTACAGAATTCCTTAAAATGGCTTCAGGAGGAGGAGGAGGAGGAGGTGGCACTTTGGCTTGTACACTGGTGCCAGAGGCTGTCTCGTGCTGCTGGTGCTTCAGGAGCAGGATACAGAGGTGACAATGCCTACAGTATATGGTCACAAAGCTGTCAAGGGGTACTACAAGAATAACATATGCTACACCCTTAAATAATTATAGCCATTGAAAAAAGGAAGTAATAAAACATAATGATCCCCATAGGATAACACTGGAACTTCAACAGGCCATAACATCATCAATATTTGGAGTTAACTAACAATCTCTATAGGTTCATAAAGGACTCAAGGGTACTACAAGAATAACATAAGTTGCACTCTTAAATAATTGTGGCCATTAAAAAAACAAGTAATTAAACATAATGATTCCCATAGGATAACACTGGAACTTCAATAGATCTTAACTCCATCAATATTTAGAGTTAAGTGACATTCTCTATATCTTCACAAAGGTCTCAAGGGGTACTACAAGAAATGATGGTGCTATAACTGCAGTAGATAGATAGCAGCACCAGCACACTGTTCTAGAAACATAGAATTTGACAGCAGAAAAGGACCGCTTGGCTCACCCAGTCTGCCCATTTCCCTATCTAATGGATAAGCTGCAGATCCTAGTTAACCAGCAGCTTACTTCTTTCTACCCCCACCCCCTAGAATTGCCTTATGGCTGTCCCATGCATGCTTGAATTCAACCACTGTTTATGACTCCACAACCTCCTCTGGAAGGCCGTTCCATGCATCCACAACCCTCTCCGTGAAAAAATACTTCCTTACATCATCTCTGAGCTGCCCCCCATCTTCAAATTGTGCCCCCCTGATCTTGCACACCTCTTTTTTTTGAAAGATGCTACCCTCTTGGACTTTGTTGATTCACTTGAGGTACTTGAACATTTCTATCATGTCCCCCCCTCTCCATCCTTTCCTCTAGGCTATACATATTAAGCTCCTTTAGTCTCTCTTTATATGTCTTCCGGTGCAGACCCTGCACCATTTTAGTTGCCCTCCTCTGGACAGCTTCCATCTTGTTTATGTCCTTGTGGAGATTGGGTCTCCAGAACTGCACACAGCACTCCAGATGGGGTCTCACCAGCTGTCTGTACTTAGGGATAACAACTTCCTGTTTTCTACTGGTGATGCCTCTCCCTATGCATCCCAGTATCCCCCAGTCCTCATTACTGCCCTCTCACATTGCTTGCCCACCTTTAAGTCATCTGATATGACTACCCCCAGATCCCTTTCCATTTTTGTTGTTAGTATCTCACCCTCCATTGTGTACTCTTCCCCTGAGTTTTTGTTTCCCAGGTGCATTACCTTACACTTCCTAGCATTAAATCTAAGCTGCCATACATTTGATCATTCCTCTAACCTTGCCGAGTCCCTTCTCATCGTTTCCACCCCACATTGTGCATCAACTCTGTTGCAGTTCTGACAGCAATTGAGTAATGACTACTTATACAAGCAAAGGACAGACAAGCATACCTTGTTTTTGTCACCACAATGTGTGCTCGCTTCATCATTTCCCTGCTGTCAATGGTGCTGCTTACCCAACTGAATCAGCAGATTGTTGTCAGAACAGTGTGCTGGTAGCTCTTGTTAAGTTTCAAGAAGGGTTCCTGCTATCCTGCTGTTCTGCCGGCACCTCAGTCCTCCTCTAATATGGTGGCCGCATGGCTTCAACTGAGCCATTGGAGTCCACACTCTAGTCTCTCTATATATGGAACTCTATGCTACACACTCAGAGTGAGGAGATCACATGGTGTTCCTGGCTGTGATCTCCAAAAACAGCCTCTGATTGACCAACAAAGCTCTGTGAGATTTTGAAATCGAACCCACCGAATGGTCAGTCCTGAATAGTGGCCAAATAGTGGAATATTCAGAATGTCCATCCTAATATTTGGCAAGCCTACTATTCATGGTATTCAGGAAATACTATTCAGCCCATGTATAGCCCTATTATTTTGCAGTTTCTGGCAGCAAGCAATTAATCAAATTGGCATGCATAGTCTCCTTGTAATGTCTAAGAATCGGCCAAATTTCATGGTATTGCATTCTCTAGTTTTAAGGTTTCAGGGGCTTAAATTTGTAGTTTACCTTCATGCAAAATGTAATTTTTAAATGTTGTGAAAGTTTGACTACTTTTAATTCAATCCCATTTAAAGCTGCAGATATGAACTTTTTCAAAATTACCATATGGTATAGTAGTTTAAATGCTTCAACTCTGGTTACATTTGGAGATGTTGTTTTAAAATTAGAGGGAAAAAAACTGAAATTAAAATTGTGGCAACAAGTTTGGCAGGTTAAAACTCAGTCCCATTTGAAGCTAGAAATCTGAAACTATGTACATATACAAATGTAGTGATAACTTGTATACCTGACACATTTTATAACATTTCAATGAATGCTATTAAAATTATACTAAAATTACAGAAAGCGACATTTTGGGAATAAATATTTGGCTACCTATAATTCAGCTCCCATTGAAGCTTGAGACTTAAAACTTGGTGTGTAAACCCATGCTGGGTGCTTCTCTAAATTCAGACAGAGAAATTTGGATGAGAAACTTTAAAATTATATCAAAATAAGTGAAAAAGTATTTTTGATTAAATGTTTAGCCACCCATACCTCTACTCCCTTTCACCCTATGAATCTGAAATTTTGTACACGTTTGTAAGTCATTGTGTACCAGTTCTGGTCCATATTTGGTTTTAGTAGGATATGTACTGTTAAAATTATAATGAAATAACTGAAATTCAAAATTTGGCTGAATTCTGCAGAAGTTTCATGAAAATGCAACATAATTCCTTGTAATTGAAATGGTCATTCCATGGGCATTCTGCAGGCAGAACTGTATATTCTGCACAGCTCTAGTATTATTTTATTTCCCTTATTATTATTATTATTTTTTATTCGGATATTGACTAAGTCAGAGATTCTTTTCAGCCTACCTGGGGGGATGGGAAAATTGTAACAAAATGTTCATCAAAAAACACATAATAGTGCATAACAAAACACATAAGCAGCAAACAGAGGTTCATCTTCTCAGAAGAAGCCAGAAGGTGAAGGAAGGAAACATATTCAATTCAGTGCTTTAGAGTAACTGGTAATTGGTATTTTTCTTTTAAACTTAGATTGTAGGCTTGTAGTGACACTATACTTTCTTTCTGTGTTGTCTTTACTTATAATTGTTTTTGGCTGTTGAAATTTTAAAACATAGTGGTGGTGTAATTCTGTGCTGTCTTTAATTGCTGCAAATTTTATCTTGGCTTGTCTGACTGTCCTGTAGCTGGGTGAAGGGTGTTAATTGTCTGGCTTCTGACCTCAGCTACGTGATAACTGGAGGTGGGGCTTAGTCACAGTTAAAGCAGCAAACAGAGGTTCATCTTCTCAGAAGAAGCCAGAAGGTGAAGGAAGGAAACATATTCAATTCAGTGCTTTAGAGTAACTGATAATTGGTATTTTTCTTTTAAACTTAGATTGTAGGCTTGTAGTGACACTATACTTTCTTTCTGTGTTGTCTTTACTTATAATTGTTTTTGGGCTGTTGAAAATTTAAAACATAGTGGTGGTGTAATTCTGTGCTGCCTTTAATTGCTGCAAATTTTATCTTGGCTTGTCTGACTGTCCTGTAGCTGGGTGAAGGTGTTAATTGTCTGGCCTCTGACCTCAGCTACGTGATAACTGGAGGTGGGGCTTAGTCACAGTTAAAGCAGCAAACAGAGGTTCATCTTCTCAGAAGAAGCCAGAAGGTGAAGGAAGGAAACATATTCAATTCAGTGCTTTAGAGTAACTGGTAATTGGTATTTTTCTTTTAAACTTAGATTGTAGGCTTGTAGTGACACTATACTTTCTTTCTGTGTTGTCTTTACTTATAATTGTTTTTGGGCTGTTGAAAATTTAAAACATAGTGGTGGTGTAATTCTGTGCTGTCTTTAATTGCTGCAAATTTTATCTTGGCTTGTCTGACTCCTGTAGCTGGGTGAAGGGTGTTAATTGTCTGGCCTCTGACCTCAGCTACGTGATAACTGGAGGTGGGGCTTAGTCACAGTTAAAGCAGCAAACAGAAGTTCATCTTCTCAGAAGAAGCCAGAAGGTGAAGGAAGGAAACATATTCAATTCAGTGCTTTAGAGTAACTGGTAATTGGTATTTTTCTTTTAAACTTAGATTGTAGGCTTGTAGTGACACTATACTTTCTTTCTGTGTTGTCTTTACTTATAATTGTTTTGGGCTGTTGAAAATTTAAAACATAGTGGTGGTGTAATTCTGTGCTGTCTTTAATTGCTGCAAATTTTATCTTGGCTTGTCTGACTGTCCTGTAGCTGGGTGAAGGGTGTTAATTGTCTGGCCTCTGACCTCAGCTACTGGATAACTGGGAGGTGGGGCTTAGTCACAGTTAAAGCAGCAAACAGGAGGTTCATCTTCTCAGAAGAAGCCAGAAGGTGAAGGAAGGAAACATATTCAATTCAGTGCTTTAGAGTAACTGGTAATTGGTATTTTTCTTTAAACTTAGATTGTAGGCTTGTAGTGACACTATACTTTCTTTCTGTGTTGTCTTTACTTATAATTGTTTTTGGGCTGTTGAAAATTTAAAACATAGTGGTGGTGTAATTCTGTGCTGTCTTTAATTGCTGCAATTTACCCCCACCCCTTCCCCAACTCTTAATTATGTGCCCTGATAAATCTGATTGACAGGAGCTAAACACAGGGTATAGTAAGAGGTGTGAAGTAGGAGGGGCATAAGGGGAAGAAGACCACCCTCAGCACGACAAGTGTTTTGACTCATTTATTTATTTATTGGTTTTTTCCTTTAAAAATATATATCTGACAATCAGTTACAGGATTTTTAGTACTGTAAATAAATAAAAAGAGAACTAAGAGAGCTTCAGTAGCAGAGAAGTAGTGGAACTGCAGTATAATGTGGGGAGTGGTGCAATGCAGTGGCTGTGGGGCAGCCATATTCAGGCAGACCTTCTGGACACTGAGGTGCTGCCCTATCTGCATGCATCTCTCTGGACTGTGGAATGAGGTAGCCAGACTCAGAGTGGAAGTAAACTGGGTCAGGAGTACCATCACCCCTATCCAGGAACCACTCAGTCCAATGCAGCTGCCTCAAAGGATGCCGAGAACGAGGAGCACTTGGATGACAGTGGGCTCAGGGAGGGTTAGAGCAGTCAGGCAGAGGCACATCCCAGATCCTATTCCTCTCAAGAACTCATATGCCACACTGGCAAATGAGGACAACCAAATAGAGGTACCCAGGAAGTGGAAGGAAAGGATGTGGAGGTTAGGCAAGGAGGTGACCTCAGTGGGGAAAGCAGTGGACCCCAGAGGAGGAGGAAGTGAATCCTGGTGGGGACTCCATTGTAAGAGGGATCCAGCAAGGAACACAGGAGGGGAGGAGGACAGGGAGGTGAGCGTCACCAGGTGCCACGGCATGGAGGGATGGAAGGAAGATACTGGGATCACTGGAAGGCAAGATGGGAGGTGAGCTGGATGTCATTATCCACCTAGGTACTAAAGACTTGGCAAATGAGGAGCCAAAGGAAGTTCAGGAAGAGTTTAGGAAACTGGGAGGGTCTCAAGCAAGTAGCTACTTCTGTCACTTTCTCAGAAGTACTACCTGAGAGGCAAGGAGAGCATAGGAGTGCATGTACCAGGAACTTTAACTCATGGTTGAAGAACTGGTGCTGTGAGGAAGGGTTTGGATTCATTGGTGACTGGGGACCCACCTGGAGGGATGGAGGTTTGTTCAAGCCTGACGGCCTGCATCCATCCTGGAGGAATCCAAGCACTCAATGATAAGTTTAAATGCTACATTGACAAGCATTTAAACTAGCAAAGGGGGGTGGCAGGCCAGCAAGGATGGTACCTACTTGCTCACCCACCACAGCTAGTAGTGGAACCAGTGAACCAGAGGAGTGGCTATCTCTGCAAAGTAGTGTGCAAAAGATGGAGATTAGTGTCCAAAAGGTGGATAAGCAGAAAAGGGGCAAAATTCAGCAGAAGGGCAAATAGCAAGGAGAACCAGGGATAAATGACAACCAAGGAAGGGGCTGGAGTAGAACAGTGAAGCAGTCTAGGGAGGTCAAATCATGGAAAGCCATGTGTGCAAATGCCAGGAGCCTTAGCAACAAGATGGAAGATCTGGAGGCTGTCATGGTACAGTCAGACCTGGACATTGTGGCCATCACTGAAACCTGGTGTAATGATAACCATGACTGGGAGATGGCCATACCTGGCTACAACATATTCAGAAGAGACAGAGCAGGCAGGAAGGGAGAAGGAGTGGCACTGTATGTGAAAAATGACATAAGGGCCACACAGATCCAGGAGGAACAAAATGGGGGAGAGATACTGTGGGTTAAGCTGGAAAGGAAAATGGGGCCAGCCATCCGCACAGGTGTGGTCTATAGACCACCAGCCCAGGAGGAAGAAACAGATAGGGAGCTGATGCTAGCCATCCAAAGGATGGCAGACAAGGGTGAGGTAGTACTGGTTGGAGACTTCAATATACCAGACGTGGACTGGAGCATCCCAGCAGCAGCATCAACAGGAGCAGATTTATCCTGGACTCCTTCAGGGTGCCTTCCTCAAGCAACTGGTCATGGAACCAACTCGGCAGAAGGCAATACTGGACCTTGTGCTCACAAACAGGGACAGTGTGATGGGGGTAACAGTGGGGAGCACCTGGTAACAGTGACCACCAGTCATTGTGGTTTGAAATCACAGAAAGAGCAGAACCAAACCACAAAAACACATATCCTGGATTTTAGGGGCAGACTTTGGGAAAATGGGGAGATACTTGAAAGAGGCATTAAGGGAATGGGACAGGAATCAGGGTTGAGGAACAGTGGGCAGTATTTAAAATGGGGATTATAAGAACAACAGAATTATGCATTAAGCAGGTTAGCAAGAGGAAAAGGAAGAGGAGACCATTATGGTTTTCCAAAGAGGTAGCAAAGAAAGTGAAAGCCAAAAGATTGCATTCAGGCAATACAAAAAGACACAGGCAGAAGGGGATAGGGAGAAGTACCAGGAGAAACAAAGGGAGGCAGGGCAGTCAGTAAGGGAAGCCAAAGCTCAGACAGAAGAACACATTGCAAAATCAGTGGGTAAAGGGGACAAAACCTTTACAGGTACATAAGGAAAAAAGAAAGACAAAGGGAGGGATAGTGAGACTGAAGGGGAGGATGGGACCGCGTGGAGGATGACAACAATAAAGCTGACATATTGAACAGGTATTTCTGCTCAGTCTTTACTAAGGAAGAGGGTAATGGGTCTGAAGGGAGTACAAGGGTGAGAATGGTGCAGAATGGACACAAGTCCCTTTACACAGAAAGGGTCCTGAAGGAACTGGAAGTAATAAGAGCTGATAAAGCAATGGGGCCAGATGGGGTGCACCCCAGGGTCCTTAAAGAACTAAGAGGTGGTGGCTGAACCTCTGGCTATCCTGTTCAGCCAATCACTGGAAACAGGGAGGTATCCAAAGACTGGAGGACAGCAGATGTAGTCCCTTATACAAAAGTGGGAACAAAGAGGAAGCAGGGAACTACAGACCAGTCAGCCTCACCTCGGTAGTGGGAAAGATCATGGAAGCACTACTGAAGGAGAGATTGGTGGAACATCTGGTTGTCAATGGACTACAGGACCCAAGGCAGCATGGTTTCACCAGGGGAGGCCATGTCAGACCAACCTCATTGAATTTTGACTGGGTGACTAGGGAGGTGGATCAGGGAGGGCAGTGGACATGGCCTATCTGGACTTCAGCAAGGCCTTTGACACTGTGCCACATAGAAGACTATTACACAAACTGGGGAATATGGGTGTGGGCAGGACAGTAGTGTGGTGGGTAGGTAACTGGCTGGGTGGCAGGACACAGAGGGTGGTGGTAAATGGCTGTCACTCCACAGAGGAAGAGTAACCAGTGGGGTACCACAGGGATCAGTGCTGGGACCGGTCCTATTCAACATCTTCATCAGTGACATTGCACAGGATCTAGAAGGCAGAATTTCACTGTTCGCTGATGACACAAAGCTCTGTAACAGAGTAGACACACCAGAGGGTGTAGACAGAATGAGAAGGACCTGCAGAAACTTGAAGAATGGTCAAGGGTTTGGCAGTTGAAATTCAATGCAAAGAAGTGCAAGATAATGCATATGGGGCACAAAAACCCTGGCACAATATATCAGTTGGGGGTGAGGATATAGCATGCACCAAGCAGGAAAGGGATCTTGGGGTTGTCATCTCTGATGACCTCAAGGTAGGGAAACAGTGTGACAAGGCATCAGGTAAAGCAAATAGGATGCTGGGATGTATAGGCAGGGCATCACCAGCAGGAAAAGGGAGGTTATAATTCCGCTATACAAGACACTAGTGAGGCCCCACCTGAGTACAGTATACAGTTCTGGAGACCATACCTACGTAAGGACATAGACAGGGTAGAGAAGGTTCAGAGGAGGGCAACAAAGATGGTGCATGGGTTGCATCACAAGTCCTATGAAGACAGGTTGAAGGAACTGAACATGTACTCCCTGGAGGAGAAGAGGGAGAGGGATATGATAGAGACATACAAGTATCTTACAGGGAGGAACAGGGTGCAGGAAAACACTATTTTTAAGAGAAAAGATGTTTCAGGACTAGAGGGCATGGGATGAAGTTGGAGGGAGGACGATTCAGAGGAAACATGAGAAAGAATTTCTTCACAGAACGGGTGGTGGACAAGTGAACACCCTGCCAGAGGAAGTGGTGGGGGCTGAAACAATCACGGGATTTAAGAATGCATGGATAGACATAAAGGAATTCTAGAGGGCAGGGGTAAGGGAAACAGACTTCTAGGAAAACAAACTGAACTTACAAGCTCAAATGGGCAGACTAGGTGGGCCATAGGCCCTTATCTGCCGACACTGTCTATGTATCTATGTATCTATGTGCAACATCAGTATATATTGCCATATTCAGTAACACTGATCAATACTGTATTAATGCATATTTAGAGATCACTTTTTGAGTTGTAAGACTGGTCTCACTTACAGTCTAAGCATCTCAGAACTTCTTACATTCAGTTCACAGTTCTCACACTCAAAGACTGCATGTGAGACTACAGTACTCTTTCAATTATAAGAGTGGTCTCTGGAGATGCATTTAAAAACTACAATATTTGAAAATAGAGCATTCTGACTGGATGACAGCATCTTCAAAGCTACCAACTCAAAACTTTAAAATGACTGTCACTGAAAAGTGCTCAGACAAAGATTAAATTGCAGACAACAAAATGTTTACTTGTAGTCAGTCCACACCAGACTCTTGTCTGTCCCAACAGAAATAGGTGGCAAAGGTGACATAGAAAGGGGTGGCTGAAACATCAAACAAGTCAGCAGCAACCAACACTTGAGAGCTTGAAGCACACAACAAAATGGCAGTCCTAAAGATATCCTCTAATACACTGTGGAGTACATCTTTAACATCAATGTTTAAATGGCCTAAGAATGCATGTCACACTGACTTCTGGTGATGTCACCATGCGATGAGGGAGTGAAGAAATGGAGCTCTCCCAATCCTGCTTTAAAATTATGAAAAAATGTCCCTTTAAACAAGGCAAACTGACTCCCGAAGGTGACCTTAGTAAACATCAGGATGACCACTCATCAGAAATTAAATGCATTTGTGGCGGACACTGAAAACGTTCAGAAATCCGATCAGGTAGATTGGGCTTGGAGCAGGAGCTGCTCTTCCTCACAGCATACAGAATCTCATGGCCCACTGACAGGCAATGGAACAGAAGAGATGGCAGAGCCTTTTACAATTACTTACAGGCACCTCTATGAGGATTTCCTTCATTTGGAGGATAAACTGGACAGAATTCAAAGTGATGTAGCTGACAACAAGCAAAAAATAAAACAAGAGCAAAAAATGGCAGCCTTAAAGAAGCAAGTCTCTGAACTTACAGACACTACAGATTTAAATAATGGCAACATTTTTCAGCTCCATGATTGAGAGTAGAGGTGTGCGAAGTTTGCAAAATTTGCTCCGCTATGTGTTTGGCAGATTTCACTGAATGATTTCACAAAATACATGGCCACAAATTTCATGAATTCCACCATGAAATATAGAAACATGGACTTTGACGGCAGATAAGGACAGATTGGCCCACCTTGTCTGCTCATTTCTCTACCTGTTGGATAAGCTGCAGATCCTAGTTAACCAACAGCCTACATCCTCCTACCCGCCACCAGAATTGTCTTATGTCTGTCCCATGCATTCTTGAATTCCTCCACTGTTTTTGACCCAACAACCTCCTCAGAAAGGCAGTTACATGTGTCCACCAACCTCTCGGTGAAAAAATACTTATTCACATTGCTCCTGAGCCATTCACCCTCTTTCTTCAAATTGTGTCCCCTTGTTCTTGCACATCTCTTCTTCTGAAAGATTCCACCCTCTTGGACTTTGTTGATTCCCTTGAGGTACTTGAAAGTTTCTATCTTGTCCCCCCTCTCCCTCCTTTCCTCAAGGGTATACATATTAAGCTCCTCTAGTCTCTCTTCATATGACTTCTTTTGCAGACCCTGCACCATTTTAGTTGCCCTCCTCTGGACTGCTTCCATTTACTATTAGCCTCTGTGTCCTGTTGTCCAGCCAATTTTTTACCCAGACTACTACCCTGGGACCCACTCCCAGGCTGGCTAATTTGTTTATTAATATTTTGTGTGGGACTGTGTCAAATGCATTGCTAAAGTCTAGGTGGGGCATGTTCACAGCCCCTCCCTGGTCCACTACTTTGGTAACCCAGTCAAAGAAATCTATTAGATTTGTCTGACATGACCTTCCTGCTGTTAATTCATGCTTTGTTTGGGTCCTGTGCCTTGCTGACCTCTAGGTACTCAACAGTTCTTTCTTTCAGAAGTGATTCCATCATTTTCCTTGCCACTGAGGTCAAACTAACAGGTCTGTAGTTTTCTGCCCCTGCCTTACTCCCACTATTGTGAAGGGGAATCACATCCACCCTCTTCCAGTCCTTAGGTACTACACCATCCTCTCATGATTTGTTAAAAAGGGTAGTCAGTGGTGTCACTAGTTATCCCCTTAGTTCTTTTAGAATTCTGGGGTGAATCCCATCAGGCCCCATCACTTTGTCCACCTTCAGTTTTAGGAGTTCTTTCAGAACCCTTTCTTTTGTGAAAAGACTGGTATTGACCCCTCTTTCCAGAGTGCTTCTTTTGATTGGATTAGGTACCTACCCTCCTCTTCTTTTGTGAATACTGAGCAGAAGTATTCATTCAGTATTCCTGCTTTTTCACTGTCTCTCTCTCTCTGCCACCCACCCTCCCCTTTATTAAGCCTCACTATCCCTCCTTTTGTCTTTCTTCACTTCCTAATGTATCTATAAAAGGTTGTATCCCCCTTCTTAACTGAGTTGGCTATCTTTTCCTCGATTTGGGCCTTTGCTATTCTGATTGCCTTCCCCACTTCCTTCTCCTTTAACTGGTACAGTTCTCTGTCCTGCTCCGTCTATGTTTCTGTATACTTCCTGAATGTTATCTTGTTCTCCCTAACCTTCCCTACCACCTCTTTTGAGAACCATAGTGTTTTTTTCTTTTGTTTTGATTTGTTTATTTGCTTCACAATATATTTTGAAGGACTTGGAGGAATTTTTATTTGGGTTTTAAGTGGAATTACTTATAGTGATAACCCCCATATGTAGTATCAATATACAGGGGCATTGTATGTGATGTTACTGTGATGTTCATAAACTGTATACCAGTATACCTGCCTGTAGGGGCTGAATTGTAATTTTGTGCATTACATCAAACTAATAAAATATAAGTATAAAAAAAGGCTTGTTGCCTCTGTGATGGCAGTTTTAATGTTTCCCCATTGATCCTCCACCTACGAAATTTCACCGCAAATTTCACACTCCACGGTAAAAAATTGTGAATTTCGCTGAAAATGTTGCACAGATCACGTGAATTGAAGTTTGACTGACCAGAAAAAACTCCATGAATTCCGCAAAGCACAAATGTTTGGCACTTCATACAAAATCTGAAGTTTAGCTTAGCAACATCTTTAGTCGAGAGGTGCTGTTTAGAGATGCAGAGAATTTAAATTCAGCCGGTGAAGTGAACGTGAAGGGGGCACATTGCATTGTCACTCTGCTATGTGGAGTGGGCAATTCAAAGTGCTCACTCCACCTTGTTATTATCACTTTACGTTAAGGAAGAATGGCAATGTGAAGTAAGGCAAAGTCATTGTTTTTAATGGACTTTGCGTTCCTCATTATGATTCTAAGTGATCCACTTGGTGTTTCAGATTTGGCAGCCCCCCACACATCACATGGTTTACAGTACTGCAAGTCACATGCTTTTTAGCTAGGCAGGAAGAAAGTGAGTCATACAAGCAGACACTTTTACTTTCTCCTGTGCAGACTGAAAGAGAGTAGTGTGTTTTGTGACTGCTGATACTTTGAGATCAGATCGAGGAGGAGATTTAAACTTTGATTTAAAACCAACAGCTTTTTTAAAAGCTACATTTTTTTGTCTTTTCTGTACTCTTTTTTACTTAATTTGTTCTTTCTGTAAATTTTATTTTTCTTACCTTTATAAGTAGTTAGTTGTTTGTCTGTGTCTGTGTGACTGTGTGTGTGTTGTGTGACAGTGTGAGTAGTGATTGCTCAGACTGAGGAAGCTCAGTAGGAGAGATGGACCAGGGTGAGGGAATGTCTGGGGTGTGGGCAGGTCTGGGAGAGATTGGTAGTGGTAAGCATCGTACCATGCATATGTGTGGAGGGCATGGGTACCCATTACTTTTCGACTGCTCAAAACTTGTGAGTTTCCCCCCCAGAAGCAGAACCAGCACCACCTCCTGTCCTGAGTCTGAGGCAGTTGAACCACCACCACTACCACCACCAAGTCCAGCACCAGGTCCTCTGGAGCAGGATGTGTCTGTTCCCCCGGGCCCAGGTGTGGATCCAATCCCTGTTCAGCACTGTGACCAGTCGGCTGCCAGTTCATCTGGCCATCCCCTGCCTGTGCCTGGTCCTCCTTGCACCTCCATTGTTTGGCAGTTTTTTGACTGTGTCGGAGGGGACAGCAGTGTGGTCAAGTGCCACCTATGTGAGGTGGAGGTGCGCCATGGCCCCCGGGGGAATCGCCTGGGGACTAGGGGCCAGCACACCCATATGCTCAATCACCAGCAGTTGGAGTAGCAGGCTGCCACAGAACGGACCATGCCTGCACCTGCTGGCCATTCTGTGGCAGGGGGTGCAGCTGTGCATTGCGGCATCCCTAAGAAGAGGAGGGCCACAGCAGCACCTGCTGTTCCACCAGCACCCCCACCATCACCACCACCACCAGCAGGTCATCCTGTAGAATGTGTGGACCCCAGAGAACTGCATGTAACACAGGCTGACTTGGCAGTTCTCTGGAGTGCTGTTGAGGAAAACAACGAGAGGGTGAGTGCTGTGAAGCAGCGACTGGATCACTTAGTGGGACATCGGTTACAAATTATGTCCATGCTGGAACTGCTGCTGGATCACCATGGGATCCCACATTAGTTTTTTTTTTCCTCACACCATGTGCCTCCCCACACCTTCCTTGCTGTGTTATAAAATGCATTCTTCCACCATCCCTGACCCTTGTATGTAATCATGCCTGTTTTTTGTTGTCTTCCATATGTGCAACACTTTTTGTTCTGAGCAGTGCAAGTGTACTGTACTAAACTGCATGTGTGCAGTCAGTCTTCCTTCCAGTTTGTGTATGTACTGCAGACAATGTACAACAACTTGACTTAAAAACAAACATTAATGAGTACAATGGTGGGGCGGTGAAGCATGGAGAGATACTAGAAAAGAGGCTTACAATACATCCAAGTAACTATTAAAAAAATTAATGTTGTGATTCGTGATGTGATCGTGAATCGTGATTTGTGACTGCATTTGTGACTGTGATGATGAAGAAACATGAATGCCTACGGCTGTACTTCCCCGATGAGCTGTAGCTTAAAACTCCCAGACTTAAAAACACGTATCAATGAGTACAATGGTGGGGTGGTGAAGCCTGGAGAGATACTATAAAACAGGCTTACAATACATCCAAGTAACTAGAAAAAAATTAATGTTGTGATTCGTAACATGAATGATCGTGAATCGTGATTTGTGACTGCATTTGTGACTGTGATGATGAAGAACGTGATTTGTATCACCAGTGACTCTTAATGATGGTCCTGACTTAAAAACGCATATTAATGAGTACAATGTTCATGCAGAATTAAGCACCACACCTGTCCAGTACTCTGAAGGGAAGCCAAAGAAACAATGGTGACTTAAGTTACAGACGGAGATTGGGCCCTAAAGAGATGCAAATGCACAGACAGATTAAGATTTCACTGTGCACTGAAGAGATGCAGATACAAAGGCACAACACCTAACCAGTGCTCACCATCAGAAATTCAGATCTGAAAAGAATACTTTGCCAGTTGGGGCAGGCTATGGGGGGCAGTGTACTGCACTGCTGCAATAACAGTCACTAGTACTAGTACCAGTAAAGACACAACAAAGAAGTACAAAAATCACACAGCTGCAGTGGATAGCAGCTTCACATTGCTGAAATTATTATGTGGCACAATGAAAGGTGTCTGATTTGGTGACACACGTCACACACATACTCACACACACACCAAGTAATGCATAGCAAATTGAAAACTTCAGTAATATAACCACATATTTTAAACAAACTAAAATTATGCACTGCTGCAACACAACAATCAGCAAAAAAATGGCAAGAAATATTGAAAATATTACTGTGTGTACATTAACACAGTTATACAATAAAAATATCACCAAAACAGAAAGCACTATCCTTTTCTCCAAGTTAATCTACCTACACCACACATAGGCCCCTCCCCCAAAGCACACTTCCACTGTCTCTCTGTATACAGACTGAATGTTGTACATTAACATTCAAAATCCATACACAAACAATAAACACTCGATAATATGCACACAGGAGGGTTTCCTATAATCGATGAACTAAAGTTTCAGCAAAAAAAAAATGATTCAAAAAGGCTTTTTTAATAGTTTTTTTAAGGTTTGAATCGCAGAGAGTTCTCAGAGCAGATTGTCTCCTACAGCTTCCTACACACACTACCCCAAACTGAGGCTGTGCAGAATAATCTAGAGCCCATGTGACCTGAAATCCCATGAATCACTGCAAAATTCGCCTTTGGAGCTTAAAAACAAGGTGAAGTGAGGTGAAGTACATTGTTTTCGATGTATTTCACCTTAAGAATTGGTGGAGTAGTGGTTTGGTAAGGCGGAGTAATGCGAAGTCATTGTTTTCAATAGACTTCTCGTTACCCATTAATAACTCAAAGTACTCCGCTTCACGTTGCGGAGCACTCTGCAGATTCACCTTCAGTCCGCGAATCACTTCACAGAGTGAATTGGGGCCACTTCGCCCATTGCTAGTGCTGTTACTTCAAAAACTGGAGTATTTAGAAGACAGATTCAGGAGGATCAGCCTCTGAATACATGGCATTCCAGAACGGAATAAAACTGACAATATGGTTCAGTTTATGAAAAGCTTTATTTGAAAAGTGCTGCATTTGGAACCGGACTAATATCATCAGAGCCCACAGAGCATTAGTGGCACCTCTGACTGATCCAAAAGCTTGGCCCAGGTCAGTTATTATAGCCTTCTTAGACTACCACACCAAAGAAACTGTTTTGAGGACAGCTTGGGAGAAGAAGGACATTATCTTCAGGTATAAATGCTTATTTTTCAAGCAGGACTATGCCCCCTTAATGATGGACTGGAGAAAACAACTGTTCCCAGTTTTAAAGGAGCTGCGATCTAAAGGATTAAAAGCTAGAACTGACTGTCCAGCTAAGCTTTGTACAATGTCTGACACTGGAAAAAAAGCTTTTTGAGACTTTACCAGAAGTGAAAACTTATCTAACAATGCTTGGGATTTCCATGGAGGGCCTTTTATCAGCACAGAAACTGAAGGATTTGGAAAAATGAAGATGGTGGACTCAGAAGGGCGAGAAATCAAGTGGCTCTAGACTAGCAGGGACATTTTCAGGCAGCAGTCCATAGGTTAAAATGGCAGGGATAGACAGGAACAAGGTGTTCTCTTCCACTCCATCCTTGTCCTGGCCGCCAGAGACACGTGGAGCTGAGGGACAGGCTACAGGAGGCTCTTCAGGCACCTCAGGGGGTCAGTGCAGACTGAACTGCTGAGACTCCAGGACCATAAACATTGTATCTGGACACTTGTGCTTGTGTTCTTCAGTCCTTGATTGCTGATGTGGGCAAGGTTCACTCAAAGTGAGGGAGACAAATTTTTCCTTTTTATGAGAGCTGTGTGGGACCCCACTTTATGGAGGATACATGGGGGTACTATGTCTTAGGGGTAAACTGACTACACATAGCCCTAATACATCATATCCCTACCCAAACACAGGACCTATTTACTTATACAAAGGGGGAATAAGTTGCACTTTTTACTATTACATCACTCTATTTGTATATCCCCAGGGATGGCCATTTTTATGACACTACGGTAGGTGGGAATGGTAGATGAACCGTTCTTCATTGGAGAATTACCTACAACTACCCTCATGTTAGACAAAGGGTTGGGGGGTTGTATTCCTCTTATCACAGGGCAGACAAGCACTTACTGCTGATTGAGGGATGGGTTCCCGACTGTAGGACAGCACAGGAGCTGCTGCCTGTACCACCTGTTACCAACCTCAACTGCCAGTGTGTAACAGGATCTGAGTGCCACATATGAAAGGGAAGGAGAAGCAGGGGAGTGCAGGTATCTATGAGATGTGGCACAACCACAGTATTGCCGGAGAGGTACGTTGTTTATATTCTTGGTTCATTATTATTAGGATTACAAAGCAAAATGTTTCTGTAAATATTTCAGCATTCCCTCTACACTTTGTTTTCTGGTCCTTACTAAGTAGATGTGGATTCACAAGAGAGTGTACCTATCAGGGTCCAGCTGGGATTTTCTTTGGGTCTTTTACAGATAGTGGACTTTGATCTGATTATGTGTAATGTCCAGGGCCTCAACAGCCCTATAAAAAGGGCTAGAGTCTCATAGAAGCTGGGCAAAGTGGGCTGTTATGGCATTCCTACAGGAAACGCATCATACTCCTCAGAAGCACAATAAATTGAAACACCAATGGGTGGGGTAGATGTACGCTGCAGTAGAGGCAGACCACACCTATAGAAGGGGTATGGCAGTTTTGATTTAAAAAGATAGTCCGGTACACATAAAGCATGCAGACATGGGCCAAGCTGGGCACTTTCTGCAACTCCAGGCCATTACTGAGACACTAGGTGCACTCTCTTGAACTTTTATGCTCCAAATGATAAGACTGATAGTCTCCTTTTTGTGAAAAAAATGTTTCTTGAAAAAGTTACTGATCCCAATGTGTTGTACATAATTGGGGGGTGGGTGAGAGGATATTAATACAGTTCTTCCCGCTAGGCAGGACAAATATTGGGGGACTGCCACAACAGGCAGTAGATCGGATAAACTTCTTAAGTGACTGTCAACTAAACTGGGCCTTACTGAAATTTGGAGTCATATGAATGGGACCATCCAAGATTACTCCCATTATTCAGATAGACAGAAGTGCTACACTTGAATTGACATGTTTTTCATAGCTATAGAATGGGTTCACGTGATGGACAAGTACACCATTTTGCCCCACACCATGTTGGATCATGTCCCTGTTCAATTAATGATAAGCATAATTCTAAATGGTGACTAAATGTGGGGCACCTTAATTCTCAGGTGTTAAGGAAGTTAATAGTGGGCATCATACAAAGGTACTTACATGACAACACTGAAGAGGCCACTTCCCATTCAGTTCATTGGAAGGCATTAAAAGACATTTTTTGAGGGTGCTATCATAGAGTACTCCTCCAGGCAAAAGAAATGTAAGATAGCTCAGCAACAAGCCCTGGAACATGACAATGCTGATCTAGAATTCCAACATAAAATTATTTTAAACGTTCAGGTAAAAGAACAGTTAAACAAACAACTTGAGGAGCTTACAGTTTTACTAAATGCCAAAATGGAGGGGAATTATAGGAGAATACAATGAAAATATTATGAAGGGGCAACAGGGCAGGACACCTATTGGTATACACTCTTAGAAAGGAACAAAGCAAGAGTGCTGTCCTCTGCTTACGTGACACCCCCCCGAGCCAGAGGTCATGTTACCAGAAATCCAGGGGACATTGTTGATATTTCTGCTCAGTATTATAGCCACTTATATGCACAGGAGAGCAACACGGCCTTTGAACAGCAGGTAGAGGAATTTTTTGCAGAGTTTACTCTTCCAGGCCTAATTGAGCAGGACATAACACACTTGGACCGGGATATGGGGGCTCAAGAGATTTTACATAGAATTTGACACTTAAAAAATGAGAAATTGCCTGGCCTGGATGGCCTTCTGGTGGAGGTTTTTAAAATCTTTGCCACACAACTAATTCCTTTGCTGCAGAAGGTGAATCAGGAGATCCAGGAGGAGGGTTGCCATTCCAGACTCCAGGTGATATGTTCAGATTTCAGTTTTACCGAAACCTGGTAAGGAAACCAGAAAGCCTGGCTCCTGTAGGCCGATCTCCCTTCTGAATACTGATTTAAAAATATTTATAGGAATTCTGGCAGAGAGGTTGTAGAAAGTGGTTTCAGTAGTGATACGCATGGACCAAACTGGATTTATCTTGGGTAGATACTTACAAGACAATATACGGAGACTCAGTAAATATACTGGCAGCACAATGGGAATGGGGGACTATCAAATAGCTGTCTCCATGGATTCAGAACAAGCATTTGATAGAGTGAATTCATAATTTTTATTCAAAACCATGGCGAGAATGAGATTTGGACATAAATTAAAAGATACCATAAAAAGTCTTTATACAGACATCCAGGTCTTAGTTAGAGTTAACAGCACTAATTCTGCTTTTTATCCCCTGAACAGAGGAACCCACCGGGGGTGCCCCCTGTCCCCCCTCTTATTTGCTAATTGTTTAGAACCCTTGTTTGCTAAGGTTCACCAAGATATCAATGTGGTTGGCATTACAGTGGGGGGGGATACTGAACAAAAAGGTGTCGTTATACACTGAAGACTCCATCTTTTTTTGCTAAACTAGTGCAGTCAGTCCCACATCTGGCATCCTACCTCTATCGGTTTAGTGACATATCAGAGTATATACTTAATTTTATGAAATCAGATGCCATTGTTGTGGATGGCCACAGTTCACAAAGGTTTGCAGACTCTTTCCCGTTCAGTTGAGCCCCACAGAGTGAGATCAGGTACCAGGGCATCTACAGTATGAATCCGCAGACTTAAAGAAATTATTTACTTTGAATTACAAGAGACTTTGGGAGGCAGTTGATGATGGTATATCAAGACAGTGCCTTCTGCCCCTCTCATTGTTTGGTAGAATTGCCACGGTAAAAACTGGACAAATTAACCCTCCCAACCCAGACTGACTTTTTTTTTAGTTTAAGTGCAACTTCTTTTATGAATTGCAGAGGTCTTCATCAATACTGGTCATACTAGACACCTGGAAAAATAGGGCCTGTATACTTTCTTTGTATGTTTACCCAGGTAACCCCATGATTTTTCTGACCATAAACAGAGGGAGAAAATGGGGGGGGGGGGACTTACATATAACCCTTAGTACTTGTTACTCATTACTCATTACACATGGTCACGTTTATAACCCATTATATATTGGTTTTGGTTAAGACCATGGATTGGTTGACTTCTTTATAGATATGCTTTAAATGTTGCAAATCCAGGCCAGGATATTCAAAGCAGTTGCACATGGTGCAACTGAGTTGCGCCTGCACAAGTGCAGACTTGAGCCAAGGAGTGATATTCAGTGGGAGCCATTGTGCAGCACAAATCCCATTGCGCCAATGTGCAACTATAATGAATGCAGGCACAAGAGTAGGGGGCGTGACCATGAATATTCGGCGCAGTGCAATATTCAACCGTGGAACCATGGTGCAAGTGCGGAGCAAAACCTGGATGCACCTAGCAGACTTGAGCCTATAAATACAGGGCGCAAACACACAGACAGCACTTGCGCCAGGCAAGAGGGAGAGGGGGAGAGAGAGAGAGAGAGAGGCAAGAGACATGGGACAGACAGACAAACAGACAGAGCAAGGGAGGCAGAGCCAGTGAGAGACAGAGAGACTGTCACAGGAAGCCATAGTGGGAGAGGGACAGAGGTGGCAGTGGAGAATGAGCTAGGGGCTGAGAGAGACAGAGAGGGACAGGCAGGCACAGTGCCATGCAGTGCACCAGAGTGGCACACAGCCCACAGCAGCTGACCACCCAGGAAGAGACAGGACATCAGGGGCCATGGATAGTGCACCCTTCGTAATGGAGGCCATAATGAGGGGTGTGAGGGGGCAGTAGGAACAGCAATGTGGCCGAGGAAGGGACCGTCGGTGGTACGTCTGGAACAGGTGGTACTGTGCCCACACCACCTTAGAGAACTACACAGACATGGAGAATGTGGGATGGTACCACCTGAACAGGGCCATTCTGAGGCAGCTCTGTGAGCTGTGCAGTGAGGAGATGCAGGCACCCACAAGACAGAGACACGCAATGTCTGTGGAGACAAAAGTGACAGTAGTCATGTGCCTGCTCACCATGGGCACATTCCACAGACCAACAGGGGACACCACAGGCATAACCCAGTCAGCCACATCATGCCTCCTCATACAGTTCCTCAATGCTCTGCTGCCACATGCTTCGGAATACATCCATTTCCTAAGAACACAAGTGGAGCATACAGCAACCATGCAGGACTTCCACAGGGTAGCACGTATGCCTGGCATGCTTGGAGACATTGACTGCACCCATATGGGCATCCGCATGCCACCTGGCCCTGAGGGTGTGGCCTATACAAATGGGAATGGGTTCTCTAGTGTGAACTGCCAGGTGGTGTGTGATGCCATGGGGCGCATCACCAGTGTCTGTGCCACGAACCCTGGGAGTGCACATGATGCATTCATCTGGCACAGCTCTGCGCTGTGCCACAGATTCGAGCATGGGGACATCCCCACGGACCACCTAGTGGGTGAGTATGGGATGGGCAAGGGGTGCCGGGCAGAGCAGGCCATGGAATGGGGGGCAGGGTGGGTGTGCTGGTAGGGGTGCCAGGGACAGGCAAGAGGCACAGCAAAGGATGACACAAAGATAACCATGTCATTATCCATACAGGAGACAGCACCTATCCAATGAGGCCCTGGCTGCTCACCCCCTATTGGTGCCCATCGTCCTCAGCAGAGGAACACTACAATGAGGCACACGCCAGCATGCGAAACATCATTGAGCACGTATTTGGGATGCTGAAGGCATGGTTTCATTGCCTAGACAGGTCTGGCAGTGCCCTACAGTGCAGACCTTTGAAAGCCTGTGGCCAGTTCCTGGCCTGCTGCATACTGCACAACATGGTCATTGACAGTGGGATAGCTGTCGAGGCTAATGAGGGTGACAGTAGTGGGGACGATGAAGGCAATGAGCTGGAGGGTGGTGGACAGACCCCCTGGGTGGAGGGATCCCCATCTGCAAAGGATGGCACAGCAGCATTGAGACACCATTGCACAGGAGCACTATGGCGGACGCAGGTAGGTGGCGCCTAACCCACGCAAAGGCCATGCACATATGCACCCACGCGCCCAGGTGCTGGCAAGTGGCAGGGATCAGATGCATTGCACCGGTGCACAGGCACAACTGGTGCTAAACTACCCTCATTACGTCCATGCCACATGGGCCAGTTGCTGGGCAGGCATGCACACAGGCAGCATGTGGTGTGACACACAGGTGCTACATGAGTGATATGCACGTACACACACACACACACCACCCATGCACCCACAGGGCAGTGGCTACAGACTACAGTCAGGGTGGCAAGCACATCAGGGCTGCCACGCAGAACTATGGCCACTGCAGTAACGGGGGAGGCCATTCCAGGGCCGATCAGCAGCAACAGGCTGCTCATCAGCCACAGGGGATGTTTGCAACAGCCCACCGGGGTTGTACTGTGGGATCATGACCGGGTCCATGCAGGGGTGTGTAGGCATCCAAACAGGCCCACCCCAGGCATGCCTGGGATGATGACAGCAGAGCTCAACATCGACAGGGAGGATGTCACCCAATGCTGGGATTGTGAGGTGGACAGTGCACTGCATGGGGTCTGTGGTGGCCAGCCACACCCTGTGGCAGCCAGCAGTGCAAGGCCATCCATGATCACATTGGCTATGCGATCATGGGATGTGGTTGAGTCCTCCTGCAAGTGCTTTATAGCTGCCAGGAGCTGCGCAGTGCCCCTCTCGCACTTCTCAGTCACCTGGCACACCTCCGCGCACAGTGCACGCACCCCAGTGGCAAGCAGCACCTGTTGCTCCACGGAGGCCCACAGCAAACTGATGTGCTCTGCCAATGGGTCAGTGCCCAAGGGAACCTGGGTCGGGTGCCGACCCTCCTGTGGTGACCGACCATGCTGCACAGCCCCCCACTCAGGTGGATGCTGCACAGTGGGGTCCTCATGGGGTAAGTCCTTATCAGGTGCCCCAGCAGTGGACCCCATGTCCAGCTGCCCTGTGGCCCCTACTGCCTGCTGCCATTGCCCATCCGGCTGCTGAATGATGCCCAGCACCTGCACGGCAGCACCAACACCACCACATGGCACAGCTGTGGCAGTGCACACTGCAGCACCCGCAGTGGTGGTGGGCAACTGTCCCACGGCAGTCAGGCCACTGGTCATGCTGCATGTGTTGGAGTCTGGTATGGGCATCTCCCTCACAACACCACCCATGCTGTCCAGGATTATGGTCAGGTCATCGTCGGTGTCGGACCCTGCCCTGATCTACTGTATGTCTCCACACAGATGACACTGAGACTAGCATCCTGTAGAAACACATCCAGGGATTCATCTGACCCCATGCCCAGGACATCCAGCTGAACAGTGATGTTGTGCTGCAGCCGATCAGGCCCACGGATGCCCATGGAGGTGGATGGCTGGTCCTCCGGGGCTGGGCTTGCCTCCATGGCTGCCACTGGTGCCCCATCCTCTGCATGCAGGTGTGCTGGTGCTGAAAGAGAAAACAGATGTGTCAGTGATGTAAGTCCCCCTTCCACCCACCAAGGCCCCCAACACAGCCACTGCATGCTGTGCATGCCTGACATACGTACCATGCAGTGATGGGCTGCCACCCATCTGGACTCCCCCACCTGGCTCACCCTCCACGGTGCTGTGGTGCATGATGGCTGCAACCAACTCCTCCTGCACTGTGAGCTGTGGCACATCTGCAGGCCCCCCTCTGGTGGCTTTTTGGGCTGCACGAATGACCATCACCTTCTCTTTCATGTGCCGCTTATCTGTGCCTACCTTCTTGTGGCACTACTGTACTGACTGCTGGTGGCTGCCCTGCTGGTTCACACATGCTGCCACCTGCTCCCAGGCTCCAACCCTGGCCTGTGGAGGGCCCATGGCACCACTCAACAGTGGCTCCCTGTCAAGGTAGGCCTCAAACAGGGCCTCTGCCTTTGTGAAATTGGGCCTGCGTTTGCGAGCAGGCCCGCGATCCTCAACCTCCTCACATTTTGACATGTTGCTACCTGTGGACATGGACAGCACAGTGTGTCAGTGTCAGCAGCACCCTACTCCATCCCCCCTGCTGTGCTGGATGGGTGCAGTGTGCCCCAGCAGCATGTGCAACTTACCTCAGATGGTTGTAATACCAGTCCATGGCCTGTGCTGGTCTGTGGTGCTTTTATAGTGCAATGCATGCAAATGAGCATTGGCGCAACGGTAATGACATGCTAATTTCCCCAGTGTGTGATACATTGGCTGATGAGCTCATTTGCATATCGCAGCTGAATATCGCCACTTTGCTCCATGTCCAATAAGATTGCTCCAGAACAAGTCATGGCACAATGCCCAGGCATGCACACTGCACAGTACTGCAGTGCGCATGCACCAGTCGGTGTGCTGACACCTAATGTGTGCTGTGCGCCCACTGCACAATAGGGATCATGGCACATGGTGCACCATGCCTGCTGTTGCACATGGGCGCATTGTGTGTCAGCTGATCCCTGACCCCTGGTGTGACCCCTGGCCCCTTGTCACTACCCTGCCACGTGCCACGTCTGGCCGCGCCTATGTTGTGCATCTCCGGCATTGCGCAATGGGCAGACACAGCGCATGTACCCTCGCATCATGCATCTGATGCATGTTGTGCACATGTGCGCCTATGGCCGTCATTTTGCTTTCCCAAATTGCAGTTGGCACTATGGCACAGTGTGATGTTTGGCAGGCAGGGAACTGGTCCCAGGTCAAATTGGTGAACCTGGTGGCGTCTGTCCTGCCATGTGCCTCACAGCTATTCAGACAGGTGCCCCTGCAGCAGCCAAGGGTAGCAGTGTGGCAGGGGATTGCTGCCAGTCTGCAGCAAACCACTGGGGTGGCCAGGACAGGGGAGCAATGTCACCACAGATATGGGGACCTTATGCGGCAGGACCCAGAGTGCCTGCAATAGCTGCAGGCATGTGTATGGCGAGGGGCTGGGCCACAGCCAGGTAAGTCTGCCCATTTTGCATGTGTGCCCTAGTGCTGTACTGTGGTGTTGGCTGGGCACCTGGCATGCCCTGCAGGGTACACTGTCATTGTGCACATTGCAGGTGGCATTACCAGCTGCAGCTACATTGTAATGCAACCATGCGAATACATGTGAGGCCGAGGGCACACCTGTGCACAGGGGAGGGGTTGTGGCAGATGCTGTGGGATATGTCCTGATGTGTACCTATATTTGTTCCATTTCTAGGACCTGAGGATCACCGCTGTGCGAGGGTGGTGGGAGCGGTGGGAGCGGCGGGAGCAGGACAGTAGGCCGCAGTGGGCCACGGAGGCGGTGCAGGAGCAGGACCAGTGCCCACAGGGCCACAGAGGGCAGGTAGGCACTGTCTTGGTCCTGCACACTTAACTTGGGGGGGCAGCAGGGGAGTGGGTGCAGGCATGGTCACCTGTGCCATGTGCCATTGCAGCTGTGTGTGTCACACTGTGCATGGTGTATGCCACTGTGGAATGTCCATTGCACATGTATGGCAGCTGTTGGTGGGGTGGGTGTGCATGTGTGTGCTTGGCTGCATAGTCCTTGGTGTGGATTGCTGTTGTCTGGGAGGAAGGTGGCATGACCTGTGGCCTGTGGGGGGAATCCATTGGTGGCCCTTCATTGGCCATTGGTGCCACCTGTTGCCTGCTATCGGTGCCACCATTGTGTTCTGGGGTGGGGTGTCTGGGTGCCTGTGTGCACCCTGCTGGTAGTGGCCTCCTGTGGCCTGGCACTGTGCTTCTCTGGCTCTGTCCCTTGGTCTGTTTGCTCTGCCATGCCCCCTTCTGTTGCTCTGCTGCTCTGCTCCCACAGTTGCCTGGGGCATCTCTTTCTGCACCATGGTGCAGCTCTGTTTGCACCATGACGCAACTCTTTTTGTGCCATGGCACATCTCTGCCATATTCAGCTGGGTTGCGCTGGTGCAGTTTGGCATGCACAACCTCTGAATATGGCGCTCATTGCGCCATGGTGCATCAGTTTTACACTGTGCCGGACTTGCGCCGGCCTTTAGCACATTTCTGAATATCTAGGCCCCAGTGTGTTTTATATAACTTTCAGAGGAAATCTGGGGGCAAACTCTTCCTGCCCACCCACCCCATTCTCTCCTCCCCTTAAATGCCCATGAGCCATTCCTACTCATCATGTGGGTCCAATAAACAAATGGGTACAGCTGTTCACACTGCATATAGATGCTGTTTACTGAACTTTTTCTTCTCACAGTACTTGAGAGCTGTCACTCCGTGCTGCTAACTCTCATCAAATCCAGAAGTTGCATCTGCTTTTGTACCCCTGTTAGCTGCTTAGCCACCCTGAGGTGTGGTGTGGGTGGGGACTCCTGGGTTATTAGTAGTATGCCTAATCTGAACTGTATGACATGTTGTTGGGGGGGGGGGTCGCTCCTTGTATTCACTGAATTAAGTGTCTGCAAGCTCATACTGCCAGTAATAGGATAGATGCTGTCTGCTACTAATCTTGGCTAGATGATTTCAGTACTGTGCATTTTGCACCCAGTATTTGTTCTGGCCTACTGCTAGTTCTTTTTACCCTGAGTGGACTGGGGTGAGTTTATGCTTTAACACTGCTATTCCTAGCTGACTGTAATTTTAGTTGAGTGGGGGATTCAGCTGTAATTTATGGGTATTTCTGCCTGCCTAACCTGAATGTTATGATTTATACAGCCCCTGACTCCTGAAGCAGCTTTATAAGGTATGTGGCGATGGAAGAAGACTGCATAGCTACTTTACAAGTCACCTTTAAAGAGCTAGGGGAGCTAAAACAGACATACAGGAAAATACTACAAATTTTAAGTAGTAGTCTTTTGTAACTTTTTATTTCTGAAGTATTTTTCTTTTTCCATTTGCTTTATCAGGAAGTCTTCTATGTGATAATATTGGTCTGCATGTGTGGAACAGCTCTTAGCCTGGCAGCTGAAATATCTAACTCTTCTGCCCCACATTACATTATCAGCATTATGATTTCACTGACAGTAGCATCACAAGTGAATGACCTGGCAGTGACTCACTTGTTGTTCCTAAGTAGCAGTGATGTCACAGTCAGTGAGGTCACAGTCTTTCTGATATAGCGTGGGGCAGAAGAGCAAGATAATTCAGCTGCCAGGCTAAGCTGTTCCACACATCACACCTGCTATCAGGTAAACAATCTTCTAATTAAACAAGGGGAAAAGAAAAAGTACCTCAGGTATAAAAGGTAATGATTGGCTGCTGTTAAAGTCTAATATTAGTTTTCTGCAGTACACTAGCTCTTTAATATACTTTTGGGAAGAGTGAATAAACTTACGGTTGGAAAATATTATATTCCACCTGGTAAATTGTATAATGAATTGCAATCCATCTCTGATCTTTGCTATGTAAAGAAGTATAGTACTGATGTGGTCCTTTTGAGGGATATAACCAAAAACTATTTAGATAAAAGGAATGTAAACACAAGGGACAAGATGGTTCAGCTAAACCTAACACAAACGATTGCATCTCCTACAAGGTTAAGCTACAAAAAAAGGTTTAATCATAGACAATCCAGAAATTTCTGCCTGGTTCAACTACTTTACTAGTATGGTAACATTTGTATCAAATACTGATGACTGAATAGTCTACCATAACAGAACTAACATACAAAATTCCCTATATTACCTTATCCAGAAGTTTATTTCAAAAGTATCTCTGAAAAGGAAATATTAATGCACCTTAAAATGAAAATAAAAACAAAGTTGGGAGGTGGATTAGACATTCTTTTATTGGAGACAACAAAAGAACTTGCTTTCCCCATCTGATTATTGCTTAACCTTTTGCTATGCTGTCACAATATTCCTGTTCTCATACTATTCCTGCTATTTGAAGCTGGCAACTGTGGATTCAGCGTTGTCCATAAAGTAAGAGATATGACTATTGTTGATAATTATCACCCTATCTCCCTACTATCCATTATCTAAGCTTTTGGAGAGAGAGAGGTATTTGACCAATTTATGTCTCACTTGACAACATATAATTTTTAACACCAGTATAACATGGGTTTAAGGACTAAACATAATACACACAAGTCCCTATTGTTTTAATGATTTTGTACATAGGGCACTGAACTCTAGTGAATTTGCAACTAGATTTAAGAAAGGTATTTGACTCAGTTAACCATGAATCTCCTATCCAAACTATAGGGATTTGTTATCTTCTAATGTGGTTGTTTGGTTTTCAGACTATCTGAGTAACAGGAAAGAAAGAATGAGGCTTGTCAATGTTTTCTCACTCTTTGCTGAAGTTTGAATAGGGGCCCCCAAGCATCCATCCATGTAGCATTACCTGAGTGATCTACTAGCTGCATTGTACTTAGTACATTATTATATGATGGTGACACTTTGCTGTTCTCCTGAGACAAGGAATTCACCACACTAAAGTATAAGATCCAATAGAATTTTCTTTGTGTACAAACTTGGTTATTAGAAAATGAACTGATTGTAAATGTTAAATGAGTTCTTGCCATTTAATAACAGTAAAATATATACTGAAAAAGGCTTGAACCTGGCTATCAAATCATCAGACCAAACAGTGATTGATTCAGTCTTGATCTTTAAATTCTTGGGTATGTTTATTGGACAATACATTGTCATACTCAGCTCATATTGAAAATCTAGTTAAACTGTACATTTGCTTTGGTCAGTTATATCACATTCACATCAGTTGTAGTCTGTTGAAATGAGGAAATTGGCAGCATAAAGTCAAAAGCCGATGGCACATTTATAAGGTAGAAAAATAAATGGGCAGACTGAATGGGCCTTGCGGTCCTTATCTGCCATCAACTTCTATGTTTCTATGTTTCTATGTAATAATTTCATTTTCCGATTATGGAATTATAATGTATTTGACAATAAATTACACAGTATTGTCCAGGATATAAATGTTGTGTTACAATTCATGCTGTTTCATCTTAGATGCAGATAGGAGAATATACCAGTGCATAATTTATGATAAAGTCAAGTGGGTATCCTTTGATGAAAGAGGCAGATATTATAGAGGACATTAACAAGGAAAATATTGAATGTTGACTGTCCATCTGCTTTTAGGGACCTTTTTATAGATGTGAAAAGTCCACATAGTACTAAATCCTTGAATCAGCTAGATCTAGATATTCCCAGAAGACAAATGATTATTGCCAAGAGCACATCTACTGATACTTCCTTGGACTGAGACAGTGGAAGTCTCTACCTCTGTTTCTACTGAGCTGTACTACACAAGATAATTTTGAATAACTATTTAGACAATTGATGCTCAACAGCCTAATGTATTGGGTTTATTTAATGTCTGGATTGCAGTACTGATCTGTAGTATTGCCATTACTTTATGACTTGGGTAATCATTATACGGGGACATATTTTGCTCTTGGAATAACCTGGTTATCAAATAAAAATTCATAAATGAAATAAGATGAAGTATTTTGCTATCAAACAAAAGCAAAAGACAGACAGCACAATGTTGGGCCAGCTTCCTTTGCGTTTGACTGTCACATGGCAAAAGTAAATTGCTGGAATTGTAGCAGCCAGAACTCAACCTGTCTCATATAATGTGAGTGTTGCAGCAGATGTCTTCTGGCACTGATATGCTGATCAGCTATTGGATCATTCTGCAAAAGAATGTTATTATTAAATCTACTGGAAGTGAGTCGGTTTACAGGAATCTACTGCTACAGCCAAAGCATAACTGACTTCGATGTCAACTACACCAAAGGGGACTTTGACCAAAATGCTGGCTGCAGATGCTAAATCAATGGAAAATGGTGCCAAATTAACAATTTCATTTTGTTTTGTTCATTTCATCTATTTATTGTACAGGAAGGCATTAAATTTACATTTTTAGCTGCCCAAAGCAATGTATCAGTGCTGGGATCCTCACCTGAAGTCGTGATTGGTCAGCATTATCCAGAACAGATTAGAAAGCCTCTAAAGTAACATTATTTATAGGGTGTTTATCTAAAAAAAGAAAGAAAACAATGGCTAAACAATAACTAATAGAAACAATATATGTTGTGTAGTGATAGCGAGGGAACCTATTTCATTGGTGCAGAAAAATGGTTTGGCCAGTTTGAAGTATTGGGACTGTGTACTCCTTACTTAAGTGTTAGATGGTTGTATTTGTAGTTGTATACTACTGTACATATCTAAGTCAGGAGGAAGTGCTAGGTACAGTATCTGGACCCTCACACCATTGCACCTTACTGATCTGTATCCTGCCTCTCCTGAGCACCATGAGGACATCCATTATTCATGTACAGTAGACTCTGTTGCTGCCTCTGTTGATTTTGACTGGGAACCTTAGCAGTACCCCTCAGATCACTGCAGATAGTCTAGCTAGAAATCATAACAGTGAGGTGATAAAGACTTGACAATGAGTCATTTGTGAGTTCCCATCTTGCACAGGCAGGTGCCTGTAGTTCTTGAAGAGCTGTTTATCATACCAGGCCATGTGAAATTCAAAGAGAGAGAGAGAGAGAGAGATTGGTAGGAGGACTGCATCCTGCTAATTTAGGGAATTTTAGTTTTTTTTTTTTATTTTCTGAAAGTTACTGAATTTCTGCAGCTTCTGCTATTAGTTTCTATGGTCATTTCATGGGGAGGGTCAGGACCTCTGTGACCCTCCCCCTAGATCTTCCTATTCAGTATGAAAAAAGAGAACAGTACCTGCAGAGGAGTGAGTGGTTCAAGGTAGTCATAGAGTCAACACAAATGAAATTAAATATGAATGAACTATGCCTGACCATAATTTGTCCAGAAAATTCCGAAAGCATAGGGAAAGGCCATAAACTGTGGAGTTGCTTTCATTTCATTTTACGTTTCATGCGTGTATGCGTAATGAGTATATCTGCCTGTTTTCATACGTGACAAGTGTACACATAAACAAACACATAAAGAATATTACAAAAACAAGACGAACATACAAAAAACAATACAATAGCAACATTCAATCAATAAACACCACAAGATTACTATGTCACAAAACAATTACAGTCATCCATCATGCTTGAAGAATTCTGTATCAGTTTTGACAAAGAACAGCAGCCAAATGGAACCAAAACAATGTATTAATAAACACAGTCTATTGGTAAACCATAGACTTTAGTAATAAAGAAGCAAATCTATTTCGGAGAACCTGATTTTACTTTGACAAAAAAATACACCACATAGTAATAATTTAAGTAATGTCATGCAGAGATGGCATAAACTAAAAAAAAAGTCTAAATAGAAACTACTGGTGTTCACACTTTAGCTTGCTACCTTTAACACATCTTTAAATTTTTTAGATGATGGTAAAAGACATGGGTGAGCTCATTTTAAAATGTGGCTAAACTAGAAACTGAAAATATTTTACACAGTGTTCAAAGAAATGAATGTAATACTTTACTTTTTAAAAAAATCTGGAGTGAGCCAAGTTCTGAACTTCCTACTCAGTCATGATCATAAGGAAAGGGCGGGAAGTCTACCCTACCCCTTTCCTTACGTTTCTGCTTTCATAAGAAGTTTGGAACTTGGCTCACTCCAGATAGTAAAAGGTAAAGTATTACATTAATTTTTTTGGACAGCACTAGTGTATGTAATTGTTACTTTATTGATTTTAACAAAACTATATTGCAGCATGAATATTAATGGGTCACAGTGCCTTAATCTCTCCCGTAACACAGTGTGTTATATGCAGTGGGGTGGGGTGAAATTTTTACTTATTAAACAGTACTATCACAGTATAAAGGCCTCTTCTACTACATAGTTATTAATGGTTAACACTGTTATCATTTAAAAATGTTACTTCATAAAAAGTATGGCAAATCTTTGTGGAGCTGGAGTGGGAAAACTAGTGAGGGCATTCAGAGGAAGGGGGTCCGGCTGGCTAGTTGGATTTCAGTCTTGCCAGCCACCTGAATTCAAGGATCAGGGATGGGGAAGAGTCACAGTCGATACTTAGCTTCCCCTCCACAATTTGTAGTCAGAAACCATTCTTCCTTAAGTGTGGAGAGTAGGATGGCTGCCAATGTCCAGAAGAGGGTTGCACACCACAACACAGGCAATGAGCAATCTCCAAATCCCAGTCTGGCAGAGCTTCCTCAACCTTAATAACTGGGGGAAGGGATAATTATGGCCAATGCATTGAGCAGCAGGGAAAAGTGCCATTTGCTGCTGAAAGATGAGCCTTCCTGCTGGAACACATTAATGAGCTACTGTAAATAGAAATTATTGGGACCCCTGTCAGCATCTTTAGGAGAAGTTATTTTTTGACAGCATATGTTGGTAATGGGCAGGAGAGATATTTTACACTGCTGTCAAACATGGAGGTAATGGGGGGGGACTTCCACTAGACACCAGGGAAAGGGTGTCTCACTACTCTTGCAGCAGCCAACCACATGAGTTCCAGCTACCACTGCAGAATTCAAGAAATGCCTGCTGTTCATACTGAGAATGTGGGGAATGACTCATCTCGCTAAGCTGGGCACTGGGGATTTTGGGTGCCCAGAAAAAGAATCTGTGGGCATTATCTTACAAAACAAACATCATAATCTAACTAAATGAGTTCTGTTTAATTAGGTTCTGATGTTTATTTTCTAAAATGGCAGCATTTTTATGAATTTTTCATGCTTGTTAGTTCGTGGAAAAAATCAACAAGATGTGGTTGACACGGCACAAAAAATGTTTGTTGCTCTGCCAAGCAAGTGGCGCAAAATCAAAAACATGCATTTGCGGCATCAAATTTTTACTTTTGCCACAGGACATTATCTCAAAAACCCTACTGTGTGTGCTCATAAGGGAAAATGTTACATTTTAAAGCTTTATAACTTTGTAATGATTTAACATTTTTTTTTACCAGTCCTGTTAAAGGCACTACCGTAGGACATAACACATGTCCTCTGCAAGTTTTGGGAAAAATTATATTCCACGAGGCTGTAGAGGAGAGCAAAAAAAAAAAAACATGTTAATTACCAGAAAAAAAGTTAGATTTTCCCCAAATATGACAGCTACAGATCTCAGAATCTGCACAAGCTGCCATCACAAACAATTATACACATCAAGCCCTTGTCTCCTAGACAACACATACAAACTTTCGGCTCATTTCATCAAATAGAGCCAAAGACATTAATGTGCAGAGCTAGGGGTTTAACATTAAACAGGCTATTCAACCCTAACTATAGGGGTGCTACCATATAATATGAATATATTTGATTCATACCTTAATTAAAAAAAAAACAGCCATGAAAATCATTATCAAGCATGGACACTGAAACCTTTAGATCATGGACAATCATGGTAACTACCTGTAAATATTTAAAACATTTTATTCATTTGTTTATTTATTTTGATAAACGTGTAGGTGTGCTGTTACCAGATGCCTTTTTCAGACATGACCTGGGTACAGCAGAGTACAAGTCAAGACAGTGGTATGAGATACAAGTATATAAAATACAGACATATAAAAGTGGCATGTTTATTTTATGAGCATTGGCCCCTATGCACGAATGGGTGGGAAATACACACCAGAAGGGCATATCCCACCCGTGTAGGTCCGCACCTGCAGACAGGTGCTCACATACTGGTATTGACTACTGCTGGCCACCTGTATGTGGCTCCATCCCCATGGAGTTGCAGACCCAGGCAGGCATCCACTGAGATGACTGTCCTGGATCCCACAGCAGATCCCTTATGTGGACAGACGTGGGTCTTGGTGCATGAGTGCCTACTGCAGGCATCTGGAACTGTGCGGCATGGACCCATGGACTGGTGTACCCCCTTGCCCAGCTCTTGCTACACAGTGCCTCCTGGAACACTGCAGTACCCCAAGCAGGAGGACCCCACCTCTGTCCCACAGTCGGTCTCCCCTCACACATCCGTGTCTGCCCCAATGTTGCCACACACCCCAGGTCCTCGTCCCCCTTCCTGATGTAGTAACCCCCCCATGTGCCCTGCGTGACTGCACTACCAGGGCCAGACCTGAAGGCATACCCTGTGCCCCCAGTGGTAGCAGTGTTACCCCCTAGCACTGACTGCCCATTCCCAATCCCCCGTACCCACCAGATCAGCTACCCCAGCCCTCACCTGCTGCTTACTGGGCTGGTGTGGCACAGAGGGTCTTCCCCCGGTCCCGCCATGACCAGCACGGTAAGTCCATTGGGCTGCACAGTGGGTTATGGCAGGATCCCCCTGCCGTAACCTGTGCTCTTCTCTTCACCAATGCAGGCTACACTACATGCCATTGTGAATGGCGCATAGTGTTGCCATGCCCCCAGCACATTCCTCTCCATGCGATTAAGGGATTGGGCACATAAATGTTGCATGCCCCTTTAGTGACTGCTGTGTGGACACAGCTCCACAGCAGTCATGTGTAATGATGCCAGCACGCCAGGTTTGCATAGCTCGTTGGCATCTGCATAGGTCCCATTGTTTTTAATTACCAAATTCAAAATGAAATTAGTCCCCCCTTTTAGTTTCTCTTGATTTTGTAGTTTTCCAGGCATTTTTGATTGTTCATCAACATGAAAAAACTATGGATTTAGTTATCATAGACAAAGACTGGTTACAGAGCAGTGATGGCAATGGATGTCCCTGGACACTTATGTCTGTTCATGAAACATGAACATGGTGCAATCAGGCCAGTCCCACATGTTTGGAATGGTACTGTACAATAAAATCGTATCTGCTCTTCAAGGGGAAAAACTGATTGCCAGTATGGTGGATCATTTACACACTTTTTGTAAGATTTTGTAACCTTTGTATACCACACTTTTATTATCCGCATGAATAGGATTTTATTTTTCTCCCTTTTTTTATTGTGGGTCTTTTGTATCTTGTTTGACATATGTGGTCCCTTGTTCTTTTCCTGCTTTCTGTATCTGTATTCTTTTTGTTTTTTTAACTATCCCTCCTCCTGGGATATGTATATGTTTTTTTGCTCTGGAGTATTAGGGGATGTGGAGTTTTTGGACAGGGGGTTTGTCTGTTATTCCTTTTTTCTTTTGTAGTATGTTTTTTATACTGTGTTGTTGTTCCATATTTGTTGGCATTTCATGTTTTGTACTGTTATATTTTTCTTATTAAAAATGTTATTCAATTAAAAAAATAAAAGATGAATATATGGACATGTGGACAATGGGCAGAGACTGTTTGACTTTGGAATGAATGAGGGACAGTGGTGCTACTGCTGCCCTTTGAAGAACTTGCTGATATGAAGATACTTACGCAGGCACACCAAGCATGGGTAACATTTGTCATGCGGCTCAGTCCACTAATAGCATTGGCATAGAAAAAAAATTAAAACTCATCTTCTTGTGCCTTTATTGCTGTAATACACTATAGAAAGGTATATGGTACCTTGTGGTCAGATCCAATGCCTACAGAAATTGCAGAATGCTTTAATTCACATTCTGAGCTATTTGAGAAACATAGAAACAGACTTTGTCAGGAGAAAAGGATCGGTAGGCCCATCACATCTGCCCTATTTTTGCCTGTCTATTCTTACACTTTGTACCCTATTTGGTCACAGGCATCCCCCGCCTCCCTTTCCTCTACTTATTATACATTTGTGCCTGTGCCACATGCATGAAGTTCCCACTGTTTTCAGCCCTCCACTCTTCTGGCAGGCTGTTCCAGGCATCCACCACCCTTTTCTACTACTTATTACCTTTTCAGTTGCCAGTTCATTATCACGAGGTTATTCCTTGGACAGAATTTAGCCCATTCAGATATTGGTTCTGACTGTGCTCAAATGCCCAGACTTAGCAAGGCATTTGACACAGTCCCACACAAAAAGATTAATATATGTTAGACAGCCTTGGCGTGGTCCCAAGGTGGTAGCCTGTAAAACATTGGCTGGACAACAGGACACAGAAGGTAACAGTAAGCGGAGTCCATTCTGAAGAAAAGGGGTTAATAGCAGGGTATCGCAGGGTTCAGTACAGGGACCGGTCCTCTTTAATGTCTTTTTAAGTGACATTGCAGAGGGAATGGAAGGAAAAGTATGTCTCTTTGCAGATGACACAAAGATCTGCAACAGGGTTGATACACAAGGTGGGGTGGAAAGGATGAGAAGGGACTTGGCAAGGTTGGATGAATGGTCAAATGTATGGCAGCTTAGAATCGATGCAAAGAAGTGCAAAGTAATGCACCTGGGAAAACAAAAACTCGGGGAAGAGTACACAATGGGGGGTGGGGTGAGATACTAACAACAACAAAACAGGAAAGGGTCCTGGGGTGTAGTCATATCAGATGACCTAAAGGTGGGCAAGCAATGTGAGAAGGCAGTAAGGAGGGCTGAGGGGATATTGGGATGCATTGGGAGAGGCATCACCAGTAGAAAACAAGAAGTTTTTATCCCTCTATGCAGACAATTGGTGAGACCCCATCTGGAGTACTGCATACAGTTCTGGAGACCCATCTCCGCAAGGACATAGACAGGCTGGAGGCTGTCTAGAGGAGGGCAACCAAAATGGTGCAGGGTCTGCACCAGAAGACATATGAAGAGAGACTAAAGGAGCTTAATATGTATACCCTTGAGCAAAGAAGGAAGAAAGGGGTCATGATAGAAATGTTCAAGTACCTCAAGAGAATCAACAAAGTCCAAGAGGGTAGCATCTTTCAGAAAAAGAGATGTGCAAGAACAAGGGGGCACAATTTGAAGATAGAGGGGGAATGGCTCAGAGATAAAGTGAGGAAATATTTTTTTCACGGAGAGGGTTGCGGATGCATGGAATGGCCTTCCTGAGGAGGTCGTGGGGTCAAAAACAGTGGGGGAATTCAAGAATGCATGGGACAGACGTAAGGCAATTCTAGTGGGGGCAGGAGGAAGTAGGCTATTGGTTAACTAGGAACTGTACCTTATCCATTAGGTAGGGAAATGGGCAGACTAGGTGGGCCAAGCTGTCCTCATCGGCTGTCAAATTCTAAGGTTCTATGTTTCTGTGAAGACATATTTCCTTACATTCCTCTTAATCTTACCCTCCTCTAGCTTCATGGCATGCCCCTGTATTCTGGTACTTTTCTTCCTCTGAAACAGACTCCAAACCAGCACATTGTTCACCCCTGTGAAATACTAATAGGTCTCAATAATGTCCCCTCTCACTGTTCTCTCCTCCAGAAAGTCCATATTTAGATCCCACAGACTCTCCTCGTATGGCTTCTTGTGCAATGCCCAAATCATTCTGCTGGCCATCTTCTAGACTGCTTCCACCTGACCAATGTCTGTGCAGAGGTGTCACCTCCAGAACTTGACACAGTACTCTAGGTGGAATCTCACTAGTAATCAATATAGTGGCAACACCACCTCAATCCTCAACATAAATTCCCCTCCTTCTTCTTCACCGCAGCATCACACTAGACTTGCTTACTGCCTTGTCACACTGCCCAGCCACCTTGAGATAATCAGATATGATTACCCTGAGGTCCCTTTCTTGGTTGGTGACTGTCAGTACCCCCCATCTTATACACGGTTCACTTATTTCCCACCCCCTGTGCATAACTTTGCACTTTTTGGCACTGAAACCCAGCTGCCATGACCTAGACCACTCCTCTAGTTTTCCATGTTCACTTCCCATTCTCTAAACCCCATTCTGAGTGTCTACCCTGTTGCAGATGTTTGTGTTATCCACAAAGAGATACACCTTCCACTTCAGTTCCTCAGCAATGTCAGGCATGAAGGCACTTAAGAGGGCCAGTCCCAGTACTGATTTCTGTGGCACCCCACAAGTCATTCTCCCATCCCCTAAGTGTCTGCCATTTACTACTACCCTCTGCCTCCTATACTTTAACCAGTTTGTTATCCGACTTACCACTTTCTCCCCAACCCCAATGCTGCTTAGTTTCTTAATTAGCCTCCTGTACGGCACAGTGTTGAGTACCTTGCTGAAGTCCAATAGGCCACATCCACTGCCCTCTTCTGATCCACCTGCCTAGTCACCCAGTCAAAGAAATCTAAAAGATCTGATTGTCATGACCTTCCTCCTGTGAAAGCATGCTGACGGTGGTACTGCAGCCCATATGCTTCCAGGTACTGCATCAGCCTTTCCTTCAACAGGGTCTCCATTAATCTCCCTACCACTTATGTAAGACTGACTGATCTGTAGTTGCTAGCCTCCTCTCTGCTGCTGCTCCTCTTGAGCAGAGAGACCACATGGGCCCTCCTCCAGTCTTCTGGAACTACTCCTGTCTCCAATGATGTGCTGAATAGTGTTGCCAGAGGGGTGCCTGGCACTGTACTCAGTTCTTTTAGAAATCTTAGGTGAATCCCATCCTATCCCATCACCTTGTTCTTCTTTAGGGCTTCCAATCCCTTCTGGAATCTCCCCTCCGTGAATGGACTTGTGTTCACTCCTCTCATTATTTGCTGATAATGTTGGTCCATCCCTCCCTGCACTGTGGAGACTGAGCAGTTTTACTCATTTAAAATCTTTGCTTTTCCCTGATCTGCTTCTGTACAGTCCACCACCCTCCTGCTTTTCATTATCCCACCCCTTGTTTTCCTTTATTCACTCATCTCCTTGGTGATCCTCTCCTCTATTTGTGGCCTCACCCTCCTTCTTGCCTCCATTTGCTTTTCCTATACATCATAAACCCTATGTGTCCCTGTCCTCCTCCATCTGTGTATAACTGTACTTCCTAAATCCTGTTTTCTTTTCTCCTTCATTACCTTAGCCACCTCCTTTGAGAACCACAGTTGTCTCTTCCTCCTCTTTCACTTGCTTATTTTGTTCAAACAACACGTGGTTGCCTTAGGTATTCCCTCCATGATCTTTTCCTGTTGGGTCTCCACTCCCTTCTGACCATCCTCCCCCCTTTGAGGTATTTACTGAAGCAGTTACCCATTTCTTTAAAAGCTGCCCTCCCTGACCATTGTCTTAGTCTGATTATTCTCTTGTTCAATCTGTATGCCAATTCATACATTATGGTGATCGCTTGTACTCAGGTGACTACCCACTGTGACGTCTGCAATGCTGTCCCTGTTTGTAAATACCAGGTCCAGCACTGCCCTGTTTCGGCTTGGTTCTATAACCAGCTGCCTGAGAAATACCCCCTGAAGGAAGTCAACGATGGCCCTGCTTCTTTTTGTAGCTGTAGCATAAATGCTCCAGTCCACATCCAGCAGATTAAAGTCCCCAATAATCAACACTTCCCCCTTGCTTGCCATTCTGCCAATGGCCTCCCTCAAAACTTGTCAGACCTTTTCCCCTGTTGGGTGTCTGTACACCACCCTTATGCAGATAAAGGCCCTGGACTCTGTATCTAACCTGATCCATAGTACCTCCCAGTCTTCCTTCTCCCCCTGGAGTCCCTGTATCTCTAGCCTTTATGCCGTCCCTCAATGTAAGGGGGTCAGATGATATCAATTGCACTGTGTGAGTTGGGTTGGCTGTGAGACAAGCAGAGAATAAACCACAGGGTCACTAGTTTGTGTTGTAACACCCTATACAGATTGGGTCCTGTCTACCTCCACAAACTGTCCACCTCCTGCCCCCTTCCAAGTACTGTAGAGCCCTTTAATTCCAGAATCAACATTTTCCTGTCATCCCGTGCGCCTGACTGAAATCAGTGGGTAACAGGCATTCTTTGTTGTGTCCTTGGTTCTGTGCAACTCATTTCCACCATCGGTATGGTTGATTTCAAGCAATGGTTTCTAGTTTGACCAACAATGGCTTGACTCCTGTCATATAATACAGATTGTTTCTGCTGCTTCTATCTTCATGCAGCTGATCTTCTCCGAGGGCCTTTATTGTTCTGTAGTAATTTATTTATTCAATCAATTACTTGTAAGTGTTACTAGGTACAGCTGTGCCCGCCAGGATGCAATGCAGTAATACTGAAGAATGTAACAAAATATTGCAGTATGTTGCAGGAAACAGTTTAATTCCATGGCAATTAAGCCCTTTCTTTACTGCAGTATGTTGTGACATGTCATTTACTGCAAGTTATTGCATTGCTTCATTACTGGTACTGCTACAACTGTTATTTTTATTATACAGTATGTAAAATTCTATGGGTTGGAAAACAGTATGGTACTGTATAAATAAAAGTCCCTGCTCTATCCTATCCTATCCTATCCTGATCATCTCAGGAACTGGGTTAGGTAGGTGGTGCCACAGGACACTAGGGAGTATTTGGCACTGGGACTGTGTAAGGGAAAAGGTGCCTCTGGGTGCCGGGGGCATCTTGTCATGGGTGAAGTAAGGAAGGGGGACTTCACTGGATCCCAATTACTGTTTGCTATGGGATGGTGTGAGAGCACCAAGGTGCACTAGGATGGCACCAGGGTGTACTGCTTGGCATCAAAATTATTGACCATGCTGGCCCAAGGCCAAAAGTAAGGAAACACAGAATTAGGTAAATAATTCCTCTCAGTTGTGGTGAGTGCATGATGTGGTGTTTCTTGGGGTTTGAATAATTGCTCAAAACAGTGTTGGCATTACTATAACATTGGCACCTTTTCTAAAAGTGTTGGCATGTGAGTTAACTTCTGTAGAGTACCTCGAAAGACATTGCCAAAGTTAGCTTAACACTTGTTTGAGCAATTGTTCAAACCCCATGGAACACCTCACATTCAATAAGTTTCAGGGGAATGTTTACCCTAACATCATGTTTCACCATTTCTGTAGCCTTGTATTTCAACCCTGACGGATACCTAAATGTAATTGTTTGCAATGAATTCTTATACTAAAATTACACATCATGTTGTGAGTTGTCACATATTGCACATTTATACATAAAATTGAAGGATGGGATTCTAAATCTCACTATGAGTCAAGTGAACCTGGGCAACATTTATTGACTGATTTTGTTTTTCTTTTAGTTAGTTATTTAAATTTGGTTAAAGGCATCCTGGACTGGAGCTCGTTTACCAGTGTAATGGGGGTGGGGGTGGGGTTGGAGGCATTACAAGGGGGAAGCGCCATAGTAGTAAACGATACAAAGCGCCAGAAGTTCTACATGATAGAATGCTGAATATAGTACTGAAACTAATGTACTGTAAAAGATCATGTTTACATGTACAGTATATACTGGGGCATATGCAACCTGACTGTGACCTGGTAAAGTTTCTAGTCTTGATCACTGCAAAGGTGATTTAGATGAACAAAGTAAGTCTGAAACAATTTGACTTGGAGGTGTTCGGAAGTTAGTCTAAACTAGTTCACTACTCTCCTTGTCCCTAATATATCCTACTATACAGGATTTCCTTGTACCATTTCTTTTAACTATACAGGAGTTTCTTGTACCATCTCTTTTAAGTATACTGGAGATTCTTGAACCATCTTTTTTATCTGTATTGGAGTTTCTTGTACCATCTCTTTTAACTGTACTGGAGTTTCTTGTACCATCTCTTTTAACTATACTGAGTTTCTTGTACCATCTCTTTTAACTATACTGGAGTTTCTTGTGCAATCACCTTTAATGCAGAAAAAGAACAACTGGATCAAGCCTTGGAGACAGTATAGCACAGTGGTTTAGGGCTTTGAGCTGCAAACCTAAAGACCTGGGTTTGAATCCCATAGCCCCCACTTGCAAACTGTGTGACCCTGAGTAAGTCACTTAACTTCCTCATGCTCCCAGGTCACACCTGAATCAAACTTTGGCTTAGTGTGCCTTTCCTGGTTTAGCAATTTTCCCTTTCTGTTAATGTTTTACTTCCTTAAGTCATCAGTGTTATGCATAAAGCAATGTGAGGAAGCCTTCTCATCAACTTCATTGTATTAATCACATGATTTGTTTCAATCTTACTGGTAATAACAAGAAAATTATGTTGCACAGTGGCCTATTAGGCCTTTCTGTGGGGAGATAATGTAGATGTTCAGCAGTTTAACACTGTTTGGGACCTTGTTATGTGCTATTATGCAAAACTCCACTAGCTTGTTTTCTTCAGGAGCGAGATAATTAAATTCATGTGGCTTGAATTATGTGCAGTATTGTTCAGGGGGAAAATTAACAGTGGTATGCTGCCCCAGGCAACTAATTTTACTGATGCAGACATTATAATGGTCTATAAGTAGCCTGAAGATCTGGGAGCCAGACTTATTTTGCCATTCAGTGTTTTGTTATATATTATATGTCATCTGTCTTTCAAGAATATATGGTATGTACCAGTATTTCTAAAACTATTTGGATTCCGCTCTGCGTTATTCTTTGAATTCAGAACATATCCTGAAGGGTGAGAATCCAGAAAAATACTCAAGGTCCATATGATATCCACAAGAGCCAAAGGGGTCTGGCAGTATTTCTGTGGTGCTGATTGGTGGGAGACTGCTCAGGCATGCTAGTACAGAAACATATAGTAAAAACAGAGAATAATAAAAGAAATGACCATAAGTGAAGCAAGTCTGCATTGAGCCATGCAATGAATTACAGCCAAATAACCCTTATAAAGATGTCCGGTTCCGTTTTGAGCCCAGTTATAGTTCCAGCATTAACCATGTTGTTTGTTAGAAAATGGACATGAAATTTCCCATCCTCTGATTGGTCAAGCCCTTTGCCAAGGTGGGCATTTATGCAGCAACAGAGACTAGGCAATAACAAGTCCCACTGCCAACAAGTTTTACTACCCAAAAAAAAATAACTGTCCACACAGAATTTTTCAAATTAATGTCCAGCATTTGTTTCTCCTGCTTAACAAGTGAGAGACAGCCTGCTTCCACAATTCAAAATTATTTCACTGGTAATCGTGAACTGCAATAACTGACACAAACAAAACATTTTATTAATATGTCATCTAGAAGTAGTTCAAAACCTTCTTACTACTGAGAGCTACTCACCCCCCGGTCACTCGTACATTTTCTTTAGTGGCTCAAACCAGCAGTGCATCTCCATCTGTGGGGCATGAAAACATGAAAGTACTGCTGGTCTTATTGTAGATGTAGCGCTGCAATCTCATGCTCACTCTTCCCCTGCTCAAGTGCATCTGTCAGCACACAAGTGCTCAATTTCCCTCACTCAGTCTGGCTTCTTCTGGTCAACAGCAGCAGGGCAATCTCACCTAAATTCCATTTAATATCCGCTCTGCCACCCGTACCCAGCAGGTCTCTCTGACTGGCCATGGCATCCGTGCTTACCCACTGACAATGCTTATTCATTGTTCTTTTGCACTCATGAACCACTGCATGTTGCCAACCACACTCACAGCAGTCTCTGACTGGACTCACTCTGTTATACATGCAGTCCTAATGATCACTCTACCATACCATGGTCATTAACACCACTGTACATAGTATTCCTTTCAAGGGGAACAAATAATTAACGCCTAAACAAAATAATTAAAAATGGCTGTCTTCTAAACACTCTTGCAATCAACAGGTGCCATCTAACAGGAGTGTACTCTATTGCCACCTCTACCAATAGAGGAACTGCTTTACAGAAAATCTCTCTTTTTAATCATTTTAAAGTGATTCTTTTAACTTTTTCAAAATTATTTTTTTCTTACATGAAAACTGCATATGCCCATTTTCTAAGTCCAATAATACCCAACAGGGTGGGCAGTGTTGGGCTATATCAGACCATACAGGGGTGATAAGGCCCTGTGGCATCAGGCATCATTACACCCCTGGGTGGACCAGTATAGTCCAATACTGCCCACCCTGTTGGGTATTATTGCTTATGTAGGCTATTCCACCCATTGACTACATGATCTGTGAGAAATACTTCCCAACATCCTTTTCAAATTTCTTCACCTCCAGTCCTCTGGTGGATTACCTGTCCCAAAACATGAAAAATTCAGTGGAGTTTACCCTATTGTTCCACTGTATTAATTAAATGTTTATATCAGCTCTCCCCTCTTCCTTCTGCCCCCCATAGAGTACAACTTGAGGCTATCCAGTCCCTCCATATAGGACTTACCCTGCTGCCCCCAGATTATTTTAATTCACATTCTCTGTGTGGTATCCAGCCTTCCTCAGATAATGGGCTCCCAATTTGCAAACAGGTGTGTTTGAACCAGTGACTTGGACAATGGCAACTTTACTTCCCTCCTGCAATAGGTGAATCTCCTCCTTATGTGTACTACACACATATGCTTTACTGCAAATGTGAAAAGGTGCAAAAATCATGCTCCTAGGTTCAGAAATCCAGAAGCAGTGTATAAAATGGGGGAAGACTTATTGATGGTCACTAAACAGGAAAGGGACCCAAATATCTGATGATATCAAGGTGGCAAGGCAGTATGACAAGGCAGTAGGCAGGGCCAGCAGGATGCTGGGGTGCATAGGAAGGGAAATCACCAACAGAAGAAGATAGGCAATGTTACCATAGTATTAATCATTGGTGAGATCACATCTGAAGTACTGTGTCCGTTTCTGAAGACCACATCTCGGGAAGGAAATAGACAGGGTAGAGGCTGTCCAGAGGAGGGCAACTATAATGGTACAGGGGCCACATCATATGCCCTATGTGGAAAGACTAAGGGACCTAAGTATGTACACCCTGGAAGACAGAAGGGAGAGGGGGACATTAAAGAGACCAATAAATGCTTCATGGGGGTGAATAAGGTAGAGGTAAGGAGTATTGTTTTAGAAAAGAAAGTGCACGAGAACAAGGGGGCATTCAATGAAGCTGAAAGGGAGGAATTTTGGAGGAATGTGAAGAAGTACTACTGCACAGAAAGAGTGGTGGATGCCTGGAAAAGTCTTCCAGTGGAACTGGTGGGGACAAAAAGAGTGAGGGGCTTCAAGCATGCATGGGATAGGCACAAAGGAATCTTGGTAGAAAAGCTGAGGTGGGCGGAGTAGCCAGAGATCAGGGAGTGACAGTATAGACAGGGAAAAAATGGGCAGAATGGGTGGGCCAAGAGGTCCTTATCTGCAGAAAAATTCTGTTTCTACTGAGAATCGGTTTTAAGACTATTGCTGATTATTACCCCCCAGGGTAATTTTCTCTTTTGAGTAATCCACCCTTACTCTATTGATGCAGAAATCTGTATATAGATTTCTCCTACCAATGTGCATTGCTATACATTTCTTGACATTGAATTTCAATTGCCAAATGCTAGGCCACATCTCCAGCCCACACCACTATACAGTATCACTTATGAACATGTTATAGAGTAGCAGCCCCTGACAGACTCCAGAGATATCTCACTAATTACCTGTCTGACATCAGAGAATGTTCCATTCAGAACCACTGTCTGATTCCTATCTGTCAGCCAATTTCCTATCCACTCAGGTAAGCACTTCCCTATTCCTAAATCTGCCATCTTCATCACTATCCACCTACTGTATGTGACACTGAATCAAAGGCCTTGCTGAAACACTTTTATTGAATGTAGATTGTCTGACCTCTATCTGCTATTTGTCACCAAACTGAAAAAAAAATTACGTTTGTTTGACATGACCTGCCCCTCATGAACCCATGTTGATTCTATGAGCCTATTTGCGTCTGGGTATGTAATTATCTTTCCCTTTATGTTTACCCCCTAGTAGCTTGCCAACCATAGCTATCAGGCTTACTGACCTGTAATTTTCCAGATGCTCTGTATCCCAACTGTTGTGCAGGTGGACAATATGTACCACCCTCCAGTCTCTTGGCATTATGCCCTTTAATAGTGATTCATATAAGTCTACCAGTCATGTCACCAATGCCAATCTTGTCTCCCTCAGCATGCTCTTGTACTTCCTGTCTTGGCTCATTGACTTGTTTACCTTTAGGTCCCTCACACTCTTTATCACTGTCTCTTCAAATATATTGCATGTCTCAACTCTAACTTGTGACTAGCTGTATCCCCAAATGTTATCATGCTGTCTAGTAGTGGCCCTGTAGCTTCCTTTGTAAACAATGAACTAAAGTACTCATTCATTATTCAAGTATCCAAACAGCCCAAGCACTTTAAGGACACACTGCATTGTCATCAGATGCTGGCATATGGATGCAGGTGTCACTTCCTCTTAAAAGCACAAGAAAGGGGAGCCAGCATAGTGGCATGAGGGGCTGAAGCAATAGTTTGTCACACCTCCTGTCACTCTGACAACCCAGTTTCAGGAATAGGGCTGAGTAAAATTGGCAAATTCCACCTGTGTGGAATTTTCACCAAATGTCACCAAATTTCATATACTTTTCTGAAATTCTTTAATTGGCCATAACTCAGTCTTTCAAACAGCCAGAGGCCTGAAATGTGGCATGTTTGGAAGAGGCCCTAAAGGTATGTCAAGTTTCATGACATTTCGATGAGGGGCATGGAATTTATAGGGGTTCAAAGTTTGGCAATTTATAATTTATGTGAACATTTCTGAAAATATTTCCATGCTTAAAGCTTAGCCACAATTGGAGCTAGTGGTTGAAAATTTGTATGCATACTTTTTTGGAAAAGTCTTAGAAACTGCTAAATAGGAAGATGATTGTTTACGTAAATTGTAAATTACAGGAGTTCATTAATTTCATAAATTTTTAATATGAAAATGTTTATTTATTTAAGAAAAGTGTTATAACAGACAACAACAAAGGGTATTCAGAAGCAAAGTACAGTAGCTGGGTGTTGTCAAGAGCAATACATACCAAAAGCTTAACTCAAATGTTGGGCAACAACTACACGGGATGGATAGATGCAAACAGTCCTAAGCAACAGTTGAGAATGAACAGCGAATCCATGGTGAGTTAACCAATATTGAACTTGTACCAGCTTCAGAGCATATACATTAGGTAATAATAACAATAACTTTATTTTTAAAGCACCTTTCAGAAATATCAAGGCGCTTTACATCAAAACACAATATACAATATCAGTTTTAAACATATAAAAATGAATACATTAAAACATCACTTAGTTAAAACAAACCATGCGATCATCCATACGCTTTGCAGATATTTACTAATAGTTTCCATTAATCATCCAGATAAGCCAAATCCCATAAGTAAGTTTTTAAATCTTTTTAAATACCTCCACGGAGGTGCACTCCCTTAACCGGCGTGGTAGAGAATTCCAAAGAGTGGGTGTGGGATAAGAAAATGCTCTACTACCAGAAGATCTTAAATTCACTCTTGGAATCTCTAACAACCCCTCGTCGGCCGAGCGGAGTGATCGGCTGGGGCAGTAAGGCACCATAAGTTCTTTCAGATAGGTCAGACCCTGATCATGAAGGGCTTTGAAAGTCAATAAAATGAATTTAAAGGTGATCCTCCACCGTATAGGAAGCCAGTGCAGTTCGTGCAGCACCGGGGTAATGTGACTGGATCTCCTTGTCCAGTCAAAACCCAGGCTGCAGTGTTCTGCACCAGCTGAAGGCAATGGATTTCAACCCCAGAAAGCCCAAAGTAAAAGGGCGTTGCAGTAGTCCAAGCACGAGGACACAAAAGCGTGGACCAACGTTGGAAGGGAGTCAGACGGAACAAGGTGACACACCCTGGCAATATTCCTAAGATGGTAAAAGGAAGTCCTGACAATGGCTGACACTTGAGATTGAAGGGTCAGCCTATTGTCTTGGACAATCCCAAGGTTGCGTACCTGTTCAGAGGTCAAAAGTGACACACCGCCAAGAAAAATTCCAGAGGGCATGCCATCATGTGACCTCACTATCTGACCACCCGGGGTCCACCACTAACACCTCTGTCTTCTCTGAGTTCAACTTTAACCAACTAGAATCCATCCACCCTTGGATTTCTTCCAGACAGTTATTAAACACCGAGAGTGCTCCATCCTGGTTAGGTGCAAAAGACAAGTATAGCTGGGTATCATCTGCATAGCAGTGAAACCTCAGCCCATACCATCTTACAATGTCTCCAAGGGGCAGCATGTACACTATGAATAACATGGGTGACAGCACTGAACCCTGAGGCACTCCACACAACAAAGGAGTTGAGACAGAGGAATGAACCCCCGACACAACTCTTTGTGATCTCCCAGTGAGGAATGAAGTGAACCATTTTAAAATGGTTCCTGACATTCCACAGATTGACCTCAGGCGTGCTAACAACACCAAGTGATCCACAGTGTCAAAAGCTGACGAGAGATCAAGAAGAACTAGAATGGAACGTCTCTTCTGATCTCTCACCCTCAGAAGATCATTAAGCACCCGAACCAGCACAGTCTCGGTGCTGTGTCTTTTACGAATACTGGATTGGAAGGATTCATAGACATTATGGATGGTTAAATGGTCTTCCAATTGGGCTGCCACTACCTTCTCAATAACCTTCCCAGTAAAGGGAAGGTTAGAGATAGGTCTGTAATTTGAAAAACAGTCTGGGTCCAGAGTAGCTTTTTTCAAGAGGGGTGTCACCACTGCCACTTTCAGGAAGTTAGGAAACTCACCAGACTCTAAGGAGCACCAGACTATTTGCACCATAACTGGACCGATGGTCTCAAAACAACCCAAAATTAGGGGAGTTGGCCCAGGATCCAAACTACAGCTTGTAGGCTGCACACTATGGATGATCCTCATAATATCCACGACTTTCAGTCAGCAAAAGGGACTCCAAGAGAACTGAGGTATTGTGAACTCGCATTGTTCCATAACATCACCCTTAGAGATTGCTGGATGCAAGCCCGCCCTGATGTCAGCCACCTTAGTTGCAAAGAACCGAGCGAGCTCCTCACACTCTACTTGCGAAAAGGCTTTTCGGACTTGAAGACAGGCTGGGTTGCACAATCTGTCTACAGTCCAAAACAACTAAGCCAGTCAATTCTGTGCAACTGCAATCTCCCTGGACAGGAATTCTGCCTTCTTATGGGTGATTACAGATTGATAGATAGAATAATGTTCCATCAATCTAAGGTGGTCGGCATCAAGGGTGGATTTGTGACAACAGTGCTCTAACCTTCACCCCTGTCTCTGCATCTCCCTCAATGTCCCATCAAACCAAGGGGACCTGGGGTGAAGGGATAGGGGGTGCTCATGAACAGGAGCAATAAGATCCAGGGCCCCCGTAACGTCTGTATTATAGGCCACCACCACTGCCTCTGGGTTACTGCTAGTCAACACGAGGGATGAGAGGTCAAGGACTGCTACAAGGCCCTGGGAAGCAATATTCCATAATGGGAAGTACCTGACCATCTCCACAGGGCAAGGCCTTCTCAGGGGGGTGTAGAAATTGAACCTCATGGTGTGGTGGTCAGACCAGGTGACTGGTTCCACCCCCAGATCGGATGAATCAATCCCTAAGAGGAAGACTAAATCCAAAGAGTATCCAGATTTGTGTGTAGCAGTGGAAACTACCTGTGTAAGGCCCAGAGAAGACATAAGTTGGAGGAAGTGATTACCAAATTGTGAGGGTTCATCGTCGACCCAGGCATTAAAGTCACCCAGAACCATCAATCTGGGTGACTCAAACAGCATATCGATGAGGAAGTCTGATACTTCCTGTAAGAAGCGTTTCCCATCTCTGGGTGGATGGTAGATGAGAACAATCAGTTCTCGACTTTCAGTCAGCAAAAGGGACTCCAAGAGAACTGAGGTATTGTGAACTCGCATTGTTCCATAACATCACCCTTACCTTGAACGCCTACACCTGCTACAACTGTACACTCAAAGAATTCAGCCTCACCTACTACCACATTCATGAGGCCCAATTTAGTCTTAAAACAGACTGCAACCCCCCCACCCCTGCAGTCCAATCTCGGGTGGTGTATCACCAAGTACCCGGCCGGAATCATGGCCTCCAATATGGGGCCTGAATTTTCATCCAGCAAGGTCTCAGTGATGCAAGTCAGGTCAGTCAAACTAATAAGATCGGCTAAAACAGCGGTCTTATTCTTAACAGACCTGGCACTGCATAACACCACCCAAGTTGGACAAACCTAGGAAGCTGTCCGGCCTATCTGCCCACCAAATTCAGTAGTGCCCTTGGGTATGGGCACCAGACATGGGAGACCACGGTCTGGATTCCATTTCACCCCAGGGCACCTTCTGGACTTAATAACCCCAATATGGTGGCCCCGCTCTTTCATCCTCTCCTGTTCGCCCACCTCCGCCCTCTTCAATCTCCTACGAACAATCTCCAGCACTCTACAGCACTGGTACATCTCGAACTGTAGTGGAGGAGTATAAAAAGGGTGGAGGGCACAAAAAGAGGAGGATGAATAGCACACAACCATGGACTCTGCCAGCCAACACATGATTTAGCTCTAACTAGAAATATACAACAAATATCTAACTAAACTAATCTAAAAACTCTAAATACCTGTAACAGAATTACTAACAATTAAAATCCTGAAATCCTCCAATACAATAATAACTTAAACAATAAACCCAACCCAACAAAACCTGCAAAACCACCCTCCTCCCCAACTGGATAGAATTCAAACCCAGAAAAACAAAATAAATAAAATAAAATAAATAAAAATCTTCTCTCACAGGATAAAATACATATACAAACATAGATTCACCCCCCCCATCCTCTCACAGCCGAGGGAAAGGGAGAATTTTGGGCACTCCACTACCCAAAATACACACAATAATCAAACAGAAATAGAAATAAACCAAAACAACACAATAAAAACTAAAGAAAAAAATAAATACAGGTGTCCTGGTCCTCTCACCAACTGGGAGACCGAAAAATTAAAAAGTCTGGGAAAGAAGTCAACCAATGGTAGGAGAAGTCGTAGCGAATCCAACAGCAGCTTCAAATAAACCAATTAAATCCAAAAGTCGTGAAGGATCGAGAACCAGCAGACTATCGAACAAATTGCTAGTACATTTCAGAATCCACCTGACAACAAGAGGGGCTCTAACCCCTCTTAATCTGATCACTAAAAAGGTTTCTTTAGGAAAACTGACTCTTCTCCAATAAGTTGTATCCTCAAAACCCAGGCCCAGTCACCTAGGCTAAGATCAGACCAGAGGGCTGTAGTCTGAAAGGACCCAAAAGGAGAATGCGAACCCCCCCACCCCCAACAGGAATAAGACCCACAGAAAAGCAGGCCACCCCAGGAAGGGGAACCTGAGATCCCAGCTGCCCACCAGCTGCTGAGATCCCCCAACCAACAACCACAGAGGAGAGTGGCTCTCTGGGCCAAAGTCCCCGTGATTCCTCCTAAGATGGCCAAAGAATTCCTTAGGAATCACCCACACCAGGGGAGAGGCAGCATTCTCCTAAACAATCAGGAAGATTTCCCTATGACCATGGTATTCCACGAAAAGTGTCCAGAATTCAGAAGCAGGGAACAGATTTTGTTTAATGTCCCCCGGCCCCGGGTGCTCTCACCACCCAGACTGATATTTAGGGGCAGTTAACAGTCAGAAGAATCTACAAACACTCCCATCTTGAATTAGGATGAAAAAAATGAAAGAGATCTCCACTCATGATCCCAGTTTTTAGTTCTGGAAGATCACCATTCAGTTCCTAGAGCTCCGATCAGCAGACCTCCTCCTCAACCTTCCAAAAAAGTCAATCCACAAAACCTGTAGGAAGTGCCCAGATAATACACCAATGATAATCTAAAAGCCAGTCTGACAAGAGCAAAAGTCTGAGAACTCACACTCCTCGGGGAACTCCACAGCTTCAGCCTCCAGCAGTTTCCCCAAAATGCAACAAGCCAGCTGTCGCAAGGCCGCGGGGTTCCACACTCAGATCCCACAAAAGCCAGAACCACCCACGATGTTATCCCCTCCAGACATGCCACGATGGAAAACAGAGCCACCAAAACCGAGAGGCACTACACCCCAACGGCTGCAAAATAGCAGCTCAGTGCTCGCTCCACATGCTTTTGGACACAGCCGAAACAAAACAAAATGGCTAAATGAAGAGAAATCACAAATCAAATAAACTGTTAAAAACACAAAATAAAACGAATAAAACAAAATAGAGCTCAGAAAACACATTTATTCAGAGCTCAGGCTCAGGCAGCTCACACATACCGCTGCCATCTTCAAATATATGGGACAAGCTTGTGAAAGAGGCCCCCAGGATTGCTGGAAGTTAGACTAGAAAACGTTGGTCTAACTAGTGGCACTTGCTGCATGGGATAGAAAATCCTGCTAGAACACCACAAACACCATGTGCTGTATCATCTCCACACCTGGCACTTGCAGTGATTTAAGACATTTAAAAATCCTACCCTATATCTCTACACAATAGCAGAAGTAAAATACAAAAGTGTTTCCTTGCCAACACCAAGCCATCCCATGTGGTGGCTCTAAATTTTTTTAGTGTTTGGGTAGGGAGTTCTTCATGTGTTGGTGTATTTGATTTTATTTAAATGGATGGTAGGTAAAAATTTGGCCTGATAAATCCATAATAAATGATAATGGCAGGGCAGTCATGTCAGAAGTGAGAATTGTAAGATACAATGACAGGCAGGAAAGACTGAGACAAGTCCTGAGATTATTGGCTAAAGGAACTTTGTGAATGGTGCTTTTCTTCTTCCTTCCAGTCATTGGACTTGTCCTCCCTCCATGGACCAGTTAGTTTGACCTCAGTGGTAGTGAAAATGATGGAATCACTTCTGAAGGAAAGAATTGTTGAGTACCTAGAGGCCAGTGGGGCACAGGACCCAAGGCAGCATGGATTCACAGCATGAAGGTCATGTCAGATGAATCTAATAGATTTCTTTGACTGGGTGACAAAAGTAGTAGACCAGGGAGGGGCTGTGGATATGGCCTTCCTAGATTTTAGCAAGGCATTTGACACAATCCCACACAAAAGATTAATGTACAAGTTAGCCAGCTTTGGAGTGGGTCCCAAGGTGGTAGGCTGGGTAAAAAATTGGCTGGACAACCAGATGCAAAGGGTAATAATAAACAAAGTGCACAGTGAATAAAGGAGGGTAACTAGTGGGGTACCACAGAGTTCAGTACTGGGACTGGTCCTCTTTAATGTCTTTATAAGTGACATTGGAGAGCACCTAGAAGGAAAAATATGTCTCTTTGCAGATGACATAAACATCTGCAACAGGGTTGATACACAAGGTGGGGTGGAAAGGATGAAAAGGGGCTTGGCAAGGTTGGAGGAATGGTCAAATGTTTGGCAGCTCAGCTTCAATGCAAAGAAGTGCAAGGTAATGCACTTAGGAAACAAAAACCCAGGGGAAGAGTACACAGTGGGGGGTGAGATACTAACAACAACAAAAATCGAAAGGAACCAGGGAGTAATTATAGCAAATGACCTAAAGGTGAACAAGCCATGTGAGAAGACAGTAAGCAGGGCTGGGGGATACTGGGATGCATAGGGAAAGGCATCAACAGTAGAAAACAGGAAGTTGTTATCCCTCTGTACAGACATTTGGTGAGACCCCATCTGGAGTACTGCCTGCCTTTCTGGAGATCCCATCTTCACAAAGACATAGACAGAGTGGAGACTGTTCAAAGGGGGGCAACAAAAATGGTGAAGGGTCTGCACCAGAAGACATATGAAAAAAGACTAACACAGCTTAATATATATATATATATATATATATACCTCAAGAATGGAGGGCGGGAGATGATAGAAACTTTTGGCACCTCAAGGGAATTAACAAAGTCCAAGAGGGTAGCATCTTTCAGAAAAAGAGATGTACAAGAACAAGGGGGCACAATTTGAAGATAGAGGGGATGACTCAGAGGTAATGTTAGAAAGTATTTTTTCATGGAGAGGGTTGTGGATGCATGGAACAGCCTTCCTGAGGAGGTTGAGGAGTCAAGAACAGTGGGAGAATTCAAGAATGCATGGGACAGACATAAGGCAATTCTAGTGGGGGGTAGGAGGAAGTAAGCTGTTGGTTGGCTAGGATCTGCAGCTTATCCATCAGGTAGGGAAATGGGCAGACTAGGTGGGCCAAGTGGTCCTTATCTGCCGTCAAATTCTACGTTTCTATATGGTGACTTAGCAGCAACTGACTGGTCACCCATCTCTGCTGCCAGCTCCATCAACTCTACACTAAATTACTTCAAGTCCAGTTTCCTGTCTGTTTGGGTGGGATCAAAACACTCCCCTCAAGAAAACCGCTTCCCTGGGTATCAGCTAAACTGCTGGCCTCTCTGCATACAGTATATGCGATCTTGCTTGGAAGGCTCACAAGTCCTCAGGCTCCCCTGCTGACTTATGCAAATGATGAGCTTATTTAATGCCTACACCAGAGCTACCAAACAAGCAAAGGCCAAGTACTTTTCCACCACCTTCCAAAACAACATTAACCATTTGTCCAACTTTTGGAAGGTCATTCACAGTCTCTTCTCATCCCCAGCCCAGTCCTCTGTTCTGGTCCTCAAGGTAATGAACACCACCATTTCTGACTCCGCATTGCCTCTGAACTCAATGCTTTCTTCACCTCATGTACCTCTTCCCTTCTCTCATCCTTCCCCCATCTCACCCTCCCTGACCCCATCTGTTCCCCATCTCCTCCTTTCTCCTTCTTCTCAGTCACACCAGCAGACACCCTTAAGGCCCTCCTAGCTTTTAACCCCCTTAAGGGCAAGAGTTTGGATGGGCTAGAACCTAAATTCCTCCAACTCTCTGCTCCTGCCACAGTCTTCATCTCTCAACCCTTCTAAATCTCTCCTTCTCTCTCACCTCTGTCCCTGATGACTGGAAGAATGCCACAGTCATACCTCTCCCCAAAGGGATGGATCACAGCCAGATCACCTCCCATATTTTTGCCAACCTTGACAAAGCCTTCATCACCATAGCCCACACCCTTCTTCTTGTTGAGCTTACAGCTGCAGGACATTCCTCCAAAGCTACTAACTAGTTCTGTCCCTACCTAGTGGGCAGCTGGCCAGGACTGACTCAGTTAAAATTGGAGATTCCCAGTCCCCTCGTTCCTATCTACACTGGTGACCTCCAAGGTTCAATCCTTGGCCCTATACTTTTTTCAATTTTCCTAAACAACTTCCCTACTGCCTGTACCTCTGTGTCCATCCATATGTATGCAGACGATACAGTTTGATGTGCTTATGCAACTGAATGAGATAATATTAGATAATGCTTGTGTAACTTGAGTTTTCTTTGTGGTTTTCTGCCTCTCTATCCATGGGATATACCACCCTGTAGGAGTACAATGCAAGGAACCCTAGAGGAGGGATCCCCCCGTACAGGTGCTGGGAATGAATGCATCAGCTAAAGGTAGGGTAGGAAGAAGCCCAAAAAGAATACCTAAAGATGTCCAATATCGAAGAGGTAAGGATGACGAATAATTTCTGTGAAGAGAAGGGCTAACTTCCTAGTGAGAGAGGGGAAAGCCAGAGCCAGCATCCTCCTCCATCCAACAGCAGAACCTAACTAACTAATGAGAAGAAAGCAATAACTCTGACTAATATTATGACCATTGGCACGGAGGAGAGGAAAAACACCCTTTTAGGAGGAAACCTCTGGGCTTCCAAGGCCTAGTTCACCTTCCCTCCAGGATGACGACATTTGATTTGAGGACATATGTTGGTAAAAAGAATGGTTCATGGATGAGGGATATAAGTAGGGAGAAGGATTCATTAAAGAGAAGGATATGAGTAGGGAAGATGATGATGAGATGGGGAAAAAACCTCAAAAGAAGGCATAGATCGAAGAACGGACATGAGGCAGTGATGAAGACTGAAGAGGATGATCACCACAGGAGGGTGGTTCCAGGGAGAGGTATGTATCCAGATGCAGTTTGAGAATGATGAAGACTGATGATGATGATGAATATCGCTGCAGGTGTGCAGCAGGTTCAATGAGGAAGCATAGGATTCAACGATAGGAATGCTCGAGGAAGCGATGTAAAGAGATGAACCATGAGGTACGGATGAGTGACTGAAGACCAGAGTCATGAACCTGGAGATATAGGAGAATGGAGGGAAAGCCGTGGAGGCTGGTACAGTGAAGGTGAGGTACAAAATGGATGATGGTATGAGATGGACAAAGTACTATGAAGGAAGGAAAGCCAAGAAGGCTGATACAGGTAGAGGGGATATATGGACTGGAACAACATACAATAGGGGAGTAAAAGGCAGAGGAGTCGAGGATAGGTATACTCAAACGGAATGCACGGGGTGGAGCAGAGAAGACGAGAAAAAGGACACTGAGCGAGTCAAGGAAATGGGAGACAATGAGGTCAATATGGTGCTGAGGACGAGAAAAGGAGGAAAGAAAGGAATAGGTGCTGAGGAAAGTATAGGCAAGTGGTTTAAGGCTCTGAGCTGCAAATCTGGAGACCTAGGTTTGAATCCCACAGCCCCCACTTGCATTTTGTGTGACCCTGAGCAAGTCAGTTAACTTCCCTGTGCTCCTAGGTTGCACCTATAAACAAGCTTTCAGCTTAGTGTGTCTCACCTGGTTAAACAATTGGGGGAAAAAAGAAGGACAAAGGTTGGAAGTGGGGGATGAGAGAGAAGTCAGGACTGGAAGGAAGCTTTGACAGCTAGAATGGATGCTGAAGCAGAGGGGAAATGGTGCCAACTAGAGGCTAGATCATGGCAACAGAAATGATAAGGGGAATACAAGAGAGCCTAGGGTACAGCAGGGTAGACCAAAATAATGATTAGGAGGCATATGAACTGAGACAGGTATGGCCAGATGATCAAGGGAATAGCATGGACATGAAAACGAACCATGCCAATGCAGACTGATTGAGCGATTGAGTAGAGGAGCAGGTCTAGGTGAGGTGTTGGTGAGCAGACAGAGGCTGATAAGGCATTCTCGATTATGCAATGAATCCTTGGAGGCCGATCGATGGAATCCGGAACCTGATACAGGTGGCAAGAGGGCCGTGGATAGATGAGGTGGGCAGATGAGCAAGGATAGGTAAGCTCCCCAAAAAATATCGGGAGCAGGTTGGATATGAGAAATGCAAGGAGCTGAATGAAAGGAAAAACTAAAGGAAGCCAAAGCTGCACAACGAATGAGGAACAGAGACACTGCAGGAGGGGAAGGGAAAGGTCGTAGCTCGTAGTACTCTAAGCAGGCATCAGAAAAGTACTACTACCCCTGTAAATGCACTGGGTTAACACATAATTGTCATGCAAAGTGCATTTTTTTTTGCAGTCCTGAGGAACACATTGTCATTGAGAGCACTAATTACCAAAACCCCCCAAAGTATCAATGAATAATGAGGGACTCGTCCCATTCAATAGACACTGAAACAGCACTATCAGGACAGGCACCAGACTCGGGAATAAGAAAAGGTGTCCTATAGGATCAAATTCCCCAGCAAACCAAGGGCAGGAGGAATTAATTGAGCCCATGACTTTGCACCGGTCATACAATAGTGCTGCCGACAATTCAAATTTGTTGATTTCTGGAGAGCAACATACAGAGACAAAGATAGATCGGTAACAGCTTCATGTGGAGCTAGAAGAATTCACAGATTTAAAATGATGAGTGTGGGTCTAGGCTGCAAGCGACTGATAGCAAGTAGGTCAAGCAAGAAGCAGACAAGCAGCAAGCATCAGCACAGCGGAGACAGCTGAAATTGTAAATGCCGATTGACAAGGATGAGCGTCGCAGAATAGTAAGGAAAGGCACCAAGGTGAAAGAGACCCAACTGGAAAGGGTTGGGCAGAAGGGTGACCTGAAGGCATTTGAGGTCAGCAGTCGGGAGAGCCAGAGAACAGAGTGGGAACAGCAAGCAGGAGATGCACACCCAGAGAGCTGGAGCAGAGTCAGTAGGTGATGTGACACCTGAGCGCCAGCAACCGACAAAGGAATGGACATAGAGGTGCAGGCACCGAGATGCCACGGGAGCAGGTGTTGGGAGAGCAGGCCACCAGAATCAGCAAGGCGAGCAGCTGAAATGAGACGGGGTAGGGAAAAGCTAGAGGGCAGGACATATGAGAGGGATAAGCTGCAAACAGCAAACCGCCACAAACAAGGAAGAGATAAAGCAGCCAGCGGTGACCATGGAAAAGGAAATTAACAGAATGAGGGAGCGAAGAAGGGCCAGGCCTTCAGCTGCAACAACGAAAAAGAATCCAGGCAAAGCCCAGGATGTAGTACCTTTTAAGCTCGATGAGGGAGTGACGTAGTTGCTCCACTCATCGAACCATGGGCTTAAAGCCCTCCCATTATATTTGCCTCTGGCTCCTCTCCCAGTGACCCGATGACCAGCCTCCAGTTGGACTTTGACAATGTCCCACTGTGGTTCCACTCAAATCAATTGTCCCTCTATGCAAATAAAAAAAAATGGTGTCCATGACCTTTGGAACCAGGCAAAAGCTCTCCAGACTTACAACCCTCCCCTCCTTTCACACCCTAGATGGGTCCCCCATCAAGGAAATTCCCTTCTTCAAGTACCTTGGGGTGTGGCTTGACTATCACCTAAACAGTTCTGGGCATGTGGACACCATCCACAAAAAAGCTTCACTCAACATTAGCTGGTCTATAACTCCGGGTGCATCCACTTGCCGGCTTGCAGAGCCATTCTACAGAAAATAATTCTCCCTATTTTTGACTATGGAGACATTGTTTACAGTGCTGCTCCTAAGCCCATGCTTTCCAGACTGGATACTCTCTTTCACTCCTGCCAGTTTGCCCTTAACTGCCTGCCCTGCACTCACCAAATTTGTTCCCTTTACACGGCCCTCTCCCTTCTCCCCCTTGAAGCCAGGTGCCTTGCACATTGCTCCTCCTTTATTGTCAACCACTGGCTTAGCTTTCTCCCCTCTTACCTATCCTCTATACTGTCATCCTCTTTCCTCCTACCTCCTTCACAGCTCTAGCTATCACTCCCTGCCACTCCCACCTAGGTTCTCCTCAGTTGTCCAGGTGGCTTTCTCCTTCCACATGGAATTTCCTCCCTCTGTCCACCCACTCTGCCTGCTCCCATCACTCCCTCTCCTCTCTACTCTGTGACTTCATCTCTCCCTCATACAAATGCACCTGAGCTCCACCCCTGTTCCTCCATTCCCTCCACTTTCCCCCTTGTCCTCTCCTTCTTCCATAACACTACCCTAGGCCACCCTACTACCTACATCTCTAACCTTGTCTAACTTCTTCTGCTTCTCCCTGTTTAGTTTCTGGATCACTTAAATGTTCTTCTGTCCTACTCCAGTCTTAACTGATAACTGTTAATGTGTCTTTCATTGACTGCCTCTCATAGCCTAGTTGGTTCCACTCTTGTTTGGAATTACTGTAAATATTGCACTATAAATGCTCTGATTTGATGTATGTTGCTCCCTTGCCCCTTCCCCCCAGGATGCATTTAGACACGAGCTGCTAATCAGTTCAGCATGTCTTTCCTGGTGAAAAGAAAGAAAGAAAGAAAGAAAGAAAGAAAGAAAGAAAGAAAGAAAGAAATATAACAACACACCTTGAAATAGCTTGCAGTTAATCAATATTCAGTATTTTCTATATCTATTTCACAATCTTAAATAACACTGTATTTTTGGGTTTTTACGTGATGGTGCACAGCAGGATTATCGTATATTTCTACATAAAACCTATGGAAAGTTTCCTCACCAAGAAGTTTTTGTTACTGCACCCAGCTTCAAAAGGAATTAGCTTGCTATTCAATATAATTCAACGGGTATGGTATTGACCTTGCTAACATGAAAAATTAGAGATTATGCAAGACATATTGCAGCTGCCCTATTTGACAGAAAAATATTCAGTTTATCATTATATCTCCAAAAGGTTACAGATGGAAAGACTCATGAAACAATTGTTAAGATGGGGTCTGAACTGTGGAGGCATGCTAAAGGAAATGTGTTAAATTTGACTAGTTAGAACATGATGTGCTGCCAGCAGCTCCCAGATACTATATTTTATAACACTAGAACATCACATGTGCAAAGAATAACTAAAATTGTTCCAAGGAATATATCATTCTGATTATGATAAACTCAATTGATTGTATTTTTTTTTACTTTTGAAGAATAAAGCAAACTAAATTCCTTTAGCAATAATAAATTAAAGTTGATATAAATTATATTTTTCCTAACTGAAAATTTTTGCAAAGAGTTACAAATCATTTGCTACAGAGGAAAACACCTTGAATTTTATTGAAATTGACCTGCAGTGCAGGTCCTGAACACATGCAGTGTCTAATGTTTTGAAATTCCCCAAAGGATCAAAGTCCCTTTAATAGTGAACTTTGCTCTCTATACTGCTATAAATGGTTGTCTCAATTAGATATATTTCCAACGGCACGTGGATGCTATAAGATTGAAAGTACACCTGAATATCAAATTATCCACAGCAGATAATAGAAGAGCTCCAATTATGTTTAAAATGGTGTGAGCACACCTTTTTATTAATGTTGTTTGTACACCTATTCTCAGTACCCAGCACCAATGTTTCATGGACAGACGTTATACAGCCAATTTTTTCAAGGCTGTTTGGTGGTCATCTATAGTGAAGATGCAATTTAAATACTACTGGGTGTTTATAACAAAAATTGACAACTCCAGTTATCTCTATTTCTTGCACATGTCCAATATTACACATGTTGTTATGCAATTATATAATGTCAATCATGGTTAAATGACAGTAATTCTTCATTTTTATTAGTCTTTCATCTCCAACAAATTGTTTGAGGCACTGCCCTCATGCCTATCCAAACTTATCTCTCCCATTCTACTTGCCTTGTACTCCCTTTGTTCCAGAGATCCTTGCACCTTCTCTGTCCCCCAATCTTGTTCCTCTGCTGGGCAGTCAGCAAACTCCTATCGCCATCCCTCCCTCAGTAAACTCCTTCCATCATCCATCCCTCTCTCACCCTCCCCAACTTCCCTTAAGCACCAGCATAATCTCCTTCCCACCCCTCATGCACCTGTCAGCTTCCTACCTGACCTGACCTTTTCTCCTCTCCCCTCACCAGTTTAGGTCCTCACTCTGGTGTCCAATTTACACATCCTAATTTTATTGCACTAATATGTTCAATCAGTTGTTAGATTTTGTCTCATGATGTAGAGCCAGTCATGTTCCAGACAGCCACTATTGTTATTTTGCACTTTTGCCATGTTGCACTACCTTTGTTTGCACTTTATATGTGTGGTATGCATCCATACTATTGTATTTGCTTCTATGCATCACCATTCCCTCCCGCTGGGTCTCACCTAGAATTGACCCTTGGCTCATTGTGCCCTTCCCAGTTACCAAGAAAGAAAGAAAGAAAGAAAGAAAGAAAGAAAGAAAGAAAGAAAGAAAGAAAGAATGAATCAATCCTAGATCCTTATATACACAGGCTATACCACTTCATTTTTCAGTGCTAATAAGCTTAGCTGTTACAGTTTTAATGCAGGGTTTTCCAAAGAGCCTGGCCTGCAATCTTTTTTACTTTACCTATTATCATTTTATAGATCTTACCCTTTCAAAACACCATCCTTGGTTACCAGCTTAAAATTGTTAACCAAACTGAAATGGTTACTTTCAATTTTTACATATGTTATCCAGATATTTGTCACTTATTGATTTACTTTGCTACCCAATAAATTGCTATTAAATGACAGTTATTAAATCTCAAACAGTTATAGTGTTTATGGCAATGACATTAGTCTTAGAATATATTGGTCAAGTATAGAACACCGGAAAAACAGTAAAAAAAATGGACAAGCTTTGTAGTAGTAGTTGAAATAGTCATTAAAATCATAATTTGTTCACAGAATAAAACTATGAAGACCAGAAAGGCACTATTTTCAGAGTTGTCCAACTTATAAAATGTTGCAATTTACAAACAATGTTATACAAAACACAATAATAAAAAGAAACAACATATTTTCAATATAAAAATAACATTGTTTTTAGAAGAAAGAATTATGATCAGAGACCAAGCATTTCCAGCTTAAATAAAAGCACAATTACATACTTGAAATGGTTAATTTCTTAGTGCCTGTTGAACTTTAGCCAGTTTACTGTAGTTTAATTTCTCTTTTGCAGAGGTAATAAACTCCATATTTTATATGCACTGCATTGAATCATCACTTGTCCATATTTAGTGTAAAAAATTTTGGAAAATGCCAAAGCTTTTGGAAATGTTTGTAGACCAATACTCAGAGTTATGTACAGCAAGTGAGTGTGATTTTTAAAAGAGTTGCATCTGTGTCCATTTCCTTGCATCCAACATCCAGGCAGCCTTGCTGCTATTTTTTAGAAGTTGCATCTGTTTTGGACCACAAATCACAATGAATGTCAAAAAAGGCATACACTTGCATCCAAATTGTACGTAGGTGCGAATGTGTCCATTTTTGCAAACAAATATTAGACACTGTTAGGCCATCTAAAGTATGGCCTTACAGGTTTGAACAAGGTTCAGCTCTGAAAGTAGTAGCAGACACATCTTGGGAGGATTTCTGTGAAAATACACATGACATCTTTACAGACTGCCACTTTTTACAACAAAAAGCATAATCAGAGATCTGGCTTAATCCAATGTCACCCCCACCCCTTCAGTAATCCTCTGCCTTCACCTGCCCTGTCCTTTCATGTAGAACATGTGCTGTGCCTGGGGTCCTTCCTGACCCCCATGGCACATACCTTGTTTTTATGTTTGTGTGCTCATACATGCACAGCAAATATTTTGTTACATAGAATGGCATTTTAGAGATGTGTCACTGTTGGGTCCAATGCAGCTCAAGCTTCAATAGGATCAACAGTAACAGACCAATGACCAGACACTCTGGTCATGATACTAGTCACTGCTTGCTGGGTGGAAACTTCACTTAGTTTAAAAGAGCCAGTCACTCCTATCAAACTGTGACTGACTTGTTTCATCTACATAATGTCACACAGCAACCAGCTTAGCAGCTTCATTACTGTCAGTACCCACCACCACTCGATCCCCAAATAAACCACCCCCAGTAATGATTATTTATAAAGCCTCACACTGAATAGACCCTACTAGGAATCATGGCTTGGTGTCTTCTTGCTGCTGCTGCTCTGAGCCTGAACTTGACCCCAGCCATTGCCACCTAGTTAGAATAGCCTCCTCTGCCCTCCCATGGCCATGGCTCATATCTCAGTCTCTGATCCAGCCTGTGAAATCTGAGAACCCCTTAGCTTGTCTTTCCCCTCTTCAAAACAGCCCCCTTGTAAGTGAGGGACCTGGGTAATCAGCCACAAGATGTTATTACATAATATGAGTGGAAGGAGGCTGATCATGCAGTACTGATAGGCTAACAGACTGGCAGGGGATCTCAGAAATTCCAGTCACTGCCCCTCTGATCTGACTGCACTGGGACCTCTTCCCCTCTCTCATTCATTCTCCTTGGCTCTCAACCTTGCTTGCTCCCCTCCTCCCCCTCCCTCACACTGTGTCACCCTTTTCTTTTCTCCTTACCTTTTGGCTAATCAGTGATGCTCTCTGCCATCAGCAGGATAGTGTTGCTTTGGTTTGAGCCATGAACCATCTTTCTGTTGTTTGCAGAGATGATCTGCGATTATTTCTAATTTTTTTTGGGGTAAAAATGATTTCCTGCTCTTCCCCTTGTGCCCAATAGAGTAAGAGACAGAAATCAGGATGCCCCTGGGTTGAAGATCCAAAGGATCCTGGTCTATAGGTGTTGATTAACTCATTGCCTCCTAGAAACGTCTGTAGGCGTCAGCAAATCTGACTACAGTGTGTCCCAGAACGCCTGCAGAAGTCATCTACAGACTTCCTGTGTGCCCTAGAAATGTCTGGAGAAGTCACTCACATATTTTAACATTACTTGCCAGCCAGAATTGATTAGAATTGACTGCATAGTACCATTAGAAAGGTAATGTTGTGCTGAACAACCTTGCCACTGACACTTTGTGTGTATCATGTTCACTTTTGGAGTTATTCATATTTGTTCATGACACTTTATCAATCTAGAACCACCTAAGCACTTTGAAAAAAAAACACACAGTCTGGATATCTTAGCCAGTATAAAACAAAAACCAAATTGAGTACAGCTGATTGCATAGAACCATTGGAAAGGCAATTTTGTGTGGATTTGTTTATGGTATGGTGTGTATGGCTGACATTTTTTCCCTCAAGACTCACCTAAGCAGCTTGAATAAAATGCACTTTTTTGACACTTCAGCAGGCATAAAAAAAAAATGTATTGATTACAATTGATCGCATAGCATCGTTGGAAGGGCAATTTTGTGCTGATCACCTTTCATGCTGATACTTTGTGTGTATCATGTATACTTTTGGAGTTATATGCATTTGTTTGATATGGTGTGTGTGTGGTTAAGATTCATCCCTCAAATCTCACGAAAGCACCTTGATTAAAATGGGGAAGAATTGTTTCATAGTAAAAAGATATATTTTTTTAACAAACATAATAGTAAAACACCATCTAATGTCTGTATGCTTAATTTGGTGTTGATATTTGAGATATTTTCCAATAAAAAAATGGCTTATGTTGCCTTTTTTAGTGAAAAAAATATTTTTTTTTTCTCTGGTTTCGACCTGCATAGAAAAAAACTAAATTACTTATTACATGCCTACCACCATTGGAAAGGCAATTTTGTGCTGAATAACTCTGCCACTCATACTTTGTGTCTAGCATGTACGGTTATTGAGCTATTAGCATTTGTTTGCGACATGCCGACTATGGCTTGATTTGCTTAGAAAGGCCCAGGATTCACTGTTATACAGGAGGTTCAGGAGACACATGGTGTAATCTCAGAGTGAGCCTGTGGAGGCAATGAGTTAAGCAACTTTGCAGTGATATGTTTTTTATCAGAAAATGTTATTGATGGTCAGAACCTCAGACTCCGAGCATTACATCAGTTTCAAGTCTCATTACCAACACTGTTAATATCAAAGAAGCCTGATCAGAGAAAAGCACCACCCCAGACGGAATGTGCAAACATGCACACATGGACATAGCAGTCTTGGCCTGAGAGATCAAATGGTGGAATCGGTGTCTGAACCTGATTGAGCAACAAGAAGAAAAAATAACAAGTATGGCTATCTTGAACCACAGCCACAATCAACAGACTGCCATACGTCAGCAGCTGCTGGCAAACAGCAAGAAGAAACTCCACGCAGTTTGAGAGCCTAGAATCTAAACTGGGTCAGGTCTTTTCACATGGATGTGCCAGCTTGATGTACACATTTTTTGCCAGGCAAGGACCTTTGTACACTACTAAGCTTGATGTACACATTTTTTGCCAGGCAAGGACCTTTGTACACTACTAAGCTTGATGTACACATTTTTTGCCAGGCAAGGACCTTTGTACACTACTAAGCTTGATGTACACATTTTTTGCCAGGCAAGGACCTTTGTACACTACTAAGCTTGATGTACACATTTTTTGCCAGGCAAGGACCTTTGCACACTACTAAGCACCATTGGAACAGACAACAGTACACCATAACTAATCAGTGTAAAATCCAGCTTAGGAGTATTGTCCCATTGTAAGTTTGCGAGATGGTCTGATGAAAGTTTAGGTATCCTGTCACCCAGTACCCCATCCCTCGTAAGGTTATCAATATAATGTTTTATTAAAAATACCTACCCCCCAACAAAAAATACATTTTCAAGTAAAGCATTCTAACATAGATATAAACCACAACAAAACTTGGTTGCAAAGTTAATTCTGCAGTCAATACCCATATGCCATGGGATGGCATCTCTTTAGAATGCCACACTAGGCATGGCTATAGATTTTTAGGAAACACATTTTAACATTTCTGAAGAGAAACAAACTTAAATGCAGTGCACAAAACAAAATATAGATACAATATAACCTTTCTGTGACCTTTTGAAGGGGAATGCATTGTCATAAATAAAACATTATACTGCAAGAAAATGATCTGATATGTCTGAAAACCCTTCAAATTTTGATTTTAGTAAGACTTAATATACCACACAAGAAGGCTGTTTCATGGAAACATGGAACATACTTGATTTGATCAGAGACTAGGAACATATTTAGTAGCAAGATTGTTGGGTGATGGTGAATGTGGTACCCAACTTACTTCATAGACAGCTGGGAAATATTTGATGCAAAATAAATGACAGTTGCCCAGTGTCAGTAGCTTACATAAAGAAGATCATCCCTCATGGTTTTTTCTATTTTTTTTTAATCCCTGTAAAGAAGAAAACAGTTCATCAATGTCTGTTGCAGCTGCCACCATTACCCTCCACCCACTTGACCCTTCTACTAAGCACCCACCACCCCACAGTCTCCCTACCACTTACTTACCTACCAGGGGTCCAACAACATAATCCTTTCTGGATCAGAGACAAGTCATCACCCTTCAATGCTGAACCACAGACTGAAGAAGGCAGATTTGTGGTCAGTCTGTTTCAATATATTTTGAACTTGTACTTGCAACTTGGTAATTTTTTTATATTTCCCCCAATTTTTTAACATGGCCTTTTTGAGACCCCACCTCATGAACAATGTAGGTGAAGCTTTTCAACTCTGAGCAGAAAGAGAAGTTCCCTGTCATTCTGCAAAATCACCTTTTGGCCAAGACTTGAACATTTTTGCCTACTGGGTTCATGAGGTGGAGTCATAAGGCTATGTTGAAAATTTTGGGTAAAACCAAAAAACAAAAAAGTTATGACGGTACATTGATATTTTCCATTGCTCACTCTTAACTTTGGCAGTTTTCAATATTTTGACCCCAAATTTTCAACATATCCATTTTTCCACACCATCTCATGATTGTGACAGCTGCCATTTTTCAAGTCTTGGCCAGTGAGGACTTTTTACCCCAGTTGTCTCACTCCTCACCTTGTGGTATGGAGGAGCAGTGTGCAATGACATCAGGAGCGGCCCTATGCACACTCCCATGCATGATGCACTACATGTCTGCCACTTCTCTTCTGCTGAGTGTGCTCATTTCTCCACTAGGAGGTAATGCCAATCTGGACACTGCACCTCTTTATCTCTGGAGGAGCGCAGTCCCTAGGATACTCAGTCCTCTCCCCCGGCTGACTCTCCGATGAGTCAAGCTTATTCCCAAACTTGGGTAAAGTCTGTGATAAGCAGTAGCACTACTGTTGCACTGACATGCTGGCATAGCACACACTTGTATGTGTTTTATTTTATTATAATAACTGATGCTGGAACTGGTACCTGTAGCTTGTCCCATTCTATTGTGCATATAGTCACAGGTCCCAGTGAGATAGAAAGCACTGGCAGGTTTTTAAAACTTGCTATCATAGAAGGTAGCATGGTGCCAGAACTTCCAGAAGCTGCTTATCATGGTGTCTATAGACAGATTTTGGCCCAACTCTAGGAGATTCTCACAACTTTAATTTTTTTAAATTAATAATTGAAAACAATTTTGCAGCTATGTACCTCTCTCAGAACTTTTGTGAGTAAATGATAGGGAAGAGCATAAGCTCTCCAAACAAAGTAATAACTGGGTATGACATCACACTCAATTATCTGATAAACGGATTGAAATAAGGGTCATATAGTTATCTATATCTATTTGTGTGTATATATATATATATATATATATATATATATATATATATATATATATATATGTATATATGTGTGTGTGTGTATATATATATATATATATATAAACAAGGTGCTAGCGCCAGCATGTGGTCTAAAAGCAAAACAAAATAGTTATATTAAATGCACACTGAAAAGAAAAATAGAGTTACAAATCTGCATTCCGACCTTAGGCCTTCTTAAGGAAATATCTAAAAGAGAAAAAAACAAAGTGTTATCTTATATGGCGTGGTGGCAACCCATAGTTAGGGATCGATGGTCACTTTTATGTTAAAGTTAAAATGTTGCACTTTAATAACTTCACAACTGTTCCATTGATTCATATGCCATTTTGCATTTTCCATTGGGGAACAAAGATCTCTGGATGTGGTAAGTTTCATTTTGGTCAGATGTGCAGGTGCAGAGATACGGAGTTTCTAAAAATGTGAAAATCACAGTTTTTGTGTAAATTCTTTGTCATGCTGTTTCTCAGAAACTGTGTGAAGTTATAGTCTGAGATTTGTAGGGTGCATAGGTCTTGGGTCATATATGTGCCTTTTGAAGGTTTGGTGAAAAAATATTAATCCATTCAAAAGTTATTAAAGTTTCAGTTTTCCCATTATTTCCTATGGGAAAAGTTACATATGCCATGCAAAACAACTGTTTTGTTGCCTTGAAAACAGTATTTATTGTCGCAAATGTGAAATGTAGTGTTGAGATTCTTCCATCTTGTTTTCAGTTAGTGAGGCAAACAAATTTAAATATCTCAAAAATACTGAGAGATGGTAAACACCAACAATTGTGTTTACCTAATCAGGGCCCAAGGAATCTGATTCTGGGTCAGTTTGCACAAAAAAATGGGCAGAAATATGCTTATTTCATCCATGGAGTTTTTACTGCCACAAATTCCAGCACTATGTTTGTGAAACAAAGGGAACTTCGCTGCAAATTGTGGCAAAAGGATTCAGAGTTTCATGAAACACTGTTCATTTTGCCACAATTTGCAACACAACTTTTTTTATATGTCTGTTTCTTTGTCAGTTCATAGGAAATAAATGGTTTGGACTTTTGGGCTGAACTTGTCAGGATACAAAGGCTACCCTCACACATGTGCCTTTAGCTTGTTTGGTCAAAATATATTACTTTGCTCTACAGTTGTGCGTCTTTTAATTTTGCTTTACATTGCAATGGATGATGTAGACTGTTGCCTGAGGAAGACGCAGTTTTCAGCACACTACTATGCTCTGTTTGTCCCCTTCATTGTTGTAATAGTGGCACCCCATCCTTCTGACCCCAGCAAGTACTGTTCTACCACACTGCTCCCCCCATTTCCCAAACTGAGCCAATGACTGCCACAGCCCCCCACTCACTACCACTGCCAGCCACTGACTGAGCTCTATACCTGTTGTCTAGTGGTACCCCCCACCCTGCGATACCCACTCAAGTATCATTGGTGGTTAGTGGCACCCTTCTGCCTCCCATGTCTCTATATATTGCTGAAAATAGAAAACTGTCCCTCAATGTCTTTTAACTTTTTTAACCTGTAGAAGAAAACCACCCATCGCCGATCACACCCACACCCCCACCTGACCTCCAACTGTGCACCCAACTCTCCACAATCCCCTTGACACCCCCACAGACCATCACTCACCTGAAGAGGTCTGAAGTTTGAGATCCTCTCTCCCGATTGAAGACACGTCTTGCAGTTGGAACCGGTGACTGCAATATCAGAAACTAAGGTAAATGTGGTACAATGTTTTTCATTGGGGGCGTCAACTTTTATGCATAACATTTTTTGAGATTTTGACTTCAAATATTCAATGTGACATTTTGGGGACCCCACCTCATGAACAATAGTACTGTCATTACACAACTCAAGCTTGAAAGGTGATTTTGTGGTTGATTGCTGGAATCACCTTTCTAGCAGGATTTGAGTAATATCAGTCATATTGTTCATGAGGTGGGGTAATAAGAAGGGTATGCTGAAGATTTGGAGTCAAAATTATTAAAAATGGCAGAGTTATGACCATCCATTGCAATTTTGCTATGCACGCTCATAAATGTGTAAATTCAAAATATTTTGACACCAAATTTTCAAAATAGTCTTCTTATTACCCCACCTTATGTATGTCACAGCTGTCATTTTTCAAATCCTGGCCAAAATGTGTTTTCACACATGTGGTGCAGAATGGCATTCTGGTTGCATAGAGTTACAATTTGGAGAGGATTTAATAATTTTCTGCACTGGGTACATGAGATGGGGTAATACCATGGCTATGCTGACGATACTGTTGTCCTACAATGGAAGTGCAGGGCCCTCCGTGCCCTGTGTTTCCACAGCTACATATATATATATATATATATATATATATATATATATATATATATGGAGGATGAGCGCAGGGCGAAAGGGCCCTGCACTCCTGAACAAATAAGGATATGATTATGCTGTCTCAAAAAGTAAAATTAGTGGCAAAAACTCAGTTAATGCATCAGTTAGTTTTAAAGTGACGAAAGTTGGCAAATGTGACATTAGCGTTTCCAACCGGCAACACCCACCCTCCACGCAACAACAGGTGTTGGGTATGCCTTGGGGTCATCAGCTCTAATTCTCACCCTGTTCTCCTATACTGTACACATCCCAACTTATTTACTTATGGAATGGGGTGAGTGTTAGGGCTGATGACCCCAAGGCACACCCCCAAGGCCTGTTTGTGCGTGGAGGTTGGGGATGGGATGTCATGGTTGGAAATTCTAACATCATATTTCCCTACTTTTGTCTCTTTAACCCTAACTGATGCATTAATGGAGTTTTTTGCAACTAATACATACAGAGAGACAGAGAGACAGATAGACAGACAGACAGACAAATAGATAGGTAGATAGATAGATAGATAGATAGATAGATAGATAGATAGATAGATAGATAGATAGATAGATAGATAGATAGATAGATGCTGTATCCAAATCTATTTTTTTTAAATAAGCTTTCTATGCAAAAATAAATCTCTTGATGCTTTGGTTCTTCACACGAGATTGGCAAAATGCCTATTTGTTCCTGTATTTGATTATATGGATGTTTGCTATGAGTCAGCCTCAAAAAGTTATCTTCATAAACAAGAAATTCTTCACAAACCTCTTGCTTGCTTTGCTTCTGGTGCTACATATTTTACCCATCATTACAGAATGCTTAGGAATCTAGGTTGGCTCTTCCTTTAAGAAAGGTGACGGTTGTATAAATATCTTCTGTCATCACATTCTTTTCAGAGTGAAATACTTAATTTTCTGTAATACATGATTACTCTTAGGATTTCTGTTTCTAAAATACTTGTTTAACAATGTGCCTTTAAGTAAAATGGCATGTTGTCATAGCCAATGCCACTCTTCATAGTGGTTGGTGAAATAAATTGCATATGTAAGGAATAACCCATGACAGGGCATGGGTTTACGAAGAATTAATACATGCTCTGAGTGTGTTGTGAGACATGAGTCCTCAGGCTGAGATCCTTCAACTGCCCAGGATGTGCATGAATTCTCTATAAATCCACGCCCTGGAGTGAATTATTCCACTTATAAAAAGGATAACTTGCAAAAATTAAAAAATGAATGGTTTAAAAGTAAGAAATAGAAATCTTTCAGTACATTTTCCTCAAATAGTTCTTCCCCCGATAGAACTATTTGCTGTCTCTTCTGACATTAGGTTAACTGTCCTACTGAAGATTCTATACCTGTAGTCTTTTGTGTTTCCATTCCTGGTTCCGAGTGTCCCCCCCAGCATGATTGTGCCTCTCCACCCTGCACCCTGCACTGTTGCCACACATATAGTGGAGCATCACAGTTCGGCACCTGAAATGCGTAAAAGCTGAGTGCTGTCTCTAAATGTTTGCAGGTAATTTTCAGGTTGAAAAAGCTGTCTCTTAATGCAGTGCCATTATGCAATGTGCATACTATGATCGTCAGAGCTGCTTCAGGTAACTGTGAGTCTGGTAATGCTGGTAAAACTGAGTTGGGGGGAAAATAGCTGCCAAAATGTTTTGCTAAACTGGAGTGGCATGCTAATAACTGTGGTCACACCCTCACTAGGTAGAATTGACAACTATGGTAAGTAACTTGCTTTAATTGAGAATCAATGCATGCTCACCTGATGTGATTTAGCCAATGACCTTTTTTACTTTTGTTATACCTGTTTTATTAAAAATATTTTTTTCAGTGTTTTAGTAGGCAAATTAGCATAAAGTCCTTGTGCATTGTATGTTGAGTACTGTACTTGGTACTGTAGGTTAGAATCTTGGCACTATAGATTAGTTTGAAAAATTATGCATAAAAGTACTGGTAGTTGCCTTGAACTGTAGGTACTTTTCATGTTCATGCAATGTAGGTTTGTTCATTTGCTCTGTCTCTGTCCAGGTTAAAGGGACCACCACCCTTTTTAGTGAACCAAAAAGGCACCGTAAATGTCTGGGAGAGGACTACCCTTGTGGAGGATGCCACAAAATTTTCAGCCTAAGGCATTAGAATGTAGCTGTTTGATCAACTGTTTTATGAAGAAGAAAGTGAATAACTATTGGAGATAAATGAAAAAATATGATTAGAATATGTAGAATATGTATAGATGGGCAAATTCACCATTCAGACCATACTTATTGTATAATAGATATTAATTATATTATGATCTTTGGAACAGAGGAGAAGGAAAAAAAACTTATGGAGGAATTAATCTTGATGATTAAAGGCCTCCGGCCACCTTACCTCCAGTCTAAAGGGATAAAGTTGTCTTCTTCTCCTCCTGTCTTGAAGAAACATCTATCCTCCTAAAGGGGCTACAGGTGCTTGGCCCTACATCCAAAGCAGTCTCTGCAAGAGTAAACTCCACCATTGGGAGGTGCATGAAGGTGTAACCCAAATCTTGAAGGAATGTCTGTGTTGAAGAATAAACCCCAAGAAGAAGAGACAATTTAATTAGAAAAGCTGCTTTAGGCATGGAAGCAAGGAAAATGGAATCTGCACTTGCTCTAAAGTACACACAATGTGTTTGCTCTAAAATTACATCAGCTGAAAGCTTGTAATTGTGAAAAAAGCTTTATTACTTGTGCAAATCTCTAAAAAGGACTCAAATATTAAATATACAAGGAAATGGTGTCAGAATCCAGATATCAAGTCCATCAAGGTCTGTTGAAGTCCATCAGAGTCCATCTCATAAATAAATCCATAAAAAACATCTAGCCATGGAAGCCCTGTCTCTTTTTATTAAGTGCAAGGCTCTTTGGAAGTAATGTTGGAGCCAAGCTCTTGAGGGGCAAGACATGAAAGTCAATATTAGGTCACTGTCAGAATCTGCTCTCTTTCTCCCCTCTTCTGTCAGGAAACTACATATCAACATTGATGTTGTTATTACTATATGTTAAGATTTAATGTACCCATGTATGATGCAACCAAAATGTATTCTGTTCATACTCCTTGTACCCCCTCTCCTCAGGTCACACCGGGAAATGAGCAACTTGTTGTTCAGTGTGCTTTCCTGGTGAAACATTTCAATAAATAAATAAAATGAAAGTCATATGATGCCATTGAGGGGTGAAAGTTAAGAAGCATTTGAAGGGTACCAAGCATTGGGGGGACTGCCTGTTTTGTTTCTGCATTTCAGAAGCAGTGCATTAGGGAGAGCAGAAGGGTACAGCCAGCAAACGTTCATGAGGTTTATCAGGTAGCATGTCGGCTGTAGGGATTATGGGGTGCTCTTCTCCAGGGTTATGCTCTGGAGGAGAAGTCACTGCTTCCTCTGCTTGATCCTTGCAGAGCTCTATGCTCAACTGGTAGCAGGAAGGGAAGAGATATCTCTCCTGCTGCACTGGCTCACCTGGAGTCCACGCCCCCACTCCCACAGAGGCCCACTGGTCTGCAGGGAGAGTGTGGTGAGAGTTGGGAATGGTAGGGGCAGCCACAAGGTCAACCAGCCCCACACCATCCCAATGGCAAATCACTTGGCATCCCTGGCAGAGAGTCTGATACTTGAAGTCAGCTAGGAGAGTCTTCTTGGTCTAGGATTCTATGATCAGAGGAATAGAGAGGGTGGGGGGAGGAGGGGCAGGGATGGTCTGGTGCCTTCATAGGGCAACAGTCATCCAGGACATAGACAGAATTTAGAGGATAGTGAAGAGAAATGGGGGAGCTATTGGTGCTGATACAGTTTGGCATCAACAATCTCATGAACCAGCCTGTGGAGCAAATGAAGCAGAATTTTCAGGGGTTGGGGAATAGATTGCTGGCACACTCGGCCTACCTGGCCTTTTCCAGGGTCACCCCTGTGTTGAATAGGGGGAAGGGAAAGACAGAGTTAGGAGGGAAAAGATAGATGAAGTAAATGGGTGATTAAAAGGATTGTGTCAGGAGATAAGCTACTTTGTGCAGGACTGGGGGTATTTATGAGACAGGAGGCTCTTCAAAGGTGATGGCCATAACCTGACAAGGGAGAGGGAACCAGCATGCTGAGGCAGAAGTTTTACATCTATATTAAACAGTTAAACTGACTTCAGGAGTCAAAGCGACTTGAAGAAGCATGGTAAAGGGAGTGAGGAAGGGAAACCTAGATTGTGCTCCCCCTATTCTGGGGGCTAGTAGCAGTAAGATGGGAAAAATAAGGTTGAGTTTCAAAAAGGAGTAGTGGAAGAGGCAAAGGGGGGAAGGTGTTAGGGTCTGCAAGCAATATGTAAAATAGGAAGGTAAGGAGAAAGGTAAAGAATGTAGCTGTAAGATCACAAAACAGCAAAAGAGGATCTGAAGCTAGCTGGAAGGGAATCTGCCTTCATTACAGGAGTCTTTGTAATAAAATCAGTGACTTCTAGGAATTGGTGGCAGGCACTGAGGAGGACGTTGTAACCATAACAGAAACATATGCTACATAGAATAATGGCTGGAATTTGTCAGTCCCAAGTTACACAATGTTTAGACAATATATTGGGAAAGGCAATGAAGGGATGTTTTATTTATTTATTTATTGAGAAATCGGAATTACAACCTTTGTGCTAAAAGCTCTTTTACAAAGGATCCTCGTCAAAATAAGGACAGGGGAACACTTGCAGTTGTAGGTGAGACAGTAGCAGCCAGAAAGCATTGTCAGTCATCAACAGAATAACAAACAGTACAGGATACCATACAGTAATCAATATCAGGCAATGCATAACATCAGCCGAGCGTGGGTACAGTGTACAATAGGATATAGTTCAAACAGTGGTGCAGGAAGTAAGTACACCAGTCTACGTAAACAAAGGCATTAATGATATGAGTTGGTTGGGGAGCAACTGTGTCAGTGTGCTAACCGATACCTGTAGAATCAACTTGAGGCATCTGTCCAACCATTGGTAGAGAAGACTACAGTCTCAGATGGAGAGGGAAGAAATAGAGAGAGAGGGGGGAAAGCAGAGGGGTGCATTTGAAGGTGGGGAAGTAGGGGGAGGACAGTAGAGGGCACATCTGAGGGAGGCTACAGTCTTATAGGCCAGGGGAGAGAGTCAGGTAGCAGACAGAACTAGAAGGAGCGGGGATGGCAGCTAGGCACAGTGGGAAGTGGGAGGATATGGGGAAGGCAGATTGAATGTGCATCCAGGGGGAGTTGGAATCGGGGAGGTGCCAAGTAGGTAAGCCAGGACAGGTGGGGGGAAGTGAGCTTCATAGCTCAGTATGATGGTAGAAGGTTGATCCAGGCATAGCCTTGTATGTCAGGGAGGGCAAAGAGGCTATGGAGGATGGATACATCAGAGGAAGCAAAGGGCAAACAGAGACATTGTGAGTTCGACTCATGACACCCTTAGGCAGGAAAATACTGTTGGGGGTGATCCGTAGACCACCAGGACAAGGGGAAGAGTGAGCTATGGAGCTTAGGGAAGAGCTGGCAAGAGGAGTGAAGAAGATGGAAGTGGTGGTATGGGTGATCAGAACCTGCCAGATAGTGACTGAAACATTCCAGTGGCTAAGTGCACCACAAGTCAGGCCCTGCTGAATACATTGCAGGACTACCTGCTGGTGCAGCTAGTTAAGGAACCCACTAGACTGGCAGTTGTAATCGATTTGGTGCTCACCAACTCAGAGATGGTGAGTGGAGTGAGGGTAGGGGAGCCACTGGAGTCCAGTGACCATAACTCCATTTGGTTCAGGGTGGCCCTCAGGATCAGAATGCCCCAATCAAAAACTAAAGTCCTAGATTTCAAGAGTATACTTCATTCAGATAATGGAGCTGGTCTGAGACAAATTGACCAGGCTGGACAGCACTGGAGGTGTAGAGGGATGAGGGGGACCAATCAATGGGACTATTCTCAAGACAACATAGTCATGCATGAGAATTGCTACAAAACAAAACAAGAGATCAATAATGGTCCTCAGAAAGTGTCAGAGAAGCAGTGAGGGCCTAGAAAAAGCCTTTCATCAGATACAAGAAAAAGCAGTGGGAGGGGAAATGGGGAGGGTACGAAACAAAAACTAGGGAAGCAAAGAGGGTGGTCACTGAGGCAAACACAGACATGGAGCTGTGAATTGCAGAGGGGGACAAGGATGGGGAAAAACAATTCTTCAGATATAGTAAAGAAAAAAAGGAAGTGGGAGGTATTGTTAGGCTACAAGAGGGGGGAGGGTACTAGAAGTAGATGAATAAAAAGCAGCTGTCCATGATGATTAATTGTGCTCTGTCTTCGCAAGAGAAGAATGTGGACCCCTGCCTGAAAGTGTCAAGACGGATGTTTGGAGGATTCCTGAAATGAGGCAGCAGTATCTACCGCAGAAAGAGTTCAGAAAGGGCTTGACATACTAAAGATAAATAAAGCCCCAGGGCATGGTGGGATGCACCTGAAAATGCCCAAAGAACTGGATGTGAAACTGTCTGAACCCCTATTAGGGCTATTCAACATGTTCACTCTTCCAGCAGAGGTGGTGGGCTCTAAGACCATATTGCTGAAGAAACTGAAGGACCTGGGCACAGTTAGAAATATAGTTAGATGGGTAGGAAACTGGTCAAAGGAGAGACAGCAGAGGGTGATAATAAACAGGATCAAATCAGAAGAGAGGGATGTCACATGAAGGGTCCTGCAGGGATCTGTCCTGGGCCCTGTCCACTTCAATATGTTCATCAGCAACATTGGAGGGGGTATCCAGGGCATGTCGTGTCTCCTTGTTGATGAAATGATACTCTGCAGTAAAGCAGATAGTGACAAAGGAATCAAGGAAATACAGATGGACATGCAAATCCTAGAGAGGTGCACCAGTGTTTGGCAGTTGAAATTAAATGCCAAATAAATGTAAGTGTATGCACCTAGGGGAAAAAGGCAACATGATAAATACCGGATGGGAAAGGTTAAACTGAGCACTATGGCAGAGGAAAGGGATGTGGGAGTCATCAGTAAGGACTCCCTCAAACAATCAAGTCAGTGTACAAGGCCTATAGTAAGGCTAATAGGATGTTGGGTTGTACAGGAAGGGGCGCAGACAGTATATCAAAGTAGGTACTACTACCTCTATATAGGTCACTGGTGAGACCACACCTGGAATACTGTGCTTTGTTCTGGAGTCCTCACCTAACAAAGGACAGGAACAGGCTGGAGATGTTGTAACGCAGCATGACCAAGATGATTCAGAGCCAGCAGGGCAGATTTTATGAAGATCATCTCAAGGCACTGAACATGTACTCAATGGAAACCAGGTGGCATAAGGGGGATGTGATAGAGATCTTCAAGTTCCTGAAGGGAATAAAAAAAAGTTAACTGTGGGGAACTATTTAGCAGGTGTAAGAAGTCACGAACCCATGGACATGAGTGGAAACTGAAATGGGGGGAAGATTTAAGAGGGATGTGAGGAATTTCTACTTTACAGAAAGGGTGGGTGAGCCATGGAGCAGTCTACAAGTGGGAGTGGTGGGAGCCAAGACCATAAATAGTTTTAAGCATGGTTGGGACAGATTAAAAGATTTGGTGGTTGCTGAGGTCAGAGCCAGCAGGGAAGGGAGCAGAGGTGGATCAGGAGGGATAAAGCCACATATAGACCACAGGATCTGGTGCAGATAGGGCACTCCAGGCAGATTAGTTGGACTTTTGATCTTTTCTGCCATCATTATCTATGTTTCTATAAAGTGAATGCCTGGTAGTCATTGGGATGTTTGCCCAGTAGTAATTGGGGCAAGTGCTTGAAAGTGTCAAAGCATGGTGGGTATGATAATATGCAAGTATAATTGTTTATGACATAGTCCTGAATGAAATACACTGGCATGCATGGTGAGCTTTGCAGAGAGGATCTGGGCAGTCACTTGGGCAGGCAGGCCCCCCTGAAAAACCCCGTAGTAAAAATAAATAATTTTTTTTAAAAAGTATGCTGAAAAGTGTCAAGTATACAAAACAGAGAAAATAGTCCCATCTGTACTGCAGACTTGCACACTGTATAATATCATGGACTGAGTAGAGGGCATAGTCGTATGTGTATTTTCTCCCAACTCTGTCTCTCCCTCAATACAGAAAGATTTTTTTTCATTTACTTTGCATTTATTTAAGCTTGTTCTTAAGGTGCAGACAGTACACCAAATATGTTATGGAGTGAATACATGGCGTTGGTGTCTTGTCTCTCCTCTTAACAATTCTTTCTCTCCCCCAACACAGAAAGATTTATTATTTTTTTATTTACATTTTTTTTACTTTGAGTTAGTTTTTCTAGTGAAGATGTAAACAGCAGCTTATTTTTGAGAGTGAGCGTGTCCATTCTCGCCTGCCGTACACTCGGCTTTCTGGTTAGTGACATTCAAATGGTAACTTCTGCCACGTGGTGCCAGATGATTTTTTATTTTACTTTGTGTGTCCTGTCATGAACGGAGAGGAGCGGCTGGCAGGAGCGAGTGAGTTCCCCATGTTTCTTTACTGTTTCATCACGCTCACTCTAAATTACAATTTAAAAACTGGCACTAGGGAGCCAGTTGAAAAGGCGGTGGGGGGAGGACCTGACACTGTATGGAATGAAGATTGCAGAAATTTGAAAGGGAAAAGGATGATCTGAGAAATGGCAGGTGTGCAAAAGAAAAAGAAAAAGTAGTTTTGTTGCCTGTAATTTTTGATATTCCCACATTTAAAGCAGACCTGTGAGTAACCGCCCAGACCGCTGAATATTGACGTCTGGTTTTGCAGTTGGCTTCGGCTTTACGGATCACAGGCAGCTTTTGATTCAGAGATGTAAGACTGGGGCATGCTCCAAGTTGGAACAGTGATACATAATGTTATGGGGCTTCTCCTGGGGTATGTAGTGCAGGTTGGCAAGATATGGGCTGATAAGGATACGGCTACTGTAGTCCTTTAGCCAATCAGACTAGAGGAAATGTTTTGCCCATTTTATAACAAGGACAGCTTATAAAAATAGTTTTTTCTTGCCTTGTACTCAGCATTCATTGTACACAACTAAGTCATATATAATAGTGGCTTGAACACACTGTTTTCAGTGTCTAGACACAGTTAAGTGATTATGGAAGGTTTTACATGATCTTAAATTTTATATTGCTTAGCTTCAAATGCTACTGAATCAATGAGCTGGGCATATTTTGAAAAAGAAGGCAGACTGCAGTGTGTAACTCATTGAGTTAATTACAATGCTTTTGTATTTTCAACAAAAGTCAGAATATTTTTTTCATTTACAGTCATATCCAGTTGAAATACTCAAATGTCTTCCCATCATAGTTTATTTAAACAATCAGGCAAATCAATGCATGTGTTATACTGGATAATGTCACACTTCAGGTGCATTATGAGACATGGGTCACAGCCAAGTGCATTCAGCCATACCAACTAAGAATAGCAGCATGCAGTAAAAGAAAAAAAGATCTGACTCCCAACTTAATGCAGTTCTTCACCCAGTGAAGTGGGAACTTTGCCTGGTTAAGGCTTTACCAAACTTCACTAGGGGGTACTTTGCTGGTAAAGGACCAGTACACATAGGGTGTCATCTGGTAAAAGTGGCACTTGCCAGTGAAGTGCCACTTTGTGAAGTTTTTTAAATTTGGTAAAAAAAAATAAGGAAATCCATCCCCTACCCACATAGCACATTTTTTTCACCTGCCTCCCTCCCTCCCCAAGCTTTAACCATTTCAGATGATCCCCTTCCAACTTTCCACCCTCCTAGCACCCATACACAGTCCCCTCCCAGCCCAGGTGAAGTTAAGTGTAGTATTAGTTAAAAATATACAGTCATGTCCATTTCAGTTACCCTTCCCTACTCTTGTAATAATATTCCCAATCCTACCCTCTACCCAGTCCCAACATAGTAAATCTCCCTTCCTCCAATACTTGTGGACCCAGTATTACCTGTCTCTGCCATGTGAACTTTGCACAGAAAAAAATAGGATACTAATTCTACTCCAAATCCATCCAGGACTGAAAGATTACCACAACCAGACCCTCACTCCATCTTAGTTGTCCACCATGTGAATGGATGACACAATGTGCACTCATACTAATCAGCTGTGTTCCAGCTTATTAAGACAGGAATAGCAGAACTAGTCCTAACCCTAGTAGGTTTTGACAATGGTTCCTTGAGGAAGGGGGTTATTCTGGTACCCTTGAAAAATGCAGTTGTAAGGCCACAGGTCAAGAGTCATTAAATCTGGCCATTCTTACTGTTTATCAGCTGATCTCTAACTCTGCCATTTCTGGCTTATTGCTGAAGGTTGCAAAGAAGGTGGTTGTTGTGCAGCTACTTGATTAGCTTGGTATGCATAACATCTTTAAACCTTTTCAATTTGATTTTTACCAGTGGCCACAACTCTCAGACAACCTTGAACAGAGTGTATGGTGATGTTCTGCTGGCATGAGATATGTGGAGATATTAGTGGAAAGCCTCCTCAATCTCTTTTCAGCCTTTACCTCATTGGACTACATAGTGCTGGTGAACAGACTCCAGCAATGTACAAGTTTGTCCAGAGCTGTGACTGCATGGTTTTAGTCTTTCCTGGAGGATCAGGAGCAGCCAATGGTAATGCACCCCTTGCTGTTGCAGTCCATTGGTCTTGACTGGACAATTCCTCAGGGGTCAGTCCACTCCCCACTACTATTCACTGTGAACATACTGTATTGCCACTGGAAGAGATGATCAGAATGTGAAATATGGGGAGTCACTGTTACACTAACACTAAAAATACTCAGCTATACCTTTCTTTCACATTTGAGCAGGTCTAGGGTGATAACTCAGTGACATTACTGGAATGGTGTCTGGTTGAGATAAAGGACCGGAATTAGGGCTGGATGGACTGTTCAGTCAGAGCACCCTTGATCTGATGCTTACCCACAGACTCAGATAAATACGGACTTTGCAGAATAAGTCCAGTTCTGGGTCCATGGGTAAGCATTACAGGCTATTTCAGTGTTTTGCTTACTGTCTGGCTCTGCAGCTGTGCACAAGTCTTCCCTTCCTGCAGGCATCCTGAGTCCTTCTCAATCTGCAGCAAGGTTATTATCAGGTCAGGTGGGTGGTGGACAAGCTAGCTAATCAAGCAACAGGAAGCTGAGTCAATTCATTCCAAGGCCACATTGCTGACTCATTGAAGATGTTTGAGACACAGTCAGCACACTATGCTCCACACAGAGCATCAGCACAGGTGGTCAGTGGCATCCAGTCAGGAAGCAGCACTGATGGATGTCATCTAACACCAGACGCTCAGAGTATATAACCCTAGTACATGTGCAATGTGGCTGCATAGAAGTGGGAGTTAGCAGTGATATGGGTTGACTAGACAGATGAGAGAGAGAGAGAGAGAGAGAGAGAGACTGGGTGGTTGGGTGGCCAGTAGTTATAAAAAAATATGACATGGACAACAAATACTCTACTTCAGCAAAAACTATGAAAATAATACTAGTTGCTTCTGCTAGGGAATGCCACTGATGTGTGGTGCGTGCTGCTTGCTGTAGGGTTGGCTATTAGGAGGGCAAAGCAAGCATCATGCAACCTGCTATTGTCATCTGATCCCTTCTGGCAAAGAAAACTCTCCACACCTGCTAGCTTGGATGTTCGTTGTCAATAGTTTATTTAAACCCCAATTTAATATTTACATTTCATTTATAAAATTCGGGATTTCACTGTTTCAGTCCAAAACACATTCTTAAACAGTCCATTCTTTTATATCTCTTTGATCTTCCTTCTTGTTCCTTCTCTTCTTCTGATTCTTTCCTTTGGGGTCCAGACACCAGATCCAACCCCGCAAACCATCTCCAGTACTAGGTACCAAACTTATCAGGACCTCCTCCTTCCTAGATCTGGACTCTATGATCTGACCCCAAGTCAAGACCTTCCTTCCTTCCTCCCTCCCTCCCTCATTTAATTCCATGCCTGGGTGCCATTTGACCCCAGCACATGCTGCCCTGCCCCTTTCCCCATTCTGCCTACCCCCACTTCTCTCTCATGCTGCCCCCTTTTCTCCCCCACTTCCCCTTGACTCCAACTGCACAGGCCACTTGCTGCCCAACAATGCTCTGTCAGCCCCACCACAGCTGCCTCTCCACAGCCACCCTGCCCTCTTCCAGGGCCCTCTTAGTATCTTGTCCTGGCCACCCTGCTGTGGCCCCGAGCATCCTGGGCCCCACATCTGTCCCCCCTGCTTTGTCACTCTAGTGAGGGTGGGTGGAATAAAATTCCCAGCAAAAGAGGGTGACCTGAGGGCTGCACTGCCTTTTAAACCTCCTCAGGACTCCAAATCAGGACCCCAATTTGGCTCCTGTACCCTACCAGTCTGACCTGGCCCTTGCACCTGCATCAAATAACACCTGTATGACTCTTCCTGTGATCTCACCAAGCCCCACCCTCCCTCCCTTTCTTACTGCTTCCTCCCTCCCCACCCCATCTCCTCCTGCCCCTGCTCATTCCATCAAGGCCATCTGACAATTTAGGTTGTCTATTAGTGGCAACCTTATTTCTGCTGCTTCAAATATACAAATTAAAAACAAGCATTTATTACATTTTAAGAAAGCAAAGACTAAGAACAAAATTAAACAGAACAGACAGCACAGGGAGACTACAGTACACAGAGACAGAGAGATGTATTGGTGGGGGTTACTGACTGGTCATCTGACTGGTGCATGTATTTTTTAATTAATCAATCAGATAAGATTGAGGGCAGCAATACAAAAAGGAAAGGGAGGGTAATTACAAGGAAATTAAAACACAGAGAGATTGAGTGTGAGGGGGGAAAAGAGATTAGATGGTAAGGTTGTGCCTGGCTCTCATTATAAAAAATACATAATAATGTCCTCCTTAAAATAAAAGGGCTGGGGGCATGGCCTAGCTGGGAATGGAGCAGGACAAGTAAGGAGAGCTCCGCATCCATCTATATATATCTTTAACATCCTGCCTCATGAATTGCAGATTGCACTTTTGGGCTGCACAATGATACTAAAGCTTCCAATGGCTTCGCATCAAAATTGAGCAAAATCCAGGCTAAAATAAATTTTAAACAGCATGGAGACTCTGGCAAGAATATGGGCCTAGAGGCCCCAGCTATGCGGGGCTCTACTCGTATACACCAGGAGGAGGGAGAGCAGCCAGACATAGAAAAAACTCCTGAAGCAACATCGTACAAAATGCTAGAAAAACTGTTTACTGACTTGAAATATGAGTTCACAATGCAAATGCAGGCAGGTTTCAAAAAATATATCCTCACAAATACAGCACCTTCAGCAGATAGTGAATTCTGTGTTGGAAACTGTAGACCAGCATGATCAGAGGATACAAGAGCTGGAATCCAGAACAAGCACCCAGGAGGATGACCTGACTAGAATTATGGCAAAACTACAACAGGCAACTAAGGAAATAGCCCAGCTTAAACAAACAGTAGACAATCATGAGAATAGAAAATGAAGGTGCAATGTGCAGATTGTGGGCTTCCATGAAAATCTAAAGGGGGCTCAATGTGCCGCTTTCCTAAAATCCTGGCTAGCAGAAAACTTCCAACTCTCCAGCACCTGCTTACTTGAAATTCAATGAGCCCATAGGTCCCCAGGCCCAAAACCTTCCCCCGACCAGCGCCAAAGACATATCATTATTAGATTTTTGAGATTCCAGGATAGGCAATTGGTTTTGGAAGCCGCCAGGAAGATGAGGACTTACTAGCAAATGTTGTCAAAGTCAGCATCTTCCCCAACTTTTCTCAATTGCTGAAAAGCCAACAATAGGCCTTCCAACGAGTTAAATGCAAACTACACGACCTGGATTGCCTGTTCGCACTGGTCTACCTAACCCACTTGATCATCAGGAAACCAGGTGCTAAACAGAGGGCTTCCTTAGATCCGGATGCTGCCATGTCATTTATAGAAGAACAAACCTCCTGGAACAGACATCCAGGCAATGAGGAACAGGGAGCCCAATGCTGAGAATGTGAAGCCACTTTACAAGGTACTGTTTGAGGGACACGGCCTGGTCTGGGATGGCTTGGGGGGTGGGGAGATGTCTGTTCTTGCAATCCGTAATGTTGTAGCAGTCTATTAGGCTGGATCATGGCATCCCTCCTCCTGAGTTGTCCTTACCCTAGTCTAGGGGCCTGCATGTACTTGTTTTCTGAAAACAGAGGATAACAATTAATGCCGTATTTGAATTTGGAATCCAATCAATAACACGGCTATGTTTGGATTTCATTTGATTGACTACTTTGGGAGTTCGGTGGGTATTGGTGGGGAAGACATCCTGCAATCTGTAACACTAATGTGACCTGTTAGACTGGATTGCGATAACCTCCCCTCCCGGGCCTCTCGTAGCTCTCATGGCTCCGTAAGGTTGAATGTGTTTCTGTGTGTGATCTCGAGCAAAGAACTGAGGCAAATGTCCTAGGCTGAGACATATATTGAACTCGGTCCTTGATCTGCCTAAGAATAAAAATTTACAATGAAAGGGAGTGCCTAGTGGTGAGGGGACTCAGTATTATCTGCATTGAGTGGGATCATGGCTCTAGATTTTACCAGCCTGAAAAAGAAGCATACATTCGAATGAGGAAAGGCCTGAGAATCAGATACATTTATTTTGAGGCTGGTGCTAAGAAGACTCATTGGTTACCTCTGTGTGTGTAATTACTGCCGTGTAGCCAACTCTTTCTTCTTTTCATATTGTTGCTGGGGTGGTCAGGTGGGGGATAATCCCATTCTCTGGGGTTCTTTAAAGGGTCATGGTTATATGGGAAGATGCGCTACTTAAGTATACAAAGTCTAAAGAATATAACAAGTTTAGTGGTAATCTCCTATGATTCTTGAGTGTCTTGGGGAGGTCAGGGTAGTGGTTCATATAATTCAGTCTGAGCAATGGTGTTTAATTTGCAAATGCATAGTTCCTGTGAGGCCATTGCAGTGTTTTTTTCAGAAGCTTGGTGGGGATTCCATGGGCCCCCCCCACAGAACTCCTGTTTATTTCTCCAGAGACCATGAGATGTGTTCTTTTGTTGGGAGGTACCTCTGGTAACTGACACAGAAAAAATAAGAAGGTGGTCTCTGAGGTTAAGAGATGACCACGACATTTGTCACGGAACTGATGGATGGCTCAGCTCCTTCCACTAAAACAAAAGTGGGTTTGAATCTACCTTTCAAAAGGTTTAAGAAGGGGTGGTGGGGACAGTTGGGACATTTTATATTACAGTTACTGTTTTGTGTTGTTGGGAAGGGGTGATTTTTCCCAATTGGGGTGGAACGGGTTTATTAGATACTGGAATTGTCTGATGTTTAAGACATTCCTTATCGGTTTGGAATTTAAAAGGTTTCTGGGGACACAGGGGTTCATTTCAAATATTGTTACATTTTCAAGGGGGGTAGAGTTGGGGGAAAGTTAAAAAATGAGTGAGCAGAGGGTACTTTGCTGTTTTCTTTTGGGACTTTAGGATTGTTTTCAAAGGGGATATGTTATTTTCCTTTGTCTGTTGATATGGATAGTTTAAATGTTGCAACATGGAACATCAATGGACTAAGGACACTGGCAAAATGTAAACAGGTATTGTCATATATAAAAAAGGTAAGGGGGATATGGTCTTCCTGCAGGAATTACACTCGACACAACAAGAGAATGACAAACTGGCATCATCGTGGGGAGGTACAATGTAGGTGGCTCCTTTCTCTTCAAGAGCTAGGGGAGTGGGAATTTGGTTTCACCTGGCCCTCAGGGTTGAGGTTCCTAAAGTAATTGCAGACAAATAAAGAAAAAATATTATAGTTGATGCTACAATCCAAAGGGTAGGTATAGTGCGCCTCATTTGGCATACCATTCTCGGAGCGGTCAGACCTACAGGCCAAAAGACCTGATATTTAGTAATACAATACTGTATATGATATTACTGTGGAGACCACTTCAGCAGAAAAAAATTCTCTACTGATTAATCAGGAATTTTTGGGAGGTTTCTAGCTTTAGATTCGAGTATTACCAGGACCAGGACCGGCGGCGGAGTGCAGGGATTGTTTGTTCCCCTCCGGAGAACTGCTGTGCCTAGCCTGCAGAAAGCTTAACCGAGAGGAGGCGATGTGACAATGGCAACAGAAGACATTGCATAGGACTCCAGAAGAGGACCCTACAGGATACATACTACTTCTGTTGCATTAGAGGATTCCTGGACTGGTGTGCTGGCATTTATTTCTGGGTTTCATCTCTACTCCTTTAGGACACTGTTGCAGGCTTAGCATGGCATCTTATGGGAAGGTGCTCTCTTGAGGATGGAGTTGCCAATTCCTGAGAAAATCCCCCCCCCATTCCGTCAGTTTGGTGGACAGGACTCTTTGTTGGTCACCATTTGTGCAGCTGCCAGCTTCTGTGGAACTGTGCACCTAGCTGGTGCTTCTTTTTTTTGTATTGATGACAGGGCCAGTGATGTTAATTTGAGCCATAGTTTGGTCAGACTGCATTCCCGGGGTTTGCGGATGCTGAGGGTTCTTCCACATCATTGACCCCGGGGCAAAGGGTGTACTGTCAGATTTGCCCTTTGGCTAGCTCTTTGGAGCACTGTGGGGATTTAGAGCTGCCTTGCAGAACTGAGCTGTCGGTCTGTACGGAGTTGAGGAATTGCTTTCTGGGACTTGGACTTGGGCCCCCGTGGATCTATCGACTAGGGGGCCAAAAGATCTCAAAACTCTGGTATTTTCCCTAGGGGTCCCAGTAGCTGGTGAGAGCGGTGCTGGGGCTTCCTTGGGAACACATCTCTGGTTGCATTTTTAACTGTTTGCCAAAAACATCTAACTACAAAGTGACTGGGGCAGTGAGAGGGTCCTTTGCCTTAAAGGACTTCTGGTTGTGGACTGACATTTTTCTTAGATCACTGTTCTGTTTAGAATTTTGTGTGATCCTGAGCATTGGGATCCTTTATGTGATCTGCAGTCTGCTCTTCTGAATTGTATTTAAACTTCATTCTGAGCTTCCTGCTTTTGGGGGTTGTTTGGGTGGAGGGAGAGGGTTTATTTTTTAATGTATATGTGTGTGTGTGTGGAGTGTGTGGTACTGAGTTTTTTGTAGAGTGCATTTTTTGGGTTTTAGGATTATGTAGTCAGGAGGAATGTGTCTGGGAAGGTATGATGGCCTGGGGCAGGCCAGGATAGTGTATGGGGCATCCTAACTGCTTGATCTTCGTCCTTTTTTCAGCCTCCCAGTGTCTGCTACAACAACAAGGCACTGTAGGGAGGTTGGAACAGGGAGGAATCACAGGATTCGATCAAGGTTGGGTGCCCATGCATTGCAGGTGGTGGTAGGATCGAGGTAGTGGGGGTGAAGAAGGTGCCTTGGATTAGACGGCCTTAGGGAGGCCAGACGTGTTTAGTTCCCATCACCAGGATTCCACCAGATTCCGAGTGGGCAGGCAACCAGAGGGGCTGCACTGCCACCAATCCTCTGAGAGCGTGCTTTGCAATGCTAGATCAGTCAGAAACAAGACTGCAATTATAGCGACTTGGTTTCTTTGGCTGCTCTGGCTTGCATCACGGAGACCTGGATCGGTGATGATGCTGGCCCGGTTCTAGAGGCCATCATCCCGCCCGGATATGGTTTGTAGTGCACTGCCCCAGAGTAGAATGCAGGGGCAGGGGTAGCTATCTGTTTTAGATCTGAGCTGGGCTTCACCATGCACTCAGTGTGAGCACCACATTTATTTGAATGTGTGGCCATCCGTGGGTGTCCGGGCTCAGGTTGCTTGATTCTCCTGATTTACCGCCCTTCTGGGGAAGTGGGAGATTTCTTGCAGGAGGTGGCCGATTTCATCGTTAAGGAAACATTGGAGGCCCCCAGATGTTTAGTGCTGTGGGACTTCATGTTTGGGCCGAGGATGAATCTTTTCAGCTTGGTTACAACTTCGTCCAGATTATGTCATCTCTGGGCTTTGTGCAAGGAGTCTCCTCCACGACCCATCAGGGTGGCCACATGTTGCATCTGGTGTTCTCACTGGGTCTTGAGATAAATAGTCTCAGCATTGATCGGGTCGTCTGGTCCGATCAATGCATAGTGAAGTTCTGGTTTGGGGGCCTCCATTGATAGCCCTCCCCCTGCAGAGACAGTCAGCTATTGCCCTTTAAGGGGGTTGACCCCTGACGGTTTTCTGGTGGTGGCTGACCTATCTAGTGTGGATAGAACATGCACTGGGGGTGTGAAGAATCACACCCCCAATCAGGTCAGGAACAGTGGGAGAATTCAAGAATGCATGGGACAGGCATAAGGCAATTCTAGTGGGGGGCAGGAGGAAGTAAGCTGTTGATTAACTAGAATTTGCAGCTTATTCATCAGGTAGGGAAATGGACAGACTGGGTGGGCCAAGCGGTCCTTATCTGCCATCAAATTCTATGTTTCTATCTTTCTATGTGTGTGCGTGGCAGTGGATGCCTATAACAAGGTGTCTGTGCGCTCACTCCCTCATACCAGCCTGGTGATGACCCAGGTCTTCTCATTTGAGGTCCCCTTGGTATGACGGGAGCTCAAGACAAGGAAGATTTTGGGTCAGAGATTAGAGCACTGCTGGCGAAATTCCAGCCTGGAGGTAGACAAACTGGCGCTATGTGTGCACTACAGTGCATAGCAGGGGGCAATCAACTGTAAGAAGGCAGAATACCTGTCCAGGGAGATTGCTGCTGGGAGAAACTGACCAACTGTGCTCTTTCGGACTGTGGACAGGCTTTTTCATCTTTCCTGTCTAAAACCGAAGGTAGCGTTTTCGAATGCATTGTGCAAGGAGTTTGCTCAGTTGTTCTCAGACAGGGTGTTTGCCATCAGGCAGGGGGTTCCGCCAGTGGACCTGAATTTGCTGACAGTGGTTGCCATGGTGACCAGTGGAGCACTCCACCTAGTTGGGTGAGTTTAGACTAGTGAGGTGGCTGAGGCCGGTGAGATTGCCTCCAAGCTTTGGCACACCTTTTGTGAACTGGACCCGTGCCAACTCGTTTCTTAATGAGAAGTGTTGACCCATTGGCCCAGTGTTTTGCCTTGATTGTTCGGTGCTCCTTATCAGAGGGGCCTTCCCATGTCTTGAAGGAGGCATTGGTGAGACCCTTCTGAAAAAACATCATTGGACCCTGATGTCAAAGCAACTGTCCTATCTCTAATCTCCCATTTTGGGTAAGATTGTGGAGAAGGTGGTGGTGCTTCAGCTTGAGGAGCATCTCATGGCCCATGATCTGTATGAACCACTCCAGTCTGGGTTTCATGCAAGGCATAGCACAGAAACTGCATTAATTCAGGTGCATAACGACCTCATCAGGGCTAGAGATCGAGGGGGGGACAATTCTTGTTCTTCTCGATCTCTCGTCAGCATTTGACACAGTGGACCATCGAGTGTTACTTGACCACCTAAGGGAATTCTGCGGACTCACCAGCACTGTCATATGCTGGTTTGAGTCTTTTCTATCTAACAGGAGGCAAAGGGTAGTGATGGGGAATTTCTCCTCCTCCCCTGGCCACCTGTCATGCGGAGTCCCCCAGGGTTCGGTCTTGTCACCGATGTTATTTGCAGTGATATGCTGCCCCTGGGAGAGTTCTATAGATGTACAGTCTGAGTTTTCACTGCTATGCTGATGATACCCAGCTGTATCTTTCCTTTGCCCCTGAACATCTTGTGCAGTGGAAGTGCTTAACAGCTGCCTTGCCGAGATCAATGACTGGATGGCCTTCGTTTGGTTGTGACTGAACCTCAGTAAGACAGATGTACTGGTGGTGGAGTCGAACAGGGGTGTGATAGGTTGGCCTCTGGTGCAGAGACAGGGCTTTGTCTTGGCTCTGTACCACTGAAGGCCTCCTCTAGGGTGCATGATCTGGGTGTTATTCTTGAGAGCGGATTGACATTTGGGTTTAGGTGGTGTCTGTTGTCTGTACCAGCTTTTATCATCTGAGGAATATCATCAGGATAAAGCCCCTAGTTCCACCACTGGACCTCCCCACTTTGGTGCATGTCTTCATGACATCCAGGCTTGACTACTGTAATGCACTCTGTCTTGGGGTCTCTGGGGGTATCCTGCGCCAACTGCAGCTGGTGCAGAATGCGGCAGCGAGGCTGTTGACAGGACAGCCTAAGTATTGTCACATCACTCTGGTGCTGCGTCAACTGCACTGGATGCCTGTTAGGTGGAGGGTCCTCTTTAAGGTGAGTTTGCTCACCATTAAGGCCCTACACAGCCTGGGCCCTGGCTACCTGAAGGACCTTCTTACAGCTGCTGTCTCGCTCTGCTCCCTCTGCTTCACCCCTAGGGGCCCCCTCACGATTCCCAGGACGAGGTTAAAAACTGCTGGCAACAGAGCTTTAGTGCCACCTCTCACGTCCTGTGGAATTCGCTTCCTTTAGCCGTCAGGGAGGACCCTTCTGTGGAGGTATTTAAGGCCCGCCTCAAGGCCTTCTTGTATAATCAGGCCTTCCCGGACTGTGTTTTATAGTCCATACCTGTCTTTTAGAAATCAATGCTTAATTTAGTTTTTAACGATTCTGAATTTAGTTGCTGTTGAGGGTAATAAATTCTGTTTTAACTGTTTGGAATATTGTATATAAATGTTTATTATTATGTTGTTTTGTATTTATTTTGATTGTTGTATGGCACCCAGAGCCTCCGGGATGGGCGTCTCTTAAATCAAACTTGCCTTGCCTGGTCTCATTATATGGGCCAAATTTCAACTCCACTGAGTTTTTTCTCCATCTGTCTATAGCTTTGGCTCCATTCACTGGGTGTTTGGTAGTGGCGGGAGACTTCAATACCTACTGGTATGATTCCTTGGACCATTCAGGTAATCACCCTGAAACCCAAATGAAAAGAGTTCTTGCTCTGAGGAACATGGTAGATGAAAATAATTTGATCAAAATGTGGAGATTCAATCACCCCCGGGAGAGGGAATATTGTTTCTACTCTCAATCCCACAAAATCTATTCCAGATTAGATTATATGTTTTGCTCGAAGTCCCTAGTGGGGAGAGTTGTGAAAGCTGAGTATGGTCCTATCCTAATTTCAGATTATGCTCCTATTTAGGCTTCATTAAAAATTTCAGATGACCATGTACAGCCTAGGCAGTGAAGAATGGACTCCACCCTATTGAAAGATGAGAACTTTGTGTCAGTAATCTCAGCTATACTAAAGGAGTATACAGATTAACTATAATGAGGAGGTCCCTGTTCAAATGGTTTGGGATGCCATGAAGGCATACATTAGGGGGAGTCTATTTCATACACCTCATATGTTAAAATGACAAAATTACAGGAAGAAGAGAAACTAACAAAAGAGATAGAGAAATTGGAAAAGCAAAACATGAGCCAGGGGTCCACTGATTTATAGGCATTGAATCTCTTGACAGCAGCCAGCTAACCAGCCCACACACAGAGCTCCCTCCTGGAGCAGAACCTACACGGGTACTGTAAGAGGTAATTAACTACCTCCAGCAGCAGCATCCTTGTGAGGGGGATTAGCCCGTCAACACGCTGCAAGCGTCGACTGTCCCACCCACCCTGGCTCAGCACTACCTATATAGGAGCTGTCTTGTGACATCATTTCCTGTCTGACATCACTTCCTGTCTGTCATTTTACTGAGTCCCCACATTTCCATTTGCAAGTTATACCTGCTAGCCACTAGAGGGACCTTGACTACTCACCTCTGTCTCTCCACCTGAATTTCCTCTTCCTCCTACTTCCTGGAACCCCTCTACCTACATACGCTACTTCTCTCCCTTACTCATTTCTGCTTTTGCCCACACCTCACTCTTACACCCAGCCTCCAAGCTAGCCCTACTTACTGACCCCCTGCCCACCACCAGACCCACACCCAGCCTGCCACTAACCCTCAGTGACCACATAGGAGTCGCTATTTCCACCCTGAATTGTGGCCCAAATCCAGCCTGCTCTGAATCCCCAGAACCTGGATCCTTATTCTCATCCAGGTCCTAGGTTCAACCACTCTACCAGGGTCTTGAATCTTACCCTGTCCACCAGAGTCCATGACACTACCACTACTCCAAAGTGGTATCCATGCTTTCTGAGGGGCAGCCAAGATACTTGAACCTTTCTGCCCTGCTGCTACCTTAGGCACTATGTTTGTACACCTCCTATCCAAATGTCTCCCCCTCATTTACATGCTAGTACCCACATCCCATCAGCCAGACATCTCCCTGGCCCACTTGTACCAGCACCCCAACTCTCCCTGACTTAGTCCGATCCCACCCTACACTGGCCATGTACCCTGGCCCACAGCACCCACCCCCTGGATGCCCCTCCACTGTCTACCCTGGCTCCCCTTGGTTGCAACTCATCCTCGCCCTCCCGACCCTTTGAACCCTGCCCATTCCTTTTTCCCCTATGGCCTCCTCCCCATCACAGCATACCCCCCGGAAGTTGACATACTGCCACCCCCTGGTCAGAGCCTTGGTCTTCCTACTACTCCTATCTGGTAATATATATCAAAACCCAGGCACTGCCCTTCCAGCCCACCTGCTGGGTCTACTGGTCTCCACATAGCCTCCATGAACATATGCAGCCTACTTAAAAATGTGATGCCTCCAGTGCTGGGCCATGTTACATCAATGAGACACCATAGCTCTGGTTGAAACCTGGCTGTCAAATCCACCCTGAGCTCCTTTGTCTCCCTCCCAGGCTATACCCCTATACCGGGAGGCCCCGAGTAGGCAAACACATGGGTGGCTGTGCAATCTATACCAGGGACACAATCATCGGACAAGTGCTCCCTGCCCCCATTCTTGTGAATGGGGCCCAGCCCCTTACCCTCAAACTCACTCCTGACCCCTCCAGGGGCCATCTCTATCTCACCATGGCCTACTGTACTTTCCCCCAAAGAACCAGATACTATATTATACACTGATATTTATAACAGAATATCTTGCCACCCTCCATCACAAAGTGGAACAAATCCTAGTGGGGGACCTTAACGTGAACTGGCTCAGCACCTCCTCTTCCACTATCCGAGATTCTTTCGCTGCCCTAGACCTGACACAACTCATCTCCCAGCCCACTAGAGTAAACCCAAAGAGAGGAACCAGTACCCTTCTGGACGTAATTATCACCAACTGCCCCAAAAATCCATAACATTCAGGTCCTCCCAGACTCCCTAAGTGACCACTCCCCTATCCTATTCCTTTGGGCGGCCCCCACTCCCAAACCCACAGCTCAGACCACACTCTGCAGGTGCTTCCACCTTGGTGGGCTGATAAAACTCAAACAGTTTCTCGCCCAGATTAATTGGTCCCCCATTCATCATGCACCCGACATTGACACTACCTTCACCTTTTTCTCCCAAACCTTTAACAAGGCCTGTGACCTCTTTGCACCCTCACCAGAATTCGATCCAAAAACTTAATACACCCTGGGTTATCCCCTGCCCTACAAATGCTCAGAAATAGGGATAACCTCTGGCACCTTGCCACTGAAACGGCCTGATGGCTGATAGACAGGCCTACAATGCTGCTCGGAACAGGCACATGGGCCTTCATAAAGCCAAGGCTGACCATTACCAGGCCACCTCACCTCCTCCTGGGGTGTGCCCGGACTTTCTCGGACAATGTTAAACAGCTAAATGTGATATCACTCCCTCCCATCCCAGCTCACTATTGATGGCTTTACCTCCACCGACCCTGCCTGCATTGCTAACTGCCTTAACACCTCCTTTACTGACCTTAGCTCTGTCCTCCCAGTAATTTCTTTTGACCCTCCCCACCCTACTTTCCACTGTCCTCCAATGCCAGAGCTTCCACCTACACAAGGAATCTGTCCAAGAAGCCAGATCTCTCCTAATTAAAGCATTAAATAGCAATAGTCCTGGCAGTGACTCCTTGGACCCCAGTATTCTCCGGCTGGTGCTGGATGAAGTCCTTGCCCCACTCACCAGCCTACTTAACCAATCCCTCTGCCTTGGGCAATTCCCCACTGCATGGAAAAGAGCCATAGTCACACCAATTCATAAAGGGGGTGACAGGTCCTCCACCGGGAACTACCAAACAATCTCCATCCTCACCCCCATAGCCCTAGAAAAATTGGTGACCATTCAAATCACTGAATATCTGACTGAGCATAACATCTTATGCCTAGAGCAGCACGGCTTCCATGCTGGTCACAGTACCGGCACTGCACTGGTTGAGTTCTCCAATTTCCTACACTCCTCCCTGGACACCAGCTCCCTAGCTGGTGCAGTGTTCATTGACCTCTCAAAGGCCTTTGACACTGCCTCCCACCCTGTTCTGCTGGATGCCCTCTGCCACACTGGTTTCTCTGCTGGCCCCCTCAAATGGTGCACAAGTTATCTATCCGCTCACTCCCAATGTGTAAAAATCATTGGGACACTCTCTGAAACTCATTTCATCCACTCAGGGGTACCCCAGGGCTCCATCCTGGGCCCCCTACTCTTTTCACTCTATCTAAACACCCTGCCCAGTGCATGTTCTGGCAAAATTCTTATGCGTGCAGATGATGCTGTCATTTTTGCCACCCATCTCCTTCCAGGACACCCTACAACAATCCTACAATGATGCTGAAGCCTGGTTTAAGGAGCATAGACTCATCATTAATCTCAAAAAAAACACAAAACAATGCTCTTTGTCCACTCCCAAAACAAAGCCTGCAACTACCCACTCCCTATCCTCCCTAGTACCAAACAACTGCTTGAACAAAGTCTGCTCCTACAAATACCTTAGGGTTACCTTTGATTCAGCCCTCACCTACCACACCCACATTGATGCCCTTGCATCCGCCACTAATACATGGTTTGGCATCCTCTACCATTATAAAAACTGCCTCTCCCCTGATGCTCTCTGACTTGCTGTTACGTCTTCAGTACTGTCCCTTGTAGACTATGGCCTTCCAGTCTATGGTGCTGTTGACACTACCGCCCTCAACAAAATTCACCTCACCCTAAATAAGGCCTACAGGCTGATTACTGGTGCCCCCAGGCTCACACATACATGTCAACTCAATGATGAGGCACTCCTTAACCTAGATGAATGGCTACGCTGTCAAACCTGCCTCCTCACAAAAAAAACTCTACTCAGGCTCTCCCCTCCTGGGGTGACAGCCTCCATCCACCATACCCAACCCACTATCGCAACCCAAACCTCCAACAAGACCACTCTACTGGTCCCCAGATCCAGGACCACCCATGGTCAGAGGTCCTTCTGCTACAGAGCCCCATCCTGGTTTAACTCTCTCCCTGCTCCCATCTCCAATGCTCCCACAATTTCCAACTTCAAAACCACCCTTCGGAGCCAACTGTTTAACAATCACAGCTGCTCCTGTATCTAAATGTGGCCTCGATCACTCCACACTTGACAACGCCCACTGGGCAGCACTCCATCCCACCCCCACTTCTCCCCTGTTGCATCCTGCCTCTGTTAAAACCAGCATGTGCACAGCTGTATCACTATAATTGCTACTAAATTGTATAAATGTATGAAATCATTCTGTGTAACTCTAAGTCAGTGAGTTGTATTCTGTAACCTAAATTTGTTCTGTCTGTCCTCAATGTGATGAGGTACCTTTGGAAATGAGCCTCTGGCTCAAAGGTTGTAAACCGATTTACAAATAAATAAATAAATGCAAAAGTTCTTCAATTGTCTTCCAGTCGCATAGAGAGAGATGTAATACTCACTCAATCCTACACTCATTTTGAGGGGGACAAGGTGGGTAAACTTCTCACCTGGCAAATAAAGAAGAAACGGGCCGACAGGTCTATACTGGAGATAGAGGGGAAGGATAGGAAGTGTATGGCGAACCAAAAAGAAGTAAACCTGGCTTTTAGGGACTTTCATCAGGAACTATATACCTCACAGGTCCCTCCTGGGACAAGTCTGTCCTCTTTTTTAGACACAGTCAACCTCCCGGAAATTTCTGAGGAATTGAGTACCCAGCTGGACTCCCTGATTAGTGTGGAGGAGCTCCTCAAGTCAGTTTTTTCTACAAAACAAGGAAAAGCCCCAGGTCCCAATGAAATACCCTCCAAATTTTATAAACAATTCTGGCATTTTCCAGGTAAATTTATGCATGATATGGTTTGCACAGCCCTGGAAAGTGGCAAATTACCCAACTCACTCGAATGGCCACTATTACTGTCCTCCCAAAGTCTTGGAAGGACCCTCATAAATGTGGCTCATACAGGCCTATTTCTCTGCTAAATGCATATTATAAGATTATAACAAAATTATTGGCCAGTCGCCTGGAGAGGGCCCTCCCAGAGCTAATTCATCCAGATCAAGGAGGTTTTGTCAGAGACAAACAAGCTAAGCACAACTTAAGGAGGGTCATGAATATAATGCATCTTTGGTCCAAAGAGGCAAAGGGAGGTGGCCAGGGTCTTTTGGCCTTAGATGCCAAAAAGGCCTTTGACCTGGTGGAATGGAACTATATGTTTGCAGTGCTGGAAAAGTTCTAGTTCGGTCCGATCTTTTGCTCTTGGATTGGTTCGCTGTACAGGGATCACAAAGCTCAGATATTGACATGTTATACTCTGTACTCCCTCTGTTCCCTCACTAGGGGTACTAGGCAGGGTTGCCCTCATTCTCCCCCAATGTACATTTTTTCCATAGAGGCCTTAGCAGTAGCCATCCATAGTAATAGAGAATTGAAGGGGTTTGATTGGCAGGGAGAAAACCAAATGATATCACTATTCATAGCTGAGCCACAAAGAGCTGCATCTGCCTTCTCAAAATTATTTGCCATTTATGAGCCAATTTCTGGACACAAAATTAAATGAAGTAAATGTGAGTAGCTCCCCTTGAATGAGGCAAAACTCTCATTGAGGCTATGGGATATGGTGGTACAACCATCTAAAGACATAAAATATCTTAGGGTGATTTAGCAAGGCAAATCTCTAAATTAGTTCAGGCAAACTACAAACCACTAGTGAGGAAACTAAAGGAAGAGACCACAAGATGGCAGTCTCTCCCCCTTTCTTTAATAGGATAGGTCAATTTAGTTAAAATTAACGTCCTCCCCAAATGCTTATACCTTATTCAATCTATTCCAGCTCAGGTTCCTCTCAGATATATTAATGCAATCGAAGGGTCCATTACTTCTCTTATATGGCAAGGCAAATGGCCTAGGATTAGGAAGGCAGCTCTGTGGCTCTCCACTAAAAAGGGTTGACTTGGATTGTTGAACGTTATGTTATACTATTTAATTGCCCAGCTAGCTTTCATTGAAGATAAAAGGCCAGGTTATGCCATAAATAGGGCATGGGTAAATATGGAGGACGGGGAAGTAGGCATATACCATTCCCTCCTGGTGCCTAGTCTAAAATCAGAGAATAGCTCATCTGTAAGGAACCCATATACCAGAAACTTGATCAAAGTATAGGTGAGGTCTCACAAGATCTTGGGTTGTTATGGTGTACTGTCTCCCGAAGCTTCCATATCAGCTTTGCTGAGTGGGGATGAGTCTTTGGGTGGGACAGACAAGTCCATCTTGAGAGAATGGGCTGTTAAAGACCTTAGAACAATTTCCCAGCTCTTTGAAGAGCTTTCCTTTATGGATTTCACTGGGTTAAAGAAGCATTACAACATAGGAGTAGGGGGTTATTTGCTACATTGCAGATTGAGATCCATACTGATGAAAGGAGATGCCTCAGTTATAAATAAACATTCTCCCCTAGAAGAGCTTTTTTTGAATCCATCAGGTATTAAGATAAAATGTTTGCATAGGAGTTACAAAATCCTGTCAGGAACCCTTCCAGACCCATTAGTAAATGTAAAGAAGAGATGGGGAACAGACTTGGCTCCAGACTGCGTAACAACAGGGGATTCGGACAACTTACTGAAAAAGGGTTTGGAATGCTCGGTTAACAATAAATTAAGAGCCATACACCTGAATTTTATGTACAGAGCTGATTTTACTCCAGAGGTGGTGCACAAAATAGACCCCTTAGCTGTTAATTTATGTCCAAAATGTAAATCTCTCCTGGGTACTTTTTTCATATGGCTTGGAGCTGCCCTAGAGTTGCCACCTCCTGGGCTTAGGTAAATGAGGATTTTATCCAAAACCCTTGACAATCCCTTGGTAGTGGATCCAGAGAGATACTATTGGGCCTTCCTTTGGGAACTCCCACTAGATCCAAAAATACTACCCCACTAATGGCTCTGGGTTACATGGTGGGAAAGAAAATGTTGGCAATGCATTGGTACCTTGATTCAGTTCCTTCAACAGCCCAATGGGCCCAAACCCTTCTTTAATGTATGCGACTTGAACATACCCAATACTAGGCTAGGGGACAGTTGGAGAGATATCAATTGATTTGGGGTCCTTTGGAGAGGGCCATCCAGAGAGGGTTCTCCAGTACATAAACCCTGTGGAGAGACTTCTCCCTTCCCAATTAATGTGTTGTGCCCATTGGCATTCCTATATACATAAAAGTGCCGGTGGATATATGGAAACCTATGGATACAGAACTATCTATAAACTTATATAAAATTATCTCATATAATAACCTATGGGGTTGTATATGACTACCAGTATAACTCTTTATAAGTAACCACTAGTAACTACATGCTTTCATTCTAAACTTAGGAGTTATATTCTCCACTTTTTTATGAATACTTTGCATAAGTGCTTAGAGTATTATGGGTGACCTAGTGGTAGGAAACATCAATTCACTGTGCTAAACAAAAAATGATAAGGAAATATTTAGATATGAAAAAGTTGTAATTATTGTGGAATTTTTGAAATGTGAATGGAATCCCTCTGTACTGACTCACTTTTAAATAAAGTTTACAAAAAAAAAAAAATAAAAGGGGCTTCCAGCTGCTGGAGACTGATGGAGTGGGAGAGAAGATGAGAGACAGAGGAGACTGTGCTAGGGAGGCCTAAGGAAAAAACAAAACAAAAAAAACAAAACAAACACACAAGCAAACTACAAAAAAAGGTTAGCATTCATTTTCCAAAAAGATAAATATCCCTTAACATAAAATGAGTGTCTGGCTGCTGAGGACCAATGAAGTCAAAGAGAGAAAGAGAGACAGAGGAGGATGGTGATTGTGATGGGGAAGGGATAAGGGGCAAAAAAGCAAACTACAAAACAAAACTTATTATTTTATTAAAAATAACCCTTTATATAAAAGGGGCTTCTGGCTGCTGAGGATGGAGTCATAGAGAAAGGAAACTGTGTCTGTTGTGCTCTACAGATTAAAGCACAACAAAAGGGATTAAAGATTAAAGAAGAAGAAAAAACATAATAGAGACCTAGTGTAAGAGAGAGGATAGAAAAAAAAAAAACAGCTGCTTTAATTTGCTGGCTGCCTGTGCCTGGCATCATAAAAAAACAGAGAAGAACAGTCATGCTTGACTATACCTGCCAGCAGGTTGTGCATAAATAAATAAATGCATGTGCAAACATACATGCATACAGACAGACAGATTTGGCAGCAAAAGTAATTTAAACAAACTCTAATCAGAGCCACCATGGCTGCTAATGTATTAACTTGCTAAAGGTGTTTCATGGGCTTAAATGTAAAGATGAATTGCTATAGTTAGCTTTGTGTATAAATTTCATTTTTGGTAAAGTTAGACCATTTTTCTGGTTGATCCTGTGTTTCCCATGTGTTTAAGGACAGTGGGTGGGCAGAAGAGGTAGTTGAGGAGGCTGGGGTACTAAATGAGTAATTCTACTTGGTGGTTGCTCAGGTCAACAGCATTAAGGAGAGGAGTAGGGGGGCTCTGTATGGACAATAGGTCCCGGAGCAGATAGGGAAGTCTAGGCAAACTAGATGGACCTTTGATCTTTTTCTGCTGTCATTGTTTATGTAATAATATATGCATTGGGAAAGGGAAAAAAATCAAGGAGAACATGTGTGAGGCAATATACTACTCACAGAGTGGTGACATCATGACAGGTACACACTGTATGAAGTTACTGTACTATGATGTTGTCTAGCGGTACATCAATGTTGAATAAGCTACAATATGGGATTTTATTTATTTATGTTTTATTTTTAATAACTCAGACATTGTCTACACAGTAATAGCACATAGCCAATGATGCTGCTTACAGTTTGAGACCTTGTTTTTTTAACCACTTCATTCATATTTGAGACATCACTTGAAACATGGCTACAAGTCTTAATTTATTTATTTTTATTTATTTATTGAGTACTTGGATAATACATGTGAGCGGATGCTCATTGAAAGGTTCCACGTCAGATACATTAGACAACAAGGTACAATACTGTGCACAAATATACAAATAGTGAGAAAATTATTCATGGAAGTTACAGAAAACAAACATAAAGCATTAGCTATGCTGAGGCATTGTACAATGTATGCCCATGTCAAGAAGATAAGCAGACAAGGATAGGGAAGGATGCAGTGGGAGTGGGAGAGGTAGGTGAGCCGAGCATATAAGACAGGGAGGGAGGAGGGTAGGGAGAGGACCTGGGGCAAGAGCAGAACCGGGGGTAGGGAGGTGGGTGAAGTGCTACAGTTTGACTATCCTGTCATGACAGAGGCAAAGATAAGTGCTATAGGCACAGTGTTGCTGCAGGCTGAGCCTTAGCGGGGGCACATACTTATATCAAAGAGGTACTGATGCAGTCTATGTTTAAAAGAGCCAATCATTGAGGAGTCAGAGATGTCAGGGGGCAGTGCATTTACCCAGAGGAGTGCACGGTGAGAGAATGCACACTGTGCCATGGTAGTGTGGCATCTGGGCACTTGGAAAATTTGAGTGGCAGAGCTTCTTGTTTGTCTGGTATTTATAGGCAGTGTTAGCAGGTTCTGTACCCCTGTTGGAAGCAGATTTAATGTGACATTTTTGGCAACAAGAAAGGTTTGATACCTGATTCTGTCATTCAGTTGAAGCCAGCCAGCCCGAGCATAAAGTTCACAGGTGTGTGTAAGTCTTGGTGCATTTAAGAATAGGCAGCAGGTTTTGCTTAAGGCAACTGAGATCAGTTGGAGTACTGTGTTGGTAGCAGAACTGTATAAGGACAGCCCATAGTCAAGGCCACTGTTTTTTGGTGCTTGGAAAAAGCAAATTCCATTTTGACCATCCTGGATTCTGGGATTTTACCGGTGTTTGGGAATCCAATTTCCGGGATTTTTCCGGTAATCCAAAACTTTATATTATTCACTCATTTTAAGTAATAAATTTGTCTGTCAGTGTTTTATCATGTTTTTATGCAGATTTAAGTCACATCAGCAGAAAACAAGAACATTTAATCTCATATCGCATGTTATATTAGCTATCCAAGTTGTGCATCTACCAGCTATCAAGGCTAATGACTGTGGAACTCCATTGGCCAAACTGGCATAATTCCCTTCTCAGATCAACACAGCCAGTGAAAATAAATGGTCTCATGTAAAAGTAACATTTTTCTCACAGGGATTAACCAATTCTGAAGTTTGTGCAATACTAAATAGACACCAAAATCTTGTCTTTGTTTTAATGTTGACAATGTGTTCTGTGACATGTATAATAAAAACTTCTCAAAACTAAAATGCAATTAATGTGTTTTATTTTAAAAAGATAAATATGTGCAAAAAACACAATTCAAGTATTGACTACTAAACATGGGTCGACAAATATGCTACCCAGACAAATACGCTACGCAGACTACATGAACAAAAGCATACTATGTGAAGGACAGTAGAATCTAACCCATAGCTAAATATAATGCAGGGACACTATATATACATATTTAACTCTATTTTCTATTTTCAGCGTGCATTTAATATAACCATTTTGTTTTGCTTTTAGACCACATGCTGATGCAGCGCCTCGTTTTTGTTTTTTACTATATATATATATATATATATATATATATATATAATCTATATTGCATGTCTACACTTTATTGCACAGGGAGCACCATTTTTCTGCAATAGTGCATCAGAACTGCAATTACACAAGAGGGTGGGAGAGTCTACTTATTGAATAGCAGCATTGAAAATAATTTTAAATTGTCCACAGTCAGGCTTCTCCATTGGTCGGTCAGGATTTGTCCATGTGCAGAAAATGACCGCTCCACATCTGCACTGGAAACAGGGACCCAGATGGCCTGAAGGGCTGCCTTTGCCAGAGTTGGTACCTGTGAGTCCAGTACTGGTGAAGATCAAATGATTCGATCTCTGGTAGTTCCCGCACATCCTGCCGTATGTAGATCTCCCAGTCCCTTAACAGTGCATTCTTACTGCGTAACGTGAACATTGGGATATAGGGCAAGTACAGTTGGAAGTCCTTATTGAGTTTGTGTAGGTTGAGTGAGTTTAGAATTCGATAGGCCATGAGAAACTGTAAAGATGGATTTGACTGCAGGTGTTTTGTCAGATTCTCCAAACTGATCTTGAAAGCATTTTTTAACAGTTTGATGTTCTCACCCCTTACTTTATTCCTCAGTTTAGAGAGGTACAGCTCTGCCTTCTCACCAAAGCCATCATTTTTAGCTGTGCCAGCCTCAAAGTTTTAATTGACGTTAGAATGTCATACATGGACATCGCAAGAGGTTTCTCTTTTGACTGCAAAAGTTCTATAGCAGCAATAATGTCACCTGAATTATCTGTAATAAATGCCAGTTGTGTTTGTATCTCATCATACCAGTCGTCCAGTAATGCCCATAGATTGTTTATTGAGGTGGCATCACTTGAATCCGCCCTGAAAAAGTCCCTCAGGTATTGTAGGTGTGTTGAGTGGATATGCCACAGCTGCAAACCATGTGTTCCATCTAGTTAAAACAGGAACTGGTGGTAAAGCAATCATGTCTCCTGGAGCTTCCAGATCCTGCAAAAATGTGGTGAATTCTTGTTTGTGTTTTGGTGATTGCTGAAAAGCATATGTTATCAATGAAACCCGTTCATTAACTTTTTTGAAATGGTGCAGCCATGTATCTCCAACAAGGGGTAAGACATGTGCCCAGCAACACACATGCACAACATGGTCCCCAAGAACCCCGCAAAGTGTGCCATTAAAACATTTTATCATATAACGAGTGCTGTAGCTGACAAACAAAACTACATTCATAAAGTCAATGTCACAACTCTGGAGAGTCTTCAAGACAGCTTGAGCCACTGTGGAATGGTTGACAGAGTCTAGTTCTGTGCTGTTTCCAAGATATGTCTTGCCCCCTTCCAACACAAAGACGACATTAAGAATGCACCGTGACAGTGCATCCGTGCTCTCGTCACATATCACAGACAAGGATTTCCCAGTCACAGCTGCTTTAAGGTCTTCATCAATTTGCTCTTTTACCTTGGGTAAATAGAGTTGCCTCAGGGTGTCTTCTTTTGTCACTGCTCCACTCCCCTTCACATACTTGCAAATCCATTCCCTCAACTGTGGATGATCCAGCTTCTCCAATGGGATATTTGCAGCCCCCCATGCCTTAACTGTGTCCATGACCATCTCATTTCTTACTATGGATGATTCTGTTGCAGCCCTGAAACTGCTGGTCAGGGTCATCTGCCTTGCTGGTCTTCCTTCACTATTAGCTTGTTCCTTATTCCTAGCATGTTTCTTGATGAGCAGATGATCTTTGACTGTATCTTTTCTGGTATGGTCCAGGACATGGTTGCAGTAAGGACAGAAAAGTTTTCCTCCATCCTCATAGAGGCCTTCAGATTTAAACTGAAGGGTTCGCTCCTTAGCTGATGTGTAGCAAAGCTTGGCTCTCTTATTCAGTGGTGCAGCAAACATCATGCAGGCAGAAAGTATGAATACTGAAGTCACAACCAAAAAAAAATAATTAGTAGTGTGTTCCACTAATCTGCTTGATAAGAATTCAACAAAATGGGAGACTCTGATCCTCTGGCTATAACGGCAGTAGCCACCGCATAAAGCCCCCATCTTCCAGGTACGATGGCAGCAGCAGCATTGTACAACTCCCATCCTCCAGGTGTGAAGGCAGCAGCAATCTACGAATCGCATCCTCCAGGTAGGACAGCAGCAGCATTGTACAACTCCCATCCTCCAAGTACGATGGCAGCAGCAGCCTACGATTCCTATCCTCCAGGTACGATGGCAGCAGCAGCCTACGACTCCCATTCACTAGGTGAGATGGCAGCAACAGTCCACAACTTCCATCCTCCAGGTGTGAAGGCAGCAGCATTCTATGACTCCCATCCTCCAGGTGTGAAGGCTGCAGCAATCTACGAATCACATCCTCTGGGTATGACAGCAGCAGCATTGTACGACTCCCATCCTCCAGGTATGATGGCAGCAGCAGCCTATGACTCTCATTCTCCTGGGATGGCAGTAGCATCCAGCACTCCCATCCTCCAGGTGTGAAGGCAGCAGCAATCTATGAATCGCATCCTCTGGGCACAAAAGCAGCAGCATTCTATAACTCCCATCCTCCAGATGAGAAAGTAGCAGCAATGTACAACTTCCAGATTTTCCCCAAGAGAAACAAAAACAGTTATTTATAGAACTCAATGTAACAGCAGGTCTTGAGAGAATCTCTTGCAGTAGGTCACATCTTAGAAACTGCAGTGCAACCACGAGACACCAGGACCTCACAGACATTTTTTGCTAGCAGTCCATCTGGAGCCATGCACAGCTATATAGGGAAGATCAATGTGATGACAACATCACCATACATGGCCCTAATAGACTGCTACCAAAAAAGTTTCCATGTGGTACTGACACCTGATGGTTGCAGTTCCTAAGATGTAACCTGCTGCAAGAGATTCCCTTGAAGATGTGCAATTACGAAAAGTTCTTACACAAGTGTTCTTTGTTTCTGTTGTGGGGGGACCTCAAAAGCTCCTTGGATCCCTACTATAATCCTCTCCTCCACATCTACTTACTACTCTTCTGAGACCAACCTAGGTGGTGATTTTTTTCCATAGTTTACTGTATGCTGAGGCATGTTTTTCTGCTGGTGAAAGCAGGGAGAACCCCTCCCAATCCACACTGCTACTGTGCCTAGTAATACCTGCCTACCATCTAAATATGTAACCGATTCTGTGTGCAACATAAGCACCTCTCACCAAACTAGCTCTTGGCACATACAAACTGACATAGCACCTTTGGACATTCTCAGAGATACAGCACTGCCAACTCTCTCCCCCAAAACAAGCACACCACCCCACTTACTCTGGGTCACACACCACCAAAACAACCCCATTGAATTGCTAAAGGACAGTGTGTGCAAACCATCCCATCTCCATAAAGTCCAAGAGGCTGTGTTGCTTGATGTGTACCCTATATTAATTTGGGGTCAGCTTGCTTTGTGACTCCAGCCACATTATCCAGACATTTGTGGCATAGAGTTGCCCCCCCCCAATAACTGGCACACAGCAAGCTACTTGTGTGCACACACACACACATGCACACACATTAACTCTACAAGCTCAGAGGCACACAGAAGACAAAAGTTGCTTTGGGATCTTGTCCCCCACCCCAGGCCAAAACACTGGATTTCAGCTTCTTTGGCTGACACACACACACACACACACACACACACACACACACAGGTTAAGCACAAGAGGCAGCATTAATTTAATGCACAGACCAGGAGTGTACACATTTTTTGTCACCAGCACTTCAACAATACAATATTTGAGCACCTCTCTACAAAATGCATTTTGGACACCACCACCAACCTCCCAAGTTTTAACCACAGCATCAACATCTTAAACACCCCACAGGTTGCACCTATAAACAGACCTCAGTGTCGAGCAAGCAAGGAAGGAGCTGGGGAAGCAGCAACAAAGTGCAAGCTCTCTCCCTGAAGGTAGGAGGGGAAGGAGAGACTCCTCTGCCCAAGCCAGGGGGATAATCCAGAGGGCTAAATAATTGAGAAGAGTGGGGCACTCATCTCTGTATGCAGCCCTGACCTTTCCATTGCCAGAGCACATTTGAGGTCCCAAAGAAAGGGGGCAGCTAAGGAGTAAAGTAAAAAATAAAAAGGGAAAGTTACTCTCCTCCCTAGGCTCCCTGCCACACACACACGTGCACACTGCTCTGTTTGCTTTTTAGCCCTTTTACCCATGCTGCACACCCCCTTTTTTTGTCAACTCCCATTTCTCCTCATCACTCAGCCTATCTTTCAGGCCATCTATGGTCTCTCCCCACCGCTCTCTTGTGTCCCGGCCCTCTGCCACTGTCCACCACCCCAGATGGCAGATATCCTCTGGGTAATCTAGTGGAACCTGGGTTCTCCACCAAGTAGAAAGGTTCCAGCAGGGGCCATCCAGTGCAACATCTTGGCCCCTCAGGTGCTGCTGAGGTAGTCTCCGGGGCCAGACCAGAGCAGAGAAGAGGTTTTTCCTCTTTTGTCCCTGGGGTGTAGCACACCATGACACCAAATGCCAATGTCCACCATGCCCCCCAGTGAGTCGGTCGGCACACTGCTATACCCCCAGGAGTCAGCAGGCACTAGACTGCATCCCCACCATCCTCCTGGGGAAGGCAAGCAGTCAGACACCTTATCCCTCAGCTGGCCCTCCAGTGACCCAGGTATGTTTATAGTGCAGTATCTCAGTAAAAGTACAGAAGGGTTAAAAAGCAATGGGGTCAGTGTGTGGCAGGGTGCTTTATTTTCCTCTCAGCTAAATGAGGTAAACAAGGAAATAAAAAGCTAGATCTCATTAAAAGCAGCATAGCGGCACCCACAGTCACAACTTTCACATGACCCAACATCCCCACCATGCCGGTATTAGTGTGTGATGCCCCCCTTTGCCCTTCTTGGCCCACAGCAACCTCAGGGATTTCTGCACCCCTCCCCAAAGTGCTGTGCCACACAGAAGACTAAGGTGCCCCCCCACATTTGATTTCAGCTTTATTGGCTTGCTGCAAATGCACCCACCACACACACACACCCCTTTGCTTTTTAACTCTCTCCAAGGTAGTGTACTTTGCCAGAGCTACACATCCCTTTCTATGCACAGAGAGACATAGAATAACTGGGAAGAAGAAAGAATATTAAGGGTAAATATTGGGGGGGCAGGCAACATATGGGGTCAGCCGTAAAGGCAGCCTTAATTTAACTCACCAACACTTTTAATTTGCAAGAACCCCTCCACAAAATACTGCACACGCAAGGGCATGCGGGGAAATGGCAGCAACCCATTCTAATTTTAGTCCAGAAAGGCAGCTTTACAGCAACCACATGGAGGTCCATGTACAGAGGAGAGGTACTCACAGAACACAGAACGTGGCTTCACACAACACACACCCTTCACTGAATTTGAATCAAATAAAAACCAGCAGTGAGATGCAACACAGGGTTAGGTCTGTGTTCTGTGAGTATCTCTCATTTTGGACCCTGCCACCAACCTCCTTTTAAACGCAGCATCTACTATAGATATTTAATCCCCCCTCATCACATCAACAAAATAGTGCAGTATTTTACCTGCAGTAACTCCAGCATCTACTGTACACAGGGCTGTGTCTAGGGCTTTAAGGGCTCCCCTGCAAAGCACTTTGTGGGGCCCTACCTCACAACCAAAACATCAGTGCAAAATAATACTATTTAATATTATCTTACACTATCTACAGTAAAATGCAAAGCAAGCAACATACAATAAAAAGCAAAGTAAAACAATAAATAGTTGCATTTGCCAGTCCATCAACGCAGTGGTTAGATTTCCACTTGCGACGCTGGTGACCCGGGTTCGGGAGCCCGGCCAGGGAAGAATGGCTTGAGCATCCCACAACAGCTCACCTTCTCTGGGGGGTAAGAGAGGGCCAATGCCCACAACTTGCCTGACCCCAAGCGGAGGCTTGAGGTACAGCAAGCCCTGTTCATGGGGGGGGGCTGGCCATGATGCATGGTGGATGTTGGCACACAGCACCTTGATGTCAGGGCACACACCACATGAGGGGAGGAAACCAGAGGAAAAAAACAGTCCTCCATTGCCGGGAACATACCCTCGATATGCCACCACTCTCTCAGACCACCTTGGCTGACGAAACAAGAAGTGTACGGTCGCCACCTCATTCCCTGCCCGGGGGGGGTATATCCATGGCTACATGGGGCGCAAGGTCGGTTTCGGGATGGGTGGTTGGCAGAGGAATGATTTCCAGATGCCCCTGAAGGGTCAGAGATGGAGGTCACATAGCAGAGAAAAAATAGAAAGTAAAAAAAAAAATAGTTGCATTCCTACTCTCCGCCCACCCTCCCAAACAGACACAAATCTGTTCACACAAGCCTCCAAATTAGATCAGACCTTCCTACACCCGGCATGGAACTTGCCATCCAGTGGTGTACCTACTGCAGGCAGATTTTGTTGTCAGTACATGTAATCCTAATATACTGTAGCAATTAATCCATAGAAAACTCTATTGGCATGACTTCTGATCAAAAGCTGCTTTCCACAGTACCACCCCTCACAAAGCTTGCCCTGGGGCACACAGAAACCAACACAGCCCCTTCAGACATCCTCAGATGCAGTACTGCCAGCACTGCCAGCTCTGACCCCCCTAAGGTGCCCATGTTTGTGTGTGTAACACCCACCCTCTGGCACAAAGCAAGCTTGAGGATCCTCGCACCAACACCCCACCACCACCACTCACAAACTTGTGCTCTGTGGGGTACCAAGAGAAGCTGCTAGGAGCTTCCCAGACTTGCCTCACAGGCTGTGCAGATTTCTGTGTCCCTCAGAGCAGTTTTGCAGGCAAGGACTTCACATAAGTATGTAGCAGAGTCTGGAACAGTACCACCCCTCACAAAGCTTGCCCTGGGGCACACAGAAACCAACACAGCCCCTTTGGACATCCTCAGATGCAGTACTGCCAGCACTGCCAGCTCTGAGCCCCCCAAGGTGCCCATGTTTGTGTGTGTAACACCCACCCTTTTGCACAAACCAAGCTTGAGGATCCTTGCACCAACACCCCCCCACCACCACTCACACACATATGTGCTCTGTGGGGTACCAAGAAAAGCTGCTCAGAGCACCTTCAACTTGCCTCAACACCTGCAACATCCGAAGCACTGTGCGGATTTCTGTTTGACTCAGAGCAATTTTTCAGACAAGAGCTTCAGCTTAAAACATGTGCATCAGTCTGTAACAGCAACACCCCCTCACCAACCTTGCTTTGGGGCCCACAGAAACCAACACAACCCCTCCAGACTTCTTCAGAAGCAGCACTCCCAACACTAACCCTCTAAGGAGGTTACGCATATTAGAGGCATTAAACATTTAATTAACAGACTAGCACTTTAACAACACAGTATTTAGGAACCCCTCTCACTGTAGCAAAATGTGAAGTGCACACACAAAATATGTATTGAGAAAACAGCAGTGACTGGCTCTCATTTTACTCCACAACAAACATCTGGGCAAAAGTAAAGAGGAGCGGTACTCACAGGCTACTGTAAAATCGTGCACTTTTTCAGTGCTAAGCTGTAACAGCAGTGTTGGAGGATAGCCTCAGAACAAACATGGACTGTAACGAGGAGAGAACTAGAGCAAAAGTAAGGAGGAGAGGACCACAGCAAAAGTAGAGAGTTGTCACAGAACACAGAAACAGGACTTCTTCCTTAACACTGACAAAAAAAAAGCAGAGAGAGAGGAGGGACCGTGTTCTGCGAGTACCTCTCTCATTCAGAGCTCTGAATTATGCTCTGCCTGTTTTGAGCACTGCCAGCAACCTCACAGCAGATATGAAGCTCCATTCTGTGCCCCGTTTTACTTTTTTCATTCAGTGTATTTACTGGAAGTGCAACAAGAAAGAAAAGTACAAGCACACCAGTAGTTTTTAAGCTAAATTATCATATTTATTCATGCCAGAATATCCACGGCCAGGCTTCAAGGCTAGTTAGCCAAAGCGCAGGGATCCTGGCCGTTGATATTCTGGCAAGAATAAATATGATAATTTAGCTTAAAAACCACTGGTGTTCTCGTACTTTTCTTTCTTGCAGTAACTTTGAGGTTTTGACTATTTACCTGAAGTGTCTGTGAAGTCCGTGAAGTCTGCCAGACAAGTTAGGGTGGGTGGATTCTAGTTTTGCTTTCTTGACCAATGCTCGGTGGATTCTAGTTTTCTTTCCAACGTTCATTTTTTTAACAAAAAACACTTTTAATTAGAGTTGAGTGCCCCTTTTGCACTGCACGACAAAAGTAACCCGCGGAGAGGGTTGAGCAGATCTCTCAAGAACTCTGGCAGCGTCCTTAGCGTCCTTGTGGTCCTTATGGTCTTGTGGTCTCTCCTGTGCTGCTTTGTTCCAGGGGACTGATGAATAGGAGAAGGCGGCTGGCTACACAGATCTTTTTAGACTATCCCAGTTCATGAAAGCTCATGCAAGCAGCGTGAGTTCCGTGACTTGCCACGGGAGATTTAAAAATCTGCGGGCCAATCAGGATTCTGTGATTCTGGCCATATTTATGGAATCACAGAGAAACAGTGGCCTTGCCCATAGTTTATGAGGGAGACAACTGAGCTGCTGACTGCCAGATTTAAAGCTTCATGGGTTAGACAATGCCTGTGGTGGTAGCGGATCCGAATTCTGGTATTAATAGTTCTTGCAGTGATATTGATATGCTGGGAGAAGGACAGGGAGGAGTCAATTTTAACCCCCAGGTATTTGAAATGTGAGACAAGCTCCAGTGTGTCACCACTGTCATTCCTTATTGCCAGGAGGTAGTGTTTTTGGTTGCTTTGGACTGTCTAGTAGAGCATGGTCATTGTTTTTTTATAGTTCATGACCAGTCTTTCTCTTTAAACCAGTTTTCTGCCAATGCAAAGCCATTTTGGAGATCAGTTTCAAGGAGTTCAGGGTGCAGACTGCTGGTAAAAATCATTGTGTTGTCAGCATATAAGAGCATGCGGCAATGGCAGGAGGCTGGAGATTTTATTTAAGGAAACACTGGACAGCAGTGGTCCCAAAATGGACCCTTGTGGTACACCAAATAAGACAGATCAGCTGTCTGATAGCACCTCCCCAATCTTGACTTGCTGGGAGTGGCAGCTCAAGTAACTCCTAAACCAGTTCACAGTTTCAGGTGCGAGTCCAATGTCAGGTAACTGCTTGACGAGGAGCGCATGATCAACCATATCAAATGCCTTTGATAGGTCAATGAAGACTGCCCCTACAAGGTGGCCTTGGTCTAAGGTGTTATGGATATATTCAATAAATTCGACTATGGCTGTGATGGTACTCTGGCCACCCCAGAACCCATGTTGCTCAGGGCAAATAAGTTGGCATTGATTAAAGTATTCCACCATCTGGTCAGCCACAATTCACTCCAGAGCCTTGGAGAGTGGCAGGAGAATGGAAATCAGTCAGTAGTTATTACATAAGGACCTGTCCCCACTTTTGTGTACAGGTGTTACTGTAGCAGACTTCCATCTTTGGGGGAATTGGGAGTGGAAAAGGGATAGATTAAGTATTCTGGTTAGTGGTCCAAATATTTCATCCAGTGCTAAGAGAACAAATTTGAGGTCCAAAGAGTCCCCACTGTGCCTAGATTTCCCGAGGACCTTTTCAAGGTATTTCCTAGTATCTGCTTCAGAGACCATTTTGAAGCAGAATAGCAACTGGTTAGGTGGTAGTGCGGGTGACCTCGTATTGTCACTTGAGTTGGGGTTATTAAAAAAGTCCTTGGGGAGCACACTACTGAGATCAGTGAAAGCATGATTCAGTGAGTTGGCAATAAGCAGAGGGTCCAAGGTCAGAACCCCCTCAACAGTAAGCATAGCAAGGGGAGTTTGGGGGCCTTTCCCTGTGATGTCTTTAAGGTTGGCCCAGAGAGACTTGCTGCTGTTCCATGAGTTAGAGAGGGCTTCTTTGTAGTATGTACTTTTTGCATGGTGGATAGCTTTCGTACAGTCATTGCGGGCCTTTTTACATTGTTGAATGTTTGCTGTAGTCACCTATGCGCGTGCTATTTGCCAGATATGATCTCTTAAGGCAAGTTGCTCCAGGTGTTCGGGGGTAATCCAGGGGTTAAAAGGCCCTTTGGATTTTCTTGTAGTAACTGGTGCATGTTTGTCACAGACAGCATTAAATTTTGACACAAAGAGGTCAAGTGCACTGTCCACATCATTGGTATTATGGCGGTCTGTCCAGGCAAGGAGTTTTAGGTCTGACTTTAGTTGTGGGAGGTGACCTTTTAGTAGAAGTCTGTTTTTTATGGTTCTGGGGGGGTTTCAGTAGTTATTATTCCAGTTGCCTTTGGCAGAGGAGTGGTAACTCAAAGAGTCGGGTGGAACGGTGAGATTGGAGATATGAGCAGGACAGTTGGTGAGCACCTAGTCCAGCAGTGTACCGGAGCCAGCCTTGTAATAGACTCATGTCATAGTCTCCACCATTTGGGAGAAATGGATAGCAGATAGGGTGTCCTTGATAGAGGTGGAGGCAGAGGAGAACCAATTTATATTAAAGTCACCTAGCAGAGCAATTTCTGCGTTTAGACTCAGAGTACTAATGTAGTCCATCAGGTTACTGACACCGGTCTTGGTTAGTTTGGGTGGAATATATACTGAAAGCAAAGTGAGCACTCTATTGTGTGCCCCTAAAACCAGTCTGATGGCCAGAGCTTGCAAGCTGTCACTGCTACATGAGGGAGGTAAGACATGTCCCTGGAGAGAGACTTTAATGTAGATGACACAGCCCCCACCTCTTTTCAAGTGTTGGTCCTGTCTGTACAAGGTGTACCCAGAAAGAGCAATGGCAGTGTCTGGTATCTTTGGGGATAACCAGGTTTCCACTACAGATAGCATGTCTGGGTTATGACAAGAGACCCATACTTTCAGGCAATCGATTTTGGGGAGAAGGCTGCAGATGTTTAGACAGGCGAGCACAAGTCCTGTGGTTTTCCATGGTCAAGCATTGGAGTTATCTGGTGGGCCAGGTTTGGGATGCACATTGCCAGACAGAAGTAGGAGAAGTAGCAGTAGGCGAAGTTGTTCCAGTACAAGTTTATTATGTAGAGACTGCACTCTTTCATTTTATTTATTTTATTTATGACTTTGATAACTGGATGAGTGCTCTGATCCCAGGGACCGTTTTCAGGCACGACCCAGGCCATAACACATGGCGCAGGGTGTCAGTGGAGTACAAGGTAACAGTAATACACATGAAACAGATTTGATACAAGTAACAATAGTAAGCATAATATACAGGTTTGATGCATAGGTCAATTTGAGAACAGTGAATACAAGGTTTCAGTATCGGACATGAGGAGATTTGGTATAAAACAAACAACTCGTAGGCATAGTGTAGAATGTGTGACTGCATAATCGTTTACTGGGCATGCAAGCTTTCATGTTACCAACATGGATTACAGAACCACTGAGGAGTGGTGCCATGGAGGGTTCCTTTGCTGGGTATTCCAGGTCAGTGACCATATAGGGTAACTGATGGAGGCTGTGGGTTTCATCAGGGTAGGAAGTGGTAACTGTTACATATGCATTTAGAACTACCGCCTCATTGCTAGCTTTAGTAGATTTGATGGGTGCATTACAGGGGCCCATGGAGGCAATAATGGTGAGTACAATGAAGCATTGCAATAATCCAGTGGAAGTGGGAGACATTGTTGGTCCACAGGGAGGCAGTGAGTTTGGTATTGGGGTAAGGCAGTGGGAGAGGATTTCTTAAGTAAATAAGTCTCAGAGGGCTTTTGTCTCAGTTGATTGACAGAGCTGGAGAGTAGGTAACAGAACTAATCAGAGAGTATCAGAGAATGAAAAGCTCATGCAAGGACCAGATAAGAGGAGATAAGGAGCTATAAACAAGAAAGGCAGAAGGTGACCTCTAGTGGGGAACAATGATAATCTGCAAATGGAAAAGTAAAAAAAAAAGTATCTAACACTAGCAGCAACAGTTTAACTCAGCCTGTGAGCCCTAATAAAGCCTTCTTAAATACATCCTCCAGAGTTCGGCTGAAGGAGAGCACTAGCTGGCCAATTAGTCTGTTCAGCCAGTAAACCTTTGGTTAACCTATGCATGCCTTTTACAAGACAGTATTGTATGTATTAATGCCAGTGCACAATATTACCCTTAGGACAGGTTTTGGAGTGCATTTGAATAGAAGTAAAAACTGTGACACTGCACTGTATGTCAAGTAAGATTGGTGTCTCTGATTGTGAACAGTTGTCCTTGATTTTACTGGGCAGTGTCCCTCATTTTGGTCCTGGCAGGTTGAGAGGTATGCATTCTGGGGTAGCCAGGTGTTGCAGTTGACACAGCTATGATTTCTTTGCAATCCCCTATGATGCCCCTTTCATCCCTTGGAAACCCTTAAAGATTAGTTTCCTAGCATTTACTCATCTTACAAATACACATCCATGAGAGTTCAAATTCCACTTGACACTTGTTAATGACTGAGATGGATAAGGAACAGGACCTTTCTCTTGTTTTCCCTTAATTTTTATTTTAAAGGGGTCACTGTCAGCCCTTTTTGCATCATATTATTTTGAGTTGAAAACCCACATTTTCTAATTGCTTAGCTTTTACAAAATTCATTAATATTGCTGGTTGTTTTATCTGCTTATTTCATAGTAGAACTGAAATGCATGCTAATAGTGTTACTATACACAGATCTATTTTGTTTCAAATCCTTAACCTACTCTTACAGTATACTCCCTGAACTTTAGGAACACCCCAAACAATGCATCCACTTATTATACCATGTTTTTCTCCCCTTCCACTGCATAATGATGTTTTATTTGGGAGGGGGTTCCAAGTCCAAGAAAGATGCAGTGGTAGTTAATCAAGGACTGTAAACAAACATGTTTTGACAAAGAAGAACCTGTGGCCATGAGTTGAAACTGGCTGGGTGAAGGTTTAAGAAGGATGTGAGGAAATTCTATTTTACGGAAAGGGTGGTAAAGATGTAGAACAGTCTGCCAGTGGAGGTGGTTGGCACCAAGACCATAAATGGTTTCAGGCATTGCTGGAATGGTGTGAAGGGCTTGGTGGTTGCTCAAATCAGCAGCATTAAAGAGGGGAGTAGGGGGTGCTCTGTATGGACAATAGGTCCCAGGGCAGATAGGGAAATCTAGGCAGACTAGATGGACCTTTGGTCTTTTTCTGCTGTCATTGTCTATGTAATAATATGTGCATTGAGCAAGGGAGAAAAAATCAAGGGGAACATGTGTGAAGCAATATACTACTCATAGAATGGTGACATCATGATTGGTACATACTGTATGAAGTTACTGTATTATGATGGTATCTAGCTGTATACTAATGTTGAATAAACTACAATATGGGATTTTATTAATTGTTGTCTTATTTTTAATAACCCAAACATTGTCTACACAGTAATAACACACAGCCAATGATGCTGCTTACAATTTGAGACCTTGTTATTTTTTAATCACTTTATTCATTTTTGGGGAAATCGCTTGTAACATGGCTGCAATTCTGTTTATCCAGTTAACTTTTGGTTTGCCTATGCCTACCTCTTACAATAGAGTACTGTATGTAATACTGCCAGTACACAATATTATCCTTAGGAGTGCATTTGAATAGATGTATAAATTGCACACTGCACTGTATGTCAAGTAGGAATGGTGTCTCTGATTGTGAGCATTTGTCCCTGATTTTACTAGGCAGTGTCCCTCATTTTGGTCCTGGCCGGGTAAGAGGTATGCATTCCGGGGTAGCCAGATGTTGCAGTTGACATACTATGATTTCATTGCAACTAACAGTAATGGTTAGAACTAGAAAGTGTTCACATAGCCCAGCTCTTCAGAGAAGATAAATCATTACCCCCCCCCCACACACACACACACACATTTGGGAGTGAAAGTAATTTGAAACTCCTCTGGAATTTTCTCCAAAGACTTGAGGTCACATAAAGCAGGCATAACAAGAATGGCTAATAAGCTGAAACTAGTAAACATGTTATCACACAAGTCCTGTTATGCACAAAATAACATTGAAATACATGCACTGTTATTGTGACCATTATACCAATCACTGCAAGATAGCATAGTTACAGATGACAGCCTTGATCTCCTGCAGTGGTAACAACACTTCATTGTGTGTTGATCTGAGAAATCTGAACCTCATTCCTCACTGGGAAACACTAACTAACAGAGAAAAAATAGTGCTGTAAATAGACTGCTGAGCAGAGGGATTGCTATAAAAATCCAATTAAATGAAGTCCATTAGACATCAGGTGAGCTCCTTATTTCTACCATCCTAGCAAAACATCTGCAGAGCTCTGCCCAGCAGCCATAAAAAGGCAAATTACACAGAGACTTAGAGATGTAGAAACAGAGAAGGAGCAGTGAGCATTGTAATTGTACTACTCATCATGACTCATGGAAATCTGTGTTTTTCTTATTTTTGGTTTATAAATCAGAGGAAGAGGAGACAAAAAGCCATGCAGAGTACCTTTGACATTCGTATTGTGATTATGGCAACTGTAGACAACACACTGCTTAATAAAAGTGTAAAAAAAGTGTCATCATCAGTCATTATCCTTATTCCTTATCCATATTTTCGTCATCATCACCACCACCCCAGTGTGCTGTGGATCTCTGTGCCACCAATTTAAATTTCAAGACTGTAGTGGCATAACATTGTTGAGTTGCTGAATACAGTAAGTCACTGAACAGTAACATTGGGAGTCACTCTTCTGCACTGAAATTTCAAGGAAGTGGTGGTGATTGTTGTGTGCTGTGTACAATACAAAATTTGTCCCTGTATGGTGTGGGAGTTAGGATGCTAGGGAGCTGGGAAGGATATTTTACAGTAGAAAATTAAAAATACAAAAAAAAAAAAGGATCAAAATGTTCGGGTGAATTCTAAGTCTCAGGTAGACACTGCAGCTTCAGACAATGAAAAGAGAGGGCCAAAGGACAGGTTAAGAACTTGTCTTCCTTCACAGGGCCAACAAAATCAAATCCCAGAAAGTGATTCTGGTAACTCTAATGTTTCGTCTTCCAAGCAAATGCTTGAATCCAGTACAGGTGCATCTATCAGATCACTCTAAATGAAAATATTTTTGTTTTTTATTTAAAACTAAAGGGTTGGTGGGTACCACCCACAGAGGCACTCTCATGTATGGAACAACTACATACTATGCTACTGTTAGTCCCTCACAGACAACATCTGATTATCCAGTTCCTCTGAGGCAGAGCTGAATGAGGTTAAAGATAATGATGATGAAGACGGTGGTCAGGCACAAGGTTTACCAGCAGGTATAGAAACTGCAAATGAGAAAGAAGTAGAAGCAAATGTTTCTATGAGTGGGAAAGAGGGCAATGGGTTAGAGGAAGAAAATAAAGCTTAACAGGAACAGGCCCATGTAAAATATGGGGGGGAAATGAAGAGGTGACTGAGCTCCACTGCCTACCTGGCACACAAAAAAGCTATCATTTGTTGTGCAGTCATACTTCTCCATTACTGCTTTTAACAAGTTGTTGGAAACATGTGCAATTTGTAAGTAGACAATTAAGAAGGGTAAAAAGAAAGAAGCACTAGAAACTTCATCACAGAAATGTCACCTAGACAAATGTCATAACATTAATGAGAAATCCATTTCTGAGATTAAAAGAGAAGGTGACAGTGATGTTAGCTCACTACATTCAAGGGTAACTCCAAAAGATGTCAGCAGTTGCAGTCTCTGCAGTAGTACAGAAACGCCTCTAGCACTTCCTCCCATTCAAATGACTTCTAGTATTGCTGGTAGTAGCTATGAGTTCAGAAGCCCTCATCCTTCAAGGAAACAGCTTACCATTTCAGAAAAATAAAATGTAAAGCCAAATATCCCTCTACTCACCATGCTGATGTGACAGTAACAAAGAAAATTTCAGAGATGATAGCCACTGACTTGCTACCACATAAGGAGGTAAACCATATAAGTTTCAGGAAGCTGCTTGAGTACCTCAACCCTTGATATAATATACCACTGAAAAAATACTTCTCCTCAACAGGGATTCCAGGGGCTCAATTTTCAAAACCCTGAGAATGCTGCAGGCCCTTAGTGGGCCAATTGTTTGGTGCATGGGGCTTATGACATTCTTCTGATTGGGATTTAATATCCCAAGCACCAAATGCCACAAATTAGACCACATTTTCCCTGGTCTAACTTACACCATTCGGGGATCCTTTTTTATAGGGCTTGTGCCAAATCTTTGATGCAAGCTGCCATAAAATGAGTAAACTGTCACAATGGCACCCGATGAACTAAAATTGGGTGCAGCTGCATCACTGGAGTGAGGTGCGGCTGCACCAAAAAACAGGTGTGATGTAGGGCTCGATGCAAGCCCTGCTTCACCCTCTGAAAATGGAGCGCCAGATCTCTATGAAGTTATATATAAAAAACTGAGAGGGGTTTGGCCACTGCTGTTGGGACAGCGATGTGTCTCACAACAGATATCTGGACCAGCTATCGGACTGAACCCTTCATGTCTGTCACGGTGCACAGGGAATGGTTTGATATTTATTCTTGTGGGGACACAGTTTGCTGTTCTAAGAATGCTCTGGGACAGTGAAACATAGTTTGCTATTCTAAGAATGTTTTATTTTCCATCTGAACATAATTCATACAACATCAGTGAGGAGCTCAAGCAACCAGTACAGCAATGGCGCATATCACAGGTGCTGTCTGTTGGCTTAATAGTCACAGATAATGGGTCAGTCATATGGAAGGCACAAGAGGAAGGGGACTTTGTTCACATCCACTGTTTTGCTCATACTTGAATTCAATAGTTCCACGGTTTTCTTGATGAGGACAGGGACATTAAGGCTCTTGTTACCACTGGTAAAAGAATCCGCAGTCATTTCAATCACTCAAGCAAAGACCGTCGCTAATTTTTTTTATTTTTATTTTAGTCTTTGGTAACCGGGTAAGGCCCACTAGGCACAAGTGTCTGTTTTCAGGGGTGACCTGGGAGCACTGGGCAGTTAAGATTGTTCTCCGCCCTTTTTCCAGAGCTCTGCAATTGCTTTTATAAAGCCTAATCCCCTACCCTACCTGACCCACCTTCCTTTTTCCGTCCATTATATTAATTCAATTTCTTTCTTCCAAATCACCTATTATATTCTCATAAAAACTAGTTAGACCCTATAATTTATATTTTATGCCTGCTATACCCTTTGTCCCCTTTTTTCTTACAGGCTAAATGGTTCTACTGTTCCTTGTATATATGTAAATTGTTGTATATAATCATTTCATGTCATTGTATTGCTGTTTATGCTATTCTTGTCTATGTAATAATACTTGTATCCTCATTTGTATGACCACTCAGGTCCATCTTGTAAATGAGCTTTGCTCAATGATGTTCGCCTGAATAAATAAAGATTTTGATTGATTGATTGATTGACTGATTAAGTGACTTGCTCAGAGTCACACAGTATGCAAGTGGAGGTTGTGAGACTCAAACTCAGGCCTGGTCTGCTGGATGTATCAAGCTTGTTCACACCTCAGTCCTCTAACCTTTAGGCTATACTGCCAGCTTATGTGAAAAAATACTGCAGGATCACAAATTACGTTCCAAAGGCTGCTGAAACAAAAAAAAAGCTGTCAGACAGTAAACTTTGGAAAATAAAATTGGTGATGTAGATGCCTATATTACTCCACCACAGTGGGTCATGCTTGTGTTTGTAATTATTTATTTATTTAGTTTTTGTTGACCGGGCAAGTGCACTAGTAGATTCTGCCTATTTTCAGGAATGACCCATGAGAGGGGGATACAGATGAATGCCAACTGACCTTGAACCAGATTAAGCTGTTGGTGGTACAGTATTTTCAATGAATGAGGGATATTTGCCAAGGACACCAGGGAAAATTTCCTACTCTTTTTCAAGAAGTGCCATGGGATCTTTAACATCCACTTGATCTACCACCAGAACAGGCAGATGGGACCTCTGTTTAATGTCTCATCTGAAAGATGGCACCTCAGGAGTGCAGCACCCCCCATGCTGCACTACAGTGTCAGTATTGGGATATTAACCCAAGTGCCTGGTATGGGGATAAAACCTACAGCCTTCTGATATCCCAGCCTCAGAGGTGAGTGTGCTACCTGCTGAGCCATGGATACTGTATTTCCACTGTACTTTCTCCTATTGTGCTTGTAGGAAAAATCTTTTGTGAATTGGTTATACTTATTAATACATGAGGCACACATGTGATAGTGGCAACACGTCAGGTCAGGAGAGGACAGGCCTGGATTACTTGAATGAACACAATGAGCAGAAAGAAAAAAAAATAATAATAACATCAGTGGGTCCAGAGTCCATAAAATACAGCAATCAACTTTCATATCTCAAATTGCACTCCTACAGCCAGTTGAGGAAATCCCCAGAGAGGTGAGTGCAATCACAGCAGCTCTGAGCTAGGTGACACTGTTAATAAAAATGTTACAATTCTGATTGAATCTGATTAGGGAAAATTTTATGGAACCCAGACAGTTCTATTCCACATGCTGCCAGTGGTACTGACACAAACAGATTGCTCACCAGAAAACAAAATCATAAAGCCGGACGTATGATCAAAAAAATTGATGAAGAAGAAAATCTATGCAAAATGCTTCAGTCCAACCATTACATTAAGGCAACAATCTTGGGCACACAATACAAGTCAAGCAATTGCTGAATAATGATGTCATTTTCTTTGAGATAAACAAACAAGAAATTATTGATGAAGTGCATACTGTCATGGAATGGTGTACAGTATCCGATTCAGAATCTTCTTCACATCACAACACAGCACAGCAATGGGTGGCCCCTCCTCTGGTGTTCCAGCATTCTTTCACTCTTCCTCTTTAGCCACCACAGCAGAATCTTTTTCTGCATCACCAATCAAAAGCAGCACTGAAACCACAATCACATAGTTCAGCTTCAGGTCTCTGGAGTCACTTACAGGATGACATTGTAACACCTTCTTCTACTTCTTGTAATACAGCCTCAGCACAGACCATTGTTGAGATGTGTCTAGCAAAGCTCAATAATGATTGTAACACTGATCCTTTGAAATTCTGGAAATCCAAATAAATGATGTGACCTCTTTAGTATAAACTGCATTGAAGTATATGAATTGCCCTCTGACTAGCGTCTATTCAGACTGATTGTTTAATTCAGCTGGTAATGTTATTACTGACACAAGATCCTGTTTGCTACCAAAAAATGGAGAGCATTTGACATTTCTGAAAATCAACATTCCTCACTTTAATTTCAAATATGATACCTGAATAAAACATTAACACACTGACTCTGAGGAGGCCCCCCTCCACAAAATAGTTTCTCCTATTGTGCTTGTAGAAAAAATCTTTTGTGAATTGGGTCCACTTATTAATACATTAGGCACAAGTGTGATAGTGGCAACACGTCAGGTCAGGAGAGGACAGGCCTGGATTACTTGAATGAACACAATGAGCAGAAAGAAAAAAAAAATAACAATAACATCAATGGGTCCAGAGTCCATAAAATACAGCAATCAACTTTCATGTCTCAAACCTACTTGGTAGTACTACTTACATGATTTGGAAGGTAGGGTTCTGCTACCTTCTACTACTGCCAGCAACTGCATGAAAATATTGTACTACCTAACTACTGTAATATGATATTAATTCTGTAGTTATTGTTAGTGTTTTTCTTACAAAAGATGGCTTAGTTGAAGCCTGAATGCTCTTGTTTAGATAGCATATTTTTCACATCCCTGGCAGTATAGCCAAGAGGTTAGAGTAACGAGCTGTGAATGAGCTTGGTGCATCCAGCAGCCCTGAGTTTGATTCTCACAACCTCCACTTGCAGACTGTGCATACTGTGTGACTCTAAGCAAGTCATTTAACCTCCCCAGTGCTCCCAAGCTGCCCCTGAAAACAGACACGTGTGCCTAGTGGGCCTTATCCTGTTACCAAATACTAAAATAACATAAAATAAATAACCATATTTGGTTACAATTACTTCACAGAGAAAAATGTTACTAAATTCATTCATTCATTATAATATGATGCAATACTATATCTCGGTTATAGTGACTGTCTGGGATAAGATTAAATTTTATATTATACATAGTTGAAAGTACTTGGCAGGAATTGCTTCTTGGAACTAGGAAGGATGTGTTACGTGTGTTGTCAAGTGCAAAAAGCAATGACACACTGTTAATTTTTTATTGGCTGCACTTCACTGATGTGACTGCTTGGGTGGTGGTCACTAAGCTATCTTTCATTTGTTGTTTAAAAGATGTTTCTGAGTAGATGACATAGTGCAAAACATTACCACCTGTTGGACCAAGTAGTGTACCATACCATACCACAGTACTTTGGGAGGTGCAATGCAGATCTACTGCTGCTCACATGCAGATCACATGCAGATCTACTGCTGCTTATTTGATCATTAGCCATTTTGGGGGGGCTGATCTCCACAGGAACTTTCATCAAAATAATATAACTAGCATTAATAAAAAACATCTTATCTACTTGGTATTGGTTGCTAGGTAAGTTGATAGATAATTGCATCTCTCTCTCTCTCTCTCACACCCCACTCCCATCTCTCATTCTCTCACCCAGCACTCATGGGCACAAGCTGGTATGCCACCAAAGGAATCCTTGAAGGAGCTACTGATTGCTTTGCATTAGCAGTTTTACCTCACTCATCATACAACTAATGAGTTAATTTATTCCCATTGGGCCTCTGTGTTAAATACTGCAGTGTTTTTCCCCTTTTTATGCATTTTATTATATTTATTCAACTATTTATAAATAATCAGAATTAATCCTCACTTCCCTCTTAAACTCTTCCCCTTCATAGCATGCCTTCTGGTTTTGGTGCTCTTCCTCATTTGATAGAGATTCCTCGCCTGTACCCTATTTACCCCAGTGAGGTGCTGGTAGGTTTCTGTCATGTTCTTTCTCGCACTCCCCTCTTTCAGGGTTTATATGTGGAGATCCCTCAGTCTCTCCTCATAGGGCTTTTGATGCAACCTCTGCACCATTTTAGTTGCCTTTCTCTGGACTGCCCCCAACTTGTCTATATTATTTCTGAGGTGTGGCCTCCAGAACTGGACACAATTCTCCAGGTGGGGGTCTCACCAGCGAGCAATACAGTGGGAATACTATTTTCCTTCTCCTGCTGGAGATATCTCTCCCTAGGCATCCCAGAATCCCATTGGCCCTACTCACTATTTTGTGACACTGCCCTGCCACTTTTGTTTTTAGTGCCACCTTTGATTCTTAGCCTTCACTGACCCCTGGACCCATCCTCACAGCCCCCAGGACTTACCCTTCAGGCAATACCATCTGAATTGCCCCCCAGGGTGGGGCTACCTAACCAGCATGACCCCATGATGATGGGAAAAGGCTGCCAGCAGGTGTGCCAACTGGCATTGCATCCCTGGCTTGCCCCCCAGGGTGGGGCGCATAGCCAGCTTGATACAGCAAATGACAGGATAGGTCATATGTTCGGGAGTGCTGGGGTGGATGATCAGGGCTGGCAGAGACAGTGGGGCATCACATATACAGTGGCTGATTTTTTTCCTTTGATGGAAGAGGCATGATGTGCAATGATGTCAGTGTCCACACACCTCCTAAGGAATCTAAGTGCCAGTCACTCTGAGACCCCCCAGCCTCTGCTAGGGGTCCAACCTGCACCGGACGCACAGACCCCTCCTCCTGGAGAAGGAGAGCTGTCACTAGGACACTCAGTTTTTTCTCCCTGGAAGGCCCTCCAACTTCCTGGGTCCATTCCCAAACCTGGGACATCAGTGTCACAGACGGATGACGTGCTGCTGTTCTGGAGGGCTGTCATATCTCCCTGCCACTTTGACATAATCAGATATGAAAACCACAAGGTCCCTTTCCAGTTTTGTAACTGTCAATACCCCCATCCTATACTCAGCTCCTGGGTTCTTATACTGTAGCTGTGCAATGTTGCACATTTTGGCATTGAACCCCAACTGACATGCTCTTGACCACTCCTTGGGTTTTCCAAGGTCCATATGCATTTTCTCCACCCTCTCCTGAGTGCCCACCCTATTACAGAATGTGGTGTAATTTACAAAAGGCATACTTTGAGTGGCATTAACCACCATCTTTTATTGACTATCCATTAACCGGTTCCTAGCCCAATTCACTACTTTGGATCCCACCCTTAGGCTGCTCAACTTTTCATCAGTTTCTTGTGTGGCACAGTGTTGAAGTCCTTGCTAAAGTCCAGATAGGCCTTGTCCACTGCCCTCCTGACATCTATTTCCTTTGTCACCCAGTTAAACAAATCAATCAGATTAGTCTAGCATAATCTTCCCAGTGAATCCATACTGTCTTTGGTCTTGTGGACCACTGGATTCAAGATACTTTTCCAACCTTTATTTTAACAGTGTTTCCATTAATTTCCCCACCACTCAAGTGAGACTGACTGGCTTATAGTTTCAAGCCTACTCTCTACTGCTGCTCTTATGAAGAGTGGCCTCATCTGTTCTCCTCCAGTCCTCCACAGCCATGCCTGTTTCCAACAAGCTTTTGAATAATGCCATCAGCGGGGCAGTTAGCACCTCCCTGTGTTATTTTAGTACCCTTGGGTGTATTCTGTTTGGTCTCATAGCCTTGTCCACTTTCAGACCTGCAAGTTCCTTCAGGGCTCTTTCCATTCAAAATGGACTTGTGTCCACCCCCTTCTTTCGTTCTTGCTGCTCCCATTTGGTCTGTCACCCCCCTCTCCACTGTGAAGACTGAGTAGAAGTCCTGACTGGGGGGGGGCTGAGCATCCTAGGGACAGCTCTCAGCCAGAAACAACTAAAAGCAACAGCTCAGACATAAAGGGAAACCTTAGGAGGCATACGTCAAGTGCAGTCCAGCCGCAAGCCTTACTGTCTGCTGAGCTTCACTGATCTTCACCGACTGCTGTACCCACTACTGAAATAGTGGTCGGCTAATAGAAAGCGCTCAGACAGAAACAACCAGAAGCAACAGCTCAGACACAAAGGGCAACCCTAGGAGGCATATTCCAAATGTGGTCCAGTCCCTAGACTTACTATCTGCTGACCTTCACTGATCTTAACTGACTGCTGTACCCACTACTGAAATAGTGGTTGGCTAATAGAAAGCTCTCAGACAGAAACAAACAGAAGCAACAGCTCAGACACAAAGGGCAACCCTATGAGTCATATTCCAAGTGTGGTCCAGCCCTTAGAATTACTGTCTGATGAGCTTTACTGATCTTCACCAACTGGGAGAGAGACCAATCACAGAGGGAAGGCAGACTCTGACAGGTGCAGAAGCAGGGATTCCTTGACAGCTGTTCTACCTGGGTAAATCCCCCTTGGAGTACACAGTCTGGGCTCCTTTCTCAGCTGAGGCAGCTTCTCTCTTTGCTCTACTCAGACCCAGCCAGCGGCTGCTCTCTCAGCATAAGGAGCTGTTGGAAAATTTACCCAGAATTCCCGGCTTCTGTATGTAAATCAGCATTTGTACTGCTGTACCCACTACTGAAATAGTGGTCAGCTAATAGAACGTTTTCAGCCAGAAGCAACAGCTCAGACACAAAGGGCACCCCAAGGAGGCATAAGCCAATAGCTGTCCAGCTCTTAGCCTTACTGTCTGCTGAGCTTCACTGATCTTCACCGACTGCTGTACCCACTACTGAAATAGTGGTTGGCTAATAGAAAGCGCCAGACAGAAACAACCAGAAGCAACAGCTCAGACACAAAGGGCAACCCTAGGAGGCATATTCCAAATGTGGTCCAGTCCCTAGACTTACTATCTGCTGACCACTGATCTTAACTGACTGCTGTACCCACTACTGAAATAGTGGTTGGCTAATAGAAAGCTCTCAGACAGAAACAAACAGAAGCAACAGCTCAGACACAAAGGGCAACCCTATGAGTCATATTCCAAGTGTGGTCCAGCCCTTAGAATTACTGTCTGATGAGCTTTACTGATCTTCACCAACTGGGAGAGAGACCAATCACAGAGGGAAGGCAGACTGACAGGTGCAGAAGCAGGGATTCCTTGACAGCTGTTCTACCTGGTAATCCCCTTGGAGTGCACAGTCTGGGCTCCTTTCAGCTGAGGCTTCTCTTTGCTCTACTCAGACCCAGCCAGCGGCTGCTCTATCAGCATAAGGAGCTGTTGGAACATTTACCCAGAATTCCCAGCTTCTGTATATAAATCAGCATTTGTACTGCTGTACCCACTACTGAAATAGTGGTCAGCTAATAGAAAGTTTTCATCCAGAAGCAACAGCTCAGACACAAAGGGCACCCCAAGGAGGCATAAGCCAATAGCTGTCCAGCTCTTAGCCTTACTGTCTGCTGAGCTTCACTGATCTTCACCGACTGCTGTACCCACTACTGAAATAGTGGTTGGCTAATAGAAAGCGCTCAGACAGAAACAACCAGAAGCAACAGCTCAGACACAAAGGGCAACCCTAGGAGGCATATTCCAAATGTGGTCCAGTCCCTAGACTTACTATCTGCTGACCTTCACTGATCTTAACTGACTGCTGTACCCACTACTGAAATAGTGGTTGGCTAATAGAAAGCTCTCAGACAGAAACAAACAGAAGCAACAGCTCAGACACAAAGGGCAACCCTATGAGTCCTATTCCAAGTGTGGTCCAGCCCTTAGAATTACTGTCTGATGAGCTTTACTGATCTTCACCAACTGGGAGAGAGACCAATCACAGAGGGAAGGCAGACTCTGACAGGTGCAGAAGCAGGGATTCCTTGACAGCTGTTCTGCCTGAATCCCCTTGGAGTGCACAGTCTGGGCTCCTTTCTCAGCTGAGGCAGCTTCTCTTGCTCTACTCAGACCCAGCCAGCGGCTGCTCTTCAGCATAAGGAGCTGTTGGAAAATTTACCCAGAATTCCCGGCTTCTGTATGTAAATCAGCATTTGTACTGCTGTACCCACTACTGAAATAGTGGTCAGCTAATAGAACGTTTTCAGCCAGAAGCAACAGCTCAGACACAAAGGGCACCCCAAGGAGGCATAAGCCAATAGCTGTCCAGCTCTTAGCCTTACTGTCTGCTGAGCTTCACTGATCTTCACTGACTGCTGTACCCACTACTGAAATAGTGGTCAGCTAATAGAAAGCTCTCAGCCAGAAACAACCAGAAGCAACAGCTCAGACACAAAGGCCAACACTGGGAGTCGTACGTGAAGTGTGGTCCAGCTCCTAGCCTTACTGTCTGCTGATCTTCACCAGCTGGCAAAGAGAGACCAGTTCCAGAGGGAAGACAGACTCTGACAGGTGCAGAAACAGGGATTCCTTGACAGAAGTTCTACCCAGGTGAATCCCCCTTGGAGTGCACAGTCAGGGCTCCTTTGTCTGCTGAGGTGGCTTCTCTCCTCACTCGCTCTGCTCAGACCCAGCCAGCTGCTGCTGTCTCAGCATAAGGAGCTGTTGGAACATTTACCCAGAATTCCTGGCTGCTGTATATAAATCAGCATTTGTACTGCTGTACCCACTACTGAAATAGTGGTCAGCTAATTGAAAGTTCTCAGCTATAAGCAACAGTTCAGACACAAAGGACACTCCTAGAAGACATAAGCCATGAGTGATCCAGCCCTTAGCCTTACTGTCTATTGAGCTTCACTGATCTTCACAGACTGCTGTACCCACTACTGAAATAGTAGTCAGCTAATAGAAAGCTCTCGGCAAGAAACAACCAGAAGCAACAGCTCAGACACAAAGGACAACCCTAGGAGGCATACAACAAGTGCAGTCCAACCCCTAGACTTACTGTCTGCTGAGCTTCACTGATCTTCACCAACTGGGAGAGTGACCAGTTATGGAGAGAAGGCGGACTCCAACAGGTGCAGAAACAGGGATTACTTGACAGTGGTTCTACCTGGGTGAATCCCCCTTGGAGTGCACAGTCTGGGTTCCTTTCTCTGCTGAGGCAGCTTCTCTCCTCGCTCATTCTGCTCAGACCCAGCAAGTGGCTGCTGTCTCAGAATAAGGAGCTGTTGGAACATTTACCCAGAATTCCTGGCTGCTGTATGGAAATCAGCATTTGTACTGCTGTTCCACTACTGAAATAGTGATCAGTTAATAGAACGCTCTCAACTGGAAGCAACAGCTCAGACACAAAGGGCACCCCTAGGAGGCATACACCAAGAATGGTCCATCCCCTAGCCTTATTGTCTGCTGAGGTTGCACTGATCTTCACCAACTGCTGTATCCACTACTGAAAGAGTAGTTGACTAATAAAAAGCTCTCAGTTAGAAACAATGGGCAGCAGCAGCTCAGACACAAACAGCAACCCTAGGAGGCATACACCAAGTGCGGTCCAGCCCCTAGCCTTACTTTCTGCTGATCTTCACTTAGTGGGAGAGAGACTCCAACAGGTGCAGAAGCAGGGATTCCTTGACAGCAGTTCTGCCTGGGTGAATTCCCCTTGAAGTGCACAGTCCTGGCTCCTTTCTCCACTGGTGCAGTTTCTCTCTTTGCTTGCTCTGCTCAGACCCAGCCAGTGGCAGCTCTGTCAGCATAAGAAGCTGTTAATTTTCCTTTTCTGTCCTTCCAGGTTGAAAAGGCAGGAGGTAACTTCAGCTCTGGCACATAGCTTATTGTTTCTGGAGATACAGGGAAACTCCCTCTCACCCTGCCCCTCATCCCACTCACCCTTAGGTTATCTCAACTTTTATAGGCAGCTCTCTATGACATAACACTAGAGAGACAAAATAAAAATATTTATTTTCTTTTATCTTTTAGTCCGCTAATCACTAGAATAACCTCTCCCATTCTACCTTTCGTCCGCATAATAAAATAGCTAAAATGATAAGCTTTCTCAACTGCAATATCTGTGTAACCCTCTCTACCAGGGCTTTTCCCCAACAGTGGGGTCACTGCCCTATATGCACAACTATCAATGACCTAAATGCCCAACTAAGGGCTGCACATGCTGAAATCTTTTACCTTAGATCGCAACTGCACCATACCCCGTGTTGGTCTAATATGACAATATTGTGCAAGTACCCCTACCTCAAAGAACAAACAAACTCAGAGGGTGGCAGGTAGTCACAAAACACAAAGGACCAAAAGGAGCTACACCTAATCTGAGAGTACTCCTATTTGACGTCAAACAAATTCACCGCACTAGCATCTGCATCGTTAAGCATAACCAACACTAATTTTGGGAGTGACACATCACAAGATGTAAGAACACCCTCTGCCACAGAAACCACAAAGGGGAAAAAATTCATACCTGTCCTAGATGATGCCATGATATGGGGAATAGAGTCATACATTCAGCAACAGGATTGAGCTGCTGTTACCGTTAGATGCTCCCTGGGATGTCTGCATGGAGGGACACAAACCATATAGAAAAGCTTGTATGCATGGCACCACAGAACACACATGTTCTCATCCACGTGGGAACAAATGACTTGGCCAGTCAAACTCTAGAGAAGACAAAGCTAAACCTGTCCAAGCTGGGTGATAAACTATCTTCCATTTCATCTGGCATCTCTTTCTCGGGGATCCTGCCTGTGTGGGAAAAGGGGGTGGCAGCTGGCAGAGGATTAGGGAAAGAAGTATAATCAAACTGAACAGCTGGCTGAAACAGTGGTGCCAAGAGAAAGGACACCACTACATAAGCAATTAGCAGAACTTCTGGGACAGGGAGTTCTTCAAATTCGGTGAGCTACACCTTACAAGACAAGGTACTTGGGCACTATACCAGAGCTTTGACATCCATCTTGGTCAGTTAAACTAGAGGGCGGGGAGGAGGAACAGGTATCTAGCACAACACACTGATTGTTATCTGCCCCTCCTCCATCAATTCCTTACAACAATCCATCAGTAAAGCAATATACACATATCATCAAGAGCAGCAATCATCTTATTTCTGTCCAGCAGGTACCTACACCAACAAAAGCCCCTGTCAACCAATCGGGTGTCGTAATAGGTCAGCATTCCAACAGAAACACCAGAGATCATATTTCTATCTGGCAGCATCTCAGCCTACAAAGCCATACAATACCTGCAAAAACCAAAGCCCAAGGGGCCTCCCTCAACATAGGCAAAATAACCACCCAGTTGATTCAATAGTTCAGGAGTGAAAGGCAATGTGCATCAATGCACGCAGCCTTTCAAACAAAATCCCTGAGCTTTCCAGCCATTATAGCAGAGGAACAACTGGATTGGGTAGCAATCACTGAAGCATGGTTCACTGATAACCACACCTGGGATATTAGCATACCCAGCTATGTACTTTTCCACAAGGACCAGAAAAATAAGGGGGGTTGCAGTCTGTCAAAGAAGGAATAAAGACAACAGAGATTCAACAGGAACACAGCAATGCAGAAGCCCTATGGGTCACTCTAGGAGCCGGGGGCAGGTCTCCTATCTCTATATACAGGACCTCCTTGTGAATGAGCTTGCTCAATGGAGTTTTCCTGCAATAAACTTGAACTTGAAACTTGAACTTGAACTATCTGCCTGGGCATCACTTATAGGCCCCCAACCCAGGACTCTGAAGCTGACAAGGAGCTCCTTGAGACCATTCACTCAATGGCTGACAAAGGGGAGTTGCTTCTAGTCAGGGACATTAATCTACCAGACGTAGACTGGTCCAAGTGCACAGCTTCCACACAAAAGAGCAGAGAATTTCTCATTACTCTTAAGGAAGCTGGGTTGAACCAACTAGTTGACTCAACCACCAGGGATAAAGCAATCTTGGACCTGGTTCTCACTAATAGCCCCAGAATATCCAACGTCCATGTCGGCATATGTCTGGGAGCCAGTGGTCATCAGTCTGTCTGGCTACAAATCAATAATATGGTGCTTCCAGGACACACCAGACTAAAGGTTATCGACTTCAAAAAAGCTGACTTCCAGAAATTGAGATCCAGCATTAAAGTACTGCTGAGAGATAGATCCACAGGGATGTAGAAGCTTGCTGGAAAAACTTAAAAGACTCACTGAACATGGTAACAGCAGACTGCACAAAGCTAGTAACTAAATCTAAAAGGAAGACTGGTTTACTAGACAGATAACATTAAAGATTAGAGAAAAGAAACAGGCCTTTAGGCAGTTCAAGGAGTCACAGAGGGAAAGGGATTGGGAACTCTACAAGGAGAAGCTCAATGAGGCTGGAAAGGCTATCAGGTTAACAAAGGATAAAATAGCATTGGGAATCAAGAAGGGGGACAAAACCTTTTGTAGTTACATCAGTGAGAAAAGGAAGAGCAAAGGGGGGATAGTCAGAATGTCAACAAGCAATGGTCAGATAGTGGAAGAAGATGAAAACAAAGCTGAAGCACTAAATGCATTCTTTTGCTCAGTCTTCATGCATGAGCAGAATGGTAGCGGTTCAGCAATAAACAGAACAGAGCACCCTGCACAGGAGGCAGACACAAGCTCCTTCACAAGGGAAAGGGTTCTGAAAGAACTAGAAAAATTGAGGACAGACAAAGCCATGGGCCGGACGGAATTCACCCAAGAATACTAAGAGAGCTTCGAGAACAAATAGCTGCACCATTAGCTGAGTTATAAATGAATCTCTGGAAAGTGGCAAGGTGCCACTTGACTGGAAGAAGGCTACTGTGGTACTCTTGCATAAAAGTGGCAGCAGGGAAGAGACAAGAAACTACCACCCAGTCGGCTTGACCTCAGAGGTGGGTAAAATCATGGAGGCACTCCTTAAAGAAAGGAGAGCAAACTTCCTAAAAGAGGCAGGAAAACTCATCCCCAAACAACACAAATTTACCACAGGTAAATCATGTCAGACTAACCCGATCAAATTCTTCAATTGGGTGACCAAAGCAGTGGAGCGGGGGGGGCAGTGGACATGGTGTACCTGGACTTCAGCAAGGCCTTTGACACTGTTCCACACAGGATGTTGATCAATAAACTTGAACACACAAGTGTCAGTCATAAGATAGTAAACTTGGTAGTGCAATGGCTGCAGTATAGAACTCAGAAAGTCACAGTAAATGGCACCATGTAAAAAGAGGGTTTGTGACCAACAAAGTCCCTCAGGAATCAGTGCTGGGTCCAGTCCTCTTCAACATATTCCTCAGCGACATTGCTGATAGTCTTGGGGGTAAAGTCTGCCTGTTTGCAAATGATACAAAACTATGTAATAGAGCAGACAATCAGGAGGGATCCTCCAGTATGAAGGAGGATCTCAAGAAACTTGAAGAGTGGTCCAGCAACTGACAACTTAGATTTAATGATATAAAATGCAAAGTGATGCACCTGGGAAAACAGAACCCAAGAACTCAATACTTCCTAGCTGGGCATTGACTTGAAGAGACCAGTGTGAATGGGACTTAGGTGTAATCATGTCGGACGACCTTAAACCAGGGAATCAATGTGAAAAAGCAGCATGAAAAGCATGCAGCATCCTCAGATGCATAAGCAGGGGAATAACTAGCAGGAAACAAGATATGATCATTCAACTCTATAGATCCCTGGTGAGTCCACTCCTGGAGTACTGTGTCCGGTTCTGGAGGCCTCATCTGAAGAAGGACATAGAGTGCTTGAAATCAATTCAGAGAAGAGCCACAAAGATGGTGCAGGGCCTCCATCACAAGCCATATGAGTCTAGACACCAAGACCTGAACTTGTACTCCCTGGAACAGAGAATGGACAGAGGGGATATGATAGAAACCTTCAAATTCATTAAGGGTATAAACACTGTTCAGGTAGACAAACTCTTCCATGCAAACAGAGAGGCACGTACAAGAGGGCACAACCTATGCCTGAGAGGGGCAAGGCTCAGACGCAATATCAGGAAGTAATAGATGGCACTAGGTCAGAACAGCGACTGTATGGACAGCACTATCAAAAACAGCACTGTCTGAACAGCATTGATCATAAAAGTGGCAGGAACAAATGCCACAAACAAACACAGCACCACTGGTAGCAATCACGAGTCTGGTTTGTGATCACCTCCACCAAAAACTGTATTTTTGCGGGGGTGGGGGGGACTCTGCCCCCCATACATAAAATAACCAACTCCGAGTCAGAGTTGGATTTTGCGAAAAAAAAAAAACATTTCAGAGACAAGGATTAGAACCCTAGTCTTCACACCCATTCTGGCTGAGTTACTCATGCTTTAGCACTCCATGCCACAGGAGCAGATCAGCCAGCCTCTTGATTTCCTGTCCTCCTGTAGCACCACAGACAGTGACCTGGAGAGTGCTTACTATATAGCGCTATTATTCCCACGTCACTGTCCATGGAAGCGCTGTGTAGACCGTGCTCTTCTGAGCAGCACTATTATTGTAGAGCTGTTCTGACCAGGTATGTAATAGACACATGGAACATTCTGCACCCAGAGGTGGTTGCAGCAAAGACGGTGAATACATTTAAACATGCATGGGACCGGCACTATGGTATAAACAAAAACAGCAAAATATAGGGAAGGGGGTTAGGTCCATGGGCAGACTAGTTGGGCCATTCGGCTCCCATCTGCCGTCAAATTCTTATGTTCTTATGTGTGCATTTTCTTGTCCCTTTTCTGTGCATTCTCTCCGTGCTGCTCTCCTTAGCCTCACTATCCCTCTTCTTGCTTTCTTCTTCTCACATACGTATCCAGATGAAAGTGTTATCCCCTTCTGTTACCATTTGGCTATTCTTTCCCCTGTCTGCACCTTTGCTCCCCTCACTTTGCTCCCCTCACTACTTTTCCCGCTTCCCTTTATTTTACTTAGTATACCTCCTCAACTTCCTGCCTCTGTGTTTCCTTATACTTCTGAATGCTATCCTTTTTTTCCCCTCAACACCTTTGCCACCTCCCTAGAGAACCATAATGGTCTGTCTCTTTTTCCTTCTGTTTTTATTCACTTACTATGTGCAAGGACGGTTGCCTTAATTATGCTGTCCCTTATATTTCCCCACTGTGCCTTTACCACTCCTTGGCAAGTCTCCCTCCAAGGGAGTTTATGAATCAGTCGCCCATTTCTTTAAATTCTGCCCTTCTAAAGTCAAGGACCCTCATCCTCACATGCTTTGCCTCTGTACAGTGATCACTGGTCCCTAATGGACTGTCCACTGTGACATCTGCAATACCATCACTGTTTTGTATGTATCAGGTCCTACACTGTCTCATCCTTAGTGGGTCCTTTGACTTGCTGCCTGAGAAAACCCCCTTGTAGGGAGTCAAGGGTGGCCCTGCTCCTTTACGAAGCTGTAGTTGGAAGGCTCCAATCCACATATGGCAGACTAAAATCCCCAACTAGAAGCACCTCCCACTAACTTGCCATCCTAATGATGGCTTCTCACATCCCTTACCCAACTCCTCTACCTGTGCTGGAGGTCTCTATACCACCCCTGTATAGATATAATCTCCAATGCCTGTTTCCAGGATGACCCACAACACCTCCAGCCCTTCTTTTTCCTCCAGGTGCCCCAGTAATTCTGTGACCTTGATTTCCTCCCTAACATATAGTAGAACCCATCCTCCCTTCCCTGTCTCTCCTGAGCAGAGAGTAGTCTGGTATAGCCATGTCCCAGTTGAGGCTGTCAGTGCCCAATTTGACCCATGTGGCTCAATGGCTCTCCATACCTTACTCCCTCCCTGCCTGCTTCCCTGCTTTCCCTTCCCCTTCCTGCCTGTAATATTCCCTGATGCTCACCCCTGACCCCCTCTTCCCTTTTTTACCATTTCCATTACCTGTCTCCTTTGCTTGTTTCTTCTTGCTTTCCTTATTTATTATGCCCCTTGTACCCCCTTTATACATCCTCTCTTGTTCTCTGCCTTGTTCCTATCCCTGTATTATTGTGTCCCTGCCCTGGGGGTGCTTTGACTCTCCTTCCCTGCTGCTACCTCAACTACTTCAGCCAGCTGTTGTCTCCTCTAGCTTTACAACTCCAAAAATCAAGAATGAGAGTCCATATCAGTACCAGCCTTCATTACTTTATGTAGCAGACCTGTACACCAGCTAGCTTAAATGCTAATCTAAATGTGCATCCAAATAGTATTTAAACCTCCCACTAAGGACTGTGTCCCCCTCCTGGAAAGATGCTGTCCATCTCTCCAATAGAGGCCCATCCTCCGATGTTGGCTGCTAGTCCCCAGTGTAGCAGAATCCTTCCTCGATGCACCATGCTTTCAACCAATTGTTAAAAGCCTTGGTGCAGTGTTCTATCTTCTCCCCCGCCATATATAGGTAACACTTCAGCAAAGCTACTATGTGTGCTACCAGCTTGAGGTTTTCCAACTCCCTGAAATTTCCTTACACTACCCTTACCCTGTTACTAGCTTGGTCATTTGTCCACAGGTGGACAATAGCATCTGGCTCCCTCCCATCTCCTGCTGCCCTAGTGATCCTCTGGATCTGCTCTGGATCCTACCAAGCTGAAACACCTCTCAGGCACTTAACCTCCTTCTCTCTTTCTCCACCCCCATTCCCAAGTCTACCCCATAACAATACAGTCCCCCACCAACAGCTGTTTCCTTCTCAGCATGGGCCTCTTCCTCCCTTTTTTGGGTCTACCCTTCAGAGGACCCCCACTTCCTCCCTTCCCAGTGCAATGGGTTCCTCCTCCCAGTTGCCAATCCTGGCAGTACAGTAAAGTAATTGTGCTGTGGTACTGGCTGAAGTGTGTTTACCCTTCCCACCTTCCACACCCTCCTAAAACCAACCAAAGTCCAACCACTCTGCCTAGGCATCATCTGGGGGAGCAGTGGCAGACTTGGTGATCTCTGGTTGGGGCCGAAAGTTCTTTGCATCCTTTCCAATTTAGCCCAGAATCCAGCAACCTCTGCTCTAAACACAGAGAGGTGAGTCATCAAGAGTTGTTTACCATCATAGAAACATCCTCAGGTTGCACCTCATTTTAGAATATGATGATCTGAAAACAATGGCACATTTCATTCCATTTTTATTTTTAACCAGTACATCAACTGTGACAATCCCTTTTACAGCCATGACTGACATAGAGGAGAAACATTACTTTCAAGTACAAAAAAAATCTTAAACTTCATCTTCTCAAATCTCATTTACTGTAGTGTATTCTGTAATGGCATATTATAGCCTGAGAAATGACTCCCAACTAGAGCTGTGCAGAATAAAAAAATTCTGCTGTCAGAATGCCCATGGAATTACCATTCTGATTTCATGGAATTTTATGGAATTTGCATGAAAAATTCAGATTTTAAATGTAAGTTATTTTAGTATAGTTTTTAAAGTACATATTCAAATGATACAAAATTAGGCAGGCATACAGGTACTTATAGCTTGCATAAGTGTACCAAATGTCAGCATCCTAGATTGAAGAGAAGCTTATTGGTGGCCAAAGATTTAATCAAAATTTAATTTTCAGTTTTTTCCATCTAATTTTAGCATTTCTTGTCCAAATGTCTGCCCCTTTTCTGGATTTAGAAAAACATGCAACATTGGTAGGATCACTAAGTTTAAAGTCTCAGGCTTTAAAGGGGGATGTGCCATAGGTAGCCAAACATGCTGACAAAATTTAGATGTTTAGGTTAGTATAATTTTGAAAGCATTCATCAAAATGTTATACAAGCATGCAGCTATATTGGACATTACTATATTTATATATGTACCCAGTTTCAGATTTCCAGCTCCAGTGGTGCCTGAGGTATATGCAGATAAAAAGTTTCATGATTTTTCCCACAAAAAATAAAATGAGAGAGATTTGGAGCACCAATAATTTTGAGACCATGTGTCCTAGTGTCATGTTATTTGTGAAGCCATTAGCACTCTTAACAACAAGTAATCATGCCAAATATCAGATCTATAGCTCAATAGTAGGTTGAGTTATAACCAAATTAATACATTTTAAAAACTCCACTGAATTGTGTCAGATTTTAAATTTCAGTTATGTTGGCCTAATTTTCAAAGCACATATCCAAATGATACCAAATCTGGAAGATATATAGGTACTAATAGTTGACATAAGGGTATCAAATTTCAGAGTCCTAGATTGAAAGGGAGTGAGTGGTGGGTGGCCAAACATTTAATCTAAATTTAGTTTTCACTTATTTCCATCTAATTTAAAAAAAATCTTATCCAGATTTTTCCACAGTGTCAGGATTTAGAGGAACATGCAACATGGGTATGTGTACACATTTTGAAGTATCACACTTTAAAGTGGGCTGTGCTATAAGTTGCAAACATTTTGCCAAGATTTCAATTTTAGTTATTTTAGTATAATTTTGAGATCATTCATCAAAATGTTATAAAATGTTGCAGGTATAAGGGTTATTACTGCATTTAAATATGTGCCTAGTTTTACATTTCTAGCCCCAAAGGTGCCAGAGTTATAAGCAGATACAAATGTTCATGAAATTTCCCAAAAATAAAATTACAGAATTTGATCACCTATAATTTTAAGATGATACATCCAAATGTCATGCTATTTGGCACACCATTAGGGTACACATCAGCAAGTTGTTTTGCCAAACATCATGTTTCTAATTCAAAAGACAGGTGAGTTATGATCAAATAGATAAATTAAAAAATCAGTGAAATTCTAGTGGAATTCCACAAAATTTCATGGAATTCTGTACAAAATCCACAAATTTGGAATTTTCTCACTCTGAACAGCTCTACTACCAACCAAGTACAGTGCTCCTTTTGTCTGCACATGAGACACTCGTATTCTGTCAATTGTGCCTCAAATACAGCTGCCCATAAAATGGGTCTATTCGACTAAGGAGTTTTTAAATATTTAATGTATTATTGATCAAGATCTATCTATAATATATTAATATGGTGACAAGACAGCTCTTATAATTCTAAGAATCTTTTCAATTACTTTCTTAGAGTATCAGAACTGCTCACCTTTGGTTCACAGTTTTCATACTCTGAGAATATGCATGAGACCACTCTTACTACCGTAAGAATGGACTTTTCACACTTCTGTAGTCAGATCTGTCACCTGCAACTAGTGCAGAATACTGCAGTTTGCCTACAAAGCTCCTTGAATACTGTAGCTATAATGAACCCCCCTAAAACAAAACCCCTCTTATAGTAAACATCCGTGATGGCTCCCACTGTTTCCAAAATAGGCATAGTAACACCTGGCTATAGTGAACACCTAGCTATAGCGAATGAATCCGCTGTTTCCAGAGGTAATCATTATACAGCAGGACCACAGTATTTTAATCCAAACAAACAAAACAGGGAAATAAATAAGTGCCTCAGCCAAGATGCTGATTTTGTCTTTCTAGGCCCTTCATAGACTGGGTCCTACCTTTGTCTGCAAGTTCCTGACCACCAACTACCCAGGTACAACCCCTTAATCCAAGGACATGGGTTATCTCATGGTCCCACACTTAAAGCTGAACTTTGTGTGAATGGGGTATTTTCAGCTGCATTTGTCCTATGGAATTCCTTCCTACCAACTGTCTGTAACATCCACAGCTTGTGCAGCTTCATGGCAAAGGTCTTAAAATGGCTGCTAGCTAAGCTTCATGATATCAATTTTTGCTTTCTGTCTAATCTGCTGAAACACAATTTTAGTTTTCAGTTTTATGGGACTGTGTGTTATTTATGTATTATATACAGCATATAAATATTGTGTATTTATTTTTGCTGTAATTTATTTTATTGCTTCATACAGTGCTATGAGTTTTTGAAGCTTGCCTGTAAATGAAATATCATGTCCTATCCTATCTAATTGTGTCGCTGCTGCTTTGTTATGTATTTATTTATTTCAACAGGTTGGATTTATACCTTTGAGCACAGAGGCACTTTTACAAAGGTTCCATGTCAAGTGGAGATACATAAACAAACAAGGGTCAGAGTAGACCAGTAATGAACAACACATGGGTAAAACAAGCTGGGTTCTAGCAACTAATGAAGAAATACTATCAACTAACACTGTATAAATAAGACATCAAATACTAATAAAATGTTTTTAACAATATCATAAGATGTACAATTAGGTTGCAGTTTATTCCATATGCCATGTGCTGAAAACCACTTATAAAACTCTTGGCGTGCAGCCTTTGAGGGGCAGAGCACAAAGAGATTTAAGTACTAGGGGAAATAGGAAAAAGTAGCTACCATGAACAGGTGTTGTCAGAGGAGGGTGAAGGGGAAATCTGAAAACAACTTATTTCATCAAAAGGGGTTGAAGTTAGAGAAGGGAAGAGATACAGAGTTAGGGAGAGAGAGGGGTGGTGAGCTTAAGAACTAGTTCTGATTTCTGTTATGAAGTGGTGTTACATGTTCCAGAAAGTAGCTGTCTTATTACAGGCATTGTTAGAGAAAAAGAGGGAGAGAGAGAGAGAGAGAGAGAGAGAGAGAGAGAGGGAGGGGAAAAACAGAGCAAGGGCGGATATTGGTGGGGTGCTAGCAGGTAGTCTTCATATGGCTAGTGCTGTGTTAGGCAGTTGCTGGGGTTCGTTTGGGCCAATAGTGCACGTAGGTTCTTCTTGAAGGTGCTAACTTTTTTGCATTCAGTCAGTGATGCGGGAAGATCATTACACAATTTAGGTCCCCTGAATGAGACAGCATGCTGGACAAAGGTAATGCTCCTAAAGGGTACCTGAAGTACTTCTTTAACCATTCTCCAGGTTGCCTTTTCAGATATAGTCCATTTAAAGATGCAGGCTGTAGAGGTAGGTGTAAGCCCTAGTAGGGATTTCTTCCCACGTAGGCAGGCCTGATAAGTGACTCTGTTGCAGGGGGAGCCATCCCATTTTCTTGTATAGCTGACAGGTGTGGGTGAGGAAATCAGCTCCCAGAATGAGTCTGCATGCTTTATTTAGTAGGGTTTTTTTATCCTATTTAATGCTGAGTTTGAGGCAGCACTGTAAATGGTAAGCCTGTAGTCTATGGATGAAAGTATGGAGCTCCTTGTAACCAGGTCCAATGCCTCAGTGGTTACCAAATGCTTGTGTCTGTGTAGAATTCCTAGTTTGATATTTTCCGATTTGATGACATGGTCTATATGTCCCGTGAAGGTGAGAATAGCATCAATATGAATTTCCAGGTACTTAAAAGTGTGGACCTGTTCCAGGGTGTCACCTTTGTTACTAAGGATATACAGGGGGTCTGCTTTCTTTTTGTTTTGCAGGATGGAGAAATGCATGATTTTTATTTTTTTTATAGTTCAGTAGCAATTTGTTTTGGCTGAACCATGCCTTGAGGTTTGAGAATACTGCTGAAGGGTAGTCATGATGACGGATGTCTGGGCTCCAGAGGCAGAGATGACAGCATCATCCACATATACAGGACAGGCAGATGGTAATGAGTTTATAAAGAGGCTAAACAGCAGAGGGCCTAGTATGGACCCCTGCGGCACCCCCAAGTCCACACCCTTAAGATCAGATAAAGCTCTGGATATTTTGACGCATTGTGCCCTTTGTGATAGATAGCTGCCGAACCAATTCACTATATCATATGACAAGCCTATTGACATTAGGTTGTCCAGAAGAACCTGATGGTTTACAGTGTTGAAAGCTTTTATAAGATCTATGAATACAGACCCCACAAACTTGCCACTGTCTAGGGCATCATAGAGGTGACTGGTGTACTCCACAAGTGTGGTGATGGTGCTGTGTTTTTCTCTGAAACCATGCTGTTGTTCAAACAAGAGGTTGTACTTGTTAAGGTATTCAATCTTGATCTGTTACAATTCTTTCCAGGGCCTTCGAGAGTGGGGGTAGAATTGGGATAGGACAGTAGTTGCTTAGTTGTGTCCTGTCCCCATTTTTGAAAATTCGTGTGACATAGACAACCTTCCACTTGTCCAGGAAGATTCCTGTCCTCAGTGAGCTATTAAACAACTTGGTGAGGGGGAAGGCAATTTCGGTGAGGGTTAGGGCAATGAGTTTCATGTCCAGCATGTCACTAGCAATTCTAGTTTTGCCAAGGGTTCTTTTAATGTATTTTAAGGCTTTCATCATGGTTACTTCCTTGAAATAGAATATTGGTTTACCAGCACTTCTAGACAGATGAAAGTCATAGTTGCTGTACTTTCTAGTGGGTGGGCTTGCTAGGTACTCCCATGGCAGAACTAAACTCAGGTCAGTGAAGACCAGATTGAAAGCATTTGCTGTATCTTTTGGGTCCTGTAATACACTAGATTCTGTGGTAATCAGTTCAGGTGGTGCCTTGGAAACCTTGCCAGTCAGGGTTTTTAGGTTGTTCCAGAACAGTTTTCCATTGCTCCATGTGCTACTCAACTGTTCCCTGAAGTAACTTGCTTTGGCATTCCAGACAAGACTTGTACATTTGTTTATTGCCTCTCTATAGGCATTGAAGTCACCCACCCACCCTCCCAGTGGCATGTGCCTTGTGCCTTGTGCCTGAGCTTATCCTGCTGTTTCATAAGCGCTATGATGTGGCCAGTTAGCCAAGGTTTGGTAGGTCCCTTTTGTTTGGATTCTTGCAGGGTACAAAACTGTCACAGGCATTATGAAAGATGTGAGTAAAGTACTCAAGAGCCTGATTAACATCATCAGTGAAGTCTAGTGCCATCCAGTCTGCATTTTTAGTAAGAATTTGAGGTTATTTAACTGTCCTTTTTTAAGGGACTGGCTTCTTGTTAGTTTAGGAGTGTGTTTTTGAAACTTATTAGACCATGTAAAAGTGACTGGTGAGTGGTCACTTATCGAGTCAGGGAGCACAGATATGTGTGCTCGGGACATGAGGTGAGTAGCCAGTCAATTTGTGTAGAGGTGCCAGTTTGATCTTTTCTTCTGGTTCTTTGAGTCACTAGTTGTAAGGGGTACAGACTAGCTATCTGGTTCCTGGTTTCCACAGTGTCCTGTGCACACCAGTTCATATTGAAATCTCCCAGAATACTGTGCTCCCAGTTTTGTTTGCATTTCTTACAGAAGCTAAAAAATTGCTCCATCCCTTTCCTTTGACCTCCAGATGGTATGTAGACTGGGGGAAGTAGGAGTTTTTTTCTCTGCCTACCTATTGTGAGATTAAGGGACAGTATGTGGGCTTCCTTGATTGAGAGACTGTGTGACATCATGTGACTCTGGAGATCATTACGTAGGTACACCAGACATCCACCTCCTCTTTTAGTTAGCCTGTCAAGGAGGAAAATGCTATAGCCATCAAGGAATACCACTGAATCTGGTATCTTTGGGGACAGCCACGATTCTGTGATAGATATGATATCTGGGCACTGCTGCACCACCCAGGCCTGAAATTGGGTGAATTTATGCATCAAGTTCCCTATGTTGATGGAGGCTATGTTGGTGCTCCCTAGTGCCCTATTTGTTGTATGGTTTGGTGGGCCAGGGTTTGGGTGCACATTCCTCGACAGTAGGAGTAGTATGATTATTATTCTTTTATGAGGTCTTTCCAGTAAGATTTGGTTCTTATGGAATTCAGTCGACTGTGATAGCCATGGCGTTTGTCATAAGCAGAAAAAGAGAGTTGTTGCAGCAGTTTTACAATGGTTGCAGTGGCTATTATAGCTAGCCTAGGGGGTTTGCATGCATTGTGTATTGAAATGTTGCTCAAAATGAGTTTCTGCAGAGGACTTTACTTGGTATTACTTGGTGTTTTAAGAGTGAGAAGTAGGCCTAGGCCCACTGAGGCCACTCTCCCTACACATGTGGGGTGTATTCAGTGCTCTACACCCAAAAGGAATTTGTCTAGCTCAATTTTAAATATTTGAAATCACTCACTTTCCACAATATATTGGGGCAGAATATTTCATTATCTGGCAGCTCTTATTGTCAAATATTGGATACTTTACTTGTACATGCCTTTGGAATGACAATCTGCCTGTTATTACTTCTGAGACTGCTTGGCTTTTCAGCATAACTGATGTTACAATTATTCATTAGATTTTGGTCATTTAATATTTTAAACATTAATAATAAGTCTCCTCAATCTGTCCTGAGATGAAGGTCATAAAGACCTAAAACAGTGAGTATATCCTTGTATGATAATTCCTTGACCCTATGTATTATTTTTGTGATTTTTCTCTGCATACTCTCTATCAATTTGATGTCCTTTTTTAAGTAAGGGACCCAAAAACTAACTGCATAGTCTGTATATGGATGAATAAACATTTTGTAGAGTCGAAGAATACAGTTTTCATTTCTAGTAATACGTTATCTCCTTATTGATGTGAAGACACAATTTCCCATTTGTGCAACTTTCCGACCCTGATTGTTAGATGTAAACTGGTTGTTAACGACAACCCCCAAATAATTTTCAGATTTTGCTGCTTTAATGATATTACCATTTAGAAAATAATTGGTGTTTGGATTTTTTGACCCCAATTGTATAATTGTGCATTTTTCAATGTTAAATGTCATGTTATTGTTTGTAGCCCAGTCTTCAATTTTCTTCAAATCTTGTTTGAGATTTGCAATCTTGGATTCTGTATCCACTTCAGAAGAAAGTTTTGTATCATCATCAAATTTGCTGATGTGAGTATTAATACCCCGATGTAGATCATATATAAACATGCCAAAAAGTGTTGGGCCTTAAACTGATCCCTGAGGAATTCCACTAGTGACCACTATACTATCTGAGATGGTATCTTCTATTTTAACACCTTGTGATCTGTTGCTTAACCAATTTTCTACCCATTTCACTGTGTAATTATTCAGATTTAGATGTATCATTTTATTAATTAATATGTTATGTGATACTTTATTAAATGCCTTTTATAAGTCTAAATAGATAATATCCACTGGGCATTTTTTGTCCAGGCTACTACTGACTCCCTCTTAATAGGATACCAAATTGGTAGTGCATGACCTATTTTTTGAAATCCATGTTGGGAATGATGATTTAATCATTTTTGATTCATTTCAATGTCTATTATTTGTTTTAATATTTTCTCCATAATTTTACAAATTGTTGATGTGGCTAATTGGGCAGTAATTGCTAGTTATATTTCTATGACTCTTTTTGTGTATTGGCACAACTATGGCCCTATGCCAATCTTCTGGAACCATACCTTCTCTGTAAATTTTGTTAAAAAATATTGTTAAGGGACATATTAGTTAATTCATGCTTTTCTTTATAAAGCACACATTTAAGTTATCAGGGCCTGAAGATGAATTACATTTGAGGGAGAGAATTGCAGTTTCTACTTCCTCTTCAGTAATTTCAATATAGTATCCACTAAAGGAATGTTGAAATTCATACTATCTTTCCGTAAGAACACAGTCCCAAAATATTCATTAAAATAGCACTTATTTCACCCCATCACTAATTTCCATCCCATTTTCTGTGACTGAATTGATTGTGTGGCCACCATTTTTATTTGAGTTAATATAAGCATAAAAGGCCTTTGTATTTCCTTCAGAAACAGATAATTTAAATTCAATTTTGCACCTTTCCTTTTTAATAAATTCTTTTGTTTTCTTTAGTTCATACTTATATCTCATCTTATTTTCATCTGTTTGTGATTGTTTTAGTTTTTAAATGCCTTTTTTATTTCAGTCATAATTCTTGGGGTAAGCATAGTGTGGCTTTAGCATCATCTTTAATACAGTGGGCACCTTAGGAAGAGGTGGTGTGGGTGATGCTGTACCATTCACCTGGTCCCTGCTGGCTATTGTCATCAGCAGGACTAGGCTGAGTAATCTGTTTTTTCCCCGTGGTAAATACATCATGTTTTGGGGTTGCATTAGGCACAATGGTATGAAACCACAACATGAACACCTGCTCCTTTAAATGTAGGTGTGTGTCAACGTGTCAGTCTTAGAGATGGGAGGTGTTAGGTGTGGTCTGGGGGGAGGGGGAGTATTTAGTTAGTGCCAGGGGTGGGGTGGGGTCAGCGGGTTGAAAATTAGTGCCAGAGAAGTAGCAGGGACACAATTCGGCAAGGGCCATGGTTCATTCAACAAAGCCAGAGCGATTTCAAAAAGTGGAGCCAAGGGTCATTAGCCAATCCCCATTTCTCCAGCTCAGTACTATTGTCCTATCAGGAGTGTGGTTTTCAGTCAGCGCTCCTGCAATCAAGCTCCATTCATACCTAGAAAGCTTTAGCTGGGCTTTGGGTCCTTAGATGCGGCAAGCAGCCAGCAGGTTCATGGCTGGCTTTGCCACTGGGTGGGAGCCGGGTTGTGAGCTGTCTGCAATGAAAAAACAATGAAAGGGGTATGGACTTATACTATAGTGGCACAGTGGCTTAACCAACAAGGAGGTGTAAAGTCTGGGAAGGGGCATCTGTGCACTAACAATGGGCAGCGATTTTAGTGTACTTAAGGGCTGGGACAGCCAGAGACAGCCGAGCATTCAGTGTCTGAGCTAATTGCCTGGGGAAGGGGGAGTGGAAACTGGATCAATCCAGGCCCCGATATGATGGGCTTTTGTGAAGAAAAAATTGGGGGAGAAATGAGGAAGACAGACTTGCTTAACATGGCCCTAAAATGGAGGGCTAGGGACTAGTGTGTGTGTGGGTGAGAGAAGGTGAGTTTCACAAGTTGGCCAAAGACAGTGGCTAAGTGAGTATAAGGGAAGAAAAAAAAAGTAAGAAAGAAAAAATCCCTCTAAATAGAACTGGGGAGGCTGCCTAGAGCCAATGCAGCATTACAGCTGAATCACACTTGTCCTGCTTTAACTGCACAGGCTAATGAGATGTCCCCACATTTTAACCCACTACTGTCTAACATCCCAAATATAACATCATAACAGTTTAGCAGTTAACAGTCAGTAAAACAGAGGAACATTAGTGCCAGAGAAGCAGCAGAGACACAATTTGGCAAGGGCCATGGTTCATTCAACAAAGCCAGAGCTGTTTCAAAAAGTGGAGCCAAGTGGCGTTAGCCAATTTGCATTCCTCTGGCTCAGTACCATTGTCCTATCAGGAGCACGGTTTTCAGTCGCGGCTCCTGCAATCAATTTTTTTTTTTTTGAAATTTAAGTTTATTGATTTTAAGAAAACAAAACAACAACACAATATACACCAAGAAAATACCAGGAAACATTGAAACAGGCAGTACAACCCAAGAAAAGAAAATACACCCTCCCCCAAATATACCCCCCCCAGGAAAAAAAAAAAACACCCATCCTCAGCTACAAAGAAAAAAACATTATACAACACTGAAAGCTCAAGCCCCCCACAACCCATTCCCCTTCCAGGGTGCACCAAAAAACAAATATTTTCTGGACAAAACAATTTATGATCACAAAGGTACAAATCCTAACATCTATAAGAGGCCAGACAATTTAAAAAAAAAAAAAAAAAATTACATAGGTTATAAAATAACAAGCAGACATGCGGGATCAGGTCATAGAATTATATAGATTAAGTCAGACAGAGGGCTTGAAGTTTACTCCATCTCCTCTGAAACAGATCCAAACGACCTTTAAAACTAGCAACCAACCTTTCAGATTGAAGGTACGAGACTAATTCAGTTAACCAATCGGCAAATGACAGGGCCAATTGGTCAGTCCAATGTCTTAAAACCAATTTTTTAACAGCCATAGACACCAGAGCCATATAATATCTACGTTCGACACTATCTACACGGGAAAGTTCACCTAAAATACATACCTCAGGACAGAAAAAAACGGACAGACCCAGAAGAGGATCAAGATAATCCCGAACCCGAGACCACAGGGGGGCAACTTTAGGGCAATCCCAGAACATATGGACAAGGTTGCCCTCACCTTGTAAACACCTAAAACAGTTTGGATGAGAGACCCTCTTAAGCTGAAAAAGTTTAACTGGGGTATAGTACAAATTATTAACAATATAGTACTGCGTTAGCCGCAACCTATCCTGGGTATGGTATCTATGAAGGTCCTTCCAAACACCCGACCAGTCCAGGGAAGGATCCTGCAATCAAGCTCCATTTGTAACTGGAAAGCTTTAACTGGGCTTCGGTTCCTTAGATGGGACAGGCAGCCAATATGTTCATGGTTGGCTCTGCCCCTGGGTGTGAGCCCAGTCACGGGCTGTCTGCCTTGAAATCATAGTCCTCCACTTGTGACATTTCAGTGATTTTTTAAGGCAACATAATGTGAGCATAAGCAGAGGAATAAAATTTTACAGCAGGAATATGGAGTATAAATGGATGAAGTCTAAGGTGGAAAAAATATGAATATGCATCTGGAAATAAGCTGCTACCAGCTCAATATGTCATTCTGTGTTTCCTGGTAAACCTTTTGAGCTAACTAGCTAACTAACAAACCAATTAACCAACTAACTAACTAAATGTCTTAATAAAAATGAAATGTTTTGAGATTCAAATTTTTTTGGGGGGTTGCATAACTGACTTCTGCTGATGACAACTGTAAATGTTTTTTGCTGAAAAGCGGAAAATCTTATAATAAAGAGTGTAGTGAGAATACAGTGAATTAACTCTATCTGTGAGACAAAGGAAGTCTGACTTCATGGCCTGCAGGATTGGATCTGATTCTTCATTCAAAGAAAAGGAAGGACTACTGCAGAGAATAATGCCTGGCCCAGTTGTGGTGAGAAGGTCAACCTCATATCATATCCTGCAAATGCACAGAAGAGTGGTCCATTGTTTGCATCTAGAATGGAGCATAATTAATCATCCTAACCTGACTGTGTAGGCTCTCCTATTTATTACAGACTACTGTCAGAGTTAAGCATCCTAAGGCAAAGCTGAGGATACTTAATGGCACACAGTCGAGGCTTTAGTGAGACAGAATAGGCCTTGTTAGAGAGTTCTAATGTTATTATGTACAGTACTGTAAATGAGATGGTAGTGATGCAGTCAAAAACAGCAAATAGGAAACATGGAATCTGCATGATAATATGGATATAAAGATAACCAGTAGAACTACACTTACTATAGAATATGATATCATATAGTGACTGAATATAAATAGAATGATAGTAGAAAACCATCAGTTTTAGTGCTGTATTTGAATCAAAGAGATTCTGTTGAAATTCGTCACTCTTATAGTTCCAGTGATGTCACTAGAATCTCTGTGTGGAATAACTGACAAGTAACAACTGACAAATAACCATTGGGTTGCTGAGAGAATTAGAACTTATAGGAATTCTGGACGGATATATCAATCCACGGCACTGCAAGGGATAATTTTATGATTTGCTATATTTTCATAAGACATGTGTTGTCCCTCCCCTCCCTCCCTCCCTCCCAAAATGGCAGTCAACAACATTTTATTATATAGGGTATATTAACTGAAAAAGTCAATCCTGCATCCTAACCACCCAGCTGAGGAAAGACTCACTTTACTCATTATGGCAAGACATGAATCATAAACCTTATAAGCTGAAAAACAGGATATTTTTCCTCTCTGGCCACCTTATGAAATGTACTCCAGCTCTCACTACTGGCTTCCTTGAAAATTGCTGAAGTGCATATGTCTGTCAAGATGAAAATTATGCTCTAACAGTTTACAAGAAATCAGGTAGTGAGAACTTGAAAACAAACTGAAGAACAGGGATGAAGGCCAGACATGCTATCTTTGAGTTTTAAAGGTACTGTATAACTGTTTTGAAAAAAGACATAGAAATGGGGATAACTGAGAATGATGGTTAGGACAGTGCAGCACTCATTCTGCACAAAGGATATACAAAACCATTGATACAATATCAGAATTATGGTATTTTCATTTTCTGATGTCACACTGATACTGTTACACCATTTGGATGTCACTGTTTCCCTGCAGGAAGGAGTAACAGTCTAAATATTTACATTATAATTTACAGCATCTCCACTTTTACTGTGGGACTACTCCCTCCTTTGAGGAAAGCACTGACAGTGACTAAGCCAGATTAGTACTATATACTAGTCCATTACCAAATTAACAATAAAGAAAATGGAAACATCTAGTTAGCATTAGTTAGAGAAAGTAGTTGTTTTATGGTCTAATAAAATACACCAAGAGCTTTAACTTCAAAGGAATGTCAAGATACTCTACTATACTGTGCTGTACGTAGAAAGGGAGATACCCTTTAGAAAATAGATCCCTAAGGACATTCGAAAATCTTGCTAATCCAAGCACAAATTATTTTTTCTGCCCAAAAGAAGCAGCCATACTGAATAATGTACCTATTAGGCATGCCAGGTGCAAATGTAGTTGAATGAAACATACTACAAATCTTTGAAAATCACATACCACAGCAGATGCAATAGGATGCATCTGGTTTTCAGAAATTAGACACTAATTTTGTATCCATACTGTATTTTTTTATTGAGTATATTTTTTATAAAAAAAAATATACTGTATATATTTACAATGCCATGTAGCACACAGAATCAAAGTATCATCCACATGTCGTTAAGCCCCCACCACTCCCACCCACATCAACCAAAAAAAACAGTCAGTTCTTACATACCAGAGACATCCCCAATACCCCAATACCCCCTCCCCAACCCTCCTCCATTCTAGTCCAAAGTTGGCTTTCTAGACATCCAAAAGAGCACTCACAAACTTTACACCTTATTATTGTAACAAAGAAGAAAAAAGACATAAAAAAATAATTTCTTAAAATAATATCTTCCTAGAGAGTGGAAGAAGAAACTACTTGTCTTCAATACAATCTGACTCACCTCCCAGCTAAATAACTTAGTAAAGGATCCCAGAGCTCTCTAAATTGAATCAGTCTGTGATTTTGTAGTACTATTGCTCTTTCTGCATTTATGGCAGTTAATAATTCCTGTGAGCATTCTCCCATAGTAGGGAGAGTGTCTTTTAACCAGTATCTCATAATATGCATCTTAGTCACTAATGTAATAATTGCCATGTATTCTTTGTCTCTAGAAGATTGTATAGATTGGTAATTGCCAATAATGCAAATAGGTAGTGAAAAAGTAACCCTGGAGTTGAAAAAAGGTGCAATTTTTTGCTTTATAATACACCAGAATAATTGTATTTTAGGAGAAGTCCACAGCGTGTGCAACAGACAGCCCTCACTTTGAGAACATCTGGAACATCTAACTTTTGTCACTTTGTCCATCTTGAATAGCTTAAGCAGAGATTATGTAGAATATCATATTGTATTAGTCTTAACCTATCTTATTTAATAAAATGATATATATCAGTCCAGACCTTTACCCAGGTGGAGGGATTATAAGCTACTTTGGCACTGTGTTGCCAGTAAAATGCTGTGGAAGAGCTTTTATCCCAGATTGCTGCACCTAATGTTTTATAGCATTTTGAAATAGGTCTGCTCTGCTGCACTGTGTCTGACAACTGTGTCAAGAAATCCCCAGTCTTACTCGACCAAGGAGTTCTTCCCAAAAATCGCAACAACTAGTGTTTAATTTGGTAATATCTAAATGCTGAGGAGCTCGGGAGATGAGACAGCTTTCCAAATTCTGCTACAGTTAAAAACTGTCCCTGTACCACAAGGTCGGAAAGCAGATGGACTTTGTTTGTTTGCCAAAGTCCTTGTGTAATTACCTTTTTATCTATTTGTAAGTCGGGGTTGTTGAAGAGTGGTTGCCTCAGATCAAGATGGTTTGTTAAACCAAATAGACAGCACATATGTCTATGTGCTTTCATTGACCAACCAATTGGGTATTCCCTTAGTGATAATGGAAGCTTCTTAACTGTGATGTAGAATACAGAAGCTAATGAGATATTGAAGGTGCTTGCCCTGAATCGTTCTATTTCTAGCCAACCCAGTATCTTTCCATATGACTCATTACTACTTAACCATCTAAAGTATTTCAACACATGGAAGGCAATATAATAAAGAAATAAATATGGGAATCGAAGCCCTCCTATCTGTTGAGGCCTACATAATTTTTCTAGGGCCCGTCTTGGATGTCTCCCTAACCACAAAAACCTGGACCAAATAGATATCATTTTCTAAAACCATAACTTTGGTAAAGGAATATTTAACATTGATGGGGGTACATTAGTTTAGGCAAAGCAACTATCTTTAGGATATTAATCCTTCCCCACAGGATTAGTGGAATTGCTTGCCCATCTCTGCAAATCCTGATATAATTGCTTAACCACTGGGTCCAAGTTAAGTTTCTGAAGGTCTTGCAAATCTTTTGAAAGTTTTATAGCCAAAAAGGTGATATGATCTGAAGTCCACTTGAGCCTGAAGTCTAAGATTTCCGATGGAGAACAGGATGGAGTTAATGCCAGAACTGTTGTCTTATGAGAGTTCAGTTTATATCCTGACAGTTCACTGAAATCTGAGATTATTTGAAGCACTGCAAGGATAGAATGTTTCCATTCAAAAAGATGTAGTAGCACATCATCTGCAAACATGGACAATTTAAACTCATGCTGGCCAAATGTTATCCCTTTAACCAGAGAGAACACTTTGATCTTTCTCATCAAGGGATCTATATATAAATTAAACAAAAGGGCAGAAAGGGACATCCCTGATGGGTACCTCTAGTTAAAAAAACTGTGAGGAGATGGCCCCATTACTTGCAACTCTAGCTGATGGGCACCTGTAGAAAATCTTAATCCAGTGAGAAAACTCTTTGGGGGTGCCATACACTGGCAGAAGGTTGAATAAGAAATCACATTCCACCCTATCAAAAGCTTTCTCACACCCAGGGAGATGAACACCTCATCAGTGCCCCCCCCCCGGATGTGCAGAAAAAATGGAAAATTTTGTGAAAGTGATCACTAGAATGTTGCCCTGCCACAAAGGCAACTTGCTCGGCCCCAATTAAGTCTGTCCAGATTTTTTTTAGCCTAGTGGCCAACATACTTGCTAAAATTTTTGTATCAATTTTCAGAAGAGATATAGGCTTATAGTTACCTGGCAACATTGTGTCTCTCCCCTCTTTAGATAAGACTATAATCTTAGCTTCAGACAGGGCCGATTCTTTTATCTCATGATGAAATAGCCAGTTATACAACTCTCTTAATTTAGGGGCTAATTCCAGAGAAAAATATTTGAAAAATAAGGGTGAATAGCCATCTGGGCCTGGAACTTTATCTGGTACCAAGTTGTTAATAGCTTCGGTGACCTCCCTATCTGCTATGGGTCCTACCAAGTTCTCTCTCTGTTCAGGTGAGAGCTTTGGCAGATCCACCCATCCATACTATGTTTTGTAAGAAACTCCAGCATTTACATCCAGTTGAGTTCCATTATTGTATTTTTGTAGCAATCCTCTGACATTGTGTCCAGTTTTGGAAACTCTTTACCTTACTTTTATGGCCAATGTTGAAAGTTTATGATTCTACTCATATGTGTGTTTGTATTTCTACTATACATTATGTACATGCCTATTCCACAGTTGTCAAGAAGGCTTGTCTGTACATAATGGACTGTGTTATTCCCAGCTGGTTCAAGCTAGATCACTCCAGTATCAGCTTGGATTGTTGTTCAGAGGGGCAGTGGCCTGGAATCAGGTGTTGTCATTACTAGGATTGTGCAGCTCAGAGAGTCAGTTCTATCTTTGGGCGATGAACATATAGTCCTGTGAAACTGCAGATTGACAGAGCAGATAAAATTCACTCTGTGAATTAATTTGTGAAGTTGGTGAAATTCGTGAAGTGCAAAGTGCTGACTTCATAAAGTTTTTGCAAGGTATAGTTGCCTTTTTCTTGGCGAATTGACTTAGTTCGCCCAACTTCACCTAACTTTGCCGCCTTTACAGGCAAAGTTAAGTGAAGTTAGGTGAAGTTGCAAAGTGGGAACTTTGTGAAACAATTCGCAAGGACAAATTTTGCAACTTCGCCAGCGAAGTAAAACTTCGCAACGTGTCTACGTGAAACCACAGAGATGACCATGTAGTGGTGCTGCCTAGGGATGGGGCATAGGTTTTGTCTGGGCACCTAATGGCATGAGTACCTCATTGACACAAGCACAGTTGGTCCTAGCTTCATGGGCAGTTTTTCTGTGTCTGAAGTATTTTTATCCTTTTTGCAAACTGAAAACGAGTGGACCGGTGGCTCAGGACACAGAAAGACGGAACCAAATACAGAACACTAACAAGTAAAAGGAAAAAAAAAAACTGCTGCACATCAAGGACACAGATATACTCACTGCTAGGAGATGATAAAAAGGTTTTTATTACACTCAAACAAACCAATAGCACCCCATCATGAAAACAACAACGTTTCACAACACACTGACGCTTTGTCAAGACATCTCAACAAAGCATCAGTGTGATGTGAAATGTTGACGTTTTCATGGAGGAGGTGCTACTGGTTTGTTTGAATGTAATAAAAACCTTTGTACCATCTTCTAGTAGTGGAGTATATCTGTGTCCTTAACGTGCAGCCATTTTTTCCTTTGACTTTTTAGCCTTTTTGTCTGTTTGTCAATTTTTGAGGGACACATTTTATTGCTGGACTGTAAAGGCATAGACATTTCTTCTTTCATTAGCATTTATAATCTTCATCATTTTGCTTGTCATGCCTCGTGCTTGTTCATATAGGGCCAAATATTCAGAAAATGGGGCAAGTACAGTGCAAATGTTTGCACTGCACTTGCCCCTGTGCACCCTCTGGCTGCTGTAATATTCAGATGGATAGTGAGTGGTGCTATCCAAATGAATATTGGTCCATGTTGGCACAATACTAAATGAATCTGCACTGCCTTGACACAGAGCAAAGCTGCATATGGCCAACAGGGTATAGCGCTGCCTGAAATGTGATACCATCAAGCCCTCTGTGAGCTATTTGACACAGTCCCACACAAAAGATTAATATACAAGTTAGCCAGCCTGGGAGTGGGTCCAAAGATGACAGCCTGGGTAAAGAATTGGCTGGAGAATAGGACACAGAGAGTAATAGTAAATGGAGTCCACTCAGAAGAAAGGAGGGTTACTAGTGGGGTACCGCAGGGTTCAGTATTAGGACTGGTCCTCTTCAATGTCTTTATAAGCTACATTGCAGAAGGACTGGAAGGAAAAGTATGTCTCTTTGCAGATGACACAAAGATCTGCAACAGAGTTGATGCACAGGGTGGGTGGAAAGGATGAGAAGGGACTTGGCAAGGTTAGAGGAATGGTCAAATGTATGGCAGCTTAGATTCAATGCTAAGAAGTGCAAGGTAATGCACCTGGGAAACAAAACCCAGGGGAAGAGTACACAATGGGGGGTGAGATACTAACAACAACAAAAATGGAAAGGGACCTGGGGGTAGTCATATCAGATGACCTAAAGGTGGGCAAGCAATGTGAGAAGGCAGCAAGGAGGGCTGGGGGGATACTGGGATGCATAGGGAGAGGCAACACCAGTAGAAAACAGGAAGTTATTATCCCTCTGTACAGACAGCTGGTGAGACCCCATCTGGAGTACTGTGTGCAGTTCTGGAGACCCAATCTCTGCAAAGACATAGACAGGATGGAAGCTGTCCAGAGGAGGGCAACTAAATGGTGCAGGGTCTGCACCGGAAGACATATGAAGAGAGACGAAAGGAGCTTAATATGTATAGCCTCGAGGAAAGGAGGGAGAGGGGACATGATAGAAACGTTCAAGTACCTCAATGGAATCAACAAAGTCCAAGAGGGTAGCATCTTTCAAAAAAAGAGGTGTGCAAGAACAAGAGGCACAATTTGAAGATAGAGGGGCGGCTCAGAGGTAATTTAGGAAGTATTTTTCACAGAGAGGGTTGTGGATGCATGGAATAGCCTTCTGGAGGAGGTTGGAGTCAAAATCAGTGGTGGAATTCAAGCATGCATGGGACAGTCATAAGGCAATTCTAGGGGGTGGGGGTAGGAAGAAGTAGGCTGCTGGTTAACTAGGATCTGCAGCTTATCCAGTAGGTAGGGAAATGGGCAGACTGGGTGGGCCAAGCGGTCCTTATCTGCCATCAAAATCTATGTTTCTATGTTTCTATATTCAACCTCACCATGCAAATGACCCCAGTGGGCATGCATGGTGCTAAGGGTCCATTTGCATGTCCATAATGGGCTCATTTGCATGCAAAGCAGCCCTTAGCATCACTTAAAAAGTGTAAGCCAGAGTCCTGGTGGTCCAGTGGTTCCTCCCTGATCTCCCATTGTCAAAAGTGTAATCAATTCCTAGTAGACCAGTGGTTCACCCATACACTGATCTCCCACAGTCACAAGTGTAATCATTCCCTGGCAGTCAAGTGGTTCCCCATCCCCAATCTTCCATCGTCACAAGTGTAATCATTCCCTGTCAGTCCAGTGTTTCCCCCCACCCCCATCTCCTGTTGTCACAAGTGTAAGCATTCCTTGATGGTCCAGTGCTCCCACCACCCCTGATTGCCTATTTCCTATATTTTACCTTATCTGTGGTTGTCCGGGGTTCCTTTTGGACAGCTCCCAAACTGACCCAATCTCTCACAGCCCACATCCCCACATACCCTTTCCCCGTGCTACACAACTACATATGGTAACTGGCACAGGCATCCTCTCACCACTGTGGCCAGCCACTGCATGAGCTGTCAGCAAGCATGTTTCTACAGTGCATGCACTCTCTGATAGCTCATACAGTGACTGCAGCAAAGGTGAGATGAGGGCTCTGCCGGTCAAGGTATGTAGCCGTGTGGAGTGCCAGACACTAACATTGGGGGGGTGCAGGGAAATGGACTGTAATTGGGTGGGCCAGATGGGGGGCTGTCCAGGGGCAGAACACTAGAACACCAGCAAGTATGTAAAATATAGGAAATTGGCACTCTGAGGTGGGGGTAAACACTGAATCGAATCACCACGGAATAATTACTTTTGTGACAACAGGAGATTAGGAGTGGGGGAACCACTGGAATTCCAGGGAATGAATACTGTTGTGATAATGGAAGACTGGGCAATGTGGGAACAACTGGGTTGTCATGAAATGATTACACTTATGACAATGGCAGATTGGGGCAGTGGGGGTAACCACTGTACCACCAGGGAATAATAACATTTGTGACAACAGGAGATGGGAGGAAAACTGGACTGCCAGGGAATGATTACACTTGTGATAATGGGAGATTGGGGGCTGGGAGTGGGGGGAACCACTGTACCACAATGGAATGATTATACTTGTGACAGTGGGAGATCAGGGGTGGGCAACTGTAGTACTGTCACCCTGTCTTCAGGAGGTGGGAGCATGGGCTTAGTGTACACTTAAAAGGAGGTGTACAGCAGCCAAAAACATCACCACTTAGGGATGCTGTTTACAGCCGCTGCAAACCTTTGAATGTCCAGCTGTGCCTGTATGCATGAGGGTGCCCCCTCACAGTGGAATTTTAGCATCTTGGTGGTGCCAGATTTGGGGGACCCTCCCGGGGCCTATGAATATGGCTACACCAGGTGCACTTGTGCAAACCTGGGTAGGACTAATGCCAACCATGTTAGTGTGTGTGTTAACCTCGGAATATCAGCTCCATAATACTGCACCTTCAAGGTTTTCACTATTATCTGCAAAATATGTAGAACCTTTATAAATCATTGTTTAAACTGAAGCACCCACTGCTTTAGGACCATAACAGAGTACAGTATTTAAAGAGCCTCTGGCATCTCAGAGGAAATCATGAAAAATCATAATTTTATGCACATTTGTTTTTATTGCATATATTTTCTAAACTGAGCCCTTTTTTAATTTAACCTCACAACATATGAACATAGAATCAGATGGATTGTTATCCTTTAAATCCTATGGGCCAGATTTTCCGAGGCCATTAGCTTGCGCCAGCTGTGGCAAACAGCAGCTTGTGTCAATCACTGGTGCACCAGGGATCCTGCACCTGATTTTAGTTTGGGAGGGGTCCCAGCACCAAAGTCGGCAGGTTTGCCACACCCGCTCCCATGCTATAAAACAGGTGGCTCAGAAGAGTGGTTTAATGGAGTCAGCAGCACAAACTAGCGGGAGTGCTAGCAGTGTTGAACTATGATCCAGCAAGGCTGAAGGACAGTTTGCATGCTAGAATCTATGGTGTCCCAGTCAAAAGAACATGTGGCCAGTCTCTGCCCTGAGTACCATCCCCTCCCTCTGGCTGCCAGTAGGTGTCAAACAGTCTGTGCAGATGTGGGACAGTGCAATTCGAATGTCACAGCAGCTGTACACTGCCCCATCTGGCTCAAAATGATCAGGTTAGCTAAGTTGGTGAGCAGGAGTGTAAAAATAAAGAAAATGTGGAAGTGCACAGGACAGCAACAAGCGGAAGAGCACATTTAACAGGTATGAGTTGGACTTTGCACTTTATTTCTGCTAGAAGTACAACACCCCATGTCAGTTTCATCACTGTATCTTCAGTTGGTTTTCTTTGTTGGTACCATTTGGATTGTACTCTTTCTCCCAACTGTACCCCCGGTATATTTGAAAATCACATGCAAACATTCTGACACATTTACAAGTAAAGCTGCAGCTGCAGATGTATAACTGGCACAAGGTCAACAGAATGTCTGATATTCCATATCCCTGTTTTCATGTTTCTGAGAATAGGGTTAAATAAAACTGACTCAATGCAGAAAGTACAGTATGCAACATAGACAGAAATGTGTCTATAATTTTTTTTCAAGGTTTCATCTTGAGATGCTGGGTGCTCTTTAAGTGTCAGCACAATAAAACAACTTAGTGCCTTGCAATTGGTTTATACTTATTATACTGGACTACTGCCCTGGAACTAAAACTGTTTTGTTTATCCAGGTATTTGGGGACTAATTTTTCCCATAGCTACTAAAGTCCCAGTTAAAGTATTTAGTGATTATTTAATGATTATTTAGGATTTTTTTTATTTATAGCTGTTTTATTGATATCTATGTTTTGTTATGTTTGGAATATGTCTGCATGATTTTATTTTATTTGCTTTTAAAAGAACATTGTCAATCCGTTTTGCATAATATAATTTCGAGTTGAAAACCCACGGTTTATGATTGCTTAACTTCTCGATAACTCATTGGTGTTGCTGATTGTTTTAACTGCTTCCATTCCTTGTAGAAATGAAATGCATGGTAATGAAGTAATTATACTGAACCTTGTTTTGCTTTAAATCCTTGATTAACTCTTATTTAATATATCCGGAACATAAAGAACACCCCCCAAACAGTGCAGCCACACATGTTGCAGTTGTCCCTTCTCCTCCCACAGCATCATGAGTTGCTAGACTGTGTTGGGGGTGTTCCCAAATCCAGGAAAGATGCAGTGGAAGTTGATCAAGGAATATGAACAAAAATGCTTGTGTGTGATAATACCAGTATGACTGACAGTCTAGTTTTCACTTTTAAAAAGTAATCAGAATCATAAAACCAGCTACATGAGCAATTTATAAACAGAATGTAAGCAATCATAAAATGTGTTTTTTTAAATAGGGACAGTTTGAGAGCTAAGGGGTTTGACAGTGTCCGTTTTATGTACTCTGCAGTAACAGTGCCCTGAGCCTCTGGTGAACGGCACCAGATATAAATAAAGACTACTACTACTACAACCATTAGTAAATAGGCCATAGGGCTTCTGACTGCCATACTATGTACTGATAAGCCAAGTATAAGCATCAAATGTGCAATTATAAAATATGAGAGGTGTAGCATTTTTTAAAAATACTTATATTACATTCTCTGGAGTATCTCTGAGTATGGTAAATGTGTATGTCCATTGACATTGGGTTATTTAATGTTAAACTAGCCATTAAATGATGACATTTGAAATGTAAGGGCCATGTAGGCTGTGTAATGTACTTTATGTGTAGCAGGAGATTGCAGGCTGAATGGGTCATTGTGTTTTAGCATAAACATTTAATTGACAGTTGAAGACAGATACATTTTACAACACTAAACAAAAGTCAATTCAAAGTAAATCTAGGACAAGGAAACAAGCGGTTTTAATTCCACGATCAATGGTAAATGTTCAGAGTGCTCAGCACCCACAGAATTACTTAAGAGCAGGTAGCTACTAAACAAAAAGAAGCTGAAACCCAACATAATTACAATAATCCAATATGACTTTAATGTTTTTCTAGGTTCTTGATTTTCTCAATCGCTGATAATTGAAACATCTTCTTATCTAGCCCCTGACGTATGGAACAAACTTCTTCCTGAGTTCTGCAACTGTGCAACTCATAAAGCCTTCAAGACTAGTTTTAGGCCCTTTATCTTGGCTGGGCACTGTAACTGCAATCACTGAATACTTCACAATGTAGTCTTGATATAATCTTCAACCTCTGTTACATTTTTTCCAGTGTGCTTTCTCAGCTGTTTTCTGCACTGTCAGAAAGTGTTCCATAATTAATAACGTGACCTTGTAAACCAATATTTTCTGCACTTACTGTGTTGTAATATTATTACACTGCTCCTGATTATTCCTTCCATTACATCCTCATCCATGCTATGTACGTATTTCCAAAATGTTCTTAAGTTTGCTCTTTGTATTTCGAAAATGCCAAACACAGTTAGGGCAGCTACCTGAAAGACTAGATAAGCCCCTGACATAACATACATGAGTAAAAAGACAAAAAGGCCATGCTCATGCCACTGCACAAAAAAAAAAAAAGAACCTCTACTTTGGTCGCCTGATTCCAAGTAAAAATATTTATTCTTTAAAAATCTAAGAAGCAGCACTCACCCTAAAATGCCAACATTTCAGCACATCACATGCTCTTTTTCAAGGCCTTGAAAAAAGCATGTGATATGTTCAAAATGTTGGTGTTTTAAGGCGACAGCTGCTTCTTAAATTTTTAAACAATAAATCGTTTTACTTGTAATCAGACAAAAAAGTAGTGGTGCTTTTTTGGGTGGTGACTTGAACATGGCCTTTTTGTCTTTTTACACTTTGTAATCAGTCCTGACTCATCCCTAAAAAGGGGACTTTTGGTTTCAGTGGGCATATCTTGTAACTGAAATCCAAAAAGTAAATAAATAAATATAAATTCATAGGAGTACTACTGTGCAGTCCAAAAGCATCAGAGCTTGCATTCTCAATTGCAACCTCTAATGGTAAGTGGTTATGAAGACAACTTTGTGCCAGGCCTGAACACTGTGATCTCATTGAGCCATGCCAAGCAGAAGTTGAAAACCAACCCCATTGCATTTGCAGAGGCTCTTGTGGATGCATGGGAAAGGATGCAGGCCATCCAAATGACCCACAGGGCTTTTCACAGTACATATCAGCTTTGGGGGCTTGCTCACACTTCATTGTACCTGGCCTTGGATTACTGACTATGAAAAGCAATGGATATTGTGGTCATGTTAGTGAGAGCAGGCACAACTGGTGGCCAAAAAGACAGACTGTTGGTGAGACCACTGGACCACATGGGAATGAATGGCGCTATGATGAGAAAGGGTAAACCATTGGACCACCAGGGCATGTGACCAGTTGAAGAATGGCAGAGGAGACCACTGGAGCACCAGGGCAGTGTACAAAAAGTGTATGGTGCAGCTACCTACCAATAGTGGAACTTGTGACTTTGGGGGGGTGAGGGGAACACAACTTCATTGCTGACAATAAGGTGCAATATTGTCCATCATGACTTACTCCAGACACATGACACGAGGTGCTGGATTTATGGTTGCATGTGAGAATGTTGGCAGATGAAACCCCTGAGTGTACTCCCTAACATGTGGAATGGATATTTGTTTTATGGTACTCTCACACAGGAGACTCTTGCATGTTAGTTTACTATGAAAAGCCTTGTGATAACTGTTGCGTTTTGCTTTGTTTAACACCATATGTATGTACCTTTAAGAATGTTTTATATGCTTGTGTGTGTTCTATATGGTGATTGGTTGTGAATAATGTTTTAAACAAAGCACTGACCACCATGGCCCAATCCCCAATAAAGCCCATTGAGAGCAAAGTGCCAGGCCAGTGGGTCATGCTTTTTGTCTTGTAAACCTAGATGAATATTTCTAAAATAAAGGCTAATTCAGATTTGTAATCATTGTTTGCGATATATTTCTGTAATGTTTTGAGTTTCAACAATTTTAGTGATATAACTGAACTCACAAAGCACCCAGATATCCTGGTGAGTGCACTGAGAACTCATTGCTTTCATATGTGATTGGGGCTGGGTACCCTCTCTAGGAGCACTGCTTCCACTCATTTGCATAGCTGAACACTTTGTGCTGGTGATATTTTACAGTACTACAGCATGTTACATTTAAGGATGCTTGCTAGGAAGTTAGCAGATGAAATTCCTGACTTCCTAACATGTGAACTGATGATTTGCACTGTGATGCTCTCACAGGGGGACTGTATTTAGTAGTTTCAGATGAGAGCATAATAGTTTCAGACCAAAGAAATTTGAACTTAACTCTGTAATATAGCTTTTAATTTAATTTTTTATTTTTCACACCATAGCAAACTTCTTGCTCACACATTTTATTCGGAAACCAAGTTCTTTAGGGAGGCCCACATGCAGTGTTTTGAGGAATATATTGAATTAATAAAAGGATTTAATATTATGGGGCATAGTAGCTCTCCTATAGTCGGACTGAGTGAGAGGGTTTATGTTAAATCCCTAAATCGGTACTTTAATAGCTTTGGCAGCATTTAATGAAATTAATAAATGTTGCCTGTGTTGTCTATGAAGCAAGATCTAAATCTGTGGAACGTTTTGTGATGGCAGCTTGTGCAGTTTCTGAGATCCATATATGTCATTTTCCTGTTGACATCAATTTTTTTTTCTGTACTTAACATGGGATTTGGATCTGCTGTCACATATAGCCTACATGGAATGAATTGTTTTCCCTGAAATGTCCAGAGTAGGTCTGCTGTACCAAGGCAGTGCCTTTGTAAGGTTTTGTGAAAAAATATTAAATGGTTCCAGAGTGATCAAGTGTGCTTTGTTCCTGTAATGCTGATCTCAGGGCAGCACTGCCCCCAGGGCAGCACACTTTAGCTCCTACTCCAGCTTACTCCTATTGGTGGATTTTGCCCACTGGCAGCGCTGCTCCCTGGGCAGCACCCTTGTGCTCTGCCTCCCACCTATCCCTATTGGTGGATTTCATCCCCTGCCCTCAGGCCAGCAACATGTAGATGTTACTTACCATAAATCTGATTGTTGCAAGTCTGAGAAATTGAGGGTTTTAAGTGCACATGAGAATGTTATGGAAATACTCCCACCAGCAATGTGCACTGCTTGTCTTTGAATATATTGCCCCCCACCATACAGGTATTCCCAAGGGCAGATAGAGATTTACAGTTATAAAACTAGTTTATTTTATTTTTTTTGAGGGGGGGGGATTTCATGGCATATAAATCTGACAAAAAGTTGAACATTTCAGAGGACAGTGTTATTGTTCTGATGTTAGTGTGACCAACTTTACTAATTTGCTTTTTCTGAAGGAGAGAAATGGAGTAGCATGACTAGACTTGAATATCCTATACACTTTCACTGTGCTTCAGTGCCTCAATAGGTATGTCAGCATACTACAGATCCATGGATCAAGGGTTCAAACCTTCACCAGGGAAAAAATGTATTTTTTCTGAAGGATAGATATGGTGTAGTGACTACATTTTGAAATCCTATCTAAATTCACTGTGCTTCTGTGGCTCAATTAGCTCATCAACATGCAAAAGTTCCAGAAGTCAAAGATTCAAGCCTTAAGCAGCGATATGTTATTTATGTGTCACTTTAGTCTGAGTAGAGACAAAACTTGGGAAAACTAATAAAAAGATCGTATTTTGATGGCTCAGGGTGTATGTCTGTCTGCATCCAAAAGAGCCAGACTTCAAGGGTTCAGACCTTACCAGGGACTTTTTTATGCTTTGTGTCAAACTCAGTTGTGATCATTTAATCATATAGGTGTCACAGATCTTTAGCTTTTTTTCAGTATTGCTAAATTAAGACAAAAGTAAGAGAGAGAATATATTTTATTTATAAATTGTAATAAATGGGTCAGTGCCATAATGATTGGTTACTGGCATTGCCCCTGGGGCAGTGCTATGATGGTTGGTTTCTGTTGGCTGCCCCTGGAACAGTGCTCTTGCTGCCCCTGGGACAGTGCCTGTGTAATTGGTTCCTGTGGGCTGCCCCTGTGGCAGTGTCCTCCTTGCCCCTGGGGCAGTGCTTGTGTAATTGGTTCCCGTGGGATGACCTGGGGCAGTGTCCTCGCTGTCCCAGGGCAGTGTTCTTGCTGCCCGGGGCAGTGCCTGTGTAAGTGGTTCCCATGGGCTGCCCCTGGGGCAGTGTCCTCGCTGCCCCTGAGGCAGCACCTGTGTAATTGGTTCCCTGGAGCTGCCCCAGGGGCAGTGTCCTTGCTGCCCATGGGACAGTGCATGTGTAACTGGTTCCCATGGGGTGCCCCTGGTGCAGTGCTTGTGTAGTTGGTGCCTACTGACTGCCCCTGGGGCAGTGCACAGGAACAAATGCCCAAACATTGGCCCAGAGGAAGCCATTATTTATTTATTTATTTAAATTTTGGTAAGCAGGTGGGAGCACTGAGACCTTGATGGTCCCTTTTTCAGGGGCAACACAGGATTAGTTACAAGTACCTAGAGGGGAATGAAAAACCAATGCATTGATACAGTATGTACAATCTAGCAAGGCTTACAGAGAATATAGGAACATACCTCACACCATGTAGTGCATCACAAAATATTACAACAACAGTGCAGACATTCTGTTATTAGTTAGAAACCAACAGTTGGCATGTGACCAACTACAGAGCTGCTGTTCCAGGCACAGCCCATGGTAACCAATTACAAAGGCACTGCCACAGGGTCAGCAAGGATACTGCCCCAGGGGCAGCTCATGGGAACCAACTACTAGGGCACTGCCCCAGGGGCAGCCCATGGGAACCAATTACATGGGTACTGCCCCTGGGGCAGACCTGGGGACCATCTACCCAGGCACTTCCCCAGGGGCAGAGAGGACACTGCTCCAGGGGCAGCCTATGGGAGCCAATTATACAGGCACTGCCCCAGATCAGTGAGGACATTGCCCCAGGGACAGCCATCAGGAATCAATTACACAACACTGCCCCAGGTGCAGTGAGGACACTGCCACAGGGGCAGCCAGTAGAAACCAAGCACCCAGGCACTGCCCCAGGGGCAGCCCATGGGAACCAGTTACACAGGCACTGCCCTAGAGGTAGCCCACAGGAACCAATTACACAATCCCTTCCCCAAGGGTGGCAGGGACACTGCTCTAGGGGCAGTGAGGACACTGTCCCTGGGCAGCCCACAGGAACCAATTATACAGGCACTGCCCCGGGGCAGCGAGAACACTGCCCCAGGGGCAGCCAGTAGAACCCAACTACCCAGGCACTGCCCAAGGGGCAATCCACAGGAACCAATTGCACAATCCCTTCCACAGGGGCAGCAAGGACACTGCTCACAGGAACCAATTACACAGGCACTGCCCCAGGGGCAGTAAGGACACTGCCCCAAGGGAAGCCCACAGGAACCAATTACACATTCACTACCCCAGGGGCAGTAAGGACTCTGCCCTTGGGGCAGTGAGGACACTGCCACAGTGGCATCCAGTAGAAACCAAGTACCCAGGCACTGCCCCAGGGGCAGCCCATGGGAACCATTTACACAAGCACTGCCCCAGGGGTAACCCACAGGAACCAATTATGCAGGTCCTGCTCAAGGGGCAGCAAGGACACTGCTCTAGGGGAAGCGAGGACACTGCCCTGGGGCAGCTCACAGGAACCAACTACACAGACACTGCCCCAGGGGCAGCCTATGAAAACTAATTACACAGGCACTGCCCCAGGGCAGCGAGGATGCTGCCCCAGGATCAGTGAAGACACTGTTCCTGGCCTGCCCACAGGAACCAATTATACAGGCACTGCCCCAGGGGCTGCAAGAACACTGCCCCAGGGGCAGCCAGTAGAACCCAACTACCCAGGCACTGTCCAAGGGGCAGCCCACAGGAACCAATTACACAATCCCTTCCACACAGGCAGCAAGGACACTGCTCTAGGGGCAGTGAGGACACTGCCCAAGGGACAGCCCACAGGAACCACTTACACAGGCACTGCCCCGGGGCAGTAAGGACACTACCCCAGGGGCAGCTCACAGGAACCTATTACACTTTCACTGCCCCAAGGTCAGCAAGGACTCTGCCCCTGGGGCAGTGAGGACACTGCCGTGGGGCAGCCCATGGAATCAATTACACAGGAACTGCCCCAGGGGCAGCAAGAGCATGCCTCGGGGAAGCCAACAGAAACTAACCATCATGGCACTGGCACTGCTCCAGGGGCAGCACCAGTAACCAGTCATCATGACACTGCTCCATTTATTACAAATTATGAATAAAATATATTCTGTCTCTTACTTCTGTCTTAATTTAGCAATAGTAAAAGAAAGGTACTAATTTCTGACACTTACATGATTAAATGCTCACAACTGAGTCTGACACAAAGCACAAAAAAATGTCCCTGGTTAAGAATTGAACCCTTAAAGTCCCGCTCTTGTGGATGCAGAAAGACATACAACTTGAGCCACCAAAATACAGTTTTCATTAGTTTTCCCAAGTTTTGTCTCTACTTAGAACAAAGTGACACATAAAAAAAATACCCCTGTTCAAGGCTTGAACCCTTGATTTTTTGATCTTTTGCAAGCTGATGTACATACAGTATTGAGCCACAGAAGCACAGTGAGCTTAAATAGGATTTCAAAATGTAGTCACTATTCCGTATCCATCCTTCAGGAAAAGGAAATTTTTCTCTCAACAAGGTCTGAATCCTTGACCAATGGATTTATAGCATGCTGACATATCTATTGAGCCATTAAAGCACACTGATGTTTTACGTGATTTTAAAGTCTAGTCATACTGCTCCATATCTCTCCTTCAGAAAAAGCAAATTAATAAAGTTGGTGACACTAACATCAGAACAATAACACTCCTCTGAAATGTTCAATGTTTTGTCAGGTTTATATGCCATGAAATAACCCCCCCCCCCCTTGCTGCCCTGGGGACAGGGGATGAAATCCACCAATAGGGATAGGTGGGAGGCAGCTTGTAAGGGTGCTGCCCCAAGGCAGCGCTGCCAGTGGGTGAAATCCACCAATAGGAGTAAGCTGGAGGAGAAGCTAAAGGGTGCTTCCCTGGGGGCAGCGCTGCCCTAAGAACAGCATTACAGTAACAAATCACACTCGAGCTTTCAGAGTTATAAGAATTTAAATTATTTTTTCTGTTCTGAGCATGTTCAGTAGGGTTTTTGGGATAACGTTCTGATACATCAAAAGTTCTGTGTTAAAAGACCATTTTTGGTTTCTCACCACTTGCTTGTCACAGTACCAAAACTTTTTTTTTGTGCTATGAGAGATGCCATCTAATCTTTAACAAACAAAAAAAAGCAAACATGGAAAATACATAAAAATGGGTACCCTGGTAATGCTTCTTTCTAATCCCTCCTCTCCGGGTCACCTGCCTGCCCATTCCAGTATTTATTTAATTTTTTATTTTTATGTCTGAAATATAAGTGAACCAGGGTGCCCACCCCTAGTACTGCTTCTCATGACCCCACCTCCCCTCCAGGTCACCTGCCCCCATTTGCCAAAAAGTAGCCTGACATTAGGGTGCCAATCCCCAGTGCTGGGATGCAAACTGAAATAAAGAAAATCAACCCTCAATGTTTTTTTGTTTAACCTGAAAAAAAGAATATGGTCTCTCACCAATCTGATCCCAACACCCACCCTACCCCACCCTCCCATTCAGCACCCTCTGCCCCACATCACCCTACACACCCTCACTAACCTAAACATGTCCCAGAGCATTGATCCACTTTTTAGCTGAAGACATGTCTTGCTGCTGGAACTGGTGACTGCAATATGAGAAAATAAGACAAGTGAGGTATAATGTATTTTAAAGGTGGTTTGAACTTTGATTCATGTCTTTGACGGTACTAAATATTTTCACACCAGATTTTCAACATGGCATTTTGAGACCGCACCTCATGACCAATGGCAGCAGAATTATGCAGATCTGGCCCAAAAGAAGATTTCTTGGTCACTTTGTGAAATACCCTTCTGGCAGGATTTGAAGATTTTCACTGCCCTTGTTCATGAGGTGGGGTCACAAGAAGGCTATGTTGAAAATTTGAGGTCAAAATATTCAAAATGACAAAACTGTGAACGAACATTTAAATGTTTCTATGCACGCTCATACCTTTGGGAATTTTAAATATTTTGACCCAAATTTTCAATATAGCCATTTTTCACAATGCCTCATGAATGTGAAAACTGCCATTTTTCAAATCCTGGTCAAAATGTGTTTTTGCACCTGTGGCATAAAATGATGGTTCGGTGGTGTGGAATGAGGCTTCGGCAGAGATTTGAACATTTTCACCTACCAGGTTCATGAGGTGAGGTAATAAGAAAGCTATGCTGATAATTTGGTGTACAAATATGGTAAAATGGACAGGTTAGGAGTTAATGTTGTAGCATTTCAATGTTCACTCTCATAACTTTACTAATTTTATTTTGACACCAAACATTTAACATAGCCATTTTTCCAAACCATCTCATAAATGTGAGTGGTGTCATTTAAAATAAATCTGGATGAGATGTGTTTTCCCACTTCTGGTGCAAAATTACATTTTGGCCAATATACTATAAATGCTACATTTCATATTTATAAAGGGAGTCATAAAATATCAATCCTGAAAATTTGGAGTCAAAATTAAAAAATATATGTATAATTGTTAAGAATCTTTGTGTATATTGCCAGTCTTGACCCTAGTGAGTATGCTTTGTGATCCTGTACTGGTGAGCTGAATTCAGGGGTGAGCTCTGTGGCCCAGCTGGATAGAGTGAAGGTAGGGGGGTGCGCTGTTATGGGACACCCTCTCAGTCAGAGAATGAAAGCTGCAGGGTTGTTCACAGAGGCCAAGTTACTACATAGTGAAGACAACTGTCCTCTTTGCATTGGACCCTTCACCTCTGCACTTGTGAATGGAAAAGTGCTCTGTCCATTTGCTGACAGATGGACTCATTGCCCTTTGCATCTGTATCTGTGGCCATATGGAAGTGCAGGGAACAGAGGGCCCTGTGCTTTTGCAGCCCACAAGACAGCCCCCTGAATACTTGACATCTTTTGGTGTACTTTTGTACAGTAAGTGACAGAGTCTTCCCTTGGTGCAGGACTCAAAGGGACCTGCACATCTGCATCTGTTCATACAGGTCCTGTAGGGACCTGAGTAAATGTGGATATAACTCCACTATCCCAAAAAGAAAGGAAATTCTTTGCAAAAGACTTTGTTAATGCACCAGTTAGGGTTCAACTTGATGCCACAAAAGTAAAGAAATATGGCATTAAGGTTTCCAACCCTAACTCCCCACCCCCACCCCAAGCAGCAAAAGAAAACAACAATTAGGGTTTTAGGTCTCCGGAGACTTGACAAATCAGTGATGGGATCTTCCTTGAAGTTGTTAAACCTCATGCCCTCACCATTCCTTGAGGAAAAAATGTCAGACATGATCTGCTATCATCACACAGGGCCCTGTGTGAAGAAACTGCAACAGATTGTGTTGGCAACATGTGGCAAGACATGGTTCCCCACCTTTGAAGAGTATGTCACTATGAGGCACTGATTTTCAACTGTGCATTGTGCTTCAGACAGGAGGCTATGGGTTAGGAGGGAGGGGTGAACATTAGGGTTGACAACTCCAAAGAAGACCCCAACACTGAATCACCAAGAATATGGATACCCAAAACCCTAATATTTTCTTCATTTTGCTTCTTGGTGGGTGGTGTGAGGAGTTAGGGTTGCACATCCTAATGCTCTATTTCCCTACTTTTGTGGCATTAAGTTGAACCCTAACTGGTGCATTAAATATGTTTTTTTTTCAAAGAATATAGATTCATATACATACAGTACATAACCTTCAATGTACTTAAACTCATAGGTCAGTAGCCTAATCTGACCTATGTAAAACTCAAGAGCAAGTCTATAAATAACTATTTTAACTGGTTAGTTAATTAATAAATGTAATAATCACAGATGCAACTTGTAACATTTCCACCAATAATGTCTGTAATTATAACAGTTCTTGTTCTATTCCAGACTGAATTACAATATCATTAGAGGAGTAATATATTTCAAATGCCTTTCTGTTTTAATATATCAGAGTGTATTAATTAAATATTATTATTTAAACTCTATTAACAGTGTTGTTGTTTTATTATGTTGTCATGAACAATAGTGCACCACTTAACGTGGCTGAGAATCAAGCACCTGATTGTTAACAATTGACCTCACAGTTTCTATGTTCACTGTATGTTGTGGAGAAGAACAGTTATTGCATCAATAACTTCAATAAAAGTTCAGAAAATAGGGGCTCCCTGATGACCTAGCAGCAGAATGTTACAGTGCCATAATGGTTACCCAGATTCAAGAGTGGATTTGTGAAGCTAGAATTGTACAACCAGGAAGGGTGCAGTTCTTCCCCACTCCTCATAGTATCTCATCTTGGGGAGGGTTTGTGCTGTGATATGTCATTACAGCAGTCCCTTCTGTGTTTCAGGGAGCTTGCTTATCTGTGTGGGGTTGTCTCTGCATGTATGAGGTCAATAGAGGCCTATTCTCAAATCGGATCCTTCTTCCGTGGTGATCCTGAATGAAAACAACCTACCATTTTGTTCAATCTCTCTTCTTGTCTGCTTTGAATGTATTATATGCATGTGGAATGCCCAGGGATACAAAGGGGTGGCAATGAAGGAAAAATATGGCTGAAAATTGATCCCATATCAAAAGCTCTAATCCCAGGCATGGACGATCCCTTTAGTTGCATTCTTCAGTGATCTAAGGCACAAACTTCCTTACAACATCAGTGTTGTAATGGGATAGTTGATGAGTTGACTTCTATTGTACAGTTATTTGTTTCTTTGAGTTTGCTGTATTAAATAGAAATTGTATGTTGACACATAGTAACTGAATCACTAAGTACTGTGTAACTTATTTTTCAGGCAGGATGCTGTTACAAATGAATACCAGCTAAATTGGCATGAGTATCATCCTACTTTTGAATAACAACTGAAGCTGAAAGGTCCTCACAATTTGGAGAAAGGAGGCATCACATGTTTACTGGGGATTGTGAGGATTTACAGCTTCACTCTCTGTAGAATTACAGCCCCATTCTCTGTGTGGAATATTTAAACTTGTATTTTAATGAAAAGTTCAAGGTGAATACAATAAGTAACATTTCTGAACTAAACAAAAACAATGCTTTAAACAATCACATAAAGAAGCAAATGGGAACTGCCAGTGGAATCTTATTAACTCTTATACAAAATCAGCAATAACAGCAAGAAAAAAAATCCTTTTTATTTTACAATAAATCAGGGAAAAATAATATGAAACAAGAAAATTAGTTGTATTTCTCTCTGTCTTACTGAATATATATCTGAATTGAGCGCCCACTTAAGGCAAGCAGTCACTGTTCAGGGTGAGTAATGACTCTAAAGTACCAGTTTTGAATGAGAACAGCACGGCGCTGAAGTGGCTACTACAAGGCAGCTCACATAGAAGACCCCTACTGTGTTTGCTTCTGGTCACTAAATGATTGTAATTAAATAACTGGCTCATTTATCCTCAGTGAAACTCCTAATTAGCATGGCCGACTACAAATGTAATATTGATTGGAACCAGTTGGGCATTTTGTAAAGAATGTGCAGAATTTTCCAGTAAGAAGGAGACTGAACATTCCTCATAGTATAGTGAGGGGGGCTGGCCCTGCAAAGTATATCACAAGGATTCTTTGCCACAGTGTTTTAGATTTTTCTGAGTAAGCAATAAGACTGGATAACTACTTAATGCAAGGAATCTGCTAGGACTCTTAGATCTCAAGACCTATATGGAACTAACTCTGTCATTCCTTAAAAGGCCAGTGTGGTAAGAAAGCAGAATTTTAAGTGAGTTTAGTAAGGTGTTTTTTTCTCATTATAACTCTTCCTGTTTGAAATAGTTAATGTGTTGTAGTTCATAGTGTTGCTGTATGTCTTTCAGTTGGTTATATTTCTTGTAAATTTAGTGTAAATATGAAATATTTTATATTTAAAATAAATCAGTGTCTGCTGTGTTTTAATAAGCACAGGTAATCAATTTTTTTGGGTAAAGTTCTTGATATGCTTCTAGAGAAAAGTCTACCAAATGTAAAAGTTAACCTGTTCTGATACAGAGTAGGGAGAGGGTACCTGGAGTGGTTGGGGGGGGGTGGTTCTATGTATACAACACCATGTAATGTATGAACAAGTGCCTGGTCTTATGCTGTGTGAGTAAGAGCCCATGGCAGGACATGGAAGGAACAGCCCTGGGAGAGTTGTAACCAGGTTGGTAGCAGTGTGATTATATAACTGAAAAAGACCACCACTGTCACACCACCCAGGACTTGTGGGAGTATGTTGAATGTATCTGACAGAATCGAATGGAATGTTGGTAATAGGAAACAGGAGGAAAATGGAAACAAAAATAAATAAAAAACACGACCTTGGTTCAATTACCTTAATCTTAAACATGAAGAGAAAAACAATACTTATAGTCACAGCTAAAAACTATATGAAGAAAGAAAATTTATTAAAGAATTAAGGAACAACATGATCCCTAGGGAGACAAAGTCCCATCCCACTGAGATAGGTAAGAAAGTAAGCCACAGTTGGAAAAAACATGTACTGTCCATTTTGTCCAACCATGTTTGAATTTATCAACTTTCCACACTCAAGGCAAAGGCAGTTGTCTCCACTGAATATACTGTATACTAAAGCTATGCCTATGGTGCAGTATGGCAGCAGGCTGCTTGTTACCCCCCCCCCAGTTTCTTTTGAACACATACTTTTCCTTACTCATGATGTTGCTCTATTGTTGCTCAGCCAGGGAGGAACTTCTGCTCTTCTTCATTTCCATTCATATCTCTTTTGTTTTTAGGAGTGGGTGAGATTAGATCATTTCCACTGCTTCTCTGTTGTTGTTTTTTTTTTCAGCCTGAAAAATGAGTCTGTGCTCATCTCTTCTCATGCTCACTACAAAAATATTAAAACTACAGAAAATTCACCACCAGATGCGCCACCCCACTGCCCCATGGTTCATTGCCTCATGTTCAATCAATCAATCAAAATCTTTATTTATTCAGGCGAACATCATTGAGCGTAGCTCATTTACAAGATGGACCTGATAATGTTGCACCATATCATTGTCCTGGATTTTACCTGCAGTTGTTTCAATTAATAGGCTACAATAAAGTGCTTCAGAAAGTCTGATATAGAAAGAACCATAACAAAAAAAATCACGTTTTGTATCATTAATATTGGTCAATAATGAAAACATAGAAACACAGAAAATTGTCAGTAGATGAAGGATAACTGGTTACACTAGTCTGTCCTTTTCCGTACCCAACCACTGAGACTAAGCCCCCTAATGGTCACTCATCTAAATCCCACTTCCAAAACCAGATTTTATTTTATTTTATTTATTTATTTTTTGTTAACTGGGTAAGTGCACTAGCCAGCAAGTGACTGCTTTCAGGCACGACCTGGGAGGTAAAATAACAGAACATAATGATACAGTAAGGATAATGAAAATACATGATGCACAGAAATACAGGAAGATACATATGGCAGGATACAATGCATGACAAAGGAAAATACAAGGCAAAATACATTTCAAGGACATTTTCCATTGAGCGCATACATAAAGTGCATTGAAGGACCTAGGAAAGGGGAGAGGATAGGTGTAGGGGTAAGCCAGAAACAAGATGGAAAATGACAAAAGGGGGAAGGTGAGGAGGTGAGGAAAGGATAGAGGGAAGGATAGAGGGGCAAGGGGCCAAACCGGGGGGGGCTAAAGAAATGGCTAAGAATATAAGGACAGAGAGGCAGTGGCAGGAATAGGGAGGTAGGAGGAGTAGAGGAGGGATGGCTGGGAGAGGAGGGAGGGGAGTGAGGGTTAAAAGAAAGCCGGCAAATATGGCAGTGGCGATACAAGGTTCCAACCTGTGGCCGAGTCGTTGGAGCCGAAAGACGGCAAGCGGAGAAAGGGTGACAGGTGGTTACGGCAAAAGACGGCAACAGCGGCAAAAGATAGCAGAATGCTGCTGGGCTGGTGGAACCAATAGATGGCAGGGCAAGGTTGATGATGCCAGTAAGAGGAGGAGAGAAGCGAAAGAGTTACAGCAGTAGCGGAAAAGGTAACAACGCCAAGCCAAGCCAGTGGAACTGAGAGACGGCAGGGCAGGGAAGAAGAGGTCGGTAGGAGGAGGTAAGTTTACAGCAAGTGGAGGTAATAGGGAACAATGCTCAGCTGGGAGGGTGGGACGAGCGAACGGGCAGGGGTGACTCAGGAGGAGGTAAAGGCGAGGGCAAGCAAGCAGAGAAAGGAAGGGGAGGCAGAGGGGAGGGGAAAAGAGAGTGCAGGAGATGTGGTCAGGGGAAGAGAGGAGCAGGAGTTGAGTGAAGGAAGGCTGAGAGGTGAGGGAGAAGAGAACAGGGATCAAGGGGAAGCCAAGTGGTGGCCGGAAGTAAACAACAACTTGTAAATGGCAAAAGCTAATATTTGGCATACAGTCAAACAGATTCAAGCAGCAATTATAGTAAAACACCACATAAAACAACCATTGGGAAAGGCACAAGTGCTAGCAATAAGGAAGTGGGGAAAACAGGTTAAGAGCAAGGGGATCAGGTAGGATCAAAGATAATTTGAACATACTGGTTATTGGACATGAGATATATGGATTGCCACATATGCAATATTGACAAAATAAACACCACAATATCATGCCTTCTGGGTGCAAGAATAGATAACATCAATACTAGAGTCAACAAACTGATCCCTATGGCCAATTCCTCAGTAATTCTCCATGTGAGGACTAATGACATTGGGAGGTTGCACAAACAAGACCTTTGAATGGATCTAATATCACTTGAGGAAAAAAGTTAAGACAAAGGATGTGATTTAGCTATCTCAGGCATATTGGCAATGCCTCATGCTATGAGTGAAAAACCCTCTCGATCACTAGGATAAATACACATATCTAACTGATGTAGGAGGGAAGGCATCAAATTTTTTTTATCATTGGGACACTTTTAACCCCATTAAATCACTATACTCCAAAGATGGCCTACATCTCAACAAAATGGGAGGTAAGGCTTTTGGGTAATAGCTTAAAACACATTCTCAGGAAAATAAATTTAAACTAAGCAAATGGGTTGGGGGGTTAGCTGCTAGTGCCTCAGATGAAAATAACATTAAAAACTTGAGAAATCATAAGGATGTCAGAGAGAAAACTGTTCAATGCATGTTTCTTAATGCATGAAGTCTGACTAATAAGATTGAGGAACTAGTAGCCATGATTACTAAAAATAGCCCAGATCTGGTTGCCATTATGGAAACCTACTGATCTGCAAATGATGATTGTGGAAAACATATTATAGGGTATGACTTGTTTTCTGTTGGCAGGTCTTACAAAAAAAGTGGCGGTATTTCTCTTTACATAAACAGTAGGCTTGCTGTTCTGAATATTTCAAACAAAAGAACATTATCTTCTCTCACAGAAACTTTATGGGTGAGATTGAAAACCCAGTCACTAATTTGCCCATCATCAGTCTTTGTTACAGACCTTCTGACACCCCACTGAGGTAACCAACTATACACTGCAGGAATCTTAGAAGGAATACGATTTATGTAATGCTGTTATAGAAATGGACCTAAACCTTGGGGACGTCAATTTGGTATCTAATCATGCTCAGTCTACAGCAGGCAAAAACTTATTCTTGCTTAGTGAACAGATTCACTTACAGTAGTATGTAACAGATTCCACAAGGGGATCTAACATCCTGAACATAGTTCTTGGATAGAGATGTTGACAAATTTGAATTCACCAGTGAAGTTCAGTCGAAGTTGCCAAATTTGCCGCCATGCAGCAATTCACAAATTGTTGCTATTAGCATAAAAATTTGCCTAATCACGAATTGCAGAATTTCTCCCGTCAATGGCAGACTTCCACAAAAGAATGGCAGAATTTCACCTGAGAATGATAGAATTTTGCTCACGAACAGTGAAACTCCACCATTCACAGGTGAAATTTCACAATTTGGGAGTGAAATTCCACACTTCGTGGATCGATCTGCACTTCATGAATTGTGCTAAATCTGAGAATTAATTCACGGAGCAAATTTTCCTGACTTTGACCATCTCTATTCTTGGATCAGAAATCCTCTACATAAATAATTTTAAAATAGGCCTCCCTTTGTACAACAGTGGCCACACTTCTCTCAATTTCCAATTTAAGTCTTATTATAGTCCCTGCAAGAGTGTCACTAAAGTATACTTGCATAATAAGCAAACAGGGAAAATGAACTTAGAAGTGTTCAATATACAGTACATTGGCAAGCTCATCTTCTAAATATAAATGCTGAAGATATGTGACTAACTATAAAAAAGTGATACTTTATGTAAGTAACAAACACATTCCAAAGATAACGAAATATGGCAGTGACAAAATCAAGCTAAAATGGATGATTTAAACTATTATGAAACTCATAAACAAGAAAGAATAGGCCTTTTTAAGCACTATATGTCTGAAAAATCAAATAACAAATTTTCCATCTTTTAAAAACAATGTAGAAGTAATGCAAGCATGAAATTAGAAAAGAAAAAAGCAAAACAAAACATGGAATTAAGCCTGGCACTTTACACCTCCAAAACAATAGCAACTCTTTTTTATGCATATATCAACTATACAAACAAATTCTGGTCAGATCGACCATGGCTGCATAATGAAGTTAATGAAGTTGTGTGGAATTGTTAAACAGGTATGAAAAAACAACACAATGATTTGTAAGTAGTAAGATTTGTTTTAGTTTCTGTTCTAAGGAAGGCATACACATTATTAGGAAAATATATAGAAGTGTACATTTTAGTGGAATGAATAGGAAGCTTACAAAAGAACCCCAGAGCACATGCCACTGATGCATGTGTTATCACGGATGATATTGGCCAGACAGCCAAATTTAAAGAAAACATAACTGCACATATCCCAAAAATGCAAAGCATCAAGGGAAACATATGCAAATCCCCAAGATGGTACAGAAGGTAGCACTACATGAAAAAGTGATGGCTGGCATATGTTCAGCCTTGGGATTATTTACACATTTTTTATTTATTTATTGTTTCAAAAGAAACAGGGATTTTGTCCATGAGGTGATCTAAGTTATATCTAAACAATGTGTTGATGTCAGAAAGTCAGGTGTAATGATGATGGCTGTTAGAGAAAATGTGATATTGACTTTCAGAGGGGATTGCTTTTGATAAGGGTAAGGTAGTTATGCTTGTGATAATTGGAATATTAGGAAAGTATGAGGTCTACGCAGAAGTACAGTGCAAATATGCAGGGTTTCATAAGTATGTGCTCAGAATGCAGGCAAATGTGATATGCAGGTTTGTTTTAGAAATAGGTGAAAATAGCAATACATGCAATTAATAGAAAGATAGCTAATTACATAGACATATACATAGAGAGAGAGAGAGAGAGAGAGAGAGACAGACAGACAGACAGGCAGAATAGGAATGGAAGTGAAGTATTGAAGTAACACCAACTCCACCCCCACCCTGCAGACATGGACAGGCATTGGGGTGTGCCTTTGGGTCATTGCCCATAATGTTCATGCCATTTCATCTGACCCTACCCTGCAGACACAGACAAGAGTTGAGGTGTGTCTTGGGGTTTTCAAACTTTACACAAGAGAATGGAGTGAACTTTGGGGCTAAAGAGTCAAAGGCACACCTTGATACCTGTCACTGGCTGCAGAGCTGGGATGGGGGTGGAATGGCATGAGCATTACTGTTGACAATCCCAAGTCACACCCCTGATACCTGTCAGTCCCTACAGTGCAGGGTGTTATGGCCAGAAACCCTAATACCCTGAGAATTTCTTGGTATTTTCACTCCACGTTTTCAGCATGTGCTTTTTGTGAACCCACTGCATGAACAGTGACACTATCAGTTCACTAGCTGAAAGGAAATTTTGCACAGCGACTGTGTCACTTGACACCACAGGTGGAAACACACATTTTGAACAGAATGTAAAACATGACAGCTATACATTTCTTGCATCAGTAACACAAACACACACACACACACACAAACATGCCAGAACACAGCAACAAAATGATCAGATTTGTTTACAAGCTCTATTTTCTATGCAAGTTGGAGTATGGGGGTGGTGAAGGCTGGAGATCAGTTATGGTCTATGACATAACCACATGGTCAGAATATTAAATATTTTAAAATAAACACAAATGCAAAAGTAAACATTTCAAGAAGAAAATGCAAACTGTGACACTTAACAGTTATAGGGTAAGTTAGCACATCTGGACTTATTTGCTTGCATATGCATCTCAATTGTTAAGGGGTACTGACCATGTTCACCCTTCTTCAAGCCAAGCTAGCTACAGTATGTCTAACAATAACATGGATGGAAAAAGTATGCCATATTTTCAATAAGAAGTTAGTATTTTAAAAAGACAGTGCTGTAGACTGAGAAGCAGCTTGTGTAGGTGCATTCATCATGCTAGCCAAGATATGTTCTGGTTGCATTCCATAAGGCTAACCAGTGGGAGAAGTAGGGGAAAGGAACAGTAATCTAAAATAGAACCATTTAACCCATTTGTGATTTACAGTTGCATGACAGAAATGTGGCTTCCAGAACTTGACACCGTATTCCAAATGAGGCCTCACCAGTGAGCTACACAGTGACATCACCACCTCCTTCCTTCTGCTGGTAATACCTCTCCCTATGCACCACAGCATTCCACTGGTTCTCCTCACAGCTTTGCTACATTGTTTAGCCACCTTTAGGTCATCCAATATAATTACCCCAAAATCTCTTTCCATTTTGATGACCATCAGCCCCCCCCAATCATTTCTTGGGTTCCACAACCCTTCCTTATTCAGCAGGCAGTTAGCACATCTGGACTTATTTGCTGCATATGCATCTTAACTGCTAAGGGGTCCTAACCATGTTGACCCTTCCTCAAGCCAAGCTAGCTGCAGTATGTCTAGCAATAACATGAATGGAAAGATTATGCATAACCAGTGGAAGAAGTAGGGGGAAAGGGATAGAAATCTAAAATAGAACCATCAAACCCAGTTGTGATTTAAAGTTGCATGACAGAAATGTGGCTTCCAGAACTGGACACCATATTCAAAATGAGGCCTCACCAGTGATCTACACAGTGGCATCACCACCTCCTTCCTTCTGCTGGTAATACCTCTCACTAATGCACCACAGCATTCCACTGGCTCTCCTCACAGCTTTGGTGCATTGTTTAGCCACCTTTAGGTCATCCAATATGATTACCCCAAAATCCCCTTCCATTTTGATGACCATCACCCCCCCCAATAATCATTCCCTGGGTTTCTGCAACCCTTCCTTATTCAGCAAGCAGTTAGCTCATCTGGACCTATTTGCTGCATATGCATCTCAACTACTAAGGGGGTCCTGACCATGTTCACCCTTCCTTAAGCCAAGGTATCTGCAGTATGTCTAGCAATAACATGAATGGAAAGATTATGCATATGAAAACTTATTACTTTTGCTGTACATACCCTAAGACTCAAAGTGTGTCTGCTTTGGCTGCCATGATGTCTGTGGTTAATCTGAAACAAAGACAATGTAACGAGACACTGGCCTCCACTGGAGATATTAAACAATAGAGCAAACTGCACTCTGGGAAGATTGCCTGGGACAAGATGCAATAAAAAAAACCTGAATAGCAGGTTCCAGGGAGTATAAAGCCACAAGAATGTTGGAAAAATCTACCCCTCCCTACTCATTCACAGGTGTCAATGAATGTATTTGTTTAACATGCTGGTTCATCTTCTTGCTTCTCTCATAGTAAAAATGTGAAACTACGTTTGTGTTATTTTAAATGAGTGATAAATGGCATGTCCAGGGGGAATGGCAGCTCTGATAGTTGTTCCAGTCTTACTTTTTTCCTGGCTCAGTTTACATCAGTGAAAAGAAAGTAGGAAAAAAAACAGCCTTTTGTTTCTACAAGTAGTTGTTAATTGCAGTTGGTATTTTTAACATGTGCAAGGCTACTCCACTTCTCAAACTTAAAAGAAAAAATACACTTCATCAAAGGCTGTATTTACCAAGTACTGCGCCCATGATTAAAATAATTTGAACCCCTCTCCCAAAAATGTGCCCTCACATGAGACTGCATGATTAACTATAAAGACAATTAAACAATGTATTTCTAAATCAATTACTAACACCAATGTTTTCAAAAGTTTTGAAACTACTAAAACGACAATATATATCTATATCTATATCTATATCTATATCTATATCTATATCTATATCTATATAGATATATATATATATCTATATCTATATCTATATATAGATATATATATATATATATTTATATGTATGAAATATGGTACACAAATATTGTTAAACCCAAAAGCTGAACTTTGTGTTTTCAGTATATAAATGTTTAAGAAAAACCTGTGGCTCTTTCAGCCAGAATGCTGTGTCTATTGTTTTCCTTGGGAGCTGTAGTTTCAGACTCTTCTTAATTACTCTTTCCTTTTGAGACACCAAGTGGCTCTGATAATCATTTGTTCCAAAGGTTTTTAAGTCAGTTTGAAGGCATTAAGTAACTTCTGTTCTCCTAGTCCTTAATAAAATGCAGGGACTCCACAGACTTGTTCTGTTCCTTGGTCCAGATCCCAAACTAGCGTGTCTTGTTTCAACATGATAGATCCACTTCATGCCCCTCCCACATGAATCAAAAAAAGGTGGGGGTGGATCTTTAGGAACTTCTTGGGTGGAGGTGGGGGTGGATCTTACCCCCCAAAAAAAACAATGCTGCCTCCTACTACTCAGGTTCCAATTCTTGTACTGCCTATTTAAGTAAGAAAATAGTACCCTGCAACCATTGACTAACATGAAAGCGTATTTATTTGAGGGCGGAAAACATTTCTTGGAGGAGGGTAAGGTGGAGGAGACTACACCTTCAGTCAGTTCCATGTACAGAAAACATGACATCACTCCTTCTGTACATGCAAAACATCTGCTGGCTCCGCCTACTGCAGCCAGAAAAAGGACAACGTGGGCCCTTTGTTAATTAACAATGTCAACCTAAACAATCCAAAGGAAATGACAGATGCTTTCAATAATTATTTCTGTGATGTTTATGCACCTAGAAACAGAGTTCCAGAAATGATTTGATGACACTAAGAAAATTAAAATTGAGATCTCTACTGATGAAATCCTTATGAAAATTAAGAACGTACAGTAAAAACAAATTCTTCCCTGGATTCTGACATTATCTCAGGTTACATGCTTGATATCATCTGCAAACATCAACTGCATTCCCTAAAACTGATTTTTGAGTAATCACTTAACTCAGGGATTGCTCCAAATCATTAAAGACAAGTACTACCACTGTTTAACAAACTAGCTAGAGCTGGCACAGCTGAGGTGAGCTTGGGGGCTCTGAAGAGTGAGTGCTGCCGAGTTCCATATCCAAGATGGTGGCAATGATGCAACTATGCAAGCGGGCCAATCGCATATGCGCAGTTGCAGCAAATAGCACTTTCCCATTCACAAGATGCTGGCACCAGTGGAAGTGCGCATGTGCGTGAGGCACACATGCACAGTTCTTGCACCAAAATGCAGAAGTAACTGCTGAAACAGTCCGGCTGTTACTCTGTAGTAGCCAATTGTGGCAGAGTGTTACAAGCTCTGTTGGACTTTTGGAAGGATACTTCCAAAAGCCCAATGGAAGGTGCCATGAACAGCTGTTTTCAGGCCAGAGAAATCAAAACAACTGTAGGCTCTACCCACAGCCATAAAAATGACATCAAAGAGGAATTTAACCACATAAAGTACTGGACTGCCTGATCTCAGGAGAATAGCTGTTGCTATAAGTATATGTCTACCCTTAGAGTACCACAACAAAATACCTAGATGGTATTTGTGTGCTTTGCTGTTCTTAGCACTTGGTAAAGAACAACAGTGTCACTTAAAGTATTTTAATGGAGAACTGTGTTGCGCTTTTATTTATTTATTTCATATTCAGATTAATACCTTTGAGTGAGAAGGATCATTTACAAAGGTTCCAAGTCAATGTTTACAGAAGACAAGACACATATAATGTACACAAAGTATAATAAAAAAAGAAAATACAGAGAAGTAAATGGTGACAGGCTAAGGGTCACTGGGTACAGGTGTTGCTAGTGGACTTCTAAACATATAGCATTCAGGGGGTAGTCAGTTGCTAAGTGCTGGTACGAGGTTGAAGCAACCATGACGGTATTGTCAGGAAAAAAGGGGGGAAGAAATGAAAGATGGAGAGAGGTACATAGGGAGGAGCTGAGCTTGCATGCCCTTTTTCCAAGTAGAAGCTTTTTTTCTTAAATACTGCTTTCAGTTCTGTTATTGTTCTAACCTTACTGGCCTTTTATTAAATTCAGTAATTATCTGTAATACACACACTAACTGTAAGGAATATTTCAGAAGTCTATGATGAAATTTATGTCCTTGCCAAGCTGTTGCACGGTTCTCACCAAAAAAAATATATTCTAATACAGAATTCTGTGCGTAAGAGGAACATAAACTATATCCTAGCACTGCAAAATGGTACTTTTTGTGAGTATGTAAATCAGAACTCCCCGATACAGTCATAGGTGGCAGAGCCAGGGGGTTGGAAGGTCAGAAGACCCCTCACATTTATGGCTGAAGAGTCTGACAATGAATTTTGATCACTCACATTTCAACCAGTGGAACAGAATTAAAAAAAGCATTTGCCAATGCCGAACATTTGTTGCATTGGTAGATATCCGCCCCTGCACCTTGTTTATGCCCTTGATGGACTTGAACATGTCTATCATGTTCCCTCAATCCCTCCTTTCCTCCAATGAATACATATTGAGGTCCTTTAATCTTTCCAGATGTGTTCTGTGTTGCAAGCCATGTATCATCTTGTTGCCTTTCTGTGGACCACACCCACCCTATCAATGACTTTGCTCAGTTGCGACCTCAAGAATTGCACACAGTACCGTAGGTGAGGCCTCACTAGTATATTATACAATGGCATCACCACTTCACTCCTTCTGCTAGTGATACCTCTGCCTATGCACTCCAGCATGCCACTGACCCTTCTTGCAACATCTGTGCTCTATTTTGACACCTTTATGTCATCAGAACTGATAACTCCTACATCCCTTTCTTCCTTGGTGATTGTCAGCACCTCCCCCTCATCCTGTAGCTCTCCCCAGGTTTCCTCTTCCCATTTGCATTATTTGCACTTCTTTGCATGGAACATCAGTTGCCGCTCCTCAGACCATTTTTCAAGCCTCTCCATGTCCCTGCTCATTTTCTCCACCCCTTATGAAGTATTCACTCTGTTACAGATGTTAGTGTCATCTGCAAATGGACAGACAGACCTTTCCTTTTATTCCTTCTGCAATGTCTGTAATGAAAACATTGAACAGGACTGGTCCCAAGACTGATCCCTGAGGTACCCCACTGGTCACCACCCTCTCCCTGGATTGGATCCCATTACCACCACCCTTTGCTTCCTGTGCATCAGCCAGTTTCTAATCCAGTTTATCAGCCTATGCACTGTGGCCAGACTACCCATCTTGTTAATCAGCCTTCTGCTGTATGTTGGTCGGTATCAAAGGCTTTCCTGAAATCAAGTTAGGTGATGTCCACCACCCCTCCATGGTTTACTTCCTTACTGAGGCAATAGGGTTTCCAACCTTAATGCCAACCCCCACCCCCATCCTGCAAAGACTGACAGGCATTGGGGTGTGCCTTTGGGTCATCATCCATAATGCTCATGCCATTCCACCTCACCCCACCCTGCAGACACTGACAGGTGTCGCAGTGTGCCTTGGGGCCTTTGGCCCTTATGCTCACCCTATTCCATAAAGAAATAAGCTGAGATGGACGCAGTATAGGAGAATGGGGTGAACGTTAGGGTCGAAGAACCCATGGCACACCTTGATGCCTGTCACTGACTGCAGGGTGGGGGTGGGGTGGAATGGCATGAGCATTACAGCCGAAGACCCCAAGTCACACCCTCAACACCTGTCAGTCTCTACATGGTGGTGGGAGTGGGGTCTTATGGTTGGAAACCACAACACCCCAGGCATTTGTTGGTATTTTCACTCAAAATTTTCAACATGGGCTTTTTGGGATCCCGACTCGTGAACAGTGGCACTATCATTTTTTTACTCTATCCTGAAAGGTGATTTTGTGCAGCAACTGCGCCATTCAGTGCCACAGGTACGAAAACACATTTCAGGCAGGATGTGAAACATGACAGCTATACTGTTTATGAGGTAGTGTGAAAACCTTGCAATGCTGAATATTTGGAGTGAAAATATAAACATTTGCCAAAGTTACGCACATGCATAATGAAATTTCAACCACCCCACTTAACTCTATCTGAGATGGGTGCAGTATAATAGAATGGGGTGAACATTAGGGCCAAAGACCCCAAGGCACACCTCGATGCCTATCACTGGCTGCAGGGTGGAGGTGGGGTGGAATGGCCTGAGCAGCATGGCCGATGACCCCAAGTCACACCCCCAGTGCCTATCAGTCTCTACAGGGTGGGGGTGGGGCATTATGGTTGGCAACCCTAATGCCCTGGGCATTTGTTGGTATTTTCACTCCAAATTTTCAACATGGACTTTTTGGAACCCCCCACCTCATGAACAGCAGCACTATCATTTTTTTACTCAGTCCCGAAAGTTGATTTCATTTAATTTAATTTCATTTTATTTGTTAACTGGGTCAGGGAAGCTGGGCCAAAGCCCTTTTTCAGGGCCTACCCGGACACACAACATAAATAACACATTACCAACAAAAAGAAATAGAACAGTGACTGCATCATTTGGTGCCACAGGTGTGAAAACACATTTCAGGCATGATATGAAAAATGACAGCTATACTGTTCATGAGGAGATGTGAAAAACTGGCAATGCTGAATATTTGGAGTGAAAATATAAAATTTTTCCAAGGTTACATGCATGCATAGAAAAATCTCAATGACCACATGTAACTCGGATGTTTTGGGGTATTTTTGCACCAAATTTTCAACATGGCCTTTTTGGGACCCCACCTCATGAACAGTGACACTGTGATTTCATTACTCCATCCTGAAAGTTGATTTTGCACAGTGACTGTGCCATTCTGTGACACAGGTGTAAAAACATGTTTCCAGCCAGATGTGAAAAACGACAGCTATACTGTTCATAAGGAGGAGTGAATAATGGCAATGTTAAAAATCTGGAGTGAAAATATAAAAAATTGGTGAAGTTACGAGCGTGAGTAGAAACTGCGCTATGCGCACTTGTAGCACAGTCATTTTTTGGAATTTATTCATCAGATTTGTAACGTGGCCTTTTTGGGATCCCACCTCATGAACAGTGGAACTGTCATTTCATTACTCGGTCCCAAGTCGTGATTAAGCACAGTGACTGTGAAATCACCTTTCCAGACTGATTAATGAAATGACAGTGACAGTGTTCATGAGATGGGGTCCCAAGAACCTGATGTTGAAAAGTTGGGGCTAAAATTCCTAAAAATGGTTGGAATATCAACATAAGTTGAAACCCCCAATTGACTGCCAATATACGGCACTTGCCTTTGATTCTTCAGTTTGCCAGTCGGCTTTGAACAGTACAGACGTGTCCCAGTCAAAAGAAGATGACAGTGCTGACCTCCAGAGGTAAGTATGGGGTAAGGGGGTAAGGGGGGTGGGTGCTCAGTGGGAGGGTGGGTATGGGGGAGGAGAACTTGGGAGATGATGAGGGACCATTTTTGTGCAGGTAAAAAAACATGTTGGGGGACGGTTTTCTTTATTTACAGGTAAAAAGGAAAATATTTTTGGGCACACTGGGATGGGGTCCCAGTGTGCCACATAAGTTGGGAGGAGGCAATACATGCTGTCAATGAAGGAATTGGGCACCCCTGTCAGCAGAGAAAGTGGGCTTGGGGGTTGGGGGGCATCTGACACCAGGAGTGGTCATTCCGGTGTTGGAAAGATAAATAAATATGAAAAAATAATTATCTGGGCACACTGGGGTGGATTTCAAGTGTGCACAATGTGGGGGTGGATACATGCCGACTTGAAGATTGAGCACCCCGATTTTGGCAAAAAGACTTAGAGTGAGCAAACCAGTTTGATGCAGGATCCTGCATCGACAATTTCAGTGCAGGATTCTGCATCAAAGAAAAGACATCCAATGACAGTTTTCTTTTTTCACAATTTTTTTTTTAATAGCACATTTCGGCACACTGGGGTTGGCTCCCAGTGTGCCACATTAATGGGGGGGGATACATGCTGACATGGGTATTGGGCACCCCAATGTCAGCTTTAACAGAAAGCAACACAAAGTCTAATGTTGAGGTGGGGGGCATACATGTGGCTAACATTTAAGCTTTAGGGGTGGGGGTCAGAGGCAGCAAAGACAGACCATAACTGCAGCCATACACATTAGTGTAAACTCTAATGTACATGGCCAAAGTTCACGAGGCGCACATGCACAGTCTTGAAATGTGGAAGTAACAGCTGAAATAGTGTGGCTGTTACCAAGTAGTGGCCGATCGTGGTGGAGTGTTACAAGCTATGTTGGACATTCAGAAGGATACTTCCAAAAGTCCAATGGAATGTGCCACGATCAGCCGTTTTCAGGCCAGAGGAAACAAAATGACTGCAGGCTTTGCCCACACCCGTAAAAAGGGCAAAAAACATAACCCTGCAAACTACAAACTTATTAGCCTGAACTCCATTGTTTGTAAAGTTATGGGAAGCATCATAAAGGACAGAATAGTTCCTACCATCAGAGATTTAGACCCAGAACAACACAGATTCACCACGGGAAGATCATACACCACAAACTTCCTGAACTTTACGAAAAAGTTAGTAAACACCATGATATAAATGATCTTTGTGATGTGATTTTCATAGACTTAAGCCAGGTGTTTGATATGGACCCACAATGGGCAATCATTATGAAATTAACACACAGTCAAATCAACATAAAATACATTAACTGAATATTTAGCTTGGCTGGAGAACAGAACACACAAAGTAATGATTAATGATCACCACTCTGATAGCAGCTATGTCTCCAGTGGTGTCCCACAGGGTTCAGTTCTGGGCCCAGTGATATTTTAAATTTTTACTTCTGATTTAACAAAACAACTAGGATGTTGTTCTGCTAAATACACTGATAGTTCCATAACAGGGAGCCCATGCAGCACCACATAGTCAATGTAAAGCTTGCAAGATCACCTGAACCATATATCGAAATGGGCAGAGATTTGAGAGATATGTTTTAACCAAGGGAAATGCAAAGTAATGCACCTGACAAAATTAATAAACTACACCCTTATTTTCTTACTGGTAAAAGGTTATCAGATACTGCCACTGAGAGGGATCTGTGCATAACAATAGCAACAGATGTAGGCTGCAGCAGACAAACTAATGAAGCCGTTGATAAGCCAAACATAATGATGTGGTCTATCTGTAGAAATATTAGATCCAGGGAAAGCATTGTGATTGCACCTCTATAAAGAGTCTACATATGTCTTCATTTGGATTACACCTCACAGTTATGGCGTCCATACAAAAAGAGTGATATCCAACTGGAAAGAATACAAAGGAAAATAATTAAGCAGATTTTAGACCTTAAAGAGCTAGTGGATCGAAAACAGGCAGACAGGAAAATAATACAAATTTTAAGGAGTAGTCAGTTGTAACTTTTTTTATTTTCTGATGTATTTTTCTTTTCCCTTTTGCTCATCAGAAGGTTTTCTATGTGATAATATTGTGCTGAATGTGAGGAACAGCTCTTAGCCTGGCAGCTGACATATGTAACTCTACTGTCCCACACTACATCATTAGCCTTATGATCTCACTGGCTGTGACATCACAGGTGACTGACCTAGCAGTCACTCACTTGCTGTTCCTAAGTAGCAGTGATGTCACAGTCAGTCAGATCACAATGCTGATGATGTAGTGTGTGGCAGTACAGAAAGATATGTCAGCTGCCAGGCTAAGAGCTATTCCATGCATAACACCTACTAACATCAGGTAAACAATCTTCCAATTAAACAAAAGGAATAGAAAAAGTACCGCAGATATGAAAGGCAATGGTTTGCTGCTTTTAAAATCTAATATTAGTTTTAGGCAGTACACTAGCTCTTTAAAGACATGGCTTATCTGGAAAGACTTGAATGCTTAAACCTTATGCCACTGGAGACAGGTGAGCTCACAGGGGACTTACTTTTAATGCACAATTATTATAAAAAATCTATATTGATGTGCAAGTTAGGATTAGAATTTAAACAAATGGACAAAAACACTAGAGAACATCCCCTGCAACTTTTAGGCCAGAGGTTTTGGACTGTTAAGAGATAATACTTCTTTACATAGCAGGTTGCAAACTTTTGGAATTCTCTTCCACTTGACATCACCATCAGGAAGCCTAAGCTGAATTAAAAAAGAAAATAACAAATACTTTTTATCTGGAAAGGTAGTGCGTTATTATGGGTGACTATAGGGAGCAGTAATGGGCTACTACATTTTGCTAAGTATGAACCTTAGTATGAATCTAGGCTTTGTACTCACTGGAACAGCGAAGGAAGGGGGGTAGGCTATTATTACTGTTTAATATATATAATGACAAGGAACTGATGGATGCTCTAAATCTGAGGACAGGACAGGACACCTGTGCACTAAGATGGCACAACAATTAAAAACATCCCTATTTAAGACAAATACTTGCAAACCTTTCTACACAAAGACGGTAGTGAATATGTAGAACAACTTAAAGCAAGAATAAATTGACAGTACTAATTTAAGTAATTCAAAAAAGGCTGTCGACACCTCGCTACAGGGGGATAAACACAGGGCATTCTTAATATGAATTAAATTATGGATGTGTATGGACAAATTGTCTAATTCTATCTCTGAAAACACAATATCAAATGTAGTATTAAAGATGGAACAGAAATATTCATTCAGTATGTTCACTTTACCCTCATCACTGACCTGCCTCCCCTCTCCCTTTTTAAATCGAAAATCCTGTCCTAATTCTTCCATTTCTTCCTTCTGTAGCAGTAGAAAGCATTGCCCCCTTTTTAACTCCTACTGCAATTTTATGTTTGCCCTCTTCTTTTGCTAATCTCACCATTGTGTTGGCTTCCTTTAGTTTAAGTAGACCTCCCTGTACTCATCAATTGGCTGGCATTATAGCATTTGATGGTCCTCCCTATTCTCCCACATTTCCTTCCCCACATTTCTTGTATACCAGATAGGCTTTCTTCTATTTCTGTTCTTCCTCACTTTCCTTATGCAGAAGTTAGTGGGTGTACCATCACCGCAGTGACTCCCTGATGTCGAAGACCACTACAGTGACAGGAATCGGGCAGAATGTACCCATCGCTGTGGTGGTCTGTGTGCGATCGGGACTGCCTCGTTGGGTGATTGCCCCCCCCCCCGGTCCAACTCCGACTCGGAATTAGAATCCTAGAGACTTAGGGGTGTGGGGGCAGAGTCCCCCACAAGGGGGGAGTTCAGGGGTGCAGCCCCCATATTGTGTGAGCCGACATCCCCGTGGTGTCAATGCCAACAGTTGGCATTGTAGCTGTCTCTGTAGGGAATGTCAGCGCTAGTGCTGTGAAGTGCTATAGGTAAACCAAGTTAGTGACATCTACTAACCCTTCCCATATGATACCAAACTTCCTGTCTATCCCATCATCTAGTTTAAAGACATGGGGCCTGATTCTAGAAGACATAGTTGCGACATGCGTAACATACGCAAATACGCAACATACGCCACCACAGGTATGACAAAGCAGATACGCCGTATTCTATAAAACACAGCAGTTGCGACATGGCTCAGAATGCAAAGTTGCACCTATGACATGCGTCATAAAAAGATATGCAAGCAGCAGGAACAGCGGTCGGAGTAGAGCGACTGCCATGGCAGAACAAGCAGTGCATAGAGGGGGTCAGGAAATGGTGCAAACAGCCGCAAGAGCACAGAAGAGAAAAAATAACTTCTCCCATGAGGAAACCAACATCCTCATTGAAGAGATGTATGCCAAGGCATCCCTACTGCTCAGCAGGGGTGGAGAAAAGACAACAAGGGACAAAAGAAAGCATGCCTGGGAGAAGCTGACCAGAAAGGTAAATGCTGTGGCCACACAGAGGCGCACAGTCTGCAGCCTCCAGAAGAAGTATAGCGACATGAAGAGAGTGGTAAAGCAGAAGCTCACACACAATACAGTCACTGACAGCCACGGAGCAGCTGGTGGCCACACTCCTGAATGATCACTGCATCAGCAGAGACACAAACCTGGACACCTACAGGATGCAGCATGCCAGAGCTAAGCAGAGGGGGAGCACCAACACATGCCTGTGGGCATGAACATGCATGCGTGTATGTGTGGGACCAACACAGGACCACCCACAACACAGCTAATTATCATCCTGCAATCTCCTCACATGTACCACAGGCCAGGCAGCTACCAGCTCACAACAGGGACTGCAGGAGGAGGACACAGACCTGGAGGACAGAGGCAGTGACACCAGCAGCGCCTCATCACCAGCCACCCAGGAGGACCCCAGTGCCACTGAGGAGGAAGTGGCATCAGCCATGGGTGCTGGTGTGGGTGGTGTGGAGGAACAGGACAGCAACATGCCAAGTGAACAGGGGGAGTCTGTGGAGGAACATGAGAACACACAGGTGCCCACAAAAGGGAGCACAGGGGACAGCAGCACACCAGACACCATGGTGGCCAGGGAATGAGTGCGGCATGGCGCCAGGGACACAGTGCACACACCAAGCCTCCATGAGTACAGCACCGACCAGGTTAGCCCCCCACCACTGGATGACCTAGAGGACCAACCCGATGAGGGCAGAAGGACAGAATCGTGGGACAGCAGTACACCACAATATGTCAGAGAATACTGCGAGACAGTTGTAGTGAAGCAGGCTGAGCTGACAGGAGAACTGGGAAACCTGAAGAACAGCATGGAGGATCATCGCAACCAGCTAGAGGGGCAGTTGTCTGAGATCTGCAGTGTCATACAGGCAGGGACACATGACAGCACCACAGGCCTGGCAGACATTGCATTGGCCCTGCATGGCCTAGTGCATCAGGCACAGCTGCAGATGGAGGCACACATGCTGTGCACCGCTGCTGTAGAGCGATACATAGTGCAGCAACAACAGCACACGGAGGCCATGCCAAGAGCCCTGCATGCCATGACAACTGCTCTGCTGGCCAGACAGCAAGAGGCTGCAACTCAACCACCACACATGGCATCCACACAGCACACAACAAAGCCATGGGACGGACCCTCCTGTAGCACCATGGCAGTAGCAACACAGACATCACCTGTGGACCTACAGCCATGCAGCAGCTAGCAAGAGCACCACGTGTAACTGGAAGACACAGTCAACCAAGGGAGCCACAGTGTAGGTCCACAGCAACACACTGTGGAACAGCTTCAGAACACTGGTGTGCCCACCACAGCCAGTGCAGCAGCAACCACCACACAGCCAGGCACAACCGACCAGTATGCGGATCCCCAAGAGCCAGACCAGCAACAGCCAGGGACTGGAGACCAACCCAAGAAGCATGGCAGGAGGCCAAGGGGCACAACAGGCAGTGCCCTCAGTGCAGGGACATGACACAGCATGCCACAGGAGGCAACAGATGTGGGACCCAGGTGAAGCACAAGGGTACAACAGGCACAACCATCATCTGCAACACCCGACAGTGGTGGCAACAAATGAAGCATGACATCTGGCACAGAGGATGGCATTGGCACATGAGTGATGTGGCACCAATGCATGCCAGTGTGTCCCACCGATGCTCCCTGAGATGGTGGACAGACTGCAGGGGGTGCACAACATTTTACCTGAATGCCACACAGTGGCCACACACATGAGACTACACACAGGGATGCTGACACAGTACTATATGGGGGTGTGGGCACAATGGAATGTAGGCTGGCATACGCAGAAGCACAGAATGCACCTGACACTGGTGGGGGGGGGGTAGATGTATGTAGGGTGACCTGCACAGTGCACAAGTAAAGCATGAATACAAACTACACCAATGTCTGTCTCAGTGTGTGCTATGAATGATGTGTGCCTATGCATGCGATCCGCTGGTGCATGGTAGACAGCACCTACAATGGTGGGGGACATGGCTGGTGTGTGTGCAGAGCTGACACACCACAATGCATGGCCATGGGCAGTGTGCCAATGGGGGGAGGGGGGCCAATGCAGGGACATGTCATACATGTGGCTGTGTAGTGCATGTCATACGGGCATGGGGACACAACATGACCACTGCTGTGGGTGGCACCATGTGCACCCATGTGACTGAAGCCACACATGACAGTGTACCACATGCCCCTCCAATATGCAGTGCAATGTGGATCCACAGCGGTAGCAGTGCCATGGTTGTATGGGCAGCTGATTGTGTGCTGCATGGCACATCACCATGGCCAGGCCAAACAATGTGGTCATTGGGTGGGCATACCACGGCACTGGCCTGCCGTGGTACTCTACAGACACATGGAATGTCCATCCAGGGTGGGAGTGGTGGTGTGGCACATCCGTATCACACGTCCTTGGTACATGTGTGGGTGTGCTGCAGCAGGAACACATGGTGATGTGTGCCGCACACGGATGCTGCTGTGTGCTGGTGGCGCAGCTGCAGTGGATGCCATGTACTGCAGTGATGTTGGGCCATTGTGTGTTTCTGGCAATGGTGAACAGGTGCCCTCAGCAGTGTGGGCTGTCATGCACACTTTTAACATGCAGGGGATACATGAGTGCACTTATTGTAGGTTGCATGGCTGCACACACCATGCCCTACACCACACACCAGCACCAGAGCTGAGCCATTACCTGTTGTGCAACACACACATACACACACACAACATAATGTACCAGAAGGTGCACAACAGCCATTGTCAACACCAATACCTACCTCAGAGGTGGTGTCTGTGCCATCCATGCTGGTGCCCATATGGCCGGCCATGGTCTGGCTGTCCTCCTGCTGGCCCACGTCTGTTACTGCTCCATCCTGTAGCATGAAGAGTGACACAGTTAAGTGTAACTGGCACATGCATGTGGATGTGGATATGCAACATTGCTGGGTGACATTATATGGACAGGGACCACTACTCACCTTCTTTGGGTGTACCTCCACCTCCCATTTCTGCATCACGTCTGGCCACCATCTCCATCAGGCACGGCAGTATTGTCCTGTTCCTCCTGTAGAGGTCCTGCCATCTGTACTTTATTTGCCTGATAGATCTCCTCATACCTGAGACCTCCTGCAGGTGTGCGCTGATGGCCCTCCACACCCTGTCCCTCTCCCTAGGTGAGTGGCCCCTGCACCCTGGTAGTAGGAGTGTGGTGTGCCACTGTTGCACAAGGTTCACTAGTTGTGCAGTGTCATCTACACTGTAGTTGGGTACCCTGCCACTCAATGTGGACATTGTGCAGTCCCTGTCACACCTGTGCTCAATAATGAGCCAGTTGTGCCCATTGTCTACTGTGTGCAGGCTCTCCTGTTCCTCTGCAGGCCTGTGGCATCGGTACTATTCTACTGCACATGGCTGGTACATGTGCTGCATGCACTACACGTGTAGGCGGTAGATGTGTATACACCATATGCATACTGCATTTGTGTAGTGCTTTTCCACCTGCATTTACATTATGACGCAAATGCATGTACATTGCAGAGGTCACAGCATGTACATTTTTGATGCACTTGCACAGTGCTATACCAGGTCTGTCTGTGGGTTCCAAGCACCTGCATCATTTGCCACCTGCAGCAGCACTGCAGACTGTGTGTGCCTACAGCAGGCCTCTATTGGTGTGTGCATGTCATGTATACAGTGGTGGCAGGGTATGTGATGTTGGTGGCTGTGTCACATGTGTGCACTACTCTGCTGTGTTGGGGCCTACACACTTCACAGGGTGGTCAGCCGGTTGGCTGTGGATGGGCCATGCGTCATTGCCCACAGGTCCTGGTTGGGTGGTCTGTCCACCTGCCACTGGTCACAGGGTTGGGGCACTGGCAGGTGAGTACAGTGTCGACCTCACATGTTCCCAGCACTGGGAAGCATCTCCATCTGTAGTTCTTCCCTCACTGTTCTGCCTCCCTATTGCTGCTGGTGCACTTTGTCTGGTGTTACTGGCCTATGCAAAGTGATGGTCAATCAGGTCCCATCTTGCACGTTGTCCCGCATGGCACAGTGTGGCTTGTGCCTGCGGCTGTCTCATGGACCTGTCTTGCTGGTGTCCATCCATGTCATGGTTCACGTCATCCATGTCTGGCAGTGGTACATTGTTCCTCAGTGCGAGGTTGTGCAGGACGCAGCACATGAGGAACACCTTTCAGACCATCTCAGGGCTGTACTGAAGGGTGCCCCTTGACCAGTCCAGGCACTTGAACTGTGCCTTCAGGATATCAATGGTGCATTCTATCATGGCCCTTGTCGCTGTATGTGCATTGTTGTATCTGTGCTCTGCGGCTGTGTACAGGTGGCGGAGGGGTGTCATGACCAATGGCAGCTGTGGATATCCACTGTCACCTGTTGGTAGTGGGGGTACATTGTCACTGTACTGCTGTGCTTTGCTACCATGCCTGTGCGGTCATGTGGCATCGTGTGCCAGTTGTACCTACCGATGAGTCAGCCTCCATTGATGTGTCCTACCTCACATGCCTCATGCTGCCCAGCATTCCATAGTATGTATGAGTCATGGCAGGAACCAGGATACTGTGCCACAACATCTAGGATCCGGCACTGGGCATCACACATGACCTGCATGTTCATTGTGTGGATCCCCTTCCTTTTCACGTAGACTTCTGTCTGCCCTGGTGGTACCCTGATGGGAAAATGTGTGCAGTCGACTGCACCTAACACATGCAGGAACTGTGCCATATCAGAGAATGCCCTGCTTGACAGCCTGCTGCTGCTGTTCATCCCATGAGAACTGGATATAGGTGTCCACTCGCTGCAGCATCACCAAGGCCCCCTGTTTTCTGCGGTTCTGTGGAACGCGGTGATTGCAGCATAAATTATGACCTGCTGCAGAATTTGTGGCTGGCTGCAGAATTTGGAGTTGACCGCAGAAATTGCACAGAAATTGTCCCAGTAAGTTAGACAGAGACTGACACCACTACTTTCAAACAATTCCTCTGCCTGCTTGTAGCTTTATAAGAACTAAAATTCACCCCTAACCATCTCAGCCCCTCAAACTGTCCCCACCCAGTGCTGAGAGCCCCCCTGTGAGTCACCCTATTTTGGTCCTAGGCTGCATGATGATCCATTGTCTTTTCCTATCACTGCTAATGGGCCAGAATGCTTTCTTCTCATCCCAGTAGAGTTTTGTAGGGCTCACACAAAGCCATACTGGGGCATGAAATCCAACATTTGGGCCCAGCGGTAATAGGAAGAAGCAGAGGATTGTCCTACACTGTTGGACCAAAAAATGGTGCCAATATAAAAAAACAGAGTGACTCAATAAGGCTCTGGGTAAATGACTTTTGGGGCTTAGATATGGAGGACTGATATTTCTTGCTTTATGAGGGGGCAGAGTAATGTCTAACAAGAGACTTTACAATGCTTTTGAGGCAGATAGAGGCAGATGATCACTGTACAGTGTTGGGCTGGATAATGACACATTTAAATCTACAACACCACTCAATGGCATTCTCAAGGTTTGTTAAGAAAGTGGTGGAGATGAGATGGGCAGTGGTGGGTTTTACCTATTCTAAAACCATGAGAGGATAAAGTGCTGTGAGGGGGAGGGGTAATTTGCTATCCTTATGGGGTTTACAGCAGAAGAGGTTGCTGTGGATTGGGTTGTGAGCTTGCCAAGGCCACAGGTTAACCAACAAGGACCTTATTAGTTGAGCATGGCCTTCCTTTCTCATATTTGGCACTAAATAGTATAAAAACAACTTTCAAAAATGTCCCCCATTGTAGTCTAGGTAGTGCGGCTCCATGCCATTCTGGTACTGACATCACAAAAAGTGCAAACATGGGGGCACATCCCCGGAGACAGAAAGCTACTGTTTTGGATACCAGCTCCATGGAGCTGTTTTACGAGTACTTTTTTGCAAAATATACCATGAAACAAATTTCACTTTTTGGATGAAACTAAACCAGAGGGTAAGTGATCTTATGTGTTGGAGGGGGGAAATTTCTAGTGGTCAAAACCTGTTCTTTAAAGCACAAATAGCTTAACCGTTCAATGCAGTAGTTGGCATTTTTTCCTATTCTTTGGTAACCAGGTAAGGTTACCAAACACTCAATCCAGTGTAGCCCACCCCCAATTTGAATGAATCAAATTGTGGCTCTTAACTGGCAGCCATATCTCTTCTACTTCCCTAGTCTGACAGCCAGCCCCCCGTGTGTTAACATTCTGTGATAAAATTGTTTGGAGAGTATTGCAAACACCATCCTTTTCCTTACTGGGTGGGTAGTGGCGCTGAGATGGGTGGAGGTGGGCTAAACTGGATTTTAAAAACTGGGATCAGGCAAGGCTTTTGGGGGGGCAGGATCATGTTAGGGAGAGGAGAAAATATCTTGTCTTGCTGCCATTAGGTCTAGGGTGGGTTAGGTTGCAGACAGCATTACTACCATTATGGGGAAAGAGAAGGAAAGAGAGCATTGTTGTGATTAGGTTTGGGGAGGAGAAGAGAAGAGAGGAGAGATTATTGCTGCCATTATGTATATTGCGGGAGGAGATAGCATTATTGCAATTAGATAGGTGGGAGGTGGAGGAAGAGAAAGCTTTTCTTTTATTTGGTTTTGGAGAGGGAAGAAGAGAGCAGAGAACATTGCAGCCTTTTGGTCCAGAGTGGAGGTGGGAGCCCTGCTGCCATTTTCCCCCTCTGGGTGAAGGGGAACTTTGCCTAACTTAGAAACATAGACAGTGAGACTACAGAGGCAGAAGAAAAAAAAGGGAAAATACAAGAAGCTAGCTGAGACACCCTACTAGGTCAGTAGTAGTGCATCTAGGTTCCATGAGAGCAACCCATGGTTCGGTGCAATCCTGAGATTACCTACTAAAGGACAGCCCAAGGTCAGAGGGCATTACAGATGCTGGGGCTTTCAGGCTAGGGGAGTGAGGTGCACATGAAAGAAAATAAGAAAATGAAGCCAATGTAAGAAACATGACAACCAAGCTAAAGATTATTAATTCAAAATGTGACAATTAAACAAGGAAAGAGTGAAACAAATAGAGAAAAACATAGGAATAATCATGCTGACAATGCTGTTTAATATTTTATATGTTTAATATGTGACAGTTTTCAGGGTGGCAGTATGGGGAATCCCTGTGCACCAATAGTCTGCCACCCCCACCTACGACTGTGTATATGACCCCTGATAGGTGTTCACAGAAGAGGGGAGTCTTTGGTGCTCCATGACTAGGCTACTTCAGCTGTCCCTTGGAGAACAACTATTCAGCTGTTTGTTTTGTTGCCAGTGCATTGAGAGGGTGCCTGCCAGTAGCCATTAATGCTACATGACATAGCACTGAACCCTAAAAAGATTTAGATAAATATGAAGAGCCTGAACAGCTTCTGAAAAGCAAAAGAATAAAACTGAAGGTTTAAGGGAAATTATGTAACTTACACTAATGTGGTGAAAGTCAGGGATCCTCCTCACAAGCCATCCTTGCTGTGGTCCCCCAAAACTGTAAAGCTGGTTCTGTATTATTTTCATATAAATGTGCTGCAGAACTTTAAACCTTGCCACAGAACTTGATATAACAGTGCCACAGAAGTTCAGAGTCCCTGCCGCAGAAGTTACATCAATTTGCCGCAGAGAACAGGGGGCCTTGAGCATCACATCCATGCACTGCTTCAGACATCATGACATGGCAAGCTGTGAGATGCCCACTGTGTCACCTGTGGGGGTCTGGAAGGTCCATGTGGCTAGGCAGCACAGTGCTGTGGTGACCTTTACCTCCACAGGGACTGGGTGCCCCCTACAGGTGGTGCTCTGGAGCTCTTCCCTGATGTCTTCACAGAGCTCAGTTATGATTGCACTTGGCAGGCGGTAGTGTGCAATACACTGCTCCTCAGTGCAGTCCAGGTATGACTTTCTGAGCCTGTATACACGTGGTGCATTGTGTCTGGTCCATCTTGGCTGCTGTTGTATCTGTCTGTTACTCTGGTTACTGCCCTCACGCATCCTACGCTGCACATGCCGCCTCTCTGCTGCCAGCAGTATGCCCAGTAAGGCTATTGGGGCTGCCATTCCTCTCTTGCTCACTCGTTTCCACTGTTTTCTCCATAGTGTGTAGCCTCTGTGTAGCTCCTTGGTTGCCTTTTATACTGTGCTGAGTTACACCTGCTCACACCTGGTGTAACTTCTGCCAATTGCTGTTGGCGTATGTTATCCATCCCTGGCTTCTAGAATACCGTTCCTGCACTATCACCTGCTTTGTTTGGTTCATCTCACACTACGCATATGTGTATCTGGGGTTTTGTTGCAACTGGAGCATAGGGTGCTTTTGGGGTATGGTGTTCCACTATGTCATACATGCATGTTGTAGAATACCGCATGTCACAAGCACTGGCATATCTTGCCTCTTGTGCCATTTGTTTTGGCACAAGTCATAGTATGCCAGGCGTACGCCTTCTAGAATCAGACCCGTGGTCATCAAGGCAGTAACCGTTGGTATGATCGGTATGCAGCATGATGTCAAACCATCCTAAAGTTACTGTTTCCAAGCAGTTCCTTTACAATAACCTTCCTGATAATCTCCCTGTTCGTAAGGACCAGCTCTAGGAGTGCCCCCTCCTTTGTCTGTTTACCAACACATTGTATCAGGAAACTATCCTGAAATGTTTCTACCAATTCCTGGCTCCTGGTGCTTGATGCTAATGGGACACTCCAGTGATTGTCTGATACATTGAAGCACCCCACCAGCCCCACCCTGCCTATGTGTGCAGCTCTCCTTATCTCTTCCAATAGCATCCTGACCTTCACCTCCTTTTGATGGCCTGTAAACCACCCCATTCTTATGATTCTGCCTTTTCTGCTTCCAACTGTGCCTGTGATGTCTCTATGGTGGTGTTCTCTTTCAGGTCATTGTCTTCAGCGGCTTTTATGCCTCCCCAGTTGCACACGGATAACCCGCCTGTCCACTTTTTGCCCTGTCCTGCCTGTGATGTAGTGTGGAATTGCTAGATCCCAACAATGGTGTTGTGTTGCCAGGTTTCAGTCATGCTTACCAGGTCCAACTAAGATTCCACCACCAACATCTGCTGGTCTCATATCTTGTACCCTAGGCTTCAGGTGTTCACACACACACACCGTGTTCCAGAGGGTCTGCTGAGTAACATCCCGGTTCTACCCATCACCTTCTGTTCTATTGGCTATCTTAAATATTACTTGCCCTTTGTTCTCCCATAAAATTACAATGCTTTGTTTTTGTGAATATGTGGTGGATGAGCTGTGGTGGTTCGTATCCCTATAGTTTAGGGTGATGCCAGATAAATCTGGAAGGAGAGGCTGGAGACATACTCTAGAGCCAAGATGCAAGGTTTATTAGCCACAGTTGGAGAGCACAGAAAAGGCTTAGCATTCACTAACACTATACACATAAGAAAGAGTGAATAAGGTTGTCAGGACCACAAACTGGCCCCACTAATGTACTACAAAAGTTCAGGTTATTCAGGTCTTAAAGGTGTAGCAATCCAATGCACCAAGCTTAGGTTTCTAGTATTCTGGCCAGCCGACTGCTGAGGGTGAACCTAAGGAAGCGCTTCCTACACAGGCCATAAAATGGGGCGTCCCCCAGTGAACCAAAAAACAGTAAAACACTGTAGGCCTCCTGGCCCTGGGAAGAAGGTGACTCCTGGCGTCACTGAGGCAATGTTGACAGGATAGTGCCTGGTCGAGGATGGGTGTTGACACCAGGCTGTAGGGGAAGGGAACCTCCTGTGGGGATGTTGGCTGTGGTGACCTCAGGCAAGTGCTCTCCAGTTGAGGAAAGGATGCTGGGTGCGATAATCCACTGGACAACCTCTGGGCAGGTCCCTGGAACTCTTACCACCTCACCCTTGCAGCTTCAGAATCCGACAATCTTCGGTGTGACCTCTTGATGCATCACTGGAACACGAGACACCTATGTGCAGTGCAATCAAGAGTGTGGTGACCCTTGGTGTGGCCTCTTGCGTGGTCCACCGGTACTTATGCCACCTCAGGGAAGGGGGCACAGAGCCTGGCAATCCTCGGCAAGGCCTTGGTATAGGCCACCGGTACTGTTGCCACGTTAGGACAATGTCTATTTGGGAGAATGGGCAACGTGACTCCGAGTTCGGCAGACGACTTAAGTCCCTTGAGCTAGAGCCGGGGTGGCCCCTAATCTGACTCACTTTGGTGGGCCCTAGTTACCAGCTGGCTACCACTTACAACCCGCAACTCGAACCTGGGGCATCATGGTGAACATTTGGAGTTGTTGGAGGTCGTTGGAAGTGGGTGCAAGTGATACTGGGCTTCCTGGGACCTTCCCTGGGTTAAAGAAGAGACACCGGAGGACTTCTGGATGAGGGTGTGAGATGGGAGGTGTGAGGTGTGTGCAGGAGCCCCTAGAGTTCAACCAAGATTTCTGTCCTCTGGGGAATGCACAACCAAGAAAGAGTGATAAGGCTTCTTCTCCAGGAGACTGCTGCATGGAAGGTTCACTGGGTCTGTTTCCCGGCCAAATGAACTGACTCAACACACTGGGGAACCTGACTAGATGGCAGACTTCTGCAAAAAAATGACAGAGGCTGCTACTGGGGATCTTCTAGAGGGAGTTACAACAAAGGGACCAAGGGGATTCACTTCAACCTCCTAACAGGGAAGCCAACATCCATTGCCTTGCTGTCCTTCACCCTCCCTGGTCAAACTCTTTCTCCCTTTCTCCAGTCTGTGAAGAGCCTCCTCTAGGCTGAGGCAGTCCTGGTTACCTGCCAGGGGATTGGCTCCTTCGTCCAGAGGTCAGCCTCCTGAAGCTGTGTCAGTGACTTAAACAAAAAAATCTCCAGATTTGAATCTACCCTAGCCACAGGGATTGACTTAGAGGGCTCAGCCTGGCTTCCTTCTCCACTGGGGACAGGAATGTTGCCCAACTGGTTTGGCTGGCTGGGTGTCGGTCTTGAGCAAGGGGAAGGGGGAGGAAAGAAAGAAAAAAATGGTTTTCCTTTTAAAACCCTGAATTTAGACTTCTAGGATTGTCTGCTGGAGTTGAGCCTGTTCTGTGTTTCAGAGGTCGAGGGTTCCCCATTAAGCTGCCAGGGTCCCCATAGCTGTCTGACCCCTTATATCTCTGAGGATCCCCTATTTTCTGTGGTGCTCCCAATTTCCCTGGGGCACTACAAATATTTTTACCCATTTTTCTCATGGTGCTTCTCCTGTGGTGCAAACATCTTCTCCAGTTATTCTGTTAACACCTTCACCTCATCATTATTTCTCTTAGTGGTGGCTATTATGCCATGCTTGTCCATCTTCATTTGACTCCTCTCCATTTTGGAAGAGGGACCGATTAGTCCCCCTTGCTTGTGTAGGTTTCCCTAGCCTCATCTGCAATGCCTCCCCCTTTAGCTTAGTTTAACTGGGACTTGATGTGGTTCTCAGTCCTGTTACCTCGCACTCTGGTGTCTTTCCATTGAGTTGTAACATAGCCCCTTATTAAAGCCTCCATCCCCTCCCTTGGCAACCCAGTCCCCAAACTAATAAAAGTCCTCCTCCCTGCACCAGTCATTGAGCCCTGCATTAAACAGAAATACTGTAAACTGCAATTTCTCTCCACTGCATGGCATTGGTAGAACATCTGACAGGGTTACTGAATTTGCTCCCTAATTCAGGGATCTACCTATAGTGTGGAAACCCATCTGAATTTTTTTTCACACTTGCCTTGGCAAAATTATTTGTGCCTATGTATGGAGGGACTGTTAGATGTTGTGCCTAGGTATGAAGGGATTGTGAGATATGTTAGTTTTTCTAAGATGGCCACCTGGCTGGGCTTGCGGTTGGCTGCTTAAGCAGTTAGTTTGTGCTTTTTTTCTTATATTTCGCTCTCCTGATCATTTTTTTTTCTGGTCATTTTACCTGCTCTGGTAAAATTTTAAACCATCGTGTTTGTGCCGGCACTGCTGAGTTAGAGTTGGTCGGTGGGACTGTATTTTGGAGAGTGAAGGTGCATTTGGAGTGATTTCGGAACAACTGGAATCAGTTTTGTGGCAAGCATTGAAGTCGTTTTACTTTTCGCTGCTACCGCTTAATATGTGCATTTAGTGTTTGGCCTTGTGTCCTGGCCTTACATGCTAACATGACTGGATTTTGCTTTGTGTTTCTGGAGGCTGCTAGTTTGTGACTGTGAAGTGGATTCAGAGAGAAAGTGTATTTCCTGGGATTCATATAATGTTATGAAGATTATTGGATTTTAAAGTGGCTGGTGGAAGACGAAGGTGGGGAAGGATTGTTGCAGTGTGGTGCAGTGAGTTCCTGGTCCTGACCCTGCTGGGTGCTTATCTGCTGGGCCATGTGGCTACACGGAGGGCTGGGCTCTGGTCTGGCCAGGTAGCCGGTGGACCGGGTCGGTTGTCCTCTAGGTTCTCCGGTGGGTATACCAGTGGGTGTGCCCTGGTGGGGACCCATAATGTGGGCCATGGGCGTCAGTGGTTTCGGTCCGTGTGTGGGATTTGTGGGATCCTGCTCTGCATGACTAAGATTACTATGAAGAGGATCTTCAACTTCAACTTTTCTGCTGACGATTTTTGTGGTCAGATCATTTCATTTTACTTTTTCTGTGTTGTGAGAAGGCACTGAGAGTGCCCTGTTATTTGTTCAGCTTCCCTGGCAGTGAGAGTGTTTGGAGCTGAAGAAAATCATTTATCTGTCATCATCATAACTTGGAAAGGCAGTGAGAGTTCCTGTTATTTATCTGGCCTTCCTGGCAGTGAGAGTGTACAGTGGCTGAAAAATAAACATTTGGGACACATTCTGTCAGTGGGAGTGACAGTCCCTTACTTTATTAGGCCCCTCGGGCTGTGAGAAGGCCTTCAGGGGCTGAAGACTGAAGATTGTTTACCGTTGCACACTGTTAGCTGACTTATTCTTCGGACATTAACAACTGTTTCAATTATTATGAATATATTATGCACTTTCTAGCTGGCTCTTGTGTGTTTTCTTTGGACTTCTAGACATCCCTAGATAGTTTTATTTTGTGTTGTATTGTGTATTTTAATGAAATTATTTTATTTTTAGTATGTGGGGTGTTTTGTGAAAGTATTATAAGAGCATACAGTCGTAGTCCTTATCCTTGTTAATTTATTAGCTTCATGATCAGCTTCTTTTGGAATGTTGAGACTTTGAAATCCTGTTGTTAGTCTCCTTCTGTAGTGAGAAAGTTAGTAGGGATTGAGAGGTTTGTCTTTGAATCAGGACTTAGACTGAATCTGAGATTTTATGTTTTAATTCTTGTAGTTATCATAATTCTGTTTATGTAGTATTTTTTATTGTGTTAGGGTGGTTATTTGGGTATTTTGGGATTTGTTTTTAGTTTCTTTTTTGTTATTGTGATGTATAGTTTAAGTTTTGGGATAATTGTTTTTATTGTGGTTGCATTAGAGGGGAAGTTATTTATTTTTAATTAGTTTTGTTTGTTTATTAGTGGTGTAGAATGTGTTGGATGCCTGCCCCAACAGTTGTGCACTATTCATCCTCTGCTCTTCATGCCCTCTGCCCTTTCTTCCACTCCCCCTCTCCAGTTTGTTACCTACCAGTACTGTAGAGTGCTGGGTATTATCCGTAGGAGAAGGAGTGGGGCGGGGGGTTACGAACAGTGGAGGATGAACGGGGTGGGGCACCATATTGGGGTGGAAGGATCCAGAAGATGCCCTGGGGTGAAATGGAATCCAGATTGTGGTTCGCCATGTCTGGTGCCCATACCCAAGGGCACTACTGATTGTGGTAGGCAGATGGCTCAGGCGGTCTGGGAGGTTCTCCAACTCGGGTGGTGTTGTGCAATGCCAGGTCCATTAAGAACAAGGCTGCAATTATTGCAGACCTTGTTGAAACAGTGGACCTGGCATGCATTATGAAGACCTGGTTGGATGAAAATTCTGGCCCCATTTTGGAGGCTGTGACTCCAGCCGGGTACTCGGTGATACACCGCCTGAGAGTGGATCACGGGGGGGGGGGGATGCGGTCTTTTTTAAGACTGAACTTAACCTCATGAGAGTATTAATTGAGGAGGTTGAGTCATTTGAGTGTGCCATTGTAGCAGGTGTAGGCTATCGAATCGCCCTCATCTACCATCCACCCAGTGATGAGAAACGATTCCTTCATGAAGTGGCGGACTTTGTCATCGACATGGTGTTTGAGTTGCCCAGACTGATGGTTCTGGGTGACTTCAATGCCTGGGTCAATGACGAACTCTCGCAATTTGGTCAACACTTCCTCCAGTTAATGACATCTCTGGGCCTTACACAGGTGGTTTCCACTGCTACTCATAAACACGGACACTCTCTTGACTTAATCTTTCTCCTAGGGATCGAAACATCTAACTTGGGGATGGAACCAGTTGGGTGGTCTGATCACTACACCATGGGGTTTAGTTTTAGCACCCCCCTGGTAGGCCTACCCATGTGGAGATGGTTAGGTACCGCCCTTTATGGGATATAAGTTCTCATGGCCTAGTGGCGGCACTTGATCTCTCATCCCTCTCATTGGCAAGCAATGACCCAGAGACACTCGTGATGGCTTATAAGTTAGCCGTCTCAGTGGCTCTGGATTCCATTGCTGTAGTCCGTGTTTGTCCTCTCTCCTTTTGCCCCAGATCCCCTTGGTTTGATGGGACTTTGAGGGAGATGCGGAGACTCGGAATTAGGTTAGAGCGTTGCTGGCTCAAGTCCGCCCTCGATGTCGACCACCTTAGATTGATGGATCATTATCAAGTCTATCAATCTGCAATCACCCATAAGAAGGCAGAATTCCTGTCTGGGGAGATTGCGGTTGCTCAGAAATTGACCAGCTCAGCTTTTTAGAACTGTGGACAGACTGTGTAACCCAGCCTGTCTACATGTTTGGAAAGTCTTTTCACAATTAGAGTGCGATGAGCCTGTTCGATTCTTTGCAAATAAGGTGACCAACATCAGGGTGGTACTTCAACCAGCACACTCTATTGGTGTTGCTTTTGATCAGCATGGGGTCACTGAACCTCGGCTTTCCTGGAGTAACTTCAGCCTACTGGAGTTCATGGATGTCATACGGCTTATCCAGAGTGTGCACCCTACATGCTGTAGTCTGAAACCTGGACCAACTTCCCTCATTTTGAGTTATATTGATGTCATCGGTCTGGTCCTTGTGCAGATAGTCTGGTGCTCCCTGGAATTGGGAGAGTTTCCTAGCTCCCTGAAAGAGGTGGTGGTGACGCAACTCTTGAAGAAAGCTACCTTGGACCCCGACTGTCACGCAAACTATAGACCTATCTCTAACCTTCCCTTTATAGGGAAGGTGATAGGGAAAGTAGTGGCAGCTCAACTGGAGAACCACTTGACCATTCATGACATCTATGAACCGCTCCAGTCCGGTTTTCGTAAGAGACATAGTACCGAGACAGCACTGGTTAGGGTGCTCAATGATCTCCTGATGGCGAGAGATCGAAAGAACTGTACCATCTTGGTCCTTCTAGATCTCTGTTCAGCTTTTGACACCATGGACCATGTGGTGTTGATAGGGTGCCTGAGGCATATCTGTGGACTGTCGGGAACAGTCCTCAGATGATTTACATCTTTCCTCATGGGTAGAACACAGAGAGTTGTGTCTAGGGTTCATTCTTCAGGCCCAATTTCTCTGTCATGTGGGCTGCCTCAGGGTTCAGTGCTGTCACCCATGTTGTTCGCGGTGTATATGCTATCCCTCGGAGTCATTGTAAGAAGGTATGGGCTGAGGTTTCTCTGCTATGCAGATGCTACCCAGCTCTACCTTTCTTTTGCACCTGACCAGGATGGAGATCTCTCGGTCTTTAATATTTGTCTCAAAGAAATTCAGGAGTGGGTGGATTCCAGCTGGCTGAAGTTGAACTAGGAAAAAAATGAGGTACTGGTTGTGGACCCAGGTCATCTGATAGGGGGGTCAGATGTTGGTGCACCATCTGGAATTTTTCTTGGTGGCGTCTTACTCCTGACCTCTGAATGAGTGCATAACTTGGGGGTAGTTTTTGATGATGGACTGACACTGCACTCTCAGGTGTCGGCTGTCGTCAGAACATCCTTTTATCATTTTAGGAATATCGCCAGGATTAGGCATCTGGTTCCGTCTGATGACCTTCCTACTCTAGTCCATGCCTTTGTGTCCTCACACTTGGATTATTGCAACTCCCTCTACCTAGGGCTTTCTGGGGTAGAAATCTGTCACTTGCAGCTGGTGTAGAACACGGCAGCCCAGCTTTTGACTGGATCTGTTTGATTCTGTCATATTACTCTGGTGCTACGTGAACTGCACTGGCTGCCAGCACAGTGGCAGATCACCTTTAAAGTCAGTTTACTGACTTTTAAATCACTACATGGACAGGGACCAGACTATCTGAAAGAGCTTCTGGTTCCTTACTGCCCTGGTCGATCACTCCGCTCAGCCGACAAGGGGTTGTTAGAGATTCCAAGGGTGAATTTGAAATCATCAGGTGCAAGAGCCTTTGCGTACACAGCCCCCACCCTTTGGAATTCTTTACCCCATCAGTTACAGGAGTGCGCAACTGTGGAAGGATTTAAGCAAGGCTTAAAAACCTTTCTGTGGCACCAAGTCTTTCCAGCCAATTGCATATTTTGTTTTTGTTATTCTGTTTTTTATGATTTATTATTAATGTGTTTTTAACTGAGATGATGTCCTGATGTTTGTATGTTTTGATCTGTTTTTATACTGTCAGGCACCTTGGCAATTGATAAGGCGCCTTAAAAATAAATTTATTATTATTATTATTATGTGCAACAACACGTCTGCCCTCTCTCCCACCTTTCTTCCCAGTGTGTTCCACCACCTCCAGTCTGAGTCTGGCTGCCATTGTCCCAGAGCTACAGTACACCATCCTCATTTGAGAGCCAGTGGAACACACCATATCCTCCATACTCCTCACTATGGAGTTTCCCACTACTATCACTTATCGTCTTCTGCTGCCCCTAATGGCTCCCCCTCAGACCTGACTCACCTACCGTGTCAATGCCCCCCTCAGATTCATCACGCATGACCGGGTTAGTGAAGGGTTCAGGTTGAACCTGCACTTTCAGTGTTAGAAACTGGTTCATGACTGATACCCGTGGCAGTACTCTTGGCTGTCCTCACCCCCAGTTTCCTCCTCACTATAGCTCAACCTCATCTGTTGGGCTGAAGTGTCCTCTGGGGGAGTGGCTCATGTAGTGATCCTATTGCCACTTCAGCACTTATTTTGAAGATGCTTGTTTCAGCTCTTGCAGCCTGTACCTCAACAATAAGGGTGTGGAGCTTCTTCAGTAATTCCCATTCCCACCTCTCTTGGAAGACGTGACGTGACGTGAATATGGTGGCTGAGCTGAGCCAGCCTGAGTACTAGCTCCGTTTCCATCGTTTATTTTTCATTTATCTTGTTTATCTGCTTATTTGTTTTTACAGTGTTTACTTTATGTTTATCTTATTTTAAATGTTGAAAGACTAGATTAGGGTTGAAGAAGTGAGCTAGGCTAGGGTTCCGTATATTGAGTTTCGGTTTGCCGAACATGCCGTATTCCGGGTATTAAGTTCTGGTTTTTAAGTTACGGTGCGGTCTTCTCTCGACTTTTGTGTACCCTATGCTCTTACTTGCGATGTGCTAGCTTGTGCTAGCCTGTGGAGTCCGGGGGTTGCGGAGAGGATTTTTGTTCTCTTGAACTGTGGGGAGTCTACTTTGTTGATGTTGCCCCCCCCAGCGAGTTTTGGCGTTTGTGTGACCGCTTACCCAACCGCAGTGTGGCAGACTGAGGAATCGGAGAGCAGTGGAGAGGATTCTGTGCCATTCTTTCTGGACTGGTGGTGTTGTTTCTGTTTTTGCTGAGGAAACTTGATTTGGGAGTGTCTAATTGTGCTCAGGTTCTCAGACATTCTTGAGGTTTAAGCTTCAGTTGTGGGATAAGGGTTCCCTTAAATTGTGTTGTGGTTGCCTATTATCCATGAAACTGCTACAATAGGCGATTATTTTAATTTGTGGGGAGTGTTGTCCACTCATTGATCTTCAGCCGGGCAGGAGTCGCCCTGGGTGCTTCCCCAGGGAGCTGGGGGGACTAGGGCTTCTCCTAGGCTGCCTCGGGGCCAGCGGTTTGGGCTGACTTACGGGACAGCTTTAGCAGTTGGCTGTTGATTGAGTGAGGGTAATACTCCCTGCAGAAACATATTTTGCCTTCTGAAACTCTTGCTGTCTTGGATAATTAACTGCTGGAACTGTTGACGTCTGAAGAGCAGCTGTTGGAAGACCTATTGGACATTTTCTGGGTTCCCATGTTTGCACATTTGAACAATTTGATTTCTCTCCTGAGAACTCTCTGACTTTGCCTGTATTTTATGGTTGGATTATCTGAGAATTGTTTTTCTCTGATTTTTAGTGATGTATTTTTATTTATTTTAATTTTATTATAAATTCGATTTATTTATATAACTCCCTGCCATGTGAGAGGGGGTATTGGGAGATTATTACATAACATTTTAGCAGTGCTGCATGTGAGAGGTGCTACACTGTTTAAAACACAAGTTGTTTAATAATTGATTAGTTATTTTATTGTGTTTTAAATTATTGTATTTTATTCTATTTTTGCCTTTGTATTTGAGCTGGGGTTTATTTTGGTTTATGTTAGTTTATTTGTTTACCTGTCCTCCTCAGTGAGAGAGAGGGAGGAGAGTGTGTTATTGAGTGTGTTATTTATAGGTTTGATATTCTTAGGTTTTTATTTTATTTAAGTAATAACGGTTGGGCATTATTCCCCACTAGGCTTAGGGAATCGTCCATTCGAAAGTGCCCACTATTGTCATCCGACACCTATTTTAGGTGTCGAGCATTGGGCATTTTGAAGAGGCGAGGACGAAGGTGGAAAGCTGGGCCTTGTAGGGGACAGGAGAGGGGAGGACGGATTGGGGTTCTAGGGTCCAGAAGACATCCTGGGGTGAAATGGGGTCAGGAAAGAGGTTGCTCTTATCTTGTCCACATACCCAAGAGTCCCGAAGATTTTGGACAGGTACCGAGGTCTTCCCCGACATCTCATCCTGCCTTGGCGGTGTTGTACAATGCCAGATCTATAAAAAACAAGACAGCTATTATAGCTGATCTTGTTGGGTCATCTGATCTGACTTGCATCACCGAGACCTGGCTGGATGAAAAACCTGGCCCTATATTGGCCTTGGCAACTCCAGCCTGGTTCTCGGTGATACACCGTCCAAGGCTGGATCGTAGGGTCGGAGGTGTGGCCATTATGTTTAAATCTGAACTGGGCCTTGTGGATGTGCCATTGGGGAACACCAGATCTTTTGAATATATCCTGGGTGAGGGTGCAGGTTGTGGGATTCTCCTCGTCTACCGTCCACCAGGTGACGGAGGCGAATTCCTACAGGAGATTGCAGACTTCATTGTCGACCTGGTGTTGAGGTTTCCAAGATTAATACTTCTGGGTGACTTCAACGCCTGGGTCGACAATGAACTCTCTCATTTTGGTCAAAATCTCCTCCAGTTGATGAATACACAGGGCCTGACACAGGTGGTTACCACCTCTACCCATATAGGGGGGCATTCATTGGATCTGGTTTTTCTCTTGGGTATGGAGATCACTGATTTGGGGTGGAACCAATCAGTTGGTCGGATCATTACACCATAAGGTTCAGTTTCAGGGCCCCCTCTAATAGGTCTGCCCCTACGGAGATGGTCCAATACCGCCCTTTAAGGGGTATCAGCCCCGATGACCTAATGGCGGTGCTGGATCTATCGAGTTTGTCGGGTGAATGCATGAGTCCAGATGATCTTGTCTCTGCCTATAATGAGGCTGTGAGAGATGCTCTGGACAAATTGTTCTTAGCCTGTGTTCGCCTCACCATCTCGCTCAAGGAGCCCATGGTTTGATGGCTCCTTGAAGGAATTAAGGCGAGTAGGCCGAAGGCTGAAGAGAGCCTGGCGGAAATCGGGCCTTGATGCTGACATGCTTAGATTGCTAGCCCATTATGAAGGCTACCAATCAGAAATCACTCGTAAGAAGGCATAATTTCTGTCTAGAGAGATTTCTGCTGCAAGGAATCGACCGGCTCAGCTTTTCCAGACTGTGGACAGACTGTGCAATCCAGTCTGTCTTCAGCCTAGAGAAGCTTTTTCTCAGCTTAGATGCGAGGAGTTCACTCGCTTTCTTGCAGATAAGGTTGCCAGCATCAGGTCCGGTATTGGTACAGCCTCTCCTTGAGAGGATTGTATTAGGTGACTGGTGGTATCTAATCCTCGGCCTGTTTGGTTGGATTTTCACTTGCGAATTCATGGACATTGTGAAGATCATCCAAACAATGCGACCAATTAGTTGTAGTTTGGATCCGGGTCCTACACGCTGTTACTAGGTTGTGTGAAGTTATCGACCCTATCCTTGCTGACATTGTCTGGAAATCCTTGGAGATGGGGGTTTTCCTGATCCCCTTAAGGAGTGATGTATTGGACCACTCCTTAAAAATCCTCCTTGGACCCAGACTGTCTAGCTAACTACCGGCCTATCTAACCTGCCATTTGTTGGTAAGGTTATTGAAAAGCAGTTGCATTGCAATTGGATGATCATCTCACCTCTCATAATGTCTGTGATACTCTCCAGTCTGGCTTCAGAAAAAGGCACAGTACTGAGACTGCCCTTGTTCGGGTATTGGGCGACCTCCTAATGGTTAGAGATCGAAAGGCTTGTACCATCTTGGTCCTTCTTGATCTTTCTGCGGCATTTGACACTGTAGACCATGGGGTGCTATTGGAGCGACTGCGGGTCTTTTACGGGCTGTCTGGTACAGTCCACAAGTGGTTTCGTTCTTACCTCACTGGTAGGTCTCAGAGAGTTGTCACTGGAATTTATTCCTCTGGCGCTTTCTCCCTACCATGTGGGTACCACAGGCTCCATTTTAGGCTCCCATGTTGTTTGCAGTGTATATGCTGCCATTGGGAGAAATCATCAGGAGATACAGTTTGAGTTTTCACTGCTATGCAGATGATACTCAGCTGTATATGTCCTTTCTCCCCGATCAGAGTGATGCACTCTCTGTACTTAATAACTGCCTGGATGAGATCAGAACTTGGATGAGTTTGAGCTGGTTGAAACTTAACCCGGATAAGACCGAGGTATTGGTTGTGGATTCAGGTTGTCCTGGGGGGGACTAGGTGTTGGAAAGCCATCGAGCTTATTACTTGGTGGTGTACCGCTCTCTAGTTCTTCACAGGTTCGAAATCTGGGCGTTATTTTTGATGACGGTCTGACCTTAAAATCACAAGTGTCAGCTGTTGTCAAATCCTCTTTTTACCATCTGAGGAATATCGCCTGGGTGAAACATCTGATTCCCTGGGAGGACCTTCCAACTTTAGTCCACGCCTTTGTTACCACCCGTCTGGACTACTGCAATTCCCTCTACCTAGGGCTATGAGGGGTTGATATCCGCCGCCTTCAGCTGCTGCAGAACGCTGCAGCCAGGCTTTTGACTGGGACTTTAAGAACCAGTCACATTACGCCTGTGCTTCGTGAACTGCACTGGCTGCCTGTTCGGTGGCGGATTATCTTTAAGGTTGGTCTACTAACCTTTAAAGTCCTACATGATCAGGGACCCGGTTACCTGAAAGATCTTCTGGTTCCCTATTGCCCCCTCTCCGTCCTCTCCGCTCCGCCAGTGAGGGATTGTTAGAGATTCCCAGGGTTCGTTTGAAGTTATCGGGATCTTGTGCTTTTGCCTTTTCTGGCTCCAACCCTGTGGAATTCTCTACCTCGCTGGTTAAGAAAATGCCTGACCGTTGACAGTTTTAAAATTGCTTTAAAAACACATCTTTTTACTTTGGCTTATTCTTTATAGTTATGGTTGTCAATGTTTGGATTTTTTGTCTTTGTTTTATTTATTGTTGTACAGCGCCTTGAATTTGAAAGGCGCTTTATAAATAAATTTGACTTGACTTGCAGTTAAGGCAGTAACCATGGTTTCAAAGTACCTCCTTGCAGTTAAGGCAGTAACCGTGGTTTTAAAGTACCCTCCTAAGCACTATTTCCCCGCACACCACACATAGTTCCTGATCCCCCCTGCATCCTCCCTGGTGCTGTACCCTACCTACCTACAGAGTTGACTCTATTTCCATGTGGCTTTTTTAGTACAGGGATTAGACCCTAAACTGTATGAGGCTGTACCTCAAATAGAAAGTTGGCTTTACTTTCCAATAGCTTTACCTTAGACAGTGATTAGTCCCTTAACTGTGCTAGATGACTAATAGCTATGTCCTAGAGATGGGCTGAGCCTCTCCTGATAACCATGGCTACTTTTGGTTGTACAGACTCCAGTTACAGGCTTAATCGTTATAGGACCTAACCTTAGTTAGTACTTAAATCACACTACCTCCCCCCACTAATCCCTACTAGCAGACCTAGAATATCAGCAGTACAGCATTTATATAGCTCTGACACAGACATCTAGGCAACTTAAACAGTATACTCTTAGTGAGTGATCAGTTATGAACTGTTTCAATTCAGTATCACAGATTTTAGGACCCAGAATGTTCCCAATAGATGATAATATTTTTTCATAGTATTTAAACATTCCATCTTATCCAGGGGAATGAGCAGGAGGACAATATATTTCAATAATGATTTCTAATGTCCTGCATACTGGAGAGTGACTGTTGTTATCTGTAAGTGTATTAGGGGTTGTCAGATGCTTGGGAAGAGGTTCAGTCTGTTCCTGCAGTCCCAAGGTACATGGTTGTATTGGGGCTGGCACAGTCTATGACTTTTCAGTAAGTTTCAGCATAGTCACACCTTGGATAGAAGTAGAAACTGGCATCCTCAGGTAACCACACCCTAAGCCTTGCAGGGCATAGTGTCTGAAATCTCATGTGCTTCTCCTTAGGAACCTTCAAAAAGAAAGCATATACCCTATGACTGTTCAACCTTAGGAAGATAATCCTTATCAAAACTGGAAAAAAATTATGATTCTCCAAGATGGAATGCCTTCAGTTTTTTTCTTGCTACTTAATCCCAACTACGTAGGTAATTGTCACTTCTTCCATTTTTGGCAAAGGATCACAAAAAAGTTTAGTTGCTGAGCTGCAGGATCAATAGCAAAAGGATAATTCCTATCAATACAGTTTAGAAACATAAAAACATAGACTTTCTCGGCAGAAAATAACTGCTTGGTTCACCCAGTCTGCCCAGATGGGTTCTGCCTAGTCTGTCTCTGCAGACTCTAACTAGTCTACAACAATTAAAGATGAAGTGAAGTGTTACTTCACTGAAACATAGAAACATAGAAACATAGACTTTGACGGCAGATAAGGACCACTTGGCCCACCCAGTCTGCCCATTTCCTTACCTACTGGATAAGCTGCAGATTCTACTTAACCAACAGCCTACTTCCTGCCACCCCCCACCTGCCTTATGTCTGTCTCATGCATGTTTGAATTCCCCCACTGTTTTAGACCCAACAACCTCTAAGGAAGGTGGTTCCATGCATCCACCACTCTCTCCGTGAAAAAAAAATTCCTCACATTACCCCTGAGACGTCCCCCCTCTATCTTTAAATTGTGCCCCCTTGTTCTTACATATCTCTTTTTCTGAAAGATGCTACCCTCCTGGACTTTGTTGATTCCCTTGAGGTACTTGAACATTTCTATCATGTCCCCCATCCCTCCTTTCATCAAGAGTATACATATTAAATTCTCTCAGTCTCTCTTCATATGGCTTCTGATGCAGACCCTGCACCATTTTAGTTGCCCTCTTCTGGACGGCTTCCATCCTGTCTATGTCCTTGCATAGATGAGGTCTCCAAAACTGCACACAGTACTCCAGATGGGGTCTCACCAACTGTCTGTACAGAAGGATAACCACTTCCCTTTTTCTACTTGTGATGCCCCTTCCTATGCATCCCAGTATTCCCCTGGCTCTCCTTCCTGATTTCTCACATTGCTTACCAACCTTTAGATCATCTGATATGACTACCCCAGGCCCCTTTCCATTTTTGTTGTTGTTAGTACCTCCCCTGCTATTGTGTACTCTTCTCCTGGGTTTTTGTTTCCCAGGTGCATTACTTTGCACTTCTTTGCATTGAATATAAGTTGCCATATGTCTGACCATTCCTCCAATCTTGCCAAGTCCCTTCTCATCCTTTCTACCCCCCCTTGTGTATCAACTCTGTTACAGATCTTTGTGTCATCTGCAAAGAGGCATACCTTTCCTCCAGACCCTCTGCAATGTCACCTATAAAGATGTTAAAGAGGACTGGACCCAGTACTGAGCCCTGAGGTACTCCACTAGTGACCCCCCTTTCTTCGGAATGTGTTCCATTCACTATTACTTTCTGTGTCCTGTTGTGCAGCCAGTTTGCTACCCAGGCTACCACCCTGGGACCCACTCCCAGGCTGGCTAACTTGATTATTAATCTTTTGTGCGGGACTGTGTGAAATGCCTTGCTAAAGTCTAGGTAGGCCATATCCACAGCCCCTCCCTGGTCTATTAATTTGGTCACCCAGTCAAAGAAATCTATTAGATTAGTCTGACATGACCTTCCTGCTGTAAATCCATGCTGCTTTGGGTCCTGTGCCCCTCTGGCCTCTAGGTACTCAACAGTTCTTTCTTTCAGAAGTGATTCCATCATTTTCCCTACCACTGAGGTCAAACTTACAGGTCTGTAGTTTCCTGCTTCTGCCTTGCTCCCACTTTTGTGAAGGGGAATCACATATGCCCTCCTCCAGTCCTCAGGTACCACCCCATCCTCCCATGATTTGTTAAAAAGTGTAGTCAGTGGTGTCACTAGGTCCTCCCTTAGTTCTTTTAGGATTCTGGGTGAATCCCATCAGGCCCCATTGCTTTGTCCACCTTGAGTTTTAGGAGTTCTTTCTGGACTCTTTCTTCTGTAAATGGACTGGTGTCAACCCCCCTACCCAGAGTGCTTCTATTGTCTGGTTTAGGTAACTCCTCCTCATCTTCTTTTGTGAATAATGAGCAAAAGTATTCATTCAGTATCTCTGCCTTTTCACTGTCTCCCTCTGCCCACCTCCCCTCTCACTTATTAATCTTCACTATTCCTCCCTTAACCTTTCTATACTCCCTAATGTACCTATAAAAGGTTTTATCCCTCTTCTTAACTGAATTGGCTATTTTTTCCTCGGTTTGGGCTTTTGCTATTCTGACTGCCTTCCCCACTTCTTTCTGCTTTAATTGATACAGTTCCCTGTCGTGCTCCTTCTGTGACTCCTTATACTTTTTGAATGGAGCCTTTTTCTTTTTAACCTTCCCTGCCACCTCTATTGAGAACCATAGTGTTTTTTTACTTCACTTTGTTTTCTTTATCTGTTTCACACAAAGGCTTGTTGCCTGTATGATGGCAGTTTTGATTTTTCTCCATTGTTCTTCCACCCCTCCTTTTTGGCCATTTGCTAGTGTATTCCTCAGGTATTCACCAATTTTGCCAAAGTCAGCCCTTCTAAAGTCCAGTATGCTTGTTTTTTTATGGCTCGTCTCCATGGTTGTGCTTACAGTGAAGCATACTGTGCAGTGGTTGCTTGTTCCCAGATGTCTACTGACTTCTAAATTTGTGTTCCTCTCTCCATTTGAGAGTACCAGGTCTAGTACTGCTCCCTCCCAAGTGGGTTCCAACACTAGCTGTCTAAGGCCTGCCCCCTGCAGGGCATTGAGAATGACCCTGCTCTTGGGTGTGGCTGCAGTACATGTCATCCAGTTAACATCTGGCATATTCAGGTCCCCCATCAACAGTATCTCCCCTTTTTCAGCCATTTTGAGAATGTCCTCTATCATTTTCTTGTCCATTTCCTCCCCTTGAGAAGGGGGTCTGTATACAACCCCTGTGCGGATTGTGATGCCATTCCCTGTCTCCAAGGTGAACCAGAGTGCCTCTTGTCCTCCCCCTTCACTTTTTAGTTCTGTAACTTTGATCCCTTTCCTTATGTATAGACCTACTCCACCTCCTCTTTTCCCCCTCCCTGTCCCTTCTGTAGACTGTGTACTCCGGTATGTTGACATCCCAGTCAAGGTTCTCCGTGTACCATGTTTCCGTGACTGCCACAATATCCAATTGTTCATCTTCCATCAAGGCTACTAGCTCAGGAAGCTTGTTTCCCAGACTACGGGCATTAGTACTCATTGCCCTCCATTTAATGTTGGTTTTATCCTTTTCTCCCCCATGCCTGCTCTTTTTGCCCTTGTTTATTTTTCCATTTACTCCTGTCCTGCCCTGTGTTGAGCACTGTATCTCAGTGTTTACCTTACTGCCTGGCATGTTTTGTGGGAGGAGGCTTGAAATTTTCTGCCTCATTTTAGTACCTCCCCCCATGGCTAGTTTAAAAGCTTGCCAAGGAAGCATTTAAACCTGTCACTTAGGATCTTGGTTCCATTCATGGACAGATGCAGACCATCATGCCATTATAGACCTTCATCTCCTCAGGTATACCCCCAGTCCCCAATGAAGCCAAAGCCCTGTGCTCTGCACCAGTTTTGCAACCACTTATTAAACTGCATGATGTGTAGTCTAGCCTCACCCCTGCCATGGACTGGCAGCACCTCTGAGAAGGTAACCGTGCTTGCTACCTGTCTGAGGCCCCTCCCCAATTCCACAATGTCATCCTGCACTGCACTGATCCCATGCCTAGCTAGGTCATTTGTCCCAAGGTGGACAATGATATCTAGTTCCCTCTCCTGTGATGCTGCTTCTGCAATCCTGAGGATTTGCTTCTTGTTCCTCTAAGCCATGGCACCAGGCAGGCACCTTACTTCTCTCTCCACTCCCTTCCCCAGGTCTACCCCTCTAACAATTGAGTCCCCTATCAGAAGCTGCTTCCTTTCCCTGTGGTGTCCCTTGCCACCCTTCTGTGGGTCTCCCTTGTGGATGTCCTCAGCATTCATCTTGGTCTCCACTAAGGGTGCCATCAAAGAGGAACCTTGCTCTGCCAGACTGGCATATGGTTCGTGTAGAGGTACAACTAGGGGGCTTCGCCTCTGTTCCACCCTCCCAGAACCCACTGTGGTCCAACTGCTCTTCATACTTGGCAGCCTCTGAGGCAGTGGTTGTGGCAGTGGTGCTCTTTGGGTGGGGGAGGCCTCCTTAGTCCTTGCCAGTTCAGCCTGGAGGTGGGCAACCTCCTCCCTCAGAGCTGACAGTTGACTGCAAATAGGACAGCAACGCTGAAGAAGAAGCCAAAAAAATGGCTTTGCAAAGCTTTATGAAGCTTCTATTGCCCTCAGCAACTTTGACTTCTCTGTAAATCATGAACTTTTTGCTGTGAAGTGGGAAATTTGCCTGAGAACTGCAGAATTCATTGATGAGTTCTGCAGTTTGTGGGTGAATTCCAGGGTTTGTATGCAAATTCTGCAGCTTGTGAGTGAATTCCCAGTTCACAAAGTATTTCATGTCATAACGACAACTGGGAAAAGGCAACACATGAAGAGGGCTCAAATCCCCCAGCTTGAAGTCTCTGAACAATGACTTTTTTTCCCTTTTGTGGAGGGTTTTGTTCCACACCTCCTTTCTTTATTATTCTAACTCTGGTGGGGGCATACCATTGGGATATGGGGAACCTGTGGTTCTGTTGCCTTCTTCATGGGTCACCATTCCTGAGTTGCTGTATTAACATGTTACCTTCACAAAGTCTAAATTTCATGAATTAGCAACTTGCAAAGTGCACAAATTTTGTGAATTTTGGCAACTTCACACACCTTTGCTGGTGACCCACCTGACTCCTTGCCAATTTCTTATTATACAATGGCAAGAAAAAATGCTGGGCTCTGATTGGTCTGTGCCCACCTTCTCCAGTGAGCTTATTTCAGCATAACCTCACTGTATGAAGGACCAGCAGCAAGATGACTACAGCAAAACAAAAAAAATCACTGCATCCATCATCTGGAAACTGTCCTTGGCTTCATAAATTCCACCCCCCTCACCCGTGTGCTCACTGCTCAGCCTTACTCGGTTCTCACTACCAGCCACAACCACATAAACCTCACTCCCCTAGCATTTCTCCCCAAAACAACAAAATATCTAAAAAAGAAAAGAACATCATCTGAAATGGCATTTACAATCTCCCTCTACTGTAGTGTGAGCATGATCAAACACCCACGAGGCTGTGGCTTCTAACTGAAACTGCTGACATGGGCAGATACAACTGCATTTCCACCAGTTTTTTTTTTTTATCCTATATCATCTCATTTTGTTCTGAGGGCACATAAAAAAGCATTTCTCTGCCAAAACCTACTGACCACTTACCCAATCCATTTGGCAAACTGTAAGTGTCATGTCTCTCCTCAGCTGCTCCTGAGTTGTGGGTTGACAGGTTCCTCTCATAGCTGGTCCCAGGGCAAACAGCGGAATGGCTCAATTAAACTCTGTAAACATGATGGAGTGTACTGTACCATAAACAGAAGGATGTGTAACACAAACAGAGAACTTTGTGTGGGGGCAGCCAGGTAAACATGCTGAGCCACATATTCACAAGCAGCATTACCTACTGGCAAAAACTGAACTATTTTTTTTCTCTGTGCATCCCCACATAGAAACACTAGGTCCAAACCAGATGAAAAATGCTTTTTACAATTGTTTTTCTCATTATTGTAAATGAGTCATTATATAATAGCAATAATGCAATCCAGGGTGTGGGTTGTGTTGGATAACCTCACTTCTCAGGTGTTGGACGTACTCGGCCTATTGCCTCATGCCCAACCAACTGAGGCGTGAGGTTTTTCTATCACAACCTGCACCCTGTTGTGCATTATTGCTGAAATAGTCCTCTATGTCTGTCACATGCATGCTTAAAGCCCCGTCCTGTTTTTGCCCCAACCACTTCTGCTGGCAGTCTATTTCAGGCATCCTACACTGTTTCATTGAAACAGTACTTCCTCATATCCCTTATCAGCTCCCCCTACCCACAGCTTCACTGCATACCCACTGGTTCTGGTGCTTTTCTTCATTTAAAAGAGACTTCCCTCATGCACCTTGTTCATCCCTGTGAGGTACTTGTAGGTCTCCATCATGCCCACTCTCCCTCTCCTCTCTTCCAGGGTGTGCATCATGAGATATCTCAATCTCTCCTTATAGGGCTTTTGGTGCACCTGCCCTCCTGTGCAGTGCCTCTACCCTGTATATGTCCTGTCTAAGGTGCAATCTCCAGAATTGTACACAATAATCCAGGTGTGGTCTCACCAGCAAGTGATACAGTGGTAACACCACCTCCCTCTTCCTACTGGAAATACCTCTCTCTATGTATCCCAGCATCCCACTTGCCCTACCCACTGCTTTGTCACACTGCCCTTCCACATTGAGATCATCGGATATGATAACCCCAAAGTCCCTTTCCAGCTTAGTGACTGGCAGTACCTCCTCCCCATCCTATACTCAGTTTTGGGGTTTTTATGCCCTAGGTGCATGAGTTTTCATTTTTGGCACTGAACCCCTACAGCCATGCTCTTGACCACTCCTTGAGTTTCCCAAGATACCTACACATTCTTTCCACCCCTTCCTTAATTTCTACCTGTTGAAGATGTGGGTATCATATACCAAAAGGCATATCTTCCCTTCCAGTTCATCTGCAATGTCACTTATGAAGACATTGAAGAGAAGTAGTCTGAGTACTAAGCTCTGCAGCACCCCACTGGTCACTCTGCCATCATTAGAAACAGTGCCATTAACCTCCCCCCCACCTTCCATCCATTAACCAATTTCTAACCTAAATCACCACTTTGGATCCCACCCCTAGATGTTTTAATATCTTTAATCAACCCTATTCTGTGCGGTGTCAAAGTCTGTGTTAAAGTGCAGACAGGCCACATCCACTTCCTTCCCCTGTTCTCTTTCGATGTCACCCGGACAAAGAACTCAGTCACATTCATTTGGTATGACCCCCCATGAATCCATGCTGACTTTGATCTTGCATCCCATTGGATTCAAGATGCCCTACCAGCCTTTCCTTTAACAATGTTTACATTAATTTCCCTACCACTGAAGTGAGTCTCAACAGCATCAGCCTATATTTACTAGCCTCTTCCTTGCTGCTGCCTTTATGTAGAGGGACCACTTCTGCTCTCCTCTACTCCTCTGGAACTATGACTGTTTCCAGTCAGTTATTGAATAATGCCATCAGAGGAGCAGCCTGCACCTTCCTAGGTTCTTTCAATACCCTTGGGTATATCCCAACCAGTCCCATAGTCTTGTCCACTTTTAGAGAATTGCAAGTCCCTTCAGGACTCTTTCCTTTGAAAATGGACATGAGTTCTCTTCCCATCCCTCTTTATTCCTGCTGATCACTGGAAGTCTGTCCTTCCCTTCCCTCAACCGTGAAGTCTAAGCAGAAGTACCTGTTTACAATGTCTGCTTTTTCTTGGTGCTGTTCTGCACAGTATGCCTCTGCCACCCTCCTTATCCTCACTATCCCACATCTTGCTTTTCTCTTCTTTGTTTTTGTACCTGAAAAAGAGTCCTACCCCATGTGCTATACCTTTGGCTTTTCTTTTGTATGTATGAGCCTTTGCTCCCCCCACTGCCTTACCTGCTTTCCTCTCTTTTACCTGGTACACATCCCCGTGTTCCTCCCTCTGCATTTACTTACACCACTGGAATGCCACCCTTTTTCCCTTCAACATCATGGCCACTTCCTTAGAGTAACATAATAATATATTTTTTCCTTTTGTTTTTACTCACTTCCTTCATGCAGAGGCTGGTTGCTTTAATTATACCCTCCCTTATTTTTTCCCCACTGTTCCTCTACCCATTCCTGACATTTCCCCTGCTAGGCAGTTTCTGAGGCAATCTCGCATTTCCTTAAGATCTGCCCTCCTTAAGTCCAGGACCCTCGTACTTGTGCGGGTTGCCTCATCTCTCATCTTAATGTCAAACCACACTCTAATGTGAGCACTGATACCTAGAGGACTGCCCACTCTAATATCTGCAATGCTGTTCCTGTATGTAAGCACCAGGTCTAGCACTACCCCAATCCCTAGTGGGTTCATTGACTAGCTGCCTGAAAAGGCCCCTTGTAGGGAGTTAAGGATGGCCCTACACCTTGTCAAAGCTGCAGAAGGAAGACTCCAATCCACATATGGCACATTGAAGTCACCAACTAGCAGCATCTCTCCCTTATTTACCATCCTGAAATGTCGTCCACAAGCATCTTCCCCAGCTCCTTTCTCTGTAGTGGAAGTCAGTAAACCACCCCATATGGACTGCAGCCCCAGCATCTGTCTCCAGGATGACCCACAGCACCTCCAGTGTTGTCTTTCCCTCCAGGTGCCCCTGCACTTTCAAAGCCTTGATTTCCTCCCTCTCATATAGTACAATCCCTCCTTCTTTCCCCATCTCTCCTGAATAGAGAGAGTAGCCTGGTATGGCCACATCCCAGTCATGGCTGTCAGTCCACTATGATCAATTATGGCCACCAAATCCAGGCTAGCCTCCACCATGATGGCCTCCAGGTCTGGAATTGTATTTCCCAGACACACTGCATTGTCACAATTGGCTCTCCCTGTGTTACCCCCCCCCCGGCCAGGCTCCCTGCTTTCTCCCCCCACCTGTGTTGTTTCCTGAAGCATCACTACATGTGGATGATCAGAAGCATCACTATATGTAGAAACAGCAATAGCATGTAACCATAACATTATAGTTTAAAGTACATTAATGTCATAGGCATGTGCAGGGGGGTCAAAACTGGTCATGCCCCCCACCATGTTCAGCACCTGATGCCCAGTGTTCCCTATTCACCATGGGGCAGCAGGATGCTGCATCCTCTACAGTGTTAGTGACTGCAACAGAAGTTGACAGAGCAGTTCACTTCTGGTTTGTGGATAGGAGTGATGTTGGCACCATGACTGCAATGTGTTTTGAGACTCTCTATAATCTTAGTTAGTGTAGGCACTGGTGGCATGGCTGAAAATTAGGCTTTGTGGATCATTCCACCTTTCCTGGTCAAACAAATAAAAATAAAATAAAGTAGCAGGCCAGAATCCCTACATCCTGAATTCCATCTTAAAAAGGTGAAGCGGAAGGATGTACTCTCTCTACTAAGGAAAATAAAGACCAGGGGAATGGCAGGGCCAGATGGCCTGGTCCCCAGGTTACTGAAAGAGGCTGCACCCACTATTGCCTTTCTTGTTACCTGGCTAATAAACAGGCCCCTATTAGAAGGAGTTGTCCCAGCCAGACGGAAAATGGTCCATGTTGTCCCTGTACATGAGGGTGGTCAGAAGGAACCAACTGGCAATTATAGGCCTATCTTGCTCCTCTGTATCTTGGCCAAGATACAGGAATGACTTGTCTATAACCAGCTACAGGACTATTTGGATACACACCAGCTACTAGAACCAAACCAGCACAGTTTCAGACCAAATCATGGTACTGACACTGCACTTATTCAATTTACACCCTCAGGGTCCTTGACAATGGCTACACCTCTGGAGCCATTTTCATTGACCTCACAAAGACCTTTGACTTGGTCGACCACAGCCTGCTGCCAGACAAGTTAAAGAATATAGGTCTAGACCACCACTACCTGGCATGGTTTGAGAGTTACCTATCCCATCGAACCCAGCAGCTTAAGTGGAATGGATCATTATCAAGTAGTCTACCTATCAAGGAGGGGGAACCTCAAGGCTCTATCCTGGGGTCCCTCCTGTTTTCACTGTTTGTCAACGATCTCATCAACAATGGTGGTGGTAGCTCTGTAATACAGTATGCAGATGACACTGTACTGTATAGAACCAGATGCCAGCATATCGGAATTGGAGCCTCTGCTACAGGAGGACTTCATTATGTTGGAAAAGTGGCTGCTGAAGAACTGGCTGCTGCTGAATGACAAAGAAACAAAAGTCATGGTCTATGGACCTAGGACACTAGGCTCAGATTGATCCCTTCTACTCCCCCTTGTCTCATCCTCAGGGACTCCCTTGGAAGTGGTGAGCTCTTTTAGGTACCTGGGCCTTGTCCTCAACCAAGGCCTCAGATTTACATACCAGTGAACCAGGTTGCCAGAACTATACATCAGAAACTTGGGCTGCTATACAGACTGAATTCACAACTTATTCCTGAGACTAGGGTTGCAATCACAAACAGTATCCTCCTGCCCAATCTAACTTATGCAGCTCCCATTGTGCAGGCCCTATCCAGTAAGGAGCTGGGCAGGATGCAAGTTCTTTATAACAAAATTGTGAGATTTGTTACCAAATCACCCCTGAGGTGACACCACCATGAGGTGATTGACTCCTTAAACTGGCCATCCCTTACCAAAAGGCTCCAATTCCCTCTGTTGTGCACCACCTACAAAATAATAAACAGCCCATGCCCAGTTGGCCTAAATGGGATACTGGTCTCTAAATGCCCAGGCAGGCTGCTCTGCATCTCATCTTGGAAGCTACTGGAGGTCCCTAGGATATGAATGGCAGCAGGGAATAAGTTCTTCACCCACGCTGCTTCTACCCACTGAAACAATCTCCCAGACCAGAAGCATAATGCAGGCTCACTAACCTCATTTAAAAAAGGACTCCTAGAGCTGCATAGGGAACACAGACAATGAAGATGTGAAGGACAATCTGTGACTCCCTGACCCTGGTAGACTATCCTAATCTGCGTAAGTTGGCCCCTATGTCCTATATCCTTGACTACAAGTTCATACACTCTACATGGGAAGATGACCACTTATAGACTATACTAATGTGCTACAATAAAATATCTTTTTGTCCCACAAAAAGTCTAGATCTGCCCCCGATATAAGTCTGCTCATTGTGTTGCTGCATTTTGTCTGCAGCGTACTGTGGTTGTTCCTCAAAGCTGTCAAAAATCTGCATTGTATTGCTGTATTTTCATCTGCTATGTACTGTGATTGTAGCTAAAACTGTCATGTATTTGAAATGTCCTGTACCCAAATATTTCTCCGTAACTAATTCAGGGTCATTCCTGAAAAAGGGACCTCTATGGTGCCTGTGGGCCTACCCGGTGAACAAAATTAAATAAATAATTAAAATATGATTTTGCATAGGATCATATTCATGTTATCAAATGAGGGAGACTTGGCTGGCATCCAGACAGCAGTGGCACTAGTATGAAATTGATCCTGGATCACAGGGCAGTATCCCTACCCAGTTAGCACCTCATCTATCAGCACTTAGCAATCTGCAGAGGTTAGTTTTTTGGCAGTATGAAAGTAAAGCTGGGCATGCAAACTGATGTTGTCAATCTATGTGACAATTGATTTGGTGTGAGCATTTAAAAATAATGTTAACCCTCAAAAGAGGTTTAAAGTGGAGAAGCATTACTGAAAGTTGAAAAGTGAAAAATAAGCCTTTTTGAAAGGACAGTCTGGCAACACGTACTTCTGCTTGATCTTTATGATTGATGGGCAGGAATCCTCTCCACAGAGGCAGGCGGAATGCAGCAGGGGGCAGGGGAAGCACTCACAGATGGGGAGATATCATTGGAGAAGGTGAAAGAGGCTCTAAAGTCCCTAAGTTGTGATAAGGCTCTGGGTCCAGATGGCATTCACCCAAGGGTATTAAGGGAACTGTTGGACATCCTGGCTGAACCACTGATGGACTTATTCAACTCCTCCCTTCAAACTGGAAAGGTCCCCCATGACTGGATGGAGGCACATGCTGTGCTACTCCATAAGGGTGGTCCATGGAAGGAGCTGGGAAACTACAGACCAGTTAGCCTAACGTACATGATGGGAAAGCTGCTGGAAACCATCTTAAAGTAATGGTTGGTGGAGTTTCTAGAGGCCCACAGTCTCTAGGATGTTCAACAGCATGGGTTCATCCGGGGCAGATCATGTCTGATGAACCTAGTTGAATTCTATGACTGAGTATCTCAAGGTATCTTGACCAGGGGAGGCCAGTGGACATCCTGTGCCTGGATTTCACTAAGGCTTTTGATTTGGTACTGCACCGTAGACTGAAGTTGAGGAGCTTTAAGTTGGGGGAGAAGATACTAGGGTGGATTGGGACTTGGTTAATGGATAGGTATCAGAGGGTTGTGGTTGGGGGTGAGGTCTCGTCTCCCAGAAGGGTTATTAGTGGGGTCTCCCAGGGATCAGCTTTGGGGCCAGTCCTTTCTAACGGATTCATCTCAGACATCAGGGAGAAGGATGCTGCAAGATGACTTGGAAACACTTGAAAGGTGGGCGCACACTTGGCAGCTGAGGTTCAATGCCAATAAATGCAGTGTTCTCCACTTGGGGGTCAGGAATCCTGGGTAAAACTACAGTCTCAGAGGGGTAAAGCTGGTGGTCTCCAGGGAAGAAAAGGATCTCATGGTGGCAATAGACACCAAAATGAATAATTCTGAGCAGTGTGGGAGGGCAGCTGTGAAGGTGAATAGGATACTGGGGTGCATAGCCAGAGGGCTAACATCAAGAAGGAGAGAGGTCCTACTGCCCCTGTACAACTGCCTGTTTAGGCCTCACCTGGAGTACTGTGTGCAGTTTTGGTGCCAATACTTGAGGAGGGATGTTGTCCTTTTTGAGAGGGTCCAGAGCAGGGCATCAAGGATGATTCACAGCCTGAAGGATCTGTCCTCTGAGGATAAACTATGGGATTTGAACATGTACTCCCTGGAGGAGAGGAGGGATGGAGGGATATGATAGCAGTCTTTAGATATTTGAAGGGAATTAACCAGGTCAACTATGATGGACTGCTTCAGTTGAGGAAGGATGGAGTCAAAATGGGGCATAGCCTGAGATTGGTGGGGGGGCAGTTTAAGGGGGAGATGAGGCCGCACTACTTCACTGAGAGGGTGGTGGCACCCTGGAACTTGTTGCCATTAGAGTTGGTGGGGATGGAGACAGTGGGAGTCTTCAAGAGAGGGTGGGATAGACACAGGGGTGTAATCCAGGGGGTTAGCGGGATAGCAAAAGGGTTCACATGGAGCAACACAGAGCAAGGGGGGGGCAGCCAAAGTGAGTTAACTGTAGGCTGTTTTCTCGAGGAGACTCAATAGACTTATGGGTCTAATCTGCTGGCAGTTTAGTATGTTAGTATGTAACAGTATTGGGGCTTTGATGCATAAAATGCACCATTTAAATGCCTTTTTAAATAAATTTTCCTGGGGGAGCATGCCCCAGACCCCCAACACTGAAGATTCTATCCATAATGTTATTGGCCAGTCTTGTTTATGGACTATGTGCATGCCTGTGATTGATGTATAATAATGCTTAAGGAAGTGCAGCAATGCCGAGACAATTGGGTAGGGGAGGGCGGATGGGGTGGAGGACGGTCCTGATCAATGCAAGGAGCATAGGCAACAAAATGCCCATGCTCCAGGTGATTCTGGCAGAGGGATCAGTGGATGTGGCGGTGATTACAGAAACATGGGCCACCCAGAAGAATGATTGGGACCTAAACTTGGAGGGCTACACAATATTCAGGAGGGATAGAGAAGAGGGTAAAGGAGGGGGTGTAGTGCTGATAGTCAAAAATGGCAAAATGGTTAGTGGAGTGGAGGAGGCTGATGAGGGAGTGGAAGTGATTTGGGTAACCCTGAAATTGAGGGGAGGCAAAAGATTAAAAATAGGGGTGGTGTACTGACCCCCCACAATGGATGAGTCCCTGGAGGAAAAATTGTTTGAGAACATCAAGGGGCACTGTGACCATGGAAAGGGTAGGGTAGTGGTCATGGGGGACCTAAATATGCTGGGGGCAGACTGGGACACTATGACATCAGCAGTGGCCAGGGAACAGCAACTGTTGGATGTGTTTCAGGATGCCTTTCTGGTCCAACAGGTGGGGGAACCTACTAGGGGGGAGCATACTGGATGTTGTCCTTGCAGACAGCGACCAGATAAGGGGTCTGGAGGTGTGTAACCCACTGGCAGGTGGAGACCATGCCATGGTCTGGTTTCTGCTGTGTCTGGGGGGGAGGACAACCGCTCAAGCACAGTAGTAGTGGATTTAAGGGTGGCAGACTTCGTGGGCATGGGCAGGATTCTAAGGGGGAGCTTGAACAAGATTAGGCCAGACATGGATGTTAGTAGCTTGTGGGAGACCATTAAAAAAGGGGTGCAGGAGGCTACTAGCTCATGTACCAAGGTAAGGCATAAAAATGATAGAGCCAACAAGCCATGCTGGTGAACCAGGGAGGTGCAAGAGGAGGTGAGGGATAAAAAGGCAGCCTACTCATGTTGTAAGTGCTCCAGGGGAGACAGGGAGAGAGGTGAGTACGAGTCAACAGTGAGAAGGGTCACAAGAGTGGTGAGGGGAGCCAAGGTGAGGATGGAGCAAAACCTGGCTAGGGGATATCTGGAGGGGTGGAAAGGGATTTTATAGATACATAGGGGAGAAGAGGAAAGGGAGAGCACAGATCTCCAGGATTAGGACTGGGGAGGGATGGGCTCAGGAGGTGGGGGAGCAGACAGAGGTACTAAATAAGTACTTTGCCACGGTATTTATGGAAAGAGACAGGGGATCCATTCAGCCGGAAGGGAGGAAGGGGGAGACAGCTGAGAGGAGAAGTCAGATGGAGATGAGAGGACCAGAAGAGGCTAGGGTATTGGGTGGGCTAGGCTTAGAAGGATGGGTGATTTGTTGGGGGGGGGTTAGGAAGGGAGAAATCACAGAGGACAGCATGAGAGAGGCCCTTGAGGTGCTGAAAACTGACAAGGCACTGGGACCGGTTGGGCTGCATCTGAGAGTTCTGAAGGAACTGGTGGACGAACTAGCAGCTCCGCTAGCTGCACTTTTCAACACCTCTCTGCAGACAGGATGAGTGCCTCAAGACTGGAGGGTGGCTCATGTGGTGTCTATCCACAAAGGGGGGCCTAGGGAGGAGATGGGAAATTACAGGCCTGTTAGCCTAATGTTGGTGGTAGGCAAACTAATGGAGGGCTTCATCAAGGAGAAGCTCAGGAGGCAACTGGAAAGGCTGGGGCACATGGATGACAAACAGTATAGTTTTGCCCCGGGGAGATCGTGCCAGACCAACTTCATAGATTTTTGCGACTGGGTGACGGGGACCCTGGACCAACAAAGACTGGTGGACGTCCTATATCTGGATTTCAGTAAGGCGTTTGACTCGGTATCCCACATCAGGTTATTGACAAAGTTGGGTGGGATGGGGGTGGGAAGACAGTTGCTTAGATGGGTAGAAAATTGGCTTACAGATAGAACACTGAGGGCAGTGGTTGGTGGGATAGTCTCCTCCTCTAGGAAGATCTTCAGTGAGGTTCCCCAAGGTTCAGTACTGGGGCCACTCCTGTTCAATGCCTATGTCTCCGATATAGGGAAGGGGGTTAGGAGTAGGATGAGCCTCTTTGCAGATGACTCAAAACTGGGAGCACTGGCTGACGGAGATGAAGTGACAGAGACAGTCCAGAGGGATCTGGATACCCTGGAGGGTTGGTCAAGGAGGTGGGGACTGAGGTTTAATCCAGGGAAGTGCAGGGGTGCTGCATCTGGGGGTCAGAAACCCAGGTCATATATACACCCTAGGAGGGGCCTCACTGCAAACCACTATGAGTGAAAGGGACCTGGGGGTGGTGGTAGACACCAGAATGAATAACACTGAAAACTGCAGAAGATCTGCGGCAAAGGCAAACAGGATTCTGGGCTGCATCGCCTGGGGAATTATGTCCAGGAGGAGGGAGGTGATCCTCCCTCTGTATAATGCCTTGGTCAGGCCGCATTTTGAGTACTGTGTGCAGTTCTGGAGACCTCACCTTAGGAAGGACATAGCACTGTTGGAGAGGGTTCAGAGGAGGGCAACCAGGATGATCCGGGGCATGAGTGAAAGGACCTATGAGGAAAGGCCAGAAGTCCTTGGGCTGTAATCACTGGAGGAGAGGAGAGACAGGAGGGACATGACTGAGGTATTCAAATATGTGAAAGGGGATTAACAGGGGCAGAGCCAAACAAATGATCAGGCTAAGGAAAGGGAGCACAACTGGGGGCATGAGTGGAAGTTAGAGGGGGGAACCTACAGGGGAGAACGTAGAAGGCATTACTTCACTGAGAGGGTGGTGGAGCCATGGAATGCATTGCCTGGGAGTCTAGTGGAGCAGGGCACAATGGAGGGCTTTAAGAGGGGGTGGGACAGGTGCATGGGTATACTGAAGCCGAAGTTGACCCTCTCAGGGGCTGGGGGGAGGAGGAGCTAGCGCCAACTAGGGGCTGGCTACCGAGCAGACATGAAAGACTGTTAGGCCTACTCTGCTGGCTTTTAGTATGTTAGTATGTTAGCATGTTAATGTATGAAAAATATATCAGCAGGGCTCCGAGCTTTAATTTTAAAAATTAAGTTCCTAGCCCAAACAATTCCAAAGTTAACTGTTTTCAAAGAAAACATTTTTAAAAAGTGTTAACATTGGAACCATTAGGGTAAGTAATTTATTTTTTTAAGTGAAAGCTCGGAGTCAGGTATGCATATAAATGTCATGTTAATACAAATTCCATGTTTTGCTATGTAAAAAATATTGACATTTTAACATATTGAAATGCTTTTAAATGTATCTGTACATGGAAACTGTATCAACAGGCTTTATCTAAGCCACATGACTCTGTGTTTTTGTTTAAAATAATCAAAATTAGTCTCCTAACCCCAGTGGTTAAATAATTAGATCTTATACAAGAAATTATCTTTAAAAAGAATTTGGAACCATTTGTGGTAGATGCTTTTCTTAAAGGACAACTTGGAGTAAGATAGTTATAGATACATTCAGTTGCTACAGTTTTTATGTATCAACATTTTTAAATAATATTGCAATGGTTTTAATGCATTGATAGTTGGAAACTATAGTATTTTAACAAACCTATACATTAAAACAGTTTCAACAGATTTCATCTGAGTTGACGACTGTAAACCTTTATCTTAAAAAAATGATGTCCCTAGCCTTATGATTCCATTGTCACCCATTTTTCTATTAAATTATCCTTAGAAAGGGCTATACAGTATTTAAAACTATTTGAAACCTTGGAGTCATGTCAACATACATAAGTTATATTGATACAGTTTCCACATACTGATTTATTAAAGAGCTAGTGGAACCAAAACAGGCAGACAGAAGAAAGTGATACAAATTGTGAGAAGTAATCAGTTGTACATTTTTCATTCCTGAAGTATTTTTCCTTTTGCTTTTTGCTCATTATGAAGTTTTCATTCTGATTATATTGTGCTGGATGGGCTCGATTTTCTAACGGCCTGGTAGGTTGACTCAAGCTCTGTTTTCTGCAGCTTGCAGTGAAGCTACATAAGCCAGAGACCACCCGACTGTGGAACAGGATGTGCCCCAGCACCAATAACTCCACATTTGTCGCAACCGCACCCATATGCCAAACAAATGTTGCATGGGAAGGAATTGATACAGCTACAGGATGGTCATGTGGTATCAGCAGCCAGTGGTAGAGACCCATTGGCCATGCACCCAGGTGGCTGGCAGTGATCGTGGAGGACAGGATGGGTCAGATTGGGAGGAGGGGTTGGGGAAAGACCCATGATAGAGACGGTGCACAGCCATCACAGTGACAGTGCAGGTCAGTGTAGGAGGGCAGTCATATGACTGCTGCAGTGGAGGTGGAAGTACCCTGAGGGCATGTACCTGTCACAGTGGGATACCACCAGCATTTCAGATCATGGATTGACAGCAGTGTGGCATGCTGGCAGTGCATGGCAGGTGTGCCAAGTCATAGTGCAAGCAGTCCCTGGAGGCTCATCGGGTGTTGCACTGGTATCCTGGCATGGGTCTCCCCACCAGCATGGCAGAGTGTCCATTGGCAACCTTAGCTTGTGGCACTAGACTGACTGAGTGATGGAACTGGCATACAGCAATACATTATGTGCCCAACTAGCAGGCATGGTAAGCGTCAGGTCCAAGAACCTGAAAGAGCAGTTGGTCCATATCCCATGCCCTCAGACACAGCCAAAGGCTATGTGCTAGTGGCAGGCATAGCTGCCAGTGACACCCCCTGTTGTTCTGTAGCCACCACTATGCCATGCCATTGTGCCTGGTTGGCACACATGTGCTCTGTCACTACCCAGATATCCTGTGCTACCCACCATTGGCGTGAACCAATCTGAGTGCTCCTTAGGCTCTGGTTCACCAGGGCTTCCCACCACACCAGGTAGGCATCAGAGCACTTCCCACCAATCACTATTGGCTGGCTGACATATGGGCTGTTAGACCACGGTCTGGTTGGTCTAACCACCAGCGCTAGCTGTGGCCATGGGGAGCTACAAAAATCCCATATTAGGGGATGCTGCAGTACCATTGTGGCACACACCCCATTTGGCCATGGTACACCACCATTTTGGGTGCAGGGCTAGTTTAGTGCAAGGGCACCCGATGCAGCCTGCATTCGAAAATTGGGAAAGCCACAAGTTTTGATGAACAGGGCCCTTTCTCTCAATTCTGTGTGGCGTAGGCACTGTGTGTCAGTTTTAGGGCTCTGAAAATCAAGCATGATGTATGTAATAGCTCTCAGCCTGGCAGCTGACATATGTATCTATTCCCCCACAATATCATCACCACTGTGATCTCACTGAGGGGGACATCACAGGTGATTGACCTGGCAGCTACCAAGTGGCTGTTCCTAAGCAGCAGTATTGTCACAGTCAGTAAGGTTACAATGCTAACAAAGTAATAAAGGAACAGACCTAGATATGTCATCTGCCAGTCAGAATGCTGTTTCACACATCACACCTATTAACATCAGGTAGAAAATCTTCTAATTAACCAAAGAGGAAATAAAAAGTACTTTAGCTATAAAGGTTAATGTTTGCCTACATTTAAAAACTAATATCAGTTTTAGGCAGTACACAAAGGGCTGGATTTTCAAAGGCCAATGCAGCACTTGTGTGAAGCCCTGCATTGAACCAGTTTTGTGGCACAGCTGTGCCAAACACATTTGCTGCAAGTGCACACGATTTTAGTAGGTCGGGTGCAGCTGTGACACTTTGCTCAATTTACAACAGCTTGTACCACTTATTTGGTGCAAGCCACATGAAAAGGTTATCCTGGATTACCACAAGCTAAAGCAGAAAAAGCTGTTCTGACTTGTGGCAATTGGCACATGAGATGGAAAATCCTGATCACTGGATGGGAGGATGGCGAAAGCCCCATGCCCCATTTGTTCAGTGCACCCGGGGAATGTGCCATTTGGGAAATTCTGAAAATCTGACCCCAGACCTTTAAGGAAGATGATGACTGTGAGCTGCTTGGAATGAGAAGACAGTGGCATGAACCTATGTTATAATGGTTGACAGTATTTTATATTATAGTGGCATTGTAGCACCACTATAGTTAGGGTTGGTACAGCACTACAATGTTACATTTAAAATGTTGCACCTTAATAACTTTGGCGTACTTTGATTAAATGGCCCAAAATGTGACATGCCCAGTCATTCTGCCAGAGTTTCAAGATGTAAAATGCTTGATGATGGCCTCTTGTATAGTTTTTGAGATATAAAGTGGTACAAAACAGAACAAAAAAACACTTTTTTCCCCATTGGTTAAAATGGGATTTTTTTAGCCATCATGTACAGACCAGATGGACTTACATTTTTCTCTGACATTTTCAGGGATGATGGAGTCATGGGTGTGCCATGGATGTGCCTCTGGATGGTTTGGTGAAAAAAATATTTTACCATTTGGGAATTACAATGATTTTTATGTTGCTTGCATGCATCTGCAAGAAACACAGTGCCATCATCCGAGTTTTCAGAGGTGTGTCAGCCCCTCTTCCAATGCAGTCAGTGTATTTGCAGGTGTGGCCCCAGTTCCCCAGTGAGTGCTGCAGCTGTCTATGACAGTTCCAAAATGCAGTGGCATACAGTTGAAAGGGAGAGCTCCGCTTCAATGAGAAGAGCTCTCCCCCCCATGCACACACACGCGAAAGCACGCATATTGTGTGCTGATATGCTTCCCCCACGCATACACTGTATGGCCTACGGGGGTGCCCAATCCCCCATCAGCTCCACATCCCCACCAACAGCTGTCCAGGTGCCATGCTGGGAGCCCACCCCAGCATGGCAACAACTGTTATAGCCAACGGGGGTGCCCAATCCCCCATCGGCTCCAAGGTTGCACTCCCCCCCAAAAGCTTTCCCGGTGCCACGCTGGGAGCCCACCCCAGCATGGAAAATCTTGTTTTGGCCAATGGAGGTGTCCAATCCCCCATCAGCTCCAGGTCCCCCCAAACAGCTTTTCCTTCTGCCACGCTGGGAGCCCACCCCAGTGTGGCAAATGTCCAGCGTCGTCTTCTTAAAAAAAAAAAACTGTGAATAAAAAAACGGTCCCTCGTAGTCTCCCTGCCCTCCTCCCACAACCCGCACCCACCCACTGTGCACCCTGCCTCCCCACAACCCCCTCACTCCATACTTAGCTCCCGAGCTCGGCGCGACGATCCTCGGTGGACCGGGAACACATCTGCACTCTTCTAAGCCGACTGCAAACTGAGGAAATGTCGGTAAGCTGTTTAATGGGATAGATATGTTTTTTTCAACTTTGTTGCATATCTCAGGCTTTTTGGGGAATTTTGGCCCAAAACTTTCAACATGGGGTTTTTGGGACCCCTCCTCATGAATTCTTGCACTGTCATGGCGTTACTTGGGCCTGATGGGTGATTTCGCAGTCACTGCGTGAAATCATCTTTCTGCACTGATTAATGAAATGACACTGCCAGTGTTCATAAGGTGGGCTCTCAAAAAGCCTATGTTGAAAATATGGTGAAAAATCTTCTAAAATGACTGTTTTATTTAGCATGCGCTACAGTCTCACGCATCGTCAGAAGTTCACTTAATTTTCAATATTTTCACTCCAGATTTTCAACATTGCCATTTTACCACACCTCCTCATGAGCAGTATAGCTGTCATTTTTCACATCTTGCCCAAAATGTGTTTCCGCCCATGTAGCGTGCAATGGTGCAGTCGGTGTGTGAACTCAATGTATGGGACACATTAAGAAAATCACAGTGACACTGTTCATGAGCAGAGGTCTTAAAATGGCTGTGTTGAAATTTGGTGAAAAAAATTCCTAAAATGACTGTTTCTGAGGTGTAGTTGCGCGGTTCCTACGCATGCTTATGGATTGCAATTCAATATTTTCTCCAGATTTTCAAAATTGCCATTTTACACACCTCATTATGAGTAGTACAGCTGTCATTTTTCACATCCTGCCCAAAATGTATTTCTGCCCATGTAGCGCACAATGGCGCAGTCGGTGTGCGAACTCAATGTATGGGACACATTAAGAAAATCACAGTGACACTTTTCATGAGCAGAGATCTTAAAATGGCTATGTTGAAAATTTGGTGAAAAAATTCCTAAAAATGACTGTTTTATGAGCATGCTTTGCGCAGTTCCTACGCACGCTCGTAAGTTCGCGAATTTTCAATATTTGCACTCCATTGACTTCCAAATACCTAAAGAGCACATAGAAGCAAGCAACATTCGGCATTGACAAATGCTTGTTGTGATAGCCACAAAACAGGTATGTAAATAAAAATAGTTTGTACTGTAAAATTTACTGTTTGAACTCTAAATTCACTGTTCCTTCTCTGACAAATACTGTTTGTGATGTCAGCCATCTTGTATTTTTTTCCTGTGTTAACAACCTTTCTCTACCCAAGTACTGCTTGGTAACTAATGAACAAGACCTGCAATTAGGTCTCCTTCACATACTTTGTTGGAGTCTTTTATTAGTATTTTAAAATTAACACTGGAAATATCAGTTTTATTTTTTTATTTATTTTAGTCTTTGGTAACTGGGTAAGGCCCACTAAGCACAAGTGCTTGTTTTCAGGGGTGACCTGGAAGCACTGGGTGGTTTAGTGATTTGCTTAGAGTCACACAGTATGCAAGGGGAGGTTGTGAGAATGAAACCCAGGTCTGGTCTGTTGTTTGTACCAAGCTTGTTCACAGCTTGCTACTCTAATATCTATGCTATACTGCCAGTCCAGTTAGTGTGCTGAGAATAATTTCACTGGTCAATCTCTTATTTAAGGACCATTTGATTGAAAAATAACCATTTTTTTCAGTTTGAACTTTAGTTTTTATACTGAGAAAACTGAACAATAAAGGTCCATGACAGTTTGAACTGTCATAGCTCTCTCGTGTCTAGTGGCACCCCTACCTGCTGATTTATGTTCCCAGAATATAAAAAAAATATTCATTGGTAGTCCAGTGGTCCCTCCCCCATCCCCTGTTTTCCAATCACTGTCTACACTGTGTTTTTATTATATTCCCTGGTAGTCCAGTGGTCCCTTCCTCTTCCACTGTTCTCTAATTGCCATTCCTGTATGATTCCATACTAGTCCTGTGGTCCCTTCCCCTGTTCTCTGATCACCATCCCCATAGAAAATACATATTTCCTGGTAGTCCAGTGGTCCAGTCCCCCTTTCCCATTCTCTGATCACCATCCCAGATGTTTATATTATATTCCCTGGTAGTCCAGTGCTCCCCCATTCTCCAATCACTGTCCCCATATCAAATAAAATTAATTGTTAGTCCAGTGATCTCTCACCCTTCCCCCATTCTCTGATCACTGTCCCATGCTGGCTTATTTCCCTGGTGTCTTGTGGCACCCTCACCCCCCTATAGGTGGCCATCCCTGAAATGAAGAAAAGCATCCCTTAGTTTTTTTTTTCCTGCCCCGCACCCCTACCACCCACTCAGCATCCACAACCCCCCCCCAGTAAACACCCACACACCCTCACTCACCTGAACAGGTCCCAGGTTCAAGATCCACTCTCTGATAGAAGACACATCTTGCTGCTGGAACCGGCAACTGCAATATAAGGAACTAAGGAAAATGCAGTTCAATGTATTTCAATGGGGTCTTCAACTTTATGCATAACTCAGCCATTTATTGACATTTTCACCCCAAATTTTCAACATGGCCTTTTGCAGACCCCACCTCATGAACATTATGACTGTCACTAAGCAATTCCTTCCCAAAAGGTGATTTCATGGTTGATCACTGAGTTCATCTCCTGGGTTGGATTTGACCATTTTTCCTGGCCTTGTTCATGAGGTGAGGTTATAAGAAGGATATGTTGAAAATTTGAGGTTAAAAAATGTAAAAATGGTGTGATCATTTGTTGCAATTTTGATACACATGCTTGTAACTTCAAAAATGTTAACTATTTTGACCCAACATTTTCAGCATAGACTTCTTATTACCCCACCATGTGTATGTCACAGCTGTCGTTTTTCAAATTCTGGTCAAAATGTCTGTTCACACCTGTGGCATGGAATGGCATTGCAGTTGCACAGAATTATGTTTTGGCGGGGATTCAAAAATTTTCCATAGTACATGAGGTGGGGTAAAAAAATGTCTATGCTGACAATTTGGTCACTGCTGTCCTATAAATGGAAGGGCCCTTCCACAGCTACATACTTATATGCATCTGTGGAGGGATGGGAGTGAAGGGCCCTTTGGACCCTATGCTCCCTCAGGCAAATAAGGATATGATTACTCTATTTCAAAAACTATACATGGGTGGGAGTGCCCTGTGCTCCCACAGGCAAATAAGACTTCAATTATACTACCTCAAAAAGTAAAGCAATTTATTGCAAAAAACTACCTTAATGCATCAGTTAGGGTTGGAGATAAAGTGACAAACATAGGGAAATATGATGTTAGGGTTTCCAACCCTAAAACACCTGCCCCACCCCTGAAGTGAATGAGGGGTGGAGTCTTCCTTGAGGTTGTCAGCCCTAATGCTCACTCCATTGTAAGTGCTCATGAAACATACACACCTGTCTCCATCACATCTTAGTTTTTATGTTACTGCAATGAGGTGAGAGTTATGGATGACAACCCCAAGGAAGGAAGACTCCACTTCTCATTCACTTCAAAGATGGGGCAGGTGTTTTAGGGTTGGAAACCCTAACATCATATTTCCCTATGTTTGTCACTTTATCTTCAACCCTAACTGATGCATTAATGTAGTTTTGTGCAATGAATATAATATATCAGCTATGCTAACTACAGGCACCGACTACAACATCTTTAGCAGCTATCTCTACCCCCTTTACATTATCCAGGGCTACGGTGAGCTGAACTGCCTTCCTGCATTTATTGTGGACTTGTATGCTTCTAAATAACTGAGCTAGATTTTTCCATGGGGACTGAAACAGCTGATTGTCTGAAGGGACTGCCCAGGAGGAAGGGAGACTGCACTTTGAAGCTGCATGCTGCGTGCCTAGTGTGAGCTGGGATGCAAACGTGAGTGGTGTGAGCACCACTCCACAGAGAAAAAAACAAAAGAAATAAATAAAAAAGCAGCAATACTGGGGGATAAGATACAGTCTTTTTATAATATTAATTGGTGAGAGATATCATTTGCTTGTTTAGCTTTAGTATTGCACTGTGCTAAAAATGTAAAGTCTGCTGTTATTAATTATACTGCTACCTTGCCTTGCAGGTAAAACCACTGAGGTAGAGTCTAAAAGAAAGTTGGGAGTTTTTTGGTTGGCACCCAGCTTTGAAACTCAACATATAAATAATTTTATTGAAAGAAGAAACACATTTACAAATACATGGAGACAGTGGAACCAGCAAGGCAGGATAGTAGTTTTAAATTCATACAGTTGCAACAACCTACAGATAAAACAGGGTACAGTTGCTTTTTTAATACTATTGACTTTAGGTGGGAATGTAAAGGTAAACCCTGGGCCTGATGTTTTAAAAAAAGTTAGGATTCTGCATGATAACGCTAGAAGTTTAAGAAACAAAATGGGTACTTTAAAAGTTATGATCGAGGAACAAGCTCCAGATGTAATAGGGTTAACAGAGACCTGGCTAGTAAAAGACATAGATAGTGAAGAACTTGGTATTTTAGGCTATACATTGTTTTGCCAGGGCAGACTGAAGGGGTACTTTTATAAGTCAAAAGTAGTCTGGGTCACACTGAATTGCTAAATAGGAGAAGTCAAAATAATATAAAAAACATAGCAGTAAAGGTAAGAAAATTAAAAACACTTTTTTCAGTGATTTATTCTCCACTCAAGACAAATGTAAAACTGATAGAGGAAACTTTAAACATAATTCAAAGGGTTGCAGGAGATAGAAATATTATCCTTATGGGGGACTTTAATTGTAACTGGGAAGAGAAAAGGGGCAAGTCCCTAAAAGATGCTATATCTGTTTTGGGGGTGACCCAACAAATATTAGAACCTACAAGATATACTAGTACCACTAAAAAGGGCACGCTATTGGACTTATTGTTTGTATTCCATGCTATAAAAGTTGAAGCATTAGGAGTTCTTTCTCCTTGCCTCGGAGATCACAACCCAGTATGGGGTGACATCTTGTTAGAGATAGAATAGAAAATACAGGAGGTAAATGCCACCTGGGCTAGAAACATGTGAGTCTTTTCAGAAAATGCATTTTTGATGAGTGTTGAGAAGGAAAGGTGGGATTGATATAAACTTATCTCTGATTTAGATTCAACTTTAAGTTTCTTTAAGGAGGCCTACAATTAACTATGTGATAAACATGCCCCAAAAATAAAAAAAAACAAAATAACCAAAATTCAGTAAAATTACCTTAGATAAATGAAAAGATCTTAAAAAGTATAAAGGTAAAAAAATAGGAGTTGGAAAAAAGCAAAAAAATCAAAGCAAGAGAAAGATGGGGACCTGTTTAAGCAGAAAAGAAATAGATGTAGGCAACAGATAAAGAAGGCTAAAACCCTCTATTACAAAAACTGTTTGAATAATGAATTGGATCCCAGAAAATTTTGGAAGTCCATAAATTCATGATCGAGACCTGGGCAAGGAACTAAAATTAATTATAACCTTAAAGTTGGTGAAAATTTGATAGAAGATACCTAAGAAATAGTAAACCTACTAAATGACTTTTTTGTGGACCTACCAGGTCTTGATGTGACGGTACCAAACTTAGATCCACAAAAACAGCAAAACAAAGTTAACTTTACAGGACCACATCCACCTTTTCGGTTCAGAATCTTAAATGTGTCTGAGGTTTATGAAAGGTTAACAAGAATAAATGTTAACAAGTCCATGGGGCGGGACTTGCTAGAGGGGAGATTTTTGAGGATAGCTGCTAAACATATTGTACCTATAGTAACTAATATATTTAACAAAAGTGTACAGGAAAGTTATTTTCCATATCAATGGAGGGTGAGTAAAATCACCCCGATATTTAAAGGGGGTCTAGCCACTGAGTTAAATAACTACAGGCCGATTGCATTACTATCTGTTTTGGCTAAATGTTTGGAGAGACATATTCATACACAACTAACTGAGTATTTAGAGAAACATAACTTAATGACATCATGTCAATCGGGTTTCTGAAAAGACCACTCTACTACATCAGCCTTGCTGGAGTTTAACGACTTTGTGAAAACATCATTGCACGAGGGCCTGGAAACTGCAGTGGTGTTTGTGGATTTATCAAAGGCCTTTGACCTGGTGAACCACCCCCTTTTGTTATAAACAGCTGAAAAAATGGGGATCACAGAAGGCCCAAGTGATTGGTTGAAATCTTACTTGGAGGGTCGCATGTAGTATGTTTCAATAAATGGGGAAACTTCCAAGAAATGGGCAATAACTAGGGGAGTGAAACAGGGTTCCATTTTAGGACCCCTGTTATTCTTGATCTTTAACAACAGCCTCCCACAAGTTATACAGTATTCAAATGTACGGTTGTATGCAGACGATACTGCTTTAACAGTTACAGGTCGTAGTAGTAACAGTGAACTAGAAACTAAAATACAGTTGGATTTCAACAATATGGGGGGTGGTGTACCAGGTTGGGCCTAGTGATGAATACTTAAAAAACAAAATTATTATACTTTGGGTCAAATTCAAAAGGAAACAAACAGCTAAAAATAAAAGTGAATAACAATCCCTTTTTAGAACAAGTGATCGAATATACTTATCTGGGAATTACTTTTGATCAGAACATGACTTTTGAGAAACATATAGGGGTGCTAATTGAAAGGTTAAATAAAAGGATGGGAGCCCTTAGAAGAACAACTAAGTGTTTAACAGAAAATAGTAGAAAAGGGATTGCAGAACAATTAATTATTCTGGTATTGATTTATGGGGACCTTTTGTACCATACTGCAAACAAGATATTGTTAAACAATTTAGATAGAGTGTATTATAGGATCACAAGGTATGTCTTGCAGTGTAGTCCAAGAACACATCACTGTAGTTTGTTAACCTCTTTGAAATGGTTATCACTTAAAACAAGATGCACCACAAAATGACAAATACTAATTTATAAATATCACATTGACAGTCCTGAGCACTGTATAAATAAAAATTTATTTGGAGGGTGTTATCAAATTTAATTAAGACAAAAGAGATCAAACTATAAAAACAAAATCCCCATTGTTGCTTTTAAAAATAAATATGGGGAAAAGACATTACGTCATCAGGCAGCAAAACACTGCAATACTTTATCAAATTTAGCACATACATTTCCACTGTATAGCCAGTTTAAACAGGAATTAACTACACCAAGCTGTTACATGCCAATGTCATGGATGAAAAGTATAGTGAGAATGGATTATAGGATGTCTGGAGAATGTTTTGAACCTCGAGGAGTGATCCATATATATTTATTGTAAAAATGTGTACCCTTTCGTACTTTGTACTTGTTTTAATGTTTAGGTAATTTGTAAGGAACAGGACAAACTCATAAACTAGGCCAACAGGCCTAAAGATTTGCTCTCCTGTATAAAAATAAAGTTTTTACTACTTTTTTACTACTGCTAATAGTATAATCATAGCCGATTATAACAGACTACTTAATGTAGCCCCTTTTGTCCATTTTAAGCAGCTGTCCAGGATATTAAATATGCTTTTTTTGGCAGGAGTTTCAATTATTTGTACATTGTTTATATACAGCTTAGAACTGCTCAATCTCCAACTTGCCTTCCACCTTTCAACCTGCCAGCAGGATTTTCCTAATATAACAATATTGCACTTTTTGTAACATACTGAGAGATCGGGATCTGCTGTTTGAGATCAGGGGTACAGAAATGTTTCACCTCCACAGAATCTTCTCCCCCTGTGAGGTAATATGGTGGTCAGGAGAGAATGATGGATGATCGAATCCCTACTATTGGAGCAGTGAACTTTTTTTCTACTGGAGTAGATGTGAGAAGAGAGCATGAGAGAATGTTAATAAATGTGGACTGAACTGATTTATTAAAATAGTATCAATAGATGTTTAATGTATATATCAATACAGTAGAACTCTGATTATCTGAACCGACTGGGAGACATCTGACTGTTTCATATAAGTGGGAGTTCACAGTATCAGGGTTTCCATTATACTCAATGAGCTACAGCTGAGCATGTTAGTCTGGACACCCTCACACTCTTTCAAACAACATACAGTGCGTAGTGTGCTTCAAAACAGTTTTTGTTCCTTATCTGCAACCCTCCAATGTGTGAAACCAACAGCCAAAATGCCAAAAATAAAAGCTACGCAGTGGTAATGTATGCAAGCTGAAAACAGCTGATGCACAGTAAGCTCTCTGATTGTGAACTCACCTTATCATTTACCCATTACTGGTTACTGGTGCCATGGGTCACAATCCAGGGATTATGGAGGTTCTGGGTTGTAGGTCTCAGGTTTTGTGGTTTCACCCTTGGCAACATCTCTGCAATACCCCCTCTCTGACCTCTGGCATGCTGTGCGAGTGCAGAAGTTTGAAGGCAGCAACAAGTGATGAGCACTTATAATTTTAATTTTAACAACAATGTGAGAGAGTTAGCGTAAATGAGTAAGGGAGAGATAGTGGCTGAACTGCAGAACTTCAATAAATGTGAGTTAGCAGCCCCATTTATACTAAAATGTTCTGACCACATGGTTCTCTTCACCAGATATCTAACACTGCAGTGTGGCTCAGGTAATTAGTACAGGAGCAAGGACAGCTTTCTCAGAACTTGAGCAACCCCTAGTGGCAGAATTACAGTTGAGCAATGTGAGTAACTTCAGTCTTAGAAATAGTACAACACTGATTATCCTACCCCAAGAGATAAATAAAAACTCAGATGACAAGGGTCCAGTTCATTGGATAGGGATTTTCGGTTTATTGGGGTTTGGATAAATGGATTTGTACTGTATGTAATTTCAACTTTTGAAAACACATTTTAAACTTTCTTATATGTGTGGCTCACATTCAGCCTAACTAAACAGCTTCCATTTATTTTTATAGTCATAATAATAAACAAGTTGCAACATGTTATAATCGTGTCATGAAAATTGGAAAAATCTTCATTTCACGTTTGGTAGAGATGTTGTGAAGTTTTTCTTCTCCATCAAACATGTGGCAAAGAGGTGAATGTCAGGCATCACAAACACCTTACAAAGAGCCTCCACTTCACCTTAGTTGGGGCATAGTGCCCTTTAAAAACATGTGGGTTAATTCACCAGCAAAATTAGCTTTACTTTGTGAATTGTGAAATGCTGGGCAAACCACAAGTTGTAATAAAGGCTGATCATGTAGTTGCCTTGCTGCAGGAAGTAGATGCATGACATGCACCCATGTGATCCTGCTCATGGTATGCTGTCCTAGACTACTAGGAAAGGAGAAACAAATGTCTTCATTCTGCTCTGAAGAGAAAAATTGGCAGAAACAGAAAAACTGGATTTGGAGCAGGTATTTTTTCATAGTTTGTGTTTAGAGTGCTCCTATCTGTAATTGGAATTGAGATGTATTTTAAAAAAGTTGTTTGTTGCAGGTTTTTGTAACATTATACTGTGCATATTTTAGTGTCCCAGGCTGTTTGGGGAAGTAATCTATATTTCACAAGTGTTTTAGTACAGATGTGTTTGAAAATACTATTACTTAGTGTTGGTAGCTATGAATGGAACTGAAGTGAATGGATGCATGTATGGGGGAAGAGAGGGCTCATCATTTTGCTTTCAGGATAATATAAGTAGATACAGCAGCCCATGAGGGTAGGCCACTACTCATTTAAAATTCCCCCTCCTCTCCCTGGCAACTACTTTCACATCTCCCTCCATGCCACCCTGGCTAAACTTCCGGAACACCTGATCCTTTCCCAACTCTCTCCTTTCCTTGATGACTCCACCTTTCTTCACTCCCTTCCAGTTTGGCTTTAGGAAATCCCACTGCAGCCCCACCTCCCTTGTTAGGCTCACTGACTCCATCATTTCTGGAGTGGATCAGGGGCATGTCACATCCACCATCTTTGTCCACCTGGCCAAAGCCCTCAGTGCTGTTTTCACCCCCTCCTCCTGGGCAAGCTAAAAGCAGTTGAGCTCTCCTGCTCCACTGTTGAGTGGTTTTGCTCATACCTTGAGGGTGGGTTCCAAGCTGTCTTTATTGGTGACACCATCTCCCCTTCTCTTCCTATCTGCTCTGGTGTCCCCCAAGCATCCGTCATTGGCCCCATCCTGCTTTCCATTTTCCCAAAAGACCTCCCCCTCACCTGCTCTTCTTGTCCATTCATACATGCTCAAATGACATGGTTCTCTGTGCCTCTGGTTCCTTTGCCTCTGACCTCACAACCCATCTCCAATTAGATTCCAGTGACATCCAGCACTGGTTTTGGGACAACCAGCCACCTCTCAATGCCAAAAAAAGATCTCCATGACCTTTGGCAGTAGGCAGAGGCTTGCCAAGTAAATCTTTCCCCTCCGCCCTCCTTCAAGACCATTGATGATGTTGTGATTGAGGATGTCTCCTCCTTTAAATACCTCAGGGTATGATTGGATTGTCATCTGGATTTCCTTACACATCTGGACATCGTCCACAGGAAGCTGCACCCTAAACTTGGGGCACTTTACAGGAACAATGCAAATATCCCTCTTCCGGTGCATAGTGAGATTCTCACAAAGATAATTCTTCCAATCTTTAATTATGGTGACACTGTAAATAGCGCTGTCCTCAAGTCCACCCTTGCCAGTCTGGATCCCCTCTTCCACTTTTTGTGCCAAGTTTCCCTGGATTTCCTCCCAAGAACCAACCACCGTTCCCTGGATTCCTCCATCTCCTTGCCCTCCCTTGATGCCTGGTGCCTCACTCATTGTGTCGCCTTTGTCTCAAAATTCTGTCTAGGCTCCCTCCCCCATACCTTTTCACCGTCCTCTCCTCCCAACCTTCCATCTCCTACTCCTTTACATAGAAACATAGAATTTGTCAGCAGATAAGGATTACTAGGCATTTTTACCTACATGCAGTACCACTTCAGACCCTACTTGATCTTTATCTCTTTCTTCCCCATTCCTTTCCACTAAGATTCTTTTACTTCTATCCATTCATTCTTGAATCTCACAACTATTTTCTCCCCCTCTGCCCCAGCTGTTAGGCTGTTCCAGGAATTCACAACTCTTTCTGTGAAGAAATACTTCCTCACATCTCTGTTGAATCTACCCCCCCAACTTCATATCATTTCCCTTTGTTCTTGAGTATCATTTTTATCTGAAAAATACTTTCCTTTTGTATCTTTTTAACCATGTGAGGTATTTAAAGGTCTCTATCATATCCCCTCCTCTCCCTCCTCTCTGCCAGAGTGTACATATTGAGCTCCTTTAGTCTCTCCTCATAGAGTTTTTGATGCAGATGTCACACCTTTTTAGTTGCCCTCCTCTGGACTGCCTCCATTTTGCCTATGTCCTTCCAGAGATGCAGCCTCCAGAACCGTACACAGAATTCTAGGTAAGGTCTTACCAATGATCTATGCAGAGGTGAGATCTATACAGACCCATACAGAGTATAGCAGCTGTAGTCACAAAGGTCAATAAGTAATTTAGTAAGTTTTGGCACTGTGTAGATACCTCTGTAGCTGTTATCAGTAGGATATTCTGCGGTATAAGATTAGCATGGACTACATATACCTGTAAATAATTACGCTTATGCTCATAAGAGTTTTGGTGGAACAGACTAAGATGGGTAACCTTCCTAGGTACAAATCACATTGCAAGCTTTATTCCTGGTATCATAAACAAACATTACATACATATAACAGCTCTGACAATCCTAGGATATTTCTGAGGTAGACTCAGGCTTTTTGTGTGCTTACAGTCTCACACATATACTGTAAATTCTCTCTCTTTTGGTTATAACCATTGGCTTATCCTTCTAGGAAGTAAGCATTTTTTTAGGAAGCAATTCTGTCTAACACATATGCATATTTCTTCTTTTATTTCAGTAGCTAGCTTATGCAACATTATACTACACTGACTACATGCACTAATATGGAACTCTTGATTCTCGTAAAGCATACATTAGCTGTATGAGAGTCTCTAAATATACTCAGCCAAGCACTGTTGGGCTGGAAACGAAGTCTGCAAAGTCTCTATCCATTCTCTCTTTCCTCTTGAGATTGGAAGATCCTTGGGGAATACAGATGCACAGTGCCTTTTCCTCTGGTACCTCAAAGCTCAAAGTCTTCTTTCTATTCTGGTCTTTGTACAAAGTCAATCAAACAATGTTAGTAAAATGTCAGAGCTTATAGGGTGGCTTCTCTTTCTTAGCAAAGGCTAAAGAAGTGGCCTCTGAAACAAAGTATTTTGCAGAGTTTTGCAAGTAACAGTTCTGGAATCAAAAGCAAATTACAGCTGGTGCCTCTGAAGGGTAAAGGCAAGTTAGTATAGCAAAGAATAAAGGTTGTATACAATTTTCTGGGGGCTGCCTCTGAGTTCTTATGGACTGAAGTCACATAGAGCATGACATAGCCTCCTCCATTGGTCCAGCAATGCTGCCCCTGAAAAAGGGACCTCTGGTCTCAGTGGGCTTACCCGGTAACCAAAATCTAAATAAATAAATAAATAAATAAATTTGTCACTGTCTCATTGGCTCAGTTCCAGTAACCAGGCAAATGTAATTGTCCAATTGGATAGTCTCTCAGGTTCCTTATTTTTGATCCTAACCACATGACAGCAGTTCGCAAAATCAAGTCCGCAGGAACTGTGTTCGGTGCTTTACAACATGAAGTGAGGATATTAGAACAGATGTCCAGGAAACTGGTAACCGGTGGTTAGGTTGCAGACTTCTGACTGCTGTTGGTGGCTTGATAATATGAAATTGTGGTCGGTCATGAGTCATTGGCAGTTAGTGATGAATTAATGTCCGTTGGTTACTGAAATCTCTGTGTTCATCCTAAGGTCAGTTGTAGTTGCTGAAAAATAATTCTGAAATAATTCCTCTAATACCAGACTCTCAGAACAGGTTCTGAGAGTCAACGTGTGTAAACTTAACATTTTGCCAGAGTGCTTTGCTTGTATGCTTCAAGTTGTGCCTACACAGCTCTGACACCTGCTTTCTCTCTTTCTCTCCTCCGGCAAAACCCTCTGCTGGTCAAGCTGTTTCCTCCTTCCACTTCCCCAAACTTTGGAGCACCCTTCCTCTTGCTATTCATAATTCTCCTTCTTCCATAGAACTAAAATCCCTCCCCTGTGACTTCACTACTCTCTCCTGCAGTTTCTGCTGATCCTAGGCTAATCCCACTTCTCATCCCTCCATTCTACTCCCTCCCCTAGTACCCTGGTTTATTGGTTCACTTTTCCCTTTGACTAGTCCCCCATTGTCCTTGCAGTCTCCCCTCCCTTCCTTGTTTTGCTGCCCATTGTACTTTGTGGAACTGTTGCTATTGATATGCTATCAATATGTGATGTTTCGCACTGTTTACTTTATGCTTCCTCTCAATTGTAAAATGTGAACATTTTATTGTTTATAATTAGTATTGTTTTATAATTGTAACATTACTGATGAAACTTATTACTGCACGCTCCACATCCCTGTCCCCAAGGACACATCTGGAGATGAGCTGTTAGCTCAGTATGTTTTTTTTTTCCTGGTGAAACTCCTGAAATCAATCAAGCAATAAATAAAAACTGATGCTGGTATGACATGTAAAAGCTGCTAATTCATGCTTGTAGAACAACAGATACTGAAACCAATGGAGAGGTAGACTGTCCATCCAGGTTTAAAAAATTATGCCTGTCTGACATATAAAAGCACTCAGCAGCACATTTAATTATGGTGCTTCATGGTATGTGCAGGAGATACAGCAGCCTAAGGGTATGAAAAGATGGCCATTGGCAAATAAAATTCAGCTTTAGTTCAGGCCTCATATATTTAGTTCAGCTTCAGTAACTCTGCTGACCCACTTTGGTTCCTTAATCCAATAATTTACATGGGTAAAGCAAAGTACACAGTAAATTGAAGGTAATAAATGCTCAAGGTGAGGAATGACTATTTATTACTCTAGCTTCCTTATGGCAGGTGGTATTGGCATGCCACTGCTGAAGACTGTTGCATGTTTGGGGGGGGTGGCACTCTATAACCAATAAGGTCATTGTGATGCAACCAATGGATCTAGTATACAGTAGCATAATAAACATTCATAACTGACTGCAAGGCTTATAGTGTTTGTATTCTCTGCTTTATCTCCATTCCAATTAGCACTGTATAGTCTCCCTGGCTACTTAGAGTTTCAAATTATATAACAATATCTACAAACCAAAAATAATGAAATTCAGCAAGAAATATACAAAACAAATTTGATTAAGGACATTATAAAGATTTGATTTACTTGATGAACCAGGAACTGGGACAGGGCCAAACGTCCCCTTTTTCAGCCAGGCATGGTTACAATAAAACAGTAGATTCAAGACAAATCACAAAATAAATATTGAGAGTCAAACAACAGCATAATATATTATGAAGTAACAACAATTATGTTAGGTAATTGCAAAGGAAAACAACATTTACTGGCATGAGCAATTGTAGTTTATGTTTAAAATTGTAGCAGCCTTATTCAAGAAATCAGAGAGAACAATTTAATTTAACAGTGTGCTGCCAACATGTGAAAAATACTGTCTCCTAATATTTGTTTTAAATAAAGGTATTAAAAAATTAAACCTGGTGAATTGAGGGACTTGTACTGTGACACTGGTCTTCTGCAGGAAACTAGACTCTCAGTAGGGGAACATTTAAAGCTGTGAAGTCAATGGGTAGGGGATGTGATAGCTGCCTCCAATCCAGGAAAGCACGTGGCTGGAGTGGCTATATTAATTAACAAAAACGTTTGCACTGGAAGGTAACCAAACAATTTTCTGATATGGAGGGCAGACTGGTAGGAGTAAATTGCAGCAAGGACACCAGGTCCTGCATGTAGCTAATTTCTATAGCCCTGTCCCTGCCTCAATGGTGTTCTTCAGGCAGGGATTTTAGAGATTGTCTAGTCTCCCCCTGGGACCCAGGTGATAGCAGTGGACTGGAACACAGTGAAGCAGCCTAAGCTGAACCACTTATCCACTTCTCAGATGGCAGGTATGGCTACTAGAAGGTACATAAGGGACTTAAGAGTTGAGCTAGGGGTTATGAACCCCTGACAGGAATTTAATTCTAAATCTAGAAATTATACATTCTGCTCCTCACCTAACCAAAGTTATTCAATGCTGGACAGTTTTTATATGTCTAAATCCCAGTTCCCTGTAGTTAGAAGGACAGAAATATTGTCAACTATATTGTCTGACCTTACTCCCGTTAAACTCAGCCTGGCCCAAGATCAAGGGGAGATGGACCCAGTTTGGTGATTGAATACCAGTTTGTTGAATGATGACATTTTTGCAATAAAATTTTAGACAAGATCAGACAATATCTTAGAGTTAATATTGCCCAGGAGACCTCTCAGAAATACATTTGGGATGGCCTTATAGCTGTAGTCCAAGTGCACATCACTACATACACCTCTTATAAAACACAACAAAGGCTAGGGAAACAAAACAAATTGACCAAAGAGCTCCAACACTTGGATGTGAAGCACAAGAAGCTGAGGTCAAATGAGGTTTTAAAAAAATGAAGAAGGTGAGAGCAGATCCTAATTCTCTGGCCCAGCACAAGGTAAAAGCTTAACTGAGATATTTAAATCAGAAGTACTGATATTTTGAATTTGGCAATAGAGCCAGCAGACTACTGGCATTTAGGTTACATAAGAGGATGGTCAAAAGGCATATTGTTAAATTAGCAAAGTGCTCAGACCATAGAGAATTTAGCTATATGCCCAGACAGTAGCCCAGTTTGAGACTTACTACAAAGTCCTGTATCAGAAGGAACAGGGGCTGAGACGAGAGGGTCACATTACGCAGTTTCTAGACAAGGCATACTACCAGAAGCTATCCCAGGAACACCTCGAGATATTGAATAGGCCAGTTTGAGGAAAAGAAATAGCAAAGGTAATAAAGGATTTCCCTAATTGTAAAGTGCCGGACCCAGATGATTCCAGGCCTGAGTTTTAGAAGACCTTCTCAGGGAAACTTATACCAATGTTAAAAACTCTTTTCAATAGCATTCAAAGTAAGAGAGAAAGCCCATATATTGGCAGAAAGCCCACATCACAGTCTTGCCTATGCCTGGGAAGGACCTCCTCAGCTGTGGCTTGTATTAGCCCATATCTTTACTAAATTAAGATGCAAAGTGATTTGCAAAGGTTCTGGCTGACAGGCTGCAGTAGGTGATGGGCACAGTCTTGCACCTGAACGAAACAGAGCTCATACACTACAGACATATTCATAATAATATCCAATGATTATTAAATGTAATGGAAGTTAAGAAAACAAAGCAAAACACCTAGTGTGATATTGACAATAGACACAAAGAAGGTGTTTGATCACCTGGATTGGTCCTTCCTGGGTGACACATTGGTGTTTTTTGGGCTGGGAGAGATGTTTATTAGGTGGGTCCAGGTGCTATCTGGAGATCAGGTTGTTCAGGTAAGAACCAATGGGGTTCTGTCAGGGAGAATACCTATTGAGAGGGAGACAAGACAGGACTGCCCTCTGCCCCCCCTTTGCATTAAGCATAGAACCCCTGGCATCAGTGATTAGGTCCTCCACTGATACACAGGGAATAGGGGTGGCAGGTGAGGAGGTGTGCATATCATTGAATATGAACAATACCTTAATTACCGCTGTGTGCCTTCCTGAATACTTTAAAGTTCAAGAATAGGCGTCTTCTTGATTCTTTCTCTCTGTTTTTGACTTTAATTTTTGTACATCAATCCTGGGAGCTATGCCCCCATCTTTTGGGTTCTATCTACTCTGCTTTGCAGTCCCAGGTGATGGATTCTATGTTTTCTACCTCATCCTATTGGAATTCTGATCTGCAATCTACCTGTGATTTTTCTGTATGGAAAAAATATTTTCTCCCAATGGTTAAATTGACACGTTCTTTGTATCTAAAGGAGTTTGCTTGGAAATGTCAAATGCATTTCTTTTCGACACCAGTTAGTATGGCTTGGTTTTAGTGTAGTTTGCTAGGAGATTGTTGAAGGGGATGTGGGTCACCCGCAGCAGATCATGTTCATATTTTTTGGTCCCGACCTCTTCTGGTGTCCTATTGGGAGGACATTTCAAAAGTTATTATTTCTTTATTTGATATCCCTTATCCACTTTCCCTGCATTTGGTTCTTTTACATGTTCCTTCTTGGAATACTCAGATTGTCAGACAGCAATTAAAGTTGCTCATAATTCCTTTGGTTTGTGCTAAGAAGACTATTACTAAACTGTGACTAATTCTGCAGCCTCCATCATTTGCTCATTGGGCAAAGTTTGTTGATTCTATTTACTGTTATGAGAGATATACTTACCAATATTTGGATTGTTTAGTAGCTTTTCAGCTAATGTGGTAGAAATTGGTATTTCATAAGTTACAATCTGATCTGACTTTTGTCCCTTGAGCCAATATATTTTTGTTATTTGGCAGTTGTTCTGTTTATTGTCAGAACTATTTCCTGCTTGGTTTATGGAAACTATGGTGTACCTGATCTCTGCTTTCTTTTTTTTCTAATTGCTCTGTCCCATCCTGGATTCTCTTTTTTAGTATTATCCTGTGGATGTTAACCATACCTTTTTGTATTTTGTTATATTTTTAGGAATGTTATTATTGCATTATAAGGTTTATGGTATTTTGCTGAGTGCCCTGTAAGCTGCCCACTTCTCTGTGTAGTTTTACCTCCTTGTTTGGGGTATTCTATGTTATTGTTTATAGTTTCCAGTCTATATTGCATTGTTTAATTGCTGTTGACAGTGTGAAAATTATTCTCTTTAATAGTTTGTCCTTCATTTTGTATATTTATTGCTTTGGACTTCTGTATTTTGTAAATAGTTGTAATAAAGATTTTGTTATAACAAAGAATGTGTACAATACCCTTCTCTTTGTCCAGGACCCACTGGTCAGCTTATCCCCATTATGGCACATCCTGGAGAAGTATGGGACAGCCTCAGGTTTCAGAGCAAATATGGAGAAATTGGAAGCAATGCATCTAAGCGGACAGCTCCCCCCTGAGTGTATCAAGAGTTGCCCTCACAAATAGGTAGCATTTCACTTCCAGTACTTGGGGATTCAGATCCCCAAGGAAAGATCCAACATTTATGAAGTTAGCTACATGCCCCTTGTACAGGCAGTGGAATAAGATCTGAAAAGATGGTCTGAATTATTTCTCAGAATCAATGAATGGGTGGAAACCCTCCAGATGAATGCTCTGCCAAGGCTGCTGTTTCCTTTTTCTGTACCTCCCCATCCCCATCCCAAAGACCATGTGGCAGAGGTTTTGAAAAGCATGGTCCAACTTCATTTGGAGTAAAGACAAACCCAAAATACCCTGGCAGATGATGCTCTTGCCTAAGAGGAGGGGTATTAGGAGTACCGGACTACGGGACTTAAGGGTTTACTACCTGACTGGACAAATGTAGCGTTTATTGTCCCAGCTATGGCCAGAAGGGCAAACAAGTTGGGTGGCTTTAGAAGAGAAGTAAGGAGGTGCTAAGGCCATTGTGGGACTAGAATACAAAAAGATTAAGAACATAGGGAATGCAAATACTAGAACAACAATGGAGTCCTTGTATATATGGTCTTGAAAGAGGGAGGAGAAGAAGAGACAGGAGTGTGTGGGACTGTGTAATATCCTCCTAAAGGGGAGATAGACAATTCCAGCTGGGCAGAATCAACCAGACATTTAAGAGATAGAAGAGAAAGGGCCAAGGTAGGCTTTTGACAACTTTGTACAGCTGTCAGGGTAAAGTTCTTCCACCAACTCCAAGTAGAATTCAAATTATTCCAAAGATATTTCTATTGCTGTTTGTAAATGCAAGACTATCTTAGTAAAGAACCCATAAAAACTCAACTGCAAAAGCTACTGGGCCCAATATGGCAATTAGATGGTGTTAATATAGATGGTTCCAAAGTGGATCACTTGGTTTTCCACTTGTATGGCTTCTGTACCAGGTCTCTCTGGCAGCCCTAGAGGCATGTCAACATAAATGGGAGACCGAGATGGGGTAGTCTTCTCAGAGGAAGAATGGAGAGAGTGTTAAGGCAACCTGTGTAAAGCTATGGACTTGAACAACTGACGAGAATGCCACTGGAAAGTCCTATCATGATTCTTTAGGACCCCAGTTATTACAACCCATTGTGGCCAAAGGAGCACATATAAGTGCTGGAGGCGATGAACCCCAAGAGGGCACCACAAGTATATATCATGGGACTGCCCTAACGAGCTGGCTACTGGGACAAAGTGGCCGAACCAATTGAGCATATTTATGAGATTACCACTCTGAGAGATATCGAGTATGCTCTGTGGGGGCTTTATACTTGGGGGGTATGAACAAAGGAGAAACAATATCTATATCAAGTGTTAATAGCAACAGCCTCCAAGTTCGTGACACAGTTGTGGTTGTATCTACCCTCCCTCACTGTGGAGGGGTGGATTCACAACTGCAAGCACTTTATGCTAATGGAGTGGCTTACTGCAAAGCTTAGACTCAAAGTAGAGCAGGCAAAATCTAACTGGCTACCTTGTTTTGATTATTTAGCAGAAGTAGAAGGTACATTGATCCTTGAACAGATAGCCATTCTTCCTTAATAAAATACATGCAGAATTAAGTGAACAGAAGTAATGATTCTCCAGCATCCAACATGATGCATTGCTATGGATGAATATATGCTGGTTGGCTGTGCCTTTTGCTATAGTTATCTCCAGTGTTGCCTTGATTAACTGCACTGCAGTCATGTATGTTTTTTATTTTCCCCTTTGTACTCCTCACTATTGTTGCCTCATTGGGGGAAGGGGGTGGAATACACTTCAGGTGCAGGCACTGGACTCAGTCTGTCATACCATGGCCTGCCCAGAATAAGGTACTTGATCAGTTACATGAACTACTGTACTTTTGACCCCCTCATCCTCATCATCTCCCATTCTGATTTGTTAGATTTTCCTGTACAGCTGCTTTTGGTATTCTGTCTGTGTCATGCAGTTGAATTAACAAGAAAGTTCAATAAATGTTGATTTAAAGAGGACAGGAATTTGTGTAAATTGCTTCTAAGTATTGTCATGTGATGTATTTAGCTATTCATTGTATGTGTATTTCTTGCTTAGAGGTTTTTTTTTATTTTTTTTTAAGTTTCTGTAATTTTTTCCTGCTTGATTTGAGTACGCGTTACTCAAAGCTCTAATGTCTCATGAGTTACTAAAGTTCAACAGACGTCATTATGTGACATGGCAGTTTGTGGTTCATTCTTGCATAAACAGTGAGGTAGAGATAGCGATTGATAAAGATTTTGAGTTCAAGTTTGATTTTTAATGTACAATTTAAATATTAAATTATTTCATCATACTTGTATCTAAACAGGTAATTAATGTGTGGTATCATTTTGTTTTGAATTATGCCATAACGTTTGATGGACTAAACCCAAACCTGCAACAACATCCCATGGTCTGATCACTTCTTTACATTCATGCCATCACGGCAAGTTGTTGAGTGGGATTGAGAGAGAGAGAGAGAGAGAGAGAGAGAGAGAGAGAAACAGAGAAATTATCTCAGTCAGTGCTGTCATGTATTCGGGTTTCCTAGAATCGAGAGTGTGAGAGAGAGAGAGAGAGAGAGAGAGAGAGAGAGAGAGAGAGTTATCATGCCTGCTGATGCTTTTGATCCACTGCCTTGTAACGGGTATACAGAAAAATGTTGTCACATTGCAGTGAAAAGACATGGTTCATTCACAACTGTCTAATTTTCATTATATGTCACTCACTGTATATTCATCTCTCTCTCTCTCTCTCTCTAACTCATTCTCATTGACAGTTTTTGATTCTCAGTGGTTTACCCATTTCTGCGATAGCATAGCACCACAGAGACAGGACTCACCCTAAGTGGAGGGTGATCTATTTCACTTGCTAGGCTTTTTTCTGTAAAAAATGTACATGACAGATGTATATTTGTACCTCTCTCTGTAGCTCTTTCTCCGCTTTCCCCTTGAGTGTAGTGTGTCTGAACAGGACACATCAGTGTCTGAAAGGGAGTTACAGAAAAAGTGTACACACTGCAAGACATACACTTATTTGAAAGTATACTGTATCTACTACACATGTGAGCTACACAGAAATAAATGTGTAATGTCAGCATCACTTTTAGGTGTGAAATAAGGAGCTTGCCGTTATTCTTAGTTTTTTTTTTTTTTTTACTTGTGACCAGTGGTTTTGTTCTGGTAAAGAGCAATTATACTTCATATGGAAAGACATACAGTTAAATACATTGCTAAAAGGTAATTGTGCTTTTACATTATTTAAATTATTGGTGAAACAGCAGGTTATGTTTTATACATAAAAAAAAAAAACGGAACACTGCTGAGAAAAAAAAAAAAAATTTCCCATCCAGGATTCAAACCCTGCACCTTTGGTTCTGTAGATACACATCTTCTACACTGAGTCATCAGTTTTAACTTGATTAAATATTTATTTTTCTTTTACTTATACTTGTTAAATGCATCAGTGTCTGAAAGGGAGTTATAGAAGAAGTCTACACACTTTATTTATTTATTTATTTATAAGAATTTCGGATAAATACCTTTGAGCCAATGGCTCTTTTACAAAGGTTCCACGTCAGTATACAAAGAATAGAAGCACAGTTTGTGTGAAATTAGCAGGCAAGCAGTCTGAATACAAAATTCAGTATAGGATATACATGGTCTAAAGCTACAGGTGATATAATTAACAGTTAGAACAACATAATCAGGCATACATTTAAGAATGATGAGTCACAACAAATAATATTAACATGAATTAAAGCTGCCAGAAGGGCATTGTCAAAGGGAAAGGTAGAGTGGAAAAAATGGAGTTGTTGCCAATTGTGTCATGTAGCATAGGAAAGTGGAAGAGAGAGTGGATATAGAGGGGTAACTGGGAGGGAAGTAGAAGGAGAGGTGGGTGGGAGGCAAGGATCGGGGAACAAGTGCAACATTGGGTGTGGTGAGCAGATTAGAAAAGGGGGAGAGAAAGGGAGTTGAAGGGGGGTAAGAGAGGAAGGTGGTGGACCAGGGCTAGGGAGAGAGGCTGGAGTAGATATGGGAAGGGTGGTGGCAAAGCATACGCTTGTTTGAAAGTAAATTGTATCCACTAGACATATGAGCTACAGAGAAATAAATTTGTAATGACAGCTACATTTTTAGTTGTGAAATAATGTGCTTGCTTTTATTCTTTCATTTTTATTTTTTTTTTTCGCTCGTCGTGACCAGTGGTTTTGTTCTGGTAAACAGCAATTAATTCATATGCACAGACATCAAGTTAAATACATTGCTGAAAGATAACTGTGCTTTTGCATTATTTAAGTGATTGGGTGAAACAGCAGGTTATGTTTTATACATTTAAAAAAAAAAACGGAACACTGCTGGGGGGAAAAAAAGAAGAAAATTCCCTATCAGGATTCAAACCCTACATCTTTGGTGTTGAAAATATACATCTTCCACACTGAGCCATCAGCTCTTACTAGCTTAGTTTTGAATTTTTCTTTTACTTATAGTTGTTCAGTGACCTCAGTGAAAGTAATAGAACTCTTATTTCATTTACTTAGCTGCTTGCCAACTAAGACATGAATGAGCAAAAATCATTCAGATTTAATTGCTTATTTTGCATGTAGTCATAGGGGTGTGAGGTACATTGTGCTGCTTGTCTACTGCCAGTTGCCCGGTGGTGCTTAGATGAGTGATTTGTGTGTGTGTATGTGGGGGGGGACTCAATCATACTAAAAGGAATGCTTAATTTTTTTACCATAATGTATCTGCAGTACCAACAGAAGTGCTTGCAGATATATGTTGAGATGCCTGATTTGTATTTGTTACATACATATATAGAATATCCATATACAGAAAATAATCATTGTAAGACAATAAATCCAGAAAAATGATATAGCTACAAGGATCAAAACCTGTGCTTGCTGCTTCCAAGGCCAATCAATTACCTACTATGCTAGCAGCTCTGGCTGAATGACTACCTTTTTTTTTCTTATTTTTAAGTGCATAGTATTGAAATTGCACATTTATGCTATTGTCATCTACTGTAGCACATTATTTCATAATAATAGACATATATAGTATATTGTGAAACATTTCTATGCAAGGAAATTCATTGCATGCAAGTGTTGCTGTACCACATCTACAATTTTATGGAGTGCAGTAGTACCATCCTGTGGTGCAACAACATATTTACTGGATTTGTCAGAGATGACTCAGGTCGGAAGGCCAGCCGGGGGGAGAAGTATCGAGCATCCTTTGGACAGCTCTCCTTCTCTGGGGGGGGGTGTGCTCGGTGCACAGAGTGATGCCCGGCAGAAGCTGGGCACATTGCCCAAGCACCAGCACCTTGAAGAATTCATGGGTGGGGAAGACGCTGGCCATCATTGCACATCCACACCCCTGCACGTCCCCTGGAAAGGGACCTGGGGGTAATTATATCAGATGACTTAAAGGTGGGCAAGCAATGTGAGAAGTCAGCAAGGAAAGCAAGGGGGATACTGGGATGCATACGGAGGGGCATCACAAGTAGAAAAAGGGAAGTTGTTATCCCTTTATACAGACACTTGGTGAGACCCCATCTGAAGTACTGCATGCAGTTTTGGAGACCCCATCTCTGCAAGGACATAAACAGAATGGAGGCAGTCGAGAGGAGGGCAACTAAAATGGTGCAGTGTCTGCATCAGAAACCATATGAAGAGAGACTGAGATAGCTTAATATGTACACCCTTGCTGAAAGGAGGGACAGGTGGAACCTGATAGAAACTGTCAAGTACATCAAGGGAATCAACAAAGTCAAAGAGGGTAGCATCTTTCAAAAAAAGAGATGTGCAAGAACAAGGGGGCACAATTTAAAGATAGAGGGAGGACGGCTCAGGGGCAATGTGAGGAAATGCTTTTTCATGAAGAGAGTGGTGGATGCATGGAACTACCTTCCTGGGTAGGTTGTAACATCTAAAGCAGTGGGGGAATTCAAACATGCATGGGACAGACATAAGGCAATTATAGTGGGGTTGGGAGGAAGTAGGCTGTTGGTTAACTAGAATCTGCAGCTAATCCAGTAGATAGGTAGGGAAATGGGCAGACTGGGTGGGCCAAGCCGTCCTTATCTGCCATCAAAGTCTATGTTTCTATGAGCCACCACTTCTTATAGATAAACATAGAAACATAGGCTTTGACACCAGATAAGGACAGCTTGGCCCAACTAGTCTGCCCATTTCCCCACTTAATGGATAAGATGTAGATCCTAGTTAATGCAACAGGCTACTTCTTCTAAACCCCCCCCAACAAATTGCATTATGTCTGTCCCACACATTCTTGAATTCCCCAACTGTTTTCGACCCCAAGACCTCCTCATGAAGGCCATTCCATGTGTCCATAACCCTCTCTGTGAAAGAAATACTTAATCACGTTGCCTCTGAGCTGTCCCTCTCTATCTTCAAATTGTCTTCCCTTGTTCTTATTCATCTCTTTTTCTGGGTTTACAATGAGTATTTTCTGTATATGGATATATATACAGTATATATACTATATATATATATATATATATATATATATATATATGTAAAAAATAAAATCTCCCCTTTTTCTGCTAATCTAAGTAGACCTCTTTTACCTGTCACCTAGTGTGGAGCCTGTCCCTTGTGAATAGATCCTTGTCTTCCCATGTTTCTCCCCAGTCGCCTACCCACCCATCCCCCCTGGCCTAGCACCTTTTACAGAGCCATGCATTTACATCCCTCTTTTTTTTTTTGCTTATAGGCACCTGTAGAATCTCCTAGAAGTATACCAAGCACCCCACGTCCTGGCAGACCCTGGCCAGCTCCCTAGACCTAGCTTGTATCTCGTGCTCACTGTTACCTTGTATATCATTAGTCCCCAAGGAACAAATATGTCAGGGATCCCCCCACACTTCTGTGCTGTATAATAGATGTGTTGTTTTGCCTGTTGCACCATCAATCCAGGTATACACTGAGATTTGTACCAGTTTTTCAACCATTGACTGAATAATTACTGGGAAATTAATATGAATGAGTGGTATGTTATTTAGCTGTATATGATAGCTATATCATTATTAATGTTCTTATTATTTTTGGTTTTTTCACAGATTCAAAAGTGTCTAATGTACTCTGTAGTAATGTCTCTAACATAGTATAATTAGAAAGTGAAATATTATCAGAAAAAGCATAGAAGTACTGAAGAAGGAAAAAATGAATACAAATAAAAGAGTGTTTGGCCCTTATTGTATCGTTCCTGATTGTAACAGCTCTTATACTAAAAATCAAGGAATGCATTTTCACAAACTACCATCACTGAATGAAGAATTATGCATGAAATGGGCACAGATATTAGGAACTCAAGAAACCAACATACGGCATAGAAGTTTCATCTGTGGGCTCCACTTCCAAGATAAATATTATATTAGGAACTGGACTTTTAACTCATGTGGTGAATTTGTCATAGTCAAGACCAATAGACTAAAGAAAAATGCTATGCCTATTAACATGAAGCAAAAATTAATCTGTTTTTCTGAAGTTCAGTCAGAAACCATACCAAAACAGACAGTACTTGCAGATAATGTTCATGGTGATTCAGAATTTCCAGACTGTTATGAAGGTCGGCACAGAATTAGCACACAGGTAAAGCCAATGCTGATAACCCTCTTCTTTTGGAATACTTTTTATCATAGCAATAAGCCACTCACATGAGTTAGATAACAGTCTGTTAATCCCCCCCGGGGCAATATGGCACTCGGCTCCATCTTGTGACACAGTACACCCCTATGGTGTGATGTACAGACTGTTAATCTAACCCCTGGTAATGCCATATTGCTTAATTTACATATTATCATTTAAATATTTTCAGGAAAATGAATGCAGCAGTACAAAATTAGGATGTCACTCCTCACCAGATTCGATATCCAGAGAGTCATATTTATCGTCAGCCTATCCAAAGAGGAGGTATGAGCATAGTATGATTACAACCTTTGATGCACTCATGTCCATTTGGTTTCTGTTTTTTCAGAATGTAATCTGCCATGCTGCACTGTGTTAAAATATTCAAATATTGTTTCCAGTTTTGTATTGAGTACATCATCATGATAAGCAAGCAATAACATACTCCAAGGTGTGGTTTATCATCTGATACGAGCATGCCCAGTGGTGTACTAATGCACGATATTGGACAGGGAGCCATTTATCTTCACACACTGGGATATAGCAGAGAGGTAGCTGGAGAACCAGGCAAGGGGACCAGCGGAATAGCCAAGTTGGTGGAGGGAGTCAAGCAGGAGTGGGTGACAAACAGTGTCAAAAGCCTTGGAGAGGTCTATGAACACTGAGCTGGCAAGGCTGCCAGAGTCATGAGCAGAGTGCAGGTATTGAGAGAACTCCATGAGAGCAGTAGTGGTAGAGTGTCCTTGGAGCAAACCATGTTGTTCTGGTCACATTATGTCATACTTGGTCAGGTAATCTAAGAGTTGAATATACACTATTTTTTCAAGGGCTTTAAAGAGCAGTGGGAGGATAGAGATCTGCCTGTTATACATAATTCCAGTTGTTTTATCTCTTTGTAATACTGTTATATATTTTATGACCTAGTTGAAGGTTGTTATTGGGTGGGTTGCTGGGAAATTCTCATAGTGTACTGATTCCTGAATGTCCGTCGGAGTGAGCAGGTCTTGATCCAATTCAACTCTCCATGGTTATCCTACCATATATGGGAAAGCTGGTAGGGGAGATCCCATCACCACATTCCTCAGGGTTCACATTGGGGTATCTATAGTTGAACAGAAATGAAAGTGAGAATAACATAATGATAGATTGTATGCCATGGCAAGTGTTCTGCAGAATGATGTTAGAAGTATTGATTAGCATTCATATGTTTAATAACAATTATCATACATATTGCCCTAGGTTTGCAATTGTAAATGTCATAATTGCCTGCTTGCCCCACTATGGACTGTGAAAACTAAAGACGTTGTTTACACAGACAGATACAGTTCTGATACTTCCAGTAGTGCAATACAAATCAAGAACCACTCAAACAGATATTATGCATTTGCACATAAGTGCAACATATAGGTCTGTCAGCACATTAACAGAAAACTTGATGTCCAAACATGCAATGACACATGACCATTCATATTGTGGAAAATCTATCAATGATAAAGGAGTTTATGAAGCTGAAGTAAACATGGAGATAGACAACACAATACATGGCATGACAGACGGATATCAAAAATTTCATAGTTGTTCGTCTGTAACACATCACGATGTTGTGCGCATAGATCACAATAATGAGGATGGTTTAACAGACAGTGAATCAGACAACATACGGGAAGATGATTATGCCAACGATCCAGATTACTATCTAGATAGTTCTGACAGTGAATACTCATACAATAGTGATGAAAATAGTGACTCTGATAACTTTTCACAAACTGCTGACAAGTACTATTTCTTATCACATGAGATGTTAATGCAGTTGTTTGTGAAATGTAACATTTCGTTTTGTGACAAGCCAATAATAACACAACCAACCGTTTTGAAAAAGGGAACAGGTATTACTGTTAACACAGAGTGCTTAGATGGTCACAATAACATTTGGCACTCCCAGTCAACCATTAACAGTGTTTCAGAACTTAATGTTATTCTACCAGCTTCAATTTTCATTTGTGGTGGTTCTTTCAGTAAAGTATCGGAAATACTCAAAACAGCGGAAATTGCATTTATGTCAGTATGGCATTGCAATAATATGCAAAATAACTTAATAATACCAGCCATTAAGGATGTGTGGGTCAAATACAGTAGTGAAATTCAATCAAGATACATTAACAGCAGTATTGTACTTTCCGGAGATGCTCGGTGTGACAGTCCAGGACATTCTGCCACTATGGGTACATACACATTAATTGAATATGGCTCAAGTTTAATAATAGATCAGCAAACTGTGAAAGTAACTGAGGTGAAAAATAGTTACTGGCTGGAGCCAGAGGGTCTTACCAGGGCATTGAGCAAACTCAGAGAAAGGGACATTGGCATCTTGGTACTTGCCACAGATCGTCATATGGCAATTCAAAAATTATTATGAGAGAAGTTTTCCAGTATTAAGCATGAATATGACCTTTGGAACATTGCCAATGGTATCAAGAAGAAGTTATTTAATGCTAGTAAGAAAAAGGAATGCACCATATTAAGTAAGTTGCAGCAGGCAATTATAAATCATTTGTGGTGGTCTACGTCAACGTGTAAGAAAAATCACCATGAACTTAAAGAAAGATTCACATCCATCCTTTATCATGTAACGAATACACACAATTGGATATCTAAAGATATATTCCATGCATGTGAACACCCAGCATATGACACAGCTAAAGCAGCTCACAAACCATGGTTACATGAAAACTCAGCTTCATATCATGAACCATAAACAATTGTAATGGAAAAGAAACTGTTGAAAGATTTAGAGAAGGTACTTACTCATATTTCATTGAATAACATTTCAATTTTTGAATTTACTACTTTAATGAAATATACTAAAATAGGAGTCATTGGTTAACAATTTATTTATTTATTTATTTATTTTTTGTTAACCGGGTAAGTATGGGTAGCCCTTATTACCCACTGAAAATAAACTGCTTATAACCTTGTAATCCCACTGTTGTGATGTTTTGTGGGGTAACTTCTCATGTAGAGTCCCATAGACCATAAATGACAATGCTTGATGTACAGGTGAAAACCATGCAGTCTCAAGGTTTACTGATGCCCTAGCAACCACTAGGGGTATTACACCATGATTATCACCTGTACATCAGGCATTATCCTCTATATCACTGTTGAACTATTTAGATAAGTTTTGATGGTAACTCATACTTAAGGTGAGGTTTGTATTTGGAGTTTATGAAAAAATGAATTTTGATACATAAGAACATTGAATAGTGGTCATAAATAAATAACATATAGCAATTGCTTTTTATGTAACTTTGTTTTGGATGATTTACCAGAACCACACACCAATGTTTGTTCTGTTTGGTTATTCATACATGTATGTTTATATATATATATATATATATATATATATAGATATATATAGATATAGATATATATCTATATCTATATATATCTATATATATATATATATATATATATATATATATATTTTTTTCAGATTACTGAAGGGATACATACAGGTGGCCTGAAGAATGGTCACTGACTGTATCTGAAGTATGCTTCAAAAAGAATAAAATATGATACACATGCATACACATGCAGATTACACGTTGCCGCCCTCGATCACAATGAAACTGTTGAGAGACAGCAACTTAAAAACAGACATGGCATTCTGCAATACAAACATCAGTACTCAAAGGCAGCAGGGAAATATGTCCTGAAAAAGCAATGAACTCCAAAGACATATAAGTTTAGAAAAAACATACTTTTGAATATAATGCAGAGACAAAGAGAGGGCAAGATTGGGCTGCACATTGTAGAGGCATCCATATGGCTATTTTCTGTGTTTCCTTGTTTTTCTTTAACTGGCATGGAGACTGTCCTAACAAACTAAACCCAAAAAAAAAAAAATTAAGGAGTAAGACATGATAGGGTACATGTTGTGGTTGGATAGTGGCACACCTCGAGTGTGGCATGAGGTATGAGGCATTGACGAGTGCCTTCACTTCAACCACCCAAGAAGTGCTGTTAACCCAACACAATATACACACTGGGGTACCTTTCTGTGATTATAAAAGTAGTCCAAGATGTTTGGGGAAGGGAGATGAAGAAATGCACCAAAACAAAAAAGAAAATTGCTTATTAATTTTTTAAAACAGTCGAGTTATGAGATAATAACTATAGCATTGTTCTGGATAGAAATGTAAGTCATACAAGCAGGCTCATACATTCCATTGCTTGTTATTTTAATTTTGGAAAAAAATAAAGTTAATTACAGAAAATTAACATGTAAACTAACAATCGTATCTCATGTTTTCAAATGTCTAATTGATAACAGGAAATAACATGAATATTGTTTCAACATTGTTTAACTATGAACCTCTACATATACAGCTAGGAGACCACCACGGCATAACCAAGTAGTCAATTCAGGAAGCTGTAATGCAGCAGAAAATGAGGTTTGGTTCAAAACAATCAATGACCTGACACTTTTGGTTTCCAATGTTTTGTCAAAAACCCTGGGACCATAAATACAACTGCTTGAGCTATGCCTGCACATCAAGATATGAAACATACTGAAATAAAATAATGCAGTTGAATGATATATGACATGGCATTAGAAATATTGCAATAAAGAAGAAGTATAAAACAGTGCATATTCCACTCCCCTGGTCTTTTCTCGTGTACCTTTTTTCTTCATAGAACAGGTCTATGTAGCCTTCACCTGCCCTCTCCTTATTATATACTATGTCTGATCTGCATCCAGTATCCAGTACACAGTCCTAAGTCCTCTCAAGCCATTTTCAGCCCCTGTACCAGCTTTGTCAAGAAGCTGTCCTGAAAAGATTCCAACATAACCCCACCATTGCAGTCACGGTGGTAGGTGTTCTCCAGTCCACTCCAGAAATGTTGAAATCCCCCACCAGTATCGTGTTTCCATTCTCTTCCTGCTTACCCTTCAAATTTGATCTGCTAGTTCCTGCTCCAGATCACAGCCCAGTGATGGTGGCCTGTACACTACCCCATCCACAGTAGCCTATTCCTCACATCCTGAAACTACGTCCACAGAGCTTCTTTCCCACCCTTCCCTTACTGTAAGAGGTATGACAATTGCTAATGCAGTTATGTATTGTAATAGGTTAATATCAGAAACAAACTAAGCAGACAATAGTCCATGGCACAAACAATAAGTGAATCTCATTTTATTGTTCCTCATGAAATGTATTCAAAATGTTGTTTTATTGAAAAATTGTAGCATGAATGATATTTAAATGTTTGACAATGTTTATGAAAAGGAATATTATTTAGAAGTATATATATTAATTTCTTTAATATTTTTAATAGTAAGTAAATGTTATTTTGACTAACATTTTTAGAATCATCAGTAAATCTATTAAGATTCAGAGAACATTTTTGAAAGCAAAGAGTATAGAATTTAAATATACACTGTAACACTTCATATAGGATGTTGATTGTAGAACAATTAACTGTAACAAACAAATATGACTGGCTATATTTTCAGTAGGGAAACAAGACATATCTCATTATATGTTATTATATTGGTATATTAAATACTTCATGAAAACCTTCATATTGTGAGCTTAGATAGTGTTCTCTTATTATTTTCACACAGCAAGAGGGTATGATTCTTCGCATGAGTTTGCCTAGTTGTTCTCTGGCCCACAATGTAAATTGTCTGTATGCTGCCAACTGGTATGTCCTATGAAACACAAAGAAAAGTGTAATGTAAGGTAGTCAGTCACATGAGTGATATAAATTCAATGATATGTAAAAATGATCGATGTCATTAGATGGACTGCAATGATGTCTGCTGGGATACAGTTCTAGTACATATATATATATATATATATTAGAGGCAAAAAACTCCGTTTAATGCATTAGTTAAGGTTGTTCCACAGCGACATAAGTGAGGAAATTCGCTGTTAGGGTTGAAAACCCTAACTCCGAATTCACCCCCCCCCAGTACCACACACACACACACACATGCAAGTGTGGGGGAGGACCAAGTCAACACAACCAATGACAGATATCCAGCAGCAGGTGACAGAAATAACAAACAATTGTCTAAATGTACTACGAGACATCCCCACCCACCTGACCAGGTACTGCATGCTCAGTGGAGATCAACAGCAAAACTGAGGCCATTTACACCAAACGTACACATCCCTGATTGCAGCTGCACACAACGTACCACACTAAGCAGTTGCATGGCCTTACCTACCGATGCCCCACACCACACCACAACTGGTACTGTGCCGTTAGTCAATATAAATGCTGAAGGTGCATGATGACAGTTGTAGAAAGGTTTTAACACTAGTGAGTATACATTAATTAAGAGAAGTACATACATTAACTGCAAGACACTAACATGCTCAAGATAAAAGTAGTGTTACATTTAGTATGTGATTTACATAGTAGTACATTTACTGCAACTGTTTACTCAAGATAGAGAGGCTGATGTAAACGTATGGAAAAGCATTGCCTGTTCAACGCTGTGAAATTTGTACTGCCAGTATCAGATGCATTCTTACTGATGAAGGTGTACTGCTGATGTACATACATAGACCTTCAGTGTGTTTCAATACTAAAGATGCAGTAAGTATTCTTTGTAAGAAACAGTGTAATTGCATGGATCAGGCCAAGCAACTTCTAAATATCATAGCACTACTGAGCCAACAATGACGTACCTGTATCGGAGATGTCTATAGGATAGATTTTCCTTGGCATTTACTGAGTATGTTGTACCTGAGAAAGACAATCTCATTGCATCTGTGATGACTAACTTATTCAAATAGTGATACATTTACTATTGTTGCAATGAGTGATCTATGCCAGTTATGGATACAGTGTAATTTTTTTAACAGTTGTTTCATACTCAGGCTGTATGCCTAGTGTTTGGGTTTGCCACACTTCTGTCACTGATGCTATCAAAGTGATAACTATGTTAATTGTGGTACAACAGGAATCAAATAGGTATAGTGTAGATAAAAACAGAATGTCTTTTAGTATTGATTTAACTCACAATGGAGTAAGTGTACTAGGACAGCAGGGGTTATTCTCTATCACTGACTCTGTCAGTTATAATCAATCTAAGGTTTCGATGACTGTAATGATCAAGTTACACTGTTCATCTTCATGAGTTAATATTCACAGCCATTCTCCAGTAACTAGACAGTGTATGGTGTAACTGGGTGGGACACTGTGTTGCAAAGCTGCTGCAGTGCCTAGCAGAGAGAGAGTATCTACTCATAAAGACAATTAAGCAATAAGGCATGACCAACAGTTATGTTAAATGGTCTGTTAATCACCCTGTAGGGGTTTAATGTTGAATGAGGCGTAGCCGAGTGCCACATGTCGCTAGACAGTGATAAACTGACCATAAACATAATACCTGGGAGTGGCTTATTGCTATCATAATAAAACTGTTTTTTTTTAAACAACATTAAACCATGTTCATCATATGGTTAGGCTCTACATGTATCTTAATAAAAACTAAACATAAGGTTGTTACAATGTTTACAGTCAATTAGAAAGCTGCATTTCTCAAACCCTTGTTATAATCAGAGATATTATACCTGTGCAACTCCTTGGTTTTGCTCAACTCTATTGCTCAGGTGGCCCACCACATGTGGTGTGGTCTGGTGTGGGGCATCGGTAGGTAATGCCATGCAACTACTAAGTGTGGTACGTGGTGTGCAGCTGCAATCAGGGATGTGTACGTTTGGTGTACATGGCCTCAGTTTTGCTGTTGATCTCCACTGAGCATGCAGTACCTGGTCAGGTGGGTGGGGATGTCTCATAGTACATTTAGACAATTGTTTGTTATTTCTGTCACCTGCTGCTGGATGTCTGTCATTGGTTGTGTTGACTTGGTCCTCCCCCATACTTGCATGTGTGTGTGTGTGTGTGTGTGTGTGTGTGTGTGTGTGGTGCTGGGGGGGTTGAATTCAGAGTTAGGGTTTTCAACCCTAATAGTGAATTTCCTCACTTTTGTCGCTGTGGAACAACCTTAACTAATGCATTAAACAGAGTTTTTTGCCTCTAATTTCCCTTCTTTTTGAGAATGATAACGAGAAAGGGCCCCGCGTTACCGCCACATGATGTCTTGTGGCATAGTAACAGGAACAGCAATGCAAACAGAAGCGCTAACAGTGGTGCACATGGTAATGCAAGTGCAAATGAGAACAGAAAGGGTAACGCACACGATGGCGTAGATGGGAACGGTCTGCGACGTGATGTGTTGTCACATAGTAACATGGTGCCTGCAAGCGGAAATGTCAATGGGCATGGTGACGCAAAGTGAAACAGAAAATGAAACAGTACTGTAGACACAAATGGCAAAAAATAACAAGCATAGCGCAAATGAAGCGCAAAGGATAACGCACATGGTGGCGTGAGGCGTCAGCGATAGGTGAAAGCGGGCATGGAACCATAGCGGAAAGGACAATGGTAACAGTAATGTAAGTGCACAGGCTGGTTTTCCCCAAAAGCTGAATAGAGAAAGACAGTGAGTACAAAGAATGTATGCATAATAATGGGTATCGGAGCAGAAAATGAGGACTTGGAATACTAAATAGGTTATATCTCAGGAACCATACGACGTGGAAAAAAATTTAAAAGTCATATGATTTATGACTGTCCTGGCTAGTTTTGTATTTAGCCCCCCAAGGGAGCTAAGAATTTTCTGACGAAAAGTCCATATCTCGCACCGTTTCCGAGATACGGGCTCTGAAAGGAGCGGCGAACACCATAATGTTATCCTATGGGAAAAAAGAGAAGTTTGGAGCGCCATAACTTTGCCTCCCTGTAATATTTTTTCACCAAACCACTGAAAGGCACATCTGTGGGCTGTGGGCTGTTGGCTGTATTCCCTCCAAATTTCAGGAAAAAAGACCAAACCGTTATTTTGCAGCAGGGTGCCAAAGGATTCCTGTAATGCGTTGGGTGCCGTAATGTTATCCTATGGGAAAAACTGTCAACTTTGGAGTGCCGTAACTTTGCTGCCATGTAATAGTTTTTTAATACAACACTGAAAGGCACATCTGTGAGATGTCGGCTGTGTTCCCTCCTAATTTCAGCCCAAAACTCCCAACCGTTCTTTTGCAGTGTAGTGCCAAAGAATTGCTGTCATTTTCCCACAGACTAGAAAACTACTGTCGCACTTTACAGCTTTAGCAAAATTTATGGCTATTTTCATGAGCACAAAAGTACCTTTAGAAAGTATCTTTTTCCAGAAATTTGAAAAACATATTTCTGGGGTGTTTTACCCCAAAATAAAGACATGGCTAGCATCCTCAGGGTCCGACTAGGTGAATACAAAAAGAATTAGGTTGCTAGAGGGTCCCAAATTTAAATGCCAAGCATTTTTCTGATCACCAACTGAAAACAAAATGGCTGATCTGCGAAAGTAACAGGCCCATTTGCGAAAGTAAAAATGCATTTGCGAAAGTGTTGAACTTTTTGTTAACTTTTCCCTTTGACTTATAATGGGAAATTGTTTTTTGAATAACTTTTGAACCGTTTAATATTTTTTCACCAAATCTTCAAAAGGCACATGGGGCCCTGGCCTCATGTTCTCTGAAGATTTGGGGCGATCCCTTACAAATCGATGGACCTGTATGCGCGACAGTAGAATTCCAGAAAAAGCGTAAACGCGTGCGGAAATCATGCTTAATAACTCCGCAGCCATGTATCTGACTGCTACAAAGCTTGGCAGATGCCAAGGCCTATGCTTCTTGATCATGTATTCCAAATTTCAGGAAAATCCATCAAACGGTTGCAAAGTTATTAAGGTGCAAAATTTTGAGGTTTAACATAGAAATGGTTCCTCAACCTTACTATGGTAGCACTACCAGTATACCATATATATATATATATATATATATATATATATATATATGTATATGTGTGTGTGTATATATATATATATATGTGTGTGTGTGTGTGTGTGTGCCTCTTGGGCCTGCATGATGGCACTGAGGGTTGAGGTGCTGGTTGCCTTATCTTATCCAATGCTGGCATCCCGTGTTCAAGGATGAGCATGGGCCGTTGGGGGTTGGCAGGGTGGAGAAGGACTGAGCGTCCGGAGGACTGCACTCCTTCTCCAGGAAGGGGAGACTTCAGCAAGTGGTGCATGGTTGGCCCCTGTTGGTGACTGGGGGGCAGTGTGCCATTTCTACAAGAACAGGGGCGGGAGAAGGTAGCTCCCTCCTGGGTCCATCTTCCTAGTCTCTGAAGTGGTGGGGTAAGTATTCACTGCGATGCAGCATAGGAGGGTAATGACGAGGTGTTTAGAGCTCTGTCTGTGGCCGGTGCACAAACCACCCCCAATTGAATAAATAAAGAAATGATGTAAAAAAAAAATGTGTGTGTGTCCTTCATACCTGCTCCAAATAGGGCGCTCAAGTGAACTGCCCCGTAAATGCTGATTACTTTGTAAAGCCACATCCAGAGTTTCCATGTCTACACACACTTGATAAAAATGGTAGTTATTAGTAATGCATTCTAAATCATGTAGTCTGTGTTGGATTGCTGGAATTTCTTTGCAACAAATGTTTTCTTTAATGTTAGGCAAATTGTAACAGTTGCCACATTGACACCATGAGGTTGTGTTCAAACGAATATGGTGGTCATTTGGCAATTCATCATGTTCGGAATCTGTGATTTCATTGACCTCATGCTCATCTATTTCCTCATCTGACAGTTCAGGTTCAAATGTATACCTTTGCACCACAATATTTGGAAGCAATCCAGTGAAATTTGATGATAATAACAATCCTGCATTATTTCCTTCTCTTAATTCAAGCTGGGGAGTGGTAGATAAAGTTACATTCACCAAGTGCTCCATATCTGAAACAGTGTAAAACACATGTTTCTAACATTATAAAATATACATAGGTTTCAAATCACACTGAATGCTTGTGGTATCCTGTGATATGGAAAAAAACAGTAAGGACCATCTTCGTTCACATTTTTAGGTTACTTACTTGTTGCCTCCTGATCAAATAGTTAGGATCAGGAAAGTCAGTGTGTGGGTAGACAAGGGGGCCAAGAAGGCAGAAGTACCTAATGATTATTCTGTTAAGTGTTCACAAGGAAGAGAGTTGGGCCTGTTCCTGCAGGGAAAGGGGGCACAGGCATGGGTGGTGAGACAACCACAGATGAGATCATCACAGTGGAAAGGTTGGTGGACGGTCTTAGGTCCCTGAGGGTAGGCAAGGCACCTGGGCCAGATTGGGTACATCCCGAAGTGCAGAATGAACTGTCAAAGGTCCTGGAAGAGCCACTGGTGGATCTGTTCAAAACCTCGCTAATTATGAGATGTGTACCAAGAGATAGGAGGAAGGAACACGTGGTACCTCTCCACAAAAGTGGGCCCAAGGACAAACCAGGAAACTGCAGACTGGCGAGCCTCACCACAATTGTAGGAAAACTGATGAAATCTATCCTCAAAGAAAGTCTTGTGCAGTTTCTTGTGCATAATGATCTGTAAAACAACAGTCAGCATGGGTTCATCGCTAGCAGATCCTGTCAGACAAACTTGGTTGATTTTTTTTGACTGGGTCACATGGGAAATGGACAAGGGCCATGTGGTAGATGTAGTCTACCTGGATTTCAACAAGGCTGTCAATTCAGTGCCACATGGACAGTTGACTTGCAAGTTGAGGAGTCTTGGTATAGGGTGGAAGCTAGCCCAATGAGTAGAAAACTGGCTGAGGGACAGGCTACAGAGGGTAGTTGTTGGGGGAGAAGCATTGGAGCCCAGGGCAGTGAGAAGTGGTGTCCCACAGGGATCAGAACTGGTACCAGTCCTGTTTAACATTTTCATCACAGACATAGCAGTTGGGATCAAGAATAAGATCAACCTCTTTGCCGATGACACTAAGATCTGTGCTGAGGTGGATGGTCAGGAGGGTGGAAAAGTACTGCAGGAGGACTTGGCAAGACTCAAGGAGTGGTCACACACCTGGCAGCTTGGGTGCAATGCCAAGAAGTGCAAAGTGATGCATTTTGGAGTCAAAAACCCAGGATACAGCTACTGGATGGATGGTATCAAACTGTCCGATGAGGAGAAGGATCTGGGGGTGCTGGTGACTGGGGAATTAAACAACTCATCTCAGTGTAGGAAGGCAGCAGCAAAGGCTAACAGAATGCTAGGGTGCTTAGCAAGGGGGATTACATCTAGATGTAGGAAGTCATATTGCCCCAGTACAGATCTCTGGTTGGGCCGCACTTAGAGTACTGTGTGCAGTTCTCACGTCTGTACTTGAAAAGGGATATCAAACTACTGGAGACAGTGCAGTGAAAAGCAACAAAGATGATCCAGGGGTTGGGGGTGAGAACTTATGAGAAAAGACTAAAAGAGTTCAACATGCATACCATGGCGGTTAGAAGAGAGAGAGTGACATGATCGAGACCTTCAGGTACCTAAAGGAGATGAGCAGAGTAGGCTTCCAGGGTGGGTTCACTTTCCAGAATAGAAGAGATACCAGAGGGCTCTACCTGAAGTTAAAAGGAGGAGGTACTACTTCACTGAAAGAGTAGTAACTGGGTGGAATGCGCTGCCTAAGCAACGTGTAACAGTGCAGACTGTGGGGTGCACCAAGAGAGGGTGGGACAAATTATTGGGGAAAGTACATACCGGAAGGGGCAGTTGGGGGAGGGAAGAGTTAATGAAAGAGGGGGCAGCTGCAGTCTAATGAGCCAAAGTGCTGCAAATTTGAGCAGACTAGATGGCCGTATGGCCTGTATCTGCTGGCAATCTTGTATACTCATATGTTCATGTGTATGCTCATCTGTATCTTGCTTGGCAAGCAGTAATGTAAAAAATAAGCTGTTAATTTCTAGAGGGCAGTAACAGAATATAAGTACGAGAAAAAGTAATAAATTCTCCAAAAATGTTTGATGGCTTAGAGACATGGCTATGTTTCTCTGCAGCTAAGGGTACTGGTTTCAAATCTGATTATTAGTATTACATTTATTTTTTTTTTATTGCAGTACCATTCTGATTTTTTTTTCTACTTCAAAAAACCATGACCTGCTGTTTCAGCTCATAATTTGCATAATAAAAAAACATATTTATCATTTAGTGGTGCAGGTAACTGCGAATATCTGCTGTAGCTGCTGATTTCAAATACAATACCATTGGTCATGAGGACATAAATTAACCCTCTCTGCATATATTTGCAAGGAGGTTTATGACTATTGCTTATGCAGTAAGACAATAACGTAATAAAATAAAAATTCACATTAATTTTGTTAATCATTCAAAAGACACCCCCCCTTCCAAGTCACTCATCTAACAACCACAGGACACTGCTAGATGGTGAGCACCACTCATATCCACAACTGCAAGTAAAATGAGCAATGAGATTATGAACTAGTAATGCTCATTGCCATCTCATTAGGAAAACAGCTATGTGAAAAAGGAACTGTTGCTTTCTAGAGGCAGTAAAAAGCGTAAGTAAATGAAAAAGTCAGCTTTTCTATAAGAATGAGCAAATGGCTTAAGTGTATAGCTTTTTATGCCTCTAGAGTAAAAGGGTGCTGGGTTTGAATCTCAGTAATTGCATTCATTATTTTTTCTCGAAGTAGCGTTACAATTTTTTTTCCCTGCTTTATAAAACATGACCTACTGTTTCAGCTCATAATTGAAATAAATAAAATAAGGCAGTTATCATTTAATGGTGCAAGTCAATGTGTGGCAATGATCTGCAACAGCTGATTTAAAATACAATACTACTGAGTACACATCCATCCGAAATTAATATCTAGTACATCATTTCACAATCAAACAAGTTGTTTTTTCTACTTTACACAAATATGACTGTCTGCATAGCGTAAATACAGACTAGATATAATTTTATATGAAGCACACATTTCATTGCAGTGTGTGCGCTTTCTTTGCACCTCCCTGCAACACTTATGTGTCCCACGTGACCACACTACACTCAATGTGAAAGAGAGAAGTAGATGTAAGACACATAGAGGGACTACCATATAACTTTCTAGACAAGCAGATGACACAGACCACATTCCACACATGGTGAGTCCTATCTCCGTGATGACATGATATCAGTAAAAAAAATGGTACAGCCCTGCAAATCACACACTGTCACTGAGAAGGAGAGAGAGAGAGAGAGAGAGAGAGAAAGAGAGAGAGACATGGGTACAGTGTGGGACAGAGATCATAAATTAAAGCGTAATCTAGAGATCAGGTATTTTCCTACAATGTTTAGACATTGTCTGTCTGTCTCTCACCCACTATCTATATTTGAATTATATGTTAGACGCCATTTTATCCAGATAGACCCCATACCATCTATGACACAGACAGTGTAGTTTTAATCTACCACAGTCCCTCCCTCCCTCTCTCTCTCTTTCCAGGCAACAGACTCGGGGTGTGTGGATGAGGGGAGGGAAGAAGTAAAGCAAAGCATAAGTAAACTAAATAACACTGTCGCTCCTGCCATCTGCTACACAATTTAAACCCTATGTCAAAAATCATAAGCACAGCAAGCTGCGTTAATATTAAGCATCTTCACGAGTCATGTCTGACTGTGTTGAACTGTGTTACTGTGGGGAAGGGGAAGAAAGCGGCAATAGTAAATATACATAACATAACCAGCGTATTAAAAAAAATTTGTGATTGTTTAGGTAACACAAAAGATAGGCAGACCTTATGAATGAAAGCAACCACAGCCAACTGACAGGCTTTTATAAGTGGTGATTGACACAGGGGAATGTACACCCTGGTATGACAAGCACACAACAGCACATGTCATGGAAACAACAGTCATGCTTGGAAAGTAGTCTCAAGAAATGAAACTGAATCTGATAAGGTACACGGACATCCATTTTGTTTTTTCCCATTTAAAAAAAAAGACAGATGACACATCTTTTGTTTCCATTAGCTTTATTATTTAAAAACAAAGTTTAATGCTACTCAGAATAAATTAACGAACATACACACTAGTATATCACTGATAATTTCCTGTCCTCTTTAAAAACAGTAAAAATGAACTCAGATGAAAAAGAATGAAGATAAGATGTATGACGTTGTTGGAATACAACAGCCAAGCTAGTAAGGATTTGTGTTGTCAGTTTATGAAGGAAAAAGTGTAAATAATTACATTTCAGATGATAAAATGAAGGCAACACACCAATTTAATTGTATAACTTACAACAGAGTCCTCTCAGAGACAGATCCAAAGCAAACCTGCAAAAGTATGTCGATGCAACGGCTGAGACCACTTTTAGGGTGGTATGAGTGGTCTCATGAGCATTCTTAGCATATGAGAACCATGAACTGAAGGTGAGCTGTTCTGATACCTGAAGAATATAAGTGAGACCACTCTCACAATGGTAAGAGTGATCTCAGTGGCAGTACTAATATACTACTGATCACGCTCAAGCAGTAATATAAATGAATAAAAAAAAAAACTTACCCAATTACGTCAGTTTCCAGGGCAGCTTCACATGAGACATTCTCCATAGAATAGGACTGTCTGATGGGCAGAGGTAAGGAGTTCTCTGATTGGTCTGGAGCACTTTTTGATCTATAATATTGTTATAGTGGATTGATATTTACTGACAATGGTACTGCTAGCAAAAATATACTTTTACAATATTCTAACATGGGACATGTTACTTAGTGCTATGAAGCTATGAAGCAATACTATTAAAACTTCCAAATGGAGCTGTGTTAAGAGTAGAAGCAGAACTGATTTTATGAAAGAAAGAAGTCACAGTTTTGAAATTTGTATTTAAGCACTTCTTTTGGTGGAGGTCACTGGACACGACACTGATTGGTCAATACACCCCATTGCATTTGGTGAAACATAGGATGTCAGATTGTATTGCCTGCATCTGTACTGCAATGCTGCATCTAAAAAATAAAGGTAGTAAAATGCTAAAACTGCACTAAGGTGTAAGACCATTTGTTTATCCAGTGTGCCTAAGCAGGGTTGAGAGCTCTCTATGATTTGTTTAGCGACTTTGGTCAAACAGGGTTTATTTTGATAGAGAAATCCTAATTTCTTGTTAATATGGTTCAAGATGAGAGTCATATAGGGGTTAAAAGAGAAAGACTACTAGGAGCCACCTGGGAAGAGGAGGGATGAGCATTCCAGAGGATGTGCTTCTCCTTCAGGCAGTGCAGGCAGCAGGCTCTGTTTTGATACTGCCACTTGGATAACTACAGGTGGCAATCCAGTCAGAGTAGTTTGTGAAGAAGGAGGATGGAGGCTGGCAGCATTTGCAAGCCATGAATATGTATGAGCATACACACATTGTGTACTCACTGCAGATTTGTGATGTGAATGAGTGCAACAAATGTAGTAAACAAAAAAAAAACAGAAGCATGCAAGATGACACTTGGCATTCTTGAGCCCTTCCTGACTGGTCACAGTACCTCCCACACTAAAGAGGTGGAGGAAGCAGCTGAGCAGCCCCCTGAAGAAATCCCCACAGGGCATGAGCTCACTATTTATTTTATTTTAACCAGGTAAGGCACACTATGCACAAGTGCTTGTTTTCAGGGGTGACCCAGGAGCACAGGGGTGTTTAAGTGACTTGCTCAGACTCACACCGTACACAAGCAGAGGTTGTGGGAATCAAACCCTGGTCTGTTGAATGTACCAAGCTCATTACTCTAACCTCTAGGCTATACTGCAAGCCCATGTCTGGCACTGTGAGGTTGGAGGGAAGTGCCACACAAGGGATGGGATGGGGCTGGGAGTCAGAACACGTGGGGGCAGCATCAATGACTGGGGACAAACCTTATAGTGATTTGAAACCCAGAGACTACTATCTAGAGGAACACCCAAGTATTTATTAAGTATTTATGTGAATCGATTACTTGAAGTTGATTTAGGTGCCAAACAATATTATCAATTTTCTTTAATTTTTACAAGAATAAACAAAAAATGATGATGTTTCATTACTATTTAATACTCCTACATTACAATCTAGCCAGTTCTGCAAGGAATCAAAGTCCTGCTGTAGGCCTAATAAAACAGCTAACAGTGAGTTGTCTGCAAACCTACTGACTGTGTCTTCAAGGTACAACAGGGACAATGCTGTCTCCACAGACTCTAGGAATATTATTAATGAAAACATAAAGCATCAGAGGACACTAAACAGACCCCTGAGAAATCCTCAGTGCAATATATAAAGATGCTGAAGTACTATTTCCTGTTTTATCTCTCTGAGAATGAGCCAACGTATGATCATAAAACCCTAAAAGTGTAGCCTGACTGACCGCAATGGATTGTAACCTATAATGCAACAATTGTTCATTTACTCAGCGAGTGTGGTGAGGGGATTCCCAAATATTGCACCAACTGAAAAAAAAACTATTTAAAGAGGTAAGCATCTAATTTGTGAACATGAGTAATGCCAATGCAGCAGTATGACCCTTATGAAAGCTAGTCTCATGCTATTCATTAAGATAACCAGGTAATTGCTTAAAAAATGAATGTTTCTAAACTCCTAATCAAAAAAAGGAGCATAAGTAAAAGTTTGTATTTGACTGGAGAGGATCTAGTGCTAGCTTAATTACTGAGCAATCTCAGTACATGCTTCCAGACCTATATTACGCTATTCAAATCATGGGCAAGATTGTGTAAACATGTTACGGGTGTGCAAACTATTTCTGCTACCAACTGTAGAATAAAATGATCCATACCATCTGGATCAGGATACTTGTCATCTTTATAGTTTTTTTAGTTCATTACAGACTTCAGATTCAGATATATTCATAAACTGAAACTTGGGTTATCTATAAAACCATCATGAAAGGGTTCACTAGACCAAATATTCTGTAATATTTGTTTGTTAGTAGACTAGATAGCTGACAAATGATTTAAAATGTTGGTATCATCAAACATATCACTGTAATGTTGAAGATATACAAAAAATTGGTTAAATCTGACTGCTCTTTTCTGTTATTTCCTGGCCATGGTCCTGGCCTGGAAAATGTAGTTGCTTAATATGAATTATTAATGAAACTGTTTCCTTATCCACTGCTTGTATACTTTATATATTGCCCTTGTTTATGTCCATGTGTCTTGTCTCAGTGGTCTATACCTGGTAACTAAAGACAAAAATTAAATAAATAAATACAATTTTACATATTTTAATATAACTATAAATTTTGCCTAGTGTGAAATATGTTCACTGCCCCAGTGAATTCTTTTGAGTGTTTGTTTTGAAATGGTTCAATTTTCCCAGTTTAGAGTACCTTGGCAATGGATCATTTTCTGGACCAAATATTCATTTTTTAATTGCTTGGCAGTTCCAGAGCTTGGTGACATCAGTTCAGCAAAAGCCCTGCATCGAAAGTTTCATTGTGGGCTTCAGCTCTACTGATATAACTGGGTTCCAAAACTCATAAGTAAATCAAAAAATAAAAACTGAGCAGGAAAAATACAGCAGTACCAGGGGGGGGCGGAGGTGCTTTTCATGGAAGTTCTCTACAACCTCCAGGACAAATATTTCCCTATAGCCACCAGGCAGATAAAAGGTGGCAACTCCTGTTGGCTATCAAGTGAACTTTGGCCCAAATGAAAGAAAGGGACAAAACCTGGCTAGCCTTCAAGGCATCCCCTTCCCCCAATCATGATATGCATATAGGTGACTTCGAAACTCCTACAAGCAGGCTGTGAAGTTGTTCAAGCATAAATACTTCACAAACCAACAATATAATTCTCTTGGCAACCCTCACAATTTCTGGGCCTCAGTAAACTCCCTCATAAACCCAAAATCAAATAAACAAATTATGGCACTTACCTCCCCCTAAGGACCCACTTCTGACCCAGGCAAGATTGCTGACATCTTCAATAAAATGTTCATTGACCTTACCTCCTACACCAAAAAACTCTCTCCACAGCCTCCCTCTGCCCAGTACAACCAGCCAAGCTGCCCACTAAATTCAAGCCCTGTTTTTTATTTCAGAGTCATTGGCCATAGCGTTACTGGCAAACTCCTTAAGACACTTCCCACTGGAGCAGCCGAGGCAGCGACGGTCTGTATCCCACCTTCCTGAAATTCCTCTCCCCTGCCCTTGTAAAGCCACTGAACTACATATTTAACCTTGCCCTATCATCATCTACTATGCCTGAATCATGGAAGCATGTACATATGGTGCCAATTTTCAAATCCGGTGATCCCTCTGTCCCAGAAAACTACCAGCCCATCTCCCTCCTCCCACATCTCAGCAAACTATTAGAAAAAATAATTCACCATCAGCTATCCAAGCATCTAGATAACTACAACCTCCTGTGCCCCCTCCAACATGGCTTCCGCAAACACCACAGCACCTCCTCAGCACTGGTCCTCTTCTCCAACCACGTCTTTAGAAACATAGACATAGGTAAGAATACAGGTGTGGTGTTTGTGAACCTATCCAAGGCCTTTGACCTTGTTGACCACCACCTTCTCCAATCCACCCTGATAAACCTAGGCTGCTCCTCGGACGTCACCACTTGGTTCAGCAGCTACCTTGTAGACAGATCCCAGTTTGTTCTGATAGGGATAGAAATTTCTGCCACATTATCCATTCACACTGGTGCTCCCCAGGGCTCCATACTGGGGCCTCTTCTATTCTCACTGTTCATAAATGATCTCCCAGCAGAAAGCATAAACTGTAATGTGCTCTTCTATGTGGATGACCTCATCATCTACTTCCCAGGGCTCTATACTGGGACCTCTACTGTTCTCGCTGTTCATAAATGATCTCTCAGCAGAAAGCATAAACTGTAACATGCTCCTCTATGCAGATGACCTCATCATCTACCATAGCGCCCAAGTCACTTGAATCTATATCTGTTACCCTCACGATAAACTATGGAGCTGCTCAAAACTGGTTCCTCTCCCAAAAACTTCTTATAGTGAGAAAAAAATGAAGACCATGCTCCTTGACTCTAAGCCATACCTTGTAAAATCCACGAAGCTGGAAACATTGTTACACATAGTTATCCCTGCAGGCCCTCCTCTCAAAATTGTGTCCTCCTTCAAATACCTAGAAGTGACTCTTGATCCCTCCCTTATATAAAGTTATCATGTTTCTAACACCATGAAGACAATCCAGCAGAAGCTGGGGGCAGCCTACCATGTTGACCACCTCCTGACCCCAGAGGCTTGCCTCGCAATTGCCCAGGGTAATCTTCTGCCCCTACTTGATTACTGCCCCCAGTGTTCTCCTCCATGTCATCCTCACTTCTTTCTCTTCTGAATATCACATACAACTCTGTCGCTTTGCTCTTTAGGTCCCTTACTCCACTCATCACTGCTCAATATATCAGTCCCTAGGCTGGCTGCAGGGCTGTTTTGAATTAGCCTTGGGCTGGCTAGTTGACGCCTCTCTCAGGAACCCACAAAAGTCCCCATACTCCTCACTTCTTACTGACAGGGTGGTAACTAGGTGCCTCAGGGTCTCTTCTACTCCCCCTCTGGTAGTTTCCTGTGTATCTGCTGTAATGGGGAGCAAGACTGTCTCCATCTTTGCCCCCTCCTTTTGGAACAAACTACCACCTGCTATCCGAATGTTACCCTCTCATCAGTCTTTCAAGTTAAACTAAGAGATTGGCTTATATCTCAGGTCATCTGTACCTGCTCCCTAGGAAACATCCTTGCCAGAAAGCCACCTTAAAGTGCTCAGTGTACCTATTGCCTTTTTTCCTATGTACTGGTTACTATATAAACAATTGACAGGTGTTACTACTTTGTGTTGATGTTGCTGCAATAATGTTATCTCTTATGCCCTGTATTGTAACCCTTGACTGGCTGTAGAATGTCTGGATCTGCTGTAAGTGTATGCCCTAGTTCTCTGCATGCAGAGAAACATTGCTTATTCTGTAATTAACTTGTTTTTATGTTAAACCCCTATTTTAAGATGTGATGTTTATGTATCACTATTTCGGACACCTCTGCACTCACTATACTACATGTTATCCACTGTATTATAACTTGCACCTATTTTGCCTGTGTTACTGTATGGCCCAGGTGGCAACTGAAATTGGTCCCTTGGATCAGCTTGCTTACTCGGTTACCAAAAATATAAATAAATAAAATGAATAAGTGAAGAAAAAGACTATTTCAAACCAAGCACACTAGACAATACACTGGGGCCTGGATATTCAGGCTGCATTAGGCAGTGGCACAAGCCTGGGTGCAGCACAACTGTGATGGGCCGGGGCCAGGTCCAGGTGATATTCAATGGGGATGCACCATGGTGCAGCACCATTGAATATAGCACAGTCAGTGCACATACTGCACATGGCACAGTGGCACTGTACTGGTGCAAGCCACAGATAGGGGGCATGGAGATGCACCATTGCAAGTGCAGTTGCGCTAGGTGCATCACCCGCAATATTCAGTAGGGGGCATGCAAATGAGGCCAGAATATATGCAAGGCACAAATGGGGCCATTTGAATGTCACTATGGCTCCATTTAATCTGTTCCATTAAATGGGACAGATTAACAGAGGGCATAAGAAAGACAACGAACCTGTATGACAAGCAAGTAAGCAAAAGCAGAAGGAAGGGGAGACCATTATGATTCTCGAGGGAGGTGGCAGAAAAGGTAAAGAAGTTGTAGTAGTAATATCTTTTATTCATAAAACACGAACAGGGATGCAACTCAATTGAGCAGAGCTCTTTTCCAATGAGGTCTCATTGCAATTGTACCAGTTACTACTTACAGAAAAAACAGTCAAACACTATTAAACATCTATATAAAATAAAATTAAAAGTAATAATCAGTCAGACATCACATTCAAACATAGTTATAAAGACGTCCACTGTAGCAAGTATAACACTTTAGCACATTTCATTCAATAACAATTTTCTAGTATTACCATCTGAGTGGTTACAGACAAGCAACATGTTAGTGGGATTAATTCCATGTCCTACAATCTTTATAGATAATTTGATTTATCAAGGGGATTATTCAGCCATAAACCCAATGATTTATGCATGTTCTTCTATTATATCATTACACCAGTGCACATTCCATAATTACAGCTTTTTCTTTTGTTTAGTATTGCTTGTTAATTAATTACCACCAGACAGCATGTCAGTGAAGTGATTCCACCACTTTTTAAGTGATCGCCCTAACAGGATAGTTATGCTATCGAACCTCATAGAAACAAGTCAATAGTGTTACTCCTCTGTAGAGAATTGATGACCTCTCAACCCATAGTTTATAATTTGTAACCATATACCCTATGCCCTGAGCAGATCGTAAACTTTTAATTTGAAAAAATTCATATATATATATTTGGGGTAAATACCCTTTCATACATTAAACAGAAATTTTAAGAGATGTGTGTTTCTCCACTCCTGTGGTCTAAGCTAACTTAAAGAGTTATACAGCACATAATGATGGGTTGTTCGGGGTTGGGGGGCATCTAAAATTAATCTAGCTAATTTGTTAAAAATAAGATATATCTTATCCAATTGGGTTTCTGTAGCCCCAGCATATCCAATAGTATACCCCCATAATCTAATGCTGGCAGTATCATTGCTTTTATAATTCTAAGTCTCATGTCTGCTGACATGTTATATAATATTTTACTCTATATAGAGCCCTTTTATTTGTGTTACTTAATAACTCATTAATGTGCTCTTCCCATCTCAGTGTGCTATCAAGCCACAGTCCAAGGGATATGTATCTTTTAACCTGCTTAATAATTTTACCACTTATTATCCATATGTTGTGGCAAGCTTATCTTGAATGGGTTTTCTTCCAAATAATACTGATTGAGTTTTAATGTAATTAAGCACAAGAATATGTATATTAAAAAAAAAATATTTGCTTGTTTAAATGCCTGTTAAATTTTATTATCTGACCTAAAGAATTCCCTTCTACATAAATTATCGTGTTGTCTGCATATAATTGACACTTTATATCTGTGTCTTCAAACTTAAGCTCATTCATATACAGATTAAATAAAATTGGGCCCAGGATTGATCAGGAATTAGATAGGAAGGAAACAGCATGGATATTTAAGTTTAGGACCTTAAGGTCAAATGATTTTAATGAATGCATTGACTGGAAGCCATTTATACACTGAGAATAATATAAGGGGTTGATTTGAATGATCTGTTACGGTCTGCTATTTCTGAGGTATTTGTCTACATGTAAAAATCCAAAAGAAGTAATATAAGGAGTGTAAAATAGTGAAGTGATGAATTAAATGTAGAGGGTGGGGGTCCCTCAACATTATGGTGCCATAATGTATAAATAAATGTTTTTTTTTTTCTATTGGTCAAATCAGGCACAATGTTGTGAAATCGTGTAATTAATTAATGACGTTAGTTTTGTCACTGATTAAACCAAGGTTTGCATCCATTTGTACAGTGGGGAAGGTTGACTAATAGGGAATTACCCTAAAAATCTGGGGTGTTTAACTGGAAGTGAAAACCAGTCTCACTAATGAAAGCAGGGTTGAATGCAGATCTGTTTTATTCAGTTCCATGGAGATTTTTTAATTGGATGGGTTAATTTATTTTATATAATTTGCACCTGAGTCACTAAGAGTATATATACTGAGTAAGTATCATCTGTAGCCACACCTCCTGATAAAGGGGTAGGAGACCCCAAAGCGCCAAGGTTGAGAGCGTTACTTTGGGAGCCTGAAAAGTTTTGAGAAGCACTTTGCACTGATATTGCACTGATGTTATAGTGTTCTGAACTATGCATTTATGTTTTTCATTTTTGCAAGTACAAATTTTGTACCAAACAAATTTTTTATAAGTAAAAAATATTTCTACTAAAATTGTGTGCCTGAAGTGCTGATTTCTTAATTGAAAATGTCAATCCCTGGGGCACTCCTGATTTTATGTAAGCCATCTGTGATTTGAAGGAACCAACTTCCACTACCTGCTTTCGTCCCTGTATATAAGAACTAAACCACTCAAGTACAGTACTGGAGAGACCGACATCCTTGAGTCTGGGCAAGAGGATTTCATGGTTTAGCATATCAAACCCTTTAGATAGATCTATAAACAAAGCTCCTACCATCATTCTCCTGTTCAGGCTCAATTAAATGTCACTCAGCACCTGAACTAGGTCTGTCTGCATAATATAACCAGATCTAAAACCTGACTGAAATTTGTTTGGTTTACTTTGTGATTCCAGATCTCCTTTTAACTGCCTCAACACCAATCTTTCAAACACTTTTGAAACTTGTGATACTAGTGAAATCAAACAACAATTGCCAATTTCATGCCTAGATCCAGACTAAAAAATAATCACAACTCCAGTGATTTTCCAGTCTTCAGGATAGTCACCCATTTTAAGAGACAAATTAAAAATAAGGGGCAGAGGATGGGCAGTGCAGGGGGCTGTGTATCTCAGCAATCATGAGGGTATTTTATCCAGACCCTCTGCTTTATGGATATTCAGTTTCAATTATTCACCCATAACCTCCTTTGCTGAGATGTCAACAAAGTTAAATTCATTAACATTAACAAAGCCCTGAATGCTCAATCTATTCTCTAGATCTACAATTTCATTATGGGAATTGTTACTCATTGATGCTATGGAGAATATATTGCTAAAATAATCATTGAAAGCATTTACAAGCTCGTCTCTCAATGGCACCATTTGTTCATTTAATTGAATCTTATTTACTTGTCTGCTTTTATTTTTCCCCATTAATTTAGACATAATTCCCCAGAACATTCTTGGATATTGTTAAATGTTATCATCCAATTTCACTTGAAAATAATTTTGTTTTGCTGTCCTTATGGCTTTGGAGTATCTATTTTGAGCTTGCTATACAATACCCAATCACAGTTTAAAGTTGTATTTTTGGCCCTTTGCCACTTCCAGTCTCTTTCTCTTTTAAGCTTATATAGTTCAGAGTTGTACCAGCTTTCACCAATATGTTTTGTCTTTTTCTTTTTAAGGGGCACATGTTGGTCACATATTATCATGAATTCCTGATAGAAATATTCCCAAGCCTCAGATACAGTGGGAATGAGATCCAGTCTATATCATGCTGACCTCTCCAAATCTAACATGAAAGTTATATAATCAAAGTATTTGAAGTTTCTATAAAATACATTTGGCTCTTTTTTAACCATATTCGTTGTATGTCTTAATGCAAAAATGAGCAGATGATCTGAAAAGGATTCAGGAAAAACACCACGGCCCAGATATTCAAAAGGGTTGTACCATGCGCAACAGGGATGTACCAGCACAAGTCCGAAAATGCGCCATTGTGCGATATTCAACAGGAGGCAGCTGCACCTCCCAAATCGCAATGCGCAAGAGCGCAATGGTAATAAATGCATGTGCAACTGAAGGGTGAGGAACATGAATAAATGGCGAAGTGCAATATTCAACAGCATGCACCATGTGCAATAGGGGAGCAAGCGGAAGTTGTGCGATAGTGGACATGATCCAAAAAAAAAAAAAGGAACAAGAGAGAGGCGCAAGAATGTGACAGGGAAGCCAGATCTGGGAGCGCGGTGACAGCAACCAGGCAGACAGTAGCATTGAGCAGGACAGGGCAGGAGCAGGACAGGGCACACCTGGAAAGTATCAGGAACAGGAAAGGAGTGGGGAGCCTGTGCCACTGCAGGAGGAAAAGGGAAGTGCCACAGTGGACAGAGGGCACTGACAGTGGGCAGGACGTCCAAATCTGGGAGGTATTTCTGGTGCAGGGGGAGTAGCAGAAAGGACAGTGGGGGGAACGGGAATACAGCTGCCAGGAGTGGTAACACAAGCTAGGGACATGGCCAGTGCCACCATTCAGATGGAGGCAGTAATGAGGGGTGTGAGAAGGCAGACAGCAGGGGGGCACAGCCGTGGAAGGGCCCCGTCAGTGGTATGCCCCCAACAGGAAGTACCGAGCCTGCATCAGCTTCGAGCTGTACAGTGACACCGAGATAGTGGGCTGGTACCGCCTGAACTGGGCCATCCTGAGGCGGCTAGGTGAGCTGTGCAGTGATGAGCTGCAGGCACCCACACGATGGAGCCATGCTCTGTCAGTGGACACAAAGGTGACAGCTGTCATGTGCCTGCTCACCACTGGTACCTTCCAGAGACCAACAGGGGACACAACAGGCATAACCCAGTCGGCCGCATCATGCCTACTCACACAATTCCTCAGCGCACTGCTGCCACATACTGCGGAGCACATCCATTTCCCCAGCACACAGGCGGGGTGCACAGCACACATACAAGAGTTCCACAGGGTAGCACGTATGTCTGGCGTGCTCAGGGCCATTGACTGCACCCATGTGGCCATCTGCATGCCACCTGGCCCTGAAGGTGCAGCATGCATAAATAGGAAGGACTATGCAAGCATCAACTGTCAGGTGGTGTGCGATGCTAGGGGGTGCATAACCAATGTCTGTGCCATGCACCCTGGGGGAGCACATGATGCCTTCATCTGGCACCAGTCAGCACTGTGCCACAGGTTCGAGAGTGGGGACATCCCCACTGGCCACCTAGTGGGTGAGTATGCAAATCACGCAGAAAGACATGGATCTTGGGAGGGGCATAGTCAGAGGTGACATGGGTACTGGCCTAGATGGCACATGGCAGGGCGACGCTGATCACCAAACTAATGTCCACCTTCTACACACAGGTGACAGTGGATACCCACTCCGTCTCTGGATGCTCACACCATACCAGCGCCCCGTGACCCCATCACAGCAATGTTACAATGAGGCACATGCCACCACATACAATGTCATCGAGCAGCTGTTTGGGATGCTGAAGGCATGTTTCCATTGCCTGGACACGTCTGGCAGTGCCCTACAGTACAGCCCCTCAAAGGCCTGCGGGCTATTCCTGGCCTGTTGCATCCTGCACAACATGGCCAATGACTGTGGGATAGCTGTAGAGGTTGAAGAGGGGGACAGCGATGGGGGTGATGAGGACTCTGGTGCAGATGGTGATGGGCAGCCCCCCTTGGGTGAAGAGACCCCCGACTGATCCGGATGGCACAGCTGCAGTGGGACACCATCACAGAGGAGCACTTCAACCAACTCAGTAAGTCATGGGGCCATGTGCAACCACCAGTGGCAAGTGCACAACCCACAAACACGCATGGACAAACCCCAGGGGCACATGTCATAAAGGGAATTGGCTGAGCATGGAACCACACATGCCGTCAGGGATGGGCAAGGCCTAACACGGCACGCGGTCACACATACACACACACACACACACCCCCACAAGACATGCATAAAGGGTAGGAGGCATGCTGACCCCAACCGCCACACCTAGCCACACACACACATCCACAGACCACCATGCCCAGTGCCTGTCATTGTGCATGTCTCAGTCACTGGGCACCATTGCACAGTGGTGGACAGCGTAACACAGGCATCATCATGCACATGCCACAGTGGCCAGCAGCCAGGAGGGTATGCACATGGAATGTGTGTGTGTGTGTGTGTGTGTGTGTGCAGGGCCGGGTACCCCACCCGTGCATTGCATGATGAACAACACACTGCACACAGGGCAGCATCAGACAGTAGCCATGGTGGGAGACAGGTCAGTCACGTGGCACAGTGTCACGGCTGCCACGGATGCGTGGGCAGCCCCACCAAGACCCGCCAGCAGTGACAGGCTGACCAATGGCCTCATGGGGTGGCACCGACGGTCCCCCAGGGGTTCCGCTGTGGGAACACAACCGTTCGTGAGCAGGGGTCTGCAGCACACTGAACATGCCTGCGCCAGGTGTGCTCAGGATGCCCACAGCTGAACCCAGTGTCGACAAGGGTGGTGTCGCATGATGCCGGGAATGGGAGGTGGACATTGCACTGCATGGTGTCTGCGATGCATGGGCAAATAACTGTGTGCCCATTGTGGCCATGACAGCTGTGAATGCCTGTGTCTGCCTGTCAAAGGCGGCGGTCACATCCTCCCACAGCCAGTCTATCCCTGCCATGAGCAGACCAGTGTCCCTGCTGCACCACTCCTCTGCCTGGCGCAGGATCACACTAAGTACATCCACTGCTGTCACAAGCCACAACTGCTGATCCACTGAATCATGGAGTATGCACATGTGCTCATCTAAGAGGTCATCCGCCTGATCGGCATACTGTCCCTCATGGTGTTCGTGGCCGTGATGGGCAGCACCCCTTGAGGTTGGGGGCTGCACACCAGGACCATGCCTGGGCATGTCCACAGGCGGTGCACTGACGCCGCCCCCGGACACTGTCCCCCCATCGCCATTGGCTGACTGCTGACACTGCCCCTCCGGCTGCCACTCTCCAGGGCTCAACGGTGCCGCTGCAGTGGCCGCAACACTCCCACTGTCCTGGACACAAACCAGTGCTGCCCCACTGGTGCAAACAGGCACAGGCTGGGACTGTGATGTCACGCAGGCCTCCACGGCGGCACCACCCACGGCTATGCCCATGCTGTAACCTGCTGTGCGGCCATCCTGCGGCCCACACGTATCACTGTCCATGATGTGAGCTCCAACATCATCAGTGATGGATTCGGCACCAGTCCGAGTCTCAGCATGCTGGCATCCATGGACGCTGGCACACTGGGACACTGCAGGGCCTCCTCTGCACCTGCTCCACCAACATCAGTCTGGACAGCCAGGTGGGCCCACTGTCATCCTGAACCTCGGACACCTGTGGAGGTGGATGAGCCCTCCTCTGTGTCCAGGGTATCGCCCTCAGTGGATGAGCCCACCATCGCTGACCCATGTAGATGCTCAGGAGCTGTAAGGGAGCACAGTAGCATTAATGTATCTGCTCTACCCTGTGGCACACCCCCCCCCACAGTGACAGATCAGGACCTACCATGCAGTGATGGGCTACCACCCGTCTGGAAGTCACCACCTGGAACACCCTCGATGGCAGAATGCCACATGCTGCCAGCAACCTACTCTTCCTGAGGGGTTAGGCGTTGCAAGGCCCGGCTGTCCCCCACCGGTCGCAGCCCATGCTGCCCTGATGGCAGCCACCTTATCCTTAATCCTCCTCCGGTCTGTGCCCTCCTTCTTCTTGTACTCCTGCACGGACCACTAGTGGCTACCATGCTGGTTGACAGCATGCACCACCTCTCCCCATGCAGCAGCATGGGCCTGTGGTGTTCCCCGCTGTCCACTGAGCAGCAGTTCCTGGTCAAGGTAGGCCTCAAACAGGGCATCTGTTTCCACCTTGTTAAAGTTTGGCCTCCTCTTTCTCCCACATCTCTGTTCCTCCTCCTCCACCTCATGGGCGCTCATCATTGATCCTGTGGGAATGACAGGTGTTACCTCTGACTGTGCAGTCCCATGCATCTCCCACACACCACAGTCCACACTCCCAAACAGCATGCAACTCACCACAATAGACTGCAATACCAGACTATGGCCTCTGCAGCCCATTGTCAGATTTATATAGCGCAATGCATGCAAATGAGGCAAGGCACAATTTTAAGTGGATGCTAATGCAGTACCTGCGCCATTGTATCGCTGATGAGCTGATTTGCATATGCCAGCTGAATATTGTGCTGTTGCGCCTTGGGCAATTGTGTTGAATGTGCTCAGGCAAGGGTGCAGTTCTGTGACATGCACAGTGGACACCGAACTGCGCATGCCCAGGGTACTGATGCTGACACCTGCTGCACTGCTGATGTGCTGTGTGCAGGAGGCAGTGGAGGGCATGGCCACCATTGTGCCAGTGGTGCTACTGCAATGTTCACATGTATGGCGCTCTTGCACTGGGGCACCATAGGTGCTGTGGAACCACAGCGCAGTTGGCCAATACAGGGTATCTCACACAGGCACCCAATTGCGCTACATGCAGGGAGTACCAATTGTGCTGTGGTAGTCTGTGCACGATAGACCCTTGACCCTGTGCCCAACCTTTGCCCCCTAGGTGCCATGCATCCTCCTGGGTGCACTACTATTGTGCTGTTCAGTGACAGCGTGATGGGGAATGGCAGCGCTGTACCACACAGCATCTGCATGCGGTGAACCGCGCTACCGAGCACCATTTTGACTCAGACCAGCTTCAGCGATGGCAAGATGGAGGGCTGCTGTTTGGAGCCAGGTGGAGCTGGCCAATTTGGTGGCCATAGTGGAGCCCCATGCTGAGGCACTTTTTGGGGACGCATCCCTGGACAGGGCCAGGAGTGCTGTATGGGAGGAGGTGGTGGTGGCGCTGGAGGAGGCCACAGGAATGGAGCACACACCTGAGCAGTGTCACCACAGATATGGGGATGTACAGTGCAGGGACCCAGATAGGCTTGCCCACCTGCGGGCATGCACCAGGAGAGGCGCAGTGCCACGATAAGGTAGGTGCCCCATCCATACACTGGTTGCGTCAGTATGGGTATCACGGTGGGCATGTGTCCACCACATGGGGGGGTGGGCCATCCACTGTGGGCAGTGGTGTTGGTGGTGTTGGTGGTGGAGGTGTTGTTGGGGGGGTTGTCGCATGGCTGGGCTGTGTGGGATTGCACACACCTGGGGGTGGGGGGCCTTTGATACTGGATTGTACTGATATTCCCCTCTCCATGTTTGCACCCTAGGCTCTGAAGAGCGGCGACGAGCCCGACAGGACCGACACCAAGGCATGGTGAGGGGAGCTGGTCCACAGCCACAGGCAGCTGGTCGCAGTGGAGTCCAGTGCCCGGATCAGGCCGATGATGGTGAGTGCCTTTCTTCCAGGATATTCTGTGCATGCTGTGTTGCAGGGCAGGAGGTGGGGCATGGCCACCATCCATAGACACCACTGACATGCACACCACACAGTTCAGTCAGCACTGTCCAGTGGCACTGCATGTGTGGGTGTGCATTGCTGGTGGTCCATGCTTGCACTGGGTACATGGCTATGCCACTGTCTTTGCACCACATAGCCATGTCACTGTACAGTCACGGTGGTGCTGTGCGGGACTTGGGCGGTGTGTGTGTGCAGCGGTCTGCATGGCTGTGTGTGTCTGGGTGGGCAGATCTTGTGGACACGATCACTGTGGGTGGTTGCACACCATCACAGAGGCATGTCCCATGGCTGTATGCCATGCACAGTGGGTGGGCTGCAGGGGGCTGTGCATTCACACCTATTGACTCTGCTCCCTTGTCCTAGGTGGACGGCGGATGCTGCACATCAAGAGGGCACTGCAGGAGATTGTGCAAGTGGCCAGGGCCTCCCTGGAAATTTTACAGAGGATCGAGCAGCTAGGAGTCTGCAGGGACCTCCTCTCCCACCCAGGGACCACCAGGGTCACTGCCGTTGCATCAGAGGTTGCCAAGAAAGAGGAGTGGTTGGACCACAATGGGCTCAGGGAGGGTGAGGGTGGTGTAACAGAGGCTTATCCCTCCAGTTGTGCCTCTCCACAATTTCTATGCCATTCTGGAAAAGTGTGGTTCCTCTATGGAGGCACCCACAGTGGAGACCAAGGAGGATGCTGGGAACCTCCACAAAGGAAACCCAAAGGAGGGTGGAATGGGACCCCACAGGGGAAGGAAACAACTCCTGGTGGGGGACTCCATTGTTAGGAAGGTAGAACTGGGAGCAAGGGAGAGGGAGGGGAGGGAGGTAAGGTGCCTGCCTGGTGCCATGGCTTGGAGAGACAGGAAGCGAATCCTCAGGATCACAGGAGCAGCTGCACAGGGGAGGGAGCTGGATGTCATTGTCCACCTAGGGACAAATGATCTGGCTAAGAAAGGGATCAGAGCAGTGCAAGAAGCATTTGTGGAGATGGGGAGTGGCCTTAGACAAATAGCACACATGGTAACCTTCTCAGAGGTGCTGCCTGTCTATGGCACGGGTGAGGCTAGGGTGCTCCACACCATGGGATTCAATCAGTGGTTGAAAAACTGGTGCAGAGCTCAGGGATTTGGCTTCATTGGAGACTGGAGGTCCACCTAGAGGGATGCAGGCCTATATTGGCATGATGGTCTTCATCTGTCCAGGAGGGGAACCAGGATCCTAGGTGATAGGTTTAAATACTTCATTGACAAGTATTTAAACTAACCAAGGGGGAAGGCACTGGAAAGGAGCAGGGAAATCCTAGCCCCCCCAAAATATCAGGGTACTAAGTGAGGTAGACACCAACATAGAGATGTCAATAGGGAGAAGCACAGGGGTATATGGAGAAAGTGACAAATGCAATAAGGACAGGGATGGGGCAAAAAGGAGTAAGGCCATCAAGAAATGGAGGGTAATGAGTACCAATGCCCATAGTCTGGGCACAAACTCCTGAACTGGTGGCCTTGATGGAAGAGGGATGCCTGGATATTGTAACAGTCACAGAAACATGGTACACAGAGAACCATGACTGGGATGTTAACATACCAGGGTACACAACCCTACAGGAGAGACAGGAGGGCAGAAGGGGAGAGCTTCTATGTAAGGGAAGGAGAAAAGCAACTGAACAAAAGAGTAAACAGGGAGGAGAGAGGCACTGTGAGTCACCTTAGAGACTGGAAACGGCACCACAATCTGCACAGGGGTTGTATATAGACCCCCATGTCAGCGGGAGGGAATGGACAAGGATATGATAGAAGGTATACTTAGGATGGCAGAGAAAGGGGAGATACTGTTGATGGGGGACCTTAATATGCCAGATGTTAACTGGAGCACCTTTGCGGCAGCCACATCCAAAAGCAGGGCCATTCTTGATGCCCTTCAGGTGGCATGCCTCAAACAGATAGTTTTGGAACTCACTCGTGAGGGAGCAATCTTAGACCTTGTACTTTCAAATGGGGACAGTGAGAGGATCTCAGATCTAGAAGTGGGTAGCCATTTGGGAACAAGTGACCACCACACAGTGTGGTTCATGATACACTCTGCTACACAGTCAAGCCATACAAAAGTGAGGGCTCTGGACTTCAGGAGGGCTGACCTTGGCAAGATGGGAGAGTGCCTTAGAAAAGCACTAGCAAATAGGCTAGAAGGAGGGGTGGAGCAAAAATGGGCAAATATCAAAACTGCCATCACAGAGGCAATAAGCCTTTGTGTAAAGCAAATAAATCAAAACAAAAGAAAAAGCCACTATGGTTCTCAAAAGAGGTGGCGGTGAAGGTTAGGGAGAAAAAGATAGCATTTACGAAGTATAAGGAAACACAGAAGAAGCAGGACAGAGAACTGTACCAGTTAAGGCAGAAGGAAGCAGGGAGGGTAGTCAGAATAGCAAAGGCACAAACTGAAGAAAAAATAGCTAACTCAGTTAAGAAGGGGGATAAAACCTTTTATAGGTATATCAGGGAGCATAGAAAGACAAAGGGAGGGATAGTGAGGCTGAATAGAACGGATGGTGGGTGGACAGAGAGTGACAGTGATAAAGCAGGGATACTGAATGAAAACTTCTGTTCAGTATTCACAAAAGAAGAAGTGGGGGAGGTGCCTAATCCAATTAACAGAAGCACTCTGGAGAGGGGGGTTGATCCCAGTCCTTTCACAGAAGAAAGGGTTTTGAAAGAACTCCTAAAACTGAAGGTGGACAAAGCAATGGGGCCAGATGGAATTCACCCCAGAATTCTAAAAATTTAAGCCGAGAACTAGTGACACCACTGACTACTCTTTTTAACAAATCATGGGAGGATGGTGTGGTACCTGAGGACTGGAAGAAGGTGGATGTGATTCCCCTTCACAAAAGTGGGACCAAGACGGAGGCAGGAAACTACAGACCTGCCAGTTTGACCTCTGTGGTAGGCAAAGTGATGGAATCACTTCTGAAGGAAAGAACTGTTGAGTACCTAGAGGCCAGTGGGGCACAGGACCCAAGGCAGCATTGGTTCACAGCGGAAGGTCATGTCAGATGAATCTAATTGATTTCTTTGACTGGGTGACCAAAGCAGTAGACCAGGCAGGGGCTGTGGACATGGCCTACCTAGACTTTAGCAAGGCATTTGACACAGTCCCACACAAAAGATTAGTAGTTAAATTAACCAGCCTGGGAGTGGGTCCCAAGGTGGTAGCCTGGGTAAAACATTGGCTGAACAACAGGACACAGAAGGTAATTGTAAATGGAGTCCACTCTGAAGAAAGAGGGGTTACTAGTGGGGTACCGCAGGGTTCAGTACTGGGTCCAGTCCTTTTTAATGTCTTTATAAGTGACATTGCAGAGGGACTGGAAGGAAAATTATGCCTCTTTGCAGATGACACAAAGATCTGCAACAGGGTTGATACACAAGGAGGCATGGAAAGGATGAGAAGGGACTTGGCAAGGTTGGAGGAATGGTCAGAAGTATGGCAGCTTGGATTCAATGCAAAGAAGTGCAAAGTAATGCACCTGGGAAACAAAAACCCAGGGGAAGATTACACAATGGGGGGGAGGTAGTAACAACAACAAAAATGGAAAGAGACCTAGGGGTAATCATATCAGATGACCTTAAGGTTGGCAAGCAATGCGAGAAGGCAGTAAGGAGAGCTGGGGGTATACTGGGAAGTATAGGGAGAGGTATCACCAGCAGAAAACAGGAAGCTGTTATCCCCCTGTACAGACAGTTGGTGAGACCCCATCTAGAGTACTGCGTCCAGTTCTGGAGACCCCATCTCCGCAAGGACATAGACAGGATGGAGGCAGTTCAGAGGACGGCAACTAAAATGGAGCAGGGTCTGCAAGAGAAGCCATGCAAGAAGAGACTAAAGGAGCTTAATATGTATACCCTTGAGGAAAGGAGGGAGAGGGGGGACATGATAGAAATGTTTAAGTACCTCAGTGGAATCAACTAAATCCAAGAGGGTAGCATCTTTCAGAAAAACAGATGTGCAAGAACAAGGGGACACAATTTGAAGATAGAGGGGGACAGCTAAGGGGCAATGTGAGGAAGTATTTTTTCACAGAGTGGGTTGTGGACACATGGAACAGCCTTCCTGAGGAGGTTGTGGGGGTCTAAAACTGTGGGAGAATTCAAGAATGCATGGCACAGACATAAGGCAATTTTTGTGGGGGGGTAGGAAGAAATAGGCTGTTGGTTAAATAGGATCTGCAGCTTATCCTCTAGGTAGGGAAATGGGCAGACTAGGTGGGCCAAGCGGTCCTTATCTGCCATCAAAGTCTATGTTTCTATGTTTCAATGCATGGTGGAGGCGCTTAGAGCGGGAGCGGGCCCACTGAACTTATGCACCCCAGGATTTCACTCTACCCCTTGACCCACCCTCACACCCCACCTTCCCTCTACCATTTGTTCACCCTGGCCCCTTACCCACCCCCACCTGGTTTGTGGATCTCACCCCCAACATTTTGTACAGATTTGTAAATAGTTGATTTATATCTTTTAATATGCATTTGTTTTGTTATGCCTACCGTGGTGGTCTCTGATTTGCAGCAGACTACAGGTGCTCAGTTGCGGTGGTGTGCATGGTGTCGGGGTGGTGCAGCCATGGGCATGTGTGTGTGTCCATAGGGGAAGCGACTATGGTGTGGGCGTAACTATCAGTCACTGTCTGTGGTTTGCGTGTTGTTCCCTGTGCACTGGATGACTGTGTGCAGTGGTCCACAGTGCATGCACTGTATCCATGGAGCACCTGTCAGACCGTCCATGGCTTGTGCAGCTGACACCATTGCATGTCTGTGACCTGCACAGTCCACTGGCTGTCCATGCTGGACAGCCACTGTACCCAGCACAATGCCGGGTTGCCTCCTGTCACTGGTGTGGTGCATGTCTGCCTCAGGAGGCACTGTGGCCTCTGCTGTTGTTGTCCCACCTCCATGCTGTGGCTTGTGTGTGTTGCAGGGGATGTGCTCCACTGTCTGTCACTTGTGCTCCAGGTGCATGCTGGTGGTGTACAGCTTCATGGTGCCTGCGCAGAGTGGCTGGCACTCCTGTGCCATGGAGGGGTGCTGGCCGTGTGTACATGGTTTCTGTGGCCACACACCAGGGTCTTGTTTGACCCGCTTCTGTGTCCCTGTGTTGGTGTGCCCTTGGGTATGGGTGGGTGTTTGTCCATGCACTGTGTTGCATCCCGTGTGATGCATGCTTCTATGCACCACTGTGGGTGTCTGTGCTGGCTGTTGTGGCCAGTGCTGGGTCGGGGTGTGTCCTTGGGAGGGTGTGCAGGGTGCTGTACCACTGGTGGTGGTGTCCGGGTCATGCCCTGTCACGTGTGGGGTACCTCGTGTGCCGACACATGGTCGGTCTCTCAGCTGTACTTCGGGGGGGACGTGCATGGTGGCACTGGGTATGCAGTCGTTGCATCGCTGTCTACTGCCACCCGATGAAGGGTGCTCGTGGTGGGGCTGCCTTGCATGGTTCTGTGGTGCACAGGGTTGCATTGTCACAGTGGGGGTGGTGGCATGCATGGGGTGTCCTGCACTGGTGGTCGCTGCTCCTGGGCAGGATGTCTGGGGATCACGGTGCAGGGTGTGCTCTGCATTGGTGGGATGGTGTGGCACGGGGTGGTCGGACCTCCTTGTGTGCTGGTCACAGCTTGCCAGGGGGTGTGCTGGGGCACCATGCCCCGGATGTGGGTTTGTTGCTGGTATCCATGGGCTGGTGGTTATTCCAGCTCTCCTCTGGTTGTGCAGTGCATGGGGTGTGGGGAGTGATGTCTGTTCTGCTGTGTGCTCCTCTGCCCATCTCTAGCATGGGTGGTGGGCCCCTGCATCCTGTCCCTGCACATCTCTGGTTGTGCTGTTGTGCTACTGCCCTGCTCCACTGAGCATCCCTGGTTGTGCTATTGTGCATCTGACCTGCGCCACTGCACATCCCTGGTTGTGCTATGGCGCAGTTGGTGCGATATTCAGTCGTTTGCCGCAGGCGTATCTTGACCTGCGCAGTGTTTGAATATCGCACATACTACGCATGGGCGTAGTGGACTTGCGCTTGCTCCTGCTGTTGTGCACTTTTATGGTGCAGTTTGAATATCTGGGCTCACATGTAGAATAAAGTTTGGGGGGAATTGGTAAAAATCAAATCCAATAAGGTGGACTTGTAAGAATATACTGAATTGATTCTGGTTGGCTCTTTTATTAATTGAATAAGGCCCAAGTTTTCTTGCAGATCTAAGAAGCAATGTTTTGAGTCAATTGTGAGCCAATTTATTTTGAAATCTCCTAACATTAAGATTTCTCGTGAGTTTCTATATTGAAATAGGTAATCCTGTAATTCATGAAAAACAGCCATATTTATTTTAGGTGCTTTATATACCCCTACCAGAAACAATGTTCTCAGGAAGGGCAGCTTATCTTCAACAATCAGGACTTCTAAGCCTCCAACATGAATATTATATGGTATGTCATGAGCCTCTAATACAGAGTTAACATAGACCAGAATACTACCCCCTTTCTTACTTTTATCTTTTCTATACATTTGGTAGTTGTTCAGCTCAATGGATGCACTTCTAGTACTTCTAGTGTTTGTCTCCTCCTTGGCCCTGGTCTGTTATCATGCTTTCATGTAACACCTTGATGCCGTTGTCCTCCCTTTGATACTGGTCTATCTTCCAGCTTTCTCCAGCCTTCTTTTCACAACTCTATACTGCACTCATCCACAATCCACATGCAGTCATACTATAAAAGTCCTAACTCCCCTTTCCTTCTCCATGTAGGCCCCCACCACTGCATCAGTTCTACTGAGCTATCCTTGGGACTTCACTTCTCACAATGTTTATCCTTTGCTTACATATTACATACCCCTCCTGGTACCCCATCTGCCATTAGTTGGTGGTTCTCCAAGCCATTTTCATGGCAAGTACTAGTGACTGCCCCTGGTAAATGAACTAACCGGTACTTCTATACAGAGCACATGGTTTATATACAGTTGCATGGTTCAATGGTGGACCTGCCCCCTTGTATTTGAATCCTCCTCTGTTATGGCTTGCCTTGTCTTCCTTTTATCATTTGACTCCCCCTATTGCTGCACCATTGTGTTTGTGTTTATATACTTATTTACATGTATTTATACGTTTTTATGCTGGATGTTACCCGACCCTGTTCTAACCAGGTCCATCGTGTAAAAGAGCTCTGCTCAATGATGTTCACCTGGATAAATAAAGATTTTGATTGATTGATTGATTGATTTCCCATTCAACCAGGTTTCAGTAATTATAATTACCTCTAGTTTACAATCTACTACACAATCCTGTACTAAATCAGACTTTTTTCCTGACTCTTCTTACATTGAAATGGACAACAACAAAACCACCTTGTTTCAATACTTCCACATTACTTTGCACTTCTCTCATTGGGCCAGAGTTTGGATGTATGTCACCACAGAAAGAGTGGCATTCAGAAGATAAAGGGATACTGAGAGAAAGAAAGATAGTGGAGTGTACCTGGAGAAATGGAGAGAGGCAGACAAACCAGTAAGGAGCTCAAAGGGGCAAACTGAGGAAAGAATAGCCCAGGCAGTATCAAAAGGGGACAAGACATTTTTCAGGTATGTTAGTGAGAAAAGGAAGACAAGGAGACACAATTTGAAGATAGAGGGGGATGGCTCAGAGGAAATGTGAGGAAGTATTTCTTCACAGAGAGGGTTGTAGATGCATGGAACTGCCTTCCTGAGGAGGTTGTAAAGTCAAAAACAGTGGGGGAATTCAAGAATGCATGGGACAGACATAAGGCAATTCTTGTTGGGGGTAGGAAGAAATAGGCTGTTGGTTAATTAGGATCTGCATCTTATCCAGTAGATAGGGAAATGGGCAGACTAGGTGGGCCAAGCGATCCTTATCTGCTGTCAAAGTCTTATGTTTTTATGTTTATTAAGAGAGGGATTGCACGGTTAAAACAGGAGGTGGGGGAACATATGGAGGAGGAATGAAAAAGGCAAACATCTTAAATAAATACTTCTGCTCAGTGTTTACAGTAGAAGAAGAAGGGGAGGGAGCACAAATAGGCACCAGGAGCTTTAAGGGCCGGGAAATAGACACCAGTCCCTTTTCTTATGAGAGGGTCTGGAAAGCACTCATTATTCTGAGAGTGGACAAAGCCATGGGGCTGGACGGGGTGCATCCAAGTGTGCCGAAGGAACTCAGGGAGGTGCTGTCTGCAACCCTGGCAGACTTGTTTAACAGTTCACTGGAGACCTGCATGGTCCGGAAGGACTGGAAAAGAGTGAATATAGTCTCACTTCACAAAAGTGGTAGCAAGGAGGAGGTGGGCAATTATAGGCCAGTCAGCCTGACTTCAGTGGTGGGGAAACTGATGGAAACACTATTAATGGAAAGGATTGTGAAACATATGGAATCCAACAGACTGCAGGAACCGAGACAGCATGGTTTCCCAGAGGGAAGGTCATGCCAAAGAAATCTAATAGATTTTTTTGACTGGGTTACCAAGGTGTTGGATCAATGAGTGGTGGTGGTGGATGTGGACAACCTGGACTTCAGCAAGGCCTTCAACACCATTAAACATAGGAGACTGGTAAACAAGTTGTGTAGTATGGGGGTGGTCAATAAGGTGGTAACCTGGGTCAGAAACTGGTTAGGGGCTAGGAGGCAGAGGGCAATCATAAATGGTGTCTGCTACTGAGGAGGGAAGAGTGACCAGCAGCATACCTCAGGGGTCTGTGCTGGGCTGGTCCTCTTTAGTATTTTCATTAGCAACATAGTGAAGGAACTTCAAGGGAACGTCTTCCTCTTTGCAGAGGACACTAAGATCTGCAACAGAGTGGACACTCTGGAGGGGGTGCTATGGCTAGTTAGAGATTGAAAATGACTTAAGGAATGAACAAAAATTTGGCAGCTAAGGTTGAATGCAAAAAAGTGCAACATAATGCACTTGGGTCATAGTAACTCATGGACAGTGTGCAAAAAGGGGGAGAGATACTTGCAGTGACAAAGCTGGAAAGGGACCTGGGGTAATAATACTGGATAACCTGAAGGTGCCCAGCCAATGTGACAAAGTGATTGGAAGATCTAGTGGGATGCTGGGGTATATAGGTAGGGGTATCATCAGTAAAAAGAAGGAAGTGGTGTTGCCTCTATATAGGTCACTGGTGAACCCCACCTGGAGTAATGTGTCCAGTTTTGGAGACAACATCTCAGGAAAGACATTGACAGAAAGGAGGTGGTCCAGAGGAGGGCTACTAAGATGGTATAGGACCAGGCTGGCCTGCCGGCACAACAGCAAGGCGTCTACATGTGGTGCCTATATTTTGTGTTTGGGGACAGACTCAGAAGTCAGAGGGCCTGCCAGGGGGAGAAGGATTGAGCATCCTGGGGACAGAACTCCTTCTCCAGGTGGGGGGATAGAGTGACCGATGCACTACAGACCCTTGGTGGAGACTGGGAGTTCCGCTGCAGCTGGCACCGTCAGTTTAGGGGGGTGGGGCAAACATTGCACATCATTGCACATCCTGTCCATGGGGACCAGCATTGAAAAAATGACTGCAGTCCTTGCCATGATGCCATCCCTTGATCCAGCTGTCTTTGCCATGCCTCTTAGTCTGTGCCAAGACAGTGTTCTGCTGATCGGCTTGCTCCTATGGCCCCACTTGGGGGGGTAAGCCCACGGAGCCCTGCCAGCAGTGGTGATGCCCCATAACCTGGATGAGTTTCTCCTGGGGAGGGTCATCTCAGTGGCCCCACCGTGTGGGGGCAAGTCAGGGTGGTCGGTGGTGATGGAGGTCATGGAGGGCATGGGACCAGTGGGAAAGGGTGGCTGCTATAGGGAGACTCTTTGGCTGCAAAAAAAAAATAAAAAATAGATGGCACAGGATCTGCATCAAAATCCCTATGAGGAGAAGCTATGGGAACTCAATATGTACACCCTGGAGGAGAGGAGAGAAATGTGGGATATGACAGAGCCCTTTAATTACCTCATGGGGTTAAATAAGGTACAAGTGGGAGATCTTTTTTGGAGGAAGGGGTACTCTAGAACAAGAAGCCATGATACAAAGTTGAAGGGGGGGGTAGATTCAAGAGAGATGTGAGGAAATACTTCTTCACAGAAAGGATGCTGGATGCCTGGAATAATCTTCCAGTGGAGATAGTGGGGGTGAAAACAGTGGTGGGAATAAAAAAGGCCCGAGATAGGCGCAAGGGAATAATAAGGGAAATGAAGGTGTGGAAGAGACAGTGCCATAGACCAAGGATGGTCTGCAGCAGAAGCAATCACAATGAAAATGGGCAGACTGGATGGGTGAAACAGACCTTAACTGCCATCAGTTTCTATGTGTCTATGTTAAAATGCATCACATTTTTGAATATAAAGGGTAAGGGCAATTCACAGGAAAAACAAAGGGATTGTGATAGGGGAGGTAGCAGAAGAGATGTTTGTTGTTATAATGCTGATATAGTTATAGGTGTGAGCCTAGTCATGCCCTTTCACCATGGCCAAACAGCAAGGATGAAACCATTGTCCCAAAAATCCATAGTATGGATTTCTTTTTTTTATTCAAGATCCAAAAGATTAAAGATTTTTTTCCATATGTCAGATCTGCAAAATTTTTATACATTTTTTATTCATTTATTTAAAAGTTCCACCAGGAAAGGCACACTTAGCAACATTGCTTGTTTCCAGGTGCGTCCAGGGGGACAGGGAATGGGAATGCAACATATTACAACAATAATAATACAATAAAAGATACAATGGAATTTAGATAATGATACATAGAGCTAAAGAACTGGAACAGGACAGTCATTGATTGAGCAAAGATATACAATATTTACAATACATACAGAAATTAAGTACATGGCAGACATTCAATGGAAGGGCAATAAGTAGGAGCTGCCTAAAAGAAAGTGGGGGTGAGGAAATGAAAGGCAGTTACAAGTGGGGTAGAGAAAGTTTTGAAGGAGGGATGAAAGAGCAGAATGGGAGTTGGCATGGAGGATTGCCAGAGGGAGGGAATTCCAAAAGTTTTGGGAAACAGTGAGATAATGCAGACTGGCCTGCAGTAGCGGATCTAGGAGGGACAGCCATGGTGCAAGAATCATAGCTCTGGAGGGAGTGGGAGGGAGAGGGTTGTGGAGATAAGGAGGAAGAAGGGTAGGGGAGGGGAGAGCCAAGCCAGAATTTAGAGATGAAGTAAATGCAGCGTGAGTGATCCCTATCATCAAGGGAGAGGAAAGAAAGTGATCTGTAGATAATGAAGAAGTGAGTAATGGGGGCAGTCGAAGATAAAGCAACAGAAGGAGTGATAGAGGGTGTCCAGTCTGGCTAGCAAAATTTTATGGGTGGCACTGTAAACTATATCTTCATAGTCAAAAACTAGAAGGATCATTTCCTGAACTAGTGCCCTATGGACAGGCATCGGGATACAATCACGATTTCTGCACAATGCACCTAACTTGGGTGCATTTTTTTGATGATGATGTCCATGTGTCCAGAAAAGTCAAGGTGCTGGTCCAGCCAGACACCAAGATACCTAAAGGAGGAGGTATCCTCCAGTTTTGTCCCATCAAGGGTGTGGAAATTGGGGAGGGAGGGAGGGGCTGAGAGAGTCTCTGCCTTGTGCAGAAAGTCAAGCGTAACCAGTGCTGAACATTATCGAAGTCATGCTGAAGTCTGGTAGCCACCTCAGAGGAGGAAGATCTAGAGGTATACAGTGCCCTATCATCTGCATTCATGTGGATATTGGCAGAGGAGCAGGCAGTGGGAAGGTCATTTAGGAAGATGGAGAAAAGAAGGGGAACAAGAACAGAACCCTAGGGTACACATGTCTTGATTGAGGGGGGGGACGGGGAGTGAGTACTATGAACTGACTGAGTCCTATCAGCCAGATAGACTGAGCCAGTTTGTGGCAGAGTCAGACAGATCAGCTTCAGTGAGCTTGGTAAGAAGGAGGGGGGGTTGGAGAAAGTATCAAAAGCCTTGCCAAGGGCCAACAAAGATGGCGGAGGTAATGAGGCCACTGTCAACCCAGTAAGAATGGATTCAGTGAGCCTGAGGAAAGAAGTGATAGTGGAGTGTTGCTTCAGGAAGCCAGACTGGAAAGGGGAAAAGAAAATGAAGGAGTCAAGGTAGGAGGAGAGCTGAGAGAGTACCACCTGGTCCTGAAGTTTTGCTAGGATAGGGAGAAGAGAGATAGGGTGGTAATTTCCTGGAGCAAAAGAATTATCACCTTTGGGAAGTGGGAGAACATTGGCATGTTTACAGTCTCAAAATTACAGTCAGCCATAGCAAAGCCAGCTCACGTCTTGAGACTACTGATCAGCAGTGTCACATGAAAACAAAATATCTTATTACATGACAGGAGCAGCAAGGGAATGTGCCCAACTTGTTTTGAATACACCTGTTTTGGGCCATGATAGTGGAGTGGATGGTAACAATGCAGTCACTGATCTGATTGAACGCATGTCCACCCATCTGTGTTTGTGCAGAATAATGGATTCCAAGGTACATGTTGTTCAACCATAATAGATCTCCATAACAATCACAGGATTGTGTCACTTCCTCATGGGAGAATGTCAGAGGTGGATAGGCACATTAGGGTATTGGCAGGGCTTGTACACAAGCATACAGTAGGTTGACAACCAGCAAGGAAAAAAAAGAGAAGCAGCAATAAGCTCCAAGAAATACTTTGTTTGAAGCATCATCTGTGGCCACAAACATAAAGTCATCCTCTTCCTCCACCTCTTCCACTGGTACTACCCAACAAACAATCAATGACACTGGTTTAAATCCTACATGGACTTTTTTTTTTCTCTCTCAGGTGGATGTGTCTATTAAAAAGGTGGGTCTATATAACCTTAAGATTTGCAAGTCTGCAGCCTCTGTTGTGATCCAGTGATGAATCTCTGCTGTACTGACAGTGTGATATCTCACCTGCAATGGCTTTAGTTGCTGTTGAGTACCTTCCCTGCCCAGTAGCCAGTGTAAGTTCAGTGATAGTGTTTAGCACAGCAGAAGCCATCATAAGTAAGTAGCTGACTTGCTTATCACACAAGTATGAAGAAATGTTAACATTAAAATAAATAAAGAACACACCCTACTGGACTACATAATAAGTGCCAAATCTAGCTTTAGGATAAGGGTGAGGAGGACACAAATCATGGGGATGGAGGATGAGGGTGGCATTGCCTTGACTGATGATGTTTCAGATTAGGATAATACAGATGGACATTTCTGAACACTGTAAGTCAATCCCTGGTAACATCAGTAAAGTAATCCATCATTGCACTCTGATACCATTCCACAAAAATGAACCCTAGTTGCTATAAATGATAATTCTACAGTCTTGTGAGAACAATCCTTTATAAGTTATTGAAGCTGGGGTCAGCCAGGGGGAGGAGGTTTGAGTGTCCTACAGGAAGCTCTTCTCCTCTGAGGGGGGAGGGTTGTAACATTACCATGTTCTTGCTGGTGGATGCATGGGCAGTGGAACAGGACTTGCAGTGTGTTGGGAGGGGAGGATGCAGTTAGGTGCTTGATTCTCCCACCACTTTGTTGTTTTTCTTTTTTACCTCCTCCGACACTCCAGCATCCCCCTCTCCTTCAGGCTTCCTAGTGCTATCGCCCCAGTTATCCTCTTCCCACACTCTCTCCTTACCACAGATCTGCAGCCAACTTCCTGGGTGTCCCGGCATATCCCTTCACCGGCTGGATCCTCCTTCTCTGAGGGAGAAGGCACCGGGGCAGGGGAAACCCAGCACACTCTATTTTACTGATCCAGGGTGCTGCTGCTGTGGAGGAGTAGGCTTCCGGAGGTTCTGGCAGTGTAGAGCGTGGAAGCCATCATCCGGCGGCCGCTGAAGTTGTTTTTCCACTTTTTCTTGTTGTCCCTCCTGCGCCGCTTGTAGTACTCCCAGTCTTCGCTGGGGGCCACTACAGAGCGAGGCTCTCTACCCAACCCACCCCAGGAGAGGAGAGCAGTTCTCCAGATGCTCAATCCTCTCCTTCCCCTGCCAGCCCCTGGCATCCCAAGTCTGTTCCCGAACCCGGGTCGCCGGCGTTGTTCAAGGTGTGGCGTCCAATGCTTCAACCCTCTGCGCCACCGGGCCAGCTCTCCCACCTCTTTCAAAAGCCCTGGATTGCATCGTGGCTGACCAGCTGGAGGAGCACTTGGAAACTTACCAACTGCAATGTGCTCAACAACATGGGTTTAGGTGTGGGCATAGTACCATCACTGCCCTATTGGAATTTACTGGTTTTATCCATAACTAACTGGAACATGGACTCTTGGTTGGGTCAACATTCATAGACCTAATCAAGGCCTTTGATACTGTTAACCATACGCTACTTATCAACCAGCTTACCAGCACTTACCTCTCCTCATACGCCACCAAGTGGTTCTCCAGCTATTTAACCAATCGCTCCCAAGTAAATATTGGAGATGTCTCTGATAGTAGAACAGTACGATCTGGAGTCCCTCAGGGATCCATCCTGGGACCGCTATTATTTAGCATCTTTCTGAATAAGCTACCTAAGTTCTGTCATGGCAACATCCTACTATATGCAGATGATGCCATAATATATACTAGTAACCCACATCCCAAACACCTTCAGGACCAGTTACAGCAAGGATTTGCATCTACTGAAAAATGGTCCACTGACCAAAAGATAATACTGAACTACAAAAAAATTAAGACAATGATGTTCAGCAGCATCCACAGCAAACATAAGTCCTTCCCCCTTATCATCAATAACAATTGTGGGATCACCCCTGGAACAAATACAACATTTTAAATATCTGGGTATAACCATTGACTCCACGCAGCCCTACACCCAGCACATAGATTCAACTGTGAAAGCAATTAACAGGCGAATAGGCATGCTTTACAGGCATAGTCAAAACCTGACCCCTGAAGTGCTGAACCTAACCATACATAGTTCTGTTGTCTCACTCACTCACTCTGCATTGTCATCTATGGATCTGCCTCAGACATAGTCCTCTGGTGTATCAAAATAACTCTAAATAAAGCCTGCCACCTTCTAACTGTTGCAGAATACTGAACCACACATGTGACCTGTATATCCAGGCCAACTGGCTCCATTTCAACAACAGACTTAGATATCAAACATGCCTGTTTGCCAAAAATGTCAACCTAGGTATAATGCCTCCTGGTGTTCAATTCCTTCTGGTGCCATCGTTAAACCCTCGCACTACCAGAAGTTCCAGCAGTCAAATTTTCTGAACTTCTAGATGCTGTACCTCACTTGGACAGTGTGCTTTCGCCTATAGAGCCCTACTCTGGATAAATGCACTCTAATCAGACATTTCCAATACAACAAAGTTAGGCTCCTTTAAGCTCTTACTTCGGCAGCATTTAGTTGCCTAGACTACCTGTGACTGCTACCACTAGGTACTACTAAATTCTACCACACCTGCTCCTTATGAGTATCCCCCCTGACCATCACCTACTCTAATTACTACCCTCACTTGCACTTAGTTTGCACTTACCTCTGGGGCCCTCCATCCACCACCTATCCTCTGCCCCTCTCCTCCCCCTATCCCCGACCCCCTACCACCTCTCCCAACCCCTCCTCCCTCACTTCTTCTCTCTCTCTCTTCCCTTATGGCCTTCTGCCTGTTTCACTCTGTATTTAGTAACCCAGTAACAATTAAACTCAAGCATACATTGTACAATACCTCTGCTGCATGTAACATGTACCTGGCTATGGTCATGAAAAGCTTGTACCAGTGCCATGGAAATATTTACATTGTGATATAAAATGAGGAAAACAATTAAAAAAAAATTGTAAAATGTAGTTTTAATCCTTTAAATGTGTAGAGATAGCTATAATAAAAACTGTGGGCTGCAGCTACCAGGAAATTTATGTTTTTGTTGCCCATCCCCATTTTCATGCTATATTACTAGCCCTAAACTGTGACATGGAAAATCAATAGGTTGCAGTTGTGTGTTTTATGACAATTCTGCCATGAATCTGTGTAAATAAAGACTGTTTTGTACAATTCAGATGGTGTCCTGTGTATTTCTACCCTCCCTATGATTATTCCCAATTTTTTTATATTGTTTAAGCACCTCCAAAATGCATGCTGAATGTACCAGCTGGTGTCCTCAACTGGTACATTCAGAAGGTAAACAATTCTGATAATTTATTTATGCTTCATCCTTTTCTTTATGGTCCTGTTTTGTTGCCATAGATTCCCTTCCTGCAATGCCAGGTACTTAATCTTGCCAGGTAATAACATTTGCTTGTGAGGTCATCCGTTTTTAGCCCTCCACCAGTGTTGTCCATGGATTCATTTGGTGCATTCAGAACACTCCCCTGCACCCCTATTGGTTGCATGCACCCCTCGGGATTTTCGTTTACCCCATTTCAACTGTGGGCTGTAAGGGATATAAAAGGCAGTGTTTCTGGCTGCCTGGCCCCCTTGAGTGGTATTTTTTTTAAATAATCAGTGGTCGTGTCCCTCTGTGAGCAGCTCCTGTGTGCTACAAATGATGCAACAGCCTCCTGCTGAAAGTATGCTTGGAACGCTAAAAGTAAATGTTCCTTCTTTACTTGCAGTGCTGGGAATGGGTAGATCGGTGTGCTGCATATGTAGCAGTGAGGCAGCAGCATTTGGGGTGTTCTTGCGGGCCAGGGAATTGTTTGCTGTGGCATTGGGGTGATTTATTGCTGTGCAGATGACACATGATGCCATTTCTTCAGTGCATTCATACTTGGCATGTATGGCATCCACGTACATTCACAACAGCCCCCAATGTCAAGATATGGCATCCAGACAGCATTACTAACAGCTGAGTGGCTGTTTTAAAAAAAGGTAGCCAACATTTATTTTGCTCCTGAAATGTAGTCTGGACATGCTTGGTGGCTGAAATGGATCCCTGACTTGATTTGGGAGCCAACAGCAAGGTAAGCTTGCTGTTGTGGGAAGTGGGAGATTGGTGGGGGCTCAAATGCTGGTCTGGTGGTGTGGGATTAATGCTGGTCTGCTGGTGTGGGGTTAATGCTGGGCTGCCAGTGTAAGGTAAGCCTGTTGGTGTGGGAAATGGGGGGGAGATCAAGAGCTGGGCTGCTGTTGTGGGGTTCATGCTGGTCTGTTGGTGTGGGGTTAATGCTGGTCTGCTGGTGTGGGGTTTGGAGAGATAAGCTTATTGGTGTGGGAAATGGGTGGCAGAAATCAAGTGCTGGTATGCTGATGTGGGGTTCATGCTGGTCTGCTGGTGTGGGGTTAGGCAAGGTAAGCCTTCTGGTGTGTGAAGTGGGAGATGGGGGGAGAGATAAAATCCTGGGCTGCTGGTTTGGGGTTCATGCTGGTTGGCTGGTGTAGGTTCAAAGTGTAAGTGGGTGATGTTGTTTGTCTATTGGGGGCAGCTATGAACAGGCTTTCATAATGAAAAATAAAAAAAATATTGCGTTGACTGGGAGATGAAGCTGTTGTGATCTGAAAGCTGCTGTGCACTTCTGTAAATTAAGCTTGTGGTGGTATTTCTTGTTTTGTGTGGGTGTTCTTGGAGTTCTTCCCCATATGTGTCTGTTGGTGGGCTATATTTTGCTAGCTAGATAGCTACCTCCATTTTGTAGTTTTGGGGGGTGGAGGGTAGGATGGTATTGTTTGGCTTGCTGTAATGGTGCGATATTTGGTTGCTTTGCTACTGTTTGCTCACTGTCTATGGTGTACGTCCATCCATAGGAATCTTTACCACTCCTCACCACATGGTCTTAAAATAGCTGCTGGGCAGGCCTTTGTTTGCTTCTTCACCTTCAGCCATGTTGAGATCATGCAGGTGGTAGGGGGCGGTATTAGTATGGTTTGACCTGGAAAATGTTTTACATATCTGTGGTTGGCTTGCTGTGTAATTTCTGTGGTTTTGGGCACTGACATCAGTCCAATTTTGTATAACCACCCACCGCATGGTGTTAACATGGCCGGATGCTGAGCAGGCCTTTGTTTGCTGGCTCAACTTCAGCCATGTTGAGACCATGCGGTCTGTGGTGGGGGTGGTAGGTTGTTGGCTCCAAATGATTGTGGCCTGCTTTTAAAATGTTTTAATGTGATTTTTATCATTTGTTGTGTTATTTCTGTGGTCCGATGCACCCCAGCAAGCCCATGACCGCATGGTGTTAACATGGCTGGAGGTGGAGCAGGTCTTTGTTTGCTGCTCCACCTTATGCCATTTTGAGACCATGCAGTCTCTGGTTGGGGGTGGGGGTGGTTGTTGTCTCCAAAGTATTGTGGCCTGCATTTAAAATGCTTTAATTTGATTTTTATAATTTCTTGGGCTATTTCTGTGGTCCAATGCAAGTCCAGCAAGCTCAAGACCACATGTGTTAACATGGCTGGATGCTGAGCAGGCCTTTGTTTGCTGGTTCACCTTCGGCTGTGTTGAGACCATGCAGGGGGTTCAGGGTGATATTAGTATTGTTTGTCCTGGAAAAATGTTTTACAAGTCTGTGTTCAGCTTGCTGTGTAATTTCTGTGGTTTTAGGCACTGACGTCAGTCCAGTTTTGTACAACCAACCACCGCATGGTGTTAATATGGCTGGAGGTGCAGCAGGCCTTTGTTTGCTGCTTGACCTTCAGCCATGTTGAGATCATGCAGTCTATGGTTGATGGGGTGGGGAGGAATGGGGGAGAAGTATTGCTCGGCCTGCACTACCAAAATGTTTTTGGATTAAATCTGTGGTTTTATGTGCACATTTCTGTGGTTTTGGGCAATGATGTCAGTCAAATTTTGTACAACAACCCACCACATGGTCTTAACATGGCTGGAGGTGGAGCAGGCCTTCATTTGCTACTGTACCTCCAGATGTGTTGAGACCATGTGGTCTGTGGTTGGTGGGGGGGAGGAATGAGGGAGAAGTATTGCTCAGCTTGCACTATCAAATTGTTTTTGGATTAAATCCGTGGTTTTATGTTCACATTTCTGTGGTTTTTGGCACTGTCAGTCTGATTTTTGTACAACCACCCACCGCATGGTGTTAACATGGCTGGAGGTGGAGCAGGCCTTTGTTTGCTTGCCCACCTTTGGCTGTATTGAGACCATGTGGTCTGTAGTTGGGGGGTGGGTTGTTGGCTCCAAAGTATTGTGGCCTGCTTTTAAAATGTTTTAATGTGGTTTTTATCATTTGTTGTGCTTTTTCTGTGATCCGATGCACTTCCAACAAGCCCACGACTGCATGGTGTTAACAAGGAAGAAGGTGAAGAAGGCCTTTGTTTGCTGCTCCACCTTCAGCCATTTTGAAACCATGCAGTCTGTGGTTAGTGGCGGAGGGGCAAAGTATTGTTTGAGTTTGTTTTGTCAGAACAAAGGCTTATAATATCACTTTTTATAGTAATGAGCTAAAATTCACCTCAGGCTTTACCCAAATTTATTTCATAAATTACCCAAAATATTAAATACTTATATGTGATATTATCCTATGCTCTCTAGATTCAAATATAATGGTAAATAACACTGCTTACCACATGTATAATTATATCAAAAATATATATTTTATTTACCTATACAATGGTTCTAAATATTCCTCATTAACATAAATATCAAGCCTAATCTTGTAAACGTTAAGAAAATAGTTTCAGAAAATCCAGCAAACTAATAAAACACATTTTAGCAAATAAGCATTGCAAAGAAAAAAGCAATATTTATTATGATAAATGGTAATAGGTATACTAAACCTTTGTTATACTTAGTATTTAACATAATCCTTAGGCATAAGAACTTGCAACTCATAAGATTATTATCTCAGATTATTTCTGCATAAAACTTGTTTTAAAACTTTATAGCATGTAAAATGTATTTTGTATGAGAACTGGCAACAACTCTTTACATCAGTGATTTGTACTATACTTTCATAAAACTCAGTTTTAACTTTTCAGATCGTGCAAAATTCTGAGTTCAAAGCTTTTAAGCTATATACCCAGGTTCTGTAGTTAAAATCACGTTCCCTTCTTACTTTCCCAGATAAGCCAGTTTAAAATTGCCAAGACTATTAATTAAAATTAGTGAAAGTAATACAAAGGGAATACTTACATTTCTGGTTGTAGAAGTGGTTCTTCTTTTCTCAACATAGAACTCCTAGTTGAGTCTGGCTCTCAATAAAAAAAATATCTTTGTCAGCTAACTTTGACCCTGGAACTTCTTTTAGCATGGATACACTCTGCAAGTTAAACTTTTGCTGAAAATCAGTTCTTGGATTTGTAGAACACAGTTTCAGTCTGCACAGTTCATGGCAATGCTGGATTCAAAAAATTTTCTCGTGGATAGCAAAGTTGTTTCAACAACTGGAATTTAATGATTGTTCATGTTTCATCTGATTTTAAAACCTGAAGACACTAGACCTTTTTCTCACAACACTGTAAAGCTTGTGTGAGTTTTACAAATAAGTCTGTGTCTGCTTAACAACAGGCAACATGACTTCAGTCAGGGTTCAGCAAATAAAACACAGACCTTGCTTCATACACAATGAGAATGTCCTTGCACCTTGTTCCTGCACATGGATCTATTAGCAGCACTGCATATGCTTTGGCTCTCCGTAGGCTAATCTCTGCATTCCAACAGGCATGGCCCAAAGTTCTTTGACCTAGCTACAGCATAAAGCCTTTAGAATTCTTAGTTAACCTAATGTAGATATCTTTGCATATTTATCTTGGTCCAGAAAAGGACTGCCCAAATAGATTCACTAATATAAAACTGCCCTGGGGATGACATCATGAGATTTTGATTGGCCTGAGTCACTAGAAAGGTAGGGCATCTCAGAAGATAAATGATGACATACAGACATGCCTCTTAAGACACTCCTCTCCTTACTCAAACTTGTTTTAGGTCAAAATTATTTTCTGTAATAACATTTTCATTTAACCTAATTTAAACATTAAACTTATATATTCAGGTGTTTCTTTTCAAGCAGGTCATATTGGTATAATTTTGATGTTTCTGACATGGATATTTCAGAAGTTAAGTTATTAAGGTTAGAACTTTATAATTTTAATAAAACGTCTTAAAATAAAATGATAGTCTTACTCTAAGTTGTCTAAGCTACAGAATGATATAAGATTTAGAAGAAAAATCCATTCCTAAAGTCCTCAAACCATTACATTTCATAGAGACACACATGGTCCTTTATTCTCTTCTTAAAGAGCAGAGCAGTTAATTCACTATAAACTTTTACACAGTATTTTTCTCTATAGCAACAAACTATAGATTTAAGAGTTATATTATTAGGCTTCCTAACATGTGAGCTATCCCAATAAACTTGAACTTGAACTTGAAACTTGAACAAGACACTAGATTTGGTTAGTTTCCTAATAAAAAAATGGTATTAAATAAATTGTAGTCATAACTTTTGAACTCTTCATTCAGCAATCATACAACTTTGTGAGCTTATTTATCATACTATTGTCCAATAAATGTCCAATTTTCATAGCGGCACCATAATGGGTTTTTAAGTTATAAGCAAAATACTTTCATAATGTTCAAGGTTTAAACAGAGAAAGTTGTTTTCTGTAAGTCTGTACCAGTCACATGATCTCATATCAGATTGTAGTCATGAATACCTAGCTTTATCCAAGACTGTTCTTTTTTTTTTAATTTTGTGTATTCCGGTTCAGATATCACAATGGCCCATCTTTGCTTCATATTGGTTGTAAGTATAGGGCTTTAGTTTTATCATCATAACCGAGGGTCCAGGAATTCCCTATCTAGCTTTACTTTTATAATACTAAGCATTTTTAATACTTCTCTTCATTTTTCTACTTTATTTCTTAAGTGCTGCTCAAAATGGGGTTCAATTAGCTCAAAGATGTTTTGTTAACCATTTTTTATGTACCAAATGTTTTCTAATTCTGAAATATCAATCATCATATTTATCCAGAATTCTATACATGGTGGGGTATTATCCTTCCATTTAAGGAGAATGCATTTCTTGGCTGTCACCGTGGCCATTGTTAACAATCTTTCCTCGTGAGAATCTAAATATTCTTTAGTTGGGGTAATTCCCAATATCGTAGTAAGTGAGTTTAAAGTTATTACTTTCCCGAAAGTTATAGTTAATATCTTGACTATTTTACCCCAATAATTTGATAGGTATGGACATGTATGAAACATATGTATCAGAGTGCCACTTGTATGTGCACATCTTGGACATTTATCTGCTATTTGTTCATTAAATGTATGTAACTTAGAAGGTGTGTAGTAAGTCTGGTGTGTAGAGTTCATTTGTATTTTTTGAAGTTTTGTTGACTGGGTATTATCTCTATAAGATGTAATAATTTGTTGCCACATCTCTTCTGTTAGATTGATACCCATATCTTTTTCCCATTTATTTTTATGATGGCATGCTTGCGCAGCCAACATCTTGTGGTAGTACAGATTTGGAGGCACGGTCACTGTTGGGCGGATGCAGGGTATGCACCAGTTGGCGCGTCCCTCATTCCCCAATCAGCCTGCATGCCGGCATCACACCATGCATACCAATGTGGCGAGCACATCTAAGGAAAGGTCCGCCGCAATGTGAGCAAAGCTCATCACATACAGCGGACCTTCCTACATGTTTCACCAGCTACAAACATGGTGGCACAGCGGCAGCTAAACTGCTGACTTTGAGGGTGCCCAGTCCACTCCATGGCTTACCCTGCCCCTCAGAGTGCATGTGCTGAGGGGCCCTCCCTGTCAGCAGAATGTGTCCCCTTTTTTGCTTGCTGAGGGTGCCCAATCCCCTCAGCTCATGTACCCACTTTGTTTGCTGATGGGGTGCCCGATCCCCATCAGTATCCGCCCCCCCTTTCCCACTTCAATGTGCCGACAGGGGAGCCCACTCCCCATTGGCATGATGTCCCCCCTTCTTCTATGCTGATAGGGGTGCCCAATCCCCCATCAGATACTGTATCCCCAAAAAAGAAACCACCAGTAAAAAAGAAAACCATGCGCAATTTTGTTTTACCACCTGTAAACAGAAAACGGTCGCCGGTAGTCTCTCTACCCACCACCTGCACCCACCCACTGTGCACCCTGCCTCCCCACACACACACCCATACTTACCTCTGGAGCTTGGCACAACAATTTTCAGTGGACCAGGAACATGTCTGCACTCTTCAAAGCCAACCTCAAACTGAGGAAATGCCGATAAGCTGTATAATGGAATAAATAGGGTTTTTTCAGCTTTGATGCATATCTCAGGCATTTTTTGGAATTTTTGCACCAAATTTTCAACATGGTTCTTTTGGGACCCCTCCTCATAAATTCTGTCACTGTTATGATGTTAATCAGTTCCGAAAGGAGATTTTGCAGTAATTGCGTGGAATAACCTTTCGGGACTGATTAACACAAGGACAGTGGCAGTGTTCATGAGGTGGGCTCTCAAAAAGCATATGTTGTAAATTTGGTGGAAAAATCCAAAAAATGGCTGTTTTACGAGCATGCATTGTGCAGTTGATGCGCATGCTCATAACTTCACGAATTCACAATATTTTCATGCCAGATTTTCAACATTGTCATTTTTCTACACCTCCTTGTGAACAGTACAGCTGCCATTTTTCACATCCTGGCCGAAATGTGTTTCCACACTTCCGGCACACAATACCGGGGTTGCTGAAGAAAATCAGTGTTTAGGGCAGATTATGAAAATGAAAGTGACACTGTTCATGAGCAGAGGTCCTAAAATGCCTATGTTGAAAATTTGGTGATGATACTCCATAAAATGACTGTGTTATGAGCGTGCATTGCACAGTTTGCACGCACACTCATAACATTGTGCATTTGTAATATTTTCACTCTGAATTTTCACCATTGGCATTTTTCCACACCTCTTGATGAACAGTACAGCTGTCATTTTACATATCCTCCCCGAAATGTGTTTTCACACGTCCGGCTCAGAATAGCACGGTCGCTGTGCAAAATCACTTTTTGGGACAGTTTGAGGAAATAACAGTGACACTGTACATGAGCAAAGGTGCTAAAATGCCTAAGTTAAAAATTTGGTTCCAAAACTTCATAAAATGACTGTGTTACAAGTGTGCATTGCGCATTTCCCACGCACCCTTGTAACTTTGCAAATTTGCAATAATTACATGCCACAGTTTCACCATTGCCATTTTTTTGCACCTCCTTATGAACACTACAGCTGTCATTTTTCACATCCTGCCAAAAATGTGTTTCCACACTGCACTACCAAAGCCAATGCCAGCATGACAACATTCGGCATTGACAAATGCTAGTTAAGTTTGTCTAAGTTAATTTATCTGCTATTGATCAGTATTTTGTATATATCAGAGATGAGTTTTTTTCATTTTTGTTTGATTTAATTACTTTTAGTATTTGTTGGGGCTCTACTTTCTTTTTATTTTTTTGAAAGTAAACTTTTATCTACATATATTGATATTTGTGTTCCTTCGGAATTTGATTTTGTGTTTGTATATTAGCAAATTTATTTAATTTTTTATTTTCCAACAAGTGTTCCCATTGAGTTAATCCTTTTTCCTGCCATTTTCCATAGACCCCACTCAATACCGAAGGTTGGAAATTATATTTTTTACATATTGGGGTAAATGTGGTAATACCTTTTTCTTCCCTCAGCAAAGTTAAAGCTTTATTCCAGCTTCTTATAGTTGTATCTGTAGTTATACAGCTTATTTCCATCTTATTTTTTAATGTTATATTCGAGAATAATAAATTCAGCAATGTTGGGTAATTTTGTGCATACTGTTCCATTTGTGTTGTTATTATTGGGGGGTCTTCCCTTTTTAGCCAATGCCAGACCTGCGCTATCTGAGTAGGCAAATAATAAACATAAAAATGTGGCATAGCTTGCCCTCCTTTTTCTTTAGGCAATGTTAATATATCCCATGCAATTTTGGTTTTTTTCATTTTTCCATATGAAATTTCTTATATATTTTTTTAACTGTGTAAAGAAAGTCTGTGGTAATGGTATTGCTAAGGATTGATATAAAATCGGTATTTTAGGTAGAACATACATTTTTATAATATTTATTTTCCTATTACTGTCAACAATAGTCGATCCCATCTTATTAAATCTGTCTGTATATCCTGTATCATTTGTATATAGTTTGCCTGATACAATCTATCTATTTTTGCTGTTATATTTACTCCCAAATAATATATTTGATCTACAGTCTGCTGTATTGGATATTGCGGGGGGAGATTTATTTTTATAGCATCTTTTAACTTCAGTATTATTGATTTTTCCCGGTTTACCTTGTATCCTGATTTATTGCCAAACTGTTGTGTTAATTTTATGAATTCCTGGATTGATTTTTCTGGGTTTGTAAGACAGAGCAAAACATTATCTACATATAACCCTAATTTTTGTATTGATTTATTAATTTTTATACCTGTAATATTTTTATTTTCTCTTATGGCAATTGCTAGGGGTTCCATAGCAATAGCAAATATAATCGGGGAGAGCGGGCATCCCTGTCTAGAGCTCCTGCAGATTTTAAACTACTGCAATATCATCATATTTGTCTTTATACAGGCTGTAGGTGCTCTATATAAAAGTTTTATCCATCTGCTCATCCATGCCCCCATCCCAATTTTATGCATAGTATCAAATATATGGCTCCATTCAACAGGATCAAATGCTTTTTCCGTGTCTAAAGCCATTAACATAGCATCTAAATTTTTATTTAAGTTTATTACATGTATTGTGCATCTAATGTTTTCAGCCAAAGAGCGACCTTTGATAAACCCATTCTGATCCTGATTTACTAAAGTTGGAATGATATTTTCTATCCTTTTTACTATTATTTTAGTAAATATTTTATAATCTGCATTAAGAAGTGAAACTGGACAATAGGAGGCACAGATGAGCGGATCCTTACCCTTCTTAAGAAATACTTGTATAATTGCCTGATTAAAGGAGTCCAGAAATTTTCCTAATACATCAAAGGAATTAAGTAAGGTTCCTAACTGTGGAGCTAGTATTTCTTTGAATTCTTTATATAGTTTAGCACTTAGTCCTTCTGGGTAGGATTCTTTGCCAACAGCTAAATCCTGAATTGCTTCTAATATTTCCTCTTGAGTTATATAATATTCTAACTCCCTTTTAGTTTCTTCATTGATATGAGGCATATTAATAGTATTTAAGAAGCTATTTGGATCTTCAGCTATTTGGTTATTTTGTGATGTTTGTAAGTCTGGATAAACTCCATAAAACACTTATTTATGTCTCCCGGAGTGTTGACAATATTACCTTGCTTGTTTTTGATCTGAATTATTGTTAGCTCCTTCTGATTTTTTAATTTTTTTTGCCAGGCCAATAGCTTAAGTGGTTTGTCTGTTAGGGCATAATAATTAAATCTTGTATTTAACATTTGTTTTTCTATATTTTCCATATTCATTTGATTATACAGCTCTCTTTGTATACCAACTGGTTATAAACCTGATTATTAAATGTGGAGAAATGTTGGTTGGACAGATTTTTAATCTCCTTTTCTAATTGTTCTAATCTTATATTCTTGTTTTTTATTTCTTTCCCTTGCCTCTATTTTCATCATTACACCCCTTAAATATACTTTAAATGTCTCCCAAATGTTTATCATAGATGTTTCTTCTATAGTATTTGTCTTAAAATATTCTTGCCATGTTTTATTTATTTCATCTTTTATAGATCCCTTATTTATGATTGTACTATTTAACTTCCATATCCTATTCCTGAATTGTTCTTGTGTTATGTTAATTGCTAGAGTTCATGGGGAATGGTCAGAAATTATTATCTCTGGGTATGCCACCTATGTTATTAAATGTAATAACATTTCTGATTTTAGAAAATAATCTATTCTTGAGTAACTTACATGAATATTAGAGTAGAAGGAAAAAATCTTTGTGTCTCCATAAAGGACTCGCCATGGATCAATCAGTCCTAACTCCACCGTAAATTCTTTAATTATTCTCCTTCATGTTTTATATGACATATCTATAGGTGTTGTTTTATCCAGTTGTTCTAAGACAATATTGAAGTCCCCCCTATGATATACAGTGAATCAAATGTTGATAGTGTTAGAACAAACTCTGTATAGAATTTAGGATCATTAATATTAGGTGCATATATCGTAGCAATAGTAATTGTTATGTCATATATTTGTGCTTGATTAATCATATATCTCCCCTGTATATTTTTGATTGTTTTTAACCATTTTGGTAGCTATGACTTATTATGATATGCTATTAGGGTCCCTCTTGAGTTCCTTGCATAACCTGTAGTAGAAGTCGGACCCCACTGTCTCTCTATCCAGTTTATTTCGTTGCTTGTTACATGCATTTCTTGCAGCATTATCCAACTTGATTTTTATCCTCTAAATATTTATTTTCAACATCTTTGTTCTATTTTGCAACCCTTTCACATTCCATGTTGTTATTCTATATTCTATCCCCATTACTTTGCATATAACCCATAATTAACTTTCTTTTGTCTTAATTTATTATTTTTTTCTTTCATTCCTGGACCCTTTTTATTCTTTTTTCCATATGCATAAAAAAATTATCTGACTATGCCAAACCTTTTTATAAATCTAATCTATTAGATCCGTGCCATGTGACTTTATTTTGCCATAAATTTTAACTTCCACTTCTCACCCTCCCTTATCCCTCCCCTTAGTATTTTTTTAAATAAACACATTTTTCTTTTTTTTTTTTTGCTTTCCCTTCCTTGACCCTTCTTTGGCCCCCTTCCCCCTTCATACCATATGGTATCATAACCATCTTGGTGTGCTATACATTGTCCCAGCATAGATTACACCCCCAAGGAGAGTAGAGAAAAAAAAGGAAGAGAGAAAAAGAAAAAAAAAAGAGAAAAGGCAGAAACAGAGAGTAAAATGGAGAAGAAGTATGGCTAAAAGGAATAATAGAGAGGAAATAAAGAGTGGACAGCTTATACTCAGATATTTAGTCCTAAACATACATTTTTAGATATCTTCATCATATAGGAGGAACATTAGAGAGCAGAATAGCATTTCAGCTGTCTGTGGCTTCTCTGTAGGGATAAGGGGTGGCTCTGTTTTTGGGCATTTTGATTCTCTTTGCCATTAACATTCTCTTTACCAAAATCAATACTAACTGCTTCCATTCCATCCTCTGGTGTGTCAGAAGTATGCAGATGCCCATTTATTGGGAATCTTATTTTTGCTGGGTACATCATTCTAAATCTAACATTTATTTTATAAAGAATTTGTTTGACAGGGTTAAACTGTTTTCTTCTTTCCACCATTTCCACTGACATATCTGGATAGGCATTGAAATTGATATTCTCAAATTCTAAGCCTCTTGCCACTCTTACTTTATACAAAATGGCATCACGGTCCTGAAAATTCAAAGGTTTGGTAAAAACTGTACAAGGCTAATTAGCATTTCCCATAAATCCTGATCCTGCCCAGTGAGCTCTATCAAGAATCACCTTCTCCTCAGGATATTTTCTGTTCAGAACTGTGGTAATAATTTTTTCAAAAAAACAGTAATGGGTCCCCTGTACCCTCTATACCCTCTGAAATGTTACACAATCTCACATTTCTCCACCTAGCTCGATCTTCTTGCTCTGCTATCTTTTCTTTTAACAGGTGCAGTTGTTTTTCCAGCATTGTAATTTTTTTAGGGGGGGGAGCAGTATCATCTTCTATTTTGGATATTCTTTTCTCTATTTCATTTGCTCTTAAATTAAGATTTTCAAACTAAGGGTTCAGTTTTGTAATAAGCCAGTAACTGAGGTTAATGTACCTTTTATTTCTTTTAAAGCTGTCAACATTTCCAACTTCATATCAGCTATGGCTTGAAGTATTTGATGTTCATTCTGAAAATATTGCCCCCCCTTTCTCCTGTGCCTGAAACTTTATAGAGCAATTGCTCATAAATAGTTCTGTATTTTCTCTTAAAGCCGCAGAATATTCTTCCATCATGTTCTCATCTAGATGCTGATCCTGCTTCTCTGGACTTCTTATTCTCTCCATTTTTGTTTTACAATCTCCCATTTTACCAATGTTATCCATAGTATTGTGTTCTGCCAACAAACCTTCCCCTTGCAGTAGCCCCTCCCATTGCTGAACAGAATTTACCCCAATATTTGATTTTACCTGCTCCTTTGGTTTAAAAAAATTCAAAATATTACCTTGCTTGCTTTCTTCTTGTGGTGTATTGGGTATCAGGGAAAGAAGATTATACTGTACCTCTGTATTGGCGACCAGCTCCGTGAGATTCATTAGACACTGGGTTGCTTGTTTTTTTGCAGCCTTGGTGACTTTACCTTCTCTGCTTTGCTTTTTGTTTTTAACTGAGCTGTATCCTTGGACAGGTCTTTCGCCCATAGGACTGATTTCAACATTCCTTTTTACTTGTTACGGAGACACCAAAGAACCACCATACTCAGTTGAAGGGAAAATAAAGGAAAGGAAAAAAAGAAAGTGGCTTTTGTATTTTGCAGCACAAAGTTCCTTTTACCGCCACACTATTTCACTCACTGCTCTTCTTCCCTTCATACCGAACCAACACTAAGAACATTTCTCCTGTGTACTCCCCTGGTATTTGTGCTGGGAGAATAAAATAATGGCTCACTACAAAAATGCTCAAGAAGCGTGCGCTCAACTAAGGGGAAAATAATTAAGAAATGGCATTTATATTGTACAGTGCAAGTTTCCTTTTACCACCATGCTGTTCCCCCACCAGTTTAATCATTAAATCATTTTCTTCACAGTAGTATGAATTTCATGGTTTAGAAACTTTACTGACTCTTTCTAAATGGAATAGGCCTCTTCACCTGTGACCATAAGATTTTCTGGCCCTAGTCTAGAGTCAGTTTAAACCTCCTTAGAAGGTCATTTCCAATCAATAAATTATTACCTGTTTTGTTTGTAACACACACTTGATATTTAATCGCCATTTTACCAAATCTCAGTTTTGACCAAACTTTTCCTAAGGTCTTCTGAGCTTCCTCTCCATAACCCACAATTTGTAAGTTGTCAGGAAGGGTTTCAGCTTCTTTGAGTCACCTAAGGCATCAGTCACTTTATCATACAGACTTTTAGACATGAGACTTACTTCAGCCCCAGAATCAAGCAAAGCCCTATGATTTAGAATGTTCTCAATGTTTATGTCACAGTAAAATCTTTATGCTTTTCCTTTGGGAATTAGGTTACCCAGGTAGAATTATTTTTTTTCCTGGCAACACAACATTTTTTTTTTTACAATGGCATTTTACATTGGTTGATACTAGCTCAGGAACCTTTTGTGAAAGGTTAAGTGCAGAGACAGCATTTTCAGCATCACTTGGCATCTCATTTTTAAATCTCATTCCAATCTCATTAACAATAGCAATTTATGTAACCATCTCAGCAATAGTGTGAACAGGATCTACAAGTCACATATTACTATTAGTTCTGTCTGTACAGGGTACAGTTGAGGAGGCATTTTCCATAGAAAAGAGAAAGTCAGAAGATGAGTGAGAAACTTGGAGTACATAGCTTTGGATAAGAGCTTGTATTTTGTCTATTCCTTTTTTTTGTCTCATTTATCTCCTCTTTTGAATTTTTATTATTTCTTTTAGTCTTGTACACTTTGTGTAGACCTATTTTGAGCTGCACTGTAACATTGCTGGTCATAGTTAGAATAATGGCCCCCCTGTGGTTGGTTTTGTTACCATACTCACAGCCATACCTTGCACCTAGACCTCCCCCCTTTTAAGAGGGATTCCAAATCTTGTATCAGTTTAAGTTTTGATAAGGCTGCTGAGCCTCAGGTGGACCAAGCATGGCCTTTGATTGTTTTTCTCTTTAGACATAGGTAAATTCCCCCCCTTTACCTGGAGTATAAGAGGTGGTACCTCCAACATCTTAGCTTGTGGCACAGTGGTATTTTCTTTTTTGTCTAATCTTGTGCTTTTTCCTGTATTACTTGAATGTTTCATGCTCCGAATCAGAATACGAATTCTCTCTCTGTCTAGGGGAAATTATATTTTTGCTCTGAGGTAATTCATTTTCTGAGTCAGATGATACCCTCTATGATATACCAGAATCAGTCAAGCAATCTAACCTTTTGAATGCATCACTTTTTCCTTTAATTTGACATTTACTTTGTAAACTTTCATACTTTTCTTGTAATTCAACCAACTCTTTGTTAACTTGTGCATAAGCATCTGCTAGTTCAACTTTTTCTCTTTTCAAGTTTAAACACTGTTCTTGGTATTGTTTAGCTGCATTTAACTCACTTTGCAAGACAGCATTTTCAACCTTCAGCTTGACTAAGTCACAGTGGTTATTAGAAATGTCATTTTTACGCTCATATAAAAGCTTTTGTAAAATGTCTACCTGGCCTGCAAACCTACCACACTCAAAACATTTATCTTCCAACATTTTTTCCAGCTCTTGTATTCTTTTATTTCTACTTTTAATAAAAGTTAGATGTGCTGGGGTATAAATTACTGTCTCAGTGCTAAGCATATCTACAGTTACAGCTACTGTTGTCATGGCTATGCAATAGTGTTTACGGATTTTTACAACAACAATTAATTATTCTTTGGAAAAACAGATGAAAAAGCAATAACTACTTACACAACAATTTAAACAAAGTCTCTTTTCTTGAGGCTTTAAAAGTCCTTTTTCCTTTTTCTTGTTGCTTTACTGTTAATCAGTGATTCTATTCTGTTTACTTGTGTGCTTTAACTCCCTTCTTTTGTTTAAGTTAGCTTTAGACTCAGAAAAACAAAACAGAAAAGCATTATTTCTGCAATTTAAAAATAGTGCAAATACTAACAATAATAACACAATTGATTTTTCATGCACTGTAAGTGTGTATTGTCACTGACTAACAATTATATACTGGATGAGACCCCAAAGATGTCAGAAAAAAAGGCTTATAATATCACTTTTTATAATAATGCACCAAGATTCACCTCAGGCCTTACCCAAAAGTATTTCATAAATAACTCAAAATAATAATTATTTACATGTGATATTATCTTATGCTCTCCAGATTCAAGTGTAATGGTAAATGACACTGCTTTCCACACATATATTTATATGAAAAATATATATTTTATTTACCTATACAATGATTCTAAATATTCCGCATTAACATAAATATCAAGCCTAATCTTGTAAACATCAATAAAACAGTTTCAGAAAATCCAGCAAACTAATAAAACTAATTTTTGCAAATAAGTATTGCAAAGATAAAAGCAATATTTATTATGATAAATGGTAATAGTTATACTAAACTTTTGTTATACTTAGTATTTAACCCTTAGTCATAAGAACATGCAACCATAAGAGCAATATCTCAGATTATTTCTGCATAAAACTTGTTTTAAAACTTTATAGCATATAATATGTATTTTGTATGAAAACTGGCAACAACTCGTTACATCAGTGATTTGTATTATACTTTCATAAAACTCAGTTTTAACTTTTCAGATCATTGCAAACTTCTTAGTTCAAAACTTTTAAGCTATATACCCAGATTCTATAGTTAAAAGCAAGTTCCCTTCTTACTTTCCCAGATAAGCCAGTTTAAATTACCAAGACTATTAATTAAAATTAGTGAAAGTAATTAAAAGGGAATACTTATATTTCTGGTTGTAGAAGTGGTTCTCTCTTTTCTCAACATAGAACTCCTGGCTGAGTCTGGCTCTTGGTGAAAAAAATCTCTTTGTCAGCTAACCTTGACCCTGGAACTTCTTTTAGCATGGATACACTCTGCAGGTTAAACATTTGCTGAAAATCAGTTATTGGATTCGTAGAACACAGCTTCAGTCTGCATAGTCCATGGCAATGCTGGATTCAAAAAACTTTCTTGTGGATAGCAAAGTTGTTTCAACAACTGGAACTTAATGATTGTTCATGTTTCATCTGGTTTTAAAACCTGAAGACACTAGACCTTTTTCTCACAACACTGTAAAGGTTGTGTGAGTTTTACAAATAAGTCTGTGTCTGCTTAACAACAGGCAACACGACTTCAGTCAAGGTTCAGCAAATAAAACACAGACCTTGCTTTATACACAATGAGAAAGCCCTTGCATCTTGTTCCTGCACATGGATCTATTAGCAGAACTGCATAAGCTTTGGCTATCCTTAGGCTGATCTCTGCATTCCAACAGGCATATCCCAAAGTTCTTTGACCTAGCTACAGCATAAAGCATTTAGAATTCTTAGTTAACATGACATAAATATTTGTGCATCTTTATCTTGGTCCAGAAAAGGACTGCCCAGACAGATGCACTAAAATGGCCCTGGTGATGGCATCACCAGTTTTTAATTGGCCTGAGTCACTAGAAAGGTAGGGCATCTCAGAAGATAAATGATAACATACATACATGCCTCTTAAGACACTCCCCTTCTTACTCAAACTTGTTTTTGGTCAAAATAATTTTCTTTAATAACATTTTCATTTAACCTAATTTTTAAACATTAAACTTATATATTCAGGTGTTTCTTTTCAAGCAGGTCATATTGGTGCAATTTTAATGTTTCTGACATGGATATTTCCTAAGTTACACTATTAAGGTTATAACTTTATAATTTCAATACAGCTTCTTAAAATGAAATGATAGTCTTACTCTAAGTAGTCTAAGCTACAGAATGATATAAGATTTGTAAGACAAATCCATTCCTAAAGTCCTCAAAACATTACTTTTTGTAGAGACACACAAGGTCCTTTGTTCTCTTCTTAATGACATTAATTGCTGTCAGAGCAGTTAGTACACTATAAACTTTTAGACTGTATTTTTCTCTATAGCAACAAACTACAGATTTAAGAGTTATATTGTTAGACTTTCCAACATGTGAGATATCACAAGATACTAGATTAGGTTAGTTTCCTAATAAGAAAATTATATTAAATAAATTGTATTCATAACTTTTGAACTCTTCATTCTGCAATCATACAGCTTGGTAAGCTTATTTATCACACTATTGTCCAATAACTGTCTAATTTTCATAGCAGCACCATAATGGGTGTTTACGTTATAAGCAAAATACTTTCATAATGTACAAGGTTTAAACAGAGGAAGTTTTTTTTTCCGTAAGTCTGTACCAGTCACATGACCTCTTGTTTGATTGTAATCATGAATACCTAGCTTTAGCCAATACTTTTCTGGTACAAACATGGCCATAAATCTTAATAAAAGTGTCTTCCCTGGAATGTGGCTAGGTCCCTAAGAACAACATTGCACTACATGACTTTACTTACAAAGTCCACTTACACCATTGCCTAAAAACCAACATGGAGTCTCATCTCTATTTCCTCAGACCTCATTTACCATATGGCAAAGTGATGCTTAGGGAACAGAGATATTTTCCCTCTAAGCATTTAAGTCAGATACATTTTCTTAAGGCTTAATTAACTAACACGTTTTGTATTCTCCTAGGAACTTATGCAAACAATAATCTTAACCAGAAATTAGTCCCATATAAAAATCACATAAAATAATAATAATTAAAAATCAATTCTTGATAATAAAAATAAAATAATTTTTCCATCAAGGGGTTTGTCCCTACAGTCCCAAAATGCTGTTTCTGTATCAGTCCATATTGTCTATGTGTATAATTACTAGATACAGTGCACCCTTACCAGGGGAATGGCCATAAAATGTTTTTGCATTAAATGGTGTACCTGCTGTGTCCATTTGCATGGTTCTGGGCCTTGACATCTGTCCAATTTTGTGTAACCACCCACCGCATGGTGTTAACATGACTGTATGCTGAGCAGGCCTTTGTTTGCTGGCTCACCTTTGGCCATGTTGAGACCATGTGGTCTGTCGTTGGGGGGATGGTTGTTATCTCCAAGGTATTATCACCTGCTTTTAAAATGTTGTAATGTGATTTTTATCATTTGTTGTGCTATTTCTGTGGTCCGGTGCACATCCAGCAAGACCACAACTGCATGGTGTTAACATGGCTGGAGTTGGAGCAGGCCTTTGTTTGCTGCTCCACCTTCGGCCATGTTGAGACCATGCAGTTTGTAGTTGGTGTGGGGGTTGGACAAAGTATTGTTTGTGCTCATCCCAAAATGCTGTTTCTGTATCAGTCCACATTGTCAATGGGTAATCATTACTAGATACAGTGCACCCTTACCAGGGGAATGGCCGTAAAAATGTTTTTGTGTTAAATGGTTTGCCTGCTGTGTCCATTTCTGTGGTTCTGGGCCTTGACATCTGTCCAATTTTGTGTAACCACCCACCACATGGTGTTAACATGACTGTATGCTGAGCAGGCTCTTGTTTGCTGGCTCACCTTCTGTCATGTTGAGACCATGCGGTCTGTGGTTAGGTTGGGGATTATTGTTGGCAGGCAATAAAAATGTGTTTTTGATTTACCTTGTTCACTGTGTACACTTCAGTGGTATGCTTAATCACATCTGTACAGATTTTTACTGTTGCCTTTTAATACAGTAATTAGTGCTGAATGACATTAGCTGGATATTAGTCATAGTTTCAGGGCTGTGCTCTTCCTCATTGTGGTAGATGTTCAGTTTTCTTTAGATAAAGCAAATAATGTGTTATCTACTTCATTCCATCTCTTTATCTTGTAAATTGATGTGTTCTCTCCATTTTTCCATCTCTTCATCTTGGGAACACCTGATGCATTTTCTCCTTCATTCTGTTACTTCATCTTCTTAAACAGATGTGTTCTCTTTTGTTCCATCACTTCATCTTGTAAACACCTGATGTGTTTTCTCCTTCATTCAGTTGTTTCAAGTGTTGTGAAGCAACTGATGCATGCCTTCCTTTCCCTGTCTTTTCCATAGTGAGGCAATGGTGCCATCTGAACAGGCCATATCAGCTAAATAGAGGACGTCATTGTCGGACCAATGCCTAAAAAATTCTATTTCTGTTTCTTAAGGTTTTTCTGAAGAATGGACCATCACACCAGATGAAGACCATGTGTGTCTGTGGAATCGTTGATCAATGCTTGACAGAGAAGCTTGTCCAATCCCATATCTGGAAAGGAGAGAAGGAAACAATTCAGAGATAGGCTAAAAAAGACCCTGCACATTATGAATCATATATTGAAACCTACAGAGCTTGATCACAGGCTTACCATGATAAATTGGATGAAGAGAAGCACCAAGAATACAAAGCAAAGTCCAGGGTGAGAGCACAGCAGTGCAGGGAACATCAGAAGCTGAAGAAATTGGAGGAGAAAACCAATAAAAAGCCTACAGCACCCAGTAAACCAAAGACAAGAGGAGAGGAACAAAAAAAGCTGGAGGAAAGAGATATGTGGTGAGAACGAAAAAGACTGCAATGTACATCACTGTCTGCACAGAAGAAATGGAGAGTTAATGAAAGCAGACAACAAAAATATTAGAAAGAGCAACTAGAATTATAGACAACCAGACTTCCGGTTGCATCATCAACCTACATGGCAGCTTGAACTCTGAGCTCTGTGCCCAAGATGACTATCACACCTGCACAAGTAAGTGATTGCTGGCAAATACAAATTCAAACACTAATGCCGAAGGGGAACAGACACAAAGGACACTCACAAATGGAGAAACTCATGGAGATGGATGCAGAGGGAGATGGATTGTGATTCGAGACCTTGGACTATGAACTTTCACAGGCCTCAACCAACATTAACCATCAGTATTCTGCATCTCAAAATCTGGACAATATCCAAGCTCTGAGGGGGAGACCTGGGAGGATAAGGGGCTGTATGCTAGAGATAGGCTCCATCTCAATTTGGAGGGTAGGGAAGTCCTTAAGTTGAAAATAGAGGGGTTCATTGGTGAAAGGTGGCGTTTAAACTTGTGAAGGGGGAGGGATGGGAGAAAAGGCTGTTGACAAGGGTCTTATAAAGGAGGGACTCTGTCTCCACCCACCTGGGGAGCTGGATGAATGTGGGAAAAGGCCAACTGGTAAGGTGCTGACTGGGGGAAGATGGAATCCCCATGGGAATGTGAGCAGGGGAAATGGAAGTATACAGAAAGGGTGGAAGGTAGTCCTGATAAATGCCAGGAGCTTAGGCACTAAAATGCCTGTGCTCCAGGCAATGCTAGCTGAGGGACAGGTGGATGTGGCAGTGGTCACTGAGACCTGGGCCACTGTAGGGCATGACTGGGACCTGAACCTGGAGGGTTACACCATGTTCAGGAAGGATGGGGTGAGGGAAGGGGAGGAGGGGTAGCAATAATAGTCAAAAACTGCATTGGCATAGGAGTGGAGGAGGTGGAGGGAACTGTGGAGGCAATTTGAGTCACTTTGATAACAAGGGGGGTCAAGAGAGTAAAAATAGGAGTGGTGTATAGACCCGCTGTGCTGGTGGAGGAGCTGGAGGAGAGTCTGGTGGCAGCTGTAGGGAGACACTGCAGATTGGGCAGGGGAAGGGTGGTGGTGTTGGGGACATAAACATGCCAGGAATGGACTGGGAGACTATGACATCCCCAGTGGCCAGGGAACAGAGGTTGTTGGATGTCTTACAGGACGCATTCCTAACTCAGCAGGTGGGGGAACCGACCAGGGAGGCGCGGATACTAGATGTGGTCCTGGCAGACAGTAACCAGATTGGGGGCCTGGAGGTAAGGAACCGATTGGCGAGGAGTGACCATGCCACAGTCTGGTTCTGCCTGGACCTAGGAGGGGTAGAAGGCTGCACAAAGACAGAGATAACTGACTTCAGGGGGACAGATTTCAAGGAAATGGGAAGGATCCTTAAGAAGCATTTGGATGGGATTGGGCCAGACATGGACACTGACAGTAGGTGAGAAATCATCAGGAGGGGGGTGCAGGATGCTACCAGCAATCTGTGCAAGAATAAAATGAAAATGCAGTAGGGCCCGTAAACCCTGCTTGTGGACCAGGGAGGTTCAGGAGGTGGTGAGGGGAAAGAAGGTGGCTTATAGGCATTTCAAGTGCTCAAGGAGTGAAAGAGATAGAGGGGAGTACGAGCTGATGGCTAGAAGGGCCACTAGGGTGGTGAGGGCAGCTAAGGCAAGGAAGGAGCATAACCTGGCCAGAGAAATTAGGAGAGGGAACAAAGGGTTCTTTAGATACACTGGGGAAAAATGAAGGGTGAAGGGGCAGATTAGCAGGATTAAAACAGGGGAAGGATGGGCACAAGACCAAGGGGAGCAGGCTGAGGTACTAAATGAGTACTTCACCTCAGTTTTCACCAAGGAAAATGGGGGGGCTGCATCATACATGGGAGGAGATGGTGAAACTGAGGAGGGGGGACCATTGCTGATCGTCGAGTCTGGGGGCGCCATCACTGGCAGGAGGGGGGGGAGGCAACACAGGGGGATGAGGCAGCAGAGGTAAAAATCATGGCAGAGAGAGTGAGGGAAGCCCTCAGGTCCCTTAAGACAGAGAAAGCACCAGGGCTGGATAAATTACATCCCAGAGTGCTGAAGGAACTGGCAGATGTCCTGGCAAAACCTCTGGTGGAGATTTTCAGCATTTCTCTGAAGACAGGGTGTGTGCCCCAGGACTGGAAGGTGGCGCATATAGTGCCTATCCACAAGGGGGGATCAAGGGAGGTGGCAAGGAACTACAGGTCTGTCAGCCTGGCATTGGTGGTGGGCAAGGTGATGGTGGGCACTGTCAAGGAGAGCCTAGGGTGGGACCTGGAAAAGTTGGGGTGCCTGGATGATAGACTGCATGGATTCATCCCAGGGAAATCATGTCAGACAAAGCTTGTGGAGTTCTATGACTGGGTGACGAGTATCTTGGACCTGGGTAGACCGGTCGACATCCTCTATCTTGACTTCAGCAAGGCGTTTGACTCTGTTCCTCATGGGGTCCTGTTGAATAAGCTGGAAGAAATGGGGGTGGGAACCAGATGATCAGATGGATAGGAAATTGGCTCCAGGACTGGATGGTTGGTGGGATAGGCTCATCCCCAAGGAGGATCATTAGTGGGGTCCCTCAGGGATCTTTTCTTTGGCCCCTCCTGTTCAACGCCTATGTCTCTGACATAAGGAAGGGTATCAGGAGTGAGATGAGTCTCTTTTCGGATGACTCAAAACTGGGTACAGTGCTGGATGGGGAGGTGGGAAGGGTGACCCTACAGGGGGACCTGGAGGCTCTGGAAAAGTGGTCTAGAAAGTGGAAGCTGAGGTTCAATGCATTGAAATGTAAGGTACTGCATCTGGGAGCCAGAAACCTGGGACAAGTATACACTCGGGGGGGGAATGGTACAAGTCTCAATGGCTGAGAGGGACCTGGAGGTGGTAGTGGATGTCAAGATGAACAACTCTGAGACTTGCAGGAGGACAGCGGCCAAGGCCAACAGGATGCTGGGATGCATCACTAGGGGGATCACCTCCGGAAGGAAGGAAGTGATACTCCCTCTGTATAACTGCTTGGTGAGGTTGCACTTCGAGTACTGCATGCCATTTTGGAGGCCACACTTAGAGAGAGACATTAAACTCCTGGAGAGGGTCCAGAGGAGGGCAACCAAAATGATCTGGGGCCTGGGGGACAGGACCTATGGGGAGAGGTGCGAAGAGCTAAATATGTACACATTGGAAGAGAGAAGGGACAGGGGGGACATGATAGAGGTCTTCAGGTACATGAAGGGGTTAAATAGGGGAGGAGCAGTCAGGGTGCTCCAAAGAAGGAGGGGGGCAACTAGAGGGCATGGGTGGAAGCTGGAGGGGGGAGATTCAGAGGAGAAAGGAGGAGGTGCTACTTCACTGAGAGGGTGGTGGAGCCATGGAATGCACTGCCCAGGGGGCTGGTGGAGGCAGAGACGGTGGAGAGGTTCAAGAGGGGGAGGGACAGGTACAGGGAAGGGTTCTGGAAGCAAAGTCCTGTGCAGCAGGAATATCCGGGATTGGGAAGGGAGAAGCCAGAGAGGTTGTGGGGGGCAGTAAGGTCAGCTCCTAGGGTGGGGGATGACCAAACTAGCAGACATGAAAGACCATTAGGCCTATTCTGCTGGCATTTTAGTATGTTAGTATGTTTTTGCTTATACATTTTAGTTTCTCTCCTGTTGCTGGCTTTCCCTCAGGAGGGCATCCCCAGCCCCATCCCCTGGCATCTACCAGCCGGCGCTGACCTGACCCCAGGGCTTACCCCCCCCGGTGGGGTCAGCAGGGGGGTCCCAAACTCCCCCACCAAAGTCCGAATTTAGTTGGCCAGTGCTGTGGCTTGCCCGAGGCAGAGTCTGCGAGGAGCTCTCCACCATCCTGCACAACAGCATTCTTTTTCTCCTCCTTGTTTTTCTCCCCAGGAGTCGGGGCCATGCAATGTCACCAGCGGAGGGGAGCGCGCATGCTTCTGCACATACTTCCTCCAGGCATCTGGCCCGACTCCTCCCTAGCTTGTGGCACAGTGCCCTGTCTTCCAGCCTCTACTGGGGGCGAGCAACTGCCGACCACCAGAAACCCCTCTCCCCGGAGAAGGAGAGCAGTCCTTCGGATGCTCAATCCTTCTCCTCCCCTGCCGACCATCGACGGCCCGTGCTCGTTCCTGAACATGGGTGGCTGGTGTAGTGCGACGTAAGGTGCCAAAGCCTCAGCCCTCAGTGACACCAGGCTTGCACTAGTATGTTAGTAAATTAGATACCATATATGCTGAGTTGTTAAGTTTTCGAGTGGAAATGAAGCAATTATATGCAGAACTTAAGAAAGATGTAAAGTTTCTTGAACAGTGGATAGATGACTCCGAAAGACAAATAACTGTTGCTGAAAACAAACTAGACAACTTAGAACAAACAATCCAAACCATACAAGAGACTCAACTCTAAATACAACGCCGACAGGGAGATTCAGAAAATCATGCTTGTAGAAAAAATATATGGGTGTATGGAATACAAGAAGGGGCAGAGAGACAGAACATTACAGAGTTTTTGTCTATGGTATAGCATACAGCTCTCAAACTCCCTGAGAATATGGATTTAGAATTTGAGAGGGTGCACAGGGCCTTAGGCCCAAAACCAAACAAACCAGTTTTGCGCCCATGATCTTTCATAGCGCATTTTCTTAAATACACAGTTAAAGAACGTGTTATTCTTACAGCTTGGAAAAAACAAAAAATCTTTTTTGGTCAGGACCGAATATATCTCGACAACAATTATGCACCGGACACCCTTTGGGCCCGCAGAGAATATCAACCCTTCTTTGCCCCTCTCAAAGAGAACAAAATCAAGTTCACCACTCCTTACCCTTCCAGGATGATCATACAATTCCCTGAAGGCAAAAAAGAGTTTGATTCTCCAGAGGAAGCTAGAGAGGAAATCTTGCGCCATGGCATGCAACTTCGGGACAGAACACCAGACCCACCTAACTTACTGAGAGTGAAGAGATGGTGAGAGGCAGCTCAGACTAGAAACAAGAGAGTGAAGCTAAAAAATCTTCCCAACGCCTTGGTTAAAATGTTAACTTCATTTTGTCACACTGTGGTGACTACCTGAGATTGATGGCGAACTTCTGAACTTTGGTGATTTCATACGATTTCCTCTGTTAAGTAACCAGGTTTGATTTACTTTTTGGCTGTTCTGGTTGTGGGACTGTAGATGGCACAGGAAGCCTCGTGACCTGAAGACTTTTCTGGAAGAGCCAGTCTGCAAAGTGGGGAGTCACTGTTAGTTTGTTTTTCTCCTCTCTCCAGTAAACTGCTTCAGAGCAGAGTACCTCCTGAAGATTTTGACTCTAAGACAGATGAGGGGAGCCTACCTAATAGTATTACATTGTAACTCCTCTCCTTCCATTCCTTTTAGGACTTTATGCAGGATTTATTACTGGCTTAAAGGGTTTATAGCGTAATGCATATGAGAATCATGACTGGCACCAGAGTTTAGAAATTAACATTTCTTTAAATGACAAACCTGCATAGCTGAGTAATAGACAGTTTAAGGGAAAATATTGTAACAGACTAGTGTTCCAGAAGGATCCTGTTCCTCCTCGGTCAGCTTTGTTTATTTATTGGGGGACAGCTCTCTATTAATAAAGATGTTTTTACCCAGCCGAGACCTCTCTGTACAATTGTTTGTAGGCCTGGGCTGCCCCTCCACTTTTTACCCTGGGTTAAATCGGGAGACCAGTAAGCGATTCTCCCAAGTAACAAACACTAGCCATCAGAGTGGATATTCCTCTTTCCTGTTGTTACTATTGAGTTACAATGTCGTCTTGGGCCTTGAAGCTATATTTGTGAACAACCTGATAGATGTATTCCACACTTACCCACTAATTTGGTTCTTATACCACAGTCAGCTCAGCACCAGGTTTTTCCAATGGATTGCTGGCAGACAGACCCTCCCTGAACCACCTTTATTTCATTTGTCCTTATTCTGGGGGTGAATGTAGCCACTGGGAGGCCCGTTTGGTTAAACTAGTTGATCTACCTCCCTCTCTAGCAGTTGGACAGGATACCGCTCGGGATAGTCGAGAGTTTATCTATCTCTTACTATTCTTGGAAGTCAAGACACTTTTTGTAAATAGTTTACCTGCTAAAATGCAGGTTATTATCTGGAAAGCCCAGTTGGTGATCCAACATCTGCTTACGCTTGTTAATTGGTTGGAGCAGATGGCCCTATCACCCCTAGCACTAACCACCCCGAGTAGTCTGAGGTGGAAGTGCTTGTTTTTTAATTATTTTAGTTTTTGGTATAAAAATGGACACAACACTAGCACTATAATTAAGCAGACAAATAAGTGGAAAATAAGTGATGTGCTTTACTTGAAATTAATCATGGTTGATGGAGAGAAGGGGCAATGGAGAAGGCATTTGGAGACATGGGGAAGGGGTAGTATGTTAAAGCTACTGCTGCAACAGAAGGTGAAGGCTCGAATACAGAACTGGGTCCCTTTAAAATATCCTAAAAATGGATAAGTCATCTTTAATACTGTTGCTTAATATTAATGGGATTCACTCCCCAATAAAGAGCAATCGCCTGCATCAGTTTATAAGGCAGGAGAAACCGGAGATACTGGCCCTACAGGAGACTCACTTGTCCCAAACAGAGAATTTGAAACTATCAAATTAGAATTATGTTCTCCTGGCCTCGGCTTCTCATAGCTCTGAGAGGAAAAGGGGGGGGTCGCATTATTAATCACTAAAACAGCAAATTGGGTGGAAATAGCCAGATTTGAGGATACAGGGGGCCGTTATGCTATAGTCTCTGGTCTTTTATATAATAGAGAGGTAACCCTTGCCTCTGCGTACTTTTTTTCTGGCTCCCCTAAATCTGTGGCTCAAGGATTCCTGTCGGATCTGCTGTCTATATATAAAGGCCAATTAATTATGGGAGGGACCTCAATATTATCTTAAATCCTACTCTAGATGTTTCCAAATGCCTTGCTCATAGGGACAACCCCTTACAAAAATATTTCAAGCTTCATATGGCAAATCTGGGCTTTGTGGATGTGTGGAGACATACCTTCCCTACCACTAAGAGTTTTAAACAAGTATCCCCCAGTACGGGGTTTACTGCAAGATTGGACTATGTGTATACAATCATTGAGCACTATGATTTGGTTTCAGATATCTGGCATGGGCCCCCCCTCCTCATTGTTGGATCATTCTATAGTTTACCTAAAAGTGTGCCTGGGTAATGTGCCTAAGTTTAGCCATTGGCATCTGAATGTCCAGCATTTATGAGACCCAGAATTCAGGCAGGAAATACTAGATCTGATACCAGATATTATTAGAGATAATTAGAACCAGGAACCTCCCTTGGGATTCTCTGGGATACCCTTAAGGTGGTTCTTAGGGGACTGATAATTAACATTTCTTCTAAGAAAAAAAGGGAGAGGGACAGGAAGTATGTGGAGTTACAAACTGAGTTAGATAATTTACACATGGTATTGGAACAGGGGGACTTCTCTGTTAAACCTGCCCTCCTATGGGTTAAGCAGCACATCCAAAAGTGCCTAGACCAAAAGATAGAGCAGCAACTATTTTATCTTAAACATTATCATTATGAGGGTGGCCCGAGAGGGGCCAGAAAACTTAGAGAACGAAAAGCTAGAGCAGCAGTTTCCTCTCTTTATGATCCTAATACTAGGGTTTTGCATACTCAGGCCTCCAAGATTAGACACATTTTTGCTGACTTCTACCAGCTTTTATATGCCCAAGACAGTCACCCTTCTCTGTAGATTTCAGCTTAATTGCACTCCCTCACCCTCCCTCGTCTTACTCCCCACCAGGCTCAGGTGATCAATAGGCTTATCTCCAGAGCAGAGGTGGATCAGGTTATTTGAGAAGCAAACACCTTGAAAGCTCCTGGACCAGACAGCTATCCAGCCATATTCTATAAGACCTACAAGGAGACCTTGACCACATCCTGCTTCCTGCCCTGCAAGTAATCCAACAGGGAGAGAACCCCCTTCTTGGCAGTATGCCACTATTGCTGTGGTCCCTAAACCTTTTAAAGATACAAAACAGGCGGCATCTTATAGACCTAAATCCATGCTAAATTTTGATTATAAGATCTACATGGCCATACTGGTTCATAGATTTGAAGACCTGGTCCCTAATCTAGTAGACCCAGATCAAATAGGTTTTATTAAGGGACGCCAAGCCCATGATGCCATCAGGTGCACCTTTTTACTGCTGGAATATGCCACAACTCGACATATACCCTGTGTCACCCTGAGCCTTGATGTGGAAAAGGCATTTGACAGGGTCACCTGGCCCTTTTTATGGGTGATCCTGCCCCATTTTGGCTTCCCGGAGGCTCTGGTGAACCAGCTTCAAAAAATTTACTGCTCCCCTAAAGCCTATGTGCGGCTGGTTGGTACTCTCTCAGACTCTATCACTCTTTCTAGACATACTAGACAGGGCTTCCCCCTCTCTCCCTTGCTTTTTGTATTATATTTGGAACCTTCGGCTGCTGCAATCTGCCAGACCCAGGGGATGGAGGGAGTCCCTATTGTTGGTAGAGAATTTAAGTTGTCTCTGTTCGCAGATGACATATTGCTTACCCTTACGAACCCGGAGCATTCAATTCCAGAGGTCTGGATACAACTTTGTAGGTTTGTGGCTTTGGCAGGCTATAAGGTGAATAAGCAGAAAACTGAAGTCCTTCTATATAATTTCTACCCCACACCCCAATTAAAATTATCCTACCCTCTGAAATGGAACAAAGTCACAATGCGATATCTGGGGGTAAAATTGGTGACCAATTTAGAAGTTATTGATATCATAAACTATGAACCACTTACATCTCAATTAGCCCTTGACATGACCAGATGGTCTAAGTCCCCCTTAAGCTTCTTTAACTGCACAGAATCCATAAAGCAAAATGTCCTACCCTGTGTACTGTTTTTTTTTTTTTGCAAAACCTGCCTCAGCCCCCCACCAGCACTTATTTCACAGCATGGATCATTTAATCTCCAGTTACATATGGGCTGGAAAGCACCCACAGGTTTGATTTTCAGTTTTGCAGCTTTCAAGGGACAGAGGGGGTTGTAACCTACCATGTTACCAGAATTACCATAGGGCTGCACAACTACAAGTACTCACAGGCTGGCTTAATTCATTGTATACAGTCTATTGGAAATAAATCCAGGCTCTGAGCTGCAAATCTGGTGACATCCAGCAGACCAGACCTGGGTTTGAATCCCACAGCTTCTACTTGCATACTGTGTGACCCTGAGCAAGTCACTTAACCTCCTTGTGCTCCCAGGTCGCTCCTGTAAAAAAGCTTTCAGTTTAGTGTGCTATACCTGGTTAAACAACTAAATAAAAAAAAATAAATAGAGATGGTTTATAATGATCTGGGGTCTCTCCCAAGATTGCTATTTGCTAATCCTCTAGTGTGTAATTCTCTGAGTAAATATTCCTCCTATGCCAGGGAGCCCATGAGGATATGGATCTGGTTGCATACCCACTACTTCACCAAACGGGAACTTCTCTTCTTGATGGAGATTCCTTCGGATAGATCCTTCCCCCCTAATCTGGTTGGTGGCAGAGCTCAAATATGGTGGACTAAGGGTTTAAAGTATGTCCATCAGATGGTGGGACCTACTGACCCACTCCCATTCATAGTCCTGCAAAAATCACATGATCTCCAGCCCACAGAATTTCATGGGTATATGCAGCTAAGGTCATACTTATTAAAATTTGAAAATTTGCTAGCAGACATAGCTGAAAATGTCCCTACAATGGTCCGGCTAATGATACAGTACACTAGGGGGAACTTGCCCTCCTATGAAATTAGTACTTTTTACAAGGCACTCAATGAAAGACCCCTTGATTCCACGGAAAGCCTGAGGATAATTTGGTCCAAGGAAATACAAAGTGACATCTTGACTTCGGCTTGTCAGGGGTCAGCTGGTCCAGCTACCAGAATGGTCCAGGCCTCATATTGGAGGGAATATATTTGGAAACTAAGGGCCTGGTATTTTAGGACCCCCCCCCCCGGTGACCTCCAAATATGGGGGGGACCCATCTGGGGCCTGCTGGAGGGTGTGTGGGACTAGTCTTGTAAGAGATACACATATACTGTGGTCTTGCCCACTACTCCAGGTTTTTTGGAGGGAGGTGACAGGAGAATTACAGGACATTTATGATATGGGAGCCTTGGATCACCTTGTGTTTTTGTTAACATTCTCCTTCCCTCAGGGGACAAAGATTGATAGAGTTATTTATAAACAAATGGTACTATTAGTGGCTGCTGCTCATAAAACTACTACCCACTCATGGCTGACCACTACCATCCCCACTAGGATGTCCTGGGTGAGCATTGTTTGGGAAATATATTCCCTAGAACACCTTTAAGCTAGTCTTTCACATCAAAAAGAAGCAGTTGAACTCCACTGGTGGAAGTGGGTTATCCACCATTTTGCCCACTATCCGGATTTTGTGCCCTGATTCCCCCCAAAAAGCTCTCTAGAACTCCTTTAAGCTGTATGTACTCCTTCTTCCTTATACTCCCCAGGTAATTCTTGTAATTGTTTTTCTACCCCCTCTCATCTCTCTGCCTAAAACCATGATGCACTGCTTAGATGTTAACTTGTGTATATATAAATATATATATATATATATTTGATGTACTAGGCCCATGTCGGGCCATGCTATGGCCTGCTTTCACTGGATGTACATGTACTGTATGATCTGAAGTATGTAGTTGCGTCTCTATGAATAAAGAGTAAATTTAAGAAAAAAAAGAATTACAGACAACCACCATGAGTGCCACTGCAGCAGTACAAGTACTAGTCCAGATACAGCCACTGTTGTGGACCCATGCTCAGACAGTGCTGCCTGGAAGGCACTTCAGAGGGCATGATCCACCCTATCAAGATCACCCACCCATTTTGCATGTACTGTCAATACTCTGATATCATTATGCTCACCTGAAAAGCAGGCTGCACTGGCAAAAAAATGAAAGAACTTAATGTGCCATGGAAATTTTGAACAGAAACTGGTGGAAGTCCTTATGGAAAAGGCCAAGAGTGGTCCAAAGAAAAAATGCAAATGGGTTGGAGCAGTTCTTGTGCTGAAAAAATATAGAATGCTATGCAAGGCCAGCACAGCTCTTGGGATCAGCTGGACAATACTCATGAATGTATCACACATGGAGAAGAAAAGTATGAAACCTACACACAAAGCAGCACTGCCTTTGGAAACGATCACCAAAGTAAAAATTTTTTATGAAGACTCGACAACCCCTATGCCTCAGAAGAAGGCATTTTGAAATGAATACAGGGTGCCAAAGCCTACCTAGCAAAACCACTCAATGCACTGCATGCTTAATTTCTTAAAGAAAATCCAGTCTGCAACATCGGGGTAATTAAATTTAACACTCTGAGACCAGTCCACATTAAACTGGCCAATGAACAAAATCTTGTCCAGTGCCTGTGCGAGTACTGCGAAAATGCCACATTAAAGATATGCGCAATAAGCCGCATGGCCGATCATCACAGAATTACTGAGTGCAAAATACTAAATACATATGAGGATGTGGAGCTGAAAATGTGTCTTAAGGAAGGAGGTCAAATGTTCTTCCGGAGAGACTGTGTGGCAAAGGTGTGTCAGAACTGCTCAGTACATGGAATAGAAAAGTAGGTAGAGGAACTGTTGAGGCTACATGGGGCAGACCTGGTGTGATGGTACTAGTGGGAAAGTGTCACTCTGAAAAAAACAACTGATGGCATTGAATCCAAAACAACCAGAAGTGCTGAATAGCAAAAAGGCAAGCTTATGAGAGCTAGATGAGAGCCTCAAGGAAGACATACCGTTTCTGGGTCATCACTTACATGTGGCAGCATGGCAGCAACAGCAATTCAGTTTAATTAAGTAGAACATACCACAAGACTGGGTCATCATGGTGCTAGACTTTATAGAAAATTACGCTTGCAAGTATAAAGATGAGATCCAGTCCTGCCACTGGCACCATTAGCAGGCTACAATGCACCCACTGGTAACCTATTACAACTGTTCTCATTGCACCAATGCCATCAAAGAATCAATTGTATTCATCTCTGAGGACCTTACACATGATCACCATACTGTTCGTCACTTCATGAAGATGGCCAATGCACACCTCATGAACACTCTGCACCTAAACATTACAAAGGAGGTACAGTTTTCACATGGCTGTGCTAGTCAATATAAATCCAAATAGTCATTTTGTGGCATTCCAATGAATCCATCAGAGTTTGGCTTCAGCACTGAGCATGCCTACTTTGGATCACATCATGGGAAAGACTCTTCCAATGGTGAGAGTGCTGTTGTCAAATTAATGGCAGCCAGAGCAGTGCAATCACGACTCGCAGTCATTTTGACAGCAAATGAGCTTTTCATATTCTGCCATAATAATCTTACAATGGCAGCTACAAGTGATATGTGCCTACACAAAAAAAGAACTTTCTTCTGGGTATCTACAAGCAGCATATGAAGGCCAAAAGAGCCAGATGTCCGAGTGGTTCCTGGAGCAATATGGATCCAGAGTGTGAGATCTCTGGCCGAAGGTGCTGTTGCCAGCAGAAATGCATGATGTTTCTGTGAAAATTGTCAAAATAATGATAGCCCATGTGAGAACTTAGAGCATGTGGGCCTGTGGACAACATGGGGGTTCAAATTCTCATACCACTGCACTGATTAGACTAAGCAGATACCTACCCACAGGAACATTGTTCCCGCAATGCCAGTGACTGAACCCTCTGATGCTCCATGCGCAAAAAAGAGTGACCACTCTGTTGATCACAATACTGCAGAGATGGACATCCCTCACTGTTTTCAGAACTATTGATCCCTCATCTGCTTCAGGTACTGTAGTGATAGACCCCTTTTCAGCTCCCTGCACTTCAGCAATGGACCCCGTTTCTCCTCTAGACACTGTGCAGCCTTCTTCTGCTCCCTGCACTTCAGCAACGGACCCTGTTTCTGCTTCAGATACTGTGTAGCCTTCTTCTGCTCCTTACACTTCAGTAATGGCCTCCACCACTTCTGCCCCCATTTTGCATACTGGCTGTCCACCGGTAAAAAAAAATATTAAACCCTGCCAATGTGCAGCTGGACAAATTCTACGCAGTATAGTAATCAAAACAATTTTTTCTTGGACAAGACCTTTCATTCAATGAAATGCAACATACTTTTACTGTACAATTCCTTCATCAGCATGTAAATGGGTGCTTCACATGACCAAGATACCAGGACACTGACATGGTCAGACAGATCAGACTTTTTCATGGACTAGTAGATCTGTTAGGAGATGGAATGTTTCAAATTGCACTAGATGAACTGCAAAAGATTGCAACCAAATATGAAAATCTCAAAAAGCACTGGGATTGAGACATTGTAAACTGTTGGACAATATCACTTCTTGATATGCATACTTTTCGATGTTTATTTCTTTTTCTTTTGACTTTTTTCTTGCTGTTCCTCTCAATGCACTAATATATAATACCTGTCCACAATACTGAACTCAATTAGTAAACTTTTATGAACTTACACTGTTGTTTGTTGTCTTTGTCCTTGTTTGGTGTCCACCGGTACATTCAGAACACATGCTTGGTGTCCACTGGTACATTCAGAACACATGCTTGGTGTCCACCGGTACATTCAGAACACATGCTTGGTGTCCACTGGTACATTCAGAACACATGCTTGGTGTCCACCGGTACATTCAAAACACATGCTTGGTGTCCACTGGTACATTCAGAACACATGCTTGGTGTCCACTGATACATTCAGAACACATGCTTGGTGTCCACCGGTACATTCAGAACACATGCTTGGTGTCCACCGGTACATTCAGAACACATGCTTGGTGTCCACTGGTACATTCAGAACACATGCTTGGTGTCCACCGGTACATTCAGAACACATGCTTGGTGTCCACCGGTACATTCAGAACACATGCTTGGTGTCCACTGGTACATTCAGAACATTGACACTTGTCTTTCTTGGTCATTTAAAGTGAGTTATCTCACAACACAGTGTATAGTTTACAGTGAGGTGACAGTATGTTGAAATGCTAAAAAAAAGATCTGCTCTGCATTTGAAAAATGACCCTTCATGTCACAGTTTGGTACAACATTTTCATGAACATAGCCACCTCTGATCACTGTTAGTGTCATTTTCACTTTATTTTATCTATAGCTATCTCGACTCTTCACCTCCATTCTGTTTACATATAAATGTATTTAGGCTTGGTGATACTTGCAGCGTAACTGTTGTAAATGTTAGCCTGACTATGTTATCATTCTGACGTGGAACCTAAGTAAAGAGCGTCTGCTCAAAGGTCTTGAAGCCAAGGTGTTAATAAATAAATGACTGAGATGTGTATCAGCACATCTACAGCCTGGAATTCCACCCTTTGTGCTGGCATCCTCAGGGGTAGGGTTCTGGGGGGAACACAGGTTAAAAGTCCCCACTGCCTTGCAGCATGATCCCCAGTAGCTGAGGAGGGAAGGAGCACAGATGGTCAGTATAACTGGTACTGAGCCCCACCAGCAGGGGGTGATAAACAGATTTTTTTAAAAAAAAAGTTATTGCCTTAACTTTAAATCGGGATATATGCTGTCTCTTATTTCATAGGTGCTAGCAATCACTAAAGCTTGTTTTAAACATAAAAAAAAAAACTATAGTCCATTTGGAACACACAGCGACACACTCTCCCAGTTCCTTTCTTCACTATATCTGCTTTATTGAGTCACGTGATGCAGTGGTGCTGAGAAGCTGCTTGCTGTGGAGCTCCCGCCCTCCTCCTCCTAAAACTACCTTTTTTCACCTCTTAAAATACACAGATCAAGCTCTAAGCGAGAGGTAAAGTCTTTTTAGCAGTGGAAGATCCCTTGTGGACTGAGATTGGCGAGCCGATTGCCTTTTTTATTGATCGCGATGGCAGACACCGATATGAAGGCCGCAGGAGTCAGACATACTCCTCCTACCTCGCCAGAAAAGGCCTCTAAAAAAGCTAGAAATACTAACACCAATATTGCTTCGGCGGCTAAACATTCCTCTAGTGGGGGATCAAGTGCTTCAACTGGTACCATACTGACGGAGGAACGTTTCTGAGGAGCTATCTCCCTTCAAAGAAGCTGCAGGAGATTTCTAAAGAAATCAAGTCAATAAGGCAAGACTTCGCTGATCTCTCGAGGAGAGTAAGCGACTCAGAGACCAGAATATCCTCCATTGAGAAGTGGCAACAGAAAACTGACCCTGAAATTATCAGGCTTCGGCAGCATATCCAGAAACTCCAGCTGAAAACTGAAGACCTGGAGGGATGGAGTCGTCGGAACAGTGTGCTCATCCTGGGGCTCCCGGAGTTAGAGGAGGGGAGTGATACCCTGCGCTTTATTCAGCATTTTCTCAACAAGGTTGTGGGCCCCTCACCCATTCACCAGCAATATCATATCGAGAGGGCCCACAGATCTCTCAGGCCCAGACCACCTCCGACTGCCCCCCCAGGCCTGTAATCATCAAGTTTTTAAGTTATCTGGAGTGTCAACATGTTCTCACAAAAGCTAAAGAACTTGAGGCTATCCTATGGAACAACACCAAGCTTATGATTACCCAGGATCTCCTCACGGTTCGCCAGAGAAGATCTGCCTTTCACCCAGTAGTCAAAAAACTTATTGCTGCAGGGAAGGCCTTCAGGATGAACTATCCAGCTAAACTACTTGTGCAGGTGGATGGCACATGGCACGCCTATGAAAATCCGGAGGAGGCACTGTCTGAGTTGGCGAAATTGCTCCCGGACTTGTTTAAATGACTTTTATTACTATATCTACTCAGCTGGACTCTCCAAGGCTTAATCTTTGCTCTGGCATTTAGTTTTTGTTCGTTGCTCCTGTAATTAGTCCCCCCTTTTTATTTTGTTTCCCCTTTATGTTCCCCTATTATTACTGCCTTGTGCAACTTGATGGTGTGAATACCTGCGGTTTTTCGCCGAGGAGTCCTCCCTGGGGGTTCCGCGTGGTGGTAGGCCTAGGAGGGTTGAAGCTGTGAGGCCTACTCGGCCTGTACTCTGTCCCCGAGGCGTCCGGCCTTCCAGTTGGTTTTCTGGGTACTGGCATGCATGGGGTCTGTTTCAGGAGGATGCGTTTGCGGTCGGACTGTTTGGTCCATCGGCAAACCCTCCCCTACACTTCTTCCCCTTGGTCTTCCGGTTGGCTTGTGAGCAGCTACACCACAGGAAGCGGGTCCGTTTTCTCCAAGGGATCTCTCTCAGGTACCCTCATATCTATCTTTCCTGAGTTGGCTGACTGAACTAGGATGATGTGCAGATTATTTCTCGCTCGCTGAGGGGGGGGCAGGGGGCTCGTATGGTATAGGCATCTCGGAGCCCTGTCTTGTGACCAGAGTGGGTCTGTTTGGGTACCAAGTACGTTGTTTTTGAGAGGGTCTATTTTTCTCTTCGGGGTTTGGTTATTAGATATTTGGCTGAGGGTTATACTTATTGTTGGGATCAGTTTTGGAACCTCGAGGAGGTCCTTGTGGTACCCGTGGGGTGGGGGGGGAGTTTGGTTGTATTTGGCATGTTTATCACTATGGATGTCCATAATATGGATTGCAAAGAGGGGATTTGTTTTGTATTGTAGTAGTTGGGTATTGGTATGGGGGGGCGCCTATTATTGTTTTTATTGGGAGATGTGGGGTTCTATACCTATTCTTGTTCAGTTTATGATGCAATGGAATCTCTCTGTTCCCCAGCGGATAGTTGCTTATTTTCGTAACTACAGAGGCGGCAGTTTAGGGGTACTGGGGGGGGGAGGGCAAGAGAAGGTGTCACCACTGTTTGGATTAAGTTGAGAAATCCCTAAGCAGCCCATCTTAATTGTGTTATTGTCCCTTGAGGATGGCTCTGGATTATGTTAAACTAGCTAGTTGGAACATAAGAGGCATTAGGGAGACTAAGAAAAAGACCCGAATATTGTTTAACTGTTCTTTGCTGGGGATTGACATTTTGTTTCTACAAGAGACCCATATAACAGTGGCAGAAACCAATGTGCTAAAGGTTAAAGGCTTTTCTCAAGTTTTTGTTGCTGGTGCTTCTTCCGAAGCAAGGGGAGTAGCCATCATGGTTAAAAAAAGCGTACCTTTTATTCTGGAGAAAGTTATCCAAGATCCTGAGGGCAGATATATTTTGGTGCAGGGTTCCCTTTATAATTCTGCTATAGTTTTGGGCTCCGTCTATGGCCCGGTTGGGGGAGATGCCAATTTTTTAATGCAATTAATAGATAAATTAAGTGCATTTTTGCCAACTCCCCTTGTTCTGGGAGGGGATTGGAATATAGCCCCATCGCAAGAACTAGATAAAACTTACAGACCTCTGAAGCCCCCATCCCCTGCGCAGCTGGTGCTGCGTGACTTGGGTAGCATGTTAGGATTGGTGGACCCTTGGAGGACTCTGCATCCTCTTAATAAGAGCTACACCTTCTTTTCCCCGCTCCATAATTCTTGGTCCAGGCTGGACTACTTTTTAGTAAGCACCTCCCTCATGGCTAACGTAACCCTAGTAAGCATTGAGCCCATTATAATTTCTGACCATGCTCTAGTATGGTTTCGATTCACCCCTTCCTCTCTGGCACAGCGTGACACAATTTGGAAGCTCAATACTCAGATTTTAAAAGATGAGCATTCTCGTGCTCAGATTATGTCCCTAATTAGAGAATACCTGGACACTAATCGTTGCTCAGTGACCAGGTTTGACATCCTATGGTGTTCTCTAAAATGCTTTTTGAGGGGGGAATTCATTAAAATCTCCTCCAGGAGGAAAAAACTCAGGACTCAAAAATTCCTTCTCTTATCTGGCCGGGTTAAGGCGGCAGAAGACTCCCTTGCCTCCTCTAAATCCCTTAAGTGTTTGGAGCAGCTGCATAGACTCAAAAATGAATATGAGGGACTGGTTGGGGAAAGACTGAACTTGCGTTGTTGAGAACCAAAGCTAAATACTTAGACCAAAGGGAGAAGCCAAGCAGGCTCTTGGCCCTAAATCTTAAGGAAGTAGAGAATTCAAGGTTGGTCCCGGCTTTGGAAGCACAAGATGGCTCTATCAAGACAAGGCCCAGGGATATTGTGGAGGTTTTCAGATTATTTTACCAAAATCTCTATGGTGCTACACCAGTTCCTCCCTCCCAGTCTGCCATTGAGTCCTTCTTTAAGCCAATTTCCCCACCTTGCCTCTCCGGGGATCAAGCAGCTTTCTCTCTACTCCCCTATCCCTGAAGGAGGTTGAAGAAGCCATTCATAATCTTCGTCAGATAAAGCCCCCGGCCGGACGGCTACCCTCCAACTTTTATAAGGTTTTTGTCAGAACTAGCTCCAACACTTTTGGAATTTTATAACTATCTTCTCTCCTCTGACTCACTGGACCCAACCCTACTGGAAGCAATTATAATCTTGATTCCTAAAACAGATAAGCCCTCTCTGGATCCAGCTAACTATAGACCCATCTCACTGCTCAATTGTGATATCAAAATACTGTCTAAAATTCTGGCTTCACGCATTAAACAAGTTTGGCAATCACTTCTGAGCAGTGAGCAAGTAGGCTTCGTGCAGGGCAGGTCAGCTGCTGACCACATGAGAGTTCTTTCCTATGTCTTCCAGGCAGCCCGAGCTTCTCAGGCCCCCATGGCATTGGTTGCTTTAGATGCCGAGAAGGCATTCGACTGTGTCAACTGGGATTTCTTATGGAGTGCCATGTCTAGGTTCGGCTTCCCGGAGAAGTTTATCCAGTGGACAAAGGTTCTTTATAAAGATCCCCCAGCAAAAATTTACTACAATGGGGTCTTCTCATCCCGCATCCGGCTATTCTCAGGCACCCGTCAGGGCTGCCCCCTTTCGCCATATCTTTTCAACCTTTATCTGGAACCCCTGTTGCTCAATCTTCAGGCAGCTCCTGGGATCCAGGGTTGTGCTAATTCTCAACAAACTTCCACAATATCCGTCTTTGCAGATGACATCCTACTACAGTTAACCAATCCGGCAGATTCCTTGCGAGTGGTGCTGGATATAATAGAGCAATTTGGGGCTGTATCCAATTACAAACTCAATCTGGCCAAGTCTGAGATTTTCCTCTCAATGTACACGTATCTCAATCTTGTATGGCTCATTTTGTATGAAATGGACCTCATCCCATCTTAAATATCTTGGTATTTATTTGGCTCGTGACTTAAATTTGGTTAGGAAATTAAATCTGGACGACCTAGTGGACAAAATTTACTCTGACCTGCAAAGATGGGGCAAGCTTCCACTATCAGTCGGTGCCCGTATCAGCATTATTAAAATGAATATTCTGCCTCATCTTTTTACCCTGAACCTTCTGGATATTTGGTTACCCAAAACCTTTTTTAAGAGAATCCATTCGATCCTGACTGGTTTTATCTGGAATCATAAATCTCCCAGACGAGCCTTTTATAAACTTTGCCTACCCAAAGATATGGGGGGCCTCCGTCTCCCTAATTTCGAATATTACTACTGGGCTAGTCATCTAGTCAAAGCCGGTAAATGGCTCGGAGGAAAGGATGTAACATCCTCTCCTTTATGGTTAAGTTTGGACCTCGATCTTATTAAGCAATGCAATATAGACCCCTCTAGTCTGTTTTACTGTCATTTCTCAGCTTTACCCCGTTGTATTCAAGATTCGGCAGTGGGCATCTCGGTGAGGGTATTAAACCAATTTTATGCCACCGCCAAAATTAGACACGTTAAGGACCCTGGGCAACCCCTGATTTCCAATCCTAATATTAAAATGGGAACCAAATTATTATCTCCGAAGTGGCTGCCCCAAATTCAGGGACTCTCAGTGGAAGATTTATTTGTGCAAGGAGGCTCTGGGCCAATAGATGATCTTCTACTAGTCCTAAATATCCCCACCCCAAATGATTTTCAAGGTATACCAACTAAAACACCTTGTCAGTAAGGAATTTGGAGACACTGTACCGATGTCGGTTATAAAGCCCTTGCTCAGGGTGGTTAAAGAATGTGCGGCTAAACCTCACGGTGTATCTAAGTTATATTTACATCTTATGAATCTTAACTTTCCCGTTCCTTTAGCTAATTCCAAATCTTGGCCTCTACTCCCCTTGGACCCTTTGTTCACATGGAGCCAAGTTTGGAGAGACTTGCATACGTATAATACTCTCGTTAAGAATAGGCTTATTCAATATTTTATTGTTAACAATATGTATATTACGCCTGTCAAAAAATCAAAATTTGATCATTCCAGCTCCCATAATTGTCTCAGATGTGGTGAGGACCTAGGCAGCCCCCCTCATATTTTCTGATACTGTTCCAAGGTAGCCCCATTATGGAGGGCTATTCGGGACAACCTAGATCTCATTCTAGGTCTGCAAGATCTCTTTACACTAGAGATTTGTATTCTAGGCGTTTATTCAGGTATTAACATCAGAGAGAGAAGATATCATATGGCTCTTATCTCAATGGCGGTTAAGAGATTAGTGCTCCGTCACTGGTCAGATAATTTAGAACTCTCAGATATGGATTGGGTAGAAGAAATATCTTTGTGTTTTAAAGTCGAGAAGCTGATAGCCAGCTCCAGACTCTCTCCTTGGCTTTTCAGAAAAGTGGGGTAAACTTTATGCCCTGTACCTGCACTGATTAAGATTTCCAGGTTCATTTTGACCCATTTGATTCCTGATGGTACCTTCCCTCTCGGTCTCCTGGTGTATCCCCTTTTACTCAAGAACCAGTTCTCAGTAGAACTGTGTCTTCCTCTGTTTTAAGGACCGCTGCTATCTCGCCTGCTTTCTAGACTCATCAATTTCCCTTTCCCTCACTTATGAATGTTTTGTGTTCCCCTTTCCTTTTCAGTGGTGACACCTTCTTCCGGGTGGGGGTGGGGGAAGGGATTTTATTTTTTCCCATGCTTATTATTCTATGTCTTGCTTCTGGAAATGGTTATAGTGTTGTTTTTCTCCTGTACTTACCAGTTTGATGTTATTGTTATTGAAAATGAATAAAAAGAGAATTTCAAAAAAAATATATATATATCTGCTTTATTCACATACAATATTGTATTCTAATCCACAGTATGTGGTTAAAGCAGCGATAGTGCTGCACTCTACCAGTTCCTTCATTTGCTAGAGCTGCCTTAACCACATATTGTGAATTACAATAACTTACATGTCATTCAGAGTAGGAAACCCTATCATATCTGATCAGACTGTGTTCATATTGTCCTGTTCTACAGTGCTGACACCTCCTGGCTGCTCTCCTGACCTGACCTTGTCCTACCTGCTGATGCTAATAATCTTGCATCAAGATGAGTCATCATGAAATATTAACATCATAGGTAAGAGAGCATAGCTCACTGAATCCATCCAAACTTAGTTGCACTCTGAGGAATATCATGAAACTAACTCCTACAATGAACTCCAAAATATTTACATATCCATGATCCTCTGGAAAGTATTCCCAATGGTTGTAAAATATCTCCTATGACTCCTCCTTCCTGTGTGCCCTGGTAATGGGGCCCACTGTCTCCATCGGTGCCAATGCCATCATGCTCAAGTCAATTCACGACCATCACCATCATGAAGGTAAGTATTAGTGAACCATGGGGAGTCCAGAGGAGTCCAATATTTATATTCTGGTAGGTCTCTTCACTTAAGATGTGCACTGCCATTGTCTGCTCTAACCAGTTTGGCTACCCATTCTAACCCCACCAAGTGGACTCTGGTCCTCCTGATGCCTCCAGACATATATATACCCCAATGGTCACCCCACCTCTTCTGCCCATCTCAGCAAACACACACACACACACACACACACACACACACACATATCCCTTATAAAGGACTACTCATTGAGGTGGAGGGATTCTCAGAGTGAATGTTGGGCAACTGGGACATGGGAAGAAGGCACACATTACACTGTCATACTCACAAGCAAATCCGATTTATACAATAAATAAATTAAAAAAAAAAAACTATCCATAGAAATATATTAAGCTGATGGCAAAAGAAGACCAAGGTCCATCTAGTTTTTCCATTTGCTACCTATCTGTAAACCAAACTCTAGAGCTCCTGTACAAAGTGGTTTCACTAATCCATCTTGTACATCCCATGTACTCTTAAAGCCTGCCACTGGAGGGGTGTGATGACTAGTACTTGAAGATGATGGCAGCCAAGTCATGCATGCCACCTCTCATTCCCATTACTATAAGGCATCTGTCTGTTTTCTGCTACTGTTGATTACATTTGGTACCACCACCACCAGAGAGAACAATGTGCCTTTCAACACCTGGTACCAGTATCTCACTGTTTAGACTTACACTGCTCATGCTGTGCACCTTTGAAGGTCCCTCTGGTCTCCAAGCTCCTTTCCATGTGGCTCCAGCTAACATGGCGGTGTCTCTATTGGCCAATTGGGTTGAGGCTAAGTTCTCACAGATCCCACAAGAAATGAAAGATATGAAAGTGGTCACTACATGTAATTCCCAAATGGTGGCCCAACTGGACTCCAGACTGTGGGTTACAGAAACCAGAAGTACGATGATGGAGGGGCTTTGCCAAGAGCACCACAGTGAAGAAAGGAGGGGTACTAGTGGGGTACCGCAGGGTTCAGTACTGGTACCAGTCATTTTTAATGTCTTTATGAGTGACATTGCAGAGGAACTGGAAAGAAAAGTATGTCTCTTTGCAGACGACACAAAGATCTGCAACAGGGTTGATACACAAGATGGAGTGGAAAGGATGAAAAGGGACTTGGCAAGGTTGGAGGAGTGGTCAAATGTATGGCAACTTAGATTCAATGCAAAGAAGTTCAAGGTAATGCACCTGGAAAACAAAAACCCAGGGGAAGAGTACACAATGGGGGGTGAGAAATTGACAACAAAAATGGAAAGGGACCTGGGGGTAATTATATCAGATGACCTAAAGGTGGGCAAGCAATGTGAAAAGGCAGTAAGGAAGGCTGGGGGATACTGGGATGCATAGGGAGAGGCATCAGCAGTAGAAAACAGGAAGTTGCTATCCCTCTGTACAGACAGTTGGTAAGACCCCATCTGGAGTACTGTGTGCAGTTCTGGAGACCCCATCTCAGTAAAGACATAGACAGAGTGGAGGCTGTCCAGAGGAGGGCAACCAAAATGGTGCAGGGTCTGCACCAAAAGACGTACGAAGAGAGACTAAAAGAGCTTAATATGTATACCCTTGAGGAAAGAAGGGAGAAGGGGGACATGATAGAAACTTTCAAGTACCTCAAGGGAATCAACAATGTCCAAGAGGGTAGTATCTTTCAGAAAAAGAGATGTGCAAGAACAAGGGCGCACAATTTGAAGATAGAGGGGGGATGGCTCAGAGGTAATGTGAGAAAGTATTTTTTCACAGAGAGGGTTTTGGATGCATGGAATATCCTTCCTGAGGAGGTTGTGTAGTCAAGAACAGTGGGGGAATTAAAGAATGCATGGGACAGACATAAGGCAGTCCTAGTGGGGGGTAGAAGGAAGTAGGCTGTTGGTTAACTAGTATTTACAGCTTGTCCATCATATAGGAAAATGGGCAGACTAGGTGGGCCAAGTGGTCCTTATCTGCCATCAAATTCTATGTTTCTATGTTCTATGTTTCTATGAGCTACAAGCCAGGCTCCAGGAGCAGGAAAGAAAAATGATTTCCCTAATGGACACAATTGGCGAACTCAATAACTGGGACTGATGAAACTATTTAAGATTTAAGTTTCCCAGGGCAAGTGGAGCTACAGGACAAAACTGGGCTTCTGTGCCATGCACTCCCAGTGGTTCTAATATTCCCAGGGTTCCCAGGATTGAGACAGAGAGGGCCAACTCGTTTCTCACCCCACCACCAACACAGAATGAAAAACCTAGGCCCATATTAACCTGTTTTCTACATTTCCATGTCAAAGAGGACATTCTTCAGTGGGCAAGAGAGCTTGGAAGTATGACCTGGCAGGGCCACAAAATTATGGTAATGTATTCTAAGACTATTCAAGGGACCTCACCATGAAGTGCAGGGCCTTCACTGAGGTGGTGATCCATTCACCCTGTGTTACCCAGCTGTCTTACTGATCATGCATAATGGTATCTCCCTGACTTTTAGCACTCTTTAGATGGTCTTACAATATATTACTCAGCACTGTCCGACAGCTCTATCCTCCACCCCCAGCTTTACTGCAATCCGCCTTCAGGGGATACACACTCTGAATGGATAGACAATTTTATTTCTCTAGTTTTTATAGTAATTTTAAGCCTCTTATGTTTTCAACTGTCAGACCCTGGTTTTCTTGACTCCTTCATAACACTGAAACTTGGTTCAACCTATGGAAGCATGGAAAATTGAATCAATTGAGTTTCTACTCTTCTTTTTCCTTACATAAGAGAAGCCTTTTGCAAACTCAAAACATGGGGTGTGACTTATGTTGATTTAAAAGATGCTCCCAGGAAATTACAATATTTGCACATTGTAGAATCTAACTTTGGAGCCAACTATGTTTACTCATATCCCTTCTCATTTATATTCCAATCTGCTTTGGTTCTTACAAAATAAACACATTCCACTTAAAATGTGGGACTCATTATGGTTATGCTGTTGCATTGAATTAAATGTTGAAACCAACCATAAGCTTAAACAGGTAAATAAATGTTTTTGTTCCAGACCTTAGACACTTGATGTAATTTCTGCTTGTTTTAAATTGCATATCTGATTAAATCACTGTTAATTTACTTTGCAACAGATAAACAAAACTCACTGACCCAGATATTCAAAGCAGTTGCACATGGCGCAACTCAGTTGCACCAGCGCAACTGCAGACTTGCACCAAGGAGCAATATTCAGTAGGAGCCAGTGCGCAGAGCAAATCCCATTGTGCCAATGTGCAACAATAATGAATGCAGGCCCAAGTGCAGGGGGCATGCCCATGAATATCCAGTGCAGTGCATATTCAACCATTGAACTATGGCACAAGTGCGGAGCAAATCTGTGATGCACTGAGCAGACTTCTTCCTATAAATACAGGGTGCAAGCACACAGACAGCACCGGCTCCAGGTGAGAGGGAGAGAGAAAGAGAGAGAGAGAGAGAGAGAAAGAGAGTGAGAGATAGAAAAAGAAAAAGAAGAAAAGAAAGACACACAGAAAGACAAACAGAGAGAGAGACAGAGTGAGCGAGAGATAGACAGACAGACAGACAGAGGCAGCCACAGAGGGAGAGGGACAGAGGTGGCAGTGGAGAGGGAGACAGGGGCAGAGAGAGAGTGAGAGGGACAGGCAGGTACAGTGCCAGAAGTCACTTTTCTGTTGCCTAGACAGGTCTGGTGGTGCCCTACCGTACAGCCCCTCAAAAGCTTGTGGCCTATTCCTAGACTGCTGCATACTGCAAAATATGGCTATTGACAATGGGATAGCTGTCATGGCTGATGAGGGCGACAGTAGTGGGGATGACGGAGGCAGTGGGCTGGAGGGTGGTGGACAGCCCCCTCCCGGGTGAACGGATCCCCGGATGCAACGGATGGTGCGCCAACATCAGGACACCATTGCACAGGAGCACTATGATGCATGCAGGTAGGTGGTGCAAAACCCATGCATGAGCCACACACACAGGTACAGCACACATGTAGGGGCATGCATGACAATGGGTATGCACACACAGAGGTGTGGTGCAGGGGTATGGGAGTCAGTGGCACACAACCTCACACAGCAACAGACAACAACATACACACATGCACCCATGCACCCTCACACCCAGGCGTTGGCGTGTGGCAGGGTCAGATCCATTGCACCGGTGCACAGGAGCATCCAGTGCTGAACTGCCCTCATCATGCCCATGCCACACAGTCCAGTGGCTTTGCAAGCATGCACACAGACAGAGTGCGGCACAACACACAGGTGCCACACCAGTGGCATGCACACACACATACTGCGCCCATGCACGCACAGGGCAGCAGCTGCAGACTGCAGTCAGGGTGGCACACACATCAGGGCCACCACATGGAATCATGGCCACTGCAGCCTTGGGGGCTGCTGCACTGGGGATGATCAGCAGCCACAGGGGGTATTTGCAACAGCCCCCAAAGGTTTGAACCATGGGACCACGATCGGGTCTGCATGGCGGTGCGTAGGCACCCAAACAGGCCTGCCCCAGGCATGCCAACATCAGAGCCCGGTGTCGACAGTGTAGGTGTCACCTGACGCTGGGATCATGAGGTGGACAGTGCACTGCATGGAGTCCACGGTGGCCAGCCATGCCCTGTGGCTGCCAGCATCACAAAGCCATCCGTGATCACATTGGTAATGCGATCCAGGGATGCAGTCGTGGCCTTCTGCATGAGCTGCAACCCTGCCAGGAGCTGCACAGTGCCCCTCTCATGCTGCTCGGCCAACTGGCACACCTCAGCATGCAGTGCACGTACCACAGCGGCAAGCTGTACCTGTTGCTCTGCAGAGGCCCTCGTCAAATGGGTGTGCTCAGCCAGTAGGTCAGCATCCTGGGGATCCCAGGCAGGACGCTGACCCTCCTGTGGTGACTGGCCATGCTGTGCAGCCCCCCTCTCTGGTGGACACTGTACAGTGGGATCCTCGTGAAGTATGTCCTTAGCTGGCGCCCCAGTGGTGGACCGGGCATCTGGCTGCCCTGTGGCACCCGCAGCCTGATGCCATTGCCCGTCCGGCCACTGAACGCTGCCCAGCGCCTGCGCAGCTGCACCACCACCACCACATGGCACAGCCATGGCAGTACACACAGCTGCACCCACAGTGACATCCATTCCCCTACTGTCAGGTCACTGGGCGTGCTGCCTGTGTTGGTGTCTGGCATAGGCGTCTCCCCCACAACATCACCTATGCTGTCCAGGATGATGGTGATGTTGTCATCGGCATCAGACCCCACCCCAATCTGTGTCTTCATGCAGAGGACGTGGAGACTGGTATCCCACAAGAACACATCCAGGGCCTCGTCCGACCCCATGCCCTGGACATCCACCTAGACAGTGGTGGTGTGCTGCAGCCTATCATGCCTCCAGATGCCTGTGGAGGTGGATGGCTGGCCCTCCAGGGCTGGTCCCGCATCGACGGGCCACTGCCGGCACCCCATCCTCTGCATGCAGGTGTACTGGTACTGAAAGAGAATAAAGGTGTGTGAGTGATGCAATGCCCACATGTGCCCAGCCCAAACAGCCACAGCATGTGTCTGACAGCATGGCATGCATGTTGTTGTGCACACATGCAGAGGACATGCAAGGTGGCAGCATGCACTCCAGCATGCCTGTGTACACACCCTCCATGCCACCAGCTGTGCATGGCTGACATACGTATCTGGCAGTGATGGGGCTGCCACCATCTGGAATCCTCCTCCAGACACACCCTTCAAGGTGCTGCAGTGCATAGTGGCTGCCACCAACTCCTCCTGCACTGTGAGCTGTGGCACATCTGCAGGCTCCACTCTGGTGGCATTCCAGTATGCATGGATAGCTGCCACCTTTCCCTTTATGCGCCTCTTGTCCATGACCACCTTCTTGCGGCACTCCTGTGCTGACCACTGGTGGGTGCCCTGCTGGTTCTCATGTGCCGTCACCTCCTCCCAGGCCCCAGCTCTGGCCTGTGGTGTGCCCATGGCACCACTCAACAGAGGCTCCCTGTCGAGGTAGGCCTCGAACAGGGCCTCTGATTCTGTCTTAGTGAAATTGGGCCTGTGCTTGCGAGCAGGCCCATGCTCCTCACCCTCCTCACATTCCGACATGTTGCTTCCTGTGGACATGGACAGCACAGTGTGTCAGTGGCAGCAGCACTGTGTTCTAACCCCCCTGCTGTGCTGGCTGGACCCAGTGTGCTACAGAAGCATGTGCAATTTATCTCAGAAGACTGCAATACCGGTCCATGGCCTGTACTTATCCATGGCACTTTTATAGCGCATCGCATACAAATGAGCTTTGGCGCAATGGTAATGACATGCTAATTCAACCAGTGCACCATGCACTGGCTGATGAGCTCATTTGCATGTTGCAGCTGAATATCACAGTTTTGCTCTGTACGCAATTAGTTTGCTCCACAGCAAGTCACGGTAAAATGCACATGCATTCATGGTGCACAGGAATGCAGTGTGCATCTGCCGGACGGTGTACTGTCACCAATTGCGCACTGTGCGCCAACTGCGGATGGGGGCCATGGCTGCATGGTGTGCCAGGCCTGTTATTACACACATGTACACTGTGCGGTGGCCAAACCATGACCCCTGCGGTGACCTCTGCCCCTGAGTGACCCCCGCACCCATGATGCTGCTTAGCCATGGCCATGCTGTGCATCTCTGAGACTGCACGATGGGTGGACACAGTGCATGTCCCCTTGGCCTGTGCATCTGGCGCATGTCATGGCCATGTGCACTTACTGCCACCATTTTGCTCCCTGGCTCACACTTGCAGCATGGTGCAGCAGAGAGTACCACGGGCAGCCAACAGGGTGCAGGTTGAGTTGGTCAACCTTGTTGCCTGCATCCAGCCCCAAGCACCCCAGCTATTCTAGCAGGCACTACTGCAGCAGCCCCGAGTAGCATTGTGGCAGGGCTTTGCTGCCACACTGCTGCAGCACACAGGGGTGGCCAGGACAGGAGATCAGTGTCGTCAGCAGTATGGTGACCTTGCACAGAGGGACCCAGAGCACCTCAGGAGGTCGGAGGCATGTGTCAGGCGTGGGGCTGTGTCACAGCCAGGTGAGTAGACCCATAATGCATGTGTGCCCTGGTGCTGTACTGAGGTGTTGGCTAGTTGCCTGGCATGCCCTGTAGGGCAGTGTACTTCCATCGTGCTCATCGCTGGGTGGTATCAACCTCCGCCACTTGTGTTGCGATACCGCTGTGCAGGATGTGTCAGGCAGGGGCTCACCCTGTGCTCAGAGGTGGGGGTGGTGGGCAGTAGCTGTGGTTGGTTACTGATGTGTACCTGACTCTGTTCCATTCCCAGGACGTGAAAACAGGAGATGGGCAGCAGCAGTGGCAGCAAGAAGGCAGGCTGCAGCGGGCCAGAGTGGTGGTGGAGGAGCGACTCCGGCACCAGTGGGGACACAGAGAGCAAGTAGGCACTGATATAGTCCTTCACCCCGTCCATGGGGGGTGGCAGGGGCATGGATGTGGGCATGGCCACCTGTGCTGTGTGCGATGGCAGCTTTGTGTGTCACCCTGTGCATGGTGCCTGCCACTGTGGCACATCCATTGGACTCATGTGCTAGCTGTTGGTGGTGTGCCCAGCTGCCACTGATGTTGCAGTGATGCTGCTGGAGCACTGTGCCATGTGACTGCCATAGCACAATTGGGTGGCCACTGTGTGGTGGGGGGACCACCATTGTGCACTTTTGTGGTTTGCCATGTTGCTGGCAGGCACTGACCCACCCTCCTGTGGGTGGCCTGTATGGGCCCTCCATGAGTGTGTGATCCCACTGCCCATTGTGCACTGAGGATGGGCATGGTTTCATGGGACATTGCACTGATCACCTGTTCTGTCCCTTGTCTTAAGTTTCCAGCAGTGGCACAGGAGGCCTCTCTACTGCCAGCTATTGCATCAACTGATACTAATATCCTCGATGACCACAGAGGCAGTGCTGCAGGTCCACCAGATGTTACTATCAGACAGGAAGCAGTGAAGACTGCAAGGGGTGGCAAGCTGTCACCGCTGCTAGTCAGGCCTCGGATTTCCCTGTTTCCCCAGCTGTACCTCCCCCTCCAGTCCCCTTTCCCACTGTATAGCCTGTTCCCTATCACCTTCCCTTGCTGTTTTACCCTCTCCCACACCCTTCTATTGTATATAGTTGAATTTTCAATATATCTATCTTTTGACATACCTGTCTGTGTCTGTGTCTGCTTTGCATGTGGCGTGAGGAGCCATGCTGCAGTGGCCCAGTGCCTGTCTGTGTGATGTGCATGTGTCGCAGTGTGTGTTGTGCATCTGTGGATCACTGCTGTGTGCCATGGTGTGTCCCATGTCCCTCCTCTCAGTCAGGGGCTGTGCCTTGGGGTGCCCATGGAGCAGCTGTCAGGGGTGTGTGGTGGGGGGTGTGCTTGGCTGCGTGGTCCTGGGTGTGGCCTGCTCTGGTCTGGGTGTGTCAGGGGGGCATGGCCTTCAGCCTGCAGGGGGGGCCCCTTGGTGGCCCTCTGTTCACCATTGGCACCTCCTGTAGCCTACTGTCAGTGTCACTGTTGTGTTCTGGGTGCTTGTGTGTGCCCTGCTGTGCCCAGCTGGTGGTGGCCTCCTGTGGCCTGCCACTGTGCCTCCCTGGTTCTGTCCCTGGGTCACCTCTCTGTGCCATACCCCCCTCTGTTGCTCTGTTGCTCTTCTCCCATGATTGCCCTGGGGCTTCTCTGTCTGCACCATGGTGCACCTGTGTTTGTGCCATGGCACACCTCTGGTTGCGCCATGGTGCATCCATGGTTGTGCCATGGTGCATTGGACTTGCACTGTGCCAGACTTGTGCTAGTCTTTGGTGAATTTCTGAATATCTGGGCTAGAATTCATTATTATTTAATATCACTTCTGATATTAAATCAGTGTTTTATAAAAAGTTTTGTGATTGGTTGAGGCCACTGTTTTTTCAACAGTGGCATCACATTGCTTGATTATGAACTTCTTATATGAGTGAATGTCATATGACTTATGTTTTCTTTTTTGATATAGCTATATTTATTTATTTATTAGCTTCTGGTAATTGGGTAAGCACATTAGGTAATAACCTTGCCTATTTTCAAGCATGACCCAGAAGAATACAGTAAACAGGCATACAAACAAACACAGTTCAGATACAAAACAGTTCTTAAAGGGTTACAAAAGCTCCGGGAGAGTACAGGCATACAAACAATCACAGTTCAACTTCAAAATCAGTCCTAAATGCATACAATATTTACCCCCACAGGGAGAGTCACAGAATTACACAGTGCAAGTAGTAGCTATCCATGCAGGGATGAATAGGATGTGTGACAAATCAGATGATACAGTCAAGTTAGGAAAATCAAGTAGTACTAGGCATGGAAAAGCAGGAACAGAGGTCATGGGAAGGTTAGGTACAGTCACAGGAATCAAGTGCATGAAGGTAGGAGAAAAGTGCAGTCTTGAAGGAGGAGTGAGATAAGGAGCACTTTAAACTGGCAGGTAGGGATTTCCAGAATTTGGGGGGAATAGGAGAATGCTTGCACCCCCCATTTTTGCCGAGCTCTGTGGGACAGAGAATAGTGGAGAGTTAGAGGACCTCAGAGTGTGGGAGTGAAGCACAGGGTAAGCATAGCCCCAAGACAGTCAGGGAGGGGGTTCTGGTAATGGAATCAATTAAACAACCCAGAGAGAAGGAGCACAAGAATCTGGAGGACAGCTAATGCAGAGTACAGTATAGGAGGCAATGGTGAGTGAGGTGAGAGGCCGATAGGGCAAATCTACAGATGCTGCTGTATGTGGTGTCCCATTTATGAATAATACCAGCATTGGCATGGGAAAGGGTAGGGAGGGCATACAGTAGTCTAGGGAGCGTACTTCTAACCACAGAGATTCTAGAAGCAGGGGTTAGGGAGTGATGCACACAGTAGGCGGCTCCTATCTTATGTTAAAGGATCTACATACCTCATTTATGTGAGAGGAGAAATCGAGTATGGGATCCAGAGTCACTCCAAGGTATTTGAAGGAGTCAGTGGACATGACTACAAACCCATCACAGCTAAGCACACAAAGCTTAGGAGACTCGGCATGGACTTTTCTTGAGGACCCAAAAAGCATGGCCTGAGTCTTTGGTAGATTGAGTATTAGTGAGTTAGAGGAGAGCCAGAGTTGAATCTGTTGGAATGCCGAGGTAAGGTAAGCATTTAGGTCAGGGATGGAATAAGGGGGAGCATATAGCACCAGGTCATTGGCATACATGATGTAGTGACAGTGGGGAAAGGAGGAGGGAGTGTCATTAATAAAGATGAAGAAGAGCAAAGGTCCCAGAATGGACCCTTGTGGGACGCTGGAGGAGATGGGAGCCAGAGATGAAAGATCCTTACAGAAGGAGACGGATTGGGATCGGTTGGTACGGTAGCTACTGAACCAGGATAAGGTGGATCAAGAGGACCCAACTAAATGAAGTTTGTTCAGGAACAGTGGATGATTAACCAAGTAAAAAGCCTTGGTGAGGTCTATGAACACAGCACCAGTAAGTAGGCTTTTGTTCATGCTGGACTTAAACTCACTGGTGAATAGGGTGACGGAGGTGGTAGTGCTGTGCCCAGCCCTGAAACCATGTTGAACAAGGGACTGAAGATTAAAATTAAGTAAATGAGCAGCGATCTGGCAGTGAATAAATTCTTCCAATATCTTGCAAAGGGTTGGCAGTAAAGATATGGGCTGATAATTTGACAGGACTTTAGGGTCAGCTTTCTTAAACACCGGAATAACCCTTGCAGCTATCCATGCCGATGGCACCATACAGGAGCAGATAGATAGATTAAACAGCCTAGTAATGGGGGTAGCTAGGAGATGGGCATAAAGTCTAAGGATCTTGGGTTCAACACCATCAGGCCTAGCGCTGTCATGTGCAGGAATGGACTGTAGTAACCTGAGAACCTCCAGCCGTGTGATATGAGAGAGCACCAGCAGAAGATGAGCATCAGGAGGAGCTGGAAGAGGGGGCAGGGAGCCACAAAATGCCGAAAGGTAGATTTTAGGAATCACAGTAAAAAGGGAGTTAAATGCATTTGCAATAGTGCAGGGGTTATTGCAGAGTATCATTGATTAGCATGTCTTTGGGAGCCAGCGGCTTGGTATTCCCCAAGATCTCATTAATCTGGCTCCAATACCTCTTGGAATCAGAGGCCAAGGACTGGAGGAGATTCTGGTAGTAGTTGCTCTTGGCAGCCCGAACCTCCCTCTTGCAGGTGTTGTGCAGTGTACGACAGACAGCAAAGTCAGCCTGAGTAGAGGAGGATTTCCATTTTGACCAAAGATTGTCATGCTGCTTGAGTAGTTGCAGGAGAGGCCACTTCAGCCACTTGGTCACCTTCCCTCTAACCCTCCGCATAGAGAATAGGATGTGCTTATTCTGCAAGGCTAGCAAGATTGTGTTGAAATGGTGGGTTGTCAGGTTGATGTCATTGGTAGTAAATAGGGGAGACCAGTCAGCTTGTTTTAGATCATGTAGGAATGCCGCAGGGTCAAGTTTGGAAAAGTTAGCAAATTACAAAACGTTGGTTGGAGATGAGGCTGGGGATGCACCCTTCATGCAGTAGACTGGGCAGTGATCACCGATAGTGTTGGCTAGAACCCCAGCAGGGGAGTAGCAGTCCTTAAGGTTGGTGAGAATCCAGTCTATAATAATACGGCTAAGGTTATTCTGAGTTATCCGAATGTGGGATGAGATGAGTTGAATGAGGTTGACCTTGCTGATAGTAGAAGCAAGGGAAGAGGAGTTTGGACCAAGCCAATCAAGATTAAAATCTTCCAGACAGATCACCTCATTGTTCTTTGTTAAAGTAGGAATCAGTCCAGTAATCTCCTCAAGACCAAGTTTGCTATTACGGGGAGGTACACACACCCCAAATATGTGCAGTTTCTTAGCACCACAAAGGAGTATGAGTGAGTGTAGTACCTCACTGTTGTTCAGTGGGGGTAGGCAGGGTCAGCACAGTAAATGTTATAGCCTGGTAGGGCACTGTAAGGGTCCAAGACAGCTGGTTTCAACCAGGTTTCAGATAGCATGAGGATATCCAGGTTATTAACCTTAACCAAGGTTTCTAGCTCAGGAAAATTGGCTAGGAGACTGCTCTTTGTTTCAAAAAACATTTTTTTGCTACTTATGATTCTTATCATTTATGTATAAGAGACTGTATTAGTGTTGTTTGATTTATTTGTATTCACAATAAAAAAAAAAAGGTTTTGCAGGTTGCCCAGGAATATCCTTCTAGGTGGACTTCAGATGATGAGACACAGCTCCTGGCTCCTAAAGCGAAATGGAACAACCACTACTGAAGCAAGAAAAAGAACAGCTCTTCCTAGCAGCTCCAGTCAAGAAGCCACAATGACAGCCCTGACTCAGCAGAAGAAGAGGAGGAGGATGAAGCACATATCCTAGTTAATAACTGCTTTGCAGCCCTCTGTGAGGCCTTTCCCCAGCCTAACAAAGCTTCCAGCAATCCCAAGCTGAAAAAAGCAGTTGCCAACACCTCAGAGGATTTTGTGCCATGCCTACTGACATCTATTTGGGCATCAACCTCCTGGGCTTCCATTGTGGTGAACACTGCCCTGATCCACTCTGTTAGGCCCTCCAGGGCTGTGCGGTCCACCGATGCAACAACTCCACAGCAACTGCAGTCAGCCATGGATGGAGCACCAACTGCACCTCCATGAGCTGAGAAGGGACATACTGTGACTGGTGTAATCTCCGGCTGTGAGTAACTAGGATGGGTGGGTGCAGGGAAGTGGAGACCAGAAGGGGATCACTGCTATTGGGCCATGACTCGACAGTTTATTCAAATCAAATGTTGAGAAGTCCCATGGAGCTTGGTAACATACCTGCTCTGGAAACTAAGTCATCCACCAACACAATGTAATCTGCAACCACCCAGAGGCAGCATTACACTCAGTGCTGAGTCTCTCACCGAATACAACGTATTTTTCTGTTTGTTTTTGCCCATAACCCAAAAGTTCTGCTTAACTTTATTATAATTAGTCAAACTAGTCCCTGGGTTTAGGATGTAGAGCCCCACACCTCCCTGTCAGCTCTCAGCTGGTGGGCCCCAATGTATTTGTTTATACTTCTGGGACATGAGAATATGTTTAATTACTACACTACTGGGCCAGGTTATGGTTACACACTGCATGGATGCTTCTGACGTGGGAAGGGGGGTGATAATATATCTGTCCACATCTCTGCAGAGGTCACCACTACTGTGGATGTCCCATGGTATCCCTATTCAAGTTAGTAAGCCTCCCAGTTCAGATTACAAATAAGAATGGCTTGGTCACCCTCTTTCCCTCATCAGCTACATTATAAAATGGATTTTGAAATCTTCGGGAGGGGGAGACAGCTGTTTCTCTGGTGTGTTACTGGGGCTCACCTTTTTTATCCTCTCTCTCTCTCTCTAGTAGACTAGTACTGCTCCTAAGGTGGCATATGTAGCACAAGACTACAAACAAGGCCACTTTCTACAGTACTCCACCTTTCTCACCACTCCCCCCATCAGGAATGGAGAACGTGAGTGCATAGCTTCACAAGGGGAAATAGAGTCAGTATTAAAAAGCCTTACGTCCTGCAGATCACTGGGGGGAGAGGGTCCACTAGTGGAGTTCTATCAACTCCTATCTCTCCAGGTATGTCTGGTACTGCAAAGACACTTTGAGAAGCTTAGAGTTACAGGTGCCTTTTATTTATTTGTTTATTTATTCAAGAGTTTTACCAGGAAGGCATACTGAGCAGAGTACTGCTCGATTCCAGATGCGCCCTCTGGGTATAGGGGATAGGCAGGATACAGTGTTAATAGAAGTTTACACATGTACATAATTCACCAGTACAGTCATGACACAGTAGGCAAATCCATATAAATATATAGTAATATACAAACAGGGTAGTACAGGCAAGGTGGCTATACTCACATAATTACATAATTACACAGCAACCAACATCATAACAATAAGCAGGGTTGACAACAGCGGGGTAACAGTTAGCAAAGATACTAAACAGCTGCCATCAAGGCTGCAAGGGCTTTAGCAGGCCTAAATGCATGAGCAAGTAGTGGAGAATTGAGTCTTGAATAGAGCATTGTGGTGAGGACTGCTGGTGGCATGTCTAATATCAGCAGACAGGGAATTCCATAACTTAGGCATCCGGAAGCTGAAAGCAGCCTGTCCAGACCTGATGGACCTGTGGGGGATGTGAAGTAGCTGAGAATCAATGTTCCTGAGTGAGTAGGCTGGAGGGGGAAGAACATTAAGGGTGGATGCAAGGTAGGAGGGGAGGGACTGCGACCAGAATTTTGCAGCGGTTCTAGCACAGTGTACCAATCTCCAATTGTGGAGAGAAGGGAGATCTAAGGAATGGTAGAGGTCACAGTGATGTGTACTGGGAGGGCAGTCCAGGGAGAAACAGCAGAATGAGTTGGAGAGAGGGTCTAGTTTGGTCAGGAGGGATTAAGGGGCTACACAGTACATCCCCGCAGTCCATTATTGGGAGGATCATCTTTTGAACAATAGCCAGGTGCGTGGGCATGGGGATGCAGCTTTTATTACGGTATAACACATCTAGCATGGGGTGTAGCTTCTTATGTATAGCATCAATATGCGTGGTGAAGTCAAGAGGCTGGTCTAACCAGACCCCGAGGTATCTGTAGGAAGTGTAAACCTCAAGGGGGGACCCTTCCAATGTGTGGAATGTTGGGGAGGCTGGGAGATGGGACAGTTTGGCCCGAGTGCTGAATGTTAGGGAGACAGTTTTATTTGGATTAAGAAATAGCTGATTTGAATGGAACCAGCGTTGGACAGAGTCAAAATCCTGTTGCAGGCAGGCTGCCACAGCAGAGGAGGATGACCCAGAGACATACAGCACCATGTCGTCTGCATACATGTCGATAGACGTATGAGGGCAGGCTGCAGGCAGATCTTTGGGGAAGATAGAAAACAACAAAGGGCCTAGGACAGACTTCCCCCATCAGGAAGGGCCACAGCCATCATTAAAGTCCTACCAAAGAAAGGCAAGGGTCTGCTATCCCCTGCTTGCTATTACCCAATGTCATTAATCAAGGTTGATAACAAAATCTCTGAAAATGTTCTCACTGATTGCCTAGAATCCCTCTTCCCCTTAAGTGATTTACCCTATAAATCCTTTTGTACTCCTTCTGAGACTTTGGATTACAATCTGTAACAACTGTATAACATCAGTATCATAATGTATACCATTTTCTGTATTGTACTCTAAAAATGTTAATAAAAAGTTTAACAACAAAGAAGCCTTCCACTGTTTTGGCCTTCACCCCTTCTCCTGCGAGACTGTTTCAGCTGTCCATCACTCTTTACTGAAGAAATACTTATTCACATCCCTTCTGAAACTGCCCCAAACCAGTTTATATTTGTGCCCCCTGATAGTAGTAGTAGTAGTAGTATGACTGCAGCTCTTGAATAGGCTCCCATGATCTACCTTGCTCACCCTTTTCATGTACTTAAAAGGGTTTCAGTCACATTTCCTCCTTTCCTTCTCTAATCCAGTGAGTGAATATTCAGGCTGGCTAATCACTCCTTGTATGACCTTCCATATGTACCAATGATCATTTTTATGGCTCTTCTCTATTCAGACACAATGTGACTTATGTCCTTTTTGTGGAATGGTTTCCAGAACTGGACACAGTATTCTTGGTGAGGTCTTACTAATGACCTGTTGAGGGGCACTACCACTGCTTTTCTTCTTCTAGCAAAGCTCCTCCCTATGAGACCCAACATGCTATTGGCCTTTCCTATTGCCATAGTACCCTGCACTGATGAACTGAGGTTATCACTAATGATTACCCCTAAATCTCTTTCTTCATTGGTCAGACAGATTTCAATACCCCTTTTCCAATAGTTTATCTTGGGGTTCCATTTGCCTATATTCATAACCTTACATTTTTAATCATTACCCTTTATGTGCCATAACTTCAATTATCTTTCCAGTCTATTTAGATCTTTTGAGTCCCTTATTTCATTTTCTGAGTCCATCCTGCTACAGAGTTTAGTGTCCTTTTTAAATGGAGACATTTTGCCCTTTATCTCTTCACCTACAGTATGTCACAGATGAATATAATAAATAGGACTGCTCCCAGCACTGACCTCTGTGGCACCCCACTAGTGACATCACTGATACCAGAGTATTCCACATTTACTACTATCATCTGGGTCCTCTCTCTCAGCTAACTCTCCACCCATCTGCTGAGCTTTTCATTCATCCATCCCAGGTCCCCATTTTTTTTTTTTACTAGTCTCTTTTGTAGGATTGCGTCAATGTTTTGTTGAAATCTAGATACAGCACATTGACTGCTTGATCTTTGTCCATTGCTTGGGTTACAAAGTTGAAGAAACTGATCAGGTTTGTTTGACATTACCTTCTTCTCACAAATCCATGTAGGTGATTGTCCTGAAGTCTACTTGACAATAGGTATACCACAAAGGCTTCTTTGAGGCTAGGCATCATAAGTTTACCCACGATTGAGGTTGATCCAATTGGTCTATAACTTCTGGGGCCTTCTGTGCTCCTTGATATATTTTATTATACTGGAAAAGACCCGTCTTAGCCACTCAGAATGTAAGGTTACTGTCCAGTCATTCTGTGATAACTGGACAGTAGATTGAATAATAGGACAGTGGCTCTGCATTCAGCCAATCAGAGATGCCTTAGAATGGCAACAGTGCATCTGTGAGAAATAGTTCCTGCTTTCTTATTTTCTCATTTCTCACAGGTCCACTGTAGCACAAAGACTTGCCAGTTTTAATTCTTTTTTTTTCCTTTTTTTTATTTTTTCCAATATAATAGCACTAATACCATAGTGATATGGGTTTCCTCAGTAATAACTGCACCAGGGAGTTTATAAACATACTGCCTTCATCCTCAGTATTTATTACTGCTGGTCTGGTTATTACATCATAAACCCAGATCACTGGGGTATAGTTGCTATATTAGTTTATTTTTAAGGTGTATTGTTTAGGAAAATCCTTTTGGACAGTAAAGACCTTTTACAAAGCTGTCCTGGTCAATGACATAAACGAACATACAAATACACAGAATAACATAAACAAAACATAGTTATAAATCTATAAAACTTTGTCCACCCTTCAACAGTCAGTTGGGAATACTCCAGTTTCCAGTGAGAAGATTGCAAGATAGGTAGTGGTTCTCTCAGCTCATTACTCAGTTTCCTCATCACTCTATGGTGCCACCAATCAATACAGAGGACCTATCCACTTTGCATTATTTGAGTCCATTAAATAACCCTGGTATTAATAATCATCCCATTTCCAGTTCATGCCACATTCACTTCCCAAGTTAATCTTTGCAGTACAGCAAGGGAGCCTGCTGCTTCAGTCATGAAACCTGAACTTTGTCTAAATAAGTTCTTGTCATTATATATCACTCTCATTTCTGTCCCATGCTCTGGGTCACATTGTGCTCTATTGCTGACATTCTTGTCCTCCTTTGAAAAAACACTGTATATAAAACACATTAAGCTGGGTAATGTCTATATATGAGTGGCCTGTTGTGCTTGTGTGGTGTTCCTGGTTTTGCTTGTATCTTGCTACAGAAGTTGCTAGATCAATGTTTGTGAATGTTTTTGCTGCATTGAACTGCACACATTTACACAACATAATGAGAAAGCACCTAAGGTAAACCTTTTGTTTTTGCTCCATTTATTATTGGTATAGATATTGTCTTAAGCTGGTGCCAGTCACTACAACCGATCTCTGTTTATACTTTTCTTGGCTATGGCACAGCACAACCCATGCTGTGATTCACCATCTTGTTTTTGACTTCCCTTTGATGTATTAAGGAAGTCTGTGTTGTTATCCTTCACTCTTATTTCTATCCTAAGCTCTAGGTTGGATTTTACTCTTCTGATGACATTCCTGTCCTCCATCAGCTTTTTGAAACATGCCTCCCTCTTTGAGTCTACTGTCTGATGTATACCATATTTCTTGAATGCCATTCTCTTTTGCTTGACTACCGTCTCCATTTTCTCACTGCACCAGATTGGTTTTCTTCGTTGTTCTTGTCTTTTCAGAATTAAGCCCACCTCTGCAACACCTAATCTCTGGTGACAGCTGATTAGATTGTTTAAATACTTTCTCTTCAAGTTTGGATATTTTGGCTAAACAGAGTATACAGCAGTGCCAGCCAGAATGCAATGCAGTAATGATGTAGTATATCACAAAATGCTGCAGTATACTGCAGGGTACAGTGTAATTTAATGGCAATTATGCCCTTTCATCATGCAGTATTTTCTGACATGTCACTTACTGCAAGTTATAACATTGCTTCATGGCTGGCTCCACTGTATATGTTCAAATAGAGTATTTTCTGAGCATTGGGTTATTCTGGCATGTCAGATAGTGAACTTTGCACGCAACCGTACACATTCATGACTTGCGATCCATTCCACTGAAAAAGCTTCCAAAGCAGCAAGGTGAGCACCATCCTCAAAGTACAGCTATGTACTTACCGTAACAATAGATCTTCAAGAGGAACTCTTCCCTTAAGCCATATCTTTAGAACAACAGCCATCAGGCACTAGGACCACATGGAAACATTTGCCATGCTGTGGCCACCCATGTCAATGTCACATGTCAGTACATATATAACTGTGGATGGTCTGACCTCTCTTCACTTCTCTGCCAGAGATTAGACTTGGCGGGCCATCCTATTATGGGAACTAGGAGAGGAAGCCAGCACCATGCACACTAGATGAGGCAATTGCTGATGGACACACCATAGAGAAAATACTACTGTGAATGTATTGCTTCACCATAAGGGGATGAAGAAAAGGTCAACATGGCTTAAGGGAAGAGATTCTCTTGAAAATCTACTGTTACAGTAAGTATGTTACTGTACTATCTTACTTTGTGGATATCTCTTCCCTCTAGCCACACCTTTGGAATGAGTCCAATTAGTACCAAAAACAGATGGGAGGATGGCAGCCTGTATCAAGAGAGGAGGCCTTGTAGGACTGCAAGGCCAAAACCAGCACATTTGCATAAGACAGGTCCAGAATACAGTGTTTAATAAAGGTGTGGACTGTACTCCAAGTGGCTGCAGCACAAATGTCAGTAGCAGAGACATTTTTGGAAAAGGTTGTAGAAGGCTCTACCCCTTGTGGAATGAGCACAAACAACACCAGGAAGTTCAATAACATACTTCCTATAACAAAAAGTAATGCAGTGTGCTAGCCATTTGGATAGACACTGTTTAGATACAGGAGTGCACTGTATCCTGTGGGTGAGTAAACCAAAAAGCTGAGAGGACAGTCTGCAGTCCTTTGTGCAAGTAATATAGTATCTTAAGTAGGGATGGGCAGGTACTAAAATACCAGACCCTCAAGACAACCCATGGGTACCTCTAAAGTACCCTCAAAATACCCAGATGAAAACCAAATAGTTGGATTGGGTCTGGTAGTTACTACCTGACCTGTTCTACTACCCGATTACCTGACCCTGACCATAACAAAAATCATGTGAAAGACTGTTTTTTTTCTGACTATTACATGGTCTGTTAGGTGCCCTGAGCTATTATACCCATGGAGGCATTGCTGAAACAGGTACAAGGGGTGCAGATGTTTTTAGTGAGCCTGCTGCTGTTTCCAAAAATTATACCCATGGCAGGCATTGCTGAAGCAGGTACAAAAGGCACAGCTGCTCTTAGTGAGGCTGCTGCTGTTTCCAAAAATTATACCCATGATGGACATTAAAGTTACATAATATAAAACTGATGATTGGCATACAAAAACTTAGAGTACTGTGGCACATGTAGCTTTCATGGTGGCAGTGGTGATGGTTCTATTTGTTTCACACACAACCTAGTCATCATGTTCAGTATGACTGTTTGCAGGATGTTGTTCAAGTTCAGAGTCAGAATCACATAATACAGTGTTTGGGACAATTTGAAAATTATCAACATTAATTTTGAGAAATGTAAGCTGTTCCACATTTACAGGACTTAGCAGTGTTCTGTGGGCAGTGACTATTCTTCCAGCTGCACTAAATAGTCTGTTCTGAATAGACACTTGAAGGCAGACAACTGAGGTATATTATTACAAAATTTGCTACAGCTGGCCATGCTGTTCTCTTCTGTTTCTAAGACAGGAATGGATCTTCCTTAAGAACATTCACAGTATGGTTGCAAAATAGTCCAGGATCATTGTGCTGTATGGGACGGTTGCCAGTCTGGCAGAAGAACCAGCTGCACTTTCTTTATAGGATACTAGTCCACGTTGTTGCAGGCAACTCAGAAGTGATTTGCCTTTCTGATCATGAACATAGGATGCCCAAGAAGAGCTCTAGATGTCCCTTCCCTCGTTGATGACACTGGTGATTGTGAAGAATTGATAGATGTGCTATTGTCTGCATCAGTGGCACACTCTGATGGTTTGGCAGGGTTTGACTGCTGTACATCAGTTAATGGTGTTGGTGGGAGAATGTCACATTTGGCTAGCAGACAAGCTCTCCAGTACTCCATGTCTTCCCCATAGAAAGGATGGCTTCAATGTTGCACTTAAAGTGGGGATCTAGCAATGTAGACAACACATAGGTGTCATCTTAAACATGCCATCTATTCTCTGATCAGTCAACAGTTTGAAACTCAAGTCATCTGCCAGCATAACAGCTGTGTGGTCTCCTTTTGACTGAAATTATTACTTTATGTCATCAAGGAAAATGTGAAGAAATATTATTTGAGGAAGAATTTGACTCAGAGTTACACTGTCTGCACTGACATCACATGTGGTAGAAATGGCTCCTATAAGGTGGCCAATGATTCAAGTAGAGTCCAGCTGCTGGAACTGAGCATGATGTATACTTTACCTAGTTGATTCTGCATGATGTAGTCATGTACAGTTTTTTTCTGTTCAAGAAGCCTTTCCAACATGTAGAATGTTGAATTCCAGTGGACTGGAACTTCCTGCTTTAATGTTAGCAGTGGTAATTTGTTTGACCTCTGCAGCCCCTTTTTCCTTTATGCTTTCACAGAGTGGCTGAAATGCCCACATATTTTCCTAGCAAGACCTAACAGGTTCTCAACATTTCTATTTCCATTTAAGAAATTATGGATGAGCAAGAAATAAGACATGATGAGGTGTGGGATATCTCCTGATAAGAGCATGCCCAGGTGCATTGTTAGGCACGAGACACTTGCGCTGAGTGCCTTATGCACCTGGATGTGCTCTAATCAGGAGATAACCCACATCTTGGAGTGTTTTACTGCACTTATAAAATGGGCATAACAGATAATTATTGTAAGAAAAATAAAGAAAAAATGTCTAAAATATATGTATGAAAAATGGTTTTAAAATGTGAAATAGTGAAAAATAGTCCCCTTTTATAAGTGTTTGAGTCCCCCCCCCCAGCAATAGCAGAGATAGGCTATTTTATTTTGTAGTAGTTTTCTTTTTCTTAAATTCATAATGTATTTTGTGCTTTTAAGAAGGCAGGGACATCATCTGTTGTGTCCTTGTATGTATGCAGCCCGGGTTGTTAGGGAATGAGCTTGTCCCACGTGTGTATTTTATGAAACAGTATGTTTCTTAGTCTCCCCCCCCCACCCAATACAGGAATAATTTCTTTGATATGTGTAGTTATTTTTTAGCTTTTTTTTTACATCTGTTTCAACAGCATCAGATAAATCATTTTCCTGCTTTAATATTAAATAGCAGGCTTGTGTGAGAGCAAGCATGTCTCTCAACGAGCGCCATAGCCATAGACACTTGCTTCCTGGTTTTGTGGGCAGGTTGCAATTTTAAAAATGTAACTATTCCAAAATAAAAAAGTGTCTCTTTCTGTTCACATTGATGAAGCAACTTCTTGTTGCAGCTCATAAGAGTGGAAGATACAGGAGGCACAAATCGCTACATCGCTATTGAGAGCATGAGCTAGCGGGGAAAGCCATTTTGTTTGCAGCACGTGGGGTGCTCGGTGGATCATGGGCAGCTGTTGGGATGGTGGTGATTTGAAGTGAAAGTTGTGAGGTTACAGTGTGTTTTCTTAATTATTTACTGCATGAGTCACTGTAGTTTGAGCTTGGTTGGGGGGCACATAATAAATATTTGTTTTATAGACAGAGGACGCCGTTTCCCCACTGTGAGCTGTGCCAGCCTGTGTTTTTGTTTAGCATTGGCACAGCTCAGTGATTTGTTACTGTAGTGGGGTTTGGGAGTGAAGGGTAATGCCGGTTGGTTACAATATCTTCTGATAAGGACACCATTCAGAAGATGTTGTAGCCAGTCAGGTTACAGGATTTCTTGAGCCCATTTTATAAGACAATTTAAACAATGTGCAAAACAAAGTATGTGTTGGTAGTTGCCATCTCTAACAGCTTTGACAATGTTGTCACCATTATTTCACACTAGGAACCCTGGAGATAAGAAATATCGAGTTAGACATTTCTGGAATTGTTGTTCTAGCTCCTGCAAAATATTCACAGCATTGTGTTTCTCCTCAAAAGTGGTGGTTCTACTGCTTATGGTAGAGCAAGGATTACTTTTTCTGACTGAAAACTTGCCCCATGAGCTGTAACAATCATGTAGTCAATTGTCTGGTTCCTGGTCTGTATATTTGTGGTAATGTGAAACAACTTCACCTCAGAGAGTTTCAACTGCTTGATGACTGCAGTACACATCAAGTCACACAACTGTAGAACATTCTTTTTTGAGAAATATGTTTGACAGGGAACAGTGTACCATGCTTCAATCCAGTTCATGAACTTGAGGATACCTTTTTGGGCAACAAAGGGGAGTTCACAATCAGCCAGCAGCTCTGCTATGGCATTATTTAACAGTTGACATGTTGGATGCTTGGGGCTAAGTTTTGATGTCCTTGCAACACTTTCTTTTAATGTTGGTTGATGAGAATCATGAGATACTTTTAATTTTGGAGGAATTGTATTTTTCAAGCCTTTTTCACATGGAGTACTACTTTCTAGATTTTGCAGTATTGCTGGTGTCAGAAGAAAACAATCTATATTTGTCTGGGAAACCTGCAAGGACACATAAAGTGATTCAATGTCAGTTTCTGCTTCTAGTTCATTGCCACTATGGTCACCCTCACCACCACTTCCACTTCCACCCATACCAACCACACTGTTCCTTGCCCTGTCCCACTCAATTGGGTGTTTTGCCTTTGCATGTTGTATCATTACTGATGTTCCAAAATTTCCTGCTTTGCCACCATGACTGACTCGCTTTTTGCAAAGACTACATGCAGCTCGAGAGTTGTCTGCAGGGTCAATATAAAATAAATTCCACACTAAAGATTTACCTTTTGTGCTTTGTACCATTGTGGCTGGCACTATTTCTTGCACAGTCAAGGGACCTGGAGGATACCCTACACTGCCATTTCCTCATTGACATGAATTGTTCTCATTCATGCTCATCTTCTTCTTTTTATGTTTAGTATATTCATTTTATTTGAAAAAGTTTTACCAGAAAAGGCATACTGAGCCAACAAATAACTAATTTCCAGATGTGTTCTGGGGGAAAGGGGAAATGGGATGCAATATGCATTGCAAGATACAAAATACAATGAATTGAGAATAAAACAAAGTCGTACAAGATACAAAATTGAAAACATGAAGAGAATACAAATCCAAAAATAAAAATAAAAATAAAACATACTGATGCATAAAAATTAATCTTGTAAATATGGATAAATATACACACACACACACACATATGCAGATATATATATATATATATATATATATATATATATATATATATTTATACTGTATAGCAGAAAATATTGGCACCCAATATATTTAACGCAGTCACCTGGGTACCACACATTAGCGCCTGATATATTTAGTGCTCGCTGCCCCTGCAGTTACAGCAGTTACAGCTTGTACATTCCATGTTGTTGTAACTGCTGTTGTAACTGCTGTATTAACTGTAATTGACCAACTGACTGATTGCAATCAGCTTTGGGTTGTAAAATATACATACTGGCTCCATCAGCACTTGTATGAAATTGCTGCTTGTTTTCAGTGCTGTGAGATTCTGCTCATATCAGACACTCAGTGCATTCAACAAAGATGTCTCTCCTCAAATGGATCCATTCCTCCCAGCCACAGAAGTGTAAATATCCTATGGATCCAGCTTCTCTGCCAGTGCCTGACTTTGCTGAATGTTCTGGGGTGCATGTAAATGTTACAGCCACAGTTGCTAAGGAGCTGGCAACTGCCTCACCCCCTTCAAAATGCAGCCAGTGCTCCTTGTATGCTCACTACACCCCCAAAACCCAGTAGTAACTCAACAAGTATGCTGTAGAAAATGGAGTTATGGCCACTGTCTGCCATTACCTGGCAACAATGGGGAACACCATTAACAAAAGTTCTGTTCAGAACTTTAAGTCTGACTACTTGCTTAAACTGAGAAAAGACCCCGACCCTACAGACATGACTCCTGCTCTCCCATGCAAACCCTGCAGCCACCACACTTACCTGGTGGACGAACCTGAATGTCAGCTAAAATCTATTGTAAAAACTTTAAGGACCGAAGGTGCAGGGGTCATCCAGGTGATAGCTGTGGGGATAGTCAAGGCAAACTCCCCACAGCTACTAACTGAAAATGTAGGTCATCTGAGCCTTACAAGTAAATGGGCCTTGGGGTTTTTACCCAGGATCGGATACAGCCAGTGGAAGGGCACAAAAGCTGGGCACAAAACTCCGAGTGACTTTGATTCCTTGAAAGCCTCCTTTTTGAAGCTTATTTCAGCAGAGAGTGCACAAGAACTGATTCCATCAGAACTGGTTTTGAACATGGACAAGACAGGGGTCAACATGATCCCTATCTCAGAATAGACAATGGAGGCTACTGGGGCAAAACAGGAGTCTGGGACTAGCAAAGGTGACAAATGCCAGATCACAGTAGTTCTAGTATGCACACTGGCAGGAGAGATTTTGCCCTCACAGATGATCTACAAGGGCTGCATTGCTGCTTGTCACCCACGGAACAAGTTTCCAGCAAAGTGGGATGTTACCCACTCAGAGAATCATTCGGCCAACATTAAGACCACCACCCAGTTCATTGATAATGTACTGGTGCCTCATATTCATGCATAAATCACTGCTATGGCACTACCAGGCAAGTAAAAAGCTGTACTGGTGATCGATCTCTTCAGAGCACACATTATGGAGGACGTCATAAAACATCTGGAAGACAATAACATTATTCCGGTATACGTGCCTGCATCATGCACAGATGGCCCGCAGCCCCTGGATATCTCTGTAAATAAACTCTTTAAAGACTACCTAAAAAAGAGTGTATTTCCGGGTATGCTGGGGTAGTGTTAAGCAGAATTACTAGTGGTAGAGTGGACAACTTGACTTCTGACCTTCGTCTTCAAAACCTAAAGGAACATCATTCCAGGTAGATGCAGCAAAGCATAAAATGCTTGAGGGAGTGTCGTGAGGACATCATGCATGGATTTATGCAAGCAAGCATACACCATGCTCACGAAAACTGCTTACAAGAGGTTAGAGTTACTGGGCATTCGATTTGGTTGCACTTTATTTTTTTACAACTTTCTTAAGCACTATACACTGATTCTTCTCTCTGCTTCATAGGTGCCATGATGAAGCAGAAGAAGATGACATTTACTGCCACCAGAGCTGCTGGAGCAGACCTACGTCTTTGTTTCTTTTCTTTCCTTTTGTTGTCTCTGGTTATTTTAATCACTTGTTAGAAGTGTGAATAAAAATTTAATCATCACCTCCGAGGCAGTTACCATGCATTGTTTTTAAACAGCCACAAATTGCTAGTAGTCATCTGTGAATGAAAGCACATAGTTGTGAATTGGGGGGGGTGATTGCATTGTGTTACGATGTACTGTGTAGCAAATAATATTAGTGGTCCGATAATATGAGCAGATGAGAGTCTTCAGCTAATATCTCTAAATTGAATGGGCGCTAATATTAATGCTATACAGTGTGTTTATATATATATATATATATATATATATATATATATATTAGAGGCAAAAACTCAGTTTAATGCATTAGTTAGGGTTGTTCCACAGCAATAAAGTGAGGAAATTCAGTGTTAGGGTTGAAAGACCCCCTTGGACCCCCCAGCCCACACCTCCAACCGGCATCGGGGTGCACGTTGGGGTTGCCGGCCCTAACTCTCACCCCATCAGATGTGTGAAGAAGCAGAGGTATAGGAGAATGGAGTGAGAGTTAGGACGGCAACCCCAGCGCGCACCTGATGCCGGTTTGTGGGGTGGGGGTCCAAGGGGGCTTCAACCCTAATACAGAATTTTCTCCCTTTTGTCATTGTGGAACAACCCTAACTAATGCATTAAATGGATTTGTTTGCCTTTAATTTCCCTTCTTTTTGAGCATGATAATGAGAAATATTGAATGTAATGCGGCGGCGGGAGCGCGGGGCCCTAACACGGTGCCCACAAACGCAAATGGAAATGCGCATGGTGATGCAAAGCAAAACACAAAGATAAATAGTAATGTAGACACAAATGGTTAAAATAATGCAAACACAAGCACAAATGAAAACGCAAAGGGTAACGCACATGGTGCCGTAGATGGGAACAGTAAGTGAAACGGGTACGGAACTGCAAGCAGAAGCAGTAAGGTTAACAGTAATGTAAGTGCACAGGCTGGTTTTCCCAAAAGCTGCATAGGGAAAGACAGTGAGTACAAAGAATGTATGCATAATAATGGGTCTCGGAGCAGAAAATGAGGAGTTGGAATACAAAATTGCTTATATCTCAGGAACCGTACGACATAGAAAAAAAATTAAAAGTCATATGATTTACAACTTTCCTGGCTGGTTTTGTACTTAGCCCCTGTGAGGGGGCTAAGTGTTTTTTTGACGAAAAGTCCTTAGATCGCACCGTTTCCGAGATACGGGCCCTGAAAGGCGTGGCGAACGCCATAATGTTATTCTATGGGAAAAAAAGAGAAGTTTGGAGTACCATAACTTTGGTTTCCTGTAATATTTTTTTCACCAAACCACTAAAAGGCACATCTGTGGGATGTTGGCTTTCTTCTCTCCAAATTTCAGCCCAAAAGACCAAACTGTTATTTTGCAGCAGGGGGGCAAAGGATTCCTGTAATGCGGCAGATGCCGTAATGTTATCCTATGGGAAAAAGCATCAAATTTGGAGTGCTGTAACTTTGCCGCCCTGTAATATTTTTTCACCGAAATACTGAAAGGCACATCTGTGAGATGTTGGCTGCATTCCTTCCAGATTTCAGCCCAAAAGACCAAACCATTCTTTTGCAGCAGGGTGGCAAAGCATTGCTGTCATTTTCCCACAGCCTGGAAGAGTACTGTCGAACTTTGTGAAAGCTTTCACAAATTCATGTGATAGTGTTGCAAATGCAAAAGTACTTTTTCCACAAATTTTAAAAACATATTTCTGGGATGTTTTACCCCAAAATAAAGATATGCCTAGCTTCCTCATGGTCCGACTAAGTGAATACAAAAATAATTAGGTTGCTAGAGGGTCCCATATTTAAATGCCAAGCATTTTTCTCATGACCAACTGAAAAAAAATGGCGGATTTGTGACAGTAAAAGGGCCATTTGTGAAAGTAAAAACTGCATTTGCGACACTGTCAAACTTTTTGTTAACTTTTTCCATTGACTTATAATGGAAAATTGTTTTTTGAATAACTTTTGTACTGTTTAATATTTTTTCATGAAATCTTCAAAAGGCACATTGGGGACCCTGGCTGCACGTTCCCTGAAGTTTTTGGACCGGTCATGCAAACCATCCGACCCGAAGAGATGCGCAAATAATTGCAAAAAAGCATAAACGCGCCTGCACATCATGCTTAATAACTCCACAGCCGTATATTAGAACAGTACAAAAGTTGGCACATCCCAAGATGTATGGTTCTTGATTGTGCATTCCAAATTTCAGGCAAATCTGTTGAATGGTTGCAAAGTTATTAAGGTGCAAAATTTAGGTTCAACATGTAAATGGCTTCTGCCCTAACTATGGTAGCACTACTCTATACCATAATATATATATATGTATATATGTATATATATATATATATATATATATATATATACATATATATATATATATATATATATACATACATATATATATATATATATTATGGTAAGCATGATCGCACCACTATAGTTAGGGTTCAGCGGTCACTTACATACTAAAGTCAAACATTTGGGCGTTAATAACTTTCGACCCATTCAACGGAGTTACCTGAAATTTGGAATGTGCAGTGGGATGTGGTAGATCTCTTGATCTGCCAAATTGTGTTTTGGTTGGACTTACAGTCTTTGCATACGAAAACACTGAAAAATGCAAAAATTACCTGCTTTGGGAGGCAGCTTTGGGGATTTTGGATGGGGCCCTGCACAGCCGTTAGGCAGTGTACCACTCTGCGAGATGGCTCATTAGAAAGAGCTTTGGTGGCCAAACATGTCGCTTTTCATTTGATGAAAAATATTAAGGCATTCAAAAGTTATGCCACTTTTAAGTTCCTATTATAAGTCAATGGGAAAATTTATATGTATGTTTTGAGAACAAAGAATGGGGTTCTGGCCATCTGGTCCCGCCTGGCGATCCAAGAATTTGTAGCCTTGCAGTTCAAGAATCTTTGTCCCTGAAGATTTTTAAAATTCTTTGATCGTGAGGTCCGTCATCTTGTTTTCAATTTTCCGATTGGAAAAATACAAATATCTCGGCTCAGGGGTCACTTCTGAAGTAAAACTTGGATGGGTTTTACTCAGGGGACCCTGATCTATTGAACCATGCCTTTGGTTTTATCTAAGTTGGTCAAAAAATAGAGTTCTGAGCTTTAGAAATCTTTATTCGTGGCTCGCTAATGATCTTTGATCGCGAGCCTGCAAAATCTCTGATCGCGAGATTCTTTGATCACAATCGTGCATCGCGAGCGAGGGATGAGATGGCCAGATTTTATAATATATTTTTTCAGCCCAGGGGTGCCCTAGAAAGTTATATGAGGGTGGGTTTTGCTAAGGGGGCTTCATTCTGCCCAATCTGAATAAAAAAAACATAAGTTTTCAATATCTCTGGTAGTCTAGCACCCCCTCCAATCATGATAATATAGATAAAGATCTCTGTATCCCTGGTAGAATAGTGGCCCCCCATTTGTATTTATTTATATTTCTTGTTTAATTCTGTGGTAGTCTAGTGGCCTCCCTGATCTGTATTTAATTCTTCTTCTTCTTCATATCCCTGGTTGTCTAGGGGCCCCCCCAATCATAATGAAATAGATAAGCATTTGCCATTTCCTGGTAGTCTAGTGGCCCCCACCCCCCACCCAGCCGTGCCAGCCTACACAGCACCCCTCACCCCTTCCCCAGCTGGCTATGGCACAGCCACCTCTTACCTCCACGGCCAGCCGCCTGACTGTGTATATCTGACGCTAATGGAAAGAGATGCTCAGAAATAGTTTTAGAGTGCCTCTTTGCATTAGCTCATACACACACAGCTGCAGCTGGCCGTGAAGGTGAGAGGTGGGCAGTACCAGTCACCGGCTGGGGAAGGATGGGGGTGCTGAGTGGGCTGGCATGGCTTGGTGGGGGTGGGGGGCCACTAGACTACCAGAAAATGGCAAATGCTTCTCTATGTCGTTATGATGGGGGGGCCGCTAGGCTACCAGGGATATGAAGAAGAAGAAGAATAAATAAATACACATTGGGGTAGCCACTAGACTGTCAAGGATGAAAAAAAGAAATATTTATAAAATACACTTTGGGGGGGGCCACTAGACTGCCAGGGATATAGAGATCATTATCTATATTATCTTGATGAGGGGCCGCTAGACTTGAGGATATTGAAAACTTTTTATTCAGATGGGCAGAACAGCCCCTGATAAAAAAAACCCACCCTCATTTAAGTTTTCTAGGGCATTCTCGACTCGAAAAAATATATTTGTGGTCTGTCATCCTCATCTCACTCTTTTTGTTCATGAGCAAGCAATTTCTTTGATCGCGAGCCTGCAAATTCTTTGATCATGAGATTCTTTGATTGCGATCGTGCATTGCGAGCGACGGTCGAGATGGCCTGATTAAAAAATCAATTTTCTCAGCCTAGGGGTGTGCTAGGAAGACAAATCAGGGTGGGTTTTACTCAGGGGACTTCATTCTGATGAACCATGGTGGTGGTTTACCACAATTATTTTAATTTTTTAAATTTGAACACTTTATATTCATTGGTCATGACCCTGCAAATTCTTTGATCATGAGATTCTTTGATCACCATCTTTGGTCACGAGTTGGGGGACAAGTTGGCCAGATTTTTTATAATGCAATAGATAGGGACATTTTAACAATCTTTAAGATTGAATATCTAGGAAATGGTTTGGTCTTTTTATTTGAAATTTGGAGGGTATTTATGGCATGTCCTGTAGATGTGAATTATGGTGTCTACGTGTCAGAGAAAATTTTTATTGTGGAGAAATTGCATGACTCACTTTCTGTGTTGCAGACAGTGTTTTGGATTCTGCTGGTGGGTTGAAATTGATAGGGTGTCTAGCCTTAGTGTCATGGATGTAATTTTCAGTTGTCGTGTGTGTTAAATGTCAACAGGTGTGGAATTGTGCCACTCTGACCAATTAAAATTAAAAATGTTGCCATGTTATGTCTCGGACACGGCTTGGTCTTTTTACTTTAAATTTGGAGGGTGTTGACGGCATGTCCTGTAGATATCAATAGTGGTGTTTATGTGTTGGACAATATATTTTTTGCGAAGATATTGAGTGGCACAGTTTACATTTTGTGGACAGCGTTTTCTATTGCTCTACTAGATTAACATTTGTTTGGTGGGTGGCCTTGCTGTTGTCAATGTACTTTTTAGTCATTGAGTGTGTAATGTGGTCCAACACTTACAAGTTGATGGGAGCGTGGGGCCCTCACCAACGTGCATAACATTCTACTTTTCTATTCTTTCTTAAAAAGTAAGGAAATTCTATGCAAAAAAACTTCATTAATGCATCAGTTAGGGTTCTTCTATAGTGAAAAAAGTGAGGAAATTCAATTTTAGGGTTCCCACCCCTTGCACCCCACCCCCAGCTCACCCCCACCAACAAGCAACAGGGTGTGCGTTGGGGTCGTCGGCCCTAACTCTCACCTATTCTCCACACTGCACCACCTCAGCTTGTTTGCACAAGGGATGGGATGAGTTAGACCGATGACCCCAATACACACCCAATGCCTGTTGGCGGGGGTGAGCTGGGGTATGCAAGAGGTGGGAACCCTAAAATCGAATTTCTCTTTTTGCTGTAGAAGAACAGTAACTGATGCATTAATGAAGTTTTTTGCATAGAATTTATATATATATATATATATATATATATATATATATATATATAGCACATATACACACATATTCATACATACATACATACACAACCTAATAATCAAATTTAGGGAAAAATTTAGGAAGAGCAGATATCTAAGGGGAGGGAGTTCCAAAGATTAGGGAAATTTAGGGGTGGAGTGGATATCTAAGGGGAGGGAGTTCCAAAGATTAGGGAAATGAGGGGAGAGTAGGGGGAAGGTAATAATACAGTCTGCTGTATGCACAGTAGGCTATTTACTTACCAGAAGGGGGAAGTGGCTAGAGTATGTATGAAAAACAGGACAAATGTGAGAGAAAAAGAGATAACATGTTTAAGGGGATGAGGATCAGGAGCAGTTGCCGTAAGAGGTAAGGGTCAGGAGCAGTTGCAGGAAGTGGTGGTTCAGACAGGGAGGGCTAGGGTTCTGAAAGGAGAGTTGTGGAGGAAATATGTGGGATAGGAAGGTGTGAAAATGAGTGATTTTAGGTAATATGGGAGGGATCCAAACCAGAACTTCCCAACTAGTGAAGCACATTGGGCAAGGAGTCTGGACCCAGGAGGAAGGAAGGAGAGGGTGGTGTAGAGATCGTAGTTGTGCATACGTGGCAGACAGTTTAGGGCATAGCAGCAGAAGGAACAGAAGCTGGTGTCCAGCCTGGCAAGGGTGGACATGGGGTAACACTGTAAACTATGTCTCCAAAGTTGAATATTGGGAGGATCATCTTCTGGACTATTTCCCAATGGCCCTGAGGGAGGGGAGGAGCAGCCATGGTGTCTATACAGAGTCCCTAGTTTGGGATGAAGCTTTTTGTGTAAAGCATCCACATGGAGAGAGAAGTCAAGGTTCCTATGAAGCCAGAGCCTGAGGTTATATTTAAAGGAGGAGGCATCCTCTAATAGGGACCCATCAAGGGTGTAAAAAGTAGGGAAGGATGTAAGCCTGGCAAGCCTTTGTCTGGTGCCAAAAGTCACAGAGACCGTTTTTTGGCATTGAGGAACAGTTGATTTGAATGAAAACCAAAGTTGGACACTATCAAAAGCCAGTTGAAAGCTGGTTGCCACATCTGAGAGGGAGGTAACGGAGGTTTACAAAATGGTATCATCCCCATACATGTGGATATCTGCTGTTGAGCAAGCAGACGGTAAGTCATTCAGAAATATTGAGAAAAGCATTGGTCCAAGTACTGAATTTTGAAGGACACCAGTGTTGATGGGGGGGGGGAGATGGAGTTGCCTACCCTAACTGATTGTGATCTACCCATAAGATAGGAATGGAACCAGCTAGTGGTGGAATCAGAGAGACTGGCTACAGCAAGCTTGGTGAGGAGTAGGGTGTGAGCCACAGTGTCGAAGGCTTTAGCCAAATCGACAAATATGGCAGAGGTAATGCAACCCTGATCCATGCTGGAGAGAATGGAGTCAGTGAGGCAGATCAGGGAGATTGTGGCAAGTGGGCCTTGTGGAAACCAGATTCGAAGGGGCTGAAGCAGAAGAAAGACTCAAGGAATGGATAAAGCTGAGCCAGTGTCAGGTGTTCTTGGAGTTTTGCAAGAATTGGGAGTAAGGATATCTGGCGGTAGTTACATGGGTTTGAAGAATCAGCACCCTTGGGAAGAGGGACAAGAGTAGCAAGCTTCCAGGTGCCAGGAACGGTGGCCAGTGAGAAGGATAGATTCAGAAGGTAGGTGAGTGGGACAGCAATGGTATGGGCAGATATGTGCAGAAGCTTAGGGTCAAGACCATCTGGGCTTTTGTCCTTATTAGGTTAAGTGCTAGAAGAGCTTTTAATGTGTCAATGGTCGAGACTGGTGAGAATGAGAAACAAGGGGGAGGGAGAGGGAGTGGGTGTGGAAGGAGCTGTAGAGGGAGAAACTGAGGGGGTTAATGAAGCAAGAAGGGTAGAAACACTGGTGGTGAAGAAGGAGTTAAATTCAATAGCTACAGAGAGATGGTCTGAGATAGTGGTGTTACCTATTTTGAGGACTGGAGAGGGGATTGGGCAGGCTGGGAGAAAAGAGCATGAACTACCTTCCAGAATTTAGAGGGGTTATTAAGGTTATCCTGGAAGGTGGAAGAGAAATATTCTGTTTTGGCAATCCTGATGGATCTTGTGTAGGCAGTCCGAAGAGATTGATATTTAAGCAAATTGTCAAGAATACCTGAGGCCCTGTAAGTTTGCCATGCTTGGTCTCGGGCATGCTGACAGGCCAGATGTTCAGCTGTTATCAAGGGAAGATGGGAGCCTTAGATCCTGGCTTTCCTGATTGGTGCATGCCAATCCAAAACATTCAAGAACTGGGTTTTGAAATAGGCCTGAGCTGAGTCAAGAGAGGAGTCTTTTGCAGTTGGAGACCAGTCAATACCAAGTAGCTCCTTGTAGAGGGATGACAAGTCAAACAATCTAAATGAGTGGAGGTGGAGGATGCTTGGTGACACTTTGGGGCAATGGATTTTGTGCATGCAGTAGACCATATGATGGTGGTCACTGAGTGCATATGGCAGGATTCCTGATGTAACTACCCGGTGGAGGTGTGATGATAGCATCCAGTCTAGTAGGGAGTGCTTGCCTGACTTATGGTTTACTATAGTATATGATATTTTTTGTGCACTTGCCTCTCATGCCTTATGGTGGCATCCTCTCCTACCCCCACATCAGAACTATAGACCTCATTGCCACAAGATTCAGAAGAACTGGAAGGGCTGTCATCATCATGTGAGACATAGTCTGGACTATCCCATTCCCAGTCCCTACTACTGTATCCCTACCATCTTTATCAGCATTCACTGCCTCAGCATCTGAGCTTATGTTTGAGGAGGATGCCTCCTTGCATGCTGCTTCAGCAGCTGGAAGTATCCTGACACATGTAGCAAAGCGTTCAGTATCTCTGTGAGTAACTCCAGTCAGTTCTTTCCAAAACTATACTATACTATTATTTTATTGCTAACATGCTTTTTTGGTTCAGGAGGACATTTAGTGCCAGTCCTGGAGATGTTATTATTGTTGCTATGTTTTTCATTAGTGCTATGATTCATATTGTCCACATCACTAAAAGTGCATGTACAGCAGCACTGTGCTTCCTTTCAGTAGACTTAGACTAGGAAATACGAGACATAGTAGACACAGCTGTGAAAGGAATGGATATTTTTTCACTAATGGTTGGAGAGACAGACAGCGTAGTTGACTACATCACAGATTAAATGGCTTTTGCTATGCTGCAGAAAAACATTCACATAGTGTAGCTATGTCACAGTAATAAATGACAGGGCTCGGGGCACCTAACAGACAGTCTAATATAGACTAAATGGTCTTCACTATGCTGCAGAGGGACACACACAGTGTAGCAAATGTCACAGACAGGGCTCATGGCACCTAAGAGACAGTGTAATACAGCCTAAAATGGCTTTCACTATGCTGCAAAGACACACAGCTATGTTACAGTCATAAAATGAAAGGGCTCAGGGCACCTAACACAAACAGTGTAAACTGACTGCCTAAATGGCTTTCACTATGTTGCAGGGACACAAATCAACTGCCAGTACCCCCCTTGCTCCTTCTCTCCACTGCACCTTACCATCAGATGATCCCCCCCCCAATTCTTCCCTCTATCCTGAGACCGTTTCAGCCCCCAACTCCTTGCTCCTTCATGGAGGTTTTAGTTTTTGTGTTTTTTTTTCAGTTTTTGCCAAGATCTGGTGAAAATGCAGAGCGAGTGCCAGATTCCTTTACACTCCAGCTGCTATCTGGGCAATGGGCTCACAGCAGATGGACCACAGACACCACTAACCAATCAGATTATCAGCCCAGTGTTATGTGCTCCTAATTCTGTTGTGAGCTCATGAAGGACCCTAGAGGCTGCCCTTTCCTGCCTTATCCCAGCCTGGGAAAAGTCCCAGGACCCCACAGGTTGCCTGTAATGCCTGTTTTTTTAAAAAATTACGCATTACCTGACCCGTTGCCCATGTCAAAACTACCCAACTTGTGAAGTACACTGCTATGTTGGGTGGGCTAGTAAATTACCCGAACCATCTTACTCGGCAAAAAATGGCTGATGTCCAACCTACCTGATCCAGTAACCCAATGGGTAGTCCATCCCTAATCTTAAGATTCTATGTACATTTAAAATATGGAGCAATGCTTTACCTTGATTGGCATGCTCAGGATAGCACATTGGTAGTTGGATAGGTTGATTTAAAGTAAAGTCAGACACCACCTTTGGTAGGAACTTAGGATTTGTACATAAAGAAACTGTCTTTGTGGAAGACTAAATAAGGAGGCTCAAACATCAGAGCCTGTAGCTTGGAAATTCTTCAAATGGAAGTAATAGCAACTAAAAATTATGCTTTCAGTGAGAGAAAGTGTAAGCCACAAGTCACGGCTAGCTCAAAAGGAGGTAATGTAAGCTTTACCAAAATCTAATTCAAGTCCCAAGAAGGGACTGGGTTGAAAATAGATTGTTTAAGATGTAGTATACCTTTGAGGAACATATGTGAGACCTTCAGTTGACCACACAAAATTAGGATGAACTCCACTGTAAGCCAGATTTAAATAAATTCCATTTATTTATTCCATAGCATTGGGGCAACAGTTTTGTGGCCACACCACTTCATCAGGCACATCCATGTTTGTCCAGTCTAAAATTATATACAAAATATTTAATGTATTATTCCTTAATCATTAAACTTCACTTCCACCTTAGTGTTTCCCACTACCGGAAGCAAGGGGTTAATTCCCCTAAATTATTTCAATAGGTTACACCATGGCTATCCTGTACCATTTCTGCATTTTTCATGCTAATCTGTTGTTAAAACAAGAGGTATTGTCCCTTTATCCCTAATAGTTTAGATTTACTTCTTATTTATTAATGTATCATCTGCATTTCTTTAAGAAACAAGTCATGTCACCATCATTTCTAATTATCAATATCTTAATACAAATATCTTCTTTAAATAGTGTTATCCTTTTTGCATTATTTAAAACCACAATATAACCTGTCAGATAGTTCATCTCTACTGTTTGTATTAGTTACTTTGTCCATTTCTCTTTAAGACCCATATGTAAATGGAGTTACAGTTTTAACCAAAACTTTTCAATACCTCTTCTCATCTGCTTGCTTCTTTCTCAATGTTCAGTGTTTTCTTTATCAACATCTAAAAACAATATGACCAATAAGACTTTCATCCTGTGTTTAAGTTATTGTCATTCATTTATTTTCTCAAACATTTTACCCTCTCACATGGATCCCGTTTCTCACATACTGAATATTTCCTTTCTTTTCTCACTGCTGGCTCCACATTTCATTTACTCAGGTAAATACCAGGAAAAGCTAAAGGACAACAGTTTGAATTGGTAATCCTCCCCCTTCAGCATCAAGCATAGATATTGTCTGTGATTCTTTTTAATCTTGATATGAAGATGAGCATCCTTCATATCCAGGGAACATAGCCAGTCCCCAGGTTGCAAAAGGGGAATGAGAGCCTGAAGGGAGACCATATGAAACTGCTTATACTCTATGAAGAAGTTGAGTCCCCTGAGATCTAGTACAGGCCTTAGGTCTCTTGTCCAGTTTGGAACTAGGAAGTACCTGGAACAGAACCCTTTGTTCCTTTGAGTTGGAGAAACCGGTTCCGTGGCACGTTTTTGTATCAGTGATTGCATTTCCTCTTTCAGCAACAATATATGTTCTGGAGGATAGCTGGAAGGAGGCAGAGTATGCACTGGAGGAGATTGTAAAAGCTCCAGAGCATTCCCCTTTGCAGTTATATCCAGTACCCATTCATCTGTGGTAATCTTCCTCCATCTTGGTAAATGAAGAAGATACCACCCACTACAGCCCCCCTTGGAGGTAAAAGGGGCTGAGATGTATAAGAGAACAGAGTCATACTGAACCAGTGGTGGCAGGGTCTCTGGTTTCAATGATCTTAGGTGTATTGGAGTGTATACCCGGGGGGAGGGGGCCTGGGAAGGTATCACTACCCCAGTTCTGGAAGATGGCATGATTACCTCTGGCAGCATTGTGGTAAAAAGACCTTTTACCTCTTGTAGGTGTGGTGTAGAGGGATTTTACTGGCCTGGGAGTAATTTTGGATTACTGAAGATTTCATAGTTTCTTCAGCATCATAACAAAATAGATTCTTGCCCTTAAAGGGCACATTTAACAGTGCCTGCTGCACATCACCGGAAAAAACAGCCACTTGTATCCTTTCACTATGTTAATTCCTAGTGTGTTTGTTAAAACCTAGAGTATTTTTAAACTGTTTAGATAGAATTATGCTTGTTTAATCTGACTCTGTCTCCGATCTTTGCTCTAATGCTTTCTCTCTAATTCTTGTTCTAAGCTCAGTTACCCCCTCCCCGCTTTTTCTTTTCTCTGAAGCTGCCTGTTTTCTCTCTTTTCTCCTCCATGCCTTCTCAGACTGTGCTAGCTGCCTTTGGTGCCTAAGATCAACACCCTCCACCCTCTTCCTTGTGTTAAAAATCCCTTTGATTGTTCCCCACTTTGTACCTCTTCCTCCCTTTGTCTCTAACCCACCCACCGATTAAGCAAGTGCCATTCCTGCAGCCACTTACTTTTTCTCTAACTGCACCTCTCTTTCTAACTCCTTTTCAGGTCTCATCCCTAATAGGGTGACAAGTGCTCTTCTTTTGCAGCCGCAGCGCAGATCACCTCCAGACGGTTGCTCTGTGGAATCCTCCCACCTGCTTCCTTCAGCTCCAAGGTACAGTGTGAAGATTGTAGCTCTGCAAATCTATTGGCTACAGCCCACTGGCATCAGCTGTCTATTGGCCATTTTTGGGCTTCCTTTTCTCATGATTTGGCTCTCCTGCAGATGCCTTGCTCTGCCTGCTCGGTCTATACATATTTGTTGTAATTTTGTCCCTCCACCACCCCAGCCCTGACCTCTATTAAATTCACTTAAATCCCACCCTCCTTCTTATACCTTCACTCCCATTGGCTATTACCTTAGACATTCCCCTACACTTAAAGGAATATAGTACCTCAGTTATTCGGTGCTCTACTAATCTGAGACCACACTCAAGTTTCAAAATGTTGTCAGCTTTTCTCATGCCAAGTGTGCTTACCCTTTTTCACTCTAATCACTCAAACTGGCACGGTAGGTGAACTTCAACCCTACCCATTCACTAACCACATTAACGAATATTCACTCTCTGGTTATAGGACTATAACAAGCTACAACTACCTGAATCACACTAGTCAACTCTCTCATAACACCTTCACTTTTGGATGGTTCTCCAAACCACTGTGAATTCTCCTATGCTCCTTAGCTCATTGCTTTTGTCAACTGATTTCTGCTCTACACGATGACCAGTTGTGAAAGAACCTTCTAAAAAAAGGGCCCTGTTGCTCCATAGTAAATACCTTAAGGCTCTTTTAAAATGCCAAATACTGCTGTTGCTGCTTATCTTGGGCAACATTCACCTCAATCCTGGCACCCCACAGCTTGAGTCCAAGATTACCAGCAGTGCTGGGACACTCTCCATGGCAAGCATAACCATCTGCAGCCTCCTCACAAAACTTGATACCCTTACTGCCTGGGTCTCTCAGCACAACCCAGACATCCTATTAGTGCTTGAGAAGTGGCTGTCCCTAAGATCCCTGATTCCAAAATTGCAATTCCAGGATACATTGTCTTTAGGCAAGACAGGATATCCGAGAAAGGTGGGGGCTGTGCTCTTTACTTAAAAAAAAAAACATCACGGGTCATGTCCTGAGCATGCCCATCTCTGGGAATGACATACAGGTCCTTGCCACCAAAATATTGCTTGGAGTGCATAATAAGGTCCTGACTGCTGCCTCAGTCTATATAACACCCAAGCTGACAAATCAGGATCTTCATTCCCTCCTTCACAGTATCAACTTCCTAGATCAGAACACAGAAGTTATCATAATAGGGAACTTCAATGTTAACTGTCTGGCCCCCAGTGCAAACAGCTATAAGGATGCCCTGACTGCCGCTGACTTCTCACAAATGGTTCAGTAACCCACCAGGATGAACTACAGAATGGGGACCTGTTCACTATTGGATTGGGTGCTTACCAATGGCACAGAGCACATCATAAAAATTGAAGTTTTCTCAGGCTCCTTAAGTGACCATTCAACAATCTTGTGCATCTGGTCTAACAAATTCATCAAACCCCCTCCAATAACTATTAACAGCAGAATGTTGGCTCCTGGTCATCTGGGGCCCCTTAAAACACTTCTACATGAACATGACTGGTCACCAGTTGACACAGCCCATGACATGGACACAGCTCTTGAGAATTTTATTCCCAGCTTCAACTCAGCCTGTGATGTCCATGCCCCTTTCAAGAAACATAAGACTAAAGGTGTCAATAGCCCATGGATTACTCTAGACCTCCTTGAACAAATGAAATCCCAAGACCATCTCTGGTACCAAGCTAAGGCCACTGGCACTCAAGCCAACATTCAGGCATACAAAACAGCTAGGAATGCCTGCACTAGAGAAATTTGCTTTGAGAAAGCCAACTACTACAGGAGCACCCTAGCCAGCACCTGGAAAGACGGGAGGAATTTCTGAAGCAACCTTATCGAAGTAATAGGGAAAGACCCCAAAGTAACACTCTCAATGCTCAACATAGATGGCTCCATCACCTTGGATCATGTAACCATAGCTAACACATTTAATGCTACTGTCATGGACCTTAGTCACATGCTAACCCCAAACTTCTTTGACTCCACCTCTGACTCAGTACTCTCTGATAAAACAGGAATGATACGGGGCACCCACTGTTCTATTTCAAAGCAATTACTGAAGGTCTAGCCAAAAAAACACTTACTTAAAGTGCTTGGGAGGTCCAGATATAGTAGAGTTTCCCTAGATCTGAAACTTCTTGCCCTCACCATTGATGAAGTCCTGTCCACCTAACCAAAATCCTCAATGGTTCCTTCATGCTTTTCCAGTTCCCCTTAAAATGGAAATCTGCAGTGGTGAATCCAATACACAAAAGTGGTGACAAGACTCTACCTAGCAACTACAGGCCTATCTCCATCCTTCCCCCCTCTCCAAAGTATTGGAATGGATAGTTGCTGATCAGCTTGTTGAGTACCTGGAAAAATATAACATGCAGTGTCTCCAGCAGCATGACTTTTGAAAAGGGCACAGCACCACCACTGTTCTCCTTGAATTCACTACCTATATCCACCGATCACGGCCAATTGTTCAGTGCCACTTTCACCAAGGCATTTGACACTGTCAACCACTCCATGCTGATCAAACAATTATCTCTCTTAGGACTTTCAATTGACACTACTGACTGGTTTCAAAGCTACCTCAGTGACCTCACCCAAAAGGTTAGTGGTGAATCCCTCTCGACCACCCATCCGGTCCATTCTGGAGTTCCTCAAGGATGTATCTTGGGTCCCTTGCTGGTTAGCAACTTTTTGAACAAACCTCCTGCCTCCTGTCATGATAGAATTTTTTCTGTATGTGGACAATGCAGAAATCTACATGTGCAGCTCAGATACCTCCCTCCTACAGCTTCAGCTGCAGGAAGGTTTTGCAGAAGTTGAGGCCCAGTTTAGATCACATAAACTCATCCTTAATTATCAAAAAAAAACAAAAACAATGCTGTTCAATGGAACCAACAGCAAGCATAAAAACCAAAAGCGAATAATCAACAACAGTGCAGGCATTACGCTGGAGGAGGTGCACCTATTTTAACACCTGGGTGTGACCCTTGACTACACTCTATCATATGCCAAATATATTGAAAACATTGCTAATGCTGTGAATACCCGCATAGGGCTGTTATACAAGCATAAGCACTGTCTGACAACTGAAGCCCTCTATATTGCTATTCAGAGCTCAGTAATCTCAATAATTGATTATGGGCTTGTGATCTCCTGATCAACCACTGACACTGCACTGCAGCACATAGCCTAAGACCTTAACAAGGCTTGTCAGCTCCTCACCTCAGCTGCATGCCTTTCTCACACATGTGATATTTATGAGCAGGCAAATTGACTTCAGCTAATGGGAAGACTAAAGTACCAGACCTGCATCCTAGCAAAGAAGACCTCACTTGGTCTCATGGCCCCAGGGACTGACCCCTCACTGTGTCCCCTGCCTAACCAGAAGTTCAGAAAGTATAATATTTTCCATACCCCACTGCCAGACTACACAAGGACAGTGCTCCTACAAAGATAGAGCCTCAAACTGGTTCAACTCTCTTCCGTCTGAAGCCATGAACACTGCCACTCTTGGCATTTTTAAGCACAAACTGCACCAGCACATTGTGGCTAGTGCTTCCTTTGATTGTTTCATATAAACAGGTCATGGTCTGTTTCTCTTCCTGCTGCCCCTCCCACCCTCACACGCCACCCTGTCACCTCCCCTATTCCCCCCATTGCACAATATCCACCCCATCATAGTTGCTTGCTCCCTAGTTATCTTAGCCCCCCTTTACATCTATCTCTCTCCCTGTGGACTTCTACACTAATTGCCTTTCCTTCCCCCACTTCTAACTCCCTGCACTCCTACCACACTTATCCTCTCTCTACCACTCCCTCCTCAATTGCTCCATCCCCTTCTAACCTCCTCATTTCCCCCTACCCTTTCACTCTATCTCTGTCTGTCCCAAATCTACACCCTGCTCCTCCCCCTTTCCACATCTACCCTCTTATTTTCACCTTCCCTTCCTTGACAATGTTCTCTGAGCTGCTTTCCACCTCCATCCTTTGCTTTAGTAACCAGTGCTGCTCTCTGTACCTCTAACTCATGCCCATGCTCTAACTTCTCATGCAATTTCCCTAGGCATACATTGTACAATGCCTGGTGATGAAAGAGTAAGGATTTCAAACAGTTAAGGGGTCAGAAATAAGACATGATTGGAGTGGTGCAGTGCAGTGGCTGTGGAGCAGCAGTCTTCCGGGAGATATTCTGGAGGATGCGGTGTTGTCCCATCTGCAGGCACCTCTCTGGGCTGAGGGAGGAGGTTGCTCATCTCCAGGCTGAGGTGGCCAGGATTTGTGGGACCTCCTCTTCCATCCAGGGACCACCAGTGCCACTGCCGTTGCCTCAGAGGTTGCCAAGAAAGAGGAGCAGTTGGACCACAGTGGGCTCAGGGAGGGTGAGGGTGGTGGAACAGAGGCACATCCCTCCAGTTGTACCTCTCCACAATTCCTATGCCATTCTGGCAAAGTGTGGTTCCTCTATGGAGGCACCACAGTGGAGACCAAGGAGGATGTTGGAACCTCCACAAAGGAGACCCACAGGAGGGTGGCAGGGGACCCTGCAGGGAAGGAAACAACTCCTGATGGGGACTCCATTGTTAGGAAGATAGAACTGGCAAGGAAGGGAGAAGGAGGTAGGTGCCTGCCTGGCACCATGGCTTGGAGGACAGGGATCGAATCCTCAGGATTGCCAGAGCAGCTGCACAGGGAGGGAGCTGGATGTCATTGTCCACCTAGGGACAAATGACCTGGCTAAGAAAGGATTAGAGAAGTGCAGGAAGAGTTTGTGGAATTGGGAGGGCCTTAGTCAAGTAGCATGCACTGTAACCTTCTCGGAGGTGCTACCCATCTATGGCATAGAGAGGCTAGGTGTTCCATACCATGGATTCAATCAGTGGTTGAAAACTGGTGGAGCTCAGGATTGGCTTCATCGGGGACTGGGGTCCACCTGGAGTGATGCAAGCCTATACTGGCATGATGGGCTGCATCTGTCCGGGAGGAACCAGAATCCTAGGTGATAGGTTTAAATGCTTCATTGGCAAGCTTTTAAACTAGCCAAGGGGGGAGGCACTGGAAAGGAGCAGGAAAATCCTAGCCCCCCCCAAACAATCACAGTAGTAGTGTGGCAAACACCAACATGGAGGTGTTGATAGGGAGAAGGGCAGGGTAAATGGAGAAAGTGACAAAGGAAAGAAGGACAGGGATGGGGCAAAAGGGGTAAGGCCATCAGGAAATGGAGGTAATGAGTACCAATGCCTGAGTCTGGGCAACAAGCTCCTGAGCTGGTGGCCTTAATGGAAGAGGGATGCCTGGATATCGTGAAGTCACAGAAACATGGTACACAGAGAACCATGACTGGGATGTTAACATACCAGGGTACATAATCTACAGGAGAGACAGGCAGGGAAGAAGAGGGAGGAGTAGCTCTCTTTGTAAAGGAAGGGACAAAAGCAACTGAACAAAAGAGTAAACAGGGAGGAGAGGAGGCACTGTGGGTCACCTTGGAGACTGGAAGTGGCACCACAATCCGCACAGGGGTTGTGTACAGACCCTCATGTCAGGGGGAAGGTATGGACAAGGATATGATGGAAGGAATTCTTAGAATGGCAGAGAAAGGGGAGATACTGTTGATGGGAGACCTGAATATGCCAGATGTTAACTGGAGCACATTTGCTGCAGCCACATCCAAGAGCAGGGCCATTCTTGACACCCTACAGGTGGCAGGCATTAGACAGCTAGTTTCAGAACCCACTGTGAGGGAGCAATCTTAGACCTCGTGACTCAAATGGGGCAGTGAGAGGATCTCAGATCTAGAAGTAGGTTGCCATCTGGGGACAAGTGACCATCAAACAGTGTGGTTCACGTTAAACTCAGCTACAAGTCAAGCCATACAAAAGTGAGGGTACTGGACTTTAGGAGGGCTGACTTTGGCAAGATGGAGAGTGCCTCAGAAAAGCACTAGCAAACAGGCTAGAAGGAGGTGTGAGCAACAATGGGAATTATCAAAACTGCCATCACAGACTCAACAAGCCTTTGTGTGAAGCAAATAAACAAATCAAATGAAAGAAAAAGCCACTATGGTTCTCAAGAGAGGTGGCTGTGAAAGTCAGGAAGAAAAGATAGCATTCCGAAGTATAAGGAAACACAGAAGGAGCAGGACAGAGAGCTGTACCAATTAAGGCAGAAAGAAGCAGGAGGGAAGTCAGAATAGCAAAGGCCCAAACTGAGGAAAGATAGCCAACTCAGTTAAGAAGGGGGATAAACCTTTATAGGTACATCAGCGAGCATAGAAAGACAAAGGGAGGGATAGTGAGGCTGAATAGAATGAACGGTGGGTGGGCAGAGGGGGACAGTGAAAAAGCAGGAATACTGAACGAATATTTCTGCTCAGTATTCACAAAAGAGGAGGGGGAAGTGCCTAATCCAATTAACAGAAGCACTCTTGATAGGGGAGTCGATCCCAGTCCTTTCACAGAAGAAAGGGTTCTGCAAGAACTCCTAAAACTGAAGGTGGACAAAGCAATGGGTCCTGATGGAATTCACCCCAGAATTCTAAAAGAATTAAGGAAGGAACTAGTGAAACCACTGGCTACTCTTTTAATAAATCATGGGAGGATGGTGTGGTACCCGAGGACTGGAGGAAGGCAGATGTGATTCCCTTCACAAAGTGGGACCAAGACAGAGGCAGGAAACTACAGACCTGTCAGTCTGACCTCTGTGGTAGGGAAAGTGATGGAGTCACTTCTGAAGGAAAGAATAGTTGAGTACCTAGAGGTCAGGAGCACAGGATCCAAGGCATGGGTTCACAGCGGAAGGTCATGTCAGACTAATCTAATAGATTTCTTTGACTGGGTGACCAAAGTAGTAGACCAGGGAGGGGCTGGACATGGCTACACTAGACTTTAGCAAGGCATTTGACACAGTCCCACACAAAAGATTGATAGTCAAATTAACCAGCCTGGGAGTGGGTCCCAGGGTGGTAGCCTGGGTAAAACATTGGCTGGACAACAGGACACAGAAGGTAATTGTAAATGGAGTCCACTCTGAAGAAAGGGTGGTTACTAGTGGGGTACTGCAGGGTTCAGTATTGGGTCCAGTCCTTTTTAATGTCTTCATCAGTGACATTGCAGAGGGACTGGAAGGAAAAGTATGCCTTTTTGCAGATGACACAAAGATCTGCAACAGGGTTGATACACAAGGAGGCGTGGAAAGGATGAAAAGGGACTTGGCAAGGTTGGAGGAATGGTCAGGCGTATGGCAGCTAGATTCAATGCAAAAGTGCAAAATAATGCACCTGGGAAACAAGAACCCAGGGAAGAATACACAATGGGTGGGAGGTAGTAACAACAACAAAACAGGAAAGGGACCTGGGGATAATCATATCAGATGACCTTAAGGTTAGCAAGCAATGTGAGAAGGCAGTAGGGAGGGCCGGGGGTATACTGGGATGTATAGGGAGAGGCATCAGTAGCAGAAAACAGGAAGTTGTTATCCCTCTGTACAGACAGTTGGTGAGACCCCATCTGGAATACTGTGTCCAGTTCTGGAGACCCTATCTCCGCAAGGACATAGACAGGATAGAGGCAGTCCAGAGGAGGGCAACTAAAATGGTGCAGGGTCTGCAAGAGAATCTGTATGAGGAGAGACTAAAGGAGCTTAATATGTATACCCTTGAGGAAAGAAGGGAGAGGGGGGACATGATAGAAACTTTCAAGTACCTAATGGGAATCAACAAAGTCCAAGAGGGTAGCATCTTTCAGAAAAAGAGACTTGCAAGAACAAGGGGACACAATTTAAAGATAGAAGGAGGGCGGTTCAGGGGCAATGTGAGGAAGTATTATTTCACAGAGAGGGTAGTGGATGCATGGAACAGCCTTCCTGAGGAAGTTGTGGGGTCTAAAACTGTGGGAGAATTCAAGAATGCATGGGACAGACATAAGGCAATTCTAGTGGGGGGCAGGAAGATAAAGGCTGTTGGTTAGCTAGGATCTGCGGCCTATCCTGTAGGTAGGGAAATGGGCAGACTAGATGGGCCTAGCGGTCCTTATCTGCCGTCAAAGTCTATGTTTCTATGTTTCTATGGTGTACTGTCCTGCTGCATAAATTAATCACTTTACAAACCTAAACAATGCCAATGGCTGCTCCTTTATTTATATCTTACTGTATGTTTTGTATATCATTCATGTTTTGGTTTTTTCTACTTGTCCTTGTTACATGACTTGGAACCTTTGTAAAAGAGCCCCTGACTCAAAGCTGTTATCCAAAATCTCAATAAATAAATAAAATAAATGAATAAAATAAAGAATATCTTCTCATGCAGATACCAGAAGCAGCAGCACTAGCAGAGGCATCTAAGACATAATAAGCTGAGAGTACCAGGTGCTTACCTCCATCAGCACTAGCATTAAACTGTTTTAGTAACTCTGTTTTTGTGGAACCATCTGGTAAAGTCTGTACAGACGCTTTGTCATTCTTTCAGATAGCATTTTGAATATTTAATCATATGGGCTTGACAGTTAGCTATTCTAAGTATCAGTGATACTGAGGCATAAGTTCTTTTGCACCTGACATCAAACTGCCTAGATTCTTTATCAGGTACTGTAGCAGGGAACTAAGGTGCTTGGGTGTGTGAAATCTGTCATGGGCAGACATAAATACTATAGAATCTGTTTCTGGTTATGTGGCATGATATGGTTTAGCAGCTTGTTAACTTTGCATGGCACTGCAGGGATAGTATCTGGCCTGTGACAGACAGCAAAGGTAGCATCCTCCAAAGTTGGATAAATAGGAAGTATGACAAAGGGGGGAGTGCATGACACTTCCAAAAACTCCTTTAAATTCTTTCTAGTGGCATCTTTCTTCCTCCACTGTACATCTCATCTCAGTCTGAATTTCCTGCATTAAAGACTGAGAACAGTAGAGCTGTGCAAACAAAATCTTACAGTGGTGGAATTTGCGAGAAAGTCAGACTTTCTTTTCCCCAGAAATTCAGAAATAATTTTGGCAACTTTAGTGGAAATTCTGACTTAGAACGGGGGATAAACGTATTAACTGTGGATAAATGTATTAAACTGCTGAAGATAATTCTGCAGAACTGATCACTGTCAGAGGTCAATTCTGTGGAAATTCTTTTGACAGTTTGAATCATGAATCCTCAATTCATGCATTCATTCCACAGTTCAGTGAGTCTCTGATCTGCAGAATGAATGTAAGAATTGTGTATCACCTTTACCAACCCCATATTAATGTAATATTTCCCTCCCTGGTGTCTAGTGGCACCTCCCTCCATCGATCACTGGTCCCCTACCTAATAAATGTTTCCTGGGTGTCTAGTGGTACTCCCACCCTCCAATTGTCATCCCCCCCTATCAAATAAATGTTTCCTTGGTGTTCTGCGGCACCCCCACCCTCCAATCACTGTCCTTGATCAAATAAATGTTTCCCTAGTGTCTATTGTCACCCCACCCTGCAATCACCACCCCCTATCATGAAATACTTCCCTGGTGTCTAGTGGCACACCCCACTGTCCGATATCCATCTCCTACCATTATTTATTTCCCTAGTGTCTAGAACCCCCCCCACACCATCCACACTGAGCTGAGTACAGTAACCTGCCACCCCCTTTCCAAAGTCTTTGGGCCACTGCCATACTGCTGTGGGGAGCCCATAGGGTGACCAGCACAGCCCTCCTCTCACCACATCAGCTGGCCACTATATGCAATGACAGGGAGCGTTCTGTTCAGTACTGATGTGTGTAAATCTAATATACAGTAAATGAGAGAAACAGTGCATAAATTTATTGTTCTGCCAATCCAAATACAGGCTTCACACTGGAAAAAAAATCACTTCACACTTGCTCCAAAGGTTGTTTCACTTGTGCAGGAACAGGGGTTAAATTGGATTGGAGCCAACAGGAGCTCAGTTCAGCCACCTCTTAAAAAACGGTATGACAGCTCTACCACCTCAGTCATCTGTTTCCATTGAATACTATAGGAAACTTCCACCACTTAGAAATGACCATTCCACCACCTAGAAATCTAGACGTGAGGGTTCCCTCACCTGGGCATTTCCAGTTTAACCACTGGGCAGTAACAGCTGCTGTCTGCCTGATAAGATAACATTGAACTAGAAAGTCTAAAGAATATTAAAAAGCTGCTTTAGCCTGTCAAACAAGTCTTCTTTGTAATCACCGGTTGTAATCCAAAGAAAAGGAAGCTCAAATGTGGGCAGTTAGCTCCACTGAGTTCCTGCATTCAGTATTAGAAATATATAGCAATAAATAAAGTACCTTTCATCTCCACATTCGCAATTCAGACATTGGTACAACACTCTAGTCACTCCAGCTGATTAACAATTGTCTGAATATACTCCACCTGTAAGCTGGTATGTTTAGAAAAATGCATACACGGATAGCATCATGCTGTATCTGTACAGTTATACACTACGTACTATGTACAGCTGATTCATGTAAAACTGTATCTCTGTGCATGTGGATCAGTATCGACACTGATGTACGTGCTGAGAGATGCAGCTAAACTTTTCAAAGACTGTGTTAAAAGGCTTCCCCCCTCTTGTTTTTCAGTGGGAGGAACATCAGTAAGTTTAGCCGATGCCTAATATTAGAATTTAACGTAAATCCACTTTGCATGAAATGTGTGAAACTCAGACATGCATGAGTTTACTGGGAGTTATGGTGGTGTATTCAAATATGAATGTGCTGCAGTGCCAGCAGCCCATAATGAGAGCAGGTGACCTGACATAGCATATGCTATAAAAATATCAAAGAAATGGCATCACGTATAGCAATAATGGGCATTTTGATGCTACTGGGTAGTACTGGCACATACTCAAAACGGGGTTCAAAATTCAGCATAAAACCTGTCAGTGTCCTTTAAACAGTGAATGTAAGAATGCACACTGGCAGTCTTCAAAGAACCAGCTATATTTTCCAAGTGAAGAAAACACTTACTTTTCAAGGAGAAACAGGAAAAGTTTCAGTTACAGCTCATAGTAGCATACACTGTTTCCATGGTGAAGCCATTTAACCAATCAGTCTACTCTAGTACAGCAGAGCCTAGCACAGCACAGAGAACACCTGGATTGGAGCTACTGTCACTAGATCATGATAACCTGGACCAGAGTTACAGTCAATCAGAACAGACTTAACTAAATGAAATGCTCTGCATAAAACCCTGACTGGAATCTGTCAAAAAAAACAAGCAAAAAATCATTCTCCTGCATTCAATATTCTAGGCCTATTTCCTCCTAACCACGTAACACAACTCATCAGGCATGGGGATGTTTAAAGAACAAGGCATTAATTTCATCTCATCACCCTGGGAATGGGATAAGCCACTCAGTATTTGGCCATGTGGCTTACTCTATCCCCATTTTCTCTCAGTAAAATTACCACCTCATTCTCCACATACCACCATGCATATACTGTACCTTTATGTTTTATGCACTCACTGTGTGTGATGCCCACATAAACCACAAGTGTGAAGCTTGAGTGGTTTAACAGGGCATCACATTCCAAGGGTGTATAAAAAGAAATCATTTACAGCCCACCATATCTTACTTTTATAATTACTGAATTAAATGAAAATCATCTAGCAGCCATTCCCTCGAGTTATCTCAGTCCCTGCTCCCTTCATAGGGTTTACAAACATTCACTTCTGCCAAAGATATCACCCATACTGTTCCCCCCCAACATTCAGACACTTAGTGGCCACAGCCCAGTAGAGTTTCACCAACACAGCATATCTGGTTAATCTTGCTATTTTTCTTCATTTTGGATGCTAAAAGCAGCTGCTCACTCTCACTGTGCTCCACTTCCACTCAATGGTTAAAGGATCTGCTGTGTAATGCTGTTTTACTAACACAGACGAAAGTGGAGTGCAGTGCAAGTGAGTAACTGTGTTTATATCTAACACATAGTGATATGGCAGGATCAACCAGATAAGTTATATACAGTATCTAAAAAAACTTAAGGGACTGTGACCATGGGTAGTTTGAAATGATGGGTGGGGGTGCTTGACTGATACCTTTGGCTGAAACAGACATTTGAAAATCTGAGGGGGAATGGCTACTTAATACAAATGGCACCATTGCTTTTTTCTCTATACTTTTTTCATCCTGGCAAAACCCCCTAACAGCTGTAGAGATGGGGCTACAGGAGGTAGGTCCCCCCTCCAGAGTATATACTGTATGATTAGAGTGGGAAAAGTGGTTGTGCAGGATCTATGGTACTGGATATCATCAACATAGACCACAGAAATGTTCCTGTTTTTTCTCCAACCTCAGAATATCAGCGGCAATGGCTTAAATCTGCAAGAGATTGGACACACTGGAGGGGATGGAAAAAATGAGAAATGACCTAAGCCTATTAGAGGAGTGGTTGGGTGTCTGGCAGTTGAGTTTCAATGCTAGAAAGTGCAAGATCATGCACCTGGGTCACAGGAATAAAACGGAGGAGTACAGTATGGGTAGGGAAAGTCTGACCACCACAAGTCATGAGAGAGACCTGGGGGTTATCATATCTGAAGAACTGAAGGTGACCAAATGGTGTAAAAAGGCTGTGGGAAGAGCAAAGAGAATGTTGGGGTGCATGTGGAAGGGCATAACAAGCAGGAGGAAAGAGGTGGTGATGCCACTGTACAGATCACTGGAGAGGCCTCAGCTGAAGTACTGTGTCCAGTTCTGGAGACCACAGCTCTGGAAGGACAGTGACAAAACAGAGGCAGCCCAGAGAAGGGCAACGAAGATGGTACATGGACTACATCAGAAGCCCTATGAGGAAAGCCTTAAGGATCTTAATATCTATTCACTGGAGGAAAGAAGGGGAGAGGGGAGATATGATAAAGACTTCCAAGTACCTTAGGGAATAAACAGGGTACAGGTAGAAAGCATATTTCAGAGAAAACTCTGTACAAGAACAAGGGGGCATGATATGAGGCTGAAGGATGGAAGGTTCAGTGGCAATGTTAGGAAGTACTTTTTTCACTGAAAGGGTGGTGGAGGCATGGAACAGCTTCCCATTAGAAGTGGTGGTGACAAAAACAATATGGGGGTTCAAGAGTGTAGGGGAGAGATATATATAAGGGTACCCTGGAGATCTGCAGAGCAGGAGAGCCGCAGATCAAATAGGATCTGGTGCTGCAGCAGTGAACAGGGAAATGGGTAGACTAGGTGGGCCATAAGGTCCTTATCTGCTGACAGATTCTATGTTTTGTTTCTATGTCATGCTTCTAAATGCATGTTCCTGCACACAATTGCAAAAGCCATAACTATAACCCTTCCACCCCTTCCTCTCCAGCCTGCGATTCCACCTGGGGTCACCTATGTTGCAGTACTGGTACTGGGGTGGTTACAGTTGCAGACCCTCTCCAGAACTAGAGAATGTCCTCTGGGATGATCAATCCTTCTTTATTTACTTTATGTCAGACTAGGCACATTTCTTAACCTGGTCACTGACATCACAAGCAGCAGTCCTGCTGCTGCAAAGACAAGCTGGCTTCAAAAAGAACACCACAATATTTCAAAAACCCATGCCCCTCCCCATAATACATGGGTGTGACATCACACCAATGTACACTATAATGGAGAATGAAAGGTGCTAATTGCAGTGTGTAATCACACCTAACCAGTAATTATTGTAGCTCTGCAGTGAGACAGAGGTCCGTACATTTTCAAAGTACCTCCCACAATATCAAATAAAGTATTAGAAACTTGTCCTTAGACATTATTGATATCCTTACTGTTATCCTAGCTCTTCTTATTTAGTACTTAATTTCAAAGAACCCATTACATTTAAAATTTAAGGGTCAACTAAGTTAACTCCACTTTTGAGCTGGTCTAATCTTTGCAAAACTGAACCCTTTCAGTACGAAACTATTTTATCTACTGCCTTACTGTATAGTGCAAAACATGCAATTGCACTTGGCAGTCCCTCCTAAGAAAAGGTGAGAAAGCATTTGAAAGACCAATAACTACATGAATGCTGTTTGCTACTGAGAAGATGCTGGGTGTTGAAGTAAAACCTATAAAAGAAAATTTAAGGGCACATCCAAGCAGAAGTACAACACAGTTTTAAAAAAACGGACAGCCTAATAGTACTTTATGCTTTACAGTTATATAACAACCTTACCTTACCTGTAGTTCAAGGCCAGTGGATTATATGGCTTTTAAAACATCAAGAGTGTTTGATCTACAAAGCTGAGCTGGCCGCAGGAGTTTGAGGAAACTTGTTTGAGCATGTTACAGTCATCTGTATATTTGGATTTAACAAATTCTATAATTATTAGTTAGTTTTTTTTTTCTTTTGTAGAGGTGGAGAAAGAAACGGGTAAACATGACATCCTGAATTGGTTTGTTTCCAACTGCAATCTGATAGTGCTAAAAAAAGTGGAACTCTTTGATGTTTTGTCAGCAGTTCTAAGCATTTTGTTTTTATTCTCTGACCCTGTAAGAATTTAATTCACAGTTTCTGTGCTGTTATTACACCCTCATTTACTACAGCCCCTTGAAGCATGAATATACAAGTATGCCGTTGTATTCTGTGAGTGCTTGCAGGTGATTTCAGGACTGACCTACATTTGGCTTTTTAAACCTTTCATCCATATTTACACATTCTGAACAGTAAGCATCCATCTATTTTATAACAGTTTTATTAAACTGTGGAAAATATACTTTATACATTTTCAAAGGAACAAGATCTGCTTAATACAATGTTTTTGCTAAGCCTTGATTATAAAAATGAAATGCTAAATATTCTTAAACAAGGAAAAATAATACAAAAAAAAAACTAATCTTAGTTTCTAGGTTGCTACAGTGAAAAAAAAAAACTTCATGCTTGAACAGTGGCAAATGGCCATCATACTGTGTTCTAATATCTTGGGTAACGATGAGGCTTTAGTGGAATTCTATTAACCTAGGTTCTATGCACGAATACTGCAGGAGTGTAGAAGGGGAACGCAGTGTGGGTAAAAAGGCACTTTCATGGAAAAATTAATGGAATTAGTCCCAAAATCTATCCACAGTCCATTTATGCAGCATACAGAAATGGATCATGCAAACATACATCCGTCCCCATACCCAAGCAACATGGGGAGTGCAGTCCAGAGTCCAGGCTTATGACCAGAGATACACACATTCTGCACATGCAACTGCCAAGACACAGGAAAGGTAGAGTATTCACTCATGGTGATCTTGAAAGTATGCCTCCCCAGTAGAAATGTGGTGATGTTTTAATTCACTGGCCAAGTTAAGGCAAATTCAGTAACTTTGGCTTCACAAATCAGTTTGTGAATTTTTGCTATTTAGAAAGAATTTTGCCTTTTACAGCTTTGGCTGGCAACTTCATCTGCAACTTTGTCCTTGGGGTACATGGGTGAAGATTTGTCAAAATGAGGCTACTGGTAAACAACTGTCTCAATGTCACATGGAAAAGCTTCAGTAGGTCACATGGTACATCTCTTTACTGTGAGTCTGCTTCAGTTTTGATTTTTAGTGTTACTTAGTCAATGGAGGATATAAGAGCCTGACAAACTTTCAGAGTAACTTGTTTGATATAAATCGACAATTTACATTAATTAACAGCTCTTTTATATTGTTTTTTTTAATTCTGCTTTAGTTCTTTGAGTTCTTAGGTGTACTTTAGTTTTTGTTTTTGATACACTTTTATATTACTTTATTTATAACATGTAAAATAAATCTCTATTTTCCCTTTTTTTCTTTTGTTTTGTCTGGCTTCTCTTCTCTCTCTCTCTCTCTCTCTCTCTTTCTTTCTTTCTCTCTCACTTTTCTGCTTATACTGAGATGGAGTTCAAGATGGGTCATGTTCAAAGTCATGGTGGAGCCATACACCTGCATAAGACAGCACCAGGTCCGGATGCAGGAGGAAGGGGTAGTGGGAGGGATGATCCAGACCCTGTCAGAGCACTGGAGCAGCAGCCCTTGGGGGGGCCACCCCCACCACAGGGGTTAAGCTGTGGGGAAGACTGGAGTTGGACGATAAGTCCATATGGGACCAATGTGACATGGCTGGGGGGGAGTTGGTCCCTGATGATGGTGCTGGCCTGGTGTGAAATGAAGAGCACTAACTGCAGAAAACCAAAAAAGACTGCCAAGTGTTGGCTCCATGATGCTGAGTGAAGGGGAGATCACTCTGTCACTCTAGCGAACTGCCTTTGTATGCTGCACCGAGGACATCAGGCATGGAGGACAGCAGGGAGAATGACAGAGCATCCTTTGGATGCTGTCTTGTGTGGGGGGGCAGCACACTAGCAGCTCCTGATGGTGGATAGTGGAGGTGCTGGTGATGGTGTGGGGGACCACATGCCATCAGGCACCCCCACAGGCCAGCCTTGTGTATGCTTGAGAAAATAAGGAGGGGGTGGGTGGGGACACAAAAAACAGGAATATGTCACTCCCGTACACCAGATGATGGCCTCTATGCCACTCCCCATGCTTTGACCCTCCTAGATGCACCCAATGGACACACCACCTCTGGATTCTGCACAAGAGTCTCCTCTACCAGGTTGTGGCACAGCTCCCAGCAGGGACAAACTTGCCAACAGACAGGGAAAGTAAAGACCTTTCAGGTGCTTTCTCCATGACTACAGCAAGGGGAAGGCTCTAGCAGGGACAAGCTAGCTCCCATAGGCTTCCAGAGATCTGGACTGGACATGATCTGGTACCCTTTTGTTAACCCGTGACTCACTATCCCTACACGCACCTGCCCAGGCATTATTGCCTGACAGGTGCAGTGTCCTGATAGTGATCACACTGATGGATACATGCCTGATGGTGTTACGGGATGGGCAAGGTAGCAGATGTGACAGCTTGCTACCTTACCCCTGAAAACACTGTTTAATCTTGAAGCTGGCTGAGCTGCCCCAGCGATGTGGAGGGCTGGAGCACAGGAAGCTCGGCAAGCGTGCACCATTGGACCCAGGTTCTGGTCCAGTCACATACTTTTGCCTCCTGTAACTGTTAGTTTTTTTACTCTGGGGTCTGCTGCCCCTCAGAGTTAGTTATTTTAGTTATGGGAATGTGGGGGTTGAAGCCCCCACATGGGAGGTGCTGGGGGCAGCTCCCCATATTGAAAGAAACTGCATTTGTTGCCATGTTGCCCAACATTACATCAGGCAAGTGGTGCTGTTGGGTTTGTCAGTTTCGATTATCTGGACTCGGTATCCTGAGCGTCAGGATACCGAGTGTCCAGATAACATAGTATATCCCATGACCCAACAGGATGCAGCTGAGGGGTGAGTCTGGTGGGGGAAAAAAGTGGTGATAAATGGCATGAAGGAGAGAGTTGCTGAGAGGCATAGTGGAAACATTAATTTAAAGGACTGTGGAAAACAAGTATGAGATATTGACTGCAAACAAACTAGTGCACACAGTTAAAAAAAGGCTCAAAGTCACTGACCTGTCTGGGCTGCCTAGCTAACTGACCCCCCTCATACACACACACATACACACAGCAGTGCTTCACTATATAAAACAAAACCATTACCTTAAAATGAATAAATCAGCAAAACCAGAAACAAACAACAATGTTCTAGCTGCACAAGGCCCTCTAGATCTTTTTTTGTTAATATTCTTTGTATTCAACTTTTTGAGGTACAGCATGGTATATTACTGAGATGGTATTGAGCCATGTGTAATATATATGTGGGTCCTGTCATAGCACATACCTGTGTCTTCACATCTTCAGCGTATGCAGCAAAACCTGTCACTCTCCTAAGGTACATCGCAGGGAGATAGATGTGTGCACAGTATGGAAAATTAGGTCATTATAAGTTGTCATTATCACTGGCTTGTCCTATCATAATGGTAAATTTATAGACCCTGTATGTGGCTCGAGTCAGATATTGGGGGAACACCAGACCTGGATGGGGTAGCATCAGATCCATCAAGCTCCCACAGATATCGTGTGGGACTACATGAAAGTGTATATTGGCTTCTGTTCCATTAGAGTATTAACGTAGGGTCTTTGCTCATAGCGTGAATGAGCTATGCCTTCCATTAGGAAGAGCTTGCCTCCTCATGCTCATTTAGAGAATATGCAATTTTTTCCATGTGGTAGCTGTGATTGACCAGTGTCCCTTCATGTAGTCACCTCCAGGATGGTTGGGATTATCCATCATCAAGTAATTACATTTTTGGCAATTGTTAGCAATATTTCAAGGAGATAATGGGAATTTGGCTCCTTATGGCCTCTTGGACACCTCTTTAGTGATGATGTGAGCTTGAGGAAGGGCCCAACCAGTTCCTCGAGCTCTCCTGTGAGGATGAGGAAGAAAGGTTGCAAAACTGGGCATTTCCACATGACATGGTAGTGTGTTGCTCTTGATTTGCCACAGTTCCTCCAGCAGTAGGGAGAATCCATGGGGAGGTAATGAGCGGTAATCACTGGGGTATGGAAAAATCTAGTGAGCTGCTTCCATACATATTCCCTCTATTAATGTCAGCTCATTACTTAGCTCAGTTGGTAGCATATCCGCCTCTGGACCAGAAGGTCGTGGGTTCTCGTCCCACACCGGGATTGGACTTGCACATAAAAATCACTGGCATCTGAGTGCAGTATTGGGGGGTGCTGTACTGCTGGGGTGTGCCGTCCTTCAGATGAGACATTAAACCGAGGTCCCTTCTGTCCATCCTGGTGTTGTCCTGGTGGGTGTCCAGGTGGAAGTAAAAGAACCCAGGGCACTCTTCGCAAAGAGTAGGGAACATCCCCGGTGTCCTTCCCATAAACTGGTTCATGCAATTATCCAGGCTGTGTGTGGGTGATGATGTGTGTTATGGCTGCCACCACACATTCAGTCACTTCATTACCAGTCCAGCATTGCTTGTAAAATGCTTTGGATACACTGTGTATGAAAACCACTATATAAATGCTGATTGTTCTTCTTCTTCTTCTTAGACATGGCACAGCAAGCTCTCATCCATATCTCCGTGACTGCAGGGAGAACTATCTCTTACTTCCATTTCAGTGGTACTTCCATGGAAGAAACCCTCTGTGTGGCTTTAAGAGACAGATGCAGCTGAGAAATCATGTGAGGATGAGCCCCTGTTTAAAACAAAAAATAAATACTGTATGAAATGAGATAAGGATAGTTGACAGGTGATTGAACACCCATGGGATGGAAATTATGTAGTGTGTTAATTGGAGGTACCAGTAAAAATAAATTCTTTGCAAATTGAACTACATTTGTAGACTAAGAAAAGACTTGACTACATCCCCTGAGAAAAACAGAAAAATGTATTGTAATGAGTGCTCAATATCCACGGTCCAAAAGAGGTGGTGGAAAGTTCTCAAGGTGTGTTACTGGGCATAGGAGAGGAAGGAATGGAGTTAGGCATGTGTCTAATGGTATACCACATCATCACCATGAATCTCAACTAGGGATTGAGGGGCTGCACCATTTCTGGGGGGACTATCCTATGATACATCGCCTTAACAAATTGCTGATTAGAGAAGACAGACTATTCTATATCAAGCCATGTGGCATGTTGGCCTCCAAGGAGACTAAAAAGAGCAAAGTGGAGGTGTGCTGCCCAGTAATATACCTTAAGAAAAGGAAGTGCTACTGTAGGCCAGCTGCTCCTCTAGTAAATGAAGCTACTGCAATGTTACATGCAGTCTTTGACTGACCCAAATAAATCTTGAGATTTCCCTATTCCACTGTCTCAAAACCTGGGTGAGAACAGCCAAAGGTATATTGTGAAAAAGCTGAAGAGCATATGGCAAGGTCACACCATTCTGACTACCTCCAGGCATCTAACAAAGGAAAGTAACAATGTAACCCAATGACTAAAATCCCGAATTACTGTTTGGGTGAATTGGGTGCAGCTGTTTTAAAAGGCAGAGGTAGGGCTAGGTGATACATAAACAACCAGGTATTGTAATTTCTGCATCTCCCACAGAAAGGGGAATGTGTCCTGGAGGGCTTGGGATGGTGTAAAATGGAAACATAAGGTTTGCAATATCCCAGTACCCTGCTGTATTGACAGATAATGTCAAATACTTTAGAAAGAGTATCGTCTGGGTCCTGAAGATATAACAATACATCGCCAGTATAGATCATGATTCAATGCTCCTCACCCTCCACTATGATTCCCCAGAGGGTCGTAGACTCCCTAATAGCTTGAGCCAGAGGCTCAGTGTAAACTGAAAACAGCAGTGCTGAAATTGAGCAGTCTTGCCAGGTTCCAGTTTGGAGGGGGAAGCTGCAGAAATGGTGGCCACTAACCTTAGTGCAAGACTGTGGTGACTGAGTTATGTTTTGCAGAACCTGAATGAAAGGGATAGGAAATCCTAGCCAGTCAAATACTATGTAATGAACAGGCCAAGAAACCCGATCAAAGACCTTTTTGGTATCAAGGCTCAGCAGCACAGGGAGGGGGATTATTGCATCTGGTGATTTTTATGACGGTAATGGCAAATGCTGTCAGTAGTCATGTGGGACCAGACAAAACTGGTGTGTAACCCATTTTTCAGGGAGGGAAGTAGTTTATCTACCCATCTTAACAGTATGAGCTTAACTTGTAGACTGTGTTGAGAACCGAAATGGGGTGGTAAAAGGGACAAAACAACAGGTTCTTACCCTGGATTGGGAATAAAAAGATAGATGCATATGAACAAGTAGGTGGGGGCTCCCCCCTGCAGCACTTTATTAAATGCCACAAGAAGGATGGGCATTGACACTTCCTTAGTAAGTTTGTAGAATCCCACCCTGTAACCATCAGGTCTTGGGGCCCACATGGTTTTGGAGACACCGATCACCAACTCCAACTTCTCCGATGTAACTGGGGTCAACAATAGTTGCCCCTGTTCCTTCAAGAGTTTAGGTAATTGCAGGTAACGTAGGAAGGCATGTATGTTTGCCTGTTTAGAGGATTGTTCAGGATTGTACAGTGCCTCATAATAGGTCTGACAGGCCTGAGTGATCTTTTGATATTGGGTGAGACAAACTCTCGTTAAAGGATGGGATGAGACTGTAATGTTCACCTCCTGGTACTAGATAAGTAGTTTGTATACTAAAAGCCTAGATGATCTGGCCCGTTTCATAAAAATGATGACATAAAAAAGTAAAGGCTATTTGTGTTTGTTTAAGACAGTTTATCAAAATATGTCTTGACTTGCGTAAGTTGTGCTGTGATCAAGAGGGCTCCCTGCTGAGGGACCACCTGCAAAAAATGCAGAGTATACTCTATGCGCTGCTTGCATTCTTGACGTTGCCTCTTAAGTCGAGAAGTAACCTGGATAAAATAACCTCTCAGAACAGTTTGTACAGGGTCCCAACATATTAAATGGGAGATATCAGTATCTGGGTTATCTTGGAGAATCACATCCAGTTACTTTTGAAGGAAAGTTTGGGATTATTTATTTATTTAAAAGTTAGTAACTGGGAAAGGCACACTGAGCTGTGACTCATTTCCAAGTGTGACCTGGGGGAAGGTAAATAAAGAGAAACAACTTACATAGCAAAACACTGATACCAAATTACTTGTAAAAATATGGATATAGGCATATAAAATACATTGATAATGTGTCTAGTGATGTGAGTGAGTTTTACTGAGTGGCTCAATTTGAGGGACTCAATAAAACTTCTGAGTTGTTAGAGCGAGTGGTGGAAGAGATTGAAGATTCCTGTAGAGCAAGTGCAGCAGTATATTCCACACGCTAGAAGAGGATATGGGGGACTAGTTTGGCCACACTCTGCTGAGCTGGCCATATGGTGTAGTGGCATAGGCCACTGCTTCTGGAGCTGGCAGACAAGGGTTGAGGTCTGGCTTTGGAAGGAATTTTTTCTTGGTTTTCTTTTATTCATTATTCTTCTATGTCCGCTCCCCCATGGAGTTGATAATCATTAAGTTGGGGGGTGCAGGGGGCATAGCCCTCCCACTTAAAAATATTTGTTCTGTTGCTTTAGTTGGGCATATAAGCGACCGTTCCTGTTTGCGGCAGTTGCTTTAATATGGATCGCCCTTTTGACGTTGGGCAGTTTTTCAGTCACTCTTGTTGGACGGTAAGATAAAAGACTAGCTTATATCACATAAAACCCAATGATAGCAGTGAATGGAGTGGAAACATTAAATAGCAGCATAAATACAGCAATGATGTAGTGGCTAGACATAAGTGAAGCAAATTACACAGTGCATGTTGGGGTGGGTACTATGTTAAAAAGCCTCAAATGAAGAGACATGACAGGAGAGAATCATTTGAGTGTTTATGAGATTAGGAAGGGGATTTATAGGAACAAGAAGTGTGCAAGGAGTTGTCTAGAGTCCTGAGTGCCCTGGACCAAATGCATTTGGGGGCAGAGTAATTCTACCTCTCTTTCCTGATACAGTCTATCATGCTGTGGTCACTGAAGTATCAGGTAGAGTGCCTGCTTCAGTTACATGGTAGGGGGTGTGAGGTGATCACCTAGTCCAGGATGGAGTGAGCATTGAGTTGGGTGGATTTGTCTATTAGCTGGGTGAGGTTCAGGGACTCAGTCATGTGGAAAGTAGGCCTGAAGGTAGGGAAGAGCTAATTCATGTTGAAGTCAACCAATAGGATAAGCTTACCAGAGTCAGCATGGGAAACAAGGGATCAGAAGGAGTCAACCAGGGAGAAGAAGGAGATCTTAGGAGAGGCATAGAAAATATCAGCATAAATAGGGAGGATGGAAGGAAGGGGCAGCTTGACTAGAAGGAGCTTGTGGGAGAAAGGAACTGACTCTCTGAAGGTGACAGAGCAGAACAGATTTTGGCAGAGATACAAAGCCACTCCACCCCCACTCTTGCCATGATCCTGTCAGAAGTACTGGTAGTCAGGAAGTGCCAAGTTGGTGTCTGGTATCCTGGATGAGAGACAGGGTCTGGATATGCACAGGTGACTAGGGGAATACTGAGAGATCCAGACTTAAAGAGAATCAAGCTTAGCAAGGAGGCTCCTAGCATTTAGCTGGAAGATGCTGAGGCCTTAAGGGAGAGTAGGAGGATGAGGGAGAAGGGAGCCAGGGTTAGGTTCAACATCACCAGAAAGGAGGTGTAGAATGAAGAAAGTGGGACTTTGGCCCCCTTGAGTGAGGGGAGAGAGGAAAAGAGGGGGAGAGAGAAAAAGAGAGGAGAGCCCAGTGGAGAACTTTAAGGCTAAGGGAGGGGGTCTGAAGAAACCCAGGGTGGATAGCAGAGGTAGGGTAGGGCAAGAGAAGGAGAGGAGAGGAAGAGATGAGAGAGATACGGTATGGTAGGTGAGAATGAGGGGAAAATGAAGATAGAGTGGGACAGCATGGTCATAGATGAAAGTATAAATAAAGGGACTTGAGGGTAGGGAGTAGAGAGGAATAAAAGGGTTTGAGATAGGAGGAAAAGAAAGGTGACGCAGACAGGAAGGGTATGTAGCACAGTAAGTTGAAGTTTAAAGCAGGTGACTAATGTAAATGGATCTATGGCAAATACTTTAACAATGAAGATACAACAGCAGTATGCTTTGGAGGTAGTCAGGTAGGCAGTGAGAAATAGTGTAGGAGAAAATAATGGTAATAAGACCAGATAACCAAGCAGCAAGGTACTGACAAATGAATTGAAGCAAAACTCAGAAATAAGGTTATACCCAGATGGGGTGTAGCTAGAACACCTGAGTTAGCAAGGTAGCAAACAATCACTTTTGTGAGTGAGAAAGACTCTTGGTGGAACAAGTTAATACAGTTCAAGAAATAAGCCCTAAAAGGCTTTGGAATAGAACATTACAGCTCTAAGATTCTTAGCATGAAATGCGGAGAGTGTACCTGAGTTAGCAAGGTAGCAAACGGTCATATTTGTGGGTGAGGATTGGAAGTCTCTTGGTGCAGTAAGTTAGTATAGTCCAAGAAATAATCCTTAAAAAGATTTGTAGTAGAACATTACAGTTCTAAGATTCTCAGCATAAATTCCTTGGAGAGTGTACGGTGATCATGAGGGGGACTTCAGTAAGTAGGTATTTAGGAGCCATCATGAGGAATGCTTCTCCATGCCAGACTCCTAGTAGGTACTCACAGGTGCATGATCTGAAAGAAAGCTATCTCTGAGTGTGCTGTACGTGACCAGGGGGAGATGTTTCATTTCATTTCATTTTCATTTCTTTTATTTTGTTAACCAGGATAGGGCACTGGAACAAGTCCATTTTCAGGCCCGACCCAACAAAGATACATACAATAACAATAACATAAATACAACCCACAAAAAATAGTGACAATTATCCAATGATGTTAAATATTGTCTAAACTTAACTTCAAAATGTTAATGTTAATGTTCAACTTGTGTGACACAATTATCTATTCTGGATTAGCTGTAATGAACAACAGACTAAAGAGTATATCCGTGTGTTCTAAGGTCATAGGGTCCAAGGGTTTAAAGATCATCAAACATCTGCCCATTCAATATTTTGTGCAAGCTTCTTAAAGCATTTATGCACTTCAGGTTGGTGTGGAGGATGAGGAATGGAGGAGTCTTAGTGAGGGCAGAGGGACATATTAAAGTTGCCTGCTAACAGAAGGATACACCTGGTGAAAGCTACCATTTTATCCAGTAAGGATTTTATTCCTGAGGTGTTTGTTCCAGGGGAAGATAAATATTAGCTAGAGAGACCTCTGAACCATGTAAGGTACCCTACACTATGACTAGGCAACCTTCTGGATCTCGCCACACAAGCAGACTTGATAGACCAAATGGCCTTCTTCTGTTGGCTTTTTCATATGTTCGTATGTTTGCCAGACCTGCTGCTCTTCAAAACTGATGTGGCTGGTGAATAATATGACTACTCCACATCTACAACCACCATTGGAGGAGAATGACTATTCTGCTGAAAAGCCAAATTTGGAAATTTTGATTTGTTCTGAGAGTGTGAGATGTGTCTCCTGGAGGAATACTAGATTTGGTTGTAGTTTTTTAACTCAGGTTAGTGTGGCCATTCACATAACAAAAGTAGTAGTGGATGGTTGAGGTACCCATAATAAGCAGTAAAGACTTGCTCAGACAGTATTCCACCCACACCCCTCCACCCACCTGGCACCCCTCCTGAATGACTTGAGTCACGCTGTATAACAAAAAATTAATAACTATACCATGTTCACCATCAATATACCTGGTCTCCTGGAAGTGACCAAGGATTCTGGGGGTAGAGGACACAACAAGTCTTGCAGTAGAAATCATACCTTGAGATTATGGTCTTAAACTGTAACTGAGGGTTAACTGGGTCTGCTAGATCAAGCAGTCTGGTGGGCTTAAAGCTTGAATGGTCCAACTGGGACCTTGACTTTTAGGGCTTCCAAGGCAGGAGCCTATGAAGAGCCTTGTTGCAGAGGTTATCTACTTGGATGGAATGCCTCCAACGGAGAGGCCTCCAGCTGGTACTGGCTTAGGGTAAGGGTCTAAGTAAGGAGATAGATTGGAAACAGAGTGGTGATGTCTTGCACTCCAAGGGATCTTAAGAAAATCCTAATGGGGGTCATATCGGGGGAATGAGATTGCAGCTAGTAAAGATTGTGGTGTTAAAAGGAGAAACAGTTGTCTCCTGTCTGGAGACAGCCACAGATAAATGACTGTTCTGGAAGCAGACCCAAAGCTTTTCTCACTGGTCTTATACACCCGAAATAAAGAGACTGCCAGGGGAACAAACTTGTCAGACACAGGGCGTATCTACTGTAAAGGTGTCTGTAGTTTCACCTTCATTCTGGATCCTTCAGTAATGCTTCAGGGAAGGGGGCAGGGGGGAGGACGGCCCCCCACGTCACATTGCCCCAGCATCCTACTGAAGCAGCAAATTCTCTGGTCTTAAGAGCTTGACCCCAAAATGTAAATTGTCAAATCCTACTTGAGTCAGAACTACAAACCAACAACAAAAAAGGGAAGCATTACTAGTATAGTCACAGTCCTTTTAAAGTATAAACATAAGCTACCAATCCCAGAGCATCAATATGAGTTAGTAAGAATGTGGGCACCATCTCCATTGGCAACTCCCAATGACCAGTAAGCAAAGAAATAAACCTGCAAAATCTAAGTCCAGCTTCCACTTGTACTATCCCAATCCACACATTCAGAATACTTGACAATGTCCCCATCTTCATATTGTAAAAAGTTCTTTAATTTATCCAACTCGGGTACATGAAGTCAGTGTGCTGCCCAATATACATTTTGGGACATGGAGCAAGAAAGGAGTGTGTATGTCTAAGTGTAGTAGCAGCCCCCTCCACCACAGGTAACTAGCACCCCCCAAACTCCAAACCCCCAAATCAATCCAGGCTCCACAAATTGTATTGCACCAGTTCTCCCAAAGCTGCTAGCAGCATAATTTTAAATGATATGGCATCACTGTCAAGCGTAGCACCTCCCCAACTCACACTTGCCAATAACAAGGGGACATCCAGTGAACTCATCCATCAACTCCTACCCCTCATGAGGCCGTGCTCCTTATCCATCATTATAAATAGCTGAATTTATGCTGGTTGCAGCTCCTCCTAGCAAATTCAGCCCTCCTGCATCTCAACCAGTGCTCTACTGTGTGGCTGACTTATTATTGCATATGTGTGACTGCTGTTTATTGTGCACATGGGCCTCACTTCCAAATCAGAACTGCCACAAGGATTTACTTCTCAAAGCATGCTAGAGTGGAGTATGAAGGCATCCCGGGGACCAGCAGCTTTGCCTATGGTGGGGTCCTCACTGCTTGTTTTAACCCCACAACAGCAGGAATGGAGGCACTGACACATTGTGAAGAGACTAACCACAAACATCAGGACTGCATCAGGCTTCAGGTAGGTGGTGGCACCAACAGTCTGTCATGGGCAAATTGTATCCGCAAACCTAGACATTTAGTTTAGCCATGGGATATTTGGCCCCAGGGCAAGGGGAAGGGAACAACTGGACCCAGAGGAGAAATCAGTAAACACCAGAGAAGGCCCCACCCTCTGGGACATGCCTGGAACAATATAGGTGTGAGAAGTCTTCAAGTCACTGTAGCTAGGCTAGCAGGTGGAGAGGCAACCATGGTCTGTGCGATCTTAAAATAATTCACATTGTCCTGAATAGAATTTTCAGCTTGTTGTCATCACCAGGTTGCCAAAGGTCTAGTTTTCCTGGCAGTTGACCATGCTTTCCAGGCAAGCTTGGAGGCCAGCATCCCCTGGCTAGGCTGAGGAAGGGGTGCTGTAATTTTAACTCTATGCTTGGGAAGCTCCTGCATGGGTGCTTCTGTGATATCATATGTTTTAGGTCCAGAGTCCAAATATACCAACAAAAGGGCCAGATATGGAGTGCGGAAATAAATATTTTGCTGCTTAAGAATATAGGTTCTGCATTGCACAGAAGGTGAATAATCATTATCCACATAAATCTGTGAGTCTTCAAACATAATTGTCTTTTGTTGCCAGGCTGTATGAGGCACTGTTTCCTTCTCCTGGAATCACAGAAAACACAGAATGATCAAGTAGAGTCTAGCCCCTGCTCTTGGTTTGGGACCCAGGGATTGATGAGCCTATTCCAGCTTGAGTGTGAGTTTCGGAAGTAATCAAAAGGAGTCTCTCAGTAGTGGCCTTCAAAAAAGAGATCATATCTGTCCATTTAGCTTTCATGGGGAAATTATAGATCCTTAGATTGATCTGGCGAGCATGGCACTCAGCATTTTCTATCCACTCTTGCAGGGCCTTGATTGAGTTTTGTAGCTGGAGGACTTCCTGCTCCATGGTTCCAAGGCAGGCATCCTATTGGGACAGCTGATCATCTACTGCATTAAGTTTATTCTCTATTTTGCTAGTATCCATGAGAACCGCAGCCATTCTGGACTTCATCTCCTGCCTGAATCCCCTGATCTCTTCCAGCATTAAGTCTGACTGGTTCTACAATGTTTGAGCTAAAGGGGAAATGGCATCCTTGTATGTGGAGTGAGTGGAGTGTGGGGGGAGACAGCCCTCACGGTCCAAGCCTCCGCAGCTGAATCTATCACCACCCAGTGATTCTGATGGAGAAGGAGCCCTACTTGACCTCAGCATAACGGTAAATTCACCTCCTTGTTGTAATGTCTATCAGTTTGTTGAAGTTTTTAGGATTTTTTGAGTAAGTCCTAGTGCCCCAGTGCCACAGCACCACGGCGGCCACCTGTATGATGTGGTGTCCCATGGGCGCACCAATGGCAGACCGGATCCAGGCATCCCATTGGATGCCCATCCATGTTTATGGAAGGGCCCACATGTACCAGTGCACTGGGGGAGGGCTGAGGATGGGGGCCAAGCAGTGGCCAATGACTGAGAATACAGTCACCTCGCATCATTCCATGCGTGTGGGACTCTGCAGGTGGAATACATGCCTCAGGCACATTATTCTCACCCCTTGGAGAATCCCCCCCAATACGTGTCCAACATGTTGCATGCCTGACATACAGTAGCTGTGTTTTTCCAAATAGGTAACAGCGGCTACCCTCAAAGGACCTACTTGATGATGCCATTTCAGCACTCTGCTACACTGCTCAGAACAGATAGAGTACAGTACAATGAAGTGCATAGACTGACCAGTGGCATAATATGACATATATTTAGCATACTAAAAATCCAGTTCAGATGCATTAGAAAGATGGGTGCCACACTACTGCCATCATCAGGAAATGCATACCATGTGTTCATATTTTGCATAGCCTAGCAGAGTTTAACTAGTTGTCCTTAGCTGATGACTAAGATGTCCATCCAAGTGGTGGTGTAGGTCATGACTGGGATGTGCCATGTCCCCCTGCTCATGCCATCTCGGGGTAGGGAGATGCATGGCTGGCAGACAGCAGAGACAGAGACTGGTGGATGCCTACGTCACCCTGTGATCATGTTCATGGAGGCATTCTTGGGTGGAACATTGTGCCTTGGCAAAGTGTTTGCAAATAAATGTGCACTGACATCTTGAATAATTGTGACATTCTCTATACAATGATGTGGTGATAGATTGTGCAGATGTGACTAAGCACATGCACCTTTGATCATAAATAGTGCCAAAAAAGTGTTCTGCCCCTGGTTTACAGGTGATTTAAAAACGTGCTCTAACTAAAAGGGACCAGTTGTGGGCTACCACCAGGCACACTAAAGATCTTTCAGATTGCATGGCCTTTAGAACGCTCTGAAATAGGTGCATAACATTAATCAGAGAAACAAAGGCAAACCACTATCTCAATGCCCTAGAGAGTGCCAAAGTTAACCCAGCAAAATTCTGTGGCATCATAAAATCAGCTGAGGGATGTAGTTCTGGCCCTTCCCTTCCCTTCCCCCAAAAATGTTCTATCAAGGTACATATATCACTGAAAATCTTTAATACTAGAATCATTTAATACACATCTCTCCATAGCAGGCCTTGCCTTCAACTCCTCCACAGCTGCTAGGCTACAGCCTGCACATATTCAAGCTGACCTAAACACCAAACTCTAACCCCAGGATTCCTTCTGCTTCTCTCCTTTTACCTTTAAACAAGTCCAAGATTTGCATATATGCCTCGATGTAAAAAAAGCACAGATGCAGATAGCCTAGAACCCCAATTCCTAAAAGTAGGCTTTTGATACCTAACAGCACCAATACTGCATTTATTTAACTTGTCTTTTTAAATAGTGAAGTTCCTTCTGTATGGAAAATCATATATTACCACTATTCAAATCTGGTGACCCTGGAGACCTAATTAGTTATAGGCCTATATTCTTACTACCCATTCTATCAAAATTATTAGAAAAATGTATCAATAACCAGATCAGGGATTACCTAGACAACTTAAACTGCATTAACTCACTACGATCTGTTTTTTGGCCTTTTCATAGCACCACAACTACCCTCACAAAAGTGTTGAACGATTGGCTCTCACCTTAGATGATAAATATACCACAAGAATGTGACAGGGTGAGCCCTGTCTGGGGTGGATGACCATGTGTGGTGTTCGGACCCCCTCCATTCCTTTTACTCTTTGTTTCTGTGGGATGGCCAGTCATGCTGGGAATTAAAATGAAATACGTTTGCTATATGCTTGTCTATTTTAGGGTGTCACATTTAATGATTTTATGGAAATAAGAAGAAAAAGATATGATAAGTTCCAAGGGTAGGGAAGAGAAGGGGAAGGGGGAAGAGGAGCATGCCCTCATTTTCCTGTTCACCTTGCAAACCCAGTGGAACCTTCATAGACATACTAGCTTATTAAAATTATCTTTTGAGATGAAACAAAATGTAAACATAAAAAACCCTTAACCAAGAAAAGAGGAGTTGAATCTAGGCTAGAAAAGAAAACATATATGTACATGTATGTCTTTACTGTTTGATGCAGAACTCCTGAGAATAAGATGTTTATACTGGTTTTAGCAAAAAGGGGGGATCACCTGACAGTGGTGTCATCCACAAAAGTTATAAAAACCCACCACTTGGAGTAACAAAGCTAGATAAGGGAATCAGTGGAATACTGGGTACCAAGTGAGGAGGACCTCAGAAGTGTGTGCTTGTTTCCACACTGTTCTATTTGCAAAGGATGAAGCTAAGCCTCAGGAATTTTCAGAATTAGAAACTTTGCTGGATACTGGACATTAAATAACCTTTTGCTTTCTCTATGTTTATTATTTTTTTATTTTCTGATTTGAATAAAAAAAATGCAAATTTGCAATTTTTATGCACCTGACTTCTGATTTGTTGTGTCTGTTTTACCCACACCTTCACAGTGGTGTTAGAAGTAGAATTTCTGGTACGTCTAGACTGCCTGGGAGATGTTATCAGTGGATACTGAACCAATACCCAGACAGATGCAAAAAGACCAGGGTGCTGAGGCAAAACATATCCATTGACTCATGCCATGGCAGAGACAACTGGAGAGAAACCCAGACCAGAGTTGGATCTTGGAACTAGAAGAAAGGCAAAGCATGACCTGGAGAGCAAGACAGAGGGACTGACAGAGAAGAGAGCCCAGGAGGATCCCAGTGACCTCCTACGATGGCTTTGTATGAAGCAGTAGGAAATGGAGTGGGAATGAGCAGAGGATCGACATCAACAAGAAGAGGATCGACAATGGCAGGATGAGAAGTGGATGGATACCCTGCAAGGAATCCAAGCTCTTTACCCAGGTCAGCCAGATCGAAATATACCCAGAGACATTAAATTGACTAAATTGACAGAAGCTGATCACATCAAGGCCTTTCTGACATTTAATTGGATTGCCTAAATGTGTGCCTGGCCCAGGGTCCAAGATCAATGGGTCATTAGACTGGTTCCTTATTTATCTGGACAGGCTCATCTAGTCTACAGCAACATAAGTGTAAAGGATGCAAACACTTATAACCAGGTTAAGGAGGAGATTCTAAGGTGGTATGACATAAATACCAAGTCTTATAGGCAGAGGTTTCGCTCACAGAAAATGACTGACCAGGACACCCCCAAAGAGACTTATGCCTGACTTAAAAATTTCTGTTGTAAATGGTTGCAACACACAGCAGACTTTAGAACAGATTATGGAACTTATAATCATCAAACAGTTTATACAGGTTCTTCCCCAATATGTCCAGGTGTGGGTGAAGGAGCATAAACCCAATTCAGCAGAGTGCACCATCACTCTAGAAGAGGACTACCTGGCAGCTAGACCATCCAAGCCCAGAGGATATCAACACTCTTCACCCCCACCACCTAATCTGGTAAGAACTTTTGAATATTCTACCCCAAGAAACCCTAACTATGCAGAGAATAATTGGAGAAATGAAAAAGTGGGAAGGAACTATTCAGCTGATGTGATTTACCACAGTTGCCTGGGGAAGGGACATACCACCAGAAACTGTCCGAATAAAAGAAGGGAGCCTGCTCATCCAGCTTTAGCTAATGGGGGATATGTTACCACTGTAGAGATTGGAAAATTACAAATGCTGGGGTTATTAGACTAAGGGAGTCGGCAGACATTGGTCAGGGTAGACCTGATGAAAGAACTGGACATTTCTGGGCCTAATGCCGTAGTTTTTTGTGTTCATGGGGACATCCATCAGTACCCTACTGCATCCATCATGATGACAGTTGAAAACAAGGAACAGGCTATGACTTTTGGACTGTTACCCAGACTCCCTGTACCCATTATTATAGGCCAAGACTTCCCAAATTTTAACCAGTTGATTAAAAACCAACAGACTTGTAAAAATCTGGTCACTGTAACAACCAGGGACCAAGCAAAGTTAGAACATTTGCAGCAGGTTTTCCCTTTTGAAGAAGACTTATTTGACAACCCAGGGAAGATGAGAAAGACCAGAAAGTAAAAAAAGACTTGAAAAGACTTTGACGAGAGACACACCAGGATGGCATATCTGAGTTGGGAACAAGTCTGCAGAGGTTTAATATTAAAAGAGAAGAACTGCAGGACATGACGTTAACCCCATTTTTTCCCCCAGGTGGATCAAGTGGTTGTGGCGGGACAACCAAAATATGTGATTCAAAATGACATTTTATATTGAGTATATACCCACCCATATACTAATGAATGTATAGATCAACTGATGGTGCTACAAATATATAGGGAGAAGTTGATTCATCTGGCCCATAACCTGCCCATGACTGGCCATGGAGGGAGAGACCGTACCCTTAGTAGGTTGCTGACTAGATTTTTTTGACCTAATATTCACAACAATGTGGCTGAGTATTACCATACTTGTCCAGACTGACAGTTAGTGGCACAAGGGGTAAAAGGGATAAAGTACCCATCCAGTCTATACCAAATTTCATGACTCCATTTGCTAGGGAAGAAATGGATAAAGTGGGTCCCTTATCCAAAAGTTCAAAAGGGAACCGGTTCATTTTAGTGGTTTGTGACTATGCCATCAGGTACCCTGATGCAATACCCATTTATACTGTTACTACCCCTCATATAGCCAAGGGGTTGGCCAAAATGTTTAACAGAATGGGTATACCCCAAGAAATCTTAACCAATCAGGATAGCAATTTCACCTCCTCTAGCATGAAAGAACTATACCGACTACTAGGTGTGTCAGCACTTAAAACATCTCCCTATCATCTGCAGACTGATGGCCTGGTGGAATGATTTAATCAGACCCTTAAACAAATGTTAAAGAAGCATGAGCAGGAGGAGGGCCGAGACTGGAAAAAGTATCAACCCTACCTTCTATTGTTTTATAGGGGAGGTGCCCCAAGCAACCACAGGGGTTTCCTCTTTCTCGCTGTTGTATGAGAGGAATTCCAGGGCCCACTGGATTTAGTAAAGGAACATTGGGAAGAAGGAAAAAATGTGGGTCAAACTAATATTGTTGATTACATGACAAATTTGTGACAATGATTGATTAAGTATGTGGAACTGGTCCATCGAAATGTGTCCCAGAGGCAGGTAGAACAGAAAGAAACATATGATCAGGGACTAAGAGGTAAATCTTTCCAACCTGGTGACAAAGTATTAATGTTGCTGCCATCCTCTGAGAATAAGCTTCTCATGAAATAGCAGGGCCCCTATAACATCCTTCATCAGACAGGAATAGTCAACTTTCAACTGGAGATGCCAGGATGAAGGCCCTGTAAAAAAGTGTACCATGCCAATCTCTTACGTAAATGGTACGAGAAACCTACCTTTATGTCCACCATGTTTCTGAACCCAGAGCAGGTTGACTGTGAACCGGAGATTGCTTATAGCTGACTAGAACAAGAAAAGAAAATGGTAGAGGTCCAAGTTAATCCTGAACTAGACGCGAGGCAGAAGAAGGAGGTACAAAAGCTATTACATCAGTTCAGGACAACTTTTACCAACATGACAGGGAGAGCCAAAGTGGTAATACATACTATCAAAGTGAACCAAGAGAAACCTATATACCAGAAACCCTACAGGTTGCCCAAAAAGATCAGACAGGAGGTTATCAAAGAGGTCCACAAAATGGAACAGTTAGGAATTATTGTTCCCTTCTGAAGTGCCTGGTCCTCACCAGCGGTGGTGGTAGATAAAAAGGAGGGAGGTATCCAACTCTGTCTGGATTTTCAAAAGATTAGTGTAAAATACACCGTTGATGGTTACCCTGTGCCCTGCATTTATGACCTCTTGGACAAAATAGGTAACGCACAGTACATTAGCACCTTAGATCTTACTAAAGGATATTGGCAGATCCCTTTGGCACTATATGCACAGGAAACAACAGCTTTTAGTGCACCAATAGGACTTTACTAATTTACCACCATGCCTTTTAGCCTCCATTGTGCCCTTGTGACTTTTCAGCTCTATGTGGACCAAATACTTAAACCTCATACACAGTACTGTGCTGCTTATTTGGATGATGTAGTCATCTACAATGCAGATTGAAAAACACACTTAGAACACCTTAGGGCAGTGATGCAATCCATCAAAGACACAGGCCTGACTATAAACCTTGCTAAATGTGCAGGGGCCCAAATTGAAACAAAGTATTTGGGATTTGTCTCAGGTAAAGGTATGGTTAAGCCAGATGTGGGTGAAGTGGAGGCTGTAGCTCACAGTCCCATTCCCAGTACAAAGAAACATGTATGTTCCTTCCTTGGGTTGGCCAGTTATCATAGGAGATTCATACCAAATTTTGCCACCATAGCCACACCCCTTAGTGACCTGACTAAGAACAAATGCCCAAACAAGGTCCAATGGACTCCACAGTGTGATGAGGCATTCAGGAACATTAAGGCTATTCTATGTTCCTACCCAGTGTTAGTCAGCCCAGATTTTCAGACCCTGTTTGAGGTACTCACTGATGCTTCAGACACAGGTATAGGGGCTGTCTTATCACAACAGAGCAAGGGAGAGGAGCACCCAGTGATATTCATCAGCAGAAAACTCAATGAGAGGGAGTGAAAATACTCCAGAATAGAGATGGGGTGCTTGGCCATGAGATGGGCCATTGAGGCCCTTAAATATTATCTGTGAGGGTACAGAATTTACTGTGCAGACCATAATCCATTGTGCTGGCTATGCCAGATGAAGGATAAAAACTCAAGGATTATACACTGGTATTTAGCACTACAGCCCAACCGATTTTCTGTGAAACAGAGGGTAGGGTCACAACACCAGAATGCTGACTTTCTGTCCCATTATGGGGCAAATGCTGATGATAAATGAATTGTGCACGTGTGTATCCTGAATGAAAATAAATGTTTAGATGTGTAGATGAAAGATGATGTCTGTACAGGTATTGCAAAACTGTGTAGAATGCCTCAGGGAATTGAATGGTATCAGCTGATGTTAGCACATCAGGATTCAGATGCCATTTTGATTTGTAGGGTTCCTGAGGTGGAGCTTCTAGTGTGGGTGGGCAGAAGCTCCAACTGTTCCAGGGGTCTGGTGGGGTGATTGCCAACAGTAAGGACTGTTGCCCTCTTGTACAGGGGTGTGCGTGACAGGTACAGCCCTGTTTGGGGTGGATAACCATGTGTGGGGTGTCCAGGCCCCCCATTTCTTTTGCTCTTTGTTTCTGTGAGATAGCCAGTCATGCTGGCAATGAAAATGAAATACATTTGCTGTATGCTTGTCTATTTTAGGGTGTCACATTTAATGATTTAATTGAACTAAAAGGAAAAAGATATGATGAGTTCCAAGGGTTGGCAGGAGAAGCGAGAACAGGAGTGCACCGTCTTTCTCCTGTTCACCTTGCAAACACAATGGAACCCTCATGAACTTACTATCTTATTAAACTATCTTTTGAGATTAAACAAAATGGAAACATAAAACCCCCTTAACATAACCCCCCCTTAACCAAGAAAAGAGGAGTTGAGTCTAGGCTAGAAAAAATAACATGTATGTACATGTGTGTCTTTAATTTTTAATGGGGTACTCCTGAGAATAAGAGGTCTATACTGGTTTTAGCTAAATGGGGGGATCATCTGACAATGATGTCATCCATGAAAGGTATAGAAACCCACCAACTGGAGTAACAAAGATAAACAGGGAATCAGTTGAATACTGACTACCAAGTGAGGAAGACCTCAGAAGCGTGTGCTTGTTTCCAAACTGTTCTATTTGCAAAGGCTAAAGCAAAGCCTCAGGAATTTTCAAAATTAGAAACTTTGCTGGATCCTGGACATTGAATAACATTTTGCTTTCCATATGTTTATTATTTTTATTTTTATTATTTTCTGATTTGAATAAAGAAACAACGTATGTTTGCATTTTTTATGCACCTGACTTCTGATTTGTTGTCTATTTTATCCCACACCTTCACAAGGAGCAGTCTTCCTTGACCTGAGCAAAGCATTTGATACAGAACGCCATATGATACTACTAAATAAACTTAAGGAGGATGGCATGAATGGACCTACTGTTAACTGATTCACCAGTTACCTGTCTGGCCAACAGCAGCAAATCAAGGTAGATGGGACCTTCTCACCACTTCTTCAGCTAGGATCAGTTCTTGGTTCCCTCCTCTTCATGATATACATCAATACTCTAAGTAATATATCTAAGGCTAAGCTCCATTTCTTTCCAGATGATACTGTTCTCTATAGTAGTCATATCAGATTACCTAAAGTTAAACAAGCAATGTGAGAAGGCAGTAAGGATGGCTGGGGGGATACTGTGATGTATAGGGAGTGGCATCACCGGTAGAAAACAGGAATTTGTTATCCCTCTGTACAGACAGTTGATGAGACCCATCTAAAGAACTGCTTGCAGTTCTGGAGACCCCATCTCTGCTAGGACATAGACAGGATGGAGGAAGTCCAGAGGAGAGCAACTAAAATGGTGCAGTGTCTTTAACAGAAGCCATAAGAAGAGAGACTAAAGGAGCTTAATATGTATACCCTTGAGGAATGGAGGGAGAGGGGGGCATGATAGAATCTTTCCAGTACCTCAAGGGAATCAACAAAGTCCAAGAGGGTAGCATCTTTCAGAAAAAGTGATGTGCAAGAACAAGGGGACACAGTTTGAAGATAGAGGGGGGGATGGCTCACGGGCAATGTGAGGAAGTATTTTTTTCACAGAGAGGAGGTTGTGGGGTCAAAAACAGTTGGGGAATTCAAGAATGCATGGGACAGACATAAGGCAATTCTGGTGGCGGGTAGGAAGAAGTAGACTGTTGGTTAACTAGGATCTGCAGTGTATCCAAATGGTAGGGACATGGGCAGACTATGTGGGCCAAGCAGTCCTTATCTGTTGTCAAAGTCTATGTTTCTATGTTTTTATGTAGTTCAAAATAGTCAGTGACAGATGTCTATCAGGAACTCCCATCCAAATCTGACCTTTTGCAACATAAGCTTCTTCACTCTAAATTATTAAACACTAAAAAAAATCATGTTCTTCCAACTCAAAAACAGAAACATAGAAACATAGACTTTAACGGCAGATAAGGACCACTTGGCCCACTCAGTCTGTCTATTTCCCTACTTATTGGATAAGCTGCAGATTCTAGTTAACCAACAGCCCACTTATCATTCTACTAAGTCTAAAAACCCCAATCCCCATTGCCCATTATAACCCTGTTAGGTGACACCCTTAAGGTTGTGGATAATTTTAAATATCTTGGTTTCACACTGAACCATAACCTCTCCTTCTCAGCAAATATTGAAGCTCTCACTAAAAAGCTAAAATTGAGGATTGGTTTCCTTTATAGGATTAAAGCATTATTCTCCAAAGAGCCCAGGACAAGACTGGTCCAAGCCACATTTCTTCCTCTGCTGGACTATGCTGATTTCCTATATGGCCACTGCCCGACTACTAGTTTACATAAGTAAGACATCTTATACCATAAAGCTATCTGCTTTATCACAAATAAACCATTAAGTATGCACCACTGTCACCTCTATGCTGCAGTTGAGTGGACATCACTTCCCACCAGAAGATTATTAAATACTTATGTCTGGGCATACAAAGCCCTACTTTGTAAGCTACCACCATATATCACTAGCCTTCTTCACCACACCTTGTGCACCTATGACCATAGGAAAACTTTGTATATTACGCTTGAAGTCCCTAGATTCCACACTAATTGTGGCCAGTCTCCAGGGGAGTGAGATTTTGCGGCCATCACCACACAAGCTGCAGAAGCCACTGGGAGAGAAGGAATAGGATTCCAGCAGCCATCACCACACTAAAAGCCGCAGCCACAGCAGTGAATTCCATGGCAGTTGCTGCTTAAGTGTTGGCTCCAGGAGGAGCCAATCAGTGAAGAAGGCATTGATTTAAAAGGGCGGGCAGACTATAAAAGGCCCTGCCGCCACTCGCAGCCCTAGCAGTACTTCGGGGGGATAAGATTTTGTCCCGCCCACCCAGTGAGATTTTGTCCTGCCCATGCACCCCGTCCCCGGCCTCTGTTAAATGCATGGAGAAGGAGGCAGAGACATTTAAAGGGAGGAGCACCCATCCTGAGACTACTGAGCAGTGGAAGGGCTAACCTAAAGGGGAAAGAACTACATGCAGAGGAGGAGGAGAAGAAGTCAGAAAAGGGCTGAGCGCTACCTGCAAATCGGAAGATGAAATATGGTGAGACTATTTAATGACTAATTGATGATAACAGTGATAGATTAGGAAAGAAAGTCAATCATGTATATGTGTGAGCAGCTAAGAAAGGTACAGTACAAGTCACATTAAACTGTTCCTCCAACTCACTGCCCTGGCATTTTCTTTTGTGATGACAATGCAGTGCCAGCTCTAAGTTCTGCAACTGCAAACTGTTTTCCAACCACACTACAACTGTAATGCAACTCAGTTAAACTGTCCTCAGCTCCTTTTCATTGTTGATGCAAAGCATTGTCAATGCAGTGGCTGTTTTTTCATAGTAAATCTTTAGAGCTGTTATTCTCCTCCCATTCACTGCATTTACCATAATCATTGCAGTTCTTATGTACATTTACAGTACTTTACAGTACTGTACAGTGTCCTGTGTACAGTACATTATTTTCTAACTTTGTATGTGTTGTAAGTAGGAAGAACTAAGTAATTAAAGAGTTAAAAGTAAAATGTAATAAAATCTCGCTGACTCAGAGCTGTGCTTTGCACCACACTGTACTGCCATCTGACAGCTGAACTGAATGACCGATAGCTTAACAGAGAAGCTGTAATGTTTGTGCTGTCTTACAGCTTGAAAATCAAGCACTGAGCTGCCGACAGCACAGTCCAGGGAAGCTGCAGTTTTTCAATTACACTGAAAAAAATGTGCACATAGGGCATGGGGAGAGCAAATACTGTATGGTGGAGGGATCATGCTGAGAAAGGCACTGAGAAAGGGTGAACTGTGCTGAAGGTGAGCTTTTGTGGATCATGCTGAGAAAGGCAAAGGAACAGGAGGACTGTGCTGAAGGTGAACTTCGGGGCATCTTGCTAAGAAAGTCAGAGAGAAAGGGAGAGCTGTGCTGAAGGTGAGCTTCTGTGGATCGTGCTGAGAAATGCAGAGACAAGGGAGAACTGTGCTGAGGGTGAACTTCGGGGGATCATGCTAAGAAAGTCAGAGGGAAAGGGAGAGCTGTGCTGAAGGTGAGCTTCTGTGGATTGTGCTGAGAAATGAAGAGAAAAGGGAGAACTGTGCTGAGGGTGAACTTAAGGGGATCATGGTAAGAAAGGCAGAGAGACAGGGAGAACTGTGCTGGAGGAGAGCTGTGGGATTTTAGGGACTAATGAACAGGGCTGATTGGAATGTTAGGGCAGCCTAGCCTAAAAAGTAATAAAGAGCATTGTAGATTTTGTAAACTGGAACTGCTAGGCAGACTCATCACAAGAGAAAAAAAAATGGCAGCAAGTGGAGTCCTCTGAAGTGAGGGGAAAAACATGGCAGTAGGGGCAGGGTTTTCGATGTGAGTACTGGATTGCTACTGGCTGGAACTGGGTAATAGTTTCTTCATGGGATTGGATAGAATGGCATCTCAATCAAGTTGCACACTGCAGTAGTGAAACTGGACTCCGACTCAGTAGTTCAGCATTTCTTATGGGTTGCTTAATGTGTTGCACTGCATTAATAAAAGTTTCCAGACAGCTGCAAATGTAAATTGAAACTGAATTGCACCTAGAGAAAAACCATAAGGAAACTTTTATTAATTCATTGCAGTGAGCAGTGCACAGATTAACCAACTCACTGAAAAATGCTAAACCAGTGAGTTGGAGGAACAGTTTAATGTGTCTTGTACTGTACAGTAATTTTGTTAGTGCACTATACAGGTATGTGTATTATGTAGGTAAGCAACCAAGGTGGCATCTCATGGGTAGGGCTTACATAAAATATACTATACGAGTACAGCATGGCCCAGATATTCAAACTGCACCCAAAAAGTGTGCAATAGCAGAAGCAAGTGCAAGTCCATTGTGCCCTTGAGCAAGAGATGTGATATTCAAAAATGGAGCAGGCCAAACTACGCCTACAGCCGACGACTGAATATCGCACCACCTGCGTCAAAGCACAAATAGGGAGGGGAAGCTGAGCAGATCTGATGTGCCATAGCACAACAAGGGATGTGCAGCTGAGCAGTCCAGAGGTGCCATAGCTCAACCAGGGACACCCCCCAGCAGCAGAGCAATGCAACTGCACAACCAGGGAGGTAGGGGCCCACCACCCATGCCACAGATGGGCTCAGGAACACACAGCAGAACAGACATTGTCACCTCACACACCATGCACTGCACAACTGGGGGAGGGCTGGAATAACCACCGGCCCATGGAGACAAGCAAACAACCCACAGCCGGGCCATGGTGCCCAATCACACCCCCCGGCAAGCTGTGACTGGCATTCAAGGAGGGCTGACCACCCCGTGCCACACCATCCCCCCAATGCAGAGCACACCCTGCACCGTGACCCCCAGACACCCCCCCCAGGAGCAGCGACCACCACTGCAGGAAACCCCATGCATGCCACCACCCCCACTGTGACAATGCAACCCTGTGCACCACACAACCATGCAAGCCAGCCCCACCATGAGCACCCATCAGTGGGTGGCAGCACACAGCAATGCAACAATGGCAGACACAGTGCCACCATGCACAGTCCCCCTGAGGTACTGCTGAGAGACCAACCATGCATCGGCACATGAGGTATTCCACACGGGACAGGGTTTGCCCCGGACACCACCACCAGTGGTACTGCACCTTGCACAGTATTCCGATGACACACCCCGACCCACCACTGGCCACAACAGCCAGCACAGACACCCACAGTGGTGCATGTAAGCATGCACCACACCAGTTGCCACACAGTGCATTGACAGACACCCACTCATACCCAAGGGCACAACAACACAGGGATGCAGTGGTGGGACAACCAAGCCCCCCAGTGTGGGCCCATGTAAATTGTATACACACAACCCGCAGTCCTCCATGGCACTGGAGTGCCAGCCACCCTGCGCAGGCACTGTGGACCCATACACCACCATCATTTGCCTGTAGCACAAGTCACAGACAGTGGTACACATCCCCTGCAACACACACAAGGCACAGCATGGAGGTGGGACAACAACTGTGGAGGCCACAGTGTCACCAAAGGCAGACATGCACCACGCCAGTAACAGGAGGCAACCCAGCAATGTGATGGGTACAGTGGCTGCCCTTCAGGGACTGCCACCACTGACATGCCAGTGGACCGTGCGGGGTCACAGACATGCATGTGGGTCAGCTGCACAGGCCATGGACAGGCTGATAGGAGCACCATGGACACAGAGCATGCACCATGGACCACTGCACACAGTCATCCAGTGCACAGGGCACAACATACACACCACAGACACTGACTGATAGCTACCCCCCACACCATAGTCACCTCCACATGGACACACACACATACCCATGACCGCACCACCCACGACGCCATGCACACCACTGCAGCTGAGCACCTATAGCCCACTGCAAATCAGAGACCATCACAGTATTCATATCAAAATAACTGTATTGAACAAACATATAAAAGTCAACTATTTACAATACTATTTACAAAATATATACAAGGTGGGGGGGGAGGGCCACAAACAAGGTGGGAGTGGGTAGGGGGTAGGAGTGGACAAATGGGACGGGAAAGGAGGGGTGTGAGGGTGGGTCCAGGGGGGTAGTGGATTACAGGGACTGAGGGACCCCTAGCGGGAGCGCCGCTCCCCACTCCGACTCCGTCATGCTCGGTGCCTCTGCAGGACCCCAGTGTTGTCAATCCTGCGGAGGATGTCCAGCAACACCCTTGCCACTTGGAGTATCTCCCACAGCACCTCCCTTATCTCCCGGAGATGGCATGTACCTAGGATAAGGGAGCACAGTCAATAGGTGTGAATGTACAACTCCATACAGCCCGCCCACTGTGCATGGCATACGGCCATGGGACATACCTCTGTGATGGTGTGTGACCACCCACAGTGATCACATCCACATGACCTGCCCACCCAGGTGCATACAGCCATGCAGAATGCTGCACACACCCTCCGGCCAAGTCACGCTCAGCACCACCATGGCCATTTAGTGACGTGGCTATGTGGTGCAAAGGCAGTGGCACAGCCATGTACCTGGTGCATGGACCACCATCGATGCACTCCCAGACATGCATTGCCACTGGACAGTGTTGACTGTAACAAGTCACGTGCATGGCAGTGGTGTCAATGGATGGTGGCCATGCCCCGCTGCCCACCCTGTTACGCAGCATGCAATAGTAATCATGGAGGTATGGCACTCACCTTCATCAGGCCGGTCTAGTGGGCAGTGAGGGCCCTCGCCCTGCCTGGCTTCACTCTTCTCCTCCTGCCACCAAAGATCACGGGCACGGCGGCGTTCCTCCAGGCCTGTGGTGCAAACATGGAGAGAGGAACATCAGTACAATCCCATAGCAAAGTCCCCCTGCCCCCAGGTGTGTGCCCTCCCACCCAGCCAGACCCACCCACCCCACACCCTGATAACAAAATCACAGCCAACGCCGGATGGTCCCTCCCCCATGTGCTGGACACATACAACAGTGTTACCCATATGGAAAATAAAAGTGTGTTGACGTAACACCTACCTGGCCGTGGCACAGTGCCCCTCCTGGCACGTGCCTGCAGGCATGCCAGCAGCTCCTGCTCCCTCCACCACAGGTCCCCATACCTGTGGTGGCACTGCTCAGTGCTCATCCCCATCCTGTGGCCTCCTCAAGCACAGTGGCCACCTCCTCCCACACCTGGGTCCTGGACCTGTCAAGGGGCACCTCCCCGAACAGTGGCCCATGGTGTGGCTCCACAATGGCCACTAGGTTGGCCAGCTCTATTGCTGACCACTGAGCTGCCCTCCTACGTGCCATGCTCTCTGCTCGATTTGGCAATATGGCGCTCTGCAGCGTGGCTCCCCACGTGCAGATGCTGCGCAGTACAGCGCTGCCATTCCCTTTCGTGCTGTCACCAAACAGCGCAATAGAGGTTCACCCATGCCTGACGCGTGGTGCCTAGGGGTCAAAGGTCAGGCACAGGGTCAAGGGTCTCTGGCGCATGGACACACACAGCGCCATTGGAACCCAATGCATGTAGCATGATTGGCTGCCTGTGTTCTACCACCATTAGCGGGCTACTGCGCAGTTGGCCCAGTGCGCCTATGATGGCCCACTGCCACAGCGCCAAGTAGTGACCATCACTATAGCGCCACTGGCACAATGGTGGCCATGCCCTGCATTGCCTACTGCACACAGCACATCAGCAGCATGGCAGAAGCCTGCGTCAGCAACCTGGGCATCGCAGTGAGGTGTGTACTACGCATGTCACAGAACTGTGCCATTGGCTCAGCATGTTCAACACAATTGCACAAAGCGCAAAAGCGCGATATTCAGCCGTCATATGAAAATCATCTAATCAGCCATTCAATGGCGCAGCACGACAATTTGCATCCACTTAAAGTTGCGCCTCGCCTCATTTGCATGGGTTGTGCTATAAAAGTGCGACATTGGGCTGCAGTGGCCATAGTTGGTTACTGCAGTCTATTGGTGAGTTGCATGCTGTTTGGGAATGTGGACTGTGGATTTAGGGACATGCATGGGACTGCAGAGTCACAGGTAACAACTGCCATTCTTACAGGCTAAATAATGACTGAGCAAGTTGCGGGAGAGAAGGAACACAGTGGTGGGAGGAGGAGGAGGCCTAACTTTACCAAGGCCGAGATCGAAGCCCTGTTTGAGGCCTACCTGGATCAGGAGCCGCTTCTCAGTGGATGGTAGGGAACACCTCAAGCCCGTGCTGCTGCATGGGAGGAGGTGGCACGTGCTGTGAACCTACATGGCAGCCACCAGTGCTCTGTGCAGGAGTGCAAGAAAAAGATGGGAAAGGACAGGAGGAGGATAAAGGAGAAGGTGGGTGCCATCAGGGCAGCATGAGCTGCAACAGGTGGGGGACAATTGGAGGTGGTACAGCTGACCCCACAGGAGGAGAGGCTTGCTGGAAGCATGCAGCGTAGTGCCATTGAGGGTGTTCCGGTGGTGGCTTCCAGATGGGTGGTGGCCCATCACTACATGGTAAGTCATGGTCTGTCTATGGGGGGGCAGGGTAGGTCACATGCAGTAACGCGACTTTGCTTTCCCTTACAGATCCTGAGCATCTGCATGGGTCAGCGGTGGTGGCCCTGTCCACTGAGGACAGTCAGCTGGAGATGGAGGAGGGCCCATCCACCTCCACAGGTATACGTGGATCAGTGCGACAGTGGGGCCGCCTGGCTGTCCACACTGATGTCATTGTAACAGGTGCAGAGGAAGCCCTGCCTGTGTCCTAGCATGCCGGCGTCCTCAGATGCCAGCATGCTGTGACTGGGGCCGGTGCAGAGTCCGTCACCGATAATGATGTCACTAACGTCATGGGCAGTGACACGTGTGTGCCACGGGATGACCACACAGCAGGACACATCACGGCCATGGCTGTGGGTGGTGCTGCCGTGGAGGCCTGCGTGTCATCACAGTCCTAGCCTGTGCCTGTCAGCACCAGTGGGGCAGCACTGGTGTTTGTTCAGGACAGTGGGACTGTTGCGGCCACTGCGGCAGCATCACTGAGCCCTGGGGAGTGGCAGCCGCAGGGGCAGCATCAGCAGTCGGCCAATGGGCTTGGGGGTACAGGGTTCAGTGGCGGCGTCTGTGCACTGCCTGTGAACATGCCCAGACCTGGTCCTGGTGCGCAGCGCCCACCCTCAAGGGGTGCTGAGCATCAGGGCCACGCACACCCTGTGGGACAGGATGCTGAGGAGGAAGATGACCTCTTGGACGAGCACACCCACCTACTGCAAGCATCAGTCCAGCAGCAGATGCGGCTTGCAACATTGGTGGATGCACTGTGTGTGGCTCTGGAGCGGGCAGAGGAGCGTCGCAGCAGGGACACCGCTCTGATCCTGGCAGGGATGGACCGTTTGCGGGAGGATGTGACCGCTGCCATTGACAGGCATGCACAAGCATTCACTGCTGTCATGGCCACAATGGGCACACAGTCAGGTGCCCATGCATCGCAGACACCACGCAGTGCACTGTCCACCCCCCCATTCCTGGCATCGTGTGACTCCCTCCCTGTCGACACCGGGTTCAGCTGTGGGCATCCCGAGCACTCCTGGTGCAGGCATGTTCGGTGTGCTGCAGACCCCTGTGCGAGCATGGTCACGTTCACACAGTGGAACCCATGGGGGACCATTGGTGCCACCCCATGAGGCCAGTGGTCAGCCTGTCAGTGCTGGCGGGTCTAAGCGGGACCACCCACGCATCCGTGGTGGCCGGGGCACTGTGTCACGTGACTCTCCTCTCTCTCCTAGCGCGGCTACTGTCTGGTGCTGCCCTGTGTGCATTGTGTCTTTCAGTGGGCAGTGCATGGGTAGGTACCCGGCCCTGCACGCGGACACACAGTCCACCTGCACATCCTCCCAGCTGCTGTCTGCAGTTGCGTGTGCATAATGATGCCTGCATTGCGCTGTACACCAATATGCAATGGTGCTCAGCATCTGACACACGCACATGGACAGGCAGTGGGCGTGGTGGCCTGTGGACATGTGTGTGGCTAGGGTTGGCATTCTGGGTCGGTGTGCCTCCTGCTGTCTGTGCACGTTTGGTGCATTGTATGTGTGTGTGTCCGTCCGCATGGCATGTTAGTCCTCGCCCATCCCTGGTTGTGAGTGTGCTTCTGTGCCCTGCCACTTCCCTTGATGGCATGCACCCCGGGTGTGTGTCCATGCATGTTTGTGGGTTATGCCTTAGCCACTGTTGGCTTCACATGGCCCCATGACTTACCTGGGTTGGCTGAAGTGCTCCTCCATGATGGTGTCCCGGTGCAGCTGTGACAGCCGGATCAGTCGGGGGTCCCATCACCCAAGGGGGGGCTGCCCATCCCCATCATCACCGGCATCCTCATCATCCCCATTGCTGTCCCCCTCTTCAACCTGTATGGCTATCCCACATTCGTTGGCCATGTTGTGTAGGATGCAACAGGCCAGGAATAGCCCGCAGGCCTTTGAGGGGCTGTACTGTAGGGCACCGCCAGAGGTGTCCAGGCAACGGAAACATGCCTTCAGCATCCCGAACACCCACTCGATGACATTACGTGTGGTGGCGTGTGCCTCATTGTAGTGTTGCTGCAATGGGGTCGCGGGCTGCCGGTAGGGTGTGAGCAGCCAGGGACAGAGTGGGTATCCACTGTCACCTGTGTGTAGAGGGTGGAGGTTAGTTTGGTGATCAGCATCGCCCTGCCCCGGACCATGTAGGCCACTACCCATGTCACCTCTGGCCATGTCCCCCCAGGCCCTATGATTGTCCATGTGGTTTGCATACTCACCCAGTAGGTGGCCAGTGGGGATGTCCCCACTCTTGAATCTGTGGCACAGTGCTGACTGGTGCCAGATGAAGGCATCATGTGCTCCCCCAGGGTGCATGGAGCAGACATTGATTATGCGCCCCCTGGCATCGCACACCACCTGGCAGTTGATGCTGGCATAGCCCTTGTGATTGATGTATGCGGCCCCCTTGGGGCCAGGTGGTGTGCGTATGGCCACATGGGTGCAGTCTATTGCCCCTAGCATGCCAGGCATACTGCTACCCTGTGGAACTCCTGTATGTTTGCTGTGCGCTCCACCGGTGTGCTGGGGAAATGGATGTACTCCACAGCATGTGGCAGCTGTGCGCTGAGGAATTGGATGAGGTGGCGTGACGTGGCCGACTGGGTTATGCCTGTGGTGTCCCCAGTTGGTCTCTGGAAGGTACCCGTGGTGAGCAAGCACATGCAAGCTGTTACTTTAGTCTCCACTGACTGGGCATGGCTCCGTCATGTGGGTGCCTGCATCACATCACTGCACAGCTCACAGAGCCACTTCAGAATTGTCCTATTCAGGAGGTACCGGCCCACAATCTCAGTATCACTGTACAGCTCAAAGCTGGTGCAGGCTCGGTACTGCCTGTTGGGGGCATACCACTGACGGGCCCTTCTATGTCCACACCCCCCTGCTGCCCACCTTCTCACCCCCCTCATAACGGCCTCCATCTGGAAGGTGTCACTGGCCATGTCCCTGGCTTGTGTTCACCCCTCCGGCCGCTGTTACTGTATTCCCCCCGCTGTCCTCCCTGCTACTTTCCCTGCACCAAGAACACCTGCCTGTGGTGGCCTCTGTGCTGTGTGGCACTTCCCCCTTCTGCACTGGCTGTAGCTCCCCACACCTTCCCTGTGCCTCTGTGTTCAGGGTGCCCTTTCCCTGGCCTGCCCTGTGTGTCCCTCCTGCCCTGTCTGTGTGGCTAGAGTTCTGCCTCATGTGCCTTCCCTGTAGCGTTCTTGCACCTCTCCCTTGCTCCTTTTTATTTTGGCTCATTTTCACTATGGCACAGCTTCCACTTGCTCCTTTTGCACATGGCACAATTTGTTGAATGTCCTTTTCCATCATTTATGCATGGTTCCTCCCCTTCAGTTGTGCATGCCTTCATTATCCATTAACGCTGTTGCTCAGCATGATTTAAGGCGCAACACCTCCTGCTGAATATCGCAGAGATAAGCGCGGTGGGACTTGTGCAGGCACAACCCTATTACACATGGCTCAACTCTTTTGAATATCTGGGCCCATGTGTATTATGTAGGGGCTTACATTTAGGATATAAGGCAGCACATAGGCAGGTCTGTGAAGGGAATTGCTGTGGGGCTGAATGTGCAAGGGTAAGTGGGCTGGTGGGGAAAATTCGGTTGGGAAAGCTGTGCATTGGTAGATTAATTACAGGTAGTATTCATTGGACACTGGTATATGCAAGGTGCCAGATTCAAACATGTTTAGAGGGGGCTAGAGAAGGGTGGGGGCAGGCATGGGAAGAAAAGGGGATCCTTCAGCAGGTAAAAAAGTGGGTCACTGGTGGGCACATAGTGGAATGGGGCAGGTAGTGGGATGCAATAACTGTGGACACCAATATTTCTTTATCTTGCATGGAGAAGGGGGGATGTCTAGTGTGTAATCAAATAGGGGAACTCAGGTTAAAGATCAATGGTCTTTGTGAGGAGATGAGGCAGGCAATGCAAGCAACAGGAGGAGCAGAGGAAGGAGGGGAATAATGGAGAGCAGTCAACTAACGCAGTTGGGGGGATAAGGTTATGGGTTAGAGGAGAGGGCAGTGGGCCAGGGGGACCCAGGCCTTTGGGAGAAGATGAGGCAGGTAGGACAGGATACAGGAGGTTATGGTGCACCAGTGAGAGGAGGCAGGAAGGGTGTAAGGGTGGAGGATAGATTGGTGCAGTCAGTGAGGGGGAGGGGCTACAAGAAAGCTGAGAGGGCTATGAGCCAGAGTGACTTGGGTCTAGGAGCACTAAGTAAAAGGACTAACAGTGAGGGGGTGGGTGACAGAGAAAAGGAGGAAGCAGGGATTGGGGAAGAAAGGGGAAGAGGCATAGAACAAGTAGTCAGAATGGCAGAAAGGGAAGGCAGGGGGAAGGTGGAAAGAGGAATAGGAGTAGGGTCTCCAGGCAACAAAGTCAAAATTGTGGGGAGAAAGATGTGTCCGGGGGGGAAGGGGGTAACCTGAACGAATATGGGGAAAGAGAAAATGCTGATGGGGAATGTGCAACAGAGATGAAAGCATGGAATATTGTGCAGGAGGAGAAATCGGAGAGGCAGGAGAGGGTGGCAGGGGGAGGAAATACTGATGGGGAAATTCCAACAGGGACTGTAGGAGGAAAAATTGTACAGGAGGAGGATCCAGAGAGGTGGAGGAGGGTGACAGGTACCCAGGCAGATGGAAGCAAGGGAGGAATCATAATACTAGGGCATTTGATCCTAAGAGGAGTCAGGTGGGGTAGCAAAGGGGAAAGGCATAGTCGCATTTGGGTGGATGCAATGCCAGGAATGACAGCTGAAAAGGTAGGTCAGTCAGTCCTGAAGTATGCTAGAAGGAGAAGAGAGAAACCCCTTTTAATTCTACATTTGGGGACAAACGACCCAGCCTACAGGATGATAGAAGTGGTTCAGAAGGGGTTTGAAGAGCTTGTAACATTATGCAAGAGGGATGGAAGTTCAGTGACTTTTTCAGAGTTACTACCAATCCCCAAAGTGTGCATGGCAAGAAAACAGAGAACTGAAGATTTTAACAAATGGTTAGGGGCATGGTTTCAGGCCAAAGGGTACAGGTTGGAGGGAGGATGAGGTAGGATCTGGGAGGACAGTAGGCTGTGCCCCAGTTATAGACTGCACTTAAGTGAAGAGGGCAAGAAGGTGTTGAAGTGGAAGTTTAGAGAGTACATTGAGGGAGCTGAGAATTTAAACTAGGAGCGGGGAGTGGCAGGAGAGAGTGGGCATGCAGAAGCCATGAGAAGGGACATCACAAGGGCTTGCCTCCCTAACCTGGAACAAGAGACTGGGAGGAGGTACTAAAGGGAATACTAGAAGGGGAGGACAGGGGGAGGGAGGGGAAAGGAGGGGATGAAAAGTGGTCACCTTAAATGCTAGAAGCCTGGAGAATAAAATGAAGACACTACAGATCCTCATGGTGGTGGTGGGGGGGGGGGAGTGGGCATGGTAGCCATCACAGAAACATGGGACACCCAACAATATGACTGGGACCTGGCTTTGCTAGGGTACAGGATATTCTGTAGGGATAGGATAAAGGTGAGAGGGGGGTGGTGCTTGAAGTAAGGAAAGGACTGAAGTGTGTAAGGGAGGAGAGAGAGGAGGTCAGAACGGAAACCTTATGGGTGCTAATCCAGGATTGAGGGATATGGTAATGATGGAGCCCACTCACCCAAAGTGTATAAAGCTTATTAAATGAGTAGTTTCATTCATATAGACATTTAGATTCAATTATGTACAGTGTCCACATCAAACATTTCAGATTATGATCCTTCATCACTGATAAAGCACTGAACTAGAAAACATTAAATATATGTATATATATATATATATATATATATATATATATATATATATATATATATACACAATTATCACAGTTTTAAAGTACCAAAAATATATAAATTTAGACTTGGAACAAATAACCTCACCATAGGTTACTTCACTGTGACTGGTATAGTTTAAATCCTCAATTGTAAATTAAATTCCTATATAGTTCTGTGTAAAAAACAGAAATACCAAACTACTGTCCAAATTGGAAAATGAGAGTATGTGAAGTTCAGAATCAAACATAAAAGTGTATCTCACCATATTATTCAAAACACTTTCCATATTTCAGATTATATTTAGTGGTGCCCTTATTTCTCAAGAGAAGTCAGTATACAGTTTAAATAAACCAGATATGTTACAATCTGTCTTCAGATATCATTAATATATGCTTAAATATGTATCTCTAGTTACCATTTATTTATTTTTTATGTTTATTAGTTCAGTACTTTATTACAGACGAAGGATCATAATCCAAAACATTTGATGTGGGCACTGTACATAATTGAATCTAAATGTCTATATGAATGAAACCACTCATTAAGGAAGCTCTATGCACTTTGGGTGAGTGGGCTCCATCATTACCATATCATTCTATCTAGTATTAGCCTTGTTTTGGTAAGGAGCTACTCCCTGATTATCACTTTTTCTGTTTTTACAGAGATTGACTGGGCTGGAACACTTTCCTTTGCTAATCCTGGATTCCAAGAATAGGACTCTCCAGATGGGAGTGGTGTACAGGCCACCCTCCCAGATGGAGAAGTTGGACAGGGAAATAGTAGAACAGATAAGGAGGACATGCGGAAGGGGAGTGTGGTGGTCGGGGGGGGGGGACTTCAACCTACCAGGAGTGGATTGGTGTACCCCAGCCACCAACAATAGGTGGGAGCAGGTACTGTTGGAAGCTTTCCAAGACAGCTTCCTGGTACAGATGGTAAGCAACCCAACCGGGGGGGGAGAGAACCATGGACCTTGTTCTGACTAATGGTGAGTATGTGAGGGATCTGAGGGTGGATGAACCACTGGTGGGGAGCGACCACTGATCAGTATGGTTCACATTAAATATGGGTAAAGAGGAAGTAGTATCCAACATGAAGGTACTGGACTTCAGGAGGGCAGACTTCAGGAGGATGGGTGAAGTAGTTAGAGGGTGCCTAGCAAGAATCCAGCCAAGCATGAACCCTAACCAAAGTTGGGAGCTCATAAAGATGGGGATAGCAGAGACAACCAAATCCTGCAGCGAGGCTCAGAGTAAGAAGTCTAGGATGAAAATGCCAAGCTGGATGAGCAGAGATGTTATAGACCAGGTAAGGAGGAAAATAAAGGCCTTTAGGAGATACAAGAAAATGGAGAGGGGGAGGACAGGGAGGAGTACCTGAAGTAGCAAGAGAAGTGACAAGGGCAGTAAGAGGCACAAAGGCATCAAAGGAGCTCAGACTGGCGCAAGGCACTAAAAAGGGGGAAAGGAGTTAATCAAGTACATCAGGGAGAAAAGAAGCTGCAAGGAACAGATAGGGAGGATTAGGATGGCAGGGAGATGGGTGGAAAAGGGGAGAGAAAAGGCAGAAGCACTTAACGAATACTTCAGCTCGGAATTTACTAAGGAGAAAGTGGGGGAGATACCCAAGGGGGGAGGGTAGGAATGGAGGGAGAAGTGGTGACAGATGGGTGCTAGGATGCTGGAAGGATTGAGGGTGCTGAGGGTGGACAAGGCACCAGGACCAGATGGCATCCACCCCAGGGTACTGAAAGAACTGGCAGAGGTCCTAGCAGGGCAATTGGTAGACCTGTTCAGTGCCTCACCGAATGCAGCATGCATACCTCAGGATTGGAGGATGGCTCACATGGTTCCCCTCCATAAGAGTGGCCCCAAGAATGAACCAGGGAACTATAGGCCTGTGAGCCTCATATCAATCATAGGGAAGTTGATGGAGACAATCCTGAAGGAGAGGCTAGTAGCTCTCCTGGAGGCCAATGGGTTGGAGGACAGCAGGCAGCATGGTTTTGTCACTAGCAGATCCTGACAGACCAACCAGATAAACTGCTATGACTGGGTAACTAGACAGTTGGATGGGGGCCATGCAGTAGATGTGCTGTATCTGGATTTCAGCAAGACATTTGACTCCATGCCACATGGGAGGCTAGGAAGTAAGCTAGAAGTCACAGGGACAGGTTCCAAGATGGTGGGATGGGTAAGGAACTGGTTAAGTGAAAGGCAACAGAGAGTGGTGGTGGGTGGGGAGCTCTCATCCCCAAGGGAGGTGACAAGCAGAGTTCCGCAGGGCTTGATGTTGGGACCAGTGCTATTTGGGATATTCATTGCTGACATTTTGGTGGGTATCAAGAGCATGATTAGTCTGATTGCTGATGATACCAAGGTGGGAGTGGTGGTGGATGACTAAGAGTGATGGCAGAGGTTGCAGGAGGATCTGACAAAGCTGGAGACCTGGTGGACACCTGGCAACTGGGTTCAATGCCAAAAAGTGCAAGGTGATGCATTTTTGGGCAAGGAACCCAAAAAGGAGCTTCCAACTGAGTGTGGTACAGCTTGTCATGACTGAGAAAGAAAAGGATCTGGGGGTAATCATAACAGGTTCAATGAACAACTGGTCACAATAGGAAAGTGGCTGCAAAGGCCAATAAGATGCTGGATTGTATTGCCAAGGGTACTGTATATCCTCGAGGAAGTAGGAGGTTATCCTGCCATTGTATAGATCGCTGGTAAGACCGCATCTGGAATACTGTGTGAAGTACTGGCAGTCGTACCTGAAGAAGGACAGTAAGTTGCTGGAGGAGGTGCAATGCAGGGCAACAAAAATGATTCAGGGACTGGGGGGATTTACCATACGAGAGCAGACTGAGGGATCTGAACATGTACTCGCTGGAGGAGAGGAGGGACAGGAGAGATATGATTGAAACCTTGAAGTACATGACAGACATAAACAGGACGGGGAAGGAGGGTCTTTTCAAAGTGAAGCAAGGGAGAGATTCACAAGGCCATGCTATGAGATTGGAGGGGGGTAGGTTCAGGAGGGAGATGAGAAGACACTTTTTTACAGAGAGGGTGGTGGCTGAGTGGAACGCTTTGCCGGTGGAAGTGGTATCCTGCAGAACAGTGAGCTGCTTCAAAGTGGGCTAGGACAGGGGAAAGGTTGAGAGAGGATGGGTAAGGGAGGGAGGGGCAGCTGCTGAGCAGGGGGGCCCTGCTGCAAAAATCGAACAGACTTGATAGACTTTTGGGGCTTTCATCTGCTGGCAATTTTCATATGTTCATATTATCATAAAGCTGCCTTTAATCATGTTATCCACCTTGCATGGAACAAGCTACCATCATACCTCAAATTATCCAATCTTGTACCATTAAATTAGTTTAAAAGCCTTGTCACCAAGTATGCAAATGATGTTTGGCACTGTTTCTCAGATTAGAACTTTTAGTCTTGATTTCCTTCTCATCCTCCCTCTGATCCCATCATGCAACTCCTCCCTATTCTCCCTCAAATCCTTCAAATCTCCCTATATGTATGCTCCTTCCCTTTTCTTCATATTCTATCCCCTTGGCCCATGTCTTTTCCCTCTGTGCTTCAACTATCTGTTTATAGTATATCATTACTATGAGCTATGTGTTTATCATTATTATCACATTGTGTGTTGTTGTCAATCATTATGTATCTATATGTAACTATTGCACTTTAAATTGCACTACTGCCTTTTTAACTGTACCTGCTCTATTTATTATATATTACAGTGTACTGTTATGTAATGTGTCCATTTGGGATCTCCTTGCAAATGAGCTTTCTCAGTGGAGTGTTCCTGGTTAAATTAACTTAAACTTGAACATGTGTGTCTATGTATGTGCGCACACACACACACACACATGAGTGGTGTATCCAACCAAGAGGAGTTTACTTTTTGAGGAAGGGGGTTTGTGGAGGCATGTACTATGCTGTTTGCCACCAAGTGTCTTGGCTAAACACTAGCCATAGGTTGGAGCTCAGGCAGTATTCTGGGCATACTCAGGTGACTCATCCTCACATATGCTTTCAACTGATGCTTCAGGGTCCAAGGTATAGCAAACACATCACTCTGAGCCTTGGCATTCCCACCAGACATTCCCCCAGAGTGCAGTATTGAAGCCTTGGCTGGCTGTAAATGCCTGTGCCAAGCCTGGAAAATCACATTCCAGCATATTAGATAGGCAACCTAAACACTCTTTTACTGTCTGTCTAATGGCACCTACATCCATGTGCACATGACCTGTCTCAGTTGGTTCCATGTAATAAAGCGAGTGTAAAATGGTGAGGCCGAAAAGGGTGAGGGGAAAACAGCACGGCCAGATAGGATGAGTGGCACAACGCAGCAATCACCAAAATGGCAATAACAGTGCTACAGTGACTTGTGCCCCCAGGACCCATTTTACTAAATATAACCAACTCCAGGTGAGTCGCAACTTGGGAAGGGGGAAAAATCCGTAGGTCGCCATTTCGTCGATCACTGTGTTTTGCCACTCATCCTATGTAGTCATGCTATTTTCCTTCACCCTTTTCATCCTCACCATTTTTGCGATTGTTGTCTTCACAGGATAACTCTCAGTTCACATAGCACTAAGCTCTGCACTCAATCACCAAGATCATTGAGGATGGCACCCAATGCCATGCATGTGCCAACAAGCACTTTGCACATGCCACCCTCCTCTTTTCTGAGCTGGTGCCTCTCTTGATGGACACTCCTTGCTGCATGTAGTTGCTGCTGCCTAATGAGCCTAATTTCTAGATACAGTTCATGTAATCCCTACCTTCTGACAGTTGGTACAGCCACTGCCCTAGAGGAGCCTTCAATGAGATTACTGCTTACTAGAGATGGGCGAAACTGGAAAATCTCCATGAAACATTTTGCGAAATTTACACATTTCGCAAAATATTTTGTGGGTACAAAATGTGAAATTCTGAGTGAAATGTGGAATTTTGCCTGCAAAATGCAGAACTTTGCCACCCATGGGTGAAATTCTGCCGCTCGAGGGCAAAATTGGGCATTTTGATAGCAAAATTCCTCATTTCGTGGGTGAAATTCCACATTTTGCTGGTGGAATTTTGCATTTTGCACCCATGAGATATTATGTAAAATGCATGAATTTCATGAAATATTTTGCAGGGTGAAATTCCCTATTTCACGGAATTTCGCAGGCGAAATTAAATTTCGCTGCATCTCTACTGCTAACTTGCTGCAGAAATGATGTATTGCCAAGGGTGGTGTCTGTCATAGTGCTCAGTGGGTGTACTAGTAGTCTTTCATCAGTGTTGTCTGTGGATGATTCTGCATAGAAGTACTGGCATCTGCTTCTCCTAAAAGAGGACATGTGTCAGTTTGCAATGTGTGTCATGTTGCATTGTGTTGTGTGGCATATTTATGGTGGTGCCACTTGCTGCATATTTACTAGTTCTCCAGGTCAATTATATTCTGAGTGCTTCTGACTATATGTCTGGCTGAGTGGCATTCTCTAGTCATTGGTGTGTCCAACACCAAAGACAAGAGAATGCAACTCAGCCAGATACATAGCAAGAATCACTTGCAATATCCTTGCCCTGGAGGAGGAGGAGGAGTGAGTAGTGAGTGGGTTCAGATTTTTGGGTGGGTTGATAAATACCATTTCTGCGTGCTCCTGCAGTCATCACTTTATATCATAGGGTATAGTGGGGTACTCACCTTCCAAGTTGTTAATGTCATTATCATTCACATGAATCAACAGCTTGCTGAAGGTGTTAGCCAAGATGTCTTCAAAGGGATTCATCTTCAATGAATTGTCTAGGACTTCACCTCTCATGGCAAGCTAGGTCTTCTGATGGAGGAACAGTTTATTTTTAATGCTGGAACAGAAGTCTCTCCATTGGTGTTTAATGACATTGATGGTCCTTGGACTGCTGCTGGCAGTATTACTAGAAGTATTTATGTCCTTGCACACCACCTGTTTGTGAGTCTGAACAGGGTTCAGAAATGGCAGTGGATGTCCATGGAAATTAATGCTGTCTCAGATGCCATGAAGTTGGGTGCCCGTTGGCATCTGTGCACCTGATGCCCATGGCAACCTCCCTCAGGCACTGGGCCAGCTTGCAGTTCTGCCTATGTCAGATATAGGCTAACGTGAAGTTCACTAGATCAGAGGGGTCCTAGCTCATCCCCTACAAAAACTATTTCAGACCCCTCTGCAGCTCTCTTGGAACTCAAAGACTTTGCTGCCAGACATAAGGCAATGCTATGGATTGCCTCGATGTTTTGTCTGTTTTGATGTTTACCTTTGACTCTCCTTGAATGCTTTCCTTGTGCCCTTACCTTGCTTTTCCCTCCTGCATTTTGACTTTGAGCTTGCTCCAGCTAGGCTCATCCTTATTCATTTCCATCCATCTCCCTGAACTACACCTGGACTTCATTACTCATGCCTACCCTTAGTGCACCATCAGCAACAAACATCTGTTGCATTTTCCTTGGCATGCTCCAATCTGCTACGATTTTCCACTCTACAGTTCATCACTCAAAGCAAATGGCATGAACAAACAAAAGCATACAGAATTCTTCTTCTAGGCCTGCATTATCATGATAACCCTTCATGTAGGCTCCCTCAGGGAACAGTTATGTCTAAAGACAAACAACACGGAACTCCAAACAAATAATATTAAAAACATGAGGAATTTTAAGCCAGAAAGATTTGCTGCAAAATAATCAGTTTATTTTATAAATAAATATCTGCAAGCAGTTTATCAGCTTCAAAGTATATACTCACTCACATGGATGTAGTACAAACTACTAACAAAGTGCAAACATGGAAACATAGAAGCTGATGGCAGATAAGGGTCACATGGCCCATCCAGTCTGCCCTTTTTTGTTGCATTGCATACACTGTAGACCCCTCCAGGTCATTAGATATTAAAGAGGACTAGCCCCCAGTACTGACCCCTGTGGTATCCCACAGGTCACTCTCTACTCCTCAGAGCGAACTCCATTTACCACCACCCTGTGCCTCCTATCATGTAACCAGCCTCTTACCCAGGTAACCACCTTATTGCCCACCACATGTTACCCAACTTGTTTACCAGCCTCCTATGTGGAACAATGTCAATGGCCATGTTGAAGTCCAAGTAGGCCTTGTCCACCGTGCCCCCAATCTAACACCCTGACTGCACAGTCAAAAAAATCTATCAGATTTGTTTAGCATGACCTCCCCTCTGTAAAGCCATTCTGCCTCGGGTCCTGCAGTACTGTACATTGGATTCCAGGTATTCCACAATTCTTTCTTTTAGTTTCCATCAATTCAGATGTTAGGCTGACAGGCCTGTAACTTCCTGCCGCTTGCTTGCTACCACTTTTCTGAAGTGGGACTATGTCTGCCCTTTTCCAGTCCTCTGGAACTACACTGGTCTACAGTGAACTGTTAATCAGGTCTGTCAGAGGTGCAGTCAGCACATCTCTGAGTTCCTTTAACCCACTCAGATGCACCCCATCTGGCCCCATGGTTTTGTCCACCTCAGATTAGCGAGTGCTTTCCTGACTCTTTCCTCAGAAAAGGGACTGGTGTCCATCCCCCCCCCCACCCAATCTCTTGGTGCTTAATTGTGGTCCCTCCCTTCCTCCTGAACTGAGAATACTGAGCAGAAATATTTGTTTAAGACATTTGCCTTTTCTTGGTTCACCTCAGTATAGCTCCCTGCCTTCTGCATTAACCATGCAGTCCCTTCCTTAGTCTTCTTTTTTGCTGATATACCTGAAAAATGGTTTGTTCCAAATTGATACTGGCTGGGCTATTCTTTCCTCAGCTTGCACATTTGTGATCCTTACTGCCTTGCCTGCCACCCTCCATTTTCCCAGATACACGTCTCTGCCTTCTTCTCTGTCAGTTTCTTTATATCTTCTGAATGCCACTGTTTTTGCCCTTTCCTTTTTGCCACTTCCCTTGAGAACTATCATAGTCTCCTCCTCCTCCTTTTGCTTTTGCTTATTTGCCTAATGTACAAGTAAGTAGCCTTTGCAATGCTCTCTCTTATTCTGGCCCACTTTCTCTCTACTCCCCCGAACATCTCCCCCCACCAGGTCTTCTCAGATGCATTCTCCCATCTTTATAAAGTCAGCTCTTTTGAAATCCAGGACCCTCGCCCACGTGTAGCTGGATTCTGCTGTTCTTATATTAAACCATACTGTGCGATGGTCACTAGTCCGAAAACGTATGCCAATCACACAGCGAAACCTGCACTGCAGGATGACAGTACAGCGACAACATTGACAGGTTGCTGTACTGTCACCGCTGGACACAGCACTGCTTTCAGGGGGTCTTGTCTTGCATCCCCTCCCCAAATCAATTCCGACTCAGAGTTGATTAGTTTAGTTCACCAAAGAAAACAAAGTCTGTAGTGAATGGTGTTATACCGACCACAATTGCAGTTGACATAAAGCCATCACTGTAACGTCAGTTGACAATGAAGTTGTCAAACCAGAATTGTAGACCTGTCATAGAGCTGTCCCCATATGACTTTCCACTTTGACATCTGCCACACTGTCTCTGTTCATAAGTACCAGGTCCACTATTGACCCACCCCAAGTAGGTTCACTTACCAGCTGCCTGAGGAATGCTCCTGCAGGGAGTCCAAGATGTCTCTGCTCCTATTTGATGCTGCAGAAGGTAAGCTCCACTCTACATCTGGCAGATTAAAGTCCCCCACCATCACCACCTCCCAATTTTTAGTCATGTTGCCTATGTCTTCCAACATCTCTTTACAGATGTCCTGTCCCTGTGTTGGAGGCCTGTATACCACTCTCATGCAAATAATAGCTTTGTTTCCAGATTAGAGGATGACCCACAACACCTTGATCCTCCCATCAGCCCTGTACCTCCATCACATTGATGTTTTCCTTAACATAAAGCACCACTCCCTCACCTTTCCTTCCTACTCTGTCCCGTCTAAACATTGTGTGGCCAGTGACTATAGTGCGGCTGTGTTGGTTGGCGCGGGCTGTCGCACATCATAGCAGTGAGCAAGCATGACTTGATCAGGGCTGCTGCTGATTGGACTGGTTGCTGTCTTGTGGTGGAAGGGGAAAGGAGTTCTCGCCCGTGTCTTCTGTAGACTGATTGTGGCAAGAGGACACTAAGAGGACAAAATATTAATCACTGCTGTGCGGTCTGAAGAAAAAATTCCCACCCACACTTCCTGCACCACCTCCTTTTTTAAAGAGTCTATTTAGAGGGATGCTACCAAGTGGCAGCAGTGGACGGGGGTGGTATTAGTATGCACATATATTTCTGTAAAATTGTTTGGCGTAACTACATGTTTTCATACTGTGGCTAATAGTTATCTCTATATCATTTTTTGTATGTTCTAAAGGGTAGTTCTTCTGTTCGGCTAAACAAGGCAGACTAGGTGGGGATTCATTTATATCTGATTGTTATTAACCTTAATGAATACAACTGGGTATCATATCAGTTCCCCTAGATGCAGGCTGTGGGGGGGGGGATCAACCACACTGTGTACAGCAAAGTCAAGGGAGCCACACAGGGTGAGTGGAATGGAGAGAGTTGCAGCTATGCAGAGAGTGTTATGGGTCTTGGAGAGTCAGGCAGCAAGACAGGAGCCGGTGTTATGGGAGGAATGGGTGGGATTGGATCCAGAGGATGGGGGATGGTACGGAGGGCAGGGGACAGTACAGGAGCAAGGTGGGACAGACTAGTGAACTGCAATAAATGTGGGGTGGCAATCTGGATGGGCACATTATGGAGATTATGGGAATGTCCCATTTTCCACAGACTGGAGGACTTGGAGGCAGAAGTCTGTAAACTGGAGGGGGAGTTAAAGAGGATAAGGGATGGGTGGGCTGAGTGGGTGGTAGGCTGGACCCCCCCATTGGATCTACACAAAAGTGGGGCAGTGGTGTCTATGGAGAGGACAAGGTCCCCGAGCAGCAACAAGGGGCTGTATTGGGATGGCATCAGCGGCAATGACTGTAGGGGGGGCATGCTTAAATAGAAGGTTTGAGGCACTGTTGTCAGTGGGGGAAGATGATGGTGAGGCTCAACTGGAGAAGGCAGGTGGGCATGTGGTTAGGGGGTATGCAGGGGTATCTAGTCCAGCTTAGAAGGGGTACATGATATTGGGAGGGGAAGGTATGAAAGATATTGGTAGGACTGGGAGAAGTGTGGCTAGGACAAGGGAAATAGTGAGGGAATGCTGCCCAGGGAGGGAGGGCATGGTATGGCAGTTGGGGTTTAATGTGAAAAAGTACAAAGTATTACACTTTGGTGCAAAGAATCCTAGAAAGGGTTATCAATTGGGGGGATGCAGTTATGTACCACTGAGGAGGGAAATAATCTAGGGATGGTGATAACGGAGAATATGAACAATTTAGTGCAGTGTAAGAGGGCAGCAGCAAAGGCCAACAGGATGCTGGGTTGTATAACGATGGGCATCTCCTCCAGAAGCAGGGATGTCATTCTGCCACTCTACAAGTCACTAGTCAGACCCCACCTGCAATACTGTATGCAATTCTGGCACCCTTATCTGAAGAGAGATGTGAGATTATTGGAGGGAGTACAATGAAGGGCGACAAAGTTGATTCAGGGATTACAGGATATGCCCTATGAAGAGAGATTAAGGGAACTGAATGAACATGTATTCCCTGGAGGAGAGAAGGGATGGGGGGATATGATTAAGACCTATAAGTACTAAAAGGAAATTAAAAAGCCTGGTACTGAAGAGATATTCAAGCTCTGGAAGGGGATGGACACAGTGGGGCATAGACTGGTGGACCTGTTCAACTCCTCCCTGGACACAGGATGTGTGCCACAGGACTGGAGAATGGCTCATGTGGTAGCTATCCACAAAAGTGGCCCAAGGGATGAGCCAGGAAACTACAGACCTGTTAGTCTCATTTCCATAGTGGGTAAACTTATGGAAGTGATCTTGAAAGAGAGATTGGTAACTTTTCTCAAGGTAAATGGCCTTCAGGATGGGCAGCAGCATGGGTTTGTCTTGGGGAGATCTTGCCAGACCAATCTAATAGAGAACTATGACTGGGTAAGAAGAGAGCTGGATAAGGGCCTTACAATGGATGTCCTGTACTTGGACTTCATCAAGGCATTTGATTCAGTGCCTCACGGGTGGCTGGGGGGAAACTGAGATCCATGGGGGTGGGTGAAGATGGCTTGATGGATTGAGAACTGGCTAAAGGGGAGGCAGCAACGGGTGGTGGTGGGGGAACTCTCAACCCCTAGGCCTGTGACAAGTGGGGTGCCACAGGGCTCTGTGCTAGGTCTAGTATTGCTTGGGCTGTTCATATCAGATATCGCATATGGAATTAAGAGCAGGATCAGTCTGTTCACAGACGATACCAAGATAAGAGTGATAGTAGATGATGTAGAGGGGTAGAAGGAGCTAAAGGAGGATCTATCCAAACTGGAGAAGTGGTTAACAAAGTGGCAACTGGGCTTCAATGCAAAAAAGTGTAAAGTTATGCACTTCGGGGCGAAGAACCTGAGGAAAGAGTACTGGTTGGGTGGGGGTGAGACTAGGGGTCAGTGAAGAAGAGAAGGACCTGGGAGTGATGATAACAGAGAGCATGAACAACTCTGCCCAGTGCCGAAAGGCAGAAGCCAAGGCTAACAAAATGGTGGGGTGTATAGCAAGGGGTAACTGGTTCAGATGTAAGGAAGTGATCATGCCGCCTTATAGATCCTTGGTCAGGCAGCATTTGGAGTACTGCGTACATTTCTGGCAGCCATATCTGAGGAAGTATATTAGGCTGCTAGAGGGGTGCAATGTAGGGTGACAAAAATTATAAAGGGGATGGAAGGTAAACTATGAGGACAGATTGAAGAATCTGAGCTTGTACACCTTGGAGGAGAGAAGGGATCAGGGGGATATGATTGAAATGTTCAGATATCTGAAGGGGTTCAACAAGACTGGAACAGATGGATTATTTAGGCTAAGGAAGGGAAGGGACACCAGGGGACATGGGCTATGACTGGAAGGGGCAGATTTGGGGGAGAGATGAGGAGGCATTATTTTACAGAAAGGGTGGTGTCAAAATGGAATGCTTTACCAGAGGAGGTAGTATAATGTAGGATGGTGGATGCTTTCAAAAGGGCATGGAGCAGGGAATGGGTGTGTGTGTGGGTAAGTAGTAATGAGAAATTGATGGAGGGGAGAGGGGGGAGGGGCAGCTGCAACCTAGTGGCGCTAGCTGTGCACTCAAGCAGACTTGATAGACCATAAGGCCTGTTTCTGCTGGTAGATTTGTATGTATGTATGACCATTTCCCAGTCATGGTTGTTTGTGAACCATGTTTTGCTGAGGGCCACAATATCCAGGCCTGCCTCAGCCATGGTGACCTCCAGGTCTGGTATCGTATTTCCCAGACTTCTAGCACTGGCAAACATGGCTGTCCAGATTTTGCTAGTCTTACTCTTGTCCCTGCTCATGTTGCCTAGTTGTTCCCCCCTTCTTCTCCTCTGCATGCTTCCTGCTTCTCTGCCCCACTTCCTCCCTTGCTGATCCCCTGCACCCTTTGTTGTCCTTCATTGTGGTGGGAATCCTTTCCCCCAGAAATTCTCTAACTTCAATCACAGCTGGGGGGGCACTTTCGGCCACTCTTTTGCCTTCCACCACCCCCTTTGGCTAGTTTAAATGTATCAAGGTGCAATGTGAGAGATTTAAAGTGCAAATACATCAAAGTTCAAAGGGCCTCACCAACAAACACCCCAAAACTTTGTCTCTAAATGAGCTATTGGGGGGGGGGGTATGCAGTGATGCATCATGTGTCCACCTAAAGCCCAGCCTATGCAAAAATGAAATTGAATTAAATTAAATGGAAAGCAATCACAGGTCATATAGCTTTAAAGAAAGCAGCCACAGCAATCCTCATAGCCTCAATGTTTCATAATACACAAAAGTACAAAATACTTTCATGTCAGCCTGCGAAGCTTGTCTGTGCCTGCAAAACTCTTTGGCACATCCTGCACCCCCTACTGGCTTGTCTACCTTTAGAGTTTTAATAGCGCTATGTGTACAGCTTACATTAGTGTTTATTGGTTTCAGCAAGCACGTCATGAAAGCCTGCAAACAGACCTTTACAGTTGTCTGTTTCTATCCAGCCACACTAACTCCACTTATCAGAGCCTTGCCTCTCTTACAAATACCACAGCCTCAGCTGTGCCAGTTATTCTGTAAGTCCTTGCTTGTTCTGCCGTTAAGCTATTCTCCACCATATCTAACTTATCAGAATTATCAGACAGCAGGGACATTGATTACAAGAAAGTCAGTCCTTAAAATTGTCCATTCTAAAAAAAGATAAGGGATTTCTTGCATAAGTCACAGAAACATTGAAAATAATGGCATAAGAAGCCCTAGTGATCCATCTAGTCCTCCCAAGCCTGTGTAATTTTGGGAGCATGCCCCTATCAGTCTTTCTTGATCCCCCATCTGCCCCATAATGCATTATTCCCATGTGCTTTTCCCATCTCAGTTTGAACCCTCCCACTGTTTCAGCCCAGATGACATCCTCCAGAAGCTGGTTCAAGTCCATCACCATTCTTTCTGTCAAAAAGTATTTTCTGACATCCTTCTTGAACCTCTCCCAAACCAGTTTCAGAGAATGACCCACTGGTACTCGTGTTTCCTCTCATGTGAACAGCTTACTGCTATACAGCTTCTTAATTTTACAGAGAGCATGCCCCTATCAGTCTTTCTTGATCTAAATATGGACTGGCTGTCACCTAAATCACACGGCCTCAAATCCCTTTGTGAAGAGCTAGGTCTTGGGCAATTAGTCAGTGAACCCACTAGGAACAACACTCTAAATACTGCCAACAGTTCCATTCTAGATGTGGTACTAACCACCCATCCACACAAAATATCTCATTCGGCAGTGTTTCACAACGACATGAGCGATCATGGAATTGTTGCTTGTATAAGATCTCAAATTAAGGCCCGGCCGCAGCCCATCTTTATAACAAAAAGATCCTTTCGCAAATTCAGGGCAGTAAACTTCCTATCTGACCTGAGCATGATCAGATGGCAAGATCTCTACCTAGCCAAAGATGTCAACAAGGCAGTTTACATCCTTAATGACAAACTCACTACAATAATAAATAAGCATGCCCCTTTCATCAAAGTAAGGGTACGGTACAATTCCAACCCCTGGTTCACCTCGGATCTCAAGGCAGCCCTTATAGCTCGAGATAAGCTCTGGGCTAAAGCTAGACATTCCAAAGAATCTTTGGATTGGCAGGCCTTTAGAACAGCCAGGAATAACTGTGTGAGAAAACTTTGCTCTGCTAAAGCTAACTATTATATTTCTACTCTCGAAAAAGCTAAAGGTAACCCTCATAAAATATGGAAGACTATCAAAGCTATAGAAGGACGGCCCATGGCCCCCTCTGTCTCAACAAAGATAGTTGCAAGTGGCAAGACTGTGGAAAACAAGTCCCTAATCCTGGAGGAACTTAACTCCCACTTTGCCACAGCTGAATTAGCTTTGACTAGTCACCTTATGCTGGTGCTGCGTGAGCCAGCATACCTCCCCTACATCTAGTCCTGCACCCAGCCCTTCCAATTGCGCAAGATAACTTATAAAGTAGAAGATTCTGTTCTTAACTTAGACACCAAAAAAAGTGCAGGGGACGATGGCTTGGAACCCTTTTTCCTAAGGTCAGGCTACGCCCATCTCACTGCCCCAATTCTCCACATCTTCAATCTTTCCATTACATCTGCTACTGTGCTGTCCTGCTGGAAATCAGTACATATCCTCCCTCTATTTAAATCTGGTGACCCATGCGATGTAAACAACTATAGGTCTAGCTCCATATTGCCTATCCTTTCTAAAGTTCTCGAAAAACTGATCCATATTCAGTTAAAATCTCACTTGGAAACCTTCTCTCTCATTAACCCAGCTCAAACCGGCTTCCGGGCTAATCATAGCACAATCACTGCACTAGCAAAAGTAACCAATGATTGGATCTCTGCTATAGATGCAAAGAAGGTAACTGGCACAGTCTTTTTGGACCTCAGCAAAGCTTTTGATACTGTTGATCACAAACTATTAGTCAATTGCCTTGCAAAGTTGGGTGCCACATACCATACCACCCAGTGGTTCTCTAGCTACCTAACTGGAAGATCCCAAAAAGTAAAGGCAGAAGGCTTTTTTTCTGCTGCCTTGCCAGTTGCAAGAGGAGTCCCCAAGGATCCATCTGAGGCCCTATCTTGTTTTCTTTGTACATTAATGACTTTGATGCTAACATATCTATGTCCAATCTGCACTTTTTTGCGGATGATAGTGTGTTGTATACTTCTGGCTCATCGTTATCTGAAGTCAAGGGAGTGCTTCAAGTGGACTTCGCACAACTTGAGCATAATCTAATAAAGGCAAAGCTTCTGCTCAATGCTAAGAAGACTAAAGCGATGATATTCTCCCGCAGTGCTGTCACAGGCCCCACAATACCCTTGCCCAAGACTTCATTGTCACCATGCTAAATGAGCCTCTGGAAGTTGTAACCAAATTTAAATATCTGGGTATCTGGATCGACAATAAATTATCTTCAATGACCACGTCGAGATGTCTCTAGAAGGTTAAAAAGCAAGGTTAGGTTTCTTCTACATAAATAGGCCTTTTCCCTTGAAACTCGAAACAAGCTTGTACAGGCCTTTTCTCCCCCTACTCAACTATGGCGATGTAATCTATTCCTCCACCACTTTTGCAAATCTAAGTAAACTGGACATCCTTTATCACTGTGCATTACGGTTCATTACCAACTCCCCTTACCGTTCGCATCACTGTGACTTATATGCTGCTGTTGGTTGGACATCCCTTACTACTAGACGCCTGCTCCATGCTAGGCTATGGACTCTTAAACTGCTCCTGCAGAAATTGCCAAGCTATCTCTCTTCTCTTATTAGTATCTCACATAGTGCATACTCGTTAAGAAAATCTGACTTTATTATGCTTGATATACCAAGGACGCGGACCTCCTTTGGTAAACGTGCTATTGCATATGCCCTTCCCTCCATTTGGAACCAATTACAAACCGTATTGAAACTAATAGCACAGTTTCAATAAACTTCTACAAATCGCTAAGTTCAGCCAAATAAAAGACACCTGTAACTGTCATTAAGTCTTTTCCTTCCCCATGTGTGCCATATTTATCCATTGGTAAGGTATAATTGCTTTGTCATATTAACTGCTTTCCCTTCCCCTTCTACTCCTGGCTTTATCTGTGCTTATGCTCCACTGCTACTCTATCAAATCACTCCTCCCCCCATATCAGTTGTAGTCTGTTGTTTGTTCTAGCTGTCAAAATATATGTATTGCACACAGCAGTCATCATGTTTCATTTATCAGTATGCAACCTGTAAGTCACTTCCCTGTGTCATATTAATGTTTACCACCTGCGGTCACCCTATGTGGTACCCTTGTATGTATATGCAGCCTGTATCATGTAACATGCATTTCATGTATATACTGTTATTACCTATCTATGTTTGTACTTTAAGTGTTTATGTCACAGGACCTCCTTGTGAATGAGCTTGCTCAATGGAGTTTTCCTGCAATAAACCTGAACTTGAACTTGATCCCCCATCTGCCCCATAATGCATTATTCCCATGTGCCTTTCCCATCTCAGTTTGAACCCTCCCACTGTTTCAGCCCAGATGACATCCTCCAGAAGCTGGTTCAAGTCCATCACCATTCTTTCTGTCAAAAAGTATTTTCTGACATCCTTCTTGAACCTCTCCTAAACCAGTTTCAGAGAATGACCCACTGGTACTCGTGTTTCCTCTCATGTGAACGGCTTACTGCTATACAGCTTCTTTATTTGACAGAGATGCTTGAATGTCTCAGTCATGTAGCCCCTCTTACTCCTGTCCTTCAGTGTGTATATGTTGAGATCCTCCAAGTGCTCCTCATAGGACCTACCCTGTTGCCCTGTATCATTTTGGTAACTAATCTCTCCATTGCTTTTAAGCTATTGCTGTCCTTCGCCAAGTGTGGGCTCCAAAACGGTGCATAATACTCCAAGTGAGGATGAGCTTTAGTTCAGTCAATCTTCCCACACTAAATACAAAGAGGGGACAATTGCTAAACTGATATCTACCTTATCAGCTATGAGAGAGTCTTTTTCTTTCTTCATCTATAAAACATCAGCAGTTATTTGACCTGCTCATAGCACCATTACAAACCATAGGCTCAGATGTCACTGACCAACAACACTCTACCAGCCCGAAAGATGAACTCAAAGTTCTCATAATGACTGTTATTAACCATCTTTACAGAACTTCGCAGTCAAAGTTGTGACATTGGAATATACTACAGGGACTCTTACTACTCAAACTGAACATCCTGCTCTGCTGCCAAACTGCAGTCCGGGGCCCAGTAAACAACCTTCATGCAACCCATAGTCTACTTCTTCTGGGAATTCTGTTATCATTCCCCCAGTTCTTACTTCCCATGGACCAGGCACATATGTTTCTCCTGCAGTCCAGGTAATGTTTCACATGTTTACCATCCCTGCAAAAGTTTAACAAATATTACAAGAAAAGTAATTAAATCTCAGTGAATGGGCCTGGGTTGGGCTTGCTATGCCTTTAATGATTCAATCAACAGGAGAGGTGTAGCCTTCTCCTAACTAGCAACATCCATGTATATTATGGCTTTTCTGCACAAACCAACACCATTTCATATGCAAAGCAGTTTACATTGCCAGACCTGAAAACTATTTTTCTGACAGCCTTTCCATTTTTAGTTTGAGGAATTGTGAAATCTCACCAGAATGCACCACAGCTCATCACAACTGCTCTTCTAAGATCTAAGGATGACATAATATTTTATATATTGAAAGTCAAGCAAACCATTCTCCATTCTCAGGCACTATCCACCCCACCTGCTTACCAAATAACTTGGAATGAGCAAGGGTCATTTTGCTCTAAACAGCTAAATGAATACTCTGCATCAACTGAACAATTACTTGCTTTTATATCCTACTGTAAAGAGGCTAGACATTTGCAACACATAACTATAAAACAATATTTTTCAGGCATACAGTTTCTTCACCACTTGGCTGTCATGACTGTCTTTCTAGTTTGACTCAACATTCCATTAAACTGTATCTTCATAGTCTAAAGAAATCAATCTCAGTTCAACCTTCAAAGAGACATCCTATATGTGCTGATATTGTACCGTGCTTAAATCAAACACATTATTCCTGCCATGTACTCCCGGTTGTGAGTAATTCCAAATGTCTAAAAATGGCCAAGATACAAGTTAAAAAAAATAGAAAAACTAAGTCCATGCTGATGCACAGTAGGGGTATTTCATGATTTTTTTATTTACACAACAAAGAAAAAATGGTCAATTAAAATTTTCTAAGATCAACATAAACAAAATGTTTAAAGTGGCAAAGCAGTTGTGATAAGTGTCTTAAGTTCTAAAGAAAGTTAGGACTCATGCTTAATTTTGGCAGGGCACCAAGTGCCCTGCACAAAGCAAGGTAGGACTCAGCTCCTGTTTTTACAGGTACAAAAGAGTATTGCACAAAGTAAGATAGGACTTCCTGTGAAAAACAAGTTAAGATCATAGTATCTCTATAAGTAAGGACATTATTTTCAAAAGAACTATGTTAATGAATGTATAAAACCTACAAAAAACAAAGTGGACAATATAAAACAAAATAAGAATAGAGGGTTCAAAGTCTCATGAATCTTGTCAAATTGGTGGTGGTGTATTTCTTGAGGGTTCCAACCCTAATGACCCACAGCCTTTGACTGCATGACCCATGGACAAGTTACAGGTATGGTGCCATTTACTGATTGCTTAATTCAGGGCCTACAGGCCATGTGCAAATAAAATTATGATTAATGTCCCACTTCATGCAGTGACCTCAAAGTAAGTTATACATGATCTCCTGCTTTGTGCAGGACACAGCAAAGCCCTGTGTGAAGAAGGTTATGAATGATCTCTTGGTTCATGCAGGGTACTGCAAGAAGAAAGAAGGTATGATGGGTTCTGTGGGTCCTATGTAGAGAGCAGCAAACCACTCTTGTCTCCCAGTGGACACATTCCTGCATCCAATGTGCCCTTCATATTGGAAAGTATGGTTTATATCCCTTTTGAAGGGAAAGTAACTTGTACAAATAACCTATGTGGCTTGCATTAAGGAACTTCACACAGACTAGCCTCAGTATATATGTAATCATAATTCTGCATAAGGTGGGTACACTGAGATAGATAGCGTCTTTATAGGTGCATCCTAGGAGGTGGAAAGAAAGGATACACAAAAGGAGGAGTGGTTAGAGAATATGGATAAACAGTACAAACAAGCTATGCACAAGGCATAATCTATCTTAATTGTTTAAAATAATGCTTCAACACTAGGTCAGCATGCTGTACAAAGATAAAGAACTCAGTTAAAAATACAAGGTGAAAAATTAGTCGAAATACAAAAGTACACGATCAGAAATTAATCACAAAAAATAACAGCATAATATACATTCTATGTAAAAGTCCTAAGAGAAAAAAGAAAATTCAAATGATGTGCAATCATAAATAAAGAATATCTATATGATTAAAAAGGCAATGCTATCAAAAGAATTGCAACATTTAAAAATAATTGAGAACAAGTTGGTCTTTAAAGCCTGTCCCTAAAACCCCCCATAATTTTAGCAGACTGGTGAATATACAGTGGAAGGGTAGTCAAAATGAAAGGACCTGTGTGGGAAACAAGGTGGCATGCTAACCAGCAGACTCTAGTAGGTGGGATGACTAACAAGTTATCACCGCCTGGACACAAAGGGCAAGGAGGAATGTAACCCTCTAGTGCAGCTGCAAGATAAGAAGACTGACAAAAATGGAATGAAGAGAACACCAGGACCAAAACTGTGAACTTAAAGAGGTACTCTGGTCATAAGTGCTACATTGTAGAATTAGACTAAGCATACCCCCAATAAATCTCTTACCAAAAATTAGGTTTCTACGTTACTTCATTTTAAAGTTATGAGCTATTTTGTAACTCTGATTTCACTACCTTTTCAAAAAAGCCAGTTTCAGTGAAGAGCTACTGATGATGTCATATCTTGAGCTCACAGTCTAGTTCTCCCTGTCAGCAACCTTATAGGACCTGATTCCCCGAAGTTTAAGAAACTGTAGCTATAGTAATCATTAAGAAAAACTGACATAGGGTTGGCTGCAGTACTTGCATTTCCAAAATGTTCAGATGCGTTTAAAACATGTCAGGAGGTGGTTTTGGAATGCAGTACTGAACCATGGTTTAGAATGTCAAGGTGGTGCACAATTTTTAAATGTTGAGAGGATATAAAATCTCAGAATGTGGCAAGGATGTGCCATCTCAAAATGTGGTGGGACACTTAGTCTTGGAATGTGACAGGGACACACATGGAGGAATTTGGTGGGGACTAGCAATTTCAGAATATAGTGGGGATGCATGCTGTTGGAATGTGACAGGACACACCATAGTCTTCTGAAATTGCTTGTGCCTGCCACATTCCAGTACTGTACTCACCTACTATATTTCAAATTTGTGTAGCACATCCCCACCACATTCCAATACTATGCATCCCAGCCACATTCTAAAATGATGCATCCCTGCCACATTCCTAAATTGCACATCCCATACCACATCTTAAATGGCACATCCCCACCAAATTCCAAAATTGCACATCCCTGCCTCATTCTGAGGTTGTGCTTCAATGTCACATTCCAAAATTGTTACTGCCACATTTCTAAATTGTGTGTCACCTCCACATTCCGAAACTGTGCATCACCGCCACATTCCAAAACTGTGCGCCACAGCCACATTTAGAAATTATGCATCACTGCCACATTTTAAAATTGTATGTCACTGCCACATTTCAAAATTATGTGTCCCAGCTACTTTCTGAGATTGTGTCATTGCTGCATTCCACAATTGCAACCTGGCGACGTTTAGAAATCTCTTACCTGCAGTATTCTAAAAACGTACACACAACTTTGTCATTCTAAAGCCATGTTTGCCATTACATTCTAACCTCTGTCGCATTCTGAAGACCTGTACCTTGCATCTACACATTATGGAAGTGCATGTGCTGACCCAACTAGTGTCAGTTTTCCTTTTTCCGATTTTTACTACAACTGCAGTTTTAAGTAACATGGGAGAAGTAAGTCATATGAGGTAGCTTGCTGGGAGGACTAGGTTGCAAGTTCAGGTTATGACATTATCAGCCGCTGTTCTCTGAAACTGGCTTTTTTGAACAGGCAGTGAATTAAGGGTTACAAAATAACTTGTAACTTTTAAATAAAGTAACTTAGAGATCTGATTTTTGGCATGATGCTGATTGAGAGTATGCTGATCCAAATACTGAATTTATTGATGCTAGAAATGTTGGCCAAGGCCCTCTTTAAAGATAAGGTTCAAGGGAAGCCAGTGTAATGATTGGAGTGCAAGGCTGAGGGGAACTTGGTGAGGAGTGCCAAATAGAGGTGTGAAAAAAAAAAATTCCACTGGCGGAATTTTGGCGAAATTCAGATTTTCGCTTTTGTGGAAGTTCGGAAATTATTTCATCAACTTTCCTTTTTCTTTTCTCCTTTTGTTTTACCAGGTGAGACACACTAAGCTAAAAGCTTGTTTACAGGTGCACCCTGAGAGCACAGGGAAGTTAAGTGACTTGCTCAGGGTCACACAGTATGCAAGTAGGGGCTGTGGGATTCAAACCCAGGTCTCCAGGTTTGCAGCTCAGAGCCTTAAACCACTTTCATGGAAATTCCACTGAAAACTGAGGAATAAATATAAGAAATGTGGGTTAATGTATTAAACTGCAGGGAAAAAGCTCAGTAGAACTGATCAGTGTCAATGTTCAGTTCTGCAGCTTATGTATTAAACTAAGGGAAAAAACCTGCAGAAGTAATGCAAGAGACTTTATTTCCACATGTCATGTAAAAAGTCTGCAGTTTGTAATTAAATGCCGTAGTACTAGGTAGAAATCTGCAGTTATTTGGTGAAAGTTTAGAATTCCACCACAGGCGAAAGAGCAGAAAATTCAGTGAATTTTCACAATTTTGCAGAACTTCCGAGACAGCGGAAATCTACACTTTCACCCACCCCTTGTGCCAAAGTTTAAATGAGCAGCTGCATTACGAATGCACTGAAATGGGGCAATGGCAGAGGTAGTGTGGCTAAAACATCAGCCCTGGAAATGACCAGGCTATGGACTATTATTTTAGTGATGCCTGGGTCACATAATTTTGCAGTTTTGAATTTGCATTATATTAATTAAATGAAACTAACAGACATTAATAGTAGCAGAAATTTGACCAGAAAACTAAGAATTTAAATTAATAAATACACCTGTGTTTTTCCCAAAATGTTTGGGAGACAACTGGGAGGTGGGAGGCATGCTGCTGCAATTCATGTCAGACTCATCAGAAACTGAAAGCAGATGAACAAGGAGAAATGCAATTGTTTCTGCACTGAGTTTCAGTGAGTTCTGAGAACACCAGCGAACCATGTAAGAGTAATGCAGTGACCCAGGTTATCCATGATAGCAGGAGTCAAAGCAATGAATGAAAAATAAATATATGATTAATTGTTGTAATGATGAAGGGAACACTAATGAGATTCAATAAGTTATCTTAAGTAGGCAATGTATAGCAAAAATAACACGGGAACCACCACAGATCCCTGTGGGATACTCAGGATGAATTACAGTATGTAGAGATGACAGCATGGACCTACATAAAGTCTGATATGATCAGCCTGAATAATATGACTTGACTATGGTAGAACCACATCAGGGAGACCACATTCAGCTAAAGCTACCAACTTTCTGAGGCCTAAAACTGGGACAGTCCATCCTGACCATGAACCCCCCACAGTGTCACTCCCACGGGCACCACCGCAGACAACCCTGCACACAAGCAATTAAATTTTGCTGCTTGCGCAGGCCATGCCACCTCACAGTAACACCAGTAGCAAACATCCAGATTAAAACAATACATCATTCTGCTGCAGCAAGTTCCAAATCATGATGTACTGAAAGTTCATTAGAAGCAAACCTGCATTAAATTGTGATCAGACATTTATGCTGCATGTATTGCTCCTCCTGACAGTCCCATCCAACTCATTTACACTCACCTCATTTGCTTAGCAAACTTCACTTCAGTGACTCCCACCATCACACCAGATTGTTTTCACACACTTCCTTACAGTTGATCAGGTCCGGGTACCTTAATTCATTGTTGCTGGTCTCTTTTCTTTTTTTTTTGATTCAAACTTTATTAACAGATTTTCACAATACAGGGGACAGAAAGTTACATCATACACTGCATATGTACAGAATGTTACATGATCTGCCCCATCCCCCCTTCCCCCCGCCCCATACAGCAGTAAAGATCCATGTCGTAGTATAAAAACATTACAGTATGCTAGTATAAACTAAGGTTCCCTGCTACAGTAACTCATTTATCTATCCTGATCATAATTAGGGTGTGAAGAGGATCCCAAATACTCTTGTATCTCTGCAACTTATTGTGGAGGCTTGCTATCACTTTCTCTGTACGAAGGTTAGCTAGGATTTCATTAACCCATTCTTGATATGTTGGACTTATCGCATCCTTCCAATGCTGAAGTACAATTTTTTTAACAGATAATGCAATCATGGAAATGTGGAATCTCCAGATTTTAGCTTTGATAGAGGATAGATCTCCCAACAAACATATGTCTGGGGTGAAGCAATCCTGCAAACCTAGAATAGGGTCTAAGTTAGTCTGGATAGCCACCCAAAAGGACCTTATCTTGGGGCATGGCCAAAAAATGTGAAGAAGTGTGCCATCCTCCTGACATCCTCTGGTACAAGTCCCCGACCCTATAAGGCCCCATTTCCTCAACTTAACTGGGGTGTAATACATATTGTGCATAATATGATACTGCATAAGTCGTAATCTGTCCTGAGATACATATCTGTGACAAAACTTCCATAAAACCGACAAATTGGGGTGTATTGGGGGAAAAAAAGAAACCCAGAGCTTAGTGGGACCTTCAGGTCTCCTGTACTTCCAGTGAAATAGAACTCAGTATATGTTAGAAATAATACCTGGTAAACCCATCAGGGAGGAGAGCTTGGGTACAAATGAAAAGACGGGCAGGCAAGGAGGGGTATTACCAAGCACTGTAGAAAGCAGGTGCTTTAACTGGACCACCCTGAAATAATGAGCTACCAGAATGTCAAATTTACGAATTATATTAGAAACTGAGAGCCTTCATCATCCAGAAAAGTATAAACTATCCCATCTTCAATTTGGGGCAACCACTTACGAGAGATCCTCCATTTATTTATTGTGAAGGACGGGGAGTTCCAAACAGGCTGAGACAAATCCAAATGTGGGGTGTACCGCAAAAAAGAGCAAAGCTGTACGTGAACTTTCAAGGACGCCCGAAGAGTGGGACATCTGCAAACATCTTGAAGGGATGCAATTTTAACATGAAGCATAGTCAAGAGATCCATGTTCTCAGACTGGATGAAGTCTAACTCAATTTTAAGCCAGACCTGTCTTAGGTGCTCAGGACCTGGACTCACCCAGCGCATGTATTTTGCAATGTGACTGGCCCAATAATAGACTGCCAGATGTGGGATTCGTAACCCTCCGATTGCTGGTCTCTTTTCTGTCTGGAGTCCCTGTCAGCTGCTGGCAGGTAGATGTCCATATGCCCTTGTTTGCACTACAACCCAGTCTAATCTAACAGGAAGAAACATGCTTTACTGTGCTCCCAGTGACATGCTTGCAGTGCAACACAGGCACAGGGGTTGAAGTCGCAAACTGCTGTCCAGCCTGAGCAGTGCCACAGTGGTGCTGAAATAACTGTCACTCATGGATTAGCAGTCCACAAGAAAAAAAAAGGGACAAAACTGGGACAAGTAAGCAAAAACCAGGACAAAAGTGTCATTTTTCAAAACTTGTGGGGACACTGGGACATGCTACCTAAAAGAGGAACTGTCCTGGGAAAATAGGGACTGTCGGTAGCTTTACATTCAGCAGACAGTCTGAGGGTAGTGAATAGTAATTTGATTGCATTCCTCAGAGAACAGACATTAGAGGGAAAGGATGCAGTGGTAAGAAAGGAAGTAAGGTACTCATAGAGTTTGCTGAACCAGTACATGGAGGTGAATGAAGTATTGCATCAAAGGCTTCTCCCCTCCAGCAATGGCCAACACAAACTGCTATAGAAAGTTCAGTGATGGGTTGGGGGAGCTGAGTTCAGGATAAAATAAGAGGAGTTGCACAGGGGTTCCAGTGTGTACAGGTAGGATATCAGCTGGAGGCACAAACCATAGCCTCATAGTTAATGATCAGAAGGACCATTATGCGAAATGTATGCAGTACAGTATGCATTAAACTTGTGTACCCCCATTTGTGGACTCAATATTCATTTTACATTGGCTAATGAAGCATACATGTTTTAAATATTGGCTTTTATGTATTTTAAACTGCATGGAGTCTGGGAAACATTATCAATAAAAAAGAAATGTTTTCAATTAAAACTGATGGGCCCCCTGACTGTATTGCTGTAGCTGTTTGCAATCTACAGAATCTTTATCTGATTATCCGGCTGTGACCTGGAAGTCCCCCTGATGTAATCAGGCCATTTAGATGGCTTCCTTTTCTAATGGCAAATGACAGGTCTTTAAAACAAAGATTTCAAATCACTGTTTTCAGTGGTGGATACATCACAGTAAAATAGTGAATACAGAAAATGAGAGTCTTCAAATGTGGAAAGTTGCAGCAGATATTGAAGTTAACGTAGGCAGTACCCTTAACCAAAGCAAGATGTGTTTTTTAGAAATACAAAACTGACAGGACAGCATCCAGCTAGTTGAAATAGTGAGCACTTAGGTACAGAGCATTTACAGGAGCAACAGAGTTCTGGAAGGACTTCAGACTTTTCTGAAAGACATGATAGTTGGAAGATTAATGGAAAATGTGTCTACACTCCAAATAACAATATGTGAGCTGTAAGATTTTAGTTGAAAAACATGAAAAACAGTTATTCTACAGCTAGAGAGACAGTCCATAGTTTATTGATTTTAGCCATGTGAAGCCTAACCAATTTTTCTTGAATACAGACAGTTTCCATATAAGCCAACCCAATATACAGCATTCCGAACATTAGAGTCAAGAGTGTGCAAGTATTCTGAAGAGCAGAATGATCAGACTATGATTTCATGGAAGCTAGATTAAAATTAAAGCAATAAATTACTCACATGAGAAAAACTCAGAGTAAGTGAAGTTTTGAAAATGTCTCTTTTTTTGAGAATTTAAATTCAACTATGTCCTGTCAATCTCTGCTTACTACCCATTAGCCAGTTAGCTATCCACAGGGGCTTGGCTAGCCAGCTGACCAAGATGGCCACCTACATTCAAGCTCTGGCACTGCCCTAGTACAATCTATCAATCACTGCCTTTCACATTCATTGACTGTGTTTTAAAGTTTCAGTTGTGAACCGCTTACCTGCTGTATCTGACAATATCAAACTCTCGTTCATCTGTGTGAGTAAGATGCAGGTGTCTGCCATTTTCCCACCCAACTATTGCTGACAGGGAAAGCACAGGAATCCTGGCCAAGGATGGTGATGGCTTCAGAGGATCCAACAGACAAAAACTTGAAAGAAATAATAGAATTGTTCAAGCATCTCATATACCAAATTGGGAAGCTTGAACTGGCAAAGCAATAAATTAAAACTGATATAGTAGATGTTTCCCAAAGAATGAAAGTGGCTGAACAGCACATAACAGACACAGAGGACCACACTGAAAGGATGATGGCCTACATTTAAGACCAGTACTGTACTATCAGGACTTTATTGGGCCTAGGTAGAGAATATGGAAAATTGAGGATGCAGGAATAATTTGAGACTGGTGGTGTTCCTGAATGGCTGTGAGGGACAAAATGTTATGGACTTCCTTTAAAGGGACACTGTCAACTTGTTTTGCATCATATTATTTCTAGTTAAAACCCCACATTTTATGATTGCTTACCTTCTTCACAATTCATTGATGTTGCTGTTTGTTTTGTCTGTCTGCTTGTTTAGTAGAATTGAAATGGATGGTAATGTATATTCATAAACAACTTTGTTTTGTTTCAAATCCTTAACTATTCTTATTGAATACTTCCTGAACATTAGAAATGCTGCTAAACAGTGCAGTCACTCATGGTGCAGTAGCCTCCTAAACCTCTACTGCATCATAAGTGGCTAGACTATGTTGGGGATGTTCCCAAGTCCAGGAAAGATGCAGTGGGAGTTGATCAAGGAATGTAAACAAACCTGTTTTTGTGTGGTAACACCAGTATGGTGGGCAGTTTGTTTTTCACTTTTTAAAAGAAAAAAAGAATCAGAATCAAACTACCAGCTATATCAGCAATCTTTACAGAATGTTGGCAATCATAAAATGTGTTTTTTAAATTAGGGACACTATGAGGCCTAAGGGGGTTGACAGTGTCCCGTTGAAAACTACTCCTGAACTGCTAGCTTTGGCAAATGGCAAACCCTCTGGAAAAGATCACTCCCATTGGTCATTGGCACCCAAACCTGCCCCCAGAGCTCACCCACTCCAAATTCTAGCCAGGTTTTTATGTTTCCAGGATAAAAAGCGATAATTAGACTGGCAAGGGAAAAGCAGGACCCCCAGTGGCCATCGCCTTCAGGTCTTGGCTGAATTTTCACCAGCTTTATCTTAATGATGCAAAGCCTTCACAACAGCTCAGAGGTTGTTCACAGACTGGGGATTACTTACTCACTCCGCTACCCAGACATGCTGTGCATCACAGCTAATGGGGTGTCCAGGTATTTCAATACCCTGGAGATGACAGAGCCCTTCCTATAGTGCCAGTTGCCAGAAATGGACATTATGATGTATCGATCCTCTCAGAGGTCTGTTGGTAACCAGCCATAGCTCAGGAATACCATACCCACCCCAGATTGTTGTGGGAGCAGAAAAGTAGTCTCACCATAACCATTACCTCCTAGTGAAGATGAAGAATGGCAAACCCCTTTCAACTTGTTCTGCAATAGGCTGGACACACTGGGGGTGTAGAAAGGATGAAGGAGGACCTTGGAAAGTTAGAGGACTGGTTGAGGACTTGGCAATTGAGATTCAGTGCAAGAAAGTGCAGAATCATGCAATTTGGGTAGAAAACCCATGGGCCACATATGAACTAGGGGGGAATGTAATCACAGTAACAGGACAGGAGAGGAACTTGGGTTTATAATTTCAGAGGGCCTAAAGGTGGCAAACCAATGCAATAAGGCAGTGGAAAAGGCAAATCATATGTTAAGCTGTGTAGGGAGGGGTATAACCAGTAGATGGAGGAAGATGATACTGCACCTTTATAAAGCACTAGTGGGACCCCCCACCTTATGTATGGTGTACAGTTCTGGAGGCCTCATTTACGTGATGATACAGATGGGATGGAGAGTGTACAAAGGAGGGCAACCAAAATGATGCGGGGCTTACATCATGAGCCCTACGAGGAAAGACTGAGGGATCTAGATCCATACTCCCTGGAGAGCAGGGGAGAGAAAGGGGAGACATTCAAATACCTAAAGGGAATAAAAAAAGTGCAGGAAGGGAGCATCTTTCAAAGAGAAAGATGTCCAAAACACTAGAGGTCACAATATGAAGTTGGGGGGGGGAGGATCAGAGGGAACACGAGAAAGTATTTCATCATGGAAAGGGTAGTGAACCCCTATAACAGCATCTCAGTGGAGGTGATAGGGGCTAAAATTGTAATATGATTTAAAAAAGCATGGGATAGACACATGGGTATCATAAAAACTGGTAGGGAAGGTAACCTGGAGCTCGAACAGTGGCTGGAGACACCATGAGTCACGGTTGGGAAAGGAATCTCATAGCACCTATGGCGCTGAAGACCTCAGTTCCACACTTCCTCCAGAAGCCCCCTTCCCCAAGCAATAAGGTACAGACAGCTCAGGACTTCGGATTTTCGATTCAAACTCTTGGTACCTTCTTGGGGCTGAAACTTATTGGCTGCCTCTTGGCTGCTGTGTGAAGCCTACCGGGACTCCCCAGCTAACCAGCTGAGGCATCCTCAGACACCGGGTGGTCAGCACTCACCAAGCCACTGCCCTAGATCTCCAGGCTGGACTCGCTCCCTCACAAGCTGTGTGAAGCCTTCCAGGGCTCACCAGCTCACCACCCGAGGCATCCTTGGACACCGGGTGGTCAGCACTCACCAAGCTGCCGCCCGAGACCTCCAGGCCGGACTCACTCCCTCACAAGCCATGTGAAACCTTCCAGGGCTCCCCAGTTCCAGTTGAGGCATCCTCAGACACCGGGCAGTCAGCGCTCACAATGCCACCGCCCGAGACCTCCAGGCTGGACTCGCTTCCTCACAAGGTAAGGCAAAAGCCACCATCCAATCGGAATGTGGACGCTTCTCTCTCTGCCGTATTCCGATTGACCAGCAGTCCGCTTCCACTCTTGCTAATCCTACTGAAACTAAAAAGCGCAGTAATTTCTTGCCTTGCTAAAAACTGTTGTTGAAAATGTACTGAATTTGCTTAGACTGTGTTAAGCTACATTCCCAGAGTGTAATTTGTGATTAAAGCCCTTCCAGTGCAAGTGTTCAGCAGCATCCCAGACAGCTGGGCGCCTTTCCAAATTGCTCCGATTGTGGTGCAGATTGGACTCCTGCTGGTCTCTGATGATCCCTTTGTCTCTGCCACTACTTAATCCTCCCTCTCTTCTCTCCCCCCAGCCCTGAGAAGCCTTCCAGGGCTCCCCAGCTCACCAGCCAAGGCATCCTCAGACACCGGGCAGTCGGAGCTCACCAAGCCACCACCCGAGACCTCCAGGCCGGACTCACTTCCTCACAAGGTAAGGCAAAAGCTGCCATCCAATTGGAACTTGGGTGCTTCTCTCTGCTGTATTCCGATTGGCCAGCAGTCCTCTTCCACTCTTGCTAATCCTACTGAAACTAAAAAGCACTGTAATTTCTTGCCTTGCTGAAAACTGTTGTTGAAAATGTACTGAATTTGCTTAGACTTTGTTAAGCTACATTCTCAGAGTGTAATTTGTGATTAAAGCCCTTCCATTGCAAGTGTTCAGCAGCATCTCAGATAGCCGGGCGCCTTTCCAAATCACTTCGATTGTGGTGCAGATTGGACTCTCGCTGGTTTCTGCTGGTCCCTTTGTCTCTGCCACTATTTAATCCTCCATCTCTTGTATCCCCCCAGCCCTGTGAAGCTTTCCAGAGCTCCCCAGCTCACCAGCCAAGGCATCCTTGGACACTGGACGGTCAGCGCTCACCAAGCCACCGCCCAAGACCTCCAGGCTGGACTCACTCCCTCACAAGGTATGGCAAAAGACACATTTTTCACCCACCCACCCATCCCCAACCCCTCCATTTATTAATATATATGCTTCATCCCACCTCCTCCCATCTGCTATGCCCACTGGAGCCACGCCTACTCAAATTTTAACCATCTGCAGTCCTCTCACACTAATCTACTGCCAGGGATCCATCATCTTTCTATAGTCTCCACTGGATGCTCATCAGACAGCACAACTATAGGCTCAGTATCTGATACTGGGCCGTGGACTTTCATCGCCCGATGCTGTGGTATTTAAGACCTACCATGGGAGGGAACAACTGGTTCCTCTGTGTGTTCCTTGTTATGCTAGCCCCCAGCGCACTCTATCAGACCCCTCATCCCTCCCTAAAGGGGAATGAGCTTTGCACTTCTCCCTGTTATGTGTCTTACAACTCCTCTCAGGTAGTTATACTGGATTATTGGACCTCACAGCTGTGTCTGCTGGGAAGTGTGACATCTCCTGAACTGCCTCTGTGGAGTACTCCCCCCTCCCATCTCAATACTTCCTTCTCCTGGCAAGTTCCTGCAGGGACCCTAGTGGCTGCAACCCTAGGCCAGTATAGCACCAGGAGTGGTGACAGGTTTATTCAACATCACTGCCGTCCCAGTCACTCAAAAAATAGTGACTACAAATTAATTTTTGCTGCCTTTAAAAGGATTTTGCTGCTATTGCTATTGTGGTCAGGCAATGTCGAACTCAACCCGGGGCCTGTAGATACCCTTGCTTCTCCCTCAGACCTGGCAGGTATTAAAGGAATGCCATTTATGCATCTCAATGTCTGTAGCTTGCTGAAAAAGTTCACCTTGATCCAGGCTTGGGTGAGCCACACCCTACCTGATGTTCTGGTGATCACTGAGACCTGGCCTAAGCCAGCCACTCCAGATAGTGAAATCAACATCCCAAGTTATTTACTCTTCCAAGTGGATAGGCAATCAAGAGGAGGTGGGGTGGTGATTTATGTCAGGGACAACTACTCAGTTTCATTCATAGAAGCATCCTCCACCCCTAAGGAATTCAAGTGCTTGACCCTGAAGATTGAACTTTCTCCTTCCTGTGCACTCTGTGTAATTGGCTGCTACAGACCCCCTTCTCATCTCTTGTCTCGTCTAAGCTCTGTACTGGGACTTAGTACGCTGGAAACCATTATTCTTGGTGATCTGAACTATGACTGGTTATCAAATGTCTCGGCTCCCTTGAAATTCTTTTGTGACACCTTAGGGCTGGTGCAACTCATTGGTGAGCCAACTCACCCAAATAAAAAGAACCCTAGTAACAGCACCCTCTTAGATGTAATTTTGGTTAACAAACCACACCTGTTCTCCCATGTCAGAACATTTTTCTCTGACATAAGCGATCACTGTATCATCACCAGTATTAGATCTGTGCACAATCCAACGTTTGCAGCAAGGTTCTCAATCAAGAGGTGTAAATGCAACTTCGACTTGTTTGCCTACATCGACGAATTGAAACATTCACCGCGATGGCAGAATTTTTTCCTAGCCAAAACAATTAATGAGGCATATACTATTTTTCACGATATATTAAGAGCGGCCTTAAACAGATATGCACCCATGGTTAAGGTACATGTTAGGAACAGCACTTGTAGCTGGTTATCACCAGAACTCAAAGTTTCCATGCTAGTAAGGGATACACTATGGAAAAAAGCATGGAGAAGCAAGAATGACTCAGACTGGTGTCTATTTAGGAGAGCACGCAACAAGTGCACCAAGTTGGTCAGAGCAGCCAAGGCCGCTTTCTATCACACAGAGCTAGCTTCTGCCTCAAGGAATCCTTCAAACTCTCTGGAAAACAATAAAGGACATGTCTGGTCATTCACCTGGTAATCCTCTACCATGAAAAATTAATTCTGGACGTAGCATTCTATCTGACTGATCGGAGATATTGGAAGCCCTCAATAATAATTTTGCAACTGCTGGGTTAGCATTTGATATATCCCCTGCCAAGGATGTCTGCGTACAACAGGGCTTTTTGATTCACAAGCCCCCTTCTACCAAGGAGGCCTTCTCCCTCCTGCCTGCCTCTCTAAAAGAGGTGGAAGACCTACTGCTATAATTGGATACCAAGAAGGGTGCAGGTTCTGACTCCATAAAGCCTTACTATCTGAAATGTGCATACCATGTGTTGGCTGTGCCAATCACCCACCTCTTCAACATGTCACTTTCCTTGGGGAGCCTCCCCTCACAGTGGAAAATAGCCCATGTCATCGCTCTGGTAAAATCAGGTGACCCCTGTGACTTAAATAATTATAGACCAATCTCCCTCCTCCCCATTCTGTCTAGATTATTAGAAAAATTAGTAAGTGGTCAGCTAAGGGCATACCTTGAATCCAGAAGCCTGTTAAACCCTGTTCAGTCTAGATTCAGAGCAAAGCACAGCACCAGCCTTAGCAAAGGTGACTAATGATTGGTTCCTTGACCTTGACAATAGAAATCATGTCTGTACTGTTTTCTCGGATCTAAGTAAGGCCTTCGACACAATTGACCATAGCCTGCTTCTTTCCTCTCTAAGTAATTTAGGTCTGGGCCATAATTCTATGTTCTGGTTTGCTGACTACCTCGCAGAACGGAAACAGCAGGTTAAAGGTGAAGGTGATCTTTCAACACTTAAACCTATGCAGAGAGAGGTGTGCCTCAAGGATCTATCCTTGGTCCCCTCTTATTTGCGGCTTACATTAATAACATCAATGACACCATCAATAAAGCCAATATCCATTTATTCGCTGATGTCACAGTACTTTACTTGAGTCGTCCTATGCCAGAAGCAGCCTGTGAAGACCACCAAGCTGAATTTAACCTATTACAATACCAGCTCATAAGAAAAAAGCTTCTGCTCAATGTGAAAAAAACAAAAGCAATGCATTTTTCCCCTTCCTCGTATGCAGCAAATCCCGCTTGCGTGGGGGCTATCCCTCAAATTACCACAGTACTTGGAGAAAAACTAGAGTATGTGCCAAAATTCAAATATCTGGGTGTATGCCTCAATCACATACTCTCCTTCGCCGAACATCTCAAAAGAACTACAGAAGAGACTAAGACAAAGATTAGGACTATTCTACAGAATTAACCACCTTCTCACTAAGGAGACCAAGCTTCAATTGGTTCAAGCCACCTTCCATTCATTAATAGATTACGTGGACCTTCTCTATAGCCACTGCACTGCCTCTGCCCTGGCTAAGTTGGACACCCTCTACCACAGAGCAATCAGGTTCATAACCGGCCTGCCTCTTTCCACACACCATTGCTCCTTGTACTCAGTGATGGACTGGACTTCCCTTCATTATTGGAGAATTAGAAATTCCGCTCTATGGGCCTTCAGAGCGGTAACCAACAAGCTCCTCCCATATGTCTCTGATTGTATTCCCCACAGTGTGATAGGCACCTATGCTCTCAGAGGCTATTCCCTAATCGTCCTCCAGGTTCCGAAGGTCAAATCTCGTTTTGGCAGAGCTGCTTTAAGTTTCTCATTGCCTGCCTTGTGGAACGGTTTGCAAAAAAACTTGAAGCTGAGCAGTCCTGTTAGTCTGAATATTTTCAAGTCACTCTATGACCGCTACATGAAAGAATCCTGCAAATGTTTCCCACATCTCTAGCTCACTTATTCTACAGTTCCCCCCATCCATCCTGCCTCACGCCCTGCCTCTTCCCCTGCCTCTCTCTCTCTCTCCCTCTCTCTCCCTATCAAAATATCTGCTTCTCCCACTCTTCCCTGTCTGTCTTTAGCCTTGACCAAGTTCCATCCCCTCCCATGAAGTATGCCAGTTAACTACCCCTTCTCCGTCATTATCTTACTAACCTGGTATCCCACAGCTGTCTGTCCTTAACTCTGGCCAAGTTCCACCCTCTTCCCTGAAGTATGACAGAAATAATTCCTTCCCCTTCAGTGTCTCCCTAATCTGGTGCCCCTCCTACTGCCTTTCTCGCCCCTTTAAGTGAACAGGCCAGCTGTACCAACCAATAAGCCTATCTGTTCTAAAGCTCCGTATGGTCATATTTTGTTGTACATATGCTGATTTTTCTCTTTCGTATAATATTGCATTTTGTTCTGCCTTGCTGCTGTACTGTATATACTGTATATTTTTACCTCTCTGTATAATATTGCACTATGTCTACCATGTTACTATACTGTACATTGATTTTTTCATGACCAGGTCCACCTTGCAAAAGAGCCTTGCTCAATGGTGCCCACCTGGATAAATAAAGATTCTGATTGATTGATATCAGTTCCTGGTTGGCTTGTGCTTCTCCCGGGATTCACTTGAAATGTTATAAATGCAGGCAGTGTTGAAAATGCTTAGTTTAGTTTTGCAAATGTCTTAACTACAGGCATTTTTTTCTTTTTAAATGTTAATTTAGGTTTGCAATTCTCCATTGAAATCAGCTAACCTGTGTTAGGGAATCAACTGCGTGAAGTGTGTAATTGTGCACTTTCTCTGCCTAGCCCTAAGCCTGATTCGGGCTACAAGTTAGCTGTGAGCCTTAGAACCAATATCAGAAGCATAAAAAAAAAAATCTTACAGGCTTAAAAAGAACAGTCTTTAATAATATATACTTTCTAGGAATGCAGTTTCTGGGCTTAAGTGAAGCATTCAGCTTCTGATGTAGACTGCTGTGCTCCCAGAACTGTCTGGACCCTGTCCCGCCCTCTTTGCTTTTGTTCCTATTATTTAATTCACTTGGCCCTTTCTTCCTCCGACGCCAGACCCTGGCTGGTCCACCCCCTGATTCCTGGACTCAATCAATGTTCCTTTGTGTGCCTGAGCACCTGCTTCACTGTGGATTGTATGTAAACCTGGCTCTCTGCTCTCTCCCCCAGGCATTCCTACACTAGCCAATCAGGCAGTGACCACAGCCGAGGTTGAGAACAGAATCTCATAGCGCCCTACAGTGCTGAAGACCTCGGCTTCACATTTCCTCCAGAAGCCCCCCCTTCCCCAAGCAATGAGGTACAGACAGCTCTGGACTTCGGATTTTGGCCCACCTCCCCACCCCCTCCCTAGGCCACCGTAAATGCTCCTTAGCCCCGCCTATGGCACGCTCATTGGACCATACCCCTAGCCCTCTCTCTGGCTCAGTTTGCTAGCTGCTATCCTCTTTGTCCTCTTCTGCCCTCTTGTGGCCCTCGATCGTTCCTTCACAAAGCGTGGAAAAAAAAGTGAATATAAATAAATAAGTAAACAATTAAAAACAATCCAACTCCACGATATTATCGATCATGTTTCTCCACTTAACCCTCATTCTGCTTTGCCCAATTCCCCAATTCCTTTCTATTTGTCTCCTCAAAACTCTCCTTGCTTGTCTGGAGACTATATCACTATAGTTAATCTTGCAGACATCATGCATTTTGTTGATCTCCTGATATGTGCCATCTTGTATGACTCGCTGGTCTTGGATCCTGCACCTACTTGGCATGCTGGCACCCAACTTGGGACCTGGGCAAAAACCCTGTACCCATCTGCCAATTCTGGCTACTATCCCAAACTTGTTGCTGCCAAGATTCTCTTATATGTAGCTCTAAACATCCTTGGCCTTTGCACTAAGGTGCCCCCTTGCTATAAACACGCCCATGCAAGAGTGAAAGACAAAAGTTACTAAAGCTTCTGTTGGTTATTTCTAGGAAACTCTTGCTTCTCCTCTTGCTGTGTTCTGGCAATGTTGAGCTTATTCCCAGACCTAGCATTGGCTCGCCTGCAGACCTCTCTAACCTGAAAGGACTTAGCTTTATGCACATTAGTGCATGTAGCCTGTTAAAAAAAATCTCTCCTATCCAGGCCTGGACAAGTCATACTTCCCCAGATATCCTGGTGATTTCTGAATCATGGCTCCGTCCCTCTGCCAGTAACCATTCTGTTCACCACCCCTCCTACTCACTATTCCGTACTGATAGACAGACTAGAGGTGATGGGGTGGCTATTTATGTCAAGGACAAGTACTCAGTCTCCATCCTGGACTCAGCCTTTGTCCCCAGCGAATTTGAAACTCTATCTCTCCAAGTGGAGATCACTGCTGGAGTCTCGGTCAGTGTAATAGGCTGTTATAGGCCCCCTTCAGCAGGATTGCAGCTCCTAGACCATTTAAGCAATCTCCTGGGGCATAACTCATTTGAAACAATAATACCTGGGGACTTAAACTTAGACTGGCATTCCAATGCCTCCTCTCCCCTTAAATCCCTTTGTGACTCGTTGGGGCTGTACCAGCTCATCAATGAAGCTACACATCTAAACAAGAGCAACCCTGCCAAAAGCACCCTGTTGGACCTTATCACAGTTAGTAAGCCTCATCTGTATTCCCACACTGGAGTCTTCTTCTCAGACATCAACAATCACTGCTTTATCGCTTGTGTTAGGTCTTGTCATACCCCTACCCTCCCACCTAAATTCACTATAAAAAGAAGCAGGTGCAACTTTGATCCTTGGTCATTCACTGCTGAGCTAAGTCACTCTCCTCGATGGCAGGACTCCTACCTAGCAGAATCCTTGGCTCTTGCCTATGACATTTTCCAAGACATTGTGGTAAATGCTTTGAACAAGCATGCCCCCCTAGTTACATCCTGAGTTAGAAGCAAATCTTGCCATTGGTTCTTTCCTGAACTAAAGAGTGCACTACGGAATAGGGACAGGCTATGGAAAACTGCATGCAGAACAAAGTTACCTAACGACTGGAACTTTTTTAGGAGAGCAAGAAATCTCTATACCAAATTGGTCAGAGAAACTAAGGCTAATTATTACCGCGCACAACTTGAAGTTTCTTCCACATGTTCATCCAAATTCTGGAGGACCATTAGAGATATCGAAAATCATTCCTCTGGTAACTCCTTGCCTGAAAAAATCCCAGTTGGTACTTCCTCAGTCACTGATAAACCTACTATCCTGGACTCGTTCAACGACCATTTTGCCACTGCTGGCCTAGCTTTCGATTCCTCCCCAGCTAGTACTCTTCTGCACAACTTGGTCTTGATACCCCTGACTCCCCCACAATTAACACATCCTTCTCTCTCCAAGCCACATCCTTCAAGGAAGTGGAGGATCTCTTGCTCCAGCTGGATGATAGCAAAAGCCCTGGGGCTGACCTCATTGATCCCTTCTTTCTAAAGGCAGGCTCCCATGCTCTAGCCATGCCTATTACACATTTGTTCAACTTATCCATCTCCCAAGGTGTCCTTCCTACCATTTGAAAAACTGCCCATATTGTTCCTATACTCAAGAATGGGGATCATAGCGATCTGAATAATTACAGGCCCATCTCTCTCCTCCCTGTACTGTCTAAAATGCTAGAGAAAATCGTTAACTCCCAACTCAGGATCTACCTGGAGTCAGCGAATCTCCTGAACCCGGTCCAGTCAGGGTTTAGGGCTCAACATAGCACTATTTCTACCCTTGCCAACATTAGTAATGACTGGCTGGGCGAGCTGGACAACAAGAATTTTGTTGGTGCAGTCTTCCTGGACCTCAGCAAGGCTTTCGACACTGTTGACCATTCCTTGCTCTTTTCATCCCTCCGGAATATTGGCCTGGATGCTCCCTCTCTTAGGTGGTTCCATAATTACCTAACTGACGGCTCCCAGCAAGTTAAGGCTGATGGTGAGGTCTCGCCCCTCAAACCTCTTACTCTGGGTGTTCCGCAAGGTTCCACCTTGGGACCCCTGCTTTTCACAATCTATATTAATAGAATTAATGCCACCATTAATAAGGCCAAAATACATCTCTTCACGGATGACACAGTGCTCTACACTAGTGGGCCATCTCTTGACGCAATACTCTCAACTCTCCAGAGCGAATTCGATCTGCTGCAACTCCAGCTCCTAAAACAGAAGTTGCTCCTGGACGTGAAGAAACTAAAGCTATGCTCTTCTCTCCCATGTCCAACTCTCCTATCCCTCTCTCCCATGGTTCTCTATCCCCTATCTCCACCATCCTGGGGGATCAGTTGGAATATGTGTCTTCCTTCAAATACCTCTAGGCCTGGATCGACAGCTCTCTCCTTCCAGGGACATATTGAAGAGCTAATAAAGAAAATCTGACAGAGACTAGGACTATTCTTTAGAATGAAAAACCTTCTACCAAGGGAGGCAAAAAAGCGGCTAGTCCAAACAACATTTCTTCCCTTGTTAGACTATGCTGACTTTCTATATAGCCAAGGCCCTGCTGGTACTCTTGTCAAACTCAATACACTCTACCACAGAGCCTTAAGGTTCATAACAGAGCTCCCCTACTCCACCCACCACTGTCTCCTATATACTGCTGTGGGCTGGCCTTCCCTACTCTTAGGCATCAGAGAAATGCGGCACTTTGGACATACAGAGCCCTTACGAATAATCTGCACAGCTATATTATAGCTTGACTGCCATTAAGCCCCCAAACTAATTATGCGCTGAGAAGTGCTTCTTACATAATGCTAAAAATACCTAAGGTTAGATCCTGCTTTGGCAGGGCGTTTATTTATTTATTTTATTTTTATTTATCAAGTCTAGGATTACAAATACCTTTGAGCCTTGGCTCTTTTACAAAGGTTCCACATCAGAGAAATACAAATTATGGGGAACATCAAGACAGACCTTACAACAATGTGGACATTGCAAACAGAGTACAGATTAATACAATTCAAGGCTAGCATTGTAACAAGGCAGCCAGTGGCATTTGTCAGAGAAAATAGACAGATAAGAAGTGCCAGAGTCATAGGGAGAGGGAAGAGGGAAGGGGGGGAGAAGGAATGTAGGAAGGTTGGGGAGAGGGTGAAAAGTGCAGCACTGGGTATACCAAGATGTGAGGGTAGAGGGTAAGGCGTTTATAAGCCATGTACTTCCCTTGCTGTTGAACAAGCTGCAAAAAACCCTGAAAATAAACCTCCCCTTTAGGCTTGCTGAATTTAAAGCTTTAATCATATGCCAACTCAAAGAATCCTGCAACTGCTTCCCTTAATCCCTTGGACTGTGGCCGTTGTGCTTACCCCTGCTCCTTCTCCATCACCCCTTGACCCAACTCTCTGCCCATACCTTGCCCCCTCTCTTCTAAGTATTCTATTGCTGTTCTGCCCCTTTACTAAAAAAATAAAATAAAATAAAACTTGATGTCTCCCCAGTGAAGATCGTAACTAGTTCATTCCAGTTCTGTGCATTACACTATTCCATGCTTTTAACCTGTACATATCTATTGCTGTACTTTATTTTGTATTCCTTGTGTGTGATGGCTCTGTGCTAGCCTGTTTATATCTGATATAATGTATACTGCTGTGTTTGGCAGCAATTTAAATTCTGTTGTTTCCTTCTGTGCCTCTGTATTGTTCTCCCAGGTCCACCTCGAAAATGAGCTTGCTCAACGGTGTCCTCCTGGTTAAATAAACATTTTGATTGATTGATTGATGAGTAGGGGAAAGCGGCAGGTGGGTAGAGGCAGGAGATCATGAAGGGTCTTACATTAGGCAGGAAAATATGGACAGACTGGATGGACCTGAAGGTCCTTATGATCTGCCGTCAACCTCTGTGTTCCTATGTAACCAAAAGTGAAAAAACAAGCAAAAGAATGCAGATGTGGACAAAAGAAGGACCAGTTGATGCAGCTTGATTTCTGGAGTAGGAGCTGCATTGTGGACTCGAAGGCCTCCTTGGGCTCTGACACTGTGTCCTTGGAAAGCAACAGGTATGCATCCCTACACCACCAAACCTCTGAAGATACACCTCCTTGCCCCCACCCATCCTTCAAAAATGACAGCGGCAACTCACTCACCCACCAAGAAAAAGTCCTGGACCAAGATTGCAACTAGCAGCTAGCAGCTTGACTAGGGCAGAGGAGATGAATGAAAAACTTCCCAAACTGTCTCAGATGACCTCTGCTGCCATCTTAGTTTAATGTGGACTGTAATGTAACTGTAAAGCAGGTTAACTTTTATTATTCTTTTAGATTTGTCCCTATTTTCCTTATAAAAGGTGCTTGCTTTCTGTAGCCCTATCTGGGCCCCCCCATTATTTAAGGAGCCCTAGCCCTTGATAGGGCAATGGGGAGAGGTCGGTTCTGATACTTTTTGGCACCGCCAACAGCATTGCCCTTTTAGGCAACAACCCACACACTTATGTGTGATACAGGGTCAGTGCACCTATTTCAAGGTCACTGGGCTTCTCCTTTCTGTTACAATGGACTGCACCCAGGCAATGATAGGACTGCTGGAACTCTTATTACTGTCCTTCTGGGACCCACTTTTTGACACAACAGGCTAACTGATTAAGTAAAAATCCTGCTAGGACTCCAGAGGAAGGGGAGGTGTTTGCTAGGTGGGCACAAACAAAGTACTGTGGAGGTAAAGAAAAATGGATAAGAGGAGAACTGCACCCAGGGATAGGCTACCTTAGGAGGTGGGCACTGTTATTGATATTGGACAGTGCTTTGTTAAGCAGCCCAAGATCAGATACTGTCCTCTGACCTCTGACCAGCACTCCTGGATGGGATCCAGCCAGGAACAGACTTGGGGCTAGTCCAGCTCAACATCCCTCACTCCAGTAGTCAAACACCCACCAGTAGTAGGCAGCAGGCTGGCCAACTCATATGAGCTTATGAGGACAGCTACCACTCCCAAGGGGTAAATGTCCATACGGAGGCACATGCTGATGAGGACAAAGTGGAATGTGATGTTTTTGTTTCCTCTTCAGGAGTCTAAAGGCACACTGTCCTTCTTTCAGACGGTACTGGATTCAGACAAGGCTCTAAAGAGGAATGTAGAGGAAGGGGAAGGAGGACACATGGGTTAAAGGGCTATGGGGTTTGTTACTACAGTTCTGTTTCTTGGTTGTTCGCTACCTTATTTAACTACCAAACTTGAGATCACCACAGACAATCAGATGAGTGAAAGAAGTAAGTGCCTCAGCTGAGACCTGAATCCAGGCCGCTCGGAATACCGTTCCGACTGCACTACCAGCTGCGCCACAAAGGCAACTGGAAACTAGGCTGTCCCTGAGCACATTACTCTTTCCCCAATGCTCAATATGGTGCTGCACAAATAATTACATTTTTAATCACATGAATGGGGTGTGCATACTTATGAAACACATATAAACAGTGGAGAGAAGAAGTAAGTGCCTCAGCTGGGACTTGAACTCATGCCGTAATACCATTCTTATTGTGCTACAAGCAGTGTCACCGAAGCAACTGGAACCTGGGTGTCCCTGAGCACATTACTCCTTCTCCAATGCACAACCTGCTGCTACACAAAGAATTGCATTTTCAATCAGATGAGCACGGTGTGCATATTTATGGAACACATACAGACAGAGGAGATTATTATTATTTGTTTAGCACCAGGTTGTGCACTGGAGAAAAAGTAATGTGCTCAGGGACAGCCTAGTTTCCAGTCACCTTGGTGGCACAGCTGGTAGCACAGTTTTGGGTGGCATGGGTTCAAGTCCCAGCTGAGGCACTTACTTCTTTCTCTCCTCTGTTTGTATGTCTTCCATAAATAAGCACACCTCACTCATATAACTGAAAATGAGTCCACAACTGCAAAGTTGATGCAGGCAAGAGTGGTTATGGAATACCTTGGGAGGGTGCAAGGGGTTTACATAGAGCATTTGATATCACTATCAACAATGAGGACAGTTTGTTAATGAAATAAATGTCTTGGATTGGAATGGTGTCAGTGTGGCTCAATTGGTAGCACATCTGCCTATGTGTCAGATGACTGTGAGTTCTAGTCCTGCATCAGGATTAGGGTAATTCCATAAAAGGGAACAGTCACCAAAAAGGGCCCATACTCAAGAGTGGGGCTGGTCCCAATGTGCAAAAACATCTTGTTGGACTCAGTAGCACAGTGGGTATGTCACAGAATTAGCAAACAGCAGATCAGAGTTCTAGCACTTGAATTAACATATACTACTATGTTTCCATAACAACAAGGGGCATGAGTGGAAACTGACAGGGGGAAGGTTCAGGTGGGATGTGAGAAAGTATTATTTTATAGAAAAGGTGGTGGAACCATGGAACTACCTGCTGGCCAAGGTGGTGGCATTTGGAACTGTGGGTGGTTTCAAATGTGCTTGTGATAGAATAAAGGGGATAGTCATACCTGGCATGGACAAGGTTGGGGAAGAAATAAAATAATTGTTAGGGAGAGCTAATACCCCTACTGATGCCAAGTCAGGGAGCTATATAGAGACCAATGAGCAGACTGGATGGACCACTGGACATTTTCTGCTGTCATCTTCTATGTGTCTATGTATGTTTGTATGTCAGTGGACTTTAATCCTGAATCAAGTGGAAGAAGGCAATGTCACATGATGAATGCCTTAAAGCCCACCAAGCTTTCCTTCAAAATACCAGGCTGACTGTAGCTGAAGCAGCAAAACTGAAGTGAGACTGGGTGGAAGACAAAAGGTGAAGAGTTACTAATTCAGCCAAATGGAGGATATCCATTCTGATACATAAAGCCCTGGGGTGAAGGGTAGGCATGACTAGAACCAGTAAAGGATGGAGGTGGCAGCTTATGACAGTGACTGTGCCAAATGATCTGCTCATTCTGGTCAAAATTTGTGGGACCAATGCAGATGACCCTGCATTCTTCCATAGCAGAAGTCAGGAACTCATGGAGTTTATTAAGGAGAGATCGCCAATTAATGTGGTAGCAGGTATAAATGTGACCTTAGAGATACAAGCTGATAGAAGTGGGGGGATCCTCTGAACCCCATTCATACACAGTCAAGGCTGACATAGCAATGATGGTGGAGCACAGCCTGAAGGATGTGTGGTGACTGCAAGCCCACCATCCCAACACCGAAGACTGCACATGTTTCTTGGCTGACCCCATGTCCTCCAGCAGGACACAACTGTGGTTGGCCAGTTCCAGTGTCATGTCCATCTTGCAGATGCTATCATTCATCCCATCTTCATCTCTGACCATGCCCCCTGTAGAGCTCAAAGTGTTATGGGGACCAGCACCCCAGAAGTCTTCCGCATAGAGACTGAACCCACTGTTCCTGGAGGATCCATTTTTAAAACTGGCTAAAGGAGGAGGTCAAGACATATTGGAGTGACAGTGACAATGGGGACATTTCTAATTAGACCCTATGGGAGGCACTCAGAGACACCCTGACAGGCAGGGTAATGGCATATGCTGCCAAAGGAGGAGGGTCAGACAGGCTGAACAAGCTAATCTGGAAACGGAACTGAAAGAGGCAGAAACTGAGTATAAGAGTGCACCCCTCCAGAACCTAGTAGCTAAAGTACTAAGTACCAGAGTCAAGACTTAATTAACTTTTGACCAGAAAAGTCAAACTAGCCATCTGGCATTTATGCCATTTGTCCTGGAAGCATGTAAACAAATCCAAAAAGTTCCTAGCCTTCAGGCTAAAATGCAGACAGACAGGGAAACTTATCTATGGTCTCAAGGAAGATTCCAGCACAATCAGACATCAACCCCACAACATCAATGTCATAATTCAGCAGTTTTACTGTGGGCCCTATGCATACCCCTCCCCTTCTACCAAGACAGCTGTAAAAGTCTTCCTAAACTCGTTACCACTCCAGACACTTTTGCCCACACACTCCTCAGCCCTTGAAGGCTCCCTTACAACCCAGGAGGTGTCACAGGCACTTAAAGCTCTAAGTTTACATAAAGACCTGGGGGGAGACTGATTCCCAGCAGACTTTTATTACTCACTGACTGACAAGAATGCCACTTACCATCTAAGGATCTTCCAAGAATGACTGACTTCTGCAACACTCCCTCTATTCATTAGTGAGGTGGTGATCACAGTGCTCTTCAAAAAAGGGAAAGACCCAGTCTCATCAGGAAGTTACTGCCCTATCTCCCTTATTGATGCAGATGTAAAGGTTCTAACAAAAGTCATGGCTGCCAGGCTGGGAAAGGTCCTCTCCAGTCTTATTCATCCATCACAGACTGACTTTGTCAAAGGCAGACTAAGCTTGGACTATCTCAGGATGCTGATTTCCCCAATCCACAAGGCACAGCCTGACACGTCTCCGGCAGTAGCACTGGTGGAAGACTTCAAAAAAGCCTTCAATTCTGTCAAATGGCAATACCTTCTAACCACCCAACTTATAATGGGGTTGGGACACGCCTTTAGGTATTGGATCCAACTCCTGTACTCTGCACCACAGCCTTTATTCTCATCAGTGGCCTTCAGTTAGCCCTTCCCTTCCAGAAAGGAACTAGACAGATCTGTCTCCTATCTCCCCACTATTTGTGTTAGTCATTGAGCCCTAAGTCACAACCCTCAGAGAGCAACCAAGCATTCAAGGCATTAAGTTGTATGATACTGACTACATTACTTTCCTCTAAGTAGATGACCTAATGTTCACTTTGTCCAATGCTTTGGAGTCAGTCACCTTGGTTTTATCTCTGCCCCAAACGTTCTCCAAAGTTTCAGTACTGACAGTGAACTAAAGCAAACTTGAAGTACTTCCCATGAATGCGACCTGCTCCCATGAGGGCTTTAGGAAGGCTGTCATCGCATGGGTTATTAATGACATCACCTACCTGATGATAAAGCTAAATAGCAGTCTCTCCAAACTAGTGGCTTTGAACTTGGGAACCTCTCCTAGCATCCACTAAGGTGGAGCTGCAAACCCTTACAGAAATATCAGTGTGCTGCGTACATGCAGAATGCATGCCACATGTTTAATTGTGCAACGTTTGCATGCAGCTCACATACACAAACTGAACATAAGTGAACCAGGTCTAAAAAGCAAATCAGGTTTGCATGCTGCAAGCCTGACATGTGTGCAGCAGGTAAGCTGGTGCAAACATCTTCTAAAAATCAAATCAGGTTTGTGTTTTGCATGCTTGACATGAGTGCAGCAGTTAAGCTAGTGTGAACATCATTTAAAAATCACATCAGGTCCACATGCTGCAGGCAACCTGGGAGCACATGGAAGTTAAGTGACTTGCTCAGGGTCACCCAGTATGCAAGTGGGGGCTGTGGGATTCAAACCCAGATTTTCAGATTTGCAGCTCAGAGCCTTAAACCACTGTGTTATACTGCCTCCCCTAGTTATGGCAGTCATCTGGTTTATGGTTCATGATGTTGGTGTAGTAAACAGCAGTACATTGCATATCAGATGTAAAATGTCAATAAGTAGGTCATGCAATAGATGTGCTGAGCAGTTACTGAAGCAAGAAATGGATTTAGGATAGTAAAATATTCCTGTTTGAAAACTGATAAATGTGTGACATTTGTAACTCAATTTCAAGGAGGTCATTATGGGGTGTCAATGTACAATATAAAGTAGTTATAGCTTTCAAGTTGTCTGGATAATTGTTTTGTACTACCACTATTACTAAACTTAAATTATTCTATGAAGAAAATGAAGTTTATGTAACTGTCTGTAAATGTATTAAAAATATTTACTTGTCCTTATAATGTAATGCATTAAATGCTGTTGCTAGGTTAAGAAATCACATAACAACGCCCAGGGCATTAGGGTTTCTGAACATAAAATTCTGCCCTGTAGGGACTGACAGGCATCAGGGATGTTACTTGGGATTGTCAACAGTAATGCTCATGCCATTCAACCCCCATCCCCACCCTGCAGCCAGTGACAGGTATCAAGGTGTGCCTTTGACTCTTCAGCCCCAAAGTTCACTCCATTTTTTTATACAGTACTGTACCCATTTCAGCGTATTTCCTTATGGAATGGGGTGAGTGTAAAGCTTGAACACCCCAAGGCACACCTTGACACTTGTCTGTTTCTGTAGGGTAGGGTGAGGTGAAATGGCATGAACGTTATGGGCAATGACCCAAAGGCACACCCCAATGCCTGTCCATGTATTAAAAAGATTTACTTGTCCTTATTATGTAATGCATTAAATGCTATTGCTAGGTTACTAAGTCACATAACAAAGCCCAGAGCATTAGGGTTTCTGACCATAACATCCTCCCCTGTGGGGACTGACAGGCATCAGGGTTGTGACTTTGGATTGTCAACGGTAATGCTCAAGTCATTCCACTCCATCACCACCCTGCAGCCAGTGACAGGTATCGAGGTGTGCCTTTGACTCTTCAGCCCCAAAGTTCACTCAATTTTCTTATACAGTACTGTACCCATTTCAGCATATTTCTTTATGGAATGGAGTGAGTGTAAAGCTTGAACACCCAAAGGCACACCTTGACACTTGTCTGTGTCTGCAGGGTAGGGTGAAATGAAATGGCATGAGCGTTATGGGCAATGACCCAAAGGCACACCCCAATGCCTGTCCATCTCTGAATGGTGGGGGTGGGGTTGGCGTTACTTCAGTACTTCACTGTCATTCCTATTCTGCCTGTCTGTCTGTCTGTGTCTCTCTCTCTCTATATGTATATATATCTAGCTATATGTCTATGTAATTATCTATCTTTATGTCAATTGCATGTATCACTGTTTTTACCTATTTCTAAAATGAACCTGCATATCACATTTGCCTGCACTCTTAGCACATACTTATGAAACTGTTCATATTTGTACTCAGTTTCTGCATAGACTGCATACTTTCCTAATATTGCCATTATCACCAGCATAACTACCTTACCCTTATCAACAGTGACCCCTTCTGAAAGTTACTATCACATTTTCTCTGCTAACAGTCCATCATTACACCTGACTTCCTGACATCAACACTTTGCTTAAATATAACTTACATCACCTCATGGACAAAAGCCCTGTTTCTCTAAAAAAAAAACAAAAAAACTGTGTAAATAATCCCAAGGCTGAACATATGCCAGCCATTACTTTTTCATGTACTGCCACCTTCTGTACCATCATGGGGATTTGCATATGTTTCTCATGATGCTTTGCATTATTGGGGTATGTGCAGTTGTATTTTCTTTAAAATGTGGTTGTCCAGCCAGTATCATATGGGATAACACATACCTCAGTGGCATTTGCTCTGGGGTTATTTTTGTAAACCTATATTGCTGCCTATTCCTTCCATTAAAATGTACACCTCCATATATTTTTCTAATAATTTGTATGCCTGCCTTAGAACAGAAACTAAAACAAATCATACTACTTACAAATCATTGTGTTGTTTCTCCATACCTCCTTAACAATTCCACGCAACTTCACCAATTTCATTATGCAGCCGTGGTGGATCTGAACAGACTTGTTTTTTTATTTACTGCTGCTTATTGCTACAAACTGATTTTTCCCACTTTGCCACATCTTCTTGTCCATCCCTCTTCCCTGCCTGCCCTGCATTGCACACAGCCTAACTGCTCCTAGGTCCATTGCATCTCTCACCCCTCTGTCCATCTTCCTCTTAAAATTCCCACTAATTTTTTTTTTTTTTTTTTTTTTTTTTATTTAGTTGTTTAACCAGGTATAGCACACTAAGCTGAAAGCTTTTTTACAGGAGCAACCTGGGAGCACAAGGAGGTTAAGTGACTTGCTCAGGGTCACACAGTATGCAAGTGGAAGCTGTGGGATTCAAACCCAGGTCTGACCTGCTAGATGTCACCAAATTTGCAGCTCAGAGCCTTTCCTGACTCTCCTGTTTCTCTTTCTCTTGCATCAGCCTCTACAGCTCCCCTTCCCCCCAGTGCTCTCTTCGGGACCACACTTTTTTTCTTTTCTTTCTTTTTTTTTGATTCTCTTCCCTCCCACCCTTCTCTGCTACTTCACCCCCTGCCACCTCTCTGACTACAGCCTGCTTAATCATCTGCCCTCTGTTAATTGCCCTATTGTTTCCCCTGTCTCTCGTCCCTGTCTGCTCCCCACCCACCACTTAACTGTTTTTTTTTTTTTGCTTCTTTTAACAGGGCTCTCTCCTGCTCTTGCTCTCCTCAGCTGGAGGCCCCGATCGGGGATCCCAAATGCAGAAACACTCCTGTTCAGCTGACTGTGGCACCTCCTAGCAGTTGCTCCCTAGGTACCCTCACTTCCACTTAGACTGCCACCAGCCTTTGGATTGGCTAATGAAGCAGCCCTCCTCTCACTACTGGCTGGCAGCTGTCTAGCCTGAGATCCCATTGGCTGAATCTCAAACAAGGGAACTCCCAGGTGTTTGCTCACTGCCAGCCCTGCTGCTAGTCTCTCTCTCTCTCTCTCTCTCTCTCTTTTGTGTGGTTTGAATTTTCTCCCACTCACTCGCCCCCAGCACTCTTTAAATATGCATCTTCCCCCACTCTATCCACCTGATCTTCCTCCCTCCTATTGTTTGTCCCTGTCAAGTTGTTTCTTCTTCTCTTAAGACTTCCCTCTTCATGCACCCTTGCCTCAAAGCCTCCCTCCCTGCTCCTAGCTCGATGTCTTAATCTCTTGTGCCCTTTCTGCTTCCTTCCCCTATAGCTCATCCTTTGAGATCTTCTACCTCTCAGCTCTCAGTCTTGCCTCAACAACTTGGACATGACTCATTTCACTTATTCCTTACTCCTCTGTTTTGTGCTTCTTTTGCTGCCACCCACACTAGCTCACAATTACATCAGTGGATCTGCATCTTTATTCCTTCCATCCCTCAAATGTGTGACACTTGCCTACAGCACAATCACATCTACCATCGAAGGGGAACGGGAACTAGCTATCCTCCATCCTCATGAGTCACTACCTTTCCTTTCCTTTCTTGGTTGCTCCCCCCTTTTCACTCCCACTGGCTTTGGCTGCCCCCACTGGCATTTTTCACAAGCCTCTCTCTCCTTCAGGGTAGGCACACTACTTATTGCACCCTTGAAAGAACTCAAAAAAGAACCAGTAAATTAATGCTACAGATCTATCTATGCAGTATGATTCTGCTACTACTGTTACTCACTGGGAACGTTCACCCCAATCCCGGCCCACCCCACATGCAATCCTCACCTCCATTCAAACTGGGATGGCTTACCCTGGTGTCTATTAACATTTTCAGCCTTCTCTCAAAATTTGACAGCCTCCAGGCCTGGGTTGCAGAGCATAACCCAGACGTTCTCTTTGTTGTGTGGAGACCTGGCTCTCACCTAAGATCGCTGATGCTGATATATCGCTGACAGGCTACACGGTTTTCAGGCAGCATAGATTAACAAAATTGTGGCGGGGCGACTGTGCTATCTATCTAAAGGACACCATTAAGGGACTTGTCCTCTCCCTGCCCAGGACCGGTGACAATATCCAAGTACTTGCACTAAAAATGTATCCTGATGCACATGATAAATCCCTAACAGTTCTCTCTGCCTACATCCCGCCTAAAAAAACCACAGCAGGCCTCGACTCCCTCTTGGACTGTTTGAACAGCCTGAACCTCAACTCTGAATTAATCGTTACGGGTGATTTTAATACAAACTGGTTCTCCTCTGATGCTAACTCCCTCAAGGATGCCACCAGGGCCATCCACTTCTCTCAGCTTATTACATCCCCTAGTAGGAAGAACTATAGAACTGGGTCTTGTACCCTTCTTAATTTGGTCTTCTTGAACCAGGGGTGTAGCCAGGGAATTCAGATCTGCACACCAAGAGGACTCACTGCTACCCCCCCCCCCAGGTGTAGCCAGACAATATGCAAATGTACACCAGGACCATGTTTGTTGCCTCATTTGGCACAATAAATACAACTTTTGTATTCCATGACAATGGTTGGTGCCATGCATGGGTAAATACAAATGCCACACATTGCTCCCTAAGACACCCACATACCAACCCAGAGCCTGTAAAGTTGTATTGTCCTTGGGATGCAAAGACAGTATTAGTGACCAGTGCTTCTAGTTTCAACTCCTATGAATAAAATTACAGAAAAGTTTAGCATTTTCTTTGTTAGTTTTCATGGAAAAAGGAAGCATTTCAGAGCCTATTTGCTACCCCCCTTAAATAAAATTGCACACCATGGAGTACTTGGAGTATGCCTGGCTACACCCATGTCTTGAACCACCCTGAGCATATCCTTGACATTTCAGTATTACCAGACACTCTCAGTGACCACTTTCCAGTTTTATGTATCTGGTCATCTAAATTCTTCAAGCCACCTGCCAGAAATATCACAGCTCGGGTCCTCCTGCGAGAACACCTAGAACACCTGAAATCCGACCTTCACCATCAAGACTGGTCTAACTTATATTCCACTTTTGATGTAGAGACTGCACTTGACCCTTTCAACTACCAGTTTAATGCTGTCTGTGATGAGCACGCTCCTTTTAGGAAGCATAAAATTAAAGGCGCGTTTAATCCTTGGTTCACCCCCCACCTCTCTGAACTCAGGAAAACTAGGACCAACTATGGCATAGGGCCTGGGCCACAGGGAACTTAACTGATGTCCAGAACTATAAAAGAGCATGAAACGAGTGCACCAGAGCAATACATTCTGCCAAAAGCCAGTACTTTAAAGAGGCCCTCTCTCGATCCTGGATCAAGGGTAGAAAGTTATGGGCTAATCTTAATGACCTTCTAGGGAAGACCTCCAAATCAGCTCCCACCACACTTAATGTAGACGGTGTACCCACCCTTGATCCCAAAACCATTACTGACACATTTAACAAAACATTTACTGACCTTAGCAGTGTCCCTCTGCCCGACGATTTCGCTCCCACTAGTACTGATGACAGACATGGGATCCCTGCCCAACCTTTAGGCTACCCGCCTTTCTATTTTAAAGTAGTCTCTGAAGCTAAGACATGGAAATACCTTCGTAAAGTCTTTGGAAAATCAAGGGTCAGTGGGGAAAACCTTGGCCTGAAATTTGTTGCCCTTACCTTAGACGATATCCTAATGCCTCTTACTTGGATTATTAACTTATCACTCTGGTACACCGAATTCCCCCATAAGTGGAAAGCCGCCACTGTCATCCCTGTCTTCAAAAGTGGGGATTGTTCCCACCATGGTAATTACAGACCACTCTCCATTCTTCCTCCACTCTCTAAAGCCCTGGAGAGATTAGCCACTGACCAGTCGGTTGTGTACTTGGACAAATATCAAATATAGTGCCCTCACCAACATGGGTTTAAGCCCTGGCATAGTACTACTATTACATTATTAGAGTTCACCAGCTTCCTCCATAATGCTCTGGACCAAGGTCACCTGGCTGGTTTGGTCTTTATTGCTTTATCTAAAGCATTTGACACGGTTAATCATGCACTCCTAATTGACCAGCTAACCAACATAGGGCTCTCCAACAATATCACTGCTTGGTTTAGGAGCTACCTTGAAAGCCACTCTCAGCAGGTGAAAATAGGTGACACATTCTCTGATGAAAGACTTGTCTGCTCGGGTATCCTGCAGGGTTCCATTCTTGGGCCACTCCTGTTCAGTATCTTTCTCAACAAACTCCCTAAATCTGCCCATGTATACATCCTACTGCACACGGATGATGCTGTCATCTTTACCAGCAATCCTGACCCTGCACTCCTTGACAGCCAGTTACAACACAGCTTTTCCAAAGTGGGGAGGTGGTGTAGTGACCATAAGCTCATTATAAACTACAAAAAAACTAAAACAATGCTTTTCTACAGCTCGCACAACAGACATTGAACTTACTCTCTCAATCACTAATGCCGTGGACTACCCCCTAGAGCTGGTCCAGTATTTCAAATACCTGGGGATTATGATTGACAGATCTTTGACCTATACTAGACACATTGACAACTTAGCAAAAGCTGTAAACACATGCATTGGGCTGCTTTATAGGCATAAACACTGTCTGACCTCAGACGCCCTGAAGCTGGCTATCCACAGCTCTGTTGTATCTCTGATTGACTATGATCTAGTAATATATAAGTCTCCAATGGACACCTCCCTTCATATAATTAAAATGGCTCTAAATAAGGCCTGCCATCTTCCCACAGGGTCTGCATGTCTCACTCACACCTGTGAGCTGTACTCGCTGGCAAACTAGCCCCAGTTCAATAACTGAATTAAGTACCAAACTTGTACTGTTGCAAAAAAAGTTCACTTAGGGCTCATGCCACCAGGGTCCAGAAGCTTCTTATCCCATATGGCTGTCATCAGCAAACTAGAAACACTGAGAACCAGATATTCAAGATCCCACACTGCCATACCTCTTTTGGGCAAAGGTCCTTCACCCATAGGGCCCCTCTCTGGCTAAAATCTTTACCTAGTGAAATATCTTCCTCCTTACACTGGGATCCTTTAAACCTAAACTATGGCTGCATCTTATAACAGCTGCCAGCTGCGACTGCTTCCACTTGGCATTCCTGCCAGTGTCGGATTCCCTCCCAGCACTTACCTGCCCTATACTTATCTCCTTATTCTCAGAATGTCCACTCCCATACACCCCCACCTCGCCCCCTCCTTCCAGGCCCCCCTCTCACATTTCCCTCACCCTCCGTTATTCCCCCACTCCTTCTCTGTGTTCCTTCTCTTTCTCCCCCTCATTAACCTTTGCAATTACCCTCTCCACCTATCAAACTCACCACCTCCTTTACCTTACCAATTTGTTGCCCCACCCTTCCTCCCTCCCTCTCTCGCTTATCTATCTCTCTCTCTCTCTCCCCTCCTCTAGATGAGGCCTCATGGGCTGACACTTATAGCTATTGCAATCCTACACTGTTTTGTGTTGTACTCCATAGTCTTCGACTCTCAGTTGTAACTTGCACTAGTCCATCTTAACCACTCCCTATTGTCACATATGTACTCCACCTCTTTATTCCTCAGATTGTTGTTGCTACTTGTCTGTCCCCCAAATTTTGTAACCCTGCTGTTAGCATTGCTATTTCCTGATTGTTAACCAATTTGTACCTGTCTGTCTATCAACCTGTACCTGATTGTCTGACAATTTTGTACTCTATGTTGTTGCAAATCACAGCATGGAACCATGTAAAGAGACACTTGCTCAAAGGTTTTCTGAACTATTCAATAAATAAATAAATAAAAATCCATGGGATTACTGAATGCAGATACCTGCTGGAGGTGCCACATGCCAGGGGTCACCTTACTACATATGCTGCGGGACTGCCTACCCCTCAAACTATTCTGGCTCCAGGGACAGAGTATATGCAATGAGATAACAGTAGACACCATTCCAACAAATGAAGATGTGCTCCCCTTAGGATGTTGCTCTGAAGAAACCCCAAAATTCTCCCCTTTCCAGCCCAATGGCTTAAAGCGGTGTGAGAAACTGCCAACAGTCTAATCCTATGCAAGTGGAGAACATAGGATATTCTTTCCATCCGTGAATGGCTTCTGGCTGTGGACCAGTTGGTAACTTATGAGAGGCTGTCTAATTCTGTAAATATTACATTAAATCGCTACTACAAATGTTGAGCCCCCTTCCTGAACTCTGAATTCTGCAGCTTACTCTCATGGGCTAGCAGTATCGCCTAGAGGTTAGAGTAATGAGCTGTGAATGAGTTTGGTACATCCAGCAGATCAGACCTGGGTTTGATTCTCACAACCTCCACTTCCATACTGTGTGACTCTGAACAAGTCACTTAACCACCCAGTGCTCCCAGATCGCCCCTGAAAACAGGCACTTATGTCTAGTGGGCCTTACCTGGTTACCAAAGACTAAAAGAAATAAATAATATATGTACAGCCAAAGAGCTCTCAGCCATAAATACTTTGGTGGTAACTTACCACACCCTAAAACATATGGTTATATGCAACTAGTTTAGTTATTGGTTAGTTTTCTGCTTTGTTCCCAATTAACTGCATCTAATGACTCAGGATGTGATGGCCATAGGGATTCCTTCTCAACTGGTGCAGTTTATGGCTAATAATAATATGTAATATTGTGCTCAGTATATCCTGACTGCCCGAACATGAGTTGTAGGCCCTCTGTAGGCATTGTGTACAACAATGCTTTCTGGGCCATATTGCTATATACTGTCATCCTGAAGTTATGAATGTTTTGACTTGACATTATTGTGTTTGTTTTATGTGTTTTGTTTTTCAGTAAAAATTATTAACCACACATTAACTAGCCACTGACTGTACACTTTGTGGACCACATATTTCATTTCCTGGACTGGGCAGATCCTGCATGATTTTACGTTACCCACAGCTTGTCTGTCCCCCCCCCCCCACCACCACCACCACCACACAAACACACATATACACACAATTTAACTGGGAACAGTTTTAAAAAAGCTACTAGTTCCAAAAAATAGTAAACAGAAAATGTTAGTAATTTTTGAAAGTGGTCCCTTATTACTTTTTATTTCAGAAGGATTTTTCCTTTTCTATATACTAATTAGATGGATTTCTATCTAACAGTATTGGATGTGGTGTGCCTAGCAGTGCTTTACCTGGAAGCAGATATATCTTATTTATTTTTATTCAGTTTTTGTTGACTGGAAATGGAGGACTAGGCAATTCTGCCTATTTTTAGGCCCATCCCCAGGGTTGGGGGAGGGAGATGCAGGTACAAAGTGACATACTGAATTGTGTTTTGCAGTTGATGGTATATTGGTAGTGTATTCACCTGGTAAAGGTGATTATGGGAGCACCTTTTTACAGCACTCTGACATCACAACTGGGTCATAATTGGCATCTCCTCATAGGCTGATGCACAAAATACTCAAAGGAGTGAAACCTGACCTGTCTCCTCCCCTTCCTGTCGGCTCCTGTGATGATGTGAAGTCCATGCGTATTATTGATGCCCGCATCGCATGACGTCACTGTAGTTTGAATCTTATACAAATAGAGCTTGGTGGGCTAAGAACTCACCAGTTACAGTATAGAAGCTGTTGTGCATGTACCTGTGTGTTTGCTGGTGTTTTAGTAAAGCTGTTTAAACTCAGATCTGTGTCCTTTGATTTTTACATGGTGTGAGAAGTTGAATCACCTGTCCCCACCAACACCACTGGCGCTCACATGCAATTTGGCAGAGAACTGGCGCCACTTTAAAAAACAAGTAGAAATATTTTTTGTGGCCACAGGAATGGCAGAAAAGTCCCAGAAGATCCAAACAATTACCTTCTTACATGTGACTGGAACTGCATCCCTGGACATCTACAATACATTCGAGTGGGCCAGAGCAGAAGATAAAGAAAACATGGCACAAGTGATGGACCAATTTGAGAGGTACTGTAACCCACAAAAAAAAACATGCTTTTGAAAGGCATTTATTTAATACCCAGGGCCTGATTTCAATGGTGGACACAGGGCTTGCATCCAGCCCTGCCTCCAACCTAAACTTTAATGCACCTGCATCCAAGAGGCTGCCACAATCTGTGCCCTATTTTTTAACCAAGAATGCAAGTTGCAACATTTTCCTCATTTTACAGCAGCTTGCACTAAATCTTTGGTGCAAGCCCCATAAAAGGGGTCCCTGTCAGATGCAAAGTTAGACCGGGGGGGGAGGTGGCCAGTCTAACTTTGCTGCATTTGCCTCGATGGACTTGCGGCATGGGTTTTGTGGCAATCTTTGTCCAAAATCCCACTTGTGGCACAGTTTGCTGCAAGTCGTCGATTGCGAGGAACTCTTGGCCACAAGTCCCTTGCATTGGCCACAAGCCCTTAGAAAATTGGGCCCCAGGAATCATAACCCTGGAGAACCAATTGATGTTTTTGTCACAGACCTGTGTTTGAAATTCCTGTGAGTTTGGTTCCTTATGTGATTCCCTTATCACGGATCAAATTATTTGTGGCTTTTGTAATGATAGTGTCGGAAGACGTCTATTAACAGAGGTTGAATTAAATTTAAAAAAGGCCATAGACATTTTCAGAACAGGTGAGTTACATGAGATGCAGCTTAAAACTATGAATGCCTGAACAATCAGCAGTTTATATGGCTACTTTTAAGTAAGGGGGAGGATGAGAGAGAGTGAGAATGCAGCTGGAGATAACATGACAGCAAGAGAGACTCTGCCAGTAAGGCACACGAAAAGTCGGCAATGTGTGCAATGTGGCAGGAAGCATGGAAGTCACAAATGTCCAGCGTATGGATAGAAATGCAGGATTTGTCATAAGAAAAAATAATTTTGCCCAATTGTGCCATGTTGGAAAAGGCACAAAAGTGCATGCACTCCATGAAGAATCAGAGAGTGAGAATGAGAATGAGTATAATATTGAAACTGTGACTGAGAAGGGACAAGATAACGATTGGAAAGTGACCCTGAATATTTAAGGGAAAGAAGTGGGTTTTAAAATTGATACTAATGCCCAGTTCAATGTGTGACCTTTAAGATGCACAAGATGGTAACCAGAGAACTCTAAGGCAAGGCTGATCTCAGATTTGGGCCATCAGCTTGACATGCGAGGGAAAGTCACTTTGGCGCCAAGTTTTAAAATGAGATATCATATGATCATATTTCAGGTGGTGGATGCAAATGTGACTCCAGTACTGGGACTGCCTACATGCTTAGAGATGCAGCTTATGAAGAAAATGTTTCTGATAAATACAAAGGGGGACTCCACCGAGGAAATTCTGTCTAAGTATGCTGATGTATTCAAGGAAATGGGTGCCTTGACAGCGCATATTGTATTGAACAGAACAAAACAGTGAACCCAGTGATCCACCTATCAAGAAAAATACCCTTTGCTTTATAGGATAAAGTCAGACTGAATTAGACACGACTGGACAGATGGAAGTGATCCAGAAGGTCGAAAGACCCACAAGTTGGGTGATCTCCATACTGGTTATAGAAAAGCCTAACAAAGTAAGCATATGAATTGACCCCAGAGATTTAAACAAGGCAATAAAGCAAGAACATTATCCAATGAAAACCATAGAAGTTGCTGCCTGTCTTGCAGGCGCCAGAACTTTCTCAGTGCTAGATGCAGGGCACGCCTCTTGGCAAATTAAGCTTGATGAGCTCAGCTCTGAATTCACGACTTTCAATAAACTGTATGGACAGTATAAGTTTGAAAGAATGCCATTTGAAATATGCTCAGCCCCAGAGTTGTTTCAGAGAAAAATATCTTAAATATTTGAGGTGCTTAATGGAGTAGAGGCTTACATGGATGCTAGTTTGATTTGGGATTCAAACATGCAGGAACATAATGTGAGACTAGAAAAGATGCTGCAGAGAGCTTGAGAGTGCCACCTACTATTAAATCTTCAAAAATCCAAAGTAGGCCTGAAGGAGGTTCCTTATATTGGATGCAAACTGACTACAGAAGAGCTAATGGCAGACCCAGAAAAAATCAAAGCAGTAGTGGACATGCCCATACACAAAAATGTTATGGAGTTACAAAGGTTTATGGGGATGATAAACTTTTTAGCCAAGTTCATACCCGATGTGGGGATAATTAACAAGCCACTGAGGGAACTGTTAGAAGAAGACACAGTATGGCACTGGGAAGCTAGACATGAACATGTGTACAAAGAGCTCAAGTGAATTATTACAAACCGCCCCCAGTGCTGGCCTACTATGACCTGAGCAAGCCAGTAGTTCTGCCTTTGGATGCGTTGTCTAAAGGTCTAGGAGCCTGCTTGTTATAAGAGACTAGATCAGTGGCCAATGCTTCCAGATCCCTAACTAAATCTGAGAGGAATTATGCTCAAATAGAAAAAGGGATGTTAGCCATTGTTTACGGCTGCACCAAATTCCATCAATACATCGGTCCCCCTTCAGGTCAACATTCTAACGGCGAACACAAAAAGACCATTACGGCGACATTCGCTATAATGGTCCTTTTCGGGTAAGCTTTCCGCCAGTGTCTCTCCCCCGGACCAACTCCGACCTGGAGTTGAGAATCCTAAAGTTCTGGGTGTAAGCACAGCCCCCACAGAAAACACTCGCTGCATGGGTGGCGAATAACAACATCGGTATTGTGCTGTCGCTGTGGGGGAGGTCGGCATTTTCACTGTTGTCCTCCCTTGGTGCTTCCTGAATACAAATATGGCAGAAAGCAAGTAGAAGTAGAGACTGACCATAAACTTCTTGAAAGTTTGTTCAAAATAATGTTGCACACTTCTCCACCTCGAATTCAGAGAATGAAGCTTAAACTGCAGAAATATGACTTACAAGTAAAGTACAAACCTGGCAAGGAACTGTATATTGCTGTTACCCTGAGTAAAGCAGTATATAAGAGCCCAGTTATGGAAGATGTCATTGACCAGTTTGAAGTTCATACCATCACGAAAATATTGATAACTGACGAAAAGCTGCAACAGTTTCAAGAAGAAACGCTGAAAGACCCTGAATTAGCTAAGTTGAAAGAGACTATGCTAAACAGATGGCCGGCTACAATATCCCAGGAGGACCAACTAATCAGTCAATATTAGCTATTCTGGGAGGAAATCATGACAGAAAGTGGGTTGTTTCTCAAAGGGGAGAGACTCACAGTTCCAGTATCGCTCAGGAAAGAAATGCTTACCAATTTACATGGATCCCATTTAGGGATTGAAAAATGTAAGAGAAGGGCTCAAGACAAGCTATTCTGGCCTGGTATGAACAGTCCGATCACAGATCTAATGTCCAACTGTGGCAATGGTGTCCAATAGTGTCTGCATGGCTCAGTTGGTAGCACATCTGCCTCTGGACCAGAAGGATGTGGGTTTTCATCCCACACTGGGAATGGACTTGCACCTAAAAATCATTGGCATCCGAGTGCAGTATTGGGGGGTGCTGTACTGCTGGGGTGTGCTGTCCTTCAGATGAGACGTTAAACTGAGGTCCCTTTTGCCCAACCTGGTGTTGTCCTGGTGGGTGTCCAGGTGGAAGTAAAAGAACCCAGGGCACTCTTCGCAAAGAGTAGGGAACAGTCCCAGTGTCCTGGCCAACATTCCCATTCCCATAAACTGGTTCATGCAATTATCCAGGCTGTGTGTAGGTGATGATGTGTGATATGGCCACCACCACACATTCAGTCACTTCACTACCAGTCTAACTTTGCTTGTAAAGCACTTTGGGATACACTGTGTATGAAAAGCGCTATATAAATTCTTCTTCTTCTTCTTCTTCTTCTTCTTCTTCTTCTTCTTCTTCTTCTTCTCATTTGTATCAGGTATAGGAAAGCTCAAACAAAAGAGCCCTTAAAACCGTATGAAATCCCTGACAGACCCTGGCAAAAAAGTAGGAGCTGATCTGCTTGAATTTTGCAAAGCAAAATACTTGATCCTGATAGACTATTACTCAAAGTGCATTGAGACATCTAAGTTACATGATACAACAAGTGAGACTGTAATTTATCATGTCAAATCTCAATTTGATGGACACGGGATATCAGAAACAGTGATAACTGTGATAACTGATAATGGGCCACAGTTCGCTAGCATTGAATTTACCAGTTTTGCAAGGGCTTATCAGTTCAAACAAGTGACAATGTCTCTGGTACACCCAGAGTAATGGGATGGTGGAGAGGGTTGTACAAACAGTAAGAAAAATTGCTCAAGAAAGCAAAACAGGATAACAAAGATCTCTTTTTGGCACTTTTGGACCTTAGAAATACCCCAATCAAAGGTATGGGCTACCCGACGCAGTTGCTGATGGGGCGCAGAACGAGAACTTTATTACTGACCAGGCCAGAACTTTTAAATCCAAACTCATGACTACAGATGTCCCCTCTGCTTTGGAAGCTAACCAAAGAAAACAACAAAGCTATTACAATAGGATTGCACACCACTTCTCGGATCTGACCTCTGGACAGAAAGTCTACATGAGCACCATGACGAATGAATAGACTCCTGCAAGGGATGCTGAATTGGGTGCTATCCCCAGCCACCACACCTTGATCCAGCTTTGTGGAGGAACAAGAGAATCACTACTACTGAAATCATAGAGACATTTCAGCATTCTTGAGCCACTGTCCAAAGTTTTCCCGGTGAGGTGGAACTGTTATCATGACATTCAACTGAGGGAGGGAGCTGCAAGTGTGGTTGTGAGTGACAGAGAGAGAGAGAGAGAGAGAGATAGAGAGAGAGAGGGAGAGGGACAGCGAGAGTGAGAGACAGACTGTGAGAGAAGGGAAATGGCCCAGTGGATCAGGAGCCAGAGCAATGGCTGAGAAACAGAGCAGGACTGGCTGGAGGAGGGAGCTGCAGCCATGGCAGCACCCAAGCAGCAGGACTCTAGCAAGGATCTGCCAACAGGGAAGTCAGCTGCAACAGCATCAGCTCCTGTGCACCAGCATGTCTGGGACTTAAGCCCAATCAGAATAAGCTGGGTGAGTGGGCGGGTCATCCAGAGACCCACCCAATATCGGGACTTGACTGCAATCAAGGACCTAAACCATCGGACTGTAAAGTATTACATTTATTGTTTATTGCTTCTGTCTAAGGAGGGGTGATTATGTGAAGTTCATGCATATTAATGATTCACGCATCGCGTGACATCACTGTAGTTTGAATCTTATACAAAAAGAGCTTGGCAAGCTGACAACCCACCAGTTACAGTATAGAAACTGTTGTGCATGTACTTGTGTTTTGCTGGTGTTTTAATAAAGCTGTTTAAATTCAGATCTGCATCCTTTCATCTTTACAGCTTCTTCCTTAGTATGAAACTTCCCAACCTGTTTGATTTGGAATCAAAAAATTGTTACGAAGCACAGCACTGATAGAGAAGGTAGTTATGGACAATGGAACACAAGAAAAGGAGACAGAAAGCGGAATGGGTTTTAAGATCTAATCTCAAGAGGTTAAAAGGTTTGTAATTCTACAAGGCTAAAGAATATTAAGCATGCAAATATCAGAGAGAAAGACAAATTCGAACATCTAGATCAAGCACAAATCCAGAGAAAATAGCTCAGTTTTCATAGGCCTCAGGAATCCTAGTGATGGCTAAGCTGTCATCTTTCTCCTCATTGGGCTGGATGTGGAGTGCTGTAAAAATGTGCTCCCATAATCACCTTTACCAGGTGAGCAAACTACTATTATCTGTTGCACCTTTTTACAGCACTCCAGCATCACAACTGGGTGATTGTGAAGCAGTGTCAGAGGCCTTTGGGTTGGGCGAGGAGGAAGAGGACTAAACACTGAATCCTCCTCACTCCAGGTGTCCAGCTTGTAGTGTTTGGCAAGGGATTGTGTTGATGACCAGGTGGCTGCTGTGCAGATCTCAGTGATGGATGCTGAATTGTATTCTGCCTAGGAGGTAGCCTCCGCACTTGTCAAGTGGGCTTTGACCGGGTTGGGAATATGGACGCTGAGGCCCTGTAGGCATCAGCGATCATGGTCTTTAGCCATCGCACTAGAGTGGAATTGGAAGCTGGGGAACCACACTTGGGTCCCTGTGTGAGTATGAAGAGTCTCTCAGAACTTCTGAACTCAGCAGTTTCGTTCAAGTATATCCTGAGCGAGTGGATGGGATCCAGTAGATGAAGTGTATCCTTGTTTGGATCTCCCAGACCTGGATCGAAGGTGGGGAAGGAGATTTCTTGGGCGAGGTGGAATGGTGATGCCACCTTAGGGAGAAAACCTGGAACCGTCCTGAGTACCACTCTGTCTGACTGGAACACAAGAAAAGGTTCTCTGCAGGAAAGAGCCTGTAGCTCACTAGTTCTATTAGTGGAACAGATGACCACCAAAAAGACTGTCTTAAGGGTGAGAACCTGTGATGACACAGATTCCAAGGGTTCAAAGGGCTGTTTACTCATGGCATCCAGAATCAGGTTTGAATGCCAGGGAGTGGAAGTGTTTCTGTGTGTGGGTTTGATATTTGCGGTGGCTTTAAGGAATTTCTGCACAAGGGGGTGCCACCCTAGGAGGTAGCCACTCATTTCCTTCCCAGATAGCCCCAATAGTGGCTGCTTATACTCTGAGTGATGCAGTGGAGAGACCTTTATTTATTTATTTATTGAAATTTGTTGACCGGGTGAGCCCACTGAGACAACAGAGTCCCTTTTTCAGGGGCGACCCAGAATTAATTACAAATGAAACAAACATAGGGCAATTAATCACATTGATTCACACATAAGGAGCATACAGTAGACAAAAAAAAACAGGTAGCAGTAGAGGTAGCCAGGTATACAGGGTAGGTGTACAGGCGAACTGCCGCTAATCAATATAAAGGTAAATTGAAACATGTCAAAACTCAGGAATCGGGGGATTATCATAATGCTGTTGCTGGGGTCACCAACTCGGCAAGAGTTGTGCTTTGGTTGGGCACTGAATGTGTGGTGGCCTGGCACGAGAGGAAGGCCCTGGAGTGCATAAGGGTACACAGTAAATATAAGGTCACCAGCATTTCAAGTGCAACAGCACTGATTTACTATCAGCCAGTGAGATTTTAGGGCATTTTTGAATGAGTACTGAGTAGAGCAGTTGTCACTGCTGAGGGTAGGCTGTTCCAGAGTGCCGGGGCGGAGATGGAAAAGGACCTGTCTCCAGCTCAGGGTCTTGTCCTAGGGACATCCAGGACAGGGTGGGCAGCAGACCTCAGGTCACGTTTAGCTGTCTTGAATAGGAGAAGTCCATTTAGGCTAGGGGGACCTGATAGTTTGGCTGTTTTGAAAGTCAGACAGAGTGTCATTTATGCAAGCCTGGCCTCAAGTGAGGGCCAGCTCAGTGAGGTAAGAATGTTGCAGTGGTGATCTTGGGGATGAGCAGCAGCTGCAAAGAGGGCAATTTTGTGATAAAGGACTCTGAGTTTGTTGAGTTCAGAGACCCAAAGAGGTTGTAACAGGGGGAGCACCATAGAGAAGCACTAGAAGAAAGGTACCTGTGGTGATTGCCATGCGAGCTTCACTGGAGAGGAATCCGCCAAGTCTGTATAAGAGGCCAGTTCTTTGATGGAGGATCTTGGTGGTTGCCTCAATGTGCAGGCTTAGGGTTACCTCCTGATCCAGGTGTACTCCAAGATATTTTGTAGATGCATGGACCTCAAGTGTAGTCCCATTGGATGATAAGATCTGTAGGAGGTTTGATCTATTGGCTCCCAGGCATTTGGGACCAAAAAGCAGGGCCTTGGGATTTACTGAGGTTGAGGACAAGTTTCTTATCCACTAGCCACTTTTCCAACATTCTGAAGTCCATATTGAGGTTTTGGTTTAGTCGATTTAAATCTTTCCAACTCTGGTAGATAATAGCATCATCTGCATACAGTTGGATGTTGGCTCCTCTGCAATGCATTGGCATGCCGTTGATGAAGATAGTAAATAGCAGGGGTCCAAGGATGGATCCTTGGGGGACTCCTTGGTGCACTGGCCTAATTATGGAGGTCGAACCCTTCCATTTTACCAGCTGTTTTCTCCCACAGAGGTAATATTGAAACCAGGAGGAGGCAAGCAAGTCCATACCAAGGTTCTTAAGGCAGGTAACAAGGAGATCATGGTTCACCAAGTCAAAGGCTTTTGTTAGATCCAGGAATAGGGCTCCAGTGGATAGACCTTGATCCATAGCCCCTAATGCATCCAAAGTGAACTTGACAAGGGCTGTGTATGTGCCGTGGTTTTTTCTGAATCCATGCTGCACCTTTGTAAGTAGATTATGGGTTTCAGTATAGTCAAGGATCTGTCTATGCACAAATTTCTCCAGCGTTTTCGCAAGCACACTGAGTATGGATATAGGTCTATAGTTTTCAATTTGGTCCTTGACATCACCTTTATGTATAGGGACTACAGTGGCCATTTTCCATTTAGTGGGGAATTGCCCGAGAAGGAGGGATTTGTTAAACAGGTTTCTGAGTGGATCTGCGATAATTGGGGCAGCCATTTTCAGAAACTTAGGCTCCAGATTGTCGAACCCAGGAGTACAGTCCGGTTTGATGGTATTTAGCAGACAGAGGACTTCCTTCCGTGTAACCAGGTGGAAGTGGAAGTTGGGACCGGTGTGAGTGTCAGAGGGAGAGAAGTTAATGTTGCCAGGTGTGGGATCAATGTATCTATCCAGGTCAGTGAAGAAGCTGTTGAATGCATTTGCTAAGTCTTCCGGATCTGACATCAGGTTGCCTTCGATTGTGATGCTCTGGGGGGCTTCAGCTGAGCGCCCCTTCAGGAGGCAATTTATTTGAGACCAGAACTTTTTGGGGTTTGCCAGATTTGAGGTTTGGAGTCATCTAATGTAATCTCTTTTAGCATGTTTTAGCTCTTTCTTACAGCTATTCCTCAGGGCCCTGTATAGTAGCCAATTAGCATGAACACCTGAGCATTTGAACTTGGCCCATGCCTTATCTCTGAACTTCATTAGTTTTCGTCTATCCCAATCCAGCCAGTATGCACATTTGCCACGGACTCTCTGTTGTTTAAGTGGGGCATGCTTATTAAGTACACTTAAGAAGTTATGGGTAAAGTAATCAAGAGCCACATTGATGTTGGCAAGATTATTGAGGTCCACCCAGTGTATCCCTTTCAGATCTCAGAGAACATCATTGGGAACAAAACTTGATAGGTCCCAGGCAAGAATGATCCTAGGGGGAGCATAAGGTGAGTTGTTCCGCCAGATGCAAAAGACGGAAGCGTGATCACTGAAAGAGTCCGGCATCAGGCCTGCTGCTCTACATCTGTCTGGATGGTTTATCAGTATCCAGTCTAGAAGAGTATGGTTTCCAGTCTTAAGGTCAGGCCTCGTGGGTTTGCTGATTACCCGCGTGAGGGACACGTTGGTTAGCGAAGATTTTCTAACTGCATTGCTTAGTCAGTTTAAGTTAAAGTCACCCATGAGAATAAGTTCCCCCACAGGGTTACTGGCCAAGTGACTGATGAGGAACTCCAGTTCACATTTCACCACCTTGGATGGGTTGTAGGTGCATCCAATGGTTATGGATTTGGTCCGGCCCAGGGTGAACTTAATTAGGAGACACTCAGAATCCCTATTATCCAACCAGGATGGACAGATATTAAGGGCATTAAGGGAGTTCCGTATGTAAATAATCACTCCTCCTCCTTTTCTGTTCATTCTGTCCTTCCGGAAAACAGTGTATCCTGAGATATCTATCTCATGGGTAAGCATATAGGATTTGAGCCATGTTTCTGTGATTCTGACGACATCAGGGGAGTAGAGATCCACCCAGGCTTCAAGTTCCTGCAATTTGGGAGATAGGCTGCAGATATTCATTTGAACTATCTTCAACCCTTTGGTGAGGTTCCACGTTGGGTCCAAGGGAGAGGAGATTCTGCCACTACAATATCTCCTGCAAGGTGGAGGACATGCTTTCTTAGGCACCAGGGCAGCTAGGGTGTGGGCCATTTGGGCCATACCAGTGCACCCATTAGGTAGGAAATGAGCTTGTAGCAGTTCCCCATAGCCCTAAGTCCTAGAAGTATAACCAAGCCAGGAAGGTAGGTTGTTGTCGAATAAAAAGAGATGGATAGTGGTTTGCTCTCTTTTAGTTTGCTATAGTCAGGAGCAGGGAGGAGGGAGAGGATCCAGTCCAGGATGACAACAGAGAGTGTAAGATGCTGGCTGGAGCCAGCAAGCTATATGAGGACATGATTAGGAATATGGTTCTGGGGTTGTGCAGGCTAGTCCAGAAACATTAGTTATAGTACCGGACAAATATTCAGCCAACAGTGATCCCTAATGCAGGACCTAAGTAGGATGCAAGTAGATTTGGCTTCACAGAAAGGAGAAAATATACCAGTGAGACAACAGGAAAAAGTGCCCCATAAGCTAGCACTGGTTCCATTAGAATAACTTTGTGGAAAACTGAGCTGGCTAGTCACCATAGGCTACCCCCCAAAAGAGGCATGAGTACACAGTCAGAAACATCCTAATAATACAGGGAAGAAGCATAAATATAGACAGGAATTAGAACAACAGTGCAGTCAGGATGCAAGCTACAACAAGGAGGTGTTCTAGAAATATTCAATCCCTAGGCTTAGGCATGCAAGTCCAATAACACTTTAGGTCATATCAAGTTCCAGCCCTAGGGGTGGGGCATAAGTCTATTTAATATGTTGAGGAGGTGGGGGCTGGGTGGTCAGGTGAAAAACCAATCCAGCAACACTAGCCGGGGAGCCCTGATTGGCGCAGTCCTTCAAAATGAATATCAATTGAGCTCCATGGAGCTCGGTTGCAGCAGACTGTTTTTGCTCCTTTTTTTCTTATTTTCTGCAACTCCAGTGATCTGGAGCAGAAAAAACCCACGTCGTCCTCGGTGAGTTCCGATGAACTCTGATTGTGCAAAACGGTAAGAAAGGCATCCTTTTAAATAGCTGAGTAGGGCAAGCTTGGCTGGAGGAACTTGATGCCTTTTTATAAAAATAAAATAAGAAAACCAATCCAGCAACACCAGCTGGGGAGCCCCCAACTGGCACAGTCCTTCAAAATGGATATCAATTGAGCTCCATGGAGCTCCGTTGCAGCAGACAGTTTTTGACCCTTTTTTTTCTTATTTTCTGCAGCTCCAGTGAGCTGGAGCAGAAAAATCTCATGTCATCCTCGGTGAGTTCCGATGAACTCTGATTGTGTAGACAATAGAACACTAAAGTATTGTTCAAATACCACAAAAATCACCAACCCACTGCATGACCTGCAAGTTAGGCACCCAAGCTACAGTAGTTTTAATGAATGATGGAGATACGGGGGAAGGAGCTCATCTGCATCCCTGCTAGGATCCCATCTTCCCCGCACCCCAGACCAGCTGTTCAGGCCGCAACTGGCTGAAGAAGAAAGAGCAGAGGCTGCAGTGTTCAGCAGAGGAGCGGTGGCTGATTGTGGCCTGAGTCCAGGAGAGGCGAACATTTTCGAATTTCAGCTGCAACTCGTCTATAAAAAGCACCTGCAGGTGCTCGCATTAGCCTTGACAGAGATACTGGGAAAGGAGCACTTCTGCCTCCCTGCTGTGACCCCCTCTTCCCCCGCACCCCAGATCAGCTGTTCAGGCTGCAATCAGCCAAAGAAGGAATATACAGGTTGTGTGTTATGAAAACCTTCCTGCAAAAAGTCCAATATTTGAGCAATAGAGGCATTGATGGGGTCATGTTCTTATGACTTGTACCATCTACTGATAAATGAACCAGTTTCTGTCATGTGTAGTTGGTAGATGGTCTCCAGGCTTGCATTAAAGTGACCGCCACCCTGTGTGAGAGTCTCAGTTCTAACAGTCTATATCTCTGAGTGACCATGCCATCAGCTTAAGTGAGGCTGGGCTCTGGTGGAGTTAGTGTTGGTCCCTGTAGGAGGAGATCCATTTAGGTTGTTAGAGTCAATGGCTGGTCTATCAGCATTTGCATGATTGAGGAGTACCATGTCCACCTTGGCCGATCAGGTGCTATTAGCATGATTGTACTGCCAGTGTCCTGAATCTTCTGTACCACTCTCCCTATTATTGCTTTGGGTGGGAAGACGTAGGATTCTTGAAACGCCATGGTGTCGAGAGAGTATCCACCCCTGACAGTCCGTTCTCCTTGTACCTGGAGAAGAATGTCCATATCTGCTTGTTCTTTGCCAAAGTCATTAAGTACATCTGGAATAGCCCCCACTGCTCTTGAATCATGTGAAAGAGTTGGGGTTTATTTGCCACTCCCCCAGTTGTAATGACTATTGGCTGAGTTAGTCTGCCTTCATGATTAGTTCTCCTGCTAGATTTACTGCAGAGAGGCTGAGGAATTGTGTCTCTGACCAGGTCAGTAGGACAGATGCCTTCTTTGCCATGGCCCTGCTTTTTGTTCCTCCTTGTTTGTTGATATGGGCCATGGCTTCCCTGTTGTCAGTCTGCACTCTGATGTGTTGACCTTGCACCTGGTTCTGGAAATGCTTGAGGGTGAGGTAGATTCCTGTCATTTCCAGGATGTTAATGGGAAAGTGGGCTGCTGTTGGGGACAATTTTTCCTGTACTGTCCTGGATCGCATGACTGTCTCCTAGGCTGGTCAGTATTGCACCTGTGTCTGTTGTCCTGAAAATGTTCTTGTTGATGGTGGCCCCCTGTTGCAGATTGTGCGAGGTTGTCCACCACATCAAGGAAGTCCTTATGATCAGTGGAATGGTCAGTCTCTTGCTGCAGTTTTGAGTCTTGTGGTCCCAATTGTCCAGCAGAAATATCTGCAGTGGCCTCGTGTGTAGTCTTGCCTAGTTGTGTAAGTCTATACATGCTGCCATCAATGTCAGCAACTGCATGAGATCCCAAATTGCTGTCCATCTGTGAGCCAGCACAAGCTTGCAGCGGGTCATCAAGTTGTTAATCTGTGTGCCTGAGGGTCTGACTACAGCTCAAGCTGTGTTGAAGACCACCCCCAACTATTCCAATGTTGTTGTCAGAGTGAGGTGGCTCTTTGTTAAGTTGATGAGCCATCCATGAGTGGATAGCAACTCCTGTATTCATCTGGTTGCATTCTGAGATGTGATTATGGTCCTGGCTCAGATTAGTCAATTGTCCAGGTAAGGGATTACATGCATCTTTTCATCTCTCAACTTTACTGCCAGGTTTACCATGACCTTAGTGAAGACCCTGGATGCCGATGCTAGGCCAATGAGGAGGTGTTTGCACTGGAAATGATGACCGAGGACTAGAGATGCAATAAATTTATATTACACTGGTGAAGTGGTGAAGGAGTGGCTGAATTTGCTGCATGGAGTAATCCACAAAATTTCCATGCTTAAGTGGAATTTCGCCAAGACAAAATTTCGCCTCCCACAGGTGAAATTTCACCTTCTGTGGGTGAAATTTCACCTTCTGTGGTGAAAGTTCACCTTCAGCAGGTGAAAGTTTGCCATGGAAGGTGGAATTTTGCCATGGAAGGTGAAATTTAACCATTTCACGGGCAAAATTTCACCATTCCAAGGGCATAATTTTGCCACTCTGCCAGGCAAAATTTTGCATTTCGTTCCGCAAAATGGGCAGAATTCACAGATTACTCTGCATAGCAAATTTTTCTCACTTGGCCCATCACTACCGAGGATGCAGAACCTAAGAAACCTCTGGTGGCTCAGGCAGATGCATATGTGGAGGCATGCATCCTTTAAATCTTGTGACATAAACAAGTCTTCCTTCAGAATGTCTGCTATGTTGGAGCGAAAGGTTTCCATTTTGAATGTCTGATACCTGATGAACTGATTTATGAAAATTAGGTCTAGAACTGGGCGTAGATCTCTTGTCTTTTTTGAGACCAAAAAGAAGACTGAATAAATGCTGGACCCTTTCTCTTTTGCTGATACTGGGACTATGACACCTTCCTGTAGGAGCTGGTTTAGTATTTGTCTGGCATTGTTGACTGAGATTGTGTTTGCTGGCAGGTATGACTGTATGACCCTTGGCTTCTGGGGTATCATGTTGAATTCTATTGCATACCCCCTGGTTATCACCTCCAGCACCCACTTGAATGTGATGGTGTTGGCCCAGGTGCTGGCATAGTGTTAAAGTTTTCCCCTCACTGCCAGGTCTGGATCCTGGGCCTGTGCCTCCTCGTGCTTGGTTGTTCTTATGTCCAGTGTTGCCCTTATGTCTTCCCTGGCCCCTGGATTTCCCTCCTCGGACTCTGTTGTTCTGGTTACTAGGTCTGTGGTTAAAATAGTTGGGCTTGAAACCAAAGTTATGATTTTCATTCCCCTTGTAAGAGTGTGCCTGGAGGTTCCTGTGATGGTAGTGGTGGAAGCGATTGCTCCAGAAGGTGGGTAGGGTACTCTGCCTCCACTGCGGGTTCTTGTTTCCTCCCTTGGGTACCATGAATATCTCCAGACCAAGCCAAACAGTTTGTCCCCTTTGAAATGCAGCTTCATCAGCATATTTTTGGACTCTTGGTCTGCCTCCCAGAGTTTAAGCCTTATGTGTCTATTGGCCCTGTTAATGGTTGCTGCTGCTCGGGCCATTATGCTGAAGGTATCAATTGATGAGTTGGCCACATATTTAATGGCTTGAAATGCTTAGTCCATGGTGGCCTTATGGGTGCTTGCTTTCGGAAGATTTTATTGGCTGGCCTTGAGCCATCTTAATATGGCCCTTGTACTATAAACAGCTTCAGTGGAGGCCCTCAAAGACATTATCAGAATATTATGAGCTTTCTTAATGGTCTTCTCCACCTTCTTGTCAGTGGGATCATTTAGTGCTGATGAGCCCTCCAAGGATAGGACCATCTTGTGACTTAGAGAGGTGATCTCTGAGTCCATTTTAGGAGGGGCAGACCAGGTTGCCTGTTTCCTTCCAGTAGAAGATATCGCCTGTCAAAGGTGGCCTTTTCTATAGTTTTTGCAGGGTACAAGCTCTCCCATTCCTTGGCCAGGATGTTCTCGAGGGCCTTGCATATGGAAAATATGTTAGCTGACTTGGATAAATCTTGGATGAATTGGTCCAGCTTTTTCTCCTGTGGTGGGGCTGGACTCTCAAACTTGAGAGTTTATCAGACCACTCTAATGATTTCAAGGATGAAGTCAAAAGGACATAGCCTGGTAAACAGGTCCTCTCTGGGTTCTTTGTCCTCCTCAGAGAAGTCACCATCCTCAGAATCAGAGTCCTGCTTGGAGTCCTCAGACTCCTGTGTGTTTTCTTTCCTATGATTTTCAGGAGGAGGTGGCCCTGTCTGGATCTCTTGGGTGTTTGGCATCTGCTAGAGCCTCTGTTTTGTCAAACAACTTCTAAAACATGTTGATAATGATTCCCTGGGATAACATGGAAACACTGTCTTATTGGCCTCTTCAGCTGAGGACTCTGAGGCTGGGTTGTCTGTTTGTGGATATGAATCCACCATGCAGAGGGAACAAAGGTCCCTGAAGACTTCAGGAGAAGGAGGTTGGAGCACTTAAGACATACCTGTTAAGTCTTGCCCATCGCAACCGAGGAGTGACCAGGGGGTAGAAAGGAACATGAGACATGATGATTAGGGTCAAGGGGAGAAGACTGTGTTTTGACAAGAAAAAAGGATGCGGGGGCATGGATTGTAACATACAATGGCCAAGGAAGGAACAAGAACTGCTTCTCAGATGAAGGGGGTAGCGAGATGGAGGTTAGAAGCCTCCAGAAGAGGGAGAGGAAGAGTACTTTATGGATGTCCAGAAAAAAAAAACTTAAGCCCACCAGGGGATGGAGGATGAAATCAAAGAAAACAATATAGGCTAAAATCTGCCAGCCTAGACTCTGCAGCCTGCAATGGAAAAATAAGTACTGTACCTTACAAACTACAACCAGACACCATAACACTCCCATGAGGCAGCATGACAGTAGAATGAATCAGAACCAGCATGACCACATCAGTACCAAAAAACAACACTCTCTCTCATCATAAGCTTACAAGATAAGTACTGGGGATGATGGATTCCCCCAAAGCAGCAATAGTAGCTCAGAATCACCTACAGTATGCAAAACGCAGAAGGCAGGATTCAAACCCTAGTCTGCTAGTTGCTCACTCACTATTCATTACTCCAAACCCCAAACTGTACTGCCAGCCTCCAAGGCAATTCCCCTGACAAGATAAGCCACTGGTAGTGCAAGGGAAAAGGGGCTGATGGCTTATATTATCAACATTCTTCCATTAAAGAGTACAAAGAAAGGGCGATGGTGCCCCAGTCCTGGTGTATCTGCCGGTAACTACAAACATGACCGACAAGTCTCATGCCTCCTGGAATCTGCTGGGCCAAAAGGAATGGGGCATAGAAGGCATGCAGTTCAAGAGCTGACCAGGAGAACTGCCAAGTGGCATTCTCTGCAATGGAGGCATCTGGCACAAACTGTGGGATAGAGGAGGCTTGGAAATGTCCACAGCATTGAGACTCCAGAACAAGGTGAGGGGCCCACTCAAACAATGGGACTGCCTGCCTGATCCTTTTCTCCCTGCCCTCGAGCTGCAGCTGGAGGGCAATGAAAGGACCACCAGAAAACACAAGGCCAAGAAGGAGTGGAGAGCCTCCACCCCCAGCTTAACATGATAAGCTAGGCAGCAGGAAATTTGAGGAGCAGGTTTCTCTGAAGGGGGGATGGGGGGAGTTCAGGAAACATAGGAGGAGTCAGGAGTGAGATGGCTGACTCCCTCAGCATGAGTCAACTTGACCTACTGAGTCCAAAAACTGTTCCAACCAACAAGTAAACCCTCAAAACATTCAGGGAGGCAACTTTAAAACATCCAGCAAGTAATAAAGAAGGGTGAATGATGAGCCGAACAAACTTACTCGGGACCCACCCTGCCGGGTCTTGAGCACCACACTAAGATTAATGAGAGCTTTATGGGGGAAAAAAGACAGTTCTGAAAGAAAAACAAGAGTGCATGGGACAGCATGGCAGAAGGTAAGCATAACAGAGGAGTGAACTAACAGAAGAGCTGACTTCATACTGCTAATATTGTAGAGATTGGCACAGAGGCAAGGTAGGTGTGACCAGCCTGGAGGGATGCAGCCTTGAAGGATGCACAAAGAGAACTGAGGAAGGAGCCAACAGGAAAGGTGGAGACAGGTCAGGATTCACTCCTTTGAGTATTTTGTGCATCAGCCTGTGGGGACAATAATATGAACCAGTGTGATGATGGAGTGCTGTAAAAAGGTGTAACAGATTTTGGCATTTAGCCAGGACACAGATGAAATTCCCCATCTCTTTTCAAGAAGTGCCATGGGATCTTTAACGTCCACCTGAGCAACACCAAAACAGGTAGATGGGACATTGGTTTAATTTCTCATCTGAAAGATGGCACCTCAGGAGTGCAGCACCCATTTCATGCTGCATTATAGTGTCAGTTTGGGGATTTTACCTCACATTCTTCATGTAGGACTAGAACTTACTGCCTTCCAATCTTCTGGACTAAGGCAAGTGTGCAACCTGCTGAGTCACTGACACTGCTGCTCTGTGTTATCGCTACATATGTAGTTTTATTACTCCCACTACATCATCAGTATATGACCTCACTCACTGTTATATCACCACCCTGCTGCCTGATTATTAACATGTGTCACAAGTTAATAGTGCTGGGTGAAAGTTGTGAATTCCACTTCAGTGAAACTTTCATGAAAGGATGACTTTTGCTGAATCTTCCGAACTTCCACCTTTGGCGGATCAGAAATCTTCCGAATGTGTTAGGCAAGGTTCCACCCTCAGAACGTGTCAGCCATTTTGCACCCGTCATTAGGGCACCAGTTGGCAATTACACCAATCACATTCTATGCAGGGGACTGTGCCCCCCACAACTGAAGATTCTAACTCCAGGGGGAGTGGACCTCAGGGAGGTGTCGGAGAATTTTATTTTTTGGTGCCCTAATGATGAGCGCACTAACATCAGCTACCTGAGGGTGTGTAGTGATTAGGTACATTTTCACCCTGTTTGGTGGAATTTTCCAGCTGAACTATGGAATAATACACATATATTGTGGAACTAATACACAATTCATATAATTATTCTGCAGTTCAGATAGAAAAAAAAACTTTACCTGGTGTCTTTAGTGGCACCCTCCACCCTCCGATCACTGGCCCCATAAGAATTGAAAATTTCCCTGGTGTCTAGTGGCACCTCCCACCCTCCAATAGCTGGCCCCATAAAAAATTTCTCCGGTGTCTAGTGGCACCCCAACCCTTTGATTGCCAGCCTCACAAAGTTTAACATTTCCATGGTGTCTAGCGGCCCCCCCATCCTCCAATCACCAGCCCCATAAAAGGTTAAAGTTTCCCTGGTGTCTAGTGACACCCTCACCCTCCGAACACTGGTCCAGTATTTGTTTGTGCCTCTGCCCCATTATCTAACTCAAGTGCCTGTCACTACTTAAAGAGTTAGTGCATCGGAACAGGCATTTTCACTTTCAAATTACTGCGATGTGATCTTCATCTGTTACCATCACATATGACTGTGTCAGTAACATTAAGAAATCAGTTTAAACTTATGTTTTTTTCAACATCTTCCAAAGCAGAGTATTTCCCAAGGCTGCCAGTCACCATCAGGCTTGAGATGTACCAGAAGTCATGCAATAGGAGGAACAAAGAAGCAGGACTTCTATGACAACTATATGAGGGAGAATGGGAAAGCCGAGTCTGTGTTTATATAGAGGCACCCACTCTGTTAAGATTACTGATTCACACAAATTAGATATTCCTAAATGAGATAGCAATGCAAGCTTCAATTGCACAAGATGTAGACTTACAAAACGGTAGCAGCCCCATCCATATTGATGCATGCTAATGTCGATTGATGCTTTTATGTTAGAACTGTAAGAGCTTACATCATAATGTAACCCCTAGATGGCGCTATCCCAGGGGCTACTACCCCTGCCTGATTTGCCACTAACAGGTTGAGGGGCCTGGATCCAATGGCGGGTGCCTCCACCCAGAGGTCAGGGTTTGCAATAGTTAAACTTACTTGGTCACAGCCCTCTGGGACACTGCAACCCCCCTTTCTTCCCACTAGTGGCCCACACAATATATCAGAATTACCTTCACAGTATACACTTACCCCCAGGGCTGGTTCAGGCACTGGGACCTCCTGTAAAATAAGATACAGTGCAACAATCACAGTACAATACTTTAACATAGACAAATACCTCAGGCAGTATAACTTTGCTGAAACAAGCAGCTCAGATTTATTTAGGGGAATATAACAAGGAGAGGGAAATCAGGTTAATTAGCTTATACTTTACTCATCTACTTTATGGCTCTGTGCACAGGCCTATCCCTACCAGTTACTGTCCCTGGGTACCCAAGCCCTAGTGGCTAGTCCAAACCGTGGCAGCTGGTAGGGCCCTTTCACACAGAGAAAGAAAAATTAGTTTAAACAGTCAGCAGTACAGTGATTCCATTTGGATTCAATGTGGCAATTCAACAGGAGCGACCCTGAATTAGTACTCACGACCTCCAAACAAGATAGGGTCCTTCAATGTCAGCAGGGCTACTCTTGAGCTCCACGAGACTCCTCACACATTTATATGGCAAACTGCAACAGGCAAAAAGTCCTTTAACGGGCAGCAGGATTCACTCTTGAGCTAACCAAGCCTCCTCACACATTTATATGGTGAACAGTAACAGGCAAAAGTCCTTTAATGGCAGCAGGATTCACTTGAGGTACACAAGCCTCTTCACACATTTATATGGTAAAACAGAAAGTACTGTACCAGGCAGGCTGCTTCTCTATCGATCGCAATTACTGCACAATACCGGGAGAACACACAGCAGATTCAGTTCCTGACAGACCCAGTGCAATTCAGCAATTTCTCCAGTCTTCTACAGGGTGAGCCTGGTTTCTACTCTTCAGATATCCTTTGATTCTCTTCAGGGACGGATTCAGTCCTAACAAGCAGTTACACAAGCTGCAGACCGGAACTCTGGGCCTTACACACGTTTCCTGACTAAAACTGCACACTGAAAAGCACAGAGCTCCTTCCTTCTTCACTGCCAGAGCTCAACTGAAACTCCAACAGACAAAACCGGCACTTCCTTTGAGTTCCTCCCAGTTCTTGACTGGATTGGCTGTCACTCACAATAGACTGCTCCTGTTGGTCCAAAAAGGCACCGAAGTCTAAACTACATCTCCCAGAGTCACTGCCCATACAATCCTCTTGTGGCTGGCTCAGATTATGAGTCCAAGTTCTGATTCATCCAAGGCACCATTTAAGAGCTAGCTTACCCCACACTGATTGGTCCAGTTCAGCAGTTCAAAACCAGAATGGGGAACTAGGCAGACACAGTTCTGACTGCAAAGAAAGCAGGTTAGACAAACTGTAATTTCATTATTACTCTAAATGATTTCTGGCAAACAGTTACATCTTTCAGATAGGTTCCCTTTGCACTCCTAGTGACTGCAAAAATGGAGTGAATTGGCAGCAGCTCGAGTGGTACTCAAACAGAGAAGCACACAGTCCCCCCATACAAACTAATTATGTCTGCAAGCAGACAGCTCTTAAAGAGACAGTACCAGAGGCTCTAAAAACACTCACTGATAAATGGCTTAAACGCCAAACACCATTCAGGCTTGAAGCATTCAAGCAAGCTCCTGGAAGTCTTTTGGGAACCCCCATTTGCAGGGGGGTTACAATAATAAATATATAAAAAAGCCTCAGCATGCAGAACTGGACTGGGCTAACCTGAAAACAGATACATACTGCACACACAATCTGTGATGTGTACTGTTCCATACACGAGGTATGTAATGCTCTTAAATAAGAGCTGTGCTTAGCATTAAAAACTGCACTTGTTATCAGTTAGGAACACAGCTAAGACTGTACAAAAGGTATTTAATTCACAAATATAAAGCGCTCTGCTTAGCTTTAGAAACTGATGTTGCTATCATTCATAGAAACATAGAAACATAGAAGTTGACGGCAGATAAGGACCGCAAGGCCCATCCAGTCTGCCCATTTCTTTTTCTACATTATAAATGTACCATTGGCCTTTGCTCTGTCAGTGGCCTATCTATTCATACTCATTTGTATTGCTCCCTTATGCCTATCCCATGCCTGTTTGAAGCCCTGCACTGTATTCATAGCCACCACTTCTTCAGGTAGGCCACTCCATGCATCCACCACCCTTTCTGTGAAAAAGAATTTCCTTACATTCCCCCTTAATCGGCCCCCCTCTAATCTCATGCTGTGTCCTCTTGCCCTGCTATTTTTCTTATATTTAAACATGTTAGACTCTTTCACCTTGTTAATGCCCTTAAGGTGTTTGAATGCCTCGATCATATCACCTCTCTCCCTCCTTTGCTCCAGGTATACAGATTGAGCTCTGTTAATCTGTCCTCATATGTCTTCTGATGCAGTCCCTGCACCATTTTGGTTGCCCTTCTCTGGACTGTCTCAATTTGGTTAATGTCTTTGTGAAGGTGTGGCCTCCAATACTGCACGCAGTACTCCCAGATGGGGCCTAACCAGTGTCTTGTAAAGAGGGATTATTACCTCCCTCTTACAACTTGTGATACCCCTACTAATACACCCTAACACCCCCCTAGCCTTACCTACTGCTTTAGAGGTCTGCTTGGATGATTTCAGGTCATCAGTGATGATGATGCCCAAGTCTCAAAATGTCTTCCTTTGTGACTGCTAGCAACTCCCCCTCCCAGCCTATAGGTGGTTTCAGGGTTTCTCTTCCCTACGTGCATGATCTTGCACTTCTTTGCATTAAATCCCAGTTGCCACTCTTCTGACCATTTTGCTAGTTTATCCAGATCTCTTCTCATTCTGCCCACCCCATCTGGATCATCTACTCTGTTGCAGATCTTGGTGTCATCTGCAAACAGACAAGTCTTACCCTCTAGTCCATCTGCAAAGTCACTAATGAAGATGTTGAAGAGGACTGGCCCCAGGACTGATCCCTGAGGTACCCCACTTGTGACTTGCATCTCTTCTGACTGTATACCATTTACCACCACTGTCTGTTTTCTGCCCGTCAACCAGTTTGCCACCCAGTTGACCAACTTCTGACCCACCCGAGCCTACCCAGCTTATTTATCAATCTTCTATGTGGAACAGTGTCAAAAGCTTTGCTGAAGTCAAGGTAGGCAACATCAACTGCTCCCCTTGGTCCACCACTCTGGTTACCCAGTCAAAGAAATCTATGAGATTAGTTTGACAGGACCTTCCTTTGTAAACCCATGCTATCTTGGATCCTGTGCCCTATGGATTCCAGGTGTTGCACTATCCTTTCCTTAAGGAGTGCCTCCATAATCTTGCCTACTACTGAGGTAAGACTGACTGGTCTGTAGTTCCCTGCCTCCTCCCTGCTACCACTCTTGTGGAGCGGGATCACATTAGCCCTTCTCCAGTCTTCTCGGACCTCTCCTGTGTTCAGAGACTCACTAAACAGTTCTGCTAATGGCTCTGCTAGTTCCACCCTTAACTCCTTAAGTACCCTGGGATGTATGCCATCAGGTCCATTGCCTTATCCACCCTGAGCTTAGCAAGCTCTTGTAGGACCCTTTCTTTTGTGAAGGAGTAGTGCTCACCTCCTCCCCTGTGTCCATGGTGTTGAGCTGTGGGCCTGCCTACCTTCTCTTCAGTAAATACTGAGCAAAAGTATCTATTTAGGATAGATGCTTTACAGGTCCTCCTCCTCCTCCTCACATGCTCCTTTCTCCATTAAGCTTAGCAATCCCTCTGGACTTTCTCCTTTCACTAATGTATCTATAGAAAGTCTGGTCACCTTCTTTACTGTTCATGCTAGTGTTTCCTCAGTTTGAGACTTTGCCTGCCTTACTGCCTTCCCTGCTTCCCTTAGGGCAGTTTGGTATGCCTCCCTATCTTCATCCCGCTGTGTTCCCTTATATTTCCTGAAGGCCAGCCTTTTGGCTCTGACCTTTTCTGCTACTGTATTTGAGAATCAAAGTGGTTTCCTTCTTCTTTTGCACTTCCTTTTCTGTCTAACACAATGGGATGTTGCTTCAAGTATTGCTTCCTTAATGCTTGCCCACTTTGCCTGTACCCCCTCACCTGTGTTTCTTTTTGCCAGGGCTAGCTTAACTCTGTTGGCCATCTTATCAAAGTCTGCTCCTCTGAAGTTCCATATTTTTGCCTTGGAATGGGATGATTTAGATGTAGTAGCCAAATTGAACCATACCATGTGATGATCACTGGCCCCCAGGTGACCTTCTACCTGGAGATCTGTGATCCCTTCCCTGTTAGTAAGTACTAGAGCTAGGATAGCCCTGTCTCTTGTGGGTTGTTGTACCAGTTGTCTGAGGCCCTCCCCCTGCAGGGAATCCACCATATGTCTAGTTCTAGCAGATGTTCCAGCTGGTATTGATCAGTCCGTATCTGGCATGTTGAAGTCTCCCATTATCAGAACCTCCACTTTATAGGTTCATAGGTTCAGCTGTCATGTTTTGTATATCTTCTAACAGTAATGTGTCTACATCCTCCCCCTGGTCTGGAGGCCAGTACACAACCCCAGTTCATATGGCTGTCCTATTTCCTGTTTCCAGGGTGACCCACAGTTCTTCTGGCTCCTTATGTGTATTCTGAATTTCTGTAGCTTTGATATTTTCATTGACATAAAGGGCCACGCCCCTCCTTTTTGAACCTCAGTCTCTTCTGAACAATACATAGCCAGGTACTGAAGTCTCCCAAATGTGGTTACTGGTAAACCATGTCTTGCTAATGGCTTCTATGTCCAGTTTAGCCTCTGCATTATTGCCTGCAGGTCTGGGATCTTGTTTCCCAGACTGCAAGCATTTGTGTACATGATTTTCCACTGGCCAGATTTCAGTGTGTTAGTTGTTGAGTGAGGTCTGGCATTTCCCATGTGCGTCGTATGGGGAGCCAGACCTTTTTCCTCATGTGGTGTTGCAAATGAATTACAAACATGCTGAACTCCTGTTTGACCACTAGCTGAGAGGGAAGGGGGGTTCTTCCCATTCGATGTATGGGGTTCTGCACCTCTCCCCCCATTTGCTAGTTTAAATATTCTGCAAAGATGTCAAACTTCTGCCCCAATGCACTGACTCCCTCCTTAGTCAGATGCAGTCCACCAAATTTAAAGAACTTTCGCTCCCAAAACTGTTGCCAGTTCCCTACAAAATGATGTCCTTTTTACTGGCACCAGCCCTTGAGACACATGTTTAGCTCCCCTATCTCCCCTTCTCTGACCTTCTGTCCATCTGCCCCCCTCTCCCAGACTGGCAGGATCTCAGAGAAGGAGATGCCAGATGAAATGGATGATAGTTTGTCATCCAGCCTGGTCAGGTGTTCTTTGTTCTCCACAGCTGACCGGCTGATGAGATTGTTAGTCCCTATGTGTACCAGGACATCAATGATTTCTCCTGCTTTCTGAACAATTTTAGCAATGTGGTCAGTGTCTCTCCATGCTGATGTACCTGGAAGACATCTGACCAGTACTCCTGGCTGGAGATAGGTATCAACTCCCTGAATCATGGAGTCTCCTATGATCAGAAGTTTTTTGGATTTCCTTTTTGCTTTTTTTGTTTTGGTTCCTGTTTTGGGTGAGTTTTGTTGTGCTAGCTCCTGTGCTGCAGTATCCTACTCTGCAGTGCCCTCTGCCCCTTTGTTTGATTTTGGAGATAGAGGCATATACGTGTTTGTAGTTTTTATATGGTTTGTGGAGGTGATATGTTGGAGAGTGCTGAGTGATGAGGCACCCGATATGCCCCTCCTAACCACCTGCCAACCTCCTGGACCAACTACCCTCTGCAGTCGAGGTGCTTCTGTTGGATGTTGGGAAAATAGCGGGTGGTTCTTATAATATATTTCCTCTTGAATATTTATTTTATTTATTTTACTTTATTTAGCTTTTGTTAACCATGTAAGTGCACCAGTCATAAAATGACTATTTTCAGGCATGACCTGGGAGAGTACTGACATGCAGAAACTTAACAGGATAACAATTTATAAGTGCTTCACATACAATGAATTAAAGAGGATACAATATATTGGAACATACAAAGTAAAGCACTTCACATACAATAAGTTAAAGTGGATACAATATATCAGAGACATACAGAGTAGACCATTCATAAGTTCATAGGTGCCCACCTATGCAATGAATAGAGAGGACCTTGGACAATAAATTATCAGGTGACATATCATATAAACAGAACAAGGTACAAAAAAACAGGTAATACAACAGGAAGAAATAACCATTGAGAGCAGGGGGTGTCATTAAGGAAAAGGTCGGTAAGTGAGGAAAAGGGGAGTAAGCCATGAAATTAAATTATATGAGTATATGCAAGTGTAAGGGAGATGCCTGCAGTGCAAGATTGTATATGGGCAGGGAAAGGGAGCAGGGACAGGCTGAGGCAGTAAGAGGGTTATATAGAGGTGAGGAAATACTATTGTATGGCAAGAGACATCAGTCATTAGGTAGGATGAAAGCAGGAACAGGTATCAGCAATCAGCAGATTTGAGCTCAATTTTATCTTAAAGCATGAGTGGGAGCTAGAAAGTCTAATGTCGAGGGGAAGGGAATTCCACAGCTGTAGAGCCACATGCTCAAATGCAACAGTTCCTTTCCTAGTGCGGCACCTTGGCAAATTCAGAAAGGATTTATCAGCTGAACGTAGACCATGGAGTGTGTCCTGAGGAACAAGCATAGCTGCAAGACACCTAGGGGTTTTATTTCAAATTATCAAATCAATAAGAGAGCCGAGGTAGTATTTCCTACTAGCTAATGGAGAGAGCCAACCAAGATCATTAAAAAGTTGAGAGTGGTGTTTACGCTGAGGAGCAGAAGAGGCATAGTGACATAGGTTGTTATACGTAATATCCCATCTGAGTAGGTCAATTTTATGAGCAGCCACAAATAAGGGAGCCCCATAGGTTAGGGTGGGGAGCAGAATCCCCCTCGCAATGGGCATTTTAGCTGATGGCATGAGCATATAACTAGTCGTATATGCAACACCCACTTTGGAGTTGACAGGTCTGCAAACAGACTGTACATGAAGATTAAGTTCAAGAGCTTGATCTAGCAGGATGCCCAGGTACTTGAAAGAGGTCACACATTCCAGTAATTGACCTTCTAAGTCCTGCACCGTCAGTGCTGTTGTGCAAGTCCGGAGTTTTGGAGCTGATCCAAGCAGCATGGCTTTAGTTTTGCTAGTGTTGCCAGCCAGTTTGTGGTCATACAGCCAGTTTTGAATATTGTTAAAGTCAGAGGAAAGGGTTGTATTGATAGTGTCTATATTAGTAGAACTTGTATAGATGACAAGATCATCATCATCATATAGAATAGCAGAGCAGGATTTTAGAGCAGCTCCAATGTTATTTATATAAAGAGAGAATAGGAGGGGCCCTAGGATGGAGCCCTGAGGTACACCAATGTTAATGGTGGTACTGTTCGATAGAGAGGAATTAAATTTCACCACTTGAGTTCTATTTGTCAGGTAGCTTTTGTACCAGTCAACAACAGAGGAGGAGAAATGCAGATGCCGAAGTGAGGAGAGAAGCAAACTGTGATCAACAAGGTCAAAAGCCTTTGTGAGGTCAATAAAGACAGCCCCAGTCAGATTGCCAGTATCCATTTTTGAAAGAGTGTCTGTGGTGAATTTAAGGAGTGCAGTCATTGTGCTATGTCCTTTCCTGAAGCCATGTTGGGTATCCGAGAACAGACTGTGCTTCAGTAGATAGTCAGTTGTCTGAATTGGGACAATTTTCTTCAGGATTTTGCTCAGTACTGAGAGTATGGCAATTGGTCTGTGCAATTTGAGGTGCACAGTCTCTGCCCATGCTGCCTGGAGCTGAGCCCTTAGATCTCCAATGGCCCCGCATGTAGAACAGTGTCCTAAATCCTGTAAAACTGCCCTTCTGAAAAGTGTTCCTCAGTACCTGCAGTTAATGATATCCATTCCAGATAAAGTGCTGGGTTTTTAACCTGGTCAGAGTAATTAAAAGGAAGATAATGATAGCAAAAGTTTGATTTTGTGTTTTGTTTGTTTTTGTATAACTTGCTATAACAACATAACCTAATAAGGGATACTAGAAGGGAGCAGCAATGGGCTACTTTTCCTTGTGGCCTCCTTAGCTCCCACAAACCTTTGTATGATCCTCTGTATAGTGCCCCAGTAAATGAAGTCACTGTGCGGATACCCCTCTGATCCACCCCTCCCTGCTTTGCTACAGGAAATGTCACAACTGTGCTACCCTATAAAAGGAGTGTAGTGTGGGGTGGTTGGGGATGGGAGTGAGTGGCTGGGCCCTTCCCACACTGAAAAAGAAGAACCACAGATGAAAGAAACAAGGAAGTAAGAGCAGAAACAATCAGCCAACAACAAATGCAGTAGCCCTGAAAGCTTATCCTAATGATAGATAAAAATGTAAAACCTGTAAAGCATCACCTGTAATAATTTCACAGAAGACATACGCTGTAAGAAACACTTTGCTACAGAAAAAAATAAAGCAGTAACAGAAGATATACCTTACAAAAGATAATCTGAATCAAAAGATTACAGCAGTAATCTCTAAGCACATACCTGTAGGCACACCCTGTAATAATGCAGCTGAAGGTATACCCAACAACAACAATTTGAATCAGAGAAAAATAAAGCAATAAAATGTTAGCAACAAACAGTAACAATCCCTGTGAGTATAAAATAAAAATAACAACACACAGTAAATCTGTCTAGCAAAAGAAGCCTTAATCCTTTTCCGTGCTCTGGTAAGGTTCTTTGCTCTGTCCTTTCAAGCAACCTAGAAGAAAGGAGCTCAGATGAAGCTAGGTGCCTTGACCAGCAAAACTAGTCTCCTACCTCCAAGATATCAACTAACCTGACCTTTTACCCCTCCCTTCTGTTGGACGTTACTGACAGTTTGTCAGCTCCATCCCTCATATACACACCTAATCCACTGGAAGAGCTGTAGGAGGAAAGCAATTAGCTCATTCAATGTGAGAAGGAGACTGTAACACCTCTGAGGCAAACAAAAAACCTTTCAGAAAAATAAACTAAAGTAAAATAGTGGAAAACAGTAATTTTGCTTAGCCTAATGATAAAAAGTCACAAAACTGTAAGCACCACCTGTAATAATTTCACAGAAGATATACCCTGTAAGAAACACTTTGCTACAGAGAAAAATAAAGCAGTAACAGAAGATATACCTTACAAAAGACAATCTGAATCAAAAGATTACAGCAGTAATCTCTAAGCACACACCTGTAGGCACACTCTGTAATAATGCGGCTGAAAGTATACCCAGCAAAAGAATTTGAATCAGAGAAAAATAAAACAATAAAATCTTAGCAACAAACAGTAACAATCCCTGTGAGTACAAAATAAAAATAACAACACACAGTAAATCTGCCTAGCCCAAAGAAGCTTTAATCATTTTCCATGCTCTGGTAAGGTTCTTTGCTCTGTCCTTTCAAGCAACCTAGAAGAAAGGAGCTCAGTGAAGCTAGGTGCCTTGGCCAACAACCCTAGTCTTCCACCTCCAAGATATCAACTAACCTGACCTTTTAACCTTTATTTCTGTTGGATGTTACTAACAGTTTGTCAGCTTCACCCCTCAGATACACACCTAATCCCCTGGAAGAGCTGTAGGTGGAAAGCAATTAGCTCCTTTAATGTAAGAAGGAGACTGCAGCACCTCTGAGACAAACAAAAAACCTTTCAGCACAAATAAAATAGTGGCAAACAGTAATTTTGCTTAGCCTAATGATAAAAATTCACAAAAATGTAAACACCACCTGTAATAATTTCACAGAAGATATACCCTGTAAGAAATACTTTGCTACAAAGAAAAAGCAGTAACAGAAGATATGCCTTGCAAAAGACAATTTGAATCAGAAGATTACAGCATTAATGTGTAAGCACACACCTGCTGGCACACCCTGTAATAGTGTAGCTGGAGGTATACCCAGCAACAACAATTTGAATCAGAGAAAAAATAAAGCAATAAAATGTTAGTAACAAACAGTAACAACCCCTGTGAGTACAAAATAAAAATAACAACACACAGTAAATCTGCCTAGCCAAAAGAAGCCTTAATCTTTTTCATTGCTCTGGTAAGGTTCTTTGCTCTGTCCTTTCAAGCAACCTAGAAGAAAAGAGCTCAGGTGAAGCTAGGTGCCTTGGCCAGCAAACATAGTCTTCCACCTCTGACTGGACAATCAGAAGGCTATGAGTTCTATCCCCACACTAGGCATGTGGGTTAAAGAGTTTGTGTACTGCCTAAAACTAATATTAGATTTTAAAAGTAGTCAGCCATTACCTTTTATATTTCAGGTACTTTATCTTTTCCCTTTGTTTAATTAGAAGATTGTTTACCTGATGTTAATATGTGTGATGTGTGGAACAGCACCCTGTGTGGTAGCTGACATAGCTAGTTATACTGTCCCCACTTCAACACCAGCACCGTGACCTCACTGACTGTGACATCACTGCTACTTAGGAACAGCAATTCAGTGACTGCCAGGTCATTCACATGTGATTTCACTGTCGGTGAAGTTAAAATGCTGATGATGCAGTGGGGGGGAGTAGAGCTAGATATATCAGCTGCTATGCTAAGAGTTGTTCCACGCATCCACCACAACATTATGACATAAAACACTCTCTGATGGGCAAAAGGTAAAAGAAAGGTACTTCACAAATAAAATTTTATAACTGACTACTTCTTAAATTTTATATTATTTTCCTGTCTGCCTGTTTTGGCTCCACTAGCTCTTTAAATCCCAATACTGACACTGTAGTGCAGCATGGGAAGGGGGCTGCTCCTGTCTTTTCTGTCTGCCTGTTCAGGTGGATGTTGAAGATCCTATGGTACTTCTCAAAATGAGTAGGGGAATTTTTATTTGATGAAAAACAATATCCATAATATACAATATATACAAATACATCCATTAATACTTTCAAAATAGTGTACAAAATTAGAGCATAATATATACAATTTCACGAAACACTTTTAAATATTGTTTTTTTTTCCTTTTTCTAATTATTGATCCATGTTATATTTCTCCATATATTTCTGTGTATATGTTGTAACATAGCCTTTATTTCAAGAAAATACATTTTTTCAACTTCACCTTCTATCATATTTGTTAATTCTTCATATGATATAATTTTTTGCTGGAGTACCCAGGCACACCTAGCCTGCCATATATAATATTTACATATTGTTACAATTAATTGTAATTTCTCTTTTTCATATTTTTACCAAGATTCACTTTACAATCCCAGTACTATCTCTTCATATTTAATAGGACCAAATAATGGTTCTTTCCATCTCAGTGATAAATATTTCCAATAATTTTGGGTATATGGACACGTAATATATATAAGTGTTCCTGAGTCTCTAACTGTTGTATACATTCTTCTCTACCACAGAATGTATCCCTTATCTGCTTGTGCTTATGATTGTTTTGTACTCCTATACGTCCATGAATGGTTAACCATTGTACATCCCATATTTGTGCAGGGATTCTTTTATTATTTGAATAATTTAGAACTTTCTGTACATTGGTTTCTAAACAGTCTGGTATATGTAATGTCTCTTAAAAACACATAGCTTGCATGATCTGGTAAAGCTGCTTCTTATTTTTTGCTACTATCATTTGTTAGGTAATATTCCACTGTTTATCTTTTTTACAACATCGATTATGTACTTCGGAGTATTTGTCTGTGTAACTTTCCCTATCTGACCATTTTGCCACTTTTCTATGTAAGGAGTTAACCACCTCTTTACCCCTAACACCCACATTTTTTTTTCTATTTGTCAGAACTGTTGTTATGTTATATGTAAAAGATATACAATAGAAAAAGACAATGGGATTTATCATCCCACATCCCCCTTCCATCTTACTCCTATATATAACATTTCTTTTAATAGGATTAAGTCTACTCCCCCGAAATCCTTGAAAGAATATATACTCAATAATCTGGTTTCCATCTGCCTTGGAATTGGATAGACAATGCTAACATACAAAAGTATAGGGAGTATTGTTTTTAATAACAGCACCCTCTTTAATTTGGATATTTTATTATTTTTCCAGAGCCCTACTTTATAGTTTGCTATTTCTAAACATGTTTCCCAATTTTTTTCTGCCATGTTCTCTGTCCCAAATGTAATTCCCAATATTTTCATCTCTTGGTTTGTAATAGCAATCCCTACCATTGACTGTTTTGGAGATATTGGTGCATCTCCAATGTATGTACCTGTACTTTTGTAATAATTTATCTTAGATCCTGATTTCAAAGCATATTGTTCCAGTGATTGTTTTAAAATAGGCACATATGTTCCTTCATCTAGTGTTAACACTACATCATCGGCATATGCCAATATCTTTACCATTGGTGTTTGATCTTCTAGGGGTATCCCGATAATATTGTCTTGTATCTGAATATGTCTTAATAATGGGTCTAATCCAAATACATATAATATGGGGCTTAACGGGCACCCCTGCTGTACCCTGCTATAAAAGTTTTGTTCTTGTCCTAACCACCCATTTATTAATGGTGTGATATTTGCTTTCTTATAAAGACACTGTATCCTTCCTATGAAGAGTTCTGGAATATCATAGGCTTTTAAGGTCTGAAAAAGATAGTCATGAGCTATTTTATCAAAGGCCTTTTCCTGGTCAATAGTTATAACATACCCTCTTACTTCTCTGTTCCCATGGTCCCATAACTCCCTGAGCCATATTAAATTGTCTTGAATGTTTCTGTTTTTAATAGAACATGACTGCTGTATGCTAACTAGTCTTTCAGCCACCTCCTCTGATCTAATCTGTAAAATTTTAGCTAAGATTTTATAGTCCACATTCAGCAGACTTAGTGGCCTAAAATTATTCAAAACTGCTTTGCCTCCTTTTTTATGCAGTAAAATAAGTAAAGCCACATTTTGACTTTTCAACAGTAGCCTTTTCCCAAGCTACAATTATATACTTCTGTTAGTGCCGAAACGAGGACATTTTTACATATTTATAAAATTCTACAGTTAAGCCATCCTTCCCTGGAGTGGTATTATTTTTTTTGTGTTTGTATGCTATGTTCTACTTCAGTCTCTGTGATGGGTTTTATCAATTTTGCTTTTTCTTCCCTTGTCAATCACGGCATGTTCAAGTCCTCAAAAAATTGTCTGGGCTCCACAAGCTCTGGAACCTCCCCAAAGGTTTGTTGTACATACCCATTAATAATCTGCAATATGTCATTCTTACTGGTTTTTAAAATTCCCTCTATATTATATAGTTCTGTAATTATTTTTTTGTTTGTTTTTTGGCTACAGTCTTTATACGGATCAAAAGTCATTTTTTTTAATTTGGGTCCCAAACTGCGATTCTTGTTTTAATGACTGGGCTCTGTCATATTGTACCTCCTTCATCTCCTTTTGCATATTCTGTATTTGTTTACTATAATCTTGATTTTCTATTTCTGATCTTGAAATTAATGCTTGTAACTGATTTCTTAGTCTCAAATACTTTATGTATGCTTTCTGTGATTTATTCCCCATATATCTACTAAATAGCTTCTGTATGTCATTTTTACTATCCTCCCACCATTCTGATTCATCCTCATATACACATTTCACTGATTGTCTAGCTATCCATAATTGACACCATTGTTTTAATAATGGTTCTTCTTCTAGTATGCTGTTATTCATTTTCCATACACCTTTTCCATGCATTGGTGTTTTTCCCCACTGCAATGTACACTGCACCATCCTATAATCTGAGAACTCATAGCTACTGACCTGACTGGACTTTATTTTTATAGTATTTATCACAAAAATAAAATCTATTCTGGTTTTTGTAGTACCTCTAAAGTCTGTAAACCCTCCAGTTTGGTGTATCTTCCTATAGGCATCTGATAGTTTACACAGTTTGATGATTTCATTTAATTTATTCGTATCACTAAATAATTTCTTTGTGACCATCCCCCTATCTGATAATTCTATGCTGCAATTAAAATCTCTGGCCTATATCTCCATCCTAGATGTATATAAAAAAGCTTGAATGTCAGTGTATAATTGTACTCATGTGGCTTTTGTTTGTGGTGCATATATCTTTATTAACCTTAGCCTATGTGCACCATAGTTCATATCTAAAGCTAGAGCTCTACCTGGTACAATTTCTATAAGCTTAGAAACCTTTATTTCAGTAGTTTTAAACAAAATCCTGACTCCATTGCATCTCTGTAATCCTATGGACCAACAGGATGGTCCTAAATTCCACATTTTCGATGCTTTAGACAGTTCATACTTCATTTTCAACCTAGTATCTTGTATAACTATAATTTGGCTTGCTACTGTTGATAAATTAATAAGTACCGAAAGCATCTTCCTTACTTTTAATACTGTTTCCATTGATTGTAGAAATGTTGAGTGATGACACTGTGGTTTAAATAAAAGGGGGGTACATTATTCTTTCTCCATTTTCTTCCTCTGTGACCTTGTCCATCTCCCAATATTTTCTTGGGGAATCTCAGAAGCAGGGTTTTCTATGTCTGATGTCCCTTCCCTGGTAAATGAGGAGGCAGAAGAGTCCTCCGAATCCCTATCCCCTGAGCTAAGCATATCTTGCTCTTCTGTGGTTTTCTTGGTAAGCACAGAGTATTTGTTCCAAAATGTAAGCCCAGCTGAATTTCTTGTTTTTGTTCCTAACCTTTTTGTTTGTGCATCTTTCTTGGGTCATTTTTTCTTTCCTTTCTTTCTGATCACTGTAGTAAACTCCTCCATCCCTGTATTATAATCTTTTTTACTGGGGGGGGCTAGCCTCTATGTCATTTCCCCCTGTTTTGTTGTGCACGACTGCTTGGCCTACTGGACATAACTCCATCTCTTCACTGTTCTGTTTTCCCTTCCTCTGCATTATGGGTGGCCTGGTTGAAGTGTCCTGGGGTATGTGTTCACTATCTCTATCTTCTTCCCTTACCAGCATATTTCTTTCTTGTTCCTTACCTTCTTCCTCTAAAAACATTTTCTCTAGTCTTTTTTCTGAAACCTGTAAGGAACCTTTTTGTTGAGCCTGTAAAACCAATTGCTTATGTGATATGCTTTGCCCCTTGTTATGGGAGGCCCATGGACATTTTGTGTATGCATGTCCCCTCCTTTCACATAAATTACACTTAAAACAATTCTTGCAATCTGTAGATGAATGCCCATACTCAAACCATTTGTTACATTTAATGCTATCACAAGCGTTACTTAGATGCCCCTGAGCTCCACATTATAAACATGTTTTTGGTTGGCCTTTATAAAATAATGATCCCCGATCCTTTCCCAGAAAAAAGCTCCCTGGAGATGAAGCACTCCATGTCTGTTTGTTTTAACTTGACTTGTACTTTCCACCCTCCTGTCCATATTTGTTCTGAATCTATAATGGGGAAGGGGGGGCCCCATTACCTCACACCTTTGTTTTAGCCAAAAAACAATAACTGATATATTGACGACCTCATTTATGAATAAAATCGTTATGTTTTTTACCATCGGTTTTGTTAAAGGAAGGGCTAAAAAAGGGCTCCATAAAGGGTTTTTACTCATTACATTATATATGGCCCAGAATCTTTCTAGGCCAGCCACAGATCTCAAACTAATATCATAATTTGAGTCTCCAATATGAATAAGCGCATAAATTTCTGATGAAAAAAACCTCATGGAATTCTTCAACAGTGTTCTTGCTATATACACCCTATCTGGTATTATTTCTAACCCCCCTTTATAAATCAATTGGACCGCATTCCTTCTTGGGCCGAGTTCTCCACTAGAAGTAAATAGTTCAGAAAATTGTCTCTTCTTAGCCTTGTCATGGTCCACAGTGTCAGATTTTGATGTCTCACTTAAATCTTCGGTACCAGTGTCATCTTTTCATAATTCTGTATTTTGTTCAGTTATTGCAACAGGGGCCCCTGTACCTGATGTTGTTGGCTGTTCATTATCTATATGCTGTCCAAATGTTTGTTTACATAAATTCACATCATTAGTATATTGTACCATTTTTGGATCTGAAGGATCTGGTTTCCACTGTCCTGCCATTGATTTAACTCATCCTGCTTCTTCTAAAGCCACCTCAGGTTTCCACTGTTTAATTTCTTTCTTGATAATCTTTTTTGGCTTTCCGATTCCCACAGTTTTAGTTATGTTTTTCTTGTCACTGTTTTTATCCAAGTCAGATTCATAAGCTACTGGATTAAAGAGCGGGTTCTCCACCTGTTGCAATTGTTCAGTTTCATTAGCATTATTCACACTTGCTGTAGTTTCAAAAGGTACCTGGTTTACATTTTCCTCCTTAGTGATGTGAACTCTATCAGTATTGGGTGCGGCCTGTTCAGTCCCTGAGGCTTTTGATGCTGCCACATCAGTACTTGCCAGAATCAGCTGTGAAGCTGTGTCAAGATTCCGGTCTTGTTGCTGCTGCTCTGCCTCTGTATTCTGCTGCAGTTTTTATGTGCAAATTGCTGTCTTTGTTTCAGAAAGCAAATTAAGAAGCTGCAACTTCCTTTTTTCCAACCTTATAAGTAGGTCCACATCAGGCTCTTCTATTTCCAGGTCAGATTCACTCGTATGTAAAATCACCACTAGAGGCAGCTCTAACATTATCTGCTGAGAGCTGAGAGAATCTCTCCTTCTCCTAAAGAGGCAGCAAAAAAAAAAAAAACCTAAAGCCATTATGTATTTTAAGCATGCTGCAAAAAACTTTTCTTGGCACATTTTTCTACTGGCTCTAGTAGCCCTTCCCCATCTGGCCAGAATCACAGATGGTACAACACCCAAACCCACATCTGGATACTTGCCTCCACTTGATAGTGCCTTGCATTACAAATACGGGACAGTGAAGAAACTGATAATTATATCCAGGTGCCTCTGGAGGTCTACGTCCCACTCCAAAATGATACAGCGGCCTCCGGCAATGCCAGAGGTCGCCAGGGCCCTTATGTGCTCTTATACCTCAAAAAAACTCTCAAAATCACAGCATCACAAATCAAAGTCAGTCCAGGATCAGAAAAAAATGGAGGAGACACTACCTCTCGAGGATAGTCACCATCCTACTACTGATCTTGGGGAACGTACAACCCAACCCTGGACCCTATGGCAATAATAACCCCCTGTCATATAGATGCCTAAAAATTGCATCAAGCAATATAGGGAGTCTTCTGCCAAAACTTCCCTAATTCCAAGCCTGGGTTGCAGTCCATCAACCAGACATCATCATCATGCTCACAGAAATGTGGCTCTCACAAAAAACTCCCAACTCCTTCTGTCTCGCTAGAGGGCTACACCACCTTCCAGCAAGATAGATTAAACAAGTGAGGGGGTGGGTGTCTAGTCTATCTCCATAGTAAAATAAGTGGCCAGATTATGCCAAATAGTGTTAACACAAAAGATGCCCAAATTCTTACAATTAAGCTATCAATTGGCTGGCAAGGTAAAACAATGTCCTTGACTACTGTCTACATACCCATGATGTGTACCCCGGGTCGCACCTGAAAATAGGCACTTGACTGTCTAGCGTGCTTACCTGGTAAATAAAAGCTAAATAAATAAAAATAAATAAATAAAAATACCCCCGGAAAACAAGCCTTAGGGCTTGACCTATTCTTTAACCACTGTAACAAGCTAAACAAAGACTGGGAGCAGATCATCGTAGGAGACTTTAACACAAACTGACTAGCACAAGATACTGTAAACACTAGGGACAAAATCCATGGCCTCTATCTTATGCAGATGGTCACACAGGCTACAAGGCGGAACTACCGCTCCGGCACAAGCACACTTATTGACTGGCTTCTTGCAACCAACCCCAAGCATATCAAAAGCATCTCTGTCCTGCCCGGCACCTTAAGTGATCACTCGCCAGTAGTCTGCACCTGGACAAACAGGGGCCCTATTGACCCCCCGCAGGTCACTAAAAACTGGTATCTCAAGAAGGGGCAATTGAGCAACTTCAAAAAATACCTGAAGAATGCAGACTGGCCCCCCTTAGATGGCTGCAAGGATGCCAATAAAGCTCTAAACTAGTTCATAACTGTATTCAGCAATGCTTGCAACCTATTTGCCCCAGTCAGAACTGTCAAAATAAAAGGGGCCATCAACCCTGGCTTGCAGAACCGCTCATTGCCCCAGATGAAACAACGAGACAGTCTCTGGCATATTGCCAGAGAGACAGGCAGGCAAACTGACATCATGGCCTACAAAATGGCTAGGAATAATTGCACCAGGATAGTGAGGCAGGACAAAGCTGCCTATAACAAAGAACAGTTGGAAAAAACCTGGGGAAATGGCAGTGAGTTTTGGAAAAACGTTAGGTCCCTATCTGGTAAAGAATCCAGAGCTCCACCAGATCTAATAGTCACAGGAGCTGGCACTTTATAGCAACCTCTAGACCTGGTTAATGCCTTTAACAAGGCCTTCACGGACCTCAGCTCTGTACTCCCCCCTGAATTTCTCCAGTCCTCACCAGCCATGGATTCCATTGACACAAACTCACCACCATCATGTAGAAATGGACAACCACCTTTCTACTGCAGGCAAATCACGAGGCAACAGACTGTGAAATATGTCAAAAGGATTCTAAACAAAACCAGGATTGGTAGTGACTCACTAGACATGAAACTGCTAGCGCTCACCTTGGAAGAACTTGCTGTCCCATTAACCAAACTGTTCAACAGCTCCTTGTGAACTGGAATCTTCCCAGACAGGTGGAAAACTGCCCTTGTCACCCCTGTGTTTAAGAGCAAGGACATAACTGATATGGGGAAATATTGCCCTATCTCGATACTTCCACCTCTCTCTAAAGCTTTGGAAAGGCTTGCCTCTGATCAGCTCACTACTATCTAAACAAGTACAATCTGCTTTGCCCTCAGCAACATGGTTTTTATCAAAAGCACAGCACTATCACCGCCCTTATCGACTTTACCTCCCACGTATATGAAGCCCTTGATTCAGGACAAATGGTGGGGTCCATATTTATTGACCTCACAAAAGCCTTCGACACTGTCAACCACCAAATCCTGCTAAGATACCTACAGACCCTGGATCTGTCAGTAGATACCATCTCCTGGTTCAACAGCTACCTATCACACAGGATGCAGAGTGTTAGGATAGGGGGTGTTACCTCTGATCCCAGAAAGGTAACACTAGGGGTCCCACAGGGCTCGATCCTAGGGCCAGTTCTCTTCAGTCTCTTCATAAATTCCCTTCCCAAAGCCTGTCCTGCTAAAATGCTGCTGTATGCAGATGATGCAGTGATATCAGTCCCAGGCAGCAATGCCTGTGAAATCTCTAAAAACCTACAGTGCAGCTTTGCCTTGCTAGATGCATGGTTCTCCCAAAACCAACTCCTACTGAACTATAAAAAAACTAAAACAACGCACCTAACCATGCCACATTCCAAAGGGAATGTTGAACCCTTGACTATCTTTAGCCAGAAAGGGGATAGCATCGAGCAAGTCTACACCTTCAAATACCTCGGAGTACATATTGATGACACACTCTCCTTTGTGCACCATATTGACCACATAATCAAAACTGGCAATATTAAGCTAGGCATCCTTTATAGGCATAGGCAAGCCATGACACACGAGGTTCTTAAACTAATTATCCAAAGCTCTATCCTGTCTATCATCGACTGCACACTAGTCATTTATGGTGCTGCCACCGACTCAGCCTTAAATAGAGTTAAACAACTAGTCAACAGGGTCTGTCACCTGGTCCTTGGTGCCAACCAGTGTACCCATACATGCTCCCTCTACTCCTCTACAGGGTGGCTCCAGCTACACCTCAGGACAAGGTATCAGGCATGCATAATGGGAAAAAAAGCCCTACTAGGTCTCACGCCCGACTCTACTGCCACACTATTCCAGTGACACCCCTCAACAAAGGTCACCAGAGGAACGGCAAAGGGAGTGCTCCATGTCCCATTCAAAAGAACATACTTTGCTCAGTGGTCACCCTCCTACCACAGCCCCACATGGTTTAACGAACTCCCCTCTACCACACTGGAACACACAAAAATAGGCCCTTTTAAAAGAGACCTGTTAACTGTTTTGGCAGAAGACAACCAGTATGGCTGCAACCACTAGTCGCAGATGGCCATGATATACCCCCCTTCCCACCCCCACCCCTACACTTCTCCTGCACTCCAGCACCTCCTTGACAAAGTCTCTGGGTGGCTGTCCCCCTCTCCTGCTCCACCCCTCACCCCTTTTCCAACATATGACAAAGCCCCCTCAGGCCACTCCTCCCTAACTTCAGGCTTGACTACTTGAGGCCTTCTTTTAAGACTTAACAATATAAGTTAAACCACTTACCAAATGCACGTCTAGTACCTGTACAACTTAGGAAATGCAATAGATTACTTGCCTGCATGTATGGCCTGTCAGTATTCTGTTATCAGCAATTAGCATCAGCAATACCCATCAAACTACCATTGTATTCTTGTCTCTTCCACTAATGAAATGTAACCTTGTAAATTGTTTTGTCTGTTTGTTATACCTGACATGGAACCTTTGTAAAAGAGCCTGTTGGCTCAAAGGTGTTAATCTGCAAATGAAATAAATAAATACTATAAATAAAAATAAAATATTTACAGACAGTACCTCAGCATTCTCACTTATATTTTCTTCAGCCTCTTGCTATTTCAGAGCCAGGGAAGAGGCTATCTCCCTAGCTCCAACCTCCTCCATCCTCTCTCCTCCTCCGTCGGCCATCTTGGTCAGAGACCAAACAGCCAATGGTTCCTCCTACTGTTCGAGTAGGAGAATTACCATGGTGTCCTGGCCAGATTTCTCCCATTCACTAAAAATACCACCAATAGCTTAATCTGGTTCAAGTAAGGATTTATGCCATGTAACAATTTCAGTTGGTTACCATCTGTACCCCACCCCGTCTCCCTTAAAAAAGGGACATCTAGTCTTAGTGGGCCTACTCGGTCAACAAAATTCAACGAATAAATACTTGCCCCCATTATTCCTTATGGATTCCATATAAATCCAAATCATTCAAAGGCCATCTTGACATACAATTTTAATACCTAACAGCAAATCAGAGCCCTTTCCCTGATAAAAGGCTGCCAACATATTACACTTAAATAAACAACAAAGTCACAAATAAGGAACAAGTGACTTATGAAAAAATCTACAGGGATTTATACAAGGATTTGATGCTGCCGCTACAGTGAAAATACAGGAAAATGAGGGCTTGTTACAGGAAAATGGTCATTTGGATTTGGGAGCATTGTGATGATTGTGATTAAACACCACTATGTAGCACCAACAAGAAAATGACTTTGGTGATTTGGTAGCTCTTCACAGCACTAACAGCTCTGGCTAGTCCTTGTTAATGCTAGGCAGAACTCTCATTTAAGAGAATTAAATACCTCTTGTACGGAACAGTACACATCACAGACTGTGGGGGCAGTATGTGTCTGTTTTCAGGTTAGCCCAGTTCAGTTAACATAGAAATATAGAATTTGATGACAGATTAGGACTGTTTGCCCCACCTAGTCTGCCCATTTTCCTACATAACAGATAAGCTGCAGATCCTAGTTAACCAATAGCCTACTTCCACCTAGCCCCGACTAGGACTGCCTTATGTCTGTCCCAAGCATTCTTGAATTCCCCCATTGTTCTTGACTCCATGACCTCCTCAGGAAGGCTGTTCCATGCATCCACAACCCTCTCCATAAAAAAAGTCCTCACATTACCTCTGAGCTGCCCCCCCCATCTTCAAAGTGTGCCCCTTGTTCTTGCACATCTCTTTTTCTGAAAGATACTACCCTCTTGGACTTTGTTGATTCCCTTGAGGTACTTGAAAGTTTCTATCATGTCCCCCCTCTCCCTTCTTTCCTCAAGGGTATACATATTAAGCTCCTTTAGTCTCTCTTCATATGTCTTCTGGTGCAGACTCTGCACCATTTTGGTTGCCCTCCTCTGGACAGCCTCCACTCTGTCTATGTCTTTGCGGAGATGGGGTCTCCAGAACTGCACACAGTACTCCAGATGGGGTCTCACCAACAATCTGTACAGAACGATAACAACTTCCTATTTTCTACTGTTGATGCCCCTCCCTATGCATCCAGTATCCCCCCAGCCTTCCTTACTGCCTTCTCACATTGCTTGCCCACCTTTAGGTCATCTGATATAATTACCCCCAGGTCCCTTTCCATTTTTATTGCTGTCAGTATCTCACCCCCAGTTGTGTACTCTTCCACTGGGTTTTTGTTTTCCAGGTGCATTGCCTTGCACTTCTTTGCATTGAATCTAAGCTGCCATACATTTGACCATTCCTCCAACCTTGCCAAGTCCCTTCTCATCTTTTCCACTCCATCTTGAGTATCAACCCTGTTGCAGATCTTTGTGTCATCTGCAAAGAGACATACTTTTCCTTCCAGTTCCTCTGCAATGTCACTTATAAAGACATTGAAAAGGACCAGTCCCAGTACTGAACCCTGTGGTACCCCACTAGTAACTATCTTTTCTTCACTGTGGACTCTGTTTACTACTACCTTTTGTGTCCTGTTGTCCAGCCAATTTTTTATCCAGGCTACCACCTTGGGACCCACTCCAATGCTGACTAACTTGTTTATTAATCTTTTGTGTGGGACTGTATCAAATGCCTTGCTAAAATCTAGGTAGGCCATGTCCACAGGCCCTCCTTGGTCTATTACTTTGGTCACCCAGTCAAAGAAATCTATTAGATTTATCTGACATGACCTTCCCACAGTGAATCCATGCTGCCTTGGGTCCTGTGCCCCACTGGCCTCTAGGTACTCAACAATTCTTTCCTTCAGAAGTGATTCTATCATTTTCCCTACCACTGAGGTCAAACTAACTGGTCTGTAGTGTTCTGCCTCTGCCCTGCTCCCACTTTTGTGAAGCGGAATCACATCCGCCCTTCTCCAGTCCTCATGTACCACCCCATCCTCCCATGATTTGTTAAACAGAGTGGTCAGCAGTGTCACTAGTACTAACCTTAGTTCTTTTAGAATTCTTGGGTGAATCCCATCAGGCCCCATTGCTTTGTCCACCTTCAATTTTACTAGTTTTTTCAGAACTCTTTCTTCTGTAAATGGAGTGGTATCGACCCCCATCTCCAGAGTGTTTCTCTTATTTGGTTTTGGTACCTCCCCCTCCTCTTCCTTTGTGAATACATGCTGAGGATTTTTATATATTTATTGTGATATGTGGTCCTAGAGTTCTAACATTAAAGTGTCAATCAACATTAGCGTGCATCGGTATGGACAGGGCTGCAACTGTTTTGTAAGTCTACATCTTGTGCAATTGAAGTTTGTGATGTTATCTCATTTAGGAATGTTTAATTTGTGTGAATCATTAATTTTTATAGAGCAGGTGCCTCTATATAAACACAGACACAGCTTTCCCATTCCCCTGAATACAGTTGGCATAAAAGTCCTGCTTCTTTTTTCCATCTCATTACATGACTTCTGGTGCATCTCAAGCCTGATGTTGACTGGCAGCTTAGGGAAATACTCTGATTTGGAAGAGGTCAAAAAAGCAAAAGTTTAATCTGATTTCTTAATGTTACTGACACAGTCGTATGTGACAGCAGCAGATGAAGATCACATCACTTTAATTTTAAAGTGACAATGCCTGTTGCAATACACTAGCACTATAAGTTGTGACAGTCGCTTGAGTTAATTAATGAGGAGGAGGCACAGACAGATTCTGGGCCAGCAATCAGAGGGCAGGGGTTTCCACTAGTCACCAGGGAGAGGGAAATGTTAAATTGCTGAAAGAAATTCCACAGAACTGACCTCTGACAGTGATCAATTCTGCTGATTTCCCCCCACAGTTTAATACATTAAACCACAGTTCATACATTTATTCTACCATTCTAATGTGGAATTTCTATGACAGTTGTGCAAATGATTTTTAAACTTTTGTGGAAACAAAGGTCCAACTTTCACACAAAGTCCCCCAGCAGAACGTTTTTTTTTTTTCACAGCTCTTCAAGGTAACAGTCAAGCAGAAGGAGATTGTCTCTTTTTCTGGTTACTAGTGATGTCACATTCAGTGAGGCCACAATGATGATGTCTAGGGATGAACAGAACTATGTCAGTCTCCAGGTAAAGTGCAGTTCCACCCATCAAATCTAGTACTGTGAGACAGAAAATCTTCCAATCAGCAAGACAGAAAGGAAAAAAAATACTTCAGATATTGGCAGTGATTGCTGACTACTTCTGAAAAATTACTATTATTTCAAGGCAGTACACTAGCTCTTTAGGTAATGCTACAATTAAGTTTGAAGCCTGCTGGTTACTGTACATCTAATAATAGTTGTTCGACTTCCTGGAAGGCTGTTCACTGGAATAGCCAAGCTGCTCCTTCTGTCTCCTTTTTTATATATTTACTGTAGATCTTTTATAGCAAGCCTTAGATATATTAGGGTTCTCAACTTTAGCTGCTGTAATATGCATTGTCATATAAAATTTCTTGCCTATAGTGTGTATACTGAAGCCAGAACTTTGTTATTCAGGATAACCCTTTATACTATTGTATGCATGTGAAGATAGAAAAATAGAAATTGACAGCAGAAGATAGTCCACTAGCCCATCTAGTCTGTCAGGTCCTACCTCTAGTATGATGTGAATGTCCTAGTAATTGTATCATATACTGTATATGTTTAAATACATGAATGTATGTATGTATTGTATATGTGTATGTCTGTATGTATGTAGATATTTGTCTAAACAATCAAAACAAGCATCGCCCTAAGAATGGCAGTACTACTCAGCAAACACATTCAGGTACAAAACAAAAGCAACTGGGCCAAACTTCTTTGATGCAACTGCACCCAATTTTAGTACCTTTAGCACAGTTGTGACAGTTTCCATACTTTACAGCAGCTTGTGCCACACACTTGATACAAGTCCCCTCAAAAGGGTCCCTCAAATGGCACAAGTTAGACCAGAAGGGAGCTGGTCTAACTTATGGCATTTGGCGTACAGGGATGAAAATCCTGATCAGTGCTAAGAGACTGCTGAAGCCTCTTTCACCATATAATCAGCTCACCAGGGGCTTGTGGCATACGCAGAGCATTTGAAAATTGGGCCCATAATTAGGGATATAAGTTTGTCATGGATGAGGTTTTAATGACTCATTATTTGTTCATGAAATCATTAGTAAACAGTAGTAAATGTTGTGGCACTGTCATCATTGCTACATTCTGATGACACTAGTGAAAGTCATGGAAGTCCTGAATAAAGATCAAACATCATGGAATCAGTGACATGTATGACTGCCATGACAAGCTTACACCCCTACCCATAATCTTTATTAGTGCTCATAGAATCCAAAATCTAAAGGCAGACAAAGATACAGAAATTTCAGCCTGTGCAAAATATTGCTACAATCCTTCTACAGTCAATAAAAATGAGGTGTCCTTTCATACCGCCCGGTGCTTTATCAGGTGTCCCCCTAGGGTAAGTCCTGGGACCACTTCTTATTTCAGTCTTCATAAGCAATCTCACTAGTACCTTTTTTTCATATAGCTTCTTTCCTGGTGGTGATCACAGATGGGCTCTTAGCCCTGTCCCTGCCTCCAGCACCTGGCACCTACCTCCCCCAAACTAACCATTCACAAAGAACCCCACAGATTGCCCCCAAGGCAATCCTCCCCCCCACCTGGTGTCACTCATCCAGAATTGGGCTGGTGGTCCAGGTGGTGGTGTGCAACATGGGAAGGCAGGCAGGGCATCATGAAGCCAGCACTGACCATTTTCCACTTTTCTCCCTGGACCCTTGCTTTGGTTGCACAAAAGCATGTGCACTTGGAGGTTTCACACACACTACAGAACCATGGCCCCTCCCTTTATTGTTACTTGAGCTCTGGAACTACTCCCAGGCCTCTGCCTGTTGGCAGCCAAGGGCTGAGTTGGCATGCCACCCCAATCCAGAAGAGGTGAGCTGTCTGACAAAACTCAAATCCCCCTACCCCCGACTGACTCCTGGGGATCAAAGCTTGTTTACAGACATGGGTTGCCACCTTGGTAGGAGGTAAAGTACTTTGTGCCTCAGCCTTCCATGCCAGTGGGCCAGCTCTCCCTAGCTCCTTAACCTCTTGCAAATTTCATATGTATGCAGATGATACTGTCATTTACTTCTCTGGTTCCTTGCTCTCCTCCATTGAGCTGTCACTCCAGCAAGACCAGGTCAATGTAGAAACCTGGTTCTTCCCCAATCAGCTAACTATGATCTACATGTATTTTGAATTAGCCTGAATTGTTGTTTCTATCAATGGTTGTTGATAACAGTGACCATGGGTAACCTTAAACTATGAGTCAGTTGCAGAGACTATAAGAACATTTTAAAGTTTGCCTCCTAGCTTTGTGTATCAGAAGCCCATAATTTGTACTTTTTTTTTCATTTATTGCACATATTTGGAAGTCATACTTTGAATTTGGATATAGTAGAGGAAGTACATGCCTGTTTTTAATTATTTCACATTTATGAAAAAAATAATTCTCTGGATTCCTCCATCCATGTAGTTGTCCAACTTATTTTTGAAGGACGTTGGAGTACTACTTGTAATTATGTCAGCTGATAAAGAGTTCCACAGCTTTGTTATTCTTTGCATGTAAAACATTTTCTGCTTGTCTGTTTTAAAATTGGTGTTTTTAACTTCTCTATTATGACTGTTTGTATAATTGTCTATGCAGAATGTATTTCCCAATTCCTCTAGCATTTTGTTATCCAGATGAATATTACAGAATAATAGAGGATCCCCTAACATACTGGTGACTGCTGTCAGTAGCTGTAATACATCTCTGTGCTGCCTTGGATTGCATGCAGCTGTTCTGTCTGTTGTAGCCGGTTGCCCAATCACAGGTGGTAGATGCTCCTTGGGGATGGGCAGCCCCAGTAGAAAAGGCAGTGTGGCCAGACATGGTGGCAGTGTCGGAAGTGGTAGCAGTGCGGCAAAGTGTGGTTAAGTGTTTGAAAAGCAACTGGAGACTCCTCCAGATAACGGAGCCAGGGCTAGTCACTTTGACAGTTTTGGGTTTGGTTTGCTTTGTGCATCCAGTGTTAGTTTATGTTATTTTTATATTTGTTTGCACTGGGAACTGGGGGTGTTTAGAAAGGGGTGATTTATGTTTTATATGATCTGATGGTTATAGTACAGATTTTATTTTTATTTTTTATATTATAATTTTTAATGTATTTTATTTTGTTTTATTGTTCTCGTTTGCTTTAGTTTCAAGATGTAAGGGTTTGTGGTCTTAGTGTTGCTTATTTTTGGTTCTAAAGGGTGTCCAATCTAAAAGTGAAGAAAAATGTTGCCAGGGAGAATGAATCTGTACAGCACAACAAATATCCACACTACTGAGGTGTCCCATATATGAAGCGGCTTTAATATTTAAAATTCAGACAAAAGCATATCGCCAGCAAGTGCATCAGGAACAAAGGACCTCTACTGGTTTCTCAAATGAACTTGCATCATCAGGAGGCTAGCAATTACTGTGCAATGGACCATTAAATACACTAGTGCTCTTAAAGTGGCATGGCTAATATAAAGTGCATATAGTGTTCATGCAAACAAACCAACAATAAATGTTAAATAATGAATAACATCCTAAAAATGTACTTTTGCAAGGTAGTGGATACTATGAAATAAGAAATACAATTCATATTCCACTTCAATATAGAAGAATGGAATCTGAGAAATGTCACAGCAGTACTGAATTCATCAGTTCTATTTGGAGCCAGAGTGGTATATAGGAAGGGTTCCCCATAGGCAGGGGTGCAGCAGGCCATCTGGCATATTTGACAGTGTGACTGGCCAAATAAAAAATAAAAAAGTTTGGCATCTTAAGATCCCCTAACTTTTTCGGTGCTCCTAGACAAGTGTAAGAATGCCTTGGGGGTTCCCCCACCAGATGAAATTGGAAATAAGTCTATGGACCCTCTTAAACTAGCTGAAAGGAAACAACAAATTTAGTAAGTGCAGGGAGTTAAACAACTGAGGAAGAGCATTCATCTTGATAGTGCTAATCCTGCCCTGGAGGGAGGGAGGACCATATACTAAGGTTCATACTAAGGTTAGAAGAAAGAGCTAGTAGGCCAAAGTCCATAATGCTCCTATGCTAGGCCATAGAGTAGAATGTTAAGTCATAACCAGACATAATTAGCATGTCAAGACGATGTTTAAAAATCTCTTTAGTATTACTTGTTACTACATCAGATGGAAGTCTATTCCAAGGCCCAATAGTTCTTACAGAAAAGAAAAACTTACGATTATTGTGTTTAAAAGATTTACCAGACAACTGGAGGACATGACCTCTAGTATTATGTATTGATGACTTAAAAGAAAATCCTAACTCAGTCATGATATAGGGGTCATGAATAATGTCATATAGGAGGAGAAGGTCACTTCTAATGCGTCTGATAGTAAGAAACATTAGTTTCAATGTATCCAACCTAAACTCATAAGATGAGGATTCGAGACCAGATATTTTTTAGTGTATTTTCGCTGAACCCTTTCAAGAGAGTGACTATCTGATGTTTTAAAGGGACACCATAACTGTGAAGCATATTCATGATGGGGACGGACATAGGACCTGAATAGAGGTAACAACACCTCCTGATCTCGAGATCTAATATTATGCAAAATAGAACCAAATAATTTTATTAGATGTACTAATAACCAAATGCATATGCTTGGAATATGTTGTCATCTGAAATGTTTATACCCAAATCCTTCTCATCATTAGTGGCACACAATGGTAAATCGTCCAGAATATACTGGAAATTTAAATTATTAGAACCCAAATGCATTACTTTGCATTTTGTGGAGTTTAACTTCATGCCCCATTTATTAACCCAGGTACTAATAATATCAAGATCATGCTGAATACAAGATATTTGGTCTAAATTAGAACATGGTCCTCCGATCTTCACATCATCTGCATATTTAATTGTAAATGAAAGGCAGGAATTAGTTAAATCAGATATAAAATCCTGAAAAAAGACAGGCGCCGAGAACTGAGCCTTGTGGAACACCACTTAAAACTTTACCAGAGTTAGAAAATGCCCCATTAATCATCACTTTTTGAGTTCTGTTTGAAAGCCAATTATGAATCCATGTAATTATAGGACTATTAATACCAAGACCTGTGAGTTTTTTGAATTAGAGCCCAGTGTGGCATGGTGTCAAAAGCTTTACTGAAATCAATAAAGACAATGTCAAAGGTTAACCGGTTATCCAAACAAGAACTAAAATGTTCATAAAAGCAGAGCAAATTTGTCAGACAGCTTCTATCCTTCTTAAAGCCATATTGTTCCAAATCAGATGCATCAATAATAGGGGGCAATAATATCCTTTAGTAGACTTTCTAACACCTTACATATGGATGAAGTCAAACTAATCGGCCGATAATTTTCCCATAGATGTTTTGATCCCTTCTTATGTATTGGTACCACAAACGCCTCTTTCAATTCACAAGGGATAAAATTGTATTGTAAAAAAAGGTTGAGTAAAAGTTTGAGTGGAAAGGCAATATGTTTAGATAATAGGTAAAGTAAATGCCCTGCTATATTGTCTGGGCCTGAACAAAATTTACCTTTTAGTAAGTGTAGTTTTTTAAGAATAGACTCAACAGAGAATGTGATAAAAGTATCTGATGGTGAAATCATAGGTACAGGTGATTGAACTTCTGATGCAGAGAAAACTCTACAAAATTCATTATTAAATACATCAGCCATGGCTTTTGGCTCATGGATAAGTATGTTTTCTGTTGTAAGAGGCCCCACCACACTTGGACTTTTCCTGAGGGAGTTTATATAAGAGTAAAATTGTTTGGAATTAGACTTACTGGCTGTTGTTGTCAATTTCATTTCCCATCTAGATTTGGCCCTATGGATGACTAATTTACACTTCTTGCTTGATTTTAAATAGGATTCCCAATTAGAAGTTGTCCTATTCTTTAGGTAGTTACAATGTTTTTAATTTTTTATATTTATTAAATGTTTTATGTTTTTATTCATCCATCTAGAGTCTGTTTCCATTAGAATTCTTATTTTTGATGGAATATAAGTATCACGAAGAGTCGAAATAAGTGATTTGAAAAGTACCCAACTTTGATATAAGGACTGGTTATCAAAAAGATAACCAGTTTATTTTTCAAGGTATAGATTGATACTGTGAAGATCAGCTTTGGTACAGGTATATAATCGAAGAATTAGTATTAAAGACAATACGTCTCTGCAAGTTAAATAAAATAGAATTATGATCACTGCTGCCAATTGGTGATGAAATATGCACATCCCTAATATCTAAGGTGGTACTACTCAGAACAAGATCTAATATATTATTACCTCAGGTTGCAGAAGTTATCCATTGCTGTAAGTCCAATTCCGAACAAGTGGACAAAAATGTATTACTAATACTGCTAGATGTTGTGAATGATTGCCAATTTATATCTGGGAGATTGAAATCCCCTGTAATAATAACATAACCCATTTGAGTAGTTATTTCAAATTTGGAAAGAATGGCATCCATAATTAAACTAGATGAATTTGGGGGAACATAACATGTCCCAAGGATAATAAAATCCTGTTTGGATAGGAAAATTTTAAGCCAAAGACTCTCAGTCAGAGATTATGAATTTTATAGAACTAGAAATATTGACTGAGTTGATTTTATTGTTAATAAATGAGGCAACACCTCCACCCCTTTCTTTCACTTCGATTTAGATAATAAGAGATATATCCAGGGAGTTGCTTGATCCAGTGGGAGTTATAATCACCCTATGTTTCACAAACCATAATAATATCAAAATCCTTATTCAAAATCACAGTTTGTAACTCATCAAATTTATGTGTCAAACTTCTCGCATTAAAACTAAGAAACTGTAATTGTTTACTGGAGACTTTATGAGAGTGAGATGAAGAGGTGTGTACATTTGCATTCCCCAACCCCCCCCATTATTTAGTTTAAATTTATGTTAATTGTAGATAGGAATTGTTGGCTCAGCAATGCATTCCCTAGTTTGTTAAGATGCAAGCCGTCAGGACAGTAAAGCTCAGATCTATCAGAGAACTCTTGCCTAAGCCAGTTGTTAATAATTTTAATTTTATGATTAAGAAACTGGGAGTACCGTGGTATGGGTAGAATCTCCGAAAAAATAATATCACACCCGAGATCAATCATTTTATTAGTCATAGAAACATAGGCTAATTTGATGTTCTGAACAGAGTCCCTGTAGATGTTGTTGGCTCCAACATGGATAATACACAGTGGATTTATGTCTTGAGAGCTAATATTATCAACCATATATGTTAGATCTGAGATCTTAGCACCACTGAAACTAGAACAAGTTCTATTATGTTTGCCAGGCTCGCATAAAACCCTACCCAGATGTTTAACTAAGGAATCACCCAGAACAAATATTTGTCTGGTATGTGAATCATCAGTATTAGGAACACACATAGAGGCTGCCTCTTCACCAGTTTGAATAGTAGCAAAATCAATCAAAGGAATATCAGTCATGGAATTAGGTGGTGGAGTTGAAGAATTTGGCATATCAACCATGACTTGGGAAGTGTTTTTAGAATTTAATCCTTCATTAGGGGACTCAATAGGAATACAATTAGAATTGACAGGGGCAGTGGACAATGGGTCAAAGCTATTATGTAGTGGAATGTTAAAATACTCAGCCTTTCTACTTCTTTTTTAGTAGCTTTAGACCCTTGCACATCATACCAAGTTGTATCTTCTATGCTGTTTACCAAACTGTGCTCATCTTCTCTAGCTCTTTTTTAGAGACATCAGATGGATAAATCATTGAACTACTCATAGTAGCATGATTATTCTCACTAAATATTATTTTATCAGGAGGGATGCTGTAAGTAGAGGTAGAGGAAGTCTCATTTAAAGGGATATTTGTTACATGTAAAGCATCTTGAACTGTTATAGGTTCGGAATCATTTCTTGATTCGAATGCCAATATCCGTTTATAGTATATGATATTCTTACATTGTAATACAATGTTGTCAGTAAATTTTGCACATTGAAAGGGGAGATTTTCAGCAATGTCCGCTGATAGACTAAACATATAGCAAGATGTACATTGTATGCCTGTTTCCCCTTTAGAAGTGGTTACAAACACATTAATATTGCTTGGTAGATTTAAGGAGGATGCCATTACCATGCGTTAGAGGTGAAACAACAGAACCACGTAATGTGATAGTACTCACAAATATAAGTGAAGGTGACAACACGGCTGTAATTATTCCCCCTAACACTGCCTAACACGCTTAACACGTGCTGAACGTGCGTGTCTTAGCGCACGTCTTTGCGCATGGAGTCGCACGCACCCTGCTCCCTTGCTCACCCTGTTCGCATGAGAAGTGCAATAAATGGAGAGGAGTGACCTGGAAGTACTCAAACAAGGTCACAGAGCCCCTCAAGATTTAATGTTTTTAATGCCCTTTTAAAACTCCACTAAAACCACTCATGCGTGGAGCTGGTGGAGTATAAGTGTATGCTAGTCCCCAAATTAAAAATTAAAAAGTTCCTTTTTGAACTGTAGTTCTTGAGTCTGGTCAAAAGAACTCCAGTCCCTCTTCCTGCTTCCTGATAAAATGTCAGCAGGGCTCAGTCACACACTTGTAGTATACACAAACACAAACACAGAACAGAATCACAGTATTTTTTAAAATAGCTTGTAGTTTTAAAGCAAAGAGTCTGCAGAGAGATCCACACACTGCTTAGGTTTAAAAATGGCAGAAAAGAACAAACAAACCAGGAGGTTTAAATAGGATGTCGTGACCCGGAAGTACTCAAACAAGGTCACAGAGCACCTCGAGATTTAATGTTTTTAATGCCATTTTAAAACTCCACGAAAACCACTCATGCGTGGAGCTGGTAGAGTATAAGTGTATGCTAGTCCCCAAATTAAAATTAAAAAGTTCCTTTTTGAACTGTAGTTCTCGAGTCTGGTCAAAAGAACTACAGTCCCTCTTCCTGCTTCCTGACAAAATGTCAGCAGGGCTCAGTCACACACTCGTAGTATGCACAAACACAAACATAGAACAGAATCACAGTATTTTTTAAAATAGCTTGTAGTTTTAAAGCAAAGAGCCTGCAGAGAGATCCACACACTGCTTAGGTTTAAAAATGGCAGAACAGATCCTGCTGAATGTTGGTAATAAGGTCATCAAGATTCAGTTTTTCCATTAAGGTGGAACTCTGGACAAGGTCTATCCCCAGGTATGTTAGTCAGGTGGCCCAGGTTAGTCCCATCTCAACAATTTCTGATTTAAATACCCTGGAGTTTAGGAGCATCACCACAGTCTTATCCAGGAAAAGTTTGTGGTTCAAAAACTTGCTAAATTTGTGGATGAAGGTTAACACTGTGGGGATGGAGGTGATGGAGTTAGAAATGTGTAGCAGGATATTATCTGCATATGCAGAGAGCTTGAGATAAAAGGAGTTGACCTGTATACCCCTTATAAGGGGTGACGTCTTAAGATGAAACAGCAGCGGATCCAAATATAAATTAAACAACAAAGGGGACAGTGGACAACCTTGTCAGGTGCCTGAGTGCAGTGGAAATGTTGAGGACATCACACCATTACAATATATTTTTGTGCTGGCTTGCGAATGCAGAACTTGGATCCATTTAATGAAAATAGAGGGAAATCCAAATTTACCTAAGCCCATGAACAAAAAAGGCCAATTCACCCTATCAAAAGCTTTCTCCACATCCAGGGAGACCAAGGCCATAGGATGGCTTGCCTCCCTGGATGTGGAGAAAATGTGGGATAACTTACGCAAATGGTCGGCTGAAGAACGGAACCTCATAAAGCCCACTTGTTACGGGCTAATCAGCCCATCCCAGACTTGTATTAGTCTATTGGCATAAACTTTGGCAAAGATTTTAACATCATAGTTCATGAGGGATATGGGGCAATAATTAGTAACCTTTTCCAGGGACTTGCCTGGTTTAGGTAGAATGACAATCATGGGTTCTAGCAAGGAAGGGTCCAATAGCCCAGAATCAAAAAAGTAGGAGTAGAGCTGTTGGAGCAATGGCACCAACTCTTTGGAGAGGATTTTATAGAAATCTGATGGAAATCCATCTGGCCCAGGGGCCTTATCCCAGGAAGAGAGTTAATTGCATCTAACATTTCCTGGTGTGTAATGGGCCTACTAAGGAAGGACTGTTGGTCTGATGTCAATTTAGGAAGAGGGATAACAGCTAGAGAATTCTGAATGTCAGAGATGGAGGGTGAATTGCCTGAGGAGCTGCATAACTTTCTGTAATACAATTCAAATTCTTGGACTAACTCTCTGGGGGAGGTTTTGAGTGAATTATCCATCAATGAGGTGATAGATAATACATGACAGGATGCCGCCTGCTTCCGCAAACAAAAAGCAAGGAGACGACCTGCCTTTTTGCCTTGGTTAACATATCGGGAGTGGGTTTTTAAAAGGGCATATTCGGCACATTCCCTCAAGCTCTCTGCATATTTATCCCACAGAACCATTAAGGCCCTGTGATCCTCCTCAGGAACATCAGGGGACAGATTAATTTCCAGGTCATTAATAATGGTTAACAGGAGCTGCAGCACAACCTCCTGCTTACGTTTCTTCATAGACACCACTGTAATAAATTCACCCCTCAAGACACATTTAAGAGTACTCCATACTTTATCCACCATGGGGATGGTCCCTATATTTTGTTCCAAGAAAAGGGCTATAAGTTCCTTAATCTTGGTTATAACACCCTCATCTTTAAGCAATTGTGCATTCAGCTTCCAAGTTATGTCATATTGAATATTGGGTAACAAGGTACACATTATCCAAGTATGAGAGTGGTCAGAGAGCACTCTAGAAGCCATCCCTCCACTCAACACTCCAGACATGACATTCTGACTAACTAGAAAGTAGTTAAGCAGGGAATATGACCTACGGGATGGTGAGTAAAAGGTATATTCCTGGGCAGAGGGGTTCAGAATTTGCCAAAGGGTCACATAGGCCCACAGTATCTATCATTTCATGGAGAGAACACTGAGTGGTAGACAGACCAAGGTGTCTACGACCATATCTGTCTAGGTCAGAAGTGAATGTCAAATCCCCAGACAGTATAATGAGAAGAATACTTTGCTTTTGGTAAATAAGAGTTGTTAGTGACCTTGTGCGCATACTCCATTCTCAAGTAATTATCTTGAGATGATTAACTTGTCTTGTTATGTTAATATACTGCTGGAGGGCTGGGCTAGATTTTATTGCAGGGAATTTGGAATTAAAAAGGAAACAGGTCTTTGAAAAAATGAACTGTGTAGACTAATTTTAGCTAGTATAAAAAAGGTTGCAGATTATACTTCTTTTATTATTACCAGATAGTGTTCAGCCAAACCCATGTCCTTCATTATATGTAGATGTGAGTATTTTCACACCTCTAAAACAAAAAGGTAGCATTTTCTTTGTACATGTAAATGTACACAGCATAGTTCCCAAGTTCGATGAATTCCAAGTTTAGGTACATTTAAGTGATTTCAACATTGTAACTGTTTCCAAGACTTGGCGGACTACTAAAACTAGTGATCAGCAGATTAACTAACTAACTAACTATAATATGTTTCAGAAAGACAGACCTCGAAGAAAAGGGGGTGAGGTTTTAATATTTGTAAAAAGCTATTTCACTGCTAGCCAGAATTCTTCTGATTTTACCTGTGAAGGTTTTTATATTTTTTTTCTGTGAAAGTGCTACTAAGGGACATTAGACAGATATTTGTCTCTTCTTTTTATTTTCCTCCTGGGCTACTTGAGGTTGGATTTTTCTTATTGACTTCTTATAAAAAAATGTAAGAATGACTCAAAAGAATTGCCACTTTTAGATGATTTCAATGCTAAGTGGCAAGATAAAAAGAATAGCAAATTAAAGGATCAGTTGTAGGGTCTTAACCTCCGTCAGCTAATTGACTGGGCTATAGCTTCAAGAACAGATCACATCCTGAAAGAGTTTGTGTTGCCTGATTCTCTAAGTGACCATAGTCCCATATTATGTATTTGGAGAGAATGTAGGCCTTGTCCATGCACTAAACGTATCATTACTTGTTCACTATGTAATTTGGATTTAGATAGTTTTAGGAATGCTGTACCTGCTATTTTCTGGATATTTCTTCAGTGAATACCAAATATAGACATCATGCCTGATTTCACTGTTAACAAATTTGGATTAGTCTGCAGTAGATTTACCCTCCCTAAAGAAAAATTCTCATTAAAGATCAGAAACAGGACTGGTTTACAGATGAAATTCTGCAAACTATGCAGGACCATTATAAATCCTGGAAAGCATAAAAAAGTTTGTTCTATTCGTCAGTTCAATGAATGGAAGAGATTGTAAAACCTATATGAAATTATGTAAGGAAAGGTAAGACTGTATTTTATGTAACAACACAGATTCCTGATGTTAACATTTAGATTAAAAATTAAAGCTCTCTAAATGACCTTTTGGGTAAAATACAAATCACATCAATTTCATCTTTACTTTTGTCAAATGGTGACTTAACAGATCCTCCTGAATTTGCTTCTGAGCTAAATTATATCTGTGAAACAAACTCCCTCCCACTGCTAAGTATTCCTCTCCCTCCCCGTTGCTTCCTCACTTCCCATGCCTGGTCTGTGAAAGCAACTCCCTCACATTGTCAAGTATGCTTCCTACTTCCCCATCGCTTACCTGGCCCCCATCCCTCATAGTCTTTTTTAATTATTTTTACACCCTGTGAAAAAGAAAATAATCCGTCAATGTCTGTTGTTGCTGCTGACCTGCCACTATTACCCACCCCCCACCCATACAGCACCTGCCACGCCACACCTCTATACCTCTTACTTTCCAGGATTTTTTTTCACACTTCAATGCTGGACCAGGAACTGATAAAATCAGGTAAGTGTATCAATGACTTTCAAAGCATTCTAAACTTGAACTCATAAATTGGCCATTTTGTAATATTTTTCTCCCAAATTTTCAAAATGGCCTTTTTGGAACCCCTCCAAATGAACAATGTAGGTGAAATGGTCCCAATACAACAAAGTTATGGAAATACATTGAATTTTTTCAGTGCTTACTCATAACTTTGACAATTTTTAATATTGTAACCCCAAATTTCCAACATAGCAATTTCTTCATAACACCTCATGAATATGAGAGGTGTCATTTTTCAAATCCTGGCAGAAATGTATTTCCACAACTGTGGTGCAAAATGATGTTTCGGCCAGTATTTTATAAATGGTACCTGTCATGTTCAGAACTTGGGGTCATAAAAAGACTATGTTGAAAATTTGGGGTCAAAATGTGAAACAAAAACAACTAAGTTATGAAGAAACATTGAATTGTTGTAATGTTTACTCATAACTTAATTTTTGCAGATCTTTGGCCTCTAATGTTCAACATATCCCTTGTGTTACACCACTTCATTTTTTTTTAAAATCCCCTCCCAAACATGTTTTTGCAGTTGCACTGCAAAATTACATTTTGGATGGGATTTAAAAAATGACATCTGTCTTGATCAGAACATCAGGTAATAAAAAGACTATTGTACAATACGTTGGAAATTTGGGGTAAAAATGTGGGAGCCCACTGAAAATTACATATTTGCTCTCAGCTGGCCTATCCTGGGTAAATACAGTCTAAAAATGTGTAAAAGCAGGACACCAGTGAAAATGGGATTTTGCATCTCATCTAATTTATTTTGGGTAAATATATTATGAATTTCTGTACAGGCAGGACCTGGAAGAACAGCAATGCAAGTGGTGAACAGTTGCCATTGACAAATGCTTGTTAGTTCTAGATCACGTTTTGTTCATATCACCAAGGAGGTTCAGCTGGACTTTGACAAAGTTCAAAAATGGTTGCAATTAAATGAGTTGCTTTTAAACACTTCTAAGACTAAATATTTGAAATCTGGTATGAAACAACAGTTAGTGAAATATCAATCTGAAAGTTTAATTAGTGGGATAAATGGTATGGTTATTGAGATATTTGAGTGTTTTAAATATTTAGGTTTTTGGTAGGAGCGAACTCTTTCTTACAATCCTCATATTGACCTTATAATCAAAAATGGACATTGAAGAATGTGCATTCTCTACAGGGTTAGAGGTTCTTTGTCAAAATTTTCAAGAAAGTCTTTGGCCCAATCAATCCACTTATCAATTATAGATTATTAACTACCCTGGTACTCCTCTGTGACTAACTTCTTATTGAAGGTATCACATAATATGGGTGATGCAACTTGGGTGACTCAAACTGGCTGACTGCATATGGTCGACTATGACAAGAGTGACTACACAACAATGGCAACAGCACATGTACAGTATAGTGACAGCACATATTCAGTGATAGTGGTGATCAATGAGAGGCATGATGTTAGATAATTAGAAATGAGGGGGTCCAGGGGGCTTTGAGGTACACTGTGGTGATGTGATGCACCTTTTGCCATTGCTAGATGCAACAGGTGCATGTGGTTGCAGTTATGATAAGGGTGTGGGTCTGTGAATGTGTGAGCAATAGTAGTACTTACAGGTGTGAAGGAGGTGCAGCTGAATAGATAGGATGTCAGTAGAATTCTTGAGAAGCCAGAAGGGGAAGCCATTGGTGTTGCATGCTGGCTCCCTTTATCACTGTGACAAGGAGATGGCTGCCAAGGTTTATTGGCATTGTGCTGAGTATAACTGGTGTCATTGTCTAGCAAGGCTGCACATGATTGCTGACCATGTCGTTACTGTGATAAAATCCCACAGCCATGTTGCCGATGCCACTGAGGCAGGAGCCAGAAGAGTGATGATGGATATGCAGAAGAGAGCCCGTACCAGCATGGTGTCACCTGCACAGTTGTGTTGCTTTGTTCATCTGGGGCATCTGATGCTATGGCATGGCGCTTGCTGGGTGTCCAGTTGATGAAGAGGATGGTAGAGTGGATTAGGCAGACAGAGCAGGTATGCACAGTGATGCTAATGTCTGTGGAGCACCTGAGTATTTCCTCTGAGCTTGCAGTGACATTGTCTGGGGAACAGTTTCTGTATTATGATAGTGGTATGTTCATTGATCAATTTATAATGTTTGCAATGGAGAAAAACCTGCAGTTTCTAGCACAATGCAAGGAGTGGTTTATGGATGGGACTTTCAAAGCATGTCCTACATTATTTTTCTCACTCTACATCATGGGATAAGGGCTTGTAATGTTATACCGGCTGTGTATGTGCTGATGGTGTCCCGGAAGGCACAGAACAATAAGAGGATGTTGTAGCATTTGAAGCCCTGGGGTGCCACCTTGTGTCCCTGGAGTGTTATGATGAATTTTCAAAAGGCTGCATGGAAGGCGGTGTTGGCCATCCTTTCTACTATACAGGTGCAGTGCTGTTTCTTTCATTTTGGGCAGGCACTACGGAAGAAGATCCAGCAGTGTTCCCAGGTGCATTCAAGGTATGTGGGGATGCACAATTTGAACTGCACATCTGGATGCTGCTGCATTTGTACCTCTAGATGATGTTGTTTGCATGCTTGAGGAACTTAGGGAATGGCCTTATTTTGTGCGATATGATGAGGTACGGGGGCCGGTAATTGATTACTTTGAGGACACCTGGATAGGTCATCCTATGAGCCATTCTGGACATAACGTAGACATCCTATATTTGCCCTGCCATTCTGGAATTATGATTGTGTGCATCTGGATTAGTCCCATACCAACAACGCCATGGGGGAAGCACCAGGGATTTAATACCTGGCTCGGTGCTTGCCACCCCCAGTATCTGGTGATTTATCAAGTGTCTACAGGAGGAACAGTGGCTGTCCGAAATAAGGTTGGAGCTGTTGCTATCTGTTGCCGAGTCACCTACTTTGAAGAGGAGGTATCAGGATCTGAATGGGCATTTGGGGCAGGTGGTGACTGAATATGCAGTTAGGAGTCAGTAAGAGTATCTCTGCAGTCTTGTGTACAACTTTCAGTTGTAGGTATATTACTGTTTGGCAGCTGTAATGTGTCGCACCCATATGTAAATGCACCATATATACACTCAGCCACATAGATTCACCCTTACAGATTTTGCCATTTTTGCCTCTTCCAATTCACATGGAACCCTTATTGAAAAAAGTTAATTCACTGTATAATACTGTGTGCTGCTTTGTTATAGGTGGATGAAGGGGCATGAAGGGGCACACACCAATGTACAATGTATGACATTGCTGGTTGGCCTTCTTTTCAACGATGTTGCTGTTCTCATGTGTTAATAAGTTTTCAATGTTCCTTGCATAGTAAAGTAAACTTTTCTTTTTTGGATTCAATATCATGGTTTTCCTCAGCCTCCTCAACAAGACTACGTCAAAGTCATTCTATTAAACTTCCTTTGTTTAAAACTTCTCTGGCTCTGGGGCAACATTATTTTGTTTTTAAGAGTATAACATTTTGGAATAATTTTCATTGTTCCACCCAAAGTATTATTTCACATAGTGTTTTTAAAAAGGTGCTAAAACAACACTCTCATCAGTTAAGATTATAAATGTTAATTTATTTATTTATTGCATTGATTCACCAGGAAAGGCACACTGAGCAAAAACGATGCTCGTCTCCTGGTGCAACCTGTGGGGAGGGTACAAGGGGAGGATGACACACAGGTTATCATATAACATAATAACAGTTGGCAGTTACACAGGAAAGAAAGGTATCACTTGGTTACCAATTTGTAATAGACAGCTAAAAGCATGTGCTCTAGAACTACATGTAACTGCTATACATACATACAATGCTTGCATACATTTATGGAGTACATGTTGGTGCTGTAGATTGACCCATAGGCTATAGCTAGGCAGGCCAGAGAGAGTCCAGGGTGTGAGCGAGTAAGTGCCAATTTTTTTTTGTTTTGTTTTGTTTTTATATATAGAATAGGTATATATGCCAGCTACCAAGAAAAGGATGGTGCCACTGGTCAGGCAGAGGAATTTTGGGAATGGGATTAGATTATTGTGCACAGACACAGTTTACAGTGAAGTAGTTTGTCAGTGCAGTTGCTAGGGAATGGGTAGAGGAAGAGTGACAAATTTGAGAGGGAAGAGCATTCCAGAGTTTCAGGACTCAGTGCAAGAAGGCTGTTTGTCCAGCAGAGGTCTTTCAGCTGGGAATATTTAGTCAGAAGTCAAGGGACTGGAGAGCATGGGGGGGTGGGAGCCGACAACAGTATTGAGGAAAGGTAGGAGGGGAGAGCGTCAAGCCAAAATTTTGAGACAAACATGGAGCAGTGCAATTTTCGGCTATTCTCTAGGGATGGGAAGGTGTGGGAGTGGTAGAGGTCACAGTGGTGGGAACGGGGCATGGCATCTAGAGGGAAGAGGCAGAATGCATTGAAAATGGGGTCTAGTTTAGACAGGATGGATATTGGTGTGGCTCTATAGACTGTGTCACAGTAGTCTAAGGAAGGGAGGATCATTTTCTGAACTAGTTCCCACAGAGCTGAGAAAGGGAGGCTAGAGCAGTTCCTGTAGAGGACTCCAAGTTTGGGGCATAGCTTTTTGATAATTGCATCAATGTGGTCAGAGAAGGTAAGGTGATGGTCAAGCCATACCCCTAGATACTGGAAGGAAGCAATGTCCTCAAGGGTTGTCCCATCCAGCGTGAAGAAGAAGAGAAGGGAGGGAACCCAGGCTAACTGCTGTCTTATGCTGAAGGACATAGTGACAGTTTTTTTTTGCATTGAGAGAGAGCTGATGCGAGCCGAACCAGAGCTGGACTTTTACGAAGTCTGTCAGGAGATTTGATGCTACTTCTTCAGGAGAGGAGTCAGTGGAGAATAGGACGGTGTTATCCACGTACATGTGTATAGATGAATTTGTGCAGACTTGTGTCAGGTTGTTGAGGAAAATAGAGAACAGGATGGGACTGAGTACCGACCCTTGGGGGACACAGGTAGTCACAGGGAGGGGGGAGGATATAGAATCATCAGTTTTTACTGATTGTGTTCTTCCAAAGAGGTAGGCACTGAACCAGTTTGTGGCAGAGACAGAGAGGCCTGCTTCCATGACACTTGTTATCAGCAGTGGGTGGGAGACCGTGTCGAAAGCTTTAGTGAGGTCGACAGATATAGCTGAGGAGATCATCCCTCTAACCATGCCGGAGAGGATGGTGTCTTAACAGGGATGATGTGGTGGAGTGGCCCTTCCTAAAGCCATACTGAAATGGTGTGAAGAAGTTATAGTCAGAGAGAAAGGAGGTAAGTTGGGCAAGCACCAGGTGCTCTTGAAGTTTTGCAAGGGCTGGGAGGAGGGAGATAGGGTGGGTAGTTTGTGGTGGAAGGAGTGCCCCCTTTCAGAAGGGGAATGACAACCAGGTGTTTCCAGGCCTGTGGGACAGCAGCATTGTTAAATGAGAGGTTTAGGAGATTTGCCAGAGGAGTAGCTATAGCTGGTGCAGAGAGGCAGAGGAGTTTGGAGTCCATCCTGTCGGGGGAATTTCCTTTAGACCAGCTTAGTGACAGCAAGGCCTCGAGGGCTGCCATTTGAGTGATAGGTGAGAAGGAAAAGGTGCAAGACCCGAGCATTTTTGAGACACCTGTGGTAGGATCGGGTGGGGCAGTGGGGGAAAGAGAGGAGAGGAGAGTTGAGGCACACGAGGTAAAGTATGTGTTGAACTCTGCAGCCACCACCCCTGGGTCAGAGAGGAGTGAGTTGTTTACTTTTAGGAGTGGTGTTGGATTAGCAGCCGGGGGGGGGGAGAAGAGGGAGTGAATGACCTTCCAGAATTTGGAAGGGCTGTTTAAATTTGACTGGAGGGAGGAGTTGAAATATTCCATTTTAGTGAGCCGGGTCGCTCTGGTGCACTTGTTATGCAGCACACAGTACTTACTACAGTCTTGTGGGAGGTGCGAAGATTTATATGCTTGCCATGCTTTATCGCTGGCATTGTGGCAGGCTATAAGTTCTTGGGTGATCCATGGTAGGTGGTTGCCGATACTCTTGAGTGACGCAAAGGGGCATGCAAATTCCAGACATTTAGGACTGTGTCATGGAAGTGTAAAACGGCATCATCAATGGAGCTGGCTGAAGTGGGTGTGGTCCAGTTTGCAAGGGCTAGATCTTCGAGCACGGTGGCAAGTTTGAGCGATTTAATGGGCCGTTGGATTAGAAACCTTGGTGCTGAAGTGGGGCCTTGAGTTTTCCTGATCAGGTAGATTATGTGGTGGTCACTCAGAGAATCAGGGAGCAGACCAGATTGAATGACCCAGTGTGGGTGGAAGGTGAGAGCCCAGTCTATTAGAGAATGGATCCCAGATTTGAGGTTTAGGCGGGTGGGCTCAGTGATGGTTTGTGCCAGGCTTAGGGATGAGATGGCAATACGTTTTTTGCTGAGGGACTGAGATTACCAGTTGTAGTTAAAATCCCCCATAACATATAATTCCCCCTTTGAGGTTAGCGAGGAGAGTTGCGAGAGTAAGTTGGTGACAGAAGATGCTGGCATGCCCGGCTGGCAGTATACACCAGCAATGTAGATAGGGAGTGAGAAAGGTGGATCCAGTTCAATCAGTAAACGTTCATGGGCCTGAGGTTCAGTCTTGGTTAGAACAAAGTGAAGTTCGGCCTTTACATAAATGGCCACACCACCACCTCTGCTAGCTCTGTCCTGGCGGGTCATGGTGTAACCAGGTATTGATACTGCGGGCACAGCAATATTTTTGTTTAGTCATGTTTCAGACAGGATGAGGATATCGGGGGCATAGCTGGTTGCAAGTACCTGTAGGGAGTTGAGTTTGAGGGCTAGGCTTCATGTGTTTAGGTGCATGAGGTGCAGGCCACATGGGAGAGGGCTGCTGCTGTTGTATGTGGATGAGTTTTGAGAGGGTCCAGGTGAATTTTGCAGGGTGGGGGTGTGATGGGGACCTGGGTTTGGGTGTATGTCCCCAGCTACAAGGAGCAGGAGGACAATAGAGAGGTAGTGTCCAATAAGTTTTAACCACCAACAAGTGATGGAGTGCCATTTTGTATGAGAATGCTGGTGGCTGTGGGAGGTACTATGTGAGCTAATTTGTATCAGGATCAGTCAGTTTAGTGAGGGAGGGAAGAGGAAGGGGGAGGGGCACGCGTTTGAGTGGGCCCATGTATGGTTATGGGGCATGGAGGTTGCAGAGTTTGGGTGATAAAGGGGCTGTGTAAAATCAAGCAAACAGGGAGGTTGAGGTTTAGGGTAAGTTTGTGGCAAGTTGGAGAGGAGTAGTGGGTGGCATAAAATTAACATAGCAAGTAGGGGTAGGTAATCCAGCAGTAGAGTCATGGCTAGTGGCATGCAGAGAGCAGTAATCTAGCAGCTGAAGTTGCACCCATTACTTGGGAGGGGCTAGTGAGAGGGAAGATGGAGAGAGAGAGAAAGGTCTAGGTTAAGTACTAGCTGAGATAGCTAGGAAGCCAGCAAATTGAGGAAAAGATAGGCAGCATAAAGGTCAGGGCTGAGCGCAGGCTGCAGTAAGTTGGATGCCAAGGCTAGACAGTGACCTTTAGTTGCTATTTTATATAAGGAGCAGGTGGAGATCTAGGGAGGTAGTTTTTTTTCTGTAACTCTCGTGAGAGCAGGCACTATAAATACAATGCCAGCTAAGGGTGGGAGGGTATTGGGGTAGGTGGGAGCAGTCACAAAGCGACTGTGGGGATAAAAACTACTCCTGCATTTGAATTAGCCGCGTGGAAGAAAGGCAGCTGCCAGAGATTTGCCGTGCCTTCAGTGATTTGGGGGAGTGGGGAAGGGAAGTTCCTGCATGGCCTTCATGACCCTCAGAGGATCCTTTCAGCTGTAGAGACAGAAGGGAAGGTAAGACTTTTTTTATACAGCCCAGGGCACATTAGCATATGGAATGGATTCAGAGTAAACAAGTTTAAGCAGCAGCTGTTTAAATACATTCAGCCTCGGCTATCAGATATGCCAGAGAACACACAGTTCCCTATATTGAACTTGCTAACAGTAGCCTTATAAACATTTAACCAGGGCTACAGAATAAGTTAACACTGTTAAGATTCAATTTATACTGCGGTGCTGAGGCTGGCTATGATTCTAAAAGAATAATTTTCAATCATTAATCATGAATCACTGGTAATTGTATAAGGCCAATATATGTGATATTTATTACTATGTAGTCATTTGTTTGCATGTACATTATCTTTGTATTATTAATTATTTGTTTATTTCAGGTCCTCTTGAAAATGCACATCTAATGACCTTGGGGTTACCCAGTTACCAAAGTAAAATAAAATGCAAACGTTTCCTATGGTATTTGGCTCAGTTCATTGGCTGTGTTCTTCCCCAACCTCTATGAAGTTACACTCCATATCAGGTAATTCTGTCAACTCTGTAGCTCCTAAAAATACCTTGGCAGGTTTTGAACCAGCACCTTGACTACTTCCAACATATAGACTACATTGTAGCAAAATATTTTGCCAAACTTGGGGCTTATTACTGGGTAAAAAAAAATTGCCTGTCCATCAGCACCAAGAAGTAGCTTGTAAAATGTGAAATCCTCTCCCTGCTAGACTTTAGTAATGTAGTACTGTACAGCAGGAAATATTAGCTTTCAGTTTATTTTCACTATATTAGCTTAACTTACAAAAGCACTAAAATAAGCTGATCACTAATATTACAGGGAGCATAGTGCTGCAACTGGACATGAAGCTGAAGTGCTAATTCAATTGGGCACTAAATAGTATTGCAATCTTCTCAATGCTAAATAAAGAGGGCACTAAAATAAGCTGCTATACAGTGTTTTCTGGAACCTACAACACTGCCTTATCCAAACTTTCCTTCCTTTCCAATGTCCTTTGCAGATTTGTCTTGGAAAGTCCTTCTCAAAACCATCACTGTACTTTGTACAAGGAGCTTAACCTACTCCCTCCCCATAAGCATTCTTTCCTTATTGCCCTGTTAATGACTAAATACCTATCAGTTAAATTACCAGGCTACCTCAACAATTTAGAAAGCTCCTCCTCCTATCTGTCCATTTCCTTATGGTCAAAGGATGGCAAAAGACTCTTAGTTCCTCATTGCAGGCACAATGCTGGTTAAGTCTCAGTCAGGTACAGTCTTGCAAACATGTGGAATAGCCTTCCCCCCACCACACTATCTGCATCCTCCACCTTCCAGTCTGCTAAGACCCTGGTCAAGGAGTACCTCAAGACTAATCTGACATGTCACTACTGCCTCCAAGATTGCCACAAGTATCCAAGGGTCTCTTAACATTGTAGCTTGGTCACAGGTCTAATTGTGACCAAACCCCTGTCATCGGGGATGGCATTTCTATCCAAGTATATAATAATGCCTTTGGAATAGTTGTTACTTTATTCTGTTTTTATAATGGGTATTGTCAACAAAGATTTTGCTATCCAGCCATCTGAATCCCTGAAAACCGACCCATTTTACCATTTATTGGCATTTACTGCACATTCCAGTATAGGCTGTGACTCTATAATTTGTTTTTGTATTCATTGTTTATTGCTTATCTGTTATTATTCATATTCACTGCACATTTTGACTTTGTATACAATTAGTCTCTGTATTTAGTGTTAATTGCCTACCCTGATTGTTTGTAATTCATCTTCCTTGATGATCCCTGTCCCCCCTACCCCTGGGTTGCAACTAGAAATCAGCCTGTTTTGACTCTCCTTGCTTACCTGGTAGAAATGTTTCAAAGAAATAAATAAATGTGTGATGGCCAGCAGAACCTCTTCAATGCACTGAGAGATGACGCCACAAATAATTCTCTGATTAACATCAGAATATAGCCATTAATTTACATAGAATTAAACTAAATTAACACTAAAAATGAATAGACATCTATAAAAAACAGAAGATCTGATTTCATGACCAGTACTGTATAATATATATAAAATGCTTTAAATATATATAAAAAAACTGAAACATGTGGCAGCAATACATATTTTGCGATATCCAAAAATGTTTAAGATATTCAAGTAATCCTATTCTCCTGGATAAATGTGAGCACTTCCAAACTGAATTCTTGCTCCTTTGTCATCTATCAAACTCCTGATACCAAAGTTCATTAAAAGTTATGTTTACTAGCAAAAGATAAAACATTGTTATTAAATTACAAAATGTAAAGCAGGCACATCTGCCAGACTTTTTAACCCTTAGGATTCTGGGTAAACAATTAGCATTTCATTGTAATATTCTTCAAATGATACCAAAGTAAAATATGGAAAGAGACGATCAGATAAAATAAAAGCTATCCACAAATATTGATTGCTAGTAAGTAAATTTAATACCCGAGTTTTTGATACAGTAAACAAAACCAAAAATATTTGTTGAAGAGGGCAGAAAATATATGCTGATGGGCAGCAGTTAGTAATGTTTCTAGTAAGAAAAATGAAAGACTTGCCTCAACATGAGCCATATATAACTGTGCCTTAAACAGTGATGTGAAAAAAAATGAGATTTTAATTGTTTACTAGTTATGGACGACACTCTGCACAGTTCTTTTCATAGAACCAGTAACTTGGAATTTTTGCTATGTCATGGTTTGTGTACAGAATGGTAAACATGAGTTATTGTCCTATCAGAACTATGCTTAGACTTAGTGATTCTGTGAAGAGAACTGTAACAGAATGCTGACCATAAAAACAAAACAATGCAAAATACAGTTTTTCACATCACTTGTTTCAGGTACAGTTACATATGTATCATTTAGGCTTATGTATATAATTTCTGTAAATGGGAACATTATAAACAGCTACCTATTAAAAATAATTTTCTGTCCTCTTTAAGATTCTTAAATAGGTATCCCATCAAGACTGCAGATCCGAAAAAGCATGGTGAAAAACCACGCCATGATAACCATGCAAGAAGAAACAATGAAAGTGCCGCTATACAACCTAGAACACTTGCTTTAGTTTATTATCAACATACACACATTGGACTATTGGAGTGCCAACTACATATTTTTATGTATGCTGATGCCACAGTGACATTTTTATAGTGAAGTACATTACAGTGGCAAGTAGCTGTTGCTGCTGTAATACACCAGAGGTACCCCAGCACTGCTTTCTCCAGGGTTTGCCCCCCCTCCCCAAATCAACTCTAACCAGGAGTTGATAATCTGTAGTTTCAGGGGGTGCAGGAGACAGAGCCCCCTTCATGGGAGGTTCGAGGGTGAAGCCCCCTGATAAAAACAGACAGTTTCCCGAAGGATTTCTGCTGACAGAAACTTGTGGTCAACATAAATCCATTGCCTTCATGTCTCATTGACACAAAGTTGTCAACGCTGTATCATTGATCAATATTTTGATAATAAGGAAAATTAAGTGTGCTAGATTGTATACTTAGGATGGAGAGGTTTTTGACCATGCTTTTTGTATGGCACAGATGGCATGTTTTTTTTTTTACCACACTTCATCGGATAGCATGGTTTTGATGAGGAACTTCCCAAATATAGTAGAAGAAAGAATGACACATGGTGAAAAATAATTGCTAAGGTATCAGACTAAATTTCTGATATACACAGGCACTCCCATAAAATACAATCCTGCAAATTAAACCAAAGACAAGGAGATGACGAGGGGTTGGGAAGAAATTGGGAGACAAGAGTGAATTAAAAGAAATTCTATAGAGGTGTAGATCACCCATGGTAATGATGTATATAGCAACAATTTGTACCAAATATATACATAGCAGAGCTATGTCTACAGAAACAAGACATATATAGTTTCAATAAGACATACATAAACTGCAATGTGAAGAGAATGATATGAAAATCTAAAATGTTCTACCATCATTGCATATCTAACATAGGAAACATATGTATTTGACAATTATTAACTACAGAATGGATCAAGTTCACAAAGGTTATTTAAACCCATATAGTGAACTTACCCTCATCTTGTTTATCAAGTATACTTCTCACCGGAGAGCTTAGCATCCAGGTTACCTCCCCTACTGCAAGATGGAATTTCTCCACTCCAATAAAGGACCAATTATATGTAATTATACATGTGATTAGTTTGTTATCGGTGAGAATTTGAAATATATCTGTGTTTACTATATCTTGTGGGTACTAATGTGAGTACGTAATTTTCATTACTTTTTTTTATTATTATTGCTCTAATATTGCTATGTAACTTTTTATCATAACATTTGTATGCAGGACAACTTTGAAAATAGGTCTTCCCCAGTCTTAATAATTTTAACAACAACAATTATGGAAGAGGGAGAGTACATCTGTTCTTGTCTAGTTTAACACCTTTGATCACCCGCTGACCAGACATTCCTGTGCAGCAGGTCTGCCTTCCTGGATCCCTTTAGGTGGAGTACATCCTGGACCCCTGCCTCCTGGGGTAGAGTCCTACCCCCTACCCAGGTAAAAGGGATGAAGGCCAACAACAAATATTTATCTGTTGCAATGTTTGGGCTGACTGCTAAATATCTCAAATCATTTAAATTAGTAGGAAGGGAATCCAGGAAGTATGAATGACAGTACAGGTTTACCAGAGGAATGGTATTTGAAAGAGGGACAGGTTACTGTAAATAGAAGATCCTCAACACTAACCAAATCAAAATATGTAAGTATCCTACCCAAGTTTATTTTGTGGGGAAACAGTATGCTACTTAAACTAGTAATCATGAGAAAATTAAAGTTTTTGACAGACAAGCTGTAGTATTTAAAATGTCTTTTGTTATTGAATCAGAAAATACGTTTGCTCCCTTAAGTAACATTGGTACAAACTGACTAGAACATACAGACTCACATTTAACAACAGTATCAAATTTAGATAGAGAAGTACTTAAAACTATGTATTTTGTCAGAATAAGGGCTTAACACTGGTCTTGAACTGTGATAGGCTTACTGAGGATAAAGAACCATGTCCAGTCAATGTGGGGACCTAAAAAGTAAAGTATAAGGGTTGACAAATACATTTTTGATGATAAAGTACGTAACCTCATCAAAAAATGTTATGTGATAGGCAAGTCTTCTGGAAAAAGCTAAATGCCTAAGGTAACAATCAATACCATTTAGTCATTATTCAGGATTATAACTTGAATACTGGGGATCAGTGTTAGAGTTGGAATGGAAGGAAATTTTACCGTAAATTTTATATCAGATACTGACATAAGGCAAGGCTACATCTTGGTGCCAACTCTTTTCAATGTATTCTTGGCAGACCTTCATAGATAATTGGAGTAAACTAGATGTCACTCCCCTATGGTTTTAGATGATGGAAGTTCGATCTTACTTTATTTTGACTACTTTGCTTTAATTATTTTCCTTATGCCCATGTGGTTGCAAAGGAAATAAAAAGAGACTGAAATTTTACAAGATTGGGGTATGAAGATAAATACAGATCTGTCTTAAGTATCAGTAGATGGGAAATAGAGGGGCAATTATAGCTGGAGGGTAGGGAAAGAAATATATCTGAGGGTAACAGATTACCTTAGTACTATTATTAGTGATAATTGCAAATGGACAAAAATAGTATTAGTAGAACTATTAAATAACCCAATCATAAAGCAGGCTGATGAGGTTGTTTAAAACATACATTGTATTGAAAAATAATATGGATAAAGATATGCAGATGTTTAACACAAAAATCATTCATCAACTGTTACATGGCTCTACAATAACTCCAGTTGGAGGACTTGCCTAAGTTAGAAATGGTTCACCAGATATTCTTAACAAGCTTGCTCTGTTTCCCTTTGGCTGCTACTATGTCTTACATTAAAGATGGAACTGGTGCCCTCTGGTTGTGTCTTACTAGGTAAAGTTAATTTTAATGGGTGATCATAGGGGCCGGGATATTCAAAGGGCTTGTGCCTGGCATAAAAGAGTTGCACCAGTGCAACCCCGCATTGCGCCTCAGTGGGATAATAAGAAATCTGCCTGGCACAGTGCAAATCCCGACGTGCCGGGGTGCAATGTAAGTGTATGCGGTGCAGATGCAGGGGCATGCCCTTGCATATGCAGCACATCCTGATATTCAGCCCAGATGTGCTGCACATATGCCAGCACACCCCTGCATTGCACTGCATAGGGGAGCTCAAAGTTGAGCCCATTGAACAACTCCTGGCCACTCACAGGTGGGCTGCCATATTACAGGGTGCAACACAGCAGCCGCCAGCCATGGGTGGCCACCCACCCACCCAGAAAACTGTAATGAAGCACCCGCATAACCCTGGTAGTCTAGTGGTACCCCTCACCCTCCTGTGTCCCTGATCGGTGGTAACAGTAGATGTAACGAAAACCCTGGTAATCTAGTGGTACTCTCCTCCCTCCCGTGTCCCCAATCGGTGGTTACAGTAGATGTAGTGAAGCCCTGGTAGTCTAGTGGTACCCCCTCCCTCCTGTGTCCCTGATCAACGGTACAAGCAGATGTATTTAAGCCCTGGTAGTCTAGTGGCACCCCCCACCCCTCTCACCCACACAGAACCCCATGACCACCCCGCTCCACCCCCACCGTCATTGGCAGGTGGCTGCAACCCGCTTGCATACTGCCCAGTCTCCCACTGAATGACAGGTACAGTATGGACTGTAAGCCCATTGGTCCACAGTGTGCCGGGCACACTGTACTACACAGATCCAAAAATGTGAATGACTTCATTGACATATATGGGACTGTTTAGTGCCGTATGCCCTGCAAGGCCATACTGTACCTGTCATTCAGTGGGATGGTCGGGCGGTATGCTGGCAGGTTGCAGCCACCCTCCGATAATGGGGGGGCAGAGTGGGCATGGGGTTCTGTGTGGGTGGTATGGGTGGGGGTACCACTAGACTACCAAGGCTTACACAAATCTACTTTTACCTCCAGTAGGGGACACGGGAGGGATGGGGGTACCACTACACTACCAGGGCTTAATTAAATCAACTTTCACCACCGATCAGGGACACGGAGGGAGGGAGGGGGGTCCACTATACTACCAGGGAATTGTTGTACTGTGGTTTTACCGTGATCGTGGCTATGGGGGCGGAGGAATGCCCTGGGATCCCCACTGTGAACAGGTCATTCTGTGCAGGGCACCAGGCGTACTTCACCAGGCTGCCAGGGGGCCATAATGACACTCAAATGTCCCCAGTTGCACCTTGTATATATTATGGCCTCATTTACATGCCCTCTACTGAATATCACAGGTGATGCCCCCAGCATAACTGCATTTGCGCAAGTGCATCCCTGTGCTCCCTATCTGTGGCTTGAACTGGCACAGTGCCACTGCACCATGCACAGTATGTGCGCTGACCTTGCCATATTCAGTGGTGCTGTGCCATGGTGCATCATAATTGCATACTGCCAGGTCCTGGCCCCGACGCAGCCCAGTTGCACTGCACCCAGGCTTGCACCACTGCCCGGCACAGTCTGAATATCTGGGCCAGGCTGTCTAAAAGATGCTGTTTTGAGGAACTGAAATATGATCTTATAGAAAATGTATCTTCCCCCTTGGTTTCGTAGTATTTGGGATGCTGTAGTTAAAAATGGCTGTCAGTTATAGGAATGCCAGGAAGTGTTTCCAGGAGAAATGTTCCATAAGTGTATTATCACCAGGGTTTGAGATAAAGAGAGGCAAGTGGCTATGGCAAACATATGTGACTTGAACTACTTCTCATACTGCCACATCCTCAAAATGACACAGATTGTGAGTAAGGGTGAGGGAATGTGAAAACTGTTAACTTTGGTTTGGCTTCAGTTCGACCCCCTGTCTTCAGTTCAGCTTAAACACATTGGCCAAAGTCACTTTGAGGCCTTGCTATTGGGGTTGAGCAGGATACAAACAAAGATAAGTGACACCCCTCAACCACCCTCACTCACCCAAGAAAATTCCAGCCTCTTCCGATTTCTCCATGTCCACCAGCCAGATTAAAAAATAAACAAAAAAAAAACAACTTAGCAAGCCCTGGACATGCAACAAAATTAAACTTCAATGGTGAATGTAGTGCAAAGACAAGAAATTCATGCTACACATAGTGGGGCAAGGTTTACCAACTTCTCTCAACTTCACATGACAACGTTCTTTATTTACACTTTTTTAATGTGTAACCCACTCCTTTCCCACTGTGACAAACTGTTCCAACACACTCCCACCAGCTAGAGCCTTAAAATGAAGTACCCCCACACTGCCACCCTTTAGCACTCACCTCCCCTCCCCTTCCCTTCATCCTCAATAAAATTTTTGTAATAAAAGAAATCCCTTCCCCCACCTATACCACATCAGTAAAACAGTACAAAAAGACTACCCACCTCTCCAACTCATGCAATCCCCGCACCTAACCCTCCATTTTCCCTGACTTAGTCCTGAACACTTACTAACCGGTCTAGCAGTTCATGCTGTCAGATTGAAACTTCTGGCTGTGTTATATTTGGACTCGCTGAAACCATCTGAGACTGCATTATAGCATAAGTATTTCCTATCACATTGTATCATAATAACTATTGTATCTCTTTTTAAAATGTACTGTTTCGTTTACTGTCATTGTTTATTATTTGTACTGTCTCCATGTCCCCTATCCTAGTACGCATCTAGAATCAAGCAGTTGTCTGCTCTTTATGCCTTTCCTGATCAAAACTTTTTTTTTTATCATAGAAGATTTTATTAAAGATTTTCATTTTTTATAAGGTGGTACACCATGATATAGCACATATGTTTACAACCAAAGTAAATACATGTTGCACAGACCAAGTAAAATCCATGCATCTCAGGAGTATGTCCTCATATCCAGAACAGAAGAAACAAGTTAATAAAAAAAAACAAAAAAATGAAATAAGGCACAGTAACATGAGCAGCACAGGTTATAACTTCCCTGTTAGCAGCAGCCAGGAGTAGAGCAATCATCCAAACTATGCTCGCTTTACAAGGAGGGGGGATTCCTGGGAAGAGGGGATCTTACAGAGGGCCGAATGAAGGTAGGCCCCCATTTTTTTAAGAAAGTAGTCCATCTGGCCTCAGTGGGAGTAAGAAAGTCACTCCAAAAGAGCCAGCAGAGCCAAGGCAGCATGCCATGCACTTGTAGTTGGACTACTAACCTATCTCCAGTGCATTAATAGCAGCCTCTTAGTTTCCAATACTGCCATCATAAGCTATTCCCGGTGGGCCTTAGGCAAAAAGGATAGCTCAGAGGAGTCACCCAGGAGCAGCTATGGGGTACTGCCAAGGTGCCCAAGACTTTGGGGCACTCTGAAGCAATGGTAGACCAGAATGTCGAGATTTGAGGGCAGGACCACAGTATATGGAACAAATGGACATCTGGTTGCTGACATCTCCAACAATTTGAGTGTGGCAGGACTCCCGCTGAGTGAAGGGCAGCAAGGGATTTGTACCACTGCAAGAGACTTTTGACCTATACAAAATGGCTGTTAGTGTCTCTATACCCTGTGTGTGAGCCTTTAAGGCAGCGGGACCAAGAGGCTTCTGAAATATCTATTCCCAAGCCAGACTCCCATTTGTACCTGCAGCAGTGGGGTCAGGTTGAGAATCCTGCCATGTGGTATAAAAGCTGCCTAAGAGCCCCGGTAGTAGGAGGATTGATGTAGGGAGGTCAGCCATTTCCATTTACTGTCTAGACCATGTTGAGGCGAGAAGTCATTGATAATGCTACTTATCTGGAGAAACCACCAGAAATCCCTGCTGGGAAGATTACATTTGTTCTTTAACTGATTGAAGGATAGCAGGGTGTCTGAGTCGGGCAACAAAAGGTCCTGTACATGCCTAATGCCTTTGGCCTCCCAAGAGGGCCATCAGAGCAGCTCCCCTCCTATAGTAATGAAGTTGTTTTGCCATAGTTCGGCATATCGCAATTGGGGAGCCCAAGCTCCTTTGGGGGTGTGAGATAGGATCATGCTGCAACTCCAAGCACGGCGGGATTCGCACATGGCATGGGAGAGACCCTTGTCTGATGGGCCTCCCACCCCTAACAATGACCTAAGCAGAGTGGGTGCCACCATACTGGCCTCAAGATAGACTCACATCGGAGAGGGGGCAGCCATAGGTGTGAACCATTTTGTGGCTTGTCAGCAACACTTATTAGATGGTAACCCTGGAACCAGGGGAAGCCAAGGCCCCCCCAGACCGGTGAGCTCTCAGCTTGTGTTTTCCCCACGTGTGCACCCACCCTTCCCATAAAAAAGAGGTTACGAGTTTCTCAAAGGAAGAAAATAACTTTGGTGAGAGATGGATTGGGAGATTATTGAACAAATATGTGACTCTGGGGAGGAGGAGTATACGAATGGCAGCTACTTTACCCAGCAGAGATAAGTATAGTTTACACCAGTGCTCCACTTTTGTGGCTAACTACTTTAGGAGGGGGCCAAAAATGGAGGATTCAAGGTCAATTCAATTTGTGAATATGTAGGCCCCAAGGTAAGTGAATCCTTGAGTGGCTCTGCTCAAGTTCAGTGCCTCGGAGACAATCTTGTGTACATAGCGGGTTGAGTGGAGCAAGGATAGTCTTCTGCTGGTTTAACTGCAACCCCAATAGTGAGGCAAATTCACATAGGACAGAGAGAGCTACAGGGAGAGACTGTTGAGGGTGAGACAAGGTAAGGAGAAGGTTGTCGGCATACGTAGCCACCACAAATTTATTTTATTTTTTTTATGTTATTTATTTGTATTTCGGACGACACCTTTGAGCCAAGGGCTCTTTTACAAAGGTTCCACATCAAGGCAATAAGGACAATAAGGTACAAAACATAACATGATCATTACAATGGAACTTACAAAAAAAAAGACAAATAAGGTTACAATGATAGCAGCCAAAGGCATCGTCAAGGAATTGTGTTGCGAGTTAATTATACAGTACAAGTCAGAGGCGACTCAGTGAAGCTTTGTTAGGAGAGGGTTAGTGAGAAAAGAGAAAGAAGAGTAGTGGTGAGGGGGTGGTATGGGAGACAGAGAGAAGGAGGAGAGGAGAGGAGAAATGGGGAGAGCATTGCATTGGGTATGTGGTAGATGGGAAACAGCAAGGGAGGAGAGAAGGGGGGATGAAAAAGAAAAGGAGACAGATTCATCCTATACCAAGTAATGGGGGATAGGAGAGGAGGAGGAGCTGAGGCAGTGAGGAGGGATGCTTGAGGGTAGTATGCCTGGAAAGGATTAAAGAAGCAATCACAGAAGGCACTAGCCACATATGAACTACCAGAAGCTGAGATGCCCGTGAGACCATCGGCATCAGTGAGTGCTCAAATCAACGGGTCCTGGGCGATCAGGAACAGGAGTGGGGATAAGGGACATCCCTGACAGTAACCTCTATACAAGGGAAAAGAGGAGGAAATTAGTTAAAATTCTGGCCATAGGGGAACTATAGAGTGTAGAGACCCACAGTTGGAATTGAGGGCCAAAACCATATAGGTGGAGGACCTCATGCAAATAATTCCACTCAACCAAGTTGAACACTTTAGCAAAGTCATTGGCTAGAGCAGCCATAGGCATCTTAGACCGACTCACTAGCCACTTCAGGTTGAGTAGTAGCCTGCTATTATGTGAACCAGCTTTCCCTAACATGAACCCCACCTGAGATGGGTGTATTAAAGAAATGAGAACATTAAGCATCCTAGTGACCAGAATTTTAGCCAGAATCTTGGTATCCAGTGGTAATAGGGATATAGGTCAAAAATTGGCACAATTGAAGGGATTGTTGCACCTTTTGGGGAGAAGAGTAATGAGGGCCTCCTTCATTGTGGTAGGGAGTGAACCTGAGGATTGGGCATCCTGTAATGCTAACAACAGTGGGTGAGAAATCTCCTGCCCTAACGCTTGGTACAATTCCGTGGTCATCCCATCAGGTTCCGGGGCTTTTCCCTTGGCCATCTGGGATAAAGCCTGGCATATGTCAGAGACCGTAACTGGGGCATCTAAGAAGTCAGCTTGGTCTGGTGAGAGAGTTGGTATAGTGGAGTGCTGGCAAACCTGAATCAGGCCTTGAGACACCTGGGTTTGTGACTCGCAAGATTGGGATTGATACAGGGACTAGTAGTGCAGCCTCATAGCCTCACTGATACCAGCAGGATCTGTAGTGATCGAACCTGATAGGCGTACGGAGAGCATAAATTCTAGAGGAGACTTGCTGCTTCTGCAGTTGATAAGCAAGAAGCTTACCGCACTTTTCCCTGCCCTCCCAATAAGTATGCTTAGCCCTTAGCATAAGCCATTCTGCCTTGTGGTGGAGCACAGCATTGATTTGATACTTGAGCCATACAATTCTATGAATCAGGGATGCATTCCTGAAGACATCAGGTGAGCTTTTGAAGCATGATTCCAGTCCTGTGAGTTCTAATTGTAACAGGTCCAGAGTTTTCTTCTTGGTCTTGTTCTGTTTTGCTGCAAAGGCAAAAATGTGGCCTCTGAGACTGGCTTTGAAAGCTTCCCACACTGTGCTTGCAGGGACACTGCATTTGGAATTAATAGAAAAATATTCTTGGGTTGCTTTCAACATTGTTTGTCAGAATTCAGGGTCTTTGACAAGCAGGGGATTACATCTCCACCGCATACCTGTGGGTCATTGCCCAGAGGGGGTGTAGGTAGTCATCACTGGTGCATGGTCTGAAATAATAGTATAACTTATTGAGTTGCCAGATACGCTACCTGATGCTGCATTGTTGGCCAGCCAGTAGTCAATATGACTATGCACATCATGTGAAGGAGAGTAGTAGGAGTAGTCCCAACCACAAGGAGAGTCGTGTCTCCAAATATCAATCTGGCCCCACTCTTCTTTCAACTCCTGCAAGGCTGCGTGCGCCTTGGGGTGTGTTTGTGGGGTGGCTTTGGACTTATCTAAAATAATGTCCTGTACCAGATTGAAATCCCCTCCTAATAAAAGAGGAGTGTGTGAGTTGGGCTGCTCTAGGGAGGAGATAGCCTGACTTAGAGAGGGAAATAAATTGGCTTGATCCATGTTAGGAGCATATACATTGCCCACAAACAATTTACCAGTGGGGAGGCCAACCGAAGAGCAACCCAGTGACCCTGTGAGTCAGTCTGGGACTCTTCTGCTACCCATAAACTAGAGGGATGAATAAGTATGGCAACCCCCTTGGATTTGGATGAGACAGAGCTAGTATGAATGCCCCCTACCCAGGATTTCTTAAGCCAGGGATGGGATCTACTGAGGAGATGCGTTTCTTGCAAAAGGGCTCTGTCTGGGTGAAGGGAACGAAGGTACTGGATGATCTTGGTATGCTTTATTAAGACCCTTAACATTCCACAACACCAGATGTAGCCCTTGAACAGCAGGGGTAGTCATGTTAACAGATAAGCAGAGGAGGACAAGGTACTTACCCACCCAGGTATACAGAAACCCAGGAAAACACAGGGAGAGCAACTGGGGATCACAAACCCTGCTTTCTCCAGCTGTGGACTGCTGCTAGGTAACAGGAAGGTATAAGCTTACTGCAGTGAAGGAAGTATTCTGGGGGTGTACCAAACAGAAAAAAAGTATAACTACAAAGTCAACAACAGGAACAATTGTTGCACAAACCTGTAAAAATAGAGAAAAACTGTAAATGCAGAGGAATAGCAACACCGAATAACCTTACAACAACAAGGCTAATATAGCCCCACTTAGATCAGACTAAGTGATTAAGCATGGGCAATAACAATAACTCTGATAAGTGTATAAACACTAAGAGTAAAGGAGGCTTTGGGCAAAGAGGGTACTAAACAAAGGGTACCCTCAGCTAGGCAAGCTTCAATGCTCAGGGACTGGACAGGAAGAAGATAACCCAGAAAAACTCAGTTCTCCTCATCCAGTGGGCAATCCCTGGACAGATGGCACAACCCCGGGGGGGGGGTAGCGGGGGAAGGTACAGAAGTAGTTGGAAGGGGAGATTGGGTAACACCCCAACCAAAAAATGTTAGGGCCAGTTTATGTTCATACCCAACATGGCCGGTTTAAAAAATTCGATAGGGAGCCAGTACCCATAATCTACTTAAGAGACCCAGCTGAAACAGAAGTACAGGGGCCATTAAATATAGCAAGGGTACCTTAATTATCGGTGGTTAGTAGGCCCCATACGAGATCCCAGGAGTTCCAGAGTGAGGGAGAAAAGCGACTAAATCTGGGCCCTGAAAAAAAGAGGGGGGGGTATGTCCCCCACTCAAAAACTATGTGCCTGTTCAAAGGAGAGTGCCCCCCCAAAAAATCGGCGGGTGTTAAGTCAAAGAAATCTGCACATTGGGCCCAGAGGAGGAGACCAGTCATACTGGCGTGAGCCTGTGCTCACCTCATGGGGCACTCTGGGGCACGTATACAGCCTGAAAAAAGGAAAAAAGGTAAACAGGCTATTGAAGTAGCATATGTAAAGTGGGCACTATAGTAGGTAGTCCAAGAGTTGGCCAATAGAATCTTCACCCAACAATAAGGCCATCTTAGAGCCATTCTGGGGTTCCAGGGAGTCAGCTGTGGAATCCGAATGTGGTGTTAAAACAGCAGCAGCATACGTTTTAGTCCCAGGTTTAATTTTCCCTGGCAAGTCCACTGCCTCCACAAGTGAAGATTCTGGTATGTCTGCCCAATCCATAGATTGTTCATTGTCCATGAAGGAGAGGTCCAGATTTCAAGAACAGTCGTCAACTGAGGTTGGAGGAGAGTCATCCCTAGGGATTTTCACAGGAGGAGCTGCCCCTTGTTGTTCCTGGGAGGGATGCTGGCCACTTCTCAACCGTTGTCGTTGGTGTGAAACAGATTCTATGTTTCTGGATGTAGTGACATTTGTTCAGAGAGAGCGGAGGGGCTAGATGTAGCAAAAGGCACCGTACGGGACAGGTTCCTTGATCTGGGGGGATCATTAACAGAGGGACCTAGTCCACCTGGACAAAGGTCCTCAGGAGACTGCCTACCAGCTCCAAGGTTTCTGGCTGGTGTTGTTGGAGAATTAGGATCCCACAGTCTTCTGGGAGATGTAGGCTGAAGTGGCAAGTTAATCCAGAGTTTAGAAATCCATTGTTCTACCTCAACAGGATTGTCCGCTAGTATCTCTCTCCCCTCTTTAGATGCAAGAAGTCTGGTAAGTCCTTTAAATCTATGATGTAAACAGTGTGCAGCAAGAAATTTTTTCAGAGGACCAAAGGCACGGTGCTTAACTGATGTTTCTTGTGCAAAGTCTCTGTAAAAGGAGATCTGTGTCCCCTGCCAGCGAATTTCTATCAGGGCCTGAGCCACACTCAGGATACGCTCTTTAGTGGAGTATCTGAGCAAGTATGCCACTATAGGTCTTAGAGACCTTCCTGACTTCTCCTTTGTCCCAGTAATGCGATGAGCCCTCTCAACTTCAATAGGGCCCCTCCAGCGATCCCCTAGCATAGTGGGGAGGGTATCATTAAGAATCCGTTCAATGGACAGACCTTCTGAGCCCTCGGGGACGCTGATGATACGGGGGTTGTTGTGGCATCTCCTGTTCTCTTGATCCTCCACCCTAGCTGTTAATATCTCTAGCTTGTCATCTTGCATCTGCATTTTTTGCCATAGCTTGGCTTGTTGCTGCTCCAATGTTTCTACCCACTGCTCCTCGACATTCATACGGTCTTGTGATTGTCTCACATCTGAGGTGGTTCCCATAAGGGTAGAATTAATGTCATCCACCTGCAATAGCAATGCTTCAAGCCTGTGGGTAATGTAGCTTAAAGAGTCCCCCACAGATGAAGGCTGGTGAGCAGTGGCTGATTGAAGTGATGGATTAGAAGAGGAACCTCTGATGGCTATCCTGGCTCGAATAGTGCTTTAGTCACCAGGTAAGAGGCAAGTGGCTAGGCAGGGTACAGTAAAGGTCGGGCCCAGATGAAAGTCCAGTAATAGAGAACCACGGCCTATGCAGCCTAGCTGTTCAGGATGACTCGCGAGTAACTGGCACTGGGAGAGGAACTTATATGGTGTGGAACCGCACAAAAGTTGCACCGGACAATTGGGGATGTTTACCTAAGCAGAAGTAGCTATCAGAAGGGGGATTACACTTCGGAATTAGGCTAGCCGACAGTGGATTGCCACCAGACTCAGAAAAGTACAAGATTTAAGCTGTCATCGGTGGTTGGGGACCATGCCCCCGGTAAAAACTTTAAATAAATAAAGTCATCAAAATAGTGAGCTAACCCCCACCACACAACAACCCACTGGAAACCAACCTCCCTCCTACCCTAGCCCCTCCATTTGCCCCTGGACTTTTTGTGTCACCCTCCTGTACGTTGTTTCTACCCTGTCACAGTCATTCCGGAGATGAGGACCAGTTTGTCAGGTTTTACTATAGGCAAAGATGTTGTTCATTCATTCTGTTACTTTCTGAATGGGGAGGATGTTTCTGGAAAGTGGGACAGTTTTCTTTTTGTACATTACTTAACAGAATTCTTTGTGGTGCTAATAGGGGGAGAGGAAGGTGGAGGCCAGGGGGTTTAGGTGGGGAGAATTAATGCAAAGACCATGGTGAGACTGGATGGGAGGAAGCAGGGGGGATTGATTATGATGTGCAGATAAGGGGGAAGGGTTACTTTTAATTACCCACATGATGGTGAACTTTGTCAGGGGGAAGCAGGGGGTTTCATGGTTGGGGTTGGGCTGGAGGGATAGATAATACAAGGCACTGGGTGGTTGCAGGGGAGGGTTGAAAAACTAAACTAAGTGGGTGGGGGTGGGATTTGACTATAAAAAGATTTCTTGTTTTTTTTAATATGAAGCATGTTCACATAAAGTAGTTCTTTGTGAGTAAAGTGCCACTTTACTTAGTTTTGCCAGGCAAAATTTGTCTCTTCACCAGGCAAAGAACTATATGAAGTGACACTTCGCATTTCATGAAGTTGGGGGAATTCTTGAAGTGAAATTCCTTGTCTTTGCACATCCCTACCCACCACAAATGCATTTCAGTATAGCGTTTGCTTTTGTAACCACTGCATCACACTATCTGTAGTCCTTCAGCTCACTGTCCACACTTACACCAAGAACCTTTTTCTTGGTTGTACTGTCCTTGCCCATTAGTGTATTTTCCTTGCACTTGTGTTTGTCTTAGTACAATACATTCTAGTTGCTGGAAGAGTTCATAAAGACCCAAACCACTGGTTTTCACCCTGCAAGGGCATGGGTTGGATTCAGAACCCGCACAACAAATCAAGATGTAGTACAGTCCCTACCAATTTTGTGAATGAATAGTATCCTATGAACACGGTGACCGTGACTGAGCGACTGCAAAAATGGTAACTCAGTCACAGCACCTGTGTTCTGGGCTTCCTGGCAGGGTAGCAAAAGGATACCATGGTGGGCAAGAGAGGGTGAAGGGAAGTATATGTGTGGGGGGGACCACACTGTGAAAGGGGTGGAAAGGGAGGGAGGATATGTGGGAGGTAGTGTGGTGGGTGGTTGCCGAGTCAGCTGTGTGGCGTGATGGTGAGGGTGACTGGCTGGGGTTGGGAGAGTGCTGGGTTCGGTTCTGGGATGGGCATCACTTTTTGCATTGGGGCCGAGTTTTTATTTTCAGTTTTACACCCACCCCGACCTGCACCCCCCCCAGAGTTGTGAATCTTTAGTGAGGGGGATGCGGGGAGCATAGCCCCTCACATACATTACAGTCCCATTGCCACCTTTGGAGTTGCCATGAGTGTACATCGCTGTCATTTATTTTCGGCAATGTACACTCACCAAAATGTCGATTGCTGTTTTGCCATGGAACCAAATGAAGAACAGTATCTGAGTGTCAAGTACTGTACTTGAACATTAGATAAACAAAGCTTGAAAGTCCAAACGTACAGAAGTTCAAAAAAGAGATCCAAAATGAATGTTAAAAGATAACAATTAGCTAATAAAGGTTTAGGAAATCTAATTGGCATTTATTTTGGTTGTCTTCTAATTATGTATGAACTTACATTTTTTTTTTATTTTAGTCTTTGGTAACCGGGTAAGGCCCACTAGGCACAAGTTCCTATTTTCAGGGGTGACCTGGGAGCACTGCGTGGTTAAGTGACTTGCTCAGAGTCACACAGTATGCAAGTGGAGGTTATGAGAATCAAACCCATGTCTGGTCTGCTGGATGTATCAAGCTTGTTCACAACTCTAGGCTATACTGCCAGCCCAATGAACTAAAGGTTGGATTCAGGTACTGTAGATGATGGGGTAAGATTTAGAACACCTAACCACACTCTGATTTTTTTTTTGATTGTGCTTCATTTGTTTTTCTTTCTGTGGTTGCTATAGCATATTTAAGCTAGTAGATGTAACCTTTTATGTTCCTGTAATTTAGAGAAAAAATACATAAATAAATAAATAGGTTTCAAAAAAGGCAGTCATAGTTGAGGCTCCGCATTTAAAATGTAATGGAGTTTTTAAACAAGAAAAAAAAAATGTAATGGAGTTTTCTGTTTTATGTGTAACTCTGGCACCATTATACCAGGGGCCACTACCCCTATTTGCTTCTCTGGCTGCAGGTTGAGGGGCCAGGGTTCAGCCATAAGGGGTAACTTGGCAGAAGACACCAGGAGAAAGGACTGCTGTGTGACTGAACTTCTCTGCTGGGACTAAAGTAGAAGAACTTTTGTACTTGGACCTTTCATTTAGGTTAAAAAAACTAACATACAAAAAAAAAAGTGTGTGTTTGGGTTAACTGAACTGAATGAGTATCTGAAGAGTTAACTAGGTGTAAATTTCAGGTGACTGAAAGGACTTAACTGCTGTGAGGATTAAATCACTTGTAGAAAGATCTGGTAAGTAGGGGTAGTGGCTTAGCTAGAAGGAAGCTACATTTAAAGACTGCCTTAGAAAGATTCTGCTAATAGCTTGGCAGAAGACACCAGGAGAAAGGACTGCTGTGTGACTGAACTTCTCTGCAGGGACTATATTGCCTCCACCCCCACCCAAAGCTAGTTCTATTTTTATAGGCACAGGATTTGACTGACAACAGGAACTTCCTGTTTAGGGGCAGGAAGTGAGTGATCACATAACCCTAAGAACCCACCATCCTAGAAGGGCAAGAGTAGCTCTCCGGCCCCCTCTAGATGCGGGAGGTCTGCCTCTGAGCAAGTAAGTGGTCTACTGAGAAATATAGGATATTCTTGTCTCAGAACAGGACAATCAGGAGCTTAAAGGGCATACAGGCAGAAAGTAAGGAGAGAGAGAGAAAAAAAAATAGAGGAAAGAGTAAGGATTGCAAACAGTTAAGGGGCCAGAAATAAGACATGATTGGAGTGGTGCAGTGCAGTGGCTGTGGAGCAGCAGTCTTCCGGGAGATGTTCCGGAGGATGGTGTTGTCCCATCTGCAGGCACCTCTCTGGGCTGAGGGAGGAGGTTGCTCATCTCCAGGCTGAGTTGGCCAGGATTTGTGGAACCTCCTCTTCCATCCAGGGACCACCAGTGCACTGCCGCTGCCTCAGAGGTTGCCAAGAAAGAGGAGCGGTTGGACCACAGTGGGCTCAGGGAGGGTGAGGGTGGTGAACAGAGGCGCATCCTCCAGTTTACTCTCTCCACAATTCCTATGCCATTCTGACAAAGTGTGGTCCTCTAAGGAGGCACCTACAGTGGAGACCAAGGAGGATGCTGGGAACCTCCACAAAGCAGACCCAGGAGGGTGGCAGGAGACCCTGCAAGGAAGGAAACAACTCCTGGTGGGGATTCCATTGCTAGGAAGGTAGAACTGGGGGAGGAAGGGGAGAGGGAGGTAAGGTGCCTGCCTGGCGCCATGGCTTGGAGGGACAGGAGCGAATCCTCAGGATTGCCGAGCAGCTGCACAGGGAGGAGCTGGATGTTATTGTCCACCCAGGGACAAATGACCTGGCTAAGAAAGGGATTAGAGAAGTGCAGGAAGAGTTTGTGGAATTGGGGAGGGGCCCAGTCAAGTAGCATGCACGTAACCTTCTCGGAGGTGCTACCCATCTATGGCATAGGAGAGGCTAGGGTGTTCTGCACCATGGGATTCAATCAGTGGTTGAAAAACTGGTGTGGAGCTCAGGGATTTGGCTTCATTGGGGACTGGGTGTCCACCTGGAGTGATGCAAGCCTATACTGGCATGATGGGCTGCATCTGTCCGGAGGGGAACCAGGATCCTAGGTGATAGGTTTAAATGCTTCATTCGCAAGCTTTTAAACTAGCCAAGGGGGGAGGCACTGGAAAGGAGCAGGAAAATCCTAGCCCCCCCAAATAATTATGGTAGTAAGTGCGGCAAACACCAATATAGAGGTGTCGATAGGGAGAAGGGCAGGGGTAAATGGAGAAAGTGACAAAGGCAAGAAGGACAGGGATGGGCAAAGGAGTAAGGCCATCAGGAAATGGAGGGTAATGAGTACCAATGCTCATAGTTCAAGGCAACAAGCCCTGAGCTGATGGCCTTAATTGAAGAGGGATACCTGGATATCATATAGCAGTCATAGAAACATGGCACAGAGAACCATGACTGGGATGTTAACATACCAGGGTACATAACCAAAGGAGAGACAGGCAGGGGAGAAGAGGGGAGGAGTAGCTCTCATGTAAAGGAAGGGATAAAAGCAACTGAACAAAAGAGTAAACAGGGAGGAGAGGAGGCACCATGGGTCACCTTGAGACTGGAAAGGCACCACAATCCGCACAGGGGTGTGTACAGACCTCATGTCAGGGGAAGGAATGGACAAGGATATGATAGAAGGCATTCTAGAATGGCAGAGAAAGGGAAGATACTGTTGATGGGAGATCTGAATATGCCAGATGTTAACTGGAGCACATTTGCTGCAGCCACATCCAAGAGCAGGGCCATTCTTGATGCCCTACAGGTGGCAGGCATTAGACAGCTAGTTTCGAACTCACTCATGAGGGAGCAATCTTAGACCTCGATCTCAAACGGGAGCAGTGAGAGGATCTCAGATCTAGAAGTGGGTTGCCATCTGGGGACAAGTGACCATCAAACAGTGCGGTTCACATCAAGCTCAGCTACAGAGTCAAGCTTACAAAAGTGAGGGTACTGGACTTAGGAGGGCTGACTTTGCAAGATGGGAGAGTGCCTCAGAAAAGCACTAGCAAACAGGCTAGAAGGAGGGTGGAGCAACAATGGGGAATTATCAAAACTGCCATCACAGAGGCAACAAGCCTTTGTGTGAAGCAAATAAACAAATCAAAATGAAAGAAAAGCCACACGGTTCTCAAAAGAGGTGGCTGTGAAAGTCAGGAAGAAAAGATAGCATTCCGGAAGTATAAGGAAACACAGAAGGAGCAGGACAGAGAGCTGTACCAGTTAAGGCAGAAGGAAGCAGGAGGAAGTCAGAATAGAAAGGCCCAAACTGAGGAAAAAGATAGCCAACCTAGTTAAGAAGGGGGATAAAACTTTTATAGGTACATCAGCGAGAGTGTAGAAAGACAAAGGAGGGATAGTGAGGCTTGAATAGAATGAACGGTGGGTGGGCAGAGGGGACAGTGGAAAAGCAGGAATACTGAATGAATATTTCTGCTCAGTATTCACAAAGAGGAGGGGAAGTGCCCATCCAATTAACAGAAGCACTTCTGATAGGGGGGTCGATCCAGTCCTTTCACAGAAGAAAGGGTTCTGCAAGAACTCCTAAAACTGAAGGTGGACAAAGCAATGGGTCCTGATGGAATTCACCCAGAGTTCTAAAAGAATTAAAGGAGGAACTAGTGAAACCACTGGCTACTCTTTTAATAAATCATGGGAGGATGGTGTGGTACCGAGGACTGGAGGAAGGCGGATGTGATTCCCCTTCACAAAAGTGGGACCAAGACAGAGGCAGGAAACTACAGACCGGTCAGTCTGACCTCTGTGGTAGGGAAAGTGATGGAGTCACTTCTGAAGGAAAGAATAGTTGAGTACTTAGAAGCCAGTGGAGCACAGGACCCAAGGCAGCATGGATTCACAGCGGGAAGGTCATGTCAGACAAATCTAATAGATTTCTTTGACTGGGTGACCAAAGTAGTAGACCAGGGAGGGGCTGTGGACATGGCCTACCTAGACTTTAGCAAGGCATTTGACACAGTCCCACACAGAAGATTAATAGTCAAATTAACCAGCCTGGGAGTGGGACCCAGGGTGGTAGCCTGGTAAAACATTGGCTGGACAACAGGACACAGAAGATAATTGTAAATGGAGTCCACTCTGAAGAAAGGGGGTTGCTAGTGGGTACCGCAGGGTTCAGTATTGGTCCAGTCCTTTTAATGTCTTCATCAGTGACATTGCAGAGGGACTGGAAGAAAAAGTATGCTTTTTTGCAGATGACACAAAGATCTGCAACAGGGTTGATACACAAGGAGGCGTGGAAAGGATGAAAAGGGACTTGGCAAGGTTGGAGGAATGGTCAGAAGTATGGCAGCTAGGATTCAATGCAAAGAAGTGCAAAATAATGCACCTGGGAAACAAGAACCCAGGGGAAGAATACACAATGGGTGGGGAGATAGTAACAACAACAAAAAAGGAAAGGGACCTGGGGGTAATCATATCAGATGACCTTAAGGTTAGCAAGCAATGTGAGAAGGCAGTAGGGAGGGCTGGGGGTATACTGGGCTGTATAGGGAGAGGCATCATCAGCAGAAAACAGGAAGTTGTTATCCCTCTGTACAGACAGTTGGTGAGACCCCATCTGGAGTACTGTGTCCAGTTCTGGAGACCCCATCTCCGCAAGGACATAGACAGGATAGAGGCAGTCCAGAGGAGGGCAACTAAAATGGTGCAGAGTCTGCAAGAGAAGCTGTGTGAGGAGAGGCTAAAGGAGCTTAATATGTATACCCTTGAGGAAAGAAGGGAGAGGGGGGACATGATAGAAACTTTAGTACCTCAGTGGAATCAACAAAGTCCAAGAGGGTAGCATCTTTCAGAAAAAGAGACTTGCAAGAACAAGGGGACACAATTTAAAGATAGAAGGAGGGCGGTTCAGGGGCAATGTGAGGAAGTATTATTTCACAGAGAGGGTAGTGGATGCATGGAACAGCCTTCCTGAGGAGGTTGTGGGGTCTAAAACTGTGGGAGAATTCAAGAATGCATGGGACATACATACGGCAATTCTTGTGGGGGGTAGGAAGAAATAGGCTGTTGGTTAACTAGGATCTGCGGCCTATCCTGTAGGTAGGGAAATGGGCAGACTAGATGGGCCTAGCGGTCCTTATCTGCCGTCAAAGTCTATGTTTCTATGTTTCTATGTTACTGTGGTTTGCCTACCTAGAGTAGAACTAAGACTTTGGTGCCTCCACCCAGAGTAATGGTTATGTGGGTTACTTGCCTAACTAGTACAGCCCTCTGGGAAGCTATACTCATCGACACCCTTGACTAATGACCTTATATCATAAACACAGGAATTGCTATATGCAGCTATCGACATACAATAAGTGGCGAGCACTAATAATATGTTCTTGGACACCACACTTACCAGCAGGTTCTGGACTTCTGGCATATACCCTGTGCCCCCTGTAAGAAAACAGCTTCCTGCAACAACAATGCTTTTGCATGGTACCTTTGGAATGTTTCAGTAACTGAACACTGGGTGATAATATCCTCATGGCCCAACATAACATCAAAAAATAAATCACATTTATTAAGGGGGATTTGAACAAGGAAGGGATGGGAATTTAGGCTAATGATAGCTGCAATACTGTAATTATGCTGGTAATAAATAATGCACAGTTGTTCTGTCCCTGAATTAATGAGTGTAAACAGCTGCTGGGTAGCCAGAGTGGAATTTAGGTGCAGGCCTGAAGCGTTGACATTGCAGGAATATAATGTGAGATGTTGCATGTTGCATTGAGGAACATGATGGGGTTTATCACTCAAAGGGGTTTGCTTAGAAGCACTCCTTGTTATCCTCGTGTGCTTAAGTTTCACTTTAGCTTTTGAGGGTGGTTGTGAATGAATAGTAGCTGTGGATTGCATGGGTAGGGGATCCTCCCTATCTGAACTTACATCTGGTAAGGAAGACCAGACAGAGGAGTCATCAGATTCATTGTCAGACATTTCTGGAATATCTGCTAATGCATCACACCTATTGGCAACAGGAACCCCTGAAGGCTTTTGTACCTTCAGGGAGGCTTTAGACCAATTGTATCTATGCCTAGAGGCCTTCCGAGCTGACTCTGGCTCCACTAGGGCCTGGGGGGGGTGGGAGGCATCTCTCCCCAGTCATATGCTCCTTTGCTGTATGAGGAATAACTGTGCTAACTATCACAGGATCAGCAGGGAGGGGGATTCAGTAGCCTGTTCAGGTCTATCTTCCATCTCTACTGTGTGGACTACCTGGCCTTCATATACAGTCTGTCCCTGTCTTTGTTGTATGTTGGGAATCAAAGGAAGAGGGGGTTGTGCTAGTACAAGGGGGTCTACCTCTGGATATCTGGGCAAGTGCTATCATGACTTTCTGTTCTTCACTATCAGCCTGATTCGGCTGATTGTGTGCAGCCCAAGGACACCTGCAGTGACCACTAGTATGTCCCAGTTCCCCACACATGGTACATTTCAGTTTATTACAGAAGCTGCTAATATGTCCTGTTTCACCAAACCTGTAGCATGCTTTGGGCTGCCCCTGGTAAAACAACACACCCCGTCCCTCCCAACAAAGAAGCTATTAGGAAGGTGCTGGAGACCAGTCTCAGCTGTGTGCAAAACAACACACACTTTCCAACCCCATCCAAATGTTCATATAATCAAAAATAGCATCCGGGTTTCCTAAAACAGGGTATCTCTGGTTGAGCCAATAAAGGAGGTCAGTGATGCTGACCCCTTCATTCCAGAACAGTATAGTTACTGATCTGTTGGCTGGTTTAGTCATGGTATTACTTCAAAAGGAGACCACTCTGGGGTTGCTTCACATGAGGATACAGTTCCCAAAATGTTTGTAATCCGCTGTTCAATTTAAAGCTGACATCAAACGTCTGCTCGCCAGACACATGAATAAGTGCATATATTTCAGCTGGTGTGTATTTCATGGTGTCAAATAATAAGGTTTTTGCAATGTACATACAGTCTGGGATTATCTCCTACCCTCCTTTGTAAATCAGTCATACAGCATTATGCCATTTAGTAAGGGTACACCGCCTCATGAAAATAAGGATGCATAGGAACGATCCCCCCTCGACTGTTGCTGATCCTCTGAATTTGTGGTGCCTGGGTGAACAGGTTGGACAGACCTTGATATTCTAGGACCAGGGTTCTCCATGTAAGGTGCTGTTGCCTCAGTTTGTACTGGAGTTACAGGGACGTCTTTAACTTTAGGCACTACATTAAGTTTTAATTGTGGGTGCTGAGTTAGTAATAGCGAGTCAGGTAAATGTGGTGGTGATACTGCAGTATTAGACAACCTACATGACTCATATGTCCAGTAATAACAGTAACATCAACAGGAGCCTTACTGTGACTATCTAAGTCATTGTCACATACCCTGATAGACAAGGACCCTGAGACACACCGGCCATCTGTAGCCAGTTCCCAGCCAGCGTTCTCTAGTACAGATTCCACTGACTAATCTGAAACAGATTTTCTTGGGGTGGGGGCTACATCTTAGGCCAGAAGCTGGAGCTTCCAAAATTGCCATTCCAGATGTAGCACCCTGAATTATTACACCCATAGTCTGGTTTGCATTGCAGTTGTTCATGTTGCCATCGAATACAAATAAAGAAGTAGGGTTGCCACTTGCCTGAAATGAAAAGGTTGGTTCTGTCAGTGTTTGTTCCAAAGTCAAGGTACTCTGTACTGTCGACATCCCAACCTGCTGCAAAGTACCACCAGCTGTACGTGTTCTTTATAGCTGGGCCAAAGTCTGAGTGCTATCCTGCACCACCACTGTATCACCAGCCACGTTCTATGTATCTCTCACTGCTATAGCAGCTTGCAACCTCTTTTTCCTTTCCAAGAACCCATGTTCTTCTTGCAACAATTGTGCCTCAAGATCAGCCTCTTGCAACCCTTTTTCACTTGTTTCAAGCTCTCCCATCTCAGTTGTTTCAGAAATCGTCTCCAGATCATTCGATACATTAATGACCTGCTCCACTTTCATCTCAGTCTGGCTTGCCAATGCTCCCTACAACACAATTGGAGCCTCGAAAAAATTTTTGGTCTCTGAGTTAGGTAAAGTAGTGGAGGAGACCAGCTCCATAGCCACCTTCACATCCTGCTCCTTCAGCGGCTCCATGAAAATGGGTCCCCTCTGCTCACAGAAAGCAAGGCCCCCTGCAGGAAGAGTAGGGGAATTTCCCCAGTGCCCTGGCCAAATTTCCCCCTTTCCCTAAAAATACCACCAACAGCTTAATCTGGTTCAAGGTCAGTTGGCATTTGTCTGTATTTCCCTCCCCCAGGTCATGCCTGAAAATAGGCAGAATCTGCCTAGTGCACTTAACTGGTCAACAGAAATGAATTAAATAAATAAATGAAGGAAGCCTGCCTTGCTGATACAGCTCATCCTATGGTTCCACCCCCACAACGTCAAATAAACTGACCTTGCAAGTACTGTCACTCCTGTAAGTCTTTCCTACCAGAGAAACACATAAATCACACCTGTTGGTACAGCTGCTCCATGTTGGTCCAATAAAAGGTATCAAATCATCTTTTTTTCTGAATCACAGTGGCTCCTGACCTGTAATACTTCTGTATCTGTATTATACAGCATGGTATGCTTATACAGTTGATTAGGTAGTGTTAAATACAAACTAAAATTTTTAGCTTAAAACATTTTTGGCTTCCTCTTAAATGATGTAATGCAATAAGGTACCTTTGAAATAGTTAACTAGTTGGGGGGTAATTAGCATAATCTCTTTACAGCGTAACACCATCAATTCTTGAAACATAAAATATTGCAACAGACTTGTTTTTTTTTTAAATACACTTGACATACTACCTGTTCCTACTGCCTTATGGTGCAATAAAACTACGGCACTCTGCATTGCTCTAGTGTAAGCCAGTGATGGCATATACCTTAATTAAGGGATGGTGCATTTAACAGATCATATTGCACAGTATATGTCAGAACTTCTCATTTAACTCATTGGGGACAAGGAATACATAGTGAATATTAGGCGTAAGAGGGCAGACAGAGGGTTTTCTTGTAAAACACTTTACAACCACTCCTCGTTTTCTGTGTTAATGAGATCCACTTCTCTCTGAGTGCACCTGTGGCATAGAATTGTACCTTGTTGTACAGCTCTACACTTGCAATGAATTAATTATAAAAATAATGAAGTCATCTGTCAATCTCTGTGCTCCATAGCCAGTGCCATTGATGTTGGCACAAACAACTTGGTAGAGCCATGTCCCCTCCAACCTTTCAGCCGTGGTTGCACCTCTGGCACCACAGGTGATACCATCCACTTGACTAAAAATGTAGCTTCAGCCATTAGCAATGGCTGTTGTAACTTTCAACAAAGACCCCCAAATCAAGTGTATGTAATGTATAAGAGCTCTGCACTCAATACCAAAAGCCCTCAGTAACCAACAAGATGTTTCAATTGGTGAGAATCCTTTGCTCACTCTAGAGTAGGCATAGCTGTTAGACATTCATCCATAACAGCCAGAATTGATTTTGTTCTTGGGAAACAATGGAACATTGCATAATCCCTCATTCAGCGTTAGGATAAATGTATGTTTTTGTTATGTAACCAAGAGAAGAAATAGTACTATTGGCAGTACTCCTCACCATGGGGAAGGGATGTATGAAGTCCTCCTTAGGCAGTAACCCATGAGGTGTTGGCAGCTCTAGATTTAAGGGGCTACAACAGAAGAAAAGCATCTGGCACTGGAAAGAGATTCAGGATATATGTGCAGCAGTGACTGGGAGTGAGTGCAGCAGGGTCAGAAAGATGTAAGGAAACAGCTTAGAAAAAAAAAAGAAAAATAGCTTTGACAACTGATCCAGTTTCAGTGTGACTGCAAAGACAAACCCTGGATTCCTTATAAACTGTCTCCCTAATCTCCATATATTTTCCCTCTCCCTAAGACAGTAGGCAGGACCCACAGTGAAGGCATGTCTCTAAGCACTAGATAGAGTCAGGGTTTGGGTACCCCAAAATGAAGAGGAGAATGCAAAATGGGATGTGGACCAACTAAGAGGAATCAAAAGAGAGAGAGAGAACATAAAAGAAGAAAATCAAAGCAAAAAAAGAAAAGAAAAGTAGTGGTCTGAAATCTTTTTCATAAAAAGGGAAAATCAAATTTGTTTCTATGCTTCCCTGCACTGCTGTTCAACTTGCTACAGCCTGCGTTGATGCAGCCATAAATAACTATGGGTGTATCCTGACACTTCCCACTGAAGGTACTGATTAAATTAACTTCCTGTGACCTATATTTCATGAGAGAGAAAAAAGTTAGTACCCCCCCCTAAGAAACTCATTGAAAATACTAATCTATATCTACCCAGTTGTAATTTTTTTTCCTCGGAATATTTTCCCACTGTTTTATCAGTTGGAAATATTCTGTGTGACTATACAAGCCACAGTAGGTGTCTCAGACAAAACTATCCAGAAAAGAACAAAGCTTGTGCTGCTGTCTACTAACTTTACCAGCACTGTAACCTCACTCACTTTTACATCACAAATAAATGATTAGAGAGGAGGATGAGTGGCCTTCCTTGGTCAACTGCAGTACCAAAGTCAAGAAGTTTAGAGTGTCAAGGAGCAATAATAGACATGCCAGTCTAAAGGTAAAATGCTACTCCATGCATCACACCTACTCCCAGGCAAAACATTTCATGGGAAAGGAAAAACAAAAAAGAAGGCACTTCAAAAATAAAAGGTGATAACAGACTAGTATTAAAATGTAATGATATATTCTGTTTAATGCTTCAGGGCGCAATAACTCATAAGTACAGAGACAAGGTCTCAACACTGCTCCAAATCTACAAAACAAACCACTTTCATAGTTGCCATCCATTGCCTGTCATGGAAACGATGAATGGAAAAATGATGTCATTTATCCTGACAGGCCTGATGACCTATTTGCTTTTTTACATTAACACTGGGAACTTCCCAAACATATTTTGAAAAGGATTACTGAAGGTCCTTCTAAACCTGCTATCTAAATTCCGACATGTGGTAATGGGGGAGTTAGCTTTCAGGGTTCATAATATTAAAATCTCACTGCTTTATCCAGTATTATTATATCTTTTTTGCTATCCCTTGAGTTTTTTTTTTATTTAACTGTGCTCACCTTCTAGGAATGCAGAAAGTGCTGTTGCACAGAACAGTCATTTAACACTTTAATGGCTGAACATGGATTCCAGGTGTCCTGCATTAATCGGCATGCTTTGCTTGTTTGTACCAAGGAGACAGCAGTGGCTTCACATCTGGTATTCATACATTTGTCAAATTAATGCACTAATGTATATTCAGGATTAGAACAGCATAATCCCATGTACAGAGCTTTCACATCTTGATACAGTAATTTGAGGCACAGAACAATTGTTATTTTTTTGTGCTTTACAATAGCAAATTCTCAGGCTATTATGCTGCCTGTGGTTCAGGTCTGCTGAATGAGGTTTGATGAACTTATACTCCTGCTGCCTCCATCACTGTTAAAATATTTGTATTCAGAAAGAGTGGCAGGGGTATGCAATTTGTACTTGTGGCATGTGGTTTTGTATGTAGATGTGGGGTGAAGTATGTGTCACTCTATTATAATACCAAACTGATACATCTATAAAGAAGTCCTATGTTGAGTTATCCACAGCAACAATGTCAGCTTTCATAACTTGACTCAGTGTCATGTATACAATGGTGCACAACTGATTTAAACAGTGTTTAAAACCATTGTGTTTATAGCCAGTGGTGCAGCTAGGAAAATAAAAGGTGCAAGCCAGAACCCTTTGATGCCTCTTTGCCACCCTCTCTCCAGTTGTTGTACACATCATATTGGGCCTTATGCATTAAGTGGTGCAAAGTACACAGAAAAGGGTCATAAATGCGGTATGCAGCTATGCAGCGTGCAAGGCAGTAGGGGAATGTGGCATGCACCAGTGGTCGCGTAGTGCCCACAGAGCCTGTAGGCAGGACCACTGGAGATGCACAGTGCTCCGTGCAAACCATACTGGGTGGGTCAAGAGTATGCAGATCCTCCCCTTGATCCCATCATATATGGGAAAGTAGTCTGCCCCATGCGGAGATGCAGAAGTGAAGATCGGATAGTGAACAATGCAGAGGCAATGGCGAATAGTGGCAGAGATGTGCAGGACCCAACAGCACAAATAGTGATGTCCTATGGGGTAGACCATAGTGGAAGAAAGTGCTGTGGACTTGTCTGTGCATGAGGCAGGGGACATAACCCGATCCATGAACTTCACTGGTGGCCAGGTGGTGTCAATGGTATCTGACATTTGGACCCATCATCCCACACTGTACAGGGCACAATCCCTATCAATGGCACAAGAGACCAAGGCTTGCCTGTGGCTGGACATCTAGGCCAATGTAAATGTTGCTGGGCCAGAGGCATGGACACTGGCTGCCATAAAACACAAATGGCATGATCTTCACTGAGCCATAAGGAAAATTGTGGCTGCTGGGGGCACACGGGCATGACACAACATGGGGGCTGGTCCACCCAGCCAATACACAATACTGACACCAATAGAGAGGATGATTGCTGACACCTTCAGAGAAGTGTTCCTACATGGGGAGAAGGAGGGCATAGACACACAGGCAGGTACCAGGCACGTAGGGATAATCAGGGTCAGGAGCCCTGAAGGCATGTACTCCATGCATGTGCTAACTGCCATGTTTTGTACCTCACAGCCCCTGACACAGAGGGACACACAGCCACAGGGGAGCCACTGCCCACCCAGGACCCCACAGAAGAGAGGGTCGAATGCACAGACAACTGTGAAAATGAGGATGACACAGGTGGTATACCCAGTGTGAATGCACCACAGCATTGATCGCCCATAGGTGCCCTGGCACAGCTAGCATAACATCCCCATGTCACCACAGGTACTGAGAAGGGGACAGTGAAGCAACAGGAAATGGAGATCGAAATGGAGGGCACACAAGCATGGACAAACAAGGGCACAGAGGAGGAGGATGAGGAGGAGGAGGAAGATGAGAGCATCATCCATGACAGCCAGCCCACCCCCGAAAGCACTACAAAAGATTGTCCAGTGGGCCAGCACAACATCAGTGGCACAGAATGTGCACATCTGAGCACCATGGTGCCATGCAGGATTACAACAACACCCCTTGGGGACAGTGGTGATGACAGCCCATCAACACAATGAGCAGGCGAGCTATGAAGTCTGCACACCTGAGGTGTCCTGCACACCTACTATGCACAGGTGTGGCAGCTGGAGTGGAACAGGCTGAAAGCACAGACCAGAAACTCAGAGATGTTGCTGGGTCTGACAGAGGAGGTGTGGTGCATTTAGCATGGAATAGACAGGCTGGATGACCTCCTGGAATGCCTTGTGGACAACCTGGTGGCAAGTAAGGTACTACGAGTCCACACAGCATCCTTTTCACACTGTGTGGACAACCCCAGTTATCAGCTGTCAGCAGCACATTGCCTGATGAGTTACAAAAGGACATCCAGATGCAGAACACCAACATTACTGGTGGTGGAGTCCCAGTTCACATTAACAGCACACCTGCAGACATCTGGCACACAAGGGACCAATACACCGATGCCCCCATCAGCCCCCTGGACAGTGATGGCAGTATGCCAGCAGACCGTGTTCCCCCTTCATCCGCTATGCATGACTACCCAGACAGCTTCAGCACAGCACCTGAGGGAGAGACAGAGGCACAACAGATGGCACTCACACCCATAGATGTGTCCCAACATGGTGGTGGACAAGCACAGGCACCCACGTGGCATCTGAGCACATGAACATCCACACGCCTCAAGTAGAAACCCTAAGTCAGAATTGGGCAGTGAAACATCACTCACATGTGTCAAAGCACTGTATCACATAGGTACAGCGACAACTCCATAGCACACACATCATACACAACAGTCATATACCCTCCACTGGTGTACAACAACCCCTGTCACACAACACAAACACAGAACACCGCTCTATATTAACTGAACCACTCCACATACACACATGACACTAAGAAGACATGCATAAACCCCTCCAGCACATAACAATACCCCAAACCCTGCCTTGGCGGGTTGCACTTAGTGTTACATGTCATTATTGTGCATCCACCCCCCCACCCGTTCCACCACCCACATATGCCACAGCACAGTGATGTCATCGCCATCAGTGCACACATATGACCCCGTGCAGTGGAAATTCACATGATGAATGCTGTCCTACATGTCCCACATATGTCAAGGCCCCTACCTGGCAGAGGTCATTGCTACCAGTGGAATGAGCCCCATACAAAGGCATCATGTGCTGCATGTCTACTCAGTGTCTCCATTCCTGTGCCAGGATGCCAGTCACCTACATTAGGCAGAAAACACCTCTGTACATAAATTTTCATGGGTAAACAGTGTCTTATGGCAATGTGATGGAGCATGGCACATGCTGTGAATACCTTGCATGCCCTTCCTGGTTACAGCATCACTATACCACCTGTATTGTCCAAACAATGGAACCTCATCTTCAGTAGGCTGATAGTCCTCTCTGTGACAGAATGTGTCCTCTTGTGGGCATTGTTATATACCTCCTCAGCAGCATCATTGGGCTCCAGGAATGGAGACATCAGGTATGGATGTAGTGGGTACCCGCCGTCGCCTATGTAGGGGACACAGACTACACACAATCAAGTGCTGTTGATAGGATGCCACATGATACCACACGTCACCACCTTATACTCACCGACAGCCATTCATCAATCCAAAGGGAACTGAGTAGGGCACTGAGTTATGACCCTTCAAGGATGTATGCACTGTGGAATTAGTCAGGGTACTTCATACACATGTTAGTGAATGGGCCATCGGTGTCACAACTTGACAGTTTATACTGTGGAACCCCTTTCTATTCCTGTATGCCTCCTCATTCTCGGATGGTGTCACTATCTCAATGCAGGTGCTATCTATGGAGCATAGTATGTTGGGTATGCCATGCATGACATAGAATGCCTGTTTAGAGGCATGAACATCCACCACAGATGTGGGGAATCTTATGTGATCTTGCACATGGGTCATCAGGGTGTACTTCACCCGCACCAGTGCCCAGGACACAGATGACAACTGAGACCAACGACATCACTGGACACCCTCTGGATTGACCCTGTGCCATATTATGAGAGTGCATAGAACACCTTAGTCTCCACTTTCATCACCCTGGAATGGTGAGTCTGTGATGCAACATTGTTGCGGACCATGTTGCAAAACTGTTCAATTGGGCCCCAGTAAAACCCGAAGCGCTCAATGCAGTGTGAGTTCTGCTTTGTCTATGCATCCAGACATAGTCTAAATACCCGTGGCCATGTCCTCTGTTGTCGCCACTGCTCCTGCTCCACCTTGGACTCCAGCAGAAGCACATTCATCAGGAAAACATAGATTCATCTTGTCCCACCGCTTATGGATCCCTGTTGACAGGTATGTGTCCAGACAATAGATTTTATGTGGTTCAGAACCCTTGTGTGACCTTTCAGAGGTGTTGGTGGGCCCTGTGTGTGCATTAATGGCACCTGCTTGGGTGTCACCTGGATATTTATTTATTTATTTAGTTTTTTGTTGACTGGGTAAGTGCTCTAGATTAATCCTACCTATATTCAGGCACGACCCGCGGGAGGGGGATACAGATGAATGCCAAGTGACCTTGAACCAGATTAAGCTTGTTGGTGTTATTTTTAGTGAATGGGGAGAAATTTGGCCAGGGCACCAAGGAAATTCCCCTACTCTGCTGGTGCTTTGCGGCCAGTAGGGGTGTGCATGGGCTAGACATGGCCACTGCTACAACGTGGAGTGTGGAGGAGGTGATGGTGGATGGCATTTCAGAGTTGGACGTTCCGCGAGTTACACAGTTGCAGACTGCTACACTGCATGATATAGAGCCGATGGATGATGCGACTGAGCCAGTATCATTTTCACAAGGAGATGGCAGTTATTCTGACGAGGTTGGGAGTTCTCAAATGGCTACCTTAGCGGTGAATCCCAGGGCTATTGTGGAGTCGGCTTCTACACCTTTGATGCAGGATGACCATGTGTTGGAAATCAACATGCCGGCAGCACGCAGTACCCGGAAGTCTGTGGAGCGCTTGGCGTCTTTGGCGTTAGTGGCAGTGGAGGAGGCAGGTATCAGAAGACGAAGAACAGAACTCAGTAACTGGGAAATTGCAGCACAGAGTCGAACTGGGGCTTCGAGGGCAGTGCGGCCGCAAGGCAAGACTGAGTCTAGTTCTGAACAGATCGTTGCAGCGAGCACGGAGTCCTATGAGAAGGTTGTGAGTACAGAGCACATTTTCACTCGTTGTCCCATATTTCAACTGACTAAGGAGTCCGGTTTTGTTTTTAAACCAACCACACAGGACTTAGTGGGAGAGTCTCCTATAACCCCTGTAATTTACCAAACGAAGCATGGTGTGCAGGACGGGGTGACTGATTTTTCTTTTGCACATAAAGATAAGGATCACAGAGCTCTTCCTGATTCTGTTGAGCCAGTGGGTAAAACTGTATCTGAGGCCTCTTCTGACCCTCAAAACTTGGGACAAGATGAAACATGGTCCCCACAGGCAGCGTTATCGGCTGCTGGGTGGAGAAAAACGAAACAAGGAATTTGGACACCGGACTCAGCTTGGGAAAATTCGCTGGATTTAAATAAATCTGGTCCAGAATGGCAACCTGGGGGTTTACAGTCTGGTGTAATGCTTGAAAATCCAGTGGTTATGAAAGAGTCATTACACAAATGTATTGGGGAGAATAGTATGCAGCAGAGTAGTCCTGTATTAGAAGGCAAGGCAGAGGTAAACAGGCCTGAAAAACCCCTCATGTCCAGCCTTTTTTCTCAATGTAAAGGGAAGCAGCCCCAGGAGAAACATGATTCGTATTAGATGCAAAGGGGATTGAAGGACAGCCTGATAGATATTTTGTTGGGAGATCTTTATTAAAGATTCTTTAAAATTCTCACCCGTGATGTGTTTGCTTTCATCCACATCTCAGGGTAGGATAATTTGATGTCAGTTTTCGATCCCTGCCTTATTGGAACTATTCTGGGATAGATATAACCAAGTTAAATTTTCCCCACTGTGGACTCCTTTTTTAGTCATTCCCTTGACAAAACCCTTAATTAAATTTATTACAGTAATGTTCCGGAATGAGGGGGTACATGTTGAGGATATTGTTTTTTGGTTGTCCCAGAAGTGTGAGGTACAGAGTGACCCTGAACCAATTCTAGATGCAGAACGGTTTTGGACAGGTGGGTGGAAATTTAAGGTGAAATTGCGACAAAATGCAGCAGGTATAGAACACATTCCTGATTCTTTCTTGTTAGGCAGAGACCGGGGTGTGGTTTTCTATAGTGGACAGCCGAGGGCCTGTTATAGGTGTGGTGCAAAATCTGATTTATCAAGCTCATGTGATCAGACAAGATGTGACAATTGTGGGGAAGTGGGACATGTGACCATGTTTTGTTCTAATGCTGTTAAATGTGTCCTATGTGAGGAATTTAATCACGCCTTTAAGGATTGTCCTTGGGCTGCACAAAACAAAAATGTGGGTAATGCAGAATTAATTATTCAAAAAGCTCAGGAAAATGAGACTAATCAGATTTTGGGACAGCCTTTGGCAAAATCACTGTTGGTTATACCGGGTTCTATACCTGTGTTGGACACTAAGGTTCCGGTAACCAGCCTATCTGATTTAAAGGGGACGGAACCGGATAGTCTTAATCCTGAATTGTTGCAACCTGTTTGTTATGTTGAGGCAAAGGGGGTTTTACCGGATCAGTCATGATCACCTATAAAACCTCCTCTGGCTCCTAGACGCTCGAGTAGAACCATTAAACCCCAGTTGCCATCAGAACCGGAAGGTATTGCATCTAAAAACTCTTATGAGGTCTTATTATGGGGTGATTCTGAACTAGATATAGCAGATACGGATTCTCAGGTCTCAATTCAAGATGGTCATGTGCCGACTAGAGAAGATTACAAAGGGAAAAAGAAGAAAAGAAGAAAAAAATAGGGTACTTGAGTGTTCGTCAGTTTAAGCATGACCCTCACTTTAACTTGGGCTACCTTAAATACACGCAGTCTATTAAACACTCAAAAAAGACGAGCAGTTTTTCAATTACTTCATGATTTAAATATCTCAGTTATTTATTTGCAAGAAACTTGGATGTTTACTAAACACCAGGGTAATATTTTTTTAAAAGACTGGCCGTGGGGGCCTTCCTTTTGGTCTTTTGGGGAGGAGAGAGCAGATGGAGTAGGCATTCTTTTTAACTCATATAACTTTGTTCTTCATAACCTTGTCGATTTGAGTCCAGGGAGAACGTTGATTTTAGAGGGACAGTGGTTTCATTACACCCTTCGCTTAATAAACATTTATAATCCCCAAACCAAGGCGCAGAGTATTATGCATGAAAACATTCAACCTTTTTAGTGACTACCATCCCCATCCTTTGGGGATTTTAATTGTAGTTTGGCACAAAGCAGGACTAACTTAGGGAGAGGTAACAAAATCTTTTGATTCCTTATGTTTAACAGACATTGTTAAAAAGCAGACTTGAGGTCCTGTATGGATCAGAGGGTTTCAGGGCTGACTGGCACCTTTTACGAAAGGAAAGGTTACACTATAGATTATCTCTTTCTTTCAAAGCATATTTCTTATAGTAATTCTCATATACTTCGGTAGAATTCTCTGACCACGCATTGTTAATGGTAAATATAGGAGTTGTAATTGGTAGTGGAAACAGAAAGCAGATGGAAGCTGAATACCTCTGTTCTGCGGGACACTAAGGTTCAAACATCAATAACATTCATATTACAGGCAAGGTTGTCCTAGAAGATTTCTATATCAGGATATTGGGGTATGGTGGCAGGAAACAAAAGAAGATTGTATTCAGTGGTTACAGAAATATGGTAAAGTGTGTCAAAAGAATACATTTTTTCATTATTTAAAGTTAAGAGCCCAATTACAATTTTTGCTTACTAGAGCTAACACATCCAGGGGTGACTTTTCATCACAAATAGAAGAAATCAAAACAGAAATGAGAACCTTTCAATATGATAGAGCCAAAACTTTATATGCGGTTATGTCTAATCATATGGGGAAATCAGTGATAGGTAACCCGTTTGAGTTATGTAAAGGGATTAAGGAAAATGTGTCTTTGCACTCCCTACAGCAGGGCAATGTAACAGTCTCTTCCGTACAAGGAATGGAGGAAATAATTATTGGACATTTTAGGGATTTAGAGGCACAGGAAATGCCTTCTTTAAATCAGATTAACAAACTATTAGGCCCCCCCATCATTCCTGAGTTAGAGCCAGTTTTTCTTCAACAGCTCAAACAACCCTTTACTTATGAGGAAATTAGGACAGTTATTGCCTCACTTAAATCAAATGTAGCCCCCGGACCGGATGGTCTCTCCAATTTATTTTATAAAACGTTTCAACTAGAAATTATTAATTGTTTAGCTTTAGTTTTCAATTTTTTTCTGGACACCGGAGTAATAGTACATTCCTTTTCTGATGGATTACAAATTTATATTTTTAAATCAGGTGATAGAAATGTATTTCAAAATTGGAGACCTATCACATTGTTAAACTCTGACTATAAAATTTTGACATCTTTACTTAATAATAGGCTTAAAGAATTAGCAAAACGTAGTTTTTGACAAGTACAGCTTTGCGGCGTTCTGGGCCGCAGTATTCAGTCAGTCTTGAGCTTGATCCGAGATTCGATAGAAAAACTTAATGACTCAGGTGAGCAAGGTTTTCTAGTGACGTTGGATCTAGAAAAAGCTTTCGATAGAGTCAGTCATTTATTTCTCTTTTCTACTTTGGAATTCTTTAATGTTCCAATGCAGTTATTGAATTTAATTAAAAATCTGTATAGCTCTGGTAATGTGTTCCCATACATTAAAGGTGAAAGGGAGAGGGGTTTTAAGGTAAAGTGTGGGGTGAGACAGGGTTGCCCTTTAAGCCCTCTACTGTATATTTTCTCACTAGAACCTTTATTACGAGCTGTAAGTTTAGCCCCTTTGTGGCAAGGGATTAGTAACCCAGAGACAAATTCGTCAATTTCTATTCAAGCTTATGCAGATGATGTCTGCCTTTTTTTTCAGACATTTCACAACTTCAAAGATTTTTTGTTAAATTTGAAGAATATGCCTTTGTAGCTAATGCAAAACTTAACTGGAATAAAACTAAGGGTCTAATCATAGGAACAACTTTTTCAAACCCCATCATTTGGAATTCTATTTCTATAACCTCGGAACCGTTAATTATTCTAGGCATAACATTTGGTCCACAGAATTGTCCAGAGGATAATTGGAAACTGGTGTTGGATAAGATAGAAAGTAAAGTTAATAGATGGAAAAGGTTTAGATTTTCCAAACTGAAAAGAATTCAGGTTTTGAGACAATTTATACTACCTAGTTTACAGTATGTAGCAGCAGTATTCCCATTACCAGTCAAATTTGATACTAGGCTTTACAGTATTTGTTTTCAATTACTGTGGGGGAATAGACTTAACCCGGTTAAGAGGTGCTTCACATATTTAGAGAAAAATAAAGGGGGGTTGGGAATGGTGGAGCCAGTTATCTTTTGTTTTGCAATTTTCTTTTCCTGGTCATTAAAAAATGCTTTAAGTGGATCCAGCAGTCCGGAGGTTCCCTTTTTCAAAAGTTTATTGAGATGCTATTTTCTGGCCTGGTTACATTGCGCCCCTAAACTTTCCGGATGTTTCTCTTTGCCGGATTACTTTAAGCCGGCAGCACAGAAACTTTTTAAGTGGAACATAACAAGACAACAAATTATAAGTTGTTCATCAAGGACACTTTATAAAGAGCTGATGGCTGCACACTACTCGGTAGTACCGTGTTTTAAAAACTGTCCTAGTGATCAGAATGGTGCTATATTGCAGCAGTTAAATAACCCAAGATTACCTGTTTATATGTGGGAAAACCAATGGCTAGCATTATATGGGAAATTAAATGTAAAGGGTACATGCAAATATAAGGCTAAGGAAGAGAGAACTTGTCCCTATATAGATTGTATAAATCAAGAAGAAACAATGGATCATTTCTTTCTAAAGTGTTCAGTGTCATCTAAATTTTGGGAACATTTAGCGATGGTTTGGAATCTTCCATGGCTAGCCAGGCCTACTTATGATATCCTGGTAACTGAATTTTCCTTCCTTCTTACATCAATATAACAAAGGGACTTTGAGGGTCTTTCTTGCTAGTTTAAGATATTGCTTATGGCAAACGAGATGCCAGTGGGTCCTACATCAAAAGAAGCCCTCAGTTAAGGGCTTTAAGGAATATGTTGCCATTGTTCTGCATAAGGTGTTTCTTTCTGATTCACAGTTGCATAATGAAAAAAAAGTTCAATTCTGGTGGAAAGGTTTCTCACATATCATTAAATACAAATAGATTAGAGGGTGTCATATCACATTAACTAGTTCAGTCTCATAAGTCATTAAAAGTGGTTTTATCATTTAGATGGAGTCACCACACTGGAAATTGTACCTTTGTATTATCAGGTTGTTTAGGATTACACCTTGGGGCTCATAAGCTGGAGTACAGGAGTGTCCTTTTATCGTGTTTCTCATGAGCATTTCATTTTTTTTCCCCCTGTAAATGGTGAATATACTTGTTTCATGATTTTTCTTTTACGGATTGTTATTTTGTATTGATTACTAACTAGCTTATGTATGCTCTTAGTGTTTAATTGTTTTTTTTCCTGTGTTTTATTTATTATGTGTTTATTTCAATAAAGTTACCCCCTACCCGTTGGTAGGGCGAGCTGTTGAACCTATGGCCTTGACTCAGGAGAGTGTTCAGAGTGCTGATGAACCTGCAGGAGAGCAGATCTCCCTCCCTGCAGGTCCAGGAAAGGAGATTGAAACCTCAGGAGAAACAATAGCAACCTCTGAAAATGTGTCTCAAGGAGGAACAGCAGAGAATTTAAAGGAGAAATGGTTGAAGAAACTCTTGAAAGAAGACAGAGCCCTAGTTATGGCAATTGTGAATGAAACTCCTCAAATAACTGAAGTACAAGCTGATGTTTCTGAAAAACAAAAAAGGAGACAGTACCATCAGTAGGACAAGCACAACAGAACCTTTAAATGAAGACGTAAATGGGGAAAATGCAGACCGAGATGGTTCTAAAGCTACAACACCTGAAATGGCTTTACAAATGCCCATTCAAACTGTCAAAAAGCCAGGAAACTGTGATGCACTAGCATCAAAGCAAAAGCCAACACCCAATGACTCAGCACCTGGAGAAATGCTGGAAGCTCTCCCAAAAAATGTCAGCAAGGTATCTGAAGGGACAAGTGTAGTAGTATATCATGAGGGAACTGAAATTCCACAGTATGTAAGTACACAGATTGAAATAGCAAATGTTAAAGGTGTACAGACTTTGGGGTGAAGACAAGGCAGACAAACAGAAGAAGAAGTGCACATGAAAACACACAAAACCTAGAGAAAACATTAAAACAGGCAGGCTGGAAACGAGATGGTTTGCGACAGTGGATTCCAGATGCAGCGCACAGCCCCATACCAGGCTGTAATACAAATATAGAAACGGGGACACATCTAAACAGAAATCTGCATGTGATACTGACTTTAACATGATTGTGAATGCAGAGGAAATGCAAATAGATCAAATAGAACTGGAAAGAGCCCAAAATACTATCTTGCCTGAAAGTAGTGATACAGGGGATGAGGGGCCTAATGATAGATCAGCATCATGGGGAGAGCAAGTGGAAGCTATGGAGGAAGCCAGGCCTTCAGGCCCCCCCAATGAACAAGCAAAACATAGATGGGAAGAATTCAGGAGAAAAGATTGATTTGTTAACCAACCTCCACCTTTGCAGAGAAAAAATGCTGTAAGACTACAGTATCAAGGAAGATTAGAATTCGCACCAGATTAGAGATGCAGCAAATTTAATTTCCACTGGCGAAGAGTTCACGAAGTGGGCACTTTGCGTTGCAGCAATGCAAAGTGCTCACTCTGCCTTGTCATTACCACTTTGTGTTATGGTGGAATGACAATGTGAAGTAAGGTGAAGTTGTTGTTTTCAATGGACTTTGCCATGCTCTTTAGCCATAGTCAGGCAGGAAAAGGAAGGAAGTGAGTCATACAAGCAGACACTTTCACTTTCTTCTGTGCAGATGGAGACAGAGAGAGAGGAATGTGTTGTTTTGTCACTGCTGAGACTTGGAGATCAGAGAGAGGAGGAGATTTAAACTTTGATTTAGACCCAACAGCTTTTTAAAGCTACATTTTTTTGTCTTTTCTGTACTCTTTTTTACTTAATTTGTTCTTTCTGTAAATTTATTTTTCTTACCTTTATAAGTAGTTAGTTGTTTGTCTGTATCTGTGTGACTGTGTGTGTTGTGCGACAGTGTGAGTAGTCATTGCTCAGACAGAGGGAGAGCAGTAGGGGAGATGGACCAGAGTGAGGGAATGTCTGGGGTGGGGCAGAGCATAGTACTGGTAGGGGTCGTACCATGCACATGTGTGGTGAGCATGGCCGCTGGTTCCTGTTGGACTGATCACAAATTCTGAGTACTCCCCCCACAGAAGCAGGACTGGACCAGCACCACCTCCTGACTCTGAGACAGCTGAACCACCACCACGTCCAGCACCAGCTCCAGCACCAGGTCCTCTGGAGCAGGATGTGCCTGTGCCCCAGGGGCCGAGGTGTGGATCCCAACCCTGCAGAGCACTGTGACCAGCCAGCTGCCAGTTCATCTGGCCTTCCCCTGACTGTGCCTGGTCCTCCCCACACCTCCATTCTTTGGCAGTTGTTTGACTGTGTCGGGGACAGCAGCATGGTCAGGTGCCACCTAGGTGAGGTGGAGGTGTGACATGGCCCCTGGGGGTCTCAGCTGGGAACTGGGGGCCAGTGCACCCATATGCTCAATCACCACTAGTTAGAGTGGTAGGCTGCCACAGAACAGGTCATGCCTTCACCCTGCTGGCCCTTCTGTGGCATAGGGTGCAGCTGTGCATGGAGGTGACCCTAAGAAGAAGAGGGCCAGGGCAGCACCTGCTGCTCCACCAGCACCCAAACCACCACCAGCAGGTCAGCCTGTAGAACATGTGGACCCCAGAGTACTGCGTGTAACACAGGCTGACTTGGCAGTTCTTTGGAGTGCTGTTGAGGAGAACAATGAGAGGGTGAATGCAGTGGAGCAGCAGCTGGATCGCATAGAGGGACATCAGTTGCAAATTATGTCCATGCTGGAACTGCTGCTGGATCACCATGGGATCCCACATTAAGTTTTTTTTTCCTCTCACCATGTGCCCCCCCACACCTTACTTGCTGTGTTATAAAATGTATTCCTCCACCATCCCCGGCCCTTGTATGTAATTATGCCTGTTTTTTGTTGTCTTCCTTATGTGTGACATTTTGTATTCTGGTCCCTCCCTTCCTTCTGTTAAGTGTGTATGTGTGTGTGTGTGTGTGTGTGTGTGTATGTGTGTGCGCTGTTTTGGTGCCTCATTAATGTTTACTTTCTACCATGGAGTGTTTGTGGAAAAGCAGACTGAGCAGTGCAAGTATACTGTGCTAAACTGCATGTGTGCAGTCAGTCTTCTTTCCTGTCTGTGTATGTACTTCATATGCAATTTGTGCATGCCTCTTGGATGTGCCATGCATACATTCAGTATGTATATCCATACACATAAGCATTGCACTCCCATGCACACACTGCATAACCTTCATGCATAGAGCTCACTGTACTCCAAGGACCACTGAAGAAAATAAAAAGTACAGCAGATCTTAGTTTTATACATTTAACATTATTTGTAATTTGAACAGAGCATAACATTCATATTATAAAACATCGGAAGGGGTGGATATCAAACAGTAGGAGTAACCAAAATTAATGATCAGGATCAAGAAAATTAGGGCTCTCCTGCATTGGTTTTACAAAGTGGTTTGCAAAGGAGCAGGAGTCAAAATTCGTGAGGGACTAGGGCAGGGAGCAGAAAGGAGGGAATGGGAAGGAAGGTGAGAGACAGAATTTAGATACAGTATGAGGTCAGAGGAATTGAAGAGACATCTGCTTTAAAGAGGGGCAGGACATTTGTACTAATTCACAGCAGTTAGTAATGTTCCTAGTAACAGCAATAAAAATTTTAACTGCAAGTGAGACCAAAAAGAAATTCAGGTGAGTTCCCTTCCAAAGTTATTTGAAAAATCCTGAGAGTTCCTGTTCTGGGCTGGTAAGATGGACCTCATCAAAATTCAACATAAATTAGAAAGTCAGTTGCACTTCTGAGCTCATATGAATAATCTCCTTTTTTATTTTCCATTTACTGTACAATCCCCTGTGGTGCCCAACGTTTCACCCAATTATTGGGCTTCTTCAGGGGCTTGGGATCTATGTAAATAAGTGTTATTAACTTAATTAATACTACAACATAATTATTATAACTGAAAATTTAAAATTGTTGGCAATCAACCCCAATACCACACACACTCATCACCAGGCAGCAGTGCTTACTCTTTAGTGCATATTGTAAATGTATATAAACATGTAATTACCTTAAGAATAACTCCTACCAATTAGCTACCAGTCCTTTCTAGTATCATATCCATAAGCAATAATCAGTTCTACATATACATTCTCAGATAACTACAAACCTTCACTGCTGATCCTGCACCAGCTTGCACTCCTACTTTCTGATTCTGACAGGTATGTAGATCTATGTACATCTTTCTCAGTAGCATAGAAACATTTCTATTATTCTTTACCTACTTGTATTTGGTTATTCTATTCAATCTACTTTATAAATACAAGTATAAACAACATTTCCTTGTTTTCATAATGTTCACTTCCCTTTGTAATTGTTCAGTCTTAGTCTTAGATTTTCTTATTTCTGTTAACATGGAAGAATTTACGCTATTTCTTATAATCATTATACTACATTGGTGTTATTATCATGCTTTTAACCATTCTGGTTTAATACCCCCGTTATGCATACTGAAACTTTTACTTCTGTTTATAATATAAACATTAATAGTCATTCCCCTAACCTATATGGTGTCAAAACACAATTCTACTTTTCTCTTACTTAGACCATTATGCCTTCAATTTGCACATATCTTCATAGTTCACATTCAACATTTCATTAGGTTAAGCTATATGTACTCCTGTACTGTACTCCTGTATCACTTGTTATCCCAAGCAGCCATTGGTCAATACATCAAAATTCTCGGTTTCTTTAAAGAAAAAGCCTATTCATAATAATAGTGTCCTTTAGAGTTTTTTCTTACATGTTCTTAAAACCTCCCATCTATTTTAGTGCTATTTCCCCAAGATATAAATAATTCTAACACTTATTCAATGCTCCATAGCTCTATCACGCATAAAGAGATGTGTTCTCTTCTTTTGGCTTGAATTATCTAGCTCCCTTTTCTCTGGGATTTTTTTTACTGTAGCTACTGTTTAAAAACAATGTTCATATGTTTTGGGCTTTCCTTCTTCCCAACCCTTAAGGAGGACAGGAAATGATTCCTAATTAGCTCTGTGTACAATGGTACCATTTACAGAAATAATATCAATAGGCCTAAATGATTCATATGTAACTACCTGAATTAAAGGTGATACAAAAGCTGTATTTTGCATTCTTTTGTTTTATTGGACAGCATTCTGCTTCAATTCTCATCAAGGAACCAGTGAGCTGGAGTTCTAATGAGGTCATGGTTTGTGCACAGAACTCGGAGTATGATTCTCATAGGACAATAGCTCACACTTAGTATTCTGAACACAAACCAGGGCATAGAAAATACTCCAAATTAAGGATAACATGAAAAGAACTTTGTAGAATGATGTTCATGAAAAGAAAACCATTAAAAACAAAGTTTTTCACATCAGTGTTCTTTCAGGTACAGTTAAATATGACTCACTTGGAGTTAAGACCCTACTTAAAACTAACAAGTTTAAAATGCTTAAGTGCTATTGCCAATAGGATAACATCCTGCTAGTAGTAAAACTGTGTTTAATCACAAGTTTATTTATTTATTTGCTTTTGGTAACTGGGTAAGTGCACTAGACAGAATTGCCTATTTTCAGGCATGACCTGGGAGAGTACAAATCAAGGAACAGATAAAAACAATACATATACAGTGTTGTACAATAGGAGATTCCAAACAGTTATACAGAGGTGCAAGTTACATTGTACATAGATGAGGTACATAACATACAGTTTAATAGGAACAAAACAGACAAAAAGGCAACATTTACAGTTAATAATGTACAAAACATGACAGTGCTGTTGGTAAGTTAAAAGTTACCAGTAGTGGGGATTGGGTGGACTTTTAAGAGAAGTCATTTCCTCATAAATTTCCACATACAGTATTTGTCTCAGTTTTTCTGTCTACCTATCTCTAGTTAATCCTTTTTATGTAAACAAATGTGTTAATATGTAACAAACAGAAAGTATGCAGCCTGTATAGAAAAACTGGACTTACTGTTAAAATCAGTTTTGTTTTTGTACAAAATACTACATTGTGGCATACATTAATTTACAAAAAAATGAGTTACCACATGGGGCTATGTAGACACTCATAAGTTCCATAATGTACGGATACCTGCCAAGGAGAATGTTGCCTTTATCCATTTATAAAAAAATATGATTGACTGTAAGCCCAAATGTCACATGCACTCTATATTTTTAAAACTTTACCAATCAGCAAACCATGTTTTGTCTTCAAACTTCAAGTTTTTTTTATCTATATTTATGTAGTATTGTAAGCTAAAGAATTCTTATTTCAAAAGCACATGGCTCCTATTTGGAGAGTTAAATGCTGCAGTAATCAAAATATTTAAATAGTTCTCTTCGTATTATTACAAGCTATATGTTCAACATGTTAGAAATCAGATTGCCATCTGCAAACTTTTAAAACATGTTTGTCACTTGTGTGCTTTTCAATAGCACTTTATAATAAAGTTTATACCCTTTTGATACTTTGGTAGTTGCACTGTGTGTTTCTTCAGTGCTTTAAATCTTTTAAATCTTCTGGACTGCCAGGCAAGAGGCATGGCAGCAGTGCTAATGCCTGCTATGCCAGTGGCCCCTATTCAGGAATGTACATGACTTGCTCAGGGGCTGGTGGGGTACAGGATTTGGCATCACTGGGACCACCCTGCACTCCAAGGTGGAAGGGGAGAACACGTCACTCCTCTCATCAACCACCACCAGCTGGAGGCCTGGTGGAAGTGCAGCATGAGTTTCCTGCAGGGGTTGCCTGCCACCTGATGTCAGCATGTGCATGCCTCTACAAAGACATGTGTCAATGTCACCTGTGGTGTGTGGCAGAGGTATGGGAGAAAATGTAAGAAAAGGCTGATAGTAAGATGGGATGAAACTTCCAGCTGTCACAAGCCCACCTATAGGGTACCACACCACCAAACTGGATGAGAGTCTAAGGAGGGGAAAGGTGGGAGTGGGCAGCCCTCTTCCTTTCAGCCCTGCCATGTGGGGATACCTAAGGTTGAGGCAAGTTCCTGGGATGGTGACTGTCAGTGTTGGAAGTCTGATGGCAGAAGGGAACCAGTCAGTGGTGCAGGCCCTGCAGAACCAGAGGTTCATCCTGTAAGTTGCTGTTTTTCACATTTTTTGTGCCCACCCACTTTCCCCAATGCAGTGCATTACCCTGTTGATCTTTGTGAGTCAAGTCTCCCCAGCCAGCCGCATGCTGTTGCCCATTTGGCAGAACATTGCATCTTCCCACCCAAGCTTTGGATTAGTACCACAAAGTAGTGCCATCCTTTAACCTTGGACCACACAGCTTGCTTCAAGAATTTGTTCCTGAACTCGAGTCTCTGGCACAAGAACACAATGTGTCACACTTTGGGCAAAGGGGTAGCCATGAGTGCAACATTATTTCATAGCTTTGTTGTTTTTGGAGATTAGCAATTCCAAATTTTTGAAATGCTGTTTTTATAACCACACCATCAAAACATGACAGGTGTCATGATAAAAATCCTGATCAAAACATAATTTCATGGCACAAGCATGAAAATATTTTGTGGACAGGATCTGAAAAATAACACCTGTCTTGTTCATGAGGTGAGGAAAAAATGAGCTATATTTAGACTTAGGGGTCACAATCTTGAAAAATAACAAATCTATCAATAAACTTTAGAAAATTTCAGTATTTCTTAGTAACTTCATTCTTCTTTGAGATTTTCTCATATGCTAATCAGCTCTCATGGACAAAGAGATTTCAACAACCAGAAAATGGAATCCCCACCGCTAGCTACAGGGGCCAGTATGAACAGTGAAAATAAACTAAAGCAAACACATATATCCCCAATATCTACATGGAAAGAGTAATCTGCTGACAAGGAAACAAATAACATTTACAAGATATGAGGGTGCAGTACTCCTTTAACTGCAGTTACCTTGTTTTGAGTCAGTTTGCTGTCAGCCACTGTACCAGCAGGATGATCTTCAGTCACAGACAAGGTTGCATCATTGGACCTTAAATAGTAAGTGAGAAGTGGGGGAGTATGGTGTGGTGGGTGATGAGGGAGAGAGGTTGGCGGGTGTGGGGGGAACAGAAGGCATCACAAGACCATTTTCTTTTTTTACAGTGGAAAAAAGGGATGATAACAGAGTGTTTATTACAGAGATCAATACTGAGGATCTGGCATCCCAGTACTGGTGTGTTTTTTGTTGCCATGGGGTGGGCACTTTTGGTATTTTATACTAAGGGAGGGGCCTGACACTGGGAACTAGGCATCCCAAATGTCTGTATAATCTTTCTTTGCACTGGGGATGGGTATCCTGGTGTTACACACTATTGGATGGGGTCAAACAACACCAGGGTTGGGCACCCCAATGTCAGAATCTGTGTGGTGGTGGGGGGGTGAGACTAGTAGTTCGACTGAGCACACTCACCACCATCTTTTGTTAAGATCTCAGTCAGGCAGGAGGAGGGATACTGACAGAAGGCTCGAATCACTCACCACTGGTTTTAAATAAATAGCAAAAATCAGCAGACAGTGTAGGGGAGGTGATTTTGGTGGTGGGATTGAGCAACTACCACCAGTTTTAAACAAAGCTGGCCAGTTGCATGGGAGAGGGGATACTGACAGCTGGATTGAGTACCCATGGCAGACACAGAAACTAGCAGGGAGGCTAGAATGCAATCATGCATGGATGTGCTGATGTAGCTCCACCTCCTGAAAATGGCTCTCATGGTGTACTAAACAAAAGCATTAGTGCACCTCACAAGCACAACCATGGTGATGTGCACCACCCACGACTGAGAACAAAATTATTTTAGTATGATTTTGCCAAATAAAACCATAACAAAATGATTTTGACAATTACAATTGTCCTTGAAATGTTCATTTTTGCTATTGAACATGCATGAAAAATGTGACAGTTTTTTTGTAAATAACTTAAAAAATGGCTTATCCACAGAAAATAGAAATAACAAGGAATGTACTTTGGGTCAAACTGTATCAAACTGAAAAGTTTCAAATCCAAACTATTTTTGAGTTTGAGGATACTATTATGACATCTCAAAAAAGTAGGGAAATTAGTTGCAAAAAACTTTGTTAATGCATCAGTTAGGATTGCTGTGGCAAAAGCAGGGAAATTAGTTGTTAGGGTTTCAACATAACAGCCAGCCACTGCCCTGCATATACCAGGAGGTGTAGGAGAGACGGAGGTGGTATTGAGATAGCCAACCTTAACACTCACACCATTTTCCTGTACTATAGCCACCCAGCTTATTTTACAATGGAATGGGGTAATTATTAGGGTTGGCAAACCCAATGCCATCCCCTCTCCTGATGCCTCCTGGTCTCTGGAGGGCAGGGGTAGGGTGTTATTTGAAACCCTAATGCCTCATTTTCCTACTTTTGTAGCAGCAACACTAACTGATGCATTAACAAAGTTTTTTTTTTTTTGCAAAATATAGGGTTTCTATTACAGTGACAAAAGTTAGAAAATTTAGTGTTATGGTTACAAACTACACCACCCCACCCAACCCTCCAGCCTCTGCACACCAACAGGCATGGGTGTGCCTTGGGTTTATTGTACTGAACTCTCACCCCATTCTCCTATACTGTTGAATTTCAGCTTCATTAAACATGGAATGGGGTGAGAGTTAGGTCTGACGATAGCACACCTACAAAAGTTGGGAAAATTGGTGTTAGGGTTGCCAGCCCCTACTGCCCCACCCTCACCCTCACACCCCACATACACCAACAGGCGTTGGGGTGTGTATTGGGAACATCAGCCTAACTCTCACACCGTTTCATTTGTAAACAAGCTGAGATGGTGCAGTATAAGAGAATGGGGTGAGAGTTAGGCCCGAATTTCCCAACTTCTGTAGGTGTGCTATAAACCCTAACCGATGCATTAATGGATTTTTTTGCAATGAATTTCCCTTCTTTTTGAGAAAATATAATGTAAATAGTATGTGGTATGTCATTGTGGGAGCACAGGGCCCTAAATCTGTGATTTCTAGTATAATGGTATGCAGTTCGGGGACATAATGCAAGCGTAGTGTTAGGGTTGGTGACTCTAATGCCGACCCTTCCCCCCGATGCCTCCTGGTCTCTGCAGAGCAGGAGTGGTGTGTTGGGGGAAATCTTAATGCTTCATTTCCCTACTTTTGTCACGACAACTCTAACTGTTGCATTGGCAATGTTTTTGTAACTTACGTAAATAATGTGTACGTATATATATATATATATATATATATATATATATATTATATTCATTGCAAAAAACTTCATTAATGCATCAGTTAGGGTTGTTGCTAAAGCAACAAAATCAGGGAAATGGGTGTTAGGGTTTCCAACCCTAACACTCCACCCTCCCAAACCAAGCATGAGAACAAGTGTGGGATGTGCCTTGGGCTACCCCATTCCATCAGTCAACAAGGTTAGATGTGTAGCCTTTGTGAGAATGGGGTGAGAATTAGGCTTGAGAAGCCCCAGGCACACCCCACACCTGCTCTCCTGCCTGGTTTTGAAGTGTGGGGTGTTAGGGTTGGAAACCCTAATGAATCATTTCCCAACTTTTGTTACTTTGACCCTAGCTGGAGCATTAACAAAGTTTTTGGCAACTGATTTCCTTACTTTTTGAGACAGTATAATAATATACTTATTTTGCTGTGGGAGTGCAGCATCCCTCGGACCCTGCACTCCCATCCCTCCGTAGATGCATATATGTATGTAGCTGTGGAAGCACAGGGTTCTTGTAGCCCTGCACTTCCATTTACATGGCAACAGTAAACAAATTGTCAGCATAGCCATCTTATTATCCCACCTCATGTACCTGTTACAGAAAATTTTCAAATCACAGCCAAAATGTAACTCTGCTCAACTGCAATGCCATTCCAAGCCACAGGTGCGAAAATAAATTTTGGGCAGGATTTGAAAAATGACAGCTGTGACATACAGGAGGTGTGGAAATAAGAAGGCTATGTTGAGATCTGTGGTAAAACTATTTATCATTTCCGCAGTTATGGGCAGGTATAGAGAAATTGCAATGAATGGTCATAACTTTGGCATTTTTTCATATTTTGACCCCATATTTTGAACATAGTCTTCTTATGACCCCACCTCATAAACCCCATAGGGGAACATTTTAAAATCTGCACCAAAATGCCATTCTGTGCCACAGGTGCAAAAACACGTTTTGAACAGGATATGGAAAATTACAGCTGTTCTGTTCTTGAGGTGGTGTGGAAAAATGGCTATTTTGAAAATTTGGAGTCAAAATATTGAAAATTACCAAAGTTATACACACGTGCACAGAAACATTTCAACAAACGTGTAACTCATCCATTTCTAGGAATTTTTTCATCAAATTTTCAACATGGCATTTTTGGGACCCACCTTGTGAACACTAGCAGTGACATTTTGTTTTTTGGTTCTGAATGGTGATTTCGCTCAGCGACCTCAGAATCACCCTCTCGGGCCCAGTTAACAAAATCACAGTTGCAGTGTTCATGAGGTGGTGTCCCAAAAAAGCCATTCTGAAAATTTGGTGAAAAAATACGTAAAAATTGCACAGTTATAACCATAAGTTCAAAACACCATTGAAATACATTATACAGCACTTACCTTTATTCCTCAGTTTGCAGTTTGTTTTTTAAGAGTGCAGACATTTCCCATACACAGAAGATGACAGCCTATAACCTCCAGTGATAAGTATGGATAAGGGGTATGTTTGGGGGGGTGGGGGTGCTCAGTGGGAGGGTGAGGATGGTGGAGGGGGTAGGAGAGATGATGAGGGACCATTTTCTTTTTTTTCAGGATAAAAAAGATGGGACTGTTTTCTTTTTACAGGTCTTATTAAACTAAATAAATCATCAGGACACTGGGAGTGGGCTTCCCTGTGTCCCACAATGCTGGGAGGCACTAAATGCCAACGCAGGAATTGGACCCCCGATGTCAGCTTATTAATATAAAACAACAGTCTGTTGGTGGGGGCATCCAACACTGGGGATAGGCATCCCAGTGTCAGATTTTTAAAAGAATGAGCAAGGGATCAGGGGACAGCAATCTAAGGGTGGGGGATGCCACTAGACACCAGGGAATACATGCCTTACTATCAATTTTGTCATACTGATTATTATTTGATACAGTCTCTGTTTTTGATTGTGCCACTGCTGCTTTCACTTTGTCTTACTCTCAATGAATTGGACAGAAATTTCTCTCCCTGCATCATATAAAAAACAAACCATACATTATAACAAATAATGACTGTTATTCATTACCAGAACAAGCCTGTGTTGGCACCTCAGAATATATGGGGAAAGTGATCAGGGAGTGAGGGGTGTCACTAGACACCAGGGAAGCTGGGGTCTCATAATTCACACTGCAGCCAGCAGCATGGGTTCAGCTGCGGCTGCAGAACTAAATTAAATCTCATACAGAGACTGGGGTGGAAGGTTCCTCTCGCTAAGCTGGGCACCCAGAATTTTGGGTGCCCAGAAAAGGTTTTTCTGGGGATAATTGTGAAAAACAAACATCAGAACCTAACTAAACAAGGCCTGTTTAGCTTGGTAATGGTGTTTATTTTGTAAAATGAAAACATTTTTATGTATTTTCTACGATTTTTAGTTGGTGAAAAAAAAAGATGGCTGCTCTGGAAACAGGAATTTTTCCTCACGAAAAAGGAATGGATCTCATGAGAATTAATCCTTTTTTGATAGATCTAATCCTTTACAGAACTTTTTACCTCTATCCTGAAAAATGAACTTCTCATACGAAATAATGGGAATTTAAAAACTGAATAACTTCACAATAGGTTTATATTTTACCACCAAACATAGCATGACAGTTATGTTAAACAATTTCTTTCTGCTATAAAAAAATCATGCCACAATTCCACACCATTTCGATGCAAGGTGATGAGGAAAGAACCTCAAAAAGTGGTGACTTTTCACTGTTTCACTATCTGGATCTCAGAATCTGCACATTCAGCTGGAACAAAACTTGACAAGCCAAGAGATGTACCCAACAGGACAGCGCATACCAAATTTTGTGCAAATCCATTGGTCAGTTGCAAAGATATTAAAGTGCAAAATGTGAGATTTAACATTAAACAGGCTACTCAATCCTAACTATAGGGGCATGACTGTGCCCCTATAATATATTCTTGGCAAAAAATGTTGTTAATGCATCAGTTTTGGTTCCATCATAAAAAGTAGGGAAATGTGTTGTTTGGGTTTCCAGCCCTAACCCCCCACCCCACCCCCACCCTCCATGAACCAACAGGCGTTGGGGATGTGCCTTGGGATTGTCAGCCCTAACACTCACCCCATTCCTTGTATAAGGAAGCTGAGATGGTAAAGCATAGGAGACTGGGGTGAGCGTTAGGGCTGACAACCCCAAGGCACCCCCCTGATGCCTGTTGCTTTGTGGAGCGTGGGGGTGGGGTGGGATGTTAGGGTTGGAAAACCTAACAGCACATTTCCCTACTTCTTATGGTAGAATCCTAACTGGTGCTTTAACAATGTTTTTTGCCCAGAATTTCCTTACTTTTTGAGAAAGTATAATTGCAGTCTTGCTTGTGAGTGGGCAGGGCCACCAACCATCAATAATTCTTGACAGATTGGAATTAAATCCCTATTTCTGTGTGGGATTCATGAGGTGGGGTCCCCAAAAGGCCATGTTGAAAATATGGGGTGAAAATTTCAAAAACATGACTGAGTTATGCATAAAAGTTGAAACCCCCATTGAACTACAATACACCACAATTACCTTAGTTTCTCATATTGCAGTCACCAGTTCCAGCAGCAAGACGTGTCTTTAATTGGGAGAGTGGATCTTGAACCTGGGACCTCTTCAGGTGAGTGAGGGTGTGGGGGTGTGTCATGACAGAGGTGTGGGGAGGTGGGTGCAAAGTGAGAGGTCGGATGGGGGTGCAAGAGTAATTGTCAATAGGCTTTTTTTTTACAGGATAAAAAAATTAAAGAAGACATTAAGGGATGGTTTTATTCTTTTCAGCAGGAAAAGAACATGGGCAGGTGGGGAGATACCACTAACCACCAACTCATACAGAAATGGGCATTGGGGATGGGAGAGGGAGGGCCACTAGATCGCCAGGAAATGTACAGTGTGAATTATATTGTGGATCAGCATGTTGAAGTATATAATGATAGTATTAGTTATATCAGGGATCAGGGAGGAGGAGAAAGAGTGAGTAGATGGGGGCAGTTACATATATTGGGGGACTGTGGCTGTGGACATGCTAAACCACAGACCTGCACTGGGGACTGGGGAAGGAGAGACATTAAACCACCAGGAAGTGTACAGCATTATTATTTATATCAGGTAGGATTTCACTCGCCAAAAAATGAGGAAGGAGAGAAGGGCAGCACTTTTCCTGCAGCCAGTTTGCACTATCAGCTGCCTTCAAGCAATGTGGGACACTCGAATGCCAATAAACCACCAGCACATCAGTCCCCCAAAAAACAAATATTTCAATGCATCATACTAGTGCGAGATCTGTCCCCCAAATAAACAATAAATAAATAAAACTACTTACAGCAAAGTAGGCACTAAAAACAAACAATTAGGATGAAAGGTGGTATGTAATGTTAATTAATGTTGATCAACATAAAAGTGTGAATGGAAAGTTGCTAGAGGCTTCTTATGCCTTAGTTTAATTTTTTTAACTAGAAGAACAAAGAGAGAACACATCAGTCTCACTAAGGTACTACAGTACTAAACTTGTGTTCTGGCAAAGAAAATGTTGCCCCACAAATTGTAGAAAAAGGATGCTGTGTTACGAAACAGAATTTTTTCCCCACAATTTGTGGCACAGTCTCCTTGTGTCACAGAAACACATGTCTGCAATTTTCGAGTAAGCAAGTCCGCTGATTATAAAAAAACATATTTCTGGACAGTTGTGGGGAAAGTGACCCTGGAATCAGATTCCTTGGGCCCCGATTAGGTAAACACAACTGTTGGTGTTTAACAGCTATTAGTATTTTTTTAAACTATGTACATTTATTTGCCTTTCTAACTGAAAACAAGATAGCGGAACCATGGTAAAAAGATTCAGCATTTGCAACAAAAAAAAATCCACATAAGAGGAAAAAAAAATGTTTTGAGGCTGCCATCTAACTTTTCCCATAGGAAAAAATGGGAAACTTTGAAATGTAATAACTTTTGAATGGATATATATTTTTTCACCAAGCCTTCAAAAGGCACATCTGCAATCCAACCCCCACATACCCTAAAATTTCAGACCAAGCCCCCAAACCATTTCTGAGAAACACGGTGTCAAAAGATTTGACAAAACATGTTAATTTTCCAGTTTTTTGGCATTCTGTATCTCTGCACCACATATCCGACCGGAACAAAACTTTCCACATCCAGAGATCTTTGATTCCAGAAGGCACATGCAAATCAGTCAAATGGCTGCAACGTTATTAAAGTGCAAATGTTTGAGTTTAAAATAGCAGTGACTGTTGAACCAACTATAGGGATGTTATCATGCCCTATAATATATATATATATATATATATATATATATATATATATATATATATATATATATATATATATATATAAACATACAAACATATGAAATTTGCCAGCAGATAAAGGCCTAGAGGTCTGTCAAGTCTGCTCTAATGTGCAGCTAGCACCTCTTACTCTGCAGCTCCACCTCCCTTCCACCCTTCCCCTGCATTGACCCTTCCCCTTGCCCTGTCTCAGCCCCTTTTGAAGCAGTCCACTGTTCTACTGGATTCCACTTCTGCTGGTAATGCATTCCACCCAGCTACCACCCTCTCTATAAAAAGTGCCTCCTCATCTCCCTCCTGAACCTTCTTCCCTCCAGTCTCATATTATGGCCCTGGATGCCCATCCCCTCCTTTACTTTGAACAGCCCCTCTGTACCAGCCTTGTTTATTCCTTTCATGTACTTAAAGGTTTCAATCATGTCCCCCTGTCCCTCCTCTCCTCCAGCGAGTACATGTTCAACTCCCTCAGCCTCCTCTCGTATTACAAGTCCCCCAGCCCCTTGATCATCTTTGTCACCCTGCGTTGCACCCCCTCCAGTAACTTAATGTCTCTCTTCAGATACGGGCGCCAGTACTGCATGCAGTCCTCCAGGTGCGGTCTAACTAATGACCTATACAGTAGCAGAATCACCTCCTCCCTCCTCAAGGATCTACCCCTTGCAATGCAACCCAGCATTTTGTTGGTCTTTGCAGCTGCCTTTCTACATTGTGCTGAGTTGTTCATTGACCCTGTAATGATCATCCCCAGATCCCTCTCCTCCTCTGTCTGGGCTAGCTGCACTCTCCCCAGCTGGTAACTCCTCCTTGGGTTCTTCACCCCAAAATGCAGCCTCTCACACTTTTTGGCATTAAACTCCAGTTGTCAGGTGTCTGACCAGGTTTCCAGCTTTGCCAGATCATTCTGCAACCCCTGCCATCCCACTAGGCTGTCCACCACCTCTCCCATCTTGATATCATCAGGAAACAGACTGATCTTGCTCTTGATGTCCAATGATATGTCTGCAATGAATATCCCAAACAACACTGGTCCCAACACCGAGCCCTGTGGAACACTGCTAGTCACTACCCTTGGGGATGACAGCTCTACACCCAACACCCCCCACCGTTGCCTTCCCTGAAGCTAGTTCCCTACTCATCTCACCAGCTTTGCACCTGCCCCTGTGCCTTCTAACTTACTTTCCAGCCTCCCACATGGCACCAAGTCGAATGCCTTACTGAAGTCCAGATACAAGACAACTGCTACATGGCCCCTGTCCAATTGCCTAGTTAACCAGTCATAGAACTCCACCAGGTTGGTTTGGCAGGATCTGCCACATGTGAAGCCATGCTGTCTGCTGTCCTGTAGCCTTTTGGCCTCCAGGAGGGCCACCAGCCTTTCCTTCAGGATAGTCTCCATCTGCTTACCCACAATGGATGTGAGGCTTACTGGTCTGTAGTTCCCTGGTTCATCCTCAGGACCACTCTTTTGGAGGGGCACCACATGAGCCATCCTCCAATCCTGAGGTACCCCTGAGTGTAGTGAGGTATTAAATAGGTCTACCAAAGGTCCCGCAAGGACCTCTGCCAGCTCCTTCAGTACCCTAGGGTGGATGCAATCTGGGCATGGCACCTTGTCCACCCTCAGTGCCTTCAAACCCCCCAGAACTCTGCCCTCCATGATTTCCCTGTCACCCCTACCCCCCTGTTTCTGCCATTTCTTCCCCCCTTGGGTATCACCCCCTCTTCTTCCTTCTACATACAGAGCAGAAGTAATCAATTAGCACTTCTGCCTTATTGCACCCTGCTTCCACCCAACTCCCCTCTTTCCTAATCCTTTCTATGTGGTTCTTACAGTTCCTTTTCTCCCTGATGTACCTAAAGAAGTCCTTCTCCCCCTTCTTAAGGCCTTGTGCCAGCCTGAGCTCTGTAGATGCCTTGGCTCTCCTTACTGCCCTTGTCACCTTTGATTCCTTCAGGTACTCCTCCCTGTCCTCTCCCCTCTTGTTTTCTTGTACCTCCTAAAAGCAGCTCTTTTCCTCCTTATCTTTTCCATGACCTCCTTGCTCACCCAGCTCTGTTTCTTAGCCCTAGCCTTGTTGCTCTGTGCTTTGCTGCAGCTTTTGGTTGCCTCCACTATGCCCAGCTTGATGAGCTCCCAGCTTTGGTTAGTACCCATACTAGGTTGAATTCTGGCCAGGTACCCTTTTGCCACTCCCCCAATCCTCCCAAAGTTGGCCCCCCGATGTCCAACACTCTTGTGCCATATTCCACTTCTTCCTTGCCCATATCCAATGTGAGCCATGCTGAGTGGTGGTTGTTCCCTGACAGCTGTTCTTCCACCCTAATTTCCCTCACAAACTCCCCATTTGCCAGCACAAGGTCAAGTTTATTCTCTAACCTGGTTGGTTCACTGACCATTTGCATAAGGAAACTGTCCTGGATGGCATCCAGCAGTACCGGTTCACTTCTATTCCTGGTTCTTGGGGTACTCCAGTCCACTCCAGGCATGTTGAAGTCCCCCACAATCACCACACTACCCTTCTTGCAGGTCCTCATGATCTGTCCCTCTAGTTCCCTGTCTAACTCCTCCATCTGAGAGGGCAGCCTGTATACCACTCCCATTCTGAGAGTCCTATTCTTGGAATCCTGGATTTGCATCCAAAGTGACTCCGTACTACCCTCCTCCCCTTCCTCCCTTACACACTTCAGTCCTTCCTTCACATATAGTGCCACCCCCCCTTTCCCAATCATCCTATCCCTATGAAATAACCTGTAACCTAGCACAGACAGGTCCCAGTCATTGTATTGGGTGGCCCATGTTTCTGTGATACCCACCCCCACCCTGTAGGCAGCAACAAGGGCAGGGTGTACCTTGGGGTTCTCAACTCTAATGCTTACTCCATTCCATAAATAAACAAGCTGAGATGGGTACAGTAAATGAGAATGAGGTGAGTGTTAGGGTTGAGAACCCCAAGGCACACCCCACCCCTGTTGCTGCCTGCAGGGTGGGGGTGGGGTGTTAGGATTGGAAGCCCTATCACCTCATTTCCCTAGTTTTGTCACTGTTATCAACCCTAACTAATGCATTAACAATTTTTTTTTAAAGAATGTCCTTACTTTTTGAGATAGTATAATTGTATCCTCATTTAGCCGTGGGAGCACAGTGCCCTCCTGGCACTGTGCTCCCATATTGCCATGGAAGCATAGCAGCCAAAACAGCAACTGAACTGTCATCATAGCCTTTTTATTACCCCACCTCATTAATGCCTGAGAATTTTCAAATCTCCCCTAAAGCGTCATTCCATGCCAAGGCAACGTTACTCAATGTCACAGGTGAGAAAACACATTTTGGCCAGGATTTGAAAAGTGACAGCAGTCATGTTTATGAGGTGATGCAAAAAATGCCTATATTGAACATCGAGAGAGCATATTTAAATTGAAACGCATGCTCATAACTCTGCCATTTTTACATATTTTGACCCCAGATTTTCCACATAGCCTTCTTGTGATCCCACCTCATGAACAAAGTCAGTGAAAATTTCAAGTCATGTGAAAAAGATGATTTTGCCAACCAACCATGAAATTACTTTTCGGGATGGATTGGCAAAATGTCAGTGACATTGCTCATAAAAGGCCATGCTGAAAATTTGGGATAAAAAGTACACAAAAATTGTGAAGTTACAGTATGCATCAAAGCTGAAAACCCCATTGAAATACATTGAGCTGCAGTTACCTTAGTTTCTCATATTCCAGTCAGTGGTTCCAGCAGCAAGACATGTCTTCCAGCAGAGAGTGGCTCTTCACCCTGGGACCTGTTCAGGTGAGTGAGGTGTGTGGGGTCTGTGAGGGTGCGGGTACTGAGTGGGAGGTGGGGTGAGGGAGGTCAGATCAGCAAGGGAAGCATTAGTTTTTTACAGCCTAAAAAACATTTGAGGGACCATTTTCTTTATTTCAGATTGGGAGGGCAATCAGAGGGTGGAGGGGGTGCCACGAGACACCAGGGATCATAAAACTAACAATGGGGACAGTGATCAGAGGGTGAGGGGGTGCCACTAGACACCATGGAAAGGATTCTCATCAAGAAAAAGGATCCTTTTTCATAACTCGTACAAAAAATAATCTATTTTTGCATCATGAGTCAATAAAAAAGTTATAAAGTTAAAAAAAAGAAATACAAGGACATTTGAGTAAGAGATAAGTACAGAATGGAGCTGAGGGGGTGCAAGCTCCATGTGGTTGCTTCCACCAAACAAATCATGTTGTTGAGTTATTTAAATTGGTTTCCCTTCCTAATTGAAAAATAAGAGGGCAGCAGCATGAAAAAAGATTCCCCATTTGCGACACAGGATTACCCATTTGTGACACAGAATCCTGTTTTGGGGCTCACATATAACTTTTCCCATTGAAAATAATGGGACATTTTAAAATTTAATAACTTTTGAAAGGATTAATATTTTTTCACCAACTCTTCAAAAGGCAAATCTATGACCAAAGACCTTTCCACCCTGAAAATGTCAGACTAAAATCCCAGGCCGTTTTTGCATAGCGGTGTGACAAAGGATTTTACAAATAATTGTAATTTTCAAATTTTTTGACAATCTGTGTCTCCACACCCACACATCCAACCAGCAAAAAATTTGATTTATCCAGAGCTCTTTGGTCCCTGATGGAGCATGCAAAATTTCATGCAAATCAGTTGAAAGGTTGTGAAGTTATTAAAGTGCAAAAGTTTGAGTTTAACATAGAAGTTAAGTTTTAACCTTCACTATAGGGACGCAACCATGCCCCTATGATATATAGAATAAATGATAGGTAAGTATAGTGTATAGGGATATAATTCCATGGAGGGGTCCTAATGAGATCAATAGCCATGGGCCCCTTGACCGTATTAGGACCCCAAGATGATTGAATTATACCCCATGCACCACACTTACCAATCATTTGTTTCATATAATACATGGGGATGGTTCATTTTTTTGTACCTGAAGGCTGTGTTTTTGTCAGGAGGCTTATTAGATAAGGCTGTGTTTTTGTCAGGTGGCTTATTAGGTGTGCTAATTAGTACAGACATTTCTTAACTGGTTCAACTGATGTGTTCATTGACATGTTTATTGATTTAATTGGTAATTAAGTTGTTTGTTTTGGTGATCATAATGTTGGTCTATGGGTGTTCTTTTTTGCACAGTATTCAGGTTTTGGTGCAGAGGTATGCAGCTGTAATTGGAAGGTATGCAGCTTCAATTGTTTGGAACAAAGGTTTAATTGGTGATATATACAGGGAAATATACAGTAATAGGCTTTTCGTTGAATTCGGAGCTGGTAGACTTTGTACAATTCAACCTGCTTCACATATTCACACTAAAAACAAGAGTAAAACATGTCCACCACCCCTGGATCACCCCCATTATCCTAGCCAAGTGTAGAGCTTGTGATCATGCTTGGCGCTGTTTTAAATCCTCAGGTGACCAGTCCTCCCTCCAAGCCATTCATGCCCTCAGCAATAGTTGCACCATCAGCATCCGTCATGCAAAAGCTGACTTCTTTAAGTCATGTTTGCACCCCTCAAATAGTACTCCATCCTTCTGGCAAGATCTAAGCTTGCTCCTGCACCCCCACTTTGATTCCCCCCTTCCTCAATCCATGAGGAGGGCTTACTAATCTTTGATCCCTCCCGAGTTACCAAAGCCCTAAATAAATATTTCACTTCCTGCGCTGTTCCACCTGGGCCCTCGACTTCCCCTGCTTGCATCTCCCATTCTCCCCCACAGCTCTTGGGTTTTCAATTGCCACCAGTTTTACCATCAGAAGTCCTGTGAGCTCTAACTTCACTAAACCTCTCTAAGTCCAATCCTGATGGTCTGCACCCTAGACTCCTCAAAATCTCAGCCTCCTCAATTGTTACCCCTTTAACCTACAACCTAAATCTCTCACTCTCCTCAGCCACCATTCCTGTAGCCTGGAAGTCTGCCACAGTCCTCTCTCTTTTCAAAGGTGGTGACCCCACAATCCCTGGTAACTACCGCCCCATCTTCCTTCTCCCTGCCCTTGCAAAACTCCAAGAATCTCTTATCCTCTCTAGGCTTAACAAATTCCTAACCACTTCAAATACTCTATCCCTGTTTCAGTCAGGATTTAGGAAATCCCATTCAACCACCTCCTCCCTCTTTCTCTTTACTGATGCCAGCCTCTCTGTCATGGACCTTGGCCATATCACCTCTGCTATATTCATTGACCTAGCAAAGGCATTCGACTTGGTTTCCCACCCACTTCTACTATATAAACTAAGCTCCATTGGCCTATCCCCCACCTCATTGTCCTGGTTCAGTTCCTACCTTCCTGGCAGCTACCAATCAGTTTCAGTCAACAATGTCCAATCTTTCTCCCTCTACATCCTCACTGGTGTGCCCCAGGGATCTATCCTGGGGCCTGTTCTTTTTTCCCACTTTATTAATGATCTCCCCTCCATATGCACAAACACCAATATTCACATGTACGCAGACGACACCGTCCTTTTCCTGTTTGGCACATCCACCCAAGCCATCCAAACCCCCCTTCAAGATTATCTCACAGTGGTCAGTACCTGGTTTGAAGCCAATTGCCTAAAACTAAATACTAAAAAAATTGTTGCCATGACCTTTGGCTCTAAACAAAAACTCGCCAAGCTTCCCACTCTACCGGTCTTCTTCTCTGCAGCTAACACCCCACTAAACAACATCCTTACATACAAGTACTTTACTGTCTGGCTTGATCTCTCCCTTGATTTCTCCTCCCACTTTAGTGCACAGCACACCAAACTGCACCCTAAACTTGGGCTACTCTATCATCACAAGGCCATTCTCACTCCCTGTAAGACACAATCTTGTAGTAAAATGGAGCCTCCAAGCCTTTGACTATGCAGACACAGTTTTCAATGCTGCCCAGCCACCTCCCTCACAAAATTGGATGTCCTGTTTCATGCCTTCTGTAGGTTTGCCTCTAACTCCTCCCTTTTAACTCACCACTGCAAACTATACTCTTCCTTTTCCCTCCAGTCACTTGCATAGAGGTGTTCCTCTCACTGCTCCACCTTCATAGCTAAATACAGGGTTGGCTCTCTTCCATCCTACCTTGCCTTTCTCCTTACTTCTGCTTCTCCCTCACCCTATTACTCATGGTCAAGCTGCTCCCACACCTTTTCCCTCTCTCGCATCTGCACCTCAACTAGGAAACCCTCCTTCTCGTATAGATTTCAACAGCCTTCCCTCCCAAACTCATCGCTCTCCCTCCTTCCCTGCTCTTAAGCGCCTATTCAGACCTACCCCTATTGCTTCCTGCATCTGTTCTCCGTCCTTGACCCCGCTTACTACAGTATGACTGTTCCTCATACTGTGATGAACCACTGTAAATATCTATTGTATTTTTTGTATTTATTTTGAAATTTTACTATTGTATATAACACCTGTGATGTACAGGCTCTGATTTTGTTATACCTCTATTGTATTTGTCTGACTCTTGTACCCCCTCCCCCGGGTCACATCTGGAAATGAGCTTCAGTTCATTGATGCTTTTCACGGTTATCAACTTTTAAATAAATAAATTAATTAATAAATAAATAAAATGTTTGCTTCTGCTAGAATTAGCGCATCGAGCATACCCCTAATTATAGTTTTTCTCACAGGCTGTTAGTCAGTAACAATCATCCTATAATTTATTGTCTAATTGCTTTCCAGTGACTGTAACTGTTTAAGCATTAGGCATTACAGACACAGCCTGTGGCAGTCTGCGATCAGCGATCTACTTAAGTGCACCTAGTTGTGTTCAGTCAGTTCACTCTGCTACCACTGAGTCTGTGTCAGTCTGTGTTGAAGAAAGAGAAATCTATATCTACAAGGTGCGCCGGGCTTGCCTCTGTAATGTTAATGTACCCTATTCTCAGCTGTACTGATTATGCACAGCTTTCTGCACTGCAATCATTATTCTTTTTTTTTCTTCAGAGTGTGCCACAGACTGAGGGAGAAGCAAGGGGTGAAAGCTGAGAGAACAGGACTGAGAAGAAGACTAAGTGTACTAGCAGAGAAAGCATCAGGGAATTTACTGGATCGGCAGCACCTTTGATTTTTTATTTTACTGTTTTTACTTAGATAACTGAAATAAAGGCTCTTGAAACACTACTCCATTGCATCCTTTCTCATGACTCAGGTACTGCACTTTTGATCCTGGCATGCCTATGTCCTGGTTACATTAGCATTCCATTTATTTTTGCTGATTTTTCTCTATAGCAAAAATAGCCAAAATAAACAGAACATGAATATAGCCTTCAATACAATAGATAGATAGTTAGATAGATAGATAGATAGATAGATAGATAGATAGATAGATGATTGATAGATAGATAGATAGACAGACAGATAAATAGACAGACAGACAGACAGACTGATAGACAGATATAAATTGCAAAAAACACATTAATGCAGACATTAGGGTTGAAGAACGCAAAGTACACAAAGTAGGGAAATGAAAAACATTAGAGCTTTGGGTCTCCCAAGTATTAACGAATCTGTGGTGGGATCTTCCTTGGGGTTGTCAACCCTAATGATCCCCGAGGTTTTAGCCTGCTATCTGAATCACAAGATACAGCTTCAGGCCACTGCCTCATTGTGATACACTCTTCAAAGGTTGAGAAATATGACTCACCACATGTTGCCAACACAATCTGTCATACCAGCGGGCCTTGCCTGAAGAAAAGAGAACACATCTGACATTGTCTGCTCAGTGGAGGGGGTGGGTATTAGGGTTGACAGCTCCAGGGAAGACCCGACACTGATTCACCAAGTCTCTCGAGACTGAAAACCCTATTTTTTTTATTTTCCTCTTTTATGCATTTTGCATTCTTTTACCCAAATGTCTGCATTAATGTTGTTTTTCTTTCAATTAAGTTCCCTTCTTTTTCTGATAGTGGAATCATGTCTTCATTACTATAACTACTAGTTGAGATACAGTACTAATAAAAAAATGTCTTCCATGGGTACTGTGGACTGTGGAATGGATGAAGGAATATCCAATCATACCTTTAAAATAAGAATAGCAAAGGGGTCACAAGTGATCTGCAGCTCTTTAGTAACTAACTGGGACAAACAGGGTACTATAAACATAAAACAATACTTATCTGATACACGTGGTCAGTGTCCTCTAATGCTGGTACTGATATCCACTGGACCTGTAGACAGAAAGTGGAAAATGGGTTACTGTAAGCAATACAAATAAATACTGATCAGTTGTGTAGGGTTTTTATTTATTTATTTTTTTTTATTTATTTAACACACTTAGAATTAACCTTTAAGCTATGAGCTCTTCTACAAAGGTTCCATGTCAAGAGATTGGGCACCCAAGTGTCAGCAGTTTAAGATGACAGGGTGAACATAAAAAATGAAAACAGAGGATGGCATATGCAGACAGGGAACTGCAAAATAACTTTTGGACAAGTATTTGAAAAACAACAGCTGACATATCCATGAGGTGGTAAGAAAATTTGGGGTCAAAATATTGGAAATGACCAAAGTTATGAGCGAGTGTAGAGAAATTTCAATGTACGCTCATAACCTGGTAATTTTTTAATATGTTTTTCCCAAATTTTCAACATGTCCTATTTGACTCCTTACCTCATGAACAAAGGTGGAGAAATTATTCAAATCTGGTTTGAAAGGTGGTATTTCATAGTAACCACAAAATCATCTTTCAGGGTGGCTTTAAATAATTTCCCCACCCTTTTTCATGAGGTGGTGTCTCAAAAAGGCCATGTTGAAAATGTCAGTCCCCACCCCACAAAAAAAAAAAAATAATTATGAAGTTATGAAAAAAAGTTCAAAATGCTTTGAAATACATTAGAATTTACCCGTTTTCCTCATTCCCTGGACCAGCATGGAAGAGTGAAGGCGTGTCTCTAGTCCAGACAGTAATATTGTATTGGACCTCTGCTAGGTAAGTATAGGGTAATGGGTGGGTGGGGTGGTGGGTGGCAAGTGGGAAGGCCAGGGTGGGGTATGTGGATGATGGCAGACAATGAGGGACCATTTTCTTTATTTCAGGGATTTTAAACAACAAATGAAAAGACATCATGGGATGGTTTTCTTTATTTTTCCCAATGTACCTCTAACACTGGGGATTGGGAACTCCAGTGTCAGCAAGATACTTGGTGACACTGGGATTTGGGCACTCCCATCTCCCAGACTGCTGGCAAGTTTGGGGGAGTGGAGAATGCCAACACTGGGGATTGAGCACCCAAGTGTCAGCAGATTAAGATGACGGGGTGAAAATAAAACAAAATTAGGGAGATGAACCAGCACCAGGAGTGGGCACCCTGGTGTCATTATACATAAAAACATAAAGGCATTTAGCTGGCACCGGGGATTGGGCATCCCCCCCATCCAATTCAAATGTACGAAGCCTCTCAAGCTGCTAATGGCAGTGCCTTGCTAATTAACAAAAAAATTCACACATACAGCATGTTCAGCAGGGGTAGGGTTACATGCTGACACATGGCCTCGTCCCTGTTGAATGAAAACAGAGGACTGCATTTACAGACAGGGAACTGGCCCTGCCACCTGATAAATGAGATTATTTTTGTAATATGGCCACATGAATTCATGTGATCATAAAAATCCAGTTATCCTTAGAATACTGAATTTTTAAACTGCACATGCTCAGAAATAAAACAGTTTTTCTTAAGTATTTTAAAAACACTAAAGTTTGGGCGAGACAAACAACAAAAGTGAGTACCTTGGACCAAACTCTATCAAACCTGAAAGTTTCAGGTTTCAAATCACCATGTTCTTTTAGTTAAGGGTGAACACATAAAAAGGTCTTAATTGATGTAATTTAGGAATTTTTGACCCTCTATAACTTCTCCCCATGAACCAATTGCAATACAACTTTCAGGATCCAGAGATACTGGCACAATCACTGTGCATTCCTAATGCCAAGTAAATCACTTGAATTGGGATAAAGTTATTAAGGTGAAAAAAATTGCATTTAACATTAAAGTGTATAGTCAACCCTAATATACAGGCTCTACTGCACCTGCATAATACTTATATAGTAATGGCAAAAAAGTACATTAATGCAGACATTATGATTGAAGAATGCAAGGAACACAAAGTAAAAGTTCTGGCAAATCAGTGGTATGGTATTCCTTTGGGTTCTAGATGTACCTGATCATCATACACTGTTTTGAGGTAGAGAAATATGTCCAGCCACATATGTCCAATGGAATCATTTATAGCTTTCTTCATGCAGGTCCTTCAGGCCCTACATGAAGCAAGAGATCATGTATAACAAAACATGTGAGCAAGATCATAACTGTCTTTGCACAGAGCCCTGTACAAAGCATCAGGTAATGTAAATATTTGTTTAACTGGGAGGGAGGGTGAGCATTAGGGTTGAGAACCCCAGGGAACACCTGACTACCAATTCGCCGGTATAGCTGAGACTGCAAAACCTATTGTTTTCATGTCCTTACTATATGTGCTTTGTGTTCTTCAACCCTAATGTCTGAGCTAATGTAGGTTTTTTTTTGTAATTCATTTCAGTTCTGTTTATGATAATGGAATCAAGGCCTCATTCAAAAATAGCCACAGAGTACTTAAGATTTTTCTGCAGACTGAGTCCCCCGGGCCGGGTGAGCTCTCCCTGGTGGGCGGCTTCCAGTTCGCCACCGCCCATCTCTCCCTTTGCTAGCAGTAGAAGCCAAGCAGACTGAGCCCCCCTGACTGGGTGAGCTCCCTCCGCGGTGTGGCTTCCAATCCACCACCGCCCTCTTCTCCTTCCGCTAGCAGCAGAAGTCAAGCAGGTACGGTCACCTTAGCAGCTCCAGAGAATTCCAGTCTTGGTGCACCTTTTCTACTGTGTGTTATTGACTGCTTTTGAGGAATATCACTACCCAATTGGCTATTACTGGAAGCCTCACAGTCTGTGCTTTTTTCTTTATGCTCAGGCTGTCTGTGATTTTTGGCTGTTTGTTCTGCAGCTCCAAATTTTAATACTGCTGTAACTGTGTATAATACCTTTGTTAGAATCTACCTCAATTAACTGTTTTGTGCAAAAGTACAGTACATTTAAGTGTGCCTGCTTTTAGCTGGAATTCTGCTATGGTTTTACTCTAATGATTATTTCCCTCACTCATCTGCTGTTTTCTCCTTATTTAGCCTGCTTTTCAGCATTGTATTCTAAGATTTAATTCAACCTGCTTTTTATCACTGTTTTCTAAGATTTTTTTTCCAGTCTTTCTAACTCTAACTCCCATCTTCTGCTTTGTCCTTCCTAACCACCCCTGGTGCTTGGCACTGACCTGCCCTGCCTGCAGTTTCTTTGTCTTTCCTTCTTTTGTGCAAGCTCCTGCCCCCCTGATTAAATTAATCTCTCCCCAATGCCTCTGTGTCTCTGTCTACCCTCTCCCATTTTTAATCCTTGCTCTATTTTTAATCTCTGTTCCTTTTTCCTTTTTCTGCAGACCTAGCCCCCCTGGTGGGGTGAGCTCCCCCCCCCACGGTGCAGCTTCTAATCCTCTGCTGCCCACCTCTCCCTCTGCTAGCAGCAGAAGCCAAGCAGGTATGGTCACCTTAGCAGCCCTGGAGAAGTCCAGTCTTGGTTCACTTTCTCCACTGTGTGTGATTGGCTGCTCTCAGGGAATAGCATTACCCAATTGGCTATTACTGAAAGTCTCAAGGACTGTGTTTTTTTCTTTATGCTCAAGTTTTCTGAGATTTTTGGCTGTTCGTTCTGCAGCTCCAAATTTTCTTCCACCCACCCACCCACCCACCTTACCATCACTCTTTAAATCTACTAGCTGTACTTTGGGCTCCACCCAACTTGCAGCTCATCGAATTGAAGTTCTGCAGCATTCACCACTAGAAGTAATATTCAATTAATCTCCCTGCACTCCTCATATAGGGGCTGCTTACCAACAAATTTAGTTGCTTGGACAATTGTGTAAAACCAGTGGCTGTTAATTCTCCTTCTCTACCACTGTATCTACCACCCTCACTCTTAACGCTTTCCACATCACTGTTACTTTTAAACCCTCATCATGCCTTTAGCCTTTTTGCCATCCTCTTCAGTTGTTATGCCTCTATCCTCCCATAGATTGCTCTATGTTCTCCTCCTTGCACTTTCTCTTCCCCTCTTCAACTTCAACCCAGTTCCCTCTCCCAATCTGCCTGCCACCCTCAGCCTCTCCAGGCTTCACCCCCCAGAGTTCAACCTTTTTGTGTCTCCCTCTCCTGTTATTGTTACATGGTCACACTACCCTGTCTGTCCTAATGCATCTCTTTTACCTATGCTAACCTCTTACACACTGTGTCACTTATTAAAACTCCAATCTCCCCCCTCCTGTCCCCCCCCCATTACATGTATATTGACATCTCTGCCTGGGTAAAAGAGTGTGAAAGTCCACCTCATGATCATAGCACTCCTGCTCTTATCTTCTGGTGACATCAACCCAAATCCAGGGTCATGCCTCCTGGGTGCCCTGGCTACAGCATTGTTAACTGCTGGCCCATCCCATAGCATCCCCATTGCTCTGCCCTGAGGTCTAAAAATGTTACACCTAAATATATGGAGTTTTATCCCCAAGTTAGACCTTCTCAAACCACTAGCTGTCTCCCTGGCCTCTGACATTATCATCCTTACCGAAACTTGGCTAAATAAAAAAACTGCCTGCACCTCCTTCTCCATCCCTGGTTACACTAGATCCTGACAAGGTCAAACAGGTAGGGGTGGAGGTGTTGCAATTTATGTCTCGTCTACCATACAATTCACCTCCATCCTTTCCACATCGGTCCCCAAAGCCTATGAGGCTCTCATCCTAAAACGTTCCATTCCATTCTCTATACCAATATATATCGCTGATGCCTATTGTCAACTTGGTCTCCCCTCCTCTGTCACCACTGATCTCATTAATACTATTGTTTCCCATTCCCCATCAGATGATATATATATATATATATATATATATATATCCAGGGGTGACTTCAACCAAAATTGGCTATCCCAATCTCTCAATAAAGCATGTAATGATATCATTGCCCATAACCTAGTGCAACTCTTTCTTGAGCCAACCCATATGAACCATATAACCAGTAACCATTTCCTTATCAATTGGGCCCTCACATCCCATCTCCATAGGGTTATCAAATCTGGTTTACTACCAGATGCCCTGAGTGACCATCACATGATTTTTATCGTACATAAAATCCACAGAATTAAGCCCCCTCACAAAATCCTACTAATCCATTCATAAAAATCTTTGAAACTTGCCCCACTCCTCAGTGACCTGGTCCAAGCTAACTGGGAGCCAGTAGCCTTGTCTAACTCCATTGATGATGCTACAGCCTTTTTTCATGACAAATTTCTAGAGATTTGGAACAATCATGTCCATCTGCAGCACACCAGGGTCAGGGGTGACCACATCCTTGAAGACCCGGAACTCTTGGCATGCCAAAAGCCCATGATCTAGCTTGGAACGCATAAAGCTTCCAAGCTCCCAAATGGCTACAACACTTACCGTACTCTATGCAATAAGTGCACTAAAGCGGCTCGGTTAGCTAAAGCTGAGTAATTCTACTCCACTTTCCAGTCTAACATAAATAAACCCTCTAAATTTTGAAAAGTCATGTACTCCCTCTTCACTTCCCCATCTACTCCACCCTCCCTGTGTCTTATAATAAACAACACTCAAGTCTCGGATCACCCTATTGTAGCCACTGAATTTAACTCATATTTCACCTCCTGTGCCTCTACCCTCCTATCATTACTACCATCTTCCCCACCTGCTGTCTCACCCTCCCCTACCAGCTCACCCTCAATGTCTAACATCTTCTTTCTTGAAAATTTCACCCTCAGATACTTTGGCTGCATTGCAGGCTCTCAATCCTTCCAAGGGCAGCTCAGCTAATGGACTGGACCCTAAGCTGCTATATCTATCAGCTCCTGCTATCTCTGCTTCACTAGATGATCTGTTCAACCTTTCCTTCACAACAACTTCCATCCCATCTGCTTGGAAGCATGCCAGTGTTCTTCCCCTGCCTAAGGGCAATCATTCTTCCACACCTGCAAACTACCGTCCCATTTCTCTCCTTCCTACCTTTGCTAAACTTTAAGAACATTTGGTTCTCTCGCAACTCTATTTTACCTCTCTGATTCTACCTTTTTCATTCCGTTCCAATCTAGGTTCAGAAAGAACCACTTCTCTATCACCTCCCTGATTTGGCTCACCAACTCTATCCTCACAGGGATGGATTGTAGATATATCACTTCTGCTACTTTTGTCGACCTTGCCAAGGCTTTTGGCACTGTCTCCCACACCATACTTTTAAACACTCTCTCTTCAGCTGATATAACCACATCTGCCACAAACTGGTTTAGGGTCTACCTGGTAGGCAGGACTCAGTCTGCCAGAATAGCTGATGCCACCCCCCCTTTCCCTATTAATACTGGCATCCTGCAAGGGTCCGTATTAGGCCCTATCTTAGTCTCCATTTTCCTAAATGACCTTCCCTTAGCCTGCTCATCCACCTCTATCCATATGTATGCTGATGACACGGTCCTCTTCACCGCCAGCCAGTCCCCCTATGATGTAGGAACCAGACTCCAGCATGACTTTGATAAAGTTCAGCACTGGTTTCACTCCCATCAACTATCCCTTAATACCAAGAAGACAGTCTCAATGACCTTTGGCACTTGGCAAAGGTTCTCTAGGCTCCCTTCCCTGCCATCCTTCCATGCCCTTGACAGGATTGCTCTTGAGGACACTTCATCTTTTAGGTACCTTGGGGTGTGGCTTGACCAACACTTCAACTTTTCTGGTCATGTGGATGCCATCCTGAAAAAACTGTGCCCCAAGCTCGGTGCATTTTACAGGGACTGAAGCTGCCTCCCTCTACAGGCTTGATGCAAACTTGTCCAGGAGAAGATATTACTTATATTTGACTACTGTGATGTAGTCTACAGTGCTGCTTCCAAGTCATCCCTTACCAGATTGGAAACCCTTTTCAACTTCTTCTGTTGGGTCGCTCTGGACTCCCCTCCTCTCACCCATCACTGTAATCTTCCCCACTTTCTGGCTTTCTCCTCCTTAGAAAACTGATGCCACCTTCACTGTGCAAAATGTGTGTCTACATTTTGGTTTGGTATGCTCCCCCCATCTCAATTCCTCACTCCCCCCCCCTCCCATTCTCTCAGATATTTTAACTCTCACTTAATGGTAGCCCCCTCATCAGTCAATCATGGTTGGACAGATGGCCTTCTCACACTGACTCCCTAAACTATGGAATGCACTTCTTTAACAGATTTGCCACTCATCCTCCCCATATTCCATCTCTTCTGCACTGTACAACTTCCTCTCAGTAAATTGTACCTGTGGCTAATCCCTTTTCTCCCTTATCTTCCTCCTCTTCTTTCAATTCAATACATTTCCCTTTGCCTATCTGCACCTCCATCCTCTATGGTATCCCTCCTCTCTTAGCCGCCATGCCTACACCTCACCCCCCATCTATCCACTGTCTGCTTCCCCTTCTTTCACTAATCCCCTGGATAATGTGTGTAATCTAGAATATTCAGCACTTATCTGTTCTCCATGAGTTCATTACATAATTGTGCTTTTGCTAATATTATTTATATACTTAGTATTGTTTATAGGTATATGCACTTATTATGTATATAATTTTCTGTAACCTAAGCAATGAGTACTATGGTATGATTTCAAAGTATAATTGTTGCTATGATTTCAATGTATAATTTACTTGTTTGCCTGTATGCACCCTGTCCCTCTACCCTCTCCCCCAGAAAGCACCATGAGATGAGTAACTTGTTGTTCAGTGTGCCCTTCCTGGTGAAATGTTTCAATACATAAATAAATAAATTTCCAGCTCTATATGATTAACCACCTAGCAAGTGAAAGCCAACACTATGACCCTGACATTTTAAGCTGCTCAGTATGTACAGGGATGGTATTTATACTTGAGGTTGTATCATTCCACTTTACCATCCTCACATATATAATAATTATGAAATGGGCTTGAGTCTTCAAGCCCTGTGATTGGCTGATAGCCGTGTGCTGAAAGTGTCTAGCGCACAGCTAACATCTAGTACTGGCAAGCTAGACACAGCACATAAAAGTAAAATTAATTCATGCCGGCCATGATTTCTCTTCCACTGCCTGCTTGCTCACTCTCTTACTGCCCTCCCACTCTCTTAATGAACACTTTTGGCCACTCAGGCTCACTGTTTCCATTTTTCTAACTTTTTCAAATGAATAAACAAGCTCAAGAATCACATTAAAAAATCACACCTGGCATGATCTCTCCCCCCGCTCACTTGCTTTCCTCTTCCTCAATGGCCAACTTGCTGGTTGCTCAACAGTTCCTTACCTTAGCCCCTCACTTTTCCATTTGTCTCTTTTTTCCAGTTAAAAACTACACTGTTCCCTTCAGACAAGCTGCCCACAAACCTGACTTACTGCTCTATAGTGTATGGTGGAACGCTGTTCCGCATGGAAACCCATGCCTGGAACAGCATTGTTGTCCTTCACTCGGTGCGTCACGATCTTGTTGTGCTGCACCCAGTCGTCACGATTGCAGCACAACAAGATCGAACACATTCGGCACATGTCATAATAAGAGCGCGCTCGCGGCAACACGGAGGCGGCACTTTGGCGGCGAGACAGAAAGCAAGCTTTTTCCCAGTGTTCACGAGTGGTGTTATAGTTGCCCTACACTATAAAGATTGTGTATGAGCAACCATACACAAACAAAGGCAGTTTTGAGATCTTGAGGTTTCCGTGGTAGCGACCCTGAAACTACGCCTCGAGGTCTCAGGTTACCACGGAAACCTCTCGATCGCAACTGCCTTGTTGTGTATGCTTGCGCATACACAATCCTCTATGTTGTGCTGTGCTGTTCCCTCATCTAGTTCCACACCCGTTTCCCCTGCCACATTGAAACATTAGTGGCATCTCCTCAATGGCATTGCTTGACACCATAATACATAGACATAATCTTTACTCCCATCTTCAGATAGTGGATTTTAGGGAGTGGTGTTGTTTTGGGGGTGGGTTAATGCCATAACAATTACATGAAGAAACCACAACTACAGAAGGCTTACAAGGATAGAAGTGCTTAAGTAAAAAAAAACAAAAAAAAAAACAACAGTAAACTCATGAAGGCAGAGTAACTATTTTATTAAAGGAATAATGCCCGATAGGGTGGGTGTTATGCTGGGATAACATCCCGCCTCGGGTGGTTGGGCTCGAGGCAAGCGGCCGAGGGCATCCAACACCCGAGAAGGGATGTTATCCCAGCATAACACCCACCCTGGAGGGCATATTCCCATATACAATGGCTCACTACTGTAAAAAAATGAAAAGATAAAAAGTATATTTAAAACTGGATTTTTGCTGTTTATTTCATGTGTAGGTGTACTTATTAAAAAAATAGTGCTGTTTTACTGTTGTCACCAGTGGGTGGAGCTGCTGTTAATGTCTATCAAATCAGACTAAGCTGCTGCTTTTGTAGGTATGTACTTCCCCACAGTAATGTTTGCATTTGTTATTTTTTTCATATTGCTTCCGCGTCTGTGTTTCCCATTCTTTGCTCCTTCAGCTGCCATTTGGATCTGCAGCATTGTATACCTCCCGCCGCATGTGGTTTCCACTGTTTCCGCCGTCCGACTGGTGCCAGGAGGATGTGATTACAGAAATGAATGTCAGGACTTGGTAGGGAGAAGATTTTAGTTTGTTTACTTTATAGATTTGAAATAAAATAATATAAGGAAATTCCTTCAAGTGCGAGCGTGTGAGCGAGAGCTGCGTGGTGGCAGTTTCAATAGCTGTTTGCTCGTTCACTCGCTGCCCACTTTGGTCTTTCTGTTACAGTTTTTTTAAAAGAATATTTTGTGTGTGTGTGGTGGGAGTGGTGCATTTACATTTCTTTTAAGCAGAACAATTAAACTGTGTGTCACTAGTGAGCTGGGCCGGGACTGCCGATTTCAAACAGAACACGGGTTGCTGAAGCAGCTCATAGAGACAGTTGCGCAGCGGCTCTTTTTCAATTACTTATGCGGTCCCGCATGTACTGGGACTACAGCCGGGATGTTATGCTGGGATAACATCCCGGCTCCAGTTCCAGTTTGACCAATCAGGGAATGGGATTCTTTCTTGCCATTGTATAATTAAAATTAAGACAAAGGTTTAACTTTTTTGTTACTTAATCCTGTGAACTTTACTTTTCACATGAATGCACAATTAAGAGACCGATTTCATAAGTGCAGTAGGACACTCCGGGGGTGTATGGCCCAAGGCTGAAGGCACCAAGCCTGCAACATCATGCCTCACTAGTCACTACACCAGTGGCCATGCACTAGGAGTGTCTGTCACCCACCCCCCCATCATCTAATAGCTTATGTAAAATACAGCTCCAGCAAAACTCATGGTCAGATATTTTTTGAAATTTCTGTGATATCTCTGGAGAAATTCCCTAACTGCCTGCACTTCAACTGTAGGGCCACCAGAGAGAATCTTTTTAGAAATACCACAAAATATCTGGAAATATCTGACAAAGCTTTTTGTTGCATTTGTATCTCTTACCTGGGTCCTGGTGAACCACAGATATGTGTGTAGGGGGTTGAGCAAACATAAAACAATACTTACGAACATACGAACTTACGAAATTTGTCAGCAGATAAAGGCCTAGAGGTCTAATAAGTCTGCCGAGATGTACTAGCTAACCCCTTATTCTGCAGCTGCCTTCCTTCCACCCTTCCTTCATTAACCCTCCCCTTGTCCTGTCCATCCTCATTTGAAGCAGTCCACTGTTCTACTGTATACCACTTCAGCAGGTAATGCATTCCCACCCAGCCACCACCCTCTCTGTAAAAAAGTGTCTCCTCATCTCCCTCCTGAATCTTCCTCACTCCAGTCTCATATCATGACCCCTGGTGGCCCTCCCCTCCCTTACTTTGAACAGCCCCTCTGTACCCATCTTATTTATTCCTTTCATGTATTTAAAGGTTTCAGTCATGTCACCCTGTCTCCTCTCCTCCTGTGAGTACATGTTCAACTCATTCAACCTCCTCTCGTTGATAAGTCCCCCAGCCCCTTGATCATCTTTGTCACTCTGCGCTGCACCCCCTCCAGTAACTTAATGTCCCTCTTCAGATACAGGCGCCAGTACTGCACGCAGTACTCCAGGTGTGGTCTAACTAATGACCTATACAGTGGCAGAATCACCTCCTCCCTCCTCGAGGATATAACCCTTGCAATACAACCCAGCATTTTGTTGGCCTTTGTAGCTGCCTTCCTACATTGTGCCGAGTTGTTCATTGACCCTGTAATGAGCACACCAGATCCTTCTCCTCCTCTGTCTGGGCTAGCTGCACTCCCCTAGCTGGTAACTCCTCCTTGGGTTCTTCATCCCAAAATGCAGCACCTTGCACTTTTGGCATTAAAGCCCAGTTGCCAGGTGTCTGACCAGGTTTCCAGCTTGCCAGATCATCCTGCAACCCTGCCATCCCCTAGGTCATCCACCACCGCACCTCCTTGGTATCATCAGCAAACAGACTGATCTTGCTCTTGATGTCCCATGATATGTCTGCAATGAATATCCCAAACAACACTGATCCCAACACGAGCCCTGTGGAACACCGTCACTGCCCTTGGTGTGAGAGCTGCCCACCCACCACCACCCTCTGTTGCCTTCCTGCAGCCAGTTTCCTACCCATCTCACCAGCTTTGCACCCACCCTGTGCTCTAACTTCCTTCCCAGCCTTCCATGTGGCACTGAGTCGAATGCCTTACTAAAGTCCAGATACAGGACATCCACTGCATGGCCCCTGTCCAGTTGCCTAGTTACCCAGTCATAGAACTCGACCAGGTTGGTTTGGCAGGATCTGCCACATATGAAGCCATGCTGTCTGCTGTCCTGTAGTCCTTTGGCCTCTAGGAGGGCCACCAGCCTCTCCTTCAGGATAGTCTCCATTAGCTTACCCACGATGGATGTGAGGCTCACTGGTCTGTAGTTTCCTGGTTCATCCTTGGGGCCTCTCTTGTGGATGGGCACCACATGAGCCATCCTCCAGTCCTGAGGTGCACACCCGAATGTAGTAAGGCATTAAATAGGTCTGTCAGAGGTCCTGCAAGGACCTCTGCCAGCTCCTTCAGTACCCTGGGGTGGATGCCATCTGGGCCTGGTGCCTTGTCCACCCTCAGTGCCTTCAAACCCTCTCTAACTCTGCTCTCCATGATTTCCCCATCTGTCACCACTTCCCCCCTGCTTCTGCCATTTCTCCCACCTTGGGTGTCACCCCCCTCTTCTCTTTAGTAAATACTGAGCAGAAGTACTCATTTAGTGCTTCCGCCTTACCACACCCTGCTTCCACCCAACCCCCTCCTTCCTAATCCTTACTATGTGGTCCTTACAGCTCCTTTTCTCCCTGATGTACTTAAAGAAGTCCCTCTCCCCCCCTTCTTAATGCCTTGTGCCAGCCTGTGTTCCATAGATGCTTTGGCTCCCCTTACTGCCCTTGTCACCTCCTTCGATTCTGTCAAGTACTCCTCCCTGTCCTCCCACTTCCCTGTTTTCTTGTACTTCCTAAAGGCAGCTCTTTTCCTCCTTACCTTTTCCATGACCTCCTTGCTCAACTAGATCGGTTTCTTAGCCCTAGCCTTCTTGCTCTGGGCTTTGCAGCAGGTTTTGGTTGCCTCCACTATCCCCAGCTTTATGAGCTCCCACCTCTGGTTAGTGTCCATACTAGATTGAATTCTGGCCGGGCACCCTTTTACCACTTCCTCCATCCTCCCAAAGTTGTCCCTCCTGAAGTCCAGCACTATTGTGCCAGATTCTACTCCTTCCTTGCCCATATCCAATGTGAGCTATACTGAGCGGTGATCACTCCCTGACAGCGGTTCCTCCACTGTAAGTTCTCTCACAAAGTCCCCATTTGCCAGCACAAGGTCAAGGGTATTTCCTAACCTGGTTGGTTCACTGACCATTTGCAGCAGGAAGCTGTCCTGGAAGGCACCCAGCAGTACCTGCTCCCTTCTGTTCCTAGTTGTTGGGGTGCTCCAGTCCACTCCTGGCATGTTGAAGTCCCCCACAATCACCACACTACCCTTCTCACAGGTCTTCCTGATCTGTCCCGCTAGTTCCCTGTCTAACTCCTCCGTCTGAGATGGTGGTCTGTACACCACTCCCATTCTAAGAATCCTACTTGTCTGATACATGTAGTCAGTTTCCTAACAAAGCATGATTAGTGCCCTGTGACAGCATGGTTGCTGTCTTCTCACATTGTTGTAAGTGACCTTTCAGACCTGGTGACATAAAGTGGAAAATGGTTACTATAACAAAAAGATATGCTTTTTTTTAAATAAGTGGGCTAGGTGGGAGGCAGTACACTGACACCACACTATGGACATGGTATTGGGAACATACTTGGGTGACTTTGGTGACAGCATGGGATGAAGAAAATTAAGCATCCCTGGACCACTTTCTTGTAGGAGGTCTGGTGGTGGTGCAGCCTGAGTGGCTTACAATGGTTGCACACCATCCAACATCAGGAAGTGCTTGCCTCTGCACAGATATACATCAGTGCACATGCATCAATGTCATGTGTGGCAGATGTCCTGCCTTTCTTGGCACAATCACAGGGGGAATCCATGGGGGTACCAAAGGTCCAAGGTAATGCCTTGGGGGTTGTGTGTGACGTGAATGGGCTGCTGGCAGCAGTGGGGGGGGGGCTGTCAGTGCCATAGGGCATGCAGTGACTGGAGCATTGTCCTGCCAGTTGCTGTGTCCCATTTTTTCATGCATGCCCACATCTCCCAAAAAGTGTATAGCCCCATCAGGCCTTGATACAGAAACAGACCCCTTGTGTGATGTTGCACATCAGCATCATCCACCCATCCTTGGTCAATCCAGCCAGCTCTCAGAGTTCACCCCTGAACTCAGTTGTGTGTCATGGCACTGCAATGCACTACCCACTGGGCCAACAGCCAGCCAAGAACATAATGTTTCTTTACAAGTTAGTTGGTGTCATTTGTGAAATACTGGCCAAAATGTCATTTCATACTGCATGTGCAAAAGCATGTTTTGGGCAGAATATATAAAAATTGACACTGTCGTGTTCATGAGGTAGGGTAAAACAGGACTACGCTGAAAATCTGTGGGCAAAATATTGAAAATTCACAAGAGCTGTGTAAAGGTTTAAAAATGTAAATGTTCATTCATTACTTCATTGTTTTTTGAGATTTTGACCTACATTTTCACAACCCCACCTTAGGAACCAGAGGGTGAAATTTGTTAAATTCCACTCAATAGGTTATTTTCACTAAACAACTATGAAAACCTATCTTTAGGGGATTTGAAAACACACACCTACCTGATTTATAAGTTGAGGTAAAAAAAAATGACATTGAAAGTTTAAGGCAAAAATATTAAAAAAATGACTGAGTTATATATAAAAGTTCAAAGCACATTGAATATCCCTTAACCACACTTAACTTGATTTCAGTCAGTTCCTGCTCATCTCTGTAGCAGTAGGATGTGTCTCTTGTCCAGAAAGGATATACAGCATTAGACTTTATTAGCTAAGAGGTGTGGGTGGTGGGGGGTGGTGGGTGCAGAGTGGGTGTCGGGGTGGAGTGTTTTGGGGAGTGGAGAGTGGAACTGCCACAAAGATGATGGGCAGGATTTTCAAAAGCCCTCTGGAGCAGTGCAAGATGTGCCCAACTAGTGCTTGCAGCAAACCCTGGGTGTGCCATGGACCCTGTGCCATATTTTGATACAGCAGGGGTCCCGGTGCCAAAGTTCCCAAGTTGCTGCAAGCCATCACATGCGTCAGCAGAAGGCACACTGAAGGGGTTGGATGCAGTGTTCCGTCGAAGTCTGCAACAGCCACATGAAAACCACATGCCATTTCCCAATGCATTACATTAGTCAGCAAACAGTGAAATAATTAATGACTTAAATGTGTACAACTTGTGCCGGTCTGGTGGTGCTGAGGGTTAAGGTGCTACATGCCACACCTCAAGCCACGACGGTGACCTGGGTTTGGGAATGAGCCTGAGCTGCTGGGGGGTCAACAGGAGGGAGAGAAAATTCAGCATCAGGAGGATTGCTCTCCTCTCTCTGGGGAAGGGGATTAGTCGTTCCACCCGCTGAATGCCCTCTAGCGGTGACTGGAGAGAAGTACGGGTCTGGAGGCTTGAAAGCTAACATGCTTACATTGGAGGGGAGGGAAGGGAGAAAAACAGAAAATGGTCAGAGCTCCACTGACCTGTGATGGCCAAACCACTCCAGCAAAGTCTGCCCACCACCACCAGATTTGATGTACCAGGTGGTGGGAGACTGCCAGCTCCCCCACACCTGGCCCTGCCACAGAGAGGGAATCCATGGGGGAACCTTGGTGGGCAGATGAGTTGGGGGTCAGGTTGGAGGATTTACCCCCTCCGAGGAGGGTGTCATAGCCCCATGAAGCCCATGGCAAAAGAGGTAAAAAGTAATAAAAAAAATGTGTACAACTTGTTCAGCATTTTCAAAGTTTTACTTATATATACCTTATATTTCTTACTATGACTGCAATGAAAACCACTGTTTCCTGTAGCACAGAGAACAGATTACAGAAGGCAGCTCTCCAAATGTTCATCTCAAGGGATATTTCCAGATTTTCTCAGATAGAGCCTTAACTGCACCATACATACTCCCAGGTATTCATTTGTTATCTAGTGGTTACAACCAGTGTCAAACTTCACAAGGTTCAAAAAACATATTATGGCATTTAGTTAAAATAGTACAATTGAATAGTATATATATATTTATACAACCTATGTTTTAGGATAAAGCCATGTATAAAAAGTGATATCTAAGCCTGCCAGTGAAGATATCATATATATCTTCATGTTCCTATACGTCATATGATATCTCCATGTTCCAATACGTCATACTGAAACTACTGTGCTATGTGGAACTTTCACTTTCTTGTAACTCATCGCTGTCTCATTGCATTTACAATAACACATGCTCTGCATAAAAGAAACAAAACAGCCATTTCAATCTTAACTCTCCACATTTTCATGAAACAATGTATCTCCTTAATCCTGCCATTATGCTAGAAAAAATAATATTTTAAAAGCATGTGTGGTTGATCCTGCCACTCTAGAGCACTTTCACCGTCCTTTAAGGCGGTATAGCGCTATTCACACTGATGCCTGTTATATTGATAGTCATTTTCTGCGAGTTATCCTGAGTTCAAAACGACAGAAAACGCTGTGCTTTATACACAGCTTAGTGTAATTTGTTGAAAAAAACGCTGACTGCACACAGACTGCAGCGACTGATTCGGCAGCTTTTGAACAGTAAAAGAAAGCGCGAGTCTCTGTTGCTAAGCAACAGAGGCTCGCGCTTCCCTCTACTGTTCTAAAGCCACGAATTCAGTTACTGCACTCTGTATGCAGTAGCAGCTTTTTCAACAAATCACACTAAGCTCTGCATAAAGCACCTTTTCTGACTTTCTGAACCCAGGATAACTCCTAAGCAAAATGACTTTCAATATAACAAGTATCACTGTGAATAGCGCCAGCCACTTACATTTTACAGGGATGGTGAAAGTGCTCAGAGTGGCAGGATCAACCAGATAAGACGGTAAATATTATTTTTACAAAATAATAGCAGGATCAACCAGATATTTTCAATAATTTTAAATGACAGGATCAACCAGATATTTCAAAATAGTATATAATCTGTTGTATAAAATCTGTTATGTTTGGGGGCCTGGAGAACTCTGTTGGGGGGCATGGCATAAAAAACAGATAACTCTTTTAAAAAATTACCATAAAAACTAGGATACCAGATATTTTTCAACAACAAATTACATCTGTTCTTTTCACAGCTTTTCTGTAAGGGGGTTGTATTGCTAGGGCCATCACCTTTATATGCCCATTGCACTGAGGAGGAGCATGTCATCGGTTGTGTTGGGGGACAAAACATAGGTTGTATAAACAGAGATATGACATGGCCTGACTGAAGATATCATATTTATCTTCACTCGGGGCCAGTGACATCAAGATATCTCACTCTGGTAGCCGCCACTCGTGAGATATCATCATGTCACTGGCCTCGTGAAATAAATGATATCTTCAGTCAGACCATATCATCCTTATATATATATATATATCTATGGGATATAACATGGCCTGACTGAAAATATCATATTTATCTTCACAAAGAGGCCAGTGATATCATGATATCTCATGAGTGGCAAAGCCATGAGTGAGATATCTTGATGTCACTGGTCTTGAGTGAAGATAAATATGATATCTTCAGTCAGGACATGTTATATTCTGTTTACACAACATATGTTTTGCCCCCTCAACACAGCCCACCACATGCCCTTCTCAATGCAATGGGTGACATAAAGGTGATGGCCCTAGCAATACAACCCCCCCCCCTTACAGAAACGCTGCAAAAACAATAGATGTCATTTGTTGTTTAAAAAATATCTGGTAGATCCTGCTATTTATGGTTATTTTTTAAAAAGAGTTATCTGGTTTATCCTGCCATGCCCACTGCCCCGGAGCTCCCCATGCCCCCCAACAAAGTTTCCCATGCCCTCCCCCTGCACAACAAATTATATAGGGTATTCAAATATCTGGTTAATCCTGTCAATTTAAAGTTATTAAAAAATATCTGGTTGATCCTGATATTATTTAAAAAAAATAGTATTTTTAAATGCTTATCTGCCACTCTGAGCACTTTCACTTTTCCTTTGTATGTAGCGTGGCTGAGCGCTATGTACACTGATGGTTGTTATACTGTTAGATGTTTTCTAGGAGGCAGTTTCAGTTCAAAAACTAAGAAAGCGATGCTTTATGCACAGCTTAGTGTTCTTTGTTGCAAAAAGCTACCAACTGCACACAGACTGCAGCAAGCATGTTCATGGCTTCAGAACAGCGGGAGGTGTGAGCGTCGCTGGCAGCGGGCGGCTCGCGCACTTTCCTCTGGGATCTGTGACCATGTTCGCTGCAGTCTGTGTGCAATGGCGGCAGCTTTTTTTCAACAAAGAACACTAACTCAGTATAAAGCACAGTGTTTTCTGAGTTTTTGAACTCAAGGTGCCTTTTAGAAAACATGTGACAATATAACAACCATCAGAGTAGACAGCTCTTGGCCACACTACATACAGAGAGAAAGTGAAAGTGATCAAAGTGGCAGGATCAACCAGATAAGCATTTAAAATATTTATTTTTTCAAAAATAATGACAGGATCAACCAGATAATTTCACAGATAACTGAGAGCTGCATAGGGGGGGTTGGGGTAGACAGGCAGCCACAGGCAGTACATCGCGAGTGGGAAATTCTTTCAGTTTCATTAGGATGACATATAGGAACGTGGAGATATCAGTGATATCTTCATATGTGAAGATATCACTGATATCTCAATGACCTGGCCAAGATATCACTTTTTATCCCTGCATTTATACAAAAACATACAAATCTTTCTGGAACAATGTTAAGGAACTCTGTGGGAAAGCCACCAACACAGACCCAACCCAGCTCTTATTTCAGGGTACCCTCTCTCATGACCCCACCACCATAGCCAATATCCTAAACACCACCTTCTCTGACCTTAGTCATGTCCTCCCTATAAACTTCTTTGACCCCACTCCCCACACACCTACTATTACACCTTGTTCCCTTACACACCCTCCTTTCAGGCTGCGCATAATCTCTTGCAATGAGGCTAAACGCTACCTCTCACAAGCTCTGCATAACTCGCATTATAGCAGTGACTCCCTTGACCTTAAAGTTCTTCGGCTTACCCTTAATGAGACTCTGCCACATCTCACCAAACTCCTCAACTACTCACTGTGCCTTGGGCAAATCCCTACACTATGGAAGAGGGGTATTATCACACCTATCCTAAAAAAGGGTGATCCAACTACCCCAGGCAACTATAGGCCCATTACAATCCTTCCTCCCCTCTCAAAAGCACTAGAAAAAATTATATCTGACCAACTCTCGGAATACCTAGACAAATATGGACTCCTCTGCCATGAGCAACATGGTTTCAGAAAAGGGCACAGTACTACCACAGCACTACTAGAATTTACATCTTACATTCATGAAGCTCTTGATCAGGGGTCAGCAGTTGGGGCAATAAACGTTGACTTGACCAAGGCATTTGACACTGTCAATCAATAGCTACTTCTTCATGCCCTTGCATCCCTCCATATTGCACCTGAAACTATCTCCTGGATCAAAAACTATCTGACTGACAGAACGCAGCAAGTAAAAATTAGAAACACTCTCCTCCAAACAACCAGTTCTTGCTGGTGTCCCTCAAGGTCAATGCCTGCCCTCTCTTGTTCTCTTCTGAACTCCACTCCCCCTGGCCTGTAGTGAGAGCTATTACTTTATGCTGATGATGCGTGCTATATTGGAAACACCAACCTCATTCATCTCAAAACACCCTTCAAGGCTGTTTTAGGGAGCTTGAATACTGGTTCACTGAACACCGTCTAATACTTAACTATGACAAAGCAAAATCCATGATGTTTACCCATCACCAAAACCCCCTCAACAACTCCCAGCTCTCAATCTCAAACTTACAGGGTACCCACATTGAACAGGTCACATGTTTCAAATATCTAGGTATCACTCTGGACACATCCCTAACCTACCACCAACATATTAAACTTCTCTCCACCTCAGTCAATACCCGACTTGGCATTCTTTACAGACACAAACACTGCCTTACCCCACAGGCACTACGGCTAGCCGTTACTAGCTCAGTCCTCTCTTTGGTCGATTATGGAATAACTATTTACGGCGCTGTTGACCAGTCAGCCCTAAACAGCATCAATACAGCACTCAACAAAGCCTGCCGCATGGTCACTAGCAGCAATAGACAAACACATACTTGTTTGCTCTACTCTCGAGCGGACTGGCTAACCTTAGAAGGGAGGCTTAAATACCAAACCTGCCTCCAAGCCAAAAAGATCCTTATGAAACTCACACCAACTTGTCTGCACCACCTCATCCAACCTGCCCCCCATTGGGGCACCCCTAGACGTTTGGCCGGGACCTCCTACATAATTCCCCACTGTAGGACCTCTCTGGAGCAAGATTCTTCTGTTATCGTGCTCCCCTCTGGCTAAACAAACTACCATCTTCCATCCTACTTGCCCCCAATCTAAGTCTATTCAAAACCGGGTTCAAGAAGTTTCTCCTTAACTCGGAGACGTGTAGCTGTTCTCCATCTTTCCCCCTAGGTTGTTGACTACAGGGGCCACCACACTGGTTAGAACATCTCAACCCTCAGGTTTTCTCTAAGCCTTGGCAGTAACCCTACACTGTGATTGTTGAACCTTGTAATGTCCTGTTTTGGAAGCTTCTGTACAACCTGTTCTCTGTGTAAATCTTCTATTACAACTGACGAGTAGCCTTTTACTTATGCTATGATTTTGATCTTTGTCGTAATGTAATATATCTGTTTTGAGAACTTTGTACACTCTATCTTGATGTTTTGTCCTGTCATGACTGACGTGGAGCCTTTGCAAAGGAGTCCTTGACTCAAAGGTTGTAATTCCGAAATTTTCAATAAATAAATAAAATAAAAAATAAAATGTGTGTGTGTATATATATATATATCTTTACACAATAGAATATATATATAATGCCTGAGGAGGTAGCACCATATAAAGGATGTCAGCGTGTTTATCAATTGTACTATTTTAAACAAGTGCCATAATGAGTTTTTTTGAACCTTGTGAAGTTTGACACTGGTTGTAACCAATAGATAACCAATGAATACCTGGGAGTACGTATAGTGAAATTAAGGCTCTGTCTGAGAAACTCTGGAAATATCCCTTGAGATGAACATTTGGAGAACTGCCTTCTGTAATCTTTTCTCTGTGCTACAGGAAACAGTGGTTTTTATTGCAGCCATAGTACTGTAGCATGTATCATTGGCCAGGTATCTTACTGAGCACTACAGTTTCTTTCCATGTATGTTTCTCACTATTCCCCTGTAGTGTACATTGTGTCCCTGATTTTCCACCATGGTGAAGAATCACTCCTGGTAATTGTTTGCAGCTGCCATCCTTCCTGTAGTCTGTTCTAGTCCATAATGTACAGCCCCCTGGTACCACGCTTTTGCATCCCACACCATGCCAACTGTCCCACTTCACATGGGTGCCAACACCCCTGTCTGTCAGGCTGCACCTACTAATCATGGACCATCCTGTCTTGTGGGGTTCCCTAGGGCTGGCGCTGGTACAGGATCGTTAGATCAGCTAAATGTTGGTCTAACCATTGCACTGACTTACGGCCATGATGAAGCTTTCAAAATCCCACATAAGGGGATGTTGCAGTCCTGCCATGTGGCAAGCCCCCTAGGATCTGCAGCTTATCCATTAGGTAGGGAAATGGGCAGACTGGGTGGGCCAAGCGGTCCTTATCTGCCATCAAATTCTATGTTTCTATGTTTCTATCATGGTGCAATGGCATGTCAGGCATAAGAGTGGTGCAGGACCACTTAGGCACAGGGGGCCCCATGCTGGATGCAACTGGCAATGGAAAATCGGGACAGCTGCTACTATTGATGTAAGGAGCCACTTATGTCAATTCTGTTTGATTCAAGCTGCTTGAGTCATTATTTGGGCTTTGAAAATCCTGCCTGTTGAATGGTTTTCTTTGTTGTAGGTTTAAGAAAAAGAAAAAAATAAGGAAAGTTTTCTTTTTTCAGAGACTGACACTGGCTACTGGGTTACCAAGTGTCAGTTTGTTGTTGGACAGCACAGTGGTGGGCTTCCTGGTGTTAAACACAAATGGGGAAGGAGAAGCAGTATTACTTTGGGATGGGGTGGTTGGCTGGCATTGGGGTTTGGGCACCCCAGTGCCAGCAACCAAGAAACACTGGAGGGAGGATTGAAAGCACCAGACACTGTTGTTTTGAACTAACTAGGATTGATGACATATTACCAGTCAAAAATAATAAACAAGTAAGAGATACTGGTGGTGGGCTTGAGCTGCCAGTTTAAAGAAAATATAATGTGGGATGAGGGGGATACTAGTGGCAGAACTGAGGAACCACTGACAGTAGCAAATGTAAACATGACAATATGCCATGCTAAGAGGCAAAGGCTGCATCCAAGCACACATGGATGTCTTGATACATCCCTGCCCATTTAAAATGGCCGCATGGTGCACAAAATGGAAGCTTTAATGCACCATGCAGGTATGTGGATGGCTTCCACACACTCTAAACAAAACTATATTTTGATTGTTTTAAACCAGCACAAGATACATTCTTAAAAATATAATCATCCAAAAAAATGGTACTGAGCATGTGCAGATAAACATACTTTTTTTAATATTTCAAAAATGGCTGAACTAAGGGACACAACAATGGTAAAGAAACACACTCGATTAAACCTGAAAGTTTCAGGTTTCAAATCAAAACCTTTGTGTGAGCAAAAGAGTATTGAACAAGGGGGATTTTATAATTTTGCTCTTGTAGAACTCTGCACCTGTTAAATCATTCAGAACAAAATTAACAGGAGCCAGAAATCCTAGCACTGACTCTGTGCTTTCAAATTTTTGGACAATTTGGTCAAACAGGGCAGTGTCATTGAGGTGTAAATATCAGGTTCTAACACTGAAATGCTTATTCAGCCTTAATAAACAAGTGCTACCATGACTGTATAGTATATTAATTGCAAAAAAACTATATTAATGGAGATTTTAGGGTTGAAGAACACAAAGGGTTGAAGACTGCAGAGTGTACAAAGTTAGGAAATGAAAAAACATTAGTTTGGAATCTCAGGAGCCTTGTTGAATTGGTTGTGTGGCACTCTTTGTGGTTATGGACCCTAATGCCATCCCACTCCCCCCAGCCTCTCATTTGGAGTACAAGGTACGAGTCCAAGTGCATATCTCATAGGCATTTACTCTTTGTAGAACAGTATAGCTAGCCACATGTGGCCAACAAAATCAATCATAGCTTTCTTCATGCAGGGCCCTGCAGGCCCTGTGTGATGCAAGAGATTGTTTATAAACTTGTTTACACAGGGGAAGTGGTAGGCATTAAGGTTGACAACCCCAAGGTACCCCACTCCACTGATTCACCAAGACTCCTGAGATGCCAAATGCTAATGTTTTCTTTTCCTGATTTTTAGCACTTTGTATACTTCAACCTTAATGTCTGAATTAACATGGGATTTATTTTCAATTCATTTCTCTTTTTGTGATAGTGGAATCCTATCCTTTGAACAAAATGGGATAATGAGAATGCTGGAGGCATTTCAAGCTCTGCACAAGGAACCACCTAAAAAGTGAAATCCACACTGACTTCATTCTTGGGACTTCACCGGTATAGCTTACTATCCTAGCATACTGTAGAAAATAAGTAAGATACTGTGTTTCTGTCATGGGTTATAGAGAGCCTGAGCTATGAGGTAACATCCATTTTGTACCTGTAAAACAAGAATAGTGATGAAGGCCCAAAGGATATGCAGCTCCTTAGGAAATAAATAGAACAAACAAGGTAGTGTAACTTAATTTATGCTAAGAACACAGGATCACCTTGTAAACAGGGCCTAAATCGCCCTAATGGTGAAATTATTGTTGACATCTGCCTCTATAAATAAAAATGTTTCACTACTACTACTAAAACAGTTCTTATCTTATACTTGTTGTCAGTGTCCTGCCACAGTGTGGTCAGTGTCATGTCACAGCATGGTCCATGTCATGTCACACTATGGATGGAGTCCCATCAGACTTGCAGACATAAAATGGAAAATGGTTAGTATCACTAATAAAAATACAGAATAATTACATAGGTTTTAGTTTTTTTAAATAAGTGGGTTGGGCAGGAATGAGTACACCAGTACCATACCACCAACTCAGCTTTGGAGACAGTCACAGGTCACTTTGGGTAAGCATGGGGGGAGGATTAAGCATCCCTGGGATGACTCTCCTGTCTCCATGGGGGGGACCAAGGTTGCTCCACTCATCAAAAATCACCAGGTAGAGGCCTGCTCTTGGTCCAGCTTGATCAGCTTGCAACAGTTGTCTGCCATCCAATTCAGAATGTACATGCCTTTGCACAGAAACGCATCCATGTTATGTGTTGCATTCAGCAGGGGTGCGGGAAAAATGTAGTAAAAAGGTTGATGCCAGGGCAGGATGAAGCCACCAGATTTGCACACCCTGCACCACTGATAGGGTGCAGTCCCACCAATTACATTACTACCCCCAGGGGGATGGGGATATATGGCCCTCACCCACCTATCCCCATCATAAGGGGGAATCCATGGAGTACTAAAAGTCCAGAGTAAGTCCCTGGGGTGGTGCCATGATGGGACTCTGCAGATGGCAGCAGTAGAGGCCTGTCTGTGGTACAGGCCTGCAGCGACTGGAGTTTCACACTGTCAGCTGCTGTTTGTCCCATTTTTCTTGTTCTCCACCTCTGCCGACACAGTGAGTAGCCTTGTCAGGCCTTGACATGAACAATGACCCCATATGAGGAAAAGCCCTGGGCCTGCCACAAGGCATCACAAATGCAGCAGAGCACTGCACCATTGCTACCCATCCAGGGTACAGTGCTGCATGATAATGCCATCCCCCAAACCTTAACCCCTCCAGCCAGCTCACTTAACTAACCTCTGAACTCAGTTAAGCAACACCGAAGCACAACACACTACTCACTGGGCCAATGGCCTGCCCTGAACAAAACATTTCTTCATAACTGATGTGTTGACATGGCCCCGACCCCCTGAAAATGGTATCATGGAGTGCTAAATGAAAACTTTAGTGTACCATACCGGCAATTTGACTGAAAGAATTGTGTTATCATGTTACCAACTAAAATGATAAGAAAATGCTTTCAAACTAGACAGTTTTCTTTAGAATGATCATTTTTTTTGTACTAAGCATATGCAGAAAATAGCAAACATTTTTATTAATAATTCAAAAAGTACTCTACCTTGGGCCAAACTTTATCAAATGTGACAGTTTCATGTTTCAAATCAGAACCATTTTTTAGTTATAGGTGAGCAAAAGAAGTCTTAATTTTTGGTGAATTTATGAGTTTTAACACCTCTATAACGTTGCACCCCTGAAACAATTGCCATGAAATTTAAGGGTTCCAGAGAACCTGGCACCTCCTTGATGTTCCACAAACATCAGGCAAATCAGTTATAAGAAGGTCTTGTTATTAATGTATCACATAAACTCCATGTGGACCAAATGAGCGTGGTGATTTGTACGTTGTCAATACGTCGATGTTAGTAGAGCGAAGGGTACATATGAGCATGGTGGGGAATATAGCACTTGTGTGACACCGCATACCTTTACCTGAAGTGGTTGTGGGGTGGACTTTTACCTGAAGTGTGGTTTAAAGAAGTGTCTCTTAACACTGTATACTTTTACCTGAAGTGTCTATGGAGTTGACTGTTACCTGAAATGTCTGTTAAAGAAGTGTCTGTTAACATCCGTACTTTCAGCTGAGGTGTCTCTGGAGTGGGCTTTTACTTGAACTGTCTCTGAAGTGCCGATCCATATCTGTAGAAGTTCAGTTCTGCTCAAGTCCACTGATTTGTATTGCAGTGGCAACAGAAGGCGATGCGGTGTTGGAATAATTAATGTGCAGGAGGTCAAATCTGTGCGGGAGGCCAAATCTGGGTGACTATACTAATATGCTCTGGAGTGGTGATCCATGGCAACATGGGGTTAGAATAATTAATCTGTGGGAGGTCAAATCTGTGCTGGAGGTGAGATCTGGGTAACTGTACTAATATGTCTGGAGTGGTGACCCATGGTGATATGGGGTTGGAATAATTAATCAGCAGCAGGTAAAATGTGCTCAATTACTGGTGTTTAGCTGATTTTGTGTCCATGAGGTTTTCAATGATTTTGATGAACAAGATTAAAACTGAGCAAAATGTTTTTGGTTAAGGTCCTTCTCTTTCTAGGAAAAAGTATAGGGATACTGCCAAGCGAATTTCTGTTTTGGTTCAAGAGTATGGAAAAAGGATTGATTCTGATTTCTTCATGGTATTGCTTATAATTTTCAGCTTCAGGTGTAATATGTATTCTTAATTAAAGTTTTTGGCATGTTTTCAATTGTATTTTTTGTTTTGGTCTGTTGTTTTTCTTCAGTGTTTTGCAGTGATGTGTGGGGCAGTATTATGTGGCATTTTGTGGTTGAGTGCTGTTATTTTTTTAATGTTTGCTGTTTTTGTTTTAGCTTGTTTTGACATGCATGATTTTAATTTGCAGTGATTTACTGACTATTGTTTACTGGCATGGTATAGTATTTTGCTGAGCTGACATGGAACCTATTATTAAGGTGCAGATATTGGGGTTTAAAGTGCTTACTCAATCCTACTATGCAGGTGCTACCATGCTTGTATAATATATTTTTGTATGCAATAGGTGAGAATCTAAAAAACATTCTGTAAATCCTTTCATCTGAGCTACCACTGCATAAATTTAATTTATGTACATAGTAAACTTGTCATCTAGATTTACAGTATGTACATAGAAGACACATCATACCCTTCAAAGTTACTGGACACGTTTTCCCCAATCTTTGTCAGCTCATGTAACCTAAAATACCTACTATGCCTTGTGCATATATTAGCGATGTGGTAAAGTAAAACTTTTCCAGGGAAGTTCATGTGAATGCCAAAAATTCGCATTTTACAGAGTTTTGCAAAGATTCCACAGACCTGAGAAACTTCGACTTCACCCAGATCACAAAGTTTTTGTCACAAATCCCAGAATCTCACTACAAAGTGCAGAATTTCCCAGGAGAAATTCCATACCTCGCGATCCATGAATTTCACAAATTTCATCTGTTGCTCTTCACGAATCGCACCAAATTCATGAATACATTCACGGAGTGACGTTTGCTGACTTTGCACATCTGTAGCATATAGTGACTTTCTTGGATGCAGTCCTCTTACTTTTCTTACACTGAGGAGCCCAAGTGAACTGCTCACTCAAACAGACCTCTGTGGCTAAATCTGTGCTCTAAGCAGTTTAAAAAGAGACATTGCGGTACCATTAATATCGCTATTGTTAAGGCAATAACTACTGCTGAAATCAAGATGGATGAAATTCTAACAGAAGTAGAAAATTATACTGAACCCCTTATAGTGATGGGTGCAGTCAGCAAAATTTGCTCCAGAAAATATTTCTCGAATTGCACACAATTCGCAAAATGCAATTTGTGAAATTAGCAGAGCATGGATCAACGTGAAGTGTGGAACTTCATGAGCAAAGTTCCACATGTTGTGGCAAAACTTCCCTGGGTGCCCCCCACCTTCTGATTGCTGGCCCTAGTGTAAAAATGATTTCTAATTTTTTTAAATCTCTTGTGTCTAGTGGTCCCTCCCCCATCTGCCGATCACCAGCCCCAGTGTAAAAATAATTTTGTATTCCTATCTTTTAAATCTCTGCTGTCTAGTTCCTCCCAGTTGCCAATCACCAGCCCTAGTGTAATAATAATTCCTTATTCTTTGCCCACCCATCCACCGATCACTGGCCCCAGTGTAAAAATATTATTTCTTATTTTTTTTAAATCCCTTGTGTCTAGTGGTCCCCCGCTGATTGCCGGCCCCAACAGGTTCTTATTTATAATATCCCTGGTGTCTTGTGGAACTCCCAACCCCTTCAGGTAGTGCTAACTATTATTTTTACACTGGGGCAGGCAATCAGTGAGTGGGGGAGACCACCAGACATCAGGGATTTAAAAGAAAGGAATACAACATCTTTACACTGGGGCTGGTGATTGGCAGCGGGAGCAAGGGGGGGACAAAGCACAAGAAATTACTTTTACACTGGCGCTGGCGTTCAGTGGGTGGGAGGGACCACTAAACACCAGGGATAGAATTAGTTAAAAAGATTTGCCATTTCTAACTTCTCCTTGCTTAAAAAAAAGCAAGTCAAAGTTACAAATGGTAAATTTTTCATTAAGCGGGTCAGTTTTGTGAAGTGATCCCCGGAGGTGAATTTGGAGACTTTGCTGAAAATTTGCCAGTGAAATAAAACTTTGCTGCATCTCTAACCCCTTGTGAACCTGACTACAAAACTGCAAGGCCAAGCTTCAACCACAGACATCAGTGAATGTCCTGCTACCAGCTCTGCTGCTTATTTGGATGGGGACACCATAGACAACTACACTCTAAATGTAAGAAATCAAAATACATTGAGAAAAACTGTAGCAGATATCCAGATGTTTTGTCACTTCATCAGAAAGACTTTCAACATCAAAAGTCCACTTCATGAACTGCAAGCTGCCTAGCTAGTCCACGTAATGTTCCATTACTTCATAAACTGTTGAAAAAGACAGCACACAGGATGGGTTCCATGTCATAACAGATACTGAAAAAAAAGGAATTGCTGTTATGGCGAGTGTATATCGCTGAAAAGCAAATCAGCAATATACACAAGCTGGCAAACAGACATCCGGCATGGGACCTAAGTGTTTATGCAGGGGGAATGCACCCCCCATGCCCCCCCCCTCCTTGGGGGCCACTCCCCCCTGATTAAAGATTACAATCTCCTGGGGGGTGCATGTTGGGTAGGGGGTGATACTCTGAATTTGGAAAACAAAACTACAGCAGCAGGCAGCAGCAAAATATTCACCCCCTGTCCCTAGCTCTGAACCCAGCATCTGCTGCACCAGAGCTAGCCACCCTCACCACCACACCACACTGCTAGCTTGGCTGCAGCAGGCACACTACCCCACACAAACACTCTTCCCTGTTCCTCCCTTCCCCTCCCCCTCTCTATCCCTCCCCTTCTGGTCACCCTCCCCTACAGTCACAATTCCACAGGCTCACTACCTTTACAGGGTAGCCCAACAGGATAGCGTTGTAAATTAAGTCGCTGTTTTGAAAGTCACTCATTTACAGTCACTAGCATCACTGGATACCCACAGGATGAACCCTTACCTTTGTGCTCCACTTTTCAGAGTCTTGAAAGACATTTGAAAATCAAGTTGTATCATGAATCTCTGACTCACCACTCTTTCAAAAACAAGGCAAGATCTACAGTCAAAGCAAAACAACTTTAAGTACAATGGCAAAGGAAACAAACCAAATGCATATTGTGAGCTTTCTGAAAACTTAATAGAGAAGTTTTATGCCAGCAACCAACTTGGACCACACAATTTAGAATCATTCCTTACACAATGTGGCTTATTGTAAGTCTTTGGTGCATGAAGCAATATGGAAACTAACAACATCAAGTGGGTGACATGGAACTGTAAACTGATGAAAATAACCAGATATACATGCAATTCCACAGAGAGAGAGAGAGAGAGAGACAGGCAAAACCAAGAACCGGCACAAACCTGAAAGACAGCCAGAAACTAAATGTAAAGGGGAAATTGTTCAACCAGAAAAGACACATTAAGCCAAAACTTGTTTCCAGGTGTGACCTGGGAGCAAAAGAAAGTTAAGTAACTTGTTCAGGGCCATACAGTATACAAGTGGGGACTGTGAGATTCAAACACAAGTCACCAGGTTTGCAGCTCAGAGCCCTAAACCACTGCACTATACTGCCCCATGAACTAAACACAATATTATATGAGAATAACAAAAATAAAGATACATGTCCAGTGAATAACTGCATAATTTACAGATAACACAGGCTAGAAAAATGCCTAAACCTGGACTCACACTTTCCTTATCATAAATGCAATGATAAACTATTTTACCAGACACAATGGTATAAAACCCAACCACTAGGCATAAACAAACTGAAGAGCCTGGTCAGACAGTGATAGACACAACTGACATCTACTATAAATAGACAAGCGATTGATGAATCATTTGGTGAGAAAACATTTGATTCTAAAGTTATCTGGTAGTGGAGTTGCACCAACCAAAATAATACAGATCTCTGGATATAAGCAGCTTAAGAGTTTAAATAGCTGTTCTAAATCAAGTTCATGTCAGAGTCAGTACAGCTGCTATTGCACTAACTTGATAAGGGAATTTCATGGGCTTAAACATAAAGATGAATTGCTGTAGTCAGTTCCATGTGTAAATTTCATTTTTAGTAAAGTATAGTAAAGTTAGATCATTTATCTGGTTGATGATGTGTTTTCCATGTGTTTAAAAATGCAAGCAGTGAGTGTGTCTTGTACTATGTGGTGAAAGAAAGGGAGCTCTTCACCAAGGCCTTTAAGTAATGGTAGAAGAAATGGTGCAGAGGAGAGGTATGGCTACGATATGGACTGAGAGCCAACCTGAAAGGATAAAAGCTATACTGAGGTGATGGCGAGCTTCCATTAAGGAGGGAACCACAGTCCTCAGTGAGCAGTTTAAATGTTACTTTGATGGACATTTAAAGTAACCGGGGGGTTAAAGGAAGAAATGGGGAGGCAGAGAGTGTGGCACTGCAGGCTGAGATAGAGAGTAGTGGGATCCTGAGGGGAGAGAGTCCCGCCACAATGCAAGTTATTCAAGAAAGCAGAGGGTAAGCAAAGGAGGTAGGGGAAAAGGAGCAGTCAAAGAAGAAGGTGCAGAAGGAGGAACAATTGGAAAAAGGAGAAAGCAACAAGAAGAGAGCGGAGGGATATCAAAAGTGTTGCCATTGGGCTGTGCGTTTGAGAAAGAGTAATGTGCCCAGGAACATCCCAGGTTCCATCTGTCTCAGTGGTGCTGCTGGTTAGTGCAATCAGAACAGTATTCCAGGCAGCCTGGGTTCAAGTCCCAGATGAGGCACTTATTCTTTCTCACTCCCTTTGTATGTGTTCCATAAAATATGCACACCACACTCCTGTGTGATTGTTCAAAATGGTGCAAGGTCTGTATCAGAAGCCCTATGAAAGGAAACTAAAAGAGTTCAATATGTACACCCTGGAGGAGAGACGGGAGAGTTGGGATTTGATGGAGCCCGTTAAATATCTCATGGTGGTTAATAAGGTACAGGAGGGAGGTATGTTTCAGAGAAAAAGGTGATATAGAACATGGGGTCATGATATGAAGCTGAAAGGAGGTGGATCCTGGAGATATGTGAGGAAGTACTTCTTCACAGAAAGGGTGGTGGATTCCTGAAACAGCCTTCCATGGGAGGCAGTGGGGGTGAAATGAGCAAATAGCTCCCTTTTGTCCTATATATCCTAATAATCCTAGTGGGCTTAAAAAAAATGCCTTTGGTAGGCACAAAGGAACCCTTGGAGGTAGGAAGAGGATGGAAGAGACAGTGCTGTAGATCAAGTTGGGTCTTCAGCAAAACTGATCATAATTAAAAATGGACAGACTAGATGGACCCAGCGGTCATTATCTGCTACCAGTTTCTATGTTTCTATGTATGACAAGGTATGTGATTCAAATGGATACAGTGTAAAATTATTAATATGCGCAGTGTTGATACTGTAAACTATGTGGCACACATAATTCATGCTGTACTATGCTACACAGACATGATAATCAAATCAGTAACAATATATTTATTTATTTAGCTTTTGTTGACCGGGTAAGTGCACTAGACAAATCCTGCCTATTTTCAGGCACGACCCGGGGGAGGGGGAATACAGATGAATGCCAACTGACCTTGAACCAGATTAAGCTGTTGATGGTATTTTTAGTGAATGAGGGAAATTTGGCCAGGACACTGGGGAAATTCCCCTACTCTTTTCGATAAGTGCCATGGGATCTTTGACATCCACCTGAACTACCACCAATCCAGGCAGATGGGACCTCGGTTTAATGTCTCATCCAAAAGATGGCAAATATGCATTGAGCAAGGGCAAAACAATCAAGGGGAACATGTGTGAAGGAATATACTACTCATAGAGTGGTGACACCATGATAAGTACACACTGTATGAAGTTACTGTATTATGATGGCACCCAGGTGTATACCAATGCTGAGTAAGCTACAATATGAGATATTATTTATTTTTGTTTTATTTTTAATAATCCAGACACTGTCTATACAGTAATGACATATAGCCAAGTATGCTCTTTATAATTTGTGACCTTGTTTTTTTTTTTTTTTGAAGGGGTGTTCATACATTTTTAGAAAATCACTTGTAATTTGACTGCAATTCTTTTCAGCCAGTTAACTTTTGGTTTGGAGGATGGAAGGATTGGAAATGCTGTAGATTAAGTTGGGTTTGCAGCAAAACTGATCATAATTAAAAACGGGCAGCCTAGATGGGCCCAGCAGTCATTATCTGCCATCAGTTCCTATGTTTCTATGTGAGACAGGTTATGTTATTCAAATGGATACAGTGCATAATTATTAATATGTGCAATGTCGATAATATAAACTCTGTGGAACATATAATTCATGTTGTACTATGCTTCACAGACATGATAATCAGATGGATAATAGAGGACAGAGCTGAGACAGCTAAGTGTTGCTAGCTCAGTGACAACTGGTCACATGCATTTTCCTTTGGGCAGAGTGCAGAAGGATGCCCGGATACCTGCCTGCTATGTACTGTCTGAGGTCATGCCTCTTCACAACAGTATAAATATAAAAAACACTGATAAGAGTTTATAGTTTTCCTATTTCCAAGACTGTTTTCTCTAATATTTGTGAGTTATTCCTAGGAATTCTGATACAACAGAAGATGTTGTACATCCATACATAGTTGTCTCATAATTGTGTAAAATGGTCATTCAGTTATCCCAATCCATATACGTGTCTAGTTTTCTCTAGTTGCCTTATTCCAACAAAGGGATGTGATAAGGAGTAAGAACTAATAGAAATTGTTATCGTCCAACTCCAAAGTGTAAAAGAATATGATGTGGGAAGGGGTGCAAAATATTTCCCTTACACATTCAGCAAATGGTCCAGTGCTGCTTGAGATAAGGGGACACAACATAACATTCCAGCTGAGTAAATGCTAGGATCTAACAATTAGCCACTGGCTAAGATGCATCCAGTGTTTTGGCTACCAGCCAACTGAATTCACCACTCTAAAAACATGGTCTGATGCTGCTTTCCTGTCTCTGTGACCCAAACATCCTGGGGTTCTCCACTGTTTGGTGCCTGAACGGGACTGACTGATGTCATGTTTTCAAGGGGCAGTGAGTGAACTTGCACTCTCCAACAGGATTTGCTCATGATTTTTGTGAGGACAAAAAAAAATTGCTCTGCTGTGTGGCACCAATGTGCCAAACATACTGACAGATGTGATAATGTCAGCCTGCTGTGATGTAGTGTGACAGGCAACCACATTCAGTTACTTTTGTCAAAATGTCTTAGCCACCATGGTGAAAGGGAGCCTAGAAATGTTAGCTTCATTGATTTTACAGTAGCCATTGGTGATGGTGGTGTTCCTTCATGGACACCCAATGCCAGGAACAATAAAAGTTGACCCCTATTCATGACCTAGATGGATAAGGAATGGGATAGCTCTCTTTCTTCTCTTAATTGTTGTTTAAAGGGGTCTTTGTCAGCCCTTTTTGCATCATATTATTTCTAGATGAGAACCCATATTTTCTAATTGCTTATCTTTTCTAAAATTCATTAATGTTGCTGGTTGTTTTATCTGCTCCTTTCATAGTAGAACTGAAATGCATGCTAATGGTGTTACTATACCCAGACGTCTATAGTTTCAAATCCTTGGCCTGCTCTTATTGTATACTCCCTGAACTTTAGGAACACCCCCAAATAATGCAGCCACTTATCATGCCATATTCTCCTCTTGTCCCACTGCATAATGATTTTTTGGGGGGTCCCAAGTCCAGGAAAGATGCAGTGGGAGTTGATCAGGGACTGTAAACAAACATGTTTTGACAAGAAAAACATCAGGTCATGAGTTGAAACTGGAGGGGGGGAAGGTTTAAGAAGGATGTGAGGATATTCTATTTTACTGAAAGGGTGGTGAAGCTGTAGAACAATCTGCCAGCAGTGCTGCTGGACACCAAGACCAAAAATGGCTTCAGGCATGGTTGGGATGGAGTGAAGGGTCTGGTGTTGCTTAGGACAGCAGCATTAAGGAGTAGGGCAGGGTTGGACTGGGAGGGATAAAACCCTGTATGGACAATAGGTCCCAGCTCAGATAGTGGTCTAGGCAGACTAGATGGACCTTTGGCCTTTTTCTGCTGTCATTGTCTATGTAATAATATATGCAATGAGCAAGGGAGAAAAAATCAAGGGGAGCACATGTAAAGCACTGTACTACTCATAGAGTGCTAACACGATGATAGGTACATACTTTATGAAGTTACTCTATTATAATGGTATCCAGTTGTATACCAATGTTAAATAAACTGTAATATGGGATTTTACTTATTTTTGTTTTATGTTTAATAATCAAGACATTGTCTGCACAGTAGTGATATGTAGCTAATGGTGCTGCTTACGATTTGAGACCTTTTTTAATTTTTTACATTTTATTCATTTTTGGAAAATCACTTGTAACATGTCTGCAATTCTGTTCAGCCAATTAACTTTTGGTTTACCTATACATGCCTTTTACAAGAGAGTACTATATGTATTAATGCCAGTGTACAATATTACCTTTAGGACAGGCTGTGGCATGCATTTGAATAGATGTAAAAATTGTGACGCTGCACTGTACATCAAGTAAATGATGTCCCTGATTGTGAGCATTTGTCTCTGATTTTAATGGGCAGTGTCCCTCATTTTGGTCCTGGCAGGGTGTGAGATATGCATTTTGGTGTAGCCAAGTGTTGCAGTTGACACTGGTATGATTTCTTTGAAATCCTCTGATGCCCCTTGCAACCCATGGAAACCTTTAGACATTAGTTGCCTAGTATTTACCCCTACTACAAATATGAAGCCATGAGAGTTCCAATGACACTAATAGTTAGATAAGCCCTGAAATGGTTAACATAAACCAGCTCTTCAGAGAAGATATGTCATTGCCACACAAACACATTTGGAAGTGATAAAGTAATTTGAAACTCCTCTGGAGTTATTTCCTATAACAACTTGCTGTTTCCTCTGTTGGAAATTATGTCAGTAGACTATTTAGGTTCCTAGGACTATCAAATCACATTTCAAAAATAAATAAAATTAACAAGACAGGAAGTTAACATCTTACATCTTGTGTTAAAACAGGTCAAATAGACTTCTGATGTTTTCTTTTTACAAATGCCTGGTACATCTTTAGCTACAAACTGCCCCCCGTCTCTCTCTCTCTCTCAGTAGATGGTTATTGAGACAAGGCTTTTTTTTTATTCAAGCTTATTGAAAAGCTTGGGTGCAAAAAGAGCACAGAAGGTAACTATGGAATTGCATAGTACAGCAACCTAGCATGCAAAAAAAAAGTTTCTAATTGTATTGTTGCAGACAGTTAAACTGTTTCAAAGATGTGGTATAAGTAACTTGCCTTTGTGGCCACTCCAAGATGCTAGCTGTCAGGTCACTTAAAGCAAGCATGATGAGGGAGACAAACAAATGGAAAAATAGTGCTGGAACTGGTCTACTGAACAGAGAGAGGGGGATATTTAAACTGAAAATTCCTAATTTGTGCTTTGGTATCCCATTTTTCCAGCTACAGCAAGACACCTGCAGCCTCCACCCACTACAGCTGTAATGAATGAAGAAAACCCACACCACTTCTCAAAACTTCTCAGTGGCCAAGAAGTAACTTCCCTGTCCCAGCATCTTACAAAGCCTGCAACCTTGATGACAAACAATATCTGAAAAGTGGAATGACTTACTAGGAACCTCCATCCACAAGCTAAACATTACAGCTATTATAAAAACATTACTTTCAATATAGTGGAAGGTAATCACCACTAGATATTATAGTGGCATGGTAGCACCACCATAGTTAGGGTTGAACAGCCTGTTTAATATTAAACTCCTAAATTTGCACTTTAATAGTTTCACCCCATTCAATGGATTTGCACAAAATTTTGCATGCATTGTCATGGTGGGTGATCTCTTGATGTGCCAAGATTCATTCCATTCAGGTGTGCAGATTCCAAGATTAGGATAGTGAAAAAACAGACAATGTTTAATTTTGTTCTGAAATTTTTAAGGTGGAAAGGGCTTTCCACTGAATGGTGCCTTTCATTGGTTTGGTGAAAAAAAATAATCCATTCCAGAGTCACATAGATTTTAAAATTTAGTTTTGAGTATGTTCAGAATGGTCTTTTGGATGGCTATTTCATGTGAAAGAAGAATGTGGCCATACGAAAGAGGAGTTTCTTTTCTGAGGGGGGAAATCATCTCAATGAGAAAAAGATAAATCTTCTTTTGTATGGCAGCCATCATGTTTCTTTTTTTTTCAAAATGTTGTTTTCTGAAAACCTCATAAAAGTCATATCCTACAGAGACAGCAACACATGTATCTTGCTAAATGGGACACCATTAGCTGGATTCTGGAGTTTTTTTTTTTTTTTTAAATGACACAGAAATGTGTTCTTAAAACATTTAACAAATATTTTGTGAGATTATTTTCTTCTTTTGTATGAATTCACAAAAGAAGAATAGGCCCATTTGAAAGAAGATTAAGTTCATAGAAAAGAATAATTTTGACAACTTTTTTTTTTCACATTCTTCTTTTTATGAACCGATCGTCTTTCTTGAGAATGGGACACACTCATGAAAGAAAATGGTTTCATACAAAATAATCTGGACTTAGGTTTTTTTTTCACCTTCTTCTTTCTTATGAACCAATCCTCTTTCATGAGAATGTCACAATCTCATGAAATAGGACTGGTCTTATTTTTTTCTCATTCTTCTTTTGAATGCACCAATCTTCTTTTGTGAGAATGTCACAATCTCACAAAAGATGACTGGCTCATACAAAAGAAGAATTTGAACTTTTTTGCACATTTGAACTTTAACAAGCCCTAACACTGTCAGCATTGGAGTTAAAGGACACACTATATATCAAAAGAAAGGTCTCAGGTAGTACTATAAGACTAATCCCCTAAGCAATACCAATTGAAAACAGACATATAAAACCATTGAAATTAAAAATGGAAAATTCCATAGGATAGCATAGCTACTTTAACAAGCCATAACTCTGTCAATATTTGTAGTTAAGAGGCAACCTATATATCAGAAAAACATTCTCAATGACTACCACAAGACTAACAGATAATAACCCCCCAAAATTCAGGGGTCATATAAAAGCATATAAATCAAAAAACTGAAATTGTCATAAGATAACATTGCAAGTGTAAGAAACTGTAAGTCCATCTGTCTTTGGAATTAAGGGGCAATCATTATATCAAAAGAAAGGTCTCAATCAGTAGTATGACAGTAACACATAATAGCCTCCCCCCAAAAAAAAAAATTCCTGAGGTGTGCACAGCACCCCAAAATTACCTCACAGCTTCACCATGATACCAAACCAACAGTGAAACTTTGATCATCATAAAAACATGTTCCAAGGGTGCATCTCCTCTTGGACTACAGAGATGGCAACTTTTGATACCAATGAAACAAAACGTTAATGAGTTATGGCTAAAAACTAAAAGAAAATATATATTTTTGACCATATACAGTCAACTGCCAGGAGTTAAGAGCCAGCCATAATTAATATATTTTTCATCATTGAAGCAGTCCACACAAGCACACACACACACACACCAAAATACAAAAAACAATAACAATGAAGCATATAAATTGCTTTTCTGGAGGAATGGAAGCACAGGGCCTGAATGTCCCTGCACTTCAACCACAAGATACACATATGCATCAATGGTGGAACAGAAGTGCAGGCAATGCTTCAATAATCACATGAATGTCTTCAGAACCTGCGTGAATGAGGATACAATTCTATTATTTCAAAAAGTAAGTACATTCTTTGCAATAAACTGTATTAATGTACCAGTTAGGGTTTAGATTAAAGTGACAAAAGTATGGAAATGTGGAGTTAGAGTTTCCAACCTTAACTCCCCCTCACCCCAAGCAGTAAAAGGAAGAAGTATTATGGGTTTCACTGTGTTGGGTCTTAGTGAATCAGTGGTGGGGTCTTCCTTGGGGTTCTCATCCCTAACATCTCATTCCATCACCAGATAAGGTCAGATGTGATCTGTTTTCTTCCAACAGGCCCTACAGGTTGTTGTCAACTTGGGGAGATACATTTCTGTATGTTTGAAGACTATGTCATAGTGGGGTAAGTGTTAGGGTTGAGAACACCAAGGCCGATACCACCCCTGATTCACCCAACTCAGACAAGCACACTAACTCTTTTTTTTGTTTGTTTTTACCCTAAATTGAAGGTCTCAGTAGAAGAGTAGTAATGTTCTAACAGCACATCATTCCTCTTGCTGCTGTCTGCCAGAAGCTATCTGGGACAGTTTTAAATCCAAACATCATTTCCTCGGGTTGTAATTAACCATCAGCATTTTTCTTTTAAATCAACTTTACATGTACTTTGTCATTTTCTCTGCTCTCTAATCCTGCTACTCCTGCTACTATCAGGGAATATTCACCCAAACACTGGACCCCCTCACTCTAAAATGGCTAAGCTAAAAGGTCAACTTACTATAGTATCATTGAATATTAATAGTCTCCTTGCCAAGTTTGCACAATTCCAGGCATGGGTGCCGGTGATCAACCCAGACATTATAGCACTCACTGAAACCTGGCTTTGCCCCAATACACTCGATGCATCTATCTCCCTTGATGGCTACAACTCGTTCCAACAAGATAGGATTTCTAAACATGGGGGTGGGTGCCTAGTATATGTCAGGTCAGGAATAAAGGTGCAGGCCCTTGATAACAGCCTTAATACAAAAGAGGCCCAAATTCTGAACCTCAAATTAAACATAGAGACACAAAATAAATTCCTGCTGGTCTCCACAGTATACATACCTCCAGGGCATCAACCTGCTGGGCTAAAACCATGTCATCGCAAGCCAAGACCAACTAGGCAACCACTGGGAGAAGATCATTGTAGGTGACTTAAACATAAACTGGCACTCACAGAAAGAAACAAAAGCCAAGGATCTAATTACTAGCCTTTTCCTAAAACAGATGGTCACTGCTGACACCCCGCTTAACTACAAAACAGGGAGCTGCTCTCTCATAGACTGGCTCCTGATCACACACCCTGAGCATATATCTGATGTCACTGTCCTGCCTGACAGCCTCAGTGACCACTCCCCTGTGAAGTGTACCTGGTCTAACAATTTCCCCAAGAGTTCACCCAAGGTGTGCAAAAACCACTGCCTGAGGCCTGGACTACTTGAACATTTCAAGCTGTACATGACACAACTGGATTGGTCCCCACTGGCTGGGGATATAGATGGTAATGAGGCACTTTACTTCATAATGGTTTTCAACCATGCTTGTGATACAAAACTAAAACAATTAAGGGAATCTCCAATCCCTGGCTCTCCAGCTCCCTTATTGGACTTCTGAAGAACAGAGACAATTTTTGCATATAGCAAAAGCAGTTGGTACATCTGCTGCATTTAATACCTACAAGGCAGCTAGAAACACCTGCATCAGACTCATCCAACAGGCTAAAGCCTCCTACTATAAGGATCTACTAACCAAAACCTGGGTTTCTGGAAGAGACTTTTGGTGCTGTCTTAAAACCTTAATGGGCAAAGCCTCCAGGATCCCCCCCCCCCAGATCTACTGCTGATTGTGAAGAGGCCCCTAAAGGAACCCATCGAAACTGACAATGACCTCAACAACGCGTTCACTGACTTTTCAAGTGGACTTCCTGGTGACTACTTCAAAGATATGCATGTTCAGCAATGCCCAACTGCCCCTCAAGATCCCCCTAGGAAAGATGCACCACCCTTTCACTTTAGACGTGTCACCAAAGCCGAAACCATCAAGCATATTAAAAGGGTGCTTGGCAAGACCAAGATGGGGGCTGATCTGCTTGACATGAAGCTGGTTGGTCTACTCCTCCACAAACTTGCTGGTCCTCTTACCATGGTGTTTAATGCCTCTCTAAAATCAGGAGTATTTCCAAATGCATGGAAGTCAGCTTAGATAATGCCTGTCTTTAAAGTGGAGGATAAAACCAAACATCCAATGGCAGACCTATATCCATTCTTCCTCCCCTTTTGAAAGTACTTAGCAGGATCAACACACTCCTCAGTAAGACCTGTTGTCTTACTTTGGGGGCTACTGTCAACACCCACACCTGCTCGCTGTACACTGAAACTGGGTGGCTCCCACTCCATCTCAGAGGGCAATACCAAACCTGCCTACATCTAAAAAAAGTACTACTTGGGCTGATATCCCCCACACTGTGCAGACACTTTAAGCTGGCCATCCCAATGAAATCTACCCATAGTGCAGTCACTGACAAGATGATGATTCCCTTCAAAAGGATGAAACTTGCCCAGAACTCCATCCTGTATCAAGGTCCAAAATGGTACAATGAACTACCTGCTGTCCTCACTGATACTACCAAGATTAGTACCTTCAAAGCTGGGCTCAAATCTCTCCTTGACTCTAAAATGAATTGTACCTGCCTGCACTAATGTGATAGTACCTAGCCCCTAGTTTTCCATTTACCTGACCCCCTCTACATCTTTCAGCTATATACCACTTTTTTCTTAACCCTACTCCCCTACCCCAATTACCTGACGATGGCCTCACTTGGTTGAAAGTTCCACCACTCTCCCACCTCAGACGATGCCACCTTCAGCTGATCCCCCCAACCCTCTCTTATCTAATCAGTCTATCTGTCAATATTTACTAATTTGATGTGTATAAGTTCCACTTTTACTATTACTGCTTGTGTATATGCTTCAATGTTTTTTCTCTTTTTTTTTCTCTGTAAACCTTGTATTTTTGTAATGTTTGTTCAATAGTGACGTGGAACCTTTGAAAATGAGTCATTAACTCAAAGGTATTAATCCCAAACTGAAATAAATAAAATAAATAATTGTGATCACTTGACCTTGACCTTAAAACTCAGTGTATGTAAGTGTTAATCTTTAATGGTTTTGTGTGTGCCACCAGGTTTACATAAAGAAGGTTTGGACCTGTTGAGAATATACAGGGAATCTCTTCCTCAAAGTTGAGAGGCTATTACATTAGAAGATGTTAACGTGAACTGGGGTGATAAGGAGGTTAATAAATATAGGGCAACAGTTACTGATCTTAGACTAACACAAATTATACAAACACCCATTAGGATACATTATGCCACAGGTTTTTCTTCAATAATCAATTGGGTTTTAGTTTCTGATGTTACAAAGATTAAACAATTCGGTGTCTTGGCTGACTGTGTCTGTTATCACAGTCCAGTGTATTGCTGTTGGTTAGCCAAGAGACCTAAGGTTCCTTCAGCTTATATATTCTCACGAAACCTTAAGAAATTAGATATACAAAAGTTTAGGGAGGCTTTGTTGAATTCTGATTGGTCTTATTTAAATAAGTTTGCTCAGGTGGAGGATGCTCTATTGGCTTTTTGTCATCAGTTTAAATCTATTTGTAATGTCTTTGTTCCTCTCAGAAGGTTAAGGATCAGGGGATACACAACAGTGGGTTAATTCTGATATCTTGGAGTTGCTCAGGGATAGAGATAAAATGTGGAAAAGTTATCAAAAATATGGTGATCCTGCTGGTTTAATATCTTATAAACAGACTAGAAATAAATGTAAAACTATGATTAGAACTCTTAAGAAGCATTATTTTTTGAAGAAATAAAAACAGTTTGGGATTGGTAATGTGCAAGACACATGGAATTAAATAAATGAGCTTCTTGGTAAACAAAAAACGACTTCTCCATTAAGTCCAAATATTGACTCTGAAGTGATAAGTCAGCCTATTAGAATGGCTGAAGAGTTTCATAGTTACTTCTCAGACTTATCTGCTCATGTTCCCAAAACCAACAATGACCAACTTTTAGGTCAAGATGGGTATAATTCTACCTTGTCTATTTCTCGACCTAAATTTTATTTTAAGGCACTTTCTCCGATTTAAGTATTATCTTATTTAACTGGGTGTAGTCCTCGCTCACATGTTGGTAGTGATGGGGGTGGACTTAAGGCTCGTAAGGATCGCTGCAGATATCCTCTGTTTCCCACTTTCTATTATTTTTTATCTTTCTCTTTGCAATGATCGCTTCCCTGAGTCTTGGAAGCAGGCTACAGTTGTGCCTGTTTTCAAGTCTGGGGATGTGTCCAGTGTAAAAAATGACCATCCTATTTCTCTGTTTTATCCTTTGTCAAAAATTCTTGAGCGAATCATGTCTGGCCAGATGACTGATTATATTGTGAAGTACGATCTACTTACTCCAGCCCAGCATGGCTTTCAGTCGGAGTATAGTACAATCACGGCCTTGGTCAGGTTCACAAAGGCAGAGCACCTGGCCTTAGATCTTGCCCATTTTCCGATGGCTGCCTTTGTGGACCTGGCCAAGGCCTTTGATCTGGTCAACCACGGTATGCTTCTAACAGCATTCTCTAACATTTCTTGGTCTCCTGAGGTCCTAGGTTGGACCAGGAGTTATTTTACGGACCATTCCCAGACTATGAAAATAATGAATATTCACTCTTCCCCTGCAGCACTTTCACTGGGTGTTCCTCAGGGTTCAATTCTGGGGCCTTTACTATTTTCTTTATTTTTTGAATACTCTTCCTTTAATTTGTGTTAATACCCAAATTTTTCTTTATGCTGATGATGCGGTGATCCTCACTAGCATCCCTAATTTTGAGGACATTAGTAGTCATCTTGCATGTGACTTTGATGCAATTCAGATTTGTTTTTCGGTCAAAAATTGGTCTTATATGAGACAAAGACCAAAACTATGTTTTTTTAAGTCCGAGATGGAAACTGGTTTCCTCTCCTAAGCTAATGCTTTGGACTTTGGGGGGAGACTGTATTGAACCAGTCACTAGTTTTAAATATCTGGGGATTAATCTGGATGAATGCTTAACTTTATGAGTCTCATATTGATTTTGTTGTTAAACAGCTTCATCAAAGGCTCAGGGCCTTATACAGAATTAATCAATTGTTGCTCCTTCTACCTGTTTGAAATTGTCCCAGAGTTTCTTATTACTTATTGTTGATTATGCATTACTTTTTTATTACTCTACTAATCAGAGATTTCTAAATAAAATTAGGGTACTTACTAATCAGATTGCAAGATTTGCTTCTCAACTGCAAAAGTTAACACACCATTGTAATCTTTATAATAAATTAGGATGGTTACAATTAGATCAGAGATTTCAATATCAAGCAGGGATTATGGTAAAAAAGATTGCCCTTGACAGACACCGATTTGTTTCCATGCTTATTTTCACATACAGTTAGTATCAGCTCAGGTACATACTAGATCTTCATGTAATCTTAGGTTTTCTGTGCCAACTATGAAAACAACATTACGTCAGAGGTCTTTGTTTTATAGAGTTCTGTCTGCCTATAATGCTCTTCCGATTGATTTGAAAAATCCATATTTGTCACTAGCAGTTTTTAAGTTGAAATTGAAGACATGGCTGGTTACCAAAAGTAAATGTGAGTGTAATAATGTGTGATGTTTTTTTCTTGTAGTGCTTTGTACAAAATAAATGGGTATTTATTATAAACGTTTGTGTAATTATTTTGTACAATGTTTTATATATTGACTGCACATTGATATTTGTATGTTCTTGTTCTTTTTGTGTCTGGTCACCCATGTAAACGTGTCTTTGGCCCATGGACTCTTCCAGATTTTAAACAAAGAAACAAACAAAATACCCCAGGACCAGAACAGTGGCATGGCATGTGAAATATGCATGCTGCAGGAATACACACCTCCACAGGAAACAAACAACACATGCATCCACCATGTCACAGTCATGAAGACCTCCACATGCCCACCATTCAATGTGTACAAAGTAGACATGACTATGCCATATGTATGGGTGTACAACACAAGAAGCCACAGGAAGAGAGACAAATACCCAATGCTGTACTACCACAGGACAATGTTAGCAGATGAGCTATGTACAGCACACAGTGGAACTGCAATAGGACAACAATGCTGCATACTTGACCCAGGGGCATGGAATGTGCATTCCCACAGCTAACTGTAAACCAGCATGTGGTGGCTTGTGCATACACTGAAAGGTGGCAGATGTGGCTGATGCAGCAGTGCACAGCCACACATGTGAGACAGGTCCGCAATATAATACACATTCATCCCCCCAGGGTACAGATGTGGAACAGCAGGACAGCATGACCAGTTGGGTGTGTGCTTGCATAGGGGACTGCTAAGTTCAGGGTAACTTCAAAGTGGTTCTGTATAATGTGGGGGCAGACAAGGAAGGCACCGGTTTAAAGAGCCCAGTCTGTCAAGAAGGTGAGAGAGAAAAAGGGCGACATCATCCAATGTCGCTGGAAAGCCGACCCCGTGAAGTATGGCACCGCACACAAGTTGGTGCCATGCTGTTGTGGGGAACTCTGCCACCTGCACCCCCTATAGCTATTATAACAAACTCCATGTCGGGGCATATCAGGGAGCAGGAGGCAGAGAGAGACACCATCCCTGCACCATGGCCACCAGTCCCATGGGCCCACATGATGGCGCCTTGTTTCAGTGCCCTTGTTTCCCCGCCTGCTTGAGCATATACCCTACACAGCATGGTCTGGACAGCACTGTCACACAGTGATGCAGCAGTGAATGGATGAGAGGCATGCACATGCTGTCACAACATAGGACAACAGTTTGCGTGTCCAGTGGACACTTCAGCCAGGTGTACCATGCCACAGGCCACACTAGGGCTGTGCATGGCAGGGTTGGGTAGCACAGCAGCATGGTCACCATGATGTGAGAAACTATGCCATTGCATGAGAGGCACATGCTGGCACAGCAACATACAGTACACATACAGCACCTGGGACAGTGAGCATGTGGAACAGCCACACAGACAGGCCGACGGGTCCCAGAAGCATGTCACAACAATACAGTGTACACTGGTTCACACTATGCACTAGAGGTCAGCAAGCCAGGATGTATCACTTGGAGCCAAGCCAGGGATCACTTAGAGCTAAGTCCAGCCAAGCCAGGGGGTGTGGCTTGCCTCTGTGATCCAGAACACAAGCCAGGTCCTGGCCACTTTAGGCTGTAGTCTGAAAGCTGAGCTGCAGAGGCTGACAGACCCTGATGATAAGTGGCTTGTCACCCATGACAGAGGTTAAGCTGGGCTGAGGCAGCCTGTACTCTTGAGCCATACTTGATCCTGCTATGGGCTGCCCAGCTATATTATGTGCCAGTGTTTGACATGGACAGTAAGAAACATTATCAATGCCATTTAAACATGCAACACATTACACTTTTGTCTAAATGTTTAGGGGCAACAGCCGTGAGCTGTGGAAGACAGACTTAGTACAACCTGTGCAACTGCAACACAATGTCATGGTGCACATGACAGAAGAGTTACCACAAAGGTCACAGATATGGTGATGTCTACACATGGGGGAACAAGATCTCACTGTCAGAAGCATCCAGCACTGTCAGCAACACAAGACATGGTGCATCATGTCTAGACCAGGCATGGAATGTTGTCCAACAATGGGCACGGTGGTCACCATGTGTGTTCCACTATCACAGTGTGAGTGCACAGGCCCACCACAGGAGAATTGTGTGGTCCCTGGGGACACAACAGTGTGTACTGCACACTGTGGCATGTCATCCAACATGGAACTGTGCCTTTTGAGTGGTCTGACCCACAGGCTGTCGGCGATTCAAGGACAGTATGATGCATGGCCCGGAGGAACACACACGTGTCCATGCCATGAGGGACACACCAATGACCTGAAGTAGGATGACAGTGCAGCACTGTGAAGGTTATTAAGGTAAAATGAAAAGCAACCATCAGACTCATGGAACAAATAACACAGGCATGAGCATTGTGTGTCACTCAGGGACAGTGCACACAGAACAGGGTTGTTGCCGGCAGATGACAGGACACACATCCGGTTAGTGCAGTATCTGTCAGGATAACATGGAACACACATACTCACCATAGCACGTGACACTAGGATGCTGCCAGACATGCCACAGTGCAAATGCACATCTGTCTGTAACAATGTCATGTTATGTGGTTGCATACATATTTCATAGAGACAGGAATATAACGTGTAATCCACAAACAAGCATACTCATGTGACGTTGTACACTGGTCATCGTGGGAGCTACTATTGTGCCACGGTACTCTTCTGGCAGCCCCGGCCTTGGGTGCTGCAGTCTGTAGAGGGAGTGGAATGCAACAGTGTCACTACCCACTTGGCCAACACTCAACCTCTCCCGCACTGTAACAGTGCCCTTGTCACACATCAGACACAATAATGTGTCCCTCCTCAGCCACCAATGATTGTGCAGGACGCATGATAGATGCCACTTGACACATCCACATGGGTCCATCTACAGCAATCCTGCTAGGCCTATTATCACAGGTCACATTGCAATGTACAACCAGCATAGTGAAATAAGATTAGACAGACCTATGTATCCAGAACATATGCACTGCAGCCTGACAGCTGACACATTGTTACCACTGACTGTGTAGGCCCAATGAACACCACCTCTGCTCCTTCTTCCCAAAGGCCAGCCCAGCACACCCAATACTCATCCAGGGAGCATGCAACAGTGTCATTATGGGGTCACATGGTTGAGTTGACCTGTTCTATGGTGCCATACAACTATGTTAGATGGGATATAACACCACAGCTGTGGATGGTACATATCCACATGAAGATTGCTAATACAGTGCATATGACTGTGACTGCTGTGTCTGTCACTTGAACACTGGAACCTGCAGTGGGACAGCGTCCATGGGACGGTGAAGCACATGGACATGCTGCAGTGAGACAGTGGCACTTACCCTTCAACTATACATCACACACAGACAAAAGTACTGCTAACCCATGTGTCTGATGGCATCACTGGGGCATTGGTCATCAACAGGCCTGTCCCTGTCACACACTGCCCACCATGGCCACATGCAGAGATAGTATAGGTCCAAATTGCCACTATCACAGCAATGTGGCTGACACACGCATAAATGACTGGACAGTATTTGCCCAATATTGACACCCACAAACAACTGGTTCCATGTACAGAGGTGTATCACTACAGTTCTGTGATGTTCACACTCCAGCAAGACATGGACCGTATATACCAATAATGTACCCATGGTTGTCCAGTGTTGGCCTCCTAATAATAATTGCACACAGATATGTGTTACATGATACATCCACTTGTACACACGTGTGACACATATCTATATTTCACACACATTTGTTTTTTACACTTAATCTTTTTATTGAGTAACTTTTGCATTTCATGTACCATTTAACAATACAGACCTGTCCAAAGTGGATCAAGAAACACCATATAACAATTTTACAGTGATCTTATAAACTGTTAGACTTTAAATCCTAAACTCACACACATTGAAAACATACACAAACTATACTGTAGCCCTTGTTCTTCTCACAGCGAATGCTGCACGTGAATAACATTGTTGTATAACAAGCACACGGGCCTTTGCAGGTACTTCTAATACTGTATCCACGTGTACAGTGTGTATGCCTGCCCACACCCTTGTCCATGCACATGGACACTTTGTGTAACATGGGCCTTGCAATCCATTTCTGCACTATAACTATAAAACAACACTACAGTTTTACTGCAGGATTATTACAGTGCAGTGACCCCGCCCCATACAGTTGTAGTGCTCTACTGAAATGTAAACGCTGAGTGGTACTATGCTGTCCTATACATTATTGCTGTAGTACTTCACACTATGTAGCACTGCATGATTACTGTGCTATAATGCTATATGATTACAATACTATAATGGAATGGAGGACCACCTACCTGGCACAGGCACAGTGCCATCATGTACCATGCCTCTGAACCGTGCTAAGTGTTTTTGCTCCCTCCTCTGCAGGTCCACATATATATGGCAACACTGCTCACCTGAGCAGGTGATGCCAGTTTGTGCTGTGAGTGCTTGAGCCACAGTTGCTCACACATCACACCTGGGTCTTGATCCCTCCTGTACCTCCCCAAACAACTGCCTCTCCCTGGCCAGGACCAGGTCAACCAGGTTGGCCAGTTCCACATCACCCCACTGCTGGTCCCTGTCACACAGTGCCCTGACCCTCCTTCTACTGGCCATTGTAACTGTAGTTCTACAGAGTTTTGTGGCCTGCACATGAACTTGCTGTGCTTCTGTGTCCACACCTCTGCTCTGTCCATGTGTAGTTGTGCTGGCTATGTATCAGCATGTCCGCTCTACATCCGTTCGTGCAAATAGGACTTTACCAAGCATGTGTGACCCAAGCCTGACCCTCAGGGCTATGACATCGGTTCACATGAACAGTGGGTGCAGTGCTACATTCTAGCACATGTGCAATACTGTAGAGTAGCGCTACAGTGCATACACATTTTCCCGCGGGCAAACACATTAGCCCAGGGCAAAAATCTGCTATATTCAAAACTGCTATGCAAATGAGACTACTTCACAATGCCAAGGGCAAACAGCACATTAACATGTCATTATGGCTTGATTTTCATGCACTACCATGTGTAGATTGCCAGGGCTATTTCATGGTGCACACAGCACCACCTGCATAGCACACTGGAACTACAAGTCGGTAGCTGTAGGCTGGGTTTGTACACAGCAGCAGGGACTATATTGTCCCAGGGGGGCAAGCACCACAGGCAAGGGTGGTTGTTCTGCATGCTACAGCCATATTGCTGTTTCTGCTACTTGCGTATGATACAGTACTGTAACATGGGTAGCCAGTATCGTAAGGGACACATCAAAGCATACTGCGTCAGGTAACATTGAATGCTGCTATCCACACATATACAGGACCAGCTGGCATGTGTGTACTAACAGTCGGAAACACTGTTATACTGTCCTGTGACCCTCACATACTGTGCCAGTGGCATGGGATTCTCACAGTAACATGCTTATGGCTGGCCGTGTGTGATGGGTTGCATGTACAGGTATGTGTTATGTGCCTGGGTGGGCAAGACACATACCACCACACAGGTCCAATGTTGTCAGGGGAAGCCCTGTCACTGGAACATGTCCACTACGCACTGTGCAGTGCACAGACAGTGGTAGTCTCTGTCCACAGTGCTGGATGATGACATCATGGCTGAGGTGGATGGGGAGGACACAGGACCTTCCTAATCATGTGAACAACAGCAGGCAGGGGCAGAGGTGATGGGGGAGGGGACATTGTATGCACTGTTGGCATAACTGTAATAAAGCAAGGATGGCCCCTACATCACAACAGGGCATTACCTGGGTACACTCCTAGCCATGGGAGTGTTCTTACTATCTACTGTGTCCTACAACACCCCTGCCCAGCCAGGGGCTGCCGCCACCGGGCACATTACAGTTGTCTTACAGTCAGGCACAAGGGCCACAGTGATGTCTGTGGTGGCATGGACCCTTGTGGGTACAGACACCTCTTCCACTACCACCGGCATCAGTACTCCCACCCCCACACCCAGCAAATCAACAACTACCAGCACCTCTACCACCATCCACCAACACCACAGGGAACACATTCTAACTGTTCAGGTGGTGGTGTTCACAACTGCCTTTTACAGTGCTCACCTACTCCCTTCCAGTGCCCCATGTTTGATCATAATGCCATACACTGCACCCCATCCCTGTAATATCACTGTGACATTCACATCATTAATTGTCTGTTGGGCACTATACCTGTTCCGTGTGTTTGTGACCATGGTATCATTACAATATTGCACACATACATGGTGTATGATTCATTTACACTCACCTGTTCATCACTGTTAGGGACCTGATAACCTTACCATGATGTTCCTAGACTCTCCTGGCCATGCAGGGGTCATGCCTATCGAGCTGCTCCACAATCCCATGCACCTCTGGCTTCAGCTCACTGTCACTCTGTTCCTCGGGTTCAAGCAAGAGTATCCCATGATTGAGCACCATGTTGTGTAACATACAAAAGGCTAAGGATATGCTGCATGCCTTCTGAGGACTATACTGTAGGGCATCACCTGAACAGTCCAGGCAATGGAAGTGCATCTTCAGCATGCTGAAGACGAGTTCAGTTATGTTACATGTTGTACTGTGTGCCTCACTGTATCTGTCCTCAGCTACTGTTGATTGCTGTAGTACCAGTGTGAGGATCCAGGGTTGCAATGGATTGCCAGTGTCCTCTGTAGGAAACATAGACAGGTGTAAGTACATGTTCACTGTATGGATGATCCCGGCCATGTGGCAGCCCCTACTGTGTTCTGTATCCTGGGCACCTGTACACCCTCCCCTCCCCACACTCCTCCTCAATGCCCTCAAATGACTGGCAGAGTTGGGATGGGTGACAGATGAAGGCGTCGTGGGCACTGCCAGGGTACCATATTAGGACATTAATAATGCACCCAGTTGCATCACACACCACTTGGCAGTCGATGGAATGGTAACCCTTCCTGTTGAGGAAGGTATCCGCATCCTCACTAGGGGGTTCCCAGATGGCAACATGGGCGCAGTCAAATGCACCACGTACAGACAGTAGATGTGCAACCCGATAGAATTGCTGCATTGTCACTCTGCACTCCACTGCCATGCTTGGGAATACAATGAATTCACCAGTGTGTGGCAGGAAAGTATCAAGGAATTGGGCCAGGAGGCATGAGGTGGTGGACTATGGCATGCCTATGGTAACACCAACCAGTGTCTAAAAGGACCCGATGGCAAGAAAACACATCACAGCCATCACCTTTTGTTCAACCCGCATGGCATGGCTGCACTGGGTGGTAGCCGGCAGCTGGTCCTGAAGGAGCTCACACAGGTGCCTCAGCAAAGTCCTACTGAGATGATACTGGCCAACAAGGTGCCATCTGTGAGTGTCTCAAAGGACACTCGTGGCTGGTACCATCTATTTGCAGCATATCTCCTCCTCAGCCTACAGAGTGGCCCAGGGTGGCCTTCTGCCTCCTCATCCTCCTCAATCACAGCAGCCATGAGGTGCACCAGGATGCTGTTGTTGCACACAGCCATTCTTCTTGCTACTGTGTCCATGCCCCCCTTCTTGATTTGCCGAGGGTTAAGACCCCCTTATTTATGGGTGGTAATATGTGCCACACTTTGTGTCATGCTAACACATGTTGCCCGGCGCTGTTGCTCTGAATATACCGTTGCACCTGTAATCATGTCCCCACCCCTCTATTCACCCCTCACATACATTATCTTTTTGTGCTGCGCTATTCCATTGCGCCTGCCCTATTTTCATTTTGAACATGGCAGCCCAGTGCAAACATCGTGCAATTCAGGTGCAAATGCCTTGCCCATCAGGCAACGTTTTGAATATCTGGCCCTTGGAGTCAGGTTAAAATGGCTGTGTCCTTTAATACAATTTCCATATGCCTATACATGTCTCTGTACATCAATACACTTTAACCATAACATTACTTAGTTTAAAATGAGTCAGCACACATACAATGTATTGAAAAGCAGGTGTCTAACTGCTCCATAGAAGTAGAAACAACCGATAAAAATCTGGCTGCTGCATCAAAAGATAATAGTGGCATTGCATCAAGGAGAACCTCAACCTTTTTCTCAGTTTATTTTTTTTTTATGCAGTAAAGACCGTTAAAAGTGACACAACTTGTCAGGGCAAAGGCCAACAGGATGCTGGATGCATCGCTAGGGGGCTCACCTCCAGAAGGAGGAAAGTGATACTCCCACTGAATAACTGCTTGGTGAGGCCGCACCTCGAGTACTGCATGCAGTTTTGGAGGCCACATTTAAAGAGGGACATTGAACTCCTGGAGAGGGTCCAGAGGAGGGCTTGGGGGATAGGACCTATGGGGAGAGGCTCGAAGAACTAAATATGTACACATTGGAAGAGAGAAGGGACCGGGGGGACATAATAGAGGTCTTCAGGTACATGAAGGGGGTAAATAGGGGAGGAGCAGTCAGGGTGCTCCGCAGGAAGGAGGGGGGGACAACAAGAGGACATGGGTGGAAGCTGGAGGGGGGGAGATTCAGGAGAGAAAGGAGAAGGTGCTACTTCACTGAGAGGGTGGTGGAGCCATGGAATGTGCTGCCCAGGGGGCTGGTGGAGGCAGAAACGGTGGAGGGGTTCAAGAGGGGGTGGAACAGGTACAGGGGAAGTATTCTGGAAGCAAAAACCTGTGCAGCGAGAATATCTGGGACTGGAAAGGGAGAAGCCAGAGAGGGAGAGAGAGGCAGCAAGGTCAGCTCCCAGTGTGGGGGCTGACCAAACGAGCAGACACGAAAGACCGTTAGGCCTATTCTGCTGGCATTTTAGTATGTTAGTAGTATGTTAGTAACTTTACTCTGATTTTCTGCTTCCTCAAGATGCTAGGACTTGTGCCATGGCCAACAATTATCCCCATCAGGCCTCCCTGTGCTCCATCTCCCTGGCTGTTCCATTTATAGTAACAGATCCCTTTTGCATCCTGCCAGCCCAGCACCATACCTTATTCCATTTGTTTGAAGCCCTCACCTTCCTAAGCCAACCCATTTAAACTCTCTGGGCAGCAGAAAAGCAGCATTAGTTGGCCCACTCCCTGACATCAGATCCATGATCAAGGGTGGAGACGTAGCAGGCTGCCAGGTCTCCCCTCCCTGCAGATTCAGTGGCGATTGTGGATGACGTAGGAATAGCATTCATAGTAAAGAGTAACTATGCTATTTTCATTTGCTTGGTATTAAGATGTTACAGCATGGCTACATATTATTATGGTTGCAGTCTTGTTTATTTTTTGTTATGTTGGGGGTTTGATCCCCTGCCTCAGTTTTAATTTTCATATTAAACTAGGGGGAGCCCCCAAATGAACAAAATTAAAAAAGATACTATAAATGTATTAGGTATTACCTGAATCTGGCACTACTCTAACTGTAACTAGTGTTAATAGCATAACTTCGCAACACTGATCCATAGTCCTCCACTACTACCTCCCCAGCTGAGGAGCAGGTGCAAGTTTTTTTTTTTTAGGAGATGCACAGTCCTAGCGTAACTGCGTGACTATATACAGACTGCAGTAGAGGACAGGATAGTGGCTTACTGTTGTTGACTAGAATTTGTGTCCTAAAGCATCCTGAGCCTGTGGAATAGGGTGCTGAACAAACAAATCTACTGCTGCTACTAGTACTACCACAAGTATTATTATGACTACTCCATATTTTGACTCCAGTTGAGTTATGGCCAACTTAGGATGGTAGGGTCTTCTGCCACGGTGGATTTGTACTGTCATGATGCTTGTTTTTTTTTTTTTATCGTACAGGTATATAGTTGAACCAGGGTGGTGTTTGTAGGCAGATGTGACTGTTGTGGAAAGCTCTGCAACTCATCAAGATGGTTACACTTTGTACCTAGTGTTCTCACTGGGGCATGAGGTTAATAACCTCAGGATTGATCCAGTTAGTTGGCAGGATCATCACATGGTGAGTCTCTCTTTTGGGCCCCCCAAGAGTCCAACCCCTATGGAGATGACTCACTATCACACTTTAAAGGGACAGTCCCCAGATGTATTCCAGTTGGTAGTGGATCTCTTGAGCATGCTGGCTGCTTGTGCAATTGGATCTGAGAAGGCAGCAATAGCCTATGCTCAGGTCATTGCTATGGCCTTCGATGCAGTTGTACTGGTGTGTACATGACCGCAGATTACATGCTTGAGATCCCTGTAGTTTGATGGGGAGCTCAGGGAGCTTAAGTTAAGAGGTCAGAAGTTGGAGCTCAGTTGGGGCAGATCTAGGTCTGATGAAGACAAGCTGGCTTTGAGGACTCACTATGATGAGCATCAATGGGTGATCTAACATAAGAATCCAGTATCCCTGTCCAGGGAGATCGCTGCAGGGAGAAACCAACTAATTCAGTTCTTCCCGGTGGTGAGCAGACTTTTAAACATGTTCTGTCTGCAACCAGTAAGAGCTAATTCATCCATTCAGTGCAAAGAGTTTGCTTAGTTTCCACTGGCACGGTGTCTTCAGTTTGGTCAGGGATCTCTTAATCTGCATCATTCTGATCCAGCAGAGCAAAGTTGTTGAGGGGGGGATGCTATCTTCCTGACTGGAGTGAGTTTAGAACAGTTTTGATGGAAGAGGTTTGTGGGTGGTCTCGGAACTGCGATCCACCTATTGTAAGCTGTATCCAGTCCCGACTCACCGAATAATTGGATGTATGGGGTTTCTGGGTCTGGTGTCTGCTAGACTAATCCAGTTTTCCTTTTGGGAGGGGCACTTTCCTGGGGTGCTGAAAGTAACATTGGTGAGACCTCTTCTGAAAAAGCCATCTTTGGATCCGGACTATTCGGCAAATTACTGACCTATTTCTAACCTTCCCTTTTTGGGTAAGGTTATAGAGAATCATGACATGACATTGTTTAATCTTTAAACCAGAAATTCTCATACTCACCATCATTGCATTATTAGCTTTGATATACTGTGCAGTATATTATTTGAATTTTATTTATTCTGGTTGTATTTTTTGGAAAGTTTTAATTTTAATTGTTACGTTGGAATTTTTGATCTGCGCTCAGAGTCCATGGGATTGGACACTATATAAATAAAGTTTACTACTACTGCTACCACCATCTCTACCCCAAATTATTGAGTCCCCAACCAGTAAGACTCTTCTATTATATTTGGTCTCCTTGAGTGCAATCACGTTGTCCTGCCATTTCCCACTGACAGACTCAGAGTCCCCCCTCCAGCAGAGTCAGGTGCCTTAACCTCCTTTAGTGGTGCAAAGTGATTCATCATCCCAGTGGTGCTGGTCTGGACATCCTCCTTAGGGCTACCCCAGCCCCCCCACATCTCCTTCCTCACCACTCTCCACCCTAGTGGACCAGTGGGTCTCTGGGGGTGTGAGGATGTGAGGAGTGAACCTGGTTGAGATAGTGACACAGCTGAGATATTTCTACACTGCTGCCACTAGCTGATCCTGGAGCTCTACCATGTTTCTGCATGTGGAGCAGTGCTGCATTCTCCAGAGCATATCCCTGCAGAAGAGCATCCCACAGCCACCACAACTGACTGCTTCCCCTCTGAACCCCATCCCTATACAAATCTAAACTAAACAGATGATTATATCCAATACACTGTATATAATATCCATAATAGACATAAGCAAAAGTGTCACCCTTTGGTTGCTAAGCTGTATCTCTTTAACATGTTGTATTTCTGGTGGTCTGAGGCAGACTGCATATAACTGGCATCCAGTAAACCATGTCTTTGTAAATTCTTACCTGCGAGCCATGAAACAGGCTTATTACTGTACACTGAACAGCAAAAGCCTAAATGTTACTTTGTACATCTAGTAAGGCCAGATGTCCAAGACATTTTTAGTACATTTGATGACACTGGAGAAGATTTTTAAAATGATATTGATACATTGTATGGTAAATAAGCCTGATTTTGTACCTGTCCCTTTCATTTGCTGCCTGTGTCCTCACTGTGAAGCTCCTTTTACTCACTAGCCCCTCAGTCTCCTCTGTATCCAGACCTGCTCCCTCTCTCTCAAACCTGGATCTGTAGAACAATCTGTTGGGGGCAGCTAGCCAGACAGACCTTCATTGTAAGTCACAGTCTACTGCAGGAAGTTAGTCTGATAGACCCTCATTGTAAGTTATTGAGAGAGTGTTTGCAGAATGAGGTAATGGTAGGAATCCCATAGTTATTACTCACCATATCAATAGTAGGTAGTCAAATGGGTATGATATTGTGAGGCAGAATGTTCTTACCAAGGTTCATCAGAGCTGAAAAGGCATGACCCCATAGTAGCTCCTGTTATCATTAGTAATAATATTTTAAATTAATCCATCCTAGTTTAAAATCTGTCCAGTTCTGTTGGAATTCAGATTTTCATTTACTCATGACAACATCTGTTGGTAGTTTGTTTCAGGGGTTTACAATCCTTTGTGCAGAACAGAGTTTTCTTTTTGTGGTGTTATATTTCAGACCTTTCACCTGGAGTGGATGATCTCATTTCTTATGTCATGTTCTTAAATTTAAGGTTCATTTTGTACATTAACAACAGAGCTATTGTTATATCAAACATGAACAAAAGGCTTCATCTGTTCTACATGTTTCTAATGTCATTAGCTTTAGTTCTGATATTATGTCCTCGTCAGTCAAATTGTTTAGACTGGTTATAAATTTAATTGCTTTGAGTTGAATTTTTTCTATGCCTTTAATTTCTTGTTTTTTACATGGGCGCCGGTGTTGGCTTATGTAGTCCAAATTCAGTCTGTCATATGCTCTCTATAATGACAAAATAATTTATTTCTTTCAGCTGCTGATGTTCCTATTTATAGTCCATAAGTTTCTGGGAGCTTTTGTTGTTACTGAATTACTCTTTTTTTTTTTAAATCACATAGTTGGATAGTATTACTTATAGGTCTTTTTCATTTATACTGCTTGTCAGTACTGTGTTACACATGTAGCCACATTATTTGCTATTTTCCCCCAAATGTACAACACTCATTTTTCCATACTGAATTGTATTCCCCACCTGTATGCCCACTGAAATAGCCTTTCCAGGTGAAGTTGAATATTTCAACATGATTTAAACTCCCTCGTGGTCCCCCTATTTTAGTATCATTTCCATATTTTGTGATACAACTTATTATCTTGTCTATCATGCCAGCGATACATATTTGAAATAATGTTGGTCCTCATACTGAACATTGAAGCACACCACTGATAACATAGGCTCATGGTGAAAGGTGGCCATTTACCACCACTCTCTGGATTCTTTCCCTAAACCAATTGTTAATCCAGTTTATGATGAGTAGATTTTGTTTTATTTTTCTTTTTTTTTTTTATGATGACGCAGTGAGCGACCATAACAATTGGCTTACAGAAATCAAGGAACACAATATCAACAGACATACTTTGGTTGAGAATCTTATTGATCTTTTCGGAGAAACACATTAGGTTGGTGGTAAGTGATCTACCTTTCACAACTCAATGCTGAGTATTATCAGTTAGATTTTGTTCTGTTCAGTGTTCAACTATTTTTTTTTATTACAGATTCTATAATCTTGCCTGGGATTGATGTCGGACTTATAAGTCGATAGTTTTGTACTTCCTCTTTTTTTTCCTTTTTGTGAATTGAGACTATATTTGTAGTTCTCCAGTCATCTGGCACAAAGTCCATTTCAAGTGAGTTATCAAATATTTGGTGTAATGGTTAGCAAATTTCTATTCCCATTACTTTAAGCATTTCCGGAAACATTTTATCTGGGTCTAGGGAGCTATGATTGTTCAGGATCTTTATTGTTTTTACCATATTTCTTGCCATGATGCTACACTTAGTTCAGATTTAGTGACTGATGCAGCCTGTGGTATGTGACCTACTTCAGAATAAACAGAGCAAAAATAATTATTAAATATAGTTGCCATATTAGACAGATTGGTGATAGTTTCATCATTAAAGACTACAGGTACGATCAGATCCCATGTGTTTTCATGAATTAATGTAACTACAAGACCGCAATTACTTGTTTTTGCATCTTCAGCTAGCTTCATTTCAATATGTTTATTTGACTCTTTTATTCTATGTTTGTATTTTATGATGCTTTTGTATAGATTCTAGGCTTCTGTAGAGTGTATCTGTGTTATATCCCTTTATATTTTGTCATGATACCTGTGACTGTTTCTTTATGAGGTATAGGAGTCCTTTCATTATGACATAATTGTTAGCCATTTATTTCTCCGCCAAATGATCAGGGTTCCAGCATGTCTTGGTAATACCGATCAATCATATTTATTTAGTGCTGCTAATGCCTCAAGCTCTTTCTTTTTATTGTTCATGCTCCATGCATTGCACAACATGCAATTTATATTATTAGACGTTATATCTGTTGTAGTATTGGAAGTATCTGTTCTTTTTGAGTATTGATTTAAGGTGGTCCTTGTGTTAGTTTTAGGGTGGCTGTTTTTCTGTTTGGTTCTGCAATTATCAACCCCACTTCCCAACCTTATTAGTTTAAATGTTTGTTAGAAACGTGATACTTAATGATGTTTCGGAATAAATTTGACCCTGTCTTGTTCAAGTGCAGACCATCAGCTGCATATACTTTCTTGTTTGTATTAAAATTGTCCCATGTTCTAATGAATGAAAAGCACATTTTCTGTCTGCAGTTTTCCAGCCTAGTGTTATTCTATATATTGTTTTGTTTTTCTCAACCAAAGCCTTGGATCTCAGGAGTATTCCAGAAATAGTGATCCCACACTTCACTCTTTTCAGGTTGTTGTGCATATTTATAAGTTCATGGCAAATGGCCTTCTTATAATCCCTGCTCATTTTATTAGGTCCAGTATGAAGCACCATGTTCGGTGCTGTGCCACAGTTTTTTTAACGATTTCTGGTAGTCTCTTTGCTATGTCCTGGATTCTAGCACAGAGGAAACATGACACCATATTGTTTAGTTTGTGTATTGCACAGATAACAAAATCTGTATTCCAGATTGTAGAATCCCCTATTACTACATTTTTCTTTTAATTTCCTTTATTAATGGATCCCTTTCTGTCACTTCTGTAGGCCCTGTTATCTCATTAGTTAACAAGCCAAATGTGTTATGAAGTGCAAACCCTTGTCTGCTAGGTATATCCACTCTTCTTTTTAATTTTTATTTTTTTATTTTTGTATTGGCTTGACTTTATACCATTCACTACTCATTAATTCATCGAGTTCCTCCCTGCCTCTTTTATCTTCCCTCTCTGTACTTTTCTGGCTAGCAGTATCAGCATACTCTTCCCTATTTCTTTTTTTTTTTTCACTTCTTTTGCATAAATCACTGTTTTGGTTATCAGAGATTAGCTTATTTACTGTTGTGATTGACTTGATAAATGACTCGATTTTATTAATTTCCAGAGCGTTTTTTAGTTCCTGTTTTAGAGACTTAGTTTCAGTTAGTAGTGCTTAGGAAGCTAAGCATTTTCTGCACATAATATTCTGATATAATGACATAACTAGGTTTCTCTGGCTACTATGTGCATTTTCTGCAATTTATGAATGACCATCCTTGCATAATAGGGCTGGTACATCCCTTGTTTGATCCATGTTTATCTAATTCATAGTTATTCTGCACTGGTTTTATAACAAAGAGTTGGTTACATTAATGTCCCAGTGGAGTTGTGTACCTCTACTCCATTTACTCCAGCAGATGTCTGCAGATGCACTTGCCTCTGCCTGTACACTCCCTCTGCCATATGCTCACCAATGGCCATGAGTCTGCAGGCTTATGTTGGGAGCAACCTGAAGTGCTCTGCTATGGACTTTCAGTTTCATTTGGGCTAAAATCCAATTAAAACCATTGCCCCAGCTTCAAACACCAAGGTGTCTGAGAATATAAAATGGAGTATATAACTCCTTGAAGTGTCCTAGTTTTGTGGCCTCATTTTTAGGAAGAGTACTGGCAGCCCATCAGTGTCCCAGAATGCACCATACACACAGTAATCTTCCCCAGAGTAGATAGTCTGTAAACGGACACTGGGAGAGATAAGAGAAACAGCGTTGTCTTTGTTATTTGATTTTTTTAAACACTCAGACACACGTCACAAAGCTCCAAATCATGAGCCTACCTCAGGTCAGTCAGTGGGGTTCCTGCTTTACTAAATTGTGCTCATGAGTCAATGAGCTTTTATGCAGAGGTGGGTCAGAAGTACCACACCATGGGACTTCTGGCTTGTCTATAAAGGGATAAAATTAAATAATAAAAGTTGCACCAGAGTATAAAATGGAGTGTATAACTCCTTTAAGTGCCCCAGTGAGAGTTTTGTGACATCATTTTTAGGAGGAATAATGGCAGCCCACCAGAAATATAGAAACATAGACTTTGATGGCAGATAAGGACCATTTGGCCCACCCAGTCTGCCCATTTCACTACCTATTGGATAAGCTGCAGATCCTAGTTAACCAACAACCTACACCCCACAAGAAGTGCTTTATGTTTGTCCCATGCATTCTTGAATTCCCCCACTGTTTTTGACCCCACACCCTCCTCAGCAAGGCCATTCCATGCATCCACCACCCTCTCTGTGAAAAAATACTTCCTTACATTGCTCCTGAGCTGGCCCCCCATGATCTTTAAATTGTGCCCCCTTGTTCTTGCCCATCTCTTTTTCTGAAATATGCTACCCTCTTAGACTTTGTTGATTCCCTTGAAGTACTTAAATGTTTCTATCATGTCCCCCCATCCCTCCTTTCCTTGAGAGTATACATATTAAGCTCCTTTAGTCTCTCTTTGTATGGCTTCTGGTGAAGACACTGCACCATTTTAGTTGCCCTCTTCTGGACTGCCTCTATCCTGTCTATGTCCTTGCAGAGATGGGGTCTCCAGAACTGCACACAGTATTCCAGATGGGGTCTCACCAACTGTCTGTACAGAGGGATAACAACTTCCTGTTTTCTACTGGCGATGCCTTGCCCTATGCATCCCAGTATCCCTCCAGCCCTTCTTACTGCTTTCTCACATTGCTTACCTACCTTTAAGTCATCTGATATGGCTACCTCCAGGTCCCTTTCCACTTTTGCTGTTGTTAGTACTGCCCCTACATTGTATACTCTTCCCCTGGATTTTTGTTTCCAAGGTACATTACTTTGCACTTCTTTGCATTGAATCTAAGTTGCCATATTTTTGACCATTCATCCAACCTTGCCAAGTCCCTTCTCATCCTTTCCACCCCACCTCATATATCAACCCTGTTGCAGATCTTTCTGTTGTTTGCAAAGATGCATACTTTCCCTACTAGTCCCTCTGCGATGTCACCTATAATAACATTAAAAAGGATCAGTCCCAGTATTGAACCCTGTGGTACACCTGTAGCAACCCCCCTTTCTTTGGAGTGGACTCCATTTAATATAACCCTCTGTGTCCTGTTGTCTAGCCAATGTTTTACCCAGGCTACAACCCTCGGACCCACTCCCAGGCTGGCTAACTTGTTTATTAATCCTTTGTGTGGGATTTTGTCAAATGCCTTGCTACTGTCTAGGTAGGCCATGTCCACAGGCCCTCCCTGTTCTACTACTTTGGTCACCAAGTCAAAGAAACTGATTAGATTTGTCTGACATGACCTTCCCACTGTGAATCCATGCTGTCTTGGGTCCTGAGCCCCACTGGCCTCTATGTACTCAACAATTCTTTCCTTCAGAAGAGATTCCATCATTTTCCCTATCACTGAGCTCAAACTAACATGTCTATAGTTTCCTGCTTCTGCCTTGCTCCCACTTTTGTGAATGGAAATCACATCTGCCCTCCTCCAGTCCTCAGGTACCACAGCATCCTCCCATGATTTGTTAAAAAGGTTAATCAGTGGTGTCACTAGTTTTCCCCTTAGTTCTTTTAGAATTCTGGGGTGAATCCCATCAGGCACCATTGCTTTGCCCACCTTCAGTTTTATGAGTTCTTTCAGGACTGTTTCTTCTGTGAATGGACTGGTACTGACTTCCCTATTCAAAGTGCTTCTCTTGTTTGGTTTAGGTACCTCCCCTTCCTCTTCTTTTGTGAATACTGAGTAGAAGTATTTGTTCACTATCCACCAGTGTCCCAGGATGCACCACAGACCCAGTAATGTTTCCCAGAGTAGCTAGAATGTACACAGACAGTGAGAGAAAGAAATAGCCCCATTGGCCTCTCACCAGGGGGTCAAGTTGCCAACGGCCCCCAAGAGAGTGAGGTTAGGAGGGCTACCCTCCATTAAGGAGGAGGCAGACCCCCCGAGCAAGTGGCCCAATCTGAGGATCTCCTCGGAGAGGGCTGGCCCAGACCTTCCCTATAGGGAGGGTCATGGCAAGGGTTCATAAGGAGCTGTCCCGGGGGATCTCACCCTCCTAGAACAGCTCCTCAACAAGAAGTTTTTGTTTTGCCCTGCATGTCTCTTCTTATCGGGTGGAATTCGGCCTGTGTTTGTAGAGGTTGCAACTTATTCCGGCATGCCGCCCTTTACAGCCAGAATAGTGGTGTGTGGGGTCTGGTACCTCAGCACGTCCTTCCTTTTATTTAAAAGTTCCACCAAAAAAGGCATTCTGAGCAGTTTTTGCTCATTTTCAGGTGCGTCCTGGGGGAAAGCAGATGCAAAACATATTAAGCCAGCAGGCAGGTACACATGTAGGAATAGGAAGACCTTACAGTTCGCAGGTTCAAGCGTAAGCAACGCCTATGAGAGGGTTTGTCTACTACATTTATTTTGTCGACAGCTAGGACGCATCATAACTAATTTAATCTGTGAACTAGAGTTCTCCCAGGATCTTCACTGTGAATGGCAAGAATACTGTGGTGGTGGTGTGTGTTTGTGTGTGTTTTTTTTTCTCTCACATTATAGTTCTCTGGTTGTCCAGAGGACAAAGCACAGAGCTCCCAGTGCTAGAATATGCTAGGCTGCCCTCCCCAATAATTTTTTTTTTCCTTTTTTCTCTCTGTTCTTGGTTTTGAAATTTAAAGAGGACTTCTAGGGGGGAGATGTTAAACACTTTTCAGTACTAGCAGGCTGTGATACATTAACAGTAGCAAGAGGGGTCTAGAGCAAATACAGATAGGCGAGGGCAGTGCATTCAGTAAAAAAAAAATTATTACAAAAACTTTACGAGTAGATAGGGTTAGAAGGTTAACTAATAAAGGAAGGTTTAAAGGTATATTAATAACTAATGTTTTTGTCTCATAGGTATCGCCTCGCTGAACACTGCTTTGCCCCTTACTATCAATAGCTAAAATGGCCAAAGCACAGAATAATCAGGTTCTGGACAGTCAGGCCCCCCCAAATCTCTGCACAGGCACAGGGTAACAGTCAAAACCTTTCTGAGCTAGGAAGCCAGACACAATATGTGGCACAGGCTATCCCACGCAAGGGCAAGACCAAGCATTCCGCGATGCCCTGCAATGCCTAAAGGATATTAGGGGGTTGGATTGGCTGACGACCATGTCCAGGTTGGAACCAGAGCTACTAGTTGCCCATCCAGGTGGGCAGCAGCAAACTGTGACAGACCCTCCCACCATACTAGAACATAGGCCGCAAGAACCGGCAGAGGTTGAGGGTCGGCAGCCCAGGCGTAGCCAGCCATTAGCCCGATTGTTGGAATCCGTGGCTCAGAAAAAATCTGTTGCTAAAAAGGGGCAGGGCAGGCAGAGTAAGCGTAAGTTTCAACCAATGGCAGAGGTGGGAAAAAAGCAAACAGAGAAAAAACGGAGCAGAGCAGAGGAGAACACATCTGTGGCCCAACCCAGGACAGAGAATGAAAAGGGGGAAAAACCCCGGTGGTACCGGTGGCCCAGCCACAGATCGGTGAGTATGAGGGAGATCAGGACAGTGATGTATCAATATATTTAGGGTGGTCTGAATCTGATAGTGAGGAAGAGCAATCCAGTGATAGCCGGGAATGGCTGCCATTGGTATCTGCAACAGAGGAAGCAAAACATAAAAAATGGAGAAAGAACCTTGAAGACATGGCTAAGGCCACAAAGGTAAGAGAACATGAACGTAAGAGGGCAAGGCACATGGGGGACAGTACTGGGGGCCTTGGTCAGAAAACGGTCGGTAAAAAATCACAAGGAAACCAAGGGGGTCAAAAGGTAAGCAGCCAGTTAAGACACCACGGGCTCCAGGTTTCAATCCTGGGCCGGTGATGCTAGGGCATCAAACATGGCAACATAACCCCTTCATGTGGCCATTTCTGTATGGGGACTGGGTAATATGCCCATCTCTTGGCCAGCGGTGTATCCTTGGGGCCCCTTCGCCCCTGGTTTCCCAACAACCCAGCAGGGTGGAATGACCAACCCCATTGTGGGGCCTCGGGCATTTCCAGCCAATGAGCCGGGCAAGGGTACCTCTCTGGGCACAGCCAGGGCCTCTGGGTCAGTAGATAACTATGGCTTAGGGGCTCAACACTGGACCGAATCTGCAATGGCAGGAACAGATGAAGCCCCGTTAAGGACAGCAGATCACCACAAAGGTTGAGGCTCATTTGATCCAGCCTCCTCACTCCATTGTCTCCCAAGGGGATATGGTAGAAGGGTTAATGCACAAAGGGCGGCAGTTCAGGTATGGACAGGGGTGAACGCTTCAACAATACAACCCCCCGAACTAACAAGGAAAGCTTGACACCAAGCTTACAAGAGCAGGAGATGGTAGCCTCTAAAACTGATACCACTCCCAATACTGCAATGGGGAACAAGTCAACCAGCACAGCATCAGGATCACTGGAGAGTTGGGCATATGCCAGAGTGGAAGACCCATTGGGGGACCACTTATCCGACACTGTCCGGGAGAAAATCTGGAAAGGAGAATTTATAGACATGTTCTCGTTATTGCATAGGGAGATCCCAGAAGTGAGTGACGAGAAAAGGAATAAACAAGAGAAGCCATGGTGGCCAAAGGTACCTTTCACATTTGAGACTTGGGCAGCAGCATTTGACATATTTATGTCAGTTTATGGGATGAAGCACCCTGATAAGCTAATTGCTCTGCTAAAATACAGGGATACCATAAAATTCACACATCTCTCCTTTGATGGATATGCGTGGTTAAAATACGACAAGCAGTTTTGTCTAAAACTATCTAGGCAACCCAATCTCAAATGGGAAAACACACACATAGACCTGTGGGTCCGCTATATGATGCGTGGCTGGCCCAATGTGGTAACATATACGGATAGTGGTCATGTTATTGCAAGACAAACAGGTGGAGAGTACAGGAAAGAGCAGAGGAAGGGGGCAGGGAGGAAGGCTTGTTATGACTACAATAAAGGAAAATGTTTTCGTTCCTTTTGTAAGTATGGGCACATCTGCAAGTAGTGCGGAGGAGAGGACAAGTTCTCAGAATGCACATGGCAATCCTCCAAGAAATCAAACATCGAGAAAGCAAGCAGTGAAAAAGGAAAGGGGTCTGGGAGGTTTAACTAACTCACCAGTATGATTACACTGAATGGACCCCTGGCTCGACTGCTACCCGGGAAAAACAGCAGCAAAATATATACACGACGGTTTCAAGTATGGTTTTAGGATACCATACAAGGGGCCAAGGGTAGAAACCACAGCTCACAATCTCAAGTCTGCAATTTTACTTCCTAACATCCTGGAGAGGAAAATTGCCAAGGAAGCAGAGGCAGGCAGGGTGGTGGGACCATTCGATTACCCCCCAGTGCACAACCTCAGGGTATCCCCATTAGGGCTGGTCCCCAAGAAGGAAGTAGGGGAATACAGGCTCATTCATCACCTGTCCTACCCAAAAGGCAATTCAGTAGATGACTTCATCAACCCGGAGGATTGCACAGTGCAATACACAATGTTCGACGTGGCACTGCGCCACATACAAAAGCTAGGCCATGGGGCAGTGATGGCAAAAAGCGACATCAAATCCGCTTTTCTTCTGCTACCAGTACATCCAAGTGACCAGGATTTACTGGATTTCAAAGTGGGAGGCCAATGGTATATGGACAAGGCGATGCCCATGGGATGCTCCATCAGCTGCTCAGCCTTCAAAGCATTCTCAACCTTCTTGGAGTGGGCCACCAGAGAACACACAAAAAACATACATATAGTTCATTATCTTGACAATTTCCTAATTGTGGGCCGCAGGGGGGGACCACATGTGCGGAGACACTGCAAGGTTTCACCTCATTTATAGGGTATTTCAGTGTCCCACTAGCCCAGGAGAAAATGGAGGGCCCTGCTACCTGCCTCTCATACCTGGGCATAGAAATAGACTCTGAGGCCATGGTTTCCTGGCTACCACAAGACAAGGTGGCACTTTTGAGGAAACTGTTGGGTGAGATAGAAAAGGCAAAGAAGGTGACCCTACAACAGCTGCAATCTGTTATGGGCCACTTGAATTTTGCATGCCATTCAATTCACCCAGGAAGGCCATTCCTCAGGCGGATGGCGTCAGCCACTGGGGGGGGCTCTAAAACCATATCATCAGATCAGACTAACGCAGGGCATAAAAGCAGACTTACAGGTTTGGGAACTCTTCTTAAAAGATTTCAATGGTATCACCATCTGGCAGACACTAGCAGACCAATTGTTGGATCTGCACATGGTGACCGATGCTTCGGGAGGCATTGGTTTTGGGGCATTCTGGCAAGGAGCATGGTTTGCAGGACGCTGGCCACAGGATTGGTTATTGAGGGGACTCACAAAAAACACCACCCTTCTCAAACTGTTCCCTATCATGGTAGCTGTAAGGGTGTGGAGGCACAAAATTCAGAATAAGAAAGTGCTGTTTCACACAGACAACAGGACGGTAGCAGACATATTGAACTCACAGACATCTCGTTCTGAAGAGGTGATGAAGGTCTTGCGGGTCTTTGTGTTATACTGCTTATGGTACGACATCTCTTTTAAGGCACGTCATTTGCTAGGAAAAGAAAATGTTATAGCTGATGCCCTGTCTCAATTTCAGCTCGAGCACTTCAGGCGGTTAGCCCCGTGGGCGGACCAGTTCCCCACAAAAATACCGGAAGCGGTCTGGAGACTTGGGAACCAAGATTGCAGCAACTGGTGCAACTCGCTGTGGCCCCCCCGACATGGAGGAAGTATGTAGGTAGCTATGGATCTTTCCAGCAATTTTGTGGTCATGAGGTAAGCGTGGAACTGCACAATACCCAAAGACAAGTTCAAAGCTACGTCCTCCACTTAGAAAGCCTGGGAAAATCCCCAACAGCTATACGCCTCCAACTAGCGGGCATCGCCTTTCTTCGGAAGTACGAGGGTTTCCCTGACCCAACCAACAGTTTCATTGCAAAGAAAATGATACAGGGCATGTCTAGACTCTCAGGAAAAAAGGTGGACACAAGGAAGCCCATAGGATTACCTGAATTGTCCAGCCTTCTGAAAGCACTGGCAGTCACTTGCAGCTCGGGCTACAAAACCAAGCTTTTCAGGGCCCTATACATATGTGCATTTTTTGGGGCCTTCCGGGTGTCTGAGTTGGTACCACAGTCTAACTCATCGAATCAGAACACCAATCTCCAGTTTAGTGATTTCATCATCTGGCAAAACAGACTGTATCTTCAGCTGCGGAAATCAAAAATGAACCAGTGCGGCCCCCCTGCCATTATAACACTGTTTATGGCCCCACCAGGGAACATTTGCCCATGGTTGTCAATGAAGGAGTATGTGGCAGGTCATCCAACAGTACCGGGGCATTTGTTTGTACATAGGGACGGAAAAGTGGTTACAAGGCGGCAGTTCACTGCGGTCCTACGAAAGGGTTTATGGATGGCAGGTGTAAACCTGACCTCATACAACACCCATTTATTCAGAATTGGAGCAGCCACCAAGGCAGCCAGATGTGGGTTAAAAGAGGATCAGATAAAAGGGGTCAGTAGATGGGCATCAAAGGCATACATGGGGTACATAAGGCCTCAGCAAAAAACAGCAGGAAGTGATGTTGGGGAACCCAGCACAAGTTGTGACTGAAATTCAAATTGGGAGAATACTCACATGTTTCTAATTTTGTCTTACAGGCATGGTGGCAACATCCCCTCAGATATGGATCGTGGGTCATTCGCACATGAGGGAGGCATACACAATGGTGAAAAAACGGCCCTACACAAGTCAACTGGGCATTCCAAGAAGTCGAGTTGTGATTAAATGGGCAGGAAAAGGGGGAATGAAGTGGGGGGCATTGTGTAAAACAATCGTTACATTGGGCCTACATCATCAACCACTGGTCGCGCTGGCTATTCACCTGGGAGGGAACGACTTGGTCATCCTAGGGGCACCGAGATTAATTGGGAATATTAAGAGGGGTTTGTCCCACTTAAAATAGATGTTGCCTCGCACCATTCTGGCATGGACAAGAATGATACCACGCCTGCAGTGGTGTGGTGAGCAAAAGGCAGGAGCCATGGACAAAGCACGGAGGTCCGTGAATAGGGAGGTGTCCCATTTTGCGGCCTCGCTGGGTGTGGAGGTAATCAGGCATTTCTTGATCACCAAAATGGATAAGGGATTTTATAGCTGGGGTGGGGTTCATTTATCGGATATTGGAAATGTCATTTTTAACAATACCCTCAACGATTTCTGTGAGACAGTGCTGTTTGGAAAAAGTAAGATCCCTTGGGCATTAGTGGGAGATACGTGTTGGCACAGCATGTAAGTGGTGGTAATTCATGGCTGACCCTGGGTAAGAGGCTCCGGACATAAGAAGAGCTGCGATTGGGTGTCACTGGGGAGAGGCACGACCCTAGGACGGGTATGCCTTGGAAGATCGGGAGAGGAAGGCACCCAGGCTGGGGCGTGTACCGAAATGCTGGGATCCAAGACTCCGAGATGGGGAGTGCGGCCCCGACGGGCATGCTCCTCGTCAAGGGTCTAGGAGGCCCTAAATTCAGGTAAGGGGGGGGAACTGTCTTGTAGAAAGGCATGGCCCTCAACGGGTCTGTTGGACTAAACAGCCAGAGTTACCCTCAAACAAGCAGATGAAGGAGCCGGGGTTTCAGCAATACATGAATTATGGCTGCCCAAGGGGTCTTACGGGATGGGATATGTAATGTACATATGTTACAATTTTCTGTATAGTGTTGTGTGTGTGTATATAGGATATATTGTAAAGTGCATATCTGTAAAATTGTGATGTACATATTAGGCTTTTATAAATGTTAAGTGTCCCATGTAATGTATACAACTTTTGATTAAGTAAAAAGAGCTGCGGCCCTTTTTTATACCAAAACAGTGTGGTGTGTTATTTGAATTGGGGTCCGCTTTGGGCAATAGCCCCACTGGCCTCTCACCGGGGGGGCAAGTTGCCGATGGCCCCCAAGAGGGTGGGGCTAGGAGGGACGTCCACCATTAAGGAGGAGGCGGCCCCCACTGAGCAAGTGACCCAATCCGAGGATCTCCTCAGAGGGAGCTGGCCCAGACCCTCCCTATAGGGAGGGTCACGGCAAGGGTTCATAAGAAGCTGTCCCAGGGTATCTCACCCTCCTGGAACAGCTCCTCAACAAGAAGTTTTTCCCACCCTCCGCCCCAAAAACTTCCAGGCCATAGCAAGAGCTCTTTCGTGGCTCTAGTAAAACCTAGTTGAGAACTGACATAAGTAACAAGAGGCGGTGGTAATTCATGGCCGACCCTGGGTAAGAGGTTCTGGACATATGAAGAGCTGTGATTCGGTGTCACCGGGGAGAGGCACAACCCTAGGACGGGTATGCCTCAGAAGATTGGGAGAGGAAGGCACCCAGGCTGGTTCGTGCACCAAAATGCTGGGATCCAAGACTCTGAGATGGGGAATGCGGCCCCGATGGTCATGCTCCTCATCAAGGGTCTAGGAGGTCCTAAATTCGGGTAAGGGGGGAACTGTCTTGTGGAAAGGCACAGCTCTCAATGGGTCTGTTGGACTAAAGGGCCAGAGTTACCCTCAAGCAAGTGGATGAAGGAGCCGGGGTTTCAGCAGTACATGAATTATGGCTGCCCAAGGGGTCTTAAGGGATGGGATACGTAATGTACATATGTTACAATTTTCTGTATAGTGTTGTGTGTGTGTATATAGGATATATTGTAAAGTGCATATCTGTAAAATTGTGATGTACATATTAGGCTTTTATAAATGTTAAGTGTCCCATGTAATGTATACAACTTTTGATTAAGTAAAAAGAGCTGTGGCCCTTTTTTATACCAAAACAGTGTGGTGTGTTATTTGAATTGGGGGTCCGCTTTGGGCAACACATTTTTCTTTCTTTTTTTGATTTTTTTAATCACTCAGACACACACTGCAAAGCTTCAAATCACCAGCAAACCTCAGCTCAGCTCTCAGTATCCCTGCTTTATCCACAGCAAAAAAAAAAGTTATTTTTATTGTGCATCTTTGAACAGGGGCATTTTGCAATAAACATTCCAGGGTCTGCAGAATGTTTGGGCATTTTGTGAAGGTTTGCTTAGGAGACCACAAGGATTAGACATTGAAAACCTAAATAAAGGTACAGATCGGAGTAAAAGGCATTGTTTTTTCCTGTAATCAGATGTTCAGTAAGTCTGAAACAGGGGGTGATTTGACTGACCTCCTCCAAACAAAATGAACAGAACACTTGGCAGAAACCCACATCCAGACTTGACTGAATGCATTTGTATAAAGATGTACACACTCCATGTAAACTTGCATTCATAAATAATAAACACACACCAATTACTTGACAACATTTGTGACTGCCATCTCTCTGCATCAGCAAAAATATGTGAATCCTACCATTACAGGGGAACGAAGTGCTCACACTTTGCTACATGGAGCACTTTGCATGTTTTCCCCAATCTACATAGTGATCCACAATGTGAAGCAAATCATTCTGCTGATAAATTTGAATGCGAAATGTATTGCTTCCAAAGGACTTCGCACTACTTCACCTTGTATTACAGCCTTTACCTTAATTGTAATGTGAAGTGCCATTGATTTTAATGGACTTCGCTTTGTTTCACCTGTTTATTGCAATTTTAGGTGAATTTTGTATTGATTCATGGAATGGCAGATCACATGGGCTCTATAGTGTCTTGCGCAGCCTCAGTTCTGCATAGTATGTGTAGTGGAAAGCTGGAGATAGTTTGCTTTCAGATCTCTGAGAATCAAATCATCGAAAAAGCTTTCAAAAATCACTTTTGATCCAATTATTTTGTTCCAAATTTAGTACATCGACTATAGGAAACCTTCCTGTGCTTAGATGATCGAGTGTTGATTGTTTTTGTGTGCATTTTGTATGTTAGTTTAGAACATTCAGCCTGTGTACTGACAGACACTGTTGAAGTATGCTCCGGGGGAGGGGCGTATCTGTGGTGGAGTGAGATTCACATGAGAAAAGCAGTCTTTCTAACTGTTTTATACTAGTAGTGTGTGTTAGTATTTGTGTGCTTGTGTACACACAGTAATATTTGAAGTAATGTTTGATAATTATTTTCTGTTTGTTGTGGTGCAGTGCTTATTATCATTCTGTTTAAAAGATTTGTTTATGTAGTGTACTGCACTGTTAAATTTTCTGTGCATTACCTTTGTGTGAGTGTATGAGTGTGCCATCAAGTCAGACACATTTTATTGTGCCACACAGTAATCGCCACACTCTGAATCGGTTATCCGTCTGCAGTATTTTTTACTGCTTCCTTCTATCTAGCTAGAGGACTGCTACTGCAGCGATCTCAACACGCAAAAGGTATAATTTATTTTTCCAGTTTGGGATATGTGTGAACATTGGTTAAGGTGTTTTTGTGCCCATGTGGCTGCATCTCTTAATAGTGTGCAATCTGCGTCTGTGCATTTGCATCTGTTTAGTGCCCAATCTGCATTTGTAAGCCACAGTTGTTGTTTCTTGGCTTCCCATCCACCACAAATTTCAGAAATTTCAATTTATTGTGAATTTTCTGTGTAATCCCAAAAATACCTGCAAAGAGAGGTACATGCAAAGATGCTTCTGGCCATGGCACTGCTGCCAGAGGCAAGAGTGACCGTGGGCATGGTAGTATGCAGCAGAAGTACATGGTTGATGCCAGTAAAGAGATTTCTCCTTGTTTTTCATAGCACAATCAGTAGCTTCAATCATGGTTGGAGATGCTGTTGTCCCTGCTGGTGGTCATGAAGTTGCTGATGACATGAGTATTGTCTCAAGTTCAACCCGTGACAACACGTTAACCAGTTTCCCAAATATTGTGGAGTCTAACGCTAAATATGTATAACCACAAGGAAAGGAGGGGGGTGGTTTCATGTGATAAAGGCAAGTCAGAAAGACCGCCTATCACATAGCGCAAGCAATCTTGAGCCCATAGTCAAAAGGGCGACAGATATTGTACCGACCGTTGCAAATAGCAACGATCACTACAATACTTAACTAACCACACAGAAATCTTGTTTTCATGTGGGGGCTGCACCCCCCCGGCTCCCCCCTTGCAGGGGCCAAGCCCCCGCAACCCCAAACTTAAATAACCAACTCTGAGGGGGGGTGCAGACCACAGGACAAGTTACTGGATTTTCGCTACACAGAATATAGTGAGGTATTGCACCACTCGCTCTCTTGTAGAGTGCTATTATTGAGTCGCTCAAAAGTGCAGCACTCAATAATCAGCGCTCTACATGGGTGCTACCGGGGGGGGGCCATGATAGAAACTATCAAGTACTGAAAGGGAATCAACAACATACAAGAGTGTAGCATCTTTCAGAAAAAGAGATGTGCATGAACAAGGGGCCAACATTTGAAGACAGAGGGGGGACAGATCAGGGGCAACTTCAGGAACTATTTTTTCACATAGATGGTGGTGGGTGCAAGGACAAACAAAAACTAATGATCAATGTTATGGTGTGAGAGCAGCAGTTGAAGCATGCCCATTATTTGGAGTTGGTGCACCTCCATGCGCTCCAACCACTTCTCCATGTTGTCAATCCAGTGGTTCACATGGTTCAGCTCACTCCACATCATGCCCAAATTGACATGTGTGGCAGGTATTTATGCAGGGTTGTCACCATCACCTGCAGGTTGTGGAGCAGCCACTTGCTCCATGACCTGCCCCTGCTTGACACCATGTGCAGGTGGAGGCCATGCTGCCACCTGTTGCCCAGCAGGTGTATTCCTGTCCTCTTTGGTAAGTTTGGCCTGCCAATCTGCACAGTGGTGGTTGTATAGGTGGGTGCACTGACCACCTGTGCCCAGATGACTTCCCTTGGAGCCACAGTGCACCATCCTACCACACAGATTGCACTTCACTACACTACACTGGTATCCACAGGCAGCGTAGTAAAGAAATCCCACACTAAGCAGCTGTGGGGAGGACCAGGCACAGGCATGGGGGGCCCCAGATGTTGTTGCCAGCTGCTGCTGGTGCTCAATTTGGGGCCAGGGGTGGGGAAACCTGCTGCTGCGGCTGTGACTGCTGCAGCTCCTCCCTTACTTCTTGCTGAGCCACTGATGCAGGGGCCATGGCAAGTGGTGGCACTGGTGGGGGGTGCTGGTAGGTGCCAGCGGAGTTGGTATTTCCATGGCACCACTACCTCCTACTTCAGGGAGGGGACCACTAGCCCAGAAGGTGCTCTGGTTCAGATGCGGGGTTTATATTTTTTGCTATCTCTCTGTCTCCTCTCAAAGACGGGTTCATATTTCTTGCTGTCTTTCTGTCTCCTCTCAAACACAGCTCTTTCTCCCACACTAGATAAGGTGAAAGTGAAAGTCTTTCACTCTGTTGTATGATTAACTTCCTGCCTGAAGCATCTGACCTGCAGACTGTGAGCCATATGATCTGTGGGCTGTTACAATTCTCAGTCACTCTGCCTTTAAAAGAAAATAAAGTGAGGTAATGTGGAGACATCATGACAAGAAGTCACTATGATGCGAAGTGACAAAGTACTGCATTTCAATGGGCACTTCGCGTAGCTATATGTTGAGGAAGAGTGGGCCACTTTGCCTGTACTATGCTAGCGAAGTTAAACTTCACTGCATCTCTACCTACCATGCCAAACACTTACTGATCTACCACACCTATGTCTTGAGTCCTACCTTATATTCAGAGGACTTTTACTGTCTCTATCACTGTTTCTTTTGAATTCATATGAAGAAACTGTTCATGTTAACAACTAATAAATTTCATTGTACATTCTTTTTAAACCCTGATACAGATCCCTGATGTTTTTTTGTTTCCAAATTAACTTATACTGTATGTTCCACATTTCATTTCATGTATACCGTGTTACAGTTTTAGTTTTATGGCCTGGAGTTAGCCCCAATGGATACCTAATGTCTCATTATATTAGGTGCAGTATCTGTTGTATAGTAGAAATTCATAGTCACAGGCTTGGGAACCAGAGACTTACATGACCACTAAAGTCAAATACTTGTTTCATTGCCATAAATGAATCACTTAACTTCCCTTACAGAAATAATTATATGAAAAGTTTTTGTGCTGCAGAAATAAAACTACCCAAGTGATGTGCATGCTGCAAGTATGATTTAAATGTTAAATTGGAACTGATTGCATGCATAGGCATGCATGCAGCAAGCAAGTATGGAAACCATGATTTTTATGTTAAATTGGGAAAGACTGCATGCATGTGGCATGCATGCAAAAGGCAAGTGGTTACTGATAACTGAACACACATAAAAGTTAAGTGACTTGCTTAGGATCACACCATACACAAGGGGGGGTTGATGAGATTCAAACCTAGGTCTTCATGCCTCCAAGTCTCCTGGCTTGCAGTTCAGTGCCTTTAACCGGTAAGTCATACTGTCTGCACACATATGGCTCACTTGTACTTCAATACATACTATATCTGACTACATCTGCTCTCATGTGGCATGGTTGTAGGCACTATTATGCTTTTCAGTTTTCTTTGTCTTCTGATACTCATCTCAGTTTCACAGTTGAACTGTAGCCCCCATATACCAATGGAAACATGTGTGTTTTTTTCCACCCACAAAACCACTTAATTACTTCTGTCTAGCCTGTACTTCTACTATTTTCTCTCCATAGTTTTGAATGATTCAATGCAAACAGACTTTAAGGTGCAAACACAAAAGTAGCAATAACTTGAAACTCACCCACATGGCCAGTCCCCGCATACACACACACTGTAGCACTGTAGCGGCTATGGCCATGCTGCTACAGACAACCAACCAAGTACAGATATGAGTAAAAAGTCTCTTATTTGAGTACTAGAGAGCCAGAGGCAGGAGTCTTTAAAGGGACAGTAAACATTACAGGGGTCACTCAAATTGTGAAAGCCCATGAAAAGATATTTCAAACAAGGCACTGGACTTTCTTGTAGGTGTCAGGAGTCCTGAGATATGACTTTCTAATTCATCTGTAAATCAGAACATGGCAGCAGCCATTTTACAACAGGAAGTGATGTCACTGTGGGGCAAGCTGCATATTGTTAATTACAACTTGCCCCTCAGGGACATCACTGTTGGTCTCATGATTCCATGAAATGGCTGCTGCCTTGTTTTGAATTACAGATGACTTAGTCATTAATAACTCAGGACTCCTGAAACCTACAGGTAAGCCCCATACCTCATTTGAAAGATCTTTGTATAGGCTTTCATAATGTGAGTGACCTCTGCAGTGTTTACTGTCACTTTAAGAGATGATGTCCATAGGTCAGAGTGCTGGGGCATACCCCCTTGAAATGAATGGAGTTATTTTTTGTTACTATTTTATATGCTATGATGGTGAGTTGGAGAATAATGAAGGCCACTGTTCTACTAATAAGGCCCTTGTTAGTCGAGCAGTGGCCTTCATTAATCTCCAACTCTCCATAATAATGTATAAAATAGTAATAAAAAAATACCCCATTCATTTCAATGGTGCACACCCCTGCAGTCTCCTTTGCCCTTTGTCATAATGTGCCTGAGTGTATGAACATACCAACATACGAATGTGCCAGCAGAAATAGACCAACTGGTCTATCTAAGTCTACGTCTATCTAAGAGTGTGGGATGTGGAGGTCAGCTTCACTTGGGAGGAGGGGGCATAAGCCTGACTATAGTTTGGCTCCAATAGCCTGTGCATACCATACCGCTCAACTGTCCGTGAATACAAGGGACGTCTCTAGAATGTCTGTAACATCTCTAAACGATACAACTTATTTGTTTTGACTGAAAAGTGTTATGCAAATCGTGAAAAATTCAAATGTATAAGATTCATCTGTATATACCCCGGAGCAGTACATCAGATTTGGGCTTAAATCCACCTAGTTACTAACCATTTTTTTCCGGCTGAAGTTCTGCCCACCCCACCCCCCAAAAAAAAATAACTTTGTCCTGATTTTTCTCCCTGACTCCATTCCATTCAATACCCATCCCATATAGTTTATGAGGCTGCCCAAAGGTGAAGAAACATGGAAAATACATCAATATTTCAGTCCGTCCTCCTCCCCCAATCCCCCTGTAAAAAAAAAAAATATTTACTTTTACTTACCCAGCCATGTGGCCAGAACCTGCAGCCTGGCACAGTGTTTCACCAGCCCAGTTTTCAGTCTGCTCCACCTCTCTCCTTCTGCCAGAAACTGGATGCTAGAACTGACTATCACAGGTCCCCAAAGTGGTCTGCAACCAAGTCACCTCACCAACCGAACCCACCCAATCTAGGTTGCTTGCTTCTTGCTTGGTTGCTGCTGTGGCTGTTGCTGCACTGCACTGATCAAGGCCTATGAAGGCCACCCACACCACTGTCACCACTGCTGCTAAGCCTAGCTTGCTGCCCTGGGGGTCTGTGCTGGTTTTTGTTTTGCATGGTGAGCCTAACAGAGTAAGTAGGTAACCTAGTCTTGAGTTAGCTTCTAGCTCATCCTTTGCCCCTTCAGCCACCAGGGGAGATGAAGACTCACTAAGAGTTGACCAACAAAAACTATGCCGCTACAACACTGCTACTGAGAGTTCAGTGCTCATTGACTCCTCCAAGCTGTAGTGTGCAGTCTGTCTACTCTGTGACAGGAAAGATGGTGTTGCACTTGCAAGACTTATGTGCTCTTTCTTGGCTGGAGCTCATCCACATCACATGTGATTTTGCCACCACTAATAGGTGGAGAGAGTGGACAACACAATACAGACACAGTCGAGTCTGGAGAGTACCTGCAGTGTGAGCACACACAGGCCAGGTGGGCACTTACTGTGCAAAAGATTAAATCCAAATTTAATGCCATAATTGCCACACCATAAGGAGAACCTAGGCACAAATATGGGGGAGGAGGCAACTGTCTCTGCCCTACCTAAATGGCACCTCTGCTAAATGGTAGAAATTTATTTCTCAGGTGCTAATGCAATGGTTTCCATTGTGTTCTGAGGTACTGTATTTCCATGTTTCATGATGTGTCCTGATTATCATGTGGGTTAATGTCCCTCATTGTTCCTCATTTTGAGTGTCCATGTCCCTCATTTCATTACACAAAATGTGAGGTATGGTGCATGCTTCCAAGACCCTACTCAGCACAAAGAGTACTGCGCATGGTCATAGTGTTTATGCTGAATACAGAATGACAAAGGGAAAGTAAGTGAGATAAAACAATCATGGAGAAACACATTTGTAGCACTAAATATGCATAAGGGATTTACATGGTCCAAAACAAAAATGATAGGCTTCACAACACAGAGGCCCCTCTTCGTACATCTGGAAAGTAGGAATGTTGACTGACTATATCCTAGGCATTTAATGTAATGAGCAAACAATACTTTACAAATTAATGCTGATTTAATGAAAACAATAAAAAGCCATTAAACAACTTGCAAAATGATCAGAATTAATGAGTTTACCTAATTTTATGGGAATCCAAATAAAAATGTATTTTAATGACTAATTGCTAGTAGTATAAGAAATAGAAATTGATGTGTTTTCAGATGAGATTTGCACCAGCTTAGCTGCTGCACACATGGCAAGTGTGCAGCACGTGAACCTGATGTGATGTTTAAATGATGTTCACACCAGCTTAACTGCTGCACTCATGTCAGGCATGCAACATGTGAACCTGATGTAATTTTTAGAAAATGTTCACACTAGCTTTCCTGCTGCACACGTCAAGCTTGCAGCATGCAAACCTGATTTGCTTTTTAGACCTGGTTCGCTTAGTATCACTTTGTGTATTCAAGCTGCATGCAAATATTGCACAATTAAGCATGTGGCATGCATTCTGCATGAACACAGCACACCTATATTTATGTAAGGGCTCTCTTTCTCCTGTCTGCCAAACAGTGAAAATGGGCAGAGGAAGGGCCCACTGAAAACATGATGTTACATCTCATTTGGGCTATCATGGGTCAATAAATCACTAAAAAAATTATAAAGACTGAAACCCCCTGAGGAACCTTGTGAAAGGTAAGATGTCCAGTAGTGATGCTAGTCTCCAAATTCTATGGCAATATGCATTTTTGCTATGTAAGTAATACATTTGCCTGTCACGCTTACTGTTGTGTGCCCCAATTCATTTTTGTTGACCTGTGGCCATGACTCATGCTCTTGTGCTGGAGGCTAATAGCATCACTAGAGACTGAGTGCATATTCTCTTTTTCCCCCCACTGGAAACAAGATTTTCCATTTTGCATAAGCTATCCTGGGTAAATAACGTGTTATACAAAGATTATAGCTGAGATAAGGCAGGAATGCACGTGAATTCAAAACAGCAGACATGACATTATGTGAGAAACATAAAAATGAGTCTTTCATATACAGTACTACAGTACTCCATGTGGTGTAGATTTCAAAATCTATTAAAAGATATTTGCTGTGATAGTTGATACCACTTCAACTAAAATGATTATCTTTGGGGAACGGTATAAAAAAGCAAGATTTAAAGAAATAAAACTGAAACTTGCCAGCTACAGAATTTTTACTCTACACAGTCCTGAGCCTTGAACAGTTTGGACCTACTGCACTTTATGTCAGCTATGATGACAGTTTTTAAAACTGAAACTAATGGTAACAAAAAGAGGTGGCTATCCTTACCATGGTAAAACCTGCCTATTTAAGTCACTACTTATTAAGGACATCAGATATAAAAGATATTCCTTCTAGTCCCAAATGCAAGTATTGTGTAACCTGCTTATTAGAGACACCTTGATATCATGGATAGATTATCTGGTCCCAAATTGTGTCCTTAAAAGACAGATTGCACTGTACTTCATAATGGCTGAACAACACACACCTAAAAAAGCGTTACATAAACTGGACATGTAATGCTGAAAATGAGTATGTGACCATCAGTGATGTACTGTAGTTCATAAAATAACATTTGTATACCAAAACCCTCTTGGGCCTTCTTAGCAGCATGGATTCACAGTGAGAAGGTCAAGTCAGATGAATCTAATAGATTTCTTTGACTGGGTGACCAAAGTAGAAGATCAGGGAGGGGCTGTGGAAATGGCCTAGCTAGACTTTAGCAAGGCATTTAACATAGTCCCACATACAATACAAGTTAGCCAGCCTGGGAGTGGGTCCCAAGATGGTAGCCTGGGTAAAAAATTGGCTGGAGAACAGGACACAGAGGGCAATAGTAAACGTAGTCCACTCTGAAGAAAGGGGAGGTTACTAGTGGGGTACCACAGGGTTCAGTACTGGGACTGGTCCTCTTCAATATCTTTATAAGTGACATTGCAGAGGGACTGGAAGGAAATGTATGTCTTTTTGCAGACGACACAAATATCTGCAACAGGGTTGATACACAAGGTGGGGTGGAAAGGATGAGAAGTGACTTGGCAAGGTTGGAGGAAAGGTCAAATGTATGGCAGCATAGATTCAATGCTAAGAAGTGCAAAGTAATGCACCTGGGAAACAAAAACCCAGGGTAAGAGTACACTATGGGGGTGAGATACTAACACAACAAAAATGGAAAGGGACCTGGGGGTAGTCATATCAGATGATCTAAAGGTGGGCAAGCAATGTGAGAGGGCAGTAAGGAGGGCTGGAGGGATACTGGGATGTATAGGGAGAGGCATCACCAGTAGAAAACAGAAAGTTGTTACCCCTCTGTACAGACAGCTGGTGAGACCCCATCTGGAGTACTGCATGCAGTTCTGGAGACCCAATCTCTGCAAAGACATAGACAGGATGGAGGCAGTCCAGAGGAGGGCAACTAAAATGGTGCAGGGTCTGCACCAGAAGACATATGAAGAGAGACTTAAGGATCTTAATATGTATACCCTCGAGGAAAAGAGGGACGGGGGGACATGATAGAAACTTTCAAGTACCTAAAGGGAATCAATAAAGTCCTAGATGGTAGCATCTTTCAGAAAAAGAAGTTTGCAAGAACAAGGGTGTACAATTTGAAGATAGAAGGGGGACAGCTCAGAGGAAATGTGAGGAAGTATTTTTTCACGGAGTGGGTTGTGGATGCATGGAACAGTCTTCCTGAGGAGGTTGTGGAGTCAAAAACAGTGGGGAAATTCAAGAATACATGGGACATACATAAGGCAATTCTAGGGGTTGGGGTAGGAGGGAGTAGGCTGTTGGTTAACTAGGATCTGCAGCTTATCCATTAGGTAGGGAAATGGGCAGACTGGGTGGGTCAAGCAGTCCTTATCTGCCATCAAATTCTGTGTTTCTATGTATAGCCCTCTTTGCTGCCTGGCCTCTTGTATGTTCCATATTGTACTTATGGAGGTTCATAGCAACAGAAGTCAAACATTGCATCAGATGTATTGGTGTTGTTTAGTTCAAACACAGCACAACATTAAAAATAGTACATTTGTAGGGAAAGGTATCAGGCAGTGGGAGAAACCAAAATTGATAGTCGAGGGACATTGTGGTACCCCCAAATGTCCACTGATAAGCAATGGAATATGCAACATATGCATTGCTTTAAACAGGCAGGTGGGCTGACAGCCAATGGCCCTAAGTGACAAACACAAAAATATAAAGTGGCAAGATGCCAGCTCAGTCACAGTATGATCAAAACACAAATGAGAAAGGCAGCACACACCCATATAAAGGTACTGGGCAGTCTTAGTATTTTTAAATCCCTCACTGAAGAACTATGCACTGAGACCTACTCCTGTGGATAACCTATGCTTAACTGATTCATGTCCTCCTCAATATGGTTATTGTTCATATGGCATTCCTCCCACTGGCAATACCAGACAGCTGTTTGAATTTTGTGAATTTACTTCTATTTGTGCTTTTTATAATTTCTTGACTGTGTCTCTGTATGTAATTGCTCTGTATTTTGTATTTACCTTGTATAATCCTGTATCATTGCTTCCTGATGTGTGTGTATATATATATATATATATATATATATATATATGAGTGTGTGTGTGTGTGTATATATATATATATATATATATATATATATATATATATACTGTCCTACCTGGGACCTCCTCATAAATGAGCTTGCTCAACAGAACCTTTTCCTGGTGAAATAAACAAATACAAATATAAGTAGTTTCATTACAACTACTTTATTAGTATATTTTTCAGCAATTCTTCCAGGCTACAGACATTTGCTAAAGTTTCATTGGATGCTTCATCAGAACAGTGGTCCAGATATCTACAGTAATTCCTATTCTAATCGGGTTTCATACTTCTTCTTCCCAAAATGTATTCCACCTTTCGTTTTCAGTTTGCATAAAATGTCCAGTTTCCCAACCGTACACTTTATTGAGTGTGCTGCCTTTCAAGTTGGTGCTTATGCATTGCACTACTCATGGTGGCCATAATGATGACATTTGTCAGCTAGCATGGGCTTAGTGGTAAGGCCAACTTTGTGCTAGCAAATTATGGATGAGATGTTTCATGGTTTAGACAAATTCAGCTGTTACTGGCATCATATTTTAATACCATGTCCTATTAACCAGAAATGTTTCAGTAAGCTGGAGCTGGCACTAACACAGCTGACAATATAGATGAAAAATTACAAAAAAAGTGTTGCCTTTTTCAAAACCAAGTAACCTCCTCAGTTCTCTGTTTATGACTGGGGGCTTGACAATAATACTTTGTCCTTGTACTTCATCCACGCAGGGGAATCAGAGTATTAACTCCTATAGAGAATTAAGTATCACATGTTTGAGGGGGCGCTGTTGAGTTGCCTAACAAGATGGCCACTTAAAACAAGCTTTCTACCATCCACCAGTGTAAATCCTGTATAATCCACTAAAAGAGTACATCCGTAGCAATATTGTTTAGCAGGCTTGAATTCTCCACTTGACCAGCTTTCAGCAGATACCTTTTTCAAAGAAGTATGGCTACCATCTTGAGTGAACAGGACTTCGGTTAAACCATTGGATCCTGTTATCTTATTTGCCTATCTACATCATGAGTGTGGACCAATTGTGGGTTCCCAGGCTCAGAACCTGATGGATCTATAACAAATAACCAAAACGCTCACTCAAGTACTCCAGGATATGGCTGAACTTAAAATCTTTGCAGCTGAAACAAACTGAGAGCTTGTGCAACTTGGGGGCTGTCTGTCCTCTGCTAAACTATGCATTGTCACACAGGAGGAAACCACCGATGACATACAGGCCCAGCTTGGAGACCAAGCTTCCTCCATCCGCTATCTGATGGACAAAATAGATCTGGAGAACCGGGTCAGATGCAATAGTTTGCATATTGGGGGGGTTCCTGGAGGGAGCTGAAAGTAATGATATGGTCTGCTTTCATCAGTCTACTTTCCCCCATTACTAAATGCTCCGGACTGTCTGCCCATAGAGTTTAAATGGTCACATGGAAGCCTGGCCCCAAGACCCAAGCTAGGCCACCCTCCTAAGCTGCTCCACTATCCAGTGAAATAAAATATCTTACGTTTAACCTGGGAGCTGGGCCCACTAACCTGGCAGGGCTGCACTATTGGGTTATTTCAAGATTTTTCAGCAGAATTATCCCTTCACCGAAGGGCCTTCACTGTTGCCCACAGGAAATTGAAGCAACTTGGCTAACACTGTAATATGCGCTACTCTGCTACATTATAAGTGCTGCATAATAGGGTCCAACATTTGTTTCCTTCTCCTGAAGCTGTGGATCATTTTGTGACCCACACGGTCTGACCTACCTCAGACCCCACTCCAATGGATATGTACTCACCACAGAGCCCCAGTGTAAACTTCTGCTACCTGGGATGTGGCATCAACATGTCTCCTCAGTATGGAACCTCCCTGGAAGATAGTAAAAAGGCAAAGGGGGAGACACAGGACCCACGGTCCCAGCCAAAAGAATCCTCATGGAGACCAGCAGAGATTTTGCAGCTGGAGCAGAAGCTCCAGATCCCCCACCTCCTCGACCGGCCTGGGCATTCCTACCAGAATGAATCAACATGGCACCCTACATACAGAACATGAAACCACTATCAGAACAGAGAAGGATCCAGAAAAACACCAACCTGCAACACCTCCGGGACCTTCACAGTGCTCCTGAGCATGTCAAGCTGCCTCTACCCTGTTACCTCTGCTTTCCTCTTCTGGCGCAGAAGACTCTAGCTTACTCATTAACAATCCTGACAGTTCCCTTCTCTTCCTGATGAGATCTTTATAACTGAAATTTTCACTCTTGGTCACCGACCATGCAGGCCAGAAAAAATCCATGAACTAGCCATAGTTCCTGTGACCTGAGGTGTTTATGCTAATCGCACACTTGCTGGTCAACTCCATCTTTCCACTCTGGTAGGAATGACATGACCTAACCAACTTGAAGCTTTAGACTGGAATGTTACCGTTTGGTGGCAAATGTGCCTGTGTTTCTATGATACTTGTCTACTGATTGTCCTGATTCCAGTAAGCTTCTGATTTTTTGCTAACGTGGGATTTCAGGCACTGAATCCCCAGGATATGGCAGGGATAATACTGTAACTTAATGTTCTCCTATGTATAATAGAGAGACACCTGCCTCCTTTCTCCTATGAATAAGGCATGATTCATGTCATTTCAGTCAGCTCTCCAGGAGGGGAATTGCCAATCAGAGATTACTTTTGTCCCTCGTTTTACTGATTACAGCCTTGGAGGCATTGGATAGACTTTAACCATGCCTATATGCACCAGAGTTTTGAACTAGGGCTGGGGTAACTGGTGCCTAACACATGCCTGCAACTCAGTGGTCTTTTGTTTTTTGCTGCTGTCTGTATTCCGACCTGCAGGCAATGTCTGCTTATGCTTTTCTGCACAATTCTTCCTTGAGCAGAAACTCCTCTGGTGGGGGAGCTATAACTGTATGATGGTCTGATGTTAAATGTTATTATAAGGCTAATTAATAATTAATAAGGCACTGCTGCATTCTTATTTGCTACTGGATCAATCGGTAACGTCCAGTTAATAACTAACACAGATGGTTGAGCAGCACATGTGACCACCTCATAGATGGACAACATTTAATTGCTCAACCAGGAACACAGGTTTTCAACCATCAGAGAGTTTGTGGTGTTATCTATGCATCAAAAGTGGAGAGGTCTTGGAAAGCTGCTGTATAAAAAAAAAAATCAGCAATGCAGGGAAAAAGACACAGCCCCTTAAAAGCAGCCTGCAGCCACACTTACCATCAGTGCAGCCACCAAAGAAGGCTCCACTGTAAGTAACTCTAATCCCAGATGAACCAATAAAAAACCTTGTCCTTGAAAAAAAAGCATAATTAAAAAAAAAAAGAACACAGTACTAGTAACTTCATCTCTACAACATGACTGCCAGACATGTAACGGCCAACGTACTTCACTTCATGCAGTCGCACTAATTTATGACAAATCAGTAGACGTAGACACACAACAGGATGTGACCTGATAACAATTCCAGACGTAAACAAGTCCCATGCCCGCCCCACAATCTCCAGACGACAGAAAAGAAATTATAAATGTGTTTTACAATTATTGGTACAAACAGATGAAATTAGCCTCATAATAACAGTAACAACCTCACTGATGGTCTTTTACAGGGAAATTAATGACTGGGAGGTGGCTGGTGTCCCTCGGCTGCATCTCGGGCCACCCAACCCCCGACCTGGTTGTTAATCTCCAGGACACAACCGCCAATTCAGTCATTAATGCTTAAATAATGTTAATGTGCTGTTTTCCTAGCACAAAATCGTTGATGGTTTAATGTTATATTGTGGGTTCTCCCCCACACATATTTTCCAGTTCAGTATTTACACTACCCCTGCTCCTATTCTGTAGAAGATAAGGATTCTGCTATATTTCATCCCAAGCACTGTTTTTCTGCTCAGGGAATACCTTTTCAGGATCCTTGCTGGCTCCCCCTGGCAAAGCCTCAAACCTTACCACTGGCCCCTGCAGACTACAATTACAATATATGCATTGTCTCTACCCTGGATCTCATTGAAGGATACCCCCTCCTCCCTACCTACTTCCCCTTCCTCACCTCTCACTCTGCCCTCACACTCTATCCTTCCTACTTAGTTTGGGAGGCCATCTCGTCCTCTTCTACACTATAGGCACCCCTTCCCTCCCCACCCCAATGGGGAGTGGGACTGCTCCTCCACCAGCAGCAAATTATTTGTCAATCCCCCCCCTTCCCACTAGCTGTGCCCACTATGTTTAATATATTCAGTTTTATTGCTGTAATATAACAGTAATCTCTGTGTTGCATGCCCTCACACACTAACTACCATTAATGGTGGCAGACTGAGAGTACCCTACCATATTAGAATATGGTATATGGTTAATTATCTGGAGTTGCACTCCTGGACCTTTGGCTACCTGATGATGGTTGGTATTTTGTGATTGTATTTCCATAACAGTACTCTAAAGCCACACATTACTATACCTTTCTGGTTTCTGATAAGTATAAATATGACAATCTGTTTTGCATTGTTGTCAAATGTTGTATGTCTGATGTTCAATATTAACTTACTGTTTAGTAACAAACCTCTTTTGTGTGACATCACTGCTAGACCTTACACATTATATTCAGTACCCTATCCGGGGATCCACTAGCTACATCCTTAGGTATCTTGCCTATGGGATCTGGACCTTCTCTCACATCTGGCTCCCTGCTGCATAGTCCTTAAGTACAGCACTTATTATCTGATACACTTGACTATACATCCCCTTATGTTTCCACACCTCTATATCCCCATCCAAATGGCTAATCTGAAATGTGTAACATGGAATGTACGATGCTGAACTCCCCCATTAAACACAAACAGATCCTCTCCCACCTTAGAAAACTGCATAAGAAAATAGCTTTCTTGCAAGTGATGAAATTGGTCAGTTCAGAAGCTATTAAGCTGAGTAGAGATTGAGTTGTCTGGAGGTACACAGTAGTGCACCTACAGCAAAAAGGATATTTTGTATCCTTCTGAATAAACCCTTAAAATGGACTATAGATAAGCAGGAAAAGGATGCTGAGGGATGGTGGATACTTATCAAGTGTACTACATCGCAAGGTCCTCTTGTTTTGGCTCCTCCTATGGTCCCAAAACTGATATGCCCAGCTTTTACCATACATTCTGTCAGGCTATTCTTGACTTTACCCCCACCCCACCCCACACACTATGCCCTGTCTGATAGGTGAGAACTTCAATATTACCCCATCCCCAGAAATTGACAGGTCCTTGAATACATCAGAACCACACACTAGAGCATCAAAGGCCCTGGGAGCCATGCTGAAAGAACTCTCTTTTATTGACCTATGGAGGGCCCTAAATCCTATGGTCAAAGATTTTACATCTATCTTACCAATTTATGGATTGACCTGCAGACTGGACCTGCTTCTGGGCTCTTTATCTCTGTCCCAAAAAGTATAAACCTGTGACATTGAATTCTTGGTCATCTCCGACCATACCCCAGTCTCCTCCCTCGTACTCTGGGGCCCAGAAATCCCTAGATCTTCAAGATGGAGACTGGATCCCCTTCTCATGAAAGATAAAAACTTCCATAAATGGGTCACAGAAAATACTAGAACATTCTTTCAAGAAAATGACACAGGGGAAGTATCCACAGCCACCCTTTGGGAAATCTTTAAAGCTACCCTTAAGAGCAACATCATGGGATATGCACCAAAATGCAGATGGGAAAGGAAGACTGCCCTCAAGGATTTAGAAATGGCATTTAGCCCTGAAAGAAAGGGACTACAAAGCCGCTTCTTCCCCAGTGCAGGCCAAAGCCTTCCTGGTGACCTGACAGGCACTCACCTACAATTGAATTCCCTACTGGCAACATGAGCAGAATTTGGTGCTTCTCCATACCAGATGTAGATATCGGAAAGGGGGAGGAGAAAGCAGGCTGCCTTCTCTCTTACCAGTTAAGAAAACAACAGGCAGTGCATCATGTATCTATGCTTCATAATAACCAGGGTTCATCCCATCACAAACCAGAAGATATTAAACGGGTAATGATCTGATTTTGCAAAACATTATTCAGCTCCTCAGTGAAGGGTACTAACCCAGAGATTGATACATTTCTGTCTAATTCCCTTCTCCCCCAGCTTTATCCCCAGTATAGGGACCTCCTTGAGGCCCCACTTATCTTGGCTGAGATCCAGAGAGCCATTCAAACCCTGAACAAAAATAAACCACAAGGGGGAGATGGCATCTCAGCAGACCTCTATGTGCACTTAGACCCACTCATTAGCCGAAATTTACATTGCACAGACTAGTGTAAGCACAGATCCCTTCCCCTGGCCCTTAGAGAGGCCATAACAACTGTGTTACCCAAGGAAGGTAAAGACCCCCCCATTTCCCAGCCAATTATAGACCCATCTCTTTAATAAATATGATGCAAAAATTCTAGCAAAGGCCCTAGCGCTCCATATTGATCAGATCCTCCTGATCCTTATGCGCCCAGTACAAGCTGGATTCATGAAAGGTAGGCTAGCAACTGACCACATCTGTTCCATTATTCCATCATCATGGAGGCAGGCTGATTATCCTCCCCAGCATCTGCTATTGTAATACACTTTGAAAAGGCCTTCGATTCTGTAAATGGGGGTACCCAATTAAAGTCCTTAAATATATAGGTTTGGACCATATTTCTCTACCTGGGTAAAAACCCTTTATCAGGCTCCTGAGGCATGACTCCTTACCAACTCCACCCTGTCAGCTCCCATCTCCTTACAAAAAGGCATCCATCACAGATGCCCCTTTTCCCTGATGGTATTCATTCTGGCTATTGAACACTTAGCTATTGCTATCAGGGAACACACAGCTTTACATGGTATTCCCATTTCAGGGGCTGACATACAGATTAGCCTATGTGCAGATGATCTGCTGATATTCCTTTCAGAAGACCCTTCAGGCATACCCCACCTTCTTTCCCTCTTGAAAACCGTTTCCTCTGTCTTAGGGTTAAAGGATAATCAAGGGAAAACAGAGGTGTTACCCCTTAATGTTAGACATAGAGCATCTCCTTTCCAGCAGGCAGGGCTTAGATGGTCCCCTTCCTCTATTAAATACTTAGGTATTCACCTCTCAGCTGATATCTCTAAACTCCAAACTATCAACCTTTTCCCACACCTTCAGAAACTCAAAGAAGATTTTGACCACTGACAGCAGCTACGTCTCTCCTTAGCCAGCAACATTTCAGCAGTCAAAATGCCGGCTACTCCTAAAATTTTCCATACACTTGTAACCCCCCTACAAATGGGGGTTCCCAAAAAGTCTTCCTTGAGCTTGCCTAAATGCTCACTGCCAGGCTGGTGTCCTGCGTTTTAGTAGATCAAATTATTGCCAGAGAGTACCTGTAAAGCCTCCGTGTACTCTCTCTTTAAGAGCTGCCTAGATTGCAGTCATAATTAATCTGGGAGGGGGGCTGAGGGTTTCTATGCTCAAGTCCCACCCGGGCTGCCAAATAATCGCTCAGTTCTGCCATCGCTATTAGCACAGCGGGAGCTTTGTTAGAAGATGTATTTGTTTGCTGATCAATTATTAGAATAGCAATAATATTGCATTTTGTCTAACCTGCCTTCTTTGCAGCATGGACATTTCTGTTTATCTCCACCATCTTGGTCCCGGACTGCTGAAATGGGCCAATCAGTACCTTTGGGGACTATAAATGGAGCCTGTCCCCAGGAGCTTTGTGGGAGCAAAATTCTGTAGGAATTGTAGTTTTGGGTTTTTGGCACCTAAATGAACCTGGAGGGGAAGCCCTTGTTGTGACTGACAGAGGAATCAGCCAACCGAACCTTTTGGATCCTGGGGAAAGTCCCAGACTGCTTGCAGTTTCAGCCAGTCTGAATTGGGAAGTGAAAGCGGTAACAGCTTGAGTAATTTGTTCAGGAGAACTGTGAAAAGGTTGAGTTTGGTCCTGCTTGCCTGCCTGCTGTCTCTGAGAGGGAAAATAGAGCTTATTCGGATTGAATCCGAATTGTGAGAGTGAGATAAGCCACAGAACTGTGACCAGGCTTTAACCCGAAGAAGACCGAAGATTTGATGAATGCGATTGGCTTGTCAGGATTTCCAGCCACCTTTAAACTCCTGGCTCATGTAGAGACCCTGTAATTGCAACCATATAGCAATCTGCCTGGTACAGTAGAATTTCTTACATGTAAATGTGCTGTGTGCTGATACTGGGTCATGATTTGGTTCCCCACTGTGTGTTGAACTGTGTTCTGCTTGCTGGAGGCTGCATCCAGCTCCAACAGACTGAATCCATATTAGTCTCTCTTTCGGCCTGGCCCTTGCCACACTGGCCCAGCCAGAATACCCACTGCACAGAGAAAGCCATAGACGAGAGACCTGCCTGGGGATCAGCCCACTGCTCAACACTTTGAACAGGAATGACACCTCGGTGATTCGTGTGGGCCCTGCTTCTCCTGACACTCCAGCTCAACAACCTGCAGTCTCAATTTCATCCTACTTGTGTCCTGCATCAGGTATTGTGAGTAGACATCAAGGTAGCTCCCTGCAACAACAGCTAAATCTTGTCATCTGATTGTTTTGTTGTCTTTTCTGTCACGAACTGAGCCCTCCGACTCCAGATTACAAATAGTGTGTGTTGTGCATGTTGCTATCTTCCATCACAAGGCCCCTACCAGCTGCAACACAAGCCTACCCTGGGTAACGATCCTAGCTAGCCCACCTTCCTTCTACCTGGGTACCCAGTGTGTGCGGCTGTGTAAGGACTCTGAAGTGCATGCATGACTGTTTGATTGATATAGCCTTCATACAAATCAACCTGATTATGCCCCTTCCTTGTTCAAGTCCCCTGAATAAATCAAATCTAACTCTTTTTGCATTTAGCCAGACTGTGGTTCCAGTTTGTGCCGAAAGTACTGTACTGTTGCTATTTGCTGTGCATAGCCTTATTTTACAGGGGGTCTCCAGGGTTGAGCTAGAGGAACCGGCCTGGTGGTAAGTGCAAACATTGTGGGTAATTGCATGGTGAATAAAGGTCATAATGAAAGTGATTATTGTATAATGCTCAGGACACTAGAGGGGAAAGAGTGGGGTTACAGTGTCCTGGAGGGCTGTGCTCAGGTTAGCTTGACCACTAACAACCCTGACCTCCAGGTGGAGGCACCCTTTTCAGTACCCAGACCCCTTAACCTGCAACTAGCCATGCAGGCAGGGGTAGTAGCCCTTGGGATAGTGCGACCTACGGGTTACATATTCTCTCTCTCTCTCTCTCACCTGCCCATTAATCTCTTCCAAACTTAGTCTGCCAAAATTGATGCATTTGTGGGCTCTTGCCTTTGGGCTGCAGAAACACTAAAACTGAGTAGAACTAAACTAAGATCTCACTGGAAAACAGTGGACTGGAATCTCTCCTGGTTTCTAGGGCATCATAATGCTTTTCTGGGCACACAAACCTGTTAATGGTTTCCCCCACAGTCACCTCCTCTCTAGTCTGGTTATTTTTAGAAACCCTAATTTGTGCTCTCTCCATACCACTATCCTACCTTTACACCTCCCTTCCTCATGCCTTACATCAGTGGAGCTCTATCACAGCATCTATCCATGCATGGCACTGGCTATCCAGAACTATAAAGGCCTCTACCACATCCAAGGCCTGGCTCCTTCTGTGGGACAATCTGGTTATCAGAACTGACCAACAACCTACACACTGGCCAAGCTGGAAACAGATGGGCATAGCCCACATTAAAGACCTCCTGATCCCAGGCACAGTAACTTTAGACAAATTTAGTGACCTGCAATCCAAATATTTTCTCCCTAAATCAGATTTTTGGAGGTACTTGCAACTGAGGAGTGCCCTTTCTCCTTTCCTTAAACCTACCCTATCTCAAGGCCCACCTGTTGAGTCTGAGCCTGACATTCAATCCTGGTTTTCCAAATCCAGAGGTTGGGCTAGCATGATCTACTCCTTGATTCCTATATCCATCCCTGACCAAAAACCAAAAGGCTTACATTTTATTTATTTATTTATTTGCTTTTGTTAACTGGGTAAGCACACTAGACAGCCAAGTGCCTATTTTCAGGTGCGATCCGGGAGGGTTACAGGTAAAAATTCATACATGAACAGTTGAGGAGTCAAGAAAACACACAGGGAATAACAGGCATAACAGGGCTAACTCTAGAACAGGTTGGCGCAATGCAATACAATAAATGGCACATACAGGATGTAATTAGGAGGCGAACAGCAGAGTAAACAAAAACAATGATAAGTGCCTGCGGGGGGAGGGTGCCCTAGGCAGAGGGTTGAATACTAGCTTCTCGACCGGTTACTGAAGAAGTAAGTGCAAGTAGCGCTGAGGCCCCCACCCTACCGGGCTAGGGAGAGGAGTGGGGCTCCCGGTAGTGAGCTACGAGGTGCAGGGACAGGCTGTGGAAGATTTCAAAAAGTTCCAGAGGGAGGCTTTAAAGCTTGGATGGGAGGTGGTGGACCGAGTAAGCTCAGGGAGCGAGTTCCACAGTTTAGGGGTGTATGTGTTGAAGGCCCGATCCCCCACAAGGGTGCGGATTCTAGGAACCAGGCAATCCAGGTTCGTCCCAGATCTTAGATGGTAGGATGGGGCGCCTAGCTTGAGGGGAAGGGCAAGGGCAGAGGGGGTGGCCGAGCGGTTAATGTTGTCAATGAAGTTTCCGAGTATGAAGGGCGGTGCTTCTCCAGAGGGCGCCACTCCAGGCGGCTGTAAAGATCACAGCGGTGGGTGAGGGAAGGGGGCGGAGAGTGCGGAGCGGCAGACATTATTGTAGGCCGTGTCTCATTTTGAGATGCTGGTTTTAGGAATTGGGGCAAATGTTATGAGTCCATAGCAGAGTGAAGGGAGGAGGACCCCACCCTGGCTAGGGCCAAACGAGCAACCGGGGTGAGGCAGTTTTTAGCTCAATAAGCTAGGCCAAGCTTACCATTAGTAGCCTTACAAACATTCTGGATGTGTAGGGTAAGGTCCAACTGCAGGTCCAGGGTGACGCCCAGATACTTGGCGGCGGCTACCATCTCCAGGGGAGAGCCGTCAGCCCCGTAGATTTGCAGGAGAGCGGGCGGGATTTTATTTTGTTCAAGGAACCAAACAGCATGGCTTGGGTTTTCTTGAGGTTGAGGGTGAGCCTATGGTCCCCCAGCCAGGTTTGGATGCGTTCGAAATCGGTATTCAGTTGGGAGTTTATTGTGGAGATGTCCCAGGAGCTGGCCAGGAGGATGAGGTCATCCACATACAGGGTGGAATGACCATGGGCAGTGATGGACGGTAGATCATTAATAAATAGTGAGAATAGGGTGGGACCAAGGACGGATCCCTGAGGGACCCCACAATGGACTAATGAGGGGTTGGAGAGGGTCTGATTGAAGTTGGTGTATTGCTGCCTGTTGGAGAGAGTTACTATGCAAGTCCTCTAAATCTTCCCATCACTACACAGGAATGGGAAAATACCTGACGGGCAGAAAATATAATCTGCATGAATAACAGTGCCTTTTATTACAAAATAAAGTTCTTCATAGGGCATATAGGACACCAACCTAACTGCAAGCCATGAGACTACTCCCTCAGGTTCTATGCTGATGCTGTGACTCACTTGGGTGGGAACTTTTCCATATTTTATGGAGGCGCCCAGCCATCCAGACTTATTGGAAAGAGGTCCTAGCTGCTTGTAAATCAGTAATGGGTGACTCCATACCACGCAGTTCTCAACTATTATCGTTGGGCATACCCCCCCCATTTTACTCATCCTTTAGTATGCTGGTTCATTCAGGCTGGAGTGGAGGCAAAACTCCTGCTGCTTTGAAGATGGAGATCCATAGAAGTACCCTCACTCCAGGAATGGCTTAACTCGCTGCATCATGTGGAAACACTTTTCAGAATGTCCCATGAAGCTAAACGTATTCTGCACTTTTATTATGACGTGTGGGCCCCTTATATATATCTTCTGCCCTTTGTAAAGTAGACCCCAAATGGACCCACAGTGAATAACTCTATGATCAGGATCCCTCCATTTACAAGGTGCCTCTCCCCTCCAGTGTAATATGCTTCCTCATGAGATGCACAAATCCGATAATGTGTCGACTCCATCTGTGTGTGTTACTGAATTACCATATACTGTATGTTTAGTACTGTTTAAATTGTGTATGTATAATTATGCTGCTACAGTGATGTCTTTTGTTTGTGTATGATAATGAAAAACTTCAATAAAAAGTATCAACTGCAAACAAGTATCACATGTTCACTTAAATACCAGGCAAGTGTGTTATCTGAGCTGTCATAGCCAAATAAATGTTCATTAATTTCTGTACTTGTGTCTCCGCCCCCCCCCTCCCTTTGGCTATATAATTCTTTAATTCATTCTTTATCTGGCAAAGGTAAGATTCTGCTTGGCGTATGGACCTGCTTTGTGATACGTATTAGAAAGTGTATGACATTCTAGAGATAAAATGTGTGTTAACACAATTACTGTACATTCATTAATTCCCTGCTTTAGGCTAAATGAAAAACAGGAAATCACCTCAACATTTTGATATCAACTATCCCTGGCTTCTTTAAAAAAAACACGTTTTATAGTCAGTGTTTTATTTGGAGATTCCTACATTAAATTTTGTACGGAAAAAAATGGCAATGTAAATGCCTCCGTTACTTTTACAGAAATATTAGTTATGTCATTAATTCAGTAAGTGCATTAAACTTCTGAATATGAAATTATATTACTAGTGTTTAAAATGTATTTATTTAAATGTTTTCACCAGAAAACGCATACTGAGCAGAGAATAACTGATTTCTCAATGTTTTCTTAGGAATGGGGAAAGAGAGCAGAACACTACACAAAAAACATAAACAAAAACAGCAATGTCACTCAAATAAAAATAAAAAAAATTAAAAAAAGGATTCAGGTATAAGTAACAAGTTCAGTCATTGAAAAAAGACTGCAGAATAACTACATCTGCAATGTAGAGAAATGTGAATGAATGAGGTAAGTGCAAAGTGCACTTGTAAACTGTGAGATATTTTTATCTAAGGGAATTTTCCATTTCGGTTCTTTAGTTTCAGTTTATTTATTATACTGGAAAGGCATGTGACTAAACGTTTCCTGTTTTCACAAGTGTCCAGTTTCGGACTAACAAAATGGGTAGTAATAAAAAATACAAAGGAAATGCTATACAGAAGAACAAAAACAAAACAATAAATTCATACAAGACTAGCAACCAAACGTTCTTAAGACTAAAATAAAGTGCCAATGTGAAGTGAGGCATACATCTTGTGTCAGACAGGAGTCTAAGGGTAACCAAAGGGAAATGGGAAAGCTGAAAGGGGGAAGCAGCATGAAGAAGCTTTAATAGGGGATGCAGGTTGAGCAGCAGGTTAGGGACAGTTAAGATAAAGGGCAATTACAAGTGAAGGATTGGGAAAGGTGTTTCCTAAGGTTGAGCTTAAAAAAGCAATAGAGAGAGACACTGGATTAAAGAGGAAGGCAGATTGTTGAAAAGTTTGGTGCCCTTGTATGAGAGGGAGTTTTGGCCTTGGGAGGTCTAACAGAAAGGGAGGGAGAAGTAGAGCGTGGAGGACTGTCTGGTGGTCTGGGAGGGGGCTGATTTAGGGAAGAGGGATGAGATGCCATTAGGAAGAAGTTCAAGGGTAAGTTTGTGGAAAAAGGTAAGGATTTTGCTATTGAGCCTGTCCTCAAGGTGGGACCAGTTAGTGAGTGTGTGCAGGTCGAAGTGGTGGGTAAGTCGAGGGAGGCCAGAGACAAAATGAATAACAATGTGGCAGGTGCACCAAAGCCTGTTGTGATTCCTTTGAGAGAGAGAGGGATAGAAAATTAGAGCACCATAGTCAAAAATGGGGATCAGGAAACTGGTAGCTAGGAGAGTCTTGGAATCAGGGGTGAGGAAAGGTTTTACTTGGTATAACAGGCCAATCCATTGGTGGGCTTTCTTAATCATCTGATTGGTGTGGGATTCAAAATTGAGACAGCAGTCAAGGTGCTGGCCTAGGTATCTGAATTCAGAAACTCTTTCAATGGGTTTACTGTCATTGTCAAAGAGTGAGAAATCAAAAGCAAGAGGTTTCTGGGAGCTGGAGAAGACCATGGATTTTTTGGGGTTTTGTTTGTGTTTGGTACCTACCCTTTAGCCAAGAACCATGAGTGGAGTCTGTGGAAGTCAAGCTGAAGTTTGTTGAGAAGGGTAGTGGGGTCCTTATCCTTGCAGAAAAGTGCTGAATGGTCAGGACAGAGTATGAGCTCAGTCTGGGTGCAAATTTCGGGAAGGGAGTTAACCACCATGAAGAAGAGAAGGGACCCAGAATGGACCCCTGGGGCACTTTGTATCAGAGCAGTTTTGGTATTGTGTCCTGCCCTATATCAGTGTTGCGCTTCCGTCTGAAAGTTGTGTTTTTCAGGAAATTAGATGGTTTGTTTATGGACTATTTTTTCAATAATCTTGGAAAGGAGAACCATGAGGGAAATGGGTCTGTAGTTGGTAATATCATCTTTGGGGCCAGATTTATGGAGGGAATTTGATGGTAGTGCATTTCCATTTTAAAGGGAACGACTCAGTGCAGAGGGAGTAATTAAGGATGTTAGTAAGTGGAATGGCTACGGATTCACAGACCAGTGTGAGGATCTGGCAGTCAATGTTATCTTGCCCAGTATGAGGCCTGGGATCATTTGCTTTAACGTTTTACAAGCTCTTGGGGGGAAAGGTGATGGAAGTAAAAGCTGGGATGGTGGTTAGGGGGAAGGAGGGAGGACGGTCCAGGGACAAGGGAAGTGTTTAGCTTATACTTGTCTAGGTCACCAAAATAACAATTAAAAAGAGAGGCAATTTCTGGGGGATCAGAGACTAACTGTTAACTGGAGGAGAGGCTGATTTGTTCACAGCTTTGTCCTCTGCCGGTGAGGTAATTTTAGAAGTTCCAGGCGTGCCTAGGGTTGCCACTTGAGTTATGCTGTTTTTTCAGTCAGGAAGCTGAGGTTTGCAGAGCAGACTGCTGATTTACAGCTGTTGCATAGGGTTTTGTACTGTTCAAGCAGGACGGGAAGCTTAAGTCTCCTGTACTTCTTTTCCTCATGAGGTTGAGGACTTCAGAGGAGAGCCATTTGTGGCTGTGACCTTTGACCCTGTTTTTTTTCAGAGGGATGAGGGAGTCACATATGGCAAGGAAGTTTCTACTGAACATTTCAAGGGCATAGTCAATGTCAGTTATGGATTCGGTAAATGACCAGTCAGTGGCTAGGGCAATGTTAGAGAATTCAGCGGGATTAAGTTCCTTGAGCTTTCTGGTATGCATGTATTTGTGGACTTTGTTGAGGGTTTTGGCTGAACAGCTGCAGTATATCACACAGTGGTCACTTATGGAATCAGGAAGGACTTCTGAGGAGGTGATATGGGAAGGCTTGGAGACAAGGATCCAGTCCAGAACAGATTCATACGCATTTCTATAGTTCATGCATGTTGGGGTGAGGCCATGGCTGATAATGGATTCTTTGGCATGATTTGACTGTGGTGATTTCCAGTTAAGATTAAAATCACCAAGGATTATCCATTCCCTACCCTGGGGAAGTGAGTTCTTAATGCTGAGAAAAACATCCAGTTCAGAGGAGGGGGTGGCAAGGGGGAGATAGGTAATGCTAATGGTTATTATTTTGTTTTTGCCCAGGAGGAGATTCATGGACAGGGATTTGAGGTTAGAGTTAGCAACTGATGTTACAAGTTCAGTGGCTCAGAGGTGGTTGGCAACCCATAAGAGGCAACCACCCCCTTGTTTGCCATGTCTGTCATTTCTGAAAAGGGAGTACCCTTCTAAGCTAATTTCATTGGAAAGGATCCTGTGGATTAGCCACGTTTCAGAGAGGGCAGTAATATCGGAGGGATCTGTGGCGAGCCAGGATTCAAGAAGTTTTTTTTTTTGCTAAGAGACTTTGGATGTTTAGGTGTGTTATTTTAAGCTGACCAGAGTGTCTAGGAGGAGGGAGGTGGATTCCAGAGGCTTCTTGCTTGTGTCTGGAGTTAGGGTGAATGGACCCTGAAAAGAGGCAGAGGAGCAGGGGGAGGAGCCTCCTGTGTCTGTTGTAGGCAAATATGGAGAGCTTTGGGGATCTGAGCCTGGCATGGTAAACACAGAAACATAGAAACATGTAGGTGGGGGAGCACTCATGAAGAAGGCAGAGTTTGATTAGGTAGAGGTTAAGGGTAGGGCTGCTGAGATAGAGGCAAGAGTGTGTAGTAGTAGTAGTAGTAGTAATGTACTGGTAGAGAAAGAGTAAGGAAAAGGGCAAGGTGGATGAGTGCAAAGGGGGAACAAGGTGGGCAGGTGTGTGAAGTAGAGGAGTTAGGGGGACAGATGGGCATTGAGGAAAGGAGTGTGGGGATGGATAGGCAAAGGGGTGGTAGGGTAGTGTCATAGTGGTCCCTTATGAGGTCAGATAGTGTAATCAGTGATAGTAGTGATGCACTGAGGAGTGCAGTTGGGATATGTTTTATAATGCTGAAATTTGATGGATTTCCTGGGGTGGGGGTAATTAACAGTATTAAGAAATAGTGGAAATGGAGATTTCCTGTAGAAAGGATAAGGAGAGAGCAAATGCGGAGTTTGAAATTGCTATGAGGGAGGGAAGAGAGGAGTATCACTGCCCTGATGAGAGTAGGGGTTATTTCAGCCGCAGTGTTGCCTTGCTGTTGTTTTATGAAAAGAGCAGTATGAGAAGGTTGAGGGTTAAAGTTGTCAGAAGTTGGTTAAAATGCTAGAATGAAGTTCATGTAGACAGGAGTCTTAAAATACTGAAATGTGGGTGAAACGAGAGACAAAGAAAAAAGAGATGTTTGTACAGGTAAAGAGTGTAAACATAAGGAAATGTTCTGCAGAATTAGAGGTACAAGAGATGTTTATTCCTGGAATAGGATGTGGTGCCCTCTAGTGGGTTAAATCTATAGAAAGTGAAAGGGAAACTAGACACTTATCAATGGGCATAAGGTGGGATGTGTCTAAGGTAGCTATAAAACAAAGAGTCCAGATAGGGCAGAAAGGAGGGGGTGGGTGGGAAGCCGGCATTTTGCACTAGCGGGAAGGCTAGATCAGCAGAGATTTCAATTAGATAACAGCCTTAGGGCTGAGCAGCAGCCAACTGTTTAAATTAAACAAAGTAACAGAGAACCAGGACAGTTCCAATATGAAGGCTGGATAATTTTAGCAGTGGCCAACTTGGTCCGTGCTCTGAGCAGGTGGAACAAAGGAACAGGGAGGTGCCATCCAAAAAGGTGCCCAGTTCAAATTTTCAGGGCTCGCCTGAGAGCTGGATGTATACCTTGTTTGTGGGAGGGCAGGCTGAGAGTGGCTCTTTCACGGAAGCAGCAGAAAATCCACACTGCAGGGGCAGAAAAGAGGAGCTGCAGAGGGAAGGGAGGGAGATTAAATAAAGCACAAGGGGAAGGGATTGCATAAAGAAGGGAGGACTAAGGAGTCAGGTTTCACAGAAAGAGAGAGAGAAGGAAAAAAGTGAGAGGCAAGGTGAAAGCAAAGAGAGGAAATAGCTGCAAAAGGAGATGAATTAAAGGAAATACATTTCATACAAGGTAAAATCAGCAGCTAAACAGAGTTTAATTTACAAGAGATACATGTAACACATGAGTACAAATTAGTAAAAATACATTTCACACAATCTTCCACCAATTCAATTAAATTCAAGGCTGAATCAGCAGTGATTTCAATTAGATAACAGCCTTAGGGCTGAGCAGCAGCCGACTGTTTAAATGAAGTTTATGGTTGAGCAGCCACCGACTATTTAAACTAAATAAAGTAAAAGAGCACCAGGACAGTTCCAGTATGAAGGCTGGATAATTTTAACGGCGACTGACTTGGTCCAGGCTCTGAGCAGGTGGAACAAAGGAATAGGGAGGTGCCATCTGAAAAGATGGCAAGTTCAAATTTTCAGGGCTGGATGCATACCTTGTTTGTGGGAGGGTGGGCTGGGTGGATCCATCATGGCAGTGGCAGAAAATCCACACTGCAGGGGGCAATGAAGAGGAGTTGCAGTGTGGGAGGGAGGGCTGAGAGAGGCTCCTTCATGGCAGCAGCAGAAAATCCACACTGCAGGGGCAGGGAAGATGAGCTTGTTTGTGGGAGGGCAGGCTGGGAGAGGCTCCTTCATGGCAGTGGCAAAAAATCAACACGCAGGGCAGGGAAGAAGAACTTGATTGTGAGAGGGCAGGCTGGGAGTGGCTCCTTCATAGTGGCAGCAGAAAACCCACACTGCAGGGGCAGGGAAGAGGAACTTGTTTGTGGGAGGGCAGGCTGGGAGAGGTTCCTTCATGGTGGTGGCAAAAAGTCAACACGCGGGGCAGGGAAGAAGAACTTGTTTGTGGGAGGGCTGGCTGGGAGTGGTTCCTTCATGGTGGCGGCAGAAAAAATTTAGGGAGAACTTCACTGTGTAGCACATATGATGCAGAGAATCTACTGAAGAAGCATCAGAATATATCATAATCAAGACTGTTGATAGTCTTATAAGTATCCCATGATTAAAACAAAAAAACATTTGTGCACTTTCTCTGGCTGATGCCATACTTCCCAAAACATTTCTCTGTTTTGTATATTCTGCCTATGCAACTGCTATCACAATGAACAGAAATGAATTAGTCAGTTTTTTTTTTGTCACAATAGCCACTCTGTCTTGCTCCAGATCTATTTCCTCATGTCAGAAAATGTTACAAATGTAGGGATTTCATGACAAAATATACTATGTTTAGCTGGAAATATTTCCACTGTGGAAGAATAGCAGTTATTCTTTTTTAACTCCCTCTCACAATTTAATCTCTGCAAGTGGGAATTTCATTGTGCTTCAGATTAAATGGATTATATGATATCACCCAAATAATAGCATTTTATTTGCTTCAATTATTTTTTTTTAGCATGATCTCATGAGTTTGTACAGAAACAATCATACTCAACATTCTTTTGGCATTGCAATGCCTGTCTCTTTCTATATTAGGTCATGGAACAGAATAGACAAGCACACACTAGAACAGAATATTACAGGCCGTTCATGCTGAAGCATAATTTACAACAAAGAAAATAGAAATAAGTTCACTACATCAGAAGGAAGAATGTTTGAGTGTTTGTACCTTATCCAAATTTTTTGGCTACAACATCTAGAAGTCTTGCAACCAAAACTTTAAATCCTGTAAAGAGGTGCCAGAGACCCCATTTGGATAATCAAAATTAATTGGAGATCAGCTAGGGTTCGGAAGGCAGAGGAGTATTTATTAAAAAAATAAGCACTGGTGCTCTGCAGCAAACTTTAATGTCACTTGAAAATAAATTTAATTTATGTAGTCATGAAGATGAATTAAGGCTGAACAAGAATCAGTCAATCCACTCTGATCTGATGCCTTATGTGCGATTACTCAGAATTTCTCTGCCCCTCTAAATTCTCCCTGCCTCCCACCTCTCGCATGTTCCTAATATCTTACTTGAAGATATCCTACTGTACCTGAACCCTGTTGTAGTCCCAGCACTGACTAGATTGCTAGGTGAACTATTTCTCCTATCCACCACCCGCTGTGTGAGAGTATTTTCTGGCATCCCTTGTGAGTTCTTCTATCCCTTTCAGCTTGTGGTTGTGCCCCAAGGTGGTTGTACTGTTCCTCAGCTCCAATAACTCTATGGAATCTGCTCTGTTGTATCCCTGTATGTGCTAGTTTCTATTATATCCCCCACTCCCCTCCAGGGCTGGCCATAGGTATGCTGTGTCCCTAGGGGGGACTTGAAAATGGTAAACCTTGGCAAAACATTTTAACCCCACCAACAACCCCCAATCAGATGGCCAAATCCCCACACCAGTCACCAAAAGTCCTTACTTTGGGTCTGTCTCAGGCTGCATTGCTCCTAGGTTATTTGTACAACTGTTCCTAACATGAATTATGTTTAAAAAGACAGCCTATGATCTTCTAATTTTCTATGCCAGATATCTCTTAGAATTTTACTATTAGACAAAATAGGTATCCGCAAGTTATTTTATTATGCCTGATCTTTTTTTACATGTATCATTTAGAATGTGTTATTATTGCTATCAAAAAAAACTGTTTTTGTTTTTACTGAACTTTTACCATTAGCCAGAAATTAAATTGTGAAGGAGCTCATAGGAACTCAGTTCCACCACCTCTTACAAAATTGTATGAGAGTCCCTGTGCACCTGAAGTTTTTCTTCATTGAATACTAGCGGAGAGTTCCATTTCCTCAGAATGACAGTGCCACAACCTAAAAATCTAGACGTGAGAAGTCCTCCATCTAAACATTTCTGGTCTAAATACTGTTTCTAGTCAAAAAATAGACATCAAACATAAAATACTGTAGGTTGCAAACAGAATGCAGTATTTTTTTTTCAAATACTACAATGAAAATGTCCAGCAGTCAATTTATATTCAAATATTTGAAGTGAAGTACAACATAGTCAGAAATCTCAAGAAAGATCTTTTTGAATTTGAAATTATTATACCTCATTTGCTGAGCATTTTAATGTTCATGCTTGCACAAATTTGCAATTACACTGGCAAGATTTGGTAAAAATTCTCATTTTTGGCATATTTAATCAGATCATGAATGGATACAGTACATAACACATATTGGAATGAGAACTGAGGGAGGAATGAGGGAATTTGCAATTTTTGCAAATAGTTGTTAATTATACTAGAGTTGTCATGTACTACAGAGTGTGAGGTGGGATGCATGGATGTTTGGCAGCCTTTATCCATCCGGTCAATGCCCCTGGTAATCAATCAAGTGAGAGCCACCTATAGGGCTCCCGCTGGATGCTGTGTGAGTGGTGGCATCCTCACACAGCAAGCCACCACTGCTGATCTACCACTCGAGCCGTACCAGAGATGGACCACTTCAGAGCTAAACTCCTCTAGGAAGCCACCATAACCGGAGAAATTCTGAAGAGATCCCAGCTGCTAGTGTTGGCCAATCAGCCAGTGAACGCCCAGCTAATCCAGCCCAACTGGGCTCCCACTGCATGCTGTGCAAGTGGTGGCATCCTCTTACAGCAAGCCACCGCCACTGATCTACCCACCAAGTAGTATCAGAGAAGTACTGCTGGAGAGCTAAACTCCTCTAGGAAGCATCCGAAACCAGAGACATTCTGCAGGGAGTCCTGCTGCTCCTGTTGGCAAATCAGCCAGTAAATGCCCAGCTAACCCAGCCCTACAGGGCTTCCGCTGGATGCTGTGTGAGTGGCGCCATGCTCCCACAGCAAGCCACTGCTACTGATCTACCCTCCGAGCCCTACCAGAGAAGGACAGCTGGAGAGCTAAACTCTTCGAGGAAGCCAACAAAACCAGAGAAATTCTGCAGGAAGCCCCACTGCTCCTATCGGCAAATCAGCCAGTGAATGCCTGGCTAACCGAGCCCTACAGGTCTCCCACTGGATGCTGTGCGAGAGGCGGCATCCTCCCACAGCAAGCCACCGCCACTGATCTACACCCCGAGCTGTACCAAAGAAGGACTGTTGGAGAGCTAAACTCCTCTAGGAAGCCACCAAAACTGAAGAAATTCTGCAGAGAGTCCCGCTGCTCCGGTCGCAAATTAATTAGTGAATGCCCAGTAAGAGAGTCTGGAGAAGCGCAGTGCTAATTTTGAAAAAAACTAATGGCACCATTTTTCAAACTGCCACTACTAGTGCATTACTACAGTTGCAAGTACTAAACTATTGGCGCCATTTTTGAACATCCACTGCTGGTCCTAACCCTACGCACTGCTTGGCTACTGATGAAGCTCCGCTACCAGCTCTAACTACTGTGGGACTGATTTTAAGCCCTTTTTGTTTTCAACTGTCCTTAATTACACTTCTGATTTCCCTCATTTAAGCTAAGATCCAACTACTGTGGGACTGATTCTTAGCCATTTTTGTTTCCAACTGTCTTTAGTTATACTGCTGATATCCCTTGTTTTAAACCTATTGTCTTACAGCTATTTAATTTCATTTACTACGGTGAGCCAACCCTGTTAAAGTAACAATCTATACTGGTTTTCTGGTTGTGCCAGAGACTGTATTTTGCTCTGCATGCTTCTCCCTATCTCTTTCTCTCTCTCTCTCTCTCTCCATGGCTAAACCTCGCTCTGCTGTTGTCTCGTCTCCCAAGCCCACCTGTCCGTATCTGTAATCCCCAGCCTTCTCCTAAATCTACTTTCTAATCTGATCTCATCCCTCACAGCCTGTTTCTTTTGTCTATTCAATTTTCCTCCTGGCTTTCTGATTATTTACACCTGCCCTCCCATCTCCCTAGGCTAACCCAGTCCTACTGGGCTCCCGCTGAATGCTGTGTGAGTGGCAGCATCCTCCCATAGCAAGCAGCTGCCACTGATCCACCTCCCAAGCCATACCAAAGAAGGACCGCTGGCTAGCTAAACTCCTCTAGGAAGCTGCCGAAACTGGATAAATTCTGCACAGAGCCCCACTGCTGCTGTCAGCAAATCAGTCAGTGAAGCCCCAGTTAACCCAGGCCTACTGGGCTCCCACTAGATGTTGTGTAAGTGGCGGCATCCTCCCACAGCAAGCCACTGCCGCTGATCTACCCCCCCCCCGAGCCGTACCAGAGAAAGACTGCTGGAGAGCTAAACTCCTTTAGGAAGCTACTGAAACAGGAGAAATTCTGCAGGGAGACCCACTGCACCTGTTGGCAAATCAGCCAGTGAACACCTGGCTAACCCAGCCCTACTGTGCTCCGTTGGAGGCTGTATGAGCAGTGGCATCCTCCCACAGCAAGCCACCGCAGCTGATGAACCCACCGAACCGTACCAGAGAAGGACCACTGGAGAGATAAACTCATCTAGGAAGCCGCCGAAACTGGAGAAATTCTGCAGGGAGCCCTGCTCTCCTGTCGGCAAATCAGCCAGGGAACACCCGGTAAGACAGGCAACAATTGCCACCATTTTTCAAACTGCCACTACTAGTGCAGTACCGCAGTTGCTAGTACTAAACTATTGGTGCCATTTTCGAACATCCACTACTGGTCCTAACCCTGCACACTGCTCGTCTACTGCTGAATCTCTGCTTCCAGCTCCAACTACTGTGGGACTGATTTTAAGTCCTTATTGTTTTCAACTGTCCTTACTTGTACTGCTGATTTCCCTCCTTTTTAGCCAGTGCCAAGTACTGTGGGACTGATATTTAGCCCTTTTTGTTTTCAACTGCTTAATTATACTGCTGATTCCCCTCGTTTTTAGCCAGTGCCAACTACTGTGGGACTGATACCTAGCCCTTTTTGTTTTCAACTGTCCTTAATTATACTGCTGATTTCCTTCATTTTTAGCCTTGTCTGTTACAGCAATATAATTTAATTTATTACAGTGAATCAGCCCTGTTAAGAGTAATAATCTGTACTCGTTTTCTGGTTGTGCCAGTGATTGTATTTTGCACTGCCTGCTTTCTCTCTTTCTCTCTCTCTCTCTCTCTCTCTCTCTCTCTCTGGCTAAACATCGCTTTGCTCTTGTCTCTTCTCCCCAGGCTGCCTGTCCATACCTGTAATCCACTGGCTCCGCCTAAATCTGCTTCCTGATCAGGTCTCCTCCATACATCCCTCTTTCTTTCGTCTATCTAATCCTTCCCCTGACATACTGATTTTTTATATCTGCCCTCCTTTCTCCCTAGGCTTACCCAGCCCAACTGGGCTCCCGCTGGATGCTGTGTGAGTGGTGGTATCATCCCACAGCAAGCCACTGCCCATGATCTACTCCCCGAGCCGTACCAGAGAAGTACTGCTGGAGAGCTAAGCTCATCTAGGAAGCCGCTGAAACCAGAGAAATTCTGCAAGGAGTCTAGCTGCTGCTGTCGGCTAATCAGCCAGTAAACATCCTGTAAGAGATTCTAGAGAAGCACAGTTCTAATTTTTAAAACAAATATTGGTGCAATTTTTCAAACTGCCACTACTGGTGCAGTACCGCAGTTGCAAGTACTAAAGTACTGATGCCATTTTCGAACATTCACTACAGGTCCTAATTCTGCACACTACTCGGCTACTGCTGAAGCTCTGCTGTCAGCTCAACTACTGTGGGACTGATTTTTAGCACTTTTTGTTTTCAACTGTCCTTAATTATGCTGCTAATTTCTGTCATTCTTAGCCAGTGCCAACTACTGTGGCACTGATTCCTAGCCTTTTTGTTTTCATCTGTCTTTAATTATAATGCTGATTTCCTTCACTTTTAGCCTGTTGTGTTAAAGCTATTTATTTTAATTTACTACACTGAACCAATAATTTTTGAGTAATAATCTGTACTGATTTTCTGGATGTGCCAGTGATTGTATTTTGCTCTGCCTGCTTCTCTCTCTCTCTCTCTCTCTCTCTCTCTCTCTCTCTCTCTCTCCTCTTTCTCTCTCTCTCTCCTGGCAAAACATCACTCTGCTGTTGTCTCTTCTCACAAGCCTGCCTGTCCGTATTTGTAATGCCCTGGCTCCTCCTAAATCTGCTTTCTGATCTGACCTGCTCCCTTACCGCCCATTTCTTTTGTCTCTCTAGTCTCACCCCTGGCTTTCTGACTATTTATACTTGCCCTCCCATCTCCGTACACTAACCCAGACATACTGGGCTCCCGCTGGGTGCTGATTGAGGGGCAGCATCCTCCCACAGCAAGCTGCCACTGCTGATCTGCCCCTCCCCGAGTCATACAAGAGAAGGACCGCTGGAAAGCTAAACTCCTCTAGGAAGCCGCCAAAACTGGAGACATTCTGCAGACAGCCTTGCTGAACCCATTGTGAAATCAGCCATTCAATGCTCAGCTAACCCAGACCTACTGTGCTACCGCTAAATGCTATGTGAGTGGCGGCATCCTTCCACAGCAAGTTGCAGCCCCTGATCAACCCTTCGAGCCATACCAGAGAAGGACACCCAGAGAGGTAAACTCCTCAATGAAGCCAATACAACTGGAGAAAATCTGCAGGGAGCCCCACTGCTCCTATTGGCAAATCAGCCAGTGAACACCCAGCTAACCCAACACTACTGGGCTCCTGCTGGATGCTGTGTGAGAGGTGGCATCCTCCCACATCAAGCCGCCGCTGCTGATCTACACCCTGAGCTGTACCAAAGAAGGACCACTGGAGAGATAAACTCCTCTAGGAAGCTGCCAAAACTGAAGAAAATTCTGTAGGGAGTCCCGCTGCTCCTGTCGCGAATTAGCCAGTGAATGCCCAGTAAGAGAGTCTGGAGAAGCGCAGTGCTAATTTTGAAAAAAAATAATGGCACCAATTTTCAAACTGCCACTACTGGTGCAGTACTGCAGTTGCAAGTACTAAACTATTGGCACCATTTTCAGTTATGCATGCAGTTCAGAGTCCTTACACAGTCACACACTCTGGGTACCCAGGTAGGAAAACGGTGGGCTAGCCAGGAACATTGCAGATGGTTGGGGTCCTGTGAGGGAAGAAAGCAACATGCACAACACACACTATTTGTAATCTGGAGCCGGAGGGATCAGTTCGTGAAAGAAAAGGCAACAAGACAATCAGATGATAACACTTTTAGATTTAGCTGTTGTTGCAGGGAGCTACCCTGATGTTTACTAATGATACCCAATACTGGACACAGGCAGGATGAAATCGAGTCTGCAGGCTGTTGAGCTGGAGTGCCCGGAGAAGCAAGGCCCACACAAATCACCGAGGCATCATTCCTGTTCAAGGCGATGAGCAGGGGGCTGATCCCCAGGCTGGTCTCTCATTGAGGACTTTCTCTGTGTAGCAGGTATTCTGGCTGGGCCAGTGTAGCAGGGCCCAGGCAAATGGAAATGGATACGGATTCAGTCTGTGGAGCTGGATACAGCCTCCAGCATGCAAAACACAGTTCAGACACACAGTGGGGAACCAAATCACGACCCACTATAAGCACACAGCACATTCACGTGTAAGGAGATTCCACTGTACCAGGCAAATGGCTCTCCGGTCATAATTACAGAGTCTCTGCACAATCCGGGAGTTCAGAGGTAGCTGGAAGTCATGACAGGCCAATCGCTTTCAGCAAATCTTCTGTCTTCTTCAGGTTATAGCCTGGTCACAATTCAGTGGCTTAATTCGCTCTCCAAATTCCGATTTAGTCCGAAAAAAAAGCACAAGTTCCCTCTCTAGGTCAGCAGGTAGGCATGCAGGCCAAAATCAGTTTTTTCCACAGTTCTCCCACCGAATCCACTATTTATTGCTGCTTGAACTATCTCGAGCTGTTACTTCTTCACTTCCCAACTCAGATCTAACTGAAACTGCAAGCAGTGTGGGACTTTCCCCAAGATCCAAAAGGTTCAGTTAGATGATCTGTCAGTCACAACAAGGGCTCCCCCTCCAGGTTATTTTAGGTGCCAAAAGCCCCAAACTACAATTCCTACAAGTTTTGGCTCCAACACGCCCCTGTAGACAGGCTCCATTTTAGAGTGCCAAATGTACTGATTGGCCCATTCTGACAGTTCAGGACCAAGATGATGGAAACAAACAGAACTGTCCATACTGCAGAGAAGTCAGGTTAGAACAAACTGCAATATTATTACTACTCTAACAAATGATCAGCAAACAAGTACATCTTCTAACAAAGATCCCTCTCAAATGAATTATGACTGCAATCCAGGCAACACTTAAAGAGACAGTACACAGAGGCTATACAGGCACTCTCTGGCGATACATTTAAACTGCTAAAACACAGAACACCAGCCTGGCAATGAGCAGTTAGGCAAGCTCAAGGAAGACTTTTTGGGAACCCCCATTTGTAGGGGGTTACACCCTTCCCTGCCTGGAGAACACTTGGTGTCCGCATCAAGTCTTTACCATCATACATCAGTTAACATAAACGTATTACTTTACTATACATAATTCACTACACTTCATGATACTATATCCATAAGCACAATACTTATGCATGTTTCGTACAGGTTATACTGATTCCACTATGATTAACATACTTGTGACATTACAATACTGATTCATGTTATAACTTCCTGTACATTAAACAATGTAGGAGGGGGCCTTCTCTATCAGCTAACTTGTGGCTGGAGGTCGCAGGGGCACCAAACTGAGAAGGAAGAACAATCAACCTGGAATTAGCCATTAAGCTCAGTTTGGGTAGTGAGCTCTGAGAAATATAAACACCTTTGTGAACCACGTTGAGAGGCAAATCCACGGGCCTCCCGGGAGAATCATAACTGAAGCGTAATACTGGCTTGACATCTCGGCCAGTCTTTCTGGGGGGGGAACAGCCACAGTCTCCGTACTTTCAGCATTAACTTTGGAGCTTTCATCATTCATGAGGGGTGCCCCTGCAAGGATGGGAATGTCCGAACTGGGAGCACTTTCATCTTCTTGCTCTGTAGGCTCTGTTTCCACAACACTTGGCTCATTTAGAGAAGGTTCTGGCACAATTAGGCTTTCTGGCACTGAACGGAGGATGTCAGCACTCTCACATTGTTGTTCAAGATCTGGTGTGTCACCAGAGAGACTCAGACCATCAGCCCGTTCTTCGGGCAAGTCACACAGTTCCACAAAACACAGAGAGTCCACAACCTCAGATGTGATGCTTTACACCTCACTTTCAGGAGCATTGGCTCCAAGAAAGAAGCTGGGGGGTTAGGCAGTCCAGAAGGCCCAGCTTCATCCCTACAATTAGTCATAGGGTTACCTCGAAACAGCTGACTCAATTCATAGGAGGGTAATAGGCATTGTCACACTCACGATCATCAGAGGTGGACTGACAATCACTATCATTCTGGGCCTGCTGCGGGGGAAACATTAACTCTGTAACTAATGGGCTAGGTTGACTCTGTCTCTTTTTTACAGCAGCACGAGTCACCGGCCCAGGGGAAGCAATGTCTGCTGGCTCAGCTTCAAGTGGTTACAGTGCATGGTCTTGACAGCTTTGGAGTTATCCTCTGGACGTACCTTGTATACTGGTAGATCATCCAACTTTCCAACTACTACATGAGGAAGATGGTGCCATATATCAGCAATTTTGTGCTTGCCATGTAGTCCCAAATTGCATAACAACACACGGCCTCCGGGCCATAGCTCTTGAGGCTTTACTTTCTTATCGTGCCTCTCTTTGTTGGTGAGATTCCTCTTGGCAGCCATTGTCTGGGCCAGTTGATATGCAAGGATCAATTGAGCTTTCAGTTTCTGTACATACTGTAGGTAGTTTTCAGCTCAGATCCCATCTGGAGAAACCCCAAAACAGTCATCAACTGGCAGGTGGGCATCCCTCCCAAACATGAGGCAGTAGGGGGAGAACCCAGTGGCATCATTTTTGGTGCAATTGTACACGTGTACCAAGGTGCTAATCTGCTGGCTCCACTTATGCTTGTCTTTTGGGTGGGGGGTGCCCAGCATGTCTAGAAGGGTGCTTTTAAAACATTCTGGTTGAAGGTCCCCTTGTGGGTGATGGGGGTGGTTCTTGACTTCCACACCCCACACCGAGAGAGCATTTCTTTGATTAGTTCACTTTCAAAGTCTCTGCCTTGGTCAGAGTGAGTCCCTTGGGGGGGCACCATAGTGGACAAAGAAAGTTTCCACTAGCACCTTGGCCACGGTAGAGGCCTTTTGATTTTTAGTTGCAAAAGCTTGTGCATACCGTGTGAAATGATGTGTACCCACTAACACATTGCCAGTATTCCACTGATCAGGTTCTAAACACAACAAATCTATGCAGATCAGTTCCATGGGGGCACTGGTAGTGATATTGACAAGCGTGGCAGCCCTCTGAGGCAGGGCTTTTCTTTGGAGGCAACGACTACAGGTCTTTACATGGTGCTCAATATCGGCCCCAATCGTGGGCCAGTAGAATCGAGATCATACCAGGTTGAGAGTCCTGTCAGTACCGAGATGCCCCATGTGACTGTGCAGGGACCTCAGTACCAAGTGTTTAAAGGCTGTGAGCAGGACCAATAGTTGCTTGTCTACTTGACTACTATGATCCACTCTCTGTACAACAACTGATTGAGTAACTTCAACCTGGGGTGTTCTTTAAACAATAGGGCAGTTGGCAAGTCAGGGGGACGCAACTTAGACACATCTACATAGAAACATAGACTTTGATGGCAGATAAGGACCACTTGGCCCACCCAGTCTGCCCATTTCCCTGCCTACTGGATAAGCTGCAGATTCTAGTTAACCAACAGCCTACTTTCTGCCATCCCCCACTACAATTGCCTTGTGTCTGTCCCATGCATGTTTGAATTCCCGCACTGTTTTAGCCCCAACAACCTCCCAGGAGGCAGTTCCACATCCACCACTCTCTCCGTGAAAATTTTTTCCTCACATTACCCCTGAGCTGTCCCCTTCTATCTTTAAATTGTGTCCCCTTGTTCTTACATCTCTTTTCTGAAAGATGCTACCCTCCTGGACTTTGTTGATTCCCTTGAGGTGCTTGAACATTTCTATCATGTCCCCCTGTCCCTCCTTTCATCAAGGGTATACATATTAAGCTCTCTCAGTCTCTTCATATGGTTTCTGATGCAGACCCTGCATCATTTTAGTTCCCTCCTCTGGACTGCTTCCATCCTGTCTATGTCCTTGCGTAGATGAGGTCTCCAAAACTGCACACAGTACTCAGATGGGGTCTCACCAACTGTCTGTACAGAGGATAACCACTTCCATTTTCTACTTGTGAAGCCCTTCCAGTGCATCCCAGTATCCCCTAGCTCTCCTTATTGACTTCTCACATTGCTTACCAACCTTTAGATCATCTGATATGACTACCCCCAAGTCCGTTCCATTTTTGTTGTTGTTAGTACCTCCCCTGCTATTGTGTACTCTTCTCCTGGGTTTTTGTTTCCCAGGTGCATTACTTTGCACTTCTTTGCACTGAATCTAAGTTGCCATATGTCTGACCATTCTTCCAACCTTGCCAAGTCCCTTCTCATCCTTTCTACCCCCCTTGTGTATTAACTCTGTTACAGATCTTTGTATCATCTGCAAAGAGGCATACCTTTCCCTCCAGACCCTCTGCAATGTCACCTATAAAGATGTTAAAGAGGACTGGACCAAGTACTGAGCCCTGAGGTACTCCACTAGTGACCCCCCTTTCTTCGGAATGTGTTCCACTCACTATTACCTTCTGTGTCCTGTTGTGCAGCCAGTTTGCTATGCAGGCTACCACCCTGGGACCCACTCCCAGGCTGGCTAACTTGATTATTAATCTTTTGTGTGGGACTGTGTCAAATGCCTTGCAAAAATCTAGGTAGGCCATATCCACAGCCCCTCCCTGGTCTATTACTTTGGCCACCCAGTCAAAGAAATCTATCAGATTCGTCTGACATGACCTTCCTGCTGTAAATCCATGCTGCTTTGGGTCCTGTGCCCAGCTGGCCTCTAGGTACTCAATGATTCTTTCTTTCAGAAGTGATTCCATCATTTTCCCTACCACTGAGGTCAAACTTACAGGTCTGTAGTTTTCTGCTTCTGCCTTGCTCCCACTTTTGTGAAGGGGAATCACATCTGCCCTCCTCCAGTCCTCAGATACCACCCCATCCTCTCATGATTTGTTAAAAAGTGTGGCCAGTAGTGTCACTAGGTCCTCCCTTAGTTCTTTTAGGATTCTGGGGTGAATCCCATCAGGCCCCATTGCTTTGTCCACCTTGAGTTTTAGGAGTTCTTTCAGGACTCTTTCTTCTGCAAATGGACTGGTGTCAACCCCTACCCAGAGTGCTTCTATTGTCTGGTTTAGGTAACTCCTCCTCATCTTCTTTTGTGAATACTGAGCAAAAGTATTCATTCGGTATCTCTGCCTTTTCACTGTCTCCCTCTGCCCACCTCCCCTCTCCCTTATTAATCTTCACTATTCCTCCCTTAACTTTTCTATGCTCCCTAATGTACCTATAAAAGGTTTTATCCCCCTTCTTAACTGAATTGGCTAATTTTTCCTCAGTTTGCGCTTTACCCACACACAGGGCATCAAGTGTGAGCTGAATCATAGGATTTTGGGATTGAGCCCACTGAATACCGTCACTGTCAAGTTGAGGTAGTGCACTAATATCTAGAGCAGAGAAATGGCAATAGGCAGCCGGTATGCAGGTATCAGGAGGGCCCAAGCAATCTACTAGACAGTCCACTGTGTCCGCAGACATCTGTTCATCTCTGTCAAACATTTGGCACAATGCTTGGATGTCAGGTTCAGACAGCTTGACCCAATCACTCTTGGAGACTGGCCTTCGTGACATGACATCGGCATCAATACGGTTCAGTCCTGGCCTATATTTGACAGCATAATCATAGGTTGATAAAGCAGAGAGCCACCAGTGCCCAGTGGCGCCCAACTTAACTTAAGTCTGTACATAGGTTAATGGGTTATTGTCGGTCTTCACCAATATCTTTGCCCCACAGAGGTACTCATGAAATTGGTCAACAATGGCCCATTTTAGGGCAAGGAACTCCAGCTTGTGCACAGGATAGTTTCGTTCTCACAGGGTCAAGCTTCTGCTGGCAAAAGCCACTGCTTTCAAACCATCCTCATGGTCTTGATACAGCACAACTCCTAGGACCTGCAGACTAGCATCTGTATGCAGCACATAGGGCTTATTAAGGGTCAGCATAGGTGAGGATGGGGGCATGGGTGAGCTGGTATATGACTTCATGGAAGGCTGCTTCACATTCGGGTGTCCAGCAGAGCCCAAAAGGTTCACTTGTTCAGAAGCATACTTTCTTGGGTTCTTTGACAGCCCCTTTCTTGTATTTATGGTTGGTAGGGGGGTAACCCTGGGTGAGATTCAGGAGCAGGTGAATCACCTTGGAATAGTCTTTTATGAACCTGCGGTAGTAGCCACAGAACCCCAGGAAACATTGTAGTTCTTTCAAGTTATGGGGCTGGGGCCAAGTAGTCAGTGACTCAACCTTACTGGGATTGGACTCTATCCCTTCTGCAGATATTTTGTGCACCACATACTTCACGGAGGTTTGAAAAACTGGCACTTGTCAATGGACAGCTTGAGGCTGAAGTCTTTCAATTGGTCTAGGACTTTACACAGTCGGTCTCATACTCCTCTAATGTGCATCCGAACACGATGCCATCATCTAGGTACACTAGGCATTCCAGCAAGTTCATCTCTCCCACTGCACATTCCATCAGTCACTGAAAGGTGGCCTGGGCACTCGAAATCCCCTGTGGCATTCTCAGGAATTTGTAGAACCCCAAAGGACAGAAGAAGGCTGTTTTCTCATGGCTATCTGTGGCCATCAGAATCTGGTAATATCCACTGCGAAGATCCAATACTGAGAACTATTTGCTCCCATTCAAGCAATTCAGGGCATTTTGTATACGGGGCATGGTGTATTGATCTGGGATGGTCCGCCGGTTCAGGGCTCGATAGTCAACACACATCCTCACCTATCCATTTTTGTTATGCACAACCACAATGGGAGAGCCATATGGGCTCTTTGATTCCTGTATCAAGCCAGCAGCAAGCATTTCCTGCAGGTGCCTCCTCACATCATCTATGTCCGCTGGGGCAAGGTGTCGGGATCTCTCTCGAAATGGTCATTCATAATGCAGGCATATATGATACTCTGCACCCTGGACACATCCCACATCCCATTCTTTTAACGAAAACACTTGGTCTCTCTGGGTGAGTTTCTTGCTAATCCTAGCCTTCCATTCAGCTGGCAGTGGGGAATCACCAAAGTCAAATAAGTCTGGGGTCACTCTCTCCTTTTGGCCAGAGTACTTGTTATTGGGTAATTCTGCAGTGTTTGTGCAGTGTACTATAGCTAGAGTGCACCCTCTGTTCACCCGGACCTCCCAATTTGACACATTTCGAATCTGGACCATCACTCATTGTGCATAGGCATGGGCATGGGCAGGCAAGATGCTGGGTTTAACCAATAATCCGTCTGGCAACTTTCCATCCCCTGGTGCATCCAACATTAATATTTTGTTCTTTACATTTCTCTTTAGGTGGACTTCTTGATGGATTGTGCACTGGGCGTTGGGGGCCAATACCAAGGAGTTAGATTCCTTTTTCCACACTATCCCCACTGGTTCATCTGGGTCCTCTTCATATGGATTTCTGTTGTAAATCATATGCCCTTTTTACTAAGGCTGGAATTCTCAGGGCCCGTCCAGTCAGTTACCCTTGTTTCTCATGGCAGAGTTGTGCTAGTCTCCCAAACATGTGGGCGCTTGTTCAAATTAACAGGGGAACCCCACCATACAGTCCGGTGGGGGGACACACTAGGGCCAGTGTCTACTTGCTCCTCTACACCAGTTACAGTTGCAGGAAAAGACAATCAGAGGAGGACGTATCCTAGGTAGAGACAAGACTTGTCACTCAGCCCCCACACATGTAGGACTTCCAGGGATTGTAATGGCACACCAGATAAGTGTTTGTAATACCAGTCCTGAAATACAATGGTCACTTGCAACCCACTGTCAAGCATAGCCCAAGTAGGAATACCATTCACAGCTACAGTAGTCTTCATTGAAGGGTCCACTATTTTGGACCAGTCTGGAGGGACAACAGCAGGGCCTGGACAGATGATTTAGCCAGAGGGGTTTGAGTTAGGATGGCCAAAGTCTTCACTGTGGTCATTTCGTGCACCCCTTGACCACTGACTCATTTTTTGAAGCTCTCCTTGAAGCCGGTTCACCACTTTCTCTAAGTCCTTCTGAGACCGGCATTCCATCTTCATATGGCCATCCTTGCCACAATTGTGACAAATGACAGACTCTCAGGGCATCCTTGGGGAAAACATAGCAGGGGATGCTAGAGCATCGACAGGAGATTGTGATCCAACTTCTGCTGGTAGTGTACAATGTCTCAAAAGTTCCTTTAGGGTGGTAGTCAATTCCTTGAGCTCAGCTGAGAGGCCACCCTCAGTAGAGGATGCCTGAGGGTGCACCCCCACCCCCATAACAGTCACGTCCTGACAGGGACCAGAGTCTCTGTCAGCAGGGGATACCTCAGCGAACACACCAGGTTGTACTTTTCTGACTTCCTTCAGCAACTCCTCCCCCCACCATTTAGCCCACTGCAGGATACTCGTAGTGGTCTCCATTTTGGAAGGGCCTTCCGGTGCCATGATCACTTGGGCTGCACTCACCCCATAATAACAATCTCCCTCTTCGGCTTCTACCTCCCGGAGTTCTTTTATTTATTTTATTTATTTATTTAGTTTTTGTTGACCGGGTAAGTGCACTAGACAAATCCTGCCTATTTTCAGGCATGACCCAGGGGAGGGGGAGACAGATGAATGCCAACTGACATTGAGTCAGATTAAGCTGTTGGTGGTATTTTTAGTGAATGAGGGAAATTTGGCCAGGACACCGTGGAAATTTCCCTACTCTTTTCGATAAATGCCATGGGATCTTTAACGTTCACCTGAACTACCACCAATCCAGGCAGATGGGACCTCGGTTTAATGTTGCATCCGAAAGATGGCACCTCAGAAGTGCAGCACCCCTCTCATGCTGCACTACAGTGTCAGTACTAGGATATTAACCCAAGTGCCAGATGTGGGAACTGAACCCACAGCCCTCTGATCTCCCGGCCTCAGAGGCGAGTGTGCTACCTACTGAGCCACTAACATGAGACCACAAGATACAGTGGTCAGGTGGGTTACCTCTCCTATCCTGGAGCCTTAACTGGACGATCTGCAGTTTAGAATGCTTGGCATGTTGCAGTATGTGCCCCAGTTCTCACATGGTTCAAATCATTGGCGGCTACTCCACCTTTCTGGTAAGTTTTCTGCAGAGCTCTTTCTAGGAGAGTAACATACACAGAGAAACTTTCCCCTTTCATTGTTTGGTACCTTGGAATTTCCACATCTAAGTCTTCCCTGGCTCAATGCTCCCAAAATTGCCTTCAAGTACAGATAGGTATTTCTGAGCAGATGCATCAGGGTTCGTGGACCTCAAAAATGTAATGGCTTCAAAGGCGGGGCCCCTCAAACTTTCTATGATTCTTTTCCACTTCTCAGTCTCTGCACACTACCACTCGGGTACCAAGGGGGCAACACAGTCGAGCCAGGTCTCCCAGTCATCCTCCCTCCCCTTGGGGGGTGGGGATGGTGCCCGAGAAGATTCTCAGCCTTCGGTAGGAGTCGTGACTAATAACGGGTACAGATATAGGGTCCAGCACTGGCAAGAGCACAGAAGGCAGGGCAGTAACAGATGCTGGAGTGGGAGGTGGTGTTGGGGAAGGAACACCCCCAGGTGGCAGGAATAGTTTTTTAAAGTCCTCTATGGTTTTCCCTTCCCCCAGCAACAACTTAGCAACTTTCTCCTCAAAAGTCTCAGATAATTGTGAAAGCTCATCCTCCCCAGGGTCTATACTGTCTTTTATTATCACTCTCCAGGCGGCTAGGACCCCTTCTGAGACAACAGACAGTGGCACTTTAGAGCTTTCCACGAGGTCACTACACCCTACCAAGGCTATGAAAGTCTGGGCGATCAAATCAGCCTGTTGACACACCAGCACAGGAATTTTTAAACATTCAACTTTGGAGAGTGCTCACTCTACAGTATCCTTACTGGTACCCAGGGGAATATCAAGTATAAGCAGAGCATTTTAGGGGTTGATCTCCTGCCCAGTACACCACTCCAACAACTGGTGTACAACCATTTCTACTGGGGTAGCCATTCATCTTTAACAATAATTCATAATTGTTGGCCACTAGAAGGCACAACATCCCAGTGGTGTCTCCAAGATGTAACCCCTAGGTGGTGCTATCCCAAGGGCTACTACCCCTGCCTGCTTGGCTAGTAGCAGGTTAAGGGGGATGAGTAATGAAATGGGTGCCTCCACCCAGAGGTCAGGGCCATTAATGGTCAAGCTAACCTGGGCACAGCCCTCCGGGACACTGTAACCCCAATCTTTCCCTTCCAGTGGCCTGAACAATATACAATAATTACTTTCACAATGACCCTTATTCACCATAATCATAGGTTGATAAAGCAGAGAGCCACCGGTGCCCAGTGGCGTCCAACTTAGCTGAAGTCTGTACACAGGTTAACGGGTTATTGTCGGTATTCACCAATATCTTTGTCCCATAGAGATACTCATGAAACTAGACAACAATGGCCTATTTTAGGGCAAGGAACTCCAGCTTGTGCACAGGATAGTTTCGTTCTCACGGCGTCAAGCTCCTGCTAGCAAAATCCACTGGTCTCAAACCATCTTCATGGTCTTGATACAGCACAGCTTCCTCTAGGCCCTGCAGATTAGCATCCGTATGCAGCATATAGGGCTTGGTAGGGTCAGCATAGGGGAGGATGGGGGCGTGAGCTGGTATATGACTTCGTGGAAGGCTGCTTCACATTCAGTTGTCCAGCAGGGCCTAAAAGGATCACTTGTTCGGAAGTGTACTTTCTCGGGTTCTTTGATAGCCCCTTTCTTTGTATTTATGGTTGGTATTGGGGTAACCCTGGGTGAGATTCAGGAGCAGGTGAATCACCTTGGAATAGTCTTTTATGAACCTGCGGTAGTAACCACAGAACCCCAGGAACCCCAGAACACCATGCATTTCTGCTTAAAGTTGAACCAGCATAATATTCTGTGGTGATTTGCATATGCAACCCATGATGCTTTGCATTGTGGGGGCATGTGTGATTCTGTATTTCTTTGAAACTTGGTTTCCCAGCCAAATGCCCTTTGGGGTAACCATTGCCTCAGTGCTTGCACGCAGAGGTTCTTTGTCTTTTAAATTATTTTTTGTTTTAATTGGGTTCACCACAACATAACCCAGATAGACCATCTTAGGGTAGCTGGTTAATTCCACTGGGGTGTAAAACAGATGAGGCATACTGATGAGTCCTGGTAGGATGAAACACGTGTCTATGTTTTCTGTTGGCACCCTTTGCAAACTGTGTGAGAGGCATTATGGCACCATGCATTTCTGCTTAAAGTTGAACCAGCATAATATTCTGTGGTGATTTGCATATGCAGTCCATATGCAGTCCATGATGCTTTGCATTGTGGGGGCATGTTTGATTTTGTATTTCTTTGAAACTTGGCTTCTCGGCCAAATGCCTTTGGACTAACCATTGCCTCAGTGCTTGCACACAGAGGTTCTTTGTCTTTTAAATTGTTTTTTGTTATAATTGGTTTTACCAGAACATAACCCAGATAGACCATCTTAGGGTAGCTGGTTCATTCCACTGGGGTGTCAAACAGATGAGGCATACTGATGAGTGCTGGTAGGACAAAACACGTGTCAATGTTTTCTGTTGGCACCCTTTGCAAACTGTGTGAGAGGCCTTTCGGCACCATGTATTTCTGCTTAAAGTTGAACCAGCATAATATTTTGTGGTGATTTGATTATGCAGCCCATGATGCTTTACATTGTGGGAGCATGTGTGATTTTGTACTTAATTATACTGCTGACTTCCTTCATTTTTAGCCAGCACCAACTGCTGTGGGACTGATTCTTAGCCCTTTTTATTTTAAACTGTCTTTAATTATACTGCTCATTTCACTCGTTTTTAGCCTATTGTGTCACAGCTATTTAATTTACTTTACTAGACTCAACCAGCCCTGTTAAAATAATAATCTGTACTGGTTTTCTGTTTGTGCCAGTGATTGTAATGTGTTCTGCTTGCTTCTCCATATCTCTGTCTCTCACTCTCTTTCTCCCTGGCTAAACCTCGCTCTGCTCTTGTCTCTTCTCCCCAGCCCACCTGTCAGTATTTGTAATCCCCTGGTTCCTGCTAAATCTGCTTTCTGATCTGATCTCCTCCGTAAATGCCAATTTCTTTTGTCTATCTAATCCCTCCCCTGGCTTTCTGATTATTTATACCTGCCTTCCCTTCACCCAAGGTTAACCAAGCCCTACTGGGTTCCTGCTGTATGCTGTCCGAGTGTTGTCATCCTCCCATAGCAAGCCACCACCACTGATCTATCCCACAAGCCATAACAGAGAAGGACCTCTGGTGAGTTAAACTCCTCTAGGACGCCGCCAAAACCAGAGAAGTTCTGCCAGGAGCCCCACTGCTCCTGTCAGCAAATCAGCTAGTGAACGCCTGGCAAACCCACACTACTGGGCTCCCGCTGGATGCAGTGTGAGTGGCGGCATCCTCCCACAGCAAGCTGCCATTGTGGATCTATCCCCCCAAGCCATATGAGAGAAGAACCGCTGGAGAGCTAAACTATTCTAGGAAGCCACCGAAACTGGAGAAATTCTGCATGGAGCCCCGGTACTGCTGTTGGCAAATCAGCCAGTGAATGCCCGGCTAACCCAGCCATACTGGGCTCCCACTGGATGCTGAGCAAGTGGCAGCATCCACCCACAGCAATCCACCACCGCTGATCTACCCCTCGAGCCTTACCAGCGAAGGACCGCTGGAGAACTAAACTCCTCTAGGAAGCCACTGAAACAGGAAAAATTCTACAGGGAGTCCCACTGCTTCTATCGGCAAATCTGGCAATAAACGCCCGGCTAACCCAGACTTACTGGGCTCCCACTGGATGCTGTGCAAGCAGCGGCATCCTCCCAAAGTAAGCCACTGCCACTGATCTACCCCATCGAGGGTACAAGAGAAGGACTGCAGGAGGCTAAACTCCTCTAAAGCCACTGAAACAGGAGAAATTCTAATGGGAGCCTCACTTCTCCAGTTGGCAAATCAGCACGTGAATGCCTGGTAAGAGTCTGGAGCTAAGCACAGTGTTAATTTTAAAAAAGCGATTGGAGCCATTTTTCAAACTGCCACTACTGTTGCAAAATCGCAGTTGCAAGTACTAAACTACTGGTGCCATTTTCGAACGCTCACTACAGGTCCTAACCCTGCACACTGCTCGGCTACTGCTGAAGCTGCGCTGCCAACTCCAACTACTGTGGGACTGATTTTTAGCCCTTTTTATTTTCAACTGTCCCTAATTACACTGCTGACTCCCCTCGTTTTTAGCCAGCACCAATTACTGTGGGACTGATTCTTAGCCCTTTTTATTTTAAACTGTCTTTAATTATACTGTTGATTTCCCTCATTTTTAGCTATTGTGTTACAGTTATTTAATTTGCTTTACTAGACTGAACTAGCCCTGTTAAAATAATAATCTGTACTTGTTTTCTGTTTGTGCCAGCAATTGTATTGAGCTCTGCTTGCTTCTCCATATCTCTGTCTCTCTCTCTCTCTTTCTTCCTGGCTAAACCTCGCTCTGCTCTTGTCTCTTCTCCCCAGCCTGCCTGTCAGTATCTGTAATCCCCTGGTTCCTGCTAAATCTGCTTTTTGATCTAATCTCCTCCCAAAACACCCATTTCTTTTGTCTATCTAATCCCTCCCCTGGCTTTCTGATTATTTATACCTGCCCTCCCTTCACCTAAGGCTAACCGAGCCCTACTGGGCTACCTCTGGATGCTGTGCGAGCGTTGTCATCCTCCCACAGCAAGACGTCGCCACTGATCTATCCCATGAGCTATACCAGAGAAGGACCACTGGTGAGTTAAACTCCTCAAGGACGCCGCCAAAACTGGAGAAGTTCTGCCGGGAGCCCTGCTGCTCCTGTCGGCAAATCAGCCAGTGAACGCCTGGCAAACCCACCCTACTGGGCTCCCAATGGATGTAGTGTGAGAGGCGGCATCCTCCCACAGCAAGCTGCCGCTGCTGATCTACCCCCCCAGCCATATGAGAGAAGAACCCCTGGAGACTAAACTATTCTAGGAAGCCGCTGAAACTGGAGAAATTCTGCATGGAGCCCTACTGCTGCTGTCGGCAAATCAGCCAGTGAATGTCCGACTAACCCAGCCATACTGGGCTCCCACTGGATGCTGTGCGACCGGCGGCATCCACCCACAGCAATCCACTGCCGCTGATCTACCCCTCGAGCCTTACCAGTGAAGGACTGCTGGAGAACTAAACTCCTCTAGGAAGCCACTGAAACAGGAAAAATTCTACAGGGAGCCCCACTGCTTCTATCGGCAAATCTGGCAATAAACGCCCGGCTAACCCAGACTTACTGGGCTCCCACTGGATGCTGTGCAAGCAGCGGCATCCTCCCAAAGTAAGCCACTGCCACTGATCTACCCCATCGAGGAGTACAAGAGAAGGACTGCAGGAGAGCTAAACTCCTCTAAGAAGCCACTGAAACAGGAGAAATTCTAATGGGAGCCTCACTTCTCCAGTTGGCAAATCAGCACGTGAATGCCTGGTAAGAGTCTGGAGAAGCACAGTGTTAATTAAAAAAAAACGATTGGAGCCATTTTTCAAACTGCCACTACTGTTGCAAAATCGCAGTTGCAAGTACTAAACTACTGGTGCCATTTTCGAACGCTCACTACAGGTCCTAACCCTGCACACTGCTCGGCTACTACTGAAGCTGCGCTGCCAACTCCAACTACTGTGGGACTGATTTTTAGCCCTTTTTATTTTCAACTGTCCCTAATTACACTGCTGACTCCCCTCGTTTTTAGCCAGCACCAACTACTGTGGGACTGATTCCTAGCCCTTATTATTTTAAACTGTCTTTAATTATACTGTTGATTTCCCCTTGTTTTTAGCTATTGTGTTACAGTTATTAAATTTGCTTTACTAGACTGAACCAGCCCTGTTAAAATAATAATCTGTACTTGTTTTCTGTTTGTGCCAGCGATTGTATTGAGCTCTGCTTGCTTCTCCATATCTCTGTCTCTCTCTCTCTTTCTTCCCGGCGAAACCTCGCTCTGCTCTTGTCTCTTCTCCCCAGCCTGCCTGTCAGTATCTGTAATCCCCTGGTTCCTGCTAGATCTGCTTTTTGATCTAATCTCCTCCCAAAACATCCATTTCTTTTGTCTATCTAATCCCTCCCCTGGCTTTCTGATTATTTATACCTGCCCTCCCTTCGCCTAAGGCTAACCGAGCCCTACTGGGCTACCTCTGGATGTTGTGCGAGCGTTGTCATCCTCCCACAGCAAGACATCACCACTGATCTATCCCATGAGCTATACCAGAGAAGGACCACTGGTGAGTTACACTCCTCAAGGACGCCGCCAAAACCGGAGAAGTTCTGCCGGGAGCCCCAATGGATGTAGTGTGAGCGGCGGCATCCTCCCACAGCAAGCTGCTGCTGCTGATCTACCCCCCCAGCCATATGAGAGAAGAACCCCTGGAGACTAAACTATTCTAGGAAGCCGCTGAAACTGGAGAAATTCTGCATGGAGCCCTGCTGCTTCTGTCTGCAAATCAGCCAGTGAATGTCCGGCTAACCCAGCCATACTGGGCTCCCGCTGGATGCTGTGCGAGTGGCGGCATCCACCTACAGCAAGCCACCACCGCTGATCAACCCCTTGAGCCTTACCAGCGAAGGGCCACTGGAGAGCTAAACTCCTCTTGGAAGACACTGAAACAGGAAAATTTCTGCAGGGAGCCCCACTGCTTCTGTCGGCAAATCAGGCAATAAACATCCTGCTAACCCAGACTTACTGGTTGCTGTGCAAGCGACGGCATTCTCCCACAGCAAGCCGCTGCCACTGATCTACCCCCCTCCCCACCGAGGAGTACAAGAGAAGGACTGTGGGAGAGCTAAACTCCTCTAGGAAGCCGCTGAAACAGGAGAAATTATACTGGGAGCCTCGCTTCTCCTGTTGGCAAATGAGCAAGTGAACACCCGGTAAGAGAGTCTGGAGAAGCACAGTGCTCATTTAAAAAAAAAACCATTGGAGCCATTTTTCAAACTGCCACTACTGTTGCAGTACCACAGTTGCAAGTATTAAACTACTGGTGCCATTTTCGAACATTTACTACAAGTATTAACCCTGTGCACTGCTCGGCTACTGCTGAAGCTGCGCTACCAGCTCCAGCTACTGTGGGACTGATTTTTAGCCCTTTTTATTTTCAACTGTCCTTAATTATACTGCTGACTCCCCTCAATTTTAGCCAGCGCCAGCTACTGTGGGACTGATTCTTTGCCCTTTTTATTTTAAACTGCCTTTAATTATACTGCTGATTTCCCTTGTTTTTAGCCTATTGTGTTACAGCTAGTTAATTTAATTTACTACAGTGAACCAGCCCTGTTAGAGTAATAATCTGTACTGATTTTCTGTTTATGCCAGTGATTGTATTGTGCTCTGCCTGCTTCTCCATATCTCTGTCTCTCTGTCTCTCTCTCTCTCTCTCTCTCCCCCTGGCTAAACCTCGCTCTGCTCTTGTCTCTTCTCCCCAGCTCTCCTGTCAGTATCTGTCATCCCCTGGTTCCTCCTAAATCTGCTTTCTTATCTGATCTTCTCCCTAAACACCCATTTCTTTTGTCTATCTAATCTCTCCCCTGGCTTTCTGATTATTTATACCTGCCCTTCACCGAAGGCTAACCCAGCCCTACTGGTCTCCCGCTGGATGCAGTGCTAGCGTTGCCATCCTCCCACAGCAAGCAGCCACCACTGATCTACCCCGACGAGCCATACCAGGAAGGGACTGCTGGAGTTATAAACTCATCTAGGAAGCCGTCAAACAGAAGAAGTCGCAGGGAGCCCACTTGGATTCCACCAATAGCAAATCAGCCAGTGAATGCACTATAAGAGAGTCTGGAGACGTGCAGAACTCATTTTTAGAAAAACTGTTGGGGCTTTTTTTGAAACTGCTCCTACTGTTGCAGTATCACAGTTACAAGTACTAAACTATTGGCAACATTTTTGAATATTCACTACAGGTCCTAAACCTACGTACTGCTCGGCTACTACTGAAGCTCCGCTGCCAGCTCTAACTACTGTGGGACTGATTCTTAGCCGTTTTTATTTTAAACTGTCTTTAATTATACTACTGATTTCCCTCATTTTTAGCCTATTGTGTTACAGCTATTTAATTTAATTTACTACAGTGAACCAACCCTGTTAGAGTAATAATCTGTATTGGTTTTCTGTTGTGCCAGTGACTGTATTTTGCTCTGCCTGCTTCTTGCTATTTCTTTCTCTCTCTCTCTCTCTCGCTCCCTCTCTCTCTTTCTCTCTCCCAACTAAACCTCGCTCTGCTATTCCCTCTTCTTCCAAGCCCGCCTGTCTGTATCTGTAATCCCCTGGTTCCTCCTAAATCTGCTTTCTGATCTGATCTCACTACTGCATGGAACGCCATTAAAGTGGCATTAAAAACCTCATTACGAATCCATTACATTTTCCATTAAATTTCCCCATTAAATTTCCATTAATCGGTACATAAATAATGGCCAAATTAACAACGTGATTTGTGTGAAAGCATTAAAATCCCACAAAATTTAATGGGTTTTTCATGTAGTTGCATGTCATTAAATGTTTAATGGCCATTAGGTTAAGTGTCCATTTAATGGCTACTTAGCCATGAAATAAATGGCCACTACTTTTTAAGTGTCATTAATGTAATGGTCTATCAACCATTAATATTTTCTGCCATTAAATTAGTTTAATAGTCTCTTTTAATGGATTTCAACCATTAATTTTACTGGCCATTAAAGCAAGATAATGGCCATCAAATGTGCCATTAATCTTACCATTAATATGGCCATTAATTTAATCTGTATTTTGAACGTGTGTATTAATGGCCATTAAATCATAGTTAAATATTAATGGCATAATTAATGCTATCCTTCCCATTAAATGATACCCTTAATATCCCATTAATCGGTAAATAAATAAATAATGGCACCATTAAATTTTTCTCTCTTTTTTAATGCCAATTTTTCTTTTAATGGTATTGTATCATTTTAATGGTGCCATTAATAACATAATATGTCGTTACGACCCAGGAATTTTAATGGTCCATTAATTGTAGTGAATTAAACCCTGACTGTTATGCACCATAATTCACCATTAAGTTGGTTTTTGATTGGCTAATTACTGTTACAGAAAACACTGATGCAGAGCAGTATCCATCAGCATGCAATTGCCTTGAATATAGAGTCTGGATCTATCTGACAATAACACACTAACTGCATTTTTAGCTGTTTACATTACAACTTGTAAACCTCAATAGTGCAGATTGCAGTGTGGTTATAGTGTGTTTCAGTCTTTTTGTGTATGGTGTTACATAAATCATAAGGAGTACTTGATTTCTTCAACACTCTCACAATTGATCTTTTTAAAGCTGATGTATAAGCTATAATCACCATGTAATACAGCTAAGTGCATCATCTTGTTGGCTTTCACTGCTGCCTTATTCCTGCACTGGGCTGAGTTGTTCATATTCCCCATTATAATCACCCCTAGGTCCATTTCCTCCTCTGTGCTCCCCAACTGTACCACTCCCAGCTGACAGCTCCTCCTCTTGTTCTTTGCTCGGAAGTGCATTACATTGCACTTCTTGGCACTGAACCTTAACTGCCATGTGTCCAGCCACTCCTGTAGTTTGGTCAAGTCCCTGCAGTCCTCTCCACTCCTCGATGTCATCCACCACAGCTCTCATCTTGGTATAGTCTGTGAACATGCTGATCTTAATCTGGGTCCTGTGTGAAATGTTTGCTTTGAATAGCCCAAAACAGCACTGGCCCCAGTACCGATCCCTATGGCACCTCACGTTTTACTGCTGTTGGTGATCTCCACCACCATTTGCTGCCTGCCCTTCAGCCAGTTTGTGATCCATCTGACCATCTTAGTACCCACCCCTGCATCTTCTAGCTTCCCTCTTAGCCTCCCATGTGGCACTGACTTGAAGGCCTTGCTGAAGTCCAAGTATAGGACATCCACTGCATGGTCCTTGTCCAGCTCCCTGGTCACCCAATCATAGTACTCAATCAGGTTTATCTGGCAGGACCTGCCTGAGATAAACCTGTGCTGCTGCCTGTCTTGGAGCCCACTGTCCTCCAAAAAGTCACCAGTCTCTCCTTAAAGATTGTCTCCATGAGCTTACCCACAATTGCTGTGAGGTTCACCAGTCTGTAGTTGCCTGGATCATTCCTTGGGCCACCTTTATGAATGGGCACCATATGGGCTGATCTCCAGTCCTGTAAGATGCATCCTATGTGCAGAGAAGTATTGAACAGGTCAGTCAGTGGTTCTACCAGTTACTTGAGTACCCTAGGGTGAATACCATCTGGTCCCGGTGCTTTGTCCACCCACAGTGCACTCAGCCCTTCCAGTATTCTTCCCTCTGTAATTTCTCAATCTGTCACCCCCTTCCCTCTCCATCACCCTGGTGAGGTATCTGCCCCCCTACTGTGAATACAGAGCAGAAGTACTCATTCAGTGCCTCTGCCTGCTCCCCCAACCTTCTCTACCCACCCCCGTCTTTCCTAATTCTCACTATCTGGTATCTGTTCTTCATTCTTTCACCTCTATATCCGAAGAAGTCCTTCTCTCCATCCTTAATGCACTGTGCCAGCCTCAGCTTTCTGAATGCCTTGGCGGCTCTGACTAGTCTTGTAACCTTCCTGGACTTCTTTGTATAATCCTCCCCCTCTCCCCCCCATCCTGATCCCTTGAACCTTTGGAAAGCTCTCCTCTTGGCTTTCACCCCCTCCCTTACCTCTTTTGACAGCCAGCTGAGCTTCTTTGTCTTTTCCTTCTTGCTCTGTGCCCAAGTACATGCCTCAGTAGCCTCTGGCACCTCTACCTTAAAAATACCCCAATTTTGATTGGCATCCATGAAGGGTTGGATTCCCTCCAGATGCAGTATCAGGATTTCCCCATCTTGTTGAAGTCTGCCCCCCCCCCCGAAATCAAACACCCTGGTACCTGAACTTCCAGTTTGCTTCCCCATTGTGAGTGTGAACCACATTGAGTGGTGATCACTCCTAGCCAGTGGGCCCTCAACCTCCAGGTCTCTTACGGCTTCCTCATTTGATTTAGTACTAGGTCCAGAATCCTTCCCAACTTAGTTGGCTCATGCACCAACTGCACCAGGAAGCTGTCCTGGAATGCCCCCAATATAACCTGCTTCCTAGCAAGTGGTGGTTGGTGTGCTCCAATCCACCCCAGGCAGCTTGAAGTCCCCTGTGACCACTGTATTTCCCTTCCTGCAAACCCTCCTACTTTGATGTGCCAACTCCTTGTCCAGCTTCTCCCCTTGAGTTGGTGCCCTATACACCACCCCTATCACTATGTGTAAACCCACACCAAGGTGATTCATGCTCCCCATACTGCCACCGCTAATGGGAACGCTTGCCTCTTGCTGCTACTCCCTAATCAAATCATCGACTCCCGTATCTTCTCCCTGTCTGCTTTACGCCTATCTTAACAGTCATTCTTTTTGCTGGATGACATCCTGGAAGTCTCGGAAGTCCCATCTCCCTTACTACTGGTTGTCTGGGCTGGAGAGGAAAGCTGTCAATCACCCACCTCCCCATTTTACTTAAAGAGAAACTCTGCATTTCAGTATGCACTTTCAGAAATAATGTTTCAGCTGTTACAATTTACTAGAAAATGTTTTTTTTTCCATTTTCAGTATTGCTTTCCAAGTAGCCCCTCCTGATAGTCTTTCCAGAAAACATGTGCCTTTCTTAACGTCACAGTGCATATATGCTTGTGAAATCATAGTGATCACCATGACAACAGACTGTTATGTTTATAACAGGGTAATTGCCTGTCCCCATTTTTGCAGGACAGTCTTCATTTAGGCAGTTGTGTCCTGGAAAACAAAACATGAATAACAGTACATGTCCTAACATTATAATAGAAGAAAAAATTTTCTGACTTTTCTCTGGTGCAAAAAATTATAATACCTTGCTGGCCTGGTGGCACCGAGGGTTGAGGTGCTTGGCGCTTTACCTCGTGCCATGCCGGTGACTCTGGTTCGTGCATGGACTTGGGTCACTCAGAGGTTGGCCAGGGGAGGAAGGATAGAGCATTCCCAGCTACCCTCCTCCAACTGCCTGACCCCTGTGCCCTCCATTTCCCTTCCCCTGTCTCCCCCTCGTGGTGCTCTCCCAACTCCCCCTCTTCCACCATTGTTGCCAGCACTGCAAGCCTATTGCCTGCCACCACTATATTATCCTGTGTTGGCCTCTTCCCCCTGTCTCTTGACCTGTCTTAACCCTTGAGCCCCTATCAGATGTGAACTTGCACTCCCTCCCTGTCCCTCCCTCCACCTCATGTCCTTCTCCTGATGTTCCCTCCTGTTACCCACTGGGAGAGGCCCTCATGGCCCCTTTCTCATTCTCTCTGCCAGCACCCTCTCCAGCTCTCTGCCAAGCCACCGTAGTCTTCCCTCCAGCATATTTAGCCTGTGGCAGATTAGACACTGTCCTAGTCTCCACAATATGTTCATCCCAATAGCTTACTAATAAGTAAAATATAGGGACTTACCTGCCCTAGGAAGCCATAGGTAGGAGTCCAAAGGGGTAATATACACTGTAACTGTAATATAAAAGATAGAAAAGGGGTCACGAAGGATCTGCAGCTCTTTAGGGATGTTCAAAGAGGAGAAATGTGCAGGACAGACATAAATACACTTTTCTGATGAGGTTTAGGAACCTTCACTCTGTCAGACCTGTAAAAAAATAAAATAGAAAAATAGGTTAGAATAAAAAAAGCAATAAAAGAGCAAAATCCCAGTAAAGGGAGTGAGGTTTGGGGAAGGGGGCTTAGCTAAAACCCCTTTGTCATTAGTGGTGGACAAGTGGCCAGTATTTTACTTAGCTCAGGTGGGCTAGTGAAGACTAGTGGGGGCTACTAACCCTTCTGTATAAATCAAAAATTGGTGTTTATACAGCTCAAGTGTCCCTCATTACGAAGTACATCCCTCATTTTACCCCTTAAAAGTGTTCTATCTTTTATGGAAACACTGCTGCCTGCATAGAGAATGTGATGTAACTTAAGATTTCAAAGCAGAAATTCATCATATTGTAAGATGGTGAATCAGAAACATTGTACAAGTAAACACAGTAATTCCCACAGTGCTCTGAAATTGTATTTTCAGGTTTTCGAGGAGATGTCCCTCATTCTGAGGGTCTGATGTCCCTCATTTGGGTTACCAGAAAATGTCCATGTCCCTCATTTTAGGGACAAAAGGTTGAGAAGTGTGGTGGCATTGGTGCTCTTGTGGGCTAGGAAATGCCAGGGGGGAAGGCAGGACTACAGTTCCCAGCAGAAAAATTATTTACATGTGCTTTTTAAGAACAAATTTTGTAGCTGGCCCGTCAGTACAGTGGTTGGATTTCTGTTTGTGATGCTGGTGACCTGGGTTCGGAAACAGATCTGGGTCATCGGAGGGTCGGCCGGGGGAGAAGGATGGAGCATCCCATGGACTGCTCTCCTTCTCCTAGGGAAGGGTGGGGAGAATGTCTGGTGCATGAGGGACCCTGGCGGAGGCTGAGGGCACCACAAGCAGCCAGCATCCGGATGTCAGGGGGGCAGGGCAGATGCAGGTCGTCATTGTACAACCCTGCCTCCAAGCTCACAAGGGGGGAAAAAAACACTGTCGCCAATGTCTTCATGACGCCTACCTCGCCGCGCCTTCATCATCTCCCAGCTGGCTCTCCAGACCTGACATATGTCTGCAGCGCCTTGGCCAGTGCTGTGGCCCTGCCCTGGGGGGTAAGCCAAGGGGGCAACTGAGGAGTCTCTGCCATATGGGAGTGGAGAGCGGCAAGGACTGTGACTGGGGCAGAAAGTCCCGACGTTGGGGGCAGACAAAAAAAACATTTTTGTAGCCTCCCAGGTCCTTCGTTGGTGTCTCTGGGCCTCAATTCGGTGATTCAGGGGTCCAGGAGCAGAAGGGAAACCTCCGTTGTGCCAGAGCAGCTTTACAAGACATGCACTTCCACGCATCTGTGCTCCTCCGGCTTTCCACTGTCAGGTAAAAACTGAGGGGAGCTGGTGAAGGGTTCAGATAGTGCCAGAGGACCCGGGCTGGCGGTGAGCAATGGGATCTAAAATCATGAGCGACCCCACTCACTGGAGAAGGCTATCAGTCATTTCCTCTATGTGACTTGCTCCCACTCCACTGGCCCTCTCCATATCAGATAGCAATGGAAGTGGTCATTTGTACCACCAAGTTTCCAAAAGGTGGGTTATTTATAAAAAAGTATTAACCACTCAAGGAATTTAAACATCCATATCTATAATTAAAATTTAAATCACATCACTTTTCATATGGAAGTTTGCGTTTCAATTATTGGGGCTTACTGCATTTCAAGTACTTTCAGTGTTTAGTGATTTCATAAAAGTATTTTGCTTAGTACTGATTTGTTTAAATCATGAAATAAACAATTTTGTACTGTAACTGCAGTCTCACATACTTTAAAAAAAAAAAAAACGATGACACTCAATTTGTTTTTAACCGAAAAGTAGTTGCTTTATAAACTCACTGCTTGACTTGCATGCTTCAGCAGTACACACGTCACAGACAGCACACATGTGGGCACGTGCGGATACACACACACACATACACACACACACACACACACACACACACACACACACACACACACACACACAGAGTAAACTCAGTCCCCGTAAAACACAAACACACACACCCACCCCACCCAGTGCAATATGATACTGTATACAAACTTTGCAGTCTAACATCATAATTTGTACCATATATACCAGCCTTCCTGCAGTCTCTCAACCTGTTGCCCCTGCTGAAATGCTGCCAGTTGTCCCCACCACAACACAGACTGCCTCTGCACTAACCCCAACACAGACTGTCCCTGTATCAAATGGCCCATACAGAAATACTGCCAGTCCCCACCTCAACACAGCCAGGCTCCAACACAGACTCAGAACATGGCTATCACCCCCACCTTAGTAAATACAGCTAGTTTCTCCACTGTCAACCCCAATACAGATGGCCCCTGTGCCAACACTACCAGTCCCAGCAGACCACCAAAGCAAACAACTAGTTCTCCTACCCCTTACCCCAACACAGGGGCCTGCAGCAGAAACACTGACCCCCCCACCCCATTTGAAAACACTGCAACCCAAGATGCCGCAACCAGATCCGCTACCCTGGTACCAACACAGCCAGTCACAGACAGACAGACAGACACACACATGTCCTGCTCCCAGTTTGGCCAACCCACACAAGTGTCACTCTGAAGACAGATCCCCCCAAAATTACCCAGTTCTCTGTTCAACAACACCAGGTTCCCTGCCAGCTGCCCAGCCTCCGATGTCACATCAGTGCCAGTTTCCCTATCAGCTACTCAACTACCTCCTGATACCAAGACAGCCAGCTCTGTATTCATGTCTTACACAGCAGAAAAACATACGGGGGCACATACAGCGAGGGTGGGAGGATATGTGAGGTGGTGCCACAGTGGGTTGTCAAGCTGACCCTGTGGCATGGTGGGTGGGTTCGCGGCATTGGTTGTCAGGGTACTGGGTTTGGGTCCGGGCACTGGTGCTTTTTGTTGCACCCAGCCCAAACTTTTTTTTTTTTGTTAATGTTTTCACATACCACCCCCGACATGCACCCCCGGAGTTGAGAATCCTTAAGTAGGGGGTGCGGAGGGCACAGCCCCCTCCATAAAACATTAAAAAAACTAAGTCCCCAGTTGTCTTTTGCGGTTTGCCGTTTTTGATGAAAGTCTGTTTCAGCACTCTTGACTTCTAGATAACGGCAATCACCTTTAGGCTTTCACAGTTATCACACAAACCCGGGCACAGTACTAGTGGTATACTGAGGCAACATGGGGCAATGCTGTGGCTGCTTCAGTGTTCCCCAGCCCATTTTCAAAGTTCATGGGTCTGGCTGTGAAAACATTGGGTGCTGCTGCTGTGCTCCCACTCCCAGGGACAAAAGCTTGTAAAAATGCTGCCGGATCCCTCAATGACACCCCACCTCTCCATCACAGGGCCTTGCTCCTAGGGCCCTGCTAGGCCCCAATTTTTCCATCACTGAGTCATGTTTCTAAGTCCCTTCTTGGTGAATGAGCAACATGTTTCCGCTGGTGCAACTCAGCCCTGTGGCCCCACCCTAGGGGGCAAGCCAGGGGGTTGTCCTGGTGGGGGTGCCTGCCAGGCTGCTGAATTGAAGTCTGTGAAAACCAGTATGGCTGCTAGTCAGTAGGGGGTAAACCTGGGATTAGACCACCATTGTGGGGGAGCCCTGGGAAACAAGGCCATGGGGCTGAGCTTCTGAGAGGTGTGGCAGCAGGAAAAAAGCATAGTATATTGCAAAAAAAAAAAAAAAAAAGCATGGAATAAACACATGGGTATAACAGATAAAGTAGGAGTGTATAACAGATAAAGGAGACTTGTGGATGTTGACACTTGCAACTAATAGGGGCTTGGGGAGTACTATGAGGGGGATTTTATGGGCAGATTAGGTGGGCCAAGCAGTCCAGCATCTATGAGTCACTGTCCACATTTGGGCCCAGACAGAAACGGTGGGTAAAAACCTGACTGTGGCTGGATGGCAGCCCAGTCCCCTGCAAACAGTGCACTGCTAACTAAGCACTTCCACTGTCCTGTTGCACAGAACAATGGAGCACAGTGTGCCACTGCCCTCATTGTGTGCCTAAAGAGAAAAAGGGGTGTAAAAACCCTGACTGCAGTTGGATGGCAGCCCAGCCCCCTGCTCACACCACACTGCTTACTGAATACTCCTATGGTTCTATGGTAGAGGATGGTGGATGTACAAGAGAAGCTGGGTGACAAGGATGGGGAGACCATAGACACATAGAAATTGATGGCAGATAAGGATTGCTTGGCCCATCCATTCTGCCCATTTTTTCCTACCTACTGTAAAAGCCGCAGACCATTCAGAAGGGGGCAGGTCAGGAAGATTGGAGCTTAAATACTTATTGGAAAAAAAATACTGTGCATTTGTCAGTGCTAAATACAGAAAGAAAAAAAAATGGAGGTGGGGCTGATCTGATCTCATTCAATAACAGAACAACTCTGTTTTTTTGAATTTGGTGCCTGGAGCAGATGATAGAAATTGAGGGACATGAAGGATAGAATTAGGTTGCTTTTTTACTTATACAAGTTATGAACCCAGGATAGCCAAACTATCATGTAGGCTCACATTTAAAGTGGGACTCTAGCTTCTACTGCTATTTAACTGGGAGAGACAGAAACACTGGGAGGTGAAAACTTGGTCAGGGCCACATGCAAGCAGCTGCAGCAGGATTTGAACCTGGGCTCTCGGTTCACAATTCAGTATTCTAACAATGCTACTCTTGCTCTGTCTCTACTTTCCTTTATCCATGTCCTTCTCCCTCTGCTCTAATGCCATTATTATTGCTCCAAACACTAGCTTTCTCACGATATTTATTTTAGTGTGCTGCCAGTAACTATGTGTCCAGGAAGGGGGGGGACACTCACCCCAAACTCCTGAGGATGGGCATTTTGCATGTTGAAAAGGAGGAGACTCAGTGAGCCCCACACAATGCACCAAAACCCAAATAGCTGTCAGGAGAGCAGCAAGGCCACAGACCAAAATAACCATCCCCTTCTGATATAAGTTGCACTGTCCTCTCGTCATCTTCTACCTGAAAACATAAGTCTCATCAGAAGTGTCACTCTGAAAACCATAATTCAGCAGCAGTAAAATGGAGACAGAACAGTGATCAGTAAGGGAAGATTGGATATGTTTTCTCCTACCTTGAATTCTGGGACAGTCAGAGTTCAAGCGGCAGAAGCCCAGTTCTTCTTCTGCAGCAAGGCTCACATGAAGTGCATCGCCATGGTGACAAACTAGTACCAAAAAATACCCTCCTCCAAGCCTTTCCATATATATCTCACAAAAGAGTGAGTTACTTCAAAGAAAGCACTCCAGTGGAATGTGCTGGGAGTGAGAAGGATTGCTTGTTAGAAGCAGACTGGTCTGACCACACGCACACACGAGTGAGCTGCCCCTGAAAGGCCGTCCAATTTTTCACTCCGACACCAGTTCTGCAGTTTTTTTGTTTTTACGCTTGCAGGCTAGACCTTGACTGCCTGGCCAAGTGGCCAAAACCACAGTGTAAACAAACAAAAAGATTGCTTTCAAACTTAGCTCACTGCTGACCTTATCTCACACTCCTGTACTTCGGATCCCCTCTGAGGCACTACCTGCTCCTCCAGCCGTTAGAATAGCACTGGAAGTAAATTCTGATATGGTAGGCAGCACCACTGGAAGCAGTGCTCCGTTCTGCCCCTCTTTCAGTGCTGGAAGATAATCATTCAGTTTCAAGTACTTAAGTAAATGTTGTTTTAGCCTCTATGTATGCGTTCTAATCTTGCAGAATCTGCCTGTCATAAATTGTTTTTTGTAAATGTGCAAGCGTTTAGCTGTTTTACCTTTTATTTTAATATAATATTATTAACAAGAAAACAAGCCCATGACTCTGGCTCAGTAGTTTTCATTTACAGCAGCAGCATACAAACAAAAGTACAGGCTGCGGCCACTTATATGAGGACTGCACAAAAAACTTAGCTATAGCAACATGTCGCAAACAGAAATTTAAAGGCACAGTACTTAATATTTTATAGAAGTTTGGGCATTTTTGCTTATTTAAAAGAAGCTTTGGGTGTCTGGCTGATGTGTCTGCAGGTTTGATAACTTTGGCTTAGGTGGGCTGAAAATGCAGAGGGGGCATTTAAGTGGTCCTAATGTATTTAGAAATTTATGGGGTAGATGGGCTGAAACTGATCATAAAAGCATAGAAATGTATATGATTACAGTCTGTGATTGTCAGCTGTTCAAGAAGGTGCGGACCTCTTTGCTGGCCACTGCTTTCATGAGAAGAGTCGGTGTGTGTGGGGGTCCTCGGCAGGTGAGGAGTGTGTACCATTGGGGGTGGGGAGAATGGTAGACCACTAGGGAATATCACAAGAGGTGTGCCTTGTGATTGGAGTGGGGGAACAAACTGCTAGACCACCGGGGTATATTACAAAGTGGTATACCAGGCGATTGGGGGGGGACACCACTAAACCACCAGGGTTCTGGGCAGGGAATGTGCCCGCCCAAGTGCGCCCATCATTATAGTGCCAGAGATTTCACTGCAAATCCCAGTTCTTTTGTGGAAGGCTGTGCCTCTACGACCCCTCAGTAATACCAACACCAGGGGGGCAGAGGCAGCAACTTTGAAAATTGGTGCCCTAATGACAGGCGCACTTGATCCAGTGCATGGAGTGCCGGCAAGGAGCCACCAGAGCATTTCTGTTAAGTGGCAAACATGCAATTGGGTGGAGGGACCACTGGACCACCAAGAAGTGATTTTGAAATGTACTGGGCTGCTAAAGGCTGGTGCGCCCCATAAAAATGGCCCATAATGGGCATGCAGATGATCCCTTAGCACCCTGCATGCCCCATGAGTTCTCTTGAATGACTGGGGCAAATGTGTCCCACAGGAGCCTTGGCACTCTCCTATTTCTAGTAGCATTATCTCCTGTGGCCACATGCAGTCTTGATCCACTTAGCACTGCGCAAATATGGACTGATATTCAGACAGCACCACTTAGTGAGCGCTATCTGTTTGAATATCATTAGTGCAGCGCTATCCCCCCAGGAGCAGTAACACATCTCTGAAGGATGAGGCACAATAAGGCGGGGGGTATAGTGCCTGAGGCTCCAAAAAAGAAACAAGACAGAGGGCAGGGGGGAGGTGTATCTATCTGAACACATACAGAGTTTTCCATTTTTATTGCTCTTAACACTAGCCTTAGCTTGGCTACTGGTGGCCACTTGACTATGAGTCACATTAATCACCCTGGGGCACTCTTATTTTATAATTGGGGGCTTACTTCACCTAACTGGTCCCACTGGTGCTTATTTCTGAATAATAAAAATGAAAAAAAACTTTAGGCTAGCTAGACCTTATTCTCTAGCCCATCTGGCTAGCTTGCCTATAACTGGGGCTTTATCCTGTCTTTGCTGCTTGAGCCCTGTTTACTGTCTAATTCAGGGTCTTCCCTGCCCTGCTCCACCTCCGGGAGCTACTTAATTTGAATGCAGTCTGCCCTTTCCCGATGCTCCATGTAGGAGTGTGATTTAAATAAATTTAGATAATTTTGAGTAGGGACACCGTATCGCTATATGCTCCCTTTCTGAAGCAATTTAAATAAATTTGAGTAGATCCAACTTTGTGCAGTCGCTTGCTCCCAGGCCGTGCCCTGACTGAACTAATGACCACAACCTTCCTTTATTGCACCCACGGCATGAAAAGAAACGTAAAAAAAAGTTACTGTTAGTTCAGGCGGATAGCACTTGCTTTATTTTGCTGCCACCAACACACCACCCTGACCTAGGGAGAAGTTGAGGAGAGAAGAGGTGGAAGTATGGGTTGGATGCCCAGCTGACTGCAGGCAGGTGGAAGGTTTTCCCTTTGGGTCTTACTCTGCCATTTTCAGATCACCTGTAGGACCTCTCGGAACCTATTTACACATCTGAATCATCAAAGGAACCCCCCATACCAGGTTTCCCCAGCTATGGCTCCCCTCCTTCACCACTTGGACCTCCTGGGGACCCACATACTACACTACCCCACACATTTTCACCCTCTTTTCCAATCTGGACAACCTAGAACCACCCGAACCATGCTGCCCTCCAGGACATTGACTTGGGTGGATCGGGGGCCTACGGCCATAACCAGTGTAGTCAGCAGGCAAATGACTTGGCTATGAGGCCTGAGAAGCCTGAAGCTGGGGATAGGGATCAAGAGCCTGCTGTCAGGGCTAGAAGGGGTACAATAGGGTATATAACACCATGGCTGCAACAGCTGAAGTGCTAGTTGCCTCACTTTCCTTGTCACTGGGCCACCCACTCTTACCCTGTTCCAGCACCATCAGCTGACCTTCCTCCTTGCATTTGAAACCCCCTTCCCACCCACAGACCAGCGTTGTCTCCCCCCCCCCAGCATTCCTGTACTCTTTATGGAAAAGTTGCTGCCACACACGTACTGTGAGCACACCACTAGTTGTCGGCTGTGGGAGTCCAGCTACAGGGAGGGTGGGGCGTCCAGTTGCAGAGGGGCCAGATCTGGAGGGGCTGACAACACACCTTTCAACTGTCGCTCATGAGGCTAGGTTCACGGCACCCACTCCTTCAGTGCACGGTAACATGTTAATTCATCCCAATCTATCTGCTGCATGAGAACTCATGCTGTACTATTTGTTCCAATGCTAATCAGCCAGCTGTACAAATCATTCCCTGACAATTCACCCCCAGCATAAATTTTATATAGTAAACTCCGGGGGGCCCAATTTGGGAACAAATTGGGCAGGGAGCCAATTGACAGTGGAACTCATAGTATGGCACAAGTTGTTGCAGAGCGGATTAACCGGGACAACATGACATGTAATCTCAGTGGACTCCCGCTGTAACAGATGCAGGCTCACCATTATGGCTCACATGTCCCATCTCCCAGTCAAGTAACTAAATCATGTGTACTTACTGGTCCAGGTGAGGGAACTTCTGTGTAGATTTTGATTCTGGATACTGGGGAGTACCTTTAAAACAAAGGTTACACAGGAGTCACAGAGGAGCCATAGTTCTTAGGGCAAAGTACAGATAAGACCAATAGCAAATAAAAGTATACTTATCTGATACAAGCACAGGTCAAAGTCCAGTCAGTCCTATGGAAATAAAGGGGAAAATATATGTCTATACATAAAATTGCCATTAATGCATTGGCACAATATAACCATAATGTTTAATGGTAATGAAAAGCTCATTTTGGCAGTTTTAATGGCCATTAATGTACTGGTGTAGCATGAACATAATTTTCATGGCAATGAAAAGCTCATTTCTCAGTTTTAATGGTTATTAGTGGAAAAGCACATCATTTTCATGCCCATTAAACTCTCAGCTGAAGACATTTAATGGCCATTGTCATGCCCATCAATGTTTTAGCAGACAGACAAGTCAATTTCATGGCAATTAAAATCAAAGTAAGCTACATATTTAATGGCCATTAATAAATTAATGGTAACAGTGATAGTTTTCATGGTAGTGAAACTAGGTGATCACGTTTTAATGGCTATCAAAAGCTTGTTGATATGTTTTAACGGGTATTAAAACCACCATTAACTGTACATTAAACAAAATTTAATGGACTTTTAACACCTGTTAAACATTTAATGGGAAGCAGTAATGGTTAATTAATGCCATGGATAACTACATTAATGGTTTTCACCCATGAAACAGCAACAATTCATGAAAATTTAATGGGAGAACAAATTTCACATTCAACAAGATTTAATGGGGTAAATTAATGGGTTCGCATGATATTAATGGAAGAATAATGAATTTGAATGGAATTTTAATGGAATTCAATGCAGTAGTGTCTCTTCCCTAAATGCCTGTTTTTTTGTCTATCTAATCCCTCCTCTGACTTTCTGTTTATTTGTACCTGTCCTCAATTCACCAAAGGCTAACCCAGCCCAACTCAGCTCCCTCTGGTTGCTGTGCGAGTGGCAGCATACTTCCACAGCAAGCTGCCACCACTGATGTATCCCCCGAGCCGTACCAGTGAAAGACCGCTGGAGAGCTAAACTCCTCTAGGATGCCACCAAAAGTGGAGAAATTCTGCAGGGAGCCCCACTGCTCCTGTCGGAAAATCAGCCAGTGAATGCCCGGTAAACCCACCCTACTGGCTCACTGGATGCCGTGAAATGTGACATCCTCCCACAGCAAGCCTCGGTGCTGATCTTCCCCATGAGCCATACAGACAAGGATCCTGGAGGCTAAACTCCTCAAGGAAGCAATCAAAACCGGAGAACTCCGACAGGGAGCCCCGTTTCTGCTGTCGGCAAATCAGCCAGTGAATTCCTGGCTAACCCAGCTCTACTGGGCTCCCACTGGTGCTGTGCGAGTGGCAGCATCTTGCCACAGCAAGCCACCACCACTAATCTACCTCCCCCCCCGATCTGTACCAAAGGACAGCTGGAGACTTAAACTCCTCTATGAAGTCACCGAAACTGGAGAAATTCTGCACTGAGCCCTGCTGCTCGAGTCACAAATCAGCCAGTGAACACCTGGCTAACCCAAGCCTTACTGGGCTCCCAATGGATGCTGTGTGAGTGAAGGCATCCTCCCACAGCAAGCCACTGCCAATCTACCTCCCAGGCCATACAAGAGAAGGACCGCTGGAGAGATACTCTCTTCTAGGAAGACATCAAAACTGGAGAAATTCTGCAGGGGGCCCCGCTGCTCCTATTGACAAATCAGCCAGTGAATGCCAGGCTTTTCCAGCTCTACTAGGCTCCAGCTGGATGCTGTACAAGTGGCAGCATCCTTCCACTGGATGCCTCCGCTGCTAATCTACCCCCCCCCAAGCCATGCCAGAGAAGGGCCGCTGAAGAAATAAACTCCTCTAGGAAGCCGCTGAAACAGGAGAAATTCTGCATGGAGTCCCGCTGCTCCTGTCGGCAAATAAGCCAGTGAACGCCCGGCTAACCCAGCCCTACTTATCTCCCAGTGGATGTTGTGCTAACAGTGGGCATCTTCTCACAGCAAGCCGCCACTGATCTACCCCCAAGCCATACCAGAGAAGGACTGCTGGAGAGCTAAACTCCTCTAGGAAGCCATTGAAACAGGAAAAATTCTACAGGGAGACCCACTGCTTCTGTTGGCAAATTAGGCAGTAAACACCCGGCTAACCCAGACTTACTGCACTCCTGCTGGATGCTGTGCGAGCAGCGGCATTCTCCCACAGCAAGCTGCCGCTGCTGATCTACCCCCCGAGGAGTAAAAGAGAAGGACTACGGGAGAGCTAAACTCCTCTAGGAAGCCGCTGAAACAGGAGAAATTATGCTGGAAGCCTCGCTTCTCCTGCTGGCAAATCAGCAAGTGAATGCCCGGTAAGAGAGTCTGGGGAAGTGCAGTGCCAATTTTTAAAAAACTATTGGAGCTATTTTTTAAACTGCCACTACTGTTGCAGTACCACAGTTGCAAGTACTGAACTACTGGTGCCATTTTCAAACATTCACTACAGGTCCTAACCCTGCACACTGCTCGGCTACTGCTGAAGCTGCGCTGCCAGTTCCAACTACTGTGGGACTGATTTTTGGCCCTTTTTATTTTCAACTGTCCTTAATTATACTGCTGACTCCCCTCATTTTTAGCCAGCGCCAATTACTGTGGGACTGATTCTTAGCCCTTTTTATTTTAAACTGTCTTTAATTATACTGCAGATTTCCCTCATTTTTAGCCTATTGTGTTACAGCTATTTAATTTAATTTACTACAGTGAACCAGCCCTGTTAGAGTAATTATCTGTACTGGTTTTCTGTTTATGCCAGTGATTGCATTGTGCTCTTCCTGCTTCTCTCTCTCTCTCTCTCTCTCTCCCCCTCCCTCCCTCACTCCCTCCCAAACCTTGCTCTGCTCTTTTCTCATCTACCCAGCCCTTCTGTCAGTATTGGTAATCTCCTGGTTCCTCCTAAATCTGCTTTCTGATCTGATCTCCTCCCTAAACACCCGTTTCTTTTGTCTATCTAATCCCTCCCCTGGCTTTCTGATTATTTATACCTGCCCTCCCTCCCTTCACCAAAGGCTAACATAGCCCTACTGGATCCCGCTGGTTGCTGTGTTAACGGCGGTATCTTCCCATATGTGTCCACCGGCACTGATTTACCCCCATAGCCAAACCAGAGAAGGACCTCTGGAGAGGTAAACTCCTCCAGAAAGTCGCCAATACCAGATAAATTCTGCAGGGAACCCCGCTGCTCCTGTCATCAAATCAGCCGGTGAACGCCAGGCTAACTGAGCCCTACTGGGCTCTCACTGGATGCTGTGCAAGTGGTGGCATCTTCCCACAGCAAGCTACTGCTGCTGATCTACCCCCCCCCCCGAGGGGTACCTGGAGAGCTAAACTCCACTAGAAAGCTGTCAAAACTGGAGAAATTCTGCTGGGAGACCCACTGCTCCTGTCGGCAAATCAGCCAGTGAACACCCGGTAAGAGAGTCTGGAGAAGCGCAGTGCTAATTTAAAAAAAATCTATTAGCGCCATTTGTCAAACTGTCACTATTGCTGCAGTACCGCAGTTGCAAATACTGAAGTATTGGCGCCATTTTCGAACATCGACTACTGGTCCTAACCGTGCGCACTGCTCGGCTTCTGCTGAAGCTCCGCTGCCAGCTCTAGCTACTGTGGGACTGATTTTTAGCCCTTTTTGTTTTCAACTGTCCTTAATTATACTGCTGATTTCCCTCATTTTTAGCTAGCACCAACTACTGTGGGACTGATTCTTAGCCCTTCTTGTTTTAAACTGTCTTTAATTATACTGCTGATGTCCCTCATTTTTAGCCTATTGTGTTACAGCTATTTAATTTAATTTATTACACAGAACCAACCCTGTTACAGAAAAAATCTAATGGTTTTCAGGTTGTGCCAGTGATTGTATTTTGCTCTGCCTGCTTCTCCCTATCTCTTTCTCTCTCTCTCTCTCGCTGTCTTTTTCACTCTTCCCAGCTAAACCTCGCTCTTTTGTTGTCTCTTCTCCCCAGCCCACCTACCCGTATCTGTAATCCCCTGGCTCCTCCTAAATCTTCTTTCTGATCTGATCTCTTCTCTACTTGCCCATTTCTTTTGTCTACCTAATCCATCCCCTAGTTTTCTGATTATTTATACCTGCCCTCCCTTCTCCCTAGGATAACCCAGCCCTACTGGGCTCCCGCTGGATGCATGCAAACTGCGGCATCCTCCCACAGCAAGCCTCTGCCTCTGATCTACCACCCAAGCTGTTACAGAGATGGACTGCTGGAGAACTAAACTCCACTAGGAAGCCGCCAAAACTGGAGAAATTCTGCAGAGAGCCCCACTGCTCCTGTCAGCAAATCAGCAAGTGAATGCCCGGTAAGAGAGTCTGGAGAAGTGCAGTGCTAATTTTTAATAAAACTATTGTCGCCATTTTTATCGCTGTGGGTGGAGCCTACAGCCATTTTGCTATCTGTAGCTTGAAAATAGAGTTTCGTGGAACTCATTTTTTGGACATTTCAATGTATTCTTGCACATCTACATATCACTATGGCAACTAAAATAAAATAATCCCTTCTTTCTGTTTAGAATGTTGGAGATATTAACTTCAAGCTGCTTATCTGATGGCCATTAGGAAACTGAAACAGCTTGTTAAATATTGATTGCCTATTAAACTGGAGATTTGTTTACCACCTTCAAAATGCAACAGCTTGCACATTTAAATGATTAGCATTTAAACATTTTTACTACTAATTCAGTTGGGGGATGAATATCTTTCAAGAAAGATTCATATCTCATAATAAATGTTACCTTTCCCAGCTAATTTTGTAAAGATTTACACTGTTTTTAACCTCTCAAGACCTATCTGATAAAATGCCAGGTTTTCAGTGAACTACCCAGACTAAATACATAAATTTCTTTCTGACATAAAGGGCTGCAGATGTGACATAAAGAACGTATGCCATTTATAAAATTCCTGATCAAACAACTGCAAACAGAAGAATGTTTTTTTTGTCATAGATAAATAGATACATAGACAGTGTCAGCAGATAAGGGCCTATGGCCCACCCAGTCTGCCCATTTGAGCTTGTAAGTTCAGTTTATGTTTTCCTAGAAGTCTGTTGCCCCTTACCCCTGACCTCCAGAATTTCTTTATGTCTATCCCATGCATTCTTAAATCCCGTGATTGTTTCAGCCCCCACCACTTCCTCTGGCAGGGTGTTCCACTTGTCCATCACCCGTTCTGTGAAGAAATTCTTCCTCCGTTTCCTTTGAATCGTCCTCCCTCAACTTCATCCCATGCCCTCTAGTCCTGGAACATATTTTCACTTAAAAATAGTGTATGCCTGCACCTGTTCCTCCTGTAAGATACTCATGTCTCTCATCATATCCCTCTCCCTCCTCTCCTCCAGGGAGTACATGTTTAATTCCTTCAACCTGTCCTCATAGGACTTGTGATGCAACCATGCACCATCTTTGTTGCCCTCCTCTGAACTTTCTCTACCCTGTCTATGTCCTTACGTAGGTATGGTCTCCAGAACTGTACACTGTACTCCAGGTGGGGCCTCACTAGTGTCTTGTATAGTGGAATTATGACCTCCCTTTTCCTGCTGGTGATGCCCCTCCCTATGCATCCCAGCATCCTATTTGCTTTACTTGCTGCCTTGTCACACTGTTTCCCTACCTTGAGGTCATCAGAGATGATAACCCCAAGATCCCTTTCCTGCCTGGTGCATGCTATATCCTCACCCCAAACTGATATATTGTGCCAGGGTTTTGTGCCCATATGCATTATCTTGCACTTCTTTGCATTGAATTTCAACTGCCAAACCCTGACCATTCTTCAAGTTTCTGTAGGTCCCTTCTCATTCTGTCTACACCTCTGGTGTGTCTACTCTGTTACAGAGCTTTGTGTCATCAGCGAACAGTGAAATTCTGCCTTCTAGGTCCTGCGTAATGTCACTGATAAGAGATGTTGAATAGGACCGGTCCCAGCACTGATCCTGTGGTACTCCACTGGTCCTCTTCCCTCTGTGGGTGACAGCCATTTACCACCACCCTCTGTGTCCTGCCACCCAGCCAGTTACCTACCCACCACACTACTGTCCTGCCCACACCATATTCCCCAGTTTGTGTAATAGTCTTCTATGTGGCACAGTGTGAAAGCCTTGCTGAAGTCCAGATAGGCCATGTCACTGCCTCCTCTGATCCACCTCCCTAGTTACCCAGTCAAAATTCAATGAGATTGGTCTGACGCATGACCTCCCTGGTGAAACCATGCTGCCTTGGGTCCTGTAGTCCATTGACAACCAGATGCTCCACCAATCTCTCCTTCAGTAGTGCTTCCATGATCTTCCCCACTACGAGGTGAGGCTGACTGGTCTGTAGTTCCCCGCTTCCTCTTTGTTCCCACTTTTGTATAAGGGGACTACATCTGCTGTCCTCCAGTCTTTGGGTACCTCACCTGTTTCCAGTGATCGGCTAAACAGGATAGCCAGGGGTTCAGCCACCACCTCTCTTAGTTCTTTAAGGACCCTGGGGTGCACCCCATCTGGCCCCATTGCTTTATCAACTCTTATTACTTCCAGTTCCTTCAGACCGTTTCTCGTGTAAAGGGACTTGTGTCCATTTCTGCACCATTCTCACCCTTGTACTCCCTTCAGACCATTACCCTCCTCTTCCTCAGTAAAGACTGAGCAGAGATACCTGTTCAATATGTCAGCTTTACTGTTGTCATCCTCCACGTGACCCCATCCTCCCCTTCAGTCTCACTATCCCTCCCTTTGCCTTTCTTTTTCTTATGTACCTGTAAAGGTTTCCTCTACCCACTGATTTTGCAATGTGTTCTTCTGTCTGAGCTTTGGCTTCCCTTACTAACCTCCCTGCCTCCCTTTGCTTCTCCTGGTACTTCTCCTATCCCTTCTGCCTGTGTCTTTTTGTATTGCCTGAATGCAATCTTTTTGGCTTTCACTTTCTTTGCTACCTCTTTGGAAAACCATAATGGTCTCCTCTTCCTTTTCCTCTTGCTAACCTGCTTAATGCATAATTCTGTTGTTCTTGTAATCCCCATTTTAAATACTGCACTGTTCCTCAACCCCTGATTCTTGCCCCATTCCCCTTAATGCCTCTTTCAAGTATCTCTCCATTTTCCCAAAGTCTGCCCCCTAAAATCCAGGATCGTGTTTTTGTGTGGTGTGGTTCCGTTTTTTCTGTGATTTCAAACCATAATGACTGATGGTCACTGTTCCCCAGGTGCTCCCCCACTGTTACCCCCATCACACTGTCCCTGTTTGTGAGCACAAGGTCCAGTATTGCCTTCTGCCAAGTTGGTTCCATAACCAGTTGCTTGAGGAAGGCACCCTGAAGGGAGTCGAGGATAAATCTGCTCCTCGTTGATGCTGCTGCTGGGATGCTCCAGTCCACATCTGGAATATTGAAGTCTCCAACCAGTACTACCTCACACTTGTCTGCCATCCTTTGGATGGCTAGCATCAGCTCCCTATCTGTTTCTTCCTCCTGGGCTGGTGGTCTATAGACCACACCTGTGCGGATGACTGGCCCCATTTTCCTTTCCAGCTTAACCCACAGTATCTCCCTCCCATTTTGTTCCTCCTGGATCTCTTTGGCCCTTATGTCATTTTCACATACAGTGCCACTCCTCCTCCCTTCCTGCCCTGCCCTGTCTCTTCTGAATATGTTGTAGCCAGGTTGGCCATCTCCCAGTCATGGTTATCATTACACCAGGTTTCAGTGATGGCTACAATGTCAGGTCTGACTGCACCATGACATCCTCCAGATCTTCCATCTTGTTGCTATGGCTCCTGGCATTTGCACACATGGCTTTCCATGATTTGACCTCCCTAGACTGTTTCGCTGTTCTACTCCAGCCCCTGCCTTGGTTGTCCTTTATCCCTGGTTCTCTTTGCTGTCTGCCCTTCTACTGAATTTTGCCCCTTTTCTGCCTATCCACCTCTTGAGTGCTAATCTCCATCTTTTGCACACTGCTTTGTAGAGATAGCCACTCCTCTGGTTCACTGGTTCCACTGCTAGCTGTGGGGGGTGAGCAAGTAGCTACCCTCCTTGCTGGCCTGCCACCCCCATTTGCTAGTTTAAATTCTTGTCAATGTAGCATTTAAACTTATCATTGAGTGCTTGGATTCCCCTACAGGATGGATGCAGGCCATCAGGCTTGAACAAACCTCCATCCCTCCAGGTGGGTCCCCAGTCACAATGAATCCAAACCCTTCCTCACAGCACCAGTTCTTCAACCATCAGTTAAAGTTCCTGGTGCATGCACCCCAATGCTCTCCTTGCCTCTCATGAGTAGTACTTCTGAGAAAGTGACAGAAGTAGCTACCTGCTTGAACCATCCCAATTTCCTAAACTCTTCCTGAACTTCCTTTGACTGTCATTTGCCAGGTCATTAGTACCTAGGTGGATAATGACATCAGCTCACCCTCCGTCTTGCCTTCCCAGTGATCCCCAGGATCTTCTTCCATCCCTCCATGCCGTGGCACCTGGTAGGCACCTCACCTCCCTGTCCTCCCCCTCCTGTGTTCCTAGCTGGATCCCTCTTATGATGGAGTCCCCGACCAGGATTCACTTCCTCCTCCTCTGGGGTCCACTGCTTTCCCCACTGAGGTCACCTCCTTGGCTAACCTCCACATCCTTTCCTTCCACTTCTCTGGGTACCTCTATTTGGTTGTCCCTGTTTGCCAGTGTGGCATATAAGTTCTTGAGTGGAATAGGATCTGGGAAGTGCCTCTGCCTGACCACTCTAACCCGCCCTGAGCCCACTGTCATCCAAGTGCTCCTCGTTCTCGGCATCCTTTGAGGCAGTTGGATTGGACTGGGTGGTCTCTGGATAGAGGTGATGGTACTCCTGACCCAGTTTACTTCCGCTCTGAGTCTGGCTACCTCATCCCACAGTCCAGAGAGATGCACGCAGATAGGGCAGCACCTCAGTATCCAGAAGGTCTGCCTGAATATGGCTGCCCCACAGCCACTGCATTGCACCCTCCCCACATTATACTGCAATTATACTGCTATTCCACTACTTGTCTGCTACTGAAGCTCTCCTAGTTCCCTTTATTACTTTTACTGTCCTAAAATCCTGCCACTGATCCTCAGATACTTTTCTTTAAAAAAAAGAAAAAACCAATAAATAAATAAATGAGTCAAAACACTTCTCGTGCTGAGGGTGGGCTTCTTCCCTATATGCCCTCCTACTCCACACCCTTACTATACCCTGTGTTTAGCTCCTGTCAATCAGATTTAACAGGGCATATAATTAAGAGTTGGGGGAAGGGGAGGGAGGGGAGGAGAAAAATTTGCAGCAATTAAAGACAGCACAGAAATACACCACCACTATGTTTTAAATTTTCAACAGCCCAAAAACAATTCTAAGTAAAGACAACAAAGAAAATATAGTGTCACTAAAAGCCCACAATCTAAGTTTAAAGGAAAAATAGCAATTACCAGTTACTGTAAGGCACTGAATTGAATATGTTTCCTTCCCCTTCTGGCTTCTTCTGAGAAACTAAAACTCACTTGCTACCTCAACTCTGACTAAGCCCCACCTCCAGTTATCATGTAGCTGAGGTCAGAGGCCAGACAATTAACACCCCTCACCCAAACTACAGGGCAAGTCAGACAAGCCAAGAGAAAATTTGCAGCAGTTAAAGACAGCACAGAAATACACCACCACTACGTTTTAAATTTTCAACAGCCCAAAAACAATTCTTAGTAAAGACAACAAAGAAAGTACAGTGTCACTAAAAGCCCACAATCTAAGTTTAAAAGAAAAATAGCAATTACCAGTTAGTGTAAGGCACTGAATTGAATATGTTTCCTTCCCCTTCTGGCTTCTTCTGAGAAGGCATGCATTGAAGGTATCTTCCTGCTGTCATACACTGATGTAAGTCCACACTCTCCCCTATTCCCCTGTGTAACATGCCACCCTCCAGACTTCTGAAGTATCCCAGATGCCATTGTCATCTTATAATATAATATACTGAGTGTGTATTTACTGAGTTGCTGAATCAGGGCCTTGATAAAATAATAAGATTTACTTAACTCAGTCAAGATTCCATCAGGTGGACAGAAAAGGTCTATGCGAATTTGTCTGAAAGCTAACAACTATAAGATGCAAAACTAGCATTTGTGTGTGTGTGTGTATATATATACATATATATATTTATATATAAATGTCTCTGTTTGCAATACATTTGTTTATAGGCATTACTAGTATCTTTTGAAAAATTGTCGGAGTCGTGATTACTAATTTTGAGTATAGTTCATGAAATAATGAGCTTGATATCTGTTGTTTCATATAGTCCCCCATTATGCCTTATGCATAGCATATAAATCCAAATCATTCCAAGGCCATCGTGACATATAATATTACTACTGAGCAGCAAATCAGAGCTCTTTTCTTAATAAAAGATTGCTGATATAATAAATAAAGAACAAAGTCATAAATAAAGAACCAGTGGCTTACGTAAAAATTTTAGGGATTTACAGAAGGATTTGATTCTGCCTTTGTGGGTAAAACACAGATACAATGAAGGCTTCTTACAGAGTAATGGTTATTTGCATCTGGGAGCACTGAATATTCGTTTTCCTATATTTTGTATCCGGGATAGGACAGAGGAAATGCTACATCTCATTGTCACAGGGATGTTCATTTACACATTTTTGCACTGTATTTACTCAGGCTGTCCCAGATTAGATGCAATATCTTGTTTTCAGTGGGGTCATGATTTTACCATTTTTATAATGTATTCAGGCTACCTAGTCCAGGGCCCCCATATTGAAAGGAGATACTTGGCACATCCTGGTGGAAAAGGGAGATGTGCTGCACAACTCCAACAATGCACAACAGTACGATATTCAAACATGTGGGATGCACCAGCCGCAAGGGAATGGGCCAAGGCACACAAATGATATGCCGTTCAAGTCATGGGGGCAATCCCATGCATATGCCGTGCTGCAGCATATTCAGTGGGAATGTGCCCCTCACAGTCCAGAGTACCGCAGGCCACAGTTAGGCCATGAATAGCTAGCCTAACCCAGCCAGCCACCCACAGGCAGGCTGCAGATGTGCACCCAGGTGGCTAGCAGCCTGGCAGCCATGGTAGACTAGAGGTACCCCCCATTCCATCCCCAATCTATCCAGCTCCATCCCTGAAAAGCTCCATAGTGTAGGCCCCCCAGACCCGAATGCACCACAGGAAACCATGGTCCATATCCATAGTCTAGAGGACTCCCATCCACCGCCCCTGTACACAGACACCCTCACTCCCCCCATACCCAACCTGTTGCAAAGACTGGCACTGCCCTCCACACTCTGTCATGGCCAGCCATTGACTGCACTGAACCCGGGCTGGGGACCTGCACTCTGGAATGACCCAACTGTCTGTACCGTACATTGAGGCACCATGCTAGCTGTGGCTCCACCAGTGTATGCAGATGTGTTTGTGTCCCTGGCAAATTGAAAAGGTGAGAGCTGCTCTGGTGCATTCATCCCCATGCCAACATGCAAATGGCCTGGTAATGAGCATGCATAAGGCTCCTTTGCACCCTGCATGCTCAATTAGTTCATTTGCATTCCTGGACTGAATATTGCCCATGGGGGCTGCAGTATATGCTGGTATGTGCCACACATTCCCCCTGAAAGGTTTTCAGTTGAAGTCACCCTGGATGCACCTGACTTGGCGGCCGCCTTCACTGGCGACTCCCATCCAGGGTCACATTTTCAACAGAAACGATGGAGCCCACCAGGATGAAGTGCAGTGTCACAGATTTACTGCATGACAAATGGGATTAACTCAATTTGAAAATGCATTGTTTGCTGCAGTGACTCTTCTGAGAATTCTGCAGTGCAGCACCTCATCCTGGTGGGCCTCACAGTATGCACACCCTGTACCGATGGCGCATTCTCTTTGAACGCTGTATCAGTGCACCCTCTTTGTGCAATGCATCTTTCTGCTCATGCATTGATGCAGCACTTAATATATTCCCCCAGATGTAAAATATTGTTTTTAGTGCATTCTGATTTTACACAATGCAGCATAATATTGTGTAGATTTAGAACCTCACTGAAAATATGATGCCATTTCTTCTGTGAACTATCCAGACTAAATATATAGCAATCAGCAGGCATATTCTATGAAAACACATTGTCAAAATATGTAAAAGGAAGACCACATTGAAATTGCCTCTCCACAGATCTGCATTGTGCAAATTCATTAGAAATAATGGGTAAAAGCATCCCAAAAGCACTCCACAGCCCTATCGTCTCTGCCCAGAGTTTGTTCTGACTGCCACTACTGGGGCAGTACCACAGTTAGAAGTACTAAAATATTAGCACAATTTTTGAACATTCACTACTGGTCCCGAACCTGCGCACTGCTCAGTTACTGCTGAAGCTCTGCTGCCAGCTCCAACTACTGTGGGACTGATTTGTAGCCCTTTTTTGTTTTCAACTGTCCTTAATTATACTGCTGATTTTCCATGTGTTTAGCCAGCACATACTACAGTAGGACTGATTCTTAACCCTTTTTGTTTTAAACTGTCTTTAATTATACTGCTGATTTCCCTCGTTTTTAGCCTATTGTGTTACAGCTATTTAATTTACTATAGTGAACCAACCGTTAGAGTAATAATCCATACTGATTTTCTGTTTGTGCCAGTGATTGTATTTTGTTCTGCCTGCTTCTCCCTATCTCTCTCTCTCTGTCTGTCTCTCTCTCTCTCCCCACTAAACCTCGCTCTGCAGTTGTCTCTTCTCCCCAGTCCACCTGTCCGTATCTGTAATAACCTGGCTCTTCCTAAATCTGCTTTCTGATCTGATCTCCTCCCTAACTACCCATTTCTATTTTCTATGTAATCCCTCCATGGGATTTCTGATTATTTATACTTGCCCTCCCTTCTCCCTAGGCTAACCCAGCACTACTGGAATTCCACTGGATGCAGTGTGAGCAGCGGTAATCTCCCACAGTAAGCAACCTCCTCTGATCTACCCCCTGAGCCATACCAGACAAGGACCACTGGAGAGCTAAACTCCTCTCAGATGCATCTGAAACCGGAGAAATATTACAGGGAGCCCTGCTGCTCCTGTTGGTAAATCAGCCAGTGAATGCACAGTAAGAAAGTCTGGAGAAGCGCAGTGCTAATTTTTAATAAAACTATTGGCGCCATTTTTCAAACAGCCACTTCTGGTGCAGTACCACAGTTACAAGTACTAAACTATTGGCACCATTTTTGAACATCCACTACTGGTTCCAACCCTGCGCACTGCTCAGCTACTGCTGAAGCTCCGATCCCAGCTCCAACTACTGTGGCACTGATTTTTAGCCTTTTTTGTTTTCATCTGTCCTTAATTATACTGCTGATTTCCCTCGTTTTTAGCCAGTGCAAACTACTGTGGGACTGATTCTTAGTCCTTTTTGTTTTAATGTGTCTTTAATTATACTGCTGATTTCCCTCATTTTTAGCTGATTGTGTTACAGCTATTTACTATAATTTACTACAATGAACCAACCCAGTTGGAGTAATAATCAGTACTGGTTTTCTGGTTGTGCCAGTGATTGTATTTTGCTCTGCCTGCATCTCCGAATCTCTCTCTCTCTCCCTGGCTAAAACTCGCTATACTGTTGTCAGGGGCGTCATTTAGGGGTCGCCAGGGGTCGCATTCGCGACCCCTATGAAAATTATGCAACCCCTATGACAGGGCTTGCAACCCCTGCCTGCCCTGGGGCTCCCTATGGGACCGGATGCACTTTGCCGGCCGTTGCTGTCACGCAGGCATAACATGCCCCTTGGCTGTGCGACGCTGGTGTTGCTGCACAGTGTGTGAGGAGGACCGAGAGCCGGTTTCTTTCAGCCAGGGACTCAGGGAGCCTGAGAGTCTGCTGTGCTGCAAAATTAGCACAGACACAGACTGCTGATGCAATCAGGGACGAGAGATGGCGCCCGCTGCGACTGTCTTGCAGGTTAGCAACCCCGAAAATCATTGGTTGGAACACTTGGAGTAACTTAGGGCAAGGCATTGAAGGCAAGTGCGGCGGTGCCACTTTTTACTTACTTGCTGGGTCTGGTGCTGCTGCGATTGGCTGCCTGGCAGGCTGGAGGGACTGGCTAGCGAGCGCCTTGGCGAGAATCCACGATACACGCTGCGGCGGGGAATCGGCGGATTTGAAATGGCCCTGGGTGCATCATCATGGTGCAGCAGGCGCTGAGAGTCAGACAGTCGCCGGAGTCGGGTAGCAGCCAGCCGGGCACTGGGGCAGAGTGGCAGACACTCAAGGGCTAGCAAGGCAAGGATTTAAGCGTCAAGCCATCCGAGAGCTGGAGCAGCTGATTGATCCAGGCTGGCGGCCGCGGGGCGAATCGGGTGATCGATATGATCTCCATCAGGCATCCGCGGTGGGGTGCCGTGCACCACAACTAGGGCAGGCACAGAAAAGCAATCCATCGGCAGAGCCAGAGCGGGCAGCCAGGGCAGGCAGAGAGAAGAAGACACAAACAACTGCAGTAAGTAGTGCAAAGTCGAGATGGGAGACGTGGTACTCCTGTTGTTGCTGGCAGCAAAGTCGGCAGTGAGAAGAAGACACAAACAACTGCAGTGGTAGTGCAAGTCGAGGCAGGGGAACCGTGGTACTCCTGTTGTTGCTGGCAAAGTTGGCAGTGAGTCAGCAGTGTATGTGTCTTGTCTACCAGGGCGGGAGACGAACTACTGAACATTAAAAATGGGTAAAGGTGGTGATTTTATCTATGAAAGATGGTGTCCCGCATAGCTGTGGTGTTCCTTTCCTGGCACTTGCCATGCTGTTTTAGTAGTTTTACCCGCCACTGACCTGGTACGCTACAATGAAAGTTCTGAAGATGAAAATGCGCTAAAGGGGATAAAGTGCAGATAACATTTTGATGGTTCAAATATTTTGCCTTTTTCTCCAGGGCAGTGCATAGTTGAATTGTTTATTGGGGGGAAAAATGGGAGAGTCTGAGACTGGAGAGTGAGCGATCAGAGGAGCGTGCATTTGTCCAGGTCAGGACAGGACTGGGTTGGGAGGGGGAGTCAGTTGGCCAGTCAGGAGACCACCAGGCACTCCTGGTCAGCTGTGTGTTTTGTTTACAGTCTACAGAAGAGCCTGTAGATAGTTTACTGGTTGGGGCTGCTGCACTTGTCTTTAGTTAAGTCACCTGCTGCTGCTTCTTCCAGGGTCTGTGTCTGACTGTAGTGGTCTAGGGAGCTCAGCCCTCCAAGAAAGTACTAGATACTGGGTGCCCATCTGGGAAATCCATAAGGGTCCATGGTTGACACACTCATGTCATCACTACAACTATACTTCTAATTTCATCTCGTGGTTCACTGTCCGGTGCTGCGGGATGACTCTGGGAGAGAGAATAGGCGGTGGTGGGCCAGGCAGGCGGCGATTGGAGCACTCTGTCTGCAGGGTGGTGCCGCCAGGTGGGGACCCGGGGGTTGCCATTAAGGTCGGGTGGGGAAGGACTAGGAGGAGGAGGTTAGTTAGGGCAGCTAAGGCAGGCTGAATGAGCCTGAGGCCTACAACAACAGGCGCCACACTTGCACACAGTCAGCTAGCTGGGGAGGGTGCTAAGGATTATTTAGGCATCTGGCGCTATACTGATGATTCCATAATTAGATGAAAACTAGCTATTTAATTTGAATCAACATCTGTAATGACCCATTTCAGATTTATATTCAGACTTTACTATCCAATTGTACTCTTTTTAAATTACTTGGTAACTAGCTCTATGTCCACATTGACAAATGCCACCCTCTCTGGCTCACATACACCGTGGCCCTCATCCACACCATGGCCCCACCCACATCATGCCCACCCCACCTTGCTACCCCTATGATTTTGCTGAAATGACGCCCCTGACTGTTGTCTCTTTTCCCCAGCCCACCTGTCTGCATTTGTAATCCACTGGCTCCCCTTAAATCTGCTTTCTGATCTTATCTAATCCCTAATCGACCATTTCTTTTGTCTATGTAATCCCTCCCCTGGCTTCCTGATTATTTATACCTGCCCTCCCTCCACCCTAGGCTAACCCAGCCCAAATAGGTTCCCGCTGGATACTGTGTGAGTGGCAGCATCATCCCACAGCAAGCTGGCGCCGCTGATCTACCCCTCGTGCCATAACAGAGAAGGACCGCTGGAGAGATAAACTTCTCAAGGAAGCCGTGGAAACTGGAGAAATTCTGCAGGAAGCCCTGCTGCTTCAGTTGGCAAATCAGCCAGTGAGTACCTGGCTAACCCAGCCCTAATGGGATCCCACAGGATGCTGTGTGAGTGGCGGCATCCTCCCACAGCAAGCCACTGCCACTGATCTACCACCTGAGCCGTACCAGAGAAGGATCACAGGAGAGCTTAACTCCTCTAGGAAGCCACTGAAACTGGGAAAATTTTGCAGTGAGCACCACTGCTCCTGTCGGCAAATCAGCCAGTGAATGCCCCAATAACCCAGCCATACTGGGCTCACACTGGATGCTGTGCGAGCAGCGGCATCTTCAAAGAGCAAGCCACCACTGATGATCTACCCCCTGAGCCGTACCAAAGAAGGACTGCTGGAGAGCTAAACTCCTCTAAGAAGCCTCCAAAAAACTGAGAAATTCTGTAGGGAGCCCCGCTGCTACTGTCGGCAAATCAGCCAGTGAATGCCCAGTAAGATTGCCTGGAGAAGTGTAGTGCTAATTTTTAAAGAAAACTATTGGCTCAATTTTTCAAAGAGCCACTAACAGTGCAGTACCACAGCTGCAAGTGCTAAATTACTGGCACCATTATCAAACAGCTATTGTTGTAGCTCTGATGCCAGCTCCAACTACTGTGGGACTGATTACTGCTGATTTCCCTCGTTTTTAGCCAGCGTCAGCTACTGTGGTACTGATTCTTAGCCCTTTTTGTTTTAAACTGTCTTTAATTATACTGCAGTGAACCAACCCTGTTAGAGTAATAATCTGTACTTGTTGTCTGGTTGTGCCACTGCTTGCATTTTGCTCTGCTTCTCCCTATCTCTCTCTCTCTCCCAGGCTAAACCTTGATCTGCTGCTGTCTCTTTGCTCTAGCCCGCCTGTCCAAATCTATAGTACCCTGGCTCTTCCGAAATCTGCTTTCTGATCTGATCTCCCCTACCCACCCATTTCTTTTGTCTATCTAATCCCATCCCTGGCTTTCGGATTATTTATACCTGCCCTCCCTGCTCCCTAGGCTAACCCAGCCATTCTGGGCTCCCTCTGGATTCTGTGCGAGTGGTGGCATCCTCCCACAGCAAACCTCTGCTGCTGAACTACCCCCCAAGCCATACCAGAGAGGGACCGTTCGACAGCTAAACTCCTCTAGAAAGCCGCCAAAACCGGAGAAATTCTGTAGGGAGATCTGCTGCTCCTGTTGGAAAAACAACTAGTGAACGCCCAGCTAACCCAGCCCTACTGGGCTCCCGCTGGATGCTGTGCAAGCAGCAGCATCATCGCACAGCATGCCGCCGCTGCTGATCTATCCCCCGAGCCGTATAAGAGAAGGACCGCAGAGAAACTAAACTCCTCTAGGAAGCAGCCAAAATGAGAAATTCTGCAGGGAGCTCCGCTGCTCCTGTAGGCAAATCAGCCAGTGAACGCTCAGCTAACCCAGCCCTACTGGGCTCCTGCTGGATGCTGTGTGAGAGACGGTATCCTCCCATAGCAAGCCGCCACCACTGATATACCCTCGAGCTGTACCAGAGAAGGACAGCTAGAGAGATAAACTCCTCTAGGAAGCTGCCAAAGCCAGAGAAATTCTGCAGGGAGAACAGCTGCTCCTGTTGGCAAATCAGCCAGTGAACACCCAGTAAGATAGTCTGGAGAAGTGTAGTGCTAATTGTTTAAAAAAACTGTTGGCGCCATTTTTCAAACTGCCACTACTGGTGCAGTACCACAGTTGCAAGTACTAAACTATTGGTGCCATTTTCGAACATTCACTAATGGTCCTAACCCTGCACACTGCTCAGCTACTGCTGAAGCTTCCCTGCCAGCACCCACTACTGTGGGACTGATTTTTAGCCCTTTATATTGTCAACTGTACTTAATTATACTGCTGATTTCCTTCGTTTTTAGCCAGCGCCAACTACTGTGGGACTGATTCTTAGCCATTTTTGTTTTAAACCATCTTTAATTATAATGCTGATTTCCCCCAGTTTTAGCCTATTGTGCTACAGCTTTTTACTTTAATTTACTACAGTGAACAAACCCTGTTAGGGTAATAATCTATACTAGTTTTCTGGTTGTGCCAGTGATCGTATTTTGCTTTGCCTACTTCTCACTATCTCTTTCTGTCACTCTCTCTGTATCTCCGGCTAAACCTCGCTCTGCTGCTGTCTCTTCTCCTCAGCCCACCTGTCCAAATCTGTAATCCCCTGGCTCCTCCTAAATCTGCTTTCTGATCTCCTCCCTAACCATCCATTTCTTTTGTCTATCTAATCCCTCTCCTGGCTTTCTGATTATTTATACCTGCCTTCTCTTCTCCCTTGGCTAACACAGCTCTTTTTGGCTCCCGTTGGATGCTGTGTGAGTGGCAGCATCCTCCCACAGCATGCCTCCACTGCTGATCTACCCCCCAAGCTGTACCAGAGAAGAACTGCTGAAGAGCTAAACTCCTCTAGGAAGCCGTCAAAACTGGAGAAATTCTGCAGAGATCCCCACTGCTCCTGTCGGCATATCAGCCAGTGAACACCCAGCTAACCCAGCCCTACTGGGCTCCAGCTGAAATCTGTGTGAGAGGTGGCATCCTCCCACAGCAAGCTGCTGCTGCATATCTATCCCCCCGAGCCATAACGGAGAAGGACTGCTGGAGAGCTAAACTCCTCTAGGAGGAAACCGAAACTGAAGAAATTCTGCAGGGATCCCTGCTGCTGCTGTCAGCAAATCAGCCAGTGAACGTCCAGCTAATCCAGCCCCAGTGGGCTCCCACTGGATTCTGTTTGAGAGGCAGCATCCTTCCTGAGCAAGCTGCCGCTACAGATGTACCCCCCAAGCCGTACCAAAGAAGGACCGCTGGAGAGCTAACTTCCTCTAGGAAGCCGCCGAAACCTGAGAAATTCTGTAGGGAGCCCCGCTGCTCCTGTCGGCAAATCAGCCAGTGAATGCCCAGCTAACCGAGCCCTACTGGGCTCCCTCTGGATGTTCTGTGAGTGGCGGCATCTTCCCATACCAAGCCACCACAACTGATCTACTTCCTGAACCATACCAGAGAAGGGCCACTGGAGAACTAAACTCTTCTAGGAAGCTGCTGAAACTGGAGAAATTCTGCAGGGATACCCGCTTCTCCTGTCAGAACATCAAACAGTGAAGACCCAGTAAGAGGGTCTGGAGAAGCGCAGTGCTAATTTGAAAAAAAAATATTGGTGCCATCATAGGTGTCGGAACAGGGGGGGCCACCAGGTCCATGGCCCTACCGCTTTCATAAGTGGCCCTATCACTTTTTGCTATCATGGTAATATATTTAATAGGGGAAAATTTACCCCTTACGTCCTTGGCCCTACCACTTTTCAAACCGTTCCGGCACCACTGGGTGCCATTTTTCAAACTGCCACTACTGGTCCAGAACCGCAATTGTAAGTACTAAACTATTGGTGCCATTTTCGAACATCCAGTACTGGTCCTAACCCTGCGCACTGCTCGGCTAATGCTGAAGCTCCGCTGTCAGCTCCAACTACTGTGGGACTGATTTTTAGCCCTTTTTGTTTTCAACTGTCCATAATTATACTGCTGATTTTTCTTGTTTTTAGCCAGCTCTAACTACTGTGGGACTGAATCTTATCCCATTTTTGTTTTAAACTGTCTTTAATTATACTGCTGATTTCCCTCATTTTTAGCCTATTGTGTTACAGGTATTTCATTTAATTTGCTACAGTGAACCAGCCCTGTCTCTTCTCCCCAGCCTGTCTGTATTTGTAATCCCCTGTCTCCTCCTAAATGTGCTTTCTGATCTGATCTCCTCCCTAACCGCCCATTTCTTTTGTCTATTTAATCCCTCCCCTGGTTTCTGATTATTTATCCCTGCCCTACCTTCTCCCTAGGCTAACCCAGCCCTACTGGGCTGTCACTGGATGCTGTGTGAGTGGTGGCATCCTCTCACAGGAAGTGATCTACCCCCGAGCCATACCAGAGAAGGATTGCTGGAGAGCTAAACTTCACTAGGAAGCCACCAAAACCAAAGAAATTCTGCAGGAAGACCTGCTGCTCCTGTTGGCAAATCAGCCAGTGAACCTCCAGCTAACCCAGTCCTACTGGGTTCTCATTGGATGTTGCGTGAGTGGTGGCATCCTCCAATAGCAAGCCACCGCCTCTGATCTACCCACAAAGCCGTACAAGAGATGGACCGCTGGAGTGCTAAACTTCTCTAGGAAGCCGCCGAGATTGGAGAAATTCTGCAGAGAGCCCTGCTGATCATGTAGGCAAATCAGCCAGTCAACGCCCAGCTAACCCAGTCCTACTGGGCTCCTGCTGCATGCTGTGCCAGTGTTGGCATCCTCCCAAAGCAAGCTGCCGCTGCTGATCTACCTGCCAAGCTGCACGAGAGAAGGACTGCTGGAGAGCTAAACTCCTCTAGGAAGCAGCTGAAATCGAAGAAATTCTGCAGGGAGCCCGGCTGCTCCTGTCGGCAAATCAGCCAGTGAATGCTCGGTTATCCCAGCCCTACTAGGCTCTTGCTGGATGTTGTGCGAGTGGCAGCATCCTCCCATAGCAAACCACTGCCACTGATCTTCCTCCCGAGCCATACCGGAGAAGGACCACTGGAGAGCTAAACTCTTGTAGGAAGCCGCCGAAACTGGAGAAATTCTGCATGTAGTGTCGCTGCTCCTGTCAGCATATCAGCCAGTGAACCCCCAGGTAACAGAACCCTACTGGTCTCCCACTGGATGCTGTGTAAGTGGCAGCATCCTTCCACAGCAAGCTGCTGCCGCTGATCTACCCCCCCGGGCCGTACCAAAGAATGACCGATGGAGAGCTAAACTCCTCTAGCAAGCCACCTAATCCAGAGAAATTTTGCAGGGAACCCCACTGCTCCTGTCGGCAAATCAGCCAGAGAATGCCTGGCTATTCCAGCCCTACTGGGCTGCCACTGGATGCTGTGTGAGTGGCAGCATCCTACCACAGCAAGCTGCTGAACTACCCCCCCCCCTCACCTAAGCCATACCAAAAAAGGACCTCTGGAGAGCTAAACTCCTTTATTAAGCTGCCAAAACTGGAGATATTCTGCATGGAGCCCTGCTGCTCCTGTTGGCAAATAAGCCAGTGACCGCCCAGTAAGAGATTCTGGAGAAGCCCGCTGGTGCTGCATGCTGGCTCCCGACCCTGTCCCTTCCACCCACCCATTTGGGGCATTTATTCTCAGGTACGGGCTACCATGTGACTAAGAGCCCAGTCAGCCATTTACTCCTTATAATAATTAATCACTAGGGGTGCTGCCTCTCTGCTACTCCCACTAATGTTTTTTTTTTCTTTCTCCTGCATCTACCTGATATTGCTAGTGTCTCCCTCTATCCTCAAACTCCAGCTACAACAATGCCTCCTGTCTACAAAGTTTGAGCCACTGCAAGTCATGTTGACTGGACTTGCAGTAGCGTTTTTTCTCAACTATGGCCCTGACAATGCTATCCCTAACATTCCTTGGTGTGGCATTACTACAATTAGCCTGGCTCTCCCTGATATTCTCTCCACCTCTGCCCATGTCCACACATCTCACCCAGTCTGATTTCATCTTTTCAAACCTGCTCTGCACACCACCTAAACGCCTTTATCTCACGCCTCTCATACTTCCAAAGTTTATTACTTATCTCGGCTTGAGAGCTTTATATAAAGGTGCTTGTCACTTTCAAATCCCTATACCCTGCATTGCACATAGAAAACTCTGGTACCTACTACTAATTGCCCTCATCCTTGTGGGTGATGTTGAACTAAACCCAGGTCCTATAACACCACACTCTCACACTGACCAAACATGGTCTACTGCTAAGGGACTATGTATAGTGCATACCAACATCAGAAGTCTGCTCTGTAATCTTACTGAGCTGGAAGCACGGGTGAAACTTTATCAACCAGATGTTCTATGCCTGTTTGAAACATGGCTGAAGCCATCAGTCCCAGACTCCTCATGCTTCCTACCCAACTACAACCTCATTAGATGTGACAGGCAGCCCCCTAGTAGGGGTGGGGGTGTAGCTATCGTCTACAGATCACATCTTGATCTTTCCATCACTTCTACCCTAGCCCTCTCCTCTTGTGAATCCCTGCACACGACCCTCCTCCTGTATACTAAAAAACTTCACATAGTCTGCATCTACAACCCCTTGAAAAGTGGTATCCTGGGCCTTGAAGAACTGCTCACTAAGATCCCCCCCTACCATCGGTCACAATGAAGTACTAATACTAGGTGACCTGAATTTAAACTGGATTGGCAATGGGCATAACACTCTCCTGTCCTTAGTGCAAGGTTATGACCTCTATCAAACAATAAACTGCCCCACTAGAACTTCATCTACCTCAAATTCTGGTACCCTGATAGACTGGATCTTGACCAGTCACACTGACAGAATTAGGGCTGCAGGCACCCTAGTGGATGCCATATGTGACCACTCCCCCACCATCTGTACATGGAGTACCTCAGTTATCCCTTCCGCACCACTGAAATACGTCACATTTATAAACTTCGCTGGGCTGGAGAAAGCAAAGTTCCTACTTGTGGTCTCCTCCATTGACTGGTCCTTCCTTAATTCAACTAGGGACACACAGGCAGCACTTGATTACTTTATTACACAGTTCGGAGCTCTTCAGGACAGACATACCCCTCTTATCACTAAATATGTCCTTGGCAAACAAACAAAATGGCTCCACAAAGATCTGCTCGCCCTACTCAGGACTAGGAACAAAAAGTTGGAGGTGCTAGAAAAGATCCAGCCTCCCAGCTCACTTTAACAGCTACAGAGCACAGAGGAACTCCTATAAGAGGCAAATCAGGCTAGCTAAGAGTAACTACTGTAAAGAACTTCTGGATGCTGCAGGAGATTCAAGGAAGTTTTGGTCGCATGATAAAATCTTTCTAGATACCCAAAAATCCAACCCTGAAAATGATATGGTCCTGAATAACACACACTGCAATGACCAGACAACTATTGCTAACTGCTTTAAATGCCACTTTGCAGACCTATCTAGCTATACCTCAGCTTTCCACTCTACCCAGCCTAACTCTAGCCTCATGTGGGCAAATCACCCTCCTTTTTATTTTAAAGCCATCACCAAAGCAGCAGTCCTAAAACTACTCATTACAATCTCTGAAAACAGCAGTGTTGGCTTAGATGGTATCGAGCCCAATCTTCTAAAACTAGCAGCCCCATTTATTGCCTCCCCTCTAGCTAGAATCTACACTCTGTCTCTCTGTCAAGGTCATGCCCCTAAAATATTGAAAATTGCTAGAGTAACTCCTGTTTTCAAGAAAGGGGACAAGAAAGACAACTCAAACTATTGGCCCATTGCATTACTCTCTGTCCTAGGGAAAATCCTAGAAAAGCTTGTAGCATCCCAAACTACTGAATATTTATTCAAATTTGAACTGCTCCCACCCAACCAGCATGGTTTCCACAAAGGGCATAGTACCACCATTGTCCTGCTCAAGTTCACGAACGATGTCCTTTGTGCTATGGACACTGGTCTTTTAACAGGAGCTGTATTCATAGACCTTACAAAAGCCTTTGATCTGGTTGATTACTCTCTACTGCTTTCAAATATCTCATCTCTGGGCTTTTTGTCGCATTCTGTAGCCTGGTTTAATAGCTACCTCACAAACAGATCGCAAGTTGTGAAATTCAGTTTGGCCATTTCAGATCTAGCACCCTTTAATACTGGAGTTCCCCTGGGCACCATCCTGGGCGCCCTTCTTTTCTCTAACTTTATCCACCACATTATCCAGGACACCCCTCACGCTCATCTCTCCTTTATGCAGATGACCTTGTTCTGTACTATAGCTCTAAGAGCATCCCAGAGACAAATCTTAACCTTTCCTCTGCCTTCCATGATGTTCAGGCTTAGCTATCCTGGCACAAACTTTTGCTCAATATGGAAAAAACTCAGGCCATGGTCTTTGGCACTGGGGCCAAACTCAGGTTGTCGCAAAGTCAACTCAATGTCTCATGCCTTGATGGTTCTCTATTTGAGACGGTAAGCTCCTTCAAATACCTTGGAGTCCTGCTTGATGGGTCCCTCAACTTTGACCAACATATCTTGTCGACATGTAAGACTGTAAACTCCAAAATCGGGCTTGCTTATAAAACTACTCCTATCCTGACGCCTTCTGCCAGACTAGCTATTGCTAGAGGTATTCTGCTCCCCATTCTAACTTATGGAACTGCAACTTACATTAATGTTTCTAATGCATCTCTACACAGATGGAACACAACGTATAACTCCATCTGTCACTATGCCTCAGTATCTCCGCGACTCAAACATAGATGTCAGCTGTACGCTGACCTTAACTGGCCTTCCCCCTCAAACTGCTCCCCTTTGGCTCGCTGGTGGATAGTATTATTAGAGCCAATGTCCTGGTATCTCTTGCCTCCCTCCTACTTCCTTCAACCTCCTCTTACAGCCTTTGGTCCACTGACCAATCCTTACTCCAATTTCCTAGATGAAAAACTGTCAAAAGTACCTGTACTTTCTTCTGTGCTGCTCCCAAACTATGTAACTCTCTTTTCCTAGCTGTCCGGACTGTGCCTAGCCATCCCTGTTTTAAGAAAGTTTATCGGTGTCACCTATGTAAACCTGCCCCTTGCACGTGTTTTAATCCCCCGAACTTCTCTACTACCGACTCTTTCTCCCCCTACCCCTTTCCCTTGTAATTTTCCTGCTCCTATTTTCAGTAGCCACTCTTTTTTGATCTTGTAAATTATATTTTAGCTAGTTGTTAAGCTTTTTCTTCTGCTTTATAGTTGTTTGATATACCTATGGCACTTACCCTAGGCCTGTACTAGCTTTCTTGTCAGCCAGGTAATTATGGTTTGTCTACCTTACTTGCACTAGTTGTCTCTATGTCACTGAAAGCTGTATCCTACTGTTGTAATCAAGACTGTGCTCTCATTGATCTCTGTTGAACTGTACCATGCTGTTACTGTCAAAACCCACACCATGCTATTTACTTTGTACTATACTGTTTGTGCTTGTAACCTCCCAGGTTGTGTCTGAAAATACTAATTTCTATGACTAGCACACTCACCAAGTTAACAAAAGCTAAAGAAATAAATAGATGGGTTATTATGACTCCTGGTTCTGACCATTGACTATCAAAAAGAAGGGTCATCACATCTCATTGAGACTGCTGCAACACTCCAGACCATGGAAATGGCATTGAAACTGTTAGTCATGAGACTTCCAGGACAAGTTTCATTCTCAGATGTTCTGTATTGCACATTAGGCATAACTTCCCCTCACAGTCTGTCCAATGATTACCAGGTTGATGCTGCATAAAAGCCAACTGTCACACTGTTTTAATTACAATATTACCTGCTTATGCCATGCTTTTGACTGTATCAAGATTGCCTCACCAAGTACCACTGATGAGACTGAGACCCCCCATAATTACTACAGATTACTGCTGAATTCATAAAAATGTTTTCAATAAAGGAACAGGATTGAGGCCATTTGATGAACGTCAGTCAGGAGAGTTTAAGGTAAGCAACCACAAGCAAGCAGTTGGTGGCATAGGTGAATTTTTCTTCATGAACCAAGGCTGTTTGGGCAGTCATGAAAGAGAGTTTAGGACTTTAGTTCTTTTGTTTTTATGTATAGGGTACATACCCCAAAAATGGGAGCTTGTAAGGGAGAGACGATTCATATTTAAGTCTCTATAGTTACTAATATGATGCCAAGGCACTCTTGCTACATCTGTGGTAGTGTACTGATTTTTAAGGTAAACAGTCAAGACAGCTGACTGGATCATCTTCCATTAATATTATGCTGTGATATTGTCACGGGGTTCTGAGGTCCATAGCCAATCAGCTTTCTAGATTTTTTCCTACTTCATAATTTAAATTTTTTGTAGTGTTGAATTTCAATTGCCAAAACTGGGCCTCTTCTCTGGCCTCTCTGTTTTCTAGTCCATGCTGGTAATTCCCTCCTCACTATAAACTCTGTTTTGTGCTTTGTCATCTGCAAACAGATGCACTTTCCCTTGTACCCCTTCCCCCCAGATATCACTAATTAACATGTTATACAATAGTGCCACATGAGAGACCCCTGTGGCATCTCAAGTGTAACCCCACTGGCATCAGAGAATATTTCATTCAAGACCTCTCGGAGTCCTATCAATCAGTCATTTCTGAATCTGCCTATTTGGCCCTTCTCCCAGGCTTAGGTCACTTACCTTCTTTACTAGCATCCTATGTGGCACTGAATAAAAATGCTTGATGAAATACAGGTACTGTACCAAATGACAGCTGCCTGCTCCCTACTCACCCTTTTCTCAATGAATTGAAAAAATCAAGTGTGTTTGCATTAACCTGCCTCTCATGAATCCATGCGACTTCTTATCCATATGCCCGTTTTCCACCAGGACACCAACTATCTGTTCTTTATTATTTGTCTCCATTAGTTTGCCTACTATTGGCATAAGGTTCAGTGGCTTGTAATTTCCTAAATTCACCCTATCCACACCCTTTTGCAGATGGGCCATGTTTGCCATCCTCCAGTTCCTCTGCACCTTACATGATGCCAGTGATTCATTAAACAGATTTGCTAAGAGTGCTGCCAGCGTGCATCTCCCCTCCTTCAGCACCCTTGGGTGCATCAGTTCTGACCCTGGGGACTTGCTTGTGTTTAGGTCCTGAAGACCCCTCGTACCTTCCCTTTAGAGCTCTGTCTTGTCTCTGATATTTGCCTATGAGTACCCTTGAGTCTTGCCCTGCTGTTTGGAATTGACCTTATAGCCTCCAATGTGAACACAGAACTTAAGTATTTGTTACACATGTTTGTCTTGTCCACATCCTCCTACACTTTTTCCCCATCTTTAGTCATCATTTCATCTGTAAGCTATCATTTGATTGTCATTTTCATTATGTAGTTAAAGAAAGTTTTATCATTTTTCTTGACCCCGGTTTGGTATGCTTAGTTTAGCATTCATTTTCCCCTTCATAATAATTTCCTCACTTTTCTCCAGCTTTTTTATACACTTCCCTGTTAGCCTTATTCTGATCCCCCTTATATACCATAAAAGTTCTCGTTTTGTCCTAGATTGCATCCCTAAGTTATCTGTCTAGTCAGGTAGGTTTATTTTGGCTTCTTTGCCTTATTAACATATTTTATGCACTCTTGGACATTTTGAACATTCAAAGCGAGCATGCAGAAGAGGCAGTTTGATTGAAGATAAGTAATTGGGAACCATAAAAGAATGCAAGACTAGAGGAAGTATCCAAATTGTTTGGTTTTTATGCATCTCTTCAAACCACACAATACTTTAAAGCCTCAGTCCTGCTGTATGGCATCGTGAATAGGCAAATCCTTGTGCATTACAGGCTGACAAGTCTTTATCAGTGCAGCCATCATCTTTTAAACATACTTGTAAATCTGATATGGTATAGGTTGAAAAATACAAACTACAGACCAATGTTTCATCAATTTGGAAATTTGCAGTACAGTATGGCTATTGTATCAGTCAGCTACCAAGTCAAAAGGCCATGGCATTGGACATTTATGTTCTTTTAATGTAAAATACTATATGTCTTGGTTGATCTAACAGAGGCTAAAATTTGCCATAGAAAATGGCTAGGCCAGTCAGATGGCACCATCCTGGGCTGTCAGCTGCAGAAACAATAGGATCTAGTCCGAATCCACACGACTAGTTCAGACTGGTTCGATTTTGGAGGTGGGCTGAAAGATCAAAGAACTGTCCAGGGTATGATGTAATAGAGGCAGGGAAGATCAGGCAGGTGAAAAGGCTGGCCAGTGAGGTTTTTTTTCTGTCCCTCTATTTCTCTTATAAAAGTCAGTCTTATCTTGGGATTTGATGAGCCGCACCATCTCTGTCCTGTCTCAGTAGATCCCAGTAGGGGTAAGCTTAACTACTTTCATGTAAAGTTAGCTTAATGAGGTTAGTCTGCATGAATTCAATCCTGTTCATTTTTTTTTCAGTTTCCATCGTGTACTGTCATAGTCCTTAGAGTGAATAATTGTGTACCCTAAGTAAATATTGTGAAGAATTAGGTAATATTTTTATATAATTCATGCTATCTGTGACAGTGTTTGTAAAGGTATGGATAACCTGTTCTAATTGGCAAGTCCACGCTGATTTTCTCTTTAGACAGGCTGCTAAACCATTAAAAGCAAGGTGTTCTCAGCTGTGACTAAAGGGGTGGGTTATTTGTCTTTTGGGATAGGTTTCTGTACTGTGTGAGCAGTGGTTGTTGTGGGATTCTGACCTAAAGATACTCCAAGTGACTGTCAAGCTGGGTGGTGGTAGTTTATGGAGATGACCATTCAGGCATCTGAAGGGTTGTGTGAACTGGTAACACAGTGTGGACTGAGTTCTTGGAGAACCAGTGTATGGCAAACCGGTTGATAGCAGAGAAATCTTAAATGGATCATCAGTAAGTAATAGTAGTAAACTTTTTATTCACAATCACTGTTACATGATAAGGACATGGTCAGACCCCAATCGAGTTGAGGCTCATTTTCAATGGGTACCATATGCAGTAGTTTTGGTTATTAAGGATATTACAGTACAATATCAGGGTTACAGAGAGGTCAATGAGATCCGCATCAGCGATTTTCAGCATATTAACCAACAATACATGACAACATGATACTGGCATCTGTGGTACAGAATTTCTAATGTACTTTGTCAAACAGTGTATGACAGTGGAGTACAGAAGGCTTTAGTGTTATAACAGGTACATTAGGATTAGAAAAAAAAAATAGCAGGTTCATGGTGCACAACCTTCCAGATGTGATGGCATGTTGATCAGAATCTGTTATTTAAAGTGCTTGAGAGTTTGTACTTAATAATATATTCTAAGATTTAACCTGGAATGGAAATTAAGCTGGCAGGACTGTAATCGCTTAAGTCTTGTTTATTTCCCTTGTTATGTATGGGTACTACAACAGATTTTCTCCAGTTGAGAGAACTTTGCCCTTTTTTGATTGATGTCTTACAAATATATTTTAGAGGGGGTCACATGATACGGGTAACATGTGTATTATCTCGGCTCCACTCCTCGGCCTGATTTTCCAGGGTTCAATGGCTGCTTATCTACGTTTTTATTAAAAACATTTTTTTGCTGTGCCTTCAGTATTCGTACCTCCATGCCGTGATCATGTCTGCTTTTTTCTTCAGTGCTCTCATCACTATGAAAGCAGAGACGCGGCCCACTGTCCCGACGCACACTCCGCCAGCCACTCCAAATAAATCCAAATCAAAGAAGAGCAAAGTGCAGCCTACGGCTCTGCCTAAATCCATCCTGGTGCTGATCCTTCTCCCCGAAGAGTGCTTTCTTCAGGAGCTCTCTCTTCTGTGGGACACACTCCAAAACATTACAGACAAACTCTCCTCACTTAAGCAGATGACTGACACGCTGGCTTGAAGGATGGAGGACATGGAAGCCAGGAACAGGTCCCTCGAGGATTGAAGGGCCCAAACAGAGCCAGATTCTGCATCCCTACAGAGAAAATTGTCCAAACTTGAGGAAAAAATTGAGGACTTGGAGGGATGCAGCTGGCATAATAATGTTTTGCTCATCTGGCTGCCGGAGGGCTCAGAGGGGCAGAATGTGGTGGCATTTGTACAAACATTTTACGAGCAGATTGCCAGACCTTCCCCAAATGGCCCAACCTACATTGTTGAATGGGCTCTTCTTCCCACTCACCCCTCCAAGCTCCCCACCTTGCCCTCTGATCTTCATATTTCTGAACTTTTTTTGACAAAGTGCATATTTTGACCAAGCTAAGAGATACTAAAGAGCTACTGTGGGAGGGTCATCAAGACTCGTCAGCTTTGTTTGATCCAAGATCTTTCTCGTTCTGTGCACCTTAAATGGACAGAATTCAGTCCTTTTGTTTCCAAATTGATTGTCACAGGCATCAGATTTAAGATGCTTTCATACATGAGATATCTCCCTCTTTTCACAGGAAACTCCTATTTTTTTGACTGAACTCCCTCCCTCCTGGGAAACAAAATCTCCTCCTTAAATAAAATTCTGTCCAAAATATCCATTTGTGTTTTTTTTGGCACATAAAGTCGCATAAAAAGTAAATTAGTGATGAATAATGCAAGTGATAACTTTGTACAACTAGTTGCTGATTCTTTTTAGTGCTTATTCTTGACAAAATGAAATATATTAAATGTTTTTAAATACTTTTTTTCTTATTTTGTGATGCCATTTAAGGACAAACTCATGGTGTTATGGAAGCTCCCTACTAGCAGGCCAATCTCCCTACTAATTTGACCCAAATTTCCCTCTTAAGCAAGTTGGACATATCACATGTATGTGCTCTACCTGGCTCGTTTGCAGCTGTCCCATAATGGTGCCCTACTATTCTTTGACTTGGACACTCAGGCTAAGGAGGAGTTACCAACTTTATTCCCCGATCTGTTCCAGGCACCTAAATGAGGGTCAAGATGCTCACTTCTGTGGACTTAGATTTATTTAGGCTCTTTATGGTTCCACATTTATGTTACATGTGGCCTATTTGGACCTGTTCTTGTTTTGATCTGAACATTTGAGCATGTGAAGGACTTGTTTCATCAATCTGAGAGGCAGTTTTTTTTCTGCATGTCCGTTTTGGACTCGTACTGTGTGGTCTTTAACATTTAACTAGGACAGTGTGCAACTTTTGATAATTTTGCAACAGATGCTATTATGTATCTCATTATTTTCACAAACTGTTGATTTATATGCACACATTGGCCGCTGTATTAGAACTTCATGTCTTCCAGGCTGATTTGTGATGTTGGTGCTTCTGTACTGGCATTCTGGGCTTCTGGACAGTGAGAACAATTCAGCTGTTCCTTCCCTTGCTTTCCTTTAACTCCCTTGTTTCCTAGGATGCCCCATTTTGCAGGCTGCAGCCTTACTTATGTTGCTAGGATTCAGTACCTTTCTTGAGTTGGTCTGAGCTCCCTGTACCGCCCAGTGGCCCGCTTCCTAACTCAGTCCACAGCTATTCATTGGCTCCCCTGACCTCAGTAATGTGCAGGTAGGTCTCTGGTCTCCTTCTTTTTTTGGAGGGTGAGCTTCATGGGGTTTTGTAGCTCTGTTCTTGTCTTATTAGCCTTCTTTAAAGTCTGCAGCCTTTACATTTGTTTGTTACAGTCAGCCACCCCCCAGGCACTTTCCTTTCTGGATAGCTACTGTGCCCAGGTTGATTTACATCTCCCAGAGGTGGTGGGGGTAGAGGCTCCTATTTACAGAGGGACTGCTATTTATTTAATTTTGCCAGTGTAGGGCAACTGGCCGGTTTGCCCACTTGTTATTCTGGTGGCCAACAGAGGTGGAGGGGGCATCGGCCCCTTGATAGTGGACTTTTCTAGCTCGCCTCTTTAGAGGTGGTAGTGGGCATGGTGGTTGCATTCACTTGTTCCTCCCATTTTTCACTGAAATGCCACCTGATCCTTGTTCCTTGGTTACTGCTATAGGATTGGAGGCCAACTATCAGGGGATTATTTGCTTGCTGAGGCATGTGCATGTTGGTTGCAATCTTGGTGGCAGCCCCTATAACATTTGCAGGTCCACTCAAATGGGTGGCGGGGCATTCATTCCCCTTCCTTTCTTCCTCCCCTTGCTGCCATTCTTCACTTGGCTGCCTGTTCTTCATCTCTTCTTTCTGTAGGTTGGCTGCCCACAGGCTAAGTTCTTACTGGGTCTCTATTGTGGATTATGATATGGGGTGGAGCTTAGCCCTGTGGTTTATCCCGCTGCCCTGCTGCCTTGTTAGCTGTGACCACTGCTTGCCTGACTGCTGGGGGTTGGAATAGATCTGGGGGCTGGATCAACTCTTGGGGAGGCAAATACTTGGTTTGGCTGCTTTTCTATTACAGCCACAAAATGGAGTGATCTTCTCTGTACCTTTTTCTTTCCCACTGTTACCAGAATTCTAAATTTATGGGGAGCACCTTACTCTTATGTGTTTTTGTTGAAGTTCTAACTTTTCCATCTGGGGTTTTCCATAACTATTACTGGGCACTATATACTGCCTAATTTTTAGATTGTTGGGGGTACTTAACTTTCAATTTGTTGCACTGTGGAGGGGGTGAGGGCTTGTGTCAGGTGGGTTATTTCTTCACGAGCCTAGGTCAGTTGGAGATTTGGTCATCAGGACCAGGGGTAGTTTGCTCTCTTTTGGGGTATTTGGGATTTTGTATTTCTTCTTGTTAGATTTGTGTTGGAGAGGGTGGAGGGTGGGTTGGGACTGCTGACAGTATGTTTTCTATTGTACTATTTCTTTCTTTGTCTCAGGGGAGTGACTGGGGTGGGATCCAGAGCACCACTCTCCATTTTAACAGTGTCACCCCACCAGTTACGTCCTTTTACTCTTAGACCTGGTCATTATGCGGACTATATTTAAATGTATCTCTTGGACTGTTAAAGGGGTGAATGATAAGCTTAAATGATACATGAACATGTGCCACCTAAAGAAGTACCATCCAGAGATGGTCTTTCTTCAAGAAACTCATCTTAAGTGGGAAGACGCGGCATACTTTTGAAGGGAATTGGTCAGACAGGTTTTCGGGGTGGGGATCAGGTCTAAAAATGGTGGCGTGGCCATCTTAATACTGCACATAGGGGAACACCATTTACTTTATTGAAACAGTGCTGGGACCCCGAAGGCCATTTTCTTTTAGCAAGTGGATGTTTGGGCTTGATGGACATCCTCTTAGGGGTGGTCAATGGTCCCTATTAGGATTTGCCCTCATTTTTCTCTAACCTTGTGACCCAGCTGGCTCCCCTTTCCCACCTTCCCATTATACTCAGTGGTGATTGGAACCTTGTGATCCCCGGACTTGGACAGAGTTGTGATCTGGCTGAGCGGGTTGTCACCAGTGCAGCAGGGCTTATAGGATTTTATGGATACTCTTGGGTTAGCTGACCCCTGGAGAACCCTGCACCACTGTGAAAAACAATACACCTTTTACTTGACCCCCCCATACATCTTTCTCCCATAAAGACTACTTCTTGCTCAGCACTGCTAATCTCTCTGGTCTTTCCTCCTGCAAAATTTTGCCAGTGGTGATTTCTGATCATGCGCCGGTCTCCCTGGAAGACTCTCTGCGTGGGTTGATGATCAAGACAGGGCTTGGTGCTTTAACTTTACCCTTTTGATGGATACTGCATTTGTCTCAGCCATTACTGAGTTTCTCCAGCGGTTCTTTAGAGAAAATGAAGGGTCAGTTCAAAGCTTGGATGTTCTTTGGGGTTGCCTCGAAGTGTGCAGTTGGGGGCAAATATATATGCATGGCCTCTGTGGCTAAAAAGCAGTGGGCTGAGAGGGTGGCTTCCCTTCTTGCCCAGATCCATGATCTAGAGCATTGTTTGTCAACTGACTCGGAACTTGAGGGTTGAGTAAAGCTACACTCCCTGAGAGCCCAATACTATGGGCTTCTTGCTGAACAGGCAGACCTTGCTCTACAGCGGGTCAGATTTAGGTACTTAGAATCCAAAGAGAGGGCAGGCTAGCTTCTAGCCCTCCACTTGCACCAACTAGATAGTAAGCAATGGATTCCCTGCCTTCAGCCATCCCCGGGAGGGTGACCCTCACTCAATCCTGGGACAATGAATCCACTTTTCAGGACTTCTATAGATCCCGCTACAGCCCAGACTTGGGTGTTCCGATGGGCACTGATTCGATTGAGGCCTACTTAGATTCTGTGCTCCTATCTTGCCAGTCAGACAATCAGCAGGAGATATTGAAAGCCCCTATCTCACTGGAGGAGGTTCATAGGTTAATTTGCACAGCTGCTGAAGGAAAAGATTCCTGAGCAGGACACGTTTAACAACTACTTTTATGCTACTTTCATCAATATTCTAGCGCCCTTTTAGTTGTTCAATTACCTGCGTACCTCTGGCCTCACTGACAATTTGTTTATGCAGGCCTGGATCACCCTAATTCTTAAACTGTACAAGACCAAGCTTCTTCCTGGGAGCTACCACCCCATATCTTTACTTAATACCGATATCAAAATCCTCACAAAAGTGTTATCAAACCATCTTCTCTTGACTTGGGAGGAACTTGTTAGTCCTACTCAGGTGGGCCTTGTAGCTGGCCATCTTTCCTCTGTCCATCTTCGCAAAAAGCTTCACCTGATCTCTGCATCTGGGGAGAGCGGTATCCCTGCGGTCCTGGTCTCCCTAGACACAGAGAAAGCTTTTGATCATGTGTCTTGGGCTTTCCTATTTGCTACACTTCATAGATTTGGTTTTTCTTCCACCTTCTGTGATTGGCTTAAGGTTAGTTATCACCATCCTGAGGCTAGAATCCATTGTAATGATGTGTTTTCCCCTTTTCTCCCCTTTTGTGTGGAACGAGGCAAGGCTGCCTTATTTCTACTTTCCTGTTCAATCTATATCTGGAGCCTTTGCTTCACTCTATTCAAATTAATCCAGCCATTACAGGTATTCAGGTGGGGGGGGGGCGAGGGCCACAAAATTTCTGCATATGCGGATGATCTCCTTCTACATTTGGCAGATCCTTGATTCTCTCTCCCTGTAGCCCTGGAAGAAATCCATAGGTTCTCTTAGGTTGCAGGAAACAAATTAAATTTGGAAAAGTCTAAGGTTATGCTGCTGAATTCGCTGGTGCAACGGTCTTGGATTGAGAAGCTTGGTCTCCTTTGGGAAACTAAGGTCTTAACCTATTTAGGTATTAAGATTTCCTGATCTCTTGCTGGGCTTGCCCAGCTAAATCTTTCCCCTTTATGTCAAGATATCAAACATGACCTTCACAGATGGAGAGTTCTCCCCTTATTTCTATGGGGGCATGTAAATGTACTTGAAATGAATGCTTTGCCCTGACTACTATACCCCTTGGGAATGCTTGGCCCTTATCTACCACAATGCTGGTTTTCACGTCTCCAGATCTACCACTCCGATTTTCTTTGGAATGGTAAGGCTGTCTGCAGGGCTTACTACAAGCTTACAATCATGAAGGAACTTGGGGGCTTGCATGTACTCAGCGTTTTCCTCTATTATTGCACCATTCATTGCAGTAAACTGTTTAAATGGATCTTCACTTCCTTAACACTCTCCCCGCTCACTTCTATTTTCTCTTATGGCTTTCTTTGAAACAGAGGCTTTGCCAACAGCATGGTATTACCCTTGGTACTCTATTTTATGCCAAACGCTCTGAGCTTCTGAGGTGCTGCAGGCCTCCTTTATTTTTTGGTGTCTCAAGTCCCTTCATCAAATTTACTCCCACCTAGGCTTCGACCCCTCTAAAGACACCACTTATAGGCAATCCACTTTTTTGCACTACGAACTGCCCCATCCCACCAACCTTCTGCCCATCTCTTTGGCGAGTTTTGGTGGCTTCCTTACTCCAGGATGGCAGATTCCTCTTTGTGAGCGACCTCCAAGCCCATTTTGCGATTCCCACCTATCATTTTTTTAAATACCTTTAGTTGACCAAGGCTCTCTCTTCCTTTCTGGGTCCTCCTCCCTGGTCGATGGATACCAATCCCTTGGTACAAGCTCTTGTGGACATGGCTGCTCTTCCTCATTCCATCTCTAGGTTTTATGACTTTCTTCAACAGAGAGACCCGAAAACTCCTAAGTGATTTTGTTTCTACTGGCAACAAGAGTTGGGGCTTAACTTGGAGGAAAATCGCTGCCAGCTGATTTGGTGGCAGCTATATAAGTATGTTAGAAAAGATTGTCTCTAGTTTCTTCAATTCTGTATCCTTCATAACTTATACTTCACACCCTCTAGACTTCATAGGATGGGTAGGTCTGCATCTTTCTCCTGCCTTGGGTGCCATAGCTCCAAGGGGACCCAAAAGCATATCCTACGTGATTGCCCCCTGGTCATTCCCTTCTGGCAGGCAATTTGAAATGCTTTGGATCCATTTTTGGGCCTAGGCCAATATTTCACCCCACAGGTTTGCTTAGTGGGGCATTTCCCAGAGGGAGTGGTTGGCTGTCGTAAAGCTTTAATTTTCCTGATTTCAGCTATTGCTAAGTTAATCATTGTAGGCACTGGCTGGACAATTCCATCCCCTCTTTCTGGGAATGGCACTCGGAAATACTTCAAGCCCTTGAATTAGAAACATATTGCCGGGTACCAGGCCCATCAGGAGGGGTTTATGAGTGGGTGGAGTCCACTGCTGGCCCTTTCACCTATAGTGTGGGCCCCACAGGAAGAAACAGGTTGAGGAGAAGAAGGAACAACTTCGCTCCCTTTTTGGGGTGTGTGGTTACTGGCTCTCCCTTTTTCTTCTTGGTGGTCTGAGTCCTATTTTGTTTCATTATCTCCCCTTTCAATTTCCCTATTGTATGGGTCTTGAGTTGGTGCTCTGGGGTGGGGTGGGGTGGGAGGCTGGTGAGGTTTTGTTGGAGGGTCTGGGGAGGGCTTAGAGGTTTGGTTGGGTGGAGGTGGTGGGGTTGATATCACCAGTCATTTTGTAATGGTCTTTGTAGCTGCACTTTGTATCTATGTTTGTTATTCTGCCTCATGTGCTGGGCCAGCTATTACTGGTTGTTCTTGTTTGTTTGTTGTTTTTTCTTGCTATAAACTTAATAAAGTATATTAAATTGAAAAATATACATATTTTAGAGGGGTTGCAGTATGCTCATTCAAAATTTTTAACATTTTGATAAAGGTAGTCTCGAGCCCAGGAGATGAGCTAGTATTTAATTGATTTATTCTATCTTTTATATCCTTATGTTTATTGGTTCAGGTTCACCATTATTAACTTTATTATGCAGCCTATTGTTTTGTTCAAAGACCAAGGAGAAGCAATTGTTAAAGGCGTTCACCATGTTATTAATGGTCTTCACAGTGACAATCAATGGTCAGATTTTACATTTTGTTTGTTTAAATGAGTTAGTGTAACAGTAAAAGTGTTTACTATTATTTTTGTTTGCAGATTTGGCTAGAGCAAGTTCTTTTTTTTTTACATCTCAGTCACATTTTTACAACTTCATAAGATTTGTTTAAATTCTACCCATGTTGTGATGTTTTTGTTTTCTGAGTAGGCTTTGTATGTTTTTTCTTTAGTCTTTTTTATTTTTTAACCCTAGGTTTAAACACTTTGGTTTGAAACCTTATACTTTCTTACTTTTTGTATGCACTTAGTGCATGTGTTCAGTACTAATTCCTTACAAATTTGCCACATTTCTTCCAAAATTTTGTTCTGAAACAGGTGATACCAGTTAAATTTGTTAAAGGGGACATGAATTGATCACTTATGTACAGCTGTTTGAAATGTCTCTGTATACATACATTACATTTACACCTCTAAAGGATCCCCAATTTAACTGTGCCTAAATAAAAGCTGAAGCTGTCAGTTGTGTTTTGTATTGTTTTCTTTGTATGGACAACATTTTGTGCAGTTCCTTTCATGGAACCAAGAATTTGGAGTTTTGAGTATGTCACTTCATGGTTTCAGAACCGTGGGCACTGTACTGATAAGTTCATGCTCACATTTCTGAAACCATGAAGTGACATAGTCAAAACTCCAGCTGGCAGCTGGCATCACTTGGTGTTTCAGTAATCTACAAAATGCCAGTGACATAGTCTCTTGTAATTTCATTTTGTAGACTACTGAAAGACGATGTCTCAGCCGGCCTGGTGGCCCTGAGGGTTGAGGCACTGGACGCCACACCTCACGCCATGCCAGCTACCCGGGTTCAGGAGTGAGCTCGGCTGCTGGTGGTTGGCAGTGGAGGGAGAGGATGGTGCATCTGTTGGATAGCTCCCCTCTCCTGGGGAGGGCTGGGGCACAGTGACCTGCGTAGTCTGCCACCAAGCAGAGGCTGAGTGCCAACATGTCTGGTCCTGCATAAAGGGGTCAGAAGGCAGAGCAGCCAGCGGGCATTCAATGTGTGGACAAATGCATGGTATGCCCCCTGCTGGCATTGCATGACCCACCTCCAAAAAAATCCAGAACATGGAAAAGGGGTGCCCCAGTTGCTGCAGCTTGATGGCTGTCTGATTACACAAGCACTGGCTCCGGAGGGGATTACCAGTGCAGTTCTGGTCTTGATGGGGGAGTTGGTCAACCCCTGTCACCCCGGCACAGAGGTAAGCCATGTGGTATGTGGTGATCACCCTCAATGGAGACTGGCACTGGTCAAATGGTGGCCAGATGATAAGGATACACGGATAGTAGGGCCAGTTGGGGGCCCCAGGGGAGAAAAAAGAATCACAAAAAAAGGAAAGATGATGGCTCTGCTGCAGTGGATAAACAAGAAGCCATCCATGAAGCGTGACCTACGTGATGAGCTGCTTAGTGCAGAAATGTTAAGTCAGAGTGCATCAATCACAATTCCAGTTGCTGAGGCTGTGGTGGCTGAACTTGCAGGTCCTGCTGCTAAAAAGCACTGAACCGAGTATGGCAGCTATTCAGGTGCTGTGCACTTTGAAATTGGCAAATACGCTGTTGAGAAAGGTGTAATGAATGTTGTCAGATTCTACAATTGCAAATATAAAGCCACAATTAATGAAAGCACTGTGTGTAGCATTAAGAAAGCCTATTTAGCATAACTGATAAAAACACTGGACCCCAGCCAGATACACCCCGAATGGCCAACCAAGCCAAAAGGCAGGCCAGCTTTGCTGTTGGAGGATGTGGAGCAGAAGCTTAGAAACACCATAAAAAACCCTGCAGTCAGAGGGGACCATAGTGCATGCTAGAGTTGTATCTGTGATAGCTGTAGAGATTGTGAAAGCTCATAACCCTGAACAGCTGTACGAAAATGGTGGCCAATTGTCGTTCAGCCATCAGTGGTTGTGGAAAGTATTTAGCCAGATGGGGCAATCAAAATGAAAAGCAACAAAAGCTGCCCCTAAAAAACCTTTGGATTTCCCCCAAACTGAAGTCCAACTTTATGGGGTGAGTTGCTATTGCCTGTAGCTAGGAGCTTATTCCACCTGCACTCATCATTAACCTGGACAAAACTGGTGTCCAGTTAGTCCCGTGTAATCAGTGGACAATGGAGACAATAGGCGCCAAGCAGGTAGAGGTCTCAGGCTTGGGCGACAAGTGACAATTTTCAGTGGTACTCACTTGTAGCATGGCTGGAAATCTGATTCCACCCCAAGTGATTTACAAAGGGAAAATCAACAACTGCCACACTGCCTTTACATTTCCTGAGGGTTGGATTATTAGCCACTCTGAAAACTACTGGACATGCAACGAGACCATGTGTCTTTTTATCAGTGAGGTGCTGGTATCCTATGGTATGAAAGTTGAAGAACAGATGGACTTGCATGCTGATCAGAGATCATAGCTAATTTTTGATCTCTTCAGGGGCCCTGCCACACAGGAAGTGCTGGAATCACTGGCGCAAAATGGGATAATACCCATTTATGTACCCGCATCCGACATCGACCTGCTTTAGCCTCTCGATTTTACTGTTAACAAAATCTTTAAAGATGAGCTGAAGCAGACATTTTACAGCCTGGTGTGCAGATGCAGTATCTAAACAGCTGCTCAATGGTCGAGCTTCTGGAGACATTAACATAGACCTATGGGTGCAGACCCTAAAAGTGAAACATGCTCAGTGGCTTGTAAAAAGTTTCAGCAAACTGAAAGAAAGAGAAGGGGATCTGATGAATGGATTCCATCAGGCAGCAATCATTGATGCATGTGCACAATGTCTGAATTACTGACCTGAGTGCCTTAGTATTACCCAGGAGGCAGAAAACAGTGGATGTAGCATGGACAGTCCATGGATTGCAGCAGCTGCTGACTGCCACCCAGTGGACAGATGGCACACATCAGGGAGCCATGGTTCTTGCTAATAAGGTAGGGTCTGAGTTGACTGCATACACAAGGCTCTGTACAGGGCAGCTGCAGCATGTACACATCCTGAAGCACGCAATCACAGAATTAGGCACTTCCCCTGGGCAGTACCAGATGCCCTGGGTGTACAATGCTGTGCTTGGGCCTGTATGTCATGGGTCAGGGGCTGGCAGTAGCTTCTGTCAAATCCCTCCCATGTGCAGTTGTTGGATGCATGGGAGGGGTAGTGGCAGCCTTAAAGAGCTTGGTGCTGGGACCCTTCCTGTACCAAAATCTGGCACACTGGGCTTGAAAGCAAGCTGCTGTTTGCCACAGCCTGTGTCAGTCTAGTGGCCCCTTTCAAAATCAAGCCCAAAATGTGTAGAGTATAATTAATGTTTTGATCCAGTATTTTTCTACAATATTTATTCAGGTGCAATCGACCCCTGTAGAAAATATTATTTTTATTATTAAAACTTTTGTAAGTGTTAATAAAGGTAATTCTGGCTTTTTTATGTTATTTGTCTGTCACAGAAGAGGTTATGCAAAAAGGGATACTCTACATACTGTACTACCACTTTATTTTATTGTAAGGAACAGTAGATAGTTATAAGACACTATTTTGGGGCCATATGATTTATGCACAGCACCAAGCCTTGAGGAGCTATGCAGAAGGAAAAGGCTTGTCTTTGAGGAATGTCAGACAAGGACAGAACACATAGACCTCCTTGAGAAAAGTGACCTGGGGAGTAGTGCAAATGTGGTCACTGCTGGTGAAAGTCATGCGATGGAGACAAGGGAGAGTGCAAGTAAGTCAGAGCCTATAAATAGGACAACTCTTCATGAAGACCGAATAGAACTGAACGCGACCTGGTTGAAGCAAAGGCAGATGCTGAGCAGCAAAAAGGGAGGCTGGAGGCACAGAAGCAACAGAAGCAGCAACAGCATAAAATCTAGACAAGATAGTCTCAGGAAAGGTAGCACCAGCATGAGATTCTGATAAGAGAGGAGCAAGAGCAACAGGCAGAGAAGTGAGAAAGGCAGTGCCAGATAATGATGGAGACAGACATTCTGCACCAGTCTGTACTGCCACAAACTGTAAGTATTGGCATCAGGGGTTTCATCCAAGAAAACAAAATTAGTTTCCAAATGTTTCCCGAGTATCAGGAGTGGGATGAGCTTGATTTGCTTTTAAAATCTTTTGAAAGAATTTGTTAGCAATTTGAATTGGACATGGTTTCTTGGGCAACTCATCTTTTGCCACTCCATATGTGATAGATGTAAGAAACCTTCACCAGGCTAGACAATGAAGCCTGTATGGACTACACCAAAGTGAAAATGCCTTATTAAAACATTTTGAAATGACTTCATAGGACTATATACACAAACATAGAGGGTTAAAGAAGGCACTGGGAGATAGCATTTCAGAAATATGTGTTTAACTAGGCAATTATTTTAAAGTGTTGGATAGAGGGTGGAAATTAAGGCTAACTCCATGGAACAGATTGAGGATTTGTTCCTCAAGGAACAGTTTCTCAAGACTGTATCAGAGTTAAGAATATGTTTTCTGGATCGAACTCCAAGCTCCACAAAGGATTAAACAAAGAGAGCTGATCACTTTGTGTCCAGCAGACCACACACTCAGTGCAAAAACAATGGGGGCAGAACATCTGGTGGTTTCAAAGGAACACAGCGGGGGGGGGCACTGTAGGAGAAGCCAGACTGTTCTTGATCATAAAGGGAAGCTGAATTTTTTTCAAAATTAGGGAGTTAGGGGAACACAGGTACTGTATCTCCAAAAAACTGTGACACCTATCATGACTGTCTGAAAAACATAGGCAAAGGGAATTACCACAGTTTCAATTCAAGCTGCCATTCAGGTCGACGGCACACACATGCTATAAAACAATGTTTTAAACAAGCCAACCATGTGGTTCCACATTTCAAAATACATTCTGTGGGTGCCTAGAAAGGTGCAGGACACTCATTGTCCAGAAACTGTTTTCTTTCACCTCATATACCAAATGGTTCAAATTCTATTTGATTGCTAAAGAACATTATAGAAAACAACATATTTTGATTGTCAGTTCATATTTTCTATAAAGGGAAAGCATTACCCATGCACTGTGCTTTAAATCCAATCTCTCGGAACCACAAGAGTCTGTGTGTGTTTTAATTGGGCCAAAGGTGGGTATTAACACTCTCCTCTTCCTCCATGACCTGCTGCATCAGGTACATGATATGTCCTCCCATGTGCGCCATCTTGGTATGTGGCCTGCAGTGTTTCCCTCTGCCTGTAGGATTTGGCTCGATTTAAGACAGCCTTTTTATAGCTGGCATTTGTGTAGCATTATTTGATGTGCACAATCCCAGTTATGCAGAACTAAAAAGACACCAGATGTCACACTGCGCATGTTATGTGGGGTAAGCAAGCAAGGTTTCATTTATTTTTTTTTTATTATTGTATTTTCTCCACCTTCTACAGAGCTGGCAGGCAGCTTCTGCTCTGAGCCCTGCCACCCACCCCAGTCCTGCCCTGGTAGTCCCCACCCCCCATGGATTACCCCCCCCTGTGGTGGGGCTGGAGTGAGGAGCATCGACTCCCCCCCACAGAACACAAGCCAGAATTCGGGAAAGCTGGTTCGGGGACATGTCCAGGCCATCATGGAACCTACCAGGTCAAATTTTCACATTTTCTCCCTCCCCCTTCATTGCTGGCATGCACACATGTGTGTAGAGGCACGTGCATGCTGAAGCCTGCCCACCCTTCATGTCCCTCACCAATCCCACATTGCTCCTCAGGCCTCCACCTGGGGGCAGCCGTTCAGCGGGGAGTGGCAACCCTTCCACCCAGCTGAGGACAGCTGTCCCAGCTACCCTGTCAATCCATCAACCCCTCCAACTGACGCCTGGCAACCTGTGTTTGCTCCCAAACACAGGTCACTGGCGTGGAGCGAGGTGTGGCATCCAGTGTCTCAACCTCAGTGCCACCAGGCTGGCTTCAAGGTTTCATTTCTAAAGCACCTTTTTCCTGAGGCTCAGAGCTCTGTACATAAAGCAGGCAGATGAGGAATAAATAGAGTTGATATTAAAAACTTACTAAAACATCAAAAGTAAAACAGGGTGCAAAGCCCCAAAAGCGTCTCTCAAAAGGAGTGCCTTCAAACTCCATTTGAAAATGTCCAGCAAGGGGCCTCCCTCAGAGACATGTGAAGCAAGTTCCACAGGACCAGTGCTGCCACATCAAAGGCACGATCTCCAGTTATTTTTAAGCAGGCCCTAGGAACTGCTAGGAGGCCCTCCTTGGCAGAACAAAGGGAGTGGAGGGGCTGGGCAGGAGTCAGGAGGTCACGCTGATAGCCTGGACCCAAACCATATAGTGCCTCATAGTTGAGTAAACCCACCTTGAAGGAGATCCTCCATCTAGGCGACAGCCAATGCAGGCTTCACTGGATGGGAGGCCCATCAGAAACCTGGCCACTGCATTCTGCAGGTGGCGCATGACCCTTCCACTGATCCCAAGATATAGAGCATTGCAGTAGCCAAGTCTCGATGTCATGAAAGTGTGCAATAGCGATGGTAGGTCATCAGGAGGGATTAAGGGCTTAATCTGGATGATATTCCTAAAATGGTAAAATCAAATCTGGACAATGAATTACACCTGAGCCTCATGTGTCAATTCGATGTCTAGCACAATGCTCAGACTCACCGTCACCGATGCCAAAAGAGGAACTGTCCCAAGCATCAGGTCCATTTCTGTCTTCATGGAGTTTGCCTTTCTCCGGCAACCTGGCTCGATCTCCATCTTACCAGGGTTGAGCCTCAACCACCTAGAGGATATCCAGTCCTGGATCTCTGCCAGACATTTGTTAAGCATCACAACTGCATCACGTGTCCCAGGCACAACAAATATGCACAGCTGGGAATCATTGGCATAGCAATGAAACTCCACACTGTAACGTCTAATGATCTCACCCAAGGGCAGCATGTATACTGCGACCCGCATGGGTGAGAGGACAGACCCTTGGGGAACTCCACAGAGCAACGACTGAGGGCAGGAGGAAAAACTTCTCATCACCACCCTCTGAGTCCTGCCTGTGAGAAAGGACTCAAACCAGCTGATGACAGTGCTGGTGAGAACACATAGCCCCCTTAGGTGATCCAACAACACCACATGGTCCACAGTGTCAATCGCTGATGAGAGAACAAGGAGAACAAGTATGGATTGGTCTCTTCTGTCTCTAGCCCTGGGGAGGTCATTTTGCACCTTGACCAATGCAGTCCCAGTACTATAACCAGGCCTAAATCACAACTGAAGGGGCTCTTAGGTATCTAAAGCTGCAAGGTGTGCCTAGAGCTGCACAGCCACAATTTTCTTAATCCCCTTTCCCAGAAAGGATAGGTTTGAGACAGGTCTGTAATTCGTCAAGATGTCCGTGTCGAGAGATGGTTTTATCAGAAGAGGTTTTACCAATGCCTCTTTCAAGGTATCTGGGTATAGCCCCTCTGAAAATGAGCACCGAACCATCTCAGTGAACACTGGACCAACGGACTCCACACATCCCACTAGTAGATGGGTTGGGCCTGGGTCCAATTCAGAAAATGTGGGTCATAGCTTCAAAATCAGCTGGCAGACTTCTTCCACCCCACTGGTGTAAATTCACTCCAGGCAAGGGGTGTGCTCTTAGGGATGTCTGTCACGCCACTGCCGGGCCTAGATAGCCCGGTTGGGGATATCATAACCCTGATGGAGGACACTCTGTCAGAGAAGAACAGAGTGAACTCTTCACATTTAACCACCAACTATTTTCTTTTTTTTCTTTTTTTTTTGGGGGGGGGAGGGGTCAGATATATCTTTGCAACTTCAGTTGACTTTCAGAAACTCATTCCCCCTTAGGAAGGACCCAGAGACAAACTGTATTGCAGTTAGATACTTACATCATAACCCCAACCGCCCCTCCTAAGCTATACTATCCTACACTATCTATTCTAATACTTTAACCCACCCTATTGTTTTTAATTGTTTTATTTGGGGCAGATAATTTCCCATTATGCTTCCAGAGTTCTAAAAATAAATTATCTCTCACCCCATAGTACCCTCCCTCCCTTTCTGTTGTAACCTACTACATCATCAGGGGGATACTCTAGGTGTACAGTCTACACAATACCTTGTAAGTGTCACCTCATGTTTTCAGTTGGGCCTACAGTGCACTACTAGATAAGTTTGTCTTTAAATCCTATCAGTTCTTAGTAAATTGTCTATGGGTTCCCATATAAGTTTAACTTTATGTATGTGATCTCTATATTAAGGTAGTGTAAACACTCTAAATTTGTGCAGTCCAACAGTAGGCTTTTCCACATGGTATATGTAAGGGGATCTTTAGCTTTCCATTTTCTGGCAATACATCGTTTAACATTAATTAATGCCATATTCAAAAGTATGGCTATCTGCCTCTGTGGTAGATTTTGTGTGGAACTCATATTTACTATACATAGTTACAGTTCTCTGATAAAATCCAGTCCTGAGATGTCATTTAATGATTGACACATGTCTTCACAGAATGGAATTATTCTTGGACATGTGGCAATTGCATGTTCCAGGGTCCCAATAGCATTTTCACATATATTACAGTTAGGTGATATCGTATTATTAATTTTGTTGAGAATGTATGGGTAAGCAATAAGGCATGAAGGAGTGTGTGTAAAACATATTTTACAGCATGGCCAGGGGCATGGTAAGGCACGAGGCTGAAGGCCGAGTGACTTCAGCCACTGGAAGTGCTGTAAAATATGTTTTACACACATTCCTGAGTGCCTTATTGCGCTTATAAAATTGGCTCCTTTTTTTTTACTTTTTACTATTGGAAAAAGCATGTTTATATATAGAAACAATAGATTTACTTGTGTGCATTTGTGATAAAATAGTCCTTCCGCCCACTGCAAGGGATGTAATTGATGATGTCATTGTATTATTGCCTACTTTCTTCTTCCTGTTTTTGTTCTGTTTTTCTCCGCATTCAAGATATGGAATGTTTATCATGGAATGTTTACCACAGAATATATGGATTCAAAATTCTGCTCAGTTTCATTGGCAGAATGTTTCTCTCCTAACACTGTACACACAGACAACAAAGGTCTTTGGTATAGCCAGAGACTCAATTATCTCACTGTCTGGGCAAGAAGAAGAGAGTTCCCTGCTGAGCAGATAAAGATAGAAAGGGATTTTTCCCTGTCAGCAAAGAAACAGTTGCAGTGAAAACTATAAACAATACTTATTGTTTCTAATTTATTGATGTATGTAAGGAGAGTGTGATAATCAGGGAAACAACATTCAGTTAATTTGTTTTATTTTTTATTTAAGGTAGTTTTCTTTTTAGGGCCCACTTGAAGTTTTTTTTACAGTGTAAAGATAGCAGTCATGTTTGTGGTGGAAGATCAGTTCTGGCTGTAGGGGGCTAACTGAAATACCTGTTTTCCAAATGCCCATTGATCTTGGTTCCAGACACTTTACTGCAGAGTAGTCCTTTTTTTTAATCATGTATAAACTATATTTTATACATAAATAAGAGCCAGTCAGATTACTGGATTTTACCCTGCCATATTATAAAGTATAATAAAGTCTATGAAAAACACAAAACTGAATCTGATTTAGACAGGAGTTTATTGATGTGTTTATTCCTGCTATTATTTCTACACATTTATGTTCCGAAATATTGACCTTAAGTTCTTTCTCCCATCTTATTTTTAGTTTTTCAAACAACATGAAGTCTTGCTGTATTCTGACTATTGCAGTTAGGTCCTGCCTTTCAACTGCCCTGGAGAACAAAGAGTTAACTTTCCATGGCCAGCATGGAACATTCAGCGTGAGCTCGGTTGAAGCCTCTGTCTGCTGTTGTTTAAACTCCAACCACCAAATTCTTTACTCCGCCTCACTGAACAGTCGCTCCGGAGATTTCTCCTTTGCTCGGTTCAAAAAAGTCGGTTAAAGTGTCGTTTTTCGCTCGGTTTCTACCGAATTTCTGCTACTGAACCTGTCGGTTTAAATCTCTGTCTGTGGTACCGTGAGTACTAGATAGGTTTTGCATTTAGTTTCTGTGTGGAACTTGTAAACATTGGATCGGTTCGGTTTGAACCGATGAGATTGGTTTTAAAAAACTTTTGAAATTATTAGAGTGTGGTAACCGGTCCATATTGGTTCTAAAAAAAATGGATTTAATTATGTTTTTTTTCCAAGACCCGTAACACTGTCAGGAACCGATAGGCAGATTGCCAAGAAAAGGGTATGTTTTGGATAGGATTGGCCATGTCTGAGAAACCCAAGAAAAAAAACGGGCCCATTGGGTTTCAACACTGTAGTGTGTGTGGGGAAGCCTTTGCTAAGGCTGATCCCCACACCACCTGTGTTTATTGTCTGGGGTTTGACCACCTCGATTCAGACTGCCAAATTTGTAAAAGTTTTCCCAAAGCTACTCTGGATAAGAGAGTAGGTAGACTGAGGGAAAGGGAGGCCGAGAAGTCCACTGACCCGGATGGCCAGCCCGGTTCGGTTCCAACTGAACCAGAAGGAGTGCTCTCTGACCAGGGCGAAACTTCTTCGGGCAAAAGGGGAGCCGATTCTGAGGAGTCGGTTCTGATTAAAAGAAAGAGAAGGGAAAAATCATCCAGTTCAGATCCACAAATTCTTTCTCTGACCGCTGATGAAATAGCCAAAGCGATAAGGATAGTTCAATCACTAACTTCGGTTCCTGCCAAACCGGCACCATCTGTCAGGGGCACTGTTCGGTCAGTTCCCCTGGTTCCGGATTATACTTTAGAAGAATTTTATGAACCGGAGGAGGGAGAGTATGAGGATAATGATGATGATGGTGATTATGAAAGTCTGGATGTGCCTATTGACCTGGACATCTCCCCAGACAGACCTTCAGGTGTTTCTCCTCCTAGGCTTTCTGAGTCCCCTTCCCACTTTATGTTTTACAAGAAAGTGGCTGAAACCCTCCAGCTTCCAATGGAAGAAGCAGTGGAGGATCAGGAGGAGTCTGATTTTGTTGAGATGATGGACATCCCAGAGTCCAGGAGATTGTCTATTCCTCTCCATAAATCTTTTGGCAAACAGACATTTAAAATTCTAAAGACTCCTAATTCCATACCTCCTGTGGACAGAAGAATGGACAAGAGGTATACCCTTTCAGGCTCTGACACAGAGTTCCTTTCCCAGCAATGCAGCCATGTTGGAGTAGTGCAGGCTGCTGCCTGTGATAAGGCAAATATTCCCTTGGCTTCACACCCCCCAGATAAGGACTCCAGGAGGATTGATACCATGGCAAAAAAACAGTACATGGCAGCATATTTGGGACTCAGGCAGGCTAACTATATGGCCTACACAGCTAGATACCAGAAGTCCAGGTGGGACACTGTGCTGGCTCTGGCTAAACAGGCCCCTGACCAGCTTGCCAAGGAGCTGGAGCAGGTGGCTGCGGATGGGATTGAGGCATCCAAGGTGCAATTTCATGCTGCTGTGGACTCCAATGATGTTTCATCTAGAGTCATGGCTACATCTGTGGCACTGCGGAGGATGGCTTGGCTCAGATGTACTAGCCTATAGCAGGATTTCCCTGTCATTGGTAATTCTCTGTTTGGGGAGCAGACAGAGAACTACATGAAGAAGATGGACGAGTACAGGACCACCTACAGGAGTGCTCAGGCCAAAGAAAGGCAAGCCACTCCTCAGAGACAGCATTCCAGGGGCAGGAGCAGGCCCTTTCAAAGGTCCTTTTACCAAGCCCAGGCCTCCTCTTCTGCTTATGCTCAGAGGGGGTTCTTCAGAGGGAGAGGCAGATGGGAATGAGCAGGCCTGCTTCCACCCCTCAGCCTAAAGCCCCTGCCAAACAGACACCCTGATGGGTCTGCCCGGGCCGATTCTCCAATACCTGTAGGGGGCAGGCTGGCTTACTTTGTCCAGGACTGGAAGTCTTTGACATCAGACAAGTGGGTCCTGGAAGTAGCAAGCCAGGGACTGGTTCTCAGCTTCAAAAAATTTCCCAAGATGAGAACCAGATCCTTTCCACCTGCAAGTCCATCAGAGACCCTTGCCCTAGAGGCAGATGTTTCTTCCCTCCTGACTCTCAGAGCCATAGAAAGGGTTCCTACCCTACACAGGGGCAAAGGTTTGTACTCCAGGTACTTCCTAACTCCCAAAAAGACAGGAGAATGGTGGCCCATCCTGGATCTAAGATATCTGAACAAGCACCTTTTAAAACCAAAATTCAAAATGGTGACTCTGGGAATAATTCTTCCCTCTCTAAGGCCAGGGGACTGGCTAGCCTCCCTGGACCTCAAAGATGCCTATTTTCACATTCCCATGAGGTGCTCCCACAGAAAGTACCTTAGGTTCGAGTTGCCCTCAGGCCACTATCAATTCAGAACAATGCCCTTTGGCCTAACATCAGCCCCAAGAGTGTTCACAAAGAGCCTGGCAGTAGTGGTTGCTTTCCTAAGGAGATAAAGGATCTCCATCTTTCCATACTTGGACGACTGGCTCATAGTAGGTCAGTCTCCAGACCAAGTCAAGTCACATCTGCAAATAACTCAGCAAGTGTAACTTCCTTGGGATTCCTCCTTAACCTTCCAAAGTCAGTTCTCAAGCCAGTACAGCTCTTCACCTTTATAAGGGCAGAGCTGGATACAATAAGCGCAAAAGTCTTCCTTACCCTGGACAGGGCAAGGACCCTTATAGAACTGGCCTCTTCATTCACCCTTCAGGTGTCTCGACCAGCAAGGCATTTCCTGCAGCTCCTGAGTCACATGGCAGCCTCTACAGCAGTGGTCCAGGGAGCAAGATTCCAGATTCGGGACATTCAGTTCCACTTAAGAGCCTTCTGGTCCCAAAGAAAGGATTCCCTTTCCAAACTAGTCCCAGTTACTCGAACCCTGATCCAGGCTTTGCAATGGTGGAAGGATCAGGACAATTTGAGACAGGGAGTTCCTTTTGCCACTCAGTCTCATTCAGTGATACTCACCACAGATGCCTCCCTGCTGGGCTGGGGCACCCACCTGGGGGATCTTACCACCCAAGGGCTGTGGTCACCTCAAGATTCTCTACTTCACATCAATCTCTTGGAACTTAGAGCAGTGTTTCTGGCACTGCAAGCCTTTTCCAAATCTGTACAGAACAAGGTGGTCCAGATCAGAACAGACAATACCACCACAATGTGGTACATCAACAAGCAAGGAGGCACTCAGTCTATGGCCTTGTTCACAGAAGCAATGAAGTTGTGGTCTCTGGCCTATTCCCTGCAAACCTCTCTGATAGCAGTTCACCTCCCAGGGAAGGACAATGTCCTAGCAGATGCTCTCAGCAGGATATCCCAGGGCCATCACGAATGGACCCTAGATCCCCTAGTTTTGAAAGTGATTTTCTCGAGATGGGGCACTCCACAGATAGATCTTTTTGCAGCCCCAGACAATCACTAACTTACTTTCTTTTGTTGCAGACCCCCAGTCTTGGGCTCAGTCCCCCTGGATGCTCTGATTCTGAATTGGGAAGGGAAATTCCTGTATGCTTTCCCCCCTTCCTCTCCTGTTCAAAGTGCTAGTCAAGATCAGGTCTCAACCATGCAAAGTGATTCTGATTGCTCCAGACTGGGCCAGACAGCCCTGGTACCCACTGTTGCTGTCCTTAGCAGTCCACCTTCCTCTGTCTCTTCCCAGGAATTACAACCTGTTGACATCCTCTCAGGGGAGGATTTGGTATCCGAACCTCAGATCTCTCAATCTCAAGGCATGGCTCTTGAAGAGTTTGAGTTTGCTAATCTGCACCTTTCTCAAGGGGTTCTGGATATCCTTAAGGCTTCTCGAAAGCCTTCCACCAGGAAGACTTACAACTCCAAATGGAAAAGGTTCACTATTTGGTGCTCTAATAAGCATATTTCTCCAGAATCTGCTGGGTTGCCTACAGTCTTGGACTATATGGTTCATCTTAATGGCTTGGGACTTAGGCCAGCTACACTTAAAGTGCATCTGGCAGCTGTCTCTGCCTTCTTGTCAGTAGGCAGGCCTCTCCTCTGTCAGCCCATCCTGTGTTTTGTAGTTCTTCAGGGATTGCTGCACACCAATCCCCCTTTAGGGACCCTGCTCCTGCTTGGGACCTTAATGTTTGCATTGCTTAGCTTATGCAACCACCCTTTGAGCCTTTGTCCTCTGCAGAGCTTAAGTACTTGACGTGGAAAACTGTGTTTTTGGTAGCCATTACCTCTGCTAGGCATATCAGTGAATTGCAAGCCCTGTCAGTGGAGCCTGATTTCATCTCTTTCCATAGAGATAAAGTGGTCCTAAGAACTAAGAGGAAGTTTTTGCCTAAGGTGGTTTCAGATTTCCACCTTAATCAGTCTATGCCTCTCCCTGTTTTCTTCACTGAACATTCCTCCTCTGGAGAGAGGAGGCTGCACACCTTGGATGTTAAAAGGGCCCTCAGCTACTACATAGAGCGCAACAAGGGTCACAGGTTTGAGTCCCTCCAGTTGTTCCTCACATATGGAGAGGTTGGTAAGGGCAAACCTGCCACTAAAAGATCTATTGCCAGGCGGATTGTCTCTTGTATACAATTCTGCTGTGAAAAACTGGGTAGAACACCACCCTCAGGCCTGAGGGCTCACTCTACTAGAGGTACAGCTGCTTCCCTGGCTGCTGCCAGGGATATTCCTATCTTAGAAATTTGTCAAGCAGCAACCTGGAAAACAGTCCATACATTCACCAAGCATTACTCTCTGGATATCCAGGCTAGGAGTGATGCTCGGTTTGGCACAGCAGTACTTCAGACCCTATTCCCAAAGTAGGTTCTGTCCCTCCTCCATGGAGGTACTGCTTGGTAGTCTGCAATAGTCAGAATACAGAAAGACTTCATGTTGTTTGAAGAAAAAAATAATCACCTTAGTAATGTTGTTTCTTCTAATGGAGTCTTGCAGTATTCTGACCTCCCCCGCCTCCTCTCTCAGAACCTGTTTTTTGGGATGTGGGTGGGCAGGAGCAGTGTTGGCACCCTAGAGGTACCCCCTTTTTCACCCTCCTTTATTTTGGGTGTGTGTGTTTTGTTTTTTGGGTTTCCTGACTTGAGTCTTTTGCTTTGAAACCAAAAAACCTTTTTAATAAATTTAGTTGCCAGTTGGCTAGTGTGAGTCTTACAGTTTCACACAGAACTTCTAGTGAGTATTGCTTGTAAAGATCTGACGGTTGGAGTTTAAACAACAGCAGACAGAGGCTTCAACCGAGCTCACGCTGAATGTTCCATGCTGGCCATGGAAAGTTAACTCGTTGTTCTCCGGGGCAATTGAAAGGCAGGACCTAACTGCAATAGTCAGAATACAGCAAGACTCCATTAGATGAAACAACATTACTAAGGTGAGTAATTTTTTCTTGTGGAGGAGAGTTAATTAAACCCACCAACTATTTTCTAACCTGCTGTAGACAGTTGGATGAAGCCCTCAGATCCAGGGAAGTGGGTTTGGCAGGAGGATTGTAATGCATGGTGACTTCACAACTAAGAGATCAAATGTAAATAAAAGCTGTCCCTGCTGGGAGACATCTCAGAATGTTGCCCTAAAAACAAAGAGTTGTTTTCTCATTGTTTGTATCCCTGCTTTCTTTTATTTTAGCAGGAGTGATTCTGGAGACACAGTTCAGCTCAGCTCCTTGGAGCTTGCTATTTAAATAGGGGCTTGCAGAGGGAGCTCAGAAGCTCTAAACATAGGAGCACTTTCAACATATTTATGTATTCTCCCCACATCACCTCACCTTCAGAACTGCAGAGTGTTCAGTGGGCAAGAGAGAAATGACGCAATGAGCCCAGCACTCTTAACTGGCAGATAGACAGTTATGCAAAAGTCTTGGGCCAGCAAGGAAAATGCTGAGCCCTGGACAACAATCCTTCCAGCCTTCACTTCAGAAAGAAGCAGGATTAAAAACATATATTTACCTTCAACAATGGAGCTTATTTAATAAAATACAGATTTCTCTTCCCCAACCCCGGACTGCAATCGCTGCAGCCAGCAGGGGGAGAGAGTGAAGCATGGAGCCATGTGCTCCACACTTTCTGGGTCAGTACTGCAGACTGAATCCAGGAACTTTGTAGAATTTAGAAATACGGTGTTTCCTCTGGCCAATAGGGAAGGCTGAACCCCAAGATTGAAAAGGAACCAGTATGCACGGAATACCCTGCCTGAGAAGGCCTGGTGCTGCCTGTCCAAATTTCAGGTGTCCCTTCCACATGGAACTCATGACTGCCTGGCACTGTAGAAAGGCTGTAGACCAAGACAGCCAAAGTTAAATAAAAATAATTGTTTAAAGTCACAGTTTAAGCACATGAACACAGCAGGTGATATGAAGGACATTGTTGTTGTACTTTATGTTAGATCTGCATGTTTAAATTCCTTTTGTGTGATTTAACATCCTGACCTGAGTGTCATTGTATTTGTTTGAAATCAAATAGAAACCTTTGGAAACCTTTTCTTAAAGGGAGCCCTGTTTCATAGAAGCTAGTCAGCCATATAATGAGTCCTTTTATACCTCTGTGTTGGATGTGAACCAGATCATGTGACCCAGAGAGGAGGGGTTTATAAGCCCTGTGGCACTGAAGCTATCAGCCTGTCTTTGGTCTGGGTATGGGTATGGGGATGACCTCACTGCTAAAGAGGAGACTGAAACTATATAAGAAATAGGTTTCAAGATCAGACGTGGTTGCTAGTGCCGAGAGAGGGATTCCTGCTGATTTACCTGGTTAGTCTGGTTAACCTGTTCTATTCTTACTAAGAACTATCTGTATTGTCTATAAAGTGGTCTCAACTATTTGCCTCCTTAAGAAAAATTTACATTATGGCATAGAACTGCCATGGCTATATGTTAAGCCTGACACCTGATGACTGTTTTCCTTTTAAAAATGCACTACCCTCCCACAGTGCTGCATACATTATGTCTTTACTGGTGCACTGCCGCTAATATCACATGCTGAGTTTTTTTTTTACACAAATTCATATGCAGTGGGGGGCACAAACACTTTGCACATGGTGCAAGGCTTTGAATATATGGGCCCAGAAATCAAAAATTATCCAACTGGCTTAGCCGTCATGATAAGTTCAGCTATTGGTAGCCCCACCCTAATAACAGAGCTGCCTACAATAGCAAGCATGTTTGAGTGACATGTAAAATATATATATTTTTTAGTTGTTGACCAGGAAAGAAGGACTAGACAATTCTGAATATTTTCAGCGTCCTTCTAGGGAAGGGGGATACAGATGGATGCCAACTAACATTGAACTGGATTAAGCTGTTGGTTGCACATTTAGTGAATGGAGGAAAGTTGGCCAGGACACCGGGGAAATTCCCCTGCTCTTTTTGCTAGAGGGCACTGCGTTGCTGTGAGAAAGTGATCAGAGTGAGAGAGCTTTTGTAGGAGCAGGACTGAGGGTGGCTGAGGAGCTGGTCTCTTCCTTGGCCTGCCCTATTTTGGAGACTATAATGGAGACAGAAATTGCTTTGGAGGATTCCTATGTCTTAGCCACGGAACATATGGATGGTTTAGATTCTGACTCTCTGAGTACGTCTAAGTCAGGAACCGGAGCTCTGTCTGCTGAACAGAGGGCTGTCTTGGAGGACAAGACAGCTGATATTCATCAGCGGATGGAGTTGGCTGAGAAATGCTTTGAAGAAACAAAGAAACAACTACAGGAGAAGCTACGATTGCAAGAGAAAAAAAATGTCAATAAGAATTCAGAATTGGTAGTCCCAGTGAGTAAAGTTCAAACCAAAGTAATTATAAAGAGTTTGGGAGAGGCAGAGGATCTGCCTTTATCTGCAAAAAAAGATGTCTCTACGAGTGCTTCGGTACTATGGGCTACAGAGGATGTGATGACTTCTCCTTCAGAGGACAGTACGCAGATAGATGTGCAGCCCACAGAGATTGTTTTTCCTTCTCCAAGTACTGGAAAAATGCTACACCAGAGTAATGTATCAATGCTGGCATCAGTAAGTGACGGGGAATCTAGCCTTTTAGCCCCAATTGTTTTTTCTATCGGGATCTCCTCGAGAAGCGGGAAGAAATCTGTAAGTAAAGAAGGGGTTATGAAAAACCGTAGGTTAAGATCTCAGACTCTATCTAGCGGCAAATCTCTAATAGTTCAGCAAACTTCCCGCTGAAAACTTTATCAGATCCGTCCCCTAGTTCTGAGGATTGGGTAGCGTTAGCTTTAATGGCAGCTGCGTGGGTTAAAAATGATATGGGTACCGGATGGAATGCTAATATTGATAAAAGTTCAAATTTTGCCTCTAAGTTACACGTAAATACTTCTATTCCTACTGTTGTGATAAGTAAAGACTCAGTTTTGGCTCCAGGGCAGAACACACCTTTAGAGCAAGATGTACATATTCAGTCTGATCCCGCTAATATATTATTAGATCACATTAAAAATTTAGTAGGTGAGGATTATGTACCCAGGGTATTCGATTTTCCTTTGGAAACCACGGGGGAGATTTTGACTGAGGTTGATCCCTTGGGTCAGGAAAATACACCCACAGTACTTATAGACCCTGTACCTTCCTTACAAGCTCCTAAAAATATCTGGCATGATAGAGTTAAAGATTATCTCTTTCCTTCTGATGCACAGATATTGTCAGAACCTGCTATGAGAAGGAATGCAGTGCATTTGAAGTATAGGGGTAACATATCTGAGGTCCCAGATAGGCATTTTGTGGGAAGAGCTCTACTTAAAGATAGAATGAAATATTATGTCTTCGAGATATATGCCCTAATACATGTGCCAGGAAACCCAGTGTTTGACATCAGTTTTAAACAGCCAGCAGGGTTGGATAGATTTTGAAAACAATATCAGCTATTGAAACTCTCTCCTTTATGGAAGCCTTTTCTAGCAAGTCCCCTAACTAAACCTTTAACTAAGAAGATAACTGTGTTATTTAGAAATGAAGGGGTGAATGTTGCAGATATTACCTATAGGTTACAACAGCGCCGCACCATAAAAGGATATCCAGAGCCTATCCTGGATGATGAACATCTTTGGACCAGAGGTTGGAAATATCAGGTTGTATTAAACCTGGAGCATGGATTGACAAAACATCTGCCTAATTGTTTTTTTCTGGGAAGAGATCGTAGGGTAATTTTTTATCCTGGACAGCCCAGGGCTTGCTTTAAATGTGGGGATGTGGGGCATTTGAGTAACATTTGTGACAAGCAGAAGTGTGGCCTATGTGGTGAAGTGGGGCACTTTGGGGCACAATGTCAGCAACCCCTAAGATATAATTTATGCGATGAGCAAGGCCACACTTTTCATAACTGTTCATGGGCCCCTCATAACAGTAGAGACTTGGCTAGCAGAGTGGAGCAGGATGCTTATGCAACTACAGCACAAAAAGAGAAATTACGTATGCTTGATTTACTGAAGTCAGCCACAAATAGGGAACCCATACCCCACAGAGGACCTTGGCCAGATAAAGAGGATCTCATTGAAGTAGTAACCCAGGAGGAAGAGGTCCAAAACATTTTATCTGATGATTTGGATCCTGTATCTACTATGGTAGAACCTAGAGCAGCTTCAAAGTCCATAACCCATAATGACTTAGGTGATCCCCTAGAATTAAATAAACCTATGTCCGATAACCAAGATGATCTGTCAGCAGATGTGGTACAAGATATGGAGATGGTAGAAGGAGAAATCTCAATGCCCCCTCCTGATATTCACCAAGAGGATATTTTTCAGCGAGTTACCAGATCAAAGACAGGGAAACCCCCTAATAACTCCCCAGATGGGTCTAAGGATATGGATATTATCCCAGTATACAATTCCTATGCTATGTTGTTCGAGCAAGGGGGTGAAGATGAAAGTCATGACTCAGACTTATCTTCTATTACATCTTCACAAGCAGATAATACTACTGAGGTGGGGACAGTAGTAGAGCCCAAACCTAGGAAATGAAAAAGAAGAAATGAACATGAATGATTATTGATTTTGTTTTAGAATTATGCTTTTTCTCTCCTCCTTTCTTTATTCCTTATGAGTGCTACAATAACTTTTGTTACTATCAATGTGAATAGTATTAAGCCTTTGGGAAAAAGGCAGGTCACATTTGCTAGCCTTAAGGAAGGGAAAGGAAATGTTTTCCTCTTACAGGACACTAGATTGCATTCATTGGTAAAGGTGAGAGAAGCTCAGAGAGATTGGAGATTGGGTGTTTCACACTGGTTTTTGGGCGAGGAAGCCTGTTCAGGGTTGGGGTTTCTATTTTTAGGTGTTGCTGTAAAGGTATTACAGATTTTTGGTGTTCAACCTGGAAGAGTTATGATAATAGACGTGGTTTTGGGCAATGTGGCATACAGAATTATAAATATATATGCTCCACAGTCAAAGGCTGATAGATCTTCCCTCTTTAGGAGAGTAGAACCTTATTTACACACTTCAAAATTAGTGTTATGGAGGGGTGATTTTAATTGTGGATTATCACATGCAGATTGGGGGAGGGTTATGACTAAAATATATAGTGATACAAATGCTTTACTTAAAATTCTAGAAATGTATAATTTATGTGATATTCATGATATTTTGAAAATTACCCCAATGCATACTTATCACAAGGGAGAGTTATCCACAAGGATTGACTTTTGGTTTGTATCTCAATGAGTTACCTGTCAGGGAGAGAAAATTGTTCCATTAGAAACTTCGGATCATGTTGCCATTAAGTTAGATTTAGGGCTAGTACAGAAGATCTCTATGGGAAGAGGATATTGGAAGATTAATGTTGCTGTATTACAAGAGGCTTCTATACAGAAATCTATAACTGCTACTTAAGGCTAAGGGCTGATATTGCCTTCTTATATGATAGTCCCATAGAGTGGTGGGAAGACACGAAGAGAGACCTAAAACAACTTTATATAAATGTTACAAGCGATAGGGCTAAAAATAATTATATACAGTATTTGGGATTAAGAGATAAGTATATGAAATTAATAACTCAGGTGCAGGATCTCACTAATGATGTAAAAACACAGCTGCAGACAATTAAGGACGAAATGTATAAATATCTGAAGAATTCAGAGGCTAGGGCAGTGAGATAACAAAAATATTGGACTAGGGAGACAAAAGAGCAGGTAAATTCATTTGATATAGGTTTAAATGAGTCTCAAAGACAATTAATTGCTAATTTAAAGGATGAAAAGGGAACTCCAGTGACTGACAATGGAGGACTTATGCTATTAGTACAGGAGCATGTTAAGGTGACCTTTCAGAAGGATAGTGTAGGATGTTCAGATTCTTTCATAAATGAATTAGATATTCCACAAGTAAGGGATATAGAGGTGCAAGCCTTGATAGTTCCTATGTCAATGATAGAAATGAGGGCAGTTATTTTTAAACTAACACCAAGGACTACTCCTGGGAGTGATGGGATAGCAAAAGATTTTTATATGTGTTTTTGTGACATATTGGTCCCATGGTTACAGATTATTTTTGAAGCCATTTGGAGAGAAAAATGGTTGGTAGCTAGCATGAAAGATGTGATAATGACTTTCTTATATAAAAAAGGGGATCCACAAGAGATAAAAAAATTGGAGGCCTCTGAGTCTACTCAATTCTGACTACAAAATTTTGACTAAGATTTTGACAAATCACTTAGCCAAGGTTGCATAGCATGTTATTAGTCCAAATCAGACGTGTGCTATCCCAGGTAGGAATGTTATTCAAAATCTGACCTTTATTAGGGAAATAGTGGAACAAAGTCTAAGAATGAATATAGCTGGTTATTTGCTGACTTCAGATCAGGAAATTTCATTTATTCTGTAAAGCAAGAACATATCTGGTCTGTATTATAACTTTATGGTATTCCTTAAACCTTTCTATCTTTATTACGTACTTTGTATTCTGAAGTCCAAGCCACCCCTATGGTGAATGGGCATCTAGGCATACCAATATACCTAAAAAATGGTCTCAGGCTGGGCTGTCCAATGAGTTCTTTACTGTATGTGTTTGGACTAGAGCCAATATTAAGGAGAATTGAATCTGCCGCAGACATTAAAGCCATTAAGAATAGGCATGGGGTAGTTTTTAACAAAGCTACTGCATATGCTGATGATTGTGTTTTCGCTGTAGCCGACTTGGAATCTGGTAAAAGGATTTTAAAAATAATGGAGGAAGTCCATGATACTTCAGTTATCAAAATAAATGTAGGAAAAGGCAAGGTCCTACTTTTGGGTAAAGCACAATTTGTTGACACGTTTCCTATCTCTATGACTAAGGAAGAGATTAGGATACTAGGCTTATTTCTTGGTTCTAGGGAATCAGAGGAAAAAAACTGGGATATAGTTTATGTTCAGGCAGATAGAAAAGTTAAAGCATGGCTTTTCTGGAAAATGACTTGGAGGAAGAGAGTTTATTTGCTAAGAGCACACATAGCTCCTATTTTTTTTATATGTCTCACACATTTTCCCACTTGCTGTTGACATGCACACTAAGATCATGGGCCTTATTTTCCTATTTTTATGGGGAAGCAGGTTAAACCCTGTTAAACAGATACATACGTATAGATCATGTAACGCAGGGGGATTAAATATGATTCTGCCTTTAATATTTTTTTGGAGGGGGAATTTCTTTTTTAGTTCAATCCATCTTGTTGTTACAGAATCCAAGGGTGTGGGGATTTTGTGCATGAAATCATGGGGACCCTCTTTTTTTAACGGTGTGGGGCAGGGATAAATGGCATCCATCAGAAAAGGTTCTTCCAGGATATGTACAGATTACTTTAAAATATATCAACTTGGAAAATTGAGCTTAACTGTTTTTTGGGGCATGAGAAAAAACATTTTTATAAAGTTGTGCTAGAATAATGGTATAAAAAAGAGCCTTTATTTCAAGTATTGGAGGTGATCAATACAGATATGTTATTGGAAAGTATTGAGGGAACCTAGAATTCCACTTAAAATGCAGGATCTGTTATGGTTATGTGGTCACCAGAGATTAAATGTGAAGGGAAATCAAAAACACAAACAGGTTGAAGAAAGGGGTTGTGGGGAAATTCTCTGTTATGACCAAATAGAAACTATGCATCATTTATTCTTTGACTGTGTGAAGGTTAAAGATTTTTGGAAACAATTAGCTAGCTGGTGGGGAGAAAACCTTTTTCAAGATATGAATTATGAGATCTTGAAATTAGGGCAAATCCCTGTATCACGGTCGAAATGGACAAAGAGTACTGTATATATGATTTTAGTTTGTCTTAAATGGTCTATATGGAAAGCTAGATGCCAAAGAGATCTTCAAAACAAAGAAGTCTCCCAACAAGAAGTTTTCTTTCGCATCCAGGGAGAGCGAGATAAAATTTATGATTATGAATTTCAAACTTTAGGACAGGTTGTGGGATCTAAGTTATGGAAAAATATTAGGTGGGTAGGTTAAAAGCTTAATGATTATGTTTTTATTTTTCTCCCTAATAGAATAATGCTGTTAAGATCTCTACATTCTAAATGAAGACATATGTCCTGGGGACAAGAGTATTGTATTGTTCCTCATTAGATACGGTGTGGGATTTATGTTTTCTGAGCACAGTGTTTAAGACGTTACATGTTATGAGATTGGTGGTGGGTTGTGTGAATTGTATAATGTTCTTTGTTTATTATTCTTTGTTGATATTTATGTTATGCTTTTGAATATTGAATAAAAAATGTCCCCTGCTCTTCTCATGCTTTTGAGTGCTCTATGGGGTTTGGTGGTAGGATTAGATGATGTATGAATTTAATACTGTTTTTTTTTTCTTTTGATGTGTTTGTCTAAAATTTGTGTGATTTAACACTGTTCTGTACAATATTTGTTGTGTTGTTATAATAATAAAAATTCCCCTGCTCTTTTCGAGAAGTGCCACGGGATTTTTAACATTCACTTGAACAAGCAGATGGGACCTTGGTTTATTTAACATCTCATCCAAGAGATTGCACCTCAGGAGTGCACCACCCCTCCTCATGCTGCGCCACAGTGTCAGTATTCGGATTTAACCCAAGTGCCTGATGTGGGGATTGAACCCACAGCCTTCTGATCTTCTGGCCTCAGAGGCAAGTGTGGAACCTGCTGAGCCACTGACACACAATCATGCCATGGCACACAAGCTGAATGCAGCAACTGCTGAAACTGATGAAATGCAGGCAGTTGATCATTTGCCATACTCCTTTGTTGAGAATGAAGACTTAATGTGGTTGATGGCCCATACCTATCCTATGTGGCAGATTCCAGCATGGATATATTTCTCACTGTGTGCATTTCAAGAACTATATGGAACAGTGTCACATGCATTAAACCATGCTCAGCAGCATTCTGCATCCACATACATAACCCTAGCATGAATATGTGGACTAGTGGGCAAACAGCTGGCAGCTCCTATACGTGCATTACAAATCTTTAAGTACAGGTGCCTGGGGTAGTATTTGAATTGAGGTTGGAGAGCAACTGCACAAAGCCAAACTGCAGTAGTAACAACACTTCTGGAATTCACCGGCATCGAAAAGTCTCATTGGTCCATAAACTGTTTAGAAAATTAAGTCAGAATTTCTTATAAAGATTTTTTTTTGTGTGTTTGGTAACTGGGGAAGGCCCACTAGGCACAAGTGCCTGTTTTCAGGGGTGACCTGGGAGCATTGGGCAGTTAAGTGACTTGCTTAGAGTCACACAGTATGCAAGTGGAGATTGTGAGACTCAAACCCAGGTCTGGTCTGCTGGATGTACAAAACTCTTTTATAGCTTGTTACTCTAACCTCTTGGCCATACTGCCAGTCAGATTGGTAAGTGGCCTCACCCCATTCACTTAAAGTGCTAGTGTATTTAGAAAATTTCATTATAAATTCTTAAACAGCATACGGTTATGAGAGAATAAAAGTAAACTGCAATGCCACAATTAAGATGTTATTTGTCTTTTTTTTTATTCAAACTGCTTACTTACAGGAGTCACGAGGTAGCTGGGTGGCCCTGGTGAGCTTCAGGCAGATGTTTACATCTGTGCAGGAAATGACATTATGGAGGAAAGTACAGTACAGACAACTCAGTTTAAGCAATAGTATTCCTTTCTGGTGCTTCTACTAGCTGGTTCAATTAAGTTCTTTGTTCTTTAATAATTACATTTTCTTTGATGCTCAGCTTGCCGGTGTGTTTATTAAATCTGTCAGAAAGCTGCTCCTTTCATTCTGTGGATTAGCACTTCTGTTGCTGTTTTCTCCGCTGTTATGCTTTCTAACTCACAGAGGTCCACTAAGGTAAGGAGGAAGGGCCAAAAGGCTTATGCTCATAGTAGCTCCTGTAGGCTCAATTACAATAAGATTTAAAATTGCCAGTGAGTAACCATTTGTCTAGCCTATTTTTAAACATTGCCTTAGTTGCACTAATAACTATGCACTATTGGGGCGGGGGTATACAGAATCCACATGTACCCCACCCACATAGCTGTGCACCCATGGACAGGTGCACATCACTGGCATTCACCACCGGCCACCACCTGTCCATGGCCCCAGCATGCAGAACTCTGTAGGGCAGCCAGGGGCGGAAACCCAGACCCAGCCATGCATCCAATTGGATGCCTGAACCAGGATCCACAATGGATCCCATACGTGGCGGGGTGTGCATTGGCAGCATGCCTCATGGATGTCCGAGGGCTGGCGGCTGTGGTGCTATGTGGAGGGCAATGCCGCTTGCCCTCTGATGGCACTGGAGAGGTGTACTGGGATGGGGTGGGGGCATGACAGTGGTGGTGGAGGGGCAGAACGGTGCCATTGAGTGGGGGTGAGTAGGTGGTGCCATTCGGGGGCGGGGCAGTAGGAGCAGCATCCATGTTCTGTGTGCCCCTGTGGGAGTGTCCTGGAAGGGGGACTGATGTGTGCTGGGGGTGGGAGGCACCAGACAACCGTATGCACTGGCCCCGGTGTGTAGGTGGGCAACTTGCCCTGTTGTCAGGTGACTCCCACTGTTTTCATGGGGCACATAGGGGGCTTACGCCAGGGTTCTCCCTGGCATAACCTGCACCCCATGTGCACCCCCACGGCCAGCACTACGCGCCTTTGTGCATGATGTATAGTGCTGGCATTCCCCTCACCGACTCCCAGTGTGTTGCTCTTCACATGGCCAGGGGATTGGGTGCATAGGTGCTGCATGCCCCCTTGGATCATCCCATGTGGGTAGCACATAGGGTGTGGAGTGGCTGTGCACCCCAGATATGCATGCATAGCCACTCTGCTCCAATAGTGCATAGGGCCCAGAGTGAGTAGGGCGGGAGTTCCACACTGTCCCACTCTTAATGAGAATAAATTACCATGTCTAAGAGTGCAAAACCTTGGTTTAGAAAGCTGAGGTGGATGACCCCAGGGTATCTACTGAAATCTGCTTAAAGTCTAGGCCTGCATCAAACATTAGTTGTTGATCCTTAAGTATGTTCCAGACACATAATAGGTCTCCACGAGTTCTACTTGTTTCCAAGGTCATTCATTTTAGTGAATTCAACCTCCCAGTATAGTTCATAGTCCAACGGTCCTTTATGTAGTTAGTGATTTTACGTTGCACATTCTCAGTCCTTAGCTTGTCATCTTTGAGATAGGGGCTCCACAACTGGGAACAAAAATCCATGTGAGGGTGAACATAAGCTCTATACAGAGGCAACAAAACCAAGGGCTTTCTAGAGGTGATATGAGGTCTGACAGACCACCACGTTTTGTTAGCTTTATTAATTATTAGTGAGACCTGGTTTCTAAAGGAGAGTTTACCATCAATTGGTATCCTAAGATGTGTTTTAATAGATTTTAGAACTGCATGATCTAATATTGTAGATTGTTTCATACTGTACTTGGTGTTATTATAGTTTTTTTTTTTAGGAGTAATTAAGTTTAATCAATATTATAGATTACCTGGATAAGATGCATCTACTGAGGTTAATGGTATCTGTTGTACTTTGTGGCCTTTCTGGCTCTGTACTACTTAGTTTGTAGCCCTCAAAGAAATTGGATTTCTTTTGGCCTCCAAGTTAAATGGGTCTCCCCCAAGAACTTCATGAGGGGATTAGTTTATCAAGAAGGAATGTTTTCTCCAATAATTGGAATAAGTTCTGCAGAGCTGGATACATAGGAGTACTGAGTACACATTGGACACAAAATAAACTCTAGGGAGAGTATACATTATATGTGGTATTATTAATTTTGGATGGGGATGTAGAATTGAATCCAGGGCATGCAGATGATATAAATGGTAGTTTAAAAATTGTTCATGATAATGTCAGGAGCCTGGCTCCAAAAATTGATCTACTAACATCAATGGTGAAGGAGCAGAGGCCTCATATCATGGGGTTTTCTGAGACCTGGCTATCTGACAGGGTGCAGGATAGTGAAATTTCAGTATTAGGTTTCCAATTAGGTCAGACAGGGAGAGTAAAGGGGGAGGGGGTGGCGTTTTACTTAAAGAACTCACTGGGATCAGTTAAAATTCTATCTAAAGGCAGTTTACATAGTATAGAATATTTAGCAGTTTATATGCATAACATAAAAATGGCCATAGTCATTATTTATTCTCTGACCAGAAACAGTCACAGCACTCCAACCACACAAATATACTGTCCACCACAAGATAAGTTTAATAAAGTGCATGAGGTTTATTGTCTTACCACACTGGGACAAATTAAAATGCAGCCTACATGCACCAATTCATAAAGTACAGAATCGAGGAGCTAGAACACCTTGGGTTATGGGAAAACTGCTTAAAGAAATCCGGATTAAAAATAGGTTTTGGAAACTAGCTAGAAAAAAAAAATTGAACAAAGACTGGGAAACTTTAAGAGGAAAAGAAATGTTTGTAAGGGCTTGATTATGAAAGCAAAATCCAGCTATTTTAAAAACAAAGTAGAAGGAAATAAAGATCCCACACACTTTTGGAAAACAGTGAATAGCTTAATAAGTCCAGGCAAAAAAGAACAGCAACAGTTCAAGCAAATGGTTCATGAAGGGAGGCAAACTGAGGACCCCTAAGATAGCTCTAATATTTTGAATAACTATTTTGTAGACCTACCAGGATTAGATATTAATGATAGAGTGGACAACGAGAGGAAGGAGGAATCATTATACTGTGGATCTGTATCACCATTCAGGTTCAAAAACTTGAGTATATCTGAAGTTAAGAAGGGCCTAAAAAATATTAAATTAAGTAAATCACCAGGACTAGATTGGTTTGTGGGAAGATTTTTGCAAATGGAAGCTGATTATGTTGCACCTACTATAGCATATATATTTAATTGGAGTTTATGTTCTGTTTTTTTTTTTCGCTCAGAATGGAAGCAAAGTAAGGTAATTCCTATCTATAAAGGGGAGGACAAAATGACCCAGGGAATTACCACCCAATTACCCTGTTGTCAATTTTATCGAAGTGTATAGGGAAATCCATAGACACACAGATAATGAAACATTTAGAAAAATATAATTTATTGACTTTCAGTCGGGTTTTAGGAGAGGACACTCTATTAATACTGCCTTAATATAATTTAATGATCTGGTGTCTACCACATTGGATGCAGGGCTACAGACTGCTGTTCTGTTTGTAGATCTGTCAAAGGCCTTCAACCTGATGAACCACTCCCTACTGCTAAAAAGGATAAGGATGTTGGGAATAACGGATGGCCTCTGGGTCTGGGTTAAGTTATACTTGGCAGATAGGTCCCAGAGGGTATCTGTGTCCCAAGTTCTGTCATCTAATAGAGGGGTAAATTGAGGGGTCCCACAGGGATCAATCTTGGGACCAGTGTTGTTCTTGATGTTAATAAATGATCTCCTACTGGATGTGCAACATTCCCAAATAAGATTATATGCCGTTGATACAGCACTGATTACTACAGGGGTAGGAAGGTATGAACTTCAGGATAAGCTACAGAGGGACTTTAATGGCATTGAGGAGTGGTTCACCTGGTCGAGACTTCTAATGAATACTGAAAAAAACAAAAGTACTCCACTTTGGAGCAAAGAAAAACTCTGAGTTGACTATTTATACTATGAACAAAATAAAACTAGAACAAGTGACAGAATATCGTTACTAAGGAATAACTTATGATGCAGAGTTAAATTTTACCCAACATATTACAAATACACTTAAAAATATAAATGGGAAGTTCAGAGCACTCAGGCATACTTCCAGGTGCTTGGGCTTAAAAACTAGAAAGACCTTGGTGGAACAAATGGTTTTACCTACTATGGAATATGGAAGTAATATTTATAGGACAGCAAATAAACGGATGTTACTAAAGTTAGATAAAGTCCAGTATAGACTAACTAAATTTATTCTAAGATGTTTTTGTACACATCATTGCAACATGTTAAACATACTGGGGTGGTGCACCTTGGATACAAGAAATAACATGACCTGGTTAAAGTTACTTCACAAGTTTTTTGTAAATTCTCCCTCACATTATATTTCAGTGATAGCCCTGGGAAAGAGTGAAATATCAACTGGATTATTAACCAGGACAGTTCATGAAAATAAGATACCAGTTATCTTGTGTTAGACTAAGTACGGGACAAAAACATTGAGGTATCAGGCTTCTGCTCTTTGGAATAAGCTACCGCACTCCATGCGCACCACCACTTCATGTAGTATGTTTAATTCCATGTTAGAATCTATTTTTTTCTGGTATGTAGATCTTAATATATCATATGTAGCTTCTTTATACATTTATACTTTGTGTAGTTAGTTTTTATGAATGTATGTATTTATTAGTTTTTATGCACTGGAGAACATCTAAACAGGACTGTCTTGGAGGCAGGGTATTTCACCCTTATGACATGTATTTATCCTGTATTAAAATAAACGCTTTTATCTATCTATCTATCTATCTATCTATCTATCTATCTATCTATCTATCTATCTATCTATCTATCTATCTATCTAACTGTCTGTCTGTCTGTCTGTCTGTCTGTCTATCTATCCATCTATCTACTGTATTTATCTATCTATCTATCTAGTAACCTCAAGATCCTTTTCATTTTCAAAGCTGTTTAGTAATACGTTGTCCAAATAATAGTTTTCTCTTTGATTATGTTCAAAGTGCAGTACACCACACTTGCTGATGTTGAATATCATGCCCCATTAATCAGCCCATGAGCTTAGTTTGTTTACGTCATCCTGTATTGTCTGATAATCTGAAACACTGTCCCAGGGACCACCTAGCTTGCAGTCATCTGTGTATTTGGTAACCCAACTCTTAAGATTGGTAGAGAGATCTGCAACAAAGATTTGAAGTACTACTGGTGCTATGACAGATCCCTGTGAAACCCCACTAGTCACAGGTTTCCAGACGGATTTGAAACCCTCAAGTATAACTCTTTGAAACTGATCTTGAAACCAGTTTCTTAACTTTGGGTGTATGCCCATATTGTCAATTATTTCACTAAGAGTCCAATGTGGGACAGAATCAAAGGCCTTCTCAAAGTCTATGAAAATCACATCACAAGATGTTCTGTCATCCAAGCATTTACTAATTTGTTTATAGAAGCATAATAAGTTTGATGAGACAGATCTCCCCTTTGTGTAGCCATGTTGAACTTTATCAAAATCACCTAAGTCAGCTATAAACCTATCCTTAATAAGGCTTTCTATTACCTTACTTAGTATGGGGGTCAAACTTATAGGTCTATAGTTAAAAATCCACAGAAGCTGCTATAAGCAAGCAATGGGCCAGTGCTCTATGAAGGGTAGCTACCCCAAATTCAACAACATCCACACATAGAGCACAGTCAGAGGCAAAAAGGTTAACTGCTAAATGTTTAAGTTTATTGGGCTCACAGTCCCAAACCCTGTGAGCCCAATAAATGTAAACATTTAACAGTTAAACTTTTTGCCTCTGAGTGCTCTATGTATGGAGTACAGTGTAGGTCTATAGTTATCAACCTTGCATTTTTTCCCTTCTTAAAAATAGGGGTTATGTTTGTTCACTTCTAGTCCTCAGGTGGCAGTAAAATAGGATACTGAGATGCTCTTTCATAGTATTAATCATACTGCCTATTATCCCATCAGGACCTAGAGATGAACCAGGCTTGTTAGTTAATTTTGTGCGAATCTCCTCCAAAGTAATCATGATATTGGTAGATAATGTTGTGCCGCACATTGGGAAATTTATTATTTGTTTTGAAAAAACTTGACAAAAGTGATCATTTAATGTTGCGGCCATACACTGGGGGGGGGGTGAAATTACTTTATCAACTGTCAGAGGGCTTACTTTACAATGTGGGTATTTCAAAGAATTAATGTAACTGAAAACAATCTTGCCATTGTCTTTTGCAGCCTGTTCTGCAGAAGATCTTTCCATGCAGAATTTCGCTTTTTTAGTCTCTCTTTTACACTTTTTTGGGGGCAGATCTAAATACCTCCCATCTGTATGTGCTCTTGCTTTGTTGGAATTTTTTGCATAATGTATTTTATCTACTGACCAGTTTACTGATTTTCATAGTCATCCAATGGGGAGATGCCCTATTATTATTTATTTATTTTTTATTTTTGGAATATATTCATTTGCTGTACTTAAAATAATGCTTTTTAATTGATTCCATTTATCACTGACAGGGCCTTCCCCTAGTGTTATAAACCAGTTCACTTTAGAGAGTTTCTCATTTATTTTTATGTAATTTACCTTTTTGTATAATTACACTTCTGTTTTTGACTGATGTGATACAAAAGGATTATTTATAGTAAGTAAGTAATTAATAGTTTATTTATATGGTGCCCAATCCAAGGAGCTCGGTGCACCTTACGGAAAGGCATCAGGTGAACAGAATAATGATATGTAAACATACAGAGTATAAAATACAATAAATTAATAAATCAATTTAAATAATAAATAAGTCATAATTACAAATCATCAGTTTGCAGGATTTGCTTTCTTAAACAGATAAGTCTTAAGACCCCTCTTAAATGCCTCTACCAATGGGACCTCCCTCAATGGTCTGGGGAGAGAGTTCCAAAGGACCAGGCCAGCCACCTCAAATGAACGGTCACCAGAGGTTTTTAGCCTGGTCCACGGAACCACATGGAAGCCCTCGGTGGAGGAACGGAGGGGGAGTACAGGGATGGTAGGAGTAATTAGGTCAGAAAGATAGCCAGGGCCTGAACCATATAGGGCTTTATAGGGGAGCAAGCCCACCTTGAAGATGATCCTCCACCTGACCGGCAGCCAGTGCAGACATTGCAGGACTGAGGTTACATGACAGGACCTGGTCAGGCTCATCATCAACCTGGCCGCTGCATTCTGCACCAGCTGCAGTCGGCAGAGGATCCCTTTACTGACCTGAAGTATAGGGCATTACAGTAGTCCAGTCTGGACTTCACAAAGGCATGCACTAGTGAGAGCAGGTCTTCAGGCTGAATTTGGGGTTTAATTGGGGTGACATTTCTAAAGTGGAAAAAAACACTTTTGACAACAGATGACACCTGAGCATCAAGTGTCAGTCTGTTGTCAAGGATGACACCCAAATTTCTAACCTTAGAGGATGCCATTGACGGGTTGGACCCCAGGACCATCCCTGTTGCCACCCTGGAGGCACCCCCATCATGCCCGTGACCAGGCTTAATCACCACCACCTCCATTTTGTCAGGGTTAAGCCTCAGCCAGTTAGAGAACATCCAGCTGTGGATCTCAGCCAGGCACTTATTTAGCATTTTGAAAGTGCTATTCGTTCTGTGGGCAAATGATATATACAACTAGGTATCATCTACATAACAATGAAAACCCAGACTGTAACATGTGATGAGCTGCCCCAGGGGCTGCATGTATACTGCAAACAACATCGGCAACAGGATCAAACCCTGTGGAACCCCACATGACAGGGGCTTCAGAGAGGAGGAGAAACTCCCCATTACTACCTGTTGCCTCCTGTCTGAGAAATAGGACTCAAACCAGTTGGTGACAAAACTGGCAAGTCCACAATACTCTCTGAGGTGATCCAACAGCACAATGCGGTCCATGGTGTCAAATGCTGATGAGAGATTGAGAAGAATGAGAATTGACTTATCTTCTCTATCCCTTGCCCTGAGGAGGTAATTTTGCACCACTTCCATGTTATAATGGTGATCACGGAAAGGTGATCGCTGTGACAGCGAGTGTACATCACTGAAAATTAATTTCAGTGATGCACACTCGCAATGCAGATAACAATGGCACCTGAGACCTACAGGTCTCATTGTTAATGTGGGGGGCTGTGCCCCCTGCACCCCCCACTTAAGAATTCTCAACTCCAGGGAGGTGCATGTCAGGGGGGACTTAAAAAAATACATGCCACCTGCCAGCAAAAAAAAAAAAACCCACACTGCGCCAGACCCGATCCCTGTACCCTGAACCTCCCAGCCTAGGAGGATCTCCACCTACACTGCCTCCTGTACCAGCTACTGATCTACAGCTGACATCTGTAAGGGACTCTCTGAGTTATATAACCCCCATGCTAGAAGCAATGCTGTCACGGGTGGAAGACATAAATGCTACGCTCATAGGCATCGCTTTGGATGTGCGGCAGCTGCAAGATCACCTAAATGTGGTGGAGCAATGGGTGGAAACATTGGAGCAACAGCAAACTAAGCTTAAGAAGAAAGTACTGATGCAGGATGAGAAACTGGAAAGCCTACTAGCCAGGGTGGAGGACTAAGAAAACAGGGGAAGCCGCAACAATCTCTGTATCATTGGTGTCCCCAAGGGCTCTGAGGGAGCATCCATGGGATGTTTCCTCAAATATATGCTCCCCATAATGTTAGGGGAATGCTGGAGAGGCCCAGTTGAAGTTGTAAGAGCCCATCGTATCATTGGGAGAAAGGACAGACTGGCGCAATCCCCGAGGCCTATAGTGGCATATCTGCTCTGATACTAAACCAAGGAGCACATATTAAAGGTAGCTTGGGACCTGGGTGAAATTCATTGGGAGGGGGTACTGATTTCCTTTTATAGAGACTTCGCACAAGAGACAGCAAGCAGACGCTTTGCTTATGGACCTTTGGAAACATTTCTTGCTGTCCACAACTTCACTTACAGATTTAGAGGACTCACCAAAATTTTGGTATCCAAGGAAGGGGGAGAGAGAGAGAGAGAGAGAGAGAGAGAGAGAGAGAGAGAGAGAGATACTTGCACATAGCCCTGTTGAGGTGGAGCGTTGGATCTTTAAGCTCTGGCCTAACTTGACCCTTCAGTCTACATCTCCCAGAAAGCTATGGGACACATACTGTTGCAATGAACACCACTAGGAACTATGAATCTGGCAGCCAGCCTCCGGAGGACTGCTATACAACTGGACCAGGTCCCTCACCTAATGACTCCCCCAGGGCGAGAAATCCACCTCACACAGTACCTTTGGCTACATCTAGCCCATCTGCCCTTTCAGAACAAATATTCCTCCTTCCCAGAAATACCAGCTCATCCTCACGCCAGCGGCAACGATCCAGAAGTGGTCAACACCTCTCACCAGAACAACAAGGGGCAGCTAATCCTACAAAGATGCCTAGGAACGATTCTCCCTCAACCTCAGCAGCTGGTCCCTCACCACACTCAGATCTCTCTCCTATAAGCAACGAACAGTCTATGGACTGGGCTGACATACCAGAATCCTCCCTAGTTGAAGCAGTAGACCTCTCCAGGCAGCTTAAACCTGGAGATAAATCTTATGCTGCAGCTGTTTTAAAGGCTCCCTCGGATCCCACAGTGACTCTTCTGGACCCCCAAAATGGTTCTAAGACATCCATAAGGTGCAACGTGGACCCTATTTGTTGATTTCTGGACTATATCCTACAATGACTTTTGATACTTATTTAGCCTGTTTAGCTTTACGAATCCTATATTTCAAGATGCTGTTTGTCCTTGTGGTGCCTCATAAACCACCACTGAGACCAAGCTATGCAGCTGACCCCTCACTTATGGGGTTTTAGGCACTATGGCAGCAATGTTTCTTATTTGTGCCTGCAGCTAATACTGGGTTATATCTCCTCGTCCAAGTACCATGTGCTGAGGGGGGATGGCACCCCCCTTCTTTCCTTTGTAAGCCCTAAGGGATTCACTAGCTGTATATTCCTGGCGTACTGACTACACCATATAGCCCTGGCACTTCTATCTCAGTTGGCTTAATTAATTAAGCCCCAAACATTGGTTACCACACCAGGTGCCGATGAGCCCACAGACAAACCGGCCCTTATCTTTTCAATTGGGATAGTTACCCAACTTTCCCTCACCTTATCATCCCTGTGTTCCCCCCCAGCCTACCCACCCCCCACCCTTCCTTCCCGGGGTTGTGCTATCTGCCCGGGAATTGGTTACTGGATGATGAGAAGCAAGTTTTTTCTGGGTTGTCTTCCTCCTCTCCAACCCTTGAGCGATGAAACTAGCATAGCTGACGGTACTCCCTTGTTCTGTACCCTCTTTCGCCAAAGCCTCTTTCGCTTTTAGCGTTTAGACACTTGCTCGACTTGTTGTACTATCCCTGCCAGTCAGGTAATCTGAGTTAGGCGGGGTTGTGATAACCTTGTTGTTATTAAGTTATCTGTGTTGATTGTTCACAATCTCTCTTTCTATTCCTTACAGACCTATTCACCAATTGTTCCTGCTAACACTCTCTGATTATACTGTTCTCTATTTGGTACACTTTTTGAACACCTCTCTCAAAGCAGTGCGTTATACCTTCCTGCTATCCAGCAGCAGCCCACTGAGTTGAAGCCAGGTTTGCAATCCTTTAGCTAGTCTCTCTGGGTCTCCCTGAATCCCCCTACTTCTAGATGGGTAAATACCTTGACATTTTTTTTCTCCTTTGACAGTATGATTGCCTCCACAGCTCAAGGACTGAGTCTGGTGTCGTACAACGTTAAGGGTCTCAGTCACCCTATAAAGTGTACTAAAGTTATCCAGTAACTTTGATGTCTACATATAGGCATAGCCCTTTTGCAAGAAATGCACCTCCTTAGCAGGTCTAACCCTTGGCGTAAGAAATCTTGGGTGGGGGATGTCCACGCCAGTTCTGCCTCTTCTAAATCCAAGGGGGTAGCCATCCTTATTCGCCGCTGTAGTATATGGACAGTCGAAGACTCTCGGTCTGACTTGCAGGGGCAGTGGGTGGTGGTTAGGTTAGTATCTCCCATTGGGAAATTGATTGTGGGTAATATATATGCACCCATCAGAGATCAAGCAGACCTTTTTCCCAGCCTAAGCCAAGCCATCTCCACTCTAGTACAACCTGACTATACTACTCCCCTATTACTAGGAGGAGACTTTAACTTGGTATCAGACATATTTTTGGATAAGCCAAACCCACCCCCAAACACATCCTAAGGCCCATGCCACCTTACAAGAACTAAAAGAGGAGTGGGGCCTGATAGATTTTGGGGGCAAGACCACCCTTCTGGGCGAGACTACTCTTATTACTCCTCTTCTCATGGTGTACATAATCGCATTGACTACTGGTTAGCTAACAATGCTGCATCAGGTGGGGTCTCGAGCAACTCCATAGGTAACATCATCATCTCAGACCACGCACCAGTGATGACCACTTATACCCCCCTGGGGCATCGGTCTGCCAGTACGCGATGGAGGTGCAATCCCCTACTTCTTATGGATCCTGAATTCAAACAAACAATGCTGAAAGAAACCCAGGAATATTTTGGTCTTAATTCTGATTGTGGTGTTCCTGCGAGCACAGTGTGGGAAGCTTTTAAAGCTAATCTTAGAGGCCACATCATTGCTTTCACAGTAAACCGGAAGAAAACCCAGAAGAAAACAATGGACCTGCTGCAGTCAGAACTTACTGGTCTAGAAGTGCATTTTAAGGCTTCACCTGCTGCCTCCAGAGACCGATCCCTGACCCGTAGAATCGTAGGGCTCAAGTACCAAATTAATGCCCTGCTACATCACAAAGCAGAGTGGCTCTTGCTTAGATCTAAGTATACTTATTGGGAGGGGTGAGATTAGGACAGCAAGCTTCTTTCTTACCAGCTGCTCAAGCAACAAGCCTCATCTAAAATCCATGCCCTGCGTACCTCCACAGCATGGGTGTAGCCAGGCATACTCCAAGTACTCCATGGTGTGCAATTCTATTTAAGGGGGTAGCAAATAGGCTCTGAACTGCTTCCTTTTTCCATGAAAATTAACAAAGAAAATGCTGAACCTTTCTGTAATTTTATTCATAGGAGTCGAAACAAAAAAGACTGGTCACTAATACTGTCTTTGCATCCCAAGGACAATACAGCTTTACAGGTTCTGGGCTGGTATGTGGGTGTCTTAGGGAGCAATGCATGGCATTTGTATTTACCCATGCATGGCAACAACCATTGTCATGAGATACAAAAGTTGTATTTATTGTGCCAAATCAGGCAAAAAACATGGTCCTGGTGTATATTTGTATATTGTCTGGGTACGCCCCTACTCCGCGGGTTCAATTACCACCAACCCTTCTGGTATTAATGAGACCATGAAGTTGTATTACCAATCTCTGTACCAATCTCAATCCTTCCAAACACCAACCCAGTTGTCCCAAGACCTGAACCAGTTCTGTCAGCGGTTCACTATACCAACACTCTCACCGGAACAGGTTACCCTCTTAAATGCCCCCATTACAGTTCCTGAGGTACACCAGGCCTTATCCCAGATGGCCAAGGAGAAAGCCCTGGGACCTAATGGGATTATTGTTGAAGTATATCAAGCATTGGACCAAGAGATTGCTCACCCTTTGTTGTTAGCACTGCAGGATGCTCAATCCTCATGCTCTCTCCCTACCACGATGAAGGAGGCCCTCATTACACTCCTACCCAAGAAATCTAATGATCCCCTCAATTGCTCTAACTTTCGCCTTATATCACTACTACCGGTGAATACTAAGATTCTGGCTAACATTTTGGCTGCTAGGATGCATAATGTTCTCACCTCTGGAATTCATTCCTCTCAGGTGGGGTTTATGCCAGAGAAAGTGGGCTCAGATAATACCTGGTTACTACTTAACCTAAAGTGGCTATCAAGCAGATCCAAGACTTCTATGGCCGCCTTAGCAGTCGACTTAGCAAAAGCGCTTGATTCCGTTGAATGGAATTATTTACATGAGGTCCTCTGCCTGTATGGCTTTGGACCTCAATTCCTTTTATGGGTCTCGACTGTCTACAATTTACCTATGGCCAGGATCCTAACCAACTCTGATATCTCCCCCTCCTTTCCCCTATGTAGGGGTACCCATCAAGGCTGTCCCCTGTCTCCCCTCCTCTTCCTGGTTGCCCTAGACCAGTTGATTAGGGCTCTTATCAATGCCGATGGTCTCACAGGTATCCCAGCCCATGGTAACTCCTATGTCGTGGTGGCATACGCCGATGACCTTCTACTTACCCAGTCTCATCCCCAGCAATCCCTTCCAGTAGCTCTCTCGTTCTTCCGCGAGTTTGCCTTGCTTTCGGAGTTGCAGGTAAACCAATGGAAAATCACTTTAGCTCCACTGAACTCACTCTGCACACAGGACTGCCTCCAGGGCACGGAACTAAGTTGGGCTGCCCAAGGATTTTCCTACCTGGGGATCTACATACCTACCAACTGGACAGATCTCAAATCTTCCAACTTAACCCCCCTTCTAAAGCAGTTAAGTGCATAGATTGAGCGGTGGTGTAAGTTACACTTAACATTACCCGGCAAAGTGGCTGCTGTTCGCATGTTTCTTCTCCCTAGAGTCACATATTTGTTCAATAACCTCCCGATCCATCTCTCTTCCAGACTATTTTCCTCCCTGAAGAAACTGGTAGCCTCCTTCTTATGGGAAGGGTGGGCACACAGATGGGGGAGAAGCAAGTTAAAAGTGTACTGGTGTAGGGGAGGCCTTGGTGTCCCCTGGCTTCAGGGGTACCATCTGGTGAGCATGGCTGCCCAAGTTACAAAATGGTTTACATCCATGGCTGCACCCCATTGTGGGTTTGTCTCAAAGCCAATATGGTGGCACCTACCCCACTTAGGTCTCTGTTAGGGCCAGGTGGCTCGTCAGACAAGGGCCTTTCTCCGGTCATATGTCAATCTCGCCATGCCTGGCATCATAGCATGACTTTATCTCATACCCCTAAAGAAGCTTGGGCTCCTCCCTTGCAGTACATGGATTTATGGCACAACAATTTTATTACTCTCGGAGGGGAGCCACTTAATTGGCCCTCTTGGGAGGCCAGGGGAATTCGTTATGTGCAAAACCTTATGCTACCTGACTCAGACACCTTGTTATCCTTTAACCAGTTAAAGAACAAATTTAACCTACCCAATACTGATTTCTGGCAGTTTCTTCAGATATTCAGCATTATCAATGCCCTCTCCTCTCAATTTAGACCAGATAGTAAATGAAAGTGGCTTGCCTCCCTACATAAAACCTCCTCCTCTTAGGGTCGTATAGGCAACTTCTATATCACATAGCGAGACTCTCAAGTTGACCATACTGAACACTGCAGGGTTAAATGGGAAGATGACATGGACATGGCTATCTCCAAAGCCACCTGGTCTCATTGCCTCCAAGATTTACATAAAGGATATAGGGATTCCAAAAGCCGATGCATACAGCTTAAAATTCTTCTGCGGTAGTACAGAACCCCTGCTGCCTTTCACTCAGCAGGAGTTCTGTCTCACTCTAAATGCTGGAGGTGTCAGCAACCAGATGCCCACCTGCTCCATATATTGTGGTCTTGCCCTCAAATCCTAACCTTCTGGTCTATCATTGCTCTAGAGTGCTCAGAAGTCCTTGGCATCAGGGATCTACCCCTAGATCCTAAATGGCTCCTGGGTTACTTGTCTGAGTTAACCTTTCTGCCTAAGGCCCATAAGAAATGGTTTATGCTGGTGGTGCTGGAAGCCAAGAGGCTTCTATTAATGTATTGGAGACAGGTTGGTAACCCAGCTATATGTATGTGGCATGCAGCCATGGCGCTTCTGGTTCTTTTAGAGCGACTATCATACACACACCGAGGCCACCTGGAATATGTTCACATAAAATGGGATGCCTACCTCCATTTGTCATTGTGCAAAGTCCCCTCTCCCCCGGGACCCCCCCCTTGTAAGGTTCTTGTGGTCTGGCCAATGATCTTACCCTTATCTGCTGGTACATGGGAGGTTATAATCAGCACTGCTGCAATACGTTGTTTTACTTAGACTTTTCTTTTTTGTTCTATGTAACTATTTGTCTTATATTGGATAGTATGATTCTGTGATGAGGAGTGTAACTTTACTTGGCCTGTAAATCTTTACCTCTGTGTCTGTAAAGTATGTGATGTATGAAAGTGTACCACCTAAAAAATTGAAAACTTTCAATAAAACCTATGGTAAAAAAAACAAAACACAAGTATGACACCCCACTCTGTATAAACGCAGCCATGGTTTCCCTCCCCCCGCTGTGTCACTTCTGGTCTGCACCTTCAGAATGGTGCTGCACTTCCCATGAGTACCGCAAACTATAGAAAATCTGCAAAATATAGGAAACCAGATAATTGTCACTCATATTCACACTATTGCACAAAATAAACAACCTAGAACCTATTTAAAACAACAACTAAAAGCAAACATCAGTTAATCCAATCCACTAGCTCTTTAAGGCAAATTTTATTGTGAAGGATTATGGCTCTATTTTGTGAAGTTTAACAGCAATGGTGGATTTTTCAGGGTGCCATGCCTGGCCCACTGACTGAATCTTGTACAGGAGTTTCTCGCACATCCTGCATATCCTGACACCAAAGAACATGTGTTCACCTATAATAAATAGAAAACTGACATTTATTTATTGTGTTTTAATGTGTTAGAAATTACCTTCTATTTTTGTAATACAATATTCATGCAAAGATAGAAATGGTCTTTACCTTATCTTTTCATATTGCTAGTAAAAAAGAATTCAGTAAAATTCTGGTATTGTAATGTCTAAAATGGCAAATTACTTAGGAACGCAATGTATTTCAAAGAAATCACTGATATTTTTCTCCTTTTCAAAAGAAATAGATCACGTTTTTCAACAACATGCTTTGCCTTTTATATGTTTTCACTATTGTGGTCCATCTGTAAGATTTTACAGTTGTTTTAAAACAGTAATCGGCTTCTCTTTTCTTCTTGCCAAGTAAAATCTTTTTGGGAGGAAAATATTACCTACTAAATCAAAAGAAAAGACCGCGTGTTATGAAAAATCACATATATCTATTAAATTTATAATATTATAGTGAAAGAATGTTTTACTTCTCTAGAAAAATCTGAAAACAGAATTGTAGTTAACCATTGAAATGCACTCCTAACTTTGCCAGTTAAGATTTTCTGACTTTGTAATACAAGGATTCTATTGGATTCTTTTTCAGTAGTAGTTGGCAAAATAAAAAAAATATGATGAAATGGCAAGTAAAGGACAAATAAAAGTGCAGAAAATAATTACCAAGACATCTCAGAGGCATATCGAGGCACACTAGGAGGCAGTATAGTGTGGCTTCTCGAGGCATCTCAAAGCATACTGGGAGGCAATATAGCACAGTAGTTAAGAGCACTAAGCTGCAAACCTGGAGAACTGGGTTTGAGTCCCACGACCAGTAGTTGCATACTGTGTGACCGTGAGCAAGTCACTTAACTTCCCTGAACTCCCAAGATGCACCTGGAAACAAGCCTCAGCTCAGTGTATCTTTCCTGGACAAAAATGGTAAAATAATTAAATAAAAATATATACATCCTTACTAGGAACCTGCTCTTTAAGGATACAAAACAGACTACCACAGCACTGTATGATGTTGGAAGTCATCACAAGATGGAACTCAACACTGCACATGATGGAGCACTTGTACTAGCAGTATAAACCAGTCTAGGATTACCTGCTTTCCCACACAAGCTATAACATTGATGAGTATTCATGTGTTTGTCGATATATCAGTGAAGACTAACGAATGGCCTGATAATGATTCTAAGGCCATTTAAGCATGCAACACAGACAGTGAGTGGGGACACTGCCTGTATACGTCATGCCACATCTTTTCTATGGGTAATCAGGAAATCTCTTCTCAATATATAGCAGCATTTAAGGGCAGGTAGGGATTTTGGCAGCTGTGCCCTGATGGAACACATGTTGTATGTGCTGGACTGCAATACACATACAATACGTCTGGCATCTTGCAGTCTGCTGAGTTTGGGATCATCACCACACACTGGGCCAATAAACGTGGCATTACATCTATCCTTGAAGTTGCTGGGAACAGGTGCACAACAGGATTGGGATTTTGATAAGCTAGGTATATGGGGTACACATGCAGAAAAAAAAACATAATCAAAGGCACAACAGAGACCGAGTGTTGATATCACTGCTCAGGCAAAATCAGAAGGAAAAACGTATAAGGGGAAAGGCAATATCTCAACAAATTTGTTGTGGGATGTTTTGCCACAGGTTGGAATGGAACAATTGGAGGAAAAGAAGGAAGACACAGATTATGATGGAAGATTGCATGAAGCCAAAAGAATGGTAGCTGCTTATTTGGTGAATAGGCATCTTTATAACATGGTAGAATAGGACCCTGCCCCATTATTGGAGAAAGTGTGTAAATGCAAGGATCTGTATTCTTTCCTTTTCTCTCTCTCCTCTGTCTGGTTGCGCAACCAAGTTTTTCTGTGAGACCTTCGGACTTGATCAACCCGAACAATCTCACAATCCTTTGCCTCTCTCTCTCTCTGTCCTGTTTTCTCTTGCTGTCTTTCCTCCCTTGCATATCTAGTTGGTAATATAAAATAAATGGGAATCAATGTGTGTAAATATAGCTGATAATGAGATCACTTTTATTTAGAGAATTGTGTTACTGTTGAAATGTGTTTATATTTTTAATTTGAGATAACTGTAAAAAGCTAGAGGTCATTTGAGTTCAAATGCCTGAACCTTTTGCAAAGGCTGGAGGTGCCTCAGGAAGCTCACTGGTCTAGCAGATCCTGCCTGAAACTGACGAGAACAGAACATTTTTGCAAGGACGGGATGTTTGCTGAGGTTGGGGGTGGAAAAAGCCTTGTAAAATAGCTAAGCTGCAGTTGAAGAGTTTTTTTGTTTTGTTTTGGAAGAACAAGAGAGATTTTTTTACAAGAGATTTTATTTTGCTAATGTACATAGTTATTCTGAATAGATTTATTTTATTTTATGTTCCTATAACTATAAATAAACAGTTTGCGGAATTCTACAACTGCTCCTAGATTTTCTCTTTGCTTCCTGACCTGTGCCTCAATGACAATCTTACCATAAATGATGACACTGTATACTGGAGAGACGAGGTTACTGATTGGTCAGCACTGACATTAGTAGGCATGAACTACTTTAGCTGCTCACCTTTGAAAGAGGACCTTCCCTGATGGTCCAAAAAGTTACAGCTTGTAGTCATTATATGCAGATCTAGACCTGAAAAGGTGTATGCATTTGTTATTTCTGGCCAAGGTTTACTCTGCCTTCCATAATTTGGATTTGTTTTTGAGCCATGCTGCACTTGCCTTTGCTGTTCAGCTGCTGGGCTGCTAGCTCCTTATGACATCACTGTAGGATAGAGGAGTGACTCGCACTGTGCAGTACCATGTGATTGCAACAATGTTGCAAGGGAAACCTACCAGTACTCAGTGTACATGCTGTGTTCCCCTTCCCAAAGACACCCTGTTAGCAATGCATTATGCCAGAATCTAAATGCCTTGTCAGTATGTTTTTTTGTGTGTGTGAAATTGACTCTGCCTTACAATGATGTCAGCAGTATAACCCTGGGCCTACAGCAACACCAGGCTTGCTGTAGAAGCTCTGGTACACCCCACAGTTTTTAGCAGCTCAGAATGCAAAAACTAACTGCAGCAGACAGTAATGAAATACAATTCCAGAATCAATGCAAGAAGGGGTAATTAATGCATGAAAGTCAAAGTGACTGGGACAGGTCCTCTTGAATGTCAGTATTGAGTTTGTCTTTCTTTCAGCAGATGCCATCATAAGGAACAGGTGCACCAATATGTCACCCAATACTGTTGACTGCTAACATTAATAAAAATGAATGCACCACTCATTTGACAGCACCACAACATCTCTGTTCATCCCACGTGAATATGGCAGTGGTGGTGACAATCAAGACCATGATACTGAAGGAAGTGGTGGTGGACTGACAGCATGTAAGGGGGATTTAGTTACTGTAGTTACAGTAGTTAGTAAGTTAGTTAATTATTGGATTTTGTTGACCAGATTGGCTCACTGAGACACACATTCGTGTTTCAGGAGCTTCCCTGGATAAGTTACATACAGTAAATGTCTTGTTTTCACATTGATACTGAAAACAACATACAGGAGATGGAGACAGCAGTAGTTAAAATAGGATAAACACCTTATGGAGCAGGAATTTCCAGCTGGTGATGACTCTAGTCGTAGTAAGTTCCTCATGCCAGAGAAGGAAGAATTAATAATTGCATACTGCTCTGAATTCTGATTCTCAACTCTCTCATTTTCTTTTCATTCTCATTTTAAGGGCTGTGGGCGAAGCCTACAGCCATTTTGCAGTCGCTTTGTAGCTCTAAAAATGGCCGATCGTGAAATCTTTCCATTGGACTTTAAGTAGCTTCCCAAAAGCCCAATGGAGCTGAAAACACTCCACCACACTCGGCTGCTACGGAATAGCAGACACACTATTTTGGCTGTTACTTCTGCATTCCATGGCATGAACTGAGCATGCACAACTTGCGTGCATGTGCAGTTCTGCTGGCAGCGCCATGTATGGCAAAATACCATTCACTGCAACTGTCCGCTGCCAGTTCCGCGGCATTCAGTGGCCCCCCCAAACTCATGTGGCACACTGGGAGCCCACCCCAGTGTGACTATTTTTTTTCTTCTCCCCCACCCACCGCCGCTGACATCGAGGTGCCCAATCTCCCCGTGTTGGCATTATTAACCCCCCCAGTCATGTGGCACACTGAGAGCCCACCCCAGTGTGCCCAAATGTTTTTTTCTTTAAAACAGAAAACGGTCCCTCATCGTCACTCCAGTCTTTTTTTTCCTCCCTGCAAACAAGAAAAAGATCTCTCGTTATCGCTGCAATCCCCCTCTCCCATCCCCACCCTCTCACTGAGCACCAACCTCCCCACACCCCCTCTTACCCCTTACTTACCTCCAGAGGTCGGCACTGTCATCTTCTCTGGAACAGGACACGTCTGCACTCTTCAAAGCCAAACCGCGAACTGAAGAATCAAAGGTAAGTCTGCTTTAATGCCATTCAATTCAATGTGGTTTTCAACTTCTGCTGATATCTCAGCCATTTTTTCAGAATTTTTCTCCAAATTTTCAACATGGGGTTCTTGGGACCCCAGCTCATGAAAACTGTCACTGTCATTTTGTTATTCGGTCCTGAAAGGTGATTTCGCAGTTGTTGCATGGAATCACCTTTCAGGTCTAAATCGCAATGGCAGTCTTCCTGTTCATGAACGGAAGTTACCAGCTTAATATTGCAAATCTGATGAAAAAATTCTAAAAACGACTGCGTTATGGGCGGTGTCATGCAGTTTCTATGCATGCTCCTAACTTCACCAATTTTTAATATTTTTACTCCACATTTTCAACATTGACATTTTTGCACACCTACTTCAAAACAATACAGCTGACATTTTCCACAACCTGTCCAAAATGTGTTTTCATGCCTGTGGCATGGAAGAGCGCATTTGCTCTATAAAATCACCTTTTGGAACAAGTAAACAAAATGACACTGGCATTTTTCATGAGGAGGGTTCCAAAAAAGGCCATGTTGAAAATTTGATGCAACACCTCCAAAAAATGGCCAAGTTACACTTGGGCATTGAATAATTTCTAAGCACATGTGTAACTTTGGTGTGTTTGTCTGAGTTAGCTGAAGTGAATGGTTATCTGAAGCAGTTATCTAGGTGTAAATCTCAGGTGCCTGAAGGGGATTGTTATCTGTGAAAATTTAATTACATGTAGCAGTGTCAGTGGCTCAGTAGGTAGCACACTCACCTCTGAGGCCGGGAGATCAGAGGGCTGTGGGTTCAGTTCCCACGTCTGGCACTTGGGTTAATATCCCAGTACTGACACTGTAGTACAGCATCAGAGGGGTGCTGCACTTCTGAAGGACTGTCTTTCGGATGAGACATTAAACCGAGGTCCCATCTGCCTGGATTGGTGGTAGTTTAGGTGGATGTTAAAAATCCCATGGCACTTATCGAAAAGAGTAGGGGAATTTCCCTGGTGTCCTGGCCAAATTTCCCTCATTCACTAAAAAAATACCACCAACAGCTTAATCTGGTTCAAGGTCAGTTGGCATTCATCTGTATCCCCCTCCCCTGGGTCGTACCTGAAAATAGGCAAGATTTGTCTAGTGCACTTACCTGGTCAACAAAAACTAAATAAAATAAAATAAAGATCTGTTAAGTAGGGGAAGTAGCTTAGCTAGAAGGATGATAGATTTAAACATTGCCTTAGATAGATTCTGCCAGAGACTTAGCAGAGAACACCAGGAGGAAGGAGTGCTGTGTGACTGAACTTCTCTATTGGGACTATAGTGCCCTCCTTCCCACCCAAAGCTAGTTCTACTTTTATTGGCACAGGATTTGACTGACAACAGGAACTTCCTGTTTGGGAGCAGAAAGTGAGTGATCACAGAGCCACCAAAAACCCACCATCCTAGAAGGGCAAGAGTAGTTCTCCAGCCCCCCCCCAGCTGCTGGTGGTCTGCCTCTGAGCAAGTAAGGGGTCTACTGAGAAATATAGGATCTTCTTGTCTCAGAACAGGATGATCAGGAGCTTAAAAGGCACAGAGGCAGTAAATAAGTAGGGAGAGAAGAAAAAGATAAAAAAAAAAAGGAAACAATAAGGATTCCAAACAACAGTGAAGGGGCCAGAAATAAGACATGATGGGAGTGGTGCAGTGCAGTGGAGCAGCAGTCTTCCATGAGATGTTGTGGAGGATGCGGTGTTGTTCCATCTGCAGGCACCTCTCTGGGCTGAGAGAGGAGGTTGCTCATCTCCAGGCTGAGTTGGCCAGGATTTGTGGGACCTCCCCTTCCATCCAGGGACCACCAGGGCCACTGCCGTTGCCTCAGAGGTTGCCAAGAAAGAGAAGTGGTTGGACCACAGTGGGCTCCAGGGAGGTGAGGTGGTGGAACAGGAGGCGCATCCCACTCAGTTGTACCTCTCCACAATTCCTATGCCATTCTGGCAAAGTGTGGTTCCTCTATGGGGGCACCTGCAGTGGAGACCAAGGAGGATGCGGAAACCTCCACAAGGGAGACCCAGGAGGGTGGCATGGGACCCCACAGGGAAGGAAACAATCCTGGTGGGGACCCATTGTTAGGAAGGTAGAACTGGGGGAGGAAGGGGAGAGGCAGGTAAGGTGCCTGCCTGACACCATGGCTTGGAGGGACAGGAAGCGAATCCTCAGGATCGCTGGAGCAGCTGCACAGGGGAGGGAGCTGGATGTCATTGTCCACCTAGGGACAAATGACCTGGCTAAGAAAGGAATCAGAGCAGTGCAGAAAGAGTTTGTGGAGTTGGGGATGGGCCTTAGACAAGTAGCATGCATGGTAACCTTCTCGGAGTGCTGCCTGTCTATGGCGTAGATAAGGCTAGGGTGATCCACATCATGGGATTCAATAAGTGGTTGAAAAACTGGTGTGGAGCTCAGGGATTTGGCTTCATTGGGGACTGGGGGTCCACCTGGACTGATGCAGGCATATACTGGTATGATGGGCTGCATCTGTCCAGGAGGGGAACCAGGATCCTAGGTGATAGGTTTAAATGCTTCATTGGCAAGCATTTAATCTAGCTAAGGGGGGAGGCACTGGAAAGGAACAGGGAAATCATAGCCCCCCCAAAAAAGTCAGGGTAGTAAGTGAGGTAAACACCAAGACAGAGATGTTGATAGGGAGAATGGCAGGGGTAAATGGAGAAAGTGACAAAGGCAATAAGGACAGGGATGGAGCAAAAAGGAGTAAGGCCATCAGGAAATGGAGGGTAATGAGTACCAATGCCTGTAGTCTGGGCAACAAGCTCCCTGAACTGGTGGCCTTGATGGAAGAGGGATGCCTGGATATCGTAGCAGTCACAGAAACATGGTACACAGAGAACCATGACTGGGATGTTAACATACCAGGGTACATAACCTACGGGAGAGACAGGGAGGGGAGGAGTAGCTCTCTATGTAAAGGAAGGGATAAAAGCAACTGAACAAAAGAGTAAACAGGGAGGAAAGGAGGCACTGTGGGTCACCTTAGAGACTGGAAATGGCACCACAATACACACAGGGGTTGTATACAGACACCCATGTCAGGAGGAGGGAATGGACAAGGATATGATAGAAGGCATTCTTAGGATGGCAGAGAAAGGGGTGATACTGTTGATGGGAGACCTAAATATGCCAGAAGTTAACTGAAGCACATTTGCTGCAGCCACATCCAAGAGCAGGGCCATTCTTGATGCACTACAGGTGGCATGTCTCAGACAGCTAGTTTCAGAACCCACTCATGAGGGAGCAATCTTAGACCTCATACTCTCAAATGGGGACAGTGAGTGGATCTCAGATCTAGAATTGGGTTGCCATCTGGGAACAAGTGACCATCAAACAGTGTGGTTCATGATAAACTCAGCTACAGAATCAAGCCATACAAACTGGACTTTAGGAGGGCTGACTTTGGCAAGATGGGAGAGTGCCTCAGAAAAGCACTAGCAAACAGGCTAGAAGGAGGGGTGGAGCAACAATGGGGAAACATTAAAACTGCCATCACAGAGGCAACAAGCCTTTGTGTCAAGCAAATAAACAAATCAGAATGATAGAAAAAGCCACTATGGTTCTCAAAAGAGGTGGCAGGGAAAGTCAGGGAGAAAAAGATAGCATTCAGGAAGTGTAAGGGAACACAGAAGGAGCAGGACAGAGAGCTGTACCAGTTAAGGCAGAAGGAAGCAGGGAAGGAAGTCAGAATAGTAAAGATCCAAACTGAGGAAAAGATAGCCAACTCGGTTAAGAAGGGGAATAAAACCTTTTATAGGTACATCAGGAAGTGTAGAAGACAAAGGGAGGGATAGTGAGGCTGAATAGAATGGACGGTGGGTGGGCAGAGCGGGACAGTGAAAAAGCAGGGATACTGAACGAATATTTCTGCTCAGTACTCACAAAAGAGGAGGAGGGGGAGGTGCCTATTCCAATTAACAGAAGCACCCTTTATAGGGGGGTCGATCCCAGTCCTTTCACAGAAGAAAGGGTTCTGAAAGAACTCCTAAAATTGAAGGTGGACAAAGCAATGGGGCCTGATGGAATTCATCCCAGAATTCTAAAAGAATTAAGGGGAGAACTAGTGAAACCACTGACTACCCTTTTTAACAAATCATGTGAGGATAGTGTGGTACCTGAGGACTGGAGGAAGGTGGATGTGATTCCCCTTCACAAAAGTGGGACAAAGACAGAGGCAGGAAACTACAGACCTGTCAGTTTGACCTCTGTGGTAGGGAAAGTGATTGAATCACTTCTGAAGAAAATAATTGTTGAGTACCTAGAGGCCAGTGGGGCACAGGACCCAAGGCAGCATGGGTTCACAGTGGGAAGGTCATGTCAGATGAATCTACTTGATTTCTTTGACTGGGTGACCAAAGTAGTAGACCAGGCAGGGGCTGTGGCCATGGCCTACCTAGACTTTAGCAAGGCATTTGACACAGTCCCACACAAAAGATTAATAGTCAAATTAACCAGCCTGGGAGTGGGTCCCAGGGTGGTAGCCTGGGTAAAACATTGGCTGGATAACAGGACACAGAAGTTAATTGTTAATGGAGTCCACTCTGAAGAAAGAGGGGTTACTAATGGGGTACCGCAGGGTTCAGTACTGGGTCCAGTCCTTTTTAATGTCTTTATAGGTGACATTGCAGAGACTGGAAGGAAAAGTATGCCTCTTTGCAGATGACACAAAGATCTGCAACAGGGTTGATACACAAGGAGGCATGGAAAGGATGAGAAGGGACTTGGCAAGGCTGGATGAATGGTCAGAAGTATGGCAGCTTGGATTCAATGCAAAGAAGTGCAAAATAATGCACCTGGGAAGCAAAACCCAGGGGAAGATTACATAATGGGGGGAAGGTAGAACAACAACAAAAATGGAAAGGGACCTGGGGGTAATCATATCAGATGACCTTAAGGTTAGCAAGCAATGTGAAAATGCAATAGAGAGGGCTGGGGATATACTGGGATGTATAGGGAGAGGCATCACCAGCAGAAAACAGGAAGTTGTTATCCCTCTGTACAGACAGTTAGTGAGACCCCATCTGGAGTACTGCGTCCAGTTCTAGAGACTCCATCTCCGCAAGAACGTAGACAGGATAGAGGCAGTCCAGAGGAGGGCAACTAAAATGGTGCAGGGTCTGCAAGAGAAGCCATATGAGGAGAGACTAAAGGAGCTTAATATGTATATCCTTGAGAAAAGGAGGGAGAGGGGGGGTCATGATAGAAATTTTAAGTACCTCAGTGGAATCAACAAAGTCCAAGAGGGTAGCATCTTTCAGAAAAAGAGATGTGCAAGAACAAGGGGACACAATTTAAAGATTGGGGGGTTCAGGGGCAATCTGAGGAAGTATTTTTTCACAGAGAGGGTGGTGGATGCATGGAACAGCCTTCCTGAGGAGGTTGTGGGGTCTAAAACTGTGGGAGAATTCAAGCATACATGGGACAGACATAAGGCAATTCTTGTGGGGGGTAAGAAGAAATAGGCTGTTGGTTAACTAGGATCTGCAGCTTATCCTGTAGGTAGGGAAATAGGCAGACTAGGTTGGCCAAGCGGTCATTATCTGCGTTCAAAATCTATGTGTCTATGTTTCTATCGGCTCTGGCTAGAGCTTGTTTCAAGTGTTTTTTGTAGTCCTTCCTGCGCTGTGCATTACCAGGCAAGATGATTCTCATTTCTTTATCATTGTCAATGTCTCAGTAAATATTTTGCTGTCATGCAGCTCAAGGGTCCGGCATAGGAATGGGCCAGGGGAATACAACAAATGAACAGAGACAATTTGGTTGTGGGCCAGTGGAATATAAAAAAATTAACAGTTAGACCCTGTCAGTCTCTCTTCACTGTGTAATGGCTCACTACAACTCTCTGTGACCACCTCCTTCTCCTCTAAATGCACAGATGTTATCTCTGTTTACCTCCTTTCCACACTGATATGAGGAATGCTACTCCAATCCCAGTTCACCATCCTGCTGATGATGATAAGTCTGGCTTGGGGCTGGCAGTATAACCTAGTGGTTTAAGTAAGAAGCTGTGAATGAGCTCTATCTGTATATCCAGCAGACCTGGGGTTTGAGTCCTGCAACCTCCACTTGTATACTGTGCGACTGTGAGCAAGTCACTTAACCACCCCAGTGTTCCCAGGTCACCCCTGAAAACAGGCACTTGTGCCTAGTGGGCCTTATCTGGTTACCAAAAGAATAAAATAAAAGTCTGACACATCAAAATATGTAGCTAAGGGATCTGATTGATCAGTCTGTTCATGAAAAGGGGTTACCAATGGCCACCATACAGTGCATACCACATTTTTAAAAATCAAGAACTGTCAGGCACATGTTTTTGACTAAATCTGAATGCTGGCTATATGGGCAGATAAATAACATAACTATAGAATTCTAGGGCACCCATATTTTTTTTGATGGGGTATCCCGCTTCATTTTGCTGCTTTTTTTACCTGAAAAAGTGTGACATGCAAAAACACATGTTTTACTAATTGTTTTTGCAAGCTTTATTTACTGTTTTCCATTATTAAAGTAAGTCCGCTTATTAATCTAGAGTTGTGTTTTTTATTATCTGTACTCATTATCCCATTGTAATGCTCCATTTTTAATTTATGCAGCTTTGTATTTAGTGTGATGAATGTAACAGTTGGTGTCACAGCACGTTACATTCACCCACATGGCCCCCAAATCTGTAATTGTGCTATTAGCACTTTAAAATATTTTCTGGCTTCTCTCCTAGTTTGCCTCCTTGTGATAATTGACTATGTTACTGCCTGATCTATCTTTCCCACAGAAGGGACAGCAATCTTTGACCCTCACTCTGCTTGGGGTCACATCAGGCCCAATGTTTACCTGTCAGTCTGTGACAGTTGCAAAATCATAACCTGCCCATCAGAACCAAGGAGCAACCATAGAGGGAGGAGCTGAGTTGTGGTTTAAAACCCATTGTTTGCATGTGGCTCCTCCATTTGTAGGGCTACATTCCATTAAGATAAGCACTGCATGCAACAACAAGGGTTGTAGTTACATTCACCACAGGTAGACTTTGGTTACCATCATTCACTGATTGTCGGGCAAATTTTCAGAGACCATATTTCAGTGACAACTGCATGTCTAAGGAAAGTGCTGGGCATAAATTGTAATAGGGATTATTCAGTGTATATGGGGTGGAGAGTTAAAATGGATTTTCTTTGTGGTGTCACTCGTTACATTCACCACGATATGTGGTGTCAACCATCATACCTGCCAGTACTGTTATTATTGTCAGATTCCTCCAGGTTTTGTAACACTATGTCAGTTATTAGTAGTGGCATGATAGCCATGAGGCATGTTCAGTACATTTTTTAAAACTTGAAACAAATGTGTGGTGTCACTTGTTGCATTCACCACGTTATATGGTGTTAAGCATCACACTTGTCAGTAATGTAATTGTTGATTTTTTTCATGCTTTATAGCAGTATGTCAGTCAGTAATAGTAGTATGTTAGTTGTTAGGCAAGTTTTGTACAGATTTAGTAAGTCAAACAAGTGTGGTGTCACTTGTTACATTCACCACGGTATGTGGTATCAAACATCACACCTGTCACTACTGTTATTATTGTCAGATTTCTCCAGGTTTTGTAGCACTGTGTCAGTTATTATAAGTAGCATGTTAGCCATTAGGCATGTTCACTAAACTTTTTAAAACTGAAATGAATGTGTAGTGTCACTCGTTACATTCACCACGGTATGTGTGTTAAACATCACACTTGCCAGTAATGTAACTGTCAAATTTTTTCATGTTCTATAGTAGTATGTCAGTCAGTAGCAGTAGTATGTTAGTTGTTAGGCATGTTTAGTATAGTTTTAGTAAGTGGAACATAATTTGCACTGTGTGGTGTCACTTGTTACATTCACCACGGTACATGGTACAAAACATCACATTTGCAATTAATGTAATATAATTATTATAAATATTTGTTTCTCATGTTTTAATACAACTCATTACATGTTTATTAAAGTTTTTACTACTAAAACAAATGTTTTGTGTCAGGTGCTACATTCACCACGGTGTGTGGTGTCACTTGTTACACTCACCACAATACAGTTCTTTTATCTCAGGAACCTGTGGGGCTTTTATCTCCCAATATGTTTATTTTTTCATACTTGGATCATAATATCTTGAAATGCATCACAAATGTGATCTAGAAATAATATGAAAATGTGACCCTCATGTCACACTTTGGTAACCCCTTTTCATTTGGCAGTGTCAGTTGCTCAGTAGGTAGCATACTCGCCTCTGAAGCCGGGAGATCAGAGGGCTGTGGGTTCAGTTCCCACATCTGGCACTTGGGTTAATATCCCAGTACTGACACTGTAATGCAGCATGAGAGGGGTGCTGCATTTCTGAGGTGCCGTCTTTCGGATGAGATGTTAAACCGAGGTCCCATCTGCCTGGATTGTGATAGTTCAGGTGGATGTTAAAGATCCCATGGCACTTATCGAAAAGAGTAGGGGAATTTCCCCGGTGTCCTGGCCAAATTTCCCTCATTCACTAAAAATACCACCAACAGTTTAATCTGATTCAAGGTCAGTTGGAATTCGTCTGTATCCCTGTCCCCCCGGGTCGTGCCTGAAAATAGGCAGGATTTGTCTAGTGCACTTACCTGGTCAACAAAAGCTAAATAAAATAAAATAAAATGAATTGACCCAGATGCAAATGCATGCAGGTCTATAACACTGTCCATTGCATTCATGAAGACATGGGCCATGCTGCCAGTGTCCTGGGAAGTTTCCACTTTACAGAAGTACTGCCCTTGATGGATTTTGATAGAAACTTCCCTCAGCATTGAAATGAACGATACCTGCTGAAGCTGAGCTTGACGATTTTTTGTGCTATTCCAGCAGTATATTGCCATCACCAACTGGATGATAAGTATCCTTTCTAGCTGAATTGCCTGGCACAAGATTTGATAAGGGGACACAGGCCCCCTGAGTCTAAATAATTTCACTCATGTCTTCACAAGTCTCTTGCCCTGCTATCTCATCCTCCTACTCCAGCAAGCAAGCTGCCTCCCTTTCATTACCTCTTGGGCATCATGATGCCTTTACATGTCATGGCCATCACTACTGTGATGGTAAATATCCTTCCTAAATTTCTTTTTTCTTTTCCTTTTTGTTTCACACATACAATGACAGGGTGCAGACAACAGATTTACTCTTTGTCTACATTGGCCAACTGATGCTAAATAATTTTACTCGTCTTCATAAGTCACAAGTACAACATGATAGGTAGTAGACAATGGATATGCCATGTGACAGTGCAGGTCAGTTGTGTCCAAATAATTTCACTCATATCTTCTTTTTTTTTTTTTGTTTCCCACAAGGGTTTTTTATCTTCCTTAGCTCAGGTGGGTGGCTGTTTAGCCATGTCCCTGCTTACCATGATGAGCTGCAGCCTCTTCCCTGTCGTGGGGAGCTTAACTTCCCTGTGGATTTCCACCCACAGTGGGGCCGGAGGAGAAAGGGCCATTCACCCCCACCTCAGAACACAATTTAGAAGTGTCCCTGTGACCAAGCAGTGATGCCGGCCAAGGGAAAGTTGGCAGGGATTCATTAAGCCAACATGAATGCCATTTTAAATTTTTTCCCCATCCCCCTTGGCTGTGGCATACCAGCGCATGGGCATGGAGGTACACATACACTAGTGTAACCCCTAGATGGCGCTATCCCCAGGGCTACTACCTCTGCCTGCTTGGCTAGTAGCAGGTTAAGGGGCCTCTGTAATGAAATGGGTGCTTCCACACGGAGGTCAGGGTTGTTAGTCCAAATAGCAGCAGTACAATACTTTTTGCACCAACTGGAACCACAGTCAGGTTAAATGCAAACAAAGTTAAATCTTATTTATTCAGGCGACTTGAACAAGGGAGGGGCGTAATCAGGTTGATTTGCTTAAACGTTTTATTAATCAGACAGTTATTCATACAGTTCAGAGTCCTTACACAGTCACACACTCTGGGTACCAGGTAGGAAAATGATGGGCTGGCCAGGAACGTTGCAGCTGGTTGGGACCCTGTGATGGAAGAAAGCAACATGCACAACACACACTATTTGTAATCCAGAACTGGAGGGCTCAGTTTGTGAAAGAAAAGCCAACAAGACAATCAGATGACAACACTTTCAGATTTAGCTGTTCTTGCAGGGAGCTACCCTGATGTTTACTCATGATACCCAATACTGGACAAAAGGCAGGACGAAATTGAGACTGCAGGCTGTTGAGCTGGAGTGTCTGGAGAAGCAGGGCCCACACAAATCACCGAGGTGTCATTCCTGTTCAAGGTGTTGAGCAGGGGGCTGATCCCCAGGCTGGTCTCTCGTCAATGACTTTCTCTGCATAGCAGGTATTCTGGCTGGGCCAGTGTAGTAGGGCCCAGGCAAATGGAAATGGATATGGACTCAGTCCGTGGAGCTGGATACAGCCTCCAGCAAGCAAAACACAGTTCAGACACACAGTGGGGAACCAAATCACCACCCACTATAAGCACACAGCACATTCACATGTAAAGAAATTCCACTGTACCAGGCAAATGGCTCTCCAGTTACAATTACAGAGTCTCTGCACAATCCAGGAGTTCAGAGGTAGCTGGAAGTCCTGACAGGCCGATTGCATTCAGCAAATCTTTGGTCTTCTTCAGGTTAAAGCCTGGTCACAATTCAGTGGCTTAATTTGCTCTCCAAATTTGGATTCAGTCCAAAAAAAAGCACAAGTTCCCTCTCAGGAACAGCAGGCAGGCATGCAAGCCAAATTCAGGCATTTCCACAGTTCTCCCACGCGATTCCACTATGGATTGCTGCTCAAACTATCTCGAGCTGTTACTTCTTCATTTCCCAATGCAGATCTAACTGAAACTGCAAGCAGTGTGGGACTTTCTCCAAGATCCAAAAGGTTCGGTTGGCTGATCTGTCTGTCAGTCACAACAAGGGTTCCCCCTCCAGGTTATTTTAGGTGCCAAAAGCCCAAAACTACAATTCCTACAAGTTTTGGCCCCACCAAGTCCCTGTAGGCAGGCTCCATTTTAGAGTCCCAAATGTACTGATTGGCCCATTCTGCAGTCCAGGACCAAGATGATGGAAACAAACAGAACTATCAATGCTGCAAAGAAGGCAGGTTAGAACAAACACCCACAGCACCAAAGCAACTCACCCAAAGGTCGAGAGGGACTACCGGAGTAGCCCTCCCCGGCCCCCGAAAAGCAAACAGCACCAATGCAACTCACCCAGAGGTCAAGAGGGACTACCAGAGTAGTCCTCCCCAACCCCCTGAAAAGTAAACAGGTACAAGGGACGCTTGGCTTGCAGCAACACGAGGAGGATCTCTCTGTGTGTTCTTTCTGGCGCCATTTTATTTTTTAAAACTGAATAAGAACTGAGCTAGGTTTCTGCTTTGCCATTTAGTTGCCACACATGTTTAGATAGTCTTATTTTACCTTGTATCTTGTGTTATGAACTGCTCTTCCTAGTGTTTCCTGTGGTGCTTTAACAGGCTCTAGGGGTTACCGTAATTTTAAAGCCCCTTTGAATCTGTATGTATTTTGTCTGGTGCCTTATTTCAAACTTTAGAGAGCTGAACTAGGTTTCTCCCTGTTGAATAATGTATAGTTGTGCCCTATGTAGTGTTTTAAATGTGAACTAATTCAGACGGGTGCAGTAATACAGTTGGCCAGCTAACAAAAACAAACAAACGCTGACTCGCATTTGCCACCGCGGAGTGTTTTCTCTGACTGGGGTTAAGCTACTCAGCTGCTCAAAGCTTTCTTAGCTGAAACCCTGACTTGTCTCTGGCGTCTGTTTCTCGGACCCACAAACAACACCAGGGCACCTGCGACCCTCCCCCCAAGGTTACAGCTGGTCACAAACCTATAAATTGAATCACCCCCTCCTTGTCTCTCCACAGCACCAATGCAAGATGCCCAGAGGTCGAGATGGACTACTGGAGTAGCCCTCCTCCACCCCCTGAAAAACAAACAGGTACAAGGAATGCTTGGCTGGCAGAAACACGAGGAGGATCTATCTGTGTTATCCCCGCCGCCCCCACTACCACCCTTGCTGGACTCGCCATTATATAGTGAAGCTGGAACACGACCCTACAGAATTATAACCTATCAGCCAGCTCTCTCATCTGCAGCTTATACTTGCCCATCACTAGAGTCCCTAATCATTTCTCTTTTCTTGTCTTCTAGCACTAAGGCAAAGGCAATCTCTTTAGCTCCACCATGCTCCTACCAACTTTCCTTATTATCACTCTACTGTTCCCCCTGCTGCCTCTCCCTCCCTCCCTCTACTTTCCCTGGGAAGCAGAACCAAATTTTCGCAGTCAACACGCAGCCAGCCTGGCAGTCACCACCTAGCACCCTTCACACCAGGTTTCACCAGAACAGCCCATATCTACAAAGGCAGGCAGGCACCCCTATGCAACCACCCCCCCACCACACTGAAAACATAACCCTACACTTCCTCACCTATACCCTCTCTCACAGTTGCCACCTCCTAGGGCACATGATTCTCTGTATTCCTTCCTCCCCCTGTCAACCACCCACTGAGTCCCTACCATCGCACCCTTTCCCCCTTCTCCACTTTCTCTTCCTCTTGTCAGCTCCACACACCATGAAACTTCTGATACCCACTTTCTCTCCCACTATTGGGACCATGCCGCAAAAAAGCTTATTGGCTAAATAAACTAGCCAGGAACATCCTGCTTAGGTCCCTCCTCCTCCTCCTGCTACTCCTAAAAGGCAGTATCCACTCCAATCCTGGCCCTCAGACTGCTCCCCAGTCCTGCCCCTCATCAGACAGTGGGCTGCACATTGCCTCTATTAATATCTACAGCCTGCAAAAAAATTGGACTCTTTTCAGGGGTGGGTTCTCCAACACCACCTAGACATCATAACCTTGGGTGAAACCTGGCTCTCCCCCTCTATCCCAGACTCGGCCGTTACTCTCCCTGGCTATAACCTCTTTCATTCCAATAGGGTGGGTAAGCGTGGGGGTGGATGCACCCTCTACCTTAAGGACTCTCTTTCTAGCCAATTTCTCCCACCGCCTCAATTGATATCGGGGGCCCAGGCACTCACCCTAAATTTTTTTTGAAATTTACAGTTTTATTGAGTTTATAAAAAAACAAAGTATCAACAGATATCTTCCTTTATGCTATAACTGGGACACACAAACAATCCACAGTATCCACAGAAAATTTTATCCAGACTATGTAGAAGGATAAAGAACCCCCCCAATGCCTCCCCAAGCCTTCCCCCTCCATTAAACAATCCCTCCCCGGAGTGTGCCCACCTAAACCAGTATTACAAGGACATGATATAACTTCAAGCTGCTTAATTACAATAGTGTAGGTAACAGAGCCGGGTGCTACAGAGACATACCTAATGTGGTTATTGATGTAAATATAAAGCATATAGTTTACCCAATTTTTTGTAAAAAGAGTCCATGCGGTTGCGGGAACTCACACTCAGTCTCTCAGTATTGAAACAAACTGATAAGTCCTTCAGCCACTCAGCATATGTTATGGTCAGTTGATCCATCCAGTGCTTAAGTACCAGCCTCTTGACCACCATTGAAATTAGTGCCATATGGAATCTACGCCTTGGCTATCAACACTGAATACATACCTAAGATGCAATTTATGGTGAACAAACCATCCAATCCCAATAATGGGTCTAATTTGGACTGAATGGTATGCCACAGAGGGTGACTTTCTCGAGTACCAGAAGATATGTATCAGGTTCCTTCAAATTGGGAGCATCTGGAACACTGGGAGAGAGAAAGCCTCCCCAGCTTAGCTAATTTAACCGGTGTATAATACATATTGTTTAATATATGATATTGAGTGAGCCTAAACCTATCTTGGGTGTGATATCTATGTAGGTCTTTCCAGATTTGAGACCAGTTGGGGGTAATAGCTGGCAGAAGAGAAGTCCATACTATAGAACCCACAAGGGTATCCGGAAATTTGAGACCCAGTAAATAAGAATATATAATTGAAATCCCATGTGATTTACTTACATATCCCTGCAATTGAGAGAGAAAAGGCCTAACCTGAGAATCCCGGAATTCAGTTCCAAAATTGCTATTAATGAGGTGCCTCAGCTGAAAGACTTTGAAAATACTTCTATTGGGTACATTAAGTCTGGCCATGATTTCGGGAGAAGAAAGAAGGGAGTCATGAGAATAAAAATTCTGTATCAGGACCCCTTGTAATTGAGGAAGCCATTCTAATGAGATCGTTGAACCATCTAAGCGGATATTAGGGTTTGATATAAGGGGTTGCGCCATATCCCTCTTTGGGGATATTCTGAGATAGTGCCAGCATTGAGCGAGAACCTTGAGGGAGGTACCAATAACCAAGTTTTGTATTGAAATTGGCAAAACCGAGTTAGAGAGGTAGAAGATAGTCGATGAGTAGAGATTATCCTTTTCTAATATTCGTCTCTCAAGTTGAAACCAAATTGGAGGAGGGTCATTATCCCTGGATGGGAGCCATCTCCCCAATTTAAACAAATGACTAGCCCAGTAATAGAAAACTAAATTTGGGAGACAAAGTCTTCCCATATCCTTAGGGAGGCAAAGCTTAAGAAAGGAACGTCTAGGGAATCTTCCTTGCCAAATAAATTTGGAGAGAGTGGAGTGCAAATGCTGTAGATAAGATAAAGGAAGCCAGAGATTCAGTGAGTTTAAAGGATAGAAAATGCGAGGCAAAACATTCATCTTAATGATGCTAATTCGACCCCATAGGGAAAGAGGAAGTTTAGTCCATCTTTGAAGATCTTGTTGAATATTTGTCATTAGATCATCCAGATTAAGTTTCCTGAGTAGCACTGGGTGTTTGGTGAGATGTATTCCTAAATATTTAATTGAGCATGGAGACCATCTCATCCCGAATCTGGTGAAGTTAGATTTATGTGTGAGAGCATTTAAGGGAAATATTTCTGTTTTTGCTAGATTCAACTTGTAGTTGGACAGAAGGCCGTACTGTGTAACGATCTGTAAAGCATGGGTTAAGGATGCTTTGGGATAAGCTAGTTGAAGCAGGATATCATCTGCGTACACTGAAAGAGTCAGTGATTGTTGTAGTACAGAACAGCCCTGAACATGTGGAGATCGCTTTATATTGTGAAGAAGAGGTTCTAAGTACAGATTAAATAAGAAGGGGGAGAGGGGGCATCCTTGTCTAGTGCCAGTAAAGAGATAGAACTGAGAAGAGAAAACCCCGTTACAATAAATTCTTGCCGAAGGAGACTTGTATACTGTCTGAATCCATCGAATAAAGGAGGCCAGAAAACCCATTTTTGCAAGCGTAGCCCAGAGGAAGTCCCAGTTGACTCTATCAAAAGCCTTTTCAGCATCTAGTGAAACTAGAGCCATGGGAATCTATGAGGTTTGGGCAGTATGGAAAATGTGAGAGAGGATTCTAAGTTGATCAGCCGGAGATCGGCCTTGCACAAACCCCACCTGCTCTGGGCTCAGCAAGTGAATCCAAATCTTTTTAATCCTATCGGCTAAGATCTTTGCTAATATTTTAATATTGCAATTTAAAAGAGAAATGGGGCGATAACTGGCAGGGTCTTTTGGTGGTTTGTCTGGCTTGAGAATTAGTACAATCGTAGCTTCTAATAATGTGGGGTCTAAAGTATCTGCGGTGAACATATATTCGTAGAGTCTTAGAAGAAGAGGGGCTAGTTCTTTACAGAAGATTTTATAAAAGCTGGAGGGGAAGCCATCTGGCCCAGGTGACTTATCTGGTGCTAAATTTGCGATCGCCTTTTCCACTTCTGACAATGTGATGGGAGAAGTGAGAGCTGACTTATGGTAAGCTTGTAAGCAGGGAAGACTGAGGCCTTCTAAGTAGTTTAAAATGTTCGATAGGGGTGCCGGAGAAGGGCACTTGCTATAGAGAGTGCTATAGAACATTTCAAAGACCTGAGTAATATCCATTGGTGCAGTTTTAATAGCTCCATCCGGCGCTTGTAACATCGGAATCAGCCTCAAACTCTCCATTTTTTGTAAACGAAGAGCCAGCATTCAGCCAGCCTTTTCTCCTTGGTTGATATATTTAGATTGGGTTTTCAAAATAGCATACTCTGCTTTTTCTTTTAGTAAGTCTGCATATTCGTTCTTCAGTTTTAGCAGCGATTCTAGAGAGTAGGGGGATGAGGCTGAAGATAGAGAGCACTCTACTTCCTTAATTTTGATTAGCAAGGAAATTGCTTTTGCCTCTCTTCACTTCTTCCTCACTGAGGCTAGCTTAATTAACTCCCCCCGAAGGTAGCACTTAAGGGAGCACCATATTGAGTCTTCCCTCGGCGTGGAACCTTTATTAATCCCTATAAAGTTGGAGATCAAGCTTTTAATATGGGAAATTATTTGTTCATCTTTAAGGAGTTGAGTGTTTAGTCTCCAAACAGTATCTCTCTGGAAGTTAGGGTCAGGAGACATCTTCAACCAAGCTACTGAGTGGTCTGACAAAACTATCAGCTCAATACCTGTCTCGGACAAACTGGGAAGGAGGGAGGTACTCATTAGTATTTAATGTATTCTGGACCAAGATCTATGAACCTGAGAATAAAAAGAAAACGATCAGTGCAAAGGGTTGAGGAGACGCCAGGGATCACACAATCCCAAAAGTTGCGTGAAGTCTGCCAAGGCCTTTTGGGCTGGGGACATAGGTTTTAATGGTAAATACATTCTATCTAGAACCTGGGATGGTGGGATGTTCCAGTCACCACCTAGTATTAACTGCGAAGGCAAAATACCCCCTATCCTATCTGCTAAGCCCATAAGAAATTCTGCGTCTCCTCCCACTGGACCATAAATGGAGCCCAGCACTATTCTACTGTTATTAAAAGAGCCTTTAACTAGTGTGAACCTGCCCTCTGAGTCTACTAGATTCTCTTCTGCCAGGAATGAGACATGCTTCTGTAACCCCCCTGCAAATGGGGGTTCCCAAAAGACTTCCAGGAGCTTGCTTGAATGCTCCAAGCCTGAATGGTGTTTTGCATTTAAGCCATTTATCAGTGAGTGTTTTTAGAACCTCTGGTACTGTCTCTTTAAGAGCTGTCTGCTTGCAGACATAATTAGTTTGTATGGGGGACTGTGTGTTTCTTTGATTGAGTACCACTCAAGCTGCTGCCAATTCACTTCATTTTTGCAGTCACTAGGAGTGCAAAGGGAACCTATCTGAAAGATGTAACTGTTTGCCAGAAATAATTTAGAGTAATAATGAAATTACAGTTTGTCTAACCTGCTTTCTTTGCAGTCAGAACTGTGTCTGCTAGTTCCCCATTCTAGTTTTGAACTGCTGAACTGGACCAATCAGTGTGGGGTAAGCTAGCTCTAAAATGGTGCTTGGACGAATCAGAACTTGGACTCATAATCTGAGCCAGCCACAAGAGGATTGTATGGGCAGTGACTCTGGGAGATGTAGTTTAGACTTCAGTGCCTTTTGGACCAACAGCAGCAGTCTATTGTGGTGACAGCCAATCCCGTCAAGAACTGGGAGGAACTCAAAGGAAGTGCCCGGTTTGTCGGGTTGGAGTTTCAGTTGAGCTTTGGCAGTGAAGAAGGAAGGAGCCCTGTGCTTTTTCAGTGTGCAGTTTTAGTCAAAAACGTGTAAGGCCCAGAGTTCTGGTCTGCAGCTTGTGTAACAGCTTGTTAGGACTGAATCCGTCCTGTGAAAAGAATCAAAGGACCTCTGAAGAGTAGAAACCAGGCGCACCCTGTAGAAGACTGGAAGAATTGCTGAAAATTGCACTCGGTCTGTCAGGAACTGAATCTGCTGTGTGTTCTCCCGGGTATTGTGCAGTAATTGCGATGGGATACAGATGCAGCCTGCCTGGTATAGTGCTTTCTTTTATATGGATGTGTGAAGAGGTTTGTGTACCTCAAGTGAGCCCTGCTGACATTGAAGGACCCTATCTTATTTGGAGGTCGTGAGTACTAATTCAGGGTTGCTCCTGTTGAATTGCCACATTAAATCCAAATGGAATTACTGTACTGCTGACTGTTTAATTCTCCTTTTCTCTGTGTGAAAGGGCCCTACCAGCTGCCACGGTTTGGACTAGCCACTAGGGCTTGGGTACCCAGGGACAGTAACTGATAAGGATAGGCCTGTGCACAGAGCCATAGGTGAATTATTAGAGTGATAAGCTAATTAACCTGATTTCCCCTGTCCTTGTTATATCCCCCTAAATAAATCAGAGCTGCTTGTTTCAGCAAAGTTATACTGCCTGAGGTATTTGTCTATGTTAAAGTACTGTACTGTGATTGTTGCACTGTATCTCATTTCACAGGAGGTCCCAGTGCCGGAACCAGACCTGGGGGTAAGTGTATACTGTGAAGGTAATTCTGATATATTGTGTGGGCCACTAGTGGGAAGAAAGGGGGGTTGCAGTGTCCCAGAGGGCTGTGACCAAGTTAGTTTAACTATTGCAAACCCTGACCTCTGGGTGGAGGCACCCGCCATTGGATCCAGGCCCCTCAACCTGTTAGTGGCAAATCAGGCAGGGGTAGTAGCCCCTGGGATAGCGCCATCTAGGGGTTACACTTCTTTATTAGAATAGCAACTCCTCTGCTTGCTGCCGTTCCACTTGCGGCAAAAACTTGAGAGAAACCGTACCCACATAGCCAGATTGATTCGTTATCTAATAAGTGAGTTTCTTGAAGCAGAAGGATATCAACCTTAAGTAATTCACAATTTTTGAAAACCTGATATCTCTTCGTCTTGTCTCTGAGGCCTTATTCATTCCATGTGGCAATTTTAAGTGGCACCATAAACATCGTGAACAATTAAGCAGAAGAAATAACCATAAGTAAATGTCCAAAGTAAACATTCTACAGGGCACACTCCGGCCCCTCCTCCCTCCCATTCCGCCCCTGAAAAGGTATTCCCCAAAAACCCACTTAACAACCAATACCAGGGTGGTTGCTTTTATTCTATATAATGACCAAGAAGTTAGTCTCTGGGACCAGATACATCCCTTCCCTCTTCCCCCCCAAAACCAATCCAACTATATTCAAAGTGACTCTAGGCATGATCAAATAGAACCCAGAAAGACCAAAAATAAGTACTTGGAGCCCAAACCCCCGTGGCGATCTCTCACAAGGTCCTTAACCAGAGACAATCTAACAATACGCAAATGAGAAATCTGGTTCGTAGTCTGCTAGGGTGCTTAGCCCAGCACCAGATATGAGTACCCCATGCCAGATTTCCCTGAGGATCGCCATACCCCCCCTTTATTAGTTTGTGAAGCAGCTTCCCCAAAGCATACCTCGCTCCGAGCCTCCCCGCCCTCCACAATCCCAGCCCAGCCAGCCAGCATGAGAAACATACGGTGGGAGTGCCTCCCACTTATGTTTATCAGAGAGATGGGACTTGTATTCCGCTGAACTCATGGGGAACATAGCAGTATAATCGCAGGGGTTGGTCTCCCCTAGTATCACCAGCATTCTAATCTAAGTAGATAGCATTAGTGGAATTTAATCTGCTTACCATGCCAAGTCTTACAATCTCAAAATAACGTTCCCCTGATTCAAATATAAGTAAAGGAGTCAAAAAGAATATCTCCTCTCTCTCAATGACCGGGTTAAGTGACTCATGGCGTCAGCCGTTTGGCTGGAATTTAATAGGGGGACCCAGATAGCAGTGGGACCAGAGCTGGTCCATCACAAAAACGGCAACCTGCCAACTTGCACCAACCCTAAGGTTCCTGGTCCACCTCCCTGGGATACAAGCAAGCGCTCAACCCCGCAAGGGAAAAGAAAGGATGAGCCCGTCCGTCAACCACTAGGCCCACTCCACCCCACCCTCCCATCAACAAGAACAAGTCAGGTAAACAATCTGAATTTAGGGATACAATTTAAAGAATTATAGATCCAATGTATAACGGTCCCCTCTGCTAGTCATATTTTCATCCGATTTTAAACAAATTAGGGAGTCTGGAAGTAAGATCTTTTATAGCCAGTTCGGTAGAGTCAAAGGTGTATGAGAAGCCTTCAATTGTTACACGTAATCTGACTGGGTATAACATCCTGAAATGAATTCCAGCCGCAATTAACTTGCTGACAATTGGATGGAAGGCCGCTCGCTTCTGTCTAGTTTCGAAGGGAAGGTCCTGTGTAATTCTGATTTTAGAGGAGCCCCTGGTTATTGATTGCAGATCTCTTGTTTTAGCGATGACGTGCTGTTTTTCTACAAAACTGAGGAATTTTATAATAATAGGACAAGGAGGGGAATCTGATGGGGGCTTCGGTTTTAGGGAACGGTGAGCTCTTTCAATATGGTATTGAGGATTTAATGGAGAGGGCCCCACAACCTTGTGCAGGAACTTCTGCAAAAATATAATGATGTCGGCGCCTTCCTCTGCTTCAGGTAGGCTGATAATCAGGAGGTTATTCCTCCTACTTCTCCCTTCCAAATCTTCAGTTTTGAGCTGAAGTTTGTGGACCTGTTGTTTGAGCAGGGCAATCTCCGGGTCGATTCTTTCTTTCCATTTCTCCTGGGATGAAATTCTGGCTTCTGAATCAACCATTCTCACTTTAAGGGTAGCGAGGTCTCCTTTGATTGACTTTAGCTCCGTGGCGATATCCTCCGGTGAGTCCCGGAACGGTAAGAGCTCTTGCAGGAATCGCTCCTTGGATAGAGGGATTATCAGAGGATTGGAACTACTCACCTTGCCAAGGCTCCCGGTACCCTGGTTTCTCGACTTCTTGGACGTCTTTTCAGGCATAGTCGGTGGGGTATGCCTGATCGTGTCCTGCTTCATCTCTGCCTCCATCGCCGCAACAGAGCTCTGCGATGAGAAGGATTAGTTGATCAAATTCAATAGGCAGATGAGCAAAGACGTCCAATAGCCACTTGTAGACCTTTTAAAGCTCGTAAAATTCCATATAAGAGGTTTATAGAAGGCGGTTGGTAGGAGCCCAGGACAAGTGCTGCTACCAGGTAGCTTGCATCACGTGACTCTTCCACTCACCCTAAATTAACACTCGACAGGACTACTACCCCTTCTACTCACTGCTGTCTACATCCCTCCCAGGGACCAGAAACAAACTTTTCAGGCTATCCTGACCTACCTCTCTACTCTACCTCCACAACATGAAAAAGTTGTCATGGGTGATTTCAACATAAATTGGCTGGCCAAGACAGCCACCCCTTACATTGATGATGCTACTGTGCTTGAACTCACTCAGGTAGTCACCACCCCCACCCAGCTCAACATCCGCATGGGACATCCTTCCTCCTAGACCTGGTCTTCACAAATCGCCCCCACAGAATAACCAACACCTCAGTACTCCCTAACGCATTAAGTGACCATTCTTCTGTACTCTGCACTTGGTCCTGCATAGCCCCCAAAACCCCTCCTAAAATTACCCTACATCACAAGCTCAGCCCAGGCAAACACTCTCAACTTAAAGCCTACCTCAGAAGCTGAGACTGGTCACCCCTAGCTAACACCCTCGACACTGATCATGCTCTTGACCTTTTTATCACCACATTTAACGCCGCCTGTGACAAATTCGCACCCCTTATCAAGAGAATGTCCAAAGGTAACCATGCCCCTTGGTTCACCGACCACCTCCTGGATGTACTGTGACATTGTGACTCCCTTTGGCATCTCGCAAATGAGTCCAAATGGCCAGTTGACAGGCAGCGGTATAGGGAGGCCTGTAACAAGTGCGCATGGACCCTATGCACAGCCAAAGCCGAGTATTACAAATCATCCTTAACCTCCACCTGGGGCACTGGGCAAATATTTTTGAATAATATAAAGGAACTCTGCGGTAAGGTCCCAAATCCACCCCAGATCAGATGGTAATAGACAGTAACCTTTCCTCGGATCCCTTAAGTATAGACTTGGCCCTTAACTCTGCTTTCACTGATCTCAGCCATGTCCTCTCCCCTAATTTCTTCGACTACCCATCCTGCTCGGCCCCACCCCTCATCCCCCTTGCTCCACCCTTTTGTCTACGCTTTATTACCCCTGAGGTAGCCAAATCCTACCTCGTCAAAGCCCTAAGCCACTCCCACTACAGTAGCGATTCCCTAGACCTGAGACTTCTCTGCCTCACTCTCCTGGAAGTCCTAAACCCATTCACCCATATTCTCAACTGTTCCCTCTGTCAAGGGAAATTCCCCACCTGCTGGAAATCGGCTTCCATTACCCCATCTACAAGAGTGGGGACCACACCTCCACTAACAAGTACCGCCCCATCTCCATTTACCCCCCATCTAAAGCATTGGAGCGTATTGTCTCCGATCAGCTCACTGACCACTTAACGAAATATAACCTACTATGTAAACAGCAACATGGCTTCCGTAAAGGGAATAGTACCACCACAGCCCTCCTTGAATTCACCTCACACATCCACTCCACTTTGGACCATGTCCACATCTCAGGGGCCATCTTTGTGGATCTCTCTAGGGCATTTGATACCGTCAGCCATGCCCTCTTCCTGAATACTCTCTCCTCCATTGACTTTTCCAGTGATGCCCAAAGTTGTTTTGCCAACTATCTGTCAGAAAGAACACAACAGGTCAAGATTGGCACCACCCCATCCACCAGCCTCCCAGTCCACTCCGGTGTTCCACAGGGCTCCATTCTTGGCCCTCTGTTATTTTGTCTGTATCTAAACTCCTTCCCTTCAGCCTGCTCAGGCAATCTGCTCCTTTATGTGGATGATGCTGTCCTGTATGCCTCCCATCCAGACCCCTTTAAACTCCACAAAGCACTCCAACACTCTTTCTGTGAAGCTGAAAAATGGTTCTCCACCCAGCGCCAAATAATCAACTATAACAAAGACAAAAGTCATGGTCTTCTCACATCCACAGAACTCCCTTAAGAACCTCTGCCTCCAAATTCTTGATGCCAACCAGACCCCGCTCAAACAAGTGAACACCTTTAAATATCTAGGTATCACGCTAGATCCAGCCCTCAACTATAATCAACATATTCATCACCTATCCACTACCCTTAACTCTAGAACTGGAGTGCTCTATTGGTACAAACATTGCCTCACACCCGACATCCTCCGGCTCACCGTCTCTTCCTCTGTCCTCTCCCTTCTGGACTATGGTATTCTCATATACAGTGCTGCATCCACCTCTGCACTCAGCAGTCTCCAGCTCGCACTAAACAAAGCCTGCCACCTCATCCTCGACTGTGATCATTTCACCCACACCTGCTCCCTCTACAGGGCCACAAATTGGCTAAACCTAGGCAACAGGATCAGGTTTCACACCTGCCTAATGGCCAAAAAGATTGTGCTAGGTCTCATCCCCCCCACTCTCTCCTCACTTATGCACCTGGCATCAGCAGTCAGATCCCCCCATAACTTGGGCAAGCCAATGCTATGGGTACCCCACTGCCGGACCTCCCAACTCCAAAGATCTTTCAGTTACAAGGCCCCTTCCTGGATGAACTCACTCCCAAGCCATATAATAAACGAAAAAAGGCTTGGCCCCTTTAAATCCTGGCTAAGGGAATGCCTTCAGGCCTCCAACCCTTGCGATTGCCCCTGACACTCCCCCCCTTTTTTCTCTGCCCTCCCTCTACGACAATTACCCTGACTGTGTCCCCTCATATCCCCCCTCCACAGACCCCTGGTCAGCGTATACCTAATTATGACTGTTATTTTCATTAAACTGAATTGTTAGGTCCTCTTGTCCAAATTCTGATATTACTATATGATCATCAGCCTACTACAGAACCATCTGCAAATATATGGGTGTGCTAGGGTACTGAAACTTCTGTTATCCTTGCCTGATAGCCACTTACTGAACACCTGTGTACTCCTATGCCTGTACCAATGTACTGTAATCTGTAATTATGTTGTCTCTGTACTTTTTATGTCTGAAGTGGAACCTTTCTAAACGAGTCCTTGACTCAAAGGTCTTTCTGAATTCCTCAATAAATAAATAAATAATACAAAAAAATAAAAACTGCAATAGTATTACTACTCTAACAAATGATCAGCAAACAAGTACATCTTGTAACAGAGCTCCGTCACAGATTAATTATGACTGCAATCCAGCAGCTCTTACAGAGACAGTACACAGAGGCTATACAGGCACTCTCTGACAATACATTTAAACTGCTAAAATGCAGAAAATCAGCCTGGCAGTGAGCATTTAGGCAAGCTCAAGGAAGACTTTTTGGGAACCCCCATTTGTAGGGGGGTTACACTAGAATCACAGCCCCCCACACTTCAAAGCCTCTAGGAGCCTATACTATTCCTAGACCTCCATCTGGAGGCAGTCAAAGGCTGAAATGGCTTGGCCACCCCTCCCTGGGAGAGAAGAGGAGAGCAGTTCCTGAGTTGCTAAATCCCTTTCCCCGGCTGAACTCAAGGAACCCAAGATCATTCCCAAACCTGAGCTGCTGGTGTGACAACAGAGTAGATGCAAGCATCTCAGTCCTCCATTGCACTGAGCTGGCCTTCACTCGTGTCTTCCCAGGTCACAGGTACCACACGAGAGGGAATTGACAATGGTTATACTGTGTGGCCACATTGGCCAATTGAGTCTAAATAAGTTCACTTATGACTTCGCAGCTCTCTTCTCCTGTCCTGCTGTCTCCTCCTCCTCCTTGAGCAAGTAAGTCACTTCCTCCATCAGCAGCTCTTGGACATGTTTGTGCTTTTACATAGCATGGCCATCACTAATGTGATGGCAGGTGTCCTTACTGAATTTCTTTATATTTTCCTGTTTCTTTTTCTTTTCCCTTTCACAAGTACAGCACAATAGGGAATGGACATCAGATATACTGTGTGCCCACTGAATTGGCCAATTGAGTAATTTCTCTCATCTTACAGGTCACTTCTCTTGTCCTGCTCTCTCCTCTTCCAGAAATCAAGCCACCACCTGCTCTTTTCATGAGCCAGACCACTACCTGAGTCTCATGAGCACTGCTATGCACAGAAGAATGATCACTGCTGTTGTAGACACATCAACTTTTTTTCCCCTTCTTTTTCTCTCCAGTGACTGGATGCCAGAACTCCCTCTGTTGTCCAACTGAACCCACCCAGTCTGAGTACCTCCCTGCCTGTGACTTCCAACCCCTGATCTACCAAAGACACACCCTCGGGTTAACCCCCCTGGCTTGCATCCCCACCCTGCTCCATGGTGCTCCTGTATATGAAATCCAGTACCTAAGGGCAGAGGTGAAGATCAGAAGCATCAAGGTCTAGTAGGGCATGAACCGAAGGTGGGTGTAGAGCTGGTGTGATATCAACTATCTGGCAGCCATGGCTTTTCATTGTTCTGCATTCCTTCCCCCCCTTCCCCATTGGCAAGTGCAGACATGCAATGATGTCCTGGGAGGCACGCAAGCTCCCATGCACGCTGCACTGAAGTCTGCCACGGCCCACCTCCCCGAATGCGGAAGTCTATCAGCTCAATACCTCCCAGCCACCGCTGGGTGGCATACTATTGCCAGAGACTTCAACCCTCCCCTCCCCAGAAAAGGTGAGCTGTTGCTAGATGCTCAGACCTTCTCCTCCCCATCTGACCCTCGGTGACCCATGCTTGTCCCTGAACACGGGTCGCCAGCATGACGCAAGGTGTGGCGTCCAGCGCCTCCACTCTCAGTGCCACCAGGCTGGTGCTAGATACATCAACTTAACACTGCAGTGATACTTAATCACCTGCCATCTGGTTTAACTTCCTCCTGTGTCCAAGTCAGTTGCTGCCTCTACCTCCTCATCTGATGCCAAGAAGCTTCTGAGTACTACCTTAGAGTTGCCACCTGTCAGGATCAGGCTAGGAAGCAAGGGGTCCACTTGGAAATCAAGTTGTGAGAGGCCCAGTATTGAAATACCACAGGGGTATGCTCTAACATACAACCCCCCTCCCCCGATGGCTCACCTTAGAGGCAAGTCGGGGAGAACCATGCAGTGGAGGTAAGTCTCGGAAAAGGCAGATGATAATACATTTTACTTCAGTATTGTCCTGTAATATAATGTAAAGATTTTTAAAAAAATAAAAAAATTAACATCTGCAGTGTCAGAGTGATAAATTTACTTTTTGCTCTAATTGTTTCTGCCTTTTCCTTGTTAAGCTTCCACAACTGACATAAATACTAATTAGTTGTGGCTTTTCGCCCTTCTTGCCTTGGCTTCATCCTTTTTTTAATCTTCCCAGCTTTCTTTCATTCATTTTCTGCCTGACAGTTTTGTTTATTTGTCTGTGCTCTTACTTTGATTTTTTTATTATTCATAACCTCCCACCAGATACCAGAGTTGTCCTTATCCAGGTGGCCATATCCCAGTTGTGTCTGCAACAATCTTTAGTACTTTCTCTGACCTCTCCATATATGCCAGGCTCTTCCTTTGCAACCACAGATGTCACCTTTGGATGTGTGCCTCCCATAGCCAAGAACCACTGCCATCTGCATTCTCTCTCCAATGAACCAAGTGCCAGACAGTGGATGAACCTGGGATCACCTCTGAATGGGCTACTACTAAGCAACATAAGGTCAGCCTAACAAGCCTTTTTTTATAAACACTTTTCCTCCTACTGCTATGGTGGTGAGGGCTGGACCTTCTGCTGCACTAACCTTTTCACATTCCATATTATTAGGGATATCCCCTATTTTTACCCTCAGAAAATCTCCATCCCATATGGAAAAAGTTCTGCCCACAAAAAGAATGTGCCTTAAAGTGATTTTTGGAGCTTAGAGCATACCTCACATAAAGGTGAAGCTTGTTGCGCATGGCTGAGGAATGCCCTATAGTAGTTACCTCTTTAAAGGTATATGCACAATTATGTTCCTTTTTGCTCTATACCCCCTCAGTTGGGTTTGGCTCAGTCTACCTGGAATTCCCCATCTTTCACCATTAACAAGAAGCAGATTCCCCGTAATTGGTTGTCCCAACTGGGGGTGGGAAAGTGCTCTCTTTTGTGGATGAAGAGGAGCAATGATTGTCAGTAGGAGATATTATTAGGAAATTCAATATTCCGGCTCCCTCTCACTTCAAAGTTGTACAGTTAAGGCATTTACTTACAATAGTTCTTGGCAATACCCCTCCCTCCCAGACTGTCACTGCCCTGATACCTGAGGTTTCTTCACTTCTTGGATCATCAGGTATCATATCTAAATTATATCAGGTGTTGTTTCATAAAAGATATGGGGACTCTTTTGGACCCACAAGATTCTGGAACTCCATCCTTCCTCAGTATCATCTGGATTGGCAATCCCTGTGGAGATCCTGTCATAAATACGTTTCTCAAGACAGATTGCGTCTCATGCAATATCACATTTTACATAAAATGTATTGCACCCCAGTAAAATTAAAGAAATGGGGTCTCTTGAACTCCAGTATATGTACTAAGTGTTCGCAGGAAGAAGGAACACTTCTTCACATGTCTTGGTCGTGCCCCAAAATTTTCCTTCTATGGGATTCGATCAAGATTTCCCTGGATCCTCTACTGGGCCTTCAGGAGTATTTTACACCTGATATTTGCCTTTTAGGGGACCTGTCTTCTATTAGAGTTAAAGTAAGAAGGTTTCATATATCTCCGATTGCCTTATCTGTCAAGAAGTTTATTTTACGTCACTGGAAAGACAAGTCCACCCCAACCTTTCAAGAATGGGTGAATGAAATTCTTGCCAATCTACGTACAGAAAAAGCAATTGCCAGTCTCCACAACAGATTGGCAGCATATACCAAAATATGGGATCCCCTTCACTCTCTAATTTTAGTTGCTCAGTCTTAACCATGTCACAGTCTAAATTGCCCTGCAGGTTCTCAGGTAATGTGCTTAGTATTTAGGGGACACATGGACTTGTTACTGCTGTAGGGGGAGGGACGGGAGGGTCAGGCAGTTATGTCTTTATAAGTGGCTGTACTTTGGTCTTATTTTCATTGTAACTGCCTTTTATTGTGGAAAATATACTAATAAAGTTTGAATTATAAAAAAAAAGTGAAGTTTGTGCTGGTGATAGTCCATCTGCATAAATGTTGATAGTTTTTTTGCAACCATTATTGGAAAGGGAAAGGGGAAATTGTTTAACCAGGAAAGGCACACTAATCAGAAGCTTGTTTCCAGGTGCGACCTGGGAGCACAAGGAAGTTAAGTGACATGCTCAGGGTCACACAGTATGTAAGTGGGGGCTGTGGGATTCAAACCCAGGTCTCCAGGTTTGCAGCTTAGAGCCTTAAACCACTACGCTATACTGCCTCCATTATTGGATGGGAAGGGATCATCATTTGGCCCTGATAAGGTGTCCAGCCGATACCTTCCACTTCCTGATGATTTCCACACCCCTGCGCTCATGCATGTTATGATGTGCAGCAAGTGAGAGCATGTGTGGGAGGGTGCCCCATTGAAATCAATGTGGGTATTTCCTTATTAGTATTTTATACGTTATGATGGCAAGTTAGAGATTAATGAAGGACACCGCTTGACTAACAAGGCCCTTGTTAGTAGAGTGGTGGCCTTCATTAATCTCTAACTTACTATCATAATGTAGAAAATGCAAATAAACAAATACCATTTTTATGTTTGCTTGCATGCATGTGCAAGAAACATAGTGCCACCATATGAGTTTTCGTAGGTGTGGCACCCTCTCTTTCAATGCCCTGAACGTTTCTGCAGGCGCGGTCGCAGCACACCAGTGAATGTCCCAGCTGTCTATGACAGCAGTTCAGATGCAGTGCCATACAGTTGAAAGCAAACGACTGTTACAATCAGCGGTGGGAACGTGTAGGCAATTTGCACACTGCTGTGCTGTCAGCAGTATGCAAATTGCCTTCATGTCACCACCGCTGACTGTAGCGGTCATTGTATGTGTGCGCCCCCCCCTTTGTTGTGTGCTGAGGGGTGTCCAATCCCCCTTGGCTCATGTACACTCCCCCCAAAGTACACTGTATGTCTGCCGGGGGTGCCCAATCCCCGTCAGCTCCAGTGTCCCCCAATAAAAAAACAAATGCTCAGGTGCCATGCTGGGAGCCCACCCCAGCGTGGCACAAGTCCAGCATCCTCATGTGTTCCCCCCTCCACACTGTATGGCCAATGAGGGTGCCCAATCCCCCATTGGCTCCACTGCCCCCCCAAACTTCCACGTGCCATGCTGGGAGCCCACCCAGCATAGCAAAAGTCCCACGTCGCTTTTGTAAAAAAACCTGTAGCAAAGAAAACAGTCCCTTGTTGACTGTCTTGCCCCTCCCCAGTCCACGTCCACCCTTTGCGTACCCTCTCCCCACACCCCTCACCCCATACTTACCTCTGGAGGCTGGCGCGATGATCTTCGGTGGAGCGGGAACACGCCTGCACTTTTAAAGCCAATCGCGAACTTACTGAATGCCGGTAAGCTGTATAATGGCATAAATAGGGTTTTTTCAACTTTGGTGCATGTCTCAGGCATTTTTCAAATTTTTGCACCAAATTTTCAACATGGGTTTCTTGGGACCCCACCTCATGAATTCTGTAACTGTCATTTGGTTATTCGGTCCTGAAAGGTGATTTTGCAGTCACTGCACAGAATCACCTTTCAGGACTGATTAACAAAACAACAGTGTCGCTTTTCATGAGGTGGGCTCTCAGAAAGCCTATATTGCAAATTTGGTGAAAAAATTCCCAAAAATGACTGTGTTATGAGCGTGCATTGCGCAGTTTCCACCCACACCTGCAAATTCGTGAATTTGTAATATTTTCACTCCAAATTTTCAACATTGGCATTTTTTCACACCTCCTTATGAACAGTACAGCCGGCCATCATTTTTCACATCCTGGCCAAAATGTGTTTTCGCACTTCTGGCACAGAATAGCACGGTCACTGTGGGAAATCAGTATTTGGGGCAGGTTAAGAAAATCACAGTGACACTGTTCATGAGCAGAGGTCCTAAAATGCCTATGTTGAAAATTTGGTCACAAAAGTCCGTAAAATGGCTGTTACTAGTGTGCATTGCGCAGTTTCTATGCACCCTCGTAACTTCACAAATTTGTAATATTTTCACTCCAGATTTTCAACATTGGCATTTTTCCACACATTCTTATGAACAGTACAGATGTTATTTTTCAATCCTGGCCGAAATGTGTTTTCACACTTCCAGCACAGAATAGCGCAGTTGATGTGGGAAATCAGTGTTCGGGACTGATTGAGAAAATCACAGTAACTTCCTGAGCGGAGGTCCCAAAATGCCTACATTGAAAATCTGGTGCAAAAAGTCCCCCAAATAATTGCATTAGAGGAGTGTGTTGTGCAGTTTCTATGCACACTCGTGACTTCACCAGTTTTTTTATATTTTCACTCCAGATTTTCAACATTACCATTTTTTACACCTCCTCATGAACAGTACAGCTGTTATTTTTCACATCATGTTCGAAATGTGTTTTCGCACCTGTAGCGCCAAATGGCACAGTCACTGTGCAAAATCGCCTTTTTGCTAACAAACTAATAGAGTCACTGTTCATGCAGTGGTGTCACAAAAAGCCCATGTTGAAAACTTAGAGTAAAAATACCAAGAAACGCTTGGAGCCTTAGTGTTTCCAACTATAATGCCCTACCCTGTAGGGTCTGACAGGCATCCGCCCTCCCCTGTAGGGACTGACAGGTGTCAGGGGTGTGACTTAGGATTGTCAACAGTAATGCTCATGTCATTCCACCCATACCACCACCCTGCAGCCAGTGACAGGCATTGAGGTGCACCTTGGACTCTTTGGCCCCAGAATTCACACCATTCTCTTATACTGCACCCATTTCAGCGTGTTTCTTTATGAAATGAGGTATGTGTAAAGCCTGAACAACCCAAGGTACACCTCGACACTTGTCACTGTCTGCAGGGTAGGGTGAGGTGAAATGTTGTGACCATAATGAGTGATGACCCAAAGGCACACCCTAATGCCTGTCCATCTCAGCAGGGCGGGGGTGTAGTTGGCATCAGTTCAATAATTCACTGCCATGGTGTAACCCCCCTACAAATGGGGGTTCCTAAAAACCTTCCCGGAGCTTACCTAAATGCTCCTTGCCTAACTGGTGTTAGGTGTAATGCCACTAGATGCGGGCGTTGTGAGTGCTTTTAAGGCCTCCAGTACTGTCTCTTTAAGGGTTGCCTGCTAGCAGGCTCCAGTGGCTTGTACAAGGGGGACTGGGGTTTCCCTGCTTGAATCCCACCTGAGCTGCGGTGAAATAGCTCCAATTTTGTAGTTGCTGTAAGTGCAAAGGGAGCCTTTCTGATGGATGTAACTGTTTGGCTATAATCATTTAGAGTATTAGTGAAATTGCCGTTTGTCTAACCTGCTTTCCTTTCAGCTGGGACTTTGTGTACTTGGCCCCTCCATGTTGGACCTGGACTGTTGAACTGGGCCAATAGAGAGAGAGAGAGGTAAATAAAATGGAGACCGCTTGAGCCAACCAGGATCAGGACTCTTTTTGGAGGCAGCTGGCCATAGGGGATACAGCCAGTAATCCTGGGAAATGAAGTTCTGGACTATGGTGCCTTTTTGCACCAATGAGAACCGAATCAAGTGACTGGCATCTGCAGCCCACCAATGGGATCGGGTGGTGCCCGAACTGAGAGTCCTTGCCCAAACTGCCAAGGGGCAGAGTCGTTGTGGTTGTGAGCGAGGAAGGAGCTCTGGGCTCCTGCAATGTTGAGCTTTCACACGGGAACCGCGTGTGGAAGGCCAGATTTCGTCGGATTGAATGCCAGCAGGTGTCTAACTAAATCCTCTAGGCAGTGGTCAGAGGAGGCTGTGCAAAAGCACAGCTACCTACCAGGCTCACCCTGTAGAGGACTAGAGAATCTGCTTCAATCTCGCTCGGTCTGTCAGAACAAGTGAAGCTGCGTCGTTGGGCCCGGTGGTCTGTAGTGAAAGCGATCGGGATTATACAGCAACTGCCTGGTTTGGTACCCCTCTGCTCTTCATGTAAATGTGTGGAGAAGTGTCTAAATTCCAGGCTCAGTCCTGCAAGTGGTGTGAGAGTGCTCTTTTGGCTGGAGTGTGAGTACTAAATCAGGGTAGCTCCCTGTCAGATGTTCATAGTGAGGGCAAGATTTGTTTGGCTGCTTGTTTGGTTACACGAACTGAGCCTACTGGCTCTACTTAATCCTATTAGGAATCAAGTGCTTGTTTTCTGCGTCAGGGCCCCAACCAGCTGCATTGAGAGGCTAGCCTTCTATGGCCTAGGTACCCAGAGACAGTGACTTATAGGGTTGGCCTGTGCACAGTGCCCTAGATAGATATATTTATATATTCATTAGAGTGGTAAGCTAATTAACCTGATTCCCCCCAGTCCTTGTTATTTCCCCTTAAATAAATCAGATTGGTTGTTTTGCAAAGGTATACTGACTGACCTGTGTGTCTATGTTGAAATACTGTACAGATGGTTATTGTCTAACTGCATCTTACTTTACAGGGGGTCCCCAGAGCCGGCAAATTGAACCAAGTCTGGGGATAGGCGTATATGGCAAGGGTACTGTGGATGACTTGTGGGGGCCATTAGAGGAAGTAAGGGGGGTTGCAGTGACCCAGAGGGCTGTAACTAAGTCATTTCAGACAGTACAAACCCCGACCTCTGGGTGGAGGAACCCACCATCAGATCCAGGCCCCTCAACCTGTTGACGACAGAGCAGGCAGGGGTAGTAGCCCTTGGGATAGCGCCCCCTAGGGGTTACAATTACTATACTACATCTGACTAACTCCTGCACTTCCACTGCTGATGCCAGCAAGCAAATATTCGGCATTGGCAAATGCTTGTTTTCAATGGGGCTTGCCCTCACGCTCTCCCTAGCTGCACATCATTGCATGGGGGTGTGGAAATCAACTGGGAACCAGAAGGGATCGGCTGGCCACCTTGTCAGGGCCAAATAATGATCACTTCCCTTTCAATAATGGCTTCAGAAAAATTGTCAGCATTTATGCAGAGGGACTATTGCCAAGACAAGCTTCTTTACTTTTATGCAAGTAATGCACTTGATTTTGAAGTGCACAAAATCACTTTAAACATATGCTTTAAAAAATACATATTGGCAGCAATGCTCTCTCATCCCCCAGCTTGTGGGTAGACTGTTGACAACTATACTTTCAGCCAAGTGTCCTCCTGATTGATTCATTTGCATCCCTCCCACCTCAAGGGACCCCAGAAAAGTCCTTCAGTTCTAGAGAAGGAAAAGGACCATTATATATTTGTCAGTATCATTTCTGTGGTTGAACATTCCCCTAGGCTGGAGGCAGCATAATGCTGTGGTTTAGGGAACAGTGCTGCTAACCTGGAGACTGGGGTTTGAATCCCATAGCCACCAGTTGCATACAGTGCTACCCCGAGCAAGTCACTTAACTTCCTTGTACTCCCAAGTCACACGTATAAATAAGCTTAGGCTTAATGTGCCTTTCTTGGTTAAACAATTTAATTTTCCCTTCCCTTCCTAGGATGCTGCATACACTTGTCAAGAATATTGGGGGGGGGGCACTAATCAAAATAATGCCATACACACTTGTCGACTACCTTGACAAATACCAGCTGCTGTGCCCACAGCAGCATGGGTTCAGGAAACAACATAGTACAACAACTGCACTGGTAGAGTTCACAGGCTACATTTGTGATGCGCAAGATTGGGGGCTTATGGTGGGGGCAACCTACACAGACCTCATCAAGGACTTCGACACAGTCACTCATGAACTACTACTAAACCAGTTAACCTGTAATGGGCTATCCTTGGAATCAGTGGGGTGGTTCCAGAGCTATCTCTCCAGGAGGATGCAGCAGGTTAAAATCCTAGATGTTCTTTCTGAACACCTGCATGTCAGCACAGGGATCCCCCTCCCAAGGCTCAATCTTGGGCCACCTGCTTTTTAGCTTGTTTATAAACCACCTCCCACTTGCATATCATTATAGAGTCCTATTGTATGCAGATGATGTGGTGCTATACTCTAGCTACACAGACCCCACAACACTGGAAAAGCAAATGCAGGAAAACTTCTCAGAAGTAGGGGCCTGGTTTCTTAAGTCAAAGTTCTTGCTAAATTACAAGAAGACCAAAACTGTTATTTGCCTCCTGACATAACAGGCACAGGTCTCACCAACAAAAAATCCTGAACAACCAAAATGCTGCATTAGAAATGGTCCAAAGCTTTAAATACCTGGGGGCCACTCTAGACAGCTCCCTCACCTTCTCACAACACATAGACCAAGTAGCAAAGTCCACAAATTCCAAAATTGTCCAGCTCTTTAGGCGCAAACACTGCCTAACTGACGTGGTCCTAAAACTTGCTGTTAATAGCTCAATCCTATCAGTAATCAACTACAGACTGATAGTCTGTGGTGCAACAACAGACACAGCCCTAAAGAGGATCAAACTAGTGCTAAACAAAGCATGTAGCCTAGTCTTAGGAGCACACTGCCTCACTCATACCTGAGAGCTCTATTCTCATTCTGGGTGGCTCAATCTCAACAGCAGAATTCAGCACCAGGTGTGCCTACTTGCAGAGAAGTCCACCCTTGGCCTAATGCCCACTGGGGTCCAGGACTTCCTTTGTCCAACGGACAATCCCAGACAAACAAGGGGAGCAAATAGTTAGTTGCTTAAAGTCCTTTCTGCCACACTTCTCAAGGACAATGGTCTTTTGGGTACCCAGCACCCAATTGGCTAAACTCCCTCCACGACGACTTAATGGCAGAAACTAAGCTTGGCTCCTTCAAATCAAAACTACACTTTCACCTTGTTACACTCAGTGGGTGTGACTATAGCTCCTAACTCCTCCAGAGTTACACTGGCATTTCTGCACAGCCTTAGTACTTAAGCACTACCCGTAACCTCTGTCCCATATCCCCTCTCCTTGCCCCCTCACACTACATTCTTTCCAGTCCTTTCTCACCCCCTCCCCTGACTTACTTGTCCCCCCACACCCTGTCTTCTAGCAACATCTATACCTCCCAGGTACCCCGCCACCATCCCACATACATTTGACAAGGCCCCACAGGCTGCTCCCATGAATGCCCCCTATCTCCCCCATGTCCTCCTACCAACTGGTAGGGTTCTAATTGCCATTGTCTCCTGTTGCCTCCTAGCCTCCCATCCTGTCAAAACTGCTGTACCATTTTGTTCTACACTATGTTCAACCAATTTCTGTATCTTGTTTGTTATCCTATGAATGAAAAAGTGAATGTAATTACTGTATTTTTGTAACCATTTTTCTGCTGTCTCTATTTCTAGCTGAAATATTGTCTACCTCATGATGTGGAACCTCTGTAAACGAGCTGCTAGCTCAAAGGAGTTATAATTAGAGATGAAGCAAATTTATATTTTGCCAGTGAAGTGGTGGCAAAGTGGCCAAACTTGCCACGTGGTGTAATCCAGGAAATTTCCTTCCATTAGGTGGAATTTCGCTAAGGTGAAATTTTGCCTCCCGCCGGTGAAATTCCACCTTCCAAGGTGAAATTTTACCTTCCACGGGTGAAATTCTGCCTTCCATGGAAAAATGTTGCCTTCTGTGGGCGAAATTTCACCTCAGAAGTGGAATTTCACCACAGAAGGCCAAATTTTGCTATTTCACGGACAAAATTTTGCTGTTCCGCAGGTGAAATTTCACCATTTCACCAAGCGAAATTCTGCATTTCGATCTGAGAAATTCGTAGATTACTCCGCATAGCGGAGTTTTCTCACTTCACCCACCACTAGTTACAATCCAAGACAATAATAAATAAACAAATAAACACTTTGTTGATGTGTCTTCTGTTACTTTAGAGTGACTCTGAGATTTTGCCAAGTAAGACTTTTCTGGGGGATTATTTTTAATGTCTTATTTTGACCATAATTTCCATTTAGCACATACTTGTTTGTTATTGCAGTTATTTTGTGTTAAAAATGTTCCTGGCTTGCAGCTTATTTACTTGCTGCAGCACTCTAACAATAGCATCTATATATTGAACCAATAAAGGACATTTGTAAAAATAGAAATGAAGCACTTGAGCCAATCATGATAACAGAGCAATCTGCAAACAAATAAATAAGCTGCGAGCCAGAAACATTTTGAATATAAAACAAAAGCAAAAGCAAATAAGTACTGTATGTACCAAATGATATGATGGTTACAAAAATATGTGTATGGAATTCTTTTAATGAGTCCCGCCTCTCCCCATATTTCTTGACGCCCTCTGTAACCCAGGTAATACATCAAAAATGTTTTGGAGATGGAACTCCAGCTAGGGCAAGTTGTACACCACCTCCCGCCTAGACACACTCATTAAATAAACAAACAAAACACTACATCCATCTTGGTATTGCCGCCCAAGGAGTGTGTCTCCATAGTCCATGATTACCGGGCTGACCAATACACCGATCCATCTCAGCTACCCCACTGTACCATAGCACATCTCTCCTTCCCAGCCATGGAGGTTTCCAGTCAATCACCTTCCTTAGCAATACATTAACAATAACACAAAAAATCATAAGCAGCCTAACTCTGCCCATCTCAGCCTAACCTTCTCACTCAGTTTAAGTTTTTAATATGTCCAATGCTGGGAGATGACACGGAGCCTTCTCTTACCACCTCTGTGCCTGAATGTTGCCATTCTCAAGTTCAAGTTCAAGTTTCAAGTTCAGGTTTATTGTAGAAAAACTCCATTGAGCAAGCTCATTCACAAGGAGGTCCTAAATCATGTACACAGTTAGGAGACTTTGCATAAAAGGCAACATATAAAAAGGAAAATTACACAATATATACAAAAGACTAATATGCATCAATTCATGTAAGTACATCACAGCAAAATGAGGTATAGTAAGGTTCATATAATACCAGGTGTTCAATTATGACAGTGCAGGGTAGGGATTATTAGCATAAGATAGTGGTAAGTAGAAAATGTGGGGACTGGACTGAGACAGGGGAGAGTAGTTAAGTAAGAGGAAGGGGTTAAAAATAACAGGAGAACATAGTGGAATACGATGGAGGGGTAGATAAAGAGTGGTAAGAGGAGGGAGGGGGCTAAAGAGAGTAGGAGGAAGAGGATATAGGTAAAGAAGGCAAGGACAGAAGAAGGTTATGAGAATAACTGAAAGGTTTCATCTCCTGACAAGTGCTGATTCCAGGTGGATGTTCATGAGGATGCGAGGGCAGGAAAGAGGCTTAAAACTAGCTATAAATATCTTTTAATTTGGATGCTGTTAACTCTTTGAAGAAATTAACAGAGACCATACTGGATCGTTTCAGGGAGGATTAGAGTTGTTTCCAGATTGTTGGAAGAGCATATGAGATAGCACAGTTACCAAATGTGGTGCAAATCCTAGGCACAACTAGGAAAATGAAGTCAGATTTCCTGAGAGAATATGCACAGTGGGAAATACTGATGAGAGATGTGAAGTAGCTCGGCAGTTTGTTCAGGAGTAACTTGAGGGTCCAAATACCAGTATGAAGCAGACGTCTAGTGGTAAGTGATGTCCAGCCAACAGCTGTGTAAAGGTCACAGTGGTGGGTACGTTAAGGGGAATTAGTGATGAACTGCAGGGTGCGGTGGTAAAGTACATCCAACTTATTTAGGTTTGAGATTGCAGCAGAGCTGTAAATTAGGTCCCCATAATCAAGTAAGGGAAGGAATGTGGCCTGCACGAGCCTCATTCTAGTTTCTATTGGAAAGAGAGACTTGTTTCTGCAAAAGAAACCTAACCTAGCTTTTAGTCTTCTGGAGAGGTCCTCAAGATGATCATTGAAAGAGAGTTTATATAGCCAAATGCCAAGATATTTAGATTTGGGGACAACTTCCAAGGGTTCACCTAACGAGATAGTAATAAAGTCCTTCATTAGACCTGATGGGGCAGTAGATGAGTTACTAAGAGTAAAAATCATAGCCTTAGTTTTCTTAGTATTAAGAAGGAGCTTAGCATTAATGAGGTTAGTTTCCAGCTGAGCAAAGTCAGCTTGCAGTACGTCCTTTACTTCAGACAACGTAGAGCCAGGAGTATACAGAACTGTGTCATCCACAAAGAAATGTAAGTTGGATTTGGTAATATGAGAGTCAAGCTCGTTGATGTACAAGGAGAAGAGGATAGGGCCTAGGATGGAGCCTTGTGGGACTCCCCTGACAATCGGCAAGGAGGCTGAGTATAAACCATCAGCTTTAACTTTCTGGGTCCTCCCTGCAAGGTAACTGGTAAACCACTCTACGGTGGAGGGAGTGGCACCTAGTTTAGTAAGTCTGACGATTAGTAAGTTGTGGTCAACGGTGTTGAAAGCTTTATTTAGATCTAGGAAGATTGCACCAGTGACCTTTTTGGTATCAATAGCATTGATCCAGTCACTGGTGACTTTAGCCAGTGCTGTGATGGTGCTGTGCTTAGGGCGGAAGCCAGATTTAGCTGGGTTTAAGAGTGAGAAGGTTTCAATATGGAGTTTTAATTGACTGTAGATCAGTTTTTTGAAAACTTTAGGGAGAATAGGCAAAATTGAGATAGGCCTGTAATTGTTTAGATCACTTGGATCTCCTGATTTGAATAAGGGAAGGATGTGGGCAGATTTCCAATGGGATGGAACTGTGGCAGAGGAGATGGAGAGATTGAGAATATGAAGAATGGGGGCCGTGAGATAGGCATAACCTAGTTTAAGGAAAAAAGGTTCAATACCATCATTCCCAGTGCTTTTCTTGGTATCAAGGTTAAGTAGCGAGTCTTCTACTTATTTGTAGTTAAGTGAACGCAGCTGGAAAGGACAATTCAAGGTGTGGGGAGTACAGCTAGAGCTTGCTTGATTAATCCCTTGGCCTGCATAAGGCGAGGAGTCAAAGGCTAAGCCAGCCATGACAAAATGGGAATTGAGTTCCTCCAGATTTGGGAATTACCTTTGATAAGCCTGCCATTGACAAGGATCTTGGCTGGAATGGAGGGGGCACTAGGCCATCCTTCAATGGATTTAAGTGTCCTCCAAATTTTATGTGAATTCCCTTTGGCCCGTTCTAGGGTGGAAACATAGTAGTTTGCTTTAGCAGTGCAGGTGCTTTTTACACACGCATTCCTAGTTGCTGTACTGTAAATGCCTGCCAATCAGCATGGCTCTTGGTACACCTGGCCTGGGCCCAGAACTTGTCTCTGTTAGTGAGTGCAGCCTTGAGACTTGGAGTAAACCAGGGGTGGGTGGTGTGGCGAACCCTGACCTTGATAAAGGGAGCATGCTTATTTGCCAATGTGACAAGGTTGTTGTTAAGAACAGAAACAGACTCATCAACTGATTTGGCAAGATAGAGATCTTGCCATCTAACCTTGCCTAAGTCAGACAGGTAATTTCCTGCCTGAAATTTACGAAAGGACCATTTAGTTATGAACTTAGGCTGGTGTCGGTTCTTGGCATGTGACCTTATGCATACAACAACCCCATGGTCTCTCATATCATTGTGGAACACAGCGGAACATAGTATTTTATGCTGATGAGTGGTTAATATGACATCTAGGAGTGAACTGTTGGCAAGGTTCGATGTATTATTCCTTGTTGGTTCGCTAACAAGCTGTACTAGGCCAAGCTCATCACAGAGAGAGATTTCAGACTGTGTGATTTCGGGGAAAGCCAGTCCATATTGAAATCTCCAAATATTATTGTCTCAGAATTGGCAGTCATGATTAGAGATTTAAGTGCATTGAGGATATCAGTTCCACCAGTCGGGGGCCTGTAGTAATAGTGATGTATTCCATGGAGGGAAGGCGAAGCTTCAGGGAAACAATCTCATATTCCTTCTGTTTAGATTTACAGGAGATATCACTAACTGTATACTTGGTTTTGAGTAGACAACAATGCCACCCCCAGATTCCCTATCTGCCCTGTATACTTTGTAGCCTATACGGTAATTTGTTGATCAGTAGTGGCCTTTTGAGCCAGGACTCTGTAATAATGATAAGATCTGGTTCAGTATGAACAGTCCATGCTTGGAGCTGATCAAATTTTTTAGTCAAGCTTAGTAGATTGACTAGCATCATTTTAAGCCCAGGGGCAGCTGCAAATTCTGTCGGAGAGGAAAGTTGTAATAGGAGGCCAGGATTTAACTCCATATTACCTGAGCAGAGGAGGAGTAGAAGTAGCAATTTCTTTAAGGAGCTCAGTATGGATGTAATCACTTTTTTTCTTTGTGACTGCCCCATGGGCATTGCCAGGAGTGTAGGTTTGGTGCTAGAGAAAAAAAGGTTGACTCTAAAGTATAATGAAGTGACGGAGAGTACTCAGATAGTCATAGGCGAAGGGAGTAAGAATGGGAAGGGGGAGGAGGGGAGAGTGTAGTAAGAGGGATGGGGTGCCAAAAGAAGGGAGGTACAGTGTGTAGAGGCAGTATATGTTGGGAAGGGGAGTTCTGGAGCCGTAGTCCTACGTGCTCTGTGTGATGCCCTACTAGGATGAGAATACTCAGTGCTGGCATTTGGCCCAGGGGATCAGGATCATGATGCAGTATTGGACCTATTAATAACTTAAACTGGGTGACTGGGTCCTGGGGTAGGTCACTGATAGACAATTATGTGTGTGGGGGGTCCAAAACATAATATGGCCTACTCTGATTTCACCATGCCCCTCCCCATTGTTTTAGCCAAAAGCTACCCTGGTAGATTTAGAGATACCCCCCACTCAAAAAAAACCCCTAAAAACCGCAAGTTTTATCACTTCTTTTATCTTTACAGTAAGAGCAAAAAACAAACACACATACCACCACCACTGCTCCCTCCCCAACCCCATTTTACCCCAAGGTAGAAACATAGAAACAAAGAAATCTGTTGGCAGAAAAGGACCCATTGGCCCATCCAGTCTTCCCCTATCCCCTTCCCCATAGGTATCCCTGACCTTTCCACCTTATAACCCACCCCTGTGTCTTACTGCCCCCACTGATGTAGCTTCCAGTCTCCTTTTTCCTTCCATTTTTTGCTTAGATGCATGTAGTTATCCAATGCCCTCTTGAACTCCCCCACTGATTTTGCCTCAACCACCCCCTCCTGTAGCCTATTCCATGGGTCCACCACCCTCTCTGTAAAGTAGTACTCCCTTCTATTTCCTTTGAATTTTCCACCCTCAAGCTTTAAGCTGTGCACCCTAGTTTTTTGGTTTTCTTTCATCTTGAAGATGCTCCCTTCCCTCACCTTGTTTATTCCCTTCAGATATTTAAAAGTTTCGATCATATCCCTCATCTCTCTCTCCTTGTTTCCAGGGGATACAGGCTGAGTTCCTCCATCCTCTTTTCATATGTCCTCTTTTCCATGCTGTGCACTATTTTGGTCACCCTCCTCCAGACTCTTTCCGCCATATCTATGTCCCTTTGTAGGTGAGGTCTCCAGAACTGTACCTCATACTCCAGGTGGGGATGAACAATGGACCTGTATAGGGGCATTATCACCTCCCTTCTCCTACTTGTAGTACCCCTTCCTATGCATGCCAGCACTTAATTTGCCTTTCCAACCACTTTGTTGCACTGGTTTGCCTCCTTTAGGTTGTTTGATATGATAAATCCCCAGATTCCTCTCCTGCTCCATTACCAAAACCTCCTCTCCTCCCAGGGTGTATGTGGCCTTTGGATTCTTGTGTCTTATGTGCATTATTCTGCATTTCTTTGCATTAAATCTCACTTGCCAACCCTCTTACCACTCCTACAGCTTAATCAGATCCTCTCTTATTTGCTCCACCTCCCTAGTGTGTCCACCCTATTGCAGATCTTTGTGTCGTTTGCAAACTGGCACACCTTCCCACTTAGTCCCTCTGCTATATCTCCAATGTAAATGTTAAACAGTATTAGCCCTAATACTGACCCCTGGAGAACTCCACTTGTCATCCATCCCTCCCTGGAGTGAACTCCATTTATAACTACCCTTTGACCTCTGTCCCCAAGCCAGTGTTTCACCCAGTTTGTTATTTTCTTCCCTACCCCTAAACTGCCCAACAAGTTCACCAGTCTCATGTGAGGGACGGTGTCAAAGGCCTTGCTGTAGTCCAGATAGGCCACGTCCACTGCCCCTCCCTGATGGCTCTCCCTCATCACTCAGTCGAAGAATTTGACCAAGTTCATCTGGCATGACCTCTCTCCATGAACCCGTGCTGTCTATAATCCTTTAGACCACCATTTGCCAGGTATTTTACTATCCTTTCCTTTAGAAGAGTCTTCGTAAGCTTACCTACCACTGAAGTAAGACTGACTGGACGATAGTTACTAGGCTCCTTCTTGCCTCCACTCTTGTGCAGTGGCACCATGTCTGCTTTTTTCCAGTCCACTGGAACTCTCCTAGAGTCCAATGATAGATTAAACAGCCTTGTTAGTGGTGCTACCAGATACTACCTAAGCTCCTGGAGCACCCTGGGATGTAGAGCATCCGGATCCATTGCCTTGTCTACCCATAACTTACCCAATTCCTCCCATACCCTGCTGTCCTTGAAAGGGCTAGTGTTCACCTCCCTAGGCTCTGTGCCCTTCCCCCACAACTCCAGTCCCTTTCCCTCCTTTTCAACCATGAAAACTGAGCAGAAGTACCTGTTTAGCAAGTATGCTTTTTCCTCATCCCTCTCAATCAGAGCTTCCCCCTCTCCTTTAAGTGTCATTATACCCTACCTGTTCTTCCTTCTCTCACTGATGTACCTGAAGAACTTTTTGTCTCCCCTGATGGCAACTCTCGCAATACTCTACTCTGTATCTGCCTTCATTCTCCTGATTATCTGCCCTGCCACCCTAGGCTTTTCCCTGTATATCTCCCTTTCTTCCTTTCCTTGTGTTCTTTTGTATGCCCTGAAAGCCCTCTTTTTCTACTCTATTGTCCTTGCCACCCCTTTAGTGAACCAAAGTGGCCTCCTTCCTCGTTTGCTCTTGCCCACCTTTCTAATACACTGATCAGTGGCCCTCAAAATTCCTCTCTTTAGTGACCCTCACAGTTCTTCCACGTCCCCAGCTTTTCCTTGCCTTCTGTATTTACCCTGAAAATCTCCCTCATTTTATTGAAATCTGCTCATCGGTAGTCCATTATTCTAATGGTAGTCGACTCACTTTCATCCGTGTCCTAAGTCTAAACCTAACTGCTCTGTGGTCACTTGCCCCCAGATTGTCCCCCACTGAGACCTCCACTACACTGTTCCCATTTATCAGTATTAAGTCCAGTGTAGCCCCACCCCTAGTCGGTTCTCTGACCAGTTGTGTAGGAGTGCTTCCTGCAGGGATTCCAGTATCTCGCTACTCCTGGCTGATGTTGCTGTTGGAATCTTCAAGTCCACATCAGGGAGATTAAAATCCCCTACCAGCAGAAGTTCCCCCTTGCTTGCCATCCCTTGTACCTCTTGCATTACCTCTTTGTACACTTCCTCTCCTTGATTTAGTAGCCTGTAAACCACTCCAAGGCATATTGCCTCTCCAGTCCGCTTGACCAACACGACCCAGAGTACCTCCACCGATCCCAGACTTACCTGCCATGCTGTCACCTTTATCCCATCCTTTACTTATGTTGCCACCCTCCCTTTCCACACCCTGTCCTTTCTAAAAAGGCTGCACCCAGGGGCGTGGCTTGGATGCTGAGGAAGATGGCCACTTAAACATTTAACTCAGTCCCCAGCTACCACAATCAGAGCCATTATGCTGACATCCAGAGGCAGTTTACCTCCCTGAGGCAAGAATATGCCTCCTTAGCCCCTACCTATTCGATCGGCACAGGTTTTATTGCGCTTAGGGAGCCGGCAATTGTCCTGTGGCGCTGGTCCTCTCATGATCTGGACTGTATCTGACTTGGCCTCATAGTTACTACCACTCCTAGAGGGCCCTTGGCTGTGACCGTGCGACTACATGCTCCTCCTCACAGTTAACAGTGATCTCCTAATCGGCTGAGGTGCTAAATTACATCCCTGTTGCAGATGCTGGTACACAGACTTGCTACACCCATCGTATGGCCTCCTCTAACTATCCTTCAGTCTGCCCGGCTGCAACATTCATAGAGCCCTCCTCCCAATCAGTTGATGTGGGTAGCTCTCTCCAGCACATCACAGCCCTGCTTAAGATGCTGCTCACCAGGGTAGACTCCTTATCTGCGACTCTTACAGACACTGTTGCTGAGGAGCGGGTGCTCAATGAAAGAATGAATGTAGCGGAGCAAAAAACCGAGGACTTGGAATCAAGTCAGGCCAGAATTCTGCAGCGACTTCGATAACATGAGGACAAGCTGGCTATGCTTTGGAGAAGGGCCAAGGATCAAGAGAACCGAGGGAAGCGCAATAATATTCGAATCCGCGGTTTTTCCGAAGGATCAGAGGGCCCAAATACAGAATGCTTTCTGAATGAGGAAATCCCCAAAATGTTAGGGGATAGGTGGCAGGGCCCGATAGAGGTGGAAAGGGCACACAGAATACCCGGCGGTTCTCGCTGTACTACTTCATCACCACGGCCTATTATAGCCTATATTCTCAAGTACTCCACAAAAGAAAGAGTTTTAAGAGCAGCTCAGGACAGAGGAGAAATCTGCTGGCATGGGGCCAAGGTGTCTTTCTTTAGAGGCTTCTCTGCCAAAGTGGCAGCCTGAGGGAAAGCATTTACACCCATCAAAAAACTTTTAGCAGAACAAGGTTTCAAGTATGGCTTTTGTAACCTGGCTTACCTGTATATCTCCTGGGAAGGAAAGGATTTTATCACTGAGACACCTCGAGACATAGAAATGTGGGCCTCCAAACACTGGTCTTTGACGCCATTCAAAACTACATCTCTCAGGAAGCTGTGGGTCCCAGGGCAATGAGATCATGGGAGGGTGAACCATCTTTCTGGCGGCAGCTTTCAGGAAGACCATATTAGTGACCCTACGGTCCCGTGGGTAACTACACCCCCCAGGCTTCCTCACTCCACAAACTCATCAGGATCTGCTAGCAGCACACCAAATGCACAGTCTCACCTGGCTCGCACCTCCCCCCAGCCACAGTGGGGTTCAGGCCAAGCGACCTGGATTTGCCAGCGTTCACACAGCGATCATGATCCAGCTTCAGTGGGCTCAGAAACAGCTTCACCTGCCAAGCTAACCAAGTATGAACCCCTCACAGTACACCAACCCACAACTGGTGGCATTCCAGATGAGCTTATCATGGAAGTCGTGGATGTCAACTCCTGGGCAGACCTTCCTTCAGACCTGGATGACAGGCGAGACCCCATGACCTTGCTGATTAAGCCTGGACTACTGACTTTTGCCAAAGTGCTTTCTAAAGACTCGCCTGTTATTCCAACACTAGGGAGCCAGCTCCACCGGAATTATCTCTTTTTTGCACCTCCTGCAGTTTACATTTTATTTCTGTCCTGAGTCCACTTTAATGCTTTAACTTCATTTACTGGCACTCAGAATGGCATTTATAGTGGGTGGGATATCTTTTCAATGGATGAAGCACTGGGATGCACAGGCTAGATCCCCAACATGTGTTGTTAGAGGGTACTCTACTCATATAATTAAGGGAATGGCCTGGCATCCTGCAGTGCAAGAGGCAGCCTCACTACTGTGTCAATATTCCCTGCAACCACGAGCCCCCCACCCAGGCAGGTTATCCTACCCTATTTTAGTTAAGCCTTCCTCTTTTGCCCCATTGGGTACCATTATTCTCTTTGTTATTTAACTTTGGGAGATTACAGAGGGCACCTGGGCTAGTCCCAAAACTTCAGTAGTATGCAGAACGCCTGGCTCTCAGGCCAGCTTTTTGGAGGCCTTGAGGCAATGAGCTACATTTAACTTCTTCCTGACCCCTCTACCTTCCCTCTATTTCACATCCTCTTCTTCCCCCTTCCCTCCCTTCCTTCCTTCTGGTTGTCTCACCCGCTGTTTTACAAGGTGGGGAAATTAGTTGGAGATATTATAGCTGGGGACAGAGTTCTGCGAGACTGGTTGGTCAAACTCCACTTTTCCCCATATAGGCGATTGGCTAGCACGGCTGTGCAGTCCTCTCCTCAAGGGTAGAGGCTAAACACCTTCATGCACATTCCAAACACCTTTAGCTTTTTGCTTACTTAATTCTGTCTTTTTAATTGACTTGGATTAGCTAGTGGTTAACAGCTTTATAAATATATAGCCTGGTTTACACATTAGTGGACATATTTCTGAAAATTGTAAACTAACACTATATATAACTGAACTGCATGTTATTTGGTACATTTAACCTAACTGTCTTTCTTTACCAATAGGTTAGTTCTGCTACGCTTCTCACAGGATAGCCTACCTTGTCCTTTTCTCTCAACTGATCCTCCTTACTACCTTCAAGGCTAACTGTTTATTCTCTACTGTCTATCCCTACTGGTTTCCTGCTGTGAGTGCTTATAGACTTTTTGATTTAAGAAACAGAGATGCAGAATTTGAGGGCCGGTGTTAAGCTCACATCATGGAACGTAAAGGGCCTGAACCACCCGACCAAATGATCTATGGTCCTTAAGCACCTACACTCCTTGCAGGCAGATACTGCGTTAATCCAAGAGATGCACCTCACTGCAAAAACTGTAATATGGCTTCAAAATTCTTGAGCAGGCACTGTGATTACCAGTTCTGCAAGTACCAAGTCTAAAGGGGTAGTTATTTTAATTCAGAAAACATGTCCCTGGACAAAGGACAAAGTGGACTCCGATGCCCATGGTCGCTGGATAGTGGCTAGGTTTTCCTACCCTGGGGGTATTGCTGTGTTGGCCAATGTTTATGGCCCTAACATGGACAACCCAGAGTTCTTCCTGGGCCTTAACCAGGCCCTTGACTCTCTTACGGAAGGCTACCCTAACATCCCAATTATGGTAGGTGGGGACTTTAGCCTAACTTTTGACATATTTTTGGACAAGTCCAAACCAACTTCCCAAACACACCCGAAAGCGGTGCTCACCCTGCAAGTGATGGCGAAGGAGTGGGGATTGACTGATGTATGGCAGAGGGACAACCCTTCGGGGAGGGATTACTCCTTTTTTTCAACAGCCCACACCACATATAGTTGAATAGACTTCTGGCTGACTAACTGTCCCACAGCCCAGGACATCATCTCCTCCAAGATAGATAACATCCTTATCTCTGACCATGCCCCAGTTTCTTGTACCTACGTGCCCTCAGGGCAGGGTGGTTCTGGCACCAGATGGCGCTGCAGCACCCTATTTCTTCAGGACCCTGTATTTCAGACTATGGTATGGAACACAGCCAAAGACTACTTCACCAATAATACTGCCATGGACATGTCAGCTGCTACAGTTTGGGAGGCATTCAAGGCTGTCCTCCCTGGGCACATTATTGCATATGCAGCCTAGAGAAATAAAGCTCAGAGGATGGAGTTGGCCCACCTCCAGACAGAATTATCGACTTTGGAGGCTAAATTCAAGGCCTCTACAGCATGCAGTCCTGACCCAATGATCCTATGGGAGATAGTCAGTATGAAATACCAGATAAACACAATGCTTCAACAACAAGCTGAATGGCTGCTGGGAGGGGGGAGACAAAGAAGGTAAGCTCCTGGCTTTTCACTTAAAGAAGCAACAAGCTGCCTCCTGTATTCATACCCTCAGGAATTCTAGGGGTGAAACGGTCACAAATCCTAAACAGATTAACAAATGCATGGAGCAGTTTTACCAGCAATTATACCAGTCGCATGTATCAATTGATCATGGCCAACTGGCACATCAATTGAAGGAATTCTGCTCTACTGTTAACATTCCCTAGTTGTTAGAGCCAGTGAAGGCTGTGTTAGATAGGACCTTTTCTGAGACAGAACTACAGGCTGCCTTATCCCAGCTCGCCAAAGGCAAGTCACCAGGACCAGATGGTATGACCAACAAGCTATACCAGTTCATGAGCTCGGAAATTAGCGCTCCACTGCTATTAACCCTTCAAGAGGCTCATGAGACTGGCTCCCTCCCCCCAGCATGCAAGAGGCCCTGATCACTCTCCTTCCAAAAAAAAACCTTGACGATCCACTAAATTCCACTAACTATCGCCCTATCTCCCTTATTTCTGTTGATAATAAGATAACAGCTAAGATACTTGCCAGCCGGATGATGGACGAAATACCCTCCATTATGCACCCATCCCAAGTTGGGTTTATTAAGGGCAGGGCCACAGTCGACAATATTAGATTAGTTCTCAATCTCAAGTGGCTGTCCATGCACTCCTCCACCCCTATGGCTGCCATGGCAGTAGATTTCTCAAAAGCTTTTGATTCCATTGAGTGGCATTACTTGCATGAGGTAGTCTGACTTTATGGGTTTGGCCCATACTTCAGGCAGTGGATCCAAGTGCTGTACAATGCGCCCCTAGCTAGAATTTTAACTAATAAGGATACCTCTCCACCCTTTTCCTTGCAGTGTAGCAGACGGCAAGGGTGCCTGCTTTTCCCCCTGCTATTTCTGGTGGCACTAGATTCCCTTACCCGGAAACTACAGGTCACTAATGAGATTAAAGGCATACAGGTGGGTGATCACTCATACCTGACTGCCTCTTACATGGACAATCTACTCCTTACTCTAACACATCCCTGGGAATCTCTCCATACAGTTTTGGATATCTTACAAACATTTTCTCAAATGTCTGGATTACAACTTAATCAAAATAAGACAAGTGTCACCCCACTCAGCGCGGCTTGCACCAAAGACTGTCTGCAAGACTTAGGGCTGACCTGTGCTCCCAACTATCTTACCTGGGTATACTCATACCCTTCAATTGGAAGCAGATAGAACCCAGAAACTTTTCTCTCCTTATATTCCAACTTGCAGTCGAAGTGTCCTGCTGGTGCAGACTCAGTCTCTTACTTCCTGGTAAGGTGGCAGCGATCTGAATGCTCTTCCTACCTAGAGTAACTTATCTTCTTAATAACCTCCCTATCACCTTGTCCGACAGGGTCTTTCACCCCTTAGACAAGATAGTCTCCTATTTTCTCTGGGATGGCAAGAAGCCATGCTGGAGCATCCAGAAACTATGGGCTCATTGGTCCAGGGGCGGCTTTGGACTCCCTTGGCTACAAGGCTACCACTGGTCCTTCCTGTTGGCTCAGGCTACTAAATGGTTTGTTACCTTTTCTTCCCCACCTACATTATGGACTCAGTTAGAAGCCCAAATTTTACATGGGACCCCTCTCAGTTTACTACTAACCAATGCCCCTCTACCCCTCAACAAGCTTACACCAGTCATGGCCGAAACCAAGAGAGTGTGGTTCTGGCTCATGGCTGCAACCAAGACCACAAAGAGAGCGTTCTTTTTGCCATTCTGGTATCTTAACCTCTGGCAGAATCAGCTCTTAACTATGGATACTCAACCTTTTAGTTGGCCGTCATGGGACAATAAAGGGATTAGGATTGTCCAGGATTTTTTTATGCCCAACTCCACCACACTGATGTCCTTCAAGTAGCTTAAAACCCGTTACTCTCTCAGGCACAATGACTTTTGGAAATATTTTCAGCTGTGCAGTGCCATGCAATCCCTTAGCTGGTCCCACTTGTCTGACACCAAATGGCACTGGCTGTCCACACTGCACCTAAAATTCTCTTCCCGAGGTTTGGCTGGTAAATTCTACAGTACCTGGCGTGAGGCACAACCTGACCACATGGAATTTTGTAGAGCTGCATGGAGCCAAGATCTGAATTACCCTATCACTCCAGAAGTGAGGTCCCACTGTCTGCTATGGGCTGACTCAGTTTATAAAGATGTTAGGAGCCAACTAATTCAGCTCCAAATACTCCTCTGCTGGTACTGTTCTCCAGCAGCTCTCCACAAGTGGGTTGTTCTCTCTCATGCAGAGTGCAGGAGGTGCCGGCACAGTCCAGCTGACATATTGCATCTCTTGTGGCAGTGTCCTGCTCTTGTCTCCTTCTGGTCTGCAGTAGCACTGGATTGCTCCAGGGTGCTGGGGCAACCTATTGACCTCTCCAATCCTATGCTCCTGTTGGGAGATACTACTTCCCTGGGCCAACTTGAACCGCAACATAAAAACTGGATTCTAGCAGCCCTTGTGGAAGCCAAACGGCTCTTGCTCATGACCTGGAGGCAACCTTCTTCTCCTGATATCTCCCTATGGCACTCTGCCCTGGCCAGGCTTGCTACCTTTGAAAGGCTCACTTTTGCTAACAGAGGACAGCTCCCACTGTACTACTGCAAATGTGAAGCATACCTTAACTCCTTTCTTTGTCGAGCCCCACTCCCTCCCCCCTAGTAACCCTCCCATCTAAATAATCTTACCATGTAAGGCCCTTTTCTGCCTGGTGTCACTTGTAAAATATGGATTAAGTATAGTATGGGACTTAGGGTTACCACCTTTTAAGAAGCCCAAAGTGGGACATTTCGTACTGAAACTGGATTTTTCGCAGGACAATATGTCATCTCGACCAATGCAACAGATATGTTTTCTCTAAATAATCAGAATTAAGACTAAGTGTTGTATTTTTTTTAGTTGTCTCTTGTGTTTTCTATTACTTTAAGGTATTTTAGTTAAGGTATTATAGTTTCTTGCAACATTTAGAGGAAAATCAGAAAATATTTTATCTATTTTAATGTCAGGACATTTAGTACTTTTCATGTTTTTCTGCAGGACACAGCTTCCCAAATCAGGACTGTACTGCGAAAATAGGGACTGGTGGTAACCCTAATGGGACTTGTTCTACATGTTGGACCCCTTCCCCCCATGCCATTTCCTATATCTACTTTTCTCTCTTTCCTCTATAACCTTCTGATATCTATAGACCAGGTTACATGCTGCTAGTCGAGGGAATTAGCTTTTTCAACTATAGTGACTGGTAGGCTTTGTAATTTCTATCCTGTCTTTCATTTAGGAACCCCTGTAACAGAGTGTAGCTGTCATAGATTTGTTACCATAAAGGTTTAGGTAGATATGGGTTTACATCACTTTGCTTCACAATTGTAAATGTACCGTTCTGCTCAATTTCTTTATATGTTTTAAGAAAGTGCACTCATATGTTTTGGAAATGAGGTATTGTGTCAGACAAGCATGTATAACTCTATGTTCATGTAATGTAACCAATGAATAATAAAAAATTATTCTATGATAAAAATTAAAAAGACTGCACCCCAGGATAAATGGGAAGAGCATGGTGAAACCATGAGTATAGTGACAGCATAATTCCTGAATATCCTTGATAAGATAGCAAATACTTTCCATCACCTAGAATCGAACCTCTCACCCTTTGCTTGTAAAGTAAGGACACATCCAGTGTGCCACCTAAGAAGGTAGATTTAGAAAAAAATAGCCATGTCCTGGTCCCTGCTGGCATGCCCTCATGCATACTCTTTTTTTAAAACCACCAAATCTTTTTGGGCTCACTACTGAGTCCTTGCTCTGCTCCCGAGACCTATCCCAGCTGCTCCCGAGTCCCACTTCCTGTCACTCACTCCTCGGGGGGGGGGGTCCTAGGGTCAGGTCATAAATGGGGTCGTCATCTAAGATACAGCCCAGTTGGACTGAGAAAGATCCAATGTCAATGGGCCGTGAGGTCAAGAATGGATTAGGAAGGGAAAACTTTGCATGGAGGGCTAGTAGTCGCTCTCCCATCTCAAGTAGTCCTGTCCCAGCCACTCTCAAGTCCCTTCCCTATTGCTGCTTGCTTGATCCTCAAGTCCCATTTGGAGTCAGGGTCTCAGGTCAGCAGGAATTTGAGGGGAAGTGAGTGCAAATATAATTGGGTGAGAACTTGCCTGGCCTATGACCACTGCACTCTAGTTGCTTGCGCTTCCTCTGGTCACGGAATGTAACATAGAAACATAGAAACATAGAATTTGACGGCAGATAAGGACCACTTGGCCCACCCAGTCTTCCCATTTCCTACCTACAGGATAAGCTGCAGATCCTAGTTAACCAGCAGCCTACTTCTTCCTACCCCCACCCCCTAGAATTGCCTTATGACTGTCCCATGCATGCTTGAATTCCACCACTGATTTTGACTCCACAACCTCCTCCGGAAGGCGTTCCATGCATCCACAACCCTCTCTGTGAAAAATACTTCCTTAAATTACCTCTGAGCCGCCCCATCTTCAAATTGTGCCTCTTGTTCTTGCACACCTCTTTTTGAAAGATGCTACCCTCTTGGACTTTATTGATTCCCTTGAGGTACTTGAATGTTTCTATCATGTCCCCCTCTCCTCCTTTCCTCGAGGCTATACATATTAAGCTCCTTTCGTCTCTCTTCATATGTCTTCCGGTGCAGACCCTGCACCATTTTAGTTGCCCTCCTCTGGACAGCTTCCATCCTGTCTATGTCCTTGTGGAGATTGGGTCTCCAGAACTGCACACAGTACTCCAGATGTACGTCAGTACTTGATTGGAATGGGTAAGGCCTGGGGGAAAATAAATTCTGGGCAGGGGTGGTCAGTTCTAACTGACCTGTCCATGCTGCTCCAATTGCAAAACAGATTATGTCACGTTATAGAAGCCAAATAAGCTGTACTTTTTGGAAGGGGGACTAAATGAAACAAATATGTTAGGGTCAGGAATGGATATGAAGGAAGGGGAAGACCACAGAATTTCTATTCTTACTCAAGACACTGACTTCAGGCTAACCATCAATATGGTATACTAGAAATGAAAGAAGATTTGAGGGTGGGCAGGAGGCAGCATTGGCAAAAGCAAAGCAAGGTAGTTAAAGTTGCAGCAAACAAACCAAAACTTGCTTGTCCTGTTTTAATTTATTGAATTAAACTCTACTTTCTCTGATGCAATGACTTGAGGTGGTCATGATGGAGTCTAGAGAGAAGATGATCCGATTGGTTGCTGCTAGCTTCTTCCTCTGCTAAAGCTCAGCTTCTTCTCTACAAGGCTGCTAGTAGGACACTGAATGACCGCTGGCCAAAAACAAAAAAATGTGGCCAATCCCAACCCAGGGCATGGCTTTAGAACTGTTTGCTGTCACCGACTGACCAATGTCACACACTAGCGGTAACTGACAACACTACCAAAGAACTAACCTGCCAAGTCCAATAACAACCACCACATATCCTCTCTCACTTTCCAGCATAAGCCCCCTTTAAACAACTACATGCGTGACTGCACACTGAGAAGAGAGTGAGTCAGATTACCTGCTGCCCATAAAAACTAGGAGCCAGAGAGTGTCTCTATGGGGGCTGGACCCTGTCCAGCTAATATACATCCAAGGCCTTCCCCATAGTAGTGTCTCAGCCATGGCAGGAAAACAAACAAAGAGACTAACTCTAACGAGCTGTGGAGGCTGGCTTGAGGTTTAACAATTGGTTTAGAGTTAGTTGTTTTGTTTGTTTTCTCATTGTGACTATGCTGCTACTATGGGGAGGGCCAAGGATGTATATTGTGTACCTGATAGACAGGTCCCAGCCCCTACACAGATACTCTCTAGCTCTTAGTTTTTTTTTTGTTTTTGTTTCAACTCTGTCTGCCATCTGAATGATGCTGACAAACCCTGCAGGTAGCAAATGTGCTGTGTGCAAAGTGAAGTGAAACAAGAGTCTAACCTGCTTAAGAACAAGTCCACGTCAAGTGCTAATTCTGTTTTTTACTGCTTAAACATATAATTCTTGGCACACCACTCTGTACTGCAGTGTCTGTAGACAGACACATTTTAGACAAAGGGCTGGAGCCCCAGCTGGTGCTGTTGCTTATGTTGCTTTCCAATGCTGCTGCCCCTCCAGCCAGTAAGTACTTCATATCATAGCGCACACTGTGGGGGTCCCAACTGGAAATTTCCAGATATATCCAGTCTGGCCAGTGAGCCAGTCCGACTCTGTCATCTGTCAGTTTTTTTACCTGGTAATCCAGTTTTTAGGGTCCTTATCTGGTTATCCAGTTTTGCTTAGAGATAGGTTGTTGAGCAATTTTGAGTGCTCACATACTCCTAAAACAGATGGTGTCATATCACTCATTGTTATAGCTGCATGTCCAGGTTACAAACAAGTCCTGTTGTCAGTGCAGCCCTTTCTTTGTAAAAGCAGTCAATCTGGGAGGTGTAAAGTATGCCCATTAAAACCATTATCAGTTACTTAACCTAATCTTTCTACTCTACTACTTAAAGCAGAAAACTGGGCAAGAAGTCTGATCCTACCCTTTTTAACAGTGAAAGGCTCAGTATCTTCCACTTTCAGTTGCTAGTAAACTTCTCCATCTCTACCGGAATTTACAAATGTTTGAATGTTTTAAATTATCTTTTTGCCTCAAGAAAAAAGTGCGGTCACTTTTTTTGGCTTTGAAACAGTATTGTGGACAAGAAGAGGAACTGGATCCAGAAAAAAATATACATAATTCACATTACAGAAAACCAAACAAATGCTGCATTTCAATTTTGAACTTATGAGGCTTGCTTGAAGATCCTGCTTGTCGATAAATAGCCCTATAAGAAAGCGGCTATACTGGTTATTTTATTTGAGCACATTATAGCTTCTACTTTTACATTAAGTGTTATATCTAGCCTCATGTTTGGATGGACTATGACTCTGGTTACTAATTTGCATTATGGTTCATGAAATGTCCCTAGAAACTATAACTTTGTATGTGATATTCCTTGTATGTATTGTGCTATTAATAAAGTTACATGCTAAAAAAAAGAAACCCAAACAAATTGGTGTATTATATAACCTTGTATACTATAGGCAGTATTTTCCTTGCCCCCCCAATCACATCCATGTTTACCTGATAAAACAAGTTCAATAAATAAATAGAAAGAATCAAGAAAGGCACTTTTAATAGGTACAGCGTATTAACATTTTTGTTGAACTTCTGCTTTAAATAATGTCTTTTACTAGTCCATTAAAGTCTTCACTGGTATAAACGGTTTTGGAAGAGGAGCAATTCATAATCAGTGATGAAAAAAGGTGGAGCTGGTGGCAGAGTTCAGAGTGCGGTTTAGTGGCCACCCTAATACTACTAAGCACCGGCATGCAGCACAATAGCAAGTTAAGACTTGCACTGTTAAGCCACTTATTCAGCTGCCACCTGCTTCTGTTACCACTGAAATATCCTTTACCAGTGCCATTTCCTCCTCCTGCCACTAGCATTGCCATCTATACTCCACATGAGTGGGTTGCAGGGACTGCCCAGAATAGAGTAGAATTGCAATTTACATAGTGCTTTCCATACATACTACATACTAACATGTTTTACAAGACAAACAGTTGTGCAGTGGGAGTGCAAAAATGTACTTACAGAAATTCATCATAAAGGACAATTGCAATTTATATTGTGACTTTCATACCCACTGTATATCAAAGGCTTTTGCAACAAAAAAAGTTGTGCAGCATGAGACTGAGAGGGCAGAGACTGCACAGAAATGAGGAGACTTTAGATTTATATAGTGCTTTTCACACACATGTATCCCAAAATACTGTGCAATGAAAACGCTGTGTAGTGGGAGTCTGAGCTTGCAGGGATTGTGCAGAAATGAGAAGACTTGAGACTGAGTTTATGCATGTAGTGCTTTTCATACAGTATACCAAATGCTTTATAATGAAACAGTTATTTAGTGAGTAACTGAGAGTACAGGAACTGCACAGAAATGAGGAGACTAGATAATATTTTTTTTCAGTTGGAGGAGGGGAGCTGGTGGCAGACTTAAAGCAAGAGAGGAAGGAATGGCTTAGGTACTGCAGGAGGGGATAATCTGGCAGAAGGACAGCAGCAGGAGTGCCTACAGGACAGTGTGCACAGCACAAAATGTGGCCAATCTATCCAGGATGGCACACGGTTTGGCCAGCACTGGCTCCATCGTCTCAATCAGTAACACAAAATGGGTCAATTCACAGTTTTCCCCCAATTTGCACCACAGCTGATGATGATGACAATGCATTATGAGGACTGGTCCCTCCTGCACCCGGTCTCTCAGGTTCCCCTTGTCCCGAGTCCTACTACAATCTGCTATATCCTCCTCCTTCTTCATGTGCACAGAAATTCCTTGGCATTTCCCCTTTCTGCACCTGAGGCACCTCAATGGGAGTGGGAGGAGCAGCTCTGATTGCTCATCCCTCAGCTACAGCCTTCTGATGGGCATCCCATTCATTTGCATGTTTAATTTTCAGGCAGGTATATTGCCAGCTGGTCCCCATATGATGCCCTTCTTCCCATGTCTTACAATTTTGTTGCATGGTACACAGGTAGCTGCATTTTTGGTTGATAGGATCACTTTAAAAAAATCCTAGACAACAGAATTGAGCTGCTGCTATCTTGTGAATGAGCCAGAGGTTAATAATCTCCCTTGTTCTTAAAGAAGAGCAACCGGTATTATGGGGGGGGGTTGGAGGCATAGGTTGCCCATTGCTGGTGCTGGTACAGGGGGTCAATGTGGGGCTGCTGGTTTGATCTGCTGTGATAGGGGATGGTTGATTTATTGCCTTCAGAACCAAGTCCTGCTGCTGCCCTTACTTCTTCCAGTGTACGTGCTGCCACCAGAGCCTGCTGAAGCTGCACTGGGTAGGGGGTGGATGTTATTACTGTCCCATTAGCATTACTACCACAACTACTCAAAGTGCCACAACCAGAACCAATATGTTTGCTAATTTCTTCTCTTAAAAATTTGCATGGACTGTATCAGTAAAATAAATTCAGATGAGAGGAGAAAATGGCCAGCAATTAAATTAGTAAAGATTCACTGACTCAAGACTGTTAGAAAAAGAATGTTGGAAAAGTGGAAAAAACACAGCTGTGAAGTAGTAAAAATATATATAGAATATAAAAAATTAATGCCTGCACACATTACTTCACAAGTTTACAAAAGAAGTTGGCTAAATGCCCTGCAAAAAACGGATAAATTCAATTCAGAGGCAAACCGAGGTGCAGATCTCTAATAAGCACACTTCATTCTCAGAACTACAAAGTGCAACTGTCTGCACACTATATGGGAGGGTCTTTGTATGCTCCCTGACTGAATGCCCCAGATGTCACTTTGGGCCATTGAGAGGAAACACCATTAGCCATCAGCAAGGCACTGTGAGCCTACTGCAGCTTTGGGCTCCTCAGGATTTTATCTCCCCAACTGCCAGCAGCTAAGAAATTATGCAGCAGGAGATGCTTTCTGGAGTTAATTTTCAGTATCAATCAGCTACTAAAGCATTCATCTGTGGGAAGATCTATACCTGTTCCCAAATCAATTGCCCTAGACTCCACTTTGGCCATGAGAAGGAGCTGCCATTAGCCATCAGCAAGTGATCATGAGCCAACTGCAACTTTGGGCTCCATAGGACTTTTTCTCCCCAACACACAGCAGTTAGGAAATTATGCAGCAGGAGCTGCTTTTGGACATCTGTCTGCTCTCTGATCAACTGTCCTAGACTTCACAGTGGGCCATGAGGAGGAACCACCATTAGCCATCAACAAGGGGTTGCGAGCAAACTGCAACTTTGGGCTCCCCCAGGACTTTTTTTCCCTGACCACCAGCAGCTAGGAAATTATGTAGCAGGAGGAACTGGAAGGGGACAGGATCAGTTGTGTTCCAGGACAGTAGCTGCTGCTTGTTGTTTTTACAGGGTTCTTGTGGATTTTACTTGGTAGAAGGTTATTTCTTTGCTTTCTTACTTCTAAGGGGCTAGCAGGGTATTGTTGTGGGGCTGTTGGAAGTTTGAAAACTGGTTTGGTGGCTGTAAGTGGGCTCATTTGTTGGATGTTTCACTGTGTAACAGGCTGCGCTGGTGGAGGCCTATTTCTTCTGATTTAAAACCTATTTGGTGGGATTTGCTTGGGCCTGGGTATTTGAATTGGAGACCTATATCTGTTAATTTCAAGCCTATTTTGATGTGTTTTTAGTGAAGCTGATTGAATTGGAGACCTGTTTCCTTTGGTAGCAAACATATTTTGGGGGCTTTGAGTTGAATTTTGATTCATTGTTGCTGACTTCAGTAGCTGCAAAGATTACTGCATAGTGGGGGAAGGGTGTTAATGGTCTGGCCAGGTCTGCCCAAGACCCTCCCCAGAGTTCTGCTAATTTATAGGGGAACACCTGCCCTGCAATTGGAGGAAAAGGCCACAGGTGCAGCTCATGTAGTTCTAGCCGCTGGGGGTTGGATTTAAAGGCTGGGAGAGAGGAGCTTAGGGAGTTGTTCATTTCCCTTATAAGTTTACTGTGTTGTACTGCACCTAGTAACAGCGTTACCAGTGTACTGTGGGACTGTATCTAAGATTAGTGGGTGACCTGATTAGGCAGTAGGGGTGTATCTTGGACTGGGGGGAACCTGGTGGCTCACCCAAGGAAACCTACTTGGAAGGGGATGGAACCACATGGCATTATGGCCGGCATCTTTGGGAGGATGGTGGAGTGCACAGAGTGTGGAGCAGCCATGATACTGGACTGGGCTTGGAAGTTTGGTGCTTGCCCAGTGTGCTACCAGCTGGTACAGCTTAGGGAGGAGGTTCGGGGATTAGGGAGACAGCTGGGGAAGGGGGAGGTATGGTTGGGGAAGGGGCAGGGATCTCCCACAGGGTTGCACCAAGCACTGGGGCAGCGGCATAGGAAAGGAGTGCAGGAGAATACTAGGTCACATAGGGACTGGCAGAGGGGTCCAAAAGGACACTACCAAGGAAGCAGGCAGGTAACTGGGACCCTCACAAAGGAGGGACAGATGGACAACATTCTCAGGGAAGTAGGCAGATGGCCAGAGCTGGACAGAAGGAAGCAAGGCGGGAGGTGGATCAGATCTTACACTCAATAACCGCCCATTCTCTTCTTCTGCTCGAGGATGAGGGGGTGATGTAGCCATGACAGGGGTGGTTAGAGATGGAAAGGGAGTGGGGGGCAGGAGGCAGGGGCCAGATAACAGGAAGAACAGGGGGGAACCTGGAATGCAGGAAAATGGGGGGAGCAGTGAATCAGAGCAGGAGGGGCAGGGGGAAGAGGGAGGAAAGCGCAAGGAGAAGGACCAGTTGGGAGGAAAGGTAAAGGAGAAGGACCAGAAGTACAAGGAGGACTTAGTAAAGGGAGCTGAGGGTTTTGGCCAGGGGAGCACAACAAGCAAGGAGGGACTAAATGGAGACAGCAAGGAAGGGAGGATGAGCCAGGCTACTTTAGCAGATGGGGGAGAAGGACCAGTTGCGAGCAGTGAGGGGGGAGTTAGCAAGGTACAGAAGGATACTCAGGAGGAGGAGGAGAGGCATAGGATTGGAGGGGAGGGGTAGTCAGGGTAAATAAGGAGGGGGTGGAGGAACAAGGAGTCGGCTGGGTGGAGGGGCCAGTAGAAAGGATGAGGGACATGGAAGGGGGGAAATGGAGGAAAAGGAGCGGTCAGAGTGCTCCTGTTGGGGGATTCTATGATCAGGGGTATCAAATGGGATAGGGAGGGAGAAGCCTGGCCAGTTAGAACAAAATGCTTCCCTGGACTAATGGTGCACAGGGCTAAGCACGAGGAACATCAGCTGGCAAAGGATTATGGGGGTTCCCCGGACATACTGGTCCACCTGGGTACAAATGACATTGAGGGAAATAGCGAGCTAGAGATACAGGCAAGATTCAGGGAGCTTGCCAGGGTCTGTCATGACATAGGATGCACAGTTTCCTTTCTCAGAAATCCTGCCGTGCCAAGGGCTAGTGGGGAGCACAAAAGGAAGATTAGAGAGATAAACCAGTGGCTCAGGGAGTGGTGTGAGGCCAGAGGGTATGGGTTGATTGGGGATTGGGGGGAGACCTAGGAGGATAAGGAGCTGCATGCTAGAGATAGACTCCATCTCAATTTGGAGGGGAGGGGAATCCTTAAGTTGAAAATAGAGGGGTTCATTGGTGAAAAGTGGGATGTAAACTGGTGAAGGGGAAGGGATGGGAGAAAAGGCTGTCAAGGGGGTGCCAATAAAGGATGGACTCTGTCTCCACCCCCCTGGGGAGCTGGAGGATTGTGGGAAAAGGCCGACTGGTAAAGTGCAGACCAGGGGAAAACAGAATCCCCATGGGAACACGAGCAGGGGAAATGGAAGTATAGGGAAAGGGTTGAAGGTAGTCCTGCTAAATGCCAGGAGCTTGGGAAATAAAATGCCTGAGCTCCAGGTGATGCTAACTGAGGGAGCAGTAGATGTGGCAGCGGTCACTGAGACCTGGGCCACTGCAGGACACGACTGGGACCTGAACCTGGAGGGTTACACTATGTTCAGTAAGGACAGGGGGGAATGAAGGGGAGGAGGGGTAGCAATGATAGTCAAAAACTGCATTGGCATAGGGGGAGTAGAGGAGGCGGAGGGAACCGTGGAAGCAATTTGGGTCACCTTGATAACAAGGGGGGGCAAGAGAGTAAAAATAGGAGTGGTGTATAGACCCCCTGCCCTGGCGGAGGAGCTGGAGGAGAGTCTGGTGGAAGATGTTGGGAGACACTGCAGACTGGGCAGAGGAACGGTGGTGGTGTTGGGGGACTTAAACATGCCAGGAACAGACTGGGAGACTATGACATGTTCTGTGACTAGGGAACAGAGGTTGTTGGATGTCTTTCAAGACGCGTTCCTAACTCAGCAGGTGGGGGAACCGACCAGGGAGGCACGGGTACTGGATGTGGTCCTGGCAGACAGTGACCAGATTAGGGGGCTGGAGGTAAGGGACCCGTTGGCGGGGAGTGACCATGCCACGGTCTGGTTCTGCCTGGACCTAGGAGGGCTAGAAAGCTGCACAAAGACGGACGTAATTGACTTCAGGGGAACGGATTTTAAGGAAATGGGAAGGATCCTTAAGGAGCATTTGGATGGGATTGGGTCAGACATGGACGTTGATAGTAGGTGGGAAATCATCAGGAGAGGGGTGCAAGATGTTACCAGCACCTGTGCAAGAGTAAGACGAAAATGCAGTAGGGCCTGAAAACCCTGCTGGTGGACCAGGGAGGTCTAGGAGGTGGTGCAGGGAAAGAAGGCAGCTTATAGGCAATTCAAGTGCTCAAGGAGTGAAAGAGATCGAGGGGAGTATGAGCTGATGGCTAGAAGGGCCACTAGGGTGGTGAGGGCGGCTAAGGCAAGGAAGGAGCAGAACCTGGCCAGGGAAATCAGGAGAGGGAACAAGGAGTTATTTAGATACATTGGGGAAAAATGAAGGGTAAAGGGGCAGATTAGCAGGATTAAATCAGGGGAGAGATGGGCACAAGACCCGGGGGAGCAGGCTGAGGTACTAAATGAGTAATTCACCTCAGTTTTCACCAAGGAAAATGGAAGTGCTGCATCATACATGGGAGAGACAGAGATACTGAGGGGGACCCTACTGATCGGGCGGGTCTGGGGAGAGGGGAGGCATCACTGGCAGGAGGGGAGGCTAAGCAGGAGAAGAGGTACTGGAAGTGAAATCACAGCAGAGGGAGTGAGGAAGCCCTCAGCCCCTTAATACAGAGAAAGCACCGGGGCGGATAAATTACATCCCAGAGTGCTGAAGGAACTTGCTGGATGTCCTGGCAAAACCCCTGGGAGCTTTTCACCATCTCTGAGGACAGGGTGGTGCCCCAGGACTGGAAGGTGGCGATATAGTGCCTATCCACAAGGGGGATCAAGGAGGTGGCAGAGAACTACAGGCCTGTCAGCCTGACATTGGTGGTGGGCAAGGTGATGGAGGACATTGTCAAGGAGAGGCTAGGGTGACCTGGAAAGTCAGGGTGCCTGGACAATAGACAGCATGGACAAATGCGGGAAATCATGTCAGACAAACCTTGTGGAGTTCTATGACTGGGTGTGAGTGCCTTGGACCTTAGTGACCAGTGGATGTCCTCTTTCTAGACTTCAGCAAGGCATTTGACTCTGTTCCTCACATGGGGCTGTTGGATAAGCTGGGAGAAATGGGGTGGGGACCAGAATGGATGGATACGCAATTGGCTCCAGGACCGGACCCAGAGGGTCATAGTTGGCGGGATAGTCTCATCCCAAAGAGGGTCATTAGTGGGGTCCCACAGGATCAGTCTCTGGCCCCTCCTGTTCAACTTACGCCTCTGACATAAGGACAGGAATCAGGAGTGAGATGAGTCTCTTTGGGACGACTCAAAACTGGGGGCAGTGGTGGATGGGGAGATGGGGAGGGTGGCCCTACAGGGGGACCTGCAGGCTCTGGAAAGATGGTCTAGAAAGTGGAAGCTGAGGTTCAATGCAGGGAAATGCAAGGTACTCCACCTGGGGGCCAGAAACCCGGGCCAAGTGTACACCCTGGGGGGGGAATGCTACAAGTCTCGATGGCTGAGAGGGACCTGGGGGTGGTGGTGGATGTCAAAATGAACAGCTCGAAGACTTGTAGGAGGGCAGCAGCCAAGGCCAACAGGATGCTGGGATGCATCGCTAGGGGGATCACCTCCAGAAGGAGGGAAGTGATGCTCCTTCTGTATAACTGCTTGGTGAGGCCATACCTTGAGTATTGCATGCAGTTTTGGAGGCCACACTTAAAGAGGGACATTAAACTCCTGGAGAGGGTCCAGAGGAGGGCAACCAAAATGATTTTAGGCTTGGGGGACAGGACCTATGAGGAGAGGCTCGAAGAGCTAAATATGTACACATTGGAAGAGAGGACGGGACCGGGGGACATGATAGAGGTCTTCAAGTACATGGAGAGGGTAAATAGGGAGGAACAGTCAGGTGCTTCGAGGAAGGAGGAGGGGCCACTAGAGGCATGGGTGGAAGCTGGAGGGGGAAGGTTCAGGGAGAAATGAGGAGGTGCTACTTCACTGAGAGGGTGGTGGAGCCGTGGAATGCACTGCTAGGGGGCTGGTGGAAGCAGAGATGGTGGAGGGGTTCAAGAGGGGCTGGGACAGGTACAGGGGAAGTGTTCTGGAAGCAAAATCCAATGCAGCAAGAATATCCGGAACTGGGAAGGGAAAAGCCAGAGAAGGTGAGGGGGGCAGCAAGGTCAGCACCCAGGGTGGGGGCTGACCAATCGGGCAGACTCGAAAGACCATTAGGCCTATTCTGCTGGCATTTTAGTATGTTAGTATGTTAGGAGCTGTTTTCTGGACTTAATTTGCAGTTCCAAATAGTCACCAGAGTTCTCATCCGTGGGATGGTGTCCACCTGTCTTAACCCCCCGGGATCCCTAGCAGTCCCAGCATGAGTGTACTAGCAGGAGTGGGAGTCCTCGAGGGAAGTCATCAGATGGAGATGCCAGGATGTCAGGGGACAGTGCCTGAACTCCCCTGCAAGTCTAACTTTAAATATTGGTGCCTGATTCCAACATTGTTAAGCTAGGTGGGGTCAGTAGTGGTCTAATGTATTTGGTATGAGCACTACCTTTCATGCTGTCTTGGTACAGTACTTGTGAAGTAAGTGGGCTCTAGTCCTATGCAATATTGGTAGCTGCTTTCTAGGGTGTTGCTGCCTATTTATTTTGTAGAGTAGTAGAGGCTTTCTACACTGTTTGCTGCATAATTTCTGTGCTGGGACCTGTCTAGGTGAGGATTGGAGGAGTTCATTATGATCTTATTTAGCTTTGCCACTAAGTAGTGGTGCACTTTTTTGTAACCCCTAGATGGCGCTATCCCAGGGGCTACTACCCCTGCCTGATTTGCCACTAACAGGTTGAGGGGCCTGGATCCAATGGCGGGTGCCTCCACCCAGAGGTCAGGGTTTGCAATAGTTAAACTAACTTGGTCACAGCCTTCTGGGACACTGCAACCCCCCTTTCTTCCCACTAGTGGCCCACACAATATATCAGAATTACCTTCACAGTATACACTTACCCCAGGTCTGGTTCCGCACTGGAACCTCCTACGAAATGAGATACAGTGCAACAATCACAGTACAGTACTTTAACATAGACAAATACCTCAGGCAGTATAACTTTGCTGAAACAAGCAGCTCTGATTTATTTAGGGATATAACAAGGACAGGGGGAAATCAGGTTAATTAGCTTATCACTCTAATAATCTACCTATGGCTCTGTGCACAGGCCTATCCCTATCAATTACTGTCCCTGGGTACCCAAGCCCTAGTGGCTAGTCCAAACCGTGGCAGCTGGTAGGGGCCCTTTCACACAGAGAAAGGAGAATTAAACAGTCAGCAGTACAGTAATTCCATTTGGATTTAATGCGCAATTCAACAGGGAGCGACCCTGAATTAGTACTCACGACCTCCAAATAAGATAGGGTCCTTCAATGTCAGCAGGGCTCACTTGAGGTACACAAACCTCTTCACACATCCATATAAAAGAAAGCACTATACCAGGCAGGCTGCATCTGTATCCGATCGCATTACTGCACAATACCGGGAGAACACACAGCAGATTCAGTTCCTGACAGACCGAGTGCAATTTTCAGCGATTCCTCCAGTCTTCTACAGGGTGAGCCTGGTTTCTACTCTTCAGAGATCCTTTGATTCTTTTCACAGGACGGATTCAGTCCTAACAAGCTGTTACACAAGCTGCAGACCGGAACTCTGGGCCTTACACACGTTTTTTGACTAAAACTGCACACTGAAAAAGCACAGGGCTCCTTCCTTCTTCACTGCCAAAGCTCAACTGAAACTCCAACCGACAAAACCGGGCACTTCCTTTGAGTTCCTCCCAGTTCTTGACTGGATTGGCTGTCACTCACAATAGACTGCTGCTGTTGGTCCAAAAAGGTGCTGAAGTCTAAACTACATCTCCCAGAGTCACTGCTCATACAATCCTCTTGTGGCTGGCTCAGATTATGAGTCAAGTTCTGATTCATCCAGGCACCATTTTAGAGCTAGCTTACCCCACACTGATTGGTCCAGTTCAGCAGTTCAAAACTAGAATGGGAACTAGCAGACACAGTTCTGACTGCAAAGAAAGCAGGTTAGACAAACTGTAATTTCATTATTACTCTAAATAATTTCTGGCAAACAGTTACATCTTTCAGATAGGTTCCTTTGCACTCTAGTGACTGCAAAATGAAGTGAATTGGCAGCAGCTCGAGTGGTACTCAATCAAAGAAACACAGTCCCCATACAAACTAATTATGTCTGCAAGCAGACAGCTCTTAAAGAGACAGTACCAGAGGCTCTAAAACACTCACTGATAAGTGGCTTAAATGCCAAACACCATTCAGGCTTGGAGCATTCAAGCAAGCTCCTGGAAGTCTTTTGGGAACCCCCATTTAGGGGGTTACAGCCTCCCTGGCCTGGGAAAGCTTGGCGTCCGCGTCAGCTAAGTACTCCCATAGTTTCAACTGCAACCATATACATTTGCATTAGGCTCTACATGTAATTATCAGTCAATATATCATTTTACCAAGAACACATTTCTGAAACATTGCAGTACGTCACTCTTTACACAGTATTACATACACATTGTTACCATAACTCAAGTTATTACCTCTTGTACATGAAACCTGAAGAGAGGGGCCTTCCCTATCAGTTACCTTGGGGCTGGATGGGCAAGGGCACCATACTTAGAGGGCAACACAAGTAACTTGAGTTAGCACTGATGCTCAGTTTGGGCAATGAGCTCGGGACACATACACTCCTTTATGGACAACATTGAGAGGCAAGTCCACAGGCCTCCCAAGTGAATCATAACTGAGGTGCACCACAGGCTTTACAGCTCGACCAGTCTTTCTAGGGGGAACTGTTATAGTCTCTGCACTCTGAGCCTCATTTTCAGCATTGTCCTCACTTGTCAGGGGAGTCTCCATGGGGGTAGAGAGGCTAGGAACTTGGGGCACTTTCAGCTCCAGGAGTTACAGTTTCTCGAGTCCACAACATTTGGCTGCATGGAGAGCTTTCGGACACTGGCAGTGGACTGTCAGGGCACTCAAAATACTCTTCTTGTTCGTGTATCACCAGTCTGCCCTCTAATCTATCATTTTCCTCCTGAAAGCTCAAACAGTTCAACCTATGCACAATGATTCCATTTCATCTGATCTGATGCATTGCACTTCACTTTTGGGAGCATTGGCTCCAGGGATGAAGCTGGGGCTTAGACAGTCCAGAAGGCCCAGCTTTGTCTCCAGTATTGACTAGGGATTGCCCCAAACAATTGACTCAGTTCGTAAGAAGGATAGTATTCAAAGTCACTCTCACTTTCTTCCAATATGGACTGACAGTCATGCTCAACTGGGACTTGTGGAGGGAACACTTTAACTTTGCTTCTGTAGGTGCAGACTTTCTTGATCTTTTCTTAGCAGCAGCTCTAGTCACTGGTCCAGAGGGGCATCTTCTGGGGCTCAGACTCAATTAAGATTTGTCCAATGGGCAGTAAATGATTTCTATGCATTGTTTTTACATCTTTTGAATTATTCTCAGGCCTTACTTTGTACACTGGCAGATCATCTAGTTTGCCCACTACAATGTGAGGGAGATGGTGCCATCTGTCAGCAATCTTGTGCTTGCCATGCAGTCCCAGATTTCTGTACATGCCGATCTCCTCCTGGAGTTCCTGTGCTTTCACCTTTTATCATACCTTTCTTTGTTGGCCAGATTTCTTTGGCAGCCATGGTTTAGCCAGTTGGTACGCATGAGTTAGCTGGGCCTTTAACTTTTGCACATACTGTAAATAGTTGTCAGCTTGAACCCCATCAGGAGAGACCCCAAAACACACATCTACTGGTAGTCGAGCTTCTCTTCCAAACATCAGGTGTAGGGGAGAATCCAGTGGCATCACTTTGGTGCAGTTATAAGCATGTACCAGGGTGCTAATTTGTTGGCTCCATCTAGGCTTGTCCTTTGGGTGCAGGTGCCTAGCATATCTAGCAAAGTGCGGTTGAACGTTCAGGCTGTGGGTCCCCTGGGGTGGTAAGGAGTGGTTCTGGACTTTCGCACTCTCCACAGAAAGCATCTCTTTGATCAGACGATCTCAAAGTCTCTCCCTTGATCAGAATGGATTCTTTGTGCAGCCCCATAGTGAACAAAAAGTTTTCTACAAGTACTTTGGCCACAGTGGATGCTTTCTGGTCTTTGGTGGGAAAGCTTGGGCATATCTCGTGAAATGGTCAGTGACCACCAGCACATTACTGATATTTCTTTGATCTGACTCCAAACTCAGAAAATCAATACAGACCAGCTCCATGGGTGCACTGGTGGTGATGTTAACAAGGGGCAGCCCTCTGGGCAAAGCTTTCCTCTGTAGTTGCTTACTACAAGTTCGAATGTTGCTCCACATCAGCCCCCATCTTAGCCAATAGAATCTGGATCTCACCAAGTCAAGTGTTCTGTCTATACCAAGGTGCCCCATGTGGTTGTGCAAGGACCTGTACTGAGTCTCGAAGGCAGTGGGCAGCACTAGTTGTTGTTTGTCTACTTGTCCTCTGTCTACTGTTTCTCTGTATAACAGTTTATTGATCAGTTTCAACTAGGACCTTCTTTGTATAACAGTGCAGTTCTCAAATCAGTGGAGCATAATTTGGACACATCTTTTCCTGCATAGAGGGCTTCTAAAGCTGCTTTGATCATGGGATCGCGGGATTGAGCTCTGCCGAATACTGTCATTGTCCAGCTGAGGCAGTGCACCAATGTCTATTGCAGAAAAGTGGCAATAAGCAGCAGGTATGCAATTCTCAGAGGCTCCCAAGCATCCACCATGCAGTCCACTGCGTCCGTGGACATTTGTTCCTCCTGTCAAACTTCGACAGAGTGCCCGAATGTCAGGTTCTGTAATCGGACCCAATCATTCTGGGGAACAGGCCTCGGAGAGAGCATCAGCATCTATGTGGTTCAGACCTGCTCGGTATTCGAGACATAGTCATATGTAGATAATGCAGAAAGCCACCTATGGCCAGTGGCATCCAACTTAGCTGGGTCTGCACATAGGTCAAAGGATTATTGTCAGTTTTACTAGTATTTTAGCCCCATACAGTACTCATGAATTGGTCAACAATAGCCCACTTCAAAGCTAGAACTCTAACTTATGTACAGGATAGTTCTTTCTTGGATGGGGTCAGGCTCTACTGGCAAAGGCCACTGGTCTCAGGCCATTCTCTGGTCTTGGTACAACACAGCCCCCAACCCTTGCAAGCTAGCATCAGTGTGCAGGACGTAAGGTTTTCTTGGATCGGCATAGGCCAGCACTGGAGCATGGGTAAGTTGATATATGATCTCATGAAAAGCAGTCTCACAATCAGGGTCCAGCGGGCCCCAAATACTCTCCTCGGATGAAAATACACTCTTTCAGTCTTGAGGACGCTGACTTTTGGTATTTTTGTGGGTTGGGGATACCCTTGAGTAAGGTTAAGTAAAGGGCGGATCACTCTTGAATAGTCCTTGATGAAGCGCCGATAATAACCACAGAACCCAGAAATCTTTGCAGTTCTTTTAGATTTTTGGGCTGTGGCCAGGTGGTCAAGGCCTCAACTTTACTTGGGTCGGTCTCTAATTCTCGGGTGGATACTATGTGTCCCACATACTTTACTGATGTTTGAAAGAATTGACACTTATCAATGGACAGTTTAAGGCCAAAGTCCTCCAGTCGGTCCAATACCTTAAATAATCTGCTCTCATGTTCCTCCAGTGAGCTGCCAAACACAATAACATCATCTAGGTATACCAGGCACTCTAGTAAGTTCATGTCCCCCACTGCACTTCCATCAATCGTTGAAAAGTGGCTGGGGCACCTGAAACTCCTTGAGGCATCCTCATGAATTCATAGAAGCCAAGCGGACAGATAAAGGCCGTCTTCTCACGGTCCTCTGGGGCCATCGGGATCTGGTAGTAACCCACTGCGGAGATCCAGCACAGAGAGAACCACTTGCTCCCTGCTTAGGCAGTCCAAAGCATCCTGGAATGCGGGCATTGTAATTGATCAGATAGTCCACAAGGTTTAAGGTGCGATAATCCACGGCACATCCTTACTGTTCCATTCTTTTTTCCACTACCACAATGGGGAAGCATAAGGGCTTCTGGATTCTTGTATTACCAGCAGCTAACATCTCTTTGCAGATGCCGTCTCACATCATCTATATCAGCAGGTGCCAGGCGTCGAGACCTCTACGAAATGGTCTTCGTCATGCAGCCGGATATTGTGCTCAGCTCCTTGCATGCATCCTACATCCCATTCCTTTAAAGAAAACACCTGGTCTCTCTGGGCAAGCTTCTCACTGATCCTCACTTTCCATTCAGCTGGCAGTGGAGTCGCGAAATCAAACAAGTCAGGCGTTACTCTGTCATTCTTCCTTGAACTTGCTGCTGGGTAGCACTGCAGTGTCTGCACAATGCACATTAGCCAGGATGCAACCTCTGTTTACTCGAATGTCTCTTTCAGACACATTATGAACTTGGACCATTACCCTTCTGGCATAAGCATGGGCTCTAGCGGGACAAATACTAGGCTTGACCAGCAGTCCCTCTGGCAATTTTCCATTGCCTGGTGCATCCAACATTAATATTTTATTCTTAACATCCTTTCTGATACGGACCTCTCCCTGTAAGTACACTGGGCATTTGCGCCAGGATCAGAGACTCAGGATCCTTCTTCCATACAATCCGAACGGTTCCTCTGGTTCTGTTTTTCAGCATCTCTCTAGCCTCATAGGCCTTCTTAATTGCTGAACTCTTAAAGCCTCTACTAGTCTTTGACCCCTGTTTTCATAACACAACGTGCCAGCCTTCCAACATATGAGCATTTGTTCCAATCAACAAAGGGACACCATCATACAGTCCAGTGGGGGACACACTAAGGCTAGGGTCTCACTTGTTCGCCACTCCAGCCACGGAGGTGGGGAAAGACAGCCAAATTTGGATATACCCGAATAGGGTAGGGCCTTCTCACTAACCCCATACATGCAGTCCTTCTAATGATTGTAAGTACGCCTGACAAATGCTTCTGATACCAACCTTGGAACATAATTGTCACTTGGGAGCCACTGTCTAATACAGCTCTTGTAGACACTCCATTCACCTTTAGTGGTCTCCATGGAGGGACCCACTATTCTGACCAGTCTGGAGAGGCGGTAGTGGGGGCCTGGGCAACTGACTCTTGCCAAAAAGGACGTGGGAATTAGCATTTTGGGTGCCCTTACCTGGGATCATGTCGCACCTCTTAACCACTGATTTCTTCTCCTAAGCCTCCTTGTAGCCTATATGCAACTTTGTCAGTGTCTTTGGGACTGGCATTCCCTTTCATGTGCCCATCTTTCCCACAATTATAGCAAAACATACTTTCTGGAGTTTGAGCTGAGGCGCCACACTGGGAGCCAGGCGGGGTATTACTAACTGAAACCGTTAATCTCTGTTCATGCGTGATACATTTGGAGACATCTCGTCAGTTTCTCCACTTCCATGGTCAAGGAATTGAGTTTGGAGCTGTTATCAGCAGGGATACATGGTGGGTACCTCCACCCCATAGCAGATGCAGTTGGATATAGGTCAGGGCCGTGCATTGCAGGCGTGGGCCTTCATAAAGGGACTGTTTTTGAATTCCTGATCTCTCTCGTCAGTTCCCATTGTGGCATATCTTTTTCTTGTCAGAGCACTCATTGACTGTCAACCTCTGCCCCTGAACTTCACTTGATGGGTCACCCTCAGTCACTGGGTCGAGCTACAGCTGTTGGTGCAGGTACCTCCTGAGGTCGCCTTTTCTCAACTCCCGAATTTCTCTCATTAACTCATCATAGGAGGGTGGGATTCCAGTCGATTTGCTAGTGAACTGAAGTAACAGCAGTTCTGAGAAGGGGCAGACTTATGATTCTGTCCAGTCTGGTCGGTCCAGTTCAATCGCTGGCAAACTACCCTTTCTGAGGCATTCTTGCAACAATTTTTCCAGCGAGACATACAGACAACAACTCCCTTGGTACTGTTGTGCATTTCTTACTCTCCACCATAGGTCCTCATCAGAATCTGGGCCCTATACACATCTCCAAGGCCTCAAGATAGGCCCGTGCAGTCGCTTCAGGGTTACTGGTCTGTCTAGCACGGATGGTAGCCAGGGCAGGACCTCGGGAGGCTCTCACTAACCCTCTTTCTGCCGCCTCTTCTGAGTATTGCCATTCTAGCACTTGGGGGGCAACATATTCATCCAGGTCTCCCAGTCATCCTCCCTTGGGGGTGGGAGGGTGCCAGAGAAGATCTCAACCTTGTAAGAGTCGTGACTAATGGCAGGTGCAGAATAGGAGTCTGCATTGGTTCAGCCACCATTACGGGCACTGGAGCAGGAGAGGGTGTTGGGGAGGAACACCCCAGGTGGCAAGAATAGTTTCTTCAAGTCCTCCACAGTTTTCCCTCCCAGCAACCATTCAGCAAATTCTCCTCAAAAGTTTCAGATAGTGGTGGGGGCTGATCTCCCGGGTCTTTACTGTCCTTAGTTATCACTCTCCAAGCAGTGAGGGCTCTGGGGTAATGGTCTGTGGCACTTTGGAGCTATCTATGGGATCCTTAAACTCTACTGAGGCCAGGAAAGTGTGGGTGAGCAGATTAGCATGCCGACCCACCAGCACAGGGTTTTGTAAACCTTCCACCTTGGAAAGTACTCCTGCACGTGTCCTATTGATACCAGGGGATGTCTAGGATAAGCATAGCATTTGGGGTCGATCTCCTCCCAGTACACCACTCACCAGCCGTTGCACAGCCACTTCTGTCGGGTACCCATTTTTCTTAACAGTGGTTTCGTAGATATGGGCCACTAGAGGACACACAATCCCAGCGTGAGCCTCCAAGATGTGTAACCCCTAGATGCATGCTGTCCCAGGGGCTACTACCCCTGCCTGATTTGCCACTAACAGGTTGAGGGGCTGATCCACGAAGTGGTGCCTCCACCCAGAGGTCAGGGTTTGCAATAGTTGGAACTAACTTTGGTCACAGCCTTCTGGGACTGCAACCCCCTTTCTTCCCACTAGTGGTCCACACAATATATCAGAATTACCTTCACAGTATACACTTACCCCCAGGTCTGGTTCCGGCACTGGAACCTCCATGAAATGAGATACAGTGCAACAATCATGCAGTACAGTACTTTAACATAGACAAATACATTCAGGTGTATAACTTTGCTGAAACAAGCAGCTCTGATTTATTTAGGGGATATAACAAGGACAGGGGAAATCAGGTTAATTAGCTTATCACTCTAATAATCTACCTATGGCTCTGTGCACAGGCCTATCCTTAATATCAGTTACTGTCCTTGGTACCCAAGCCTCTAGTGGCTAGTCCAAAACCAGGTAGCTGGTAGCCCTTTCACACAGAGAAAAGGAGAATTAAACAGTCAGTGCACAGTAATTCCATTTGGATTTAATGCGCAATTCAACAGGGAGCGACCCTGAATTAGTACTCACGACCTCCAAATAAGATAGGGTCCTTCAATGTCAGCAGGGCTCACTTGAGGTACACAAACCTCTTCACATATCCATATAAAGAAAGCACTATACTCAGGCAGGCTGCATCTGTATCCCGATCGCAATTACTGCACAATACCCGGAGAACACACAGCAGATTCAGTTCCTGACAGACCGAAAAGCAATTTTCAGCGATTCCTCCAGTCTTCTACAGGGTGAGCCTGGTTTCTACTCTTCAGAGATCCTTTGATTCTTTTCACAGGACGGATTCAGTCCTAACAAGCTGTTACACAAGCTGCAGACCGGAACTCTGGGCCTTATACACGCTTTTTTGAATCAAACTGCACACTGAAAAAGCACAGGCTCTTCCTTCTTCACTGCCAAGCTCAACTGAAAACTCCAACCGACAAAACTGGCACTTCCTTTGAGTTCTCCCAGTTCTTGACTGGATTGGCTGTCACTCACAATAGACTGCTGCTGTTGGTCCAAAAGGTGCTGAAGTCTAACTACATCTCCCAGAGTCACTGCTCATACAATCCTCTTGTGGCTGGCTCAGATTATGAGTCCAAGTTCTGATCTGTCCAAGGCACCATTTTAGAGCTAGCTTTACCCCACACTGATTGGTCCAGTTCTCAGCAGTTCAAAACTAGAATGGGAACTAGCAGACACAGTTCTGACTGCAAAAGAAAGCAGGTTAGACAAACTGTAATTTCATTATTACTCTAAATAATTTCTGGCAAACAGTTACATCTTTCAGATAGGTTCCCTTTGCACTCTAGTGACTGCAAAATGAAGTGAATTGGCAGCAGCTCGAGTGGTACTCAATCAAAGAAACACACAGTCCCCCATACAAACTAATTATGTCTGCAAGCAGACAGCTCTTAAAGAGACAGTACCAGAGGCTCTAAAAACACTCACTGATAAGTGGCTTAAATGCCAAACACCATTCAGGCTTGGAGCATTCAAGCAAGCTCCTGGAAGTCTTTTGGGAACCCCCATTCGAAGGGGGGTTACATTTTAATAACAGGAGTCAAGTTTATTAGCAGCTATTTAATTTGCATTGTTTAAGTCTATGTGTGCCGAAGAAAGTGCTGTTTAATTTTAACTGCAATATCCACTATCAGTCCTATGGCTACCTACTACTCTCAAATCACTTCCTCTTCTTCTACTTCCCCTTCTCTTTCTACTATCTCTGCTTCCCATGCTGTCCACCAGGAGTATGTTGCCTCATCTCCTCCTGCGTTTCCTCCCCTACTGCAACACTTCCTCTTTCTCCACCAACACTCCAACTTTAGTATCTCTCCCTCCATCCTTCCCACTACCTACTTTAACATTAAAGCTTTGTGGTGTACTCTCCCTTCTTCTCCTCCTGTTCACTGTCACTGAGCTCCTTTCTCCCTATCATCACCCCAGTTTCTTACAAAGGTCATCACTGCTATCCTGCTTCTCCTCTCTGGTAATGTTGAGTATAACCTTGGTCCCCTCTCCGCCTCACCTACCCCCACCCTGCCTGAGAGTTTTATCATTTTCCATACCACTGTGAGGAACCTCCTTCCCATGCTTGGCCAGATTAGGCACTGTGTCCTGCAAACCAACCCAGCTTTCCTGTTCATCATTGAATCCTGGCAGGGATCAGTGATAGTAACATCTATATCCCTGGCTATGTACATATCAGGCGGGATTGGGGTAGAAGAGGTGGTGGGATACTAATATATGTGTAGCACCCCCTTCCCCAATCATCAGGAGGTCTGCTGTTCTGGGGGAAGGGGGCCTACAGCACAGAAATCTCACCAGACTTTCTCAGTAAAATTCATGGAATAAATGCAGCCTACGTCGGGACGTCTTCTGATCACCTGGACCCAAGGCTTCTCTGGCAGGAACTGGCACTTACACCCCAAAAGTCACTGAAAAGAGTGACCGCCATTCTAGTTCTTCTCCATATCTCAGCCTCTTGGACCCTCCCAGCCCCAGACACATGAGGTTGCAGGATCTCAAATGAATCTCTGCAAGCAAACCCATAGGGACTTTTAAAACTTAAGGATTATTATTTAAAGAGATCCTTTTTTACAAATAAAAACTGGGACGTCAAATGTATTTCCCCAAATCATCAGTTTCACTCTCCTGAACCTAAAATGACCAGCAGTGCCCAGGGGTCTATTTACTTAAAAATAAAGCTCACAGCTCCATGGGGCTAAACTTTTTACAAGATCCCATTTTGGAGAGAGACATTACTTTCAGACCAGGCCTTAGGCAGAGAACGATTTGTTACAGCTCAAGACACAGTAGCAGTTCTTTTACCCAGTACACAAAGACTCTTAGATAACCTGGAACGTGAAGCTCCATAAACCCAAATCCCTATGGTACTGGCAAGTACCTGCCTTAAAGCTTTACCTTATTCTCTTTAGGGCTCTCCACTTTTCCCAGTGAGGAACTATCTCACTGTTTTCCTTCAGAAGTGAAAAGCTTCTCCACAACCCATTCCCTGGCTCTCTTTCACAGCCCAAGGGACACAGATGGTGCAGCCTGCTAATACCCCAGCTGCCACCATAAATCACAAGCACTCTGCAGCCCTGGTTTTTGTACTGCCTTCACCAGCTCACTCAAGACCACTCCATTCTTTGCAGCCTCTCGATCTTCTGACTACCACCGCAAGGCCTCCCATGTTCAACCCACTGCCCGAGTAGTTCTGCCAGCAACAAAAAGTTTCCCTCACATACTCCTCCAGTGCTCAAGAAGAGCTAACCGGCATGTGGAGCTTAAAGGGCCTCCATACCTTGGAGAACCTGCCTGGGCAAATACATCTGGTGCCCTGGGCCCTGTCCCTCCAAACAGACCCCACATCTGGTAAAAGCTCCCCCAGCCCCTTCACTTATGCCTGGGTTGCCCTGCCACATGGTAAAGGTGAGGACCGCTACCACCAGCCCTCTTCCTCTGCAGAAGCACTGCCAATACCTCTGCAGGCCTGACAGCTCAGGAAGCTAGACCACTGATCTGAGTCCCATAGCTGTCCCCGGGGCCTAACCTACTCTGCCTGAGATTTCCATCCTCCCCCCAGCTATCCAGGAACCTGGGACCCAAAACAACCACATCTGTGGCTACCTACCACCACCCTCGGAAAACCAGAACCCAGGAACCCTGCACTTGACTGCTGAACTGGCCAACCTGCCTAATGGAAGGAAGGGAGGGACCCCCCCCCCACACTGCCCGGCTGCAGTGCCTGCCAGTCTCTTCTCTCTCTCTCTCTCTCCTCCCCCTCTGTATATACCCACTTCTCTGCTGCCCCGAAGTGGTGACCAGCAGTAATAACTTCTCCCAGAGCACTGAAAGGCCTAAGGCTCTAGGGGAAAAAGGAAGGGGGAGGGGTCCCTAAGATGAGCATCAGCCTCTCTCAAATGAGAAGGGTCTTAAATATGCACTGCACATTTCCTGTACTATATTGTCTCCATTTGTTAGCCTCCTACGACAGCCCTGTCAAGCTGTCATGTGTCATGTTGTAAACCTTAGCTTTTGACTTACTGTTTGTTTTCTCTCAACTTTCCTTACCCTGTTTATGCTCGTCCCATATCTCAATGTAAACCTCGCTCATGACTGTATGTAAAACACTCTGTAACCTAGTTTTGTAACCCTCCCGGGTGTCACCTGAAAATAGGCACTTGGTTGTCTAGTGTGACTCGCCCGGTTAACAAAAGCAAATAAATAAATAAATATGTACATCATAGCCTCTTCTGAGATGCTGTTTCTTGTGCTGCTGTCACTTCCTTACATGTATTTCTCCTCAAGATATAATTCCCTCACTGTCTTCCAGTCTTTAAGTTGAGTCTACCTCTCCCCTAAAGCCAAATTTGACTTTGTTGTTCATCTGCTTTCCTACCTTCTTACTCTTGCCTGTTTAGGGGAACTTGTTGGACTCAAAGACTTTAATGTTAACTGGCTCTCTCCTGCTCTTAAATCTATTACACAGAAAGTCTAATCTCTGGGTCTTGCTCAGCTTATTTCTGATGCCACCCAGCATTAGCCCCCTCCCTCCCCCACAAGCCACTAGCTCATGGACTGGATCATAGCATCTCACCTGCACATAATTTGTGCTGCTGGTACTGACTCCCTCAGTGACCACTGCACACTATGTCAGGAAAATTCATTGCCCTAAATTCCCCCACCCAAAGTACAACTGGACCTAGTCATTAAACTTACTGAACTTGGACAGTCTCCTAGATGCCTTGTAGTGCTCCAACTGAGCTCCTCCTCTTCAGTGTTTGAACATGAACACTGCCATCTCCTACATTACTTCAAATTTTATGTCCACCTGGGATAAACACACAACCATGAAAAGGTCTCAAGTAAGTGATGTTCACCTGCCATGGGTCACAACGGAACTCATTGCCCTTCTCAGGGTTTGAGACTCAGCCTGGTCCCTCTACAAGTCTTCAGGATCCCATGCCAGCCTGGTGGCATGGATGACTGAGGCATCAATGCTTTACCTTCTGCCATGCCGGTGACCTGTGTTCATGGTGCGAGCAGTTCGCCAGGGGTAGGCTGAGGAGGAAGGGGATCAAGCATCTGTAGGACAGCTCTCCTCTTTCAGGGAGGCATGGGATTGGTGACCATCATTTACATAGAAACATAGAAGTTGACGTCAGATATGGACCGCAAGGCCCATCCAGTCTGCCCATTTTTCCTACCTGATGAATGTGCTATAGGACTTTACTCTGTCAATGGCCTATCTATTAATACCCATCTGTATTGCTCCCTTATGCCTATCCCATGCCTGTTTGAAGCCCTGCACTGTATTTATATCCACCACTTCATGAGGTAGGCCATTCCATGCATCCACTACCCTTTCTGTGAAAAAAGACTTCCTCACCTTACCCTTAATTGGCCTCCCTCTAATCTCATACTGTGTCCTCTTGTCCTGCTAACTGCACTGCTTATATGGAAACATGTTAGACTCTTTCACCTTGTTAATGCCCTAAGATGTTTGAATGTTTGGATCATATCACCTCTCCCTCCTTTGCTCTAGGGTGTACATATTGAGCTCTGTTAATCTGTCCTCATATGTTTTCTGATGCAGTGCCTGCACCATTTTGGTTGCCCTTCTCTGGACTGCCTCCATTTTGTTAATGTCCTTGTGCAGGTGCAGCCTCCAGTACTGCACACAGTACTCCAGATGGGGCCTAACCAGTGTCTTGTAAAGAGAGATTATTACCTCCCTCTTATGACTTGTGATACCCCTACTAATACACCCCAACATTGCCCTAGCCTTACCTACTGCTTTAGTGATCTGTTTGGATGATTTCAGGTCATCTGTGATGATGATGCCCAAGTCTGTCTGTCAAGCCCAGTTGCCACTTTTCCAACCATTTTGCCAGTTTATCCAGATCTCTTCTCATTCTGCCCACCCCATCTGGATCATCTACTCTGTTGCAGATCTTGGTGTCATCTGCAAACAGACAAACCTTACCCTCCAGTCCATCTGCAATGTCACTGATGAAGATAATGGAGAGGACTGGCCCCTAGGACTGATCCCTGAGGTACCCCACTTGTGACTTGCATCTCTTCTGACTGTATACCTTTTACCACCACTGGACTGAAAGACTTTAATGTTAACTGGCTGTCTCCTGCTCTTAAATCTATTACACAGAAGGTCTACTGCCGATGTGTGGGACCAGCATGCTGACGCCTAGCAATAGGCTAAGTGTTGTCACGTTGGTCCCATACATCGGCAGCAGAGGTGGAGCAGAGGCCCGGTGTGCAGCATGTGGAAGCATGCACTGCTTGGCCATGGGTGTCATTGCACTTTACTACTCTCGGGACTTGGGGGAATAGGAACCACAATGGAAAAAAAAACCTCACTGCCACCAATGAAGGAACCCCAGCTGGGGAATCGTATTGGTAGGTATGCCCACCATGATGCCCTAGGCAGTGCACAAACAAAATACAATTAAAAAGTCTTCCAGATCCCATGAGGACTGGTCGAGGTATTGTCAATTACAGAATGCCAACACAAGTCTCTACAAGAGGCAAATGCCAATTACTTTGCCTTGAGCCATCAGAGCAATCGTATTTCTCCAAATAAGTTCTTGAGGGTTATCTGCTTCCCTTTTAACCCCCCTGCCCCCCCCATGTATCCATTCCCATCCTCAAACTCGGCAACCCCTTGTAGTAATTTCTGCACCCTCTGAGGTAACTGCTACTTTAACTACACTTTTTACCACCTATGCCATCACTAGTCCTCCCCACTTCCACCCCTTCTTTCACTGCTGCTCATCCAGCAAGCATCCTCATCTACATTTGCTTTCACCCCAGTCACTACCTCCGATGCCCTAGCCACCATTCTTTCTCTAAATCCCTCTAAATGTCATAGCCTCAATGGTCTTGACTCCACACTATTGTACCTGTCTGCTCAGGCAACTGCTGCCCCTCTCTCCTTACTTCTCAACCTCTCCATTTGACTCTCTTCAGTCCCTGCATGCTGGAAACTTGCTAAAGTCCTCCCCCTACACAAAGGATACACTCCTGGGAACTATAAACCTATTTCCCTCCTTCCCACTCTGGCTAAACTGCAGTAAAAGCTGTTTTTCATCCATCTCTCCAACTTTCTTGACACCTCTTCCTTTCTCTGCCCCTTCCAGTCTGGCATCTGTAAAGCCCATCCCCTTGTTTCCTCCCTGCTATGTGTCACTAACTCCATCTTGAAAGGGATGAATCAGGGTCAGATATTGGCCACAATCTTTATTGATCTTGTCAAGGCTTTTGACTCTGTTGCCTGTCCCTTACTTCTTGAGAAATTAAAGGCGGCTGAACTCTTGGTCTCTCCCCTGAGTGGTTCTTGTCCTACCTTTCTTGTAGGAGGCAGTCAGTCAAGGAGGGAGATTCCTTCTCATTTCCCCTCACCATTACCTCTGGTGTGCCCCAAGAATCTATTCTGGGCCCAGTCCTTTTCTCAGTTTTTTTAAGGACCTCCCCTCAGCCTGTGTCTCAGCAGACATTCATATGTATGCTGTTGGCACTATCCTTTGTGCTACCTGATCCTCCATCCTTCTGCTGCAACAGTCCCCACAGCATGACTTTTACAATATTCAGTGGTTGTTCAGTGCCAACAAACTTCCCCTTAATGCCAAAAAAGCAGTCTTCATACTATTTTGAACCAACTAATGAACTTATAGGCTTAGCCAGACTCTTGTATTCACTACCTTAGATGGCACCCCCTGGAGACAGCTCCCTGTTTCAAATACCTTGGTGTGTGGCTAGACAGTTATCTCAACTTCTCAGTCCACATTGATGGAATTCTCAAGAATTTTCACCCTAAACATGGTGTCCTCCACAAGAATAAATCCTGTCTACCTCCTCTGGTCTGGCTCAAGATCATTGTCAAACTGATCCTCCTGTTGTTTGACTACAGAGATGTGGTGTATATGGGGGAGCTCAAAAATCCATGTTTGCCAAATCTGAACCTATATTTCACTCCTTCTGCTGTTTTGCACTGGTTCCCCTTCCCCCTTACTCATCATTGTTTCTTGTACCAGCTCCTCAAACTTCCTTCCTTATCTTAACAATGCTTATCTCACTTCCCATCCTTTTTCTCCAAATTCTAGTTTTCATGCTTACCTCCTACATATCTGATCTGATCTCATCTCTACTGTAGTACCTTCTATCTAGTCTATTTGATTTTCTACCCCTCATTCTTTCACTGTTCCCTGCTGCTTTACATCTCCTGGCCAGGCCTTCTTTTCCACCTGTCTGTCGTCTATTTGGAATTTTTTTCCCTCCGCTCTTAGACGTGCCCCTCCAACCTTTCCTTCAAAATGCTTCTGTGGGACCACTTCCTTCCTGTTTGTATCTCTCCTCACTTATCCAGTACCTGTATCTAGCCTGTTTTTCTCAGACAGCAACAGCCTTTATTAAAATTATTGATATTGCTGATGTTGCTGGTTTTTCAGAATCGTTGCCCTATACTGTTGTCATTAGTAGCTCTCTGCTACCATGTTTGACTTTATATACTACTTACTGGTTTGTTATCACAAGTGATTATAACATGTATTTCCTATGTTCCCCCTCCCCCGGGTCACACCTGGAAACAAGATTCAGATCAGTGCACCTTTCCTTGTCATTAATTTTGAAATAAAAAAATACAGAAGTGGCTGTACTATGTGACCTACAGCAACTTGTTTACCAAGCCTCTTTCAGAGTCTTTCCCCTGCAAAACATTGCCTTAAGTTAATATGCGCTGCAGTCTTTGCTCACAAAGTGCATACTGTGGGAGAAGTGGCTGCAGAATGATTGTGAGGTTAGTCCAAACATTGGGCAGACTTCACAAAGTGCTTTGTAAAGGTGAATATGGCCACTTTGTCTGAACTTCATGGGCAAATTAAAACTTGACAGCATGTCTAACCATCAGTTATCTACAATAGCCTACAGTCCGTGCAACACATCCTGTACAGTTAGTTAGGGCCACAAAATTGGGCTAAAAACTTATATGGACTGGGCCACCCAGTCAGGGTTCAATTATTGTTTGCAGTATTATGACTGTTGGTTGCAGTGCTCCATTGCCAGTCAACCATGTGCAACATGATTGGGTCTACAACAGCTGATACCCGGTTAACACTAGGAGTTCTCAGTGGATCAGGGGGGCTTTGCATCTGGTACCAGTTGAGATGTGGGGTACTGTCCAGCAGTACTGTTGGGCAGGACACTTTGTTGGGGACAGTGAAATCAAATTAGCCACTGCATGTCAGATTTTTGCTTTGCTTGCTTTAGTCTGTTTTTCTTCCCCTAGAGCATTGTTCGTGAACTCCTGTATTCTTTGTTTGAATTCCTTGTGTGAGCATATTTTTTGTAGTGTATAAGATTTTAGACTTTATGCCTGCTGTTTATTGCATTATCTGTAAAGGGGCTGGTTGTACCACTTAGGACCACAGTGGTATGGTATTACTTCTCAGGGGTAGTACTGTCTTTTGACAAGGCCCACTTAACTTTTCCCAGGATGGAGGCACCATTCAGTTCAAATTTCCTTCTTTCAATAAAAAAAAATTATTTCAGGAGGTATTAACCTAGGTTCTTTACCATTTTCTGAGTTCATAAGGCGGGGTAGTGTATCACTCACACATCTAGAGGCACTGCTAAGATTTCCTGTTTACCAAGTTGAACCCAAGTGGACCCCAGTGCAAGCTGGAAAATGTTTGGTACCATCAGCATTTTTGAAAGTCAAAATGGTCATTCTAGGAGGTCAAGAAGTAGTGCTGTGCTGATGGTTTGGACACTATGAAGATGCTACTGGTAATAAAACTCCCAAAGGGACTCAGTAGGGATGTCATTGTGTGAGTTTTATTACAAAGTTAAAGGGACTAGGGAAGTTCAAAGCACATCATCAGTTCTATGACACAACCTCAAAGACTGTATCAGTAGGTCCACAGATGTTACTAATTACATTTCCTACTGAGAGTACCAAGGATATGTAGCAGCTGGTTAGCAGTGGGAGTACCTTGATTGGTATTTAATACCCACTTAGTAGAATTTGATGGCAGATAAGGACCGCTTGGCCCACCTAGCCTGCCCATTTTTCATTGCCTATAGTATCATTGCAGATCCTACTTGATCTCTGGCCCATTTATCTCCCCCCTCAATTTCCCATTTAGAGGATTGGGAGAAAAAAGTAATGGACTTGCTTGCCAGTGAAGTGAAGACTGTGCACAACCTGCAAGCACAAGTGGTATCTGTTGGTAACATGGCCATTTCAACCAAATCCTTACTCTACACAGTGAAATCCTTAATAGAGAAGCCCTAGATCCACAAAGAGAGTACAAACAGTATCAACATCTGAGATTGTTCTCAAGGGTCAGGCCTACCTCCAGTGGGTAGGAGGAGTTTGACACATATGTTGAACAGGGCATACAGATGATGCACAGACTAACCTGTTCATATGATGAAGGTCTGAATAGGAAAGTTCCTAAGAGGGTCTGCACTGGACTCCATTCAAGTGTTGAAGGTGACCAAGGGCTTCAGAGGCAGCATGGTGTATTGTGGGAAAGGTCACCAAGGTCTTCAAAGGCAGGATGGTGTATTGTGGGAAGGGAGGGAAGGTGGGTTAGAAAGAGGATGATCCCAGTCACTGGAGTGTTAACAAAGATTCAATACCATCCCCTGGAGACACTGAAAAGCGTTACTACCCTGGGGCTCCACAGCAATAGAAAATTTTAACCATAGTCTCTGTAAAATGTAGTCCAGACCATGTGGAAGGAATCTAGTGGTGTGGCCTAGGCCATGCAAAAGGAGCCAGTTAAGGGGAGGAGAAGAGGCAAGTTGCTCAGGCTCCAACCTATGACTGAGAGGAGGGTGGGAAGTCAGACACTGTGATCCACCATGGAACCAATCGTCTGGAAAGAGTCTGGGTAGATACCAAAGCAAATAATGCGTGTGTGTTCAGACAAAGGTAGTGGGGTGTCAGACAGCCTAAAAAGTCATATGTGTCAGTGCCAGGGGACTGGGAAACAGAATGGGGGATTTTAAGACTGGTTGCAGAAGGCCAACTGGACTACATGGTCACAACTGAAACTTGGGCTGCACTGCACAGCATCATGACTGAAAACTGACAGTCCAAGGGTGCTCCATCCTTAGAAGGGATAGGGCTACAGGCAAAGGGGAAGAGTGGCCCTGTGTGTGAAAAGGGAATCAGGGTAACCCAAGATAACATCACAGATGAGGTCACAGTGACAGTTGCCATGGATATTTATTTCATTTATTTATTTATTGAAGTCTAGGAATTACAACCCTTTGAGTCAGGGACTCTTTTTCAAAGGTTCCATGTCAGTACAAAATGTGGCAGACAAGAATTATAGACATCATGAACAATGACAGCAATTGTACACAAAGAGAAAAATTATATAATAGGAGCTATTACAAAGGCTCCACATCAGTGCAAAGTGTGGCAGGCAAGTGTTACAGTACCTAGAAATAGGCAAGAATGTGAAAATGGAGGTTGTTTACAGGCAACTGAATTAAAAGGATGAAAGGATGAGGAAGACAGGGCACTAGAATAGAAAATCAAAAGGGCAGCATCACAGTGAATGCAGTGATCATGGGGGATTTCAATTTTTATTATGTGTATTGGAGTATCCCATGGGCAAGGAGCATCAGAAGCCAAGGACTCACGTATGCATTCCAAGATGGCTTCTTGATTCAGGGAGTCAGGGAACCAATGAGAGAAGGGATGACCTTGGACCTTGTGCTCATGAATAGCAACTATGTTAGGGACATAAGAGTTGGGGGATCAGTGGGTACTAGGGACCACCATTCAGTATGGTTCACTTTTGGTTTAAAGCAAGGACCACACCATCTCCAAAAGTATAGTCCTGGATTTCAATGGAATTTTAGTAAATCAGGACAACCTGTTTTATTGTAATCATATTTATTGTTTTACCTATTATAGTGATTACCTGCTGTGATTTTATAAACTGCACTAGATGCTGCTGTAAACTTGATCTGAGATTAACTTGCTTTCCAATAAATACACCGAATTAAAATGGCTTCCGCTGGACACGAGGGAATGGGAATCAGGGTGTGAGTAGGGGGGCACTGATCCACCGGGTCATGTCAGAGCTCAGAAAAAGGAAATGGGCTACTGGACCAGAAGTGGGCTATGAGGTACTTGGTGTGTGGATGGGGAAACATTGTATCACGGTAATGACAGCAGCACTGGTAGTCACAAACACTGAATATAGAATAGTGCAATGTGAAGAGTGTTATGCCATGTTCCATCTTCTGTGAGATCTGCTAATCAGTATTTTCATGGGCTAAAACCCCCTTTAGCCTGCTAACATCTGGCAGATATATTTGTATTACAGCATAACTGTAGGTGGATTCCCCCATCTGCAATTAAGAGGCAGGGCAGCTGTTTGCTCCCCATTTTGTGACTATACACTTTACAAACCTGAAGTGAACAAAGTACTTATACATATGTTGAAATCCCTCGTGTTTTGCTTTTTTTCAGAGTGCCTTGTCCTTAGTTATATTTTTGTGTACAGTACTCTGTATCTAATGGTGAACATTATATCATGAAACAGTTATGATATACTAAGATGCTAAATGGTATATGAACATGTCGTGGTGTGGGCTATGGACTTCAAAGTAAACTGAGACCACCAGGCACTTTTCATATGAGCCCAGATCTAAGATTCAAATCCATTTGTAAAAGGTTGGCACCTTTACCCTTTCAGCTGCTAGCATGAAAAGTCCCACACTGCTCTAAATAGTGTGTCTTATAAAGATGGATGGATACCATTTGTCATTCATTGCATAAGGGAGGCCAATGAGATATACTAGGACATTGAACAATGGCTAGCTTTTATTTGAAAACAAAGGTCCACTGCAGGTCATAAATGAATGGCATAATGTAATATTCTTCAACTTAACATTAGTCTACATTGTTTAAATATACAGTAAGTTATGGGATAAGGGTTGTTTCATTTAAAATTAATAGACTCATGGGAGAAATCTACAACAACATTTCAACAGACAGTTATGTTATTGTATATCACATCAGTTTACGTGCTCTTCAGCAATAGTACAAGTTAATTGGGTGTACTGCCAAGAATCTTAAAAGGAAAGAGAAAAGGCAAAATTATTGCTAAAGTTATTTATGTTAGTCATTTCTAAGATGAAAGGTACCTCTACATACTGTATATAAGAAATGCATGCATAAAACAATTTGTATTTAGTTTTTCAAAAGATTGTAAATCTGACTTAACTATTGAAATACCTTCCCAGACACCTATATTTGTTAGACTTTTTGTAATAACGTTTCTAGTGTTCAGGCTGCACACTTATATGGTACAGTAGTTAAATAGAAACATAGAATATATATATATATTTTTATTTATTTAAATTGCATAATTAACACCTTTGAGCAAGAAAGCTCTTTTACAAAGGTTCCATGTCAAGTAGACGAGAGACAAAATTTACATAAACAGGTCACATAACATTCACAGTAAAAGAGGTTACATGCTGTATAGGTAGCAATCAGATAGGCTGTTACAGTGTCAACAGACATTACTATAAGTTTGGGTGCATTTCGACATCATGAGCTGGTAACATATAAAAACAGGAGAAGGAGTCAGACAAATGTTTGCACAGGACATGGTGGGAGCAGTCTGAGGTGGCTTTGTCACAGAATGAGGAAGGTAGGGAGAGGAAAAGGGTGGGGGTAGGGGGAAGCCTCCAAGGGGCATTGTCTGAGAGGTGGTGGAGTGAATGGAGTGGGAAAAAGGAAGGGGGAGGTAGGCAGGGGGTGAATTAGTTGTGTAGGTGTTTAGTCATATGTATTTTCTAATTGCAATCACATGGGGTCTTTTGGGCCAGAAGGGTAAGCAGTTCTCTTTTAAAGGGTGCAATTTTAGTGTACTCCCAGGTGGTGGCTGGGAGTTCATTAAACCAGGTGGGCCCATGGTAGGAAAGTGAGCACTGTGCAAGGCAGGTTCTTTTGAAGGGGACCTGGAGCACTCCCTTAGCTGAGCTCCTAGTGACTTGTGGAGTTGGTGCACTGGAACAGAGTGGCAGTGGAGGAGGGAGGGAGTTCATGGTTGGCTTTTTTGCCTATTAGGCAAGCCTGATACTTAGACCTTAGGTGTAAAGGGAGCCAACCAGTGGAGGAATAGAGGGTGCAGGTATGGGTTTGGTGATTAGCCCCCAGGACCAGGCGGCAGGCCTTGTTGATTAGTACTTTGACCCTATTTAAGGTGGAGTCTGAGGCAGCACTGTAAATGATGAGGGCATAGTCTATGACTGACAGGATGGACCTAAGGGTGACCAGGCTTAGAGCTTTGGGGGTCATGGCTTGCCTGTGCCTGTAGAAGATTCCTAGCTTAATATTAGCTGTTTTGAAAACATGGTCTATATGGTGCGTGAAGGAGAGGGTGTCATCAATATGCACCCCAAGATATTTAAAGGAGGAGACTTGTTCAATGCCATCCTCTTTTTGGCTATAGATTGTGAGGTGTTTATTGTTCCATTTGGCATATGGCAGAGTTAGGTGCATACTTTTGGTTTTTTTTGTAGTTTAGAAGGAGTCTGTTTTGGGTGAACCAGTTCTCGAGCATAGCAAAGCTTTGCTGAAGGATTTGAGCTATATCTGATGTGAGACTGCCAGGCACTGAGATAACTGCATCGTCCACATAGAGCAGCATTTTTGCTGGACAGGCATTGGGAAGGGAGTTAATGAAGAGGCCGAAAGGAAGTGGCCCTAATATTGAGCCTTGGGGACCCCTAGGGTTACCTTTTTGAAATTGGGAGATTACTCCTCCAACCCTCACACACTGTGTCCTGTGTGAAAGGTAACTGTTTAGCCAGGAGATGGTATCTGCTGACAGTCCCAAGGTCCTCAAGTGTCTGAGCAGGATTTGGTGGTTAATGGTGTCAAAGGCTTTGGTGAGGTCTATAAATATTGACCCCACCATTTTACCTGTGTCAAGGGCTTCATAGATGTGAGTAGTAAAGTTGATTAAAGCTGTGATGATGCTGTGGCTGATATGAATCCCGTGCTGTTGTGGGCATAGCAGATTGTACATATTTAAGTATTCGGTAAGCCTGTCTGAGACTGCTTTTTCAAGTGCTTCAGAGAGTGGTGTCAGTACTGAAATTGGGCGGTAATTCCCCAGGTTAGTTCTGTCCCCATTTTTAAACACAGGGGTGACCAGTGCAGTCTTCCACCTATCCAGGAAGATTCCAGTGCTCAGGGAGATGTTGAAAAGTGTTGTTGGGGGAGAGGCAAGTTCATCCAATGCTAGAGCTAGCAACTTCCTGTCTAGAGAGTCACTCCCGACCTTGGTTTTGTTTAGAGTTTTTTTTACATATTTAATGGTCTGGGCCAGAGTCATTTTCCGAAAGTAGAACGATGGTTGGCCTTGTTTAAGAGTAGTGGGAGGGTAAGGATCAACGAAGTCTGTAGCAGGCTGGGTATGGAGAAATTTGGGGTGTGGAAGGACTGAGCTGAGGTCTGTGAAGGTATTATTAAAGGCATTGGCCAGGTCAACTGGTTGCTGAAGTGAGCCTGAAGTGGTTACTATATGATCTGGTGGAGCTTGGGGTACTGTCCCAGTGAGAGACTTAATGTTATTCCAGAATTCCATGCAATTACCACAATTACTCTTGAGTTGTTCTCTATAGTAGGTAGCTTCAGCATTTCTTATTTGCCTAGTGCACTATTCCTCACCATTTTGTCAGCAGCCATGTCAATCTGCCTGCCTATCTCTCTGGCAATATGTCAGAGGTTATCCCGTTGTTTCATCAGAGCTATCAGAGAGCCTGTGAGCCAAGGGTGAATGTCTCCTTTTATTTTGACAGTCCAGACAGGGGCAAACATGTCACAAGCTTTGTTGAATGTAGAAATGAGGTATTCCAGGGCTATGTTTGAGTCACTGCAGCCAGCTATTGGGGACCAGTCTGCATCCCTCAGATACCTCTTAAAATTGCCCATGAGCCACTTTTTGAGGTAGAGGTTTTTGACGATCGGGGAGGTGGGTCTTTAAGCCCTTGTTTGTACAGAAGCTGACTACAGGTTACTGTTCACTTAAGGTGTCTGGCAGGACTGAGACATTTTTAATATGTTTAGGGTTTGTGGCAAGAAGACAGTCTATGAGTGTGCTTGTGCCTGTGCAGTAGTTCAGCCCTGGTGCCTGCCTCCATGCCCTCTATCTGTGTAAGATAGAGGGCATGGATTCAGTCCCTCATGGTGTCGGAATCCTGGGCAAGCCAGTTTGTGTTAAAGTCCACCAGGATGACCTGCTTGCAGTCTTTATTGAGCTTGCTAAGGTGGCTGAAGAATAGGTCAAGGCCAGGGGCTTGCTTTCCAGAGGGTATGTAGACTGTGGTCAGAGACATTGCCTTGCCTTGTCGTCCAGTGGAAAGCTTGCTGAAGAGAAGCTGCACTTCCATTGCATTTATACTGTGTGGCATAACCTGACCACTTATTTTGCTACTCCGATAGACCAAACACCCACCCCCTCGCTTGGCTTTCCTATCTAACTGGAAGGAGGTATACCCCTCAAGCAAGGCGGAGGAATCGGGTATTTTCCGAGACAACCATGTTTCAGAGAGCAAGATGATGTCTTTTTTGTGGACAGCAACCCATGCCTGAAATTGGGGTAGTTTGGGTAGGGGACTCCCAATATTAATTGAGGCAATTTTTAGACTACCACTGATTGACAGGTACTTAGTGCCAAGAGGTCCTGGGTTTGGGTGAATGTTCCCAGAAATCAGTAATAGTATAATGATCACCCTGGAAAAGTGGAGTTTCTACCAAGCTCTTATGATCCAGGACTTTCTGCGCCTTGTGTTGTTCAAGTTTGGTATTTGCTACTTAGAGGTATAAGTGCACCTCAGGGCAATGGCAACCTCCAGAGTAACAGGGGGTGACTGGTTCATCCTTTTCTGGAAAGTGAATCTCCAGGTGCTACTGGACGCCAAAACTTGGTGCCCCAGACTACCATAATTGGCAGCTCTTGTACTAATTAGTGTGTGCCTGGAGCCGGGCTGGGGTTCATGAGGTTTACCATTGGTAATACTGGCCATTGGGGGAAGGATAAGTATGGCCAGAAGATAAGCGAGCCAAGGAGGGTTATGAGGTAGGCACATTATATTAATCATGTTGTCAGTGTACTAGAGACCCTATAAGAGAGAGGGAGAGAGATTCTGAGTGGATAGCAACTTGGAGAGGAATTAGTATTAGTGAAGGTTGAGATGTAGGGGCAGATTCTGTTAACACACAGGAATGGGGGAGGAGCAGATTAAGTACCTCAGTATGGTGTATGCATAAACCCGAGGTACTTGCTAACAGTAGCCCTATCAGTGTGAGGAAGGGAAGAGGGCAGCCTCTAGTGCTGAACTATTATAGGCTGCAAATAAAGAAGTGACCTGATTGGTTCAGCCTGCAGCGGAGCGAACCCTATAAAAGGGTATGATCAGCAAGGGTGGTGGCGGGGGCGGAGGGGAGCCAATATGGAGCATCAACGGGGCCCTCAACAGTCGGGCTAGCAAACAGAATTCTGGAATTAAACCTTCAGCTACACGGCAAATGGGAGTTGCAGCGCTTGGTAGGTGACTCTGCTGCTCACAGGCTTTTACAGTTCCCAGTTAGCATAATTGCTTACAATGGAGCTATAACACACCATGCTGTATAAGGTGACTGGCTGTATAACTGTGTCTAGAATTCAGTTAAAGTACCAACAGGTTATATTCTTACAATGGGGCTAGAACACTCTACACTTGTAAGAAAGTGACTTGCTGTGGCTAAACAACAAATTAAGTACCAGCAGGTTGTAATTTTGCAAAAAAAAAATATAAAAGTACTAATCAGGTTATATTGGAAATTAAACCAGGCATTCAAAAAGCTGTATTAGTACAATAAAAGAACCAGTCGGGTTATAGTAAAAATTAACCGGGCCGACCAAATGCTGTAGGAGTAAAGACCATCTCCACATGTACGCCGACTGCATTAAGTCCTGCTCTAATTCGAATTTTGAAAAAGGCGCCACTTTCACCTCAACAGTCCCAACGATGTTCCCCTGCTCAGAACTGAGCGGCCTCTAGCTGCATACCTTCTTTTGCTGCAGGGTTCATTCTTGGGGGTTGTGGGGGAGGGCAGGATCACCAGAGCACTCTCGACCTCTGCGTTTGGGACCCTCCGTTGGTCGGCCCCTGTGAGCTTCTTTTGCTGTGGGGTTCATTCTGGGGGGTTGTAGATGAGGGCAGGATCATCGGAGCCCTCTTAACCTCTGCAATTGAGACCCTTCATTTGTCGGTCCAGCAGATAAGGACCGCTTCACTTACCCAGTCTGCACATTTGTCCCTACCTACAGTATCACTGCAAATCCTGTTTGATCTCTGGCTATTTCTTCTTCCCCCATTACTTACCACTAAAATTCCCTAAGGCAAATCCCATGCATTCATTAACCCTACCACTGTTTTTGCTCCCACCACCTCGACTGGTGGTCTGTTTCAGTTATCTACTGTACCACTCTTTCTGTGAGGAAGTACTTCCTCACATCTCTCCAGAATCAATCCCCTCCAGCATCATAGCATGTCCCCTTGTTCTTGAGAATCTCTTTTTTTTTTATTATTTTCCACCTAAATCTTATTTACTGGTGTGAGATATTTAAAGGTCTCTGTCATTTCCACCCTCTTCATCCTCTCTTCCAGGGTGTATATATTGAGTTCTTTTAGTCTGTCATCATAGGGCTTTTGATGCACACCCTACACCATTTTTAACTTTCTTTTTATTAGAAGTTTAAACAGTATAGAGAGAGAAAATCACCTAGAAAATATTATATATAAAATAGACAGTCCAAGCTAATATCAGTACAAAACATTTTGTTAAGCTAGATCCTTTATGCACCATGAGTAACTGTGCCACAAATATAGTGTCTACTCAGTGTAGGGTGGTAGATAAAGTAGAGACTTTATATTATACTAGTGTCAAGAAAGGAGATAGAGAAAAAGGTGCATCACTGAAGCAAGTAACATAGAAAAAAAGGTGAAGAATGGTTAAAAAGGGAGTAGGTGAGAGAGATATTTATGCATTGTTGAATGGGGAGTTTGATCTTATGGTATAAAATTGGATTGTATGTAAGTTGATAACATACAGTAACCATAGTCAAACTGGGGAATCTTATCAAAGTAGATATATGTCAGGTGCTCCATGTTACAGGTTTCTAATATTATGTTTCTCCACCTATTCAGGGTCATGATCTTTGCAGTGTGCCAACATCTCGCGATCACCTTTTTGGCTACAAGGGTGCATGTGAGGAGTAAACAAAGACTTGAGTGGCTTAGCTTGTTGCCTTCTAATGATATTGCTAAGAGGATAAGTGAGGGAGCAATTTCTGCCAGACAGTCAAAATTAGCCTCCAGTTCCCGAAAATTGCACTTCAGAAAGGTTGAAGATGTGGGCAGTCCCAAAGATATGCATAGAGTGCATTACAAGTTGACCAAATCCTCTCCAGTAAGTGGCAGCTACCCCAACCATTTACTTTCCACTATACAGTACCTGGGGTATGAAGGAAGAGAGAGACACATTTTCAAGAGAACCCCTTCCAATACATGGTGGAAGTTACTCTGTAAGCAGAGGTGATAACTTATACCAGGTCTCCAAAGTATGGGTGGTAGATAATTCTGCATCCATTTCTGCAGAATGGAGATCATTGTTTCAGTGGAATTCTCTTGAATTGCCCTATATTCATTACCTATGATATCGTGCCACATATTACTTTGAAGTTGTGATGTAATAAGTTGGATTTATTGAGAAGATATGGCAGGAAGTCTGCAGCAAGCTGCACTCTTTTTGCTTAATTATGACAACTGCAAGTAGCGATAATTGTCTGCCGCTGGGAGGTGAAAGATGTTTTGTAAAGTAGCAAAGGGAAGAACCCCTTGTGCATCTAAAATTTGGAAGATAAAACTCAGTCCCAGTCTGCCCCATTTGTGGAAAGCCCCATCAAGTCTATTCAGAGGATATTATTTAGACAGTGGGAGGCAACATGGGGGTTGCCAAATGCGAATTTATTGAGGCCATAAATGTAATTTATGGTGAATTCAAGTTGTTTCCAATATGGTTGTTTTGATGGGGTGATCTAGGTAGATAAAGTTCATAGGTGGTAGGTAGGGTGTACCATTTCAGGTTCTGAAGGTTAACATATCATCTGTCCCTTGGTTAATATAGAAAAGATGATCTCATTTGTTTTGTTTTTTCCCCTTGCTAGATAAATCATGAAATAATCTTACTCCAGGTCTGAAAGTAGAGATTATCAGGCATTTGTGGCAAAGTTTACCAATAGTACAACATTCTGGGAAGAATATTTTGGCGTATGCCCTCTATTCTATGAATAAACCCTAGATATAGTTTTGTGCACTTTGAGAGATCTGCAGTTTGCTGGTAAAAGGTTCCAAATTAAGGAATCTGAGATGTTCTAGATGTTTTTGTGATTTTGTTACCCAAGTATCTGAAAGTCTGTTTGTGCCACTTAAAAGGGAAATATTTTTTGAGATGGGGTGTTGGGGTATAGTTATATAGAGAATACTGGATGAGCAACTACGCACAACCAGTGTGTTCTGCCTCAGAGGGGTTCTGATTCCCAGTGACCTCAAGAGCAAAGCTCAAGAGGTCCATGGGAATCAGAACCCCCTGAGGTGGCAGAACACACTGATTGTGCACAGGGTTACCCATTCAATGTTTTTTATAGTGTATGGTGCATGAAATATAGTTTAGAGTCTTACATTTTATACAGAAATAAGATTTTAGTGCTTCATTTTAGTCTGGGTTAGTAACTGGTTGCTATGTTCACTGTTCATGCTAGGGAAACCAAACCGGCGTACATTGCTAGCGTGTCTTTCTATTGGCTGTGAGTTTAGTTAGTGAGGAACTTTTTTTTAAAAAAGGTGCCCATATTCTCTCTAAGTGAGAGACATGGTATCATGGTTGTTGCTCTTAGTAAAATAAAATATCTGGTTGATCCTGCACTGTTTTTTTGTTTTAAATTAAAATATGTGGTCAGTTAAGTCAGTATACTTATCTGGTTGATCCTGCCAGTTTGGTGTTTTGCTTGCAGGGTGATTCCTGTTATCTTGCTGCAGTCACCACTGGGACTGCTTATCTGCTTGATTCTGCGGTTTGTCCTGCACAGTGAGTGCAGTGGATGCATGTAGGTAGTGCTGGAACCTCTAGAGGGTTTCAAAATGTTCGCACCTTTGATGAGTAGAACGCTGTTCTGCACATACGGGCTGAACAGCTTTCTATGAACTTTTATCTGTGGCTGAACAGCTTTTCAGCACAGATAAAAAAAGACTAAGAACAAAGTTCCACAATAAACTGTTTAGTAAAACTTAAATTTTTTGTTAATTAAGTTCATAACCCTAGTAGGCAGCCATTATTGAGTCTTCAGAGGAGGTTAGTGCCACCAGTACAACAATTGCATATGGCTTACTCCTACCTAAACTGTCTTATGGCCTTCCTGTCTTTGATCAAGCTTTTAGCACCTTAATGCATAAGTAGGATGTGGTGTGCAACAACATCTGCCACTTCGCCTTTGCATGCAATCGCCTCACCCACCACTGCCGCCTATACTCTAAATTAAGTTGTCTGTCCCCTTCTACCTCATGGGATCTTTCCCTTGGGAAAGTTATCCATAGTACACTAATGTGCCAAATGCACCACTCCCAAAAATCCTACCTTTAGCCATATAAAACTTCCTACTCTCTAAGGTCCTCTGACTGTGATCAGCTGTCTATGCCTAGGTCTAGGTCCAAGTATGGTGAACTGACCTTTGCATCGACAGCCCCTAAACTATGGATCAGTGTTCCACCAGCTATACATCAGGATCACATCAGTAATTCCTTCATGCATTTATTCTGGTCCTACCTATCCCAATGTTTGCATGCGCATACTCATAACCCACTGAATCTCTGCACTGTCCCCCCAATTCCTCTTGCACTTAACTACTCCTCTGTCTCTATTCATCTGCTTACTCCTAATTTCCCCATTGCCTTGCCCAATGTGTCAACTGAGCTATTTTGTATATGCTTGCTGCTATGTGGCTCTGTGATTCTGTACCATATTATATCTGACAGTTGTGTTTAATGTACCCATTCATTTTCTGTTTCTGCTGGCTTCATCCTTATAGTGTACTGAATCATTATTATTGTACTGTTACTGCTCTCTTTGTGCACTGTGATACCCTACTTTGAATCCACCAAGGTCGTGCCTGAAAATAGGCAAATGTATGCCTAGTTTACCTTACCTGGTCAACAAAAAATTAATAATTAAATAAATAGTAAATGGTCAGCAGGCTATATTTTATATTCCTTCCTCCCATGGGAGTACCAGTTACAGAGGTGTTTCTCATATTTGTACCATCAACAGCTCAAGATAAATGGCAAAGAGTAGAGGAGGGATAGAGGACACCCCTGTCTGCTTCCATGCTCTAGGGGAAAGAGATCTAACAATGAACCATTGAGTCATACATATTCCTGAGGAGATATATATATATATATATATGTATATAACATTTGAAAAGTAATGAAATCATCAGGGAGACCAAAATTTCACAGGGTGGCCCAACCCTGCACATTTTTGTTATCCTCCCCTGGACCATCTCCACTCTATCTATATCCTTCCAGAGATGTGGCCTCCAGAACTGTACACAGTATTCTACGAGAGGGCTTAACAGTAATCTATAAGAAGCAGCCCTATCTCCCTCCTTCTGCTGGTGATACCTCTCCCACTGCACCTCAGCATCCCACTAGACCTTCCAACTGCCTTGTCACACTGCCTGATCACCTTTAGGTCATCAGATATGATTACCTCCAGATCTTATTCCTGCTTGGTATTTGTTAATACATTCCCCCTATTGTGTATTCTTCCCCTGGGTTTATGTGTCCCAAGTATAATATTTTATTAGCACTTTTTCATATCGAAACACAGGTGCCATACCACTGACTTCTCCTCAAGTTTTCTCAGGTTTCTTATCATCCTTTCCACCACCCCTGAAATGTCCACCCTACTGAAGATTCTGCTGTCATCCATAAAGAGGCAGACCTTACCCTACATCTCTTCTGCAATGCCACCTATAGAGACATTAAAGAAAACTGTTCTCAGTAATGATCCCTGAGGCACCCCGCTGGTCACTGTACCCTCCTTCCAGTGGTCTCTGTTTACCACCACCCTCTGCCACCTATTGCCAAACCAATTTCTTACCCAATTTACCATCATTTTGGACACCATCATAAGTTACCCAGCTTGCTTAATAGTTTCCTATGTGGAACAGTGTTGAATGTCTTACTGAAATCTAGGTAGGTCACATCCACTGCTCTACCATGATCTAATTCCTTGGTCACTCAATCCCAAAAATCTGCGAGATTTCTTTGACATGACCTCCCACCAGTGAAACACTTGAATCCTCCAGGTCTGGAATCTTATTTCCTAGACTTCTAGCATTTGCACACATGGTCTTCCAGACATTGTTAGAATTCTGATTATTATCCCTCTTTTCTCCTTTTTTGCCCTCCATCCCCCCCTTAGTTTTTAATGTCATTATTTCCATTTCCCTTCATGTCTGCCACCCTGTTTCGTTTATTAATTTGCATCCTGTTCATTCGATCAAGGAAGGATCATTATTGAAAGTGACTGTTGTCCTCCATGTTTTCATTTAGTTCTTCTGGCCACCAATAGTGCTCCCTCAGAAAAAAACATAAGCGTCTTCTGATAAAACATGTTTTGTAAGATTGGGATTATGACTTGTTTTGATATCCAAGAATAAGCATGAAGATCAATGGACAATTGATCAGTTTGACTGATGTCAGCAAACCAAGTAGCTGTTCCACTGCAGAATGCTTTGAGCAAATCCACACTTTTTATAATTAAATTTTACTAAAAACAAATATTGACAAGAGAAGTGATCCGTAGTACTACAAAGCACAACAGAAAGCTGAGGTAGCCTTGGCTTTCAATCATAAATGCTGTGATCCATCTGCCTTCCTCAGTAAACTTCCTCCTTGCCATTCCTCTGGCCAGTTGTCCCACACTTCCCACAACTTCCCCCTCCCCTTGCCACACACCATCCCCATTTCTACTTCAAGGCCATATCATCTAATTATACATGCAAATTATTAAGAAGCATATCTAATCGGGGTAACCCAAACTTAGCTGGCATCTCCCCTGTCTTCCTTAAACTTGTTTCTCCAGTGATTGCTAAGCCTCTTACCTTCATCTTCAATCTTGCCCTGTCCACCTCCACTATGCCTACACCCTGGAAATTGGCTAAAGTGATTCCTATCTTCAAAGGCGGTGACTCCCTCTCATCTGACAGCTATCGGCCTATACCTATTCTCCCCCATCTTAGCAAGCTCCTCGAAAAAATGGTGCATTACCAGCTCTCTTGAGTATCTCACTAAATATAATATTTTATGTAGCCAGCAGCATGGTTTTCATAAAAATCATAGTACTATCACTGCCTTAGCCTTATTCACTGACCACATCCTCTCTAACATGGATCAATGGCATGCTACTGGTGTATTTATTGTGGGTATTTCTAAAGCTTTTGCTCTGGTAAACCACTCTATACTCTTCTCCAAACTACTCTCAATAGGATGATCCCCTGAGACTTCAATGGTTTCAGAGCTACCTTTCCAACTGCTCTCAATCAGTATGTATAGGCTCTGCCACATCTCCTGCATTGTCGATCTCTACAGGGGTACCCCAAGGCTCTATTCTGGGCCGCCTGCTCTTCAAGATATTCTTAAACACCCTCTCCTCTGAATGCTTCACCTGTGAATCTCTACTTTATGCAGATGACCTTGTCATCTTCCACAGTGACAATTCCCATCCCCATTTATCCTCTGTTCTTACCCAGAACTTCTGCGCTGCCCACAACTGGTTTACTGACAACTTGATGTTGGTCAATGCCAAGAAGACCAAGGCAATGCTGTTTGGTTCTAAGTCGTTCCTTGCCAGGACCCTTAAAGCTAATTCTTCTCTCCTTATATATCCCCCTGACAACCCTGTCCTCAACATCATCCCCAATTTTAAATACTTAGGGGTTATACTGGACCACACTCTCTCCTTCACTGACCATATTAACCTCATAGTCCGTAGGATTAATCAAAAGCTTGGCGCTGCTTACTGCATCAAACCCTACCTAACTGCTGAGGCTCACTTGGCCATTGTCAGAGCTAACCAATTCCCTATCTTGGACTACTGTTCCCCAATTTACACATATGTCTCTACCACCCTCCAAACCAGACTTGTGTCTGTACACAATAGCATTTGTAGCTTTGCCCTGTCCACCTCCATTACTCTTATCACTGTGACCTCTACCACTCTCTAGGCTGGCCCTCCTTGCAAGGTCGCTTCTATTTTACCCTTGGATGCATCATAGACTCCATCATTAAATGTGGCCCTACCTCCCCCTCTCCACCCTCTGCAAGCACCAATCCACTCCGCAGTGTCTTCTATCCTTGGCTGTCCCTTCCACTGATACTCCCAGAATCTCAACTAAGATGGGCAGTAATGCTATTTCAGGGGATATGAATTAAGACTAAACCTGGCATCAAAACTATTGTCACAGAAAATACCTGATTGATAGCAGATTATATATTTTGCCAGAAATGATGCAATGCCAGACAACTCCAAAAGATATGTGCCTGATCTGCTAGGGCCTCCCCACATTGCCTCCAGCACCTGCATGCCCTTGTATTTCGCCACATGTGCCAGAGACAGAAAAATTCTGGAACGACACTTCCAGGCAAACTTTCTTAAGTAAGGAATGGAAGATATAGTAAAACTCAATTTGGAGGTCCTCTCCCAATCCTCCCAAGTGCAGGGTGATTCAAAGTCTTGGGCCCATTTAGCAAAGGTCAAAGATGTCTATTCTGACTTTATGGCCCTTAAATTCACCTACCAAACTTCAGTTAAATGCTCCTGATCAACACTCTGCTGGGCTAAAATAACCATTTGTATAAATGGGGATTTTAAAAAGTTAGGGATCTGGTTAGGGAAAAAAAAGGAATGAAGATAAGTGTGAAGCTGTAAATATCTATAATGATCAGAAATAGGAAAGCCATAACAAGCTTGCAACTCTGCAAAAGTCAGTCACCCTTGTGGTCCAATTAGCTGATGATAAAATTACAGCCCTAGTCTTGCCCACTTATGCAAAAAATATCTGATTTTTTTAACAGATTATGGTCATCCCAAGCCAATGCTGTCACCAGCAATTGTTCCTCTACTGGGTGGCTCCTCCAATATCTAAACCATATCTCCCAGGCTATCCATGCTAAATCGTAGACGCGAGAAAGGGGGAACCATTAAGATGACGTAGCATATAAAACTCTACCCAGGTTAGAAAAATAATTTAACACAGATTCTATGTCCTTCCAATAAGCTCTGTAAATTGGATTAGTCCAGTAACATAGAATATGAAAAAGAGAAGCATGGGTTTACCATTCAAAATTGGGAAGGCCAAGCTCTCCCCGAGAAGTAGATTGGTATAGAATGGAAACTCTAATTCTAGCTCACTTGCATTGCACTTACACAACACACTGTGCTGTGGCATGGCACCAGGAGATTGCAGCAGACGCAGGCTGCCAAATCCCCTGAATCGCAATTCACAAAATTCCCCCGGTGATAAAATTTCCTAGTAGCCTTAGACCAGCCCTGGCTAGTCTAAGGGTTCTTAGAAATGTCATCACCATGGGAGTTGACCTGATAGTGGCAATGTGCCATGGTCCCACCTCCCGGTGTCCCCGATCATCAGTACATTATAAGATAATATGCCCCAATTATCTTGTAGTCTAGTGTCCCCCCTCCCCAAACCCCAATCATTGTCATAATAAATAATAATGTGCCCTTTTACCTGCTAGTCTAGTGCCTCCACCCTGATCCCCAATGATTGTTAAATAACAAAATACTTGCCCCTTTCCCCTTGGTAGTCTAGTGCTCCCATCCCCAATCATTGGTAATATAATTAATAACGCTCTCCTTTACTATGGTAGTCTAGTGGCCCCCATCCCCAATCCCAATGCCCCGAAATTACTGTATCAAATAACACCTGGTGTTCTAGTGGGCCCCCCCACCTGGCAGAGCCCTACCACCTCCTCCCCCCAATTCATAAGGGAGCTGGGGACTTGCACAGCCCACCTCTCAATGCCGTGGCTAACCACTGACTTAGCTCTGCATGAGCACATACCGTATATAGTGCAAGCTCAGTGACTGACAGCTTACTGAGCGTGTGCTGTATACAGTACATGCTCATTCAGAGCTCAGTCAGCAGCTGGTCATGGTAGTGAGAGGTGGGCTGTGCCAATCGCTGTCTCCCTTATGGGTTGGAGGAGCAGGGTAGTAGGGCACTGCCAGGTGGGGGCCCTCTAGACCACCAGGTGTTATTTGATACAGTAATTGCGGGGCATCGGGATCAGGGAAGAGGGACAACTAGACTACCAGGGAAAAGGGGCTAGTATTATTTTATTCAACAATGATCAGGGATGTGAGAAGAGGGGCACTATACTACCAGGGAAAAGGGGGAAACTTAATATTTAGTATAACAATGATCGGGGATGGGGAGGTGTGGGCACTGGACTACCCGGGAAAAGGGACTAGTATTTTTCATTCAACAATGGTCGGGGATGGAGAAGGGGATGCTTTGTGTGCTTATGCACATTCCTGCACAGTGCCACAGGTTTGCAGCACTCTGTCCTGGTGCACCCTCTGTTTGGCATACTGCTAGGGTTGCGCAAGCCACTGGACTTTGCTACCAGGACCCCACAGAAATAGAGAATCAGGTGAAGGGTCCATGGTGCAATGCACTGAGTTTTGAGAATCGAGCCCCTTAATTTTAAGAATTTCAGCAATTGCTATTAATCTGGGAAATTTTATCTTCAACAATGAAATTCCTTGGAATTAGCAATCCAAAATTCCACAAAGTCACACTCATGATTACAGTATTCAAATATCTGAAAGGGATGGCAACATCAAACCAGCTGCAACTCTTCATGATGTAGAAGAATGCAAGAACAAGGGGATACCCACTGCATATGAAAAAGAGGAAGATTTAAGGGAAATATCATTAAACACTACTTCACAAAATGAGTAGTGGACACTTGTAACAGACTTCCAAAATAAGTTATGCCACTCAACACTTTCTTTCCTCAAGTTTAATCTAGATAAACATAGAAACAGAAAATTTGTTTGCAGAAAACTACCACTTGGCCAATCGAGTCTGCCCAGATGGTCCCTGCCTAGTCTGCCTCTGCAGACTCTGACTGGTCTCCATTGACCCTCCCTCCTCCCTGCCCATTTCCTGATATTTCCCTATGTCTATCCCATGAAAGGTTGAAGTCTCCTACTGTTTCACCTCAACTAATTCCGCTGGCAGTCTATTCTAGGTTTTCACCACTCTTTCGTTGAAGTAGTCCTTCTTCGCATCCCCCCCATCTAGCTTCATCATATACCCACTGGTTCTGGTGCTCTTCCTCATTTAAATGAGACACCCATCCTGTACACTGTACACCACCACCCCCATGAGATACTTGTAGGTATCTGTCATGTCCCCTCTCGCTCTCCGGTCTTCCAGTGTGTACATGTTGAGATCCCTCAGTCTTCCCTCATAGCATGTTTGGTGCAACCCCTTCATTATTTTAGTTGCCCTCCTCTGGACTGCCTCCACCCTGTTTATTATCCTTTCTGAGGTGTGGCCTCCAGAACTGGACACAGTACTCCAGGTGGAATCTTAGCAGTGAGTGATATAGTAGCAGCATCACCTCCCTCATCAAGCTGCAGATACCTCTTCCTTATACATCCCAGCATCCCATTGTCACTATCCACTGCTTTTTCACACTGCCCTGCCACTTTGAGGTCATCAGATATGATAACCCTAAGGTCCCTTTCCAGCTTAGTGACAGACAGTACCTCCCCACATTCTATACTGAGTCCTTGGGTTTCTATGCCCTAGGTGCATGATACTGCACCTTTTGGTATTGAACCCCAACTGCTATGCTCTTGACCACGCCTCAGATTCCCAAGATCCTTAGGCATTCTTTCCACCTTTTTCTATTTGTCTACTCTTTTACTGATTTTAGTATCATCTTCAGAAAAACATAACTTCCCTTCTGGTTCATCAGCCATGTCACTCAAGAAGACATTAAAGAGGACCAGTCCCAGTCTGAACCCTGTGGCACCTTGCTGGTTATTCTTCCATCATTAGAGTGAGTGCTGTTAACCACCACCCTCTGTTGCCCAACTTTTAACCAGTTTCCAATCCAGTTCACCACTTTGGATCCCACCCTTAGGCTGTCCAGTTTCTTAAACAGTCTCCTTTGTGGCTTAGTGTCAATGGTCTTTGTGTAAGTCCAGATAGTCTATGCCCACTGCCCTCTTCTGATCTGATTCCCTGGTAACTCAAACAAGGAAATCATCAGATTTGTTAGACATAATCTCACATCATAACTTCATGCCACCTGTGGTCTTGAAGCCCATTAGATTCAAGATACTCTACCAGCCTTTCCCTAAGCAGGGTTTGCATTAATTTCCCCACTACTGAAATGAGACTGATTTGCCTATAGTTGCTAACTTTCTCCCTACTGCCCCTATTATGTAGAGGGGCCATGTCTGCTCTTCTCCAGTCTTCTGGAACAATGCCTGTTTCAAGGGAACTGTTGAATAAGGACATCAGTAGGGCAGCTAGAAACTCTATGAGTTCCTTTAATACCCTTGGGTGTATTTCTTCCTGTTCAATAGTCTTGTTCACCTTCAAAGCTGCAAGTCCCTTCAAGGCACTGTCCTCTGAAAATGGTCTTCTGCCCAACTTGCATTATCTTTGTTCCCACTACTCCTTGGCAGCCCATTTTCCTCCACTTTGAAGACTGAGCAGAAGCACCTGTTCAGGATAACAACTTTTTTCTTGTAGTTTTCTTTGCAGTCTCCCGCCGCCACCCTCCTAATCCTTACTATCCCTCACTCTGCTTTTCTCTTCTTACTTACAGTATGTTTCAGAAGAAAGTCATATCCCCTTTAGCTACCCCTTTAGCTACCCTTTCTTCTGTCCTCATCTTTGCTCTGATCACTGCCTTTCCAGCTTCCCTCTGTTTGACTTGGTATGCCTCCCTGTACTCTTTTCTCTGTGTTTCCTTATACCTCCAGAATGCCAGCCTTTCTTCCTTGAATACCTGGGCCACTAACTTAGAGAGTCATAATGATCTCTTTTTCTTTCTGCTTTTACTCACTTCCTTCATGCGGAGGCTGGTTGCATAAATTACAAGCTCCCTTATTGTTCCCCACTGTGTCTTTACTCCTCCCTGGCAGTCTCTCCTTATGAGGCAGTTTCTGATGAGTCTTCCATTTAATTAAAATCTGTTTACTGAAGTCCAAGACTCTCTTCCTCATGCAGTTTGCCTCTGCTCTTGTCTTTATGTTATACCACACTGTATGGTGATCACTGGTACCTAGGGAACTGCCCACTGTGACGTCTGCAGTGCTGTCCTAGTTTTTAAGCACCAGGTCCAATGTTGTTTCCTACCTAATGGGTTCCTTGACTAGCTGACTTAGAAAATCCCCATATAGGGAGTCAAGAATGTCCCTGCTCCTTGCCCAAGTCATCATTGGAGGCTCCACTACAGGTCTGGCCTGCTATGCAAACATAACATTTTTCCAGAGGAATTATGATGAAAGTCAGAATTCCACTGCTGTGAAATTTCAGAATACACTTTGGCAACTGTTGCGGAAGTTCCAGCTTAGAACAGTGGAATGCAGGTATGAATTGTGGATTAATGTATTGAACTGCAGAAAGAAAATCTGCACATCTGATCACTGTCAGTGATCAGTTCTGTGAAATTTCTTTCTGTAATTTAATACTTTAACCTCACTGGCTTCTGGATGTGTGCCAAAGGACTGGAGTATGGCACATGTGCTGCCCCTCCATAAGAGTGGTCCTAACGATGAACCAGGTAACTGCAGGCATGTAAGCTTCACTGTGATACTGTGTAAGATCATGGAATCTATCCTTAAAGAGAGGATTGTGACATTTCTTGAGGACGATAGACTCCAGGACAGCAGGCAGCATGGATTTGTACAGGGAAGATGCTGCCAAATAAATCTTGTCGACTTCTTCAATGGGGTAACAAGGTCAATCGATGAGGGTCAGGTGATAGATGTCATCCACCTGGATTTCAACAAGGCATTTGACTCAGTACCTCACAGAAGGCTGATCAGTAAGTTGACATACCTAGCAGCAGGGGAGAAGCTGATGAGGTGGGTCGAGTTATGGTTACTGGATAGACAGCAAAGGGTGCTAGTTAGCAGAGAACTTTCAGAACCCAGAGCCTTAACCAATAGGTCCCACAGGGCTCGGTACTAGGACCAGTACTGTTTAACATTTTCATTGCAGATGTATCAGTGAGGATAAATAGTATGATCAGCCTCTTTGCTGATGACATGAAGATCTATGCAGAGGGAGATAGTGTGATGGATTACAAGATTCTCCAAGGGGACTTGGCTACACGAGACAGATGGTTAGATACATTGCAGCTAGGATTCAACACAAAGAAGTACAAGGTTATGCACCTGGGAGCCATAAAACCTGGGACTAGCTACTGGTTAGGTGGGGTGAAGCTATCACCTACTATGAAGGAGAGGGATATGGGTGTACTGGTATCTGGGGAAATAAATCACTCTGTGCAGTGTAGGAGGGCAGCAGCAAAGGTGAACAAAATTCTTGGGTGCATCGCTAGGGGAATTACATCCAAAAAAGAGGAGGTAATTCTGCCCCTGTACAGGAACCTGGTTAGACCGCACCTGGAGTACTGTGTGCAGTACTGCTGACCCTATTTGAAAAGGGACATCAAGCTGCTGAAGGGGGTTCAGAGAAGTGCAAGGAAAATGATCCAGGGGCTGCGAGAGATGCCTTATGAGGAGAGACTGAGGGAGCTCAACATGTATTCCATGGAGGATGGGGGGAATGATTGAGACCTTCAAGCACTTAAAAGGCATTAACAGGTTTGGCACTGAGGGTGTGTTTAGGCTGAAAAGTGGGAGAAAAACCAGAGGACACAGCCTGAAGCTGGAAGGCAGAAAATTCAGGAGGAAAATAAGAAGGCACTATTTCACGGAAAAAGTGGTAACAGGGTGGAATGTACTGCCTGAGGAACTGGTAACATTACAGACAGTGGGTAGCTTCAAGAGGGCCTGAAACAGAGTCAAGGGGAGGGTCAGGATGAAATGGGAAGGGGGGCAGCAGTTTGCTAAACTGGGTGCTGCACACTCAGTCAGACATGATAGACCATAATGCCTTTTTCTGATGGCAAGTTCATATGTTCTTATGTTTGTAATCTACAAGTCATACATTCATTCAACAGTTCAGTTAAACAACATGAAGAAAGACTGCAGAACTTATCACTAAACTGCAGAATAATTACATGTATTATGGATTGATATATTAAACTGCAGAACGAAATTCCTCAGAACTGGCATAATGCAGTTCTTGTGTATTATTCGCAATTCAGCCAGAAAAGTTCCTGGAAAGGGGTGAAAATTCACGAAACACATTCAAAAGATTTGGATTTCACCAGAGTCAGAATTTTAGAAAATTCCACAAAATTTACGAAATGTCACAAAATTTCCATAAATTTGTAATTCTTAGATTTTGCCCAGCCCTACTAATTATCAGCATGAACCCTTAATTGCTATCATGATGAAGGTTTCCCCCAGCTGCCTTATCCAGCACCTCTCCCTGTGCAGGAGGTCTGTATACTACCCTGGTATGGATAGTGGCCCTGGAGCCTGTCTGCAGGATGATCCACAGCACCTAAAGACTTTCCATTTCTTTTGGGTGACCCTGTACCTCCATGGCTTTGACTCCATCCCTCACATACAGGCAACCCCCTCCCTACCATGCATAAGTTTCTATCTTTTTTATTTATCTTTTTATCCCCCCTGCATCCTGGTCAGCCCCTATCTGCTAGGACCCCACCAGCCCTGCTACCCCTATGTCCACTGGGACTTACCCCCAGACAGTACCCCCCAGGGCTTTCCCACCCTGGTGGGGTCAGTGAGGCCCCACAATCCTCCACCATGAGACCAGATCCAGTAGATGGACCGGCGAGCCCAGCTGGATGGGTGCGGGGGGCCTGTTAGGGTCTGAGTGCCATCCTGCTGCTGAGAGTTTCCTCATTTTCCCACCTTTGTGGTGCAGCATGCAAATACACCATGACATGTGGCTCATGCACCTGCATACCATGCATTGGCATCTGCCTGAACATCCTGCCTGTTTTGTGGTGGACTCAGGTGCCTTTTCCCAGCATACCATTAGGGGTCAGACATGCACTGGAAACTGCAATCCCTCTCCCCCATGAGGAGAGCAGTTCTCTGGATGCTTGATCCTGCCCCCACCCCCACGGCCAGCCCTCTGACACCCCAAGCTCACTATTTAACTCAGGTCACTGGCATCATGAGTGTCTTTTTATCTCTGTTAACCACTGAGACCGGCAAGTCTATATACTGAAGATCCTGTAGTACAATATTCCACATATCAGTTCTTTCTCCTGATATCTTTTTTTGTTTTTACCATGGGTTAAGAGGTGTAGTTGGTATTGCAGCCCCCCCCCCCAAATCATCTATAGTATGGTCCTCCCACATTGACAACCTACCCATCTTAAACATTACCTGAATCTGCAAGACTGGAAACCCATTTACAAAGCGATGAATGTTAACATGGCCCTTGACTTCTTCATTGCCACTTTCAACAAGGCCTGTGACCTCTTTGCTCCTGTTAAAAAATGCAAAGTTAAAACACTCTGTAACCCCTGGATCAATGCCAAGCTCTTTCACAGCTGAAATCAAGGGACCATCTCTGGGCGGTGGCCAAAGCCACAGTCAGGCAATCTGACATACAGGAATACAAACAAGCCCGTAATGCCTGTTCTAAAGCCATCTGGCTCACGAAAAGTTTCTTTTACAAGAATGCACTCACCAGCACCTGGTGAAACAGATGTGCCTTCTGAGATAACATCAAGGAAATCACAGGGAAACAGCCTAAAAACTCTCCAGCCATGCTTATTGTTGATGGGATCACTACCCTTGACCCCATGGTCCTTGCTAACACCTTCAATACAGCGTTTACCGACCTTAGTGCTGTTCTCCTCTGATTTTTTTGAAGAAGATGTCACCTCCTCTAACACCCACCTTGCTCAGGCTACTCACCCTCATTTCTACTTTCGGGAGGTCAAGATAAAGGAAGCGTGTCACTACATTACTGCTGCCATCTCTAAATCCAGAACTAGAGGTGACACCTAGGACCTTAAGCTACTGTCACTTACTCTTGATGATGTTCTTTATCTGTTAACTAAAATTCTGAATCTCTCTCTCTCCGTTCCAGTCAATTCATGGACAGATGGAAAACTGCCACCGTGACCCCAGTTCACAAAAGTGGTGACACGACTAGCCACTCAAACTATCATCCAATCTCTATACTGCCCCCGCTCTCCAAGGCACTTGAACGCATTGTAGCAGACCAACTAACCGACCATCTGGACAAATACAATTTACTGTGCGCTCAACAACACGGTTTCAGAAAGGGTCACAGGACCTCCTCTGCTCTCTTTGAATTCACCGGAGCTGTGCATAGTTCTCTCGATAAGGACCTACTTACTGGGGCAGTCTTTATCGACCTCTCTAATGCTTTCGATACTGTCCACCATAGGCTGCTGGTTGACCAACTTCTGAACACTGGTCTCTCTCCTGGCTCAGCTCGATGGTTGAAAAGATATCTTGAAAACTGCTCGCAAAGAGTGAAAATTGCCAATGCTCTTTCTGATACTTTGCCAGTTCACTGAGGTGTCCCCCAGGGTTCGATAGGACCACTCCTCTTCAGCCTCTTTCTAAATTCCCTACCAAAATCTTGCCCAGAGAAAATCATCCTATATACCGATGACACAGTGGTCTTTTCCTCTCATAAAGATCCCATGTCATTACAACTTAATCTTCAGCTTGGTTTCAGTACCGTTAAGTCATGGTTCTCTAATCACAAACTTGTCCTTAATCACAAAAAAAAAAACAAGCCTATGCTCTTCTACAACTCCCACAATCAGCATAAGCTACACCCCTCTGCTATCTCCACCTCACAAGGGAATAGTCTTAAACAGGTTCTTTCCTTCAAATACCTTGGGATACTGCTTGACCCCAACCTCTCCTATGGGGCACACGTCGACAATGTGGCAAAAGTTGTTAATACCCACCTTGGTCTACTCTACAGACACAGATAACATCTCACCCCTGATGCATTGAAGATTGCCGTTCTGAATTCTGTGGTCTCGATTATTGACTATGGTCTCATCATCTATGGCTCAGCCAGCTCGACTACCCTCAGACGTATATCAACAGCCCTCAACAAGGCATGTCGGCTTATCACTGGGGCCCACCATCTCACCCATACCTGCGATCTTTATGCTAAAGCCAGCTGGCTCCAGCTTTCAAATCACATTAAGTATCTCACCTGTACCATGGCAAAGAAAATTAGCCTCAGCCTTGCACCCCCTGGGGTCACATCCCTGCTTCAAAACTACAGCAATGGCATGCGGATCACCACGGGATCAAAAATGCAACTCCTGCAAGTCCCCTGCTGTCACACCATACCGGGTCAACGTTCCTTCACCTACAATGCTCCACTCTGGCTGAATAGCCTCAGCCCCACCATCTCTACAGCTCCGATTCTTGGTATCTTTAAAACAAGACTACGGCTCAACCTTACTGCCTCCAGCTCCTGTGACTGCCTCACCTAATCTGAGCTGACATTATCTCCAGCACCCGATATTGCATCTCATCACTCTCCCCCTTTCAGCTGCTCTGTACCCCACTGATGCACTTATATCCTATCTGCACTCTCGACACCATCCCCCCCCACCATTACCGGCACTTCTCCGCACCTTCGTCTGACAAATGCTTCTGGCTGCATCCTAGTGCCTCAACCCTGCTCTACCCCCTTGTATCTATTACCTTCTCCTGCAGTCACTAAACCAAGGCCTCACCTTAATCTCTGGCTAAACTATTTGTACTATCAAGCAAGTGTATGCACCATAACCGTAACCGAATTTGTCTGTAGTTACTTATTGTTGTATTACTTTGACTGTTGTATTTTCACTTTTATCCTGTGTACTTACTAACCTCTGACAAGGAACCTTTGTAAAAGAACCTCGGCTTAAAGGTAATTGTAATCCTAGAACTGAATAAACAAAATAAATAAACAGGTCAATGCTACTATCTTGATAATCATTATTTTGGGGGGCATCAGTTGAAGGTCATAATAAGCCCTTTCTTTAATTTCTGACAGTGATGTACAATTATTTAAGAAATGGAAATATTCAGGACCCACCTACTCTTAGTAAAGAAAGTCTGTCCCTCATTGTGGCTAGTTGTTATTAACTTTCCATTGCCAGAATCTCATGTTATTGTATAAATAGGGTTCCACTCTTTCAAAAAAGCTGTTCCTTAGAAAGTAATTTTGTCGTGTTTATTCTTTACATTTTTAAAATCTCTGAAGAGTTCAGAATAACAGCAAATGTGCAAAACAGTGTAACTCATGCAAAATATTTTTTACAAAATCAAAAAAAGCAGTCTATATTCCATAATGTCAAGTGTTTGAAGTTTTTTTTATGTCATACCTGTATTTAGTCAGTGCCACTATATTTAGCAATTTGAGAGCAACCATGAGTTAATAATGAGTGTGTGTCCAGCAAACACTGTTACAGTTTCTCAACATTGTCAGGTAACAGACAGCTATTCAGTTAGTAATAATAGTGACATCAGCACTAAATATCTTCTCAGAACACACAGCTGGGAGATAGCTTAGTTATAGACTGGCACCTTCAGTTAACCCAGGCCAAGTTTTCTTTCCCCTTGCCAGTATCTGAAAGAATTATCCCTGATGTGTAGCTCTTTAGGTTCTCTTAAGATGTCTTCTACCATAAGTGCAGCTGAGTGAGATGGCAAAATTCTGTTGTGAGATAAAGAAGAGTTTTTGTGTGTGTGTGATGAGATGGAGACCTGACCAAATACTATTTTCCTATTCAACATCATCTAACACAAGAGAATGATTTGCTTGGGTTTTGTCATCTTGAGGTACAGGTCTTCATTTTCTTGTGCAGGTGCAGGTGCAGGTGCTAGTGGATATCATGCTTTCTGCTCTATTTTGCTGAGAAAAAATATAAGGTTCCTTGTCCTCATCAGTCCAATTTCCATTTCAGTTGCAATGTTCAGAATTAGAATATCTTTGTATTTGTTAAGGTCAGTGGAAGGAAAGAGGACAGGTTCTGATGTGATGGCCCAGCCATGTGGCTTGGATACAACATTTATGGCTTTTGCATCTTTTCAAGAGTAGGATCCATTTGCATTGTTAGAGGTAATTGGTCTACAAGGGCAACATCTGATGCAGCAGCAGCCAAAGATAAGCCCCACACATCTTCAAGTTCATGTTGAAAATTCAGCTTCTGTATTCCTATATGTCTTCCTCAGCACACTGTGGCAGAGTTAGGCCATTCCCTCAGCCTTGACTGATGGACCACTTTTCAATCTCATTATTTCCTAGCAACAGTTAACACTTTTCTCTTTGCTTTTCTTCTTTTTCCCCCTACCCTAGGTTGGCCACCTAACATAGCTGTTTACTATCCCTATTAAACTTCCTACTAGTTCTCTCTTTTCATTCTTTTTCCATTTCCATCCATCCAGTCCCTGGAATGATACCAAACACCTGGAGAGGTGTTGTGTAAAAGTGCATAAGTGCATTTTGTGTACAAAAAGCATGAAGGCTATTTTAAATAGGAATGAATACAGTTAATAAAGCCTTTTTTTAAAGAAAAAGGATTCAGAAGTCATATAAAACAATAATAATGTCATAATTAGTACAGTTACAAGAAATCCTAAAGGTATTTTCATAAATTCACATTATAAACCTTTTACTGTATAAGGTTCTATGTATAAAGGTGCTTAGTCATTGTGGATCAGAGATATAGAGAGTCAATATCTGTGGAGATATACACTGTACCTTTAACTGCACCAGGAAGTCCCCTGACATGAAAACACCCTTTGGTTTTGAAACCACATGCCCAGACATGTAACGGCTTAGTCAGGTGACCCCACCAAAAGATAGAAAATTCTCTGCGCTGAGTTCACTTTAGGTCAGCCCAGTGGGGCTCAGCCCTTAGACAGGAGGAGAGGTTCTATTGCTACTGTAGACAAGCTGCTGAATGCAGATGAGAAGGGTCTTAGGAGCTCTAAGATCTAGAACTGTATTATATGAGAAACTACTAATGTTAGGTAGTGATTTTCTTTGCCATTTTTTTGTTTTCCTTTATTATTTTTCAAACGTTTGAAAAATAAATATCACACCATGGTGTTCTTTAAACCTGTAAATTTGCCTTGTCTGAAGTTTTTTCCCACATGCTGTGACACACACACACAAATACAGTAAGGGTGAAAAACTGATTGCAAGCAGCACTCTCTGTGTTGATGTCTCATGTAGCTACTTCAAATGGCTGTAGTATGTGGCAGAGGACTGTCATAAGTGGCAACTGTGCAGAATTTAACTGCCATATCCCCATTTCCATATATTATGCTCCATTGTGTACTGGTATGCTGTTTAATACTGCTCAATAACTCTCGTAACATGTAGAAGGTTAAGTGTCATGGAGTAATGACTTCATGTATTAGATGATGGTGTGAGAGACTGTTCTCCTTATGTAGGGCTCATAAGACTATGATGCAGTGTGTACCGCTATGCTGTGTAATAGTGCTCAAAAAGTCTCTGTAATATGTAGAAGGCTGAGTTTCACTGAGTTATGACTTCATGTATTAGCTGATGGTGTGGAAGATTGTTATCCTTCTGTAGGTTTTCTGTGATCTTGCAAGCCTTTGCAGAGTGGCTGAAATAGTCACTGATTTTGCAGACAACAGCAAGCATATTCTGTATATTTCAAATGTATAACCTAGTACTTCAAAAACTGCCCTTTTCTTGCTAGAGTACTTCTTTATCAACAGAAATGTAACAAACATGTGCAAAAATTAATTTACGGTATATCTGAAGTGCTGACTTTTTTTATTCTAAGAAACAATAAGTTCTCAGAATAAGATCTACTCCATGTAGATGTGTTATCACACTGCCTAATGGATGGACCTGTTTGGCCTTGAAAGCTTGTAAACTATGTTTCCATTAGTTAAATAACAGGTATTGCAATTTGTTTTAAGCAATTTCAGTTTTTCTTAAGAAAATAATGCTTCACAAAGTTCAGGGTATGAGCAAAAGTCTGGACATACGTAAACTCATCAAGATACTCTGATTTTATAATGTTACTACCATCTTTAGAAGCTGCAAAGCCAACTGACAGGCCATGAGGGGACAGACATTTCTGAAATCATCCATTTTGTTCATGCAATGTGTTTGAGCCACAGTGGTATTTTTCAAATGCAGTTATGGACAGGGCAGCCTGCTTATTTGAAAGGGTGCTGCATGTTGCTTCCAGTGGTCATGCTAGTGACTGTGACTGATAACTGAAGAGAAGAAACTCAGTGGGTAGTTACCATTTAGTCAACAGTTTGGTTACTTATCTGCATATCAGTTGTAATATGTACAATATTTTGGGGACAAAAGCCTGCATTAAAGTATGATTATCTCTTTGATGCAGTTTAAAGTACATATTTTGAATTACTTTTCTGAAAAAAAAAATCTTGATGGCACATAGCAGCTGGGCACTGCAGTGCATGTCAGATGCTGAAAACCAAGAGTCTCTAGATATGAGATGGGACACAAATCCACTGCCACTTGTATCATTTTTGCATTTTCCTTGGTTAATGTTTGTATTACCGGATGACATTACTCATATTTGGAAAATATTTCAAATGACTATTTCATGATTACAATGACTGTTTGGGGGCTATTATGGGTATCTAAAGCTGAGGGAGCTAAAAGCTGTTTTTTTGCCTGATTCAGACAGTTCTGCTGAGCCTGGAGGACCCTCAAAACTAGAGAAAGAGAACAGTGCTTCAGATTGATTTGGAATGTTTCCTGTAATTTCAAGGTTATTTTCCTGTGTTGTCCTGTAGGTTACAGCATTTTCAATGGAAGGAGAATTGCTATATTTTCCTAGATAACAAATGCAAGTCTATGGCACCGATTTCCCTGTAGATGGTCCCAGTTCCCTGTAAAATACACGAATTCTATATAAATCTGGGAGCCCTGATAGAAGTTACTACTCTGTGAGATGGGCAATGGCCCACCACCTTCTGTTCCTTTCCAAGCATTTGCAAAATATCTTTATAAGCCAATTCAGTGAGGAAGTGGGTCTGTTACTTAATCAGTCTTATGGGTAATATAGTCTTCTGCCTTGCCTTTCCCCTCTCCCCATCCTCTGCTGCCTTTAACTTTGTCCCAGTGTTTGGATGTGATCAGAGTTGATTTGCAGAGACTAGTAAGTTTCTAACCTCTGACACAGTATACATGTATTATGACTCATTATTTTGGTCAGGATAAAACTAATTCCACACCACAGATGTAGCCCTCTGTCTTTACTCCAGGCATAAGAACATTGTGTTCCTGTTTGGCCTCTTCTGTGACACTTGGACAGCTGTTTCTGATCACTGTATCATTTTTTGTAATATAAAAAATGTGTTATGGACTGTCTCTCATGAGAAATGCTGAAACAGCATGTGAGTATGACACACACACACACAGGTTTTAGATACAAGGTTTTACCTGGAAGGCCAGAAGCTAATTACAGAGTAGAACAGGTCTTAATCAAGGATTTCCTATTTATCTAAGTTAATTATAGCTGTAGTTGCTAAGAGGGAAATCATAAACTTTTATGGTGTTTAGGGGAAGAGTGCAGGATTATGTGACACTGGTGTGAAGTCATGAATGCTTTGATGTCTGTGTGAGAGAGGATACTGCTTATAGATGAAAGGAAATGTACAGACTTGATTGGGGAAGTCACATGGGGAAAGGAGTTTCTGCTGATGTAACCTTAATTATCTTACCTTCTAATATGATAAAATATCCTGGGTGTATGATTGTTCATAATCAGAGGAGGAGCTAGGTGACCTCAAGCAAAGAGATGGGCAAAGCCAGCTTTTAAACAAGTATTCTGTTTTTCTTCAGAGACTGTTATCTACACTCCAACAAAGAAACATCTTTGAGCATTTTAAGCAAGTATAGAGAGAGACAAAATCTAAGTACTGTAGTAGGAATTGCACTGTTAAAACCTTGTTCTTTTAAAATATTTGTATGTTTTGTGCTATATGGTTCTGTATTTTATGTTTAACATATTTTTTATCTATTTTAGTAAAACTCTATTTTCAGAGCCTACTTGGCCTGTATTTCAATTTCTTCCTTTAACAAGTGAAATATATATGGTTAAAGCAGACACTGTGCATAAGCTTGAATGGTGATACCAAACTGGAAAATGATTATTGATTAGTCGAATTAAAACTTTTTAACAGGAAAAACACATTAAGCGTGTAGCAACTCCTTTCTAGATGTATTCTGAAGGCTGGCATCGGGATAATTGCAGTACAATAATCATATTATGTATTATTAATAACAACTAGAGATGTGTGAAGGGCAGAGAACTACTCTTCACAAAAATTTGAGAAGCGTTCCTTACTTTGCAAATCTGTTTCACTAAGTGAAGCTGGCAGTTCACAAGAAAAAAATGCATTCTGCAGAATATGTTTCCATGTAAAGGTTATTCCATTGAAAAATACTAAAAGGAAAGGTAATTTTTTCTACAAAGTGCAAAGTGCCATTTTTCCAATACTTTGCAGAGTAAGAAGTGCCATAGTCTGCAGAAACTGAGAGAAACAGACATAAATGTTAATCTTTTTGGCAATGCAGAGCCAAAATGAGACAGTACTGAGCACTGATTTTGCACTTTCATTTTAACTGGTGCCTTCTGCTTTGAGAAGCAGCAAGTGAGTGGCACCTCAAGCAGCTCTAAGTGTAAGGAGGAGGAAGTTTTGCAAGTGAGTGATGCACATGGTTGTTAGCTGTAAGGACAGAAGAGAACAGGAATCCTAGCCATCCACAGCAGCCATGAAACATAGATGCTCCTCCTCTGTCCATTGTTGTTTGCAGGCTGCAGTGCAGGGGTATAGTTGGTGAAAGTAACTGGGCATCACTGCATATGTGGTGTCGCAGATACCACCAGCACCATTTTGGCATTCTAACAGAGGCACTTGTATTGAGACATTGTGCTAAACATTAAACTTGAGTTCAGGACTCCCTGAGTTACAGATATGTACCACAATCAAATACAGCCATAAGTATTAAGGTAGCGCTTGTATGCAATAAACTGTGCTTTAGCCTTACTGTTTATAATTCTGTTCAGCCATTACAAAATTAGTAAACTAGAAGCTAGGGATTTTGCTTTCTGCAAAATCTAATATTGTTCTGTGTACTGTTCTAAAGAGTTTGTAGCACCTTCTGTGTGAATAGCATGTTTCCCTATATGTAACAGAGCAATTATGTGATGAAAAACAAGCATTTGTCAATGCCAAATGTTTGCTTGCTGATATTAGCATTGGACATGTAGGAGTTAGACAGATGCAGATTAGGAATAGCAGTGAAGTATTGAACTACACGCTAACCCCACCTCCACCCTGCAGAGACGGACAGGCATTGGGGTGTCTGTTTGTGTCATCACCCATAATGTTTATGCCATTTCACCTCACCCTATCCTGCAGACACCAACATGTGTTGAGGTGTGCCTTGAGGTGTTTGGCTTTACAGTCACCCCATTCCATAAGAACATCTGCTGAAATGGGTGCAGTATAGGAGAATGGGGTGAACTCTGGGGCCAAAGAGTCCAAGGCACACCTCAATTCCTGTCACTGGCTGGGGTTGGGGGAAGGGTGGCATGAGCATTACAGTCGGCAATCAAAAGGCACACCCCTGATGCCTGTCACTCTGTACAGGGTGGGAGATTATGGTTAGAAACCCTAACACCCCAGGCATTTGTTGGTATTTGCTCTACAAATTTTCAACATGGTCTTTTTGTGACCCCACCTCATGAAAGCATTTGAGACCTCTTCTCATGAACAGTGGCAGTGTGATTTTGTTAATGTGTCCTGAACTTTGAGTTCCCACAGCGACCGTGCCATTCTGCGCCAGATGTACAAAAACACAGACAGGGCAGGATGTGAAGAATGACAGCTGTACCATTCATGGGGAGGTTTGAAGAGATGACAATGTTAAAAATCTGTAGAGAAAATATTAAAAATGCTCATATTTCCAAGCGTACCTGGAAAATGTGCAACACATGCATGTAACACAGTCATTTAGTGGAATTATTTCACCGAATTTTCAGCATAGGCATTTTGTGACCTCTGCTCATGAACACTGTCACTATGATTTTCTTAATCTGTCCCGAACATTGATTTCCAACAGTGACCACACTATTCCACGTCAGATGTGTAAACATATATTTTGGGCAAGATATGAAAAATAAAAGCTGTACTGTTCATAAGGAGGTGTGAAAAACTGCCAATGTTGAAATTCTGGAGTGAAAATACTACAAATTTGCAAAGTTACGTGGGTGCGTGGAAACTGCATAACACACACTTGTAACACAGTCATACTATGGACTTTTGCCACTAAATTGTCAACATAGGCATTTTAGCACCTCTGCTCATGAACAGTGTCACTGTGATTTTTTATAATCTGTCCCGAACACTGACTTCCCACAGCGACTGCGCTATTGTGTGCCGGAAGTGCAAAAACACATTTCAGCCAGGATGTGAAAAATGACAGCTGTACTGTTCATAAGAAGGTCTAAAAAATGCCAATGTTGAACATCTGGAGTGAAAATACTACAAATTTGTGAAGTTACGAGAGTGCGTGGAAACTGCACAAAGCACGCTCATAACACAGTCATTTTATGGATGTTTGTCACCAAATTTTCAACACAGGTATTTTAGGACCTCTGTGCATAAATAGAATCACTGTGATTTTCCTAATCTGTCCCAAACACTGATTTACCACAGTGACTGCGCTATTCTGTGCCGGAAGTGCAAAAACAAATTTCAACCAGGATGTGAAAAATTACAGCTGTACTGTTCATAAAGAGGTGTGAAAAATGCCAATGTTGAAAATCTGGAGTGAAAATATTACAAATTTCTGAAGCTACCAGTGTGCATGGAAACTGCACAACGCACACTCGTAAAAGTCTTGTTTTGAATTTTTTTCTCACCAAATTAACGACATAGGCTTTTTGAGAGCCCATCCCATGAACAGTGGCACTGTCATTTCATTAATCAGTCCCGAAAGGTGATTTTGTACAGTGACCACAAAATCACCTTTTGGGACTGAATAATGCTATGACAGTGACTGAATTCATGAGGAGGGGTCCCAATAAACCCATGTTGAAAATTTGGTGCAAAAAGTCCAAAAAATGGCCAAGATAAGTTGGAAAAACCATATTTATGCCACAATACAGCTTGCCAGAATTTCTTCAGTTTGTGGTCAGCTTTGAGGAGTGCAGACGTGTTCCCAGTCCAACGAAGATTGTCGCGCTGGGCTCTGGAGGTAAGTATGGGGTGAGGGGAGGTGTGGGGAGGTGGGGTACACAGAGGGTGAGCACAGGTTAGGGGAGGGTGCATGAGAGACCACAAGGGACCATTTTCTTTATTTCAGGGACACAGCATAAATAAAAGATGTTGCGGGAAGGTTTTTTATTTGCAGGCTTGCTACGTGCACACTGGGGTGGGCTCCCAGTGTGCTGCCTGTGTGTTGGGGGTGAGGGACCGAAGCCAGTGGGGATCGGGCCCCCCGTCAGTACAGAAACCTATGTGGGGGTGCATGATGCTGAGGGGAATTGGGCACCCCCCTCGGCACACAACAAATGGGGTGGGTATTATGCCAATGGGAAGTGGGCTTCCCCAATGGCAAATGAACTGGGCCGGGGGCATGCCGATAGTGGGATTGGCACCTCAGTCAGTTGGCTTTCATGGGGTTGTGAAGCAGTAGCTATGGCGCTGCCGTGTTTAGGGAAATGCTACACCAGGCAAGGTACCGCCCTGCAATGTCAGGTCGCTCCCTCTTTGCAGTGGAATGGCTGATGCTGCAATGACAAGGCAGCCCCTCATAGCAGCAGACAAATCATTTCAAGTTGGTGGCACTTCTGCAGAACCAGTGTCATCAGGACACTGGGCCTACATTGGGTGAACAGTGCCAAACCCACAAATGCAGTTCCGACGTTGGCTTCCTCAGTGCCACACCTCCACAACCCACTTCTGTCCTAAGCTGCCACATAATGTTTCTTGCACATGTGCACAAGCAAACATAATGAGGGATGTCCCTCATGTTAGACAGTTGAGAAGTATGCTGTACAGATGTGTGGGGCTTGGGAGGGACTGGAGCTTTTTAGTGAAAGTATTTGTTTTTTATGTCTGCTGTGGGATTGGATTGAGCAGCTCTTTTTCAATGGGAAAATGCTAACACCCAAAAGCTAGCTGTTGCCCTTGATGGCCAAATCCTTAGTTTGGCCCCTGTAATGTGCTAAACATTATAAAATGAATACTTATTTAATGCAGTGACAGTGCATGTTGATTGATACCTGTAAAATAAAAGGAGAAACATTAATGTGTAATGTAAAACAACAAACCACACCAGAAGAGATAAAGAAACATGTGAAAGTAGAGTATAAAAAACATGAAAAGGTAAACGAGGTGAAACAGTAAGAGAATGTACAAAATAAAAGGGAAACAGACACATGCACTAGGGGAACATTTGTTTGTTATAAACTAGAAGTCTTTTATTAGCTTTTCGAATGAGTTCACTTACAGAATTGTCCAGGTGATCCAGAGAATCTATATACAATTAACCTGAGTGGGTAGTCCAGTGGGCCAAATGATAAAAATAAATAAAATAAATAAGAAAATCATCATGGTGTAATGCAGAATAGGACTTAAACCTGCTTAACTCCTTAAATGTGGTCACTTAATACAACAGCACTTAACTGACTCAGGCAAGCAGCTCTCCATGACCCACACCTGAGCCATTATAGGCATGCCGTAAAAATCCTCTGCCTTTGGCCCAGCTGTCAGCACAGCGGCAGCATTGACACTTGAGACTCCAGCAAGCAGGGTTTGCATGCCAAGCCTGTGGTATGATAGGGCTGGCATGGGAAGAAGGCTTCAGCATACCAGAGAATGCTCTCCTCCTCCTCCATCTCCTCCAGGAAGGGAGGATTTGGGCCACCACTGCAGCAGTGCCACCTGGATGACTGTGGGTGGTGGCACACAGCAGTGGTTTTGTAGGAGGGATGATGCCAGCCAACCACTTCATCATCTGCATGCCTGTGTGCACACATCTGGAGCTGGGAACAAAACAGAACAGCTGCACATCAGGATTTTAATTCAAGCAGTGAAACAGTTTATTAACTTAGATAAAAAAATGTTGCCCATGCAAAGCAAGCTCCAGACATGATCAGTGAAAAACCTCAGTGCTTTGGGTGCCCTGACACTTCCTTAGGAAGCTATGCTTGAGGAAACTGAACGCTACTTCCTCTTAAATACCACATTCAAAATCATGTAACCTGTGTACAACTGTAACAAATCAAATACCCCTTCATAAGAAGGTTCACTTAAAAACATATACACAATTAAAAACATTTGCCTATGGGAGCTAAAAGTGAACAGACTGTTGCAGTAGCATTAGTTGTAAAGATTCTCATTACTTATTCATTCAAAATTATAATCCAGACTGGACAAAATTAATATTATTTATTTGCAGAAGGTGGAGGACTTCTATTTTTAGCACTCAATACCAAGCGAACCAAATATCATCCATAAGGATGAGAGGCGACCACCAGGTAGGCCAACAGTGTGAGGGTGGACTCACTCTCGGAACCTTTATTTCACTTAATTGACTTCTTTCTTCAGCCACAGGTCCAGGAGCTCAAATCCTATATCAGAGATTTGATGGATTTGCTCTACAAACTTGAAAGCATCTCTTGGAGAGAAGGTTATAGGTGGATTGGGGAAGATATTCCCCATGACAAAGAAATCAGAACATAAAACTTCTACTTTGAACATAGTACCTATACCAGTGCACAGTTTGGGGAGTTTTTGTTGGAAGCCACAGACTTTGCTTTAATGCATACTTGTTTTTGTTTTGGTGGTACATTTTATTTACAGAAAATAGGAACTGCGATGGGGTAGCTATGGTCCCATCATATGCAAATTTATTTTTGGGTCTATGGGAATTTCATTTTTTTTAGCTGTACCTATAATTTCTTTTTGGACCACATTGTACACTGGTACAGCTACAGTGATGGCATCCTGATTGTTTGGGATGGTTCTGATCAGCAAGCTGTGGAATGTAGTCAGTATTTGACTAGAAATGGTCAGAATCTCCAATCTAAAATTTGAAAATGAGATCACATCCCTGGATTTGTTTTTCTGTGGTTCAGTGAATGCAGAATCATAAAATCAAAAGGTTTTGAAAACCAACTGTACAAATTTCGGTCCATCATGAAGGAAGTGCTCCCCCCCCCACCCCATTTAATAGCTAGTATGCTCTACAGGCAATTCCTTCATCTCAGAATGAATTGTTGCCAAGAGGAGGCTTTCAATAAACAGTTGGAAGACTTAATTCTGAGGTTTATGTAAAAGCGTTACCATGAAGCGGAACTGAGAGTCTTTTAAAAGGGTTAAGTCACTTACAGTAGGATGTTAGATTTGCTTGTACTAAGGAAGAAAGAACACAACAATGAGCCACTAACAATAGTACTGGAATCTACAAAATTAGCTCCTCAGTTTAAGAATGTTTTGTTCGACAATTGAAATATTCTGCAAAATTGTGAAAAAACAGGTGTTTTTGCAGAGAAATAGTCGCATTTAGCAAGGCGATTAATTCAAATTTAATTCTGTCAACAAGCTTTTTACAAAAACTGAGGTACAAAAATACTTCAAACTGGTTACCAGTAAAACCCGTAGGTCTTTATACTTATGACCCTTGCTTAATGTGTAAATTTGTTAGGTTATGAAGGGATTTTACGCACCCAACCCTGGACATGAAATTTGTCTATAAAGAATTTTTAAACTGTTCAATGACATTTGTTGTTTATGTTTTAATTTGGAGCTCTCCTATGTTGTATGAGGGAAGGACTGTAAGACGCTTGAGAGAGAGATAGAGTACCTAAGCATGAAAGAGGCATCAGGAATGAAAGGCTACAATCCTCAGAGGTGCTCATTTTAAGGCCCACCACAATTTAAGTCCAGCAGGACATAGATGTAACATCCTGGAGAGCACGTACCAAAGAGAGGTAACAGGGTGCAACTTTTGTTGCAAAAAGAATCAAAATGAATTTTTTGGATGCAATGCCTTAGTCCTGTCTCTGGGCATGAACAAAACCCTTTACTTAACATTATTTCTATAAATCCCTACATTGTTCCTATTGCGCATATATATATATATATATATATATATATATATATATATATATCTATATATATATATATATATATATATATATATATATAGATATATATAGATTTATATATATATATATATATATACTGTATATATAGTAATAAGTATTTGCCTCCAAGGAAATAGCAGTTGCATAAGAACTTACCATAACAGTAGATCTTTGAGAGAGGTTCCTGCAGTAGGTCTTCACATATAGGACTACGCCCCCTGGCATCAGGTTCCAATGGCAAACTTGTAGCTAGCAATCATCAGCGGGGACTGCCCCCTGGTGTCAAGTGATGAGACATCAGACCGACCATAAAAGGGGAGGTCCCGCACCCACCATCCAGTTCTTTTCCTCTAGAGACCTAGAGAAAGGATAGTAGAAAGAAAGGAGTAACAACTCCTGAGATGCTGTGCTCTGGTAGGACCTGAGGGCTAGGCATAATAAAAAAGGAAGATTCCAGGAGCTGGGGGAAGGTGGGTTGGAAACTAGACCTGCTGCAGGAACCTCTCTTGAAGATCTACTGTTACATTAAGTTCTTATGCAACTGCTATATCTTACTTCGAGAGGGTTCCCACAGTAGGTCTTCACATATAAAACTGAATTCCAAGCAGTCTAAGAAAGGAGAAGGAATTGGAGATGAGGTTCGGGGAGGAGGAGGAGAATGTCTGCCAACTAAGGGTCTTCCCTAAGACAGAAGACCTTGCAAGACTGCAAGGCTGAAACCAGCTCTACGCCTAGAGGTAATGTCCAGATTGCAATGCTTAATGAAGGTGTGGACAGAAGACCAAGTGGCCACTGCGCAGATCTCTGCAATGGACACATTCCTGAAAAAAGCAGTAGAGGTAGCCACACTTCTAGTGGCGTGGCCTTTAACCACCCTGGAAGGGTTTTCCGTACTTCTGATAAGTGTAGTGAATACAGTTAGCCAGCCAGCTAGAAATGGTCTGTTTAGAGATGGCCTTGCCCTGGCACTGGGAGGCAAAGGCCACAAAGAGTTGGTTCAACTTTCAAACCTCCTAAGTCCGGGAAGTATAATACCTCAAAATCCAATGCACATCCAAGGTGTGCAAAAGATATTCCCCCCATCGGAGTGCTGAGGATAATAGACCGGCAGTTCAATGCTCTGGTTAAGAGTCGTCCTCAAAACTACTTTCGGAAGGAAGGACGGATTAGTCCTTAAGACCACCCGGTCCTTATGGAACATCAAATAAGGCTTTCTGCAAACAAAGGCCTGAAGCTCTGAAACCCTTTGAGCTGAAGTAACTGTAACCAAAAACAGAATCTTCCATCATAGGAAGCACATATAACAACTTGATGCTGGTTCAAAAAGGGGCAAAGTAAATTTCTCCAACATAAAATTAAGACCCCTGGGAGGACAGGAGTTCTGGACTGGAGGATTGATGTGAAGGATGCCCTTCAAGAAAGTTCTAGAAGCCTCTAGCTGTGCTATGGTTTTGCCCTCCACTGGAAGGTGGTAGGCTGATACTGCAGAAATATAGACCTTAATGGAAGAATAACTAAGGCCCAACTCAGAAAGATGTACAAGGTACACCAACACTTGGGAGGCCAAGCAAGGAAAAGGGTCCAAGCATTTGGCTGTGGCCCAAAAAGAAAATCTCTTCCACTTCATGGCATAGATGGATCTGATGGAGGGTTTTCTGGCTTTCACCAGCATCTTAGCAACCTGACAGGAGACTCCATAGTGAGCCATCGCTATGTCCACAGGTGCCTCACATGAAGATGGAGAGAATGAAGGCTCGGATGTACAAGGGTGCCCTGCTCCTGAGACAGAAGATTGTGAGACAGTGACAGAAGGACCAGCAGTTCCAGCGCTAATTGTTGTAACAGTAAGAACCAATCTGCCGGGGCCACAGAGGAGCAATCAGAATCAAGTGGGCCCCCTCTGCCTGGAGTTTCAGCAGAATCTTCTGTATAAGAAGAAAGGGAAGAAATGTGTATAGAAACCTCTCTGTCCAAGAGAGAGACAGTGCGTCTCACCAAAAAGCACTATGCCCAGAAAAGAGCGAGCAAAAGTTGGGTCATTTTGCATTGAATGGGGAGGCAAACTGATCTAGATCTGGCCGACCCCATCAAAGAAACAGGTCTTCAATTACCTCCTGCTTTAATTCCCACTCATGATCCCTGGCCTCTGATCAGTGGAGACTGTCCGCCAGGATGTTATGTACACCTGGGATGTGGACTGCTGTCAGAAAAAGGCTGTGCTGAAGATCCCATTACCATACTTTCATTGCTTCCCTGCTGAGAGGGTATGATCAGGTACCCCCATGTTTGTTGAGGTACCAGACAGTCACCATGTTGTCTGTCTGGACCAAGATTGTTCCTGGGAGTAGTAATGACTGGAAGGCCTGGAGAGCATAGAGGATGGCTCTGGTCTCCAGAATGTTAATGTGAAGGTGCTGCTCCTGAGGAGACCACAAACCTTGAGTTCTGTGGTCCCCCAAATGGGCTTTCCAACCCATATTGGAGACATCCAATGTAAGGGTCTGGGAGGGAGCCCAAGAGTGGAAGGCCCACCAACAAGTTGTTGAGGTCCTGCCACCAGAGAAGGTCTTTCTGAAGGCTGGTGGATGCCATGATCAGTTGGTTCATGTTGTCCACTCATTGATCCCATTGAATCTGAAGAGACCACTGGGTCATCCTCATGTGCAGCCTCGCCAGGGAGATGGTAGGAATGGCCATTGCCATAAGATCCAAAAGATGGAGCACTGAGTGTGCTGGGGTCCATCGAGCTTTGGCCACCAAAGTGACCTGAGAAGCCAAGGTCTCAGCTTGATCCAGCAGCAAGAAGGCCTTGCTCTAGACTGTATACAGTACTACTCCAATAAATTGGAGGTGCTGAGAGAGTACTAGCTGGGTCTTGTGGAGGTTGACTGAGATGCCCACCTGGGCAAACAGATCCAGAGTGAAGGAGAGAGAGACTCCTTCAGGCTGTCTAGGGATGGGGCTGAAAAGATCCAGTCATCGAGGTATGGGAACATATATATGCCCCTGCAGTGAAGAAAAGCTGCTACCAGCGTGAGGCACTTGGTGAAGACCTGGGGTGCTGAGGACAGGCCAAAGGAAAGTGCCTTGAATTGAAAATGGTTCTCAGCTGGCCCAGTGGTGTAGAGGGTTGAGGCACTGGCACCTTACCTCAACCCACAACAGTGACCCGGGTTCAGGAATGGACTCAGGTCATCGGGGGTCAGCAGGGGAAGGATAGGATTGAGTGTTCGACAGACTAATCTCCCATCCTGGGGTGGGTTTGGGACTGGCCTCGTTCACTTAGTGGCTCTGAGGAGACTGGAGGCACTACAAGAAGAGGTTCACAAGGCGAACAAGAAAATCAGAAAAACTGCCCGGGTAGTCTAGCTGGATGCCGGCTGCCAGCCCCAGGCACCTCCGAAGACTCCCCTGGAGAGCCACAGAATGCCTCAGCAACTCCCAGGACCGAAAGAATAGTGTGCTGGTTCCTTTCGCCGGTGCCTTCCCACTTGGAGGAGAAGGGCCCAACATGGTGAAGGGTTACACCAGACTACCCCATGGAAGACTGCAGATGTGAGGTAGATGGTCGAAGGGGGAGATAGTAGGGGGAATGCCTGTGGACCATGGCGGCTCAAAGGAGAGGCGGCTCTGGAGCCCATAGGGGTACAAAATAGATAATGCAAAAAAAAAAAGAAAATGGTTCTCCCAGAAGGAGAATCAAAGGAAGCAGTGGTGGGCCAGAAGGATGGGAATATGAAAATAAGCATCTTACATATCCAGGGAGCACAGCCATGTGTTTGACTGGAGCAGGGGAAGGAGTCCCTGAGGAGTCAGCATGTAGAACTTCTTGTACTCCACATAGAGGTTGAGCATGCTGAGATCCAGGATAGGTAGCAGATCCCCTGTCTTTTTTGGAACTAGGAAGAAATGGGAGTAAAATCCCCTCCCTAGTTGATTTTGAGGGATGAGTTCTATGGCTGCTTTTCAAAGCAGGGCCTGAATCTCCTGGTGGATGATGGGGATCTCATCCAACGTATAAAAAGACCTTCCTGGAGGGTTTCGAGGTGGGCTCTCCAGGAACTTGATGGAGTGACCTCTTTGTATGCGTTGAAGCACCCATACATCTGCGGTGACAGCATTCCACCTGTCCAGGTGAAGGCTGAACCTCCCTCCTACTGGTTCCTCCCAGGGAAACGGAGGGAGCAGGAGGAGGGGGTGTGAGTCAGGACACCAAGGGGAGCAGAGCCTTAGATCCTGAGGCTGCTTTGGCAAATTTAGCCTGAGGGGTTTGGGCTCCAGACCCAGTGGCCATTCTCTTGCCTTGATGCTTGCTCTGGTTCTTGTTCTATCTTCTCTGGCAAATAAAGGGCTATTTCTTTTGACCCATCCTGTACATAGAGCGTACATCTCTGAGGGATTGACTGGTCTCCTGCAGCCCTGTAATGATGTCTTTGGCATTGCCGCCAAAGGGGATGGGACTCCAGAAAGGTGTGTCCAAGATGGATGATTGATCATCCTGTGCCAAGCCTCTGAGATGCAGCCATGCTAGGCACCGAAGGCAGACTCCTGAGGCTGCAGCCCGGGCCACGGAGTCCACAGAATCATAAGTGGTCCAGAGGGCATGACAGCAGGAAGATTTGTTCATGTGAACCTTGTCAAGCAGTTTCACCCTGAGGTTCTCATCAGGGATGTCCTGAAGGTCCCTCTCCAATTCTGAGAGAGAGAACTTCTGAAAAGCCATCATATGGGATACGTAATTCAACAACCGGATGGCGCAGGAGGTGGACGAATAGATCTTCCAACCGAATTGGTCAAGCTGTCTTGAGTCCTTATCTGGTGGGTAGGAACTCAAGTGCTTAGGCTGAGCTGAGTGGTCATGTGCAGCTGTGATGATCATAGAGTCAGCTTTAGGATGGTTGGTGAGGTGAGAGATCCCTTCTGGGGGAAGTAGGTTCTGTCAGCCTTCCTAGAAACAGCCGGTATGGAAGAGAGCTGATGCCAGATTGTCGTGACAAGATCCTCGTGTAGACCCATCCACGGGGGGGATGGGTAGAGTCTGTGGTGGACAAATCCAAATGTTCTACCAGCCTTTTGCACTGAGGATCAATTTTCTTGGATGGCCAGCCCCCTGCTGTTTGAATGGTTCTCAACAGGTCCCCAAAAGAAGGATCCTCTGGTGGAGATTTGGGGAATTCTTTAGGATGGATTTTGACCAGTGAACAGGGTTCAGAGTGGCTGATATTAGAGTCCTCATCTGAATCCAAGGGTTCTGAGCCACTGGGAATGGAAGGGTCCAACCCAGTGTCACCCACTGACAGAGAACCTACAGCACATCCCGCAGGAACTGGAGGGGGGAGGTGGTGCTCTGTGTTGAGGAATTCCTATGATTGGCTGGGACTGTCTAAGTTTGGTTAGAAGTTGAGTCCTAGCATCCTACCATCATGCTGGGATAGATTCATGATCGGGCAGCGGTGGTGGAGACGGAGGAGGAGGAGGCTGGTACCCAGGATACCCGGCCAAGGGCTGGTAAGAAGGATGGTGCCAAAAAGGGTATTAGTATCTTGGTAAGCCCAACAGATATCCAGGCATCGGATATCCAGGTGAAGAATATCTGGGTGTTGGGTATCCTGGCATCGGGTATCCCGGTGTCTGGTATCCCAGCGTTGGGTGTCCCGGCTTTGGCAGCACTGTGCCTGGCATTGGATAAGAAGGGTCCAGCAGAGGGTTGCCAGGTGGTGGAACATGGGGGTCAGGCCCCGTAAAACCACCAGATGGTCCCACTGGAGGAGCAGAAGGCCCTGCTAGGGGAGGTGCCAAAGGACCGCTGAGCAGTGGCAAGGGATCAGGTGTTGTCCCTGAGGGTCTCAACGACAGGTCCTGTAACAATCCTGATGAAAGGGAAATGTCAGGAATGGGTGGCAAATCCCTGGGGATAGATATCAGCAAGGATGAAGTGTCTCCCATGAGCACACTCATCCTGAGGTCGGGGTCCTCAAGGGAGCCTGACAGGACAGCAGATGCATCTGTGCGGTCGACTTGGGGATCCATCGTCTGGCTTGTCAGACGCGATCTGGCTGTCTGTGGGAGGATTGCGGTCAGACTTATAGGTCTGGGTCGGGTGCCTGGCAGAAGGGCCAGAGGGCAACTTATCAGCATTGCTGTGGAGAACTGATAGAAACCTCAAGAGAGAAGTGACCCCCATCTGCTTGCACACCTCAGCAGGAGGGGGAGAAGGTGTCCGGCCCGCAGAAGTGGATGGAGTGCTGGTACTCACAATTTTTGAAGTGAAAGTTCTCCCTTGCAGCGACAGGCTTCTCTCACAGCTCTTCTCCTTGACCTTCTTTTTCTTTTGTTTTACTGGGGCCAGAGACGATGACCACTCCTGAAGCTCCTGGAGCTCCTTTTCCATATAAGCTAGCCATTGGGTGAGAAGATGAACTGGAGGGCGGGCACGGGACTGTCCCTTTTATGGTCCAGCTGACGTCTTGTCACCTAACACCAGGGGGCGGTCCCCGCTGATGATTGCTAGCTACAAGTTTGCTGTTGGAACCTGATGCCAGAGGGTGCAGTCCTATATGTGAAGACCTACTGCAGGAATTCTCTCGAAGTAAGATCTATTGCTACTGCCTTCTTTGTCCAGTGATTTTTTTTTAAGCCTGCATACTATTGATAGTATGCAATTTATTTATATTGACTGCACTTTAGTGATATATTCATTTTTTTTTCATAATTTGTATTCTGGTAGTGCTTTCCAATGTTTTCTTCCCTTCTATTGTGTCCCTTCCCTCCTCTAATAGTAACACTATTTCTACTTGTCTACTGAACAGTGCTATTAATTAGATAATGAGAGCTGTGTTTACATCCTTGACTCTGTTTTGAAGGAACACACTGTTGGGAAGAGACTTGATATTATACATTTGGTTCCCTAGTAGTGAACACTAAAAATGGCATACCTCGACCTTTTTAAATAAATAAATACATACATACATACATACTGTACATACATACATACATACATAATATTAATTTTGTCCAAGACAATATTATAATTTGGAATCAATAGGTAATGAGAATCTCTACAGCTTATGCTAACAGTCTATTAACCTCTTGCTGTCAGAAGCACATGTTTTTGATCTCAGATATGTTTTTAAAAGCTCTTTATTATGAAGGGGGAATTTTATTTGTTACAGGTGTACACAAGTCACATCATGTTGAGGAGGCAATGCCCAGTTTCCTCAAGCATAGATTCCTGAGGAATGCACAGACTGCTGTGAAGTGCTGACATTTTTTGCCAATCATGTCTAGAGTTAGTTTTGTATTGGCAACCTTTTTTATGAGTTAATAAACTTTTTCACTGCTTGAGTTAAAATCCCAGTGCACAGATGTTCTGTTTTGTTCATGTCTGCTTCATTGTGCACACTGTGCAAGGGGTTTTCATAATCATTTCAGTCTTTTTAATCTGAACAAGGGATTTTGTTCTTTTCTGTGACACATCTGGAGCTCCTTGCATGGCAGCATATTGAGGGCTAGGTGAGAGATAAGAAAGGAAAAATCTTCCCCGGTACTTCAAGATGATGGCTGATACACTCAGGCCTGACACAGCCACCTGTTGCCTCATAAGAGTTCTGGAAGCTTGGCTGTCCTTCTGGCCCTGCCTTGTGTGGTGGGCATGGGTTCAAAGGAGCATCCCAAGACAGAGTTGATGTTGATGGGGTCTGGTGGTCACATTGACCAAAAGGGGTCTGTGCCTGTAAAGTAAAGGGGCACAAAATGTATAGAAAAATAAAACAGTCCCCCTACCTCCCCATATACTTGATCAAATAAACCAATTTTTAATTTACATTCATTCTTGTTCTGTTTAGATATTACTGCCTTCTATTCTACCTCAGCTGAACAACCCCATCTGCAATGTAAACTTAAATGATTTTCTTCTCCAACCCAGCTGCTGAGTCACCCCCACCGAATCCTGATATCAGATAATTCTCAATCTCCTACCAGGCTTCTCAAACATCCTTCCTTTCCATATTCTAATTTTTTTCTTTTGTAAATATTTTTTATTGAAAAGGCTTCAACCACATGTTACATAGTCACTTAACCTCATCAGTGTTGTCATTACATAGTGTTCTTAGAAGTAGCTGGATGTATTTAACACATAACAGAAAGAGATTCATCCAATATTTGCACTTTACATGAATTTACTCATTCACTCTACACATGAGGTATGCATTTTATACAGTTTTACACACATGCACCATCAAATAGCATCTCACCCAGAAATTTGTCCAGAGTCTATGGTCTCAACTAATGGATGCCATGTTTTTTTTGAACAGGACAAACAACCTGTTGGCTTTCAACTGGCATCTTTCTAGTCTCATGCACACGAGCAGATTATTTAGCCAGTGAGAGATGCTTGGAGGTGTACTGCTGGCCCAGTTATGTGTTACAGTTTTTCTAGTGTTTCTTAAGACTATACTACATAGTCAATGCTTGTTATATTTTTGATTCCCCTCATCAACCCCCACCATAAACTCCAATGGAGTATTAGGCAATGAGCATTGTAGTATATTTGCATGGTGGCATGTACCTCCATCCAAAAGGGGCTACTTTGATGCATGTTAGCACCATATGTAGGAAGTCTCCTTCCTCTAGCAGGCATTTTTGACACTGGTTTGGTCTGCTGGGGGTAAATTCATGCAGTCTGTGAGGAATCAAGTATATCTGGTATACAAAATTAAGCTGCATTATCCTTAGCTTATTAGAACATTTGTGTATATGGTTCACTATTTCAGACCACAAGAAGTCGTCCATAGCTATTCCCAGGTCTGACACCCATTCAGCTCTGGATTTAGGCACTGGTTCAGGTATGGAGCCAAGAAACACCCTGTATAATACTGAAAGGATGAAAGAGATGGGCTGGAGCCTATATATAATCTCCTCTATGAGAGAGAGCCTTCAGTCGGGAATCCCAAGGTATTTCCTGACTTCTAAATACTGTTGGAAGTCATCATCAGGGAGCCCATATTGAAGCTGCAACTCCTGGAAGCATCTGTCTATTCCTCCATATATCAGATCTCTCACTGTGACCACTCCTCTTTTTTGCCACCTTGCAAGGGTCTGGTGGAGAAAGACATTATATCCCTTTTACCCAACAAAGTCTCTGTGGAGGAGTGTGCTTGGGGATAGGCCTTTTTGATGTCCAATATATTTATGGACCACTACCCATACTCTAGACAGATTCTGGGTGAAGGGATTGGGTATGTATTGGATATGTATAATGTTTGAGGGCAGGTGATAGGAGATCCCTAATCAGTCCTCCAGTAGCACCCTCCTCTTCTAGATGTCTCTATGCAGGAACTGGGAGAATAAGAGGTTTATCCAAATATGCAATCTTCGCAGCCCAATAATAGCACTTCAAATTTGGGAAAACTAGTCCTCCCTTCTGCAAGGGAAGTTGCAGTATTGTCTTTTTAATTCTTGCAATTTTCCAACACCACATAAATCTGTTCAGAATACTGTCCAATTGCCTACAGAAATATTCAGGAACTCTGACTGGTAGATTTTGGAAAAGATAACAGCATCTAGGAAGTATGTTAATTTTTTTAGAATGTATTCACCCTTTTAAGCTAATAGGTAGCCCCTCCCATCTATCACAATCTTGCTTAATAGTGTAGAGCAGATTAATATCATTCGCCTTATATAAATCAAATGATTTTTAGGTGTCTTTATTCCAAGGTATTTTAATGTTTTAACTACTTTTAATTTTAAGGGAAGATCAGACACAGATCCAGGTTTAGTATCTCCTAGAAACAGCAGTTCACATTTTGTCCAGTTTATCTTATGCCTTGATATGGCCCCATATTCAGAAAGTATATCATGCAGAATTGGAATGCATTTTTGTGGGTCTTGCAAGTACATCAACAAGTCATCCGCAAATAGGGCCAGCTTGTGGTGTATGCCATCAGATATGTATCATTGGATTCTAGTCTCTCTCCTGATTACTGCTGCAAGTGGTTCAAGAGACATCACACATAGTGTAGGAGAGCCCTGTCTTGTGCCCTGTGTTAGCTGGAAGGGCCTGGTTAACACCCCATTAACCAACACTCGACCAGTTGGCATATTATGCAGTGCAGATATCCACAGAATAGTGGTGTTACCCAAGTAAAATCGATGTACTGTTTCAAAAAGATATCCCCATTCCACTCTGTCAATTGCCTTCTGTGTTGAGTGCTAATATACCAGGCCCTCCCTGTCCACCCCAGGAGCACTACTTCCACAATATATTTAGTGTCTGTCTGACATTAAACTTCCACTGTCTACTTTTCACAAATCCTGACTATTGTGAATAATGGAGGGTGATACTTGTTCCAGTCTACTCACTACTGTTCTGGCTATTATTTATGGTCAGATGTTAGCAGTGAAATGGAATGGTATGAGAAGCAATGACTTGGGTCTTTTCCCCAGTTTAGGTAGGAGGGTAATGGTGGCAGTGAGCATTGAAGGGGGCGATATCCCTCTATCTAAGTTTTCTTTAATTATGTCATTCAGAGGTTCCCTCAGGTCATTATAAAAGAGTGAAAAAAAATCAATCGGTACCCATCTAGGCCCGGGCATTCCCCACTTCATGTGTGATATAGCTTACCTAACATCTTTCCATTCTATAGGTGCTTCCAACATCACTGTTATGTATCTGTGGCAAATTAGCCCTTTCAAAGAAAGAGTTAAACTGGGAACCAACTGGATCTACCTCTGACTTAAAACCTCATAGAATTGGTGGAAATATTCCCCTATCGCGTCGTCCCCATGGTGAGCACCGCCCTCTCCATCCTTGATTTGAGAGAGATTTTTACCATTTTGTCTATTATGGAGCTGCCAGGCAAGCCATTTCCCTCCTGTATCTCCTTCAAAGTCAGCTCCAGCTTATGTGAGCTGTATGGCCCTCTCTAAGTTCACAGTAATTACAGAGTTGTACTGCTATTTGAGCTTTTGTAGGGAATGATAGTTCCCAGCCACTGGATTCTCTAAATATAGCTTCTCAATTTTTTTGAATTTTTTCTTCTATATCAGCCAATTGCTGATGTTCTGTTCTTCTTTTATGGGACGAAGAGGAAATAATACCTCCTCAAAGCACTACCTTTAAGGTGTCCCAGTGAATCATGGATGATGTTTCACCTTTAGGGTTATTAGTTAAGAAGCCAGACATCTGTGCATTAATAAACTCTCTAAATTCCTAACATTTGAGCAGGCTGGGGTCTAGTTTCCAGGCCCTGGGGTGGAGTGGGGGGGGGGAGCAGAGGAACCAGGAGCAGACAGAACGGTTTGGACATGTGAGTGATCAGATATTAAAATTGGACCATATGTGGCTACTGTATGTGCCTGTTACAGCTCCTGAAAGAGCAAAGCAAAATCAAGTCTGGTGTAGCTTTTCCTGGAAAGTGAATAGAAGGAGTTTCTCCCTCCCATTGGGGTTCAATTGTCTCCAGGAATCAACCAATCTATGATCCCTAATTAAGTTTTGCATTGCTTTGGCACTTCTACTTGACTGACCCCCTGACCTAGACGATCTGTCCAATATTGTATCTAATACACAAATAAAGTCTCCACCAAGCACCCAAGGCCCAGTGAATCCAGACATTTCTACCAATAAGTTTTTGAAAAAGGCTGCGTTGTCCACATTTGTAGCATATGCCAAACCGATTGCAGAGGACTACATTGAGTTGAGCTGTAGCTAGATAAGGGCATATCTGCCCCCAATATCACAATTGACTTTAGTGACCACCCCTGGGAATCTCAACCTAAGCCAGATTGCAACTCCTCTAACTTTAGAGGTGAGGTAAGAGCCATGACATTCCCCACCCCAATTTTTAGCTATATGGGCACCCTCCTTAAGTGCCATGTGAGTCTCCTGCAAGAAAACAATATTGAAGCCTAACACCTTCATTTTGTTCTGAACTTTTTCCTTTTTATGTGTGACTTCATGCCACTGATATTTCAGGAACATATTTTAAGTTTGCTATCCATCATACCACTGTGTGGAGATGTTGATTTCTAGAATTGTCTGAGTAGTGACTAGTTTGACCATTTTTTGGAGAAAGAGAGCCTTATTTTAAACATTTTAACAAAACAACAGAACACATACCTGTGGTAACTCTGATAGAAAAAGTTAAACAGTGAAAACATACAAACATTAACGTGGTTTCCCCCCATATTCAATTTACCCCCCTTCCCCCTGTTCCAAGGGTTTATTTCTTTCTGTTTGTGAACCCCCAACCCCTTCTAACTGTACAACTGTAAATCCCACTGATCTTCGGCATACCCTGCCTAGTTACTGAGTAATACTGTATTCATTTACACCCAAACATAATCAACTGGATAAATTCCTGGTTAGTATCCCGTCAGCAAAGAGTGGCCATTGAAGGACATCTTTTGGATTGGTCAACAGTTACAAGTGGAGTACCCTGGGGTCAGTTCTGGGTCCCACCTTATTTAACATAATGGTGTAGACACTCCAAACCCAAATAATGCATGGCTCTGCAAATACGCAGATGACTGCAAATTAGGAGGAGTTGTGCAAAATATAACTGATAGCAAACAGCTTCAGAACTACCTAGATCAAATATCAGTGTGGGCAATAAAAAACAAAATGAAATTTAATGGAAAGAAAAGCAAGGTAATGCATTTAGGTCCAAAGAATCAACAAATGCAATACAAACTGAATAACAGTATGCTAGGAAGTACAACTATAGAAAAAGACCTTGGAATCTGGATAACCTAAGACCTGTCCTTTGATAAACACTGCATGATAACAGTCAAAATATGTCAAAGAACTGTGTACTGTATTTTACATAGCATTAAAAGTAGGAAGAAATAAGTAATTATCCCCTTATACACAGGTTTGGTGATCCCCCATCTTGAATATTGCTCTCAGTTTTGGGGGTCGATACCAGTCCATTCACAGAAGAAAGGGTTTTGAAAGAACTCTTGAAACTGAGGGTGGACAAAGCAATGGAGCCTGAAGGGATTCACGCCAGAATTCTAAAAGAACTATGAGTAGAACTAGTAACACCACTGACTACTCTCTTTAACAAATCATAAGAGGATGGGGTGGTGCCTGAGGACTGGAAGAGGGCAGATGTGATTCCACTTCACAAAAGTGGGAGGAGGCAGAGGCAGGAAACTACAGAACAGTTAGTTTGACCTCAGTGGTAGGGAAAATGATGGAATCACTTCTGAAGGAAAGAATTGTTGAGTACCTAAAGGCCAGCTGGGCACAGGACCCAAGGCAGCATGGTTTCACAGCAGGAAGGTCATGTCAGATGAACCTAATAGATTTCTTTGACTGGATGGCCACAGTAGTAGACTAGGGAGGAGCTATGGATATGGCCTACCTAGATTTTAGCAAGGCATTTGACACAGTCTCACACAAAATATTAATATACAAGTTAGCTAGCCTTGGAGGGGGTCCCAAGGTGGTAGCCTGGATAAAAAACTGGCTGGACAACAGGATGCAAAAAGTAATAGTAAATGGAGTCCACAGTGAAGAAAGGAGGGTAACTAGCAGGGTACCGCAGGGTTCAGTACTGGGATTGGTCCTCTTTAATGTCTTTATAAGTGATATTGGAGAGCACCTGGAAGGAAAAGTATGTCTCTTTGCAGATGACATAAAGATCTACAACAGGGTTGATACACAAGGTGGGGTGGAAAGGATGAAAAGGGACTTGTCAAGGTTGGAGGAATGGTCAAATATATGGCAGCTCAGATTCAATGCAAAGAAGTGCAAGGTAATGCACCTGGGAAACAAAAACCCAGGGGAAGAGAACACAATTGGGGTGAGATAATAACAACAACAAAATTCAAAAGAGACCTAGGAATAATTATATCAGATGACCTAAAGGTGGGTAAGCAATGTGAGGAGCAGTAAGGAGGGCTGGGGGTTATTGGAATGCATAGGAAGAGGCATCAACAGTAGAAAACAGGAAGTTATTATCTCTCTGTACAGACCGTTGGTGAGACCCCATCTGGAGTACTGCATGCAATTCTGGAGACCCCATCTCCGCAAAGACATTGACAGAGTGGAGGCTGTTCAGAGGAGGGCAACCAAAATGGTGCAGGGTCTGCTCCAGAAGACATATGAGGAGAGATTAAAGCAGCTTAATATGTATACCCTTGAGGAGAGGAGGAAGAGGGGGACATGATAGAAACTTTCAAGTATCTCAAGGGAATTAACAAAGTACAAGAGGGTTTCATCTTTCAGAAAAAGACGTGCAAGAACAAGGGGGAACAATTTGAAGATAGAGGGGGATGGCTCAGAGGTAATGTTAGAAAGTATTTTTTCACAGAGAGGGTTGTGGATGCTTGGAACAGCCTTCTTGAGGAGGTTGTGGAGTTAGGCACAGTGGTAAAATTCAAGAATGCATGGGATAGACATAAGGCAATTATAGTAGGGTGTGGGAGGAAGTGAACTGTTCATTAGTTAGAATCTGCAGCTTATCCATCAGGTAGGGAAATGGGCAGACTAGGTTGGCCAAGTGGTCCTTATCTGCCATCAAATTCTATGTTTCTATGTTAACCTCACACCGTGAGAAGTTCTAAATTAATTGAAGGAACACAGAGGAAAGTAACCAAAAAAATAAGCAACATGGGAGAACATACCCATACAGAGAGATTACATACTCTGGGTCTATATTCTGCTCAATGCAGACAACTGAGAGGAGACCTTTGTCTAACTTATAAAGCAATACAGGTTGACCTTAATACCGCAACATTAGGGCTCACACCATACCATACCAATAAAACTACTAGAACACATAAGCACAAATTAATAGACGAAAAAAGTAACAAAAAAGAGAAGTCAGTTTTTTGCTCAGAGAATAATAACAGTTTGGAACACCTTACCACAACAGATAGTTGAAAGTGAGAATTTAGCTACTTTTAAACCAAGGTTAGACCATTTCATGGGAAATAAAAAAAAATTGACTTCCACCCATAACCTTCCTGGGTGGCGAATTCATTAAAAGGCTTAATTGCCTACCGAATTTGTAGCCTACTATGAAACTATGAGGTGGCATCAACAAACTTTGTTCTTTCTTTGAAAGGTATTAACATCTTTACACACCATGTTTGGTGATAGCATACTGTATGTTAAAAAAAACACATTCGTTTTTTTCAGTCAGTTCCTTCCCCATCTGGGAACAATAGGGAGGAAGCTGTTGAAACAGTTGAAATGCGGTTGTACTGATTACAGAGAACTCGAGCCCAAGCCCCCCTGCAACCTACAGCTGAGTAAGTAGATTATCATGAATCAACAATAGTGGCATAGATATCTGGAGAGTACCCGAATGACTCCAGAGACTACATAATAAGCATAAATGAACTTTGTCATTCCTTTTAGAACTCCTCTCACAGTGTCTTATCCAGTACAAGGGGTGACAAATTTTGCAAATAACTGAGCTTTATTGAACCATTTCCAACATAAATTACATACCAAAATTATTAAATAATACAAAGGAGAAATACAATACCCAAATCGTAGAATTAAATATACAAGAGAAACATAAAAGGGAGATAAAACCCAACTCCCATAAAGAATAAAAAAACTCCTCCCCTCCTCCACCCCTGGCAGCTATCCCGTAATTGACTCCACAATAGATAATGTTATATCATAAAACATCATCTAGATTAACAAAAAGGAACACAACAAGTCTAGTACATACTGAGCATAGGAGGAGCAAAGGAGGAAAGGACCATACATGGAACTAGTTCAAAGAAGGGTCGACACCAATAAAATAGAAAAAACAAGAGAGACATCCAACTCTAGTAACTGTACCTGTCCTTAAGACTTTGATACAGCCTACCCCAACATTGTTGGAATTTCAGTGAAGTGTTAAAGAATGAGAAAACCGATCTTTCTGCATTCAGTGCATTCAAGAATTCGTCCCACCATTCCCTAACGATGGGGTCCAATCGTCTCCAATGGCGTAAAATTATTAACTTGGTGACAGACGCAACCATTGCCATTCGATATTTAGATAGCTTGCCAGGTACATTACCAAACATCCCAAATATGCAGACCTCCGGGTTAAAGAACCTGGCAAGGTCGTAAAATTGGCTGATCCCTTGCTTCACCAATTGCCACAATCCCGAAATTTTGGGGCAAGTCCAAAACTTATGGTAACTAGATGCAAGAGGGTCATTACAGTCTATGCATAATGCAGAAAATCGACGGTTTAGTCTAGAAAGCTTAGCTGGGGAAAAATATAGATTGTGTAGTAACTTAAATTGAACGTCTCTCAACCTATCCTGTTTAACATATTTGTAGGTGTCGACCCAGACCTTCTCGCACGTTTCTGCTGATTTGCCCAAGGATAAATTTAATTCCCAGTATGCCGGGATCGGGGACACATTAGAATCTCCTTTAACAATAATATATTTATAGATCTTGGAAACCGCTTTACCCGATTGTATAAGCTCTTTCAGCTCAGTAAACATAGTTCCCAAGATCTCCGGCCCAGGACCTTTATAGAAATAAGATTTAACACTGCTTATTATTTGGGTTAATTTTAGAAAGGACTGGACTTCCACACCAAACTTTTCCACCAATACTTGAAATGGAAGTAACGACTTGTTTAAATAAAAATCTTTAACTCGTGGTTTAGCAGCCATCTTTACTACAAATCTGGGTATCGGTTGGTTCCTGATTACAAGATTCGGATTTCTTAATAAGGGTTGAGATAAATCGATAGTTACTTAAATTTTAAACTTTGCATAAAATTGATGTAAGGCTTTTTATATCCCACTTAGCGGTACATCCAACCTTCTTGGAATCTTGGCCCATGGATATAGCAAGACTCTAAATCAAGCTTGAAGCTTTTAACAAATAGTCAGTCTAATTGGAGTCCGGATGAGAAATTTCCTCCTCACAGGCCCATGCGGCCAGCCTTGCCATGTGGATTGCTAGGTAGTATACATAAAAACCGTAATTGGAGGCCTCCTAATTTACGCTAGCCGGGTAAGTTTGTAATAACTCCTTTAGGGGTCTACCATTCCACAAAAACTCCAAGCAATATTTGTAGAGCGTTTAAAGTAAGACTTTGGCAGATAAACATTTAGATTCGATAGTGGTAAAAAGTTTGGGCATAACCACCATTTTAAGATATTTGCTCTACCCGAGAAAGTCAACGGGAGTTTTGACCATCTTTCCAAGTCTTCTTTTAGATTTAATTAACGGTCTAAGATTTAAGTTGGCCAGGTCTCTAAGTTCTTAGATATTTGGATGCCCAAATAGGTTAATGATTAGGTCTGCTAACGGAGTCCCAAAGAAAGGCACCAACCTTTCTGAAGAAATGGAGACGAGGAGTATACAGATGTTTTAGCCTTGTTTAAACTATATCCAGAAAACACACTAAAGTTGGTAATTAAATCAAGTACTTTGGGGAGGGAAGAAGTAGTATTAGAAATATGTAATAGTAAGTCATCAGCAAATGCTGACAATTTAAATTCAGAATCGCCTATCTTAAGCCCTTGAACTTCCTTATTTACATTGATAGATCTAACTAATGGTTCAATGTACAAATTAAATAAATAAGGTGATAAAGGACAACCTGTCGGGTACCCTTAATAGGGAAAACTTCAGAGATTAAATTATTGCATTGAATCTTAGCTGAGGGGCATGAATATAAAATTTGAACCATATGAATAAATCTAGCCGGAAGACCTAGTTTCGCCAGGGTAGTAAACATGAAAGTCCACCTAATTTGGTCGAAAGCTTTTTCTTATGCCTAATAAACTAGAGACGCCCCTGGTGGCCTCCAGATGCAGAAATCAAGTAAAACAGTTTGTAAAATGGTCGGTCAAGAACGGCCCTCAACAAAGCCAGCCTGTTCTGGACTCAATAGATCACGCCAAACTTGTTTTAATCTGCTGGCCAAGATTTTAGCAAAATCTTTACATCTAAATTTAGTAAAGAAATCGGCCTAAAATTACCCACTAAGTTTGGGGGCTTATCAGGTTTTGGTAACAAAATAATCTTGGCCTCAAACAGCGTCTTATCCTTGATCCCTTGATCACACCAAAAGGAAAAGAGTTTATGCAATAAAGGCACAAGATTGTTTTTAAACAGTTGAAAAAAAAAAGCTGTAAACCCATCCGGGCCAGGCGCCTTGTCTGGGCAAAAGGAGTCAATAGCTTTCTCTATTTCCTCCTCAGAAATAGGAGCTGCTAGTTGCGGTCCAACATCCTCTGACAGTCTAGGTAAAGGGATGCTATCCAGAAATTTCTGAATCTTATCCGTAACCTAGAGGGGAGATTGTTGGCTTGAATAGAGCTTTAAAAGTCCACAAAATTTCTAATATCATACCTGAGTCTGTAACCAACTGTCCAGATTCTGGATGATTCAGGGCAGTCACCCACTTAGCCAAGGATTTTGCTTCAACTGCCAGACCAGCAGTTTCCCTGCCCTGCTACCCTGCCCTAGGTATAGGGCCTTAACTCTAGAGGCTGAATTAATAACTTTCTCCCTCTGCTTATCTGCATACCATGTTCGTAAGGATATTAATTTATGCTCCTGCTCCTCAGTTCTCCGGCTGTCACTTATATTTTCTAATTCCTTAATCTCTCTTAAACACTCATCTACAAGCTGTCTTGTTTTTGCTTTGTGTACTGTAGCCATACGTATCAACTCCCCTCGCCACATAGACTTAAGAGCCACCCAAGTTTGATCAACAGCTTTAATAGAACCCCAGTTACTGTTAATAGAGTTTTCCAAAAAGAATCTAAATCCAGTTAATGCCTTGGGATCCTTTAAAATATTATTATTTAAAGACCATGAATATGACCTGGGAGGCTGTAGGGGTAAAGAACATACAATATTTATAGGAGAATGGTCAGAAATTACACGGGGCAAAGTTGTGGCCTCCACTTCCCAGGATAAACTATATTGGCTAACCAAAAAATAGTCGATCCTCGAGTGTGATTTATGTACCGCAGAGGAGAAGGTGTATTCCCGGACATTGGGGTTCATGATACGCCAAGGGTCTACTAAACCTGTTGATAACATGAACTCTCTTAGAGCTTTCTGTGCTGGGGAGGGAAGTGATCCTTTATAATGAGAGTGGTCCAACCGGTTAAACTGGACTAGATTCCAGTCACCACCCAAAATTATTGGCACATTTTTAAAGGACGCCAAAACCAAACCCAACTGAATAAAAAAAGCAGGTGAATCCAAGTTAGGTCCATATACTGAACCCAACACTAGATTAAACCCATCTATGCTGCCTGAGACAAATATGTATCGACCCTGCGGATCAGGGATTATTTCCGAATGAGTAAACGGAATCCCATGAGCAATTAAAATGGCAACCCCTCTACTATTTGATGAGAATCCCGCACCAAAAACCTGGTTCACCCACTTCAAGGGGTGACAAATTTGATAATCCTATCTGGGTGCATCCCTGTGTCCTGCTCAGACCCCTGATCCCAGCCAACATTCCATGTCATTGCCCTTCCATGTGTCCACCCCTCACCTTTATCATTCCCCATTACACCATCTAATACCATACATCTCTCCCTTATTCCATACATCCCTGCTCCCATTCTCAGTTTTGCACCTTCCTCTTGGAACAATAACTCACTGTCCATGCTCCTCCTGAAGCCCACAACAGTGAGAGCAATACTGAGTACCAGTGGATTTCGTCTCCCTGCATGTTGCTTACTTATTTCTATTTACACACCCCATCAGGATCCACGACCTATTAAATATTTATTTCTATCTGGGCTTTACATTTATAAAGCCGTGTTTATTTTGGGACTCAATGTGCCCCCCCATCACTTTCTATGTAGAGGCTTGGCGTTTGCAATTGGTGTGAGTTTAGCAATGTAACCTGAACATTTCACAAATAATCTTTTCTCTCCGGGACTCCCTCCCCCCCCACACATCCTCCCCTCTTTAATTATAGATATAATCAAAGGGGAGTTATCTTAGATCGTGGGCAACACGCAAAAATAATTTTGATCCCTCAGGGCCTCCCCCCCCACTGCATAGCCAATGGTGAAGTCACTTTAAAAAAGTGTGAGTGAACGATGTCTTGTTTGCCATGCATTCCCCTGCTGAGCATCCAGGTGCCACATCTGGTAAACTATTCAAAAGGACAGAAGTGTTCAGAAATGTTCATCCTCCATGATACCCACAACCCAAGCTGTGGTTGAGGGGCCATCTAGTGAAACCAACAATAATGTATATAAAAACTCCTAGGACAAAGTGAGAACTCCCCCTAACAATCTAATTGTGGTAAAGAGGGGGTTATTTAATGGACTGAGACAGATCTCTGCAGTTATTGTTCATGACCTGTTGTATGGGAGATCAAAGGCAATGCGTATTGGAGTGTACGTAAGTCCGTGTCTGGGATATTTTAAGATGTAAGTGGGTCATGACCATTCAAACCACTGTAGAGATTTTTAGTGCGACACAAGTTACTATGTGACCAAAATCGTGTAGAGGATATTAACAGCTGACAATTGGTGTGCTCCGTATTCCTAACAGTGATTGGATAATTTTCACTTTGTCTGATTTTTAGCCATGAATTTTGGGGGGAGGGGGTGCATCACAGCAGCAAGCCATCAAGAAGCTGCCCACAAAGTTGTCCTGCCATGTGGTCTCTGCACTTGATGTGCCTAATTTGTAAGTGGACATTTTAACAGTGTGTAATAGGGGTGGGCGAAAAAAAAATTCCACTGGCGGAATTTCCATGAAAGTGCAACTTTCACTTCCATGAAAGTTCCGAAATCATTTTTGCAACATTCGCAGAAATTACGTCTTAAAGTAGTGGAATAGGTGTACCAGCTGTGGGTTAATATATTAAACTGCGTCAAAATAATTCCGCATAACTGATCACTGTTAATGGTCAGTTCTGATGTTTTTTTGCCATAGTTTAATACATTAATCCACCCTCCCACACCTGCTGCTCACGGTTCCATTCCAATGTAAAAAATGCAAGAAAAAACATGTGATGTGTCTTCTAGTGGTCCCCTGCACCTGCCGATCATGGGTCCTATTTAAGATATTAAAAAAAAAAAAATCCCATCCCTTGTGTCCAGTGCCCCCCCCCCCCACCGATCATGGCTCCCCTGTAAAAAACTTTCTGATCTCTGCCATGGCCCCCATCCCTGCCCCCGCCAATCGTGGGTCCAATAAAAAAAAAAGAAAAACTCTGATCGATCCCTGGTGTCCAGTACCCCTCCACCTGCTGATTGTGGCCACCAAACAGTCACAATTACGTGGTGTCTTGTGCCCCCCATCCAGGATCCCCTTAAATAAAAAAATAAATTGCTTATAGTCCATCGGCTCTGTCCCAAAAATCTTTCTCTGTTTATCTTATTCCCTGATGTCTAGTGGATCCCCTTCCCTATCCCCAATCCTCTGATTAAAAAAGTAATACAAATTCACTGGTGTCTATTGGACCCCCCCATCCCCCCACCCCAACAGTTAGTCCACCTACACGCCACTCCCACCCCCTCACACCCTGACCCTGAGTGGGCCACCAGCACAGCCCTCCTCTCTCCTCCACAGCTGGCAGCCCACTGAACTGTCAGTGAATGAGCATGTGCTTGTACATTGGTCCCTGGGCTCTTGCCGCCTGCTACATTTTTTTCTTTTTCTGGGAACCTGTGGCATTTTCTTAGACAGTGCCTTTGTCGTTCTCCTGGTTTAGGGGTAGAACCTGTTCAGTGGGCTCAATGGATTTCAAATTCCATCACAGTGGCTTCCATGCTGAGTTTCCTAACAAGCCATTTCTGCACTGCTCGATCCCCTTCATTGCTCACCATTCCTTCAGGCAAACCTACAATCTTTATATTTGATCATCGGCTCTATTCTCTTGGTCTTCAGCCCTGATTGATAAGGTCACTCCAAAAAGGAGAGTACTGTGAGTCCACCAAGAGGGCAGGTGCAGTAAGAAGGGCACCAAGCCCTATATAACTTAACAATCTAAGCCTGTACCGAACTCAAGAACCAAACAGCACTCCAAACAGAGAATGAAAGTTTTAAAGTCTTTATTGCCTCAATAAGCATGGAATGTGTACAGACAGAGCCACACCCCACACTCAGCCGCAGTGCTTCGAGCAAAAGCAAAAGCGGGTGTGGCAGATTATGATTGATAAGGCGTCTACTTTTTATTGATATATTTTCTTATCTCTTGCTAGGTCTGCAACTAGATCCTCAAGATTGCTAATCCATTTTTCCTGCTCATTGAGACGAGTGCCATGGGCAGTTGAAGTTTCAGCAAGGGATGTCACTACAGTCTGCAGGTGGGTAATCTGGGATGTAATATTAGTGAAACCCACTCTTACTTCATTTTGTAAATTTATTATCATTGCAGGAAGTGTTGAAAGTGGGATTTCTGTAACATTCTTAGCAAAGCATAATTCTGATGTTGCCGCCTACGATCTTGTGCGAACATCTGGTCCTCCGGTCCCTGTTGGTTCCTGGGGTGCAAAAGTTAGTGTGGACTGCTTTTTTGTTGATTTTATAATTGACATTGCTGTCCATAGTAGTCCCAGTCAATTTTGCCACAAAAAGAGGTTCAGTAAAATTAGTTTTTTATTGCCATTTGTATGATTCCAGTGGGAGCCCAGCTAGTTAGTGTCTGTTACTGTTGCATGTCACGCTACTCCCCCATATTCTAATGTTATTTTAAATCACTCTTTCCTATCCACTGACACCAGCAGTAGTTCACTGTGCTACCATTTGGAAGACATGAGTTTCTACCACTTTCTGAACTTCTAGTACTGGGCAGATGGAGTATTGGGAGCATAGTGCTCTCAAATTTGGAGGGAACACTAGAATCCAGATGATACACAAGTGCCTCCCATGGTAGGAATTAAGAGCAGTATTGACACTGTCAGTGGCTTGGCAACATATGCTGCTCCTATTATTGACCTTTGCTGGGTGTAGCCACTGGTCAGGAAATTGGCAGATCACTATAGGGGAAGAAATTCTCGATGTCACTAGTGATGGTCCCAATGTTCACAGAGTCCAATATGCCCCTTATCCTTCTTTCCACACATGAACAATATTTCAAACTGATTTTCCAGCACTAAAACAGACACTGCAACAATAGTGTATTGTGGGGTGCAGTGTCGAGGGGCAGTTGTCTGAACAATAACACCTGTGGATTCAGCACCCTGTTGGAAGTATGCCTGGAAGAGAACCTGAATAAGTAGTAGGGGGGTGTGAACACCTTATCCCAAATATTTGGGCTGAGTATTATATTTGCACACCAAACATTTGGTTATTCATTTTCTCAGGTGATGTAATAAAAAAAAAAAGGAAAAAAAAGCCCATCAGCCTCTTTTTCATTTCTATTAGTTCACTTTCATTTGTTAAACTGATAAACAGGATGGTGTTAAGTCATACGAGCTGTTATGCTTGTTTACAGTCACATCCTTAGCATATCATTCAGCATGGCTACATTACAAGAAATTACAGAACAATAATACATTTATATATATATATATATATATATATATATACTTATATACATCAGGTCAAGTAACAATCAATTGACTTTCACATCCACAGTTTTTCTTCTCCATTACAACCAGCCATTGCAAAACACTATTAACAGGGATAACATTATGAAAATAAGAATGCAGAAATTGCGGGATAGAATTCCAGAAGAGTGGAACACTAACAAAAAAAAAAAATTAGCTCCCTTAAAAGGGACACTATCAAGCCTTTTGGCATTATATAGTTTCTAGCTGACACCCCATATTTTATGATTGTTTACCTTCTCTAAAATTAGTTGATGTTGCTGGTTGTTTTCTCTGCCTCCTTCTTTTGCTTTTGTTACTTTGTTTGTCTCCACTACCAACCGGCCCCCTTTCACTGGCCCCCCAAGCCCTGTCACCCCGGCCTCCACTGGAACTTACCTTTGGTGTTGAGGTGCTATCTGGCCAGGTGTGGCACCTGCAGGGGACTGGTATCATCCCACCAGTCTGTGGAATTTTTGCCTCCATTTCTCCTCTTCCCGAGTGCAGAGTCATGGTGTGCAATGATGCCAATGGCCAAGCTGCACATGCTTCCATATGCAGCTCGTCTGCTCCATCTTCATCCCCTATCTTGGAGCCAGAGTACCAGCCTCCAGCTGCCCCTTGGAGACAGGCATGCACAGGTCTCCGATCCCACCCCTCCCCTGGAGACGAGAGCTGTCCTCCAGATGCTCTATCATCTCCCTCCCTGGCCTACCCCCGGTGACTCACTCACACTGTGAACAAGGGTCGCCGGTATGGCAGGAGGTAACACAGTGATGCCTCAGCCCTCCAAGCCGCTGGCCCAGCATTTCTCTGATTTCTTTCTTACTAGAATTGAAATGCATGCTAACGGTTTAAATATATACAACCCTGTTTTGTTTCAAATCCTTGATCTACTCTCATTGCATACATCCAGAACACAGGGAGCACACCAAATAGTACAGTCACTCATGATACAAGTCTATTCTTCTCCCAAAGCATTATGAATGGCTGAACTGTGTTGGGGGTGTTTCCAAGTGCAAGAAAGATGCAGTGAGAGAAGATCAAGAACTGCAAACAAACATGTTTTTGTGTGATAACACCAATATGGTGGGCAGTAAGTTTTCACTTTTAAAAAGAAAAAAAGAAGCATAATTAAACTACAAACCACATTAGCACTTTCTACAGAATGTAACCAATTATAGCATTTGTTTTTTTTTAAACAAAAGGCATTTGAGGCCAAAGGGGATTGGCAGTGTCCCTTTATTTATTTTTATTTAGCTTTTGTTTTACCAGGTAGACACACTAGGCAATTAAATACCTATTTTTAGGTTCAGCTCGGGCAGAGTACAACTACAAAATTCAGTGAGTACAGCTACAAAAATACAGAAGTTAGAGAAACACAGTATGATTAGAACATACATAGTTAGAAAACGTAATATAAAAAGACATACTACAGCAGGGAGGTACAAATCATGAGAATTTAAATCATTAGGATACACCAGTGTAATATACATACTGTGACAAGATTGTTCTTGACATATAGTGCATCACAAATTCAGCTTTCTGCAATTATTGACATATACTGTGTATTGCACATACAGATTGGGTGATAATGGGAAATGAGGATGCTCAAATATGAACCAAGAGGGCCATGGCTACGGTTTAGCTAGCATAGAGAGACAGTAAGGTCTGGGGGGGGTGAGAGAGAGGTATCTTTTTTAGTATTGTAGATAACAGGCATATAAATAGGGGCTGCTGAGTCAGTAGTGAGCTCACTAAGAACTACAGGAGGGGATGTTATTCAAGAGCTGAGGCAGAAGCAGTGCACCTGGCTATGTAGATGTTCTCAATATTTGGTACAAAACAAATGAGAGGAGGGACATCAATGAATATCTGGAGGAATGGAAATTCATAGCTTGGGGGCAGAGTGGTGACCACACATTCTGCACCCCGAAAGATCTCAACCCTGTTCTAATCATCCTCACTGCAACAGCTGAGATATATTTTGTGGTACTTTACATTTTAAACTTAGGTGTAGTAATTTAAAAGTAAGCAACGTCCATCCTGTTATATTATATAACACACATCTGTGGATTCTAAATGTAGCACATGTCCTGAACTTGGCCATGTAGTTGAATATTACATCCAGTATTTGGGCCCCCATAGGCAAGCCCACCATAGTTGATCACTGAAAAAATGTAAATAAAATGCACACTGGTCCCACAAAGGTGCTGCAGCCAAAGTACTAACCAAAAGAGAGCAAACATGGCTGCGCACACACAAAACAGGTACTAAACAACTATTTTATTAACAAAGTAACAAAAAGCATCTACAGAGCTGGGCTATTAATAAAATGGCTTTTTAGTAACCGTTTGTGTGTACCCAGCTATTTTCGCTCTCTCTTCACCATAGTTAAGCAATGGTAAAAGCATTGTAGCAACAATTCAACACCTTGCATTATAAACAAACTCTGGTCAAAGCCAATATAGTTGTGGAGAGCTTTTAGGAGTGGCAAGAGTGGTGAAAATACTTTGTGGTGCTCTCACTGCACCAGAGTCAGCTGTAATACTGCAGCGATTACAGTACTGTTCATGTGTGATACTCGCACATGTGCAGTTTGCCCCAGAATCAGCCTTATGCAACATGGTGGTGTTGACATAACTATGTGTAACAACCCAGTCCCCTCGGGTTACTAGAATCCCATTAGTACTAGTCTTAGGTAGGTATGAAAAGGCAGCTGGTGGGGTGCACATTAGGGGCTTTCTAAATAATGGCATCATTGTTTACTCAGCTAGCCTGAGAGAAGGATGATTATGTCATTTAGAACTCTCACAGCAGCATAGTAATTTTAGAGTCAGCTGCTCTTGGGGAGCTTAGAATGTTCATTAGTAAGTTCAAGTGTGGCAGTCAGAGTGGCAGGAGGTCTGCCATTGGGGCTCTGTCAAAGGTAGCCTGGTATTTCTCACCCTAGTTTGATAAAATCTTCAGTTTGCCTGCAGGACTTTTTAGTTTCATTCCAGGGGGAGTGAGAGGTAATGCAGTTGTTGCTGATCCAAGGGGAAATTCCCTGAAGTTCCGGAAGCTCACAGCTGCCTTAAGGAGAACAATGAGTAGAATGTGACAGCTACCAGAGGAAAAAAAGGTGCCTTCTGTTCTTTCCATGACTGGGAGGAAGGAACAACTAATCTGTAAGTACAGAATTTGAGACTGTTCTCTGAGGGAGTTGTCTGAGGTGTGTGTGCCCTAGATAAGGCTAGATCACATCGGTCAGGACCCCTTTCACCACAGCTGTGCTGAATTTAAAGTTAAAGTTGGGCATCTTTAGCAATTCATTGGGGATTGGAGACTCATTTGGTGTAACCCTGAAGGAATGGCAGAGGCTGTTTGGGGCAAAGGGTGGGAGGACTGCCATCTGGAGTTTCAGGCAGGGCTACATGGTTCATGAATGGTCACCACTGTTCCCTGGGCAAAGACCATGCACTCGGAGGATTTTAAAGTGTGTGGCACATCCCACAGATACTGTATACACTTTGGAAATGGAAATGTGTGGAAAATGTTTAAAGTGTGTGGCACATCCCACAGATATACACTTTGGAAGAGAGATAGAGATGATTTTTGTGGAAAACAGTACTGCCTACCAAAGTGTCCTGCAAAAGAGAGTGAGCCTGTATTGCAATGACAAACCTTTGGGGGACCACCCTTGCTTTAAGTAACATCTGTAAATAAAGCCATACTGTAAAATCCCCAGTTACTGCTTTGGACATTCTGCTTGTTGCTTCTAGTGAGAACTTTATTGGGACTCCTCATCAGTTAGATCTAGCATACGCCTAACATCCTCTCCCTTGGACCTGGTTGTAAATAAAAAGGTTCATTTTAGTATGTACCCCCACCACCCCACCCCCATCCTTTAGATAATGAGCCTGGTATACACTCCAATACTACTAGTGGTAGCATGAATGTAGTTCTGCCAGAAGAAAATTGTATGCCATGTAGTTGGCAATAGTTCTTTTAAGGGGGGGTGCCAGCTAGCCAAAGGTGGCATGGGGGTTACATACATAGGCATGATACTCGTGCAGGCACAGTTTAAGTCAGCACCACCATGTTGCACATGGCAGCTGTCACTTCTGCAGTTGTGGAAAGGAAAAGTAGTGTACCAGGAAGTGGATATGTTTATGCGGCCCACAGAGTGGAAGGGCTGCATAAACAGAAACACTGGAAGCTATGCTGGAGCACTGTGGCAGAACATCAAACAGTGATCCAGTTATGTGCTTCCACAGTGCTTTTATACAAATCTGATGATGGCATAACATCTGTGGAGCTTGGCCCATACAGCCATACAAATCAGACTCAGGAGGAGACTATTAACAAACTAGAGATCTGGTCTGGGGTTTGCTTGTTATCACAGTCACGTTCTCATTCTTTTCTAAGCAGTCATTTCTGATAAATGTGCCTTAACCATATTGATCTCAGTGCTGGTAGACTACTTCTGGTTTTCCCGATTGTATTAGGTGGGGGTAGTAGCAGTCTTGAAGTTGTAGCTGCCGGTGGTGGCATGCTCTGAAAAAAGTGGTTCCCATGCTCGTCTGCACATTTTAGAAATGACCCTTTTCCTTGTTTTTTGCTGTAAAAAGATCGACCCCTTTAACACAAAAACAAGGAGTCACTTATGGCCTCCACCCCCCTTTTCATTCAAATGAGGAACGTGATTATGAGTTTGCATCAGATGTACAGTGGCAGCCATAGCTGTATTATATTGCTAAACAGTAACCAACTGTATGTAAAAGTATTTGTTTTGAATGTGTGCTTTCTTAATGTTGTCAATACCACTCCACCCATTTTGTACTCTGCCCTTGGATTTCTGTGCCCCAAGTATATTATTTTTCATTTTTGTGTTCAGGACAAAAGGTCCTTCCAAATGAGGGTAGTCACTAATCTAAATTCTTTCTATTTTTTTTCTAAATAGCCATCAGAAATGTGAATTTTGTAAAACCAAAAATGGAAATACAGGTAATAAGATGACCATATTTTACAAAATATAAGGAATTCAGATTAGTGACTATGCTCATTTGAAAGGTCTTTTTGTCCTGAACAACTTTCAGACTGGTTGGTTTGTGCACCTGGATAAGTTATAAAGATATTTAGATTTGTTTGGAATGTGTGCACATTTGCTAAGAATTCTGCACAGTGCCTTAGGAAGATTCTCAAAGAAAAGGAGCTTGGAGTTCTGTCGCCAACATTCTAAACACACAATGGGTCTGAATGAGTTAAAGAGGACAGGACTCGATTACTAATGTGCAGCTGTTTGAAATGTCTCTGTTTTCATAAATTATATTCATACAGTACCTCTATATGATCCCTGTTTAACTGTGCCTGAATAAAAGCTGAAACTGTCAGTTGTGGGTTTTTTTTGGGTTTTAGCTTTATAGAACTGTTATTTAATACAACAGCAGATTAGGTACATATGGACACATGTTGATACATGGACATAGTAGGGTAACTATCTCAATTACAAGGGGGTCTGTGTTAGGTTTGGATTTTGAATGTACACATACACTAGTCATGTGGTACAGAATGTGCTGATATATCATGTTTAAAACAGTATAAGTTTGTCTATTTATGAGTAATACTGACTTATTGTACACAGAGTTTAAGAAAAATGTATCTGAACAGTACACAGTGTAAAATTTGATTGACACCACTGTGTGAAACAGCTGGTGAATGCTTAATTTACACTAGGGCAGGTTGTCTTCTAACCTATTTTTTACTTAACACATAGGTATTTTCATATTTATAAACTGTTAGCATTATTTACTATGTATTGCTTAAAGGGCTACTGACGCCTCAAAGAAAACTTTGAAAAACATAATAATTAGGTAAAATTCTGCTTGTATTCCATATATATATTCTAGATTTCTCCTCCCCATTATTTATTACTGAGGAAATGTGCATGAATACATGATTTTTATCCATTACAGTTACTTTAATGTTAATCTGCCTCTATAGCTAACTCCATACTTCAAGTCATAATGCTCTCTTATGACATCGCAATCTGTTGCCATGAGAGTAACTGTGATGTCACAGGCAGTGCATTATGCCCTGAGGTAGGGATAGCAACAGAAATAGATGAACTCTTTAGGAGCAAGAATCCTGTTTTCGTGTAAATAACCTCAGCAATAAAAATATGGGGAGGAGGAATAAAGAACTAATGTGAGATACAAACTGAATGTTATCTAAATATTATGCATTGTTAAAGTTCTCCTGAAGGTGTCAGCTGCTCTTTAAGCTTATTTTTTCTTGTATTTTTTAATCATTGTCATTCAGACAGACACAGCTGGTTTTAAAATGAAGCTTCAGTTGGTTTATAGCTTTTCTCAGGGAGTAAACTTTCAAGTCAGTGTCATTTGACCTTGGGATAGCTTTCTTTTGATTGAACTTTTGCTGTCTTTATATGGGTATGTTGTTTTCTTGAATGCAGTTTTAACCAGTAAGGGTCCTTAACAACATTTCATCTTTTTTTTTTTTTTGCATGCTCTGGGTTTTGAGAAAGTATGTTCTTCTAAAAAAACTGTCAGTGTTTTCTGATGAAGGATTCTGTGTAATCAGAAAGCTAAAAGCAGCTGTGTTTTTTGTAACAACTCTGTTGGTCCAATAAAAGGTATGAAATCATCTGTTTCTGTTTAGCTTGTGTTACAAGGACCAATATGGCAACAAGTTTTTATGTGGCTTCAAGGTATCAGAAATGTTAGCATGAACTTATAAGTACAGTGCCGTCGGTTTTGAAACCATGAAATGACATAGTCAAAACTCCAAATTCTTGGTTCCATGAAAGGAACTGCACAGAATGTTGCCCATAAAAAGAAAACAATACACAACATATCTGACAGCTTCAGCTTTTATTCAGGCAAAGTTAAATAGGGATCCTTTAGAGGTATAAATATAATTTATGAAAACAGAGACATTTCAAACAGCTGCACATAAGTAATCAATTCCTGTCCACTTTAAATTAGGCATGACAAGAGATGAACAAGGTGGTCTGGTTTAAAATTTCACTTAAGTGGCGTAGTAATTTACAAACCTGCAGCTGTTTAGAAGTACAATAGGAGTTATGCCAAACAAATGTAAATATCTCTAAAAGTATACAAGTTACAGATAAAAAAAAGTATGAAAGTTGTCCAGGACAAAATGACCTTTCAAATGAGTCCCTTCATTAAGCTGAACTAATTATATTTTTAAACTATGACCATCTGATTACTTCAGTTTTCATTTTTCATAGGAGTTATGCCAAATAAATGTAAATATCTCTAAAAGTATATGAGTTATACATAAACCATCAGTATAAAAGTTTTTCAGAACAGAAATACTTTTCTAATGAGCCTATTCATTAAGCTGCACTAAATATATTTGTTAAGCCATCTGATTACCTGAATTTTCATTTTTCTTCAAAATATTCACCTTTTGGATGACTATATTTGAACAAATCTAATGAATTCAGATTAGTGACTACCCTCATTTGAAAGGACATTTTGTCCTGAACAACTTTTATGTTGACTGTATATTGGTAACTTGTGTATTTTCTGAGATATTTACAATTGCTTGGCTTGACTCCTACTGTGTTCATGTACATGAAATTGGGGTGGGGGCCCTCTTGAAATAACATCAGAAAGACTTCTAGTTAGTTCCAATATCTTATTTATTCTTTTCCCCTACATTTCACCCCTATCAGGGGCTTATTTACAGGGTATATATTCTTAATTCTCTTCAATATTCTTGTTTATATCTGTTAATATACAACATACATTTTAGTTGTCATTTTATTGCTTTAAAAGCTAAACATACAAAATGTTTTTTGGTACTAGTTGTCCTACCTCACTAGACTGTACAATATTTATAATGGCTCATACGATTTCTTTTTCTAAACTATTGTGCCAGCATTTGTGGTATAAATTTCATTCTCTGAGATACACCTGCAACAATATGAAGATGTACACCATAGGAACAAGCACTGCTATAATCCATCATTTTCCACAGTACATAATACATGTGCCACTGTTTAACTAAAGCAATTTCCTACCTTGTATAACTCACAAACTGTCTCACAGATCTTAGATTCTGTAAATATATAACAATGGGGTTATGTTTTAGGGTTAATTTTCAAAATACCGTGCAATGTTTCAAAAAGGTTTCAAATTTCTATGTAAAGAAGTACTTACAAGGTCAAAATTCATTGAAATCTTGAAAGTAGATCAGTACAAATGCCATACAAAAAGACTGAATGGTTCTGTTACCAGGTATGAGGTGCTTCCACAACCTCTTTTGCCTGTCTTGCTGATTCTCACGATGGGACGTCGAGGGCTGTTAGGGGTGAAACATAGGGGAAAAGAATAATTAAGATATCGGAACTAACTAGAAGTCTTTTTGGTGTTATTTCAAAAGGGCCCCCAACCCCCATTTCATGTACTTGTTGATAGAGCCTCAGGGGGGCTGAAGACGTTCTATGAAGAACATTGCTCCATTTCCCACCATACTTTAAGTGTTGTTCCTACTGTGTTCACTCAGAGAGAAAAAATATGAGGTTGTTTGGAAGATCATATTTTACAAAATATAGGGAATTCAGAATAATGACTACCCTCAAGTGAAAAGCCTTTTTGTCTTGAACAACCTCTGCGCTGGTCGTTTTTGTGCACCTTTATAGTTTTAAAGATATTTAAATTTGTTTGGAAAGTGTGCACATTTGCTCTCAGATAAAAGCAGCTTGGAGTTCTGTGTCCATCATTCTAAAAAGAAACAAGGGAGTATTTTTTAACTGCTGTAGGGATTTGCAGTTGTGGAAGGTTACGCTGAAAACAACTAAAAAATTTGTTTCACAGAACCCCCTTTTTCAGGCTAAAGCAGTATGGCTGTAAACTCCACCCACATCCATAAAAAGGCATTTTGCACCCAACAGAGCTCCCAACCTTTGTCCAACTTTATTATTTTTGAGCAGACATGAGCCTCCTAGGTTAGAAAGGAATCGGACCATTCCTCAATATACTTATACTTATCTACTACTTCTAAAACTACAGATTCCACAGTTTTAATGGACAATTGATCTTTCTACTCTCCTCTTAATCTCCTTCCCTGCCCAAATCCTTAAATACAGATCTGTACCCTCACCTGTTAGGATTCCATTACCACCCTTTTCCTCCCAGCACCCACAATTTGATATTTTAAAGGATATTAAAAAAATGATAGATGACTGGCACAACCCACACCCACCTTTCAGCACTTGTTTGAACTAAAACAAGTATTATGTCCCCCCACTCAAAAATGTGAAGGTTGTACCGGTCACAATCATGAAAGTTTTGGTTTTTTAATGTCCTACAGCATATCAAATGATGGATGCTGGGGAGTTTTATTTAAGGATTTGGGCTGGGAAGGAGGGTGGGGGGTGTTACTTTTTTTAATTTCCCCCCAAAAGAAAAGGGGGTGAAATAATTAATGGTGCATTATTTGTGGTATTCAGGAAATGCTATTAATTATTCGCACACCCATATTAAGTAGATGTATACTGAGTAGTAAGTGCAAGCCAAAGAGAATAAAAATTAAATACACAAATATATTTCCCCCTTCCACCCTGCTGCTCCACCCCCCATTGTATTAAAAAATGTCCCTTCCTCTGACCTGTTCAAATACCCAACACTTGATTGCAATCCCCCTTCCACTCCCAAACAGGTGCTGATCACCAATACTCAACCCTCCTCATCTCACTCTCCTGAACAGCTGTTCAAACATCCCCAATGACATTACATATATAAAGTATCTCCTTGGTGTAAAGGTGCTGCTGTAGGGCACTCTCAGCACCACCATCTCTAATCTGCTGTCCCCTTACCACCTCACTCTCAACATTGCAAACAGTGTACCCATTTAGTTTAAAGCTCAACTCCACTCAACCCAATACATTGCAAAGGAGAGGCACAACACACACACACACACCCAGCCCAGCACATGGGGGACACAAACCCCAGTACTCACTCATCAGCATTAACCTGACCCCTTCTCTTGCATTCCCTGCATGGATTCATCAGCAATCAAAGCCAGTGTCCAATGCAGAAAAACAAAATCAACAACAGCATCACTTCTGCATTTACTTCAGCCTCCTTCCTCTCTCTACCATTCCCATCACCAGCATGGCTATCAGTTTACAACACAAATAATTCAACCCTTCTGGCATGTACTACAACACCCTCCCTACTTGGCACTCTCGATAGAGACATAGCAAAGTTAAACTTCATTGGTAAAGTTGTGAAACTTCAACTTTGCAAAGCTTTGCAAAGTTCCTATTGACTTCACCAACTTCGACTTCACTGATATTGCAATGTTTTTCCAGGTAAGGCAGAGCTCTTTTCCACGAAGTTGCAACTTTACGAGTGACATTTACTCACTTTGTAGAAAAAAGTGCCTCTTCTCCTGCAAAAAACACTGCAAAGTCACCGCTTCTAATTTCAAGAAGTTGGCCAGTTTGCAATGTTCTGTCAAGGTTTTCTCAACCTCGCACATCTGTAACTCTCAGCACCATCTTAGTACCTTAATTCACAGCACTGTCAAACCAAGGCAAACACAGCAGCCCACAGCAAAAGCATTTATGAACAGTACCCTCCCTGGCATTCTTTTCCCAGCAGCAGATTTCATAGCAGTTCACTGGTCTACATAGAAAGTCCCAGTATTCCCAGCACCAGCATTCACAGTCATAGCAGGCCACTGGTCCACACAGCAGCCCCCAGCACTCTACTATAGCACTATGCCACAGAATTGATCACAATCCCTTTCCCTAGGCACTCTTAGCACCCCGCCCCCTGCACTGTACAGCAGTTACCATAACTCCTTGACACTTGAAGCATCAGTATCACAGAAAGCACCAGCAAATCATTAGCATTACAGCAACCTTTTTCTCTTCCACTCAGCAGCACCCAAATAGCACACCATTTCACACTCAGCAGCCTCCAGAACCTGCACCCTATTCCCACATGTAAGTCCATCTAATTAACTCCCACCATTTACAGTACCAGTAGTGCAGCTATACTGAAGGTACAGAGCTGATCTCATATGAAATCTACTGTTCTTAGAGGCCCACTAAAAGATCTCTTCTGTGTCACTGGATTTTGCCCAGTTTTCAAAAAGATTCCTTTTGCTATCTGTGGCAAAAATCTTTGGAAAACAGAGCCCTATATACTGTTAAATGGGAGTGCAAGATGAACTGACATCACCCAACTTTTTCCCATCCTGTGCAGCATACTGTACAACAGCCAAGAATAGGGAGCTGCACTGTAACTGAAGATCAGCTATTTCTCTATGTAACAACAGAAGGAGAAAGGGGGAGTAAAACCGATATGCTGCAAATCCTCTTTCACTCCTTGCAGCCCTGAAAGGGTAATAAAAATAAAAGATCACTCACCTCTATAAATTTACATTATACAGGCAGGATTATAGAACATTCAGCATGTAACCATCATTCCTTTTCTGCCAGCGCAGTGAACTTTGTAGCCGGGGCTGCTGGGTTGAACAATTGCTAGAGCTGGGCAGAGCAGTTTACTTATTGAATTCATTAGACTGATAGAAAGTTAGAATAAATATATGAACACAAATTCCTACGATGCATACATTTTTTGTTTTAGTTCTATTAAATGTCATCAGTACACACCCTCACTGTTCAGAACTATGTTAAGCTCTGGGGTCTAGCTCTTCTCTATGCATTTCTCTATGTGCAAGACTGGCTCATCGCTAGATCTGGGTGCAAAGCAGAAGGGTGAAGCTATTGAATATCAAATAACAAAATTAATATAAACAAAGTCATGCACACCAAAGACTCCTTCCACTTACAGATACTTGTATTTATGAAAGGCTTGTGCATTTGTGTCATGGTGTGCAGTACTTATTTTTATTTTTATTAAATGTAATCAGCCTTCCCACACACACACATATAGCATTAGCATTTGTAAAACACACACAGGACAGAATGAAAGGGGCAGCAGCAACATGCTCAGACATGGCAGTAGAAAGTGAACACTGGACTAGGTGCAACATGGACCACAACAAGCAGCAACAAGAGGCCTACACAGATCATGGGACAGGGCAATGCCATGTTGCACAGAGAAGCGATAGGAGGAACAATGAGGAATAGTGCCATGTAATGTGGGACAGTCCGGAGGGAAACACCGCCGACAGCCAAGCACTGGGACACACAGCACATGTGGCAAGAGGGGTGGAACATGGATGGTGGAGGCCTGTGAGCACAGGCACCACCACAGCACCCCCCCCCCGGCAGCAGCAAGGTGACTCCAGCAGCACAATGGGGTACACACAGTGATACAATGCAGCACAGGCAATGGCATGGCACCCATGCCAACACCACCGTGGAGCCAGGGGTGGTGAAAAAAAAAAGCTGCCAGGCATCAAATGACATGTGTGGCTGCACTGGAGCAGGAACAGTGCCCAGGCATGCCAAACAGCAGCCGTGAGAAAGGATTGTGACTGTTGCACAACAACACAGGCATACACAATGGACCACAGCATGCAAGTGCGATGGGCATGGGGGCATAGGAGGCAAAGGGCACACACAAGCCACAGAAACAATGCCGGGATGATGGTGCCACTGGGCACAATGCCCCTGCCATGGCCACTGATGCATGTAAACAGTGCAACCACAACAAGGACACTGCACCAGGTGGCACAGACCTGTAGATATATGGCAGTGAGATGTACCATTAACTGTGCCACTGGTGCCACTCACAGGGACCACTGGTCCCCTGGGTGGAAGGGAACTGTACAGGCCTAAGGCTGCTACACAGCCAGGACATGGAATGTGTGGTGACAGGTGGCCCAGACCAGGCATGGTGCACTGCAGCACACAGGCCACTGGTGTACACCAAAGGCAGTGAGCTGCACAGTCGGCTCACAGACCAGGTGCACAGTGGGGACACACAGGGGTCAGTGTTAACTGCCTCAAGTGTGCCCTTACATGCACAGTGACACACACACACACACACACATGCTCATGCACACCAGAGACAGACGTGCAGAGCCAGGTTGTACAAAAAGCATTTACTGTGCAGTATGGAACAGGTCAAAACAGTAACACAGGTAAAACAGCTATATACAGGTACAAATGGTAGGAAAGGGGGAAAACAGCAGTAAAGGGGTAAAACAACATGAACAATGTAGGAACCTAACATAATATCAGAAGCTACCCCCCAACACACCTCACATGCACAACTCACCCACACCAGTCCAGGAAGCCCCTCCCGGCAACGTCACCCCCTATATACAAGCCCCCACCCCATATATACAGCCTCACCCCCCCACCACAACCAATGTAGGCACTATCGCCACCGTAGCTCCTCCAGTAGGGAACCCAGGGAGCTGCGCAATCTGGACACGTCTCCAAGTATGGTAGACACAACCTGGATCAGCGGCTGATTTTCTGTCGCACCACCCTAGCCAGACTGACCTCCAGGTGCCCCATCACTGCCATCCTGACCACCTGGCAGTTGCTAGTCCGGGCCACTGCCATCCACCTAGGACCAAGGGTCATCCATAGCCAGTTCGTCCACTTCCTCCACCTGTTCTGGGGTTGGTGGTGGTGCAGAGTCCTGCTGCCCCTCTGCTGCAGCCTCCACCAATGGCACTGCAGCTGGCACATCCAGGGCCACAGCTCCTGCAGCATCCTGTGTTGTGACCTCTCCAGCAGCCAGCTGTACCTCTGTGCCCTGCTGCCCACTATCTGTGGAGTCCTGCACCCCCATCGCCACTGCCTCATCCCCCTCCTCCTCCTCTGATGTTGTAGGAGGGAAGGGCCTCGCCCTCTGCTGGCGGTGCTGGATGCGGCGGTGGCAGTATTCCTCAGCATTGGTCACCTTTACCTCCACCATGGTCCTCAGCAGGGTCAGCTGTCGGGGCATCAGTAGGCTATGTATACCTGTAAGGACACAAAGGCTGCAGTCAGTGCAGGACCTGGATATGAGGCACACACATTCATGCAGCACACAGCCACTGCATGCGCAATCATGGACCATCATGGCATGGGCACAACACATAGCACACAATGCATGCACCTACCTGCCCTCCACTGCAATGCCTCCTGTTGCATTCCCCCGACACGGGCATCCATCCGGCCCTGGTCACCATGTAATGCACCTGTGGGGAAGGGGAACAGGGGTGTGCACAATTGCAGGCCATGGTCTGTGCTTAAGCAGTGCACCACTTTATGGACAGTCATAGGTATACTCACCTGCACCCATGCCCTGGCCCGTCCTCATTTCAACGTCCCTATGCCATGCCATGCTGATGAGCCACTCCAGGAGCCCTGGGTCCTGCCATGCCATGTCCTGCCACCTGTGCTGTATTTGGCAGACGGTACAGGGCACACTACTGCTGGCACCCAGATGCACCCCAATGGCCCGACATGCTCGTTCCTGCTCTGCCGTGGTGTGCTTCCTGCACCCCAGCAGGAGTAGTGTCTGCCCTCACTGCTGTACAAGGTTCACTAGCATGGCAGTCTCCAGCGTGATGAAATTAGGAGCCCGCTCGCTCAGGCTGAGGCCTTCTCTCCGGGGCATGACTGGGGCTTGGGACTGGCATGGGGTCATGGGAACGTGCAGTACAGATCTGCAAGGGGCCAAGGCATAACACACATGTCAATGCACATTGGTCAGACGCCCATGTTGACAAGCCCCCCCGGTGGCCCATCGGGACATGCGGTGGCGAGCATGGCAGACGGGGATGCAGCACAGTGTCACGGGGCATGGCACTGCACTGGGTGTGGCACAGCGGGGCTGTCCAGCACAGGCATGGCCCTGCATGACATGCCCCCTACTGAAGGTGTACATGCCACCAGCATGCACCACAGGAGGCATAGACTGGCAGTGTGGTGCCATGCACACACACCGCACAGCCCCACACTGCCACACACCTGCCCCAGCAGTGTACTGCCAGGCCACAATTCCCAAGCACAGGCGTGCCCTCGCATAGGCCAGCTGTACGAAGCAAGCCTGGCACATGGTGCCCCACTTCTGTGCACCTGCTGGCCATCGGCAACATGGCACGCCACAGCAGGGCTGTGTAGAGTGTGGGTGGTGGCCAACATCTCTACACACCACCCTGACATATGTCTGCAGAGCCACATGAGCAGGGGTACATGCCACTGCGCCTATATACCTGTGCCCAGCGTGCAGTCCCATGGCCCCCACATGCAGACAGCGTAACTCTGTGCAATACACCTACCTTCCCTGTGCACCCTGTGTATACCCATGGGAGTCACTGATGACTACAGTGGCACACCTGGATGGACAAATGGCATAACAGCTATAGCAAGCTGTACAAACATTGACCTCAGCACAGCAGGTGGTATTGCAGTGTCCAGCTACCTTCTCATGTACAGTGTGGCTGTCTCCTACACAAGAGAAATGGTACAGCAATATTGTGTTCAGTATGTAGTACATGCAAATGGAAATGTGCAGGCTATGCACTGTCCAGTACTCACCTATGGTCTGGGTGTGTCTCCACGGTGCAACAGAATGGAACATTAAATTAGCAAATGTCTGCCCTACTGACTGTAGCATGTTGCCTGGGGGTGCTGTGTCCCAGTACTTACCAGTTTGCAGTGTGTTTCCCAGCTGGGCCTCTTGTCCACAGTTAGATCTGCCTGTCAGTACTGCAGCCTGATCCCCTGCTCACAGCCTGTGTGTCCATTCTGTGGCCTAGCTTCCGCCCATGTGCCGCTACACACACATGGCCCACGTACAAGCAACATGTGCATTGCAGGATGTATTTGCGCAATTGCGGCCTGCGATACCGCAGATATGTAAGTGCGGGATACACATGCGGCTGTATGCACTTGCAGCCTACGTGTATGCTGTGCATATGTGATATGAGTCTCACACAGGCATGTGAGATGCCATGTCACAGCAGTGGTAATGAGGGCGATCACACAGACATGTACTGCAGACATGTGTACTTGTGGAAGATGACAATATACATAGGTGACACGATGCAATACAATACTATACATGTGACAAGCCTTCACACATACCCACACCCATTGACTATGCAGTGCTCACACATGACTCACAATAGCACCCCCCCATGCTCCCACACACACAACCAGACTTGTTCACACACACCCCTCACTCACAGCAGACATCAGTACCCTGTGCCCACCCTGTGTGCCACACCCCCCAGCGACGGCCCCCCCTAGCAGAGGCACACCATGGGTGGATGCCTGTCCAGTGCCTGCTGCTAACACCCAGTCCTCTTCTGCTCTGAGGACCCTGTGGTGGCACTGGGCCCACCCTTCATGCTCTGCAAGTCCGCTGAGCCATCACAGTTGCTGGGTGCTACTGGCACTGCCATCCTTCAGGGTCATCTGCGCTTCCCTGGTGCAGGTGGCACACGCTGTAGTGCTGTCCCTGGTCCTGTCCCCACCGTCCGTGGCCTGCTTCTGTGCCAACACCTGTGATGCCTCCTGCCGTGTGCCACTGGTAATGCACCCAGAGCCCAGAGCCTTCTGCCCCAGGCCCCTGGAGGTGGGTATTGCTGCTGATCTCGTCCCTGCTGCTCTTGCAGCTTTTGGTGCCACCGGTGTGTGCCCAGTGTTCAATGGTGGCAGATGTTGCCCCAGTGCTGTGGGTGTTGCCGGCAAAGGAGGCTGCAGTGCCTGTGGTGTGGGCTGTGACAGTGGTGCCAGTGGTAGTGGTGGTGAAGCCACCTGCAGGTGGTATGTGGCATGGGCGTTGGTGGTGGTTGCGGGTAGGTAGCGGTCGAGGTGTTAGGTGCTGCTGCCCCAGGGGTGTGGGCGGTGGTGGTGGGGTGGGTGCTGCTCCAGTAGGATGCAGGGCTCATTTCCAGGGCAATCTTGTCCCCCAAGCTCCTGCAGCTCAGGAAGTCACTGAGGTCCAGTCCCTTTTCCGCTCACTGCTGTTCCCCCACCCCATCCTGCTCCCCCACCACCGGTGTCCTGGCTGTGTCCTGCTGGGCCTGCTCTGCAGTGGTGTGCATGCTGTCCACTGCTGCTGTGCCTGTGGGGAGACGTCAGTGCCTCAGTGGTACCTGCAATGTCATGCCTGCTACCGTCCCATCCCTGCATCGCTGTTCCACACACTGGGGGTAGCGCTGGCCGTGTTCTTACCTGCCCTGTTGTCCTCTTGTGCTGCAGCTGAGAGGGAATGATGGGGCATCAGTGTTGCAGCACCTTTCCATGCTGACCATACATGCTACAGGCCACATCCCTGAAGTGCCATCCTGCGGGGTGTGGGCATTGCTGGATATCGCCTTACCTGCCCCTGTGTCCTCTGGCTCTGCACCTGTGGGGGAACAACAGTGCTTCAGTGCTACCACGCCATTACATGCCCACCATGCGTGCCACCATTCATGCCCCTGTGTCGCTGTCCACCACATGGCAGGTAGTGCTGGCTATCACCTTACCTGCCCCTGTGTCTGCTGCGGCTACACCTGTGGAGGGGGGAAGGACAGTGCATCAGTGCTGCCTACCCATGTGGCGGCTACATGGCCTGCAGTTCACATCAGCAATCAGTTTGCGTCATGCTCCTTCGGCACCCGCCACCCCCACTCCCCCAACTCACAGTCCCGTGAGTTTCCCTAACAGTCACTACTAATGCAGGCTGCCTGACCATGCCCCCCTCACACCCCCACCATTTTACCCTAGCATGTCTTCTCCACTCAGCCTCCTCTCACCCAACCATTTCTCCCTATACCTTATCGCCTTTCTTCCCCCACCCTTCACCTCCACCGCAGTACATACCTCTATCTCACACCTCCTTTCTTCACCCCACTGCCAGCTATCCCCGTCCCTCTAAACTACTGACAAGGCACTTTGTGGCTGCTTATTCCCCCACCACCCTCATAAAGTGTTTTTCTTGTTATTTAACTTGTACCTATGTTTTGTGTTATTCTGTAAGTTCTGAATCCCATTTGTATCGTTCATTGTAATGTACTTTTGCTTTCTCCTAATGTACTTTGTTTTGCAATCTATGACGTGGAAACTTTGTAAAACAGCTTGTGCTCAAAGGTCTTTTCTGAATCACTAAATAAATAAAATAAATGAATAAAAACATGGCTCTGTCCCATGCCAGGCTCCGGTCCCTCATGTTCCCTCCTGCCTGTACATTGTTCCATGCTGCATGGCCATGCCCCACCTTCACTGTTCCTACTGTACTGCTACACACTGCCTGTGCACCCAGCATATCTCCCTCCCACTTGACCATTGTTACATTCCTTCATCATAGTCACTGTGCCATTCATCACAGTTCCACTTACCTGTTCCTGTGTCCATCCAGAATGTATCGAGCTCCGAGTTCCCCATGGATGCTGTGCTGGCTCACGAATACCAGCACCCTCTCCTCATGGGTGCTTAGAGGTTGCATCTCCTGTGGCCCGCCTCCTGTGGCCATAGCCTGCTGCTTGTTGAATGCCTCCTTGGCCTTTGTGTTACATTTCAGGTCACCGTTGTGCTTTTGAAGGTCATGCACAGTGCAATTCACATTTTCCACCGCATTTACCTTCCCCGCCACTGCATCCCATGCCACCTTCCTCCACAGTCGCTGTTCTCTTTCTCCTCTCTTCCCCAACAGCATGTCTGGTTCTGCCTCCAGTTCATTCAGGAGCACCTCTGTCTCCTCAAATGTATAGTTCCTCTTCCTTCTCTTACTGCCACTTGCCACCTCTCCCCCACTACCCAACATCTTATAGCCCCTACGACAGCTCTGTGACTTGCGCACACCTTTATGATCGTAGGGTTACGACATGCATATTGTTACGCCGCTATTGCAGGCTATGACATGCTTGGAGGGTGTTAGTTGCAATATGCGTATTTCAGCATATTCTGTCGTATCCGGCAGCTCTCATGGAATCTGGCTCAGCTTGCATGTCGTTGGGTTTTTGGCGTATCTTTACGCACTTGCGTACTTTGTGCACTGCTCTCCTTGCCTTCTTGGAATCGGGCCCCGGGTCTTTAAACTGTAAGATTTGAGGGGGCAGCTAAAAATGCTAATCAGGCTGTGCAGCAGCAGGTAAAGAAAACAGTTTTTCGGCCAAAAGGTTCTCTGGAACCATGCAAGCCCCATCTGGCAATAGGTGTGTGTGCACGCTCTTAGTCTCTTCTCTTTGTTGCAGCTAATTCTCCTCAAGCTGGCTCTGCACTGCTGCTCTCCATTCTCTGCATGTGTACACATTTCTCTGGTTCTGCAGCTCCTCTCAACTCTTGCTTTATTGATTTTACAGTTTCATTAGGATTATGGTGCCCATATTCGAATGGTTAGTCTGGCACTGTCAAAACCCTGCACTTAACTAAGTGCAATGGATTTACCTCCCCTGCTCACCCCATGCTGGGCTGTTGTGCATACTGCTATTTATTCCCTGGTATCTAATGTTCCCCACCCCCTTAATCTCCCATATAGGTATGTTACTGGATCATCCCTGATGTCTATGGACCATAGACTATTGTTCTCCCACACCCAATCATCCATGTAGCTATGTTAATCGGTATTCCCTGGTGTATAGTGGTCCCCCTCCCCTCAGATCATCAATGTAGCTATTTTGCTCATTTTCCATGGTGTCTAGTGGACCCCAAACTGTCAACAAACTCCCACCCGACCCAACCACTCAGGTCCCACTATGCAGCACAGCCCCCACCCGAGACACTGGTTTGTATCAGTAGCTAACACACAATGGCAACAGACCTCCACTCCCCTCTTCAACCGACCATTGTCTGACTATCAGTGAGTAACTGTGGGTGCAGTATCACGATTGCTCACTGATGGTCAGATGGCAGCCAGCTGAGGAGGTGAGCAGAGGGCTTTGCTGGTCATCATCATGTGGTAGCTAACAATACTGACCAGTGTCTGAGCTGAGAGGGGTGCTGGGTGGTGTGACCTGTGTGGTTGGGTCATGAGGGGTTCCTCAACAATTCAAGGGGGGGTGGGGGGCACACTATACTGCCAGTGGGATGATAAGAGGATGCATACCACAGCAAACAGGTGATCAGAGGTCCACTATACCACTGAGGGGATGACTGCAAAATGCATTCCACAACAAACAGGCAATCAGTGGGGTAGTGAACCACTAGACACCAGAGAAGAGAAAGTAAAATACCTAAATGAGTGATCGGCGTGGGGGTATCAATAGACACCAGGGAATCAACTTCTCCAAAGCCCAGCATGGATGCAAAGGGGCTTTGTGGTATGCTAATGAGCCCTTTATCGGCATGCAAAAGGCCCCTTAGCACCTTGCATGCCCAGTGGGCTCAACAGCCTGCCAAGAGTGAATATGGCCCACAAAAGCCCTGGCACCATCCTGTTTGGGATGCACTATCTCTAGTGGGATCCCCTGATAGCCATATTCAGCTGTGGGGAGTGTCAGCAAACTGCATATTTAATACACACTGTGCTGGCACGGGCCCATATTTAGATAGTTAGCAAGCTCTCATCAAGCATATTAACTGTCTGAATATCACCCCTTTGCTGGCAGTGTGCTAAGTGATATGCAGTGCTACGGGCTGTGCAGCACTTTATAGCCTGCTCTGAATATGGGGGTCTGAGAATCTGCATTTATGGACCAGCAGCAGAAAGGAGTTTTTTGTTAGGCCAGGGCTTTGTCAAGTGGCATGGTGGTTCAGCAGCAGGAGGGAGTTGTGACTGTGGGCAGGGTTGGTTGGAGGTAGTTATTTGAGGGGTCTAAGATGGGTCTGGTGGTGGTGGAAGAAGCAGTAGGAGGGAGTTTGGGCAGACTGGATGGGCCAAGCAGTCCTTATCTTCTGACAAATGCTATGTTTTTTTGAGTTTCAGGTCAGCACTGTGTCAGGCAGTGGCTGCAGTGGGAGGGAGCTTCTTCTGGGGCTGAGAATGGGTTGGGTGGGCCAGCAGCATGGTCAGATTATGGCTTAGCAGCAGCTACAGCTTAGCTTTGGGCATGCTCCCACACCATCATCAGAGTGCCATCGACATCTACATAAAAACATAGCAAACAGGTAGCACAGCATTTCATCAGCTGCTATCCAGACAGGAAATGAGTTCTTTGTGTCAAAATGAGTGGAACCAGACAAGCACAACCTTAAAATAGACGTGTGTGCTCTCTCCATCTTTGCCCCTGCTGCTCCTCCTCTGAACTATTCTCCTCCCAAGTGGGCAATACACGCTCTATTGTCAGCTTGCAGGAGCACTCCAGCTCTCTGAATTTGTGATTCTACTCAAGTCTTGTGTTCATAATAAACACACAAACTAATACACATAAGTTGTTTAATTTTCATAACTTTATGCTATACAGTTTGCTCTCTCTGAGATTCCCCTCTGCAGCACTTCTGAACACATCGTTCTGGTAGCTGGTGGAAGTTTCTTTTGGGGCTCACTAGGGATGAAGATGGACTGGGTGGCAGGCAGGCCTGTAGTAGGGAGTTTTCTTGGTGTCCCATGAAAAGAGTGTCTCAATTTGAGCAAATCAGTTTGGGTGAGTACAAAATTTAGCGCATGGTAAATGAACTAGGTTGTATTAATAGCGTAAGTTAAGTTCAGCACTGTAGTTTCAGCAGTCAGTTATATAGAGAATTTATTTTTGAAGCATGTATGCAGTTGTTTGGATGGCCAGATCTTGGCTGGCTGCATAGTGTAGTGGTCACAGTCACTGCCTGTGTGGCTGGCAGACCTGGGTTTGGGACTGGCTGTGTGGAGAATTTATTTTTTATTCCTGTTCTGCCCGCCCTCCCGACTTTGTTCCCCTCCACCCCAGGTGTGGGAATATTTTGTTGCCCCTTCACATTTGTCTGTTTCACGCCCCCCAGAGTATGAATATTTGATTGCCCCACCCAACTTTCTCCCTCCTCAACTCGCCTCCCCACCTGAGTATATCCCCCCTCCCAAGTTTTCCCACATCCCTGAATTGTGCCCCCCACCCCGGTGTTAGTTATTTTAATTTGTCACTGCAGCTGCTCACTGTTTTTGGAGCATGCTGTAGTTCTCCTTGCTGTTTTGGTTGTGGCTGTTATTTGTTTGCTGTTTTTGTCAGTGGTGTTTTGTAGGCACTCTTTTCACATGGAACCATTTTCTTGGGGTGGCTGAGGATGGGTTGGGTGGTGAGTGGCCAGTGGCAGATGGAGTTATGGGACAGAGGATGAGTTGAATTGTGGGTGGGTCGGTAGTGGGAGGGAGTCATTGGTGGGGCTAAGGATGAGTTGAATGGTAGGTGAGCCAGCAGTGGGTGGAAATTTGTGTGGCTAGATCAGGTGCAGTTGCACCAGCAGCAAGAAGTTTCTTATTGGGCCAGAGCTTTATTGGTAGCTGGTAGACCAAAAGCAGGAACAAGTTGCAGATGACCTAGTTGGAGGTTGCAGTGGGAAGAAGTGGATTTTGGTCTGAAGATGGCTCAGATGGTGGGTGAGCTGGCTAGGAACTGAAGGGATTTGTGTGGCTGTGGCTGGATTGGGTTGCAGACAGACAAGCAGAATGAGAGAGTTTCATGTGAGGCTTGGGCATTGGCAAGTAGCATGCGGGCCAGCAGCAGTAGGAGGGAGATGGGCTGTGTCAGGTGTTGGAAGCAGTGGTAGGGAGCTTTTTATGGGACCAAGTATGGGTCAAGAAGTAGCAGGAAGGAGCTTGTTGGGGGGACAAAAAAGGGTCAAGTTAATGAAAATATTAACAATATTAGCATGCAATCCAGACAAATTACACACACAAATTTGGCAAGAAGCCATAAAGTAGTATACAAAAATACAATGTTTACATGTATATACTTTAAAATACATATTTAAAAAAAGGGGTCAAGATGACCAACACAAACACAGCTGATGTGCAAATCAGATCACCTGACATGCTTAAATTGTTCAATTTTCTGTGCCAGAATTTGTAATAGTAGACCATTTTACAAGTGCAATAATACACAACAGGGTGTTGTCTTTGTCGAGAGATACAAGCATTCCTCTGGTGTTTTCTGAGGAGAACTTACCCTCTGGCCTTATGTCTCAGTACACACAAGAAGAAGGCCTATACTGTATGTCACATCTACCTGCATGCACCCCTATGAGTTTTTGCCCACATACGGTATATACTGTACATTATATAGAGTATTTATATGCTCCTTAGGTCTGTTGCATGGTTGTATGGCACCTTGGGGCAGTTGTGTGACACCTTAGGGTTGCTGATGGACAGTGGCAGCTCTAGCCTGTACTGGTTACTAGAGCACAGGTAGGGCACTGATATATTGTTGGCATGAGGGAATCTTTACACCACATGGGGTACCAACCAGGTCATTTTTACTGCAGTGCAGGTGCCCTGGTGTGCCAAAGCAGGAAAAGCAAGCACTCAGACAAGCTCAGAAGTAACTACATAAGCTGCATGTATTACAAAAATCAAACAGCAAGTGAAAAATAACATATAGTTACAAACAGACTGCCATTCACAAGCCCCAGTGCTTCAAGATGAAAACCTCTTCCCCAAGGAGCATGCCCTGGGGTAAAAATGCCATTACTGACTGGGTTGTGTTATTCAAACCTGGGCCCCTTTTACACTGGCCAACTGCACCTGCTGTGCATATCAGGGCTGACTGGCTCAAGGCTGTTCCTCACTCCAAACTCTGCAGGTTGTGCTCCATTTTAGACTCTACAACTTTGCACTGTGTTTATTCAGCTATGTTGTTTTTACCTACATGATGTACTTTTTGATATACCCTTCCCTGGATCACACTTGGAAATGAGTCTTGACTCAATATGCATTTTCTGGTCACCAGTTCTGAAACAAATACATTCTCTGTCCTATGACTGATGTCTTATGGACTAGTCACCTTCCTGCTAACTACTCTGCTGCTGAAAAGACCGCAAGTCCATGTGCACAGAACAGAGGCACATAGTGCAGGACAAATACATTGGAAACAAGACAGTACTGATGCACACTCTGTAACATGCTGAAATAGGCTAAAGTTGTACATTTATTTAGCAATTGAGCATGGCACTGACTATCCCAGGTGCTCTGGGTCTGACGTGACTGTTGCTGCTATCACTTGGCTCTAGTAATGTTGAGGATTCTACTCTCCTTTCTGGCGGCTTTAACCTGGACTGCTCTCTCCTGTGGCACAGTGATCTCTGCCTGCAGCTGTTGCTTGCAGGTCATAAACAATTCTCTGCTTCCACCTATAGTGTTCTAGCTGGGCCCTCTCTCGTCTCCTAAAAAACACTGTAACACCTTTTCCCTTGCCTTTGCTGTCCACTAAGCTGCAGCTTTTACATTAGGAGCATAGATCTCTTGAAGTATTCTCTTTCACCTTGCTTGATACTGTAATAATGTCTTGCATAACTCCCCAGACGTCTCTGTCAAAATGCACACAGACACACACCCCAATTGCACCACTTACATAGCCTCTGCCCTTGCTCTCCTCATGACTGTTCTCCTCACTTTGAAAAACTGCCTTCCCTCATGGGCCCCTCTCTTCTACCAGCTCTCTCAGTGTCCCTATGCATCTCCATTATTCATCTCTGTATCTCTCCTTGTCTGTGGCACACCCACAAGGCACCAGTGCTTTTGCAGCCTACTGTTTGGAATCCTAGCATGATACATGTTTTACCTTCTTGACTGTGCTGGGGAAGTGAGCACTGTTTCCCATTCCTTCTAGCCCAAATAGACCTGTAGGTCAAATAAACTTGAGGTCAGTCTTTGTGGGGGCACATTCATTGGGGAAGGGGGTGACTATACAATTTAGGTGCTATCATTTAGATGAGTTGCTAAACTGAGGTCCTTTCTGCCCATGTTTAGTGGCTGCCCAGGTGGACATATCCCATGGCACTTATTATAAGATAAGGGGTTTCCCCCAGTGTCTTGGCAGTGGTGCATCCTACATGGGAACCAAAGTCAAAATCAGAATGGATGGTTCATGGAAAGGCAAGCAAACACTGCTATTTAATTCTGCAGGCTTCTCATAAAAGTCTTGCTTGACTTTCTGCTGTATTACCTGTGTGCATCCTAAAAGTTTGTCCTGGGGCAACTTGTATTGTAAATGATGACTGGTCACTACTGCTGTCTTAGCAAATATGAGAAATTAATGAGAAGCATGACAAAATGAGAAAAAAAATTACTCTACCAATTGAGAAATTGAGGTGAAAATCACAAGACAATATAGATCTCTTCTTTTTCATGATGAGAAATATTTGAGAAACATGAGACAAGGAATCAGGTTTTTTACCATGTGATAAACTGAGAACCATGAGCAACCACAAGCTTGTAATTAGCATCTCATTCATTGCTGTATTTTATCTTGGAGACTAAAAAGAGAAAGAATTGAGATCTCACACTCTCCTATGGATATCTCTCAAAAAATGTCCAATCTCCTGTGTTCCAAGCTTCTTGTAACTTCTCAAGGCAGTATTTATCCTAAAGGAAGAAGAGGAATTCTTATTTAATTTACTTTTAATTCTCCTACTTATGTTCACTTTGAAAATGAGTATATGCTTATTCTCTGTTACCACACTCTTGGAATTTTATTCATTTAGCAGTGCTTCACTTTCTTTTTTCCTACATCTGTGGTCCATCCTGGTCCATCTATATTAAAAGGACTGTATACTATATAGTTATTAGTATGCCCTTAAGCATCACACCAACTGTGTCACTTGGGAAGACAGGCACTCACCCAAAATGATATTCCTCTTATCTCTCAAATAGCAGTGCTATTGGATAGGTTGTACAGCATTTCATCCTGCAATAACCAAAATTCAGACCATAACATAATGCTCATGATGTATAAACAATTTAGCGAACTGGGGATTCAAATTGCTTCAAATGTGAGCTTATATACACACTCACCAGATTTGCTATGTGTTCTTGAATGCAAGGGCTGCCATTCCACATTGTTAAAACAGCATGGTCACCCACCCTGCTATCACTTCCTCCTTTAAAAGGAGTGAGAACTCCCACAACCAGGTTGAGCAGACCGATGATGCACAAAGCTTCACCATGTAAGAGACTGCAGTGCATCTTCAAGGTCAAAGCACAATGACATCATGTGTGACCTTGTTTATGTGGGTGGTTGGTTGTCTTAGAAAACAGACAAAACCCCTCTCAGGCCAACAAAGCTAGGCATGCACCAAGTTAGCTGCCAGGGGCTCTTGGGGGTATTCAAATCACTTTCACCATTAGGTGAGCAAATAGACCTACTTTTGCCTAACAATAAAATGGGACATTGTGGTAAACACTCCTTTGGGCTGTATCAGATTCTAAGGAGTTTTGTCTGAATCACTTCTCTTGCTGCCATCACTTGGATATAACATGAAAATACCTGTGTCCTTCTCAGGGACCTGAAAGTTCAAACAAAATAATATTTGTTAGTATGCTCTTCAGATGGCAGACTATAAACAGAGAATATTCACTTTGCTCTGTAAAGAATTACCTTTGCAATAAGAATGCTCAGCCACTTCCGTGGAACGAGACAAGGATGTCCATTGAGTCCCCTTTGTTTTTTATTCACCATAGAGATTCTCAATATAGCATTGTGTCAGCACCTGGATATACATGACATTCTAGTTAATGGTCAGTCATTCCCTACTTTACTTTATGTAGATGATTTGCTCCTAATGCTGTCTAGAGTGAACGTTTCTTTACCCAATGTCTGGGAGGTCATCGATGCCTTTAGTGCAATCGCCAGTTTAAAGGTAAATTGGGCTGAAACAGAAATATTGCTGCTTAATAAGGTTGGCCTCAAATGGACCTCCATGCAACCACAATAATTAAAATGGTCACCTGAAGGCATTGAATATGTGGGCATGCATATCTCCAGTAAGCCACAAGAAATATGCTATGTGAACATACAGGATTTTCTTGGAGATATGGATGAGAACATGAACAGATGGATGAAATTTCTTCTGTGTCTTCCCAGTAAGATTGCTTTTGTTAAAATGATGATTTTCCCATAGTTGTTTTATCATTTAAGCAATCTAGCAATGCCTATACCCTAGGATTGTGGAATAATAATAGACAAGATGTTCTTGAATTTCATCTGGGAAGGTAAAGAAACTGGGTGTTGCCTACAGGGCAAAGAAAAATTTGACATCTGCAGCTCACTTGTCATTGGCCAGAGGTGTGCTGCTCCCTTCACTTAGCTATGGCCTTCTCCTGTTCGCTAGCACCTCCAAGGTCCACCTTGCTCAGTGGAACATGACCTACAACAACATTTGTTGCTTTGCCTTGGCAGACCCACATCTCACCCATCATTGTAAATTATACAACAAACTGGGCTGGCTTTCCCCAGCCAATCACTTAAAATATGGGTTGGGCTGCTTCGTAGGAAAGGTGCTCAGAACCAGCACCCCTCTGGGGCTGGCACAGCTTCTCAAGCCTGCTGAATCCTCCTCCTACTCCCTCAGGTCTCAGGGTCCTGGGGTGCTCAAAGTTTCTTATACTTGAACCCTAATGGGGGATAGGAACTTTGCTACATGTGCTCCGAGGCTATGGAACTCCCTTCCTGACCACGTACATTCCTCCCCCTCCCACCTGAGTCTCCAGAATTCCCTGTGGGAGCACTTGAAACTGTCCTCTGTGTGTGGGTGTCCCAAGCCGCCTTAACCAGGTCTCCAAATTGGTCTCATCCAACCCACTGCCCACTGTCCTTTAACTCTGGGAAGCATGTGATTGCTTGCTATCTTCTTATGAATTATGTGGCACTGGTAAAAGGGTCACTTATACATTGTAATTGCCATTGAATGTCTTCGTCTATTTATTCCGTATGTACATGTATATTTTGCCTATTACTGCTCACTGTAGACTATCTATGTTCATCTAGCTCTCTTGTGACTCTGTACATTGCCCCTCTTGTTGTTATGTACCTTGTTTGAACTTGTATTTTCATTGTACTCTCCCGGGTCGTACCTGAAAATAGGCATGCAGCTTGTCTAGTGTACCTACCTGGTCAACAAACGCTAAATAAGTAAATAAATAACATTTTGGTAGGAAATTACTAAGAGCACCAGGCTCTCAGGGTGGTTGGAATATACCCTGGCTCTGGGATTATCATGCATATCATATTCTTAAACAGGCATTACACTGGTTACATCCAATATCTGCAAATACCCCTTTGTGGGTTGAAATAGAACAAGTTATCTCAAGTGATACCCCTTTGGCTACGGTGCTTAGAGTCCCCACCCCCCGATCCTGATCACCTTACGCTTTCCATCCAATTTTCCAGGCAGACTTTGAAAATTTTTTTCAAAATGTTAGGCTGGCATTCTAGTTACTTGGGTCCTTATGAACCTCAATGGAAAAATCCCAGGATACAGATGGAGACGTTCTCAGATATACTGAAGTACCTTGGCCTCTAAGGGCATTTATTTGCTGAGATACCTGATTGATCCAGGGAGTGGACTGCTGCATTCATTTCAGCAACTACAAAATGGTTATGGACTGCCAGCCTGTGACCTCTGGCAATATTTTCAATTGTGACATGCCCTCACATCATGGCTTTTAAAAGATCTTAAGATAATATCAATGGAATTAAGAAATCATTTACAAAAATGGTTCAAGATATCTAAAGGTCATACTAGCATTATATATAAGCTCCTACAAAAAATGTGTCTCCCAGATTTGAAGCCTCATCAAGTAAAATGGGCTGATGACCTACAGGAGTCATTGGAGGCCAAGAATTCATCCAGCTGCTGGGTTGAAGCACATCGGGCTTCTCCTGACCAGAAATTACAGCTTATGCAAAAGAAGATATGGACTTGATGGTATAGGACACCAGACAAATTAGTTCAGATGGGCCTGTCTGCGTCCACTGAGTATTGAAGATGTGGTAAGGATTCAGGCACATTATATCATATACTCTGGGGATGTGCATTATTAAGAGAGTGGTGGTCAGGCATTTTTACTATGCTACAACAAATCTTACAAATCCCCTAACCTCACTCCCACAGCTTTTGGATTTTGAGAGATCCAATGTTGTTAGAGTTGCAAGCCATGCAGGTTAAAGCTGTCCTTTATGCAGTGGCACTGGAGGCCAAATGGCTTCTTCTTCACAGGAAGACTTCTACTCTTCCTTCACAAACTCAATTGATGCAAGCACTGAGCAGCCTCTTATCAGCAAGAGTTGTACTGGAGAAGGAAAGCAATTCCTAAATTTTATAGGACATGGTATTCTTGGTTAAGTCAAGCTGAGGTGATGATCTGTGACTTTGTTTAAGCCCTGTTACATTCAACCAGTTACTAAGCCAGTAGTGGGTTTTCTGATTTTCTTCTCACAGGATGTCTGTATTATTATTGGCTTTGCTCGGTAACCGTCCCGAAAAAGATGTTGCTGTAATTGAGCAAAAAATTAATGACCTTGTTATTCATTTTGGATTGATATACAGTCATTTTGATAGAATCATTCAGAGTGCATATGTACTATATGTTTGCAACTTACTGTTTTTCAACATACAGAATACTACTATAAGACTGTTGACTATGGAGGTTATTCCTCACTAATGCTGCTTGTTATTTGTACTCGTTGTCCAGTACAATAAAATGTTTATATACAAAAAGAATGCTCAGCCACTGGTACTGTTAAAACAGATTTTTACTACTAAATCTACTAGTAGTAGTAAAACTTTTTTTTCTGCAGGAAGACATGTCATTTAGGTTCTGCAACCCAGTTTTTAAGACAGCCCTGTCAATATCTAAGTTACCTATACATATCCTTATTATAACATCAACATAGATAAAGATACAAAATGCACTACACACTTATGGGACATGAGCTTCAAAAACCAACTACTAAAAGTCCATCTTAATACAAATTATGTAATCTTAAAATAGATTGGAACTACCACTAATATCTAACTATAACATTACAGCTTTCAAAATGCATAACATTCTGTCTATGAACTGTTTATTTGCAGTACGGTATAATAAATCCCCATATGTTAGAACTGGTACTATCAGTTGTTTGGCCACTTTTTTTCACTCATTCCTACTCAAACATTTAGTAGTTTTATGTAAAGCATCTATTCTTTTAGTTACCCTTTCTATCAATGTTTTTATGTGCTCACCGAAAGACATATGGGCATCAAACATAACTCCCAAGTAGTAGTTCTGTTTAACCTGTTCCAACAAATGCTACAAGACATTACAATCAGGATATGTGCAGCAAACAAAAAGATATACTGTACATATTTACAGGAAAGAACAATAAACAGTTTAAATGGGTAGTTTTCTTACAGCATAACTCACAATCTGGTCTCACACTATAATCTATATTTACCTGCCAGCAAACTTGAAAGAAACATTTATTAAGCCTATTATTTCCTCACTCAGATAAGCTAGCTATGAAAGCAGAGCCCTCTTTCCTCTTGGGACATTTACCAAGAGACAGACCCCAGGTCCTCTTCAAAGGATGCAGGACATCAGAAAGAGAGAGAGTTGCTGGTAAAATTATCCTATTTATGTACTCAGAATTGTAGGATGGAACCTCTACAGTGACAGCCCTCTTCAGTATTCCCCATCCACATACAGTAAGTGCATGGTGCATGTGTGTGTGTGAGTGTGTGTGTGTGTGTGTGTATGATTATGTCTGCCTGACTGAATTGTCCTTTCCCAACTAGCAACATCCTCACTGCTTGATTACACCTCTGAAAGCTATCCCCAAGGTTTTATGACATCCTCTTGTCTTATTGTTAGAATGTGGGAACTCCACACTTGCAAGCTCCCTCACATTTTTTATTACTTTATTTCTTAGCTGCTCAGGATGCCTCTGTGGGAAAAGTAGCACTCTCACAGCTGGCAACTGGTTTTCCCTCTAAGTTTCCCAGGATAACTGCTGGGACATGTGACCTGAACTTCATTTTGTTTGCCCTATGCCATTGTGATCATAGAATGATTTACATGAGAATAAGCAGAAAAGAAAATAATGACAACAAAAAGAGATTACATTAAAATTGTCACATTCCCGTTACATCTCTCCTCCCCAAAAAATGAAGGCTTGTCTCTTTTGTGTGACCTCTAGGGAAGTGCCTAAAGTATCATGCCATGCACTTAGCCCAGTTTAGACAACCCATCCACATGGGCATTTTGAAAACCACTGTGGTGCTGGATGATCATGTTATATGGCTACAATACTAAATTCTAGTGCAGTAATTTTGTATTTTGCCCACTAGTCATATGGAGTTGAGTATGGTCTTGCTTAATCCCCCCTGGTGCCCTGTAAGGGAACAGCCACAATGGCATTTGGGTTCCAGTGTCCACGAGGTGTTCCTCCATCATGTTGTACACCTGTTTCCCTGTGAACATTTCTCTAAATGCTCTCAGCACCATCCTCATCTCCTCTGGCTGGGCTAGTGTCAGCGTCCCTGGGAGGGTGATGTTATCCACTGAAGATCCCTCCTGTGCCTCCACATAGTTATACACCAGGGAATAAGCCTCATTTTCCTCTTCTGGGGTACTCCACAGAGTGAGGACCATTTCCTTTGTATCATAGTAGGGCTTCATCATGTTAACATGATACACTCTCTACCTGCACCTCCTGTCAGGTATTTCTAACACATACAGTAATTGACCTCATTCACCTTCCTGATTATGGAGAATGGACTTTCCCAGGCTGCCTGCAATTTATTTTGTTGGACTGGGATGCGTACCATCACTCATTGTCCAACTTTGTACTCTCAGGCTCTGGCCCCACAGTCATATCAGGCTTTCTGTTGCTGTTGTGTAGTGGCTAAGTGCTTCTGGGAGAGCCCAATGAACTCCTAAAACCAGGTCCTGAAGTTCAAGGTATGTTCCATAATAGATTCCTCTTGGGAGGCAATGTCACCCTCCCATTCATCCCAAACTAAATCTAGGGGCCCCTTCATCCAGTGATCAGACAGGAGCTCGAAGTGTGCGAACCATATAGACTCTGTGGGACTTCCCTGTAAGCAAACAGGAGATGGGGAAAATACTTTTTCTACTCCCTCTTGTGCCAGTCAGCAAATGACCAGATCACAGTTTTCAGGAACTCGTTGAAGCACTTTACCAGGTCATTAGTTTGGGGGTGATAGGGTGAGACATTGAATTATTTCACCCCACATTTCTCCCACAGACAAACCATACATGACAATATGAAATTCATCCCCTAGTCTGATAAAATCTCCTGGGGAAATCCCACTCACTTAAAGATTCCCAGGAGTTCATATTCAACTTTCTCTGCCTTAATGAAGGACATAACCACCGCCTCAGGGTACCTGGTTACATAGTCCATGGCAACCATTATGTACCTTTTGCCCATGTATCTTGAGATGCCCAAGGGCCCACTATGTCTATGGATACCCACTTAAAGGATTCATCAATAATAGACAGAGGCATTAAAGCTGCTTTAGCCTTGTCCCACACCTTTCCCGCCTCTGGTACTGTGGACACATCTGACAGTAATTTGCCACATCTATGTACATACTAGGCCAAAAGAAATTATTGGCAAGCCACTATTTTGTGCAGCTAAAATTCAGGTGGCCTGAAAAAGGGCTGTCATGGTCTGTGGCCAAAAGCTGCTAGCAGGGACTATCAGCTGATGGAATACCTCTCCCTCTAGCCTCCTCTGTGATATACACTCCCTGTGCAACAGCCCATTCTCCTAGTAAACTAACTTTTTACTCCCGAGAGTCAGCAGCACTAATGGCTGTCTTTCTAAGTTTCCATAGGGAAGAATCAGACAGCTGAGCGCTGCCCAGCTTTTCCCATCTGACCTTCCCAAATTCCACTTCAATAGGAAATATGCCCATGGATGAGATCTGCTTGTTTTGCAGCTGGGGCTCAGGCCTGATATTGCACGCTAGTTACTTAACCACAACAGAAACATAGAAACATAGAATTTGATGGCAGATAAGGACCGCTTAGCCCACCTAGTCTCCTCATTTCCCTACCCAATGGATAAGTTGCAGATCCTAGTTAACCAACAACCTACTTTCTCCTACCCCCACTAGAATTGCCTTATGTCGGTCCCATGCATTCTTGAATTCCCCCACTGGTTTTGACTCTATGGCTGCCTCAGGAAGGATGTTCCATGCATCCACATCCCTCTCCATGAAAAAATGCTTCCTCACATTACCTATGAGCCATCCCCCCCTCTATCTTCAAATTGTGTCCCCTTGTTCTTGCACATCTCTTTCTTCTGAAAGATGCTACCCTCTTGGACTTTATTGATTCCCTTCAGGTACTTGAAAGTTTCTATCATGTCCCCTATCTCCCTCCTTTCCTTGAGAGTATACATATTAAGCTCCTTTAGTTTCTCTTTGTATGTTTTATGGTGCAGACCCTGCACCATTTTAGTAGCCCTCCTCTGGACAGCCTCCATCCTGTCTATATCCTTGTGGAGATGGGGTCTCCAGAACTGCATGCAGTACTCCAGATGGGGTCTCACCAACTGTCTGTACAGAGGGATAATAACTTCCTGTTTTCTACTGGTGATGCCTCTCCCTGTGCATCCCAATATCCCCCTAGCCCTCCTTACTGCCTTCTCACATTATTTGCCCACCTTTAGGCAATCTGAAATGACTACCCCCAGGTCCCTTTCCATTTTTGTTGTTAGTATCTCACCCCCCCATTGTGTACTCTTCACCTGGGTTTTTGTTGCCCAGGTGCATTACTTTGCACTTCTTTGCGTTGAATCTAAGCTGCCATACATTTGACCATTCCTCCAACCTTGCCAAGTCCATTCTCATCCTTTCCACCCCACCTTGTGTATCAACCATGTTGCAGATCTTTGTGTCGTCTGCAAAGACACATACTTTTCCTTCCTATCCCTCTGCAATGTCACTTATAAAGACATTAAAGAGGACCGGTCCCAGTACTGAACCCTGTGGTACCCCGCTAGTAATCCCCCTTTCTTCAGAGTTGGCTCCGTTTATTATTACCCTCTGCATCCTGTTATCCAGCCAATTTTTTACCCAGGCTACCACTTTGGGACCCACTCCAAGGCTGGCTAACTTATATATTAATCTTTTGTGTGGGACTGTGTTAAATGCCGTGCTAAAGTCTAGGTGGTATAGTGTGGATCAGGAAACCTTGGGGAAGGGGTTGGGTACTGTGCAGAAAAAGACCAAGAAAAAGTTAACATTTTAAAGAAATACTTCTGCTCAGTATTCACAGTGGTAGGGTTGGATGGCAAACATGCATTAAGAGGCACCTGGAGAAGGAGTGAGTGGATTGCAAGTCCATTTACAGAAGAGAGAATCCATCCAGGGTTGGAAGCCCTAAAGAAAAAGAAGGCAATGAGGCCACAGGATCCACCCAAGGGTACTAAAGATATTGAGCATCAAGATAACCACACCTCTGGCAACACTATTCAGTATCTCATTGGAGATGAGGGAGTGGATCCAGAGGACTGAGGGAGGGCTGATGTGGTCCCTCTGCACAAGAGTGACAGCAGAGATGAGGCTAGCAACTTCAAACCAGTCAGGCTCACAGTGGTGAGGAAATTAATTGAATCCCTGCTGAAGGAGAGACTAACAAAGTACCTGGAGGCAGATGTGCTGATGGACAGCTGGCAGCACAGCTTCACAGTGGATAAGTCATGTCAAACAAATCTCATAGATTTCTTTGACTGGGTAACTAGGGTGGTGGTGGATCAGGGGAGGGTAGTGGATGTGACCTATTTGAACTTTAGTAAGGCCTTTGACACTGTACCACACAGGAGGCTGATAAAGAAACTTTGCAGCCTTGTAATGGGGGAGAAGGAGGTGAGCTGGATATCACACTGGTTGAAGGATAGGAGGCAGAGGGCGGTGGTACATGGCTGTCATTTAGATGATGAGACAGTGACCAGTAGAGTACCACAGGGATCAGTTATAGGTACTATCCTCTTCAATGACTTCATAAGTAATATCACTGAGGAACTAGAGGGGAAGGTGCATCTATTTGCAGATGACACAAAAATCTGCAACAGGGTGGACACCCAGGATGTGGTGAAAAGAATGCAAAGGAATCTCAGGAAACTAGAGGTGCAATTTAGGGAGTGGCAGCTGGGTTTCAGTGCCAAAATGAATGAAGTCTTGGACCTGGGGCAGGGAAACCCAGGGGCTGTGTATAAGGTGGGTTACCAAGCAGTAGAGTGACCATAGGATGATCATGTCTGATGATTTCAAGGTGGCAGGGCAGTGCTGCCATGCAGTAAACAAGGCAAGACAGATGCTGGGGTGTATAGGAAGGGGAATTTCTAGCAGGATAATTGAGGTGGTGTTGCCTCTGTATTGCATACTTGGGCGACCTCACATGGAGTACTGTGTCCAGTTTGGGAGACCACAACTATGCAAGGATATCAAAGGGGGGGGTGGATGTAGTCCAAAGGAGGTCTAACAAAATGATATAGGAGTTGCACAAGAAACCATATGAGGAATGGTTGTGAGAACTCAACATGTACTCCCTGGTGGAGAGGAGATCAAGTGGGGATGTAATTGAGATCTATGAGTTCCTCACAGAGGAGAAGAAAGGACAGTAGGGGAGTCTCTTTCACAGGAAAAGGAGCACCAGAACACAGGGGCATGCTATGAAGTATGGGGGAGTGATAGTTTATGAAGGATGTGAGGAAATACTTCTTTACAGAAAGGGTGTGGAACAGCCTGCCAGAAGAGTTCGTAGGGGTGAAGACAGTGGGTAGCTTCAAACATGTGTGGTATAGGCACATGTGCATAATAAATAGAGGTAAGAGATGCAAGATGGCCACCTGTTACTAAATAGAATCCAGGTTGTAGTGATAGAAGGGAAAATGGAGCAGATGGCATAGGCCTACTGATCCTTTTCTTCTGACACATTCTGTTTCTAACATGCATGATACTGTCCACTTCCTGCTTGAACTTTCTCTGCCTATACCAACAACCTGCTGTCAGCAAGGGCAGTCACAGAACAGGCAATGCATCACCCCCCCAACCCTGGAGGCTGGGCACCTCTGTGGGGATGCCTCATCAACATTTTGTCAGCCCATAGTGCTGGACCAGTCTCAAAGTGTGAACCAATCACAGTGCTATCCCCTAAAAATTACTTCAATTATCTAAAATTTCGTTTGAAGACATTCAGTTCATCAAATGCTTCTTTGTTCTTCTGTTAACTACTCAATCAGTGAACTATCCTGTTTTATTTAGAGACACCATCAATCTGTTTTGCATCATTATATTTGGGGTTAAGTAGGCAGTTTAATGTTAAATCCCAATTTTTGTGCTTTAATAGTTTCGCAACCAAGCAGATTTGCACAACATTTTGCTTGTGAGGTCTTGTGGGACAGCTCACTTGATTTGGCAAGTTTTGTTCTGGTCGGATGTGCAGGTTCTGAGTTGCAGATAGTGAAAAAATATTAAAAAATTGCTGGGGTTTTTTCGTCATTGCCTTGTGCTCAGACAGTGTGGAATTTTGGTCTGAAAATTTTAGGGTTGAAAGGGCTTGGCTGACAGATGTGCCATTCCTTGGTTTGATGAAAGAATATTTATCCATTGCAAAGTTATTACATTTTCAAATTTCAGTTTCTGAGTATGCTCAGTAAGCACTTCAAGAAAAATGTTTGGAATGAAAGAAGAATTTGGTCCATACAAAAAGGATCCTTTTCCATATGGGTCAATCCTTTTTCATGAGAAAAAAAATAATTTTTCATTTGCCACAATCTTGTTTCAGTTTAAAAAAAATGTCAAAACCCATAAAAATGATATTCTGCAGAGACTAACACATGTATCTTGCTCCTCTGGACCCCGTTTGGTGGATTCTGCGCTTTAACTGTTGGAAAAATGAGCCCCAAATGTGTTTCTGTTTTCATTTTTTTTCCTGTTTTGTGACTTATTTATGCTTTCCTTTTCATATGCCATTTTTTGTTTATATGAAAAAGGATCCTTACATATGGGAAAATATTTTGGACTTGGTTATTTTATTGCGTTTTTCATATAACCTTTTTTGTTCAAACGAAAAAGGATCCCCTCATACAGAAATAGATTTTGGATTTAGTTTTTTTGCTATTCTTTTTTCATTTCAAGTGACCCTTTTTCATGTCCTTTTTTCATTTGATACAGAAATGGATTCCTACAAATGCAAAAAGGATTTTGCAGTTAATTCTTTGCCCCATTTGAGGTTGCAGAACCCAGAACTGCATCAAAATGTTGATTTCTGTGCTGATTTATATATGAATGCACAGGGTTTTCTCACTAATTACAGAATAATACATAAAACCCTCTTAAACGATCTTGGGGCTAAACAAAAATATACTAAAATTCCAATTTGCAAATTCCCATAGCAAAATATGGGAATTTGCACAAGTCATAATAAATCCCTCTTTTTCCCTGGTGTCTAGCAGTATCTCCCACCCTCCGATCGATGTCCCTATATTTTTTTAATGCTTCCCTGGTGTCTAGTAGCAGCCCCCCCACTCTCTGACCACCATCCACAATCTTTACCTAGTGTCTAGTGGCACACTCACCCTCTGATCACCATCTCCATAATGACTGAATCTTTCCCTGGTGTCTAATTGCTCCCCACACCCTCCAGTCACCATCCCTGCTAATATTTTGTCTTTCCCTGACCTCTAGTGCCACCCCACCTCCGTTCGCCATCCCCATTAATATTTTGTCTTCCCCTGGTGTCTAGTGGCATCTCTCACCCTCTTATTACCTTCCTGTCTGAAATACAGAAAACTGTCCCTGGATGTCTTTTTTCTTAAACCTGTAAAAAAGAAAATGGTCCCTCACCAATCTGACCCTTCCCCTACCCTGACCTCCCACTGATCACCCACCAACCTGCACTCCCCACAAACCCTCACTCACCTGAACAGGTCACAGGGTGAAAATCCACTCTTCAATCGAAGACACATTGCTGCTGGAACCACTGACTGCAATATCAGAAACTAAGGTAAGTGTGGTTTAATGTATTTTAATGTGGTTTTCAACTTTGATGCATAACTTTGCCATTTTTGAATATTTTGACACCAGATTTTCAACATGGTCTTTTTGAGACCCCACCTCATGAACAATGGTGGTGGAATTATGCAAATCCAGCCTGGAAGGTGATTTCACAGTCACTTTGTGAAATGACCTTTTATGTGGGATTTGAAAACTTTCGCTGTCCTTGGTATTGAGGTGGGTTCATAGGTAGGATATGTTGAAAATATGGGGTCAGAATATGTAAAAATGTCAAAGTTACGTGCATCCATTGAAATTTTATAACACTCGCTCATAACTTTGGTAATTTTAAATATTTTGAACCCAAATTTTCAACATAAGAATTTTTTTATGCCACTTCCTTAACATGAAACCTGCATTTTTCCAGTCCTGGCCAAACTGTGTTTTTACACCTGTAGTGTGGAATGACTTTGTGGTGGTGCGGAATCCCATTTTGGTGGACATTTGAAAATTTTCAGTACTGGGTATGTGAGGCACAGTAATAAGAAGGCTATTCTGACAATTTGGTTGCTGTTGTCCTACAAATGGAAGTACAGGCAAATAATACAATTACAGTATCTCAAAAAGTGTGGATGAATTGGGGTCCAAGGCCCAGAGGGCCCTGCATTCCCACAGGCAAATAAGGATATGATTATACTATCTCAAAAAGTAAGGAACCTGTTTGCCAAAAACTGCAATAATGCAACATTTAGAGTTCAGGCTAAAGTAAAAAAAGTAGGGAATTGTGGTTTTAGGGTTTCCAACCCTAAAATTCCACCCCCACCCCTAAAACAAATCAGGGGTGCAGTCTTCTTTGGGGTTGTCAACCCTAAAGCTTGCCCCATTGGGTGTGTATGTTTCTGGAGTGTATAGAATGGGGTAAGTCTTATGGTTGACAACCTCAAGGAAGACTACGCCCCTTATTTGTTTTAGGGGTCGGGTTTAGGGTTGGAAACCCTAAAACCACATTTCCCTACATTTTTCACTTTAGCCCGAACCCTTAATGTTGAATTAATACAGTTTTTTGTAAAGATATTATTTATAGTTAAAAATCCACATTTTATGATTGCTTAACTTCTCTAAAATTCATTGATGTTTCTTTTTGTTTTGTCTGCCTCCTTGCTTAGTTGAACTAACCTGCATGCTAATGTGTACTTACAAACAACCTTGTTTTATTTCATATCTTGGATCTATTCTCATTGAATACTTCCTGAACATTAGAAACACCCCCAAACAGTTCAGCCACTCATGATGCAATAGTCTCCTTTACTCCCACTGCATAAGGAGTGGCTAGACTGTATTGGGGGCATTCACAAGTCCAGGAAAGATGCAGTTGCAGTTGATCAAGGAATGTTAAAAAATGTGCTTGTGTGTGGTAACATCAGTATGTGGGTGGTCCATTTTTCATTTTGTAAAAGAAAACATAGAATAAAAATTTAACAACCAGCTACATCGGCAGTCTCTACTGAATATGAATAATCAAAATGTGTTTTTAAACTAGGGACACTTTGGAGCTTAAGAGGGTAGATAGTGTCCCTTTAAGTAGCACATGTAGATATTATAAATTATAAAAAGGGTCAGGGAAATGGTGATTTGTGATTGGTTGATGCATTCCATCAGTCTTACGTTAATCTTAATAATATACTTGTAGAGCCTAATCACATACGTATTAATTTTAAACAAAAAGTTCCCATATTACCAGTGTTCTTTCTTTGGAACCTTTGATCATCATTATCTTTAGCAGTGCAGTAGCATTTAAAATCCATGCTCATGATCACTAAATCTTATCTGCCTAAATCTAACTTCTGACCACTATAAGTATTGTTATCAGTTATAATTAGAAATGTTCCTCAGATACAGAGGTGTGCAAAATTAAAACATTTTGCCCAGTGAAATATTTTGCATAATCCCCACATTTCACAAAAGATTTCACAGGTGTGAAATGTGAAATCCCCCCCGGTGAAATGTGGAATTTCGCCCATGAAATGCTAATTTCGCCAACTGCGAGCAAAATTCTACATTTGAGATGAGCCAGGGTGGTGATAATATTAAAAAAAAAAAAAGAGTGTTTCCCCACTCCCATCCACCAGCCAAGACCCCACATCCCTGGTGTCTAGTGGCCCCACCCCCCTGGTCGATTGCCAGCCAAATGAAGAATGACCACCCCAGATTCACACCCATCCCCCCCCATTGTTAAGTGCCACTGCCACCAACTGGGGTTAGCATCAGTATTTGTAATGTAATTAGAGAAAAAACTTTCCTGGTGTCTAGTGGACCCCCCTCCTGTCCAGTAGTAATCCCACCCCACCCTGTACCCCCCATCTAGGACCCCACAGCTGGCCACCAGCACAGCCCTCCCCTCACCTGCATGTCTGGCAGCCTGACTGAGCTCAATGAATGATCACACACTTATACAAGCAAGCACACATTCATTGCAGTTCCCAGTCATATTAAGGACCAGTTTTCAGTGGTGTACAGAAGGGAAGGGGGCTGTTCCAGTTGCCCATGGGGCATGTGGGATAAGGAACTCCGGGGTCCATAATGCCATTCCTCCATCCTGCCACCCCCACAAGTGACCAGAACCATCCCTTCCCCTCCTCTACACCTTGAAAAGTGGTCTGTAAAATGACCTGGAGCTGCAATGAATGAATGCGTGTTTGTACAAGGGCAAGCTCATTCATTGAGGTAAGTCAGGCTGCCAGCAGTGGAGGTGAGTGGAGGGCTGTGCCGGTGGCCCGCTGTTGGGATGGGTCCTAGATGGAGGGTGCAGGATGGGGTGGGATTACTACTGGACAGGGTGGGTGTGTGTGGGGTCCACTAGACACCAGGGAAAAGGTTTTTTTTTTTTAATTACATTACAAATACTGATGTTGGCCCTGCTGGGCAGCAGCAGCACTTGACAATGGGTGTGTGTGTGTGTGTGTGTGTGCAAGAGGTGTGAATCTAAGGGGGTCATTCTTCATTTGGCTGGCGATTGGCTGGAGGGGGTGGGGCCACTAGACATCATGGATATTTAGTTTTAGTTCAAATTATGGATGGGGACATTGCTGAATCTTGGCATGGGGGGGGTTCTTCTTATTGTGGGATGGCAATTGGCTGGGGGGTGGGACCACTAGACACCAGGGATATGGGGTCTTGGCTGGTGAATGGGAGGGGAAAAACACTTTTATTTATTTATTTATTTGTCTTAATTCCACATTTTGCGCCGGTGTAATTCCAGTGAAATGCATGAATTTCATGAAATATTTCATGGGGCAAAATTCCTGATTTCGCCGGAATTTCACCAGTGAAAATGAAATTTAGTTGCATCCCTAATCAGATGATTTTAAGCTTTTCACACCCCTAACGCTCCCTCCCACAGCACCCTCCTTTTCAAAACTAAATAATTTCTCCACCTCACTCCACAGCTCCATAGTGCTCAGTCCTTGCCGTTTGGTTTGGTGATCCTGGTGTCAACAATCTCAATCAATAAGCCTATCAGCCTCCTCCCATATTGATGTCTCATCCCCTTCTGGCACACATCATGCTGTCAGTCACTGTGGGACATCCTGTCTAATTCCACAGCTTTCTGGTATGTCAGTTTACCCTGCATTCTCCCCCAGCTCATTACACATGCTCCCATGCAATCTCCATGGTGATCACAGACAAGCAGCCTCTCCTCCTCGCCCCTGCCCAGAAGAAGCACTCACTATAAAAAAAAAATCTTTGCAGACTCTTTTTTTAATGAAAAGCACCATGAGCAGGATTAGGAGTTGGGCAGGGGTTCCCTGTTGTTATTGCCTTAGGCAGCCACTGGATGGTCCATGGGATGGAATCCTATGGCTCCATTGTCCCGGCAAATCATGATTCCAGGTGCCAGTTTAACAGAGAATGACTCATTGCCACCATGGCTACTTAAAATGTGCCACTGGTGACAAGAGAATTAGTGTCCGGTGGATGAGGGGGTGTGAGGTATCAGACCGGAAGCTGTAGTACAGTATGTCACGATGCTCTTTTTTTTGTGGACTCTATTTATGTACTTTCTACAGTTGGGGTACTTACCCCTTCAGCCAATTATGCAGTAGTTCAACTGGTCCCTTGGTGCCAGCCTGCACCATGACTGCCAGAGTGAGAAGGACCATAGCTTGCCCCCTATGGAGGGGCTTCCCCCAGAGAGGGGTAACTGGGAGAGGAGACCGCATCACCCTAGAGCCCCTGCCCCAGCTATCGGGCTTTGTTCTGCACATGGACCAGGTCATCTATCAGTGGCTTCATGCTGTTGCAGGAAGGGAGATTGTGTGCTGGATTACGCCAGGTAGTGGACATGAAATGATGTCCAGTGCTCATGCTCTCATGTATGCTCACAGGTCATCTGCTGCTCCCTGACCCTGAGTACCGGTACACTGATCACTGCTTCTTCCAGTCTCCACAGGGGGCCACTGGTGCAGTGAGCTAAGCCCCTAACCCTCTCCAGGAGAGGAAAGCAGTCCTCTGGATGCTCAATCCTCCCCTTCCCCTACTAACCTCCTGTAACCCGAGTCTGTTCCCAAACCCAGGTCACTGGCATGGCATGAGGTATGGTGTCCAGTGCCTCAAGCCTCAGCGCCACTGGTACAGCTTGTCACACTACTCTTGACATAGAACCATTTAGTGGTTAACATTTCCTGCAAGTCCAATACTTGCTCCAAGACATCATTTTTTTTTTTTAACTCCAGAGCACCCAGTCGCATAAGTGGAGGTCATGGTTCCTATGTTGGGCACGTTGCCAGGCAACATTGAAGAAAAGCCCAATGTCAGCTTGATTTATACTAGTGTATCACATTGACAGCAATGCAGACTTCTTAGCAGCTGAACGCAGATGTTCCACTGCATGCCAGTCAACAGCGTGGGAAAGGCAGAAAAACAATTTTGTGTTGTTTTCACCTGAAAACAAAAAGAAATGAAAAACAACAAAAGGTACATGTTTACAGTCATTTCTCCCTTTTTATCATGGCAATAAGTAACTTCGGGGGTTATGCTTATGTCCAGTTAATCACCCCCTGGGGACAATATGGCACTCGGCTGTGCCTCGAGCCACATTACACTCTTGGGGGTAATTAGCAGGACATTAACAGAACCCCCATCATTCCTTATTGCTTAATAAACTACCTGTTTCAGTAAAGAACTAAAAAACAACATTTTGTGCACAAATATCTAAAGGAGAATTAAACAATGCAGGCCCTGTGCGGAGAGCGTTGCTAGGTATTATTGCACTTACTTGTCTTAGTGTTCATCATCTTGATGAGCACTTCCATAACTCACTGACATAGAGACAGCTTCACAAAGGCATGTTATTAATTTGAGCCTTCTTTCTAATCCCCAATGAACAAAATCTGTTTTTCTTAACTTGTTTGGAGCCTTCTGGGAACCATGCTGTCTGGGAATTAGCAAACCTCAGCATTTCTCTTCACTTCTATGTTCAAAGGTGTCATCCCTTTTAGATGCTGACTACCCTGGTACTACAATGTATTGGGACACCATTGTAAATGAGTTGGTCAGTGGAATATTAGCAGTATGAATTCTTTAAATAACTAAATGCTTACTGCAAATTAGACTTATAATAAATACTATTCAGAAGTGAACAAACCTGAAAACTTTGGTTTACACAATTTGCATTTTATTTGTATTTATTTTGCCTTGTATAAGGTCACATTTTTTTAAACAAATTTAAGAACTACTTGTGTATCAGACAGGAAGGAGATTCATTCCAATGTAAAAGTAAACGAATGAGGTGATCACCAAGTGTGCAGATGCTCAATGATGCCATTAGTGTGTAGTCATAGAGCAGCGAAATAAACGTAACCAAGGATACCGAATCTCAGATTCAGGAGACAAGATAAGCATTATATTAAGACCATAGTTACCTTACAGTGGAGAACAGTGCTCTAATCTGATCATGTGTGCTGAAATGCTGTTTGAAACCCAGCTCATTTCCAAATATAGTTTAGAAGCTCTTATAATAAGCACAGCATAACTGCACAGAACGCTGTGCTGTAAAATGCTTTTGCTTGAATCCATTCCACTTCCATCTCATTTTCAATAACACTTCTGAGAACTATAAACAGACTATGAAAAATGGTTACAGTAAAGCCAGTTGCCTGACTGTGTGTGGCTGATTATGGTCACAGGACAATGGAAACAAATCCTACTCTTTCATGATGGTTCAACTGCACACTGTTGGTTGGTTATACCCCTGTATTTTCTACAGTCATGTAACCATATGATCAGGACTTCTCTTTTCACCTGCCCACCTACTCACACTTTTGAAGTTGCACAGACTTTGCTGACAAAGCACCTCACATAATTTTGCAAAGTGCAATACTCCCCAAGTTTAGTAAAGTGGCTTCCTTATGAAAGGCAATGTTTGTGATTTAACCATATCTTTGCTGGCCAAGGACTACTTTTGCAACATCTCTAATGACCATATTATAGAAAACACATTATAAAAAGGATAGAAGAAAATTTTGAAAGCTGATTGGTCAGAAGCCCTTCCAGACAGGATTTCATCTCAGAAAAACGTCATGGTCTGAACCTTGTCTAAAGAAAATCCTACATAAATAGAAGCTTTTTTTTCAATGCCCCAGAATCCGTTTTATAATTGCAATAAGGTACTCCCAGGTAAAAATGGTGCATATGTAAGCTGTGCCTCAAATATCAAATCACTTCACTTCCTGAATGTTGGTGAAGAAACTACATTTGCTCAGCTTTGTGGAAACATTATAGAAACTTCACAGACTTGATTCTCAGGTGTAGTTCAGGTGAACTTCATGGCAAATTGATCAGCATTCACCATAAGCTGAATGCAATGCAGGAGTTGTCTCTGATCATCACTTACAATATGTACAAGGATGGAGAATGCCCACTGAGGGATGACTTGGCTAGAGAAGATGAATGAGCAGAGATGGGCTCCTGGCCTACAAAGAAAAGGTGCTATATTTCAAACTTACAGTGGAAGTGAGGAAAGGTTAAAGTTCTTTTGAGAGTTTTTGATGGGACAGTTCATTTATTTCAGAAGACAGTGTGAAAAGCCTGGCAGGTTAGAATTGTACTGGCTGTAGTTGTCCGGATGGCACTTTGAGTAGAGAGTTAGTGCATTTGGATTAAAAGGTTAACAATACTGCATTTTTAATGGGTATGGACATTGCTTACCTGTGTTCAAGTTCTCATAGGCCAGGCAGAGGACTAAGATAGTAGGCCGCTATACAGTTACAACAGGACAAGGAATGAGGGGAAGCACTTCCAGGTGATAAGTACTTCTGAGATACTGTATATAATGAAGCTGGTTACAAAAGAAAAAGTGAATACTGTTAAGCCAGTCATGCCACTCATGTAAGTGACACAAGTTTAAGTGCCTGGACTTAAGGTAAAGAGGGACTTATGAAGACGAGGAGCAGAGGCAGGACATTATGCTGCTTTAAAGATTTACTGTACTAGGTTTAAAGTCCACACACAGTACAACATGTACGCATAGATAAGAGGTTGAGGAGGGCAGCCAGTTAGCTGCATGATCTGTGACTTTTACTTTTATGTTCGTATGCCCAAGGCTTGCAAACATAATGTGACTGGTCTGAGCTCTAGGTGCTTGGCCTTCCTCCACCTATCACAGCTTCAGAATACCCAGTCTCCTCCCCCAGTTCCCCCACACACTATCTGCCTTTCCAAATTTTTTTAATTTGAAATACTTAGCCAGTCACAAGGCTGGAGTATGCAAGCTAGAAGTGTTTTTTTTATTTTGTGTGCAACTTGTACTTTCTGCAGCCAACATTTTCTGTGCAGTTTGTTCCACTACACTGTTGCTGTACTGTTCTTTATTTTTCTCCATGCTGGGAACAGAAGAGGTGTTGCACAATAGTTGTAGCTTCTTCCTGTCTGTGGCTGCTTTGTCAGCTATGCCGCTCCCAACACTTCTTCTGCCTCCACCCTCTCCCCACATGCCAGCAGCACAGATTCTCTGCTGTTTCAAAAAAACAAAAAAAACTCCACCTGAGAGGCCCTGCTCCTCCCTACAGACCTTGCTGATCATTAGCGGCAAGGGATGCTGAATCTTGCTGCCAGAATACCTACACCCAATGCATCTGTAGAAACAGAAAAACACTCCCCTCTGCAAAGCCCCACTCCTCCTGCTCGACCATCCTTGCTGATCATTGCAGGTGGCAGGTTGCCAATTTTGCCACTGGTATCCCCACCACAGGCCAATGTGTTACAAAAAAACACACTCTGTCCCTCTGTGAGGGCATGCTCAACCTGACCCATCTACCCAGCTTATCGTTATAGGTGGCAGGCACCCAATTCAACCACCAGTATCCCCCTGACAAATCTGCTGCCAAAACACTGACTCTAGGCTGCTCAATCCCCAGTGTCAGATCACTCAAAAAAAAAAAAAACTATCCAGCCCCCAATCCACATCCCTCACCCTGACCAACCTTTCAGCACCCACCACCCCACACCCCTCACTTACCTCCCTAAAGTCCAATGAAGTAATGCTTTCAGTGACTGGCAAACGTCATCCTGCTACTGACGCCAGCTGCAAACTGACAACAAGGGAAGTCTGTTTAATGGCTTTTTAATGTGTTTTGAACTTTTATTTATTTATTTAAGGTCTAGGAATTATAACCCTTTGAGTCAGGGACTCATTTGCAAAAGCTCCACGTCATACAGAAAATGGATTAGAACACAGTACAATATGGAATAAACAATTTAGACATCCACTCTTGAACAAAGAAAGACAGTAACATACAGAGATGAACGAAAAAATACAATGGCACAATCATGGAACAAACAGCAGTTTGTGAAGTACTAGTACAATAGAGATTTATAGAGATTCATCTGCAGTCACAGTGGGAGTTAGACATAATGTGATTACGTAACTCAGGTTTAAAGTGACCAAGCCTGGGAACTGATAAAATTCAGTCAAGGATTGAGTTCATCCAGAGTGGGGCCCTGAAGCAGAAAGACCTTTGGCCAGCAGTGGTCTTTACGAAAGGGACACGGAATGTGGCGGTGTCAGAGTGTCTAGTGGAGCGAGCAGGAAGGTTCTTTTGGAGGAGTTGTAGACAACCGGGGGGGGCTAGGCTCAACTGGATTTTTTTTGCCAGCAGACAGGTCTGATAAACTAGCCACCCATGGAAATTTAGCTAGGATGAGCGCAGATAGAGGTCACAGGTGTGCGTAAGACGATCACCGCCTATGGCCAATCTGCAGGCTTTGTTTAGGGCACGTTTAATGCTGGACAGTGCTGTGTCAGAGGTGGCCCCATAGATGATTATGCCGTAGTCTACCAGTGAAAGGATGGAGCTGGAGATAGCTAAGCGTGAGCCTCTGGAGGTAGACATGGCCTAAGCCTGTAGAGGAGACCGATTCTTTTGTTAATTTCTGTGCAAGTTGACGCGATATGCTCACGATAGGTAAGGGCAGAGTCTAGGGTAACCCCAAGATATTTGAAATTGGAAACCGGTTCCAGTGTGGTGCATGTCACATTAAGTATAGATAATTTTGTAGTGCTGTGCTTATGTTGTGGATGGGTGAATAGCATGACTTGTGAGAGGAAAACCTGGCTTTAGTTTGATAAAAAGAGCCCTGCAAGGATTTTTGAAGCATCATGGGGTCAGGGTGTCGACTGAAAATCACAGCATCATCTGCATAGAGGAGAAGAGGCCCAGAGGAGGCCAGAGGTAACGAGTTCAGGAAAAGTGAGAAGAGGAGCGGACTGAGGATAGATCCTTGTGGGACACCCGATCGGACTGGAAGGTTAGCAGAGAGGGTGTTTCTTATCATCACCTGTTGCATGCGGCCAGAGAGATAACTAGAGAACCAGCAAGTAGTTTCGTTGGAGATGCCGACAGAGAGGAGGGAGTTTATGAGCATGATGTGATTGACGGTATCAGATGCCTTGGAGAGATCTATAAAGACTGAGCCAGCCAGGTCTCCACGGTCCAGAGCACCATGTACAAAGGAGGTCAGTTCTAGTAGGGCAGTGGTGATGCTGTGACCTTTCCTAAAACCATGTTGTTGTTGGCAAATTAGGTGTTGTGCATCTAGATAGTTGGAAAGTTGATCAGCCACTATTTTCTCCAAAGCTTTAGAGAGTGGGTGGAGTATGGAGATGGGCCTGTAGTTACTAGTGGAAGTACATGCACCACTTTTATGTACTGTTGTAATCCTCGCCTTTTTCCACAAAGGTGGGAATTGTCCCAGGCAGAGGGACATGTTGAAAATTTTAGTGAGCGGTACTAGAACAGGATCAAGTGTTAAGGATAGCAGTTTAGCATCTAGTGAGTCACCACTATGTCTGGACTTACCTAGAAACCTGGCAATATATACACGGGCCTCACTAGTGGAGACAGTTTTAGGCGAAAAGGAGGCGCAGTGGGGGGGAGAATATCCATAACAGCACTGAAAAAGTCAGGAGGGAGAATCGAGCTTAGATCCGAGAATGATATATTGAAAGCATCCGCTATTTTTTTAGGTTCTTGGGTGGGGGTACCATCCAGGAAAAGTATGGTAGGGGGAGGGGAAGAAGACTTTCCACTAAGTTTCTTTATATTATCCCAGAACCTCTTTCCATCACCCCAGGTGACAGTGAGTTTTGTTTGATAGTAAGCAGCCTTTGCCAGCCGAATGGCCCAGGTACAGGTGTTTCTGTCGGCACGATAGCGTTGTCGGTCAGCCGGTTGACCTGACTGAAGAGCTCTGCACCACAGGTCTTCATGTGCCTTCATTTGATCAAGCAAAGTCCGAGTTACCCAGGGGGTTGATTTAGACTTTTCAAACCGTTTGACATGAAGGGCGAAAATGTCACAGGCGGATTGGAAGGAACTAATGAAGAAGGACAGGGCGGCATCAACTGATGTCAGGTGATCAAGAGGGGACCAGTCAATATTCCAAAGTAGGTTTCTGAGATGTTTTAGAGCCCCCTTCTTGAGCTGGCGACACATGGAGATCCTAGGTGGGGGTGGTTTCCAGCTATTTGACCAGAACTTTGCTATTTTTTTTTTAGATTTCTGACCCCAAATTTTCAACATATGCATTTTTACAGTCATGCCACAAAATTATGGTTTGCAAAAAGATTTCCTAAATAACACCTGCCATGTTTATTAGGTAAGGTCATAAAAATCACTATGTCAAAAATCTGAGGCCAAAATCTCAACAAAGTTACGATAAAACGAAATTTTTTTTAACACTTACTCATAATGTTGAAAGTTTTTTTGTCTGTTTTTTGTTACATTTTTAACTCACATGTTCAATAAAGTATTTTTTTACCCCACCTCATAAACACGTCAGGCATCATTTTCAAATCCCCTTCCATACCTGCTTAACGGTTGTTCCGCAAAATCAAATTTCCCAGTGGGTTTGATGAATTACACCTGTTGTGTTCATTTGCATGAGTAATAAAAATACTGTCTTTAATTTTTTTTTTAATCTATTATGCTTTGTATTGCTGCCTGCTGCCATTACCTCTGCCTCAGTCACAGCCCCCTCCACTCCCACTCCCATATTAGCTGCGACTCACCTGATACCCCTTGGCATGCCCCCCAGGGTGGGGTTGCGGCACCAGCCCTCCTTAGTGCTGCATTAGATGGGATAGGTCAGGGAGCTGGCCTGGGAGCTCATCGGAGCAGAGGAACAGGCATCATTTAGTTGGCAGGCAGCAGTGTTTTTCCCCTATATGCGGGGGCAGGGATGTGCAATGATGTCCGGCATCTACCCTGTCCCACATACTATGTTCTGGTTCCAGTCACTGTGGTATCCATGGCCTCTGCCAGGGGTCCATCAAGCACTATTCACACTCTCCTCCCTCCCCCTGGAGAAGGGAGCAGTCCCTGGGATGCTTGATCCTTCTTCCCCGGCTGTCTGTTCCTGAACCTGGGTCACTGGCGTTGCAAGCAGAAATCCAACCACTGCACCAATGGGCCGGCCTTTAAAAATACTATCTTGAAAATTCATGCTTACAGCCTCAGCAAACAAGGACATCATGTGTGATCTTCTTCATTTTCCAATCATGTCAATTTCACTACTAAAAACTTCTGTTTGTAATTACTAAATATTAACTGATGTGCTTTCTATGAACAACAACTACAAAGCAAGTACAAACATGACAACATGATTCACTTGGGAACAGAAGAAGGAGGTGCGTTCAGGAAAGTGGCTCTGGTTTATCTTCTGTTTTAATTGTGATATTTGAATAGTTTATACTTTAAATCAGTGCTGTGAGTTACAACTGTTTAAATTAGTACTGTGAGTTACAACTGTTACTGGGGCTGTGATATTGTAAATGTTGGTGGCTTGTGTGCTGGTTGTCAGAACAGTTGTTGGCTGTGATATTTAGAGTGAAATTTAAATCTGTGCTGTTTGCCTGGTGAGAGGAGGAGGGGTATTTACAGGAACCATTTTGTCTTTCATTATTCACTTGGGAAAAGAAGAGGAAGGTGTGTTCAGGAAAGTGGCTGTGGTTCATCTTCTGTTTTAATTGTGATATTTGAATAGTTTTGCTTTAAATTAGTGCTGCAAGTTACAACTGTTTAAATTAGTACTGTGAGTTACAACTATTACTGGGGTTGTGATATTGTAAATGTTGGTGGCTTATATGTTGGTTGCCGGAACAGTCTTAAATACTGAGAAGTCACTGGGGCTTGGGCTTGAAGGCTGTGAGGGAGGAGCTTGTGGAGATACAAACTGCCCATATGAACTGACTCTTAAAATTAATAGTCAGGTGGTAAAAGTTCAGACACAGGGGGTGTAAGTGGGTGGAGATAGAAAGGTTTACCAAGCCCACAGGGTCTCTTGCAATGATTGTTATGATATGAAAGCTAGCTTTGTTATGTGATGTCATATTTGGATTTGATATATACTAAGGTGGTAATGTATTATTAAGCAACAGATCTTGCATCCTCGGGGCTGTGATAAGTATTTAGGGATCATAAGAGCTGTAATACACTGAGGAGATTGTACTAATGTGTTACTGTATTAGTATAGTAACTGAGGGGATTGTATTAATGTGTTGCTGAGTAAAGGCCATCAAATGAGGACCAGGAGTATAAAGGACTGATATCAGACTAGTAATAGAGCATATAAGTATGAGAGTAAGGACTGGGGGACAGGTGTGGGGATACACTTAAGCCGAATGCAAATAATGGAGAGTAGGTGTGAAGGGCTGCATGGGGGGAAAGCGAGGGGTGGTGGAAGTGGACAGATATGGATAAGGGTGGGTGGAGGCTGCAGAATAGACAGTGGAATGATGGGTGCTGTGGAGAGAGGGCAGCAGGCACAGGGAGGATAGTGAGTTACAATGGATGTGGGGCAGCTATCTGGAAGTATTTATTATGGAAACTGGGAGGCTGTCCAATTTGCTACAGGCTAAGGAAATTGGAGGATGAAGTAATGGGGTTATGAAGGAAACTAAGGAGAGTGAGGGAGGGAGGAGCTGAGGCAGTAGTGACCCCACTAAGGAGGGGCAGGGAGATGCAGAGAGGGAACTGCAGAGTTAAAGATGGGGATAAAAGGAGGATGAGGGGGAGAGCAGAGGTGCAGTAGGATGAGGGAGGGATCAGGGAAGGAGGAAGGAGATGATGAACACTATTGCAGGGTTATCAAGCAATATGTTTGCAGTATTGGCAGAGGAAGGGGAGGTATCAGAGCGGCAAGAGAGGACAGAAAGGGGTAGTGAAGGTCCAAGAGGCAGGATTTACAATGGGAAACAGAGATGGGAGAGGAAGGGTAGGGAAAAGGAGGAGGGAGAGGCGGTAACAGGAGGGGAGGCAGCAGCAGGGAGAATGATGCAAGGAGCACAAAAGGTGCAGAGGAGGGATGTAAGGAAGGTGGCATCAGGGTTTTGGGGGAGTGGACAGGGATCACAGAGGAAGTGGGGTCAGGATTAGAATGATGGGGGGGTGTTGGTGCTGGGAGACTCCACATTGAAGGGGATAAGATGAGGAGGAAGGGGGGGAAGGCACAGTCATGTCTGGGTCGAGACAATTCCAGGATTGACCACAGACAGGGCAGGGCAGGGCAGGGCAGGCACTTCTCAAGTGCGAAGGCAGAGGGAGGATAAAATTACATGTGGTGGTGCATGTGGGAACAAATGACCTGGCTGGGAAAACAGTGGAGGCAGTAAAGGGGTAGGCAGTGTGAGGAGGTGGGAGTATCTTCAGCATTCTCTGAGGTGCTGCTGGTAACACGTGCAAGTACAAGGAGTGAAAAAAGGATATAGGAGTTCAATGGGTGGCTGAGGGACTGGTGCCAAACCAGGGAAAACGGACTGGTGTCAGACTGGGGCAGGACCTGGAACAACAGTGACCTATACACAGGGGACAGGTTACATATGTGCAAAGAGGGGAAGAGCGTACTCAAACAGGGAATGAAGGGATATATTTCAACAAGGGTAGATTTAAACTAGGAAGGGGGTGGCAGGGACCATTGTTAGAAACAATGTCAGAAAGGAGCATAAGTTGCTCACCCTCTGGTTAAGTGAAGGCAGTGAGGAGGGAGCACAGAGAGAACCAAAAGGGGAGGAGAGGAATGGTAAGTTTGGGGAGGCAACAGGCTGGAAGGTTGTCTCACTGAACGTAAGGAGCCTAAGGTACAGACCTGCAGACTTACAGGCTCTCTTGGAGGTGGAATTGGTGGACGTAGTGGCCATCATGGAAACATGGGCCTCCCATTACCAGGAGTGGGATATGATGATCTCAGAGTACAGGCTATTCAGAAAGGATAGAGAAAAGGGGAATGGGGGAGCAGTGGTGATCTATCTGAGGGAGGGGATTAAGTGCATAATGGAGGAAGGGGAGGAGTGGAGGACAGAAGCTCTGTGGATGCAGTTCCAGGATGTGAGGAATAGGACAGTGAGCATGGGGGTAGTGTACAGGCCACCATCACAGGGTTGTGACCTGGACTGGCAACTGGCAGATCAAATTTGAGGGGTAAGCAGGAAGGGAAGCACGGTGGTGGTGGGGGATTTCAACCTTCTGCGGTGGATTGGAGCACACCTGCCACTATGAGTGCAAGAGAAGGGGTCCTGTTGGAAGCTTTTCTAGACAGCTTCTTGACACAGCTGGTACAGGGGCTGACAAAGCTGGAAAGGACCTTGCACTGGATAATGGGAAAGCTGTAAGGAACCTAGAAGTGGGGGAACCACTTGCTGGGAATGACCACAGCTCACTGTGGTTCATGCTAAATATGGGGAGGGACACAGGTTGCACGGGTACAAGGGTGGTTGAGTTTAGGGGGGCAGACTTTACAATGATGGGGAAATTCTGAGCAACCACCTGGCAGACATCCAACAACACATGGATGCAGATCAGGAGTGGAATATAATAAGGGGAGGGCTGGAAGAGGCAACAGAGACCTGTACTAGGAAAAAAAAACAAGAAAAGCAAGGCAAAGAAACCCAGTGGGCTGTCACTGGAGGTCAGGGAAGTGGTGAGAGCCAAGAGGATGGCATTTTGGAAGTATAGGAAAATGGGAAGGGGAGAAGATAAACATGTATGCAGGGAAAATATTAGAGAGGTCACCAGGCTGTTCAGGGAGACCAAAGCATCTAGAGAGCTGAGACTGGTGCAGGGGATCAAAAAGGAAAAAAAGATTTCTTCTGTTACATAGGCGAGAAAAGGAGAAGCAAAGACCAGCTTGCGAGCATCAAGAAAGATGAGGGTGGGTGCGTGGGTGGAGAAGGGGGAAGAGCAGGCAGAGGCACAGACCGAGTACTTCTGCTCTGTGTTCAGGCAGGATAAGGGGGAGCAAATACTTCAGGCAAGTGGGGAGGTGGGTGAGGGGGGGAGAGGACAACAGATATATGGATTACAGAGGGCAGGGTGCTGGTGCGGTTGAGGGCATTAAGAGTGGACAAAGCACCTAGTCAGGATGGCATTCACCCTAGAGTATTGAGGGAGCTGGTAGAGGTCCTTGTGGGGCCACTGGCAGACCTGCTGAATACCTCTCTGGACACAGGATGTGTATCACAGGACTGGAGGATGGCCCATGTGGTGCCCATCCATAAAAGTGGACCAAAGAGTGAACCAGGGAACTACAGGCCAGTGAGCCTCACCTTGATCATGGACAAACTCATGGAGATCATCCTAAAGGAGAGGCTCGTGAGCTTCTTGGAGACAAATGGTATCCAGGATGACCAGCAGCACAGGTTTGTCATGGGCAGATCATGCCAGACAAACCTGGTAGAGTTCTATGACTGAGTGACACAGGAACTGGACAAGGGTCATGCTGTGGACGTCCTGTACTTGGACTTCAGTGACGCCTTTGATTCAGTGCTGCATGGAAGAGTGGGGGAAGCTGGAATATGTGGGGGCAGGACCAAAAATGGTGATCTGGATCAGGAACTGGCTGAGGAGGAGACAGAAAAGTATGGTAGTAGGGAGGGAACTCTCATCACAGAGAGCAGTGATGAACATGATACCACAGGGATCTGTGCTGAGTCCAGTACTGCTCAGGATTTTCATTGCAGATATCTTGAATTGGATTCGGTGCAAAACCAATCTATTTGCAGACAATATCAAGATGGGAACTGTGGTAGATGACATGGAGGGGGGATAGGGGCTGCAGGAGGACCTGAATAAGTTGCAGGAGTGAGCACATAAATGGCAGCTGGGGTTCAACACCATGATGTGCAAGATTCTGCACTTCGTAGTCTGGAAACAGGGAAGGAATTAGTACTTAAATGGGCTTCAGTTGGGTTGCTTCACAGAAGAGAAGGACCTAAGGGTGATCATAACAGGGAGCATGAACAACTCTGTTCAATGCAGAAGGGCAACAGCAAAAGCCAACAAAATGCTGGGTGTCTAGCTAGAGGGATCTCCTCCAGAAGTAGGAAGGTTATCCTGCCCCTGTATAGGTCGCTGGTCACACCCCACCTGGAGTACTGCATGCAATACTGATGCCCTTTCCTGAAGAGGGACATCAATTTGTTGGCTGGGGTACAGCGTAGAGCTACAAAGACGATCCAGGGATTGGAGGGCAAGCCATATGAGGAAAGGAGGGGGGAGTTGAAAATGTACTCTCTGGAAGAGAGGAGGGACAGGGGAGATATAATTGAGACCTTTAAGTAACTGAAGGGAATAAACAAGACTAATACAGAGAGGATTTTCCAGAGAAGAAAGGGGAGGGACATGAGAGGACACCAACTGAGATTGGGGGGGGGGTAGATTCAGGAGAGAGATGAGGAGACATTTTTTCACAGAAAGAGTGGTGGAATAGTGGAACTCCTTGTCGGGTGAGCTAGTACCCTGAAAGATGGTAGACAGCTTCAAGGGTTAGGATACGGGAAGCAGCAGAGGTACTAGAATGGGGGGAAGGGAAGGGTAGCAGCATTATAAGGTGCTAGCTGCCCACTCGAGTAGACTGGATAGACCATGAGGCCTGTTTCTGCTGGCATTTTTGTATGTTTGTATGATTGGTGTTGTCCAATGATTGTTTTTAAGCATTCTTACTGTGTGTATAAACCTTCCCAGCTTCATTCCTATAAAGACCTGCACTGAAATATACATCATCACCACAAGCAGGTTCATACCAGTGCCAGTCTTTACAAACTGGACAATTGCCAGTGATAGAATAACTGAATTTATTGAGCCATGAGGTTATGTAGTAAAAGACATTGAAAAAATATATCATTGTAGCAGACCTCATGGTGTACAGGCTGAGGCGCTGAAAGTGTCTTACCTCTCATCACACTAGCGACCTGAGTTTGGGAACAAACTCGGATCACTGGGGATCAGTGGAGGGGGGAGGGCAGAGAGTGGATTGAGCACCCACCTGGCAACTCTTCATTCTTGAACTGGGGTGATGGGCCTTCACAGCTCTTTGCTGCCACCAGGTTGGAGGCCCGGTGGTAGTGCTGATGATTGGGAGACAAGACATCGGTCTGGAGGGGGTGAAATGAGTCACAATTCCTCAACATATGCGCACCTCCATATGCATACATTCTCCATACTGCCATGGCTCTGGAACCTAGCAGGAGAAAAGTGGGGAGAAAATATAGCAGACCAGTGCTTTATGAAGTCCTGCCCGAGACACCTTGACCAGCCCCTCCACTCTCTCTGGTGGGTATTCTGGATGAGAGTACTCTGAGGGGGAGGATGGCCCTGCTGTTGGGGGGGGGGATTTGTGGGGTATATTCCCAGGCAGAAGTGAGATTTGTTCTGTAGGTAAAAGGTGACATGCTAGACAGTGACAGGAACAACAACAAGTGTGATGGCTGGTGTTTTGTGTGCGCTCATTACCAGCTGTGACCCTTCCTTCATGGAGGAGGAATTTGTGGGTCATGAGTACATCCCCACAGAGTCAGGGGGAGCAGCAAGTTCCTCTAGTTTATGCCACGTGGAGTGCAGCATGATGTAGTGTGCATGAACGGGCGAGAGTGGGAGAATGATGGGTGAACTGGTGACTGTCAAATTCATCACTGCAGTTAGCAGTAGTTGAAAACATTGCAGTTAAAATGCATTCAGACCTGCATACCGCTCAACCTGTTGTCACTGAGACTCAAAATACGAGACCTTGGCCCTGGCCTCAAAAAGTGTGACACATACTCCAAAGTGGATGACTTGACACAGAAAATGGTAGGAAACGTGGGGCAGTGACACTGGACACTTACATTCAAAATGTGTGACACTTGCCTCTAAATGGGGGACACCCAAAAGCTGGACACAGACTCCCATAAATGCAAGGAACTTTAGGACACTAACTCAAATGGGGGGAATATGGGATAGCGCTACATAAACATGTGGGGTACTAGCTCTCAAGATGTGGAAACTGACATTTAAAATGTGGGACAGTGACACTTAAAATGTGAGATAATGGCCCTCATGATGTGGGACATTGGCCCCTTAAATATGGGACTCTGGCCCTCTAAATGTGGGGCACTGGCCCTCTAAATGTAGAGCACTGACACTCAAAATGTTGGACACTGGAATGCTAAATGTGAGAAAATGTCAGAAACTGACACTCAAACTGGGGAAAATGTTGAAAATGTTAAACAGTAACCCTCAAAGTGTGGGGCACTAGCCCTCAAGATGTGGGGGCAGAGACACCTAAAATGTGGGACATTGACACTTAAAATGTGGGACAGTGGATTGCTAAATGTTGTACACTGGACTGCCAAATATGGAACACATCATTAAACACAGAGTTAGAAGAACAGACAACTGGAAACTATTGCAATTATTAATGCAATGTTTTATTTTGATTTAGCATAACAAATTATTTTCTGATTTTAATGAATCTAATAATTTAATTCTTGATATTTCATTGTGAGATAGTGCCTTCTTTATGTGGGATGGATGTGTGATGGGAGAATTCTGAGTTGTAAAAATGTGGGTCATTTAGTGAGGCCAAGTGTTTGCAGCACTACACTGGAATAAAATACTCAATTTGTGACATTGGGCAACTCAGTAAACCTCCCAGTGCTTCAGTCTACCCAGCTTCAGAAATGGGTAGAAGCAGGACCCCACTGGGAACAAACTACTGCATGCCAGCTGGGCTATCCTGGGTAAGTAAACTAACAAAAAAGGAGAGTTGAGACATACTGTATGGAAACTGGGTCTCCATTTTTTGAGACGGTTCTCTCCACTCTCACTACTCATTATAATGGTTAGTCTCTCTCGAAAAAAATGCTTTAGACATAATTTAACAGTGGGTGACTCGTGATGGGACTCTTTGCCTCAGGGCTAGATGATCATGGATTATAGTACCCACATTGGGGGCTTGGGGTCACTGCTGACATGGCAGTGCAATTCTATGGGGTTGTTGTGCCATAACATCGTTACATACTGTAGCTCTTACAGGATCACTTTAACTTTCAGCGACAGATGTCTACAAAATGCAAGACAATCTGCTAGCTCCTCTGATCAAGTAAATTTTATTTAGGTTAAAGCATTATCAGCCATTTTGGCTCTGACCAGATTTTGTTTACTAGATCCATACTTTCCTATACAGAAATATTAGGAGTTTGAAGTAAAAAAATAAGATTTGGCGTTGAATATTCATTCTAACTATGTTTATTCTTTCCATTAATGTCAAAAGTAAGGATTTACATTTATCAAAGTTTTTTTTAATTTTTTTCTAAAATGGAGTGAAATTAGTTTCAAACATTTTCAGATAATTATTAGAGATTTTAATTTAGAGATATTTAATGTTTTCATTTGGTGATCTGACTACTGAATTAAAGAGGTAGCATTGTCATACAGTTGCATCCAAAGACATGGCTGAGTATTTCCTGAAATTTCTGTGCTGCCTCTAGAGAAATTCCCTGCCTGCCTGCAGTACCACTTTGGGCCACCAGAGAGAATCTCTTTAGATATATTGTGAAATATAGGGAAATAGATGAATATCTCTATGGCTGCAAGTGTAACTGGGCAAGATACACCAGTTGCACAGGCAACTGGACTGGGATCTGCAACCAGCATCCACTATCCCTCTCCCCCAGAAGTCCCATAGGTCCAGGGGGGTACCGAGAGTTGTCAGAAAGGGTAAAGAGGGGCAAATCAAGGACTAAGGATGGTAAGAGATGGCCTGTAGTCATGACTGCAACTCCTTTTGCACCCCTGAAGAAGATACTGGCACCTGATTCTCCCTGGCAAGGTTTCAGCAGGTATGGGGAACAGGAAGAAAACAGTAATGACAGTAAGCAAGATAATAGTTGTAGGGTTTTTCTGGTTAGTGGAGTGGAGATGGTGGTATGCAATGGTGAGAAATGGAGAAGAAAGGTCAGATACCTGCCAGGTGTCTCAACTGGGAAGGATACAACTACAGCAGAATGCCTCTTCAGGCAAATAGGGAGAGCCAGATGCATTAGTTTAGTTGGAAACTAATTATCTGGCCAACCAAGACATGGAATTAATCAAAACTAGCTTCTACAAGCTAGGGAGTAGAGTTGTTGTAATCTGATAAGAATATTGTGGCTTTCTTTTCCTGGAGTCACGGCGCAGAGCTGAGACTGACAAACAATTCTTTTCCCAGTAAATGTGTCTAAGTCCAAGTAAGTCTTATACAAATCAACAAAGAACAGAAAGATTTACAGTAGCCGTATGCTGATATTCTCATCATTTTTCACTGTCAGGGCCTTAAGGCATGGTCTGCAGCCAGGAGTATGAGGTGTGCCCCACCCACCTTATCTGATTTACTCTTATACACTTTTTGCAATATGACATCATCATTAGCGAAGTTTCCAGAAGTAACACATGCTCAGAGGAAAAAGAGGGAGGTACCTGGTTGGACTGGCCAAAGCTGTTTTTTCTTGCGAGCAGACATGAAAGACCATTAGGCCTATTCTGCTGGCATTTTAGTATGTTAGAGTGTTAGTATGAGTCTGATAACAAAAATGTGGAATGTGACTGTAATGTGTTGAAAATCTGGAATGCATGAAATGCAGTGTCAAAGCACAGTTTCCTTTTCTGGGTAGCAAAACGGAATAACAGCCATTGAAATTACATTGTTTTCTGCAGTAACTCCCCTGCAGAATTCTGCAGAATTGAGTTTCATGACCTGGTAGGTTTGTTTCAAACTCATCACAGATTGCCCAGTAGTGGGTCAGTGGAAAAGGATGAAGAGGACACATTTACATTTCTGGCTTCGGTGGGGAAGAAGAGTCAGCATTTCTGTAGCAGTTTTAATACACACTGTATTCCAAAGTGCAATCACTGTGGAATTGGTAGTGAAATGTAGTTTCCATATACACTGTACACCAAAGTGCAAGCAGTGTAGGACTGGTAGTGAAATGACTGTACACACATAGTGGCAGCCATTTCACACAACACTGACTCACAGCCTTGGGCAACTGCATGAACTGGTTTTATTGGAAGGGGAATACTGGACAGGAGACAGAGTTAAAACCATTACTTTTGCAATATGTGCCTTGTGTTCTTTTGCTTCTACGTGGACTGCACCAGAGATGGGTAAAAGGGACATTAGCCTAACATCTCATTTGCAGGACAACTCACCCGTCATTACAGCAACAACACAGCACCCCCTATTAGTACTGAACTCAGGTGTCAGCATTTATAACATGAGCCCAATCTCAGTGTGGGACAAGAATACATGTTATTATAGTATAATACATTATAATTATTTGATATTATATAATTATGTAATATTTTTATTATGCAATGCCATGCTTTGCTATGCAATGTTATATTATGTACGTCATGTTACATAACATTACGTTACGTTATGTTGTGTTATACTGTTATATAATATTATATATGATTTTATTATAAAATACAGTACATGACATAAATTACATATATTATGTTATTATAAGATACAGTATGTGACATTATTCCTATTTCTCCTTCCCTAGTTCTGTTTTTGCCCAACCATGTTAGTTATTTTATTATAGTATATGACAGCCCTCGATTGTACACGGAATTTAGAAGCTTCAAAATTCTTGTAGGGCAGTGCAAAGGTCAAAGAAAGCTGTTATACTATCGTTCTGACATCAGATCGATAGTACAACAACTTCTTAGTTCTATTTTAAGCAGCGTGAGCTGTCACTGACTCTCTTCGCATCCCCGATTTCTTTTCAAAAGGCAGCACATAAACAACCATACTCTAGTAAGCAAATGAGCAGCAATGGCAAACTTGCAATACAATTCGGAACGGCAGCAGTTCATTGTCGAGCAGGAAAATGCCAGGACCCTTCAAAAAACGGCAGCAGATATAAAAATAGTAAAAACTTACCTGCTAAACGAAGGAGAAGCCAGAGACCTGTACACTATCCCAGTAGATGAGCTTGACATCTTTTTGGCCAACTTCGTGTTTGCTGTCAAAAGAGTAGACGGCAGTGATTATGAACCTGGCACAGTTAGAGGTATGTTGGGCAGTGTACACAGGCATTTAATTAAAAATAACTATGGGCACTCTATCTACCACGGCAAAAACAGTCTCTTCACAGAAACGCTCCGAACCATGACTGCAAAGTTAAAATATTTAAAAAAACAAGGCAAGGGCAACAAGCCCAACACAGCAGAAGCACTGTCATAAACGGACATAAACCTCCTATACAGCACAGGCACACTTGGTCTCACTAACTCCACATCGTTGCTGAACATGATTTTTTTCAACATAGGCTTATATTTTGCCTTAAGAACCATGGATCAATATAGACTAAAATGGGGAGATCTCTCGCTACTCACCGACACAAATGGGCACAGGTACTTGGAATACAATGAGTGGCAGACCAAGACCCGCACTGGGGAAAACCCAAGAAACATTAGAATCGTTAAACCCCGCATGTATGAAAATACCTTGAGAAAAGACCAAGACCCGATCACAGCATACTGTAAATATGCATCCCAGAAGCCTGAATGTATGAATACCCCAGAATCCCCATTCTACCTTGCCCCTAATATAAATTATAAGCCAGGAGTCTCGCTGTGGTACCGTAGCATGACCATCGGTGAAAACAAAATCAGAAATCTGATGCGCAACATGAAGATAGCAGCAGGCTTACCAGAAACAAAGAAAGTAACCAACCACTCCACCCAAAAAACCTCAGTACAAACTCTAGTTGACCATAATGTGCCCCCCACAGAAGTAGCGCTATCTCAGGACATCGCAACTCACAAAGCATAAATTCCTACAGCGTCATGTCAGAAAACAAGCAGTTCAGAAATTCTTCCATCTTCTCTGGAATAGCAGCCGAAGGCCCGGCAACCTCTTCCTCCACAATTACTTCCTCTGCAGAAACAGCTCCCAATGGACCAGCCAACCCCATTACAACAGTTCCTGTACAACGGCAAAATACCACCCTAGACGAAACACTGGCTTTTCAAATCTTTGGCCAGCACTGCATATTCCATCAAGGTGTAACCGTCACCATAAATCACTATAAGCAACCTGACCCAAAACTGGAAAAGCGCCGCAGAGTAGCAGTTATTTATGACTAGAGCGACTCTGACTAGGTAAGTCACATCACAGAGATGAAAACCGCCTTCCATTTAAATAGTAAACTGCCCTTGCTGAGTGTGTTGGGGGGGGGTACCAAACTTGCGACTGCACAGTAAACAGGATTTTTTTTCCTCTGTGTTTCCTTTTCAGAAATAATGGCAAGAAGTACTGGAAACACAAAAACATCCTGTATCCTTTGTACTTATTTCATGAGTCTGAAAATCTGTTTACTTGTGCTGAGACAAATAAATACATGTAGCCGGTTTTTAATCCTGGCTTGTTATGGAAATTTGTGGACCATAGCATGTGTTGCAGCATCGTGTTCTCTGAACGAAAAGCGTCTCAATTGCCTTGTTAGTAAAATTAGTTGACTGTACCGAGTGTTGCCTACTCATTTTCTGTTCTGTTCAGTTTTGTTTCTGATCAGTAAATACATATCCTTAATAGCAAACAGCATCTTTGTGTTTTTATTTTCTTTTGTTTTAATCACAATCTAGGGCTGTCATATGCTATAAAAAACAGTGTATGGACAACCGTACACAACTCGGCCGTGTTCCCATCTCGTGTTTGTGATGACATCTTAGAGCTCTCGAGCTACGCTCTCGAGGTCTCTAAGATGTCATCACAAACCCTCGATGGGAACACAGTCTTGTTGTGTATGGTTGTCCATACACTATTCTATATGTAGTGTTTCCAGTTCCACTAGCATTTTTCCCTTTGCTTCATTTTATTTACTGTTATTTTGCTTAATTATGTAAATTCCTAATTGACTCTAGCCTATATTGTTAAAAAATCTATATTGTGACTAACAAATACTGCTGATTTAAATTTAACTCATATCATTATGAAATATCCTTACTGTGGCAATGCCAGTGGGTTGAGAAGTCTCACTCACCAATAGTCAAGCATGACTAGTAAACAAATTATGAAGAAAAAATATTTCTGTTTTAAATTTCTTCCTAGGCAGGAAGCTACACACTTACAACAAAGCCTTTCTTGAGTGTACATACTGTACACTAACACAGAACAAGGCCGCATCTAGTTACCCAGAAGTGGTGGAGGTCAGCCAACTAGTCCCACCCTCCCAGGAAACAAATATAGTGGTGCACTCCCAGTTGCAGTAAAAGCCATGGAGATACTTGAGTCTGGGTTCCTATTCCTCACAGGAAGATGTCTGTGATATTAAACTTAAATTATATATATATATTTTTTTGCAGTTAAGTATTTTATTACATTTTTCCAAGTTACATACATCAAAACATACACATAAATGAAGAATTTCAGGGTGGAGGCTGTGGTTACATACACACAAGCTTTTAGATGTTACAACATTCAGTCATATAAGACACTCACTTACAATTTCACAGCTCTATGCAGCAAGGAGAATGGTCAAGGTGTTGGTTTTCCATGTCCTTGACAGCAAAGTCCTTAAGGAAATGGCGGTCCCTCATGGCAGCCTTCACCCTATACAAGGTAAAACACCTAGAACTACTATTCTATCTAAAACCTATGTAGAACTATATACATTCATGGATTATGCAATACTTGGGTAGAGCAAAGTCAGCTGTTATAGAATACATGTCTCAGAGAAGGTCAATGCTTATCAGGTATATTACCATTCAACCTTTCCCAGCTTTGGGGATTGCATACTGTATAAAGAGGGCCCAACACATCTCATACTGTGCCACTGCATTACTCACCAGGTGAGATGGTCCATGGAGGCAATTTGGAGTAGGGAGGTCGCGACATCTTGAGCAGTGGGGACTTCAGATGAAACTTAAATTATATTATTATGAAATGTTGTAGTCATCAGTCACTCCCTGTGACAATGCCAGTGAGCAGACAAGTCTTAATTTCAGTAGTCAAACCTGACTAATAAACTATGAAGAAAAAGATTTTCTTTTCAAAGACTAAGAGGCAGAGCTTGGAGCATTGTTGGTGGAGGTCCCATTCAGGGGCAGAAAAATTGGCACTGAAAACTCACTATGATGACTATCAGTGAGTAGTCACGCTGAAAATGGCAGTTTTCCCATCACGAGTGATTGCTGCTTGGAAGAACCGGATGGTTCAGCTTTTCAACACTGTGGACAGACTGTTAAATCCAGTCCATCTGATGTCTTTTAGAGTCTTTTCTCTTGAGAAATGTGAAGAGTTTAATTGATTCTTCCTGGACAAGGTGTCCTCCACCCAAGCTGGGATATCCCCGAGCAGACTGTCATCGGCTGAAAGTATCTGACTCTTGCAGACTGTTGACAGTCCACTTCTGTGGACTGAGTTTTTAGCCAGTCTATGTGAAAGATGTGTCCTGAGTGGGTTCCAGTCTGCTCCCCACCTTCTGCTCATTGGACCCTGGGCTGACCAGACTTCTTTTAGAATGCTGGGATTCACTTGGTCCAATCGTGTTGGAGACTATCAGGTGTTCCCTTTGGGAGGGGGGCTTTCCATCAACACTAAAAAAAGCTGTGGTGAAGCCTTTTCTTAAGAAGGCCTCTTTGGACCCTGATGATCCAACTACAGACCCATCTTGAACATTTCCTTTCTTGGGAAGTTGATCAAGAAGGTGGTGGTTGTGCAGCTGAAGCAACACTTGAAGAAACATGGAATATATGAGCCCTTTCATTCAGGTTTCTGGCCTTGTCACGGTATGGAGACTGCCTTAGTCAGGTGCACCATGATCTTCTCCTGGTGAGGGATAGTGGTTATTGTTTCATTTTCGTACTGCTAGACCTCTCCTCTTCATTTGTTATGGTGGATAATGGGGTACTGTTGGATCACCTGAGGCACTATGTGGGACGCTCAGGAACAGTGCTGTGATGCTTCGAGTCCTACATATCTGGCAGAATGCAGCAGGTTGCCTTTGGTTCTTTTACCTAGGACATTGCTGAACTCAACTATGGAATGCCTCAGGGTAATGTTGGCTGCAAAGTTATTTGCTGTGTTTATGCTGCTGCTGGGTGAGAAGATAAGATGCTACAGCTTGGCATTTCATTGCTATGCCGATGACATCCGGCTGTATGTGTCTTGTGCCCCTGATGACAGTGCTGCTGTCTCCCATTTGAATGAGTGCCTTAAAGAAATTCAAGACTGGCTAGTGACTAGCTGGCTTGGGCTGAATCCATCAAAGATGGAGGTGTTGCTGGAGAAGCTGAGTCAGTCTGTCTCAGCAGCACCTATAAAGAGAATTGCCCTTCCCTTGTTGGATTGTGTTCCTCTTCACATTGCAGATAGGGTGAAGAATTTGGGCGTCACTGTGGACTCCAAGCTGACCCTGTACAACTAGGTGTCAGCTGTAGTTCACAGTGTTTTTTACCATCTGTGTAATATCACCTGAATCAAGCCCAATCTTGGGCTGACTGATCTAGCTACTCTGGTACATGCCTTAGTCACATATACGCTGGATTAGAGTAATACTCTACACCTTGTGATATCCACTAGGCTGGTGCATCAACTACAGCTGGTTTAGAATCTGGCAGCCAGGCAGGTGGTGAAGACCGCATAGTCTGAGCATATCACACCTGCTCTCCGTGATCTCCACTGGCTGCCAGTTCAATGGTACAACCACTTCAAGGTTTCCTTGATGACTTTCAAGGTCCTACAGAGTTTGAGTCCAGGCTACCTGAAAGACCTTTTGGTTCCATACACTCCTGTTCATACCCTCCACTCAGTGGAGGCAGACCTTATGTTTGAGGACATTTGGTGTGGCTGCCCCTATCCTCTGGAATGCCCTTCCCTGAGAAGTGAGAGGTGCTCCTTCACTGACCACTTTTAAAGATTCTTTAAAAACACATTAGTTTAAGATTTGGTCCTGATTAAAATTTCTAATTTTTAGTATTTTTTAAAACCATGTATTTATTTTATTGTGAGGTGCCCAAAGCTAGGAATGGGCACCATATAAATAAAATTGCTTTGCCTTGCCTTAAACGCTTAAGCATGAATAAGCCATAAACTTATACAAATTACTTTCTTGAATGCACACACGCACAGAACTAAATATCAGTTAGTTGCACAGAAGTGGCAGGAATAGAAACATAGAAACATAGAAACATAGAAGTTGACGGCAGATAAGGACCTCAAGGCCCATCCAGTCTGCCCATTTCTTTTTCTACCTCATAAATGTGCCATCTGCCTTTGCTCTGTCAGTGGCCTATCTATTCATACTCATTTGTATTGCTCCCTTATGCTTATCCCATGCCTGTTTGAAGCCCTGCACTATATTCATAGCCACCACTTCTTGAGGTAGGCCATTCCATGCATCCACCACCCTTTCTGTGAAAAAAGAATTTCTCACATTCCGCTTAATCAGCCCCCGTCTAATCTCATGCTGTGTCCTCTTGTCCTGCTATTTTTCTTATATTTAAACATGTTAGACTCTTTCACCTTGTTAATGCCCTTAAGGTGTTTGAATGCCTCGATCATATCACCTCTCTCCCTCCTTTGCTCAAGGGTATACATATTGAGCTCTGTTAATCTGTCCTCATATGTCTTCTGATGCAGTCCCTGCACCATTTTGAATGCCCTTCTCTGGACTGCCTCAATTTGGTTAATGTCCTTGTGAAGGTGTGGCCTCCAATACTGCATGCAGTACTCCAGATGGGGCCTAACCAGTGTCTTGTAAAGAGGGATTATTACCTCCCTCTTACGACTTGTGATACCCCTACTAATACAACCTAACACCCCCTAGCCTTACCTACTGCTTTAGAGGTCTGCTTGGATGATTTCAGGTAATCAGTGATGATGATGCCCAAGTCTCTTTCTTCCTTTGTGACTGCTAGCAACTCCCTCCCAGCCTATAGGTGGCTTCAGGTTTCTCTTCCCTATGTGCATGATCTTGCACTTCTTTGCATTAAATCCCAGTTGCCACTCTTCTGACCATTTTGCTAGTTTATCCAGATCTCTTCTCATTCTACCCACCCATTTGGATCATCTACTCTGTTGCAGATCTTGGTGTCATCTGCAAATAGACAAGCCTTACCCTCTAGTCCATCTGCAAGGTCACTAATGAAGATGTTGAAGAGGAATGGCCCCAGGACTGATCTGAGGTACCCCATGTGACTTGCATCTCTTCTGACTGTATACCATTTACCACCACTCTCTGTTTTCTGCCCGTCAACCAGTTTGCCACCCAGTTGACCAACTTCTGCCCATCCGAGCCTACCCAGCTTATTTATCAATCTTCTATGTGGAACAGTGTCAAAGCTTTGCTGAAGTCAAGATGGGTATCAACTGCTCCCCTTGGTCCCACCACTCTGGTTACCCAGTCAAAGAAATCTATGAGATTAGTTTGACAGGACCTTCCTTTTGTAAACCCATGCTGTCTTGCATCCTGTGCCCCTATGGATTCCAGGTGTTGCACTATCCTTTCCGTAAGGAGTGCCTCCATAATCTTGCCCACTACTGAGGTAAGACTGACTGGTCTGTAGTTTCCTGCCTCCACCCTGCTGCCACTCTTGTGAAGCAGGATCACATGAGCCCTTCTCCAGTCTTCTGGGACCTCTTCTGTGCTCAGAGACTCACTAACAGTTCTGCTAATGGCTCTGCTAGTTCCACCCTTAGCTCCTTAAGTTCCCTGGGATGTATGCCATCAGGTCCCATTGCCTTAACCACCCTGAGCTTAGCAAGCTCTTGTAGGACCCTTTCTTTTGTGAAGGGAGTAGTGCTCACCTCCCTCCCCCGTGTGTCCATGGTGCTGAGCTGTGGGCCCTGCCCTACCTTCTCTTCAGTAAATACTGAGCAAATGTATCTATTCAGGATAGATGCTTTTACAGGGTCCTCCTCCTCACATGCTCCCTTTTCTCCATTAAGCTTAGCAATACCCCCTCTGGACTTTCTCCTTTCACTAATGTATCTATAGAAAGTCTTGTCACCTTCTTTTACTGTTCATGCTAGTGTTTCCTTAGTTTGGGACTTTGCCTGTCTTACTGCCTTCCCTGCTTCCCTTAGGGCAGTTTGGTATGCCTCCCTATCTTCATCCACTGTGTTCTCTTATATTTCCTGAAGGCCAGCCTTTTGGCTCTGACCTTTTCTGCTACTGTATTTGAGAACCAAAGTGGTTTCCTTCTTCTTTGCACTTCCTTTTCTGTCTAACACAATGGGATGTTGCTTCAAGTATGCATCATAATGCTTGCCCACTTTGCCTGTCCCCTCCCCTGTGTTTCTTTTTGCCAGGGCTAGCTTAACTCTGTTGGCTATCTTATCAAAGTCAGCTTCTCTGAAGTCCCATATGTTTGCCTTGGAATGGGATGATTTAGATGTAGTAGCCAAATTGAACCATACCATGTGATGGTCACTGGCCCCCAGGTGACCTTCTACCTGGAGATCTGTGATCCCTTCCCTGTTAGTCAGTACTAGATCTAGGATAGCCCTGTCTCTTGTGGGTTGTTGTACCAGTTTGAGGCCCTCCCCCTGCAGGGAATCCTCTATGTGTCTAGTTCTGGCAGATGTTCCTGCTGGTATTGACCAATCTGTATCCGGCATGTTGAAGTTTCCCATTATCAGAACCTCCCCTTTAGCTGTCATGTTTTGTATATCTTCTAACAGTAATGTGTCTATGTCCTCCCCCTGATCTGGGGGCCTGTGGACAACCCCGGTTCTTATGGCTGTCCATTTTCCTGTTTCCAGGGTGACCCACAGTTCTTCTGGCTCCTTATGTGTATTCTGAATTTCTGTAGCTTTGATATTTTCATTGACATACAGGGCCACTCCTCCCCCCCTTTTTGCACCTCGGTCTCTTTGAACAATACATAGCCGGGTACTGAAGTCTCTCAAGTGTGGTTACTGGTAAACCACGTCTCACTAATTGCTACTATGTCCAGTTTAGCCTCTGACATTATTGCCTGCAGGTCTGGGATCTTATTTCCCAGGCTGTGAGCATTTGTGTACATGATTTTCCATTGGCCAGATTTCAGTGTGTTAGTTGTTGGGTGAGGTTTGGCATTACCCCTGTGCGTTGTATGGGGAGACAAACCTTTTTTCTTACCTGGTGATGCAAATGAACTGCAAACATGCTGAATCCCTGTTTGACCACTAGCTGAGGGGAGGGTGTTCTTCCCATTCGACATATGGGGTGCTGCACCCCTCTCCCCATTGCTAGTTTAAAATATTCTGCAAAGGCGATCAAACTTCTGTCCCCAATGCACTGACTCCCTCCTTAGTCAGATGCAGTCCATCAAATTTAAAGAACTTTCGCTCCCAGAACTGTTGCCAGTTCCCTACAAATCTGTGTCCTTTTTCCTGGCACCAGCCCTTGAGCCACGTGTTTAGCTCCCCTATCTCCCTTCTCTGACCTTCCGTCCATCTGCCCCCCTCCCAGACTGTCAGGATCTCAGAGAAGGAGATGCCAGATGAAATGGATGATAGTTTGTCACCCAGCCTGGTCAGGTGTTCCTTGGTCTCACAACTGACCGGCTGGTGAGATCATTAGTCCCTATGTGTACTAGGACATCAATGTTTTCTCCTGCTTTGTGAACAATTTTAGCAATGTGGTCAGTGTCTCTCCATGCTGATGTACCTGGGAGACATCATGCCATTACTAACTGATGGTATCAACTGCCCGAATCATGGAGTCTCCTATGATCAGAAGTTTTTGGATTTCCTTTTGCTTTTTTTGTTTTGGTTCCTGATTTGGGTGAGTTTTGTTGTGCTAGCTCCTGTGCCGTAGTGTCCTGCTCTGCAGTGTCTTCTGCCTCTTTGTTTGATTTTAGAGATAGAGGCAGATACCTGTTTGTAGTGTTTATATGGTTTTTGGAGGTAATATGTTGGAGAGCAGAGAATGATGGGGCACCCGATTTGCCCCTCCTAACCACCTGCCAACCTCCTGGACCGACTACCCTCTGTGGTTGAGGTTTTTCTGTTGGATGCTGGGGAAATGGTGGGTGGTTCTTATAATGTATTTCCTCTTGAATATGAAATTTGAGGCGTGCAATCTCTGCCCATGCTGCCTGGAGCTGAGCCCTAAGATCTCCAATGGCCCAGCATGTGGGACAGTGTCCTAAATCCTGTAAGACTGTCCTTCTGAAAATTGTTCCACAGTACCTGCAGTTAATGATATCCATTCCAGATAAGTTGCTGGGTTTATAACCTAGTCAGAGTAATTAGAAGGAAGAAAATGCAAGTAATGGTTTGATTGTGTTTTGTTTTTGTTTAACTTGTTATAACAAGTTAAATTACTAGTGCCCCTGTAAATGAGCTCACCTTGTGGATGCCCCACTGATCCGCCCCTTCCTGCTCTGCCACAGGAAATGTCACAACTGTGGTACCCTATAAAAGGAGTGTAGTGTGGGGTGGTTGGGGATGGGCGTGGGTGGCTGGGCCCTTCCCCTGCCTGAAAAGAAGAACCATGGACGAAAGAACAAGGAGGTAAGAGCAGAAACAATCAGTCAACAACAAATGCAGTAACCCTGAAAGCTTATCCTAATGTTAGATAAAACTGTAAAACCTGTACAGCACCACCTGTAATAATTTCAGAGAAGATATATGCTGTAAGAAACACTTTGCTACAGAGAAAAATAAAGCAATGAAATGTTAGCAACAAACAGTAGCAATCCCTGTGAGTGCAAAATAAAAACAACACCACACAGTAAATCTGCTTAGCCAAAAGAAGTCTTAATCCTTTTCCCTTGCTCTGGTAAGGTTCTCTACTCTGCCTTTCAAGCAGTCTTAGAAGTAAAGAGCTCAGGTGAAACTAGGTGCCTTGGCCAGCAAACCAAGTCCCATCCTACTGGCTAGGTAACAAATACGGCAGTGCACTCACAGTTGCACAAACAGCCATGGAGGGACTTGAGCCTGGGTTCCTCACCAGAAAGTGTCTAATATGATATTTCAATTATATTATTATGAAATATGGTAGTAGTCTAGTCATCCACTGGGACAGTGCCACTGAGCAGTTAGCAGTGACAAGTCTCTTTCACTAATAATCAAGTCTAACTAGCAAAAATATTATGAAGAAAAATATTTCTGTTTTAAATTTCTTCTAAGGCATGAAAACACAAACTTACAGTAATGTCTTTCTTGAGTAATAATAATAATAAACTTTATTTATATGAAATGCAATTCAAACATATCAAAGCACTTTTACAAACAATTAAAACCATGAAATATTTTAAAACCCCTTAACAACAAACTCCATAACTTAATGATCAAGATAGGCAAGAGAAAATAGGTGCGTTTTCAGAGCTAACATAAAGCTCTCCACAGTCTGGCACTTCCTTATCCAAGGAGGTAGAGAATTCCACAGGGCAGGAGCCACAAAAGGAAAAGAACGGGCTCCAGAGGTCTTCAAACAAACCCTGGGAATCTCTAGCAATCCCTCCTCACCAGAGCAGAGCGGACAGAGGGGGCAGTAGAGACAGAGGAGCTCTTACAGATAACTCAGTCCTCGTCCATGTAGGGCTTTATAGGTTAGTAAACCAACCTTGAAGGTGATCTGCCACTAAACCGGCAGCCAGTGCAGACCATGCAGCACAGTTGTGTTATGGCTAGATCTAGAAAGCCCAGTCAACAACCTGGCCACAGCATTCTGCATCAGCTGCAAGGGGTGGATAGCAACCCCCAGAAGCCCTAGGTAAAGGACATTGTAGTAATCAAGGTAGGAGGTCACAAAGGTGTGGACCAGAGTTGGAAGATCACCAGGCAGAACCAGGTGTGTAAACTAGACGATATTCCTCAGATGAAAAAATGAGGTCTTAATATCGGATGACACCTGTGACTTCAGAGTCAGCCCTTCATCAAAAATAACACTCAGACTTCGCACCCGTTCAGAAGACAACAGCTGGTAACCCCCAAGCACAAGCCCTGAGGCCTGATTTGCTGAGGACCCCTCTACCCAGCGACCACCAAACCTCAGTCTTGTCTGGATTCAGTCTCAGCCAGTTGGCACTCATCCTGCCCTAAATCTTGGCAAGGCAGTTGTTAAACACTGAGACCGAATCATCCTGATCCAGGGCAAAGGACATGTATAGCTGAGTATCATCTGCATAGCAGGGGAAACTCAAGCCATACTGCCTTACAATGTCTTCTAATGGCAGCATATACACCACAAATAACATGGGCAAAAGCACAGAGCCCTGGGGTACCCCACATGGTAAAGAGAATGCATCAGAGGAATAAATATCCGATGCAACTCTCTGGAATCTACCAGTAAGGAATGAGAGGAACCACCTGAGGACTGTACCTGACAGTCCACAGATGCTCCGCAGGCACTCCAGCAAAATGTTATGATCCATGGTGTCAAATGCTGAACAAAGATCGAGGAGGACTATGATGGAACGAGTACTCTGATCTCTCACTATCTGGAGATAATTGAGCACCTGAACCAGGGTGGTCTTGGTGCTGTGCCTCTTTCTAAATCCTGACAGGAGAGGATCATACATGTCATGGATGGTAAGATGATCATCCAGCTGCAGCGCGACTGCATTCTCAGTAACTGTACCCACAAAGGGTAGGTTAGAGACAGGTCTGTAGTCTGGACAATCTCAGCCAGGACCGGGCCGATGACTCAATGCACCCTACATGAAGGAGAGTTGGGCCTGGGTCCAAACTACAGTATGTCGGCCACATAGTCTGGAAGATCCCTTTGACATCTGTGATTGCCTGCTGGATGAACGTCGACCAGCAAAACCATGGTTCTACAGCCTCCAACCGATCATCACCCTGCCCATTGGAGTTAGCTAAGTGGATCTCTGATATGATGTCGGCAACCTTATTCACAAAGAAGAGAGCAAACTCATCACACTTATCCTGTGTCAACACTCTCCAAACCTGTAGACAGGCTGGATCGCACAGTCCATTTACCATTCGGAAGAGCTGAGCAGGTTGGTTCCTTGAAGCGGCGATCCCCCTGGACAGCAATACTGCCTTCTTACGGGAGATCGCCGATTGATAGTCCATATAATGAGTCATCAATGTATGCTTGTCAGCATCAAGACCAGATTTCTGCCAGTGATGCACTATCCTTCACCCCTTTCTCCTCATCTCCATCAAGGACTCATCAAACAAAGAGGAATGAGGGTGAAGGGTGAGGGGGTGAACACAAATAGGAGCAATAGTATCCAGGGCCGCTGCTACTACTGTATTATACACCTGCAGCAGGTTGTCTGGACCCATGATAGCAGTCAGAAGTCCCTATAGGTCCAGTACCACCATCAGGCCATCTGAGGTTACTCCCCTTAAAGAGCAGTACTGAACAATCTCCAAAGGTGCAGGCCTATAGGGGGTGGCCTGTAAATTGAACCTGATAGTGTAATGGTCAGACCAACTGACTGTTTCCACCACCAATTTGGAGAACTCCACACCCAGGAGGAAGACCAGGTCCAATGAATGCCCAGAATTATGGGTTGCAGAGGCAACGGCCTGTGAGAAGCCCAATGAACTCATAAGTTGGAGGAAGTCTTGGCCAAACTGCAAGAGTTCATCATTGACCCAGGCACTGAAGTCACCCAGCACCATCAATCGGGGTGACTCCAACACCATCTCAACAATGAAGTCTGTGACTTCCTGCAAAAATTGCTTCCCATCCCAGGGTGGACAGTAGACGAGAAGAATGTTGCACCCCCACCTGCACTCAAGATGCATTCAAAGAATCTGGTCTCCCCCACTGGAACATCTATCCAGCCCAGTTCTGTTTTAGAACAAATGGCCACACCCCCACCCTTCGATCCAACCTTGGGGGTTGTATCACTGAGAAACTGGCTGAAACCACTGACTCAAGAACTGGGCCAGCATTTCTGTCCAGCCAGGACTCAGTGATGCAAGCCAGGTCCAAAGACCCAACAAAATCGGCAATTAATGCCATCTTGTTTTTAATGGACCTAGCATTGCATAACACTGCTCAAGTTGGATGAGACTCTGAGGCTGACCGAGTAAGCTGCCCACTAAAAGTGGAGCCCTTGGGTATGGGGACCAGACAAGGAGGACCCCTACCCAGTCTCCATTTTGCCCCAGGGCATCTCCTAGCCACCACAACCCCAATCCAGCCACCCAGCTCCCTCCCTACAGTCTGGAGCCCCCTCCACGATACCTCCTCCTTACTATCCCTAATGCCCAACAGTGATTATAAATGTCAGCATGAAAGGGAGGGCAATTAAAGGGATGGAGACCCAGGAGTGCAGAGGAGGTATTGTGCCTGACTGGGAGAGCCACCTGCCAGCACAGAGTACACACACACACACACACATACACACAACATACATGATAATGATGTGTAGTATGACAACAAGAAGAGAAGTTGCATCTGGTTCAGAAAATAATAATGTAAAATAAATGTGTGTGGTGACTTCACCTTGATCATCACTCTGCACTGCACTTATAACCTGTTGACCTACATCTATTGCAGTGTTTTTGAGGCAGCAAGACCAACTACATTTTTTAGTAGATTCTCTGTGTGCTATGGCTATGTTACTCATTACTAGTCAAGCCTGACTAAATTCTCAGAAACAACATATATATATATATATATATATATATATATATATATATATATAGCTACAGATTTAGAGAAATGTCTTGCATGCACAGATGTGCACACACACACACACACACACACACACACAGCAGAAAAGCAGCTAACTGAAGCAGTGGCAGTCAGCTGACTAGTCCCACAATACTAGCTATGTTGCACTCACACTTGCTGAAGTAGCTGTGGAGGGATAAAAGCCTGGGTTCCTCAGTGGAGATGTATAAAATTACATTTATAATGAAATCTAATCACTCAAGTCACTGCAGCAATGCTGAGCTGACAAATCTCACTCACTATTGTCAAGCCTGAATAAATCCTCACGGAAAAAACATTTGTTTATTTCTTCTTGGGCAGAAGAGCCACACATTTAGAAACAAATGCCTTGAGTGCATAGCCATGCAGTCACACAAAACATAAGAAATAGTTAACTGAAGAAATGGAAGTCAGGGGACAAGTCCCATCCTGCCAGCAGCAGCTACAGTGCACTCACACTTGCTTAAGTGGCCATGGAATGGCACAAACCTGGGTTCCTTACAGGAACATTTCTGATATTTAATTTAAATTATATTTATTATTAAATCAAGTCACTCAAGTCACTGCAGCAATGCTAAGCTGACAATTCTCACTCACTATTGTCAAGCCTGAATAAATCCTCAGGGAAAAACATTTTTTTAATTTCTTCTTGGGCAGAAAAGCCACAAATTTAGAAAAAAATGCCTTGAGTGCACCGTCATGCACACACACAGAATAGAAACAATTGTTAACTGAAGCAATGGGAGTCAGGTGACTAGTCCCATCCTGCCAGCAGCAGCTACAGTGCACTCACACTTGCTTAAGTGGCCATGGAATGACACAAACCTAGGTTCCTTACAGGAATATTTCTGATATTAAATTTAAAAATTATATTTATTATTAAATCAAGTCACTCAGGTCACTGCAGCAATGCTAAGCTGACACGTCTCCCTCACTATTGTCAAGCCTGAATAAATCCTCCGGGAAAAAATATTTTTTTTATTTCTTCTTGGGCAGAAAAGCCACAACTTTAGAAAAAAATGCCTTGAGTGCACAGCCATGCACTCACACAGAACAGAAAAAATAGTTAACTGAAGCAATGGGAATCAGGTGACTAGTCCCATCCTGCCAGCAGCAGCTACGGTGCATTCACACTTGCTTACGTGGCTATGGAATGACACAAACCTGGGTTCCTTATAGGAATATTTCTAATATTAAATTTAAATTATATTTATTATTAAATCAAATCAATCAAGTCACTGCAGCAATGCTAAGCTGGCAAGTCTCAATCACTATAGTCAAGCCAAACAAAATTCTCAGAAAAAAAATATTTTTACAATTTTTATTGGTCACAAAACCAAGCTACAAACAACAACAGAAAAAGGTCTCTAACAGCAAACTGCACTTCAGTTAGACTACTTACTTTGTTCTTTCCTTCAGACAACAACTGAGTTACAAAAGCCTTATATTTCTAATCAAAGTAAACCCCTACAAAACCTTCCTTACTCCCTTAAGCTGTTAGTCTTCAAAACACACTACACTGCAGCATTAAGTCTCCTTTGGTTTTCATACAGTACACACACATGCACGCACACACACACAGACACGCACACACACACACACACACACACGCTCATCATGTGTGTGTGTTTGTGTGTGTGTGTGTGTGTGCGCTTTAGGATCTGCCTGCCTCTCTCAGAAAACCCTAAATACTGTACCCTTTCTATTTTACCTTTCTTAGCCTAAATTTCATCCTACACTGTACAAAATCGATCCTCTTGAGCTTGGGATTTAGAAAGGGGAACAAAATGTCAAAATTTATGATATTTGTTTAGCTTTAACAAGTGTAAGAAAGTAGATTTTTTTTCTCTGCAGCAGCTCAAGTCATCTCTCCTGCCTGAAGCTTCTAAAAATGCTTGTTCATGTGACCTCCTTCATTGAGCTCCAAAGTGGCCTCTGATTGGACAGGAAGTCTCAGGAGACCTTGAGCTCCCTATGAATAGCCCTAAATAGCACTGCTTTTTAATTTTTCTTCCCTAGTAATGCAAAGCCTAATATTCCTGGTATTCAGGAAATACTCTCTGGTACTCATACACCCCTACTTTCTGTATAGAGGTGTACCACATCACCTGCAGAAGCTCTACCACATGACCTTGAGTCACTTGTTTACCATTAGTTTCATTTGGTGTAATCAAATGGTGAATTTACAGGTGGAGTTATCAGATGAATTTTCCAAAGGCAAGTTTGCTATTCAATAAAAAAAAAGAATTGCAGATCTACCCATGGATGTGCTGGTGGATTTAAACTTCACAACATCTTTACTACCGACCAGTCAGTCTTACATTCATTATATGTTCATTATAGGTAAGCTGGTGGAGACCCTCATGAAGGAAACCATAGGAGATTGATAGAAGTTAATGGGTCACAGGACTTCAAGCAACATGGATTCATGATAGGAAAATTGTGCCATATCATCCTATAAGTATTTTTGTGACTGTATCACAAGGGCAGTAGATAAGGGGCAGGTGGTAGACTATAACTTGAATAACATATGCCAGTCTATCTGTTACAGTGTGATAAGTTCATTGAGGGATTCTGATGACACTGTAAACCTTGAGAGCAAAGCTCAAGAGATTTATCATGTCACCAGAAACCTGAAATGAAGTTACAACAACCACAACATAGGGACTGTCAACAGAGGGATTGTCATATGTTGCTTTTTTGTAGTACATCATATGGCAAACTATCTGAATAAGCCAGACTCCCTAGCAGACTGTTTCAGTAAATCTCCAGCCCCATGACTGTCACTAAGAACCCCCACACAAACACTGACTGGATCCTCCTCTTTCTGTCATGATCAGGTCACATCTCTGCTCTACTTGACAGCCAATGCCAAGTATTTCAGAAAGCTCCAACTGCCCCCCCCCCACACTGTCTCAAACAATTCCCCACACAAACATTGACTGGATCCTCTTCTCACTGTTGGAGTCAGGTCACATCTCCACACTACTTGACAGCTCATACTAAGGTTCATACTAAGTAAAGTGAGGAGCAAGGGAGCTAAAAGCTCATAGGTGATCCTATACTAACTACTAAATTAGTAGTACTTAAGTTGCCGATCTGAAAACAAAAAAGAATTAAGTCATTTTTTGAATTCATGTTTTGATTTACTGATAATAACTTCCAATGGCAATGTGTTCCAGGGATGTATAACCAGTAATGTAAAGAAAAATGTTCTGTTGTTATAATGGAAACGTTTCCCAGCCAGTTGTAATGGATGCCCTCTGGTATTACATGTATAAGATTTAAACTCTAAACCTAGTTCGGTCATCAAGTAGGGCTCATTGATAATATCGAACAGAAACAACAGATCACCCCATAATCTACGTGTCTCTAATGACATTAAATTTAGGGAATTTAATCTACTGCTGTATGAACTAATGTGTAACCCCTGCAATTGTTTTGTAACTTTTCTTTGCACTTTTTCAAGTTGAATATTATTACACTTCTTGTACGGGCACCAAAACTGAGAAGCATATTCCAAATGGGGTCTTACATAAGCCCGGTACAAAGGCATCGTAATATTGGGATTACGGGATTTAATATTACGTCGAGTGGACCACTGCTTGTTTTACTAATGACCAGATATATTTGATTTGAGTGCTCCAACTTGTTTGAGATATTTATACCAAGATCCTTTTCATCGCTGGTTCTCAGTAAAGTAATATTTTCCAGGGTAAATAATGTGCTGGGGTTCTGATGTCCCAGGTGCATTACCCTGCACTTTTTATTGTTGAGTTGCATACTTCACTTAGTTGTCCAATCAGAGATCTTATATAAGTCTCTCTGTAAGGTTTCCACCTGATCAGGGGTAGCACAGGGTCCACCAATTTTAACATTGTCTGCAAATTTATCATTTAACATTTTATTGAGTTTTCGAGTTACAAGGAGCCATAAATTTGGCTCTCATATTCAGGCAAGAAAAACAATACGTCAATGCAAAGGCATACAGAGACAAGTCATCTCATAACCTCTTCAGGTTGCAAAAAGAGGACATTCACAAGAGAGAGAAAAATATTCTAAAACTAGTAATGATGTCATGCCGGTCTAGAAGAAAAATTCAAACATTCATCAAATGAACATGTACAACCTTCATGGATCAGATTAGAATTTCTAACATGTTACACAATGAAGCAGACTTAAAGTTGAGCTCACCACAACCTCTGCTAATCCAGTTACATATTTAAACTGCAGTCAGAGTGACCCAGATTCATATACCAAGTGTTCTAATATACAGGTTTTAAAGTATCAGCAAGTTATAATAGGAGCAATAAGAAGAGTATAGTATGTACCAGCAGGCAGTGGAACCCATCAATGACCATAGAATAATCCCAGTTTAGTGAGTTCTTGTTGTAAATCAGGATAGTAGAGGTTTTTTTGCAGCGGTGGAGGTGCTACCGAGCAAATGTGAGAATGTAGATAAGCCCCCCATTTCTTATAGTATCGAGTGAGTCTACCCTTAGCTACCGCCATGAGCCTCTCAAAGGTGACCAATTGGGCCATTGCTGCTCGCCACTGTGAGAGAGCAGGGGGTTCAGATTGTCTCCACTTTAACAGGATAGCCTGTTTTGCCTCCATGACAGTTACTAGGACCCAGTCCTTGCAGGAAGAAGTAAGTGGGTGTAGTACCGTAGTGTCTCCCAGAAGGAGAGGATAGTGTTGGAGACAGAGTGATTTACCCACTGTCTTGGAGCAGTCATCTAGGACCTGCGTCCAGAAATTCTGTAGAGTCGGACAGGTCCACAGGATGTGAAGTAAGTGGGCAGGAGAAGAGTGGCACCTCCAGCATTGATCTTGTGGTAATATCTTGAGACTATGTAGGACTGCGGGAGTCCTGTACCACCTAAGAAGGATTTTAAGCTGTATTAACTGGCTCTTGGTATCCTCATAGGCCATGTGAGCTGCCCTTAGGCACTCTATCCATTGCTGTTGGGATAAGGGGTGTGGAAGATCCCGTTCCCAAGTGGCTTTGCTAGTTAGAGTAGCGTCAGGCTGTGAATCTCTAACAATTTTGTATAGGGCACCAATAAGGCTATGGCTTTTCCTGGGCTGGTGGATACCACCCAGGTAACTCCATGTAGTCTGGGTTGGTGAGGTTTTAAGGAGAGGGGTTAAGATGCTCCGTAACTGAAGGAATTTCCAAAAATCTGATGATTGTAGGCCATATCTATCCCAAATTTGGTCAAAGGACATTAGTGTTTGGGTATTTGGAAGGATAAGGTCCCCCACAGTCTGAATTCCTTTAGAAGCATTGTCTGCATATTTAGTTGCAATAGAGATACAAGTATTTGTCACGTCTGAGATAAAAGCCTGGAAAAGCAGGGGCCCAAAAAGGAGCCCTGTGGTACCCCGCTAGTCACAAGACCCACATCAGAAAGTTCACCATTAATCAATACTCTCTGGGACCTATTCCTCAACCAATTACATATCCAATTAAACATTGATTCATTGATGTTAAGATGCAGTAATTTTACTTGTAATGCCCAATGGGGCATAACATTGAAGACCTTGCTAAAGTCTATAAAAATTACATCAAATGGGATTTTCTTATCAAATACAGAACTTACGGTCTCATAAAAACACATAAGATTTGTTATACAGCCTCTTCCTTGCCTGAATCCGTGTTGTTCAGGATCAATTCTATCCAGATTCGGTGTAATTATATCCTTTATTAGGCCTTCCATAACTTTACAAACTGACGAGGTAAGGCTGATAGGTCTATAATTTTCCCATGTAGTTTTTGGGCCATCTGTATGACTAGGAATAACGTGGGCATGTTTCCAGTCATCAGGGACATAATTATGAAGGAGAAATCCATCAGATCATTTTTTCAATGGATACACCAAACTGTCAGATAAAAGAAATAGTAAGTGTCCAGATATATTATCAGGGCCGAAACTAGTTTTACCTTTTTGAGCAGTAAGTTTAAGATAAATTTGATCTACAGTAAATGTTATCTGACTAGTATCACCTATATTATTGACATTACAGCTTGGTACATTTTGCTGACTGGGACTAAAGATGTCACAGAATTTAGAGTTAAACTAATTTGCCATGGTTTTTGGGTCATGAATTAGTGTGTCATTAAACAATATTGGTCCAACCTGACTAGTAGATTTTTTAATGAATTAATACAGTGGCGTGAAAAAGTATTTGCCCCCTTCCTGATTTTCTCTATTATTGCATATTTGTCACATTGGATGTTTTCAGGTCTTTAGACAAAATATAATATTAGATAAAGGGAACCTGAGTGGACAAATAACACTTTTTTTTTTTACTTATTTCATTTATTTAATGAAAAAAGTTAACCAACACCAACTGGCACTGTGTGAAAAAGTAATTGCCCCCTAGTTAAATCAACCCAATTAAAGGGATAATTAGAGTCAGCTGATTGAACACAGCCAGGCTTGATTACAGCCAGCCCTGCCCAATATAAACCTCACTTATTTTGGCCCTTACCATCAGAGTCACATTGTCAGGACAAAGATTCAACAAGCACATTATGCCATGATCAAAGGAAGTTCCTGAAAAGATCAGAAAAACATTTTGTTGCCCTCTATCAGTCTGGAAAGGGTTACAAAGCTATTTCTAAGGCTCTGGGACTCCATCAAACCACAGTGAGAGCCATAATCTCCAAATGGAGAACACTTGGAACAGTTAGTGAACCTTCCCAGGTGGGCAGCCTGCAAAATTACTCCAAGGGCGCAGTATAAAAATCATCCAAGAAGTCTCAAAGGATCCTAAAACAACATCCAAAGAACTGCAGGCTTCTCTCTGCCTCAGCTAAGGTCAGTGTTCATGACTCACAATCAGAAAGAGACTGGGCAAAAAATGGGCTTCATGTGAGAGTAGCAAGCGGAAACCACTGTTAACCAAGAAGAACATAAATGCTCATCTCTCATTTGCCAAGAAGCACCTGGATGATCCACAAGCCTTTTGGGAAAATGTTCTATGGACAGATGAGTCCAAAGTGGAACTTTTTGGACAACATGGATCCCATAATGTCTGATAAAGCAAACACAGCATTCCACAGTAAGCACTATACCAACAGTCAAACATGGTGGTGGTAGTGTGATGGTGTGGGATGCTTTGTTGTCTAAGGACCTGGATGACTTGCCATAATTAAAGGAACCATGAATTCTGCTCTGTACCAGAAAATTCTTAAGGAGAATGTCCAGTCATCCTTCCATCAGCTGAAGCTGAAGCGTAGTTGGGTCATGCAGCAAGACAATGATCCAAAACACAAAAGCAAGTCCACATCAGAATGGCGAAAAAGAAGTAAAATTAAAGTTTTGGAGTGGCCTAGTCAAAGTCCAGACTCAAATCCGATAGAGATGCTGTGGCAGGACCTGAAACGAGCAGTTCATGCTCGAAAACCTACCAAATGTTACTGAATTAAAAGCAGTTCTACGAGGAAGAGTGGGTTAAAATTCCTCCACAGCGATGTGAAAGACTGATATTGAATTATAGGAAGTGTTTGGTTGCAGTCATTGCAGCTAAATGGCGTAACCAGTTATTAAGTGTAAGGGGCAGTGACTTTTCACACAGTGCCAATTGGTGTTGGTTAACTTTTTTTCGTTAAATAAGTGAAATAAAAAAAACAAACAAGTGTTATTTGTTCACTCAGGTTCCCTTTATCTAATATTACATTTTGTCTAAAGACCTGAAAACATCCAGTGTGACAAATATGCAATAATAGAGAAAATCAGGAAGGGGGCAAATACTTTTTCACACCACTGTATATGAGAAGAATTGTTTTCCATTATTTTTGTTAGCTGTTGTAGTGAGATTATGTTCCCATTTAACTTTAGCTTTTCTTATTTTAGACTTACAATTCTTTTGTATAGATAAATAAGCAGACCAATTATACAGTGTTTTGGATTTCAAATACGACCGATATTTCTTGTCTTTTAGTTTGACTAGTCATTTAATAGAATTATTAAACCATTTGGGATGATGTTTATTGTATAAATATTTTTGCCTGGTGGGTATGTATTTATCCCTAAGATAAACTAAAGTATCTTTAAAGTAGTTCCAGCATTCAATAATATTTAAACCCTGAAAGGCAGTATCCCATGTGATGGAGTTTAATTCTTCCCTAAGATTCATAAGATCAGCTTTGTCATATAAATATAATTTAGTTGATACAATAGTGGGTGCACAAACCATATGTAAGGTGAATGACACAGATTTGTGGTCAATGTTACTTACCGGTGTACTGATTTTGACATCTTTGTGATCCAGGTGGTCATTTGCTAACACTGAATCCAGAATCTTGTCCCCACTATTTGGGAACATGATATGCTGACTAAGTCTTATTTGTTTACAAATGTCAAGAAGTCTTTTACCATTAATAGAGCTGCATGATTTCTTTGTCCAATCAATATTACCAAGGTTGAAATCTCCAGTTATTATGGCATTACTCATTAGTACTGCATTTTCCATTTCTATGAAAAGTGCATAAAAATAAACAGATGAAGAATCAGGAAGTCTATAACAGGTACCAATAATAAGTGGTGGAGAGTTTGAAGGAAACAATTTGACCCAGATACTTTCTGTTTCAAGTTCATGAGTGCGAATCTTGTCTGAAACCTCAACGGCCTTTATGCACTTATTAATAAACAAGGCAACACCACCACCTTTTCTTGAGGTACAGATAAGTTTAAATAAGCTATATAATTGGGATTTGGGTTTCTCAAGATGCTTTGTTGTCACCCCAGGTTTTGGATATAGAGATAATGTCGATCTTATCCTGTATAGCTCTAATTGTTAATTCATCCAGCTTATTATTTAGGCTTCTGGCATTAAAATACACTCATTTCAACTAAGAAGTTTTTGGAGTGTGTTTATTTATTAAATAACTGGACATATTGGGTGGGATATTCAAAAGGGTTGCGCCATGCGCAATAGGGTTGTGCATGTGCAAGTCAGAATTTGCGCCATTCTGCGATATTCAGCAGGAGGCAGTTGCGCCACTGAAAACAGGCTGAGCAACAGCACAATGCAAATGAAGGCATGCACAACCGAAGGGGGTGGATCCATGCATAAAGAGCGCAATGCGATATTCAAAGGTTTGCGCAATGTGCAATAGTGGAACAACCGGAAGGTGCGCCACAGCGGAAATGAGCCAAAATAAAAAGGCTCAAGTAAGAAGCGCAAGAACGCTACAGGGTTGCCAAGCGAGACAGACAGAGAGAGACAGACAGCGACAGTCCAGAACAGGGCAGGCAAGAGTTGTGTGGGCCATAGGCTGCAGAGGCCAGCGGGGTACCCAGTGCAGTGGAGGTAGCAGTCAGGACAGCGGGGTAACAGAGCAACATCAGCCAGGGGGCTCACAAGCCAGGGAGATGGACAGTGCCAGCTTCCACATGGAAAGCTGTAATGAGGGGTGATACATGCTGCAGGGGGCGTGGCGTGGAAGGGCCGCGGTGACCACGCCCCCAACAGGCAGTATCGTGCCCGCATCAGCTTTGAGCTGTACACAGATGTAGAGATCGTGGACCAGTACCACCTGAACAGGGCAATACTGAGGCGGCTCTGTGAGCTGTGCAGTGATGTGATGCAGGCACCCTCACGACGGAGTCATGCTCTGTCGGTGGAGACCAAGGTGACAGCCTGTATGTGCCTGCTCGCCATGGGCACCTTCCAGAGGTTGATAGGGGACACCACAGGCATCACACAGTCGGCCACGTCACGCATCCTTATCCAATTCCTCAGCGCACTGCTGCCACATGCTGCGGAGCACATCCATTTCCCCAGCACCGCGGCAGAGCGTACAGCAAACATGCAGGAGTTCCACAGGGTAGCACGTATGCCTGGCATGCTAGGGGCCATAGATTGCACCCATGTGGCCATTCGCATGCCACCTGGCCCTGATGGGGCTGCATATAGGAACAGGAAGGGCTATTCCAGTGTCAACTGCCAGGTGGTGTGTGATGCCACTGGGCGCATAATCAATGTCTGTGCCACACACTCTGGCAGAGCACATGATGCCTTCATATGGTATCAGTCCGCACTGTGCCATCGATTTGAGAGTGGGGACATCCCCACAGGCCATCTAGTGGGTGAGTACGCATGTAGGAATTGCAAACGTGGGGCAAGGGTGGGAATGCCACAGGTGCTATGGTAGTGGCACACAGGGATATTGGCAATATGGACCTGAACATGATACTCATCTCCACCATCTCCACACAGGTGACAGCGGATACCCACTCCGTCCCTGGCTGCTCACGCCATACCGGCGCCCCATGACCCCATCGCAGCAACGCTATAATGAGGCACATGCCGCCACATGCAACATCATTGAGCTGGTGTTTGGGATGCTCAAGGCATGCTTCCAATGCCTAGACACCTCCGGCGGTGCCCTACAGTACAGCCCCTCAAAGGCCTGTGGGATATTCCTGGCCTGTTGTATCCTGCACAACATGGCCAAAGACTGTGGGATAGCCATTCAAGTCGAGGAGGGGGACAGTGATGGGGATGCCAGCGGCACCGGTGATGATGGTGATGAGCAGCCCCCCTTGGACGGCGGGACCCCCGACTGATCCGGCAGGCCCAGCTGCACTGGGACACCATCATGGAGGAGCATTATGCATGACACAGGTAAGTCAAGGGGCCATGTGCAACCAATACTGTCCTGGCGCAACCCACAGGCACACAGAGTAATACACCAGGGGTGCATGACGGCAAGGGGAGTGGAAGGGACCAGGCACACTAACACACCATCAGGGAGGGGTGAACAGTCATATGGACACACACACACACACAGGCACAAAGTGTACATGGGCAGGTGCACAGCAGAGCAGGAACAGACATGGCAAACACACAGATCCACAGACCACACCCACCACCTGTACTGTCCAAGTACGTGTGTCAGATGCTGGCACCCTTACTTGGTGTACAGTACAATGCAGGCATCATCATGCACACGCACCTGTGGACAGCAGTCAGGATGGTGTGCAGATGGTCCGTGTGTCGGCGTGATGGGCAGGGCACCCACCAGTGCACTGCCCACCATGACGCACATTGCACATAGGGCAGCACCAGACAGGGCCTGCACTGGGAGACAGGTCTGTCATGTTGCACTGTTCCACAGCCACAGCGGATGCGTGGGTGGCCCCGCCGTGACCCAACAGCACTGGCAGGCTGAGCAGGGGCCACATGGGGTGGCACCGATGGACCACCAGGGGTCCCACTGCATGATCGCGACCTTGTCCGCACTGGGGTCTGTAGTATGCCAAACATACCTGCACCAGGGGTGCTCGGGATGCCAACAGCAGAACCCGGCATCAACAGGCTGGGTGTCACACCATGCCGGGAATGGGGAGTGGAGAGCATACTGTGTGGGGTGTGCAGTACAGGGGCACCTGCTTGTGTGCCCAGGGACCATTCAGTCCACTGCTGTGGCTGCAACAGTGCCAGACACCTGCACAGCCACCGGTGCTGCCCCACTGGTGCTGACAGGCACAGCCTGGGACTGTGCCGACATGCTGGCACACACATTGAAACCAGCTAGGCCCAGGGGCATGTGCTGGTCTACTGTGTGTCCATCATGGGACACACACATGTCACTGCCCATTGCAGTCCTTGCATCATCAATGGTGCAGGTACGTGCTACAGCCACAGTCACAGTGTGCTGGCATGCTTGCATTCCAGACTGCTGAGACACAGGCTGTGCACCCCCCCACACCTGACTCATCGACAACAGAGTTGTCAGCCAGGCGTGCATGCTGGTGCAGTGCATGCTGGCTGGCGACAGAGGTGGATGGACCCTCCTCCAACTCCGGCAGGTCTTCCTCACTGCCTGGACCCACCACCACCATCCCCTGAATATGAACAGGATCTGTAACAGAAAGTGAGGACATGTGAGTGCATGTGAACAACCTCCCCCCCCAACACCACCACCATGTCATACCGTGCAGTGATGGGCTTCCACCTGTCTGGAATCCACCTCCTGGTACGCCCTCAATAGCACTCCGCTGCATTGATGCAGCCAGTCGGTCCTCAGCCGGGGTCAGCTCCACCACCGCTGGCTGGCCCCCGCCTGTGCCAGCACGTGCCGCCCTGAGGGCTGCCACCTTCTCCTTCACCCTCCTGCAGTCTGTCCCCATCTTCTTTTTGCATTCCTGCATGGAGCGCTGGTGGCTTCCGTGCAGGTTCCCTGCCCAAGCTACCCCCTTCCATGCAGCCACACGGGCCTGAGGGGTGCCCTGCCGTCCACTCAGTAGCTGCTCCTCCTCCAGGTAGGCCTGGAAGAGGGCCTCTGTCTCCCGCCGTGGTGAAGTTGGGCCTCCTCCTCCGCCCACCATCCTCACCCTCACCTTGGCTCTGCTCGGTCATGTCGGTCTGTATGGGTGGAAGTGGACACCTGTCACTGTGCAGTCTACAGCATTATCCCATGACCATTGTCCAGAACATCACACAGCATGCAACCCACCTCTCACCTGCAGTAACCAGATCTGGCCAGCGAGCCCAATGTCACACATTTATAGTGCAATGCATGCAAATTAGAGTGGAGCAACTGTAATGAGATGCAATCGCGCCACTCGCGCTTGAATGGCTGATCAGATGATTTGCTGTGTCGGCTGAATATCGCGCCGTTAACTGCGCCAGCTCACGGTTGAACCGGCTGAGCCAATGGCGCATTTCCGTGACTGTGTAGTACACCACTGCGCATGCCCAGGTGGCTTACGCAGGCGTCTGCCGCGCTGATGATGTGCTGTGCGCGATGAGCAATTCAGGACATGGCCACCATTGTGCCAGTGGCGCTACAGTGCTGGGAACCAAATGGCGCTGTGGCACAACTGCGCAATAGTCCACTGTGGCACTGGCACGCAGATGACCATTCGCGCAGGACATGTAGACATCCAATGGCGCTGTGTGTCGCCTTGCACCACTGACCCCTGACCTTGTGCCCGACCTTTGCCCCCGGCGCTGTACGTCTGGCATGTGTACGGCTCTATTACGCTGTTTGGTGACAGCGCGATAGGGAATGGCGGTGATGTACCGTGCAGCACTTCCACGTGGGTATGCTGCGCTGCGAGCACCATATTGTCTACTATAGCATTAGAGATGGACGCAGGAGAGCCCTCAGTGGGATGCCCTTGAGCTGGCCAACCTTGTGGCCACTGTGAGCCTACACTATGGCCCACTGTTTGGTGAAGTGCCACTGGACAGGGCCAGGACCAGGTCTGGGAGGGTGGCCACTGACCTGGAAGTGACCTGGCCTGGGAGGAAACGACCGAACAGTGCAGGCACGGTATGGGGACCTGAGATGGAGGGAGCCAGAGCTACTGGCATGTCAGTCGTGATGCCAGAGGAGGGGCGGGCTCGTCCAGATGGGTGATATGTCTACACACTTGTATGGTCCCTATGGGTAACACTGTCTCATGTGTCCAGCACATAGGGGAGGGATGGTCTAGGGTTGGCTGTGGCGGTGTTTACAGGGTGCATGGGATGGGTGGGTCTGGCTGGTGGGTGGGCACACATTGGGGCGGGGAATATGCTTTTGGTTTGTACTGATGTGTTTCTCTCCTTTTGTCTCCCACAGGTGTGGCCAGCGGAGGAGGAATTTGGAGCAACAGCGGGCGGTGGCTGCAGGACGGATCATGGCGGTGAACAACCTCAGCGCCAGCAGCATCCGATGAGGGTGAGTGCCATGACACCATGATTGCTATTGCATGCTGTGTGACAGGGTGGGAGGCAGAGCATGGCCACCATCCATGGACACCACTGCCATGCACGAGACATGTGACAGTCAGCACTGTCCAGTGCCACTGCATGTCTAGGAGTGCGTCAATGGTGGTCCATGCATGCACTGGGCACATGGCTGTGGCACTGCCTGCTCACAGCATAGCCATGTTACTGTACGGCTTTGGTTGTGCTGTGCTGGACATGGGCAGTGGGGGTGTGCAGTGGTACACATGGCTGTTGCTGCCTGTTTGGGCATGTCGTGTGGACACGGTCACTGTGGGTGGGCACACACCATCACAGGAGCGTGGCACATGGCTGTCTGCCATGCATACTGGGTGGGCTGCAGGGGGATGGACAGTCACACCCATTGACTCTGATCCTTGTCCTAGGTGTGTGGATACTCCTGCAGATGCAGCGGTCCATCAGGACCTTGTGCGGGTGGCGCAAAGAGTCCCTTGCCATCCTGTGGGATCTGCAGCAGCATGGCGTGAGGAGGAGGCGACCCAGACAACAGCCCCAGGCAGCAGAGGACCAGGCTGGCCGCCAGTGAAGAAGCAACCTCCCCTTTGACCAACCCTCACTCCCACCTTCCCTCTCCCATATGTTCACCCTGCCCCTTACCCACCCCCACCTTGTTCCTGTCCCTCCACCCCATGTTTGTACATAATTGTAAATAGTTGTTGTTGTTATATTTTTGGAATACATTTATTTTGATATGAATACTGTGGTGGTCTCTGATTTGCAGCTGGCTATAGGTGCTCAGTTGCAGTGGTGTGCATGGCATCTGGGATGGTTCAGTCATGGGTATGTGTGTGTGTGCACGTGGGGAAGTGTCTCTGGTGTGGGAGTGGCCATCAGTCTGTATTTGTGGTGTGTGTGTTGTTCCCTGTGCATTGCATTACTGTGTGCAGTGGTCCATGGTGCCTGCCCTGTGCCCATTGTGCCCCTGTCAACCCATCCTTGGCCTGTGCAGCGGCACCCTGCATGTCTGTGGCCTGCGAGGTCTGCTGCCTTCTCAGTGGTGGCTGTCCTGCAGGTCATCCACTGTGACCATCACCATGCTGGGTTGCCTCTTGTCAATGGTGTGGTGCATGTTTGCCTCGGGTGACACTATGGCCTCCGCGAGTTGCTGTCCCACCTCCATGCTGCGGCTTGTGTGTATTGCAGGGCTGTGCACCACTGTCTGTGACTTGTGATCCAGGCATCTGCTGGTGGCGTACAGGGCCACAGTTCATGCACAGGGTGGGTGTCACCCTGTGCCATGAGGCTTGCAGGCTGTGTGTGCACAGTTTTCATGGGCCACACTGGGGGCTTGGCTTCCACACTACTGGTTTCTGTGTTAGTGTCCCGTGGGTATGGGTATGTGTTTGCCCCTGCACTGTGTTGCATCCAGTGTGCTGCATGCTTCCACACACCACTGTGGGTGTCTGTGCAGAGCTGCTGTGGCTCCACGGTGGGTCTGGCTTGTATGGTTCTGTGGTACACGAGGTTGCAGTGTGGCAGTGGGGGTGGTGAGTGGCATGGGGATTCCTGCAGTGGTGGTCACTGCTCATGGGGGTGTCTTGGGGTCCGAGTGCAGGTGTGCTGTGCAGGGGCTGCTGTGCCATGGGGTGGTCCACCACCTCCTTGTGTAGCAGTCTCAACCTGTCCGGTGGGTGTGCTGGGGCACCATGGCTCAGCTGTGCTTTGTTGCTTGTCCCCATGGTCCGATGGCTGTTCCCTCCCTCCCCCAGTTATGCTGTGCTTGTGGTGTGGGGGTACATTGTTGGTTCTGCAGTGTGTCCCTGTGCCCATCTGTGGCATGTGTGGTGGGCCCCTGCCTACCTCCCTGGTTGTGCAGTTCCATTGCTCTGCTGCTGGGGGGCTCCCTGCTTACACTATGGCACCTCTGGGCTGCTCAGCTGGGCAGCCCTTGTTGTGCCATAGCGCATCATCTCTGCTCAGCTTCCCCTTCCTGGTTGCGCTATAGCGCAGGTTGTGCGATATTCAGATGCTGGCTTGTTTCGCAATTTGGCTTGCTCCATGTTTGAATATCGCGTCTATTGCGCATGTAAGCAAGTGACTTGTGCTTGCTCCTGCTGTTGAGCACTTTTTGGGCGCAGTTTGAATATCCAGCCCATTATGTCTTTTAGGAGAAGTGGACAGATTCCCCTTCTCCCCTGGTCACTTAGTTTAAATGTAATGCAAGTTGGTCCCGAAACTGTTTCTCTAGATAGGTACTACCCCTGAGACTTAAGTGTAGTCCATCCCAACATAACAATTCTAGTTTATTATCAAATTCTTCCCAATGAGTAGTGCAAGTAAGACCCTGTCACAAACAACACTTGTGCAGCCACTTATTTATGGTTTTGATCTTTCTGGTTTGGAGTTCAGTTGCTCTAGGAATAGGTAACATTTCTGAAAAGCAGATATCTGCCCCAAGATCAACTAGTTTATTTATTAGTGCTTCAAAATCTTGTCTGATTTTATGCACAGAATCATATGTAATGTTGTTGGCCCCTGTGTGTATGATGGTTAAAGGATTTGCACTAGTTTCCTGTATAACATCATCAATCATTTCTGTAATATCAGATATTTCAGTGCCTCGAAATGACGAAACAGTTCAATTACTTTTATCAGGATTACAAATAGCCCTGTCTAGATGTTTAATAATGGAATCCCCCAAAACATATACTTGTTTAATTCTGCTGGGACTAGGGGTAGATGTAACTTCCATATTTATTGGGGCATCATAAACCTGACTAGAATTATGGGTAGCAGTAATCTTTGGAGAAACAGGATTGTGATTTTTATGACCGGGGTGGAAACTTTAATAGAATCACTGGTGTTATGTAGAACTAGATTAGAAATCTCTGTATCATCTGTAAGGAGGTCATACCTATTTGATGTAGGGAGATGAAACTGCTGGGCCTTACATCCTTTCTTAGTAACTCTGGATGCTTCACTATGTGCCAAAGATCATCAGTATTGTCCCCTATGTCCTCTTCCCCTGTCCCGTTTTCTGTTTATAGTACTAGGCAGGACATTAATGTTGGAACTAGGCACACATATAGGGGGTATACTGAGGACATAAGAAACATGATCAGTCAGGTTATTTGAAGCTGCCGAAGTCTATTACTAATTGTAGCTTCTCTGTCTTTGTTGTATTCATCCTGTTTGTCATTTCAATCTGGCTGGTTTCTAACACAGCAAGTCTAGCAGAAAAACAATGTATTTCTTGTTGCAAATCAAAGTTTAATGAACATTTGAAACATACATATGCTTGTGTTTGTTTAATAATGGGGGTAATAATGTATATTGCACAGCTTGAACATTTGATACCGACCTCGCCTTCCAAGGTCATAATAGATTCCGCCATTATAGTTGACAGAAGACCACAAGCTATAGGCTAAACAAGCACTTTCAAAGTACTGTGATAGATTATTGGACCCTACAGTAAATGTATAACAACTTTATATCAAACTTGTATGTCAACAAAATGCAGGAAACACACTGCACAATTACCTGGGCTCTGGTTCTGGCTTTTCTGCCTGACACGCCAGACACGCAACAACGTGCGTGTCTCGGCATGCATCTCCATGCATAACCCACTCGTGCTTGCCCCACTCATATGGGGCTACACTATTATAGTTCACAACCTGGAAGAAACCATCTGGGCCACTTGACCAAGCCCACTGAGCGAGTGAACAAAATTAAAATATGTTCCTGACCAAAATAAGTTTTTAAAAAGCAGATGGTAATCGAAGCTTCTGCTCTATGACTGCCCTCACACTTATTCCCAGCACACTATCTGTGCTACAAGAGGATCTGTAGTTCCACGCTATGGCAGTGAGAACTACACTCCCCAAGAGCCTCATGACTGGGATCAGCCTTCAATACAGTGCACATTTATAAAACAACAAATTCCACAGCTCTAAATGTATCATGTACTCCACCAGAGCTGTCTCACTGCATACCAGCAGTCTCACAGCATGTGGTCAAATCAAAGCTCCTTTCCGCTCGCACGGGGCTGCACTATTATAGTCCGCAACCCAGAAGAAACCATCTGGATCACATGATCAAGCCCACTGAGCGAGTGAACACAATTAAAATAAGTTCCTGCCCCAAATAAGTTTTTTAAAAGCAGATGGTAAATCAAAGCTGCTGCTCTATGACTGCCCTCACACTTATTCCCAGCACACTATCTGTGCTACAAGAAGATCTGTAGTTCCACGCTATGGCAGTGAGAACTACACTCCCCAAGAGCCTCACCAGTGGGAGCAGCCTTCAATACAGTGCATGTTTATAAAACAACAAATTCCACAGCTCTAAAAGTTTCATGTACTCCACCAGAGCTGTCTCACTGCATACAGGCAGTCTCACAGTGTGTGGTCAGAGAAACAGCTGACACCAATGAGGTATAATAAATAAAAATGAAGCCACATTTTCTGTCCACTGAGGTCCCACTGAATAGATGCCACTCATGCCAATTTGCTCATTCTCTAAATTTGCTGCAGGTTTTCAAGTTTTAGTGGAGCACAGCTTTTGAGGAATTTGAAGACTTAATACTGGTGATGTCAGAATGACAGAATAACAAGTTTGGGATGTCAGAACAATGGTATTACAACTGTCTTGGTCCACTGCTTTTCTGTGGGAATATGTTTGACCATACATTACACTTTGTTTTCAGCAAGCTTTATTTGATACCACACACTAGGCTAGTAAAGAAGCTCTACAATCTGGGAATGAGGAAATAATTAGTATGATAGGTATGGAACTGGCTGGGGGAGCAGAAAACAGAGGGTAGTAGTAAATGAGGTTATGTTAGGGGATGGGGTAGATAAAAGTGAGTGGGCCACAGAGGTCAGACATGGGACTGGTCCTGTTCAATATATTCATTACTGGCATGGGGGAAGGCATCCAGGGCAAGATGTATCTCTTTGCAATTGACACAAAACTGTGCAGCAAAGTAGACATTGAAGAGGGAGTGAGGGAGCTGAAGAGGGACTTGGAGAGGCTGGAAGGAGAAATATGGTCTAAATATGGCAACTGAGATTCAGTTCCAAAAAGTGTAAAGTAATGCACATTGGGGAAAAACAGCCCACATACAGATTTCTGGTTGGGGAGCAGGCTTAAATTGGACACAACATCTGATGAATGGGACATGGGGGGGTCATCATTAGTGAGTCCCTCAAGCAATATCTGCAGTGCAACAAAGTATACAGCATGGCAACAAGGATGTTAGGATGCAGTGGGAGAGAGGTTGGTTCAAGGAGGAAGGAGATGATATTGCTCCTGTTCAAGTCCCTTATGAGGCCTCATCAGGTGCAATGTGTCCAGTTCTGGTGTCTGCACCTGAGGAAGAAAGGACAGGGTAGGTTGTAATCATCTTGCACAGGGCCAACAGGATGATCCAAGGCTAATGGACCAATAGGGCATATCCAGTGAAGAATGGCTGGAGGCTCTTAACATGTAGACACTGGAAATCAGATGATCAGAAGATAGAGACATACATGTCCTTGAGAGGAATTAATAAAGTGTACATTTAGAACCAGGAACACTGGTGCAGTACTGAGAAAATAACAATGAAGGCTTGTCTATGGGGACTTCAGGCAAAATGTGATAAACTTCTACTTTACTGAGAGGGTGGGAAGCCATAAAACAAATTATCAGTGGAGGTAGTGGGGATGCGGACTAACGGGGTCTAAGGACAGGTGGAACAGGTATAGAGGGCTGGTAAAACCAAAAGAAGCTAGGGAGGTGGATGAATAGAGGGTGAGGGCGCATCTTTGTCTAGGTGCTAGAGCTAAATACCCTTATGAAATGGTAGTTCTGGGGAATAGGTAGAACATTTTTCTGCTCATGCTAGGTAGACCTGTGGTCTTTATCTGCTGGCAGAGTTTATAGTTCTAAGTTTTATGAAATTAACTGGGAAATAATTCATAAGTAGAATGTTAGGAATATGACAAAAACTGTTTAAGTTTACTAGGCATCTGCAAAAGTTAAGCAATGACATCAAAGGAAAAACATAAATATTATTTTTCATTATATACCCTTCAATCCTGCATGCCAAATCTGTGGCCACTCTTCTGCTCAGGAATCTTCACTATGAAATCTGCCTAATCCTTTACCTGACAGCAAATTTGGATTGAGTAATTGCAGATTGTGGGATGGATAGCTCATGGAAAAGTACTCTATCCCTCAGTGAAACACTTTCTTTGGATAGAATACAGCAGTGACTTTGTCCAACACATACTTTTTCATCAGGTTTGAGTACTTTACTTTGGTCTTTAATGAGAGAATGTTGTGATTAAACCAATGAAAGTATTTATAAGGATTTCTCTGCCTAATTATCTAAAGGAAGATGTTAATTATGATAAGCTTTATTAACAATAAAATCCATTGCTATAAACAGCTAATATACAGATTTGTGGAAAATGGCAATCCACAACTGAAGTAAAATGCCTGACTTCATTATAAATAATCAAACCATGTGCTGTAACGACTGATTTATATGTTTCATTGCAGAATGCAAATCAAGCATAATGGTATGGCTTCAGTGTAATTAGGAGGTTCTGCAGGTGTGTCAGGCTGTGAGCCAGTGATGTGGCTGGACATAAGACTGCAGCCAAAAGTGGTTGATCTCTTCAATGATCTAGGTTTCTGTACTGGGAGAGCACACATTTCAGAGTAGTTTCATCACTCCAAAGAGTATGCTGGCTTTTGCTGTTTTGATGATACCATACGGTGAATGTCCCTTGTCTGACTCTCTCCTTCTCCCACTGCACCATTTCCTGTAACATAGTCCACTAAGCACTGCCTGTTCTGAATTTTCATGGAATTTCATGAAAAGTTGGTGAATTCAGAATTTGCTAATTTTGCCCAGCTGTAGTCATGGTGAGGCTAAAAAAGTATAAAAAGGATATAATACTGTGTATTAAAACAACAAAAATTATGACTTGAAAAGAGAAACATTGAAATGAATGGACCATGCTTATTCATTTCAATGTTTTTTAAGTCATAACATTTATCTTTTTTTAATATTTTGTCATACTTTCTTCTGTCAAGAGATTCTTTATCCCCACCCTCATGGACCTTATGGGTGTCACCTTTCACATCCTGCCAAATGGATGTCTGAAGACAAGTGGACACTGGTTTACATCACATACTCCCATTTTGGGTGATTCAAAAAATAGCACCCATATGACTAAACATGAAAACAGACTTTAATGGCAGTTAAAAACTGCATAACCTACCCAGTCTGGCAATTTTTTCCACTTGCCCATAGAATCACCACAGACTCTACTTGATCTTCTGCTCCCCTCTTGCTTCCCATTAAGATTCCCTTGTGCCTATCCCATGCATGCATGATGCCCAATACTGTTTTTGTTTACACCCCCTCTGATGGAAAACGTTTGCAGGTATCTACCACTGTTTTAATGCAGAAGTACTTCCTCACATCTCTCTTGAATTCACCTCCTTCCAGCTTCATTGGATGTCCTCTTGTTCTTGTGCACATTTTCCTCTGAAAAATACTCCCCTTCTGTACCTTATTTACCCCATGAGGTACAGGTAGTATAGATCTCTATCATATCCCGCTCACTCTTTTTGCTTCCAGGGTGTACACACTTAGGTCCTTCAGTCTCATGTAAACATCATCAGGATGGTGCTATAAAAGACATCAAGAGCAAAAAAGAAGAAATATATTAAAAATCAATAAAGGTATGAGTTAAAGAAAAAACAAACAAAATAAATGGCCAATTGAAATGAAAGCACTTTATTCATTTCAATGCAGTCAGCTGTCACAGGAACAGTGCATTGATGGACACTGAGGCATTAACATGGATGGCACAGGAACCATGATAAGGGGAAAGAGGTGGGCGCCAGTGCCCAACTAGCTGCCATCCTGTTCCCTCCAGGAAAGGTGATAAAAGCCACACTTGGTGGTGATTCAGGCTATTCTTTGAGGAACATCACTTAGTAAAGATCCAGTTATCAGCCTCCGGCAAGAGGTACAGAAGCACAATTGGTGCCCATTGAGCCCATCCCTCCGAAGACAGAGAGGGGGAATCTCTAAAGGAGTCATGCTTGGTAGTGACCCAGCTCCCCACTTGAGAAAGGGGCTACTTCTTCTAGGATCTGTGCTCTGTGATGATCATGCACCTCTCCCATCCCTTATACCAACCTGAACAACTTAATACATACAGCTGCTCATGCAGCCTAAAAGATTGTTCAGCTCCTACCCCATTTCATTTATCTCTTCCATGCCCTTCTTTACACCTCATTTGTATTACAAAAAAAACTGTAATCAAACATCAATGGCATTGACCGACACTTGTTTTATTACCAGTGACCTCTCTCAGCTAATCATTATTAGCTCTGATGTCAGTTGCAGGGGGTATTTGTATTTGTAGTTACAGAAGATGCCAGCCTAGAAGTAAAAGTAGAAACATAGAAGTTGATGGCAGATAAGGACTGCGAGGCCCATCCAGTCTGCTCATTTTTTATACCTTATGAATGTGCCATAGGCATTTACTTTGTCAATGGCCTATCTATTCATGCTCATCTATATATGTTTATCCCATGCCTGTTTGAAGCCCTGCACTGTATTCATATCCACCATTCTTGAGGTAGGCTGTTCCATGCATCAACGACTCTTTCTGTGAAAATGAACTTCCTTACATTACCCCTTAATCGGCCTCCCTCTAATCTCATGCTGTGTCCTAATGTCCTGCTAGTTTTCTCATATTGAAACATGTTAGACTATTTCACCTTGTTGATGCCCTTAAGATGTTTGAATGTTTAGATCATATCACCTCTCTCTCTCTTCTTTGCTCTAGGGTATACATATTGAGCTCTGTTAATCTGTCGTCATATGTTTTCTGATGCAGTCCCTGCACCATTTTGGTTGCCCTTCTCTGCACTGCCTCCATTTTGTTAATGTCCTGGTGCAGGTGTGGCCTCCAGTACTGCATGCAGCACATCAGATGGGGCCTTACCAGTGTCTTGTAAAGAGGGATTATTTCCTCCTTCTTAAGACTTGTGATACCCCTACTAATACACACCAACATCCCTCTAGCCTTACCTACTGCTTTAGTGGTCTGTTTGGATGATTTCAGGTCATCTGTGTTTATGATGCCCAAGTCTCTTTCTTCCCTTGTGATTGCCAGAACTTGTCTGATGCAATCTATTATACTATAATAAACAGCAAATAAAACAAAATGTTTTTGCACACAATGTGCACATTGGAACTAGCCTCAATCTTGTGTATGGGCCATTTGTGCAGACTGTTCCCCTTTATGTCAAGACAATTTTCAGCCAGCCCACAACCGCAGGGCAGGACACACCTCTTTTGTATTGCTCCTCAATTACAGGTCTGGCTGGCTCATCCCACTTACCCTGGCATTGCACCCCTGGAGGAGACTCAGGTGCCCTACTCTGCTTGGGTGTATCCTTAGTCAGTCAGGGGGTAATGGACAGGACAACTTGGTAGAATCTAGTGAGGGGCAATCTGGAGAAAGACAGCAAGGAGAGTCTTAGTGGTTGGGACTCAATGATCTGGGGTAGAGTGGGTGGTAGGTGGGTTGGATAAGTGAAGGATGGTCAAGTGCCTTCCTAGCATGTTGGCCATCTAGGATATATACAAGATATGGAGGAGGACCGTGAGGAAGGAAGGAGTACTGGGGGTGATGATACAGTCTGGTACAAATAATTTGGCAATGCAGAATGTGGAAATGATGAAGTGGAAGTTTCATAGACTTTGGGATACTTTGAAGGTTTACTCAGCCTTCTTTGCCTTTACAGAAATCCTCCCTGTGTGGATTAGGGAGGGGGTAAAGACAGAATTAGAAGAGATCTGGGACATGAGGCTCTTCAAGGGGATGATCTTCACCTGACAAGAGAGGGGGCCAGTGTGCTGAGGCAGAAGTTTGACACCTTCACTGGACAGTTAAATGTACAGCAGAGTAGTCTGAGGCTAGGGGAGCCATGGTGATAGGAGAGCAGAAAGAGAACCTTGCAAATAATTCCTTTACTCGGGGGGTTTGTATCAGTATAGTGGGCAAAATAAGGCATAGGTTCAAACTAGGCTAAGGAAAGGAATCAAGGAGGGACAGATCACAAAGCCTGCTATCAACATAAAAAAGACAATTAAGGAGACTAAGGAACTGTACAAGAGAAAGACAAGTAAAAAGCAAAAGGGGATCAGGAGTTAGATGGAAAGGGGTTTATCTTAATGCCAGGAGCCTGGGTAATAAAACCAGTGAGCTCCAGGACATTGTAGCACATATTGAGGTGGATCTAATAGACATCACAGAAACTTGGAGCTCTGAAAATGATAACTGGGACCTGAAAGTCCCTGGTTACACAATGTTTAGAAGGGACAGAGGAAAAGGTAAAAAGAAAGTCATAGATCTGTATGTGAGGGAAGACATTGAGGTCATGGAAGATGGATACATCAGGGGAAGTAATGGGGAGACAGAGTTACTGTGGGTGCAGCTCACAGTGGCCTCAGGCAAGAAACTGAAGTTGGAAGTGTTCTATAGACCACCACGACAAGGGTAAAAGAGGGATAGGGAGCATGCGGAGAACTTAGGAGGGGAGTGGCAAAGGGATGGTAGTGGTGATAGGGGATTGGTACCTGCCAGATATTAACTGAGATGTTCAAGCTGCAGGTACACTTGAATTCAGGCCCTGCTGGCTACATTCTTGGAATGCCTGCTATTACAGATGGTTAAGGAACCCACCAGACAGGCTGCCATTCTCAATGTCATGCTCATCTAACTCCAAGGTGATAGGAAGTGTGCAGGTATGGGAGCCACTATGGTCAAGTGTCCATAAATCTATTTGGTTCAACCTACCCCTTGGGACTTGATAGCCTCAACTAAAGGCTGATGTCCTTGATTTCAGAAAGGTGGACTTCGCTAGGATGAGGGAGTTGGTCTGGGACAAGTTAGTCAGGGTAAACAGCATCAGAAGTGTGGAGAAGAGAAGGGGGCAATTAAAGCTTCTAAGTCATGCATAAGAATGGTGAACAAAAGTGCGTACAAGAGACTGATATTGTTTCAGAAAGGGACAGGACATCAGTGAGGGCTGAATTCCCCCAGACAGAAGGAAATGCTGGGGAAGAAGAATTGTGAGAATACCAACTGAGAAATAAAGAAGTAAAGAGGGCAGTTAGGGAGGCAAAAGCAAACACTGAGCTGTGTATTGCAGAGGGGGTCAAGGGCAGGGAAAAGTAGTTCTGGAATATTAGTGAAAAAAGGAAAGGAGGGGGAATTTTTAAGCTATCTGAGGGAGGAAGGGTAATGAAGGAGGACGTGCAAAAGGAATTCATCCTTAATGATTATTTTTGCTCTGTCTTTACAAAGGAAGACAGTAGGCCCCTACCAGACAGAGGCATCAAGGCAGCCATAAACAGGATCCCAGAGGTAAAGCAACATGTATTTACCAGTAAAAGCAGTCTGGAAAGGACTAGTAGCTCTAAAGATATATAAGTGCCTGGGGACTAATGGGATGCATCAGAGGGTACTCTATGAGCTGGCAGCAGAACTGGCTGACTTCTGGTAGGGCTTTCCAATAGCTCATTACAGAGAAGGGTAGTTTTGAAAGACTGGAGGATAGCAGATATAGTTTTACTCAATAAGGAGGGGAACAAGGAGCAAGTGGTGAACTACAGATCTAGCATTACTGCCTCTGTTATGGGTAAAGTGATGGAGTTACTTGTCAAAGAGGACCTTGCTGACTACCTGGAAAGCAACAGACTCCAGGATTGTATACAGTATGGATTCATGGCAAGGAGGCCTTATCAAACCAGCCTGATAGTTTTCTTTGACAGGTGACGATAGTATTGGGTACAGGACATGATGTGTATTTCCTCGACTTCGACTTCAGCAAGACTTTTGACTCAGCACCTCATGGAAGACTGCTGAAGAAGAGGGGGATCTCAGTGTGTCAAGAGACGTAGTAAGATGAGTAGAAATTCATTGAAAGAGAGGCAGCAAAGGGTTGGGGTTAATGGTGTCAAATCAGAAGAGAGGCAGGTCATGAGTGGGATGCCATAGGAATCTATCCTCTGTTCTGTCCTCTTCAGAATGTTCATCAGTGACACTGAAGAAGGAATTCAGGGCAAGTTGTGTCTCTTCACAGACTACACTAAGCTCTGTTGTAAGGCAAATAGTGATGAGGGAATTAGGGAGAGGTAGAGTGACCTACATAGGCTGGAAAGGTGGTCTAAGGTTTGGCAAGGGATGCACCCATTGGGTGGCCAGCAAAGCACCCAAGTCAGCGGTCCTTATGAATCACTAGAACATAAGCATTTGAGTCTGGAAGAAAAACGCCAGTGTCTGGAGGCAGAATTGCTCAGGGTGAGCGAGCAACTCGCAAAAGAAAGCCAAAAGCAGGAAGAGGAAAAAAAAACATAAGCTCACAGAGCATTCGCCTGGCTACACTGGTGTGGAAGACCCAATTAAAATTCATGCAACCAAGGAGCGGCCCGGAGTTCAGACAGATGGAGACAGGACGCCACCATGTTGGGACTGGAGCGATGCAGTAGAGGTCGCTTGGTCCCCAGATAAGACCCTGCAGGAGGCAGGGTGGATTCCACTGTTGGATGGGCACAGGCAACCAAAAAATACATCGATGGAAGTGAGGAATGGTTTACCTTCACAGACTAGTGCTGAACCTGCCATTATTAATGTAGAGGGAACGGCAAACTGTGGAGGTTCCTTTGAGATGGGATCTGCCCTTCAGTCTGACAAAGAGAATAGGCAGACCACTGATCAGGTCATAGATCTAGATGATACTAGCCAGACTTTGGATAAAACTGGAGAGGCAGGGAATCCTACCTATGCGAGTCATTTTATATAACCTGGGGAGTTAGCTAAGAGACGTAATGCAATTCGTCTCAGATATGTAGGTCCCCGAGACCACCCCCCAGATAGGTTTTATGTTGGGAAGATTTTGTTAAAAAGAAGCATGAGGTTTTCCCCCTCAGAGGTTTATGCTCTGATTCATGTACAAGGGGAGTTCACATTTGATATCAGTTTTCGTACACCAGCCTTACTGGAGACTTTTTGGTGTATGTACATTAATCTTAAAACCAATCCTCTTTGGTCAGATTTTATTGTACTTCCCTTGACAAAGCAACCATTTTGAGTTATAGCGATTCTGTTTAGATATTGTACACTGGCTGGAGAGATGATGCGATGTTCAAGGGAATCCTATGCCCGTAATGGATGTGGAGGGTTTTTGGAATGGTGGATGGAAATTTCGAGTTAAATTACATCACTCTGACCTAGATTTAGTTCATTTGCCAAAATGTTTTTTATTGGGAGGGATAAGGGTTTCCTTTTCTACCCTGGCAGCTTAGAGTGTGCTTTATATGTGGGTCTACAAAACATATAAGCACTTCTTATGATGTGCTGAAATGTTCACACTGTGGGGAATTGGGTCACCCTAGTGCCCACTGCTTTAAGACACCAAAATGCAACCTCTGCGATGATGTGGGGCATACTTTTTGAAACATGCCCCATTGCAGCCAAAAATACAGAAGATGCTGATTTTGGAGTTCAGGATCATTACATTCGACTGGCAGTGAAACAAAATCAAATTCCCCTTGGGGGGACTCTTCTGCTAGCCACTTTAAAAGGCCCTCAGGTTGTGCAAAAAAGTCCTGAGAATAGAGTGAACCAAACACTGACAGAGGATCCTTTAACTTCTAACCCCTTGAACAAGGCTCCTGTAGTGAGAATGGTAATCGATACCATTACCCCCCAAACTCCTGGGCAGAAGGCATCTGGAGAAGACTTTTCTTTGGTAACAGGGAAAAGGGAAAGCAACAAGAATAAAGTCGAAGCAGAAAAAGACCAATCCTGTACCAGATAATCTTGTGGAAGATCCAAATCTATACAACCTTTTAATGGAAGATTCGATGGATATGGAAGATGGAGATGGTTCGGTTCCAGCACCCATACAGCCCGAGCCTGCAGCTTTGCCGGTAGAGCAAATCAATCCTAAACTTCAAGACAGTAAGAGCGGTCGGGTAACAAGAGCATCAAGCAAAGTAAAAGGAAGACGTTTTTTTCTGTGGAATTAGACTTTATGGCTCCTTTTCGTTTCAGCATGGCATCATTGAATGTCAATAGCATTAAGTCACCTGCAAAGTGTAGGAGTACTTGTGTGCATTTTATGCATAGCAGCTATGATTGTGTTTTCTTACAGGATGTACGTCTACACTCACCTGTGGAGATCAATGCGGCAACAAATGGATGGATTTGGGGAGACTGTTTCTGGTCTCGGGGGAGGACTTTTCTTCTGGGGTGGGAATTTGTTTTTTTTAAATCTCATATTCAGGTATTAAATCACTTTGAACTGTTGGCAGGTAGAGCTTTATTGCTAGACATTAAATGGGAGAACCTGGTTATTCAATTGATAAACCTATATGTCCCTCAACTTAAGTATGATAAGGGGGCCTTGTTCAAATCCCTCTACCCCTTTTTAAGTACTACTCATCCGGTAATTTAGGGGGTGATTTCAATGTTTCTTTGTCCTCCCTGAGGTCATCTGATGTGGGGAAAAAGACCTATTGTAATGCACGCTGTTTAACTCAATTGATAGACGATATGGAATTAGTAGATGCATTTGGATCCTTCTCCAGTAGTGATTGTAACACATATTTTTGTGGATCTCGAGCTTCTAGGATAGATTATGTTTTTTTGTCTCCATCTATTACTGTACAATCAAAGTCATTACAAGTGGTTGCTACATCTGATCATAGGCTTTTGAAACTTATATTAGGTGATTTGCCAGAAGCACGAAGGGGACCTCGGGTGTGGAAACTAAATGTCACTTTGTTGGACATTCCCCAGTTAAAGGAGGGGTTTCTTTCTCTGTTACATGCTCAGAAATATGTGTTTTTTCTTTATGAAAATAGTGGTCAATGGAGGGAGGACACTAAACATGAAATTAAAATCTACTTTCAGAAAATAGGATGAATAAATGGAAGACTGCAGCATAATGAGTTGAGAGGCATTAGAGAAAAGATTAAATTTTGGATAAACTTTCAGCAACATTTAGGGACTGAGTGTTATAGGCTGATTAAAGATTTGAAAATAGAGTTAGCTCAACTACAGTTAAAGGTTGTGAAACACATGGAAAAAAGCATAAGCATGGCATAAAAGTTAAAACAAGGGATACACTTCCCTTTGAATCTGTACAACTTCTTCGAGAGAGTCGAAATATGACATATTTGACTACCCTAGAGGGAGATCAAGTAAAAGATAATATGGGAATGCTGAATGAGATGCATGCTTATTTTTCTAAATCCTTTACTAATAGACACCTCCCGAGGGATGCTATGCGTAACTGGTTGGTTCACAGGGAGCTGCTTCAAATATCACTGGAACAAAAAATGTTTTTATAGAACCAATTTTACAGATAGAATTACGTTCAGTTATTTGGTCATTCAAAGCAGGGACAACTCTGGGATCGGATGGGCTCCTGCATGAGATTTATAAGGACATTTGGGACATTCTAGGAGTCGAGCTGGGACACATTTTTAATAACTGTTTATTAGGCAAAAAGCTTCCTGATGGTATGATTCAAGGGCTCTTGCTGTTGATCTTTAAAGGGGGAGACCGGGGTGCATTAAAAAATTGGAGACCGTTGTCATTACTAAATACTGATTACAAACTTTTGATAAAAATTTTATGTAATCATCTGCGGACGGTTTTGGATAGTATTATACATCCTTCCGAGTTTAGTGGAGTGCCTAAAATACAAATACAGGATGCCCTTGTCCTTCTTTGTGAAATCTTGCACCAAGGTGACTCGAGAGAATTATTTGGGCATCTTGTTTGTCTAGATCAAACAAAGGCTTTTGACCAGGTAGAATATGGATACCTTTGGGAAACTTTGGAATGCTATGGGCTATCTCCCAGATTTTTAAATTGGCTTAAAACATGCTATAAAGGTATAAAACTTTTACCAAATATGAATGGTTGCATAGGAAAAAATGTTCTGATACATTGGGGGGTGAAACAGGGCTGCCCCCAAGTCCTTTGCTACATGTTTTGTCCTTAGACCTGTTATTGCATGCTTTAAACTCTTCTGATTTGATAACTGGTCTCTCAGTTGGATGTGAGGATCAGCAGATAGTGACTGTAGCTTATGCTGATGATTTAGTTTTGGTACTGGTGGACAAATCTTCAGCTATTGGTGCTAGATCTATTTTACAGGAATTTTCAGCTGTTTCTGGATCATTAATAAACACTTTCAAAAGCGGTATTTTGCCGTTAGGATATGTTGCGGCTAATGTGGCCTTACTTTGGAATATGCCAGTTGATTTAGGTTATAGAAATATATTGGGTATTTTTTTTGGCGGTATAGACCCTCAAACATATAATTGGGATTTGAAATTAAGGGCAGCCTGAGAAAAAGTGGTGATATGGAATAAGTGGCAAATGACAAAAGCAAAGTGCATATATTTAATTAAAACATATTTATTACCTCATTTTTTGTTACTGGCAGCAATTTTCCCTCCTCCACAGTCTTTGGAAACCTCTGTGTATGGCATTTTTTCCAATGTTTGTGGGGTAGTGGATTAAATCCAATAAAGAGAAGCATAACTTATCTACCTATTAATGAAGGGGGTGTGGGGATGCTGAATCCAATTGTTTTTTTCCTATATTACTTTTATTTATTATAATTTAGTATCTATTTTGAAGGCAATACCTAAAGTTTGGACCCCATGGGTTGCGGAGGATATTGGCCCCTTATTGAACAACTGGGAACACACAACTTTTCTTTCCCACCAAACAAAGATTTCGAGGTTACTTAAACATTTTTCCTGGGTAATTGGAAAACTAAAATTATGGAAACTTGTTAAAAGTTTTCTTTGCTCCTCTTCCCGGAAAATGCTATACACAAGGGTGATGGAATTTTCTTTTTATGAGGCCCCTTGGTTTCAGAGTTTATCAATGGCAGATCAAAACTCCAAGATGAGATTTTTAACTAGCAAATCTATACCTCATTATCTCTGAGATTTTTTATAGTTATGCATGCATAAAAAATTAGGGGTTAGAGGAAATTTAAAACACAAGGAACCTACAGATAGGTTTTGTCCACGTGATGAGACATGTATGGGAATTATTGAGACTTTCCCACATTTTCTACTTGACTGTCCTTATGCTGCTTCGTTTTGGTCAAGTTTTCATGTTCAATGGCCCCAGAATCCCTTTCAGGGACAGTCACCAGATACATGGATTGAAGAAGTGTTACCGGGTTCTTGGGTTATTTATGATGCAACTATGATTCGTCTTTTAATGGGCTTCATAAGCTACCAGCTTTGGCAAGCTCGTTGTGGTCTGACTTTAAGACAACAGCTGAAATCAGAGTATCAGGTCTTAGTGAATATACAAAAAGATGTAATAAAATAGCAGTCATTAGAGAAAGACAGAGTACACCCAGATCTCTATAAACTTTGGTGGAGGAGGAGGATGACCTGGTTGGATATGGGTTGAGATGGATTTTCTTTTCCTTTGATATTGGTATGATGAGGCACTATTAGATATGGATTTGACTTTTCTATTTTTAGTTGGGGGACAATATGCATTATGATTGGTTTTGGCTGTATGGCACAATATTGATTATGTTTTCTTTTTTCCTTATGGTTTTGAGTCAAAATTTAGAGGGGTCTATAATGTAAAATTGTATTAACCTTCTTCTTTTTGCAGGTTTGATGTGTGTGAAACAACACCTTTGGCTATATATTTTTCTTTTTTAAACATTTCACTTGCTATTTTAGAGGAGATGGGGTTATATATAGTTATAGATTATTTATGTTTTGAAATTCTATGTATGTAATAACTACTGTAAGTATGTTTTTGATATCTTTCCTCATGATGTCGTATGAAGTAATACCATTTTTTTTCTGTATATTTTGTTTTAAGTGGTTCACCTACTCTTTTAGTGGGGTGGGGAAGGGGGCCCTATTTATGTACTAAAGTTTTGGTTTCGGTAATTATTTTATTTTCAGTCCAATGTATGACCTTAATACTTATCTGATTTTCTTATGTTATGTATTTTTTTGTGTGAATACACACTGTTTGTATTTGTTTGTTTTGTTTGAAGTTTATAATAAAATATTCCCCTACTCTTCCTGCAGGAGGCCTTGCTTCCTGTGAGCAGAGGGGACCCTTTTGTCTGTGGTATCAAGATGGTGGATGACAGGGTGGTTGGTGGTGAACTTGCTGGTGATATTTTGGATTCTGACCTGACTACAGCTTCACCCATGGAGTTAATAATACCTGTCATTACCTCTGTAGAACCTATAAGGCTGCAATATGTCCCACTGACCAAGATGGCTGACTTTCCAGATGGAGGAGGAGGAAGTGGAGATGCTGTTCTACCTTCAGATTCTAGCTCTTCAAGTTCTAAAATGAAGGATTTATCCAAACTCGACTCCATATGGCAACAAAAGACCTCCGAAGGCTTGCAACATCCTGATTCTGACCAAGGTACTTCTGCAAAATTTGCACCAGGTTTGGACTTTAATTGAGCTGCTGGCTTACAACCTGTTATAGGCCAGGAAGTGATTTCTGAACCCCAGTTGCGACAAATGTTTTTACAACATAAGCAATTCATCTTAAAATTAATCCAGGATGACACTGCATCTCAAGATGAGATACCTGAAGCAGATTTCTCTGATGGTCAAGTTGTTCATGAGGAGCTGTCTGCTGATGTTTCTGCCACCCATACCTCACAGGATAACCCAGTGAGGTCTCAGATTCCCTTGCAACCTACGACTAGGACTTCTGCTGGAATGGATGGGGCTTGGTCCCCTGAAGCTGCACTATGAGCTGCCGCCTAGCAGCAACTGGCTAACAGAATGCCGTGGTCTTCTCCAGGACCAATTTCAGTTGCCGAAATTATGCATACAGCTGCTCGAGACTTTAGGAACAGTTCACCTAATTCCAACAAGGATCCTGCACCAGGTACAAAACCTCAATCAACACCATGAGCTCCACCAGCTGCTGGCAAGGCCAACAGTGAACAAACTACACCTCCTATTGACATTATGGGCCCCAATAAGACTCTGCCTAATTAAAACCTGAGTAAGAACATTCCTTCTCACTCCACTAGGCAAGATAAAAAAAATAACTTTAAAATGAGTGATCTTTTTAAATCTGTGAGAGAGCCTGCACAATGGAAGAATGCAAGCCATCTGAGATACACTGGTGAAGCCTCCACTGCTCCTTCCTGAAAGACTGTGCTTTATAACATGTTGAAGGACACCTTGGGGATTAGTCCCTCTGAACTATTCACATTTATTCAAATTAAAGGAGAGTTAACATGTGACATTAGTTTTAAAAATGTAAGCACTCTCAAGAAGTTCTGGCTTTAGTGTGAGCAGGTTAAAAGTTCAGCTTTGTGGGCCCCTTTCATGCTGATCCCTCTCACAAAACCATTGGTAAAAATTATCACTTTGATTTTCAGGAGTGAGGTGGTCAATAGTAATGATATACAGTACTGGCTTAAGCAATGCTGCGAAGTCTTAGATACCCCACACCCAATTCTGGACAAAGATTTAGTCTGGACAGGAGGATGGAAAATCAAGTCCAGCTAAGGCAAGCTGAACAAAGAATTGTACACCTTCCTGGTAGCTTCCACACTGACAGAGATAGAGGTATCTGTTTTTACCCGGGGCAGCCATGCACCTGCCATAAATGTGGATCCAGAACCCATCTTAGCTACACATGTGACCAACCTAGATGCACCTTATGTTTGCCCTATGGTCATGTCAGCCTTGGTTGCCCAAATCCCAGGTTCTGCAACTTATGTGATGAACAAGGTCACACTTACCCTCAACGCCCATGGGCTGAGCACAATAGGGTAGACCGGTTCACTCAGGACCATACTAATTTGATTACTGAATCTCAGGCCCAAGCACTTCAAAGATAGGTGGAGGTATCTCTCCTTGCATCCTTTCCTACCCCTGCTGGAGCTTCTGTCCCCATAGACCCTCAGGACTCAGTAGACTTAGACATAATTGCACACTCCTCCCCCATTATTGCTCCCCAGCCAGAGCGTGATGTCACCCCAGGAGGTTCCCAAAGTCAGGAAGTTTCTCCTTGAACTTCAGTGGCTGTTCAGCATGTGGTGATGCCCCCCTGAGATGAGGAACCCTTTATCCTGGCCCCCATATCTAGAAGGGGCAAAGGGAAGTGAAACTCAGACTCCCACACACTCACCAGGACAATTCTGACCAGAAATAAGTTTCAAGCCCTGGCAAAGAGGAGACAATGGGGGGATACCGAGGGAGAAGATGCTGGCTCAGACTCCTCTAGGGCATTCTCTTCCCAAATGGACTTTTCCTAGGAATCAGGGAAAGAAACACCACTAGTAAATCAGAACGAGGGAGCTCAGTTTCCACATAGGTGATTTTGTGGGGGGTCCTCTTAAACTTTCTTGCTTAATGGGCTTTCTTCTTAGGTTTGCTTTCCTTTAACCTTTGATGCATTGTCCTACCCAACTGCGCTGCTGCACACTGAATGTATGCAGTATTAAATGTTTTAGGAAATACCCTGGGTTTGCTAAACACTTTACCACATGATTTTTGCTTCCTACAAGACACGAGGTTAAAGTCTAGATTTGAACTTGCTCAGGTCAAGAATAGATGAACAGTAGGCCCCTCATATTGGTCCCACTGAGAAGATATGTGCGATAGGGTGGGCATTTTATTTTCAGGCTTCCATTTTAGTATCTCAAAGGTAATTGATGTTTCCCCTGGGAGAGTACTTTTGATTGACGGAACCCATGACAGTATCTGGTTTCGACTTGTCAACATATATGCCCCCCAGACCATAGCCGCTAGGTCTTCCTTATTCCTCAAAGTGCAGCCCTATCTGTTCACTTCCTGTCAGGTTTACTTTGGGGGTGACTTCAACTGCGGCCTCTCCCCCATGGATAGAGGAAAAAATGCCCATAAAAAACATTCAGTGACACAGCCAATTTACTGAAAATTTTACAAATGGCTCAGTTGATGGATAGGTATAGGACTGTTCATACTATGGGTGCCAAAACTTATCATAGAGGGGTATTGGCTACCCGCATAGACTACATTTTTGTCTCCAAGAACATTAAGGTACATCAGGCTTCTGTAATTCCCTGTGAGACCTCAGACCATTTAACAGTATCCATAACATGCTCCCCAGCAGGAAGCCCCTTCCCCATTCACCCTCAAACAATATGGAAGTTAAACAGTTCACTACTACTGAATAACTGCATTTCTAAAAACTGCTTGATCCTCTTATAGGCCAGAATATCTGTGATGGATGCATACTACTCCTATATAGCCTGGTGGGAAGATATCAAATCCGACCTACAGTCTTTTTTTATAAGGAGGGCCAAGTATAGATCATTGTCAGCTTATTTTAATAACTCCCGGTTGTGAAAACAACTGTTAGACACCATATCTATGGCTAAAGTTGATCTGTCTCAACAAATTAGGGCCCTTAAAACTGATATGGAGGCTTTTCAATACAATAGGGCACTCTCCTTGAAGCTGGAGGCCCAATGTGGCACTCAACACTCTAAACCCTCCCTAGACATATACAAAAGCTGTGCAGATAGACTTTCATGGAGCACCTCACAGACCCACTTACCACCAAGGTTCCCTCCACACTCCCTGCGATAAAGCAGGTTGTCCAGTCTAATTTGGAATGTATGTTTAATTCAGAATCTGACTTATTAGATACCACTTCCTTCCTTACAGACTTAGATGTCCCAGAGGTCCCCAAGGACCAATTGAAAACCCTGGTAGCCCCAATATCAGAGGAAGAAACCACCAGTGCTATCAATAAACAAAAAAAAATGCACCTCCCCTGGACCAGACAGTTTGACAGCTGAATTGTACCATGCCTATATTACCATTTTTACCCCATCTTTGATTGTACTGTTTAACTGTATGTTAGACATGCACTCCATCCCTTCTAAATTTTCAGATGCCATCATGTTACTACTTTTTAAAAAAGGTGAGAGAATTGAAATTTGGAAATTGGAGGCCACTCAGCCTCCTTAATGTGGACTACATAATACTTACCACAATATTACTGACTAGGCTACTACCAATAGCAGCGCAGGTCATCTCCAAAGAACAGTCCTGTGCCCTTCCAAATAGATCTTTGCTTCACTCCCTGTCTTTACTTAGAGATATTGTACATTCATGCTCTGAGAAAGCCCCTGCACCATTTCTTCCTTTGGACCATGAGAAAGCTTTCAAACGGGTCAACCATAAGTTCCTATTTAAGGTCCTGGTTCACTACCATATCCCTATACAGTTCATCTCCTGGCTAGAGCTCCTTTATAACACTACTTGGATCACCCTGCATATTAATAACTCCCCAGGCAGTGCTTTTTTGGGGAAGAAAGGAGTACAACATGGTTGCCCCTTAAGCACACTACTGTGTGCATTCCAAATAAACCCCCATGTAAAGAAATTCCTGCTACACCCTCCATCTCCAAATTAATTCTTCCAAAGAGATTCTCGCCTCCAGTGATTAGTGCATATGCAGATGATCTATGTATCTGTACTACCCCCAGCTGAACCAATTCTGATGTAATTTCTGTAATCTCGGAGTCTGAGGCAGTTTCTGGATCTAAATTGAATTACCATAAAAGTGTGGCTAAATTCATTTCGAACTCTACCCCTCCAATGGACCGAGTGGCCAACATCCCTGTCTCCCAAGACCCGTTTAAAATGTTGGGGTTCTTTTTTGGCAGTCCTGATGACTTGGTCCTCAACTAGAGTCTTGTTTTAGATAAAGCTAATAGGCTAGTGTCATCTTGGAAGGGACGTACCATAACGAAAAAGAAGAGGGTGCTGCTGTTTAAAACTTTGGTTCTGCCTTTATTTCTCCATACCACCACAATTTACCCTCTGCCATTTTCTTTAGAAGCTAGGACCTACAACGTTTTTTTTTCCAGGGTTTTTGGGGCAGTTGCCTAAATCCAGTAAAACAGATGTATACATATCCTGACTTTTGTTTTGGGGGAGTGTGAATTTTAAGCCCTCTGGTATTTTTCTATAGTTTGTTCATGAATTTTATATTTCCACCTCTATTATTCCTGTCCCCCCTTTTTGGGTTTCAATTTTATTATTAAAGGTTACCCCCTTATGTGCAGTTTGGACCATGGAAATACCTAGGAATTTTAGGAAATCAGGGATTCCCCCCTTTTTGTTCACTACTTTCCTTAAGATCAAACAATGGAAACTGGTTTGCTCCTTGATTAAGACAGCTACTCAAAAGCAGCTATATGCTAACATTCTTGCTGCACATTTCTCAGAACCTCCTAGGTTACTGGACACCCAAAATATGGAAGTAGATACCTCATTAGCATTCAAGCAACTCACTGATCCTAGATTACCCAAAAAGCGATGTGATGTTACGTGGTTATCATGCCATGGGAAACTGGGGGTAAGAGGTAACTTGAAGCATAAATCCATAGAACATAGGTTGTGTTTCAGGGACACTTGTTCCATGCAGGTGGAGGCGATGCAGCATTTCTTCCTAGGTTGCCCATTTAGTGCACAATTTGGACTTTATTGTTACACAAATGGAGAGATAAGGGCCTCACAGATTTCACATATGAAATGCTTATCTATGGAATTTTTCCCCAGAATTTGTCTCATCACACTAGCACACTGAGACTCATTGTTGCTTACAGTAGATATTTCTTGTGGCAAGCCAGATGTGCCCAGTTGTTACAGCAGAAAACCTATACTGGAACCCAAGTGGTGAATCATTTACAGTCCATTTATTTACAAGAATAAAAGTCTGTCTCTCAGTCACAACATGATAAACTCTGGGCTTTTTGTGATTGGATCTTGAAAGGTTGATGTAAATTGACCTCCCTAGAAAAGTTCTAAGTTGGCCCAACATTGGCAGAATGAGAGAATATATCTTTTTTTCTGCCCCCTCTTTCTTTTTCTCCCCTCTTTTTTTAGTCATATAAAAGTTTTTTTTTCTCCCCCACAGATTGAGATGTATTCTGGGTGTTTTTAGTTTTTTTTTAGGGTAGCACTCCACCTATGAGTTTGAGTTTATTTATATGACTGTATAATGCTTTAAGGATGGATTATGCTAGGTTTCTCTTCTTTTTTGGATTTATAATTTATTTTGTTTATACTCTTGAGACATGTATTGTATTCTTTATCTATTTATTGTCTGTTTTTCAATAAAAATTTCCCCTACTCTTCGGCAAAGAGTGCTAGTTCATTGCTGGAGATGAAGGAATCCAGTCTAGGAGTGAATGCTGCAGTAGCAGGTTGTGTGCCTCCTCCATTTTCAGGTGCTGTCAATACCAATATGGATTTGGGAAATAAAGACTCAGTGGATGTTTTCCTAGACGCCTCAGGTGAAATTTGTGAGGAACGAGAAGTTGGCCCAGAGGGATCTGCTCTGGGGAAAGATGTGTCCATGGAGACAGAGTTATCCCTCGAGAAGAAATGCCTAATTCTGGAACAAGACTTGCATTCAGTAGAAGAAAAGTTAGCGGCTGAAATAAACGATGAGGAGAAGAAACGGAAATGCCCTCCTGAAGGGTCACCAGTCTCCGGTACTGTAGTTACTGCTAAAGTGTTAATTTTTTCTGCTCCCAACCTGCTGTGCCTGCAATAGTTTCTGGTTCCCCGAGTGCTGCCGATCCCTCGACACAACAGAGTGACACCAGTGGCTGATTGCCGGAGTGTACACTTCAGGGGGCTGGGAGGACACAGAATCCTATGGGGTCATGGGTGCCAGACCCGGACTACAACATCGCTATACTGGGGCAAAAATCTTCACTTGCTACTAAAGGTGATGAAGGGAGTCAAGAAGGAGACTTAATGTAGGTAACAACGGCATCTCCACAGTCACAGGCAGTGGCTTCAGGTAACATTTCCTTCTCCCCACTGCCAAATATTCCAGAGGAGCTATATGGAGCCCAGGCATCAGGGAATGACATTCCCAGTCAGGATGCCAATGAAGATATACCACAAAATGAAGCCCCAAGAGACAGTAATGCTCCTACTTATGCCAGTCTCTTCAGAAAGCCAATTGAGTTGGCTAAAAGAAGAAATGCAGTGCTCCTTCAGTGTCTGTGAGGTATGGAGACCCCTCCTGATAGATTTTATGTGGGCAAAATATTACTCAAACAGTCTTTGGAATTTTCACCTGCGGACGTGTATGCACTAATACATGCCCTAGGTGAGTTTACTTTTGATGTCAGCTTCAGAACTCCAGATCTGCTTGAAAGATTCTGGGGAAGTATATGTCACTAAAAACAAATCCATTGTGGACCCCATTTCAGGGGATTCCACTTACCAAACAGTCATTTTGGGTGATCATGGTACTTTAACGTAATGAAGGGGTTAATATTGTTGACATTTTATACTGGTTGGAAAATGTACCGTATGAGGAATCCATGAGCCAATTTTGGATAGTGAGGGGTTTTGGAATGGTGGCTGGTGAATAAAGATTAAACTTCTCTATGAAGGTAATGATGTAAAGCACCTACCAAACTGAATGTACATAGGTAGGGACAAGGGCTTCATATTTTATCATGGCCAGCCCCATCAATGTTTTAAGCATGGGTCAGCCAGACATATTAGTTCCAATCATGAGGAATGTAAATGTACCCAATTTGGGGAGATGGGCCAATCTGGATTTCATTGTCTCAACACACAGAAATGTAACTTATGCGATGAGAAGGGCCACTCCTTTACTGACTGTCCATAGGCATCCCATGACACAGAAGATGCTGACTATGAGGTACAGTATTTTTACATCCATAAATCAAAAGCTCCATCAGGTTTCAAAATCCCTAGGCCTCCTCCTTCAGCTAGACTTCCTTCATTTAATGACACACCTGAGTAAAACCCTGTAGTACACCTTGAGGACTCTCCCACATCTTCACAGGTTGACCAACCAGTACTTAACACAGTTGTGCTGTCAGAGCCACCTACTTCAGAGACTATGGTGTCTCTTCCCCCTCCCCCATCAGTGAGAGATGGAACCAGTGATTTCATAACTGTGCCATCAAAAAAAGGAAAAGAGAAAGCTTCCTAGGGGGCAACTGCTTTTTCTGTGGATCCCCTGCCACTAAATAACCCTTTCTCCATCCTACAAGATGGAACCTATGAGGAAGACAAAGATTCAGACACTGCTTCATGGTCATTGTCCATGGCTGAAGGACAGTCTGACACTAAGCATATAGCCTCAGTTCTGACTAAAAAAATGGGAAGAAGGATGGGCAATAGAGCCACATCCAGAAAAATACCTTGAGGCCTGGTTTGTACTATTTTTGATTATATTGGGCCACTATGAAGTGACACTGGCATCCCTTAATACAAACATTATTTTATCGAGAAAAAGCGATTGGCAACCTTTTCAATATTTTCAGATTTTGCTTATGATGTAGTGTTTTTGCAACACACACGTTTATCGCTTCCTTCAGCTATAGCAGCTGCCAGCACTTCATGGGTGTGGGATTCCAGTTTCTGGTCAGGAGGTCCAGATACATGTTGTGGGATTGGGATTTGTTTTATGGAACATGATATTTCAGTCAGTCATCTAGTTGGTATTGAACCTGGTTGAGCATTGTTATTGGCTGTTCAGTACCAAGATAATGATTTTCATTTGATTAATATTTATGCTCTGCATCAGAAATCTGCTCATATTGACTGAATGAAAAAAATGTTACCATTTCTCCAGAATTATCCTTTTTGGAGGAGATTTTAATATTAGTAACTTCTTACCGAATAGATGCTTAAAAACATCAAAAATTTACTGTGACTCTGCATATCTGAATAATGTATTACAGACCACCAGACTACTTGATGTTTTTGAAAGTAATATTGTCATGGTCCCTCACACTTACTTTAGGGGTACGACTTCTACCAGGATTGATTTCTGGTTTATCTCTCCTACATTGCCAGTTAGGTGTAAGGGGATAATACTGGTGGCCACATCTGAACATTGCCTTCTTGCAGTTACTATTTCAGATTTTGAACTCACCTCTGGGGGGAGGGGCTACTGGAGATTAAATATAAGATTATTCGAGAACCCTGATATACTACAGGGCTTTCATTACCTTCTTGAAGCCAGGAAATCTATTCTGTTTTTATATGATTATTTAGATGATTGGTGAGAGGACAGTAAAAAATATTTTTGAGAATATTTGCAAGTAATAGGACAATTGAATAGGAAACCAAAAAATAATAAATATTTTGAATTACATAACCCATTATTTGTGTTATTACAACTACAACAAGACAATGGGGTTTCACTTAAAGAACAAATTAAAGAAGTTAAAGATGAAATGATTGACTTACACTAAAACAGTATGAAGACTCTAGAAATAGAACAAAGATTTGGACAACTTGGGAAACATGGTACTGTCAATCCCATTGATACCTGTAATAAGCAAAGGCACAGTAAAATGATTTCTCATTTGAAAACATTTGCAGGGAAAGAAATACATTTGAAAATTGGGATTCTAAAAGAAATAGAAAATTATGTCACCCTTAGAATTCAAGAAAACCAGATTTCTGCATCAGAGGTCAAAGAGTGGTTGACCTCCTGTGGATTACCACGAGTACCAGAGTATTTTCTGGGTTCTCTAATGGCTAACCTTACAGAATTAGAACTAAATACTGTGATTGCTAATTTACAGATAGGTTCTGCTCCAAGACCTGATTGTCTCCCTAGTGAATTCTAAAATTACCAAAAGAACTGGTACAAGTTTTCTCACATTTTTTGGAGGCCAACAAAATTCCTCAGAGTATGTATGAGGGCGTAGTCATATTTTTGAATAAAACCAGTGACAGAGATTTATTAGATAACTGGAGGCCTATTACCCTCTTGAATGTAGACTGTAACATTTTGGGAAAACTTCTGTGTAATAGATTAGCCATAGTTCTTGATAGCATTATTTTTCCCACCCAGTTTTTTGCTGTGCCAGGGAGGAAAATTCATGATGCATTAACACTTCTTAGAGAAATCATGGAGAAGGGTACTAACGAGGAACTTCAGGGATATTTGATTAGCTTTAATCAAGCAAAGGTGTTTGACAAAGTGAATCATAAGTATTTATGGATGTGTTTACAGGCCTATGGATTCCCGGAGAAATTCATAGCTTGGATTAGATTGTACTATCTTCAGACAGTGGTTAAACCATATGTAAATGGATGGTTGGGTGGCAACTATCCAGTATCTCGAGGAGTAAGACAGAGTTGTCCACTCAGCCCTTCGTTATACATTTTAGTGCTCAATACATTATTGTACCAGTTACAGAGGTGTGAAGAGGTTATTGGAATGTCTGTGCATATTGTGGACCAGGATTTAACATCTATCTTTTATGCAGATGATGTGTGCCTGTTGCTGGTGGATCAGGCATCTAGCAAGACAGCCGGGTAGATTGTTCAGACCTTTCTGTCAGTTGCAAAAATAGAAATACATTTTAATAAATGTAAATGTCTACCTATAGGACATGTGTTTGTTACCAATTTGGAATTCCTGGGGATCCCTGTAAGGCCTGGTTCCATAAAAATATTAGGTGTATACTTTGGATAGGGGGAAATGTGTACCTATAACTGGAATTTATTAATACAAGAAAGTCATACAAAAATCTGATGCTGGAATTATTGGCATATGTCAAAACTCAAAATAATTTATATGATAAAACATTTCTTTTAGCAATATTTTTACACCTCTGCATGATATTTCCCCTAACAAAACAGTTAGAGACCATGTTATGTAGTTGTTTCTTTCAATGTGTCTGGGGGAACTGATTGAATCCCTTCAAGAGAGGAGCCACATATTTAACTATTCAAAAAGGGGGGTTAACATGATTCACCCTATATTTTTCTTTCTTTTCTATGTTCCTTTGTACTAATGTAAAATCACTACTTCAGCATTCTGGACATATTTGGTGACCTTGGGTTTTGGATCAGGTGGAACCCTGCTTACAGTCCTGGGACCTCACTTCTCTCATACACAAGCAAAAATCTTTACAGGGGTTACCTTATTATATGATGTACATTTGGGGAAAATTAAAAGTATGGGCAGTTACTAAACAAATGCCCTTAGACTATACCAGGAAAAACTTATATGCTCATATTTTAGAGGAATTCTTTATAGAATATCCTAGGTACTGGGTTTGTGATCCAGGAGAAACAAAACAGATAGGATCCATGCTAATAATTTATAGGCTCAGAGGCAGAATGTGGGATGTATTGTGGCATTGTACCCATGAAAAGCTCAATGTATCAGAGAGGGTTTGCACCAGGGGTGATTGTTGTTCTGAGGCACTAGAAACTATGGACCATTTGTATTTTGAGTACCATTTATTCTTTCATTTTGGATACCGCTATTCAATAAATGGGCAAAAATCACCATTTAGATTAATGACAAAAGACATTCTGTTCCTGGGAATATTACCCAAAACTTGTGGTAAATATAACATAGGGACTATACATCTGATTCTACACTTAATTAAATATCATATTTGGCATGTTCATTGTCAATTTACTCTTTATAAAGAAAGTGCTTACTGCTGAACAAGTGTTTTGGATTACTCACAAGGCTATAATAGAGATTAAATATAAAGAGCAATTGAATTTTCCCAACTTAGTTATCAGTCCTGGTGGAAACAGATGGACTGGATTGAGGAAGTATAGAGATGTGTTATATCTTTTCAGGTTTGGTTTATTGTCATGAGTAGGATTATTGCCCCTTTATTATTTCAGAGGCTGAATTTTCAACTCATTAAAAAAAAGAGGGTAAAATATAATAGTATTAGCTGTATAGCTAGTTTATTTATTTGATTCCATTATATTTGCATTACCTCCCTGCTTAGATAATAAAGGAGGAAACAGGTTACATTATTAATCTTTTTGACTTTTTTCAGTACTTTCTATTCTGGAAATCTTGATGTATGTCATGATATTATTTGCTTTATTTTATAATGTTATGCTGACTATTTACTACTACACAGAGAGTACTGGATCTATGTTATAAGGGCAATTGCAGAATAGTGATTGCCATTATGGCAAATGCACATCGTCGAAAAAATATTTTGGAGATGTAGTCCCCAGTACACAGCAAAAGGGCTCCAGGGACTTACAATTCTAATGTTAATATGGAGCTGGCCCCTCACCTCCCACTGGGGCTTTGGAGCCTGCACCCCTACTGAAGGATTCCCAACTCCAGGGGGATGCACGTCAGGGGGGCAAAAGAAAAAAACAAACATTTCAGGTCGGGCGCAACATAAGGTGTCTGCACCCAGCCTCGAACCTGTCACCATGTGCAGTGCAGCCCTGTACCCACCCTCCACCCCATGGGAGCTGCTCAGCAGCTTGCTGCAGCACCACCGCTCACAATCCCTCCCTCCCATTCCACCCCTCACTGTGCGTGCTTGCTCCTCCCCCATATGAGTACACATGTAGCGACAGGATGTCACTATATTTGTACACCCCCCATCCAGTTGCCCTCCTTCCCTGGTCACTGCAATGTGAGGTGCTGTGATTGGGTCGCTGTTTCAGTAGGCGCCCAATTGCGGTCACCGAACTCAATGGATACCGGGAGTATGAATGTATAGTATTTCATTCTGTTGTTTATATTTTTTGATTTTTATGTTTTTTTCATTTGTAACTTTAATGGAGGAAGTATTATTGCTTGGTATTGCAGCCTAAAACTGGGGGGAGGGGGATATGTTTATTTATCTATAACATTTAACAAACAGATTTGTAGCATGTAGTAACTGATGTCCAGGAGGGTTTATATTTGATGGATTTGTTTTTAGCGAGTATGACATTAATACTGTTCAGTTTTTCTTTTTTTGCATTCTAAACTTTCTTTTTAGAAATAAGTGTAAGAAGGAATACTTAATTTGCTTCCTGATGATGTTAATTTTTATATTTTGTTTTCATATGATTTCTAAACATGTATTATGAATTTGCATTTTGAAGTTTTAATAAAAATTCTCCTACTTTTTTGGAGAAATGCCATGGGATCTTTAACATCCACCTGAACAACCACAAGAACAGGCAGACAAGACCTCGATTTAATGTCTCATCCAAAAGATGGCACCTCAGGAATGCAGCATCTCCCTCATGATGCACTACAGTGTCAGTATTGGGATTTACCTAAAGTGACTCCCCTTAAACAATTAAACCAGTTCAACAAGCACTGTAGTAATGTAAATAGGATACTGGGATGTATCGACAAGGGTATTAACAATAGAAGAAAATAGGCACACTGTATTACTACCTCTTTATAGATCATTTATGAAGCCACATGTCAAATACTGTGCCCAGTCCTGGAATCCTCACCTCAGGAAAGATAAGAACATGCTAGAGATGATACAATGAAGGGTGACCAGGATGATTCAGGGCCAGCATGGCAGATCTTATGGGGATTGGCTTAAGACACTGAACATGTACTTGCTGGAGACCAGATGAGAGGGGGTGTGATATGACAGAGATCTTCAAGTTCCTGAAAGGAATAAACAAGGTGAACTGTCATTTCTATTAAAGTTCAGTAAGAAAGGGTATACAGTCATACAGTATATAGACGCAACAAACAACTAAATGAATATACATAAAAAGGTACATACATGCAGAGGACAAGTTTCATTACCCTTAAGTGTAATAAGTTACAAAAAACAAATCGCGTGCTAGTATTCAACAGAAAATCCACAAGCAGTTAACTATAAATAGACAAAATGGCCCTTCCCTAGATGCTACGTAATTATCAAGAAAAATATAAAACCGAACAATCCCTCAGATATCCAAACAAAGAAAAACAACTCAGATCATAACATACTACTTTCAAATAATACCTTATTAACCTGTGGAATAAACACTAAATGAACAAATAATAATAAAAAATTAAAATAAAATCATGAAGAATTAATATACGGGAAGGGGGAAGATAGGGAGGGGTCGTCTCAAGAATCCCAAAAACAGAAAAGGGGGAAAAGAGGCAGAATTTTAAGAAGGGGAACCCCCTATCAATGTCAATTCCCATTACCTGAAAAAGAATTTGATTGCCTCTTAATAGGAAACCATCCCCAAGGGGAGTTGCTCCCCGAAATTTTTAAGGGACAAACTCAGGGTAGTGAGTTATTTGATGCAAAACCCATTTGCACCATCTTAGCTCAAAGATAGCTATGTGATTTTTTTTAGTCTGGCCGAGAGCCGCTCCAAAGCATATATTTTTCTTGACAAGGTAAGCCAGGCCTCCTTAGTTGGAACATGTTTAGTTCACCATAGCCTAGTAATAACTTTTTGGGCTGCTAGAACCAAAAGAGTGACCTGTCAATAGGTTGTTTTACCTACTTTAACCCCTTCTTTGAGGGGGGGTATAAGTTAAAATATAAACTGGAACAAGGAGATCAGCACAGTCATAGATAAGAATGAGTTCATGAATAACTTCCCTCCAGTATGGGGCCAAAAGCTAACACTTCAAGAGGATGTGTGTATGATCTACATCGTCACACCCACATTCCTTCCAACAATTTCCAAATGGGAGAGCCAAAAACCTGGCCACTACAACTGGAGTATGAAAAAATCTAATCTGGAGTTCCCGAGCATACTCCTTCCAGTAGGGAGAACGGGAAACTTTAAAGGACCAGAGAGACGATGCACTCCAGCCTAATGTGGGGATGTTAACCTGTAGATCTTTGGACCAAGCTGCCCTGACCATGTCATTGGAATCACCCAGTCCCTCATAAAGCACCTTACATATAGTACTAATTACATGCTCGGTGGGTGTGAAATTAATATGGGAATAAATCACAGATACCAATAGGGAAGGGTTTTCTGCAATAAGAGAGAGGGCCTCTTCCAAGAAACTCAAATAAGATTTGAATTGTAAATATGTATAGAAATATTTTTGTGGGAGTTCAAAAGTAGACTGGAGGGATACAAATGGGAGTAAGCCCATAGAGTCCACCAACTGAAAGAATTATTTTAAACCATAATTTTGCCAGATACCTAGGGCCTTGTTGAGTTTGTTAGGGGGAAGTGAGACATCATACGCCATTAGTCTAAAAAATAAAACTTCTGACAAGGAGAGACACATTTTGATAAAAGTGAGCCAATGGCTAAAAGGTTCAGCGGTATGTTGGGAAAATTTTGAAAGGGGAAGACATTGTAAAGGGTGGCCAAAAAAGGTATCCTAGGAGATCAAATAAATTGTTCCAGTGAATCTTGAAGTGTTTCCAGTAAGCCTCATAAGTCAGATTTAACCAGCATAAATAATTCTCAATTGGGTTACCAAGGCATATCTCTTTAAATTAGTTAGATTTAAACCTTCCTCTTCCTGAGGGAGCTGAAGGAAGGAATACTGCATTCAGGAAGACAGACCCTTCCAAATAAAATGTGAAATTAGCCAGTCCCAAGCTTGAAAATAAGAATTTGAAGGGGGTAACAGGAGGGTTTGGAGAAAAAATAATATCCATGGAAATATATTTTGCTGTGCTGTTTCCACCCTAGCCAAATAACTTAATGGAAATTGTGACCATTTGGCAAGATCTACCATCAGCTACTGAGTCAAAGGCTCATAGTTAAGCAACTCCATGTGGATAGGATTCTTGGTTAATGTTATCCCCAGGTAATGCATGGCCAACTTATGCCATTTAAATGGGTATGAAGATTTCAGCGCTGCTGAAGGGATATAGTTATATGAAAGGACCTCTGTCTTCTGCTTATTCACCCAGTATCCCAACAGAAGCCCAAAAAAATTAAGCTGTTCCCAGACTGCTGGAACTAATTTTTCTGAACTGAGGAAAGTAAGAAGAATATCACCTGCAAATAGAGAAATCTTATAGGATTTACCTCCCATAGGGATGCCCTCTTTATCTGGGTGAGATCATGTTGCACATGCTAAAGGTTCAAGTTACAGGGTGAAGAGCAGAGGAGGCAGTGGACAACCTTGACGGGTACCGCATGCAGATGTGAAGGGGTTGGACAAATAACCATTAAGTCTAACATAGGCCTAGGGGGCATGATAAATCATCTGAAGCCAAGTTAAAATTGCCTTCAGAAATCCAAAATATGACAGGGTCGCCAAGAGAAATGGCCAGACAATCCTGTCAAAAGCCTTTTTTGGCATCAAGCCCTAGAAGGTTAAGAGGTAGTTTCCTTTGAGTTGTGTAGCTAATCAACAAGCAGGTGTGTCAAACTGCATCATGGGCCTGTCTATTCTTAATGAACCCCACCTGCTCATGGTTAACTAGGGATGGCAGCAAATTTTCAAACCTACAGCCACAGCCAAAGACATGGTCATACATTTCCTGAAATTTCTGTGATATTTCAAGAGAAATATCCTGCTTTCTGCATATCCACATTAGGAGCAGCAGAGAGAAAAACTTTAGAAATTTTGCAAAATATCTGGAAATATCTGACCTTGTTTGTGGCTACTACTGTATGGGCAAAAACAGACATATACAATTTATAATCAAAATTTAACATTGATATTGGGCGATAGGAAGTGGGGTTTTAGTGATCTTCATGAGGTTTGGGGATGGGAGCTATGACAGACTATCTCTGAGGGGGGGAGGGGAATCACCTTCCTAAACTTCTTGAAAGGCTGCCAACACATTGGAGAAAAGTAAATCCTTGAATTCCTTATAGAATTCAAAGGGGTAGCCATCAGGGCCAGAAGCCTGCGTGGTTTTAGCATTTTTGAGAACACTATCTAAGTCTTCTTAGAAATGGGGACTAATAATGTTTCAGTCTGAACCAGGGACAATATAGGCAAAGATAACTTCTGTAAATAAGATTCAAAGGAAACTGGAGGGTGGGTAGCATCTGCCATGTATAATTTTTGATAGAACTTAGCAAAAGGTTGCCTGATATCTAGTGGGTGTGCAAGCTTCTTTCCCATAGTAGGATCTACTAAAGTAGTCACACATGCCCTGGCTTTATGTGCCCTTAATCTATGGGCCAAACTCCAAGCTACTCTGGGTCCTACTTCATGAAAAGTATGTTTCAAATAAAATAACTGCTGCTCTATCCTTTGGTCTACTATTTTTAAAATTTGTTGTCATGCTGTCTGTATCTGAAGCTGCACCAATTGATTTCCCAGGGCCTCAAAAGATTGTAGGGTCCTTAACTCCTCTTGGAATTTGGAAAAACAAGCATCTCACTCCCTACCCTTTTTTTAGAGGACTAGGCAATGATCTCCACCCTTACAACCATTTTGAGGGTATCCCAAAGCACCACAGATGAAACATCAGAGGAAGAGTTTTCTCGAAGGACCCACGGAAGTAATTCACAAGCCATCTGACAAAATTGAGGGTCCCTGAGATGGGCCAAATTCAAGCACCATTGCCTAGCTCCTTGGCTAGACCCAAGTGTAAATTGTGAGTATACATTGGCATGGTCAGACAAAAAGGTTATACCATGCCAGACATCTTGGAGAGTCTCAAGATGTTTGGCAGTGATAAATAAATAATCCAACTGGTATGCTACTCCAGTATGAGGTACTACATAAGTATAACCCTTGGAGGTTGGAAAACAATGGCCATGACCATGTGTTGATAATACCCAGAAAAGGAACAATTTGCTGCATATACTTCTGGATAGGGTTAATTCTGTGGGGCAAAGGGATAGAGACATCTAGAGAAGGGCAAAGGGTAACATTAAGGTCTCTCCCCATAAGCAATTGTCCCTGAAAAACCTCAAGCAATTGAGAAAAAAATGTCTGATCCAAGGCCTAAGGAGAACCGGGGGGGAGGGAATAAACTGATGCTCATGTAAATGGGTGGGCATACAAGTTACCCATTGCTATAACATAGTGACCTTCTGAATCAATTGTTTGATCCTGTAATTCAAAAGGGATCCTTCTAGGGGCATGAATAGCTGTCCCTCACCTATTACCTGAACTGTGAGAGGAGGATACTACTATTGGAAAGACAAATGCTTTAAATTTATTGTGTTCCTCTGGGAACAAGAGTCTCCTGTAGAAAGACAAGTTCTGGTTTATCCCTCCTAAGAAACTATAGTAATCTAGACCATTTAATGGGATTATAAATCCCATTAATATTCAATGAGATAACTAAGAAAGACATCCATAGAGGAGCATATTCACAATGAATTAACTTGAAAATAACCTCCCAGCGCTCCCTAATCAAAGATTTGAAAACTGTACAACAACCTGGAGAATTCAAAATAGATACAAAAAAGATTAACAGCTTGCCCTCTACCTTCCTATCATTCAAAACAAACTCAACATCTTTAAAAAAAACTACAGTTTACTCTGTTAGAACATGCAGAGCCATAACATCTATAGAAGCTACTAAAATAACTACTAAAACCATGAACAGCATGAACGATAAATATAGCGTAGCGAACAGACAAGGACAAATGTTCTAACATAGAAACATAGAATTTGACAGCAGATAAGGACCGCTTGGCCCACCCAGTCTGCCCATTTTCCTACCTAACAGATAAGCTGCAGATCCTAGTTAACCAACAGCTTACTTCTTCCTACCCCCCACTAGGACTGCCTTATGCCTGTCCCATGCATTCTTGAATTCTCCCACTGTTCTTGACTCCACGACTTCCTCAGGGAGGCTGTTCCATGCATCCACAACCCTCTCTGTGAAAAAATACTTCCTCACATTACCTCTGAGCCATCCCCCTTCTATCTTTAAATTGTGCCTCCTTGTTCTTTTACATCTCTTTTTCTGGAAGATGCTACCCTCCTGGACTTTGTTGATTCCCTTGAGGTACTTGAAAGTTTCTATCATGTCCCCTCTCTCCCTTCTTTCCTCAAGGGTATACATATTAAGCTCCTTTAGTCTTTCTTCGTATGTCTTCTGGTGCAGACCCTGCACCATTTTGGTTGCCCTCCTCTGGACAGCCTCCACTTTGTCTATGTCTTTGCAGAGATGGGGTCTCCAGAACTGCACAAAGTACTCCAGATGGGGTCTCACCAACTGTCTGTACAGAGGGATAACAACTTGCTGGTTTCTACTATTGATGCCTCTTCCTATGCATCCCAGTAGCCCCCAGCCTTTCTTACTGCCTTCTCACATTGCTTGCCCACCTTTAGGTCATCTGATATAATTACCCCAGGTCCCTTTCTATTTTTACTGTTGTCAGTATCTCACCCCCCATTGTGTACACTTCCCCTGGGTTTTTGAAAACAAGTAACCAACATAACTTTGTAAATAAAGACATAAAGAAGTTTACAGAACAAATGAAAGTAAGGAACTATTTTGCATGAGTAACAGTTCAAGGACATGGCGACAGGAGAGGAAACTGACAGGAGAGAGGTTCAAGGGGATGAGACAAAAATGTATTTTACAGAAAGGGTGGCAGAACCATGGAACATTCTGCCAGCTAAGGTGGTAGGCACCCAAACCATAAATGGTTTCAAGCATTTCTGGGACAAAGTGAAGGGTATACTGGTTACTCAGAGTGGTAGTAGTAGGAAGGGGAACAGGGGGTGAATAATGAGGGCTAGTTAATTGTATGGACAATAGTTCCCGGGGCTTGATAGGGAACTACATGAAGACTGGATGGACTAATGACCTTTCTGTCATCATTGTTTATGTTTCTATGTTTCTATTCTTTCCATGAAACAATACTCCCATTTTTGAAGTTAAAACCCCTATTATCTACTATCCCCCCTGCCAACAATTCAAAGTTATGAAATGGATGTGTATTCATTATGTCCTCCTTTGCTGATGACATTTCAGGTTGAAGCACTGCAAAGGAGTAGCATGGATATCTACTCTTGTGGGGTACAATTTGTTTTTACTTTCCCTTTTACCAAAAAAGTCTAAAGCTCATGCTATATGAAAAGACTGCTCCACAACCAATTCAGAACATTTCCTGGACTTTTTCTTGGAAAGAAAATGCTATTATTATTAGAGTAGTAGTAGTAGTACCATTAAATAATTATGATTACTATTATTATTATTTTTATTATTAATACTGTTATTACAATATATGATGATCTTCTCTGATACCTGATAATATCCTCTATGCTGCCAAAACTTCTCCCACTCCCACGGCTTCAGTGGCTATGACTTTGAAAAAGCCTTTGACTCTGTGGAGTGGTAGTACCTTCTGCACATCTTATAGATAATGGGGCTTCGACCTTCTTTCCTTGGTTGATGTCACACCCTCTACTCCTCCCCAATGGCAAAGGTGCTCACAAGCAACCTCCTCTTCTCACCCTTCCTTCCATGCAGGGCATAAACATGGAGGCTGCTGCTTATACAGCTCTGCTGTATGCAGTTGGTTTCTTACTTCTTCTCTTTGATGTTACAGGGGGTTTCACCCTCTGGTAATGCTGTTGCACACATTTGCACTTACATCAGGGTTGAAGGTTGACCCCTGTAAAAAGGAGATATGCTGACTGAATGCCTGCTGCCCTAGAGCTCCATTTTCAATGCTAGGATTTAATTTATGCTCCAAATTCTTCTGATATTTCAGTATCCTTCATACAACAAACCTCTCTAAGATCTGTGCAATGAACTTCCTTCCTGTCCTGCGTGAACTACAAGAAGAATGTAGCAGGTAGAATTTTTTTTTCTCTCCCTGGCCAGCAAGACTGCAACAGTTTACATGATAACTTTCCCTATGTTAATGCACTGTCTATCCCACTTACTGATAATGAGCTCAAGTGTTTAGTTTGATAAAATTGGTATCTTACTGGGTAATTTCTTCTGGAAAGGGAAGCCTCCCACTATAGCCACCTCAAACTTTGTTCCCTCTGGCAAAAGAGAGACTGGAACCTTTCATGGTTTTAGGGTTACGACCTGTCTTTTTGGGTTGCAAGAGTTACTGCTGGTTCTTACTACTCTCACCATCTTCTCCTCTGTGGCTGCATATGGAATCCAATATTTGTGGGATCCAGATCCCAGCTGTTTATTGCAGACCTGAAGACTTGGCCCAGTTTGGTGGCTTCCTGCACCATGTGAAAAACACTAACCAAATCAGTTCAGGTCCCACTGACACCACTGGCTTTGTCCCTGCTTTGCAGGAACCCAGCCATACAGCTAGACACATGCATTATCCATTGGGGTGGGTGGTTAGGGAAGGGGTTACTACTTATTAAGGCTCTTGTAACCTCAGGAACTCCCCATAATAACTCTGACCAGGGATTACAGCAGCATTATGGTATCCCACAATCTTATTTTTGGAGCTTCCTACAGCTTTCCAGAGCAGTATCCAAGTACAGTGCCAGGACCCTGTACAGACTGATCCATGTCCAGATTACTCCCTAACATAACATATTTTATTTAATTTTCCAAAATTGCACTTAAACATGCAAGCAAAACAGAGTATAGTAAACATAACAACAGGCATAATTTGCATTAACCAATGAAATAACCTTTTTAAAAACTTTACATTTGTTTCTTCATCTTATTGAAAGAGCTGACATTCAGAAGAGGTAGTTTATTGACTAAGGAGTGACCTAATGTGACTGAGTTAGCTCAAAGTTGCTAGAGGCACTGAAATTGCATTTAACTCGCATGCAATGTTCTACTTGCAAGATAAAAAGTAAAACACTTAGGATACTATACTGTAAACCACTGTACTATTACACTCATCCTGTGAAGATCTCTCCTTCCCCAGTTTGAGCTAATTCCCTAGCTTGTCTTAACATCTGTAGAAGAAAATATTTTTAGGCACAATTGTGATCTCATTCGGAGGGAAAGCTGTATTCACACTTGCCCAGGTCATCCAAGCCTGTTTTCTGATATGTTTGGATCTACTCGATACCTCATATTATGGGGGAGTGGAGTCTCATGTTCACTCTGACCTTGCAACCCACCCACATTTCTTTCTCTGCTGTCTATTAAATAGAGGATGGGCTCTCTGTGGGGAAGTGGCATGGAACACATGTGGGAGTTAAGGTATTCATACCATGTTTTGTAGTAAAGTGGTAGTTTTTCTTGTGCTGCATAGGGTAATCTTTCAAAGGCTGCTACCTTAGCCACTATTGAGTGCCATGCCACAATGGATGGAAGTATGGGATATAACCACTTCATTAGGATTGCCCACCTAAACACCAGAATGACTAACTTAGAAAATACCAAGGCTGTCCATACCCAGCCCACCACAGGTACACTGCTATTTTATTTCAAGCAAATCTCACACTCAGAAGCCAAAAAGTATCTACAACAATCCCTTGGGAAATCTAGGCACAGCAGTGTCTCCCTTGACCATAAATTTATAGCCCTCTCCCTAAATGAATTAATACAACCACTCACCACCATTCTGAATTTCTCGCTAAAATGCAGGCAATTTCCCAAGAAATGGAAATGCGCAGTTGTTACACCAGTTCGCAAAATTGGGGATTGGTCAAATCATACCAACCATAGGCCTATCTCCATACTACCTCCTCTCTCCAAGGCTCTTGAATGAATTTTATCAGACCAGCTGGTAGACTTTCTTAACAAGAATAACATCCAGTTCCCTCAACAATATGACTTACGGAAGGCCCACAGCACCACCTCAGCATTACTGGAATACACTAACTTCATCTGTACAATGCTTGGCAGCAGCCAGCTAGTGGAGTCGATATTCATCGATCTTACAAAAGCTTTTGATGCTGTCAACCACAGTATCCTCCTCAATAAACTCCTTGCATCTGAGTTATCACTCGACACAGTTGGCTGATTTAAATGTCACCTTGGAAACAGATCTCAACTGGTGAAAATCAATGGGACCCTCTCAGATAGCAGGCAGGTGACAACTAGTGACCCTGAAAGTTCAATCCTGGGCCCAATCCTATTCACAACAAAGAAGGCGAATGTTGCGAACATGCACGCATGGCTAGTATGCTTTCACTCAAGGTGGCTCACCTCGCAAAAACCAATGCCTAAAGAATGTGTAGCACACACAAAATAAAAGCTCGAGACACATTTAAAGTGGGAAAAAACTTTCTTACTCAGTGGCAGCAATACAACACTTGTCTCCTTCGGGACTCCCCTAGTGCCTCGACTCTTGCAGGTCTTCAGAGGGGGTGAGACTAGGAGGAAACAGTGGTCCTTTTTATACCATTCAAAACCAGTGATTCCTAAACTGCTTAACAATTTAATTTATATCATTTTTGTGTTTAAAAAAGTGCTGAATCAAAATAGTGCCCTATAAAAGGTGCTACAATTCAAATACTGAACTTTGCAAAAGTACATTCTAGAAGCATTTTAGTACAGAAAATAATTCACACTGTTACTATATCACACTATTAATAACTCACACTATTATTAAAACATATCTGTACAATTTTCATTCATTCAAATGCTTTTAAAAAATAATATTTTTCAAACACCACATGCTTTTTTTAATTGTCTAAAGATTTTGGACCAGAGTTAATTAATTACTATTAGAAAGAAGCGTGTTCATTTTTTTTAAAGAAATTAGTTCTTACTAATGTCTCTAGCTAGAGTTTCTAAATTTTATTTTATTAAGGTCCATACTAAAGAAGTTCACTTACACAAATACACATGACAAAATGTTCCTATATCTTCTTCTATCGCTCCTGCCAGTTCCCAAAAAGCACCTGAAGGATGGCTTAACGGACTTAATGAATGTTGGGACATTAGAATGTTGGGACATTAAGCCATTCTTAAAATAACAAAAGATTAAATTGGTAAGAAAAAGGTAAAATAAAGAGGCTGTAACAGTTTATGATACAGTATATAAAAATGAATGGCATAGCTGATGAGTTTATCTCTTCTCTTTCCTGGTCCTATAACTTTTGTTTTTTTTTCATTTTCTAGACATTACCTGGTCACTCCAACCTACCTGGATGAAATTTACATGGAGCTATGATTATGAAAATGTCTTGGCAACAATCAGACATAGTAATCTGCTTGCTAATACAGCGGTCAGGATATTCAAAGCAGTTGCACATGGCGCAATAGTGTTGCGCCGGCGCAGGTACAGAAATGCACCAAGGAGCAATATTCAGTGAGAGCCAATGTGCAGAGCAAGTCCCAGTGTGCCAATGCACAACCATAATGAATGCATGTGCAAAAGCAGGGGGTGTGCCCATGAATATGCGTGCACTGCGATATTCAACCGCTAAACCATAGCAAAAGTGTGGAGCAAGTCCCACATGTGCTGAGCAGACTTGGGCCTATAAATACAGGGCACAAGCACACCAACAGCAGATGTGCCAGGGGTGAGGAAGAGAGAGAGTGAGACAGTGGAACAGGACAGTGGAGGGAAATGACCAAGATGTGCAAGGGAGACAGAGCCTGAGAGGACAGTTTGACCAGCACAGGCAGCCACAGGGGTGTGGGCGTGAGGTGGTAGTGGAGAGTGTGCCTGGGGCAGAGTGAGTGAGAGTGAGAGGGAGAGGCAGTCAGGGTGCCAGGCACAGCACCAGGAATGCAGGCAGCACACAGCAGCTAACCGCCCAGGGGGTGACAGGACTGCAGGGGACATGGCCAGTGCACCCTTTCAGATGGAGGCCATCATGAGGGGTGTGAGGAGGCAGGAGGAACAGCAACATGGCCGTGGAAGGGCCCATCGGTGGTATGCCTGGAAGAGATGGTACCGTGCCCACAGCAGATTCGAGAACGTCAGCGATATGTAGATTGTGAGCTGGTATCATCTGAACCAGGCTTTTCTGAGGCAGCTTTGTGAGCTGTGCAGTGAGAAGATGCGGGCACCCACTAGACGGAGCCATGCTATGTCAGTGGAGATGAAGGTAACAGCTGTCATGTGCCTGCTTACCATGGGCACCTTCCAGAGACCAACAGGGGACACAACAGGCATAACCTTGTTGGCCACGTCCTGGCTTCTAACACAATTCCTCAACACCCTGCTGCCACACTCTGCGGAATACATCCATTTCCACAGCACACAGGCAGAGCATACAGCAACCATGCAGGACTTCAACAGGGTAGCACGCATGCCTGGCATGCTGGGGGCCATTGACTGCACCCATGTGGGCATCCACATGCCACCTTGCCCTGAGGTAGTGGCATACATCAACAGGAAGGGGGTACAGTGTCAACTGCCAGGTGGTGTGCGATGCCAAGGGGTGCATCACCAATGTCTGCCACACACGCTGGGAGAGCACATGATGCATTCATCTGGCACAGCAGTGCATTGTGCTACAGGTTCGAGCATGGGGATATCCCCATAGACCCCCTAGTGGGTGAGTATGGGACAGGCAATGGGTCCGGGCAGTGCATGGGATGGTGGAAGGCAGGGTGGATACAGTGGCAAGTGCACCAGGGATGGGCAAGGGGCACAGCAACACAGGACACAGGGCTAACCATGTCATTCTCCACACAGGTGACAGTGGATATACACTCAGGCCATGGCTGCTCACCCCCTACCAGCACCCATCATCCTCGGCAGAAGAATGGTATAATGAGGCACACACCAGCATGCAGAACATCATTGAGCATGTGTTTGGGATGCTGAAGGCAATTTCCATTGCCTAGACAGATCTGGCAGTGCCCTACAGCACAGCCCCTCGAAAGCCAGTGGCCTATTCCTGGCTTGTTGCATACTGCACAACATGGCCATTGACCATGGGATAGTAGTCGAGGCTGAGGAGGGGGACAGTAGTGGGGATGACGAGGGCAATGGGCCAAAGGGAGGTGGGCAGCCCCCCCGGTGTGGAGGGACCCTCGGCTCCAGTGCATGGCACGCCAGCTCAGAGACACCATTGCACAGGAGCACTTTGGTGCAGGCAGGTAGGTTGCACCACACCCATGCACTGGCCACACATACAGGGACAGAACACAGGCAGGAGCATGCATGGTAATTGGCATGCACACTCACGTGCATGGAGCAGGGGTGGGGGTGACAGTGCCACACAGCCACACACAGCAGCAAACTGCAAGGACTGGCAACACACACACACACTGACACACATACACACACATGTACCCAGGCACTTGCATGTGGCAGGGATCAGATGCAGTGCACCAACAGGAGCAACCGGCGCTGATCCAGCATCATCACCCCCATGCCACATGGGCCAGTGGCTGGGCAGGCACTAACACAGGCAGTGTGCAGCATGACACACAGGAGCCACACCTGTGGTATGCACCCACACGCACCACCCATGCATACACAGGGCAGCAGCAGTAGACTGCCGGCAGGGCCGCACGCACCTCAGGTCCACCACGTGGAACCATGGCCACCATGTCCACGGGAGCAGCAGTGCCAGGGCCGATCAGCAGCCACAGTCTGCACATCGGCCACCGGTGGTGTCTGCAACAGCCCCCCAGGGGCTGACCTGTGGGACCATGACCGGGTCCACGCAGGTGTGTGTAGGCACCCAAACAGGCCCGCCCCAGGCATGCCTGGGATGCCGACAGCAGAGCCTGGTGTCAACAGGGAGGGTGTTGCACGATGCCAGGTCCTTGGGGTAGATAGTGCACTACACAGTGTGTGAGGTGGCCAGCCATACCCGGTGGTGGCCAGCGATGCAAGGCCATACCCGATCGTAATGCGATCCTGGGATGTAGTCGTGTCCTCCCACAAGTGCTGAATAGCCTCCAGGAGCTGCACAGTGCCTCTCTTGCACTGCTCGGCTGCCTGGCAGACTTCCGTGCACAGTGCATGCACCCCAGCTACCAGCAGCACTTGTTGCTCCATGGAGGCCCGCAGCAATTGGGTGTGCTCTGATAATGGGTCAGTACCCAGGGGAACCTGGGTGGGCTGCCGACTCACTGGTGGGGTACGACCACGCTGCGCAGGCTCCCACTCAGGTGGACACTGCACAGTGGGGTCCACTTGTGGTTGGTCCCTGTCTGGTGCCCCAGTGGTGGACACTGCATCTGGCTGCCCCCTGTCCCCTGCTGCCTGCCGCTGCCACCCCTCCAGCCCCTGCACACTGCTCAGTGGCTGCGTGTCTGCACCACCACCACAAGGCACTGCTATGGTGGTGCGCACGGCAGCACCTGCAGTGGCAGCAGGCAGCTGTCCCACCACTGGCAGGCCACTGGACGTGCTGCCTGAGGTGGTACTTGGTATGGGTGTCTCCCCCACGACACCACCACTGCTGTCCAGTCTCATGGTCATGTCGTCATTGGTGTCAGACCCTGCCCCAATCTGTGTCTCTGTGCAGAGGATGCCACGGCTGGCATCCTGCTGGAACACAGCCAGGACCTCGTCTGACCCCATACCCAGGACATCCAGCTGGACAGTGGTGGTGTGCTGCAGCCAATCAGGCCCCCGGATGCCCATGGAGGTGGATGGCTGGTCCTCTGGGGCTGGGCCCACCTCCACGGCTGCTGCTGGTGCCCCTTCCACTGCATGCTGGCATGCTGGTGCTGAAAGAGAAAACAGAAGTGTTGGTGATGAATGTCCCCAGGCCCAACCCAACTCCCTCCATTGCATGCTGTGTGTGCCCATCATACATACCATGCAGTGATGGGCTTTTACCAGTCTGGAATCTGCCACCTGGCACACCCTCGACCTTGCTACATAGCATGGTTGCCGCCACCAGCTCCTACTGGGGTGTGAGCTATGCCACATCAGCAGGCCCCCCTCTGGTGGCTGTCTGGGCTGCATGTATGGCCTTTTCCTTAATGTGGCATTTATCGGTTCCCACCTTCTTCCAGCACTCTTGCACTGACCGCTGGTGGCTACCCTGCTGGTTCACACTCGCCACCACCTCCACCCAGACCACAGCCCTGGCCTGTGGTGTGCCTGTGGCACCACGCAGCAGTGGCTCCCTGTCCAGGTAGGCTTCAAACAGATCATCAGCCTCCACCTTGGTGAAGTTGGGCCTGTGTTTGCATGCAGGCCTACGCTCTTCTGCCTCATTGCGTTCTGACATTATGCTACCTGTGGACATGGAGATGTGTGTCAGTGTCAGCAGCAGCCTACACCATCCCTCCTGCTGTGCTGACTGGGCTCAGCAGCATGCACAACTTACCTCAGAAGGCTGCAATACCAGTCCATGGCCTCTGCCGATCTGCAGCGCTTTTATAGCGCAAAACATGCAAATGAGCAGCTGAGCAACTGTAATGACATGCTAATGTCCACAGTGCACCATGCATTGGCTGATGAGCTCATTAGCAAGTGGCAGCTGAAAATCATGGTGTTGCACCTTGTGCAATGAGATTGCTCTGGAGCAACTTGTGGTGCAATGTGCACGCATGCACACTGCACAGGTCCGCAGTGCGCATGCACAGGTCAGTGTGCTGCCACCTATTGCGCACTGTGCATACTGTGAGCAATAAGGCCTGTGGTGCACAGTGCACCATGGCTGCTATTGCGCACATGCACACCATACGGCAGTTGGTCCCTGACCCCTGCTCTGACCCTGGGTGACCCCCATACCTATGACCCTGTCAGGCCACACCCATTCTGTACATCTCCATGTCTGCCTGATAGCATATCACAGTGCATTGCCTCTCGGCCCGTGCATCAGGTGCATGCACATTTCAAATGTGCTACATGCCGCCATTTTGATCCGCGGTTCACAGTGACTGATGATGGTGCAGCCACAGTGATGTTGTGCACAGGCAGGAATCTGGAGCCAGGTTGAGCTGGAAAATCTTGTGGCCTGAGTCCTGCCACACGATCCCCCAGCTCTTTGGGCAGGCACCACTGTAGCAGCCCAGGGTGACTGTGTGGCAGGCGATCGCTGTTGCACTGTCACAGCACACAGGGGTGGCCAGGAGTGGCAAACAGTGTCACCACCGATATGAGGACATGCAGCGAGGGACCCTGAGCACCTCCGGTGGATGGAGGCGTGTGCCCGGTGTGGGGCTGTGCCACAGCCAGGTGAGTAGGCCCAACATGCTTGTGTGCCCTGGAGCTGTACTGTGGCGTTGGCTACTCTGCCTGGCATGTCCTACAGGGTGGCGTGCTACCATCGTGTGCAGTGCTCTGTGGCTTCTTCCTCTGCCACTTGCATTGCCCTGCCACCCTGTGGGCCATGTCAGACAGTTTCTCACCTTGTGCATGGGGATGGGGGTGGTGGGCAGCTGCTATGCTTGGTTACTAATGTGTATCTGTTTCTGTTTCATTCCCATGACCTGAGGACAGGTGTCTGGTGGGCCTGGTGGGTCGCCAGGCCGCAGAAGCCCAGGGAGGAGGAGGTGGACATGGAGGGGGAGGACGACGAGGCAGTGTTGGGGCCACAGAGGGCAGATAGGCACTTCCATAGTTCTGCTCACCATCAGTGGGGGGTGGCAGGGGCATGGGTGCGGGTGTGGCAGCCTGTGCCATGGCAGCTGTCTGTGTGGCACTGTGGGTGGTGCCCGCCAGTGTGGCGCATCCATCGGTCACTTGTGCCTGCTGCTGGTGTGGTGGGTGTGTGCATGGCCGCCACTGATATTGCTGTGGTACAGGTGGGGCACTATGCCTTGTGACTGCTATGTTGCAGTCAGATGGCCACTGTGTATCATGGACCACTGCTGAGCACTGATGTGGTGTGCCACCTTGCCAGCAGGCATTGGCCAGCAACCCTGTGGGTGGCCTGTATGGGCCTTCCAGGGGTGTGTGATTTCCCCCAGCTCATTCGATGCTCTGGTTGGGCCGTGTTCCTTGTGACATTGCACTGATCACCTGTTCTGTCCCTTGTCCTAGGTGTCCATAGAGGATCACAGCTGCCACTCTACTGCAGGCTCCTTTGGCAGATCATCCTGGTAACCTCAAGGACCATGGAGTCTGTCTTCCAGATCTGGAGACAGGTCCTGGCAATCCAATGGCAACTGCGTCAGCTGGGAGTGGCTGGGAGTGGGCGCTGCTAGCCCTCTTCCTTGTTCCCCTGTATCCACCGCCATTCCTCCCCCTCCAGTCCCCCATACCATTGTACAGTCCCGGTTCCCTGTCCCCTTCCCTCACTTTCCTACCCTTTCACACCCCCTTGTTACTGTGCATAGTTTATTCCATTACAAGTCTATTTTGCCTTACCTGCCTGTGTCTGTGTCTGCTTTGCAGCTGGCATGAGGAGCCATGCTGCAGTGGCGTGGTGTGTGTCTGTGTGCTGTGCCTGTGTTGGTGTGTGGGTCATGCATTATGGTGTCCTATCCCTTGGTCAGTGGCTATGCCTTGGAGTGGCCTTGGGACAGCTGTCCAGCATGTGTGGCTTGTGTGTGCTTGCCAGCATGGTCCTGGGTGTGGCTTTCTGGGGTCTGTATGGGTGGGAGTACAGCATGTGGGGGGCCTTCTGATGGCCCTCCATTGTCCATTAGTGCCACCTGTTGCCTACTTTGTGTGCCACAGGTGTGTCCCGGGGTGGGGGTGTCTGGGTGCCCGTGTGTGCCCTGCTGTTGGTGGCCACCTGTGGCCTGCCACTGTGCATTTCTGGCACTGTCCTGGGGTGTCATCCTTTGCTGTGGCCCATGCCTTCCCACTGCTGCTGGGCTCCCACCATTGCCTGGGGCTGGTCTTTGGGCACCATGGCACATGTCCGGGTACACTCTGGCCCATCTTTGGTTGTGCTATGGGACTGGTATGGTTGCACCTTGGCACATGTCTAGTAGTACCTTTGCACATGTCTGGGTGTGCCATGGTGCATCTGTGTGATATTCAGCTGTGTTGCACTGGCACAGTTCACCATGTGCAGTATTTGCATATCGCACTCATTGCACCATGGCATATCGGAGTTGCGCTGCCCTGGACTTGTGCTGCCCTGTGGCACATTTATGAAAATCTGGCCCAACTTCCTTAGTATGGACCTTATCAAAATAAAATTTAGAAACTTTAACTAAAGATATTAGTAAGAACTAATTTCTTTAAAACAAGTGAATGTATTTAGAACATGATTCTTTCTAATAGTAATAAATTAACTCTGGTCCAAAAACTTTAAACAATTAACAAAATCATGTGGTGTTTGAAAAATATTATTTTTTAGAAGCATATGAATGAATGAAAATTGTACAGATATATTTAATAACAGTGAGGTATTAATAGTGTGATATATCAACAGTGTGATTTATTTTCTGTATCAAAAATGCTTCTAGAATTTACTTTTGCAAAGTTCAGTATTTGAATTGTAGCACCTTTTATAGAGCACTATTTTGATTGAGCACTTTTTTGACGCAAAAATAATATAAATAAATTGTTAAGCAGTTTAGGAATCACTGGTTTTGTATAGTATAAAAATGACCACTGTTTCCATCTAGCCTCATCCCCTTTGAAGACTTGCGAGAGTCGAGGCTCTAGGGGTGTACCGAAGGAGACAAGTGTTGTTTTGCTGCTGTTATTGGGCTGAGTAAAAGGTTTTTTCTGACTTTAAATCTGTCTCGCACTTTATTTTGTGTGCGCTACCCACTCCTATTCCGCCTGTTCCTTAATTCCTTCCCCAGAGCTTGATCTGATAACATCCTGCTATATGCAGATGACACAACTATATTCTCCTGCAGCCCGCAACTGTAAGAATCCAAACTTCAAAATAGTTTCACTGTAATAGTGGACTGGTTTACTCAAAACAAGCTTCTCCTGAATTACAAAAAAAAAAAACAAAGGCTATGTTGTTTGCTAACAGCTAGAGCAAATACATAGCCAGTCAGCTGACCAAATGGAAAAACAAACAGGAGCCACTCAATCAGGTCAACACCTTTAAATATTTAGGCATCACACTGGACAGCTTCCTCTCCGTTACCCACCACTTAGACAATGTTGTAAAAACAGCCAGCACCAGAATTGTTCTGCTTTACAGACATGGACACAATATAACCCCTGCAGCACTGTCTCTGGCTGTCAATAGTTCTATAATCTCTGTGATAGACTATGGGCTAGTTGTTTACCATGCAGCAATGGACACAGCCCTAAAAAGGGTCAGAACTGCATTAAACAAGTCCTGTGGGCTCACACTAGGTGCACCCAGGCTCACTCACACCTGCAAATTTTATGCCCAGTCTAAGTGGCTTAATCTCCAGGGGAGGATTAAATACCAGACCTGTCTGTTCAGGAAAAAATCTCTCCTTGGTCTAACTCATCCATCCATTTCAAACCTCATTAAAACAGTGTCTAACTAGTGCCAGACTAAAGGAAAAATGTGAAATGCCCTACACATCCCTTTCCAACATGCCACACTTGCACAGAGATCCTATGCATGTAAGTAGCCCCTCTGGCTCAATGAACTACCTCCAGAAGTAATAAATGTTCATAAACTTGGAACTTTCAAGAACTCACTCCTCAAACACCTGACCATCCTCAGCTCCTGTGACTGTAGACTTTAACCTCCACCCATTGCTGGCCTCCCTCTTGCTGTCTCTCCACTGCCGACTGCCCTGACCCCACCCTCCCCTCTATTAGCCTTTTCTCTTCTAAGTCTTCCCAACCCCACCCCCTTATATCTCTTACCCTACACAGTCCCTCATGACCCACCCTACCCTATTTCTCATCTATCTACACTCACCCCTTGCTCACTCTCTCTATCAACAAGGATATCATGAGCTGGCCCGGTGGCGCAAAGGGTTGAGGTGCTGGCGCCTTACCTTGAACCACGCTGGCGACCCGGGTTTGGGAATGGACTCAGGACTCCAGGGGTCAGCAGGGGGAGGATAAGATTGAGTGTCCGAAGGACTGCTCTCCTATCCTGGGGTGGGACTGGGGACTGCCTCGCTCAAGCAGCAGCCCCCAGTGGAGACTGGGGGCACTGCAGGAGTAGCGCGATGAGGGAACCCAGAAAACCGGAAATACTGCTTGTTGGTGGCTGCTGGATGATGGCTCTCCGTCCCCCGATTCCTCTGGTGCCTTCGATGGGACTCCTTCCCTCATCAGCATCCCTGGGCCCTACTGAAGAGGAATGCACTGGACTCCCCCTTTGGTGCCTTCCCCCTCAGAGGAGGGGGACCCACCTGGTGAAGGGTTACATCTGGGATATCCCAGGGACCGGCTGCGTTGTGAGACGAAGGAGCTTGGGTAAAGCTGGTGGGGTCAGCGAGGACTTGGAAAAAGGGGGCCTGAAGGAGTGGGGGTCACCAGGAGCATGGAGGGGATAAACAAATGATGTAAAAATAAACCAAGGATATCAATGCCTGCTCCATGTAGTTAACCACTACCCCATCCCACACCATCCTTAACTCCCTGACAAAGCCAGCTCATTCTTCTCTACCATCCACCCTCTCCACTGTCCCCATCCTACTATTACTGTATCCTCTGTGCCCCAAGTTTACCAGAACTGTTATAAATCCTGACTGTAAGTTACAGTATGCACCAACTGTACTTTTTATTGTATATAGTACAGGTTTTTTTATTATATAAGTTCTTTCCTCCTTTTATCACAGTAATTCACCAATTGTTTTTAAATTCTGTTTGCACTTACCTATATCAGTGCTTTATGTTTTTGTACTCAACTGTGCCAATTGTTTGAACTTACCTTGACATAGAACCTTTGTAAAAGAGCTTTTAGCTCAAAGGTGTTACTCCAAGATGATAATAAAATAAATACATTTAGCCTCCATGACTACAGCTAACAACCAGTTTGCAGCCTGGCTTGTTCCCCCTGGTTGGAATGAGGTGTCTCTTTGTAGTATCAGTGCTGGATTGTGTGGGATTGACATATCCAAAACTCTAGAGCACTCTCCAAAGATCCCTTTCCAATACTGTTCTATCCATGGGCACAGCTATAGCACATGTAGTAGCTCAACCTCCGGAACATTACATCTCCAGCAGTTGGAATGAGGTATGAGGCCCCTTCAGAACAGGATTCTGGGCTTCTGTACCACCAATGAATAATGTTTGCCTGGATCAATTGCTCTTTAGTATCTTTGCATGCCTGGTATGCTCCCTTAAATCACTGTTCCCATCTTTCTGGGGGTATGTCTGCCTGAAGCTCTTTTTCAAACCCCAGATTGCACTTGTCCATCACTCCTGGCTGGGCATCCCTGGCTGTGTGAAATACCTTCCCAGGTATATCCCCTAGAGTTGGCTGGTTTAGGCAACTGCTACAACTGTGAACTTATTTTCAGTACTGAGAGGGTCTTTTAAAGGCCATGATAGCCCCTCTGATTTGCAGGAATTTCTAGAAATCAGATTAAGGTAACCCAAATTTGTCTTGAGTCTGTTGGAATGATACCAGGTCTTCTGAGCCCAGTAAAGAAATGTCTGTGATTGTTCTAATCCCCACTCTTTTCCACTCTTTCCACAACACTTGTGACCCACCCATCTGAATGTGGGGGCTGTGCCATAAGTATGTGTAGGTCCATAGTGGTGCCCATACTGATTTAGGACAATGAGTGGAGTTCATGCAAAGTCACCAAGCACTTTGGGTCTCTTGGGTTATTGGGCTTAGTTTTCCACTTTGTTTCACCTTGGTGCCCAGTATGAATCCCAACCAGGGGGTGTCTGCTATATTCTTCTTTAATGTTACCAACTGTGGTGTGCTTTATTTGTGAGGGAGGAACCATTTTGTGGCTTGTGCCATCCTGTATGCCCATAGGTACCCCATTAACCATGGCAAACCTAGCCCCCCAACTTTCCAATGTGCCCTCAGTTTAGCTTTGATAAGTCTGGGCTTTTTTCCTTCCCATAAAAGAGTGACCAGAAGGTGGTCCAATCTGTGATAAAACTTGTCCTGTACCATTACGGGAAGGTTGTGTAACATATATGCAAATCTAGGGAGTAAAACTATTCAAATGGCCTCTCTTTTACCTTTGAGAGTATGCTGAAGTTTGAGCCATCTGTGTAGTTCAGGCTCAAGAGCTGTTAATACAGCATTAGAGTTAGCAGCTACTAAGTCAGACCACTTAGCAGTGACCTCAACTCCTAAATAATTGAAACAAGGGGGTACAATCTGAAGATAGAGGGGGATGGTTCAGGTGCAAATAAGGGGCACAATTTGAAGACAGAGGGGGGACAGCTCAGGAGCAATGTGAGGAAGTTTTTTTTTGATGGAGATGATGGTGGATGTATGGAACAGCCTTCCTGAGGAGGTCGTGGGATCAAAAACAGTGGGGAATTCAAGAATACATGGGACAGACGTAAGTCAGTTCTGGTGGGGGTAGGAAGAAGTAGGCTTTTGGTTAACTATTCAATTCTATTTATCATTTCTTGATGGAAAATGTATGTCATTTAAATTTCTTACAATAGTCACAATATAAAAAAGACACAGTAAACATATGAAATACCAATATAAATAGATAAAAAAACGCTTTGAAATTTCCTACTGAAGTGCTTACATGCTTATATTGCACCTGAATCTTTTTTTTCAATAATATGCAGTTTTTTCTGTTAAATTATTTTGCAAAACATAACTACCTTCTCCAGTATGTCTACCGAACCTGATCTTAGTAAATACAAAGCCATCTGTTTTGGCTCTGTTTCTAATGTAGCCAAGATTTCACCCAATATCCTATCTCTACCTTTTCTATAAATTGGGCATAGTATTAACAAGTGTACTATATCATCTTCCCCCATTTGACATTTATAGTTGCTCCCCCCAGCCAGGCCATAGACTGTTCTTAATCTTTGGCTATCATAATACTTAAATCTATATTTCACAAGTATCTTCCTTCTTCTTGAATCTTTTATACTATTCAGGTATCTTTCCAATCCAGATTTCCTTTTATTGGTTGCAAGCCATTTGTTTATTTTGTAATTTTTGCTTAACCCCATATCTCTTTGTATATATGTATCTCTTATTCTTTTTTTCATTACACTGTATATATCTTCCTGCAGTTTTATATTTATATCTGCAATACAGTGCAATAAATCCATGGGTTTTATAATTTTCTCAGCTATTTGCATCATGGAAATATTTCTGTTTTGCATAATTAATTGCCTTCTGTATACATTTACGTGGGAGTCTAATTTCCTTCATCTTGTGTGCCTTCAGCCAGTATTTTGTCATTCTTACTTCTATACTATATTGAATGGGTAACTGGCCAATTTCCATCAACACAAAGGCAGTTGGTGCATCCTTTGGAAGTCCCAAAATATTTTTATAATATGTATTTATCAAAGGTTCTAAAGACTCTATTTATTCCCAGCCCCAAATCTCCACTCCATATCAAACTTGATTCCTTATTTTTGTATTTAGTATCTAAATACATCATTTTATTGATCTTCCTCCTATTTTGTTTACAAAACCCCTTACTACAGCTGAGAACTTTCTAACCTTTGTCTCTACTTCTTTCTTCTGTTTACCCCATTTTAATCTACTATTAAACTGTATTCCTAGGTAGCAATAATTTTTTACCGTCTCAATTAGTTTATTATCAATTTTATTTTACATTCTCCTAGCATTTTTTTCCCCAATGTTGCCACAGGACATACATTTTGTCTTATCATAGTTTATTTCTAGGTCCATGTTTTCCATTTCTTTTTGTAAAAAATAGAAACTTCTTTTATACCCAAAACGTTAGTTGTTATAAGCACAATGTCATCCGTGTATGCAAGGTATGGACAGGAGGCAGTAGAGCGCAGTGGTCTAAGGCTCTGAGCTGCAAATCTGGTGACATCCAGCAGACCAGACCTGGGTTTGAATCCCACAGCTTCCACTTACATACTGTGTGACCCTGAGCAAGTCACTTAACTTCCTTCCTTCGCACCTGGAAACAAGCTCTGGCTTAGTGTGCCTTTCCTGGTTAAACAATTCTTCCTTCCCTTCATCCTAGATCCCACCCTCAGCAAATGAAAATCTGTATTATACAGTTTCTTAAGTATCTGATTTATAAATAAGTTTAATAATATTGGGGATAATACACATGCTTGTTTCACACCTCTGTTTGTACCAAATGTATTACTTTTATTACCATCCTTACTATATCTTACACTAGTCATGTTGTTCTGATATAATGTCATTATGCTGTTAATCAATGCTTCCTCTAATCTGTAGGATTTTAATACTTTCCATAATTTATTCCTGTTTACCTTGTGAAAGGCCGATTTAAGATTGACAAATATACATAATATCTTCAGTTTTTTAATCTTGTATTTATGTAATATATGTGCTAGTGTGAAACACTGATCTATTTGTAGAGTGTGTTGTCAAGAAGCCAGTCTGCACTGCATCAATAATTTTGTTTTCTTTAACCCATTTCATAATCCTGTTATTTATAATCTTTTTAAAGATAATTTGTGTATTCTCTAACAAGTTTATTGGCTTGTAACAACTGGGATTACTTTTGTCTCCCTTTTTATATAATGGCATTATTATATTTTCCTGGATTTATTTTTTTTTTCAGTTTTTACTATGTATGTATATGTTTTTAATAGATACTATGACCACATTTCTATTCATTTTTTAAACACATCCATTGGTACCCATCAGGACCTGGGGCTTTCCTGTTTGGAAATGCTTTTATTACTTCTTCTATTTCCTCTCTGGTTATTGTATCTTTCATTGCCTCCCAAGTACTTCTGTCAGCATAATCTTTGTGTCATTTTCCCATAACAAGTCTTTAAAATATTATGCCCACATCTCTGGCTCAATATAGTTCTCTACTTCTTCTGTATAATTGATTACGCCTTTCGACATCATTCTCCAGAATTGAATGTTGTCTTTTTCTATTACAGTTTGTTCAAATTCTCTCCAAATGGTATCTCTGTACTTCATTCTCTTATATTTAATTACATTATTATATTTTTTCTTTGGTTATCAAGCATCTTTCTATTGTTCTTATTATGGTTCTGCTTTGTTACCCATAAATATTTATTTAGTTTTCCTTTAGCAGTTCAACATTCATTGTCAAACCAGCAGGCTCCTTTTCTTATTTTGAATATTTTTCCTTTGTTTATTTATTTTAGGTATCCTGGTTAATATATTTTCTATTTTTATGAAATGAGTATCTTCTACTTCACTTTCTATACTTTCCCAAATGTCTGTTATAATTCCATATAGTTGTAGATTTTCTAAGAAATCTCTTCTATTAATTGTATCCCATAGTATGCAGTTCCTTTTTCTATTTATCTTATCCATCCCTTTATGTATTGTTTCTTCTTTGATATTTTTTAACTTATCTATCTTAATTCTCACTTCTACTGGTGCATGGGCACTCTCTGCTTTTGTTCCTATTTTAATGTTTTTGCAGTTCAGAATTATGCTATATGAGACCCATACCGGGTCTATTATTGAAGCTCCATTATGACCTATATAAGTATAGTTTCCCTTGTAGTCATCTGATAATCTTCAATTTAACAGAAACACATTCCAATCAGTCATAATTTTATATAGATTACTTCCTCTCTCGTTAGATTTATTATCCTTGGATTTCCTATTGTATTTCATATTTTTGTTATCCTTTATCGCTTCTGCTCTTTCTTCCTGGGGATCAAGATGTTGCCCTGCCCTTGCATTAAAATCTCTGATTATTATTATTTTGATTTGAGGGTCAGTTTTGTTCTCTTCCACTATAAATTGCCTAATACCCTTCAGTAGATTTTCTTCTTTTTGTTTCCTAGTTTTTGGTGGGTGGTATATAATTAAAAGTACAATCTCATTATTCCCTTTCCATATTCTTATTCCTGGTATATTCTTATCTACTATTTTTATCTCTTGCATTTTTACTCCTCTCTTATTTTTGCACAGTTATTATTCCTCCTAAATTTCTTCCAGAATTTTTTGTTTTACTTGCTGCTTAATGATACAATGTATATCCATTAAAATTTATATTTTCTTTTAAACATGTCTACTGAAAACATATTAGGTCAAAGTTATTTATATATTCCATGCATTCTGGGTCACATAATTTATTTCCCAAGCCTGAAATATTCCATGTTATTACATTACTTTCCTCGTTATTCTTATTACCTATTTCCTGAATCTCCTTTCACTTTCCTTCAAAAACCATACCTTTATGTTTTTTTTTTCCATTCTCTTCTAGGTTCACTAATGGGGCAAACATATTTGTTTACTGTATCCAGTCCATCCAGCTTTCAAAGTTTTCCATTTTGCCATTTCCTTGTTCTTCAATGGGGCTATCCTCTATTATATATATCTCTAGTAAATCTAATGTTGTCATACTTGTTTATTACTAACCTTAGAATTCACAAGCTTCATACAGCAGGCCATCAATCAAGGCAAGATTGTAGGTGCAGCCTTTGTTGACCTAACAAAAGCCTTTGACACAGTGAATCACACACTGTTGCTTGGCCAACTCTCTAAAACTGGTGTTGCCCCAAACACCCTGAAATGGTTCGGAAGCTACCTCAGTGATAGACTGCAGAGAGTGAGGATATTAAATGTAGTTTTGGAGCAGAGGGCTGTCCAATCAGGGGTACCTCAAGGCTAAATCCTGGGTCCCTTATTGTTCAGTATTTTCCTGAATGACCTTTCAGCTGTCTGCAACCAGTGTACTCTCCTCTATGCAGATGACACGGTCATCTTTACTAGCCACCTGGATCCCAATGCTCTTGAAAACAGTCTTCAACAAGGCTTCACAGAAGCAGAGAGGTGGTTTAATAATCACAAACTAGTGCTAAACTACAAAAAAGCTAAAGTCCAGCTGTTTTCGTTCTCTCAGAATAAGTTTAAGGCCCATCAACTTACTGTCACCAACAACCACGGAGACGCTCTTGAACAAATTCAACTTTTCAAATACCTAGGTTTAACCCTGGATAGTCACCTTACCTTTGTGCCTCACATTGAAAATGTTGCCAGAGATGTTAATACCAGAATTGGGCTCCTCTTCAGACACAGACAAAGTCTTACCCAAGAAGTCCCGAATGTTGCAGTTCACAGCTCAGTCCTCTTGATCATTGATTATGGTCTAATCATATACAGTGCTGCAACCTCCACATATCTTAAATGAATCACAGTGGCCCTGAACAAAGCCTGTAGGTTAGTTACGGGTGCTGCACACCTCACTCATACCTGTGAGTTATGTGCTCAATCTGGCTGGCTCCAACTAAGTAACAGGATCAAATATCAAACCTGCCTCCTGTCCAAAAAAGCTCTACTTTGATTACTACCCCCAAGCATTGGTTGCCTGCTAAACAAATCCCCTAAGACCCAACACACACGTTCCTCAGTTTCTGACCTCCTTCTAGTACCCCACTGTTGGACTGCCCAATACCAGTGATCCTTTCAATACAGAGTCCCCCTGTGGTTTAATAATCTAAGCAACCAACTGAGCAGTCTTTCTAGTCTGTCCCAATGTATACTTATGCTTCATCAGCATCTCCTATCCGAAAGCATTTATGATTGTTACACCTAGTTTCCCACTTCTGCAGACACCCATATACCACTTATTTCACTCTCTGAGGCTCTTACTTGGCTTCCTGTTTTGTTTCATCTCTCCTGACAGAACAGTTTCCCCTTTCCCTGCCACCTCCTCCTCCATTACCTCACCCCCTCCTTGCTCTTACCCCACTGCCCCCTCTCTTCCTGGACCTGTCCAGGCCCTCTGGTCCCCACTCTTTCTTTCTCTTCATCTGTCCTCCTTTTTCCCTCTTTTACCCCTTCTCCCACCTTAGCCTCCCCTTCTTCTCACCCTACAAAAAGGCCTCTGGCTGCCATATTTTCTTTTCCTTCTCTATCTGGACTCTGCCCTCTCATCTCCCCTACCCCTTCCTTACTCTTCCCCTTCCCCCCAACCTCTGATTAGCAATGTTGCTTCAAATGTACCTCATGGTTTTCTATGCTTGCTTGTAATCTTGAGTGTGTAGCACTGTTCCCACTTATTTACCAGTTGACTTGTTGTGCTCTGATGATACCAAGAATGTTGTCTGTATCTCCGTTTATACCATGAATGTTGTCTATACCTCCCCACCTTATTGTAACACTTTCCTTTGATGTGGAATCTTTATAAATGAGCTGCTTCAAGCTCAAATGTATTTGTAGTCCGAGATTTAAATAAATAAATAAATAAATAACCCACAGTGTTATTAATCCATCCTGCTCCCACCTTGCAGCTTTATCCATGTCTCTATTTAGATCTTTCATTTTTAATATATTTTGTAGAAATTCTTCAACCTTTCTTTTCAATTTTTTTTCTTGTTTCATTTGGAAAATGTTACAATCCAAATATGAATATTGTATAATTTCTTCATTTCTAGGTCAACTTGTTTACTGAATTATGGTATTCTGGGAATATCATATCCAGATTGGTAACATTGCTGACTTCAATTCCCATGTTACCCATTTTATCTGCCACATTTTCTATGGTTTTTAATATATAGTATTGATCTGAGACCAAGCGTACCAATGCTAAATTGTCTATTGGTCTACACACACTGACATACTTTGCTAAATTTATGTTTCTTTCTATTACTACAGTTAGTGTTTTCATTAATATATTATGTATTTTTTCCCCATCCTCATTGGGAAGAATACCTACTTTAAGTAGGGACAATACATAGTCTGCTCCCTTAGTCTTTTCCAAAAAATCCTGAAATCTTTCCTGGTTCTTTTCTTTCATGTTTATATTATTTCCCACATTATCCATTTTAAACTTTCCAGTTCCCATCTGTCTTCCCTCTTGATCCTTTATTTTTATTTCTCCTTTTTCTTTAGTTTCCTTATTACCCTCTATCTCTGTTTCACTACTATTCTCCACCTTTTTTCCCTTTTCTTTTTTTAGTATTTCTTTCCCTCCCCCCCTTTTAGTCAATGTTTTTTGTACTGTATTTGTATCTATTTCTTCTTCTTCCAGATCTATGCCCTGGGGGTTAAATTTGATACAGTTTTACCCTTTTTTATTAGTCACTTTTTTGTTTCCTTTTGGTATATTTATATTTTATTTATTCTGCTTTATTTTCATCTATTCCTTTTTATTTTCTTTCTACCTTTTCTTGTTTTGAACTCTCCCTTTTCCCCACAAGATTCGATGTTTTGCTTTCAGCATCTCCACTATACTATCTTTACTGTTGTCCTCCCTTGGTAACATTATCAATTCAGATTCCATCTCTGATTCTATGGTTGTTTCTTTACCCTCCATACTTTCTTCATTTATATCTGTTCTTTGTGTTTCATCATCTGTTGTAATACTTTCTACTTCACTCATCATTATAGCATCATAACTCTACCTTTTTTGTTTCCTCTTCCTCCCACTTTCTATTTTCATTTCCTTTTTCCTTACAGTTTAGACCCTGTTCATATGTTTTCTTAATTTAAATTTCCCTTTCTTCTTTTTCTTTTTGTCTGGTGTTTTCCAATAATATTCTATTCTCCAAGCAAACACCTTTAATAAATGATCATTCTTGTTTTAGTGTTATAATTTGTTCAAATATCAGTATATTAGCCTGATATGGGCCTCACATGGCACTAGTCATGCTTTTTGTGACCTTTTCATATGCAATTTCATCCTCAGCTTCCTCTGGACTCATTGTTTGGCTATAATAAAATTCTTCCAGATCCCTTGAGGTTTTTAAAGTCATTAACATTATCTTTTCTAAATTCCCCATATTCCTCTTGTTGTAGATTCTCCATTACTTCCTCTTGTTTTTTGTTCTCTATTCTATCCCCATTCTTATCTTTTAATACTCTCATTTATCCTACCACTGACGTATTCCTATCTTTATTAATGTTTATGGAATCTTGTAATCTGTTTCTCATTTCACCCACCATTTTACTTAATGACTTTACATTTACTAGGACCCCTGTGAAATCCCTTTTTCTATTGCTTTCATCAAGTTTATAATAATCTTTATTTGTAGAGCACCTTTCAAATTGCCAAGGCGCTTTAATATACAAATTAGGTAAAACAATAAAAACAGAATAAAACAATAAAAGCATAGTACATATATGAATAGAATCAATTTGGGTAGGCTTGGCACCACAAATGGGTTTTCAGGGTCTGCTTGAAACCCCCCATGGTTGTGCACTCCAGTAGCTGATGGGGTAGAGAATCCCAAAGGGCTGGAGCCACATACATAAATGCATGGGCCCCCAATGACTTTAGAGATACCCTTGGAATCTCTAGCACCCGCTCATCTGCCAAGCAGAGTGGTCACCTGGGGCAGTAGGAGGAAAGAAGCTCTTTCAGGTAGTCCAGGCCCTGACTGTGTAGAGCTTTATAAGTCAGAAGCCTGACCTTGAAGGTGATCCACCACTGGGTAGGCAGCCAGTGCAGTTCACAGAGCACCGGTGTGATGTGACACACCCGAGGGGTCCCTATCAACAACTTGGCTGCAGCATCCTGCACCAGCTGCAAGGGTGGGATATCAACCCCTGGCACCCTAGGTAAAGGGAGTTGCAGTAATCGAGGCACGAGGTCACAAAAGTGTGTATCAGCATAGGAAGACTGCAGGATGGAACTAGGTGCTTGACCCTGGCGATGTTCCTCAGGTGATAAAAGGAAGACTTGATGACTGCCAACACCTGAGATCACAGTATCAGCCCACCATCAAGAATCACCCCCAGGTCCCACACCCATTCAGAGGCAAGAAGCTGGGAGCCCCCCAAATAAAGCCCAGTAGGCTGACCAGCCCCCAGTCCCTCTATCCGGTGACCCAGATCCACAACCATCACCTCTGTCTTTCTCCATTTCAACTTCAGCCAGCTGGAATTCATCCAGTCCTAGATTTCAGTGAGGCAGTTGTTAAATACCGAAAGCGTACTATCCTGGTCTGGTGCGAAAGAGAAGTAGAGCTGGGTATCTTCAGCATAGCAGTGAAACCTCAGCTCATACCATCTTACAATGTCTCTGAGGGGTAGCATGTACATAACAAACAACATGGGGGGGCAACACTGAGCCCTGAGGGACCCCACACGGCAGAGAGACTGGGTCAGAGGAAAAATTCCCGGACACAACCCTCTTCATTCTGCCAGTGAGGAAGGACTGAAACCACCTGAGAACTGTACCAGACAGGCCACAGATGAACCTCAGGTGCTGGAGTAGCACCCCATGGTCCATGGTGTCAAAAGCTGAGGACAGATCGAGAAGTACCAAGATGGAGTAGTGCTTCTGATCTCTCGCCATCAAGAGATCATTGAGCACCAGAACCAGTGCGGTCTCGCTACTATGCCTCTTATGAAAACTGGACTGGAGAGGTTTGTAGATGTCATGGATGGTCAAATGTTTCTCCAGTTGTAGAGCCACAACCTTCTCAATCACCTTCCCCACAAAGGGAAGGTTAGAGATTGGTCTGTAGTTGGCAGGGCAGCCTGGGTCCAGAGAAGCTTTCTTCAAGAGAGATGTCACCACCACCTCCTTCAGGGAGCTAGGGAACTCACTTGACTCGAGTGAGCACCAGATTATCCCTGCAAGGACTGGGCCAATGATGTCACAACAACCCATATCAGGGAAGCTGGGCCCGGATCCAATATATAGTTGTACTTCCTGAATTTCTCAGGTTACCCTGTTCTTTCTCCATTTTATTTTTTTCCTCAATTTTTTGTATCTTTTCTCTTTGTTTCATCTGGGTTTTGCTTTCTAAGAACTGTCTAATATCTGAGTTCCTCCTATCCATTGGTGTTGAGGCTGAAATTAAAGTTGGGTATTTTTTCTTTTTTGGCTTTAGTTTTAACTGGGTTTTTCTCTCTTTTATTTAATTGTTTTTGCTTATTTGTTTTGAAGGTACTTTCATTTGGGACTACCAACTGCTCCTGTGTTTCTGGAACTTGCTCGTTCAAGGTTGCTTCCGCTGTTTCATTCCCCATTCTACCACTGCGGGTTTTGACTGGCATTTTTCTTTTTGTTACTTATTCAATATTTAATCCAAATATTTTATGGTTAGGGGGAGCAACTGTGGCCACCCAGACTTCCTTGTTCTAGTGATTTCCTATTATTTTTTCCCTAAGATCAAATTCAGAGACCAGGGCAGCATAACTTTTCCAATATTCTGCTCCCCTTCTAATATATACCCCAAATTTAAGAGAATTTAACTGAATATTACTTACATAATATAGTGCAATTATTAGCAGTTTTTTTGCATAAAACAATATAATGCTTCAATAGCTATCATCTACTAACTATACTAACAATTAGTATTTATTACTGCAATCATTTTTTTTCTTTTATATTATCCAAGCTTATCCATGCTTATCCAGCTTTATCTAGCTTGTCTAATTATATTCACTGTCCAAACTGAATATACAAATATGAAATATAAAGTGCCTTGTGACTTGTACCTCATGGCTTGTGCAAGGTGCAAAATGCTAGATGTTAAATGGCAGCCAGGTAGCAACCAGATCAATTTAAAGTGCAAACTGCGAAATGCAAAGTGCCACATACCATATACTTAAATACCTAGTGCAATTTATGCAATATGTTTTCATTCTGCCTGTAATTGGGTTGATTAATTACTGATTATATCATAGATAATTTAGTGAGCAGCCTTGTCACACTTCTTACCTTACCACATAAACACATTTGCTAGAAATAATGCTCTATGCTCTTGAGTTTAAATTTAAGTTTCCAAGCAGGCTCCACCTCAGATCAAAAGACAAAGACTAATAGAGTGCAGGGGGGATGCATGCAATTTTAAATGGAGATAAGTAAGATAAATAAAGTGCATATAATAAAATGCATGTAACAAAGTGCTGTGTGCTATTCACCGAGTTCCAACTAAATAGATGTTCTAATCAGTGCACTTCAGTTCAATTACAGCTGAGTACAATTAAGTATAGTTAAGTACAATTAATTACTTGGCTATCTAGGAACCAGGAAGAGGAGTGGCAGCTCTTTCATTCTGCCTTGTAGAACTACCACTTGTTAATTTAGGTGTTTTTATTTCATTTTAACACTGTTTCTGTTTTGTGGAAGCCAAATCATATCATCAGAAAGACCGCAAGAAAAATATTACTCTTGCATTTTAAATATTCTGTATTTGCTGCTCTGTTGACCTCTGGAGTTACTTTCGGGTCACCTCTGGCTAGATAAAGATGGCCAGCAGTGAGCACTACTGCAAAAGTACACTTTCATGTGAGCTGCTAGGTGCTCCTGTATTTTACATCAAAACTGCATTGTTTCTGACTAGTGTAAATTAGACTTTGGCATTATACCTGCATTGTGCTTTCATAGCAAGCACACTGAGCTCTGAGTCCCATACTAGGAACCAAGAAGAGGAGTGGTAGCTTTTTCACTCTGCCTCCTAGAACTACTACTCATTAATCTAGGTATTTTTATTTAATTTTAACACTGTTTCTGTTTTGTAGGAGGCAAATCATAGTATCAGAAAGACTGCAAGAAAAATATTACTCTTGCATTTTAAATATTCTGTATTTGCTGCTCTGTCGATCTCTGGAGTTACTTCTGAGTCATCTCTGGCTAGATAAAGATAGCCTGCAGTGAGCAGTGTGAACCTGAGCAGGGTGTGCGTGTGGCGATGCGCGCAAAGACATGCACATCTGTATGTGTTTTGCATGTTTTAGTGGATTATAACAGGAATTTACACATATATTGATGTAAGAGGTAATGTACAGCAGGATCTCAGTACATGGTAACTGTGTTGTGGTATAGTAATCTGCCTACTGTAGTGCTTATTTATTTATTTATTTGCTTTTGTTAACCAGGTAAGCACACTAGACAACCAAGTGCCTATTTTCAGGTGCGACCTGGGAGAGTTACATAGCATACAGGAAACAAAATACAGAGTCAAGGTTACAAACAGGAGCCACAGGCTCCAACAGGTGGGAGGTACAGCTCATGTTCAAACATGGTAAGGCAAGCAGTCAAGCAACAGGTTACAAAAAACAACGTAGGGAGTCAGAGATTACTAACATGACTATAGACTGAACACATCTTAAAGACAATTAGAGAATTAATACATCAAGGTTTACATCAAGGATTGCTGTAGTACCAGTTTGTGATAAGCATTGACAGCAATAATAAATACATAATAAGTGCCTAACATGGGGGTAGCAAGTAATATACAGAAGGAGGAGGGTGCAGTTAGGATGGGGTTGCCATACACAGAGGGGGATGGTCAGAGCTTTGGCTGGTTTCTCAGGGGGATTTTAACAGCAGCCGTTCAGACAGTACTCACGGCGGCACCCACCAGAGAGTTAGAAGGGGTAGAGGGTATGTCATATCTAAGCGGAACATAGACAGGCCACAGTAGACTTGAAGAAGCTCCATAGGGATGCTTTAAAGCAGTCATGGGAGGGCGAGGCATGCACTAGGGTGGGAAGGGAGTTCCACATTTTTGGCGCATGGACTAAGAAGGCCCGGTCACCTATGAGGGTGCGGGTCCTGGGAACCAGTCAGGCCTGAGCAGCACAGGATCTGAGATGGTAGGCTGGGGTTGCAGGATTAAGAGGAAGGGCGAGTACCGAGGGAGTGGCTGTTCTGACGATGTTATTGACAAAGTTGCCTAGGATGAAGGCGCGGTGCTTTTCAGGGGGGAGCCACTCCAGTCATGAGTAGAGCTCACATCGATGCATAAGGCGGGGGCCAGATAGTGCGAAGTGGCATATATCATTGTAGGCAGTGCCCCGTTTTGTAAGACTTGTGTATGAGACCGAAGCAAAGGCAATCAGAGCAGATGAATATTGTAATGATAGAATAAAACATGTAAATAACTGGCAGAGGAGATGGAGTCTGAAACAAAATATAGGGTGTATTACCTCTGGGCCATACGTTTATAGTTCACAACTAAGACAATATCCATGATGAATGAAATAATCACAACAATCAATGGTAGGGTTGGAGTCAAATGCATAAACTGTCACGTGTTTTGTTTAAATACTATGATTCCCACTGACAATATATACAAATGCTCCAAATGTTCACATAATAAGGAAATGCTAATAGAATTAAGCCACTTTAATGCTAGGCTGTCCACTCTGGAAGACAGTCAGTTTGAGATGGTGAAAAGATTTAAAAATAGTGACCTCGCTGTTAGTAAAAATAAACAACACAAAAGTGACAAAAAAGGTAAACAGGCAAAATTGAACAAAGCCTTAAACGACCTCCATAAAAACACCTAGCCTACCAGGGGTTAAACTCAGTTACACAAGATAAAGAGGTACACTCCACCCCCCAAATATTATTACCTCCCCCCATTGTCTGTAAACAATACCGAAACTATTCCAAATAGGAAAAGGACAAGGGAAGAGGCCGAACCTGATCCAGATGAGGAAGAATGGTACCAAATTCAAAGTACCCAGGTCTCAAAGAAGGGCAGAAAGGCGGAATGCTTTCAAATTCAGTTACAAAATCATTCTGATTTATTAAGTGAGCCAATAGTAGAAAATATACCCCACCCCCCATTGATTGAGGCCACACCAGTAGACCCCTGTATTAGTCTGGCTATTGTGGAAGCTACCAATAGTCAGAATAACACCCTACACACAGAGACAGATTCCACTATGCCCATGGAACTTGGTGTAAGCACCACACAGGATCAAAAACAAATATTTGTGTTGGGGGACTCGGTAATTAAACACCTTGATCAAGCTATTTGTGATGATGATAAGGCGAATAGGACTAGGTCATGTTTTAGAGGGGCTAAAATTAAGGATATCACTAGAATGTCAAAACAAATATTACAAAATGGAGAGAAAATGCCACTGGTTGTTGTTCATGTTGGAACAAATAACATTATACATCAAAGTGTACAAAACACTAAAGAAGAGTTTGTGGGTTTGACAAACACTCTAATGGAACTCAGCTGTGACATTGCCCTTTCCGAGATACTTCCTACCATCAGAGCAGATGAATATTGTAATGATAGAATAAAATATGTAAATAACTGGCTGAGGAGATAGTCTGAAACAAAATATAGGGTGTATTACCCACTGGGAGAAGTTCTATAATACGACTACTTTAATATGTTGGGATGGTTTACACCCCACAAAGAGGGGCACATTTTTACTCAGAGAGCATATAAATGCTTATATTCATAAACATTTAAACTAAACACTATGGGCGGGTAAGGTTAAGTATTACAGACAGTTTCTTTCACAGTGCTAGAAGCTTAGTTGATATAATCAAGTCGGCAGTGACTAGCACTGTTATCCCTGCTCCTGAAATTAGAAGACTGTTAACCACTGGGACCACTACTAGTAGCACAAACTTGCCAACCCCAGTGATTAAAATCCTGTTGATCAATGTCAGAAGCCTAACAAAGAAATTGGGTGAATTACAATATATCCTAAAACAGGAGGATGTAGATATTTGTGGGGTGACCATGAATTGGTTCACAGGTAGCGATTGGGGAACAGATATTCCCAGTTATTCAAGTTTCTCTAAAAACCACCTAAACAAAAAAGGCAAGGGAATTGTTTTATACGTTTCTAACAAATTTAAATGCTATGATATGATTGATGTATATTCTGAAAGTGAAATAATGTGGATTAAAATCAACTGCCCAGGTATGGACTTGACTGTAGCCTAGGATACCGTGCCCCTAACATGGACTCCACAGGAAATAATGCCTTCTTTAAAGCCATGGAGGAAATGACAACCTATGAGGACTATATACTCATGGGTGACTTTAACCTCCCTAACATAAGATGGTCATCCTTAATTGGGCATGGTAATTTAGAGAATAGATTGGTTCAAATCGCTATACAACAAGACCTTGAACAACTGGTAACTGAGCCAACAAGGAAAGATAATATATTTGATCTGATATTTACTGACATTAACTTTGATTCAAGTCCAAAAGTGCATGAGCCTCTTGGTGATTGTGCCCATAATATAGTATTATGGAACTTCAAATGTTTCAAAACCATTTCAAATAGGAACACTAAAATCAAAAATTTCAACAAAGCAGATTATACTAAAATAAAAAAACATTCTTAAAAGCTGGAACTGGGAAAGAGACCTATGCCATCTCGATGCTAACACCATATGGCAAGCTATCAGGAGTAAATTAGATTTTTGCATAAACTTTTGGGTACCAGAACGAACAAAATATAATAATAACAAACAACGGGTACCGTTATGATGGAACACAAAAATAAAAAGAGCTATTAATAGAAAGAAAAAATCCTTCAATAAATATAAAAAGAAACCATCGAATGAGAGTTGGCAAAAATTCAAACAGTTGGCTATTAAGATGAAAGAACTAATTAGATGGGCCAAATAAAGTCTAGAGTATAATCTAGCTAACACTACCAAGGATAATAAGAAACAATTCTATAATTATATAGGGTCAATCAAAGGCAATAATTAAGGCGTCGGCCCTCTCATTAAAGATCAGATTTTGATCTCAGATGAGGAAAAAAATAGCTGTGGAGTTTAATAACTATTTTCTTAGTATCTTCAAACCAAAAGAGAAACAATGTCTTAATACTATGGAAAGCTCCAAAACCCTATTATTATTTACTAAGGAGGCAGTTCTGTCAGCCATTCATAGCACGAAATCTAGTACCTCAGTGGGACCAGAAGGAATCCCCCCATCTTTATTAAAAATCTCTCATGAGAACTACCCGGTGTACTAACACTACTTTTTAACACATCCATCTAGGAGGGGTCTGCACTACTGACACCAAAGAGAGTGTTGTCAATTATAGGCCGATAAGCCTTACCTCTTCCCTGGGCAAGGTAATGGAGAAGTTATTACAGCAACAAATCATTACACACTTAACACTTACTGGTAACTGTGACATATCACAACATGGGTTCACACAGGGTAGATTATGTCAGAGTAATCTAATCATTTTTTTCAAACCTGTCAGCAAGGCCCTTGATATGGGATTTCCTGTTGACATTATATTTCTTGAGTATGAAAAGACTTTTGACTCTGTCTCCCATAAAGTCTTAATTGAGCAGTTAGTTAAAATCAAATTACATCCAAATATCATCAAATGAATTAAATCATGGTTGGAGGACAGACAGCAGAGAGTGATTATAAAAGGACATCAATCTGATTGGGGCAACGTAACAAGTGGGGTCCCGCAAGGCTCTGTTTTAGGCCCCATATTGTTCAATATTCTGGTCACTGGTATGCAGACATGTAATGGAGTATAGATTCAGAAATATGCAGACGACAGCAAACGGGGTTGCACAGTAAATGACAATGCATCAATTGTTTCCTTGCAGGCAAATTTGGACAGTTTGGCCATATGGGCACTAGCAAATAAAGTTGATATTTAATACAGCCAAGTGCAAGGTAATGCATCTGGGTAAAAATAATATACAAGCAAACTATACCATTAATAACATTATGAATCAGGTAGTTATGAATGAAAAAGATCTTGGAATTACTATCTCTAACAACCTTAAATTTACTACCCATAATAATAAAACCACTTAAAAATGTTATAGCATTTCAAAATGCATTTTTAAGCATATTAAAAGTCGGGAACCTGAAGTCATCCTCCCATTATATACTAGCTTGGTCAGACCCCATATACACTACCGTGCTCCCTTTTGCTCTCCTATCACCCTTGGGGATAAAGTAACTTTTGAATCAGTCCAAAGAAAACTTACTAAAATAGTAAAAAACGTACATTCAACTGGGTTTGAGGACAGACTAAAAATATTGGGGCTATACTCCCTGGAATACAAAACTCTTCGGGGTAAAGTATGTGTGATACAGTATATAAAGCATTTCAAAATCCATCTTTGTTTGAAGCAAACTGCCTTGTTAGACAGGCCTTCCTAGATAGTACCAGATCACACAAACTAAAAGTACAGGTAGAAACAAATAAGACTGTTAGAAGAAACAACTTCATCACCCAAAGAACACGCTCATAATGGAATACCTTACCTGCTTCTGTTGTGAATAGTAAAAATATAAAACAATTTATATATCGACTTGAAATTTCAATTCCGCCATCAGTATATAATGGTGGTGAGTTCATAATGGGCTAGCCCTTGAACTTGTACTATCTATGAATCTATGAATCTATTCCACCCAATTGTTCCAGCTGTTAGCAGCTAGCTGTTGCACTTTATTTTTGTTTGCAAGGCTCCTTTTTTTTACCCAGATTATTCCAATTCTCTTGATCTGTTTTAAACAGATCACAGACCACTTGTATGGATCTTAACACTGTTTTTTTCTTTTTTTTTCTTTCTTTATTTATTTATTGAATTGTTTAACCAGGAGTGGCACACTGTTCTCAACTAATGTACAAAGTAATGTAACTGGCAAGTATTTCATATAAGTGTTTCATACAAATATGCAAACAAAGAAAACATTTTGATTAACCAACACTACGCATCAATGAATCTCACTAAGCATGTACATATACGTTTCTGCATTTGCCTTTGCTTTCAGTCGTAAGTAAAAGTGGGTAAAAATAAAATACCAGTCCCCTTTCTCTCACAAACCACTTCTCTCTCTATATTTTCTGTCCTGAGAGAATAGATTTGGGGTTCTGGGTGAGTTTCAAATATTCGAGCTGCTTGCTATGCGCTACTGACTGTAGTGATCTTACCAGGCTGCACACCTAATGATCGACTTTCAATCACCATCTACTTTTTCATTCCTCGCTTAGTGGCATAAACCCTATCAAATCTGGAGGAACTCACTAGTATTTTTAGAAGCATTAACAGCATTAACCTCACTCTCCCCCTCAGTAGCACTGTCTCTCCTACTCCAGTTCTTTTACATTTTTATTTTATTTATTTATTTTGAAAGTCGGATTTACAACCTTTGAGTCAGGGACTCACTTACAAAGGCACCTCGTTGCAGGGAGGGTAGACATGGTTACAGTGTGAGATACAACAGTGGTAACATACAGGTACAATACAGATAACAAAAAGAACACAATATAACAGTGGTTTATGAGATAAAGTTACATGCAGTAAATAGCAATTGTATTAAAAAAAAAGAGAGAAGTGGGGGGGGGAAGCAGTCCAACGGACATTGTCAAAGCTATGGGCAGGAAATGGGAGGGACCCCAACATTAGGTTGATTAAGGGCAACTACAGCTTCGGACACCAAAGAGGTGGTTATGGAGAGCGACTTTAAAGGGACCAATTTTGGTAGAGTTAGTGACAGAGAGCGGGAGGGAGTTAAACCATGTGGGTGCGTGGTAGTGGAAGGACCTTTGGGCTAGGGAGGTCTTGATATGGGGCACCAGAAAGGTGGCCTTAACTGAGCTACAGGTGGCAACGGATGGGGGTGCAAGCCGCAGGGATGCAGTGATCCCTGGGGGGGAGAATCCTAGCAGGGATTTTTTGGCAAGTAAGCAGGTTTGGTAGTGCAGGCGCTCCTCCAAGGTGAGCAGGTTGGCAGTGGAATACAGCAGGAAAGTATGGGTGTGGAGGGATGTACCGGTCAGAAGCCTGCAGGCCTTGTTTATATAGGTCTGGATTCTGGTGAGGGCAGTATTGTTGGCCACAGAGTAGATAGGTAGGCCATAGTCCACTAGGGACAGGACAGAGGAGCTGATGGCCAGTCAGAGAGCGGTTTGGGGGAGGCAATCTCTGTGGTGATAGAGAAGGCCAATCTGAGAGTTTATGGCTGAGGACAGGGTATTGATGTGGGTGTTGAATGTAAGAGCCGAGTTGAAGGTGATTCCCAGGTATTAGTAGGATGACACCTGCTTGAGAGGCAAGAAGAACTGCATTATCAGCATAGAGTACCATATAGCCCGAGCAGGAGCTGGGGAGGGTATTGAGAAATAGGTTGAACAGAACGGGGCCCAGGATAGAACCCTGGGGCACCCCCAAACGAACGGGCAGGGTATTGGACAGGGTGCCATTTACCTTCTCGTGCTGTGATCTGGCAGAGAGGTAACTGGTCAACCAAGCCAGTGGGCCAGAGGAGAATCCAAGTTGGTGGAGGGAGTCAAGTAGGAGCGGGTGACAGACAGTGTCAAAGGCCTTAGAGAGGTCAACGAACACTGCACCCTCAACATGACCATAGTCTAGAACAGAGTGGAGGTGCTGGGAGAACTCCAGGAGGGCTGTAGTGGTGCTGTGTCCAGGGCAGAATTCATGTTGTTCTGGACACAGCAGGTCACATTTGGCCAGATACTTGGAGAGCTGAATGGCCACTATTTTTCTAGTACTTTGGAGATGGGAGGAGAATGGAGATAGGCCTGAAATTGTTAGGGGAGGTTCTATCTTCACTCTTATGGATGGGGTGATTTCTGAAATTTTCCAGACACTGGGAAGTTGACCAAGACATAGTGACCGATTTAAAAGGTTAGTGAGAGGGGCTAGTACAGTATCTAGGACTAATCAGAGAATCCTGGAGTCCAGGGGATCACAGCTGAGGTTGTTGCTAGCTAAGGCTTTTTGCAGATGAGGCCTGGCTTCAAGGGGTAATATGGCATGCAGGTAGAAAGGGGGGCGATCTGAGGTGGGGGGGTGGAGGCAGGGTTAATGAGGCACTCAGCTATGCGGGGAGGATCAGTAGTAATGGTATCATCTCTGGAGAGTAGTGATGGTGGGGGGAGTGGGTCTTTCCATTGAGCTCTTTCATATTATCTCAGAAGGCATGGGTTGAGCCCCAAATGGATTCAAGGGTGGCTTGATAATATTTGGCCTTAGCCTGCCTTATAGCCCAGGTGCACTTGTTACATGCCGCATTATAGGCTTGTCTATCAGCCAGTTTGCCTGTCTTGACAGCAATATGCCAGAGATTATCTCTTTGTTTCAGTGTTTGGATGAGGGATGGGGAGATCCATGTGGTGTAGTGTTTCTTGGTATGGATTCTGGTCAGGGGGCGAAAAGGTCGCAGGTCTTGCTGAAGGCACTGGAGAAATAGGCTAGGGCAGAGTCAATATCCATTGCGAGTAGGATTGGGGACCAGTCAAGCTGGGCTAGGTGTTTTTTTGCTTTCTGAGTCCCCCAGGGTGAAAGCACCCATGTGAGGTGATCTGGGACACTGGTTTTGGTGTGGGGGATGACCAGTGGCAGAGGACAGGTGAATGGTCACTAAAAGAGTCTGGTCGTACATTAATATCCCTGATTTTATAGGGGTGGTTAGACAGAATTACATCTAGGAGGGTGCTGGAGCCGCCTGACCGGTTAAATCTAGTGGGTGAGGTAACTAGTTGGATCCTATCTAGGGCAGTGAAGGAGTCCCTGATATGGGGGGCAGTGGTACTCAGCCAATTGACATTAAGGTCACCTAGGATGAGCTACTCCACCTTGTGTGGTAGTGTAATGAGGTAATCAATGAGGGAATGGATAGCTGGTCCCTGGTCCCTCAGGGGTATGTAAGAGACTGTGAGAAAAAGAGGGCCCCTGGCTGGGTCAGGTGTAACCTTGAGGGTGAGGGCTTGGGCACTAAAACCGAGCATGGGGGCAGGAAGAACATGGCCTAAAAGTGTATCACACATAAAGACTGCACACCCGGGTACCACGTTTGCCTATACGGTCTTCCCTGAACAGAGTGTAGCCAGGGAGGGAGATAACTGAGTTGGGAGTTTTTCTTGAGAGCCAGGTCTCGACTAGTGCAAGAACATCAGGACAGTGTTGTTCAGCCCAGCACTGGAGAGCGGTGAATTTTTTTAGGAGGCTGCAAATATTCATGGATGCAATGCTGAGGCCAGTACTAGAGTGGGGTGTGTGGGGTGGCTAGTTGACAATGGCCAGGGGTTGGGGTGTATGTTCCCAGAGAGCAGAAGGAGTAGAGCAATTAATCTGATGAGTGATCTGTGGCGACCGGGACCCTTAGCCAGGTACCAATGCTAGGTCCCACTAATGGGGGTACAAAGGATGAGTAGGCTGCGGAGGGTAGGTATGGCAAGGAAGGGGTGGGCCCAAGGTGTCCCAGAGGGAGGGGGTATTGGTTGGAGGAGGTGGGTGCTGTGAAAAAATAGGGGTGTCCAGGGTGGGGGTTGGCTGCTGTGGGGTGGTATGGGTGGGGCCCAGGATGGAGGGTAGGGGGCAGGATGGGACGTGGGCAGAGCAAGAAAGGTAACCATGAGTAGGCTGAGTGTGATAGCAGTGGTGCCCATTGCTATTTCCATTGGGGGGGGGGGTAAGGAGTATAACTGACCTTCAGTGAGTGTGACTGGAGCTGCGAAGTATTTTTTTTTTCTTCTTCAGAGTACAATATGCTAAAAGTGAGAACAAGGCAGGGGATAATGGTGATTAGAACAGGAAAAGGCGGGGGCAAGATTGGAGGATTAATAGGAAAAATAAGATGCCTCTAGTGGCAGATCAGTATAAACTACAAATGGGGAAGGAAAAAAAAAAGGGGGTTGTAGTTCCCTACACTATCAATTCAAATTCAGCAGTGGGCACAAAGACACATCACAGATTTAGTTGCAGAGGTTAGGAAAAAAGAAATTTAGGCAGCAGACAGATGAGCTCCAGGGGACTGTGCCAAGCAGTTCAAATCTCCAGGAGCTGAAGCCAGTCAGGGAGAGACGGAGTGCTGCATCTGCCTATATTTTCAGGCAACATCCACCAACTGGGTTCACGGCTAGCAAGCCGGACTGGAGCTGCTTTCCTGAAGCGTACCTGGAATCTTGCTCTTGAGGGCCGGCTGGACAGCACCCTGCGGCTGGCTGCGCTCAGCACCAGACCACTAGTGCAGAAGATGGAATCCCCCTCAGGGAATCCTGGAATCTTGTTCTTGAGGGCAGGCTGGGGAGCACCCTGTGGCTGGCTGCGCTCAGCACCAGACCACTAGTGTAAAAGATGGAATCCCCCTCAGGGGGGATGACTCTGCAGTGCTGAAATGTTTAGTTTAGTTATTCAGTTCAAATCAGTTACTCAGTTGCTCAATTGCTCAGTTATTCAATTTGTTTGCTCGTTTGCTCATTTTGTATTTACTTTACCACTCCTGTCTCATGTCTCAAGTCTCTTATCTTCAGTGTCTTAGCGTCTTAGTTTTTATTTTCTTTCCTGCACTTGATACTCAAGTCCGGCATTCCGGAGATTGCATTCCGCACCTGCATCACTCTTATCCTTCTTTCTTTACCAGCCTCACTGGCATTGCTGCTTTTTGTCGAGCCCTAACCACTCAGTTGTCCCTTGCCAAACCATTTCCCCCTTCTTCCTTTCGCTCACCAACATAGGCTCGAACCAATGGTCCTTTCAGCATTTTTCCTGTCCAGCTCCACCTTCAGCTTTCCTCCTAGGGGGAAACACAAAACACACCTATACTGGGTTGCCAACCAGGAGTTCAGCACAAGATTTACTGGTAAAATTCGCTGAGGCTTAACATAGGTGGCATACCTGTTCCAGGTAGGATATAGGCTTCTCAATGGACTCTGATATCTGGCTTCTTGCTCAGCAGCTTGCGGCTTCTCACCCAGTTGGTTGGTTAACTAGGATCTGCAGCTTATACAATAGGTAGGGAAATGGGCAGACTGGGTAGACCAAGCGGTCCTTATCTGTTGTCAAAGTCTATGTTTCTATGTTTAAAACCCTCAGGGGACCAAACTAAATGTGTGCCCTGTATCCATGTTGGTTGGCAGGCTGTGTTAAGAGGGTAAATGGTAGTTTCTTCCCATTAGCCATCAAGTCAGAGGCAGCTAAAAAAATGCCTAATCACCCCATTACTGGGTGTAGTGATAGCACAGGGCTAGCATTGATAAGGAGCAGGTTGTTAGTATATGTGTTGGTCAAATAGATCCTTTCTTTTGCCTTGATGCACTGTATTTCCTCATAATTGAAAAAGTTTTGAGTAAGAGGATCCAGAGCTATTGAGATTAATAGGGGGAACAAGAGCAGCCCTGCTTTGTGCCACTGTGCAGAAAGAATGGCTTGGATATAGTGTAGTTTGTGGACTGGTTGCAGTGAAGGTGTTATACAAAGCTGTGATCCAGCTCTGGAAGTAGGGACCAAAGCCATGGATCTCTAGTACAGAATGAAGGTAACTCCACTCTATGGAGTCCAAGACCCTGTGAAAATCCATGGCCATGGCTGCCATTGGGGTATTGGATTGTTCCGTGAGCCATTTGTGATTGAGGACTTCTCAGATATTGTCCACCCATGTTTCTGTTCTGGAAACCCATTTAGGAGGGGTGGATTAAAGAAGGTAAGGCCTTCTCAACTCAGTTAGCTAGTGCCTTGGCTACAATTTTAGTATATGTGGAGATTAGAGAAATCAGTCTGAAACTGGCACAATCCAGCTGATTTTTGGATTTCTTTGCCAAGAGGGTAATCATTGCCCCTTTCGTTATGGGGGGTACCCCAGGGATCAGCCTACCATGATAGAAACAGTAGATATAGTATTAATAAATCGCGGGAGCCCTATCCTGTCACAGCTAATGTTTCCAAAGTGCAAATTTGATGATCAGGCCCACTCACCAAACATACTTTCTATTTGTTAGAGAACATTTTTATTAAATCAGTTTACTTCCAGTACACAATTCCAACATTTTGGGGAGTACCCCTTCTTCAGGGAAACTGGTATAACTACATAAAAAATGTTTATTAAAAATTATTTTTATACATCAGATTTGAATAGAAAATATTGAGAAATGTCTGCACCCATACCTCATACAGTGGCCTTGAGTTCCTGAATAATATATCCTCACAACCTAAAGGACTATAATATCTCATATGTAATCTATAGCCCCTTAATAAAACTTCACAACAACAAAACTGTTTTCAAAAAAAAAAAATCAAAAAATAGATACAGATTTTAATATTAAGTAAACAGCTATTCACCTGGTATTTGGTTAAATCAGATTCAGACTCTGTTCAAAATCCCTCTTAATAATGTAATTGTATTTATAGTTATCTATGAAGCCATTTAAAACAAACTGGGTCACTATTATATCATATATTCCTAATAAATGCTACTTTAAAGAATTCAAATACCCATTTTTGCTGAATATATCTTTTAGAAACTTTTCCCATTTAAAAACAAAATGTCCAGGACTGAAGTCATGAAGTATAGGTTATGAGGTATCCTCATACTTAGATGTTGGAACCCACCCCAATGACCCCACCATCGCAGAATGGTGACAGATGGTAAAGTGCCTGCCAGGCGCTATGACTTGGAGGGACAGGGAGCAAATCCTCAAGATTGCCGGAGCAGCTGCACAGGGGAGGGAGCTGGATGTCATTGTCCACCTAGGGACAAATGACCTGGCTAAGAAAGGGATCAGAGCAGTGCAGGAAGAGTTTGTGGAATTGTGGAGAGGCCTTAGACAAGTAGCACGCACAGTAACCTTCTCGGAGGTGCTGCCTGTCCATGATGAGAGGTTAGGGTGCTCCACACCATGGGATTCAATCAGTGGTTGAAAAACTGGTGCAGAGCTCAGGGATTTGGCTTCATTGGGGAATGGGTGTCCATCTGGAGTGATGCAAGCCTATACTGGCATGATGGGCTGCATCTGTCCAGAAGGGGAACCAGGATCCTAGGTGATAGGTTTAAATGCTTCATTGGCAAGTATTTAAACTACCCAAGGGGGAAGGCACTGGAAAGGAGTAGAGAAATCCTAGCCCCCCCCCAAAAAAAGTCACGGTAGTAAGTGCAGTAAACACCAACATAGAGATGTCGATAAGGAGAAGGGCAGGGGTAAATGGAGAAAGTGACAAAGGCAAGAAGGACAGAGATGGGTCAAAAAGGAGTAAGGCCATCAGGAAATGGAGGATAATGAGTACCAATGCCCATAGCCTGGGCAACAAGCTCCCTGAACTGGTGGTCTTGGTGGAAAAGGGATGCCTGGATATTGTAGCAGTCACAGAAACATGGTACACAGAGAACCAAGACTGGGATGTTAACATACCAGCGTGCGTAACCTACAGGAGAGACAGGGAGGGGAGAAGAGGGGGAGGAGTAGCTCTCTATGTAAAGGAAGGGATGAAAGCAACTGAACAAAAAAGTAAACAGGGAGGAGAGGAGGCACTGTGGGTCACCTTGGAGACTGGAAGTGGCACCACAATCTGCACAGGGGTTGTATACAGACCCCCAGGTCAGGGGGAGGGAATGGACAAGGATATGATAGAAGGCATTCTTAGGATGGAAGAGAAAGGGGAGATACTGTTGATGGGAGACCCGAATATGCCAGATGTTAACTGGAGCACACTTGCTGCAGCCACATCCAAGAGCAGGGCCATTCTCGATGCCCTACAGGTGGCATGCCTCAGACAGCTTGTTTCGGAACCCACTCATGAGGGAGCAATCTTAGTCCTCATACTCTTAAATGAGGACAGTGAGAGGATCTCAGATCTAGAAGTGGGTTGCCATCTGGGAATAAGTGACCATCAAACAGCGTGGTTCACATTAAACTCAGCTACAGAGTCAAGCCATACAAAAGTGAGGGTACTGGACTTCAGGAGGGCTGACTTTGGCAAGATGGGAGAGTGCCTCAGAAAAGCACTAGCAAACAGGCTAGAAGGAGGGGTGGAGTGACAATGGGGAATCATCAAAACTGCCATCACAGAGGCAGCAAGCCTTTGTGTGAAGCAAATAAACAAATCAAAACAAAGGAAAAAGCCACTATGGTTTTCAAAAGAGGTGGCTGGGAAAGTCAGGGAGAAAAAGATAGCATTCAGGAAGTATAAGGGAACACAGAGGAGCAGGACAGAGAGCTGTACCAGTTAAGGCAGAAGGAAGCAGGGAGGAAAGTCAAAATAGCAAAGGCCCAAACTGAGGAAAGGATAGCCAACTTGGTAAAGAAGGGGGATAAAACCTTTTATAGGTACATCAGGGAGCGTAGAAAGACAAAGGAAGGGATAGTGAGGCTGAATAGAATGAACTGTGGGTGGGAGAGGGGGATAGTGAAAAGCAGGATACTGAATGAATATTTCTGCTCAGTATTCACAAAAGAGGAGGGGGGTGCCTAATCCAATTAACAGAAGCACTCTGGTTAGGGGGGTCGATCCCAGTCCTTTCACAGAAGAAAGGGTTCTGAAAGAACTCCTAAAACTGAAGGTGGACAAAGCAATGGGGCCTGATGGAATTCACTCCAGAATTCTAAAAGAATTAAGGGGAGAACTAGTGAAACCACTGACTATCCTTTTTAGCAAATCATGGGAGGATGGTGTGGTACCCAATGACTGGAGGAAGGCGGATGTGATTCCCCTTCCCAAAAGTGGGACCAAGACAGAGGCAGGAAACTACAGACCTGTCAGTTTGGCCTCTGTGGTAGGGAAAGTAATGGAATCACTTTTGAAGGAAAGAATTGTTGAGTACCTAGAGGCCAGTGGGGCACAGGACCCAAGGCAGCACGGGTTCACAGTGGGAAGGTCATGTCAGACGAATCTAATTGATTTCTTTGACTTAGTGACCAAAGTAGTAGACCAGGGAGGGGCTGTGGACATGGCCTACCTAGACTTTAGCAAGGCATTTGACACAGTCCCACACAAAAGATTAATAGTCAAATTAACCAGCCTGGGAGTGGGTCCCAGGGTGTAGCCTGAGTAAAACATTGGCTGGACAACAGGACACAGAAGGTAGTTGTAAATGGAGTCCACTCTGAAGAAAGAGGGGTGATTAGTGGGGTACCGCAGGGTTCAGTACTGGGTCCAGTCCTTTTTAATGTCTTTATAAGTGACACTGCAGAGGGACTGGAAGGAAAAGTATGCCTTTTTGCAGATGACACAAATATCTGCAACAGAGTTGATACACAAGGAGGCATGGAGAGGATGAGAAGGGACTTGGCAAGGTTGGAGGAATGGTAGGAAGTATGGCAGCTAGGATTCAATGCAAAGAAGTGCAAAATAATGCACCTGGGAAACAAAAACCCAGGAGACGATTACACAATGGGGGGGGGGGTAGTAACAAAAACAAAAAAGCAAAGGGACCTGGGGGTAATCATATCAGATGACCTTAAGGTTAGCAAGTAATGTGAGAAAGCAGTAGGGAGAGTTGGGGGTATACTGGGATGCATAGGGAGAGGCATCACCAGCAGAAAACAGGAAGTTGTTATCCCTCTGTACAGACAGTTAGTGAGACCCATCTGGAGTACTGTGTCCAGTTCTGGAGATCCCATCTCCACAACGACATAGACAGGATAGAGGCAGTCCAGAGGAGGGCAACTAGAATGGTGCAGGGTCTACAAGAGAAGCCATGCAAGGATAGACTAAAAGAGCTTAATATGTATACCCTTGAGGAAAGGAGGGAGAGGGGGGACATGAGAAAAACATTTAAGTACCTCAGTGGAATCAACAAAGTCCAAGAGGGTAGCATCTTTCAGAAAAAGAGTCATGCAAGAACAAGGGGACACAATTTAAAGATAGAGGGGAGGTGGTTCAGGGGCAATGTGAGGAAGTATTTTTTCACAGAGAGGGTAGTGGATGCATGGAACAGCCATCCTGAGGAGGTTGTGGGGTCTAAAACTGTGGGAGAATTCAAGAATACATGGGACAGACATAAGGCAATTCTTGTGGAGGGTAGGAAGAAACAGCCTGTCGGTTAACTAGGATCTGTGGCTTACCCTATAGGTAGGAAAATGGGCAGACTAGGTGGACCACGTGGTCCTTATCTGCCGTCAAAGTCTATGTTTCTATGTTTCTATGTCTATGTAAATCGGCCAGTGATCTTGGCTAGAATGCCAGCAGTGGCAAAGGGAACTTTTTCCTGCATTTACAGCTTCTGGGCAACTTACATTGATTCACCACTCTGCCAAATAGATCCTCTCTTTCCGTTGAGACATAATAAGGATTTGATCCTGCATCCCTGAAGGACTACTACTACTACTGCTTAATCCATCCTCCCCATTCCCCACCCACTGGAATCTGTTTGTTTTTGTACTTTTGGTTTCCTGAGCCTTCAATTTCCTACTTGTAGTACAGTATCTTATGCATAGTGTACTGTTGTATTATACCTGTCCTTACTTACTATCTGCTGATGTAAGATCCCCTATGTGAGTTAAAAAATGCAGGTGGATTCACTATCTCCTCCTTCCCTGATGGCATTACAGGTTAAAGCACTACAGAGGAGTAGAATAGATATCTACTATTATGGGACACTTTTTCTTTACTTTTACTTTTGTCGAAAATGTCTAAAGCTGATGCCATATAAAATGATTAATGTGTCTTTCCTAATGCTCCCACAACCAGTTTAAAAGTTATCCTGGACTTTTTCTTGATAAGAAAATGCTAGTATTAGTACTATCGTTATTATTAGTAATAATAGTATTAGTAGCAGTATATAATTATATTTACTAGAAATATTATTTTTTTTTATTTATAGTTTATTGAGGTATTCCTAAAGTAAAGCTACAGCTTAAACAAGACATATCCAAAACAAATATCCCAGCCTGCCAAGAGCAGTGAATTCTTAATTGCCCCCTGGATTACAGACTAAAACAATAGCAAACAGAGATTTACTCACAATTGAAACAAAGAAGACTGTGGTGCATAACAAAATTACTGCACTCTTGGCTACTGTGTATTATTCTTGTTAATACTATTAGTACACTATATAATCATCTTTCTGATCCCTGATCAATATCCTCTGTCCTGCTGACCCCCCCCCCACCTTCAGTGGCAATTGACTTTGAAAAAGCCATTCACTCTGAGGAGTGCAGGTACATTCTGCACATCTTACAGAAAATGGAATTTGATCCTGCTTTCCTAGATTGGATTTACACCCTCTACTTTTCTGTACGGCTGAGTTTCTCACAAACAAAATCCTCTTCTCCCCCTTCCCTCCATGCAGGGCATAAACATAAGGTCTATTACTTATACAACTCTGCTGTATGCAGATGTTTTTTTAGTTCTTCTGTCTGATGCCCCGGAGGAGTTCACCCTCTGAAGATGCTGTTACACAAGTTTGTGCTTATATCAGGACTCAAGGTTAACCCTTTTAAAATGGAGATACGTCCACTGAATGCCTACTGCCCTGTAGCTCCATTTTTCAATACCAGGACTGAAATTGTGCCTTGAATCCCTCCGATATTTGAGTATCCACCTTACCCTAAACCTCTCCAAAATATGTGCTTTGAATCTCGTTCCTCTTCTGAGTAAGCTACAAGATGGATGTAACAATTTTTCTCACCCTGGCCAGCAAGATTGCAGCAGTCAAAATGATTACATTTTCTAAATGAATGCATTGTCTAGCTCACTTACTGGAAACATTCCCCAGAATTTCATTTGATAAAATGGATGCCCTATTGGGAAGTTTCTTCTTAGAAGGGGAAGCCCCCCCCCCCCACAGCTGCCTTAATCTTTGTTCCTATTGGTGAAAGGGAAGTTGTAACCTCCCATGGTTTCAGGGTCACTACCTGTATTTTTTGGGTGCCCAGACTTGTTGATGGTTTCTACCATTCTCTCCATCTTCTCCTCTGTGGCTGCTTATGAAATTCAACATTTTTGGGACCCAGACCCCAGCTCTTCATTGATGTTCCACCCTTCCTGCATCCTGAAGACTTGGCCCACTTTGCTGGCTTCCTGCAACACATGAAAAACACTAGCCAAATCAATGCATGTCCCACTGACACCACTGGCTATGTTCTCACTTTGGAGGGGCCCAGTATTACAGATGAACAGATGCATTATCCATTGAGGTGGGTTATCAGGGAAGTGGGGAACTACTTATTAAGGACCTAGTAGCCCAAGGATACTAATTCCTTCCAGGAATTATGGCAGCATTATGGTATTCCCTCATCTTATGTTTTGTGCCTCCTACAGCTTTGCAGTGCAGTATCCCAAGTACTATGCCAGGACTCTGTATAGCCTGATGTGTCCAAATCCTGCCCCCCCACCCAAACACACACACTCACTTTTTGGTGTAAAACAAATCAAGGCAGTGCTGGTAAGATATATAAATGTGTCAGAAATGCCAAATGGATACGAGTACAAAGAACTGCCAGTGTGGCACTGACTGTACAGTAAGGGGGACCAGGGAGTGAGTCATTGGTGCTGCAGGTGGGTGGGGGGACCACTACCACCAATGATAGGGGTTGGCTGGGGCTGCGGGCACCTCAGTGTCTTGGAAACAAGGCTGGGACTTTGTTGTTGGGGGGGGCTAGTTGACACCGGAGTAGCACGGCTGTGGCAGGCCAGCTGTGGCCATGTTGGGTGGTTGTGACACATCGGGGTGGGAGATGTCATATGTATGGGGACAGGGATCAGGTGGGGGAAGGGACCACTGGACACCAGATAATTATAGTAACATTATGGGAACAGATGTCAGGTGGGCAGGGCCACTGGGCACTAGGGAATTATTGTAACATTACAGAACAGGTGTTGAGTGGAGGGACGCCATGGACACTAGGGAAGTATTGTAATATTATGGAAATGGATGTCGTGTGGGTGGAGGGACCACTAGATACCAGTGAATTATTGTAACATTATGGGAACAATTGTCAGGTGGGGGGACCACTGGACACCAGGGAATTATTGTAACATTGCAGGAATGAGTGTTGGATGAGGGGTGACCACTGGACACCAGAAATTATTGTAACATTATCAGAATGGGTGTCGGGTTAGGGGGAACCACTGAACACTAGGGAATTTTTACTTTGTTATGGTGAACTAGGATCAGAGGGAGGGGGGAAGCCGCTAGCACCGGGGACACCTCATGATACAGGCAATTCTTGGTGCTATATGGCCTCCAACCCCATGCAAATTATCCCATATTGGGCATGCAAATGGCCCCTTAGCACCTTGCATGCCCAATGGGCTCATTTGAATGGTGATTTTTGAATATTGCAATTATTGCCTCAATGCTAGCCATTGCAGAGGCCCCATTTTGGGGTGCTATCGGGCAGGTTTACATGGCTTAGCACTGGGCAAGAATGCTGAATATGGCATTTTTGCACACCTGCACTATTGCAATATGTAGCACAAATGTTTGAGCTCTGCTTTGCTCTATTTTGAATAACCTGCCCCATGTGATTTGAAAAATTGTTCTGCACAGAATATCATAGGCAAAATGCAGAAACTGCAAAGGAACGTTTGCCTTAATTGTACACTGGGTGATATGCAGTCCACAATGGATGGATCCATATTTTATATTCAACTTACCATTTCTTTTGCAAAATAAACTGACATTTGCTGGCAGAAATTGCTGTTGGCTAACTTGTCAGACATCTGCTAGAAAAAAGTGGAAAAATGCACATTTCTAAACCAGGATGAACTCTAAAACCATCACCGATTTCATTTTCTGGCAGAAACATTGCAACTGTAGTAAAACAGCAAATTAAAGCATTATGTAAACCCAGAAGAAAAAACAGGCAGTTTTGTTGAGCAACAGTATTTCACTAAAATGAAACAGGTTTTGGGCTTAAAATCCTACATTACAAATGTATTTTTTCAAGAAAGAAAGGTCAGGTACGCTTTTGGTTCGTGTTGAATCTGCTTCTCTTTCTTGACAGAAAAAAAATGCATGTTAACTGATGTCTGGCAATAGGTGTGTTGTGATGATAAATCACACAGGGATGCAATATGAAAAAAGATAATAGGTGCTTGGCAAGGTATTTTAAGGTTTATATTATCTTATCAGCTGTTTTTGTGCCAGTTCCTTTCAGCACTAATGGGTCACTGACAAAATTGTTTTTAATTTATTGTGGCCTTGAAGCAAGAGTGCTGTAAAGTAACTACTCACACTTGTGCCTTCCCTGATAAAAGCACCTGTCCTCCCAGCAGTGTATCCAAAAAGTACCTGCTATTGCTACCTGCAAGCTTATTGTAGCTAATTCCCTTGCAGTATCTCGCCTGCAGTAACAAACTGTTTAGCTGAAATCACCTTCTGCCTTTTTTGGTGAGGGAGCCCAATATCCTGATAAAAAGATGTGTGCACAATATGCCATATTATTTTACATTATCTGTTTATAGCCTTACAAATTTATTGTGTCATGGGTGACATTAAAGGTTATCTTGATACAATTGTGCAACAAGGTATGACCAAGGGTTGGATTCACAGTGTTAGTTACCCCGAGTGGTGTAATGGGGCATGAGGCAGAGCCATGCACCACATGTACTTGGGGTGAGTACAAAGCAGCATTCAGGCGTCAGTGCTGCTCAGCCTCTCATTCTGTACCATGGTTATTTAGGTAGGAGAAAGCAGAATCATGTGCTGATGCTGTTCTGGTGGTGGCATAAGGATGTGCCATGCTTATTGGTCCGTCACATTTGTGCATTGGTTGTAGTGACAATAAGGGGAAAAGGCAAGAAGTAAGGCACCATCATCTGTTATCATGAACACTCTTGTCACTCACAGGTGAGCATGCTTGTCTGTTGGTGCCACTGCTTTTTGGTTCACTACACTGTGTTACTGTATATGGTGCTGTGGTGACTTTGGTGGAGGGAGAAATGCAGTAAAGCACCATTACCATTCAAATGGATTATCTGTTAGGCAAAATAAAGAAGAAAAAAACAGAAAAGACTACATAAAATGGATGACTTATGTTTTTGTTTCCTCTTATCAGCTGTGTTGATAGTGCTAGTGGCATGATTTCCAAAGTGGAGTGAAGGCTGCAGCAGCAGAGGCAGCTAAATGACTTAGACTCTTTAACAGGTGGGATGTCATTTTAAAACATTTACTTGCTTTGAGGATGCACATGTGAATTTAAGAGAGATTAATTTAAGCTTAATGGAATACCTTCAACCAATCAGCATTTAGCACTTTATTAGCAGTTTTACAACTAAGCATTTAAGGCATGACCAGGGGTTTGGTTGCCATCAGTTAATCTCACTCAAGGCAGTCATGAGTTATGCTACAAAGCCCAGTGTCTTAGGTCTGGCAAGACTAAGCCTGAGGTTCAGTGGGGCTGTGGGCAACACATGCTATGTGCACACTAAACACTACTTAAGTATGCACTACTAGCTTCCTCTGGATGCTTGTTACTTTGCTTGCAACCATGTGACTGCTGTGACTCTGGTCTGCCATTCCTCCCTATCCTGAGCTATTGTTGCTGCATGACTATGACTTGGCTCCCTTGCTCCTGTTTGGTCATGACCTGGTTCCATCTGCTTGGCCATTTCTCTGCTTTCTGGATCCTACTTCCGGTCTGCCGTTGTTTTCTATCCCCCCCCCCCCACTTGTTGCTTTCCCTGGTGAAGTTGCCTGCTGACCTGAATTTCCTGCTTCTCTGGTTTAGGTCCACTGCTCCTTGCACAGCTGTTTGCTGGTGTGATGTGTCTGGGTTTTTTTGTGCTCTGTTCCTAAGGTGGGTTGCTCCCACTCTCCTGCTGCCCTGTGGTTTGTTTGTGCCCTCTGTCTTGTTGTTTATCATGGCCTGCTGACCCTTTTTCCCACCTGCTGATTTCCCTGCAAGTTGCCTTTACCAAACCATTTTATTCTCCAGACTTTCCTTGTATTCACCTCCCCCCACCCCCACCCCGCACTTTTTGCTTGGGCTCCAGGTGGTGCTGTGTATTGCCATTCTGTTTGCTCATTTCTTGCCATTCTGTTTGCACCCCCCCCCCCCCCTTTGCTATGCCTTGGTGGCCTCTTGAGTTCTTACTCTTTGCTGGAGCCTTTCTGTTGCCCTTGCTTACCCCCTTCCAGTCGTGCTGCCTTTGGAGGGTGTCTGAAGGGCTCAGTGTCACTGCCTGCCTGATTTCAAGTTATTCTTGGCCATGGCTTTTTTGGTGCTTCACCTGTTGCATTTTTGGGCTTTTCTCTTTTCCTTTTGGCTTGGTTGTCTTCCCCTCAAAAGCTCAGTAAGTTTTGATTCATACTGTTCCTGTCCAAAACCATAGCCTAGCTTGTCCCAGACATTCTGTGGGCATGTGCTCCACTACTTTGTTTCTCTAACTAACCAGTCCAGTCTGCATCTCAGGGCTCCTGTTTTCCCTTACCATCTGGCATTCCTACCGTATCTACTACATTATTTTTAGATAAAGGCCTCAACAACTAGCAAATGGCACATGCTCCAATGTCATTAAGGTACATGCCACTCCAAAACAACAGGCATCTGCCTACATGGGCCCAATATGCTTTCACCCTCCATAGCTCACTCTGCAGTGAATAATAGACTTTTGCCCTCTCTTGTTGCATACTACACTTAACCAGACACAAGGGATCAGTTTCATATCCATGAACCGTGCCAGGAGAGTTTTTTTGCACTGCCATGCCTGAAATAGCTATGTCAGTCTTCTCATTTTCATTGTTTTGTTTTTCTAAATAAAATATTTATTGGGTCTAAAAAAATCATATTGCTTGCCCAGCATTGTAGATAACTATAGTCCATGAAAATATACATAGTTATTATAATATTTTCTATAAATATGATGCACTTAAATACTTCATTTTAACTTGACTTGCCTCATTAATATGTACATTTTCATATATATTCATATTTAAATAAAATAAGTTCAAAACATTCACACACATTTTCATGGAATGTTTGTGTTTCATGATATAAAGCTTAATAACTTATATTGATATTAATATGTCAAACCTACTGAACTGCCTTACTTACTTACTAATTTACTTACTTGACATCAACATAAAATCTTCCTTAGTACAACTTTGTATATCTGTATTGTTAAGTTTCAAATATGTGTCATCACTCTGTGAAAGAATTCAGCATCATACAGAGCACTAAGAAAAAGTTGTTTCCGTTTACATATTGAAAATGTTACATTTTTGTAGAATCATAGACTGATATGAGTCTGCAGCCAAGGGCTGTAAAGACTCGACCAGTTCACCTTAGAAATGTAAATTTCACATCATCCATCTAATCATCGAGGAATGACTTAAATTTCTGAAATTAGAATTTGTCACTGTGGGCCCAATTCCAAGATGCCTTATGCATGGTGCAAGGCAATTTACTCCAAACCCTATGGTGCAAATTGCACCTTTTGCCACACAATATGCTAGTTGCGATTCCAAGTTGTGGCTTGCACCATGCCACATGCAGGTTTCCCCAAAGGTTGGCTACACCACCCACTATGCCCGCAACCCACTGTGGCATGGCACAAGGGTGGGTTACTGCCGCACCTGCTCCTTATTCCGAAAGGGCAGCTGCTGTAACCTAGTTATGCTATTCCAAGTCCTGCTATGGTGCTGTGGGTTAGACCAGCATGGAGGTGGTCTAAGGGGCATACATCATGGCAAAAGGATGGTTGCCCCCCCCGCAGCACTGCAAAATGCACATGGCCATGCCCATGGACCCCCCTGCCCTGTGATGCCCCCACCCCCCAACTTTCAGGGTGCCCCTGAGGTCATACACATATGTGCCCCTCTTGTGCTTGTGCCACATGGCCAACCCCCCCAGGGCTCCCAGGGGAATGTGAGCATGTGTTGGGTTGTGGGCATGGGGGGCAGTTTGTTGCAGAATGCATCTCGTGGCAGCCAGGTCTGTTGCGCCATTCCCATGGCACAACTCTGTGGCTGCCACAAGTCACAGAGTGTAAGTGCCAGGGACTCTGCCTGTCTTGGAATAGGGCAGAGGGTCCCTGGCATAGCTGCGAATGTCGCAACTCACATACACCTGCGAGTTGCGACATTTGTTCTGGAATCGGGCCCTGTATCTCTTGGAAGCCTGTTCCATACCTGTACCACCCTCTGATTTATCCAACCCCTTCTCAGATTAGTCCTAAAGAAGTCTCCCTTCAGGAGTACATTATGATATCTACTACTTCACATTGTGTTGCTGGCTAGTCCCATACATTCCCATAGATTTTGGTTCCTATGTGCTTTGTACACCATACATAAGTCACCTTTAAGTCTCCTGTATAGTAAACTGAACAGATTCAGGTTTTTCAACCTGTCTCCATATCTTTTCATTGGGATATTTCCAATGTTTTTAATTCAGTCTTTTGACAGCAAAGTTCTTAGCTTTTATTATTAACCATTAACTTTTTTCATAAGCTTTTTTATTAATCATGCCCAATATGCTTATTGTTTCATTTTCTATATCGGTACTTACAGGACTCCAAATTGGTCCAGCACTTACAGTGACTAAAACCACATTTTTTTAAATTAAAATGCAGTCCCAGAATGCATGTTTCATATCTGAATCATTTTGATTATAATGCCAGCATCTTGCAGCTGATTTAAGATGGCTTTTTATAGTCTATACAGAGTATAGTAAACACAATTGATAGTTTGGAATTGTATTGACTTGTCCCTTGATAAATTATAATTGTTTACTAACTTATGTACTATCTGCCACTGTTGGCTAGTCAGATTCATATTAAGTTCTTTATGCCATTTCATAGTGGATTCTTTGAAAGCTTTATCTGAATATGTATGCAGCTGATTAACAATCCATGTAAAAATAGATTTAAATTCACTAGACAAGATGAAGCGCAAGTCTTTTTCCAGTCATCTGATATTAGATGCTCTTTCCCAATGCTTGACATCCATTTTAAATAAGCTGCTAAGCTGATAAAAGTAATACCATTGGGAGTTCTCCAACTTACATTTAGATTCAATAGGTCCTACATTTTTCAATGTCTCTTCCTTTCCAAATTTTATTGTGTAACATTTTCCCATTTAATTTGAAATTTGGATTTTTCCAAATTATATGAGCTGGTAACATGTTTGTCAACCAGCTCATCTTGTTTTGGTATTTTTAGCCAGTGCACTGATATTCTTTGCTCATTTATTATTGAATTTCATATATTTAGAAAGTGCAAACTAAATATTTCGTATGTCCACCTGCTCCTTTTGAAGGTTACCTAGTATTGAGTTTTTGACATTCATATGATAATTATTCATATTTGCCCATGTATGTATAATTTTACTAAATATGCTATATGGTAGGATCTAATGTATGTGCAAGCAAACCTTCATTGGTCTTTACACATACACAGTTTTCAAAAGGAAATCCTTGGTTGCTTATGATTCCATAAAACATTTCTAAATGTATTTCCTTGTAGTGTTTTGAACCCCAATGTTCAAAACACACCAAGGAAAATATTTAGAGACTGGAGCTATCCCAAGAAACATTGGGGTTCAAAACACCCAAGTCTTCCTTGTGTCTTATTGAATTTCATATATTTAGAAAGTGCAAACTAAATATTTCTTATGTCCACCTGCTCCTTTTGAAGGTTACCTAGTATTGAGTTTTTGACATTCATATGATAATTATTCATATTTGCCCATGTATGTATAATTTTACTAAATATGCTATATGGTAGGATCTAATGTATGTGCAAGCAAACCTTCATTGGTCTTTACACATATACAGTTTTTTACAAGGAAATCCTTGGTTGCTTATGATTCCATAAAACATTTCTAAATGTATTTCCTTGTAGTGTTTTGAACCCCAATGTTCAAAACACACCAAGGAAAATATTTAGAGACTGGAGCTATCCCAAGAAACATTGGGGTTCAAAACACCCAAGTCTTCCTTGTGTGTTATAAACCCCAATGTTCCTTAGCATGGCTCCAGCTATGTTCACAGAGGGAAAGCCTTCAGATTCTCTTTGTGGGAAGTCTTCAGGGCTGAAGTGGAAGCTCACAAATTCCCTAGACTGCAGTGACATGTCATGCTTCCAGTTTATGCCTAGGTTTTAAAGATTATGTCCAACACCTGGAAGGATGGTGACATGAAGCCTTTGACCAAGGGCTGGGCAAAATTGGCAAATTCTAATTTTGCAGAATGTTCATGAAATTCTGCAAATTTCCAAAATGTCATGAAATTCCATTGCATGTCATGGAATTTTCTGAAATGTTTTAATTAGTCATAACTTAATCAGTCTTATAGTTGGATATCTGAAATGTGACATGCATACTGTTTGGAACGGGCTTTAAGAGGATCCCTAAAAGTTTCACGACATTTGGATGAGTGGCAGGGAAGTTATACAGGCTCACAATTTGGCAATGTATTATACAATACATGTGAGCATTTCTGAAAATATTTCTGTGCTTATAACATAGCCATCTTTGGAGTTAGATAATTTAAAATGTATATGCATGCTTTCTTGGAAGAGTGTTAGACACTGCTAAACAGAAGGGTAGTTGGTTATGTAACTTGTATGCTACAGGAGTTCAAAATTTCACAATTTAATTATTTGTTAAATTGTGTGAGCATTTTCAAAATGTTCTAATGTTTATAGTTCCACTGCTATCACTGGAATACAAGATTTGGCATGCATATCATAGTAAATATGATTTGAGATCTAACTAAGCTGGGTAAATGTGGTTTAGTAGGTTAAAAGTTGTGTGGATGCTTTAGAAATTACTAATTGGCAACATTTGCTGAAACATTCATGGATGGATAATAGGTAATACCAATAGAGTTTGATTTGTGGAATTTAATTTTTACAGAGCACTTAGCACCTGAATCACCTTACCTGCACTAGCATCATGGCCTTGCAATGCTCCCCCAGCACTCCTACGACAGTAATGTCCAGCATCATGCTCTGTCATGACTAAAGTTATCCAGATGCAGTACCTCTGCCACAATTACCTAAGTCGCATCTAGCTGTAAGGCTTGGCATCACTTGGTGCCACTGTTTTCAAAAAGTAAAAATATATATTTATATTTACAGGGTTGTTAATGACTCAACAGTTGGCATTGTACAGAAACAATACTGCACATGCATGTGCTATAACATCATTAAGCCAGTGAGCTTCAGTGGTTAGCTGATATATTACGAGAAGACAGGTTAGTGTCCAATGATGTTCATGACTGTTCTTCATGATTCATCACTCAACACAGTGACCTGACACTTGACACTACTATCATTTTGCTGTGGAGCCTCCTATGAATACTGTTATTGCCACTTTACCCAGCCTTTTCTTTCCTCTACAATGGCAACTCAAGTGTATGACTGGGCAAAATGTATGGACATGACTTTGACAAAAATACCACCACATTCCACAGTTTCACAAAAACTCATGAATTCAACTTTAATTGCTGATGTTATTTTGAAATCTTTGGCTTCTTATAACTTGACAACCATTGAGCAAGAGATCTGAGAGTTGATACACATAGCCTCTTTTGTTTACGTATAATTTTTTCTCCTGGCCAGCAGCTTGTCTCTCAGAGATATACACTATTCACAGGGATATACCTTGATCAGCTGAACTCAGCCATCATTCAATTGGCTACCAGGTTTTCTCCCACATTTTTTCCCTCTCACATCCCCTGGTGGGGGCAGTGCTGCTGTCTGCATCTCACAGCCACTGCTTTCTCTGTAGCAAAAGCAAGCTTGTTGGCTTAGCCACAGTGGTTGTTGTGTTGGCAGAACCCACTGTCAACCCTTCCCAGCTGAGATGCACTGCTGAGTGGCAGCTGTCTTGGCTATGGCCTTCCTCCTGACATGAATTTTCAGGCTTGCTTCTGATCCTGGGTTGTTTGTATAGCAGCACAATGCTCTGTTGCTGGGCCATGGGGGTGACCTCAAAGCCTAATATTTAGGGTCAAGGAACCAAACAAACTTAGTGATATTCAGTTCTCTAGTTTTAAAGTTAAAGGGGCTTAAAATTCTGCAGTTTACATAATTGTGAAATGAATTTTTTACATTTCTGAATGTTTGGAGGTTTATAACTCAGTCTCCTTTAAAGATAGAAATTTGTAACTTGGTACATGCTATATGGGCATTGATAAAGCCACCATACCAAATATGGTGCAATTAGGAGAAACAGTTTTAAAACTATATGGAAAAAACTGAACGGAAATAACTAAAATATTTCATCAGCATTTTGTTTGTGGAAGATAACTTTCACTCAGCCCTACTTGGATCCCCTTCACAGTGGTATTTTTCCTAGACTCTGTACTGATGATCATAAAGTTAGCTACATTAAGTCATGTTTGTTACCTTATACACCTGGAGGAGTTGGAACTCAGATGGTGGCTCTTCCTTCTTTTTCTTCACTGGTCATTTAGTGTTGTGGTCCTCCCTCTCTCTCTCTCTTGTTTAATTCAGCTTTATTCAGTAATTGATAAATGTAGGCATTTAGTACAATTAGTTACAATAAGAACTTTTTCAATAAACCTTGCACAGACATTAGTTCTCCAGTGATAACACTGCATATGAATTACAGTGCTATGAATGCCATTAACTTGCAGTAATAAAGCATCAGGTACAACACACACTGAATACAAAAACAAAGCCACACTGGGCAGCAAACAAGAACTAAGTGCTATAGTGCAGTGTCACAATTAATGCTTTAAATAATATCTATGAGACATATTAATAAGTCTCTAAACATTGGAAGAAAGACAAATAAATTAAGTGAAATAGTTTTATGATCAGGATATGGAAATCCCAACAGGAGGGTCCAGACAGAGGGCATTCTTAGGCTGGCTTCCCACCAAACCAAAACATTAGAGCCTAAGATGAAAATCTTATTCAAATATCTGAGTCAAGGTGGACAATCAACCTCCTTGCAAGTCAGGCTTGAGACATGATTTAGGTCAAGAGATTCCCTATATATCTTCCTCAGCAGACTAAGACATCCCTAAACTGCTTGATTCCCATTGCTGTCATGCCTGCCTTCTGGATGGTGATCATCTTCCCTTAAAGATAGTTTGGCTGTAAGAGTCTCCATGTCATGAATGGAATGAAACCTTGCCTTCCATTCCACCACAGTGAGAGGGTCCTTCTGTAGCCAGTCTGAATTGATACATTTAAGTGCTAGAGCACTAAAGATATGTGTCACCTTATGAATATCAGGAGTAAGTTTTACCACTGTATGAGACCCAGAACCCAATCAGTGTAAGTACCAGAGATAGCTATGGTTAAGATCTATGCTACCATAATCTGGACCTTTTTCCAAAAAGGTCATATCTTGGGGCAGCTCCAAAAGTTGTGCAGGTATGACCTCACCCTTCCAAATTTCCTCCAGCAGTCTGTAGTGTAGGTTGTTTTGAAATGTTTCACTATTGTGGGGGTTCTGAAGTAATGAATAAAATCTTCCAGATAAACTCTCGCCGGATAGGGGAGGCAGTGACCTTCCTCCCTCTCCAAGTCTTCTTGCCCAATCTTCTACTGAAACTGTACAGTTTGCCTCTGTCCCCCAGGCCCTGCTTCACCCCAGCCACAGATTCCTCCTTCACTGAATAAAGCATCTTATAAACAGCCAATATGTATTGTTGCTTGCCCCAATGGTAACCACCCCAAAAATAAAATCTTCCTAGATTGACATGGGCCTGGTTAGAGAGATTTTATTCATCCCTGAATTTATGCAGTGTCTGAATTGCAAGTACCTATGAAAATCTATATTTTCTAGGTGGATGTTCTGTTTCAAAGCCTGAAATGTCATGTAACTGCCATTTGCAAGTACCTGAGAAAAGCAGGCTAGACCATGCCATTCCCAGCCGGCATAGCCTTTTTCCAGCTGGAGTGAGAGAAAATCAGGGTGATATCTGATCAGAGAATTACAGCCCAGGAAGTCCTCTGATTTTAAAAGTTCTCTCACCTTCAGCACCATGGTGAGACTGTGCCAGATCCACTCATTTGAGATAGAAGGGGCATGATCCTGAGAAACTGATGTAAGGGTTGGAGTAAACAGAGGTGTCCCCTTGCTCTCATATTTTTGATTTCATACCATCCTGAAGCAGACCGTCACTTGGCCCAGGAATATGCTGCCATCCTCTTCCCTGCAAGGTGGTATTGGTTCAACTCAGGTAAGGCCAAGCCTCCCTATTCCCTGGGCAGTGTCAACATTTTATGACTAATGCAAGCCCTACGGTCTTGCCAAATAAATGTTTGTATCCCTCTAGTGAGAGGAGTCCAATAAGACACAGGTATGGGTATGGATAGTGTGCCGAATAAAAATAAGAACCTTGGTAAAATGTTCATTTTGATGGAGTCTACTCTACCCATCAATGACGGGGCAGTAATGATCACCAAGCTAAATCCTGTTGAACCTCTCCACAAAACCTTTGGTACTCTATTGCAAACAGTTTAGAGGTATCAACATTGATGTTAATCCCCAAATACAGAATCTGGTTATTTTTAGTACAGGCAAATGGAAACTGGGCCCTGAACCCCCTTGTACAGGATCTGCGGATGAGGAGAGCCACCAATTTTTCATAATTCATTTTGTAACCTGAGACTTGGCTGAACGTCTCCAACAAGTGAACCAAACAGAGAACACAATACTGTGGATGGCTCAAAAAGAAAATAGTGTTGTTGGCATAAAGGGAGAGTTTGTGCTCTGTCCCTCCAGTCATTATTCCCTTGATGGTAATGTTCTGCACTGTCAATGGCTGAAGACATACGGTGTAGAGCAGAAGAAACAGAGGCTAACCTTGTCTGGTGCCTTGAGAAAGGAGTAAATAGGCAGAGTTTAGACCATTAATATGCACCCTAGCCTGGGGTCGTGTATATTGGTTAGATAAAATATGTAGAATTCTAATGATGAATTTTATAGTCTCTATGGTTTTTAGTAAAAGTTTCCAATTAACCCTGTCAGATGCTTTTTCTGCATCCATAGAGATTGCCAGTTGGATTGCCCCCTGCCTCGCCTGTGAGGAGATAATATTAAATAGCCATCTTATGTTATCCTGCAAAAGGTGACCAAAAATAAACCCTGTTTTATCCTGCATGAGGCGACTGAAAATAAACCCTGTTTAATTTGAATGAACAACTGAGGGAATTACCCATTGCAATCTATCCACCAAGATTCTGGTAAGAAAGTTTCAAGTCTATATTAAGTAAAGTTATTGGGAGGTAAACTGAAGTACCATATCACTATGATTTTGATTACAGTTAAAGAGTTAGTGTTACACCACTGGCTTGATCAGAAAGCAATTTCTTTTAATGAGTGGCTCCAGGAGCTGTTATTTAACCTTTGGCAGGAGAAGATGATATTGAGCATTCATCACAAATTGCATGTATATAACAAGAACTGCAGCAGGCTTCATACTTTGTATTCTCTGTAATAATGTTTATTGACAATGGATGCTGCCCCTCTACTGTATCTTTTGGGATATCTATGAATATGAATATATATATATATATATATATATGTATTATAGTGGTGTGGTCGCGCCACTATATTTAGAGTTATGAAGGCACTTCTATGTTAAAGTCAAAACTTTGCGCATTAATAACTTTGGACCCGTTCAACGGATTTGCCTGAAATTTGGTATGCACGGTGGAGCATGGCAGCTCTCTTGATTTGCCAAATTTTGTTTTGGTTGTACTGATGGTCTTTGCGTACAAAAATGCAGAAACATTTTAAATTATCCAGTTTGGAGGCAGTTTTAGGGATATTGTCCATGGCCCTGCATGACCATCATGTGGTGTGCTGCTTTGTGAGATTGCTCACCTGAAAGAGCTTGGCTGGCTGAACATGCTGCTTTTCATTTGGTGAAAAATTATTGAGGCATTCAAAAATTATAGCACTTTTAAGTTCCCATAATAAGTCAAAAGGAAAATTTATATGGTTGTTTTGCAAACAAAGAATGGGGTTCTGGCTATCTGGTCCCACCTGGCGGTCAAAGAATTTACAGCCTCGCGGTTCAAAAATCTTTGTCCCCGAGAATTCTTTGATCACAAGGTCTGCTATCTTGTTTTAAAATTCCGATTGGAATATCTCGCTCTGGGGTAACTCCTAAAGTAAAACTTACATGGGTTTTATTCAGGGGGTGCCGATCTATTGAGCCATGCCTTTGGTTTGGTGTAAAATGGTCAAAAAATAGAGTTATAAGCTTTTAAATTCTTTGATAATGGCTCGTTAACGATCTTTGATCGCAAGCCTGCAAATTCTTTGATTGCGATCTTGCATTGCGATCTAAAAATACAATTTTCTCAGCTTAGGGGTGGCCTAGGAACACAAATGAGTGCTGGTTTTGATCAGGGGGCTCCTTTCTATTGAGGCATGGTGGTGGTTTCATCTAAATTGTCCAAAAACTCACGTTTCACCATTTTTTATTCTTGGATCGCAAGCGTGCAATTTCTTTTATCACGAGCCTGCAAATTCTTTGATCATGAGGGGTAGCCTAGGAGTGCAAATGAGAGTGAGTTTTTCTCAGGGGGCTTTGTTCTATTGAGGCATGGCAATGGTTTCATTTAATTCTGCCTAAAAGTCAAGTTTCACCATTTTGTATTCTTTGATCATGAGCCTGCAATTTAGGCCTCACAACCCCAATGACATACCCCGTCAGCTGTCAGTCTTGGGATGATGGGTGGGTCTGTGGGGAGGGGCAACCCTAAAGATTTTTCATTTCCTGACTTTTTGTGTTTAACCCTAAATGATGCATTAATGCAGTTTTTGCATAGAAAATATATATATATATATATATATATATATATATATATATATATATGAATCTGCCAGCAGAAACAGGCCACATGGTCTATCAAGTCTGCTCAAATGTGCAGCTAGCACCCTTACCTCACAGCTGCATCACCCTCCCCCTCACAATTATCCCCACCTCACCCTGTCCCATCCAATCACCATCATCATCATCATCATCATCATCATCATCACATTTTATTTCTGAAAAGCACCCTTCCAAAGCTCAGGGCACCCTTACAATCAATAAAATACATACAAATTCACCGTTTAAATAAAATTTTCCCATCGTGCAAATTAAAATAAACCGAAGTTCCTTATATAAAAAGCAGGCCTAATATAGATCCCTCAAGAACCAGAAAAGGCCTGATTAAATAAGTATGTTTTAAGGAATTTTTTAAAACCCTCCACAGTCAGGCTATCTCATATCCGATGAGGTAGAGAATTTAACAGGGTTGGAGCCATAAAAGCAAAAGGTCTTCCTCCAGATATTTTCAGATGGACCATGGGAATCTCTAGCAATCCCTTGTCGAAGGATCAGAGAAGGCAGGAGGGACAGTAAGGGAGCAGAAGGTCTTGCAGGTACTGCAGTCCCTGGTTATGTAGGGCTTTATAGGTCAGCAATGCAACCTTGAAGGTTATCCACCACTGTACTGGCAGCCAGTGCAGTTCATGCAGCACAGGTGTTATATGCCTGGATCTAGAGGCTTCAGTCAACAACCTGGCTGCTGCATTCTGCACTAGCTGCAATCAGCGGATATCAACCCCTGGTAGCCCTAGGTAGAGGGCATTGCAGTAATCAAGATGGGTGGTGACAAAGGTGTGGACCTGAGTGGGAAGATCTTCAGACGGAACCAGGTGTTTCACCCTAGCTATATTCCTAAGATGATGAATGGAAGACTTGACTACAATTGACACTTGAGCTCTTAAGGTCAGTTTCTCATCATAAATCATGCCAAGGTTATGCACCTGGTCTGAGACAGTTAGTGGTGTTCCTCTCAGCTGTAATCCAGAGAGCTCTCCCACCAATGTCCCAGCAAATCTATGATCTAGGTCCATGATAAATACCTCTGCTTTTCCCGAGTTTAGCCTCACCCAGCTAGCACTCATCCAGTCCTGAATCTCAGTCAGATAGCTGATAAACACAGAGACAGTATCTTTCTCCTGGCTAGGCACAAAAGACATGTATAGCTGAGAATCATCTGCATAGCAGTGAAAACTCAGACCATACCATCTTATTATGTCTCCTAATGGCACCTGATATACTCAAACAACATTGAAGACCTGAGGCCCTGCAGCACCCCACAGGGCAGCCGCAGGGACCAGAATAAATCCAGACACCACCTTTTGAATCTGCCCTTGAAGAATGATCGAAACCAACTGAGAACTGCTCCTCAGTCCACAGAAGAGCCGTAGACGATCTAGCAACACCCCATGGTCCACAGTATCAAAAGCTGCTGAGAGATCAAGGAGAACCAAGATGGTATGAGATCTCAAATCTCTGGCCATCAGGAGATCATTTAGTACCCAGACCAGGGCTGTCTCAGAAATGTGTCCTTTACTGAAACCTGACTGGAGAAAGTCATAGATATTGTGGCTACTCAAATGATCCTCCAGCTGCAGAGTGACCACCTTCTCAATAACTTTGCCCACAAAAGCAATTTAGATGGGCAGTCAGGGTCTAAGGAGGGTTTCTTCAAAGGAGGCCTAACAATCACTCTTTTAAGGGATCTATAAAGATCCCTCTCTCTCCAGAGAATTCCTCACTATCCCAGCCATGACCGGGCCAATGACCTCAACACACCCTACAAGAAGGTAAGTTGGGCCCAGATCTAAACTACAGCAAGTTGGCTGCAAAGTCTGGATGATCCTCACAATATCAGTGACTACCAGTAGGCTGAAGTCAAGCCAGGTCACCTGGGTAACTGTACCACCTGGTTGATCAATGCAAGAACCAATGGGGAGGCATTGGCTGATCTTTTTCCTGATGGAGGTCACCTTATCAGCAAATAATTGTACAAACTTATCACACTTTCCTTGTGTAACAATGCTCGACCATAATGCAGACAGACTGGATTGCACAGTCTGTCCATAGTGCAGAAGAGCTGAGCTGGCCTGTTCTTAGCAGCAGCAATCTCCTTGCACAGGAGCTCTGCCTCATTATTGGAGATTGCTGATTGGCAGCCTTTATAATGGTCTAGCAATCTAAGCCTGTCCTCTTCCAGGTGAGTTTTCTGCCAGTGTCTCTCCAACCTTCGACCCTGCTTCTTCAGCTCTTTCAGGGACCCATCATACCATGGTCCCCTGTGGTGAAGGGTCAGGAGATGAACACAAACCAGAGAGATGATATCAAGGGCCCCTTTTACCACCCTATTATAGGCAAGAACAAGGGACCCAGGATCACAGCTATCAGTGAGAATTCCCGAAAGGCCCAGTACCACTATTAGGCCTTCTGAGGTAACTCCTCTTAAAGAAAAGTACTGCACCATTTGCTTATGGGCAGGCCTATTAAGAGGAGTCACAAAACTGAGCCTCAGGGCATGATGGTTAGACCATCCAACAGGATCCACTACCATGTCAATGATCTCCACCCCAGGAGAAACACCAAGTCTAATGAGTGTCCCCCTATGGGTGGTGGTGGTGGTGGTAACAGCCCATGTCAAGCCCAGTGATTCTTTCAACTGGAGGAGATTTTACCCAAATGATGAGAGCTCATCATCAATCCAGGCATTAAAGTCCCCCAGAATTAACCATCTGGGGAAATCCAACACCAGCTCAGCGACAAGCTCTGCTACCTCCCATCACCTGGTGGATGGTAGTTGAGAAGAATCCTGCAGCCTGCACCCACCACTATAATATACTCAAAGGAGTTGGCAGACCCCACTGGACCTCCATGAAATCTAGTTCTGATCTAAAACAGATTGCGACTCCCCCACCCCCATGGCCCTCTCTCAGGCTGTGTAACACCGAGAACCCAGCTGGAATAGTGGATGCCAAAATAGGTCCTGCATTTTCATCCAGCCAGGTCTCAGTGATGCAAGCCCAGTCTGCAGAGGCTATCATATCGGTCACCAATGCGGTCTTATTCTTAATTGACATGGCATTGCATAACAACGCACTAGAGGGATGAGAACCTGAGGATTACCATACCACCTGCCTGCATAAATCAGATCCCTTGGGTATGGGCACAAGACAGGGAGGACCCCTATCCTGTACCCACATCTCATCACCATATCTCATACCTTCTTTGGGATTCTAGGGTCTGTTAGCATTTTATTAATTTGGGTTTGCTCTTGTTCCATTTTCCGACTAAAATGAGGGTTTGTATAATATTGTTCACTCAAAACTTTTTTATATAACCCTTTCCTAGGTGTAGACCAAAGTTTGGTAGGAGAAATTTGCCATTTCTTTATATAATCAAAACAAACAGAAAAATTTGCAGTTAGTTTCAGCCGCCTTTTATTTTTATGCATAAATGTGCCCACTTGTCATTCTGGGATCAGTTCAGCGAGGGAATGATGTAACCAACTAATCCATAATGCATTTCTGTTTATAAAGAGGGGAATAAAATCTGTATAAAAGAAAATTAAATGGAAAGAAAAACCTGGATTTATTATTCCAAGACCACCCAAGTCTTCTTTAAAATATGTAATATCCCCTTTTAAAGGATTGAGGTGGCTGCCCCATAAACACTGAAAAAAACAATAACTATATACTCCTGTTTCCAGAGTTTTGGGGGGTGGTTAAACATAACTCAAAACAAAAAATATTGTATCAATTAATTTTTTATCATAAAAATATGTTTCTTTTTTCCCATCCTCCGCTTATTCCAATTTACAACCTTTTGTTTTCCTTCTTTAATTTTTTTGGTCCCAATTATGGATCTCCATGTCACCATTCCCGAAAAAGAGAGACAACATTTTTACCGGTGTTGTCTCTACCTTCATGTCTGCCACTTTCTGCATATTTTGTAAGGAGGGCCCTATCTGAAGAACATGATGTTTATCCCTATTTACGTTAGCTCCTGTGGTATGGGTATAGTTGAGGATGACCTGATGTGCTCTAGTGCCTGAGAAATCATTTTGTACTAGTTAACATAGTCATAGGTAGGGGTGGGCGAAAGTTCGGATTTCTGCCATGGCGGAATTTCTGCGAAATATAGAAAAGTTCGCAGAATTTTCCACTCTTCCACCTGTGGTGGAATTCCGAACTTTCACCTGAGAAATGCAGATTTCCACCTAGTTCTGCGAAAAAAAAGTCACTTATACATGCGCATTTTTTGTTGAAACTGTGGAAATAATGTTTCTAATTAATAATTTCAGAAAGGCATGTTTTCTCCACTATTTGAATCTAAAATGCAGAATGTTTTTCACTGCCATCAATGTGTGTCTATGTTTCATTTTCTGAAGGAGGTATCTTACTTGCAATGGTCACATACTAGTGATGCAGCAGCACTGGTTTGGGAAAACTAGAGGGTTTAGCCAGGAGCTAATTACAAATTCATTATTTTTGCTGTACCTGTACATAGTATTTAAACCTGAGATTGCATGTCAGTGCTGGGATGTGCTGGGGCTTTTTTTTTTAAGAAAGTCATAATAAACATTTTCCTTTTTTGATTTGGTGCATTTCTTCACCCCCCTCCAACATCTTGGACCCATTTTATAATCACAGTAAGACACTCCAGGGTGTTCATTGTGGTGGTTTAACAGCACTTCTTAGGTGGCTGAAGTGAAAGCACTCGGCAATGCTTCATGCCACACTGAAGTTGTGCCACTCTCCAACCACAGCTTTCATGCCTTATTGCTTAACTATAACATGGATTAATGTAAGGCTGTTGCAATCTTAACAGCCAGTCAGACTGTGCAGCATTTGTGCGACCCTTCACTGAACCTTGAGACACATGTCAATAACTCAATAATCCCATGATCCCAAGACAAGGAAAAGTACACAACTGTGAATGGATTATTTGTATATTTCAAAACACAACAGGAAAAAGTTAAAAGTGATAATGATGAACATACAATGAAACAGTAACTATTTACAATAAAACCGGGTTAGTTATAAACAAGTATCAAACAACAGGTGTTAAAGTATGTTCAAGTACCTTAACTGCCAACTGGCAATTATTTTTTGGCCTGTATGGCAACACGGGAAACTCTACGTTTCTGAATCTGGCGATGCTATGAGAGGGGGAGTGCTGACTGGTGGCAGCGCTTAATCTTTGCAGTATGTCATCTTGCAGTCAGCTTCCTGAGCACAGACAACATTTTGTCCTGGTTCTCCATTAATTTGGCCATGTTGACCTCCAGTACTTTCATCCTTTTTAAAATGTTGCTGTCCCGGTCCTCCTCTGGTTGGTGCTTGTTTCACCGTGCTGTACTTCCTAGTGTGCTTGCTGGTCTTCAGCTGCTGCTCCGGCTGTCCCTGTGCTTGATGTCTGCTGTTCAGTGTCCCTTGATGCAAGCATGGCCAGTTCATGCTGGATCTTCATGATCCTGTTTTTTCTCCTAGGACACTGTTCCTTGACTGCCATCTGGTCTTCCATTGCTGTTGTTGAGGCAGTCACCACAGCTGCAGTAAAGAAAGATAGGCTGGTGAGGATAAGGACAGACACTCATTGCATTTCTGGCTACACTCCAGGCATGTACGAGTACACATCTTCTTTGTTGACAAACCAGTTGAGCTGAGAGCTTTGAAGCAGGCAGAATACATGTATTCCATGTTATAATTATGTGAGTGTATGTGGGGGGGCATTGTACTATTACTAGAATAATGAGGAGCTTTGCATTGTTCTATTCCATGTTAAACAATCAAACACAATGTATTGGGTGTGCACTTGAAGGAAAACATACAACAGACTGACAAATGAGAAACATCGAAGGAGGAAGAGTCAAGGATTATACATTATTTAGCAAGTTTTCATATTAAGGGTGGACTTATAACATTTTTAGAATAACTTTTTGTTCTGCAACATTGTCTGTGGGATCATTTAATATAAGAATTAAGCACTGCCACTGAGATAAGTCTGTGTGTCATCAGTGCTGAGATAACCGCACAGCCATAGAGTGACAGGAAAGCTCTCGGCCTGCTGTCATGCATAGCCATGCCTCGGGTTGTGCAGGTATCTCGGTACTACCAACACACATCTGTCATGTGTTATTGCATACAATAATGTACGATCGTACTCGCTCATATGCATCTTGTGTTCAATTCCATTGGTTTGGTTACCTTGGCAATGAAGCAGGACATTTTTCTGGTTATCATAACATAGATGATCCAGATGGGATGAGCAGAATGAGAAGAGATCTGGAAAAACTAGCAAAATGGTCGGAAAAGTGGCAACTGGGGTTTAATGTAAAGAAGTGCAAGATCATGCACATAGGGAAGAGAAACCCTGAAGCCACCTATAGGCTAGGAGGGAATTTGCTGGCAGTCACAAGGGAAGAAAGAGACTTGGGCATCATCATCACCGATGAACTGAAATCATCCAAGCAGACCACTAAAGCAGTAGTTAAGGCTAGAGGGATGTTGGGGTGTATTAGTAGGGGTATCACAAGTCGGAAGAGGGAGGTAATATTGCAATCCCATTTTACAAGATACACTGGCTAGGCCCCATCTAGAGTACTGTGTGCAGTACTGGAGGCCACAACTTCACAAGGACATTAACCAAACTGAGGCAGTCCAGAGAAGGGCAACCAAAATGGTGCAGGGACTGCATCAGAAAACATATGAGGACAGATTAACTGAGCTCAATATGTATACCCTTGAGCAAAGGAGGGAGAGAGGTGATATGCTTGAAACATTCAAACACCTTAAGGGCATTAACAAGGTGAAAGAGTCTAACATGTTTCAATATAAGAAAAACAGCAGGACAAGAGGACACAGCATGAGATTAAAGGGAGGCCGAATAAGGGGTAATGTGAGGAAGTTCTTTTTCACAGAAAGGGTGGTGGATGCATGGAACGGTCTACCTCAGGAAGTGCTGGATATGAATACAGTGCAGGGCTTCAAACAGGCATGGGATAGGCATAAGGGAGGAATACAGATGAGTATGAATAGATAGGCGATTGACAGAGTAAATGCCAATGGCACATTCATAATGTAGAAAAAGAAATGGGCAGACTGGATGGGCCTTACGGTCCTTATCTGCCGTCAACTTCTTTGTTTCTTTGTTTGTATGTAACCCATAGAAGCAATTTCAGCGAGGTTCATTAACACAACAGTAAAATACCTTTTGTGGTATCAGATGCTACTAATGAATAATATAATCAACATCATCACAGTGTAGGTGAGAACATTTTAGCCATACGTTTTGAAGGTTCACTAGCACCAGTCCAGTATACAGACTGGTTAGGGTGGAAAAATGGTCATGGTAGATGAGGCTACCTCAGGGGATCAAAAGAGGAGAGAAATACTTCTTCCACTACATAAGATAGAAAAGGAAAAGCAGGGAACAACTAGTGAGGAGTAAGACGGATGGGGTGCTGGGAGGAAAAGGGTCTGGAGCAAGCTGATGCACTGCATGACTGCTTCTGCTCTGTGTTTATGCAGGAGAAGTAGGGACAAATACCTCAGGCAACTGGGGGCAAGGGTGGGAGATTATAACAGATGTGGTGATTACAGAGGGATTACAGAGAGTGCTGGATGGCTATAAGGGGGTGACAGGGTGAGGTGAATGGGGCAATGTGATGGAAGGTGAGGGAGGTGCAGCCACAATATAGGGTGCTAGCTAGCTAGCTGCACACTCTAGCATACTCACTAGGCAATGAGGCCTACTTCTGCTGGCATTTTAGTATGTTCATAATAAAGGATGGGGCAGTGTGTGTTATGACTTTTTATACACTCTGCAGGTGTGACATGCTTCATAATAAACTCCGAGTGCAAGCCTGAGGGGTTTATGAGAAGCATCCCACACAGAGGGTGTGTGTAAATTAAATTTGAGTTTTACAGACTACACCATCTTTTTTTATATAATTGCTGTCGGTGGAGGGTGCTTTTTTGCTGCAGCAGTTATGTGACATAAAAGAAAGCAATTGTTGGTATTAGTTACCACACATAGGTTGTAGGACTGGCAGGTGTCCATCACGAATAAAGGGAGAGGGCAACTAGCATAAGCAGGCAGTCATGGAACAACATGCATGTTTCATGTAATAAGAAGCCGGTTATTATTATAGCACGACATAGCAACCTTGTTTGATATTTTCCTTAGAGAAAGCGAACAACAGTAATTCTATGTAAATAACAGTTTGTGCACAGTCTACTGACCCTACTTAATCCTTATCTGCATAAGAAAAATTATCATCTTACCATCCGAAGGGCTGAGGGTCTCCACAATGCTGCTGCTTGCTCCTTCCTCCACTCCATCTGCTGAAACTGTGGTGCTGGACTCCACGGCACTGGAAGCAGCAGTAGAGCTGCTCTTGGCAGCACCTGTTAACAATAAGGAGAAGAATACTGAAATGAAACACAGTTGTGGCAATATCTGTAGTCTAGTCATAACAGGTTGATTGTCACAGCAGCAAAAGGCCATTATTGTCTGTGCTGCTCGAGCATGCAGTGATCTCCCTAGTCAGCAGCCAGTTGCCACATCAAGCCACCTCACAGTACCTCCCTTTCCCCTACTCTTTGCCCTGTCCAACCCCTTCTTAAAGCATTCTACTTTGTTACATGCTGCCACCTCCACCTCAACTGGTAGTGCGTTCAACTTTTCCACCACTGTCTCCATAAAGAAATGCCTCCTCATATCCCCCCTGGATCTACCACCCTCCAATAATATGTCATGGCAACTGACAACTGATGGTAGTAAAAGTTAGAATAATAAAAGTAATATACTCACTTGTTCTGTCATCTTCCACTGTGGCTCTGGTGTTGGGCTCTGCTGCAGGCTTCTTCCTCTGTGTCCTCTTCCTACTACCACCATTCCCTTTCAGGATCACAGCTCCCCCTAGTACCTCCGGTAACTGCCTGTCACGCCTCTGGATGTCATCCCACTTACATTTAAGTTGCTTCACAGAGTGGGGTTGGACACCATCTCCCTCTTTGGCAATACTTGCCTGTATGGCCTCCCACAGTTCCCCACTCTGTTTTACAGGGAGTCTCTCAGGCCCATACAGCTCTTTTGCATGTGCTGTCAGCTCCCTTACTAGCACTGTCACCTCCTTATGTGTGAAGGCTGGTGCAAGTTGTTTAGCAGTGCCAGCATCAGCACTGGTTGAGGACTGAGCATGAGGCTGATCTTGCTGGCCTTGCTCCTGCTACTGAACATTGTTGGTGTTTTCAGCAACTTCAACTTTCCCTTCCCCCATATTCTGCTGCTGCTGCTGCTGGTCACCTTCCTCCTCCTCCACATGCCTGCTGCCCCTCCAATCCTGACATTTTTCTCAATCTCAGTCTCACTCTCAACTGAACTAAAGTAGCTATATCCTTCCTATCTCTCAATCTGAGTCTGACTCTGTGACATTTCCTGCGTTTCTCGCAATTGCGGATTCACAACACAGGAAATGGCAAAATGTTCCATTTCCAGTTTTGCCTTTATTATCGCAACCTTTTTTTTTGCATTTAAAGGGTAATCACGCACTTATAATTGGAACACAGTGATAGGGTCACCATAATTGTGGTATTTTAGTTTATTTATGTGGAAATGTTTTTCACTTACACTAACATCACAGAATCCAGAAACTATCCACGATTACAACTAATTATGCGAAATTGTCTACTGCAAATATTGTGTGGAGGTTAGGACATTATGGTTCTTATAAATGGGTCTGAGAAATTGAGGTTTCTGATTGGCTGCAAACAGTCTATCAGCCCTATGTCATTTCATGTCAACATACATATGCAGCCTAATCTTGCTGACAGGCTGAACAGCAGAAAACACTATTTATTATAACGCAAAACCACCAGAGTTATGTGGCAGAACAGTGTCACCTCTGGGGCATGTAGCACTAAGCTGCCTTTTATTTCAGCAGAAGGATGATCACCAGACCATTACAACACCTGATCAAGCGGTATTAAACGAAGTATAGTGCTGTTATTCAAATTTTGAATAACAACTTTAAATACACAGCTTACTCAGAAGGGGACCATGATATGTTACTGATGTGGGTTGGAAGAGATGTTTTTAATCATTTTAAACATTAGATGGTTCAGGGGAGGCCGGGGGCATGTGAGTGAACAGACTGGTTGTTACAAAAGTTCTGAACATGTTGTTTGCACATTAGGTAGTGACAGTTGGGTGAATAGGCATTGCTGGGTAGTGAATTGATATGATGGATGTTCAGAATCTTTGATGTAGCCATACGGCAGTATTACTTAAGCAATAAGACACAACACAACAGGGTGTGCATGGAACATATTTTACGACACGACCAGGGGTGTAATAAGGCACAAGGCCTTGGGTGAGTGCCTTTAGCCCTGGTTGTGCGGTAAAATATGTTCCATGCACAAATGTCTTATTTCATTTATAAAATGGACTACATTTTTTGTATGTATTACAGTAAGAAAAACGTATGCTTGTTGTACGAAAAAATGATTTGAATATGGAAATTTATGAAAAAAAATAGTCTTTCTGCCTAATTGATAATGACATCATGGAAAGGCAGGTGACACAGAGAGAATGCATACTAAAGAGCTGAAATCATCCAATACTGGCAGTGACTCTGCAAGTTCAGTTATGACTGACAAAGACTGCATGCAGCACGATGATGGCTGGTTAAAAAAATCTGAACAACAATGACATCCCACAACTCTGCAGTCGATCCCTCACACCTGAGTTACCATCAGTGTCCCACCCATGTAACACTCGAGTCTTCATTTACCTGATCATGGTGAGGGAGAAACTGCACACTCTGTTGTCTTCACTCCATGACCAGCCTTGTTAGTTGACCAGTGCCCAAGCCATGTTTCATTGCCAAACAGCCATTATATTGTTTAAAAAACATGTAAAAGAGCTGCTGCCCGTTGATTATAATGGGCACTGCATGTGTGCTTGCAAACAACTGGGAAGTCCTTGGGAGCCTGTAAATACAAATTTACATGGGATGAAACTTTTTTATTCATGCAAGATTACAAATTATTGCAAAGCCCAACATTATTTGGATCCAACAGTATGTAGGTAAGGCACCAGTAGATAAGGTGCAGGACATAATCTTGGTGACTCTCTTTAAGAAATGCAACAGCTTACATGACTACTATTTCAGATGCAGAATTATTTTTCTGTGGAGCACAATAACATGGAATACGTGGAATGCAGAAGAAGTGCTCAAACCATGGATTACTGGAGAAAAATTATGCATGACTACTGATTATTCTGCATCTAAAAAAAATCAAACACACTGGGCTTTACAACTATTTTTCCACAAAAAATTAAAAAAGCTGCATCAATACACACAAAGAATGTATGGCATAAATTAGTCGGGAAAATGCCTTCCGAACTTCCATGGAAGTGAAAATCCGCATTCCGCGGAAATTCCGCCAGCGGAATTTTATTTGCACACTCCTAGTCATAGGACATCAGCATGAACAATGGTTTTAACCTTAGCTGAGCTTTTATACTGTATTCCTTTTATTTGAAGAAAAATATTTATTATCTTTATAAGGGGGTCAAAGGTGACAATGTATAACAAGGGTCTTAAAGGGCAACCCTGCCTTAAACCTCTGTTTATGCTACACTTTTCCCCAAGTCTATCATTTTCATATGGGTGAACCTGTGCTTCTTTATAACACAATTTCAGTCATCCAATAAAGTTTTGGGGGATCCCATAGGCCACACGGACCATCCATAAGTAATCATGTGATATTTTATCAAAGGCTTTGGCCTGGTCATAATTTACCAGGGATCCTGAAACTTGATTTGTAGAACCCTTATCAAAGATTCCCCATAGTAAAATCAATGCATCTGATATTTTCCTGCCTGGTACTGAACAAAACTGTGATTCATGAATCAATTTTGATAAAACCTTTGTAAGCCTGTTTCCTAAAAGTCTGGTTAAAATCATGAAATCCAAGTTCAGCAAGGTAATAGGTTGCCAGTTTGGCAGATCAGTCTTCTCCCCCATTTAAAGATATTTGAAAGCATTTTATCTTTTCTGTAATCGCTTTACCTCTTATGCCATGCACCGACTCTGTGATGTTTTTTAGTTTAGGTTTTGGCGTACCTTGCTTATAGCACATTCTAACCCTTTGTGTATAGTTGGGGTGTGTTTTGTATGTTTTGTAGTGTTTCACCTCCTTGTTAATACACTATTAAAATAAAATAAACTTAATTAAAAAAAAGATATTGGGAGGTTGGAGCCACACATGTCGGGTTCCTTTCCTGCCTTGGGTAATATGGAAATCAGAGCAAAAAGCCACAACCCAGATATTGTACTGTCCCTCTAAAATCTCTCTGAAAATAAAAAAAACAACATGGGAAGGAGGAGCTGCTCCCCAAAGTTTTGTAAAATCCTGATGGCAGGCCATCCATACCAGAGATTTCTCAGTCTTTAACTGCTTAACTATATTTTCCAGTTCCTCTACACTTATGGGTGTCTCCACCTGTCCACTTTCAGTAATCGTAAAGGTCTGAAGGGTGACCCCCACCAAAAAAGATTCTGTTTTCCCCAGCATGTCTGGTGTATTCACCTGTGTATACAATGGGGAATAACTTTTTGCAAACAACTTCGCTGTCTCTAAGGGCTTAGCTGATGACGCCCCTAACATCCTTAATGCATAACACTGCCTTACTGCTGTGTTGCTTCCATAAGATATGGGCCAGCAAACTACGTGCCCTATTTCCCCCTTCATAGTATTTGTGGTTCAGCCTACGCAACTCCCCCTCTACTTGTGAATCTATGAGCATCTTCAGCTCCCATTTCCTCATTTCTCAAAGTACTTTTGCCTGGGGGTTTAACGTAAGCCAGTGTCAGAATTCAGCCTAAGTTTTTCTAATTATAATACCTGGGTGTACTGCTGATTCTTTATTCTACAACAAAAAATAATAATTGCCCCTTAAGGGCTGCTTAATGTGCATCCTACTGGACTGAATGAGATGTAGTCTCCCTCGGGCTATGGTGTAGAAACTCTGTAATAGTTACCTGCACTAGCTGATTAAAATTAGATGAATTTACATATCCCACATTCAGCCTCCAATTGGAATTTTTTTCTTGGGGGGGGTCAGGCAGCCTTCCATCCTTTCTTAGTGGAAGTCACTGTTCTAACAGTTCTATTTATGTCTTCATTTTTCATCTTTTGGGCTACTTCCCTATGGTACCTTTAGCCAGATGATTTGCCATCCTTTGGCACCTCTGGGGGGGGGGGCCCTTCTCAAGAGGGTTACTGTATGTCAGGTACTTCAAAAGGGTGATATTTGATTACAACAAAGAGCTTTTATTGCCGTATGGACTTCAAATCCAATCACATTACGAATAGTACTAATCTCCCTACAGCTCTTACTAACCTGTCTTAAAAGTTTTACCTTCCTTAGGCTTATGTTTGGATAGGTATTTCTTGATAGCGTTAACACCCTCCCCCTTCAATATCAGTTTAAAGTCTTTCCTGCAACTTGTGCTTTAAATAGATTTCCCAATACTTCTGGCCTTGCTTTATTTACAGTAGATGTAATCCATCTCTGCTGTATATGATTTTTGTTATTAAAGTTCCCATGACTCAATATATGCAATGACTTCTCTCTTACACCACATGCTGAGCCTGTAGTTGATTTGTATTGTGTTGTCTTTTTCTTTAGAAGCTCATGGGATAGGTAACAGCCCAGATATATATACAGTCTCCCATGACTAGATAAAAACAAATGTCTTTTACGTGGTCTACACCAATGTTATTAGGACCTACAAGTAAGGCTACAATTGGGTCACTACCATAGCTCTGCAGAATACTGGTATTCTTATTTTGATGTTATTTCCTATAGTTGTGAGACAGGGGAGCAGCATGATAAGGGACATGTCCCCAGCCTTTCCAATATTTCCCCAATGTTTTAAGCAAAAAATACTGCCCAATCTTTAGGGGACACATCTGTGTCTCCTCATTCTCTCACACCTCTTCCTTAATATCCAATAGTTGTTGGGGTGTGGAGAAACACTATGAGGGTCATACACCAAACAACATTAAGGCTCTCACATATTGCAAAACAATTCAGATCTTCCAAGGGCACAGTTGTGTTATCACATCCTCCACTCTCTGCCCTAATGTCCTGCAGTTAGTGGAGGGAGCTGCATAATGAAGGCCATGCTGCTACCTTTCAAAGCACCCTTTCCCAGTTAAAAATAATTCACGCAGGTTTCAGAAGCACAGCTGTGTGTGCCCCATCCTTTGAGCCATCCCTTGCTCTAAGTCCACAAGCTACATCCCACTGTTGCTACATTATGTGGGCAGAGCAGCAGGAAAACAGACACAGGCCCATGAGGATGGCTGGCACGAGGAGGAAAGCACAGGTGCACATTAGTTAGAGTCAGTGGTACTGATTTATTATGGGGTTTGTGTCCTTTGTAACTGGTTTCCTCTCACAAAATCCCACTCCCAGGCAGCATCACTCTGACTCCAACTAAGCCTGAATGTGCCTCCTTCCCTTAGTCATGCATATAACCATTATCTTGTTCCAGCTAACAAAAAGAATGCACATGCTTTACTAAAATTCCAAGATGAACCTTGGCTGTTTGTCTTAGACTTGTTTAAATGTGAGCCACATACTGTAACTTTAAGGCAGCTTGATTTTCGGGGTCAGGCTTTGTCCCATTCCTATAATTAACTATTGTTTTAAAAGACTCTTTTAGATATGTAATTTGCAGTTGCACAAGGAAAATGCATTGCAGCACAGTTAGAAAAAGAAGGTTTTCTTACTGTAGTTTTATTTAATTGAAAACCCTTAACCAAGAAAACCTCAGTCGTATGCACTGTATCATCACATATGCCAGAGTGTCATAGGAGACAGCAATAATTGCAGTCAGATTAAAATCCCTTGCTGTACCATATTACTAGGACACTCTTTACTGATGGAAACATTTTTACAAAACACACATAAAAACATCCATGTGGCAATAGATTCAGTGGCCAGAACATTTTTATTTTGCTTGACTTTTCCCATTAAGCAAATAGTATTCAACATAGGAATTTATTAGCTAAACAAAGTAGGCCTTTAACCAAATCATTCCCAAATGACCTCTAGCATCCATTTGACTCTACAATAATGTGGCCAATTTTTTACCTGAAATGTTTCTTTTTATGTATGTATGTATGTTTTCATGCATTCATTCATTCATTCAGTTATTTATGTAATTATTTATCAGTTTAGTTTACTTGGAAATTGTTGGTCAAGACAGGCACACACTGACTCAAGATTTGTATTTAAATATATCAAAGCAGTACTATAGCATTAACATGTTTAATACTTCATAATGAAATACTACTGTTTCAGTACTTACATTTTATTTTTACTTAAAGAATTTCATTTTGATCATTTTCAGTATTATTTCAACAGATAATGTTTGCTTATCAATGAATGAGGAATCCATTAACTGAACATAATTAGAGTTTTTTGGGAATTCTCCCTAATCATGTCATAATAGAAAATATTTGAGAAGTCGAGTTGTAGTAGTCTGTCACATGTTTTGTGCATGCAGTGTGCTGTGCATCTAAATGTTCCAAGTCTATTCCAATTGGTCCTTTTCTGCTGGCAAATGTCTATGTTTCTATGTTTCTATTACTGGCTTTTTTATTTATTATTTCAATGTGATAGTCAGATCTCAGGGATTTGTCCACCCACACACCTAAGTACTTGTATCAGTGACCTGGACGAGTTCTACCCCATCTATTGTCATTATTTTCAACTTTAGATCATTTCACCTGCTGCCAGTGGTACAGTATTTGGATAGAAAGCCATGGCTTGGAACTTTTTTAATATTTAATATAAGCCTTGAACATGCAAATCACCAATGCAATATTGAGAAGCCTGGTAGTAACTTTCCGTCCATTTGTTTATAGCCTTTACCAGACATAACAAAAACTATATCATCTGCATGAAGATGAACCTTGGTATTTTTAATGTGGTTTGGCAGGCCATTCATATGCATTAGGAATAATAGAGGGCCCAATACAGAGCTTTGTGGAACTTCTCTAGTTACTTTATTCCATTTAGATAGTCTACCTTCTAAACTAGCTTGCTGTGTCCTGTTTGTGATATATAAGTTAAACCACCCAAGAGTATCTTCTGAGATCCTAATTTCACTTAATCTCATTAAAAGAATTTGATGACTTGCAATGTCAAACACTTTTAACAAATCCACAAACATCACACCCACTGTCATTCCCTTAATCCAGAGGATTAGCAACTACATCTAGAAGATCATTGAATGCAGTGCTCGTGGTGTGTCCCTTTCTAAAGCTTGACTGAAATTTGGTTATGATGTTATATTTTTCCAAGTACTCATACCACTAGCCATGGACTATCCTTTCTAGTACCTTGGATACCACTGGCAGAAGGGCAATAGGTTGACAATTTAAAGGAGCAGTGTGTTCTCCATTTTGAAAAGAATTGGGATTATTTCAGCAGCCTTCCATTTTCCTGGATATTTCCCTTCAGTGAGGATTCAATTAAACAGTTTTGCAAGAATAGGTGCTATGATATCCACAGTATCTTTTAAAAACTTGGGCTCGATTTTCAAACAGCCCTTAGCATGACACAAGCTGTGTTGCCCTAGGGCTGCAGCAGACTAAGGGTGTGCCAGGGACCCTGCACACAATTTTTATAAAAGGGGGGGGGTCCCTGCACCAAAATCCCAGGAATTGCCGTAGTCACAGGCTAGCACTAAACATATGGTGCACCAGCAGGAACTGCCATAGGGATCTAGTCACCCCAGCCAGTGCAACACTAGAGGGGCCAGGTTCCATGTCATAATAGCAATTGCAAAACAGCGATCACTGTTACAGTAAGTGTACATCACTGACAAGCATATCAGCAAAGTACACTTGCAGGCAACAAGACATTCAGCAACTTAAAATAGTATTTATGTGGGGGGCTGCAAGCCCCATAAGCCCCCTACCCCCCTGACTAAATATGACCAGCTCCAGTAGGGTACATATCGGGGAGTGGGAGATAGTCTGACAAAAAAAACAATGGCAGCAGTAAAATTTTTCCTGGTACCCATCCCCATCCCCGAACCCAGTACCTGCTGCACGGAAGCTAGCCACCCTCACCACCACACCATACAGCTAGCTCAGTGGCAGCACAACATACTACCCCACACAAACCCTCTTCCCTTTCCCTCCCTTCCTGTCACCCTCCCTCACTCATCCCTACTGTCACTTTGCATTCTGTCAGTACCCTTACAGGGTAGCCCAAAAAGGGTAGAGCTGTAAATAAGTTGCTGTTTTGACAGTCGCTCATTTACAGTCGCTATCATCACTGGATACTGAGGGGCCAGGATGGTTGGGGATGATGTTGTGTCATCTGGACAGGAAAGGGCCAGGGTCATAAGGGGCAGGGGTGGTGGCATGGGGGAATTGAGCATGGGAAGGGGTGAATTTGCAGCCAGCGGGGTGCATTCTTTTTTTTTTATTTACTCTTTATCTGTTATCATTTAGTATTAGTGACCTACAAAGTTCTGTACTAATGCAGTATACTCAAACTACATAATCTGATCATGGCCAACAAATTCAAGAAGGTGCAAGTGATATGTCTGAATATAAGCATCAATGATTCATAAGAATACATAACTCAGCAGACCACAAAACATTTACATTGTACAATGGTTTGAAAAATTCTGGATGTTGATTGGCTCGCTGGCACAATTTCCCCTGTTGTAAATCCTGTAATATACCAATGAGAAAAGGTGCCAGCCACCAGTCAGCCATATCAGGAACCACCACTGCAATCACTCTGAGACCCCCGAAAACAGAAATGTAAAAGCCCCTTCCCTCTGTACACAGCTTGCTCCTACGTGGTCACACACTTTGTTCTCCACCAACATTGTATTCTCCCCATTTAAAACCAACAAATAACACACTGAGTGCTAACATCATGAACAGACAGTATAAGTGCTCTAAATGAAATAAAAAACAGCGCCTAAGAAGTTTTAGAAATCCCTGCCGAAAAGTGAAGCCATTACACTGGCTATACACTTCCCCAGATATGCATAAGCGCCTGAATGATATCACGGCTCCAGTTTTCAACTAAAACTTCTAGGCCAACTTCTGGGTATTCTTTTTGTGAAATAGCAGTTTTAATTGGAATTCCTACTTTGTCATGCACCTACCTCAACTGTGCAACCATTCACGTATCGGCAACTGCGCTCAGCTGACTGCCACATCCTGATCAAGTGTGTTCATTTCAAGGCTAACCCGATCTCCTCCACACACACAAAAAAAGTAGCTCTCCCACAGAAACAATGCCAAAAACTAAAATAAAAAAACTAAACAAATTCTGCCCACAACACATCGTTACTCTCTCCTGACCCACCATGAAGTTCAACCCAGAACCGCATGCTGAGCAGTCACAGAGCATCAGCAGGGGAACCAAATGCAAACAAAGTAGAAACTATTCTTTAAAATGTGTACAGTACTACTGTTGAGCCACACGTCATCATGTAGATAAAGCTTTCAAGCACTGTCTCACCTCTCCAAACCTTCCACCTCCATGGATCCCCAACAGAGCAAACCCTTCCTTCCAGCACTGACCTCCCATATCCCAAATGGAGAAAGCACTCAGTGTAGCTACACCATCATGTTACAGAACTGCACTACTACAACTAGAAAATTAAAAATATAAAAACAGAACCTTGCATGCTTTGGGTGGGGGTAAAACTAAAACTAAAAAAACTGACTGAAGGCTCCCATTCTCTTGGAGGTGTGTGTGTGTGTGTGTGTGTGTGTGTGTGTCTGGGGAGGGTAACAATATCTTAATTAGCAACATGGAACTATTTTTTTTGGCAGAATAATAAACTTAATAAAAATGATTAAAAGCGGGGAAAAATACTTTTTTTCTTTACTTTTTATGTCACAAAAAGTAAAGTACGCAGTTTATAATCCCTGCGGCCTTGTGACCAAACCACACCAGGTGTGGTAAATCCCAACATAACCCACACCCTGTCATGGTATATTGCTTAAGTGGACTTTCTGTCTTTGGCCCTCCCTTGGCAGTCCCATCCCATCAGCTGTGAGGATATACAAAGAGCACCAGCAAAAAAATAGGTTTATAGTAGATGGTTATTACCTTCTGTATACTGTAAATGTTTTGCAGTCTTCTGAACTACGTGTACTTATGAGGTGCCCACCTGGTGCCATGTCACTTTCTGTCCCTGGTACCCCCCCTTGGTGGACCCATTCCATCAGCTGTGAGAATAATTGGATGCCACCCCCAATAATAGGTTTATAGAAAATGGTTATTATGGTCTGTATGCTGTAAAAGTATTGTGGTCTGCTGAGTTATGTGTACTTATGATGATGTTGATATTTGGACATATCCCTTACCCCTACTTGGATTTGTTGACAGTGGTCTGATTATGTATTTTGAGTATACTGCATTAGTACAGAATTTTGTAGGTCACTAATACTAGATGATAACCAATAATGAATAAATAAAAAAAAACCCTCCAGCTGCATACTCACTCACTCACTCCCATGCCCAGCTTTCTCCCCCATTCCCCCATGCCACCTTCCATGCCCCTTCTGCCCCTAGCAGCCCAGTTGCAGACCCTGTCCTCCTTTGCCACAGTGTGTGGCACTGGCGCACACCCCTTAGACCTCCTCCTGGCTTGTCTAAGTGGAGTCCCTTGCTGCTTTCCATGGCGGGGCTTACAAAATCACAAAAAAGAGGTGGTGTAGTCAGGTATGCTAAAGCCCAGAAAGAACTGCAGTGACCTGAGGAAATTAAAAAAGTCAAAAATATATTTTCTGGGGTACATTAGTGAGAAAAGAGGCAAGAAAGATGGGATAGTTAGGCTCAGGAAAGGGGAGGGGTGAGTAGAAGAGAATGGGGCAAAGCAGAAGTACTGAACAGTACTTCTGCTTGGTCTTCATTATGGAGAGAGATTTGCTGGTGCCACTAGGGGGAAGCAGAGGAGATGGGAAGGGGCACAGACAATGTGACAGAGGTGGACAGGTGAGGAAGGGGTTGCTAGAATTAAGGATGGATAAATCCCTAGGCCCATATGGTATGTATTCAAGGGCCCTGAGTGAGCTGTTGGAGTAGTGTGTATATCCCTTAGCTGACATGTTCAAGAGTTGACTGGAGTTCAGTGTGATACCACAGGACTGTAGAATGGTGAATGAAGTGCCCCTATTAAGAGCAGTCCCAATGATGGCCCAGGGAACTACAAACCGATCAGTCTGACATCAATCGTGTGCAAGCTCTTTGGAGACTGTGGAGACCATTCTTAAGGAAAGGTTAGTAGAGTATCTAGAAGAGAATTGCCTCCAGGGCAAACAGCAACATGAGTTTATGGGAGTGAGACAGTGTCAAACAAATTTGATTGACTTCTTTGACTGGGTCACTAAAACAGTGGACAAGGGCCAAGCGGTGGACATCCCATACCTGGACTTCAGCAAGGCCTTTCACTCTTGTACTCCACAAGAGGTTGATCAGGAAGCTTGCACATCTGGGGGTTGGTGAGAAGTTGACCAGGTGGGCTGATAATTGGCTGAGGAGCAGGACCAAGAGTATGGTGGTGGGGGTGAGATCTCAAGCACCAGGAAGGTCACCAGTGGAGTCCCACAGGGATTGGTGCTTGGACTGATGCTTTTTAATGGCTTCATCAATGATACTGGAGATGGCAGTAATCAGCAAAATGTGTCTATTCACAGATGACACCAAGCACTGTGGGAGGGTGGACACAGCAGATGGGATACAGGACCTAAGGGAATATCTAGAAAAGCTAGAGAAGTGGTCTGGGATTTGGCAACTTAGCTTCAATGCAAAGAAGGTTATGCACACTGGAACTAAGAACCCAAAGACTGAGTACAGCCTGAATGGAGTCTGGGTATCTGCATCTGAGGAGAAGTATCTAGAGGTGATAATCACTAGTGACTTCAAGTATTCCATGCAATGTAGGAAAGCAGCAGCAAAGGTAAATCAAAAATGTGGGGCTGAATTGCCTTGGGATTAGTAGTAGGCAGGAGGTGGTTTTTATGCTGTCTTTGTACAGACATTGGTGAGGCCACACCTAGAGTACTCTGTATAGTACTGGTGTCTAAAAGGAACAGAAACTTGCTGGAGACAGTACAAAGGAGGTCAGTTAAGATGATCATGAGTCAGTAGGGTAAGACGTATGAAGAGAGGCTGGAGGCCCTGAGCATGTATTCCTTGGAAGGAACAGAGAAGGAGAGAGGGGACATAACTGAGACTTCAAGTACAGTATCTGAAAGGAATAAGTAGGGTGGACATTGAAGGTCTCTTCGAGTTCAGTGGAAATCACAACATGAGGGTGTACAGTCTCAAATTGGAGGGGGGAGTTTTAGGATAGAGGTAAGGATGCACTTCTCCATGCAGAGGGTGGTGGTGGGTTGGAATGGGCTTCCAGATGAGGTGTTTTCACCAGAAACAATAGGCAGCTTCAATAGAAGATGGGACAGAGTTAAGGGCAAAATAAGGGACACAAGGGGAGCAAACAGAGGGAAGGGCTAATCGGTGAGAGGGGCAGAGTCATTAGCTGACTCTGATGACCCTGCAATATGTGCATACCCAACTGACTTAATGGCCTTATTCTGCTGGTTTTGTCATATGTTCATCTGTTCATATATTCACATGACTGTTCAGTTTTCTTTTCCTAGTTGGTACAGTTAACATATACATCAGAACTAATGGTTTAAAACTATTGTTGAGGTTTTTGCCTCTTTGACATCTACAGGCAACATTACAGTCCCCTGTTAATGCTGGTTCATAATTTGCTGTATAATGAATATGGTCTGTACAAGTTTATCACAGTCGTTTAACTTTGTTTTGGGTGATGAGTAATCTACACCCACAACTGGGTACAATGCATAGAGCTGTACCAATAAGCATTCTGTGTTCTCAATTGATCCCTGATATGATATTTTTGTGGGACCCAATGTCCATTTAGTGAGCAGTAATACCCACCTCTCATCTGTTGAATCTGTGAGTGCAGTAATTCTCCAATTCAAATTTATTCTTGGATATTTTACTGCTTAACCAGGTCTCAATGAGGATAATGATCTCAGATGATTCCAAACTCATCCAAGATCTAAATAAATTGATTATGTTTTTTTTTTAAACTACTTGCATTATCATGTATTTTTTTACTGAGTAGGTACCCACATCAGAGCCCAGATTATGTTCAGCATCCCATTGAAGATTAATGCTATCCATAGGAAACATCTATGTAAAGTAATGCAACTATTTTGTTTCAGATGAAATTTTGGAGTCTTATTTGCATACCTGATTAATAAACATGAGTTCCTCTTTTGAACCTTACTCACACACACAGTTTCTTGTGTCTAGTGCCTTCCATTGCATGGTCCAAGCCTCAGTGCATTATTAACTAATTTTTGATAATTGTCAGCTGTAATAACTCATTAAAATATCATCAGATAGGAACAAAAAAGGAAAACATAATAACAGTTTCATTTAAGTACAGTACTTGCTTATAGTTTGTTAAAACTGGAGTCAATATTAAAACTAAATTGCCCTCCTACTACTAAAGCTATAAAACTATATGTCATTAACCTAACGATGGTACCACTTGGTTATAATTAATTAAAAGTCGATCCAATTAAAATCTAGAGTACATTCCAACAACTAGACTTAAACGTAAAAACTATTGGCAGCATTCTCTTTTAAATCTAAATAGTTGCTGACAAGTAATACAACACTCTTTAAAAAGCTAAAAAATAATTTAAAAGCTTTCTCTTGGCCTCCCACAGGTGGATCCACACAGGGTGACTTATGCCGCTCCTGTGTGAGCCACTCACGCATACAGTCACACTGTTGGCAGCCACAAGGGCACATCCTCTTTTATATAGCCACCACTGTGTCATTCCTCAGGTGTGGACTGAAGAACTGAACACAGTACTTCAGATAAGGCCTCGCCACAGATCTGTATATGGGCAGTATCATCTTACTTCTGCTACTATCAAAATCCCTCCCCATGTAACATTTTTTACAGTTTTAATTGGTAGCTGAAAGGAAATTCACAAATCACATGTTTCATGTAAAAGTGAAGATTCTTTTTCCACATCTGACTTTTCCTGGCATTTTCACTATGTTAACTGTGATATATTTTTGAGATATAATTTAGAAACTCTATGAAAGTAAAATACAGAAACTTTGAACAACTATAAAATAATGTTTACAGTGTTTAACAAAATGAATACTCTGGCTCCAAATAATTTCTTAGGTATTTGGTAGTGTTTTTAAATGCCTTGTTTGATACAATTAGCAATGAAATTGTTTAACACCTTTGAATCCACTGCTTAATAAGATTAATAATGAGCTGTCCTCACCTTGGTCCAGCAGTAATTGTTTAAGCCCCAGACAGTTTGTAAGCTCACTATAGGCAAATAGTAGCAAAATGTACTCATTTTCCAGGCAGCATATTTTCATAAGAAAATACCAGACTAGACTAAACTAATATTCTGATGCTTGTGATTGGCTCCTAATGTTCATTGCATTGTAACTGTATCTTTCATCATGGTGCAGCTGTATTATTATCCAAATTTTGTAATCTGATCATACTGCACCAACTGTATATAACTTGTCAAGCACTGTGCTATGCTTCTATTTATTTTGTATGCACCTTACTACTAGATTGCTGTTTTGCACTGTTGCTCCCTTCCCTTATCCCAGATCTTCAGGACACATCTGGAAACAAGCTGCTACCAGCTTAGTATGTCTTTTCTGGTAAGCCATTTGAAATAAATAAATAAATACATAAATAGTGATCAAAAAGGCTAGAAAATTCATTTTTTTAACAGAAAACCCATGTCTTTGCCACCTTGGAGATCTGGGTCCCAGGACACTTTTGGAAGGATTTTCAAAAGGAATCACTGGAAATCGATCTGCCACTATTTTCAAAACAGAAATGTGTCCAAAATGTTAGACCATGGTCTGTCAGCATCCACAATTTGAGTAAAACAAATGCATGTCCAGCAAAGGTTGTGCAAATTGTTTTTGCACATTTTTTTAATCACAAATTGTGACCTTTGTCGCAAAAGGAAGCATCCTTTAAAAATAGCAGCAGGTTGCTTGGATGCAATTGGATGGATGCAGACACAGATCCAGGTGCAACATGCATTTTGTCTGCCTTTTCAGAATCTTCTCTGTATGTTTTGGCATCCTCGTAATCTGAGCATAACACTTGTTTACTGGCCCCGTGGGCCACGACTGTATGTATGGAGTAGGTTGCGAAGCTGGTTGCTGAAGTGTTGTACTTGTACAACATAAGAATTGCAAGTCTGAGTAGCCTGTTGTGCATGTGTCCTTTTATGCTCTCTGTTCCTGGGGAGTGACCCACCTTATGGGATACTGTAGGCAGAGGAAACCTTTTGGGGAGGGTTCCACCACTATAGGGGATGCAGGATGCAGTCCTTTGGATAAAGCATCTTAGGGAAGCAGCCAAGAAACAGAGTGGAAGGCATGTAATGGAATTTTAAGAACATCATCTTCTGCTAAGGAAAGAGGAAGTCCATGAAGCAAAGTGACCAGAGAAGGAGTAGAGCCACCATCCAGGTCCCAACCCATCCAGTGGAAGAAACTTAACTACACCCTAGGAATCTAATTACTTTCATGATCATCACCACAGAGGAGAGGAGAGGAAAGCCCCAATCAGAGGAAACCGCTGTGGGATCCAAGACTTCATGTCACCATCCATCCAGGCATTGAATGAACTATTACCAACCCAGACATCAGTTGGGATGCAAGAACTGCTGTATACTAAGAAGATACGGGCTTTTCCTGCTGACAGAAGGTCTTCCAGGACAAAGAATCTAAAAGCTTGCCATCTGGGGGCATATTGTAACCAAGAAAAATTTGGGTTTGAATGCCCCATGGAAAAGGAGAGGATCAGAAACAGCTGTTTCAGGCCTGGTAGCCCCAAACTGCTCCAGATGGGATTCATTGATATAAGAAGTCAGTCTCTTGAGGGGGCCACGTGGTGCACTATGAACCCACAAGGGCAAAAGCATGCTGATCATTGCAGCACAAAGCCATAGAGAGGTGAAGGCATACTAAATGTTGCAGTATGAAGCCAACGAGGTGAATGCATACTGGGCCCTTGAGGGGCTGAGAATAAGCATATGATCAGTTCTAAGAAGGTATGTGCTTGTTGATGGATTGTGAGTCATTAACCTGAAAGTAGATAGAAGAGTAGGCATGTTAGATGGTAAGAGTAAAAGTGACCCCCAAGGAGGGGACAGCACAGCCACCTGGGCAGGCTATGGAGCTACAGAGCAGCAGAGTGCAGGCTTGAGGAATCACATCACATGCAGATGGTAGAAGGGGGAACAAAGCAACCAGGGAGAAGAACTAGCCCCTGCCAGCACCCCCTGACTAGGTGGGGGGCAGAAGATGCGTAAAGCAAAGAGGCAGTAGTAGCAGGCAGGGAATGCAGGAAGCTTGTAGCAGAGCTGGGTGACACAGGAAATCCAAAGCGATGGCCAATCAGGGTTGGAGTGCTGAGGCAGCAGGGATCTGTGGAAGGTGTGCCAGCTGTAGGGTGGTGTCAGCACAAACCTGGAAGTAGATGGGTTGATGCGGTAGTGCAAAGTGTTGTGAAAAGGTTACTGAGGCTCCTACAAAGCACTAAAGCAACAGTGATGGAGTTGCAGGCAGACCAGGAGGCAGGGCAAAGAACGGATGCCCAAAGCAGAAGCCACTGGGCAAGGTAAGGACATGAAGGGTAGACAGGTAGCCAGCAGCCATGTGACTGCTGCAAACTAATGGGCATCCAGACGATGTTAATGATGAGCATGATTAAGTAGCACTAGATAGAAGGTGTGACACTAGTTGTATGCTGGCCCACCAAACCTCAAACATTGTCTCTCAGTATAGTAATTAATTCTTTCCATTGGGTGGCTGGAACTGTCTCACTCCAGTGGCATCACACTGGCAGCCATTTTGTGGACTTCCTAGCATGACTCATTAAAACAGGACACGCTTTTTAAGCATTTTTCCATCTTACAAAACTGCCTAAATCTTCACTAAATAAATGCAGCTTCTAAACAGATGTAAACAACAGCCATTACTTTAATAATTTGCAAAACCATTTTTTAGTTGGAGGTCTGCCACTCCTCCACTGCTCAGCACACTTCTCCACCAGCCTCCACTAGGGGGCAGTGTAACACCATGTGCCATACCACACCACTCCATCTCTGGAAGAGGAGAGCAGTCCCTTGGACACTTAGTCCTCATCCTCCAGCTGGCTGACCCTCCAGTGACTCAAGGTCATTCCCAAACTTGGGTCATTGGTGCCTCAAGCAAAAAACACACACAAAAAAAATGTTAATGGATGAGGCCTTTCATGCCCAGACTGGGCCTACACTGGCATTACAAAATGAACTTACATAAATTTGGGTTAATAATGGTCCATTTCAAGACTGTGGATTCAATCATGGACCTTACAAACTGACCTATAGTGATTAATAAGTTTAGTGTACTGTGAGGAAGTCATGTTGCCCCATGGTGCTCTTACAAATTGAATGGTTTTGCATGAGCTTACCAGGATAAATTAATTTGCATGCTCATGCAATAGATGAGGGTTTTCTCCACTACTTATACAGTTCATGAGTTGGTCTGATTATTGGCTGTTTAACTTGTGGTGTAACAAAACTACTCAAGCAGCATAATTGTTTTCACAATGTGCCACCTATTGAAAATTGGTTCCATAATTGTTATCACCTTATTCAGTATGTTCCTATTGTTTAGCAATCATCTGCAAGGTTGCCTTTGTGATATTCTACACAGTGCTTCAGTTCATTTCTCCACTCATTCTTCCCTTTTCTTACAGTCAGATAAAATAGACAGGCTAAATGCAACTGCTGTGACCTCCACCTACAGTTACTATGCCCTTCCCAAACAGCTGTAGCAATGAGATGCATCCTTTTGTGGGCAATCAGGAACATGCTGACTATTGCCATGTCTTGGGTACTGAACGCTTCCAGTAGAACAAGCAATACGACCAAATGTCTGGCATATAAAACACTTGGCAGGAGAGGAATACGTCCTCTAAAACATTTGTGAGTTGGACAGGAAATTAAAAACTGCAGAGGTAGAATGTTTAATTATAGTGCCGCCTTTCCTACATTTAACCATGTAATCCACACTCATAACCCATCATCACTAATATCATAATAGAAAAACCTTGACAATTACCCATCTACACTCAGTAACCCCACCATTTAGGGACTTCAAAAATTGACTAATATAGTACAAGAAAAAAATGATAGCATGCAGATGTTTTCCTTTCATATTTAGTACCCATAAAATATATCAAATATAGCATTTCTTACAGCTGGAGTCTGACTTACAGTTTAAATTCTCATATGTGACTGGGCTGTCTCCCTTTAGTATCATTTATAACACCAGTATCTGCAGGAGGTACACCAGGTATCATAAAGAAGTCACTTGATACCTGGAAGCATTTACAAAACAGTTTTCTACAAAAATCTTTACATGTTAAATTCATTTATAGAAATTTATGTGTTTTTCTTCTCTTTTAATAGAGAACACATATGAAGCAAGCAATAATACCCAACAGGGTAGGCTTTATTGGGCAATACTGGACCGTCCAGGGGTGTAATGGGGCTCAACACTGCAGGCAGAGGGCCTTATAGCCCCTGGAAGGTCTGGTATTGTCCATACCACCTCTCCCTGGAAGGTAATATTGCACTTAAAAAATAGGTTACATATGAACTTTTTATTTACTATTTAACAAACAACAAAAACATGTAAAAAACAAAAGCCTAAAAAACCAAGTGAAAATTGTTTTGTCAGTAAAGTAGTCCCTCTATTGATATACTTGCCAGTAGAAGGCACTATGGTATTTCCCATTTTTTTTCAGTTAATGCACTCTTTTCCTTATTGGTGTGTTCTTACTTTTCACTCTTCCTTGCTTCTTCTGTAGTTATCAGTTGCCAGTCCTCTGCCCCTCTCATGCTCACTTTTACATTTTTTTTGGGGGGGGGGAAAGTACGGTCAGGTAAGTAACTGGTTCTGCAGGTGACCAGGTGACGTGGTGGGTGAAAGATCCTGTGTAATCGCAGGAATGGTGTAGCTATGTCAGGAATGGATGTACCGTACGTGACTCTGCAATACTCTGAAGAGGTGATTTTCTTACAAAAGAACAGCAGTTAAGAGGTTTCCTGGTTAACCGGGGTTGGAGGGGGGGGATGAGTCAGGGAGGAAGTTGCTGAAATGGTGCTCAAGTAGCACAGAGCACGGGATATGCTAATGCTATTGATTTAAAAATGAAAAGGCTTTTTTCTTTGGAGTGGCATAAATATAATGGTGTAAAAGTGGCAAAGTATGAAAGACATTAAAATGGAACTTGTGATTTTGTTTTGTATGTTGGGGGTGTCTTGTCACGCACTAAACTATGTGAGTAAAAAACATGGCTGTGATTTGTTTACAATTTATAGTTGAGCACAGTGATGTTGGAGTTCCATTTTCAAACAACTGCTACCAAGACACTAGGCAGATTTTTTATGATATTATTATATTTTTTTGAACTTAAACTAAGGCAGACGGTGGGGGGGGGGGGGGTGGATTGGTTGTCTGCCGACTCACCAACTAAACGAGAGAAAAAATGGCAGCAGATTGACTTTCAAAATTCTAACTGGCACCATGATTTAAGTAATCAGGTTGGTTGGGACTGGCACTTTTTTTTACCTGGACTCTGTTGTCTAATAGATAGATAGATAGATAGATAGACATATTTATTTAGCTTTTGTTGACTGGGTAAGCACACTAGACAAAAAAAATGCCTAGTTTCAGGTGCAGTCTGGAATGTTCCAGTAAGATATACAGCCATGGAAAATATACAGGCAGAGACTGAAGGGCATTTACAAAAAAATTTGACTTCAGTACAATAGGGTACAGTAGAAGTCTTAACAATACATACATTGTATTACATGTGATGAACAGAGTACAACAATAAGTACAATCAAATACCCATTTCTCAGATTGTCAAATAGGCAAAAGAGAGGCATTCAAATATACAGTACAGAAGACAGTGGCTGAGAGGAAACAGTCAGAAGATAGGAGGTTCAGGGGCAGTGGCACGCTGAAAGGGTGTTCAAATGCTCCTACAGGGATTTTTAAAAACTGTTATGTGTACCTGCATAGCGAACAGTCACAGGAAGGGTGTTCCAGAATCTGGGAGCGCAGACAGCAAAAGCACTGTCACCTGTCAAGGAGTGTGATTTAGGTATGGAGAATGTGGGAGAGCCATTTTATTTGAGAAGGTTTGTAGGTTGGACAGGTTTAAGGAGGTTTAACAAAACAGGAGGGGTAGCTTCTTTGACTATCTTGTCAATAAAGCAGCCCAGGGCTAGGGAGCTGTAGTTGAACAGGGACAGCCAACAAATTTAGGTTCCATGTCATAACAGCGAATTATTTACAGCAACTTGCAACAGACAGTATATCTCGCTGAATACAATGGCAGCACTACACCAACCTGAGCAAGCACCAATAGGGTGACAGCAGTGCAATTCAACAGAGGGACATAATTATCAATGTTTAATGCCGGAGGTTATGCCACCCACACACCCCATATTTACATAATCATCTCCGGGGGGCAGACACTGGGGGACAGGAAAATGCATGGGGGGCACAGTAAAGAGAGGGATACCATGGCCAGATTTAAAAAAAAAAAAAAAAACTGTTAAAGTCCAGCACCATAAATAGTCACAAACATTTTACCTCCATGCAGGCAGTCCTGAACCCGGGATGATCAACTCCATGGGTGGTGTCCATAGCCACCATGCCAGGCAGCCAGCTCGGCAGCAGTCTGCTGAATTCCACCATTTAACCAATTGCAATATAGCAATCCCCCATCATTCGCTATCACTGTTCCATCCCTAATCCCTCACTGCTCCCTCCCTTTGCTACAACCTAACTATCGCTGTTTCTATGGGTGCACAAACTGAGTTGCTCATATTTGAGTCGCTCAGTTTCCTTCACCCATATCACTCGATACCACCAATTTATTCTACAGGTCACAACGGTGAGTGAGTTGATGAGCAGCAAGAGCAGCTCGGGAATTTTCTAGCCCATTTTTTTAAAACATTAATGGAGCTTCCCATACTGAAAACAATATATTATCCATGTAAGTCAAAAATGTTTTCTAAATATATGAGAATGTGGAAAAATGTATCCCATGTATATGAAAAATATATGAATTGCACATTCTCAAAATATACTGGGATAAATGCATGATATATAAATGTTCCTCTACTTTCTACCTACTACCCTCTCTACTCCTGATCTTCTCATGGTCACCTCTTCTGCTATCCCCTGGCTACCTTGGAACCTAGGATCCTTTCTTGCTAGGAACCCAATGGATTGCTCTCTCTGCCTTTTTCTTCTTATTCCAATTTGCTCTTTATTTGTTCCTCCTTGATTCCCCTTGGGTTGCAATCACCTCCTCATCCCCACATAAATTGCACAAAAAGTGCACAAATATTGTGTAATTCCTTATATGATTGCTGCTTAGTGCTTTTTGCTTAGTCCTCTGCCTGCCAGGTAATTATTGCCTTTGATTGTGTACATTAATCTCCTCTTCCCCTTTCCCCTTGGACGTATTAGAAAATGAGCTGTTATTTAGCTCAGCATATCTATCCTGCGGAAACTTATAAAATAAATAAATAAAAGCACAAAGTACATCCATTGTCCACCCGCAGCTGCTCCGACTACTCTGAGTCACTCGATCCTGCTCCATGCTGCTGATAATGCAACACATAACCAGGAGTCTGTCTTTTTTTTAAATAAAACAAATTTAAAATAAAAATTCCGAACCACAGTTGCCTCCATTCACTAACTGTGACCCGCCGCATTCACTCGCTAAAGACTGCCGCCATGTTTCCTTTTCAAATAAAAAAATCTTCGGCTCCTAAACAATTAGCTGCTACATAGTAGCATCAGTGCTGGTGTCATGACGACATTCGCCTAGCAATGTCCATAGCAGCAGGGCACACAAAATATGGAGAAACAACTAGTGAACAAAAAGTCCCACATATACATGTAATTAAAAATAAATAAAAACAAGATACAAACAAAATCATATGTAACACAAGGTCCTCCCTTATTGCATAAATGGAACATGCAGGGGGGACCATGAGTGATACAGTGCATGATTTATGAACACTTGTACTGTTTGCCCTTGGCAACCTCACTCGTGGCTTACACCACTCATGAGGTTACTCAGGGTCAGACAGCACTTGTGTACATAAATCATGTATCACACAGGTCCCCCTGCATATCCCTTATATATCTATACATATATAGTCATGTATTGGCCATATATGCATCATACATATATGTTCCTACTATTCCATATATCATGTTTAAACTATCACAAAGCAGTCAGTTTTGGAATATTTTAAATACAACGGCAATACATTTTGCCCTTCATGAAAAAATATGGTTGTTCAGTAGGAAATAGCAGATTTAGGTCAGAGGATGTACACTTGTCAAGCCACAGCACACAAATTAACTATGTATTTGCTAAACTAAAAACTGCATAAGTACTTAGCTTAAAGAGCTAGTGTATTGTCTTGCACTAATATTATTATTTTTTTTTTTTAAATATTTTTTTTTCTCACAGGTGGAAAGGGTGGCTGTCTCAGTGCTGTCCCTGCCCCTCCCCCCAATCTGGCAAAACAACTTGACCTCACACAACCAGATCCAGTGACTCCCATGGATTGCCTCCTGCGGCAGGGCCAGGCAAGGGAGATACATCCTCCCCCCACCTGAAGTACCAATCCAGTGACAGGTATGGTGGGTAATGCAGTGACACAGGATGGTAAGCCGACAGGTGGGACATCATTTAACTGACTCGGACCCATTTCTGTGTTCTCCCCAGGTCACCAACTGTGGCAGCATGGACAATGTGTGTGCATGGAGCTGCACACATGTCACATAACCTGTGACTCCCTCCCAATATTCTTGCTGCTAGAGCATGGCATTACCCCCAGGCCTTTACCTGGTGGCAGCCAAGAGCCTAGATGGCTCACCACCCCAAGCCAGAAGAGGAGAGCTATGTGCCAGACACTCAGTCTTCTCCCCTGTGACAAGTCACTGGCAATCTGTGTTTGTTTCTGAACATGAGTCACTGACATGGCAGGAGGTGAGGTGTTCCACACCTCAGTCCCTCATGCCACTGGACCGGCTTACTAATACTAGTTTTCAAATGCAGTCATCTATTACCATACATATCTGAGGAGCCTTTTCTTTCCTCTTTGGTTAATTAGATGATTTCTTATCTGATGTTAGTAGATGTGATGTGTGAAACAGCACTCTAGCTGGCAGCTGATATATCTTGTTCTGTTCCACCCATTACATCATCAGCATTGTGACCTCATTGGCTGTGACATCAAAGCAGCTTAGGCAGACCCACTCAGTACAGTAGCTGCTAGGTCGGCCATTTGTGATGTCACTGTCAGTGAGGTCACACTGATGTGAATGTAGGTGGAAGAATAGAACTTGATGTGTCAGCAGCCAGGCAGAGTCTAGTCCACACATCAAGCATAATACTATCACACAGAAAACTTTCTAATGAGCAAAAGAAAAAAAAATACTTCAGAGATAAAAAGTTACAAATGACTGTGTTTTGGAATTCTTATCATTTTCCTGTTTCTTTTGATTTTACTAGCTCTTCAAAAGTCTGGTAATACTGTATCTGTCACAGTTCTGTCCATTCACTCCTTACTGTATCTTAAACAAACAAACTTGGCAAGCTTCCGAATTACAATTCCAAAGCCAACCAAAGGATTTCTAAAGCCAATGGCTCAGATACCTAGTCACTCCATCACAGAATTTTATGATTAGAGTGAACTGAATAAAATGTTTTGTAACTAGAACCCAGAGAGTAATTAAAGTAGAGATACACATCAAGCTGAGACTCACTGATGAACCATGATAAACCACTAATGTCCTCATATCAAATAAGTTCACGGTAAGCAGAAGCCAGGATTTTGATTTGAGATAATGTGAAGGGATATTGCCTCACACTGCACTGAAATGCCCCTTTCAGAGAGAGAACATGATCATGTTACTACTGTAACTGCGTAGGTAGGAAAATGCAGCAACATTCTGGGAAGACATAAACAGATTAAGTTCTCAGCAGCAAGCACAACAGCTTCTACATCTTTAGTTCGTTAACCATGACTTCAGAGATATTATCATTACTTTAGCCTATTTAATGTGATTTTAGCCCACGGCTAAAAGCAACATCATTTTAAGTGTGCCAGCTCAACCCCTCCCTCTACAACCCACACTGCCTATGTTGTCATTTCTATTTTATTAGTTTGGTTTTAAATCCCTTTGAAAGCATTTAAATCTTTTAAGATATTTGGTCCTGACGTTCTTTGGAACAGTAAAGCATTTCTGAGCTTTGGATGATGCCTGAACTCAGGAGTCAACAATCAATTATTAGAGCTCAAATATAAGCTCACGACCTCTAAGATCAAATTAAAATGATAAAAATTATATTAAGGAACAGGTTATTGCAAACAGTATTTCCAAAACAAACCAGACTTTTAATAATGCTATCTAACATACCATCTGCCCAGAGAAAAGGGCCACCAGAATTTCTGTCTACAATAGTGGTTGAACTGATTCTAGATGTTTTGCAAACAGATTTATTTTTAAACTAAATTGCTTGCATTCAGAAATGTTATGTCAAATGAGCATGCTAACCTGCATTTTCATTTCAAATAATTGTCAGGCATATTTATTCTATTTAGAAAGAGATATTCTCCTTTGGAGAACAGTGTCTCCCAGAGCCCCAACCCCTGATCTGCTCTGAGAACCTACTCAATGTTATTGTTTGTAAGGCCATGATATGCTGCAGCAGGCATATACCTTGCCTGCAGCAGCAAGAATGAACTCCCATCTCCCCTCAGGGTCCTTCTGCTTAGCTCTGACTTCAAAATGGAACTGAATGATTACTCGCATTATAAACAGAAGCCATCATAATTTGAAAGCCTGCACAAAGTTCTTTTAAATTTTTGCCATTTTGACTTTTTTTGACTGCATAATCTGACTTGTCCCATTTCCTCTGTACCCCCTTCCTCCTGCATCTGAAAACTTCCTCCCACATCTGGAAATGAGCATGTGTGGGTGCAGCGTGCCTCTCCTAATACAATTTCCTGTTGCCCCTGAATCATTTTTGTGGCTCACATCTGCAAATACTTCATGTGGTCCCTGTCCATTCCTAGCTGTGTACTCCCGTACTCTGCACAGTATTCCAGGTGTCATGTTAGAGATGTGTGAGGTGGCAATATCATCTCTTCCCTTCATCTAGAATCCTTCCTTCTTATGCACCTCCACATCATGTTAGTTTTCCCAATCACGTTGCTGGACAATAGACATGAGGCAGTCACTGCTAATGACACCAAGATTCCTTTCATCAGGGGTCTGTTCAGTTCCCCCCATCCAATACTCCACTCTTTTTCTTCCCAATGTGTATAACTCTGCCCTTTGTAGCATTTTAAATTAAAGTTGACATAAGGTAGACCAACTCTCCAACCTTTTCAGATAACTTTTTATGCCCCTTATTCTCTCATCATTATCCTTTCTGCCACATACAATATCTTCGCGTCTTCTGCAAAGAGACAGATCTTGCCCTGGATTCCGTCACTTGTATCATGGAGGAATATTTTGAACAGTATTGGTCTTCCAAAAAATCCTTCTGGTACTCCACTCATTACCTCCTGAACTCTTGAATATTCTCTGTTAACAACCACCATTTAAGTCCTTCCCCAACCAGTTACTGATCCAGCTGCTCAGTCTGTCCCCACCTCCAGGTCCCTTAGATTTTTTTATGAGTTAGCTGTGAGGTACAAAATTAAGGCTTTGCTGTAGCCTAGATATAATATATCCATCACTTGCCACTGTCCATCATCCTCACAAGACAGTCAAAAAAAGTCAATTAGGTTTGTTCTGGCAGGATTTTCTTTTCACACCTGTTTTGTTTCCTTTCTTGAAGATCACTTGCCTCCAAGTAAACTACTCATTATTTAATTATGGTTACCAGCTGTTACTAATGACCGCAGTCAGCCTGACTGGTCTGAAGTTCCTTGAGTCATCCCATCCCTGCACTTTTGGAGAGACACCACATTAGGCACCCTCCAGTCAACTGGAGCTACTCCATTTTCTAGGGAACTGTTAAAGAGGTCAGCCAGTGTTGCCAACATGGACTGTACTACCCCCTTAACACCCACTTAGATGTAACCAGCTGGGGCCCTGGGACTTGTCACCTTCAAGGTCCTGAGTCCCTTGAGCATCCTCTGTTTTGTGATCCAGTTTCCAAAAATTGCACCCTTCACCTTAGGTCTGTATGCCACATTCTGGGAGTGGCCCTCTGTCCTCTACCATGAAGACCAAACAAAAGTACACAATAAGAATACTGTATCTGCCTTTTTTCCATCTTACTCCTCTCACACTTCCAACCTTTTCAATCTAACTCTTGTCTCTTTCATCTTACTCTTTTCCCTAATGTAACAAAAAATTAATTTGTCCTCTGCCTTGGCACAGTCTGTGGTTTTCAGTTATGTCTCTGGCTTAGCGTCCTTATTACTCTGCCAGCCTCTCTCAACTTCCATTGATAGGCTACTCTGTTGCCTTTATGCTGTTCCCATTTTACTTATTAAACACTGTCCTATTTGCCCTAAATGCCTCCTCTATCACTTTGGAGAACCAAATCAGTCATTTATGTTTCTTGCCTTCCCCAATTGCCTCATACATGAATTGGGTACCTCTGTTATCCCCTTCTTACTAATGTTGTGCTTGGCATCGAACCTTCCCTTCCCTCACTAGATTTTCTCAAACCATTCCGCATCTTCCCACAATCTGCACTTCTGAAGTCCATGGCTACTGTCTTTGAATTTGAATAAGGGACTTCTAGTGCTATGGTAAATCACACTATGTTCATTAGTGGTTCATCCATCCTGATATCTATGACAATGTGTCTATTAGACAGCACCAACTAGAAAATACCTTTCACTGGAAGTTACCTTAACCCATTACACTAGGAAACATTCCTGCATAATGTTTTCTAGCACCTGATGTCTAACTCTTCTAGCCAGTGGGTTTCCCAATTCACATTGGGAAGGCTAATTTTGCCCTTTGGTACCCTCTCACCTTTGGTGGCTACCTGCCTAATTTCATCCCCAACACCCTGTCCCTGTCTTGCTTCTGATTTGTTGAACTATGCAAATCCCCCACTCTGATGTTCCTCCCCCAGCTGTAACCAGCTACAGCTAGACCAATTCCACCCACTCTTCTTACTCAAGGTCTCTATGCTCTTTTTTATATACAGAGTTAACCTTCCTCTCCCTTACCACCTGTCCTTTCTGTAAAGGATGTAGCCATGGGTGGCAAGATCTTAATCATGGTTTGGTGTCATCCACATTTCAGTTATGGCTAGTAAATCCAGTTAGATTCCACCACTACCTGAAGCACATACACGTTGTTACTCAGCCTACTGGCAGTCATACAGATAGCCTCCTTTATACCCCCTTCCTCTGCCTCCTATTGCCTCCCATTCATACTTCCTAGTCTATCTGCCCAACTACTATTCTTGTTCCCTTTCATTTCTTCCCTAGCTTCTCCACCCAAACTATTTCTCCACTGTCTCTGCCATTCAGAACACCTAGTGGATACTGCTGCTCCATTCTGGCCAGTGGAATGTCATATAGACCACCCATGCTTGAGATGGTGCCCCTGCCTACTTGTGCACTGGCATCCCCATTACTAGTTAAAATGCTGTGATGAAGATGTTGAACATCTTCTTCATAGCAAAAGCCCCACTTCACTAAAGTCAATACCATATCTCCTGAATATTTTCCAATCCCTGTAAAATGCTTCCAATCTCATATGATGTGAAATCCCTCCTCAATGCACCAAATGCTTAGCCATTACTGAAAAATTGTTATCTTCCAGGCCTACTCCCCCCCCCTTACAAAAAATGAGCTGCATCACCTTCAAGGAGGCTACTAATGCCAATTCTTCTTTAGGATTATGCCTAGCTTATCGAAGCTGCTTTATACTTCCAGTACATTATAGTAGGTGAGATCATTTATCCCCAGGTAGACAAATACTTCAGGTTCCCTTTCCCCTCTGCATGGCTCTTTACTGTAAAACAAACCCATATGTCTTTTTCTTAAGAGTTACAAAGCACTGTCTTCCCTCCATCCCAGTAGCAGAGACTAGCTGTGAGTGGAGTTATACAGCTTTGCAGTTCATGTAGCTTGTAATGATGTGCAAAACTTCTTGCAGTTTTTCACATCATGAAGTTTTCACTTTGAAGGCATCACAATGAAAAACTAAGCATGTCATAAAGAAAAACCAAAATGAAGTGTGAAGTTTGACACTTGACCAAGATTTTACTCCATATGGTGTTTAAGTGCAAAGCTTTTCTTCTTGAAAGGTGAAGTGTCCACTACAAGAACATGCCAGATAGTGGGAACTTCATAATCAAACTTTAATTTCACAACACCCCTAGCACAGATCACCTTTTCAGTCCCTCTCAACATAGACTTCCCTACCACTAGAACCCTCCTTGCTAATCTGCTTTACTTTTAACCTTCCCCACACATAGTTCTTGCAATCTTTGCAGCCTTTTGGGGCTTTGGCATGACTGGCTGGCCTCTCTGACTGAAGGAGCCAAATAAAAACAGTCATTCAGTGATGTGAAACTGCTCTCTGTTACATAGAAACATAGAATTTGACATCAGATAAGGACCGCTTGGCCCACCTAGTCTGCTCATTTTCTTACCTAACAGATAAGCTGCAGATCCTAGTTAGCCAACAGCTTACTTCCTCCTACCCCCCACTAGGACTGCCTTATGTCTGTCCCATGCATTCTTGAATTCCCCCACTGTTCTTGACTCCACGACCTCCTCAGGGAGGCTGTTCCATGCATCCACAACCCTCTCCATGAAAAAATACTTCCTCACATTACCTCTGAGCTGTCCTCCCTCTATCTTCAAATTGTGCCCCCTTGTTCTTGCACATCTCTTTTTCTGAAAGATGCTACCCTCTTGGACTTTGTTGATTCCCTTAAAGTACTTGCAAGTTTCTATCATATCCCCTCTCTCCCTTCTTTCCTCAAGGGTATACATATTAAGCTCCTTTAGTCTTTCTTCGTATGTTTTCTGGTGCAGACCCTGCACCATTTTGGTTGCCTTCCTATGGACAGCCTCCACTCTGTCTATGTCTTTGCGGAGATGGGGTCTCCAGAACTGCACACAGTACTCCAGATGGGGTCTCACCAACTGTCTATACAGAGGGATAACAACTTCCTGTTTTCTACTATTGATGCCTCTTCCTATGCATCCCAGTACCCCCAGCCTTCCTTACCGCCTTCTCACATTGCTTGCCCACCTTTAGGTCATCTGATATAATTATCCCCAAGTCCCTTTCCATTTTTACTGTTGTCAGTATCTCACCCCGCATTGTGTACTCTTTCCCAGGTTTTTGTTTCCCATGTGCATTACCTTGCACTTCTTTGCATTGAATCTGAGCTGCCATACATTTGACCATTCCTCCAACCTTGCCAAGTCCCTTCTCATCCTTTCCACTCCATCTTGTGTATCAACCCTGTTGCAGATCTTTGTGTCATCTGCAAAGAGACATACTTTTCCTTCCAGTTCCTCTGCAATGTCACTTATAAAGACATTAAAAAGGACCGGTCCCAGTACTGAACCCTGTGGTAAATCGCTAGTAACCCTCCTTTCTTCACTGTGTACTCCATTTACTACTACCTTTGCGTCCTGTTGTCTAGCCAATTTTTTATCCAGGCTACCACCTTGGGGTCCACTCCAAGGCTGGCTAACTTGTGTATTAAATCTTTTGTGTGAGACTATATCAAATGCCTTGCTAAAATCTAGGTAGGCCACGTCCACAGCCCCTCCCTGGTCTACTACTTTGGTCACCCAATCAAAGAAATCTATTAGATTCATCTGACACAACCTTCCCATTGTGAATCCATGCTGCCTTGGGTCCTGTGCCCCACTGGCCTCTAGGTACTCAACAATTCTTTCCTTCAGAAGTGATTCCATCATTTTCCCTACCACTGAGGTCAAACTAACTGTCTGTAGTTTCCTGCCTCTGTCCTGCTCCCACTTTTGTGAAGAGGAATCACATCTGCCCTCCTCCAGTCCTCAGGTACCACCCCATCCTCCCATGATTTGTTAAAGAGAGTAGTCAGTGGTGTCACTAGTTCTACCCTTAGTTATTTTAGAATTCTTGGGTGAATCCCATCAGGCCCAATTGCTTTGTCCACCTTCAATTTTATTAGTTCTTTCAGAGCCCTGTCTTCTGTAAATGGACTGGTATCGACCCCCGTCTTCAGAGTGTTTCTCTTGTTTGGTTTAGGTACCTCCCCCTCTTCTTCCTTTGTGAATACTGAGCAGAAATATTCATTCAGTATCCCTGCTTGTTCACTGTCCCCCTCTACCCACATTCCTTCCCCTTTATTAAACCTCAATATCCCTTCTTTAGTCTTTCTTCACTCCCTAATGTTCCTATAAAAGGTCTTATCCCCCTTCTTAACAGAATTGGCTATCCTTTCCTCGGTTTGGGCCTTTGCTATTCTGACTGCCTTCCCAGCCTCTTTCTGCTTTAACTGATAAAGTTCTCTGTCCTGCTTCTTCTGTGTTTCCTTATATTTCCTGAATGCTATCTTTTCTCCTTAACCTTCCTGCCACCTCTTTTTAAGAACCATAGCGTTTTTTCCTTCATTGTGTTTTATTGATTTGCTTTACACAAAGGCTTGTTGCCTCTGTGATGGCTGTTTTGATTACTCCCCATTGTTCCTCCACCCCTCCTTCTTGCCTGTTTGCTAGTGCTTTTCTGAGGCACTCTCTCATTTTCCTAAAGTCAGCCTCCTAAAGTCCAGTACTCTTGCTTTTGTATGGCTTGATTGTATGGCTGTGTTTATGGTGAACCACACTGTTTGGTGGTCGCTTGTTCCCAGATGGCTACCCACATCTAAATCTGAGATTCTTTCTCAGTTGTGAGGATGCCACCTCCTCCCTTCAACACTCTCTTTCTCCCCCCCACAACCCTCTAACTCCATGTTTAGACCATTAGAATCCTTTGAGGGTGAGAAGTAACATGTGGCACCCTCAGATCCCACTCACATCTGCACTGTAGTATTCCTATTTTGCCCCATACTGCAGACAACTCTGAGATTAGTGCTTAGAGTTGCTTGCCTACTGGTAAGCTGTCAACTCTCATAACCAAACATTCAATGATGACTACTCCACAATCTCTACAGTTACTAGCCCTCCCAGAAATGGACATAAATACTGGTGTTATTGAGAATTGGTACTTTTGTTATTTCTTCCTGTGTGCAGTTTCCTAGCTCCCACTCTGAGTGTTCTTAAAACAGCCCTTCTCAATGTTCCTTATCACAGAAATAACATTCCTGTTATACCCAGTACCCTACATACTGTACATGACAAAAGGATTGAAAGCTAGCAGCTGTAAAAGTTCATCACTTATAAATATAATAATAAGCTTAATAATAATAATAAGCTTTATTTACTTAAGCGCCTTTCAAAATACCAAGGTGCTGTACAAAAATTAAAACCACGATACCACAATCAGCAAGAACAATAATAAAATAATGGGTCCATAAAGTAGCACAGTACAGTAGCACAAAATAAACTTCATGCTTATATAGTAATGCAGTTTTAAATGGAATGTACACAATCGTATAACAACATTTAAAAAACTGAAAAGAATTAGGGGCATGGGACTGCTTGCCTTGATTTAATGTAGAGATGGCGGTCAGGATGGTTTAGGATGTTTCTACACCAAAATATGGTTAACTACCACTTTTAATATCTTAAACAAGCATAACCATCTCAGTAGATTTCAGAGCTAGAAAGGCCTCGCAAAAATATTGTTTGAGGGGAAAGAGTATCTCTAGGATTCGCAGAACCAAAACTAAACTCATCATATGGATATTTTCCCTTCAAGTACAGTATGGCCACATTTTGAAATGCCTTACCTCAAAATATTTGTGTGCCCAATGTATCTGCCATTGTTTTTAAGTCAGCCACCAAGCAGGAAGTAGCCATAGGGTGTCAGTGTAATATCTGAAGTTAACTGTATTTTGAACTGACCAGACTGTATATTAAGTGCTGCCTGAATCATTTATTAAAAAAGTCTTCAGGTATGCATGATGTATGTATTCTGAGTAACAAGTATGGGTATCACATGACTTATTTGTAAATAGTGTCCTAATGGCAATATTCCTGTATAAAATTAACAATGTTAGTAGTTACTACTAGCATCTATCCTCACCCTGACTGTTTTTATGGTAAAGAAGACTTGACCCCCAATAGTGATCTCATAGTAAGGGCACCTCAGTCAGCCCTGGAAGAGGTGGAAGAAAGAAAGAAGCAAAAAATACAGGGGAAGATGGGTTGCTAGGGAACTCTATGAGTAGTGAAACTACCCCTGCTTGCCTGGGGAGCCACATCAGGTGGGATAGCAGGTGGGGAGTTGGGCTCTGCTTATGAAAACCAAATGAGCCATGTTCGCCCATACATTATTTTTAAAAGTATATGGTTTTTCAAGCATTTAAAATGAATATTTTCCTCTACATAGTGTAAAAGCATGAAACTCCCAGCTGCCTTCTCTTGCCCACTCACCATTTTATTTTCTTAGCTACATTCTTAGCCAAAAAGCAAATTCCACATGCAAGCACTCATTTTCTTTCTCTGTAGTAGAACCGGCATTTAAATAATTTTTAAATCAATTTGTAGTTATTAACATTACTTGTTATTAAACACTTGTGTTCTAATGCCAAATTCTCTTTGAAATAATTTCTGCTGATATGATTTAAATGCTGGATGTAGTACTGTGTATGGAATCTCCCCTTTTTCAAATTATCAGTTTGATTAAGAAAACAGAGCTGGGAGCAGGCCACCAGAAGATACACCTTTACCCTGTACAGGGAAAAATTCTGCTTCCTTTTAAATGTTACAGGCCTGACATTTTTAAATATCAATAACACTTGGGAGATGGGATGTTAGTTAAAGTAATTGTATGAGTACAGTACATGTAATTAATGTGTTTCTGGTGTGGGGGCGAGAGTGATGTACAGGGCAAGCATGTATTGGGAAGACCATCAAAGGAAACAGGTATAGGTGTATAGCAATGGCATCACTACTATACTGTACTACAACAAATTTTTGAAACTTTTGAATTGTCCTACAAGAAGAAAACGTTATGTATAGAATCCACACAACAAGGAGTAAATATGCAGTACAATTTGTAACAGTTTAGATATAACAGCAACAGTATTATTTACACAGTATTTAATTTGTATAAATGGGAGGCAGTATAGTGTAGTGGTTGAGAGCACTGAGCTGCAAACCTGGAGAACTGTGTTTGAATTCCACAGCCACCACTTCCATACTGTGTGACAATGATCAAGTCAGTTAACTTCCCTGTGCTCGCAAGACATACCACAAAAAAAGCTTCAGCTTAGATTGCCTTTCCTAGTCAAAAATAGTAAAAAAAAATAACATTTTTTAAACAAAATTCCTAAGTCTACTCTCTCTTCATAGCTCTTGTCCCAGAAGTTACTAATCAGGGTGGTGATCCTGCTCTGGACCTTTTTGAACTCAACAATGTCCTTTCTGAAATTCAGTGACTGAAACTCCAAGTACAGTCAAACCATGGTCTTTAATAAGGGTACAGTCATGTTCCTTGACCCATACCTCTCAGTTCTTGATTGTTTTAAGGGACATCCCTGATTTTGCCTAAAAAAATTAAGGGACATCCCTGACATTGCCTCAAAAAATTTATTTTTTACTCTTATAATTTACATTTCTGTCACTGAAGAGTAAAGATCCTAGGCATAAAATAATGCCAGGCTTTAGTAACACAGTTTAGTTCTCCATTAAAAAAATGCTTTTGATATTAAGCCACATATTGTAGGAGACTTATTGAGCTGATACAGAAGACTCCATTAATATTTTACATGTATAGTATGGACAGTTGCTTATTAAGGACAAACGCTGACAGTCAAAACCACTGCTATGGACTACTTGTTGAAATCCACCTGTTATAGAAGAGTATAACTGCCATCTATAGTATATGGTTAGGGCTTATTGTGTATGGAAAACAAAGGTTTTCCAAATCTTGTTGTAGGGCAGTTCAAAGGTCAACAAAAGTTGTTGTACTATCATTCTGACATCACATCGATAGTACAACAACTTTTTGCCCTTAACCTGCCATCTGATTGGCTGCAACAGTGCTGTTTTAAAAAAAATTCACTCCAAAATGGCGCCTGCAGTTAGCGAGTGGTGCGGTCGGCGAGCCGAATACTTCACAGACACAGTTTGGACACGGACTACTAAAGTCAGTTCCGTGTATCCAAACTGTTACTTTGCAGTTTTTTTTTTAATTGCCGGCACAGTTGTTGGATCAGAGTGTGACTGCTGCGTGAAGGACCATTATCTTTGGGGACAGGGCTCGGAACAGAACTGCAGCAATGACTCGAGTATCAGAAATATTGTGGACTGAAGTGGAGAGAACGGGAATCAGTGTGCAAGAGTTAAGGTATAAACACATTGCGGGGAAACCATATACCATATAAAATAGTAGATGGTTGCCCATCCACAACTTCAGCAGTGTTTCCCATCTCGGGAGTTGATGACATCACGGAGACCTCTCGAGCTTCGCTCTCGAGGTCTCTCTGATGTCATCAACACCCTTGATGGAAACACAGCCTTGTTGTGGATGGGCGCCCATCCACTATTCTATATGTAGCAGATGCCTGAGCACCTAATAAGGTGCTAGTCATCCATCCTGCCTAGGCATAGATGAGGTGACAACAACCCACAACATCCCCTATCCCACTTCCAGGCAGGTGGCTATACTTTGCTGAGCCTCCTGTTATTATCCAGACTAAGAGCTAATGAGGCTCTGCCAGGCTGCAAACATCCCATAATGTATTTCTGTGCAGGAAGTTCAGTTAATTTGCTGTTTCTAACTCTACTGCCAATGGCAGCTATAAATTAGTGCCACATTGGTTGTAACTTACCATGATCAGGACTAACAGCTGTGTAAGCAGGTCTATTAAGAGCTCTGTTTCTTATTTATTACAGTATTTCTTAATTCTTAATATGTTCTGACTGTGCTATTCTGTCGAAAAGGGAAACACAAATGGCAATGTTGATTGTGGCTGGTGGGTGGCAGGCAAAAAGTACTGCATGGTTTTAATTCTTTGTACAATTCAGTTATTTGGGATAGCAATCATAACACATAAAAGTACTATGCACTGAATAGTTCATTACAAGTTGCTTGCATTCTATTAACATTTTTTTGAAGATTTGCCATTGATTTTGGTCATGTGTCTAATTTGTTTAAGCGCCATCCCTGATTTGTAAGCCAAGAGGCTGAGATGTACTGTATGCATTGATCAGCTCCTTACCCTCCTCCAGTTACTCCCTGGTTCTGAACATTGTATTTATTCTCTTGATGTCAGCAGTAGCAGAGTACCTGCTTGTGAAAGCATGAGAAGATTATGAGGTGTGTCAAGGAGTAACTGATGTTTTTTGCAATGGGATTGCCCTGTTTTAGAAAATGTATAAAGCACTGACAAAACATGCCATTCTTTATATATATATATATTCTAAATGTGAAACTAAAATAAGAGAAGTAAAAAAAAATGCATTTAAAAATGTTAAAAATACCATGTTTAAAAGTGCATTGCAATATATATATATATTATGGTAGCACGGTAGTGCTACCATAGTTAGGGTTGAGGAGCCATTTCTATGTTAAACCCCAAAACTTTGCACCTTAATAACTTTGCAACCGTATGACAGATTTGGCTGAAATTTGGAATACTTAATCAAGAACCATATGCCTTAGCATCTGCCAAGTTTTGTACCAGTCAGATACACAGCTGTGGAGTTATTAAGCATGATTTGCGCACGCGTTTACGCTTTTTCTGGAATTCTACAGTCGCATGTACAGGTCACACGGTTTGCGCGACCAGCCTGAAATCTTCAGAAAATGTGCGACTGGGGTACCCAATGTGCCTTTCAAAGATTTGGTGAAAAAATATTAAACGGTTCAAAAGTTATTCAAAAAACAATTTCCCATTATAAGTCAATGGGAAAACTTAAGAAAAAGTTCGACAGTGTCGCAAATGCATTTTTACTTTCGCAAATGGGCCTGTTACTTTCACAAATCAGCCATTTTGTTTTTCAGTTGGTGATCAGAAAAATGGTTGGCACTTAAATTTTGGACCCTCTAGCAACCTAATTATTTTTGTATTCACCTAGTCGGACCCTGAGGATGCTTGCCATGTCTTTATTTTGTAAAACACCCAGAAATATGTTTTCAAATTTCTGAAAAGTACTTCAAATTACTTTCATGCTCACAAAGTGTTGAATTTTTATGAAGCTTTCAAATTCGACAGTAGTTTTCCATCTGTGGGAAAGTGACAGCGATTCTTTGGCACTGCGCTGCAAAAGAACCATTGGGAGTTTTGGGCTGAAATTTGAGGAAACGGAGCTGACATCTCACAGATGTGCCTTTCAGTGTTGTATTGAAAAAATATTACATGGCAGCAAAGTTATGGCACTCCAAAGTTGACAGTTTTTCCCATAGGATAACATTACGGCGCTCGACACATTACAGAAATCCTTTGGATTCCTGCTGCAAAATAATGGTTTGGTCTTTTTTCCTGCAATTTGGAGGGAAGACAGCCAACAGCCCACAGATGTGCCTTTCAGTGGTTTGGTGAAAAAATATTACAGGGAGGCAAAGTTATGACACTCTGAACTTCTCTTTTTTTCCCATAGGATAACATTATGGCGTTCGCCATGCCTTTCAGGGCCCGTATCTCGGAAACGGTGCAAGATACGGACTTTTCGTCGGAAAACTTCTTAGCCCCCTAATGGAGGCTAAGCACAAAATTCACCAAGACAGTTGTAAATAATATGACTTTTAAATTTTTTTTATGCGTCGTACGGTTCCTGAGATATAATCTATTTAGTATTCCAAGTTCTCATTTTCTGCTCCGATACTCATTATTATGCATACATTATTTGTACTCACTGTCTTTCTCTATGCATGTTTTGGGGAAAACCAGCCTGTGTGCTTACATTACTATTACTGTTGCCCTTTCTGCTTGCGGTTCCGTACCTGTTTCACTTACCGTTGACATTTGTGCCACCGTGTGCGTTATCCTTGGCGTTTTCATTTTCGGTTGTGTTTCTGTTATTTTTTGCCATTTGTGTCTACAGTACTGTTTTTCTTTCTGTTTTAGTTTGTGTCACCATGCCCATTGAAATTTCTGTTTGCAGGCACCATGTTACTATGTGACAACACATCACGTGGCAGACCATTCCCATCTACGCCACCGTGTGCGTTACCCTTTCTGTTCTCATTCGCGCTTGCGTTACCATGTGCGCCACTGTTAGCGCTTCTGTTTGCGTTGCTGTTCCTGTTACTATGCCTGAAGACATCACGTGGCGGGAGTGCGGGGCATGAGGCAAAAAACTCCATTTAATGCATTAGTTAGGGTTGTTCCACAGCGACAAAAGTGAGAAAATTCACTGTTAGGGTTGAAAACCCCCCTTAGACCCCCTTCCCACCCCCCCAACTGGCATTGGGGTGTGCATTGGTGTCATCGGTCCTAACTCTCACCCCATTCTCCTATACTTCTGCTGCTTTACACATGTGATGGGGTGAGAGTTAGGGCTGACGACACCAATGCACACCTCAATGCTGGTTGTGGGGGTGGGCAGGTGTCCAAAGGGTTTAATCAGAATAGCAAATTTCTTCACTTTTGTCATTGTGAACAACCCTAACTAATGCATTAAATGGAGTTTTGCCCTAATATATATATATATATATATATATATATATATATATATATATATATCAAAAACTGCATTTATGCTCTAGTTAGGGATAAAGACATAAAAGTAGAGAAATGTGGCTTTAGGGTTTTCAAATCTAACACTCAACATCCATCTAGCACACACCAACAGGTGTTGGGGTGTGCTTTGGGGTCATTTGCCCTAATGCTTACCCCATTCCATAAGTAAATAAGCTAAGTTGGGTAGAGTACAGGAGAATGGGGTGAATATTAGGGCTGATGATCCCATGTTCCATGGAAGTTTGGTGCAATGATTCCTTTCCATGTAGGCTGTAGGGGAGAGCAAAAAAAACTATGTTACGTATAGGAAAAAATGTTTTTTTCTAAAAATGACACATGCAGATCTCAGAAACCACACCAACTGCTATCACAGAAATAGCCACACATCAAGACATTGCCTCCTAGATTACACATGCAAAAGTTCAGCTCATTCCATCAAAGAGAGCCGAAGACATTAATGTGCACAGTTTGAGGTTTAACATTAAACAGGCTACTCAACCCTAACTATTGGGGCTGTACCACAACCCTATAATTATTAAGAGAGATATATATATAAATTGCAAAAAAAAATTGCATTCATTCACCAGTTAGGGTTCAAATTAATGCCACAAAAGTGAAAATGTGGTCCTAGAACTTCCAACCCTAACCCACCCCAAGCAACAAAAGGACAAAACCACACAAGCAAGCACAGACAACCATCATCGGGTAAGACAAACACCATAAAACTGTTTCCAGGTGACAAAAATGAAGTAGCACTGATGTACTACCTTCATGGAGTTGTGTTTGCTAAATGCACACTGGAAGACATGCCTACTCATATCTGGCTACAGATAAAAATCTGCGAGCTCAAATCAGAACACTACTTTTTTCTATAGAAGCACTGTCCTGTAGCCATAGATTCAAATCTATGATATCCAAATTATAAGAATTATTTTATCTACAGAAGGACAGGACACTGTGGCACCAGACTTTCTGTTGCCTTTTGCATTTTCATTTGTGTTTGCGACTGCCCTTCCGTTTACATTTGTGTTTCCATTTGTCTTTCATTTTGGCATCATAGTTGCTGTTACCATTACCATTTGCATTTAAAATTGCAGTACCGTGCCCGTGCGCATTATGGTTTGCCTTTCCAGATGCACTTGCATTTGCATTTTCATTTCTGTTTCCTGTGGTTATTTTTGCTGTTACCATTACCATTTGCATTTCCAGTTGCAGTACCATACCTGTGCGCATTATGGTTTGCGTTTCCTGACATGCTTGTGTTTGCAATTCCATTTCTGTTTCCTTTGGTGTTATTGTTGCTGTTACAGTTACCATTTGTGTTTACAATAGCGGTACCATGACCATGCGCATTACCAGTTTCATTTCCATATGTGCGTACATCTCCGTTTGTGTCACTGTTTGCTTTGGCATCACTTTGCGCTTGCATTTCTATTAACTTTTGCTTTACCATTTACATTTGCATCACCATGTGCATAACCATTAGTGCTTGTGTTTCTGTTGCAGTTACTGTTACTGTGTCACAAAAAATCACATGGTGGAAGCGCGGGGCCTGAAGGGCCCACGCTCCCACCACCACATTCCATTCACTATTTATAGTTCTCATTCTCAAAAAGAAGAGAAAGTCATGGCATGAATATGTGTATCTGTGTGTGTGTGTGTGTATATATATATATATATATATATATATACACACACACACATATATATATATAAGAAAATACAAAATCACACATGCCCCCACAATGCAAAGCATCATGGGCTGCATATGCAAATCACCACAGAATGTTATGCTGGTCCAACTTTAAGCAGAATTGCATGGTGCTGAAAGGCCTCTCACACAGTTTGCAAAGGGTACTAACAGAAGACACAGACATGTGTTTCATCCTACCAGGACTCATCAGTATGCCTCGTCTGTTTGACACCCCAGTTGAATGGACCAGCTACCCTTAAGGCAGTGTGCCTTGGATATATTGTGGTGAACCCATTAAAATAAAAAAACTATTTAAAAGACAAAGAACCTCTGTGCGCAAACACTGAGGCAAGGGTTACCCCAAAGGGCATTTGGCTGGGAACAGACGAGGCATACTGATGAGTCCTGGTAGGACGAAACACGTGTCTATGTCTTCTGTTAGCACCCTTTGCAAACTGTGTGAGAGGCCTTTCAGCACCATGCAATTCTGCTTAAAGTTGGACCAGCATAACATTCTGTGGTGATTTGCATATGCAGCCCATGATGCTTTGTATTGTGGGGGCATGTATGATTTTGTATTTTCTTGAAACTTGGCTTCCCAGCCAAATGCCCTTTGGGGTAACCCTTGCCTCAGTGTTTGCGCACAGAGGTTCTTTGTCTTTATATATATATATATATATATATATATATATATATATATATATATATTAAAAACAACTTTGTTAATGCATCAGTTAGGGTTGAAGCAACAAGAGTGGGAAAAAGAGGCATTAGGGTTGAAACCCTAACCCCCATCCTACCACCCACTCCACCACCACCCTCCACACACAAACAGGGCATGAGGTTGCTTGGGGCCTTAGGGAATAACTCTCACTCTATTCCATGTGCAAGAAAGCTGACATGGTAGAGTATAGAAGAATGTGGTGAGAGTTAGGCCCAATGACCCCAAGGTGCACCCCATGCCCTGTTGGTGTGTGGAGGGTGGGGTGTGGGTGGTAGGGTGGGGGTAAGTCTCAAACCTAATGCCTCATTTCCCCACTTTTGTCACTTCAACCCTAACTGATGCATTAATGGAGTTTTTTGCAATGAATTTCTTTACTTTTTGAGAAAACGTAATCTTATCCTTATATATAGTTTTGGGGCCCTGTGCTCCCATGGTATCAGTGGTTTGGAGTGGAGGGCCCATATTATTGCATAAGGGCTGGCCCAGCAGTCCCATTACTTCATAATGTTATCCATATGTGGGAGCACAGGGCCCTGCAAGCCCTGCGCTCCCACCTACTTATAATTATAGAGACGTAGTACAGTCCTAGACACATTCCAAGTAACCACTGTGCTGCAAATGGTGCATATCTCAGTAACCATAGCAAGAAAAATACCACTGCAGTTGTAATCATGGACTGGTAACCTGCATGCGTGCTTTGTACATCTGAAGGTGTACTTAGCTGCATTTAGTGAAAAATCCATTTCTCTAAGCGTTTTCGAGATATAGGCGCTGAAAGACGCCTTTTTCACCACAGTGTTATCCTGTGGGAAATTTCTCAACTTTGGAATGGCATCTTTATGGAACAGATGAAAATTTTTACACCAAAACAGCATATGTCATATATGTGTGATACCCCCTTTCTATCCAGCAAATTACAAGCCAAAAGCCCTAACCATTTCTTAACAGTGAACTGGCAACTCCTCATTTGTGAGGTGTCAAAATTCCCATCTGCAAGCCAATCCCTGTTTGTGAGATAGGGGCATCTGGTCGTCATCTCACGAAAAAGGATTTTGACAGCTCATGAACAAGGATTTCTCATGAATAAGGATTTTGACACTTCATGAATGGGAATTTTGACAGCTCACTAACAAGGATTTTTTTTATAATCCTTGTTCATAAGCTGTCAAAATCCCCGTTCATAAGCTGAATCCCCATTTATGAGATGTCAAAATCCCCATTCATGAGCCGATCCCAGTTTGTGAGATAGGGCCACCTGGTCATCAACTCGTGAATAGGGATTTTGACAGCTTATGAATGAGGATCAGCTCATGAACGGGAATTTTAACACTTCACAAACAGGGATCAGAAGCAAGTCATGAACAAGGATTTTCAAACTTAAAAATGGCCATATTTTGACTAAACTAAGTGGAACCAAAGCCATAGTTTTGTAGAGGGCGTCACCTTGAACAAACCCATTCTTCAATCTCTACAGAAGACATACCTGTGGCAAATTACATTTTGTTTTTGAAGCCTTTAGGAGGGCTGACTTTGTCAAAATGGGAGAGTGTCTCAGAAAAACACTAGCACTGCTCTTTAGGAGGTCTGATTTTGTCAAAATGGGAGAGTGTCTCAGAAAAGCACCAGCAAATGGGCAAGAAGGAGCGGTGGAGGAGCAATGGGGACACATCAAAGCTTCCATTACAGAGGCAACAAGCCTTTGTGTGAAGCAAATAAACAAATTAAAATGAAGAAAAAAACACCATGGTTCTCAAAAGAGGTGGCGGGGAAGGTTATGGAGAAAAAGATAGCATTCAGGAAGTATAAGGAAACACAGAAGGAGCAGGACAGAGAACTGTACCAGTTAAATCAAAAGGAAGTGGGGAAGGTAGTTAGAATAGTAAAGGCACAAACCAAGGAACAAATAGCCAACTCGGTTAAGAAGGGGGATAAAGTCTTTCGTAGGTACATTAGGGAGCAAAGAAAGACCAAGAGAGGGATAGTGAGGCTTAATAAAGGGAAGGGTGGGTGGGAAGAAGATGACAGTGAAAAGGCAGGGACACTGAATGAAAACTTCTGCACAGTATTCACAAAAGAAGAGGCAGGGGAGGTACCTAATCCAATAAATAGAAACACTGTGGTTAGGGGGGTCAATACGTCCACTCACAGAAGAAAGGGATCTGAAAGAACTCCTAAAACTAAAGGTGGACAAAGCAATGGGCCTTAAGGGATTTCACCCCAGAATTCTAAAAGAAGTGAGGAGAGAACTAGTGGCACCACTGACTACCCTTTTTAACAAATCATGTAACTGAGTGGCCTGAGTGGGTAGCACCTGTGGACTCATAAGCTCTGGTAAGAACTGTGAGTAGTCATTCATTGATTTTAATCTTTTCACCGGTAATTTTTTTTAAATTATAGTAATGTTGAAGATGGCCTGGGAGAAAGAGAGGCAGAAGGGCACCTGTTAGTGCCAGTGGTGAGCACTGCTAGTGACAGTGGGAGCGAGTGGGTGGGCATGTTGCAGGGGGACTGGAGTAGACCTCTAAATGGAAAAAGAAAAATTCCATTTTGTAAGGTGGCAGTGTGTTTGTGTTTACTACTGTGCAACAGCATGAAATGCAAGGGCTAGATGTCATTTGGAGCATGACGTTGGTTATGCAAGCGGGTGAAGGACCATTGCCATTCAGAGTGATGGCTTCATTTTAAAAAGGAATTGCATACTTTTTTTTTCCTTCAGCTGGTTTGGCAGTTTATCATGGTTTAGTGTGGCTGGGAAATATCATTTCTGCAGGAGGGTGAGAGAAAAAATAGTGCTTGGTTCATTAGTCAGACTGAGGAGCAAAGAGTGGCAGTGAGATTTGAAGAGCTTCTGTGTACAGTTTGAAGAGTTTGTTTTGTGATGAAAAGTGAATGTGATATGGGTTGACATAGTGCCATCTGGCCAACAAGGGAGAACAGTAATGTAGAAACTGTGTACATAAATGGACTGTGATGTAATAACTGTGTACATAACTGACTGATGACATAGTAACTATGCCAAAAATTATATTTATGCACTCAGTTACTCAGATAAATGGATATACTGTACCACAGTCCATTTATATCCACACCTATTGCATATACAGTATATATCTATCTATCTATATAAATACATATATATATATATATATATATATATATATATATATATATATTATACTGGTTCAGTAGGGCCGGTATAGTTAGGGTTGCATGTTCATTTCTATGTTAAATCTCAAAGTTTGCACTTTAATAATGTCCGATTTGCCTAAAATTTGGAATATAGAACTGTCTGCCATAGGTTTCTGGATCTGGAAAGTTTTACTCTGGTTGGATGTACGGGTGTGTATCTGTGGGGCACTCAAAATTTGAAAAATCATGCTTTTTTGTGCATTTTTGTTAAAGCCTTAATGGTCTGAAGAATGCATTTCAGTGGCTTCTAACTTGTTTGTCTACATGTGGCCTGGGGTGAACTGGTGCCTTTTGAAGATTTGATGAAAAAATATTACTCCATTCAAAAGTTATTTCATTTTTCATGTCCCATTAAAGCATATGAGAAAATTTATATGTGCACTGCAAAAATGTTTGCAATCATATTTTTTGTTGTTGGGCTCCCTGAAATTGGTTTCCTGCTGCTGCCATCTTGTTTTCAGTTAGCGAGAGAGAGAAAAGAATGTCTTTACCTAATCGAGCCTTGAGGAACATGACCCAGGCATTAGTTTTTCACCACCTGGCCTGGAAATATGTTCCTTCTGTCCATTCATTTCCACCACCCCACCTTCTTGGGATCTGCCCCTAGAGTGCCTCCTTCTCTTACCTCCTGCACAGCAGGGTCTGTCCCTTCTAGGTGGTCTTGGATGAAACCAGAGTGGCTTTCATCTAGGGCTGCCGAGAGGTGATTTTCCGTTTTTCTCCCCTTGTAGTCCCCTACTCTCTGAGACGTCCGGTGCTTGGGACGTGCGTCCTGTGGGGTGGCGTGCCGATGCATGCCTTACCTCTCATGTGCCGTCCAACATCTCCCTTCCCCAACTCCATGGAATGGAGCTGCCTCCATCCCTTGCTACTGCCAGTGCTTCCACTGGCTTGAAGGGATGCAGAATGCTAGTGCGTTCTTGGTCTCCCACCCCTGAAGGAGGAGAGCATCTGCTGGGACACTCGATCCTCCCCCCCCGACCCCCGGCCACCCGAGTCCATTCCCGAACCCAGGTGTAGCATTCAGCGCCTCAAACCTCTGCGCCACCAGGCCGGCCAGGATATATGTTTTTCAAAGTTTTTCCACCATTTTGCCATTTGCTGATCGTGGCAACATTCTTTGTTGCCACAAAAATAATCGCGATCAAAAAAAATAACCATGGCAACATTTTTGCTTGCACAACAATATTCCCATTATAGAGATAGGACTGTCACAAAAACTTTAAAGTAATTGCAGTAAAACTGCTCAAACACATTTTCTTATGTGTTGTTTTCTTTGCCACTTCATTGTGACAAGGTGGATTGTGCTATTCGCCTGAAATTTTCAGGGTGGCAAGCCATAGTCCCTCAAATGTGCCTTCTGTTGGTTTGATATGAAAACATTGAACAGGCACATAGTAACAGCATTCTGAAGTTGAAGAATTTTTCCCATAGGATAACATTGTGATCCTTGTGATGCCTTTCGGTGCCCGTATCTCAAAAACAGTTCAAGATACAGATTTTTCATCGCAAAAAATTCTTAGTACCCCAATAGAAGGACAAGGTACAGAAATAGGTTGGAAAAGCATAAATACCGTGAATTTTGAATTTTTTTTCTGCCTTGTACGGTTACTGAGATATTTAGAAATTAGTATTTCAATGGTGTATGCATGTGATTGTTAAAAGGGTTACTTGCTCTATGGGGCTGTGGTGTGTTGTGTGCTTATGTGTAAGTGGAAGTACAGTCCTTGCATGGCGTTTGGTGCAAGAGATGTATATAATTATGTAGACATGTGCCCCATGGTCTGACATACACCTCTTTGTTTCTGGATGGGTGCATTATTTGTCAAACGTGTGTAAGATTATGCACAAGTCAGTAGCTTGAAGAGAGCATGGATCCCAAAGGATCTCACACTCCCACTTTGAGCTTTTTGTTTTTGGAGAGGTGCTTTATTTGCCACAGATGTGTATGATTATGCACTTATGTGCAGCTTGGTGGGAGCGTGGGCCCCAAAGGGCCACATGTTTCCATTTACGCCTGTTAGTTCTGAAGAGTTGTTTTGTTTGCAATGGGTGCACAATTGGGTAGATTGGTGGGATTGTGGGACCTCACACACAGACTCACATTGTTAGTAGATTCATGATAGTACCATCCCCTTCCATGTCATCTGTTCCCCTCCCCCCAGTCTACACACTGCTAACAGCCCTGCACACAAAGACACCTCCTAAGGAATACCACTATCATTTCCTTTACCATGCAGTGTGGTCCCTCTCTTGTAGCAGTCTGTACACCCACTCCCCACACACACATACCCAGCTCAGATACCAGTGCGATTGTCTCTCCCCTCCCCCAGCCCCAGACACTTCTAGATACATGTTATTGCCAACCAGCAAACTTAATATTGTAGTAGGTACAATTGGAAGCACAGGGCATGTACGGTCCCTGTTTGCAATTGAACATATTGTATGTGTTAATACATCTCACAGAGCCATTCACTGTTGAAAATGAGTGTTTCACACACCTTCAGCTGAGCAAGAATGGCAAAGTAAAGCTGAGCTATTGTGTTTTAAGCTGAAGGCAAATTAAACCTCTTGTTTACAGGAACAAGTGGTGGTGGGGGGATGGAGAGTGATCAATAATATTTAAAAAAAAAACTTCCCAGAACATGCCTTTTTCTAGGGCATCTGTGCGTGAGACGCTCTTCACAGAATAAAAGTGTCTCACATGCAGGGGAAAGGAGCACGCTGATTGACTTTGTTGTTAGGTTTAAGTGTAAATGCAGTCCCTGGAGGGCTCATGGTTCGACATACACATAGGATTACAAAAAGTAATACCACTATGGACAGCATGCAGGGCCCAGAGGCCCAATGGTTCTACAAACACCTACCACTAATAACTTGTTTAATACTTTATCCCCAAAATAAGGCACATCAATTGAAGCTACATATGCAAATGAGTTCATTTTTGGATGATAGCAGAGCAACTGACATTTGCAAATTTTATCTTAGGGTTAACTTCTCCTTATCCTCCCACCCACCCCCACCCCACTCGCACAAGACACTACAGAACACTAACATTCACCCCCCCCACTCCAACCCCGATCTCCTTTCTAGGCAGACAGAAACACACAAACACACACTCATGCACACACACATACACACACAAACACTCTCCTCCCGGATCATGTTGTTGTTAGCCCATTAATATGATGTGCATACATTTAATATAATACATAAGTAATAAGACGCTGTTGGATGGTTTTGATGTTTTTTCCTTGTTTTTATGAAAATGTGACATAGTTATACACAGGGGGACGGATATTCAGACTGTGCCAGGCTGTGGTGCAAGCCTGGGCACATTGCAACTTGGCTTCGCAGGGATGTTCACAGGGTGATATTCAGCAGAGCTGCGCCATGGCACAGCATCATTGAATATCGCACCCTGGCCACCTGCAGTGCACATGGTGCAGTGGCACTGCACCAGCGCAAGTGGCTAGAGTGGAGCAGGCGGATGTGCTACCGCAAGTTCCATTGCGCTAGGTGCAACAACAGCGATATTCAAAAGTGCACATGCAAATGGGGCCATAATGTATGCAGGGCACAAATGGGGCCATTTACATGTCATTATGGCCCCATTTGCATGCAGGTGTGCCAGTCCCCGGCGACTTGCACCTGGAGCCCTGCCAGGCTGCAGCCGTCGGGGACCGACGCCCCCTGCACAAGCAGCAACACGCCCCGATACCCGATCACGGGCATATGTTGAAGTATAATAGACCCATCTCCCTGGTGGTTCAGTGGACCGCTCGCAGCCCAGTTGTGGGCATGAGTATGTTTAAAAATGTAAACTCACTCCCTGGTGGTCCAGTGGACTGCTCGCAGCCCGATCGCAGGCATGAGTATGTTTAAAATGTAAACTTACTCCCTGGTTGTCCAGTGGACCGCTCACAGCCCGATCGCAGGCATGAGTATGTTTAAAAATTTAAACTCACTCTCTGGTGGCCCAGTGGACTGCTCACAGCCCGATCATGGGCATAAATATATTTCAGAATGTTAACTCTCTCCCTGGTGGTCCAGTGGACCGCTTACAGCCCAATCGCAGGCATTTAAAGTAGAATAATATTCCTATATCCCTGGTGGTCCAGTGGACAGCTGGCAGCCTGATCACGGGCATTTGTTATACAAAATGACACCCCAATCAAACCCTGGTGGTCCAGCGGTACCTGCTTCCCCACCCACCCACTGAGCCCCACCACCCTGCTCCCCCCTGTCAGCGGTGGGTGGCAGCTCCCCACCCACTTGCCTCCCAGCTGCCTGCCAACTGACACCATACGGTAGGGCTGTACGCCTATTGGTCCACAGCATGAGCCAATGGGCATGCAGCCCGTACCATACTACACAGTCCAGATATGTGAATGGATCACTGGACCACCAGGGAGAGGGTTAACATTTTGAAACATACTTATGCCTGCAATTGGGGTGCGAGTAGTCCACTGGACCACCAGGGATATAGGACTATTATTATTCTACGTATGCCTGTGATCAGGCATGGGGGCACCACCAGGAAGGTGCAGCTGGAGCTCAGGTGGCCACCCACAGGTGGCAGCTGCCGTGTTGCACCCTGCAATATGGCAGCTCACCTGTGGGTGGTCAGCTGTTGCTCCTTTTTTTTTTGGATCACCTGTGTGCAGCGCAGGTAGGGGTTGCGCATGCATGGGCTCAGCACATCCTGGGCTGAATATCGGGATGTGCAGAGTATGCATGGGCATGCCCCCCCCCCACCTGCGCTGCATACATTATTCATGCGCTCTGGCGCATCGGGATTTGTGCCAGTCTCAATCCCCCTTTGAATATTGCACTGGGGTGCATCAATGGGTTGTGCATGGTGCAACTGTGTTGCACCATGCGCAACCCTTCTGAATATCCGGCCCAGAATATCTTAAAATTAAAGAAATTATTTTTTTATACAAAAACTTGTGTGACACAAAAAAGTCAAATTATTAATTGTTATTAAACAGATGTTGTGATGTCCTACTTTGGGATTCACATCCTGGTACCCTGGGTCAGCAATAGCCCCTCTGTGTTAAAAAAAAAAAAAATTTAATCACTCAGTAAAGTGTGGGAAGGGATCATAATTCAGTCTGAACTGTGAGCCAACTGATCCCTCCCGCTTCTTGGTACACCTGCTCTACCCTTGTGCTCTCCTGTTTTGTGATGATTAACCAGGGAGAGTGTGGGGATGCGCCCCATACAAGTTTATGGGGCTTAATTTCAAAACATTTTTACAGGACTTCAGTGTACCTTTGTATGCAATGGAAAGCCACCGCTCAACTAATAGGGTCCAATTACTTGAGTGGTGCCTTACAGTTTTACCCAAGGGTACACTGAAGTGCTTTGAAAACATTTTGAAAATAAGCACCATAGAGTTGTATGGGGTGCGTCCCCACACTTTCCCTGGTTAAACGTCACGAAATGGGGGAGTGAGGGCAGAGCAGGTGCACCAGGAAGTGGGATGGGATTGGCTGGCTGACAGTTTGAACTGATCTATGATCCCTTTCCACACTTTTCATAGTGAGTAAAATATTTTATTATTTACACAGAGACTCAGGGTACTGGGCTGTGAAGCTGAAAGTGGTATTAATTTACTTTAATATTTCTTTTGATAGGTTATTTATATATAAATCTATAAAATATAGATTTCTAAAGTATTTATCAAAAATACACAATCTTTTATATAAAACAAAATAAATGTTGACAAATATATATATATATATATGTATTAAATGCCAAAAAGATTTGTTAAGTGCAACTTAAAAGAAAGGTTTCTTCACCATCAAAAAATATATTGTAAATTTCAGAGAAAAAAAAATTATAACTTAAAAAATTCTGCTACTGAGACACTGGGGTGTCCTGACTGCCTCTGCTGTTGGAGACTGTGAGGAGACCTGAATGGTGGTGGCCAGGTAGGAGGGTGCAAGGGAACGTGGAAGCTGGTTTTCCTGGGGAAGGTACAGAACAGGGGGGAGAGAAGGGGACAGAGGATGTGGCTATTGGAGAACAGGACCTTGCTGTGCTGCTGTAGTGTGTGGTTCTTCTTGTTTTTCCTCAGGTACCAACATCTGTACGTTCTTTGTCAGCACCTGGACAGTCTGATTTTCATACATGATTTGCTTAGTGTTTAATTGGATAGCTTTTTCAATTTGAGATAAGATGAGGGTGGTTTTGTATTGTTTTTTGATTTTGTTCTTTCACTAAAGCTATTAGGTTTGTTATGTTTTGATTAGTTTCTCTTTGGGCCTGAATCAGACTATCCAAGTACTCACAAATTGCTCTGATGTGTGTGCTTTCTGGTTCTGTGAAAAAGAAAACAGATACAGATCATTAGTATATTACAGTGTTTGTGTATTACATTTATGCTAAATGTGCTACTTCAGTGTTTTCCTATTGACACTTTGGATCTTGCAATTCATTTTACCAATTACTGTGTTATCTAATAAGGAAATATGGTACTTTTTAGTATGTGAAAATAAAACTGTAAGATTTGCCTATAATGATCATAGACTGTGTCTTCTCTTGTGCTGAATATGGTGTTTGCCTATTTGACTTTATACTGCTTTATTGTGTGGTAGTATTATCCCATTACTCCATTTCCTGTGTACATGTGTATATTGTTTGTAGGGTAGCCCATGAGTTTAGTGACTGCGACTGGGTGCCTACCAAAATGGCGATTCAATCCCAACACTTTTCCCCATGGCGAGGAGGGGGAGGAGGGTGACTGGATGGGGGGGTGCGCGACTATAGTGACAGGATGTTGCTACATGTATATGCGTGCGGGGGGGGAGCAGGCACGCTGCTCATGGAGTGGGATTGGAGGGAGGGAGGGATTGTGAGGGGTGGTGCCATGGTGAGCTGCTGAGCCACTCCTGTGGTGTGGAGGGTGGGTTCAGGACTAGGGCATGTGTGATGCTGGGTTCGGGTCCTGGCATGGGTGCCTTTTTTGGGCCCAGCCCAAAAAATGTTTCCCCCCGATTTGCACCTTCCCCGACATGCACCCCCAGGAGTTGAGAATCCTTAAGTTGGTGGGTGTGGTGGGCTTTGCCCCCCATGTTGAAATTTAAAATGTGCCTTTTTTGGCACTCTGGCTTTGCGATAATGCCGATCGCCTTTAGACTTTCGCCATTATCACATAAACCCATTTTCGGAGTTGCATGATTAAGAAGTCAATAGGAAAAATGTTCAAAATTGGTTAGTTTGCAATCCCATGCAAACTCTTGACATTCACTCAAGCATGGAAGGCTTGAGAGAAACATTACTATGGTGACTGCACTCTTACACATACAGTACTTTATCAGCTACAACTGCTTTTCCTCCTGTGTTTGCTCTTTGCAACTCGGTACAGAGCTTGTTTGTTACCTACTCTGTTCTTCACCCTATGCTCCTTGTCAACCGTTACAAAAACAGTACTGGAAGTCATAATTCCATCACCTAAACTTAACTACAAATGTACTATCTAAAACAACAGCACAATGTAGGGCTAGAGTTTTAGAGATGTGAGCCAGTGAGCTGTTCAATATGGCGTGTGATATTGGAGATGCTTGTTGGGCTTTTCCTAAGCAAGAAAATGTCACTATTAGCCAGATAGATAACATTTAATTGAATACTAATTACAAATATGTTTATGTCTATGAGAGTACTGTAGTGGCAGAGGGTAAGTAGTAATTACATCAACTGGGTGAGTATAATACTCAGTATACTTTGATAACTCTGTAATACACATAGATAATTTTTCTGTGTTTTTGACCTTTGCACAGTTTCTGAATTATTACATTTGTTAAAATATATCTAACATTCGATTTGTTTGCAAAAATATAGATATGTCTTTATAATATTTTGTAGCTGTTATATGCAGTGTACATACGGTAATGGTTCAGGCTCTGTCAGTTCAGTCTTAATTGCAGGCAAGGTCCTGGTCTCCAGTGGTTCTATAAAAAGGGAAAAAACATGAACAATAAATATGGGTTTAATAATATCAAAAACAGTTCATAACGCTGATTGATTTGTTGTCAATGAGGACAACAATGGTACGGTCTTGTTTGTATTGGTAGCAGTAGGAGGTATTTCTGTCCAATTATAAAATGGCAAGGGCACATCCTGGTAGCTGACTGGGTGAAGTAAACTTTGACATGTGACGATATCTTACAATATCGTCATGGTCCAAAAAGTGATTACCAAGATCAGACATGTACTAATACTTAGGACCATTGTATTATTGCACTAATACACTCCAGGGTGTGGTATATGATGGGATATCATCACTTCTCGGGATGCATGGTACACTCAGCCTGTGACCTCATACCTCACAATGCATCTGAGGCATGATGATATCTCATCATATACCACATCCTGTCCTGAAAGAATACTGGAGCCTAATTGGTTGATGCGTGCCTGATACTGTAATGACATGTGAGTATGACATCACTGTGTTGCTTCATTGTTCATTGGTTGTATTTTCTCTTCAGAAACAAAACTATTTTACCATGGTAAAACATTCTAGTGAAATCATTATGAAAATGTTTTGTTACTTAACGTAAGAATTACCTTTTGTATTATAACAATAAGTCAACACAGGCTGTGTTTTATTGTGTTTTATTGTGTTGTTACATAATTTCTTATGTGGTGGAAGCAGTTGCTTTCACCTTCTGCTGTAACCCAAGCCACAGGTGGCATCATTGAAATGGAATGACATAGGTGCAAAAAAAAAAAAAAAATCCAGTGATATGATTGGCTGAGAAGCTTGGAAACCAGTGCTTATGCTCTATGATGAGATTACTGGAACATGGCCTAGCAGCCTGTTCACAATGAAATCAATACTACCAGCTATTCATGAATGCCATTACAAGTGTGAGTCTTAGCTTAAGTCACTAAACTCTCTCGACTAGTTTCTCAAAATACTAATGTTTTACATCTAAAAATATTGCAGTTGGATTTTAATTGCTGTCATGACACTCTTGTCACACAGACGTACAGAACTTAAATAGCAAAGTTGTGCCCTGGTTACAGTTGTCATATATGGTGTTTCTCTGGCCAGTATGTAGAATCCCGCTACTATCCTCACCTGCTTAGTGACATAGTCTGTACTGTTTAAGCTGTCACAGATAATAGGAAAAAAAACAGTGTTTCATTTAAGTTGTTCTGTTGGTGCTAGTGGGAGTTAAGATTCTCTCAGCAGAATTAAGCAGAGGTGTGATTTTTCTGTATCCTATCATTCATTAGATTCCCTGTCCTTAATGTTGGCAAGACAGAAAATACAAAAGCCTGATAAAATGGAGGGAATATTATAAGGAGAAGAAAGAAAGGTGAGGATATTGTGTGAAAGTGCGGTGGGTTGGGGGACAGCACAGGGTGTAAGAGCTAAGTAAACATAGATGACTTGTGCAGTGCATAGTATTTGAACCTGAGATGTCATGTTACTGATGGGACGTGGTGGGATATGTAATAAAAGTAATGCAATATGTTATTTTTTCTTTTTCTTTTTTGATTTGCAGCAATCCCCCCCACCCCCACCACCAGTCCCCTCCGCCCCTCACCATTATGGGCAAAAAAACCCTGTCTTTGATCTGTTTTTTATATCAGTGTAAGACAGTTCTGGGTGTATGATGTGGTGGGGTGATTGCACTTCTCTGGTAATTCGAATGAAGGTACTCAGTTATAACTCCTGCCACAACTGAGGTGTGCTAGTGCCTAGCCAAAATGGATACCCTGTTGTAGTTTACAAATTGGCTTTTTTTCCCAGATTGTTAGGATAGTCTTCAGTACTGTTAAGATGCCATAATTAATATATATGTCTTGTGTGGTGGGTAAAGATTTACTGGTACTTAATGTTGTGTGCTGATGACGATGACATCATCATCATCATCAGACACTTCTTCTGCCCCCCTCCTCTGCAGGGACCTGGCCTGGGATATCTGGTGTTAACTCAACTGTGGCTCCAGTTGCTGTTGACAGAGAAGGAACAAATACTGTGAGTGGTTTGTATTTCACCATATGACATTCCGTACTGTTAAAGTGAGGATGATGTTTTTTTCTTTTCCACTGTTATTATTGACCCCTGAATCCCCTCAGGAATGATGGACAGTACAACAGTTTAACTTGGTTGCTCGTTGGTAAATTTATTTAAGGTACAAAGAATATATTTACACCTACTGTACAGATTTTATAATTTCACAATTCAATTCCACACAACATTTCTTTCAAAGCTTCCTGGTTTCAGCCTCCATCCTTCTTCTGGTCATTCTTCCAATCTTGACTTTCAGGGCTCGGACACTGTGAATCTGGCACCCTTCCTCCACACCAGAACCAGGCCAGCTCCACCTACCCTGGCTTTCACCCTACAGGCCTGAACACTTCTGAATCCGGTGCCTGGACCTATCCCCCTCCTCACTTTACCACCACATCTGGGTTCCTTGCCCCCAGCCTGTGTATCCTCTCCCCTCCTTCCTCCCTCCCTGTTCTCCCCTTTTTCGTTCTTCCCACTCCCCATGGGCATCCTCGCCCCTCCCTGCCAGGGGGACTCTGACCTAGCTCCCTGGCCCAATGCTGCCTCCCCACAGCTGAACACTGGCCCTATGCCCAGGGCCCCTAGGGCACTCACCCTGCCCTCCACTATTTTCTTTTGTGCCAGCCATGACCCCCCGAGCCTCCTTAATAAGGGTGGGATGGTGGGAAAAATTCCCAGCAAAAGAGGGCATCCTGCCTGAGTCCTGGCCTATTATACCCCTACAGGCCCTTGGTCAGGACCCCCTTCAGGCTCTGCTCCCCAGTCAATCCCTGGGGCTCTGGCATGCCCATGTCATATTACACTTTCCCTGCCCTGGTGATGTCACCAGTTCCACCCCCTTCTATCCCCCCTGCTCCCACACACACACCCTCCCCTCTTGGGCCTCTTCCTGTCAGGGATCATTGGACAACCTGGTTTGCCTTTTAGTGGCAACCCCTATTGTCCCCTGAATCCCCTCAGGAATGATGGATGCCACAACAGCTTAACTTGTTGGTTGCTTATTGGCAAATTTATTTAAGGCACAAAGAATATATTTACACCCATAGATTTTATAATTTCACAATTCAATTTCACACAAAATTTCTTTCAAAGCTTCCTGGTTCAGGCCTCTGCCCTTCTTCTGGTCATTCTTCCAATCTTGACTTTCAGGGCCTTGTTACACGAGGTTCCTGCACCCTTATTGGTACCCCCAGAGGTACACCGTAGACAGCTAGCATTTAGGCACATGTTATACTAACATATAGGGCTAAGGGCATCTACCGTATAAGAGTAGATGTCAGGATATGTATGCATATTATTGTTATACACCTTGCTTTCTAATACATGTATGTATTTCTTGCTTACAAGATGCTAGGACACCTGTGTCCTTGTAATGATTTTGATATATAAGTCAGCATTGCCACCTTTTGGTGGTTTGTACTACTACACTGATTTATGTAAGAACTGTACTCTTTTGTTTCACGAAGTGATGACTACTACAAAATTGTATAATGTTATCTTGGACTGTGGAGCCACCTCTAATTTAGCCAATAGGGCTCATCTCTGTAACTAGAAATGTTTCTATCTTACAGTAAACATAGTAATTATCATAGGTATATAATGTGAGACATTACATCTTCTACCTCGGAGACCCCAAGAGACGCAGAGAATCCTCGAAGTATAGGGAAAGTTTAGCATTGGCTCCAGGTTCGTATCGGTAAGAACTGCTTTGGGCAACTGTAATTATCCTTTTTGGCAGTAGTAAACAAGTTTATTACTCTTATGCAACGTGTTTGTGATTCCTTGCATTCCCAATATTGCCAAGAACCTGAGAATGAAGTTTAGACCTCCTGACAGCATGGACACTGTAAATCCGGCCCCCTTCCTCCACACCAGAACCAGGCCGGCTCCACCTACCCGGGCATTCACCCTCCAGGCCCGGACACTTCTGAATCTGGCACCTGGATCTATCCCCCTCCCCACTTTACCACCATGTCTGGGTTCCTTGCCCCCAACCTGTGTATCCTACCCCCCTTCCTCCCCCTGCTCCCCCCTTTTTCTTTCTTCCACTGCCACTCCTCCAGCTTGCGATGGATGGAGGGGCTCCCCCACTTGTGGCTAGTATCTAGGACCTTTCCTGGCTGTCTGCTTCACTAGCGCCCTGATAGGCCTTAGGAATAGGCACATGCCAAACTCCAGTAGGTGGACCCAATCTGACCTCTACACCACAGACTGGTCAAAGGAGATGTCCTTGTGCTGCAGGTGTATCTCCCCCATTTCAATCACTGCCCTGGCCACCCTCCTATTCAAACGCTTGCTGACTTTCTTAATCAGCCTGACATCCTGCACCCCCATCCAAACCCTCTGGGAGGTGATCTCACACCAGCCAATTGTCACCCTCAGCCACCACCCTCTCAGTGTTTCTAAATCTCAAATGATGATCTGCCCCAATGCCCCCCATGGCAGGCACCCCAAGTCATTGTCCCCCAGGTGTATAATAATGCAATCCGGCGTGCCCATTGTAATTTTAACTCCTCCATCAAAGGCATGAGCTGTGCCCACCTCATTCCCCTAATGCCCTTCCACAGCACCCTAGTGTACTCATTCCGTGTCAGAACAGAATTCTCCCGGCCCTCCCCTGAGCACTCCTGTATGCCTCCAGTGCACTGACTGCACAGCTGATGGACTGTGGTTGCCTCACTAGTGACACTTGGGTCCCCCTTCCCCCTTGGTCCGTCTTAGACCTGGTCAGGGTAAAGACCACCCTGTCATGTCCCCATAGGATGTCCTCATGCTGTAAAACCATCCGGCAGCTGCCTTTCCTAGAGGCCACCCTCCCCCCATGTGCCCCAGCTGCCTTAACATAAACACAGCCTGGAATAACATCCCCTCCTGGGCCGATGTGCATACCTTCGGGGTCACCCCTAAAACCTTTTCCAGCAATTCTCCCCTTATGGGTTGCCTCCTGTGCACCTTGGACACTTGACCCCTCCGCCACACTGAGAGCATGCATTTTATGGTCCTGCTGGCCCCTACGTCAGGCCAGCCCCTGTCCTGGCATACCCAACTGATGCCAGCTAAGTGCCTGTCCATTGTGGTGTGGGCAAGCCCTTCTTCCCACATCTCCACCATGAACCTCCTGACCTGCTCGTCCTGGGCTGGTTCATCCCTATCCCACCCGTACTTCCTTCCGAAGTCCTGAAGCCTTACCCATCCTGCCTCGTATGCCCTCAGTGTGTTAGCTGCCCAAGAACCCCAGTACAGCACCCTGGCTGTGTCCCTCCAGCCTCCCACATTCAGTCTGGGATCCTGGTCCTGTGTGGTGCTGCCTGAGGCCTCAGCTCCCAAAACCTGTCGAGCTGTAAATGGGAAAGACTGTCAGTCACTTCGTTCTTCATCCCTTCAATGTGCTGTGCTTTGAAAGATATATTCAAATGCAGCCCCAACAAAACCAGCCACCTAAGTAGCCTGCCCACCATCTCCATCCTCCCCTCATGCCTATTAATGACTTCCACCACCTCCTTGTTATCGCACCAAAACCAGATGCACTTCCCTGCATCCTACAGCCTCAAACCTCCAGAGCCACCCATATTGGGAAGCTCTCCAAGAATATGATATCCTTCAATAGCCTCCTTTTTTCCCATGATGCTGGCCAAGGTTCTGAGATCCATTCCCCTTGGAAGTACGCCCCCATTCCCAGGGCACCTGAAGCGTCCGTGAACAGTTCCAAGTCTGTATTCCTTTCCCATTCTTCCTGCCAGAATGTCACCCCATTGTAGCTGTCGAGAAACTCCTCCCATACCCGGAAGTCCTCCTGCACTCCTCTTGACACATCCACCCAGTGGTGTGGTAGCCACACCTTCCCTGTGGCTCTTCCTAGCCTCCTTGTGAATGCTCTGCCTGGGCTGATGGCCATGCAGGCAAAATTAAGGTGCCCCAGCAGCTACTGCATTTGTACCACCGGAACCCTCCGCCTCCCCGTGACCTGGGCTAGCAGGCCTCTAAATTGCACCACTTTATCCCTGGAAAGCCAAAAACAGCCCTCCTGTGTCCACCTCTATGCCCAAGAATTCCAACTTACGGGCGGGGCCCTCCATCTTGCTTTGTGCCCATGGTATACCCACCCACTGGCACATTGCCTTGAAATCCCACAATATCCGCTGTGCCTCATCCCTGGATTCCCTGATGAGGAGGAAATAATCCAGGTAGTGCACCACCCTCCTCTGCCCATATCAGACCCTGAATACCCCCTGCACCCAGGTGTTGAATGCTTCGAAAGTGGAACAAGCCACCGAGCAGTCCATGGGCATGGCCTTGTTGAAATACATGCCTCCTTGAAACTGAAAACCCAACAGGTCCCAATCCTAGGGCCTGACAGGAAAAAGCCGAAATGCTGATTCTATATCCATTTTCACCAGCCATGCCCCCTCGAGAGCCCTGATGGGCACTATTGTTTGTTCCAGCGAGGCATACAACATCACCCTAAGGTGATCGGGTCTGCCCTCATTTACCGTTGCGCCCTCAGGGTAGGATAAGTGATGGATCAAGTGGGATTCCCCTGCTTATTTCATGGGGACAATACCCAATGGGGACACTCAGATTGTTCACAAGGGGGGCCACCAATGGGCCCTCGACCCTGCCCTCCTTGATTTCCTTCACTATCTTGGCCTCCACTATCCCCTCCTTCCCCTTCACTGACCCCAGATTCTTGGCCCACATCCTTGTCCTCCCCCCCTTGAAACCCCCAGTGGAAAACCCACCTGGAAACCTGCCCTGAGCAGCTCTGCTGCCTCCCTATTTTGGTAGTCTGTGGTCCATTCCTCCACCACTGCTAGGGAGATGAGGGTGCATGCCAGAGTGTAACCCCATCACTCCCCACCATGTACCTTGTTAACGCCATCCCCCGGAAGCATAATGTTGCCCTCTATGCCCACCCCTCCGGCCCCTTCCCTGTTCCCCCTCCAGCACCCCAAAAGGACTGTTCCTGATTCTGTCCCCTGTGCTTCCCGCCCTCTGTCTGCCCCCTGTCGGCAGTTGGAGACTGGGTGCGACCCCCCACACTTGGAGCAAATGTGCCGGAGCTTACAGTTGCCCCAAGTACATGAAGCCTTGTTGTAACCCCAACATGATCTGGTTACTGCGTTGGATGTGGCCTTCTTTATCTGCTCGCCCCCAGCCCCTCTCACTTCCCCAGATAGGGTCCTCACCCACAACTCTGAGTGGGTACAGTCCCATCTCAGATCCCCTTTGTCTGCCATCCTCTTCCGGAATGTATCATTGTACTTGAGACAGCCATACCCAACTTTGGCCTTGTACGCGTCCCTGATACTGGATATGTACGTCAGTAGGGGGATGGCAAGCTCCAGCTGCTTCTCAAGCACCAAAGTGCTGTATGTGATTAAACCCCCTTGCCACTTTTCAATGGTCTTCCCTTTGTACTTAACTTCTTCCATCTTGTGGCCCACTACTTCCAATCCCACCACCATTTTTGACTTCCCCACCAACTCCTTCTTTTCATACTTCGTGTCTGTGTCCTCATCCAAAAGCCTGAAGATGCCCATGTACTCCCCCTTCCAGATTTTCTCATTGATTGAAAGCAGGATGTGGTCCCCGACTGAACAGCCTGGAGGCCCATCGTATAATTTTTTGGCTGCTGACTTGGCTCCCCACCCTTTCCAGCTCCAACCTCTTTACTTTTCAATGCCTGAATTGCAAATTCCATCTTTTCCATCCCTGCGTTACCCATGTCCCCCAGAGGCCCCCACCATGTTGTCCCACAAACGCTCGCATTGTAGCAGGCCGCAGTGCTGCAGCCTTTTTTCCATCCCCTCCTCAGCCCTAACACTACTGGCTGCTCCTCCTACCCCAGGCCTGGTCTTTCATGCTGCAAGGCCCCAAAAAGCAACCTGGAGCCTACCTAAAGGGCCCGTTCTTCCCCCAGTCTCTCAGGCAGGTGCCTTGGCCCTGTGGTCTCACTCCCGAATCCTGTACCTGTCCCTCCCCCTATTTTATCCCCTATGAGGCCTCACCAAGTTCCTTTTCACTCTGGGCCTACCCAGATCCACTCGCCAACTCACTCCCCCAGGCCTTGTCCCATATCTCCGGCCTCTTGCCCCATATAGTAGTGCTTGGGCCCCACCAACAAACTCAGGCCGGCAGAGTTTTCCTGCAACCCTCCTCACCTACCATCGAAGGCCCCCAGCCTTGGATAAGGAGCAGTCCCATTCTGCACCTCCTTTGCTCTTTTAATTTTTTTCAAAACACACCCCTTATTGATGCCCCCTTGGCAATGAAATCCCTAACCCGCTCCCCAGCACAAAACTGCAGCGCACAGTGACCGCAGCCATCGCCCTTCTGGGCAGTGCTGGAGCAGTTCCTCACCTGAACAGCCCCACAACAGAAAAACTCCACAACTGTCCGCCCACTGGCCGTCCTCCTGACTCCAGTATACCTGGTGATCCCACTAGGCCACTTCAGGCCTGAGGTGCACAGCAATTGCTGGATCCTCCCCAGCAGCCTGCTCGCTGCATCTTCCGGTTCTTAGAGACAAACTGACACCATGCTAGATTTCCCCAGGCCATGTGCACCAGAGGCCCAGCTGCACCACCCACGCGCTGCTCTGCCCTGCTTCCAAATACCACCTTCCTTGGCTTTAAATGCAAACAGTCCAAAAATGCTACCCCTGCACACCTCAAAGCCAGCACGTTCTCCTTTTCACTTAATTATTTTTCTTCCCTTTGGTAAACAGGACTGCCCATGTCTCCCTCACGCACCACGCAGCTTCCTTGGCTCTCTGCCAGTACCTGATGACCGTGCCTCCACTGGCAACCTATGTGCTGCTCGATTCTTCTGCTCTACTGCCTAATGCTTCCTTTTCTCCTCCAAAAATGTTCCTCTTTTCCTTTTTTTTTTGTTTAAACAGGATACGCACTGCAAAACGCCACTGGTTCACTGCCTTGCAAATGCAGAAAACGACTGCAGAGCAACTGCCTGTCCTCCTATTCTGGGCCTGCGAGCACCCCAGGCTTCTAGCCTACAACCACTGGACACTATCAAGTAAAAGCAAAAAAAACCCAGGTCCACTCTGCCTCATGCGCTCGCTCGAGCCATTCAGCCCTACCTGAACCAAACTGCAGGGCAACCCCTTGCTCAAACACTTGCACACGCTCGCTCCAGGTTACTGATGCCCTGAGCAACCATCAGCAAACATCCAGACTGAACACATTGCGGGCCAAAAACCACTCCTGCCCCTCACTGGGCTCCACATTCACAAAACTCAGTTTTTTTTTTCAAGCAATGGATCATTTCAATACCTAGCAATGATACCAAACCACTCCACTTCTTTCTCAAGAACAAAAACATTTACAAACTACCTTTCTATGAGTAATTAATTCTCATGGTGCCCAGCAAATGCTAAACAACTCCCTTTCTGTCTTTCTTTATATATATCTACCTTTTTTTTTAAAACAAACATCATGATATGAGCCAAACAAAACCACAAATGCTAGCCACCATGATCCACATGGTCTACAAAGCCTAGAAGCCTCATGTGCCTTACCTGCTGCTTGCCAACGACATGCTGAGTTTTCAGAATGAAAAATTCCCAGCAAAAGATGGTGTCCTGCCTGAGTCCTGTCCTAATATACCCCTACAGGCCTCTGGTCAGGATCCCCTTTGCGCTCCACCCCCCAGCCAATCCCTGGGGCTCTGGCATGCCCATGTCATATTACACTTTCCCTGCCCTGGTGATGTCACCAGCTCCTCCCCCTTCTATTCCCCCTGCTCCCACACACCCCTCCCCCTCCCCTCTTGGGCCTCTTCCTGTCAGGGATCATTGGACAACCTGGTTTGCCTTTTAGTGGCAGCCCCCATTATGACACATTTTTAATTGCATTATTAGTCACTGTAATATTAGTTATTCCCATTGGTACATTCCCATTATTGTATGTTACTATGTTGCATTAAATGCATAATACAAGTAAGCAAGAATACACAATTGAGTATGTGTTACAGAAGTTTATAAAATGGACAAAACAATCATTGTGTCCCGATTGGCTGAGACTTGATTGTAGGTATTCCAATAAGAGAGGTACAGCACTGGCTAAAACAAGTCCGACAACCACAGAATCTCACTGAATTCATATGCCACCTATTTCCTAGTTTCCATCACAAACATGGCTGCAGCCTTTACTCATATATACAAAAAACATCAAGTAGGCCTGAAAAGTAAAAGCCTATTACATAAAATAAAAGCTAGTAAATAATTACATTTATTTTACTGTCATTTGCCCCCTTACACACATACATACATTTAACACATAACAATGCTATTCAGAGTTTCCATTCCTGGCATTTCGTTGATGAGTATGAAAAAGAACTCCTCCTACTATGACTACCAGTTTGTCAGAGAACTCTCTACTCCTTATCTGGGAACAGATAAAATTGAGGTTCTGTTTTCACTTCAGGTCTCTGTATGTTTGTTTGTCTGTAATTAAGTTGAGCTGTGTAGAATGTTTAATTCAGGTATTATATGTTTCCATTCTGTATGTGCGTGTTGTGGGGGGGGGCATTTTACTGTTGCAATACTCCTCAGCTTTTAATTGCTCTACCTCAAGGTAAACAATCACACAATGTATTGAGTGGGAAGAAAGTCAGATGACTGACAGTTGTAAATCATGAGCTGGATATTCAGACTGCGCCAGCCTATGGCGCAAGCCTGGACGCAGCGCAACTTGGCTGCACAGGCGTTGGGCGTATAATTCAACGGAGCTCACGGGCACAGCATCGCTGGAATATCGCACCCTGCCACCCGCAGTGTGCATGGTGCAGTGGCACCGCGCCAGCAAGTGGCCAGAGGAAGCAGGGGATGCGCTAGTGAAGTTCTGTTGCACTATGCGCAACAACCATGATATTCAAAAGTGCACATGCAAATGGGGCCATAATGTATGCAAGGCATAAATGGGGCCATTTGCATGTTATTATGTCCCCATTTGCATGCAGGTGCACCAATCCCTGATGACTTGCACCTGGCGCCCTGCCAAGCAGCAGCTATTGGGGACCGACGCCCCTGCACAGCATGGCAATGCGCCCCCTGCCTGATAGCGGGCATATGTAGATTCAATAAATCGTCCAATATCCCTGGTGGTCCATTGGACCTCTTGCAGCCCGATCGCAGGCTTCCATGTAAAAATACTGTATATGTCTAATATGCCTGGTGGTCCAGTTGACCACTCGCAGCCTGATCGCTGGCTTCAGTGTAAAAATATATATCCAATATCCCTGGTGGTCCAGTGGACCGCTCGCAGCCCGATCATGGGCTTCAGTGTAAAAATATATGTCCAATATCCCTGGTGGTCCAGTGGATCGGTCGCAGCCCGATCGCGGGCTTCAGTGTAAAACTGCACTGTGTAGTACTGTACGGGCTGCATGCCCATTGGCTTATGCTGTGGACCAATGGGCATACAGCCCTACCATACACTGTCAGTCGGTGGGCAGCGGGGCAGCAGGCGGGTGGGGTGCTGCCATCCGACACTGACTGGGGGGTGAGTGGGGCGGTGGGGATTAGTGGGAGGGGGTACCGTGGAGCTCTCCTTATTATCACATATGCCCGTGATCGGGCTGCGAGTGGTACACTGGACCACCAGGGATATTAGACATATATTTTTACACTAAATCCCGCGATAGGGCTGTGCGCGGTCTACTGAGACCACCAGGGATATTGGACATATCATTTTACATGGATGCCCGTGATCAGGCATGGGGGCACCACCACGAAGGTACAGCAGGAGCTCAGGTGGCCACCAACAGGTGGCAGCTGCCGTGTTGCGCCTTGCAATACGGCAGCTCACCTGTGGGTGGCCAGCTGTTGTTCCTTTTTTTTTTGGCTCAGCTGTGTGCAGTGCAAGTAGGGGTTGCGCATGCATGGACTCAGCACATCCCGGGCTGAATATCAGGATGTGCGGAGTATGCATGGGCATGCCCCCACCCGCGCTGCATACATTACTGATGTGCTCCGGCGCATCAGGATTTGTGCCAGGCACAATCCTCGTTTGAATATCACAGTGGGGTGCATCAGTGGGTTGCGCATGGTGCAACACTGTTACGCCATGCACAACCCTTCTGAATATCTGGGCCCATATGTGTAATGACTGTTTTACTTTGTTTGGGAAAATGTTGGCATATTTTCTTGGGTGACTTAGACAACTTTTACAATGATTTTTTTTAGAGAGACTGAAGGCAGTTGAACTGTGGTCTTGTGGCTATCTACACCTCTGGGTGTGTGGGTATTTCAGTACTAGCAACACCCGGTCATGACTTATAGCTTATATAAGAACCACAATGCCCCCCCTTCTTCCTTCTGACATTCTATATTATTTAATTGCACAATGGGATTATTTTATTGCAATACAAATGTATACTTATGGTGAAGAACTCTCTCTCCAAAATTGGGTTTGCCCACCTGGAGCAACAGCTGGTATGTTTGGGTCATACCAGGCACGGTCCCGCTGTGGTACCTTCCCTAGCTTTTCAAGTTTATAAAACTTTTGTTGGAGAAGCTTCCACTTTCCCCTGCACATTCTCCACCTTTTGTCTTGTAGACCTTTTTTCTTTTCAGAGGTATTTGGCCACCCCCCAGACAGGTCTCCTTTAGGGGCATGTTGGTTGCTCTCATAACTATCTTTGCATCCACTATTTTTGTTATAGCCTTCAGCAGAAGAGGCAGCTGGTCATTCATCCAGTATCTTGGCATTGCTGTAAACCAGGCAGACATAATGGCAAAAGATTAAAATATAATAACATTAGTAGATCTATGTCTATAATCCATATAAAGTGCTGCTAGTATGTCTGTTTTTATGATTTTTGGAAACTTCTGCATAACATACAACTAATGACTGTGATTTATTAAAAACATGTGTGTACTATGAGTAGTAAAATAATGGTGTATGATTGGGTAGCTGTCATCATTTACAACTTGTTTATCGTACTATCATAACACGGTACAGGCAATAGCTAATCTTCATAGGAAACTTAGATGGCTTTGGCTGTTATATTTTTTTACCCTGAATTGCTGGAGTACTTGAGAATAGAAATGGGAAAACATTAAGTTTAATGATGTTTATGTAGCAAAAAAGTATGTCCTTGACAGGTAGCACTGCGCTATGTTCTTTACACACCATGGACACCACTGCTGTTGTTTTTTGCTAACAGAATGCACTGAGGCTTGTGGTTCTATATAATAACAATGACCACAGAAAGGGTGTTCGGAGGATTACATTTGTAATATTCTTGCAGGTGCTGGAGCTCTCATAACTCCCACCCCCTCCCCCACAGAGAGACCCCAAACTAGCAGTACTGTAGCTGAAGCCTGCAACCCTTGCACCATGCCACAGGGCAGGTTGGCAGCCTGTCACTGGAATACAGCACACAAACTGTCACTCCCATTCTGCTGTTCTCCCCCTCCCCCATCACCCTGCACATGTATATATAGTGCCAGTATGTCATTATGTGTACAAGGACCCAGCCCATCTAGTACACCATGATAAGAAGTTGCTATTGAGCCAGTGTTTTGGGTGTGCACTCAATAGTGAGTGCCCTTATTATAGGATACCCAGGTCTGTACCACCCCACCCCTACTCTGACACCCACAGACCCCCTCCCAGACCCTAGTTTTTCCCCCATGCACACAGTTATCTACCCATCCCCACATGTGTATATATAGCAACAGTATGTCACTATGCCTGTAGTAGCCCAGTCCACCTAGTACCCTGTGATAAGTCATTGCTATTGAGCCAGCATTTTGGGTGTGCACTCAATAGTGAGCAACCTTATTACAGGATACCCAGGCCTGTCCCCCCACCCCCACCCCTACTATGGCACCTACAGACCACCTTCCCAGACCCTGGTTACTCCCCCCTAATGCGCACACAGTCATCCATCCCATCACCTCCACAGGTGTATATATAGCAACAGTATGTCACTATGCCTGCAGTCATCCAGACCATCTAGTAGCCCTGTGATAAGGTGTTGCTATTGAGCTGGCAATAAAGAGGACCCTTGCCAAGTGCCCATAACTGAGCGCCTGGGCCAGTCTCCGCCAGTGGGCGGTTGGCATCCACAGCTGACGCTCGGAACCAGCACAGCGGAGGAACTGACCAGGAAAGAAGAGGACCCTTGCCAAGCGCCCATAACTGAGCACCAGGGCCAGTGTCCACCAGCAGGCAGTCAGCATCCACAGCCGATGCTCAGAACCAGCACAGCGGAAGAACTGACCAGGAAAGAAGAGGTCCCTTGCCAAGCACCCATAACCGAGCGCCTGGGCCAGTCTCCACCAGCGGGAGGTCGGAATCCACAGCTGATGCTCAGAACCAGCACAGCGGAGGAACTGACCAGGAAAGAAGAGAACCCTTGCCAAGCACCCATAACCGAGCGCCGGGGCCAGTATCCACCAGTGGGCAGTCGGCATCCACAGCCGATGCTCAAAACCAGCACAGTGGAGGAACTGACCAGGAAAGGTATGGCAAAGCCACAGCCAATCAGAAAGCGAGCCCTCTCCATGGCTTCGCCTCCGATTGGTCCCCACTTCACCCTGCTTATTTCTTTCTTTTCTCCCATTCTGAGTGTTTTCTGAGGCATTGAATGTTAATTTTTGCACGAAAAGAGCTGTTTCCTGTAATTGTGGGGCATGGGGAAACTGTTTAGAGGCTCTGAATCTTAAGCAAAGTAATTACAGCCTTCTTGTGTAGATTGGTGTAACTAGACACTTCGGTGCCTCAGACCCCTCCCTAGCCTTTCAGGTGCAAATTTTTGGCCCCCTGCTGCACTGCTGATGCTTACCATTGCAAAGCACTTAAATCTCTGTGCTCTGTCTTTATCTCCTTGGAAGAGGACCCTTGCCAAGTGCCCATAACCAAGTGCCGGGGCCAGTCTCTGCCAGCGGGCAGTCGGCATCCACAGCCGATGCTCGGAACCAGCACAGTGGAGGAACTGACCAGGAAAGGTACGACAAAGCCACAGCCAATCAGAAAGCGAGCCCTCTCCATGGCTTCGCCTCCGATTGGTCCCCACTTCACCCTGCTTATTTCTTTTTTTCTCCCATTCTGAGTGTTTTCTGGGGCATTGAATGTTAATTTTTGCACAGAAAGAGCTGTTTCCTGTAATTGTGGGGCATGGGGAAACTGTTTAGAGGCTTTGAATCTTAAGCAAAGTAATTACAGCCTTCTTGTGTAGATTGGTGTAACCAGATGCTTCCGCACCTCAGCCCCCTCCCTAGCCTTTCAGGGGCAACAATTTGGCCCCCTGCTGCACTGCTGATGCTTGCCATTGCAAAGCACTTAAATCTCTGTGCTCTGTCTTTATCTCCTCAGAAGAGGACCCTTGCCAAGCGCCCATGACCGAGCACCGGGGCCAGTCTCCGCCAGTGGGTGGTCAGCATCCACAGCCGATGCTCAGAACCAGCACAGCAGAGGAACTGACCAGGAAAGGTATGGCAAAGCCACAATTTTTATGCCCACCCACCTTTCCCCCTCCTCTACCCTTTCTTATATAGACACCTTCCTGCCAATAGTATAAATCATGCCCACTGCGTCTCGCTGCCCTGTAGCCTGCTCTGTATCCCTCTGCTAGTTACCAATCAGCAGATTCATATTCTACTCTATTACACTGCCCATACTGTTGAGTCGAAACTTGGCCACTGTAAGCACTTAAGCATCAGAATGAGCAATACATACACTAGGCATTCCCTACTGTGCTACTCTATCCTTCTCCCTCAAATTACATTCCCAAAATACTTAAGTTCTACTCTCCCTGATACTAGCTGGATAAGTCAATTATAGTAGCTATTTATTGTGGGCACTACAAAAGACACTTGCTATAGTACCATCTGCATACCAGTTATAATGGGGGGAATTCCTTGGATTCTTCTTGCACTATTACTGTATCTCGATCGCAGCAAAAAATGCTATCTCTCACAGGATACTACACAGAGACATGATGCCTTACTCGACATACTGCAATACTGCAACAATCCCAAGAGATTGGGTATGTGTATATGACTTCCCACTGCTACAACGTCACCCATAGAATAGCTACTATAGAGGGACACAGTTGGATTTGCTATCGTATGGTACCCTTCTTCAATTCTGCACAGTAAAAATATTCCATGCTCCTATCTGCAAGAGTAATAATCATCACTCTGATGAGAGGCCAAAGCTCCACATCCGGATGGCAAACAAGGTTGTATCAGAATAAAAGAAAGTGGGCAACAGCAAGAATTTATAACCTATCTCTTGCGGCAATCATGAAAATACTGATTTTATTATTAATATGCTCAGGAAATGTGGAACTTAACCCAGGACCCCCAGAGGCCATCATTGCACCATCAGACTTAGCCAAGATTAAAGGACTAAGCTTTCTCCATATTAATGTATGCAGTCTGCTAAAAAAGATCACGATAATCCAAGCCTGGGTTAACCATACCCTACCAGATATACTAGTAGTGTCCGAGACATGGCTCAGGCCTGCCACAGCCGACAAAGACATAAATTTACCCAATTATCAACTATTCAGAGCTGACCGCCACACTAGGGGAGGGGGTGTAGTGATATATGTAAAGCACAACCTATCTGTAACCTGCCTTGACTCATCTTCCATGGCAAAAGAATTCGAATGCCTATCCCTCAAAGTGGCTCTCTCCCACACTGCATTGTTGCAGCTAATTGGCTGCTATAGGCCTCCCTCAGCTGACCTCAAGCTATTATCCCATCTGGGTGACAATCAAAAACGGGACTGAAGAAATTATAATTATAGGAAACCTAAACCTAAACTGGCTCTCCAAGGCAGCTACACCTTTAATATCATTCTGTGACACATATGGGTTCACACAGCTCATAAATGAACCTACTAGAATCAACAAAAAGAATACAGGTAACAGCACAGTATTAGATGTTATACTAGTGAGTAAACCTCACCTTTTCTCTCATGTTGGAGTACTGTTCAATGACATCAGCAACCACTGCCTAATTGCGGGAGTAAGATCAGCATGTAAGCCATCATCCCCCACTAAGTTCACATTGAGGAGATCAAAACAAAAATTTAACATCGATGCATATCTGGAAGAGATAAATCACTCCACACGATGGCAAGAGTTTTACTTAGCAAACACAGTGGAGATAGCATATGAGGTGCTAAATGACATTATTGCAGGTGCCCTTAACATCCATGCACCAGTTTCTAAAGTACGTATCAAAAATAAAACCTGTCGTTGGTTCACTTCTGACCTTAAATCCACCCTCCTTGACAGAGACAAGCTATGGAAAAAGGCACGAAAAACTAAGATATCAACTGATTGGGAGCAGTTCAAAAAAGCCAGGAACATTTGCACCAGGAAAGTACGAGACGCTAAGGCTGCTTACTATATGGCTGAACTAGACTCCTCCTGCCATGACCCTGCCAAGTTCTGGAACACTATAAAAGATACAGCAGGACATGATCCAAGTAACTCACTCCCAGCCAAAACACACAGTGGAAAGAAAACCATCACTGATAGACTGGAAGTCTTGGAGTCCTTTAACAATCACTCTACAACCGCAGGTCTAGCATGCGACACCTCTCCAGCTAACCAAATGCGCTCCCAGTTAGATATAAAGAACACTGAAGCACAGGTAACTGACTCTGCCTTCTCCTTCATACCAGTCACTCTGAAGCAGGTGGAAGAACAAATATCACAACTGGACATCAAAAAAAGTGCAGGTGCAGACTCCCTTGACCCCTATTTTTTAAAAATTACCATACAAGTATTAGCAGTGCCAATAACACACCTATTTAACCTCTCATTACAGTTAGGCACTATTCCATCGATCTGGAAAACCAAACAAGTTATTCCATTATTGAAAGCAGGGACCCATGGACCTCAACAACTACAGACCAATTTCCATTCTCCCTGTGCTGCCCAAGCTGATGGAAAAAATCGTGAGCACCCAACTAAGAGGATACCTTGAAGAGGCAAATCTTTTAAATCTGGCACAATCTGGATTTAGAGCCAAACACAGTACCATCACAGCCCTTGCAATAGTAACCAATGATTGGCAACTCAAACTGGACAAAAAAAATTGTGTCTGTGCTGTATTTTTAGACCTGAGTAAAGCATTCAATACGGTCGACCACGAACTGCTCCTCTCCTCCCTGAAATCCATAGGACTCGACTCAAACTCCATTAGATGGTTTAATAACTATCTCACAGGAAGAACCCAGCAGGTGAAGGCTGAAGGAGACCTATCCCCACTCAAACCACTACAAAGAGGAGTACCCCAAGGATTCATCCTCGGCCCAATCCTATTTGCCATCTATATCAATAGCATCGACAATAACCTTACCAAATCCACTGTACACCTGTTTGCAGATGATACAGTACTGTATGTCAGTCATCCTTCTCCTGTAACAGCATGCATAGAATTACAAGCAGAATTCAACCTATTACAACATCAACTACTGGGAAAAAGGCTTCTTCTAAATGCAAGAAAAACTAAGGAAATGTTTTTTTCCCCCCAAATACAAGCAGGACACTCCATCCCTAACAATCTCCCTCACATATCCACTGTTCTTGGTGAAACTCTTGAATGTCACAAAAATCAAATACCTGGGTGTCTGGTTAGACAGCAGACTCGACTATTTAGAACATCTGGAAGAATTGCTAAAAAAGCTCTGACAGACACTTGGACTGTATTACAGAATAAAGCACTTTCTCACAAGCGATTCTAAAAAACAGATGGTCCAGGTCACATTTCTATCAGTAATAGATTATGCAGATTTCTTATATGGTCGTTGCCCCATCTCATATCTGAACAAACTGGACACACATTACCATAGAGCCTTGAGGTTTATTACAGATCTACCTCTCAGCACTCATCTCTGTTCGCTCTATGCTGCAGTTGGATGGACCTCGCTCCAATTTAGAAGAGACAGGAATGCCACACTATGGACTTATACAGCAATAACCCAGATGCTACCAAAATATGTCTCAGACTGCTTCGCTCAAGCCTCGTCAAGTAAATATGCCCTAAGAAGTCTAAATTTCATCATGCTTAAAGTGCCCAAATTCAACTCTCGCTATGGTAGATCTGCCATCAGCTATGTATTATCTGCCTTATGGAACACGATGCAGAAGACCCTGAAAGTGAACAGACACATTTCAATTGCATCCTTCAAATATTTGTATTCTAGGCTTATCAAAGAAAAATGTAATTGTTTCCGCCAACAGTAAAGTATTTCTAATCTTATCCATCTCCCTCCCCAGCTAGCCAACTCTTCTGTGGAAGCTATCCACCATTCCCAAGAGTCATAACCTTCACACCCCATACACCTCTCCTTCCATCCACTTCCCCTTAATCCCTTATTATACATCACTGCCCTAATACCCCCTGTTATACACTACCCCAGTACTGGCCTCCTTCCTTCTTCATAGGCCCACTGTTAATCTCTACCACAGTACTGGCCTTCCCCCTCCTTCCTCCTCCGCCCACTATCCATGTACACCACTTCCCTCTCCCCTTCTCTGCACCCCCGACTACAACCACAGTTAAGACCTTAATTTGTCTATCTCCTCTATCACCTGTCCCCTCTTGTATATATCCCTTACATACCAGTCCTTGCAGAGACAACTTAGCAGCTGACCAGACATCATGTCTTCCTCCTTCCCAAACCCCTGGAAAAATCTCCTGATATCTTACACTTCAAATCATATCCATAAATTCTTCTTCTACAAGTCAAACAAGCTGGATACTCCACAATCTATGTACATATGAAAAAAAATTGGTGTTATTTGCTTATTAACTCATCCTCTTCTTGTATTGTACTTTACCAATGTACTAATACACCTGAAATTAGGGTATAGTCTGATTAGGATGTCTCCTCAAAATATGTGTACATTGAATTATATTATGCTCTTATGTAAATTGAACCTTGACCTTACCAGGTCCATCTTGCAAATGAGCTGTGCTCAATGATGCTCGCCTGGATAAATAAAGATTTGATTGATTGATTGATTGAATGTGGGTGTGCGCTCAATTGTCAGCACACTTATTACAGGATACCCAGGCCCATACCCCCCACCTCTATCCTGACTACCACAGACCCACCCAGACCACAGTTACTCCCCCCACATGTACACACAGTCATACATCCCCCCACATGACAGGGTGTGGTTGATGGCATTGTGCCCAACCAGGTAAGGAGTGATATTTTCCCAGTGTGAGAGGCAGCCTGTCGTGCATTATTGCTTTGTAGAATGCAACTTTTTTTGTGTGTGTATTTGTTGTTCTATTTTTTGACAAAGAAAGTTGGCGCTCAAAAGAGCCTTTTGTTGGTTTTGCCCAGTTTTGCAAGACACACTGTTTTTCAGATCACAGAGAGGATGCCATGTCGGAGGTCTCCCAAAAAAAAGGCAATTGCCAGTGTCTGAGACGTGCACACTGTCTCTTAGATAGAGCCAATCTTTAAAATACTTGATTTCAGGATGACATATTGTGTGCATACCCAGATCATGTAAAAATGCATAGATGTGTATGTTCATTTTCTTCCTTGCCCTGTCAAGCAAATACATATGTTGACCTGCACGCCAGAACATATGCTCTGTAATATCTGAATATGTGATTTTACAGGTAGGCAACATCTCTGTACATGAAGCTAGGTCCAATTTAACTTCAGCTAGTAAATCTAGCCTCCTTTTGTCACTTAAAGCATTCTTTCCTACATGAATGAGCAGTATATCTGGCGCAGAGTGGTTGCTCAAGAGGTTTTGCATGGATAGCATAAGCTGCTCCCATCTCATCCCTCCCTTTCCAAACCAGTGAACCTTATAATTGGGAAGGCTCAAGTCACATCCAAAGTGACTTCTCTTGGCATATTCACCACCTTGACAAATTAAACTGCTCCCTACCATCCACACCGTGATTCTGGAGTTTTCTGCCATGCTCCAAGTTTCTTTAAAAACAGAGTGACAGAGAGCTCAATAAGACAGTCTGAGTCTGTTGCTGGCTAGTGGCATCTGAACAACTGTAGCAGCGCTTTTCTAATTGACTTTTTTATTCTTACTGAGACAGATAACAACAGTGCTAAACTAAATATTTATTGGCTGTTATTACCTGTCGGGTGTCAATAGAAACATTACACTTCATACATGCCTGAAAATATTTTGTTATTGGCTGTGTCACAGACTAAACACATTTTTGCTTTGGTGGGAATTAATGCCTTTCTGATTGGATGCTTTGAAAGAAGACAGCAGAAGATGCATTCTGATTTGTTGCTAGCTAGCTTGATACATGTGTTTGCTCTGCGGGACTCCCTTTTAAACTGATTTGTGGTGGTGAGTACTGTTTCAAGGTCTGACTTAAACTGTTAAAATTAACAATTAAATCAATAATTTAACATTATGAGACTTACAGTACTGAAAAGAGGAAGATATTACTTTTAAAACAGTACAATTTTTAACAGTTAATATCTGGAAGCTCAGATTTTCAATCAATTTTGAGATAATGTGTGTCTTGGCAGGCTATTTTCATGAAAATGGTGGTATTTCCTTCTTGGTTTTTATTATAGTATTATTGGCTGTCTGAAACTATTTTCTGTGGTACATAATTTTTTTTTTTTGATATAATTTTCTTGCATAAATTAGTGGTGTGGTATCATTTGATAATGTGGAGTGTCAATCTTGTCTCAGTGGTATGTGATTGGCTAGATGTGGTATGTGGGTGTTTTTTTCCAGAAAAAAAAATGGCCACTCTTAGTGGAGCAAGATCATAATTTGGTCTCATTTTCACCAATTTACTAATTAATATGATGGATTTGTGTGTTTTTAGCAATATATCACACGTCGTTTGTGAATCATTTTCTGGTTGCTAGTGTTTGTAGAAACAGATTTTTCCAACTTCTTGGTTGCAAAGCATCATGGTAGGCAGAGGTAGAAGGTCACAGAAGCTCGACACCAAAAAATGTTTGTGCAACAACAATTTTTTTTGATCGCGCACATATCCTAATGTTATGTAAAGGGGAGACTAATAGTTGCTCGAAAACATTCACACTTACATTTTTTTTACGATTACATAATGCATTTCAATGGGACTTGTCCATGGAGCTCAAAAACTTTTGTGGTTACATTTTTTTCCTCGACAATATAATGTATTTCAATGGGATGTCTCCATGGAGCTCAAAAACTGTTGCAATTACATTTTTTTACCTCGACAACATAATGCATTCGAATGGGGGTTGTGAATGGAGCTTGAAAACTTTCGCGGTTACATTTGTTTACCTTGACAACATAATGCATTTCAATGGGACTTATTCATGGACTGCGAAAACCTTCACAGTTACTTTTTTTTTTACCTCGACAACATAGTACATTTCAATGGGACTTCTCCATTGAGCTAGAAAACGTTCACCGTTACATTCCTTTTGCCTCAACAATATAATGTGTTTCAATGGGAACTGTCCATGGAGCTTGAAAACTTCTGTGGTTACATTTTTTTACCTCGATAACATAATGCATTTCAATGTGACTTGTCCATGGAGCTTGAAAACTTTCTCGGCCACATTTTTTTACCTCTACAATGTAGTGTATTTCAATGGGACTTGTTCATGGAGTGCAAAAGCTTTCACAGTTAATTTTTGGTACCTCAACAACATAATGCATTCCTATGGGGATACTCCATGGAGCTCAAGAACTCTTGCACTTACATTTTTCTGAGTTTGTAAATATTATGTATTATAATTGGCATTAGTCATGTAGCTTGACAAGTGAAGGTGTAACATTTTTTGACCTCGGCAACACACTGTATTGCAATACTCCTCGGTCACTTAGCTCGAGAACATTAGAAAAACACAGTATTGGTATGTGACAACATATAACATTTGAATGATTTTTTTTTTATAAGGTTGAACACTGCTGTTGTTAAAACATTTAGGTTAGAGAACATTATGCATTTCAATTGGGCTTGTTTCCATAAGTTGAAAACTTTAGGGATTGTAGTTGTTATTTAGGAGCTTAAGGTGCACAGTAACATATTATTCTGATATTATTTATTTGAAGTTTTTATTGGGAAATATTTATGACTACAGGACACTGATACAACATTTTTCTTTTGTGTTGTAGGTGTGTGATCCTATATCGTTAAATTGCCTGAAACCTGTGTTTCTTTTTGTAGAGAAAATGCCTATGAGACATAGACAACAGATAAAGTGTAGAAGGGATATATATAACAGTGATGTTAAATTGATGAAGAGTACTGTAGGCAGAAAAAATGCCACAATGAAAGTAAAGGACAGTGCAAGGTCTATTAAGAGGAAAAGGTTGCCTGGTGATTGTGAGATGCCTGCCTCAGTATCTTGCTTATAAACAAATGTACAGTACCCCACTTCCTCATCATGATGTTGCAATTGCAGAGCATAGCAGAGCTGCACAGTTTTCAAACATTCCTATTGTAGCATGTAAACAAAAGTACAGTTCTGTTATTTGTGGCCATCTTAGCAAGTTAAAATTTTTCCGAAAGTTAGCTTCGAAGGCTGAGGGTGATCGGATTATTTCTACCATAATGAGACGTCAAGGCAAATGACTAAAGAGTAAACTGTCCTTGATGAAACTATGACTTAGAGCTTGTAGATTTGTAAATATAGCACTTGCTGTTCTTTCATGTTTGTGGAACAAAATGATAAGAGAGATTGAACACTTGACTGATACAGTGCAGTCTGTTCACAGTAGACTTCAAAATGTTGACACTCTCAACAGAGACAACTTTTGTGAAGTCTTCCAAGGCATATGGCTACATAAACAGCACTCAGAGGCTTTTTTTTTGGCAGGAGTCTTACAAACTACTTTCCAAGGAACTTGTAATTTCTGTTGACGAGGTTGGTAAGGCTTATAATGTGTTGAGTGTGACACGTGGTGAGGAACCAAGTGTTGCAGATCATGAAACAGACTCAGCAACTGAGATGCCAACCAAAAGCTATGCATCATGGAGATGATGACACTTGCAATCTGAGGTAAGTGTCATTTGATGCCATTGCACAGTTTGTAAAGAACTTTCTTGCAATGAAGAAGAAACAGAGATACAACTTATTATATAAAATTGATCTCTGTGAAATTCACAAGCATAAAGGGTTGTTGGGACATTCTTTAGCTTGCTTAGATAGCGATGTGTGCAAGAGTGTATTTCATTACATGTGTATGACTGCTGTACACAATTCTGCAATGCTCAGCTTTGTGCGCAAAACATACCAGGTAAAAAAAGCTGTGTCAGTATACAAACAGCTTGATGAGTGACTGACAGCAGGAGACATGGAAGCTGCAAAACTTGTAATACAGGATGTGGAATATAACAGTAAATGCTATGATGCACCCTGTGATGACACATCTGCCACTGTATCATGTAGACTCATTCTTCAGGAATCCGTGATACTGAAAACATTTGGAGAACCCATTGCCAAGTCTGAAATGGCTAAGAGAGAAAAGTTTGACTCTGTGCGTATCTCATGTCACAGACTACTTTATAGGTTGCAGTCTGTAACAGTTGATCTGGAAAAGATAAAATCTTTTAATGACATGTGGGCACAATTGTTGGCCTACTTACTAGTAAAGAATGACTTTGACTTGGACCCACTGGTCATTATGTGTCACAACTGTTTGTCAAAGGTGAAAAGTAACACTCTGCCACCAAGATCTGTTTTGAACAATATGGATGCAGATGTCACACCTATTGAGATTGCTGCATTGAATATGTTTGAAAGGATACTGATACAAACCATGAAACCAGTTCAGACAATTCTACGGTTGAGCACAAAAACATGTAAAGTGCCCCATAAAGAGCTTGTCAAGTCTTTGAAAGGGGCTGTGATGTATTTACCACTTCATCTGAAAGAGACCTTGGAAACAATCTCAAAGGAAAACCGTATGGTTATACTTGTAAATGGTGTACCTAAAAAGTCAAAGGTCATTTGGCAATATGTAGTCATTGTACAGAAACTGAAAAGTGCTCTACACTATCTGAAGAGCAATAATCCTTTCTATGATGAACTTGACGTATATGAATTGTCAGATATGAGTGCTCAGTTTGGACTAGTAGACACTAGGAAGCCAAGCATTGAGAAGATTGATGTTGCAACTCATGAAGATGTGTATGAGCAGTACACAATTCACCTTCTGCATGGCAGAGATCCCATTGGTGATAACATTGACCTGTATCAGATGAAACAGGTTGAAGGTAGCCCTGTCAGCATATGGGAGGAAAACCTGAAACACATTGTTTTACAGATTTGCTCCCTAAAGTAACAGGAGGTCATCTGGATGAACGTGAGGTTAATGTTCCAGGTGCTAAATACCGTATATCGAGGGTGTTAAAAAAGGATGGTAAATTTCATAGGAACAAACAATATTTGTTCCATCTCTTTTGAAAGAGTCAGCTTAGTATCCTCTCTGCGTCCAACACACATACACTCCGATTGACTAATCCATTGGAAGGTATGACAGCAGTTGAGTTTCTGCAAAAGATGACAGAAAATGATGAAACACTACAGGTGAATTTGACATCTATACTCTCGAGTCTATGTGGCACAAATAAATACTGGTATTGTAGACACTCGGAGGTCATGACTATGCTGCACGAGTATGGTGTAGCTACTTGATTCATAACTCTAAGCTGTGCAGAGTACAGCTGGAAAGAGTTAGTTGAACTGCTGAGGTGGGCCAATGCTGATGTTGATAGCATTTCATCAGTGGTTCTTGGTGAGATGTGCTCACTTGATCCAGTTTCTGTGTCCCAACATTTTCACCATCATTTCCATGAGATATTGACATTCATTTTGTCAAAGGACAATCCTCCTCTTGGGTTAGTTGAGCACTACTTTTGGAGGACAGAATATCAGGCATGAGGTACACCACACATACATATGCTGTTGTGGGTTAAAGATGTGCCTCATATTGGCAAGAATGAAGCAGATGAAGTGTTGAAGTTCATTCAACATTATGTGACTTGCCATATCCCTGATAAGTACTATTGTCCAATACTCTGGAAACTGGTGCAAAAGTTTCAGCAGCATCTTTGTGGGAAGTACTGTCACCAACCATTCAAGAGTCATAATGAGCGGTACACCAGGTGTTGATTTGGTTCCCCCAGTTATGTCTGCCAGCAGGGATGTATGAATGACTTGTTCTCAGCCATGTATTGCCATCTCAAGGCAAAGTCCACTAAGAGGGTGTATGAGTTACCCAGACAGGAGAATGAGGTGTTCATCAATGACTACAATCCTACTCTTCTCCTGATGTGGCAGGCAAACACTGATGTGCAGTTTGTTGCAGATAACTCTCTGTCTTTTGTGCAGTACATTATGTCATACATCACAAAACATGAGCAGACCAGGTTGCTTGAGCTTTGGGAAGATACTGCAAAATCCAGCCAGTCATTGAGCTCACAGCTCTGGTCACTGGGATTAAATACACTGTCTTGCAGGGAGTGCGGAGCATATGAGACCAGTGATCGTTTGATTGGGACACACTTATATGGCAAGTCTGATGCTGTACGGTTTCTTAATGTCAACTACAAAGAGAAAAGAAAGTGTGTTTTGAAGTCTCATGATGAGATGAAAGAACTGGCTGTGAACCATCCCTCTTCAAAAAATATTTTGAAGAATAACATGATTGCTACGTACTACCCAAATTGGGCTAATGTGATGGATGACATGTGCCTGTACCATGTTGTTAAGTGGTACTACTACAAGACTGATACAGCACCTGATGAAGCTCAAGAGATTTACAAAGTCAGGGGCTTTGATGGGTGCCTTGCTAAAAGGAAGAAACCAAGGCTGACTGACGATTGTAAATTGAGTCTCTCTACCACTGACCATAGGGAGCATTACTACTTCACTCTAGTGTTCCTCTTTAGGCCATGGAGAGATGAGAGGACACTGAAAGGAGACTGTGAGACATATGTGGAGCAGTTCTACTTTATATATGAGACCTTCAAGAGTGAACAGTCTGAAACATACATTTGTAGACTGGAATTATAGAAGGAGAAGATGGAACAAGCTAAGAAACAGCTTGAGGAAGATATCCCAGGAAATTCTCAGTAATACATGGATCCTGAAGGACAGGGTACTTTTGGAGCTCCTCTACCAATGAATTATCCTGTGGTTCTCGAGAATGAAGCTGAAAGTGCCATGGAACATTCTACTCATGTGATAGAGGTTCCTACTGTACTGACTGGCCAGTTGAATAGGCAGCAGTATGCTGCTTATGATGCTGTCACTGAAACTGTCAGACATGGCATCCTTCATGAGATTTGTTAGTGGTTCTGCTGGCACAGGCAAGAGTTTTGTTATCGAAGCCATCACAGCAGAGTTAAGGAGACATACAGGAGAAGTGATGTCTGTAGATGTGACTGCTCCTACAGGTTTGGCAGCATACAGTATTGGTGGTGTAACTCTATACCAGTTGTTTATGCTACCTGTAGAGCATGGCAAAACAGGAGAGTACTGGAAACTTTCCCATGAGGTGGAATCTGAGCTGCGACCAATGTTTGTCAAGATGAACTTCTCATCATCGATGAGATTAGTATGGTGTCAAATATCATGCTTGCAAGTATCCATCTGTGTCTCCAACAGATACTTGGAACTGATGATGGTAAGTCATTTGGTTAAAGAGTGTTGTTGTGTTTGGTGACCTTCTGCTACTTGCACCTGTGAACGGAGAGCATATTTTTACATCACTGACTGTGAATCAAGCAAAAAACACAATAGGGTACATTGGAGGAATAAATCTTTGGGAGTTGTTCCTTTACATTGAGCTGTATGAAAACATGCAACAGTGCTGTGACCTTGGGAACAAGATACTTTTGGATCAGGCTCGCATTGGATCATTGTCACAACAGAATGTTTCTCTGTTGAACACACGATGTATCAGCACTGAGTACAGTTCTCTTACTGCTGCATGTGATGTTTTCACGAATGTGTACTCAGAATCTGCTCGAATTGTGTGTCGTATGCCTCAGTTGAAGCAGTGTGCTGAATTTAACAGCATTATGTTACAGAGATAGGGTCAATAAATCATTACTCTGCATGCTGTTGACCCTGTTGATGGTGCAGTCTTGAGACAGAATCTGGTAGTAAAGTTGACTGAATGATTATCTGAGCTAAAGTCAGATGTGACTCGTACAGCTGGATTAGAAGCAGTTCTAACCATGTGGATGAATGCCCGCATCATGCTATGTCAAAATCTTGATGTTGAGTGTGGCATGGTGAATGGTGCAATGAGACATATAGTTGACTTTCAGTACAATGTGCAGAAGACATTCATAGAGGCACTCATTGTGAAGTTCGACAACATTGAACAGTCTAGGATGACTGTAAAGTTTCAGATTGTGAAAGACATATATGTAACCGGAAACAGTTTCCTGTGTGTGTTGCATATGCTGTGTCCATGCACAAGTCGCAAGGCCTAAGTTTGGACTCCGCAGTGGTTGACATAGGTACTGGCATCTTCAAAGATGGCATGAGCTATGTTGCACTTTCATATGTACAGCCTTTGGCTGACTTGTATATCTTCTGTATAGCAACGCTTAATATACGTGCTGACAGATGATGTAGTGCTGAGTACAACAGAATATGTACTCTGCACCAACCAACATTGCACCTTATATCACTACCCATGAGTGTGGCAGACTGCAATGCTATAGTGACAGTTTCTGGCATGAAAAAGAGGTACCAGACAGATTGATCGATACTGAATACAGACAGCACAAAGAAGGAATCCAGAACTCAACAACAGACAAGCTCTGCTCCACGGAAGAAGGCGCTTGGGATGGCTGTTGACCCAGCATTTGACAATAGCACTTGAGTAAACTGCTATGCAAACTCTGCAATGCAAGCAATTCTCCACATTCACTTTGTTACCACTATCAAATCTTTACATGACACACTACTGTCTCAGTCACTAAAGAAGGTTGTGAATGATAGTGATAAGCATGACATTAGCATACGGACTGACAACCTTACGGCTTGTCTTGGGTGGATATCATGGCCATCAAACATTGTCTAATAACATTCAACAAGATGTGACTGAGTTTATGATGGCTGCCATTAACATCTTGGAGTCAGATCAGATTTCAATGCGACAGTACTTCACTGCCACATATGTGACAAAGTACACTTGCCTGTCTTGTCGACATTCACACAAAGAAGTAACAGAAAACATGCTGTGGATTTCATTGTATGTTCCATGGGCAAGTGCTGTTACATTCAGACAACTGCTCAGGAATGCAGAGTGTGGCTGGAGGTGTACCCGGTGTGGAGGAGAGTACGTTCAGTCCATATGACTTAGAACCTCTTCTCAATATCTTTTTTTAGTCTTGCAGAGATTTGATGCAAGTGGTCTATGAGTTGACACACTGATCACTGATTTTGTAGCTGGAAGAGTACAATTCATGGGAGCATGTTTTGAAACTCAGGCTGTGATATTCCACCATGGAATATCTGTTCATTCAGGACAATATGTTACATGGCTCTGGTACAGCAATGGCTTGATGGAATGCAATGACTACATGAGCACTTTTAAACAGAGATTGCCTCATAGTCTGAAAAATGCTTATGTCCTGGTTCTCAAAAATTACAATGGCCTTCACCTGGCAGAAGAGTAGTACATGGAAATCTTGTTAAGCTCTGTTTGACACACTTTTGTAGTCATATGAATGTTATGCGCAACCTTTTCTGGACATGTGCAGCTCTTTTCATATCACTTTATGAATATTTGCAGTAATTGAGTATGTAGATGCAGGTATTTAAGGAGGTTCAGGAGGGAGATAAGGAGACACTTTTTTACAGAGAGGGTGGTGGCTGGGTGGAATGCGTTACCTGCTGAAGTGGTATGCAGTAGAACAGTGGACTGCTTCAAATGAGGATGGGACAGGACAAGGAGGAGGGTTAATGAAGGGGAAGGGTGGAAGGGAGGGGCAGCTGCAAAATAAGGGGTGCTAGCTGCACATTCGAGCAGACTTGATAGACCTCTAGGCCTTTATCTGCTGGCAAATTTCATATGTTCGTATGTTCGTATTTATGATGCCAACAGTCAAACTAGGTGTTGCTGTGATTTTAGCATCAATACAGCCTAAGTGGGCCTTAATCAGTGTGGGCTGTCTGCTTGGTCACATGACATACAACAATTGCTTTGACTATGGAGCACTATTATTACCTGTACATAGATATCACAGTACCATGCAATTGTGCTGCACTGATTTGTTTATTTCTGCATTGCTGCAGCATGTCACATAGAATATAGTTCGGTAGCTGTCACACTATTGTATGGCAATATTGTGCACCTTACATACATTTACAAATGTGACTATGCTTGTTGTTTGGCAATGTTCTCTGGTCATAGTGCACAACATACATGACTCACATCTGTCTAGTGATGCATGATGAGAGATTGTGCAAGAAAGCTGACACTTCAAATTTGTATGTGTTTGTACACATAGTGTTGTGCAATACTTTCAAAGGACAGCAAGAAAATGCCTAATATTCTATGTGTACAGCATGTCTTTCAGTGATACCTCTATACTGTCCACCTCAAGTGGCATATTTTCTGCCAATTTTAATTACTTGTGGGAGCAAGACACTGTATGTAGGCCTAAGATATGGATGGTTAGAGAAATAGTTATTGTTAATATTGTGTATATATTAGAAGTTAAACAGATTTGGAACTGTCATGTATATCTCTGTAAAGTCTCAATACTGTTTCTTTGTGTGACAACTATAATATAACAGTTTCTAACAATGGTAAAAGTTACATAGCACTTCATAGGTATGTTTTTTATGTTCTACATAGTTATAGCAGGACAGTTTTTTGCATGTTATTAATGCGGTGTCTGAATACCATGTATTCTGATTTTTAATGGAAAGGTTTATATGTTTAATACTTAGTAACTATCAAACATTTTTGTTAATATGTGACTTATTTAGATTTTCTTATTAATAATTGTTATGATACAGTGTTAATTATCAGATTACTAATAACAAATGTATAATTGAATAATAATATTATTGCTGTTACCATCATATGGCTGTACTTAAAATGTTCATTATGTGTAGTGAAATATTAATTGTTGTTGTTTATGGAATACTATTGTGAATCACACACTCTACTCAATATCAGTTGAAGGTATGTTCCTGATTTTTTCTGATCACCTTTATTAAGGGGTCGGGTGAAGAATTTTTCTAGATGCACATAACGTCAAAGTATTCTAACATAGAAATGCACTACTGTAGCAATGTTATCATTTGCTGCTTTGATGTTCATAGCTTTTTAATTGTTTAATGCATTTGGTTTTTGCCCACCCTAGGAACATTGACTTGCTCATTCTCATATCACTTTTTTCCCACTTTTATATATACTTCTGTGATGCAGTTACACAGTAGTGGTATGAGAATGAGTGAGTTGTACACTTTGGCCTTCTTTAAAACAGAATTGACACTCAATTAAAAAATATTTTTTAAACTTATTTTCTGTCTCTGTTGTGCATCTTGAAACCTGTATATAAATGATATATGCCTCAGGCTTGAAAAAATGTATTAATCAATATAGGGAGAATATTAGTATGCATAGATGTGTATTGACTCTATAGCCTGACATGTGAAGCAAAGTGTTTCATGCTTGTTGTCTCTTACTGTGACACATGTGTAGGGTATGGTACATTGGTATTGTAGAGGATTTATGCTCTCAAGGGAAAAAATTATGCTTTTACAGTGGTGTCTTTGTTTACTTTATTACAATGTCAGAAAAAGGAAGGAAATTCTTTGCAAAAAACTCAGTTAATGCAACAGTTAGGGTTGTATCTACAGTCACAAAAGTGAGGAAATTCATCATTAGGGTTTTCAACCTAACTCCCAATCCGCTTCCACCACCCACACACACACACACACACACACACGGGGATGGCACAAGACAACACAACCAATCAGGAACAGACACCATAAGGTAACAGAAAGAACATACAACTTTGTAAACATACCACAACAGACATCCATCATCATGTTTCACCAACTGTATCACTTCTGCTGCCATCCTTGTGTCTTGGGGGGGTACACCCACATTCTGTGCAAGCATGTGAGATGGTCACTGCATGAACTGTTTACCTACATGCAGATACTGTAAGAGTACAGATAACTTCTTGCACTACCAGATGGTGAGTTTAACCATATCATTTCATCCCTCCATTGAGATAGAACAACACTGTGCATATGTTATACTGTTATGCCAAGCTACTTTGTACTCTGCACTACCATACCTGTATCATCAAAGTACACCACTGCCTATATGTCAGTACCATATGTTACATTGTCAGAAGATGGTTATTAAAATACTGTAGTAACATCCATTCATCAAGGCAGAAGTACAATCCAATCTATATGTCACAATGACAGTACAGGGTGGTTTCTCTTCTGTATTCTCATTCCTGTTTTGATATACCACAATGCAATGTATAAGTCACACTACCTATATTTCACAATGTGAACAGCTGAACATATCGGTACTGTGACAGATGCATTGTGTTGTGCAACTCCATTATAAGTATGGTAGTGCACAGGCCTAAGCATCCTATCTTTTTAGTGTTACATATGAAGAAAGTGTCATATAGGTACCACTTCACTATGTCTATTTAGTACTAGATGGGCAACATGCCACAATGATATGACAATATTGTGCTCTATGAACTGAGACATACCATGTGAATGGAGAGATGGTAGTACATGTTCCAAAACCTAGTGCACTCCCAGCCCTACAGTCACAAAGAATATAATAGTGTTGAAATGCTATGTTGAGAATAGTATTCATCCATGCAAATAGTTTAACAATCTGCATATATGACCTTTAGACTGTAGGATTATTCAATTATCTGTCTCATGTCTACATATGTCTACACACATATAGTGGAACAGTACGCATTACCTAATAGCAGCACTGCACAATACTTCAGATGCTGCTGTTATGTACCTCTAACCATATAGAAGGAGAGTCTCTATGTGTCACAGTCACACAGAGTAGTGCTTTACACCCTTCACTGTTATACCTCCTCAGATAGGCATACACAAGTAGCTGAACAAATGCAGTACAGTGTAGCCCTATAGTTTAATTCATAAAGTAATGAGTAGGTGCAGTAAAATAATAAGAAATACTCATAATCATCCTATTCTAAATAAATGTCATTTAAAATGTTCAGCATTGCCTTCTTAATACCTCACCACATCTTTGCACAGCATGTGGTTGTACCCCCCCAAGACAATGGGATGGCAGCAGAAGTGATACAGTTGGTGAAACATGATGATGGATGCCTGTTGTGTTATGTTTACAAAGTTGCATGTTCTTTCTGTTACCTTATGGTGTCTGTTTCTGATTGGTTGTGTTGCCTTGTACCATCCCCCACGTGTGTGTGTGTGTGTGTGTGTGTGTGTGTGTGTGTGTGTGTGTGTGTTGTGTGTGTGTGAGTGTGGGGGGTGGAATTCAGAGTTAGGGTTGAAAACCCTAATGTTAAATTTCCTCACTTTTGTCGCTGTAGAAACAACCCTAAATGTTGCATTAATGGAGTTTTTTTGAAAGGAATCTCTCTCTCTCTCTCTCTCTGTATATATAAATATATATATACAGTATATAATGGTAGCACGGTAGTGCTACCACAGTTAGGGTTGAGTAGCCCTTTTAAGGTTAAATGGTGAAATTTTGCACCTTAATAACTTTGCCACCATTCAACAGATTGGCCTGGAATTTGGCAGGCACAGGGAGTAACTACAGATCTTGGGATCTGCCAACTTTTGTTCTGGTCAGATATATGACTTTGGAGTTATTAAGTGACATTCATGCACGCAATTATGTTTTTTTGCAAATTCTTTGCTCGCAACTACAGGTCACATGGTTTGCTTGACCGGTCCAAACAGGGTTCGTGTGGCCAGGGTCTCTGATGTGCCTTTTGAAGAATTCATGAAAAAATATTGAACGGTTCAAAAGTTATTCAAAAAACAAGTTCCCATTATAAGTCAATGGGAAAAGTTAACAAAAAGTTCAACACTTTCATAAATGCACTTTTAGTATAAGTAAATTACCCTGTATGATATACATAAATCTGCCATTTTTTAGTTGGTGATCAGAAAAATGCTTAAAAGAAAATACAAAATCACACATGCCCCCACAATGCAAAGCACCATGGGCTGCATATGCAAATCACCACAGAATGTTATGCTGGTCCAACTTTAAAGAAGTGCATGGTGCCAAAGGCCTCTCACACAGTTTGCAAAGGTGCAAACAAAGACATAGACACGTGTTTCATCCTACCAGGACTCATCAGTATGCCTTGTCTGTTTGACACCCCAGTGGAATGGACCAGCTACCCTAAGGCAGTGTGCCTGGGATATATTATGGTGAACCCATTAAAATAAAAACATTTAAAGACAAAGAACCTCTGTGCATAAACACTGAGGCGAGGGTTACCCCAAAGGGCATTTGGCTGGGAAGCCAAGTTTTAAGAAAATACAAAATCACACATGCCCCAACAATGCAAAGCACCATGGGCTGCATATGCAAATCACCACAGAATGTTATGCTGGTCCAACTTTAAGCAGAATTGCATGGTGCCAAAAAGCCTCTCACACAGTTTGCAAAGGGTGCAAACAGAAGACATAGACACGTGTTTCATCCTACCAGGACTCATCAGTATGCCTCATCTGTTTGACACCCCAGTGGAACGGACCAGCTACCCCTAAGGCAGTGTGCCTGGGATATATTGTGGTGAACCTATTAAAATAAAAAGAATGTCTTCTGTTTGCACCCTTTGCAAACTGTGTGAGAAGCCTTTTGGCACCATGCAATTCTGCTTAAAGTTGGACCAGCATAACATTCTGTGGTGATTTGCATATGCAGCCCATGGTGCTTTGCATTGTAGGGGCATGTGTGATTTTGTATTTTCTTAAAACTTGGCTTCCCAGCCAAATGCCCTTTGGGGTAACCCTCGCCTCAGTGTTTATGCTCAGAGGTTCTTTGTCTTTTAAATGGTTTTATATTTTAATGGGTTCACCACAATATATCCAGGCACACTGCCTTAGGTAGCTGGTCCATTCCACTGGGGTGTCAAACAGGAGAGGCATACTGATGAGTCCTGGTAGGATAAACACGTGTCCATGTCTTCTGTTAGCACCTTTGCAAACTGTGTGAGAGGCCTTTTAGGCACCATGCAATTCTGCTTAAAGTTGGACCAGCATAACATTCTGTGGTGATTTGCATATGCAGCCAATGGTGCTTTACATTGTGGGGGAGCATGTGTGATTTTGTATTTCTTAAACTTGGCTTCCAGCCAAATGCCCTTTGGGTAACCCTCGCCTCAGTGTTTTACACAGAGGTTCTTTGTCTTTTAAATAGTTTTTATTTTAATGGGTTCACACAATATATCCCAGGCACACTGCCTTAGGGGTAGCTGGTCCATTCCACTGGGGTGTCAAACAGGCGAGGCATACTGATGAGTCCTGGTAGGACTGAAAACGTGTCTATGTCTTCTGTTGCTACCCTTTGCAAACTGTGTGAGAGGCCTTTGGCACCATGCAATTTTGCTTAAAGTTGGACCAGCATAACATTCTGTAGTGAATTGCATATGCAGCCATGGTGCTTTGCATTGTGGGGGCATGTGTGATTTTGTATTTTCTTAAAACTTGGCTTCCAGCCAAATGCCCTTTAGGGTAACCCTCACCTCAGTGTTTATGCACAGAGGTTCTTTGTCTTTAAATGGTTTTATATTTAATGGGTTCACCACAATATATCCCAGGCACACTGCCTTAGGGTAGCTGGTCCATTCCACTGGGGTGTCAAACAGACGAGGCATACTGATGAGTCCTGGTAGGACGAAACACGTGTCTATGTCTTCTGTTTGCACCCTTTGCAAACTGTGTGAGAGGCCTTTTGGCACCATGCAATTCTGCTTAAAGTTGGACCAGCATAACATTCTGTGGTGATTTGCATATGCAGCCCATGGTGCTTTTGTATTTTCTTAAAACTTGGCTTCCCAGCCAAATGCCCTTTGGGGTAACCCTCGCCTCAGTGTTTATGCACAGAGGTTCTTTGTCTTTTAAATGTTTTTATTTTAATGGGTTCACCACAATATATCCCAGGCACACTGCCTTAGGGGTAGCTGGTCCATTCCACTGGGGTGTCAAACAGACGAGGCATACTGATGAGTCCTGGTAGGACGAAACACGTGTCTATGTCTTCTGTTTGCACCCTTTGCAAACTGTGTGAGAGGCCTTTTGGCACCATGCAATTCTGCTTAAAGTTGGACCAGCATAATATTCTGTGGTGATTTGCATATGCAGCCCATGGTGCTTTGCATTGTGGGGGCATGTGTGATTTTGTATTTTCTTAAAACTTGGCTTCCCAGCCAAATGCCCTTTGGGGTAACCCTCGCCTCAGTGTTTATGCACAGAGGTTCTTTGTCTTTAAATGTTTTTATTTTAATGGGTTCACTACAATATATCCCAGGCACACTGCCTTAGGGGTAGCTGGTCCATTCCACTGGGGTGTCAAACAGACGAGGCATACTGATGAGTCCTGGTAGGAAGGCTCGTGTCTATGTCTTCTGTTTGCACCCTTTGCAAACTGTGTGAGAAGCCTTTGGCACCATGCAATTCTGCTTAAAGTTGGACCAGCATAACATTCTGTGGTGATTTGCATATGCAGCCCATGGTGCTTTGCATTGTTGGGGGCATGTGTGATTTGTATTTTCTTAAAACTTGGCTTCCCAGCCAAATGCCCTTTGGGGTAACCCTCACCTCAGTGTTTATGCACAGAGGTTCTTTGTCTTTTAAATGGTTTTTTATTTTAATGGGTTCACCACAATATATCCCAGGCACACTGCCTTAGGGGTAGCTGGTCCATTCCACTGGGGTGTCAAACAGACGAGGCATACTGATGAGTCCTGGTAGAACGAAACACGTGTCTATGTCTTCTGTTTGCACCCTTTGCAAACTCTGTGTGAGAGGCCTTTTGACACCATGCTACTTGCTTAAAGTTGGACCTCACGGATAACATTCTGTGGTGATTTGCATTATGGCGCATGTGTGCTTTTGTATTTTCTTAAAACTTGGCTTCCCAGCCAAATGCCCTTTGGGTAACCCTCGCCTCAGTGTTTATGCACAGAGGTTCTTTGTCTTTTAAATGGTTTTTTATTTTAATGGGTTCACCACAATATATCCCAGGCACACTGCCTTAGCGGTAGCTGGTCCATTCCACTGGGGTGTCAAACAGACGAGGCATACTGATGAGTCCTGGTAGGACGAAACACGTGTCTATGTCTTCTGTTTGCACCCTTTGCAAACTGTGTGAAGGACCTTTTAGCACCATGCAATTCTGCTTAAAGTTGGACCAGCATAACATTCTGTGGTGATTTGCATATGTAGCCCATGGTGCTTTGCATTGTGGGGGCATGTGTGATTTTGTATTTTCTTAAAACTTGGCTTCCCAGCCAAATGCCGCGCTAGGGTAACCCTGCACTCAGTGTTTATGCACAGAGGTTCTTTGTCTTTTAAATGTTTTTATTTTAATGGGTTCACACAATATATCCCAGGCACACTGCCTTAGGGGTAGCTGGTCCATTCCACTGGGGTGTCAAACAGACAGAGGCATACTGATGAGTCCTGGTAGGAGTATGACGTGTCTATGTCTTCTGTTTGCACCCTTGCAAACTGTGTGAGAGGCCTTTTGGCACCATGCAATTCTGCTTAAAGTTGGACCAGCATAACATTCTGTGGTGATTTGCATATGCAGCCCATGGTGCTTTGCATTGTGGGGGCATGTGTGATTTTGTATTTTCTTAAAACTTGGCTTCCCAGCCAAATGCCCTTTGGGGTAACCCTCGCCTCAGTGTTTATGCACAGAGGTTCTTTGTCTTTTAAATGTTTTTTTATTTTAATGGGTTCACCACAATATATCCCAGGCACACTGCCTTAGGGGTAGCTGGTCCATTCCACTGGGGTGTCAAACAGACGAGGCATACTGATGAGTCCTGGTAGGATGAAACACGTGTCTATGTCTTCTGTTTGCACCCTTTGCAAACTGTGTGAGAGGCATTTTGACACCATGCAATTCTGCTTAAAGTTGGACCAGCATAACATTCTGTGGTGATTTGCATATGCAGCCCATGGTGCTTTGCATTGTGGGGGCATGTGTGATTTTGTATTTTCTTAAAACTTGGCTTCCCAGCCAAATGCCCTTTGGGGTAACCCTCGCCTCAGTGTTTATGCACAGAGGTTCTTTGTCTTTTAAATGGTTTTTTATTTTAATGGGTTCACCACAATATATCCCAGGCACACTGCCTTAGGGGTAGCTGGTCCATTCCACTGGGGTGTCAAACAGACGAGGCATACTGATGAGTCCTGGTAGGACGAAACACGTGTCTATGTCTTCTGTTTGCACCCTTTGCAAACTGTGTGAGAGGCCTTTTGGCACCATGCAATTCTGCTTAAAGTTGGACCAGCATAATATTCTGTGGTGATTTGCATATGCAGCCCATGGTGCTTTGCATTGTAGGGGCATGTGTGATTTTGTATTTTCTTAAAAACTTGGCTTCCCAGCCAAATGCCCTTTGGGGTAACCCTCGCCTCAGTGTTTATGCACAGAGGTTCTTTGTCTTTTAAATGGTTTTTTTATTTTAATGGGTTCACCACAATATATCCCAGGCACACTGCCTTAGGGGTAGCTGGTCCATTCCACTGGGGTGTCAAACAGACGAGGCATACTGATGAGTCCTGGTAGGATGAAACACGTGTCTATGTCTTCTGTTTGCACCCTTTGCAAACTGTGTGAGAGGCCTTTTGGCACCATGCAATTCTGCTTAAAGTTGGACCAGCATAACATTCTGTGGTGATTTGCATATGCAGCCCATGGTGCTTTGCATTGTGGGGGCATGTGTGATTTTGTATTTTCTTAAAACTGGCTTCCCAGCCAAATGCCCTTTGGGTAACCTCGCCTCAGTGTTTATGCACAGAGGTTCTTTGTCTTTAAATGTTTTTTATTTTAATGGGTTCACCACAATATATCCCAGGCACACTGCCTAGGGGTAGCTGGTCCATTCCACTGGGGTGTCAAACAGACGAGGCATACTGATGAGTCCTGGTAGGACGAAACACGTGTCTATGTCTTCTGTTTGCACCCTTTGCAAACTGTGTGAGAGGCCTTTTGGCACCATGCAATTCTGCTTAAAGTTGGACCAGCATAACATTCTGTGGTGATTTGCATATGCAGCCCATGGTGCTTTGCATTGTGGGGGCATGTGTGATTTTGTATTTTCTTAAAACTTGGCTTCCCAGCCAAATGCCCTTTGGGGTAACCCTCGCCTCAGTGTTTATGCACAGAGGTTCTTTGTCTTTTAAATGTTTTTTATTTTAATGGGTTCACCACAATATATCCCAGGCACACTGCCTTAGGGGTAGCTGGTCCATTCCACTGGGGTGTCAAACAGACGAGGCATACTGATGAGTCCTGGTAGGACGAAACATGTGTCTATGTCTTCTGTTTGCACCCTTTGCAAACTGTGTGAGAGGCCTTTTGGCACCATGCAATTCTGCTTAAAGTTGGACCAGCATAACATTCTGTGGTGATTTGCATATGCAGCCCATGGTGCTTTGCATTGTGGGGGCATGTGTGATTTTGTATTTTCATAAAACTTGGCTTCCCAGCCAAATGCCCTTTGGGGTAACCCTCACCTCAGTGTTTATGCACAGAGGTTCTTTGTCTTTTAAATGGTTTTTTATTTTAATGGGTTCACCACAATATATCCCAGGCACACTGCCTTAGGGGTAGCTGGTCCATTCCACTGGGGTGTCAAACAGACGAGGCATACTGATGAGTCCTGGTAGGACTAAACACGTGTCTATGTCTTCTGTTTGCACCCTTTGCAAACTGTGTGAGAGGCCTTTTGACACCATGCAATTCTGCTTAAAGTTGGACCAGCATAACATTCTGTGGTGATTTGCATATGCAGCCCATGGTGCTTTGCATTGTGGGGGCATGTGTGATTTTGTATTTTCTTAAAACTTGGCTTCCCAGCCAAATGCCCTTTGGGGTAACCCTCGCCTCAGTGTTTATGCACAGAGGTTCTTTGTCTTTTAAATGTTTTTTTATTTTAATGGGTTCACCACAATATATCCCAGGCACACTGCCTTAGGGGTAGCTGGTCCATTCCACTGGGGTGTCAAACAGATGAGGCATACTGATGAGTCCTGGTAGGACGAAACACGTGTCTATGTCTTCTGTTTGCACCCTTTGCAAACTGTGTGAGAGGCCTTTCGGCACCATGCAATTCTGCTTAAAGTTGGACCAGCATAACATTCTGTGGTGATTTGCATATGCAGCCCATGGTGCTTTGCATTGTGGGGGCATGTGTGATTTTGTATTTTCTTAAAACTTGGCTTCCCAGCCAAATGCCCTTTGGGGTAACCCTCGCCTCAGTGTTTATGCACAAGGTTCTTTGTCCAGATAAATGCTTGGCATTTAAAATTGCGACCCTTTTGGAACACAATTCTTTTTGTGTTCACCTAGTCAGACCTTCAGAATGCTAGCCATGTCTTTATTTTTTGGTTAAACACCCCAGAAATATGTTTTTCAAATTTTTGGGAAAAGTAGTGTCGCAAAGTAATGTCGCACTTGAGACACTTTCACAAATTTTTGTGAAAGCTTTTGCAAATCACATTACTTTTCCAGACTATGGCCAAAATGACAGGAATTCTTTGCCACCCTGCTGCAAAAGAACGATTTGGTTTTTTGGGCTGAAATTTGGAGGGAAGCAGCCAACATCTCACAGATGTGCCTTTTAGTAGTTTGCCGAGGAAATATTGCAGACATGCCAAGTTACGGTACTCCAAAGTTTACATTTTTTCCCATAGACTAACATGGTGGTGTACACCACACCTTTCGGGGCTCGTATCTTGGAAACGGTGCGAGATATGGATTTTATGTCAAGACAATGGAAACTCATGAATCATGTGAAATTTTAATTTTTTTTCTACGTCATACGGTTCCTGAGTTATAAGCAATTTAGCATTCAAACAGCTAATTTTCTGCTCCGAGGCCCATTATTATGCATACATTCTTTGTACACACTGTGTTTCTCTATGCAGCTGTTGGGCAAAACCAGCGTGTGCACTTCTGTTACTGATACAGTTAGCATTCCCACTTGCATTTCCATATCCATTTGCATTACCGCTCCCATGTATGCCACTGTGTTCGATACCCTTTGCATTCTCATTTGCATATGAGCTTGCGTTCGCATTTTCATTTTTGTTTCCTTTGATGTCATTTCTGCTGTTAATGTTAACATTTGCATTTCCAATTGCTGTTCTGTGACTGTGCGCATCACAGTTTGTGTTTCCTTATGCACTTGCATCTCCTTTTGCGTCACTGTTCTTTGGCGTCACTTTGCACTTGCGTTTCCATTAACGTTTGCTTTACCATTTACATTTCTGTCACCATGTGTGCAACCGTTAGCGGTTGCATTTCCCTTGCACTTATAGTTACTATGTCACAAAACATCATGTGGTGAGAGCGCAGGGCCCCCACCACCACATTCCATTCACTATTTCTATTGCACATTCTCAAAAAGAAGGGAAATTAATGGCAAAAAAATCCATTTAATGCATCAGTTAGGGTTGTATCACAGTAACAAAAGTGAGGGAATTCAGTGTTATGGTTGAAAGTCCTCCTCGCACCCCCTCAGCCCACCACCCCAACTGCCAACAGGGTGTGCATTGGGGTGTCCTAACTCTCACCCCATTCTCCTTTTCCTCAGCTTGTTTACATGTGATGGGGTGACAGTTGGGAATGACTAATGCACACCCGTTGGCGGTTGGGGTGGCAGGCTGGGGTACAGGGGGGCTTCAACCTAACACCTCGGGCCTCCTCGCTTTGGCGCTGTGGTACAACCCTAACTGATGCATTAAATGGAGTTTTTGCTCATATATATATATACTGTATTTCCAAAAAATGTTGTTAATGCTTCAATTAGGGTCAACGTGACAAAAGTTGGGAAATGTGGCATTAGGGATTCATACCCTAACACCCCCACCAAACCAGGCAGGAAAGCATGTGTGGGGGTGTGCCTTGGACTTCTCAAGGCTAACACTCACCCCATTCCATCTGTAAATAAGGTCAGATGTGTGGACTTTATGAGAATGGGGTGAGCGTTTGGTTTGAGAAGCCCAAGGCACACCCCATGACTGCTGTCCAGCCTGGTTTGGGGGGTGTGCTAGGGTTGGAAACCTTAATGTCACATTTCCCAACTTTTGTCACTTTGACACTAACTGAACCATTAACAAAGTTTTTTTGCAATTTATTTCCTTGCTTTTTGAGATAGTATAATAGTATCCTTATTTGACTGTGTGAGCACAAGGTCCTTAGGACCCTGCGCTCCTACGCATACATAAGTAGGTCATATATTGCTTTAGAAAAAGACATTTGTCTCTTCCCTGGTATTCAGTGAAACTTGCCACCCAACAACTGTGCCAATTCCCCATTAATATTAAGTGAATAGCCCTGGTGTCTAATGGCATCCCCATCCTACTATTTCCATATTTGTTTTACTATTTTTACATTGGTGTTCAGTGGTACCCCCATCCTCCAATTGTGGCCAGTTCACCATTAATTGTAAGTGTACTAGCCCTGGTGTCTAGTGACACCCCCCATTCTGACATTTTTCCAGTGGCACATCATAGTTTTCATTGTTGTCCGTGGTATCTCCCACCCTTCAATTTTTTCCCCTGCCAAAATGTATATCTCTGGTATCTAGTGACACCCCTCATCCTGCCATTTGTATACATTTTTAATATATATTTCTTGCTGCCATGTGGTACCCTCACCCTCTAATTGTAATAAATTATTAGTACCCCCAAATGTATATCCCTGGTATCTAGTGGCACCCCCACCCTCTCATCCCTGAATTAGTTGTAATAATATCCCCATCGGGGGCTAGTGGCACCACTACCTTTCCATGTAACTGTCAGCCTGCAAATGAGAAAATGGCCCCTCACTGACAACATTTTTTCAACCTTTTTTTAACCTGAAAAAAAAGCCCACCGATGATTGCACCAACACCCCTGCTGACCTCCCACTGCACACCCAACAATCCGCACTCCCCCCTTATTCCCCCACACACCCTCACTCACCTGAACTGGCCCTATACTAAAGAGCCACTCTCTGATTGAGGATGCATTTTGCTGCTGGAGCCAACGACTGCTGTATAACAGATATGGTAATTGTGGTTCAGTTACCTTATTTGTCATACAGCAGTTGCTGGTTCCAGCAGCAAGATATGGCCTTGACTGGATAGTGGATCTTCATTGTGGGACCAGTTCAGGGGAGTGAGGGTGTGTGTGGGGGTCAGGGGGGGTGTGGGATGGCGAGTGCACCATCGGAGGTCAGGGTGGAGGGCAAGTGCAATCATCGTTGGACTTTTTTCCAGGTTAAAAAAACAAGTCAGTGAGGGACCATTTTCTCTTTTGCAGGTTGACAATTACATGGGAGGTTGGGGGTGCCACTAGCCACCAATGGGGATATTATTACAACTAATTTGGGGATTGTAGGATGGAGGGGTGACATTAGACACCAGGGATATAAATTTGGGGGTACTACTGATTTATTGCAATTAGAGGGTGGGGGGTACCACTCAGCAGCAACAAAATATATATTAAAAATGTATACAAATGGCAGAATGAGCGGTGTCACTAGACACCAGGGATATTTGGCAGGGATAAAAATTGAAGGATGGGGGTCCCACTGACACCAATGAAAACATGGATATACCACAGGAAAAATAAGAGAAATCATTTTTCACCATAGGGAATCATTTCCACAAATGCTTTACCATGTTTGAAGAAATGGAATCCTTTTTCACAGAAAAGGAATAATTTTCCACTAATCCTTTTTCATGGTCATGGAAAAGGATTCGATATTGCAAAAATGGATTTTAGACTTAGTTTTTTTTCAAATCCTTTTTTGCAAGAAGATTTATTTTTTAAAGAATTCTTTTTCATTCTCATTAAGAAGGAATCGACTTGTGAAAAGGATTTCGGACCTAGTTTTTTTTTAAAATCCTTTTTTTTGTTAGCTGATTTCCTTTTTCCTGAAAATGAAAAAGGATTCATGAAAAAAGAACTTAGTGAGTCATTGAAAAAGATTTAAATAGTGAAAAAAATGTTTCAGGGCCTTGGATGCTATTAAGCATTACAGAATGAAGCTCCAACTCCTGATGAGCAAGATACATGTTTGGATGTCTGAAGAAGATATCAGTATGCAGAGTTATGGCTCTTTTTTGTAAGGAAAAACTGAAAACAAGATGGTGGCTCATTTATTTATTATTTCTCAGATTACAATACCTTTGACCTATACACTCATTTACAGAGGTTCCACATCATTCAGATACAAAAATGTAGACAATATACAGTTGTTTACAAGCATAACATATAAATCTTTGGGAATTGTAGTAAGCAGTATTAAAACAGAGAGACAAGCAAAGACATAAAAGAACAGAGACATAGCTGCTTATGATGGTGAACAGTGCATTAGATACAATCAAGAGGAGGAGGAACAAAGAGAAAATGATGGGATAACAATGTGAAGAATATCCACCTCACAGGCTTTGTCCAAGGCAACTTGGATAGATGTGAGGTGATGGATAAGGGACAGGGTTGATAGGATGTGGGAAGCAGGGAAGGAGGAAGAGGGGGTCCAGTTGTGTGGGGGTAGGGTGCAAGTGCATAGGCTGTACAAATTTCCAGTGGCACACTGAGACTATTTAGGAATTACAGTCACAACTACTTAGTGCTATAAGGTGAGAGCACAGTTTTGTTTTGAAGGGACAAAGCTTTGTTTCAGTCGTTACATTGCCTTGGAGAAAGTTGAGCCAAATGAGTGCCCATTACCTGAAGAACAGCTGACATTGTGAGATGCAGTGGAAGGGACTTTAAATGGATTGCAATTAGATCCCCTTGTTTGTCTAGTGTTAGTGTTTGGGCACAGAAGGCTCTGGACACCCGGGGTTGCTAGTCCCAAGGTAGACTTTTGGTGAGCAGGCACGCCTGGTATTGAAGCCTGCTATGCAGATTGAGCCACCCAACTTGAGCATACAGGTCATAGGTGTGAGTGAGACAGGCTTTGTTTAGGATTATTTTGACCTTTTTCAGTGTGGAGTCCATTGCTGAACCATATACTACTAGTCCATAATCTATTACTGATAAGACTAAGCAGAAAAAGGAATTTTTTCTCATGAAAAAGGACTGAACCCTCAAGAAAAAGAATACTTTTTCATGAGACCAAATTCCTTTGTTGTTCCAGGAAGCTATCCAAAAGACTGTACTAAGCATGCTTAGAACCCAAATAAAATATCTTTGGAACAGATTAATATTTTTTTCACTGAAACCAGTGAAAAAAGGCACTTCTGTAGGACAAGTCGTTTGTACCCTGAACATTTCAGACCAAAATTCCAAACCATCTGGGAGTAGCATGATGAAAAAAAAGTGCAAAAAGGCAAATTTTAAAGTTTTTGCAGTATGCACAGCTTGCAATCTACAAATCCAACCAAAACAAAACTTGGCTTGTCAAGAGATCTGCCACACAAGACTGCACATGCAAAATGTCATGCTGATGTGTTGAAGAGCTGAAAGTTATTAAAGTACAAAATTTGAGGTTTAACATAAAAAGATTAGCTCATCCCTAACTATTGGTTAACTACCGCACATCTATAATATGTTCTTTGCAAAAAACTTTGTTAATGTACAAGTTAGGATTCCAGCGTCAAAAGCTGGGAAATGTCGTGTTAGGGTTTCCATCCCTAACACCCCACCCCCACCCTGCATGCAGCAACAGGCATGGGATGTGGCTTGGGGTTGTCAGTACAAATGCTCACCCCATTCAATAAGTAAATAAGCTGAGACAGGTACAGCATATGAGAATAGGGTAAGTGTTAGGGTTGACGACCACAAGGCACACACCACACCAGTTTGCTTTATGCAGGGTGCAGAATGGGTATTAGGGTTGGAAATTCAAACACTGCATTTCCCTACTTTTGACACTGGAACCCTAACAAGTGCATTAACAAAAATTTTTTGCAAAGAATTTCATTACTTTTTGAGACAGTATAATCATATCCTCATTTGCCTGTGGGAGCACCATGTATAATGTTTGACATACTGTAATCATATTCATATTTCCTTGTGGGAGTGCAGGGCTATCTGGGCCCTGCTCCTGCATCAGTCCATAATGGCACCCATATTTGAGTTTGGGAGTGCAGGGCCCTCTGGGCTCTGCACTAGTATTCAGCCATCATTTTTGATATACTGTATTAGCATCCTTATTTTCCTGTGGGAGCACAAGGCCCAGAGGGCACTGCACTCCGATCAGTCCATAATATATCTATATTTGTGTGTGGGAGCACAGGTCCCTGTAGGCCCTGCCCTTTCATCCATAATTTTAAAGATACTGTAGTCATCTTCCATCCCATGCTGTGCATCACCAAAGAAAGACCTCACATTGCAATGTTATCCTATGGGAATCACAGGAAAATTTGAAACCTGTATAACTCCACACCAAATAAATATCTTTTCAGTAAACCAGCAAAAGGAATATCTGTAGGGCAAGCCCTTTGAAACCTGAAAATTTCATGCAAAAATTAGGCAAAATGTCTTCATAGCAGAGTGACAAAGAAACGACTGTGTACACCTCACATCACAAAGTTATCCTATGGAAAACAACTGAAAATTTAACTCCTCAGATCTTCAATGCAAAGTAATCTGCTTTCACCAATGCAGCAAAAGGCACATCAGTGGAACAAGCCCTGTGTACCTTAAACATTTCAGACCAAAATTCCTAACCGTTTCTTCAGTGTGAAGCGGGGTGGTGATGGATGTCAAGATGAACAACTTGGAGACTTGTAGGAGGGCAGCGGCAAAGGCCAACAGGATGCTTGGATGCATTGCTAGGGGGCTTACCTCCAGAAGGAGGGAAGTGATACTCCCACTGTATAATTGCTTGGTGAGGCCCCACCTCAAGTACTGCATGCAGTTTGGAGGCCACATTTAAAGATGGACATTGAACTCCTGGAGAGGGTCCAGAGGAGGGCAACCAAAATGATTTGGGGCTTGGGGGATATGACCTATGGGGAGAGGCTTGAAGAGCTAAATATGTACACATTGGAAGAAAGAAGGGACCGGGGGGACATGATAGAGGTCTTCAAGTACATGAAGGGGGTAAATAGGGGAGGAGCAGTCAGGGTGCTCTGAAGGAAGGAGGGTGGGCAACTAGAAGGCATGGGTGGAAGCTGGAGGGGGGAGATTCAGGGAGAAAGGAGGAGGTGCTACTTTACTGAGAGGGTGGTGGAGCCATGGAATGTGCTGCCCAGAGGGCTGGCGGAGGCAGAAATGGTGGAGGAGTTCAAGAGGGGATGGGACAGGCACAGGGGAAGGGTTCTGGAAGCAAAAACCAGTGCAGTGAGAATATCCAGAACTGGGAAGGCAGAAGCTAGAAAGGGAGGGGGCAGCAAGGTCAGCTTCCAGGGTGGGGGCTGACCAAACGAACAGACACAAAAGACCATTAGGCCTATTCTGCTGGCACTTTAGTATGTTAGTAAAAGTTCTTTATTTGCAAACTACAAAAGTGGATCCTGTTTCGAGTTTTTTTTTCCACAATTTGAGAAAAGAAAAAATCCTTTTTCACAAATTGTGAAACAGAATTTCACTTTATGTTCTTTTTCAGAAATTTGTGAAAGAAGAAAAATCATTTTTTGCAGTTTGTGAAACATGATCCTGTTTCATGATTCTTTTTTCACAAATTTGCAAAAAATGATTTTGGCATGTTAAAAAAACACATTTCCAGATGATTTATAAAAAAACAAACACCAGAGTCCAATAGAACAGGTGCTGATTAGTAGAATGCATGTGCTGGTTACTACAAAAAAATTATATTTTCTGTTTTTAAACTTTGATTGCCTCGCTAAGAAAAAACAAGATGGTAGCAGCACAAAAAAAGGTTCCCCGTTTGTGACAAAAGATTACACATTTGAGACATAGGATTGCCCATTTGCAACACAGAATCCTGTTTTGAGGCTCACATCTAACATTTCCCATTGAAAACTATGGGAAATTTTAAAATGTAATAACTTTTGAACATATTAATATATTTTCACTAAATCTTCAAAAGGTACATCTGTGAGTGAAAAACAAAACAAGGCGCTGCGTCAGCATGTGATCTAAAAGCAAAACAAAATGGTTATATTAAATGCGCGCTGAAAATAGAAAATAGAGTTAAAAATCTAAATTTCGACCTTAGGTCTTCTTCAGGAAATTTCTAAAAGAGAAAAAAAAAACAAAGTTAGTGAGTGTGGACCTTTATACCCCCAAAAATTTCAGACCAAAATCCCAAGCCATTTTTTTGCAGTGGCGTGACAAATATTTTCACATTAAGAGATTTCTGGGCTCTGACGGTACAAGTAAAATATTATGCAACTCAGTTGAACAATTTTGAAGTTATTAAAGTGCAAAATTTCGAGTCTAACATTGAAGTGAAGACTGAACCCTAACTATAAGGTCGTGACCATGCCCCTATAATAACATTCCATATCTCCACACCCACACATCCAGCTGGAATGAAACTTGGCACATCAAGTGATATTCTGTCCCTGATGGTATATGCAGAAGTTCATGCAATTCAGTTGAACATTTCTGAAGTTATTAAAGTGAACAATTTTGAATTTAACATTGAAGTGAAGGTTGAACCCTTACTATAGGGGCATGACCATGCCCCTATAATTACACTGCATATCTCCACACTGACACACCTGTCTGAAATAAAATGCAGTGCAAGAAAGCAGCAGCAAAGACAATCAAGATGCTGGGATGCATGTCTAGGAGGATCAGTAGTAGGAGAGAGGAGGTTATACTGCCCTTGTACAGGTCACTGGTAAGGCTATATCTAGAGTACGGAGTTCAGGACTGGTGCCCACACATCAAAAAGGACATTAAGCTGCTGGAGAAGGTACAGAGGAGGGCTACAAAGATGATAGCTGGTCAGCAGGGTAAGGCATATGAGGAGAGGTTGAGGGCACTGAACATGTACTCCCTGGAAGACAGGAGAGAGAGAGAGAGAGAGAGAGAGGACATGATTGAGACCTTCAAGTACTTGAAAGGGATAAATAAGGTTGATAAGTAGAGTCCCTTTAAACGGAGTGGTAACCATAACATGAGGGGGCACAGTCTTAAGCTGGATAGAGGGCAGTTTAGGAGGGAGGTCAGGAAGCAGTTCTTTGCAGAGAGGGTGGTGGACACTTGGAATGCACTGCCAGAAGAGGTAATCTTGTTGAAGATGGTGGGCATCTTCAAGAGAGGCTGGGACAGGTATAGGGGGAGGGTAAGGGTCATGTGTTGGGAGGAGTGGGGAGAGGGGGCAGGGACAGTAGCTCAAGCTGTGGACCCTGCAACATGAGCAGACTTGATTGACCTAGTGACCTTCTTCTGCTGGCTTCTTTGTATGTTCATATGTTTTCATGTCAAGAGATCATCGGTCCCTGATGGCACATGCAGACGTCCATGAAAATCGGTTGAATGTTTGCAAAGTTATTAAAGTGCAAAAAGATTCCCCATTTACGACAATAGATTGCCCATAAGCAACATAGGATTGCCCATTTGAGACAAAGAATCCTTTGTTGAGGCAAACATCTAATTTTTTCCATAGGGAATAATGGGAAACTTTAAAATGTAATAACTTTAAAATGGATTAATATTTCTTCACCAAACCTTCAAAAGGCACATCTGCAACCCAAGATCATTCTAACCTAAAAATATCACACCAAAATCCCATGCCATTTTTGTGCAGGGGTGTGAAAAAAATGTCATCAAAAATGTTAATTTTTACATTTTTTTTAAATTTTAAATTTTTTATTAATTTTCAAAGTATAGAAAAACAAAAAGAAAGCAATCAATACAAACATTGAACACAGTATCGCACACTCTTAAACCCCCTCCTTCTCGTACCTAACCCCCCCACTCGACAGCCTATTTTACATTTTTGACACTCCATATCTCTGCAACCACACATCCAACTGGAATGAAACTTGGCACATAAGAGATCTTCAGTCCCTGATGGTGCATGCAAAATTTCATGCAAACTGGTGAATGACTGAGAAGTTATTAAAGTGCAAAATTTTGAGTTTAACAAAGAAGTCAAGGTTGAACCCAACTGTAGGGTCGCACCCCTATTTTACATATATATGTATGGCATATACAACCCATGATGCCTTGCATTATGGGGGTATGTGTGATTTTGTATCATATATATATATATATATATATATATATATACATATATATATATTCCTTGCAAACAAAATTGTTAAAGCATCAGTTAGGGTGGATACCACTGAGACAAAAGCAGGTAAATGAGGCATTAGGGTTTCCAACCTAATGGCTCACCCCAGAGGTTCAACCCCTACCACCTACCCATATTTCACTCATCCACAAAACCAACTGATGTTGGTGTTATGGGTCATAGGCCCAGCTCTTCCCTATTCCATGTGTAAACATGTTTACATGCTACAGTATAGGACAATGGGGAAGAGTTAGGCCTTATGACCCCTTGGCACACCTCGATGCCTGTTGGTGTGTGGAGGGTGGGGTGGTAGGGTTGGGAACCCTGGATGTGGGGCGTTAGGGTTATAAATCTTAATGCCTCATTTCCCTGCTTTTGTTGCTGTGGTATCCACCCTAACTGATGCATTAATTAAGTGTTTTGCAAAGAATTTCCCTTCTTTTTCAGATAGTATAAATGTATCCTCATTTTACTGTGGAGCACAGGGTCCTTCGAACGGTGCACTTCCATCCATCCATTGAGATGGTACAACACTGTTCATAAGAAACAGTGGGAGTGCTGGGTCCTTTGGACACTGCGCTCCAATCCCTCCATCCAGATAGTACTACAGTATCCATATGCCATGGCGGGAGCGCATGGTTCTTTGAGCCCTGCACTTCCATCACTCCATTGAGATAGTACAACAGCATCCGTATGTTACAATGGGAGCCAAGGTCCTTCAGACCCAGTGTTCTCATCCCTCCATCCAGATAGTACAACAGTGTGAAAAATGGGAAACACTGGCAAAGTTACGAGCCTGCGTAGAAACTGCACAATGCGCTCATTTTTTTAAAACTTTTTCACCAAACTTTCAACATTGACATTATGGGATCTCCCCTCATGAACAGTGCAACTGTGATTTTGTTGACCCATCTCAAAAGCTGATTTCGCACAGCAACCATGTCATTCTGCACAACAGGTTCAAAATCACATTCCAGACAGGATGCACAAAATGACAGCTGTTCTGTTCATAAGGTGGTGTTACAAAATGGCAATATTAAAAATGTGGAGTGAAAATATTAAAAATTTGCAAAGTTACAAGTGTGTGTAGAAAATGTGCAACGCATGCACGTAACGCAGTCATTTTTTGAAATTTTTTCACCAAATTTTCAACATGGGCTTTATGGGTCCTCCCCTCATAAGCAGTGGCACTGACATTTTGTTAATCTCTCCCAAAAGTTGATTTCATGCAGCAACCACAACATTCTGCACCACAGGTGTGAAAACACATTTTGGACAGGATACGAAAAACAACAGCTGTACTGATGAAAAGAAGGTGTCAAACAGTGGCAATATTGAAAATCTGGAGTGAAAATATTAAACATTGGTGAAGTTACAAGCATGTATAGAAACTGTGCAATACACGCTTGTAACACAATCATTTTTGGGAAATGTTTTCACCAAAATTGCAACGTGGGCTTTTTGTGACCCACCTCATGAACAATGACACTATCATTTTTGTAAATAGATCCCAAAAGGTAAATCCGAGCAGCGACTGCAAAATCACCTTTCGGGATTGAGAAACAAAATGACAGAGACAGTGTTCATGAGGAGTTGTCCCAAGAAAGCCATGTTGAAAATTTGTGGCCAAAGTTCCTAAAATTGGTTGGGATAGCAACCTAAGTTGAAACCTCCACCATTGACTCCAATTATACAGGCTTACCCAATTCCTTAGTTCGCAGTTTGGCTTTGAAGAGTGCAGACGTCTCCTGGTCGACAGAAGATCATGGCTTCCAACCTCTGGAGGGTAAGTATGGATGAGGGAGGTTAGGGCAGGTGGCACAGAGGAGGGTGGGGTTGGGGTAGGGGGACGGGGAGACAATGATGGACAGTTTTCATCATTACAGAAGAAAATTAAAAAAGACTTCAGGGGATGGTTTGATTCATTTACAGGGTGTAAAACAAATAAATTTGGGCACACTGGGGTGGGCTTCCAGTGTGCCACATAAGTTGTTGGGGGATCATCATGCCGACAGGGAGATTGGCCACCACCATGGGCACTAAGAATGGGCTTGGGGGTGTCATTCAACACTGGAAGTGGGCATCCTGGTGCCGGAAAAGTTTAAATAATTAAAAATAAATATATCAACACACTGGGGTGGGCTCCCAATGTGTCACAATACTGGGGGGGGATAAAGAATGACAGGGGGGTTGGGCACCCTGATGTCAAAAAGGGGCAGACTAGATCGATGCAGGATCCTGTGTTGAACTGTGCACAAATTTCAGTGCAGGATCCTGAATTGAAGTACTGTAATATGCTGCACATTAGTTTTGAATCAGAAAGCATTGTGTGGCACATTACAGTATTTTGATACAGGATCCTGCATCAAAATTTACGCACATTTTGATGCAGGATTCTGCATTGAAGAAAAGACCTCATGGGACAGTTTTCTTCTTTTCACAGGTATTTACACGTAAAAAATACATTTGGGCACACTGACGTGGGCTCCCAGTATGCCCAGCACACACCATGTACTGTGCGCACAAAGTGCACAAAAGTGGGTCTTCCATGACTCTGCAGCCTGTAGCTGCAGAAGTCAAGAAAATACTGCTTTTCTCGTACAGAGAATGGACTCCAAGCTGTTCTCTGTATAAGCTGGCACCCAAGAGAAAAACTTCTTTGGGTCCAGCTTAAAACATATAAAAAATCAGAAAACACCTAAAGAGGTTCTCTCTAGCTGTTTTCTGATTTTTTTGTGTTTAAAATGTTCAGTACTTCAACATCCTCGCTAAGAGGCAAAACAAGATGGCGGCTGCAACACAGCTCAGTTGATCGTAGGACTGCGAACTGTGTGAGAAATACCAGCATTCTTTGTGCAAAGAAGCATGAATTTTAGCACAGTAGTCCTAGTGTTCGAAAATGCTCCTGTTGTGCGAAAAATATATCTTTTGTGCCTGACATATAAATTTTCCCCCTAGGAAACAACAGGAAAATTAAAAGTGCCGTAACTTTTTGATGGATTCATATTTTTTCACCAAATCTTCAAAAGGCACATCTGTGTCCCAAAGGCTTTCTATGCTGAACTTTTCAAACCACAACATAAAGGCATTCCTGAGATACAGGTAAACAAAAAAACATAAAAAAAAATAATTTTTCAGTTTTTTCAACACACAGGGTGGGATAGTCAAAGGGGTTGCACATGGCGCAACAGTGTTGCACCATGCACAACCCACTGATGTGCCCTGGTGTGATATTCAAAACGGGTTGTTGCACCGTGCAGATCTCAATGTGCCGGGGCGCACCAGTAATGTATGCGGCACAAGTGCGGGGGCTTGCCCATGCATATTCCGCACATCCCGATATTCAGCCTGGGATGTGCGGCACATATGCTGGTGCAACCCCTACTTGCACCACACACTGGTGCTCAATGTTGAGCCAAAAAGAAATAGAAGCAAGGACTGGCCACTCACAGGTGAGCTGCCGTATTGCAGGGCACAACATGGCAGCTGCCAGCTGTGGGTGGCCACCCAAGCTCCAGAGCCAGGCCCTATCAGCGTCATGCCCCCCCACTCCCGATCACGGGCATTGTAATAGAATACATATCCCTGGTGGTCCAGTGGACCGCTTCCAGCCCGATCATGGGCATAGGTATAATAAAAACCATTTTAAATTATCCCTGGTGGTCCAGTGGACCCCTTCCAGCCTGATCATGGACATAAGTATAACGAAATCATTTTAAATTATCCCTGGTGGTCCAGTGGTACCCCATCCCCACCCACCCACTGAGCCCTACCACCCCGCTCCCCCAGTCAGCGGCAGGCAGCGGCTCCCCACCTGCAAGCTGCCTGGCTGCCTGCCAACTGACTGCGTACATTATGGCTGTAAGCCTATTGGTCAACAGCATGGCCAATGGGCGTACAGACCATACCGTACTACATAGTCCAGATATGTGAATGGATCCATTCACATATAGGACTGTGTAGTATGGTATGGTCTTCACGTCCATTGGCCCACGCTGTGGACCAATGGGCATACAGCCGTAATGTACGCAGTCAGTCAGCAGGCGGCTGGGCGGCTTGAGGGTGGGGATCGGCCACCCACTGCTGACCAGGGGGGTGGGGTGGCAGGGCTTAGTTGGCAAGTGGAGAGGGGGTACTGCTGGACCACCAGGGGTAATTTAAAATTACTTCTTTATACTTATGCCCGTGATCAGGCTGGAAGTGGTCCACTGGACCACCAGGGATATTTAAAATGTGTTTTATTATACCTATGCCCATGATCGGGCTGGAAGCGCCAAATTTTATACAAATTCATTTAAGGGCTCCAAAGTTATTCAGGCTCAAAATCTGAAATTTAACATGCAAGTGCCATTTCACCCTAACTATACTGGTCAATCACATCAGTATTTTATATATATATATATATATATATATATATATATATATAGATATACATATATTCTATGCAAAAGACTTTGTTAATGCATCAGTTAGGTTCTTCTACAGCAACAAAAGTGAGGAAATTCACCATTAGAGTTCCCACCCTTGAACCCCACCCCGCCCCCACCAACAGGCATTGGGGTGTGCATTGGGGTCATTGGTCCTAACTCACCCCATCCCATGTGTAAACAAGCTGAGGTGGTGCAGTGTATAAGAATGGGGTGAGAGTTAGGGTTGACGACCCCAACACAAACCCCGATGCCTGTTGGTGGGGGTGGAGTGGGGGTGGGGTTCAAGGGGTGGGAACCCTAATGGCAAATTTCTTCACTTTGTCACTGTAGAAGAACCCTAACTGATGCATTAACAAAGATTTTTGTATAGAATTTCATTACTTTTTAAGAAAGAATACAAAAGTAGAAAGTTGAGCAAGTTGGTGGGAGCAAGGGGCCCAAAGGGCCCTCGCGCTCCCACCAACTTGTAAGTGTCGGGCCACATTACACACTCAATGACTAAAAAGTACATTGACAACAGCAAGGCCAGCCACCAAACAAATGCAAATCTAGTAGAACAATAGAAAATGCTGTGCACAAAACGTAAACGGCGCCACACAATATCTCTGCAAAAAATATATTGTCCGACACATAAACACCGCTATTAACATCTACAGGACATGCCGTCAATACCTCAAATTTCAAGTAAAAATACAAATCCGTGTCTGAGATATAACATGTCAAAATTTGAAATTTTCATTCATCAGAGTGGCACAGTTCCGCACCTGTTGACATTTAACACACACAATGACTGAAAACTACATCCATGACACTAAGGCTAGGCACCCTATCAATTTCAAGCCACCAGCACAATCCAAAACACTGTCTGCAACATGTAGAAACATAGAAACATAGAAGTTGAAGCCAGATAAGGACCGCCAGGCCCATCCAGTCTACCCATTTCTTTTTCTACCTTATGAATGTGCCATAGGCCTTTGCTCTGTCAATGGCCTATCTATTCATACTCATCTATATTGCTCCCTTATGCCTAGCCCATGCCTGTTTGAAGCCCTGCACTGTATTCATATCCACCACTTCCTGAGCAAGGCCGTTCCATGCATCCACTACCCTTTCTGTGAAAAAGAACTTCCTCACATTACCCCTTAATTGGCCTCCCTCTAATCTCATGCTGTGTCCTCTTGTCCTGCTATTTTTTTTATAATGAAACATGTTAGACCCTTTCACCTTGTTAATGCCATTAAGGTGTTTGAATGTTTCAATCATATCACCTCTCTCCCTCCTTTGCTCTACGGTATACATATTGAGTTCTGTTAATCTGTCCTCATATGTTTACTGACGCAGTCCCTGCACCATTTTGGTTGCCCTTCTCTGGACTGCCTCAATTTGGTTAATGTCCTTGTGAAGGTGTGGCCTCCAGTACTGCATGCAGTACTCCAGATGGGGCCTAACCAGTGTCTTGTAAAGAGGGATTACTACCTCCCTCTTCCAACTTGTGATACCCCTGCTAATACACCCCAACATCCCTCTAGCCTTAGCTACTGCTTTAGAGGTCTGCTTGGATGATTTCAGGTCATCGGTGATGATGACTCCCAAGTCTCTTTCTTTCCTTGTGACTGCCAGCAACTCCTCTCCCAGCCTATAGGTGGCTTCAGGGTTTCTCTTCCCTATGTGCATGATCTTGCACTTCTTTGCGTTAAACCCCAGTTGCCACTCTTCTGAACATTTTGCTAGTTTATCCAGATCTCTTCTCATTCTGCCTACACCATCTGGATAATCTACTCTGTTGCAGATCTCTGTTTTCTGCCCATCAATCAGTTTGCCACCCAGTTGGCCAACGTCTGACCCACCCCGAGCCTACCCAGCTTATTAATCAATCTTCTATGTGGAACTGTATCGAAAGCTTTGTTGAAGTCAAAGTAGGCAACATCAATTTCTCCCCTTTGGTCCATCACTCTGGTTACCCAGTCAAAGAAATCTATGAGATTAGTTTGACAGGACCTTCCTTTTGTAAACTCATGCTGTCTTGGATCCTGTGCTCCTATGGATTCCAGGTGTTCTACTATCCTTTCCTTAAGGAGTGTCTCCATAATCTTGCACACTACTGAGGTAAGACTGACTGGTCTGTAGTTCTCTGCCTCCTCCCTGCTACCACTCTTGTGGAGTGGGATCACATGAGCCCTTCTCCAGTCTTCTGGGACCTCTCCTGTGCTCAGAGACTCACTAAACCGTTCTGATAATGGTTCTGCTAGTTCCACCCTTAGCTCCTTTAGTACCCTGGGATGTATGCCTTCAGGTCCCATTGCCTTGTCCACCCTGAGCTTATCGAGCTCTTGTAGGACCCTTTCTTTTGTGAAGGGACTAGTGCACACCTCCCTCCCCCCTGTGTCGATGGTGCAGAGCTGTAGGTCCTGCCCTACCTTCTCTTCAGTAAATATTGAGCAGAAATATCTATTTAGGATAGATGCTTTTACATGGTCCCCCTCCTCACATGCCCCTTATCCCCTTTGATCTTAGCAATACACCCTCTGGACTTTCTCCTTTCACTAATGTATCTATAGAAAGTCTTGTCACCTTCTTTTACTGTTCATGCTAGTGTTTCCTCAGTTTGGGCCTTTGCCTGCCTTACTGCCTTCCCTGCTTCCCTTAGGGAAGTTTGGTATGCCTCCTTATCTTCACCCTGCTGAGTTCCCTTATGTTTCCTGAAGGCCAGCTTTTTGGCACTGACCTTTTCTGCTTCTGTGTTTGAGAGCCAAAGTGGTTTTCTTCTTATTTTGCACTTCCTTTTCTCACTAACACAATGGGATGTTGCTTCAAGTATTGCATCTTTAATGCTTGCCCACTTTGCCTGTACCTCTTCACCTGTATTTCTTTTTGCCAGGGCTAGCTTAACTCTGTTGTCCATCTTATCAAAGTCAGCTCCTCTGAAGTCCCATATTTTTGCCTTGAAAAGGGATGATTTTGTTCTAGTGGCCAAATTGAACCATACCATGTGATGGTCACTGGCCCCCAGGTGACCTTCTACCTGGAGATCTGTGATCCTTTCTCTGTTAGTCAGTACTAGATCTAGGATAGCCCTGTCTCTAGTGGGTTGTTGTACCAGTTGTTTGAGGCCCTCCCCCTGCATGGAATCCACCATGTGTCTAGTTCTGGCAGATGTCCCTGCTGGTATTGACCAATCTGTATCTGGCATGTTGAAGACTCCCATTATCAGAACCTCCCCTTTAGCTGTCAAGTTTTGCATATCTTCTAACAGTAACGTGTCTATGTCGTCCCCCTGGTCTGGAGGCCTGTACACAACCCCAGTTTGTATGGCTGTCCCATTTCCTCTTTCCAGGGTGACCCACAGTTCTTCTGGCTCCTTATGTGTATTCTGAATTTCTGTAGCTTTGATATTTTCATTGACATAAAGGGCCACTCCACCCCCACCTTTTTGTACCTCGGTCTCTTCTGAACAGTACATAGCCAGGTACTGAAGTCTCTCAAGTGTGGTTACTGGTAAACCATGTCTCGCTAATGGCTACTATGTCCAGTTTAGCCTCTGTCATTATTGCCTGCAGGTCTGGGATCTTTTTTCCCAGACTGCATGCATTTATGTACATGATTTTCCATTGGTCAGATTTTAGTTGTTGTTAGTTGTTGGGCAAGGTCTGGTGTTTCCCTGTGCATTGTATGGGGAGCTGGACCTTTTTCTTTACCTGGTGATGAAATGAACTACAAACATGCTGAATTCCTGTTTGACCACCAGCTGAGGGGGAAGGGGTGTTCTTCCCATTCGATGTTTCGGGTGCTGCACCCCTCTCCCCAATTGCTAGTTTAAATATTCTGCAAAGACATCAAACTTCTGCCCCAATGCATTGACTCCCTTAGTCAGATGTAGTCCATCAAATTTAAATAACTTTCACTTCCAAAACTGTTGCCAGTTCCCTGCAAATGTGTGTCCTTTTCCTGGCACCAGCCCTTGAGCCACATGTTTAGCTCCCCTAACTCCCCTTCCCTAACCTTCCATCCATCTGTCCCCCTCTCCCAGACTGGCAGGATCTCAGAGAAGGAGATGCCAGACAAAATGGATGATAGTTTGTCACCCAGCCTGGTTAGGTGTTCCTTGGTCTCCACAACTGACCAGCTGGCGAGATCATTAGTCTCTATGTGTACCAGGTCATCAATGTTTTCTCCTGCTTCCTGAACAATTTTAGCAATGCGGTCAGTGTCTCTCCATGCTGATGTATCTGGGAGACATCTTACCATTATCCCTGGCTGGAGATACGTATCAACTCCCTGAATCATGGAGTCTCCTATGATCAGAAGTTTTTTTGATTTCCTTTTCGCTTTTTTTGTTTTGGTTCCTGTTTTGGGTGCATTTTGTTGTGCTAGCTCCTGTGCTGCAGTATCCTGCTCTGCAGTGTCCTCTGCCCCTTTGTTTGATTTCAGAGATAGAGGCAGATATCTGTTTGTAGTTTTTATATGGTTTGTGGAGGTGATATGTTGGAGAGCACCGAGTGATGGGTCACCCGATTTGCCCCTCCTAACCACTTGCCAACCTCCCAGACCAACTACCCTCTACGGTTGAGGTGCTTCTGCTGGATGTTGGGGAAATGGCAGGCAGTTCTTATAATATATTTCCTCTTGAATATGAAATTTTAGGCATAGAAACATAGAAACATAGAAGTTGACGGCAGATAAGGACCGCAAGGCCCATCCAGTCTGCCCATTTCTTTTTCTACCTTATAAATGTGCCATCGGCCTTTGCTCTGTCAGTGACCTATCTATTCATAGTCATTTGTATTGCTCCCTTATGCCTATCCCATGCCTGTTTGAAGCCCTGCACTGTATTCATAGCCACCACTTCTTGTGGTAAGCTATTCCATGCATCTACCACCCTTTCTGTGAAAGAATTTCCTCACATTCCCCTTAATCGCCTCCCTAATCTCATGCTGTGTCCTCTTGTCCTGCTATTTTTCTTATATTTAAACATGTTAGACTCTTTCACCTTGTTTATGCCCTTAAGGTGTTTAAATGTCTCGATCATATCACCTCTCTCCCTCCTTTGCTCAAGGGTATACATATTGAGCTCCGTTAATCTGTCCTCATATGTCTTCTGATGCAGTCCCTGCACCATTTTGGTTGCCCTTCTCTGGACTGCCTCAATTTGGTTAATGTCCTTGTGAAGGTGTGGCCTGTAATCTCTTCCCATGCTGCCTGGAGCTGAGCCCTTAGATCTCCAATGGCCCAGCATGTATGTAAAGTGTGTCATGCAATATCTCTGGAAAACAAATTTTCTCTGAAATGTAAACATAATAATTCACATCTACAGGACATGCCATAAACACCCTCCAAATTTCAAGTAAAAAGATCAAACCATTTCCGAGATATTTAATGTTAAAGCTTGGCAAAATGTCCCTGTCTATTCCATTATAAAAAATCTGGCCATCTTGCCCCCACCGTGATCAAAGATGACGATCAAAGAATCTCATGATCAAAGAATTTGCAGGCTCATGATCAAAGAATTTGCAGGGTCATGACAAAAGAATAAAAACTGTTGTAATTTAAAAAATTCAAAGAATTGTGGTAAACCACCACCATGGTTTGTCAGAACGAAGCCTCCAGAGTAAAACCCACCCTCACTTGTCTTCCTAGGACACCCCGGGGCTGAGAAAATAGATTTTTTAATCTGGCCATCTCATCCCTCACTCGTGATGCACGATCCTGATCAAAGAATCTCACGATCAAAGAATTTGCAGGCTCGCGATCAAAGAATTTGCAGGGTCATGACCAAAGAATAAAAACTGTTGTAATTTAAAAAATTCAAAGAATTACGGTAAACCACCACTATGGTTCATCAGAACAAAGCTCCCAGAGTAAAACCCACCCTCATTTGTCTTCCTAGGACACACCTGGGCTGAGAAAATTGATTTTTTAATCTGGTTATCTCGTCCCTCACTTGCGATGCATGATCGCTATCAAAGTATCTCACTATCAAAGAATTTGCAGGCTTGCAATCAAAGAAATTGCACACTTGCAAACAAAGAGCAAGGGACGAGATGGCCACATTAAAAAAATTATTTTCTCAGCCCACGGGTGCCCTAGGAACTCAAATGAGGATGTGTTTTGCTCAGGGAGCTTCGTTCTGCCTGATCTGTATAAAAAAAATAATGTTCTGTATATCCCTGGTAGTCTAGTGGCCCCCCCGATCTGTATAAAATTAATATTGTTGTCCATAACCCTGGTAGTCTAGCAGCCCCCCCGATCATCATAAAATACATTATGATCTCCAATTCCCTGGTAGTCTAGTAAATATTAATCCATTCAAAATTTATTGCAGTTTTAAGTTCCCATTATAAGTCAATGGAAAAATGTATATGGTTGTTTTGCGAACAAAGAATGGGGTTTTGGACATCTAGTCACTACTCACGATCAAAGAATTTGCAGCTTCATGGTCAAAGAATCTTTGACCCCAAGAATTCTTTGATTGCGATGGCCGCTATCTTGTTTTAAGGTTCCGGTCAGAAAAACTCAAATATCTCGGTTTAGGAGTGACTCCTGAAGTAAAACTTGGATGGGGTTTGCTCAGGGGGCTTCATTGTATTGAGCCATGCCTTTGGTTTTTTTAACAATGGTCAAAAAATAGAGTTTCACATTTTTTTATTCTTTGATCGTGACTCGCTAACGATCTTTGATCATGAGTCTGCAAATTCTTTGATTGCGAGATTCTTTGATCATGATCTTTGATTGTGAGGGAGGGACAAGATGGCCAGTTGAAAAAAGCTAATTTATCAGCTCAGGGGTGTTTTGTGATCACAAATGAAGGTAAGATAAGACTACAAGTACTGAATATCATATGTATTGCTGAGAGCGCATATACTGTAGGTGAGAGCAGGGGGCCCGAAAGCTCCCACCACACTGAAAGAAAGCAAAGTGTCAGGCATCAGAGTGACATAATTCATTCTTCTTTTCTATGGCTTTGAATATGATTACACATGGAATGGGGTGAGATTTAGGCCTCACAACCCCAAGGACACACCTCGTCAGCTGTCAATCTTGGGATAATGGCCAGGTCCAAGGGGGGGAGGGGTCAACACTAAAAGCTTAATTTCTTTACTTTTTGTGTTTTAGCCCTAAATGATGCATTAACAAAGTTTTTTTGCATTATATATATATATATATATATATATATATATATATATATATATATATTAATTAATTGACAGCACAGTAGTGCATACATAGTTAGGGTTGAGGAGCCATTTACATGTTAAACCTAAAATTTTGCACCTTAATAACTTTGCAACCATTCAATGGATTTGCCTGAAATTTTGAATACATGATCATGAACCATACATCTTGGGATCTGCCAACTTTTGTACTGTTCAGATATACCGTTGTGGAGTTATTTAGCATGATCTGTGTACGCGTTTACGCTTTTGTGCAATTCTTTGGTCGTATCTACAGGTCGCAGGATTTGTGCGACCAGCCCAAAATCTTCAGGAAACGTGTGGCCGGGGTCCCTGATGTGCCTTTTGAAGATTTCGTAAAAAAGTATTAAACGGTTCAAAAGTTATTCAAAAAACAGTTTCCCATTATAAGTCAAAGGGAAAAGTTAACAAAAGGTTCAACACTTTCGCAAATGCAGTTTTTACTGTCACAAATGGTCCTTTTACTTTTGCAAATCCACCATTTTTTTTTCAGTTGGTGATCAGAAAAATGCTTGGCATTTAAATTTAGGACACTCTAGCAGCACAATTCTTTTTGTGTTTACCTAGTCGGACCCTGAGGGTGCTAGGCATGTCTTTATTTTGAAGTTAAACACCCTAGAAATATGTTTTTCAAGTTTCTGGAAAAAGTACTTTCGTAAAGTAGTGTCGCAAATTTTTGCGAAAGCTTTCACAAATTGTGACACTACTTTTCCAGGCTATGGCAAAATGACAGCAATTCTTTGTCACCCTGCTGCAAAAGAACGGTTTGGTCTTTTATGCTGAAATTCGGAGGGAACACAGCCAACATCTCACAGATGTGCCTGTCAGTGTTTCAGTGAAAAAATATTACAGGGCAGCAAAGTTACGGCACTCCAAATTTGACACTTTTTCCCATAGGATAACATTACGGCGTCTGCCACATTACAGGAATCCTTTGCCGCCCTGCTGCAAAATAACGGTTTGGTCTTTTGGGCTGAAATTTGAAGGGAAGAAAGCCAACATCCCACAGATGTGCCGTTCAGTGGTTTGGTGAAAAAAATATTACAGAGAGCCAAAGTTATCCCACACCGAACTTCTCTTTTTTTCCCCATAGGATAATATTACAGTGTTCGCCACGCCTTTCAGGGCCCATATCTTGGAAACGGTGTGAGATACGGACTTTTCATTGGAAAAATACTGCAAAACTAGCCAGGAAAGACATACATCATATGACTTCTAATTTTTTTTTCTACGTCGTACGGTTCCTGAGATATAAGCAATTTAGTATTCCAACTCCTCATTTTCTGCTCCGAGACCCATTATTATGCATACATTCTTTGTACTCGCAGTCTTTCTCTACGCAGCTTTTGGGGAAAGCCAGCCTGTGCGCTTACATTACTGTTACCCTTACCGCTTTCACTTGTAGTTCCGTACCTGGTTCACTTACCGTTCCCATCTACGGCACCATGTGCGTTACCCTTTGCGTTTTCATTTGTGCTTGCATTTGTGTTATTTTCACCATTTGTGTTTACAGTACTGTTTATCTTTCTGTTTTGCTTTGCATCACCATGCGCATTACCATTTGCATTTGCGGGCATCATGTTACTATGTGACAAGACATCCCGCTGCCGCATTACATTCACTATTTCTCATTATCATTCTCAAAAAGAAGGGAAATTAGAAGCAAAAAACTCCATTTAATGCATTAGTTAGGGTTGTTCACAGTGATAAAAGTGAGGAAATTTGTTATTAGACTGAAGCCTTCTTTCGGCTCACCCCAACTGCATTAGTGACAAGGTGTTGAACCTAACTCTACCCCATTCTCCCATACTCTCTGCTTCTTCACACATCTGATGGGTGAGAGTTAGGCTGACAACCCCAATGCGCACCTGATGCTGGGTTGGGGGTGTGACGGGGGGTCAAAGGGGTTTCAACCCCTAACACCAAATTTCTCGCTTTTGTCGCTGTGGAACAACCCTAACTAATGCATTAATGGAGATTTTTGCTCTAATATATGTGTGTGTATATATATATATATATATATATATATATATATATATATATATGTACACACACATAATAGTGGCAGGGTAGTGTCACTATAGCTAGAGTTGAGTACCCCATTTAAGGTTAAATCTGAAATTTTGCACCTTAATAGCTTTGCAACCGTACGATGGATTTGCCTGAAATTTGGAATACATGGTCTGGATCTGGAAAGCTTTGTTATGGTTGGATGTACAGTTGTAGAGCTACAGTGCACCAAAAAACACATAAATTATGTATTTTTACACATTTCTTTGCTCACATCTACACCCTACACAGTTTGTGCAATCAGCCTGAAAACATCAAGGAACATGCAGTCGGGGTCCCCGATGTGTCTTTCAAAGATTTCATGAAAAAATATTAAATAGTTCAAAAGTTATTCAAAAAACACTGAATCCCATTATAGTCTATGGGAAAAGTTAACAACAAATGCGGCAGTGTCACAAATGCAGTTTTTACTGTCGCAAATTACCCTTTTACTTTCACAAATCGGCCATTTTCTTTCCAGTTATGGCTCAGAAAAATGCTTGGCATTTAAATTTGGGACCCTCTAGGGACACAATTCTTGTTGTGTTCATCTAGTTGAGTCTTGGGGATGCTAGTCATGCCTTTTTATTTCGTTAAAACAACCCATAAATATGTTTTTAAAATTTTTGTAAAAAGTAGTTTCGCAAAGTGCTTTCGCAAATGCAATGCTTTCGTGATTTTCTTTGCGAAAGTGTCGTAATTTGCCACAGTAATTTGCGAAAGTATGGCCAAAACAATATGACATCTGCCAGCCTGCTGCAAAACAACAGTTTGGTCTTTTGGGTTGCAATTTGCAGAGAAGAAAGCCAGCATTCCACAGATGTGCCTTTTGGTAGTTTGGTGCAAAAATATTATTGGCTGCAAAGTTACGGCACTCCAAAGTTCACAATTTTCCCATAGGATAACATTACGACGTCTGCTGCACCTTTTAGGAGCGTATCTCGCTTCTAGAATACGGACTTTTGTTGCAAAATGCTTAGTCCTCACTTGGGGCTAAGTAAAATACTAGCCTGGAAAGTCATAAATAATATGACATTTTAATTTTTTTCTTCATCGTACGGTTCCTGAGATATAAGCAATTTAGCATTTCAAGTGCTCATTTTCTGGTCTGAGGACCATTATTATGCCCACATTCTTTGTATTCACTGTTTTTCTGGATGCACTTGTTTGGGATGCAAAGTGTGTGTGTGTTTGCATTGCTGTTACCATTAGCTTTGGTGTTTACGTTTCTGCTTGCATTTACATTACCGTCTGCATTAGCGTTTCTGTTTGCATCACCATGTGCACTACTGTTTGCGTTTCTGTTTGTGCATGCATTACTGTTTATGTTACCGTTTCCTTTTGCATCACCATTAGCTACTATTTGTGTTACACGTTATTTTCGTTAGTTGCTTTGTTTGTATCACCGTGTATTTACTATTTATGGCTAGTAATTGTATCGCATTTGCATTACTGTTTTTGGCATCACCATTGCTGCTTACCATTTGCATTTCCATTCCGCTAATACCATCTGAACTTTCATCACCGCTTTGTGCCACCACCTTGGCTATCATGCCAATCGCCACCAATCGACCAGACCTCTGCCTGTGCTTCATACTGCTCACCTGTGCCACTGTTCCCTGTGTGTCCGCCACTGCCACTGCCACTACAGCCATTGTCTGCACTCACCACCATCACCATCTGCTTTCTCCGCCACTGCCTGCATCATTGCTCCACTCAGGCCACCGTGAGCCACCCTGTGGCCTCGGCAACTGTGCCTGCACTCACCCCTAGCCGCCACTGCTCCCCTTTGCTCAACCGCTGGTGCCACCCACTCCGCACCACCACACCGCCTCTGCACTCTGGCAACCACCTTCTTATCAGTGCTCCTCCACTGTCGTGCATCCATTACCTGCATCTGCATTTCATACCGCGCTTGTTTCTCCACCTGTGCCACCACTGCCTGCCAGCACACTGTTTCACCATCCGTGTCTATGCCTCATCCGCGCCTGCACTCCGCCACTGCTCATGCCATCATTCCATCTGCTTCTTGCACCTGCGCCCAGCGCCACCATCCGAGTCACCCTTCACATCACCATTATCATTACCGTTTCCAGCTTGCATTTGTGTTACCATTACCGTTTGCGTTTTTCATACCATTTGATTTACCATTTGTGTGTGCATTTCCGTTACTGTTCTTGTAACTGTTACCATTACCGTTAGCTTTGGCATTACTGTTAGCGTTAACATTCCATTAGGATTACTGTTACCATTGCTGTTACTATTACTGTTAGCATTACCGTTATTGTTAGGGTTATTATGCACAAATGAGCCCTGTGCTTCCACCACCACATACCATTCACGATTTATAGTATACATTCTCAAAAATAAGGGAAATTCAAGGCAAAAAACTCTGTTTAATGCATCAGTTAGGGTTGTTCCACAGTGACAAAAGTGAGGAATTTTGGTGTTAGGGTTACCACCCCTTGCACCCCATGCTGACCCCACCCCCACCAACAGGCATCGGGGTGTGCGCTGTGAGTTTTTGTGCATAATATATATATATATATATATATATATATATATATATATAACTATATATATATATATATATATATATACACATACACACACACACACACACACACACACACATATATATATATATATATAATAGTGGCACTAGTTAGGGTTACACAAACATTTCTATGTTAAACCTCAAATTCTGCACTTTAATAGCTTTTGATCCTTTTGCCCTATGGGCCTGAAATTTGGGATATAGAAAGATGAACCATAGTTTTCTGGATCTGGAAATTTTTGTTTCAGTCGAATGTATGGTTGTGGAACCGTAGTGTGCTGAAAAAGTGAATTTTCCCCAATGTTGCAAATTCTTTGTCCACCCATAATGCACTGAAGAATGCATTTGAGTGGGTTCAAATTTGGTTGTCTACATGTGTCCTGGGTTGCACTCGTGCCTTTTGAAGATCTGGTGAAAAAATATGGCTCTGTTCAAAAGTTATGCAATTTTTTCATGTCCCATTATATCCTATGGAAAAAATGTATATGTGCACTGCGAAAACATATGCAATCAAATTTTGTTGTCGAGCTTGCCCAAAAATGTTGTTGTGCTGCCACCATCTTGTTTTCAGTTAGTGAGAGAGAAAAATGTTTTAATTCAAAAAATACTGCACTTTACAAAACACCAAGCATTGTGTATACCTAATTGGGCCCCGAAGAACATGCCCCTGGCATTAGTTTTTCACCAGCTAGTCTGCAAATATGTTTTTTGAATATGTGCCATTTTTTGATTGTGCAAACATTAATGTTGATGCTCAAACAATCGTGGTTACTCGAAAAGAAACCGCGGTTACATTTTTTTGTGTGCTCTAACATTCCCATTATGGAGATAGGAGAATCAAACAAACATTAAAGTAATCATGGTAATACTGCCCAAATACATTTTGCTAAGTGATGTTTTCTTTTGTCACTTGATTGAGGCAAGCTGGATTGTGATATTTTTGGTGGTCGGTACGGAAACATTCAATAGGCCCATAGTTACAGCATTCTGAAGTTCAGAAATGTTCCCATTGGATAACATTGCGGCAGTTGTTTTCTTTGTCACTTGATTGTGGCAATGTGGATTGTGCCATTGGCCTGAAATTTTCAGGGTGGCAAACCCTAGTCCCACAGATGTGCTTTTTGGTAGTTTGGTACAGAAACAGGCCTATAGTTACAGCATTCTGAAGTTCAGAAATGTTCACATAGGATAGCATTGCAGCACCCAAGACACCTTTAGGGGCCCATATCTCGAAAACAGTTCATGATACTGACTTTTTGTTGTAAAATGAAGAAGTAGGTTGGAAAGCCATGAAAACCATGAAATTTGATTTTTTTTTCTACCTTGTATGGTTCCTGAGATATTTGGGAATTACTGTTCCAATTGCTTTATTTTCATGTGCGTAGGCCACTATTATGCCCCCAGCGTTAGCAGTCACAGTGCTTTTCAGTGCCTGTATCTCAGATATGATGTGGGATGCAGATTCAGTCAACATATGTTCCAAGAATTACTCACTCTCATGATTACAACAACACTTGAATTTGTTTTCTAGCTGCTATGGTTCCCAAGATATGGGCAAATTAGTGTTACAAGGGCTCCTTGCCTTCTAGAGCAGCTGTATGACTCCATACTTATGTGTAAGTTGGAGCACAGGGCCTGGAGGGCCTGTGCTCCCAGAGACACATATCATTATGCACAAATGGGCAGCTTGATCCAACACATACCATAACTACTTACATTACACTTAAAAAAAAAAGGAAATTCTTTGCAAAAACTCTGTTAATGCATCAGTTAGGGTTGTTTCCACACTGTCAAAAGTGTGGAAATTCCATGTTAGGGTTATCACCCCACCACCCCACCCCTACGCCCCTCCTCAAAATCCTAACTCCGCATCCTCCCCCCACACACGCAGTCAAGGATTTTGCTACCTCACGGATTAGGATTTTAAAAACGTTACCATTGCATTGCTAATGAATGGTTTGGTCTTCTTACTTGAAATGTTCAGGGTATTGTGGGGATGCCCTACAGTGTGAATAATGCTGTTTAGGTGTTGGCGAATTAATCGGTTCCATAGATATGTTGTCACGAAGTTCAGATTTTCCCCATAGGATTACATGGTGCCACCCATTGTGTTTTTCAGCTGCCATATCTTGGAAAATGATGCAAGATACAGATTCAGTCAATTATGTTATGAGCAGTGCTCATTGTCATGATTACAATGACACTTGAATTTGTTTTCTAGCTACTACAGTTCCTGAGATATCAGCAGATTAGTGTTACACTGGTTCCTTGCCCTATAGGGCTACTGTATGGCTTTGTAGCTATGTAGCACAGGGCCCAGAGGGCCCATGCTCCCACAGATACATATTGTTATGCAGAAATGGGCAGCTTGGTGGCCCCATGCTCCCACCAACACATGCTATTTACTGCTTATATTACACTTTTTCAAAAAGTAAGGAAATTCATGGCAAAAAACTGTGTTTAATGCAATAGTTAGGGTTAAAGCAACAAAACTGAGGAAATGAGATGTTAGGGTTGAGCCCCTACCCCTACACTACACCCCCCATCCTCCACAGACTGACAGATGCCAGGGTGTGCCATGGGGTCATGAGGCCCAACTCTCACCCATTCCATGAGTAAATACCACTCAGTACATTCTGAGGTCTGTGTGGGAGGCTGTTTGTGTTTGTCTGGGTCTGTAGCTGAGTTTTTTGGGATTTACAAGATCTTCTGCTTGGAGTAACTACACCATTCTTGCTCACTACATCTGTGAAGGTCTTCTGGACTGGATTTCCTGCAAAACATCACCGCAAGGTATTTGCATTTTCAGTTTAAAATCAACTTTTTGGAAGCTATCCCAAGCAAAACAGAAATCAAGCAACTAGGTCTGACAAACTCCAGTGACTCTGGGTCCTGCTCAGATCCACATTTTCATCTGGCTTGCTCTTAAGGGATCTATTTGTGGGCTTTTAAACAACCTCTTTAAATAACAAAGGAAGCACAAGGACAAAATGATTTCACATCCTGCACTTGTACTTGAGTAGGTGTGCCCCAGGCTATCAATGTAATGGGGCTGGGGAGTGCATGCATGCAAGATCTTGCATAGCCAAAGCCTCTTGTCAATCCCTGCCTAGCTGTGACTCTGGGTGACCTCTGTCATGAGATGAACCAATGTTGTACCAACAGTCACACCATGTTCAACAGCTGTCTGGGGTTGCCCTCGTAACTTTTCTTGTCCTACTTTGCCTTGACAGAATTGCACTAACCTTACGGAATGAGGATGGCTCAAATAAATCTATGACAGAGCACAATGATTTTACTTTCTCCAACCTTATTGTTTATAATGCAAGGATACTACAAACTAATCTTCTTCTCTACCAAAATGGCTGTCCCTACCATTCTCTCTATATGTTTAGGAAACTACAGAACAAGTCTGCATTATCCCATCCTTTTCTAAACGTGGGGCTGTGGTTCCTGTCATCATTGCCATTCTGCTATTTGGGGATATAGAGACAAATCCTGGGCCACTAGATGCTTACTTCTCAGCAGATGACATACATAGTATGTCCAAACATGGGCTGTTAATTGCACACTTGAATATAAGAAGTTTGATGTGTCACTTCGTGGAACTGGAGTCATGGGTCAAACTGTATAATCCTGATATCCTCTGTCTCACTGAGACCTGGCTAAAACCATTGATTACTGACTCCCTCTGCTCCCTGCCAAATTACTCTATTATTGGAAGGGATAGGAAATCGAACAAACGTGGTGGTGGAGTTGCTCTGTACTACAAAAAGAATCTGACTGTCTCTCTTCTTGCTATCCCAGATGCTCAATCGGTATGTGAATACTTGCATGATACCCTTGCTTTGGGAGTCAAGAAACTGCATGTTATCTGTGCATATAATCCCCCAGCGGTAGGGATTGCGGGTCTAGAGTACCTGTTGGAAAACACCTCTCAGATTAACCATAATGAGGTTGTCATCCTAGGGGACCTAAACTTAAACTGGCTTGGGGCAGCTCTCAGTTCTCTTCAATCTCTGACTCATAGCTACAACCTGCATCAGATGGTAATAGTGCCGACTAGAAGTCTGTCTTCATCACCACTAGGCACACTATTGGATTGGGTGCTGGTAAACTGGATCGAACATATCTCAGCCGCTGGTACTCTTGCCGATGCCTTAACTGGCCACTTTCCTACTTTCTGCATCCTTTCCTTGGGGGCATCTCCATCTCCTCCACCATGTCTCATCACTCTCACAAACTTTGCTCACCTAGACCAAGAGGTGTTTCTGTATGACATCTCCAGAATTGATTGGTTGGAGATCTATCTGTCATACTGTTCTCAGGATGCTCTTAACCTCTTCATCACTAAATTTCTTACGGTTCAATGTAAACATGCCCCAAAGATCACCCGGAGAGTGAGGGGTAAACAAACAAGATGGCTAAACAAAGACTTGCTCAAAAGTTTGCACCTTAGAGATAAACTCTGGAATCGCTATGAAACATCAGGCCAGCAAACAGATTTCAATGCTTACCGTATGCTATGGAATTCATGTAAAAGACAAGTCAGAGCTGCTAAGAGCAAGTACTGTAAAGACCTACTGGTAAACTCTGCCAATGATCCCAAAAAATTCTGAGCACACATTAAATCCTTCCTAGGATCCTCACAGTCAACTACCCCTGGTGATATGCTGATAAATAATGTGCATTGCAATGACTCACAAACCATAGCTAATTCTTTCAACCTGCATTTCTCTGATCTCTCCCAATATACCTCTTCCTTCAATCCCACTTCAGTGTCCTCCCACTCCTCATCAGGAACCTGTCTAGATAAGCTGGAAGTGTTTCCCCTGTGCCTCCTTATACTCCTCCATTCTATTTTAAGGCTGTGTCTAGAAAGGAAGTCCTGAAGCTTCTGAGGTCCATCTCTGATCATACCAGCTCTGGCTCAGACTCCTTGGAACCCCGCCTCTTGAAACTTGCAGCTCCCCTTATTGCATTACCACTGGCCAAAATTTATACGTTATCACTTTCAGGTGGAATGGTCCCTGACCTCTGGAAAGCTGCTCAGATCACACCTGTACTTAAAAAAGGGATCCTAAGGTTGTCATGAACTACAGACCAATTGCCATACTCTCGGTACTGAGCAAAATCCTGGAGAAAATTGTTGCAACTCAGACAACTGACTATCTACTTAAGCACAGTCTGCTCTTGGATACCCAACGTGGCTTCAGAAAAGGACATAGCACAATGACTGCACTCCTTAAATTCACAACAGACACTCTTTCAAAAATGGATACTGGCATTCTGACTGGGGCTGTCTTTATTGACCTCACAAAGGCTTTTGACCTTGTTGATCACACTTTGCTTCTCTCCTCACTTTGACACCTACATTGTTGACTGGTACGAAAGCTATCTGACAACTAGTACTCAAGTGGTGAATTTTAATTCCTCTCTATCGAACAGTACCACCATTAACATTGGTGTACCTCAGGACTCCAACATAAGGCCCCTCCTATTCTCTCTTTATATAAATAACATTGAAGCTGCTCTAAAATCCTGCTCTGCTATTCTATATGCTGATGATCTTGTCATCTATACAAGTTCAACTAATATAGACACTATCAAAACAACCCTTTCCTCTGACTTTAACAATATCCAAAACTGGCTATGCGACCACAAACTGGTTGTCAACACTAGCAAAACTAAAGCCATGCTGCTTGGATTGGCCCACAATCTCTGGGCTTGCACAACAGCACTGTTGATGCAGGACTTAAAAGGTCAATTACTGGAATGTGTGACCACTTTCAAGTACCTGGGCATCCTGCTAGATCAATCTAGCCACATGATGTCTTGTGACATAGTAACAGGAACAGCAATGCAAACACAATGTGGAAACAGAAATGGTAACAGTAAGGAAAACGCAAGCGCATATGACAATGCAAAGGGTAACGCACATGGTGGCGTAGACGGGAACGGTAATGCAAACGGGGACATAAATGCAAGTCGAAACAGTAAGTGTAACAGTAACAGAAGCACATACCCTCTTTTGATGGAGAACTGCATAGAGAAAGACAGTGTGTACAAAGAATGTATGCATTGTAATGGTGATGGAAACTGAAAAAGAGCATTGGAAGTACTTAATTGCAAATATCTCAGCAACCATACGACGTAGAAAAAAAAAATATTTCACAGAAATCATTATTTTCCTGGCTACCATTTTGTAATACATTGCCCATAGGGCTATGTAACATATGACAAAAAATCTATCTCGCACCATTTTCGAGATACGAGCCCCGAAAGGCAACCATGTTAGTCTATGGAAAAAAATTGTCAACTTCGGAGTACCGTAACTTTGGAGCTGTGCAATATTTTTTCACCAAACTACCAAAAGGCACATCTGTGACAGGTTGGCTGCCTTCCACACATTTCAGCCCAAAAGACCAAACGGTTCTTTTGCAGCAGGGTGACAAAGAACTCCTGTCATTTTGGCCATAGTCTGGAAAAGTAGTGTCGTGTTTTGTGACATCTTTCACAAATTTTGCGAAAGTTTCATCAGTTCGACACTACTTTGCAACACTACTTTTTCCAGAAATTTGAAAAACATATTTCTGGGGTGTTTAACCCCAAAATAAAGACATGGTTAGCATCCTCAGGGTCCGACTAGGTGAACACAAGAATTGTGTCGCTAGAGGGTGCCAAATTTAAATGCCAAGCATTTCTGTGATCACTAACTGAAAAAAAATGGCTGACTCACGACACTACTAGGGTAATTTGTGACACTAAAAACTGCTTGTTTGACACTTTCACACTTTTTGTTAACTTTTCCCATTGACTTATAATGGGAACTTGTTTTTTGAATAACTTTTGAACTGTTTAATTTTTTTTCATGAAATCTTCAAAAGGCACATCAGGGACCCTGGCCACATGTTCTCTGAAGTTTTTGAACCAGTCGCGCAAACTGTGCAACCTGTAGGTGAGAGTAAAGAATTAGAAAAATGCGTAAACGCACATTTCATTGGCACTTAATAACTCCACAGCTGTATATCTGACCAGTACAAAACTTGGCAGATCCTAAGATGTATGATGCCCAATCATGCATACCTAAATTTGACCCTTTAACTTTAAAATGGCTCCTCTACCATAATATGTATATATATATATATATATATATATATATATATATTATATATTATAATTAATGAGCACCACTCTAGTTAGGGTTGAGCTGCCATTTACATACTAAAGTAAAAAGTTTGGACATTAATAACTTTGGCCCCGTTTAATGGATTTGCCTGAAATTTGGTACCCGTGTTGGGGCACACTAGATCTCTTGATGTGCCAAATTGTATTTGTGTCAGAATGCTGGTCTTCATGTATGAAAGCACTGAAAAGTGCAAAATTATCCATTTTTGGAGGCACCCTTTGGCATTCTTAATGTGGTCCTGCATGGCCACTGTGTGGTGTGCTGCTCTGCTATATGGCTCATTTGAAAGAACTTGGGTGGCCGAACATGCTGCTTTTTTGTTTGGTGAAAAAATATTAAGGCATTCAAAAGTTATGGCACTTTTAAGTTCCCATTATAAGTCAATGGGAAAATGTATATGTATATCTTGCGATCAAAGAATGGGGGTTCTGGCCATCTGGTTTTGCCTGGCAATCAAATAATTTGCAGCCTCACAGTTCAAGAATCTTTGTTCCCGAGGAATTTTCAAAATACTTTGACCGCGAGGTCCACCATCTTGTTTTCAGTTTTCCAATCACACAAACACAAATATCTCGGCTCAGGGGTCACTTCTGAAGTAAAACTTCAGTGGGTTTTACTCAGGAAACCCTGATCTATCGAGGCATGGCTTTGGTTCCATCCAAATTGGTCAAAAAATAGAGTTATAAGCTTTTAAAATCTTAATTTGTGGCTCGCTAACGATCTTCATTCGCGAGCCTGCCGATCTTTGATCGTGAGATTCTTTGATCGTGATCTTGCATCGTGACCTAAAACACTAATATCTCGGCTAAGGGGTAGGTTAGAAACACAAATGAGGGCTTGTTTTGCTCAGGAGGATCCGTTCTGTTGAACCATGCCATTGGTTTGGTTCAAATTGGTGAATAAATCGCATTTCACCATTTTTTATTCTTTGATCGTGAGCCTGCAAATTCTTTGATCATGAGGCTCCAAATTCTTTGATCATGAGATTCTTTGATCGCGATCTTGCATCGTGAGCTAGGGACGAGATGGCCAAATTTAAAAATAATTTTTCTCAGCCCATGGGTGCCCTAGGAAGTCAAATGGGGGGGGGGGTACTAAGGGGGCTTTGTTCTGTCGAACAATGGTGGTGGTTTACTGCAATTCCTTTAATGTTTTGATTTATTACATTTTTTATTCTTTGTTCAGGAGCCTGCAAATTCTTTGATCGTGAGGCTGCAAATTCTTTGATCGTGAGATTCTTTGATCGCTATCTTGCATCGTGGGTGAGGGACGAGATGGCCGAATTTAAAAATCAATTTTCTCAGTCCAGGGGTGTCCTAGAAAGTCAAATGAGGGTAGATTTTACTCAGGGGGCTTCGTTCTGTTGAACCATGGTGGTGGTTTACTGCAATTGCTTCCATTTTTTTAAACTATTAAATTTTTTATTCTTTGTTCATGAGCCTGCAAATTCTTTGATCGTGAGGCTGCAAATTCTTTGATCATGAGATTCTTCGATCATGATCTTTGATCACAAAATAGGGACAAGATGGCCAGTTTTTTTATAATGGAATAGATAGGGAAATTTTGGCAATCTTTGACATTGAATATCTCAGAAATAGTTTGGTCTTTTTACTTGAAATTTGGAGGGAAGAAAAGCAACATCCCACAGATGTGCCTTTTAGTGGACTGGTCAAAAAATATTACAGGATGGCAAAGTTACGGCACTATGAAGTTGGCGCTTTTTCCCATAGCATAACAATACGGCGTCTGCCATATTACAGGAATTCTTTGCCACTCTGCTGGAAAATAATGGTTTGGTCTTTTGGGCTGAAATTTGGAGGGAAGAAAGCCAACATCCTACAAATGTGCCTTTTAGTGGTCTGGAGAAAAAATATTACAGGGTGGCAAAGTGACAGCACTCCGAAGTTGATGATTTGTCCCATAGGATAACATTATGGCGTCCGTTGCATCTTTCAGGGCCCGTATCTCAGAAACAGTGCAAGATACGGACTTTTGTCAAAAAAAGTGCTTAGCCCCCCAGTTGGGGGCTAAGCAAAAAACTAGCCAGGAAAGTAATAATTCATACAAAATTTTAATTTTTTTCCCACGTCATACGGTTCCTGAGATATAAACAATTTAGTATTTCAAGTCGTACTTTTCTGCTGCAAAGTCAATTATAATGCATACATTGTTTGTTTTCAATTAGTTTTTTCAATGCAGTTTTTGTGGAAAAGAAGGGTGTGCCCTTTTGTTACTGTTACAGTTAGCGTTTCCAATTGCGCTTCTGTTACCATTCGAATCACCGGTCACGTCTACGCCACCGTGTGTAACAGTTTGCGTTTTCATACGCGCTTGCATTTCTGTTTCTGTTGTCTTTACTGTTGCTGTTACTGTTTCCATTTATGTTTATTATTGCGCTACCATGACCTTATGTGTAACAGTTTGCATTTTCATATGCGCTTGCATTTCTGTTTTAATGGCTTTATGTTGCTGTTACAATAACCATTTGCATTTACAACTGTGGTTCCGTGGGTGTGTGCATTACGGTTTGCGTTTTTGTACGTGCTTGTGTTTCTGTTTACTTGGGTGTTATTATTGGTGTTACTGTTACCATTTGCATTTACAATTGTGGTACCATGAATGTGTGTGTTACCAGTTGCGTTCTGTATGCACTTCTGTTTGATGTCGCCATTTATGTAACTGTTTGCTTCTGCGTTACTTTATGCTTGTGTTTCTATTAACGTTTGCTTTGCCATGTATGTTTGCTTTGCCATGTGCATTACTGTTGCCGCTTGCATTTGCTTTGCAGTTCCTGAGGCCCCGCGCTGCCACCAGTGCATTCTTGTCATTATTTATCATCCTCATTCTCAAAAAGAAGGGAAATTAGAGGCAAAAAACTCATTTTAATGCATCAGTTAGGGTTGTTCCACAGCAAAAAAGCTAGGAAATTCGGGGTTAGGGTTGAAAGCCCCCCCTTTGACCCCCCAGCCCACCCCCAGCAGCCTCGGGGTGTGCATTGGGGTCATCAGTCTCTATCTCACCCCATTCTCCTATACCTCAGCTTCTTTACACATGTGATGGGGTGAAAGTTAGAGCCGGCGACCCAATGCACACCCCTGATGCCGGTTGGGGTGGGCTAGACCAAGGTCAATCCTAACCCAAATTTCTAGCTTTTTTGTTGTGAAAAACCCTAACTGATGCATTAAACAGAGTTTTTTGCCTCTAATATATATATATATATATATATATATATATATTTATAAAATGGGTTGGTAAAATCATAGAAATTCCACTAACATGATTGGACAGAATGCATCACATGACCATGCATTATTTCTCAATGACCGCACACCTCCCATTACAACCGCACACCTGAACTACTTTCCAACCCACAGAACCTTCTTACCAGCAGTGAGATCACTTCACACCTGGCAGACGCAGGCTGCCACACAAACACACACAGGCTGGCACCCACAGCAGTAACTAAAATGTGCTGTATATAGCTGTCCCCACACACCTCCGACTAAAGTCTGTATAGCTGCCCCACACTATGGACAATTAGCTGGTTGATCCTGCCATAACTGTTAAATAAAAAATAATTTAAAAAAAATACATCTAGTTGATCCTACTATTTTGATGCTGTTACATGGTGGAATCGCTTTCACTTTTCTAGCTTTAGTATGCACTGACCAAGCAAAGTTAAAAATAGCAAAGAAATTGCTGGCAGACGTTTAAACCAAGTCATGTTGTGTCCCAAAATACTATGTAATCTCTGTCTTTATCTTATTTTTTTTTTAAAAGAAGTCTCTGACTGTAATGGGGGCTAAACAAGCGAGTTGTCTGTCTCTGTATAGTAGTGTGACCGAGTGGTTTTATTGGCAGCTCAGGATGTGCTGGCACAGCTTGAAAAGGAGGTATTTTACTTCCTGAACTGTGTAAACTCCTTTTTATTTTAAGGTTCCTCATATTTCTGCAAAATGAAGCCACCGACTGTAAAGAGCGGACAGCGAGCAAGTCGCTGGCTTTAGAATTGTAGACGGAAGCGTGAGCGAGAGTTGTTGCTATAGCAACTCTTGCTCACGCTTCTGTCACCCCTTCTGAAGCTGTTGACTCGCTCGCTGTCTGTTCTGTATAGTCGGTGTCTTCTTTCTGCAGAAATGTGAGAAATCTTAAAATATAAAGGAGTTTACACAGTGTCTGCAAGTAAAATACCTTCTTTTCAAGCTCTACCAGCACGTCCTGAACTGCCAATAAAACCACTCGGTCACACTACAATACAGAGATGAATGACTCACTAGCTCAGCCCCATTACAGTCGGAGGCTTGTTTCAAAAAATAAAAAATGAATAACAGCAACATAAAAATTGAGCTTACATAGTTTTTGGACATAAAATTCCTTGTTTTTGAACCTCTGCCACTAGGTCTTTAATTACAGTTTACACTATTTGGTCACCCTACAGTACAGAAATAATACTGAAAGGGATTAGAGTGTAACACACTCTGACAATAGCAGGATCAACCAGATACATATTTTTATCACTTTTTTTTTTAAAACAAGGCAGAATCAACCAGATAAATACCACCTTTAACTTCAAACCCATCACAATTACGGCTGGATCAGCCAGATAACCTACTGTAAATTAAACATTTATCTCTGCCAGACAGGGACTACTTTTTGTATCTCCTTCCCCTGCCCAAATATTTTTGGCCATTTTATCAGAATGATAACCCACTCGTAGGTGTGCAATTGCGCTCTGATATATGCACGCCTTGGATGGTTGATGCACCCGGCCTGCGGCCTGGTGGTACAACGCACACCAAGGCGCATGATATCAGAGTGCAATCGCACACCCAAGAGTGGGGTTATCTATTGCATATATATATATATATATACACACACACACATATATATATATATTTATATACACACACACACGCATATGTATATATGTGTATATATATATATATATATACACACACATTGTGTGTGTGTGTGTGTGTGTGTATATTTATGAAAAATGTATTAATGCATCATTTAGGGTTAACCATAAAAGTCAGGAAATGCAAAATATTTAGGGTTGCCCTCCCCCAGACCCGCTAATCATCCCAAGATTGACAGATGATGAGGTGTGTCGTTGGGACTGTGAGGTCTAAATGTCACCCCATTCCATGTGTAATGATATTGACAAGGGACAGCGAAAAATAATGGAGTGACTTTTAGGGTGAGGGGCAACCCTAAAGATTTTGCATTTCCTGACTTTTTGTAGTTTAACCCTAAATGATGCATTAACACAGTTTTTTGCATAGAATTTTCTTACTTTTTGAGAAAGAACAGAAAACTAAGAACTTGCAGAAGTTGGTGGGCATGCAGGTACTTCGGGCCCTGCACTCCCACCAACTTGTAAATGTGTCTCTACCATCAACACCCTCCAAATTTCAATGTAAAAGACCAAACCGTGTCCGAGATATAACAAGTTAAAGTTTCAGATTTTCATTTGTCGGAGTTGCAGAATTCTGCACCTATTGACATTTTACAGAGACAATGACTGAAAAGTAGATACATCACACTAAGGGTAGGTACCTTATTAATTTCAAGGCACTACCACAATGCAAAGCACTGTTTGCAAAACATAAATTGCATCACACTTTCATGTATTGGTAATAGAGAGTTGATGTAAGAGGTGTATGTTTCTGAGTGATGCAAGCATCAACAAAAAAAAAATAAAGATTCATTGACACAGCATTTTTATTTCCACAAACTTCATTCTTGCCTACAGGTTTATCTGATTTAGAAAACCTTTGATGTAATGAATAAAGTTGGTTTTTAATTAGCTCCATTTCCATGAAGGTGAATTCAAAGCATCCTAACTATGTTTGGCTACCACTCACACAAAGATCGGGATGTGCTGTGTTAAATTAGTCCACTTCTGCTTGGGAAAACTAACTTTCTTGATGATTTCTGCTTGAGGGCATTTAATTTTGACACCTGTCTGTGCAAATGTAACTGTAGCCAGCTCTAAGCAGAGCACAGAAGCTGATGTCCAGATGTCATTACTTTTTGTTTGGGTACTTTTTGTATTTGTTTGCCTCTTTTTTTGGCATTTGCAATACTCGATAAAATTATTAGCATAGACATAACTAGCAGTATGCTATAACACTGCAGGATGGCTCCAGCACCACACTCTACCTGAGTCCCATGATAGTGAGAAATATAAGGAGACTGTGTAAAACATTCTGCAGAAACAATTGTTAACACCCGGTTCTACCATTCAATACTGCCAAGGTATGAACGTGAAGAATCACTATCTCCTGTCATGGACATCAACTATTCAATACAGGGATTTTCAGTACACACTGGTGCTTAATAGTTATCATCACTGTGATGTTCCCAACATTATAATTTTTTCACTCGCATAGGATCTTGATCCTAAATGTATATTTTAATGAAAAATGTATCAACTCTTTAAAGAGCAACTGATATGAAGTGTGTACCTGCCCATCTTCCTATAAGATGTCCCTGGTACCCCTACTTGATAATAAACAGATTACTAAAAATATCACAAAGTGTAAACAGAGCACGCAGCTGTTTTAGACCACCAAGAAACAAATGTTGTTTAGTCACTTTACCACATTACTTTGCTCCATTCTTCGTAGCTCAGTTGTCTAATCCATGCCGAGTTCAGTGACCATTGATTTCATTTAGTTGGTTGAAATTAAAAATAATAAAAAGCAATGTGGTAAAGTAATGATGATGATGTTGGTGAAATATATGAGATCAGCGGTCACTGAACGCCACATGAATGAGGCAATTGAGCCATGAAGAATGGAGCAAGGTAATGTGGTAAAGTGACTGAACAACTTATCTTTCTTGGTGGTCTAAAAAAGCTGCATGCCCTGTATACACTTGGTGATTATTTTTAGCAATTTGTGGCACAATAGGTTTGGGTTGCAGACATTCTCAAAATACAGCAATAAAATGTGGACCTTCTAAGAAATGGCTATGGTCCATTAATAGCTGTGTGCGGATAGGATCTGGCTATACGAGGAGTATGGTCATTCAGTGTCAACCACTAGATTTTATCTCTAGCTTGTGATGGCATTTTTATCCACATAATTCATGTTTGTCACTCAGATCTCCTTTGTCTTCAGTAAGGTTTGCATAGTGATCCACCTATTAGAATAGCAAGGATATTGGGGTGGTGGTGGTGGCAGAAGCTGGAATCAGCCTAGCAAGATGTGTTGTTTAGCAGCTCCCACAGTGCTCAGCCTACACTTCTACCCCTTACCCTCTTTTTGAACTCTGAATTTTACTAAATTTGCACAGTTTGAGTAAAAGCAATAGATCATGTGTTTTAGACAATAGGACCACAGGGAAAAAAAAAACAGGGTAAACAGAGTGGTGGGACATGCGGGCAGCAGGCAGCTGCTTCCTCTTCCAAATGTTACATGCTGTGGAAGTTGCTAGATAAATTAGAATTATTATAAGGTGAGTCAGATACACACAATCTGATTGGCTGGCACAATTCTGATAGGGTTACATTAATCCACATTAACCTACCATCTCCACCCTGATTACTAGTGCCCCTGAATTTCCTCTGTGAAAGAATAAGTGCCAGCTAGTGCCCAGAGCCACAGCAGGAAAAAAAGCATGGCTGTCACCGTTAGTGTAAATAGAAACATAGTCTGAGCTCCACCCTACAGACTGAGTAGCAGAAAACCTCACAAATCCGACAGTAAGTACTGTACATATCAGCCTAATTTCTGACCTCTGAACCCCAGCAGGATTGCAAAAAGTAGGACTGATTTTCCCCTGAATGGTCTAATTTTAAACACAGTATGGCACATAGGCAACACAGACTCTAGGAACATTTTGCATAGCAATTCACTTAGTCACAGTGTCACAGTGTACTGTTTGCTTGCTGTACTCTAAATTCTGTGCCAAGATATGCAGCCTGATTTTTTTTGTACTCACCTTGAAATCTCCGAGTACTGTGGTGCCTGCCAATATCGGAAGCATGACCGGAAGCAAGACAATAGCACCTAGAACCACTGTTTTTTAACATTATCAGTTGGTAGTGATTTAGAAAAGCATGTGCAGCTAGTAAGATCCCAGTTTAACACCACTTGATAGTGCTGAACTGTGTATACAGAAATTGGGCAACAAGGGTTTAGTTCAGTAGATAGGGAGTTCTGGTAGATCAGGGTTCATTAGGTCAGGGTTCTTCTTGTATGTATTTGCAACGTGCTGATGTGAATGGCTGTCAGGATCACAACTGTGCAGCTGCAGTTTCTGGACCACCTCACTGGAACCAGCTACCCTAAATAATTTAAACAGAGCACTGTCATTGCACTGATTCAGGCATATAATTCCCCCACCCCCACCCCCCCACTGCGGCACCGCTGCCACAACTATTATCTTTATGGAAACCTACCTGAAGGAGTGCAAATCAGAGGGAGTGAGAATAAGTGAGAACAACTGATGAAGAAATGTTTTTTGTTTATATGGGTAGCCAACAATCTACGTAAGGCAGTGAATGCACGACTATCGTTAGTTGTGAAAACTGGGAAGTTCAAATTTTTTTGTTATAGGTTCTGAAACTACATGCTCATATGGACATGTGTATGTAATTGAATTTATGAAACAAGCATTGTAAATGCCCTTTTAATAATCACGATGTTTACTAGGCACTGGAGTTGGCTTGGCATGCAGATAGGACAACACTCCGCACATTTATAGTCAATGTTCAGATTTTAAAAATGTGTAAAAACTACACTTAGACTGTTCATTTCATAAATCAAATTACATACATGATGGCCCCTGAGCAAAACCCACCCTCATTTATGTTTCTAGGCCACCCCTGAGCTAAGAAATTTGCATTTTCAAAGGGCCATCTCATCCCTGTCTTATGATGCAGGATAGCGATCAAAGAAACTCGCGATCAAAGAATTTGCAAGCTCGCGATCAAAGAAATTGCAAGCTCATGATCAAAGAATAAAAAATGGTGAAACTCAAGTTTTCAGCAGAATTAAATGAAACCACCTCCATGCCTCGATAGAACGAATCCTCCTGAGCAAAACCCACCTTCATTTGTGTTCCTAGGCCACCCCTGAGCTGAGAAATTTGCATTTTCAAAGGGCCATCTCATCCCTGTCTCGCGATGCAGGATAGTGATCAAAGAATCTCACGATCAAAGAATTTGCAAGCTCATGATCAAAGAAATTGCAGGCTCATGATCAAAGAATAAAAAATGATGAAACTCGAGTTTTCAGCAGAATTAAATGAAACCACCTCCATGCCTCGATAGAACGAAGCCCCCTGAGCAAAACCCACCTTCACTTGTGTTCCTAGGCCACCCTTGCACTGAGAAATTAGCATTTTTCAAAGGTCCATCTCATCCCTCGCTCACAATGCAAGATCACGATCAAAGAATCTCATGATCAAAGAATTTTCAGGCTCCTGATCAAAGAAATTGCAGGCTTATGACCAAAGAATAGAAAATGGTGAAACATGAGTTTTTGTATGATTTAGATGAAACCATCACCATGCTTCCCTAGAACGGAGCCCCCTGAGCAGAACCCACCCTCATTTGTCTTCCTAGGGCACCCCATGGCTGAGAAATGTGATTTTTTAATTCAGCCATCTCATCCCTCACTCGCGATGCACAATCGCAATCAAAAATTCTCGCGATCAAAGAATTTGTAGGCTTGCGATCAAAGATCGTTGGGGAGCCACAATCTAAGATTTTAAAATGCTGTAACTCTATTTTTAGACCATTTTACATCAAATCAAAGGCATGGGTTGATAGATTTGAGCCCCCTGAGTAAAACCTATCCAAGTTTTACTTCAGGAATGACCCCTGAGCCAAAATATTTTAATTGTTAGGGATGGAAAAGCAAAAACAAGATGGCAGACATTGCGGTCAAAGAGTTCTCAGGGACAAAGATTCTTGAACTGAGAGGCTGCAAATTCTTTGACCACCAGGTGGGACCAGATGGCCAGAACCCCATTCTTTGCACTCAAAACAACCATATACATTTTCCCATTGACTTATAATGGGAGCTTAAAAGTGGCATAACTTTTGAATGCCTTAATATTTTTTCACCAAACAAAAAACAGCATGTTTGAGCAGCCAAGCTCTTTCAGATGAGCTATCCTGCAGAGCAGCATGCCACATGATGGCTGCGCAAGGCCATGGACAAAATCCCCAAAGCTGCCTCCAAAATGGTATAATTTTGCATTATTCAGCATTTTCGTGTGCAAAGACCGTAAGTCCCGACCAAAATGAAATTTGGCAGATCAAGAGATCTACCATGCCCTGTTGTGCATACCAGATTTCAGGCAAATCTGTTGAATTGGTCCAAAGTCATTAACATGCAAAGTTTTGACTTTAACATAGAAGTGCCTTCTTAACCCTAAATATAGTGGCGCGACCATGCCACTATAATACATTAGAATTAGTACATTTGAGCTGAGGGCTCATTTACAAAAGGCTCCAAGTCACCAAAATACATGACATAACAAGACAGAAAGGGTACATACAGATGAACACAAATTCACATCAGAGTTACAAGTGCAGTTACAGTGCTTACAGAAGTACAAGATCAGCAAGTAATGATTCATGGTTACACTTGCAGAATTACCATCAACAACAACACTACAAGAGTGTGGGACAATACTTTGGAGAGTGCAGAGAGCAGCCAAGAACAAGAGGGCACCTGGCTGCTGAGAAGTAGAGCACTGGAAGCAGCCAGGCATGGCTTTGTCTGTCAAGAGGTGGAGAGGTAGGAAGAGGTGTGGGGGGTGGGAAGAGGGATAGGAGGGGTAGAGGAGGAGGAGGGAGGGAAGAGGGTTTATTAAAGCAGGGCAAGAGGAGGAGGAGGAGGAAGTGGGGAGGGAGAGATAGGGGAAAGAGGAAGGATTTGGGGAGGGGAGGGAAGGAAGTAGGGAAGAAGTGGAGGGCAAAATATGGGGTAGTGGGGAAAAAAGATGGATGGGATTAGACAGGGGCAGGACCATATGCAGATGGGGCATCATCAGAGAGATAGAGCAATGGCAGGCATTTTTGTTAGCTAGGTGTGAATGTAGCTCTGATTTGAACTGACTGAGCATGTTACATTCGACTAGGGCAGTAGGCAGGTCATTGAACCACTTGGGTCCATGGTAAGAAAGGGATCTCTGGGCAAGAGTGGTGTGCTTAAAGGGTACTAGAAGCCCTCCTTTAGTTGCACTTCTAGTGCTGATAGTGGGTTGAACAGTTTCAAAGAGGGCAGAGGTAGACTCAGACATGAGCCCCAACATTGATTTTTTTTGCTAGCAAGCAGGCCTGATATTGTATCTCCAGATGGAGGGGGAGCCAACCAGTCTCACTGTATAGTGCACATGTATGCATCAGATGGTGAGCCTTCAGGACCAGGTGGTAAGCCTTGTTAAGAAGGGTTTTGACCCTCTTTAGTGCCGTGTCAGAGCCAGCCCCAAAGATCAGTAGTCCATGGTCCATGGTAGACAGGACTGAGTTACATGTGACAAGTTTTAGGGCATCTGGCATCAATGGACAGACTAGGTGGGACAAGCAGTACTTTTCTGCTGTTAAAGTCTATAGATGGTCAGTGGTGATAGAGAATACCTAGTTTTATATTAGCAGATTTGATTAGTTGCTCAATGTGAGGACAAAAGGTCAAAGTGTTATCCAGGTGAACACCTAAATATTTAAACTTGTCCACCTGATAAAGTGTGTCATCTTTGTGGTTGAGTATCCTAAGGGGGCCACATTTCTTCTTGTTCTAAGGTGTAGTGATGAGCATGCTTTTGGTATTTTTATAGCAGTAGTTTGTTACGAGAGAACCATGATTCCAGTCTTTGAAAGTTGTCTTGCAATTCAAAAGTCATTGATGTCAATAATTTGCCAGGGTAGAAATGATGGCTTCATTCACACAGAGCACAATGTGTGCTGGGCAGGTGGAAAGTAGGGTGTTAATGAAGAGGCTAAAGAGGAGTGGGCCTAGGATAGACCCTTGGGGGACTCCTAGGCTCACCTCCTAAGGCTCAGAGATAATACTGCCAATTCTAACACATTCTGTGCTATGAGACAGGTAACTGCTGAACCAGGCAACAGTGCCGGTATACAATTCTGTGGATAGGAAACTCTGTTGGAGAAGGTGGTGGTTGACAGTGTAAAATGCCTTAGTGATGTCTATAAAGATAGACCCCACTGCCATCCCTTTGTCCCGGGCACTACAAAGCTGGGTGGTGTATTCAACCAAGACGGTGAGAGTGGAGTGATTTTGCCAGAATCTGTGCTGTTGCCTGCAGAGTAGATTGTATTTTTCAAGGTCCTCAGTAAGTTGGTTGGAGACCACCCTTTCAAGGCTTTAGAAAAGAGGGGTAGTATTGAGATGGGCTGAAAGTTAGACACATATATGATAGGATTTCCCATGGGAATGTCTATCTATCTATCTATCTATCTGTCTGTCTGTCTGTCTGTCTGTCTGTCTGTCTGTCTGTCTATCTATCTATCTATCCAGCTACATATCTGTCAATCTATCTATCTATCTATCTATCTATCTATCTATCTATCTATCTATACATATGTATATACATACACATCTACATATATGGTATATATCATAGGGGTGCAGTTACGCCACTATAGTTAGGGTTCAATGGTGACGTCTATGTTAAACTGAACATTTTGTAATTGAATAACTTTGCAGCCTTTTAACCGATGCACTGAAATTTTGCATGTACCATCATGGACAAAAGCTCTTTGTGTATGGCAGGTTTTGTTCCAGTCGTGATGTGTGGGTGTGGAGATATGGAGTGTCATAAAATGTGAAAATGACCACTTTTTGTCATATTCTTTGTCATGCCACTATGCAAAAATGGTTTTGGATTTGGGTCTGACATATTAAGGGTATATAGGTCTTGGGTCACAGATGTGCCTTTTGAAGGCTTGGTGAAAAAATATAAATCCATCCAAACGTTATTACATTTCAAAGTTTCCCATTATTTCCTATGGAAAAATTTAGATGTGAGGTTCGAAACAGGATTCTTTGATCTCAAAACAGGATTCTTGATCACAATTTGCAAAAAAACTAAATATTATATAGCTGTTTCTTTGTCACCTCATAGCAATGAATTGATTTGCAATTTTGCTCTGAAATTTTCAGGGTAGAAGAGACTTGTGCTACCAATGTGCCTTTTGGTGGTTTCAAGAAAATATGACAATTTTGTGTCAAGTTACACAGCTTTCAAATTTGTTAGTGTGTTCTATTGGATAAGATTGCAATATGAGGTGTTTTTTGATCCTGTACAGTACAGGATGGAGTGCAAGGCCCAGAGAGCAATGCAGTCCAACAAGCAAATAAGATACCACTACTGTATCTGAACATTTATGCATGGATGGGAGTACAGGATATGATTATGGACTGGACCCTGCTCTCCCACATGCAAATAAGAATATGATTATGGAGTGACAGGGACCCTGCTCACTCACAGGGAAATAAGGATAGGATTACACTGCATCAAAAAGTATGGATGAATGGGAGTGCAGGGCCAGGAGGAGCAAGACCCAGCACTCCCACAGGCAAATAAGAGTAGGATTATACTTTCTCAAAAAGTAAGGAAATTCTTTGCAAAAACTTTGTTAATGCACTAGTTAGGGTTAAAGTGATAATAGTAGGGAAATGGAGCATTAGGGTTTCCAACCCAAACACCCCACCCCCACCCTGCAGGCAGCAGCAGGCATGGGGTGTGTCTTGCCATTGTCAGCCCTAACGCTCACCCCATTCTCATATACTGTACCCACCTCAGCTTACTTACTCATGAAATAGGGTGTGTGGAGGGTGGTGTGGTGTGGGGTGGTAGGCTTGGTTGGGGGGTGGGATGGGATGTTAGGGTTGGTAACCCTAACATCACATTTCCATACTTTTGTCACTGTAATATGAACCCTAACTGATACATTAACACAGTTTTTTCCAGTGAATGTTCCTACTTTTTGTGAAAGCATCACCATAGCCATAGCTGTGTATGGGAGCACAGGGACCTCTCTGTCCCCTTGTACTTGTAAGTGTAGAGAAATTATAATTAACCTTAATCTTCCTGTTGGAGGGCCCTGCACTCCCATGCTCCATGATTTCCCTTAATTTAATGAGGGAGCACAGGAACCTTTGGATCACACACACCCATCCCTCCATAGATGCAAAATATCACCATAACCATATGATTATCCCAGAACATGTACCTGGTAGATAACATTTTCAAATCCCCACCAAGACATTATTTTGCACAACTGCAGCACAATTCCACTCTACAGGGGCAAACACATTTTGGGCAGGATTTGAAAAATAATTGCTGTGACATACATGAGGTAGGGTTACAAGAAGGCTATGTTGTAAATTTGGGGTCAAAATATTGACAATTTCCATAGTTATGAACTTGTGTACCTGAATTGCAACAAACGGTCATAACTTTGACAGTTTTCATATTTCGACCCAAATTTTCAACATAGTCTTCTTGTCACCCCACCTCATAAACTCCATAGGTGAAAATTTCTTAATTCATTGCAAAACGCAATCCCGAGCCACATGTGCAGAAAAAACATGGGTTGGGAAGGATGTGAGAAATGACAGCTGTACTGTTCATGAGATGGTGTGAAAAAATGGCTGTAATGAAAATCTGTAGTGAAAATATGAACAATTGCCAAAGTTATGCATGTGCATACAAATATTTCAATGACCACACCTAACTCGGTAGTTTTTGATATTTTTGTGCTTAATTTTTAACATGGGCTTATTGGGACCCCACCTCATGAACACTGGCACTGTCATTTGGTCCTGAAAAGTGATTTCATGCAGCAACCACAAAATCACCTTACAGGTCTGAGTAATGAAATGACAGGGACAGTGTTCATGAGGTGGGGTTCCAAAAAACCCATGATGAAAATTTGGTACAAAAATACCTAAGAATGACCAAAACATCAACATATGTTCAAAACATCATTGACAGCCATTATATGGCACTTACTTTGATTCTTCGGTTCATGGTTCAGCTTTGAAGAGTGCAGTCATGTCCCATACACAGAAGATGACAGCCAATGATCTCTGGTAGTAGGTATAGGGCAAGGTGGGGAGGGTTGCTCATTGAGAGGAATGGGATGGGGGAGGAGGACGGGGGACACAGTGAGGGTCCAGTTTCTTTTTTTCAGGATAAAAAAATAAAGATGTCAGCAGACTGTTTTCTTTTTTTACAGGTACAACCTACGCAATATTTCTAGACACTAGGGTGGGCTCCCCAGTGCTGGGGGGTTGGCTCTAACTGGGGACACAGAGAGTGGACTCCCCAGTGTCACACACTGCTGGGGGGCACTTCAGAATGCTGACATGGGGATTGGACACCCAGATGTCAGCAACCATAACTGAAACAACTGCTTTTTTTGGGGGGGTGGCATCCAACAACAGGGCTGGGCATCCCAGTGTCAGAAATAACAGAAGTAAACTTCAGGACAATGGGGGGAGGTATCCCCAGTGTCCCAGACTACTTGGAGGAGGGTGTCTAAATGCTGACATGGTGATTGGGTTCCCTGATGTTGGCAACCATATTTGAAACAAGGGCCTTTTTTGGAGGGGGTTCAGACAGTAGGGCTGGGCATCCTGGAGTTGGAATTAACAGAAAACAATTTCAGGACACTGGGGTGGTCTACCCAGTGTTCCACATTACTAGGTGGAGGGGGTCTAAATGCCATCATGGGGATTGGGCACCCTGATGTCAGCAGCCATATTTGAAACAACTTTTTGGGGGGATCATCTGACACTGGGGCTGGGCATCCCTGTGTTGGAATTAACAGCAAATTTTAGGATACTGGGGTGGGCTCAATACTGGGAGGTCTAAATGCTGACATGGGGATTGGGCATCCCGATGTCAGCAAAAGCATTTTGTTTTATTAAAGCATACCTTGGCCCTCTTAGAGGCAATAAAAGGATAACAGATCCTTTTATTAGGTAAACATCAACAGGTGCTTACCTAAACAGGCAAGAGGAATGTGATTCTGCAGATATTTTTGCCAAAAAATGGCCAGAAAATTTTCAAATATTTATAGAGGCTGATATTTAAAAAAAAAATTTAAGTAGTGCCACAAATTGTGGCAGTTTTTGTGAAACAGTGCCACAATTTGTGGCAGTTAGCATGTAATAGTGCTGTTAGTTGCATGACAAGTGCTGCAATTTGCAGTAATTTTGCAAAAGTAGAACCACAAATTTGTGACACTACAAATGGGCAGGTAAAAAAACATGTATTTCCAGCCGCTATTTTCAAAAACTAAGGCCATAATCATGTTCCTCAGGCCCAAATTAGTAAACACAATTGTCTGCATTTACCAAGAGGCAGTATATTTTGAATTACAGTTTGTTTCCCCCTCCACTAACTGAAAAGAAGATGGTGGCAGCACAACACTACTGATACCATTTGAGGCAGCAAAAAGTGCTTTAGTGGCAGTAAAACCTGCTTTTGCATGGAACATATACTCTTTCCTGTAGGCTGTAATGGAAACTTAAAATTTTGAGAACTTTTGAATGGATTAATAGTTTTTCACCAAACCTTCTAAAAGCACATCTGCGACCCAGACCCCATATAACCTAACAGTTTAAGATCACACCAACAATCCATTTTGGAGATGCCGCATAGAAAAGGATTTGTGCCTAAATGGTAATTTTCACATTTTTTCACAATCTCTGTAACCACACACCTAACCGGTCCAAAGCATGCCACATTAAGAAACCCATGATACCTAATGGTACTTGAAAACTTCTATGCTCATTGGTGGTATCATTTTTGGTTCAACATAGAAGTGACCTTTTAAACCTTAATATAGAGGCACCAGTATAAGATAGATAGATAGATAGATAGATAGATAGATAGATAGATAGATAGATAGATAGATAGATAGCATGACAAAAAAAGATTATGACACCTCTCGAAAAGGGAATCGGCTCATGAAAAAGCATTAGGACATCTCACAAAAAAATATTTAAAATGTTATCCTTTTTAGTAATGCAAAAAAGGAATAGGGACTTGTCCAACCAGATGGCCTTACCAGTATTCCTTTTTCATCACACAAATTCCTTTTTTGTGAAGTGTCATAATCCTTTTTCGTATCACAAAAAATTATTCTGCCACCTTACAAAAAAAGGATGGCTGGCAGGGCCATCTGGTCAGAGAGGTCCTAATCCTTTTCCATATCATGAAAAAGGATTTTGTCACATCACAGCAAAGGAATCAGGTGACAAAAAAGGATTAGGACTGGTTACAAAAAAGAATGCTACACTTTGTAATAACCACCATTGTGGCATTCTGCTACTTTCCCATTTATCTCTGGTGTCTAGGGGTACCCCTCAGCCTCAATCCCCATATTTTAGGGGTGTCCCCTGTTTTTGCCCTGGTGTCTAATGGTATCCCCACCCACCCTCCATTTCTTTGTTGAACATCGGTGGTGTTAATGGATACTACCCCCTCCCTTTTGGCTTTCTGCCACCATCCTGTATTATCTCTGGTGGTCAGTGGTACACTTCCCTTCCCTCTGAATATTTAATTTTTATGTCTTCATTGGTGGTGTACTGGCATCACCCCACTCTCCCTGCAGTGTCTTGCTGCAAAGAAGAAAACCGTCCCTTGCTGTGTTTTTTAAGCTGTAAAAAACAGTTTTCATTCACAATCATGCCTGTACTCCCACCAGACCTCCCACTATGGACCCTCCTCCCCAACACCAAACATAACCACCAACACTCACTCACTTCCATAGGTCCGAAGTTTGAAGACACGTCTTGCTACTAGAACCGGCGACTGCAATATGAATGAAGTTAAATGCTGTTCTTTATATTCCAACGGGAGTGTTTCAACCTTTGGCCATTACTAGGCCATTTTTTGAGATTTAGGCCCAACATTTTTAACATGGCCTAGTGAGGACCCCACCTTATGAACAATATGACTGTCGTTAGGCAACTCTTGCTGGAAACATGATTTTGTGGTCAGTTGGTGAAATCACCTTCCCGTGGGATTTGCATAACAATAGTCATATTGTTCATGACATGTGGTCATAAGAAAGCAATGCTGAAATTTTGGGATCAAACTTTCAAAAATGGCTGCGCTATGAGCATTCATTGCTATTTCGCTATGCACACTCGTAACTTTGCAAATTTCCTATATAGTCACCCCATATTTTCAGCATAGCCTTGCTATTACCCCACCTCAGGTATGTGACAGCTGTTGTTTTTCAAATCCTGGCAAAGATGTGTTTTTGCCTTGTGGTGTAGAATGGTAGTGCAGTTGCACTGAATTATGTTTTGGTGTGAATTTGAATATGTTCTGTACTGGAAAGATGCAGTGAGGTCATAAGAAAGCTATGTTGAAAATTTGGGGTCAGATAAGGATCTCAATGGATGGATGGCACTGCAGGGTCTCAAGGACCATGCACTCCTACCATACCATAAGGATACTGTTATTACACCATCTTGAAGGGGGGATGTGAGCACATGGTCTGGAGGACCCTGCACTCCCATTATAACATGAGGATACTGTTACACCACCTTGATGGAGAGATGGGAGCACAGGGAAGACCCTGCATTCCCACCATCAAATAAAGATACTATTATACGTCTTGAATGGAGGGATGGGAGCCCAGGGTCTGAAGGATCCAGCACTCTCGCCATATAATAAGGACACTGTTATACTATATGAATCCTGTGCTCCCTTCATAACATGAGGATACTGTTACAGTACCTCGATGGACAGTTGGGAGCACAAGGTCCTTTGGGGTCTGTGTTCCAACTGTAAAATAAGGACCCTGTCAGACCCTGTGCTCCCACCATATAATAAAGACACTTATACTATCTGAATGGAGGGATGGGACAGCAGGGTCCAAAAGACCCTGTGCTCCCACTGTAACATAAGGAAACTGTTATTCTGTCTCAACAAGTTAGGAAATTAATTGCAAAAAAAGTTCATTAATTTATCAGTTAGGGTTGCTGTGACAAAAGTAGGGAAATTAGGCATTAGGGTTTCACCCTATCACCCCACCCCAGCCCTGCAGAGATCAGGAGGTATCAGGGTGGCATTGGGGTTGTCAACCTTAATGATCACCCCATTCTCCTATGCTGTACCCACCCTGCTTTTTTTCAAATGGAAAGGGGTGAGCTACAGGCACTGTGCTCCCTACCATCCAGAAATGTAGAGACAGTGTAATGAACTGTCTTTACCCTATGGGAGTGCAGGACCCTCTCCCAGTACTATATAATGGAGGGCCTTGTAGTCCTATTACTGCAAAATGGTACCCTGTACTTCCACCTACCCATAAGTGTAGAGACTAAGCAGAGACCTAGAGATATTCCAAGTAACCCTTGTGATGCAAATGGTGCAATATCTCAATAACCATAGCAACACTGAAAAAAATTCCACTGTAGTCATAATCATATCCTGGCAACCTGTGTGCATGCTTAGTAGACTGCTGCTTTTAGTGAAAAATCTATATCTTAAACCGTATTTGAGATATAGGCACTGAAAAGTACTGCATCCGCCACAATGTTACCCAATGGGAAATTTCCAGACTTTGAAATGTTATAACTATAGAAGTAACGTAAATTTTATCACCAAACCCACAAAAGCCACATCTGTGAGGCAAGCCTTTTCTACCCTGAAAATTTCAGCCCTTAATTCCAAATTGTTTCTTTGCAGTGAAGAGTAACAGAAATGATAAAGTTTAGAAATCTCTTTTTATGAGCTGTCAAAATCCCTTTTCATGAGATGAATCCATTTTCACGAACTGTCAAAATCCCTTTTTGTGAGAGAATCCCTTTTTGCATGGCAGGGCCATAAGATGGTAGCAGGTTCATTTCACTTGGGTGTCACACAGATGAGGCACACTGATGAGTCCTGGTAGGATGAAACATGTGTATGTGCCTTCTGTTAGCACCGTTTGCAGACTGTGTGAGAGACCTTTTGGTACCATGCATTTCTGCTTAAAGTTGAACCAGCATAATATTCTGTGGTGATTTGCATATGCAGCCCATGGTGCTTTGCATTATGGGGTATGTGTGATTTTGTATTTCTTTGAAACTTGGCTTCCCAACCAGTGCCCTTTGGGGGTAACCATTGCCTCAGTGCTTGTGTGCTCAAGTTCTTTGTTTTGGATATATATATATATATATATATATATATATATATAAAACAAATCATTAATGCGTCTGTCAGGGTTCACATTAAAGTGACAAAAGTATGGAAATGTGGTGTTAGGGTTCCAACCCTAATACCGCACCCCTCACCCAACCCTACCACCTCACTCCCACCCTCCACAGACCAACAGGTGTCAGGGTGTGCTTGGTGTCATTGGCCCTAATGCTCACCTCATTCCATGTGTAAGGAAGCTGAGATGGTTCAGCATAGAAGAATGGTATAAGCATTAGAGTCGATGACCCCAAGACACACCCAAGCCTGTTGATCTGTGGAAGTGAAGTGAGAATAGTAGGGAGTTGAGACCAAGGTTCAGAGAGTGTGTCAGGGTTTTGAAGCCTAAACCCCGCATTGCCATACTTGTGTTGCTTTAATGTAAACCCCAAGTGATGCATTAACAAAGTTTTTGCAATTTGAATTTCCTTAACCATAGTGTTAGTTCATTATGGGAGCACAGGGCCCTCTGGGCCTGTGATCCCATCAATCCATAGAGTGTTATGGGCCCTGTGTTCCCATGCATGTATATTATATTTGTCCCTGTTTTTCTTGTGGGAGCACAGGGCCCTCCAGGCCCTGTACTCCTATCTATCCATAAGTGTATAGACATTGTAACTAACCCTCATCTCCCATCACTCCATTATGGTATCCATATGTAGGAGTGCAGGGCCCTATGGATACTGTGCTCTCATCTATCCGTAACTGTAGAGCCATTGTAATTAACCTTTGTGCTAAAATGGCACAGTATCACAGTCAGCGTAGCTCCATCGATGAAAATTTCCCCCGCAGTTGTAAACACGGCCTGGCAACATGCATAACTGCTTAGTACACTAAGCTGGGTTTCACAGAAAATCAGAATCTCAAAGCATTTTTGAGATATAGCTGTTGAAAGGTACCCCAAGCACTTCAATGTTATCCTATAGGAAATTACTAAACTTCAGAATGTTATAATTTTGGATCTGATACAACATTTAACAGCAAACCATAAACGGCACATCTGTGGGGCAAGCTCTCTGTATCTTGATCATTTCAGCCCATCTGTGCAAACCTGTTTTTTTGCAGTGAAGTGACAAAGAAACAAAAATGTTTTGAAAATAGTGTCTCAAATTGCAACACTACTTTTGTGAAAGTGTTGCAAATTCCAGCAATACCCAGGTGTTTCATGAAATAGTGTTGCAATTTGAAGCACTTAAGGAAAACTAGTGTTGCAATTCACAGCGTTAAAAATAAACTGATTAACATATACATATTTCTGAACTTTGCAGAAAAAAAATAACCTCGGAATCATGTTCCTTGGGCCCCGATTAGGTAAACACAAATGTTGGTGTTTACCAAGGGGCAGAACTTTTTTAACTACACAGTTTTTTCCATGTCACTAACTGAAAGCAAGATGGCAGATTTGTGACACTAATTTTCCATTTTCGAAAGCAAAAAGTGCTTTTGCAGCATAAAAAAGTTCTGTTGAGGTTGCCAGCTAATATTTACTATTGGAAATAAAGGGAAACTTTGATTTTTAATAACTTTTGAATGGATTAATATTTTTTCACCAACCCTTTAAATGGCACATTTGCAATGCAAACCCCATATACCTGACACATTTCAGACCAACCCCCAAAGCCATTTTTAAGAAACAGCGTGACAAAGAATTTGCACAAAAATGGTAATTTTCACATTTTTTGACACTCCACATCTCCACAACAACACATCTAACCAAATAAAACTTGCCACATCAAGAGATTGTTGGTCCTTGATGGAGCATGCAAGCTTTCATGTGAATTGGTTGAACAGTTGCAAAGTTATTAAAGTGCAAAATTTGGGGTTCTACATAGAAGTGACCATTCAACCCTTACTAAAGTGGCATGGTTAATGCAACAGTTAGGGTTGTTACTACAGTGACAAAAGCAGGGAAATGTGGTCCCTAACACCCTGCCCCAACCCTGCACAGATTGACAGGCATTGGGGTTTGACTTGGAGTTGTCACCCTAACACTCACCCATTCCATAAGTAAATAAGCTGATATGGGTACAGTATAGGAAAATGGGGTGAGCATTAGGGTGATGACTCCAAGACAAACCCCTGACACCTGTCAGTCTGTGCAGAGTGGTGAGTGGTGTGAGGTGTTAGGGTTGGAAACCATAACACCCCATTTCCCTGCTTTTGTCAATAGTAACAGCACTAATTGATGCATTAGCAAAGTTTTTTGCAATGAATCTCCTTCCTTTTTCAGATAGCATAATCACATCCTTATTTATCTCTGTGAGCACAAGGCCCCCATCCCTCCATAGATGTGTAAATGGGTCCTGCACTTCCATTCAGAGGACAACAGTGACAAAATTGTCAACATAGCTATATTATTACCCCAACTCATATACACCAGTACAGAAGTTTGTTGAATCCACACCAAAACGTAATTCTGCACAACTGCAATGCCATTCCACATCACAGGTACGAAAACACATTTTTGGCAGGATTTGAAAAATGACAGCTGTGACATACATGAGGTTGGGTAATAAGAAGGCTATGTCAAAAACCTGTGGTTAAAATATTTAACATTTCTGAAGTTACGAGTGGGCTACCGAAATTGCAACAAATGGTGATAACATAGGCATTTTTCCTATTTTGACCCCACATTTTGAACATAGTCTTCTTATGACCCCACCTCATATACCTCGTAGGTATAAATTTTCAAATCTGTGCCAAAGCATCATTTCGCACCACATGTGTGAAAACACATTTTGGCCAGGATGTGAAAAATGACATCTGTACTGTTCATGCGGTGGTGTGAAAAAATTGCTATGTTGTAAATTTGGAGTCAAAATATTAAAAATCACCATAGTTATGCATGTGCATAGAAACATTTCAATGACTGCTCGTAACTCGGCAATTTTTAGGAATTTTTTCACCAAATTATTTCAACATTGGCTTTTTGGGACACCTCCTCAGTAACACTGGCACTGTTATTTTGTTTATCCATCCCAAAAAGTGACTTCATGCAGCAACCACAAAATCACCATCTGGGTTGATTAACAAAATGACAGTGACAATGTTCATTAGGTGGGGTCCAAAAAAGCCCATGTTGAAAATTTGGTGAAAAAATACCTAAAAATGACAATGCTATGAACATAAGTTAAAAACGTCACTGAAATACATTATATGGCTCTTACCTTGATTCCTCAGTTAGCAGTTCAGCTTTGAAGAGTGCAGACATGCTCCATTCTATAGAAGATGACAGCGGATGACCTCCAGAGATATGTATTGGGTAAAGGGTGTGTTGGGAGGTGAGTGCTCAGTGGAAGGGTCGGGATGGAGGAGGAGGAGGCGGTGGGGATGATAAGGGACCATTTTCTTTTTTCCAGTTTAAGAATAAAAAAGATGTCGGGTGACTGTTTTCATTTCACAGGTTTTAATAAAAAAAAACATATCTCAGGACACTGGAAGTGTGCTCCCCAGTGCCCACACCGCTGGGGTGTGATACATGTCTCAGGACACTGGGAGCAGGCTTCCTACTGTCCCACACTGCTGAGATGGTGATACATGTCTCAGGACACTCAGAGTGGGCTCCCCAGTGTCCCATACTGCTGGGAGGATACATGTCTCAGGACACTGGGAGCAGGCTCCCCATTGTTCCACACTGCAGGGGGGCTTCGAGTGCTGACTTGGGAATTGGGCCCCTCCATGTTGGCAAATTGTGTGGGTTTCTTGGGGAGGGATTATATCAATAAGGGGTGACTTTGAAGTAGAGGACAAGGCATGGACCACAAACCAAAGGGTACTGGGCTGGAAGACACTACTCCCTAATTTTTTCTCCCTTCATTGTAGGTGGGGGGAAAACTAGGAAGAGAATGGTTTCAAACCCAGGACCCTTGGGTATCCTGCTCCTGTGCCTTTTCCTCTGTACCACAGAGGAACTATAATTAACATGGTGTTTTTTCCTCCTTAGTAAGGAAATTACTCAATCATCCTTTATCCAAAGTGGCTATTTCATTTTCAAAAATGTGGCATGTGAGAAAATAGGTATAGCTTATTTTTATACATACCGCATTTTTGAAAATGAAATATCCACTTGCAATCATGGATGATTGAGTCATTTCAATAGACATTTCATGTTCAAAATGTGGTATGTGTGAAAATAAGCTACAGTATATCTATTTTCTTATATTGTAACACATTTTGAACATGAAATATCCACTAGGTAAGAATAGGGTAAAGGGGTGTGGGTGCTCAGTGGAGGGTTGGGATGGGGAAGGAGACAGCTGGGAGGATGGACCAATTTCTCTTTTTAAGGTTAAACAAGAAAAAAAGACATCTGGTGGTTTTCTTCTTAACAGATAAAAGCAAATACATATTTCAGGACACTTGTTGTGGGTGCCCAGTGACCCACACTTCTGGGAAGGGGGGGATTCTACTGCCAACAAGGGGATTGGGCCCCCCATTGTCAGAATAAAATAAGAGAATGGACTGTGGGAGGGAGGCATCTGACACTGGGGGTAGGCATCCCGGTGTCAGAATATAGTATACTAATAATAAAGAAAGAAAGAAATATATGACAATGGGAGGGTGGGGAGTTCTGTTAGACACCAAGGAAAGATAAGGGGGGTGTCAGTATATAACAGAGATAGGGGATGGTGATCGGGGGGGTGTCATTAGAAACCAAGGAAAAGGAGCATCTCAAAGATGTCTGCAGCCAGCAGCACAACTTCCTGCTATGGCTGCAGAAGTCAAGAAAACTCCATTGTTCTCATACAGAGAATGCAAGAGAATCAGTCCTTTCACTCAGCTCAGCACCTGAGATTTCAGGTGCCCTGGAAAAGTGTTTCTGACCACAATAAAAAAAAAACATCAGAAGGTAGCTAAATGGGTCCTGTTTAGCTATGTTCTTCTGTTGTTTTTGTATTACACTCATTTTTACATTTTCTCATAACACTGTATCTCTCGCTAATGGGAAAACAAGATGGTGGACACAACAGAGCTCTGCAATAACAAAGTAGGCTCTGTGTGAATCTACACTCAAAATAATAGTAGTTCCTGCTAACACAACAGGGCTCTGTGAAAACAAACCAGGTTCTATATGACCCTACATACAAAAATGCAGTACCTCCTGTGAAAACGAAAGTATTGAAATGTGGTGTTAGGGTTCCAACCCTAACACCCCACCCCACCCCACTCCCACCATCCACAGACCAACAGGCATCAGGATGTGCCTTGGAGTCATCGGCCCTAATGCTCACCCCATTCCATGTGAAAGGAAGCTAAGATAGTACATCATAGGAGAATGGGGTGAGCATTAATGTAGATGACCTCAAGACACACCCTGATGCTTGTTGGACTGTGGAGGGTGGAGGTGGGATGGTAGGGTTGGATGGTGGGGTGATGTGGGGTGAAAATAATGGGAACATTGAAAATATAATTACTTTTGAACAGTTTAATATTTTTCACCAAACCTTCAAAAAGCACATCTGTGAGGCAAAGGCTTTCTACCCAGAAAATTTCAGACAACAACCTAAAGCCGTTTCTGAGAAACAGCTGTAGAAAAACGTCAAAAAACACATTGAGTTAGTATTTTACAACACTCTGTTTCTCAAAGCCCACACAATGGATTCAAACACAATTTGGCACTTCAAGAGACATACTGCTAGAGATTATGCTTACCAAACTCTGTACAAATCTGTTGAAAGTTTCCAAAGTTATTAAGGTTCAAACAATTAGCTTTAATAGAGAAGTGTGCACTCAACCCTAACTATACTGGTGCTACCATGCCAGTATAATATATTGGATGGGATCTTTTCCCATAGAAAATGCCATAATTTGTTTCCCTGTATACCTGTGAATAATCTATCAATTTAAAGTATATACCTACACTAATCAAACAATTACAGCTATACTGTATACCTGCACTAATTAAAGCTATATACCTACACCAATCAAACAATTAATGAGACAATACTGATAGCACAATTAACACATCATTAGGAAGCTTGCCTAACCAATTAAGAAGCTGTAGAAAAAAACTGGAAAAAAGACACATGACACCCTCCCAAACTCAGAAATCCTCCAAACTCCTACCTGCACTCACTATACACCATTCTCTCCTTGCTGCTAGAGATCTTCAGGTGCCATAACCTGAGCGCAAATGCAATCTCTATCACAATAACCAGCATAATGTATTATACTCAACAAGCATATGCCATTGCCTCCGCCCTTGACACTATTGCAGTTACCTCTGCAGACTGTTCACCTAACTATAAGTGTTAGCCCCTAACAATGTTTGCACTATCTCTTTCTTCCCCCAACCTGAACCTATTAATGCTCCTGAACTAGGTTTACCTAGGGAATCTACAGTACTGTCTCAATAATGTCTCTGTCAATGGATAATGTAATGAACAACACCAAACCAATGTCATGTCTGCTATGTGTAAACAGCTGAATACTGTATACCCATGTTAACCTGTACTCCCACATGTTTTTCTACTGTATGTTATCTCTTAATGTTATTCCCGGGTCACCCCTGAAAAAGGGACCTTCGGGGCCCAGTGGGCTTACCCGGTCATCAAAATTCAATAAATAAATAAATTGGGTAAGGGTGGAACGTTCACCCCCCTCGCAGTGACATTTCGCCAGCGAGGTCCCCCATAGTGACTACAGTGCCTAGCTGCGGTGGGAGACCCGCTGGAACCCGACGCTGCCTGTTGGGGGTCCTGCACCCCCCCAATCAGCTCTGACTGGAGTTGAGAATCTTTAAGTGGGGGTGGGGTTCGGGGTGCAAAACTCTGGCTCTAAAGGAAATGATAAGCGAACGGCAGCAGACTGCAGAATGCGTCGACCTGCCGTGTTGCTGATAGGGCATTCACAGAAAATACTGTCGGACTCCTGTTGTGGATCCAGGGTGGAACACTTAGAAGTACACCCATCTCATGGGTTAATCCATGCAATAAAGCCTCTGGCCCTTCAGGCTCCTGGGCTTATAGCTCCAATTAGCCCCCTCGATAGGTATACATTCTTGTATACCACCCTTGCCCATTATATAGAGCTATATATACACACACATGCTTGAGCCCTTGTCCCCACTGAACATGCCACAATATTTATATCTCTGTATAGCATGATACCCAATTAGCATTTATGAAAAAAATCAATGTGTTTATTACAAAAAAAAAACAACTAAGGTATATGATCCCAGTTGGCTAATTACACTGTATTACCATGTTGTGAACACCTTAGTAACACATTAGTATCTAACACTCTGCAAATAACCCCAATAACACATGTAACAAGCCCATTTATAACACATGTAACAAGCCTCTTAATATTACATGTAACAGCCACCCTAAACCTCCCAAAAAGCTACCAATAGAAAACTACCCTAGCCTACATTAAAACCACACTCAGCACCCTTCCTCCACTCACACAGCTAGCAAGTCTCTCATGTTGGCCCTCCATCCTGCTACTGCTGATGCTGCCACCATCCTGCAATGCCTCTCCCAAGCAGACTGCTTGCCCTCCCAGCCACATGCCACAGTGCTTCCTGTTACATACCAGACCACTTCCAGCAGAACACCTTTCGAATCCAAACTGCATTCCATGCTGTTCTTCATACTGACTGTAAAGGGAAGGTCTCTGCAACCATACCTCCTTTTATAGAAGGCCTCTGCACTGCAGAAACACTACAGGGACAAGAAACAACAGTCACTAGAGAAACAACTACACTACATGAAAAACACGAAGTAAAAGCACTAAGGTGCTTACAACTACACTACGTAAAATCAGTATGCTGTGGAAAAAAAAAACTAACACATACCACTACACTTCATTTTTTTTTTGCTTCTGTCCCTGCACCATGTATTATAAAAAATAAAACATACTGACTGTGTTCTTATAAAGCTTTATTAAACACACTTGTTAGTTGATGTCCACATAAACCTCTCAAACTTTGTTCTTGAGGTTTATTGGACATCATACAGTACACATCAGCTGTGTTAAAAACTTCATAAAACACAGTCTCTTATGCATTATTTTCTATATATAGCTCACAGTAATGATTTGTATTTTAAAAATGGAAATTACACTATTTAAAATCGAAATGTTTTGCTTTGTATAAAATAAGTGAAGCCGCAGTTCAAGAAACAGACTATGCCTACTGAATTTAGAACTTTTGAGGTTAAGAACTGTTTGCATGAGAAGCCCTTTTATGGTCACAAGAACACCTGGAATGTTTGTGTACTAATACATGACAGAGTGTTGGTCATGGTGGGATTTATGCATGCATAGAGTGGTTTGGCCACAAGGTCCCAGGCAGAGTGGCTAAATCACTCATGAAATGGTTAAATCCAATCACAACCCACATCTTTCAGTGGATTGTTGTGATTATACAATATAAGGGATTTTAACAAAAATTATTAAAAAGCTTACTTTAAAAAAAATCTGTTTTATTGATTTTTAGGTATAATATCTTCCTCTGTAGAAGAAATAGTCTCCTGTTGCTAGGCAGAATATGGTTTTAGGATGCCTCCTCCCAAGCAGTGTGTGCATGGGTGCAGACATCGGGTTGGTGCCACGGTGAAACATGAGTAAACTGGGTTTAATGGAAGCTGGTAGGCAGAGGGGGAGTTGATAGAGAGCAGTGTTCTGACTTTGACCTGTCATTCCCTTTGGAGGTATACACTGCAAACTGAAAGTAAGTTGCATACAAGTGCTACGGCGGTATTCACTGGGGTTTGGGAGCATCTTAAAAGACTTTTTTTAATATGTTGGAATATTTTAGTTAAAAATGATTCTTGGAGCAATAGTGGCATTCATGTGTCAGTGTTTTGCAAGAAAACAATATTGCATTTTTTTTGTTTTGATTTGGAATGCTGGAGCAGTAGTATTGATTCACTTTTACTTTTGTTTTGGTGAACTGGCTCACTGGCACCTTTTGCAGTGGTTATACTAGGAATTACCACAGCTCAAAAGTGCCAGTCAGTCAGTCAGAATGCCTGATTCTTATACCCCGATTGTATAATTTGAAATACACAATTCTGATTGTCTAAGAAGAATGAAACCATTTTTAATCCAAAAAAGATTTTCCCAGCCCTAATAGCTCTAATGTTAATTCTTCAGAAACAATTGTCTTTAGAAAGGGATAACTTTGGTGCTGTTAGGGATAGGAACTCAATTCTTTTGAATGAAGGCTTAGGGTCAGCAGCAGCCCTCCAGAGCTAAACATCTGATGGAATTTTGATGCAATACTACACATCAAGACTCAGCAATAAACACTCAATTTAAAAAAAAAAAAGATTAAATATATATCAATATATACTTCGATGCTGATGCAGGAAACTGTATCAGTATGAGCTGACCATGCCACACTGTCTACAAGCTTATTTAGGAGCTATTTCTGGATATGCAATGTATTCCAAAAATAAAACTAACATCATAAAAAAATACCCTTAGGACAAACTATGTGGTACCCACTATTTTGAACATTTTTAATTTTAATCTTGTTTACATTGTGAATGTTCTACATGCTGTATAGGCCAGTGATACATATTTTAGTTATGACAGTTTAACAAGTATTATCCACCCTACTTCAGCTATAGTAACAAAAGTGTTTGTATTACAGAAGGGTGGTGACAAAGTATGGTGATGGTTCCCTGCCCACCACTTTCTGTTGCTTTTCTATGTGACTGAGAACAGAACTATTAAGAGAGAGAGAGTGAGAAAGAATGAGAGACAGAGACAGACAGACAGACAGTCAGAGAAAGGGACACAGATGGAGACAGAGACAGAGTTGTACTGGCCCTTCAGGATACCTGTAAATTTCCAGGTGTCACATCTCGGCTGGATACCTGACCACCAATGTTGACTGGAAAACCATGGATAGTAATCGTAACATTATGGAGATGGCTACTACCTTGGGCCTGACAAAGTTAATAAAGGAAATCATTGAGATAACATTAAACATCCTAACTCATCAACGGTACTAGAGTTAATTTTTTCTTCTCATCCTGAAAGTTTGTGGCTAGTGGAGTACTCCCTGACTCACTCTCAGACCATCAGAAGATTTACTGCATAAGGAACCAAAAAGCAAGAAGAGTGCCTGAAAGAAATTTTAAGTTTAGATCATTTAAGAACTTTAATTATATGTATTTTATGTTGGACCTAGAACAATATAATTGGGAGAGGCCTTAGTTGATTCCTACTGTAAGTGATGTTTGATCACTATTCTATAATGATTTTATGGCATTATGTAATAATCATGCTCCACTCAAATCTAGGAAAACAAAATCTAAAAATGCCCCACTGTACAACACACACCTTTTAAAAATAAAGAAACAATGAGACATAGCTTGGAAAGAGGCTAAAACTTAAAAAAAAAATCTAGACTGGGTTAGATACAAACACTTGCAAAACCAATGTACTTGGGCAGTAAAGAAGTCCAAACAAGGATACTATAATAAAGAACTGACCACCAACCTGACAAAAACCCTGGCAATTTTGGAAAACTATGAAAAAGCTACAAGGTGTACAGAAGTCAGACTTTCCTGAAAATTTTGAGATTGAAGGTCTGAAAGTTCCCATGGGAACTTGGGTTGTTGATAAATTAAATGAACACTTTGTGTCCATGGGTACGAAGGCACTATCACAGATTCCCAATAACACAACTGATAATGTAGTAGCAGATTCATTACCAACTTAGGGATTTTTTTTTTGGTTCTAATTCCACAAAAGAGATACAAGAAACTATACTTAAACTGAATGTCAGTAAATCTGGAGGACTAGATGGAATACCAAACATACTTTAAAAATATGCCACACCTGTTATTTCATATCCATTGGCCAGAATGTTTAATGTGTCGTTGTCCAATGTAGTATTCCCTAAAGAATGGAAAACAGCTAAGGTGGTATCTATTTTTAAATCAGGAGAAAAAAAAAACATTTAGAAAACTACAAGCAATTTCACTTTTACTAATAGTCACAAAAGTTTTTGAAAAACTAGTGGCTAATCAAATACAAGACTTTTTTGAAAAAGGTAAGATTATTAATAGGTACCAATCAGGCTTTATACCCTTACATGGTACCACCTCAACCTTACTTAAGGTTATGGGTGATATTATTGAGGTGCTAGACAAGATGATGTTAATGGGAGCAATTTTTATCAATTTATCCTAGGCATTTGATACCTTGGACCATGACATCCTCCTGTCCAGACTCAAACATCTGAGATATCTCAGACAGAGGTGAATTTGTTTAAAGTATATTTAATAAGGAGACATCTGGTGACTTTTAGTGAATGGACATCTGACCTAATGACAACTGTCTCAGACATCCCACAGGGATCTATTTTGTGTCCTTTTCTGTATAATCTATATATGAATAATTTTACATTGTCTAATCCTGGCATAAGGTACCATTTGCACACAGATGATAATGTCATTTATGTGAAGGGATTTTCTGTAAAACAAATTGAGACCACACTACAGGGAGCACTTGATGAGCTACAGAATTTCCTTCTTCAATCCAGACTTATGTTAAATTCGAAGAAGTCTCAGGCAATGCTGTTCTCAAGGAAAAAATCCATGAGTTCACCTGGGAGAACTCTACAGATAGAAATCCTGGACAAATCTGTCTTTAAACAAGTTTCAAGTTACAGATATCTAGGACAATACATATATAGTTCACTTAAATGTAATACCATATAGAATATGTTACAAAAAAACAGGAAAGTGTTTAGGGACACAATACCAAGTTAGACATTGCATACAGAAGCAGTAAGGAAACATGTAGTCAGTATGTTAGTGGTACCTCTGATGGAGTTTGGAGATGTAACGTTTGCTGGGGCATCCCTCTCACAGCTACTTAAACTATACCTTATTTATAGTAAACTGGCCTGGTTCATTCCTAATGTCCCAACAGAACACAAAAATATGATCTTTACAAATCCCTGGTTGTCTCTTAATGATAGATGATCCCTACATGTATTACTATATATGGCCAATTGTTTCAAGAGTGAGGTCCTAGAATATAAAATAGATAGATTACAAATTAGGAAAATAAAAAATAGACTAAGATCGGCTGAAGGGATATCATTTTTACTCCTGAGATGTAAATCTGAATTGGGTAGATCTCATTTATTCCATATAGGTTAATCAGTCAATCAAGTTTCATTTATATAGTCCACTTTATCATTATGAATCAAGGTGCTTTACAAGCAAAACAGAAAACAATTAAAATATTATCTCAACAGTAAACAAACAGTAAAACTATCCTGGTAATTCATATAGTGCAGCTAGCTCTAAGCAGGCTGAAAATCTTACCTAAATAAACATGTTTTCAGCTCCTTCTTGAAAGCTTCTTCAGTAGCAGGCTCTCTAATAGTAAAAGGGAAAAAGTTCCCAAGGGCTGGTGCCATATAAGAAAAGGCATGAGCAGCTGATGTTGCCAAATACACCATTAGAACCTCTAAGAATCCCTCATCAGCTGAGCAGAGGGGATGAGCATGCCGGTAGGGCCAAAGGGGGTCTTTCAGATAGCCACACCCCAGACCATGTAGGGTTTTATAGGTCCGCATGCCCAACCTCGGAGGTGATCTGCCACCTAATAGGTAGTCCGTGCAGAGAGCGCAGCTGAAGTGTAATGTGACACAATTTCTACAGACCGGTCAACAACCTGGCTGCAGCATTCTGCACTAGCTGCAGGCAGTGAAGAGCAACCCCCCGATAGCACCAGGTAGAGGGCATTGCAGTAATCGAGTAATGAGGTCACGAAAGCATGAACCAGTGATGGCAGATCACCCAGGGATATGAGGTGTCTAATCCTGGCAGCGTTTCTCAGATGATAAAAGGCACTCTGAACCACAGCTGACACCTGAAACTTAAGTGTCAAACCGCAGTCCAGAGCCATGCCAAGATTTCTTACCTCTTCTGAAGTGAGCAACTGGGAGTCCCCCAAGCCTAAGCCCAGAGACTCAACCAGATTGCCCACTAGTCCCTAGGTGAACAGCTTCCACAACTAGTATGGTTCTTCAGTTTTGTCTGGGTTCAGCCTCAGCTAGTTGGCTCTCATCCAGTCCTGGATCTTGGTGAGGCACTGATTAAACACCAAGACCACCCCTGCTGCTTGGGAGTAAAAGACAGGTATAGCTGAGTATCATCTGCATAGCAGTGAAAACTTAGCCCATACCATCTTATAATGTCCCCTAGTGGTAGCACATACACCACAAACAACAAGTAGGAAAGAATGGAGAGCTGTGGAACCCCACATGGGAGGGACAGGAATGCCGAGGAAAAAATAACCAATACTACTTGTTGCATCCTCCCAGTAAGGAAAGATTGAAACTAGTTGAGAACTGCACCAGCCAGTCCACAACAGACCCGAAGGCACTCCAACAACACCCCATGGTCCATAGTGTCAAATGCTGCAAAGAGATCAAGGAGGATAGGGATGGAATGCCTTCTTCTTTCCCTCACCACCAGGAGATCATTAAAGTCCAGCACCAAGGCAGTCTCAGTGCTGTGTTTCTTCCTGAAACCAGGACTGGGGGAGGCATAGATGTTTTGGGTTGACAAGTGGATCTCCAGTTGAAGGGCAACCACTTTCTCAATAACCTTTCCCACGAAGGGAAGGTTACAGACCATTCTGTAGTTGGCTGGGCATTCTGGGTCCAGTGATGGTTTCTTTAGGACTGGTATTACAACTGCCTCCTTCAGGGTCCCAGGAAAGACACCTGTCACTAGAGATCACCAGACTATCCTGGCTAAGACCGGGCCGATTACCTCAACACAGCCCACTAAAAGGCATGTTGGGCCCAGGTCTAAACTACAGCAGGTTGGCCTCAACTCCTGGATGACCCTCACAACATCAATGACCAGTCCCTGGTCAAAGTCGAGCAAGACAGACCAAAGGCCTGTGACCCCAGGCCCATCACTGCAGTTCCATGTCACTATAACAAAAATTATAGAGTGCATACAATTTGGGAGAAAATATAATAGCGCCAACAATTATAGCGACCGCAACACCCGGCAACTGCACATTTCAGCAATTACATGAAGAGCAACCGGTACATGTCAACTACAGATTGCACATTCAGACATATACATGCAGGTTATAGGCTGTCCCATGGTGAAATATGAATCCTCCATATACCAAGAGAGGCATAATCCTCTGGCTCCATATAAATGTGACTGCTGTCTTCACAACAACTGTCCTATAATGAAACCCACCTTTATGCTGCAAGCCCCAAACATGTGCTCCCATGTCACACACCCACCTCAGGGGGCTGTTACCCCTGTACACCCATAACTTAAGGATTCTAACACCATGCTGATCATTGATCAGTGGGGGTAGGTAAAACACCAATTGCTGAACAGGTGAGTAGCTTAATTACCTAATTCTATGTTGTATGTGAGTTGCTCTGATGTGTTTGCGCTAACACTGTACAATCGCTGACATTGTATGTGCTGTAATATAGTCACTCAAATGTATTCGCTATATTTACATCACTATATTGATGTGATACCATCATTGCACACCCCACTAGAGAGCACTGACCAGATTCCCGACCTGATGGAGGGTGACCTTATCAGCAAAGAACAGAGCAAACTCATCACACCTTTTTTGAGAAAATGCTCTCCCAGATTGAAGACAGGCAGGATTAAAAAGCCTGTTGACAATCTAGAAGAACTGAGCTGGTCTATTAGCTGCTGCAGCAATCTCCCTGAACAGAAACTCAGCCTTCTTATGGGAGATTGCTGATTGATAATCCATTTAATGAGACATCGATTTAAGCTCATCCTCCCCAGGTTGGGATCTCTGCTAATGCTGTTCCAACCTTCAACCCCTCATCTTCAACTCCCCGAGAGTTCCATCGTACCAAGGGGATCCCTGGTATGAAGTGAGGGGTCGAACATGGACAAGTGCGATCGAGTCGAGGGCTTCAGTCACAACTCTGTTATGGGTCATAACCAGCTTCCCCGGCTCATCGCAAGCACCCATCATACCTAATAGGTCCAGCACTGCTGTCAGACCCTGTGGGGTCAAACCCTTTAAAGGGTGGTACTGGACCATCTCTGTAGGAGAGGGTCTTTTTGGGGTACATCAAACGAGAACCTCACAGTATGGTGGTCCAACAATATGACTCATTCCACAATGAGATCCATGATTACCAGTACCAGTGAGAAGATGAGGTCCAAAGAGAGGCTGTGCACATTGGTTGCAGAGGTAACAACCTGTATCAGGCCCAACAAAAACATTAGTTGGAAGAAGTCTTGTCCACATTGTGAGAATTTATCATTGAGGCAGGCATTAAAGTTGCCCAGAATAATCCATCTGGGTGACTCCAACACCAGCCCGATGACAAAGTCTGTGACTTCCTGCAGTAACTCTTTCTCATTTCCTGGAGGCCGGTAGATGAAAAGGATCCTGTAACCCACACCTGCAACCTCTTGTACAACCACACACCCAAAGGATCTCGTTGTTCCCACTGGAAAAGCTGTGAGGTTCAAGTTGGATTTAAAACAAATTGCCCCACCCCCACCCCTACAATCCTTTCTCAGGCAGTGCAACACCGAGTACCTAGTCAAAACTATCGATTCTAATATTGGACCATCATTTTTATCAAGCCAGGTCTTGGTAATGCAAGTCAGATCAGATGTTGAAACAAGCTCAGCAATAATAGCCATCTTCTTCTTCTTACACATCTGGAAACTTTGCCACTTTCTCTTAGGCCAGTTAATACTAAAATTCATATAGGAGAGATCAAAAACTGATTAGTTTCTGGGGCAATAAAGAAACTAGCTGCAGACTAATCTTGAATGATCATTGGAATGAATATGATATAATATCTTTCCACTGTCTACAAGATTTTGCTATAGTGCTTATTAATGTGTATATGTGAGTTAGGGTACTCCCCTATTTCATGTACTCTGTATTATATTATATTATATTATATATTGCATTGTTCTTGTCAAATGTCATTAGTTGTTGATTTGTTATTAGATATTGTAACTGGAATATTTTGTAATAAGGACCTCTCTGGAAATGAACATGTCTCAGATGAGTTTTCTGATTCATTTTCTGAATGAAAAAGAGTTTTTCTAGTACTACTACTACTACTACTACTACCTTATAACCTGTACAAAATCTCTGCATTTATTTTCTATTTTCTAATTAACTGTGGAATTTTCAGCACTGTCAGTAAATGTAAGATTCAAACACAGAACTAGTATATCACATTGAAGTGGAATAAATATGAATTAGTGCAGACTGGATTGGCCTCACAGTCCTTTTTGCTGACAAAATCTATGTTTCTATGTGCCAGTAAGTGTGTTGCCCTTGGCCCTTCTGTACTGCCATTCTAGGTGTGCCATGTATCATCTTTCCAGGTGGGATCCCTACCTCGAGCCCATCACTATGAGAGAGATAAAGAGAGAGAGAGAGAGAGTCATGTTTTAATCTTAGCAGTAGAATTTGGAATTGTCTACCTTTTTGTTTTAATCAGCTATTCAATCTTTTAAGCTGTTTAAACTGGACTAACTGAGGTCAAATGCAACTTCTTATTTTAGGTGTTGTAATATACAAGTAATTTTTTTTTTCAAAATAAACTTGTACTGCAATGCTGTATTTTGATGTTGAAATAATGTATAACATTATATAACATTTTAAAATGAAACAGAATAGAAAGCTTTCACTCTTTTAACATACAGTGATCTGGATAAGCAATAGATTGGGGATAGGCAATAGAAGGTGGTGGTACATGGAGTTCAGTCCGAGAAAGAGAGGGTGACCTGTGGGGTGCCTCAGAGATCAGTGCTGGGACTGGTTCTCTTTCATGGGAGGGCTGAAACCTTAGGTTCAATGTGGGGGAATAGCTCCTCCCACATACTAGATAAAATCCAGCCTAACCCAGCAGCCCATGTGTAGTGTATTTCGAAGCACTCTGGGCTCCTGCATGGCTCATGTGGCTGACCCTCCTTGCTTTCTGGTTCCTTACCTGTGCTTTCCTCTCACCTGCTCCTTTGTGCCTTGTTTTGCTCTGTTTGTCCCCACATCTCTATTTTAAATGGCCATTTGTGCTCAGTTCCATGTGTGTACCTACTGCCATTGATGTCCTTTTGCTCCCTCTGTTCTCCACTCTCCCATTTCTTATTTTCACTCCTTTTCTCTCTTTGTTGCTCATTTTTCTTTTTGCCCTGTTCCTTTTGTGTTTTTGTCTACTTGTGCTCCTCAGTCTCTGAGCTCTTCTACTCCCTGCTTGCTCCATTCTATGCTTTTGCCAAGCTCTTCCCTGCCCCCCCCCCTTCTCTGCTTTGGCATCCTCACTCCTGGTCCTCATTTCTTCATCTCCCCTTCCTTTGCTTCTCTCCCTGCCACCCTGATGCCTCAATTACCTGATGTTCCCCACGCTCTCTTCTTTTTCCTGCTGTTGTGTGCCTCCTCTTCAGTGTGTCTCTTGCTGATTCTCCTATCCTCCCCTCTTTGTTCTTGATTTCTTTGGGACTTCTCTGATGCTCTGATCCCGTCTCTACTCTTTCGGGTGTTGAGCTTAAAGCAACACTGCCTATTTTTCCTTTACAACAAATCACAGCATTAACAATCATAGTGTTAGCCTTTCAAACTACCACAGAGCAAATGACTGTGATCTGTGGCACCCTACTTTTTATAATTCCATGCTTGGCATTCATGAGTTCCATGTGTCAACATATCAACAAATGTTTCCATCAGTTGGTTTACAGTGTTTTTAGTCTGTATCCAGATGGCTCTACTATTATGAGAAACAGTATTTACTTTGTATAGAGCAGGAATACCTCAAGTGTGCAAATTCTATCACATATAAATTCATACCAGAATGCATCCACATTACCCTCTCGGATTCTCAGGTCCATCTCTGCAGCAGGGCTTCTGGGTTGAGTGTGTTCCCATAGCACTCAGCTTACAGCTCTGCATGCCCCATTCTCATTCTGACACCTTGTTGTGTTGTGTTTTCAGTTTTATCCATTTGCCTCTTGTTAGCAGTATAGGTTTTGTCCTCCTTCTTGCTGTCACAATTCTCCTTTCCCAGCTTCTTCTCCCTTTCCTTCCATTAATTATTTCTGCACTTTTTCTCTGTTTTCTAGTAAAGCAGCAGCCAGCTGGTCTTTCCTTGCTCAGCCAATACCAGCAATCTGCCAGTCTCTGTTCCTAACTCATACCTTGTGAGGTTTAAAGCAAAGGAAGTCTTGCCCTGTCTACCAGGGACTGGAGTCTCTTTCATTCAGTTACATTCTACACCAGCAATTTGACAGTCTTGGTCCTTAACTCAACCTGGTGAGGTATTGAGTGAAGGTGGGCTTTTCCCGTCTACCAGGGATGGGAGTCCATGTCATCCAGCTATATTCTCTACCAGCAGTTTGACAGTCTCCATCCCTAACTCTACCTGGTGAGGTATCGAGTGCAGGTAGGCTTACCCTGTCTACAGGGGATGGGAGTCCATGTCATCCAACTGCATTCTTTACCAGCAGTCCGACAGTCTCTGTCCCTAACTCTACCTTGTGAGGTATTGAGTGAAGACGGGCTTGCCCTGTCTGCCGGGTATGACAGTCTGTTTCATTCAGTTTCAGCCTATACCAGCAAATTTGACAGTCTCCATCCCTAACTCATGCTTTCTGGGGCATTTGATTAATAGTAGGCTCACCCTGTCTACCAGGGATGGAAGTCTGTTTCATTAAGTTACCATCCACTTTTACTTCTGTCTTATTCTTGATTCTGTAGGTCCTATGGAATGATATTTGGGTTTACCATATCCAGTCTGAGGTGGGAACCTTCTATCCAGTCAGTGAAGCTTCCTGTACCTGGGCCTTCATTCCATTCACTTCCTGGACCTCACTGCTCAGGATTGCTACCTGGGATCTCAGCCACTATGCAGGATGGATTGGCATTGAGATTTCTTCTGCATCTACCGATTCCATGCATCCATCACCTGAAGAATGTATTGCATGGTCTCCTCAGATGTATTCCTTGGCTCTCCCAGCCCATTGGTGGACTTCCTCATGAATCTACTCTGTTAAAAATGGACTGTTCCCTCCTCATGGCCAATCTGCATGTCTCAGTGTTTCCAGCACTCAGCTTCTGCCAATATCCACAACTTGTACACTTTATCCAAGCTTCTCAGCCTCATCTTATTTGAGATCTTGAACCCCACCAGCCTGTTCTTCAGCTGGAATCTTCACCATGGTCTTAACTCCAAGACTTCATGGCTCAGCTTGCCTCCTCAGTTTCCAACATGCACTCCTATATGACAGTTTTGACGATGGCTTGCCTGCTCAGCCTCCTCCTGCCTCTGAACCATCAGCTCTTGTTGTTATCCTGTTCACGAGCCACATTCCAGATGTTCTTGCTCCTCTGACTACTCTTCCAACTGTCATTACTCCCTCCACCTCACAGCCATCACCACTCCAATGCTTATATTGTAGATATCTTCATTGTCTCCTGCAGCATCATTCCTGTGATTTCATCAATGGATCCCAGGCTCCTGGGGAATTTGTCTTTTTCTGCATTTGTCCTAGCATTCAGCTTCTGCTGTGCAGTGATCTGTTCTGCATTTCCTTCAAGTCATGAGGAACTAGTCTCCTGTCTATTGTGTGCCATATCCTTTGGCTCTTTGTGTGGGGTTCCACACAGGCATCTCAGTGCTCCACTCTGATACCTTCTGTTGGCATGCTCTTCACTCTACTGTGAAGGACACTGCAATTGTTCATCAGCTGTTCCATAAAGAACTCCACAGGGATTCCTGAGTCATTTTCCATATATGCTGTTTACTACCTATGGACTCAATAACATCAGTATCAATCAATCAAATCTTTATTTATTCAGGTGAACATCATTGAGCAAGGCTCATTTACAAGATGGACCTGATAAGGTCAAGGTTCAATAGTTGATACACAGCAAATACATCATATGCTTTATAAGACAGTTATACATACAGAGAAAAATAATGTTTATAACACAATGATGTACAGTGAATTCACATGTTAAAACTTGGTTAAAGGAAGGTTAAGCTAATATCTACAGTATGTACAGTACATACATATCCTAATGGGGCCATGACAGAGACACAATAATAAATACTAGGATGGTGAAGGTATTATTGGGTGCTAAAGCTGAGTGTCTGACTGGAAGGAATATGCCATATATGATTGGAAGCCAGATTTGTAGGAAGACTATTCTATCTCTAGTGGTAGCAACTGCATTTCTCTGTGAAGAAGGCTGTACAATGCTGTTTAAAGGATGCAAATGGAATGATAATGGACAGTTTTAGGGATTTTTGTAGGTGTTCCATGGTATAGCTAGAGAATAGCTGATTGCTGCCCTCCCTAGTCTGGTGCTGACTTTGGGCAATTTGAGCAGGATGATATTGTTGCTTCTTAGGGCATAGGAGCTAGGAGTGGTCTGGTTGAAGCAGTCCAGGATATAGTTTGGAAGTTTTTGATAAAGCTCTGTAAATCCATAGAGCTGCATTTCTGCTCCTCCTGATATGAAGGGAAACCCATCCAACTGCATCATAAAGAGAGCAATGGTGGGTATTATATGGCAGATCTGTAATGAACCTTATTGCTCAATGATATAAGGTATCCAACTTGTGAAGGTAGGAGATGGGGCAGTGACTATAAAGGAAGTCTGCATAGTCAATAACTGATAGAAAGATGGCCTGGACTAACCTCATCTTTGAGTCTCTGTTAAGGAAGGGTTTTAATCTATAGAGGAGGCCAAGCCTTTGGTGAAGCTTTTTTTAACAGTTCTTCTAGATGATGAGTGAAGTCGAGTCTGTTGTCAATCCACACACCTAGGTATTTGAAGTTTTCAACATACTCCAGATTTTCTCCAAGTATAGTGCATAGCTGGGGGAGAGTGATTGAAGAGGATGTGCTGGTGGAGTTTTGAGTTGTGAACATCATTGCTTTAGTTTTCTTTGCATTTAGCAGAAGCTTTTTCTTGAGTAGCTGATGTTGTAACAAGGAGAATTCTGTTTGTAGGATTTAATGAGCAACTGTAGGCGAAGGGTTGCTGACATACAGAACAGTGTCATCAGCAAAGAGATGCACTGAGGACTTGGTAAGGGTTGAATCAATGTTATTTATATAAATGGAAAAAAGGATAGGACCCAGAATAGAGCCTTGGGGGGACTCCTCTTGACAGTGGTCTTAATGGGGATAGGTCACCTTCAGCTTTTACCTGCTGTGACCTACCGGACAGGTAGCATCTGAACCACTTAAGGGAGGGTGGATCTAGGCCAAGGGAGTGCAGGGATGAGAGTAGCAGCTCATGGTCCACAGTATCAAATGCTTTGCTCAGGTCCAGGAATACTGCACAGACATTATTCTTTTTATCCAATTCGGTTTGCCAGTCATTTGTGACCTTGGCTAATGCAGTGATAGTGCTATGTTTGGCCCTGAATCCAGATTAAGCTGGATTTAATAGGTTAGCATTGTCAAGATATTACCTTAGCTGATTACTCACTAATTTCTCCAGCATCTTGGATAGCACAGGTAGAATGGAAATGGGCCTGTAATTATTAAGATCCATAGGGTCCCCTGATTTTAGAAGGGGGACCACTTGGGCTGTCTTCCACAGTGTGGGAATAGAGCCAGAGTTTAGGGAAAGGTTAAAGAGGTGTGTTAGGGGGACTGCAAGTACATGGCATGCATTCTTTAGAAAGAAGGGGTCCAGAGAGTCTGCTCCTGCCTTTTTTTTGGTATCCAGATGCCATAATAGATCCTCAACTTGTTTCAATAGTATAGGTTTGAAGCTAAAGGAAGAGTCAACTCTTTGATCACCAATATAGTGGGAGCTTAATTGGTCCCTCAGCAGGTTAGCTGGGGAGGTGTCAAAGGCAAGGCCAGCGGTTGTGAAGTGGTTGTTGAATGCATCCAGGATTTCCATTTTGCCAGTGATAGGGCCATAACTATTGTGTAGTTGAGTTGGAAGGGGGTTGTTAGCATCCTGTCCCACCATACCCTTGATGTTGCCCCAAAACCTAGCAGGATTATGGTAGGAGGAGTCAAGCTCGGCCAGGTAGAAGGCAGCCTTTGCATCCCTAACTTTCCTGGAGCATCTATTCCTGGCTTTCCTAAAAATCATCCAGTCGTTTGCAGTCTTAGTTTTTCTTGCCACTTTCCAGAGTTTGTCTCTCTCCAGCAGTGCAGCTTTGAGGTCAGCTGAAAACCAGCGACAGGATTTGTTTTTTATTCAGATACTAGAGATTGGGGCATGGATGTTAAGGGCATTTATTATAATGCTATTTAGCACCTGCTGAGCTTTTTCTACAGAATTTGCAAGATAAAACTTTTGCCAGTGTGGAGAGTAAGCTAGATCATGCAGATATCCTTCAATATTGATGTTTTTCTTGGATCTCCTCATGAGGAATTTTGCAGGATTTGTTGTTACACTGGTGGATCTTACCCCTGCGATGGGGCAGTGATCACTTATATCACATAGGAGCACTCCAGCGTGTGTGAATAGATGTGGTTTACTCACTAGCATGATATCAAGTAGTGTGCTGTTACTACTATTCCTTGCATTTATTCTTGTTGGTTCATTAATTAACTGTGTGAGCCCATAGGTGTCACAGAATGATACCAGAGGTGTAGCTGCCTGGGTGAGCCAGTTGAAATTCAGAATAATGAATTCTTCAGTGCTGGGCTTGACCAGGTTCCCCAGGTGGGATAAGAGCTTGTGTTCAGCAGAGGGGGTCTGTAGCATCCAATTAGTTGAAAAGCTGCTGTATTGGGGAGAGAGACTTTTAGAGATAGGCATTAAAACTCCTTGGGCATAGATGTTGCAGCAGTACAGGATACAGCTATACCAGCTTTTGCATATATGGCTACTCCACCTCCCCCTTGTTTGGCGATCAGCTCTGAATAGCTGATAGGTAGGTTAACATCCCTGTCTGCTGTGGTGGGTTTGAGCCATGTCTCAGTTACCACGAGAAAGTCTGGCAAGGTATGGGCAACCCAGGCTTGTATTAACGTAAATATTTTCAACAGACTGCATACATTAATATTCAGGAAACTGAGGCCTTTAATTGAGGTTAGGTCTGATGGAGAGGTGATACTTTCAAGAGGTCCAGGGTTGATTTCCACATTACCAATACAGAGCAATAGAAAGAGCAGTAGTTTCATGAGGGCTGCCAGTGATAGGGAGAGGGGGCTGTATTTGGTCCTTCTTCTTTTATTCTGTTGCCACTCTATTTTTGGGGTGCTCCCCTGTGGTTTTAAGGAAGTGTGTCAGGATACCAAGTAGCAGTTTGATGACTAGGCTTAGCGGGGATCTATATATCCAGCAGTGGAGCCTTGGCTGAAATACATGTGTGGTGGTATGTGTCTCTTTATGGTGATTATACCACTGTAGTCGATGCAGCAATGGTAGAGCATTTATGAGGGTTTGAGTGTCAGCCAAAGGGGATGGTTCAGAGAGACTGGGTGGATGGACCACTCTAAATTGTATGACAGGGACATCTTCTTTGTGGAACCCTATGGCTGATAGTGAAAGGAGTATCAGAAGTAAGCTCCCCATTCTGAAAGAGATATTGGTAGTTGGCTGTGGGGGAGTAGTGAAGTTTCTGATTGGTTGGATCAGCAAACTGGTGTGACTCTCTGTTGGTTTAGAAAAAATGCTGAGGGTGGGGAAGAGATTTCGTCGGGAAGATGCCTATAAATTAACACACAAGAGGGGGAAGGGTGGGTAGACAAAAATTTTGCGCCTTTCCGACTGCTCCTCGCTGTTCCTCCCAGCCTCATGGTTCCCTGGTTCAGCTAAGGTGCCGCCGACCGCCCGCTGGTGGAGCGAAGCTCCGGCGCTCAGCTGGGTGCTGTGGGGTGGGAGTTGCAGGCTGGAGAGAGACAGAGGAGGGTGCAGCAGTTAATAAAGGCAGTATCAAGTGTTCCTGAGCATCACTGACTAAATCTGCACTACAAAAGGAATGTGGGGGGGTACTGTGGTGCCTCAGTGTCTGGCCCACCTTACACATGCAAAAAAGGAGCTGTAATTACAGTAAAAAGCAGTAAAATGGCAGTTTCCCCTTGCAATGTAATAGTGGAAAACAGCACTTTTTAGGTAATTTACAGAGTTAAAATAGAAGGAGAGTGGCGCCTCAGTGTCTGGCCCACTGCTGCTAACAGGATCCAGTAGAATTCAAACAAAAGCAACAACAGATTCCCTCTGCAGATGCCTCACAAGTTGGAAGCAGCTCTTTTGGAGATTTTGCAGAAAAAACAGGGGAAGAGTGAAAAGCAAAATCGAGTCCCACACAGATTTCGGCAATGCAGGCTGAGCCAGTGGTAAGTCAATGGGGCAGAAGAGCCAATCGGCTGCTGTGTGTAACTACTGGACAATTCCTGGCAGGAGGCCTCTCATTCTCAAACTGTCTGTACCTTGGTCTTCATCCACCCATGTCATCTTTTTATTGATTCCTTCTGATGACTATTCCCTATTATATGCTTGTATCGATGAGGCCGCAGCAATCATTCCAATGTCTTGGCCCTGTTTCCTGGCTCTCACTACAGCACTGTCATAGATGTATTTCAGCTGTATTTCACTATGACCAAGCACATAACCTTTTGCCATGCTTGCTGACATGCTTTTTGGGCATTATTGAACATTTGTCACTGTCTAGTAGTTAGTTATCTGTTAGAGGACTTTCTACCGATTGGTCAGCCAGATTCTCCATCCACGGCTGGTTAACTGCTCTCGTCCAGCTAATCCAAGACCTATCAGTTCCTTTCTTTGAAGAAACAACCCTAAGTCCAGCGACAACCCTCAACTTCCTTGCATACTATTTGGATACACACCTTAAAGAAGCCCACTGACCTCCCAATAAATTGCACCACATCTGAACTTTAGTGAAGTCATTTTCAAACTGATCCTCTTGCACAAAACAGGAACTTCTTTCCCTCCTCTGATACCTCAACTCACAATGAAGATGGTTCTTCCAGGATTATCCTTCAGTTCCTACCTCTTAACACATTGCATCATCAGTTTCCGAATTGCATTATCTTATCCAATTCATTACTGCTATAAAACTCAGATATAGCTATGTGGTCTCTATTGTTAGCTTACTGGAATGGCTATTCAATGTTCTACAAAGACCATTCTTCTGACTTGCACCCCAGAATATACACCAATGCATCTCCAACCCATGGCTATGCTGCTATCTTTGAGCAATCTTATCTCACTGCTCCCTGGCCTTCAGACATTACACATGCATTGTAATTTTCATCTACATCTCCTCTCTTTGTGATTTACCCAATCACAGTGGCTGCCTTCCTATGGGATTATCACTGATACCTTCAGACAGTATCCATCTTTTATGATATTCAGCCCACAGTGGATATCATTAAGACCTTTCATCACCTCTATCATTCAGCAGATCTAGTCATGACTCTACCTCCTTCATTTAGCTACCTTATAATGATTCAGAATTTTATCATCAGTAAACCAACACCATCATGTGGGCCACCCTAGCTCCAGCCATCCAAGCTACATATTCTACAGTGTGGAAAAGTATTCCTCCTTCTGTGCATTGCATTCCTTCCTGAATACTCTGTTCATGTAAAATATGTAGTAGCATTTCTAATCTTTCTCATCAAATCTTGAAACTGTCATATGAAACTAGAAAAGAGTCCCCTTCAGGTATCCAGTTCTTTTCTGCATGGTCTAATTCATTCTCACTATCACTTTTTTCCAATCCTTCAGTTAAACTTCTTCTACTGGGTATTCAAAGAGCTTCAATTGCTAAAACTCCTCATTGTTTCCTTGTAGATGGCCACATAATGAGAAACATGTTGGATTTATCGAACTCCAATCCATTTGATTCTGTCTCGATGATCATGATTTTTTCTGCTATTTATCTAGCTTTCTATGAATTGCCATATCCCAGAGAATTCACTGTCTCATCACCCTTTTCTGCCAACTTCCTTAAGATCACCAATCTACTGAAAAGGGGCTGATCATTTTATCCTGTTGCTACCATTTTCAAAGACTGACAGTTTAGATAAATGAGTTCCCACAACTTATTACCCATCCTGACTAAGTGTTATCTGGTAGCCCATCAAGCAAACTCATGCTCATCCACTCATACTCAGCTTCATCACAACCTCTGTTAGCCTCTGACCAGCAATCATCTATGAGCACAAAAAATGGTTTCTTGATCATGTTAGAACCCTTATTCAACAGCTTGGACTTAATACATATTCATTCTCAGGACAGTAATTCTGGATTGCAGCAGCTGCATCAGAATCAAGAAATAACATTCCAACACATCATTAAGAAACTCTGAAGATTTATTTATTTATTTAAAAATTGGTAAACGGAAAAGACATACAGAACGGAGGCTCATTTCCAGGTGTGACCTGGGAAGGAGTGGGTTACAAATAGAGATAGAGGGCAGAGACATCAATCCATACAAATAATACAAAAGGGAAAAATATAATCAACAAGGCAGCAACAGTCAATAAACTACAGTAGGGGTCATAGTGCTTAAAACAATAAGTCATCACAAGGCTACAGTAGAGGAGTAAACAGTGTTTTAGAGCCGTTGCATGTCAGCAGGTTGAGCCATAGCATCAGTGAGGGCTAGGGAGGCTGAGGAGGGGGGACTAAAGAGTTAGAATGGCAAGAGAAAGGTGGTACTAGAGTGAACCATAGCAAGTTCTGGAAAGCAGGGATGGAAATGGATGAGCGAATGTAAGAGGAGAGATTGTTCCAGTGAAAGGGGAAGTGGTATGAGAAAGCTAATAGTCCAGATGTAGTGCAGGGATGAGGGAGAGAGAAAGAATGGGAATCCCTGGAGCATAGTGGGTTGGAGAATAGATTAGCAGGTGATAGAAGGGAGGAGAGATAAGAGGGAACGGTCCCAACCAGTATTTGGCTGTGAAGGTCAGATAGTGTTGCAGACATCTGTTGAGAAGAGAAGTGATGGAGAGAGTGGAGTAGAGATAGTAGTGGTGAGTGTGGAAGGGAGATTTTGTGTCAAATTGACAGAAAGAGTTTAGGAGAGTTTCAAGCCTAATGAGGGACACAGTGGGGCCAGTGACATAGACTATATCAGCATAGTCAAATACTGGTAGGATCATTTTAGTGATTAGTTGGTGGCATATCGGAGGGGACAGGCAGTCTTTGTTTCAATATAGGATCCTGAGCTTGGAGCAGATGGCATCAATGTAAGTTGTGTAGTCAAGGGGGCTGTCCAGCCAGACCCCTAGGTATTTAAACACAGGTACTACCTCAGGAGGGAGGCCATCATGGGGGACAGAGGGATTTTTAAGTCTAGTCAGCATTTGACTGGTGTTGAAAACCATGGAGACTTGTTTTGGTGATGAGTTTGAGTTTGCTTGAAACCAACTCAGGACATTATTAAAATCATGTTGGAGGGGGGCATGCATGTCTGCAGATGATGGTCCAGAGGCATAGAGTATGAAATCATCCACATAATGTGTATGTGAGAGCTGGTGAAGATGGAGGGGAGATCATTGGTGAAGAGGCAGAATAGGATAGTGCCTAGTATGGACCCTTGAGGGACATCAGCGAGGATGGGAAGAGGGGGTGAGAGACCATTTCCTACCTGAACTGACTGTTGCTGGTCGGAGAGGTAGGGTCAGAATCAGTTTACTGTTGAGTCTGATAAGCCAGCAGAGGCTAGCTTGTTTAGGAGTAGGGAGTGGAACACAGAGTCAAACACTTTAGCCAAATGTATAAAGAGGGAAGCAGTGATATGACCCTAGTCCATCCCTGAGAGGATGGAATCTGTGAACTACAGTGGGGAGGAGATGATAGAATGATTCCTACTGAAACCTTCTTGGAAGGGGGAGAGAGTGTCAGTTTTGGAGAAGAAGTCTGTAGTAGACAATGAATTCTTGTAGTTTGGCAATGGAGGGAAGTAGAGATATGGGCCAGTAGTTGCCAGGGAGGGATGGGTCATCATCTTTGTGGAGGGGCAACACCTTTGCTAACTTCCAAGCCTTTAGGATGGAGCAGGATTGGAATGAGAGGTTTAGAAGGTTGGTGAGGGAGTGACTATAGCAAGGGCAGCAATATGGAGAAGCATAGGATGGAGTCTGTGAGGGATGGATTTGGAGGGGTTTAAGGACAGTAGCCCTAGGTAAGCCTCCTTAGAGGAAAACAGGTAGGAAACAATAACCTCCTGAAGATGTTGGGTGTGATACATCATGGGGGTGGGCAGGGTGTGATCTGGGACAGCACAGGTAGTAAGGAATTTACTGAAGATGTCAGTGACAGAGCAGGGGTCGGACACAGGAGAACCATCCAAAACAAGGGACTTCATCAACCTTTGAAACTCATATTCCTAACCCAGAAGCAGAAATCAGACAAGCATTTAGGTTTATCTCCTCTTAGCTTGCCCAGGTGATCAGTAGGTCAGTAGCCATGGATCCTCAGAGGTTTCCTCCACAGGGGATTTTTCCTCTCCTATGTGCTATTGGTCACACTCTCTGTGAGTTAGAGGAGGCAATCTTTTCAGTCCTTTATTCCCTAGACGCTACCTGGCTTATCTACCAAGAGTGGGAATAGAGAAACGTTAACCTTTATTATAGCATACATGTGACAGGGTTGAATAGGACCCTGTATCAGTTGTTATGGAGAGTTTGAATGCAAGGATCTGTTCTGTTCTTTCCTTTCCTGTCTCTTGTCTATCTGGTTGTGCAACCAAATTTTCCTGTGAGACCTAGGACTTGATCACCCTGACAGTCTCACAATTCTTTGCCTCTCTCTGTCTCTCAGTCTTCTCTTGCTGTTTCTGTCTTTTCCTCCCTTGCATATATGCTGGTATAAAAATATATGTGATTCATTATGTGGAAATGTAATTAATACTGGGATCCCTTTGTTCGAAACTGTATATAGTTATACTGTTGAAATGTATATAATTATCATTTGGGATGATTGCAAAAAGGTATTGGGAACTCAAGAGGTTAACCTAAGAGAAGTTTTTAAGTGCCTTTTCAGAAGCTATGGAGAAGGGGCCTCAGTTCTGGGCCATTGTGTTCTTGCTACACCTTCATGAAACTAACAGGAACATTTTAGAAAAAAAACAGAATCCTTGTTAAGAAGGGGGTTACAAAAACTTATAAGAGAGGGAGCTACAATGTTTTGAGACACATAGACACAGAGAATGAAGGAAAACTCAGATTGATCTTCTGTTTATTCTGCCTTTGTAAATAGTTATACTGAACAATTTTATTTTATTATGTCATTGCTAGTACTAATAAACACTTTTTTTGAATTCTGCAACTGCTCCTGGTTTTTCCTATGCTTCCTGACCTGTGTCTTGATGACAGATGGTGTCAGCCTAAGAGGGATTTACACTGTGAATACTCTAAGCCAGGAATTTTGTGCATGGGTACTGGACCTAGTACCAGGGAAGCATACAGAAATATATGGATTCTGCAGCAGCAAGTCCAGTAGTGGTTTCCAGGAGAATGGCAGCCAAACTAGCAGAGACAGAAGTCCAAGCTAAGATTGTACAGCCTGCACAAGTTATGGAAAAAGACCAGGCAGTGACAGAACCTGAAAGCCTGATGAACTTTTTCAAATGGTGGGCTATACAACAAAAAGAGATGGACAAGCAGAGGACAGAAAAGATGCAGCAGAGGAGAGAAGAGATGCAATGACAGGATCAGCGATGGCTGGATGCTTTGCAAGCTAGCAAAGACAGAGGATCTGGCACAGATCCAGATGAGCAACAAAACACAATCAACTTAAAAGCCATTAAACTTACAAAGTTGTGTCCCTCAGATGATATCGAGGCATGCCTGACAACTTTTGAAAGAGTTGCCATAGCCTACCAATGGCCAAAGCAGCAATGGACAGTCAGACTGGTACCCTACCTGACAGGGAAAGCCCAACTAGCCTACAGCAATATGGACACTGCACAGTCAGAAAACTATGACCTGGTGAAAAGCAAAATGCTGAAAAGGTATGACATCTCAGGAGATACCTACAGGCACAGATTTTGATCTCTGAAGTACAACTCAGTCGACAATCCTCAAGAAGCCTTCACTAAACTCAGAAAAAGCCTGATAAAATCTCTCTAACCAGAGGGCAAAACAGCCCCACAGATCATAGACACATTTGCAATGGAGCAATTCATCAACATCCTGCCTATAGATGTGCAGCTTTGGGTAAAGGAACACTGACCAGAAAGTGGGGAAAAGGCTGTTTCTTTGGTCGAGGACTACCAAATAGCCAGACAGATGCCACAGCAGTGAGGTAACAGTCAAGCACTGGTAAGACACTCTTTTTCTCATTTAAACTCCAAGTCTGAAAAGAACTCTGGTGGGGGTAACAAATCTGTGCCCAAAGACGTTATTTGCTATAAATGTAATACGCCAGGTCATATTGCAAGAAATTGCCATAAGAAGAGTCACACTGGAGCAGATTTGTCCTTGTCAAGTTGGGGCAAAAGTACTTAACAGATGTGAAGGTTGGGGATAAGACTGTAAAGGGACTCATTGATTCAGGAAGCAGACAAACCCTCGTGCATGTTGAGGTGCTGGGAAAACACTGAGCAAAAGGACCAGGTACTGGTGTCATCTGCATCCATGGGGACACTCGATACTATCCCACCACCCAAGTGACTCTGACCATTAAGAGTGTGTCACACTAAATGAAAGTGGGGGTGGTACCTAAGTTACCTGTACCTGTGATTATTTGAAATGACTTTCCAGGATTTACTGAGTTAATCAAAGAGGGAGTAAATCCTGATGTTTCAGCAGCTGTGGTGACAAGAGCTCAGGCAAAGAAAATTTCAGATGGTGGGAACTCTTCCTTTTGCTGATTTTAATTAAGACTTGTTTGAGCACAGCTCCAAGATCTGGAAATCCAAGTAAGAAAGATGATGCCTGAGGAAACTGTGGCAACAAATGAATGATGGACATAAGGAGTTAACATATGAAAATGCTGAAACTAAGCTGATAACTGATTCTGATTTTCTTTCAGAGCAAGCTAATGATGTTTCTCTCCAGGTTTTTTTTAATTAGCTGGGGGTGAAACCAAAACAGGGTGAACATATGTTTAAAAAATGTAATGGGTTACTGTACAGAATATGGGTTAAACCTCAGACACAGGACCAGATAGAACAACTGGTTATACCACAAAAGAATAGATCTGAGTTGCTACAGATAGCGCATGATAGTCCTATGGTCGGTCACTCAGGGAGAGATCTCACACTTGCCAGATTGCTGTATAGATTTTACGGGCATGGAATTCATGAAGATGTTGATACCTATTGTAATTCCTTTGATGAGTGTCAGAAAGTAGCCCCAGTCACTAGAAAAGACAAGGTGCCCCTGGTGCCCTTACCTTTGATAGATGTGCCTTTTGAGAGAATTGCAGTGGATGTGGTTGGTCCTTTAGACAAAAGTAAAAAGGGTAATAGATTTATATTGGTAGTATGTGACTATGCTACTCAATACCCAGAAGTAGTTCCAATGTGTACTGTCACCTCTTCAAAAGTGGCAGCAGAGCTTGCAAACATTTTCAGCAGAGTAGACATACCTAAAGAAATTATTACTGTTCAAGGTAGTAATTTTGGTGCTTCACTACTTAAGGAGCTGTACAGTCTACTAGGTATCACTGCCATAAGAACCTCCCCCTATCACCCTCAGACAGACGGTCTTGTTGAGCATTTTAACCAAACCCTAAAATGCACGTTAAAAAGGTTTGTAAAAGGGAAAGGGAAAGATTGGGACCAATAATTGCCTTACCTACTTTTTGCTTACAGAGAAGTGCCACAGGCATCAACAGGGTTTTCACCATTGGAAATGCTGTATGGTAGGCAGCCAAGAGGGCCGCTGGATGTGATAAAAGAAATGTGGGAGGATAACCCCACTCAGAAACAATCTATAGCATCTTATATGTGTGCCCTAAGAAAGAAGCTGGCAAAATATGTTGAAATTGCCCATAGTAATCAGGAAGAGGCACAAAACTGGCAGAAGGTATATTATGACCATGGGGTAAAAGAAAAGGTTTTTGAGCCAGGTGAAAAGGTTTTGCTGCTGTTACCCACAACAGAAAATAAACTGTTAATGAAGTGGCAAGGGCCTTATAGAGTTCTTAGACGTACTAGAACTGTTAACTATGAGACTGAGACCCCTAACAGGAAAATTCCTAAGATATACCATGCTAATCTCCTCAAGAAATGGGTTGAAAAAATGTCAAAAGCTGCTTTACTAGTTTTACCAGAAACTGATAAAGAATATATTGATGTAGCTTATGATAGACTGGAACAAACTGTAACTGTTGATGTTGTAAAGGTGAATGTTTCCTTAACCTCGGAACAAACTGCAGAAATCCACAATTTGCTAAAGACATTTAACAGTACTTTCACCACAGTACCAGGTCGAGCAAAAGAGATAGAGCACGTAATAGTTCCAAGGAATGCTCGCCCTATTAGGCAAAAGACATACAGATTACCAGAGTGGTTAAGAGCTGACATGGTTAAGGAAATATAAAAAATGAAAGAACTGGGTATCATAGAAGAGTCGAGGAGTGCTTGGTCATCTCCGAAGGTAATTGTAAATGAAAAAGAAGGGGTAGGATTGTTAGAATTAGTCTTGATTTTAGGAAACTTAATCAAGTGTCAGAATTTGACAGTTATCCTATGCCCAGAATAGATGATTTGGTGGACAGACTGAGGACTGCAAAGTATATCAGTACCCTCAATCTCACTAAGGGTTACTAGCTAATCCCTTTAGCTAAAGAATCCAGAGGCAAAACTGCATTTGCCACTCCAGTTGGATTCTATCAGTTCACCACCATGCCATTTGGTTTTCATGGTGTGCCAGCTACATTCCAGTGGTACATGGATGTAATTTTATCACCTCACACTGGTTATTGTGCTGCATACCTGGATGATGTTGTAATGTACACTCCAGACTAGAAAAGCCACCTGGAATGCCTACGAGCAGTTATCCAAACTATCAAAAAGGCAGGTCTGACTATTAATCCTACTAAATCTGCATTGAGCATGCAGGAAACCAGGTGTGTGGGCTATGTTTTGGGAAATGGAGAAGTCAAGCCAGAGGCTTCTAAAATAGAAGCTGTAGCTAACAGCCTTGTCCCCAAAACCAAGAAACATGTCAGGTCATTTTTAGGGCTGGCTGGTTATTATCAAAGATTTGTTCCCAACTTTGCTGAGTTAGCTACACCCCTCACTGAACTCACAAAAAAGGTACTCAAATAATGTGACATTTACCTCAGAGTGTGATGAAGCGCTTTTCAAGCCATTAAGGTTGCATTATGTTCAGTCCCTGTTTTAAGAAGCCCAGACTTTTAGAAACACGTTTTGTTACAAACAGATGCATTAGAGGTAGACCTAGATGCAGTCCTGAGTCAAAATATAGATGGGACAGAACATCCTATTCTGTACATAAGTAGGAAGTTCCATGACAGAGAGAAAAGGTACTCCACCATTGAAAAGGAATGTTTAGCAGCAAAGTGGGCCATTGAGTCCCTTAAGTTTTATTTGCTAGGAACTGACTTTGTAATCATAACAGATCACAATCCTCTCTGTTGGCTTAACTAAATGAAAAATAAAAATTCCAGAATCACAAGGTGGTACCTGGCACTACAGCCATTTAAATTCAAGGCGATACACAAATCTGGTAAAGAGATTAGCAATGCTGATTTTCTGTCAAGATATGGATCAGGAATTGATGGTTCTGAAGGTTGAAAAACAAATGTATGAGTTGAACTTCACTGTTTGCTGTACTGTTATAGAAAAAAAGGATATTGCACATGTGCTTAATTTTTGAAAGTTAGAAGCTAATGTTAGAGAATTAATCAAAAGTTTTGGAAACCTGTTTGATGAAACAGGTTCCCTCTTAAGGAAGGGGTTGTATGTGACAGGGTTCAATAGGACCTTGTATCAGTTGTTATGGAGGGTTTGAATGCAGGGATCTATTCTGTTCTTTTCTTTCCTGTCTCTTATCTATCTGGTTGCGCAACCAGATTTTCCTGAGACCTAGGGCTGATCACCCTGATAGTCTCGCAATTCTTTGCCTCTCTCTGTCTCTCAGTCTTCCCTTGCTGTTTATGTCTTTTCCTCCCTTGCATATCTGCTAGTATAAAAATATATGTGAATCATCATGTGGAAATGTTATTGATACTGGGATCCCTTTGTTTGAAACTATATATAGTTATACCGTTGAAATGTATATAATTATAGTTTGGGATGATTGCAAAAAGGTATTGCGAACTCAAGGGGTTAGCCTAAGAGAAGTGTTTAGCCCTTTTTCAGAAGCTGTGGAGAAAGGACCTCAGTTCTGGGACATTGTGTTCTTGCTGCACCTGCATGAAATTGTCAAGAGCATTTTAGAAAAAACAGGATGCTTGCTAAGAAGGGGGGTTAAAAGACCTATAAGAGAGGGAGCTACAATGTTGTTTTGAGACACACAGACACAGAGAGGCAGTATAGCAAAGTGGTTTAGGGCCCTGAGCTGCAAATCTGGAGACCTGGTGTTGAATCCCACAACCTCCACTTGCATACTGTTTGACCCTGAACAAGTCAGTTAACTTCCCTGTGCTCCCAGGTTGCACCTGTAAACAAGCTTTCAGCTTAGTGTGCCACTCCTGGTTAAACAATTGGAAAGAGACTCAAGAAAAACTCAGATGGATATTCTCTGTTTATTCTGCCTTGCTAAATAGTTATATTGAACAATTTTATTTTTTTTATGTCATTGCTAGTACTAATAAACATTTTTTTGTGAATTCTACAACTGCTGCTGGTTTTTCCTATGCTTTCTGAGCTGTGTCTTGATGACAATACATAAGCACTACTCTATTCACCAAACATTGAAAGTTTTTATATCAACATTGTAGAAGAACTGAAAGGGGGGGGGGTCTGCCTATTTGCATATGATACCAACATCTGCAATAGGATGGATGTACCGGGGGTGTATGGAAAGGATGAGCAGATACCTGAGAAAACTAGAGAAGTGATCAAGGGTATGGCAGTTGGGTTTCAATCAAACCCCCAAACTGCAAAAAACTGAAAAATAATGCACTTAGGGCACGGAAACCCAGAAGTGGAGTACAAAAGCAGGAAAGAGACCTGGGGTAATCATATTGGATGATCTAAAGGTAGCCAGGCAGTGCAACAAGGCAGTATAGAGGTCTAGTGGGATACTGGGGTGCATAGGGATGGGTATCACCTGCAGAAAGGGTGTATTCATATTGACTCTGTACAGATTGCTGATAAGACCCCACCTAGAGTACTGTGTCCAGTTCTGTAGACCACATCTCTGCAAGGACATAGACAGAGTGGAGGCAGTTCAGAGATCAGAGCAACAAAAATGTTGCAGGGTCTGCATCAAAAGCCCTACAAGGAGAGATTAAAGGACCTTATTATGTACACCGTGGAACAGAGTAGGGAGAGGGGGGATATGATACAAACTTTTAAATACCTCACAGGGATAAATAAGGTAAAAAAGGGATGTATTTTGCAGAAGAAAAGGAGCTCAAGAACAAAGGGACATGCTACAAAGCCAGAGGGGAGTAGATTCAGGAGAGATGTAAGGAAGTATTGCTTCACAGAAAGAGTGGTGGATTCCTAAAACAACCTTCCAGTGGAGGTGGCATGGGGTGCAAAAACAGTGGTGGGGTTGAAGGATGCGTAGGATAAGCAAAAGGGAATCATTGCAGAAAGGAAGGAAGGGAGAAAGAGCTGTAGATTGCGTGTAGTCTGGTAACATTGTAGGTAAGGAGGAATGGGCAGACTGGATGGCCAAGCAATCCTTATCTGCCATCAAATTCTATGTTTCTGTGATCCACCTATTAAGAATCCACTTTTAAATAAGTGGAAAATTGATCATTGAGAGAGTGTGGTAGATAATGAATGTATATTGTAATCCATTTAGGGTACATTCAAAATCCTCAATTACCACAGTCACAAAGTGACAGTAACATCTCTCATATACTATAATAGTTTACATTAACTTCATTTATTGATAGCAAATTGTAATAATCCCACAAATTCTGCAACGTTCATTCAGTTCAGTATATAGAGAATATGCCTGTGCAGGTATGTATTATGAGGATTTTTCACACATAATCCATAAACCCAAAGAGCGAAGCTCAAGGGGTTTAAGAGATTATCACACATCAAGGGTGTGTGAAAAATCCTCACAAAATAAACTTTGCACAAGCATTATGTTTTATAATAGCTGATGCAAGTTTTCAACAGAGAGAAAACTGTAAACTGTTTTTGTGCAAGTGAGTGTGTCTCTGAGCAGTTGCTGTACTTGCACAAATACAGTAAAGTGAGAGCTCAAGGAGGAAAACACTGTAATAACCTACTATCAAGATTTTTATGGAATTCTGCAGATTATTATGGTGTTTTATCAGAAGTGTAAATTCAGTCATTATAGGGGGGTCACCAGTTATTACATATAGAATAATGCATGGGGTTGTGTGTTTAATGAGTTCTTACACGCACCCGAGGTGTTGGATGCTACATAAATCCCGAGAGCGAAGCTCGAGGGGTTTATTTAAGCATCCACACCCTCGGGGTGTAAACTTTGTTAAACATTATTAACCCCATTGCTTTTATTTAATATAATTACTGGGGAGCATTTTCTGCCACAGTAATTATATAAAATAAAAAGCTGCAGTCTGTCCAGATGAAGTGCTGTGAGCGGTCTGCAGCCGAGCTGCTGCTGAAACACTTCTTTTTAAACACTTAACCGAGAACTCGAAAAATGGAACCAGGACTCAAAAACTAATGCTGTGAGGGCAAGTTTTTTTTTCCCTAACATTCACTTATCACCGAATGATGGTGGTGGAGTCGACAGTGTGTCCCATGCTGTGTGACCGGAGAGCAGAAGCAGGAGCATGCGTGGAGTTAGGGAAACCTGGTGCATGTTCACCATTATAACCCGCAGGTTATAATGGCGAATAATAACTGGGTTTCTCTATGGGAGAAAAGGCTCCCAAGTTGTTACAAAATCATACTTCACATTTCACTGTATCAATTATATTGAGGCAACTTCGTTGATTTTCCTGCCTAGTCTCAAACACAAGTTATTGTTTTCATTGCTAATGCAAGGCGGTGGGTCTACCTGCTCATTTTGTGTAGTAGTATGAAGCCTTTCAGGCTTAAAAGAGAAGAAGCAAAGTTTTCTCCTGAGTAATTTCTTCAGTAATGTGCCAGTCAAGTAAATTACATGGTCCCAGTTCAAATAAAAATGGCAGCATATATAGGGCCCGATACAAGATGCATGGCACAACTCAAGGGTGTATGCGAAGCAGCTAAGCGCACATGCCAGGGACCCTGCACCCCTATGCTAAGACTGGCAGGGTCCCATCACCTATGCCTGCAACTTGGCTGCAGCTGCAGGCTAGCCAAGGGAATGGCACACTGAACCGGGTGCCGCAAGTCATGGCACACAATCTACTGCCCCCCAGAGCCCCACCCAAAAATGCACCAGCAAGCATCTAGAGGCATTGAGGGGGCTGGCCAGTTGGCACAGGCAATCAGGGGAGCACAATGCAAATGGAGTTGGAGGTCCCTGAAGTTCGGGGGTGGGGGCATGACACAGCAGGGGAGGCACGGGAGCACAGCCTTGTGGTTTCCATGGTGCTGCGGGGGGCATCCATCCTGGTGATCACCTTCTAGCTGGTCTAACCCCGCTATGCCATACTGGGTCCTGGAATGACGTAAGTGGGTTATGGCAGCTACCCTTCCAGAACAGGGCACAGTTGCTGCTGTAACCCACCCTTGCACCATACCACTGTGGGTTGCGGGCATAGTAGGTGGCATTGCCCACCTTTGGCACAACCCGCATATGATGTGGTACAAGGCACCTCTCTCAATCATGACTTGCGTTATGCCTGGCACAAGGTGTGATTTGCGCCATCAGGTTTGGTGTAAATTGCCTTGTGTCAGGCATAATTCAACATGGAATCAGGCCCCTAGTTTCCAAAAGGTGACTTGTTCTAGCTACAGCTCACTAACTTGCATTCTGTGCTAGCAGGCTAACAGGACAAACAAGAGATTCTCTATGATCCATGATGCGTGCAGCATCTCTCTCCTCCTGCATGTTTTACTGCGGATCAGTTGCTCAGCCAAATCAAAACTGGGACACACAGGGAAAACTGAGCCAAAACATGTCAGGGCCACACCAGAAAAAAAAATTCAGATGCTTGAATGCAACAGTTTCACACTAGGAAAACATAAGCCAAAATGCAACAGGGCTGCACCAGGAAAATGGATTGTTCCCCTGGACAACTGATCCAAGGTCAGTTTCATCAATGATATGTATGGCCGAAGGTCTGCTGAACATTGTTTGCACCATAGCAGTCTCATTTACATGCAACAAGTCATTTTGGAGTGACTTAGCCTTGCAGAACTGAATCCCTCCCAGTCATCCACGTTCAGTTGTTGTCATTTGTTACTATACTGGTCCAAACAAAGGCCAACATAAGCCCATTTTGCTTCCATGCTGACAATCTGGGATTGGGAGCAGATTTGGGAGCACATTTGGTGTGGCTTTTGCTGGGGAGTGCTGATGAGGGCAGCATGACCTAGCCTAGGAAAGGGTGGCATCAGGATCTGCTGCCACAGGTACCTATCAAGGTAGGCCTTGGATTGTGCTCCCACTTGAGAGGTGGTTTGAAAACACAAATGTACTGAATTGTGTGGGGCTATCAAGAGAGCTGCTCCAAAGTTGGGGAGGTCGTAGTAGCAAACAATGGAGACGCAAAATCCCAGCTTCTGTCAGAATGATGGGTCAGTGCACTCTGACATCATGTCATGGAACCTGCTGACAGTCTGCCACTAAATAAAATAGTTCAACAGGGTGGAAGACAGCCCCCTCCGGGGCCTTGCCAGTAGGGTCAGGCAATGGCAGGTTCACTGATCTTAGGATTGGCTGATATATAAAAAAGTACAGTACTCAAAATCTTACTGCCTGGATGGCTGCCCCTCCCTGTTCATTCCCCCCAATTCCATTCACAATTACAGCATCAAGAAAATTAACAAGCATGTATATTTGAGGTTGTGCAACTGTGTGCTTCTTACTTTGAGTTCTTATTCACTTCATCCATCAGGCTCCTTACCTCCCCAGCCAGTGTGTAGCACCTCCACATTAGTCATCCCAGCCTTGTGCTGCTGCTTAGACTAAGTAAGAAACCAAAAAAAGGAATACACACAGCAACCCCTTAAGGTGCTTACCAAAGAACCTCAGCAAATGTAGACAGTAAGCAGAGCACACACTAAAGGCTCAGATAAATGTTAAGTTATTGTCACATACAGCTGATTCCAGGCTAGAACCACTATGTATTACCTCATACAAGGCTTCCTCAAAGAGTGGAGCTAGCAGTCATGAGCACCTTTAAGTACACAGAAGTTCAAAACAATTCTACATTTAAAGGGAACTACTTGTAACTTAAAATAGTACAAACAGCAAAATGTGCTCATAATGAAAGTGAAAATGTGCATAGGGCGAAACATAGAAACATAGACAAAGAAGGTATAAAAAGACAAATGGTCCATCCAGTCTGCCCATGGTTCCCCATCTGACCCTTGGACCTCAGGTCCTTCCAGGGTCGCAGCCCTTACCATCCACCACATTATTCCCCTCCCAGTTTCTGTCACCCCAAGTAGCTACTATACCTTTCACTCAGTCCCAAACATGCTTAAAACCATTAATGGTTTTAATGCCCACCACTTTAGCTGGTAGACAGTTCCATGGTTCCACTACTGTTTCTATAAAATGTTTCCTTATGTTTCTTCTGAACTTCCCTCCTGTCAGTGTCCACTACTGCTCTTGTGACCTTGAATTGTTTCTCATGCTAAATAGTTTCCTGCTGTTCACCTTGTTTTGTTTCTTTCAGGAAACTGAAGGTCTCTATCTTCTCTTCCCTCTCCTTCTGGTCTCCAGCACCTTGAGGTTCTCCTCATGTGACCTGCTCCATTGGCCTTGAAAAACAAGCTTGCATGTAGAAAATTTCATACTGTGGATCATACTGCAGAATTAGGACAGCAGAATGCATGATGCCCATATTTATTGCCCCCAGCACTCAGTGGGTGCAACTGTAGAGGTTGCTGTCATTTAAGTATGCTTCTTACTTGGCTTTAAAACCTACAAAGGTAGATTCGTTCACAATGTCTGATGGCAGTAGGTTTTACATTCTTGTAGTTCTTGGTAAGAATACACATTTTCTCATATTTGTTCTAGGTACATAGTCTATTAATTGCTTGTTGTGCATCCTCAAATTATGTACCAGGTATTTGTATGTGATCCCCAATTCTAGTGACAGGTCTTTATGTTGAAGTATTTTGTACAGGCATAGTAGGTCGCCCCTGTTTCTCCAGAGACTAAGAGGCCACAACCCCAATACTCCAAGTCTTGTTTTGTATGGTTTGTTTTTAAGACAGGAATTTGTTTAGTGTATCAGCACTGGGCTTTTTCATGTAAATCTGTGTCTTTTTTTAAACCTGGGCTCCAGACTTGAGAACAGTAGTCTAAATGTTGTCTAATGTATGATTTTTATAATGGTAACATTACTTGTTTATTTTATTTGTAAAATATCTCCTAATACAGTTTGTTAAGTGATTCACTCTTTTTTCCATGTGTCTACTTTGATTACTACTTTTCATATTGCTGTTAACTATCACCCCAAAATCCCTGAATTCATCCACTTTCAGTAGATTTTTACCTTGAATCTTGTAATTTTGTTTAAGATTGTTCCTGCCACAGTGCATTGTGACACACTTATCTAGATTAAACTGCTTCATGTTGTCCGCCCAGTGTACAATATAGTTCAAATCATTGATCATACTGGATTGGCCCTCCTCACAGTTAACCCTTCCACTGTTTTAGGTCATCTGCAAATTTAATCAGTTTATTCTTTCCTATTATTTGAAGGTCATAGACAAATACATTAAATAATAGTGGTCCCAGAACTGAACCCTGAGGGATCCCACTGGACACACTTCCATCAGTGGATAGTAACCCATTTATTCTAACCCTTTGTTTTCTGTTGTTAAGCCATTCTGATAGCCACTTAACAAGTTTGGTATTTAATCCTAGTCTTAGAAACTTGTCTATGATTCTTTGATAAGGTAGTGTATCGAATGCCTTTTTGAAATCAAAAAAATATAACATCTACTGCATCATTATGATCTAGGTTTTTAGTTACCATATTGCAGAATTTATCAAATTTGTATTACAAGTCCTATTTTTATGATGCTGTGCTGTCTTATCTATCAAACCCCGGTTTGTTAGGTCCCTCAAAATTTCTTCCTTACTTATCCCTTCTACTGTTTTCCCAAAAATAGATGTAAGACTCATTGGTCTATAATTTGACGATGACATTTTGCTACCTTTTTTGTATATTGGGACTACAATAGCACTCCTGCAATCTAGCAGCACATGTCTTTCATTAATGGATTTGTTTCCAGTGATGACAATAGGCATAGCCAGTTTCTTGGCCAATTCTTTGAGCATACGAGGGTGCAATCCATCAGGAACCAGTAATTTATTGCAATCCAGTGCTGCAAGTTTACCTTGAATATAGTCAGGCTTACAAATATGAATATTTCCCTAGTGGGGTCTAGATTTATCCCACCCTATGGCATTCAGTGTATTATCTCCTTGGATGTGTACAGAACAAAAGTACTCGTTAAAAATTCGTGCCATATCTTCACATTTATTATATTGTGCCCCATTGTGGAAAAGAGGACCAATAGTTCTCACAGAACTCCTATTACCATTTATGTAAAAATAAAACAGCTTCATAGTGTTCTGAGAATGGGAAAGTCGGAATTTTGTTTCACTTCATATTTTGTTTATAGCAATCTTTAGCTGTTTCAGTGCCATCCTATATTTCCTGACATTAGATTGTGTTTGTATCTTTTTCATAACTGAAAAAAGGTATTTCATTTTGTTAATTAATCTCTGAATTTTATAATTAACCATAAAGGCTTCTTGCCTCTTTTGTTATATATCTTTCTGTTTGGGACAAACTTGTTCTCCAACATTCTAATAGTGTTGATAATTAGGGACCAAGCAGAATCTGTGTTCAACCCCATTAGTTTAGTTGGGAGATCGCACCTGTATAGTTCTTTCCTAATTGCTACAAAATCAGCTTTATCATAGTTTTTAAAAATGGTCATATCACTAGTAATTGTTTTCCTTTTATCAATCATGAAGCAGATGGTGTTGTGGTCACTATTTGACAAGGGAGCATTAATTTTGATAATACAAATTTCCATAGGTATGTTTGTTAATATAACATCTAATATATTGTCGCCTCTTGTTGGCTCTGTCACCAACTGATATAACTTTAGGGATTCAATCAAGTCCATAATTTTTTGATCATGAGCACAATAGACCTTACATTTAGTCAAGTCCATGTTAGGTGCATTTAAATCCCCCACCAGAATGATATTGCTATTATCAGACATTCTTGAGACTTGATCCAGTAAGGCATTAGTGGACTGAGTACTGTTATTTGGAGGTCTGTAGAATGTCCCAAGGGTAAACTGTTTACCCATAAAACCTGTAACATATAACCAAATGGATTCAACTTTGACCCCAAGTATGTTTTCTGGTTCTAGTTGGTAGCATTCTATATTATCCTTAGCATAAATGGCCACACCGCCTCCCTTTCGTCCAACCCTCTCCCTGCTAAATAATTGGTAGCCCTGTATTGCTTTGCTCTAGTCTCTGTCATAAAGATGCAGATGTCATACAAAATGTCATTCTTTTATTTACACACAGTTTGAAATAGAGGCACAACATCATCAAAACCTTAATTCCTCCCAGATCATGGCAACATTTATTACATGGGCAAGGCATATGAACTAAAGGTATTACTGGGCACACACATTTGTGTGTACACATGAATTATAGGTTAAAGTAAAGAGTGAAACACCAGATTCATATATACTCCAAAAGGAGGTATATATTTTTTGTGATAATTGAGTTCAACTCTCACCAAGAGTAAACACCAGAATATTTTCTTATAGTATGTTTGTAGTAGTACTAGGATCTGTGTCCAGTTCTTCATATTAACATCATAATATGAATGTGTTTCCAGTTTTAACTAATGAACAAGGGGTTTAGCAGGACCTCTACAGTGAAACATAAAATTCAGTTATACATGTAACCAGACAGCTGTACAACAAAAAGAGATTCTTTCCTAAAATATACTTTTCTTTAAAAAGTAGAACATATTGAGGAATAAGCACTAACAAGTTCTTAACATATGCTATTATTCCTTTATATCTGTGGATATTAAATTTGCACTTACTAACAAAAAGCATAATCAAGAATTACTGCAGAGGCATACCATTGACAGCAGACATTAACATCCAGTGGTACTGAGCAATTAAATCTACTATAGGGGCAGATAATAGAAAAGAAAATAGACATCATAGCGACATGGAGTTATTGAAGCAGATTTAGCTTGACTTTAAAACATTTCATAATTTGTAACTCCAGAAAGGGCTTAAAATCCAACTGGTCATTTCAACCCTTAAAGTACCATGGTATTAAGAATAGTAATCTTTCTGGATTCTTTTTGTAATAGCAATTTTAATTGGTCACCACCTCTAACTGGGGGTGGTACATGCTGCAGTGCACATAAATGAAAATCTTCCAGATGAGAATCATGTCAGCCCCTGAAGTGTGCATCCAGGGTATCATTCATGTTTTTGTTTATTACAGCTCTTACATGCTCCTGGATGTGACAATTCAGTGGGTTGATGATACATCTAGCATATAGGAAGGAACATTTGCACCACCCAACATATACCATAAATTTGGTCTGGCGGCTATATATTCATGAAATTTGGATTTCTTTCCATTTAGAGTGTGCAGAAAACTAGCACCAGTAGATGCAGAACTGCAGATGTTACAACATCTGCATCTATAAAAGCCGGTTCTGTGGTTTTGTCTATCTTGATTTTTCCATGAAGTGGCCAATTGTTAGATGGTTTGTCAAACTGGTGACATGTCTAAAAGAAACACATGGCCTAGTAACTAATAGTGGCATCAGTTCTTCATTTACAGTTCATACCTTCCATCTTATTTGTAATATTTTTTCTTCACATTCATTGCCATATTCTTGTACTCCATCATGAAAGTCAGCAATTAATTCCCATTTTTCATCAGATTTCTGCTTCTTGGTGTAACAATATTTTCCTGTTTAGTTCACACACTTTTTTGTATGCAGATTCCACTACTGTAGCAGAGTAGCACCTCTTCCTGAGCCTGGTTAACAGCATACTGCTCTCCTTTCCCAAAACTTCATTTGAAGTACAGATTCTTTTTAATCTTAATGGTCCAAAGTGCAGCAAATGAAGTTCAAAATGAAGAAGTACAAAATCATGCATCTGGGGCACAGACACCATGTGGAGAGCTACAGGATGGGGAGGACTGCTGACAGTCACCAGGGAGGAAAGGGATTTGGGGATTATCATCTCAGATGACCTACTTGTGGCCAAAAAGAGTACAACAGCTGTAGGGAGTGCCAGTGGCATGTCAGGGTGCAAAGGAAGGGGTTTCACCAGCAGAAGGAGGGAGGTGGTGGTAGCACTATACAAAAGACTGATGAGGCCTCATCTGGAGTCTTGTGTGAAGCTCTGGAGGCTGCATCTTCATAAGAACATAGACAGGGTGGAGGCAGTTCAGAGAAGGGTGACTAAGATTGTGCAGGGCTTGCAACAGAAGACTTATGAGGAGAGATTAAAAAACCTCAATATGTATACACTGGAAGAGAGGAAGGAACAGGGAGATATGCTAGAAACCTTCAAGTATCTTAAAGGCATAAACAAAGTGCAAGTGGAAGACATCTTTCAGTTCAGGAGAGGTACAAGAACAAGGGGGCACGATATGAGATTGGAGGGTGGCAGGATAAGGGGTAATGTGAGGAAGTTCTTTTTCACAGAAAGGGTGGTGGATGCATGGAAAAGCTTGCCCCAGGAGGTGGTAGGAGTGAGTACAGTGGTGAGATTTAAACATGCATGGGATAGGCATAAGGGAACCCTAGAGGTGGGAAGGAGAAGCTAAAGCTGATGACCAAGTAGGGTCAGTGGCCGCTGATACAGGTAGGATATACGGGCAGACTGGATGTTCCTAGTTGTCCTTATCTGCAGTCAATTTCTATGTTTCTATGTTATGAATTGGTCAAATGGTATGCTGTTGACCAGGTTCCTGGGGTGGGAACTATTTGCCCTAAGTAGGTGGTTCCCTACTATTGATTTACAATAATGTCAGGTCAGGTTAACTTTCAGTTTTAGATCCACAGACTCAGTTTCTATGGGGTCTGACCTGTAAGTGCTCACCAGATTAAGGTCATTGTTGTTAACCTATTCAGTAAAGATTGATAAAGATTCTGACCCCCTGACTTATATAGTATTTTTTAGCAATGTCTGCCAGGGAAGACACACTAAGTCAAGGTTTGTATCCAGGTGCATCCTGGGAGCACAAGGATGTTAAGTGACTTGCTCACAGTTGCACTGTGGGATTCAAACTCAGTTCTCCAGGTTTGCAGTTCAGTTCTCTTAACCACTATGCTATACTGCCTCAGTATGATATCATCAATAAAGCAATACCATACCAGGATATGTCTGATTGAGGGTTAAAATCAGAGAAAATTACATTTTTCTCTCACCATGCATGGAAAAAATTGACATAAGAGGGCACAAGGGGCACCCCCATAGCTGTTCCTTGCATTTGGAAATAATATCCTTTCTGGAACATGAAGTAATTGTGTGTCAAAACTAGGGTAGGGTACAATTTATCTTCCACCAGTGAAATTCTGCTAAAATGCTGATTTCATGTCTAGAAATTTAGCAAAATGTCCATGAAAAGTTTGTGACATTTTGCCAAAAATTGTGATTTCCATTTTTTCTTTCTAGTTTAAAATATGTTACTTCAAATTGCACCACATTTGTCGTACTGGATTTAATAAAGCCCATACAGATTTTACCAAGTTGCAGATCTCCTCTTTAAAGGTGACTGAGTTATAAGCCTCTAAACTTTCAGAAATTTTTTAATTATATTTTTAAATTATGTAAACTTCACAGTTTCAAAAGAATTAGTCAAAACTGCACCACATTTGTCATGTTGACTTTGCCACCACGAATACTGATGCATGCCAGGTTTCAGATCTGCATCTTTAAAGGTAACTGAGTTATAAGCCTCCAAACATCTGTAAATGTTAAAATTACACTTCTCAATTATGTAAACTGCAAAATTTCAAGCCCCAATAACATTAATACTACAAAAAAGGAATATTACCAATTTTGTCAGCTTCTTTGACCTTAAATATTAATCTTTAAGGCCATATCCATTGCCCAGAGGCAGAGTGTCATGCTGCCATGCTGATTACCTGGGTTTGAAAGCCAGCCAAAGAAGTCATGACAGGAGGCAGGCCATGGGTGAAACATCTGCTGCTTGGCATTGCATCTCAGTCAAGAGAGTTGGCAGCAGGTTACACTAACACAGCAACCCCTGTAGCTGGGCAAGAGATCTTTCTCCTGTCACAGGGAAAACTGTGGCTATGCAAGGTTGACAGAGGCACCACTCTCACCAGGGGAGATGGAAGGGAAATTGGAGAAAAAATGGATATCCAACTGAATGATGGCTTTGCTCAAAATGATCAGAGTATATCCCTGTGAATTGGGTTTAGCCCTAAGAGGAGCTGCTGGCTGGGAGAAAAAACAATATGGAAAAAAAAAGAGTCTGTGTGTGTCAACACTCAAATCTCTTGCTTAAAGGCTGACCAAGTTAAAAGCGGCCAAATATTCCAAAATAACAACAATAATTAAAGTTGACTTTCATGAGCTTTTGTGAGATTGTAGAATGTTGTGATACTTTTAATGAAGCCATGTCCATACATTTTGCCCAGTCATACAATTAAGTTGCTATTGTAGAGGAAGTTAAAGGCTGGGTAAGGTGAGAATAAGGTAGCAGTCATAGACGACTCCATAGTAAAAGAATAGTGGTGCCAACTGTCAGGTCATTATCTTTAGTTACAAACCATGAATTATAGTCTTGGACATCACTGTGCACTATACTGAGTTCTTGCCATAAATTAGATAACCACTAGAGCTCACTGACTTAATGACATGTGGAAGCACATGCACATGCAGCATTGTTTCTGTACAATGCATCCTGATGACTTTTAGCAACCCTACAGGTAACAATGTATATTTTTACTATTTGAAAATAGTAGCACTAAGTGATGCCAAGATGTGCAACTAGATGTGACTCAAGCCATTGTGACACAAATATCTGCATATCTTTAGTCGTGTTGGAGCATAATGCTGGGCATCACTGTTGCAGGACTGTTGAAGGGGTATTGCAGGGCCATGATGTTAGTGGAGGTAAGGTTACTCAGTGGTGATAAGTGCTTTGTGAAAGTTAAATTCCACAAGTGGAATTCTAGGTTCATTATCTATTATGCATCTATGAATTTATTATCAAATGTTGCCAATTAGTAACTTCTAAACAATCAGCAATACATTTTAACATACTAAATTACATTTATCCAGCTTAATTATATTTAGGGAAATAGTAATTTGGTATGCATGCATAATCTTGAGTCTATACCTGCAATAGCAGTGGAGCTATACCCTTACAGAAATAATGATTACAACAACAATAATAATAATAAAAAAACTTTATTTATTCTGCGCCTTTCTTAAAACCAAGAGCCTTTACAACAACTACATAAAACAGTAAAATAAACACAAACCCAATAACGGCTAAATTTTAAAATGTAATAAAATCATCATCTGGGGTAAGCCTCTGACCATAAATGGATCTTTAAGGCCTTTTTAAATTCCTCCATGGATGCACACTGCTGAAGCGAGTGGGGTAGAGAATTCCAGAGGGCAGAGGCTGTGTAGCTAAATGCACGGGCCCCCGAAGATTTTAAAGAAACCCTCAGAATCTCTAGCAACCCCTCGTCTGCCGAGCGGAGTGATCGCCTAGGGCAGTAAGGTACCAGAAGCTCTTTCAAGTAGTCTGGGCCCAGTCCGTGTAGGGCTTTATAAGTCAGAAGACCGACTTTAAAGGTGCTCCACCACTGTAGTGGCAGCCAGAGCAGATCATGCAGGACTGGAGAAATATGACAGGCACGAGAAGTACCTGTCAATAAGCGGGCCGCAGCATTCGCCATGAGCTGCAAGCAGTGGATATCAACCCCTGGTAGCTCTAGATACAGGAAGTTACAGTAATCAAGGTGTGAGATCACAAAGGCGTGGACCAATGTAGACAGATCACTGGACAGAACTAGGTGCTTAATCCTTGAGATGTTCCGCAGATGGTAAAAGGATGATCTGATGACTGCTGACACCTGCAATCGCAGTGTCAGTTTGTCATCAAAACTCACCCCCAGGTTCCACACCCATTCAGAGGTAGGAAGCTGGATGCCACCCAGAAAAAGTCCTGAGGGCAAACCAGCTCCCATCCCCTCTATCCAGTGACCCGGGTCCACAACCATCACCTCCATCTTCTCCGAGTTCAACCTCAGCCAGCTTAAATTCATCCAGTGCTGGATTTCAGTGAGACAGTTGTTAAATACCGAGAGAGCTCCATCCTGGTCGGTTGCAAAAGATAGGCAGAGCTGAGTATCATCAGCATAGCAGTGAAACTTCAGCCCATACCTTCTTACAATGTCTCTGAGGGACAGCATGTACACTGCAAACAACATGGGGACAACACTGAACTCTGAGGAACCCCACAAGACAGAAAGACTGGGCCGGTGGAATTAATCCCCAACACCACTCTCTGAGTTCTGCCTGTGAGGAAAGATCTAAACCACCTGAGGACTGTACTAGGCAGGCCACAGATGAACCTCAGGTGTTCGAGAAGTACTCCATTGTCCACAGTGTCAAATGCTGAAGAGAGAGATCAAGCAGAACCAAAATGGAGCGGCTCTTTCGATCTCTTTCCATCAAGAGATCATTGAGCACCCGAACCAGCACAGTCTCGGTACTATGCTTCTTTTGAAAACCAGACTGGAGTGGTTCATAAATGTCATGGATGGTCAAATGGTTCTCCAGTTGCATGGCCACTACTTTCTCAATCACCTTCCCTACAAAGGGGAGGTTAGAGACTGGTCTGTAGTTAGCATGCCAGTCTGGGTCCAGAGAAGCTTTCTTCTGGAAGGGTGTTACCACTGCCTCCTTCAGGGAGATAGGGAACTCACCCATCTCCAAGGAGCACCAGACTATCCGTGCTAGGACCGGGCTGATAATATCACAACAACCCTTTATCAGGGAAGTTGGGCCTGGGTCCAAACTACAGCATGTAGGGCGCATACCCTGGACAATCTGCATGATATCAATGAACTCCAGCCAGTTGAAGGAGTTCCAGGAGAGCATGGGGACCATGACCAGGCACTGATCCACAGCTTCTCCCATAGAGAATGTAGGCTGGAGTACTGCCCTGATGTCGACCACCTTAGCCACAAAGAAGAGCGAGCAAGCTCTTCACACTCAACTTGGGAAAAAGCTCTTCGAACCTGCAGACAGGCTGGGTTGCACAGTCTGTCTACAGTTCAAAAGAGCTGAGCTGGTTGATTCTGAGCAGCCACAATCTCCCCAGACAGGAACTCTGCCTTCTTACGGGAGATTGCAGAATGATAGACTTGATAATGTTCCATCAATCTAAAATGGTCTGCATCAAGGGAGGATCTCCACCAGCAGTTCTGTAATCTTCGTCCATGTCACCGCATCTCCTTCAAAGTCCCATCAAACCATGGGGACCGAGGGAAAAGTGGGAGAGGACAAACACGGACAGAAGCAATTAAATCCCGAGCCAAGGAGATAGCTTTATTATAGGCCAAAACCAAGGCATCTGGATCACTGCCCACTCCAGAAAGCTCCGATACGTCAAGCACCACTGCTAGACACTCAGAGCTTACATCTTGCAAAGATCGGTACCTGATCATCTCCACAGGGGTAGGTCTATGAATCGGGGTGCAAAAACTGAACTCCACAGTGTAATAATCAGACGATCTGACAGGTTCCACCCCCAAACTGAAGGCTTCGATCCCCAGGGGGAAGACTAAGTCCAAAGAGTGACCACCTTTATGAGTGGCAGATGTAACAACTTGTGTAAGACCCAAAGATGTCATCAATTGGAGGAAGTGTTGTCCAAACTGCAAGAGTTCATCATTGACCCAGGCATTTAAGTCACCCAGGACCATCAGCCTGGGTGACTCAAACGCCATGTCAATCATGAAGTCCCCTACTTCCTGCAGAAACCACTTCTCATCACCTGGTGGATGGTAGATGGCAGCGATTCTGCAACCCACACCTGCCACTACAGCACACTCAAATGACTCAGCCCCCTCAATGGGTACACTTGTGAGGCCCAGTTCAATCTTGAAACAGACCACAACCCCCACCCCTGTGGTCCAACCTCGGGCAATGTAACACCCAGTACCTGACTGGAATAGCGGCCTCTAATATAGGGCCTGCATTCTCATCCAGCCAGGTCTCGGTAATGCAAGCCAGATCCACTGACCTAACAAGATCTGCAATAACTACAGTCTTGTTTTTAATGGATCTGGCATTGCACAACACCGCTCGGGTAGGACGGGCCTCTGGAGCTGCACGGACTGCTTGCCCACCAACACTGGTGGTGCCCATGGGTATTGAAATCAGACAGGAAGGACCCCGTTTCAGATTCCATTTTACTCCAGGGCATCTTCTGGATCTAACTACCCCAATTTGATGGTTCCACTCATTCGACCTCCACTGTTCACACACCCCTCTCCTCCCCCTATGAACAATACCCAATGCTCTACAGCATTGGTATGTCGATAGCTGTAATTGAAGGGGGGAGAAAGGGTAGAGGGCATAAAGAGCAGAGGACTAATAGCACACGACCATGGGGACAGGCCTCCTACACATACTAAGACCCAATAATATCAAAACACCCCTGAACAAATCCCAATTAAATAACTAATTAAACTCCCAAATAAATTCCCAAATGAAAACAAACTCCAACCCACTCAAACAGTAAAGTATAATAAATTAAAAATTATAAATGGCCACTCAAACATTTGGGCTGCCAGGCCAGTCTCCAGAGTCCTGGACAAAGATACAGCTGCTTGAGGAGTTCAAGTCATAGGAAAAAATAAATAATGTAGTAGCATAGACTGTAACCAAGACCAGTTCCAATGTACAAAATAAGATTATAGATGCACCTCCTCTCACTAAGGTGCAAACATCAAATGATAAAAAGATGGCAAATCTTCCAACCCCCACAGGCCCTCTCACTACCTGGGGGATCGAAAAAAACAGCCACTCTCACTGCCTGATGACCAAAATAATACAAATCACCAAAGTAAATAAAATTTTAGGTCTGACCGTTTTTGCAGGCAGACGTCCTTTGGAAAGAAATCCTTTCGATGATATTCAGAATCTACTAGGCAAGGTGCAGATGGGCCTGAAAAACCCCATCCATAGTGACCGCAGCCAGAAATTATATGAAATGTTTTCATGTTGCACACATAAAACTACCCAAGTAATATGCATGCTGCAAGTATGATTTAAATGTTAAACTGGTACTGATTGCATGCATATGGCATGCATGCAGCAAGCAAGTATAGAAACCATGATTTGTATCTTAAATTGGGAAAGACTGCATGCATGTGGCATGCATGCAAAAAGCAAGTGGTTACTGATACCTGCACACGTAAAAGTTAAGAAACTTTTTTTCCTTTTTTTCCAATTGTTTAACCAGGTGAGACACGCTAAGCTGAAAGCTTGTTTACAGGTGCAACCTGGGAGCACAGGGAAGTTAAGTGACTTGCTCAGGGTCACACAGTATACAAGTGGGGGCTGTGGGATTCAAATCCAGGTCTCCAGATTTGCAGCTCAGAGCCTTAAACCACTGTACAATACTACCTCTTGCTCAGGATCATACACGAGTGGGGGTCGATGAGAGTCAAACCCAGGTCTTCATGCCTCCAAGTCTCCTCACTTGCAGTTCAGTGCCTTTAATCACTAAGCCATACTGCCTGCACACATATGACTCACTTGTACTTCAATACATACTGTATCTGACTACATCTGCACTCATGTGGCATGTTTGTAGCCACAGTTATGCTTTTCGGCTTTCTTCTCTTACTCATCTCAGTTTCACAGTTGAACTGTAGCACACATACCAATGGAAACACATGTTTTTTCCACCCCCAATACATGAACTTACCCACAAAACTGTAATTACTTCTATCTGGCCTGTACTCCTACTATTTTCTCTCCATAGTTTTGAATATTTCCATGCAAACAGACTTTAAGGTGCAAACACAAAAGTAGCAATAACTCAACACACCCCCTCTTGGCCATCCCCCCCATGCACACAAACTGTAGCGGGTACAGCCATGCTGCTACAGACAACCCACCAAGTATAGATATAAGTACAATGTATCTTACTTGAGTACCAGAAAGCCAGAGGCAAGAGTCTCTAAGAGATGATGTCCATGGGTCAGAGTACTGGGCTGTACCCCCTTAAAATTAATGAAGTTATTTTTTATTATTATTTTATACTTTATGATGGTGGGTTGGAGAATAATGAAGGCCACTGTTCTACTAACAAGGCCCTTGTTAGTTGAGTGGTGGCCTTCATTAATGTCCAACTCTCCAAAAATGCATAAGATAGTAATAAAACAATATCCCCATTCATGTCAATGGTGACCACCCCTGCAGTCTCCTTTGCCCTTTGTCATAATGTGCTTAAGTGTATGAACATACCAACATATGAATGTGCCAGCAGAAACAGACCAACTGGTCTATCTAAGTCTGTCTATCTAAGAGTGTGGGATGTGAAGGTCCGCTTCACTGGGGGGCATAGGCCTGACTATAGTGGAGCTCCAATATTCTGTGCATGCCATATCACTCAACTGTCCATGAATGCAAAGGACAGCTCTAGAATGTCTGTAACATCTCTAAAAGGTAAAACTTATTTGTTTTGACTGAAAAGTGATATGCAAATCTGGGAAAATTCAAATGTATAAGATTCATCTGTATATACCCCAGAGTAGCGGATCAGATTTGAGCTTAAACCCACACAATTACTAACCAATTTTTTTCCTGGCTGAAGTTCTCCCCCATCCCCCAAAAAAGAGAACTTTGTCCCAATTTTTCTCTCCGACTCCATTACATTCAATACCCATCCCCTATGGGTCATGAAGCCACCCAATGGTGAAGAAATGCGAAAAACACTTCAATATTTCAGTTCTTCCTTCTTCCCCAATTCCCCTGTAAAAAAAAATTATTTACTGTTACTTACCCGGCCATATGACCAAAACCTGCAGCCTGGCACAATGTGCCACTAGACCAGTTTTCAGTCTACTCCACCTCTCTCCTTACACAAGAAACTGGGTGCTAGGATGGACCATCACAGGTCCCCAATGTGGTCTGCAACCAAGTCACTTCACCAACTGAACCCACCCAGCCTGGGTTGCTTGCTTCTTGCTTGGTTGCTGCTGTGGCTGTCACTGTACTGTACTGATCAAGGCCTATGAAGGTCACCCACACTGCTGTCACCACTGCTGCTAAGTCTAGCTTGCTGCCATGAGGGTCTGTGCTGTTTTTTTTTTTTTTGCAAGGTGAGCCAGCAGAGTAAGTAGGTAGCCTAGTCTTGAGTTAGCTTCTAGCTCACCCTCTGCCCCTTCAGAAACCAGATGAGACGGAGACTAATTAAGAGTAGACCAACAAAAATATGCTGCCACAACACTGCTATTGAGAGTTCAGTGCTCACTGACTCCTCCAAGCTGTAGTGTGCAGTCTGTCTACTCTGTGGTGGGAAAGACAGTGTTGCACTTGCAAGGCTCATGCTCTCTTTCTTGGCTGGAGCTCATCCATATCGCATATGACTGTGCTGCTGCTAATAGGTGGAGAGAGTTGACAACACAATACAGACACAGTCAAGTCTGGAGATTACCTGCAGCATGAGCACACACAAGCCAGGTGGACACTTATTATGCAAAAGAATAAATCCAAATTTAATGTCATTATTGCCACACCATAAGAACCTAGGCACAAATATGTGGGGGAGCAGCTGCCCCCTCTGCCCTACCTAAATGGCACCCTTGCTTAAAGAGCAGGTGCTTAGTAAGGGTACGTATCTTAAAGAATGAAGGTTTAGGCCTTTTGAAGCCTTTGCAATCATTCAGTTTGCTTTTATTTGTTTATTTACATACTTTTCCATCTTTATATTTGTATTTGTATTTTGCCAATTACTAGTGAAAAAAAGAGTCTAATGGAGTCCCTGTATGATGATGTCATAAAATCCTTACTAGCAAGGCTGCCAGTGTATTTCAATGGGAAACTATAAATCTGTTTTCAGATTTATATAAAGAAATGACACTTCCTGCCACCAAAATATTGTATATTTAATAGAAATATGTGACGTTTAATAATATGTGATTTTTGTTATAATTTAGCAGGTGACATTTTCTTCATAACCTGATTTTACTTGGAAGGAAGTAAAGAGAAGCTAATTATTGTATTCAAAAACATAACATCATACAGATGAAAAACTATAGTGCAAACATATAAAAGGCAAAGTTTGTTGACGAAATAATTACCAGTTTCATTTGAAACAGATAGAAAAGTATATTTAGTTTCTCACTGAAATACACTGGCCTCTGGGCCACATGGGCCTGTCACTGTGTGGAGTGCAGCAGCCATTGCTGCCCTACACACCATAGACACTCACACTACCTCACACTACCGGTCACCTTGTTACATTAACATCTGCTATGCACTGTAGCAGGAACTACAGTTTGACTATTGCATGCAGCACCCCACCACCAGTACCTGTGCTGTATAGCCCCCTGGGCCACAATAGTCTACGTAACTGTGTAAAAACGTAGCCTTCAGTTACCACCATGCTCTTCCAGACTGACCTACAGGTGGAGCTGTGTGCAGACTCAGCCTGCCCCTGTACTTCCAGACTGACCTACAGGTGGAGCTGTGTGCAGACTCAGCCTGCCCCTGTACTTTCAGACTGACCTACAGGTGGAGCTGTGGGACCCTGCAATAGCGCTACGCAATCTACATGCAAATCAGGCCATAATGAGATGCTAATATGTATGTTTGCCCATCAATTGCCTAAGTAGGCTCATTTGCATGTCACTTTTGAATATAGCAAATGTTTGCCACAAGCAAACGTCCTAGCGCTGGGCAAACGTGGTAGTCCTGTGCAAAAGCTGCACAAATGTATTTGCGCCACGCAAATCTGTCTGAACCATAACACAGTTCTGCAGTATTTGGCCTACTCTGTTGTTTGCAGCTTTAGTGCATTTACTTCTTTGCAAGCACACACATTGGCCACATAGTTCACCGTTACCTTCCTCCACGTCTGTGTGCACCGGGCTGCTGTTTTGGTTTGCACTTCCTGGATGATGTATTCAGAGCTGTCTTATTTTATGGACTATTATTGCACTGCACTCCCAGCCCTGTTTGCATGGCTTCATGAGCACCCTACATTCAGCTGTTTTAGCCCCGGGGCTATTCCTTTGAATATAGCATGCAAATGGTTTCAGGCTAATTTAGCACACCGTGCAGTGCTAACTTTTCCCCAGGGCAAGTTTTGAATATCTGGCCCCACATGTTATCAAAAATCATATATTTCTATTAAATATATAATATTTTGGTGGCAGGAAGTGTTATTTCTTCATAAAAATCTGATAAGAGATTTGTAGTTTCCCAGTGAAATATACTGGCAGCCTTCCTAGTAAGGATTTTATGACACCATCACACAGGGACTCCATTTTGGAATATTAGGAATTTCTGCTTTAAAAATCCAAATTGACAGCATCTTCTGTGAGTGGGCAGCAACTTTTCTAAGATGGATGGATGAGGGACAGAGCAATTTTGAGGGGTAAAATGAGGGATATCCTTAGTAATCATGGACAGTTGAGAGGTATGGTGCTCACATATTCTTAAAACTGATTGTGTCAAATCATTCACTATTTTGACTGCATGTCCAGTTTACAAAGAGGTTATGATGCCAGTAGCCTTTGTCTGTAAAACCAGTAAGTCTGGGATGTGTACAGTATGGTCATTAAGACCATTTACAGTAAATCAACATAATTAGTTCCAATCTGAATTTTAAGTATGGTCTTTTACTGCTGTGATAGGTAACAGTTTTTAAACCTGTATATGCTCTCATGTGTTCCTTTCTCTTTGTCTTATATTCTGATATAATTTTAAAAACATTTTTGTTAAATTAATCATCTAATTTGGAGTGTCTTTATCACCACATTGACTCTCTCTCTCTCTCCCCCGAGTCCTCAGCAGCTACTGCTCTAATTTCTGATACTAACAATATTCTATATTATCTATGCCATTACAGTCCATTCAGATGAATAGCATGGCTGGTGTGCCTGAAAGTGTGAAATGCCTTAGAAATGTGAAAGGAAACAGCAGTTGCTGCTGAGGTAAAGGGATCACAATGCTAAACTGAGGGTACCACAAACATTGAGAATTAATATATCAAAAACTGGTCAAAGCATATCAGAATACATGACTCACATGGAAAGAAAAATGGGATAGCATTTACTGTAACAGAGGTTAAAGCAATAAGCTGTGAATGAGCCTGGCATATCCACCAGACCTGGGTCTGAGTCCCCAAATCTCCACTTGCATACTGTATAGCCCTGAGCAAGTAGCTTAACTGCCCTGTGCTCCTAGGTCACCCCTGTATATGGGCATTGTGCTCAATGTGAGTTACTTGGTTACCAAAGAATAAGAATACCAATCAGTCAATCAATAAACAGTATCACATGGTTTCTTATCACTTTTAAAATCTATGCTTACATTGTGAATGGCTTTGGAGGAGGAGGAGTTATATACTCATCAGTCATAAAAAGTGGTGGAGCCAGATGTGGGGTTTAGGGTGTAGTTTAACATCCAGCTTTCACTTCCTCCAAAGGCGGTGACCCTATCCTGTCTAAGCTTGCAAAAGACCATTTTCAATATTCTTTTCTGGTGTTTCACCTTCAGTTTCTAGAATTATATTTAGTAAATAGTCCATATCCTCCATATCTTGTGATTTTGTGATAGAGCTGCTTATTTTTATGTTTTCAGAGTCACCCTTCATCACAGAACATGCCAGTTCTAAGTTGATACTTGTGTCTCTCACAGATGCACTTTCTTTCCCATTTTTAAAGAAACCCATGTGCGCAACAGTTATTGGCACTGGACTGTTCTGTTGATTTATTTATGTAAAATGTTTCACCAAGACAAACATACTAAGCTTGTAACAGTTTGTTTCCAGATGCATCCTTGGGGGTGGGGGAGTGGAGTATACAATACAGGATGTGCATATAAAAGTACCTAATGTAATGAGGAGTAGAAATAAAAAAAATGTTGGTGAGATTTTCAGTGCCCTGCATCCATTTTTCTAATGCAAGAGCTGAAATCTGCCAGAAAGTTAGACCACAAAAAGTTGATGTAATTCCACACTTGTGTCAGAAAAACAGATGTGAGTCCTGCAGTTGTGGCAGAAATTGCATGAAACTGTGGGAAAACATTGTAAATGTGTCCAGATGCCTGCAAATAGAATGCACACATCGGGACGCATCTGCATGTATGTAGCATGTGTCCACATCATGGCTGCAAGTGCTACATTCAAGCCTTTACAAATCCCACCCTTTAACTTTAAAATGTACTTTTAAGTCAAATTTGCACAACAGTCTAAAAATATCAACACGCAAATTAAAAATGCTTTTGTCAGATGTAGGAACAAAAGAAAATCCTTTTGCAAGAACTTGTACCTGTATTGGTGAAAGCGACACAGAAGAAATGTTCAGAAAATGCTGTTCAGCTGTTATCTTCCAACACTTTCTCAGGTGAAGGCTCCGAAAGTGAGGAAATTTGATGATGCCGGGGAAGATAGAAATGTATGCCATCCGATTAAGGTCATAAGATGAAAGAAAATTAGGTTGAAAACTACACAGTTACTAAATAAGTGTTGTGCAATGGTACAAAAATTCTGAAAAAGTTGAAAAATATTTTTATAAAGCATTTTTTTCTTAAAACGATAGTCATTTTATGAATCAATACAAAAAATTGCATTGATACAGTCTATCATTGCAAAAAAAAATATTATCGATACTATGTATTTACCATTTTTTAGTTGTGTCACAATTAAAAACGTGTTAATAATATACTGAAAAAGCAGGGTCAAACTGCATTGATACATACAGAATAGTATTGACATACAGTATAACATATGACATATAAAAACAGTATCAACCAAGGTAATTCTTAATGGCTGGAATACAAGCTTTCATTTAAGAAAGAAAATTAAGTTTCTAGCCACAACAGTTCCAAAGAATGGAACCGTGTGATAACACCTTGGAAAAAACATTACAGTACAAAACCTTGCAGGCAAAACATCACCTCCTGCAATGTCGGCAAACAAAAACAGTACAGGACAAAACTGTGTAGGCAGGTGACAAGCAGTACAATATAAAAACTCCCTAGTGTCTATTGGTCCCCCCATCCCACCCGCGGATCGTCAGTCTCAGTAAAACTAATTGTTGAAATCCAGGTGTGATGTCCAATGCTCCCCCCCAAAACCACCATCGTAGATCACTAGCACCAGTGTCACATTACTTATTTCTTTTAAATAAAGCCCTGGTGTCTAGTGGACCCCCACCCTGTCAGGTAGCTCCCCACCACCCCGGTCCCCCCAACCCCCACACTGAATGGGCGATCAGCACACCCTTCCACTCTCCAACATGTCTGGCTGTCTGGCTGAGTAGAAATGAATAGTGTGTATGTGCTTACTTATTTCAGCTCAGTTGGGCATTCAGCTGTGGTGGAGAGTGGAGGGCTGTGCTGGTCACCCACTTGGGGTCAGGGTAGGGGACAGCAGAGTGGTGGGGTACTACTTGATGGTGTGAGGGTCCACTAGACACCAGAGCTTTATTTAAAACAAACAAGCAATGTGACACTGGTGCCAGTGATCAGCGACAGCAGGTTGGGGGGACCACTGGACATCACACCAGGGATTCCAACAATTAATTTACTGGGGTCGATGATCGGCTGGTAGGTTGGGGACCTACTAGACACCAGGGATTTATTTAGATTGTACTGCCTGTGCAGTTCTGTCCTACACTGTTTTTGTTTGCCGACATTGCAGGCAGCAATGTTTTGCCTACAATGTTTTGTACCACAATGTTTTTCCCGCAGTGTTATCACACAGTTCCCAAAGAATGACCTTTTGAAATATAATTTCTTTAAAATAGGATAACTTTGGAACTGCTAGTGTAAGAGACTTATTTTTTTTAAATGAAAACCTGGAGTCAGCTAAGTAGATATATTGACAGGATAGTACTACAGTGACCATATATTGATATAGAAAAAAATTAAATGTTACATATCAATATAAAAAAGAAATAAAATGGTTCACTAAATTTTTTTAAATCCTGTCATTTTTAACAACATATTATATCGACTTGTAGCAACACAGTAGAACTATAATGTTAGGATTAATACATGTTGAACAGACTTCAAGCTTTCATTTAAAAATAATAAGTTTCTTTGATTAATAGTTCATAAAATATATAAAACAACTATTAAAATATAATTTCAAGCATTAAAAATATCATTGTATATATTTTTTTAATGCTGGTAAAGTAGTAATGGTTGTTTTGGCTAAGAATAAGCACAATGTTTTCTAGTTTGTATGCTACCCTCAATTCTCAGAGATCTCCAACTGCATCTTTGCTTCCCAGGGTTTTTTGTTCCTTACCTCCTTCCTTGGCCCATAGTTCCTCCTTGTGTACTCATTGTCAGTTGATTCTTCTCTAAAATAACCACATGTTTTGTGGGGGATGAAGTTTCCTTATTTTTAGCACCGTCTTTGTTGTTTCAATTTCTGTTGTTCCTACTTTTGATCTTTTATGACTTCTGGACCTATACTGTGTTTCCCAACAAAATATACCTCCAGCCTCGTAATCTCTGTAATCATGCACAGCTTTATTGAACTCCGTTTCCTGGTTTTCTGCTTCTGATTTACAATTGTTGTTTTTCAAATTAGGTTTTTAAATGCACTAGTTTGCTCAAATGGTTTGAGCTCGGTTTGTACATCTTTCAATTCTTCATATATTTCAATATACTGTATAGTGCTTTGTACAGTCAAAATATCCACAAGCTGCTTGAAGCAAGTGGATAATGACATCTCCAACCTCTCCTTTAAATTGGAGTCAAGATCAACTAATGACAGGGCCTTGAATACCTTCAGACCTCTTGGTGGTCTCCCCTACATCAACATCCAAGTCCAATGTAATTGTATCATAACACGTTTACCTCCTGAACTGACAGTTTTTCCAGTCATTGGAAGGTGGTTTTCAATTCACTGTGGTGTTGGTTAGCTGTCCCACTTTCATGAACTAGATGGCCCTTCATGTTGCACCTCCTCACACTTTTCTTGACATCTCAAAATCAAAATGGAGCTTCATTTTGTAGTACCTCTGAGCTGCTGCTGATTTCATATCCCAAATGTTAAATTTTCTAACCTCTCGTCACTATTTAAGGGGACAATATTTCAGCTCAAAACACTCCATTCTGGTTAGCAACTGCATGTGGGGTTTTTGGACCATGTAAGGCTCACACAGTCAGGTACTATTCTAAATGCACATGGCAAGAAACAGAAAAAGGGATTTACACTGCAGCCCCTTATGGTGCTGCTGCCAAAGAACTTCAGCAATCATAGACATTAAACAATGCACACACAAAAGGCTCATATAAATTTTAGTTTACTGCCATATACAGCAGATGATGTGTTAGAACCTCTACATATCACCTTGTGCAAGGCTTCCTCAGGGGACAGAATTAGCAATCATGAGCACCATTAAGTACACCAGCACTTTAAAATGATTCTACATTTAAAGTGAGCAACATGTGATTTACAACAGTGAAAATAACAAGAACGTTCCCACAATGAAAGTGCAAAACCAGCTTGCATGTAGAAACTGAGGAAACGATAGAAGAGGGAATAGTCTACAGGTAAATAAAGGGGACAAGATCTTTTTTTAGGTACATAATCTAAAAGAGAAATACTAAATGAAGAATTCTGAGGTTAAGACAAGCAGTGGGAATTGGGTCAAATAAAAGCAACAGGAGCACTGTGGGAGGGAGGCAGATATATGCCAATTTATAGAGGACAGAGTTCTAAAGGTCACACAAATCTGAAGGTGGACAAAGTTATGGGGCAAAACAGGGTACACCCAAGGGTGCTGCTGGAGCTCAGGGAAGTACTAGCTACACCTCTGACAGCCCTATTCAGCAACTCACTGGAAATAGGAGTGGTTACAAAGGACTGATGGAGGGCAGGTGAAGTCCTGCTTCAAAAAAGAAGTAGCAGTGAGGAGTCTGGAAACTATAGGCCAGGCAGTCTGACATCAGTGGTGGGGAATTTAATGGAGTTGCTGCTAAAGGAAAGGATCATGTATAAACTTGAATCCAGTGGTTACAAGACCTGAAACAGCACAAAATTATGGGAGTGGGGGAGACTCATGTCAGACAAATCTGATAGGGACCAGGGAAGTAGATCAGGGTGGGGCAGTGGACATGGCCTTCTTAACTTTTAGTAAGGCATTCAGCACCCTACCGTGTGGGAGACTTATAAAGAAACTGGGCAGCTTAGGGGTTGATCCTAAGGTGGTGGGCTGCTTAGGGGTAGATCCTAATGTGGTAAACTGGGTAAGATATTGCTTAATGTATAGCAACAGAGGTTGGTGGTAAATGGAGTTCACTCTTGGGAAGGGGGAGTGTGACCAGCAGGATGTTTCAGGGCTCAATACTGGTACCAGTATTCTTTAATGTCTTTATAAGTGACATTGCAGATGAACTGGAAGGGGAAGCATGCTGCTTTGTAGATGGCACCAAAATTTGCACTCCAGAGTGGGTGGAAAGAATTTGCCGAAATCTGAAAAAACTTGAGGAGTGGTGAAGGGCATGTCAGATGTGTTTTAATGTGACAAGGGCATGTCAGATGTGTTTTAATGTGACAAACTGCAAAACCATGCACTTATGGAAGCAGTATAGTGTAGTGGATAAGAGCACTGAGCTGCAAACCTGAAGAACTGGGTTTGAATCCCACAGCCACCACTTGCATACTGTGTGACCCTGAGCAAGTAACATAGCTTCCCTGTGCTCCCAGGATGCACTTGGAAACATGACTTGGCTAGGTTTGCCTTTCCTGGTCAAAAATTTTGAAACAAATAAATTGTAAAATAAAATAAATAGAAACCCAGAGATGGACTGCAACAGAGGAGAAGTGGTATTGACTGTCACCAAACGGAAAAGGGACCTAGAATCAATCATACCTAATGACCTCAAGGTGGCAATACATTGTGACAAGGCACTAGGTAGGGCCAGTGGGATGCTGGGGTGTATAGAGAAGGGTATGGCTAGCAGAAGGAGGGACGTGGTGTTGTCACTGTATAATGGATTGGTGAGACCGTACCTGAAGTACTATGTCCAGTTATGGAGATCACATCTCAGGAAGGACATAGACAGTGTGGAAACTGCCAGAGGAAGGCAAAACTAAAATGGTGCAGGGGCTGCATCAGAAGCCTCTTGAAGAGAGACTTAAGGACCTCAGTAGGTACACTCTGGAAGAGAGGAGGAAGGAACATGATGGAGACCTATAAATACCTCATGGGGTTGAATAAGGTACATGGGGGGGAGTATTTTTCAGAAGAAAAGATGCACAAAAACAAGAGGCCATTTAAAGAAGTTGTGAGGAGGAACATTTAGGAGAGATGTGAAGAAGTACTTCTTCACTGCAATCTTCCAGTGGAGGTGGTGGGGGCAAATACCATGGTGAGCTTCAAGCATGCATGGGATGGCACAAGGGAATCTTAGTTGGGAAGCGGGGGATGGAAATCAAGTAGGATCTGCAGTAACAGTTTAGGTAGGGACAGGTCAGCACAGAAGAAAGGAGGGACCATGCTGCATGCCACACAGTCTATGGTTTAACTGTGTAAGGGGTGTGGTAGTTCTAATTGCAAACTGAATCCAACAAAAGGTTCCAGCACACTCAAGAAGGCAATTGCAAACAAAAAACAATCAACATAAATTTTTTATTCAGCAAAATGGCTGTTTCTGGCATAAATTATGTAAACAAGAGCTGCAAGGCTAGAACCTCAGTGTTTTGACCAGGGGTTCTCCTCAGGAGGCTGTATGTTTCTATGTTTCTCACATGAAGCAACACATTGAGGTTCTAGTCCAGCTTCTGCTGCATATGGCAATCTGAAAGACCTCCTGGTGCCTTACTGCCCTGACCGATCACTCCGCTCGGCCGACATGGGGTTGTTAGAGATCCCAAGAGTGAGCTTGAAATCTTCTGGCAGCAGAGCATTTTTATATGCTGCACCCACTCTTTGGAACTCTCTACCATGTCGGTTACGGCAGTGCACCTCCGTGGAACTCTTTAAAAGGATCTGAAAACTTACTTGTGGAGCATGGCTTTTTAGATAATTAGTTATTTATTAATGCTTTGGATTTTATTATTATATATTTTATCTTGTTGTATGCTGATTTTATGTATATGTTTGTTTATGTAGTGTTTGAACTGTCAAAGTTGTTCAGCACCTTGATATATTGAAAGGCGCTATACAAATAAAATTATTATTATTATTATTAATAAACTAAGTTATCTGAACCATTGCAGTATGCACTGTTTGTTGTCCAATTGCTTTGACTAAGTGCCTGCTGTACTCACCCCACTGATTGGCCTTGCTCTTTAGCTTCCTCCTAAATAGTCTCCTTCTCTGCACTCCTCTGATATAATCCTTGTTATCTCATCAAAGAAGAAGCTTGTCCTGATATTCGGAGGTTTTACAGACCCAAATTTATTACTGACTATTGCTGGAGAGAAACTGTAAATTCCGTTTTTTGAGAAATTTCACAATATTTTACAAATTTCACAGCATTTTCCAAAACACCTAGTTTGTTGAAATCTGAATCCTCTGAATATTTTTGGTGAATTTTCACCCCATTCTGCAAAATTTTCTTACTGAACTGAGGAATGATACACATGAACTGTGGAGTTACAGTTCTGTGGAATTCCGTTCAGCAGTTTAATACTGTACATCAAATTCATAATACATGTAATTATTCCACAGTTCAGTGATCAGTTCTGCAGAATATCTTTTTGAAGTTTAATACATTAATCCACAATTCATACTTTTGTTCTTCTGTTTTAGGTCAGAATTTCATGACGGTTGCGAAAGTGCATTTCCAGAAGCAAACTTCCAAATTTAGCAGTAATTCTGCCCACGGAATTTTATTTTCATAGAGCACTACCACTTACTCAGCAGATTTCACTTAACCTTAATGGGGGGGGATTCTTCAAGAGGCAGGAATAATGCATCAGTGGCGTGAATCCTGCCCGCGCAGCCCCACACCTACTGAATAATGCACGGTTGCTACATTCATAGCCACCTGCCATTGCACAGCTCCCATCCCCAAACCCACCCCCCAGCACGTAGGTGCATGGGGGCACTGTCGTGGACACAGTCAAGCATGCATTGGGATGCTCGGACCCTGTCCACCACTAGATGCCTTGAACTAGGTGGGTGCCATAGTAGCCGCATTGCGGCCATGGCATCGGGGGCAGGTGGGTGCCTGGTTGGATTTCCCCAGCCATCCATGTGGAACCTGTGGGCTCTTGCAGCATGCTGGGGGGATATCCATGCCTCTACATCCCCACTGCAGCCAGCAGTGGCATACCGGGGGTGTGCGCATACCAGATAAGTCTGCCCTTGGAATGTGTAGCCTGCGCCCCTCCTCACCTGGCATCCTGCACTTTCAAGAAAAGTGCAGACACACTCCTTGCACTGCCCCTGGACTGCCCCAGCATGGAGATCACCAGTGGGCCAGAGTATCCAGCGTGTATCCACCCTACGCCTCCTTGGAGAATCATGTGTAGGGGGCATGGTGACCATCGAGGGTCAACATACTCCAGTTAAGCAGCGCGTAGACTCTCCGCACGTTAGAGAATAGAGCCCAATATGTAGAAGATCCTAGGTGTGGTGCATTTGGGATCTGCCCTGCCTCTGCAATTTCTGTTTTCATCCAGTCACAGGAGCCTTGCTGGCATGTTAACCAGGAAAGACACATTAAGGTTAAAGCTTGTTTACAGGTGTGACCTGGGAGCAGAAGGAAGTTAAGTGACTTGCTCAGGGTCACACAGTATGCAACTGGGGGCTGTGGGATTCAAACCCAGGTCGTCAGGTTTGCTGCTCAGAGCCTTAAACCACTGTGATATACTACTGCATGTCTGTCTACCGTACCTCATGACCGTCCATCATAACCCAATCAATGGTGAGGTACGACCAGTTAGGGCTTACCTTCTCTGACAATATCAGCACCTGGGCCTGGCTGCCAGTATGCTAAGCTTGCTGGGTGCTATGCTGCTCCATTTATGTCTACCAGCCAGATTCATACACAGCTGTAAACATGCTGGTATGTGAAGACATGCCTCCCCTCTCTCCTCTTCCCTTTGACCAGACCTACCCACTGACAATGTGGTCAACACAGGATAAGAAGAGAGGACAATACATAAGATAAAGATTTAGGATGGCACTGTATCAGACTCCAGCCCAAAAACCATGTGGAGAGGTCTTGGTATGATAATGGGAGCTATGGTTGTCAAGCCCTCCATGAAAGCCATGTACGCACCAATACTGGTTTTGCTATATGCTTTAAATACTAGTATTGACTAAAAATGACTCAAGTTATATTTTTGTTGCACAGTTTTTATCTTTCATGGTTATAACCCTCCTCGGGTGCATCAGCAGACTCACAGCCAATATACTATCATTACTACTCGTGTGGTGCAGGATCCAAGAATAACAGAGACTGTCATTCAGATGGGCCAAGGGTTAAGGTTTTCTCCTCTATCCCTCACATTTCATGGTTTTACCAAGTGCAGCTTTTCTTGAGGAGTCTCAGCTCATCAGCAACCACAGAGGTTGCTGCAGCAGCTGCAGTTTGTAGTATTACCCTGCTTGGTGAAGGAAGTGCTGTTGCCAGCAGTCAGTCTCTGTCATGGCTGCCTGACTGGGAGAGTCCCAGGCTCGTCTCTCAAATCTGGGTCGTCTTCTACATTTTGGTACAACATGCTATTGCTGGGTCATCAGATGGCCTTAAAACCCAACTTTTGCAATGTGGACATAACTGTTTGTTTTAGGTGAAATTCTGTGCCAGTATGATGTGGTTAGTGATCTCTGTTACTGTCAGTAAAGCCAGGGTCTAATTATTACTGATATTATTAAATGCCTTATTCTACTTGTCAATTGCAATGCATTATTTGCATTGTTTTGTATCAAAGTCAATATGAAAAGCATAGCAAAACTAGTATTAATTGATGTAACTCATTTTATCTACTACTTACTGCTCTGATAGCATGTTGCCTGAGTCTTTTTTGATAAAGTATGTACACAGCATTTTGCATTGTTGCAATGAAGCTGAGAGCACAGAAAACAGAAAACTTCTGTACATATCTGCAGAAGCCTGCTTCATCATGTAACTATATGGTTTCAAGAATTTTTTAAACACTGCTTATTTTTTTGTTTGCTTTTTTGGGGGGGTTCTGTTTTGATGATGTTTTTCTACCATTTTAATACTTTGTTTTTCCACCCCATCACCAATGTTGCCCAGCTCTACCAGACCACCTCCTAGCCCAATCCAAACCCTCCTTTGTTGCTTACCTGAGCTGTGCGTGGTCCCCACAGAAGGCGTGCCCTCCGTGGCAGATTCCTGCAGGATGCTCATCGGCCATCACTTCCCTCGGCTCCATTGGGTGTGGACGACCAGCGGTCAGTCCAGAGCAGCAAGGCCTGCTTCTTTTTTGCCATTCATTCAGGATGTAGCTGGCAAGAGATCCATGGTATTCACGTGCACACAGTTGCATTGCCATGCTCTGGAGCCAGGCTGTGTCCCCCGTCCCTTGAACCTCTCCTGCTGCACGTCCCTTGCGGTCACTCAGGTGGCAGTGTCGCAGTGTAGAGTGCTGCTCTTCCTCCCAAGAGGGAGAAAACCTCTTCTGAGACATTTGATCCTCATAGATCTTGCCAGCCCCTGATGTCCTGGGTTTGTTCCTCAATTCAAGTTTGCCACATTGCAGGTAGCACCACTGCTTTAGTGCAGACCAGACAGGAGGTTACCTTTTTTTGACCTGGTATTCAGTGTTTTATTAACAGTCACGTCCAGAACCCACTATAATAAGTTGAGCAGAGTCTGCTGTAAATGTTTCATCCTGTGTTTCCACAGAATTGATACCCTGAGGTTCCAGAAATAACTGGTAATTAACCTATTCAGTAGGAAGATTACATACACCAAGACATGTGCCAACATTTCCATTAATAATTAGAAAGGGCCAGATCCAGTGGTGTGGAGGGCAGAAGTGTTGGGCACCTCACCCCCTGCCACACTGGCAACCTGGGGTTGGGAATGGATATGGATCACTCAGGGCTGGCTGGAGAGGGAGGACTGGCACTCTAAGAACAGCTGTCCTCCCTTGGGGAGGGGGAATGTGCATTCTCCAAGGTGGCTGCCAACTGGATGTGCTGGGTGATGGTACAGTGGGACTTCAGAGAAAGAGTCCCAGCTGCTTGATGTTGTTGGCGGGGGCATCTCTGCAGTGGTGGAGCTCACACAGTGCATCACTACACACAGTGTGGGTCTGTGGAGAAAGCCACAGGAAGATCCCCAAGTGTGGCACAATGAAGGTCCAGTCCTCCGCAGCCTCACACCAGTGACTGGGCTCTCCAGGTCCAGTGGGAGATGACAAGTGGAAAAAAAGTGGTAAGTTCTAGGGAAGCTGGGTGACGGGGCTGGGGTACCAGGCTGGAAGGGGGCAGGTCAGGGCTTGGAGACAAAATTACTAATAAAAGAAATAAGATGAAAGGAAATCCAAGCCAATCCTGTTGCTCAGAACCATACATTTAGTGAGCGTCCAGTCAGGAGACAGAAATCAATTGTGGGTCTCTAGCTCACTAGGTTGGTGGAGGGCTGGCTGGAGCTTGTTACCTTGCATTACGTTCACAGCCAATCTATGAGCAGGATTTGATGGGAATTCAGAATAGACCACTACAATACACTTCCCAGCGATTGCCAGGTTTTGCAAACTAGTTTGTAGTTCGTGAGCATTGGATAGTGACTGGAACAAGTGTGTATATGTGTGTGTGGGGGGAGGACATCTGTCCCCAGAAAAAAAAAGGTGGAATGACAGGTTTATGTTGTCTTTGTAAAAGTTTTTAAATGTTGCTGAGTTTGTACTACCAATTGAAGTTGCCCAGCACCATGGCTGAAATAGGATCTGTTGCTTCAGTCTTCTTTTCCTGTTTATCAATAAATGAATACCATAAATTAGTTAAGAAAAAGTACTCTACTGTGGAACATCGAGAATTTCTACAATATTATTTGTACAACACACTGGCAAAATTCCAAGTGCATGAATGCATAGCATAATAATCATAACTCAGTATGCAGAGCTTAGGCTGACTCTAGCCTTGAGGTTAGAGTAACGAGCTGTGAATGAGGTTGGAACATCCAACAGACCTGGGTTTGATTCCTGCAGCCTACACTTCCATACTCTGTGACCCTGAACAAGTCATTTAACCTCCCCAGTGCTCATGGGTCACCCCTGAAAATGGGCATTGTGACTAGTGGGCCTAACCCGGTTACCAAAGAATAAAAAAAAAATGTAGTCACTTATACAGACAATCCTACTTCTACTGAAATTATTACATGGACTACCACTATAGGAAGAAACAACTGAGACAGAATAAAAGCAGAACTGAATATTTAATAACTACAAAACTTCAACATAATTTTTCCTTTCTATACAAGGGAACAATATTTTTTGCAGGGTTCTTTTCTAACATCTTAATAGGAGTAAATGTTGTGTCACATGACTGTTAGCACAGCAGCAGTGACATGGGTTTTTGTTTTGGAATGAAGTCAGGGTGTCAGAGGACAAGCAGGGATCTAATGAGTAAGCATCCCAAACAGTGCTCTTGTTCTCCAGGGAGGGTGGTCCCCAGTGCCACTCTGCTACTGCCAGCTGGGAAACTAGATAACTTTGCATGCCAGCATGGCAGGTTCTGGTGGGAGGATGTCATTAGCTTTAGTACAGGCATGATTGTATGCATGTGCCTATAAGTCATGACTTGCAATGTCCTGTGGGTGAAGTTACAACAAGGAAGGGCAATATTTCTGTCAGTGAGAAGAAGCAGGGAGCCTTAGGACATGAAACATAGAAACATAGACTTTGATGGCAGATAAGGACCGCTTGGCCCACCCAGTCTGCCCATGTCCCTACCTACAGGATAAGCTGCAAATCCTAGTTAACCAACAGCCTATTTCTTCCTACCCCCCACAGAAATTGCCTTATGTCTGTCCCATGCATTCTTGAATTCTTCCACAGTGTTAGACCCCACAGCCTCCTCAGGAAGGCTGTTCCATGCATCCACCACCCTCTCTGTGAAAAAATACTTCCTCACATTGCCCCTGAACCACTCCCCCATCTTCAAATTGTGTCTCCTTGTTCTTGCACATCTCTTTTTCTGAAAGATGCTACCCTCTTGGACTTTGTTGATTCCACTGAGGTACTTAAAAGTTTCTATCATGTCCCCTCCTCCCTCCTTTCCTCAAGGGTATTATTTTTTTTTATTTATTTCATTTTGGGATTAATACCTTTGAGTCAAGGACTCATTTTCAAAGGTTCCACATCAGTGTTGAACAAACATTACAAAAATACAACGCTTACAGAAAGAAAAAAGAAAAACACTGAAGCATATACACAGGCAGTAAAAGTAAAATTTGAACTTATACACATCAAGTTAGTACATATTAACAGATAGACTGATTAGATAAGAGGGGGTTGGGGGGGTCAGCTGGAGGTGGCATCATCTGAGGTGGAAGAGAGGTGGAGCTTTCAACCAAGTGAGGCCATCATCAGGTAACTGGGGGTAGGGGAGCGGGTTAAGAAAAAAGTGGTATATAGCAGAAAGATGTAGAGAGGGGTAGGTAAATGGAAAACTGGGGGCGAGGTACTATCACATTAGCGCAGGCAGGTACAATTCATTTTATAGCCAAGGAGAGATTTGAGCCCAGCTTTGAAGGTACTAATCTTGGTATTATCAGTGAGGTCAGGTAGTTCATTGTACCATTTCTGTCCTTGATACAGGTTGGAGTTCTGGTTTCGTCCTTTTGAAGGGAATCACCATCTTGTCAGTGACCGCACTATGGGTAGATTTCATTGGGACAACCAGCTTAAAGTGTCCGCCCAGTGTGGAGGATGTCAGTCCAAGTAGTACTTTTTTTAGACGTAGGCAGGTTTAGTATTGCCCTCTGAGATGGAGTGGGAACCACCAAGTTTCAGTGTACAGCGAGCAGGCGGGGGTGTCGAGAGTAGCCCCAATGTAAGATGACAGACCTTATTGAGGAGTTTGTTGATCCAGTTAAGAGCAATTTTTGGGCCCGCCCCATATATAGGCAACCCATAGTCAATGATAGACAGTATTGAGCTACTGGTGGGCTAGTTTGAGTGCATCCGGTGTCATTGAATGTCTGTGATGATAAAGTACGCCAAGTTTTATTTATTTATTTTTTTCCCAATTGTTTAACCAGGTGAGACACACTAAGCTGAAAGCTTTTTTACAGGTGAAACCTGTGAGCACAGGGAAGTTAAGTGACTTACTCAGGGTCACACAGTATATGCAAGTGGGGGCTGTGGGATTCAAACCCAGGTCTCCAGATTTGCAGCTCAGAGCCTTAAACCACTGTGCTATACTACCTCCATTTTATATTTGCAGTCTTGATAACAGAGTCAAAGTGGTTTGAGAAGGTGAGCATGTTTGTTTATTTATTTATTTGCCATTTAATAAACTTTATTAAAACTTTCCAGATAACATGCACATATAGCAGGTACATAGTGCATCAGATAAATCGGTATGCCCTACATTAATTCCTCCTCTCCCACCCCATCCTATATTTCCCCCACTATGTCTCCTGGAAAATCAGCACAAGTTCCTGTTTAAATCCCCCCCAACACCACCGTCCCTCCCAACTACTCAACTGAATCAGAAGGGGTGAAAATACAGTCTGACTCTTAATTATACTGCAGAACAATTTGTGAATAGTCTAAAATAGATAATACTAAATTGTTCAACTTTCAGAGATATGAGAGTTGGGGGAAATGCCTTCATAATATTCCTAACACCTCCCAGCTAAAACTTGTATAAACTGCTCCCATCTCTTGTTGAAAGCTCCTACTGAATGGAACTGAATGGCCATTGCCTTTTACTCATTTAGGGCTATATGAAGTTCTTGTATCCATTCTCTAAATGAGGGTGAGGTTTCTTTCGCCCAATGTCTCATAATAAGGAGCAGAGCTAAGGCAGAAGTAATAGCCACATAATATTTATGTGTTTGTAAAATGACTGCTGAGAGGTTACTAAGTATTCATGTTTCTAAAGTAAAGTAGTTAATCTCCCCAAAAAGTGGGTCAAGAAACTTCTTAATTTGGTGCCAAAAGCCCTGGATTATTGGGCAGGTCCAAATCATATGTCTGAGCGAACCTAGTTCCTGGTGACACCTGTGACAGACTGGACTCTTAGTCTCGTCTATGTAGTGTCATTTAAGTGGGGTATGATATAAATTATGGAGGACCTTAAATCTAATGAGACGTAATCTATCTTGTTTGATGAATTTATAGACATTATGCCATATATTTTCCCATGTAGAGTGGTCATATAAGCGGTCTGCTGCCTGTTGCCAGTAGTAGGCAATCGGTGTTTGGCCTGACCCTACCCTAATAAGTAGTTGCTGATGTAAGTGTGAGATTGGTTTAGGAGAAGTTGCAGACTTTATTAAGCCTGAGAATAAGGAGGATGCCTGAGACGACCATGGGGCCTGACCAAGAGCAGTGTATACACATTGTTTAATCTGAAAATATTTAAAAACTGGAATGTCTGTGAGGTGATAGCATTGTCGAAGATCTTTAATAGTAATAAAGTTATTATCTTTAATTAAGTCTGAGAGAGTGGCTACTCTTAAGTCCTTCCAGAAAGACTGGGTAATGACCTTATTACCTATCAATAAGTTCCGGTTATAAAAATGTGGTTGACCTACGTCATGCTTGGCGTCTAGTTTAAAATGATAACAAAGCTGAGTATGTGCATTCATTGACCAACTTATTGGTGTGTGTTTCCAGTTCTGGGGTATTTTACTACTGGGGGTGTAAAGTAGAGATGGTAAGGATATATTGTGTGATCGGGCTAACCGTCTCCCAATTCTGAGCCAGGGAGGGTCAGAAGCATCTTTTCCAGGGGCGATCTAGCCACCGCAGATATTTACACCCATGGAAGGCTAAATAATATAGAAGGGGATATGGGTTTATTTATTTATTTGTTTACTGGGTAAGTGCACTGATCCAGAGGACCGTTTTCAGTCATGACCCAGGCCACAAGGTGGCAAGCAACAGAGGGAAACACAGAAGCACATACAGGGAACTTCAATCTATACTGCAAATTCACACCTCGGGCACGAGGTGGTGTGGAAAAGAAGAAATACAAATAACATAATAGTACAAGGCAATGGCCAGACACACATAGTGTGAAAAGTGGGCCACACATAGCAATAGAAATAACATGAGATACAGGAGCCATGTTACATACTGCAGGAGAACATATGTAGCATTATAAATATGACGTGAGACCAGTTTAGTACAGTCATCAGTAAAGTTGTGCGGGTTCATATAGTCAGAATCTCACATCAGTTTCAGGGATTTGAGGTAGTGAGGGAAGGATGGTTATAGAGAACTACAGAGATGAGGGAGGAGATAAACAGGAGGGCAAGGGAGGATAGGAGACATGGGCATTAGGGTGACTTAGAGTTACTTACTGGGAGCAGTGACAGTCAGCAGCTGCTAGAAGCCAGGATTTCATGGCCTGTTTGAAGGCAAAGTGTGTGGGGGATGCGTGGATAAACTGTGGGAGCTTGTTCCATAGGGAGGGTGCAGAGATGGAGAAAGCTTTACTTCCCATTGCCGTGGAGATGCGGGATGTTTCCAATGGGGGGACTGAGGATGCCCTAAGTGTCCTAGGAGCCACTCTGTCTGTCAAGAGGAGAGAGTAAGGGGATAGGTGTTGGTATCTTAGTGCATTGTCCACTAGACAGCCCATAGCATAGTCAAAGAAACCTTGCACAGGGAGCCAGCCCAGTGACTGGTAAAGAGTGCAGTGGTGGGGTCCGGTGGGGGTCTCAAAGGACGAAATGACAGATAGAGTTATAGGTAGTGTTTAGTCTTGATTTCAAGGTGGGGGATATGAGGGAGTAGACAGGGTAACAGTAGTCAAGTACAGCAGTAGGTTGCCCTGGGTGAAGGCAAGGCGTGCTTCAGCCGATAGAAGGTTTTTGAGTCTGTAGACAATGCCAAGTTTTTGTGATTTCTCTGCACAGTGTTGTTAACATGCTCAGTGAAAGAGAGGGAGGGGTCAAGAGTGACATCTACTGTAGGTATTTAAAAGATGGGACGTTATCAAGAGGGGGGGTCTGCTGGAGTGTGTACAAGGAGGGAGGAATTGGAGTTGGCAGCTTTGGCAAGGAAAGGTTTGGAACCAAAAAGCATGGACTTAGTCTTCTTTTCATTGACTAGCAGCCTGTTGGCAAGGAACCATTTATGAGCAGAGCCATAGTTGTGTGTGAGGATGGAGGAGATGGGCTCGATGGATTTATTACTGTGGTAGAGAACCAGGTCATCTGCATAATGGAGTGCTCGACAGCCGAGGCTATCCCTCGGGAGTGCATCAATGAAAATAGAGAAGAGCAGGGGTCTGAATATGGAACCTTGGGGAACTCCAGTGCATACAGGGAGGGCAGCAGAGGAGGCATTGTTGATGATGACTGACTGAGACCGATTGGATAGATAGCTGCAGAACCAGGCTGCAGTTCTGCCGGAGCAGCCAAAGAGAGACAGGGTTGAGTGGAGGAGGTGCTGGTCAACAAGGTCAAAAGCCTCTGATAGGTCTATGAAGACAGCTCCTGTGGCTTTGCCTTGGTCCATATTTCTCAACACATGATCAGAGAAAAGGGCCAAAGTAGAGGCAGTACTGTGGTTCTTGCGGAAACCATGCTGGAGAGGACATAAGAGGTTATACTTTTGGAGATGCTCTGAGAACTGGAGGTGCACAACTTTTTCAAGCAGTTTGCTCAGGTAAGGGAGTAGGGAGATGTGCTTATAATTATCAGGGGATGGGGGTCACTGCTTTTGAAGATGGGCACGACATTTGCATTTTTCCAAGAGTCGGGAACCACAGAAGATGTAAGGGTGAGGTTGAAAAGGAAGGTGAGGGGTTTAATCAAAGCAGGGCAGATGAATTTAAGAAATGCGGGGTATAATCCATCACTGCCAGGGCTGCCTTTGGCAGGGAGAGATTTCAGGAGCTTAATAGTGTCTATATGCCCAATGACTTTGAAGTGGAAAGGTGGGAGGGTGGTAGCTGAGGAGGAGGGGGGGTGGGAGGTGGGAGGTTTAGGGCGGAGGATGCCTGTGGTGGGAGCTTGCTCAAATAGGGGTATAAATCTGTGAACTTCGTGTTGAAGATATTTGCAATCTCGGTAGGGTCTGAAATAGGACCAGAGGGGGATTTAAACTGAGTTAATTGTCTACTGGACTTAGGGTTAAGGATAGACCCAATAGAGGCCCAGACATTGCATGGATTGCCAAGGTTGTCTTTCTGTTGATTAATGTAGAATTTGCACGTAAGTGATTTTGCAGTCTGTTTGCAGGTGTTGCATAGCTGTCTGTAAGCATTCCAGAGTTGGGGAGAGGGGGACGCTTTATAGGCTTTCCATTTTTTATCCCAAGCTTTCATTAGTGCCAGCAGTTCTTTGGCTAGCCAGTGGGTACAGCCCCCTCTTACCCTTCTGGTTGTGATGGGGAAATGGATGTCCTGTAGGTGGAAGAGTTTGGATGTGAGGTAAGTGATCACATTTTATAAGCTGCTAAGATGGTAGAAAGTCGACCAGTCTATAGCCCTTACTTCACTAAGGACAGGGCTTGGGTCCGAGTAGTTAAAGTTTCTGAAGGACAAGAGTCTGTGAGGGGGGAGGATGAATTTGGTAGACAGTAGAGCATAGGTAGGGATGTGGTCACTTATGGAGTCAGACATAGTGCCTGTTTGGAGGACTGAGTCAACCCGGTTTGTGATGACCCAGTCAGTCAGGAAGTGATTATGCATATGAGCGTTATGTCTGGTGGGGGAGGATATAATTTGCTCTGTCATCAAAGGTAATGGCGAGATATTTGAAGTTAGATTCTTGGTCTAGGATCTCACCCTTTTGGTTATGAATACACAGGGGCAGGTATTTCTTTTTGCTTTGGGAGGTGATAAAGAGCATACTCTTTGTTTTTTTGATGTTAAGTAGTAGCTTGTTTTCTGTAAACCAAGATTCAGGTTTATGGAAGCTGCTTAGGATTTCAGTTGTGATGGATTGTTGGTCTTTGCCAGTGACTGAGATCACTGCATCATCAGCATAGAGAACTGTGCTTGCTGAGCAAGCCATTGGGGTGAATGAGCTCCATTTGCTATAGTCTGGGGGGTCTGTTAGAGAGGGCATCCACTGGGCATCTCTCAGTGGCCCTGCCACGAGGGGTACAGCTATGGAAGTAAGAAAACCTGAGAGTTAGGTTATTGACTGTACTGAGAGGTTGCCCCCTGACCACAACAGGGAAGGGCCATTGGACAACCATTAAAATACAGGTGGAATTAACAAAAATTGTAAATGTTACAGTGTTACTGGAAATGTATGAATAACAACTTTGTTCTTGGGTTTTATTTAAAACAGGGTCCTGTAGAAACTGTATCAAATGCTGTAAAATCAGAAAAGTTGCACAAAATCAAATATATGCTAGTCAGTGAGGTTTATTGTTACATACTTATATTTTACATTCTGGTTGAAAAAAAAGGAAGTTATACTAATGTTAAGTTCAACACAAAGAAATGTATTCATTAAAATAACCTGCAATAAAGTAAATAGTGCAGAATATAATAATTAAAAACAAATAAGATTCTTTATTTTAAAATGTTTGCCCCATTCAGGAATAAGGTATTATATGTTAATTTAAATGTGCCAATGTACTGTGGCCCAGATATTCAAAAGGGTTGCACACAGCGCAACAGTGTTGCACCATGCACAACCCACTGATGCACCCCAGCACGATATTCAAAAGGGAAAAGTGTGCCGCACAAATCCCGATGCGCCGGAGCACATCAGTAATGTATGCAGGCACAGGTAGGGGACATGCATAACCTGCACAGCCCGATATTTAGCCGATGATGCAGAGTCATGCATGCGCAACCCTACCTGCACCTGCACAAAGTTGACCAAAAAAGGAACAAGTGATGGCCACCCACAGGTGAGCTGCCACATTGCAGGCGCCAACGGCAGCTGCCACCTGTGGGTGGCCTCCAATTCCTGCAGCACCTGGGCCCCCATGCCCATCGCGGCCATCCCTGAAGCAAAATCCCCCGTCCATCTCCTGGTGGTCCAGTGGACCTCTGATGCCCAATCGTGGGCATCGGCATAGTCCCCGTCCAATATCCCTGGTGGTCCAGTGGACTGATTGCCGCCTGATCGCGGGACAGTGGGGCTCAGTGGGTGAGTGGGAGGGGGTACACTGAGACCACCAGGGTAGTATGGGTCTGTTATGTGTTACAGATGCCTGCGATTGGGTGGTGATCGGGTCCACTGGACCACTAGGGATGTTGGATGGGACTGCTTGTCTGCCACGATCGGGCACATAGAGGTCCTCTGGACCACCAGGGATATTGGACGGGGGGGATTTCGCTCCAGGGATGCCCGCGATGGGGCATGGGCGGGTGCCGCCAGGTGCGACAGGAACTCAGGTGGCCACCCACAGGTGGCAGCTGCCGTGTTGCGCCCTGCAATGCAGCAGCTCACCTGTGGGTGGCCATCACTTCCTGAATGGGGCAAACATTTTAAAATAAAGAATCTTATTTGTTTTTAATTATTATATTCTGCACTATTTACTTTATTGCAGGTTATTTTAATGAATACATTTCTTTGTGTTGAACTTAACATTAGTATAACTTCCTTTTTTTCAACCAGAATGTAAAATATACAGTAAGTATGTAACAATAAACCTCACTGACTAGCATATATTTGTTTTTGTGCAACTTTCCTGATTTTACAGCATTTGATAAAGTTTCTACAGGACCCTGTTTTAAATAAAACCCAAGAACAAAGTTGTTATTCATACATTTCCAGTAACACTGTAACATTTACAATTTTTGTTAATTCCACCTGTATTTTAATGGTTGTCCAATGGCCCTTCCCTGTTGTGGTCAGGGGGAAACCTCTCAGTACAGTCAATAACCTAACTCTCAGGTTTTCTTACTTCCATAGCTGTACCCCTTGTGGCAGGGCCACTGAGAGATGCCCAGTGGATGCCCTCTCTAACAGACCCCCAGACTATAGCAAATGGGGTTCATCCTGCCAGCTGACGAGGGAGCGGGATGGTGGGGCTCAGTGGGCGGGTGGGGAGGGGGTACACTAGACCACCAGGGTAGTAGGGTCTGTTATGTGTTACAGATGCCAGCAATCGGGTGGTGATCGGTCCACTGGACCACCAAGGATACTGGATGTGGGGGGGACTATACCGATGCCCGCGATCGGGCACATAGAGGTCCACTGGACCACCAGGGACATTGGATTTTTTTTTTATATGAATGCCCGCAATTGGGCTGCAGGGGGCATCGGTCCCTGATGGCTGCTGCCTGGCAGGGCACCAGGCACAAGTCGTCGGGGATTGGCGCACCTGCATGCTAATGGCACGCAAATGGGGCCGTAATGAGATGCAAATGGCCCCCTGTGCACCTTGCATAAATTATGGCTCCATTTGCATGTCTCCTTTTGAATATCGCAGGTGCTGTGCATGGCGCAATGGCACTTGCACTAGCGCATCTCCATGCGCCACTCTGGCCACTTGCGCTGGCGCAGTGCCACTGCACCATGCACAGTGGGGGTGGCTAGGGTGCAATATTCAAAGCTGCTGTGCCGTAGCACAGCTCCATTGAATATCGCCCAGGCCACACCCCTGCGCAACAAAGTTGAGCTGCGCCCAGGCTTTCGCCACAGCCTGGCGCAGTTTGAATATCCGGGCCTGTATGTCCCGGTCAAAATTTCATACCTCAACAAAACAGATTTTTGAGATTCTTTTCAACTTCTCATTTGCAGGAGCCTGAACACTCAAAACTAATCAGTTCAGGAAATGGCATTATCAGTACATTCTGCTTGTGAAAAATCTTCTTGCAGATTTTATCTTTGAAATACTTTGTCTTTTGAATGTGTTCACCGAGTGTGTGAATTTAATTCCACACTTGATTCACATACTGAACTATGCATAATAACACTACAGTACATGCAGTTTATCTTTATCACACCTTGCGGAAATGCACTGGTCCAGTCTTAATAGCTGTTTTGACCCCCCAACATTAATAACTCTAATAAGAGATTACCTGTATCAGAGTTAAGGTGCTTGCTGATTCATTAGCACACTACACATGAGATAACTTCATAGGAATAAGGAATACAATGCATTTAGAAATACACCAGTCCAGGACATGGCCACCCAATAAAGTCTCGAGTTCAACAAATATACCTGTATTTCAGAAAATGTCCACTTTGTACAATATTTCTACACATGTCCCCTGATTCCCTTGGGCACACTCAATGACAGTATACAATGCATCTGTCCTAATCAAAAAATTTGTTACTTGTAATTGCTAGATCATTATCAAGGGAGCATAACTATAGTACTGTACAGGAGTCATGGGTATAGATCTGGATAACCCACCTCCTAAAGTGTCAATATTAAGTGTAGGTGGGGAGTCTGCCTCAGTGACACACTTCTTAATACTTGTGCAGAGTGAGGAAAGACTCAGTCAGAAAGATAACGCTACTCAGAAAGTGAGATTCATTTGATGACTAGTAAAGAAAAATATAGGCCACCAACGTTTCATGGTCTCAAGGCCACTTCCTCAGTGCCATTGGTGGTCTACTTTGGTTTTCTGCAGTTTATCCTCATAACAAAGTGAAATCTTCTCTGTCTAAATCACAGCACAACACAACAGTGAGCTACTTTGTTCAGCTCTGCTTTTCCTCAGTGCTTTACAGCTCCTTAGCAGGTTGCAGTTCTTAGCATGAGGGTGCCAAGACTACCAGAGCCAACAGTAGTCTTAGTAGGCTGTGATTGTCTTGGCACACTCATGCTAGGAACTGCAACCTACTAAGGAGCTGTAGAGCATTGAGGTAGAAGCAGAGCCAAGAGATTGGCCAACTGTTTTCTTGTGACTGAGCAAAAACCATAGAAAACCATATTAGACCACTGAGGGCCCAGTGGAAGTAGTCTTGGCACCAGGAAATATTGCATAACTATATTAGAATAAACAAAAATTGTTATTCAAAAAAATCTTACTTTATCAGGTAATTTATTTGTAAATGAATGCATTTTAGTAGGTGGCACTGTAACGGTGAAACAGGCACATACAAAAAACATAGGGGTTGATTCACAAAACCCCCGATAATGCTGCAAGCCCCAAGTGTGCCAAACATATGACACACGGGGCTTACAGCATTCCACAATCAGCGATTGAGATTCTCGATCCCATGCACCAAGTGCTGCAAGTTAGATCAGCTTTTTCTGGTCAAGCTTGCAGCAATCTTAGGTACTTGTTTTATACGGCTTGTGCCAAATATTTGACGCACGCTGCCGTAAAGTGGGTAAAGTGTCATAAATGCGCCCAGTCTACTTGAATCGGACAGAGTCTGCGGTGAACATTTCAGTGCAGCTGTGCTGGCTGTTGAGGTTTGACACAGGACTCTGTGCAACCCCTGCATTAACCTTTGTGAATCTGGGTGATAATCAGACATATGGATTAACAAGGCACGGCTTAACCAGGTCTGACTGTAGCTGTATAGAAGAAGAGACCATATGGTGTATAGAGCTCCCTCTTTTATCAGCCATCCTTGGTAAAGCCTAGTATTTGGCAGATAAAAGAGGGTGGAAGTTTATAATAAAAATCAAAGAATAATATTACTGTATTGTATTTGAAAGTATTTGATAGTAATTTATTAACAATATGAAAGTTATATATAGAATAATGCATGGGTGGGTGTGTGTTACCAGAATTTTATATGTGCCCACAGTGTGGGATGTTACATAAAACCCAAGAGTGAAGCTCAAGGGATTTATACAAGCATCCCACACCAAGGGTGTGTGTAATATTCTGGTTCTATACACACACACACACACACACATGTTTTATTTTTTATAATTACTGGTGATCATTTTTAATCAGGACCTTGTTAGTTGAGCGGTGGTTGTTGTTTGTCAAAATTGGCACTCAAAAGTAAAAAATAAAAAGCTTTTAAAAACTGTCACCATTGTAGTCTAGGGAGTGTGTCCCTGCACTCTTCTTTAGCCGATGTCACAAAACATGCTAGCGCGTGAGCATGTCTCCGACTAAGGAAGTCAGACCATTTTGGCTGAGGGCTACAACAATCCTTTTTTGCAAGCATTTTTCCAGGAAATGAACAAAACAATAAATAAAATGTTATGGCACACTGCAGTTGGGGACAGGTAAGCTGCTGTGTATGTTTTTTTTGGGGAGGGGGCAGCCGTCAAACAATAAGAACCTGCTTTTTAAGATCTGGTTATCCAGATATTAGAAATGATCACCAGTAATTATACAAATATAAAATTTTGCATTATTGCACAATTGCAGTATTGCACTTTTGTATACAGTAATGTAGTACGCGTTACTAAAAATTCTCATTTAAATAATTTGAGACCTGTGTATGATTTTTTTTCCTCATATATACTTTTAACGGTTTTTCAGTTTTTCTTCCCACTCTCCCCCCCCCCCGAGGCTATGGCATACACATGCAGGTGCATGTGTGGAGGCACGCGTGCACACACTAGGATCTTGTGGCCCCTTCCACCCATCCCCTGGCTTGCTTCACCGCACTGTGCCACCTACGCCCACCAGACCGTAACCCGGTGAGAGTGAGACTATAGACAGGCGGGCATCCACCCCTTTGGAGGGGAGAGCTGTGGCTCAAACCTGCTCCAACCCACCCCCCCCCGAGCCAGCACCCAAGCAACTCAAGGTCATTTCTGAACCAAGGACGCCAGCGTAATGCAAGGTAAGCTGCCAGGGCTTCAGCCCTCTGAGCCACCAGGCTGGCCCTGTGTATGACTTTATTTTACTGTAGCTTGAAGACTAAACTGCTATTCTGCTTAAATACTGCATTGAAAATTAAATACATAAATTAGGCACAAGAAACATGCTGGAATATTCAATTAAACACAATAAAACATGCTAGAATGCTACTGTAACAATCAGCTTAACTAGCTTAACAAGCAACTTCATCACCTTCTCCACGCTGGAAGCACCACTTGTGTTCGACACAAAATTCCCTGATGTCCCAAAAGACAATGTTTTTTGCAGGGGGCTGCACCCTCCACACCCCCCACATTTAATTATAATCAACTCCAGGTCAGAGTTGTTCTGGGGAGGGTGCAGAACACCAGAAGAAGCCACATCAGTGAAAACAGACCATTACAGCGACTGTCACTGTAATGGTCTGTTTTCAGATTTCGCTGTAGGGGTGTTGTGCTAGAGTGGGCCATCCCTCCAGCCTAATCAGCAGCCTAATCAACAGTAAAACTTCACCCCTATCTCTCATCTCATGGACATTTCAATACATCACACAAGAAAAGATAAAGACTCCCCTCAACCAACTCAGCAATCTTAACAAGCATCTCCATGCATCAAGACCACCATAGCTCTGCAGTTACAAGCTCAGCAGTTGGTGTCAGGTTTGAATTTTACTTACAGTGCCCCCCACAGTTTCCAGCTCCATGCTTCTAATAGTGCCCCCAAACTTAGACTTTTAATATTTCCTTTTGGTAATCCTCCCCCAATACACACACACATATATACACCAGTTAGCAGCTCAGCAACTAGCTTCATGGAAGCTTTCTTACTGCTCCTTACTTCTAATAGTAATTCCAAACTTGGACTTTAAATTTTTCCTTATAGTACTCCCTCTTCCCCACAGTTAGCAGCTCATCAATCAGTTTCATTGAATTTTACTTACTGCTCCATGATTTTAATAGGACTTCTAGACCCACAAAACTGCAGAACTGCTGAAGAGGTCAGTATTGTGCTCTATAAGCAAAGCAGTCCTTATCTGCTGGTAAATTCAGTCTTTCTGTGTTAAGGAGACAGGAGGGGAGAGGTTTAATGGATAACAGGAAACTCTGCCCAAACTGTCAAAACCTCCAAAACTCAAGAACACAAACCAGAACATGCAGTGGGCACCTGGCATGACACAGAGTACTATACACTGCTGCCTGTGTACAGTGAAGTGCTGTGCCCCATAAAGTGATAAAATACAGTACTGTAATAAAAATAAACATTTTCCATTAAAATGGAAACACTCAATGACAATGATGCCTTAAATCCAGATACACTGACACATTCACAAAGGAACAACAACAAAAAAAAATGAAATGCAAGTGAGCTGGGGGGGGGGGGGGATAATGATGGTTCATGAGCCGAGGAGGAAAGAAAACTACAAAACAACTATGAAGGACTGCACTGCCCTCTACTGGGAAATATGGTAAGCATACCAGTAGAGGGAGTACTTTGTCAACAAAGCAACTGTAAATTAATTTTTACTAATTTTTTACTCTTGTGTTTTTTTAAATATTTCACAAAAACTTTACATATAGACCATTTTCTAAGTGCAATATTACCCTCCAGGGTGGGCAGTATTGGGGAATACTGGACCATCCAGGGGCTATAAGGCCCTCTGCCTGTGGTGTCAGGCCTTATTACGTCCCTGGGCAGTCCGGTATTGCCCAGCACTGCCCACCCTATTGGGAATTACTTCTTATGTAATTGTTGGGAAAATGGTTGCACTGGCATCTATAATGAACAGAGCACTAAATAAATAAAGTGTTTAATTGTATTACAAAGTGTATGTACAACTCCAAGCCTAAAAGGTCAAGCAGCTCCACGATCAGCACAACATTTAATTTCTATGCTGAGCTCTTTCTCACCCTTGTTGCTTTATTTATTTTATGTTATGCCTAAGACTGTATGTATTTGCATCTCTTTCTGTACCTGTTATTTTTGCTATGACTTAGCAGACTATACATTATTGTAATTTATATTATTAATCAGTCTATACACTTATCATTGCTGTTTTTTTTTCCTGTACTGTACTGTCCTAACCAGGACCTTCTTGCAAATGAGCTTTGCTCAATGAAGCTTTTTTGGTAAAATAAATAAAATGAAATCAAATAAATGAATGAGAAAGCAATCAGCATAGATGCTGAACATCCTACTTATATACCATGGGCTGGATATTCAAACTGCACCACTCTGAGGCGCAAGCCCTTGTGCTGCGCAAAATAGTTGCGCAGGGGTGTGGCCGGGGCGATATTCAAAGGAGTTGTGCTGTTGAGCAGCTCGCTGAATATCTCACCCAAGCCACAGCCACTGTGCATGGTGCAGTGGAACTTGCGCCACTGAAAGTTGTCAGAGTGGAGCATTCAACTTGCGGTGGCGCAAGTACCATTGCGCCATGCGCAAAATCACGATATTCAAAAGGTGACATGCAAATGGGGCCATAATGCATGCAAGGTACAGGGGGGGCCATTTGCATCTGATTATGGCCCCATTTGCATTCCATTAGCATGCAGGTGCGCTGATCCCAGAGGACTTGCGCCTGGCGCCCCGCCAGGCAGCAGCCGTCGGGGACCGACACACCCTGCAGCCCGATCGCAGGCAGCAATGTGGCTCCCCCACCTCCTACCATACATATCCCTGGTGGTCCAGTGGACCGAAATGCCCGATCGCGGGCGGTATGTTTAAAAACTCCCCCCCCTCCTGTTCACATCCCTGGTGGTCCAGTGAACCCGAAATGCCCAATCGCGGGCAGAAAGTAAGCGGAACCCCTGAACATCACCCTTGTGCCCGATCATGGGCAGTAAGTAAATTGAACCCCCACCGAACATCACCCTTGTGCCCGATCGCGGGCGTAAGTAAATTGAACCCCCACCCGAACATCACCCTTGTGCCCGATGCGGGCAGTAAGTAAATTGAACCCCCCAAAACATCTCCCTGGTGGCTAGTGTCCCCCACCCCACCCACCACGACCCACCACCCTGCTCCCCCAGCAGCGGCGGCAACATCCCACCACCTGCCGCCCGCCGCCCGCCCGACTGACTGCCCAGTAAGACTGCGCATGCCCGATGGTGCAGAGCAGAGCCAATGGGCATCCAGCCCATACCATCGTACATGACAGTCAGATTTGAGAATGATCATTCACAAATCTGGACTGTCTCACTGATATGAATACTGCGTCCATTGGCTCTTGCTCTGCACCACGGCGGCAGGCCTCTACCGGCAGTCAGTCGGCGGGGTGTGGGGTGGCAGGCGGTGGATGCTGCCGCCGCCAGCTGCCGGGGAGCGGGTGGTGGGGCTCGTGGGTGGGTGGGGACACTCAGCCACCAGGGAGATGTTTTGGGGTTCATTCACTTACTGCCCACGATCGGGCATTTTGGTCCACTGGACCAGCAGGGAGATGTTTTGGGGGTTCAATTTACTTACTGCCCACGATCGGGCATTTCGTCCACTGGACCACCAGGAGATGTTCGGGTGGGGGTCAATTTACTTACTGCCCACGATCGGGCACAAGGGTGATGTTCGGGGTTCCGCTACTTTCGCCCACGATCGGGCACAAGGGTGATGTTTGGCCGGGTTCCTACTTTCTGCCCACGATCGGGCATTTCCGTCCACTGGACTACCAGGGATGTGAACGGGAGGGGTTTAGAACATACCGCTCGGGCATTTCAGTCCACTGGACCACCGGGATGTGAATGGGAGGAGGGGGGGAGCCACATTGATGCCCGCGATCGGGCTGGTGGGGGGGGAGTACACTATGCCCGTGATCGGGCTGTGGGGGGGCACAGGGACTGAGTTGGGGGCCAGCCACAGGTGGCAGCTGCTGTGTTGCGCCCTGCAATACAGCAGCTCACCTGTGGGTGGCCCTCGACTTAAGCGTTTTTTGCTCAAAGTCCTAGAGGCGCAGGTTGGGGGTTGCTCCTGCACAACTCTGCACAGCCCGGCTGAATATCGGGCTGTGCAGTTTATGCATGGTTCCTCCCCCTCCAGTTGAGCATGCATTCATTTGCATTGCACTGTTGCTCAGCCTGTTTTCAGTGGCGCAACTGCCTCCTGCTGAATATCGCAGAATGGTGCAATTTAGGACTTGAGCATGCGCAACCCTTTTGAATATCTGGCCCTATATGTATAGACATGTATAGACACATGAAAACTGTAATGATATCAGTTTACAACATATTGATCTGACTTAAGGTTTTCATTAAAGAAATACGTTTCTAGACCTAACATTTCAGGTTAAACATTTTGTAATATATACATATATATATATATATATATATATATATATATATATATATATATATATATTCATAGCAAAAAAATCCATTTAATGCATCAGTTAGGGCTGTTCCACAGTGACAAAAGCAAGGAAAATCGATGTTAGGATTCCCACCCCCTGCTGCACCCTCCCACTCCGCCCCCACCAACAGGCATCAGGGTGTGCTTTGGGGTCATCGGTCCTAACTCTCACCCCATACCATATGTAAACAAGCTGAGGTGGTGCAGTATAGGAGAATAGGGTGAGAGTTAGGACTGACAACCCCAATGCACACCCGATGCCTGTTGGTGGGGGGGGTGGGGGGTGCAAGGGGGGGTGGAAACTCTAACATCGAATTCCCTCACTTTTGTCACTGTGGAACAACTCTAACTGATGCATTAAACAGAGTTTTTTGCCATGAATTTCCCTTCTTTTTGAGAATGATCACTATAAATAGTGAATTTTTTGTCACATAGTAACGCTAACTGTAATGCAAACGCAAGTGCAAATGGTAAAGCACATGGTGAAGCAAAGGTAAATGGTAATGCAAACGGTAAGAGAAACACAAGCGCTAACATTAATGAAAACAGAAATGGTAATGCAAATGGTAACGCAAACACTAACGGCCGCAGAAATGCAAATGTTAACGGAAATAGTAACATAAACGGTAACGCCAACGGAAATGCAAACAGTAAGAAAAATGCAAACGGTAACAGAAATGCAATAGAAATGCAAATGGTTAAGGCAATGGTGCTGCAGAAGGAAACAGTAACGCAATCGACAATGGAAACGCAACCGAAAACGCAAACGCTAAGGGCAACAGAAACACAAACAGTGATTAAGATGCAAACAGTAACAGTAACGCAACTGGAAACGCAAACAGTTACAGTAACAGCAATGATGATGCCCAAGTGAACAGTAACACAAAGGGAAACACAAACGCAAGCACATACGGAAACGCAAATGGTAACACTCACGGGCTCAGTACCGCAACTGGAAACACAAATGTTAACAGTAACAGCAACAATGAGGCCAAAGAAAACAGAAATGCAAATGCAAATGGAAGCATATACGCAAATGCAAATGATAATGCACACAGTGACGCAAAACAAAATGCAAACAGAAACAGTAATGGAAATGCAAATGGTAACAGTAACGCAAATGCAAGCACAAATGAAAATGCAAAGGGTAACACACACGGTGGCGTAGATGGGAAAGGTAACGCAAACGGTCATAGAAACGCAAGTGGAAACAGTAAGTGTAACAGTAATGAAAGCACACACCCTTATTTTCCCAAAAGCTGCATAGAGAAACACAGTGAATACAAAGAATGTATGCATAATAATGGGCCTCGGAGCAGAAAATGAGCACTTGGAATACTAAATTGCTTATATCTCAGGAACTGTATGACATAGAAAAAAAATATAAATTTCTATTATTTATGACTTTCCTGGCTCGTTTTTACAGGGGGCTAAGTATTTTTCTGATGAAAAGTCTGTATCTTGAAGCGTTTCAGAGATACGGGCCCTGAAAGGTGCAGCGGACGCCATAATGGTAGTCTATGGGAAAAAGCGTCAATTCAGAGTACCATAACTTTGCAACCCTGTAATATTTTGTCACCAAACCACAAAAATGCACATCTGTGGGATGTTGGCTTTCTTCCCTCCACATTTCAGCCCAAAAGACCAAACCGTTCTTTTGCAGCAGGGTGGCAAAGAATTCCTGTTATTTTGGGAATAGTCTCGCAAAGTAGTGTCACAAATCACAACACTTTTGCAAAAAAAATCACAAAAGTTTCACAGGTGTGACACTACTTTGCGACACTACAGTTTACAATCATTTCAAAAACTTATTTCTGGGGTGTGTAACCCCAAAAAACAGACATGGCTAGCATCCTCAGGGCTCGACTAGGTGAACACAAAAAGAATTGTGTCCCTAGTGGGTCCCAAATTTAAATGCCAAGCATTTCTGTGACCAGTAACTGAAAAATAAATGGCTGACTCATGACACTACAGGGGTAATTTGAGACACTGAAAACTGCATTTGTGACACTGTCGAACTTTTGTTAACTTTTCCCATTGACTATAATGGGAAACTTGTTTTTTTTAAAATAACTTTTGAACCATTTAATACTTTTTCACGAAATCTTCAAAAGGCACATCAGGGACCCTGGCTGCATGTTCCCTGAAGGTTTTGGACCGGTCGCAGAAACCGTGCGACCTGTAGGTGCGAGCAAAGAATGTGCAAAAAAGAGTAAATGCAACATGGAATGGTGCTTTATAGCTCCGCAACCGTATTTCTGACTGGTACAAAGCTTGGCAGATCTAGAGATCTATGGTATTGCTTCATGGCTGCCACATTTCAGGCAAATCTGTAATATGGTGGCAAAGTTATTAACCTGACAAATTTAACACTTTAACCTTAATTGGGGTACTCAACCCTAACTATAGTGACACCATAACATATATATATATATATATATATATATAGTAGTGGGACAGTCGTGCCCCTATAGTTAGGGTTGAGTGGCCAGTTACATACTAAAGTCAAAAGTTTGGACGTTAATAACTTTGGACCCATTCAATGGATTTGCCTGAAATTTAGTACACACATTGGGGCACACCAGATCTCTTGATTTGACAAATTGTGTTAGTGTCGGAGTGCTGGTCTTTGTGTACAAAAGTGCTGAAAAATGCAAAATTATCCATTTTTGGAGGCACCTTTTGGCATTCTTAATGTGGTCCTGCACAGCCGTTGTGTGGTGTGCCACTCTGCAAGATGGCTTGTTTGAAAGAGCTTTGGTGGCTGAACATGTTGCTTTTTGTTTGGTTAAAAAATATTAAAGCATTCAAAAGTTATGGCACTTTTAAGTTCCCTTTATAAGTCAATGGGAAAATTTCTATGTATATCTTGTGATCAAAGAATGGGGGTTCTGGCCATTTGGTATCGCCTGGCGATCAAATAATTTGAAGTCTCACAGTTCAAGAATCTTTGTTCCTGAGGAATTTTTGAAATTCTTTGACTGCGAGGTCTGCCATCTTGTTTTCAGTTTTCCAATCACACAAACACAAATATCTCGGCTCAGGGGTCACTAATGAAATAAAACTTCAATGGGATTTACTAAGGGGACCCTGCTCTATCGAGCCATGGCTTTGGTTCCATCCAAATTGGTCAAAAAATAGAGTTATAAGCTTTTAAAATCTTAATTTGTGGCTCGCTAACGATCTTTGATTGCGAGCCTGCAAATTCTTTGATTGTGAAATTCTTTGATCACAATCTTGCAACGTGACCTAAAACACTAATACCTCAGCTCAGGGGTGGGCTAGGGACACAAATGAGGGCTTGTTTTGCTCAGGAGGGTGCGTTCTGTCAAACCATGCCACAGGTTTGGTTCAAATTCGTGAACAAGTCACGTTTCACCATTTTTTATTCTTTGATCGTGAGCCTGCAAATTCTTTGATCATGAGGCTGCAAATTCTTTGATCAGGAGATTCTTTGATCGCGATCTTGCATCGTGAGCGAGGGACTAGATGGCCGAATTTAAAAATAATTTTTCTCAGCCCATGGGTGCCCTAGGAAGTCAAATGAGGGTGGGTTTTACTCAGGGGGCTTTGTTCTGTTGAACCATGGTAGTGGTTTACTGCAATTCCTTCAATTTTTGGATTTATTACATTTTTTATTCTTTGTTCATGAGCCTGCAAATTCTGTGATCATGAGGCTGCAAATTCTTTGATCGTGAGATTCTTTGATCACGATCTTGCATCGCGAGCAAGAGACAAGATGGCCCAATTTAAAATTCAGTTTTCTCAGCCCAGGGATGTCCTAGGAAGTCAAATGAAGGTGGGTTTTACTCAGGGGGCTTCGTTCTGTTGAACCATGGTGGTGGTTTACTGCAATTGCTTCTATTTTTTTATTTATTAAATTTTTTATTTTTTGTTTATGAGCCTGCAAATTCTTTGATTGTGAGGCTACAAATTCTTTGATCGTGAGATTCTTTGATTGTGATCTTTGATCGCAAAATAGGGACAAGATGGCCAGATTTTTTTTATAATGGAATAGATAGGGAAATTTTGCCAATCTTTGATATTGAATATCTCGGAAATGGTTTGGTCTTTTTACTTGAAATTTGGAGGGAAGAAAGGCAACATCCCACAGATGTAACTTGTAGTGGATTGGTCAAAAAATATCACAGGGCAGTAAAGTTATGGCACTACAAATTTGGCACTTTTTCCCATCGGATAACATTACGGTATCGCCATATTACAGGAATTCTTTGCCGCACTGCTGGAAAATAACGGTTTGGTCTTTTGGGCTGAAATTTGAAGGGAAGAAAGCCAACATCCTACAAATGTGCCTTTTGGTGGTTTGGACAAAAAATATCGTAGGGTGGCAAAGTGACAGCACTCCGAAATTGACAGTTTTTCCCATAGGATAACATTATGGCGTCCATTGTGTATCTCAGAAACCGTGCGAGATACAGACTTTTTGTCAAAAAAATGCTTAGCCCCCCAAATGAGGCCTAAGCACAAAACTAACCAGGAAAGTAATAATTCATCAAAATTGTAATTTTTTTTCCTATGTCATACGGTTCCTGAGATATAAGCAATTTAGTATTCAAAGTCGTACTTTTCTGCTCCAAAGTCAATTATAATACATACATTCTTTGTTTTCAATTTGTTTTCTCAATGCAGTTTTTGGGGAAAAGAAGGGTGTGCCCTTTTGTTACTGTGACAGTTAACATTTCCAGTTGCACTTCTGTTACCATTCGAATCACCGTTACCGTCCATGCCACCGTGTGCGTAACGGTTTGCGTTTTTGTATGTGCTTGCATTTCTCTTTCTGTTGTCTTTACTGTTGTTGTTACTTTTACCATTTATGTTTACTATTGCGGTACCATGACCTTAGGTGTAAAAGTTTGCGTTTTCATATGCGCTTGCATCTCTGTTTTTATTGGCTTTATTGTTGCTGTTACCATAACCATTTGCATTTACAATTGTGGTTCTGTGAGTGTGTGCGTTACGGTTTGCATTTTCATACGTGCTTGCATTTCTGTTTACTTTGGTGTTATTGTTGGTGTTACTGTTACCATTTGCATTTACAATTGTGGTACCGTGAATGTGTGTGTTACCAGTTGCATTCCGTATTCACTTCTCTTTGATGTCTCCGTTTATGTAACTGTTTGCTTTGGCGTCACTTTACACTTGTGTTTCTATTAATGTTTGCTTTGCCATTTACTTTTGCTTTGCCATGTGCATTACCATTGCCACTTGTGTTTTCTTTGCAGTTCCTGTTACTGTGTACAGGCCCTGCACTGCCGCCACTGCATTCCTTTCATTATTTATCATCCTCATTCTCAAAAAGAAGGGAAATTAGAGGCAAAAAAACTCTGTTTAATGCATCATTATGGTTGTTCCACAACAAAAAAGCTAGTCGTGTTAGGGTTGAAAGCCCCCCCTTAACTCCCCCAGCCCTTCCCCCCAACTGGCATCAGGGTGCACGCTGGGATCGCTGGAACCTAACTCTCACCCCATTTCCCATACCTCAGCATCTTTACATGTGATGGGGTGAGAGTTAGGGTCGATGACCCCAACGCGCACCCCGATGCTGGTTGGGAGGAAGGCCTGGGGAGGTCCAAGGAAGGGCTTTCAACCCTAACCCTGAATTTGCTAGCTTTTTTTTTGCTGTGAAACAACCCTAACTGATGCATTAAACAGAGTTTTTTCTCTATATATATATATATATATATATATATATATATATATTTTAAAGGGAACCATTAGGGCTAGTAACATAGGTTATTTAAAATGAAAGATTGAAGATTGGTTGATATATAGATATATCATATTGCCACAACTTCCATTTATTGATATATATATATATATATAAATGTGAAACAGTTTAAAAAAAATTAAATTAATGGCAATAATCATCAGAAGATTCCAATCTTTGTTCTATAACAGAATATGTGCGTTTCTAGTTTATTGATTGCAGAATTGCAGCAAAATATAAGGAATCATTTGTGTTTGACAATACAAAATTTATTTATTTATTTATTTATTTATTTATTTAAGCGTTTCACCAGGAAGGCATACTGAGCGGAGATACCACTCAATTCCAGATGCGTCCTGGGGGAAGGGGGAAGAGGAGCAAAATACAGACAATAAATATTATTCAGGTGTACAGAATTGTGCAAGGGACATACAAGTTCACAAGATTGTACCAGGGACATAGAACAATTGACAACAGATTAACAAGGCTCCCAGGAATGAGGGCACCAAGGTAAGCTTAACAAGTAACTAGCAGTACAAAGCTATACAACAGAAAATGTGATATTGCTGAGGCACCTTTGATAACAGAACCCTAACGCTTCTCAGGATGATTATGTAACTGTGGTGGGAACAGCAGTGGGAGGATTTTATGGACTGCCTAGCCCATGTTCAAGGATGTGGTGCATAGCGTACAGGTGTAAGGGACCTGCTAAGTGAGGCTAGAGCTGTATGGCATTGGGCGCCATCACTAGATGGTCTTAGGTGCAAGTGCATGTGGAGGAGAGGTGTGTTTTTAGGAGGTGTTTGAGCTGTTGAGAGTTTGCCATAAATCTGATGTCTGTTGGCAACACATTCCAAAGTTTGGGCATGCGATATCTGAAAGCTGCTTGGCCTTTAGCTGACCCCATATGTGGGACATGAAAGAGCCTGGTGTCAGTGCTCCTGAGGGAGTAGGCAGGCAGTGATTGGGTGGAAAGGGTGGATTCAGGATAGGGTGAAAGGGACTGTGCCCAGTATTTTGCTATGGTTCTGGTGCAGTGTAGCTGCCTGCGATCTTGGAGTGAGGGCAGATCAAGGGACCTGTAGAAGTCGCAGTGGTAAGTTGTGGGGGGGGGCAGTCCAAGATGAAGTGACAGAAGGAATGAAAGAGTGTGTCCAGACTGGAAAGGGAGGATATGGGTGCAGCGCCATAGACTACATCGCCATAGTCAAGTAAAGGGAGGATTATCTTCTGAACAATTGCCTTCGGGTGGGTGGGGGATACAGTCCTTGTTGTGATATAAGACTCCTAATTTTGGATGTATTTTCTTGTGGATCGAATCAATGTGTATGGAGAAATCAAGGTACTGGTCAAGCCAGACTCCTAAGTATCTGAAGTAGGTGCAAGCCTCCAAGGGATTCCCATTGAGGGTGAGGAAGGTGGGGGGCGAGGAGAGACAGGAGAGTCTTTAACGCAAGCCGAAAGTTAGGGAGACAGTTTTCTTAGTATTGAGAAACAGCTGGTTTGTGCGGAACCAGAGCTGAATAGAGTTGAAGTCCTTCTGGAGTGTAGAGGCCACCATAGCAGGGGAGGGGCCTGAGGCGTACAGGATGGTGTCATCCGTATACATGTGAATAGAGGTGCGTGGGCATACAGAGGTTAGGTCATTCAGAAAAATGTCCATGTGTTTCCACTGAGGGGTTGAGATAACAGCATATGGGCCTCAAGAGCAAAACTGGAGAGATCCATTTTGTTATCTCAACCCAAAAATGGAAACACAAGGCTAGGTCTGCATGACCAACCATATTTTTTGTAGTATATGGTTTTGCCTAATAAAGACAAGAAAGGAAGTTGTGTGCTGCTATATGTTTACTTTTGTATTCCGGCTTTGTGAATGGAAAGGGGAAAAATACTTTCAGTATACTGTATATTGTAATTTAGTGTTATAGTTAACAAGTTGCTGTTTGTGATAATTTACAAGTGTATGAGGAGTGAATGAGGACAAGCCAAAAGGATATCAGTAAAATATTTACCTTGGGAAGTGTGTCTGCTGACAACAGAAGTGATGAGAGCCAGTGTCAGCAGAGACAAAGGTACGTTTGATGATAGAATGTGCACAGCAACATTTTTAGATGATGCACAACATATAGAATAATACATAGGTAACTGCACACAATAAGTCTGTGTTTCCATTGAGGGGATTTGATGGCATCATAAACCTTGAGACAAAAACACAAGAAGTCTCTATGATGTTATCAAGTCCCCAAGATGTAAACACAGCCTTGTCTGAGCATAGTTAACCATTTCATATTCTATATATGACTCCCTAAATAAATAAAAAAATAAGACTGCAATAAAATTACATTTCTCTGTGTGGAGAAGCTGTTTATGGGATAGATGGAAGAATCAACCTAGGCTGGCTGAGTGGGTAGCAGCTAAAGGGGAGTCAGGTGGGATCATGATTTCTGAAAGGCAGCAGTCAGTGTTATGAGGAGTTTGGTGGCTGCTAGCTTCTTTCCTTTGCAGGAGGTGCTGACTGCCAGAGAAAGTGCTGACTTCAAGAGCAGAGGTGATGCATCAGTGACTCTTGGGATCAACTATCTGTTTGCAGGAAACTGTTCAGTTGTCAGGCTGGGTGGAGAGTAGTGGCGAGTGTAGTCATTGTTGTTTGTTCGGCAGTAGAAGCTAGCATGTCAGTGACAGGCTTTAAAAAAAAGTCACAGCCATCCCTAAGTGTGCTAAACTGCCTTATTATGCATGGTGTCAAAGTTTTCAAATCTCAGCAGCTGGCACTCATCAAGCATCTCATGCTTCAATCTAGAACAAAAAAGTTATTGTAGTATAGTACTGGCTTAGTTTTCTGAGTATATGGCAATCCATATACAACACTCAACCATATACTATAACATTTTTTAAAGGGCTGCTTTCCATATACAGTAAGCTCTAACCATATCCTATATATTATAGGGCACAGTAGTGGCCTATAGTTAGGGTTGCATGGCCACTTCTATGCTAAAGGGACAGTGTCAACCTTTTTTGCATCATTTTATTTTTAGGTAAAAACCCACATTTTATTATGCTTACTTTTTCTAAAATTCATTGATGTTGATGGTTGTTTTATCTGCTTCCTTGCTTATTAGAACCAAAATACATGGGAATGTATAGCTATGCCCAGCTTTGTTTTGCTTCAAATCACTGAACTACTCTTAGTGCACACTTCCTGAATATTAGAAACATACCTCAGACAATGCAGCCACTCATGACAGAATACTCTCCTCTACGCCCACTGAATAATGAGTGGCTAGATTTTGTTGGGGGTGTTCCTGAGATCAGGAAAGATGTAATGGGAACGGGTCAAGAAATATAAACAAACATGGTTTGGTGTGGTAACACCAGTGTGGTGGGCAGTCAGTTTTTCACTTTTTAAAAGAAAATGGGATTTGAATCACACTACCAGCTGCATTAATAGTCTCTATAGAATGTGAACAATCATTAAATGTGTTTTTCAAACTAGGGACACTTTGAGGCCTAAGGGGGTTTACAGTGTCTCTTTAAAACCCCCAATTTTTCACTTTAATAACTTTGCAACCATTTGACTGGTTTGCCTGAACTTTTGCTAGCTTTGTCTGGTACCATTGATATCTGGATCTGGCAAGTTTCATTCTGGTCAGATGTGCAGCTGCAGAGCTGTGGAGTGCCAACAAATTTGAAAATTACCATTTAGGTGCAAATTCTTTGCTCGTCTATATGTCTGAAATGCTTTGAGTGGCTGGTCTGAAATTGTTAGGGTATATGGGGTTTGGGTCACTGATGTGCCTTTTGAAGATTTAATGAAAAAAATATTAATCCATTCAAAAGTTATCAAAGTTTAACATTTCCCATTATAGCCTACAGGAAAAATAGATGTTCCATACACAAGGACTTTTTGCTTTCGCAAAAGTCCATTTTACTGCTGCAAATGGGTTTTGCACTTTTGCATGGCCACCATCTTGTTTTCAGTTAGCAATGGCTAAACTATGCTGTAATTCAAAAATTACTAGCCCTTGCTAAACACCTAACTACCTAACTGGGGCCCAAGGAACACTATCCTGACATATATTTTTTTTAAATAATGATCGGAAATATGTTTTTTCAGTTTTGCCGTTGGAAGTGTCGCAAATTTGCAAAGGTTTCGCAAACTTACTATAGCAAATTTGTGAAAGCTTTTGCAAAACTTTTCCAAATTTTGTGAAACTTTGGCAAATTTGCGAAAGTACAAAAAAAAATATGTTACTTTGCCACTTCATAACAAATAAACAGTTAGGACTTTTGGGCTGAAATTTGTAGGGTAGGAAGGGCTTGCCCCACAGATGTGCCTCTTGCTGGTCTGGTGATAATATTTACACCAGTTCCTTAGTTATAACATTCCAAAATTTAGAAATTTCCCATAGGATAACATTGTGCCTGTAGCGGTACCTTCCAGCAGCTATATCTCGAAAACAGTTCGAGATATGGATTTTTTTACTAAATGCTTAAAGGGTGCCTTGGGACCTAACTCTCACCCCATTCTCATATTCTGTACCATCTCAGCTTCTTGACACATGGAATTGGGTGAGAATTAGGTCCAATGACACCAAGACACATGCCAATGCCTACTGGTGTGTAGAGGGTGTCGGGGTGGGTGGGATGGTAGGGTTAGTAACCCAAACACCAAATTTCCATACTTTTGTCACTGTAATATTAACCCTAACTGATGCATTAACTGAGATTTTTTTGCAATAAATTACTTATATGTGTTGTCCTAAACCCCATATTATAAACCTGCATAACATTGCTATAGCATTCAAGGACATTCAAGACAATGGGCTATTTTAGTCCATGCTGGTTTCCCAGTTAGAGAATTTAACTACATGTGCATGCAGTTCATAGCTACTGTACACATTGTGCAGTACATGAATATGTATGTACATATGTACATATGTACAGTATGTACATACTGTAAGTACAGTACATTCTGTACGTACAGTATATACATACAGACACATACATACATATTCATACATGCATCAATAAGTCAATAAATAAATACATATTTCATGTTATCAGGGAAAATGTGTTTTCAGTGATTTGTACCATCAAATAAATTCAAGGCCTTGTGCTCTAGAAGTGGATGCAGGTTATAGAAAGGAAAGATAAAAATAATTAAGTAGAAAGAAAGTAGAGACAGAAATAAAGAGAGCCGAAAGGAGAGAGAGAGAGAGAGAGAGAGAAAAAAGGAGGGTTAACATTCTCAATATCAGGTGCAAATGTACCAAGGTTCTTTCTTAAACATCACAGAAGAACACATGATCTATGACAGTAGTTTTGATATAAATGATCTGTAATGAACTACTTCGGGCTTTGTGAAGTTTCATTTGTTAGAGCCAGGCTTTACCAGTGACTGTCAACTTGTCAAGGCAACATATACACTATAATTTTGGATATATTTTTTCAGATGACTATGGCAGCCTTATGAGTACAAGCCAAAAGGTTATGAGTCAATGAACTATTTGTAGTTTATAATCCCAGTAATGTAAGATAATCTGTCTGAAGTTGAAAACCCCATGATAGTTAAGGACAATGTAAATGTTTCCTTCCATAATTAGCATGTCACTTGCATATTCACATAAAATATGTAATTTGAACTGCAACACTATTATTTGGCTTAGCGTGACTGTAATATTTCTCCACCACAGAAAATTCTCTGAATCAGCAGCATTCTGATTCCTTGGTATAGATTCACATTTTTTTCTAGTCCAGTCCTGTTTTAAAGTAAGTATGATTATGTTTTCTGTACATCTGTCAGCCACTTAAACAAATCTTATTAGCAGCACTCAAAGAGCTCATCGACCCCAGGATCACAATTTAACAATGCCATGCCAGACACACATACTGTACAGCATATAGACTGAGCAACCAGAGAAAGAGAAGACTATCCTTCAGATAAAATTTTGTGTAAGGAAAAATTATTATTCCGCAGAGAGATTTAGCATGGATACCTACAGATTGCTTTTTGCTTCCTACCACAGATTTTGCTTTGCCCACTTTTATTTTTTAAATGGTGATTACAAAGCTTTCTGATGAATTTCATGCAAAAGGACATGAATTCAGTAATATCACTGCACTAACACATGTCCTCAATCAGACTTCTGCCCAAACTACTCATTCTGCACTGCACTAATGAAAGTAACAAATGACTCATCATCTGTCCTTGACACTTGTCACCAATTTTCATTGACTTTGCCAAGACTTTCTATACTGTGGATCACTCCATCCTCTTCCGTAAACTTCCTCAGATGGGACAGACTCAGGATACTGTAACGGTTAATGTAATTCAGGTTTTTTTTTTTTTAAGATTTTAGATGATTACTAGAGATGCTTGAATAATCTGATATTCCAGCAGATAATGCCAGATACTGTATGTGTTTACTTTTTGGATAGGTCAGATAATGCAGGTTCTGACCATAGGACTGGCTGGATAATTTCTTTGGATAGGATAATCATTATTTGATCTGATTATCTGACAATCTGCTTGATCAAAATGCAGCACACAGGAAAAGGAAATGAATGTCTGAGAGGAGGAGTTATTTCATGAATGTTCCATGCCCTGAACTTTGCAGTTCTCAACAGATTGCATGCTGTAGTGCTTATATCTTTTGACTAGATTTATCCTCATGGAAGAAAGCTAGTGTTCTAGGACTTACCTCAGGTCGTGATACTCCTGGGCTTGCCCCCCAATGCAGGCCACTGAGCGAGCATGCCCGTGATGGAAGTCTGAACCAGGTTTTTCTCCTGATATTGGGTTGCCTCCCTGTCTTTCCCTCTAGGGCGGGACTATGAGGTCAAGCTACCTAACAGAACACAACACTCATTACCAGCTGAGTGCCACAACAGGTGGAGTGTGACCAAAGGAGCAGAGTGTCATGCATCGGGAACCAGCTTTTTTTGAATGCTTTAAACCCCAGTGGAAGGTGTGGTATGCAATGACATGACAGCACTGAAGCACCAATATCTGGCATGCATCCCCACAATATAGGTACTGGAAGCTGCCCCCGCAGCCGCTGCCTGAGGTCAGTTGCATGTCAGACACTGACCCACTCTCCCCCCTGGAGAAGGACAGCAGTCCATAGGATGCTCAGTCCTCCTCCCCATGGCCGGCCTTCTAACTCACAGGTCTGTTCCCAAACCCAGGATGTCGGCGTCATGAGCAAAAGCCCTACCACTGCACCAACAGGTGATTGCCCCCAGATTTTGATTGGTGTTGTATTGGTTTACACAGTACATTGTACTGACTGAGTATATATTATTTTGCTGCCTTTTAAATTTTTTGTTTTGTTTTGTTTTTTTGTGTGTTAGTGTGGTGTGCTGAGCAGGCCTGCTGCCTGCTCTGCTGCCTCATGACCAGTAGGGCTCTACTGATCACCAGCTTGTAAAGAAGATGTTGTTGTTGTACCCCCCCTTTTGTGTCCATTTATCTGAACATACAGTTATATTATATAAAAAAGATATACAAAGTAATGTTTTTTGTGATTTGAGAGCAAAGCCAAGAACCCTTACCTTTTGTAAGCTCTGGTCTCTTTTCATTTTTATCTCTTAAATTCACAAATTATAAAATAAAAATTCTGATTGCTCTGCAGATTGTGACTTCAAATTCCTTGTTTGGACCTGAGGGATTGGTGCTTTTTCTGTGTGCTGTCATGTCACTGATTGTGACTATCAGTGCCTGTGCAATATGCTGCAGTAATGAGATAACTCACTGTGGTGACTGTGGACCGCACCTGTGGTATGGTGCGACCAAGTTTTTGTTTAAATTTTGTGTAAGTGACCATCAGACTGTACTTCAGACTGTTCCTTGAGTCATGATCTTATTCTCTTCTTCTTTTATTATTCTTAATTGTTAAATAGTACTGTCAGTGGACTGAGACTGTGGCAATTGCTTGTGTTGTAGTGTTTGTTTAGTAGCATGTGTACCATCTGTGTGACTTAAAAACATAAAAAATAATTAGTGTACCTGTGGCATGGTGCCATCTAGTTGTATGTTTACCATTTTTGTAAGTGACTGCCTGTCTGACTTTCCATCCGAAGTTCAATGTATGATCCTTCCTGATCGCATTCTCCTCTTCTTAATATTTTTGTTAATCTGACTATGGCTGACAGTCATGTCTGCCACTTCCGGAAATTTCTGGTGTTGCACTTGTATTGTAGTACTAGTGTACCTTCCATGTGTCTTAAAAAAACTACAGTTAAAAAATAATAATTTCTATTGTGTATTGGTTTGTAGTAGTGCACTAACTGGGCCAATGTAACATAGCTGCTCTGCACAATAGCGGTATGTGTGCACAGCAGACTAAGAGAGATAGTATTCTGTTTTTGTTGCATTGCATATGGAAAAAGAACACAACAATAAAAGGTCATAGTTGTAGGCTAGGCAGCGTCTGCTGAATATATTATTGCGACAAGTTTACCTACCCTTGTTCTGTGCTGGCAAGATTTAAGAAGGTTAAAACTTAATCATGTCTGGGTCTCAGCATTTAGCTTGAGGAAGCCATTCATCCATGCCTGGTAGGATGGCAGTGGAAGACAGGCCAGAGGATGAGTTTGTTGTTCATGTTCCACCTACTAGACCCAAAAAATGAAACAAATAAAATTATTTGAGTAGCAGTGAAAGAAAAAATCATCGGTGTCAGTTCTGTGTCTGACTCTGCCCCATATCCCAGGTCTGCTGCTCCAGTGGTAACAACAAGCTTGGGTTACATATACAGTAGTAGCCATCTGACTTATGGTGTTCACACTAAAAGGGTAATTATACCAGTTACACTAAACTGAAAAGGACCCATCTGAGACACAAGAAGAGGATGAGGAAGACCCCCACCGAGACACTGATGATACAGTAGCTGACACCAATTATACACCACCAGTGGATTTTGATATTGAGGAACAGGGCATGATGCTGATAAAGCTGAGGGGATGAAGAACAGCTACAAGAAAGACATCCCCAAAAAAGCTACTACAACAATATGTCATGAGTCTGACAGGGACAAGAGAAGTACTGGTAGTACTATTAGTAGATGGAGCTGTTCAACACCGAAGACTAACAATAAATGTTCCCATGTTCCAGAGGGAAGAAATATTGACTGTTAAACTCCCAGATCTGCTGTGTTACTAAAAAAAAAGGTTCAACTTTGGTCGTGCCCTAAATTGACCCATTCTTGGTTGGACATAGAAAAAGAGATATAGTACATGCCCTAAATCCTGCTTTTCCTCCTTTAACAGCAAATATTGTGCTGTTATCAGACTACACAGCTAAGCTTTTGACTAAACATCAGTTTTATCTTTTAAATATACTTTTTATTATTGCTAAAAAGGCGATTACCAAACATTGATTATCGCCTACCCCTCTTGACATAGAACAGTGGAGAGAACTCATGATTAAGGTTTATCATTTGAAAAATTTACTTATAAACTGCAACATCAGCTTGACTTTTTTATAATTGGTAGACAGGATGGATACTTTATATGATGGCTAAGCGCAACAATTTTGTACCGCAATTGCTGCAAGAAGACAATTTTAAGTCTGTTCTATATCTTAATTATTGAGTTATACAAAACAAAGTACTAAAAATCCTAGTCTGTGGAGAGGTTTATTTCAAAGTTTTTTCATTATTTTATAGATAAGCCGCTGTTGTAATTATTGACTTTTTCATTTCTTGTTTTTGGCTAGTTATTTACTACATGCGGGAAGCAGACTGTATTATCACTATATTTTTACACAGCTGATGCAATGGCATGTATTTTTATTCTTCCTAAAGTATGAAAAAGTAAAGTTTAAAAAAAGGTTCTGATATGTGGTGCTACTTCATAATTAGGTCATTTGATGTATGCCGTGGAATCTGTTTACTCTGTTGTGGTGTCATCAGCCTTGGAACAGTGGCTACTGCTTTCAGAACATCTGGGGTGAGAAATCATATAAGCATAAGTGCAGGAGAGAATGATTACCTATGACCACTGGCATATTGATCAGGATGCAGAGCGGGAAGTTGCTGAGTCTGGTCATAGAGAAGATGATTAAAAATAGCAGCAATCACGTTGTCAACCACTTAGTTTAGTAAGACTGCTTGAATAAGGTAAATTGTCACAGTTTAAAAAAAAAAGTATTTACCACTGCATGGGCAACTGTCAATCACTGATGTTGTTGATCATGGCAGATGCTGTACACCCACTCATAGTCACATCAAAGAACTGAATATGGAACTGACTGAGATTCTGGCAGAAAACCTTCTCCATTCTCATTTGTTTCAAGTCCCTGATTTTGTTGCTTCAAGAAAATTGTGGATCCATGGCATAATATATCATCAAGGCACTTATTCACTCATGTTATCATGCTGAAACTGTGTGGCAATATATGTGATGAGGTGGATCACTGTTTAAATAGTTCCTCCTGTTCCAGGATCCACATTACAACTGACACGTGGACGACTGGGCATATATTAGACTTCATGGCCCACATATTCAAAGGTGAAGTGCAACACATCCCTAGATGTGCCCATGCATCTCTGGACTTGTAAGGGCCATTGGGGGTGTGACAATATTAAGAAGCCCCTGATGTGCCACGCAAACCCAACTATGCCACGGTGCAGAAATTGCAATGCGGGCATGCAAATCAGGGGTTCCTCATGCATATTCCCTACATCCCAATATTTACACCTCATCTGGCAAAGACACAGCTGGATGCACTAGTGCAAAGTTAGAAAAACAAAACACTGTACTAACTTTGTGCTGGGCAGGGTGGTGTCCCACACACAGACCAGGGCTGGTCACATGATCCCCCCCCGAACCCTGCATGCTGGTCTGGCATGATGCAACCCCTTCCCACTCTGATCACTGTATGCAATACTAATATAAAATATTCCATTTTCCATAGTGTAGGTCCCCTTCCCTGCCTTGATTACTGTGTGCAATACATTTTTAAAATCCCCTTTTCCGTAGTGTAAGGTCCCCTCCCCCACCCGATCACTGTGGGAATTACTCAAAATCATGAGTCCCAGTTTTCTATATTGTAGTGTCCCCCCATTCCTCCACCTTGGTAGGCAGTACCCCACCACCCTGCACCATCCATCCCATCCTGTGCTGGCAACTGACACAGATTTTTTCATCCTGCCACTGCTAGCCACCAACTGAATGGTACCCAAGCATATTCAGTAAATAATACATGCTCATTGGTTGTCTCAACAACCAATGAGTGCATACTATTTACTGTATGCGCTTGGGTACCAATCAGTCAATGTCTACCCATGGCAGGGTGAGGAGGTCTGTGCCAGTTGTCCCAGGACATTATGGGGGAGTGTGGGCTGGTGGGATACTACCTACTGCAGTGGGAGGACACTACAATATGGAAAACTGGGACTTATGTTTTTGTGTAATTCCTTCAGTGATTGGGGCAGAGAGGGGGGCCCTGTACTATGGAAATGGGAATATTTTTTAAACTTAATGCACACAGCAATAAGGATGGGGAGGGTGGTCCCATGCTATGGAAAAGGGGATAGCGTGTTACTTTTCTTGCACACAGTGATTGGGGCTGGCAGGGGAGGGCTGGCCTGGGGCATTCAGCCCTACTCAGTCATGCTAATGAGCTCATAATGGACATGCATGAGGCCCCTTTGCACCATGCATGTCCAATCAGCTCATTAGCATATTTTGACTGAATTTCACCCTTGGGGGATATGGCACATCCAAGTTTGTGCCATGCATTCCCCTATTGGTGGTCTTCAGCACCAAACCCTGGATACACTACACCAAACATAGTGGACGCCCGCTATGTGCCACGCATCCAGGGTCCAATATTCAAACAGACTGTGTGACCTATTCCAGTTGCACATTCTGTTTGAATATTTCATCAGAGCTGATCGGCCCAATTTTTTGTATGGTATATGGATTTGTACATGCATCCGGCCAGCTCTATATATGGGGTCCATGTTTGTAACTGCACACTGGATACGTTTTGAGAAACCATCCACCACTGGCAATACAGGAAAAGCAAGTTCTGTGGTGTATCATAGAAGGTAGCTCTATTGGTCTGTGGGTTCCAGAATGATCAGAGTCATCAGAATATATTCTGGTCACACTTGAAAAAAGGGCAAAATTGTTTAATGTGCTTTTCCAGGGTAGACAATAAAATGAAATGAAATACTGGCAAAACTGAAGGAGGTATTCAAGAAATGGCTGGCAGACAACAATCTCTAAGCAGGAATGACTATCAGTGACAATGTCTGAAATGTCAAGGTAGTCAGGGAGGTTAAGTACCCTCATGTTATATGCCTGGCTCACTGCATAAATTTTATAGTAAAACAATTCATTGAAAGCAATGGAGTGGTTAGAGACCTGATCGGCACTGTAAAAAGAATATACACACATTTCTCACATTTCTCATATTCAGTCAAGGCCAAGAAAGAAATGAAATGACTGCAAAGGGACAACAATCTGCCTGAACAAGCACTGAAGCAAGATGTGGCAACACAATTCAACTCAACATGCTATACTGTATATTGGAGACATTCCATGATAGCAACTGGCAGTGCACGACTACCTGCTGAGAAATAAAATTGCAGGTGCTGACATCATGTTGACTTCAAGCAAATGGAAGTCACAGTGGGCCCTGTACATGATGCCTACGCACCATGGATACCGGGTGCATAGGCATAGATACACATGAATGCACACAGCAGGGTCCCGTGGACCCCAGTAGCATTCACGAATGGGGTGCAATGCAGTTACACACCGGATAGCCCAGCCACGTGGACAGCAATGCACCAGGGGTGTTCTGGGGGTATGCCTTCACTATACGCACAATTCACTAAGAAGCATAGTGCAGTGTACAGGGGGGCATAGGAGGGTGCAGGTTACGCTAAAGGGGACTCTGCCATAACCACACTACATGCCCAGTCCTGCACATACAATAACCCCAGCAGCAGTATGGCAGCACCTCCCACAAATGTCTGCCCCATCCCCCACATTTGGAAAGCATATCCCCACACATGTCAGCCCGGTCCCATTGTGGAATAGGCATCCCCTCACATGACAGCCTCATCCCCATTGCAGTACAAGCTCCCCTTACGCATCACAGCCCTGTCCCCGTCTGCAGTGTACCCTATCTGGCAGAGCATTCACCCCGGTTCCAAATGCCTGCCCACCCCACAGAATGCAGCTGTGCCCTGTCCCCATAATAGCGCCACTACTCCCCCCGCCATCAGAGCATCCTCATCTGGGACCCAGCCCAGTACTGTAAACACCCTCCCACCCACCTGCCCCTGATCCCGAAACCCCTGCCTTTTCATTGGTGGTCTGTGGCCTCTCTGAGGCACCAACAACACTGCCCACCAACCCCTGTATCTGCCCACTGGTGCCACAGCTATGAACGGCCAGCGGCACATCCCTCCACACACCTCCTTGGACACAGGCCATCCAACTGATGCTGGGAGCACACCTCTTTAAATAGACAGTACACTCCCAGCATCAGTTGGAAGGCCAGCAGCCAAGGAGGTGTGTGAAGGGATGTGCCGCTGGCCATTCATAGCCATGACATTGATGGGCAGGTACGGGGGTGGGGGTGGTGTTGTCAGAGTCACGGGGGATGGGTGAGACCACTGACCACCAGTGATGGGGCAGGGGATACGGGATCGAGGGTGGTCTGTCTGGTACATTCCAGGACTGGTACCACAAGGACAGGGCTCTTGTTGGGTATGGTGGGGTGGGGGGTCTCTATTACTCTCTGAATGGGGCAAGGGTTACCATGTCTGTGTTGGAGGTGGGTCCATGTAGCTGTGCATGGGGATGTGTATCAGGCACACTTGACATCAAGGCATTGCCACGTGGGTCCAGGTGCTTGAATTCGCTATTCACGTACCTGGACCTGCACCTACAGGTGTATGTGATCCACTATGGGACCCAGGCCAGGAATGTGATTGTATGCCCAGTTGGGTCCACTACTCTGCCCCCAGCCACCTGCACAGTCCTGCATGCCAGGGGCGGGTCCACAAAAAGGTGCCCCACAGCTGCATGCAATAGTGCATACCATGCTCCCTATGCGTGTCCAGGGCCATGGAGCTATGCTAGCGGGGTGCACGCCTCTGGCATGTAATTTCCAGCTATTCATGCATAGACCCTAATATTAGAATCACTAAAGGTGGCTACCCTTGAAATCAGCTCTGAAAAAGCTTGTATCAGCATTATCTACCCACTGCACTTTTTAACTTCTCATTTACCTGGGGCAAGCAACCCACAGCTTGGAAATTGGCCACCATCATACCCCTCCCGAAAGGGGGGGACCCATCCTCCCCAGCCAACTACTGCCCCATCTCCCTACTCCCAATCCTGGCCAAACTACAGGAATGCCTCTTCCTCTCCCAACTCGCCCCACACCTGGACACCGCGCCTCATTTTTCACCCCCTTTCAATCTGGTTTTCGCAAATCTCATTCTACCACCACCTCCCTTCTACGAGTCACAGGCGACATTCTGTCCGGCATGGACAATGGCCTCATCACCACTGCAATATTTATTGACTTAGCCAAGGCTTTTGACACTGTCTCCCACACCCTGCTCCTTGACAAACTCACTGACGCTGGGCTCTCCCTATCTGCAAATGCCTGGTTCCATGACTATCTAATAGGCAGAGTCCAGTCAGTAAAAATCACCTCACATATCTCAGACCCACTGCCCGTATCCACCGGCATCCCCCAAGGGCCAGTCCTGGGCCCTTTGCTTTTCTCAATATTTTTAAATGACCTCCCATCAGCTTGCCACCACTCCTCCATCCAGATGTATGTGGACGATACCGTCCTGTATGCTTCCGGCCCAACTACAAGTAACATGGCAGCCCTCCTGCAGAAGGACTTCAACACCATCCAGGAATGGTTCCGGTCAAACCAGCTATTTCTAAACTCCAAGAAAACTGTGTCATTAACTTTTGGCTCCCACCAAAGACTCTCCCTGCAAGCCCCCCTGCCTCCCTTTCACAACCTCAGAAGGGACCCCTCTGGACAACTGCTCCAGCTTTAGATACCTAGGAGTCTGGCTTGACCAGCACCTTGATTTTGCTATTCATATCGACTCCCTGCACAAAAGGCTCCTCCCCAAACTTGGCACTTTATACCAATAGAAAAGCTGCCTCCCCACTTCTACAAGGCAGGCCACAGCCCAAAAAATGATACTACCTATCCTCGACTACAGTGACATAGTGTATTCCATCACTCCCTCATCTACTTTGGCCAGCCTCGACACCCTATTCCACTCTTTCTGCCGTTTCATCCTCAGCTGCCCTCAATCTACCCACCATTGCTCACTCTACAGCGCCTTAACCCTGCCATTCCTCAAAGATTGCAGACAAATACACTGCGCTAGGTTCGCTGCAAAATTCTGGTCCCTCTCCCTCACACCTTACCTAGCATCCTCCCTAGCCCAACAACCTCCTCCGGCCTACGCCCTAAGACACACAGACCAAAGGCTTCTCCACGTCGCCTTCATGCGCACTACTAAAGGTCAGGCAGCTTTTTCCTACCGGATTCCCCAGACCTGGAATGCCCTACCACCCCTCATATGAAACTCATCAATTCCTACTCACCGCAACCAGCTACTCCACATGCATTTCTCCTCCAGCTGCACATGCTTCTAGTTGTATCTCTTCAAAATACATCTAACTCCATTGTACCTAATGCTCTATGTTAAGGACGTTTATAGGATTGTTTCATATAAATTCTCTCTATTTCCCCTGCAGTATTTCTAACAGTCTACCTACAGCTATTCTGCTGTTGTCTGTAAGGCAGTTTAGCCATACCTCTCGCTGCTGCAATGTCACAATCTGTTAGTGTGTGCTACTTTGTTTTGTATTGGGCTCTGGCCCCCAGGACTCATCTGGAATTGAGCATATGTTGCTCAGTATGCCTTCCTGGTGAAGCTCGTAAATAAATAAATAAATAAATAGATTTGATTCATTTACACCTTCCTGGCACACTTGGATGGACAGTTTCATAGGTTGCCAGATAATGCTGATGCCATGTTGCTGACTACTTCCCTCCATCATGTCTCATCTGAGGATGAACAGCTCAACAGCATTATTTAGATGGAACACTATGTCCTTGCAAAGATTCTTGATCCCCGTTTTAAAAACACCATGCACATCATCTTGCCAGAGAATTCTGATTTTGAATACTAGAAGGTGGTTCTCTTTGGCAAGTTGTTAGAAATGACACAGGGAAGTTTTCTTTAATCATCTCAGTTGGAAAAAAGTGTCAGTGTTCTTAAAAGCAGGGGTCAACAGTCTATATATGTTTAACAGGAAAGTTAAGATGTTGAACCAAATCATCTCAGTGAACATGGGGTAGAGTTTCAGGATGAAGAGACAGAAACTGTTGAGGAGGGGGGTGACATATACCAGTAAATCACTGTTGGAGCACGTCATCAATACATGTATTAAAATGCAATTAGAGAACATCAAGATATGAAATGAAAGATAAGACATGTCAGTGAAATATGTGATTTTTGCATATTTTGATGACCAATAATTCTTGATAGTGATGAGGATCCTTCAAATTACTGGAGAAAGAAGATGATGTTGTGGCCTACTTTGAGCTAGTTTTATAGTACATCTCTTGTCTCTGGACCACCCTGTACTCTGAACAAGATTTCAGTGCTGCTAGCACTATTGTTATTGACTGCCAAACTCTCGTCAGTCCATCAAATGTACAACAACTAACATTTCTGAAAATTAACTTGTCAGGCATTCGTCTGAGGCCATTGGAACAACTGAGTTTCTTATTTGATCCTTCAGTTCCTCAAACAACATTGCAGTCATAGTCTGGTAATCAATCCAAAATGTGGCATGATGAGGAGAATGATTTAAAAAAACCTTCGTGGTGCTGGAGGTTGAGGCGCTGGATGCCACACATTGTGCCACACCAGCGACCCAGGTTCAGGAATAAGTCCGGGTTGTCGGGGGTCCACAGGGGTGAGAGAGGATCAAGCATCCAGAGAACTGCTCTCCTCTCTCAGGGAGGGAGGGAGGGATTTTACATTCCACCTGTCTGCTGCCCTCTGGTGGGGGCTGGGGGATAGTGCAGGCAGGGAGGGCATAGCAGACAGTGATTGTGGCATGCGTGTGCCCCCACACGTGTGCAGCCATGTGCTGGGAAGTAGGTAGGGGAGTCCAGAAAAAAGGAAATAATGGTTGCCGGGGGCTTCATGAAGCCTTTCCCAGTCCTGCTGCTCCACCACCTCCCAGGATTTGGATTGCGCTCCAGGGAAGCTCCCTTCCTGGCCTCACCATGGGGGACAAGCCATGGGGGTCTTGGGCAATGGTTAATGGTGGGCGGGCATGCAGACAGGCGATACAGGGCTGAGTCCTCATCCCCCGGTGTACAGGGAGCAAAAAGTACCAATTAAAAGAAAAACCTTTGTTCCATCCAGTTTCTGAAATGACCATTATGTGATTTATATTTTTCTCATCAAGTGCATGTATTCATGTTGCTAACTTTCCTAACAGTGATGTCCACTTGACCAGCCCACTTGTTTAAATGTCAACAGACAAAAGCAGCGTGATGATGCTCACAGCTGATCTTGTGTCATATGTATCACTGCTAATCATATTTTTAAGCAGTAGCCATGCACATTTACAGTTTGGAGGACATTACCATATCTGGAAACCCATGTCATGTCCCTCTCAATCCAGCAAATGTGCATTTCATGTGCCTTTATTTACTGAGGAGTCCACTACACATCATCTGCTTAATGTCTTTTCTAACTAAACTACAATAATAAATACTATAGTACTACAATACCATAATCATCCTGTGATGCTTTGCATTATGTGGCTATGTGTGATTTTGTATTTCTTTGAAACTTGGCTTTATGGCCTGTGCACTTTGGAGTAACCCTTGCCTCAATGCTTTTGCACTGAGATTCTTTGTCCTTTAGCTTGTTTTTTTTGTTTTTTTGGGGCTCACCATTACCCAGATCCATTAGACAAACTCAGGACTGGTTCATTTTCTCTGGGATATCGTACAGATGAGGCACACTGATGAGTCCTGGGAAGGACGTAACGTGTCTGTGTCTTCTATTTGCACATTTGTAGATTGTGTAAGAGGCCCTTTGGCACCATGCATCCCTGCTTAAAGCTGAACCAGCCTAAAATGTCATGGAGATTTGCATATACATCCCATGATGCTTTGCATTCTGGAGGTATGTGTGATTTTGTATTTCTTTGGAACTTTGCTTTATGGCTTATGCCCTTTGGGGTAACCCTTGCCTCAGTACTTTTGCACTGAAGATCTTTGTCTACAATACCAGTATTTTTAATATTCTCACACTGCAAGTGCATATTGTAATTCTCAGTTCAAAACTGTTACTGATTAGGGTGCATTCTCATATTGTACTACTAGTACCTAGCATAGATTCATGATGTAGAATGCTGTAGCTCTGTATTTTTATTACCAATCAGCTCTGTCTTCCATCTAGTCTAAGTCCAGTTCATTCTCTTTCTAATACTCAACTATGTAAACAACACAACAGTCAACAAGTGAGATGTAACAGGTGCAACAGCAGAGTATCACAATTGTACATGATTCTTCCAATCATGATCATGCATCTTTTATGAAATTGTAATTTGCATAGTATTTTTGAAAATGTTTTACAAATTCAGTTGCTCATTCAATTTTGATCATTCACTGCATAAGCTGAAACAGTAATCACATACTGTATATGTTATGTGCCACTGAGTCAAACATAAGACAGGGATGTGTCAATTAGAATCTGGTTGTTATTGCAAGATTGGCTTCATTGTACTGCATGAGTGCAACATTCAGTGTAATACTATTAGACTCTATGGTTACTGCAATTTTGAATTCAATAAACTCAGTACTGTACTGTGCTTTGCTAAAATATTGTGGACGATATAATGCACAGTTCTGAATAAAAGTAAATCTTCATTAAATGATGCCGAGTATTGACCCACCTCAGTGCAATAAGCAACATTAGCACTCCACATAACACTCTTGTCTTTGACAGTTGTCTTGGTGATTTGATAAATAGAACAGTGTCTGTAACTGGTGTTGAACCCATATAAAGCCAGTGATGTACTGTTGACCTCCCATGTTCCAGACTCTTCCACCTGGACCTGTGTCTTTTCGCAGCTTTCTGTGAGCTGCTCTGGTAAGTGACCAACGCTTGCCTGTTTTTTTTTAATTGAGTATGAGTATTTTTTGGAATGTATTGTCTCTTCCTTTCCTGCAGGTATAATTCCTAGGTGCAGAGGGTAACAGTAATTGAATGTGCGTGATTGCCTCCTCATTGTCCTCCTGGTCCTGGGTCTTCTCACAGCCTGTCTTTCTGCTGAAATGCTAAGTGATTAACACTTGCTTGTTCTTCACTGAGTATGACTGTGTTCTATACAAATGCTGCACATCATTTAACACTAAAACATTTTCTATTTCTCTGCCTTTTGTACAGGCATAACCATTGCCAGTGGGGGTTAGCACAAAACCTCCTAAACTTAGTCCTACCAGTCTCTTACTCTTATGTCTCCTTCACCAGCATCTCTTCAAAGATTTCAACTGCCAGCCAGCCATCCAGCTAAATCCTTTCTCAAGCTTTGTCTGTCATCCTCCTCCTCCTCCTCTTCTTCCTCCAACAACTGGGACCCTTATTCCAGGGTAGTACCTGCCAACAGCTAGCCAGCCAAATCCTTTCTGAAGTCTCATATCTCCTCCTCCTCCTCCTCATCCTCTTCCACCAACCCTGACTCTTGTGCCAGCATAGAACCCTGCAACAGCTGACCTGTAACATCCTCTCTCATGTCTCATCTTTCATCATTATCTTCCTCCTCCAGCAACCCAGATCCTTGTACCACCAAAGAACCCAGCAAACAGTCAGCCAGTCCTCTCCTTTCCCAAGTCATGTCTCTCATCATCCTCCTCCTCTAGCAAGCTGGACTCTTGAGCCAGTGTAGAACTTGGCAACAGCCATCCAGCCAAATTCTCTATTAAATCTTGTCTTTCATCATCATCCTCCTGCACCAGCAAACTCAGAATCTTGTGTCACCATAGGACCTGGCAACAACCAATGAGCCAAATGCTCTTTCAAGTCTTGACTCTCATCCTCCTTCTCCTCCACCAGTAATCCAAACTCTTGCACCAGCATAAAACCTAGCAACAGCCAGCCTGCCATGTTTTCTCTCAAGACATGTCTCTCATCCTTCTTCAGCAATCTGGACCCTTGTGCCAGTGTAGAACCAAAACTGTCATTCAACCAGCAACATCCTCTTTCAAGTCTAATATCTCACCATCATTCTACTCCTCAGCAACCTGGACTCTTGTTCCAACATAGAACCTAGCAACAGCTGGCCAGTCAAGTCCTCTTTCAAGTCTTGGGAACCTGGGACTAGCCCACCTGCCAAGCAAGCTGGTCAAGTTCTTTCAACTAAGTCTTCTCTTCAACCTCTTCCTTCACCAGTGGGATGTTTATGGAATCTACAAGGAACAACACACCATAAACAGCAAGTGTCACCAGGTTTGCTTCTAATAGTACTTGTCATTATATTTACTGGGTCATGCATTGTTCAGAGACTACCCCAACTACAGTATCATCATCATGGAATGGTCTTGGCAAGATAAGGTAAGGTAGTGATTGCTACATGAACTTTTATTATGTTCATAACATATTGTGTAATGGAGGTGCCATCAGGTGCTACTGGGGTCTGTTTTACCAATATCTTTGATTTATTTCTAACTAACTTGGAAGACTGGTATCAGGGACCACTGATACTGGGCTCTACAGTACAGTCAGACCATAATGTTGTAGTAATTTCTACTTTACCATCCTTTAAATTTCTTAAAACAGAGATATATACCCATGAAATGTTGTTATCAAACAAAGAAGTCAAAGAGAAACAGCTAAAAGAAGAATAATAACTTTTGAAATGCACTTTTTTTGCATGGTTTCTCAAAGGAAGTGTGGGAAGAACTGGATGGGGAATTGCAAAATGTCATTAGAGAAAATTCAACAACAATGAAAATCACTAAAGTTCATAATGATGAGCCATAGATCACTCCCAGATTAAGAAATGGGTGAAGGCAAGACAGCTGGCCAAGAGAAAGGGGAATGAGGTGATGTTTCAATTCTGTAGGACTAACGTTAACAGAGCCAATAAGAAGGAAGAGATAAAGTGCTGTATCTCTCGGCCACAAATGGTAGAAAATGGTGGAGAGTATTAAAAAATTGGGGGAAGGGGATAATGGGGTTGAAATTTTGGGGGTGAGAGATGTTAACAAGAAAGAGGAAATACGCTCACTGTGTGTGAAAATCAATGAATACTTCTGTAGTTTGATGGTGCACATGGACACTTTGGAAGTTCCTTCATTTAAGGGGGTACGTGTCCCACAAGAATATCTGGTCAAAAGTGGAAAGGTGTGTGAAAAAACTTGAAAAGACAAATGTGAATAAGGCCAACGGATGTGCCTGTTTACCTGGGTGGTTAATTAAGAGGTAGAAGAAGAGCTAACCCCAGCATTAGCAACTGTATAAAATTCAGCAGTGCAAGCGGGTCAACTGACAAAGGATTGGAAAAGGGAATATGAACATTGTTTAACCAGAAGTAGCAAACTAAGTTGAAGCTTGTTTCCAGATGTGACCTGGGAACACAAGGAAGTTAAGTGACTTGCTCAGGATCACACAGCATAGCAGCTGTGGGATTCAAACCCAGGTCTCTAGATCTGCAGCTCATAGCCTTAACCCACTGTGCTATACTGCTTCTACTGTCTGCACTATACTGTCCCTTTCCCAGAGAGGGGAAGATAGATAAGATAGTAAAGGATCTGATACCTACTGTACTCATTTCACTTGTGGCCAAGATACAGTAGCTTCCCAATACATCTTTGACCAGATTTGGAAAGACATTGAGGGGAAGGTAAATCAAAATCAATATGGTAACATCTAAAACTGTCCTGTAGTCCATGTACTCATAAAACATTTTCATGTTATGCACGTTGCAGCAGAAAATGGTCAGGTTACAGAAGTGAAATGATTTATTTCAGTAAAGAGTTTGTTCTCATAAACCACAATTTGGTGACTAACACAATTGTCTGAGTTGGAGGTACATCCTGCCCTTATTAGGAGGGTATGTTCCTTCCTACAGAATAAGGAACAGAGGGCCAAGTTGTCAAAAGAAAGACCTCAGTGGCCTCAACTGCATGGTGTGGGTTGGCAAGGCACTAAGCTGGGTTCACTATTATTTTTAGCAATGATTAATGACTTACCGACAGATGGACAGCATGTGATCTAAGTGGTTGATACCACTTTACAGAGCAGTCATGAAAAATATACTATGATAGATCTTCAATGGTATCTTGAATACAGTGAAAAATGGACAGGGGATAATATGATGAGGATTAGTAATAAAAAAAAAACATAGATTATGTTAGTGAATTGTAACAGAGAAATAGAGAAACCCAAATTCCTTTTGAACAATGACGAGTTAGACATATGGCCCAGTTTTCAAAGAGCACTTAGTGTGAAGCAAGTTGCATCACTATAAGGGATGCAGCAAACTTTGGGTGCACCAGGGACCCTGCACCCAATTTCAGAAGAAGCAAGGTCCCAGTGCCAAACTCCCCATGTTTGCCACAAGCTGACAGCTGCACCAAACAGTTGGCGCACTTGCGGGAATTATCACAATGATCCACCCCCCATCTGGCGCAACACTAGAGGGGCCAGGATTGTTGGTGGGGGTGAAACTGCTTGCTAAGAGGGCAGCAGGGGGCAGAAGAGGCACGGGAGGTGACTTGGGGGGGGTTGGAGAGACAGCTGGGACTGAAAGGTAGTGATGTGGCACCTGGTGGGGTGAGTTTACTTTTCTATTAATTTTGTAAATGTCCAGCAATTAATAGTACTGTACTGCAATGTACAGTAACTATTGCTCATACTGTACATACAGAAATGGCTATAATCCAACACATCAAAGGAGGGACAAGTGATAATTAGGCATAACACAGCATCATATTGAACTATAACCCAACAGACTTCACAACTGTACAGTTATATAGACTATATAACTGTACAGCTGTGAGGTCTGCCATGTTACGGTTCAGTGTGATACTAACATACTAACATACTATTTGCCAGCAGATTAGGCCTTATGGTCTATCGAGTCTGCTCGAACTTTAGATCCTTAGTTGGGTGCCGAGACCCTCCCATCCCTTGTGCTCCAGAAACCCGTATCATCCATCCCCACCCCCCTGGGACAGGACATCATCTGATACATCCACTTTCTGTGTCTGTCCCATCCTCTCTTGAAGCCCTCCACTGTGGATCTCTGAACTAGCTCACCAGGCAGTGCATTCCAAGGGTCCACCACCCTCTCAGTCAAAAACCTCCTCTTTCCCCCTACCTTCCACCTTCCAACTTCAAACCATGCCCTCTGGTGATACCTCCCTGCTTTACTCTAAAGATCCCCTCCATGTTAACCCTATTTATTCCCTTGAGGTACTTGAAGACCTCAATCATGTCCCCCCTGTCTCTCCTCCAGTGAAAACAGGCAGAGCTCCTTAAGTCTGTCCTCATACGTCAAATCCCCTAGCCCTCGTATCATCTTTGTTGCCCTCCTCTGTACCCTCTCTAGGAGCTGTATGTCCCTGTTTAAGTGTGGTCTCCAGTACTGTACACAGTACTCAAGGTGTGGTCTAACCAGTCCATTGTACAGCAGCAGAATCACTTCCTTGCTCCAGAGTGGATCCCCTTACGATGCATCCCAACATCCTGTTTGCCCTGCATCGCTCTCCTGCACTGCTCAGAGTTATTCATACATGCATCCACCATGACCCCTAGGTCTTTTTCCCCTATTGAGGCCTCCAGCACCTCCCCTCCCAGGGTGTACCTGTGTTTAGGGTTTTCCCGACCAAGATGCAACACCTTGCACTTGGTGATATTGAAATTTAATTTCCATGTGTGAGCCCAGCTTTCCAGGGTGTCCAGGTCCCCTTGCAGGGCCAACCTCCCCTCTTCTCCCTCAACTACTGCTCCCATCTTGGAGTCATCCGTGAAGAGACTCATTTCACACCCTATACCCTCCCTGATGTCCGATATGTATGCATTAAACAGGATCGGACCCAGGACCGAGCCCTGCGGTACCCCACTACCAACCTCTCTAGGGTTCGAGAGCTCCCCACAGACCACTACTCTCTGAGTGTGTCCAGCTAGCCAGTTTTCAATCCATCTGACCATCAAAGGGCCTACTCCTAACCCCATCAGTTTCTACACCAGACCATTGTGGGGGACAGAGTCAAACGCCTTGCTGAAGTCCAAGAATAATACATCCACAGGCTTACCCCTGTCCAGTTCTGATGTTACCCATTCATAGAACTCCACAAGGTTGGTTTGACATGATCTACCTGGCACAAACCCATGTTGCCGACTATCCAGACCTCCCACCTCCTCCAAGTACACCCCCAATCGTTCCTTTAGTATACTCTCCTTAATTTTCCCACCACCGAGGTCAAACTGATGGGTCTATAGTTACCTGGTACTTCCCTCGATCCCCTTTATGGATTGGTACCACATGTGCCTCTCTCACAATCCCTAGGTACCCTCCCTGTCTCAAGTGACCTGCTGAAAGGCTCCGCCAGGGGTGCAGCCAGTATGTCCGCCAATTCCCATAGTACTCTCGGATGAATGCCATCCGGCCCAGGAGATTTGTCTTTCTTTAGGGCCTTGAGGGCTAACCACACCTTTTTGGCAGAGATAGCATCATCCGTCCCCTCCACCTTACTGGCCTTTTTATCTTTACCCAGATGTGACACCCCTGGGGTACCTCTCTCCTCTCTTGCTCCATTTTTGTTGCTCCCTGATCCCACTTACTGATGTTTCTATCGCCATTTTTCTTGCTTTAGATATCCATCCCCCTCCTAGTGAACACAGGCGAAGTGCTTGTTAAATACCTCTGCCTGGTGCCTCGCCTCTTCCACCCACCCTCCTTCTGATCTCAATCTGCTGAGATGGCTCTTAGTTTTTCTCTGCTCCCCAATGTATCGAAGAACCCCTTTTCCGCTCCATGTATCCCCAGTGCCAGCCGCTGTTTACTGGACTTTGCTCCCTCACCATACAGGTGACTTTTCTAGATGCAAGCTGGTACATTTCCTTATCCTTATCCCTCTTGTTGTTTTATATTTTTGTAGGCCTTCTTTTTCTCTGACTGCTACCTGTACCTCACTGGACCACCAGCATGGTTTATGTGACCTTGCTCCTACGTTTCAACTTAGTGCAGATCCTGACTGCCTCATGAAGTCCCGTTTTATGACCTCCCATCTCCTTTCACACTTGTCATTGAGGTAATCCCCATCAAGTGATCTTTGAGAATATTTCCATGCCCATGAAGTCTCCCCTGAAGTCCACTGCCAGTGTCCTAGATCTCACCCCCTCCCCATGCTTATTTGAAACCAGACAGTATTGTGGTCGCTCCCAGTCAGGGGTCTTGTACAACCATGTCCCTTACCAGATCCCCATCTGCCAGAACCACATCCAGGACATGCCCCTCCTTGTGGGCTCCATCACATGCTGTGTTAAGAAAACATCCTGGAAGCCATCCAGCAGCCTCTGCTCCTTGGCCACCTTAGAGGACATGGTTCCCCAGTTTGTACCTGGCATATTAAGGTCCCCATTAACACCACTCCTTCCCTTTGGTCCACACTGGGCAATGATGTTGTCCAGCAAACCATCCTCTAGAACCTCACTCATCCTGGGGCCTATATGCTACACCCAGCTTGCTCCTTATTTCCTGCTGAGGATCGTAGTGACCCATAAGGCCTCCACGTTTCCCTCTGCCTCTTCTACCCTAGCAATTTCTATGTCATCTCTAATGAACATAGCCACTCCACCCCTCTGCCCTCCTTTCTATCCTTCCTGAGCATAGTAAACTTTCGTACATTTAGGTCCCAGTCATGGTTTTGTTGGCCCACGCTTCCTGACCGCCGCCACATCCACATCCACCCCCTCGAACAGCATGGCCTGGAACTCTGGCAACTTGTTTCCCAAGCTCCTGGCATTTACTAACACCAACCCCACCCCTTATCCCTGATTCTCTTTGTCAAACCCCACCCAGATTCCTTATACTTCCATCCTCCCGCTGCTCCTCCTGAAACCTCCATCCCCAATCTGTTTCCCCCCTTCCCCCCTTGGGCGTGAAGGCTACTCCCCTCATCTGGAGGAGCGGGCTTCTGGTCAGCCCCTCCCTTATCCCTTCCCCCCCTCACAAGTTTAAACCCCACCTTTCTTGTATGTAGTCAACCATCCCCTGTTTAAGGACTTCCTTCCCTAATGGGGCAAGATGAAACCTGTCCTTGGCATATAGTCCCTTATCCTCCCAAACTCCATTCCAGTTCCCTAACACCCCAACCCTCTCTTCACCCCACTTCCTGAGCCAGTCATTAACCTCTGTGAGCTTCTTCTTTTTCTCCACTGAGGCCTTTGGTACTGGCAATATCTCCGAAAAGGAAATGTTGCATCCATTATCCCGACAGACTCTGGCAAGTTCTTGGAACCTTGCTTGGATTTCCAAAATGCTATTTCCTCTAGATCATTAGTTCCCAAATGCACCAGGAAATCGGTTTGCTTCCACAATCCCAACCATTTCATACACCATGAACTTTGCTCTGTGCAGTGTCAGCCCAGAGATACACACTACCTTCACCTGGCTATGGCATCCACCCCCTGTCCTCCCACTGGATACCCCATCATCGAGTCTCCCAATAACAGAACCTTAACACCACCATCATCCTTATGGTTGCCTCCACTATGCCTCTCAGCCCCCCTCCCCTTTATTCATGATCTCACTTCGTGGGAGTCTTCCTGCCTTACTAGAGACCCCTTGTCACCCTCCCCTTTCTGCCTCCCTTGCTATTTTGCCCACTTAACTCAAACTCCCTCTGAATAGGTGTCCCCTAACCCTCTCTTATCCGAACCATTTATCCTGGCCCTGATGGTTTCTCCTTCCCCACTGCCATCCTCCCCTTGTAATAGTACCCCTGCCTCAGAGGCTCTCTGTGGGTCCCCTTTAGCTAGGGCCCCATCCTTGGTACTGACCCGTGCTGAAAGGGGCGCCTCTCCACCTCCTTGTCTCCCAGTTTCTCTCCAATCATGCTCTCCTCTCTCATGTCTGGAATATGTTGCATCTCCCCGTTTGCTTAACATATATGTTTCCCTTCTCCCTCTGGGACTATTTCTATCCTTTCCATTGCGGTCTGTGATGCCCTATGGGTATCAGACTCCCTCCCGGCCTCTGTATAAGTTTTCTCATTTCCACCAACTTCCTCCCTCTAGGTTGCTTAGTAGCTCAAATTTGTTATGACACTCTATGTCAGCCTCCATCAAGAACCCGAGATTCCCTGACTGCACCTCTAAACTGCCCTCTTCTTCCCCTCTTGCTCTGTTCACCTTAGAGCTCCTTCCCACAGTCTGCTGTTTTAGGCTTCCGCACAACAGCCCCTCCTGACTCTTCCCTCCACTATCTTTGTATTCAGAATGTTCACCCGCAGTGCTTCCCCTTAGCATCAACTTCCCTGTCTAAGGGCCCTCTGTCCCTAATATCCCCCCTCCTGCTTGCTGTAACATAACAGCCTGTAATTTCAGAGCGTTGCCCCAGCCTTCCCTCAGCCCCACCCTTCTGCTGCCCATATCCACACCCCTTATCCTTGGACACCCCCCCCCCAGCTCCCCAAGCTTACTCCTTAACCAATATACCTCACTCCTGATACAAGATAACTGTCTACAGAGTGGGTAGCCTCCCTCTCTCCAGGCCCAATTTAGAATTATTGCCATACCACAGCCTGTACAGCCTACAACCCTTCCAAAGATGCCTGCCATGGTGGAATATGGCCACCCTGTTTATCCCCCTCTGTTTATAATGGCACACCCCCTTTTCTCAGTCCCTTTTCCATGGAATACAGTTTCTCTCTATACTGACTGTAGTTATTTACAAACCCAATTTCAACCCCACAATAAAGTTCCAAGTCTCACAAACACATACAGTCCAGTGTGTGTTCGGTCCCACTAACAGTGTGTGTTGCCGACATCAGGTACCATTAGATGTCACAGGCCCACCAGCTGCTGTTGCTTCAAATTTCAGTCCTAAAACAGGAATGCTCAGCCTTTCAATCCCAACCCCAGTGGTTTTTCAGTATTTAAGAAAGCCTACAAAACAGGGTGGGTGGGAGAGCCTTACCAGGCAAACAACACATTTAAATTTCCCTCTAATTAGCCCTGACAAACAACTGTCCCCAAACCTCAAAAAGTTACAATATCACAGCCCAAGTAACAGTTCTAATTCAGGGTAATAATTTTTACCACATAAAGCTAATTTCACTTACAAACTATTCCAATATTTCAGTTAAAAACAGAATATAAACCCAGACCTCTGTCCAACCAACCTGCTGCTCTGAATTCCCAAAGTGAACAATGGAGGCCAGGGTAATTCCTGTTTAAAGACAAGGTAATTGCAGCTAATGTCCTTCCCCCTAACACCAGGCAAACAACACATTTAAATTTCCCTCTAATTAGCCCTGACAAACAACTGTCCCTAAACCTCAAAAAGTTACAATATCACAGCCCAAGTAACAGTTCTAATTCAGGGTAATAATTTTTACCACATAAAGCTAATTTCACTTACAAACTATTCCAATATTTCAGTTAAAAACAGAATATAAACCCAGGCCTCTGTCCAACCAACCTGCTGCTCTGAATTCCCAAATGAACAATCCATGATGCCATGTTATGTGGAATTATCACTTGTTCCTCCTTCGATGTGTTGGATTAGAGCTATTTCTGTATGTACAGTATGAGTAATAGTTACTGTACATTGCAGCACACTACTAATAATTGTAGGACAATTACAAAATTGATACAAAATTAAACGCACCCCGCCATGTGCCAAATCATTACCTTTCAGTCCCAGCTGTCCCCCCTACTGCCCCTATGCCACCTCCAATGCCCCTTCTACCCCTGGAAACATATTTTTCAACCCCCTCTGATTGGTGCAAGCCACTTAGACTACCTCCTGGCTGGTCTAAGTGGTGCCCCTTGCTACTTCCTTGGAGAGGTTTGCAAAATCCCCAAAAGAGGAATGTTGCAGCTCTGCCATAGTGCAACCCCCCCTTGTGACCTGGCATACCAGGTTGTTTGACACAACACTGATGCAAGGGAGCTTTGGCACAGCTGTATCAGTATTTGATGCAGGCTGCAACAGAAAATCATGAATGATACAAGTTGTGTTGCAAGTCATACCTTGCATCAAAATCTTTTGATAGAAGTGCCTTGTGTCATTCTCTTTTGAAAATCGGGCCCATATTATCCATTGCCAAACTCTTGGGTATAAAAATATCAGATAACTTAAAATGAGCACTTCATGTAAAAGATATCTGCAACAAGAGTAGCAAAAAAATATATATGTGTACTTTCTATTAGTATTGAAAAGGGCAGGGTTGACACAACAGGGGGTCCAATTAGTGTACAAACTTTGATTTGGCCAAACATGGAATATGTTTACCTTGTGTGACCTTCTGGGCTAACAAAAAAGAGAGAGAAATGATAGAGTCATAACAAAGAAGAAAATCTAGGTCACTAGTGAGAAAGATTCTTACACAATGAGGTAAAAAAACCTTGGAGCTAGAGATGCTTGAAGATAAGAGAGATGTGTGATGTAAACTTTTTTTCAGATCTTTCTGCTGATGTAATAGTAAGCCACAGGGCCTGTTTTAGATAAATGAAAAATATAATTATAGATATAGGGACTCCAGAAAAGGGGATTTAGAGATAAAAAAGGGAAAACAAAAAGGTGTTTGACCAACTTTATCTCTTGGGTAGCAGATACATTTGATGAGATGCCCCCCCTTTCAAGGGGGTGAAGTGCCACATTGATCATTGTTCTCTGTCATAAGGTAGAAGCAATATTATTGCTAATTCAGGAAGTACGAGGAATCACAGAAGGAGCAGGACAGATAACTGCATCAGTTGAAGCAAAAGGAAGCAAGGAAGGCAGACAGAACAGCAAAGGCCCAAACCGAGGAAAAGATGGCCAACTCAGTTAAGAAGGGGAATAAAACCTTTTATAGGTACATCAGGGAGTGAAGGAAGACCAAGGGAGAGATAGTGAGGCTTAATAAAAGGGAGGGGGTGGTCAGAGTGTGACTGTGAAAAGGCAGAGATACTAAACAAATATTTTTGCTCAATATTCACAAATGAATGGGGGGGGGGTACCTAAACCAAACAACAGAAACACTCTGGCTATGGGGCTTGGAACCAGCCCATTCACAGAAGAAAGAGTTCTGAAAGAACTCTTAAAACTGAAAGTGGACAAAGCAATGGGGCCTGATGGGCTTCATCCTAGAATTCTAAAAGAACTAAGGGTAGAACTAGTGACACCACTGACTACCCTCTTTAACAAATCATGGGAGGATGGAGTGGTACCTGAGGACTGGAGGAGGGCAGATGTTATTCCACTTCACAAAAGTAGGAGCAGGGCAGAAGCAGGAAACTACAGACCTGTTAGTTTAACCTCAGTGCCAGGGAAAATGATGGAATCACTTCTGAGGGAAAGAATTGTTGAGTACCTAATGGCCAGTGGAGCACAGGATCCAAGGCAGTGTGGATTCACAGTAGGAAGGTCATGTCAGAAAAATCTGATAGATTTCTTTGACTGGGTGACCAAAATAGTAGATCAGGGAGGGGCTGTGGACATGGCCTACCTAGAATTTAGCAAGGCATTTGACACAGTCCCACACAAAAGATTAATATACAAGTTAGCCATCCTTGGAGTGGGTCCCAAGATGGTAGCCTGGGTAAAGAATTGGCTGGAGAACAGGACACAGAGGGTAATAGTAAACGGAGTCCACTCTGAAGAAAGGGGGGTTACTAGTGGGATACCACATGGTTTAGTACTAGGACCAGTCCTCTTCAATGTCTTTATAAGTGACGTTGCAGAGGGACTGAAAGGAAATGTATGTCTCTTTGCAGATGACACAAAGATCTGCAACAGAGTTGATACACAAGGTGGGGTGGAAAGGATGAGCAGAGACTTGGCAAGGTTGGAGGAATGGTCAAATGTATGGCAGCTTAAATTCAGTGCTAAGAAGTGCAAAGTAATGCACCTGGGAAACAAAAACCAAGGGAAAGGGCACAAAATGGGGGGTGAGATACTAACAACAACAAAAATGGAAAGGGACCTGGGAGTAGTCATATTAGATGACCTAAAGGTGGGCAAGTAATGTGAGAGGGCAGTAAGGAGGGCTGGGGGGATACTGGGATGCATAGGGAGCAGCATCACCCGTAGAAAACAGGATGTTGTTATCCCTCTGTACAGACAGCTGGTGAAACCCCATCTGGAGTACTGCGTACAGTTCTGGAGACCCAATCTCCACAAAGACATAGACAGGATGGAGGCAGTCCAGAGGAGTGCAACTAAAATGATGCAGGACATGATAGAAACTTTTAAGTACCTCAAGGGAATCAACAAAGTCCAAGAGGGTAGCATCTTTCAGAAAAAGAGGTGTGCAAGAAGAAGGGGGCATAATTTGAAGATAAGGGGAGACGGCTCAGAAGTAATGTGAGGAAGTATTTTTTCACAGAGATGGTTGTGAATGCATGGAATGGCCTTCCTGAGGAGGTTGTGGAGTCAAAAACAGTGGTGGAATTCAAGAATGCATGGGACAGTCATAAGGCAATTCTAGGGGGTGGGGGTAGAAGGAAGTAGGTTGTTGGTTAACTAGGATCTGCAGTTTATCCATTAGGTAGGGAAATGGGCAGACTGCGTGGGCCAAGCAGTCCTTATCTGCAATCAAATTCTATGTTTCTATGTAATGTTATGGTACTCAGTTTTTCTTATCAATGGGATTCATTACTAATGGGTGATGTGCACCTCTACTAGGGGAAATGGCACAACCCGATACTGAAATCAGCATAGAATTCTCAGCAGCTGAACATAACATTCAAAAAAAACCAGCAACTATCCATTCTTTGCTGTGCAGTCGAAGGGGAAACTACTTGAAACATCTTTGAAGAAGGCAAATACTTTCTTTGCTCTCAGAATTTTGAGGTTGCAGTTCAGCTTAGCAGGTTGTGGCTACCTAGTGACAAGGAGCACCCCAAAATTTGAAATCATGCCTGTTAAGCTGCGGCTTTCCAATTGGCTGACCTGACCTTTCTTTTTTCCTCACTTCCACTCTCCATACTTGGATTGTGGGCGTCTGCAACAATAATTCAGTGGTGTTTTTGTTTTTTTTGCAGGTCTCTAATTTTTCTCCGGTGAAAACAAAACAAAAAATCATGCTGCCCCAGATAAGTACCTATTTTGGGTTTTTACTTCAGGGCATTCCTTGTGTTTCCTTTCTGTCTTTGGGTGTCAGTCCCCCAGGCTTTTACAGTGACTACTGTTCTTTTCTGTTCTTTTGCCTTTATTGTCATTTTCAGGTACTTTGAGTGCTTACAATATGGGGGGTCATTTTCTCTTTAAATCTTCCCTCAGATTGCTCTTGCCATTAAAAAAAAAGAAATGGGGAGAGAGGGGAAACACAGACTCTGAAAGGAATCAGTCTTTTAGGCAAATCTCTTTTGGGGGGGGGGATCTGTTGCTACAGATTGTGTGGCAGTTTTCAAAAGGCTCCATTGAGCCATGTGGCTTTCCTGCCATTTTTCACAGCCCCGTCCATTGGGCTTGTGCTGTTTTCTATTGAGATGCTTCATCCAGCCTCAACATGCCTTTCACCCACCTGTTCTTGGGAATGCACCCCTTCTTGATGTGCTGAAGTCAAGCACAACATTGTAACAGCACACACATGCACTTTCTTGAGAGTGCGTGCCTGCACTTTTTCTAGTGCTAGGTGTGGTGGCTCTGTTTTCTAGCAGTATCAGCACAGCTAGCTGGCACTATTGTTCCTTCTTCAGCTATTTAAGTCTCTAGTCTGAATGCAACATTTTGTTCTGCTTTCTTTTTTCTGCAGTAAAGGGGGGATTGTGGCAGCATTATATTCAGTTTTTTCAGATAGTGTTTTGGTACCATGGTTTATTGGAGACCTCTAGTGTTCAAATGATGTAAGACCTGCAAAAGGGTTATGCGACCCTCTCCTCTGGGTTTCTTTTGCTCCCATTGTGTTACTCAAGCTAATATGTTGCTTACAGTTTCCCCCAGTCAGAGCTGAGGCACTGAACTTTCACCTTGTGGCATGCTGATGACCCAGGTTCAGGAGTAAACCTGGGTTGTTGGAGGTTGGCACAGGGGAAGGAAGGGTGGAGCTGGATGGAGCAGCTGTCAGGAAGCTCTCCTCTCCGGGGAGGTGAGATGGTATCCCTCACTCACAGCTACCCCCTGGTGGAGGCCGAAGGGCTGCTCAAGTAGGGTGCCGGCGATAGGCCAATGGGGCGGGCAGAGGAGGGTTGTTACCGAGGCTGTAAGGCGCATGCGTACCTCTACTTGCATGTGTTCTTCTCCTGGGGTCCTCAGGAAAAATGGGGAGGAAAAACTGAAATAAACAGTGGCAGGATGGCGACCGACTCTCCACAGGCACCGCTTCCATACTGAGTGTAAGGTAAGCCCCAGTAATTTTGGGGGACAGAGCTGGGGGAGCCGGTCAGATGGGGGCTATATGGGGAGGAAAAAACAGAAAATAATATAAAAAAGAATAGGCAGGTGTAGACCAAAGAAAATGTCTGCCAAAATTCAAGGTACAGTGTTTCCCTTTTTTGAGGAAAATACCCACAAGTGGAAATCCCTCCCCTGGTGGATAAAGCTGTATATAATTCCATCAGACGCACTACTATCCCAACTGAAGGGTCTTTTGCCTTAGCAGATTCAAATGACAAATGAGTGGATGCCTCATACAGAAGAGTCTTCACCACCAATGGTGCAAGCCTCCACACCTCCTATGCTTCCTTTACGAACATACATAATTGTCAGCAGAAACAGGCCTCATGGTCTAGCATGTCTGCTCGAGTGTGCAACTAGCCCCTCATCTTGCAGCTGCCCTTCCCACCCCCTTCCCAGTATCCCTTCTCCTTATGCTGTCCCAATCTGTCTTGAAACTGCCCACCACCTTACAGGACACTATCTCGTCTGATAACGTGTTCCATTTGTCCACCACTCTTTCCATGAAAAAAATGTTTCCTCAGCTCCCTCTTAAATCTTTCCCCCTCCAATCTTAGTCCACGCCTTCTTGTGTCCCTCCTTCTTCTCATCTGAAAAATTCCTTCTGTGTTGGTCTTGTTTATCCCCTTCAGATACTTAAAGGTCTTGATCATATCTCCCCATCCCTCCTCTTCTCCCATGACTACATATTCAGTTCTCCCAGCCTGTCCTCATAGAGCTTGCTCTCCAATTCCTGGATCATCTTTGTGGCTCTTCACTGCACTCCCTCCAATAATCTGATGTCCTTCAGGAATGGCCACCAGTACTGCACACAGTATTCCAGGTGGGGCCTGACCAATGACCTATACAAGGGCAGGATAACCTCTCTCCTTCTAGAGGGGATCCCTCTCACAATACACCCCAGCATTTTGTTGGCTTTTGCTGCAATCTTCCTGCACTGAACAGAGTTGTTCATCCTCCTAGGTCCGTCTCCTCTGTGGGGCTCCCCAACTGTACCCTATTCAAGTGATAATCCCTCCCATGGTTCCTGGCTCCGAAGTGCAGAACATTGCACTTCTTGGCATTGAATCCCAGCTGCCATGTTTCTGCCCACTCCTGCAGCTTAGCCAGATCCTCCTGCAACCCCTTCCACCCCTCCATGTCATCAACCACAGCTCCCATCTTGGTATCGTCTGTGAACAGACTGATCTTGCTCTGGATCCCATGTGAGATATCTGCAATAAAAATCCCAAACAGCACCGTTCCCAGTACCGATCCCTGTGGTACTCCACTTGTCACTGCTCTCGGTGATGAGAAGCCCCCCCCACCACCCTTTGCTGTCTTCCCTTTAGCCAGTTTGTGATCCATTTCACCTTCCCCCCACATATTCCAGTTTCCCTCTCAACCTCCCATGCGGCACTGAATCTAAGGCCTTGATGAAGTCCAAATCCAGGACATTCACTGCATGGCCCTTATCCAGTTCCCGCATCATCCAGTCGAAGTACTCTACAAGGTTTGTCTGGCAAGATCTGCCTTCTATAAATCTATGCTGTTGACCATCCTGGAGACTGTTTTCCACCAAGAAGCTCACTAGCCTCTCTTTTTAGTATGGTCTCCATGAGCTTTCCCACAATCGATGTGAGGCTCACCAGCCTATAGTTTTCTGGCTCATCCTTTGAGCCACTTTTGTGGATGGGCACCACATGGGCCATTCTCCAGTCCTGTGGTGCACATCCAGTGTCCAGGGAGGTATTGAACAGGTTGGCCAGTGACCCTGCCAGGACATCTGCCAACTTCCTTAGTACCCTAGGGTGAATGCCACCAGGTCCAGGTGCTTTGTCCACCCTCAATGCCCCCAACCGTTCTAGTACCCTGCTCTCTGTAATCCTTACATCTGTTATCTCATCCCTTCACCTGGAGTATCTGCCCCCCTTCTCCTCTGTGAATACAGAGCAGAAGTATTCATTCACTGCTTCTGCCTGCTCCACCCCTTTCTCCACCCACCCCCCATTCTTCTTAATCCTCACCAGCTGATCCTTGTTCTTTCTTCTCTTTCTGATGTAGCGGAAGAAGTCTTTTTCTTCACTTTTGATTCCCTGTGCCAGTCTCAGCTCCCTGGACGCCTTCTCTGCTCTGACCAGTCTGGTAACCTCCCTGAGCTTCCCCATGTATGTATCCTTATCTTCACTCCTCCTTGATTTCCTGTACTTTTGAAATGGTGCCCTCTTGGCCCTCACCTCTTCCATAACCTCCTGTGTTAGCCAACTGGGTTTCTTTGCCCTTCCCTTCTTGTTTTCCTTCCTAGTGCAAGACTCTGTTGCTTCCACCAGCCCTTCCTTTATGATGGCCCATTTCTGGTCTGCATCCATGTGTGGTTGCATTCCTGTCAGGTGCCTGCCCAAAATTTCCCCCGTCTTCTTAAATCCACCCCTTAAACTCAATCACCCTTGTACCCATGCCCCCTGTTTCCCTCCCAATGTTGAGCATGAACCACACTGAATAGTTATCACTCCCAGCCAGTGGTTTCTCCACTTCCAGATTCCTTACAGCTTCCCCGTTATCCAGTACAAGGTCCAGAGTCCTTTCTAACAGAGTCGGCCCCTGGACCAGCTGTGTCAGAAAGCTGTCTTGAAATGCTTCTAGCAGGACCCACTCCCTTGCACTTGTAGTGGATGAGGTGCCTCAATCCACCCACAGTAGGTTGAAGTCCCCCACCACTACTGTGCTCCCCTTCCTGCAGACCCTCCAAATTGTTCAGCTAATTCCCTATCCAAGTTAGTCCCCCGAGCTGGTGGCCAGTACACCACACCCATCCTCAGTGTCCTATTCTTTGCATCTTGGAACTGCATCCATAGTGCTTCTGTCCTCCCCATCTCCCCTTCCTCCCTTATGCACTTTATCCCCTCCCTTACATAGATCATCACCCCGCATTTTCCTTAGCTCTGTCTTTTCTGAATAACCTGAACCCTGGGATCATCATATCCTAGTCCTGGTACTGGGTGGCCCACATTTCCATAACGGTCGCAATGTTCATCCCCTCCACTGCCAAGAGAGCCTGTAACTCCACTGTTCTATTCCTTCTTGTATTCAGTGAGACCACCCTCCAGCCTGTATCCTCCCCTTTCCTACCCCTTTTCTTCCCCCCCTTTATCCCTCCCAGTGCCACTTCCCAACTGCCTTTACCCATAACTAGGGGGTGAGCTCTCTAGGCTCCCTTTTTTGGACCCTTTTCCTACCAGCGGTCCCCTCGCCACCCCCCCATACTTTAAATCCACTTTTGTTGATACAATATATACCCCTCTATTCCCCGCTTTAGTATTCTTTTCCCCTCCCTGCTCAAATGTAACCTGTCCCCTGCATATAGAACACTATTGCCCCAGGTCCTGCCCCAGTCTGGCACTAATCCATACTCCCTGGTATGGCACCAGTCCCTCAGTCACTCATTGAACTCCTCTATCCTTTTTTTCCTTACTGTACTCACACATGGTACTGGGAGTACCTCAGAGAATGCCACCAACGCCCCCCACCTCCTCACACTGCCTACCCAACTCATCGAACATTCTCTTTACTACTTCTACCATTTCCACCACCAAATTGTTTGTACCCATGTGCATCACTATGTGAGGTTTTTCCCTCTTCCTCTGTGTGCACTTCAGAAGTGCCTACCCAGCCCTACCCATGGTCAACCCCGCAATAGCCTCAACCCAGATGCGACTGTGCCTTTCTCCCCTTTCACCCCATCTAACCCCTTTCAGTATAGAATCCCCCAGCACTAGTATCCCCCATCTTATCATCCTGTACCCCCTCCTCCTGTTTTCACTGTCCGCAGTTCCAGAGTCCACACTGCCCTGCTCCTTATTACCTCTATCAGCACCATTTGTGACTCCTACATCTTCCCCCATTTCCGACTCCCTCCACATCTACCCTGCTCTTCCACTCCCCCGTTCTTCCTTTCCCAGCCTGACTCCTCACTCCTGGGTCTTCACTACCCTTCTTCTCCCTTCCCCCATGATCTCTGACAACTCCACTACCACCTCCGATGCCAACACTGCAAACCTATTACTTGCTACCCCGGCAGTGCTGCCCATCTCCTCCTTCCCCTGACCTAAGTCTTCCCTCCACTTACTGCCCCTCTGATCTTTTTACCCCAACACCCCTCCCCACATCCTCATGGGATTTATGCCTGCTGTTCCTCCTTAGCTTCTCCCAGCTACCCCTCTCCAGGGTCCCTCCTGCCCCAGCCCCTCATTCTCACCCTCCTCAGCTCCCTCCAGAGCCCCTGTACCTCCTCTTCCAGTCTCCTCAGCCTGTAACAAATTGGACAACCTCCCAGTTTCCATAGTATGTTCATCCAAACAGCTGCCCCACAACCATTGCACCCTATTATCCTCCCTGTGCCTACCCCCCTCACTCCATGGTGCCCACCATTCCATTCACTATTCCAATGTCTCCTGCCACCCTTATTTATGCCCCTCCTTCCCCCAGTGTAATCCCCCCACAATGCCCCATTTTCTTTCCCTCCATTATTCACACTTAACTTAAACGTAACCTCAATTCCTTATCACATAGTCTTACAGCAATAGCTGGACACCATATGTGACCCTAATAGCTTGCTTCCGAGTCCTTCTTTACCCCCATTCTCCATAGCTTGCTAGCTCAGAAACTCTAGTTAACACATTTATACATGACCCTGCCAGTTTGAACTTTAGACTTTCAACTTTAAAATATGCAGTTACCCTTCTTAACCCAAGCTTGTCAGTTTGACTTTAAAACTTGCAGCTTTAAAACATTTAAACTTTATTGTTGCCAGAGCCTTAAACTTGTGGGTTACAGTGGGGGTAGCAACAACAACAAAAATGGGAAGGGACCTGGGGGTAGTCATATCAGATGACCTTAAGGTTAGCAAGCAATGTGAGAAGGCAGTAGGGAGGGCTGGGGGTATACTGGGATGCATAGGGAGAGGCATCACCAGCAGAAAACCGGAAGTTGTTATCCCTGTGTACAGACAGTTAGTGAGACCCTATCTGGAGTACTGCAATCAGTTCTGAAGACCCCATCTCTGCAAGGACATAGATAGTATGGAGGCAGTCCAGAGGAGGGCAACTAAAATGGTGCAGGGTCTGCAAGAGAAGCCATATGAGGAGAGACTAAAGAAGGTTAATATGTATACACTCGAGAAGAGGAGGGGGGAGGGGACATGATAGAAACTTTTAAGTACCTCAGTAGAATCAACAAAGTCCAAGAGGGTAGCATCTTTCAGAAAAAGAGATATGCAAGAACAAGTGGACACAATTTGAAGATTGGAGGATGGCTCAAGGGCAATGTGAGGAAGTATTTTTTTCACAGAGAGGGTGGTGGATGCATGGAACAGTCTTCCTGAGGAGGTTGTGGGGTCTAAAACTGTGGGAGAATTCAAGAATGCATGGGACAGATATAAGGCAATTCTTGTGGGGGGTAGGAAGAAATAGGCTGTTGGTTAACTAGGATCTGTAGCTTATCCTGTAGATAGAGAAATGGACAGACTAGGTGGGCCAAGTTGTCCTTATCTGCCTTCAAAGTCTATGTTTCTATGTTTCTATGCTTCAGTGATGGGCAGTTTCCTTCCCTTGGGTTTAGAGGGGGAAAGCAATTTGGAGTTGGTATGCTCAGCCACCACTTTTCTAGGGGATGCCATAGTGGAGAACTTATGCATGTTGGTTCACTCTGCTTATCATATTGAGTTGGCTATGCGAAGCATATGGCTTTGGCATTGGGTTACTGATCAGGTATTGAAGACCAAGCTGTTCAGCTTAGCCTTTGAAGGAGGTTTATTGTTTGGTTCTGGCCTGGATGATATTATGAAGAATATTCAGGATAAGAGGGTCCACTATCCAGTGTCAAAACAACAGCAAAAGGACAGTTCAACTCTGAAAGGTCAAAGAGGTGGAAGACAGAGGCAGTTTTTTGGGGGGGGTTCATCCCTTTTGGAACTTTGGGAACCAGAGGAGTAAAGGACCTTATTCAGGTTTTAAGAGCTATAGTAACAGAGGAACCCTTGTCTGAAGATGCAACCATGGCCCAGGATGAAAATGGGGCACCTCACAAGGAGGTTATGTGGGCCCATTTCTGCCTCCCTTCCCTTGGCAGAAGACTGCATGATTTTTTACACAAGATGGGCCCCAATAACATTGGATAGTTGGGTTCTGGAGATTCTGGCTTTAGGTTATGCAATAGAGTTTTCAACCATTTCCTCAAAGGGGCATTTTCTGCCATCCCTTGTACCAGAGGACCGGGTGAAGAAGGAAGCAGTATTGCAGACATTGGACCACCTCACACAGATCAGGGTGATTGTCCCGGTGCCTCCCAGTGAAAAAGGCCAGAGATTCTACTCTATTTATTTTGTGGTCCCCAAGAAGTTGAGAGGTTTCATGCCTGTTCTGGATCTGAAACACCTTAACAAGTTTAACTGCCACATGACCTTCAAGATGGAGTCCTAATATTCAATTATCCAGTCTGTTCAGTGGAGGGGTTGTCTAGCATCTACAGATCTGAGGGATGCATATGTCCACATTCCCATCCAGCAGTCTCAACACAGGTTCCTCAGGTTCATGGTCCTGGGGCAACACTTCCAGTACAGGGCACTCCCCTGTGGGCTGGCAGCAGCCCCCAGGGTTTTCTTGAAGGTGCTCATAATCCTGGTGGCTCACCTCTGACAGGAGGAACATCAATGTATATCCTTACCTGGACAACCTGCTCATTCGAATGCTTTCTGCTCCATTGGTGAGGAAGTCAGTGGCCAGGACTTTGGAGGTTTTGAGTCCCAAGGCTGGATGGTGAATTGGGAGAAAAGCTCTTTCAAGCCATCACAAACCCTGGAGCACCTGGGAGTGGTGTTCAAGATGGATGAGAGGAAGGTCTTCCTTTTGTCAGTCAGGAAAGGGACCTTGTCAAGAGAGGTTCAGTGGCTGAGGAGTCAATGGTCAACTTCAGTTCACAGCTTTCTGTGGCTTCTGAGCCTCATGACAGAGACAATAGAGCTGATCCTGTGGGCTTGCCTTTACATGCGGCACCTTCAGATTGAGTTGCTGTTGGCCTGGGATCCAATCTTGGAGGACTATCAGGCAAGGATTCCAATTTTCCCACTCCTGTGGCAGTCTCTGAGTTGGTGGGTGAGTTTAGAGAATCTGAGCAAGGGGTCTTCCTTAGAAGTCCCCCAAGAGTTGATTCTGACAACCAATGCCAGTCTGTTGGGTTGGGGGGCAGTGCTGGACCACATTCCCATTCAGGGGACATGGTCAGCACAGGAACAGCACCTACACATCAACATCTTGGAGATGATGGTAGTGTGCCTTGCTCTCCTTCATTCTCAAAATTGGGTGCAATCAAAAGCCATAAAAGTAAGGTCAGACATCGTTGTCATGGTGGTGTACATAAACAGTCAAGGGGGCATGAAGAGCAGAGAGATGCTAAAAGAAGCAACCAACCAATCTTCTCCTGTGGGTAGAAGAGAATCTTCCCTGTCTGCAGTTCACTTGGTGGGGGAGTTGAACATTCAGGCCGACTGGCTAATCCATGAGAATATCCACCCAGGGGAGTGGATGTTGAACCCTGAGGTGTTTGACCTTCTGTGCCAAAGATTCGGTCATCCACAAATTGACTTGTTTGCCTCTGGTCAGAATGCTTAGGTGCAGCAGTTTTTCAGCCATTACCAGTGTCCACAGGTAGACACAATGAATCCTCTGTCATAGACATGGAATTTTGGCAGAGTGTATACCTTACCTCTTCTGCCTCTTCTTCCCAAGATCATACACAAGATAAGGCACTCAAGAGGAAGCTTTCTTCTGATACCTCCAGAGTGGCACAAAAGACTGTGGTTTTCAGACTTAGTGAACCTAGCTAGGCACTCACCATTTCAACTCCCAATGAGGTGGATCTTCTCTCCCAATGTCTCATTCTGCATCAAAATCTGGGAGCGATACAGCCCATGGCCTGGCTTCTGAAAGGAGGATACTCCTATAACAAGGTTCCTCTAAGAATTTAGTGGATACCCTGATGGCTGCCAGAAAGAATTCCATGTTGGCAATTTATGCTCTTGCATGGACTACCTTTTCAGCCTGGAAGAGAGGGACAATTATCCATCCTTCTAAAGCCATGGCTCTGCAGATTTTGGATTTTCTGCAGGAAGGAGTAGAAAAACATTTGGCTTTAAGCACCTTGAGAGGTCAGCTGTCAGCCCTTGGTGCCTCTTTGGGATCATCCTTCAGGACTAATAAGGAGTTTATTCATTTTATATGACCTGTCAGCAGGAGTCAGCCTTTAATCTCATCCCCTGTTCCTACATAGGATCTAAATCTGGTCCTGAATGCTCTTTGTAAAGAGTCCTTCGAGCCTCTTTTGTCAGTGCCATTGGAAGTGCTGTCTTACAAGGTGTGTTTTTTGGTTGCCATGTGCTCAGCCAGGAGGATTGGTGAACTCCAGGCTTTGTCCCATAAAAATCCTTACCTCATCATGCATAAGGACAAGGTGGTGCTCAGAACAGTTCTGCCTTTTATTGTCAAGGCTTATGTCACAGAAAAAAATGAGGCCTCCAGCTTTCATCAAGGCCCACTCCACCAGAGCTATGATCACATCCTAGGGTGAAGGAAGGTGAGGCATCTTTTTTAAAATTGTGCAAGGCAGCTACGAAGGCAGCTAAGTGGTTCTCCATACATACATTCACCAAGCACTACAGAACTTCCTTGCTCCTTCCTGTGCCTCCCATGATCCTCCCTAATCCCCCACCATCTCCCCTAAGCCCATATTACCATATGCATACTCCCCACCACTCCTATTTACCTCTGTTTGTGCTCCTCCTTGTCCCCTACTCTCCCTCCTTCTACAGTGTTCCTCCCCCTTTTTTCTCTACCCATAATCTATCTCCCTCCTGTGAGTTTGATCACTGCCTTGTGTATGCAGGATCCATAGTGCACAGTGGGCAACAACTTTGCCCTCTTTTCCCTATTTCTTCTTTTACTGCACCCCCTCAGTCAATGCTAGATCACTGCCTTTTGCAGGCAGGGTCACCCAGCACACAGGTGGGGTACTTCCCCCCCTACAATAGTTGACCCCTGCTACCCCCTCCCACAACATCCCTCCACCAACACCCCCTGTTGCATTGTTAGCCAATGTTATCCACCTGTAATCCCTCCTGCTGTCATTGTATGCAAGTAGGCAAATTGTATTTCAACATTGCAACATTTCTCTGTATTCTATCCCATTGTTTCCTACCCCCGGGTCTCACTGGGAGACAAGCAACTTGCTGCTCAGCATGCCTTCCTGGTGAAACATTTCAATAAATAAATAAATAAATAAAAATTGGAAGTTCAAAGTTCCACTGATGTGGTCTTTGGTTGCAGAGTTCTACAGGTGAGTTAGCAGGTAAACTGCTTTCCCATTTGCAGTTGATATATGGGACGTTATTCTCCCCACCCATTTTTTTCATGGGTACTGCTTCTTACAACAAGAGCAAATTGTCCATCCTTTTAAGACAGAATTAATTTTAAGTTATCTGTTTTTGTATTTAAAACTTTGAAGGGACTCCTTCCGTTGTCCATTCAAACTTTATTTGTTAAACTGAGTGGGGAAAAAACTACTAGGTCTTTAACCTTGGGACTATTAAAGGTCCCTTTTTATAAAAAAGTGATAGGCCAGAGATGTGTGTCTTATAGGGCCTCAATTTTTTTTTAATAAGATTTCAAGACAGATCGTAAACAGTAGAACAGTGAATTCCTTTAAGGTTACTACTTTGAAGTGGATTAACTCCATCAGTAATTGCCTTTGTTTTAAGAAAATGTAAATGGATACTTGAATATTTGTATCATATTGTATTGTCTATTTTTTTGTATTTTTGATATTATTATTTGTTAGTGAATGTTGTTGTTTATTGTACTAATTGATGATGTATGTCCCTGTTTATTGAATGTTGCATGTAACTTGTCGTTGGTGAAAATGGGCTTTTAGCTCATCTAACTTACAAGTATATGAAAAAAAAATGAAAAACCCATTGGTAATGAATTCCATTGACAGAGTGGGGCACTGAAAAAAGAAGAAATTTCTACATACTGTACTTACCATAATTTCTTTTTCTGTTATTTTTTTATTTATTTTTATTTATTTCATTTCAGAATTACAAAGTACCTTTGCACTAAAACTCATTTAAAAAGGTTCCAAGTCAATGGGTAGAAGAGAATAAACATACATGAAGGGAGAAACATACATCCAAGAACTGAGCTGACTGTGCATCGCATCACAGTACAACAAGAACAAAGCAGATCATGGGTTATACTACAGATACCATGATTTACAACAATCCACAGTCAGGATATAGGGTGAATAGTTAGCACAAACAGTGTACAATATTTTAGATAATGCAGGGAAGTATGTGATAAGTGTTGAAAAAGGAAGGCAGCCATAAAGGCTTTGTCAAGGTGGTGGGTGAGGGGGGGTCAGAGCAGAGGCAATGGGGAGGAAGAGAAGAGTGAGTGGGGACTAGGTTGTGGGGGGATAGGCTAGAAATTTAATTATGTGCTAGCCGGACATGCAGGGGAATAAAGAGAAGTTGTAACAAAGTCTATATAGAGCAATCGCAACTACATAGTGCTGTGAGGTGCAGCTGAAGCTTCTATTTGAAGAGGCCTAGCTTTGTTTCTGTCAGGATGTCACTGCCAAGTGAATTGAGCCAGTAAGGTGCATGATATTCGAAGGATATTTGTTCTTGTGATGTGCAACAAAAAAGAACCTTATAGGACTGACTGATCACTCCTCTGGTGTTGCATGGGTTCTGTGCGAGGCACAGAATGTTCTGGATACTTGGTGGGGTCAGGCCATGGGCTGTCTTTTTAGTAAGCAGGTCTGGTATTGTAGCCTACATTTCAGGTTTAACCAACCAGTTTCGACATACAGGATGCATATGTGCATAAACCAGTGGGACCCCATTGAGTAGTCAACTGACTTTATTAAAGGCCATAGACACCCTTTTTAGTGCAGTGTCAGATGCTGCCCCAAACATTACCAGGCCATAGGTGATAGAGGATATGACTGAGTTATTCACTGCTAGCCTGAGAGCCTGTGATGATGTGCAGTGTCTATGCCTGTGCAGGAGTCCAATTTTAGCGTTAGCCACTTTGGCAAGATGATCTATGTGAGTTGCATACAACAGGGTACTATCAAGCATGACCCCTTGGTATTTGAAGGTGTTTACAGCGTCAAAGAGAGTATTTAGACTATTGTGGGTTGTGAGCTGGGGAGATTTGCATTTATTTTGCAGGTTGCAAAGGTCATGATTTTGGTTTTTTTGTAATTTAGGAGCAGCTTGTGCTCCTGGAACCAGGTTTCAACTGTACTTTTTGGGAGCAGGGGTCCTGGACTTATAACGTATGGTGGACAATATTTTCAAAGAAGCAGGTCAGAAGCCAATAGCAGTGGTCCATGTGGGTATGAATGACCTAAGTAAAAAATCTCTACCAGAGATACGAAAAGATTTTGTTAAATTAAGGAGAAAACTTGAGGAGAAAGACTGTGAAATTGTGATCTCAGAGGTACTCCCTGAGGCTAGGGCAACAGTGTATAAAGCAAAAAAGATAGCGTTAACTAATGCATGGCTTGTAAAATGGGCTCAAAGTAACAACTACCACTTTATTAAACATTGGGATACTTTTAAGGAGCAAAACAACTTGTACAGTAGGGATGGACTCTGCCTGAATGTAAGAGGGAGTAGAATATTGGGGCACAGAATAAGAGAGAAGATTGAAAATTGTTTAAACTAAGAAATGAGGATGAAAGGGGATGTGGTGTATGGCCTACTGTTAAGACAAGAATATCTGAGGTCAAAAAGCAAGTGAAACAAGCTAGTAAGAAAGGTAGGACAATGCTATACAAGAGGACTGTGATGTTCATGAATCTTTCTGGATGGTTTGTGAGAAGCCAGTCCAGGAGTGTACTAGTTCCTGCCTGGTAGTTCAGCCTGGTCAGAGAGTCAATCACCTGTACTAAGATGGTGGCAGAAATAGTGTCTCTATATGGGGCTGCATCTGGGGACAACCAGTTGATATTGAAGTCTCCCGCCATTATCAACTAGGAGCTAGGATGTCGATTTTTTAAGTAGTCCAAGACTGCATGAAAACCATTGATCTGATCTTTGGGTGGGATGTAGACAGAGGCAATAATAAGGCCCTTATTGTGGGCACCTAGTAGTATTTTGACTCCATGTCTGTGTAATGCTGCCTGAGTCCAGAATGGGGAGGTCATGTCCTTGCAGGTAATCTCTAATGTAGATTGCACACCCACCCCTACACTTGTTAATCCTGTCTTGTCGGAAGACAGTATATCCAACCAGCGAAATAGCTCTATCAGGGATTTTGAGTGTGTGCCATGTTTCTACTATAGACACTACAGCAGGTTGATACTGTGTGACCCATTTTATTTTATTTTTTATTTAAAATTTTGATGACTGGGAAAGGCACACTGAGCCGAGGCTCATTTCCAGGCGTGACCCGGGTACACAGTGTACAGTAAAGAGAAAAGAGAGTAACACGTGGTGAAGAATACAAACAGTCTGTACAGTCATATTTACAAAGAAATAAAATACATTTACCATTGTAAAAAAAATTGTGAGCATACAGAGTAACTGAGTGAGATGGGGCAGGGTTACAGTCGGGGGCTAGGGTAAGTGAGTAGTGACTGTAGGTGGCCTCAGGAGTGAGCTGGGACCATTGGTGCATTTAGGGCAGGGTGGGAAGGGTAGGAGCTTGAGGAGTTGAGAGAAGGCGGGACGAGAAGGGGTGTGGTGGAGTTCGGATGGAAGGTTGTTCCAGAGAAGGGGGACACAGTAAGAAAAGGCAGCTAGGCCATTGAGAGTGTGTGGTTGGGGCAGGTGAAAAGTGAGAGTGTCCCTGTGGTGAAGTGGGTAGGTTAGGGAGGTGGCTGGTGCAAGGAGGGGAGGGAAGTGAGGTAGGGGTGAAGGGAATCAAAACAAAATTTACCTATGAAGGAGGCGCTGTGGATGATTCTCCTGTGGGAGAGTGGAGCAAGGGCGAGTGCAGTGTAGAGTAGGCAATGGTGAGTGAGTGGGGGGGAGGCGGTGGTGAAGCAGCAGAAGGAGTTGAGAAGGATGTCTAATCTGGAGAGAGAGGATGCTGGGGCCGTTCCGTAGACAATGTCAGCATATTCTATGACAGGTAAGATTGTTTTACGTATGAGCTCGCAACAGGTGGGGATAGGCAGGCTGGCTTTATGGCGATACAGGATGGCGAGCTTGGGCCATGGTTTGGAGCAAATGGCATCAACATGGGTTGAGAAGTTAAGGTGGTTGTCCAGTCACACACCCAGGTACTTGAAAGTAGGGACTAGCTCAGAGGAGAGCCATCCAGGGTGGTGATCATGGAGGGTGGGGTGGGGCGGGAAGGATTGCAAGCTTTTGCCTGGATCCAAAGACCATAGTGACAGTTTTTATTTTGCATCAAGTGTAAGCAGGTTGTCGAGAAATCATGACTAGACTCTACTGAAGTCATTTTGGAGGTTAGGGAGGACACAGTCATAGGAAGGACCTGAGGCAAAGATGATAGTATCACTTGCGTATAGATGCACATTGGAGGAGAGGCAGGTGGAGGGAAGGTCGTTAATGAAGAGAGAGAGAAGAGGATGGGACCAAGTATAGAGCCTTGGGGGCACCTGATACGATGAGGAAAGGAGTGGAGATAGCATTGCCTATTTGAACAGATTGTTGTCTGTTATAGAGATCCGAGTGGAACCAGGCGATGGCAGGTTGGGCGATGCCAAAAGAACTAAGTTTGAGGAGTAGCAGCGGGTGGGAGACAGAGTCAAAGGCTTTAGCCAGGTCAATGAATATGGCAGCAGTGGCTAGGCTGTTGTACATGGCAGAGAGGATGGAGTCAGTTATGCATAGAAGGGAGGTGATGGTGGAGTGGTGTTTTCTGAATCCTGACTGTACGGGGGAGAGGGAGCTGTTGGAGGAGAGAAAGACTGACAGTTTGGACAATATGAGTGATTCCTGAACTTTGGCAAGGGTGGGGAGGAGCAAAATAGGCCTGTAATTTCCTGGGAGAGAGGGATCGCCGCCTTTGTACAGAGGGATAATTTTGGCCAGTTTACAGGCTTTTGGGACAGTGGCTGTGTATAAAGAAAGATTGAGTATGTGAGTCAAAGGGGCCACAATAGTGGAGGCAGAGATTTGGAGAAGTTTGGGGTGAATACCGTTGGGGCTGGATTTGGTCGTGCTGAGGGAGGAAAGTGCTTTGTACACTTCCAGCTGTGTGAAGGGTGGAAAGAGGAAGCTGGAGGATGGAGGGGATGGTTCTGCCAGGTTGGGGGAGGGAGGGGAGGAGTTTGGTAGGGCACAGGAGACAAAAAATTTGTTGAAGAGCTCAGCCACAGAAGCAGGATCCGAGACAGTACACCCGTCAATATTGAAGGCCAGGCAATTCTGTTTAGTATGTGGGTCAAAAAGGGAGTTGATCGTCTTTCAAAAGGATGCATGGGAGTTTTGGTTCTGAGAGAACTGCACTTTAAAGTAAGACGTTTTGGATAGCCGAATGGCCTTTGTACATTTATTTCTAAGATGTCTGTAAGATTGTAGATCCCATGAGTCATGGTAGGCTTTGTACAGTCTCCATGCCCTGTCCCTGGAGTAACACAGGGTGATAAGGTCGGGCGTAATCCAGGGGTGGTGGAGGCGTTTAACCCCGACTTTCCTGAGGGGTGCATGTAGGTCCCAGATACTCTGGAAGGTACTGCAGAACTGGGATAGAGCAATGTCTACATCAGACATGGAAAGGACTGGAAGCCAATCTACATTTGAGAGGTTGCACTGCAGGGCGCATTCATTTAGGAGGTGTAGTGGGTGAGACCAAATTAATTTGGGATGAGAGATTTGGGAGTGGATTTTGCAGACACAGTAAGTAACGCAGTGGTCACTTAGGGTAGCGGAGAAAATACTTGAGGCAGGTATATGGTGGGGATGGGTTGATAAGATCCAGTCCAGAAGGGTGTGGATATGGGACCAATGGTTTAGGTGGGTAGGTTCCCCCATAAGCCGAGCGAGGTTCAGGGCTTTGATTTTTAGGGTGGTGTGTTTGGTGGAGGGGGAGAGCCAGTCAAGATTGAAGTCGCCTAGAAGCACAAGTTTGCCGTTTGATGTTCTAGAGGAGATCGATGAGATGGCATTAAAGAGTGAGTCAGGCGAGGTCTTTGGTGGACCATAAAGAGCCCCAATGTAGAGGGGTTTGGAGGAGAGAAAGGATAGGTGATCTACAATGGATTCAAGGGAAGAGTGGCAAGATTCACTGAAGATGACAGAGCACAGGAAGGCTTGCCTGACGTATAGTGCTATGCCCCCTCCTCGCTTGCCGTGGTTCTGGCAAAATAAGTTGTAGTCAGGAATGGCAATTGAGGAGTTGGATATTTTGGCAGATAGCCATGATTCCATGATGCAGAGAATGTCAGGGTGGTATTGGGTGACCCAAACAGTAAGGGCATCCAATTTGGGAAGGAGGCTCCTGGTGTTGAGATGGGAGATGTGGAGGCCCTTAGGGAGTGAGTCAGGGGAGAGAGAAGAGAACAGGCCTGTAGGGGTGGGGGGGGTGAGTTTGAGCTTTGCTTGGACACAGAGGGGCCAGGGTTGGGGTGTATGTCACCTGCCAGGCACAAGTGGAGGGTGGAGTATGAGAGGAGAGGGGAGTGTTTGGATGCACCTGAGCAATGTTTGGAGGGTGGGGCATGGAGGTTCAAGCATCATAGTAGAGCATCCGGGTGGAGGAGGTGGGAGTGGAGCAGAGAGGGGTGAATGAATAGTGAGGGTAAGAAGGGGTGGAATTGGGGGGAGTGATGGAGGGGAATATGGGAGTGGGGCAAGAAGAAGAGTCAGTGATGGGGTGGTAAATACAGGGAAGGGAGGGGTGACTCCTGGGGAATGGGGAGAGATTAGGTTATTTTGGCGGGGGAGAGGTTGTCAACAAAGAGTGTTAAAGGGGGGCAGGTGTTGAGATAAGGATTGCTGGTAAGAGAAGGTATATTAATTGAAGCATCCTCGTTTTGGCTTGGCTAATTGTTTGGATACTGCTGAGTGTAGTTGCAGTAGCAGCCACAAGGGGCAAGAGCAGGAGTGGCAGAGGGGAATCTAGGCTGACAATGCATGTTTGGAGGGCTGGCAGCCATTAGAGGCAAGCGGAGATAATCTGCAAATGGGGAAAGCGCCTGATAGGTTTTGACCTACGCGTGGTACCAGCTATAAAAGAATGAGTCTACCAAAGGAGGTGGTGGGGGTAGCGGGGCAGATGACGCAGAGTGTCGGCGGGGTCTTTCCTACATGTTGCAGCCGAGCGGTATGGAGCTCCTTCTTGCTCCTGGAAATTCGTACCTGAAGTCGTGGTGGAAGCTGTGGGGGAAGGCTGCTTTATTCCTGCCCTCGTGACCCTCGGGCACCCTCAAAGAAGCCTACAGTCTGTGGAGAGAAGGAGGGCAGTTATCACTTAAATGTAGGTACGTTGAACAGGAGTGGCTGAATCAGAACAAAAGGGGGGGTCGCAATAGTCTGCTAAAACAGGAATGGCGCCGAAATTAAATGTAGTGACTCGGGATTGTAGTTTGAGTACAGGGATTATTTAGACCAAATCAAGTACTGGGAAGTGCTGGATTAAATTGTGAGGCGTGTAAAAATGTAGGCAAAACATGGAGGAAGCAGCATGATTACAGAAATGACTTTGGGATTTAATCGAGGTCTGAAATCTAGGCTGATTCAGTAAGCTGCTTAAAAGAGATTAAACTCTGGTAGACTGTCTCGTTTACACAATACACACGAGTAAAAGGATTTAGCCACAGTAGAAAGCAGTCTGCAATCACTTAAGGAAAGTAATTTAAAGCACACAAAACTATGACTAAACTTTGGTAGACTGTCTCGTTTACACAATGCACACAACAAGTAAAAGGATTTAGCCACAGTAGAGAGCAGTCTGCAATCACTTAAGGGAAGTAATTTAAAGAACACAAAACTATATACTTTAGGCATAAGGTGCAAGCAATTGTTTCTCTTAAGGTGTACTGCTAAAAGCAGTAAGATTCAACATTCATTTGGCTCAGAATTAAAATGCTACCATAATGTCTGCTAAAACAGCATGATTAAACAATTCAATTGGCTAAGAATTTGAAATGCTATCATAGTATTACTTAAGGTGCACTACAAGAACAGCCTAAAAACAAGTACATTTGGCTAGAGGCTGGCTGCACAAAAACTATCAGCATTTTTATGGGGACACAAAATGGAAGCTTTTCTTTTTTTTTTTTTTTAAAAAAGGCACCAAGACAGTCTTTCCTACGCACTGCAGCCGAGCGCTATGGAGCTCCTTCTTGCTCCTGGAAATTCATACCTGAAGTCGTGGTGGAAGCTGTGGGGGAGGGCTGCTTTATTCCTGCCCTCACGACCCTCAGGCACCCTCGGGGGAGCCTACATTCTAAAGTCACGATGGAAGCTGTGGGGAAGGGCTGCTTTATTCCTGCCCTCGCGACCCTTGGGTACCCTTGGTGGAGCCTACAGTCTGAAGTTATGGCAGAAGCTGTGGGGGAGGGCTGCTTTATTCCAGCCCTCACGACCCTCGGGTACCCTCGGGGGAGCCTAAGCATGTCCAGTTTAGATACTAGGCTACAGATGTTTATTGAGGCTACACTGAGGGAGCCTTGTCTCCCGATGTTACCTGTATTTTGTTGGCATAGGCCAGGGTTGGGACGTATGTTACATGATATTAGTAGAAGTAACAAGGTGATTCTCAGGACTTAATGCTTTAGTTGTTTTAGGCTTATCCCACTGGATCTCTTACTTCCTCTTACCTACCTTATCCTTCTGCTAATGATAGCTTGCCTGGGGATAGGTATCAAGGTGAGATGACACAATCTGGTGAGTTGGGGAACCGTTCTCCCACTAGTCAAAAGTGGGCATATGGAGTTAGTAGTCTTATGGTGGTACACTGTGTCAGTTGGATGTGTCATGCCAGCAGTATTCCTGTAGGAGCTTGGTGTGCTCGGTGTGGTTGTCAAGGTAGGCCATACCAGCACCTTTTATAGACAGTAGTGTTAGTAGGTTGTTTACTAAGAACCAGGGAGAAAATGCCTGCATAGTCTTGTCTGTTAGTAGTTAAGTCCAACATCGTCAATGAAGCCTGCCCAGGAGCCTTGCTACTGTAGGAGAATATTGTCTGGTATGCCAGCACTAAAGGAAGTTCATTGTTCTGTATTAAATCTCTCATTGCAAGTCTGTCTGGGCCTCCTTCTATAGGTTACCTGGTGCACAGGTATATACTGTATATAGATATGCAAAAAAAAAAGAGCTGTTCTGCATTTAAATGTTAACTAATAGCATACAGTTTTAAAAGGTGCAAATTTGATGATAAATAAGGGTGCCTCCTTTTTTGTAGGTGAGCGCGTATGCTGCTTGCAGTCCTTTTCCCAGTGTTATCTGTTTGCATCAATTCGTTTGACAAGCCTTTTCTAGCTTGCTCAGTTCTGCAAGGAATTTTTGCTATTAGAGAATTGGAAGATGAGCCTTGGTTCCTTACCTCCTCCAGCCTGACGAGGTAAGCAGCTGTTTACTGTATCTAATTCTGGTTAAAGTTCTATCTATGTAGGCAGCTCATATGTGTTTTTTTTTGTGACAAGACAAATATTATGGTCTATACAGATCTATTTTTTCATATTTAGAGGCACTGCATGGGCAAAAGGGACTGGAGAGTTGCTGCTGTCTGGAATGTTCAGGTGCCCAGGATTCTGTGCTGGTTATGGCCTTGGGCTGTTCCATTTCCCCTAGTAGGGGTGCACATCACCCAATATTAATGATTCCCATTGACAATGCTGAAGCTAACAGAAAAAGAAATTACCATAAGTATGAAGAAATTTCTTCTTTATAGTACTGTACATCTATTTGCACATAACGAATAACAAGTATGCTGAAAATTAATGCACACATTAAGCTACAGTACATACATTTTTGTAACATGAACCCATTAGCTGAGTGTGCACAGTAAGGAATATTTGCAATATATAGATATAGAGAGTTAGGGCTTTATTGATCTTCTTTGAGGATATCTCCTCCATTAAGACACTCCTTTGTAACAATAGCTATTAATGCTAGGAACACAAGGAAACATTTGCAAGCCAGGGACCTCACATGATGATGTCCCATGTCTGTGTCTACATTAGTGTGGGTGGCCTCATCACTTCTCAGTTCTTTTCCCACTGTTGATCATCCTCATCAGACCTGCTGAAAGAGACACTGTCAACCTAGCCATTGCTATTTATTCTTTTATTTTACAAAGCTGTTTACTCGTCATCTCTGCATGCCACAGATGTTGAAAGAGCCTTTATTTCAGTACTGTAAGTGCAAAGAAAAATCTTACAAAGAAGACACACACACAATCTATGTGTACTGTTTGGGCCTATCTCACAACATGAGAGCTTCAACCAGACTACAAGGTGATGCTGCAAGAAAGCTCTAGAAAATGTCCTCATTCTCAAAACTCTTTGTCATAGAGAAGAAACAGGACCTAAATTCTGTGCCTCTCTCACTGTCACCCTATAAGAGGCCACCAAAGTCAAAGGATCAGGACAGGGAACAGTCATCACTGTGGCCCTCCTTGTCATCCAGTCTTCAGCACAAACACAGAGAAAAAGAAAGATCTGCTTCATTGGTGAAATTCTGGTTACTGTTGAGACAAGGCATTTGTACTGCGTTATCTCCTACTCTGCCTGCATTGACAACAGCCCCCCACCCCACCCCAGCCGTTGATGAGACACCAAGATCAGAAACTGGCTTAGGCACTACAGTGCCTACTATGGACAGTAGGACACCATTGTTGTCGAGTCACAGTCCATTGGAACAAGAAGTCCTGAACCCTTTACAGGATGTCATCGACTCTCAGGTTATGCTGGCATCATTCTCAGAGATGGTCAGGCACATTCTACCTGAACTTTCAATACAGGCAGTTATTCCCCCAAGAGGGCCTTCTGGTACCCAACCATCATTAACGGATTCTACTAGCATGCCACAGATTCCTATTTACCAGTCGTCACCGGTGTTGCCAGTGAATTCTTCAGCTCCTGTCATTGAAAGAGACACCAATGACAAAGTAGAATATAATCCTGACCTCCTGATTTTAGAGGCAGATTTAGAGGAGTATGAGAGATAACAAAATGTTGTACCTCATTCTGTCTCTACCTTTTCATCCTGCAGTGAAGAGTCGGTGCTGTATACCCCGAGGTCTCCTCCTGAGGATCCCACTTTTCCAGAAATGATGCAGCAAGTGCAAACTACCCTTGGCTTTTCTGTGGAAGTGGAATAGTCCACAAAAATGAACTTAATGGACTTTTTGGAGGTGCCTTGCACACTCTCCATTATAATTCCACGTATATATCCTGTATTAGAGCTGCATGGTACCAACCAAACTCACTGAGTGCAATTCCTAGAAAGGCTGATAATCAATATACTGCTCCATCTGGCATGCCTTATTATCTAACCAGCCAGAAATGCATTCTGTAGTCATCATGGCTGCTCATAATAGCCTGGCTAGTCTGTTGGAGTGTCTTTATTCTGAGTACTATGACTTTTTTTGGTGAGCATTGAAAGATTTATATATGCAGATTTGTGGTCACAGTGTTTTGTGCACCTAGAGTGTAAGCCTTTCTTTGGGTTTTTATTATACAATTGGCCCATGCACCTTATGTTCTTGGTGAACTATTTTTTGCATGTAGCTGCTCATAATAGGTCTAGAGCACCTAAACAACCTAAGTACTTTGCCTCCTGATAAAGAATCTAGCAGGCTGGATGTGATCGCAAACATACTTAGCATAGGAGCAGCCGGACCAAGGTGGGCTCAGGAAGGGAGAGGGTGGTTGAACAGAGGTGCATCCCTCCAGTTGTACCTCTCCACATTTCATATGCTGTTCTGGCAAAGAGTGGTTCCTGTATGGAGGCACCTGCGGTGGAGACAAAGGAGGATGCTGGGATCCTCCACAAAGGAGACCCACAGGAGGGTGGCACAAGACCTCACAGGGGAAGGAAACAACTCCTGGTGGGGGACTCAATCATTAGGGGGGTAGAAGTGGGGGAGGAAGGGGACAAGGAGGTAAGGTGCCTGCCTGGCACCACAGCTCAGAGGGACAGGAAGCGAATCCTCAGGATCGTGGGAGCAGCTGCATGAGGGAGGGAGCTGGATGTCATTGTCCACCTATGGACAAATGATATTGCTGTCAATGGGATCAGAGCAGTGCAAGAGGAGTTTGTAGAGTTGGAGAGGGGCCTTAGACAAGCAGCATGTACGGTAACCTTCTCTGAGGTGCTGCCTGTCTATGGCAAGGATGATGCTAGGGTATTCTGTATTATGGGATTCAATGAATGGTTGAAAAACTGGTGTGGAGCTCAGGGTTTTCACTTCATTGGGGACTGGGGAGCCACTTGGAGGGATGCAGGCCTATATTGGCACAATGGTCTGCATCTGTCGGGGGGGGAGGCCAGGATCCTAAGTGATAGGTTTAAATGCTTCATTAGCAAGCATTTTAACTAGCCAAGGGGGGAGGCACTGAAAAGAAGCAGGGAAATCCCAGCCTTCCCACACAAAACACAGTAGTTAGAGAGGTAAACACCAAGGTAGAGAAGTCAGTAGGAAGCAGGACTGGGGTAAATGCAGAAAAAGGCAGTAAGGACATGGATAGGGCTAAAATGGTTAAGGCCATCAAAAATGGAGGGTGATGAGTACCAATGCCTGCAGTCTGTGTAACAAGCTCCCTGAACTAGTGGCCTTGATGGAAGAGGGATGCCTGGATATTGTAGCAGTCACTGAAACATGGTACACAGAGAACCATGACTGGGATGTCAGCATACCAGGATACACAATCTACAGGAGAGACAGGGTGGGTAACAGAGGAGGAGAGGTCGCTCTATATAAGGGAAGGGATTAAAACAACAGAACTAATGAGTAAACAGGAAGTTGATCCCTCATTATGGGTCACCCTGGAGACAGGAAATGGCACCACAATCTCTATGGAGGTTGTGTACAGACCCCCATCTCAGGGAGAGGAAATGAACAAGGAAATGACAGAAGGCATCCTTAAAATGGCAGAAAAGGGGAGATATTGGTGATGGGGGACCTGAATATGCCAGATGCTAACTGGAGTACCTTTGCTGCAGGCACATCCAAGAGAAGGGTCATTCTTGATGTCCTACATGGGGCATGCCTCAGACAGCTAGTGTTGGAACCCATTCAGAGGGAGCAATCTTAGACCTGGTACTCTCAAATGGGGAAGGAGAAAGCATCTCAGATTTAGAAGTGTGTAGCCATCTGGGAACAAGTGACCACCAAACAGTGTGGTTCACAATAAACACAGCAATAGAGTCAGCCATACAAAAACAAGAGTATTGGACTTTAGAAGGGCTGGCTTTGGGAAAATGAGAGAGTGCCTCAGAAAAGCACTAGCAAATGAGCAAGAAGGAGGGGTGGAGGAACAATCGGGAATAATAAAAACAGCCATCACAGAGGCAACAAGCCTTTGTGTAAAGCAAATCAACAAAACAGAATGAAGGGAAAAAAACACTATGGTTCTCAAAAGAGGTGGAAGGGAAGGTTAGGGAGAAAAGGACAGCATTCAGGAAATAAGGAAATACAGAAAGAGCAGGACAGAGAACTTTATTAGTTAAAGCAGAAGGAGGCCGGGAAGGCAGTCAGAATAGCAAAGGCACAAACTGAGGAAACGATCGCTAACTCTGTTAAGAAAGGGGATAAAACCTTTTATAGTTACATTAGGTAGCGAAGTAAGACCAGGGAAGGGATACAGTGACTTAATATATCCGATGCCTCCATTTTAGGTCAGGTTAAGCAATGGATGGTTCTGACGCCATATGGTGCTAATGGGTATAATGGGTAAGTGAGTAGAAGGTGACAGTAAAAAAGCAGGGATACTGAATGAATATTTCTGCTCAGTATTCACAACGGAAGAGGAGGGGGAGGTACCTAAATCAAACAAGAGAAACACTTTGATCAAGGGGGTTGATACCAGTCCATTCACAGAAGAAAGGGTTTTGGAAGAACTCTTGAAACTGAGGGTGGACAAAGCAATGGAGCCTGAAGGGATTCACCCCAGAATTCTAAAAGAACTAAGGATAGAACTAGTAACACCACTGACTACTCTCTTTAACAAATCATGGGAGGATGGGGTGGTACCTGAAGACTGGAGGAGGGAAGATGTGATTCCACTTCACAAAAGTGGGAGGAGGGCAGAGGCAGGAAACTACAGACCAGTTAGTTTGACCTCAGTGGTAGGGAAAATGATGGAATCACTTCTGAAGGAAAGAATTGGTGAGTACCTAGAGGCCAGTGGGTACAGGACCCAAGGCAGCATGGCTTCACAGCAGGAATGTCATGTCAGACGAACCTAATAGCTTTCTTTGACTGGGTGATCAAAGTAGTAGACCAGGAAGGGGCTGTGGATAAGGCCTACCTAGATTTTAGCAAGGCATTTGACACAGTCTCACACAAAAGATTAATATACAAGTTAGCCAGCCATGGAGTGGGTCCCAAGATGGTAGACTGCATAAAAAAATGGGTGGACAACAGGATGCAAAGGGTAATAGTAAATGGAGTCCACAGTGAAGAAAGGAGGGTAACTAGTGGGGTACCGCAGGTTTTGGTACTGGGACTGGTCCTCTTTAATGTCTTTATAAGTGACATTGGAAAGCACCTAGAAGGAAAAGTATGTCTCTTTGCAGACGACACAAAGATCTGCAACAGGGTTGATACACAAGGTGGGGTGGAAAGGATGAAAAGGGACTTGGCAAGGTTGGAGGAATGGTCAAATATATGGCAGCTCAGATTCAATGCAAAGAAGTACAAGGTAATGCATCTGGGAAACAAAAACCCGGGGGAAGAGTACATAATGGGGGTGAGATAATTACAACAAAAATCAAAAGTGACCTAGGAGTAATTATCAGATGACCTAAAGGTGGGCAAGCAATGTGAGAAAGCAGTAAGGAGGGCTGGGGGAGACTGGGATGCATAGGGAGAAGCATCAACAGTAGAAAACAAGAAGTTGTTATCCCTCTGTACAGACAGTTGGTGAGACCCCATCTGGAGTACTGCGTGCAGTTCTGGAGACCCCATACAGAAACACCCAAAGCAATGATTACTGGTGTCCCTTCCCCTACCAGTTCCTCCTGTCTCTCCTCCTGATACACCCCTACCTCCACTATTACCTTCTGAGGTGGTTGTGTGGGGAAGACTCTCCTTGCATTTGAAAAAATTTCAGGAGATTACAACCGGTGAGTGGGTCCTGGAAATAATTGAAAGGGAGCATTCTCTGGAGCTTCTAGAAATCCCTCCAGATCATCCTCTGCCCCTTCCTGTTATTGTCCAGTCCATTTGTCCCTCCTGAAGGACGAAGTTCTATAAGTATAGTCCAAAAATGTGCTATGGAACTAGTTCCTCCACAAAAGGGAAGCAAAGGGTTCTGTTACAGGTACTTACTGGTCCCAAAATGGACAGGTGATTGGCATCCTGTGTTGGATCTCTGGGATCTCAACTTCTACACTAAATACAAGAAGTTTTGTTTGGTATCCTTGCAAGATTGGATTCCCCTTCTGCAAACAGGGGACTGGCTTTGTTCTCTAGATACGGAGGATGCATACCTTCATGTCAAGATCATAAAATCTCACAGGCAATACCTCTGCTTTGTGCTGAAGAGGGAAAATTACCAGTAAAGATTATTGCCCTTTGGCTTGTATTCTGTGCCATGGGTCTTTACCAAATGCTTAGCAGTAGTGGCAGCAGCCCTTTACAGAGAAGGCCTGTATGTGTTCCCCTATCTGGATAACTGGTTGCCGAAGGTAAGCTCCAGAGAAGCTCTCCTACATACCCTGTCTCAGACAAGGTAGTTGGTCAAAGACTTGGTGATCACAGTAAATGTGCCAAAGTCTGTGCTGACTCCCTGCCTGGGGTAGTCTTGGAGACAGAGAAGGGTTATGCTTTCCTGACATTGGCCAGAGTAAAAAATCTGATTGCCCAAGCAGAGGTGGTATATAGGAGCCACAATGTCTCTACAAAAAGAATATTGCATTTCCTGGGCCTCATGGCTATGGCCATTGTGACTGTACCACTGGCCCACCTTCATTTGAGAATCTCTCAGTGGACATTCAGGGTCCCATGGGATGAGCAGACAGATGAGCTGAACCTAATGGATCTGATCATGTTCCCGCTTCACAGGGCATTGCTATGGTGGATGGCTCACAAAAACCTATTAAAGGCCATACCATTCCTTGTATCAGCTCCTGTACAGATCCTTATTACAATATCTCAGGCTCTGGCAGGGGTGCTCATCTTGAACCTTCCCAGATGCAGGGGTCATGGACCAAAGCGGAGGCTAGGTTACACATAAATGCCCTGGAGATGAGAGCTGTCTTGTACAGTATCCAGGCATTTCAGGAGCATCTGTGTCCTGGTCCTCTGTTAATCCAGATGGAAAATGCCATTGTGATGCATTACATCAACAATCAAGATGACACACATTCTTATCCTCTATGCAGGGAAGCAATGAGAGTATGATACTGGACTCTGTTCCACGGCCTCCAGTTGTCAGACATGAATCTCTCAAGTCTCCAAAATATTTTGGCAGACAGGCAAATTGGTCAAAGTCCAGAATTCATGAATGGGAACTGCTGACCTCCATGATAAACAACCTCTTTACAAGATGTGGTCATCCAGAATTGGACCTTTTTGGTTCCCCACACAATCAAAACTGCCGCAATTATGTGCTTACTCCTAGGCCTGGAGTTTTCTAGCCATAGGCATTTTTCCTCTCTTGAAAATGGAAACTCCTTTATACATTCTCCCTAATTTCTCTAATATAAAGGGTTCTGCTCAAGCTGCTGATAGACAATGTCACTCTAATCCTCTTTGCTTCACTATGGCCTCGCTACATACGGTTTCCACTTCTGCAGCAGATAGCAGTGGAACTCCTGTCCCTCTACCTCGGCCTTTTGTCACGGGACAAGGGATCCCTAGTCCATCCAGACCTGAAATCTCTATATCTGCATTCATGGTTCCTAAAGACATAGCCATTATATGATTTGTGGTATCTCCTAAGATGCTGATGTTCTGATTGTGGCTAGAAAGCCTTCTACCAGACATGCTTATTCCCTGAAGTGGAAGTGGTTCACTTTTTGAGCTGCTTTCAGGAATGTGAACCCATTCACGTGTCCTGTAAATGCTGTGTTGGAATACTTGCTGTCCCTGTCAGACTCTGGCCTACAGTATTCCTCACTGAAGGTGCAGCTGGCCACTATATCAGCTTTCCATGCCCCTACTGATGTTTGTACAGTAGCCCAATTACAGGTGTTCTGTATGTTTCTGAGAAGTATTCTTCATATGAAACCTTCTATCCACAAACCAGTCCTGCCTTTGGACTTTAACTCTGTGTTTGAAAAACTGACATTGGCTCCTTTTGTGGCATACGCTTCCTATCATATAAAACATTATTTTTTGTTGTATTCACTTCTACTCAAAGGATTCCAGAGTTACAGACTGTAATGTGTGAGCCTCCTTAACTGATGTTCGACAAAGACAGAGTCTCTTTGCATATGAATCCCAAGTTGCTAGCAAGGGTAGTATCTGAATTTATACTGTAGCAAATAATACACCTTCCTGTTTATTACCCAGTATGAGGTCAGCATCATGTCAGAAAGTCAGTTCAGTGATATGCACGCTGAGAAAATCAGCATGAGTGAAAACAGCTACATAGAGATAACAGCGTGGGGATGGTATAGAGCTGTACTTGTAGATATGTTTTCAGTCATGCCAAATAGTTTTAGTCTGTGAGTGTGTTCTGTTTGATAATGTGGAGGTTAAAGTCAGGAGCTGGGAATGGGCTTTTTGTATCCAGTGGATCTACATTTGATTGTGACCGAGTCTTGTTTGTTTGTTTTTTTGCCTTCACATGCCCCCCTCCCCGAGTTACATCCCCCCAGGATTGTAATAGTAAAATGTGCCTCCCTCCCAACTGCCACCCCCCCCAGAGTTATAATAGTAAATCTTGCCCCAACTCTCACTGCCCCAGAGTTACAATAGTAAATCTTGCTCCTCCCGATTGTCGGTACTGGGTGATAATTGCACAGACTAAACCACGCATATGACTACTGCGCTGTCATTAGCACATATGGGTTTAGAGTGACAGGGAAATGTCAGTGATATGAAAGTATCGCTACCCCCTGTCGCTCACCATGGAGGAGGAAGTTGATGTAGCCACTGCCGATCAGGTGCTCAGTTGAGTCGTTCCCATGGTGGAGTGGGTAGAGCACCCGACCCTGCAGTGGATAGGTTGGGGGGATATGGTTTGATTCCCTGCTAGGGAATCTTTTACTTTTCATATTTTTTTCTTGCCCCTGAGTCCTCACCCCCTTGGAGTTGATTATATCAGTTCTGGAGGTGTGGGGGGTGAAGCACCCCGCTAAACAAAAGAAGAACTTTGAGGTGTTGCCACACGCTGTTTGTAGGTGCACAGTCTTCATGTGTGCACTTTTGTCTGTGACATTATGACCCCGTGCCCCAACTGTCGCCCCCCCCAGAACCATAATAGTAAATCCTCCCCCCAGGGTTGTCATTGAGCCATCATACTGTTTTTTTATTTGGGTTTGACAGAAGCGGTATGTGGGAGGCACAGCTTCTGCACTCTGCATTTTCCATGTGCTGTTATCGACCGCGGTGTCTTTATTTTAGATATTTTACAGGTGAACCTTATTACCCTGACCATGCTGATCAGGGTGACGGATCGCTCCATACTTTAGATGTATTGTACACAGAATACTCAGATACTAAATCAATCACACCAAGTACTGCAAAAAGGACTCTCAACTTTCTGTTGCATTCATCCCTGGGAATGAGCGGGGTCCAGTGTCTGAACAGTACCTGTCCAAACAGCTGGCACATTGCATTATGTTATGTTATAGGAAGAATGGTAATGAACTTCCTGATACAGTTTGCAGTCACTCCACAAGGGGAATGACCATTTCTGTTGCTTGTTTAACAAATGTTTCTGCTGCTGATATTTGTGCTGCAGTCTAGAGAAGGGCAAAAGTGCATTTTTTCACACCTGCAGAACTTCCATGGAAATCAGGGAACTTTAGCGGACGTTTCTGAACTTCCACCTGTGGCAGAGAAGAAAACTTCTGCGAAAGTTATGGGCAAAATTTCATCCCATATCAAGTAAAATAAGCCTTAGTGGCTAGTGGCCCCTCAACCTACCTGCCCCACAGGTACACATTAAATATCCCTGGTGGCTAGTGGTCCCTCCCCCCACTGGATCACCTGCCCAACTTTAAAAATTAAAAATTCTCCTCTCAAATAGTGATTCCTCCCCCCATCCCTTTCCCGACAGTGCCCACAGCTTGACAAATGCCCTGATGCCCTGGTGGCTAGTTGTCTCTCCCCTCCACCCATTCACCCCCAAAGTGTATAGTGACCACGACATCTCTGTCTGTACTTTTTTAAAAAATACTTCCTGGTGGTCTAATGATTTCCCAGCCATTTCCCTATCCCCGATCCTCATCCCCATATTATTTCTCTGCTGGTCTAGTGCCCATTACCGCCCCACCCCAGTAGACATCCCACCACCCTGCTCTCACCCACATTGTGAACCCTAGTGGGTGTACCTGCACAGCCCTCTCTATCCATCATGGCCAGCCCACCTACTGAACTGTCAATGAATGAGTGCATTCCTGTACAGGAATGTGCTCATTCATTGACAGCTCAGTGGGTGGGCTGGCCATGGAGGAGAGAGGAGGGATGTGTCAGTCTGCCTGCTGTGGTTTACAATGCGGGTGGGAGCAGGGTGGTGAGACACATGTTGGGGTGGGGGGCACTTGATCACCAGGAAAATAATATGGGACTGGAAATCGGGCATGTGGAATTGGGTTGGGAAACCACTAGAGCACCAGACAATTTAAAAAAAAAAAAAGAATGAACCGAGATGGGGGCAGGGGTTACTATACACTTCAGGTGGGTGAACTGGTGGAGGGAAGGGACCACTATCCACCAGGGCATTTGTCGGGCTGTGGGCACTGTCAGGCAGGAGATGGGGGAGGGATTGCTAAATAAAACAAGGAAGAAGACACTTTTTTTTAAAGTCAGGTTGGTGATCCAGTGGGGGGAGGGACAGCTAGCCACCAGGGAATAGGGATATGTTTGTTGTTTTCTTGTGGGACAGGTGGGGGTAAGGACCACTAGCTGCCAGGGATTACCACGGATTAATTTGAGAAGTTTTTTGTTAATATAAGGGAGGCAGAATTTCTGTGAAAGTTCAGAAATGGATTTCCAAACCTTCACTTCAGTTCCGCCTGCAAAACATTTTTTTGGCACACCACCACAACTGCAGTCACATGGAATACTGTCCACACCTTCACTGGCCATTACAGTCTGGACGTAGCCTCTTATAGACATGTTGGATTTGACCTTGCTGTGCTGCAGGCCTTCTGTCTTGACTGTATTTCAGACTGTACTATCCTCCCTATTGTATTTGAGACTGCTTGGGAATCATTCCAAAGGTATGGCCTAATGCAGGAGATATTCTCAAAGAAGATAGAACAGTTATGTACGTACCATTAAAGTATTGTTAAAGTATGTAACCCCCCTGCAAATGGGGGTTCCCAAAAGACTTCCAGGAGCTTGCTTGAATGCTCCAAGCCCGAATGGTGTTTGGTGTTTAAGCCATTTATCAGTGAGTGTTTTTAGAGCCTCTGGTACTGTGTCTTTAAGAGCTGTCTGCTTTCAGACATAATTAGTTTGTATGGGAGGACTGTGTGCTTCTCTGTTTGAGTACCACTCGAGCTGCTGCCAATTCACTCCATTTTTGCAGTCACTAGGAGTGCAAGGGGAGCCTATCTGAAAGATGTAACTGTTTGCCAGAAATCATTTACAGTAATAATGAAATTACAGTTTGTCTAACCTGCTTTCTTTGCAGTCAGAACTGTGTCTGCCTAGTTCCCCATTCTGGTTTGGAACTGCTAGACTGAACCAATCAGTGTGGGGTAAGCTAGCTCTTAAATGGTGCCTTGGACGAATCAGAACTTGGACTCATAATCTGAGCCAGCCACAAGAGGATTGTATGGGCAGTGACTCTGGGAGATGTAGTTTAGACTTGCGCCTTTTGGACCAACAGCAGCAGTCTATTGTGAGTGACACCCAATCCAGTCAAGAACTGGGAGGAACTCAAAGGAAGTGCCAGTTTTGTCTGTTGGAGTTTCAGTTTAGCTCTGGCAGTGAAGGGAAAGAAACCCTGTGCTCCTTCAGTGCACAGTTTTAGTCAAAAACATGTGTAAGGTCCAGAGTTCGGTCTGCAGCTTGTGTAACTGCTTGTTAGGACTGAATCCATCCTGTGAAGAGAATCAAAGGATATCTGAAGAGTAGAAACCAGGCTCACCCTGTAGAAGACTGGAGAAATTGCTGAATTGCACTCGATCTGTCAGGAACTGAATCTGCTGTGTGTTCTCCCGGGTATTGTGCAGTAATTGCGATCGGGATAGAGAAGCAGCCTGCCTGGTATAGTACTTTCTTTTTTACCATATAAATGTGTGAGGAGGCTTGTGTACCTCAAGTGAATCCTGCTGCCATTAAGTGACTTTTGCCCGTGACTGTTTACCATATAAATGTGTGAGGAGTCTCTTGGAGCTCAAGAGTAGCCCTGCTGACGTTGAAGGACCCTATCTTGTTTGGAGGTCGTGAGTACTAATTCAGGGTCGCTCCTGTTGAATTGCCACATTAAATCCAAATGGAATCACTGTACTGCTGACTGTTTAAGCTAATTTTTCTTTTCACTGAAAGGGCCCTACCAGCTGCCACGGTTTGGACTAGCCACTAGGGCTTGGGTACCCAGGGACAGTAACTGGTAGGGATAGGCCTGCACAGAGCCATAGGTAGATAGTAAAGTGATAAACTAATTAACCTGATTTCCCTGTCCTTGTTATATCCCCTAAATAAATCAGAGCTGTTTGTTTCGGCAAAGTTATACTGCCTGAAGTATTTGTCTATGTTAAAGTACTGTACTGTGATTGTTGCACTGTATCTTATTTCACAGGAGGGTCCCAGTGTCGGAACCAGACCTGGGGTAAGTGTATACTGTGAAGGTAATTCTGATATATTGTGTGGGCCACTAGTGGGAAGAAAGGGGGGTTGCAGTGTCCCAGAGGGCTGTGACCAAGTTAGTTTAACTATTGCAAACCCTGACCTCTGGGTGGAGGCACCCGCCATTGGATCCAGGCCCCTCAACCTGTTAGTGGCAAATCAGGCAGGGCTAGTAGCCCCTGGGATAACGCCATCTAGGGGTTACAAGTATATTAAAGTATTGTTAAAGTATATTAGCTCACTAGACACATCTTTGCATTGATGCACAAAAGAGAAGCATCATGGAGTAAATTCAAAAAATCTCACTCTACCACTGACTGGAGTGAATATAGATTCGAAAGAAATGAATGCAAGAAGGAAATCCTCAAGACCAAGTCTTGGAACCTTAAAAATCAATGACTCAATAACTTGAACAACCCCAAAAAGTTCTGGCAGTCAGTAAACTCTCTTATCAAAAACTGTTCCCAACCCCCTCCAACCACCATCGACATCAATGGCACTAGCCACAATGACCCCTCTGATATCACCAACCTCTTCAACAGCTTCTTCTGTGATCTGGATAAATACAGAACCATGGCCTCCTCCAAAACCAGCCCCACCTCTCCTGAAAAAGACGTACTCAGGCCGCACTTCTATTTAAAAAGGGTCACCTACCAGGACATACAGTACATAAGCTACTTGCCACACTAAAAGTGGACAAACCCGCCAGCCTTGATTGTCAACTACCCAAATTCCTTAAAATCACTGCACCACATGTTGCCCTCCCAGTCACACAACTCTTTAATCTGTCCCTTCTCAGCTGGTACCGTACCCAACCTATGTAAATCATCCACAGTCAGCCCTTTGCATAAGAAGAGAAAAGGTCATCTCTTGGAAACTGTCACCCAATATCATTCCTATTTGCTCTTGCCAAGCTACAAGAAATAGTTGTACAAAAGCAATTAGTGGACTACATGCAAAAATATAACCTCACTTGCCCAGAACAGCATAGGTTTCACAAAAGCCAAAGTATTGACACAGCACTAATCAAGTTCACTGATGCCATGTACCAATCTATGGACAGGGGCCTTTGCAACCTGATCTATACTTGTGGACCTGACCAAGGCCTTTGACTTGGTCAAGTATAAACTGCTCACTGATATACTATCTGACCTGGGCCTAGGATCATCTGCTCCAAATTGATTCACAGACTACCAGAACAATAGAAAGCAGGCAGTAAAAAAAGGTAATGTTCTGTCCACAGTAAACAGCATCACTAGTGGTGTCCCTGAAGGATCCATTCTTGGTCTCCTCCTCTTTACCATATTCAAAAATAATCTGCCAACAGTCTGCAAACCTATACAATCCCTCCTGTATGCAGATGATGCAGTACTTTTCACACACTGCAAATATATTGATACTATTAGCCATTCACTCAGCTCCTGCCTCATCAGGCTCCAGGAATAGTTTTCCTGGGGAAAAAATGGTCCTTAATCTCTCTAAAGCTCTCCCACGCTATGCTGTTTGTGACTAGGCAGTGCCTAAATAAGCTTTCCCTTAAATTCTCTATACTTACTGAAACTAGCTCCCCCTTACTAAGCAAGACTTCCTTTAAGTATCTGGGTGTTCACCTCGATCCATCACTGACATTTGACATATCCAGTGTACTGCATCACTTCTTCATTAGAAGCTTGGTTTGGGTGGTCATGTGATGGCAGCCTAGCATGTAGCAGCACACTTGCGTTTCTCCGCTCCTATCCCGGTCAAAAACACATTTCATTGCCTCATGACTCATCAGATTTTGATTGAAACTGTAAATAAGCTTACCGTCAACTGAAAGAGAATTCAGAAATCTTACCTATGGAGGTCTACATGCAAAAGGCCCCGCTCAAGCATACTCCCCCGCCATCACCCAAAAAATACCTGGCCCCAAAATGGCCTAAGCAGAGTAGCTCCAAATCTGCCTCGGGCTCTACAGCATTAACAGAAGAACGATTTCTTGAAATTATTATGCCGCTCCAGAGCTCAATGGCAGGCATCTCTACGGAATTACATGGCATCAAAGCAGCCATGGATATGCTGACTCTCAGGGTTGGAGACTCGGAGGTTTGTAGTGCCTCGTTGGAAAAAAAGGCAGAAAAAACTGAGCTGTATCACAACAGTATGAATAGGAGAATCAAGAAACTCGAAGAAAAACTGAAAGATCTGGAAGGGAGGAGCAGACAGAACAACATTATCCTCATTGGAATCCCGGAGTAAGAAGAAGGCACCTTCCCGATCCTGTTTGCCCAAAAGGTCTGTGAAAAAATTGCTGGTCCTTCCCTGAATGGTGCAACCTATATAGTAGAGAGAGCTCACCGGGTGCTTCGCCCTCAACCCCCACCCGGCTCGCCACCCAGGCCGATTATCTGCAAGCTGTTAAACTATTTGGACAAGCAGCATATCCTTGGTCAGGTAAAAGCATTGCAGGAGGTTTTGTGGGAGGGTAGGAGAATTAGAATAATGCAGGACTTGCCACAATCTGTCAGGTTGAAGCACCAAGCATTGCACCCCCTTGTCTCCAAGCTGATTGTAGCTGGGAAACACTTTCGAGTAAAGTATCCACCCCTCCTGCATGTCAAGATAAATGATCAGTGGAAAATGTTTGAAAATCACGATCAAGCCCAAAACGTTGCTCCCCGATTTATTTAAATGAACAGTTCAGGGCATTTGTGCCATTTGAGTGTGAAAGATGCAGTAGTCGACAGTTGTGCCGACCTAGAGCTGGATTGAAGCTATTTGTGACTTTCCCAAGTAAGTTCTGATTAATCTGAACTTAAAGTGCTTGCCTCCGGGAGCCCTTGAGCTTGTTTATAAGGCGGGGTTCCTTTCAACGGTATATCGGTGTTACAAGTTTACCCAGGCAGCTGCTACAGATTTGGATTCACTTGGACTGGTAAATGTCTGACTGTTTCAGGGCTGGTTATGCCCTTGTTTTCGTATTCAGTTCTTTTCTTTTGTATGAAGGGGAATTCCAGGAAGATGTTCTGGATTGAAGATGTCCTCTTTAAATCTACAACATTTTGGATAGCTGGCTATGATTGCATTTGACACCCAGCTTTAAAGAACTTGTTATGCAATCAAATAAATATGTATAGCTTGGTATACTCTTAGGCTTTAAAAGTAGTTTTAATGTGCGGTTTATTGCTCCATGTAATAACAAGCCTGGTTTAAATCGTATAATGCGATCTTCAGTTTTATAATATAGAGTCTGCATGAGCAGATTGTTACTGGATAGCGATACTTTTGATTTGCAAAAGTTTTGTTCCATTACTTCTATTAGCCACTAGATGGCGGTCTTGTATTGCAAACCAGTTTACCTTATACCAACACATATCTTGTTAGTACCGGTAGCAACTCTTTCAATAAGGTCTATATCTAAAGAATGGAGATATATGAAGTTTCTTATGTTAGTTTATAGTTAATTAAGAGGTTATAAGGAGTAGGGAAATTGAAAAAATACTTCCTGATGACTGGTAGGATAGTTCCCGATTTTGCTAAACTGTCAGTACCTTTTCAGGAAATACTTATGGTATCGGGACTGGGGCCGGGGGGGCTTATTGCTCGGCTGCATAATAACATCACCTGATAGGATTAGTATGTCAGTACAGTTTAAAGACCTGGGGGCAGATTATAGATTATGTGTTTATAATGTTAATATGTTTAAATTGGGGTCAAGGGGGGAACTGGATAGGGAGGGATTTTCAAATACATGTAGCATATCACTTGGAGTAGAACCATGGTTAATGGTCTGCAAGAACCTATATCACCTAACTCAATTTGAATGTTTTGTCATATTATTTCCTTCTCCTTTTTACTTAATTAATGACTGGTTCTTTTAAAATTTTTAGTTGGAATGTCAAGGGATCTTAGGATAGATGTAAAAGACAAGTGGTTCTGAAACATTTACTCTTATTGAAAGCTGACACAGTGTGTTTGCAAGAAACTCACCTTAAAAAAGAGGATGTTCCCCTACTTTGTAAGCAATGGGTAGGACAAGGGTTCAGTGCAGGGATATCCACTAATAAAGGTGGAGTGGCTATTTTAATTAACAAAAATACCTCCTTTAAATTTGGGATATAAATGTATGTTATATACTGCTCAAAGGGCTCCTGGCTTCACAACAGGTATTGCTGGGTTAGGTATATGGCCCAAACCTAGATTCTCCCCAGCTTTTTATGCACCTCCTTAACCTGGTAAGCTCTAATCCACTTAGAATTATTTTACTTGCATGGGACTGGAATATCACCCCACAATTGCAACTAGACAGATCTGACAATAGGAGGTCTGGTCTGTCACCGGCCCAAAGGGGGCTTAGGTAACTTATGGAGGGAGCGGGTCTAATAGACATCTAGAGAGTCTTGAATCCAGACTCGCAACAATTCACTTACTTTTCTGCTCCACACCGAACATGTTCAAGGATTGATTATTTCCTAATCAGCTAGCATGCCCTCCATGATATTATTGATGCATGTATCCATATTTGTGTAATATCAGACCATTCTCCGGTCTCCCTCACTTTTTTGGTTGGACCTGGGACACAGAGAGATTTTCTCTGGCGCTTTAACAACCAGCTCCTTCATGATCCGTATACATGTGATCATTTCAAAAATTTAATTTCCCATTTCTTAAACTCTAACATTGGCTCGATCACCAAAATGAACATTGTATGGGCAGCTTTAAAATGTATCTTAAGAGGAGAATGTATTAGGTTATCATCTACCAGGCTTAAGAAAGTTAGAACCCAAACCCAGGAGCTCCTAAATTCTATTAAAGCTGTTGAAAGGAATATCAGCCATCGATCGGTTGAAGCAGATTGGGTTCAGTTACACAGGCTGCAGGCTCAGTTCTCAACCTTAATGTCACAAAAGGCTGAACTTGCTCTCAAGAGAACCAAACTTAAGTATTTGGAATCAGGAGATAGGGCAGGCAAATTACTTGCCATCCGGCTCAAGCAGGTAGATACCACTAGATTCATAGCTGCACTACGTGTTGCTCAAGGTGGCCCTATTACCAAGGACCCAGGGGGAAATTATCTCTGGTTTTTGCCAATATTACCAAACCCTATATGCAATTCCAATAACAGAATTATTAGTTCCAGAAGATATTGAAAGGTACTTAGATTCGGTCACCCTCCAAAAGCTCTCACCAGGAGACTCCTCTCTCCTGGACCTTCCCACCCAAGAATGGGAGGTCAAACAGGCTATTACACAGCTTTCCCCTGACAAATCTCCAGGACTGGATGGCCTTTCAACTAACTTATATAAAGCCTTCACTACGGATGTTATACCCTTTTTGACAAAGGTCTTCAATGCTTGGTATACAGAGGGCTTCTCGGAAATAGTTTTCTTGAAGCACTTGTTATCCTAATTTCTAAACTGGATCAGTGCCCTTTGTGCCCTGAAAATTATCGTCCCATTTCATTATTAAATGTGGACATAAAAACATTAGCTAAAGCATTGTTGAATCATCTTGGGCCCCTGATGAATATGCTCATTAGTGATGAAAAATGTGGTTTTATGGCTGGTAGATCTTCTACTGATAACACGTATAGATTACTACATCTAATAGCTTTTACTAGAAACTCAGATATACCAGCTGCCCTTTTGGCACTAGATGCAGAGAAAGCTTTTTACCGGGTTTCTTGGGATTTTCTTTTTGCTACCCTGTCACGTTTTGGTTTTCCAACGGGATTTATTCACTGGGTCAAACTACTATATATTTCCCCGACCGCCCGAGTCTGGTGCAATGGGATCCTATCCAACTTATTTCCTTTATCCAGCGGCACCAGACAGGGTTGCCCTCTTTCTCCCCTTCTTTTTAATCTCTATTTGGAGCCTTTGATTCGAAGATTGCTATCCTCCCACGATATCCAGGGTATATCAATAGGTAACAAACAACATCTTATTTCAGCATATGCTGATGATTTACTATTACAAATTGAGAACCCTGCTACCAGTATACAAGCCTTATTGCAAGAAATTGAACAGTTTTCCAGAGTATCATATTATAAACTCAACATCTCTAAAACTAAAATCTTTTCTCTAAATGGGAGATGTTTATTGAGTAATATAGGGGATCATGGCCTGAACTGGGGGCCGAACTCCCTGGCTTATCTGGGCATTAAGGTGTTGAGGGATATGGCAATAATGGTAAGGAAAAACCTCTCCAAATTATTAAGCACTATAAAAGATGACATGGCTAGGTGGGGGACGTTATCTATATCTCTTTGGGCCAGAATTCACACTGTCAAGGTGAATGTGTTGCCTCAGATTCTTTATCCTCTGAGCATGTTAGAGTTTTATTTGCCTACATTTTGGTTCATTAAGTTACAGAAATTACTAAATAAATTTATATGGAAAGGGAAGGGAGTTAGAAGAGCCTACTTCAAACTCACAGTCTCCAAAACACATGGGGGTCTTTCCCTTCCCTCTTTCTTCAAATACTGTGCAGCTGCCCATATTAGTAAATTGGCATACTGGGCGTGCCCAGCAAATGCAACAGATTCTACTTCATATTGGCCTCTCTGGATGGAAATCAAGGAGGTACTAGTTGCAAGGTGTGCCTGCACCCTCTCTGCTCTAGTTTATACCTCTCCGAAGTTAATTCCTAAGATACTAAGACATACTCCAATAGGCTGATCCCTTAAAGTTCTACATCAAATCCAGTATTCCCCGGGTATAGATTGGCATAAGTCTTTGGAGCAGCCTTTGGTGAACAATCCTCACTTTCAGATCCAAAATGCTCCTATCTCCCTCACATTCTGGGCCCCACTGGCAGGTCTTAAATTAGAAGATATAGCCCCACAGGGTAGGGCCCTATCTGATTCACAGTTGGTTCATAACACTCCTGAGTCCAGTGGGAATGCTTTTAAATGTTGACAAATCAGATAAGCTGTGACTGCCTTCTTGCAAAAGTCAATGGATGTAGAACCTCTCAAAATAGAAATATCCTCTCCTCTCTTCTACACACAGCTGGGCAACCACACTCTGTGTCTAAAGTATATCAAGAATTGCAAGTGTTGCCTCAAGGGATTTGTTACTATTGGGCTCAGAAGTTGTTCCTCAGAGATGATCAGATATTCTGGCAACAAATTTGGTGTAATATATATACACGTTTATAAAACAGGATAGACTCAGGCTGCAACAATACAACATCATGCATAATCTTTATTTTACTCCGGTCAAGCTTAACAGGATTGATAAGCTCCCCTCGCTGCAGTGCCACTGATGTAAAGATGGCTATGGGGATCTTTACCACATGATATGGGAATGTCCAATGGTCCAGACATTCTGGAAAGCCATACAGGCCTCATTGGACCTCCACTTAGGATTGAATCTCTTTTTTAACCCTGAAATTTGTCTAATCAATTATTTTCCCAAAGAGATGATTAGACAACAGAAGGCATATATGGCTGTTATCTCGGCTGTAACCAATTTGATAATCATGAGACACTAGATAGAAGAATCTACTCCCCCTATTCTTGAGTGGCATAGAGAAGTCTTGCTGGCCTTGCAACTTGAGTGGCACATTGCCAAGATGAATAATGGATTACAATCTTATTATACTAAATAGGGCTCCTTGGATGCTATGCTTGCAATCTGGAAATCATAAAGAAACTCATAACTCGGATCAACTGTGTTTGGTTCTTGCTCTTTTTTTTATCTTTTATTTTCTTTGTTAGTATTATAATTTGGTTCTCCTTGCTTGGTTCTAGAGGTGGGGTATGGGGATTGGGTTTTGAATTGTGTAAACATTTTCATAGATGCTTCATGACACCTGACATGGGGAGTGCTGTAGCCTCAAGACTAAATGTTTCAGCATGGTCTTGTAGTAGGAGGCTCGTTTGTTAACTTCAATGCCTTTGTAATCTGGTATTATGATTAAAGAATATTGAATAAAAAAATATCTTGGTTCGGTTTACAGAAACAGCAAGTATCTAACTCCCACTGCTAGACTTCAGATCACACTGGCAAATCTCATTCCCTCCCTTGACTATGGTTCTGTTATTGTAAATGCCGCAAACAAGTCCACTCTACTGAAGAAGGTCACGCTTTACTACAAGATTGGTAAATTTGCCTCTGGCAGCAGATCAGACATTGCACCACTGCTTGATCCTTGACTCCCTAAAACAGCTTCCACCTGACCTCAAAGCCAATATGGCTTTTGCCTTGTCAAGAAAATTATCCAAACAGGCAGCTCAACCTACTTAAAAGACCAACTGACATTCGTAGATCTCCCTGCATCCCACTCTATACCAAACAATAACCTTAGAGTCCCAATGTTTCTTACAAACATGGGAAAACATTATTTTAGTTATCGTGCTGCTCCTGTATGAAATGTCCTTCCCACTTCTGTCAAAAATCCACCTCCACCTCAACCTTCAGAAAGCCCCTAAAATCACATTACACATCATCTCAAATGTGTCAGTGCTTCCAATAACATACACAAGTCCTGCAATCATTTACCTCTGCCCTCCACCACTCTATCATCTTAACATCTCACCACCTCAGCCCCCTACTACCCCCTTACCTAACCACCCACATCTGCTTTCAAATGCCCCTACACCCCCCCACACACAAACACCAATTTCTGTTAATGCTCTTATCTCTTTCTGACCCTAGGCCAGTTTTGGCCTATATTCCTACCTTGCATATTTCTTCTCTTATTTTTCTCCTTCCTTTTCTCTTCTCTCTCTCTCTTTCTTCTTGCTATTCCTTTTCTCCTTCTACTTGCACATTCCTTGCATTTTCTTCTCTACATGCTTTCTACTACTTTGTTGTACCCCCTACCAAACATTCTGACATTTTTTTTGTACATATTCTTCCTAGACAATGGCTGTTACCTTTGCTGTCATGCTTAACACGCTGTACCATGTTTTGTTTTTGTAATGTGAACAGTTATTTATTGTCCTACCTCCATTGTATATGCTATTTTTGCACCCAGGTCATGACTGAAACAGGAACCTGTGCCAGTGCACTCACACAGTGAACACATTAAAATAAGTAAATACAGCAGATCTTCAAGAAAATCTCCTCAGTTAGGCTATGCTTTACCTCCCTCCATCCCCCTTCTACTTCAGTGAGTGTTACATCAGATACTGTGTTTAAGCCTACTCCATGCGTCCTGTATCCAGCCCCATACCTCTCTATGTACTACCTGGTGCAGATCATATCTCCTGGTTCTCATGGTTGGAATTCTACCAAGTCTAAAAGCTGACAGGAAACTGAAGCATTATAGGGCCACTCATGTTTATTTAGACACAGACTTGGGACATCATCATGGAAGGCTCCTTGCTAACAAAACGTTCTGTGAAGTTCTAGCACTGATGGCAATATTTCCAAAGGTATGGCCTAATGGAGAAGATTCCTTCAAAGATCTACTGTTATGGTAAGTACGTAATTGTGCATTATACAGCATGTAGTTCCCTTTTCTTACATTAGTAATACTTACTGTAACTGTTGATACCCATGCTTTATTAACAGTAAGTGCTTATGAATGAAATTTAATTATTCTGTTGTGACTGCTAATGTATGATTTCTTCTTAGTGAAAAAATGTGATTAATGTCTCTCTTGTCAACCAAATTAATGCATATGTTGACTTAATTGTGTACAATATATGTTACATTAGGATATTTTGTATAAATGCAGCCATTTAGGAGCTGCAATAAAATTGACCTACTTCTACTAATGTAAAATATTTTGTTTGTTTGTTTATATTAACTCTTGTTAACTCATTATGGCTTTTATTGAACATTTTGTTGTTGTGGTCCACATAAGATCATTTTGTTGGATAATGGTTATCCAATCTTAATTATTTTAGCCATCCTAGAGTTTGATCGGATCTGTATAATGCTAGATAATCCAAAGAGCTGCTGGATAACACTTGGTGTGGATAATGCATTATCCAGGCATCTCTAATTATTACTAGTTCCACTTCCACTGCAGTGCAAGCAGCCTTTCCTGATCATCTGGTAGGGAAACATTCCTGAGTGATCCACAAGCACGCCAATTTTTCTTTTCCCAGTTCACCTACTTAGTAAAGAAGTGACCATGACTAGAAGCACTTTATAGAATATTACAGGCCAAACATAAAATACTTGAATACAAACCATGTATAGAACAGTCATAATACAGTACAAATACACAGTAGAAACAGGAGAAACAAGATAAAATATTAGAAAATGGGGGGGTGGAGGGATACAAATCAAATACTAAGAATTAAGAACACAGAATAACAGCTATGCATTCAGATCAGAAAATGGGCAGAATCTAACTACGTCATGAAACGTGACAGTCCTGACTGAACAGGAGCTTTCTAACCCTAGTTTACAAATATTTTGAGTGAGAGAGAATGATTTCATTAGGGACACAGTTCCATAGGACAAGAGATGCCCATGCAAAAGACCAGTCACTTGTCAACATTAAAAAGAAGGTGGCACCCCCAAAATTCCTCAGCCTGAGGATCTCATTATTAACCCACAAGTTTAGGGATTAGCAGCTCCATGAGTTTGGGAGAGTGCAGCTCATTTGGGGCTTTCTAAGTCAATAATAAGACATTATAGTCAATGTGCCAGCTACCAAGCAGTCAGCCTAGAGACAAAAGTAATGAGAAATAGAGTCCATCTTCGAAACGGAAGTCAAAAGTCTAGCTGCAGTATTCTGGACTAGCTGCAGAAGGGGCAGGCGACTATCTGGCAAGCCCTTACAGAGCACATTGTAGTTGTCAAATTTAGAGCAGAAAAATGAATGCATCAGCATGCGGAGGTCTGAAGAGTCAAGGAAGAGGCAAAGTCTGGCAATACTCTTTAGGTGATAAAATCAGATGATGTCCAATGAAGACACCCTCAAAATAAATGCCAACTGTCCATCAAGGTCTTCTTTCACACACTGAACTTCCCTGACTACTTTTACTAGAATCCCATGAAAGACATAGATCTACAAGCAGTCATTTAAGGCTTTTAACTGCTGATCATTCACCAGCAAAAGTAATTCAGTCCTTTCATGTTTAAGTGCCAGCCAATTTGAAGTGATCCAGGCTCACATTTCTGACAGACATTTTTCTAAATATTGCACTCACAACACTCTGTTATCATCTGTGTAACAGTAAAACCTAATGCTTCATCTCCAAATAATAATTTCTACAGGAAGCATGTATACCACAAACAATACAGGTGACAGGACAGAGCCTTTCATAACTCCACAGTCAATCATAAGCTGCCATGATTGGAATGATCAATCACCACTGCTTGATTTCTCTTGTGTAGGAATGACTAGAACAAATTAAAAGTAGTTCAAGTCAAACCTTCAAGCTCCTGAAGTCAGTACAGCAGTTCCCAGTGGTCTATAGAGTGAAACACATATTGGTGGTGGAGCAGCAGGATGAACATCTCTCCCCAGCCACTCACAAGGTGTACAGTAGATCAATGTATACCTTTCCCATAGCCGCTTTAGTGCTAGGGCACCCACAAAAAACAGACTTTGGTGGCATGAAGACATAATTTTCCTCAAGAAGATGAACTACTGTAGCTCTTCAGCAGCTACTTCCTCAACAACCTTTGCCAAGACAGGAGGGCTGGAGACAGTTGAATAATTTGTGAGAGCATCAGTATTTAAAGACAAATTCTTAAGCAGATATTTCATCATCACCTTATTCAAAGGCAATGGTTAGAAGCCCCTATGCAAAAAAAGGCAGCAGTGACTAGATTCAAAGTGTTCAGCCCATTCTTGAGCAAATGGGTTTGCACTGGGTCCAGTCTAGATGTTGTGCTACACAACTCCGAGGCCACCTTTTAGATGTCCTTCACATCTAAGTGGTGGAAATCACCCCATGGCCTTACTGTGTCTATAAGTTCCTCAGATTTAACCCAGTTGCCAGCAGGCTTAGATGCAGTTCCAGATGCTCAGAATCTTGGCACTAGCCAACTTTTAAACTCATCACACCTCCCACAGAATGAGGTTTTCCAGTCTGCAGTTAAGATGTGTAAGACTTTCCACAGTTCTCAAAATTGCATTAGTTCCTCTTAACTGCAGTTAGCGGAGGAAGTATATTTTCGTCTTCACATGAATTGCCTACTAGTAAGTTCTTAAAGATTCTCCAAGAAAAGCCAGTCATCATTCACCAACAAACTCTACCACTTGCACTCAAGTCTTCGACCTAACACTTTTAGCCACTAAAGGGCAACAGAACCCCAAAGTGTGCTTTAGCATGAGGTTGCTATATGTGGACAAACTTGTACCAGGGAGTCCAGTGCCATTGTGAGTGTCCTATTATATGTCTTTGTGGAGGCAGTACTACCCCTGGTTGAGATCCAATCAAGACCGAGGTGTCTAATAAATCTAGACATGTAATTGAGATAAAATCCTGTTTGGCACAGTATTGGACAAAACCTCAAACCTCCACAGTTGACAGTAGCATCCTCAGGGCCTTAAGTCTGAGCAACATGTGAAAGAAGTCCGTCCAAACAACAGTATCAGCTAAGATGTTATTTATCTTTATAGCAAGAGCAACTGGACCAATATGGTGCTCTGTGAGTGCATGGCTTCAGATATTTCTTGAATGAGGCCCAGCCCTCCAGTGGACTGCAGAATTGGGTAGCAAATAAATCTTAATAGTTGCCAACCCTGGCACTGAAATCCCTGAGAAGAAGTGTAGAGGAGACCAACATCATAACCAACATTCTCTCAGCAAATTACTGCAGGATGTCTGCATCACGATGATGACAATGGAAAAAGAGAGCTATCCTGAACTTCAAACCAGCCATGCACCCAAAGGTTACCCACTTAAGAGACCCTGCTCCATCAGCAAGAGACATCACACAGCCCAGCCTGGATCTTAAACAAATTGCCACACTGCCTCCCCTGTGCTCCAGTCTCAGGCAATGTACCACAGGAAAAAAATGGGACCGACTGTAATATAAGGACCAGCATTACTAGATCATCCAATCAGGTCTCTGTGAAACATAAAGTAAAATTAGTTATTTTCACACAAAGTAATTGCAGTGCAAATGCTACTATAACTGCATTAATTTATTTAGTACTAAGTCACCATCACCACATTCACTACAATGAAAAAACTAAAGCACTAATTAGCACAAATTTATTTTCATTCAAATTAGTGCTTCAGCAAAATATCGAAAATTATTTGACAGTGAATATGTCAAGTTTTATATTGTAAACACAGCCTGTCAGTCAAAGATGAAGTCTCTGATAACAGCTGTTATAGTCAGCACTGATCTTACACTGCAAAACAATAACCAGGCTGAAAGGTCTGGTGGATTCACTTACTCTATAGCTCCTGTGCAATGCATCACATCACAGAACATCAGCAAAGGGATCAAGGTTGCATGATCTGTATTTGTCCAAGCATCTTTCAATAAGTGCCTCCTAGCCCACCCACCAATGTTGCCAACTATGCCTCTCACCAATAAAGAGGCCCTCTTCTTGAGCAGGGTGCCAGATGCTCTGCATCTCTTTAGCACTAAGGGACAAATAACAGGCCAACAAAATGAATTCAGAAGAAGCTTGACAAGCTCATCTCATGAATATTGAATAAACTTCCAATACATAACGTTGTCATCCTCCACCAAAGGTTTTCAGCAGAATAGTCAAAATTTCTCCACTTCTAAGATAAGAGCAGAAGTAACAGTCTGCATGATGAGCAGGTGCTCTTCCAACACTCCAAAGTAAACAGTGTCTTGGGCCAGAGACAGGGGACCATGCCAGAGTCCACTAGAGAGAGCACTAGACTCTTCCAACAGGGCCTGCCTACAGAGTGTGCCAGGTCTTTTAAAAATACCCCTGGTGGTAAACAGCACTCACTCTAATGAGGGGTAAGTGACCAATGGGGTACCTAGGGTTCAGTGACCTCAGACCCCTTCACACTTGGCAGAACTTAAGCTTCTATCATGAGGAATCTGAGTCATCCAGGTCCACAGAGATTGACCACTTTCCCTGCCACAACTTGTTGGGAATGAAGAGTCCACCCTTCTTGGCTGAGGCTGCCTGTGACCACAAGAACCCCAGATGCAGTAAAGTTTTACTTCACTGGTTAGGCTGGTGTGATGTTGGGAACTGCACACTACACACAGACATGACAGAGTTTTCCTGCCATCACCGAATTTGCATGACAGAGGTTTTATTTATTTTATTTAAAAAGGCACCAAAATATAAAAAAGCAAGCACCACAGACTAACATTTCCTCCCCTCATTCATCTCTCTTTGAAACATAGAAACATAGAAAGTGATGGCAGAAGTGGGCATTGCAGCCCATCTAGTCTGGTCATAAGCCTACCCCTTCCCTTAACTGCTTTTCAGTGTTATGATGCCCTTGTTTCTATCCCACACTTTCTTGAAAGTCTCCACCATTTCTGCCTCCACTGCATCCTGTGGAAGGCAGTTTCATTGATCAACCACTCTCTCAGTGAAGAAGAACTTGAGTGTGTTGCCTCTGAATCTGCCCCCTCTAGCTTCATGTTGTGGTGTCCTCTGGTTCTTGAGTTATTTTTTGATATGAAACAGATCCTGGACCTGCACCTGGTTTATTCCTTTTAGGAATTTGAAAGTCTCAATCATGTCTCCCCTCTCCCTGCATTGCTACAGGGAGTACATGAAAATGCTAGTCCCATTTTGGAGTTTGCGATTCCAGTCAGTTTCTCGGTGCTACACTGTGAGAGGTCGGGTTGCAGGGACGGGGGTATAGCAATTTGCTTTAAATCAGAGTTGGGTGCTGACTTGTCAGTTGAGGGCACCAGATCCTATGAGTACATTGTAGTTGCAGGTGTGGGGTGCAAAATTGCTCTCGTTTACCATCCACCAGGTTGCGAGAATCAGTTTTTGCAGGAAGTCGCGGACTTCATTGTCGATATGGTGTTGGAGTCCCCCAGGGTGATGGTACTAGGGGAATTTTAATGCCTGGATCGACACTGAACTTTTGCAGTTTAGGCAAGACTTCTTCCAAATTATGAGTTTTTTGAACTTCACACAGGTTGTTTCCTCTGCAACTCATAATCATGGTCACTCATTGGACCTGGTCTTCCTCCTGAGGTTAGAAGTCTCTGATTTGGTGGTGGAACCTGTCAGTTGGTCCAACCAGCACAACATCAAGTTCTACTTCTTGGCTCCCCCTTATAGGCCTGCCCCTGTGGAAATGGTCTGATACTGCCCTTTACGGGGTTTGACCCCTGATGGCCTTCTGGCGGTATTAGACCTACCAGGAATTCTGGATGCAAGCAGGGGTCAGAAGAATCTACTGCAAGCTTTTAGCCGCACAGTGGAGGGAGCTCTGGATACCCTCGCTCCTTTCCGTGTTCAACCGCTCACTCTCCACCCCAGGTCCGTGTGGTTTGATAGGACTTTGAAGGGGAGTGAAGCAGGCAGAGCAAAGGCTAGAGTGTGCTTGGTATAGATCCAGCTTAGATGCTGACAATCTTAGATTGATGGAACATTATAGATTCTGCCAGTCATCAATCTCCCATAAGAAGGCAGAATTCCTGTCCAGGAGATTGCTACTGCACAGAATTGACCAGCTCAGCTATTCCAAACTGTGGGCAGACTGTGCAATCCAGCCTGTCTTGGAGTTTGGAAAGCCTTGTCACTAGTGGAGTACGACGGGTTTGCTCGCTTCTTTGCAGATAAGGTTGCTGACATTAGGTTGGGGATTTGCTTATCACACTCTATGGGGGCTACTGGTGGTTGGTACAAGGCCATAGCACTCCCATTATGCTGGGCTGATTTTCACTGTCTGGAGATTGATGATATTATGCAGCTTCTCCGGAGTATGCACCCAACTTACTGTATTTTAGATCCGGGGCTCTACCCACCTCTTAATGGGGTGTGTTATTGTGATCGGCCCAGTTTTAGCAGAGTTAATCTGGTGTTCATTGTAGTTGGTGGAGCGTCCCAGTTTTCTGAAAGAGGCTGTGGTTACCCCCTTCTCAAGAAACCTTCTCTTGACCAGATTCTCCTGCAAATTACAGACCTATCTCTAACCTTCCCTTTATAGGGAAGGTTATGGAGAAAGTTGTTGCTGAACAGCTATAGGACTATCTTACCATCCATGCTATCTATGATCCTCTCCAGTCTGGTTTTGGTAAGAGGCATAGTACTGAGACTGCTCTGGTTTGGGTACTCAATGATCTCCTGATGGTGAGAGACCAGAAGCAATGGTCCATCTTGGTCCTCCTGGATCTCTCCTCAGCTGTTGACACAGTGGACCATGAGTTACTTCTTGATCACTCATGGCTCATCTGTGGCCTGTCTGGGACAGTCCTCAGATGGTTTCTTTCCTTCCTCATGGGCAGGTTGCAGGGGGTGCTCTCCGGGATTTTTTCATCTGACACCTACTCTCTGCCCTGTGGGGTCCCGCAGGGTTCAGTGTTGTCCCCTATGTTGTTTGTGGTGTATATGCTTTCATTAGGAGACAGTGTAAGCAGTACGGACTGAGTTTTCACTGTTATGCAAATGATACTCAGCTGTACCTGTCTTTTGTGCCCAACCAGGATAGCGCTCTCTCAGTCTTTTCTAACTGTCTCGCTGAAATCCAAGACTGGATGAATTCCAGTTGGTTGAGATTGAATCCAAACAAGATGGAGGTGTTAGTGATGGATCCAGGCCACCAGATAATGGGGTCAGGCCCCCGGAGGCTATGGCTCTGGGGCTCCCAGCTTCTGACCTCTGAATGGGCGTGGAATGTCGGGGTGATATTTGATAACCAGATGATGCTTCATTCACAGGTGTCAGCTGTGGTCAAGTCCTGTTTTTACCATCTGAGGAATATCACCTGGATTAAGCACCTTGTTCTGTCTGGTGACCTTCCAACTTTAGTCCAGCCATTTGTGACCTCACTCCAGGCTACTGTAACTTCCTATACCTTGGGCTTCAGCGTTGATATCCAGCACTTGTAGCTAGTGCAGAATGCTGTGGTCAGGTTACTGCCTGGGTCATTGCAATCCAGTCACATAACTCCTGTGCTGCTTGCGCTGCCGTGGCTGCCTGTTCAGTGGTGGATCACCTTTAAAGTTGGTTTGCTGCCTTTTAGAGCCCTACATGCTTTGGGTCTGAGTTACCTACAAGTGCTTCTCAGTCCCTACTGCTCCCTCAGACTGCTTTGCTCAACTGAAGAGGGATAGCTAGAGATTCCCAGGGTGCCACTGAAGATCCCGGGAGCATGGGTTTTTTCCTTTGCAGCTCCCTCCCTGTGGAATTCTCTGCCTTATCGGGTTTGAGAGTGCCAGACAGAGGAGAGCTTTAAAACTGCTCTAAAAACAAACCCATTTTATGTGCTTTCCCTGAGTTTCAATATATATAACTGCATATTCAGTTTTTAACTGTATTATTTATCTATGTATCATTTGTAATTTGTTGTATTTATTTGAGTATTATTTTAGATATTGTGCAGCACTTTGATATTTACTGATATTGCACTATACAGATAAATGTGTTATTATTATTATTACATGTTTATTGCACGCAGCTGCTCCTTGTATGATTTGTCATGCAGTCCATGAATCATTTTAGTAGCTCTCCTTGGCACTGCTTCCAGTCTGGTAATATCCTTTTCAATGTGTGGTCTCCAGAATTGTACACTGTACTCCAGTTGTAGCCTCACCAGTGATCTATAGAGTGACATGATGACCTCCTTTATTCTGCTGGTAATCCCCCTGCTTAAACATCCCAAAATACCATTTGCTCCCAGTGCTGCTTTCTCACATTGCTTAGACAGTTTTAGGTCATCTGTTATAATTATTCCCATATCTCTTTACTGTTTAGAGGCTTCCAGTTTTTCTCTCCCTAGGTAGTAGTCAACTCATGGGTTAGTCCTTCCATGGTGCATGATTTTGCATTTTTTAGTATTGAAGTTTAGTTGCCATGTTCTTGACCACTTTTCTAGAGACTCAAGGTCAGCCGTCATCTTCTCCACTCCTCCTGGGTGTCCACCCTTTTCCTATCTGTGTGTCATCTGTGAACAAACTAACCTTGTCCTTCAGTCTATCATAAGTGTCACTAATGAAGATATTGAATAGGACTGGTCCAAGCAGTGAACCCTTGAGTACTCCACTAGCTACATCTCTTTCCTCTGAGAGTGAACCATTCACTAATATTGTCTGGGTTCTTCCAGTAAGCTAACTCCTTACCCAGTTTGCCACCTTATGTCCTACTCCCATGCTGTCTAACTTGTTTAGCAGCCTTCTATGTGGGACTGAGTTGAATCTTTGCTGAAATTCAGGCACACTATGTCTACCACACCTCCCTGGTCTACTATTTTTGTTACCCAGTTAAAGAAGATAAGTAAATTGGTTAGACATGACTTCCCTGTGGTAAGGCCATGCTGCTTAGCATCTAATTTGTTGTCCTTGAGAAAGGATATAATCCTCTCCTTGAGAAGGGTTTCCATTGTTTTACCTACAATTGATGTGAGGCTTACCGGTATAGAGTTGCTTGTCCTCACTTTGCTCCCACTTTGGTGTAGAAGGATAACTGTGGTTAGTTTCCAATCTTTGGGACCTTACCCAGTTCAAATGATAAGTTAAAAAGATCAACTAGTGGAGCCGTCAATTCTTCTCTTAGTTCTCTCAGTAGTCTAGGGTGCATTTTGTCTGGTCCCATGGCTTTGTTTGTATTGAGCTTCACCAGTTCCTTTAAGACTGCTTCCATTATAACGGGTCCTGAGTATACTCCATTGTCACCTTTATTGTCCCCTGAATGGTAGGTCTGCAGCCATCCTGCTCCTTGGTGAATACAGGGCAAAAATATCTGTTTAAGATTTCCACTTTTTCTTTGTCATCTTCAGTGTTCTCTCCATCTTTCTTCATGAGTCTGACAATACCCCCATTGTCTTTCTTTTTTAATATATCTTTAGAAGGTTTTGTCTCCTTTTTTGACTTCTGTGGCTATCCTCTCCTCTGTTGTTGCCTTTGCTGTTCTGATTTGCTTGCTTGCTACCCTTTGTTTTTTGTCTGTTTTTTTTTTTAGTCTTCCTGGTCCTTTTCGGACCCTGTTTTTTTGTATTTCCTGAAAGCAGCCCTTTTCTCCCTAACCCTTGGTTCTACAGCATATGGGGAGTTACTAGTTCCAAAGTGAATCCCCCATCCCCCTACCCTAGTACCAGTACCTCAAGTCTCTACCAGTCCCAGTGAGGTTCCTTTAGGAAAAAAAGCCAGTTATATCCCTTTGCACTACCCAATGTCCTTGGTTCCAAATATATATAAGCTAGTTGGATGTTTTGAGAAGGAACAAAAATCAGTAATTGTGCGTTTTGCAGCAACATCTCACCTCCTCAAGCATTACTTGTAGCATAACACATAATTCAAAATAGTTTCCAGAGGCCTCTACCATCCTTTCAGTGTAGCAGTAAGGAACAATACAGGATGGTTTCTAACCAACAGATACTACTCACCCACAACAATGGGAATTGAAGCACCACTTCTGACACCATCAGGATGTGCCTGAAGCTGATATAATATGACTTCCCACATGCAGGGTGAAAAACAAAACAGTGCTGAAAATAACTGGTACGACAAAATAATGTTTTAGAAGTCACTGCAAAATGTGCAGCAAGGTTAAATTGTGGGTCATGCTTAATAGAAACAAATTCTGGCCAGAGCCAATAGGGTTGCAGCTAAGGAATGTGGGGTAAAATATTGAAAATTACCAAAGTTAAGATCCTGTGTTAGCAAAATGTAAAATGTAAATTAGGCTCATACATTTGTTTTGCAATATTTGTACACCAGAATTTCAACATAGTCTTGTTGGGACCCTGCCTCTTGGAGAAGGGCAGAGCAAATATTCAACTCCTGCCTGAAAGGTGATTTTGTGCAGGGACTGCGAAATCAGCTTTGGGGATGCAAAAACAAATTTTTGGCCAGAGTTGAATAATGATAGTTGTTACTTTCATGAGGTGTTGTAAAGAAATGGCTATGTTGAAATTTGGGGGTAAAATATTGAATATTACCAAAGTTACGAGCCTGCATTTGCAAAATTCAACATAGCCGCACAACATGTTTTAAAACATTTGATACCAAATTTAGAATATAGCCTTCTTATGACTCTACACTATGAACAGTGTCATAGAAAATGTTCAACTCCTGCCCAAAAGGTGATTTCGCTCAGGGATCACAAAATCACCTTTCAGGAAGTAAAATAAAAAACACATTTTGGCCAGGATTTGAAAAATTACAGCTGTCACATACATGAGGTGCTATAAAGATAAGGCTATGTTGTAAATTTGCGCTAAAAATATTACAAATTACCAGATACTAACCTGCATTTGCAAAATTCAAAGTAGACTCATAATTTTGTAGTTTTTAAATATTTTACACCAAATTTTCAACATAGTCTTCTTATGACCCAACCTCATGAACAAGGATAGAGAAAATTTCAAGTCCTGCCTGAAATGTGATTTTGTGTAGGGACAGCAAAACCTACTTTCAGTATGCAAAAAAACATTTTGTCCAGAGTTGAAAAATGACAGCTATCACATTCATGAGGTGCTGTAATAATATGGCTATGTTGTCAATTTAGGGTAAAAATATTGAAAGTTTCCTAAGTTATGAGCCTGTGTTTACAAAATCCAATGTAGGCTCATAACATTGTTGTTTTTTCATCAAATTTTTAACATAGCTTTCTTATGACCCCCACCTCATGGACAAATGAACAGAACATTTTCAACTCCCTGAAAGGTGATTTCATGCAGGAACATCAAAATCACCTTTCAGGACAGATTTGCCTAATGTAACTGCAATTGTTCATGAGGCAGGGTCCCAAAGAAGACATGTTGAAAATTTCGGCAAATAATATGCAAAAATGCCCCAGTTATGCCACTAAGTTCAAAACACCATTGAAATACATTGAACTGCATACCTGTTTCTTCAGTTCACACTCCAGCTTTGAAGAGTGAAGATATGTCTGCAGTCCAGAGAGGATTATGACATTGGACCCCGATGGGTAAGTAAGGACTCGGGGGGGAGGGGATGCAGAGTGGTGTGTGCTGAGTGGGAGAGTCAGGTAGGAGGGCAGGAATGGCCTCAAAATATATCATTGGACAGTTTTCTTTTTACAGGGTTTAAAAAAAGAAAAATAACCCAGAAGATTCTGGATCACAACACTGGGTAATTGGGCACCCCTAGTGTCACTTTTATATTTCTGGGGGGGGGGGTGCTGAGAGGGAGGGTCAGATGAGGAAATATGAAAACAAGACTGAGGAGTCATGATCACAATACTGGTGGACTGGACACCCCCAGTGTCACTCTTATGTTTCTGGGTGGGGTGTGGGATGGTGGGTGTTGAGACAGTGGGTCGGGGGAGGTGCATAGATATAATTTCAAAGAAATAAATCAGTGGTCATGGTGGAACAAGGCGCACTCCACCATATCTAAGATGGCTTCCACATTCTACTGCCCATGCACTGGTGGTCACGCATGTGCAGTAGAGTACAGTGGCCATCTTGGACACAGTGGAGTGTGCTGTGTTCTGCATGACAGTTGCTTTTTTTCTTTAAATTATAATTATGCCCTAACACACCCCAATGTCTCAGCACCCACCATACCACCCCATCCCACCCCCTCCAAAAACATAAAAGTGACACTGGGGGGTGCACAGTTCTCCAGTATTGTGATCAGGCTGCCACCAAGTTTTAGAGTAAAGCATAGAGCAGTGCTACTGGAGACAAGGAGTGGAGTGCTCCAGGGATGTCTCAGACATGGAAGCGACTGTGCTGCATGTCCAACATGTTCACTCGGAGGGAATGTGCTGGCCCTTTTTTTATAGCAAGAGGTCTTCAGAGCTATGCTCACTGCAGCCCTAAAAAGCAATGATTAAACTAGTGAACCTGGAAAACTAGAACGCAACTGTAGCAACAACAAATGTTAAGCTTTATGAACTCCTTAATCTTCTAATAGGAGGAGGGGATACTGTGAGGATACTACACGCAAGCTACCAACATTAATAACAGCCACTTAAAAACAAACAGAACTACTACTGAAGTTAATCAAAAAAACTAAGAGAATGAAGAAATAGATAGATAGATAGATAGATAGATAGATAGATAGATAGATAATAAAACAATAAATAAGATTAAATACATAAATAAGATTCTGTTAGGCAAACTGCCTAGCAGAATGCTATATCTGCAGTCTTGCCTGATATAGGAAGAAATAAACCAGATCCGGTCCTACCTAGTACACTGACTGTAGTTACTAAATGTAATGAGAAAGTCTCTTCCCTATACACCCTCAACCTTAAAGTACCTCAAGGCTCCATTCTTACACTTTGCCTTAGTGTGTTTGTAAACAACCTCCCACTAGTATGTTTTGGTCACAGTTCAAGTAAAATCCCCTTCCAAATGTCTAAAGCTCACAAAACCTTTACCATGAAATCCTTTGTGACAGCTACTGTACTCCAATCATCTTGAGTGCTCTTCCCAACAACAGAACAGAAAGGGAAACAGACACCCTGGTGGCATGCTGAAGGTTCCCGAACAGTTCAGCATAGCATAACGCCCAATTGATTGGGAAATTATGAGGGCAGCCAAATAGATGCTGTGATGATCCTGCATGTCTTTAATCTCCTTCCATAGACTGGCATCTTCAGAGGGCTAATGGCAGGGCTCAGAGTCGCTGTCCTCATTCAAGGACTGGTTTCTAGAATATGTCTAGCAGTACTAGACCAGAGATCACTGTAGGGATGATTTATGGTACAGTACTATATGTTTAATTTGGCTAGTTAGGTTACGGTAGTAGAAATACTATAGTAAACCTCCAACTGATAATTTATCTTCATGGATTCTTTGAAGGTATAGACATGCTTAACAATAGACAACAGACAGTCCAGTACACATACAGTAATGGATTCAGGCATGACAACAGAAAAAAATATCTTGGAATCAAGTGCTGATTTATTTAAAATAAGTCCAAATCAAAGGTGAGAAAGACAGAGGTACTAACATTACAGTTAAACAAACAAGAGCAGTTTAGTCATACCCTTTGGTAGTATACTAGACCTTTCCCAGGTAAAGAGGGGATTTAAGGAGCCTGACTATTGAGACCACTGTCAAGAAGGCAGGTGAGCTTTGATTTCTTCTCCAAGATGTCAGAGACTGTTTTCTCTTAGTCAGGTTCTGGAGCTGATAAGCTATCTAGCAGCTGGTATGTCTGAAATACAAAGTTTAGTTCAAAAGATAGTTTCTCAGTCTTATTCTTAATTCAGTATTTTAGTTCAAATGGATTAGCACAAGTCAGAGTTCTACAGTGGTTCTTCTCACAGGTAGTACCTTACTCTGGCTAGTAGGATGACACTTAAAATAATTCCATTAAAGTTAGAACTTATTGACAATTAGACATTTCTTCATTCTGCAGTTTACAGTACAGTACATGTGGCTTCTGCCCTTGAGACTTTGGACCCAAAATTTAAAGTACAAACTGCTAGTACTTCTTCTGGTTGCCTCTTGCAAACAGGTTTCTGTGACTCTTTTCATATGTACAAACTTGTCCTTGAAGCAGGTGGTGAGTGGATGGCAAGAACACTGTGACAGGCTTGAACAGGGTTATTTCCTGACATCTAGCTCCCTGACTCTTTAAATTATTTATTTAGTATGTTTAGTTCTGCTTTATTTACTGTACTTACAATGCTGTAATGTAGTTACAGAGAGTCAGAGGCAGTACAGCATTTCAGCACTGGCATGGAGAGTTGCATCAGAGAGAAACCCGGGGTCTCGAGGCACAGCAGGGAGAACAAAAAGAGTACAAATATTGTAGAAAAACCAAAATGGTGAGAGGAAGAAGAGGACAATACTGTAGAATTACTGTACAGGAGACAATATTTCAGCAAAGAACATTGTGAATGCATACTCTTTGAAGTGGAGCAGAGAGAGGGGGAGGGGTGAAGGGAGAAGCTCACAAGGTTCAGGCATAATGAATAAGAGAATTTGCTTGTGTGGGGGTTAACAGGTGCTGCACTACAGTTATCGGATGGCCTGCATGAATCCCACATAATGAGGAGAACAGCTGTAGGGGGGGAAGTGCGATAGACCACAGCTTATTTTTTCTGCTGGCTTGCACTGCACTATCTTGAGACATTAAATGTATGTGTTGAAAATGTTCTAGCTCTGTAGCATAGTAGACTGAGTCAGTGGTTGTGTGGTTGCGTACATTGTGCCAGATCCAGGTCTGAAACATGCAGGCGGCAAACTTTTTTTTCTTCAATCATACACTGCATTGAGGGATGTTTCTATTTATGCTGGGGATGCAGAGAGCACATTGTATTTAAGATTTTTATTAATTTTTGCTCCCTGACTACTCACACATCGACCCTTAGTGCCACTTTCCACTTTGTTCAAGGAGATGCGATGCAAAGTCACAGGGAAGCCAGCACACATAGTTTCCTGATGCGCACTACTGTATAGAGGTGACTCCAATGTTTGCTAAACTTGGATCTCTCCCCAATCAATCAAAACCGGTTCATCTTGGTCATCCATGTTAGCCTGCTCCATTGCTTACCTGAGCTCCGAGGCTCTTCTGTGCTCACTTACTGTATTACATACAGATGCAACCTACCATGATTTTAGCTGTACTACTGTACTTCCAGTAGCATCTATAATTTTTTTAATTATGTGTACTGTATATAAAAATATCAGGAGTAATAGAAATTTCAAAGCTAAGGCATGTGGTGTACAGTACAGTACAGTACAGTACTTCACTCTACAGTGGTAGCAATAATGGAAAATCTGAGCAAGGGATATAAACTACATCACATAGTTCTAAAATGGTGCTTTCTTGCAGTATGTAAATCAGAAACACCCACTAGGAGAATTAAAAAACCTGCAGAGATGAAACAGCAACAGAATTGAAACCAGTGTTAAAGAATCAACTTCTACTGGGGAAAATGGCTTAATGTTTCAACTCAGTTCTCCTTAAAACTTTTTGTCACTGAAAATGCAACAAATGCTAGGAGCTGAAATCTAAAACTTTCAGGTTTGTTAGATTTAGGCCAAGGCATTTCCTGTTCTATCTGGTTTCACTACAAAATGTTCAGATTTTAAACAATTAATAAAACAAATTCTTATTACCACGGCCCTCTGGCCATTGGACGGTGAAATCACAGTGGCAGACCGAATCGAAAATGGTAAATTATTTGCCTTCTCAACTTTTAGTACAAAATATAAAGTACCTGCTTCCTTTTGTTTTAAATACCTTCAAATTTCCCATGTTCTAACACAGTATTTTGGTAGCGGCCTTTGGGACCGGTTTATGGTTGGTCCTGTACTCAGTTCACTTTCCGGGAGACCCCCGTCCCATTATGTCACCTTTTACTATAAGGCACTTCAAGCATGCTGTCATGAAAAAGATGGTGCACAACATTACACGTGGGATTGGTCCCTCCCTTCCACCTCTCAAACACCCCGTCAATGGCAACGTATCTGGAAAAGACTATATAAGGATATTCGGTGGGATCGATATAGGTTGCTTCAATTTTATGTGCTGCATGATCTATATTACACACCGGTAAAACTCAATAAGATGGGGCACCATACATCGAATTGTGCTCAGATGTGGTTCTGAAGGGTACACTTCTTCATATTCTCTGGGAATGTGACAAGGTTACCCCATTTTGGGCTGTCATCAGATCTAAATTGGACCCCATACTTGGGCTCCAGAATGCTTTCAGACCAGAAATCTGCATACTGGGTGATTCAGGTGAAACTCTTGTAGGCATTCAAAGGCAACATATGACACTGATATCTCTCTGCGCCAAGAAAATCATACTGCGCCATTGGTTAGATCAGCAAATCCCCCTCATATGCAGAATGGCATAAGGAGATATTATTTGCTTTGCAAGCGGAATATTTTATAGCTAATATGTCCAAACATAATAAAAAATACCTGAGAATATGGGCACCTTTATACACCCTGCTATCTGCCTAGGGGAGCCCTGATCCGGACCCAATCTTGTGGCAGTCCGGGATGGTTAATGGTTTAGTCTTTTTTTTTACTCCTCTTTACCTGACGGTGTGGCTATTCCTTTTATTGCTTTGGAAGGAAACTTGTCCTCGTATACATTATAGTGGCGAAATGGGTGGGTTGGGTAAGGGTATACTAGTTTTTGTTTGTTGGGGGGTTATATGGTACTTTGTTATGAGATTCAGATACTCTTGTTAGATAAAGCTAATCCTATCGGAATTTTTTAGTCTTGGTTATAAATGTCAGTAAACATTGTAATTCACAGTTGGTGTACAAACTAAGATATACAATGCTTAGATATATACTACTCGTTGTCTGTATAATAGTTTGCACAGGAGATCTGCATATTGTTCGACAAATACATATTGTATCTTATATACTACAATAAAGCATATTAAATTTAAAAAAAAATAAAACAAATTCTGATTAGGGATGGGTGGGTACTAAAATACCCAACCACCAAGACATCCTGCAGGTACCCCAAAAGTACTTTGAAAAACCCTACATAAAACCAAGTAATCAGAGTGGGTTGGGTAGTCACTACCTGATCCGTTCTACTACCCAATTACCCGACTCTGACCATAGCAAAAATCATGTAAAGACTGTTTTTGGAACTGTTACACTGTCTGTTAGGTGCCCCAATCCATTATACCCATGGGCATTGCTGAGGCAGGTACCAGAGGCACAGGCTCTCTTTACAGAGTCTGCTGCTGTTTCCAAAATTATACCTATGGTAAGCATTGCTGAGGCAGGAACAAGAGGTGTTAGTGAGCCTGTTGCTGCTTCCAAAATTATACCCATGGTGGGCATTACTGAGGCAGGTATGAGAGGCACAGCTGCTCTTAGCAAGTCTGTTGCTGTTTCAAAAATTATACACATGGTGGGAATTGCTGAGGCAGGCATGAGAGGCACAGCTGCTCTGAGTGAGCCTGTTGCTCTTTTCAAAATTATACCCATGGTGGGCATTGCTGAGGTACAAGAGGTGCAGATGTTCTGAGGAGCCTGCTGCTGTTTCAAAAGGTATACCCATGTAGTGATAGTATAATATGTTGATTATTGTCACTCCATTTTGTATGCTATTTCATGTAATGTATGTCATTTTATACTCCATTTTGTATTGTGTGACTCCATTTTACATGCTGCTTCATTTAATTGGTGTTTTGCCTTTAGATAGCCTCATTATTATGTTTTGCTTCAGACAGTGTATTTTGCTGACTTGAAAGTCGTACATATTATCAGGCAACCTGTTTTTGTAGTTTTGTTTAAACTTCTGCTTAGCTCATAGTGTTCTAGGCACCTGGCCAGTGTTTGGAGCACAGTGACCTAGCAGGTGTAGGGAATTCTGAGCAGTCCTTATGGTGTGAATTCGCAACATCCTGGGAGCCCGGCCAGCTTCTAGAATGTGGGAAAACAACACTATGAGGACTGCACGGTTATTTTTAGCATAGAATAAGATATAAATGAAGCTTTCTCAATGCCTGGTTTGAAGCCTCTCCTGCAGGGTGGACGCATCGCTGTGGGGCCAGTTCTCGGTTCGAGAGACTCCTAGCCAGGCTGACAAGGGGGCTTCCCAGCCATTGGAAGAGGGCTTGGATGATGCTTTATTGAATCGGTGATGTATAACCTTTGTATTATATTTTGTTATAATAAAGCTTTGGCTTGCTGTACTTATTGTATTGTTATTGTGTGTATGTGAGTGTGAGTGAGTAAATAGCTGCCTGGTTTGAGTTGGCAGAACATTTTGTGTAGTCGGCAGGATTCAAAATAAATGTCTATTTTAGGAAAAAGGATGAGTTCTTTTTTTTAAAGGTGTATTAAGGCTCAAACAAGCAAGGGCAACTGCCCTTTGTACTTGTAATTTGTGCTTGCTGCAAGTATATACTGTTAGAGCCAATGATGGCTTTACAGTTCAGGCTGCTTTTTAGGAGAAAAGCAGTGGCTGGTCAAGTAAAGTTAGATAAGCAACATCTAGAAAAGAAAATAAACTACTGTGGATGTACTCACAGTAGGTGACTACAGACGGATGATTTGAAAATCCCCCCATGTTGCCTATCTGTGTAGTTTCAAGTTTTCTGTATCAATTTCAGTTCCCTTGCCTCCTATAGAGGCTGAAACATTTGATCCTAAACCCAAGTACTGGGGACCTCTACCAGATGGATCTCAACCTAGTACTATTAGAGATTTTTGTTTGTTTTGTTTTTAAACTGCAAACCAGAGCTCTGGAAAAAGACTTGGTTTGGCAGGTTACTAAAATGGCCAAAAGAAAACCTTTAAAAGGGTTAAAACCTTTGAAAGAGTTAATAGCTGCAGGCTTGAAATTATCATGAAGGTCCTGCAGTCAGTTTTCTTACTTAGACTAGTGTATCGGAAAAGAAGAAGAAAAATACCTGGCACGGGTAAGTCTGAATTTTTTATTCAAAGTTGTTTTATGTCTGTCTGTTTTATTTCTGTAATACGATACTAAACAAGGTAATGTCTGCCTTTCTCATGCGATTTTCTAGCTTATATCTGTGTTCTGTAATTATGTTCTGTTGTCAAGGTTGCGAGATAGGATTGACTGCCTTCAGTGCACAACAGGTTACAGAAAAAAAAAAGGAAGAAGAAGCTTCTTTGCCTCATTGCTGACTGTTTTAATTGGCTTTATTTTAATGGAACATTTGTGCTGCCTAGATAGGGTCAGTGAAAACTTTTGTTTGTAGTTGTTGCTTGGAGCAGGTAGCGTTGATGGTGACGAATTATGACGTCATATAGATTGCAATGTGCAGAAAGAGTTGTAGTTTGCAATCAACGTGCCAAGCCACCGCTAGGTGAAAATGTAATGTGTTAATGTGGTAATGTGTTAACAGCTATAAATGGCTTTATCATACTTCTAGTTAAAACCAGAAACTTTTTGCAAAATGGCAGAGTGCCATATTTTAGTTATGTGCCAAAAGGTGTAATCATGTTATACGAGATGTGTTCACTTACAGATGATGTGTTTAAACAGTGTTTTGTTCTGGAAAGATTTGGCATGGCAATATGTATAAATGTGTTGGTTTAAAAATTGTCAGTGTTACAAGACAGGCAGGAGGCAACACATATATCTAAACCACGCAGTTTCTAATGGAACTATGGGCATTACCTCAGCAAATTGGTGCGAAACAATGTCAGTCTTATTTTGTGTTAATTATTTCTTTTGTGTATGTGTATGTGTGTGTACTGTCTTGGCCAGCAGTTTCATCGTGTACTCTATTGTTATTTAAAGATATTTTAATATTGGTGGTGTTCAAGGACACTACAGGAATGGCTGGGTTTGAATGACCCTTGCATGCACACTGTGACCTTTTGCACGTTATTTGACCTTCTTGTGTTTCAACATTTTATGTTACTACCAGTTCAAACTTGATGTGTATTCCATGCCTAAAGCACAACTTTTCACACAAAATGTATGTTTTCATGAAGGCACACCAAGAGTGAACCATGTAATTTGACTTTTTATTGCAAAACTAGTATTCTATGAAGAGGAACAAATCTTTACAATTTTGAAAAAAAGGACTATTACAGCTGTTTTTGAGAGTTTACCATCTACAGAGATACGTATGTACGGTATTACCATCAATCTGGACATTTTGTCATGCTTAGGATAAGGGAACCCAGGGACGCTTGGCTTCTTTTATCCTATGGAAATAATCTTGTTTTATTTTTAAACTGATGTGTGTTTGTTTTTGTTGTTTGTCTGTGTTTCACAGCTAACCTTTTTATTGCTACAGTATTCGAGCTGTCTCTTGCACCTCGAGCTGTGTCTTCCACCAGTAGGAGCTTGGAGGGAGGGGGTAAGCTACCCTTCCTCCCTTCCAGTGTAATACCCACAAAGGTTGCAAGGTACATGTCATATTTATACTGATTCATGGTCTGTAGCCAATGGTTTAACAACCTGGCTGCCCACTTGGGCTAAGGATGAGTGGAAAATTTATTCAAAAGAAATATGGGGAAAAGAACTGTGGCAGGAAATATGGACTATGGTGCAAAATACTCAGACCACTGTATTTCATGTTGATGCTCATTGTGCTTCAGATACACTAGAACGATGGTATAATTCATTGCAGATGAAAAGCTAAGATTCTTTCAGTGGATATTGAAGAAACTCAAAGTCAGCAGTTATCAGGGCTGGCAAATGGGCACATCAAAATGTGGACATTTGGGAGAGAAAGCCACTTACAGGTGGGCATATAGTAGGGGTGTACCCCTAACACTGGATTTGGTTAAAACTGTTATTGCTCAGTGTCCTATATGCCAACATGGGCAACAAAGACCAATCCCTCATATTGTGAAAGGACAATTGGGGGGGGGGAGCCTACGAAAATGGAAAGAGAATTTGCATGAAGCATTACAGATTTTAAATAATAGACCCATTGGAGAATCTGAGACCCCCATTAATGCAAATGATAACTCCTAATTTGCAAGTGCAGGCTTACTCAACTACAGAAACAGTGTTATATTGGGAAATTACACCAGGAGCTCTGTCTCCTTGCAGGGCAACCCCAGAAGCTGCTGGACTTGATTTACATGCCCTTCAAGAATACAGAATAAACAGCAGAAACATTCAAGTGATAGAAACTGGTATTGGAATACAAATTCCACCGAGACATTTGGTTGGATAGCACCTAAATCGGAACTAGCCCTCAAGGGAATACAAATTTTGGGAGGGGTGATTGATTGTGATTACCAAGGAGAAGTGAAAGTAATTTTGTTGAATAGTAGAGAACAAAATCTGTTAATTCAACAGTATGACAGAGTGGCTCAATTGTTAATTATTCCAGTTAACAAAGTGACCCTATAAAGGGACAAGCCCCACACTCTTAACAGCAAGGAGGATAAAGGTTTTAGATCTACAGGAGGTTTTAACAATGGTGCCAAAATATGGGTTACAAACCCAAATGGCCCTCCTGAACCAGCTGAGGTGATAGCCACGGACGAGACAACACTGTGCTAGTCATCAGATCAGGAAAGAAAAATGGAATACGTGCCTGCACATAAATGTTATCTTAGAATAATGAAATTTGTGTCTTTCTAGGTCCAGCAATGGATTTTAAAAGGAATGCTGGTGTGTCTTATGGTCCATTTGGCAGAGCTAGTTACCCCTGGAGGAAGGATTCAAAGGGTTAACTGTAATGACACTGGTTGTAAAGGAACCTGGAGTTGGAAAATGATACCAAAGATAGAACCCAGGGAACTTTAGCTGCCCATCCGGACAGAAGTGTGTGGTACTGAACATGACATTTTCACCAGGGGTCAATCTCTGATGACAACTGGTGGCCCAGGACATATGCCTATGAAACAGATGAAATCTCTTTGCAGAATAAGACTGCTATTAAATGCTGCAACTTACCGAATAGTTGCATGGTGACTGTACAACATAGACTTGATTGCTGCATGAATCAAACAGACATTTTCAATGCAAGTATTACTTTGATTGACATAGACACGTTATTCTGCATGAATGCTACTGCAATAACTAATAGAACTACTTGGCAGATCACATTACAGTGTTGAAAAATCAACCTGTAATTAGCAATGATAGTATAGTTAAGGTTCCATCCACATGTACATCAGTAGCAAGCGGTATCAGAAAAATGTAATCCATTTTAACATAACGTTTATGTTTAGTAGAAAATGCAAATATAAAAGAGCTTGGTATGATACGCTATTAGGTGGAGCGGGCAGGCATGGGAATTTTAAATAGTGTGGATATAGAAACACTGACTAACAGGCTTCAGGCAGTAGGAATTGATGTATTTAGCTTAATTAACTTACAAGCTCAATGGATGCCAACTGTTTTCTTACCCCAAAGAGTAACTTTGAATTATGATTTTGAGTTCTTGCAGTTATTTAATGCTTCACAGGTATGGGGAATGGAGTAGCAGAAAATATTTCACGATTTATTGATTGGACAGAATGCACAATGACATATGTATTCTATAATGCAAAGAAATAAGGCCCAGAGTGATTTAATGAGTAATAATGAATATGTGTGGAGGACCGTGTTCAAATCATGGATTCCTAGTAATCATTGGATTGTAATGTCATCCACCACAGTAAAATGCATAGGTCCCTGATAATGAGCAGAAGCTTATTTTGTTTGGCAGCCCAATATTTTAGATCAATCAAGATTGAGTATCTCATTAAATAAAATTAAACAGATAATTCAGGAAACAGATGTAATGCAGGCTCATTTGGCAATAAGAAATAACTCATTAGTGCAAAGTCAGGTGCAAACTACGATAGTTAAAAATAAAATGATTGATTTAAGTTCCAAGATTCAACAAGAGACTACTCATTATTGGTGGGATATTTTTACAGGATGGTCTCCATCAGCCACAAAAGTGTTAAATATTCTGATACATCCTATCATAATCATTGCTGTAGTGACAATTATCTTGCTTATTTGGACTTGTTACTTATCATGTTATATTCGTAGTAATTTTGCTATGGTACCAATATCATACAAATCGTATTCACAATAATCAAAGGACCGAATGTAGTGATAGTATAATATGTTGATTATTGTCACTCCATTTTGTATGCTATTTCATGTAATGTATGTCATTTATACTCCATTTTGTATTGTGTGACTCCATTTACATGCTGCTTCATTTAATTGGTGTTTTGCTCTTTAGATAGCCTCATTATTATGTTTTGCTTCAGACAGTGTATTTTGCTGACTTGAAGGTCGCATATTATCAGGCAACCTGTTTTTGTAGTTTTGTTTAAACTTCTGCTTAGCTCATAGTGTTCTAGGCACCCGGCCAGTGTTTGGAGCACAGTGACCTAGCAGGTGTAGGGAATTCTGAGCAGTCCTTATGGTGTGAATTCGCAACATCCTGGGAGCCCGGCCAGCTTCTAGAATGTGGGAAAACAACACTATGAGGACTGCACGGTTATTTTCAGCATAGAATAAGATATAAATGTAGCTTTCTCAATGCCTAGTTTGAAGCCTCTCCTGCAGGGTGGACGCATCGCTGTGGGGCCAGTTCCCAGTTCGAGAGACTCCTAGCCAGGCTGACAAGGGGGCTTCCCAGCCATTGGAAGAGGGCTTGGATGATGCTTTATTGAATCGGTGATGTATAACCTTTTGTATTATATTTTGTTATAATAAAGCTTTGGCTTGCTGTACTTATTGTATTGTTATTGTGTGTGTGAGTGTGAGTGAGTAAATAGCTGCCTGGTTTGAGTTGGCAGAACAACCCATGGCGGGCATTGCTGAGGTATGTATGCATAATATTCAGTATCACTGTTCACAAGCTGGTGTTCATTTTTTAGGGTAAGACTCACATAAATCAGTGTTTGTCACAATTGGGAAATTGTCAGCATTCATTTTGAGAAATGTAAGCCATTCCACATTTGCAGGACTTAGCAGTGCTCTGTGGTCAGTGATCATTCCTCCATCTGCACTCAATATGCATTCAGAATATACCCTTGAAGGTGGGCAACTGAGGTACAGTATTGCAAGATTTGCTAGATCTGGCCATATTGTTCTCTTTTGTGTCCAGTGCAGTATGGATTTTCCTCACAACCAGTCAGAGAATGATCTGCAAAGTACTCCAGGATCATTGTGCTGCATGAGCCAGATTGTGGTAGATGAACCTGCTGCATTTTCTTTTCAGGATACCAGTCCATGTTGTTGTAGGTGACTCAGAAGTGAATTGTCTTTCTGACACTGAACACAGGATGCCCGAGAAGTAGCTATACATGTCCTTTCCCTCACTGATGACACTGATGACTGTGAAGAACTTATAGATGTGCTATTTTCTGCTCCAGAGATGCACTATGATGATTTGGCAGGGTTTGAGTGCTGTAAATCAGTTAATGGTGTTTGCAGGGTAATGTCACATTTGGCTAGCAGAATATCTCTCCAATACTCAATGTCTTCCCCAGCTGGAAGGATGGTTTCAATGTTCCATTTAAAGTGGGGATGTAGCAATGTAGCCAACACATAGGTGTCATTCTTGAACATGGCATGGATTCTTTGATCAGTCAACAGTCTGAGGCTCCAGTCAACTGCCAGCATATTAGCAGTGGTGGCATCTTTAGACTGAAGTCTTTCTTCATGTCATCAAGAAAATGTGAAGAAATCTGATATGAGGAAGAATTTGACTCAGAGTTGCACTGTCTGCACTGACATCATGTGTGGCAGCCTCAAATGGCTCCAATAAGGAGACCAAAGATTCCAGCAGAGTCCAGCTGCTGGAACTGAACATGATGTCTACTTTACCTATTTGAGTCTGTATGGTGTAGTCATGTACAGTTTTTTTCTGTTCAAGAAGCCTTATGAGCATGTAAAATGTTAAATTCTAGTGAGTTGGAACTTCCTGCTTTAATGAATACAAGGGTAAGTTGTTTTACGCCTGTAGCCCATTCAGGATTTTTGAGCTTTCACAGAGTGGCTGAAATGCAATATACTTTCTTAGCAAGACCTAACAGGTTTTCAACATTTCTGTTACCATTTAAGAAACCATGGATGAGAATATTTAAACAATTTGCAAAACAATGTATGTGTTGGTAGTTGCCATCTCTAACAGCCTTAACTAAGTTGGCACCATTATCTGATACTATGAACCCTGGAGATAAGGAACAAGGACTAAGCCATTTCTGGAACTGATTTTGCAGCGTCTACAAAATATTCACAGCAGTGTGGGTTTCTTCAAAAGTGCTGGCACATAATACAGCCTGCTTCCTGCTACTTATGGTAGAGCTGGACTTATTACTTTCTGATTGAAAACTTGCCCAATGAGTTGTAACAGTCATGTAGTCAATTGTTTGCTTGCTAGTTCATATATCCTTAGTTATGTGAACCTGCTTTACCTCAGAGATTTTCAACTGTTTAGTGACTGCACTACACACCAAGTTATACAACTGTGAAACAGCCTTTTTTGAGAAATAAGTTTGAGAAGGAATGGTATACCATGATTCAATCCTGTTCATGAACTTGAGAAACCTTTCTGAGAAACAAAAGCAAAAGGGAGCTGACAATTTGCCAACTGCTTTGCAATGACTCTATTGAATGAATGGCATGGTGGATGCTTGTGGGTATATTTTGATGTCATCACAACACTTTATTTTAGTGTTAGTTGATGAGTCTGATGAGATATTTTTAATTTTTTGGGGATTGTACTTTTCACACCATTTTCAGGTGGAGTACTACTGTGGGATTTTGCATTACTTTATGGTTTCAGAGAAAACAATCAATGTTTGTCTGAGAAGATGGCAAGAACAAATCAAGTGATTCAATGCCAGTTCTTGCTTCCAGTTCATTGTCACTATGATCATCATCACTACCACCACCTCCACTACTGCCCATACCAACCACACTGTCCCTTGCCCTGCCCCACTCAATTGGGTGTTTTGCCTTTGCATGTCATTTCATTACTGTTGTTCTAAAATGTCCCACTTTGCCACCATGACTGACACTCTTTTTCCACAGACTGCATACAGCTTGAGAGTTGTCTGTGGGTCAATATAAAATAAATTCCACACTAAAGATTTACCCTTTGTGCCTTATACTACGGTGCCTGTCATTATTTTTTATACAGTCAAAGGACCTGGAGGAAACCAAGTATTGCCATTTCCTTTTTCCCATGAATTTTTCCCATTCATGGTCATCTTCCTGTTCTTATGTTTAGCATTTGATTTTTTTTCTGCACTTGCCTCTCATGCCCTACAGTGGCATTCTCTTCAGTCCTCTCATCAAAACTAGTACCAACATCATTGCCACAAGATTCAGAAGAACTGAAAGTGCTGTTATCATCAGGTGGGACATAGCCTGTGCTATCCCATTCCCAGTCCCCACTATCACCACCATTGTTTTCAGCATTTGCTGCCTAAACATCAGAGGTTATATTTGACGAGGATGCCTCCCCCTCCTTGTACACTTTTTAAGCAGCTGGAAGTCTCCTGGCACATGTGACAAAACATTCAGCACCACTACTAGTAACTCCTGTCAGTTCTATCCAAAACTCTACTATCATTTCATTGGTAACATGTTTTTTTTTTGTTCAGGAGGACATTTAGCCAGTCCTGGTGATGCTATTATTATTGTCACTATGTTCTTCATTTTTGTTAGGATTCATAATGTTCACATCATTTTTAGTTGCATGTGCACCAGCACTGTGCTTCCTTTTAATAAACTTAGTCTGGGAAATATGAGACATAGTAGATATAGCTGTGGCTATCAGTATGCTACAGAAAGACATCCCACACAGTGCAACTATGACAGGGCACAGGGCACTTAACAGGCTAATAGACAGTATAATAGAGCCTAAATGGCTTTCACTCTAATACAGAGAGACATCGAGAATCTGTGTCACATACAGGGCTCGGGGCACCTAACAAACACTGTGTAATACACTCTAAATGGCTTTTGCTATACTGCAGTGAGGCACACAGTAGCTATGTCCCAGACATGGTTTGGAACTCCTAACAGACAGTATGTAATACAGCCCAAATGGCTTTTACTACACTGTAGAGACACACAGAGTAGCTATGTCACAGATGGGGCTCAGGGTACCTAACAGACAGTATTTAATACAGCCTAAATTTCTTTTCACTATACTGCAGAGAGACACAGAGTTGCAATGTCACAGACAGGTCTCAAGCAGCTAACAGATATTGTGTAATACAACCTAAATGGCTTTCACTATACTGTAGAGTGGCACAGAGTATATGTCATACACAGGGCTCAGGGCACCTAACAACAGCCAGTGTGTATATAGCCTAAATGGCTTTAACTATACTGCAGAAACACACAGAGTAGCTACATGTCACCGACAGGGTACAGGGCACCTAACACACAGTGCGTGACTAAATGGCTTTCACTATACTGCAGAGACACACAGATTAGCTAAAGGGCTCAAGGCATCTAACAGATAGTGTGTAATACAGTCTTAATAGTTTTCACTATGCTCCAGAGAAAGACATAGAGTAGCTATGTCACATAAAGGGCTCGGGGCACCTAACAGACAGTGTATAATACAGCCTAAATGACTTTCACTATCCTACAGAGAGATGCAGAGTAGCTATGTCACAGATGGGGATCAGGGCACCTAACAGAAAGGGTGTAATATAGTCTAAAATGACTTTCATATACTGCAGAGATGAGACACACAGAGTAGCTACTGTATGTCACACACAGGATACCTAACACACAGTGTGTAAACACAGCCTAAACAACTGCTGCTAGCAATGAGCACCCCCCCCTTTATCCTTCTCTGTCGAGCACTGCACTGGATCCCCCTATTAGTCCCCCTTTAGTTCCCAACCCTTGCTCCTTTGTGAACTAAGCTTTGTGTATTTTATTTTAATTTGAATTTTTTTCTTTTTCATCTTCACCATGGCTGCATATCAAATGACAATTTCTCTCTTTCCCAAGAAAGTCTGCTTCTATCTGTGTGCTCACACAGCAGACACAGAGCACAGACACCAGCAGTGACCAACTGGATTGTCAGACTGGTGCCATCATGTGCTCCTTTCTGCTGTCAGGACCCAACAGTCTGCTCTATCATGCCTGTTTCCAACCTTGTAAGAGTCCCAGGACTCCACAGGCTGCCTGTAATGCCTGTTTTTTAAACAAATTACCCATTATCCAACCAGTTACCCATGTCAGCAGTACCTGGTCTGTGAAGTACACTGATATGTCAGGTAGGTAGTAAAGTAACCTAACTACCCTACCCAGCAAAATAAAAAATGCTGATACCAGGCCTACCCGCTCCAGCTACCTGAAGGGTAGCCCATCTCTAGTTCTAATTTTGCACTGCTGGTTTTTGCAAATTTTCCAAAAATGTTTTCATGAAAGCGGGGTGTACTGCTTCGTGACTCAGTTTCCATTTTTGTGAGACATAGCAGCACAAAAGCAGGGACATGTTTGAACATTAAATTCTCCTAAATGCCGTGGGGCTGAAATCAGCAGCTGGGGTGACCAATCAAGTACAGTGTATGGGTATCACTTTCAATGTTATTTTTTCAAAAGGATGTCCTTTTAATTATAAATTAAACAAAGTTCATCAAACGTTTTCACAAAACAGTGGTCTCATTTTCATGACGTGAAACCTGTTTATAAGACAACACTCCCATTTTAGTGAGACTTAGAAGTCTGATGCTAGAACATGTTTGTGTTTCAAATTTTCCATATTTCCTGAGAGTTAAAGTCTGAACTAGGTAGTCAACAGAGTATGGTGTAAGGGTATATTCTTTACTGTTGTTTGGTCAAATAATAATACTTTTTTTAATAACAAAACTTCAGAAAGTGCTTCTGACAAAAACAGAGTTCATATTTTCATGACAAAATCTGTTTTTGTGAGATAAGGTTCCGGTTAGCTTGACACTATATAGTCATAAAAGTGGGGAAAATACAGATGGCTTAGCCTCACAGAGTGTGTGTGGGCAATATCTGTGATGATGCATCACTTTAGTTCTAGGACGCTGCATGTCTATTATTGTATTTTTACCACTTCTGCTCTGAAGCCTACTCACACTTTGCACGTGAAATCCTGAAAAGTTTTATGCCTATGCCAGCGGATGTTCTTATGTTTCAGTGAGCTAGAGATGTAACAGCACTCGAATACAGTTGAGATGAAATGATTTTACTGGCAATAAATGTATCTTTAATGGCAAACTGTGTATGGATGTTTATTGAGTGCCAACAATTGCGTGTTTGGAGAATTTGGATTGGTGGGAGGCACCAACAGTATGTAGCGTGTGGACAATTTGTGAGTTTGAAGGCGATGCATGGAATGATGTAGTTGCTTCACGTATGGCCCTGTGGGACACTTTGAAAGTTCACTACAGGACTGGCACAAGGTATATGATGAAGCCCCTGCGGCTGCTTTTGTGTATGGCCTGCAGAGGCAGAGTGAAGCTGGAGACAAGTTCTTAGCTTGCTTTGTACAGGGCTTTGACTCCTAGTTAAGAAAAGCAGCAGATAAGATGAGACGACAATTCTTACTATTTTATTTGTATATGAGTTTAATTATAGTACAAAATGAACATGTTGGTTTTTGTTGTATTCTCATGTGATTTTCATGTTTCTTGGCCATAAATATTTTGTTCATGTATGACTTAGGACATTTTTTGTGACTGTTTTGGTGCCTTAAAGAACTAGTGTAATCAGTAATTTTCATCGATGGGTGTGACTGGAGTGTTGTACTGACATATTTCAATTCTGAATGTAAAAATATAAATGTTGCCTTTGATTTATGTTTTCACATTCAAAATACTAGCTGCATGAATTCCAGGACAGAAACTGTTATGAGCTGCTTGTCACATACAAGGTATTACTGTGAAAGGAACTGATGCTGTGTGAGGAAATTCATGCCACACAGCTTGGCATCTGGATGCTGACAGGCACTGAAATAGAATACTGTTCAATACCTATTTACAAATCCCACAAGTGAACTGTATTTGTGAGTTGCTGAAATAAAAAGTAATCAACTTACTATAGGAAATATGAATAAGAGGGATTCAATTATGTGGAAGCAATCTTGTCTGATCTAACAATTTTTACAATGTAAATACTGTATGTAATGTGCACGGTCCATGACATGTCATTTGCACAGTCCATGATTGACATACATTTTACTGCACTTGTCTCACACTGCTTGTTTTGTTTTATTTTTTTCCTGCAGAAGTAGCATGTTTTTCTATGTGTGTTCAGGACGTCGTGTCCTCATAAGGGTGATTTGTGGTATCCTTTTCTAAGATGTAAATGGGTCATGATACAATAAATTATTATCAAATTGTCCAGTTATGAATGCAATTTTCATTGTGTGTATGCTATACGTAGTCACAGATATAGTGATACAGAAATCTAAACCCAGTAATGCAATACTGATTGTATGAAGTCCTAGTTTCTTCCTTTTATTACCCCTTCCCTCCAAATCCCTGCTATAATGAATGACTAATGAACCCATCCCTTTAATCATTGGTTAACTGCAGCTGAGCAACTCCCTCCTTAGTCCTGCACACCATATTCCCATCCCCAAAAACTGCATTCTAACTTTTCACCCCACCTCCACCCCAGTTGTGGCCAACAATTCACCGCCACCTACTAATGCTCAGGCTGCAGTCAGTCTCATGGAACTGATACTGTCAGCAAGCAATGGCTGTTTGAGGTGAGGTGAGATGGTGCTGTTTGCGATTGCTAGCCATCACGGGGGACTGGCACCAATGATAACTGCACTAGGAGAGGTGCATGGCTAATTTGGAGAGGGCAACTGGTGATATTAATTTTATTTAGGGTGCCTATGTGTAGGGATGTGTGTCTAATATAGACAGTGGCATTATACTTGCAGCTCTAATGGGTCATATTGCGGCAAGAGGGGGTGGGTAAAGAATCTTACCAGCCCCTCCCTTATTATAGTCTCTAGAGGTTTACTCACTATAGATATACTGACATGTCTGTACATCCCTGGTTTATCCTTGTTCCCACTCCTGTGCAGAGGAACTACAGTTACTGTCCTCAAGTCCCTGGATACTATCCCTGTCTCTAGTGAGATATTGAATAGCTTAGTCAGTGGCTCCATTGGGACCCGCCCCATTTTCTTGAGCACATGATGATGTAGCCCATCTGGGACCATAGACCTATACTCCTTCACTTATGCCATCTAACACCCTTGCTGCCGAGATTGGATCCTCATTGACATCTTTCCCCATCCCCTTTACACTGATGGTACAGCAAATGCAGACATACAAATACTGTGATTCATGCTCATTCAATCCCTTTGGAATGCTACACTACCAATTTGCTACTGTTGTAGGGATGTCTAGCTCTAATTTTTCATTTCCTCACTTCTGATGCATTGTGCTTCAACCCTAATTGATGCACTAATGTAACTTTTTACAGTTCATTTCCTTCCTATTTGGAATAAATGCAGCTGCATAGTGATGTGCACTACACCAGACACACAACATTCCTTGTGGGTGTCTCTGAAGGCTACTCTCAATACAGCTGTGAGGTAACGCTCGCTGCACAAGACCTGTAGCTTTCTTTACAAGGCAGCTGCATATGTAGTGGGCTTCAGCTGCATGGTCCCAGACAAAGCTATGTAGAATGTATGTCATTTGCAGACTATGGGGGAGATATTCAGAGGAGTTGCACAATGCACAACTGAGTTACGCATGCACAACCAGAGAAATGCACCCTGGAGCCATATTCAACCAATGTGAATGTGCAGCACAAAATCCAATGCACAGATGTGCAACAGCTATATATGCAGCGCAAGTACCAGGGGGCGTTCCCATAAATAAGCTCCGCAATGGCATATTAATCCAAAAAGTATGGTGCAAGTCAGGAGCAACTCACAGTATGTGCCAGACTTGAGCACATAAAAGGAGGCTCAAACACACACACACACAGCAGATGCCCAAGCCAGAGACAGTGACAGCAATGGATGCAGGGCTATTTGTAAAGGAGGCTGTAATGAGGGTGTGGAGAAGGAGGGAGGAACACCAACATGGCCAAGGACAGGCCCACCACAGATGGTACCATACCCACCTCTTCTTTGAGGATGATGGTGATGTGGAGATCATGGGCCAGTACCATCTGAACAGGGCAATTCTGAGGCAGCACTGTGAGCTGTGCCATGATGAGTTGCAGGCACATCCTAGAAGGAGTCATGCCATGACAGTGGAGACCAAGGTGACAGCAGCAATGTGCCTGCTCACCACGGGCACCTTCCAGAAACCAGTGGGGGCAACCACTGGTATAACCCAGGCAGCTATGTCCCACCTTCTCACACAGTTCAACACCCTGCTGCCACATGCTTCAGAGTTCATACAATGCTAATGTACGCAACAGTGCGTGCATTGGCTCATGAGGCTATTTGCATACGTCGGCTGAAAACTGTGGAATTGCACCTTGTGCAATACAGCTGCACCAGAGCAACTGGCTGGAGCATTCCCAATGCATGACTGGTGCTCTGCTGCACTGTGCGCATGAGCGTCATGGGAGACAACATGTCCTGTGGTCTATCGTGTAGCTGTGTGCACTGTGTGACATTCCCCTATTGCGCACATGTCCCTGTGCGCATGCTGCACATTCAGAGACACTGCTCTGCGTGGCCCCATTGTGCTTCGGTGCCAGTTTCACAAAGACCACTGACTGTGTATTGCCTGGCACTGCATGAGTGGCATGTGCATGGCATTGTGCAGGGTAGTGCAGGGCATGGATGTGGGTCACTACCATGACCCCATACTCCCACCTTAACGTGTTGCGTTGTGCATGTGTGGTACTGTGTGATAGACATCTGTTGTGCATGTCTATCACACATCTCCGTGTTGCGCAGCCATGGTCCATGACTCACTATTGTGAATCAGGTGCTGTGTAGTTCCAAGTGCAGGCTTTGCATGTACATGCGGTCAGGCACAGTGTAGCAGATGGCAGTAATGGCTGGGTCAGGTCAGCATGTGCGCTGGGCAGTAAACTGGAGTGATGTTGAGATGGCCAATCTGGTCACTCTGGTCGAGCCTGTGGTGGACCAGTTGTTTGGGGCTGCTGAGCTCCAGGTGTCACGGTCCCAGGTCTGGGAAAAGGTGGCAGCTGGTCTGGACCAGTGGACTGTGGTGCAGTGCACCAGGGAGCAGTGCCGCCACTGTTACAGGGACTCTGCAGGCAAGATCCAGCAAGGCTGTGAAGGCTTCAGGGAAGGGCACGCCGGGAGTTCATGCAGCAGTCAGATAGGTGTCCCATGGCGCTGTGCATGATACCACTGTCCACATATTGTGCTGTACTGTGCACTGCCTGTGCGGCTGCATGGGGGTGGGGGGACACAGCACTGGTGGTAGGTGCATGTCCTTCATTGCTGTACCACATACCTGTGCTATGCACGTTGGCATTGGCCTATACACCATGCCCCACACATGGGACTGTGTACCTGACTGCGGCTGTGTCAGTGCTGTGCACTGTGTCTGTGCTAGGTGGGCCTGTGCATGTCATGCCACTCTAGTCAATTTTCTCTCTCTGTTTCATCCACAGGACCAAAGGACCACAGGAGGGTCAGGGAGGCTGCGGAGTGGGACAGGCTCTGCAGTGATGGAGGTGCTGCAGCTGCACCGGTGCCTGGACAGGCAAGTGAGTGTGTGTGGCATGGTTTACAGGACATTGCTGTGACTGGGTTGTGTGATGTGGTACGGCAAGGGGCACTGCTGCCATGCATGGCCACTGCATTGGGCAGTTCCTGGCTCCACTGCCTGTGCCATGTTGCGCTGGGGGGGGCCATGCACATGGCCTCTGTGTGGTGGTATCCGGTTGCTGTTCCTGGTAAGGTGGGGGTGTATGCGCATCCCATCGTGTGTGACTGCTGCTGGGGGACTACCATACTGCCTGGGGGGTCCTTGCACCAGTACTGTGTGGTACAATACACAGGTGTGGATGCATGTCATTCACAGATGTCCACACAGTCTGCCCATGGGGCACGGCTGGGTCAGCTGCTACCATCCACTGTGCACATGCCAATGTTGGTTATGTCCGCCTGTGGGTGCGTCACCTGTCCTTTGCACACACATGGGGGGTCTTGGGCTCCTTGTGGATGCCACTTATTGCCTGTTCTGTTTCCCTTCTTTTTGGTCAGGCCAGGCCATGGGCCTGAAGACATCAGCAGGGCTTGATTGGTGGTGACCTCCTTTAGCTCAACAGGCTCATCCAGCTGCACATCACCAGGATGAACATCCCCATCAGGATTTGCCGTCGCCATCTTGGTGCAACACAGGAGCTCATCAGTGAGGTGCGTTGGCAGAGGGCCTCGCAGCAGAGTCTGCAACAGTGACCCTGTCCCCTCTCCCCACTGTGCCCTGGACATCCCCTACCCTCCTCATCATTGTTTCTGTTCTGTATCATACTGCTTCTTTGCTCCTGAACCAATTCCCCTTGTTGCCTACTTTGATCCTCCCTACCATTCCCTTTATGATTTGTTTGTTGTATACCATGTTGGCACCCCACTGTTTTTGTTACTGTTTGCTAGTAAAGGTTTACATTTTTTCACATCAGTGTCTGCATCTCCTTTGCCTGCAGGGTGCTGCACTGTGGTTACACTGTTCTGTGCTGCTCTTGGGTGTGACCCCTTCTGTTCCAGTGCTGTGCCCTTTGTTTTGTGCACCCATGTGCACAGGATCCTGCGTGACGTGTCCCTCTATAACACGGGCCTGTGGGCTGTGGCTGTACTCCTGCCCTGTGTGCGGTCCACTGCCTCATGTCCCTGTTAGTCTGTGCTGGCCTGCCCTCCACCTGCAATGTTGCCTTGCCAGTGCTGGTGTGCTCTGTGGTGATGGGCCCTGTGTCCCTGTATGTCAGCATGGCTTGCACTTGTTCCCAGTGCATGTGTGTGTCTCTTCTGCCTCTGACCACTGTACATGCCTGGTGCTCTCCCACCATGCCTGTGGCATTGTCCCATATGGTGTTGCCTGTCAGGGTTGTGGTGGCATGGTGCCATGAGCCTGCCGACTTCTTTTCCATCTGGGTGGGTGGCAGGGTATGTTTGGTGCCCTGTGTTTGTGTTGTGTGACCTATATTCTATATGGCCCCATGGTTGTGTGCCTGTGCTGTGCACCATGGGCATGGTTCCCTTGTGGTTTGGGTCTGCCAGGACTGGCTTGGCACTCTGCTCTTGTGCTGCCCTGCCTGTGTTCTCCTTTACATGTGCTTTCTCAGCATGCTTGTTGCTGCTTACTGTCATGCTCCTGCATAATCCTGGTTGCTCTGGCGCATGTCTAGTTGCGCAGTGGTGCATCTTTGCTATATTCAGTGTGGTTTGCACCTGCGCATGTCAATGGTAAATGTTTGGAACATGGAGTCAGTTTCCTATGGTGCATCTGCATTGCACTGCGCAGTCCATTGCACACATACTGGCTGCACTTTTGAATATCTGGGCCTATGTGTCACAAACGTAAGATTGATTCACACGGAAGTTATTTTGCAAGTCACAAAAGCAAGTTCACAGGTGATGAAATCAGGGCCAGTCTGTGACACTCTTCAGGTTAATTTCAGTAGCTTCCTCTCTTTTCCACCACCACCTGCCTCTAGCCATCATGCTCATTTAGTAGCCCCATGCTAATTTGCAGTTCCCTGTGTAATTGTGGAAATGTTACTTGAATTACATATCACATGCACTGTAGACTATGGCATATTTAGTGTATTGTGATTAATATTTTATATTGTGTTTTTATGCAATGTTTATGTCCCAATTATTATATCCAACCCCGCGTAGCTGAAAATGGGTCAGTTGATCAAGCATATGTTAATGAAAAAATGAAATAAATAACAAAACAAATAAATAAATACAGTGCTCCAGACCATGCCCCAGACCAAACATGGGGTTGAGGAAACATGCCACTTTCTGAAGCAGTAAGTGAGATGTGCCAGTACAAAACACAAACACTACTGGCATTCACTCTCCTTTGCAGGATCCTGGAGCACCTCTGGCTGTGGTGCCATTGGAGGATGGTGAACAAACAGACTAGCAGGACATACTAGAGAAAGTAGGAATGGGTGGTGGTTACAGTGCTGTATCAAGGGTCATTATGGCAGATTTGGGGTACAGTAAGGCATTTTGATTATTTTATTATCATGCAACAGCCCAGTTTGTCGGTCAGAATGTGTGAGTTTAGACAGGCCGAAAAACAGTTGCAAAATAAGTTTTGTTTCAACTGCACACTGCAAAGAAAATTTGTGTTGCAGTAAAGACAGGTGATCAGTGAATAATCCCACTGAAGTTAATATATGCATGAAGAGGATACGCTGTGTCTGCTGTTACCTGCTGATGCTCTCACATTTGTCTGGTGTGGGCCAAATTGTAGAAATTGTTTCTTGTTAAACCAGACAAAATAAATATGAAATAATGCAGTGTATCACTTGATGCAAATGACTGAGGTGATGTTTATTTGCTCATTGGGAACACTATCAGGAGTGCATGCTGGTATGGGAGAGGGAGTTTTCTATCTGTGGTCAGGGAACTCTGGAGAGGGTTTTGGTCATGGTGCAGCATCAGAACTGTAAGTAGAAAAACAGAGCTATAAATAGCCCCCATTTATTATTACTCATAATACATGCTCCCATGGCTGCTCCCCATCTCTGACATCAGGCACAGGAGCTTGTGCGATGTGCCGCTAAAGGCACACGACACAAAATGCTTGCAGGAGGGATGGCAGGATCAACCAGGTAAAAGATAAATAACACAAAAGCCTGTAGCAGAAAACTGAAATCTACCCCAATCAGGGGCATTTATGTGTGGATGTTTCCTTTTAAGTGACAACACCATATATTACTGCATGTTGGCTGATTAAAATATCCTCAGAGGATCTCTGTCATGCAGCTTGGCCTATTTAACTTTGTGTGACCTAAAATGTTTATGTTTTGAAATAAGATTCCACAGCTCATACAGTACATAATGTATGGGGTACCCTCGAGATCCTGACACATATAGGCTCAGAATTAGATTTGTGTTCTTTTTCATCTTGTCATCTAGTGTGTATGTTCATCTGTTGGGCTAGTGGTAGTAAAAGTAACCAGTAGTATATTGTGGGCCAGGGCGGTGAGTGTGGGAGGGTTGGGGATGGCTAAAAGCTTTTGGGGGGTTGTGAAAGGGGTTCTTTTCCCTGATAAACTAAATGAACCCCAAGCTGGCATCTTGTCACTCTTACAAGCACTGTAATGTACTGTCAAGCAGAAAACATAGCAAGGGAGATTTTGTAGATGATAGGAATGTGGCAGAAGATAAAGGCCTTGCAGTCTATCTAGTCTGCTCGAATGTGCAGTTCCCTCACATTTACCACAAAAATCTCCTCTGCTATTATTATTAGTCAAGATCCATAGTCACTACATGTGAAGGTTAGATCTATTGGGAGTCCACTGGATCATCATGGATGAAGACATGAAGTGGTGTAGAAAATTAAAAATCTTGCCAGCCAAGAAGCAGGTCTACAGTTAAGAGGTCAGCAGATTGGGAGACTATAACAACAGTAGTGCTGTTGGCCTGGATCTTGATGTATGGCATTGCACACAGAGTAATTTTTAGGTACATATGAGAAAAATGACAGGCAAAGCATAACATAGAGAGAATAAGGTAGGATGGAACAAGCATAGAAGAAGACAAAAATATGACGGGATAATGGATGGGCAACAGTGAACATCACTGGGTTCACTTTGAGAGGTTGTCATGACAATCACGTAAACCTCGAGAGTGAAGCTCAAGAGGTTTATCGTTGTCATGAAACCTCGAGAAGTGAACTCGGTGGTGTTGTTTACTGATACCCATCAATTATCTTTTATTGTGTATGGGCAACAGTTCAATAACAAGTTGAGTATTTCTTGAGAAAGAAGTGTTTAAAACATCATTGCACCACTGTTTCAAACTCCCTGATCAAGCCTCATTCCACTCTAACTGTGAATTGTCAGCACAACATCATGCCTACTTGGCTTGTTTCTCTCTCTCTCTCCATTGTCGAAAACTGCTGGTACCGACACTCCAGTGAATAACTGACATGGTTTAAAAAACCAAAAACAGCAAAAGGTACTGAGTCAGTACAGTGGTACTAAGCTTGCAGGCAGCGGCAGCAGCGCATGATGACATTTGAAGTTGTACCATCATAGTGACGTACTCTTTATGTCACTACAATGGTACTACAACAACATTAGGCATTCACTGATTCTATCTTTAATCAAGTTCTCCCATGAACTATCAGCATATTAAGGTCTCCCAACTACTCCACACATGGAGAAATCATAGATCATAGAACTTGATGGCAGAAAAGGACCCCATGGTCCATCCAGTCTGCCCTTATCCCCCTGCTAGACTATCTGCCTCCCTCCATGAGAACCCACCCCCCTGTAACCCTTTATGCCTGACCCAGGCCCTCTTGAATCCCAACACTGTCTCCACCGCCAGAACCTCCTCCAAAAGTCCATTCCAGGCATCTACCACTAACTTCATAAAGAATTGCTCCCTCACGTTACCTCTAAAGTGTCACCCCTGCAGTCTCAGGCCATGCCCCCTAGTAGTGGTGTCCTTCTTCATTTGGAATAAGCATCCTGGGCTCCGTTTGTTTATCAATTGATATATTTGAAGGTCTAACATGTCCCCTCTCCTTCCTGGTATCCTGTGTGTATAGCCCCAGTTCGTTGCATCTCTGTTCATATGGTTTGCCCTTCATCCCTTGCATCATCTTGGTCGCTCTTTGCTGAACCCTTTTAATTAGGTTTATGTCCTTATGCAAGTAAGGCCTCCAGAACTGGACTCCGTACTCTAGGTGTGGTCTCACCATAGCTTGGTACAGGGGCACCAGGACTTCTCTCCTCCTGCTGGTGATTCCCCTGCCTATACCAGCCAGCATCCCATATGCCTACCCCACTGCCCTTGTACACTGTTTCCCCACATTAAGGTCACTGGAGACTACTATGCCCAGATCCTTCTCCTGCTCCATAGCCCTGATCCCTTCCCCTCTCATTATGTACCCTGTCCTCAGGTTTCTTTGTCCCAGGTGCATAACCGCACACTTCTTGATGCTGAATTTTTGTTGCCAGGTCTCTGACCACTCCTCTAGCACCCTTAGGTCCTGTCTCATGTCCTCCACCCCTCCCCTAGTGTCCACCCTATTAAAGATTTTCATGTCATCCACAAAGTGTACCACCTGTCCTTCAGTCCATCAGTTATGTTGCATACATAGATACTGAAGAGGAGTAGCCCCCAACACTAACCCCTGAGGTACCCCACTTGTCACCTGCCCCACCCTAGAGTGCTCCCCATTCACTGTCACCCTCTTGATCCTGTCTGCTAGCCAGTTTTGCACCCATCCAGATAATTTACCCACCACCCCCACACTTTCCAGTTTGTTGACCAACCTTCTGTGGGGTACAATGTCAAAGGCCTTGCTGAAGTCCAGGTAGGCCACATCCACTGCCACCCCCCTTGGTCCATTACCTGCATCACCCAGTCAAAGAATTCAATGATACTGGACTGGCATGATTCCCCCTTTGAACCTGTGTTGGTTGTTGTTCAGCAATCCATTCACCTCTAGATACTGTGCTACTCTTTCCTTAATGAGTGTCACCATGATCCTCCCCATCACTACAGTAAGGCTGACTGGATGATAGTTCTCCTTTGTCTCTCTGCTTCCCCGTTGTGTATTGGCATGACTGTGGCTCTCTTCCAGTTCTCCGGCACCCTACTGATGTCCAAGGATAGGTTGAATAGCCTTACCAGTGGGACAGCTAACTCCTCCCTTAGCTCCCAGATCACCCTCGGATGCATGTCCCATGGCCTTGTTCACTCTAACCCTGCCCAGTTCCTCTCTAACTCTCTCTATATACTAAAGGGACTCATTTCCACCTTTCCCTCCATCTCATCTCTGGATCCCTTCCCCCCCCCGTAACAATCGAGCAAAAGTACCAGTTCAGCTCTTCTGCTTTCTTGTAGTCATCCTCCAGTGGCTCCCCACCCTGCCCTCAGAGCCTTGTGATCCTTGACCAGTCTTCCTCCTTTCCCTCACATATCTGAAAATGCTTTTTACCCCCCTTGGCCTGCTTTGCTATCCATTCCTCAGTGTCAGCCTTTGCCCTCTTAATCTCCTTCCTTGCTAGCCTCCTCAATTCCCTGTAGGCTTCCATGTCCTCCTCCTTCTGCATTTTCTTATATTCCTAAATGCCCTCTGTCTTCCCCCTACCACCCTGTTGAACCATAGTGGCCTCCTGCTTCTTGCTTCCATCTTTACCCTCCTTATACATGTGTGTGTGGCCTCTTTGACCCGGCCTGTAATAGCCCCCATAGTTCCTCCACTTCCTTTGTTTCCTCCATACCACCCATCACTTCCCCACTAACCTTCGACATCTCATTAAAATCTGCCCTCCTGAAGTCCAGCACCATTGTGCTGGTTTGGCCACTTCCTCCTGGCCTTCACCTTAAACCTGATGGTCCCGTGGTCGCTATTACCAGTAGGGCTGTGCGAATACTGACATATTACTTTCAGAATACCTAATGAATAGTAGGCTATCCAATATTCGAACCGACATCGAATAGTCCACTGTTTGGCTGGAATTCGGTATTCAGCCATCCCAAAGGAAAAAAAGTCATTCCCACCCTCCTGGCCAGCAATAAATAAATATTTTGCCCTGGAGTCTAGTGATCCCACCCTCAGCTGATCCCAGTCCAGAATAAAGAATCCCCCCAAGACTCTCAGCAATATTCCTTCCCCTTTCCCACTAGTCCCCAATATATAAAAATAAAAATTTCTAATTTCCCTGGTGGTCCAGTGGACCTGCTCCCCAGCCCAATCGGGACTTCATTTAAATAAATTATTCCTCTGGTGGTCCAGTGGACCTGCTCCCCAGCCCAATCACAGGCTTCGTTTAATAAATGATTCCCTTGTGGTCCAGTTGACCTGCTCCCCAGCCCAATCATGGGCTTCATTAAAATAAAATAGTATTCCCTGGTGATCCAGTGGACTGAATCCTTGCCCAATCACAGGCTTCCTAAATGAAAAACAAATCCCTGGTGGTCCAGCGGTACCCCCCTCCCCAGCCCGATCGTGTGCTTCATTAAAATAAAATAATATTCCCTGGTGGTCCAGTGGACCTGCTCCCCAACCGAATCGCAGACTTCATTAAAATAAAATAATATTCCCTGGTGGTCCAGTGGACCTGCTCCCAAGCCCAATCATGGGCTTCATTAAAATAAAATAATATTCCCTGGTGTTCCAGTGGAACAAATCCTATATCCTGATCGTGGGCTCCTAAGCGAAAAATAAATCCCTGGTAGGTCCAGCGGTGCCCCCTCCTCACCTGCCCACTCAGACCAACCACCCCGCTCCCCACTCCCGCTCCCCGGTCAGCGGATTGCAGCAACTCCCACCCCTTAAACCCGCCGACCCGCCATGAGCTGACAGTATACAGTATGGCTGTACACCCATTGGTCCCCTCGTGGGCCAATGGAGGTGTGCAGGCTGCTATACTACACAGTCCCGAATTGTAGATGAGATCATTCACAATTCAGGACTATGTGTAGTACAATACAATCTGCATGCCCATGAGCCACAGGAGACCAATAAAGTAACCTGCCGTGCATACTGTCGTCGACAACAGTCAGGCGGCCTCTGGAGGTTGCCACCTCCGACGGGGTGGCGGTGGTAGTCTGAGTGGGAGGAAGACCACCAAGGTTTATTTTTCGAAAGCACGATCAACCAAAATTGGCCCACTGACCATCAGAATATTATTTTATTGACACGATGACTGGGGAGCAGATCACTAACCACCAGTATTTTAAATGAGCCCTGATGGTCTGGGAGCAGGTTCACTAACCAATCGAAACTAATGCTGGCCAGAAGGTGGGTGTCTTTTGACCAATACCCTCCCAGCCACCCGAATTGAATACTGAATACCTAATATTTCGAACTGAATTCAATATTCAGCCATCATTCGAAAAGGTATTCTCACAGCCCAATTGCCAGCTCCTTCCCCACCACCACCGCCTCCTCTACATTCTCCCCATTAGTCAGGACCACGTCCAGCTGGTTGTTCCCTTGGTTGGTTCTCTGACTAACTGCTGTAGGAACACCTCATAGAGCACCACCAGAATTTCTCTGCTTCTGGTCATAGCTGCATCAGGGGTGGGCCAGTCAACGACTAGGAGGTTTAGGTCCCTTACCAGTAGCATTTCCCCTTTTAGAGCCACCCTTGCTCACGTCCTGCATCATCTTCCTGTCCTGCTGTTCCCCAAAAATAAGCTCTGGGTGACCCTTTGGGCAGAGGCGCACTCATGTGGGGCACTCCATGGCAACCACAAAAAGCAGTGTGTTCAAACCACACCTTATCCCTGTTCACTTGTATCGCCTGTATGAGCAGTTCAGATTGTGCAGCCAGAGACAAGAATCCACCTTTCCATGGCAACCAAAGGAGTGACTGCACAATGTGGATAGCTGGCAGAGACAAGAATCATTATGCCATGTGTTACCTGCTGTGAAAGCTTGCAGTAGTGTCCACTTTATTTGGCTGCCTAGAGCATCTGTGGCCTTATTGGTCCTTCACACTACTGCCCCTCAGCCATCAAAACTGACCTGAATGATTAGGAGCTTACCCTGTCTGCTTTGCTTTTTAACATAGAACCAGGATTTGGCAGTCCTGGAGGATTGTCATAGCCTACAATCCTCTGTTCCATTCCTGCAGCATGGGGTACAGAAGATCCACTCTTAGAAACATAGGAACAATAGAATTTGTCAGCAGAAAAGGACTGCTTGGTTCATCCAGTCAACCCATATTGTCCCTGCCCAGTCTCTGAAGACTCTAAATGGTCTCTGGTGACCCTCCCTCCTCCTGACAATTTACTAATATTCCTCTTCGTCTATTCCACACATGCTTGAAGCACTGACACTGTTTTAACATCCACACTGTCCACTGGCAGGCTGTTTCAGGTGTCTACAACTCTTTCAGTGATGTAGTACTTCTTCACATCCCTCCTAAGTGCCCCATCCAGTTTCATTGCATGCCTTCTAGTCCTGGTGCTCTTTCTCATTTGAAAGAGACCCCCCCTCTGCAGCCTGTTTACCTCTGTGAGGTACTTGAAGATCTCCATCATGTCCCCTCATGTTTTATTCTTTTCTAGGGTGTACAGTCTCCCTTGTGAGGGCTTTTATTTGTCATTTCTGGAAAGTCTCCACCCTGTCTGTTTCCTTTCTGAGGTGCAGACTTCAGAACTAGACACAATACTCCAGGTGGGTTCTTATCAGTGAGTGACATAGTGGTGACACAACCTCCATCTGCCATGCTCTTCACCTCCCCTCAGGTGATCTGTATGGGTGGAAGTGGACACCTGTCACTGTGCAGTCCACAGCATTTCCCCATGAGCATGGCTGCAGGCCGGGGGGGGGCAGAAGCCCCCCCTTTCCTCTCCGCATGGCAGATACTGATGGAAAGGGTGCCCTCTGCCCCTTCCTAAGTGCCCTCATCATGCTCAGCCCCCTCAACCTATGACATCCTCCAGCACCCCTGCCCATGAGCATTGTCCTGAGCATCACACAGCATGTAACTCACCTCTCACCTGCAATAACCAAATCTGGCCGCCACAACCCAGTGTCGCATTTTAATAGCGCAACACATGCAAATGAGGTGTGGCGCAACTTTAATGACATGCTAATCGCGCCACTGCACCTTTGCATGGCTGATCGACTGATTGTATATGTCGGCTGAATATCGCGACGGCGCTTAGCGCAATAGGGAAGGTCCGCTGGAGCCGATGGCGCATGTTTGTGGCTGTGTGTTGCACTGCATTGGCGCATGCCCAGACAGGTTACGCGTAAGGCCGATCGCGCTGCAGACCTGCTGGCGCGATAGGCGATTCTGGCCATGGCCACCATTGTGCCAGTGGTGCTACAGCACTGGGCACTATATGGCGCTGTGGCACTTCTGCGCGATGATCCACTGTGGCACTGGTGCTCTGCTTAGCAGTCGCGCAGGGATGCCTATACATCCCATGGCGCTGTGCGTAGCCTTGTGTCATTGCCGTGACCTTGTGTATGCCCTCTCGACCCTGGCGCTGTGGGCATGCCAGTGTACATCCCTATTGCGCTGTCTGGTTACAGCGCCATGTAAAAGTGACGGCGCTGTGCGAACAGCACGATTGAAGCCTGTGCTGGTCTATTGCGCAACAACTCCACGTGGGGTCACAGCGCAGCGGGGCGCCATATTGCCTGCTGCAAAGTTGGGGCCATGGCTAGGAGGAGGGTGGTGTCCTGGAGCCCAGTTGAAGTGGCCAACCTGGTGGCCCTTGTGGAGCCCACTATGAGGGACTATATGGTGAGGCCCCTCACCGGATCTAGGACCCATTTGTGGCAGAAGTGGCCACTGACCTGGTGGGGTCACTGGCGGGGCGGTCTGCTGAGCAGTGCCGGCACCCGCCTACAGGATCTCCACGGAGGACCCGGAACTATTGCGTGGCTGCGTTCCCATGCCAGGCGGGGCCTGGTGCCTAGGGCCACGTGAGTGTACCATCTATTCACCTATATTCTCTGTGGGGTGTGTGTGTGCCTGGGTGGCTGTGCATCAGTGTGTCAGTGTGCAGCTGTGCGATGGATGGTTATGGCTGTGTGGGCAGGCAGTCTCACTGGGGCAGGGGCACTCTGCTTTGAGTCACACTGATGTTTGTCTCACCATATGTCTCCCACAGGCCGGATGGTGAGGACGCCGGACAATGGTGATGTGGGCCATGCCAGGGCCCCAGTGCCACAGGCTGTCGGGCCACAGCAGCAGCATCAGCAGCAGCAGCGGCAGCAGCAGCAGCAGCAACAGCAGCAGCAGCGGCAGACCGAGCTGCTGGAGGAGTGTGAGTATCATTACGTCATGGATGCTATTGCATGCTGGGGGGGCAGGACCACCAACCATGCTGGACACAACCAAAGGGGAGGTCATAGTTCCACTATACGAAACAGTAGTGAGTCCCCACACTGGAGTACAGTGTACAGTTCCGGAGAACATACCTGCGTATGGACAGGGACTGGGTGGAGAGCATTCACAGGAGGGCGACATGGATGGTGCATGGATTGCATCACAAGTCCTATGCAGACAGGTTGAGAACTGAACATGTACTCCTGGAGGGAGCAGGGTGTGGGATATGATGGGGACATACAAGTATTGTAGAGGGGAACAGAGTGCAGGAAACAATATTTGTAAGCGTAAGGGATGTTCCAGGACTAGAGGGCATGGGATGCAGTTGGGGGCTTGTTTAAGAGGAACATGAGAAAGTGTTTCTTCACATGATGGGTGGTGGACGAGTGGAACAGCCTGCCAGAGGATGTGGTGGGGCTGACTTGGTCACAGGATATATGTACGTGGGTTCGTCATGAGGGACTTCTGGAGGTCAGGGGTGAGGGGAACGGACTTATAGGACAAGAGAGTGATCGTACAAGGCCAAATGGCCAGACTGGGTGTCCCATAGGCCCTTATCTGCCGACACTGTCTATGTCTCCATGTATGTAGGCGGACACAGGTGACCTGCATCACAGTGCAGCATCACGACACGTCTGTGTATGCATCACAGGTGGTCCAGGCATGCACTGGGCAGCATAGCTGTGTAACTGGCATCGCACCACGCTGCCACATCACATGACAGCCTAGTTTGTACTGTGATTGACGTGGGCAGTGTGTGGGCGGTGGTGCGATGGCTGGTGCCGCTTGTTTGTGATGGCCATGTGCATGTTCACTGTGGGTGGGTGCATGCCATCACATGTGCAGGACATTGGGTTAGATGGGTTGCAGGTTGGGTGGTGTTCAGGGTTGTGGTCAGTCTCAGCCATTGACTGTGTTTCCATTTTCCTAGGCCTCGGTGTGCTTGGCGCATGGTGCATGATCTGCAGCGCCTGACCCAGGTGGTGATGGACAACCAGGAGGTCCTGCAAAGCCCTACAGCGCCAGGGGGAACGGCGGCGCAGGCACAGGAGGGGACGCCAGCAGGGGGAGGAGCAGGAGCCAGCTGGGCCGTAGCCCACCTTTCATTTCACCTTCACCCATCCCTTTCACCCTGCCTTCCCTCTCCAAGTTTTTATTCCCTCCCCCTTGAACACCCCTGCCTTTTACCCGTCCCCCCCAACTTGTACATAGTTCGACCTTTGTTGTTCACTGTTTTTATTTAAATATACATTTCTATTTTGGTACAACTGCTGTGTTGGTGTCTGCTTTGCAACTGGCTCTGGGTGCTCTGTTGCAGGGGTGTACATGCCATCTGGGCTACTATGGTCCTGGGTATATGTGTGTGTGTGTGTGTGTGTCCATGGGGAGGTATCACCAGCATAGCATTGCCTTTCTGTTGCTCTTGCCATCTGCTGCCACCCACTGCTGGGTGCACAGGGTGGGTCTGGCTGGTCTGCTTCTCTGCAGCATGGGGTTGGCGTGTGTACGGTGGGTGCATGGCGTTTCCTGCAGTGCCTGTCACCCTCATGGCGGTGTCTTGGGGCACGGTGCACGCGGATGCTGTGCGTGCGGGAGGACTGATGTGACTGTGGTTGTCAACCCCTGGGTGTGGCACTCTGCCTGCCAGTGGTTGTGCTGGGGTGTCATGGCTCTGCTATGCTTTAGTTGGCGTGTCCCCATGGGCACGTGGATCATCGTCCACCCCCAGTGATGCTGTGCTTGGGGTGTGCCAGTGTGGTGTGGGTTCTGCAGTGAGTTCCTGTGCCATGTGTGGCATGGCTGGCGGTGGGCCCCAGCCTGCCTCCCTGGATGTGCAGTTCCATTGCTCTGGGGGGCTGTGCTTGCGCTATGGCAGCTCTGCACTGCTCAGCTGAGCTTCCATGGTTGCGCCATAGCACATCATTTTGGCTCAGCCTCTCCTACCTGGTTGCGCGATGGCGCAGTATGTGCGATATTGAGACGTTGGTTGCTTGCGCAATTTGCTCTGCTCCATGTTTGAATATCGCACCTGTTGCGCATTTGCGCAACTGGTTTGTGCTTGCTCCTGCTGTTGCGCTACTTTTGAGCGCAGTTTGAATATCTGGGCCCATGTGTTCAATTTGCCTGAAATTTAGAATTTTTTCATGTCCTATTATAGCCTATGGAAAACATTCGCGATCATATTTTTGTTGGTGAACTGCTGGAAATTGTTGTCATGCTGCTGCCATCGTGTTTTCAGTTAGCTAGAGAGAAAAATGCTGTAATTAAAAAGCAGTAATTTTGGTAAACACCAAATGTTGTGTTTACCTAATCAGGCCCTGAGGTATGTGTCCTTGGCATTAATTTGTTGCTAGGTGGATTGGAAATATGTTTCTTTAACTTTTTCAATTTTTTGATCATGGCAACATTTTTTTAGCTGCACAAAAAATCGCGGTCAGGGGAAAAAGTAACTGCAGCAACATTTTCGTGTGCACAAGAACATTCCCATTATAGACATAGGAGTGTCACAATAACATTAAAGTAATCATGGTAACACTGCACGAACACAATTTGCTATGTGTTATTTTCTTTGTCACTTCATTGTGACAGGTGGATTGTGCTGTTGACCTGAAATTTTCAGGGTGTCAAACCCTAGTGCCACAGATGTGCCTTTTGCTGGGTTGGTATAAAAAAATTTAACAGACCCATAGTTACGGCTTTCCAAAGTTCAGAAATGTTCCCATAGGATAACAATTCAGCACTTGTTTTCTTTGTCACTTCATTGTGGCAAGGTGGATATTGTTATTGGCTTGCAATTTTAGGGTGGCAAGCCCTAGTCCTACAGATGTGCCTTTTGGTGGTTTGGTATGAAAACATTTAACAGGTCAATAGTTATAGCATTCCAAAGTTCAGAAATGTTCCCATAGGATAACATTGCAGTGCTCATGACACCTTTCGGGGCCTGTATCACAAAAACGGTTCGAGATACAGATTTTTTGTTGCAAAAATTTTTAGTCCCCTATAGGGGGGCAAACTGCAGAAGTAGGCTGGAAAGCCATGAATACCATGACATTTGAATTTTTTTCTATCTTTTACGGTTACTGAGATATTTGCGAATTACTATTCCAATTGCTAATTTTCATGTCCAAGGGCCTCTATTACGACAGAGTTAGGATTCATAGTTTGTGGTGTCCATATCTCAGAAATGATATGAGATATGGATTTGTCTGATTTATGTTGTGAGAGCTACTCGCTGTCATGATTACAATGACACTTGAATGTTCTTTCTAGCTGCTATGGTTCCTGAGATATTGGGAAATTACTGTTACATGGGTTCCTTGCCTTATAGGGCTGCTGTATGGCTCCCTTACTTATGTTGCATATCATTATGCACAAATGGCAGCTTGGTGGGAGCTGCAGCCTCCCACAAAACACATAACATTTACTATTTATTCTACACTTTTTCAAAAAGAAAGGAAATTCTTTGCAAAAAAGTTTGTTAATGCATCAGTTATGGTTGTTTCCACACCGCCAAAAGTGTGGAAATTTCACATTAGAGTTACCACCCCACCCCCACGCCCCCTCCTCAAAACCCTAACTCCACATTCCCCCAACCCCCCCCACACACACACACACATGCAAGACACATGCAACATCGTAAGACACTATACCACTCTGGCACATCTGTAAGCACAATAATCACAACACTACTGATTTCACATAACACTATCTAATGAATAAGCAAATAACAGTATTAACGACTTATACTGCCAGCACAGTATGTTGATATATTACTTCTGACATATCTTCTTAATACAATGACACTTAGTCTGTACACATTTTCAACCTATTGATTTATATCGTCATAATTCAACAATTGGGTCACTGTAGTACACTGCTACCACATAGGCATGTGGTAGCAGGACAGATAGACATGACACATACACAGTAGTTTGGAGATACTGATCAGGTGAGAAATTACCACCATCACATGTTGTTATGCTGCTGCGTTACCTGGAAATACTCATTAAAAGTATGTTATGGTTACCTTTATATGTTACAACTGTTGCTTTTATTTATTTATTTAAACAGCAGTTTGGAAAACCTTTGAGCCATAGGCTCATTTACAAAGGTACCTTGTCACAGTAAGACAAACGAAAATACACAGTATAACAGTACAACACAGTATAACAGTAACTTAAGACATAGATAAAAACAAGCTTACATCTTACATCTTTTACATCTTACTTGTAAACTATGCTACAAAAAAAATACTTTTATTATTACCACTGTTTGTTATTAAGACTGACTCCCTGTATCAGAAAAAAAATGCAAACATCCAATGACTGTTGCTAGGCTCAGAGAAACTGTCATTTCTAATACACTGTGTGTGCATAACATACAGTGTGCTTCATCAGCTGTTAAATATTGAAACATGGGCAGCTGCTTAAATCTTGTTATTGATGTTTGTACACAAAAAGGCTTACTGTGAGCCATCACCAATGATTCCCCAGCATGTGTGTACCCTCAAGGCACTAAGATGGCTGCAGAACTCATACAGTTGGTGGACTGTGAGGATGTCTGTGCCTTGTGGAATGTTTACAAAGAGGTATATTACTTCTTTTTACCTGAGCCTGCTTATCTCTGGTTGGTTGTATTGCCTTGACCCTTCCTTTGCTTGCATGTGTGTGTGGAGGGGGAGGGGTTGGGAGGAATGCACAGTTAAGGTTCTGAGGAGGTGGCATGGGAGTGGGAGTGGGTTGTATATATATATATATATATATATATATATATATATATATATATAAAAGTGGCACGGTAGTGCCTCTATAGTTAGGGGTTGAGTACCCCACTTAAGGTTAAAGTGTGAAATGTTGCAACTTAATAACTTTGCCACTGCTTGATAGATTTTCCTGAAATTTGGCAGGCTTAGAGCAGTACCATAGATCTCTGGATCTACCAAGTTTCATAAAGGTTGGATATATGGTTGCGGAGCTATAAAGCACAATAGAAAGTCATATTTACTCTTTTTGCATTCTTCGCCTCATCAACAAGTCATATGGTTTATGGACCTGTATGAAACCTTCAGGGAACATGCTGCCAGGGTCCCTGATGTGCCTTTTCAAAGATTTCATGAAAAAAATATTAAACAGTTCAAAAGTTATTCAAAAACAAGTTTCCCAATATAGTCATGGGAAAAGTTAACAAAAAGTTTGACAGTGTCGCAAATGCAGTTTTTAGTGTAGCAAATTACCTCTGTAGTGTTGTGAGTCAGCCATTTTTTTTCAATTACTGGTCACAGAAATGCTTGAATTTAAATGGGTCCCTCTAGGGACACAATTCTTTTGTGTTCACCTAGTCGAGCCCTGAGGATGCTAGCTATTTCATTTTTGGGGTTAAACACCTCAGAAATAAGTTTTGAAATTTTTGTAAACTGTAGTGTTGCAAAGTAGTATTGCACTTGTGACACTTTTGTGATTTTTTGCAAAAGTGTCGTGATTTGCGACACTACTTTGCGTCACTATGCCCAAAAAAATAAGAAATCTTTGCCACCCTGCTGCAAAGGAACGGTTTGGTCTTTTGGGCTGAAGTTTGAAGGGAAGAAAGCCAAGATCCCACAGATGTGCATTTTAGTGGTTTGGGGACTGAATAATACAGAGTTACAAAGTTATGATACTCTGAATTTGACGATTTTTCCCATGGGCTAACATTACGGCATCCGCCACGTCTTTCGGGGCCCATATCTCGGAAACGCTTCGAGATACAGACTTTTCGTAAGAAAAATGCTTAGTTCCCCACTAGTGGGCTAAGTGCAAAACTAGCCTGGAAAGTCATAAATTATATAAATTTTTATTTTTTTTTCTACGTCGTACAGTTCCTGAGATATAATCAATTTAGTATTCCAAGTGTTCATTTTCTGCTCCGAGGCCCATTATTATGCATATATTCTTTGTATTCATTGTGTTTCTCAATGCAGCTTTTGGGGAAAAAAAGGGTATGCATTTTCATCACTGCTACACTGGCGTTTCCTCCTGCTTTCTGTAACCATTTAGCGAAGGCCCGTGCTATGCAACCGTGTCATTACCCTTTGTGTTTTCATTTGCGCTTGCGTTTGCATTACTGTTAACATTTGCGTTTCCATTACTGTTTTTGTTTGCATTTCCTTTTGTGTCACCATGTGCATTTCCATTTGCATTTGCATGCACACTTCCGTTTGCGTTTGTTTCTGTTTCCTTAGGTGTCATTGTGGCTGTTACTGTAATTGTTTGTGTTTCCAATTGTGTTACCATGACCTTGAGCATTACAATTTGGGTTTCCATACACGCTTGCTTTTGTGTTTCTGTTTTCATTAACGCTTGTACTTAGCGTTTCTATTACCATTTGCATTATCATTTATGTTTGTATCAACATGTCTTACCATTTGCGCTTGCATTTAGATTACTGTTACTTCACTATTTATAGTGCACATTCTCAAAAACAGGAAATTCATGGAAAAAAAACTCTGCTTATTGCATCAGTTAGGGTTGTTCCTCAGCGTCAAAGAGTGAGGAAATTCGATGTTAGGGTTCCCTTGCACCCCCACCCTTACCACCCCTCAACAGGCATCCGGTGTGCGTTAGTAGTTGGTCCTAACTTCTCACCTCTAGTTCCTCATACTGCACCACCTCAGCTTGTTTACACATGGGATGGGGTGAGAGTTAGGACTGAAGACCTAACGCACACCCCAGTGCCTGTTGGTAGGGGCGGGTGGGTGCAAGGGTGAGAACCTTAACATTGAATTTCCTCACTTTGTCACTGTGGAACAAACCCTAACTGATGCATTGAATGGAGTTTTTTGCCATGAATATATATATATATATATATATAGTGTATATATATATATATATATATATATAGTGTATATATTATAGTGGCCCAGTAGCTAGGGTTGAGTGCAAACCTCTCTGTTAAACATGACATTTTTTAACCTTAATAACTCTGCAACTGTTCAACAGATTTGCATGACATTTAGCAGGTATAATCTCTAGGGCTATGTCTCCTGGCTTTCCAAATGTTATGTGAATCAGTTTTGTGGTGTCTGAGATACAGAGTGTCAAAATATCCTAAATTTACCATTTTTTTCACATCATTTTGCCCATCTGTATCTCAGAAACAGTTTTGGTTTTGGTCTGAAATTTTCAGGGTAGAAAGCCTTTGGGTAACAGATGTGCTCTTTGAAGGTGTGGTGAAAAATATTAATCTGTTCAAAAGTTATACAATTTTAGATTTTCCCATTATTTCCATGGAAAGATTTCTATGTCAGGCATGAAAGTTAGAAACTTCACGTAACAGGAGTACTTTTATAAGTACCACCTTCTTTCACAAAGAAGGTGGTAGCTTGTGCAAAGTGCCACCTTCTTTGCAAAAAGAAGGTCGGTTGTTTTTGTAAAGTTCACCCTAGTGCGAAAGGCAGGCTGCTTGTGTCAGCAATCTTGTTTGCCACTTAGTGAGGATGTTCACTTGCAGAAACTGAAAAATACAATTAAAAAGAAAAAAAAAATCAGAACATATCTAAGGAGGAGTTGTTTAAGCAATAAGCCATGAGGGGGTGTGGTTTATCAGGGGATTTACCACAGTTGGAGTGGTTTGCGCCAAGTGGGTAAATCCGCGCCAGCCATGGTAAATCCCCCGATAACCCAGATCCCCTGAGTGGCTTATTGCGATTATACCAAGTACTGCTTTTTTTTAATTATTTAAAAAAACAGTACTTGCTATAATGCTTAAATAAGTGACTCAGTAGTAGAGCAGTCAGTGTTTGTGTTTACTTTCCCCTGATGTATGGAGCTGCTGTTTTACAGTCTCCGCTTAGCGGGGAAACAAGATGGTGGCTGGAGTTCCGCAATTTCTCAGTCAGATTGCTTTTTTTCCCCAAGATGCGGCTGGCTGGCACCTTTTGTGGTGATTATCAGAGGATTTACAATGGTGGTAAGGTGCCAGTCAGTCGTTCTGATTGGTTGTTGTCTATGGTCCATGGTATAATCAGCTGTATGCTGATGCCTTTTTTTTAAGTGGTCCCAAGCAAGTACCAAAATCTCGGGTGCCAGCTCAGCTGGAGAATGGCTTGCAGCCCATTCTCTGTATAAGGAAGAGTGGTATTTTCTTGATTTCTACAGCCACAGCTGGAACTTATGCTGCTGGCTGCAGAGTCAAGGTTGACCCACTCTGTTTTGTTGCTCTTTACTGACAGTTTCCACTGACATCGGAGGGACCAATCCCCGAGTCGGCACAGCAACAATCCCAACTATAGGAGACTGGGTGACCCATTCTTAGTGTCCCCAAATTATATTTTTAAACAGCCAACATCAGGGTGCCCAATCCCCAAGTAAGCACAGCAACAACAAGCCCCCCTCAAATGTGGGAGACTGGGTAGCCCACTCTCTGTGTCCCCAAATCATAACTTTTACCCTGTAAAAAAAGACAGTCCTATGTCGTCTCTCCCCATCCTCCTCCCTCATCCCCACCCTCCTTCTGTGCACCCACCTCCCCACACCTCCCATTAACCCATACTTACCTCTGGAGGTCAGGTACTATCATCTTCTGTGGACCAGGACACGTCTGCACTCTTCAAAGCTTAACCGCAAACTGAGAAATCCAGGTAAGCACTATATAATGGCTGTCAAAGAGGGTTTCAACTTATATTCGTATCTCAGCCATTTTTTGTAATTTTGACCCCAAATTTTCAGCATGGGGTTCTTGGGGCCCCACCTCATGAACACTGTCACTGTCATCTTGTTAATCAGACCTGATAGGTGATTTTGTGGCTGCTGCTTTGAATTACCTTTTGGGACTGATTAATGAAATAACAGTGCCCATGTTCATGAGGCGGGGTCCCAAAAAGCCTATGTTGAAAATTTGGTGCTAAAATTCCAAAAAATGACTTTGTTACAAATGTACATTGCACAGTTACTATGCACAATCATAACTTCACCAGTTTTTAATATTTTCAGTACAGATTTTCAACACTGCCCTTTTTCACACCTCTTCATGAACAGTGCAGCTGTCATTTCTCACATCCTGCCCAAAATATGTTTTTGCAGCTGTGGTACAGAATGGCGCAGTTGCTGTGAGAAATCAACTTTTGCAATGGATTAACAAAATCACAGTGCCAGTGTTCATGAGGGATGGTCCCAAAAAGCCCATGTTGAAAATTTGGATAAAAAATTCCCAAAAATGGCCTTGTTATGAGCATGCATTGTGCAGATTCTACACACACTTGTAACTTCTCCACTTTTTCATATTTCCCCTCCAGATTTTCAACATTACCATTTTCCACACCTCCTCATGAACAGTATACAGCTGTCATTTTTCACATCCTGTCCAAAACATGTTTTGGCACCTCTGGTACAGAATGGTGCATTTGCTGGTCGAACTCAACTTTTGGGACAGATAAACAAAATGACAGTGACATTGTTCATGAGGTGGGGTCCCCAACAGGCCATGTTGAAAACTGAGTGCAAAAAATCCTGAAAATTCCCCGAGTTATTTGCTTCCGTTGAATTGTGGTGCCCGTATCTCGAAAACAATTCAAGATATAGACTTCATACTCGGCAGCTAAGTACTCATGGAGGTTTCAAAGTCATGATTACAACTGCAGTGGAATTTTTTCCATCATTGCTATGGTTACTGAGATACTGCCAAATTAGTGTTACAAGGGTTCTTAGACTATAGGATTGCGGTATGTCTCCGTACTTATGTGTAAGTGGGAGCACAGGGCCCAGAGGGCCTGCGCTGCCATGTATATATATTATTATGCAACAATGGGCAGCATAAGGGGAGCACAGGGGTCAGACGGCCTGTGCTTCCACAACCACATACCAGTAACATTACACTTTCTCAAAAAGAAGGGAAATTCATTGCAAAAAACTTTGTTAATGCATCGGTTAGGGTTGAAGTGACAAAAGTAAGAAATGAGATGTTAGGGTTGAGACCCTAACACTTCCCCCACCTGACCATCCCACCCTACCCCCACTATCCACAGATCAAAGGGAGATAGCATAACATTCTCTGGTGATTTGTATATGCAGCCCATGATGCTTTGCATTGTGTGGGCATGTGTGATTTTGTATATATATATATATATATATATATATATATATATATATATATATATATATATATATATATATTATGGTAGCACAGTAGTGCTACCATAGTTAGGGTTGAGGAGCCATTTACATGTTAAACCCAAAATTTTGTACCTTAATAACTTTGCAACTGTTTGATGGATTTGCCTGAAATTTGGAATACATGATCAAGATTCATATGCCTTGGGATCTGCCAAGTTTTGTACCAGTCAGGTATATGGCTGTGGAGTTATTAAGCATGATCTGCGCATGCGTTTACGCTTTTTTTGGAATTCTATGGTTGCGCCTACATGTCACACAGTTTTCGCGACCAGTCCAACATCTTCAGGGAACATGCGGTCGGGGTTCCTGATGTGCCTTTTGAAGATTTCGTGAAAAAATATTAAACAGTTCAAAAGTTATTCAAAAAACAAGTTCCCATTATAAGTCAATGGGAAAAGTTAACAAAAAGTTCAACAGTGTCACAAATGCAGTTTTTACTTTGGCAAATGGCCCTTTTACTGTCGCAAATCTGCCATTTTGTTTTCAGTTAGCGATCAGAAAAATGATTGGCATTTAAAATTGGGACCCTCTAGCAACCAAATTCTTTTTGTATTCACCTAGTCGGACCCTGAGGATGCTAGCCATGTCTTTATTTTGGGGTAAAACACTCCAGAAATATGTTTTTCAAATTTCTGGAAAAAGTACTTTCGCAAAGTACTTTCGTGCTCATGACACTACCGAATGAATTTGCAAAAGCTTTCGCAAATTGCGACAGTACTTTTCTAGGCTGTGGGAAAATGACAACAATTCTTTGGCACCCCGCTGCAAAAGAATGGTTTGGTCTTTTGGGCTGAAATTTGGAGGGAACGCAGCTGACATCTCACAGATGTGCCTTTCAGTATTTTGTTGAAAAATATTACACAGCATCAAAGTTATGGCACTCCAAAGTTGATGCTTTTTCCCATAGGATAACATTACGGCGAGCGACGCATTACAGGAATCTTTGGCACCCTGCTGCAAAATAACGGTTTGGTCTTTTTTCCTGAAATTTGGAGGGAAGACAGCCAACATCCCACAGATGTGCCTTTTAGTGGTTTGGTGAACAAATATTACAGGGAACCAAAGTTATGGCACTCCAAGCTTCTCTTTTTTTCCCTTTGAATAACATTACGGCGTTCGTTGCACCTTTCAGGTCCCGTATCTCGGAAATGGTGCGAGATATGGACTTTTCATCTGAAAAATAATGGGAGCTAAGTACAAAACTAGCCAGGAAAGTCATAAATCATATGACTTTTAAATTTGTTTTCTACGTCGTACGGTTCCTGAGATATAAGCAATTTAGTATTCCAACTCCTCATTTTCTGCTCTGAGAAACATTACTATGCATACATTCTTTGTACTCACTGTCTTTCTCTATGCATCTTTTGGGGAAAAACAGCCTGTGCGCTTACATTACTGTTACCGTTACTGTTTCTGCTTGCGGTTCCGTACCCGTTTCACTTACCGTTCACATCTACGCCACCATGTGCATTACCCTTTGCGTTTTCATTTGTGCTTGCTTTTCTGTTGCTTTTAACATTTCTGTCTACAGTATTTCTTTTTCTGTTTTGCTTTGCATCACTATCGCGTACCATTTGCATCTGCGGACACCATGTTACTATGTGACAACACATCACGTGGTGGACCGTTCCCGTCTACACCACCGTATGCGTTACCCTTTCTGTTCTCATTCGCACTTGTGTAACCTGTGGGCCACTGTTAGCGCTTCTGTTTGCTTTGGTGTTCCTGTTACTATGTCACAACACATCACGTGGCGGGAGCGTGGGGCCTGAAGGGCACCACGTTCCCACCACCGAATTACATTCACTATTTCTCATTATCATTCTCAAAAAGAAGGAAAATTAGAGGCAAAAAACTCCATTTAGTGCATTAGTTTGGGTTGTTCCACAGCGACAAAAGCAAGGAAATTGATGTTGGGTTGAAACCCCCTTGGACCCCCAGCCCACCCCAACCGGCCGGTGCGCATCAGGTCGTCAGTCCTAACTCTCACCCATTCTCCTACATCTCTGCTTCTTCACACATCTGATGGGGTGAGAGTTGAGGCCAACGACCCCCAATGTGCACCCCAATGCCGGTGGTAGACAAGGTCAAAATGAGATTTCAACCTAACACCAGAATTCTCTTTTGTCACTGTGGAAGAATCTTAACTAATGCATTAAACGGAGTTTTGCCCTAATATATATATCATATACCATTGCAGCAGCAACAGAACACAGTTAAGACCATCACAGCAGCAGAATCGGCTGTTCACTGTGATGGTCAGCAGTTTTCCCAACACTGCTGTCTCCAGGGAGTTTGCCCTTCTGAAACAACTCTGACTCAGAGTTGGTAATCTATAATGTGGGGGTGGGTGGCAAAGCCCCCAGCAAAAACACTTGTTTCTCTGATGGCACAATGCCGGTTGTCGGCATTGTTGCCATTGCTGTAATGACAATCAACACAATTCCTGTTGATGCAGTTTGGTGGAAACTATATATATATATATATATATATATATATATATATATATATATATATATATACACACCTGATTGTATGAAATATACTACATGACCATGCATTATTCCACAATAACTGCACACCAGCAATTATTTTCATCCCACAGAACCTTCTGGACCTTTTATAAGACAGATAATCCACTACAGGGCATGTGCTTGTGTTTGACATGTACATGCCTTCAGTGGTTGAACACACTCAGCCTGTAGCCTCATGCTGCACAAAACACCCAAGGCATGCATATATCAAAATGTAATGACACACCCTGTAGTGGATTATCTGTTAAATATATTCTTTGCAAATAACTGCATTACTGCACCAGCTAGGGTTCATTTTAGTGCAACAAAAGGGTTCCACCATTGGGATGCACATAAAGATGTAGTGCCAGCAATGAAAGCACCAACATAAAGGTGTCTTCAAGCCCAATGCTGCAGGGGAGCAGGGACGCCTGCCGAAGGCAGTGCTGATGAGTAGTGCACAGCACCTCACCCGGCTGACTCCCCCTGCCAAACACCATCAGGGACACCAGAATCATGGCAACAACAAATGGCACCACAGACAAGAGTGCACCTGGTACACTTCTCCTGCAGACACAATGCATGCCAAAACAAGGCACCAGGAAAAGGTGGACACAGCATCCACACCATGACACCAGTCCAGTGCCAGTGTGCAACATGCTTCCAAATACTCACGGCCACCAACAGTGTACCACCCACCCCACCCCACCCCACCAGCATAGCCCACATGGATGACAGACATGCTTGCAGTTCGATCCCCCCTAGCTAGCATCACTGAAACACAGCAGTGGAGAAAGCCACAAGGAGAATGCCACTGTCTGTGTTTCACCATCAGCAGTTTGCATGGGGCTGCTTTTCCATCTGTGTTGCTGCAGACGAACCTCGGGACAGCATAGTGCTGTCTGACAGTGTGTGTAATGTCACTATGGTGATGGGCATTGCCATGTGTGCGACCACATTGGGCATGCCTCTCTGGCCTTGCACTCATGTCACTTGTGGTGCCTTATCCCGCATCCCCCATGGTGCACTGTTTCACTGGCACTCTAATTGCAGGGTCAGCCTTACCTTTTTTGCCATCTTGCCAGCACTGCTGTTGCTATGCCACAATGCTGGCACCTTACTGTCCAGAACCCAACAAAAGTAGGGAAATGTGACTTTAGGGCTCTCCATCCATACTCCCCCCAGCAGCAAAAGGACAAGATCACACAAGGAACCAAAGACAGCCATCATCAGGTAAGAGAAACAACCTATAACTGTTTTCAGATGATATAAATGCCTACTATGCAACCTTGTTGGATTTTTATCTGTAGCTGCAGAAGTGCAACACATACATATTTATTTGTCACTTTAGATATAAATCCATGACACTCAAATCACAACACTGCTTCTGTGTACAGAAACACAGGTCACTACAGCCAGATATAAATCCATGATATTCAATTACAAGAGTTCTTTTGTCTGTAAAAGCAGAGGCCCCTATGGGTGAGTGCTTCTGTAGCCACAGATACTAATGGACAGTGTAAGATATATACATATTTGACAGGCCTGCACTTCTGCAGCCACAGATGTAAGACATACACATCTATCTTTGGCTATAGAAGCACAGGTGCCACAAGCTCCATGATAACAAAACTACAACAATACTTCTGTGTGCAGAAGCACAGGACCCTCAGTGGCCTGTGTTTCTTCAGCCACATGTGCAAGACATACACACCAACTTCTGACTCCAGAAGGGCAGGCACCTGTGGCACCTTCAGTCATGCAGACAGATGTAATGTTGCAATGTGGATATCATGGTTTCAGCACAGAATGGTATGGCTGCATAAGCACATGCACCCTCTGGGGTATGTGCTTATGCAGCCACAGCCACAAAATCACAAAGGTAGCAAATAAGTGCTACTGCATTTGTGTTATCTGGAAACAGTTGTATGTTTGTCATACCTGATGATGGCTGTCGGTAATTGCTTGTGTGATCTTGTCCTTTTACTGATTGAGGGGTGGGGGTTGGGAACCCTAATGCCACACTTCCCTATTTTTGTAATGCAGTTTTTTTTCAGAGAATGTCTTTTCTTTCTGGGATAGTGGAATTGTATCCTCATTCATGCAGGTCCTTTCAGGAAGAGATGAGATGTAGTGGGTCCTCTGGACCCTGCATTAGGAAGATTCCATCTGTCTACAGAAGTACAGAGCCATGCAGGTCCTGCACTTCTGTGTAGCAACAGATGTCAAGAATTCAATGGGCTGTCTGGTGGATTGCAGAAGAATAGGGCCCTCTGGATCCTGTACTTCCATGTGGCCATAGAGACAGATGTTCAATTCAAAGGATCCTCTCAAAGCTGAAGAACAAGGCTACAAGGCTGTCTGGCATCTACTGGTGCATGGATGAAGGGCACTACGCCAGAAGAAGAATCATTTCACTGTATGGTACTTGGGCCCATGCAGGCAACACTGCACCTACCTTCCCAGGCTGGAGGGTGGTGTTGTATGACAGTGCTGCTCCCCAGCCTTGTCCCATCTAGCTGGGTCACTGAGCTTGACCCCAAATCTTTCTACCTCTAAAGTTGTCTAGCTTACTGTAAAACATTATCCTATTTGATCATTTAAAAAAATAATTATATTCTCTTTAATGATCATAGCCCCTGCAAAGTAGAACTTTACAGTTTGAACATTTGAGATGCCACTGAACATATCAGTTTCATCATTAACCTTGCACTCTGAAGTTGTAGCCTGGCCCATCACTGTGTATGAAGGTAGGTATACTGTGCTAGTAGATGTTGTGTTAGTAAAAACAATTTTCTAAATGTTTAAAAATGTAAAAGTTTAGTCCAAAAATGCACTGTTCATAATTTATTAAATAAGTGCAACGTTACTAATTATATGTCAGTTGCTTGATAAACAGTCCACATCAGAAAACATACACATTATAGTTCTGGTATGCAGTTGTCTATGTTAAATATTTAACAGTCTAACATTATTTTATCCCACAAGGATAGCAAACAGCAGTATTATACTAAACTTTTTTAAGCCATCTTAACACGTTCTCATAGTTTTCACTTGCAGTTGAGAAACCACAACAAATTTGCCCTCTGAAGTATCCAGCCAGGGTTTTAACTAATAACTATGAACATAAATCATGAAAATGTGCTAATTTAAAGTGTCTTAGAATTTTTATAATAACTTTGTTCTATAGCACACATTGCTCCACCTAACACAATGCAGCATTCACAACCAACAAGAAACTAACTTGGTTACCAAGGTATACAGCCTCCTTCATACCATTCTAGCTCTCTAATTACCCATGGGAGGGACAGTGCAGATACTGAGAGGGATGGTTTGGTGGGTGAATTTTCTAGGCAAGGCCTGAAGGAATGGCTGGTCAGAGGGCACAGGAAGTATAAAAAAATAAAGCAAAAAAAAAAAAAAAGAACAGCTAAATCCCATCAAATTGGGAGACAATGTGTTCCAGACCTGTAGGCTGCATAGAAAGAATTTAAAGCTTTGGCTATTAAATTGCATTAACATTATGTTGGGGGGAGGTATCACTCAATCTTCCTACAAAGCATTATTTATATCTGGCACATACATATACATGTATACGAAGTACACAAAATAAGACTGCTCAGATTAGCTTTCTCTTTAAACAATGTCTGAGAGCTGCTGCTATTGGTCTGGATGTTGGGGTTTGTGCAGACTGAACTAGCTGGGATGGTAAGAAGGTCTGATCAAGTTGTTACACTGTGTATAATTGTTCTGCACTTGTGAAATGCTACTTGTCTGCCTTACCTTGTACTCTCCGGTCATGCCTGAAAATAGTCATTTTATGGCTAATGCACTCACCCGGTAACAAAACTAAATAAATAATGGGGTGATTGAATCTGTGTACAACTGGTAGATAGCTGCTCTACTGCTGTTGATCCGGTATGACACTGCAGGTAGTGGTGCCAAGGCTCTGGGGCTCAAATAGTAGGTGATGGCTGGTGGCAGCATTGCAGTGCCAGGAGAAGTGCGTGGCTGAGATGGCAGCTGCTGCCTCGCTGGCACTGTGGCTGGCAAGACTAGGCCCAGTTGTACTGGTACAGGCAGTCTGCCTCTTCCAGAGAGTTCAGTAGTGGATTGGCCTCGAAGCAAGCCTGCGACTGAAAGAAGGCAAGAATCCATGTGTTCTTGGTGTCCTTGTATGGTCAACCTCTCCACTGTTGTCAGGTAATGCACCAGTTTTTTTCATATATTCATTGTTGCTGTAATGGACGTAATTGACAAACTCAACCAGAAGTTCTCCTATAAGAAAGACAGAGATAAAGAGAGATCAGATTTGGATATGTTGCCAAAAAGTAGAACAATGCAGTTAAAAGCTGTGTTATGTTTAAGAAGCAAAATAAGTTCTATAGCGTGTAATTGACATTGTAAAAAAAAAGTGGAGCACACATGTAAGTTGTAAAAACTGCTGAGTTAGACAAATTTAAAGAATGTCGATCATCAGAATTAAGTGGATGATTCTGTTAATATTGCCACTGCAGTCAAAATGGGAATGGTCATTACCATTACCATCAATGAAAGGAAAATGCTATACCATTACCATCACGGGAAGGAAAATGCTATACCATTACCATCACGGGAAGGAAAATGCTATACCATTACCATCACGGGAAGGAAAATGCTATACCATTACCATCACAGGAAGGAAAATGCTATACCATTACCATTACGGGAAGGAAAATGCTATACCATTACCATCACGGGAAGGAAAATGCTATACCATTACCATCACGGGAAGGAAAATGCTATACCATTACCATCACGGGAAGGAAAATGCTATACCATTACCATCACGGGAAGGAAAATGCCATAACATGCATGACAAAGCACGCTAAAACTGATTCAGTGTGACTTATAGTTCATGATTGTTATATTTGGTTGACTGAAAGGTTTGATTGCAGGTTTATAAAAACACCCACCTTTGTCTCTTCCTCATGAAAAATTGGCAGAATGCAGTCCTCTTAAATACTGAAGCTATCACCAAGATCTCTTTTCTAACTTCCCCAATCACCAAAACCCACTTTAAAAAATTAAGAATTGATGTCAAATTAATAATGAATAAAATGCATCTTTAAACATAGAATAATTTTTCACAATATGCACCCTAAATTGAAAAATATTACTATGACTGTAGGTTAACTGCACATATGCTCCATAGACCGACACACAGACAACTAGTGGTGGCATTACACTCTATGGACTTTGGGAGCCATGAGTCCTTGACGGTCCATGCCTTTAAAATGCCACTTCCCATATCAAGTCAGTGGCAAGAAACAAGAGCTACAGGATCCCACTTCAGTGCTATGGTAGCCAGAACTTAGCAAGCCCCTTTGTAATTTGAACCACTTGTGGCCAGAACCCTCTTCCACAGTAATGCCTGTGTGCTATCAGTCTGTTAACCTGCAGCCAAGGTTGGAGCAGTTTACAGAGGAAAAGGCAGAGGTCTCATTCACCATTAAATACCCAAATGTTGGGCTCTTCTCGGAAGTGAGTCACAAGGGTCCACATGTCTGTGTCATAATATCTTGAGGCATATGCTCAGAATACTGAGTAAAATATATTTCCTTGTTGAAAACATTTCATAACCAGATATCATTTTTGGTTTAAAATCTCAGCATGGGACAGTGGGAAGGCTTTAAGCCTGAGGTTCAATGGGTGGAGCAACTACGTCACTCCCCTATCAGGCTTTATGAGTTCAATCATCCCAGACCTCCTCAGGATTCATTTCTCATTGCTGCCAGAGGTGCTGCTCACCTACCATTTCTCTTGCATCCTTTATGTTTTGCCTTGTTTTGGTGGCTGCTTCTGGCTGATAGCTCATTTCTGTCTTCCTTCCCTTGCTCCTTTCTTTGTGTCCACCCCCTCATCCCCCGTTAGTTGTTTCTCACCTCTGTTTATTCCTCTTGGCTTCTCCCCTTGTCTGCTCGCTGTCATAGCTTTCTTTTGAGTGTACCAGTACCTCATTTTTCCATCATTCCTTCCTCTCCCTTCTTCTTTGACTTCTCTCCTTGGCGCCCTCTTGATCCCTCCTCAGTGCTTCCAGGTGTCTCGCTTTCACCCTGCTCTGCTTTTGGCAGCTGTCTCACCTGGAGTGTCTCCCTTCTGGCTCCTTTCTTTTCAGTGTGCAGTTGTCACCTCCCATGTTCATGTTCCCTAGCCTGTTTCCTTGTTGGGTTCCTCCTCAGTCCTTCCCTCATCCTCCCTCTCATAGCCTCCAAACCTTCCTGTTTTGTATCCCCAGTGCCTGGCTGGCCAGGCCGCCTGCCCGCAGTTCTCTCTCTGTCCCTCTCTCCTTCCCTCTGTGCTTCCCCTGCTCCTCTCTGCAACTCCCATTGCCCATCCCTTCTCTCACCATCACCCTTTTGGTTCCTTTTGTGTTTTTGGCTGCCTCTCACTCAGGGCACCACTCCCTTCTCTGTCAGTACTTCCTGGCAGTCCCCTCCCTCTTCTCATGTCGCATTTTCACTCCATCCCCATGCTCTTGCATCTCCTCTGTGCCTTCTGCCTCCTGGGCTTGCCCCACTGTGGTAACATATCTCTGCCAGCTTCCTGCCTTTCTGTCTCTTTACCGAGCCCTTGTCGGCTGTTACTCGTCCTGACTGTTACTCACCTCTGGCATGCATCGTCTCCTATTCATTGTTCTTGTTGTGCTTTTGCTCTGCTGGCTGTACATCACTGGGGGAGCGATGCTGGTTTTGCCTTGCAATTTATTTATTTATTTTTATCACTGGTGTGTTGTTTCTTCGCTCCAATCATTGCCATTCTGTTGTATGCCTATCTCCTCATTCTCCGACTGCCTCGATCCTTTTGGGGTTTTCTTCCCTACCACAACCCATCTCTATCGCTCTGCCTATTCCAGCCCTGGATTCCTCATTTTCTGTCACTTCCCACTCTCTCTTGCCACCTTTTATTTGCCACAGTGGGCCTTTTCTTGCTGGCCCATGATTTTCATTGACTTTGTGTCCCTCAACCATGGTAACTGCTTTATTTTCTCTGGTTATCACAGCTACGTCTATGTGTCATGGTTTTCATGGTTCACTTTGTTTCTTGTCATTTTCAGGTATTTTTGGTTCAGGTACCCTGGTTTTCTGTACTGTTTATGGGACGGTGAGATGATTTCTTTCTACTATGACATCAGGTCATTTTGCATTCTTCATGTTTTGCATGGTGCTGCTGTCCAACTTAGGACTGTCTTGCCATGCTCAGCTCTGTGACATACCTAGGGCTCTCTGGTTTCAGAATACCTCCTCCTATTTCCCCCTCCATTCCTCTCCTTCTCTGACTTGTGCTTTTTGGGGTTTCTCCTGTCCTGCATCACCTTCCCTACTCAGCTTCTCCTCTTACCCTAGTCCATCTGGCATCCCCATGCCTAAGTTTGTTCTGCTTCTCTCAGTCTGACCTCTGGTCTAATAATTCACATCATGTAATTACATACCTCTTATTGGATGTTTCGCTACTTCATCGGCATTACTCCTGCATTCTTCTCATCCTCAGTCTTCTTGTCCACATCTGGATACCTCTCACTCATCTGACCTCTACCCAGGTCTCCTTCTTCACATTGACTACTCGAGGCATACCTCTCTTGGGTCCATCCTACCTCGACTGAGCCTACTCCCTCAACTTCACATGCCCGCTTCGGGTCTCCTCGCTCATCTAACCCCTTGCTCATCCAGCCGCTAGGTAAGTCTTTTCATTCCTATCACCACTCCCTCCTCGCTATGCTCTTTCCCTGATCTGTGCTTTTTGGGGTTTCTATCCTGCCATCACCTTCTCTAATGTATCCTTCTCTTTGCTGACAAACGTCCTTAATGACAAACATACTTAATCAAAAGTCTTTCAGCCTGGAGAGAAGGCAACCTAGGCCTTGGATCCCAGAGGTTTCCTACTCAAAGGGTTTTGTCCTCTCCTCTGTGCCAATGGCTATAATATTAGTTAGGGTTAGTGCTTCTTAAGTACCTTAGTTAGGTTCCACTGTTGGATGGAGTCAGATGGTGGCCCTGGCTGTTCCCTCTCCTTAGGAAGTCTGCCTTATTCATCTTCTCTGCTTTACTTTCATTCATCATCCTCACTTTTCCTCATCTTCTCCTGTCATTCTTACCTATGTCTGTCACATTTATTTTATTTATTTATTTCAATCTAGGATTGCAATACCTTTGAGCCGAGGCTTTTTTACAAAGGTTCCATGTCAGCTTGTGCAACAGTCATCATTTTTAGTTACAAATATATAGTCATTGACTTACAGACATGTAATAACAAGTACAAAGACTTGAGCTATGAGCAAGACGATGGAAGGGGGGTGGTGGGGAAGTGAGGGTAGGAGATCGAGGGGAGAAGGAGGCAGAGGGTAAGGGGAGCATGGGAGGTGGTTGAGGTGGGGGCAGGAGCGAGATACAGGGGAGTGTGGGTGGTGGGTAGGATACAGTGCAGCCAGGGGGGCCTTGTTGAGGGAATATGACAGGTAAGGTGCTAGGGTACAAAGACTGATTGTAAGTGCTGGGTGCTGGGGCATTTGCAGCATTTCCAGTCTAGATATCTTCTACTTCTCCTTCCTGATGCTCGACACTGAATGGGTATTCTTTTGGGCTTCTTCCTAAGCTACCTTAGACAACAGAGTCACCCCATGGCACCTATGGTGGGAACCCTCCTCTAGGGTTCCTGCGCCATACCCCCTACAGTGTGGTATATCCATGGATAGATAGGTGAATAGCAACAGTGTAATCAAATCACACAAGCATCATCTCATCCAGTTGCATAAGTACAATTGAATGAGAAGGCTTTAAGCCTGAGGTTCAATGGGCAGAGCAACTACATCACTCCCCCATCAGGCTTTATAAGGTCAATCATCCTGTGCCTTCCCAGGATTCATTTCTCGTTGCCCTGCCATCCACCTCCTCCTCCTCCAGTGGCTCATCTCTCTTACCCATGGACTTCTTCCTAAGCTACCTTTAGCCAAGGGAATCATTCCCACAGCACCTATGGGGGAACCCTCCTATAGGGTTCCTTGATCAGAATCTCACAGGGTGGTATATCCCACGGATAGAGAGGTGAATAACCACAATGTAATAAGTCACACAAGCATCATCTCATCCAGTTGTGTAAGCACAATTGAATTATGGAGTGCTGCTGTCAGGCAAAATAAAAGGAGGCTCATCCCTTAGCAGAGCAGCTGAGAGCACTAGCCAGCACCCTGTGGCCCTGCTACACCTGCTCTCCTCCACAAGTGGCTAGTCAGACACTGGGAAGGTCACAACTGGAGCTCACATCCCAAGCTACTTAAAGCAAGAAAGGGAGAGGTGCAAACTTTGGGTAAGGTGGAATTAACCTCGACATTTCCTGCAGAACTGATGCAACTCAACATGTGGAGCAGTAAATGCTCCCAACAAAAGTAAAGGCTAACATGTTTGCTGTGTTTTATTTTTTCAGACAACTCGATCATTTTTCCTAGCAGAGTCTGATTGCTCATTTTCTAGTTTCAGTAACTAATCTGAGTTATATTAGGTTTATGGCAAAAATTTGTAATACTAGAGACAATAATTTGAATCTACATCAGGAAACACTTAAAGCAAGATAATAAAATAATCATAAAAAGTAAGATACTCTTACTTTTCTTTTGTTATATTCTTCTCTGTGATAGGCCCTGTCAGTTTCATCTTTAATCAACTCCCCACCCACGTTCTTCATGCTACCCATAAACAACACAGAACAAATACAGTACATTCACAGTCCAATCCATGTTTGGCACATTTTCACTGACACTTAATGATTGTATTTTGGGTTTACTCATTTAAAGCTAAAATCCCATTGCACATATATGTCATCCCAGACCAATGTGTGGAATGTTCCAATGGTAGCTCTGTCAGTGAATAAGACAGTGATTTGAATTGTGCTGTACTTGTGATTTTATAGTTCACAGTTGACAGATGGCATTGTTGCTTGAGGGAGGTTAGTTGTCATTCACACAATGTGTGGACCAGTGGGCCATGCTACTATATGGAAAATAAAATAGTGAAGGATTTGTAAATTATCGCATTGTTTTGCACATGGATTTGAAATGCTTGCATTATGGAGCTATGTGATACTGATTCAATCTGAAACAGCAGCTTCCTGCTGAACACTGAGCACTGATGTAATAAACTTGCAAACACAGTTAACATTTTTGAGCTCTGCACTTTTTAAATTTATAATAGTGGATTGATCTGCACAGTACATTGATTTCTGCTGTGCACTCTCTATTCTAGTCTGAATTTGCAAGGGTTAGCCACCCGAGAATGCACCATCACAGTTTTAAATCATTGGGTAGTTTGTTGTGATGGGTGCTAAAACCATGTATGATCAATAAGTTTGTTCTGCATGCTTTCTTGTCAATAGTGCTATTTTTTTTCCCAGTCCACATGGTCAACTCTCCTCAGATCAACTAATCAACCTCTGTCATAATCTGACCCCACCACATGCCAACCAACAGTAAAAACAGATTCTGGAAAGTGGGTGGGATGGGGGGTTTGACAGTACGTGTTGGGTGAGGAGTTTTGATTACTGAGTTACGTAGTGTTTGGCATATTCGGTGGTGGGGAGTGAAGTGGAGAGTCAAGTGATCTGGCATTAGTGGTGATGGTGGGGAGAGGTTCTGTTGTTTATATTAAGAGACAAACAGCACTTATTTTAAAGATTTAATTTTTAAGATTTAATTAAAAAATCTTATGTGCACTTGTGGGTATTCTTGTGATGAGTTTATAAACACCAGCCCTTTGGGTAAGTGAGAAAGCCATGCTATGTTCCTTTCAGTTGTTAAAATGCAGTTTTGAAAATTTACCAAGATATGAATTTTAAGGAGGCAGAAGTGGGACTCAACAGTGGTCTCTCATTGCAGGTAGTGTCTTGAAGAAAGCAACATTGATAACATAAATTATTACAATAATAAAATAAGAAATTTAAATGGGAAGCCATTTATTTTAAATTGCTACTCCATGTGGAGTAGCTCATGTATGACCTTTCAGAATAAAACAGATGGGGCTGTTTCTCTCAGACTAAGAAAGAAAGAATAAAGTGCAGGGAACATATGTAACTGGGAGAGTTGATGTGCATTAGAGGTGCTATCCTCAGCAGTTAGAACCCATTGACTTAGAAAGGGTTCTGGTTTTTTGGGGGTTTTTTTACACTTATTTAGTGTGAATAAGGATCGATCTGAGGGGACAGAGTTTTGACTCAAGTGGTTCTGTTATGTGGGGGCAACCTGGCACAGTTTACTTCAATTCAAGGTATGGTGTGGATGTGAGAGGCTGATTACTTTTTTGTGCTGTTAGGAGGTGGGATTCATTTTTTTTTTTATTTATTATGATGAAGCCAATGCTTTTTGTACATGTTAAGTATAGCAACCCCACTGACCCCACTTCATTACCTTGCCTCCATTTCCATCTAAACAATCCTACAAACTGAAAGAATATCTTATCTATTTATCTTGGGAGTAAAGGCAGTCCTGTGGCGGAGCAGCTTGCTCTTCCATTAGTAAATACAAACATAAATTGAAGGCAGAAGTTTTCTCCGAAAGAGGTTGCAACTTTTGCATCACTGCCTAGTTGCACAGCTATAATCTGGGAAGAACATGACTCACTCTCTGTCTACCTCTAGTGCCCACTGATTCATGAGTGCAGGCAGGCATACTCAGTGGACTTTGCTGAGTATAGTAAAGTCTGGAAAATCGAGGAGAAACACAAGCCTCAGGCCAGGGCAACAAACACAGAGCTTGATGTACATGAAGAATTGTTTCTGTCCCTCCTTGGATGCTTTACTGTGAGTTTGTGAATGAGCTTTGTAAGATGTGTTGGTGCTAAACTTAGAGGCCATGACTGTATGTGTGACCCAGTTGAATATGTATGTATGCATGAGGCTGGTGTGAATGGGCCTCTATAAGGCTGGCTACCTAGATGTGGTACAGAAGCTTATCACAATGTATCCTAAACACTGTAACTAAAAGCCAACCAACTTCTGTCTGGTAGTGTGTGTGTGTGTTAAACGAAATAAAATGTTACTGTATTAGCATCATTGGCTTACTACATATTGTTGACTGAAAAGATGGTGGGGCAATATTTGTGTGGTGTAGCAGCACGTTGTTTGGCTTGTGTTCACTGAGGGGGCAACAATTCCATCAGCTCTTGAGTACAAGTTTAAAATGCCTGGCTATACCCCTGCACCAATTCTGAGCTCTGATTGAACTGCTGTTTTCTGGCTTTGGGTAGCAAAAGTGCATAGGATGACCCTAGGATGACCACTTTGCAATTCAAATGATGTGATTCAGTAAGCACTTTCAATCAATAGTTCTGTGTTCCCCAATTTGAGTTGTGAGACTGAGGGACTCTAAGTGACAAGAAATGTAAAAATGTCCTCTCCCTTTTTGCCCTCTGGCACCCTCAGAATCCCAATATTTAGTGCATGCATTCAATTTTCCATATGTCATGAGCGAGCGAGCGAGCGAGAGCAAGATAGAGAACAAGAGGGAGAGAGAGAAACCAGAATAGACATTTTGGGGGTGAATTGAAGTAACGTTGCCTCAGTGCTCATTAGGTGGGGTGGCCTATAGTATGATTCTTATATTGGAAGCTTTAATTTGAAAATGTGACACAAAAAATATAGCAATAAAGAATGCAAATGCAAAAAAAACACAAACAGCAAATGGCATATATGCAGGATATAATGGTGTCAAGGACTGCTGGCAGCTTCAAGGCTGGTGCAGTTAATATGAGGAGTGACTGCTGTATCTGCAGTAGCCCACCCTGCCCAGCAACTTAGACTGGGTGATATATAACTAACCCTGCACACTCTCTTTTTCAAATCCAAAAATCAGCAACAGGATTCTGACAGGTATTAGCCAGGCTACAAAAAAAAAAAAATTCCTGTTATTATCTAACTACTTTTCCATGGCATGTTCATTAACAAGAATCCACAAGCAATTGTCTGCTCACTTTAAGGAAACAAGTCTTTGTATTATAGTATAATGTTGCTTATATCAAAATAACACACCGTAAATCTCAGTGATTGTGGTTGACCAACCTTAAACAGCTGGTTGTGTAGAAGAGTGCTATAGTAGTGCAGTTTCCGCACTTGTAACTGCAATGAGATACCTGCATATTTTCAGAAACATATGTTCAGAAATGTGAAGTCTACAGCTTTTGCCAGTACACACCCAGTATGCCCAGTGATAAATTGCAATATCTCCTTTCTGAACAAGATTCTGCTTTCTACTGAGAGACAGCTCACAGGGTCTATTTCTACATGCTCATTTCCAGAGCATTATTGATTACTTTTCTAAAGATCTCTAACTAATATGTTCCAGGTTCTTTGACTATAACCCACCACGCCCTTGCTACACAATTTAGGGTCTGTCTCTGACTTAAAGTACCACTCTGTGTTCAGCCAGGAGATAGGAACTAGAAATACACTTGAAGCAAATAAAATAAATTAAAACAGTTGACCACTTTGCCCCCAATAAATATCAAATGCAGAAGAATACTACTGAAAAAAATCTTACAACGCTGGAATTTTATGCTAATAGTGTATGTTTATAAGAGGTTCTGGTATATGATTTAGAATCACTGGAAGATTCTGCAAGTGTGATCTCCACATGGATAATCTCCACTGTTTCTGATTACTATTAAAAAAAAGTCTCCATTTGTATGAAGCTGCACACTGGGGATCCATCATTAAGCTTCTTACCCATCTCTCAGTGTTTTATGACATAGGTACAGATAGACAGAAAAGACAACTAGACAAACAGGGAGAGAGATCAGGGGATCACTGGCTCACTGCTTCAACTGAAGCAGGCAGCACGACTCCAGTTGCGACTTCACAATTCAAGAAAGTCCCGCTGTTCTCATACTGAGAATGCAGGTGAACGGCTCCTCTTGCTACACTGGGCACCCAGGATTTTCAGGTACCCAGAACCTTAGTTCCAGATATATTTTTAAAAAGTGAGCACCAGAATCTAGCTAAATAGGTCCCATTTACCTATGTTCAGCTGTTTGTTGTTTTGAAAATACATAATGTTTAAGTACTTTCAACTTTTTTTAGATTAAGAAAAAAGATGGCAGTGATCATGATTAGTATTTTTCTCATGACAAGTAAATCATGAAAATAAGCACTCACATTAGTGTCTTTTAACAGTTCAAGCTTGACAGTTATCCAAAAAAATCTATATTACTCTAGAACCATGTAATATTTTTTCATGAAACCTTTGAAAAGCATTACCTTGTAACAGGCTACTCCTTCCCTGAAAGTTTTATGAAAAAAATTGACATTGTCTAGGCTGTGCATGAGTGCAAAAATAAAAAAACCCACATTAAGAAAAGGAAAATCAAACACTGTTTTTATTTTATTTTTATTTCTTGGTATTCCATATCTCAGAAACCAAACTGCTGTCACACAACTTTTATGTCTTGAGACTCTTCCAGCCTGACTGTGCTTGCCAAATGTTGAGCTATTTCATTGAACACTGCCAAAGTTATTATGAAAAATTGAGTTTAACATTAAACAACCTCCTCAAACTTAACTATAGGGAGCTACCATGCCCCTATAATATACAGCACTTTGTTAGCATATGAAGAGATTGTGCACATTGAACACCAAGTATTGAATGATACTAAGCTAATTTAAACTAAATAAGCACATTAGAATGTATCCACAGATACTAATAGGAAAACTAACAAGCCTCAACCTTTTCTTTTGAGAGGTCAATGGGCATTTTACCCCCTGTTAATTTTAAGTCCCTGTAACTCCTTAGTTCTTACCATGCATGCATGGATTTTTCACATGCTCATGGTAGTTACGATGGCAACAATACACTGGCAAATGGTTTATGAGGGAAGATAGCAGCACTTCAGCTTGATCTGCCAGACAGCAAGATGGCCAGTGACACCTATAACGAAATAAAAATATTAACTAGGTAAGCATTTCCAGGAAATTTACAAAGTGGATTTTTCACTACCAAACATAAAATAATGGTAATAAAAGAAACCACTGTTGCAGATTGTTGGCAATAAATTGAGAATTGTTAGGCTTTGTTAGCATTTGTAATTATCTTTAACCTTTCTTAATAAGAGGTCCCAGTATAACCTTTTTGCAGTACATGATTACTTCCTAGAGATCAACAGAAATAATAGAATCATGAAATTTGTTGGCAGAAAAGGATAGCTTGCCCACCCAGTCTGCCCAAATAGTCTCTGCCTAATCTGTCTCTGCAGACCCTAACTGGTCTCCAGTGACCCTCCCTCCTCCCTGACCATTCCAGATATTTTAACGTTGTCTTGCTCAAGCGCAAGCAACATTTTGTGTGATAGGAGATTAGTAGAAGAAATGCAGAGGTGTGTCAGTTTGGCAAATGCAGGCATGCTTTAGAAGGCCGTCCTCATTCACCAATTAGCTTAGCATGCTAGCGGTGACACAAGTGTTTTGCAGTGCCACCAACTTGAAAAAGATTTTGCAATCCCTAGAAAGCTGACTTCAGGGGTGCCCAATCCCTGTTGACATGTGTAAACCCCCTTCCAAGATTGCGTGGCACACTGGGAGCCCACCCCAGTGTGCCTCCCTGTGTTTGGAAGCTGACCGTGTCAGCATTTTCCTGCCCCTGCCCACCCCCTTTGTGAGCCACACTGTGAGCCCACACCAGTATGGCAAACATCACACCCCCAAAGTCATGGGGCACACTGGGAGCCCACCCCAGTGTCCCCAACATTGTTTCATACATCTGTAAAGAAAGAAAATGGTCCATGCTGTTTTGCTTTTTTTTTAGAACATAAAACAAAGAAAACTGTCCCTCGCTGTAGCAGGCCCCCTCCCCAACCCACACCCTCACCCTCTGCACACCCCACTGACCCACACACCCTTCACCCCATACTTACCTCCTGAGGTCTGGTGCCACGATCTTCGTGGAGGGGAACACGCCTGCACTCTTCAAAGCCAACCGAGAAACTGAAGAAATGCCAATAAGTTGTATAATGGCATCAATGGGGGAGGTTTCAACTTAGGTGGATATCTTGGCCATTTTTTTGACTTTTGACTCCTAATTTTCAAAATAGGTTCTTGGGACCCCTCCTCAAGAAAACAGTCACTGCCATTTCATTATTCGGCCCCAAAAGGTAATTTCGCAGCCACTGTGTGGAATCACCTTTTGGTACTGATTAATGAAACAACAGTGCCACTTTTCATAAGATGGGGTCCCAAAAAGCCTATGTTGCAAATCTGGTGAAAAAATTCAAACAAATTACTGTGTTACGAGTGTGCATGGCACAGTTTCCACACATGCTCGTAACGTTGAGAATTTTTAATATTTTCACTCCAGATTTTCAACATTGTCATTTTTTCACACCTCCTTATGAACAGTACAGCTGTCATTTTTCACATCCTGCCTGAAATGTGTTTTCACACATCTGGTGCACAATAGTGCGGTCACTGTGGGAAATCAACGTTCAGGACAGATTAAGTAATCACAGTGTCACTATTCATGAGCAGACATCCCAAATGCCTATGTTGAACATTTGGTGAAAAAGTCAAAAATAACTGTTATAAGCGCATTGTGCAATTTCCATGCATGCTTGTAACTTCGAGAATGTTCAGTATTGTGACTCCAAATTTTCAACATTGCCATTTTCTCACACCTCATTATGAACAGTACAGCTATAATTTTTCATATAGAAACATAGAATTTTATGGCAGATAAGCACTGCTTGGCCAATGTAGTCTGCCCATTTCCTCACCTAACAGATAAGCTGCAGATCCTAGTTAACCAACATCCTACTTCCTCCTACCCCCCACTAGAATTGCTTTATGTCTGTCCCATGCATTCTTGAATTCCCTCACTGTTTTTGACTCTACAACCTCCTCAGGAAGGCCATTCCATGCATCTACTACCCTGTCTGTGAAGAAATATTTCCTCACATTACCTCTGTGCCACCCCCCATCTTCAAATTGTGCCCCCGTGTTCTTGCACATCTCTTTTTCTGAAAGATGCTACACTCTTGGACTTTGTTGATTCCCTTGAGGTATTTGAACATTTCTGTCATGTTCCTCTCTCCTCCTTTCCTCAAGGCTATATATCTTAAGCTCCTTTAGTCTTTCTTCATATGTCTTTTGGTTCAGACCCTGCACCATTTTGTAGCCCTCCTCTGGACAGCCTCCACCCTGTCTATCTCTTTGTAGAGATGGAGTCTCCAGAACTGTACACAGTAATCCAGATGTGGTTTTACCAACTGTCTGTACAGAGGGCCAACAACTTCTTGTTTTCTACTGTTGATGCCCTCCCAATGCATCCCAGTATCCCCCCAGCTCTCCTTACTGCCTTCTCACATTGCTGGCCCACCTTTAGGTCATCTGATATGACTAGCCCCAGGTCCCTTTCCATTTTTGTTGTTGTCAGTATCTCACCTCCATTGTGTACTCTTCCCCTGGGTTTTTGTTTCCCAGGTACTTTACTTTGCACTTCTTTGCATTGAATCTAAGCTGCCATACATTTGACCATTCCTCCAACATTGTCAAGTCCCTTTTCATCCTTTCCACCCCACCTTGTGTATCAACCCTGTTGCAGATCTTTGTGTCATCTGCAAAGAGACATACTTTCCCTTCCAGTCCCTCTACAATGTCACTTATACAGACATTACAAAGGACCAACCCAAGTACTGAACCCTGCGATGCCCCACTAGTAACCCCCCTTTCTTCACTGTGGACTCCATTTATTATTACCTGCTGTGTCCTGTTGTTCAGCCAGTGTTTTACCCAGGCTACCACCCTGGGACACACTCCCAGGGTGGCTAATTTATTTATTAATCTTTTATATGGGACTGTGCCAAATGCCTTGCCAAAGTCTAGGTAGGCCATGTCCACAGCCCCTCCCTGGTCTACTACTTTGGTCACCCAGTCAAAGAAATCAATTAGATTCATTTGACATGACCTTCCAGCTGTGAATCCATGCTGCCTTGGGTCCTGTGCCCCACTGGCCTCTAGGTACTCAACAATTTTTCCTTCAGAAGTGATTCCATCATTTTCTACCACTGAGGTCAAACTGACAGGTCTGTAGTTTCCTGCCTCTCTTGCTCCCACTTTTGGGATGGGAATCACATCTGCCCTCCTCCAGTCCTCAGGTACCACACCATCCTCCCATGATTTATTAAAAGGGTAGTCAGTGGTGTTACTTGTTCTTCCTTTAGTTCTTTTAAAATTCTGGGTGAATCCCATCAGGCCCTATTGCTTTGTCCACCTTCAGTTTTAGGAGTTCTTTCAGAACCCTTTCTTCTGTGAAAGGACTAATATCAACCCCCCTATCCAGAGTGCTTCTATTGACCGGATTAGGTATTTCTCCCTGCTTTTCCATTGTGAATACTGAGCAGAAGTATTCGTTCAGTATCCCTGCTTTTTCACTATCGCTTCTGCTCAATCACCTTCCTCTTATTCAGCCTCAGTATCCCTGCCTTAGTCTTTCTTTGTTCCTAATGTACCTATAAAGGTTTTATCCCTTCTTAACCAAGTTGGCTATCTTTTCCTTGGTTTGGACCTTTGCTATTCTGACTGCCTTCCCCGCTTACTTCTGCTTTAACTGGTACAGTTCTCTGTCCTGCTCCTTCTGTGTTTCCTTATACTTCCTGAATGCTATCTTTTTCTCCCTTACCTTCCCCGCCACTTCTTGAGAACCCCAGTGTTTTTTTCATTCATTTTGATTTGTTTATTTGCTTCATAAAAAGGCTTGTTGCCTCTGTGATGGCGGTTTGGATGTTTCCCCATTGTTGCTCCACCCCACCTTCTTGTCTGTGTGCTAGTGCTTTTCTGAGGCACTCTCCCATTTTGACAAAATCAACCCTCCTGAAGTCCAGTACCTTCACTTTTGTATGGCTTGACTCTACAGCTAAGTTTAATGTGAACCACACTGTTTGGTGGTCACTTGTTCCCAGATGGCTACCCACTTCAAGATCGAGTTCCTCTCTCCATCCCCATTGAGAGTACCAGGTCTAAGATTGCTCCTCTCAAGTATGTTCCAAAACTAGCTGTCTGAGGCATGCCCCCTGTAAGGCATCGAGAATGGCCCTGCTCTTGGATGTGGCTGCAGCAAAGGTGTTCCATTTAACATCTGCAATATTGAGGTCCTCCTCCAGCAATATCTCTCCTTTCTCTGCCATCCCAAGGATGCCTTCTATCATTTCCTTGTCCATTTCCAATCCTGCCCAAAATGTGTTTTCACACATCTGTCACACAATGGCAACGTCGCTGTGGGAAATCAATGTTCGGGACAAATTAAGAAAATCACAGTGACACTGTTCATCAGTGGAGGTCCCAAAATGCCTATGTTGAAAATTTGGTTAAAAAAATCCCAAAAATAATTGCATTACAGGTATCTGTTGCCCACTTCCTATGCCCGCTCGTGACTTAACCAATTTTTCAGATTTTCAAATTTATCATTTTTTTACACCTCCTCATGAACAGTACAGCTGTAATTTTCACATCCTGCCAAAATGTGTTTTTGCACCTGTGGCCAAGTGGCGAGTCTCTGTGCAAAATCACCTTTCAGCTCACAAACTGATAGTGCCACTGTTCATGAGGTGGGGTACAAAAAGCCCATGTTGAAAATTTGATTGAAAATAATCAACAAATGTCTGGGACATTAGGGTTTCCAACTGTAACACCCCACCTGTAGAGACTGCCGGTGTCATGGGAGTGACTTGGGATTTTTGGCTGTAACTCTACTGCCATTTCACCCCAGCCTGCAGTAACTGACAGGCACTGAGGTGTGACTTGGACTCTTGGCCCAAAGTTCACTCCATTCTCCTATAGTGCACCCATCTCAGCATATTTCCTTATGGAATGGGGTGAGCGTAAGGTCTGAAGACAACAAGGCACACCATGACACTTGTTGGTGTCTGCAGGGTAGGGTGAGGTGAAATGGCATGAACGTTATGGCAGGCGAATCAAAGGCACACCTCAGTGCCTGTCAGTCTCTGCAGGGTGTGGGTGGGGTTGGCGCCAGCTCAATACTTCACTGCCATTCCTATTATGCATCTCTAACTTCTGCACTACCAATGCCAATGCCAGCAAGACAGCATTCTGCATTGATAAATGTTGTTTTAATGTCTACCCACACATGCTTGAAGCCCCTACTCTTTTATCTCCACCATGTTTACTATCAATCTATTCCTGGTCTTCACCAGTCTTTCAGTGAAGTAAGACTTCCTCACATCCCTCTAAACTCCCTCCCAGCTTCATTGCATGCCCTCTGGTTCTGGTGCTCTTCCTCATTTGAGACTCCACTTTGCACCTTGTTAATCCCTGTGAGGTACTTGTAGGTCTGTATCATGTTATCTCTCACTCTCCTGTCTTCCAGAGTGTACATGTTGAGATCCCTCAGTTTCTCCTCATAGGATTTTCGGTGCAACCCCTGCACCATTTTAGTTGCCCTCTGCAAGGCTGCATCTACCAATTATATGTCCTTTCTGAGGAGCAGACTCGAGAATATGTACTTCTTGCATATTATGAAGTCTCAGATATGTTTGATTTTTAACTACAGTGGAGTCAGGATGCAATGCTCTTATCACAGTTTCTGCCAGAGACATGCTGCAGAATACCGTAGGAATACAGTGTAATCCAAAGCTAATGACTCCAATTTGGCATGTATGAATGTGTGACACGCTTATCACAGAATGTTGCATCATGGCTGACTGCTGCAGTTGTCACACACACACACACACACACACACACACCAACACACACACACACACACAGTTTATATATTGGATTTACCTAAGTGAAAAAGCTTCCTGGAGAGTCAAATGCTACTAAGATAATATAATAATGATAAGTAGATGGGAGACATGATCTTTGTCTTGTAATTAAATATTTTTAATTTAATCAGACTGAGCTTTAGCAACTGGTGAGAAAGGAGAGTGATGAAGAGAAATAGTAGGGAAACAGCATCATAACTGAGTTTTCTTTTCAGTAACATTGAGGAAACATGAGTCAGATGTGCACATTAGTGAGGAAATAATGGAAGCAAAATAATGAGTTTTAGCATTTATGCAAAACTCATTAACAAAGATCAATGATATGGGATTTGCATTAAAATATTTAAATGTAACTACCCCCCCCTTTGCACAGTAAGCTACCTCTTGGTACCTCTCAACTAGGCACCCAAACTACTTTGAACAATCGGTACCATCCCTAGATTTGGAAATGTATACCAGGCTCATTACTTCTAGAGGTCAGAAAGCAGTGGGGTGCACAAAACAAATACACAAATGACCAACTAACCCAGGTCCCGAGGGGAGAACATTTTGCTAGGGCTATGCTAGGTCTGTACTTCTGGAGGGGTACCCAGTAATTCCACACAGGAAGCAGTAACATGAATGTCTAAACCAGGTTGGGGTTCTAGAGTGTGACTCTATTCCAAAAGATGGTACACTAAAACAAAGGTTGACCCCAAGGTTTACACATCATGGCACAAGGCAATGGCAGAACATCAGAAATCTGTGTCGGACAGAAACTCTACATATCCCATATTCACAGGACCTTGAATACTCTTCAGTGGCAATGGCCTCAGCTGAACACACATTTCTTTTAGTGACACTGGCCACAACTAAGCACACATTTCCCATATGGCATAAGACTTTCACTCTTTGCCAAGTGGCAACTGGCCACAATGGAGCACACTGGTGCTCAAACTAAACTAAGCACAACCCACACCAGGGGGTAAACTTTCTCTTCAGGCATTGGTAACCATGTTCTGAATAACCAGGCACCCTTATGGAACCTGTAGTGCAGAACTGGTCACTCTGGGGGTCTGTCCACCTTTCACTTTCACGTCCTTACCCAGCCATTCTTTCAGAGTTACACCTCAAAACTTCTAGCAAAACATTTTGGAATATGCATCTTGGAATGACTTTCACATCCAGCATATGAAAACACTACTCCTGAGTGTAAAAACTAAAGTCCTGAACAATGTGCATTAGTCTCCCTCTGGACCCCACAATCGTCAGCCAACTTTAAAACATGAGAACAGTCTCAGCTTAGAACAGAACTGATGTATAATTCCCTTTGTCAGAGAAACACCCAAGACAGCTCCTTTCTCCAGGAAGCACAAAGTCAGATTACTCACAGCTGGAAAACAAAACAGGCAGCTTCAAAAGGGTCTCAGATCAAATAGGGGATTGCTCCTCAGATCCACCTGTAGTAGTCCTTTCCATCTCTGGGGATGAAAATCAGGAGCTCCTGCTGTAGACAACGCTTTCCACCACTTCTCATGGCAAGCAGATGTTTCTTGGTATTAAGGTTAGAAAACAGGCTCTCCTCTCAGAGCCCACACTGCAGCTGTCATCCTTCAACTGCTCTTGACAGACTCCCAACTCAAACTCACTCAAGATTCTAAAATTCCCACTCATAGCCAGCTGCCATGGCTTATGCTGCTGTGAGAGTTCTAAATGACATCATCTCTCTATCTCAGCTGAGACCAAGTAAACAGAGAATGAGTAGGCGAAACCCCATTTAACCAATTATTCACCAGCTGCCTTCCCTACCTGGCACTGACACGGATGGGATTCCAGTAACCCCAGGGACTGGGTGGTTACATAAATAAGTATAAAATCTAGTGATCATGTGCACATTTAAACAAATGTATTTTATAGTTCATTTTGAGAAACAGGTCCATACTGTGGCTAATGCCATCATATAGTCTCATAAATACTGAAGTACGCATTTATTTTTTTATTTCTACATGACTACCGCTTAGCTTTGAAAAGGTGACTCTATGCCATGGTTGCAAAACAGTTGCACTGGGGATATGTGAGAGTCTGAAAACACACTAAAATCTTTTGGCAAAGTATTTTCATAAGCAGGAGTTGAGCCTTTTTTTCATTATAATGATTTACTTTCCCAGAATAAACCAGCTGAGGTGCAACATCTCATTTCCCATGGAGTCCTGCTTTGGGGCAACTGAAGTGTAGGGAATCTAAGTCACATGCTCAAAGTCATACAGTGAGCCTCTGGCTGTGGTGGAATTTAAACCTGTAATCTTGGTTAACAGTCTGAAGTTCTCTGATCACTAGACCATGCTACCAGCTTCTGTTACAGCTCAGCTGGAGCTCCTTGAGGTAAATAAATTACAAAAAAAAAAAAACCTGATCCTTTAAGTTTGTCTTCACCCTCAGCCAAACTGTGCAAGGGTCTGTAATGTATATTTCGGATTATGTGTTTCCACAAGCCTTGCTGGAATTCCCTCACTGGTCTGGGAATGTACAGTAATTATTGACCACAAGATGCCTGATGGAAACATAACACTCTTGACAGTGTTTTATATCCTTGGCTGTTCACCCATTTATTAGACAGGGTTAAACTTGATGTGCCTTTTCTGCCATCACATTCTATGTTTCCAGTTCTGCTTCTCTCCAGACTATGTGCTTTAGCCATTTAACACTATCAAGGAAGCTGGCACTTATTACAGTCAGGTACACTTTCTGTGCCACAAACTTGCCAAGTCTTACCTGAATGTTGACTCCATACTAGGTTATAGGAATGTGCTTATTCCTTACTAGCACCTTACCATAGGGGATAGTAGACTTTTCTAATATACTGTTAAAGATAACTTCCTTAAAATATGGTGGCTGGGCAATCATGACCCCTTTAAAGAGCTCCTGATATCATAAGGGAAACTATGGAACATGAGACATGTTTCTGAATGTGTTTACATATGTTCAGTATTTAGCACCCCCCTTTTCTTTGTAACTACAATATGAACATTGAAACAGTATCACTATGTGGTGTGTACAATATGAAGAATGAGCAAGTGTTTTTTATTCTTTTTCAGACAAAGCAATTGAGTTGTGCTGTGTTAGCCAACACAAAAACAGGAAAAAATTAAAAAGTTGTTTTAGCTTACCACTATAGCTGTGAGGCATGATTTTTAATTAGAAAATGGTTAAAGTAAAACTCTCCTCCTGATTGGCTGAAACAGCCTAGGACCCGGGCTGTTATATCTTGACAACGCCGGTCAAAAACAGAAGTTCCAATTTGGGGTGCCCTAATACTAAGTCTATCCTTGGGCACCCAATTTCAAAACCGACTAGCTGCCATTTTGTCCTGCTCACTTAGCAAGACTGACTTCCATGAACACGGTCACTGAACAGTGAAAAAAATGCCTGCAACAGTATTTATTTTTCTTTACTCACTTAATTTTCCTTATTGAGCACGATTGCACCTGTCAACACAGTGCCGACTGTTACAATAACCTGCACGCTTGCTCAATGCCACATTCCAGAGCACCAAAAAGTACCTCTCCTAAAACATAATGAGTCAACATTCCCGTCCTAACGAATGATCCAAGCAACTAAAATAAATGGCTCTCCTCTCTAACTCTGTCTCTTTTGTGTGTCACCAGCAATGAACAAGAGATAAGGCAAGACAACAAGCTCAAGAACCAGCTCGTGTTGTGAGACACTGCGTGAAGAAACAAAGCAAGTGGACAAACTCATTGCACACACAAACACAACAGTGCCCTCCTGTGATGATTCCAGCAACACAGGGAGTATTTTACTACAAAATTTACCTTTTTGTATTTTCTATTTATTTCATATACATAAATGTTTATTTTTTTTTTCTCAAAAAAGTACACTTACAGCCCATTTTCTAAGCATAATAACACCCTCCAATGTGGGCATTATGGGATATAATGGACATTCCAGGGGCTATAAGGCTCTCCACCTGTAGTGGTCCATTATATCCAATAACGCCCACCCTGTCGGGTATTGTTACTTACTTATCCCCCGCCCTCTCTCCCCTTGAGTTGCAACACAATCTGGCCACACACCCAAGACTTGCTCCCAAAAAGTAGATCACTTACAAAGAAGTCTAAATTATAGTTGCAGTTGCCATGATTTGCAACCCTTAGAATGTTACAGGCATCACAAAATGCCATAGTCATCATTTATTTGATAAAATAAAAAGGACAAGGCACGCATCATGGAGAGTTTGAACTACTTTATTTCAAAGAAATACAGAGCTAAACACCTCCTACATATTGCCTCTGCAAAGGGAGTTCATCAGAGAGTGGAGTTTAGCTAGTGAAGCTCAGTTAAAATAGCATACACAGTAACATAAAAGTGACCCCGTGTGCAGTCAATTACAACACATACAAAGCATACATAGTTAATTGTGTCACTAAGAAAATATACAAACATGTGACACTCTCACTCACTCAAATAAATCAATAATTATGACCAGTAGGGTGAAAAACAAATGTATAAAACTCAAGCAAATTCCGTTCTGATTCTTGGATGATTCAAACCTTTTGTATTTGGACTTTGCTCTACTAGTATACTTAGAGTGATACCAGTGTTTGAATGCAATAAATCAAATGTACTTTTAAGGCTAGAACACAGACTTGAGATGAGATAACCATCATTGTTTGTTCCTTTTCATCTTTATGTATTTTAAACACTACTAGTACCAGTTTGTAAAGTTCCAAAGTAAACCACCTAAATAAGGTTGTTTAAAAAGTAATATTCAAAATGCCCTAAAGAATCCCAAATAATACAGGTTAAATATTTACAAATAATACAAGTTAAATATTTAATCTCACATGTGTGGATTAAAAGTGAGGTCAGGAAACTATGGAAATAATAACAGCAGGTTTCACCAGGTATAGAAATGTATCTTAAATGATTTCAAAAGGATAATTATTTTCAAATTTTAGTTATTGATTATCCAGAAAAAGAATATGCCTAGGGTGGAATTTCTTCAGAAATTGGGGAATTTTTTTCCAAGTATTACACAGATTAAAGGACACATCTGGACAATAAGAAAGGTTTAAAGTCCACTTTGTCACCGAGTCCAAATGATACCATCGCTTTCAGGGCCGTGTGATCCACTTGATTTAATTTTGTATTAAAAACCTTAATCTGTCACCATCCCTCTGATTAATCTGGACATGCTCAAGAGTTCTGAACTGCTGTAACCTTAGATTAGAACCATTGTCCCTGAAGTGCACATCAAGGACATTTGTCAAGTTACCACTCTATATTGTACTAACATACTCCTGGATGTGACACTGGTGAGGAATCATCCTTCCTACATAGGTGAGGCCACACTAACACCAACAATCACAGACTGTAAATTCAGTCCTACAGTCAATTTAGTAGTGCAATTTGTATGCTTCCTGGATACTGACATCTGAAAAGGGGCCTGTTGTTACAAACTGGCATATATTACATTGTTTGCAAGTGTAAAACCTTTTTTGAATAATTCTGTAGTTTCTAGCCAACAAAATGATGTTTGTCAATTAATTGCCTAAACTGTTTGTGGACTTTCCAACCAACTCCCTCAGTTCTGGTTCTATTGTGAAGGTATACCATCAACTTTTAATAATACGGTGCCTCCATAGCTCTTGTATGGTAGTCTTTCACAAAAGTAATAGTAGGTGTGGCTGTTTGTCTCCTATCTTTGGGACTCTTTCTTTTGTATCTGCTTTGGGCTTCTCCTACTGTATATGCTGAGTAATCCCTTTACTGGAATCTAGTTTAGACCCCCCCCTTCTAAATGTTTCTTCTAATATATAATTCCTTTTAATTCAAAGGAACTGGCTATAGGGGATGCTTTTGACCACTGAACAAGGATGTGCACTCTAAGCCCATAGTAAACTATTCTGTGAGGCTGGTTGATAACACCGGGCAAACACCACTTCATTACTTTCTGAGATACTCAACATTATGTCCAATTATTCAATTTCCTTCTGATCGGTCTATTATGTGCCCTGCAAATTATACTCATTACTATTGAACCATGCTATGAAGTAAAATATAGAATGCAGTGTTTGGGGAAAAAGGGTTTTCTGTATGTTAACATTATAGCAATGTATTGCTGGAAAGCTTTGGTTTGTGCTACTGCTCCAGATATCACTAGTGAAATTCACATACCCCCCCCCACCTCCTTTAGAAGTTTCACCATCTGAGTGCTTACAGCTCACACATACTGGGGCAGCATGCCTGGAAAATGTAAGGCAAGGTGGAATGTTGTATATTGCCTTCACTTTATGCAACAGTCTTCAAAAGTCAGTGTCTTCCATGACAGAGGACTGAAGCTGAAGGGCCTGCACCGTCCCAATTAGTTGTGTCGTTCAGTCAGAACTTGGATAAGCATTGGGTGAGTGGGTAGCAGTTTAATGCAGGCATGTAATGACTCAGGCAGTGTAATTTGTTTTTCTGGTGGTGGTTAAAGTGGTGCTTTTGAAAGAGTACAAGTGCCTGGGGATGGTTCAGTTGGCTGCTGTGGCCATCATGGTGGCACCATTACTTGAACAAACCATCTAATCCTACCACTTCCCATACTGGACTGTTACTGCTGCTGCTGCTGGCCCATTAGACCAGAGAGGGGGTGAGAATGGAAGGGCCTGTTAGGAAGACGTCACATTCATGTTTTAAATGATCAGCCAGAACACAATATCCCGTTATGTGGGCAACTCAAATTAAGCAACTCAATGTGAGTGACTCAGTTTGAGTGCCTGTGGAAATAGTGAGTAGTAGGGAATAGCTAGAGGGTTAAAATACCAAGGGTTACTAAGAGTGATAATGATAAAGGAGGAAAAGAGTGAGCAGTTGTTCTATGTAGTATAGCCAAAGTGAGCTGAAAACCTGCTGCCAGTCTAGCGTGGTAGTTAGAGTCACCACCTATATGTCACTGGGACGTGCAGTGCATATGGGTTTGATCCCGGGTCCCGGGGAGTGCTTTAATCTTTTTTTGTTCTCTTGAGTTTCTCCCCATCCCAGAGTTTGTGTCTCCCTCTGCTCCCCAGTTCTGTTACCTCCCCACCGAGTGGCAATATTGAATTTCCACCCTTCCCTGACTTTTTCTCCCTCCCCGAGTTACCTTCCCCACAGAATATCCCCCCTCCTGAGTTTCTCCCACTCCCCAAGTTGGTCCCCCCCCCGGAGATGGTTATTATAGATAGGGGGGTGTGGGGACAAAGCACCCCATAATGTGGGGGTGCGGGGGCAGAGCCCCCCAGCAGAAAGTCAGCATCTCTATCAGCTGTTTTAGTACTCGCTATAGTGTGGGTTGCTGTTATATTTTTGCCTATTTTCATTCACCTTCTATTGTCGATGCCATTGTTTTCTCGCTATTATTACATGGAACCCCAGAACACAGATTCTCAATGTTCAAATAGACTGACCCCAACTGATATTTCTACCACACTGACTGCAGTATGCTTACTGAGTTTCTGTGCCATCTGTAAAATATTATACAATGGCAATAAAGAACTTGATTCTGATTGGTCAGTGTGTGCCTGAGACAATGATGATATTAGAGTATAACATCCCTGTCATTGATTAGCATTAGTTTTGCATGCTGTCATCATAGAGCACCTTTATTCTTTTTTTCCTCTTCTCTTAAGAAACTCTCAAAAAATCTACTAAAAACATTTTTTAAATGTTTTTTTTTACTTTGTATCACAATGAGCCATTGTATAATAGTAATAAGGCACTTCAGGGTGTGTGTTATTGTGTAATAATGTCACTCCTGGGGTGGTGGAAGCACTCAGCTTCACCTCGTGCTTCAACCCACCCCAGGAGTGACGTTATTACACAATAACACACACACCCTGTCATGCCTTATTGCTTAATTCTAACACTGCAGAAGATTGATTTCATTTATTTGAGTGGACTGCTGGGGGGCGGGGCTTAATGATGAATTAGGCACTGATTATTTTGAGATCATTTATTTTTTCCACCACTATGGTATGATGTGGCTAGAGATGGCCAGGCAAGACAGAAGCAGCAGATGTTACAGTACTACTGAGCTCATTATGCTTGGGGACTGGGTGTGGCACTGGTCTTTAGATTTCCTGCCTGAAAACGGACCTTTGTGCTTTTCTTGTTTCTCTTTATCTTTTCTTAGATTGTGCCATCTCCTTGCATGATGACCCTACTCCTCAGTGTCATACTCATCATCACCACAAGTCACAGGTGTAACTGACAGCAGACTTTCAAGCTCCTGTTGCTCTTTCTTTGGGAAAAAAAATATTGAGCAATTAGAAAAGAAGAAATGAATACATATCGTAAACTACAGCGGCAAACAATATCTGCACATGCAGATGTACAGTCCTCATTTTGCATTTTATCAGCATACTGTAATCAAAGATCCCTAAACAGCACCACCAGCTGTGCCAGCTTGTTGCGCACTTCACCCACATCCCTTTCTGGCTTTCCAGGAACGGTACCAGGTTAGGGTTTTGATTCCAATCACTGCATCAGTACATTTTAAAACAATAGTCTGCCAGGTCCAATGTGACTTTGTGTGGTGATCCATGGCAGAGTAGCTGGAATACTAAATAGGAGTGAGAGAAACAAGTTACTTGATAGAATGTGTGCTGATATGGTAATGGAGGAAACAGTCCCAAGCCTCCGATGTGCTCGGTGTGTGCTGCATCTAAAAGGGCTGCACCACGTTGTTGAAGTGCCAAAGTGAAACCGAGTTCCTTTGAACCTGCTTCGCTGGTATCCAAGATGCCAAATTTCAACAAGGTCACCAAAGGCAAGTTTGGCATCTGCTCATCCTTATGTTCAGGTACTGCTGTCAGTTATATGTTCCTCTAGATTTCTCCATTAAATAACTAGGTAGTGTTTTTTAAACAGACCGTGTTTAAGTTCAACGGATATGTGGTGGTAAAGATCCGATTAGTTTTTCCCCATATATGAAGAAGATCTGTCACCCATTTTGGTCCTAAATGATGTACCTTTAAATTGTTTTGAGGCTGTCTCTCTAAGGGATTAGGAGGACTGAGATGGAATAAATTTATTGCACTGATCTGGAGGTTGCTGTGATGAGAATAACATTTTATGTTACACACTACGCAACTTACCTTGGATTCTAAGAAAGGGAGATAAAAGTCCTTAATTTCTGCACAGATTGTATCCATGAGTCCTGAAAGAAGCAGCAATGGCAAATTAGCATAGTATTATATTACTGTAATTAGAAATATTAGATACAAATGCTATGGAACAAAAAGGAGCCATATTGCAATTGTGGCTATGAATATCTTCTTTGCAAACAAGGACCTCATTTCCTGGCTGCAACATTATAGTCCATTTGTGGTGCAAACACTCACTGTAACTGATTAACTACTGCTCTTAAAGAAGCAGACCTCTATAACATCTCTGCCACATAGCTGATATGAATGTTATAAAAAAGAATCAAACTCCTCACACTCTGGGAGTTTTAATTTCTTTTCAAATAGAAATTAGTGCCATTTTTGTTTATTTAACCTACTCTTCACACCCTCTAGCTGTAAAACTGGGTTGAAAAAGGACACAACTGAAAACAAGCTAGTGGCCATTTGTTATCCAACATGTATCTGGCCAGTGCTGTCATCCATAGGGATTTCATGGAGGATTACCAATGTTTATGCACACAAATTAGGGAAAAGATCTGTGTGTATTTCTATTCTTATTGGTAATTTATCTATTAATGTAGTTTTTGTTAACTGAGTAAGTCCACAAGACCAAGGGCCTAGTTTCAGGCACGACCCAAAGACAAAAAGTATGTAGTTACAAACACTGGGCCCTAGTCAGAAATGTGCAGAGTGGGTACACACCATGTAACTCCAGTGCATAGCCCACTCCACACCCACTGCACCTACTGTGCCCCTCCACGGCAGTCATGAAACATTTACACCCCGCACCAAATCTCCTGGCTGATCACAGCTCCACACTGGGTGGGCTGGAGGTGGTGGGGCATGCTACACCCCGCGTGATGTACAAATGTGTGGAGTGCTATGCATGGTGGGCCAGTGGCTATGCCAAGTCCAGGCAGTCATAGCCCCGGTACGCATCCACCGGGTTGCAGCCACCAGGCACAATGGTAATGGCAGAGATCCATGGACTCTTGCTGGGGACACCACTGATGTTAGGGCACACCTCAGTGTGCAGGGGGCAGCAAATGGGGCAGAGGCCCCTCTGTGCAGTCAGCACACTGTGTGCCAGCAGCAAACATGGCACCCCATGGGTGCAAGTGATCCACTGCAGAGACCCAGGTGGCCAGCTGACTAGCCACATGCCCAGGTCCACACTCACACCTGGCCACCCAGGGATCTTTTTTACGCCGGGGTTGGGCCGCGATAAGGGGCTGCACAGAGCCGGCATTTGTGACTATGGCCCATGCACAGAACTCCATGGGTGCAGAGCTGCCCAGCTGGAATATGTGCCTCTTGCTCATTTTTGTGACTAGCTCCCAATAACAGAAAAGATATTATGCCCATGATCGATAAGATGGAAATTAAAATATTGTAAAAATAGAGACATTAAAATGAATTTAATAGAGATTAAATATAATTACACACAGACAGAACCAATAAGTTTCTCCTCAACCTTGACTTGAAACTATAGTATCAGACTGTCTTATATCTGTTGGCAAATAACGTAATAATGAGGGGATAAGAATGACAATTACATTTGTCCCATTTTACTGAAACATCTCTCCCACATTAAGCATATTTTATCATAGAAACATAGAATTTGACAGCAGATAAGGACTGTTTGTCCCATCCAGTCTGTCCATTTTGCCCTGCCTATTCTATCCTGTCACCACAGACTCTACTTGATCTCTGGCTCCCTTCCCTCCCCCCCTTGCTTCCCAACTAAGATTCCCTTGTACCTATCCCATGCATGCTTGAAGCCCACCACTGTTTTATCTCCCACCACCTCCACTGGAAGGCTATTCCAGGCATCCACAAAGCTTTCAGTGAAGAAGTACCTCCTCCTGTTGCTCCTAAATTTTCACCCTTTAGCTTCATTGCATGTACCTTGTTTTCATGTATCTTTTCCTGTGAAAATACTCCCCTCCTGTGCCTTGCTTAACCCAGTGAGGTATTTATAGGTCTTTGTCAAATACCCTGCTTCCTCTCTCTTCCAGTATGTACATATTAAGGTCCTTTAGTCTCTTCTCATAGGGCTTCTGATGCAGCCCCTGCACCATTTTAGCTGCGCTCCTCTGTACAGTCTCCACCCTGTCTATGTCCTTCCTGAGATGTGTTTTCCAGAACTGGACACAGTACTCCAGTTGGGGTCATATCAGTGTGCTATACAGTGGCAACACCACCTCCCTTCTGCTAGCATACCTCCCTGTGTACCCCAGCATCCCACTGGCCCTATGCACTGCCCTTTGCACTGTCCTGCCACCTTGAGGTCATCAGATATGATTACCGCCATGTCCCTTTCCTGTTTGGTGACTGTGAGTACCTCTTCTCCATTTTGTATTCTGCCTCTGGATTTCTGTGCCCTAGGTGCAATATTTTGCTCCTTTTCACATTGAAACTCAGCTGCCATGCCCTTGACTACTACTAGAGTTTTCTCAGGTCTCTACACATTCTTTCCACCCCCTCTGGAGTGTCTACCCTATTGCACCTGGAAACAAGCTTCAGCTTAGTGTGCTTTTCCTGGTTAAACAATTTCCCCTTCCCTCCTCCATGGCCCTCTCGGTAAATCCCAGGGTCTCACTCTCCCCAGCATCACCTGCACTTTTCTTCTCCCCACTGAGTGCACTAAAACTTCCTGCCCTATACAATACATGAAAAACTTTTGTTTATCGGTCTGCCTTCTGGTCGGCTCTTGCACAATTTTACCCATGTAATATGCTAGTTTTATTTTGCACTTGTTAGTTCCTTGTACTACTATACACCTACATATATAATGTACTTTATACACCTGTATATATAATGTACTTACTTTGTTGTATGTCATAGATAGTTCATTGTATGTCCTATGTATTCCATTGGCCTATGTATTTGTTCATCCGATGTATTTCCTACACTGGACGTCTTGTGAAAATGGGCATTTTTGCTCACATACCTTCCAGTATACAAATAAAATTGATTGATTGATTGAGATTTTAGTGTCATCTGCAAAGAGGCATACATTCCCTTCCAGTTCATCTGCAATCTCACTTATAAAGACATTAAACAGCACTGGTCCCAGCACTGAGCCATGAGGCACCCCACTAGTCACCTCCTTCCCGGAGTGAACTCCCTTTACCACCATCCTCTGTTGTCTATCCCTCAGCCAATTTCTTACCCACTTTACTACCTTAGGTCTCCTATGTGGTTTGGTGTCAAATGCCTTACTGAAATCTTAGTAATGCATCCACTGCCCCACCCTGATTCACTTCCCTGGTCACCCAGTCTAGAAATCTTTCAATCAATCAATCAAAATCAATCAATCAATCAATCAAAATCTTTATTTATTCAGGCGAGCATCATTGAGCATAGCTCATTTACAAGATGGACCTGATTGGTCATAACAGTATAAAGGTACAAATTTTACACAAATACAAGATACAGATTGAATACAAAAGCAAAGACATTGTAAATGAACAGATACAAGAATATTCACATATATACAAAGCAATGAGCCAAAGAAACTGGGTTATAATAAAAAGGAACAAAATAAGACAGTAATGAAAGATTAAAGGAGGTGATGGGATTTTGGGAATAAGGTCAGGTATGAGTTAAGTGGGTGAAGGCTACAAAACAAATTAGGTGAAGTGCAAAAAAGGGGTGTGGGAGAAAGGGGTTGTGATAGGACTAGGCCTTGTGGAAACAGTTGCATGGCTCTGGAAAGAGACTAGTGTATAGCTTTTGAAAGATGCTATTGGAATGAGGGTATTCAACTTCAGGATCTTTTGAAGAGAGTTCCAAATAGGTGCTAGAGAGTAGCTGATTGCAGCCCTCCCATGCCGGGTACAGGTAATAGGTATCTTCAGCATGATGAGTTTATTATTCCTTAGGGCATATGGTCTGGATATGACCTGGGTAAAACAATCTGAAATGTAGGATGGTAATTTGTTTGTTAGAGCTTTGTAGATCCATAGAGCAGCATTTTGTTTCTTCTATGATGTAGGGATGTCCAGCCGACTGCAGTATAGAAGAACAGTGGTGGGTGCTGAAAGGAAGGTCTGTAATGAATCTAAGAGCTCTATGGTACAAGGTATCCAGTTTGTTTAAGTGGGAAAGGGAGCAGTGACTATATAGGAAATCAGCATAATCAATGAGGGATAGGAATGATGCCAGGATTAATCTTTGTTTAGAATCTCTGGTTAGGTAATGTTTTTATTCTGTAAAATAGGCCAAGTCTCTGTCTGAGCTTCTTCAGGAGTTCTTCAATGTGGCTAGTGTAGTCAAGTCTATTGTCAATCCAAACCCCAAGATATTTAAATTTATCCACATAGTCCAGACTTTCACCAAGGATGGTAGATAATTGGGGAATGGTGATTGGTGAGAGAGTGGAAGAGAAGCTCTTGGAGGAGAAGAACATGGCTTTTGTTTTCTTGGCATTCAGTAGGAGTTTCTTTTCTAGTAATTTGTGCTGCAGCAGAGAGAACTCAGATTGTAAAAGTTCACAGGCTTTTGATGGTGTAGGATTACTGACATATAGGACAGATTTCAGATATCAGATTTGACTGCCATCACCCCCCCACCCCATTAATCTGTGTTGCCTTGGATCCTGTACCCCACTGAATTAGAAACATAGAAATTGCAGATAAGGACCACTAGACCCATCCAGTCTGCCCGTAGGCCCTATACAGTGTATGTGACCACTGACCCTATGTGATTAATGGCTTTTTATCAATTCAAGATACTCCACAATCTTTTTCATTAGCAGTAACTCTATTAACTTCCCCACCACTGATGTCAGATTGACCTGCCTATAGTTGCCAGCCTCCTCCCTACCACCGCTTTTATGAAGTGGGGCTACCTTTGCTCTCCTCCAGTCCTCTGGAACCACTCCTGTTTCCAATGAGTTGTTGAATAGGGTTGTCAGAAGTAGAGCTAGTACCCTCCTGAAAGGTGCAGTTAGTACCTTCCTGAGCTCCCTCAATATCCTTGGGTGTACCCTATCTATCCCCATAGCTTTGCCCACTTTCAGATTTGCAAGTCCCTTCAGGACTTTCTCCTCTGTAAATGGACTTGTGTCTACCTCCCTCCCCCCAGTACTCCTGTTGCTTTGTTGTGGCCCACCCTTTCCCCTTCCTTTGTGAACACTGAACAAAAGTGACTGAATAAGTAAACAAAAAGTCAAGCACTCACCACCTTATAAAATTAGAACACAGCTCACAGTTTCCAGAAGTGTCCAAAGTTTATTGAGGTGCCAGAATAGAAAGAAACAAACCTTGATGTGTTTCCAACGAATCCTTTATCAAAAGGCATGGGCTGGGATCGGAGTGAGGGAGGGCACCACTACCACCAGGGACTGTATTTCATATTATAGGGCTGGGATCGGAGGAAGGGATGGCACCACTACCACCAGGAACTGTATTTCACATTACGGGGCTGAGGATCAGAGGGGGGACACCACTAGCACCAGGGAATATATTTTACGTTATGGGGCTGGGAATCAGAGAGGACACCACTAGCATCAGAGACATTATATTCTACATAATGGGCTGCTGATTGGCTGGGGATGCCAGGGACCACAGAGGTGGCTGAGCTCCCCCAGTGGCCAACCAGTTCGGTAGCTGCATTAACTAGGGCAGCTGCTAGGGTTGCCTTGATTTAAGTCAGGATTTTGTTAGGTGGTATTTGTGCTGCACAAAAGGACCATGCTAAACACTTTTGCACAGCACAATGCTGCTGAATATAGGGTAGCGATTTATTTGGCCATGCCCTCCCCTGCCCACATGCATACTATATGTTTTGAGTAGGTGCTAACCCTCTTTGTCCGCGCAACAGCCCCTTTTGAATATGGGCTCCAGTGCAAATCCTGGTTTGCGTAGGCAAGAACCCATTAGTGCCCATGCAAACTTTTGAATATCAGGACCCTAATGTTCAAATTGATAATTTAAACTCCTTTAGCATAAAACCAACTGTATGAGTTGCTCCACGCCATATTATGAGCTAAAGTAAGTGGCCATGGATTTAATTTGATATCACTAGCCAATATCGTATGTAAAGTCAAAAAGAAAAGCAGCTTGAGGAAATATGTAGGGTTGCCCTTATTATGAAATACCTTTTACTTTAAATGCACCAGCAAAGAGAAGTCAAGATCATTTTTTGAAATTAATAAATCTAATGTTTGGGCATCATACTGAGAAGTGGGTATAACTGGTAATTTGAAAAAACTAAACTTAAATTGGTCATGTGTTAATATTGAGTGGGGTATTGCAAGGTAACCTGTCACAACACAACAGCGGCAGAAAAAGCAGGACCCCAGTACCTGAGTTGCCAGAATTTACAAACCCAGTGGGCCAGATATTCAAAGGTTGCGCCCATGCCATAGGAAGGCGCCTGCGCAAGTCCCGAACTTGCTCCATTCTCTGCGATATTCAGCAGGAGGCAGTTGCACCACTGAAAACAGGCTGAGCAACAGCGCAATGCAAATGAATGCATGCTGAACTGGTGGGGGAGGAACCATGCATAAACTGCACAGCCCGATATTCAGCCGGGCTGTGCAGAGTTGTGCAGGCGCAACCCCCAACCTGCGCCTGCACAACTTTGAGCCAAAAAAAAAAGGCTTAAGTTGAGGGCCACCCACAGGTGAGCTGCTGCATTGCAGGGCGCAACACAGCAGCTGCCACCTGTGGCTGGCCCCCAACCCACTCCCTGTGCCCCCCATACCTCTCAACTGTCCCTGATTTTCAGGGACATCCCTGATTATGCCCAGAATTTGTCTCTGTCCCCCATAACAATTGTATTTTTGTGACAGAACACTGGGATTGTAAGCATAAAATAATGTTAAATATTAAGTTACAGATTCCTTCCTATTCAGAAAATGCATCTTACATAAATCCCCCTAATTCTATCAGCTTTCTGAGTGTATACTACAAATCTTAAGATGTGTCCCTGATATGGGGTCTGTGTCCTGATATTTTAATGTCTTGTCCCTGATTTATGAGATGAGAGGTTGAGAGTGTACTTCCCTTGGCAGCCCGATCGCGGGCATGGTTAACCCCCCACCAGCCAGATCGCGGGCAGCAATTGTCCCCCTCCCGAACACATCCTGGTGGTCCAGTGGACCGTGATCGATCGCGGGATGTATCATTAACCCCAAACATAGCCCTGGTGGTCCAGTGGACGAAACTCCCGATCACGGGATGTAATTATTAAACACCCCCAACACATCCCTGGTGCCTAGTGTCCCCCCACCACCCACCATGAAGCCCACCACCCGCTCCCCCCTCCACCGGCAGCGTGGCGGCAGCATACCCGCCTGCCGCCCGCCGCCCGCTGACTGACTGCGGTGGGCTGCACGCCCATTGGTGCAGAGCAAGAGCCAATGGGCGCAGCCCATACTGTACAAGACAGTCCAGTTTGTGAATGAATGTATTCATTCACAAACTGACTGTCTTGTACGGTATGGGCTGCACGCCCATTGGCTCTGCTCTGCACCAACGGGCATGCAGCCCTACCGCAGCCAGTCAGCGGGCGCGGGCGGCAGGCGGGGGGATGCTGCCACTACCGCCGCCGAGGGGAGCGGGGTGGTGGGGCTTCATGGGTGGGTGGGGTGGGGGACACTAGGCACCAGGGATGTGTTGGGGGTGTTTCATAATTACATCCCGTGATCGGGAGTTTCGGTCCACTGGACCACCAGGGCTATGTTGGGGGTTAATGATTACATCCCGCTATCGGGATCTACGGTCCACTGGACCACCAGGGCTATGTTTGGGGAGTTTAATGATTACATCCCGCGATCGGGATCTACGGTCCACTGACCACCAGGGCTATGTTTGGGGGAGTTTAATGATTACATCCCGCGATCGGGATCTACGGTCCACTGGACCACCAGGGCTATGTTTGGGGGAGTTTAATGATTACATCCCGCGATTGGGATCTACGGTCCACTGGACCACCAGAGATGTGTTCGGAGACACATTGCTGCCCGCGATCGGGCTGCGGGGGGTTGTTTTTAAACTAATGCAGCCTGCGGTCGGGCTGGTGGGGGGCATTTCTGCTGTTGCCTCGATCGGGCCAGTGGGGGGTGGTGGTGGGAATTTTCACTCTTTTGCCCACGATCGGGCTGCAGGGGGCATCGGTCCCTGATGGCTGCTGCCTGGCAGGGCGCCAGGCGCAAGTCCTCGGGGATCGGCGCACCTGCATGCTAATGGCATGCGAATGGGGCCATAATCAGATGCAAATGGCCCTCCCTGCACCTTGCATGAATTATGGCCCCATTTGCATGTCACCCTTTGAATATCGGGTTTTGCACATGGCACAATGGTACTGCGCCACTGCAAGTTAAGATACTCCACTCTGACAACTTGCGTGCTTCAAGTTCCACTCGCCATGCGATGGCTGTAGCCAAGGGCGTATTCAAAGGAGTTGCTCAATAGCGCAACTCCTTTGAATATCACCCGCCACACCCCTGCGCAACTGTTTTGTGCAGTGCAAGGGCTTGCACCTAAGAAGAGCGCAGTTTGAATATCTGGCCCATTGTTTGAAATATAACTCTCAAGTAAAAAGCTGGTAAATCTATTATCTCCAGCAACCTTTCTAGTACTCAGACATTGCTCACCAATGGATTATCCTCCATCCATCCTATAGGCTGATGCACAATACAATTATATTTGAGCTGACTGGACACCATCCCCAGCCCAGCCTGGAATGCTCCAGTTTACTTCATGCATCACTAGAGGTTGGTCACAGTCCTACTCTGCACCCAAAATTCCAGGTAGTTTATGTTAAAATATTATTTCTTTCTTCCCTTTCATTCTCACTAGCTTTTTTCTTGTGTTAGATCAAACATCGATTTATATGCAGTGCATGGAGTTCTAGAGTTTTCCCATTTATGGATATGTTTCTGTTTTCCTTCTCTGGTATTTATGCCAGTGCAAGAAGTTTTCTGTTTTGGGATTTGCTGCTTCTGTTGCCAAGAACCTACTGTAACGTCTAGCCAGGGGGTTTCATGTTCTTCCTCCTGTAGGTTAAAGCATTCATTGCTCTGAAGCTCTTGTTGGGTCAGAACCCTCCTGCAGCGTCCTACCTTACTAACAATGAAGGTCTGGCTGTAACTAGGACCACCCTGCAGTATCCCTACCAAGCAGTGTTTATCTGGGTGAAGCTGAAGAAATGGACCCAAATGTAGCATCCTTTTCATTTATCAGGTGTTTTTTTCATGCATGCAGCTCAGAGGTATAGGGACCATGCTGCAGCATCCATATACTCTCCACATACAGCCAACAAGGAAAGAATTGTTTCTTGGCCCCCCCCTGCACCAGTACTCTGTGTTTTCATTACAATGGTAGCTTCCCCACAAACTGCTTACCTGATTTAATTTAAACTCAAGGACATTTTAAATATCACTCCTGAACTGTGTGTGCAATTCTGAACCCTGCCTCCCCCATGTGTCACTTCACCTCTGGCCATCTAGTCATCTTATGGTGTCTGATGCCATTAAACCATGCCTTTCTCCCAGTGGGGCTGAGGGTTGAGGCACTGGACACCACACCCTGTGCCACACCGGTGACCCGGGTTCGGGAACGGACTCGGGTCATCAGGGGTTAGCAGGGGAGGAGTAGGATTGAGCATCCAGAGGACAGCTTTCCTTTCCTGGGGTGGGTGGGTTTCTCTTCACATAGCACTGGTGACCCCTGGGATGCTGGAGAGAGTTGCAGTCTGTGTGGGGATGTAGCAGAGGTTTGGGCGGCTGCGGGTGTCTTTCACCCAGGTGCAGGAGTGTGCCTGGCATGTGCAGGACACCATTGCATGTCTGAGCCCAGGCAACAAGCAAGAAGGAAAAAAAAAACATACCTGGGATAGGCAATGACATCCTCTGGTGCCCCGGCATCACACTCCCAATACCAGATCCACTTCACTGGCTCTCCTGATCCCTTTGGCTGCCTGGTGGGATGGGACTGAACATCTGACCATGTATGTGGGGGAATGTCTGTCCCTGATTTCCTGGCGGAGTGGACTTCAGGCGAGAGACAGCATGGTAGATTGCAAGTGGGGATTACCTGAGAGAGTTCCAAGGGGGTGGGTGCAGAAAAAGAGTTAGCAAAAACCAAAACAAAACATGCCTTTCTGGGTTTCTCCTTGGGCATGCCAGGCTCCTTTCTCCATCAGTCTCCAGCAAGCATTGTCTCACAAGACCTCATGATCCCCAATGGGATCAGTGAAATCTCACAAGATTTTCACTGCCATTTGATGTCCGTGAGATTCTGACAGCCATTTTAGGGGCACAAAATGCACTTGCCTCTGCTCTTGCAAGACCGGCAGCCATCCTGAATATCCTATCTCATGAGAACGGTGGCCATTTTGCTGGGAATCCTGGTGGTGGCCGTCATAGGTGGCCATTTCTTTTTTTTTTATGTTCATTGAAATTGTACAGGTTGTAAATAGGACTCTGGTCCTAATGATGTGATATACCAACTTTTCCTGTCTAAAAATAAATATTTTTACTACTACTACTACCACTTTCTGCACTTGAAGCTACAGAGCAGGGGAAGAAGCTTGTTTCTGCATGCTTAGCCACAGTATAAGGCACTACTATTATGAAGCACCAAGATGGTCCATATTTCATCCAGTTCTTTCTCCCTGTCTCCCATAGGATCCCACTGCTGTTGGAACTAGCATTTACAGTACCATGCCTGTGTGTGGAGAATGTGGTACCAAGTTAGTGGAGGGCCACGTTGGAAGACCCCTTTGTGCAGTTTGCATAGTTTCAGAGGTAAAATCACCTCACCACAGCCAACAAACAAACTCCCCCACTGGATGATGACCTGTCACTGCCTGTAGCTCCTCTGGCACTAAATGCCTCACATGCCGAGCTCCTCTTTCAGCTACTGGAAACTGCAGTCCAAACCGAAGGACAAACCTAATGCCAATAAATCAAAAAAGAAGTCAGTGGACACACATGGACAACAACCAGCTAAGAAAAGACACCACTCATGGTAGAGAGGATAACTCAATATGGGGCTCAGATTCGGAGGAGAACCAAGAGAGGAATATGGGCAGACTATGCCCCAGAAAGGACCTGGATGAACTAGTCCACATGGTCAGGGAAGTCCGCAGGATAGCGTACAAACCTGGGCAACCCTCAACTTCCACAGATCCTTTGCTTCTGTCTAGATAAAGTGTGCCTAGGACCCAGTTTCCACCATGCCAGGCTCTTGAGGTCATTCTCCAAAAACCACATGGGGCTGCACAGCCTACCGGGCTACCAAATAAATATGTAATTAACAGAATATACTCCCTCAATGAAGCCAGAAGGCAGCATGGTTTAAGGCTTCCAATGTACACTCCCTGGTATTGCCAATGTCCAAAAGGACTATAATACTGATCAAAAGCACAGCAGCTCTAAAAGACTCCAAGGACACAAAGATTGAGGATTGAGGAACAGCTAAAGAAGATCCCCAAGACGTCTGGTATACATCTAGCAGCAGACACAGTGGTGTGGTTCAAAGTACAACACTCTTCAGATGGATCAAGCCCATTATGGAGATCATTCCCAAGGCCTACCCTTTGTCAGGTGATGCAGACTGTGCCTTCCAGGCAGCACATTATATTGCTGATGCCACCTCAGTTATATGCAAGTTGGGCATAAGAATGACAGTGTTGGCAATTAAAGCCAGCAGAGCACTCTGGCTGAAGTTGTACCTGGTAGACAATGAGTCCAAGGACACCCTCATGAAACTGCCATTCAAAGATGGTCACCTATTTGGGGAAGCCCTAACACCCTTTTTAAAGAACAAGTCAGGTGGGCAACTAGGGCCAGAGATGAGGACTTGTACCTGCCATCAGGACATTGCTTCAACCAAAATTCAAGAGCTTTCACAACCAGACAGAACCATATATCAGTCAGTACTCATGAGGATGAGTATCAAGACCAAGGTTCCAGAACCGCCCCTCACAGAAAATATCAAGATCTAGCTCCAACTGCAAATTCTGTTTCTGCTGGGGTTTGAGGGACCTTGCCATCCCATCCGGGGGGGGGGAGTTAGTAAGCCCTGACGAACAGCAAGACTGAACTAAGTCCTGGAGGAACCAGATCCTGTCTCTGCTGGGGTTTGAGGGACCTTGCCATCCCCTCTGGGAGGGGAGTGGTAAGCCCTGGGGAACAGCTGGACTGAACTATGTCCTGGAGGATGCCGGGGTTGACAGGGCTGGGGAAATCAGAGGAAGGGGGCCAGTTACTGCACAGGGAAGAAAAAGACAAACAAACAAAAAAATAAAAAGAAAAGTGGCCCTGCAGGATTGCAGTAAAAACAGATATTAAACAAGCATTTGTCAATGCCTAACGTTTGTTTGCACTTACTGTATGTGCTGTGCAGGTGTTTGGTACTAATAGTGTATGGATGCACCAAGGGAAGACTCAGTCCAAGGACCCTGCACTTTAGTGCAGCAATGGATGTGAAGAATTCATGGGACCATCTGGTGGGCTGCAGAAGCACAGGGCCCCGTAAACCCTGTGTTACCATGTGGCTGCAGATACAGATGCACCCGGCAAAGAGTGCATCTGTCAGCCAGTGCACAATGTGTTATGCCACCCACAGGTGCAGAGGTGCAGGGCTCTATGCCAAGAAGAAGTTATCTTCACTATATAGTACTTGGGTCAAAGCAGACAACCCTACACCTTTCATTCCCTCATTGGGGGTTGTCACATAATAGTGCCATTTCCCCACCCTCACCCCATCCAGCCAAGTTACTGAGTTCACCCTCAAACTAAGCTCAAAGGAACAGGATCACAAAGTATGACAGCTTGGGTGAAGACTGGTACTACACACAAAGGTTGTTAAACAATTATAATTTTTTTTTTAATTCTGACCCCAACTTTTCAAGATATTTGTTTTATTATTTGCCTTATAAACATGACATGTACCATTTATAGTATACTGTCCAAAATGTAATTTTGCACCAGAGGTGCAAAAAAAAAATCTCATCCAGGATTTAAAAAATGACACATCTCATTTATGAGGTGGTATGGAAAAATGGCTACGTTGAAAGTTTGGAATCAAAATATTGAAAATTAGCACAGTTCTGAGTTAACGTTGAAATGGTGTAACATTCAGTCATAACCGAGGCATTGTACTGTATTTGTACACCACATTTTCATCATAGCCTTCATATTACTGGCAGTATAGCCTAGAGGTTAGAGGAATGAGGTGTGAACAAGCTTGATACATCCAGCAGACCAGACCTGAGTTTGTTTCTCACAACCTCCACTTGCATACTGTGTGACTCTAAGCAAGTCACTTAACCACCCAGTGCTCCCAGGTCGCCCCTGAAAACAGCCACTTGTGTCTAGTGGGCCTTACCAAAGACTAAAGAAAAAAATTATCCCACCTCATGAACCCGGGAGGTGAAAATTTTGAAATCCCCACCAAAACATCATTCCATGACACAGAAACTTCATTCTGCACCACAGGTGCAAAAACACATTTTGGCCAGAATTAGAAAAATGGCAGCTGCCACGTTTGTGACATGGTGTGAAAAAATGACCATGTTGAAAATTTGGGGTCAGAATATTTAAAATGACCAAAGTTACAGGTGAGTATAGAAAAATGTCAATGTATGCACATACTTTCCCATTGTTACATATTTTGACTCCAAATTTTCAACATAGCCTTCTTATAACCCCACCTCGTCAGCCAGGGCAGTGACAATTTTCAAATCCTGTCTGAAAGGTGACTTCACAATGTGACCACAAAATCATCTTTTGGGCCTGATTTGCATAATTCCACCAGCAGTGGTCATGAGGTGGGGTCCCAAAAAGACCATGTTGAAAATTTGGGGCCACAATATGCAAAAATGACAAAGTTATGCATCAAAGTTGAAAATCCCCATTGAAATACATTGAACCACACTTACCTTCATTTCTCATAGTGCAGTCGCTGTCTACAGTAACAAGACATGTCTTCGATTACAGAGTGGAACTTTGCCCTGGGACATATTCAGGTGAGTGAGGGTGTGTAGGGGTGTGTGGGGGAGGTGTGGAGTGGTGGGTGCTAAGTGGAAGGTCAGGGTGGGGTGGGTGGGTTGTGTGTGGAGGCAGCTTGGCAAGGGACAGCTTTCTGTTTTATGGGTTAAAAACATCAAGGATGGTTTTCTTTATTTCGGTGATATTGTGAAACTTGGATTGGGCACCCCAGTGTTGGGCTTGTACTCTGGGGGCCAAAGGAGCAGGCAAACTGGAGGGGAGGTGGTCAAGAGAAGCAGTACCAGGGGTGGGTACCCCGGTCCACTTATATTTTTAAAATATTGATCAAGATTGGGAAGGGCAGGTGGGCAAGCAACCTGGAGGGGACAGGGAGAAAGAAATGATACTGGGGGTGGGAACCAACTAATAGATAGATAGATAGATAGATAGATAGATAGATAGATAGATAGATAGATAGACAGACAGACAGACAGACAGACAGACAGACAATATGGTACAGCAAGCCATTCTGGAGCTGAGGGAGAGACTGAAACACAAGACAGGGTGGCAGCAACATTCCAAATGCTGAAAATCGATTAGCTGCTTATCTGCTGCTTATCCCACATAGCTGAAGTCAACAGTCTCCAATATTGAGATAGGGTAAGAGTGTAACTGCACTGGCTGTTCCCACTGATTCATGCAGAAGTCCTATATGAATATTAGAGACTGTCAAATTTCAACATGAGGGTGTCTTACTGTATGTTCCCCACCATATATTAACAGTGCAGTGTCCACAATGTTCAAGTGAGACAGAGTCATCAGTGTGTTATCACCAGCTAACACAGATCCCCCCTTTCTGGACACCAAAACGAGTTAAGAACAACTTTGTTTCATCTTCAGTGGTTTAGGAATGAACAGGTTTCAGTGAAACCCTACCAACTGTCTGTGTTTGAGACTTTATTTGTATTTTTGCTATACCTGTATAGCAGTTTTCTGCAGCCTATCAGGGTGCAGTAGGGGTGGAGTTTAGACCTTTAAAAGTATGTGCTGCTCACTACTGTGCAAGTGAGACAGAGTCATCAGCATGTTATCACCATCTAACTACTGTTACAGTATGCATTGCAAGCCCATTGGTCCACGCACAGCTGACACTGTAAGCTGTCGATCGGTCGCAGCCACGGAGGTATGTGGGTGGGTTTGCTGCTGCCCGCCGATGATGGGGGGGAGCTGGGTGGGCAGGGGATCCTGTGTGGGTGGGGGGTGCCACTGGACCACCAGGGAATTATGTACATCAGTTTTGCAGGCGATCGGGAATACGGGCGGGGTGGAGGTTACCACTAGACTACCAGGGACTTATAATGCACACTTACTGGTGATCAGTGTTCTGGAATGGGGTGGGAGGAACCACTGGACCACCAGGGCATGTATTTCAATTTCTTTCGTCTGTTCAGAGCTAAGGGAGGGGCGAAGAACCTACTAAACTACCAGGGCATTTCTTTTGCTATGTTCTGCCCAATCAGAGCTATGGGGAGGGAGGAGGATTCCACTAGACTACCAGGGCACTATTTCACATTTATGTCTCAGCAATCAGGGCTACAGGGAGGGAGGATGGTTCCACTAGACTACCAGGGCATTATTTCACATTTAGTTCTCAGCGATTGGGGCTACGAGGAAGGTTCCACTAGACTACCAAGACATTTATTATACTGTATTTCAGTTGATCTGTGCTACATGAGGGGTAGGGGGGTACCATTGGACCACCAGGGACATATGTGGGTGCTTGTGCACGATGTTGGGGGGGTAGCCACCCATGGCTGGTGACTGCTGTGTTGCGCAGTGCATTACAGCAGCACACCTGTGGGTGGCAGGCACTTGAGCCATTTTTTATGGGCTCAACCAACTTTGAGCCCAGGTATGCGGCACATCTCTGGGTTGTGCAGGCATATGCACTGCACATCCCAGGATGAATATCAGGATGTGTTGCGTATGCATGGGCACGCCCCCTGGAGATGCACTGCATACATTATCTTTGTGCCCTGGGACATTGGGAATTGCACTGCACAAGTCCCTCTTTTGAATATTGCCCCGGGGTGCATTTCTGGGGTTGCGTTGGTGAAATTCAGTTGCACCAGGTGCAACCTCATTGAGTATCCATGCCAATGTCTCTAAGGCTCCCTAAATTGTTGGGCCTCATAGGGAAATGTACGAAACGACATTGTGTGTTAAATGTTATTAGGTGTGTTAGTATTTTGTTCTTGGTGGCATGTGGGAATATCCACCCCAATCCAGGCCCATCTGACACTACATCAATGAATTCTGATATTCAGGGCTATGTACCTGTTAATACTGAATTATTATAACATGGAGAGTTTGGGGTAGTGCACTTTAACTCTAGGAGTGTTTGGAAAAAATATGACTTAATAAGAGACTGGATTACTATGTCCCAACCTTAATCTGGTTTAAGGTCAGTTGGCATTCATCTGTATCCCCCTTCCCCTGGTCGTGCCTGAAAATAGGCAGGATTTGTCTAGTGCACCTACCCGGTCAACAAAAACTAAATAAATAAATAATAAACCTAAAATAACAGTGATCACTGAAACCTGGTTACACAGTAGGATTGAGGATTGTCAAATACAGTTAGATAATTACCAAATGTTCAGAAATGATAGAAATAAAAAGGGTGGAGGGATCTTAGTTTTTGTTAAATCAAATCTGGTTTTCACTGCGTTACAGACAAACAATATTGGGGAGCATTTAGAAGCTATAATGCTTGAACTAAAAATCCATTTGGTAAACCAATGCTACTAGGCAGGATTTAAAAACCTCATAAAATCAACTCAAACATATTGAATTTTCTTCAGGCTTTCATACAACCCTACAAAAACTCACATGAAGTCTTACTTCTTGGGGATTTTAATGTAAATTGGACAGCAGTGGATGCTTTGTATAGCCTTTTAGACCTTCAGATTAGTTTAGGTTTGAGCCAATTGATTCAGGATCCTACAAGACTTAATAACCATGACTACACAAACTCTACAGCTGAGGATCTCATTTTCACAAACAGATTGAGTTTTTACCCAATGAGTGGTGTTCTACCTGACACCTTTTCTGATCACCAATTTATATTCACAGTTCGTAAAAAAGTAAAAATAATTGGTCAAACTCCCTAATATATATACCTGAGAAACTTTAATCGTTTTGACTTTGTCTATTTTATGTTAGACATAGAAGGTATTGACTGGAATAGACTGTACTTTATTCCTAGTGCATCAGAGGCATGGAGTTACTTTTTCCAGGAGTTTATTCAGGTCTGTAATGACCATGTACCCATTATTAAAAGAAAAATAAAGGCAATGAGCCCAAAATGGTATCATTCAAACTTACATAAATTAAAACAGCAAAGAGATAAATGTTGGCACAAAGCTAAATGTGCCCCTAGAGAAATCAATTGGCTGGCATACAGACAATGCGTAACATAAATGGTAAAACCATTAGAGAAACTAAACAAGAGTATTTTAGAAGAAAACTATGTGCTGTTAGTAAAAAGAAACCCAGTGTCTTCTGGAATATTGTTTCTTGCTTAACAGGTAGCTAAAAAACTAAGCACGAAGGTCATTTTTATGTTTGCTTGCACGCATGTACAAGAAACATAGTGCCATCATCCAAGTTTTCGGAGGTGTGGCACCCGTCTTCCAATTCAGTCAGTGTGTTTGCAGGCACGGCCGCAGTTCTCCAATGAACGCTGCAGCTGTCTATGACAGCAGTTGAAAATGCAGTGGCCGTACAGTTGAAAGGGAGAGCTACACTTCAGTGAGCAGTGATAAGATATCTCGTGCTAATGCGTGCTCCCCCCACACACATGCACACATACTGTGTGGTCGTGCTTCCCCCCCACACACACACTGTATAGCTGATGGGGGTGCACAATCCCCCGTCAGCTGTGCTGTGCCCCCCCAACAGAGTTCCAGATGCCACGCTGGGAGCCCACCCTAGCATGGCAACAGATTGTATGGCTGACGGGGGTGCCCAATCCACCATCTGCACCACTGCCCACCCAAGAGACTAGAGGTTGCCATGCTGGGAGCCCACCCCAGCATGGCAACAGATTGTATGGCCCATGGGGGTGCCCAGTCCCCCATCTGCTCCATGGCCCCCCCAAACAGCCTTCCAGCTGCCATGCTGGGAGCTCACCCCAGCATGGCACAAGTCCCACGTCATGTAAGTTAAAAAAAAAAAGAAACCTGGAAGAAAAAAACTTCCCTCGCTGACTGTCCTGACCCAATCTCCCCCCATCTGCACCCACCGTCTGTGCACCCTGCCTCCCCACACCCCCTCCTCACCCCATACTTACCTCCGGGGCTCGGCTCAACAATCTTCGGTGGACCAGTAACATGTCTGCACTCTTCAAAGCCAATCACGAACTGAGGAAATGCCAGTAAGCTGTATAATGTAATAAATAGGGTTTTTTCAACTTTAGTGCATATCTCATGCATTTTGGGGAGTTTTCACCAAATTTTCAACATGGGGTTTTTGGGACCCCGCCTCATGAATTCTGTCACTGTCATGGCATTAATCGGCCCCGAATGGTGATTCTGCAGTCACTGCATGGAACCACCTTTCAGGACTGATTTACAAAACAACAATGTCACAGTTCATGAGGTAGGCTCCCAAAAACCCTATGTTGAAAATTTGGTGAAAAAATTCCCATAAATGATGAGCATGCGTTGCGCTGTTCCTATGCACGCTTGTAAGTTAACGAACTTTCAATATGTTCACTCCAGATTTTCAACATTGCCATTTTACTGTACCTCCTTATGAGCAGTACAGCTGTCATTTCTCACATCTGACCCAAAATGTGTTTCCATGCATGTAGCGCACAATGACACAGTTGGTGTGCGAAATCAATGTTTGGAACAGATTAAGAAAATCACAGTGACACTGTTCATGAGCAGAAGTGCCAAATGGCTATGTTAAAAATTTGGTGAAATAATTCCCAAAAATTACTGTTTTACGAGCATGCATTGCGCTGTTCCTACGCACGCTCGTAAGTTCACAAATTTTCAATATTTTCACTTCAGATTTTCAACATTGCCATTTTACAACACCTCCTTATGAGCAGTACAGCTGTCATTATTCACATCTCAGCCAAAACATGTTTTCGCCGATGTAGCATACAATGGCATAGTAGGTGTGCAAAATCAATGTTCGGGACAGATTAAGAAAATCACAGTGACACTGTTCATGAGCAGAGGTGTTAAAATGGCTATGTTAAAAATTTGGTAAAATACGTACATAAAATGACTGTGTTACAAGCGACCATTGCGCAGTTTCCACACACCCTCATAACTTCATGGATTTCTAATATTTTCAGTCCAGATTTTCACCACTGGCATTTTTCAACACTTCCTTATGAACAGTACAGCTGTCATTTTTCACACCATGGCCAAAATGTGTTTTTGCACTTCCAGCACAGAAATGCATGGTCGCTGTGGGAAATCACTGTTCAGGACAGATTAAGAAAATCACATTGACACTGTTCATGAGCAGAGGTTACAAAATCCCTGTGTTGACAATCTGCTGTAAAAAATCCTCAAACTAATTACATTATGGGTGTGCATTGCGCATTTTCTACGCACGCTCGTGACTTCACCAGTTTTTTTAATATTTTCACTGCAGAATTTCAACATTGCCATTTTTTGCACCTCCCCATGAACAGTACAGCTATCATTTTTCACATCCTGTTGGAAATGTGTTTTCGCACTTGTGGTGCCAAATGGCGTAGTTGCTGTGCGAAATCAGCTTTCGGCTAACAAACTGATATTGCCAGTGTTCATTAGGTGGGGGTCACAAAAAAACCGTGTTGAAAATTTGGAGTGAAAATGCCAACAAATGCCTGAAGCATTAGGGTTTCCGACCATAATGCTCCAGCCTATAGAGACTGAGAGGCATCAGGGGTGTGACTTGGGATTCTCGCCTGTAATGCTCATACCATTTCACACCCTGCAGCCAGTGAGAGGCATTGAGGTGTGCCTTGGACTCTTCGGCTCCAAAGTTCACCCCACTCTCCTATACAGGACCCATCTCACTGTATTTCCTGATGGAATGGGGTGAGCATAAGGGCCAAAGACCCCAAGGCACACCGTGACACTTGTCAGTGTCTGCAGGGTAGGGTGTGGTGAAATGGCACGGCCTTTATGCTTGACGACCCAAAGACACACCCCAATGCCTGTCAGTCTCTGCAGGGTGGTGTTGGGGTTGGTTTCAGTTCAATACTTCACTGCCATTCCTATTATGCAGCTCTTTAACTCCTACACTACCAATGCCAATTCCAGCAAGCAAACATTCGGCATTGACAAATTCTTGTTTGATTAACAATCAAAATACACCAACAAGTTCAATGGTATCTGAAGCATTTAATAAATTTTTTATTGATTCTGGAATCACTAGGGATAAAATTGATCAACTACAGACACCTATTTAATCACAATCATTTACCCAGTTTGGCACTATGCTTGCAAATTGTGATTCAAATTTAAAATTCAAATTCAAGAGGTAATGGCCGAGGATGTAAAATCTGAGCTCTTAAAATTGGACACAAAAAAATCCGCTGGATCTGAGTGTATACCACCTAAATGTCTTTGATATGCAGCCCCTGCTATTGCCTATCCGTTATCATACATATTCAATCTTTCTGTTTTGACTGCTGAATTTCCAGTTCTTTGGAAAATAGCCAAAGTGATTCCCATACATAAATCCAGATTAAAGGCCTTTGACATGCTTAGTCATACTGTCCTTATATCTAGGCTAGTGGACCTGAACCTCTCTCCTTTAGTGGTGGAGTGGTTTAGGTCCTATTTACAATATAGACAACAGTTTGTATCCTTAGGTACTTCTAGCTCACCATTGAGAGCAGTTTGATCTGGAGTGCCCCAGGGGCCGATTCTGGGGTCATTACTCTTTAACATGTATGTTAATGAGCCTAATTTCCATGGCGTGGACATAGAGTTTCATCTCTATGCAGATGATACAGTGATTTATGCCAGTGGGAATTCAATTGATTTGGTCCAGGAAAGATTACAGATAGCTTTTGAATTTATACAAATGTTTTTTGAAACCCAACTAATGAAACTTAATGTAAAAAAGACATCTAGAGAGTTCAAAGATTAGAATCTAAATATCAAAACTAAGCTCTGAGATATATTAAAATCTACATCCAGCTGTAAATACTTAGGAATGTGGCTGGATGATCCACTTAAATGGGAAAATCATATCCAATCCTTAGTAGGAAACATTCACAAAAAAATAGGACCTATGCATAGGGTGAAACATTATTTGGACACTGACTCAAAACTTTAACTGGTTAATAGTACAATCATTCCAACAATAGATTATGGAGACCTTCTATATGCTGGAGCATCTGGAACACTACTGGGCAAAATTGATATAACCTATAATAGGCTGGCCCATTATGTCCTGGATGCACATTACAGAACGCACCACTACCAACTGTATAAAAATTTGAATTGGTTGAGACGAAGAGATAAAAGGGACCTACATATTTCACTTTTTATGTTAAAAGTCCTGAAAGGTACAATTCCCCAGTATATTAATCATTTATTCACAACCAGACCTGTTTTACAAAGTTTGAGATCTTACGGTGGTATTGAGTTTAATGTCCCCAGAGCTAGATTAGAAATTGGGAGACTTTCAATAAGACACAGGGCTGCAATAGTCTGGATCTCAACCCCTATTAAACTGAGAGACCCCACTCTATTAGACAGAAAAAAGCATATTAAAACATGATTTTATGAACAGTCACATTCCCGCACTATGCTGTCCTTCTGCAATAACCTAAACCCATGAACTATTTCTATTGGCATCATTCCTTACTATTGACTCTGTATAGTGTTATTTATAAAACTTTTTGTTTTTATTTCTAAATGTTATTTATGTATGCCTCTTGTAAGAATAGAAACTGTATGAAGGTATTTTGGATCTCCTTGAAAATTAGTTCACTCAATGGAGTTTTTTATCCAATTTATGGTTTTTGAATAAAATATATTACAACTACTACTTACTACTACTACTCCAGTATGGTAGTAGGGACAGAGCTACCACATTCCATCTCTCAGCATTATCCTTTACATTACTGTATTGCCGGCACAGTCAGCAACCTTCTTATAGAAATGCGGTACCCACCTGCTGTGCTACTACAGCAGTTGTGTGTGACATATTCAGCCCAACATATGGCTGTGCATCAGGGGCACTTCAGATCTGCAAGTAGGTACCTATCCTGTCGCATACTGTGCAGCCAGGGGCAGTCTACTGTTTTCTGCAATCCTTGGAAGCTGTCATGGTATGTTCTCGGCAGAAATCCTGGACCACCAGACAGTACTGTTGTATAGTGTTGAGTAGTGCTGTTGACAGCAGTTTGTAGTGATTTTTTTCCCTTAGGACTGGTTTGCTGGAAGTGGAAACTTCTGTGGAGAAGTGAGTGTGAGTACTGTGTCAATCATGGATTTTTAGTTTTTAAATGGCATGCTAATTTCACAGATCAGTCGATTTTCCTATTATTCACTGGCCTTGATTAAGAACTATTGTATTCTGTCTCTTTTCATTTCAGTGCTGAATTTAGGGCAGGTGGCAGATTGACAAATGTGAGACTACAACCATTTTTTTAATCACTAGCCTGGAAAGCTTCTTGTGTGTGTGTGTTTTTTTAATAAGAACTGTACAGCTAGTATGCTCTGTGAGACTGTGACTGTCCTGGGCATGGTTGTGTGGTGCACCACAGTACAATGCAACAGGTGGGCTTTGCAAGCCAGCCCCATACAGCCACTATGGGGCACAGTGAACCAATACCGATCAAGATGAGTCGTGTCTCCCCCCCACCCAGCAGATCCCAATCTGCCACACAAATGTTGTTAGACCAGCTCATGGGTGGTCTAACCACAGCCAGGCCCTGATACCACAGAGGAGCATTCAGAATCCTTATTTAGGGGATGCTGCAGCCCTGCTGTGGTACAAGCCCCCTTACAACATAGTACACCCCCCACCACTTTAGGTGCATGGCTGGCTTGGTGCATGGTCTCCCAATTTCAAAGCAGCCTGAGTTCAAAAATTGGAACTGGCACAAACTTTGATGCAAGGTACCACTTGTGTCAATTCAGTTTGGTGCAGCACCTTACATCAGTTTCAGCCCTTTGAAAATCAAGCCCCAGGTCTCTATGTTTCTTCATTTAAAAGTTATGAGTCATTTGTATCCCTGATTTCACTACCTGTTAAAAAAGAGCCATTTTCAGTGAAGTGCTACTGATGATGTCATAACCAGAATTCACAGCCTAGTCCTCCTTGTCAGCAATGTTATAGGACTTACTTCTACAAAGTTTAAAAAACTAGAGTCGTAGTAATCATTTCAAAATAAAACTGACACAGGGTTGGGTGCACTGCATGCATTTTCAGAATGTTCAGAAGCATGGTACTATACTTTAGAATGTGTCAGGTGGTGATTGTGGAAAGTAGTTCTGGGCTGCACTATAGAATGTCAAGTTGGTGCACAATTTCAGAATGTTGGGGGCTATATGAAATCTTGGAGAGCAGAAGGGATGCACCATCTTGAAATGTTCTGGGGACGCTCTCAATCTCGGAATGCAACAGGGACACACATCTAGTAATTTGACGGGGGTTGACAATTTCAGAACATTATAGGGATACACACTGTTGGAATGTAACAGAACACACCATTTTATTCTGAAATTGCTTGTCTTCGCTGCATTTCAGGATTGTACGCACCCACCACAATTCTAAATTGTGCATCACAACCCCATCACATTCTGACATTATGCATCCCAGCCATGTTCTGACACTTCATTACTGCCACATCCCAAAACTGCACATTCCCACCACATGACAAAATTTCACATCCCCGCCACATTCCGAAGTTGTATGTCACATTCTGAAACTGTGCTACCACTACATTCCAAAATTTTTCGTCACTGCTACATTTCAAAGTGGCATGTCCCTGCAACATTCTGAAATTATGCATCCTGACAACATTCCAAAATTGTACATTCTTGCTGCATTCTGAAGTTGCACTACCACTACATTCCAAAACTGTGCATCTTTTTCACATTCCAAAAATGCTCACCCTCACCACATTCCAAATATATGCATTTCTGCCACATTGTGAAACTGCATTTCCCAAACACATTCGACATTGGACATCCCCACCACATTCTAAAATTGTGTCTCTCAGCCACATTCTGAAATTGTACCTTCCCACCACATTCCAAAATTTGTGTGTCACTGCCACATTCCCAAATTGCCTGTCCTCAACAAATTCATAAAATTCTAAAAAATCTGAAAAGGAGCGCCACTGCCACATTCTGAAATTGTATGTCCAAATGACATTCTGAAATTGCACATCCCTGAAATATTCCAAAATTGTGGACCCCACCACATTCTAAAATTGTACATCACTGTTATATTCAGATTGCATGTCAACACCACATTTTGAAACTGTGTGTCCTGGCCACATTCCAAAATCGTGTATCCCTGCCATATTCTGATATTGTATCACCACTACTTTCCACATTTATGCATCCTTGTCACATGAAAATACTCATCCTCAGCACATTCCAAAATTATGTGCTTCCTCCACATTCTGAAATTGCATTTTCCAGCCACATTCCAAAACTGAGAGTTCCCACATTTTTTAAAATTGTGCATCCCTGCCACATTCTGAAATTATACCTTCCCAACATATTCCCAAATTGTGAGTAACCGCCACATTCCAAAATTGTCTGTCTTCATCACATTCTGACAATGCATATCCCCACCACATTCTGAAAATTGAGTGTCACTGCCAGATTCCAAAACTGCATGTCCAAGTCACATTATAAAATTGCACATCCTTGCCAAATTCTGAAATTGCATATCCCCATCACATTCCAAAATTGCACATGCCATCACATTCCAAAAATGCATTTCCCTGCCATGCTCCAAAATTACGCATCCCACCATATTCTAAAAATGTGTATCCCTGCCACATTCAGAAATTGCATGTGACCACTACATTCTAAAATTGTGCATCCCTACCACAATTCTCACATTCCATGTCCATGCCACATTGTGAAACTGCATGTCACCACCACAATCTGAATTCAAGAATCACCACCACATTCTGAAATTGTGAATCACCACCACAAATTATGCATTCATGATACATTATGAAATTGTATATCCCTACCACATTTCACAACTAAGTGTCTCTTGCATTTGGAAACTGAGTATCTCTGTCATGGTCAAAATATTTGTGATACCTCCATATTACGCATTTTAGTGTCCCTACCACATTCCAAGATTGTGCATCCCAGCTACTTGCTGAAAATGTGTCATTGCTGCATTCCACAACTGTAACCTGGTGGCATTTCAAAATCTCATCCCTGTAGCATTCTAAAAACTGCACACACAATGTTGGCATTCTATAGCCACGTGTGCCACTGCATTCCACCCCATCACATTCTTAAGTACATTCTGTCTGCACATTATGGACATTCATGCATTATGCCCACCCAGTGTCAGCTTTCCTTTTTCAAATGTTTACTACAACAGTACATTTATATAACATGGGAGAAATAAGTCCTATAAGGTTGGTTCCAGACAGGACTAGGCTATGAGTTCTGGCTATGACATCATCAGTACCTGTGGCTCTTCAATAAAATTGACATTTTTTACAGGCAGTGAAATTAGTGTTACAAAGTGACTTGTAACTTTTAAGCAAAGTAACTTAGAGATCTAATTTTTAACCTGGCCTGGTGGTGCTGCTGAAGGTTGAGGTGCTGAACACCTCACCTCAAGCTATGCCAGCAACCCGAGTTCGGGAACAAGCCCAGGTTGTTGGGGATCAGTAGGGGGAGTGCAAGGAGTAGGATTGAGCTGCCGCAAGGCATCTCTCCTCTCCTGGGGAGGGATGAGGGATGTCCCAGGCTCTTGTCTGCCACCTGGTGGAAGACAGGTGGCGGTTCAGGCAATGGGTAGCCCGGCAACAGCCATGGGGTGGAGCAGAAGGGGCCAAGCTGGCACCTGCATGCATGTACGCTTCCATGTGTATGCATGGCCATGTCTGCCAGGGTCCAAGGATCGGGGAGAAAACACGGGGAGAAAACGTAAAAATTTCAACTTAAAAAAAGTGAGATCTCATTTTTGGTAGGAGGCTGATTGGGAATATGCTTATCTAAGTTCTTGATTTATTGATGCTATAAATTTTGGCCAGACTTTCTCTCTTTAAGGTCATCAGATATGATGACCTCTAGGTCTCTTTCTTGCTTGGTAGCTATAAGCTTTATGCCCCATCTTTTAGATAGCCCCTAAGTTTCACAGCCCTAAGTGCATAACCATGCATGTTTTGGCACTGAAACACAGCTGCCATCCCTAGACCATTCCACTAGTTTCCTCAGATACCTTTACATTCTCTCTACCCCCTTCCTGTCAACCCTATTGCAGATTTTTGTATCATCTGCAAAGAGACACACCTTATCCTCAAGTTCCTCTTCAGTGTTGCTTATGAAGACAATGAAGAGGACTGATCCCACCAGTGAACCATGTGGCACCCTACTAATCACTCTCCTATCGATGATTGTCTACCAGAGGTAGAAGACTAGGTTTGCTGGCCAAGGCACCTAGCTTCACGTGAGCTCTTTCCTTCTAGGTTGCTTGAAAGGACAGAGCAAAGAACCTTACCAGAGCAAGGGAAAGGATAAAGACTTCTTTTGGCTAGGCAGATTTACTGTGTGTGTTGTTATTTTTATTTAGTACTCACAGGGATTGTTACTGTTTGTTGCTAACATTTTATTGCTTTATTTTTCTCTGATTCAAATTGTTGTTGCTGGGTATACCTTCTGCTGCATTATTACAAGGTGTGCCTACAGCTGTGTGCTAACAGAGTACTGCTGTAATCTTCTGATTCAAATTGTCTTTTGCAAGGTAGATCTTCTGTTACTGCTTTATTTTTCTCTGTAGCAAAGTGTTTCTTACAGGGTATATCTTCTGTGAAATTATTACAGGTGGTGCTTTACAGGTTTTATAGTTTTATCTGTCATTAGGATAAGCTTTCAGGGTTACTGCATTTGTTACTGACTGATTGTTTCTGCTCTTACCTCTTTGTTTCTTTCATCCATGGTTCTTCTTTTTTGGCATGGGAAGGGCCCAGCCACCCACCCCCATCCCCAACCACCGCACACTATAGGGTAACACAGTTGTGACATTTCCTGGGGCAAAGTAGGAAGGGTCAGATCAGTGGGGTATCCACACAGTGACCTCATTTACAGGGGCACTAGTAATTTAACTTGTTATAACAAGTTATACAAAAACAAACAAACAAACAAAACACAAAATCAAACTTTTGCTTTCATTTTCTTCCTTCTAATTACTCTGACCAGGTTATAAACCCAGCAACTTATCTGGAATGGATATCATTAACTAAAGGTACTGTGAAACACTTTTCAGAAGGGCAGTTTTACAGGATTTAGGACACTGTCCTACACGCTGGCCCATTGGAGATCTTAGGACTCAGCTCCATGCAGCATGGGCAGAGATTGCGTGCCTCAAATTTCATATTTAAGAGGAAATATATTATAAGACCCACCCACCATTTCCCCAACATCCAACATAATCACCTCGACTGCAGAGGGTAATTGGTCCGGGAGGTTGGCAGGTGGTTAGAAGGGGCATATTGGGTGCCCCATCACTCGGTGCTCTCCAACATATCTCCTCCACAAACCATATAAAAACTACAAACAGGTATCTGCCTCTATCTCTGAAATCAAACAAAGGGGCAGAGGACACTGCAGAGCAAGACACTGCAGCACAGGAGCTAGCACAACAAAACTCACCCAAAACAGGAACCAAACCAAAAAAAGCAAAAAGGAAATCCAAAAAACTTCTGATCATAGGAGACTCCATGATTCAGGGAGTTGATACCTATCTCCAGCCAGGGGTAATAGTCAGATGTCTCCCAGGTACATCAGCATGGAGAGACACTGACCACATTGCTAAAATTGTTCAGGAAGCAGGAGAAAACATTGACATCCTGGTACACATAGGGACCAATGATCTCACCAGCCGGTCAGTTGTGGAGACAAAGGAACACCTGACCAGGCTGGGTGACAAACTATCATCCATTTCATCTGACATCTCCTTCTCTGATATCCTGCCAGTCTGGGAGAGGGGGGCAGATGGATGGAAGGTCAGAGAAGGGGATATAGGGGAGCTGAACATGTAGCTTAAGGGGTGGTGCCAGGAAAAAGGACACAAATTTGTAGGGAACTGGCAACAGTTTTGGGAGCAAAATTTCTTTAAATTTGATGGACTACATCTGACTAAGGAGAAAGTCAGTGCATTGGGGCAGAAGTTTGACGTCTTTGCATAATATTTAAACTAGCAAATGGGGGGAGGGGTGCAGCACCCCATACGTTGAGTGGGAAGAACATCCTTCCCCCCTCAGCTAGTGGTCAAACAGGAGTTCAGCATGTTTGCAGTTCATTTGCATCACCAGGTGAAGAAAAAGGTCCAGCTCCCCATATGATGCACAGGGAAAATGCCACACCTCACTCAACAGCCAACACATCAAAATCTGGCCAAAGGAAAATCATATACACAAGTGCTCACAGTCTGGGAAACAAGATCCCAGACCTGCAGGCAATAATGACAGAGGCTAAACTGGACATAGTAGCAATTAGCGAGACATGGTTTACCAGTAACCACACTTGGGAGACTTCAGTACCCGGCTATGTACTGTTCAGAAGAGACTGAGGTGCAAAAAGGTGGGGGGGTGGAGGTCCCCTGTATGTCAATGAAAATATCAAAGTTACAGAAATTCAGAATACACATAAAGAGCCAGAAGAACTGTGGATCACTCTGGAAATAGGAAATGGGACAGCCATAAGAACTGAGGTTGTTTACAGGCCCCCAGACCAGGGGGAGGACATAGACACATTACTGTTAGAAGATATACAAAACATAACAGCTAAAGGGGAGGTTCTGATAATGGGAGACTTCAACATGCCAGATACAGATTGGTCAATACGGGCAGGAACATCTGCCAGAACTAGACACATGGTGGATTCCCTGCAGGGGAAGGCCTCAAACAACTGGTACAACAACCCACAAGAGACAGGGCTATCCTAGATCTAGTACTGACTAACAGGGAAAGGATCACAGATCTCCAGGTAGAAGGTCACCTGGGGGCCAGTGACCATCACATGATATAGTTCAATTTGGCCACTACAACTAAATCATCCCATTCCAAGGCAAAAATATGGGACTTCAGAGGAGCTGACTTTGATAAGATGGCCAACAGAGTTAAGCTAGCCCTGGCAAAAAGAAATACAGGTGATGGGGTACAGGCAAAGTGGGCAAGCATTAAGGATGCAATACTTGAAGCAACATCCCATTGTGTTAGAGAGAAAACAAAGTGCAAAAGAAGAAGGAAACCATTTTGGTTCTCAAAAACAGTAGCAGAAAAGGTCAGAGCCAAAAGGCTGACCTTCATAAAATCTAAGGGAACACAGCGGGATGAAAATAGGGAGGCATATCAAACTTCCCTAAGGGAAGCAGGGAAGGCAGTAAGGCAGGCAAAGGCCCAAACCGAGGAAACACTAGCACAGGACAGTAAAAAAAGGTGACAAGACTTTCTATAGATACATTAGTGAAAGGAAAAATCCAGAGGGGGTATTGCTAAGATCAAAGGAGATAAGGGGGCGTGTGAGGAGGAGGACCATGTAAAAGCATCTATCCTAAATAGATACTTCTGCTCAGTATTTACTGAAGAGAAGGTAGGGCAGGGCCCACAGCTCAGCACCATGGACACAGGGGGGAGGGAGGTGAGCACTAGCCCTTCACAAAAAAAGGGGTCCTACAAGAGCTTGATAAGCTCAGGGTGGACAAGGCAATGGGACCTGATGGCATACATCCCAGGGTACTAAAGGAGCTAAGGGTGGAACTAGCAGAGCCATTAGCAGAACTGTTTTATGAGTCTCTGAGCACAGGAGAGGTCCCAGAAGAGTGGAGAAGGGCTCATGTGATCCCGCTCCACAAGAGTGGTAGCAGGGAGGAGGAGAGGAACTACAGACCAGTCAGTCTTACCTCAGTAGTGGGCAATATTATGGAGGCACTCCTTAAGGAAAGGATAGTGCAACACCTGGAATCCATAGGAGCACAGGATCCAAGACAGCGTGGGTTTACAAAAGGAAGGTCCCATCAAACTAATCTTGTAGATTTCTTTGATTGGGTAACCAGAGTGGTGGACCAAGGGGGAGCAGTTGATGTCGCCTACCTTGACTTCAGCAAAGCTTTTGATACTGTTCCACGTAGAAGATTGATTAATAAGCTGGGTAGGCTCGGAGTGGGTCAGAAGTTGGTCAACTGGGTGGCAAACTGGTTGATGGGCAGAAAACAGAGAGTGGTGGTAAATGACTTACAGTCAGAAAAGATGCAAGTCACAAGTGGGGTATCGCGGGGATCAGTCCTGGGGCCAGTCCTCTTCAATATCTTCATCAGTGACATTGCAGATGGACTGGAGGGTAAGGTTTGTCTGTTTGTAGATGACACCAAGATCTGCAACAGAGTAGATGATCCAGATGGAGCGGGCAAAATGAGAAGAGATCTGGATAAACTAGTAAAATGGTCGAAAGACTGGCAACTAGGGTTTAATGCAAAGAAGTGCAAGATCATGCACATAGGCAAGAGAAACCCTGAAGCCACCTATAGGCTGGGAGTGGAGTTGCTGGCAGTCACAAGGGAAGAAAGAGACTTGGGCATCATCATCACTGATGACCTGAAATCATCCAAGCAGATCACAGTAGGTAAGGCTGGGGGGGGTGTTAAGGTGTATTAGTAGGGGTATTACAAGTCAGAAGAGGGAGGTAATAATCCCTCTTTACAAGACGCTGGTTAGGCCCCATCTAGAGTACTGCATGTAGTACTGGAGGCCACACCTTCACAAGGACATTAACCAAATTGAGGCAGTCCAAAGAAGGGCAACCAAAATGGTGCAGGGACTGCATCAAAAAACGTATGAAGACAGATTAACGGAGCTCAATATGTATACCCTAGAGAAAAGGAGGGAGAGAGGTGATATGATCGAAACATTCAAACACCTTAAAGGCATTAACAAGTTGAAAGAGTCTAACATGTTTCAATATAAGAAAAATAGCAGGACAGGAGGACGCAGCATGAGATTAGAAGGAGGCCGATTAAGGGGTAATGTCAGGAAGTTCTTTTTCATAGAAAGGGTGGTGGATGCATGGAACGGCCTACCTCAGGAAGTGGTGGATATGAATACAGTGCAGGGCTTCAAACAGGCATGGGATAGGCATAAGGGAGCAATACAGATGAGTATGAATAGATAGGCCATTGACAGAGCAAAGGCCGATGGCACATTTATAAGGTAGAAAAATAAATGGGCAGACTGGATGGGCCTTGCGGTCCTTATCTGCCATCAACATCTATGTTTCTATGTTACCTCCACCCTTTGCCTCCTGTCCCAAACCAGACTGATCCATAGCTTGTCACTTTCTCCACCACCCAAGCTGCTTAGTTTCTTAACTGTGACACAGTGTTGAAAGCCTTACTGATGTCCAGATGTGCCATGTCCACTGCTCTCCCTAGATCCACCTCCCTGGTAATTCCTGTCAAAGGTATCTATGAGATTAGTTTAACATGACCTCACCCCTTTGAAACTATGCTGCCAGTAGTCCTGCAGCCCTTTTCTTTCCAGGTGCTCCACAAGCCTATCCTTCAGTACTGTCTCCATTACTGTGCCTCTGAACTCCTTTACTACTGTTTCCACTGCATCTCACCTACTATAGTCTATTTTCCACTATAACTTGCACTTCCCCCTTCCTCCCTACCATATCCTACTCTATCAATAGACCTGCATTTTTGTTATGCACATGCACCATGGAAGCCTTCCCTTCTGTCTGATCTACTCTTCCAGACTGCTTTACTACTAAAGGGAGGACCTCCTGGTGAACCTCAATGGTGTGGATGTGCCTATCCTCAACTGAGCTGCCTCCACCCCTCTTCGTAGTCTAAATGCTTTCCTAGGTGCATAATTATTTTTTGTTTGTTTGTTTGTTTGTGGTTTTTTTGTTGCTTACTCTGCACTTCTCTTGGCCAGATCATTTGTACTTACATGCACTACCCAATCCACCCACCTCCACATTCCTCCCAGTGTGTTCCAACCATTTCTTTCTAAGGATATCCACAGTTGCTGCAGGGAAACAGTAGACCTAACTCTTGATGTCTGGTGTGGAACCCACAATCCCACTTGTTCCTTTAACAATGCAGTCTTCTAGTTTTTTTGTGCTTCCCTTTCACCCTTTGGGGATCCCACCCTTTACTGGCAAATGGGACAGACCCTTTCACAGTGCACTGGCCCTAACCCTTCTAGGTAGGATTCCATTAGAGACCTTCTCTAATAAGGGTAGGTACTTGTTTAAGGTGCGCACACCATGCACATTTGGTATCCCTTCCTCTGCAGCCCTTCCCTCCCTCCCAGCTACAGTCCACTAGCCCCTGTTGGGTCTCAGGACCATGTGCAGCAGCACAGCCTGTAGCCCTCTTGGTTATTTGCTGGGCCTTGCTCTCAGTTATTAGATTTATGCCCTTGTAGCCTCATGTTTAGTTCCCAACACCTGACCCATCCTACAGTTTTGGCACTGGCCATGTAACCAGAGCACCCTCTGGGTGATGGTATGACTGCCATTAGCTCCACTCACTTCTCTTGCAATGCCTCACTTACATTCATATGTGGTGTTCCCTAGAGTCTATCAACTGTTCGTCTCAGCTTATGGGCTGCTATTCAGCTGTACCTCAGATAAGGATTTGTCTACCCTCAGTAAAAACAACAATGCTCTAACCTAGATAGGTATTAGGCTACCCACAGTAAAAACACTAAATTCACACTGTAGACATAGACATTGATGAAACACTATGCTTGACATGGATGAAGCTACCTTCAGTAAAGACACTAAGTACACCCTCCACACACAGACCACAGTGAAATCCTACCACAGATATGAACTTGTTTCATTACAGCAACAGCAGTTAGAATATTATGCTGTACACTGACAGTGATGTAGCTTCACCCTGGATAGGGATTAAGCCACCTTTTGATACAGTCATAAATATGTAGCAAGTGTTCTCACCTTAGCTAAACCCATGAAGGAAACAGCACCCTGACTGTGCCTGAGCAGAGCCCCTTGGCACTGTAGACATTCCAGTGAAGCCCCCTGTAGATGCCATCCTCCTTCTTGTGTTCACCACTCCTCATGATCCCTCAGGCAAGGGGTCACTTGGACCTGTGGGAAGAAACTAGTGGACTGCTAAGACTGATTTGCCTCTAGCAGAACCCAGCACCCCCCTGTCCAGAATTCTCTCCTTCAGTTTGACCTCCCTTAACCCCAACCCCACACAAAAGATACAAAACTCAGGCTGCTCCTGCGGCACATTAAAAGCCAACAAACAGCTCTCCCACCCCTTCCCTCAGTTTCAGCTCAGCGTGCCCTGTTTCTTTCTCTCTACTCTGGCCAGCAGAGTATGTGTGGTTATTTTACACAGGCTGCCTCAGGGATCACATGAACATTTCAGCATTAGTACTATTTAATAAAAATATAAGTTGTTAAGCATACTCCCTTCGCATGAGAATAATATGAAATGCTTGACACTGCGTTGCTCACATGAACAGAATATCCAATTGTTGATGTTGAGTGCCATCTTTTGGAGAGAATGATTCATTTCTTTGCAGTCTTGGGCCTCCACTCCTTCAGATTACACAGATTCATAAACCCTGCTGAGGTTTCTGCTGTTTTAATGGTAACACTTAACTGTAAATTAAGTCATGTATGCAAAAGGCTGATTTTTCAAGTGTTGCATTCCCTTATTTAGTAAAACCATCTCACACAAATACAGGGGACCTTCCAGGAGGCTTAGATGTAGCACTATGCTTACAGTAATTCACCACATATTGTACACAATCTGCAGAAATGAAATGCAGGTCTTCCAGTTTCCAGAACATTTCCCAACCTTTTTTTTAATTTATAAACAACTTTGTAAAACCTGATTTGCTTCAGTGTTGCATCATGCCTTTTCCGTTTCTGAAAAGGACAATTTAAGAGTTGTCAGTAAAATGTATCAGAAAGGCCCAGTTGTTGGCACTCTCAAGTCTGGATGAGAAGGTTATTCCCACATTGGGTGTTTGAGCTCATATCCAGTTTTAACCACCATTTCATCATACAGGCTTTTTTTTTTATCAATGATGTATTTTAAAATCCTTAGATTCATTACCACTATATTTGCATTTTCCTCAGATCTTTTTAAAATTGTTTTGTAATTTATCTGTAATTAATGACAAGTCAATAAATATGACTGGCAATATAAAAAATCTCTTCCCTTGAGGTTACAATTTGACTGTATGGACTAGATTCATATTGTGGATATATTAGGGTGGTGCTAACATTTATCTGTGATGGTACTTGTAAACAGCATGGCACCACAAAACGATATTTAAAGAGCTAGTGTACTGCCTATAACTAATGTTAGTTTTAAAAGCAGTCAATCATTACCTTTTACATCTGAGGTACTTTTTCCTTTGGTTTACTAGAAGATTGTTTACCTGATGTTAGTAGGTGTGATGTGTGGGACAGCACTCTGCCTGGCAGCTGATATATATATATATCTATATCTACCCCCCCACACACACACACACACTATATCAGCATTGTGACTTCACTGACTGTGACATCACTGCTGCTTAGGAACAGCCACTCAGTGGCTGCCAGATCAGTCACCTGTGATGTCACTGTCATATGTCATATGTAATGTCATATGTCAATGTGGGTGGGGTTAACATGAGCAATAGGTATACACCCTTAAGGAAGTTGAGAGATGCAGGAGAGCAAGAGGTGGAAGGGGCCAACAAAGAAAGAAATGGGGACTGGAGGAGGGAGAAGAAGCTGGAAAGAAACAGCGAGTGGGCATTGGGAATAGGGAACCAAGCAGATGTTATGGATGGGGGTGCAAGGCGAGTAATAAAGCAAGGGGATGTGGATACGTGGGAGGGAAAGGCAATGGAAGGGAAGTTATCAAATGGGATGTATAGAGGTGCATATAGGGGCAGTGGGCATGGAGGGGCTATGGGGACAGAATCGTGGAGAAAAGCAGGGCAGAACAAGACTGGAAGCAACCAAGTAGAGTATCCCTAGAATGCAAGGGAACTAAGGAAAGTAAAGTCCTCATTTTGGGGGACTCCATAATTAAGGGTAAAAATTGGGGGATGGGTGGTGGTGGAGATGGAGCTATTAGGACTGAGTGCATGCCAGGTATGATGGTGTTGAAGGCATCATGCTTAAAACATACCTTGGCCAGGAAACATGAGGGGGTCACCCACATCATGGTGCATCTGGGCACAAATGATCTAGCGGACAGCAGCGTGATGGAGGTAAAGGCTAGATTCAGGTAGCTGATTAGTGTCTGTCAGGTGGAGCATAAAACTCTTGTTTTCTGAAGTCCTGCAAGTACCAAAAGCCAGTACAGAATGGAAGGTGAAAATTGAGGAGTTCAGTTTGTGGCTGAGGAGGTAGAGTAAGGAAATGGAGTTTGGACTGTTGGGGGAATGGGGTAGGACATGGGATAACAAGGAACTTTGTACTCCTGACAGGTTACATTTAAGCAAGGAGGGCACAAGAGTCCTGAAGAATAAATTAGATAGCTACAAAAGGGAGGGTTTACATTTAAACTGAGCAGGGGGAGCAGCAGGGAATAATCTTGCTAGTACTCACCCATGAAATGAGGCAGATAGGGCAGCAAGGGATAGCAAGGATGAAGGGAGTTTATGGTGGACAGGACTGTCAGCAAATGCCAGAAGTTTAGGAAACAAAATGGTGGACCTGGAAGTCATTATGGTGGTAGAGGGTCTAGACATTCTTGTCATGACAGAGATCTGGTGGTCAGAGCACCAATCCTGGGAAGTAGATGTCCCAGGGTACAGGCTTTTCAGAAGGGACAGGGCTGGCAGAAAGAGGGGGTGGCATTGTATGTCAAGGAAGACATTAGGGCAATGGAGGGGCAGGAGGTACGAGGGAGGCAGAGGTTCTGTGGGTCACATTGGAAAAAAGGTTGGGGGTGTCATTAAGACTGGGCATGATTTACAGGCTTCCAACACAGGGGGTGGAAAGGGACAGGAAGATGGTACAAGAGGTACAATGAATGGCACTCAGGGGGGAGATCCTACTAAAAGGGGACCTTAACCTCCCCTACGTGGACTGGGAATTACCAATGGCAACATCTGCCAGGAGCAGGAAGGTACATGGAGCACTCCTTGGAGCTTTCCAGGAACAGTGATTAGGGAGCCCACTAGGGTAATAACTTACTGGACATGGTCCTCACTAATGGGGATAGTGTGGAAGAAGTGGTGGTGGGAGACTAGCTTGATATGAGCTACCACAACACACAGTAAGTTTCAGGATACAAATGGGTAAGGAAGCAAACAGAATTAGCACAAAGGTTCTGGACTTCTGGAAAGCGAATCTTGCAAAAATGAGGGGGACTTTCAGGGAGGAAATGGAAGGTAAGGAGCTAACAGGGGAAGTGGAGGAATTATAGAAATGCATTAAGGGAGGGATACTGAAAGCCACGGAGCTCTGCATCAAGAGGGTAGGAAAAAACAAAAGAAGAAGGAGGTCACTCTGGTTTACCAGGGAGGTGGGGGGCAATTAGGGATAGAAGGATTGCTTTCAGAACATATAAGAAGACCCAGAGGAGGGAGAACAGAGAGATTTATAGAGAGAAGCTGAGGGTGGCAGACAACAGATTACTGGACGATAGGCAGCATGGTTTCACAACTGGGAGGTCATGTCAGACCTAATACAGTTCTTTGATTGGGAGGCAAAGGTGGCTAATCAAGGAGGGGGAGTGGGCATGGCCTATCTAGAATTCAGGAAGGCCTTCAACTCCATCCCTCACAGAAGACTGGTAAATAAACTGGAAAGTGTAGGGGTGGGACAGAATATAATTAAGTGGGTGGAAAACTGGTTGAAGGACAGAAGTCAGAGGGTGGTGGTTAATGAGGTACATTCCAAGGAGATGGGGGTGACGTGTGGGGTTCCCCAGGGGTCAGTACTGAAACCCCTCCTTTTTTATATCTATATCAGAGCCATCCCACTGGTGCAGAAGCAGGGTGTCCGTCTGCGACGCCGATGACCCAGATTCAGGAACAGACTCAGGATGTCAGCAGACCGCCGGAGGGGAAGGATTGAGCATCCTAGAGACTGCTCTCCTTCTCCTTCTCCTTCTTCAGGGGTTGGGGGGTTCTGTGTCCAGCATGCTATGGACCCCTAGCAGAGGGTGGGGAGACCACAGTGTGAGCACTGTATCAGTTGGGGAGGGGCGGACGCTGTCCATCATTGTATGTCCCCACCCTTAATGCAGCATACAAAAAATGCCAGCCCTGAAGCATGAAGCTCTGCTCTGCTGCCTCCACTGCCTACCATGTCCTCCAGGTAGGTCCCACTCCTGTGGTTCCACCCTGGGGGGGGTAAGCCAGGACAAGTTACTGTTGACCTTGGGGGGTAAGCCTGGGCATGGGGAGGTGGAGAGGGTGGCAGCTGAGTCCCTGAAGGGAGATCAGGGAGCTGACACACACACAAAACAAATATCTGTGTCAGTGATATAGTGAATGGGCTGGAGTGGAGGGTGTGCCTATTTGCAGATGATACAAAGATCTGCAATAGGGTGGACACTCCGGGCGGGGGGAGTGGAGGCCATGAGGAAGGACCTGAAGATTCTGGAAGGGTGGTAAGAAATTTGGCAGCTGGAATTCAATACCAAACAGTGTGCAGTGATGCACATGGGATGTAAGAACCTGCAAGCAGCTTACACTCTGTGGGTGGTGGTAATTAAGTCAACTGAGCAGGACAGGGATCTGGAGATGTTAGTATCAAGCAACCTTAAGGTAGGTCATCAATGCAGCAAAGTGGTGGAAAAGGCAAATAGAATGCATTGGGAGGGGCATAACAAGCAGAAGGAGGGAGGCACTGATGCCTCTTTATAAAGCCATGGTGAGGCCACACCTATAGTACTGGGTCCATTTCTGGAGATCACACCTATGCAACGTCATAGATGGGATTGAGAGGGTACAAAGAAGGGCAACCAAGATGGTGCATGGTATGCAGGGGAAGTCATATGAGGAGAGGTGAAGAGAATTGAATCTGTACTCACTGGAGACTAGAAGGGAGAGGTGGGACGTGGTAGTGACATTTAAGTACATGAAGGGGATCAATAAGGTAAGGGAATGGAGCTTATTTAAGGGGAAGGTGGTGATTAAAACTAGAGGGTATATAAGATTGGAAGGATGAAGATTTAGAGGAAATGTGAGGGGGCATTACTTCATGGAGAGGGGGGTGGAGGCCTGGAATAAACTACCAGAGGAAGTGGTGCTGGCAGAAATGGTGGAGCGATTCAAGAGGGCATGGGACAGACATAAGGGGTTGGCAAGTAGGGGGAAGGGGAGGTCCTATGACATAGGAAATGAATAAGGTGAGGTAAGGGGAAGACTCTGTAGGTCAGAAGATCCTTTTCTGCCACCAGATTTATAAATGAATGCTGATGATATAGTGGGGGATAGAGATAAATATGTCAGCTGCCAGACTGAGAGCTATTTCACACATCCAGCACAATATGATCACATAGAAAACGTTCTAATGAGCAAAAGGAAAAAGCAAAAAACCTCAAAAACATAAAGTTACAACTGACAACTTAATAAAATTTGTATTATTTTCCTGTATATCTGTTTTGGCTCCACTAGCTCTTTAATTCTTTCATAGTGGACCAGGCAAAACAGCAGGAATGTTTAAAAACTTCCAAAGCACACATCTCCGCAAACTGGCCCAAGAGAAGCATGTTGCACTGCACTGCCTGTGGTCTGATTTCAGGAGCGCACTTAGGTTGTGCTTGGCACATGGCCAGGCTTGGAAGCAGTACTGCCACTGGCAGAATGTTCCAATCAGGGAGGGTATGGTGTGGCAACAGGCACCACTGCAGCTTCTGCGTAGGTTCAGGTAGCTTGCTCACCCTAGTGTAAGCTGTGGTGTCTGTGGCCAACATAAATGCCTGGCAGCACCATTTGTGTGGTTGGTAAGAGGAAACTGCAAAAGTGGGAGAAAAACTCCTGGTTAAGTAAGAAAAAAAGAGCTCAGCTCCTAACTGCAAAATAAAAGTTTAAGGCAATTTTATTTAAAGTAGCCACCAAATTATACAAACAACCAACATTTCACACTTAGGAGCACTTCATCAAGGCATACGATAATCACCATTTAGATGTACTTCCTAATCAATTCATTACTCCGAGATTTCAGCTTGTTTGGTTATCCAGTTCTCTGAGTCACATTCCAACCTTCCTATTCATGCTCAGTCTATGAGGAAGATAACTAACAACTAAGCATGAAGACGAGACCGACCTGCCTGCTGGGTTGGCAAAGCTAGTGCTAAATGAAGACTACTGCATGCCTTGACAAAAGGGGTACTAATCATGAAACATTGGTTGTATTTGTAATTTATTGGCTTTTCAAATTTAAATAAAAATATCATTAAAATTTAGTTTTACATTTAAGAGTTGAGGTCCTTTACTCAAAGGGACACTGTCACCACCCACCCCCCCGGCCTCAAATGGTAACTTATTTAAAATACACATTTTATAATTGTTCACTTCTGTAGAATGTGCTGATATAGGTAGTAGCTTGATTCCGATCCCTTTTCCTTTTTTAAACATGAGAAACAGACTGCCCGCCATAGTGGTGTTACCAATAAAAATGTGTCTGTTTACATTCTTTGATCAACTCCCTCTGCCTCTTTTCAGGACTTGGGCACACCCCCAACACAGTCTAGCCACTCAAGATGGAGTGGGAGGAAAGGAGAGCTATTGCATCATGAGTGGCTGCCCTGTTTGGGGTGTTCCTAATGTTTAGGATGTGTGCAATAAAAGTAGATCAAGGATCTGAAACAAATCAAGGTTGGGTATAATTACACCATTACCGTGCATTTCAGTTCTGTAGATTAAACAACCAGAAACACCAATGAATTTTAGAGTAGGTAAGCAATCATAAAATCTGAGTTTTCAACTAGAAATAGTATGATGCAAAAATGGTTGACAGAGTCCCTACAACCTGGATTTATTGGTGCTGCTAAAGATTCCTCTGAACGTACTGTTCAATCATCCACTAAGTAGAATAAGGGCATCCAGAGATCAGCCCCTCCCCCTTTTTTGTTCCTGGTGCCAGAATAATGATGACTTTTATGCACTTGTTCCCCATGTCATGGATCCCACTACCCATAAAGAAGCAGTAGTGGTAGGCTTGAGGGTTTGTGGTTGATGGGGCTGAGTGGTTGCCTATGGCTAGAGGAGGATAACAAACACTGGGGCTGGAAAAAAAAATCTATAAAAAAAAAAAAAAACATACATCTCCATTAACGCATGAAACAAAATGAAAAAGGGTACGTTGATTTTTTTTTTTGGGCAAAAAAATAAATTATTGATCCAATCAATAAAGTTGTACAAGTAACCAATACTGCTACTTTAAGATAACTTTAGGGTTCATGGGCAAATGCAAAAGTAAGGCAATCCAAATTTAATATTCTCAGATCAATAATCGTAACTGAGCTTGTTCTACCAAATCTTGCAGGTAGGGTTTCTTTAATAAACTACATGTTATCCAGCTAACTGTGAAACCCTGTTACCTGACTAACACAGAATAGTGGTGGTTGGGGTTATTGATCCAAGAACCTAATATTTGGATTTCCTGACCTCTTGAGCTTTTCCATAAACTTCAACAGTACCTTAAAAGGGGAACAATCAGCACTATCAATATCAGTCAATCAAAATGTTTATTGTATGGCTAAAAAGCCTTTACAAAAGAACATATATCATCATAAATAGTAATACAATCGGAGTTAAAAAATTAAAAAAGTGGGCCAAAGCCCATGCCAAGATGCATACTGTATATAAGAGAGATAATACATAGGGTTCACATGAAAATTCATACAGCAGATATTCTCTTAACTCAGTTAATAACCTAGAAATATTTAGATATTTTCTTTCAAGAGTCCATAAATCCTCAGTGTTCAGCAGAATATTTGTAAGAGTAATTTTATCAAGCTGATATATATTATTTAGAGAAAACTGACCTTAATTTAGGGTCAGACAGAATGTCTAGATAGAGTTTAAATCCAAAATAAAAGCTGCTCTGAGCGGACCATTTAGAATAGCGGGATTCAGCAATAAGTTTTTGATCTAAAGAATTCCAATCATTATTAACCTTTTTTGTTACATATCAGCACTAAAATCTCCACATCCAAGTATGTGGCTGTCCCAAACTGCACTTTGTGAGGAAAATCATTTTTTTTAACTTACTGTTTACTGCAGCATAGTAGATTGTATGAGGCCAAGTCTGATGACTCCCACGCTGACATTTTCTGTAACTACAAATACTAGGATCCCTTGCAGCTGACATCAAGGCAGGGCTGCAGCAGTGGGAGATTCAGTAGCCTGAAAGGCATTTTTGAAATTCTGTAAGCTTCAATTAGATGTTTGGCAGTCTTGCTGTTCTCCCAGGGCTAGGTACAGTTCTCTGTAACTGTACATATCCCTGGGAGGACAGTGAGACCAACAAATAAATGATCTGGGGCCCAATATTGGAAAAGGTGCAAAAGCAGAGTGCAAATGTCTGTGCCGTGCTTGTGCTTGCCCACAACCCTGAAGTTGCTATATTCAGTCAGATAGCACATCGGCACTGTCCGACAGGAATGTTGGAGCAGCATTAAGTCAAGTAGTGCTGCCTCAACATGGATCCTGGAAGTGCAAGGAACAATGCCCCTGGACCCAATAGCACCAGGATCCCCTGGCACAGTATCAGCCGACACCATGCAAATGAGCCCATTGGGCATGTAAAACACTAAAAGGCCATATGCATGCCATTTTTGGGCTCATCTGCATGGGAAGCGGTGGAAAGCTTGTGTCCCTCCTGTGGCTGGCCCCACCCAGTCTGATCAGCTGTGCCCATAAAAAGTAAAGCAGGCCCTGGTGTCTAGTGGTCCCCTCATCCTCTAGCCCCTGGCCCCATTAAAATAAAATATTTCCTGGTGTCCAGTGGCACCCATCACCCTCCAGTCCCCAAGCCCATTAGGAAAACAGCAGTCCCTGATGTCTACTGTTCCCCCCACCCTCTGATCCTCAGTCTCAGTAGAAAGTAAACCTTTCCTGGTGTCCAGTGGCACCCCCCATCCTCCAATCACTCACTGCAGTTCTGTAAAAGAAGCCCCTGGCATTTAGTTGCCCCCTGCTCTGCCAACACCAGGTATACCACCCTGCCCCCCTTATTTTAATCATCTGCACTGCGTAGAGCCCATATGGTGACCGTCACAGCCCTCCTCTCACTACATTGGCCATCTGCTGTATGAAATGATAGGTAGTGCACATCTTGTGTACTGTAAATGGAGCATGCATACTACTGACAGGGAGCGCATGTCCTGTGTACTATAAATGGCACACATGTACTGTCTACAATAGACAATACATGCACTCACTTTACCATATGCAGGATGCGCACTCCCTGTCACTGCATACAGCAGCCAGATGAGGTGGTGAAAGAAGGGTTGTACTTGTCATTGCATGGGTTCCCTGCAACACTGGTGATTAAGGTAAGGGGGGAGTGACAGGGTGCTGTGCCCATCGTGGGTAGTGTGGGGCACGCTGCTAGACGCCAGGAATTTATTGTACTGAACTGCGATGAGCGATCACAGGGTGGGGGGTGCCACTAAATACCAGGTCAGATTTTCTTCCTACTGGGGCCAGAGAATGGAGGGCAGGAGCACCACTAGACACCAGAAACTACTACTTTCTTAATGGGGCCAGGGATCAGAGGGTGGGGAGGAACTACTGGACACTAGGGAATAATTTCATTTTGAATGGGTCTGGGGACCAGAAGGTGGGGAGGACCACTGGGCACCAGGGAAGATTTTCTTTCTACTGGGTCCTGGCAACAGAAGACAGAGAAGACCACTGGACACCAGGGACTACTATAAATTTAATAGGGACAGGGATCAGAGGACCGGGGGAACACTGGACACCAGGGAATTATTTCATTTTACCGGGGCAGCAATCAAAGGGTGGGGGGACAACTGGACACTAGTGACTACTTTAACAGGAATGGGGATCGGGTGGGGGACCACTGGACACCAGGGAGCAGGTGTGCTCCCCCAACTGCCAAAGTGGTTGTTAGCTGCAGTGGCTCTACTGGCTGCTAGGGTTGCCTGGAGTAAGTAAGGCTTCTTCTCAATGATAGCTCTGCAGCACAAAGTGGTCTGCGCTATTCCATTTGTGCAATGCTAATGGGCTGAATATTGTGCTGCACCCATATTCATGTTCCCGCCCTTCCTTTTGTGCACTGATCCTTGCATGCATGTTAACCCATTTTAGCACATGCTCCTCACTCCTTTGAATACTGCGCACAGGCACAAACCCTGGGCAAACAACAGGCAATTACTTTGCCCACCAGGCAAACTTTTGAATATAGAGCCTGAGATCTTATAAAAACTCATCATGCACTGCAGACTATTGAATCTCCAACTGCTGCAGCCCTGCTCTGATGTCATCTGCAGGGCCTTTGGAGATATTTAGTTACAGAAAAGGATAGCTTGGAAGACAAAAAATGTTTTTGCATACACAGTACAAATTGGGACCAGCCTCACACTTTGGTGTGGGGCTCTTTCTGCTGACCATTCCCCTTTAAAATACATTTTGTAATAAGAAAAGAGCAACTACCTACTTTCACAGCAGATGCAATGTCTGTCCTGCCCTCTGTGCTGTCATATACACCTTCTCAATATTGCGAAGATGCAAATATTTGTGACTTTTTTTGCATGAGTTTGCATTAAAATGATTTTGCAAGTACTCTGATTCCACTGCTGAGATGTGATGGATTATCAACAGTTTATTATTTATTTTGACTTCATTCATTTGTTTACTTTATTTGTAAGTAAGCGCGCTGTTTAGAGATATTAAGAAGTTTTATTTTGCAAGCAAATCTGGTGTACAGTCATGAACTTTGTACGTCACAAACATTTCTTGAAGTTATAAACTTCTCATGAACTTTGCTCACAGTTTTCACAATTTTTGCGATTAAGAAAAAAAGTATTCCACAGCCACCCAGAGTGTGATGTGTAGCCACCACCATCCACCATTCCACGTGTTTTTTTAAAATAGAAGGTCCACCTGTCGACCCTCACTTCCCTCCTCCTACCCCCCATACACAGCAAAGTTTAACAGTATAATCAGTGCCTTCAGTTCCCTTCACCTACCCACATAAGCAAGCTCCCCCACCTCCCCCAGTCATCCTTCTATCTCATTGCATAAACCCCACTCTTTATTACCCTCTTGCCAAAAAATACTTCTGCTGCCCCCTATGCCCACAAACCCAGTTTCCACAAGAAGAAAGCTGTAAAATAGAAAATTTCCCTTGTCAGAGCGAGTGCATCCTCACTCTTCAAAGTCTCTGAGCCCAATAAATGATGAGTAACATCTATCCTAGTGGTAATACCTGACTGGCAGATAACCAGCACAGAGGGGGCATGATACACATTTAGTTAGTTAGTTAGTTATCTACTGTATTTGTTTGCTTGTTTGCTGGTTTGTTTATTTCAAAAGTTTCACCAGGAAAGACATACTGGGTGGCTAACAGCTCATTTCAAGATGCATCGTGGGGTGAGAAGACGTGGAGATAGGTCAAGAGGTGGAGAACCGAACAGAATTACCATTACAAAGACAAAACATATAAACATATGAAAGTGCCAGCAGAACAAAGTCTGCTTGATTGTGCAACTAGCTCCCTAGCAGGCAGCTGCCCTTCCCCCATCCCCTTGACCTCCCATTGTTGTCCCCCTCAACCACCCTTACCCACCCCATACCCTGTCCCAAGCGTTCTTAAAGCCAGTCACATTTCTGCTTGCTATCACTCCTTCTGGTAGTGCGTTCCACCTTGCAACTACTCTCTCTGTGAAGTAATGCCTCCTCATCTCCCTCCTGAATCTCCCTCCCTACCTCTGTTCTTAACCCGTGCCCCCTAGTTTCCCTCCCGCTCCTTAATTTCAAAGTCATATATAGCAATACAGTATATCACAGGAGCATAAACATTGTAAGGCATATCAGTGCAACAGATACATGTAGTTAATAAAATTGAGTTTTGCTAGAACTACTTATATAGGTATAGCCTAGGAATGAAGGGACAAAATGGACAGGGCAGTACTAGTGGGGGAGGGAAGGAAGTCAAGCTATAGATGGTCATAGACAGTTGCAGGTAGACATAGAAGAGACGCAAAGAAGATACTTAAGGGACAGAGCAGAAGTCACAGTGGAGAATGACAGGGGAAGGGAAGATAAGAGTTTAGGAAACTGATAAAAGAAAGCAAATTGAGCAACACTGGATTTCCTAGAAGGAATAGAGATGGAATGAAAAATATTACTAAGGAGAGAGAGAAGGTAAGAGGAAGAAGGGGCAGAGGATAGTAGGAATGTAAGGTATGAGGCAAGGGAACCAAATTAGAATGTGTATATACAGTAAGGAAGGCGGGAAGGCTCAATGGGAAAGGCACCTGGTATCAAGAGAGGAGGATGAAAGGGCAGAGCTCAGTGAGCAGTGGTGGTTGTTAGGAGGGGGCAGTCTAAGGCAAAATGACAGAAACAGTGAAAGGAGAGGGGGGTCCAGTCTGGTGAAAGAAGAACGTGCTGCTGGCTTTTTAGCTTTTTTTACCTCAGCTTCTATAAGTGAAAACTGGGGTTTGGGGGCATTGGGGAGAGTAAGGAGTGTTTTTTGGAAAAAAAGGTGATAAAAGGAGGGGGGGATATTTGATAAGAAAGAGGGATATAAGGGGGAGTTGGTGGGGAACTTGCTTTTACAGGTGGGGAAAGGGAACCAGTGATGCCGGTTATACTATTAAATTTCCTTGGGTAAGGAGGGATAGGGAAGTGTGGGCCAGCAATAAGATGGGGGTGGGATTCTATTTAAAAAAATATGTGCAAGGTGGGATGCAGATGAACCAGAGGATGGTGGTGGATTTATGGGTTAAAACAATTGCAAACATGTAGCCACTTCGAATATGACTTCAGGTGAAGAACTATGCCAGGTAAACACTTCACAAAGTTGGGAAACTCTGTGAACTATTTAGCAAAGCAAAGTTTCCTGGCTTTGCATCTAGTTATGGGCCAAGGCATGACCCAGGCCAGAAGGGGGAGCAACACAGAATGACAGATGACAAGATAATGTGGATTATCGTTCAAGTTCAATGTTCAAGTACCTCAAGGGAATCAACAAAGTCCAAGAGGGTAGCATCTTTTAAAAAAAGAGTTGTGCAAGAACAAGGGGCACAATTTGAAGATGGGGGGCAGCTCAGAGGTAATGTAAGGAAGTATTTTTTCACAGAGGAGGGTTTGGATGCATGGAATGGCCTTCCGGAGGAGGTTGTGGAGTCAAAAACAGTGATTGAATTCAAGCATGCATGGGACAGCCATAAGGCAATTCTAGGGGGTGGGGGTAGAAGGAAGTAGGCTGCTAGTTAACTAGTATCTGCAGCTTATCCATTAGGTAGGGAAATGGGCAGACTGGGTGGGCCAAGCAGTCCTTCTCTGCCGTCAAATTCTATGTTTCTATGTTTCTATCGCACTGTCAGGTGATGCCCAACAGCCAATGACATGACTGCCTCAGGAGCCCCATGTAATAACAAGCATTTGTCAATGTCGAATGTTGTCTTTCTGACATTGGCATCGGTAGCACAGGAGTTGAGCAGATGCATAATAGGAATGGCAGTGAAGTATGAAAGTGATGTCAACCCCACATCACCCTATAGAGACTGACAGGCATTGAGGTATGCCTTTGAGCATCAGCCATAACGTTCATGGCATTTCAGCTCACCCTACCCTGCAGTGCAACAAATATCAAGTTGTGCCTTGGGGTCCTCGGGCCTTATGCTCACCCCATTCGGCCATAATGCTCATGACATTTTACCTCACCTTAACCTGCAGACACTGATAAGTGCTGAGGTGTGCCTTGGGGTGTTCAGCGTTACAGTCACCCTATTTCATAAGGACATATGCTGAGATGGGTGCAGCATAGGAGAATGGGGTGAACTGTGGGGCTGAAGAGTTCAAGGCACACCTCGATGCCTGTCAGTGGCTTGGGGGGGGAGATGGTATAGTGTGAGCAGGACAGCTGGCAATGCAAAGGCACACCCCTGACACCTGTCAGTCTGTACAGGGTGGGACGTTATGGTTAGAAACCCTAATGCCCCAGCTGTTTGTTAGTATTTGCACTACAAATTTGCAACACAGTATTTTCGTGACCACCACCTCATGAAAGTGTTTGGAACCTCTGCTTATGAATAGTGGCACTGTGATTTTGTTAATCTTTCCTGAGGGTTGATTTCAGCACAGCGACTGCACCATTCTGCGCCAGATGTGGGAAAACACCATTCAGGCAGGATGTGAAAAATGACAGTTGTACCATTCATAGGTAGGTGTGAAGAGATGGTAGTGCTGAAAATCTTGAGTGAAAATATTAAAAATGCTCAAATTTATGAGCATACGTATAAACTGCACAATGTACACTCATAACACAGTCATTTAGTGGAATTATTTCACCAAATTTTCAACATTGGCATTTTGGGACCTCTGCTCATGAATACTGTCGCTTTCTTCATCTGTTCTGATCATTGATTTCCCACAGCGACCATGCCATTGTGCACCAGTTGTGCAAAAACACATTTCAGGCAGGATGTGAAAAATGACAGCTGTACTGTTCATAAGGCGGTGTGCAAAGCTGACAATGTTGAAAATGTTGACTGAAAATATTACAAAATCTCAAAGTAATGAGTGTACATGGAAACTGCGCAACGCACGCTTGTAACATACTCATTTTGTGGACTTTTGTCACCAAATTTTCAACAAAGGCATTTTAGGACCTCTACTCATGAACACTATCACTGTGATTTTCTTAATCTGTCCCAAACATTGATTTCCCACCGCGACCACATTATTCTGCGCCGGTAGTGCGAAAACACATTTTAGACAGGATGTGTAAAATGACAGCTGTACTGTTTATAAGGAGGTGTGGAAAAATGCCAATGTTGAAAATCTGGAATGAAAATATTACAGATTTGAGAAGTTACGAGCATGCATGGAAACTGCACAATGCACGCTCATAAAACAGTCATTTATTTGATTTTTTTCACCAAATTTGCAACATAGGCTTTTTGAGAGCCCACCTCATGAACAGTGACACTGTCATTTCATTAATCGGTCCCGAAAGGTGATTCCGCACAGTGACCGCAAAAGCACCTTTTGGGACCAAATAACGCCATGACAATGACTCAGTTCATGAGGTGGGGTCCCAATAACCCCATGTTGAAAATTTGGTGCTAAAATTCCAAAAAATGTCCGAGATAAGCAACAAAGTTTTAAAAACAATTATTTATGCCACTATACAGCTTACCGGCATTTCATCAGTTCGTAGTCGGCTTTGAAGAGTACAGACGTGTTCCCGGTCCACCGAAGAACATCGCACTGGGCTCCAAAGGTAAGTATTGGGTGAGGGGGTTGTGGGGAGGTGTGGTACGCAGTAGGTGGGCACAAGTTGGGGTAGGGGGCCGCAGACAGCGATGGACTGTTATCTTCTTTACAGGGTTAAAAAAAAGTCACCAACATCGAGGGACGGTTTTTCCATTTCACAGGTACGTTTGGCACACTGGGGTGGGCTCCCAGCATGACAGCTGTGTGTTTTGGGGTGAGGGAACTGGCACTGACAGGGATTGGGCACCCCAGTCGGCACATACTGGGGTGGTAGCATGTGCCGATGGGGATTGGACACCCCCTCGGCACACAAGAAATGGGGAGGACATGCCAACGGGGATTGGGCAACCCTGCCAGCGAATTGAGTTAGGAGGGGGCATGCTGACAGGGGGATTGGGCACCTCTGTTGGCTTTATGAAAGACTGTGCAAGGCGATGGCTGTCCCTCGGCTTCCTCGTCACCGCCGCTGCCATGTTGCTTACAGGGGACACCAACAGTAATTGGCTGCTGCAATCAAGGACTGCTTGCTGGCACTCCCTAATTGCAGTGGTTACATTTTTTCAAGGTGGTGGCACATTTTCTCAACTGCTGTCATAGACAGCGTGCTATGCCATTGGCGCCACAGTTCCTGGCCACAAAAAGCAGTGGCACCATGGACTGCAGCAGGACCGCACTTCCAAAACCCACTTCTCAATTGAAGCAACCACAATATGTTGTCTGCGCTGCACGCGCAAGACAACAAAAAAATAAATACTTCATGTCCACCTACTGTACATGTGCATTAACAAGTGCAAGTAGAGCTGTCAAGGAAATAATTCTGAATTAACAGCTTCAACTGATTGAGAGATATGGCACATTACAGATTCCTGAGAAGGCAATTCCACAAAATAGGAACAGAGGATGAAACACTCTATTGGCCCATTTTTGTGTTACAAGAAGAACAGACTGAGAGGCATGGCTTGGACCCAATGGCAATGGTGGCTTGAGACTCTTGCTCTGTCCCAGCCTGGTGATTTATTGCATGAAATATACAGACATGCTGGACTAGATTGCTTCAGTTTCAACTGAAAATCCCCCCTTTCCTCGCCACCCTAGCGGGATGCTTATTTTTTTAATATCCGAATCGTTACCCACTTTGCGAGATGGAGCCACCCTGTAATCTGCGAACTGCGTAGCCAAAGCCAGGACGCACAGCCCCAGTATGACTACTCACCTGCTCACCTGCAGACTTTGCACCCGGGATATAATAAAATGGGTCACGATTGTAGCTATTACGGGTAGATTAAAGACGTTAATAACCCATTCCCCATGCCTCTGATTGGTATCCTTCATCACTGGTGGAATTGATGGATGCTGCTTCAAACAGCGATTCAGGGCCTATACAGAAAGACCAGCAGCCATCCTCTGACCAGGCTCAATTGGGAGGCATACTGTCCCATATCACACAGATGCTTGAGGCCCTCTTAACTCGGATGGACAGCATAGGGGCCTCTCTAGCGGGGAATGTGGCAGATGTACGCAGGCTGGAGGATAAGCAAAATGTGCTGGAGCAGCACCCTGAGGAACTGGAGAGACAGCACATAATGATACTGCAGCACATGAGGGAGTATGATGCAAAACTTGCTAATTTATGGTCCAGGGCGGAGGACCAGGAGAATAGGAGCCGACAGAACAACGTCAGAATCCTGGGGGTCCCAGATGGAGTTGAAGGCTCCAATATGGAGTGCTTCCTTAATGAATGGCTGCCACAGTTATTTGGAGAGAGATGGAGGGACTCAATTGGTGTAGAGAGAGCTCACAGAGTGAGTGGCAGATCAGATAAACCAAATACCCCCAGAACCATTATAGCGTACCTCCTAAGGTATTCAGTTAAGGAAAAGTTGCTCCATGTAACCAGAGAAATGGGGGAGATTACATGGAGAGGCACCACTATATTTCTGTACAGGGACTTTACCCAGGAGGTAGCTGCCAGAAGGAAAGCCTTTGGACCTCTAAAAAAAACTTTACAAGCAAACGCTTTCCAATATCGTTTCAAAAACTTTACTGGCCTGCAGATCTCCAAAGAGGGAAAGACTTCATTAGCTGAGTTCCCCAGAGATGCTGAAGTGTGGATTAATCATCACTGGCCTTCTGTCCTTCAACTCCCAGATGCCTCTGGGTCCCCGAAGATGGAATTGGTAAGGGAACTGAAAAGAGGGGGCAGTGGCTGCATGGGGGAAACAGATACAGCAAGACTGGTATGCCTTTAGAAGCATCCCCCATGGCATGCAATCGTGATCCACAACAAACCAAGAAGTCAGGATATCACTCTGAGAGCAAGTTGGTAGCACCTTCAAACCCAGCCATCAATGAGCCACAGATAAGGGAGCAGTTGGATCTTTCAAAGCAAGCAGTTGCTGGCCGAATGCGACAGTGATCCAGAAGCTCAGATCGCGCCCAAGCTAACACTAAGTAAGCATCACCTCCTGCTAAGTTACTGCATGCAGAGGTTCCTTTAGGTGCCAAGACTGAAGACCAGGAACTGCTGGCCACTGAAGACAATGAGCCTATGGAGGACTGTCCTCCAGTGGACTGGGCCACTACTGTAGAGGACCATGAGAAGGAATTGGCATCTAGGGCAGGCCTGTTAAAACTAGGGAATAGATCATTCACAGAGGCCTTGTTTGCCCCTCTGAAACCCAGCAGAGCAGATGGGAAATAAGCAGAGATTTTGGGTGCCCCAGGCAAAGACAGATGAAGAGCAGGACCTCTGCACCATGGCTAAGACTTTTGACTTCTCTCCTTGTGCTTTAGCAAAACGATATGACCCAACTTATAGGGGCAGCATGCGGGGGAGTAGAAACCTGCTGTTGCACCCCCCTGAGCTCTAGAAACATGGCACATTGCCACTGCTGATTTGCATTGCTCAAATTACCAGACGGAGCCCTCCTCCCCTCCAGACTAACTCCCTCTGGGACCTATGCATTACCAGGACCCTGCATCAGCTGATGATATCCTTCCCTTCTTTCTCTTTATCTTGGGCTCCCTCAGCATAACTTTTGGCCATAACTTTACCACACACTCTCACAGGGTGGTACAGTATATAGATGGCGATGCTGGACGCACATCCTTTCATGGGTATGTGTTAATGGCAACTCCTTACACCCACTATTGTGTGACGTCTCTATGTAGGGGATGCGCGGAACCCCCCAGTCTGTCCCCAGGGGAAGGGTGGTCCTTTCCCCTTCTCCCCCTTTCCTTACAATCTTCCCTTCCAGTTGCGAATGGTAGCTCACCTGAGTTGGCGAAAGCTGACAGGATTACCCGGACCCTTCAACTCTGGCAGTCTTTTTTTTTTTCGGCTACTGGAGGCCAGGCTGGGACAGGTCACCTAGAGATTTTCTTGTGACCTTCCATCCCATTCATTGCTGTTTGAAGCAGTGTGGCTCAGAGCTCTTTTCAGCATCCCTCACATGCTCAGCTCAGCACCATTAAAGTTAAATCTTGTTCTGTGATATTTCACTGTTATAGCCTTTTTCTAATATAGTACTGTTACAGGCTATTTTGTATAATTTTTGTGCAAACTGTTATTTGTTTAATAGATCAGAATCTTCCTACTGGTGTCTACTGCTGCAGCTCTCCTGGCCTATTGCATCTCCTGACTTTCTCCTCTCCACTGCAAGGCTAGACATCCTGCTGTTTGGCCTACATTCAGGTGACTTCTTTCCTGCTACCACTACTTTTCTCTTCTCTTCACACGGGTGAGTACTCCCTTCCTTTTGTTGATCCCAGCTGTGGGCAAAATGGCTAGCAATGTCTCTACACCTCAGGGCTGAAAATGTACCTCATGGAATGTCAAGGGGCTTAATCATCCGGTCAAGCGCACTAAAGTGCTGCAATTTCTGAACTCAATGAAGACTGACTTAGCCTTTCTTCAAGAAATGCACCTAACTAACAAAAACATGCATTGGCTCCAGAAATTGTGGGTAGGTTTGGTTATTGCCAGTTGTGCTACTAGTAAATCCATGGGGAATGCTATACTCCTATGCAAGGGATCACCATGGACAATAGAAGATAAACGCACAGATTCTCAGGGGAGGTGAGTTGTAGTTAGGCTTGCATATCCAGGAGGTAGAGTGTTGCTAGCCAATGTATATGTCCACAACACTGATTCTGGGGAATTTTACCCAGCCATCAGTCAGGTCTTTCTGAACTCGCGGAAGATTACGCAGACACCCCAATCCTGATAGGTGGCGACCATAATTTAATGTTTGACATATTTTTAGATAAGTCTCTCCCTACTCCACAGACCCACCCTAAGGATCTGGTGGGCCTCTGGGATCTCATGGCAGAGTGGAATCTCTGTGACCCCTGAAGAAGAGATAACACCAGTCCACCATACTCACAGCAGGATAGATTTCTGGTTGGGCAACCATGCGGCCTTGTCTGGAATATCGAACCCTGCGATTGGAAACATTATTATCTCTGACCATGCTCCCGTATCCATTTTATTCTCTCCCTCAGGACAAGAGGCAACCTCCACAAGATGGAGGTGTAACCCTTGCTGATGCAAGATAGCGAATGTTGAGCATTTATTGCACAAGAGGCCTGCTCCTACTTCTCAATCAGTGTTACAGAGTATGTGTCAGCCTCCACAACTTGGGAAGCTTTCAAGATGGTCATCAGAGGGAGGATTATCTCTTATACTGCAGCCAAAAATAAAGCTTGGGCCAATGAGGTGCAACAAATGCAGGCCAAATTGACAACCTTAGAAAGGCAATTCAAACTCTCAACCTGGAACACCCTTAACTCGCCCCTCCTACCCAAAATTGTGGGCCTAAAATATCAAATAAACACTCTGCTCTGTAAGTAGGCAGAATGGCAACTTCTCCAATCCAAGCATAAAATGTGGGAAGGAGATGACAAAGGGGGCAAGCTATTAGCCTATCATCTGTGTAAGCAGCAAGCTGCATCTCGAATACTGGCACATAAGAAAGGGAAGAGGGAAGTGGTTTCCATTCCTAAAGAGATTAAAAAATGATGCATCTCTTTTATCAGGACCTTTATAGGTCTCAATCCAAGGCCCTACCTGCTGAACTATCCGCAAATCTGTTGAAGTTCTGCAAAGGGATCAATCTCCCTACTCTTTCTCAAGCCACACATGCAGATTGGATGTACCCATTACTGCCACCGAACTACAGTTTGCCCTCTCACATATGGCGAAAGGCAATGCAACTGGACCAGATGGGATGACGTTTGAACTGTACCAGCTAATTAAAGCTGAAATTACCGCACCCCCCCCCCACTGAGAGCTTTGCAGGAAGCCCAAACTGCAGTTTCCCTGCCACCCACCATGCAAGGAGCAATTATAACTTTAATACCTAAAAAGTCTGCCAATGTCATGGATTTTGCCAACTTTAGGCCTATCTCATTTCTCTCGGTAGACACTAAGTTGCTAGCCAAGGTACTGGCAAACAGACTGGAACAGGTTCTTTCCACTGTCTTCCACCCCTTGCAGTCTGGTTTCTCAAAAGGTAAATCTGGGGCAGTTAATTTGCACTTAGTCCTCAGTCTCAATGGCTAGCACTTCAGTCATCAACCCCTATGGCAGCATTGGTCATCGACTTCTCGAAGGCTTTTGATTCCCTGGAGTGGGATTACCTTCAGAACATACTTCATATGTATGGATTTGGAGATTACTTCTGCTCCTGGGTCTCTACCCTATACCACCTCCCAACAGCCAGAATACTCACCAATCGAGATATCTCCTCCCCTTTTTCCTTACAGTGGGGCACCAGGTAAGGTTGCCTCCTTTCGCCTTTTCTTTTTCTTATTGCCTTTGACCCCCTGATCAGGAAGCTGCAACAAACTACTGGCATTGCCAGAATCTCAGTCGGTCCCAGATCCTTTTTGGTGAATGCATATGCCAATGACATGCTACTTACATTGTCCAATCCTAACTCTTCTCTACCTTCAATGATACCGGTACCACAAGACTTTGCCTCCCTTTCTGGACTTTTAATTAATTAGAAGAAAACACTTCTATCCCCGCTTAATTCAAGGTGCAGCAAACTTTGCCTAAATGGTACTGACATCACCTGGGCCCCCCATGGATTCCCATATCTCGGAATATTTATTTCTTTGGCTTGATCTGACATTGAGAAGGATAACTTTCATCCGTTGATGTCAGCTCTGAATATGGAAGTCCAGAGATGGCGCAAGCTGCAACTGACCCTTAAAGGCAAAGTAGCAGCAGTACGTATGTTCATATTTCCGAGAATCGCATACCTGCTGAGTAATCTTCCAATCCCCTAAACCCAGAAATTGTTTTCTTCTATGGGAAAACTGATTTCCTCCTTTCTTTGGGAAGGTAAGGCAGCCCGCTGGGGACACACAAAACTGAGAGCACATTGGTCTAGGGGTGGGCTTGGGCTTCCCTGGATGATGGGTTATCACTTAGCCTTTTGTGTAGCTCAAGCCACTGCTTGGTTTGTCCCAAGACGGACCCCTCCCCACAATGGATACATTTGGAATCAGCACTGATGCAGAGCAACTCACTCTTCTCACTGCTGACCAATACAAAAACTCCAGGGTCTTTGATTACCCCTATTTTGTATGAGACTTGTAAGGCATGGCAGCGAGCTATGGCCCTTACAAATGTTCCAAAGCCAGCTGGCTTCCCCCCAATCGCCCAATTATATACGTCCCTTTATGGAACATTAGGCTTATCCTGATAGATTGCAAGCCCCTTTTCTGGCAGCATTGGGCAGACAAAGGGATCCACAAAGTGGGAGACCTTCTCCTCCTGGATGATAAAACCATGATGTAATTCGAGCAACTACAGGAGCGCTTTGCCCTGAAGGCACAAGACTTCTGGAGGTATCTACAGATAAGAAGCGTGCTTCACCCTCTGTTGACCAAAGCTCATATTGAGAGTGAGTGGAGCTTCCTGACCATGCTGCATAAACCCACATAGGGCCAGGGCCTAGTGGGAATCATTTACAGGACATTGAGAGACTTGCAGCCAGATACTACCTCCAAGTGTCGGCTAGCGTGGGAGACGGAGCTTCAACGCTCCCTAACCACACAGCAGTGGCTCATCTGTTTAAGCGCTGCTCACACAGCATACGAAGATGCCAAAAGCCAGTTGATAGAGCTAAAAATACTTCTCAGATGATACAGGACACCTGCCATGCTCCACAAGCTGAAAGTACTGAGTCATGCCAGATGCTGGCAATGTCAGGCCACCCCAGCCCATCTCCTTCACATTCTGTGGACCTGCCCCGAGCTTCACTAATTTTGGACTCTGGTACTGAAGGATTGTTCTCAGATTGTGGGCAAAGAGATCCTACACTCCCACAACAATCTCCTGCTAGGTGATGTCTCAACAGTGGATACACTACCTGCCTCACTCAATGCATGGCTCTTGGTGGTGGTTATGGAAGCTAAGAGAGCCATCCTGATGCAACGGAAACAGCCCACCTCTCCCTCGGTCCTTACCTGGAGGTTGGCTCTGGACAGACTTGCCATGTTTGAAAGAGTCACGGCTACAGGGAAAGGTCACCTTCCTAAATATCAAAGGAAATGGGATGCATATCAACACTCACACATTTGTGAGATCCTGCCCTCTCCCCCTGGTAATCCTCCTTTAATATGACTTTATCCATACCCAGTATTACTCACTAGTCTCTGCCCACTAATACTGCTGCTACTAAGACAGAGAGGCCTCACCTCACCATCCTATCAGAAGCTCTTCTTTTACCCTTAACTGTTTTTCTTCTACAACTTCATTTCCTCCTTCAACCCTTGCTAAGGGAGTATTTTCAGTGCTCAGGAAACATCATGCAAGGCCTGATAATCTACAAGGCTGTGTTAGTGTAAGGCCCTACTTGGACTCTGACTCAAATTTATAGTTTGTTACTGCTTGTTGTTAGGTATATGCTTATAGTTAGACTTGGACTGTCTTTAGTAACTGTTTTTTCTGTAAGAACCGCACCACATATATATATTCTCCAGCATATGGTTGTAAGAGTGCGTTTAGTCACCACCTGATAAGACATATGCTGCGTGTTTAAGCATATTGGAATAGTTTTATGTACTAAACACCTATGTACCTATTTTGTATACTGTTAACTCATGGAAAGATAAAACAATAAAATCTTACATGATAAAAAACAAAACAAGAGGAACAGACCAGTGATTTTTGTTTGAGGACCTCAAAGACTGATGACAACTCTTAGGTAGCAGAAACTGCACCAGAGGAGAAGTCAGGGTTTCTCTTAGATCAGGACCGTTGCTCCACAGCACTACATAAATGATAATTGGTGTTGCCTCAGACAGCCCAGAAAGATTTTTTCCCCATAATACAGTATGTCTTACTTGTAAAAATGTGCACTGCCAAATACTGAGGTGCACAGCAGGACAGGAGTGGTGTTTCACAGCCCCACAGAATAACTGACTGTTGGCTTACACAGTCAAAAAAATATTTGTTTTCGATGATATTTCTTACATGAAAAAAAAAATCTGCACTGCCAAACTATTAAGGTACACAACAGAACAGTTGCTTCAAAGTCATATACACACAGCTGACTGTTAACAGTCTCACACAGATCAAATGTTTCAGGTGATCATGTGATCAGCTGGGTTTACTGTTACAGAGAAAACATGAGTACAGTCATTCATTGGAAGTGGATGGAGGACAGGTTGTACTGGTCACCTTTTTGGAACAATGCTACATGAGTACAGGGGGATGCTGGGTGCTATAAAGGTGCTGGCAGGGTGAGGTGGTTGAGAGCTAGGCCAACTGATTCCCCCATTATTTATTTAGTTATTTATTTATTTATTAGAAGAGTGAGATGATACTTTTGAGCACAAGTGCTCTTTAATGGTATACCCTGAAGATCACGAAGAAATAGAGGAGCAGTCGAAACCCGCGCAGTCAAAACAGCATGTGCAGTTTGGAGATAGTTTATTTATATTAGCGTGTTTTTTCACCATGCACTTTTGGGGTGTCCAGACAGCTTGCTGTTTGATCGCATCAGTTTTGACTGCACATTTATCTGGGTAATCACTCATTTACAAAGGTTCCACGTCAAAGTTACAAGTTTTACAACAAATGACACAGTAGAATTACAACATGTTACAATTAGGTAAGAGACAGGGCGAATGACCTCATTCCAGTGGGAAAGCTTGTCTAGCAGAACAAGAAACATCAAAATGTGTAAGTGCAAAGCTGACTGAAGAAGAACAGGTTCCAGCCGCAGGCTGCTGGAGAGAGATAGCAGAGAATGACAGTGATGATTACAACTAGTTCAATGACAAATTGCACTTGTACTTAACTGCTAGTGCGGCCTGCAAGGATTTTCTGAACTGGGCAAACCTGGGGAGGTTCAACATGGATTCTGGCAGTTCATTTTGCCATCCTGCAGCCCCACTGGCAAAGGAACTTAGTCCTGGGAATGGGACAAAAATGGGAATAAAATTGGGAAAAATGTATGACTAAAAAAAAAAGCATTACTCAGACTGCACAGGAAGTCAGGAAAATCCCCAACCAGAAACCTTCGGAAATTACCAGTCCGTGTTGTTTTTACTATTTCTGCAATTTTAGCAGCTGTTTTGAAATGAAGAGAGGCCTATGTTTATCCTTCACAACCGAAAGAAAAATACAGTTTTGCATGGGGACACATTTATTCTCTTTCCTAGAACTTGAGGAATTGGTCTCATATAACCCACTGTTTTATTTAGGCTCTGATAAATGTATGATTAAAAACTTCTTTACTAACTGTGACACATCTACATTAATAAGGTGTCAGATCTCTTCCTGCCCTTTTCTATGATAATTCTTTAACATCAACATTTGATATAAAACCTGATTCCTCTGCTCAGGCTGCTTTCACACTTAATGCAGGGAGCTGTGTGGCCCCAAAAGTGTGTATACTCTAAATCTAGGTACCACATTTTAATGATCCAACAAAGAATTCAAATTTCTATAAAAAAGGCTTAAGTTGAGAAGTATTATATGATCTGGGTGGCTGAGTACCAGCCTTGCCCTACTGGTGATGACAGTTAAAATCTCATTTTGGGCCACAAAGAAATTTGTGGGTGTATCAGGTCACTATTTGAGTGCTGCATACAGTATCATCCCCATTTAAATGTTTTTGAATGGTGCATGATGGGAAAATTCTGTCTTTATTTGAGTACAGTTCTGATTAAATGTCTCATGCAACTAGTGGACAGCTGGTTACCATTTGAGTTGCTAAGGCTCTGCCGAGAAAATCTCCCGATCTCTGAAATCTCGTCACTGCAAGTTTTTGCTGAACTCTGAATGAGCTGCTGGATATGCTTTTGGTTTAAAGCCACATTTTGCTGCTGTGGAGAGAAAAGAACAAATCAACTAGTTGACAACTCACTGCGATCAAATAAAGGGAATGAGCTGCTAACTGGCTGCACAATAGGTTTAATGTGAACAGTACCTACCAGACCAAGTACTGTATATGTGGCCGTTATCCAAGTGATGCACATTGAGTGTATGTGGTTATTGTTTAAGTGGTACATACCAGGATTATATGTTCATTATTTGAATTGTGCATACCAGAACCATGCAGTCATTATCTCCGTGGTATATGAAGAGCACACATGGTCATTATCTGAGTGGTATATGCCAGAAACATGTGTCCATGAACTCAGTGGTACACGATGAATATAACAATATGTGTTCATTGTCAAAGAGGTACCTACTAGAAACTTGCAGTCATTATCTGAGTAGTACATGACATTTACAGTATGTGTTCATTATCTAAGTACTATAGTACAGGTATCCCTACTAAATACCTATACTCAGGATCCCGACATTCAGGGATTCTGAGTTTGGCAGCCTGACACACGCACCCACCTAACAGAAGGAAGCTGGTGCTGGCAGGGGTAAGGTAGTGGATGCGATGAACCACTACCCTACCCCTAGTCGGGCACCACAAGCAAGGAGGAAATGCAGAAATTGGCTGAGCTGCTCCTGTGGCAGGGAGGGCTAGGCCACTAGCAGCTCGGCCACCATCGTGCTCTTGACCCAGGTTCTGTTCCTGGGAGGTGAAATTTGTTTTCACGCTATTGTTGCCCCCATGACTTTTTTAACCTATTCCAAGTTCAGCTCCCCCTCGGAGTTGGTTATTTTAGTTACAGGGGGTGTGGGGGCTTGCCCCCACATTGCACTAAGACCCTGTTGGTCTTCCGATAGTCGGTCTCCTGAACTCGGGGCTTATGGAGTTCGAGAGACTGACTGTCAGGATTGCATAGTAAATCCATAATACATGATACATATATATATCCACATGTTCATTATCTGAGTATTATTGCACATGAACAATGTAAGTGCATGTTATCTTGAGTGGCATACATCTGATGTATGGGTCATTATTAGAGTAGTGCATGCCAAGCTAACTGTTTTTAATCTCAGTGGTATGTACTAGGTCTGATTAAAAAATATATACAACATGCAAAAACAGCCATGTTAGAAAAATAGCCAGCAGTACAACTATGTGATATCTGAAAGTGGAAAAGAGCCAAGTTAGATGGCTGGACATTTATCTAAATGTGTGATATCTTAACAGGAACTCAGAAAGCATTTGTGATGGGAGAACCTTGTACAACACACAAAGGCTTGCACCTTCTATTAATCCAAATGCAGAGTCCATCTTTATTCCGCTTGAGAGAAATGGCTAATGTCAGTAATAGGAATTCAAAAGCATAGAATTTGTTGGCAGATAAGGACCTATTGGCCAACCCAATCTGCTCATTTTGTCACTGCTTATACCGTTACCTCAGACCCTACTTCATCTCCAGCTACTCCCCCCACTTTCCTACCAAGATTCCTTTCTGACTATCCCAGGCACGCTTGAAGTCCAGCACACAGTTTTCGCCACCAATGTTTCTACAGGAAGACTTCCTGGTGTCCACACTCTTTCAATAAAGAAGTACTTCCTCACATCCTTCCTAAATTCCCCTCTTCCAGGTTCATGGCATTCCCCCTTGTTCTCATACCCTTTTTCTTCTGAGTAAATACTCCCCTCCTTTACCTTACTCACCCCTGTGAGGTGCTCATTGGTCTTTATCATGTGCCCCCATCCCTCCTCTCTTCCAGGTTGCACATATTGAGATTCTTCAGTCTCACCTCATAGGGCTTATGATGCAGCCCATGCACCATTTTAGATATCTTCCTCTGGACATCCTCCACCCTGTGTATGTCCTTCCTGAGATGTGGTCCCCAGAACTGGACACAGTGCTCCAGGTGGGGTCTTACCATCAATCAATACAGTGGTAACATCACCTCTCTCCTTCTGCTGGTGATTTCCCCACCCTTTTTTTATTTATTTATTTAAAAGTTGAGAACCGGGAAAGGCACACTGAGCCGGGGCTCATTTCCAGGTGTGACCCAGGGAAATGAGGTACAGGAGAATAAATAACAATCACATCATATAAGCAGTTGAAGATATTAGAGACATCACTATAACAGATAGCAGTAATGAGGACTAATGCAATACTAATATACTAAGTTTGATCTGTATACAATGAGGATCTAAGCGTGGGTGAATCAATACATCTATACAGTTATGTACAAAGTAGCTGGACTAGACAGACACAGCTTCAGAATTATGCTCGGGGGAGGCAGGTGCAGGGTGGTGGAGGGATGAGTTTTATTTGCTGCTTGAGGGATGGGAATGAGGGGGAGTCTTGAAGGCTAGTGAGAAGTTGGTTCCAGAGGTGGGGGAGACAGGATGAGAAGGCAGACAGGCCTGAAGTAGACCAGCTATGAGGGATGGAGAAGGTGCAGGGGCAAAAGGAGCACAAGGAGTAGGAAGGTAATGGGCAGGAGTGAGGGTGGAGGTGAGGTAAGGGGGAAGGCGGTCGAACCAGTACTTGGCAATGAAGGTTAAGGAGTGGATGTGTCTTCTGTGTGAGAGGGAGGGAAAGTTTAAGGAGGAAAGGAGAGCACAATGATGAGTCTGAAGTGGGGAGTTGGTAGCAAAGTGGCAGAAGGAGTAGAGGAGGGAATCTTGGTGGGAAAGGGTGGTGGTGGGGGCCAAAGCATAGGTAACATCATCATAATCGAATGGGGGGGGATGGTCTGGGAGAGCATGATGTGGCAGAGGTGAAGGGGGGATGCAATCTTTATTCCAATAGAGTACTCAGAATTTAGGGTGAAGTTTTGAGCACATGGAGTTGATATGAACAGAGTAGTCAAGGTACTGATCGAGCCAGAGACACAGGTATTTAAAGGAGGTTACAGAGTCAAGGGTGGATCCATCCAAGTTGGTGAAGGAGGGGAGGAGGTGCAGCTTAGCCAGCTTGTGGGGGGTCCCAAAAACCATGGAGATGGTTTTCTTGAAGTTGACTTTTAGAGAGTTGTCTTGAAACCAACGGAGGACATGGTTGAAGTCAGATTGAAGGTTGGGTGGACAGGGTTGGGGGTAGGACCGGAGGTGTAAATGATTGCGTCATCTGCATAGACATGGATACTAGAGTGTTGGGAGACAGTTTGAAGGTCATTAATAAATAATGAAAAAAGAATTGGACCAAGAATAGATCTTTGCACCCCAGCATCCCACTGGTCCTGCCCACTGCCTTGTCATACTGCCTCGCCTCCTTGAGGTTATCAGATATGATAACTCCAAGGTTCCTTTCTTGTTTAGTGACTGTCAATACCTCTCCCACTATTTTATACATTGCCCCTGGGTTTCTGTTCCCTAGGTGCATGATTCTTCACTTTTTTGCCTTGAAACAAAGCTACCATACCCTCAACCACTCCTCAAGATTCTTCAGATCTCTACTTATTCTCTCCACCCCCTCCAAAGTATCTACCCTATTGCAGATTTTGGTGTCATCTGCAACGATGCATTCCTCCTGTTTCAGCTCTTCTGCAATGTCATTAGTGCAACCCCCAACTGTGGGGTCTTATCTGACTTTCTTTGCTGTCCCAGGACTGCCTGCCATCTGCTTGCTCACTCCAGCCCCCAGGACTGCACTCTGGTGGGGAACTGTAGCAGTGACATTGCCGAGCTGCTGCCTGCACGATGATCCTGACCATTCATGCAGCTCTTTGCACGTATTCAAGCAGCCAGCTGCACAAGCGTGTAAGTTGCCTGCTCGCACACTGGTTCTCAGTGCGATGACCTGCCAGACTGTACTTCAGTGCTGTAATCCACAGCCAGTGCATGGGACTTCCCCAGTGTGCTCCAGCTGCAGGGACACCAATTTGGGAATGGGGGAGCTGGAGGCACATGTGGGGAGAACAGACAAAACAGAGAAAGGAAGGATCCATGTCTTTGGCACCATTGCACCTTTAAGGACAGAGCGATTGCCAGTCACACTTGCAAAGGGGCTGCTTAGCATGGGAGGAGCACACTACAGAGCTCCTGACAGGTGGAAAAAGCCCCATCTAATCCAGCACCACCCAGGTAACCAGGCACAGGTGTACCTACTAAACCACGGTGTCAGCGTCAATAAAATCTGGGCAAAAGCCCTCTAAGAAAGACTTTCATTTGAAGTACTGTGCATTTCAGCAAGAGAACCACTGTCTTTTATTTTATTTTTTTTTATTTTTTATTTTAGTCTTTGGTAACCGGGTAAGACCCACTAGGCACAAGTGCCTGTTTTCAGGGGAGCACTGGGCGGTTAAGTGACTTGCTCAGAGTGACACAGTATGCAAGTGGAGGCTGTGAGAATCAAACTCAGGTCTAGTCTGCTGGATGTACCAAGCTTTTTCACATCTCGTTCCTCTAACCTCTAGGCTATACTGTCAGCCCTGACCCCTGACCTCAGCCACAGCCAATCAGAGGTCAGGGATCTTGGCACATTAGCACAAAGAAGTTCTGGGAGAGTGACTGTGCTGTTTCTTTGATGCCCTATCTGCCAACAAATAAGGCACTCAGTGAATATTCTGCATATTAACTCTGTTGAATGACAATCTGTTGTGCCAATCAGAAGCTGCCTTTACCCAGAAAAATGTTGAGAGCAGTTCCAGAAGAGAGCAGTTAACAGTGGGCTCTCACAGACTGAGTAGGGCTTGTGGTGCTGGCCAGAGCCACTGAGGGGAGGCTGCCTGGGCTTCTTCAACCAACCATCAGGAGGTGATTCTAAGGTTTCCATGACCATTCCAGTTTACAGAGACTTGACTGTGTGTGCTTAAAATGTCCAGATGTCATTTTTCCTGTGAAACAGACTGAAACCTGCCTTGAGAGAAAAGGAAGCAAACATATGCCACAGCTTCCAGTCTGGGTACCAGAGGGAGACTGCATACAACTGTGTGAGAAAACCTGCATCGAGCCTGCAGACAGTAAGTAAAGTAAAATTTATTTGTTTAAAGCACCCTTCCCAAACTCAGGGCGCTTTTACAACAATTCAGACACTTTAAATACACACCATATAAAAACAATAAATATAATGAATAAACATGAATAACCCTTAATTATCAAGTTCCAGATAATGCTTGATTAAAAAGTAATGTTTTTAGCTGTTTTTTAATACTTTCCACAGTCAGGCATCTGACAAGGTAGAGAATTCCCCAGGGTAGATGTCATATAGGCAAATGATCTTCCACCAGATGTCTTTAAGTATACCCTAGGAATCTCTAGCAATCCCTCATCAGAGGATCAGAGTGAGCGGGCAGGGCAGTAAGGCACCAGGAGTTCTTTCAGGTAGTGAGGTCCCAAATTGTATAGGGCCTTGTAGGTCAGCAATATGACCTTGAAGGTGATCCGCCACTGTATAGGCAGCCAGTGCAGTTTGCACAGCACAGGTGTTATATGGCTAGATCTAGAAACTTACATCAACAACCTGGCCGTTACGTTCTGCACAAGCTGTAAATGGCAAATAACCACCCCTGGCAGCCCTAGATAGAGGGCATTGCAGTAATCAAAATGACTGGTGACAAAGGCATGGATCAGGGTAGGAAGATCTTCAGGCAGAATCAAATGTTTCACTCGGGCTATATTTCTTAGATGGAAAATGGCAGATTTGACTACAGCCAACACCTGAGCCGTCAGGGTCAGGCCCTCATCAAATACCAAGCCCAGGTTACGCACTTAGCCAGAGGCCATAAGCAGGGCCCCCCAAGATATAAACCTGAGGGTTTCCCCACCCAAACCCCTGTTGTCCTCACTCCAGGGTCCACCACCAGTAGCTCAGTTTTTGCTGAATTCAACTGAAGCCAACTGGTACTCATCCACTCCTGTATCTCCAGTAGGCAGTTATTAAACACTATGATGGAATCAGACTCCTGTTCAAGCTCAAAAGACAGGTAGAGCTGAGAGTCATCAGCATAACAATGAAAACTCAAACCATACCATCTTATAATGTCCCCCAATGGAAGCATATACACCACAAACAACATGGAGGGCAGCACCAAACCCTGTGGAACCCTACAGGGCAGCCAGTGAGGGGCCGAGGAATAAATCCTCGACACCACTCTCTGTGATCTGCCTTCCAGGAAAGATTGAAACCAACTGTGGACTGCCCCCTCAGTCCACAGAAAAACCACAGGCGGTCAAGCAGCACCCCATGATCTACGGTGTCAAACACTGCTGAGAGACCCAGGAGAACCAAGATGGAATGGGTTCTCCGATCTCTTGCCATCAGGAGATCATTTAGAACCCAAACAAGAGCTGTCTCCATGCTATGCCTTTTCCTGAAGTTGGACTGGAGAGGGATATAGATATTGTGGCTGGTTAAATGATCCTCCAGCTGCAGAGCGACCACCTTCTCAATAACATTCTCTACAAAGGGTAAGTTAGAGACTGGTCTGTAATTTGCTGGGCAGTTGGGATCAAGAGAGGTTTTTTTCAAAAGGGGGTGCACTACCGCCTCCTTTAAGGGATCCAGGAAGATCCCTCTCTCTAATGAAACCACCACTATCCCAGCCAGGATCGGGCCGATGACATCTATATATCCCACTAACAGGTGAGTAGTGCCCGGATCTAACTTACAGTAGGTAAGTCGCAGAGTCTGGATGATCCTCACTATATCCATGACTGCCGGTTGATTAAAGATGAACCAAGTCAACTGGGCATTAGTACCACCCGACTGATCAATGCAACGCAGTCTGGGAGATGGCTGACTAGTGCTACTGCCAGGAACTAGCTAACACACCACAAGAGGGTTCCAAAGCCTAGACGTGGGTATGAGACATGTGGCCCCTGCTGCTTAGACTGGTCTGCCCTGCAGAGGAAGAAGAGCCAGAGAGGTCCAGATGACTGCTGATGCAAAAAGCTTAATCCACATCTAGAGGCAAATGAGACCTGCATCTTTGAGCTGCCCTGCCACCCCCCACCAACTGCACAACGGAACCATCAACCTGAGGAAATTTCTTTAAACAACTGCATGGCCTGTGGGGTTTGGGTTTATCAAAGTGTTTTTTTCTGTTTAAAGTCCACCACTGCCAGCCAGCAATCTGCAATGTCACCGGGCCTGCACCGTTCCTACAGTTGGATATCCAGTGAAGCAATGGGAGCTCCCATTAAGGTTTCAGGGTTTAAACTGGTACCAGTGGGAAGTGGATAGTAACCCCTGTACAGGTGGACTGGTAACACTAACAGGTTTTGCAGCCATATTTGCTACTGCATTGCATTGCCTGGTGGAGGATGAACATTACTACTGTGCTTTACAGGACGAGCCTAGTCAGGAAACTACCTTCTGCCCTACCACTTTACAGTTTGCCATATCTACCTAAAACAGTTTTGCTTGACTTCCCCTATCCCTTGTGAATATCCACAATAAATATTTTATTGATATTTCACATTTTGTCCCATCAGCATACTATTAGTGGTAAGTCACTAATTGCATTTTTGTTGATTTCAAGGTTGCACTGTGATTTGTCATGCGTAGGAGGACACAGTGGGGAGGTGGGGTGGTATCAAATCTTAAGTGTGACACCAGCCCCATTTAAACTATACTCTGGGTGGAGGCACCATGCAAAACCTATACTATCTGGATACAAACCCTCACGATCAGGAAAATCAGAACCCAGGCCCCTTAACCTTGTTTGAGCCTGCAACATCCACGGTGAACTGGTTACAACTCTGAAGTACTAGTGGGATCTTCTGTTTACTAGTTGGGCCCCGCATGGAGTCAAGTGCAACCAAATATATTTTGGCTCCCCCCCACTCCAAGAATGGTGCCAGATGCCATGGCATGTGAAAAGCTGATCAGCTGTAAGGAGTTAGATTCTCTAAAAAGTCATATTGCTCCTTGGAGTTCCATAAGGGACTGATATCAGTAGAATTGGTGAAGTTCCACCTGGAGTGAAGTGTATCAACAAAGTTGCTGTACAGAGATGTTCCCTGAATAGCAGCACCCAGAGTTTATGATATTGGTAGAGTGCTGTGATACCATGGATGATGCTAAAATGCCCGATGGGCTGATCAGGCGGAGACAGTGCCAGGTGGACAATACTGACACCTGCTAATGTGACCACTCCAAAGCTATAAGTCCAAGCCATGATCAAAAGTTTTGAAGAAAGAATCCACAAGTGACTATGAACTGAAGAGAAGTCAGCCAGTGAAGTTCAGATGGGGGTATGCCACCTCAGGCTGTGGCAGCAGGACCTGCTTATGTGCCACCCAGCTCCAATTCATACAGAAGACTGAGAATCTTCCTAGGTGTGAAACCCATATCTGCTGGAGAAGATGACTTAGAAACATGAATGGACTATGCTGCTCCACCGATCCAAGCATGGCAATGCCCAGAGGCTGAGAAGAGAAAACATCTTGGGGAAAGCCTTTGATGTCCCACATTACAGGCTATTCATTCTTTGAGGTCCACCAATCCAGAGACTTCAGCCCAAGAGTATCTAACAGCATTGCAGAATGTTTTCAGATACACAGGATCCTGTAAAGAACTCTTATAGAAGTTCTAGATGACAAAAAAATGGAAAGGAGAACCATGGTCCACCTTTTTGAACCACCTAGAAATGGCTTTGCAGAGAGTGTTTCTGAACTTAGGTGTAGTATCCCATGACTTGAAACAGATGAGACTGGAACATGTACACAGGATTGCCTTTCATTTCACATTGTTGATTCTCAAGTTCCACCTTGCTGAGAGAAAGGACAACTCTCCATCTCACAAAGTGCTAATGAGAAAAGTTTGAGAAGCTAAGGAAGAAGAAGAACAATGGGCACCCTATCACGTCTCAGCAGCTGTCATGCTAGTCACTGAAAGTGTTCCCCCTACACAGACTCAAGAATTAAAAGAATTGCTAGAAGAATACAAGGAAGTGATTGCACAAGCTGAAGTAGCTCCAAATAAGGGCAAGATGGCACCAAAGCTGACATGGTGCTTCAGCTAATCAAAATCTTTCCATGATGGGCATAGCAATGCAAGCAGAGGCATCATCTGTAGACTATGATATTCAAACCTAAGTCAATAATTTACTAGTCTGGTAACTCAACTCAAGAAATACAATACACAATCCATGGTCTGACAGGAAGAGAACCCTAGAGTGAGGACAAGCAGTAGTCAGTGCACCTGTCTGAGCTGCAAATTCCTATCTTCTGAAACAAATTAATCAAGACTGGAGACAACCTCCTGCTGCAGCACCCAGACCAAGTCAGTACAGAGCAGGTGTAAGCTGCTGCAAGTGTGTCAGAGATGAACACATGAAGAAAGAATGGTTCCTGGAAGATCTGTGCAAAATCACCAGGAAACTTCTTGAAAGAATCCAGAAGCAGGGAAACGTCCCCCGGGTCCAGTAAGTAGGCATACTGGAGTTCCACCTGCAACATGCTCCAAAACTTCTGTGAAATCCTCATGTAATCCCTCACCCCTGCCTTTTTACTAAAACGACAGGTGGCATGCTGTTGGCGTTGGCAGCAATACCTGGTGGGGACCTGGGTTCGGGGAGGATGAGGTTACCCGGCACAAGGGACCTAGGTTTGGCTTCTCTGCACAGAGGCACCCAAGTAAATCCAACTACAGGAAGCAATAACTGTAATGTCCAGAACCAGGATTGGGATTTTTCCATGTGGTTTTATTCATAAACTAGCTGAACATAACAAAGCATAGATGGTCCCCCAAAGGGCTACGTTCACTGTATATGCAGATCAGAGACTACAAGGCGGTCCACTTGAAGAATGAACCCATTTCTACTGTTGTCTGGCTTTGGACCCACCAGGCACTCAGCCCGGACTTGCATGCGCTTTGGATACACAGCCCGACTGGCCCGGCTCCCCTGCCAGCCACTTGACTGACGGTCCATTTGAAGAATGAACCCAACTTTACTTGGAGTGACTCCCATCAAACAAGGAGTATATTTCCCAAACTGTGGCTCCCCACACCACTTAGAGTCTGTGACTCTTAGAGAGATTTGTTTTCTTACTTCCTTTGGACTCCCATCAAACAAGGAGAATATTTTCCCATCCTGTGGCTCCTCACACCAATTAGAGTCTGCGACTCTTAGAGAGATTTTCCAATTTGCGACCCACTGCCTGGTACCTACCTCATCACTGGCCAGGCGCATGAGGCAAGTAGCAATCACAGTAGAAATCCGTAGAGGTGGACCTGGTTACTAAAGACAGGGGGTGTTCCCATCTCCAGCTCCCACAGCCCATACCTGGCCATTTCTCTGGACAAACAGAAACTTAACTTTGAAATGTAGATTAAACGGTGGATGACCTGTAGCACCCCCTCTACAACATTACTTGAAATCCATTCAGACTTTAAATTTTTAAACTACTCCATTTGTTTGTCCTAGTACAATAGGCCTCCCAAATAGTAGTTCACATCCCAGCTTTTCTTCACATTTTCCAAACTGAAGAAACATATTGTTTGCCCTCTCAAATAGAGCACAACACTCACCCTTTCGTTGCAGGTGCCCCACAGGCAAAGTACCACTTCTTTCACTGTTATACGAACAGAACAGAAACTGTAAACAGGCAGCTTTCTTCTGTAGTGGAAATTAGGGGATTGCCCCTGGAATCCACAGAGGGACTTCTCTTCCACCCCCCGGAGGGAGGGGGCACTGAGACCTGGACAGCGGTCTCCACCACTTTAAACTGGACTCTAACTTTCTCCCAAGGAGGTAAACAGAAAACACTTCCTTTCTGCTTGGAGGTAAACAGACAACTCACTTTGAAAACTCCCAAAGTTCTAACTCACACCCTGTGCTGCAGATTCCAATGTGGCTTATGCAGCTGCGACAGTTCTATGGTGATGTCATCTCTCAAGTCTCAGCTGTGACTGAGAACAGAGTGAGATAGTGTGAAACCCTTTTAACTGGAGTTTCACAAGCTGCCTTCCCTGCCTACCACTAGGTCTTACTGGGATTCTAGTAACCCCGGGTAACAAGGGGGTTACACTCAGTAACCAAGTCCACTATCAAACAACATCAAGAACTTTACCAGAGCACCTGTACAAGCTAGTTGGTCCTTCCACTGAAACAACCATCACAATCAATGGAGTGTCAGCCCACTGCAGTGCTTCAGGGTGCCAGCATTAGGACGCTGAGTCACTACGGTGCCAATATCTGACTTCACTGCTCCCTCCCTGAGGTACATGCCCCCCCCCCGAAGTTAGAACCTATAGTTGGGAAGGCATAGACCTCTCCCACAAGGGGGTGTGCAGGGGCACAGCCCCCCACAAAAAGAGTGGCCAGCAACATTGCTGTTTGGCACTGTAGTGACTCAGTGCGCTAACACTGGTGCATTACAGGGTGGAACTGTGTCATCCTGAGCTTTTCTCAATAGTACTGTAGCTCACAAGTCTCAATAATTAAGGACTGGCATGATAAACATCTAGCTAAGAATAGTAAGTGACAACCCTTGGAAGATCTGAACATGTGGGGACTGAGTGATAAGTCATACCTCTGCCTTTGCTACTTGAAAGTCTGAATTGCTTTTCCGTCAACAGTAGCTGGAGTTGGTGACGCAAATGACACTTTGGTATTGGTCTGCCCACAGTCAGTAATGTTCATTAATGTGCCCATCCTCATCGGAACTAGGGCTGAAAATTTGGTTTGACCTTAACCTGAAAAAGGTCAAACCCCAGCTGTTCACATGAGTGAGAACACTCAAAAACATCCTCTCATTTTGTGTGAACTTTGGTTTACTCTGTATATAAAAAAAAAAACTGCCTTTATTTATATCAAATGGCCCTTCCCCAAGTGCTTGAGGTGGTGATGTGAGGTGAGCAGGAATGGGGAATGAGTTATGAGATGCTCCAGCGCACTCCCCACTTCCTGCACACCGCTCTTTTAACTGGTGCCATAGCCACCCCACTGAGTCAACCTGACCAATCCCCCAACAGACATTGAATGTGACTTGAGAGTGAGAAAGCACTGACAGTCTGTACCAACAGTGTCATTTTGTGTGGTAAGGCTCGAAGTACAGTGGCAGGTCAGTTGAAATTAAGTCCCCCTGGCATTCAACTGTCTGACTCATCATTATTGGGTTATCACAGCTAGGCATGAGAGTGAGCATTACAGTGAATTGGAGTAGCAGTGGGAAGAGATTACCGGAGGTGGCATGCAGCATCATCCTTCCACTCTCTTTTTAGGCTGCCACCAGTAAGTGACAGAACTCAGGTTGAGTGTGGGTGATGATGGGTCCTTCTGTTGCAGCCTGGGTAGTTGGTGCTGGTCTGAGTAGTTGTGTTGTAGTAGGGTACATCACTGTTTGTCACAAGTTACAACACCCCTGCCCCAAGCAGGCTGAGACTGGGAGCAGTTTAAAATGGATGAGGCATGCAGTTGCGATGCATGACTGACTTATCCCCGTAGTTTTAAGGTGGGGCGCTTAGCGATGTGTGCTTTTGCTCCTAAATGCTCTAACTTGAGTTGATATGGTTGGTGTCATCATTTCATTACGAATTGCTTTGTATTTTATGCTTAGAAAAATGTTGCTATTCCACTGATACTGTGACAATGATGCAGGTTTCTTCTAGCAGGGTGCAAGGACCATGGCCAGGGGGAGATACAGTCCAGGTCTGTGAGCAGGGGATGAGGGCCAAGGCCAAGAGAGGGTGGAAAAGGGCTGGCGGTGGTTAAAAATTTGTAGGCACATCACTGCTTTGTCCCTCCCCACCTGTTAATACCAGAGGCCAGCCTGAATCCCGATATGTAAGAAGCACGATATCCAGTATGGTACCCCAATGTCTGTATGCTATTCTTGTTGATGAGTGATGACAAGGAAGTTTGGGATATGACTTGTGTCAGCGTGACCTTTACAGTTGGACACCCTTACACAAATCCTGCCCAAATTGCATTGTTGTGAGGCTCACTCACCACGGCATATGGAGACAGTGGTCTCATGCTACATAGTGTGTTTCTGCTTTACTCAGAAATTGTGAACTGGCTGAAGAGGAGGCAGCAAAGGGGTGGTGGTGGGGGACTCTCATCCCGAAGGGTTGTGATGAGCAGGGTTCCACAGGGCCCGGTTCTGGGCCCGATGCTGTTTGGGATTTTCATATCCGATATCTCACATGGCATCAGGAGTACGATCAGTCTTCACTACTGATACCAAGATTGGGGCATGGTGGATGATACTGTAAGGTGGCAAGGGCTACAGAACAACCTAACTAAACTGGAGGAGTGGTCAGAAACATGGTAGTTGTAGTTCAATGCTAATAAGTGCAAGGTACTGCACTTCGGAGCATGGAACCCTGGGAGGAGCTACCAGATGGGAAGGGTTCAGTTAAGTACCACCAAGGAAGAAAAGGATCTAGGGGTGGTTATAATGGGGAATATGAACAACTCAGCTCAGGGCAGGAGGGCAGCAGCTAAAGCCAACAGGATGCTGGGGTGTATTGTGAGAGGAATCTCCTCCAGAAGGAGGGAGGTGATCCTGCCTCTGTACAGGTCACGGGTCAGACCACACCTGGAGTACTGCATGTAGTTCTGGTGCCTGTTTCTGAAGAAGGATGTCATATTACTGGATGGGGTGCAGCGAGGGGCAACAAAGATGATCCAGGGTTTGGAGAACAGACCCTACGAGGACAGGCTGAGGGAGCTGAATATGTACTCACTGGAGGAGAGAAGGGATCAGGGGGATATGACTGAGACCTTTAAATACATGACAGGGATAAACAAGACAGGTACAGAAGGGGTATTTAAGCTGAGGAGGGGGAGGGACACATGACAGTATGGTCTCAGATTGGAGGGTGGGGCTATACGAGAGAGATGAGGAGATATTTTTTCACAGAGAAGATGGTGGCTAAGTGGAATGCTCTGCCTGAGGAGGTGGTATCCTGTAAGAAGGTGGGCAGTTTTAAAAGTGGATGGGACAGGGTGAGAGGGGGGTAAATGCGAGGGGGAAGGGGCAGCTGCAATGTAGGGGCTAGCTACACATTCGAGCAGACTTGATAGACCATGAGGCCTGTTTCTGCTGGCGGATTTGTATGTTCGTATGTTCATAATGGTAACAGGCAACATCAGACTAGTCTGGTTTGGGCAATTAAGGCAGGGGGAACAAAGGAAGGGGGCACCCTTCATCCCTGGAGTTTTGTATTATGGATTCTTTTTGGTAGTCCAACAGTCACTCCTGGAACTGGAAGGAAGTGAGAGAAGTGACCTAGTTGTAAATTGAGCTCCCCTCACCCCAGGACGCAGCGGAGGGGGGCAGAGGTTTCGGGGCACATAATGCAGCTGTGCTGTGCCCCCTAAAACTTCATTCTGGTAAGGGAAGGGGCAAAGGAAGAGGATGGGTTAGGGTGGGGAAAGGGTTTATGAAGGACTGTGTGACTTGGACCAGGTAGAACCTAATTCTACCTGCTAGAACCAGGTAGAACCTACTAGAACTTTTTTATCTTGTACTGTTTGGCTTGAATCAGGTAGAACCCAGTTCTACCAGTTCTGCCTGCTAGAACCAGGTAGAACTTGATAGAACTTATTCAGGTTCTCCCCATAAGGTTTGTCAGGTAGAACATTTAGAGGTTCACAAAACCTTAACTGGAACAAATGCATACATGTTTGGATGCCTAGCCCAACTTTGTCAGGCATACGAGGCATGACAAAATGGAAGAGCACTGCAAGTGCATGGACTAGGGAAGAATGCCTATCATAAGCAGACGCAGAAGTGACCAGTGGACTGAGATGATCCTGTTGGGATAATCTGGCACTGAGAGAGTGAACAGCTTGTCTTACCCCCTAATGCAGAGTGAAGCATCAATGGAGTAATGAGACTGAATCAAAATGTGAAGAACTAGCTCTTGATGAAAGATGTCCCTGAAGAGCATAGATTGTTAGGAGGACTTCTGGTCAAACTGAGCATGCTGCCTGTGATAGCACATGCCTATGTGAAAAGAATCGTGTCCAGGTGAAGAATGCGACTAAGACATCACAATGAAAAGAGGCTGAACACTGACCCTAGTGTGGTACACTGTGCAGACAAAGCAGTACATGTCCCAACCCAACCTGCAAGATGAGAATGCTGAAATCAACCTTAGATTCTAAGATTTAGGAAAATCCCCAGTACCTGAAAAATGGAAGACCAGAGAAAGTCAGAAACTGGCAGAATGGACCAAAGTCTTCCCTTCATGAATGGGATGTCAAATGTGTCGCCAGGGAGGAACATTACATCAGACTGCATGATGATTGACCTTTCCAGAATAATCCCATCACAAGGCCCCAGCAGGCATTGATAATGTAAGCAGGCATCTTTAGGAATTGCTTGCAGCAAGAATAATACAAGAATCAAGAAGCTCCTATGACTCTCCTATTGAGTGTGAAAAAAATAGTACAGTTCACATGTGAATCTTTATGTGGAAATGTCACTGATACTGGGATCCCTTTGTTTAAAACTGCATATAGGTATGCTGTTGAAATGATTGCAAAGCTATTTGGAACTCAAGGGGTTAACCCGAGATGCAGTTTTCAAGCCTTTTGTACAGCTGTAAACAAGAGGTCAATTCTGAGTCACGATGTTCTTTTTGTTGCACCTAAAAGGATTGAAATTTACAAGAACATTCTGTGAGAAGCAGGCTCTCTTAATGAGTTCCCAAACACTTATAAGAAGAACAGCAATGCTTTTGCTAGAAAGATAAGGAAACATAGAAACATAGAAGTTGACGGCAGATAAGGACCGCAAGGCCCATCCAGTCTGCCCATTTCTTTTTCTACCTTACGAATGTGCCATCGACCTTTGCTCTGTCAATGGCCTATCTATTCATACTCATCTGTATTGCTCCCTTATGCCTATCCCATGCCTGTTTGAAGCCCTGCACTGTATCCATATCCACCATTTCTTGAGGTAGGCTGTTCCATGCATCCACCACCCTTTCTGTGAAAAAGAACTTCCTCACATTACCCCTTAATTGGCCTCCCTCTAATCTTATGCTGTGTCCTCTTGTCCTGCTATTTTTTCTTATATTGAAACATGTTAGACTCTTTCACCTTGTTAATTCCCTTAAGGTGTTTGAATGTTTCAATCATATCACCTCTCTCCCTCCTTTGCTCTAGGGTATACATATTGAGCTCCATTAATCTGTCCTCATATTGTTTTCTGATGCAGTCCCTGCACCATTTTGGTTGCCCTTCTCTGGACTGCCTCAGTTTGGTTAATGTCCTTGTGAAGGTGTGGCCTCCAGTACTGCACGCAGCCAGTGTCTTGTAAAGAGGGATTATTACCTCCCTCTTCCGACTTTTGATACCCCTACTAATACACCCCAACATCCCTCTAGCCTTACCTACTGCTTTAGAGGTCTGCTTGGATGATTTCAAGTCATTGGTGATGATAACGCCCAAGTCTCTTTCTTCCCTTGTGACTGCCAGCAACTCCCTTCCCAGCCTATAGGTGGCTTCAGGGTTTCTCTTCCCTATGTGCATGGTCTTGCACTTCTTTGCGTTAAACCCCAGTTGTCACTATTCTGACCATTTTGCTAGTTTATCCAGATCTCTTCTCATTCTGTCCACCCCATCTGGATCATCTACTCTGTTGCAGATCTTGGTGTCATCTGCAAACAGACAAACCTTATCCTCTAGTCCATCTGCAATGTCACTGATGAAGATATTGAAGAGGACTGGCCCCAGAACTGATCACTGAGGTACCCCACTTGTGACTTGCATCTCTTCTGACTGTATACTGTTTACCACAACTCTCTGTTTTCTGCCCATCAACCAGTTTGACACCAAGTTGACCAACGTCTGATCCACCCCGAGCCTAGAGAGTGATAGACTGAAACTTAGAATTAAGAGATACTCTCAGAAGAAGGACTTACTTTTCTCTGTACTGCCTGTGTAAATAGTTATATTGAATACTTTTTATTTTTCATTTTGCTGTTATTGAGAAAAATAAAACACTATTTGCGAATTTTAAAACTGCTCCTGGTTTTCCTATGCTTCCTGACCTATGCCTCGATGACACCCAGGTCTCCAAAACATCTTAACAGACTGGCTAAGCAGGTCCCAGTCAGTGGGTCAGTGGTTCATAAATGAGAACTGCTGACCTCCATGGTAAACAACCTGTTTGCAAGATGGGTTCATCCAGAGTTGGACCATTTTGCATCCCCACACAAAGTCAAACTGCCACATTTCTGCTCCCTAATTCCAGGGCCTGGAGTTTTTTAGTGAGATACGCTGTCCCCCTCTTGGAAGGGGAAATTCCTATATGCATTTCCACCCCTTTTTCTAATACAGCAGATTCTGCTCAAACTGCAGATGGAGAGTGCTACTCTCATCCTCATTGGTCTATTATGGCCTCACTAGATATGGTTTCCACTCCTCCAACATCTAGCAGTGGAGCCCCCTGTTCCTATATCTTGGTGTGAGGATTTGTTGTCACAGGACAAGGGGTCCCTGATCCATCAGGATCTGAAGTCCCTACATCTGTATGAATGGCTTCTGAAGACATAGCCTTTGCATATTTTGGGGTATCCCCTAAAGTTGCTGATGTACTGATTGCAGCTAAGAAGCATTCTACTAAACATACCTATCCCCTTAAATGAAAATGTTTCACTTTTTGGGCTCCTTCCCAGATCTGGATGCTTTTACATGTCCTTTGAATGCTGTGTTGGAATACTTGCTTTCCTTGTCTAACCCTGGCCTGCAGTATTCCTCAATTAAGGTGCATTTGGCCACTATATCAGCTTGTCATGCCACTACTGTTGGTCATACAGTTGCCCAATTAGAGGCATCCCCTACTTTTCTGAGAGGTATTCTTCATTTGAAACTTCCTATCCATAATCTGGTCCCACCGTAGGACTTGAATTTTGTGCTTGAGAAATTGATGTAGGCTGCTTTTGAGCCTGCTTTGAGATGTGGCTTAGGTTTTCCGTCATGAAAAATGTTATTTTCAGTTGCAATGACTTCTGTTTGAAGGATTTCAAAGCTTTATGCTCTAATGTGTGAGCCTCCTTATTTGATTTTTCACAAAGACTGAGTCTCTTTTCATACAAACTCTAAGTTTCTACTGAAGGTGGCATCTCAATTTATACTGAATCAAAAGATACACCTTCCTGTAGATTATCCTGAGCAGGCCAACCAGGGTGAAACACTGCTCCATACTTTCGATATACACAGAATACTATGATACTATATTACTCGCATCAAGAACTACAGAAAGCCCTCTCAGCTTTTTGTTTTGTTCATGCCTAGGAAACAGGGTGCTCCTGGATCAAAACAATGCCTGTCCAAAAGGCTGGCACATTCTATTGTGTTGTGCTATAGAAAGTATGGTAAGGAACCTTCTGATGCTGTTCATGGTCACGCCATAGAGGGTATAGCCATGTCAGTTGCCTGTTTCAAAATTGTCCCTGCTGCTGACACATGTGCTGCAACCACATGGAACAGTGTTCACACTTTCACTTAACATTACAGTCTGGACATCATCCCTTATAGGCGTGCTGGTTTGGGGCTTGCTGTCCTGCAACGTCTTCTGTCCTGATCATATATCAGACTGTGCCATCTCCCAGTTCACTCTGTACTGCTTGGGAATCATTCCAAAGGTGTGGCCTAGTGGAGGAGATATCCTTGTAGAAGATAGAACAGGTACATAAGAACTTACTGTAACAGTAAATCTTCAAGAGAATCTCCTCTATTAGGCCATGTTGTCTTTCCCTCCATTCCCTTTTCATTTTCTGTGTGGGGGGTCATATCAGATGCTGTACAGTTCCTAAAACATACTCCATGCATCCTGTACCCAGACCCATGCCTCTTCTTGTATGCCTAGAGCTGGTCTTATCTCTTGGTTCCCCATGGCTGGAGGTCCTCTGAGGCTAATCTCTGGCAGGGAACTGAGCTGTGATGGGGCTGCCCACTTTTATATACAGGTAAGCACTGCATGTCATTATGGGATCTCCCAGGCTAGTAAAAGTTTCCATATAGTCCTACTGCTGACAGCTTATAGTTCCAAAGGTTTGGCCTAATGGAGGACATTCTATAGAAGATCTACTGTTACAGTCATTTCTTACATAAGTGTTCTTGACAAGTGTGCTCGTGGACCTGGTGCACATAGACTTTCTCAGCCTAGAACCAGATTCTAAGAACACTGTGAATATCCTAGTAACAGGTCATTTTTCAAGGTACGCCCAAGCTTATCCAACAAAGGACCAAAAGGAAACAACTGTTGCAGTAGAAATGCTCTTTGTACACTATGGAGCCCCACAGTGTATCCACTCAGATCAAGATCAAGATTTTTAAAGTAGCTTAGAAAAAGATATGCTATCCCTCTGAGGAATAATCAAGTCACAAACCATCCCATATCACCCTCAAGGTGATCCTCAGCCTGAGAAGTTCAACTGAAGTCTACTGAACATGCTAGGTGCATTGAACCCAACAGACAAGAACAAGTGGTGTCAACAAGTTAGTGTACTGTTCCATGTGTATAACTACATCAAAAGTGATGCTACCAGATTCTCTCTGTATTGCCTGATGTTTGGCAGGGAAGCCCACCTTCCTGTGGACTTTTGCTTTGGTATCTCTGCCAATGGAGCTAGGCCAGAGAATTACCTTCAATACATGCAAAGATTAAAAGATCAGTTAAATGCCTTACAAGTTGGCTGCAGATGCCTTTGTAAAGCATGAAAAAAGCCAATAAAGATAGGTATGACAACAGAGTGAAGGCACATGAACTACTGCCAAGAGACTGTGTCCTGTTAAGGAATTTAGGGCTGCCAGGAAAGCACAAAATTGCTGACCACTGGGGCAATACCCCATAGGTTGTGATGGAAAAGGTACAAGATATGTCTATGGGCAAAATTAATCCTGAAGGAGAGTCAAGTGGATATGAGACTGTCCACCAAAACCGTTTGTTGTCTGTTGGGTGGTTTGTCACCAATGATGTAGCAGACTCTGTTGAAGCTCCAAAACCCCCAACTACTTGATTTGCTACAAGCGGACAAAATGCAAGACAAAACACAAGGTAATCTGAAATTGTTCCACCCACAACTGATGCTCCAGTAGATTGGGATGATTCAGACTCTGAATCAGAATTAGAGGTGTACTACCCTACAAGGGTTCTTACCAGAATTGTTCAGAGGATCAAATGGAACAAAAAGTAATGTGTCAACTGTGCCTGCTGCAGAGCCCACACCAACTATCATGGACACTGAGCCATCACCAGATGTACCCTTGGACAGTGGGCTAATATCTGAGGAAGTGCTAGAGGAAGAAATTGGAGATCCTGTAGCACCTGTGGAAACAACAGAGGAAGTTGCAGAACCCATTTTGACTGAGGATACCTCAAAGCTGGTCAATGAACAGGAAGTACCTACCCCAGAATCCAAGGAAGATGTGAATTTTCCACTGTCATTCTGAAAGATCTGTCAAACCTTTGTTCAAGTTAACCTGTGACTCTGTAGGTGCCCCTACCAACATGTCCATGCATGTAGTACACAGAGGTATCCATGTCACACCCAGATCTCTACCTTGAATTGTCTTTTGCAAAGCCCAAACCATATCACCCAGAGCAAGAGGTACAGTAAAGGATAAAAAAGGAGGTTAAATGGTGGTATTGTATTCATTGGTGTTATGGTATAGCTCACATTTATCCAACTGGCTATTCCTATGGAGAGAGAAAGACAACTGCCATCACAGCTGTTTTTGTGTGTATGAATGGCTTTTCATTTTCTGTTATTAGACTAGCTGTATTTGCTAGACTAGGATGTACGATATGCCTACTCCAGTCAGGAAATATAAAACAAAGGAAAGGTGCACACTGGGGGTGGTGCTCTCAGGCATGCACAGTCAGGCATGCCCAGTCTTTGTACTGTGGGTCTTTTATTGTTTTATAATAAATGTTTTAACATATGAAGAAAACTGTTGCGTCACTATTCCTTCAGGCTGATGAGTGCCTGATTCTTGTACTGTGGATGTCCAGTCAGGAAATAACTGTCTTGATAGACTGTGCATGCTACCTGTCTGTTGTATTGTACACTGTTTATTGTTACAGATGAGCTCTGTTGATAGACTTGATGTGAATATCAATTGTTTAGGCAAGGTAGAGCGCAACCCCACCATTGCTACCCCAGAACTGTCTGAGACCTGCTTGTTTATTCTGGACCCCAGGATTGCAGCCTGGTGGGGAAACAGAGTAGCAAAATCACTGAGCTGCCACCTGTGCAACAATTGCACATGCTTCAGCAACCACCTACTCAAACATGCAAACTGCCTGCTCACACAATGATTCTCAATGTGCTAACCTGCCAGGCTCTTCTTCAATGCTGCAACCTGCAACTAGCACATTGGACTTCCACAGTGTGCTTCAGGTTTTTTGTACCAGTTTGAGCATTAGGAGGTCTGGAGGCACACTGTCAGGTGAACAGACAAAATGGAGCAAGGGAGGATCTTTGTGTTTGGTACCATTGCCCTTTGAAGAACAGTACAACTGCCAGCTGCACTTGCAAAGGGGCTGCTCAGCATGGGGAAAGTGCAATGCAGAGCTCCCAATGGACTGGAGAACACCCCAGCTAACCCAACGCCACCACCAGATAACTAGGCACCAGTGTGTCTACTAAGCCATGGGGTCAGTGTTAATAAAATCTGGGTGGCAGCCATCTAAGAGAGACTTTTTAGTTGAGGAACCATGTATTTCAGCAAGAGAACCTCCAACTTGCTGGCCCTTGACCTCAGCCACAGCCAATCAGACATCAGAGATCTCAGCAAATGAGCAAAGAATAATTCTGGGAGAATGATGGTGTTGGCTTTCTTGGAGCCATTTCTGTCAACCTATAAGGCATCAAGTGAACATTCTGCATACTAATTCTGTTGATTGACAGCCTGCTGTGCCAGTCAGAAGCTGCCTTTACCAAGGAAAATGTTACAGGCAGTTCCAGAAGAGGAAAGTCAACAGTGGGCCACTATAGAGTGAGAAGGGATTGTGCTGCTAGCCAGAGCCACTGAGGGAAGCCTGCCTGGGCTTCCACAATCAACCTTCAGGAGGTGACTCCAAGGTTTCCACAACCATTCCAGTTTACAGAGACTGAACTGTGTGTGTTGAAAGTGTCAAGACATCTTTCCTGTGAAAGAGGCTGAAACCTGCCTTGACAGAAGAAGAGGCACATGCGTGACACAGCTGCCAGTCTTTGGAAACCAGAGAAAGGGACTGAGTACAACTGTGTGAGAAAACCTGCATCAAGCTTGCAGACAATCCAGGAGAAGGCCATTTAGTGCTACTGCCAGGTACTAGCTAACACACTGCACAAGGGTTCTGAATCTAGACATGGGTGTGATGCGCGTGGCCCTTGCTCCTTAGACTGGTGTGCCCTGCAAAGGAGGAAGAGGGAAGATCCAGAGAGGTCCAGATGACTGCAGATACAGAGAGCCTGATCCACATTCAGAGGCAACTGAGACCCTGCATCTTTGAGCTGCCCCTCCACCAGCACAACTGAACCATCAGCCTGAGATAACCTGCACCTGCAGAGGAACAGGAGAAGGAGCCCAAGTTGACAGGGAAGCTGGTGATACCAGAACCATGAGTACTCTAGGGGCTTGCCCTGCAACTGGGAATTTTGTACAAAATTTTCCACCAAATCTAGAGATTTGGCCAAACAGACCAAGAATTACAAATACCTCAGCTGAGGTTTTGCCATTTAAGCAACTGTGTGACCTGTGGGGTTTGGGTTTCTCAAAGTGTTTTTTTCTGTTTAAAGTACACCATAGCCAGCCAACCAGCTGCAATGTCACCAGGCCTGCACCATTCCTATGGATGGGTACTCAGTGAAGCACTGGGAGCTCCCTTTAAGGTTTCAGGATTTAAACTGGTACCTGAGGGAAGTGGTAGTGGGTAGTGCCCCCAGTACATATGGTCTGGTAATGTTAACAGGTTTTACAGTCTTATTGCTATTGCACTGCATTGTCTGGTGGGGGGTAGGCACTGCTACTGTGTTGTTTAAAGTGTTTTAGAAAATGAGGTTTTTCCTTGCTGTCATCTGATTGGCCAGCACCCCGACAGAGGGGTACATTAACTTTCAGTAGATGACCAGCAAGAAAAAACTCCTGGCCACCTGACCAAAACACCAGCTGGCATATCAAAGTGCCACAACATCAGTTTTTTAAACCTGGTGAGGCAAGGGAAAAACTACCTGTCAGGCAAAAATGTCAGACCAGTTCCCAGTGAATTTTGACATTATAAACATATTAAAAAGAAAAAGCATACTTACCGATGATGAGGAATCACAAACGGAAGCCAAAAGAAGCCAAGCTGTAAAAGAAAAAACACAAGTAAGTGACCGTTTCGTAGAGCTCTCTAAACAACAGTTAGACAGCATAGAAAATCAGCGTCAAGAGCAAAATACTGTAAAAAACACAAAGTGGGCAATATCCGTTTTCAAGGAATGGGCAAAACACAACCAAATAGAAACTGAGTGGCAAACAATTCAATTTGAAAGGTTAAATGAGTACCTCAGGCGTTTCTACGCCGAGGTCCGCACCTCGGGCAGCACCGAGTATTCTATAGCTGACTACTGTGCTCTCCGAGCAGGGATAAACCGCCACTTGGGCACCACGGAGGTCAGGAGGCCCGTAAGCATCATCGGGGACCCAATATTCAAGTCCTCAAACAATGTCCTTCAAGCTGTACTAAGACGTTTATGCAAACAACACAAAGATACCTCCACACACTACTCTGCAATAACCGAACCAGACCTCCAGAAGTTACGGAGCAGCCCTGCACTGGATCCCGAAACCGCGCCTGGCCTTATAAAAAAAAGTGTGGTTTGATGTGCAACTACATATGGCCAGGCGCGCCAGGGAGGGACTCAGAGAGTTAACAAGGGACAGTTTTACAGTCAAAGAAGACGAAGCAGGCAATCGATACATCACTCTAAGCCATAACCAAGAAACAAAGAACCATGAAAACCCACAAGAAATAAACAAAGAAAACACAAGAGGTTTCATTTTTGAGCAGAAAAACAACCCACTGTGCCCTGTAAGCTCATTCCTCAAATACCTAGACAAGTGCCCACCTGATGCTAAAAGCTTCTATCTGCACCCGAAGTGGCTCCCACAAGAAAAACTGAACCAGCAGCTATATTGGTATGCCAAAGAAGCAATGGGAAAGAATTACTTGGGCTCCTTGATGCCAAAACTAAATGAGGAAGCAAATCTTTCTCAGTGCTATACTAACCATAGTATACGCGCCACCACAGTGCAGCTTCTCTCACAAGCAGGAATGAGCAGTAAAGAAATCGTTGCAGTTACTGGCCATCTCTAGCAACAAAGTCTTGCAACTTACTGGGCACCATCCACGTCTGACCACAAAGCCTGGAGCTCTATCCTAACTGCAGCAAACGGAAATCCCAAACAAGAGACCTCCACAGAAGCACCAGAACACGAAAGAAATCAGCATACAAACGAGACCAACTGCACCAGCCTGCCAACTACAGACAGTACATCGATAGGAACACACAACTTATTTCAGCCCTCCAACTGCACTTTTAACAGCCCACTCCAATTAATAACCTACCAGAAATGAATTAAACCCTTACCAATTTCTTATTTTCTCCACACCCTGACGTTAAAAGTTTAAAAAAACATGGTTCAACACCGTTTCAGTTTATTTCAAGTATCTCAAAACGGGACTATTTTTTTGGTTTTACACAGTTCAAGTTATTAAGTAAAAAAACTATATATTATTTAAATTGCAAAACCTGAGTCTATTTTTTTTCAAAACAAACCCATTTTCTAAGTGCAATAATGCCCTCCGGGGTGGGCAGTATGGGCAATACTGGACCGCCCGGGGCTATAAGGCCCTCCGCCTGTGGCGGCGGGCCTCATTACACCCCTGGGCGGTCCGGTATTGCCCAATACCACCCACCCTGTCGGGCATTATTGCCTGCTTACTGATCAAGCCTAGTCAGATAACTACCTTCAGCCTTACTGCTTTATAGTCTACAATATCTGCCTAAAACAGTTTTGATTCAGTTCCCCCTATTCCTTGCAAATATCCCCCAATAAACATTTTATTGGTATTTCACATTGTGTCTCCTGAGCATATTGATAGGGATAAGTCACTAATTGCATTGTTGTTGCTCTCAAGGTTGCATTGGGATTTTTTCATGTTTAGGGGGACACTGTGTGGAGCTGGATAGGGTACTGCTTCCCAGGGTGTTGTACCACTCTGATACCAGGCCAGCATAAACTTTACTCCTAATGGAAGCACTGCCATCTGGATACGAACCCCTCAAGTCAGGAAAAGCAGAATCCAGGCTCCTCAACCTTGTTTGAGCCCACAAGGCAGGGCTAGTAACTGCAACATCCATGGTGACTTGCTTACATTTATAAAGACACTGAAGAAGATTGGTCCGAGTACTGAGCCCTGAGGTATCATGCTAGTCATGTTCCTGTCATTACAGTGAATGCAGTTTACCACCACACTGGGTCGCCTATCCATCAACCAGTTTCATACCCAGTTTGCACCCTGGGTTCCACCCCCAAATTGCCCAGTTTCTTTATTAGCCTCATATGAGGTACAGTGTTGGAAGGCCGTGCTGAAGTCTAAGAAGGCCATGTCCACTGTCCCACCCTGAATTAGTTCCCTGGTCATGCAGTCGAAGAAATCGATCAGGTCCATCTGACTTTACCTCCCTGGTGAATCCATGCTGCCTCAGGTTTTGTAACTCACTGGATTCAAGATAATTCAGTAGCCTTTCTTTTAACAGAGCTTCCATTGACTTCCTCACTACTGACGTTAGACTGACTCGCCTATAGCCAGTCTCCTCCCTACTGCCGCTATTATGAAGTGGGACTACATCTGCCCTCATCCAGTCCTCTGGAACCACTCCTGTTTCCAGTGGGTTTTTGAACAGGGCTGCCAAAGGTGCATTCAGTACCTCCCTGAGCTCCCTTAGCACCCTTTGGTTTACCCCATCTGGCCCCATAGTCTTTTACAGAGCCAATGATTTTCTGTAATTTTAGAATTGCAGACAGAAACATGGAAAGTGTTTTTTCCCTCACGCAATGCACGAAAATGACACCTTGGACTTCCTTAGTTATCAAAAGCAATTGTCTTCAGCAGTCTACAGAGGTGCTGGACTGAAAAATAACAGTAGCAGTGCTGTTTCCTTCTCCCTCCTGCACTACATAGTATTTACAAAGTAGTTTAGTTAAATAAGACACTGTCTGCTATATATTTGATTGCCAGACTTGTGGTTAAGTGAGGATTGAGGCACGGGAAAAAACTGAGATGCTGCTGATAGAAGTAAAGGAGTCCTTTACAAAAGCAATATTTATTTTTTTATTTGGAAACAACAAAAAGAAAAATTGTTTTTTACTTGCATGCTTTGCCCTGCTAAATATCAGTAATGTACTCATGGCAGTTTCTTATGAGTACTGCTTACAGTAATGTTCTTAGTCCTACTCAGCTACGCTGATCTGTAACACACTCTGACAAACAAAGTTGGCAGCAAGATTTAAAAGGACTTGTGTATGATAGTAATCTAGTCCTTTACAGTTTTACAGTTTTACAACTCTGCTTTAGCTAGAGCACATGCATGGTCTGCAGGCAGGAGTATGGAGCAACTGTGAGCTTTATTTTCATATGAAAAATGAAAAAATGGAATATGCAGTTTTCTAAAATGGAATTGGTCATTTTTGAAAATGGAAAATCACTGGCCCTACTTTTAGATTCACAAGTCCTCACAGGACTCTTTCCTCTGAGAATGGGCTTCTGTCTACCTCTCTTCCCCCAGTGTTCCAATGTTCCTGCTACCTCTACATTATGCGATCTGTCCCCCTCACCCTCCACTATGAAAATCGAGCAGAAGTATCTGTTTGGGATATCTGCTATTTCCTTATCCTCCTATGCACAGACTCCCCATGGCCTTCTTAACCACTCAATCCCTCCCCTTATCTTCCTCTTTTCACTTATGTATCTAAAAAAGGTCTTGCCTCCTTTAGTTACCCCTTTGGCTATCCTTTCCTCTGTTTGTGCCTTTGGGCCCCTCTCCACCTCCCCTTTTTCCCTTTGTTTTTCCTGGTACACCTCACTATCCTCCTCCTACTGTGTCTACCTGTACCTTCTGAATGCCGCCCTTTTAGCTGTTACCTTCTCAGCCACTTGCCTCGTGAACCACAGTGGTCTTTTTCTCCTCCTGTTTTACTCACTTTCTTTCAGTCACCTCTAGTTCTAGAAAATAGCCAAATCACAAATGAAAAATTTAGATGGTCATGTTAAATAAGACACAACTGATCACAACTCATATCTCTTTACAGCATTCATCCACCTTACTGCCTGGGTTAGGCTGAATATACGTATATGACTTTCAAGTTTGAAATCCAATCCTAGATCCTCTCCCACCATCCCTGGAATCCTCAGTGGTTCGTGTGCATCCCACCAGGTTGGAGGCACAGCTTTTATCTCCTACATCTGTTTATCAAGGTAAGTCCCTATTGTTCATATTTCTTTGGAATTTTTCTTCCCTCTACTATGAGAAAAGGTAACACAGGAGACCCAATCTGAGACCCAGGAAGAACAACATCCATTTTATTCCTATATTCACTGACCTACGCAGCCAGTATAGTGTTATGCTTGTGTAACTGTGTTAGTTTTGGTTGTGGCCATTCGCACTTTCTATTCCAGAGGAATTACCACCCTGTAGGGGTACGAAGCAAGGAACTCTCGAGAGGCCCTGCCTTTAGAGGTGCCAATGGATGGTTCTGCGGGATAAAGGTACCTTTAGGATCCCCTTAAGGAGAGAGTGCTGCCGCTGGAGGAGGAGGGGAGCATGATGGGGCAAAGACAAAATGCTTCACAGTGAGGCTGAGAGGAACTGCTTATATAGCTCATGAAGTGGGAGTGGCTGGCTGCTTGGCCACTGAATTATAGGCAAGCCTTTCAATTCACTGACCTATAAAACCAGTATAGTGTTATGCTTGTGTAACTGTGTTAGTTTTGGTTGTGGTCATTCACACTCTCTATTCCAGAGGAATTACCACCCTGTAGGGGTACGAAGCAAGGAACTCTCAGAGAGGGTTCTGCCCCTAGAGGTGCCACAGAATCGTTCCCATGGCTAAAGGTACCTTAGGAATCCCCAAAAGAAATGTAGTATCATCCCCAAAGGAGGCAACATGATGCGTATGACCAAGCAGTAACAGTGACGTAGAAGCAATAACTGGAACATAGTAGTAGAGAAGAATAGTGATGGCTTGCATTGAGAGAAGGGGATCCCCTAAGGAGAGAGGGAATGGCAGGACATCCTCCACATCCATCCAACAATGGAACCTGCCTAAGAAAACTAGGGGAAACAACTATGCTAACTAAGTGTTATGACCTGAGACAATGGAGGAGAGAAAAAAAACCCTATGAGGAGTAAATCTCTGGGGATCTAAGGCCTAGGTCACCTTCCCTCCAGGCTTTGGAAAATGTATTTAGTGACAGCTCCGCAGCTGCAATTTGGAAAAGCCAATTAAAGGGAGGTGGAAAATATTCCAATTTGGAGGAAGGCTCTCACTCAAACCCTCTAGCGGGAACGTCGTGGAAGGTTCCGAGAAAACTCTGCAACAATATGAGCATCCAAGGCGCAGGAGAGCAACAACTGCTGAGGCACTCACATGACCTACCACCCTAAATCAAAACCAGGTGAACCAGAGGCAGTCGTGGGAGAATGCAGTGAAGGTGCCTTGCTAGGAAACCACTAAAGTCAATGGCCAACCATTATAGTGGAACACTAGAGCCAAAGGAGATCATCGTAACCACCCTTCACCGCTAGTCTTAAATTCTACACCAGGAGCTGCTGTCATGTAGCAGGCAGCTAAAGCCAAGCATGGGGCGAGGACATTCCCAGCTATGGGCCAGGTGAGAAGGATCCTGCCCCAAGTTGGACACGCTCGATGATGTGGACTAAATGCAGAGCAAGACCGTCGGCTGCAGGAACCTGCGCCAGATTAGAATGGCTGGCATGCCCCAGAATTGATTGAGAGCTGCAAAGCTGGCACGCTGAATGAGCACAGCATGCTGAGATCGTAATGAGCATTGAGTGCTGAGACCTTGCAAGGTCGAATGCAGATTGAGAGCAGGAGAATCCCAGGCCGAAGCCAAGGGGATGGCACTAGGCATGAAGCAATGGTTTGCGTAAGTAAGGAGCAACGATTGCGTAAGCAAGTGTGGACCTGATAGGTCAGTAAGCAGAAGTAGTAATAGGTGGACCTGCATAACAACTGTATATCAAGTAAACAGCACTGAGTTAGGGGCAAGCCAGCCAGACATGAATTGCCCAATCAAGGTGACAAACTCAGGATTTTCGACGGCGAAGATAGGGTTTAGAACAAAATTAATTAACCACATAGGCCACGACCCCCAAACACCTCCCAGTCCCCGCCATAGGACAGACAAGAAAGTGATGAAAGGCCGAGAACCACATGCAGATATAAAAGCGAGTTTAATATCCTCAGCAGACGCTTCAGCAAACCTCAGAGTAAACAAGGTAGAATAGGAATGGCTGTAAACAATGCAGCAGCAGGAAGCAAGTGGGACTGTACAGCAGTAGTTAAATGAGTACAGTGTTAAAACACAGGCACTGGGTACAATAGTAATTAAAGTAAACAGCAGCAGTGGCTGAAGTTGTAGGTAACTGAAAGCAGTAGCATGAGCTCTGAGTAGGTTTGCAGTTGCAGTGCAGTCAATTGAGAGTTGTAACTGAAAGCAATCAGAATGAGCTCTGCAGTAGCAGTATGCTAGGAGTTTTAAAATAAAAGCCCCCCCCAAAAAGAGGAAACCAAAACACAGCAAAACAGAAAACAGGGAAAGGCCCAAAAAAACAAGAAACAAAGCACAGGGAAGCACACAGCCGGAGGAAAGATACAAACCAGAAGCAGGAAAACAAACACTGAAGTCCAGCAGAGACACACAGAAACAGCAGGCTTGGGGGGGGGGGTAGGCCCCAGCCAGCTCAGAGGACAAACCAAAATAGCCTCTGGCTGCAAAGACAAAATGCTTCACAGTGAGGCTGAGAGGAACTTCTTATATAGCTCAGGAAGTGGGAGTGGTTGGCTGCTTGGCCACCGAATTACAAGCAAGCCTTTCAATTACTTAATCAGTCCCTCAGCTTTTCCTAGTGGAAAGCATGTGACAAGGTGGGGTCAACAAGAAAATACAGCTCAGATGCCCATCCAATCAGAACCCTTCATGAATGGCATCAACAATAGATGAGGAAAAGTACCCCCATGCCCAATCTTCAATAGTGACACTGCTGTTCACTCCTCATGCAACAGTTTGGCTCAACACACTCCATTTTTTGCCTCCAATAGTCCCATATCTGGAGCGTTCAATGCTGTGCATGTGCTGTTTACTCACCTTTACTAGCCCAAGACCATGCCTAACAAAGAACCAACTCCCCCCTCATGTAGTCACGCAGAGCCATGTTGTCCCAGGAGGCCCCAATCACAACATCCTGTTACATAATTGAGCCTTAGCCACCAAGCACATCTCTTCCATGCATGTACCACCTCAGCAGTTATCTTATCAATGGCTGCACATACACAGTGTGTTCAAGGTGGCCATATTATCTCAACACAGTCAGCATGCCCTGATATGGTGGACATTTCAAATATCTCTCACATGTGCACTGCACACACACTGACCATCTTAGATATGGCAACTTACATGCTTGTGCAATAACATAGCAGCCACTTAGAAGGGACTATAATGAAGAGCAGGATCTTAGGTAAGGTTGTTGCAGGGGCCACTCACATAAAAGCTATATGCAAACTAACACAGCACCATTTACTGCAGCATAGCACCCATCAGGGGGCCATCACTGTGGAGGGGTTGTGGGATAACAGATGGACCAGACACAGAACTTCAGGTTCAACACACAATCTCTGTGTGATGCTTATTTTAAATACAAAAGATAACCTTCAGCAATGGCATATACCTTCTTCAATATATCAGTTTGCAGCAACAAACTATGCATGTCCTCCGTCTGCACTTAGTCAGCACCCACTGATCTAATGATCTAACTTTTTAGTGAAAACCATTTCATCCCTATGTTTGTCTTGTGTGTTTGGGTGATGGGGAGCTCAAATAAAAAACCCAAAACAAGCTAAAGATAAAGAACCTCAGTGCAGAAGCACTGAAGCAAGGGTTGCCCCAAAGGGCATTGGCAATAAAGCTAAGTTTCAAAGAAACACAACATGACACATACCCCCATAATGCAAAGTATCATGGTATGTATATGCAAATCACCATGAAATTTCAGACTGGCTTAGTTAACATCAGGGATGCATGGTACCAAAAGGGCCACTCAAACAATCTGCAATTTACATGCATTTAACAACACAACAAGGGGGTTTCTGATATCTCTACCCTGGTAACTTCATTTCTACAATACAGTCACCTAGTACTTTTTACCTTTATCAAAAACACCTAGTGCCATGGTGTTTTCAACATTTACAGGTTTCATACATGTAAGGCATATAAATCAAGGTATTTTATGACATAGTGTTATTGCATGCTAAATCCAACAACAAGGAAAACAGCCTGTTGTTTTACTGCAGCTCAGAGGTCACAACAATATCTTCCCTGTATGAGGACCTGAGAGGGAAAAGGAAAATTAAAGAGGACACTATAGATTAGTCAAGAAAGGGGAGGGTGTGTGCATAGGCGGCCAACCTTATGGTCTAGAAATTGTAAAGAATAGATTTGGCTCAGAAATAGAAGAACTGTTCCAACAGATTTAAGAAAAGGTCAGTCCTCAAGAGTGGCAAGATCTCCCTGTCACAATCACACCAGCACAAACCAGCCACTACTCATAGAAACATAGAAACTTAGAAATTGTCGACAGATAAGGACTGCTAGGCCTATTCAGTCTGCCCATAAGCCCCGTACATGATTACTTTTTCTGACCCTCCCTCTGCTTTACCTCTATGGTTCCCCTATGCCTGTCCATTGTATGTTTAAATCCAGCTGCAGTGCTTGCTCCCACCACCTCTTGTGGCAAACCATTCCGTGTGTCCAGCACCCTCTCTGTGAAGAAAAACTTCCTCACATTCCCTTTTAACCTGCCACCTTCCAATATCATGTCTTGCCCCCTCATTCCTGCACTCCTCCTGTATTGGAAGATGTCTACCCCCTGCACCTTGTTTATACCCTTGAGGAATGTTTCTATCACATCCTTTCTCTCCCTCCTCTCCTCTCCTCCAACAAGTACATATTGAGGCCCCTTAATCTCTCCTTGTAAGTTTTGTGGTGCAAGCACTGTACCATCTTAGTTGCCTGTCTCTAGACCATCTCCAGCCATGTCCTTTTGAAGATGCAGCCTCCAGAACTGCACACAGTACTCCATATGAGGCTTGACCAGGGTTTTATATAATGGCCTCACTACCTCCCATCTTCTGCTGGCGATACTCACTGCTACCTCACTTCTTATTTCACCACTGATATAAAGGAGGCACTATGCAATGGTAGCAACACTACTCAGTGGAAAATACCTTAACTGGCCAGAAGATCTGAAGCAGAACTGATGCTCTGCAGGGCATGCTTGGGTTTCCTATGTCAAGATGACAGATATCATTATGCCAGAGACTATTTATCGTGCAAACGCAGCTGCTAACATGGACTATCATGCCTTCCTATGCAGGTGCAGACCATAGCAAAATCCAAGAAGTACATCGAGAGCAGCATCTAGGGTAAGGCTGCAGGTGCCATTCATATAAAGGGCATAAGCAAACTAATGCAACTCCATTTACTGCAGCATAGCACCTTTCGGGGCAGTCATGCCAGCACAAACTGGCCACTACTCACTGCCACCACACTTCTTATTTCACCACCGATTTAAAGGGGGAAGACACTTGCAAAGGTAATACCACTACTCAGTAGAAAATACATTAAATGTCCACAAGAGCTGGACCTGGATTGATGCTCACTAGGAACATGCTTTGGTTTCCTATGTTGAGATCACAGATAGCACTATACCAGGAAGTATTTATAGTGCAAACACGCCCACTAACACAGACTATTATGCCTTCCTATGCAGGTGCAGGTGCAGACCATGGTCAAGACCAAGAAGCATGCAAAGTGTAGCAACCCACTACTGCCAAATGAGAAAGAACCATAATGCTCCATTTGCTTGGCAGACGATGCCCTCCAATAAACATAGGATGGATTAGAACATGACCATACATGAGAAGGTTCCTCACATTCTACTACCAGCAGCTCTCGCGACACACTGTCACTGGTGCAATTAGAGCACAAACAGAGGAACCACACAGTCAAAGACTAGTCTGTGGGTGCAAAATATCAAAGGAGTGGAGGCAGTGCAGCAGCATTACAAAAACTGCACTTGAGGTACAGTATCTCAAGTCATAATTAGCATGTTGTAGTGGTCACAAAACCAGAAGGCAGAGCTTTCTACATCAGCATGGCTTTCAAATCACCACTCATAGATGTGCTTGATTTTACTGCTGCTCTGCTGTGTCACCAAAGTGCTTCAATGACTTTTGTTTGAGCCAGCCAAGCTCACTGTGGACTTCTTTTCTGTCACTGTAGGGACTTTAATTTAACAACTCTTGTGTGTCCCTCACCCCACTCCTCCAATCAGGAAGATAGTCATCTGTGGACGGAGCTGCTCTTCCCTTATTTAAGGTCTCCTTAATAGCAATCCTCTTCTGCAGTCCTGTAGCTGAAGGGCTGCAGCTAAAAGGCATCACTGTGTCTGACTGGAGAGAGACGTGAATCTGCCATTGTCCGTTCATGCTGCTCCCCTGGGCTTCTATATTTTAACCCTCTTTGGTCTGTTGTTTTACTGCTGAACTGTAAATATACCTTGTTTTGTAAGAGCAGTTCTCTCCTTTTCATTGAAATGCAGCTCATGAGCCCACTTGTTCATTATTGTCAGTACTTTGAAATGCCATTATCCTGTTATCTACTAATTAGTTCTAGCTTTGTTAATTGTACCTAAAGTTCTAGTTATCCTAGTACACCCTTGCTTGGGTGTTCCCTTATTGTACAGTATCTAACCAGTTTATTTGAGTATGACCATTTAGTCTCACTTGTTTTTTCCAGGTTTGCTACTGTGTAGGAACTGCAAGTGTATTGTGTACTGCAAGGTTTTGTCAGCTATCCTAATTGGTTTATCCTGTTATACATTCGTGTTGTCCCATTTTCCCATTTTGTTTTACTCATTTTGTCCTTTAGGTTAAGTTTATTAGCCCCCCTTTTTTATTTATTTTTTTCTGGGACTCCTCGTTTTCTTTTAATTCCTGGTCTCCCACATTTGGTTGACTTCTTTAATCTTTCACCTTACTCAGCTGTTACTCATTGGCGTGAACTTGCCCCCAATCTACTGGTACACTGCAGTGTGTTTTTGTCTTGTTTTTCATTTCCACTGTGCTGCTCCTAACACTGCCTCTCTTCTCCTTCCTGTTTTTCCTCACCTCACTGCCCCTTCCATCTTTTGTAACCTCTCCTATCCTCTGCCCTCTTTTCCTCATCCTCTTCCACCCTCCCATCCTCTTGTCTTCCTACTTTGTCTCACTCTCCCTGGCATCCTCGTTATAGTTTCATCTCATCTTCTTAGCTTCATCTTGAAACTCTCAAGTCTTTCTTCCTTCCTGCCTGGCAAACTCTTTTTCTTCCTTCTTGCCCTCTCCCTCCTCTTCCCAAAAGCATCTCATAGGTTCTCTTCAGTTCATTGTCTTTTTGCTGCCTTTAGTTGCAGGAGACATTGAGCTCAACCCTGGCTCTTCCTCTTTTTCTCCTCTACCCAAAGTTTTGAGAGTGGCCATGGCAACATCCGTAGCCTTCTCCCTAAAACTGACCTACAGCAACCACTTTTTATTTACCTTAAGACTGATGTGTTGGTGATTATGGAATCCTGGCCTTCCCCTAAGGTCCCTGATTCTTCTGTTACCACCCCAGGTTTCACTAATATTCATTAGGATCGAACAAAGAGGGTTGTGGCATAGCCAGGTACCACTCATCAAACATTCAGTTTGAGCTTGTGCTCACTATCTGTATTCCCTCTGCCAATGAGAGGCTTCTATTCAAACTATCACTCCTTTCTCTACACCTGCTATTTATTTCCAGTGTCTACTGCTGCCCTGGCATGTCCCCTCATTCAGTAACTGAATTATTCACTTTTATCTCCTCCCAGGCCTCCTATGGTGAGTTACTCATATTAGGTGATTTTAATTTAAAATGGTGCTCCCCTTCTGTTCATAAATTTTGCCATAATGCGAAGTTCCTCCTTTTAACTTAGCTAATTTCTGCCCCTGCTTGCTACATTTTCAAATCACAAAAGCATTCCCTCTTGGACTGGGTCCTCTCCTCCCATTCCCATTGTATTATGAATGCTGACACCCTCCCAGATGCCCTCAGAGACCACTGTATGGTCTACTGTGTGTGCACAATTCATCATCCCACAGTTCCCCCCAAATTCATCCACATCCAGTTATTCCATTTGCTCTACTTGTCTTGCCTTCATGCTGACCTGATAGCCACCAACTGGTCCCCTGTTTGTACAGCTGATACTGGGGATAATACCCTCAAATTCTTCACTTCTAAATGAATGTCTGTCTAGGATCATCGAGCTCCACTTAGAAGAACCAGCATCGAAGGGTCACACCTTATGTGGATCTCAGCTGAGTTACTGGCTTGTCACCATGTGTGTGACCTTGCCTGGAGGTCCCATAAATCCTCTGGCTCCACTGCTGACCTTACTACAGTAATTACTAGTTCCTTCATAATGCTTGTACTAAAGCTACTAGGCTTGTGAAGTCTAAATATTTCACATTCACACTCCAGAACAACCTGAATAACCCTTCTAAGTTTTGGAAGATTATTCATTTACTTTTCTCTCCTCCAACCCAGTCCCCTCTCCCTGTTCCTGAGATGGGTGATACTCCTATCTCTGATCCCACTGCAGTTGCTTCTTCTTTCAATTCCTTTTTCACCTCCTGAGCCTGTTCACTCCTCTCCTCCTCCTTTCCCTCTCTCCCTTGTTCTCTTCCTTATAACTCTTTTTCTCTACTTTCCCATTGAACCCCTCCTCCCCTTTTTCTTTTTTACCCACTACCCCTGTTGTTGCCCTTGAGGCCCTTTTAGTGCTAAATCTTCACAAGGGTGGCTGTCCTGATGGTCTTGATCCCTAGACTCCTATTTCTCTCTACTCATGCCACTGCTACCCTTATTACCTATATCCTCAGCCTCTCTTTTTTCTTATCCTACATCTCTAACTCTTGGAAGTTGGCTGCTGTCGTTCCCCTTCCTCCTAAAGGGGTGATCTCACTTCCCCTAGTAACTTTCAAACTATTTCTCTCCTTTCCACTGTGGCTAAGCTCGAGGAACATCTTGCTATTTCCCAACTCTCCCTTTTCACAATTCAACTTCTTTCTTCATGCTTTTCCAGTCTGGCTTTAGAAAGCCTCTTTCCACTTCCACCTCTCTTCTAAGGCTCACTGATGCTATTCTCTCTCTGGCATGGATCAGGGTCTTGTCAGCTCAGTTATTTTTGTCGACTTAGCAAAGGTTTTGACACTGTAGCCCATTCCATTCTCCTGGATAAACTTAAGATAGCTGGACTCTCAGTTTCCTCAGTTAAGTGGTCCCATTCCTACCATGAAGGCAGGTCACAAGCTGTCTGTGTTGGAGACTCCATTCCCCCACCACTCCTTATTAGCTCAGGTATCCCACAAGGGTCTGTCTTGGGCCAATTCTTTTCTCCATTTTTCTAAATGACCTCCCAATGTCTGCTCCTCTGTGTCAGTTCAAATATATACAGATGATATGGTTTTCTTTTCCTATGGCTCCTCTGGCCCTGACCTCATGAACCAACTACAACTGGACTTTAATAACATCCAGCTTTGGGTCTGAGATAATCAGATATCTCCCAGTGCTAAGACAAGAGTCTCCATGACTTTTGGTGCCAGGCAGAGGCTTGCTAGAGTCTTCCACCTTCCTGCCATTCATACCCTTGACAGTGCAACTATTGAAGATGTTTTCTCCTTCAAGTACCTTGGTGTCTGGCTAGATCACCACCTAAATTTTTCTGTTCATGTGGATGCTATCCACTAGAAGCTCCATCTCAAACTTGAGGCATTATAAAGAAATAAGAGAAGCATTTCACTTCCTGCATACAGAGAAGTCTTTACTAAGATGATTATCCCCATGTTTGACTATGGAGACATTCTTTATAGTGCTGCTCCAAAGTCCACCTTAGCTAGGCTGGACCCTCTCTTTCAATCCTTCTATCACTTTGCCCTTGATAAACCCATGTGTATACATCACTGTACCATGTATTCTTCCCTCTCCTTCCCCTCTCTTGATGCCAGATACCTTACCCATGGTGTTTCCTTTATCTCCAAATTTTGGTTTGGCTCTCTCCCCTCATACCTTGCCTCTCTCTCCTCTCCTTGTCCCCTACGGCCTCTTACTCCCTTCATAATGTTTGCTCTCACTTTTGTGCAATCACTCAAATGAAATCTACTGCTGGCCAAGCTGCCTTCTCATTTTGTTTCCATAAATGATGGGATTCTCTTTCCCTTACTAGTCACTCAATGTCTTCTTTTCCTGCTCTTAAATCTCTTTTCCATGAGTTCCCTATTCACTCCTGCAGTTGCTTCTGATATTGGGTTGACTCCTTTCACCTGTAACTCATCCAATCATTGATATTAGCACTTCCTTGCTTCCCTAGCACCAGTTATTCTCTCTGTTCCTTATTTTGTTATGTTGATTACTATTTAGAGTTCTTTTGCCAGTTCCACAATTTACTGTGTGGTAATTTACTGACTGTCAGTTTATTCTTTGCATTTGTGTTGCTTATTTTGACATGCTTATTTCCATTCTGTGTATTTTATACAGTGTATTTTGTATCTGTTATCTTCTCCTCTCTACCCATCCCCAAGGACACATCTGGAAGTAAGCTGATGCCTCTATGGTGGCCCTGAAGTGCAAAACACACTCCAAAAAAGTTAAATGCAATCTAATAGGTAGAGCATACACCAAAAACAATACAATGCAAACAAAAAATAAAGCAACAAAAGAAAATGTAAAGTGTCATGCCACAAAAAAAATAAAAAATAAGCAACAAAACAAAAGGAAATGTAAAGAATTTAAGAATGAATGCAAACAAAAAGCACAGCACAACTAAAATTTAAGAGTGAATGCAAACAAAAAAGCACAGCACAACTAGGTGAAAGCAGACAAAAAGCGCAGCAAAATTAAAAAGTGAGTGAAAACAAAAAAGCACAACACAACTAAAAAGTGAATGCAAACAAAAATACCCAGCACAACTAAAAAGTGAATGCAAAAAAAAAGCACAGCACAACCAAAAAGTGAATGCAAGCAAAAAAGTACAACACAACTAAAGAGAATGGAAATAAAAACCATAGCAGTAGAAAATACATAGTGTAAGCAAGAAAGTGAAGAACTAAAAATCCAAGAGTTGGCTGGTGCCTCAAATAGTCTGAAAAAGTAATTGCAGATGAATGCATCCTGCACCAAGCATTCCCTGTTGTTCATTGGCACCCTCCTCCCTTTCCCCATTCCTTGCCAATGGCTCCCTAGCATATAGAGGCAATCAGAGCCTTCCCCTGAAACCCTGCCACCCGCTGTCACTTCAATGAATAAAAATGTTGTACAACTTGAAGATTTTTGGTCCTCCCTCTGAACCTGTGAGACTTTGTGCACCCATTGGAATACTATATATTGATTAATATCTGGGCTGCCTTGCCCTGAATATAAAGGATAAGACAGTATCATAAATGGTATCTCCTCTTGTCCACCTCCCTATTCCCCGACCTCCAAAACTGGACAAAAACAGGAGCCTCCCGGGAGATTATTTCATTTCCCCCTCATAACTGCTTCTGGACCAACTGTCTAACAAGTTCTACCAGTATATTGTTTGCCCTCCACTGGCACCCCTCAGTATAATCATTAAAACAACCACATTGTCCAGTCAGTTTTACCAGTCATTGAAAACTCCTTTTGATTGCACTGCGCAATACTAAGTCATATTGATACACTTGTTAAAATATCTTACCACTGTTACCAACAAGATAACCAGAGCAGAGCAGATACAGTGAGACAGCTTTTGCATGCATAAAGTTTGATCGGTTCATAGGATGCTGCCTCATTGCCTAAGCAAATTATGCAATTAAAAAACTTCTACTTGGTTTCACTGCTCCCTGTCAAGATGCAGGAATTTTCACTAATGGGCATCTTCTCATTAGCCCCACTAGTGCATCAAGAACAGTAGACATAACTCTATGAAGCCGATCTGCCTTCACAAGTCTTAGCTTGAGGCAGTGAGAGGATTGTTTAGAATATTTGCTTTGTGTCCAGATGAGCAACCAGTATATTAAATTAACAGCCAGCAGATCGAGTCCAGCATCTCTTCTTCACAGTTTAAACTCTTGTAGCTCAGGGGAGGGCAGGAGAGGTCCTGGGAAAGATCTCTGTAGCCAGAGGAAAAACATAAATTGTCGTGCTTAGCCTGGTGATAAAGGATTCAGTTTATGGATGCCTACTGTTATGTGATTTTCGTTAGCAATTTTTTTTTTGCATTTCAAAATTGGCTTGCATAACAGAAATCACATAACAGTAGGCACCTCATGAAAAAGAAATGTAAAAAAAATAGCTAATGGAAATGGTTTGACAACAGAAATTACATTGTTTTATCCACGGGGAGGGGGACCCTGTCAGTTACTGTTGCTATTCAAAACATAAGTTAGTCAGACTGACATCTTTTTCTCAGATTGCTCCACCTCTGATAATACTAATATAGTTAATGTATTTCTTGTAACAACGCACCACTGAATGTCTTACTGGTAGTTGTAGGCAAATTATTTTCCAAAGGTAGTGTGTAGCTTTTTAGCTCAGTTAGATAGCTAGTACAGTATCCATTGCTGCTTTCATTTAGGGGCAGAAAGAGAAGCTGTAGGTAGGGTCAGCATGGCTTTTTGTAATGGCTACAGCCATTTAACTCCAGTGCAGCCTTAGCTCTGCACGTTATAGGGTGGGGCAGTATGTACGGGAGTTATCCATGCAAAGCTGAGCCTGGTGATGGACACTTGTTCAAGCAGGTATGCAGCCTTCAAATGGTGGGTGGGGTTGGGGGGAGCAACAGTATGCAATGAAGACAGTGGTGGAGGAGCCCCAGAGTCCCTGGCTTGCTGATGAAACACTACACAAAGAAAAAATGTATGGATGCCAGAAGCAACAACCAAAATGATCCTGCTGGGCAAGTACTGTAATATAAACTGTCTTTCCCTTTTTGTTTTAAGTTGCAGAGTTCATTCCCCACTATTGACTGTTTCTTCCCCTTCTCTCCGGCCCCCACCCACTGTTTCAATCCTGTTCCTCCAATTTGCTGTGCATTACAAAGCTGGACAGCTTTGTCCATGCTTTATCGTAGTCCTGTGGAATTAGGCATTATAGTTAGCATGGTTGTACACTGTAATGGGTCACTTTTACCGGGACCCCCACCCTTGACCACTGAACTTCCCTTAATGTGACCAGGTGGGGTGGGCTTAATGTCCATCGATAGACTGAATCCTTTATCATCAGGCTAAGCATGACAATTTATGTTTTTCCTCTGGCTATGACAATCTTTCCCCGGACCTCTACTTCCTTCCCCTGAGCTGCAAGGGTTTAAACTGTGATAAAGAGATTCTGGACTCAGTCTGAGGGCTGTTATTAATTTTTTAACTTGTTTGGCCCCTAATACACCAGTTGCTCATCTGGACACAAAGCAAATACTTTACACAGTCCTCTCACTGCCTCAAGCAGACTGAGACTTGTGCAGGTAAATCAGCATCGTAGCGTTATGCCTGCTGTTCTTGATGCAGTAGTGGGGCTAGGCGAGAAGTACCGGTTAGTGGAAATTCCCACATCTTGACATGGAGCAGAGAAGCCAAGCAGAAGTTTCTAAATTGCATCATTTGTTTAGGCAATGAGGCAGTGTCCTACAAACTGTTTGAACTTTAAGCATGCTAGAGCTGTCTCACTGTATCACACCCCCTGCTCTGGTTATCTTGTTGGTAACATCGGGAAAATATTTTTACAAGGGCATTAATATAACTTGGTACTGAGCAGCATGATCAAAAGGGTCTTTCAGTGACTGATAAAACTGACTGGACAATGCAGTTGTTTTAATGATTATACTGAGGGGTGCCAGTGGAGGACAAACAATATACTGGTAGAACTTGTTAGACAGTCAGAGTCGGGCCATAAGGGGTTATGAGGGGGAAATGAAATAATTCTCTGGGTAGATGCTCCTGTTTCTTTCCAGTTTGTGGGGAGTAGGGGGGCTGGAGTGGTGGATAAGGGAAGATAGCAGTAATGACACTGTCTTATCCTTTATGTTCAGGGCTAAGCAGCCCAGATATTAATCAATATATAGTGTTCCAATGGGGGCATGAAGTTTCACAGGTTCGGAGGGAGGAACCAACAACTTTCAAGTTGTACAATATTTTTATTCATTAAAGTGGATGGTGGCAGGGTTTCAGGGGAAGGCTTTGATTGCCTCTGGACACTAGGGAGTCATTAGCAAGGAATGAGGAAAAGAAGGAGGGTGCCAATGAACAACAGGGAATGTTTGGTGCAGGATGCATTCATCTGCAATTACTTTTTCAGACTAATTATTTGAGGTGCCAGCCAACTCTTGGATTTTTAGTTTTTCACTTTCTTGCTTACACTATGGCCCAGATATTCAAAAGGGTTGTGCCATGCGCAACAGGGATGTGCCAGCGCAAGTCCAAAAATGCGCCATTGTGCGATATTCAGTGGGAGGCAGTTGTGCCCCTCAAATCACAATGCGCAAGAACGCAATGGTACTGAATGCATGCACAACTGAAGGGGGAGGAACCATGAATAAATGGCGCAGTGCAATATTCAACAGCATGTGCCATGCACAATAGGGGAGCAAACGGAAGTTGAGCGATAGCGGAAATGATCCAAAATAAAAAGGAATAAGAGAGAAGCGCAAGAACACTACAGGAAAGCCACATGTGGGAGAACTGAAAACAGGCATACAGTAGCTGTAAGCAGGACAGGGCAAGAGCAGGACAGAGCACCTGGACACCACCAGGAAAAGGGAAGGAGTGGGAAGCCTGTGCCACTGCACAGGAGGAAATTGGGAAGTGCCACATAGGACTGAGGGCACGGACAGTGGGCAGTACGTCCAATACTGGGAGGTGTTCCTGGTGCAGGGGGAGTAGCAGTAAGGACAGTGGGGAGGAACGTTAATACAGCTGCCAGGGGGGTAACACAAGCCCGGGACATGGCCAGTGTCACCATTCAGATGGAGGCAGTAATGAGGGGTGTGAGAAGGCAGGCAGTGGGGGGGCACGGCCGTGGAAGGGCCCGTCGGCGGTATGCCCCCAACAGGCAGTACCGAGCCCACACCAGCTTTGAGCTGTACACTGACACTGAGATCGTGGGCTGGTACCACCTGAACCGGGTGATCCTGAGGCGGCTCTGTGAGCTGTGCAGTGATGTGATGCAGGCACCCATGTGACGGAGCCATGCTCTGTCAGTGGAGACCAAAGTGACAGCTGTCATGTGCCTGCTCACCATGGGTACCTTCCAGAGACCAACAGGGGACATGACAGGCATAACCCAGTCAGCTGCATCATGCCTACTCACCCAATTCCTAAGTGCACTGCTGCCACATGCTGTGGAGTACATCCTTTTCCCCAGCACACTGGCAGAGTGCACAGCAAACATGCAGGAGTTCCACAGGGTAGCACGTATGCCTGGTGTGCTCGGGGCCATTGACTGCACCCATGTGGCCATCCGCAGGCCACCTGGCCCTGAAGGGGCCGCATACATAAATCGGAAGGGGTATGCAAGCATCAACTGCCAGGTGGTGTGCGATGCCAGGGGGCACATAACCAATGTCTGTGCCACGCATCCTGGGGGAGCACATGATGCCTTCATCTGGCACCAGTCTGCACTGTGCCACAGGTTCGAGAGTGGGGACATCCCCACTGGCCACCTAGTGGGTGAGTATGCAAATCACGCAGAAAGACACGGATCTTGGGAGGGGCATAGTCAGAGGTGACATGGTTACTGGCCTAGATGGCCCATGGCAGGGCGACGCTGATCACCAAACTAATGTCCACCCTCTACACACAGGTGACAGTGGATACCCACTCCATCCCTGGCTGCTCACACCATACCGGTGGCCCGCGACCCCATCGCAGCAATGGTACAATGAGGCACATGCCACCACAAGGAATGTCATAGAGTGGGTTTTCGGGATGCTAAAGGCACATTTCCATTGCCTGGACACATCTGGCGGTGCCCTACAGTACAGCCTCTCAAAGGCCTGTGGGCTATTCCTGGCCTGTTGCATCCTGCACAACATGGCCAATGACTGTGGGATAGCTGTACAGGTCAAAGAGGGGGACAGCAATGGGGACAATGTGGACGCTGGTGCAGATGGTGATGGGCAGCCCCCCTTGGTCGAAGGAACCCCCGACTGATCTGGATGGCGCAGCTGCACCGGGACACCATCACAGAGGAGCACTTCAACCAACCCAGGTAAGTCATGGGGCCATGTGCAACCACCAATGGCAAGGGCACAACCCAGAAACATGCATGGACAAACTCCAGGAGTGCATGTCGTAAAGGGAATTGGCTGAGCATGGAACCGCACACGCCATCAGGGATGGGCAAGGTCTAACACAGCACGCGGCTACACACACACACACACACACACACACACACACACACACACACCACAAGACATGCACAAAGGGTAGGAGGCACGGCTACCCCAACTGCCACCCCTAGCCACACACACATCCACAGACCACCACTCCCAGTGCCTGTCATTGTGCGTGTGTCAGACGCTGGGCACCATTGCACAGTGGTGGACAGCACAATGCAGGCATCATCATGCACACAGCACAGCAGCCAGAAGCTGGGAGGGTGTGCAGATGGAATGTGTGTGTGTAAGCAGTGCAAGGTACCCCACCCATGCATTGCACATTGAACAACACACTGCACACAGGGCAGCATCAGACAGTAGCCTTGGTGGGAGACAGGTCAGTCACGTGCCACAGTGTCACAGCCTCCACGGATGCATGGGTGGCCCCACCAAGACCCGCCAGCAGTGACAGGCTGACCAATGGCCTCATGGGGTGGCAATGATGGTCCCCAAGGGGTTCCGCTGTGTGAATGTGACCATGCTCGCGCAGGGGTCTGCAGCACACCAAACATGCCTGCGCCAGGCATGCTTGGAATGCCCACAGCTGAACCCGGTGTCAACAAGGAGGGTGTGGCACAACATCAGGAACGGGGGGTGGACATTGCACTGCCACGGTGTCTATGACACATGGGCGGAAATAACTGTGTGCCACTGTGGCCATGACAGCTGTGATTGTGTCAGCCTGTCAATGGCAGCAGTCATCCTTCTGCAGCCAGTCCATCCCTGCCAGGAGCAGACGAGTGTCCCTGCTGTGTCACTCCTCTGCCTGGCACAGGGCTGCACTGAGTGCATCCACCACCGTCAGAAGCCGCAACTGCTGATCGACTGAATCTTGGAGTATGCGGGTGTGCTCATCTAAGAGGTCATCCGCCTGATCGGCATGCTGTCCCTCACGGTGTTCACAGCCCTGATGGGCAGCACCCCTTGAGAGTGGGTGCTGCACACCAGGGCCATGCCTGGGCATGTCCACAGGTGGTGCACCAATGCTGCCCCCGACACTGTATCCCCATGGCCATTGGCCGACTGCTGACACTGCCCCTCTGGCTGCCAATCTCCAGGGCTCAACGGTGCCTCCGCAGTGGCTGAAACAGTCCCACTGTCCTGGACACACATCAGTGCTGCCCCACTGGTGCAGACAAGCACAGGCTGGGACTGTGATGTCACGAAGGCCTCCACGGCGGCACCACCCATGGCTATGTCTGTGCTGTAACCTGCTGTGTGGCCATCCTGCAGCCCACATGTATCACTGTCCATGATGTGAGCTCCACCATCATCAGTGACGGATCCGGCACCAGTCCGAGTCTCAGCATGCTGGCATTCATGGACACTGTCACGCTGGGACACGGGCAGGGCCTCCTCCGCACCTGCTCCACCAACATCAGTCAGACAGCCAGGCGGGCCATGTCGCCATGACCCTCAGACACCTGTGGAGGTGGATAGGCCCTCTTCTGTGTCCATGGTATTGCCCTCAGTGGGCAGCCCACCACCACGTGACCCATGTAGACACTCCAGGGCTGTAAGGGAACACAGTAGCATTAATGTATCTGCCCACCCTGTCATCCCCAGTGACAGATCAGGACCTACCATGCAGTGGCGGGCTACCACCCATCTGGAATCCACCACCTGGAACACCCTCAGAGCTGGCGCCACATGAAGCCAGCAACCCCACTCTCCCTTGTGGGTTCAGGGCGATGCAGCCTTCTGTTCCCCACGGTCCACAGCCCATGCTGCCCTGATGGCAGCTACATATCCTTAATCCTCCACCTGTCCATGCCCACCTTCTTCTTGCACTTCTGCGGACCACTGGTGGCTGCCATGCAGGTTGACTGCACACGCCACCTCTCCCCATGCAGCAGCATGAGCCTGTGGTGTTCCCTGCTGTCCACTGAGCAGTGGCCCCTGGTCAAGGTAGGCCTCAAACAGGGCATCTGTTTCTGCCTTGGTGATGTTTGGCCTCTTCTTCCTCCCACTTCTCTGTTCCTCTTCCTCCACCTCACGATCGCTCATCATTGATCCTGTGGGAACAACAGGTGTTACCTCTGACTGTGCAGTCCCATGCATCTCCCACACACCACAGTCCACACTCCCAAACAGCATAGCTAACTCACCACAATAGACTGCAATACCAGACTATGGCCTCTGCAGCCCAATGTCACATTTATATAGAGCAACGCATGCAAATGAGGCAAGGTGCAATTTTAAGTGGATGCTAATGCAGTATCTGCACCACTGAATAGCTGATTAGCTGATTTGTATATGCCGGCTGAATATTGTGCTGTTGCGCCTTGTGCAATAATGTTGAACATGCTCAGGCAAGGGTGCATTTCTGTGACGTGCGCAGTGGACACCGAATGGCGCATGCCCGGGTGCTGACTCTGACGCCTGCCATGCTGCTGATGTGCTGTGCATGGGAGGCAGTGCAGAGCATTGCCACCATTGTTCCAGTGGTGCTACTGCACTGTTCACATGTATGGCGTTCTGGCACTGGGGTGCCGTAGGCACCATGGAGTCACAGCATGGTAGGCCGCTACAGGAAGTGCCACACAGGTGCCCTACCATGCTACATGTGGTGAGTACCAATCGTGCTGTGGTGGTCCGTGCGCGAGAGACCCCTGACCCTGTGCCGATCTTTGCCCCTAGGCGCCATGCGTCTGCATGGGTTCACCTCTATCGCTGTTCGTGACAGCGTGATGGGGAATGGCAGCGCAGTACCACACAGCATCTGCACATGGGGGACGTGCTCTACAGAGTGCCATTTTGATACTGAAAGATTGGAGGATGGCATGGAGACGGGCACCAATCTGGTGCCAGGTGGAACTGGCCAACCTAGTGTCCCTGGTGGAGCCCCATGTTGCTGCTCTATTTGGGGAGCACCCCTGGACAGGGCCAGAAGTACCATGTGGGAGGAGGTGGCAGTGGCCCTGGAGGAGGCCACAGGCATAGAGCGCATGGCAGAGCAGTACAGGCACCGCTATGGGGACCTGCAGTGTAGGGACCCAGACAGGCTTGCCGGCCTGCGGTCATGCACCAGGAGGGGTGCAGTTCCACGGCCAGGTAGGTGCCCCATCCATACACTGTTTATGTCCATACGGGTATCACAGTGGCATATGTCCAGCACATGGGGGGCATCCAGTGTGGGCCGTGGTGGTGGTATAGGGGTGGGGGCAGATGGGTATGGCTGTGTGGGATTGCACACACCCGGGGCAGGGGGACTTTGCTACCGGATTGTATTGATGTTTCTCTCTCCATGTTTGCACCCTAGGCCCTGAGGAGCACCGGCATGCCAGGGAGGGGAGGCTGCGGCGTGAGGCACATCATGCTGCAAGGGCGGCCATACAAGACCAGCACAGGGACCAGCCTGATGATGGTGAGTGCCTTACATCCAGGATTTCTTTTGCATGCTGTGTAACAGGGCAGGCAGCGGGGCATGGCCACCATCCATTGACACCACACTGCCATGCACACAACATGGTACAGTCAACACTGTCCAGTGGCTCTGCATGTCTGGGAGTGCGTCAATGGTGGTCCATGTGTGCACTGGTACATGGCTGTGCCACTGCCTTCACACCGCATAGCCATGTCACTGTACAGCCACGGTGGTGCTGTGTGCGACTTGGGCAGTGGGTGTGTGCAGCAGTCCACATGGCTGTGTGCACCTGGGTGGGCAGATCTTGTGGACACGATCACTTATGGTGGTCACACACCATCACAGAGGCATGTCCCATGGCCGTATGCCTGCACAGTGGGTGGGCTGCAGGGGGCTGTGCATTCACACCTATTGACTCTGCTCCTTTGTCCTAGGTGGATGGTGGTTGAAGACCATCAAACAGATGCTGCAGGAGATACTGCAGGTGGCCAGGGCCTCCCTTGAGATTTTGGAATGCATAGACCATCTGGGAGTCCGATGGAAGCATGGCGGGAGGCGCAGTCAGAGCGGGGAGCGGGGCTCTCGCTGAACATGTTTCACCCCATGATTTCCCCTACCCCCTGGACCCACCCTCACACCCCTCCTTCCCTCTACCATTTGTTCACCTGCCCTTACCCACCCCCACCTTGTTTGTGGCCCTCCCCAACCTTTGTACATAGCTGTAAATAGTTGTTTTTGATCTTTTAAAATACATTTGCTTTGTTATGCCTACTGTGGTGGTCTCTGATTTGCAGTGGGCTAAAGGTGCTCAGCTGCAGTGGTGTGCATGGCGTCAGGGGTGGTGCAGTCATGGGCGTGTGTATGTGTCCATAGGGGAAGTGACTATGGTGTGGGAGTAGCTATCAGTCACTGTCTGTGGTTTGGGTGTTGTTCCCTGTGCACTGGATGACTGTGTGCAGTGGTCCACGGTGCATGCTCTGTGTCCATGGTGCACCTGTCAGACCGTCCATGGCCTGTGCAGCTGACACCCTTGCATGTCTGTGACCTGCATGGTCTGCTGGCATGTCAGTGGTGGCTGTCCATGCTGGACAGCCACTGTACCCGGTACAATGCCGGGTTGCCTCCTGTCACTGGTGGGGTGCATGTCTGCCTTGGGTGGCACTGTGGCCTCCGCTGTTGTTGTCCCACCTCCATGCTGTCACTTGTGTGTGTCGCAGGGGATGTGCACCACTGTCTGTCACTTGTACTCTAGGTGCATGCTGGTGGCGTACAGCTCCATTGTGCCTGCGCAGGGTGGCTGGCACTACTGTGCCATGGAGGGGTGCTGGTCATGTGTACACGGTTTCTGTGGCCACACACTGGGGGCTTGGTTGCCCCACTACTGTGTCCCTGTGTTGGTGTGTCCTTGGGTATGGGTGGGTGTTTGTCCATGCACTGTGTTGCATTCTGTGTGGCTCATGCTTCCATGCAGCACTGTGGGTGTCTGCGCTGGCTGTTGTGGCCAGTGCTGGGTCAGGGTGTGTCCTTGGGAGGGTGTGCAGGGTGCTGCACCACTGGTGGTGGGGTCTGAGGCATGCCCTGTCACGTGTGGGGTACCTCGTGTGCCGACGTATGGTCGGTCTCTCAGCTGTACCTCAGGGGGATGTGCATGGTGGCACTGTGTATGCAGTCATTGCATCACTGTCTGCTGCCACCCGCTGACGGGTGCTCATGGTGGGTCTTCCTTGCATGGTTCTGTGGTGCACAGGGTTGCATTGTCACAGTGGGGGTGGTGGCACACATGGGGTGTCCTGCACTAGTGGATGCTTCTCCTGGGCAGGGTGTCTGGGGATCATGGTGCAGGGTGTGCTCTGCATTGGTGGGATGGTGTGGCATGGGGTGGTCGGACCTCCTTGTGTGCCGGTCACAGCTTGCCAGGGGGTGTGCTGGGCCACCATGCCCCGGCTGCGGGTTTGTTGCTGGTATCCATGGGCCGGTGGTTATTCCAGCTCTCCCCCAGTTGTGCAGTGCATGAGGTGTGGGGTTTGATGTCTGTTCTGCTGTGTGCTCCTTTGCCCATCTGTGGCATGGGTGGTGGGCCCCTGCATCCTGTCCGTGTGCATCCCTGGTTGTGCTGTTGCATTGCTGCCCTGCTCCACTGAGCATCCATGGTTGTGCTGTTGCACTGCTGCCCTGCTCCACTGAGCATCCCTGGTTCTGCTGTTGCACTGCTGCCCTGCTCCACTGAGCATCCATGGTTGTGCTGTTGCACTGCTGCCCTGCTCCACTGAGCATCCCTGTTTGTGCTGTTGCACTGCTGCCCTGCTCCACTGGGCATCCCTGGTTGTGCTGTTGTGCTGCTGCCCTGCTCCACTGGGCATCCCTGGTTGTGCTGTTGCACTGCTGCCCTGCTCCACTGGGCATCCCTGATTGTGCTGTTGCACTGCTGCCCTGCTCCACTGGGCACCCCTGGTTGTGTTGCTGCACTGCTGCCCTGCTCCACTGAGCATCCCTGGTTGCACTATGGTGCATCTGAACTGCACCACTGCACATCCCTGGTTGTGCTATGGTGCAGGTGGTGTGATATTCAGTCGTGTGCCACAGGCGGATCTTGACTTGCGCAGTTTTTGAATATCATGCTTCTTGCGCATGGGCACAGTGGACTTGTGCTTGCTCCTGCTGTTACGTACTTTTTTGGTGCAGTTTGAATATCTGAGCCTATGTATTTTCTTCTGCTATGCTTCTTATTTCCATTCTCATTAGTTGTGCTATGCTTTTTGTTTTCATTCACTTTTTATTTGTGCTGTATATTTTTGTTTGCATTCACTTTTTAGTTGTGTTGTGCTTTTATGTTTGTATTCACTTTTTAGTTGTGTTGTGCTATTTTGTTTGTATTCACTTTTTTGTTGTGTTGTGATTTTTTGTTTGCATTCACTTTTTAGTTGTGCTTTTTTGTTTGTATTCACTTTTTCATTGTGTTGTGTTGTGTTTTTTCTTTGCATTTACTTTTTAGTTGTGCTGTATGTTTGTGTTTGCATTCACTTTTTAGTTGTGCTTTTTTGTTTGCATTCACCTTTTTGTTGTGTTGTGCTTTTTTGTTTGCATTCACTTTTTAGTTGTGCTGTAGGTTTATCTTTGCATTCACATTTCAGTTGTGCTGTATGTGTTTGCATTCACTTTTTAATTGTGTTGTTTTTTTTTGTTTGCATTCACCTTTTAGTTGTGCTGTACTTTTTATTTGCATTCACTCTTAAATCCTTTGCATTTCTTTTTGTTTTATTACTTTATTTTTTTGTGGCATGGCACTTTTTGTTTGCTTTTGTTGCTTTATTTTTTTTTTGTTTGCATTTTATGTTATTGTTTTTGGTTGTTACTCTATGCATTAGATTGCATTTCACTTTTGTGTGTGTGTTTTGCACTTCATGGCCACTGTAGTTACCAGCTTAGTGTGTTCTTCCTGGTAAAGTCTTTGAAATAAAAAATAATACATAAACAAAAGGCCAAGAAAAAAATAGTGACTGTAAAGTAAAACATTTATTTGATCAACAGCATACAAAAACAGTCCAGTGGAAAGGAAAAACCCTGATGCTTCATGTCCAAAGCATGACGCTTCATCAGGGGGCCCACATCCATTGTTGATCCAGGAACAGACTTCTTTACTGGCCAAGGGAACTGTTCCCTTATGTAACCCAGTGGACAAAAGGCTGGAAGACATGCCAAAGAGAATGTTTCAATTGGTGGGCAATGCCAACAAGGCAGTGGTGATTGCAGTCTGTGCAAATAGAGTGCTTCTTAAGTGGCTAAAAGGTCTATATTTTTCAATTCCTCAAACTGCAAAGCAGGCAGACCCACTGAAATATACCATAGTAACGACTTTGTATCTGGCAGATGCCTCTGTAGATACACTATAACTGAGTGCAAAAGCATTAGCTGTGACCAATTGAGCAAGATGCATCTCGTGGCTAAATTTATGGGAGTCTGGTAATGACTCAAAATCTGTTCTAACTCAATTCCCCTTCAAAGGCACTCAGTTGTCCGGAGAGGGCCTGGAAAAATTAATCAAGTAAAAAGAGGCCAACAAAACATTGAACAGAGACAAACCAACTTGACTACCTACCCTACCCAGTTTTCATTACTAATTTTGTCACTTCAGGGCACAGAAAGAGACAGACAACAAAATATACACAACAAATACTTTAATTTCAAGCCCAGCTGCTTCAACCAAGAAGGCAGGTCATGTCCAAATAATACAAAAGCAGAGGCAGACAAAACCTTAGGGGTTTCAAGAAAAAAAAATATAAATCAGCATGAAAGGAAACGTCCCATGGAGCATCAGTGCGCCCCACCCACACAGGTGCAAGACTACTGCAATTCGTCAATTGGTGGAGAACAACAATAAATGACTGATGTGAGAGATAACACTGGTGGATCATGCAATAAAATTCACAGTTCCAAAGTAAAACAGATTTGTCATATCACCCATGGCAAAACATCAAGTGAATGCACTCCATGTCAGCAATCAACCAACTTCTGGTCAATAGATCACTCAAGCCAGTACCACATGACCAACTCCTGGTCAGCAGATCACTTGAGCCAGTACCACCTGACCAACTCCTGGTCAACAGGTCACTCAAGCCAGTACCACCTGACCATCTTCTGGTCAGCAGATCACTCGAGCCAGTACCACATGACCAACTCCTGGTCAGCAGATCACTTGAGCCAGTACCACCTGATCAATGCAGCCAAGGTGTGTGTACTCCATATTCTTCCTGGTACAAAAGAAGACAGAGGATCTCCACCAAGTACTGGATCTAAAATGGTTAAACCAATTCATGCGATCAAGAAATTCAGAATGGAAACTCTTAAGATCAACAATTCAAGCAATACAAAAGGATGATTATACTGTAGTTGTGGCTAGTGTCATGTTGTTTTGTGCTGTTCATTGTGGCATGTGTTATTGCAGCATATTGAGGTAGCCAGTGATGAACCAGTCAATTTGTGCTACACAGCTGCTGATACAGAATTGTTGTCACAGACTCCACCTGCTGGTGGCCCCAGCAGTTCTTCCATATTTTTTTAGTGGGGGTTTCCATAATGTCTTCACCACACCCCTCAAAAAACATTTACCCCTTAATATTCAAAACTGTGCATCTTGTTGTTATCAGAGGACCCTTTGGGGATAATATACCCAGAATCTGGGGGAAGTACATCAAGAAATGCCAGAGTCGGCCCGGTGGCACAGAGGGCTGAGGCACTGGATGTTTCACCTCACAGGATGCCGGCGACCCAGGTTTGGGAATGAGCCTAGATTGTCAGAGGTTGGCACGGGGGTGGGTGGAGCAGGATGGAGTGGCCGCAAGGCAGCTCTTCTCTCTGGGGAGGTGGGGTGGCATCCCTCACTCTTGGCTACCCCCCTGGTGGAGGCTAGGGGGCTGCACAAGTGAGGGTGCTGGTGATAGGCCAATGGGGCAGGCGGAGGAGGGCCATTACCAGGGCTGTAAGGTGAATGCGTGCCTCCACACGCATGCGTCCTTCTCCTGGGGTCCTCGGGGAATAAGGGGGAGAAAATGGAAAAAGGTGGCAGGATGGTGACCGACTCTCCGCAGGCACCGCTCCCGGACCAGGCATAAGGTAAGCCCCAGTAATTCCGGGGGACGGAACTGGGAGAGTCGGTCAGATGGGGGCCACATGGAGCAGGGGAGAAACAAAGTAGAGATAAAAAAAAAAGAAATGCCAGAGTAATGTGTACTTTTGTGAGTAACGTTTTTCAAATCATGGTCCTTGGAAGAAAAGAAATGACCTACTGCAGTTTGAAAGACAGCACCCACATTCACCCCTCCAAAACCATTTTCTCTTAATAGTCAAACATGGGCATCTCATGGTCATCATAGGACCCTTTGGGGAACCTGAGCCCCAGATTTGGGAACATTACAGCAAGAAATGCCAGGTGTATGGGCACTTTTGTGAGACCCATTTTTCAAACCTTTGCCCCCAGGGAAGAACACAAATGGCCTGCTGCGGTTTGAGAGACAGTGCCCACATTCACCCTTTGAAAAATGCGTTCTCCTTATAACTCAAACCTGAGTATATTGTAATCATCCATGAAGCCTTTGGGGAACTGTAATGTGCCTTGAATTTAGAAAAACGTGGGAAATGTTTTTTTTTCAAACCTTGACACTGGGAAGAAAACAAAAAGCTGGCTGTGGCTTGTGAGACAGCATCCTCCCTCCAGCCCTCTAGCTGTACACACAAATGCCCAGCACTGCTGGTAATTGAAGGTGAGGGCAAAACTACAACTTGTAAACTAAGCTGAAGGTGTCTCTTTGGCATCATGGAAAATGCTGTGAACCTATTATTCTTAATAAGCGTTGGCTGGCTTCCATCAAATCTTGTAAGCTATTTCCAGATATGGCACTTAAATGTATTGCAGGTTACGTGAAGTTCACAACAGAACAGTTGAGTTTCATCTTGTTCTCCTCAGCACCACTCCATAAGATGACACTCACTCTGATTAGGAAAAGCATTACACACACTGAGGATCTGATAATTAAGTCCTCAGTTTCAATGACTTATGCTGCCATCTAGCATTTCACACTATACCCAATTCAGAAGAGAAAATGAAATGGTCCCAGCAGTTCTTCCACATTTTTTAGTGGGGGTTTCCATAATGTCTTCGCCACACCCCTCAAAAAACATTTACCTCTTAATATTCAAACCTGTGCATCATGTTAGCCCAAAGGGTCCTATGATGACCATGAGATGCCCATGTTTGAATATTAAGAGAAAAATGGTTTTGGAGGGTTGAAAGTGAGTGCTGTCTTTCAAACTGCAGTAGGTCATTTCTTTTCTTCCAAGGACCATGATTTGAAAAACGTTACTCACAAAAGTGCACATTATTCTGGCTTTTCTTGATGTACTTCCCCCATATTCTGGGTATATTATCCCCAAAAACAAGGCAGTATAGCACAGTGGTTTAAGGCTCTGAGCTGCAAATCTGGTGACATCCAAAAGACCAGACCTGGGTTTGAATCCCACAGCTTCCAACTGCATACTGTGTAACCCTGAGCAAGTCACTTAACTTCCCTGTGCTCCCAGGTCGCTCCTGTAAAAAAGCTTTCAGCTTAGTGTGCTACTCCTAGTTAAACAACTAAAAAAAAAAAAAAAAACATTACACCTTACAGTAAAATGCAGATATGCATATATAGTCACATGCATCTAATTATAAAAGACTTAATCTGGAAAACAATGTTTGCAGTCACTTGTCTGGACCATCCAGGGATGAACTCACCAGAAAAAAGAACACAGAACATAACAAATGCGGGGAAGGGGGGAGAATAAAAATATTTTATTTATTTATTTAGTTTTTGTTGACCGGGTAAGTGCACTAGACAAATCCTGCCTATTTTCGGGCACAACCCGGGGGAAGGGAATACAGATGAATGCCAACTGACCTTGAACCAGATTAAGCTGTTGGTGGTATTTTTAGCGAATGAGGGAAATTTGGCCAGGACACCGGGGAAATTCCCCTGCTCTTTTCGATAAGTGCCATGGGATCTTTAACATCCACCTGAACTACCACCAATCCAGGCAGATGGGACCTCGGTTTAACGTCTCATCCGAAAGACGGATATTGTGGGCCATACCTTTTAATGGACTTAAAATGTGTTTTGAGACTAGCATTCAAGTGTCCCAAAACAATTTTGTAAGCCCAATAAAAGTAATTCCCACCAATGTATTTTGCTTTGCATCCCCCACCCCATTAAATGTCACAGAAAAAGAAAATACATGCTGACAGGCAGTGTACCCTAGAGGTTCTCTAAGAGCAACAGGCTATGAAATGGGAGACCCAGGTTTGAATCCTAGCACTGTCACTGGCCAATGTGTGATCTTGAGCTACTCAGCTGCACACTCTGCACTTTAGAACACCATACTGTAAACAGGATGTTGCATCCAATATGGGCTATCCTGTGTAAATTATACTGTAACTGAAACATAAAATGAAAAATATCTCTGCCATCCTCCTGCATTGCCAAGGCAGGAGCTCTACCAGTGAGACTGAAGGACACTCACATAACCTGCTAGTAAAACTCTGATGTACACTTCAGTGCTGTGTGCATGAAGAACATTAAATCCTGAATACCACATACAGTAGGCTATTTATTATTAAGAATAGCAAATATCATCTCTATTCGATGTTATTCATATCCAGCTTGCACCTCTAAAAAATACACACACATGAAAAAAAAATATTTTCCCCTGTTGGCTACAGCTAGTCTCATTGGACACCAAAACCCATCAGTCATCCAGCCCCTGCCCCCACCCCACCACCAATTTGCATCTTTGGTCGTCCTATACTGTATCTTGGAGAACTGCATTAATCATGCAAGCCTGTATTGTTATTGAAGCTGTTTTTCAAATACTGGTTCACATTCTGTTACTGTTCCAACTTTACTGGCCTTTGAGTAAATTCATTCTGTGTTTCTGTTATGCATTCTGGTTTTAAAGACCATTTTAGAACAGTACTCTGCTCAGGTATTGCTAACACAATGCATCTGTGCTCTACTATAGAATTCTATGGTTGAAAGGAACATAACCTAAATCATTAAATTCTAAAATGGTACTTACTACTAGTCTGTAACTTAGAAGCACCCCCTGAATTTACTAGAAGATGAGTAAGTATAAAATAATGAAAGGACTGGACTCAGTATTTAAGAAAATGAGATTCTACTGGAAATAATGACTTACAGGTTCAGATCAGTTCTCTTTTAACAATATATGGCTTCCTGCCAGCCCCTCCCCCCACCTGGCGATGGCTTTTCTGGACCATCCCCTCCCTAATGTGACCCACTCCTTGGCCTTGTAAATTATTGGTGAAAGCTCAGCACCATCTGCCTTTCTTCAGTCATGCCCAAACCCTGCTCCCTGATGAGAGGAAAAGACGTAAAATGTGGGCCTTGTTTGCTCAGCGGATATTTAGCATATTTTATTTGGTGTCCTACCATCCCCTCTCCCCACCCGACAAAATTCTAACCAGACCTCTACCTCCACAATCTTCTCCCCTGCCTTGTGGACCAAAGCCCAGTGCCATTAGTCTCTAGTACTCTAATCCCACCCCACACACCCACCCACACACAGACACCCTCTCAGAGTTGTGGGTATAGCTGAAATGTGTCCCTGAAGCAGAGTCTCCCCCCCACCACCACCACTAACACTGTCAACGTATAAGGCATGTGTGGGGGAGAGGGGGAGGGGGAGAGGTGGGGGCTCCGTTTTGTTGATTTTGTGAGCAGTGCTGCCATTTATTGGGGATTTGGAGTCACTTGTATATACAAAACAAAAGCAGCTTAAAACTTAAAGTTTGACTGGTTTACCCAGCTCAACAAAGTCAAACTTTAGTTTGCAATTTTTGCTGAAAAATTCAGCTTGATCCAAAAGTGCATAAACATCCTGGCCCAGATATTCAAACTGCACCCAAAAATGCACAACAGCAGGAGCAAGCGCAAGTCCACTGTGCCCATGTGCAAGAAGCGCGATATTCAAAAATTGCGCAGGCCAAGATGCGCTTACGACACACGACTGAATATTGCACCACCTGCACCATAGCGCAACCAGGGATGTGCAGTTGCACATATCTGACACACCTTAGTGCAACAAGGGATGCTCAGCGGAGCAGTCCAGATGAGCCATAGCGCAACCAGGGATGCCCCGTGGAGCAGGGCAGCAATGCAACAGCACAACCAGGAATGCAGGGGCCCACCACCCATGCCACAGATGGGCAGAAGAGCACACAGCAGAACAGACATCGTCCCCCACACCCCATGCACTGCACAACTGGGGGAGAGCTGGAATAACCACCGGCCCATGGATACTAGCAACCAACCCACAGCCGGGCTATAGTGCCCCAGCACACCCCCTGGCAAACTGTGACTGGTACACAAGGAGGGCCGACCACCCCATACCACACCATCCGACCAATGCAGAGCACACCCTGCACCATGATCACCATACACCCTTCCCAGGAGTAGCGCCCAACAGTGCAGGACACCCCATGCATGCCACCACCCCCACTGTGACAATGCAACCTTGTGCACCATGGAGCCATGCAAGGCAGCCCCACCATGTGCACCCTGCTGCGGGTGGCAGCAGACAGCAATGCAACAACAGCATACACAGTGCCACCCTGCACGTCCTCTCGAGGTACAGCTGAGAGATCGACCATGCGTCGCCACACGAGGTACCCCACATGTGACAGGGCATGCCCCAGACCCCACCACCAGCGGTACAGCACCCTGCACACCCTCCCAAGGACACATCCCATCCCAGCACTGGCCACAACAGCAAGCACAGACACACACAGTGTTGCATGGAAGCATGTGCCACACAGGATGCAACACAGTGCATGGACAAACACCCACCTATATCCAAGGGCACACAAACACAGGGACACAGTAGCGGGTCAAACAAGCCACTGGCGTGTGGCCACGGCTGCCGTGTACACATGGCCAGCACCCCTACATGGCACAGGTGTGCCAGCCACCCTGCGAGGGCACCATGAATCTGTATGCCACCAGCATGCTGCCGGAGCACAAGTGACAGACACTGGAGCACATCCCTTGCAACAGACACAAGCGACAGCATTGAGGGGGGACAACAATAGCGGAGGCCACAGTGCCACTGGAGGCAGATGTGCACCATACTGGTGATGGCAGGCAACCTGGCATTGTGCTGGGTACAGTTGTCATCCAGCATGAACAGCCACAACTGACATGCCAGCAGACCGTGCATATCACAGACATGCAAGGGTGTCAGCTGCACAGGCCATGGACGGTCTGACAGGGGTGCCATGCACATAGTGCATGCACCGTGGACCACTGCAGACAGGCATTCAGTGCACAGAGAACAACACACAAACCACAGACAGTGACTGATCCCCTGACCACATGATAGGTGGTTCCCTTCTAGACACACACACGCCCATGCGTGCACAGCCTCTGACGCCATGCACACCACTGCAGCTGAGCACCTGTAGCCCACTGCAAATCAGAGACCACCACAGTTGTCATAACAAAACAAATGTATTTAAAACAGGTAATAAAAAAACTATATACAAGTATGTACAAAGGGGGGAAGGGCCACATACCAGGTGGGGGCAGGTAAGGGGCAGGGGTGAACATATGGGAGAAGGAAGAAGTGGTGTGAGGGTGGGTCCAGTGGGGGAAGGTGTAATTAGGGGCATGGATGGGCTAGCGTCTGTCCCGGTCATCCTCCATGTGGCGCCGATGTCTCCTCCGCCTCCTCACCCCGTGGCGGTCCATGCATTGGAGGAGCTCCAGGGTTGCCCTTGCCACCTGTAGCAGCTCCTGCAGTCCCCTTTCCATCACCTGGAGTTGCCGTCCACCTAGGATGAGGGAGCAGAGTCAATAAGTGTGACTGTCCAGCCCCCTGCAGCCCACTCATTGTGCATGGCATACAGCCATGTGCCACGCTCCTGTGATGGTGTGTAACCACCCACAGTGACCGTGTCCGCAAGACCTGCCTACCCAGGCACCCACAGCCATGCAGACCACTGCACACACCCACCGCCCATGTCCTGCATAGCACCACCGTGGCTGTACAGTGACTTGGCTATGCAGTGTGAAGGCAGTGGCACAGCCATGTGCCTGGTGCATGCATGGACCACCATTGATGCACTCCCAGACATGCAGTGCCACTGGACAGTGCTGACTGTAACAAGTTGCGTGCATGGCAGTGGTGTCAATGGATGGTGGCCATGCCCCGCTGCCTGCCCAGTTATACAGCATGCACTAGTAATCATGGATGTAAGGCACTGACCAAATTCAGGCTGGTCCCTGCGCCTCTGCAGACCTTCACCCCTCCCGGCCGGCTGGTCCTCCAGGCGGCGCCTCCTCTCCCTTTCCAGCCTGCGCTCTTCTGGGCCTAAGGTGCAAACATGGAGAGAGGAACATCAGTACAATCTGGTAGCAAAGTCCCCCAACCCCCATGTGTGTGCAATCTCACATGGCCATACCCATCCACCCCAACCCCGATACCACCACCACTGCCAACACTGGACAGCCCCCCAAGTGCCGGACACATGCAACCGTGATACTAATATGGACGATAACAGTGTATGGATGGGGCACCTATCTGGCAGTGGTACCGTGCCCCTCCTGGCATATGCCCGCAGGTGGGCAAGCAGGTCCAGGTCCCTGTGCCTGATGTCCCTGTACCTGTGGCGACATTGCTCTGCCATGTGCCCGATTCCAGTGGCCTCCTCCAGTGCATCAGCCACCTCCTGACAAACTGCACTCCTGGATCTGTCCAGGGGTGCATCACCTGGGGCTCTACAATGGCCACCAGATTTGCTAGCTCTACCTGGTTCCACATAACTGCCCTTCTCCGCACCATCTCAGCAGATAGTTGGATTCAAAATGGCGCTCGGCAGCATGGTCCTGCCACATGCAGATGCTGCATGGTACAGCGTTGCCATTCCCTATCATGCTGTCACCGAACAGCGTAATAGTGGTGCACCCATGCTTGACGCATGGCGCCTAGGGGGCAAAGGTCAGGCACAGGGTCATGGTCTCTCGCGCACGGACAGCCACATTGCGATTGGAACCCAATGCATGTAGCGTGATTGGGTGCCTGTGTGCCACCTCCTGTAGCGGCCTGCAGCGCTGTGGCCCCTGTGCGCCTACTGCGCTCCAGTGCCACAGTGCCATATATGTGAACAACGCAGTAGCACCACTGGCACAATGGTGGCCAAGCCCTGCATTGCCTCCCGTGCACAGCATGTCAGCAGCGTAGCAGGCGCCTGCATTATCACCCCGGGCATGCGCAGTTAGGTGTGTACTGGTATGTCACAGAACTGCGCCCTTGGCTGAGCAAGTTCAACACAATTGCGCAAAGCACAACAGCGCGATATTCAGCCGGCATATGCAAATAAGCTAATCAGCCATTCAATGGCGCAGACACTGCAGTTGCATTCACCTAAAAATGCGCCTCGCCTCATTTGCATGAGTTGCGCTATAAAACTGCGACATTAGGCTGCACTGGCCATAGTCGGTTACTGCAGTCTATTGTGGTGAGTTGCATGCTGTTTGGGAGTGTGGACTGTGGTGTTTGGGACCTGCATGGGATTGCACAGTCACAGGTAACACCTGTCATTCTCACAGGAGGAATAATGACCGATTGTGAGGTGGAGGAAGAGAAACAGAGACGTGGGAGGAAGAGGAGGCCTAACTTCACCAAGGCAGAAACAGATGCCCTGTTTGAGGCCCACCTCGACCAGGGGCCGCTGCTCAGCGGACGCCAAGGAACACCACAGGCCTGTGCTGCTGCATGGGAAGAGGTGGTGTGTGCCATCAACCTGCATGGCAGCCACCAGCGGTCCATGCAGGAGTGCAAAAAGAAGATGGGCATGGACAGGCGGAGGATTAAGGAGAAGGTGGCTGCCATCAGGGCGGCATGGTCTGTGACCGGTGGGGGACAGCCGGAGGTGCAACGCCTGACCCCACAAGAAGAGCAGATTGCTGGCAGCATGCAGCGTTGCGCCATTGAGGGTGATCCGGGTGGTGGATTCCAGACGGGTGGTAGCCTGTCACTGCATGGTAGGTCCTGATCTGTCAATGGGGGGGGACAGGGTAGGTCACATGCATTAATGCTACTGTTTTTCCCCTTATAGCTCCTGAGTCTCTACATGGGTCAGCAGTGGTGGGCTTCTCCATTGAGGGTGGTAGCATGGAGATAGAGGAGGGCCCATCCACCTCCACAGGTATCCGAGGGTCAGGGCAACAGTGGGCCCGCCTGGACATCCGGACTGATGTTGGTGGAGCAGGTGTGGAGGGGGCCCTGCCCGTGTCCCTACGTGCCAGCATCCATGGATGCCAGCATGCTGAGACTCGGGCTGGTGCCTGATCCGTCACTGATGATGATGGAGCTAACGTCATGGGCAGTGATACGTGTGGGCCACAGAATGGCCACACAGCAGGTGACATCACGGGCATGGCCATGGATGGTGCCACTGTGGAGGCCTGAGTGACATCACAGTCCCAGCCTGTGCCTGTCTGCACCAGACATTCATTATGCACCCCCTGGCATCGCACACCACCTGGCAGTTGATGCTTGCATACCCCTTCCGATTCATGTATGCGGCCCCTTCGGGGCCAGATGGTGTGTGAATGGCCACGTGGGTGCAATCTATTGCTCCTAGCATGCCAGGCATATGTGCTACCCTGTGGAACTCCTGTACGTTTGCTGTGCACTCCGCTGGTGTGCTGGGGCAATGGATGTACTCTGCAGCATGTGGCAGCAGTGCGCTGAGGAACTGGGTGAGGTGACGTGACGCAGCTGACTGGGTTATGCCTGTCGTGTCCCCTGTTGGTCCCTGGAAGGTACCCGTGGTGAGCAGGCACATGCAAGCTGTCACTTTTGTCTCCACTGACAAAGCATGCCTCCGTCGTGTGGGTGCCTGCATCACATCACTGTACAGCTCACAGAGCCACCTCAGAATTGCCCGGTTCAGGCGGTACCAGCCCACGATCTCTGTATCGGTGTACAGCTCTAAGCTGGTGCGGGCTCGGTACTGCCTGTTGGGGGCATACCACCGACGGGCCCTTCCACGGCCGTGCCCCCCTGCTGCCTGCCTTCTCACCCTCTCATAACTACCTCCATCTGGATGGTGGCACTGGCCATGTCCCTGGCTTGTGTCCCCCTCAGCAGCTGTTTGTGTGTTCCGCCTGTCCTGGCTGCTACTTCCCTGCACCGGGAACACTTTCCTGTGGTGGCCTCAGTGCTGTGGCACTTCCTCTGCACTGCACTGTGGCTGTGGCTCCTCACACCTTCCCTGTTCCTGGGGGTTCCAGGTGCTCTGTCTCTGTCCTGCCCTGTGTGTTTGTGTTGCCTGTGTGGCTGGCTATGGTTCAGCAACATGTGCCTTCCCTGTAGCGTTCTTGCGCCTCTCTCTTGTTCCTATTTATTTTGGCTCATTTCCACTATCGTGCAACTTCCACTTCTCCCCTATTGCTCATGGCGAATGTTGTTGAATATCGCACTGCGCCATTTATGCATGGTTCCTCCCCCTTCAGTTGCGTATGCATTCATTATCATTGCGCTCCTGCGCAGTGTGATTTGGGGGCCGCATCTGCCTCCCACTGAATATCGCTGAATGGCGCATTTTCGGACTTACGCTGACGCATCCCTATTGCACATGGTGCAACCCTTTTGAATATCTGGGCCCCAGTGTTTAACTAGCTTGATTCTTTTGTATAACCCTACTTGCAGCTTTAGTTTTTGATAAATAAATATGTAATTTGTATTAATACAATTAGCTTACTATGCCTTGCAGTAGTATAACACACTCTGAGAAGAGGATACCGGCTATAAACAAAACCTGATGGTGGCTGAAAGCTCTAAAAATAACTTTCTGTAGCGGTCTCCCTGGAGATGTGTTACCAGTTACCATCCCCCACCATGCCAGGAAGGTCCTCTAAATCTCAGGCAGAGAGAGACTAAAAATAATCCTCTAGCTCCATCTGCTGGCTATATCAACACATTTTTATTTTGCAAATTGTAACAATGTTGTTTTTTAAGTAAGGATTAACCCATCCATGACAGAGCGTGGGTTACTGAGGAATTTCATTCCCATGTTATAAGGAAAGTTAACACAGGCACTACTATTTTTTTAGCTATTTAACAATGTATTTACCCAGAATAGCCTAATTGTATTGCAACATCTCATTTTCAGGGATAACTTGCTCCTATATTTTACACAACTGGGTGATAGCCTGGAGCTCTGGGAAGCTATTTGCCCAAGCTTACACAGTTAGTATCTGAGTCTAGTGGGGTTTAAGTCTGAAATCTTATGGGCCTCAATACAAACAGAATTTGATGGCAGATAAGGACTACTTGGCCCATCCTGTCTGCCCATTTCTCCCTACTTACAGTATTACCTCAGACTGTGCCTGATCTACAGCTTTTTCTACCTCCTCCCCCCTTCCTTTCCACTATAATTCCCTTGTGCTTATACCATGCATTCTTGAACCCCACCACCTCTGCTAGAAGGCGGTTCCAGTAATCCACCATTCTTTCTGTGAAGAATTACTTCCACACATCTCTCCTGAATCTACCCCCCAGCTTCATAGGATGTTCCCTTGTTCTTGAGCACCCATCTGTCTGAAAAATACTTCCCTCCTTGAATTTATTTACCCCCATGAGGTATTTTAAGGTCTTTATCATATCCCCCCTCTCCCTCCTCTGTGCCAGGATGTGCATATTGAGGTCCTTGTGTCTCTCATTATAGGGGTTTTGATGCATACCCTGCACCATTTTCGTTGCCCTCCTCTGGATCGCCTCCACTTTATGTACTTCCAGAGATGTGGTGTCCAGAACTGGATACAGAATTCTAAGTGAGGGGTTTTCCAGTGATCTATACAGAGGCAATACCACCTCCCACCTTCTGCTGGTGATACCCCTCCCACTAGCCCTCCCAACTGCCTTGTTTCACTGCCTGACCACCTTTAGGTCATCCAATATGATTACCACCAGGTCTCTTTCCTGCTTGGTGGCCTTCAATACCACTCCACCCATTTGGTACTCTACCCCTGGGCTTCTCTGCCCTATGTGCATTATTTTGTACTTTTTCGCACTGATACCCAGCTGCCATACCCTTGACCACTTCTCGAGTTTTCCCAGGTCTCTGTTCATCCTTTTTACCCCCACTGGAGTGTCCACCCTACTGCAGATTTTGGTGTCATCTGTAAATAGGCAGACCTTCCCCTTCCAGCTCCTGTGCAATGTCTCTGAACATTAGACCACAATGTCTATCAAGTTCCACATGCTATTTACTAATGCATAATGAACAAAACAACACAGAACTGGATTTTCCTCTATATTCATCCAAAGAAGCCCAGAGTAGGTCAGATATGTGATTTTATTTTAATATGGAGACCCCAAATGAGGAGTGACTGATGTCTGCCTCCCTCCCTCATGTACAGTCTATGGCAGTACAAGTCACTTTGAGAATTGTTTGATTTACCAGCTGTAATCACGTCCTCTAGGCTAAAGGTACTCAGTTTCGCTTCTGCCATTCGGTGTACCTAGTCAGTGTGTTCTCATGTGCAAAACTTGTAAATAAATAGAGGCCTGATTACCTCACAGTTACCCTCCCCCACTGTACCTCTTCAGAAGTATTCCAAATCGCAGGCAGCCGCTTCAAGACTAAAAATAATCCTCCAGCTCCACCTGGTGGCCACTCAAGTACATTCTTACAATATATCACAGAAAGCATTATAGCATCGCTTTTTTCTTACTAGTTCAACATCAACAACAGCACAAAACTGTACACAATCTTTATTTATGCAAAAAGAATGAAGTAATGCAAAACTTATTTTACTTGGTATTCTTCCAAACAAGTCCAGACTGGATCAGATATGGGATTTGGTGTCTCTCTGGTTATACTGTACACAATCTTTATTTATGCAAAAAGAATAAAGTAGTGCAAAACTTATTTTACTCGGTATTCTTCCAAACAAGTCCAGACTGGATCAGATATGGGATTTGATGTTTCTCTGGTTATAATACTGGTTAGGTGCATTTGAATCTGAGAACAGCACTCCACAAACCCCATACTGCAAGTGTGATATCCCAATCGCTTTTATGTGATTTTCAGAATGCTCAGTTGTCAAAAAAATTACTTTGGGTTTTGCTGAGCATGTAGAAGAGCAGCACACTGCGATCTGACCAGTAATTATAAAAAATTAAATATGGACAGCTGTGCGTCACTCTTTTATACACACCCTCAGTTCGTGATGCCCTGACAAGCCACATGAGCTTCACTCTTGTGCTTTATGTGGGCCTCACACAACTCAGTGTGTAACAAAAAAAAACACTCATAACACACTCTTCTCCATACAATATTCTGTATATAATTACTGGCGACCCCCTTTAACACATGGACTAGACCTATGTTTCAAACCCCATAATAACTGGCAGAACCGGTTATTACAGCATTTGGTGTCACTCATTTGAAGCATGCTGCCTCATTGGCTCTTGGTTTGTGTGTGGGTGGGCTGAACACCGCAAGAAACATAGTGGCTCCATTTCGGAGGACTTGCAGTGATTGTTTGCCTGTCACTCTCAATACTGGTCAGTTATTGTTTTAAATATTTATCTAGTTGATCCTGCCCCTACAATACAAAAAAAAATGATCTGGTTGATCCTGCTGCTGTTACTGTTTGATCGGGGCTTTAGGAGACAGCAAATGTGATCGGGAACAGACCGTTGTACACAGACTACTGTTTACTGACTGAATTTCCCATGCCAGTTCTGCAATGCAATTAAAAAAAAATGAAAACAAAGAAAAAAATGTCAGAGACTGTGTGTGTGTGTGTGTGTGTGTGTGTGTGTGTCTCAATGTGGAACAGGGGACTTGAGCAGCAGCTGCAGAAGGAATCACAGCATAGCTGTTTTAGTAATTTCGTTGGCATTGTCTCCTTGCACCAGTAATTATAAAAAAATAAAGCCTGTGCAAGGTGTGTGTTATGAGGATTTTTCACACACCCTCGGTGTGTGATTATCTCATAAACCCCTCAAGTTTCGCTCCCAGGGTTTATGGATTATCACACACCTTGGGTGTGTGAAACATTTCATAACACACACCTGTACAGGTATTATTCTTTATCTTCGGAACTATAATGCATTCAAAAATGGGATGTGAGCTACAATCACACCCTGGAGGTTAAAGACACTCAGCTTTACTTTTGGCCCCCTCCCACTCCACCTGGCAACCCCTTTCAGCCCATGCATTCTCCCAACCCCATCACTCTGGCATCTCTTGAACTTACCTGGTGGGGGCATCCGATTCCTCCACAGATCTCCCCCTGTAGTAGGGCTGTCAGGGGAACCTAGAACACCTTCCAGTGCCATGCTTAGCCCAGTGGTCCCCTGCAACTAGTAGGCAATGTGGAGTCTGCAAGACTCCACAGGGTGACATCCTGCTGCCGGCAGTATTGTTTGCTCTTCTTTCCCTGGTTTCCCAACCCACGGATGCTTCATGGGGATGATGGCTTGCATGCATGCATGTCGAGGACATGCTGATGTCCTTCCATCAGGGAACATCCCCCCACCTAGAACTGCTGCTCCAACATGCATCGCCACCCATGGTCACCTAGGTGGCAATTTCGCAGTGAGGTAGTCTGCCCTCCCTCTCCTAGAGGACAGCATTCATTGGGATGCTCAAGTCCTCCTCCTCCAGCCAACCCTCGAGTGGCCAGGCCTGTTGCTGAACACAGGTCGCAGGCATGGTGGAAGGTGAGGCATGGTGCCCCTGCCTTCCGTGCCACTGGGCTGGCCTCAGCTTTACTTTTTGTCATTCTGTATCACAAGTCTATGTGCTGTCTTGTCCAGAACTTATAAATAAATCAGAAGTGTGATCATACATCTCAACCTCTTCCACATAAATAAGGGACAAGGCTTACAAAATCAGTGACAAAGACCCAAACTCAGAGGTATATCTTAAAAATAGGTAATATTCACTCAGAAAACAGACGGAATAAAGGGGATTAGTGTAAGATGCATTTTCTGAAAAATAACAAGCCTGTAACTTTAATGTTTGACATTATTTTGTGTTTACAAGCCCCACAGGTCAGTCATAAAAAAATATATATTTTACAAGGGATAGAGAAAATGTTGAGGCAAATCAGGGGCATCCTTGAAACTCAGGGACACCTGAGAGGTATGGGTGTGATTTTCTCACAGTTACCCTCCCTCCACCATGCCTTACTCTTTAGGAAGTCATTTCAAATCCCAGTCAGCCAGTTAGACCAAAACTAATCCTGCAGCTCCACCTGCTGGCCATTTAAGTACATTTATACTCTCTCTCTCTCTCTCTCTCTCTCTCAAACCACCTGATACCATTTTAGTGACAATGGATGTAACATCCCTCTACACTAATATTCCACACACAGATGGCATTGCAGCATGCCTTAAATACATACATGAGAAAGGACCTGACCAAAACATCAACCCTGGAGTGGTGGGGGAACTTATGGAATTCATTTTGACACATAACAACTTCAACTTCAATGGTAAACATTATGTTCAAACTATGGGAACAACAATGGGCACCAAAATGGCTCTCACAGTATTAACCTCTTTATGGCTGACTTGGAGGAGGATTTTTAAGGCAGTATCCCACAAACCACTGGCTTATTTCCGATACATTGATGATTTGTTTATCATCTGGGCGGAAGGCACAGATGCACTCAAAAATTTTCATCACAAACTTAATAATCTCCACCCTACTATAAAGCTTACCTTGAGTACTCTACCACCAAGGTTAACTTTCTGGACACCACAGTCATCATTAAGGATGGAACCTTACATACATGTATTTACAGGAAGCCAACAGACAGACAGAGATACCTGCACAGGAAAAGTAACCACCAAATCATACAAAAAATCTGTCATATACAGTCAAGCACTTCATTGTCAACGTATTTGTTCAAATGAGGATGACAGAGATACACATTTGGCTATGTTGAAAAACACCTTTATGGAGCAGGGACACTCTTCCAGGGAAATTGACAGGATAACAGAGCAGACAGCATAAGTACCAAGACAACAACTACTTCAATATAAAGAAAAGACAGCTACAGAAAGAATACCCTTGGTAGTCACATATCATCAGACCTTGAACGTCTGCATAAGATTATTAAAGATCTCCACCCAATATTTAGTGAGGATGACACCTTAATTGTATTTTAAGGAACTCCCACTACTATCTTTAAACAACCCAAATTTATCCAGCCTAATTATTAGGAGCAAACTTTCACGAACAGAATACCATGTCACACAATTGCACAACGACCCTGCAATCAACGCCCTGCAAGACTCTAGGGCTCATTTCTACCTCAGACTGTGGGTTACATCACAAAACAGACAATTCCAGGTGCATGGGAGTTATACAAGCATGTCACGACATGTTGTTTATTTCATTCAGTGCAAGAGATGTCCACAAACAGGTTATGTAGGAGACACGCTAACAGCTCCGCACTAGGATGAACTCACACAGACATACTATTACAGCAAGGAAGACTGAAAACCAGTGGGGCATCACTTCTCCCAGCCTGACCACTCAGTCTCAGATATGTCAGTAATGGTCTTAAAGGAAATCTCAAAACACACAACAGAGACGAGCTTTTGAGATTAAACTTATTTTACATCTCAGTATGGTAGCAGATGGGATGAACTTGGATATTGGCTTTATGGGACACTACAGAAACTAACATCCACAGACCTTTTCTTCTTCAAACTGACATATTATAGGACTTCAGCATGTGTGAGATGTGGATGCGTGTGTGTATGTATGTGTGTGGGTATGTTGTGAGGTATGTGATATAACAGATGTGGGCTTGCTGTCACATTGAGGTAAGTCTCTATTTAGCTATATGGAGTTATAATGTGTTACTATTTTTATTTCACACACATAAAAATTTCTCCTTACTTTTTATTTTTGCCTGTGGAGATTGATTCCATTGCACCATATTCAGATTACCCAGCCTGCTAGTATACATACAGGAGTGTTATCTTATACTGTTATATATAATTTTGTAACTCTGTACATATTGGGATGTGTGATCTTATTTGCTTGGGGGTCCTGCACATAACTTTTTACATTAGGCTAATATTGTAGTAATTTTCTCAGGATTTCATGACAAGTTGTATTCCTTTGGGGAACAATTACAGTGACTGAAGTTAATATAGGTTCACTAGGAGAGAGATTGAGTGTGTGTGTGTGTGTGTGTGTGTGTGTGTGTGTGTGTGTGTGTGGAGAGAGAGAAAAAAAAAGGAGGAGGAGAGAGAGAGACAACATCTCGTTTTAAGCTATGTATCTCCCCCACCCACATTATTGTGATGTGGGGTGGGTTAGGTTGTATTGTTTGTATGAACAGGAGGAGATAAATTACATTTTATCTCTTTTCAGATTCCTAGACACTTGTGGTACATGAAGTTGCTACATTCTCAGTATATATTGACATCAGTACATATCAGGCTGCATGGTCTGAATTCCTTGAGGTTCCTCGACTAGAGTTTTTGTTTAACACTAATATTATCAATTTACATTTAAATTATCATTTATATAGTCCTGAGGTTTTGTAATTTCTTGGGCCCTTTATTTAGCTTGAGAATACAGCTGGGTGGCATGTCCAGCTAGGTTTTACACATCACACAGTGTGCACTGATGTTTTAGACAACTTTACTGGTAATTCTTGTCTTTAATGCATACATTGTAATTTCATGACCCTATAACTATCTTAGTTTGTCTTTAAGCTGGGTCGGGGTTGCCTTTCAGTAATCACATCCTTATACTGACTGTGACACTCATTGGCTTGATTTGGGAGTTATCTGCTTCAGCAGTGTTATCTTATGTCAATTAAATTTATGTGCAGTAGGATTCTTTGTATGTGTGTTGCACTAAGCACATCTGAACCCAAGGTTCATTCGGACTGAGAGCAGTATTGTACTGTTAAACTTCTCTGACATCATCTTCTGTTTTTTTTTAAATGAGTATTTTAAACCAATGGGGATTTTTTTCTGTTTTTCTCTGCATTATCTAGCTGTTATAAGTACTGTATTTTCTAAACAACTGCCATGAGCTTCTGAAGAAGGACTGGTTAGATCTCTCTCTCTCAGAAACATGACAGTGGGCTGCTCATTAACTGCAAAGTTACTCCATCGTAAACACCATTTAAAGTTGATTTACTAATTTGATTCATTAATGTGCTGTTCATTAACATGAGAGACTGCTGCGCCATATTAGTAAACTGATGTATAATGGTGCTAACACTGGTGTTATAATGGTCATGTGACAAGCCCAGAGTTTTTTCTTAAAATACAGTATAAAGTCAAAATTGGCACCAAATAATACAAAATATTTACTTGTGCATAAGTAGAAAAAAATCATAACTGATGTAACTGTATATTCATCCAATCAAACCCAGACTGGGTCAGATATGTGATTTTATTTTAATATGGACCCCCAATAAGGAGTGATAAACTGATGTTGTTTTTTTTCTCTCTATCAATAGGAAGGTATGGTATTTGACTAAGAAAACAAACTCTTTGCCCCATACAGGTCATTAGTTCCTGGTGATTATTCCCCAGATGCATTCATATTCCCTTGCTGGTGACAACGCAATCTGTTGCTGTGGAAAAGACTGTGATGTTGCAAGCTAAAGACTGTGACCTGGGCTGTGGAATTATAACCCGGATCATAAGGGAGGGAAGACATGGGGATAGGAGGGGAGCTACTAGTTGTGGAGGTTGCAAAACTTGGAAGGCCATGTGAACGAATGCCCGCAGCCTGGGAAATAAAATTCCAGACCTAGTGGCCTTGATGGCAGAGGCAGACCCGGGCATTGTCACTGTCACTCAGACAAGGTACACGGGGAACTATGAATAGGATATAGCCATACCAGGTTACTACATTCTATTTAGAAAAGACAGGCTGGGAAAAAAGGGTGATGGGGTGGTTATCTATGTAAGGAAGGGAATTAAAGCAAATGAAGTTCAGGGAATACAGGAGGGAGCAGAAGCACTGTGGGTAACCCTGGAGACAGGAAATGGCACTGCCATATGCACAGGCGTGATCTACAGACCTCCAGCACAAGGGGAGGAGATGGATGGCGTACTAGTGGAAGCCATCCACAAAATGTCAGTCAAAGGTGAAGTGCTACTGGTGGGAGACTTCAATTTGCCTGATGTGGATTGGAGCACCCAGGCTGCAGCCACAGTCAGGAGCAGAGGCATCCTGGATGTCCTGTAGGGGGTGTGCCTCAAGCAGTTTGTGGCAGAACTCACCAGAGAAGGAGTTATTTTGGACCTGGTATTCACCAATGGGGACAGAGTCGTGGATGTAAAGGTAGGTAGCACCTGGGTCCAGTGATCATCACACAGTGCGGTTCAATGTGAGAACAGTAGAGGAGTCAAACCACATTAAAGTGAGGGCCCTGGATTTCAGACGGGTTGACTTTGCAAAAATGAGGGAATGTCTCAAGGAAGCCCTTGCAGGGGAAGAAGGGGGGGTAAAGAGAAACAATGGGCTAACCTTAAGGAAGCCATAGCAGAAGCAACAAGCCTTTGTGCTAGGCAAGTAAGCAAAACAAAGAGAAAGAAAAAAACACAATGGTTCTCAAAGGACGTGGCTGGGAAGGTAAAAGAGAAAAGATTAGCTTTCAGGAGGTACAAGGAAACAAAGAGGGGGAGGAAGACAGGGAACTGTATTTTGAAAAGCAGAGGGAGGCAGAGAATGCAGTCAGGAGCACAAAGGCTCAAACTGAGGAAAAAATAGCCTAGGCAATTAAGAAAGGAGAGAAGATCTTTTTCAGATACATTAGTGATAGAAAGATGACCAGGGTGGGATTGTGAGGTTAAAAAGGGAGGGGGTGTGCGGAGGACGACCTAGAATAAGTGACAATCCTGAACAAATATTTTTGTTCAGTATTCACAAAAAAGGGGAAGAAGAAGGACCCCTATTGGAGGATAGGAGCACAGGTGGGAGAGAGGTGAACACCAAACCATCTACAGAAGATAGAGTCCTAAAGGAACTCAAGAATCTGAAAGGGGACAAGGCTATGGGGCCATATGGGATACATCCCAGAATATTAAAAGAACTTAGAGAGGTGCTGGCAGCACCACTAACAGCCCTATTCAACAAATCAGTAGAGGCAGGGGTGGATCCAGTGGACTGGAGGAGGGCAAATGTAGTCCCGCTCCACAAAAGTGGGAACAGGGAGGAGGCTGGCAACTACAGGACAGTCAGCCTGACCTCAGTGGTGGGGAAATTAATGGAGTCACTGCTAAAGGAAAGGACTGTGGTATTTCTTGAATCCAGCAGATCACAGGATCCAAGGCAGCATGGATTCACAGCAGGAAGGTCCTGTCAAACAAATCTGATAGATTTCTTTGACTGGGTGAACAGGGAGGTAGATAGGGGAGGGTGTGATGTACGTGACCTACCTAGATTTCAGCAAGGTCTTCAACACTGTCCCACATAGGAGGTTGATAAATAAGTTGGGCAGCATTGGAGTGGGTCCCAAAGTGGTAAACTGGGTCATAAATTGGTTGCGTGACAGGACAGAGAGGGTGCTGGTAGACGGCATTTAATCTGAGGAGAGTGTAGGGACCAGCCCTCTTTAATGTCTTCATAAGCAACATTGCAGAGGGGCTGAAGGGGAGGGATGCCTCTTAGCAGATGACACTAAGATCTGTAACAGTGTCAACAGTCTGGGGGTGGAAAAAATAAGAAAGGATGTAAACATACTTGAGTAGTAGTTCAGAGTGTGGCAGCTAAGATTCAATGCAAAGAAGTGCAAAATCATGCACTTGGGGCACAGAAATCCAAGGGAGGAGTACAAGATGAGGAGGGAGGTACTGATGGCGACCAGTCAAGAAAGACACCTAGGGGTAATATATCTGATTACCTAAAGGTAACTAAACAATGTGAGAAGGCTGTAGGGAGAGCCAGTGGGATGCTAGAGTGCATAGGGAGAGGTAGCACCAGCAGAAAAAAAGGAGGTGGTTATGCCACTGTACAGATCACTAGTGAGATCTCATCTGGAGTACTCTGTCTAGTTCTGGAGGCCACATCTCTGGAAGGTCATAGACAAAATAGAGGTAGTCCAGAAAAGGGCAACAAAATGGTGAACAGACTGCATCAAAAGTCATATGAGGAAAGACTAGAGGACCTCAATATATATTCCCTTAAGGAGAGGAGAGAGAGGGGGGATATGATAGAGACATTCAAGTACATCAGGAGTATAAACAAGGTACAGGAAGTTAGCATCTTTCAGAAAATAAGGTGTAAAAGAACAAGGGGGCATGATATGAGGCTGGAGGGGTAGGCTCAGGGGCAATGTGAGGAAGTACTTTTTTACAGAAAGAGTAGTGGATGCTTGGAACAGCCTCCCTGCAGAGGTGGCAGAGGGAAAAAACAGAAGGGGAATTCAAGAATGCGTGGGATAGACATAAGAGTACTCTTGCAATAAGGAAGAGAGGGTAAGCTGCAGATCAACTAGGGTCTGAGGTATTGCATTAGGTAGGGGAAAGGGGCAAACTAAGTGGGCCACACAGTCCTTATCTGCTACCACCTTCTGATCATCTGTGGATCAGCGGATCATAGGAATGCAAAGGGATGAAAAATTCCTTAGTAATAAGGAATGTAATGGCCTGAAATTCAAATCCTCTGTTTGAATTCTATGTAATTGAGATCTGCTGGTGCCAAGTGTGATTTTCCCCCTGGTAGCTGGAGCCCTGCTTTAGAAACATGCTCTACTTACTGACTGATTTTTGATTAATCTTCCCCTTGAAATAACTTTTGCTCAGATAAATTGCATAGTTTGACTGGAATGCACGTATAATGTTCAATAGCAGGAAATCATGCTTAAAATTAGTCCCTGCACAAAAGCTGTGTTTATTTCTTAGCTTTGGCCCACTTGAAACATTGTTGGCATGTGGCACAGTTGAAATCTGAATCATTTCCAGCAGCCCTGAGCTCACAACCTGCCCAAATGTGTGTGATCTGTAACGTCTAAGTAATACACTGTTTGTATGAAATAATCAGAGCCCTCTAAATGTTATTTAAATGTTTTGTTACTTCCTTTCTCTTAATCTTTTCCCCATTGGAAGGGGATGCTCAGTTGGGATTCCTGCTGCGCATTCAACCTATCAGAAGTCATCATTTTCATCTGCTGCATCTGTAGTGTAGATCCAAGCGAGACATTGCATGCTGTTTTTCAGTAGGCTACTTTAAACAATGAGGCAATGTATCAACAAATTCTGATTACACTCCCTCAAGTCATCAGAGCAGTTCTAAATTAAGAAAGAAAAGTCCAGTGAATCTATAAATAACCATTTCTTCCCCAGACATGTTCTTTCATGTCTTGTGGGTTTTTAATTGCAGTTTTGTTGATGTACTCTTCGGAATTGTTGCCACCTCTAGGACAATTTTGGAAAACATAATATTGAGACACAATTCAGCTTGTATGGCACATATCTTCTACATATTTCTTCTCTCCCCCCCCCCTTACTTTTTAGAACATTTACACAAAACAGATCTTTATTCCTTAATGTTTTTTTCTATTTATTCATTTTTTGTTGAGAATGAAAGAAGGGCCCATACCAGGTGGAGGGGGGATACAAAACTGAACAAGATTAAGCTTTTGGTGAATACTAGAGGAAATTTGGCCAGGACACTGGGAAAATTCCCCCATTCTTTTTGATAAGTTCCATGGGATCTTTATTGTCCACCTAACAACCACCAGAACAGGCAGATAGTTAAACATCTCATCCAACAGATGGCACGTCAGGAGCGCTGCACCCCCCTCAAGCTGCACTACAGTGTCAGTAGTGAGATTTTACACCATATTCCTCATGTGGGGCTTGAACCCCCATCCTTCCAGCCTCAGAGGTGAGTGTGCAACCAGCTAAGGCATTGGCACTCATGACTCATCTGCTCCTACAGCATATTCCTCACTTAAAGTCATAATCCTCTGTTGTGACATCACAGTCCGTTGCCATAGAAATAACCGTGATGTCACAAGCAGAGCATAACAATACCACATGAGGAATATGCAATAAGAGCTGCAGAACTCTCAAAGAAAAAAATATCCTATTTTTATGTGCGTGACCTTAGCAATCAATAACAGAATGAGGACATACAGAGCAAGTGTGAACTATAAGCTAAATTGTATCTAAATATGTCATTTTTTTAGTTATTTCCAGAAGAGGTTTTGAGCATAACATTTTAATTTTCAAGGGTAACCTTGGTCATACCAAGTTTAAAAGATGTATAAGCACAGTAAAATACACCGTATGAAATATCACACTAAATAATGAAATAACTGAGACTTTTTTTTTCAGTTTTCTCATGGTTCTTAGGAGGTACCAGTTGCTCGGTAGATGTGTGTTAATTGATGTCAATTCACTTTAAAGTGATTTCTCATAATCTAGGGAATTGTTTTAAACAATGCAATTCAACCAATGTTTCATTCATTTTCAGTGTTTTCCTCCTCTTGTTCTTTGCTACTAAAGACATTTTATTTATTTATTCAGTTTTTGTTGACTGAGAAAGGAAAACTAGACAATTCTGCCTATGTTCATCCTCGTCCCAGGAGAGGGGGATACAGATGGATGCCAACTGACATGGAATCAGATAAAGCTGTTAGTAGTATTTTTAGTGAATGAGGGAAATTTGGCCAGGACACCAGGAAAATTCCATTACTTTTTTTGGGAAGTGCCATGGGATCTTTAACATCCACCTGAACTACCACCAGACCAGGCAGATGGTACCTCAGTTTAATGTCTCATCTGAAAGACAGCACCTCAGGAGTGCAGCAGCCCCCATGCTGCACCACAGTGTCGATACTGGGATTTAACTTAAGTGCCTGGTGTGGGGATAGAATCCACAGCCTTCTGATCTTCCGACCTCAGAAGCAAGTGCGCAATCTGGTGAACTACTGACACTGCTTATGAACATTTTCATTAAAGCAGGATCTGTGCATCTCAGACTTTACACACACACACACACACACACTTTTCTGAAGTCATAATTTTCCCTTGCAAAAAAGCTGCAATATCACAAAATGAAAATGATGAACCTTGGCTGCATGAAAAGTACAATGAGATACAGCAATCTTGTTTTCATACAAATGTCTTTAATGTTAACACTCCTATGGCTTCTCAACAGGAATGATGGCATGGCTTAGGAATTACCTCTCCAGTAGCTCTCAAATGGTCTTTCAGAGGTGGGTCTCATCCAGAGACCTATCCTATTCTCCCTCTTTGTTAGTCACCTCCTCCAACTAACAGATTTTTTGTCAATGCCAAACAAATGAAGGCAATGCTTTCTGGGTCCAAACCAAGGCTCATCAAAAGTAGAGTAAGACAAAATAACTCCCTGAGCATTTTGACTATAGATGGGTCCCCCTTTGAACATGATACTACTTTCAAATACGTGGGGGTCACCCTTATCCCTCCCTAACCTTTGCAGATCACATTGGGCAAATAATCAAATATGTGACCCAGGAAATGGGTGTCTGCTACTACCTAAAGCACATCATGACCCCTGAGGTACATCTTGCTGCTGATTAAGGCACTCTTCTGCCCCCCATTACTGCTCTATCTTCTGCTAGACCTCAAATCAGTACTGTGTATGCTTCAACATGGTCTTCAACAGCATCCGCAGGTTTGTTGCACTTCCTGTTCTACACCCACCACTTCTTCCTTTACGTGATGCTTAGCTGTATGTCTCCTCAGACTCACTATGACTACCTTATGGGTACCCTAATCAATAAGTCACTTTGTGATGAGGATAGCTCCCCTCTAACAAGACTGCTTATTATTAACCCTTGCACACACATACTGAGGTCCTCCTCTCAGTGTCTCCTTCACAATTCCCAGAATGCAACTGAGATGGGTCAAAGAGCCTTCTCCATCACTGCCCACAGGATCTGGAATGGCTTACCTTCCATGCTTCACTCCTTGGGTACTTCCCACCTCTTCAAATCTAATTTCAAAAATTACCTCCTAACTACCACAGTTTGCAAGTGCCCTTTCCTGACATGAGGTGGGGACAAGACTACCCAATTCTATAGTCTTATTGTTTGTTCATTTCTCTCTAGCCACTGTACGCTAGCACATATTAGCTAACTGCTGGTTCTAGTTCGCTTTCTCATGCTACCTATTCACCCAACCACATACCCTCGCATTGATTATTTGCATGAATTGTCAGTCTGTTTGTATCACCTGTACTCGTGTGCCAGTTCTAATGTACGATTATTTGAATTTGTCTGACTATAAGCATCACCTCCAATTGCATGTTGTTACTTATGTACTGTTTGCTGAATCTCTTGTATGTGCCATCTAGATCTTGTATGTGCCATCTAGATAGCCCAGATCATTCCTGAAAATTGTCCCTTGGACCAGTATACCTATCTGTTATCAAATAAATAAATAAACTGAATACGGAGAGGGAAGGCTGTATATCTGCAAGGTTAAAAACACAAGTTGTGAACCTGGAGACCCAGGAAACCTAGGTTTGATGCCTAGATGGCCACATGCATACTGTGTGATGCTAAGCAAATCACTTAACCTCCCTGTGCCCCAGGGTTGCACCTGGAAATGAACTTTGGCTTTGTGTGCCTATCCTAACCCAAAAATAAAAAACATGAAATGCAGACACTTTACCAATGTGAGCAGAACTGAGTCTGAATATCATATTTTACAAATGTTCTTGAATACAGAAAAATTATATAAAAAATTATTACTTTTGTCTAACCTTTTTCTGATTTTCTAGCTAACAGTCTAAGGACATATATATTTACCTTATCAAAATCCTTTATTTTTTTTTTTTCAGAAGACAGTCTTTTTTTTTCACCTTCACAATTCAATATATCCTCACACCCATAAATGCCTCTGTTTTAAAAGATTCTCTGAAGTCTATCAGCTGGGATGTAATGGTGTTTGAAGTCTGAAAGCTGCTAATAAAAGGTTTGTTTTTTTAACTGTCTTGGACTTTAAACATCAAAGGAACGGGTACCTTTATAGCACAGGTTGGTCTCCTAATGTTTAAAAAGTCACAGAACAAAAGTAACAATCTGAACCCTTTGATTACAGCAGATGGCACAAGCCAGGGCATGTTTGTAGCCGGAGAAGTTTGAACCTCATAGCTATTTGTAGTCAGAGAACGCCACCTGGTGGAAGCAGTGCGCACATGACTCGAGCTGAGCTCTCACAGGACTAAAATATTTAAGATGGAATGTTTTGCCTCATGGTTTATTTATTTAATAGTTTTACCAGGAAGGCATACTCAGCGGAGTACCGCTCGATTCCAGATGCGTCCTGTGGACAGTACAATACAACAACCTGAGGCATACAATATAACAAGGTGAAATAATAGCTATAGGCAATATAACAGTAGGGTAACAAACTAAACAGCGTATAACATGATTGAGTACAAGTGCACGTACAGTGACAGTTATGACAGCTGAGAGGCAGAGTCAGGTAAGATAAAGCTACAGGGTCAGGAAGTGCAGCCAACACAGCAATGACTAAGGGCATAAACAGGAAAAGGAGTCTGGGGATTACTTATATCAAAAAGCTATATAAAAAAATGGGAAGTCGCACTGGCGTTGGAGTTTGGGCAATACAAAAACCACCCTGTAAGTAAGTCCCTCTGTATAGTAGGAAAGCACCAATTAAAAAAACTGAAAGGAGGCTTTCATCGAGAGCTGGTGTTGCCAACTTGAGGAAATTCCCTGCAGAACAAAACCACTTTTAGGGGACTGCATTCCAGTTATTTGCTACTGAAAGGAGTTGGTCAGAAAAGGCATGCTGAGCTATAGCTCGTTTCCAGGAAGTAATGATGTGGACTGGGAAAAGTTCTTGGGAGAAACCCTGCCTGTTTGACAGAGACAATCCCCAGCCCCCACCCATCCTTGCTACCACGTGCAGAGTCTGCCTCCCATTACCCTCGTCATCCTCCTGTCATCAACCGATAAGGAAAAGGGGGTGCAGAATTCAGGGTCCCTCCCTGTGTTCCGACGGAAATCTCGAACGTGCCTGCAACTCAATTCCAGATGCAGAGTCCAGCTCTGCAGAAGCGATTATACAGCCTGGTGCGTCATTTTCCAGAACTGCAGGTGCACCGCAGCACACTGGAAGCATTAGCTGGGTAGAAACCGCAAAAAAAAAAAACAGAAAGAAAACCCTGGCTTGTTCCTGAAAGAGAAGAGAGCGGTGAAGAGGGAAACGATTCTGTTTTCTGGCCCTTCGATATGCAGGGTCACTTAAACAGCACTTGATCGAAATGTTTGCTGTGGGTGGGTTGTGCGTTCCCCTAAACATTCATATTTGTATATATAAGACGACACCCCAAAAGGAGTGAAACTCAGTGGTGCAAGTGGTAGACAAGAAGTACAGGAACTCAGGCACTGGTGAATGTGAAATGCAAAATGAAGATCTTCAATTTGAAGGATACCTGTGTGAAGACACGCCTGTCTGCTTTTACACTAGTATATTCAGTTAGCAATATTGAAGTATTTCTAACAAAACAGTACTGTTGTACAAGTCAAATGTTGTTATGGAAACCCTAATTTCAGGTCACAGGGCCAGAAACTGTCATTATGTTGCTGGTTTAAGAATTTCCGTTCCAGTGTCAGTGGGAAGAAGTACAGGAACTCTGTTCCTGCTGCAAAAAAGGTACAGGAACTGAGTTCCTGTGCGTCCCTGTTCACTTTCATCACTGGTGAAACGTAAGATTTTACCAATATTAGGATATTTTTGTTAGTAACTAACATGTTGGGGGTGACACTGGCAGAGTCTACTATAGTATCTGCAGTGAATACGCAGACGTGTATCACATCTAAGTTGGGTGATGTTCACTACCGGAACGACTGAAAAATACGTCCACTGTACAGATACTTACTATACCTATACCCCATACAGTAATTGGCGGGTCTTGAACTGCATAGTTATTCACTTGTGAAGATGAGACCCAGCCGGGATAACACATTACTTATCCAAAACAGAGCCAGATGAAGGGTGTTACATGGTTTCCTGTGGGGTCTTACTCTTCTGTTGAGATACTGTATTTTTAGCAGTCAGGGATCCTTGCACAGGAAAAGATGTGTTCTAAATAGCATCCTGGGATTCGAACCTGAGCCTCTGAGGCTTTTTGGGTCAAGGTTTTGCGCCCTATCTGCTTAGCTAAGTGTTTCGCTTGTCCTTTGAGTTAAGCTGCGGAACTGGGAGCTGATGTATGATTCTAGCATATAGTGGGCTAAGTTCTTTAAGGAGCTGTACTAATCTTCATGTTATTATTTTTTTTAACCAATTATTTTTACCAGGTGAGACACACTAAGCTGAAAGCTTGTTTGCAGGTGCAAACTGGGAGCACGAGGAAGTTAAATGACTTGCTTAGGGTCACACAGTATGCAAGTGGGGGCTGTGGGATTCAAACCTAGGTCTCTAGATTTGCAGCTTAGAGCCTTAAACCACTGCGCCATACTGCCTCCTATTTCCTAATTTGATAATTATAAACACTGAGACTCAAGTCCCTTCCTATTTATTACATTTTCAGGACTGCTTGAGAAGTTTGCCTAAAACAGAATATGTGTCCGCAGGTCACCGGCTCTTGCCACTAGATGTGATGATGACCTCATAGTTCTTTCTTTATGACATTCCACTATGGAGCTGAGGAAACATGTATTATGCCACAATCCAATGATTTAAGCAATAAGGCATGACCATGGGTTATGTTAATGGTCTGTTAATCACCCTTTAGGAGTGTAATGTGGCAGGAGTCCTAGCCCAGTGCTACATGCCCCTAGAGGGTGATTAACTGATCAGTAACATAATCCCTGGGTGTGCCTTATTGCTATTATAATAAAAATGTTTTTTATATAGTGTTAAAACTTGTTCAGCATATGATTAAGCTGTACATGTATGTTAATCAAAGATTAACATAGGGCTAATAGAACGTTTACAACCAATCAGAAAGCTCTATTGCTCAGACCCTTTTTATAATATGATATAATGTACAGGCAACAAGAACACATGAAGTCCTAAGACCCTTTTTACAGACATACCTAGTCATAATAAGCGTGTGTGTGTGGGGGGGGCTGTGTACAGAAGGATGATCTGATTTCGTATACTGCAATCTGGGGGTATAGTGGTCTCCCAGGCTTATCTTTAGTGTCCCACATGGGAAGGGTTGTCCCTCAGTTTGCCACTCTGACGGTCTATGCCCTACTTCAAGAAGGAACTGCTTTTCCATAACATCACACACATATTTAAACATATTCATTCACAGGAACCTGTGCAACGCAATTAGCAGTAAATGTTATGAACTTTTAAACACTTTGCTAGACTTGTTCCCCATGATGGTGTGTCCCAGACGAGTCTCTTTTTTTCCCTCCAGGGTCTCTTATTTGAGACAGACAACGGTGAGGAGTACAGAATGTTGGGAGTTAAACTGTCGAGAAAATCAACCCCGTCCCCTACCTAATTTCTGATGAAGTCCATGCTCTGCTAAAAGCCGTCAGAATCGCAACTGACAGCTTCATAGAAAATGACAAGGTATATACTTCATATATTGTCCTCACCACTGTACAGTGAGGCTCTGTGGTGGAAGTTGAGTACGACAGCTCAGCGTCTCGATGACGTGTTGCGCCGCTAAACTGCAGTAGCTTTCCTGTTAACAGCATGTGGGGCTATTAACTAAAAAAAAAGTCAGGCAGCTCCTTGGTTGTAGTTTTCCACATGGAAACCGACAGTCCAGCTCAGACAAACAGCTGAAAACAGACTGCTTTGTTGCCGATTCCCAAATATTAATCTTGTTTTTTTTTTTTGTTTGTTTTTTTGACAATTTATTTTACCTTCACTCCAGAAGAGATGCAATACTTCTTTTTCAGTTGGGCTATGCTTACCAATTTTGTACCTGAGAGGATCGAGACAAGCAATCCCCCAGAAGTGGGTACTGGGCAAAGAGGGGCTCCTCCCCTGTCTGTATGCCTGTGTGTTGCAACTGATGCTTCTTCCTCTGCTTTACCCAGTGACTGCCATCACATCCCAGCCATCAGTCACTTGTGCCAGATGCCCATACCATACCTTCCAAGTCTCCCTATCTGTCAAAGAAGCTCTCTGATTTTGTCCTTTTTAGAGATCTCCTTGCTTAAAATTACATCTTCCAATTCCCCAGATCATAGAAATATAGAATGTGTAGGCAGGAATGGACAGCTTAGTCCACCGCATCTGCCCAGATGATCACTACCTAGTCTGTCTCCATATCCTAAATGGTCTCCAGGACCCTCCCCCTTCCCTGCCTATTAACTGATATTCCCCTATGTCTAGCTCAGGTATGCTTGACGCCCCCTACCGTTTTCACCTCCACTACTTCACCAGCAGTCTCGTCCAGGAGTCTACCACACTTTCAGTGAAGTAGTACTTCCTCACAACCCTCTTAATCTCGCTCCCCAATCCATTTGCATCGCTGGTCCTGTTGCTATTTCTCATTTGAAAGAGACTCCCCTCATGAACCCTGTTTTCCCCATGTTAGGTCTCTGTCCTGTCCCCGCTTGCTGTCTTCCCCTACAGGGTGTACATGTTGAAATCCCTCACTGTCGCTTCATATGGATTTTGATGCAACCCCTGCATCATTTTAGTTGCACTCCTCTGGGCTGCCTCAACCGTATCTGCGTCCTTTCAGGGGTGCAGCCTCCAGATCCAGAACTGGACGCAATACTCCAGGTGGGGTTTCATAAGCGAGCAATATAGTGGCAGCACCACCTCCCTTCTCCTGAAAATACCACTCCATATGACACACAATACACAGTTCTTTTTGTCGAGTTATGGGTCAGTTCTGCATTTGTTGTTATCTTATACTTGGGCACCTAAATAAGGGTCCTCGGCAAAACTATCATTTTAGTAACACACTAGTCGTAATTCGGAGAGCCCCCTCTTGTGATTGGTTCTGACTTGGGCACTTTGCCATCCTCCTCCCTGTCCTGCCGCCAGCAATCCCGGTGCAGCGCTCAGCTGCATCCATGATTGATGAGCCTGGCTCGGGGCCAGCTCGCAGGCCACCCCTGGTTACGCAGACAGAGTGCAAGGGAGGCGGACATGAGAGGGCGGGGAGGGGGCCGCCCGGCGCCGCGGTGCTATAAAGGGGGCAGCTAGCAGCCAGCCCTGCAGTCTCCAAGCGGAGTGAGCAAGACAGAGAAAGGATAAGAGTGACGCATTCTCCAAGAGAAACTTTCAGAGAGAGAGCGAGAGTTCCCAACTTACAGACTGAAAGTGAGAATTCAGCGCCTGCCAGGAGCCAAAGGGAGGCGAGCAAGGGACGACTCCACCCGAGCAAGCGAGCAACAGCAATCAGGGCAGCCAGGTCTGCTGTGTAAGCCCCACAAGAGAGAGAGAGAAGGGGAGAGCAGGACGTGGACCGGGCTACAACCAGCCAGCAGTTGAACTGTACGCGCTATAGCCACATCTAACACACATCAGCGACTACAAGTCGGGCAAGGAGGGACACAGCCTCATATTCGACCAGAGGAGCCGGAGTGCGCAGCACAGGTTCTGTTCCAGGTGCACCCAGTGTATATTCCAAGTGTGCGCAATCCCACCCTTCATCTCGTCTCATCTGTCCTAGAACTGCTAAGTGAGGAGGAGGTCTCGATGGGCGCATTGCAGAGGTTCAGTGTCTGTGTTCTGAGGCTAGTGGCGCTGCTTCTTGTCGAAGCCGGTACTACTCTGGGCGAGGGCAGCTGGCAGGAGAAGGAGGAGCAGCTGGTGGTGCCCATGCTGGTTGCCCAGCCAAAGCAGCCCGCTGCAGGGAGCAGTACCGCCCAGGAGGAGCCCCGCCACCTGACCTATCGACTGGAAGCGTTCAGCAAGCAGCTCACCCTCGAGCTGGAGCCCGATCGCAGCTTCATGGCCCCCGGGCTCACCCTGCAGTACGTGGGCAGACCACTGGCCCGCACGGGTCAGGAGCACCAGGAAGAGCCACACGAAGACCAGGACAGCGAGACACCCAGCCTGGTGCACTGCTTCTTCTCTGGGACAGTGAACGGCGATCCGACCTCCGTGGCAGCGCTGAGTCTCTGTGGTGGGATCCGAGGCGGCTTCTACCTGGAGGGGGAAGAGTTCTTCATCGAGCCCGCCAATGGGAGCCTGAGCGACAGCGGGAAGTTCCACGACCAGCTCCATCGGATCCACCGAAGGCAGCGGCAGCAGCGGGGTCCCCGATGTGCGGTGAGCGAGGCGGAGTTCGGATGGGCGACAGCAACCGGTGAGGGGAGCCCAGTGGAGCCTGCCGCGCCAGGAGACAGAGCGGCAAGCGAGCAACCGGCAGCACCCACACAGCAAGGTAACTACTACAGTGCACTATAACTCTTAATCTTTCAGAACCCACATGTGGGAAACCTCATCACTGTAAGACTGAAAACTCACAGCACTGTGAACATGTGAGATTTCGTGTTCACAGAGTGTGCTGTTCATTGCCCAGAACTGCAAAGATGTGACCTAGTGACTAGAGCCTACACTTGAGAACAGACCCAGCTTCACATCCCACCAGAGTCACTTGTTCACTGGCATTAAGCAAGTTACTTTAACTCAAAATGATCCAGCCTACCCAGCTGTAACAGTGGGTAAAATCAGTGCCCTATCCCCCGCCAGATACTACATCTTAGATGGGCTTTCCTGCTTGAAAGAAAAATACTGCATCTGTGCTGTAAGTGTCAGTTTGGCATATGAGATCTCTATGTAGGACAGAGGGCTTCTGAGGGGTAAAACGAAGAACTTTCCTACAGTGGGACAGTTCTGTGGTAGCACTATCAATAGTCTTATCATGCAGCTCTCCCATCCTAATGTCTGTACCTCATCTATTATGCCTTGAATTCCCCTCTTCCAATTGATTTTTAGCCCCACTGAGATGCAGCACCTTGTTTACAGAGGGGTGCACCTTCTACCTGATTTTGATGAACAGAAAGGGAAGGGGGTCAAATGAATTGCTCAAGGTCACAGAGTCAGTGGCTCTCATGGAATTACAAATTTAGGGTATCCTAGTTCCACTCTTTGCTCTTAAAACTGGACTTCACTGCCATTTATTAATAACTCTGGGACTTAGTTAATAGCAATATATCAATTATTTTAACTAAAGAAACTGCCTAGCAATAGTAATCTCTTCAAAATGGCATTCAGACCAAGTGTTAGAAGTTGCTAACACCAGCAAAGCAAGTTTTGTGAAATCTTCTGTCATTAACTACTTTATGCTACAAATATAGCAGAGCAGGTAGCCAAATTGCCTTTGCAGTTCCACAAGGTGCAAATCAGTGTTTAATTTAAAGTATAGCTGAGTGTTTTGTTTTGGCTAAAACTTTCATATGAGACTTGGCTGCAGTGTTCTAGAGTTTAGACTTCCAGCTCAAATGTTGTTAGAAAGTTACATCTACATTCAGATGCTAACAGCATGGTGAAGGAAGCATCAGAAAGGTCAGAAAGATAGGACAGAGGTGCTCTGCAAATCAGTGTGATTTGACTGAGCTCCAGAGCCTAAAGGAGTTGGAGAAGTTAACCTTGTCTAATACAGCTGCAGGAGAAGCAAGGATACAGTTAATGCAAATGCTAGGGAGTTCCAGGGTCAGAGAGGCAATCAGTCTCTCCCTCCCCTTCCCTCTCTCCTTAACAATTGCCTCTAGTATTGTGCATACACGTGGAACCCAATGATCTCATTCATGAGCTGGTAGCGTCTTGAGAGGAAGGGAAAAAAAGTGAAAGGCAACTTCAAGCTTTTCCTAGTATTGCCTCACGTGTTTCTTCAAGGATTCAGGCAGAAGGGCTGCTGCTAGAAATGTGATACGGTGTGCAACCATTTGGTTCTCCTCTGTTCAGTAAAACCACTAGAGAAAGCAAATAATTCCTTGCTGCTGCAGTATGTACGTAAAACACTGTCCCTTATATACGGAGATCTACTGAGGGGACTATTTTCTGAATTAACCTGTTTCTAATTTTTTTTTTTTTTGGCTTCATTTAATTGCAGAGTCAGCCCATTCCAGAAGAAAAAGATTTGTATCAGTGCCTCGCTATGTGGAGACCCTGATTGTGGCAGACCAATCCATGGCTGAGTTCCATGGCAGTGGGCTGAAGCACTACCTCCTGACTGTGATGTCAGTGGCAGCCAAGCTCTACAAGCACCCCAGCATCCAGAATTCCATCAGCCTGGTGGTGGTAAAGATCATGGTCATCTACGATGAGCAGAAGGGGCCTGACGTGTCCTCCAATGCGGCTCTCACCCTGCGGAACTTCTGCAAATGGCAAAAGCAACACAATCCTCCCAGTGACCGCAATCCTGAGCACTATGACACTGCAATCCTCTTCACTAGACAGGTAGGCAGAAGGAATCATATACATCTAGTGACCAGGAGTGGTGGTGGGGGGAGAGGCTTGGGGCATGCATAAGCAGTAAGACTCAACAGCGTGTGGCTTACACCTTGGGTGTATTGTGAGGCACAAGTTAGCTGAATGCCTTCTACCAGGAAGTGGTGTTATCCCCAAATGATAACATCCATTCAGAAGTGAAATGCAAACCCATCATGCCTTGCTCTGGGAAGGAAGCGTGAGAGCATGTATGCAGGTTGAAGAGATGCACAAAAAAAAACACATTCTGATACATACTAGTTTTCATTTTACTTCCAAATGGATAACAGGTAGGTAAAAAATTGTTGGTAGGAACCTACTCCAGGCTATGGTGTTGTCATGAGCAGTCACAACTACTTGCAATGGTTCTTAGCTAATCAGCTTTGGGGAAATCTCTTGCTTGTTTAATAATGGGGGATAATTGCACACCTTGGGTAGTGTTGCTGCTGTCCTACAGTTGTGCACCTCCTGGGGTGCCATGCTGTGACTACCAAAAGTCTTCCCCAAACATATATGTTTAAAACTGATTTCTGAAGTTCAGAATGTTAAGTAGTTCAAACTTGTGCTGTTATGCTGGAAAGTCTTATGATCAGGTGATCACATTTGACCAATCACGGATCTTTGCTCATCTTAGCCATTTTAGTATAATTAATATTTACATCCTGGCTGCAGATAACACTGAGAAGTCTTCATGCTAGTGTGCAGTCACAATGTTGTTATTATAGTGATAATATTATTGTGATGGGGGTGACAGGTTATTAACAATGTCTGGGACATCATCTGAACATTCGAAATTGCCAGCAGAAAAAGGTCATAGAGTGTACTGAGTCTGTTGCAGAGCTCATGCAGTGTTGTATTGCATGATGCTTGGTAGCAAATCATCAACTCCAAGGCCGCAGTCCAAGGTGTTGTAATGTCCCAGATACAATGAATACAGAGTTTAACCCCCACCACTATTACTGTTATAGCAATTATACTGAAAAAAACTTAAACTATTCAAAGAATTTAAAATGGGCTTCCTGAGCCAATTTTACTGTGTAGTTTAGTGGCAGAATGTTGGCAATAAAGAGGGGTTTGTAGTTACAAGCCAGTCAGAAAGCAAGGATTAGCATACAGCCCCATTACAGAGGGAAGTGTCCAGTTGTGGCAGAATAATGGGACAGCAGCTCTTCATTCTGATTGGCTGTGGTGAACTTTTTCAGTAGACTATTGAATAAACCTGAGTATCATACCATTATTGCTGTAAAGCTGAAAACATTTCAGTTGTTGTGCAGCAGACACAGTCAGTTCTGTAGTAATAAAAAAAGCTCCTCAAGAATTCTGGTGCTTAGTGGAAGAATGTTGGGGAAGGGAAAACAGTTTACATACTGTCGTCAGCCAGAAGGCAAGTATTTGTATGCTGCATGTTTATGAACTTCCACAGTACAGCTGTGGGGAAGGGGGGGTAGCAGCACAGTGCAGCTGCACGTTGATTGGCTCTGGAGCTTACTTTTCAGTAAAATAAACCTGGCACCAAGTTGTAAAGGACTGTAGTAGGTTCAAGTCTAACTGTCTTTACACGTGGCAAGTTTAGTGAATTCTTCACTGGAGTGCCTGATATATCTGTCTGCAAATGCTATCTTCCAAAATCTCATTCTTCAGCATTGCCTGCTGGGCAGCAGGTTTGATTTGCTGTGCAAACGTTGGCACGAGGAACATGTACAGGCTCAGTCAGTTAATAACATATTCATAACATTTGTACCTTCAGTTTGGTTGCTCCAGCACATTAAAAAGACATGTTTTTGGTAGTGGGTGGAATAAATGTACTTGCCCAGAAGATCTAGAGGTATTGCCAACGTTTACCATAGAGTGCTACCTTGGGGTGACATCTCTAGAAATTTTGAGTGAGTATTTTTCTGGCCTCCATCAAAGTGGTTTAAATTTTACATAAGAAAAAAAATCGCAGAAGCCAATGCTTAAACTTCCTGTGCCCAGAACAGCTGATCAGACTTTTGCGCTATGTATTTTTTTCACTCATTAACACATACAACAGTAAACTTGGATTCAGAGCACCATTTCAGTAGAATACAGAGTATAGCTGTTCAAGTGGGTCAGGGCATAGTGCCAGAAATTCATCTGATTCCTGCCAGGGCTGATGCTCAAGCCCTATTAACGCCAAGGTTGTCTTTTTCAGGATCTGTGTGGCGCTCAGACATGCGATACCCTGGGGATGGCAGATGTTGGAACAATTTGTGATCCAAGCCGCAGCTGCTCGATCATCGAGGATGATGGCTTACAAGCGGCCTTTACCACGGCCCATGAACTAGGTACCTATTTTGGAGAGGGGAAAAGTCCATTTTGCTATTCTAGATCAGCATAGTTCCTAATTATGATGATGTGAAGATACAAGTCTAGCTAGTCTGGGAGCTGGCTAATGCGCTGTGCTAGCCAAGACTTCCTTGAATAAATGAAACGGGCTATTCAGTTGGGACTTTTCTTTCCTGGCCTCCTATGGGGGGTGTGGAGGTGGACGTTAATGCTTTAAATGATGTTGGCTGGGAAGCCAAAATCATGTAAGTAGTGGGAACACAGCCAATCACCTGTCCAACACTGGACCAGTGCCCAGCAAATGTCATATGTGAAAGCTACTGTAGAAACATTTTGGATGCACACCGTTTATGTTAGCAAGTTCATCTAATGAAAACCGGCATCACTTTGGAAAGAAGCATTGAAAAGTTGTGGCTTCACTGCCTGATTGATAGGATTCCAGTGAGCATGAAAGGCAAATGTTGTAAAGCCATCCAGAGGCAGAGCTTCAAAGTTGCTGAGTAACCCCATGTGATATTTCACTCTTTGATAGGTCATGTGTTCAACATGCCCCATGACGATGCAAGGCAGTGTGCCAGCGCCAATGGCGTGAACTGGAATTCCCACATGATGGCGTCAATGCTCTCTAATCTGGACCGACATCAGCCCTGGTCTCCCTGCAGTGCCTACATGATTACATCCTTCCTGGACAATCAGCACGGTAAGTTCAACAGGAAGCTTAGGCTATGTAGTTTGAAATCTAACCCTTGAGGGATTCATGATCAACCCCTAATTGCCTTTCATAGCAGCTGTATATTTGAAACTTACTGTTGGTTTTAGAACAGTAGTTAGTACTGTCAGGAATATATTTTCCTGGAATATTAGATGTATTCAGAAACCCAAAAATCAATTATTATTATATTTTTTTAGTAATATTTTCTTTTTGTTTTAGGGGAGTGCTTGTTAGACAAACCCAGCAAACCTGTGCAGCTACCATCGGATCTCCCTGGGACCTTGTATGATGCAAACCGTCAGTGTCAGTTCACATTTGGCGAAACTCCAAGCACTGCCCGGACATAGCCAGCACATGTTCAACCCTTTGGTGTACTGGTACCTCAAGTGGTGTGCTTGTGTGCCAAACCAAACATTTTCCATGGGCAGATGGAACCAGCTGTGGAGAAGGAAAATGGTGCCTGGACGGCAAGTGCATGAATAAAACAGACAAGAAGCACTATGATGTAATTACAGTATTTTCAATTTTTTTATTTCTTCATTTTAAAAGGGAATTTTAATAAGTTTGAATAATTCAGTCTTTTGCTTTTCAACTTTGACACAAAAGTATACTATCTTTGTACCATTTCTGTAGGTTTTTGATGAATTTTCCTTCAAATTGACATTAAAAAAATTCAGATTAGTATTTTGTTAGTTAGTGAAGGAAACAATGCCACTTTGGATTGTTAGACTTGAATTTTTTTGTGCTTTGCCAACATAGTAATACGTAATGTATATGTAAATATCAAATACTCATGTTGCGAAGCGTTTATGTGATCACAATTTCTCATATGGCTCTTTCTTCAATTCTGTTTCTTGCAGACACCTATTCATGGAGGCTGGGGATCTTGGGGAACCTGGGGGGAATGTTCGAGGACATGTGGTGGAGGAGTACAGTATTCCTTCAGGGAGTGTGACAGTCCCATTCCAAAGAATGGAGGAAAATACTGTGAAGGCAGGAGGGTGCAGTATCGTTCTTGCAACTCAGAGGAATGCCCCGATAGTGATGGTAAGTTTTGAAAGATAAATAACAGAATGCCCATTGTTTTCATAGCATAACATTTGCATGTATAAATATATTAAGCAGCAAAGCATTAACATACTGATAGTATACCTCTATAAGTGTATACCTGTGTAAGTATATCTCTCTCTATAGATACAGATACATACACGTGTATGTGCCAATAGTTCCTTTTCTCAGTAAAACTACTATTAGTTACTTAAATGTATGCCCATCAATTAAATCCATGTACACATGAAATAAATCATTATACCAGAACAATTAAAGGTGCATACCAAGCAAATAAATCTGAATGTCATAAATCTATACTGTACCACAACAATAAAAACAATAAGATAATAACATTAATTACTTATTAAACCATTTAGCACCTACTTAATAAATTAATAAGGAATTATCATTCCATTAATACAGCAAGTCTAATTATGAAAGGAATAAATACATTTCTGCACTGTAAGCTTAGTCTTGACCAGCCTTATGCATTTTATAAACAAATGCTAGGAAAGTACTGTGTACTCATGACAAAATACAATCTTGGGGGGCTAATGAAGTCATAATACCACTCTGCCTTCAACCTACTGGTTTATTACCTCATTAGCCTTCTTCACTATTATTTCCTTTTACATCATGCTTCCTAGCAGTGTGTGTGTGTGTGTGTGTATAGAGAGAAAGTGAGAGAAAATAAATGATGGAAAAGTGTGGTATATGAGGAAATAATACCATTAAGGGGTTGAACAAGCCACAAGTCCGAAGGGCGAGTGGTCTTTATGACCTTGTTCAACTTCAAGATGGTATTATTTCCTCATATACCACACTCTGCAATTATTTGTTTTATATATAAGGTTGGACACTTTTTGCTGTGTCCTATATAGGCAGCCAGTTAGGGTCATAATACCCTACTTCGCTACCATCATATATGGGGAAATAAATGATAGCATTTTCAATAGGAAAAGGGCCCAACCATACTATATATATATATATATATATACTACAGCAACTACAGCATAATATGCAACAGCAACTACAGCTTACATGTTAGCAGTAACTTGCTGCAGTAAGGTACTCCCACGGCCCACTTGAAAATTAAGCAGCACCCATAAATATGGCTTCCCTGACATGTAAACATTCTAAACAAAGAATTAATGTTCCTGAGGACCTGTATTTACTTGTAATCTTCTCTGCAGGCAAAACCTTCCGAGAGGAGCAGTGTGAGGTGCACAATGACTTTTCTAAGTCAACCTTTGGCAGTGGGCCTGCAGTTGAATGGACTCCCAAGTATGCTGGTGTCTCCCCCAAAGACAGATGCAAGCTTGTGTGCAGAGCAAAAGGCACCGGTTACTTCTTTGTTCTTCAGCCCAAGGTGAGTTAGAAAAAACTCTTGTATACATCATTTTATAATTTCTGCCCGGCACCATAGATAGTTTGACTTTGCTTTCCAGTGCACACTAGTCATCAGAAGCAGTGGGGGGCTGTAGTTAGACCACAGAGCTAAGAATCAGAGACAAAGAGAAAAGCTACACTTGGAAATGGGTGCATGTATTCAAAATTAGTTCACTACTTTTTGTTGTGGACTAAGCACTCACCACTAGACGTCGCTTTTCAACTGTTTCAAGTGCAAAACCTTTATTTGGTGCTTAGTAGAAAATGTTAAAAGGACCATTGGAAGAGGTTGCCTGATGTGTTGTACATGGTTGCAGTGCTTCTGATAAAGCACTATGACTATATGAAATGCATCAGGCAACCACTTGCAGGAGAAAAAAAAAAGAAGTGAGAGCACTCACCAGGTCTTCCAGATACCAGTTTTATTGAATAAAATGCAGATGCATATCAAAGTGCGGTGTGAAACACCTTTACGTATTGTCTCCTTAGCAAGGCTTTATCAGGGGGTGGTGTGTCCACCCGGTCACAATGTTATTTAAACTCCCATGTCTGAGTATTTAGAATTAGTTATACCTTGTGACGCTTAAAGTGAAATGTCTTAAAGACAAAGTGACCAAGCAGACAGTGCATTTGAACCTCTTGCAGGTGTCCTTTTAACATTTTCTACCGAGCATCTAAATAAAGATTTTGTACTTAAACAGTCGTGCTGTGGCATCTGATGTTGAGTACTTATTCCTCGGCAAACAGCACTGAGCCAGAGAATTCCAGGTTCGAAAACTGCTCACGCTTCTCTTTCACAATGTGACCTTGAGCGGTCACATAATCTCCCTGTTCATCAGTTCTCCATGTTGCAAGTTTATTTTTAAACATGGCTAATGATTTTATTTTTTTATTATTAAAATTGTAACAAGCAATAACCCTAGATTAGTCCTAGTAGAGAGAGCTAGTAAAATGAGCCACATTTGGCTTGCGAGGATTTTCTGCCTCATTTTGTGATTCTTAATTTAAACAATTTCCATCTGTGTTTGGGAATCAGTTGAATGCTCTACAGTAAAATGGCAACCATAGTAGAATATCTATGGGCCCGAGTCCAAATGTTGCAAGCACATGCAGATGGTGTGTGCATAACACATAAATCCCATGGCGAAAATATTTTTCTAAATGCTGCCCCAGGCAGGTGGAACAACATCCAGGAGTATATTAAAGAATCAGATAGTATCATCTCCTTCAAGTGAGTCAAATAACCACAGTACCTCTGCAGTCCATGTACATGTTGACTCCCTCTCCTGCACTGCAAATCCAAATGTATTTCCCAACTTAGGTAGTACCTTCCCACGTATATTATCTGGGATTATCCTGAATCTTTAGGAGCCTTCTCTGTAACTCCCAAATGGAGTTGTATATTGTGTACAATATGTTGATTTCAGTAACATATACTTAAAATTTGCAGTAAATTATATTGTGATGTTTAGCCTGTTAGTATAACTATTATTAATACCTGTAATTAATTACGCATGACAGCACTCTGCTGCTGCTGTATTCAGACCCCCAGTACAGTCATGCAAAATAGGTGGTATACCTACTGTAACTGGGGCTATCATGGTGTGTAAACCTCGAAATAAATAATCAAATACATAGTACATGGTAATAAAAGGTCAGAAGGGGCACTAGGACTGTAGTGTCCATCACCCTTTGCTTCATAAGCAGGGATGAAAAGTATTATGTGCAAACATACATAAACAAATGCATCGTTGGTTCATTTTACACTTCCAGTATAAATGGTTGCCAAATAAACAGACACTTTACTTATTTATTTATTTATTGGTAAGTGGGTGTTCAGAAGAGGGACAATGAGCCAAGGCCCATTTCCAAGTGTGACTGGGGGGGCTACAGACTAAATTGAACAAAAATATAAACAATACAGTCAGTTAAATATAGACAAAATTGCAAAAAGCAACAACAATGACAAGGTTCAGGTACTCTGTGAAACTCTCAAAGGAGCAGACAAAGAAAACAAATTGGGCAGATGCTTTTAGATTATATTAACTAGGCAGCTATATTTAGTTTTATTTATTTATTTGAACATTTGGTAAGTGGGAAAAGCACACTGAACCAAGGCTCATTTCCAGGTGCGACCCGGGGATGTAGATATTTATTTTCAATACATCAAATGTTTTCTAAATAATATATTGCTGACTCCTGGTCCAGGTTAATGTCACACTCCCAATGTTAATAGTTGCCAGATAATCACTTTTTTGTTATTATATTAAACGTTTTGCAGCTTTAAAATGTCAAACTCCAAATTTATGGTAATACATGATACAGCTCTTTTGGATAACTTGTTTGTTTTTTGTTTTGTTTTGTTTTGTAATGGCCATACATAAAAGGAGTCTTCTGCTTGATATTTCCTTGATCAAACTTAACAGGTTGTTTGTTTTACCATCATAGGTTGTGGATGGCACTCCTTGCAGCCCTGACTCCACCTCTGTCTGCGTTCAGGGACAGTGTGTCAAGGCTGGCTGCGACCGTATCATAGGCTCTAGTAAGAAGTTTGATAAGTGTGGCGTCTGTGGAGGCAATGGATCCACCTGCAAGAAAGTGTCTGGCACTTTTGAACGGGCAGGGTGAGCAGAAATTCTTAAACATTTTCTTTCTTTGTAACCATGAAATAGTAAGTTTTTTTTAAATTCTTTGCTAACCCTGTAAGGCCCGCTAGAAACAAGTGCCTGTTTTCAGTGGTGACCCAGGAGCACTGGGGAGGTTAAGTGACTTGATCAGAGTCACACAGTATGCAAGTGGAGGTTCTGGGAACCAAACCCAGGTCTGCTGCATGTACCAAGCTCTTTCACAGCTCATCAGTCTTAATGTCTAGGCTACAACACCAGCTCCAAGGTTTAAAGAGGACAGGAAGTTATTTTTAATTGATAATGGTTAAAATGTTCATATTTTCAGAAATAACATGCATACGCCTGAAATGATCTGTTTACTTGCACCTGATTAACAAATGATGTAACAACTATATTTTGCATTGTTTTGTTTTTATGGGCAGCATTCTGTTACAGTTCTCATCATAGAATCAGTGATTGGAATTTTAACTATGTCACAGTCTGTGTTCAGATAAGCATGGTTCCACTAGGGTAACAGCTCATGCACTGTATTCTGTACACAAACTATGACATATGAAAAACTCTGAATTACTGATTCCAGTAAGAGTGCTGTTCTGAAAGTTGTCCATAAAATGATTATAGATAGAGGAAGCACTCTTGACCAGTCAGAGCGCTCCTTTCCTCAGCGCATGAGACATTTTTTTTTTTGCTGTGAAGAGTGTCTCACTTACAGCCTCCCTGAAAATAGGCACATTTGGGTAAGGTTTTTTTTTTAAAAATTATTATATTATTGATCCGGCTCAATCAAGAATATATAAATACCGCTACTGAGACCACCCTTATAGTTGTAAGAGAGGTCTCATGTTCTTAGGGTATCAGAACTGGTCACCTTCAGTTCGCAGCTCTCATACCATAAGAAGGCACATGAGACCACTCTTACAACCATAAGAGTGGTCTTGATGGTGGTATAACGTATAAAACAATTGGAAACACAGTTTTTTACATCTATGCTTATTCAGGTACAGATAAATAATACAGATTCTCTGGAGGTATGACTCTCATTTAGGACATATTTCCTGTCCCCTTTAAGGTATCCATTCTAAACCTAGTGACTGGAAAAGTGGGAATTGCATCGGCATGTATGTACTTCAAATAGTACAAAACAGGTCACCATAAATTCCTGCTGAAAGTGGGAAATCAAGATAGTATAGGCATAAAGTAGGAATTCAAATTATAATAGGCATTTTGACTTAAATGGTCTTCAGTTATGATCATGTAGGAGACAAAAAAGCATATTTCTGTTAAAGGAAAACTATACCCTAATATCTGGTAAATTGTATTTGTTTCCTTTGCAACAGACAACTCCTTTCATGTAGCTGTTGGGGTATATGTGATTTCATTAGTCTATTTCTACTGTTCATACTAGTCCCTGTAACTCTCCTGGGGGCTTCTGTTTCATGGTTGTTGAGATCTCATTGTCTCTGAGAGCTGCATTAGCATATGAGAACATGATGTGGGAGCACCATTTAGATGCCACAGTATGCTTAATTAGAGTTCAACAAAAACAGTTGCAGCAAGGTGTGAAAATACCACATTTACCTTCAGTTGGTTTGGCAGACTGTCTGAGTTGTAATGCAGGGGTTTTCCCTTTAAACTGCATTCAATTTGTATGTTTCCAGAGAGTTTTTTTTCAGGATATTTGTACTTTCAGCATAGAGATACATGGTATAAATGGATGTTGTGACATCATGTTCTTATAATGCAGCTCTCTGGATAATGAGATTTCAACAACCATAAAACAGAAACCCCCAGGATAGTTACAGGGGACTAGGATGAACAGTGAAAGCAAACTGAAGCAAACACGTATACCCCCAACAGCTACAGGAAAAGAGTTGTCAGTTGACATGGAAACAAACAAAATTTACAAGATATGAGGGTGTAGTTTTCCTTTACGGTCATTCTTGAAATGGACAGAATTGGAAAAATGACAGTTGTTACGTTTTAGTTTTCACTGAGCACTAAAGCAAATGATTTGTTTTAGATATGTTAATGCTTCTTTAAAGAGATCCTGACACCTGACAAAAACCGTGCTGATAATTCAGTTTACAGGTCACATCTTCTGTAGTTATTCTGTTCCTGCATTATTACTGAGGACATTTTTCTCTTTTTTTTTTTTTTACTAAAGCTGTCCTTCAGATGAGACATTAAATTGGGCCCCCTTCTGCCCATGTCTGGTCACTGTCTAAGTGGAAGTTAAAGATCCCTTGGCACTTGTTGAAGATTAGGGAAGTTTCCAGTCTCTTGGCCAACTACTCCTATCAATAAAACAGGTCCATGCAAACCCCACTCCCACCACCATCATCCATAACACACCTGGAAATGAGTCGCCACCATTCGGTGCATTTTTCCAGGTCATAAGTTACAAATGTACAAATTAATAAGCATGAAAAGAGTATCTCTGTACCTTAGACCTTATCTGCTCCTGCTCATTGTCCCCATGTAACACTATTATCCCTATGACATCATGAATAGAGGATTACAACTTCATGTGTAGACAAGCAGCAGGAACAGATGAAACCCAAAGGATAAAGCTGGTTCTGTTTTTTTTTTCATACAGTGTTCTGAGAAATGAGATCCTGCAGTGTTCTTAGAAATAATGACTAAAGGAAGAAAATACAGGAAATGTTAAAAGCTGGATTATGTCTAAACATGACAGCTGTAAAACGTTTTCTGTGGCATCAGTTGCATTCTAATCTGTAACTATGCTGAGTGAACTCAGGTGAAAGTACAGCACATCTTTGTGTTTATTTTAATCAGTAGAATTGTCCAAAGTTCAGTTAATGAGTAACCAAACAAACAAAAATCAATTTCTACTCTCCTTTTCTCACAAAACCAATACATTTGGCTTATTAGGCTCTGCTAAGGGGTCACTTTTCTTTGTTTCAAAGTCTAAGTTAAAGGTGATAGTAGTAAAGACCTTGGTTATAATTGCTTGTCATTAAGTGTCTGTGTCTTTTGTTTTTTTGGGGAGGGGGGGTGTTAATACATATCCAACTCTTTTTTTTCCTACTTTATAATTTGAATTACCAGTCAACATACCACAATTATCTGCATATTCTTGAGATCCATGGCATGTTTAAGATGGAAGTTAGTGTTTACATCCCTCAGCACCCAATTTTCAGAAAGTATATAGGTTGTGGGGGTTATGCATTAATGTGGGGCCGAATATGCGTGAGTCATGTGTACGCACCTGCAGATAGGCACTTGGTGTGCAGTATGCAGTGCCACACACCTCTGCTAGGCACCTGTCTGTGGCCCCACCCCATGGAGCACTTCTGCCGGGGGTTGGAGAGAGGGACAGAGGCAGGCATCCAGTCAGATGCACATCCTGGCTGCCGAACTGGATCCACTGATTCTTGTGAATGGGGGATTCTGAGCAGGCATTGGAGGGTTAAATGTTCACAGGATGGGCAAATGTTCAAATAGCTGCCCACAGCCCCCCTTTTTCTAATCAGAGGGCTGAGAAAACACTGTAGGGGAGCTGATTTCTCCCACAGCCTTTGGGGTTACTCTGTGGGGGCGCACAAAAGATACTGCAGGGTCCCTGCCTCCATATCCTGCAACCCTTTGCCTGGCATTTCACGCCTTCATAAATGGCACATAGTGTAGACACACTCTCAGACTGGCTGTGCACATAGATGTGCAACTGGCTGGGGTATCCAGTGCGGAAGGAACATGTGTCCATTCCACGGGACTCTGGTGTGTTGCATTCAGACTTAGGTTTGCCTACGTACTGCTGATCTGCAGTGTCTAGGCAATCCACAACTTAAGTGCATAGACCCCTTTGTTTGTATAGTGAATAAAAGGCTATGCTTCAGTGTAGACAGCATCTATGCAAGGCACTGACAGTGTATGAAAGTATTAATTTGACAGATGTTTTGTTCCTAAGTGTCTTGTCTTGACAAGTCATGGCATGACACAGTGCCATACTGCAGGAAATCAGGTGAGCTTGATGGAAACAGTAATGTTTGCTGCAACATGTGAAGGGGTCAAGCTATTCTGTCCTTTATTACTAAAGGTAGTTGCATGAATCCAGTTACTTTGTCCCTGCCGGGCAGGTCATCTATAGCTGAGGATTACTCAGATGCTGATGTCATAATATCATGCTTGTGACCTCACAGACACTTCCGCAGCAACATACTGTGATGTCAAAAGGTGGGAATTGTGATTTCAGTTCCTATATAACCCTCAGCTATAAGTGAACAATGGAGTAGATCCCGTTTTCATGATGTTACCCTAAGTAATAAAGAACTGGGACCTGATAAACAGTCACAGTGATGAATGGCAGACTTTTGAGCACGCTGGAACTCCCCATATTGCTACCCACCCAAAACTTCCATATACAAAGAGTTAATGCTGTCTGTGGGGGCAGATCACCCTCCCCCACCGATGACATTGCAGCTAGCCCTTATGATGCAAGTCACTAATCCAGATGTTAGTTGCTGTACAGGAGCTGTGAACCAACTAGCATGCTAGAATGTGAATCGGGCAGGTGTCGGCCCATGGTATGACACCAGGTGCATGATGCTTTACCATGGCTCTTGACCTATGACTATGACACTACCACCAACATCTTCACCCCATGCACTGTATCTGGGTTTCCTTCATTGATGATCCTCTGAATTTTCCAACCCAATGCCACTCTTACTTGCTGTCCAGTGCACCTGAACCAGTTGTGCAGGATCCCCTGGTGTCCAGTGGATCACTCCTCCCTAGCCCTGTTTCTGGTCTTTCTATTGTTTGGCAGTATTGTGTGCAGCCTGACACCTCCCCCTACCAGAATGGATGTCCAAGCTCCCAAAGCAACAACCCCATTGAGGAACTGCTTTAATCAGTTCTTCACATCCTGGGGTTGCTGTGCTTTGGACCATGGGTGAGGGCACCAGGGTGCCGCTGTGTATAGCATAGGGCTTTTGTGCATACTGGCTCCCTCATCAACAGTGTTTCATCTGACTTTTTCACTGCAAATGCAGTAATGCATGAGCAGGCTTTAGTCCTCATTGTGTATAGCACAAAGGAGTGCAAGAACTGTGCTGCAAGGGGGTCTTTGTGACCTCTGTATGAAACAGAATTGTGACTATGTATGGAGTCCTAGGTGTTGAAATCTATATATTTTGGGAGTGTTGTGCAACTGAGTTCTGCTCATGCCAACTTGGATTTCAGGGGCTGATGCCCTGAACTCATCTTTGAATGATTGTTTATTTTGCTCCAAAATACAGAAGTCGGTATATTTAAAAAAAAGGAAAGAACCCCAACTAAAATTATAGAGTAACTGTATGCAGCATTTTTGAATTATAGCTGTTACTAAGCACAATACCATATTTTAATTGATGTTAAAAAAGCATAGGACAAAAGCCTAGCTAAGGAGTCACTAAGACTTTTTGTTATAACATTTACTGAATCTCTGTGGTGCATAAACAGTCAGAGAAAAGTCTTTTAATCAATTTGTAACCTTTTTCCTACAGACGGGGGTACCATGATGTTGTCACCATTCCTGCTGGGGCAACCAATATTGACATCAAACAGCGCACCCACAGAGGCTCAAAGCACGATGGCAGTTTCCTCGCCATTAAAGCTGCAGATGATACCTACATCCTCAATGGTGACCATACCTTATCAACTCTGGAGCAGGATATCATGTACAAGGGTGCTGTCTTGAGGTACAGTGGCTCATCTGCATCTTTAGAAAGAATTCGCAGCTTCAGTCCTCTTAAAGAGCCAATAACCATCCAGGTTCTGACAGTGGGTGACTCACCTCGACTTAGAATCAAGTACACTTACTTTGTCAAGAAATCTGCACAGTCTGGCTCTGAAAAGAGCCTGGCTAAGTTAAAGCAATCCTTCAATGCCATCATGGAGACTATTGCTTCAGAGTGGGTCATTGGCGAATGGGGTGAATGCTCCAAGTCATGTGGCTCAGGGTGGCAGTGGAGGTCAGTAGACTGTAGAGACATGTATGGGAAGCCAGCAACAGACTGTATGGAGGAACTCCGACCACTTGATGTCAGGCCCTGTGCAGATGTCCCTTGCCCCCAGTGGCAGCTGGGAGATTGGTCGCCATGCTCCAAGACCTGCGGCAAAGGCTTCAGAAAAAGAGCCCTGAAATGCGTCTCCGAAAGCAGCATTGTGTTATCACAAGAGAACTGTGAATCACTAAAGAAACCGAAGCATTTGATAGACTTTTGTACTGTCAGGAGCTGCTAATAATCAGTAGTAAGAGTTTAGCCAAGTAAGTCTGTAACAAAAAAAATATGCACTGAACACTGAGAGGTCACCATTTGCCAATGTATATCCCATATCCATACTTAAGATCGTAGGAGGAAGGGAGGGAGGGAGCCATTGAGTGAGGCCAGTTAATGAAACTGAGTTGGATATAAGCCATGAACATCCAACTGTCTCTGCGTGTCATGGCCAACCCTTGTTGCTAGTCATGTCTTTTTTACTAGATAAGCTTGGGGCATTAGCAGTTTCTTTTTTTATGAAGTTTGCCACAGATTGAGCGATTACAGAATCAATGGCTGAACAAAAAATAATGCAGTGATGCAAAGCATGCTAGAAAGAAAGAAAGAAAGAAAGAAAGAAAGAAAGAAAGAAAAAGAAAGAAAGAAGGAGCGTTTCAGTGTTTTTATGCAGATTCTGATAGCGGTACTGGTCACATCCCTTATTTCTTGAGGTGAGGACCAGCATTTGACTGAACTTGAAAATAAAAAGGGGGTCAGTCCCTACCTACCTCACTTGTGAAGGGCAATATCAGGATTAGGGAAATCATGGCTTCAGCAATATTATGGCTGCTATTGTTTCAGACAACAAAAATGTATTGAAAAAAGAAATGTAAGCCATATTCTCTACCCACGAATAGAACTCCAAAATGTCAATCATTGGCAACTCTTTGCTGATCAATTCTATATGCTGATTTTTGTAAAACGGATGCTTTGCTTTGGTCATAGCTTGTTATATTCTGCTGGACAGAGACCCAAGGGTCATGGGGATGTTTCATAAGACTAAGCTTTTTGGTTCGACAATTTAAATAATTTAGCACTTCACTAAAATATTGCCAGCGCAGATGCAGGGAGGCAGGGCTTACAGATCTGTGGAATAGCGGGTCCATCCACAGTGGTATGTTAACAGTTTATAAAAATTTGACTTCAAAAGAGAATATGGCTATCAGATGTATATAAGAAAATATGTATTATTACTGCCAATCCGGCATACTTTATAAGTATATTGTATTTGCATTCCTTCTGAGAAGGACTTTCGAGTTTGTAATGTGTACTGAAGCCTATTTATTTTTGTACAGCTTGTTTAATATGACCTTCTAAGTTATCACTTTTTTAAAAAAAGGACATATAACATGGATAGAGTATTTATACAATATATGTTATTAGGGAAATAAATGAACACATTGAAATGTGGAACTTGGGTGTTTCTCTGTGTGACTATGGAACTGATACATAATCACACACAATGTGTGTGTGTGTGTGTGTGTGTGTGTGTGTGTGTGTGTGTGTGTGTGTAATTAATTCACTGTGGACTAAATTGCTTATTTTTTAATGTTCTCAGCTTTTTTTTTTAAACAAAGCAGCTATACTAATATTTATGAGGGGAAGACATTTTTTTTCTGAAGAACTAAAAGGACTACCATCTCAGTAGGTACAGTAGTTCAAACAGCTTAAAGCAAATCCATGTACACCTAAAAACTCAACTGACAGGGTTTATGGCTTGTGGAAACCAAATGAATATGCCAAGGCTTGTTGACCAAATTGGTACAGTATTATGGCGAACTGTGCCTTGGGATCATTTATCAGCAACAGATATTATATCCTCTGCAACATTAGTACTTTTATTGTTATTTTTATTGTTATATTTTCTCTTGTTTTGTCTCACCTGTTCCCCTTGCACCCCCAAGGTGGGGACTGCCTGGTTCTTCCATTGGCTGTGAGGATAAGAGGGAGCTGCTATCTTCACAGCTGACACCAGTGCCGCTCACTGATTGGCTGGTAGGTGATGTGTGAATGCCACCCTATCCAGGAACCAAGTGCCACATCTCTGTAACCTCCTGTCCTCCATCTGGTTCCACTGTGGGACTCTGGAAGTTGAATACAAACCCTGATGTTCCCGGTGGCAGCAAAATACCTTGCCAATCTAACACTGGTCAGCTCCCAATAATAGTGTTTTCAAATTAGGACTATGATTTTCCATAGGAAAAAACATAGAAATAAAGTATGATCCTAGTGATGCTGCACAAAAATAAAATTCATTCCATATCTGGCTTAGGGGTGACAGTTGCATGCATTACTAGCTCAAATGGTTTGCACCCCACTTCCCAGAAATCTTGTCATAAAATGAGACAAGCGAGACAGAGAGAGAGAGAGTTCTTAACAGGTCTTTGTAAAGCCTGCAAGCTTTCTCCACAGTCACACATCCTCCATGCCACTGGATGAACTAAGAGATTCCTATTTAACATACAGGGTGAGTTCATCAATTCCTTGCAGTCTCGGTTACTAAGCAAGCAACTGTACTGTATTTCTGTCTTAAGAAAGACTTGTTCATCCTAAACTCACCTGCTCACTCAGTGTTAGTAATTGTGGCACTCCCTCCAGCAACACATAACCCCAGGTTCTGGAGGAAGAGATTTGGGTTGTGCACTGAGGGTATATCAGAAATCACAAGGGACATGGGGTCCTATTGATTCTAGTCAGAGATGCGAACTGGGATATAAGCTTTAGAAAACAAGCCCACTGGTTTTGTATCAGTACTGTAGTGTCTTAGTCTTTAGGGCACAAGGTTAATGAACAGTATTGTTTGGATAGTGCCCCCATGGATCAGACTGTGCTTCGTCGGAAGGCGGCACTATCCGGGTGGGATCCGATCTGGGATCCGGACGAATTTGGAGGTCGGATCCCAGGTCAGATGCCACATTATCCAGTGCTGGATCCAGGTATTCCGGTGTCAAATGCATGGATCCGGCACTGGATCCCTGGATCTAGCATCGGATAATGTAAGATCTGACTTGGATCTGGGGGGTCAGATGAATAGTAGATAGCTGCCACTATTTGACAGCTCCACTATCCTGACAAAATGGCAGGTATTTGGTGGATCTGGATTGCTCAGGATCCTATCCAAGCAATGCTACTAATCAACGTAGTTTAGAATAACAAGCCATTGTACCTTTTGGGGGGACCTCAGTGAGGAAAACCTAAGGGAAGGGGGTCCTAACACTCATCTGTGCCACTTGGTTTTTGATCAGTTGTGCTGGACCTTTCTGGCTTCTTGATGTTATATTACAAGTCCATGTTAACTCACTGATGCCTCCTTAGTTGTTCATTTTATATAGCACAGTGAGTGAAATAAACTTAACAGAAATGTATGTTTCCCAAACGATACAAAGCAGCTGTGGCTAGGGGCCCTTATCAATAAGGGACCCCAAGTGATTGCTAGGAGTTCCTGCTGTGCTTCAATTCTAAAATACTCAACAGCCTTTTCACTGCTGTGCACCTGGATTAAAGGATCATTACCTTAAAGGAGAGTAGGCAGCCCAAAGGGCAGCACACTCAAGTGTGTGGCTGGTCCCAATGTGTATTCTGTGTGCAACAATTGTTTTGGTTTACTACTTATGCTTACTGTGGTGTAGTAGATTGTATCAGACCAATGTTGTGTACTTCTAGGCTGACACCTTCTATGACTACAAGTCCCAGAATTCCCCTGTAGCTGACATCAGAACAGTAGGCAGTAGTGGGAGAGTCAATAGCCTGCAGTGCATGTTAGAGGTTTTATAAGCTCGGCTCCTTGGTTTGCTGGTCCCGCTGTCAACCCTGGGTGAAGTACAGCCACAGAGGACTGTTTTTAGCCCCTGGAGAAAACAAAAACCAGAAAACAACTGATCAGAGATTATAAAAAGCTCTTGACATGCAATACAAGCTATTGAATCTCCCACTGCTGCTTACTGCCCTGATAACAGCAAACCTAGTGACTCCTGCTCATGAAGCAGGAATGGGAGTGCCGACATGATGGACCTTGAGTCCATTCTGACTTAAATGAACAGTTCCACTTGTAGTTTACATATCTTCTGCAGATCATACCTCTCCCTAGTTTATCACTAAGGAAATACAGATGAAAACAGGATCTTTTCCCCTTAGAGTTCCTCTGCCTTTGCAGGTTATTCCCCACTTGAAGTCATATGCCTCTGTTGTGACATCACAATCTATTGCCATTGGAATACAGTAATTGTGATATCAGAAATGATAAGATGATGACCTTAGATGGAAAATATGCAACTTGAGCAGATGCACTCTAAGTGAAAAAGATCCTGTTTTCATGCAAATGGACTCAATGACTAATGGGGCTGATAATCACAGAACTGATGGGAAATATAAGCTGAATCGTGACTGAACACTGGGGGGGGGGTATTTTCAAAAAGGGTTGGACGTGGATGCAAATGCATGCCAGGCCTACATCTGCATCCACCCACCTGCATCCAGGCAGCCCTTCTGTAATTTTCAGATGTTGCATCCATTTATGACAAAAAAAACATGATTTGTGGTACAAAACAGACACAGTTGTGTCTGTTCTCAAATGCAAATTTTGGATGCTGTTAACAGGTTTGGACGCATTTGTTTGAAAATAGCAGCAGATGCATCTTGAGCAGATCATTTTGAAAATTATGCCCTCTGTTTTTCGTATATATCTAGGAGGTGTTAGCTCCTTTTTAATGGCAGTACTATGTTCCTATGTTAGACTGCATATTAGTATTAAAAAGAAAAATGGCAGCTTCTAGAGCAAATGGAAGTTTTCAGTTTTAAATGCAGTTCTACTTTAATGTTCTTCAGCTTTCCCAGGAGTTCAAACAGCAAAGTAAACAAAATAAGTAGGAAGGAAATAGAATCCAGTAAGATTAGGGAAGCATAGAAGAAACCTTGAGGGCTCCTTCAGTGCTTATATCTGATTAAAATGCAGCCAACATGGTTTAGTGTACGTCAGAGCTTAACGCTTTCCCACTAATGTTCCCTCAGCAAAAACACAGTAAAAGTACTGCTTATAGACTTTGACGGCAGATAAGGACCACTTGGCCAACCCAGTCTGCCCATTTCCCCTACCTACTGGATATGCTGCAGATCCTAGAATTACCAACAGCCTACTTCCTCCTACCTCCCACTAAAATTGCTTTATGTCTGTCCCATACATTCTTAAATTATCCCACTGTTTTTGACCCCACGACCTCCTCAGGTAGGCCGTTCCATTCATCCGCCACCTTCTCCGTGAAAAAATATTTCCACACGTTGCCCCGAGTCGTCCCCCCCATCTTCAAATTGTGCCCCTTTGTTCTTGCACACCTCTTTTTCTGAAAGATGCTACTTTCTTAGACTTTGTTGATTCCCTTGAGGGGCTTGAAAGTTTCTATCATGTCCCCCCTCTCCCTTCTTTCCTCGAGGATATACATATTGAGCTCTTTTAGTCTCTCTTCATATGGCTTCTGGTGCAGACCCTGCACCATTTTAGTTGCTCTCCTCTGGGCTGCCTTCATCCTGTCTATGTCCTTGCAGAGATGGGGTCTCCAGAACTGCACGCAGTACTCCAGATGGTGTCTCACCAACTGTCTGTACAGAGGGATAACAACTTCCTGTTTGCTACTGGTGATGCCTCTCCCAATGCATCCCAGTATCCTCCCAGCTCTCCTTACCGCCTTCTCACATTGCTTGCCTACCTTTAGGTCATCTGATATGACTACCCCAGGTCACTTTCCATTTTTGTTGTTGTTAATACCCCCCCCCCACATTGTTCACTCTTCCCCTGGGTTTTTGTTTCTCCGGTGCGTTACTTTGTACTTCTTTACATTGAATCTAAGCTGCCATACTTTTGACCATTCCTCCAACCTTGCCAAGTCCCTTCTCATCCTTTCTCCCCCCTTATGTATCAACCCTATCGCAGATCTTTGTGTCATCTGCAAAGAAGCAAACCTTTTCATTCCAGTCCCTCCACATGTCACCTATAAAGACATTAAAGAGGACCGGTCCCAGTACTGAACCCTGTGGTACCCCACTAGTAATCCCCCTTTCTTCCCACTGTACTCCGTTTACTATTACCCTCTGTGTCCTGTTGTCCAGCCAATTTGTTACCCAGGTTACCACCCTAGAACCCACTCCCAGGCTGGCTAACTTGTTTATTAATCTTTTGTGTGGGACTGTGTCAAATGCCTTGCTAAAGTCTAGGTAGGCCACGTCCGCAGCCCCTCCCTGATCTATTACTTTGGTCACCCAGTCAAAGAAATCTATTAGATTTGTCTGATATGACCTTCCTGCTGTGAATCCATGCTGCCTTGGGCCCTGTGCCCCACTGGCCTCTAGGTGCTCAACAATTCTTTCTTTCAGAAGTGATTCCATCATTTTCCCTACCACTGAGGTCAAACTAACAGATCTGTAATTTCCTGCCTCTGCCTTGCTTCAGTGGTGCCACTAGTTCTCCCCTTAGTTCTTTTAGAATTTTGGGGTGAATCTCATCAGGTCCCATTGCTTTGTCCACCTTCAGTTTTAAAAGTTCTTTCAGGACCCTTTCTTCTGTGAATGGACTGGTATCGACCCTCTTATCCAGTGTGCTTCTATTATTTGGTTTAGGTACCTCTACCTCCTCTTCTTTTGTGAATACTGAGCAGAAGTATTTGTTCAGTATGTCTGCTTTATCACTGTCAACCTGTGCTCACCCCCCTCCTCCCCTTTATTAAGCCTCACTATCCCTCCTCTGGTCTTTTTTCACTCCCTAATGTACCTATAAAAGGTTTTATCCCCTTCTTAACCAAGTTGGCTATCTTTTCCTTGATTTGTGCCTATGCAGTCATGCTTTGCAAAAGTTGATAACTGATACTGACTCCCAACCTCAGCATCGCTGTCATGGGAATTGAAAACCTTACAAGTTTATGTTTGTGAGAAGCACCTATGTGTCACCACAATTTCCAGTGTATAGTTAGCAGAAATGATTGCTAGATTTAAACAGCACCACCCTTTATTGTCTCTGCTAGACTGACCCCTACTACTATAGAAGTATTGCATATGGCAGTGTCAGTGGCTCAATAGGTTGAATGTTCTCCTCTAGGGCCAGAAGATCAGAAGGTCATGGGTTCTAGTCACCCACCAGGCAGAAAATTGGGTTTATACTCCAATCCGACACTGCAGTGTAGCACTGGGGGGTGCTCACACTGTTGGACAGCTGTCCTTCAGATGAGATGTTGAGATGTTGAAAAGAGGTCTCTCCTGGCTGTCTAGGTGGAAGTTACAGATCCCATGGCAGTTGTCATAAGAATATGGGATTCCCAGAATGTCCTGGTCAACATTCTGCTTGTCAGTAAAAGTGATCCATAAAACCCGTCACCTCAGATCACAGCTGAAAATGAGTCATTCTGGACTCTGTTTGCTTACCTGGTAAAATATATTTCAAGCGCACCTCAGGGTCATGGATTGGTCCTCCATTTTTAATACTGTAAACCTTGACAGTGCCTTGGACTTATTTACCCGGTCCTTCAATAATATCTGTGATCTCTATGCACCATTCACGAAAAGAATGGTTAAAGGCAACCATGTACCTTGGTTCACTGAACGGCTCAAGACTTTAATGCGAACCAGAGACTTGTTATGGTACCTCTCCATCGAGTCCGGCCTCCCCCAAGATAGACAGAATTATAGAACGGCTAGGGATAAGTGCACTTGGGCCATTCGTAGGGCAAAAGCTGATTACTATAAATCCGCCTTAACCTTGTCCTGGGGCTCCGGCCGCAAGTTTTGGAACAACATCAAGGAAATATGCGGTAAGGTCCCCAACCTGGTCCCCTCCCAAATCATGTCTAATGGGTCCTTGACCTCTGACCCCACTCACATCGCTGCAGTTTTCAGTGATGCCTTCTCCAACCTTAGCCATGTTCTCCCCTGAATTTCTATGACCCACCCTGCTCTAGCTCACCGCCCTGCACCTTGGTGCCCCCCCTTTACCTTGCTACATCTCTCCCAAGTCAGCTGAACCATATCTTACTGCTGCCCTTAGTCACGCCTCCTCCAATGCCGACTCCTTGACCTCAGAATTCTTGACTTTCCCTTAAGAGTCCTTGCCCCTCTCACCATTTAAACCTCTCCCTCTCCCTTGGCAAATTCCCTGCCATTTGGAAATCCGCCTATATCATGCCCATATATAAAGGTGGGGACCACTCCCCTGTTAACAATTACCGCCCTATCTCCATACGACCCCCCCCCTCCAAAGCCTTAGAGAGGATAGTTTCGGATCAGCTCACTGACCACCTCAATAAATATAACTTACTCTGCAAACAACAACATGGTTTCCATAAAGGTCACAGCACGACTACTGCCCTGCTTGAAGTAACGTCTCACATCCACACTGCACTGGATAAAGGCCACATCACAGATGCGATCTTCATTGACCTCACCAAGGCCTTTGATACCATCCATCATTCACTACTCCAAGCCTCTTTGCTCAACCTGGGTCTCTCATAGGAAGCAGTGGGATGGTTCGCTGACTATCTTGCCAACCGGACCCTTCAAGTTAAAATTGGCAATACCCTATCACCTAAATCGCCTGTCCTCTCAGGGGTCCCACAAGGGTCCATTTTGGGTCCCCTCCTATTCAGCCTCTTCCTAAATTCCCTCCCCACATCCTGCACCTCCAACTTATTACTATATGCAGATGATGCTGTCATATTCTCCTCCAGCCCTGACCCCTCCCTACTCCACCACTCCCTCCAGTCCTCCTTTAATGCGGTGAAAGTTGGTTTTCCTCACAGCACTATTATCAACTATAAAAATATGCTATTCGCACACCCGCGGGAATTCCAGGACTGGGCTCTTCCATAAATTCTATCAATGTCCCAGACTCCCCTGGAATTTGTGCATTCATTCAAATACCTGGGCATCACTTTGGACACTGGTCTTACCTATCACGAGCATATACATCAATTATCTAAGGCCCTAAATATCAGGCTAGGCCTCCTGCACCACTATAAACATTGCCTTACCCCTGAGGCCCTTAAGCTTGCTATATCCTCCTCGCTACTCTCCCTGCTAGACTATGGTCTCCTGACTTTTGGAGGGGCTAGCTCCTCAGCCCTGGATAGTCTTAGACTCATCCTTAACAAGGCCTGTCATCTTATATTAGGATGTGACAGACTTACCCATACCTGTGCTCTATATAAGGATACCAATTGGCTTAACCTAGACAACAGAATCAAATTCCACACTTGTGTCTTGGCAAAATAAATTACCCTTGGCCTCTCCCCCCACTGCACTCACCCCTTTAATCACTAAGGACTCAAAAGTTAAGCACACCCCTAGCTCTGACACCCATCGTTTCTCCATCCCTTCCTGTCGCACAGCTCAGTTTCAAAGATCCTTTTGTTACAGGGCACCCTTGTGGATGAATAACCTACCCTCCTCCTTGCGTTCTGATCAAAGAATTGGTCATTTTAAAATGCACCTCTGGGCTCACCTTCGATCCACAAGTAACTGCATCTGTATGTGAATCGGTGACACCTTTTCCGTCTACTACTGACAGTGGTCTCTGGCCTGCCTCTGCTTACAGCTCTTAATCTCCCCCCTCCCAGGGATGTTAAGTCCAGTTTTTTTCTCTCAACTGCCTCTAGCTGTTCTAGTTCTTGTATGTTAGCTTAACTGCTCCTGTTATTAACATAGCTCTACTCTGTAACAAGTACTGCACTGTGTAACTGTCCTAACTGTATTGTATATTCTGTATATATTATATGTGACGTGGAACCTTTGTAAAGGAGTCTTTGACTCAAAGGTATTTCTGATAGCTGAAATAAATAAATAAATAAATAAAATAAAACAAACAAATAACATAATTAAGAGGAACATTGCCTCCTAATGATGAACCATTATATAGCAGTTTTATTTCCATCACAGTGCTAAGCTATAACTAGGAAGGAAATTACAATAATAAGACTATCCAAATTTATAAAAGAAAACCATCAAATTCTTTCCCCACCAGCTCAGTGAGAATACCCTTTGACCTCTTTTTACTTCAAGGAACTTATTTAGTTTAACTTTGAAGGCAGAAACAGTTTCGACTGACACCACTTGTTCTGGAAGTCTGTTAAGAGTGTAACAAGCTGGGCTGGCCTGGTGGCACTGAGGGTTGAGGTGCTGGATGCCACACCTCGCACTACGTTGGCGACCCAGGTTCGGGAACTTACTCAGGCCGCTGGGGGTTTGTTGGGGGAAGGAGGATCGAGTGTCCCAATGGATGATCTCCTCCTGTTGTGGGATTCCTGAGGTGCTTAATGGCACCTGACGCACTGATGCTGGTGGAAGCATAGGTATCCGGCTCACAGGCGGTTCTTCAGAGTCAGGGTGGGGAGGACGCAGAGGGCATTTGATGATGGCGTGCATCAGCACGCCATCTGTCTGGACGAAAGTCCTGCATGCCGGTGTCCTCAGGTTCAGGGACTGGGAGAAAAACCAAAGGCAAAAAATCTCTCAGTCCTAAGCAGAATGACGCTTGGCTCCAGGCTACAGTGGGACCCTGGCCGAAAAGATCCGAGGAATTAATTCCTTGGGGCAGGGGCCAGAAGAAAGTGAAAAAAAAAAAAAAGAGTGTAACAAGCCCTTCCTGCAGTCCAGGGGAAGGGGTTGATTAATAGAAAGCCAGACCATGGAGCATGCTGATTGGTAGAGCCTCTGACAGGGAGACCCGTGAGAGGAGGTTAGAATGGCAGATGTGGCAGTTGATGCCTAAGATATCACAGAGAGAGGGGATGGTGCCAGGTGTGGTTTTGGGGCACCCTTGAATCAGGTCACTTGCCAGCCTGCCTAAGGGGCAAGGGCCCCTCAGAGCAGCAGCTGTCTATGGATCCAGTGAAAGACAGTAGCAGATGTCATTGTTCAGTCACCCGGTGGCCTCCAAGGATTGGCTCCATGACAGACATAGTGACTCCAGGGATTTTGGAGTCTGAAGGCATTTAGTGTAAATCACCTATAGTTCCTGAGTGTAAGTAACAGAAACATCAAGAGGTTGTGGGAACCTTACAGGGATCCCCTTCAATGGAAGGTCCTGCTGACCTTTTGGTGCAGTGAGGGGCCCATGTGTAGAAGTGTGTTTAGACCCAGAACTGATAGCAAGGTGGAAGTTTCTGGTAAATTCAGTGCAGGTTAGGATAGGCTCTGACACAAGGTATAACCTCACATGCTGGTGTTTACAAATAATAAAAATGTGCGGTGTGGCCCAGAATATAATGAGAGAAGGGTACAGCCTATACAAAGGGATCCTATAGGTTTTGACTTGAGTCTGGAATTAAGACTGAACAGGTTTCTACAGCACCAACATGGAGAACATTTGTAAACAAGTGTTCCCATGTATGAAAAGCTGTACTATAAAGAATTTCTGTAAGGAATGACAAGTACAGTACCTAACTACCTTGCAGTGGGTATTTTTCTGTCATGACTGTCTAGGCAAAGGTTTGGACTGAGTGCTCATCACAGCCTGAGAAGAGTAATATAGAAGTGTGTTTGATATTCTGGAGACCATTTTGGCAAGCATACAATCTTACCCCCTGGACACAGTGGGTATCCCTGGGCTATACCAGTACCCTGATGGCACAGAGAGAGTTATCATGTGGTGCCAGCCTCTGATGAAAGATTGTACAGAGACAGCTAAGTAGGTCGCCTGACACAAGTACATCTGGGCCCAGGAGTTGCGAAAGTGTTCACCACTCTGTGAAGTAGTTCTTGATGACATTTCCCTTGAATTGTCCTCCTTTCAGAGGCATAGAGTTCCCCCGGTCCTTTTATCCTTGGGCAGCTTGATGAGCTGCTCCTGGTCTGATGGCATCATTTCTTTCAGATAAATGTGTGAAAGTATCCTTTTTCAATTACTCGACGAGTCTCCATATCCCTCACCTCCATACAGTCAGGTACTCATTATTCAATATTCAACTATTTCGCTGAAAGTAAGATGTAGAATAATGCATTGGGAAATGTGGTTTATGAGGATTTTATGCACACCCCAGGTGGGCAATGCCCATAAACTCCAAGGGCAAAGCCTGAGAAGTTTATCTGGGCATCACACACCAAGGGTGTGCATAAAATCTGAATTTCCACAATTCCACATTTTTTTTCTGATATGTAGTTTATGGTATTTTTCGTTTTCTCCCCATAACCCAGCCCACTACCTCAGATGCGTGCACACATGTGGAGGCAAACACATGCCATGTCTTGAGGTACCCAGCCACTATGTGTCACCCCCACCACCTACACTGATGACCAAGCCTCCACCTGGTGGCAGCGGGACTGAGGGGGCAGCAACCACCCCCTGGAGAAGAGGGCTGCCTTCTGGCTGCTCAGTCCTGCTTCAACCCTCCCCCATGCCAGCTCCCCCAATGACCAGAGTCCATTCCCAAACCCTGGCGCGAGGTAAGGTGTCCGGTGCCTCAGCTCTCAGCACCACTGGGCTGGCCCATTATGTTTTATATTTACTGGTTAATAGTGCCCCTGCTTTTTTATTACATTTCTGTAAGAAGTGCATTTTTTTCGCGCAGGTGGTTTTCTGTCAGCAGTGCGACTGGACCACCAGTGCGAGGACAGCTACTCAGAGAAGTGCTGAGGGAGACTCGCTGCTGTTTCACCAACCGTGGTTTACGGAACTCCGTAATTCACAAGTGTGAATTACGGAGTTTGTAGGGGTTTCCCAGCAGTGGTTTATTGACCCTAACCAATAAATATATAAACTAAAGAAATCCTCTGTCCCTCTGCAGGTTGCCATGGCTAGTCACTTGGCCACTCTCATCCCCACCATTGTTATTTCCCCTCCCTCATTCTCTCAGAGTCATTTCCTTAATAAAAATTGCTGACTCATTGCATGGTACCCGGAACCAGTCCTGACACTGTGATCACCTGCCCTCCCTAGTCTGCCACCCCCAAAAGTCGCCAAAATGTTCTTTTTATACAGGTGTCCCAACGCCCCATTCTTCAACTTTGGGGAAGGGGATCCATGTTCCTTCTGGCTAGCCTGGCCATCCCCCCTCCTTTACTTAAAAGTGTGCCTAAGAGATTAATTGTAGTGAGGCTGGGATGCATGCAAGACCAGGAGGGGGTAGCATAACTGGTGGTGCTAAAAAGACTGGTCAGCCTTCCTAGTGTCATCAATGATGCAGATTGCCCCCCCCCCACCTACCAATACCATGCACCTCCTGGTCCTGTTACATGGGATCTCTTCACTGTACATTTAGCATGCATTTGGGCTAGGTGAATGGAATGGCCATGCTAGCCGGGAGGAATGTGGATTGCTTCTCCCTAAATCAGGCATTAGGGGTGAGGATGAAGGGATACCGGATAAGGCCAGTGAGGGTGGTGTTTGTGTGGTGATTGGAGGATAGTGTCAGTGACTCAGCAGGTAGCACACTCGCCTTTGAGGCTGGGAGATCAGAAGGCTGTTGGTTCTATCCCCACACCAGGCACTTGGCTTAATATCTCAATACTGACACTGCAGTGCAGCATGAGGGGGGTGCGGCACTCCTGAGGTGCTGTCTTTCGGATGAGACGTTAAACCGAGGTTCCATCTGCCTGTTCTGGTGGTAGTTCAGGTGGATGTTAAAGATCCCATGGCACTTCTCGAAAAGTGTAGGGGGAGTTCCCCAGTGCCCTGGCCAAATTTCCCTCCATTCACTAACATACCACCAACAGCTCAATCTGGTTCAAAATCAGTTGGCATTCATCTGTATCCCCCTCCCCCGGATCGTGCCTGAAAATAGGCAGAATTTGTCTGTGCACTTACCCGGTCAACAGAAAATAAATGACTTAATTAAGCAATGTCCGCTTCTGGAACAGACCCAGTAGTCAGCAATATATTTTAAAACAATGACTCTGAGAGAGTAGTGAGGGGGTGGAGGGGGGAAAATTGCTGTGCTGGGGAAGTGGATGACCAAGGGATTAGCCCTGGCCACCTGGGGAGGGCTAGAGTTTATATGTTTATAGATATACTGTATATATGTATATATATAATATTTTTTTAATTCTCAAATAAAAATACAATAAATAGAAAAATCTAATAATTACTGGTGACTCTGAGCCCATTTATTGACTGGACTGACATCACTTTCCAACGGCATAACACTGGCTGGTTGTTATGGAATATAACCAAGTTATGATGGCGTAGGAGTCAGCCAGTCAAAGTGAAAATGAAAGCTGCTGCCATCTCGTGTTCACAGAAACACTTTATGAGCTTTCTGAGCTAGGGGGGCTGATGAGGGTTCTATCTTTCATCTGAGCTGCTGTTTTCATTTTATGTCAGTGGCAGTGATGCTTGAGCTACCATGGTTCACTTCAGGGCTAGGGGGGCTGAGCTGTGGCAAGCCCCCTTGTCATTCTAACACTGCTCTTTATCATGCTAATCTCAAAAATGCCTGTCTTTCACTCTTTCTCTCAGCTTGTATCATCACTGCTGCCTACATTTAAATATGAGTCATGGCTCTGAGATCCCTTCTCTCATACACTACTGTGCTTTGTCAGTAACTCCTCCCTCCAAGAATACAACAAAAAAAAACGTTTGTTGGTTGCCCATGCTTTATGGCACTCAAACATCCTCACTTCATTTCAGAACAATATTTATGACACTGACCAAGTTAGCAAATTACTTTATTCACACAGCATGTCAGAGAGTGTCCTGGCTGCATGCCTGATATAAATCAGGTCATGCCTCCAGTTACCCAGGCCTGATGTAAATCAAGTCCTGTCATTCCCTTTTGCATGGCTCAGGGCCTACCTGAAGTAAACTGGGTCATGACCCCTGCAGGCCCCGTATCTCTGCACTTTCTACAGCATGCCTAATGTAAATCAGGTCGAGCCTGCATGCCCACTAGAAATCGGGCCATGCTGTCTCTGAGTGGACTACCCCTGCACCTGGATCACCACTTTCCTTTACATCTCTGTCACCCTGGGCTGCATCCTTTCTGACACACCCTTCGTGCTCCCTCTCTTATTTTGGGGTAGGTGGGTGGGGTCTTAAAATCTTCTGTAACAAAGATGCTACCCTCCCGTTCCAGCTGCCCTAAATACACCTCATTGGCCAATCCCTTGACCCCTTGTCACCTTGCTTCTCTTCACCCCTCAGGCAGGAGCTGTCATCTTGCTACCTGTTCATTGTTCCCTCGCCCCAATCCCCTTTGTTGAACTTTCATGCCATAAGCAATGGACATGCGCCAGCAACCCATGCATGCACACTGCTTATAGCTATGTGGGAGGGGTGGGGGCCACCACCATGCTTGCTAAAGGCTGCTGCCCTGCCCACCCCCTCCTCCCCAAATGAAGTCACCTGCTGACAAATTTACCTGCCAGTGAGTGCAGGCTCTGTTGGTAGTGACTCTGCTCACCAAGAACACAACAAAAACTCTGGTTTGTTTCAGTAGTTGCCCAAGACTTTATTGCACTCAAACATCCTCACTTTATGACTAATTTCAGAAAAATATATTTGCATATTTACAAAACTGACCAAGTTAGCCAATTACTTTATTCACCTAGCATATTGAAAATTGCCCATGGCAGCATGCCAGATATAAATCAAGTCATGCATCCAGTTACGCAGTCCTGTCACTCCCTTTTGCCTGGCTCAGGGCCTGCCTGATGTAAGTTGGGTTATGCTCCATTCAAGCTCACTATCTCTTGACTGTCTAAGACATGCCTAATGTCAGTCAGGTAACACCCACATGACCAATGTAAATCAGGCCATGCTGTCTCTCAGTGGGATACCCCTGCACCAGGATGTTCACATTTCCTTTATGTCCTTATCACATGGTCCCCCTCCCCAATCTTTTATGGCCACCAGGCCACCTCCCACTTGCGATGGAAGGTGGTCTTCCCCCCTAAATGCTTATCCCACTCTCCACTTTAACCTATTGCCTTGTCTATTGCCTCCCCTGTTTGAACATTGAAAATGTCTAGGCCTACTGTAATCTGAAAGGTGCCCCCCATCCCCATCTGCCCTGAGCAACTATGAGCAATCCACCAGGATCTCCGACTTTGACACTGCCATGAAATTTCCTGCTTGAGCCATTGCCCTCACCTGCATGTTTAATGGCTTTCTTGCAAGATCCAAAGCCCTTGTATCACCCCTGTTCCTCCAACCCACCAGGGTATCATTGCTGACCATATCAGTCGCACCCCATCTGACATCTTCTGGTTGCTGATGATGTCCTTCGGTATCTGCCTAAGGATTTCTAGCCAAGGCATTTGTGCAAAGTAATTTCCCTCAAAATGGAGAACCAGCATGTCCAGCCTTGCACTGTTCTTCCCAGATGCGATTGATGCAGTAACAACTGCATCCATTGCATGCCCCTCAACCCAGACCTGGACACTGTCCCTTTGCCAACATCCAGGTGCAGCTGCTGTCCTTGCAGTCGTACCACTGCTCATCTCTCCACCTGCCAAATAAATGAGTGTCCACACACCCACACTTGCTGCTTAGAGCCCTCACCTGTAAGATAAAAGGGACAAAGTCAGTTGTGTTGCAGTGTATGTATGTATGTATCCTCTGTACCTGCCTGAGGCCCATCTACCAATGCCCTGAATGCCCCTTAGTGAGATACCTGCAGTAGCTGACTCTAATGCTGCCCCAATTCTAAAAGAATGTGTGTTGAACTCAGCTGGGTTCAAAGCCATAGAAGTGATTGCCTTCTTTAACAGCACCGAGACCTGGTACCTAGTCATGGCCTACCATCTCCATGCATTATAAGTACCCCCTCTACACTTGTCCATCTTCTAGCAACCTCTGAATTGTCCTTAGGATTCATAGCAGTTCCTCTGTGCCTCTCTGTATCTGCACCCACACCCCTTTGACCCCTTGGTCTGCTTTGGCTCTCTTCATATGTGTGCTCAGCCCTTCTTCCCTTATCTGCAAATCCTTTCACTGCACTATCCTGTCTGTTTCTTGGTCTGATGCTACACTGGCCACCACCTTGCTAATATGAAATGCCCCCAAAAATAATGAATGGGCCTCAATCACCCTCTTCATCAAACTGATGGTCATGGGATGCCTACTGTCCTGTACCCTCTTCCTCAGTCTGGTCCACCCCTTCATCATTCTCTTCACTACGTTGGCCTAGCATGGATCCACTGTGCCTCTGAGGTTGTTGACCATTGAAATGGCTGTGAGGTGGGTAGCCACAGTTGACTGCAATATCCATTCCTCTACTAGCTGAACAATGAACTAACTGCATTACCTGCCAAACTGTTAGCCAACTTGCCGGGAAATGGAACCACCCAAAAGACTCATGCAATATCCTGAAGGATAACTCTTAAGACCTTTGCATACTAGGTGCCAAAGAATTTGTGAAAAGGAACCCAGCTCTTTCAGCCCAGTTTCCCACATTATGGGCAGTACTGGCATCCTGCCCATCTCTGTCTAGGTAACCAACTGCCTGAACTGCGGCTGTAAATGAGAAAAACAGTCAGCAATTGTGTTATGGTAACCTGGAATGCCCTTTGCCTTGAATGTAATATTGATTTGTAGGCACCTGAGTACTAGAATGCACAGCACCTTCATGACCAAAGGTGACTTAGCCATTTGCCTGTTCAAAACCTCCACCACTGCCAGATTGTCACTCCACAACCAAACCTTCCTATTTGCCCATGCCTCCCCCATGTCCCGGTGGCCACTAAAATAGGAAGACTCTCCAGGAATATAATGTCCCTGCATAGGCCTGCCTTCTGGCACTGCTTTGGCCATTCTATGGCCATCCACTTAACTGCCACAAAGCTCCCATTCCTATGCCGCTGGCCGCATTGGTGTACAATTGCAAATCTGTGTTGTACACCCATTCTGGCTGCCACATGGACCTGCTGCTGAAATTCTGCAGGAATTAATCCCACACTTCTAAGTCCAGCCTGATACCCCTGCCAATCTCGACCCAGTGTTGAAGCTGATGGATTCCCACTGTTGTCCCTGCTAGCCTCCTTGTGAATGGTTGCCCTGGTGCAATGCACTTAGATGCAAAATTGAAGTGCCCTATGAGGCTCTGCATTATCTTCAGTGGAAGCTGGTGGGCCACCCTGACTTCCCCTGTTAACTACATCAGTCTCTCCATATCTCTGCTGGGAGTCTGAAGTCCTTGGCTATGGAGTCCAGTTCTATCCCTAAAAAGGTGATAGTGTGGCATGGTCCCTCTGTTTTCTCCCAGGCTAATGGTACTCCCAATAACTTGTGTAAACCTTGAAATGTCTCCAATATGTGTTGGCATTCACCTTTTTCTGCCCCCCATTAGAACAAATCCAAGTAATGCAAGATGCCATCGCAACTTGATACTTCCTAGGCTGCCCATTCCAAAAAACAACTTACTTTCTTAAATGTTGCAGAGGACATGGCACAGGCCATGGACATTGCCTTATAAAAGTGGTATTCTCCTCTAAACGTAAACCATATCAAGTCCCAATCCAGATGGTGCACCAGGAGAAGCTGAAAAGCTGACAGAATATACCTTTTGCCAATAGAATCCTTTTTCTTCTTTTTATTAATCCCCTACAGGCCACACCAAGTGTGACAAACTGCAATTTTGTCTATGTAGTTATTCACCAATAACCCTCTGGATAAGAAAGATGGAGAATTAACAGGAATTTTCCCTGCTCCTTTTTGGAGAGGAGCCCCAGTGGTGACACTCTGATGCTGCATAAATGTGGCATGAAAAAGGGACCATCTACCCTACCAGCCTCTATCTCCTTATGAATGTTCTTTTTAGTTATCTCTGGGTTCTGCAAAAGTGACCTCAAGTTTTTTGCCTCCCTTCTGACCTCTGGAACCTCATAGTTTAATTTAAAATCTTCCTTAAGTATTTTCACCTCTTTCTTATGGCTATATTTGTAAAAGCCTGTGTAACGTATCAGTTCATACAGAGGTTTTGACTACTGAACCCCTCCCCCCACCTGTCTTCTGAAGTTTGGTTGCCCTCTTTTCCCTCTCTTGGCCCATGAAAAGGCTACTTAATTCCAGAGTTGTCCTGCCCCTCTTTGCACTGCAATACAGAATAGAAGCTGCTACACCAGGAGCATGTATGCTTATACTAGCACCCCACTCTCATGCAAGCCTCTTAATTGTATGCGCATCAGCATATCAGGGCAGATGCATTCCAGGATTCCTCTGCCTTTTCCCTCACAATGTCATTTACACTGCCCCATGATCCCCAGCCAACATCATATCCTAGATGTCTTACATCCCATTTCACATACCTCTGTGATGTCATGCTTTGCGTAAACGTTTTGTCATACTGCAACCATACAAACTCATTTTCTTTTTTTATGAGCTTTCTTCATCATAATCGTGTACACTAGCATATGCCTCACCTGTTGTGTCTCTCTTCCAGTACCACTAACATGTAATACATATACCACATTAGAGATAAATCAAAAGTTTTGACCTTGTAACTCTTGTCCAGTGACCACTTATTTAAGGGATTGACTAGGATCTTTATTTATATAGCACCTTCCCAGAGCTCAAAGTGCTTTATGGTGAAAATACAAATATAAAACAAGTAATGCATAACAACAAGCAGTAAATCCTAGTATAGAAATATAAATTAAGATCATGCATATTTCCACATAATAGACTGAGCTATCAGTCTCATGGGAAGACCTGTCTAAACAGGCAGGTCTTTAGTTTTAATTTAAAATGTTCCACTGAAGAGAAAGAATAGATGGATTTCAGGGCAATATTCCAGAGTCTTGGTGCAGTTAGGGAAAATACTCAGTTCCCTGCAGCAGATTTTAAACTTTCTGCTGGGACTAACAAACCCCCCTGGGTATATAAGCAAAGAACAGCAGCTGTGGGGGCAAGCTTAGTTAATGCAATCAAAGAGTGCCATAATTAAGCCCATTGTCCACTCAGGAGTCAAAGGAAGAAAAACTATTTAATTGCACAAATTTGATCAAGTCATACCCTGGGACATGGGGAGTAAATCGCAAGGTGGGTAACCTTCAGGGCACAGAGCCCAATACAGTCTGTAACAAACTTTAATTTCCCAAAAGCTTCTATACTGCAGTGCACCCTCAGGGCCAAACAGGTTCCTTAAATCCTGGCAGCTGCTATAATAGTGGGCCAAAAGGAAGGCCACACAGGATCTTTTCTCCCAACTTCTCTCCTGCAGAAAACTTACTTTTCAAATCTGGAGTCCATCAGCAACTGGCCACATACTGCATTAGCAGCTACAAGATATAGAGTAGCTGTGTTCTGAGCGGTACCTTCCAGCAAAGGTGATTTGAATCAGGAGCTCCCAAACTGGTGGTCTAACAAAACACCAAACAAAGTCCCAAACAAGAAACATCGAGTCCCCTCTATTCAAAGCCAGTGTAGCTCCGAGCATCCCAGGGCAACAACTGCAGGGCTCTGGCAATCCCAGAGACCTGTGTATGTTCTGCTCTTCAGCTGTATAGGCTTCCAGACACCTCACTAGCCAGGCTGAAGTGCCACCAGAAAGGTAGAAAGGCTGCCACCCTGTACTCCCTGCAGTACGGACTGCCACAACTGCACTGCCCCAATGGCTGGCATAATTCTTCGCTTAATTTCTCCCTTGCAGACGAGGATATCAGAACCCACCTACACCACCCCACCATGGTGCCAGAGATCACGAGGTGATCTGCTACACTTTCTGCCCAGGCTCTGGCTCCCCGATGGTACAGGTGGTCCCAAACAATGTGCTCCAGACCCACACAGACCTCCAACTGCTATATCTTCCACCAGTCTTCAAGGGCAGTGGGCCAGGGTGATAAGAAGCCCACCTTGGCCCAGAACCTCAGCCCTCATGGCCGAACAATCACACAGGCCCATACAGACCCCCAACTGCTACATCTTCTGCCAGTCTACAAGGGCAGTGGGCCAGGGTGGCAAGCAGTCCACCCCTGCCCGAATCTCGGCCCTCATGGCCAAACACTCACATGGGCCACCTCCTCTATCTTCCCTCTCCCAGGGACTCATCTCCCTCTCATGCCAAAAACCTCCCTCTTATACCCACTGAGCTGAGGCCCCACCCTGCAGGCAGGGCTCCAGCTCCAGACACTGCAGCTACAATAAATTAACTAGTAATCTTCCAAAGGGGGCTTACACCAGTAATTCACAAATGTAGAGTGGGCCCAGTCAATTTATGACTTTCCAAGCCCACAAAAGAATTTTAAATTCAGAATGCTATCTAATCAGCAGCCAATGCAACTCTCATAATGCAGGAGTAATATGATTGAAACCGGATATGCCAGTTAACAATCTGGCTACCAGATTCTGCAGTAACTGAAGGCAGCAAAGCTGAGTAACTGGGATGCCATAGTAGAATGTGTTGCAGTAGTCAGTTCATGAGGTAACTAAAGCTTGCACTAGTGTGTATAGATCACTATGGAAATGGAAGGGACACAATATGGCTACCTTTTTCAAGTGGTAAAAACACTTCTAATGAAGGTAGTTATTTGAGATGTAAAATCCAATTGACTGTCAAAAATGATTCCAAGACAAGCTGACCCAGTGGCATGGAGGGCTGAGGTGTTGCGCCTTACTGCCTACCACACTGTTGACCTGTGTTCAGTGATGAGCATGGGTAACTGGGGGTCAGCTTGGGGGGGAGGGCAGGGGGAGGATCAAGTGGCCACCAGGCAGCTCTCCTCTCCTCTCCTGGATTGGGGAGGCTGGCTCTCCCATCCTTTCACCGCCACTGTGTGGAGGCATGGTGGTGGTGCAGGTGTCAGAATATAGCTATGTGCTAGGCCAGGGGTGGGAGGAATGGAGTTATCTAGGGTCAAGGTGTGCGTGAGTGCCTCCATGTGCATGCCCAACCTTGTCTGTGGCTCCAGGGAATAAGGGGAGAAAATCAGTGGAACAACTTGGGGGGATTGAGGCTTACTGAAGCCCCCCCCAGCTGGTGCCAATGGCTTACCTGGGGGATCAGAGGACCAAGGAGTTGGAGACTTGCAATGGCTATGGTGCTGAAAGGGTCAGTCTGATACAGCCACCCAGCCCTCCAGAGGAGCACAAAGGAAAGGATGTAAAAAAAAAAAATTATTCCCAAATTGGGACTTCCCCATCACGTACAAGTAGAATAAGATTTTCCTTTACTGCAGAAACCAAGTGGTCTGAGCCCACCAGAAGCAACTCGTTTTTACTGGGATTGAGTCTCAGCCAGCTTGGACTCCTCCAATGCTTGATCACCATGATGGCCTGTTTGACCACATTCATTGAATCCCCCTGACTGAATCTAAATGAAAAGTAAAGCTGAGTGTCATCTGCGTAACAGTGTAAACTCAAGTCATACCTTCAGATCACTTCTCCTGGCAGAAGCACGTATACTGCAAATAACAATGGGGAGAATATAAAGCTCTGAGGGACACCACACACAACCGATGAAGGGGCAGATTGACAATTGCCCAACACCATGGTCTGGTGGCAATTTTCCAAGGAAGATCTGAATCAGTGTAACATTGTGCCAGCCAAGCTATAGAAACTCCTCAGGCACTCAACTAACTCCCCGTGATCCTTAGTATCAAATGCTGATGACAAATCAAGGAAAACCAGAAAAGATAGCTCCCCTTGATCCTTTGCCAGGAACAGATCATTCAAGACCTGGACCAAGGCTGTCTCTGTGCTGTGGTGTGAACAGAAACCAGATTGGAGAGGTCTACAGAGTTTGAATTTTACCAGCTGTTTCATCAACAAAATTGCTACTACTTTCTCTGCAACCTTCCCTATAAAAGGAAGGTTAGAGAGATAGGTGTGTAGTTTGTGAGATCATCCTGATATAAATTTGACTTCTTGAGGAGGGACTTCACAATGGCCCTTCTAAGTGAGTCAGGGAAAGGGATCTATCATGCCAGTTCGACATCCTTTATGTCGACTAGCATCTCAGCGACAGGAATCATGTTGACCACAAGTTGCGGTCGTTATGATTCCTTTCAATCTCAGTCCTTTTTTAATCGGGAGGGAACCTCATGCGGGCAAAGCCCCCGCCTAACTTAAGGATTCTTAACTCCAGCCTGGAGTTACTTCAGGACAGGGGTGCAGGACCGGGAGACAGTGTGCCCCTGTCTCAGGCAAACCAACACAGCAACCTGTCGGCAAAGTGTCGATTTTGCAGACAGGATTGTAGTTCGTTGTGTTGGTGTCACCGTATGGGGGGGGGGCATACCAAGGGGGAGCACCCTTTCTCAAAGAGTTCACAGTGTCTACAAATACAGGCACTAGAATATGCCAGTCCACTTTAACCAAATGGGAGGTGGCAGGGTCTAAGATGCCAATGGATTTGTGCATTGCTGATAGCACCTAGCAGATTCCTACATAATCAGTTGCTGTAAGTCTGCTCACAGCAACCGAGATTCAGTTACCTCCATGAGCACTGCCCTGATGACCAGCAACAGTGGAGAAGATATTTCTCCTCATCTCCACAATCTTGGCTGTAAAGAAATCAGAAAACCGCTTGCAGCTCTCTACAAACTTGGCTCGGCCCAAGAGCCACGACAATCTGGCTTAAGAATCTTATCAACCAGTCTGAAGAGAGCTGTGGGTCTGTTTTTCCTAGCTGCAGTGAGGGAGGAATTGTGGAGGCCCTGTTGTTTAACAAGAAGGCCACTGCAGGGTCACTTTTACTAGTCTTGTCCTTCTCCTCCTCAACCTAATGGAGTCCTTGTCAATTAAAGTAAAAACATCTACAAATTCCCCTTGCCATTTTGCTTCCTTTGTGGCCTGAGTGATGTGGTCTGTTACGGATTCACCAAGACCTCTTTCTTTTGACCCCTCTTCACTGGTTCCTTCTCATGCTGCTCCTTCATCTCCACATTTTCTAGCCCCTGTAATCTGGGACTAAAATGGGCTAGCTCACTCAGTGCTGGAACCCTCCTTTGATCCATCTGTGTTACCCATTCTAAAAACTCCTCAAGCCTTTTTGCCTTGCACCCCTCCCCCAACTATCTCATTTTCTTTCTAAGTTTCCGACTCTAAAAATTCTCTAAACCATTTTTCTTTTACTATGTATTTATGCACCTTACTTGCCTCCCTTCTCCACTTTCTCGGACATCCCCTACTGTAGGCTTTGTTCCCACCGAAATCTGCCCATAGAGCACCTGACTCTGCACCATCTTACCCCTGGTATACCCCCTGGGTAGGGCTTAGGAGGGACCCCCCATGCTTACCTCCTCAAACCAATATACTCGGATTGCAGAATCAGTGCAGCGGAGTCTGTCCCGATGAGCCCGAAGACCCCAGCGAGATGTCGTCACCTAGGAGAAGGAGGTGTTTTTCCATGTTCCCCAGATGTCAGCATGCAATAAGGGCCTATGAGCCAGGAGGCATTCTGAGACGTGTCTCCCACTCCTCCCCTCTATCGACATCTTACCCAGTGCCCTTACTGCTTCTCCACTTACCGCACCTTCCATCTGGGCTCCCCAGATGGCGGTATTGCAGTGGGACCCTGCAGTTAACCCCCCCGGAGAAGGAGAGCAGCCGTTGGGTGCTCTATCCTTCTCTTCCCTGGCCAACCCCAGTGGTCCGTGTTCATTTCTGAACCTAGGTCGCCGGCGTGGCACAAGATGTGGCGTCCAGCGACTCAACCCTCAGTGCCACTGGGCCCAGCCGCCTCTAAACCATTTTTATCCCTTTTTAAGACCTCTCTTACAAAAAGCTCATTGTTCTCTGCCACAGTTTTAATAACAGAAACAGGAGTCTTACTTCAAATAGCTACAAGCTGGTTCCCTCTATTCTGTGAAATCTTCCCCTCACATGCAGTGGTGCTTGGTTCTCCTGCCTGGTTCCCATTTGCTCTCTTATCTTTATTTCATTCATTGTCCACCTTTCTCTTCTCAGCTTTCTTCTTCTCCTCTTTGGTCAGTTTGCCCCTCACGGCCTGTAGTATCTGGTTCAGCTACGGCATCACTGACTGCTCTTCCAGGAAAATTGATTCTGCACTCTGCTACTGGCTTCCTTCTGCTCGCTGTGGAACCTCTGTTATAGCTTGCTGTTCCAGCTCACTCACTGATGCCTCCACATGCTGTCATGCCTCCATCTTGAATCTTCATTTCATCTGCCATTGGCTCTCCTATGTCTTAAAATCAGCTGGAACAAAGAGGCTCACCTCCTGTTCCATTTGCCCTAAATACACAGCACTGGCTGATCCCCTGACCCCTTGTTCTCCTGCTCTCCCCCTAGCAAAAGCTTTCATCTTACTGCTTGTCTTTTGCCCCCCCAATCCCCTCTGTTGAACTTTCATGACATAAGCAGCATACATGTACCAGCAACCCAAACATGCATATGAACTGCTTTTAGCTATGTGGGAAGGGAAGGGAGTGCCTCCACACTTGTCAAAAGCTGCTGCCCTGCTCCCCCATTGGAGTTGTCCCACCCACAAATTTGCCTGCCAGTGAGCAGCTGGCTCTATTCTCTTCAGTTCCATATTATTCTTATTAAAAATAGAAATGCCTCACATTTTTACTGTTTAACTGCAACAGCTACTCAAACTTAAAAACAAACAAAAAAAATGAACATCAGCTAGACAACAAAATGGAGGAGTTGGGAGAGAGGATATTACTTACACTTCCAATGCTGACTGACAAGGAGACCTATTTTATATTGGGAGAAGGATATTTCAATAAATGGAAATAGAAACACATAAAAAACATCATTTTAACATTTATTTCTACAACAAATGTGTTCTTTCAAAGAATTCTTTACATCATCGCAATAAGACACTACAGGGCAAGGATAACTGGGGGATTGGCCTGCTTCTTTTGTGGTTAAAGTCACTCTGCCTTCAGCCTAATAACACACCAAATGAGGCATGGCTAAACCCCCCAAAAAACCATGCCCTGTTGTACCTTACTGTTTAAATCTTGCCACCCCCAGACTTTTTTCCATGGTAAACAGTTCCATTTCTACTAGTTGGCAGAACTTGATTTCTATTATGTAGCCCTTTCCATACACACTGTATCACAAAGAACTTTTCAAGCCATAAAGAGTTGTATCTTCATTAGGCAAGCAGAGGTGGGTCAAGTGATATGTAACCCCCTTACAAATGGGGGGTTCCTAAAAGACTTCCCATAGCTTGCCTAAAATACTCCCTGCCTAACTGGTGTTCAGCGCTATGGCGCCAAAATACGGGCATTGTGAGGCTTTTAAAGCCTCCAGTACTGTCTCTTTAAGGGCTGCCTGCTTGCAGGCTTCAGTGGGTGGTATGAGGGGGAGACTGGTGTTTCCCTGTTTAAATCCTGCCTGAGCTGTGGTGAAATCACTCCCATTTGGCAGTCGCTATATGCGCAGGGGAGCCCCTTTTGAAAGACGTAACTGTTTGGGCATAATTAGTTAGACTAATGGTGGGGTTACAGTTTGTCTAACCTTTTTTCTTCTGCAGCTGGGACTGTATGTGCTGTACCCCTCCATGTTGGACCAGGACTTTCTGAAGGGTCCAATAGGGGTGGGGGTGTCCCAAATGGAGGAACTGGTGACCAACCAGGATTAGAGCTCTCTAGGGAGCCAGCGGACCAATGAAGATGCAGCTAGTAATTGTGGGAAGTGAAGGCTGGACCATGGCACCTTTTTAACACCACTGAGGACAGGATTAAGTGACTGACATCTGTAGCCAGCCAATGGGATTGGGTGGCACCCGAGTTGAGAGGATTGCCTGACACTGCCAAGGGGCAGAGACACTGTGGCTGTGAATGAGGAAGGATCTCTGGGCTCCTGCACCGTTGAGTTTTCGCGCGGGAAGCGCATGAGCGGCCAGAGGCGACCATTTGAATAGCCGTCAAGTTTCGGACTAAATCTGCGAGGCAGCAGTCAGAGGAGGCTGTGTAAAAGCACAGCTATCTACCAGGCTCACCCTGTAGAGGACTGGAGAATCTGCTGAATCGCGCTCGGTCTGTCAGGAAAGTGAAGCTGCAGAGAGACTCCCGATTAGCTGTGCATTCGGTCGGGCCATAGGAGAAGCTGCCTGGTATGGTACCCCTCTGTTGCTTTCCATATAAATGTGTGGAGAAGTATCTGAAGTTCAGGCTCAGCCCTGCGAGTAGTGTGAGAGTGGTTTTCTCCTGGAGTTGTGAGTACCAAAGCAGGGTAGCTCCCTGTTAAAAGTTTCTAGCAAGGGCAAGATTTTCAGGTTGCTTGCTGACTGCATTAACTGAGCCTGCTGGCTCCAGCTAATCTTTGTAGGAACTAAACACTTGTTTGTGTCAGGGCCCCAACCAGCTGCATCGAGGAACTAGCCTTTAGGGCTTGGGTACCCAGTGACAGCAACTTATAGGTTAGGCCTGTGCACAGAGCTCTAGGTATATACTCATATATTGTAGTGGTAAGCCAATCACTCTGATTCCCCCCGGTCCTTGTTATTTCCCCTTAAATAAATCAGATTGCTTGTTTTGCAAAAGTACACAGGCTAGTTTGTGTAACAATGGTGAAATACTGCACAGTGAATATTGTGTAACTGCACCTTACTTTTCAGGGGGTCCCAGAAGTGAGCTGAGTGGCTTGAATCGGGGGGTGAGTGCCTATGGTAAGGATACTGCAACTAAACTGTGTGGGCCACTAGTGGGAAGAAAGGGGGGTTGCAGCAACCCAGAGGGCTGTGACCAAGTCAACCTCGACGGTTCTAACCCTGACCTCTGGGTGGAGGCACCCGCCAACGGATCTAGGCCCCTCACCCTGCTACAGTTAAGGCAGGCAGGGGTAGTAGCCCTTAGAATAGCACCCCCTGGGGGTTACAGATGTAAAACTTAGTGAAGAAAAACTCAGGAAGGTTAAACTTAGAGATAGGATGTTTAGTACGATGGATCATGCAACATCGTCAAAGTGGTGGCAGTAGGGGTGGGACTCAATCCTGTGGTTAACAGTGTAAAAGTTCTGTAACCAGTAGACTACATGGCCTTTCCATGTATTGTTAGTACAACATAGCTGGGTACATAACTGCTGCATCTAAGGAACTGCATGGGGCTGCCAAGATGGTGGCCATAGAATTTATGATTTCAATCAACATGGGCCTCATTTTCAGTCACTACTGGTGGTGTTTATTGATTGGTGTGACTACTTGGTGCCACTGGTGACCATGAAACTCCATCTAGCTGTGCCCAATGTGGGTCATAACCCTCTTCTAAGTGGTTGCAAACCTGTTTCTGGCAGTCCAGAAAATGGGGTGGGGATGCCCTTCAGATGGCCACAGCCCCCTACACAACACACTGGGGCTCCCACTGGCATGGCCGCAGCCTCTTGCACCCATCCCCATGGCTATCCCCTTTTAAAGCAGATGCTAAATGGGGAGGTGGGAATGCTGTGCTGTGACTGTGCACAGTTGCTAACTGGAGGAAGCAGGATCCAGCAGTGGACCACGCAACAGTGAGGTAAAGGGATTCACGGGGATAATGGAGAGGATCCCACTGAATGTCAGGGATTAGGCATGGGCTGGGGAGTGGGTGGGGGTGCTGAACCCACATCAGATTGTCTATTAGATCATGGGGGTAGATCATTAGCCTAGTATGAGCATCCTTTTGGCTTATGGATGTAAATACTGTTTATATTTTCTATAGAACTTTTTACCTGGCAGCCATTGCAGGTGGTCTCTCAGCCGTGTCCTGGCCTCCCCACCCAGCACCCACCTCCACCAGACTCACCATGCCTGAAGACCCCCACAGATTCCCCACCATGGCAGGACTGTGAAGGGGAGGGCCATCCTCCCCCAACCCAATGACTCTCATCCACTATAGGGCCATTGCTCCATGTGGTGGTGTGGGATGGGGGTCAGTTGGTAGGGCTTTATGAAGCCTGTACTGACCATTTTCCACTTTTCTGTCTGGGTTCCTGCCACTGTGGTACAAAAGCATGTCCACATAGAGGTTCACACACACTAGGGAACTGTGGCCCCTCCCTTCTATGTTGCTCAAACTCCAGTACTGCCCTTAGGCATCCACCTGGTTTCAGTCAAGGGCAGAGGCAGCATGCCTCCCCACCCCAGGAGAGGAGAGGAGAGCTATCTGACAGATGCTCAATCCTCCCCACCATTGACCTGAGCTTATTCCTGAACTCAGGTCGCTGGCATGGTAGGAGACAAAGATCCCAGTGCCTCAGCCCTCTGTACCACTGGCCTGGCTCAATACTGTTTATATTGCCATTGTATCCTGCTTTAAGTAATGTATGTTGTATGCTTACACTGTTACTTTAACTGCTGTAACCAATACAGTGCTCCCTCGCTATAGTGATCCTCACAATAACAAATCCACGCATATAATGAATGCTGGTTGTGGCTCCTAGATTTATATTGACAGATCTGATTCAGATGCGTGCCAGATCTGTCAATTTCAATCACGGATATGTCAAATGTCAAGTGTCATTTCATGTCTAGTTTAAAGTGGCATCTAATTTAGCTAATTATTGTAGTTACACTAATCAGTTGGCCATAATGCATTAGTCCCCTACCCTTCATGTTCACTCATGTCTCTGCCACTATGAAGTGATCAGGCTACAGTGTTCAAACCCAGGTGACCATTCTTGATCGATCGAAAGCCTGAGAAAGTTTGAAAAAACTGTGCCAGGAAACAGGGAGCAGGAGTGTGGACTTGGTAAGGATTAACCTGTGACAGAGTATGGGTCTACTTGGGAATTAACCCACGGCTGGGGGGGTTGGACCATGAGGCCAAAGGCCGAGTGGTTCCAACCAACCAGCCATGGATTAATTCCCAAGTAGACCCACGCTCTGGAGTGCATTAATTGACTTGTAACATGGGCAAGAAAAAGAATTTGGCTCCCTTTCAATTTTTGGCATTTCCCCATGTTACTGTCACTGCAAAATAATTTTCCGTTTTGAGAAATTGCTTGGAAGAAGATGAAAATCCTGTTCCTGTGTGTGCTGTGATCATGTCGGACATACAATCCTAAATGTGTTATCCATTTGTGAACTGCAGGATAGCTAATCGATTTCATGGAGAAGTGGCATGTGTTACAAAAATCAGTATGTTGCAGTGATATAAATGTGTACCTTTGCAGTCAATTGTATCCTAGTAGTCCCACAGATCGTAACTTGCTACTATGTCTGGAAACTGATAAATAATCACAACTGGTGGTAAATAATCACAAATACATAACGATGCTCATTGTGGAGAGGCGTTACACAGGAAGTGATCAGGTGCCATTTCAGAAAGCATTGTGAAAGGATGTGCGTCAGTCACTGCAGGTGGAAAAAGCATGGCATACATACTGTTAAATTTCACAACATGTACTTACATTGGACTATTTGAAAAGAGTTACTTTTTCACATTATATGGGCAATGAAAACAAGTATATGGAAACCTCTTACTTTGATGTGCTGGGGCAAGAAGTTTGTGTTACTGCCGCATTGAAAGGTACTGGTTGTGCAGTGACTGAAACTACAAGAACATGATGTGCTGGGGCAAGAAGTTTGTTTGACTGCCACATTGAGAGGTACTGGTTGTGCAGTGACTGAAGCTAAAAGAACGTGTAGCAGATATTGCTATGCAGTGTAGAAATGTGTTTATTTATCTGTTACCAGATGCTTCAGGCATCACAGTACTGTGCAAATAATTGAAGGAAGCATGTAATATGCAAATTATAACGCATACTACAAAGATAGTAAGGTGCAGACAAATTTATTATTTAACGTGACAGTCATGCATGTAGCAATGTGCAATTAACATGCAATATGATTGCTAAACATAACAAAGTAGGCAACGGTACTGTGTGCAAAGTTTTTCTGACATGTCTGACACACTGTGTGCAAGGGAACCACTGGACATGCACTTTAACAAATTTTAAATGGAAACATTGTGTCTATAGGAGCTTCACAGTTACTGGGAATATACAGTCATGTCAAGGCATCAAATGCAACAGTAGCTAAAGCTAACCATTTCTGTTACTTTTCTTTTCTGTTTATCTTTTATCCTTGATACAGTAGCTATTTTTCCCCATTTGTCTTTTAATACTACTTTCAATTCAATGTTAATAGGCCACTCTGTGCTCGTTGTGGGGAAAAAGGGCTGTATTGAGCCATCACATAAATATCTGTGCAGACAGTGTCTTGGCAGAAAATAAAAAAAAAAAATAGTTATACATTTCAACAGTACTACTTTCTAGTCAATGCTATCAGGCCACACTGCGCTTGTGGTCTGTAAAAAGGCATGAGTGAACCATCACACAAGTAATTGTGCAGACAGTGACTTGCCAGAGGGAAAAAAAAAAATATTGCTGTATGTGGCGCATTTCTTTTCCAGTATCGTTACATCTGCCCAGTGTCACTTGGCCATGCAGTATTGCAGTGCCACGCTCTTTGGCACCTGAAAGGCTAGATGATGCTATCTTTTAGATGTTTACTCCGTCTTCTCATGCACCACAGATGCAGAGCTGCAGGAGTTGCTGTGATAATTGAATTTCACAGGGCCGTTTATGGTGATATGATGTAGACTGAATGGAGAATTTATAGCATTTTGCTGTGACTGGGAGAAGGCATGTCATTGCATTGAGCATTTTCCAGAACTGTAGGGTTATTGTTGCTCTGTGTTTGGGTTGCTGTTCTTGTCCTTCAGCATTGATGTTGGTCCCTCTGCTGCTGGTTTTGACTCTGGGGTATGCAGTATATGAGAAGTCAGCTCTTTCTTTGCTGTTGTTTGCTTCTCCCCAAAGTCCTTGGCATTGTGAGATAGAAATGAAGACCACTTCTGTCTGTTTCTGTTGCTGGGTGACCAATAGTTTCTTAAACTTGTCTCATAGCGATGGCCTGTCACACTCATGATTTCTCATGATGCTAGGCCAGCTTCAGAGAGCAACTGTACTGCGGTGCTACATGTAGAATGGTTGGTGCACCGTTTACTTAGACCAGCATCACGATAGATAGTGGACATCATTTCACCTAGATAACTAACTCCTATTGACTGACTTGTGTACCAGTAGTTCTGTCCATCTAAAACATACTAAGGAAGTCTTTTAGGGTGAAGATATATGGAAGAAACATTGACTGGGCATTTGAAGATGTATTTTTGTACAACTGTGCTGGGCAATGAGGATTGCCAGGATTGGCAAAAAGTACACCATGGAGAGAATATCTGTGTTGTTCATTGACCATGTTGTGGTATTTTGTTGCCTCATTAAATGCAAGGCAGATACATTCATTGCCACTGCCATCAGTAGTGATGCAGAAAGAGTCTTGTTTTAATTTCGTTAGGCCCTCACGGCCTCGTCTTGCCAAGACAAGCTGTATCTCAACCTACAGCCATCTAACTAGACCATAGGCTGTGTCCACACTAAGTTTCTCACTGGATCATATTAGGTCAAGATCTTTTTCTGAAATGCGAGGATGGTGACTGCTAACATCATGGCCACCTCTTCAGTACTCCTTCAGCATGGAAACAAAAACATTGTTTGTGGATATGAATTTAGTAAGTATTAATACCCGGCAGGGTGGGCGTTACTGGGCTATATCGGACCGCCCAGGGGCATAATGAGGCCCAACGCAGTGGGGGAGGGCCTTATAGCCCCTGGAAGGTCTGTTATATCCCATAGCACCCACCCTGAAGGGTATTATTACACTTAGAAAATGGGTTACAGATGCCATTTTTTTTTTAAAATATACAAGAAAGAAAATGTACATATAAAATAATAAGTAAAAAGAAAGTAGAAATAATGTTTGCTGTAAAGTAGTGCCTAATGTGAAGTGCTGGAATTACCACTAGAGGTCGCTGCGGTGTAGTTCTTCATGCTGTTTGTGATTAGTTTGCCCTCCTGTTTTGTGGCCGTTTGACACACACACACACAAACAGCACTTGAATAACACTGTGTGAGAACAGGAGAAATGTAGCCTGTTACTGTTTAGAGAGGTTCTTGGGTTTTAATGTGGGATGGCACGAGTGTGCAGTTTGGTTTAAAAGCAAACATATACATTACTGGGAGCATGAGTATGTTTGGTGAGTGAAAACGAAGCACAGAAGGTCGGGAGGTGAAGCGAGCTGGATCTGCAGGTATTTAAAAATGATTGTTTATTTTGGTGGTGCCAAGGAGGAACAGAGGCAGTTTGAGAGGCCGTATCGGGCTGTTGGTGGAATTTCAGTGCAGCAGAGTGGTGGAGCCCAGGTGGGGGCTCGAATGTCAGTAAGTGTGGAAAACAAAATGGCGACTGGCAAGTTTGAGGTGCCAAATGATCGAACTGGCACTTTTTTCCGTCGGGCTTTGTTAAGAAATAACAGCCCGTGCCAGGCTGTTTTAGCCAATCAGGAGGCTAGTTTTGTTTTGCCCATTTTCTAAGGGTCAGTAACAATGTTTCTCTGTTTTTTAAATATAGTACTGTTAAAGTGCCAGTTTAATCCTGCACAAATACCTATGAAAGAACTAATTGAGTATTGCTGCCCTTCCACGATATGAACAGTGCCATAAAACTCTCTCAAAATCTGGGCAAGTTCTGTGTTTTGTATTCTGTCGGGTGACATGGTGATACCTTTAGTGGTTAGCCAGTCCTGAAATACACTGAGAGCCCACACAGTGTTTTTATGCGTGTTGGGCTCATTGTTGTTCCTCTCCAGCTCATCGAGCTCAGCGATGCTTAGCTGAGCATGATGCTTCTGACTCTTGCTGTTGATCTGCTCAATACTGCTGACTTGTGCAGTGTGTCATGGTGGTGTGTGACATGATGCTTCTGACTCTTGCTGTTGATCTGCTCAATACTGCTGACTTGTGCAGTGTGCCATGGTGGTGGTGTGACATGATGCTTCTGACTCTTGCTGTTGATCTGCTCAATACTGCTGACTTGTGCAGTGTGCCATGGTGGTGGTGTGACATGATGCTTCTGACTCTTGCTGTTGATCTGCTCAATACTGCTGACTTGTCCAGTGTGCCATGGTGGTGTGTGACATGATGCTTCTGACTCTTGCTGTTGATCTGCTCAATACTGCTGACTTGTGCAGTGTGCCATGGTGGTGTGTGACATGATGCTTCTGACTTTTGCTGTTGATCTGCTCAATACTGCTGACTTGTGCAGTGTGCCATGGTGGTGTGTGACATGATGCTTCTGACTCTTGCTGTTGATCTGCTCAATACTGCTGACTTGTGCAGTGTGCCATGGTGGTGTGTGACATGATGCTTCTGACTCTTGCTGTTGATCTGCTCAATACTGCTGACTTGTGCAGTGTGCCATGGTGGTGGTGTGACATGATGCTTCTGACTCTTGCTGTTGATCTGCTCAATACTGCTGACTTGTGCAGTGTGCCATGGTGGTGTGTGACATGATGCTTCTGACTCTTGCTGTTGATCTGCTCAATACTGCTGACTTGTGCAGTGTGCCATGGTGGTGGTGTGACATGATGCTTCTGACTCTTGCTGTTGATCTGCTCAATACTGCTGACTTGTGCAGTGTGCCATGGTGGTGGTGTGACATGATGCTTCTGACTCTTGCTGTTGATCTGCTCAATACTGCTGACTTGTGCAGTGTGCCATGGTGGTGGTGTGACATGATGCCTTGGTAATCATATGATGTCTGCATTTTGTCAGAAGAAGGGGTATGTTGTGTGGCATAAGGACTAGCAGTGGCACTCTCCACCACTGCATGGACATAAGTTGGAAATTTACTGTTTGTGTGCACCTGAAATAACACCCTTTTAACTTTCCACAATAATTTCTGTATGTCTTCACAATGTACTCTGTCACTGGTCAGTGAGGTAGCTGTAGCAGAATTACACTTATTTCTGAATGCAAGTGCCTGGTGTCTGGGTTCATAATCTGCACTGTGACTTGCTAATGTCATACAATGTGATGGCCGTGTAACAACATCACTGGATTGGTCATGTGATGGAAAGCATGCTGTGATGACCCGCTTGCTTCTCTGCTGAGTGATCACTGATGCCACAGATGCATAAGAGCCAGCAAGGCTACTGGTTCTTTATTGAACCTCACTTACAGTGGTCTGCTGTTTTACTCTCTGCCCATACAATGCATTCTGCGTCACAGGTGATTGCACAGTTATGTAAATGGTGCTGTGCAATGACTCTGTAAATACTGTTGTGCATTTTTCATTGATATTAACCATTGTTGTGCTGCATTACAATGCTGAATGCACTGCTCCCATGGCAATTGAAGTTCACTTACTTTGCTACAAGGTTCTGAATAGCAGCCTGTTGCCGTGTTTGTTTTTCTCCTCTGTTGTCCAGTGAGGCAGGATCCATTGGGAAACTGTGTGTCCAGGGGCGTCATTTAGGGGTCACCAGGGGTCGCATTTGCGACCCCTATGAAAATTTTGTGACTCCTATAACAGGGCTTGCAACCCCTGCTGCCATGGCTTATGGACGCTGCTTGGCCATTGGCCACCGCTGGCTGGACGAATTTAAAAAAAAAAAATTTTTTTTGCCAAACTGCCTCCCCGAGAGCCGAGACAAGTTTCTGCCTCCCCCCCCAAAAAAACTCTAAGTCCCAGAGTCCCAGTGTGCATTTAGATGGGGTTGGTACTACCACGATTGGCTAGGAAGGCCAGTGGGCGGGACTAGTCACAACGTTTTGCAGTGGTGGACGAGGCGAGCACAGCACCCAGGGTATCCCTTCGGAGGCGGGACAGGCGGCAGGAAAGTAGCAGTTTGAAGGCTAGCTAGACAACGACGAGCTGAGGCACCAGGAAAGTGGGTCTAGGAGGAGGGTCCAGTGTCGGATTGGGGTTTTATTTTTCATCGATCAGTCGGGCAGCTGGGCACTGCACCGGGCACAGTCTAGGCCAGAGAGGAGAGGACAGGACTGGAGCAGCAGTAGCGCGAGCCGCGGAGTGCCTCAGAGGAGTTGGAGATGCAACGATGTGGGACTGGTCTGAGACAGGACAGAGATGGTCAGATGAGATCTGGAGAAGCCTGGATTGAAGGAGAACAAGAACAGTACAAGCAGTGAGGTAAGCAACAAACAATAAAGGGGAAAAACTGATTTCATTGCTTTTGCTTGCTTCTTAAAAGGTGGTAAGCCTCTGACAGAGGGAGTTGGGGTGGACCATTTACCAGAGACACTGCTGTGGGGGTGCATGCATACTTGTGAATGCAGACACTGGGACAGCAGAGGGCATATGGGGGAGGGGGGGACTGACTGGTCTGTCCAGACTGGGAGTCATGATGGACATGGGGGATAGAGCAGAGCTGTGGGAGTGGGGGCTGACTGGTGTGTTTGGTACCGAGGATACAGGAGCACAGGGGAGGGGCAGTACAGTGGCAATGATAGCTTACCTGTGAATGTGGACACAATGGGATAGCAGGGATCATGGGATGGGCAGAACTGTGGGAGTGGGTCTTGGGAGCGGACTGGTGTGTCTGATTCAGAGAATACAGGGGGGATTGGGGATGGAGAAACAATCAAGAGAAATGGAGGGATGAGAGAGAGTCTGAGGAGTACTGGGTAACCTTGCAGAGTGTGGGACCCTGGGGTTACATGGGGTGCAGGAGTGAGTGTAGTGTTTAAAGATGGGTATACCATCGCTGCAGTGACTCCCCAACAGCGAAGACCATCACAGCGACAGGATTGGTCAAAATACGCATGTCGCTGTGATGGTCTCTGCAGGGCCAGGTGACTGCCTTTCAGGGTGTTTCACCCCCCCCATCCAACTCTGACTCGGAGTTGGAATCCTAGAGACTGGGGGGTGTGGAGCCCCCCCACATGGGAGGGTTCGGGGACACAGCCCCCTGATGGAAACACGGAGGAGCATCCCCGACACCACATTGCTGACACTTGGCAATGCGGCTGTCGCTGTCGTGGATGTCTCCATGTCCGCTGTCGCTGCAGCATGGTAAAACTGTCTGCACTAAAGCCTACTCATGCCCATATGAAACAAACTGAACATTATTTTAACTGATGTGTCCTCTGAAGTCTTGATTTTTAAACAGGGAACCAGAAAATAAAGTTACTCCATCAAACCCCTTTCACAAAGTCTGCACTGAATAAAAAACATGTAAAAACACTGTGGAGATGGTTTTAACCTGTATCACTCCAACTGCAACCCTCACATCACAGCAAGAAAAAGAATATAAAGAACAAAAGACAGAACAAATTCTGGGATTCTTCTTTTATTTCGGCAAGGCACCAACAAAATGATAAATCCATTAAAGCAGCATTGTTAGCTGGCAAAAAATTTCATCCTATAGTTTTTTTGCCAGAAATGTATTTCTGACATCCTTATGGTGTGAAATGGTGCATTTTAGGCCCAGGTTCAGGAGCAAAGCGTGGCTCACCCCTCAGTCTTCTTGCCTCCTTTCCATCACAGAGCAGCCGCTAACAATAATGGCTACCTCACAGGGATGAGAGGTAAGCAGCGGGAGATGGCTGATTGTTCTACTATAGACAATGATGGCAGAAAAAGACTAATGGCAATCCATTCTGCCTATGGTTCCCTATCTAATCCTGTGATCTAATGTCCACCCAGGGCCCTAGCCCTCTCTATCCACCCCACTGTTCCCCTCCTAGTATCTGTTGCCTTGAGTAACCATTATTCCCTTCACTTTGTCCCAACCTTGCTTGAAACCAATAATGGTTTTAGTGCCCACCACCTTGGCAGGTAGACTGCTCCATGGTTCCACCACCCTTTCTGTAAAATAATACTTCCTCATGTCCCTCCAGGCATCTCCAAAACTCACACCTGCAAGGCAACCTGCCACTGCACTGTGATAGAAAGGAACCAGAGTTAAAATCTCTATCCAGCATAGTGATTGCTAGACCTCAGTAACAGTAAACTGTGACAATTGGAATGTTATTTGAATTCTGTACTGAGACTAACAATCACATTCTGGGTGTGAATACTGAATAACACTGGCATTCCGTTTTGTAAACCCACTGCTATAACATAGATGAGATAGGTTTATACAGTTCTGACGTCACAATAGTGGGATTACAAGGTTGTAATCTGTTTGATTTCAATGGGTAAGAAGGGCTAACCATACATTATATAGAGGATAATGGATGGGCATCAGTTAACAACAATGTTGTATTCACTTCGAGAGGTTACCATGACAACAAAGTAAACCTCGAGAACGAAGCTCGAGAGGTTTACAGTTGTCAGGTAACCTTGAGAAGTTAATACACAATGTTGTTGTTAACTGATGCCCATCCATTGTCTTGTATAGTGTATGGGCATCAACTAGACAATATTAAACGTTTATTGAGCACGGCTGTAAATAATTTGCACACTTAATGACCACTGTGGTGCTGCTTATGTTTCCCCCCCCAACAGGAAGAAGCCCTGCTCAATCCACGTTCCCCCTATCACAGACAAGATTTTTTTTTTTTAAATACGGGAACACGCACCTTTTAGCATCACTGATGTCTTTTGGCACAGATCTCACCCCATGACATTTCCGCATTATGGTCAGAATAGACCTCACCACCACGGCCGTTTCCACACGTGCTGAGCATTTCCAAACGCGCATGTGCGAAGACATTCCATGCTGTTGTACCATCGATGTGACGTACCAACGATGGTACAACAGCTAAACTACGTCACATCGATGGTATAACAAACCTGGTAAATGTTAGATTTTTAGTGATTATAGCGTTCCACCATACACTATAATATTGTTTAATATTTGTACAGTTGAGGAATGGGACTTTCACTATACTGATGATTCCATAATTTGATGAAAACTAGCTATTTAATTTGAATCAACACCTGTAATGGCCCATTTCACATTTATATTCAGACTTTACTAGCCAATTTAAACCCAGTTTTAAATTACTTGGTCACTAGCTCTATGTCACATTGACAAATGCCACCCTCTCTGGCCCCATCCACACCGTGGCCCCACCCACATCATGCCCACCCTACCTTGCTACCCCTATGATTTTGCTGAAATGACGCCTCTGTGTGTGTCCAGCCATCGTTTGATGGAAGCTCCACCAAATAACTGAAGAGATACTTGCATGGTTGACCTTTTAAAACTACTCTTTGAAAATCCCACATGTCTGCAGTACAACAACGTCTCCAATTGACTTCTTTGGTCTAGAGGTGCTCTGTGCCACCTTGATAACATCCCTGACAATGTTTTTTTTTTTTTTAATGTGGGGAACAGTAACGTGGGACACACTTTCCATTCGTAAGTTGTTAGGGTAAGAAATGCTCATCGTGCTCTCGACAACATGGTACGGTGATGTGCTGTCCAGAAGCAATGTGAAAGTCTCTGGCATTGTGAATTGCAGTGAGTACTGCTTCCGAGAATCAATTTACCTGCCCAGGGTAATGCTGCAGTCATGCATGCCTGCCTGTCAGCTCAGCGTTGTTGCACAACATAGATAGTTATTTAAATTGCAGATGGCGCACTAGATAACGTTATGAAAACAATTTTGGGTATGTATTCAGAAAGTAAATGTGCAAAACATATTATGGTGCAATTTTTTTCCATACTCATGGTCTGTGTGCCAGTCTTTGTGGGGAACAATTAAAATGTGTCTTCTCACATTGATAGCAGGACAGAGGGAACCATTAGTTCATGGGCTGCATTATGGGGAAGAGATAGGCTACGTACTGTGCCATGGATTACTTGAGTATTAATCCATGGCCACCTGATACAATTTCAGCAATCACACACAACCCTTTCTCTTGCCCATGTTACAAATTGGCTTCAATGTCAGGAAGCCGATCTGATCAAAGTGCTTCAACTACAGCACCTGGTTTGTTACATTAAAGATCTAGCTGCTAAATCCACCACTAAATCTACCAAACAATTAAAAATAACAGAGTTTTTCATGCCACAGCAGATCAACAGAGAAACAAAGCAGCAGTGAGCCATTGAGTGAGTACGATGCTGTACTGTGCAGAACGGACTTTAGGGAGTGTGATACAAAGAAGCAACACTTAAAAATGAAATGAAATAAATACATTTTTAAGCTAATGAGCCTGAAATAATAAATCTCTAGTTTGATTAACTTACTTAAATTTATGTGTATGTGTTGTGCCTCGCCTCATAATTGACGCTAAAACACAAATGGCATTATGGAAACTGCTTTCCTTGATGTAACAGACACACTGATATAATGGACAGAGTTCATGGCTCCCTGAGTGTTCTTTATAGTGAGAGAGCACTGTATTATGCATCCTGCCTGATTATACTGAAACTGTCACTACTGTAACTAATGCACTATACCTCATCACAGGCAACTTTGAAAATAGGACCATGGTGGCCCTAACAGATTTATGCTGTCAAAAGATAAAGATTTTTTATTACTAGATGGGCCAAACCCTGCATGGCCAAACTGAGTCAGTCCGAACTCAGATAGCTTGGTTTTGGTGGGGTCCAAGCTGAACACTGGCTGTTCGGCTCAGATTTGTAAACTGTCTTTTTTTTCTGTTTTTCATCCTCTGCATCCTGCTAGACCAGTCCCCAATCACATGAGTGGGATGCCGAACAGTGTGTGCATGCCAGTCTGTACTCCAGTTCACATCTTGCACATGTGCAAACCAGAGTATAAAGCATGATTGCACTGCTGCTGGGTGCCAATCTGGGGAGCAATTGGGAAGGGAGCAGCAGCAGTGCCTAGAGTGAGGGATCATGTTGCAGTGACATGCTCTGGGCAGCACTGGCTGCCAGCATGAGCCTGGGAGTGAGCTAGGGAGGGTGATTGAAGGGAAAAGTGGGAAAGAAGGTGAAACAAAATTCTAAAGCAACTGAATCAAAAAAGTCTGCCTGAGGGATGAGTGTAGGGGTGGGAGGTTGGGCCTGTGCTACAGTCGAGGCACCCCCTTAAAGTACTGTCTGCCCTGCAGCGCATGTTGCAGGCAGGAGAGAAAAGAGGGCACCAAGGAAATAAAAATGATAAAAAAAGAAAATGTAAAAGGAAGTAGTGACCACCTGTGGTGGGGGCAGAGCCTATGCTATAGCTCAGGCACCCTCTCACTCTGCTGCCTTCAGTGCAGAAAGCAGACATGATAGCAAAGAGAGCACTAGAAGAAAAAAAGAAAAAAGAAGAGAAAAAAGTAGAAAACACACTAAAGACTGTGTGTGTGTGTGTCCTGCCATAAGCCTGACAGTGAACACTGTCTAGTAAACTGAGCAAAGCAACCAGAACAAGCATTTGTCAATGCTGAATGTTTGCTTGCTGGTATTGGCATTGGTAGTGCAGGAGTTAGAGAGATGCATAACTAGAATGGCAGTGAAGTATTGAAGCAACGTCAACCCCACCCTCACCCTGCAGATACTGACAGGTGTTGCAGGTGTGCCTTTGGGTCATTGGCCATAACATGCATGCCATTCCATCTCACCCCACGCTGCAGACACCGACAGGTGTTACAGTGTGCCTTGAGGTCTTCGGCCCTTACGTTCACCCCATTCCATAAGGAAATAAGCTGAAATGGGTGCAGTATAGGAGAATGGGGTGAACGTGATGGCTGAAAACCCATAGGTACAGCTCGATGCCTGTCAGTGGCTGCAGGGTAGGGCTGGTGGTGGGGGTGGAATGGCGTAAGCATTACGGCCAACTAACCCAAATCACCCCCCCCCCGACACCTGTCAGTCTGTGCAGGGTGGGCCTTATGGTTAGAAATCCTAATACCCAAGGCATTTGTTGGTATTTTCACTTCTAATTTTCAGCATGGGCTTTTTGGGACACCATCTCATGAACAGTGGCAGTATCATTTCGTTACTCAATCCCAAAAGGTGATTTCGCGCAGGGAGTGTGCCATTCATTGCCACCGGTGTGAAAACACATTTCAGGCAGGATGTGAAAAATGGCAGCTGTACTGTTCATGAGGAGGTGGGAAAAAATGGCAATGTTGAAAATCTGGAGTGAAAATATGAAAAAATGATGAAGTTACAAGTGTGCATAGAAACTGTGCAACACATGCTCGTAACACAGTTATTTTCTGGAATGCTTCAACCAAATTTTCAACATGGCCATTTTGGGACCTCCCCTCATGAACAGTGGCAATGTGATTTCATTAATCTGTCCTGAAAGTTGATATCACACAGTGACTGTGCCATTCTGTGCCACAGGTGCAAAAATACATTTTGGGAAGGATGCAAAAAATGACAGCTGTACTGTTCATAAGGGGGTGTGAAAAAATGGCAATGTTGGGAATTTGGAGTGAAAATATTAAAACTTGATGAAGTTACAAGTATGCATAAAAACTGCACAATGGATGCTAATAATGCAGTAACTTTTTGGATTTTTTTCACCAGATTTGCAACAAGAAATTTTGGGACCCCACCTCCATGAACAGTGGCACTGTCATTTCGTGAGTTGTTCTCGAAAGGTGATTCTGCGCAGTGATCACAAAATCACCTTTTGGAACAAAGAAACAAAATGACAGTGCCAGTGTTCATGAGGTGGGGTCCCAAGAACCCCATGTTGAAAATCTGGGACCAAAACTCGAAAATTTGGCTGAGCTATCAACCTAAGTTAAAAACCACCTTTGACTGCCATTATAGGGCTTACTGTCATTTCTTCAGTTCCCAGTTGGTCTTTGAAGAGTACAGACGTGTTCCTGGTCCACAGAAGATCACTGCTCCTGACCTCTGGAGGTATGGGTGAGGAAGTGCAGGGAGGTGGGGTGTGGAGGAGGTGTGGGTTGGGGAGGGGGCCGACGGGAACGATGAGGGACTATTTTCTTTTTTTTTTCAGGTTTAAAAAAAAAAATGTTGGGGTACTGTTTTCTTTTTTACAGGTGAAATATTAACAAAATAGATTTCGCTACACTGGGGTGGGTTTCCAGTTTGCCAGAGTACTGGAGAGGGGATCAATGCTGACCCAGGAATGGGTAAACCGAGGTCAGCTAAGAAAATAAGTACTTGGAGGGGCAGTGCATCCAACACCAGGATTGGGCATCCCGGTGTCGGAAACATCAAAGAAGTATTTTTTGGCACTCTGAGGTGGGCTCCCAGTGTACCACATTAATGGGGAAAGGGGGAATACATGCTGATATCGGGATTGAGCTCCCCAGTGTTGGCAAGGGATGAAGACTGGAGGGTGTGATGGGGAACGGAGGGCGCAGGGCAGGCAGCTGCAGTGAGAGAGCTAACATTTAAATTATTGTCCTGCTGTGTGTTCTGGTTGGAAGGGGGGCACTTTCAGGTGATTTGTTCCCATAATGCTGTTCTCGGGGCAGCATTACCCTTGGGGCAACACCCTTTAGCTCCTCTTCCAGCTTACTCCTATTGGTGGATTTTGAACACTGGCAGTGCTACCCTCAGGGCAGCACCCTCGCACTCCACCTCCCACCTATCCCTATTGGTGGATTTCGTCCCCTGCCCCAAGGGCAGCAACCCGTAGCTGTTACTTCCCACAAATATGATTCATGCAAGTCTGAGGAACAGAGGGTTTTAAGTGTGGATTAGAATGTTATGAAAATGCTCACGCCAGCAATGTGTACTGCTTGTCTTTAAATATATTGCCCCCCAACCTATTTCCAAGGGCAGATAGAGATTTACAGTTACAGAACCAGTTTTTTTTTTTTTTTGGGGGGATTCATGGCATATAAACCTGACAAAAAGTTGAACGTGTCAGAGGACAGTGTTATAGTTCTGATGTTAGTGTGACCAACTTTATTAATTTGCTTTTCCTGAAAGAGAGATACAGAGTGGTATGACTGGACTTGAAAATCCTATAACACATCAGTGTGCTTCAGTGGCTCAATAGGTATGTCAGCATACTACAGATCCATGGATCAAGGGTTCAAACCTTGCCCAGACAAACATTTCCTTTTTCTGAAGGATAGACATGGTGCAGTGACTACATTTTGAAATCCTATCTAAATGCACTGTGTTTCAGTGGCTCAATATGTTTGTCAGCAGGCCAGAAGTCAAGGGTTCAAGCTTTGAGCAGGAATATGCTTTTATGTGTCACTTTATTCTGAGTGGAAACAAAACTTGGAAAGGCTAATAAAAACAATGTATTTTGGTGGTTCAAGGTGTATGTCTGTCTGCATCCAAAAGAGCCAGACTTCAAGGGTTCAGACTTTAACCAGGGGCTTTTTCTGTGCTTTGTGTCAAACTCAGTTGTGAGCATTTAATCATATAAGTGTCACAAATCATTATCTTTGTTTTAATATTGCTAAATTATGACAGAAGTAAGCGAGAGAATATATTTTATTTATAAATTGTAATAAATGGGGAAGTGCCGTGATGATTGATTACTGGCGCTGCCCCGAGGCAGTGCCATGATGGTTGGTTTCTGCTGGTTGCCCCTGGGGCAGTGTTCTTGCTGCCACTGGGGAGGCATCTGCGTAATTGGTTCCCATAGGATGCCCCTGGGGGAGTGTCCTCACTGCCCCTGGGGAAGTGTCCTTGCTGCTCCTGGTGTAGTGTCTGTGAAATTGGTTCCTGTGGTCTGGCCCTGGGGCCAGTGCCTGGGCAGTTGGTTTGTACTGGCTGCCCTTGGGACAGTACCATGCTGGTTGGTTACTGGTGCTGCCCCTGGGGTAGTGCCATGATGGTTGCTTTCTGTTGGCTGCTCCTGGAACGGTGCTCTTGCTGCCTCTGGGGCAGCGCCTGTGTAATTGGTTCCCGTGGACTGCCCCTGGGGCAGTGTCCTTGCTGCCCCTGGGGAAGTGCCTGTGTAGTTGGTTCCCATGGGCTCTCCCTGGGGCAGTGCCTTAGTAGCTGGTTTCGACTGGCTGCCTCTGGGGCAGTGCTATGACAGTTGGTTACCAGCACTGCCCCTGGGGTAGTGCCATGATGGTTGGTTTCAGTTGGCTGCCCCTGGAGTGGTGCACTTGCTGGCCCATGGGCAGCACCTGTGTAATTGGTTCCTGAGGGCTGCCCCTGGGGCAGTGTCCTCACTGCCCCAGGGGCAGTGCCTGTGTAATTGGTTCCCATGGGCTGCCCCTGGGGAATTGCCTGGATAGTTGGTCCCCGGGTCTAAACCTGGGGCACAGCCTGTGTAATTGGTTCCCATGGCACTGCATCTGTCATAGTGTCCTCGCCGTCCCTGGGACAGTGCCTATGTAATTGGTTACAGTGGGCTGCCCCTGGGGCAGTGGCTGTGGAGTTGGTTCCTACTGGCTGCCCCATGGCCAGTGTTTGGGTATGTGTTCCAGTGCACAGTCCCATAGAAAGGCAGTAGGCACCAACTACACAGGTACTGCCCCAGGGGCATCCCATGGGAACCACTTACACAGGTGCTGCCCCAGGGGCAGCAAGAGCACAGTCTCAGGGGCACTCAACAGAAAGCAACCATCAATGCACCACCCCAGAGGCAGCGCCATGGGCACCAATTACACAGGCTGTGCCTCAGGGGAAGACCCAGGGACCACCTACCCAGGCACTTCCCCAGGGGCAGCCCGTGGGAACTGATTACACAGGCACTGCCCCAGAGGCAGCGAAGACACAGCCCTGGGGCAGCAAGGACACAGCCCCAGGGGCAGCGAGGACACTGCCCCAGGGCTAGCCCATGGTAACCAATTACACAGGCACTGCCCCAGGAGCAGACCCAGGGATCAACTACCCAGGCACTTCCCCAGCAGCAGCCCACAGGAAACAATTACACAGGCACTGCCCCAGGGGCAGTGAGTATACTGCCCAAGGGGCAGCCCATGGGACCAATTACACATGCACTGCCCCGAGGCAGTGAGGAAACTGCTCCAAGGGGCAGCCCATGGGAACCAATTACACAGGCACTGCCCCAGGGGCAGCAAGAGCACTGTGCCAGGGGCAGCCAACAGAAACCAACCATCATGGCACTGCCTCAGGGGCAGCGCCAATAACCAATCATCATGGCACTGCCCCATTCATTACAATTTATAAATAAAAGATATTCTGTCACTTACTTCTGTCTTAATTTAGCAATATTATAAAAAAGGTAATGATTTGTGACACTTATATGATTAAATGCTCACAACTGAGTTTGACACAAAGCACAAAAAAATTTCCCTGCTTAAGGTTTCAACCCTTGAAGTCTGGCTCTTTTGGATGCAGACAGACATACACCTTGAGCCACCAAAATACACTGTTTTTATTAGTTTTCCCAAGTTTTGTTTCTACTCAGAATAAGGTGACACATAAAAAAATAATCCCACTGCTTAAGGCACGAACCCTTGCCTTGTGGATCTTTTGTATGCTGACATACGTACTGAGCCACAGAAGAACAATAAAGTTAGATAGGATTTCAAAATGTAGTCACTACTCCAATATCTATCCTTCAGAAAAAAGAATGTTTCCCTGGTCCAGGTCTGAATCCTTCACCCATGGATTTCTAGCATGCTGCCATACCTATTGAGCTACTGAAGCACGCTGATGTTCTAAAGGATTTTCAAGTCTAGTCATGCTACTCCATATCTCTCTTTCAGAAAAAGCTAATTAATTAATAAAGTTGGTTACACTAGCAGTCCAGAGGAGGGCAACTAAAATGGTGCAGGGTCTGCAAGAGAAGCCGTATGAGGAGAGACTAAAGGAGCTTAATATGTATACCCTTGAGGAAAGAAGGGAGAGGGGGGACATGATAGAAACTTTCAAGTACCTCAAGGGAATCAACAAAGTCCAAGAGGGTAGCATCTTTCAGAAAAAGAGACTTGCAAGAACAAGAGGACACAATTTAAAGATAGAAGGAAGGCGGTTCAGGCAATGGAGGAAGTATTATTTCACAGAGAGGGTAGTGGATGCATGGAACAGCCTTCCTGAGGAAGTTGTGGAGTCTAAAACTGTGGGAGAATTCAAGAATGCATGGGACAGACATAAGGCAATTCTTGTGGGGGGCAGGAAGATATAGGCTGTTGGTTAACTAGGATCTGCGGCCTATCCTGTAGGTAGGGAAATGGGCAGACTAGATGGGCCTAGCAGTCCTTATCTGCCGTCAAAGTCTATGTTTCTATGTAACATCAGAACAATAACACAGTGTTCTGAACTTTCTGTCAGTTTTATATGACATGAAATCGCCCCCCCCCACACCAAAAAAAACCTGGTTCTGTAATTGTAAATCTCTATCTGCCCTTAGAAATATGTTTGGGGTAGGCAACATATTCAAAGACAAGCAGTACACATTGCTGGGGGGAGCATTTCCATAACATTCTTATCTACCCTTAAAACCCTCAATTCCTCAGACTTGTACCAATCAGATTTTTGGGGACAGGGAACTAAATCCACCAATAGGGATAGGTGGGAGGTGGAGCACGAGGGTGCTGCCCCAGGGCAGCTCCGCCAGTGGGGGAAATCCACCAGTAGGAGTAAGCTGGAGGAGGAGCTAAAGGGTGCTGCCCCGGGGGCAGCACTGCCACAAGAACAGCATTACAGGAACAAAACACACTCGAGCAAGGGGGGAGCTCACGATGCAATGACAAAACTGCCCCTGATTGCAGTGGCAGATTTCTTTCAAGTGCAGTGCTCACTCTGAAACTACCGTCATCAGCAGCTTCTGCATTAATTGGTGGCCGAGGGACACGCCCATTAATCTGTCCACTGCATTGGCCACTACACTGCCACACCTCTGCAATGCTCTACTATCTCAATATGTTTCTTGTGAGCTGCACACGCAAGCAAACATAAAAAAGCCTTGGCTAGTGAGACTGCAATCAACCCATGTGTTAAGCATGTTGGGCTAGCCAGCCACTTTTAAAAAGAACTGAACATGTTTTGTTCGTTATTAAAAACTCCAGCATTGGTGTGTCTCCTGCTGTTTGTAAAATTGTGTGTGTCTCATTCAGCCTGTAATAGAGAAAGTCCCTTGGCTAGCATGCACTAGCTTTTATGGCTACTCACTTTTCAAAAAGTACCCAGTTTAATCTCAAAGTCTTGCTTGAAATGGAAGCATTTTTGTGTATTTTGATGTTTAACAAATTGTATTGCTCTTGGATACCATGTAGATCAGAATCCCGTTGGCTAACATGATGTAAACTAGCTACATGGGGGGGGGGGGGCAGTTGACTGCTGTTTGGCTATTTAATTTGCAAGCTGGTCAGAAACCTCTTTTTATAAAACCAGATGCAGTGTATCTCAGATAGTACACTCTGTACTGTTATGCTGCTGTCCCTTTTCATTTTGTTGTGTTTTTCTCCTAGTTATGTCTTTTTCTTCCCACACTAATACATACAGGGCAATACAGGCAAATCCAAACCCAAACTCTTTGCAAAACGAAATGCAAACTCATCTTGGATTTTCAAAATCCAGAACCAAATACAAATCCACCCTAGATTTGCCTCTCCCTAGGGACAAAATAGAAGTGGGTTACCATGCACTTGCATATTTGATTGGAACAACTTGCCTCAGGACCTATTGTATAGCTGTTAGCAATTTTGAATGGCTTTAAACCAATGTTTTGAAGTATGTGCCTGCAAAGTTTTACTTGCCTTACTGTCTCTAACTAATGTGAGGTTGGTACTGTTGTGATTTTTTATGGAATGGCTGTTTTAAATGAGAGGCTGCTATTTTACTGGGTCATGCTTGCAAACCAGATGTTTCAGCTCAAGCGGTTATCCCAGTGGGTAGAAATTTAACAAACAATTACATTGTGGCTCACAGGTCATGCCTCTTCATTCTACTGTCCCGTATACCAGTTTGTGTGAAGAGTTTGTTTCACGTTGGTTAGTGTGCACCTATCGCCATCTAGTGGACACTGAGATACATTACATACCACAGAAGCCTAGGAGTCCTTAGGCACTGTGAACAGAGGGTAGTGCATGTTGCTTTTGTTTGGCATAAATATGCTGCATGTATCTGCTTCCCACTGCCAGCTATTTACCATTTCTAGGGGACTACTCCACATTACTAGTGAAAATGACTGCGCCTCTGGTTGCACAACCATAATGTAGTACAAACATTTATATATTTTTAATCACTTTTACCTAGGATAGCCCAGTTGGAATGGAATATCTCATTATTTATTTATTTAAAAGTTTAACCAGGGAGGCACACTGAGCTGGGCTGTTCGTTTCCAGGTGCATCCTGGGGGAGAGGGTAAGGGGATAAACAATACAAATATAACAGTGCACAATAAACAAGTAGATAAGATGCAACACTACAACATGCTAGTGTGTTAGAACATATTACGTATTACATCAGTCAAATATCATTTCCAGTGGGGCCCTTAATGCTACCTCTGGATTCACTGCAGTATGCCTGCAGCAGGAACCAGTAGGAAACTACAGGGAGAAGTCTGCTCTATCCCAAGGTAAAAGCAAGCTTACCATTAAAAGAGGAGGCGCACTAACTCACCAAGAGAATATTTATTTTATTCTGTATATATTTATATAATTATTAATTAGGATTGCTCAGGGATTCAAAGGGGATCTTAATTTTTTTTTAATAAATGGGGCAAAGGAGAGTCAGGTATAAAGTGGGGCCACTGTTCACTGAGGAAGGGGAAGAACCACTGAGTGAGGCACTAGGCACTGCAGAGGTCCTGAATAATTACATTGAGTTAGTATTTTGCAAGGACGTCAGGAGACATGGCCAGCTGGGGGTGGCAATTGTTGGAGAAGTGCAGGCTGAACTCACAGTAGTGCTGTTCACACCAGAATTAGTTGGTAAGCATCTGAAGGGTGTGGATATGGAAAAATTCCAGGGTCTCAATGGTATCCACCCAACAAATAGTGAAGTTGAAAGTGGTCCTGGCCAGAGCCTTAGATGATATCTTTCAAGGTTCCTTACATACAGAGATAGTGCCAGAGGACAGGAAAACAGTCAGTGTCATTCACCTATTAGAGAAAGGTAAGGTCAGACCCAAATAAGTGGAGACCTGTGAGCTATACCAAACATATTTATGCATGTTTTTTTCTTCTGTATTACTGTACCATTGTAACCCCCCCCCACCGGGCACATCTGGAATCGAGCGATACTCTGCTCAGTATGCCTTCTTGGTAAATCTCTTAAATAAATAAATAAATAGTCTGATGTGTGGCAAAATGATTTAGTCAATCACAAGATAGGTACTTAGAGAGGTGGATAGGGGCCAGTTGATGGATGTAGTCTATCTGAACCTCTGCAATGCCTTTGACATTCTGTCACAATGTGCATCATAAGGTTTTTATTACGTACCCGAGGTATGTGATGAGCCATAAACCTTGAGAGTGAAGCTCAAGAGGTTCATGAGGTCATCACACATTAAGGGTGTGTACAAAACTCATAAAAACACAGCTGCATATGTTTTATTTTTATAATTACTGGTGTATGGTATGGAAACCATGAAATAAGGAAGACACAGAAGTTTTGTTAAATTCATTTTACTCATAAAAGTGTGCAACTGCTCATGATAGAACAGTCCATTTCTGTCAAGCTCCAGCTTGGGCATTTTGAGCCAATTTATATTAAAAATAAGTCAACAGTTTTAAAAAACTCATACTAAAACTGAAATACAGACACAGTTTTGAGATGGAGTAGATGTTACCATTCATATGGTTGCCATGTCTTTTTTACAGTGTAGTCTGAGTGAGTCAGTAAGGATAGCAGCAATAAACAGTGTCACTTTAAATGGATGTAACATTGAAAACCACACTTTTCTAAACTAAAAAAACTGTATCCAGTTCAACTTTAACTTTATGGTCCAGTTGAAGCTGAGTTCACCATCGTCTTACTTGGGGTTGTCAACACTAATGCCCACATCCTCCCTCCAGCCCATAGCATCCTGTTCAAAGTACAAGCTACAGATCCAAACTAGTACCTCATAGTGGTACAGTATGGCCAACATAATCTGTTGAAGCTTTCTTAGGGCCCTGCGTGAAGACATCACATTTGACCTCATCTGATCAGGGGAGGTGTGGGCATTAGGGTTGACAACCCCAGTTAAGACCACACCAGTGATTCACCAATACTCCGGAGACTCAAATCCCTAATGTGTTTCATTGCCCATCTTTGTGAGCTTTACGTTTTACTACCCTAATGTCTGCATTAACATAGTTTTATTTGTAAAGAATTTCCCCTTCTTTTTCTGATAGTGAAATTGTATCCTCATTTGAAATACAATATTGGAGACAGACCTGGCCCAGTAAATGGGCCCAGCAGGCCCCGGCACACGTGTCAATACCTTGTGGGTGAGGCTCCTTGACCCACCACAGGGTGTGGCGTTTGCACCAAAACACTGCTACATCCCTACCCAAGCCATGGCTGGTACTGCAGCACCTTTCCCCATCAGCCTTGTCCCATGAAACCAGCTCTTTGAGTTCACCCCTGAACTCAGATCACAGTACAGCATGTTCCGCAGTGGTGCAACAGACATCCCTACAAACAACATTACTTAATAAAGTCTTTGTTTTTAAATATTTTGACCCCAAACTTTTAACATAGTCTTCTTATGACCCCACCTCAAAAACCCCGTAGGTGAAATGTTTCAAATCTGTGGCGAAACACCATTCCGTGCCACAGGTGCAAAACCACATTTTGGACAGGATGTGAAAAATGACAGCTGTACTTTTCATGAGGTGGTATGAAAAAATATGGCTATGTTGAAAATTTGGAGTACAAATATTGAAAATGACCAAAGTTATACACGTGTGTAGAAAAATTTCAATGAACATGTGTAACTCAGCCATTTATAGGAATTTTTTCACCAAATTTTCAACATAGCCTTTTTGGGACCCCTCTTCATGAATACTGGTGGTGAAATTTCATTATGCAGTCCCGAAAAGTGATTTTGCACAGCAACTGCAAAATCACCTTCCAGGCCTGATTAGCAACATTATAGTGACAGCGCTCATGAGGTGGGGTCCCAAAAAGGCCATGCTGAAAATTTGGTGAAAAAATTCCAAAAAATGGCAAAGCTATGAACTCGAGTTCAAAATGCCTTTGCAATACATTATACGGCACTTACCTGTATTCCTCAGTTCATGATTCGGCTTTGAAGAGTGCAGATGTGTCTCAGTCAGCAAAACATGACAGCAGATGACCTCCGGAGGTAAGTATATGGTAAGGGGGGGTGTGGTGGTGGGTGCTCAGTGGGAGGGTCTAGTTGGGGGTAGGGAGACGGTGGTGATGACGAGGGACCGTTTTCTTTTTCCAGGTTAAAAAAAAAAAGACATCGGGGGACAGTTTTTTTTCTTTGCAGGTATACACATAAAATAAATAAATAAATACATCTATTTTGGGACACTGGGGGTGGGCTCCCCAGTATCCCACACTGCTGGGGTTGTGTTACTTCACATGGGGTCCTGCAAACTATTTCATACATCTCAAAAATAAACAGGATACTATTTTATAACTCTGCATGCATTTTTGTCATGACACAGGCTGCAACGTGAAACTCAGAGTCAGCGTTGCTGTACTGCTCCAGGTATACTTAATAATGAGAAGTATTGAATTGTTATTGACAGTCAGTGTACTGTATATCAACACTTACTGTATGCAACCATGGCTTCCGACATACAGTGATTGTCACTAACAATGCAATACTCCTGATTATTCATTATAACTCAAGCATCATGGCAAAGCTAACAACAGGTTTCACAGCGCAGCCTGTCATACCAACAATGCAACCAGAGTAAAACAAAATCCACTTATGGTTGCAACATATGAAATAATTTGCAGGGCCATAAATGAAGTACCATTGCAGAAGTTTCATTCAGTGCCTAACCGGTGCCTAGGTCTTCCTATCGTTCCCCCCCACCACCACCACACAAACCACAACACAGTGCCAAACATAGAAAAAAAACATCATGGTTTGACATATGCTGCAGATGTCCCAATGAACCATCGATTATGATGGTAATGTATAAAATATTTTGCAGGACCCTATATCGAGAAAGAGTGCAGCAGATTCAGTAAAAGTACTAAGCATCGGGTTCCCTCACAGCTTCAAGATTTCTCGGCTAAGTGCTCACGCTGCATGATCAATGGAAAGGAATAGAAAAGGGATGGGGGGGGAGTGAAACACATTGACATCACTATTTAAAATTTTGTAGTGTAAATACTATCCAGATCAGATTGTGGCAACCCATGTACTGAGTCGTTTATCAGCAGTGCCCCACTCGTGAAAAGCCTGACCGGTCAAAAGCACACAGTACTAGTAGATCATTTTCCCAGTGCTGCGAAAGGATTGCCAAAAAAAAAAAAAATCCCATTTCTACCCATCCAACTATTTTTGTGGTTTATGCGGTGACTAACAGATATGGTCCCTCTCATTCAGAAACACCATGAACTTCTGTTCAATGATAATTTCACAGTCAGCGATTCTCTCCTGGATTAATAGGTTTTTGCTCCCTCTTTAGCTCCTATAATAATAACAAAAAAAGTCAGTACCAGTGACTACAAAACAGAAGTGTTATTAAAAGCTTAGAATACAACTGTTTCACACAAAAACAGTAACACATATGTAAATGGCTCACCTTGTGGTTTATATGTAATGCTGCTTTAAGCCAGGAACTCTTGATTGACAGGTCTCCTTCCTTCTACCAGATAACTGCTATCGGCATGTGATGGCCATTCTTTTCTCCTCAGCAGAAAAAAATCATACAAACCTGGACATTCACAGGTAAAAAGTAAATATTTAGCTCAAACAATTACAGGGGAAGAACACACCACACTAATGATCTAGGTACTCCACTGCTCATGGAGTTCAAAAATCAGTAGCATGCAGTAGCTCTTTAAGGCACAGCACAGTCAGGATGGTGGAGCTACAATGGCAGTCTCTGACCTATGAGTCATGACAGCAGCAGGGGTTCCACTATACAACACAACTGTCCTTTATTAAAGACAGCTGTGTCATATAGTCCAAGCTGCTGCTTTCACAAAAATTCAGTTATGAATATAACATTGATTTTTAACTATGCATGCTCAGAAATAGAACATTTTTATTAAATATTTTAAAAACTACATAACATCTGGACCTAAAAGCCACAAAAGCACATACCTTTGACCAAGCTTTAGCAAACCTGAAAGTTTCAGGTTTCAAAGCCTCCTATTTTTTTAGTTATCGGATGGCAAAAAAATTGAGACTTTTAGGGTTTTTTGCACCTCTGTAACCTTGACCCCATCAAACTGATCCACATGAAGTTTACAGGAATCAAGAGAGCCTGGCACAGAGGTTGTGTTTTCCAAATTTCATGTCAATCGGTTGAAAGGGGGCAAAGTTATTAAGGGGCAAACATTTGAGTTTAATATAGACATGCTTCCTCAACCCTAATTTACAGGCACAGCTGCACCTGTGTAATATATATAGATATATAGATAAGATATATATGTATATATATGTCCTGATGGCCTCCAAATGGCTGGCTCTAAATCCTGGAAAGACATAATTATTTCTGATGGGCTCAGATTGTCAGGTCTCTGCTTTAAAAAGTAACCTCAAGTGATTACCTAATTTGACATTGTTCAACTTCTGGCCAAAAGTGAGGTTAGTAATTTGGAGGTAATTCTTGATAAAAGCTGACCCTGGATACCCACATGTCTACTGTAGTCAGGAGCTGCTTTTACATATCAGAAATAGCATCAGGTGGCACCCCTTTCTAGAACCCGAGGATGTGAAAATTGTAGTGCAAGCATTCATCTCCTCGCTCCTTGATTACAGTGTGACATTCTATAAGGGCCTACCCTGTGGCCAGATCCAACACCTGCAGCTCGCCTTCTGAGATTTTCCAGAATATATAAAATATCACTCTGGCACTTCGAGATTTGCGCTGGTTGCCTATTAGGCAGAGGATTGGCTACAGGGTCATTATTCTGACATTTTAGTCCCTTAAATTGGGTCTAAACTTCCTTTGTGAGCTGTTGACCCACCACTCTCCCAGGCTGAGCCTTCCCCATCCTGAGATCTGGACAGGATTTTAGTCCTTCACTCAAGATTTAATTTGTCGGGTGATAGGGCATTCTCAGTTGAGGCCCCAGTCTTATGGAATGGTATGCCACCATAACAGTGACATTTCTACCGCAACATGCGTCGATATCAACTACAACGTCATACCACCATAGAAGTGCCTCTGGAAGGGGGCAATCACTTCCCCTGACTTGCACCCCTTCCCCAAACTAACTCCAACCTGCAGTTAGAATCATATACTTTGGGGGGTGCTGGGGGCAAAGCCCCCCGATGAAAAATAGTCTCGAATCAACGTTATGTATGCCGACTGCAACTTGTAGTCTCATGGAGCCCTGCATTGTAATGCTGGTCACAACCTTTTTTGTCACGCTGGCATATACAACCCTTATGGAACTCCCTACCACCATTTGTCCTGTCCATTTGGAACATGGGCCTGACCTGCATCATTTCAGCACAGTTCCAGACAAACCACAAATTCCTGGAGAGTATTCATCAAAACGCCAGGGTCCAATATATCAAAAGCAGAGGAGAGATTGAGGGGGATCACCACCAAGACCTCTACCCATTCCCATATACAAAAGACATCATGGCACACCTTAAGCAAGCTTGCCTCTATGCTGTGGCACTGACAAAAACTGGACTGCTAGGGGTCAAATATATTAAGAAGTTAAATAACATTAAAATAGTAAGTGTGCCAAGAATATCAAACATTCATTATTCTAGGTCAATGACTTCTAGATCAGTTTCATGTACTTGCCATGCAATTCAGAAGCATCTTCAAAAGCATGACAGTCCTTAAATTAACATTCTCCTCCACCTGCCCCTCCTCCCACCTACCCAGGATAGTGACTCTTGTATACTCATCCTTGCTTACTCAGAACAAATCAGTAAACTTCCTCCCCCTGTCTGCATTCGGTTATGGTAGTGCTCACCCCACTCCTCTACTCAGTCCAATTGTTTTCTTCCTCTCTTACACCTCTGCTGATTTAGCTGCAGGTCTCTGCAACTCCACACACTGAGTTTGCTGCTTAATAGTACTCTACTCAACCATCCTAGGCTACCATCAACACATACTTCTGATACCCAGTAGGTGTGTCTCATGCTGAAATCTTTTTACCTTCCACCTTTGTCTCGGTCTAAAACTACCATAGTTGCTCCAGCTGACCCTCACTGCCCATGTGTCAGTTTACCCTTTCTCTCCACCCCCTCCTCTTTACACTTGCATCCCTACCCCCTCCACCTTCCTTTCCTTCTTCCCCTTCCTTCCACCTACCCTTTCACGGGAAGCCAACTGGCCTTCCCCCTCTTGCTCGCCAACATCCATTGTCTTCCTTTATCTCTCTGCTCAGACTTGCTACCCCTGGCCTCCATAAATGTCAATTCTCCCATCCCCCTCCTCTATACCTACATGCTTTGGCTCGAAGCCCTCATCTTTTCCCCATTCCCAACCCCCCACCACATTCACTGACACATAAATGTCCACTAGTCCTTACTAAAAATACTTCTCATCCTCTTGCTACTAACAGCAGGTGACATTGAACCTAACCCAGGCCCTCTCCCCACCCCCCAAGAGTTTAAAGCTTGCCCACATAAATATCAGAAGCCTCCTTCCCAAAATTTCACTGCTCCAATCTCTCACACTAACCCTCAAACCAGATTTTGTAATCCCAACCAGATCTTGGCTTACTTCTAAGATTCCATCCCGGGATATCCCCTTATCTGCCAGGATCGCCACAGCAGGGGTGGTGGAGGGGCAATGTATATCGACTCCTCAATTTAGTATACCCCTATCCTAGCCACTTCCTTCTCTACAGCATATAAGCTCCTCCTGGTAAAACTCTTCCCTCCCCTTCTCTCTTTCCATCTTTGTTGCTCACACCTCCTGCTGCCCTGGTCTCTCCCCTTCATCTATCATTGACCTCCTGTCTACTCTCCTGGCACATGCCTCTGCAGGCAAACTCTACATTCTGGTGAACTTCAACCTGGATTGGCTCTCCCCTTCCCATTCCAAAACTTGCAGTGTCATCTCATCCCTCAGTCTATCCCAGCTAATCAGCGAGCCCACCCACCTGAATTCCAAATCACAAAACCATTCCCTCATTGACTAGGTTTTAACCTCCTGCCCACACTGCCTTGTTGCTGTAGGTATCCTACCAGATTCACTAAGTGATCATCATATGATATATTATATACGTATGATCCATCACCCCAAAGCCCCATCTAAGCTTCTGCTAACCCTCTCTTACAACTCTCTGGACCTCGCCCCCCCTTCTTGATGCCCTGGTAAACACTGACTGGTCCTCATACCTGCTGCTTCTCCTGTCAATTCAGCCTTTGAGTATTTCAAATCCAAATTCCTCAATGTGTGCAATCGTTATGCCCTCCTTAGATGCATCATGATGAGAGGCTCTTACCTCCCTTGGATCGCAGGTGAACTACTGGGATGTCTGTGCACTTGGGACAATGCCTGGAAGGTCCACAAATCCTTTGGCTTTCCTGCGGACTATCAAACATACTGGTCCCTCTGAAACACCTGCACTAGGGCAGTGCGACTTGCAAAAGCGGAATATTTCCAGACCACCTTTCAATCAAACATTAACCTTCCATGAAAATCTTGGAAAGTGGTTCATGCCCTCTTCTCCCTTCCAACCCAGCCACCAATCTCTGTCTGAAAAGTGGGTGCCTCCTCTCTGTCTGAACCACTTTAAGTAGTACCGAGTTTGCCTACTTCACTTTCTGTGCCTCATCCAACCTCTCATCCCTCCCCTCCCTCACCTTCATCTCTCCCGCCACTCGACCTCCACAACTCCCTCACCCTCATCCCCTCTTTCTCCTTCTCCCCTGTGTCCCCTCTGGACACTCTTAGAGCTCTTCCTGCACAAAACACTGCTATGGACAAGTGCTCTGATGGCTTGGACTCCAAGCTTCTCCACTTATGTGCTCCAGCTATTGCCTTTCCTCTTGCCTCTCTCCTAAACCTTTCCTTCTCTCTTCTCTCTTGCCTCTGTCCCAGCTGTCTGGAAGCATGCCACTATTACCCCCCCTCCCAAGGAGGTGACCCTTCTGTCCCTGACAACTACTGACCTATCCATCTTCTCCCTATCCTACCTAAATTCCAGGAGCACATTGTACTTTCCCAGCTCTCTCTCTCTCTCTCTCTTCCTTGACTCCACCTCATTTTTCATCCCTTTCCAGTCTGACTTCTGGAAGGACCACTCTACTGCCACCTCCCTCCTAAGGTTAACTGACATCATCCTCCCAGGCATGGACCAGGGCCTCATCACCTCGGCAATCTTTGTCGACCTAGCAAAGGCATTTGACACTGTCTTCCATTCTGTCATCCTCAATAAACTCTCCACAGCTTTCAGCCAGTGCCACCAACTGGTTCAGTTCCTACCTTGGAAGTAGGTCTCAGTAAGTCAGGGTTGGAGACGCTGTATGCCCTACCCTCCACATCAACACTGGCATCCCACAAGTCTGTGTCCTGGGCATGCTCCTTTTTTTGGTCTTCCTTAATGACCTCCCTGCTGTATGCTCCTCTACCTCTGTTCATATGTATGCGGATGAAGCCATTCTGTATACGTCTGGGACCCCCCCCTTCTGAGGTGGAGTCCAGTCTCCAGCATGACTTCGATAACGTTCAGCACTGGCTGCACTCAAACCAGTTGTAATTGAATGCCAAGAAGACTGTCTCCATGACCTTTGGCATGTGGCAGAGGCTCTCGAGGCTCCCCTTCCTCACTTCTTTCCACACATCCAACAGGACTATGCTTGAGGATGTTACCTCCTTTAGTTGTCTCAGAGTTTGGCTGGACCAGCACCCCGACTTTTCTGGACATGTGGATGCCATCCACAAAAAACTGCACTCTAAACTTGGTTCCCTGTACAGGAACCATGGATATATCCCCTTGCTGGCCTACCTGGCACTTGCCCAGAAAATGATCCACCCAATATTTGACTACAGTGATGTAGTTTACAGTGCCGCTCCCAAAACCTCCCTAGTCAGACTGGATACACTCTTCCACACTTTCTGCTGCTTTGCTCTTGACCGTGCCCCCACACTCAACATTGTGACCTCTACCAATCTCTCTTTTTCCCCTCTGCTGAGGACTGATGCCTCTCACATTGAGTCAGTTTCATAGCTAAATACTAGTTCAGTTCTCTCCCTTCCTGTCACTCCTTTTCCTTCCCCCCCCCAACCTACTCCCTTCATAACCTTGACTGGCGTATTCTGGCTATCCCCTCAAGGTCCACCTTCACTGATCAAGCTGCCTTTTCCTATCACTTCCCCAAAATCCAGAACACCATTCACCATCCCATCTGATATGGCAGCTTCACTGCACTCCTCACTTCTCCTTCATAGCTTCACCCCTACCTCCTGTAGCTGTTACCACTCCTCCAGCCCAGCTCTCCCTCCAGACATATACTAAATTCTCTTCTCTCTCTCTCCAGATATACAAGAAATTTCCCTTGCATCACACTTCTACCCTTATTTACTGTTTTTCTGCTTGTTTGGATTGCTTGGATTGTTATTATCATTGTACCTTGTATATCATTACCATGTATGCTGTTGATTGATGTATATTGTTGATTGATACCATGTCATTCTTGCTCTGTCATCCCTTGTACCCCCCCCCCCTCGGAAACATCTGGAAACAAACAATACTGCTCAGTATGCTTGTCCTGGTAAAACATTTAAATAAATAAATAAACCTAACTGATGATTCTTGAGCAACCAAGTTGTTTTGTTTGTTTGTTGAATTTTTTATTGACCAGTGAGCCTACTGGGCCTAGAGATCCCTTTTCAGGGGCGACCGAGAGATACAGATAAGTAAGCAACTGAACTGACCAGATTAAGCTGTTGGTGGTATTTTTAGTGAATGAGGGAATTTGGCCAGACACCAGGGACATTCCCCTACTCTTTTCGATAAGTGCCATGGGATCTTTAACATCCACCTGAACTACCACCAATCCAGGCAGATGGGACCTCGGTTTAACGTCTCATCCAAAAGATGGTTAACCAGCATTACCTCTGAATGAATGACACCTGGGGCCAGATTTACCAAATTTTGCCCTGGCACAATGCAAAGCGGGTTTTGAGCCAAACTGGTATTCACAAAAGCCTAGTTTGCATCCTCATACTGGGTTTGTGCTGGAGCAAAGTGTGGTGGAGGCCCCAATGTAAATAAGGAGGAGGGGACGTGAATATCAGAGCTGTCTGATTCACAAAGTATTTGCTCCATGCAAGGGCATCTTGCAAACCTGGAGGGGGAGCCCTTGTTGTGAATGACAGACAGATCAGTCAACCGAACCTTTTGGATCTTGGGGAAAGTCCCACACTGCTTGCAGTTTCAGTTAGATCTGAGTTGGGAAGTGAAGAAGTAACAGCTTGAGATAGTTCAAGCAGCAATCCATAGTGGATTCATGTGGGAGAACTGTGGAAAGGCCTGAGTTTGGCCTGGATGCCCGCCTGCTACTCCTGAGAGGGAATTTGTGCTTTTTTCGGATTGATTCCAAATTTGGAGAGTGAATTAAGCTACTGAATTGTGACCAGGTTTTAACCTGAAGAAGACTGAAGATTTGCTGAATGCGATCGGCCTGTCAGGACTTCCAGCTACCTCTGAACTCCCGGATTGTGCAGAGATTCTGTAATTGCAACAGGAGAGCCATTTGCCTGGTACAGTGGAATTTCATTACATGTGAATGTGCTGTGTGCTTATAGTGGGCCGTGATTTGGTTCCCCACTGTGTGTCTGAACTGTGTTTTGCTTGCTGGAGGCTGTATCGAGCTCCACGGACTGAATCCATATCCATTTCCATTTGCCTGAGCCCTGCTACACTGGCCCAGCCAGAATAGAAACATAGAAACATAGAATTTGACGGCAGATAAGGACCGCTTGGCCCACCTAGTCTGCCCATTTCCCTACCTGATGGATAAGCTGCAGATTCTAGTTAATCAACAGCTTACTTCCTCCTGTCCCCCACTAGAATTGCCTTATGCCTGTCCCATGCATTCTTGAATTCTCCCACTGTTCCTGACTCCACAACTCCTCAAGAAGGCTGTTCCATGCATCCACAATCCTCTCTGTAAAAATATATTTTCTAACATTACTTCTGAGCCATCCCCCCATTATCTTCAAATTGTGCCCCCTTGTTCTTGCACATCTCTTCTTCTGAAAGATACTACCCTCTTGTACTTTGTTAATTCCCTTGAGATACTTGAAAGTTTCTATCATGTCCCTCCTTTCCTCAAGGGTATACATATTAAGCTGCTATAGTGTCTCCTCGTATGTCTTGTGATGCAGACCCTGCACCATTTTGGTTGCCCTCCTCTGAACAGACTCCACTCTGTCTATGTCTTTGCGGAGATGGGGTCTCCAGAATTGCACACAGTACTCCAGATGGGGTCTCACTAACTGTCTGTACAGAGGGATAACAACTTCCTGTTTCCTACTGTTGATGCCTCTCCCTATGCATCCCAGTATCCCCCCCTGCCCTCCTTACTGCCTTCTCACATTGCTTGCCAACCTTTAGGTCATCTGATATAATTACTCCTAGGTCTCTTTCAGTTTTTGTTATTGTTATTAACTCACCCCATTGTGTACTCTTCCCCTGGGTTTTTGTTTCCCAGATGCATTACATTGCACTTCTTTGCATTGAATCTGAGCTGCCACATATTTGACCATTCCTCCAACCTTGCCAAGTCTCTTTTCATTCTTTCCACTCCACCTTGTGTATCAACCCTGTTGCAGATCTTTGTGTCATCTGCAAAGAGACATACCTTTCCTTCCAGGTGCTCTCCAATGTCACTTATAAAGACATTAAAGAGGACGGTCCCAGTACCAAATCCTGTGGTACCCCGCTAGTTACCCTCCTTTCTTCACTGTGGACTCTGTTTATTATTACCCTTTGTGTCCTTTTGTCCAGCCAGTTTTTTATCCAGGCTACCACCTTGGGACCCACTCTAAGGCTGGCTAACTTGTATATTAATCTTTTGTGTGAGACTGTGTCAAATGCCTTGCTAAAATCTAGGTAGGCCATATCCACAGCCCCTCCCTGGTCTACCACTTTGGTCACCCAGTCAAAGAAATCTATTAGGTTCATCTGACATGACCTTCCTGCTGTAAAACCATGCTGCCTTGGGTCCTGTGACCCACTGGCCTCTAGGTACTCAACAATTCTTTCCTTCGGAAGTGATTCCATCATTTTCTCTACCACTGAAGTCAGACTAACTGGTCTGTAGTTTCCTGCCTTTGTCCTGCTCCCACTTTTGTGAAGTGGAATCACATTTGCACTCCTCCAGTCCTCAGGTACCACCCATCCTCCCATGACTTGTTAAAGAGAGTAGTCAGTGGTGTTACTAGTTCTACCCTTAGTTCTTTTAGAATTCTTGGGTGAATCCCATCAGGCCCCATTGCTTAGTCCACCCTCAGTTTCAAGAGTTCTTTCAAAACCCTTTCTTCTGTGAATGGACTGGTATCAACCCCCCTTATTCAGAGTTTCTCCCTTGTTTGGTTTAGGTACCTCCCCCTCCTCTTCCGTTGTGAATACTGAGCAGAAATATTCATTCAGTATCCCTGCTTTTTCACTGTCACTCTCTGCCACATTCCTCCCCTTTATTAAGTCTCTGTATCCCTCCCTTGGTCTTTCTTCTCTCCCTAATGTACCTATAAAAGGCTTTATTCCCCTTCTTAACAGAGTTGGCTACCTTTTCCTCAGTTTGTGCCTTTGCTATTCTGACTGCCATCCCTGCCTCCTTCTGCTTTAACTGATAAAGTTCTCTGCCCTGCTCCTTCTGTGTTTCCTTATATTTCCTGAATGCTATCCTTTTCTCCTTAACCATCCCTGCAACCTCTTTTGAGAACCATAGTGTTTTTTTCCTTCATTTTGTTTTGTTGATTTGCTTCACACAAAGGCTTGTTGCCTCTGCGATGGCTGTTTTGATTATTCCCCATTGTTGCTCCACCCCTCCTTCTTGCCCATTTTCTAGTGCTTTTCTGAGGCACTCTCTCATTTTCCCAAAATCAGCCTTCCTAAAGTCCAGTACTCTTGTTTTTATATGGCTTGACTCTATGGCTGTGTTTATTGTGAACCACACTGTTTGGTGGTCACTTGTTCCCATATGGCTACCCACTTCTAAATCTGAGATCCTTTCTCCTTTCCCATTTGAGAGTACCAGGCTTAAGATTGCTCCCTCCCTACTGGGTTCCAACACTAGCTGTCTGAGGCATGCCCTCTGTAGGGCATCAAGAATGATCCTGCTCTTGGATGTGCCTGCAGCAAAGGTATTCCCATTAACATCTGGCATATTCAGGTCCCCCATTAACAATATTTCCCATTTTTCTGCCATTTTAAGGATGCCTTCTATAATTTCCTTTTTTTTTAAATTCTCTTTTTATTCATTTTCAGTTACTATTACAGCAATCTGGTAATTACAATAAGGAAAAAAGAACAGTATTACACACATTCCAATAATTGAACATTGAAAGCAAGCATAGAAGATCCAAACACCCCACACCACCCCTCCCCACCCCAAGGAAGGTGTCGCCACTGAGGAAGAAAGAAAGAAAGACAATATCACATTCATAGATAAGGGAGGAGACTAACTGACCCAGAAAAATGAACCAGATAGCAGCCAGATAATAGAACCCAGAGGAATAAATAGTCCTACTGATAACTAGTTCTTGGATATTGAGAGAGCATTCCAGAGAGACCAGAGGGAGAGAATATACCCCGGAGTCAAGCGAGCCAGAATATGCCTGAAGATCACAGTCAATGAAGATACAGGGCATATAATTTGCCCCATTTTTTCTGAAAAGCTAAGGGAGAGAGTCTGGTATTGGCAATCAACTTCTCAACTTTAAAACACAGGGACATTTCTTCCACCCAGTCCATATACGAGAGCTCTAGATTATCTAACCAGTGGCGAAGCACTAACCTCTTAACCACCATTGAAATGAGAGCCATATGGTATCTTCTCTCTGACGTTGATACCCGAATAAATGCCTAGAATGCAGATCTCAAGAGTGAAGAGATCTTGCAGACCTAGGATAGGATCTAGATTATCCCGAATGGCCTTCCATAGTGGGGCTACTTTGGAACAATACCAGAAAATATGGGGAGGGTTGCCCTGATCTTCACCACATCTGAAGCAATTAGAGATACTAGAATGATCAAATTTCGCTTTTTGGGCCGGCGTAATGTACATGTTGTTAACAATAAAATATTGAATTAGTCTATTTTTGTTGAGAGTATTATATATATGCAAATCTTTCCAGACTTGACTCCATGTAGACAAAGGATCTAAAGGAGGTAGAGACCAAGACTTGGAGCCGGCCAAAGGGGCAGTGAAATTAAGCTTCATAGGTGCAGATACAACTTAGACACCCCATGAGGCTCAACCGCACATTCTTTAATCATCCTTAGTAACGGTTTGATGGCGGATGTTGGTACTGTTACCCCAAACTCATTGTAGACCAAATGTTTTAATTGATATGCTTTAAAAATCATTTGGGGAGGAATATTTAGAGCTAACAGAAGGTCATCTACTGACCCTGGGCCTCCTTGTACATAAAGGTCCTCCACTAAGAGCCCCTGAAGTTGGGGTAGCCACTTCAGAGATAAAAAATCGGTCCCTATTTTGATATTAGGGTTAGAGACCAAGGGTTGTCCAGGATCCTTAACATATCTAATTCTAGAAGTAGCATAAAATTGATTGAGTACCTTAACCGTGGTACCCACTGGTGACTCTTGGATACAGCTAGGTAGAGTTGATAACTGACAGTAAAATAGACTAGAGGGGTCTATGTTACAATGTTTAATGAGATCAAGATCCAAGTTTATCCACAGAGGGGGGGATGTTATATTCATTCCTCCGAGCCATTTACCAGCTTTAACTACATGACTAGCCCAGTAGTAGTACTCAAATTAGGAGCAGAGACCCCCATATCTTTGGGCAGACATTGGTGCCTCGCTTCTGGGAGGCTTGTGGTTCCAAATAAAGCCAGTCAGGATCGAGTGAACTTTCTTGAAAAAGGATTTGGGCAGCCAGATGTCTAACAGGTTCAGGGGGTAGAAGAGGCGAGGCAAAATATTCATTTTGATAATACTGATACGGGCCCCAACTGATAGCGGGAGTTTACCCCATCTTTGTAGATCAGAATAAATTTTATCTACCAGATCATCCAGATTGAGTTTCCTAACCAAAGCAGGGTCCCGAGCCAAGTAAATCCCAAGATATTTGAGGTGGGAAGAGGCCCATTTCATCCCAAAATGGGATATGGAGGCCTGAGATAGGTGGATATTGAGAGGAAAAATCTCAGACTTGGCCAAATTAAGTTTGTAATTGGATACTTCCCCAAATTGTCCAATTATGTCCAATACCTTTCGTAGGGAGTCTACTGGGTTGGTTAACTGTAAAAGGATACATCTGCAAACACGGATATTGTGGATGTTCGCTGGGAAATGACACACCCCTGGATCCCCGGAGCAGATTTGAGATTGAGCAACAGGGGTTCCAGATAGAGATTGAAGAGGTATGGCGATAAAGGACAACCCTGCCGGGTGCCTGAGAGTAACCTGATATGGGATGAGAAGACACCATTGCAATAGATTTTGGCCGAAGGGTCTTTGTACAAGGCCTTCGTCCAATGTATAAACCTCTCCGGGAAACCAAACTTAGCCATAGTACACCATAAAAAATCCCATTTGACCCGGTCGAATGCCTTCTTTGCATCCAAGGCGACTAGTGCCATGGGAACCTGAGAAGCCTGAGCCGCCTGGAAAACATGAGAAAGCACTCTCATGTGGTCCGCAGCCGATCTGCCCTGTACAAAACCTACTTGCTCACTGCTCAAAAGTGATAACCAAATTGTTTAATACGTGAAGCCAAAATCTTAGACAGTATTTTGATATCACAATTGAGCAGTGAGATGGGTCTATAGTTAGCTGGATCCAGGGAGGGTTTATCTGTTTTAGGATCAGGATAATAATAGCTTCCAACAAGGATGGGTCCAATAATTCCGAAGATAGTAAGTAATTATAAACTTCCAGAAGTGTTGGGGCCAGATCCTGACAAAAAACCTTATAGAAGTTGGCGGGTAAGCCATCAGGTCTGGGAGCTTTATCCGGCGAAAGACTATGGATGGCCTCCTCAACCTCCTTTAAGGATAGAGGGGTAGAAAGAAAAGCTATTTGGTCATCGAAAAGATGAGGTGGGGAGATTGATTTAAAGACAGATTCTATGGTAGACTGGAGGGGGGGTTGTCGCGACCCCATACAAATTTTGATAAAACATTCTAAAAACTTCCACAATATCCCTGGGCATTGTCTTAATGGAACCATCTTGAGCTTCCAAAGCTGGGACTAGTCTGAGTTCTCCGCTTCCTAAGTTTTAAGGTCAAGAGCCTGCCTTGGCTTCTCCTTGATCTAAGTATTTAGCTTTGTTCTCAGCAGAGCTAGCTCAGTCTTTTCCCGATTAGTCCCTCATACTCATTTTTAAGTTTGTGAGCTGATCCAGACATTTAAGGGATTTAGAGGAAGCAAGGGAGTCCTCTGCCTCCTTAATCTGGCCTGACAGCAGAAGGAATTTTTGAGTCCTGAGTTTCTTCCTCTTGGAGGAAATTTTGATGAATTCTCCTCTCAGGAAACATTTTAGAGAACACCAAAGGATATCCATCCTGGATACTGAACCACGGTTAATATCCAGAAATTCTCCAATGAGGGTTCTAATCTGGGCAAGGGAATGTACGTCTTTTAGTATCTGATTATTAAGTTTCCATATTGTGTCCCGCTGTGTCAGGGAGGAAGGAGCAAAACGAAACCATACTAGGGCATGGTCAGAAATTACTATGGGCTCAGTGCCTACTAAGGTTGTATTAGGCATGAGGGAGGTACTAATTAAAAAATAGTCCAACCTGGACCATGAATTGTGCGTCGGGGAGAAAAAGGTATAACTCCTGTTAAAAGGGTGTAGAGTCCTCCACGGATCCACTAAACCTAACATACTAGCTAAGTCCCTGAGCCAGTTGTGCAGGAGATGGAGGCTTCAGGGGCCTATAGGTTCTGTCCAGTTCTTGCGATGGGGCTATATTCCAGTCCCCTCTCAGAACCAAGGGAATTGGCAGAAAGGCACTTAATTTATCAACTAAATGCATAATAAAACAAGCAACCCCTCCAACAGGGCCATAAACAGAGCCCAAAACTATGGCGGAATTATACAGAGAACCCTTCACCAAGATATATCTGCCCTCTGGGTCTTGGATAGTTTTGTCTGGATTAAAGGGTATACTTTTTTTAACCATAATAGCAACTCCCCTAGCTTCCGACGAGTCACCAGCAACATAAATTTGGGAAAATCCTTTAACCTTCAACAACTTGGTTTCAGCCCCTGTTATGTGAGTCTCTTGCAGGAACAGAATATCAACTCCAAGCAACGAGCAGTTAAACAATACTCAGGACCTCTTCTTGGTCTCTCTGATACCTCTTACATTCCAACTGGCTATTTTAACAAAGTCCATAGCCATCTTCTAGGAACCCGAATACATATAGAATGAACTGCTCCCAGATACCCCAACTAATTCCCATCAGTGATGACACCTTCTGTCCCCCAATAACCCAAAGCGCCGCCTCGGTAAGTACAAATAAAGGTATATGTCCACCAGATAACAATAAAGTAACTTTGCATCACAAAATAAACAGAATTAGATGGTGGATCCCACAAGCCCCAATAGTAACAACAATGGGCGGCCCCCTCCCCACCCACTATCCAACAACTACTATGTGTAAAATATGCAATCACTATCCTCTCTAAAACCAACAACCAACATGACAAACATACCCAATACCACCGGTTTCCCCCAGGTACCCCAAGTGTCCCCTTGAAGTGACATTATTAAATCCAACAGCCCATATAGCCCGCACCCAATCAGTTAACAACCAGACTCCAAGGAGAGAAATAGAACATATAAGAAGCCCCATAATAGGTACCCACACAAACCCCAATAGATTGCAAAGCATGGCTCTGAGCTGCCTAACCATACGAACCCCACCGCAGCAAGCGTAAAAAATAATAAAAAAAAATAGGAACAATCGGAGTCCTTCCAATAATTCAGTCAGCCAGTCCAGAAATAGTGAAAAATTTCGATACCTGAAAAGGGCACATTAAAGAAGAGGGTCCACTTCTCATGACCTCCCTGCTCGCATATAGACCGGAAGACTAGAAGGAAAAGATACGGGGAAGGGTTTGGAGGTGGACCAAATGGTACGACTGCAAATACGTCCTCCGGAAACTGATCCCATGCGAGTCAGTACCCCATGAGCTAATGATGAGAATGGACGTAGCGGGAATCGACTACAGGCCGAGTAGGCCTCACCACCATGACCCTTCAGGCCTACCACCACGCGGGATCCCCCGGAAGGACACCCCTGTGAAAGAGCAAGGTAATCACCACCGGGAGCATAAGACAGTAGCGGGGGAAAGCCTACGAACACAGTATGGTATAATATTAGTCAAAATAGTAAAAATCAGAGGGAGATCTATTACAAAGGCAGCAACCCTACTTAACAGCTAAACATCCCGCCATAGAGTTCTCTTAATATAAGTATTATTATTTATGTCACTTAAACAGGTCCGGGAGTAATTTCGCCAGTTCAGCCAGTGCCTCCTCCGGATTTTCATAGGGGTACCATGCGTCTTCCACTTGTAGTAGCAGTTTAGCAGGATAATTCATCCTGAAGGCTTTTCCTGCAGCAATTAATTTTTTAACCACTGGATGGAAGGCAGCTCTTTTCTGTCGCACCTCATGAGGGAGATCCTGGGTGATCCTAAGTTTGGTGTCGTTCCATAATATAGCTTCCAGTTCCTTCACTTTGGTAAGAACATGCTGGCGCTCCAGATAACTTAAAAACTTTACAATGACAGGCCTGGGGGGAGCCGAAGGAGGAGGTCTGGGTCTGAGAGATTTATGGGCTCTCTCAATATGATATTGCTGGTGGATGGGTGAGGGGCCCACTACCTTGTTGAAGAAGTGTTGAATAAATCGCAGGGTATCGCTCCCCTCCTCTAACTCTGGGAGCCCCAAGATCAACACATTGTTCCTCCGACTTCGCCCCTCCAAGTCTTCGGTTTTCAACTGGAGTTTTTGTATTTGTTGTCGGAGCCTAATGATTTCGGGATCTGTTTTCTGTTGCCACTTCTCCATGGACGTCATTCTGGATTCTGAGTCGCTCACTCTCCTCGAGAGATCCGCGAAGTCTTGTCTCAGTGACTTAATTTCTTTTGAGATCTCCTGGAGGGCATCTTTAAAGAGGGATAGCTCCTCAAGAAAGCGTTCTTCCATCAACATTGTACTAGTAATTGTACTAGGTCCTCCACTGGTGGGGTGCTTAGCCATCGAAGTCATGTTTACATTACTATTTCTGGCTTTTTTGGAGGCTTTTTCTGGCGAGGTAGGAGGGGTATGCTTGACTCCTGCAGCCTTCATGTCTGTTTCTGCCATCGCAATCAGCAATTAGAGCAATCCACACGACTATCTCAGACCCCAGAGATCTCCTGATGTTAGCAAGGCTTTTCCACCCGTTTAAGGCTTAATTAGTGGCTTTATAGCAGTAAAAAGATGGTATTTGTGAGGGGGAAGGCAGGAGCTCTACAGCAAGCAGCCTCTCAGCACCACTGCATCACGTGATCTCTTGGAATAAATTGTTCTATAGAATAAAATATCTTCTATCATTTCCTTGTCCATTTCCTCACCCATAGTGACTCATCAATTTCCTGTTTACTCTTTAGTTCTGTTGCTTTAATCCTTTCCCTTATATAGAGAGCTACTCCTCCTCCTCTTTTACCCACCCTGTCCCTCTTGTAGACTGTGTATCCTGGTATGTTGACATCCCAGTCATGGTTCTCTGTGTACCATGTTTCAGTGACTGCCACAATATCCTGGCATCCCTCTTCCATCAAGGCCACTAGTTCAGGGAGCTTGTTGCACAGACTGTGAGCATTGGTACTCATCACCCTCCATTTATTTTTTATGACCGTATCCCTTTTAGCCCCATCCCTGTCCTTAACACCTTTTTCTGCATTTACCCCTGTACTGCTCCCTACTGACTTCTTACCTTGGTGTTTACCTCTCTAACTTCTGTGTTTTGTTGGGGGAGGCTGGGATTTCCCTGCTACTTTTCAGTGCCTACCACCTTGGCTAGTTTAAATGCTTGACAATGAAGCATTTAAACCTGTCAGCTAGGATCCTGGTTCCCCCCCCCCCGGAGAAATGCAGACCATCGCGCCAGTATAAGCCTGCATCCCTTCAGGTGGCTCCCCAGTCCCCAATGAAGCCAAATTCCTGAGCTTCACACAGTTTTCAACCATTCATTGAATCCCATGGTGTGGAATACCCTAGCATCATCTTTGCCATAGACAGGCAGCACCTCTGAGAAGGTTACTGTACATGCTACTTGTCTAAGGCCCCTCCCCAGTGGGTCGCAAGTGATCACTGTATTTCGGGACTGGTATGACAAACACTTACCTGATGTGCCATTACAATCCCTGGAAGGCCTACTTGTACGGGGGCTGAGCAACAAGTCTTAACCCTACCTAGGATATGTCTGCCTCTGGTTTTCTTTTCCTGCAACTGTAACTGATGTAGAGGTGCAAGTAGAGACACTGGCTCTAGTGTGTCCTCCCACCAGACTGTATGATGGGGTTTTCCTGTTAATTGGAACAAACGCCCACAGGTTTGGGAGACTAGCGCAACTCTGCCATGAGAAACAAGGGCAGCTGACTGGATGGGCCCTAAGAATTCCAGCCTTAGTAAAAAGGGCATATGACTTTCAACAGAAACCCAATGAAGTGGACCCAGATGAGCCAGTGAGGATAGTGTGGAAAAAGGAACCTGACTCCTTGGTATTGGCCCCCTATGCTCAGTGCACAATACATGGAGAAATCCACCTAAAGAGAAACGTAAAGAACAAAATATTAATGTTGGATGCACCAGGTGATGTAAAGTTGCCAGAAGGGTTATTGGTTAAACCCAGCATCTTGCCTGCCCGTGCCCATGCCTATGCATGATAAGTGATGATCCAGATTTGAAATGTGTCAGATCGGGAGGTCTGGGTGAACAGTGGGTGAACTCTAGCTGCAGCACACTGTGTAGACACTGCAGTATTACCCAATAAGAAGTACTCTGGCCAAAAGGAGAGAGTGACCCTGGACTTATTTGACTTTGTTGATTCCCCACTGCCAGCTGAATGGAAGGTTAGGATTAGCAAGAAACTCGCCCAGATAGACCAAGTCTTTTCATTAAAAGAATGGACATGGGGTGTGTCCAGGGTGCAGAGCATCATATACGCCTACATGATGACCGGCCATTTCAAGAGAGATCCTGACGCCTCACCCCAGCGGACATAGATGATGTGAGGAGACACCTGCAGGAAATGCTCGCTGCTGGCATGATACAGGAATCAAGGAGCCCATATGCCTCTCCCACTGTGGTTATGCATAAGAAGAATGGGTCAGTGAGAATGTGTGTTGATTATCGAGCCATGAACCGGTGGACTGTACCAGATCAAAACACCATGATCTGTATACAAGATGCCCTGGATTGCTAGAATGGGAGCAAATGGTTCTCAGTTTTGGATCTTCGCAGCAGATATTACCAGATTCTGATGACCACAGAGGACCATGAGAAAACTGCCTTCATCTGTCCTTTGGGGTTCTATGAATTCCTGAGAATGCCACAGGAGATTTCGGGTGCCCCGGCCACCTGTCAGCAACTGATGGAATGTGCGGTGGAAGATATGAACTTGCTGGAATGTCTAGTGCACCTAGATGATGTTATTTTGTTCAGATGCACATTAGAGGAGCATGAGACCTGACTGTTTAAAGTCCCAGAGCAATTGGAAGACTTTGGCCTCAAGCTGTCCATTGACAAGTGCCAGTTTTTTCAAACTTCCGTGAAGTATGTGGGGCACATAGTATCTGCAGAAGGGATAGAGACCAATCCCAGTAACGTCTAGTCACTGACTACTTGGCCCCAGCCCCATAACTTGAAAGAACTACATTTCCTGGGGTTCTGTGGCTACTACTGCAGGTTCATAAAAGACTATTCCAAGGTGATTCGCCCACTCCTGAATCTCACCGAGGGTTACCCCCCTACCAACTGTAAATACAAGAAAGGGTCTGTCAAAGAACCCGAGAAAGTATACTTATGAACAGGTGAACCTTTTGGGCCCCACTGGACACCCAAATGTGAAGCAGCCTTCCACGAAGTCATATACCAGCTCATCCATGCGCCCATCCTCTCCCATGCTGACCCTACCAAGCCCTATGTGCTGCATATGGACACTAGTCTGCAGGGCCTAGGAGCTGTGCTGTATCAAGACCATAAGGATGGTTTGAAACCAGTGGCTTTTGCCAGCAGGAGCTTGACCCCGACAGAACGAAACTATCCTGTGCACAAGCTGGAGTTCCTTGCCCTAAAATGGGCCATTGTTGATCAGTTTCATGAGTACCTCTATGGGGCAAAGATATTGGTGAAGACTGACAATAACCCGTTAACCTATGTACAGACTTCAGCTAAGTTGGATGCCACTGGGCACAGGTGGCTCTCTGTTTTATCGACCTATGATTATGCTGTCGAATACAGGCCAGGATTGAACCATATTGATGCTGACACCCTGTCATGAAGACCAGTGTCCAAGAGTGATTGGGTCAGGTTGTCTGAACCTGACATCTGAGCATTGTGCCAATAGTTTGACAGAGATGAACAGATGTGTACGGACACAGTGGATTGTTTAGTAGATTGCTTGGGCCCTCCTGGTAGCTGCATATTGGCTGCCTATTGCCATTTCTGAGCTCTAGATATTAGTGCACTACCTCAATTTGACAATGACAGCATCCATTGGTCTCAATCCCAAGATCCTATGATTCAGCCAGCACTTGATGCACTGCATGCAGGGAAGATGTGTCCCAGTTGCGTTCCCCTAACTTGTGAACTGCCCTATTGTTTAAAGAAGGCCCCAGGTTGAAGTTACACAATCAGTTGTTAAAGAGAGAAACAGTGGAATGCAGAGGTTGAGTAGACAAGCAGCAATTGGTCCTGCCCATGGCCTTTAAAGATTTGGTACTGAGGTCCCTCCACAATCACATGGGGCACCTCGGTATTAACAGAACTCTTGATCTGGTATGATCTCAGTTCTACTGGCCCAAGATGGGGGCCGATGTTGAGCACCATGTAAAGACCTGCAGTCATTGACTGCAAAGGAAAGCCCTGCCTCAGAGGGCTGCCCCCTTGTCAATATTACTATCAGCACCCCCATGGAACTGGTCTGCATAGACTTTTTGTGTTTAGAACCTGATCAGTGGAATATTGGCAATGTGTTAGTGGTTATGGATCATTTCACACAGTATGCACAAGCTTTTCCAACTAAAGATCAAAAGGCCTCTACCGTGGCCAAGGTGCTGTGGAAAATGTCTTTATCCACTATGGTGCCCCCCAGCAGATCCACTCTGACTAAGGAAGAGACTTTGAAAGTTGGCTAATCAAAGAAATGCTTTCTCTGCGGGTGGTGCAGAAGTCAAGAACCACCCTCATCACCCACTGGGGGACCCTCAACCAGTACGTTTTAACTGCACCCTTCCAGACATGCTGGACACCCTCCACCCAAAAGACAAGCATAGGTGTAGCCAGCAGATTAGCACCTTGGTACACACATACAATTGCACCAAAAATGACGCTACTGGGTTCTCCTCCTACCACCTCATCTTTGGGAGGAAGGCCCGCCTGTCAGTTGATGTCTGCTTTGGGGTCTCTCCAGATGGGGTCCAAGCTGAAAACTATCTGCAGTATGTACAGAAACTGAAAGCTCAATTGAACCATGCATATAAACTGGCCCAGACAGTGGCCGCTAAAAGAAATCTCACCAACAAAGAGAGGCATGACAAAAACGTAAAGTCTCAAGAGGTACAGCCCGGAGACCATGTGTTACGCAATATGGGACTACATGGCAAGCACAAAATTGCTGATAGGTGGCACCATCTTCCTTATGTAGTAGTTGGAAAGTTGGATGATCTACCAGCATACAAGGTACGCCCAGAGAATAACTCCAAAGCTGTCAAGACCATGCACCGTATCCACTTGCTGCCTATCGCCCAAGTTATTATTGAAGCTGAGCCAGCAGACATTGCCTCCCCTGGGCCAGTGACTCATGCTGCTGCAAAAAAAGAGACAGAGTCAACCTATCCCAGTAGTTACAGATTTAAGGTTTCCCCTGCAGCAGGCCCAGAATGATAGTGACTGTCAGTCCACCTCTGACGAAAGTGACTATGGTAATGCCTATTATCCCTCCTATGGACTGAGTCAGTTGTTTCATGGAAATCCTATGCAGAATCATGGGGATGAAGCTGGGCCTTCTGGATTGCCTAATCCCCCAGCTTCGTCCTTGGAGCCAGTGCTCCCTGAAAGTGAGGTGCAAAGCATCACATCTGAGGTTGCGGACTCTCTGTGTTTTGCAGAACTGTGTGAATTACCTGAAGAAGGGGCTGATGGTCTGAGTCTCCCTGGTGACACACCAGAACCTGAAGAACAATGTGAGAGTGTTGACAGCCCCCCTTCAGTGCCTCAAAGCCTAATTGTGCTACAGCCTCCTAAAAATGAGCAACCTGGGCCTTTGTCACAGGATAATAATGAGCAAAGTGTTGTAGAAACAGAGCCTACAGAGCAAGGAGCTGACAGTGGTCCCATTTTAGATATTCCCATCCATGCAGAGGCACCTCTCACAAGTGACGAAAGCTCCAAAGTTAGTGCTGAAAGTACAGAAACTATGGCTGCTCCCCAAGAAAGACTGGCCGAGCTGTCAAGCAGTACTATGCTTTAGTTATGATTCCCTTGGAGGCCCATGGATTTGCCTCTCAATGTGGTTCACAAAGGGGTTTATGTCTCACCAAGCTCACTGCCCAAATTGAGCTTGACGGCCAATTCCAGGTTACTCATTTTCCCCTCTCACCATGGTGCCCCTGCTCCATCCGGCCCCAAGTTAGCTGATAGGGAAGGGCCCCCTCTTACATTGTTTAATGTGCAAGAAGTTATTACCTGAAGCAGTAATGTGATGTTACTAATGTGTTAATCATAGTGGAGTCAGCATTACCTGTATAAAGCATACATAAATATTGTCAATATGGATGTAGTAATGCAAAGTATATTGAAAGGTATAGTGATGTAACATGCTAATGATATATATGTCTCATTTATATTGCATTTTTGATATTGTGATGGTACAGACTTGATGCGGATGCCAAGTTTTCTCCAGGCAGGAAAGGGCGTAACACCCCCTACAAATGGGGGTTCTCGAAAAGTCTTCCTTGAGCTTACCTAAATGCTCCCTGCCAGGCTGGTGTTCTGCATTTTAGCAGTTTAAATGTATTGCCACAGAGTGCCTGTATAGCCTCTGTGTACTCTCTCTTTAAGAGCTGCCTGGATTGCAGTCATAATTAATCTGAGAGGGAGCTCTGTTAGAAGATGTACTTGTTTGCTGATCATTTGTTAGAGTAGTAATAATACTGCAGTTTGTTCTAACCTGCCTTCTTTGCAGTATGGACAGTTCTGTTTGTTTCCATCATCTTGGTCTTGGACTGCAGAATGGGCCAATCAGTACATTTGGGACTCTAAAATGGAGCCTGCCTACAGGGTTTGGTGGGACCAAAACTTGTAGGAATTGTAGTTTTGGTCTTTTGGCGCCTAAATTAACCTGGAGGGGGAGCACTTGTTGTGAATGACAGACAGATCAGTCAACTGAACCTTTTAGATCTTGGGGAAAGTTCCACACTGCTTGCAGTTTCAGTTAGATCTGAGTTGGGAAGTGAAGAAGTAACAGCTCAAGATAGTTCGAGCAGCAATCCATAGTGGATTCGCGTGGGAGAACTGTGGAAAGGCCTAAGTTTGACCTGGATGCCTGCCTGCCGTTCCTGAGAGGGAACCTGTGCTTTTTTCGGACTGAATCCAAATTTGAAGAGCGAATTAAGCCACTGAATTGTGACCAGGCTTTATCCTGAAAAAGACCGAAGAGTTGCTGAATGCAATCGGCCTGTCAGGACTTCCAGCTACCTCTAATCTCCTGGATTGTGCAGCGACTCTGTAATTGCGACCGGAGAGCCATTTGCCTGGTACAGTGGAATCTCCTTACATGTGAATGCGCTGTGTGCTTATAGTGGGTAGTGATTTGGTTCCCCACTGTGAGTCTGAACTGTATTTTGCTTGCTGGAGGCTGTATCCAGCTCCACGGACTGAATCCGTATCCATTTCTGTTTGCCATGGCCCTGCTACACTGGCCCAGTCAGAATACCTGCTACACAGAGAAAGTCATCGATAAGAGACCGGCCTGGGGATCAGCCCCCTGCTCAATGCCTTGAATAGGAAAAATGCCTTGGTGATTTGTGTGGGCCCTGCATCTCTGGGCACTCCATCTCAACAGCCTGCAGTCTTGATTTCATCCTGCCTGTGTCAAGTATTGGGTATCGTGAGTAAACATCAGGGTAGCTCCCTGCAACAACAGCTAAATCTAAAAGTGTTGTCATCTGATTGTCTTGTTGCGTTTTCTTTTACGAACTGAGCCCTCCGACTCCAGATTACAAATAGTGTGTGTTGTGCATGTTGCTTTCTTCCATCACAGGGCCCCAACCAGCTGCAACGTTCCTGACTAGCCCACCATTTTCCTACCTGGGTACCCAGATTGTGTGACTGTGTAGGGTCTCTGAACCCAAGCCAGTGACCAGCACAGCTCTCCTCTCACCACCACAGCTGGTCAGCAACTGAGCTGTCAATGAGCACTCATTGAATGACAGCTTACTCTGAGCTGTCAATCAATGTCAATGAGCACGTACTGTATATAGTATGTGCTCATTGATAGCTCAGTCAGTGGCCAGCAATGGTGGTTAGAGGAAAGCTGTGCTGGTCCCAACCTTGGGTTATGGTTGAAGGGGGAGCAGGGTGGTGGGTCACTACCTGCCAGGGGGGGCGGGGGTTCACTAGACCACCAGGGGAATTATTTTTTTCTCAATGGGCCGGCAAGCATGGGGGCTGGACCACTAGCACCACCAGCACCAGGGAGATCTTGGTCCTAGAACTAGCATGGGTGCGGGTGGGGGGAGGGACCACTACCTATGAGGTATACTGTTTTTGTCTTACTTAGGGTAACCATCATCAGGGGGAGGGATGACTAACCACCAGGGAGATATTTTCTTTCTCAGCAGGCTGGCAATCAGAGGGAGGAGTGACCACAAACCACCAGGGAAGGGACTACAGTATACAATATGGGGGATCAGGGAGGGGGAGGTCACTGGCCACCAGGGAAGGAAGGGTTCCATATACAGTACAGGGGATCAGGGAGGGGAAGAGCCACTGGCCACCAGGAAAGGGGTTACAGTATACAATATGGGATCAGGGAGGGGGTGGTCACTGGCCACCAGGAAGGAGGGTTCCATATACAGTACAGGGATCAGGGAGGGGAAGAGCCACTGGCCACCAGGAAAGGGGTTACATTATACAGTATGGGGCATCAGGGAGGGGGAGGTCACTGGCCACCAGAGAAGGGGTTACAGTATACAATATGGGGGATCAGGAAGGGGGTGGTCACTGGCCACCAGGGAAGGAGGGGTTCCATATACAGTACAGGGGATCAGGGAGGGGAAGAGCCACTGGCCACCAGGAAAGGGGTTACATTATACAGTATGGGGCATCAGGGAGGAGGATGGACTGCTAGACACCAGGAAAGGGGTTCTATTGTACAGTACAGGGAATTGGGGAGGGGAAGGACCACTAGACACCAGGGAAGAGGTTGCATTATACAGTTTGGGAGATCTGGGAGGTGAAAAGACCCCTACTCACCAGGAAAAACATTTCTTTTTCATCAGGCGGGCATTGGGAGGGGGGAAGGACCACTTTACACCTGGGAAAACGTATTTATTTATGTTTGGTCCAGCGACCAGCATGAGGGGGTACAACTAGATGCCAGAAAACAACATTATATTTATATTCAGGCCAACGATCAGCAGGGGGGACCACTAACCTCCAGGGAAGGTTTAAATAAGTGTTATCTCTTCAACAGGGAGGAGATCTGGGGGGAGGGCACCATCCACCAGGGACTGCAGCTGCGTATAGAGCAGGTGCTGGGGCAGCACTATGCTCCCTGCAGTCTATGCAATTGGGCCCATAATGGGCATGCAACTGGTCACCTAGCACCTTGCATGCCCAATGGGCTCATTTTCATGACTGCCTTCATGAACTTGGAATAACGAGGGGTGCTATTCCTTGTGGGCCCATGCTCCTGGCTGCATGTCAGGGAGGCATTACTGAGGTAGTGTTGGTGGTACTGGTGTTACCGCTGCCTCGGACTGGCTCTATTCACAGTTGGCTAATGGGGAGCACTAGCTGGCTGTGAATAGCAATTTTAGATGCCTGGGCAACCGCAGAGCTCAACACAAAAGTTTGCATAGCCTTTGCGAGTTTTTGTGAATCAGGGCCTGAAGATCTTCATGAATACTGGACACAAATCATCCTACAGCAAAGGGATATCAAGTGGGATCAGATGTGTTGTGTCACATAAGTACGTAACACTACTAATAGAACATAGAAACATAGAATTTGACAACAGATAAGGACCGCTTGGCCCACCTAGTCTGCCCATTTTCCTACCTAACAGATAAGCTGCAGATTCTAGTTAACCAACAGCTTACTTCCTCCTACCCCCACTAGGACTGCCTTATGTCTGTCCCATGCATTCTTGAATTCCCCCACTGTTCTTGACTCCACAACCTCCTCAGGGAGGCTGTTCCATGCATCCACAACCCTCTCCATGAAAAAATACTTCCTCACATTACCTCTGAGCCATCCTCCCCTCTATCTTCAAATTGTGCCCCCTTGTTCTTGCACATCTCTTTTTCTGAAAGATGCTACCCTCTTTGACTTTGTTGATTCCTATAAGGTACTTGAAAGTTTCTATCATGTTCCGTCTCTCCCTTCTTTCCTCAAGGGTATACATATTAAGCTCCTTTAGTCTTTCTTTGTATGTCTTCTGGTGGAGACCCTGCACCATTTTGGTGGCCCTCCTCCTGACAGTCTCCACTCTGTCTATGTCTTTGCAGAGATGGGGTCTCCAGAACTGCACACAGTGCTCCAGATGGGGTCTCACCAACTGTCTGTACAGAGGGATAACAACTTCCTGTTTTCTACTATTGATGCCTCTCCTATGCATCCCAGTATCCCCCAGCCTTCCTTACTGACTTTCGCATTGCTTGCCCACCTTTAGGTCATCTGATTATAATTACCCCAGGTCCCTTTCCATTTTTACTGTAGTCAGTATCTCACCCCCATTGTGTACACTTCCTGGGTTTTGTTTCCCAGGTGCTTTACCTTTACCTTTGCATTGAATCTGAGCTGCCATACATTTGGCCATTCCTCCAACCTTGCAAGTCCCTTCTCATCCTTTCCACTCCATCTTGTGTATCAACCCTGTTGCAGATCTTTGTGTCATCTACAAAGAGACATACTTTTCCTTTCAGTTCCTCTGCAATGTCACTTATAAAGACATTAAAAAGGACCAGTCCCAGTACTGAACCCTGCGGTACCCCACTAGTAACCCTTCTTTCTTCACTGTGGACTCCGTTTGCTACTACCCTTTGCGTCGTGTTGTCTAGCCAATATTTCATCCAGGCTACCATCTTGGGACCCACTCCAAGGCTGGCTAACTTGTGTATTAATCTTTTGTGCGGGACTGTATCAAATGCCTTGCTAAAATCTAGGTAAGCCATGTCCACAGCCCCTCCCTGGTCTACTACTTTGGTCACCCAGTCAAAGAAATCTACTAGATTCGTCTGACACGACCTTCCCATCGTGAATCCATGCTGCCTTGGGTCCTGTGAGTATCCTGTGAAAATAGCGAGGAAATAATTGTGACAAGATAATCATGAAGATAGAACAGCAAAGTCATTTATAGCGACTGACGTTAAATAGCGCATGCCATTAATGGCGACTTTGGCCGCGTCAAATTAGCGCCAATGAAATAGATCCATAAATATATGAGCGTGAGACCCTCAGTCATTAATTTTCTCAGGGATATGTAAGTCCCTCTTGTTGTCCTCTGGTACGATCTCCTGAAACTGTAAAAATGTTTAGGGTCAGACATCAATTATATTATCAATTTTGCAAGGTAAACGCTTTCAGACACAATGCCCGGTCTGCTAGTTGCCAGAGGTTTCCCCCATGATCTGGTAAGCAGGGGAGCTACTGGGGGTGGAGGCAGTACTGAAAGTATTATTGAGGGCAGGCTTAGCCCACTACAAAGGTGCAGCTGCAATGGTAGAAATCAGCAGTAAACCGCTGCACTGTACACCAAGCCTGCATTGACTGCCGTAAAAGAACATTTGCTTCTGTTTGTTCCTGCTGCCAGTATCATCAGTTGTCTGACCCTCTAGCCAGCCATGATGTCAGGTCTGCTAGTTGTTGTATGTTCCCACCTAGCCCAGTAAGCAGGGAGGCAGAGGTGATACAAGAGGCATCTTTTGGGGGCAGGCTTGGGCCACTACAAAGATGCAGCTGCACGAGCGGCTGCCCGTGGAGCAGCTGTAAACGTGGATGACTCATGCAGGAGTGTCGGGAGTCACTCAGCATGAATCTGCCAGCCAGACACTGCCCAGGAGGCTTTTCCTTTTTCAATTTCTGTCATTATTAAGTTTTATTGTATGTTTTTACCTTGTACACTGTGAGCTTATTACTTTAATATAAAGCTTATAAGACTGAGTCAAATTAGAGAACAGAAAGAGGTTTGAATTGCTCAAGGTTAGTTAGACTACATTTTTGAACTGAGGGCTGGCACTATGCATGGCTTTTTTGATGAATGTATACTATATGTTACAAGATTACATAGAAAATGTTGGTTTTTGAATGATGGAAAGCATATGTCAGGAGTTTCTCATTGATCTGATTAATCGTGAGTTGAGTAATCACCTGGTTTGTTAACGATTTCTCTGATTCCAGGGACCACTGAACATCAGACGTAGTTCTTTTCAGTATAATTGTTTTTATCACATCTGTAAGGGAAATCAGGTATCCTGTGATAATGAGGGGAGGATACAATAGCTGAGCAAGACAGTTCGATATAATTGCTCTTGAGGTATTTTTACATTCGCTATACTTTCAGTCAGCTATTGAGTTTGCCTATTGGCCCTGTATTTTGAAATCTTGATTTTTTTTCGAATTTTGACATAGAACCGATCCTGTGCCCCACTGACCTCTAGGTACTCAACAATTCTTTCCTTCAGAAGTGATTCCATCATTTTACGAACCACTGAGGTCAAACTAACTGGTCTGTAGCTTCCTGCCTCTGTTCTGCTCTCACTTTTGTGAAGAGGAATCACATCCCCCTCCTCCAGTCCTCAGGTACCACCCCATCCTCCCAAGATTTGTTAAAGAGAATAGTCGGTGGTGTCACTAGTTCTACCCTTAGTTCTTTTAGAATTCTTGGGTGAATCCCATCAGACCCCATTGCTTTGTCCACCTTCAATTTTATTAGTTCTGTCAGAACCCTCTCCTCTGTAAATGGACTGGTATTGACCCTCGTCTTCAGTGTTTCTCTTGTTTGGTTTAGGTACTGCCCCCTCCTCTTTCTTTGTGAATACTGAGCAGAAATATTCGTTCAGTATCCCTGCTTTTTCACTGTCACCCTCTGCCCACATTATCTCCCATTTATTAAGCCTCAGTTTCTCTCCTTTGGTCTTTCTTTGCTCCCTAATGTACTCATAAAAGGTCTTATCCCCCTTCTTAACAGAGTTGGCTATCCTTTCCTTGGTTTGGGTCTTTGCTATTCTGACTGCCTTCCCTGCCTCTTTCTGCTTTAACTGATAAAGTTCTCTGTCCTGCTCCTTCTGTGTTTCCTTGTATTACCTGAATGCTATCCTTTTCTCCTTAACCTTCCCTGCCACCTCTTTTGAGAACCACTGCGTTGTTTTCCTTCATTGTGTTTTGTTGATTTGCTTTACACAAAGGCTTGTTGCCTCTGTGATGGCTGTTTTGATTACTCCCCATTGTTCCTCCACCCCCCTTCTTGTCTGTTTGCTAGTGCTTTTCTGAGGCACTCTCTCATTTTCCCAAAGTCAGCCCTCCTAAAGTCCAATACTCTTGCTTTTGTATGGCTTGATTGTATGGTTGTGTTTATCGTGAACCACACTGTTTGGTGGTCGCTTGTTTCCAGATAGCTACCCACTTCTAAATCTGAGATTCTTTCTCCATCCCCATTTGAGAGCACCAGATCTAAGATTGCGCCCTCCTGAGTGGGTTCTAATACTAGCTGTCTGAGGCATGCTCCCTGTAGGGCATCAAGAATGATCCTGCTCTTGGATGTGCCTGCAGCAAAGGTACTCCCATTAACATCTGGCATATTCAGGTCCCCCATTAACAATATTTCCCATTTTTCTGCCATTTTAAGGATGCCTTCTATCATTTCCTTGTCCATTCCTTCCCCCCTGAGATGGAGGTCTGTATACAACCCCCATGCGTATTGTGGTGCCATTTCCTGTCTCCAGGGTGACCCAGAGTGCCTCATCTGCTCCCTGTTTACTCTTTAGTTCTGTTGCTTTGATCCCTTCCTTTACATAGAAAGCTACTCCTCCTCCTCTTTACCCCCGTCCTCCCATAGTTGTGTATCCTGATATGTTGACATCCCAATCATGGTTCTCTGTGTACCATGTTTCTGTGACTGCCACAATATCCAGGCAACCTCTGCCATCAAGGCCACTGTTCAGGGAGCTTGTTACACAGACTACAGGCATTGGTACTCATCACCCTCCACTTTTTGATGGCCTTACCCCTTTTAGCCCCATCCCTGTCCTTACTACCTTTGCCTTTTTTTACATTTACCTCTGTCCTGCTCCCTAATGACTTCTCTACCTTGGTGTTTACCTCATTAATTACTGTGTTTTGTGGGGGAGACTGGGATTTCCCTGCTCCTTTTCAGTGCCTCCCCCCTTGGCTAGTTTAAATGCTTGCCAATGAAGCATTTAAACCTCTCACCTAGGATCCTGGTTACCCCCCGGACAGATGCAGACCATTGCACCAGTATGGGTCTGCATCCCTCCAGGTGGCTCCCCAGTCTCCAATGAAGCCAAAACCCTGAGCTCAACACCAGTTTTTCAACCATTCATTGAATTCCCTGGTGAGGAGTACCCTAGAATCACCCTTACCATAGACAGGCAGCACCTCCGAGAAGGTTACCGTATGCGCTACTTGTCTAAGGCCCCTCCCCAACTCTACAAACTCCTCTTGCACTGCTCTGATCCCATTCCTAGCAGGTCATTTGTCCCTAGGTGGACAATGACATCCAGCTCCCTCCCTCTTGCAGCTGCTCCCATGATCCTGAGGATTCGCTTCCTGTCCCTTCAAGCTATGGCGCCAGGCAGGCACCTTACCCCCCCGTCCCCTTCCTCCTCCACTTCTACCCCCCTAATGATTGAGTCCCCCACCAGGAGTTGTTTACTTCCCCTGTGGGTTACCATGCCACCCTCCTGTGGGTCTCCTTTGTGAAGGTTCCCAGCATCCTCCTTGGTCTCCACTGCAGGTGCCTCCATTGAGGAACCACTGGCCTCAAGAAGAGCATATGAATTGATAAATTGTGAAGAGATACAACTGGAGGGATTCAACTCTGTTCCACCATCCTCTCCTTCCCTGAGCCCACCCTGGTCCAGCCTCTCCTCTTTCTTGGCAACCTCTGAGGTAGTGGCATTGTCCCTGGTGGTCCCTGGGTGGGGAAGGAGGTTTCATAAATCCTAGCCAGGTCTGCCTGGAGACGGTCAACCTTCTCACTCAGACCAGAGATGTGCCTGCAAATAGGGCAGAATCGCAGACTCCAGAATGTCTCCCGGAACACTGTCACCCCACAGCCATTGCACTGCACCACTCCTATCATGTCTTATTTTGTGTCCCCTCTCCTGTTTCTCTGTATGCTTACTCTCCACTCTCCTTACAGCTCTCACCCTTCCTGTTCTGGTACAGCAACTTCTTATATTCTTCAGTAGCCTCCTTCCTTGCTCAGTGTCAGACCACCAGCAGCTGGGGGGGGCGAGCTACTTTTTTCCTTTAGGGTTGACAAAACTAATGTTTCTCTATGATCCTTCCCTACCTGCTGTCAAACAGGAAGTTTCTTTCGTCAGTCAAATCCAGTGGCTATAAAAGTAGAACTGGCTTAGGGTGGGTGTATGTGGAGGTGGGATGGAAGGCAATTTGTAAGAAAAAAGGCTAGCAACAGGAAGTTGTAATTGGAGTCACCAGCTTTTATATTGTCTAAGCCACACCCCCAATTAAGCTTTCTCTCTCTTCCTACTGATTTAGCAAAGTAAGTTGATACAGTACCCTTCCTAGCACAGAACACACACTGACTTTCTTTCTTTTCTTTTTTTAACCCTAAATAAGACCCCTTCTACTTCTAATAAAATATCTGTCTGCTTAATCTCAACAGACACTGACTCCTGCTGAGATAGACCCCATAAAAACTTTCCCCACAATTCAGTGGTGGCAACCAAAGTTACCAACTTCCTTAATGTTTTTATCTGTTCTGGTCTTAAATACCTCCACATTCTCTGCATTGACTATTTCCTGCGGTAATCTATTCCACATACTACTTGCTCTATTTTTAAACCCATTTTTTCATATAATTGTCCTACACACTTTTTCCTTCAACTGCCTATTATGTCCTCTCAGCTGATATTTTGGATTTTTCAATTCAATTTCCATTTCCATCCTCATATTTTGATCCCGTGAAATTTTAAATAGAAACAACATGTCCCCCCTTTTTTCCTTTCCTTCAAAGACCACAATCCCAGCATCTCCTTTCTCCCCTCATAATCCTGACCTTCACACCCTGAAATCATCTTTGTATAAGTTCTTTGAGGCCTTTCCACCATTTTAACATATTTCACCAAATATGGACTCCATACCATTGAACAGTAGTCCAATAGAGGCCTCACTAAGGTCATATATAACGACATCAGAACATCCTTACCTCTGGAGTGAAAACCTCATCTGATACTGTTTTCTAAAAACATTGCCTTATTAGATATATTCCTACATTGTATATCAGTCTTTAAATCACCTTGGTTATAGATTCCCAGGTCTCTCTCACACTTAGATACCTTTAGTTCTATACCCTTCATATAATAATTTTGGTGAATGTTTTTTCTTCCCATGTGAATTATGATACATTTAACTTTGTTAAAATTCATTTCATTTTCCTCCGCCCATTTCAAGATCTGTAATAAATCTCTTCCAAAACTTAACCTTTCATCAAATGTATCCACTGCCCCCTCCTGTTTTCACATCATCGGCAAACTCCACCAACCCATTTTCACTACCTATATCCAAGTCACTAATAAATAAGACAAACAGTAACGGCCCCAGCACCGACCCCTGGGGAACACCACTCCCCACCCTCTGAGGTTCTGATAACACTCCCCTAATCCTCACCTGTTGCTTTCTATCGGCCAACCATTGCTTTACCCATTTTACCATTGTTGAATCTATTTCCAATTTAATCATTTTCTCTACTATCTTATTATGTGGCAAAGTCAAATGCTCAACTGAAATCCAAAAACACCACATCCATACTCCTTTCCTCATCCACCCATTTGTGTATATGTTCATAGAAAGATGTAAGATTTGTCTCACATGATCTGCCCGCAACATAACCGTGCTGAAGCTGATCTACCCTTCCCTTTTTAACTATGATGTCCTTTATTTCATCACTAATGATGCCTTCAATTATCTTTCCCACCACCAACAACAGGCTCAGTCTATAATTAGCCGCCTAATCCCTCTTCCCCTTCTTGTAAATCAGCACCACGTATGCCCTTCTCCACTCATCTGGCACCACACCCTCATCAAGTGATCTTTGACCCATTCAGGTTATAACAGTTACCAATTCATTCCACAACTACATTAACATATATGGGTGAATATCATCTGGTCCTGCCGCCTTATCCCCTTTTAACCCCATAATCCTTTTCATCACCTTCTCTTCTGTTATTATTTCCTTTGGATCAAGATTCCCACTAACTTCTACACTAATTTCCAATCCAATATTCTGCTCTTTATATACAGAACTGAAACATTTGGCAAATTCACTTGCCATATCCAGCGGGTCTGACATTATTTCCCCTTTAACTGTTAATGGGCCCACCATGTTGCTTCCTCCCCCCTGCCTGTTCACATAAGCATAAAAGCTTTTATTATCCTTGTTCATTGCCAGTCTCATTTCAAGCTGCTTTTTTGATTTCTTTATTTTCTGTATAAGTTTCTTCAAAATTCTTTTATACCTGTCCTTATTTGCTGCTGTCCTGGCCTTTTTCATCTTCTGGAAACAAACCTTTTTTTTAATGAACAGAATTACATTTCTCTTGCAAGCAGAATTGTGTTAAACTACATCACTTGCATTCAGGTAATTTGCAACAAAAGAATAAAGAAAAAACACAATTAAAATTATAGATCATTTGCTTAAACTGAAACAAAAAGGTTCCCTTTAAGATAATTTCCCATGTCACTCATAGAACAAGTTTCATACAGTAAATTGCAGAAAATCTAATCATTAAAAAAATCCTTTCTTGTACCACAAGTTTTGTTTATTTGTGTGTTACAATTGTTTTGACTGCAAATGAATTAGGTTAAACAAAATCTGCTTCCAAGAGAAATGTAATCCATTCAGTTAGTAGTGTTATGCGTGCAGGGAAGTATGGGCAGGAAGGTTTGATACTTTACAGTACCTCTTTACTGGAGACAGACCCAAATATGTATCACGCTTAAGACCTGGAAGAGAGCGTAATGACCTTCATTTTCTAGTTTTTGGCACCTCCATTATTGTGAAAGTTATTCAAGGTTTCTCAAAAAACTCTAATTAGCATAAATGATCTACTGTTCACTGCCTTATGTTCAGTCATTCAAGTCATTCAAGTTTATTAGTAGGAATAACGCCACTGAGCATGCTCATTTACAAGGAGGTCCTGAATGGACAATTTGGTGCAAGATATACAACTAGCAAATGATACAAATACAGAAATAATATTTTACATTATACAATGGCAAGAAAAAATCCTGGACTCTGGTCAGTCTTGGGCTGGACCCGTGATGTTATCCCACTACAACACCACGGGTCAAGTCTCAGCCTCACTGTGAACCTGTAGATGAGCTATATGATGAGCTAGATTACCTCTTTTTTTGCATCTCCTCTTAAGAAACAAAAATATTTTTCCGCACTAAATAACATTCTTTAAAATGATTTTATTTATTTTATATATAACAACAAACCATTGTGTAATAGCAATAATGCCCTCCAGGATGTGTGTCATTTGGGATAATGCCATGCCTCAGTTGTTGGATGCACTCAGCCTGCGGCCTCGTGCCTAACCACCTGAGGCATGACCTTATCCCAGCACAACACACATCCTGTCGGGCATTATTGCTTAAACAGTCAACCACAATAGAACAGGTTAGATACATGGATGAACAAATATATATATATATAAATACAATATACAACCTTACAATGCAAAGCATCATGGGCTGCATATGTAAATCACCACAGAACCATGCAATTCTGCTTAAAGTTGGACCAGCATAACATTCTGTGGTGATTTGTATATGCAGCCCATGATGCTTTGCATTGTGGGGGCATGTATGATTTTGTATTTTCTTGAAACTTGGCTTCCCAGCCAAATGCCCTTTGGGGTAACCCTTGCCTCAGTGTTTGCGCACAGAGGTTCTTTGTCATATACATATATCATTTATACAATTGAAACAGTGACATTAGTCATTATGAGGTTGGCTACAAGTGCAAGGGTATAACTACTAGACTTTCAAAGGTAAATGCCTTAACCTGAATAATGGGAGCATTTACTACCAGAGCAGGCAAGTGAGATAGGTATGTTCAGGGAGGAGTTTGGTCATAAGATAGACATGAAGATAAGTGATGTGACAGAGGAGATAGACCGAAGGGTAGAAGGCGCGAGTATGGGATGCTTACTTATCCTCTTTGTAGTAAGCTGATGTTATAGCCATCTCTAATGAGAAGAGGGTGTGATAGTGACATAATTAGGAGAATAAGTATATGATAAAGTTTATTTTTGAGACTGGCATGTACAGGAGTCATACAATTTGCAGTTGACAAGGTTTTTAGAAATATTTAGTGATACAAGATTTTAAAGTGTGAGGGTAGCTTGCGCTTTATTCCAAGCAGCTGGAAGGGCACTGGATATAGCCAGCTGGCTGAAGCAGGAGTGCATATGTGGAACATCCAGCAAAATGAGTGAGCTGCTCATAGCAGACAGTGGCAGGTAGATTGCTGAAAAGGGCCAGATATGTAGGAAGGGAGTTTTAGCTGGAGGGCATTGTAGAGCCACGTGAGTGAGTGAGCAGATAAGCCATCTTCTGGACAGGGAAATCCAGCCCAGGGAGGCATATAAATCACAGTGATGTGTGCGACAGTGGGCATTAGTGATGAATCGTATAGACCTATGGTAGAGTACATCGAGCTGTTGAAGCATGGAATCTGAGTAATGTCTATAGATTACATCGGCATAATCAAGAAGTGGGGTGAATGTGGTCTGTACCAATCTCAGCCTAGCTTCTGTTGAAAAAAGGAATTTATTCCTTAAAAAGAAACCGAGACTTTGTCTTAGTTTTTTTGTGAGTGAAATGATATGGACTGAGAAAGTTAGGTGGTGGTCTAATTCACAGCCGAGGTAATTAACTTTGTTGACAGCTCCAGGGTTGTCACCAAGGAGGGTTCTGATGGGTAACAAAGAGGAGAGAGCTTTTGGAACTGCGGTCAGATGGTTGGAGTGGAAGTACACAACCTTAATTTTCTTAGCATTTAGTGGAAGTTTAGACTGTAAAAGATTTTGTTGGAGGAGGCCAAATTCAGCGTGAAGCTCCGTGCATGCTTCGCTCACTGAGGATTTGGAGATATAAAGTCTGTGGGATATACTATGATGTCCTGAAACTCAGTATCCCATAACTTGTGATACCGAGTCAACATGCCCAGAAGGAAGACTCCCGACAGCATCACCTTCCCGAAGTAATGTCGGGAAAATCGCAACTTGTACTGTATAGTACAATGTGGGGGGCTGCACCCACCACACCCCCCATAACCCCTGTAATTAAAATAACAAACTCTGAGGGGGATTGGACCCTGGACTAAACAATAAAATTAGTTATGGGGGAAGTCGCGAGCAAAGCAGTAGTCAGAATGGGAACAGAACCCTGGAAATCAGGGTGGAGCAACCTAAATTAACAATGTGGGCCACATTTACAGGACAAATATCTATAAAGGCTGGACCAGTGCGTAGCACCCACTCCATAATTACCCAGTAGTCCCTGACATACTCATCAACTGTCCCTGATTTTTCCTCAAGAATTTAATCTATCCCTCATAAAAGTATAATTTCTGTTACTGAAGAGTAGGGCTTTGAAGCATAAAATTATGCCACACATTAGTGTTACAGTTTAGCTATTGATCAGAAAATGCTTTCCATGACAAGCCACTCATACTAAGAGGCATCTTGAGCTGATATTACCGGTTATTAAAGATTTCTCCCTGATTTTTTGAAGCCCTTTCCCTGATTTGTAAGGCAGGAGGTTGAAAGGTATGATGCACACTCCTCAACGAGCAACACTGTTTGCAGTTTATGCAAATGCACATCTGTGCACCCAAGCCCAACCCAACCTGACTGCGGGCATAGTGCCACAGATTGTGTTGAGGAAGGCCTCTGCAAGGGGGTGCACTTGGGGGCTGTGTGGCATTCTTTGCATTTGCAGAACAGGACCTCTCTCTGCACCTGCGGCCAACCTATACACCCATATTAGGCTGCGTAAGGCCTCCTCAGCCTTTTGTGGATAGGGCCCTTGAACTCTTTGTGCTTCATGATCCCTAGCTATAAAATAGGGTTAAAGTAGGGCCCCATTGCAAATGAGAAGCTATGCCTGAAATGGGCTATTCTCAATAAATAAATGGTTCAGTAAAGTAAGTCCACTACTGAAGCAGCTATGAATGGGGTGCCACTGGCTGTCCGTCAATACAATGGTGAAATTGTAGGAATTGTGCCAACTAAAACTACTTTATTTATAAAATACACACCATAGAGCTCCAGAAGGACTCATGCATATTGTAACAGTACTTTTGTGCACTTTTCTCAGCAGTGGAATTACCCCAGCGTATTGTAGCTATGGAAGCCTTTTTTTTCCATATTGATTTTTCCCTCAGCCAGTAGCTTGTCGCTGCAAGGATATATCCTGTTCACAGGTATATGCTGTGGTCAGGCTGAACCTGGTTGTCATTCAGATGGCTACCAGGTTTTTTCTCCATCGGTGTTTCCTCCCACCTACCTTGGTAGGAGCCATACCTGCACTGGCCTCACACAACCACAGTTTCCTCATGTGGCAGAAACAAGCTCCCTGGCCAGCCTCATGGGTTACCTCCCCAGTCGAGATGCATTGCTGAGTGGCAGCTGTCTTGGAAACAGCATACCTCCCAACGTGACTTCCTGCGCTCACTTCTGCACCCGGGTTGTCAGTATGGCAGTGTGATGTGCTGCTGCTGTGTTACCAGGGCAGCCTGCTATGGAAGCCCTTTTTTGGGGCGTAAAAACATTGAAATCATTTACATAGGAAAGACAAACAGATGGGAAACAACACCATGGTGCTTTAACCTACACCCAATGTTACAACTTTGAGAGCTCAAGCACAAGGACTGTGATTAACAGAGGGCACTAAACCTCCAGAGTGCTTTACTGATAAATTTGATATTACTAAAACCATTTACAAGATTAAAATAATTGTTGAATTAGTTTGGAAAAAGGACTGTGTAGCACATTCCACAACATGGCATTATACCTGAAAGGGGTGGGGTTGGGGGTGTCCGGTAGTTGATGTAACCCTTTTAGAATGCAAATGGACAGTAAGAATCTTGAATTGCCAGCTGTTGTTTTATCATTTCTTTTCTTTCTTTCTTTTTTTTTTTTTTTTTGAACTATCACCAGGCCTCAGCTCCTGTAACTCTAGACATAACAGAACATTTTTTTTCCTGGCATGCCATTACAAAATCGAAATGTAAACTAATGATGTAGTCTACTTGGATGGCATTATTGTTTTTTTTTTCAGTCTGCCCTGGTGCTTTGAGGAAGACAAAGCAAACTTGGGTTGGTTGACTAGGTATAGCACTCAAATCAAAACATTAAAGCTGGCGTCAATAATACTTAATAGAAAAACATGCCCAGCTCTGATTTCCATCTGTCTAAGGACTTTAGGTAATTACATGTGTCCCTTGTTTACAGCAGCTCTAACCCTCAGACCACACTGCCTCCCTGTTGTAAGTACTAGATGGTAGCTCACACAGGTCTACAAAAGAGCAGACCTCTACAGCCCAATATTCAGATATCCACCTTGCAACTCTTTCATGGGTAGCCAGTGAGTTTATAAGTAATTACGATACAAATGAGATACAATGCTGGTTGTCAAATAGGATAACCAATGGTGCTGACCTTCTAGATCCCATAATTGCAACTGGATTTCAGTTTTAATGTTCTTCAGGTGAACTACAACTAATTACACAGTATATTCTGACTTAGTATCCTGGAATGTCTGGGCAGGAGATTGCATTACCTGATGTACCACATGAAATACCTATTTTCCTTAAACTTGGCTGACCCACTTTTGAGATGTCTGTGAGTAAAAACATACACAGTTCAACAGAATGACACATATGCTTTCTGCAAGAACCAACAATAGTGATAGTGTGCAGAAAAACAGAGGCAATACAGATGTGAGAAATATTCAATATCAGTTAGAGATCTAACTGCTGCATAGATACATAGACACTGTTGGCAGATAAGGGCCTATGGCCCACCCAGTTTGCCCATTTGAGCTTTTTAAGTTTACTTTATGTTTTCCTAGAAGTCTGTTGCCCCCTTGACCCTGACCTCCAGAATTCCTTTATGTCTATCCCATGCATTCTTAAATCCCATGATTGTTTCAGCCCCCACCACTTCCTCTGGCAGGGTGTTCCACTTGTCCACCACCCGTTCTGTGAAGAAATTCTTCCTCACGTTTCCTCTGAATCGTCCTCCCTCCAACTTCATCCCATGCCCTCTAGTCCTGGAACATCTTTTTCACTTAAAAATGGGGTATTCCTGCACCCTGTTCCTCCCTGTAAGATACTTGGATGTCTCCATCATATCCCCTCTCTCCCTCCTCTCCAGGGAGTACATATTCAATTCCTTCAACCTGTCCTCATAGGACTTGTGATGCAATCCATGTACCATCTTTGTTGCCCTCCTCTGAACCTTCTCTACCCTGTCTATGTCCTTACGTAAGTAAGGTCTTCAGAACTGTACACTGTACTCCAGGTGGGGCCTCACTAGTGTCTTGTATAATGGAATTATGACCTCCCTTTTCCTGCTGGTGATGCCCCTGCCTATGCATCCCAGCATGCTATTTGCTTTACCTGCTGCGTTGTCACACTGTTTCCCTACCTTGAGGTCATCAGAGATGATAACCCCAAGATCCCTTTCCTGCTAGGTGCATGCTATATCCTCACCCCCAACTGATATATTGTGCCAGGGCTTTTGTGCCCCATAGGCATGATCTTGCACTTCTTTGCATTGAATTTCAACTGCCAAGCCCCTGACCATTTTTCAAGTTTCTGCAGGTCCCTTCTCATTCTGTCTACACCCTCTGGTGTGTCTACTCTGTTACATAAATTTGTGTCATCAGCAAACAGGGAAATTCTGCCTTCTAGGTCCTGCTTAATGTCACTGATGAAGATGTTGAATAGGACCAGTCCCAGCACTGATCCCTGTGGTACCCCACTGGTCACTCTTCCCTCTGTTGAGTGACAGCCATTTACCACCACCCTCTGTGTCCTGCCGCCCAGCCAGTTACCTACCCACTGCAGCACTGTCCTGCCCACACCCATATTCCCCAGTTTGTGTAATAGTCTTCTATGTGGCACAGTGTCAAAGGCCTGCAGATTGAGTTAGCAGTGTCAACCAGTTCGACAAAATATCTTTAAAGGCTGGACCAGTGGGTATAACCCACTACATAGTAACCCAGTAATCCCTGACATACCTGTCAACTGTCTCTGATTTTGCTTCAAGAATTTTATCCATTCCTTATAAAATTATAATTTCTGCCACTAAAGATTAGGTGCATGATTTTCACAGCATGGCTCAGGGCTTACAACCAGCCCTGTGCCATGGCACTTAGGTTCTGGTGGTGCACCAAACACTTTGCCACAGCTGCACTCGCTTTTACAATCTCGGGCGCAGTTGTGACAGTTTCCAAAAATTACATCAGCTTGCACCAAATATGTGGCACAACCTCTGTAAAAATGGCCCCCAGGATTGCCACAAATTAGACCAGAAATGTGGGTCTAACTTGCAGCAATTGCCACATGGGCTAGAAAATCCTGTTAGGTCGCCGCAAGCTCCATGCGCCGCATCGTCTGCACACAGGGACTTGCAGTGATCTAAGGCTTTTGAATATCCTGCCCTAGTACTTTGAAGCATAAAATGTCACCCCACAATAGTGTTATGATCTTGTTCTCCATCAGCAAATGCTTTCCATATCAAGCCACTCATAACAGGAAGAACCTTGAGCTGGTATTCCATTGTTTAAGATCTGTCCCTTTTTTGGCCATTTGTCCCTGATTTTTTGTAAGCTCTGTACCTGATATTTGTAAGCCCTGTTCCTGATTTGAAGACAGAAGATTGAAAGAAATGGTCTCAGATGTGGTGGCCTTCACTGCCAGATAGTGGACTTAGCAGAGTTAGGAATCTCAAGTAGAAGGTGAAGGACTGTACAGTAATGGCAGTCAGTGTACACTATGTGGCTGTAGAATCCACAGTATCAAGATACTATGGTGTTGAAAAACATGGGAAATAAAGTAAACATAAAAAAAACTGATTTATCTGCATCATTGCCAGCTCACTGAATTTTAGGAATGTGACACATTTAAAATCATCTAGTGGGCTTCTACCATGTGGTAGAAGTCAATTTGAGGAGAAATCAGATTGGTCAGTTCTGATGATCAGAAACTAGCAGGTCCAGCAAAGTAGTAGAGTACCAGTATCCACATGAGCCAGCGAGCAGTAGATCATTTAGCTTAATTTGAGTTTTTTGAGATTACTGCCTTGAATGACTTCCACGACTAAGGAGGTGCCAAAAAATAAAAAAGATCATTACACTCTCTTCTAGCTAGAAAAACATGGTACTCATTTGTGTCTCTCTCCAGTAAAGGGGTATGGTATCAAATCTTTCTGCCCATACTTTCCTGCATACATAAAACTGCTAACTTAACGGGTTACATTTCTTTTGGAAACAAGCAGCAAACAAATAAACAGGACTTGTGGATCAAAAATTATTTTTATTGTTAGATGTTTCTGCAATTCATGAAACTGTTGCTCTGTGTGTGACCTGGGATTATCTTAAAGGGATCCTTTTGTTTGAGTTTAAGCATGCTGGTTATAATTTGAATTGCAGTTTTCTTTATTCTTTTGTTATAAATTGTGATTGCAAGTGGTTTAGTTTAAAACAATTCTGCTTACAAGAAAAATGTAATTCTGTTCATTTGTAATGTTATGTACTGTATGTGACTTACGACAACATATCTCACCTTCTTTAGAGGCTTTTTTACTGGACAATTATCCACTTTCAACAAACAGGAAGATCTTCAGGTGTCCTTCATTTATTCAGAAGTAAGTCGGTTTAACTTGGTGCTTAAGCATCATCAGCTGGGTTGATCTAAGTGCTGGTATGCTTTTGGAAGATACTTCTGAACTGCATGAAAAGTACATGAAACTGATCTAGAAGTCTTTGGCCTACAATCATAAATGCTTGGTACTGATGGCAAACTTAATATTTTAGTAAGTAGTAGTAAAGTAAGTAAGTAAGTACATTTTATTTATATATGGTGCCCAATTCCCAGGGGCTCAGGATGCCTTACAGGTAGTAAAAGCAGGGTTAAGCAGACAGCATACAAGATATATAAATACATAATAAATTAATAAATAAATCAGTAATATTAAAATCAGCTAAAGCTTTCTGAAAATGCTTTTCAAAAAAGTTAGGTCTTCGGGCCCCTTTTAAATGCCTCCACTGATGGGGCCTCCCCCGAAAGATTTTGGAAGCAAGTCCCAGAGGGCCAGGCCAACCACCTCAAAGGAGTGGTCTCTTTAGGTTTTCAGCCTGGTCCTTGGAACTGCTAGGAGACCTTTGGTGGAGTAGCGGAGGAAACATACCAGGATGGAAAGTGTAAGGAGGTCAGACAGGTAGCCAGGGCCTGAGCAATATAGGGCCTTGTATGTGAGCAAGCTCACCTTGAAGATGATCCTCAACCTGACCAGCAGACAGTGCAGATCACGCAGGACCGAGGTTACATGACAGGTCCTGGGCAGGCCCGTCAGCAACCTGACCACCATGTTCTGCACTAGCTGCAGCCTGCAGAGGTTCCCTACACTGACCCCGAAGTACAGAGCATTACAGTAGTCCAGCCTGGATGTCACAAAGGTGTGTACAAGTGAGAACTGGTCTTCTGGCATAACCAAGGGTTTAATACGAGTGATGTTCCTTAAGTGGTAGAAGCCACTTCGGACCACAGATGACACCTGAGCATCCAATGTCAGTCTGTTGTCAAGGACAATGGCCAGATTTTTCACCTTGGGGGCTGCCATCAATGGGGTAGATCCCAGGACCAAACTTGTCACCATCATGGAGGCACTCCCATCACACCAGCGACCAGGCTCAGTCACCAGTACCTCTGTCTTGTCAGGGTTCAGCCTCAGCCAGTTAGAGGACATCCAATCCTGAATTTTGGCTAAGCACTTATTCAGCACTTCAACGGTGCCATTCGTTCAAGTGGCAAAAGACACATACAGCTGGGTATCGTCTGCATAGCAGTGGAAACCCAGACTGTAATGTCTAATGAGCTCACCCAGTGGCAGCATGTACACCATGAATAGCATTGGTGAAAGGATCGAACCTTGAGGAACTCTGCATGATAGGAGCTTCAAGGAGGAGGAGAAATTCACCATCACCACTCGTTGCATCCTATCAGAAAGATAGGACTCAAAATATTGGATGACAGTTCTGGTGAGTTCACAATATACTCTATGGTGATCCAAAAGCACAGTGTGGTCCACAGTGTTAAATGCTGATGAGAGATTGAGGAGGATGAGAATTTACTATTCCTCTCTATCCCTCGCTCTGAGGAGGTCATTTTGCACCCAAGCTAGTGCCGTATCCTTGCTATGCTTAGCCCTAAAACTAGACTGGAATGGCTTGTAGATGTCAAAGGTTGTGAGGTGTGCCTCATGCTGCAGAGCCACCATTTTCTCAACAACTTTCCCTAAGAATGGGAGGTTGGAGATGGATCTATAATTCACCAGGATGGGCCGGCCTGGTTGTGCTGAGGATTGGGGTGCTGGATGCCACACCTCGCACCACACCGGTGACCCGGGTTCGGGAATGGACCCAGGCTGCCAGGGGCTGGCAGGGGAGAGGTTGGATTGGGCATCTTGGGACTGCACTCCCTCCTCTGGGGTGGGCTAGAGGGATTGCATTGCACATCAGTGTCCCCTGGCGATGACCAGGAGCAGCACAAAATGCAACACAAGACTGAGAGGAGTTCAGCAAGATGCCAGCATATGCGCTGTGCATCATTGCACTGCCAGCTCCTGGGGCAAAAAAATCAAGGTGGAAAAAGGGTTGGGCATGACCGTGCAGCTTGATGGCCGCACTCCTGCTGACCTGGAGGCCTGTCATGGAATTGCTTTGGGGGGTTTGGTGGTGCCACGCTGACCCTAGTGTATTGAGTGAGTCTGCTGTCTTCCAGGTTGGTGGGGGCCAGTGGCTGGATGCCCCAGCCGGAAGCGCTGCAGTAAGGCACAAAAATCAAAGGATGATGTAATTCACCAGGATGTCAGGGTCGAGTGATAGTTTCTTCAGAAGAGGCCTCACCAACACCTCCTTCAAGGTGTTGTGGAAAAGCCCCTCTTAGAGCGAATACTGGACTATCCCTGCAAACACTGGACCAATGGCCTCAGCACATTCCACTAGGAGAAAAGTCGTGCCAAGATCCATTTCACAAAAGGTGGGCCACAACTTCAAAATCACTTCAATGACCTCAGCCATCTCCACCAGCCAAAACATCCCCCAAACAATAGGAGCGCCCCTGCTCCAGTCAGGCCGACCACTGCAGGGCTGGACTTGTCCCATTGGAGTGATCCCAGCCTGAATAGAGGACAATCTGTCTGAATAGAACAGAGCAAACTCTTCGCACAATGTGATTGAAAATGTCCTTTTCAGCTGTAGACAGTCTGGATGCAACAGTCTGTCCACAGTCTGAAAGAGCTGAGCTGATCTGTTCCTCCATGCAGCAATCTCCCTGGACAGGAACTCTGCCATCTTACAGTCAATTCCACCTTGGTAATCATTATACTGATTTCTCAAGGCCAGTCTGTCCTCCATGGATCGGGTCCTCCGCCAACAATGCTCCAACTTCTGACCCTTGGTTTATATCTCCTTGAGAGCCCTATCAAACCATGGGGGTCTCAAGCGAGAAGCTGCATCTGCAAGAAAGCAGTGCTCATATTACAGAGCGGGTGCTGAAAAATACAAGAACAATAGTATAAATAAAGAAACAGCACTCGAGGCTTAAGAAATCAATGAGATATTTTTACTGAGTAATATTAGATTCACATTACTTACACTTTGTGAAAAAAAATTCAAAGACATACAACTATGAAACAATCCAGCTCTCACATAAAGTTTAGTCTCAAGTGAGAAGGCCTGGGTCATATATGGACCAGTGCAATGGCATTGAATGCCTTGGTGATGGACCCATTATAGGCCACTACCACCTCGCCCGTGCCAATCGCACACGCAGCACTCACGCTAGACAAGTCTACTACCACCAACAGTCCCTCTGGTGACAATCCCCTTAAAGGGTGATAGCTGACCATCTCAATGGGGGGGATTATCAGGGAGCCCCCAAACAGGAACTCCACTGTGCAATGATCGGATCAAGTGACCTGATCAGTCCTGAGGCTGATGATATCAAGCACCAGCGAGAATACCAAGTCCAAGGTGTCGCTGTGGTTATGGGTTGCAGAGGCAACTGCCTGTGCTAGGGCCAGATAAGTCATTGTCTGAAGGAGGTCATATCCAAAATGCAAGGATTTGTCCTTGATCCAGGCATTGAAGTCTACCAGTATTTTAATTTCTTAATACCTTTGAGCACTTGCAGTCCAGTTTTTGTCAGTGTCACAGCACGGAGACAATCTTGTCTAAGTTTTGCCATGATCTCTTTTGTGTATGGGATCAGTTAGAGGTCTTAGTGCTAATCCTCCCCAGTCTCTGCTCACTTTTAATATGTTGGACTATGGGGTTTTAATCAACAGACTACAAAAATATGCAGGTTTATCAGGAGCTGTGCTGTCATGATTCTGGTTTTTCCTTGCAGATTGGGAGCTGTCGCCAGTAATGGGCTCATTCCTAACATGGCCAATTGGCCTCAACAGTGGTGTTATGCAGTAGTCTGTCTTCTCTCCCATGTTGTTTGCCATGTACATGTTGTTCTTGAAAGAGGTCATAATTGGGTGTCACCTGCTAAGCAGATAATATCCAGCTATACCTTTCCTATGCACCAGAGCATGGTCAGGACAGTTGCTCAGTACTACCAGACTAGATATGAAAAAGGTCTTCATGGCTTATAACTGGCTGGCTATAAATCCTAGAAAGACAGAATTGCTTCTGATGGGCTCATATTGTCAGGTCTCTGCTTTATAAAGTAACTTCAGAATTTGACATTGTTCAACTTGTTGCTGAAAGTAAGGTTAGCAAATTGGTGGTAATTCTTGATGAAAGATTACCCTGGATACCCAAGTGTCTGTTCTAGTCAAGAGCTGCTTTTACCATTTCAGGAATATCACCAGGTGGTACCCCTTTTTAGAACCAGAGGATGTGAAAATGCAATATGCAAGCATTCATCTCCTTGCTTCTTGATTTCTATGCAGCACTCTACAAGGGTCTACCCTGGGGGCAGATCCAATACTTGCAGATTGTGTAGAACACTACAGCTCACCTTCTGAGCTTTGCTAGAATGTACAAGCATATCACTCTGGAACTGTGTAATATGCACTTGCTGCCTATTAGGTACGTGATTTGCTACAGAGTAATTATTCTGCTATTTAAAGCCCTTAATGGAACAGGTCACAACAGCCATTATGAGTTGCCGACTCGCCACTGCCCAGGTAGAGTCCTTCCCATTTCTAAGATCTGGGAAGGCTTGTGATCCCTCACTCAAGACTGAATTCATTTGACAGGGCATTCTTGGTTGAAGCTGAGGTCTTATGGATCTCCCTCCCACCACTCATCCACTCCATTCAGAACTTGGGCTTCTTCAAGTCAAAAGTTTGCAGGTGACTCTATAGCACTATATACACTGGCCCTATGACATGAACTTTTATGTAGTTAGTTTAGTTAGTTAGTTAAATAGTTTTTGCTTTCTACTAATTTCTATTAATTAAAAATTCTGATTATGGGATTACATTCTATATTTATTATTTTTGTATTGTAATATGTCCTGTCCTGTATGTTCTGTTCTAACTGTGCATCACTCTGGTTTTGTAGAAAGGTGCTAAAATAAATGAATATAGTATATAGTTAGCCCCTATTGTGTATGGATATGTGCAATATTCTGGTTGTAGGACAGTTCAAAGGTCACAAAAGTATACATCACTACTGTAATACAACAGCTTTTCCCTTTGAAGTTTGTCCCTACAGTCTCTCCTCATGAGGTTCCTTTGCACCCTACCCTCACCCAAACACTAATCTGCCATTCATTTTTTTTACATTTCAAATTTTAAAAGTAATTTTTCCCCTTGTTTTTACTAAGACATGAAATACTACAGCCAGCTCCATTTTATGTACTCAGTTCATATAAAAAAATAATATATGAGCAACTGAAACACCACTCATCATGTGTTTCCATCCTGAGGTTGACATGACATACGCGACCTCTCGAGCTTTGTTGTTGAGGTCCCTGTGATTTCATCTCAACCCCTCAATGGAAACACAGCCTTGTGTATGGTTGCCCATACATTATTCTCTGTATACTGTACTGCAGTATCCCTATCCTAGCATGTAACTGGAGTCAGTTTAGGTAAAGAGCAGGAGAGGGTTTCTGTCTTGCTGCTTTTGGTAAGTGCATTTTTTAGTTTCTATTTGAAAATATTTTTTTTCTATTCAGCAAAATATAGTTCTTACCTTGTGTTGGCAATAGCTGTTAGACAGACTGTTTGGAATGTTTGTGCTATGCAAGAATTGTTTGCTTTACTGGCAATTTGGAACAGCTTTATTTTCACATTTTGTTTCCGGCTCATTTATCTATTATTTTTTGTGGGGATTTGTTTGTTTCACTCACTAAAATGTCTCTTCGATGAGCTCTCTACTCATTCCTGCAGTTGCCATTGACACTGGCCACAGGGCATTTATCTACCCACCTTCAACCCCTGTTCCTCCATCACCCAGTACTTATATTAATGCAGCTCCTGAACTCAGTGTTGCTTGTTGCACACTGTATATTGTTCTTCTACTGTACTTTACTACATTGAATATTTACTATACAGAAGTACTGCCTGCGCAATTATTCATTTGCTGCTACTGTATATGTTTAGCGTAATTATTGTTTTGGTATTTTTGTACTCTCTCCTTCTCCCTCTCCAAGGATGCATCTGAAACAAGCTGTTACCAGCTCACTTCGTCATTCGTGGTAAAATTTTTGTAGTAAATAAACAAAATAAATACATAAATGGTTATGGGAACAGAGGGAATGAAATATGAGCAAATATGGGATCATGTGGGATTTGTTTACTCTCGAGCACAGAAGGGCCAGGGAGATATGATCCTTATATAAAAGACTATAAGGAATAACCATCTAAGGGAAAATCTAGAGCTGCATCTCAAACAAGAAAAGGTATGCAAAGCCAGAAGTCATATATTATAGCTATTGGGGGAAACAGCAAAAACTAACGAAAGAGTGGGTCTCTTCACCCAAAGGGTAGTTTCTAAATAGAACAGGTTCCCTAGTGATGTAGTCCATGCACCTTCACTGAATTGTTTTCAAAACAAATGTGATGCATTCATGGACTCTGGGTTAAGATGGGTTTTGTGGCTGATGAACAAGATTATCAGTTTGTCTCCTTCCATCACAGAAACACAGAAACATAGAATGTGATGGCAGATAAGGATCACTTGGCCCATCCAGTGTGCCCATTCCTCCATACTTACATTATTACTGCAGACCATATTCAATCTACAGCTCTTTCTTCCTCCCCTCTTTCCTTTCCACTATGGTTCCCTTGTGCTCATCCCATGTTTTCTTGAACCCCACCACTGTTTCCACCCCCACCACCTCCACTGGAAGGCTGGTACAGGAATCCATTAGTCTTTCTGCGAAGAAACACTTCCTCACATCTCTCCTGAATCTACACCCCTCCTGCTTCATGGCATGTCCCCTCATTCTTGAGCTTCTTTTCTTCTGAAAATGCTTCCCTCCTGTACCAAATCTACCCCCGTAACATATTTAAAGGTCTCTGTCATATCCCCCCTCTCGCTCCTCTATTTCTGGGTGTACATATTGAGGTTCATTAGCCTCACCTTGTAGGGTTTTTGCAGACCCTATACGATTTCAGTTGTCCTCTCTGGACTGCCTCCATTCTCTCTCTATGTCCTTCTGAAGATGTGGTCTCCAGAACTGGACATAGTACTCTAGATGAGTCTTATCAGTGATCTATACAGAGGCAATACTCCTCCCTATACATTCCAATATTCCTCCCTACTGCCTTATCACTCCAACTGGCCACCTTTAGGTCATCCGATATGATTAGCCCCAGTCTCTTTCCTGCTTGGTGGTCATGAATACCACTCCACCCATTTTGTACTCCACGCCTGGGTTTCTGTGTCCTAAGTGCATTATTTTGCACTTTTTCACATTGAAACCCAGCTGCCATACCCTTGAACACTCCTTGAGTTTTCTCAGGTGTCTGCTCATCCTTTTCGCAATCACCTTCCCCCCTGCCCCCCACTGGAGTTTCCACCCTGTTGCTAGATTTTGGTGTCATCCACAAAGAGGCCGACTTTCCCTTCCAAGTCCACTGCAATGTCACTTATGAAGACATTAAAGAGGAATGGTCCCACCACTGATCCTTGAGGCACCCCACTGGTCACCGTCTCTTCCTCGGAGTGAGTTCTGACACCACCTTCCTCTGTCACCTAGCCTCTAATCAACTTTGTACCCAGTTTACCACCTTAGGACCCACTCCCAAGCTACCCAGCTTGCTTATTAGTCTCCTATGTGGAATGGTGTCAAAAGCTTTACTAAAATCTAGGTAGGCCACATCAATCACTCCGCCCTGATCTAATCTTATGTCATCTAGTCAAAGAATATCAGATTTGTTTGATATGGTTTTCTTAGCATTAAGTAGAAGTTTTTTGTTTAGGAGCTGGTTTTGTAACAAGTTGAATTCGGCTTGCAGGTCGCTGGCGGCTTAAGTAAAGTGCTGTATCATCTGTGAACAGATGGATACTGGCCCTGGCTATACAGTCATTGATGTTGTTGATGTAGATGGCAAACAATGTAGGACCTAATATAGATCCCTGAGGCACCTCTCAGGAGATGTTTGAGGGATGAGAATTCACCTTCAGCCTTAACTTGCTAGAGGCGGTCAGAGAGGTAGCTATTAAACCACCACAAGGACAGTGAATCTAACCCTATTGCTTGCAGAGAGGAGAGAAGCAGTCTATGGTCATCAGTGTTGAAGGCCTTACTTAAATCTAAAAACACAGCACAAACCTAGTTGCTATTGTCCAGTTCTCTTTGCCAATCGTTAGTCATCTTTGCAAGAGCTGTAATAGTACCATGTTTTGCTCTGAAGCCTAATTGGACTGTATTTAGGAGGTTTGTGGATTCTAACTAAAGTTTCAACTGATTGCTTACAATTTTTTCCAGTAGTTTTGATAGGACTGGAAGAATTGAAATTGGTCTGTAGTTGTTTAGATCACCAGGGTCCCCTGACTTAAACAGAGGGATGATGTGTGCCATTTTCCAGGTGGATGGGATAAACCCTTGGGACAGTGACAGGTTAAATAGGTGCATTACAGGTACAGCTAACTTGTGCTGTGCCACGTTTAGAAAATAGGGGTCAAAAGTGTTGGTGCCAGCACTTTTTTTATATCCAACTTTAGCATCAATTCTTCAACCTCTTTGAGTGAGGTAGGAGTCAGGGAGAATTTTGGATCAATGACATGGGGTTCCATCTCTTTGGCACTAATCTGTTGGCGTAATAAATTTACAGGTGAGTTGTCAAATGCTAGGCCTGCAGTTGTGAAGTGACTGTTGAAGGAATCCAAAACTTCCAATCTATCACTAATAATATCAGTGCCAGAGATGATCTTGTCCTGCAGAGAGTTTCCAGGCATGTGTCTGGACAGATCTTGGAAGGTTTCCCAAAATTTAGTTGGGTTCTTGGAGGCAGCATCGAATTCTGAGTGGTAATAGGCAGCTTTTGTATCTCTGACCATTTCTGTGCATAGGTTCCTTACCCTTTTAAATTAGCTCCAGTCCGAGAGGGTCTGAGTTTTACGTGCTTTTTTCCATAACTTGTCTGTCTCTATTAAAGCAGATTTAAGTTCTGAAGTAAACCAACGACATTTTTTATTTTATATACAGACTTTAATAATGGGAGCATATTTGTTTAAGGCCCCTAAGAGTATTTCATTGAAAATATCATAAGCCGATTGTACAGTTTTTGCCAGGTAGAAATCCTGCCAATGCAGAGAGTGTTTTAGTTCATAGATGTAAGCAGATAAGTTAAAATTGCGTCTAGATCTCTTAGCTGAGAACTTTGGTGGAGGTGAAGGTTTATTGAATGATCTTACACCAGCTATGAAGTAGTGATCACTTATGTCACTGAAAAAAATGCCAGTGCGGGAGAAGAGATGCGGTTTGCTCACTAAGATAACATCTAGCAGACAGCTATTCTCAGGATTCTTTTTGTTTATACGCATTGGTTCATTGAAAAGTTGTGTTAATCCATGCATATCACAAAAGGATGAGAGAGGTGTTGAGGCATTGGATAGCCAGTCTAGATTAAGGTCTCCAAGCATAATTGTTTCTAGTGACTCTTGCCCAAGGAAGGTGTTGATATGAGAAAATATTTGAAGACCGGCCGACGGGGGTCTGTAGCAACCTATTATACGCAGAGACAAACTAGGTGAGATCACAACCTTAAGTGATAGGCATTCAAATTTATTCACGACAGTTGTGAATCAAGACACTGCGTTGTGAATTTATCTTTGACATAAATGACTACCCCTCCTCCTCTAGAATGCCTGTCTGTTCTAAATAGCAGGTAATTCGGGATATTAATCTCTCTATCGGGGTAGTTGGTCTAAGCCAGGTTTCGGATATCACTAGAATATCTGGTGTGGTATGATGGACCTATGCCTGGATCATGGATATCTCTTTTAATAGGCTGCATACATTGACATGCAGGAAGCTCAAGCCTTTGAGATTGGCTAGGTCAGTAGGTGATGTGATAGCATTTGGGGGCCCAGGATTTAGCTCTACATTGCCTGAGCATATTAGTAGAAGAAGCAATATCTTTTTTAGGGCAGCAAATGTTAGATTCATAATCTTTATCTTATTTTGTCTGTACGAGGTAGTCTCTTGGGTTGGCAAATCTCCCCGTATAGGGTTCTTCCGGTATAGTGTAGCACAGACTAACACTTTGGCGGTAAAGGACAGTGCAGGTTCATAGTTAGGCAGGACAGGTGCCATGTATTGCATAGGTAAATCAGTTATTGTTCCAACAACAATGATACACCAAGAAAGACACTGAAAGGGTGGAATGTTAAATATACATAAGAAGCCATGGGGGCAGAATAGTAACATCTTATGATTTCCATGAGCCACTTGTTGAGGAAATTGATCTCTGCCGCATGGCACGAAGAGGAGGAGGGCCCAGAGTAAAAGAGTCTGAGTAACCCACATGGTGCTCTTTGGGGGAGTTTAAAGCCAGACTTATCAAAGAGGAGATATCACCTTCAGGATGAAGGAAAGGAAAAAAAGAAAAAGTAGGGTATTGATATGTAGGGTGCGAGGTAGTAAATTGGGATAGTATAATCCGCGGAAGGTATCAACATCAGGCAAAGTGGAAAGGATGACTAGCAGTGCTGGGCGGGGATTTCAACAAGAGCCCAATTGCTAGGCCTAGAAATTCCGCCCACTTGGCAGCTCACTTGAAAACTCTATAGAAGGAGGGAGGAGAGATAAGAACAGAGCTTATTATGTCATGGGATGGGAGATCATGAAGGGGCTTGGTGTTGAAAGAGGCATGGGAGAGGTGTATATAATAACAACCAGAGAGGGGGAGAGTTGGGCGGGTGTAAAAGTTGCAGCTATAGCTGTATCTTGTGCCGCTGTGAGTCCGCTCCTGTGGAGGCAGGTGGCGGCTGAAGGGGCACCGACCACCTGCCTCGGCTGGGAGCTGAGAGCCCTGGTGAACTGTTTCTTGGCTGCGGAAAGAAAGGGAGACAATCTTTTAAAGGTCTGCAGAAGACAAAGGGGTATACAACACAAGCAGGGGGTCCAATTAAGTGGAATAAAGGTGAGTGATTTAGATTGGCACCAGGCGTCTTCAGCAACTGCAACACAGAAAGGCTGTGATTACTAGCTCCTTCATGGTGAATTACAATTCAACTATTGGCAGCAGTTTACACAATATTTTTAGTGTTAAACAGTAGAACCATATAACATTTTGGCTAACTATACATTCAGAAGCTTAAACAGATGGCAAAAGAAGAAGAAACAAAGAAAGCCAAGCTGGTGTCCCGGGGACCAATTGGAAAACGGAGCCCAAAAGGCGCTCACTTTCCAACTGGTTGTGGCTTTAGCCGTACCTTGTGCCACTGTGAGTCCGCTCCTGTGGAGGCAGGTGGTGACTGAAGGAGGACCAACCGCCCGCTGGCCAGGAGACCCTCAGCTGGGAGCTGAGAACCCTGGTGGGCTGTTTCTTGGCTGAAAAAGAAAGGGAGACAATCTTTTAAAGGCCTGCAGAAGACAAAGGGGTCTACAACACAGGCACCAGGGAAGAAGAGAGTAGGTCTTGCATTTATACAAGAGACTCACCTAATGGAGCCTGAACACCAGCAATTGAAAAGGAACGGGGTAAGGGAGGTCCTGGCAGCACAGTGGCCCACTCACCCTCACAGGAGTGGAACAGAAATCTTAATAAGGAAGAATACCCCATTACAGATTAAGAAAGTCACAGTGGACCATAATGGGAGGTTGGTAAAAGTGCAGGTGTTGTTCTTTGATGTAAAATGCATTCTTGTGTGTTTATATGTGCCCAATGAGGAGAAGGCTAACAAACGCTTCCTCAGGCAGCTGATTGTAAATACGATAGAAGACCCAGAAGCTTTATATGTTATTGGGGAAGACTTTAACAGGGTACTATCCACCTGCTGGGATATGAAAAGCAGAGGCCCCTTCAGTTCAGATTGCCCAGGAGGAAGCTTCTTGGGGAGGCTCCTAGATGAAACGGGGTTAATGGATGCATGGAGGGAGGTCCACCCAAAGCAGAAAGATTATTCTTTTTTTTCCCATAGACATGGAAGTTTTTCCCATTCAGATATGTTCCTCCTTCCGATGGAGCAGAAACACTGTATTCAGGAATGCATCATTCTCCCCATGACCTGGTCTGATCACTCACCAGTGTACCTTCACTTCAGCTTCACCCCCACGACACAAAATTCCAATTGGTGGGTAAATGTGGGTCTGATTAACTCAGGGAACTTTAAAAAGGAAATGTCTGAGGGAATCAAAGCTTACTTAAGCATGAAAGACCCTTAATCTACTTCTCCAGCGGTGAGATGGGATACTCTTAAAGCATGTCCCAGGGGACTGATAATCTCCCACAGTTCTAAGCAAAAGAGAGACAGGATAACATCACTAAAATGTTCAGAAGAAGAATTGAGGGAGGTGGACTTCAGGCATAAGCTAACTCTGGACCCCATATATAAAGAGCTGTGGTAGGCTAAAAAAGCTTCTCTGGAATGTCTTTTACCTACACAGGTAGAGGGTGCAATACATAGAACTAACCAGAAGTTTTATGAACAGGGGAATAAGTCTGGCAAATTGCTAGCCCATGCCTTACAAAAACAGGTATGCAATAGAGCGGTCCTAGGAGTGTGCGATGGTTAAAGGGGCAATACTTTAATGTCAGATGCACCCTCAATTTCACAAGTGTTTGCAAAATACTATGAACAATTGTACAGTTCTGAATCTAGAGACTCAGACAATGCCCTAAATGAGGGGTTTCTGTCTTCACTAACTCTGCCACATTTGTTCCAGGAGGACAGGGGCTTCCTGAAAAGTCCAATCTATAGGCCATAAATCTTAGCTAAAATTAAGCAGCTGAGGTCAGGTAAGTCTCCAGGCCTTGACAGCTTGCCTTCTGAATTTTATAAGGCCTTTTTTAAAGCACTAGTCCCACTACTCCAAGCTTGCTTTCAGCATATTCGAGAGTCCTGATTCCTGGAGATATGCTCAAATTTCAGTCCTACACAAGGAGAGGTAAGGACCCCACCCAGTGTGGCTCCTACCACCCAATTTCACTCCTTAATGTTGACTTAAAAATCTTCACAGCAATCTTGGTGGACCGCCTTCAGGGAATGGTCCCTAAGTTAATACACCCCAACCAAATGGGGTTTGTAACTAAAAGATACAAGACAATATAAGAAGACTATTAAATAGTATATCAGTGCAGCCGGGGCAAGGGGATTTCCAAGTGGCTATCTCCATGGATGCTGAAAAGGCATTTGATAGGGTGAATTGGCACTTTTTACAAAAGTCCATGGAGAAGATGAAATTTGGCTCGAAATTTTCAAAAATAGTTTCAAATCTCTACTCCTCATCTCAGGCACAAGCCAGAGTTAATGGAATTAATTCAGGGAGATTTCCGATTAGGAGGGGAACAAGGCAGGGTTGCCCCTTGTCCCACCTACTTTTTGCAATTTTTCTGGAGCCGTTGGCGATAACGGTTCACCAGGACCAACATATAGAGGGCATAATAGCAGGGGGAATAGAGCAGAAGGTGGCCCTCTATGCCGGCAATTCCATCTTTTTCCTGAGACATCCAGAGACTTCCCTACCCAGGCTGTTAAACATACTCAAAAGGTTCAGAAAGATATCTGGCTATAAAATCAATTTTGGTAAATCAGAAGCTCTTATGCTAAGTGGTTTCTGCCCTCCGGGATTTAGGTCCTCATTTTCTTTTTCATGGGCTAACAACAAGCAAATTAGGTATCTAGGGGCTCAGATCTGTACCACCCAATTAAGACTATTTGGTATTAATTATGATAAGCTTTGGAATGAGATGCAGAAGGATATGGCGAGGTGGACACTGTTGCCCCTGTCTCAGGCAGGAAGGATTGACTCTGTTAAAATGAATCTACTTCCCCGCTTTTAGTTTTTATTTTCTATTTTGCCACTCCCCATCCTACCTAGCTACTGGGTTAAAGTGAAAACAGGGATAAGTAAATTTGTACGGGGGGACACAGACCTCGCATAGCAATGAAAACAATGCTGAGACCCAAGCCTTGCTGGCATAGGTATGCCAGACTACAGAAATACTACTTAGCAAGCCAAATGATACCAATCTGCATGTAGGCTAAACAACATTGTGCATCTGGCTGGTATGAGATCGAGGATTGGGAATTCCCAAGCCTCTCTTCATTTTGGCTTGTGCAGAAGTGGTGGAGCCCTGTAGAGAGGTACTGGAGAACCCATGGGTGAAACATCCATTAAAAGCTGCTAAGACAGGTCAGACATAGACTGGCTTTTATTTCTTCCTTGTGCCCCCTTGCTTTGATTTGGTACCACCCAGATTTTCTCCCTCCCAGGCTGGATTAGGAATATGCACACTGGAAGGCCAAGGATCTCACTCGCTTTGTACAATTTCTATCAAATAGCATTTGCTTTTTCTTCCAACAGCTGAAGGCTAACTTTCAGCTGCAGCAAACAAATTTTTTCAGGTTTTTACAGGTTAGACACTTCATTAAAAGGCAGACCATGAGATACAATTATGTAGACCCAAGATGCCATAAGAAGACTTTATTTATAGTACATTTATGCTGACGAGGAAAGTGAAGTGCCTATCAGAACTGTACAGTTTGTTGAATGACCAAGGTCCTGATCCAATGAGGGGAGTGAAGGAGGCATGGGAAAGGAAACTCCAGAGTATAATTCCCAGAGGGGATTGGGACAAGAGGCTGAGAGTGGGTTGGAAAGTCATGTCCTACCCTGGGTGGAAGGAATTTTTTCTAGAAAATCTTGGTGTGATTTTTCCAAACTCTTACAGTGACCTACCATTTCCATACATACATACACCGCTCAGTGTTGGTGTAATTGTGGTGATGTGGGATCCCATTGTCACATTTTCTGGGTCTGCCCAATAATCAGAGCATTCTGGCTTTCGGTGAAAGAAGATACGGCAGATTACATCAGTTGTTATTCCAGACAACATCTCCGAATGTGTTCTGGGCACCCCTACTGTGGTGGTGCTCCCCCCTTCACAGTGAAAGTTGGTTCTTGCCTCGATGATGGCAGCTCTGAAAAGTATTACATCACAGTGGTTAAGTGCATGCCCCTACCCTTAAAGAATGGGAAAATAAGATGTCACATATCTGTGAAATGGAGTGCATGATGGCCAGACTGTACCTGAGGGAGGAGAAGTACAGGATGGTGTGGGACCCATGGTTTAGTTGGATAGAAGACAAAGGACATGATGGCCCCAGCTCTTAAGATAGGCTGACCTCTTTCTCTACCCCCAATAGTAAACTGGTGGAGTGAATAAGGTTGAACACCCAGATTTCATTGTCATAATTGCAGGATGACCCTCTATCCTCAAAATATCTGGACAGTAAATCAGCTATTAGAGGCCATGAGGTCACTCCTTGCCATTCCCTACTGTTCTCTCTCAGCTTGCTGCTCCTTTCTCCCTTTCTCCTTACTTTCTTGGGGAGGAAGGCAATGAACCAGTGTTTGAATTTTAATAGATTAATGAAATATTACCCCCTAGGTTAATGGAAGAGTAGATATGGGACAGTTACTTAAGTGCCTTGCCTACATTATTTTCAGTCTTATATGAATTCCAGGCTTGAGTATATAGTTGGTGAGCTTGCACCAGATCTTAGATTTAATACAGTTATGAATACAGTAAGGTTATAAATTGATGAATACACAATTTAAATGAACAAAGCAAGAAGCAGATGGAGAAGGATACAGGAAAAAACTGAAACAGACTGGGAAGGCAGGCAGAAGGGCAAAAGTGCAGACCGAAGAGAAAATAGCACAGGGTGTTAAGAAGGGAGACAAAACCTTCTACAGATACATAATGGAGAAAAGAAAAACTAAGGGAGGAATAATCCAAATAGCAACCAAAGAAGGCAAGATGGCAGTCAGGGACGAGGAAAAGGCTGATGACCTAAACAAGTTATTTTTCTCTGTCTTCACTATAGAAGACAGTGGAAAAGGTCCCACACTAGGTCAAACATAGCACAATGGTTAGGGAGTGGACACTAGCCCCTTCACAAAGGAAAGGGTCCTAGAAGAGCTGAGTAGACTCAAGATGGACAAGGCCATTGGACCTGATGGCATACCTCCTAGGGTTTTAAAAGAACTTCAGGAGGAATTAGCCATACCACTGGCTGAGCTCTTCAACAAGTCACTAGACAGCGGGGAAATACCTCAAGATTGGAAAAGGGCAACAGTGGTACCCTTGCACAAGACTGGGAGCAAAGAAGATGCAGGAAATTACCACCTTGTCAATTTGACCTCAGTCGTAGGGAAAGTTATGGAGTCATTACTAAAGGAGAGGATAGTGGCATACCTGAAAGATACTGGAAAAATGGACCCAAGGCAACATGGCTTCACAGCAGAATGATCTTGTCAAACCAACATAATCGACTTCTTCAACTGGGTCACCAGAATAGTGGATCAAGGAGAGGCAGTGGACACTGTATACTTGGATTTCAGCAAGGCCTTCGACACTGTCCCTCACAGAAGGCTAACAAACAAGCTGGAACATACAGAAGTCGGACAAAAGGTAATTAATTGGATCAGCAACTGGCTAAACAATAAGACACCAAGAGTGCGAGTAAATGGTTCTCTGTCGAGGGAAGGTAGTGTAACCAGTGGTGTCCAGCAGGGGTCAGTACAGGGATCTATCCTCTTCAATATCTTTATAGGATACCTCGCAAGTCGCAAATGATTTGAAAGGGAAAGTTTGCCTGTTCGCTGATGATACTAAGCTATGCAACAGAGTGGACTCACAGAAAGGGGTAGACAACATGAAAGCTGACCTTAGAAAATTGGAGGAATGGCCCAGGGCTTGTCAGTTAAAACTGAATGCAAAAAAATGTAAGGTAATGCACCTGGGTAGGAGGGACACAAGAAATAAGTATACACTGGGAGCACATTAACTTGAAGAAACACAGATATAGTGAGATCTCGGCATAATGATCACCAATGACTTAAAGCAAGGAAAACAGTGTACGAAGGCAGCACAGAAAGCAAATGGCATCCTCATCTGTATTAGTAGAGGCATTACTAGTAGGAAGCAGGAGGTTATCATGCCTCTGTACAGGTCCTTGGTAAGGCCACACTTGGAATACTGCGGTCATTTCTGGAGACCTCACGTCAAGAAGGACATTGACCAATTGGAGATGGTGCAAAGAACAGCTACAAAAATGGTGCAGGGTCTACACCACAAAACGTACGAGGTGCGACTCAGGGAGTTAAATTTATACTCCCTCAAGCAAAGAAGGAACAGAGGTGACATGATTGAAACATTTAAATATGTAAAGGGTCTAAACACAACTCAGGCAGGTAATCTATTTCAGCACAACAGCACATACAAGGGGCCATAATTTGAGGTTGGTGGGAGGTAGGTTCAAAAGCAACCTCAGGAAGTACTTCTTCATGGAGAGAGTGGTGTAAACCATGGAACAGCCTACCCCAGGGGCTGGTAGCATCAAAGATGATTAGAGATTTCAAACTTACATGGCATAGGCATTGCGGACAGGTAAGGTTGCAGGCAACATGGGGGGTAGTCTTTTTGGGCAGACTAGATGGATCACATGGTCCTCATCTGTTGACATTTTGCTTATGTTCTTATGAATATGATAGAAGTGGCAATTGTAATTGCCCTTATACAAAGCAGAAGGAAGGAATTCAATTATTGCTAAATTTCTTATCTGGCAAGGATTCTCTCAGAGCTGTATTATTGATACGTAATGATGATTGTATTATCTCCATATTGTGCACTTTATATTTGAATAAAAATGAGTTACAAAAAAAAATGATCCTGATGAACACTGTCATTGTAATCCTTGTGCTATTAAAAAAAATGTTTTGTCACTGTTACCCCTGTAATTGTAATTCCTGTGCTGTTTAAAAACAATGCTCTATTGTCACTGTTGTTACCCCTGTCATTGTAATTCCTGTGCTGTTTATTAGCAAAATAGGGTTCTGTCCTTGGTGGTACCCCTGTTGTTGTAATCCCTGTGCTGTTTAAAAAAAAATATTGTTCTGTCACGTTGTTACCCCTGTCATTGTAATCCCTGTGGTGTTTAAAAAAGGTGTTCTGTCATGTTGTTATCCCTGTTGTTGTAATCCCTATGCTGTTTTAAAAATAAATATTGTTCTGTCACTTTGTTACCCCTATTGTTGTAATCCCTGTGATGTTATTTTGCCTGGTCACCCCCTGACAGAGGTTTCGGCCCCCCGCCCAGCTCGCCTCCCCCCCAATGCCCAGGCTTCCCCCCGTGAGACTGCCGGTCTCGTGCCCTCCCCTAGGTAAATGGTCTTTTGCCCTGGCTTACCCCCCAGAGTGGAGCCATGGAAGCAGGACCTACCCCATGGACATAGGTTGCAGCAGGAACAGCAACAGAGGTGGGGGCTTCATGAGTGTGGGTGATTTTTTGTAGGCTCATTTTGGAGATCCCTGGGGTGGGATGTGTAGTGATGCTAGCATTTATCCGGCCCCCTTGCATGAGACGCTGACAGTGGCGGTACTCCCAGCCTCTGCCAGTGGTCTGCAGTGTGCCAGACACTCTTTTTCCTCCCCCTGGAGAAGGAGAGCAGTTCCTGGGATGCTCAATCCTTCTCCCCCTGGCTGGCCCTCCGACTCCTGATCCCATCTCCGAATCTAGGATGTCGGCACCACAAGCAGATGCCTTGTCATTGCACCAGAGGGCCGGCATCCTGTGGTGTTTTAGAAGCAAAAGTGTTCTGTCACTGTTGTAACTCCTGTTGTTGTAATCCCTACCCTATTTAAAAAAAAATGTTCTGTTATGTCATTACCCCTGTCGTTGTGATCCCTGTGCAGTTTAAAAAAAAAATTATTCCATCATGTTGTTACCCCTGTTATTGCAATCTCTGTGGTGTTTAATAAAATGTTCTGTCACTGTTGTTACCCCTTTCATTGTAATCCCTGTGCTATTTTAAAAAAATATGTATTATTCTGTCACGTTGTTACCCCTGTCGTTGTAATTCCTGTGGTGTTTTAAAAAAAGAAAGTGTTCTGTCACTGTTGTTACCCCAGTCGTTGTAATTCCTGTGGTGTTTAAAAAAATAGTGTTCTGTCATTGTTGTTACCCTATCATTGTACTCCCTGTGCTGTTTAAAAAATGTTGTTCTGTCAAGTTGTTACCCCTGTCATTATTTATTTATTTATTTATTTAGTTAAACATCAGTTTAGAAACCTTTGAGCCAGAGGCTCATTTACAAAGGTACCAGGTCACAAAATTATCCCTGCGCTGTGTAAACAAAAATTGTTCTGTCATGTTGTTACCCCTGTCGTTGTAATCCTCGTGGTGTTTAAAAAAAAAGTGTTCTGTCCCTGTTGTGTGCCCCAAGATGAAGTTACAGGTGAAGTTGCAAGGTGAAGTTTCCAGTAGTGAATTTCTTATTAAATAGAAAAACTTTGTGAAATGATTTTCGGAGGTGAATTTGGCAACTTCATCAGAACTTCACTGGTGAATTAAAACTTTGCAAGATCTCTAGTGGTGAGTGAGCTTCTTTTCCAACAGATTTCTTGTGACTTAGGATACGCAGTTGGAACTGGCTCTTCACAGATTTTTCTTTATATTTCAGACCAGGCAGGGACCACGCTGACTGATTTCTGCTCTTTTCACTTGCATACCTAAAAAAATGTTTGTCCCTTTTCATTACCTCCTGGGCTATTCTTTCTTCAATTTATGACTTTGTGCTCCTTACTGCGTTCACTGCTTCTCTCTGTTCCTGATACATCTCCCTATCCTCCTCCCTCTGTGTCTTCTATACCTTCTGAATGCTACCCTTTTAGCCTTTACCTTTTCAGCCACCTCTTTCGAGAACCATAGCTGTCACTTTTTCCTCTTCCTTTTGCTTACTTGTTTAATGCAGAGGTTTGTTGTCTTTACTGTGCTCCCTTTTATCTTCACCCACTGTTCCTCCACCCCACCCAAGCCATCCCTAAGGCATTCACCCTTCTGTATAAACTCTGTGCTCCTGAAGTCCAGGACCGTGGCTCTTGTGTGGCATGATTCCACAGCTGTCCTTATACTGAACCACACCATACAGTGATCACTGGCCCCCAAGTGGATTCTCACCTTGACATCTGCAATAGTGTCTCTGTTAGTGAGTACCAGGACCAGTACTGCCCCATCATGAGTGGGTTCACTTTACTTGCCTGAGGAATGCCCCCAGTTTCTTTCATGTGTTTGTATGTACTGCACTTCTCCTCCTTGACTTCCCCTTTCCCATGCCCCTCCATCCTGGTCTGATGTAGTTTTCAAATGTCCCTTGTCTTTCTGCCACCTCCTCCTCATGTACTTCTGTTTCCACCTCACCTTCCACCATACCTTTATGCCTCCCTGCTCTGAGAGCTGCACTTCCATATCATCACTGGCATTTTCCTCTACTGTAAGCTGCTTTGGTAGTGGTGCTACTGCATTGCTTTCATAAAATTGCAAACTTGGTTTTCCTCACCCAAACCTGAACAAAATTCCACTTTTTCTTCAAGTGAAAAGTTAACAGTAGTACCAGTGCCAAACCCAGACTCACTTTTACCATCATACAAAATGACTGAGTAGAAGAACTGGGCTTAGTGATGCTACTGCTGCTTGCTGCTACAAACAGATTTGAGTGTGGAAGGAGAATTGTTTAGCATCTCAAGGCTGAAAGGCAATCGTTCATGCACAAGGCAAAGAGGTGACTGTGTTTGTGCTTGACTACTGGCATTGGCATCTGGTATTCTGTTGTTTACACAAGATGAATGTTGGGGGGAAGGCTTGCCTTTGGAAATTGGAATGGATCTCTTATATCCTTACGGGCACTGGACCACACACATACGCAAAGGAGAAACAGTGGGTCAGCTCAGTACTCCTGATTTGCTCAGGATGCTTTCATCACAAACATTAATATTAACATTAAGTCCCTTCCTCTAACTCAACTCATCTTTGCCCTCCCCCCATGCTTTCATTTCAAATCTCTAAATCACTACCCTTTGGACTATGTCCTTTCCTCCCATACTCATCATATTGTGGATGCTGGTGCCCTCCCCAGTGCCCTCAGTGACCACCATATGGTCAACGTTGTGTGTTAGATTCCTTGTCCCAAAGCTCCCAAATTCATCTAGATCTAGTCCTTCCTGTCACTTGACTTGTCCCATCTCCATGCTGACCTGATAGCCACCAACTGGTCCCCTATTTCTAGAGCTTGCAACATTGACAATACCTTAAAATTCTTCACCTCCAAATTTATATCTGTCTGGGATAATCACTCTCCCCCCTAGAAGAACCAGGGTCCAAGGATCTCACCTCCCATGGATTTCAGCAGAGTTGTTAGCTTGTCACCATGTGCATGACCTTGTCTGGAGGACCTACAAGTTCCTTGGCTTCCTTGCTGATCTTTCACATTATCTGATCTTTTTAATACCTGTACTAGAGCTACTAGGCTTGCAAAGTCTGAACACTTCACATCTATGCTCCAGAGCAATCTTTATCACCCCTATAAGTTCTGGAAGTTAATCCATGCCCTTTTCTCCCCTCTGATCCAGTACCCTTTCCCTGTTCTCAGACTGGGCAACACTCCTTTCACCGAATCCCCTGCAGTAGCTTCCACTTTCAATTCCTTTTTCACCTCCTGTGCCTGTACCCTTCTCTCTACCTCCTCCCTTGCCCCTCACTCTTCTTTTGTACTCTCTCACTCTTTTCATCTCATCTCCCTCCCTACGGCCCCTTTCTTCCTTTTTTTGACTTTAAACCCACACAAGGGAGAGAGCTCTGAAGATCTTGACCCCAAACTCCTATATCTCTCTGCTTATGCCATTGCCTCCTATCACCTACCTCCTCAACCTCTCCTTCTCCTTACCCTCAGTCCCTAACTCTTGGAAGTTGGTAAGTCATTCCCCTCCTAAAAGGAGGGACCTCAGTTCCCTTGGAAACTACCATCTTATCTCTCCCCTCCATTCACTGGCTAAGCTCCTGGAACTCCTTGTTCTATCCAAACTCTCCCCTTTTTTTGACTCAGCTTCCTTCTTTACTCCTTTCCAGTCTGGCTTTAGGATGTCCCATTCCACCTTCGCCTCTTTCCTCTGACTCACTAACACTGTACTGTCTGATATGGATCAAGGCCTTGTCACCTCTGTCACCTTTGCTGACTTAGCCAAAGCTTTCAACACCTTTGCCCACCTCATTCTCCTGGACAAGCTTAAGGCAACTGGACTATCTGCCTCCTCAGTTCAGTGGTTTGGCTGCTACCTTGAGGGCAGGTTGCAAGCCATCCAAATTGAAGACGTCCTCTCCCCCAACTGCTAATCTGCTTAGATGTCCCCCAAGGGTCTGTCCTGGCCCAGTTATTTTCTCCATTTTTCTAAATGACTTCCCCACTGCCTGCTCCTCTGTGTTTATTCACATGTACCCTGATGATATGGTACTCTTTACCTCTGTCTCCTGTGCTCCTGACCTCACAGCCCAGCTCCAACTGGACTTTAGCAATGCCCAGCACTGGTTCAGTGATAACAGGTTATCCCTCAATGCCACAAAAATGGTCTCTGTGACTTTTAGTACCAGAGAGAGGCTTACTAGAGTCTCCCCTCTTCCCTGCTTTTATGCCCATAATTGTGCAAGGATTAAAGATGTCTCCTCCTCCAAGTACATCACTATATGACAGAACTGTCATCTTGATTTCTCTGTTCATGTGGATGCAGTCCACAAGAAGCTCCACCACAAACTTGGTGCACTTTACAGGAATAAGAGCAGCATTCTGCTTCCTGCCTGCAGAGAATTCCTCACTAAGATGATGCTCCCAATTTTGACTATGGATCCTTCTTTTAAAGTGCAGCTCCCAAGTCCACTTTAGCTATACTGGACACTCTCTTTCATGCCTTCTCTTGATCTGCCTTTGACAAACCCTGCATACGCATCACTGTTCTTTGTACACCTCCCACTCCCTCACCTCTCTTGATGCCAAACATCTTACCCACAGTGCCTCATTTATCTCCAAATTTTGGTTTGGTCTCTTCTTCTCAAAACTTGCTTCTTTTCTCTCCTCCTCCAATTTTACCTTTTGCTCCCTTCACAATGCCTGTTTGCACTCTCTTACTCTCCACACAGTGAAGTTTACTGCTGGTCAAACTGCCTTCTTCTTGCTTATGGGCTTTCTGAACCATGTGTTAAGAACTAAAATAAATGGCACCAAATAAAAGACCCAGCACTGCAGAAAAACAAGAATTCATTTACTTATAAAGCTTCAACAAGAAGGTTGAAGGAAAACACTGAGACAATCACAAGGAAGCAACTGCAGATGGCCCCGGAGTTCATGAAAGATGACTCCTCCTTGTATATTGAAACATCAGACTTTGGCCCTGGGGCTGAAATGGATAAGGTGTTAGAAGGAGATGCTTCTTTAACCAAAAACCCTACACCCTACACCCTCTGACAGCAACAGCACTTGAAACAGATATTGCATCTAAGAAAATAGAAACAATGTCCCCACCCCCAAAACCTACAACTAGATGCCAACATGTTGAGGAGAAAAAGCAAGGAGCCATTGCAAACTGAAGTTAAATGTACTGTAAAATATTTCTCTAAAGACTCTGTGTTGAACTGTAAAGCCAATAATCAGAAGAAGACTATAGAATGTTTAAATTTCAAACCTTGTTCCTGTATCAGAAAAGGAGGTGATAGTAGACAAAACAAAAGACAGGAATGGGTCTATTGTAACTGTGAATAAGGTTGATTTTGAAGAATCCAAAACAAGGCCAGATAGAAATCAAACACTGGTGTGTGTGTGTGTGTGTGTGTGTGTGTGTTGGGGGGGGCAGCCATTAATAGAAGCAGACACACAGGGAGATAAAGTCGCTCAAGAGAATGAGGATGCACAAAATAACCTGAACCAGAATGGAAGCATACACATGCAAAATGAAGATAAAAACATGCAAGAACTGAGAATGCCCCATAAATTGCTGAACAAAACACTCATGTAACCAGTGAGGGTTTTCAGGAGGGCAGTAGCAAAATGGCCGAGGAAAGTATAGATGTGAACACAGATAAGCAAACTTCAAATAACACAGAAATAGAAATGAAAGAAAAACAGCATTACCAGGATGAAAGTGCTGAGAGCAGAAGATATCAGGATAGGCTGTTACATGATGCTTCTATGAAAGAAATACCAAATGATGGGAAAAAGCTGTTGGAGGAAATTGTGGAGAACATTGTAATAGTGGACATACAACAGGAAGAAAAAAACAATGTAAATATATTATAAGACCAACACAGAAACATGCATATAGAACAAACAAATGCTGGCAAAGGGAATATCAGCGAGTTACATAATTTAAAAGTTACAACTAAAACTATATCACTGTATCAGCCGAGTGCAAAACTTAAACCAGAGACTGTAGATTTGAGTAATGAGGCTGTGTAATGAATACAGCATAAAATGCCTATACAAAGTACAAGTGCTACAAAAAAGAATCCAGACAATCTTCAAAAGGACTATAATGGTGTGAGTACACAAGAAGAAAAACCAAAAATAAAGGAAGCAATTTTCAAGAGAACATGAGCTCGTCATATGAAAGCTCTGATGAAGAAGAGCAAGATGAGAACATACCAGGTTGGGCTGCTATAATACTGAGCCAGATGGCAAAAAATAAATGAAAAACTTACTATAATTACAACACTGGAAAACAAAGAGGACAAAATATCTTCTACTATATCACAAATAGTGGAATCAAACATACAAACAAAAAAGGACTTATCACAGGTTCAACAAAGGATATCTAATCTGGAAGATTACCAAACGCCAATGCAGAGGCAGATTAAAACTCTAGAAAATATTCAAAAAGAATTACAAGATAAACTAATGGATTTTGAATCTCGTGCAAGAAGGAAAAATATCCGAATTATAGGAGTTCCAGAGAATAGGGACAATAATGCTACACTAAGACACACTTTAAAAAATTGCTGCTGCGTGTATGGACACATCACCAGAAGAGGTTACTTTTGAATTAGACCATATTCATAGATCATTAAGAGTCAAACCACAGGACACAGCGCCACCAAGAGCCATCATTGCTAACTTTATACAGTAGGAAGACAACGAGAGGTTAATGCTTCATGCCTACAAGAAAAAAAGACTAAATCTGATGGGTGCCAATATTCAGATATTTCATGATTTACCCCCAGAAATAATTGCCGAAAGGAAAAAAATAAAAAAATTTTAAAACCAAACTCTGGACTAAGGGTTACAAAACGTGTATGCTATTTCTGGCTAAACTACTGGTATTCATTCAGAATGAATCATTCATCTTTGCAACACTGAAAGAAGCTTTAGACTCTTTATCTAAAAAGCTATCAGAGTTGCTTATTTTTATATATTTATTTTAGATTCAGATGAAATACCTTTGAGCCATTGGCTCATTTACAAAGGTTCAAAATCAGATAACAAAATACAGAGACAAAGGTTGCAAGTCAGGTAACAAAATACAGAGACAAAAATGGTTACAGGTAGACACTGATGAGATTATTAGAAAAAAACACAAAATGTAAAATTCACAGTTGGTGGCAATATACAGTATAATTGGTTAAAATTTATAGTGCAAGCTGAAAGGTCAAGGGATAGCACCAACAACACTGCAATAGTGTGGAATTACTCTTTATATTAATTTGGGGTCAGTGACAGATCCAAGGCTAAGACTTTAGGAGGCTGCAGTAGAAGTAGCCAGGGAGGCTTTGTCCAGTAGAGGGGAGAGGAGGTAGGTAGGGGTGGCGAATGGGGGGAGGTAAGTCAAGACAGCAGGGGTAGCTGAGTATGTAGAAGGCCCGTATGTGACAGAGTTATAGTAAACAACTGCAGGCAGTCTCATGTGCCAGAAGACCGCGTACTCCAGATTTGTACAGACTAATTTTGCTACAACCTGAGGATGTCAGTAGTGAGGTCATTAAGCCATCTATGACCCCGGTAAGATAGGAATCATTGTGTGAGTGTGGTATGCTTAAAGGGCACTTGGATCACCCCTTTGGTCACACTTCTGGTGTTTACAGTCAGTTGAGTGTTTTTGAATAATCTTGAAGTGGACTCAGGCATAAGGCCATGCAATTATTTGTTTCCCAGTAGACAGGTCTGATATTTGATTCTGAGATGGAGGGTAAGCCACCTGATCTGATTAAATGAATAGTTAATTATTGAAAGGCTTGCCTAGAAGGGAGAGGGGACGGGACACCTTGAAAAAAGCTAATTAGGATTACATTTCTATTGAACTGGGGGGAGGAGAATTTTTTGTTCTGCTCAGGTTAAGAATAAGAAAAAACTTGGTTTCTGGAAGGAATTACGCAATAAATGGAAGCGTGTACAAGGAAAATGGGGTACTTATGATGAAAATAAAACTTGGAGTGACACTTATAATGTATATTGGATATTAGTGTGGATTAGGTGGAAAAATGGAAAAGGAATATACAGGAACAGTCAATTGGGATTATCTAAAACAAGTATATATGTATAACAATGAAGCGATGAAGTGTGCCACATTTAATGTAAATGGTATAAATTCACCAACTTAAAGGAACATAATTCTCAAACACATAAACAACACAAAAGCAGATATTGCAGCACTTCTTGAGACGAATCTGGAGGAAAATGAAATAAAGAAACTAAATAGAAATGGTATACAACAAAAATTCTACTCAACTGGATCAAAAATGAAAGCAGGGGTGGCATTAATTATAGGGACAAATGTGGAGTTCAAATAATTTAAAAATGGATGGATAAGGAGAGACATATAATACTGATCAAGGCCAAAGTAAGGGGAAATATATACTGTATACTGTTGATTCCATTTATGCACCATTTGACAATTATCCAACCTTTTTGGCATCTATAACAAAAGGCTTATCGGTAATTGAAACTGAAGCACAAAACATAATTCTAATGGGTGACATGAATGCTTTAATGGATGTGGTCTTGGATAAAACCTCCCCTAGTACACACAATAATAAAAGAATATCTAAAATATTTCATAGAAGAACAACAATTAATAGATGTATGGCATACCCATTATCCAAAATCTAAAGAATACTCACATTATGATCATAAATCAAAGGGATTTTCCAGAATACATTACATTTTTCTATTCAAAAAGTTATATGTTAATCTTTTTACCACATCCATTCGATTGATTCTGATATCAGACCATGCAATAGTTGAGATAGTCCTAAAAACATATAAGAAAGAACTAAGAGGAGAAGCTGGACTTTTAACAATGAACTTTTAAAAATACCAGATTTTGTGCAAAAAGTTAAGCTAGCAATAATAGAATTAAGCAATAATGCATGACAGGGTGTGTGTCATGCTGGGATAACATCACGCCTGGGATGGTTGGGCACGAGGCCTCAGGCCAACACCCCAGAAGTGATGTTATCCTAGCACGACACACACCCTGGAGTGCATTATTGCTATTATACAGTGGCTCTTTTGTTAATAAAAAGGAAAATATAATATATATATATATATATATATATATATATATTCATTTGTATTTCTTTTTTTTTTTACTGTGGAGGTATACCTTTTGAAGAAAAAGTCCAGAATATTGTCCACCAGTAGGTGGAGCTGGTATGTTAATGTGTCACTGCTGAGATCTCTCTATTTTCTGGTCTCACATCTGTTTTCATTTGTTATCTTGTGAGCCCCCCTCTCCACCCCACAACTGTGTGTTTCTTGCGGTTTTCCCAGTACACTTTGTTGTTGTATTTTATTGTTGTACTGGGAGATTATGTTTGTAATGGCACATTTTAAGGCAGCCTGCCATGTCATCATCGCTGTTGCCAGTGCGTGCCCAATCCCTGCTGTTGCTGACTGGCTGTTGATACCTCTCAAATGGATCTGTCAGTGAAGACACAAGGAGCTAGGATGCAGTGTTTTCTGATTTTGTTTCAGTTTAATTAATAATAAGAAACTGCACTGTAGGAAAATACTTTTGTAGTGGAGTGGGAGAGTGGATGCTAGCACGCGCTTATGTGACAACTGCCACAGTTCCTGAAGGAACATTGGGAGGAGCGAGAAGCTACTGTTATGGCTTTCGGTAACTTTTTTTTTTAACACTGGGGAGTGAGAAGAAAAGGAAAGCATTTTTATGTTTGGGAGAATAGTGTGTGGAGTAATAGGGTGTTATCAATTCAGTATGTGTAGTTATGGCTTGTGGCGGCAAGTGACTCGGGGGCAGTTACAGCTTGAAAGCAGGAATAACTGAAGTGGGCTGCCAAGGGGGGGGGTCACTGAAGCTGGCAGCATGGAGTGATTCCCATTATGGTTGATGTGGTCATCATTGTGCTGGGACTAGAGCCATGATGTTGTACTGGGATAACATCATGGGTCCAGTCCCAGACTGACCAATCAGAGCCCAGCATTTTTCCTTGTCATTGTATAATGCTAGTTTTTCAACTTCTCAGGCCAAGACTCTGTTCTAAGGTTATGGGATCCTTTTAAAGTGGTATTGAGGGGGTCTATATTATCATATCAATTTTGGTATAATAAAAGGAAAAGAGAAGAAGAACAAAAAATTGAGACTAGATTAAAAGAACTAGATATTTTGGTCGTCAAGAATAAAACAGGATATTATAATGAGTGGATGAAATGTAGATAAGAAAAACAAAACCAAATTAGTAAAGAAACTGAAATAAATCTGCTTAGAGTAAACGTTTTGCACTATTTACAAAGTGATAGATTTGGGAAACTATTTGCCAACCTACTTAAAAAATGGGTAGAAAAGAATATAATAACAGCCTTAAGGAATGAAAGCCATAATCTTGTAACAGACGCTCAAGGCTTGGAAGAAATTACATTAAACTATTTCAAAAATATTTACCAGAAAGAACAGGATATGGATATAATGCAGGAATTTCTGCAGCAGGTTCATTTTACACAGTTACAGGTATCAGAGGAGAATTTTGGTAAAGAAGAAATGGTGGAATAATAAAATCATCACCAAAAAATAAATTGCCTGGCATGGATGGTTACACCATAGAATTTTATCAAACTTTTTGGTTGAATTGCTCCCTTGGTTCCACCTAATGATGGAAGACCTGATGGATGGAAGGGGACAGCTACCAGATACCATGACTGAAGCTAAAATAACTTTGATTCACAAAGACGGACAAGACAAGGAATACATAGAAATTCATTGTCCTGTCACATTATTAAATGTCCAGGGCACACTGCCTTAAGGGTAGCTGGTCCATTCCACTGGGGTGTCAAACAGACGAGGCATACTGATGAGTCCTGGTAGGACGAAACACGTGTCTGTGTCTTCTGTTAGCACCCTTTGCAAACTGTGTGAGAGGCCTTTCAGCACCATGCAATTCTGCTTAAAGTTGGACCAGCATAACATTCTGTGGTGATTTGCATATGCAGCCCATGATGCTTTGCATTGTGGGGGCATGTGTGATTTTGTATTTTCTTGAAACTTGGCTTCCCAGCCAAATGCCCTTTGGGGTAACCCTTGCCTCAGTGTTTGCGCACAGAGGTTCTTTGTCTTTTAAATAGTTTTTTATTTTAATGGTTTCACCACAATATATCCAAGGCACACTGCCTTAAGGGTAGCTGGTCCATTCCACTGGGGTGTCAAACAGATGAGGCATACTGATGAGTTCTGGTAGGACAAAACATGTGTCTATGTCTTCTATTAGCACCCTTTGCAAACTGTGTGAGAGGCTTTTCGGCACCATGCAATTCTGCTTAAAGTTGGACCAGCATAACATTCTGTGGTGATTTGCATATGCAGCCCATGATGCTTTGCATTGTGGGAGTATGTGTGATTTTGTATTTTCTTGAAACTTGGCTTCCCAGCCAAATGCCCTTTGGGGTAACCCTTGCCTCAGTGTTTGCACACAGAGGTTCTTTGTCTTATTAAATGTTGACTATAAGGTCAATGCTAAGTTGATTGTGTCAAGGTTGATACCAGTGCTGCCCCTTTCCATCCATCAGGATCAATATGGTTTTGTCCATGGTCGTACATTGGCAAGGCTACTAGATGTGTATACGCCTTGATAGAACTAGTGAAAATATTACCAGAAAAATACTATGCACTTGCCTTGGAAGCAAGCAAGGCTTTTGACATAGTTAATAGAAATGATATGGTAAAAGTCTTGCAATTGTGAGGTATACCGACTAAGATATTAAATGTTATATGCCAGTTATATTAAAATGCTAGATCTTGTTTTTCTATTAATAACCACCAGACTGACTCCATTTGAATGACTAATGGAGTAAGGCAAGGGTGTCACCTCTCTCCTACAATATTTGTACTCTGCCTGGAAACACTGCTACAAAGAATAATAACTAATATAAATATTAGAAGAGTGGAAATGGAACAAGAAAATGCCAAACTGAGTGTCAATGCAGATGATGTTATTGATTTTCAGCAAAATAGTATCCTCAATAACAGCTTTTATGGGCCTTATAGAACAATTTTCAAAGTTTGTTGGATATAAATTAAACGCATCCAAATAAGTTATTATGCCCTTATCTGAAGGACTGCATATGGAATATGAGTAGGTAAGACTTTTTGAAAGATCAAATAAAATGAAATATTTAGGTCTAATCCTCATGAGGAATGTGGAGGATAATATACAAATAAATTACAAAATGGTTAAAGAAAAAATTCCAAATAAACTAACACTGTGGCAAAACCTCTTCATTTCCTTATGGGGAAGGGTAGAAATCATTAAAATGATGGCCCTCTGACATTTTATATTTGTATTACAGGCCCTATGGGTACTACCAGACAATAAATGGTTCTCCATAATAAAGCAAATATTTACAAAGTTCCTTTGGAGAGGGGGAAAACCCAGGATAGCATGGAGCTGTATAGTTGGAAGCAGAGCGATAGTAGGACTTGGCTGCCCAGACTCCTATAAATATGTTATGGCACACTTAATTTCAATAGTATTGGACTGGGCTATGTATTCACATCAAGAGGATAAAGTAATAAAAGAGTTGCTGAAAAGGGGATATAGGATTCAATTAAATACGTTATTATATCAAAATTCTTTAAAAAAATTTAAACAAGTACCTTTTATGAGAAATTTCTATATCAATGGGGAAAAAAAGCATCTAAAGCTTGAAACAAAGATATTCCTTGGCTCCATGCCAACATAAAGGATTTTGATGATGGAATTAATCATAACTATAAAAAATATATGTAATAAATTACATAAGGAAAATATTGTACTATGGACAGATTTGATAAATGTAGAAGGTTTTATTAACTACAGCCAATACAGTCAAAAACTTAAAGTGACTAATCATAAGAATTGTATGCAATATAATCTACTATCTAGCACATACAAAAAAATAATAAATATATTGGAATTACAAATAACTAGATAAGAACAAGGTTAACCTTTGGAAAAAATCCTGATTAAAAAATAAGTAGTAAAATTGTGTCAAAAAGTTATAAATACATTATGGATAAGCCCTTAGTATGTAAACAGAAAATATATAAAAAATGCAAGGTAAAATAGGGGTAGTATTGTCAACTCAACAATGGCAGCTATTGCAGATGGCGGCTAACAAAAACTATGTGTTGGCTAAAAATAAGTCCATTCATGCAATCCTTACCCCAGTCAAGAGTGGAATCTTGCAACCAGGACCCCCTTACTTGTTCACAGACAAGGTAACAAACCACAAGTTTTCATAAACAAAGGTACTGCCCCTGGCTTTAGGGACAATACCTGGCTCTGCATCTAGGAAGTTGGGGGGTTAGAGTGCAAAATAATATTTATGTTTACTCCGAGTTCTGGGAGAGAAGTGCCAGAACTATACTATGTCTCCTATCTGAGGGGTTCCCATAAACATTTTACTTGGACTCAAAGATGGATTGTCCAATACCATAAAACTGGGATTGTGTCATATGGCTTTATTTCGACAGATGGTAGGCAGAAACTGGGTGGTCCCCCAAGTTTAGAACTGTCACTACAGACAACAGATGCAGTTAAGAATACTTTGCTTTCTGATAGAACAAGCAGTATTTGCATTTCACACAAAAACTTCTCTACAAAACAAACTGTCCATCCCTCTTTCTTGGGATCTCTGGACTTCTTTTACACAGTGTCTATTATGCTGGGGTTGCCATACATTTTAATTCAAATAAAACATCCTCCTGACGAGATGGGCTAAGTTAACACCTGCAGGGCAAACTGTGCCTTTCAGGTAACCAGTTAGTCCTGACCAGAGCTCCAGGTTAGGGTCTGCCCACCCTGGCCCTAGCCATCCTCTGCAATTCATTCCAGGACACACATTGAATTCTTCAATCCCACATGGATTGCTAAAGGCCTCCAAACATAAATTAAAATTACATTCAGCACATCTTTGTGGTGGCATTGGGATCCTGAGTGGTATAATCTAGCCTTGTCTTAGGCACATACACCACCATATGACTCCCACAATTCTCCCAATGTTACTGTATTTATGGTTTGTTTGTCCCTCTGTTACAGACATCAGGCTTGAATGAAAGAAAACATTTTCTTCCCTTGAATCCATAGCTTTTTGTCATGAACTCACTCAGTTCCTGCTCTGGGCAACTGGACAACAATCTAGTCCCTCAGGGGGTTGCCCCTTGGACCGACCTGTTAATTTTTCAGTCCCATTTCATTTTCACAGAAATGACCCACTGGGGTCCTGTTAACATAGGTCTCCACCACTTCCTGTTGAAAAGCTGTTGTCTCACTCTCTAGGGTATGAAAAATAACCAGAGGTCCTTCACTCAGCCTTGGGGAGGCTGGCAGGCACCTCTACACTCAAAGCTGCACTCTCCACTCTGGACACTACACTGCTCATACTAACTGAACCCAAGATTCTAAACTCCCTCCCCTGCAGCTGGCAAAGGGTTATGCTGCTGCAAGAGTTCTAAATGACAGCACTCCTTTCATACCTAGCCTGGCTAAGTAAACAATGAGCTGTCTGTAGGGAGCTTCTAATAAACTCCTTACCAGCTGCCCACTACCTTCCTAGTCTAACACTGATGGGATTCTAGTAACCCCAGGGAACTGAGTGGTTACATTTAAATTAAAATAATTAACAGAGCCTACATAACACCAGTAACACTTAGTAAAATTGTCCCTAGTTTATCAAACTTGTGTTGGCACAGATATGGAAAAATTGCAGACTTAGCACATAATTTCTGAGTTTGTCAAAGATACATAATTGGTGGCTCAAGACTATAGCAATGATTAAGCAAATTATAAAAATTCAAATTCCTATATCTCCAGAAATATTACTGTTCAATAAGTCTGATACATTGAATTTAACAAAGGAGCAAATGAAAATAATCAGTCTAGGTACCATTGCTACAAAAAGGCTAATACTGGAACACTGGAAAAGACAAGTTCTACCTTTCTCTATTAAGCAAATGTGGAGGCACAAGGTTACAGAGACACTGAGATTTGAAAAACTTTGGTATCAAATAGATTACCCAGATGACATAATGGCACTATCAGAACGAGTTTATGAACCTATTTCCACCTTTATTATGGATATAGAGAGTATAATATAATGTTTTATAATAGCATATGCAAAAATTAAGAAAGAAAGTGCACTCTTTAAATTAGTATTTAAGAGAGAGTGGGGGGGTAAAGGGCAGGAGAGAAACTGTAACATTGAAAATGAATTGAATGAGATGCATCATAATGTTTTCTTTTTAAATATGACTTACAACATTATACCTCATGTTAACAAAATGGTTTATGCTGTTAATCATGATAAAATTAATAAAATATATTAAAAAAAAACCTTAATGCTTTGGTTAATACTTTGAATTTTGGACAGTAGTAGGCTATTGCCCATGATTTCTGTCCCCAGTTCTCAGTGGTAGTAACTTGTTAGGTTACCTTCCAATATAAATCTATCTAACCTCGGTTTAAAAATATCAAAGACCGGTGCATGTGCTTTGCACAGTCTTATAAATCTAGGTAAATATACATATTTCCTTGCTTCTGACCTGGGGATGCAGTCTACCAGTTGCCGTTTGTGCCCCCCTAGGTCATAATTGCTCTCCTTATATCTTAGACCTAGGTCCATCATTAAGCTATTATTCTCCAATATTTTATACATGTACTATAGATCGAGGGAGCACTCCCAACCAATGGGAGTGATCCTTTCCCCTGCGCATGAGACAATCTTATTATATGAAGATCGTCTCACGTGCAGATGCCCTGGAAATAGGCATGTTCCAGGATTTTTTTTTTAAATATATTCTTGATCGCTCTCGATCAAGAATATATTAATACATTCCTCTCCTCACTCGTTCCTGTATTAGAGTGGTTTCACTTGCCTTCAGCTTGGGCCAGAACAACTTCATCCAAAGATGCGTGAAACCACTCTTATACAGCAACGAATGGCTCTGGGGGATGTATTAACATATAAATCAAGTCACCTCTGAGGCGTCTATTGCTCTGAGACCATAATCTTTCCAGTGACCATATAGTATGTTACCCACAATACGTACTTCATGTTATGACCCCTATTTCATCATAAAAGCTAGTTCTAGTCATTTGTGATGCTAATATGTTGAGAGATATTGCACAGTTACAGCATTAAATACAGAGTAGATTGGGAAGTACTCCACACTCCACAATTTTCCACTGAGCCTTCAGTTCCTAAAGTACATGGATTGTGTCAACTGCTTCATCTAATTCATTAGATGGCTTTTTGTACTGTAAATTTCCTGTATTTTTTTTAAGCAACCACATTTACACTTCTTGACTGGTCTTGCACCATTGGGCTTCTGCAGGCAACATTCCTGCCTCTAATACTCATTTACCATGCTCTGAAGGTCCTATGCAGTTTATCCCCCCTCCACAATATGCTGTGAGGGAAGTTTCTATCCACTATAGAACACCATCTAGCATGCAGTGGAGGTAAGCAGTGCAGGGCCAGAGAGTGCCAGTACCAGTGACCTGGCAGATGTAATTTTCTTTCCTTGTGACCCTTGATGCTGTATCCTTCCACATCGCACCACTCCAGTGCCAACATATGCACAGCCCACTGTGGCCTTATGAGAATGAAGAATACAACATAAGGAGTAGGAAACAACATGACCCTCTCAGGGTTGTTGCAGTGATTGACTGCTGTGCTAGCTATCTACAGGCTGGACTATCTAGGCTGTCCCTGTCAATTCTCACCTCAGATCTCACTTACTAGGAATTTACTATGGGTTTGCAAAGTGGAAGGAGACTATGTGTCCCATCTACACTGACTCCCCACTTTTCAGTGATAACCCTTGAAACTGTGACCTGACAGAATTAATTTATCTAATCTACACTTGAACAACTGTTCACTATCAGAGTAGATGATTTCTTGTGGGAGGTTATTTCACATGCCCTCTACTCTTTGAGTTGAAAACTGTGTAAGTTTGGTGGTTTAAACATTTATTGCTTTGATTTGTTTGACATGTCCTCTAGTATGTTTATCTCTGGTTCTTAATTCAGTACCCATGGAGAACATAAGATTGGCATCATGGATAATATCATGATTTAGGAGCATATCCCCCTGCTCCCCAAGGATATCCCATGATATGGGCAACTCAAATTGAGCAACTCAAGAAGAGCGACTCAATTTGAGTCCCTGCAAAAATAGCAACAGTCAGAAAATGGCTTCTGTGGAATAAGTGCTAGAGCACGAAAGAGCTATATTGGAAAACAGCGACATGACAGCAGAGCAACATGAGAAAACAACTGCTCACAGTGGGGAACATTGTGCAGTCTCTGAACACTGTGTGGTCTCGGAGTGTGTTATAATAATTAAGGGGGAGTGCAGGAGGTGCAGTCCTCCATGGGGGTGGGGTGGTCAAAGCCCCCTGCAAGCATGCAGTTCCCTCAGTGTGCTTATCTGGACTGTGTGTGTTGAGATGCAGTTAGATTGTTTTGTTGGTGAGGTGCGGTCATACAGTCTGGCAAGGTGTATGGGATCAGGTGCACAGGTGTGGATAATTTGGTTGTACGGGGCGGTTTCAGCCTTGGTTTGTCGTGGTGTTCCCATACTGGTTGATTTAGCATGGTTTTTGTATGGGGCAGTCACTATTTTGATAGTCACTGATTTTGCTATGGGGTGTTTTTCTCTTTGGCTTTTTGTTTTCACCCAAGTGTTACTCTCAATTTAGTTTTCACTAATATCACATAGAACCCTCTTCAAGTCTCCACTGATGTTAAGTCTAGATGCTTCAGTCTGTCCTCATAGGTACAGTCCTCCAGTCCCGAAATTAGTTTTATTACTTTTATCTGTACACTTTCAATAGTTTTCTTATCCTTTTCATAAAATGGTGACCAGAAATGAGAGCCGTAGTCCTGGAAAGGTCTCACCAAGTTATGGTTTTCTTTTGCTTTTATTTAGGGAGGTAACACTTCTGTGATTTCTGTGTACAAAACCATATACTGTATAAAAGCATATACTGTATAAAATAAAATATGGGAAACCACACTTAAAAAAATATGGGCAACCATCTTGGGGTTGAGATGACAGTGTGGACTTCCATATGCTGTCATCTCAACCTCTTGATGGAAACACAGCCTTGTTATTGCCCATACATTATTGTCTATGTTATTGGATTGTACCTCCCACTGTTATTTTGCTTGTACATATACTCCCCTTGTTAATCCTCGTTCTCTTGAATCACACCTGGAAATGAGTCTTGGCTCAATGTGCCTGTTCCAGTCACCAGTTTTTAAATCAATCAGTTAATCAATCAGTCCATACATGCATACTGTAAGTATACTGCTAGCAGCAATGTTGTTCCTAGCCAGTAACTCAATAGCCTGCATCCTTGATCCACTCCTGAAACCAAGTCTCTGGGATTGTAGAGTGATGCACTATCATTGCGCCATACAGCACCATCATTTTGATACTTTTGTTTTTAGAAAAAAAATCTTCTGTTTCTGTATTTTCAAAACCTTGCATAATGCTGATTTCACATACAACCATGTGTCTTGTGTAAGCAATAACCCATGACAAGGTGTGTGGTTATTAGGGATTAATCAACACCCTGGGTGCATTGTGAGGCATGAGGCTGCAGGCTGAGTGTCCTCACAGCACATGGGTTGTTGATTAATCCCATTTAACTGCACATCCTGAAGTGGGTTATTGTGCTTATAACATGGGCTAAATGTGGAGATAAATGAACAAAAACTCTTGGAATAAGATGGAAAACATGTGGGAACTATTTAGTGTTCTTCCACTATTTATGGCTGAAGCACCACACTTTTCTGTGATCTGCCACAGTAAAAATAGTTCAAAACACAGAAGTTTGCAGTGAACAGGCCACAGACAATAGAATCAAGGGTAAGTGGAACTGTGCTGACAACAGGGTGCTGTATCGTATTGTCTGCTCACACTGCACTCTGTGAATTTGCACAGTGTCCTTCCCCCATTCTCTGGTGACACTGAACTGCTACCCGCAAATTAAGCCAGTAGTGTCACACATAGTGAAAAACATGCTGAATACCGATGCTTTACACACAATACATGTAGAATACTGAGTCTCTGTTCCTGCACAGTGCAGCTCTCCTGCAAGCATATTCCCTACCGTTCCTTGTTCTTGACCTGGCACATCAGGAAATGTGGCATCATATCAAGCTCTCTCTCTCTCTCTCTCTCTCTCTCTCTCTCTGTGTTTCAGGGTTTGCATACTGACATTGCAGCCATGGAGAACTTCATGGTGCGATTCGTGGACGTCCACAGGGCAGGTGGGTGGGATAAGGAAAATTCACACTAAAACACACAGCTTCAACAGAGAGACTTAGGGTTGTTGTTCTTCTTCTACAATAAGGTACACGCTTTTCTATGTTACGCTCCATGGGGTTTGCCATTTCAGAGCAAGGGTGAGACTCTCTCTGTATGTCTCTGTCACTCTCACAGTGGTGTGAACAGGGTAGATAAATCACCAGCATTACAGGGACATGTGTGCTGGGTTAGAGAACCTCCGTGGATATGGTCAGATTCACGACTGTGTGGGGAACAGGACCAAGTAATGTATCGTTTGTTTTAAAACCCTGTGCTGCGGTTCTTATGAGGAGGGTGAGTGTGTTCCATGTGTTATGCTGCTGTTCTGTTTATCTACATAGGGAGGATGATGATGGGTGCTACAGCACTGCGACTGTGTAGGGACCAAACAGAACAGATGTAGTTAGCATTGGGACAATGACCACAAGGACTGTTTACAAATCACCCGACACTACAGTGTCCATTGGTTGGGTGGCCGGGAAGTCTAATTACAGGTGAACTCTCACTAAAACGCAATAACAAGATGGCTACCTTTAAAAATTTTTGGGGTGAGATTAACAAGATCTGGTAGGGTGTATGGTTTTGAAAGAAAAGACTGATCACCACAACCAAATGTTGACTGATTAACAGAGATTAATCAACAGTCACCTGATTAATGTCTGCCAGTCTGATCAGAGAAACATTCTTGCCCATGTTATAATCAGTGTTAATGACTGAGTAGTTGCATCAGCATGCTTGCCTCTAGGGATGGAAGATCAGAAGGTTTTGGGTTCTAGGCTCACATCAGAAACTTGGGCATATACCCAGCACTGACACTGCAGTGCAGTACTGAGGGGTATTTTGCACTTTTGAGATGACATCCATCAAATGAGACATTAAATTAAGGTCCTTTCTGCCCATTGCTGGTGGCAGTCAAGATGAAAGTTGATGGTCCCATGAAAGTGTGGGAATTGTTTATTAATATAAAACAATGAATAATGGCACAAACTAAATCATCACAAATACATACAAAACAGAAACATAAAAACTAGAATGTCAATAAAAAAAGAAACTGTTGGGCTGCCCCATCAGCACAATGGTGGAGCCACCGCCTGCAGCACCAGCAAGCTGGGTTCAGGAATGAGCCCAGGAACCTGGAAGGTCAGCCAGAGGGGAGGTGGATTAAGCAGCAATTGCCCACTCTCCATCTCCAGAGGAGGGAGGGGGCTCTATGCCTGAATGATCCAACAACCACTGTTGCACCCCTGGGTGACCACGGGGTTGGCTTAGTGGGAGGCCTGGGTTGAAGCTCGAAAGTGTGTGGGTGCTAGGAGGGGCTCTGCTGTTGTGTCATTGCACACCATGCCTCATGATTCCAGAAACTGAAGAAATGCATAGCCACCACCTAAGACCCACCCGATGCCTGGATGTGGTTGGGGAGCATAGCCAGCCAACCCTTGCCCCTGCCAGGAGGGTAAACTGCGCCTCTGTGGGGGTGGGTCAATGGTAGTAGGCTGGAGGTCTGGCTGGTGCCTCAGGGGGCTTGCGCAAAAAGCATAAACAAAAAACAAAAAGCAGAAACTGTTTTTAAAATAGAAAAGGAGAGGAAGCAAATAAAAAAAAACAATTAAGGGAATACCTGGGAAAGGAAACTGGGGAGCGGCAATAAGGAAAACAGTTTCAAAAAAACAAAAACAAAATTAATTTATACTCGAGCTGGAATGTACAGTCAAAGGAAAAGGGCAAAAGAATAAATGCAGTCAGAAAATTTCCCATGGGCAGTATTTCTAGCATCAAATCCACATCATTGGGGGGAGCCTGGTACATTCCGTTGCACACAGTCTTCAAAGGTCAGATTTTATCATCTGCAACAGTACTGAGTGATCCAACAACCACTGTTGTAGCACTAATTTACATCAAACCCACCAAATCATTACTTCAAGGTATGAAAAAATCATAAGCAACATGGAAGGATCATGCATGGAGGACAGACCAGTCACAGACCCATAAATAAGGTCATAGGTAAGGGAGCATCAAAAAGGGTCCACCCAAGTAGTACCCAAGAATGACCAGATTTCTAGACTGCCACTTGGGCAGCTCCAGTATCTAAGTATCAAGACTGGCAAATTTGAACTCCCAAAATAAATACCCAGAATCTTGACCATCTCTGGGATAACAGTAATATTACCAATAGCCGAGGGAAGGGCTGTGTAGGTCCTGATGGGGAGCAACAGACATTTAGAATAATTAAAACTAGATCCTGTTAAAGAAGCAATAGCAGTAATCAGTTGAATGGCATTCTCACCAGAAGGAATGGCCTTGATGAATAAACAGACATCACCAGCATAAGCCGACAGTTTTACAGGAGAGGAAGTGAGGGGATGGGCAATACCCCAAATTTGAGGGCCTGCAGTCACAGCTCGTAAAAAATGGATCTAAGGTAAGAATGTATAGAATGGGGCTCAATGGGCAGCCTTGTTGGACTCCCTAGAGCAGGTTAATACAGCTACCCTGCCACCCATTAATAGTGGGGATTATACAATGGCAAGAAAAAATCAAGGATGCTGATTGGCTGTTAAGCCCTAGACAGAGTGCTGTTATTACACGATAACATCACTGTATGAAGGGCAAGCTGTGAATCGACCACACGACGAAACCGGAATCACTGCCTGCCTCATACCTACACAAGCAAATATTACCCTTCACAGCTTAACACCCCCCCCCCAAAACACCAATTCATTCTAAAGTCTGGTGGTCACAAAAACCCAAGTGGTCAGGAAAACTCAAAGTGCGATTAGCAACTGATTTTTTTTCATTTCTGCCTAAAACACCATTTCACAACTTCATACAAGCTTGTACCTAAAACTGCCGCTCCGCGCGGCGCGGTCCTTTTCATAACGGACTTCAGCGATGCTCCCGCTCAGCCGCTCGTTTGCATGAATACAGTCTGAATAACAACAAAAAAAACTAAAAATAAACTGAAAAAAAGGCACAGAGAGAAAAAAAATGGCTTTTCCCGCCTCGGCCGATGTCTTGTGGAGCACGTACACTGCAGACTAGTGCTATAACTTACCCTACACAGTTACTCAATCACTTCAGACCTGAATTTAAAACAAAATAAACTCTTTTAATACAGTACCGTCAGATAACTGTCCACTACTACAGGTCGGGGCAGACAGAGAGAGACAGAATGCTGATAGTGCCACACAGCAGAAACAAGAGAAATCTTCGGGGATTCAGTGACTAAGATGATTGTGGCAGGAGCTTCACCTTGTGGTGGAAAAAATATCACCTTGTGGTGGAAGAAATATGTAGAACTTTTTTTTTAAAAGATACACCTACACCCACAAAAATGAAAGAAAATATATGTTTAAATGTATTTTTTTGTTGTAATTTTTAAATTAACAAATGGGCCATTGTATAATAGCAATAAGGCACTCCAGGGATGTGTGTTATCGTGTAATAACGTCACTCCTGGGGTGGTGGAAGCACTCGGCTTCACCTCGTGCTTCAACCCACCCCAGGAGTGACGTTATTACACAATAACACACACCCTGTCGTGCCTTATTGCTTAATTATCGAGGAGTGAGAATATGTCATATAAATCCAATTTATGAAAAATGAGAGAAACCATAGAGTACTTCCTAAACACCTGGAAGAGACAATCATGGGAAACCTTATCAAATGCTTTCCATTTACGGGTACTGGGTCAATATAGCTCTGCTGAAACAGTGCAACAATAACTGCGTGGTGTAAAGTGTGGAAACATTTAGAGCGACGGGGTATAATAGAGGAGGGAACTACTGCTACTCCTCTTGCTGACTGCAGACTACAGGAAGGGCTGAAGAAGCTGCAGGTGCTGTGTCTGGTTGAGCTGCTCCTGTGATGGAGTGGCTAAGGCATAAGCACCTGAGGTAGTGTAGATCTAGGGATTAGGGTTTGATTCCCCATCCCCAGATAGTTTTATTTTTTTTTCTGCTGCCAGAAACTAAGTTCCCCCCTCTCGAGTTTCCCATTATCCCCTCGGTCCACTCCCCCTTGGAGTTAGTCATTTTAGTTTCGGGGATATGGGGGGTGCAGGGGACAGAGCCCCCCTCAAAACCAAAAAACTCTCAATGTCTCCCATTCATTTCTATGGTGTGCACCGTCTTAGTTTCTTTCAGTGTTTTCACCTCCTCTGTTTGCGGCACATGATATTTTGACTGTGGCATTGTTTGTCTCTCTGTTTTTGCCACAACATTATGACCCCGTGCCCAGTTTATGAGGGAAAGTCTGTTTTGGGGCATCATCTTCCATGTCCAGAGAACTGGATGGTCCAATCGACATGGTAGAAGAGGCATCAGAATTGATATCCACATCGGTATCATCCCAGTTCTTCGGGGGTGCAAGCAGGTGAAATCTGTTCTGTAGGGGAAGAGCCTTAGTAGACAATGATGGTGGACCCTCATGAAGTGAGCAGTTTCAAAGCTAGCGTCTATGAGGCACCTCATTGAAGGAAGGGGGAGGAGGAGGAGGAGGCATAGAAGAAGTATCTGGGGGAGGTGCAAAGGAACCTCTGAAGCAAGGACTTTTGAAGCTGGAGTGGAAAGGGAGCCAGGTGTCACAGGAGCATCAGGAGCAGGGTCTGAAGATGAAAGGGGTGGCCCCACAACAAGTACCGGCAACAAAGAGGTGTCCAATGGAGGCACTGTAGTGGACAAGACCCCTGAGGATGTCTGAGAAAGTGATTCTGAGAGCAGGCCAGCACGGGATAGTTGGGCCGAAATAATTGAGTCATCCAGTTGGGAACCTGCAGGTTTGTTGTCAGCCACCCAGAACAATCACTGAAGGAGTGACCACCCATCTGACAGAGATTGCATTTCATTTGATTGATGCTTTGAGCAGCAACGTGGCCATGTGCCAGACAGAGACTACAAAGCCTCTGGTTGCAGACAATGCTAAGATGGTTAAGTGAGCCACACTTGAAACATGCTTTCAGTTGGCCCCAAAAAAAGCATATTCCTCAATCACAGCCTGGGAAAAAAGCTATTAGGAAGATGGGTCGAAGTTGGTGGCTCAGAGTTGCATCCTGTATTTCCACCCCCTGTCCAGATCCTGTATTTGTCCAAAATTCTGTCTGGCCTACCAAGCACCTCACAGCATTGCTGCAACCAGTAAGTCACTTTGTGAATGTCAACTTCTTTATTGCAGAACATCACAATCACTGATCTGATGGCCTAGGAGGAGCCGGAATGGCTTGTGGTGAGGCCAAGATGGAAGTATCCAAGGTGGTCAAAGCAACATGGGTGCAGGTGCTAGGAAGCTGACCTGAGGGAGCTAATGCCTCCTGCTCTGACTTTAAGGATTTCTGGTGCAGAGCTGGAGGTTGCGACAGCATGCTGAGAGTTCCCAGGCCTGGGTCCTTCACAAGTATCAATACAATAGGTAGGTAAAAATGCTGGATCTGGGATCCAGGACTTTCCATCAGGCCCAGTCATCCAGTCAGTTGTTTTGAGGGCCTTTTCTGGGCTCCACCCAGGTTTGGAGGATGGGGCTGTACAACATGGTGGCGAGGAGGGGTGGTCTGACAGGACCCTGCTATGAGAAGGGTAGGACCTGAGTCACCATGAAGTGCAGAAACTTAAATAGATGCTGATGGAGCAGGTATGAATGGCCCTCCTTGACCACATGAAGTCCCGGCGTATTGCAGATGAAGAGGTGATGCCACTGGCAAAGGAGATGTAGTAGCGATGGCTCCTAGAAGCTCTGGAGTGTCCTAAGAGTGAGCTATGGCACCTGGCTGGTCCCCTGAAAGGGGAGGCTTAAAAATAAATTCATGAGGCCCCAAAGTTGCTGGGGGTGATCCCCAGCACCTCTTACTGAGCCATTGCACTGCTAATACTGTGATCCCTTGATTGTGTCTTGCAAGGGGAAAGTAACTCATGGCCTGCGATGTTCAGCCAGGACTCCATCCCTGGGGTTCCCCCCAAGATCGTAAGTCCAGTAACTCAAGTCCTGGGTGCTGCTATGCGATGTGAGATGTTTGTGGCAAGATACCATGTCTCGCAGCTGGCTGCTGTGAGAAAACAATGCTGTCCACAATTTCAGAGTTGAAACAAGACAAAGGGTTCTTGGTAATCACACTTACCAGAATGCCGGTGTTGTGGTCAGTGTCCAAGCATTCTGGACTTGACTGTGGTCAAAGAGGAGCTCTGTGTAGCAAACATGCAATGTTGCCACTGGAAGAACCCTGAAACAGCATCAGCTGTGCTTGCATCTCTGAGGTAAGGCGTAATCCAGTGCAGTAGGGTGGAAAGTTGGTCAATGTCAATTCCAGATGAAAGGCAGGAACTGCAGTCTCCATAGGCAGGTCTGGGGTCACAGAGTCAACCAGCTGTAATAAACAAATACTCTGGGCAGTCAAACCAGTAGTAAGTTGAGGGTCACCCTTCAAGCACACCACAACTTTGGATGTAGTGCTAGCTGGTATTGCAGCGGAACATTGAGGCAGTGCAGAAGCAGGAAAATCCATTGACAACAGTTCAGTAGATCGCTGAAGCAGAGTCCAGGGCAGAAGGTTTACAACCAGTTTATACATTTGTACCTTCACCCATGAAAAAATCAGAGGGTTGCAGCATGCCTCCTGGAATGCCAACAATAGGGTCGACCATCTTGGATGATGGCCAGCAGCTTCCCCTACCAACAAGAGTGAGGGATTTTCCCCAGTTTCCTGGCCAACATTCCCCCGTCAATACAACAGGTCACATCTGAAAATGATCTGTCACAGCCTGGTGTGTCTCTTCTGGGGAAAACTTAAATAAATACATACATACATAAAATTCTGGGAGATCTTTATGCAATTTTGTCAGTAGATTTTTGGTTCAGATCTGTGAAGGGAGATCCATGTGTTCGAAGCTTGACAAAAGCAAGAACATTTCAAAATTCTTTGATACATTCTCTTAGGAAGTGGGCTTTATTTTCAAGGTTTGCATTGGAAATGGGTTCCCTTTCTGAAATAAACACGTGCAGTATAAGGATTCCTGCTCCACTGACTCCTTTTAGCATTAAACTCTATGGAACAGTTTCCCCAGCAAAAGCTGTTATTTCCCATTTCAAAAGAATTTTCAGTTGAACCTCTGATTATTTCCTATATGCATGAGTGTAGTATGCTTTGTTTAAGTATTTTTATGCTATCTCTGCTCAGTCCTGAACATTTGAACATGCTTACGGTCTGAAATGCAGGATCAAGTGTTATGTTATCTGTCTTGTGTGATAAGAGTTAATCAGCTTAGGCAATTTCAAAGTAACCGCTATCTGCCCAATGTTGAAAATCAGCAATATGATAAGTGGAAGTGCTTTTTACATTATATACACTATGAAGGAGCTTAGTATCCCTCTTTCCCATTAAAACTCTGGGAAACGCTGGGAGATCCACTTGTGAAAAACATTCTAACACATTTGGAGCAAAGTTCTACCTTAAAAGAGAATGATATATTGCTTCCTTACTTATCGCCTTTCTTCAACATAAAGTTACATTTCCAAAATAAGTTACATAATGTTCACCTTGTGGTGCACTGGAAGGAACATAGCTTGAAACAGACTGGAAATGAGCCATTGATTGCAATATGTCAGTTAATGGAGAGGGAACATTTTAGTCAAAAAATTCAACTCAGAAGCCTGCTGTTAACAAAGAAACTCTTGCAGATGGAAAGTGGGGATCCCACGGAGACTGTTTGATTCAAAACCAGTAATGTGATCAGCAAAAGCCTCATTCTTCACCTATATCAAGAAGCAAGCACAAGAGCCACCATGGAAAGTGTGTGCAATCCCCAAGTGATGTCACTTTTCTCATTATAGAACATGCTTTTAATGGAAAGGGAGGAACATAGATTTCAATGGCAATGAGATATTATTATATTATTATTGGGCATTCAACAGCCAGTGATGTCACCCTTAAGGCACTTCGGACTTAGTTGAATTTGTGGCACAGGTGCCAGTGTTCAGTGTGCATCGGCTTCAGCAGGTGAGGTTTATTGGTTCAAACATAAACATATAGCAGAACAAGTGACTTTTGAGTTATGCATGAGGTTTAAATCATTGCTTTAGAAAACAAAAATCCCAGCTCACACACACACACACACACACACACACACACACACAACAAACATTAGCCTCATTGTCTTGGTATTCTGCTCCAGGGTGTTTTTCTTCTTAAAAGAGAGTGCGGGCAAGTGTGAGAACATGAGCAACAGCCTAAATGTGAATGATGTGCACCCATGACAGAACTGCATGTTCTTTACAAGACTCAAATGAAGACAAACAAAAAAGCTACTAGAAGAAATGTGTTAAATGTGTTTCCTTCGAGAAGAAAAAAAATCTTAGTACACACTTTTACATCTGCACTAGAAGCTTTTTTTAAGACCTGGAAAAACAGTCTATATTAAGAAACAAGCATTTGTAAATCAGTATACAATTTACAGTAATGCAAGTCACCCCATACCAACATAAAACTAATAATACAAAAATACTGAAAGGCATTGTTCTGTGTGCATATAAATAGCAGACAGGCTCACCTTCTGTTTCCTCAATGTCTAATTTCAGCTTCTTGAGGCTCCTGCCTGCTTGACTACATAGGTGTAAATCATATGTGGTAACTTTTGTTGTCTGTCTCAGTCTCTGTTATCTCTGTTTGAAAAAAAAATTGCACTTAGTCATTAACTTCTGTCTCAAAGGCAATGACAATAGGAGTCTATGACATAGGTATGTGGAAAATGGGGGATGGGCTTGGTAGCTCAGAAGTGGGGGTACGTTAGGATAAAGTTTTGCCAAAAATGTGTCTTAAGCTGGGAAGGGATACAACACTGGGAACTGGGGGGGGAGGTATTAGTGATATCAGTAACATAAATACCCTGTAGTCTAGTTGTGTGAGGGGATAGCAAAACAGAGAAGAGGGAGTGGATCTGGGTTTTATTACAGAACTATGACTTTTCCTAGTCAGGATGAATGGTTAGCAGCTGGAAGTACAGTAGGAGAAGATTAGCATTTTATAAAATAAAATATAGCTTCTTTCTGCAACTATTTGTTTGGGTGGATGAGTATTTGCTAAAAAACACTGAAGGGTGTTTGATTTTTGTGCATTTATCATTTCCCTTGATCCTGTATCGTCTTCCAGACCAGACTTGGCATGAAGAGTCTTAGTACTGTTTCCCTTCTGTAATGCCCTGCACTCTACTTCCATTGCTCTATCATTCTATTCATTGTATTCCCTCTTTTCTTCTTTAACTTCCCCTCAAGTTTTTTGGAAAATCATTGAGGCCTCCAGCTATTCCTCTTGGCCTTGCTGTGCATGGGGACACATCAGGTCACTTCCTCAATTATTATTTGCTTTGTGGCCTCCCACTTTGCATTAACTTACCCACTAAGAGATGTATTCATCAGGGTAGCCACAACCATCCCCCTTAGTTTCTCAGAATCAGTAAGTGTGCCAAAATAAAAGATATGGTTTGTTAATCATGCATTTAGAGTGAGAATATGTATTATATCCTGCCCTCTAGGTACATTAGGTGAGATTTTCAAGTGTCATAAAATAGGCAAAATCTCTAGTTACATCAATTGATATTTCAAAAGTCATAAAATGGATGCAACTGATTATGTTAAAGGTGAAACGTAAAAATACATTCATCATTCATATGGTTGCATGGGTAGAGCCATACTGATGTTTTACTATCTCTGTAAATGAAAGAACGGATGGTGACTATATTCCATCCCAGTTCTCTTCTACAGTGCAGTGGTCATTTTCCACACTGCTTGCGCTCACTGGTGGTGTGTGATATTTCTCCTGCCCCTCCCCTCTGTGACCACAGTAGTCCCCCCCTCCAAGGGCACACTGTTTTAGCTCACAGTGGAAATCTCCACCTTGCCCAAGATGGCCACCATAGCTCAGTGTATATGTGTGACTTCACTTCCGCAGTTACGGGAAAGTCACGCATGCGCACTGAGCTCCACTGGCCATCTTGGATATGGCAGGCTTTTCTGCCGTGAGTTCTAATTTCTGCTGTGAGCTCCATGAGCTCTGACAGCTCTTTTTTTTTACCAACCTCATGAGCAGTCTTAAAGCTTTATTGCAGCCGTGTTGGCTATTTATTTATGTATTTATTGGAATCTTGGAAATACACCTTTGAGCTGGAAGCTCATTTACAAAGGTTCCACATCAAATGAACAAAAGACACATAACATACAAGACTGGAGCACTGGGAATAGTAAAAGTGCAGCGTTACAGGGCACCAGTGTCCAAACAGAGAATATAAGTATAACATTCAATTAGATTACAGTGTAACAACAAATAAGGTATTTAAGCAGAAATAAATGTTTCTTTGTCAAGCTCAAGAGTTAAGCAGGATAAGTACTTCTTTGTCAGGTTCCAAGACAAAGAAGGTTGGGGGAAGGGGTGGGGGAAATAAGTGCAGAGGGCATAACGGGCAGAGGGGGGTGAAGGACAGGAATCAGGGGCTAGCAATCACAAATGCCAAGACGGGTGAGGTGTTGGTGGAGCTGTCTCTTAAATGGGCCAAGCTTGGGTTCATTGATTATATTCGGGTGGGAGTTTGTTAAGCCATAAAGGAGCCTGATAAGTGAAAAAATATTTGTGCTTGTGAGGTACAGAAAAATGGGACATGGAGTGATTGTCTGGTGATGCTTTTTGTATGGTGGGGGTTGGGGGTGACAGAGAGGAGGTTCTGGATGGTAGGCAGAGTCAGGCAAAGGCTATTATTTCCCCTAGAAGACACACTTGATACCATATTCTACCTTGTAGAGTAAGCCAACTGGACTGTGCATAAAGGCCACATGTATGTTAATCTATTGGAACCAAGAAGAAGCCTGCAGGATTTATTAATGGCAGTACTAATCCTTTTGAGTGTGGTGTCAGGGGCTGCCCCATAGACTACTAATCCACAGTTGATGATGGACAGAATGGAGCTTTTTATGATGCGCCACAAGGCTTCTTGGATCAGGCAATGATGGTGCCTGTATAGTAGACCAATTCTAGGATTGGCAACCTTAACAATTTGATCTGTGTGCTGAGCAAAGGATAGAGCGCTGTCCAGAGTGATGCCTAGATATTTTAAGGTTTGTACTTGCTCAATGGGGATGCATAGGCTATTAAGGATTGTCATTCTGAAGCTCTTATGCTTATTATGAGGGTCTGCAAACAGCATAACTTTAGTTTTTTTGTAGTTCATTAGAAGCTTGTTTTTAGAAAACCAAGCTTTTGCCGCAGTGAAGTCAGTTTGAAGGTTCAACTGAAGTTGGAGCAGGTCTGGGCTTTTGGAGAAGATGACAGCGTCATCAGCATAAAGAAGAATTTGCTTTTTGCAGACTGTGGGCAGTTTGTTAATACAAATGCTAAATAGAAGGGGGCCAAGAACTGACCGCTGAGGGACACCCAAGAGAACCAGATGACTGTTGGAGAGTGCACCATCTATTTACACACATAGGGACCTATTGTAAAGGTAGCTCTGAAACCAGGGCCGTTGCCAGGATTTTCACAAGGGGGTTCTTTTTATGCAGTCTGCAACCTTTTAAGAAAAGCTGTGGGTCATAGCACCGCCAGGACCCCAGAAGCCATGTGGCGAATTTAGGGTTTATTTTGAAGATAAAGAAGTCATATCTGAGATCTCCTACACCCCTTGCCCTATTATCTGGCTTGCTGCAGGGTGAGTACATATATGTATTCAGTACTAGAGGGCAACAAGATGCTGCTAATGTAATATACCTAAGGCATTGTCTCAGATATAGTATGTCCCCCAGAAACCATGGGTTATGGTATGCTCTGTGGTGCACTTTTGTGGCTTATTTTAAGCCTATATAGCTCATATCTGAGCTCCCTCTACCCCTTACTGTAACCCCCACCCTCCCCAACTCAATATACCATTTAAGCAATAGTGCAACATGGCCTATAGCAATGCTAGCAGGATGCTGGGATGTATTGGTAGGGGTATTGATAGCAGAAGAAAGAAGATAATACTTCCCCTGTACAGATCCCTGGTGAGTCCTCACCTAGAGTACTGTGCCCAGTTCTGGAGTCCTCACCTCAGAAAATATAAGAATTGGCTGCAGACAGTGCAGCGCAGAATAACTAAAATGATTTGGGGACAGCAGGGCAGATCCTATGAGGAGCGCCTCAAGGCCCTAAATACGTACTCACCAGAGACCAGAAGGGAGAGGGGAGAAGTGATAGGGACCCTAAGTTTTTTAAAGGAATTAAAGTGAACTGTGGGGTACTATTTAGAATGAGTACCAATTCATGGTCACATGGATACGAATAGAAATTAATAGGAGGTAGGTTCTGGAGAGATGTGAGGAAGTACTGCTTTACAGAAAGAGTGGTGGAACTTTGAAACAGTCTGTCAGCTGAACTGGTGGGTGCAAAAACAGTCAAGAGGATTCAAGCAGACTGGGACATAATTAAGGGAATAGTGGTTACTGGGGGCAACAAGACCAAGGAGGAGAATAGAGACAGGATGGGGCGGGTTAGTGCCCTGGAGGAACAGAAGGTTCCAGGGATTGTAGGGAACTTAGGCAGAATGGATGGACCTCTGTCTTTTTCTGTCATCACTGTCTAGGTTTCTATACCAAGCACCTTGCTAGAAAAAAATCTGTAACATAATTCTTAGTTCAGTATTGGGTACTACACTTGTTGCCCCCACTCCATTCTCCAGTGTGGTAGGCATGACAGTGGGAGTGAGGGGAAAGGTAATTTGACAGTGGAGGGGATTCCCAGTGCAAAGTTACCATCTCCTAAATGCCTACCCCCCCACCCCCACCATACTTCCAAAAGTATAGCGGGTATGTTCATAACACTGAACTGCAGCAACAAATGTCATTCTACTGACACTCGTTCACTAAAAATACCACCAACTGCTTAATCTGGTTCAATTTCAGTTGCTTACCATCTGTATCCCCCCCCCCAGTCACCCCTGAAAAAGGGACTTCTAGGCCCAGTGGGCTTACCGGGTTAACAAAATCCAACAAACAACAGACAGACAGACAAACAAACAAACAAACGTGATCATCTGGAGAAAATAGTTATCACAGCGTATTTGTTTTAACTGGGAGGCAGTATAGCACAGTAGTTGAAGGCTCTGAGCTGCAAATCTGGAGACCTGGGCTTGAATCCCAGAGCCCCCACTTGCATACTGTGTGACCTTGAGCAAGTCACTTAACTTCCCTGTGCTCCCAGGTTGCACCTGTAAACAAGCGTTCAGCTTAGTGTGTCTCACCTGGTTAAACAATTGGAAGAAAAAAAAAACTGTATCTGGCACAGATAGCACAGACAAAAGTGGAACTGAATGTCAATAAATATGGGACCACAGTGAAGACTTCTCTGAACAGCACAATTAGTGAGGTGGCAGTGTAGATCCCAGCCAGACCCTTCCAAACACTTGCATTGCCTTTCCACTGTGGTACCTCTTTTGCTTAACTTATGAAAAGTTAAAACAGGCATATGAAACATGACAACTTAGCATTTTGTATAGAGGAGGATTTAAGTAATTTATTTCTAAAGCCCACCCACCTGAAAAGCTCCTTTGCCCACTTCTGCAGTCTGTCTCTTGATATACAGTTATTAAGGGACACATGTTTGGCAATTGTGACCAGCAAAATTTACCTGCCGATGACCGATAATATTATAAGTCGAGGTCCTCTACTTCTTTTTTGCTCTCCTGAAGATGTTGTCTCAGAGCCAGCTGCCATGCTTCATCTTCCTCGAGTGCTAGCTGATAGTGTGAATTGTGGGCAGCGGCCATGCTGTATTCCGGTCACATTCACGATGCTGACATGAGCTGCAATTGGCCGGCCAGCCAGCCATTGGGGGACAGTGCTGAGAAAGACTCACAAAGCAGCTCATGTCCTCTTACTGGCACTGAGGAAGCTGATTAACAGCAGATGGGGGGTGCACATGCAAAGAGAAAGTGCTGGGGTTCATCATGTGTGCATAAGCACTCTGTGACAGTCACAAAATAAGTCACAAAATAAATAGAAATGATGAAAAAATGTTACAAATAAAGAAAAAAAGGGTGAATTTCAAAAGGGGGGGTTCTTTCGAACCATACAACCCCCCCCCAGCAACGGCTATGGAAACCATCCAACAACTTCCATGGAGAAGCCAAAGGAATGGCATTCAGAGAGAAGTGTCTTATGATTGACAGTATCAAAAGCCTTAGTTAGGTCAATATAAATTACCTCGGCTATCTGACTACTGTCAAGGGCCCCATGCAGGAAACCAGAGTACTCCAAGAGGGTAGTGGAGGTGCTGTGTCCCCTTCAGAACCCCATGCTGTTGTGAGTACTGTATTCCATACTTTTCCAGGTACTCAACCAGTTGGTCAGTAACTATTCTTTCTAACACCTTAGAGAGGGGGGAGGCAGTACTGATATTGGGCGGTAGTTTGAGTGAAGTGCTCTGTCCCCACTTTTAAAGATGGGGTGACCACTGCAGCTTTCCAAATCGAGGGGAATTGACCCAGCCGGAGAGAGATCACGAGATGTGTTAGTGGTAGAAGCGCATCATCCAGGGTCAGAGCAAGCATCTTAAGGTCCAGCATGTCACTGCCATGTCTGGATTTGCCTACAACCTACATGAGATATTTTCTGGCTTTGGGGATGGTGATCACAAAAGGTAGAAGGGTGGAGGGTGCGAAGGGGGCTCATTAGGTATAGTCATTGGTCCATGCACATTGACATCAGATGTCTTAGGGAGGTCAGGCAGCAGTATGCTGCTGAGGTCAGTGAAAGCATCATTGAAGGTGTTTGCAATGGTGCAGGGATCCTGGGTGATTACCCCATTCGCAAGTAGCATAGAGGTAGATGTCTTGTTATTTTAATCAGTAAGGTTTTTAAGGTTTTCCCAGAATTTTCTGCCATCTCCCTAGGAATTAGTAAGGCAATCCCTGTAATACTGTGATTTAGGTAGTCTGATCTCATGGGTGCAGGCATTTCTGGTCATTTTATATTTCTGGAGGTCAGCCTGTTGGCCTGTAGCCTTGGCTCTATGCCAGAGATGATCCCTGGTGGCCATGAGATTCAGCAAAGCAGGGGAGATCCAGGAACTGTAGGCTCCCTTCACTTTCTGCTTTCTAATTGGGGTATTGCTATCATACGCTTCCTTAAACTTAGTGATAAAATAATCCAGCGCCTGATCAATATCTATGGCAGAGTCGAGGAAGGACCAATCTATATGGCTAGAGAAGGCCTTGAGTGCATTTAGCTGCCTCCGCCTAAGTCTAAGATTCATTATGAATTTGTGGGGGGGGGGCTTAGAGGCCTTATTGGCCCATTGGCAAATAACAAGGGAATGATCACTAAGTGAATCAGCTAGGAATGTGGTGTTGGAGATCTGGCATGGTTGATTTGTGATGATCCAACCAAGCAGGGTACTAGAGCCGGTACGATAGTTGATCCTAGTGGGTGAGTCAACCAGTTGTGTGAAGTTAATGTAAGATAGGCCATCTTTATATGGGGCTGCATTGGATGACATCCAGTTGATATTGAAGTATCCTAGGACAACCACCTCCCAGTTTTGCTTAAGGCCTTGTATAAATTCAGTGATTTTGTGGAAACCAGTCACTTGATCTCTAGGGGGAATGTATACAGAGGCAATTGTAAGTGACTTGCTATGTGCACCTAAGAGCAACCTAATAGCTAGGGCTTGTGCAGTATTCCCAGTGTCAGTTTGAGGGAGGGCATGGCACCATAGGAGATCCCTAACATAGACAGCATAGCCACCACCTCTTTTCCCTAACCTGTCAAGTCTGAAGAGGATGTACCCATTCAGTGCTATTGATATATCAGGGACTTTGGCTGAGAGTCAGGTTTCCACTAGGGAAAGGACATCAGGGTTGTGCTGGCTTACTCAAACTTTGAGCTGGTCAAAATTGGCCAATAAGCTACAGATGTTAATTGACAAAAGTTTTAGGGCTCGGTGGTTGTTTCTTTAACCTTGAGGCAGTTGGGGGAGTCCAGGACTGGGGTGGATATTATCAGAGGTAAGTAGAAGCATCATAGCAAGGTATAGCAGGAAGCTTTTTTAGGTAAGTCAGATTACCTTTCTGTTTATGATTTTTGTTAGCACCCTTATGCATTGTACATGGGGTGGTATATGTGCAAGGTAGAAAGTGTGTGCCAAGGTAGAAGGTGTGGCTCTGACCAGATCTTGTTGTTAGATGCCATAATTAAGTACTTAGATTGATTGAAGCTGATTGTGTACTTTGTACTTAGGTCTTATAACCCTTTGATAATATTTTTAATGATTTATGAGGACCGGTGATTGTTTTGCTTCGTAACATTTCTCTGCTGATTACAGCTCAGTGTGTGTCAGTGATGACGTTGCAATCTCTGTCACTGTCAATGAATGAAATTTACTAAAGACTTAGGAGGAGATTGTACAGTGACAGCTTAACTCAAATAGCATGTCATAATACGTTTCTTGTGTACCTTGCATTCTACTGAATTAAATAATATATTTCTAATAATTAATTTACAACATCTCAGTATGTAATGTTTAATTGTAAACTTATATTTTTATTCTGTTTCTTGTGATTGCGACTCAGTGGCTGATCCCCAAGCACAGCATTTCATTGCAATCTGTATTCAGATTGCAATACAAACACTGTGCAATGTACTCAGTGCTTATTAAAATAAACTCTTTTAAGCTTAGGTATATGGAAATTCCTAAAGGGAATTTAAAGATAGCATGTGTGCAATATTTTATAAATAAATCACTGGATTTGTGTTACAGAAAATTTGAAATGTTGCAGAGATGTAAGCAAAAACAATGAAAATACTCATCGTTATCTATTGAATATTGGTAGCATAGAGTTGCCCTTTTTGTATAAAGTTTTGATTAGATAAAATTAGAACCGAATATGATTGCATAGGTACACTCTATGAATATCTAATCCAAACTTTTGGTGTTGATATTGAGGTCTCGTATTGTGTTTGATGGGTACACATTTCCGTAATAACAATGGTAAACGTTTTTGTCTGCACTGTCATAGACTTGTGGTTGCATTAGAAAACTTATTTTTCTTAGCTGTACGAGTCATTTTATATAGAGGTTGCAACAGCCTTCTTAGGAATCCATTTCCTGAATAGTGGTTGAACCTGCATAAATTTACAGTTCAGTCAGACAGAATCAACGATCTTGACATGCATGATCTACATATATGAGTATAACAGATCATAGAAATATAGAAACATAGAATTTGAAGGCAGATAAGGACCACTTAACCCACCCCATCCGCATGTTTTTCCCTACCTACTGCATCACTACAGACCCTACCTGATCTCCAGCTTATCCCCCCCTTCTTATCACTAATGCTCCCTTATGCCTATCCCATGCTTTCTTGAACCCCATTACCACTTTTGCCCACAACCACCTCCAGTGGGAGGCTGTTCCTGGCATCCACCACCATTTCCATGAAGAAGTACTTCCTCACATCGCCCCTGAGTCTACCCCATCCAGCTTCATAGCATGAACTCTTGTCCTTGAGCATCTTTTTTTCTGAAAAATGCTTCCCTCTTGAACCTTATTTATACCTGTGGGATATTTGAAAGTTTTTATCATATTCCCCCCTCTCCCTCTGTTCCTTCAGGGTATACATATTATGGTCTTTCAGTCTTTCCTCATAGGGCTTTTGTTGCAGACCCTGCACCATTTTGGTTGTCCTCCACCCGACTGCCTCCACTCTTTCTATGTCCTTCCTGAGATGAGATCTCCAGAACTAAACACAGCACTCCAGGTGAGGTCTCACCAGTGATCTATACAGGTGTAACACCACCTCACTCTTCCTGCTGGTAATACCCCTCCCTATGCACACCAGCATCCCAATAGTACTCCTGACTGCCTTGCCACACTGCTTAGCCACTTTTAGGTCATCAGCTATGATAACCTCCGGGTCGCTTTCCTGTTTAGTGGTCCTCAATACCTCTCCTCCCAATTTGTACTCGGCCCCTGGGTTTCTGCACCTGAAATGCATGGTTTTGCACTTTTTTTGCATTGCAGTCCAGTTGCCATACTCTTGACCACTTCCCTAACATTTTCAGATCCCATCTCATCCCCCCCCCCCCACACTCCTGGAGTGTCTACCCTGTTGCAGACTGTAGTGTCATCCGCAAACAGACAGACCTTTCCATCCAGCCCCTCTGCAATGTCACTAATCAAGACATAAAAGAGGGCCGGTCCTAGTACAGATCCCTGTGGTACCCCACTGATCACCCTTTCTTCCTCAGAATAAACTCCATTTACCACCACCCTCTGACTCCTATCCCTTAGCTAGTTTCTTATCCAGTTTACCACCTTTGGCCCCACAGCACATCAATATAGAATAACAGTTAATCTGATTGGCACTGACAATGTTGCAAGACAATTTCAACAAGCAGTTCAGTAAAACAGTTGAAATATTATGAAGGTGAAATAAAAAAAAATCTTAGTTCAGTCAGACAGAATCAATTATCTTGACACTCACAATTTACATATATGAATGTCACAGATTAACTAATGAATATAGAAGCAACAGTATAAAAATTAAGTAGTATAACTGTATAGTTTCACAGAATCCACAACAAAATCTGACAAGAGGAATTGTTATTGATGACCACTGGCACTACCAGAGCAGCCACTGGATTTATCTTTTAAGTATAAAAAATGGTTTCAGTTCCCTTTCTATCATTATCGGATCAGTATCATTTATGCAGGGTCAACAGCATTAAAACTGTAAGTATACTACAGCCAGTATGTTAAACTGTAGTGTACCACAAATGAAATGTGTGACTAGAGAGAGAGAATGAACATGCTGTCAAACTTCACAGAGGCTGGTGTCTGCCTATCAGCTGATCGACATGAAGAGAGGTGGTGACATTTGTGGTCACATTACTAGCTCCTGCAGTGCGTCTCAGCTGACATTTCAAGCATATGGACTTCAATGCTTGTAGCGTACAAAGTAAAGACAACAAATTATTTCAGCTAAACTTCGTATTCATCCTGTCTTCAAGGCAATCACTGTTAATTTGATTTAATATTATAAAGGGAAGATTAAATAATAAACACAGGTAACATTTCACCTTTTTATATCAGAGACAGCCCTTGTATGCCTATTTTATTAGCTATTTTCAAAAGTTGGCTATATCTGTTTATGGTACTTTCATCCAGTTTTGGACAAACAAATGCTAGACATAAATATAAATGATAGACAAGGCACACAGTCTGAAAACTGTGTCCAGGCACATTTATATCCAACAGTATGTACAACAGTGAGAGAGAGAGAGAGAGAGAGAGAAACACTCACACACGTTTTATATATATACATAATATATATATATATATATATATATATATATATATAGAGAGAGAGAGAGAGTTGACCAAATAATACACCACAATTTAAACAGTGAGACAAGGAGGGCAAAATCCAGAGAGCAACTGACAGATGAATCCTGCAATAGTTGTTTCTGTTGATTGCATCAGCATTCAGTGAAATCAGGAGAGGATGGAAATTGTAATGCTAATTAATATATTGCACTGGGTTTACCCCCCTCCCCATTTGTGGCTTTGCATGTGGCTTGTATAAAATGCATGGACAAGAATGTTTGATTTATTAGCTGTACAGGCTTAAAATCTTCAAGCTGTAAACTTTGGCTAAATGGACTGTTTCATGTTTATGAGGTCACATGACTGAAAGGGACTGGTTCGCCCTCAGTAATGTTCTGGCAGTCTGGTATTGCTATGTCACATTTATTGATGTGTTCCAGCAAGGAAGCAATTTCTACTGTGGAAGAGCAGCTTATTTAAGATACTCCATTGCATATCTTTTCACATATTTTGTCCCATGTTCTTGCAGTTCTACATTTGCTTAAGCAGACAAATAAATATTTGATTTTGCAATCCCACTGCACCTCCACTGCCCTCCTAAAACTCACAAACGACATCTATGCTGCCATGGATACTGGCCTGTTGACAGGTGTGGTTTTCATTGACCTGACCAAGGCTTTTGACCTGGTCAACCACACCCTTCTCCTCACAAAACTTCATCCCCTTGGTTTCTCTGCCGATGTGGTGGCATGGTTTAATAGCTACCTGTCCAACAGGAAACAGGCCATAGTTTTCAATTCATCCATGTCAGATCTCTCCTCCATCCAAGTTGGCATTCCCCAGGGCTCTATACTGGGCCCCCTGCCTTTCTCTATCTTCATTAACGACCTTCTGCTGCTCGCACCTGCCTGCTCATCTCTTTTCTACATGGACAACCTCATCATCTACTACAGTGTCAAAAATACCTCAGACATAAACCACTTTCTTGGCTCTGACTTCCTAAGTATACAATCCTGGCTGGCAGAGAACAACCTGGTTCTCAGTATCAACAAAACACACTCTATGCTCTTTGGCTCTTCTGTCAGACTTAAAGCAAATTATAACTCCCTCAAAAATCTCATGTGCAGATGGCCCCCCCCCCACTGGTCAGCACCATCTCCTTCAAATACCTGTTCATTCTTCTGGACAAATCCCTGGACTTTGATCTGCATATTACCACCACCTGTAAATCTGTCAATGCTAAAATTGGAGGGCCTACTGCACTAGATATGCCCTTACCCCATCCGCCAGACTTGCTGTTGCACAAGGCGCCTTTTGCTCCTGGCCCTGGCCTATGGCACGGTCACCTACCTAGATGCCACATTGTCCTCCCTCCATAAATGGGACACCACCTATAGTATCAGCTGTCACTATGCCTCTGCATCACCTTGAAACATTGCCAGCTGTATGCTGACTTAAACAGGCCCTCTCCGACTCATCAATGTCAGTCCTATGGTTGTCTAACTGATGGGATAGCCAGATCAGGTCTCCCACAATCCCTTGCCTCCCTGCTTCACTCCCAATCCCCCTCTTATGGGCTCTGATCTACAGACCTAGCCCCATTCTATATCCCTAGATGTAAAACCTCTATAGGTGCACTAGCTTTCTCTCACTTAGCTCCTAAGTATTGGAACTCCATACCTCAAACTATTCGTCAAGCTCCCACCCATGCTGGTTTCAAGAAACTTCACCATGACCATCTACATGCTTCAAACCCCTGCACTTGCTTCTACCTGCCTTAGAACATTTGTTTCCCATCCCTCCGTACCACTCGGCATTTACTTCCCCTCATTGCCTCTTCTTCACCTCTCTCTTTAATGACACTCCCCTTATACATTCTCTATCACCTATCTTCTCTTTCTCCTCTGCTTCTACCACTCTTCCTCCCTTCCCCCCACCCCCAGCTCTACTCTCTCAAAGCTTAATTACCTCTAATGGCACTTATTGTTTACTCTATATAATATGTCCATTTATCCATTTTTGTACTTTGTATTCATTTGTTTTGCACATGTCTATACTTTCTTTGACCTTGTCTAATACAGTATTACCTGTATCCTGACTTTGTTCTAAACTGTATTTCTCCCAATCCCTATGTTGATTGTATTTAATCCCTTCTCACTGTATTATCTCTTTCATGTGCTGCGTCACATGGTGTGCTTATGTATTTCAACTTGTATTCTCCCGGGTCATGCCTGAAAATAGGCATTTCTATGCCTAGTGTACCCATCCAGTTACCAAAAGCAAATAAATAAATAAAAAAAATAAGAACTTTTTTTTTTTCATTCTTATGACAGTGTTGCCCCATGGCTGGGTCACTGGAAAATGTGGTTTACTTTGGCTGCTTTAAAAGGGATATTCTTTCCTAATCTTGCTATTAAGTACAGCACTGGCAATTAAAATAAGAACATGAGCATCATGTGAAAGTAAACTATCTATTTATTTTTGGTTGCTGGCCAAAGTTAGTGAAGGATCTTTTAACATTATATACACTTAATTGTCCTATTCACTCTGTTGAGGGCAACCTTTTGGCCACCCTGTGATATTGCCTCAACCAGGCAGCAGGACTTTTTTTTTATTATTGTCTGAGAAATTGGTAAAACCCACTAGGCACAAGTGCCACATGAGCGCTGGGGAGGTTCAGTGATGGGCGTAGAGTCACACAGTATGCAAGTAGAGGTTGTGGGAACTAAACCTAGGTCTCTTGGATGTACCAAGCTCATTCACAGCTCATTGCTCTAACCATTAGGCTATATTGCCAGCCCTTACTTTCTTAGTGATGGCTCCATACTTGTGGAATATGATGTCTTCTTATTATAGGAACGGGCCTTCATTTAAGGTATTTTAACAAGCATTTGTCAATGCCTAATGTTCGCTGCTAGTATTGCTGCTGTACCAGTTCTTGCTTGTACATATTTGTACTATATATTTACCAAGGATAGAACAGATGAGATGCTCATGCAATGTCTCATTTTCAGTGGTGTCCTGCTTTGGCACATTGTTCTATTGTAACTACCCAGAACAGGGCAGCTGAGATGCAGTATCTACTTTTAAGTGGGGGCCCACATTTTGACCCAAATGTCCAATAGTCTTTTTATGATCAAGACAGGTGGAGGTTTTAAAATCCCATCCCAAAGGTGATTTTGCTGTGCGACTATGGAAACAAGTTTTGGAGGGGATTTGAAAAATGACACCTGCCATGTTCAGGAGGAGGGGTAACACGAAATATGTTGAACATCAGGGATTAAAATCTACAAAACATAGTTATGAGTAGATGTTGGAATATTTATTTCCTCATAACTTAGTTGTTTTTTCACATTTTTACCCCAAATTTTTAACATAATCTTTTTATGACCATTCTGTCTGAGCATGACAGGTATCATTTATAAAACAATGGCTGAAACATCATTTTGCACCACAAGTGTTAAAACACATTTTGGGTAGGATTTGAAAAAATGACAGCTGTCATGTTCATGAGGTGGTGTGAAAAAAATGGCTATATTGAAAAGTTGGGGTTACAATATAGGAAATGACCACAGTTACAAACATGCTTTGAAAAATTGCAACATAGACTCGTAACATTGTTGTTTTCTCATATTTGTACCCTGCATTTTCAACATAGCTTTCTTGTGACCCCACATAGCCTTCTTATGAGCCCACCTCATGAACAAGGGTGGGGAACATTTTCAAATCCTGCCCAAAAGGTGATTTCGCATCACAAGTGTGAAAGCACATTTTGGCCAGGATTTGAAAAATGACAGCTGTCACATTCATGCGATGCTGTGAAGAAATGGCTATGTTGAAAATTTGGGGACAAAATATTGTAAATTACCAAAGTTATGAGCCTGTGTTCATAAATTTCAATGCAGGCTCATAACTTTGTTGTGTTTTAATATTTTTACCACAGATTTTCAACATAGCCTTCTTATGACCCCAACTCATGAACAAGGGTGGAGAAAATTTCAACTACTGCCTGAAAGGTGATTTCATGCAGCGACCACAACATTACCTTTCTGGACAGATTTGCCAAATTTCACTGCCATTGTTCATGAGGTGGGGTCACAAAAAAGGCAAGTTGAAAATGTGGGACAAAAATATTCAAAAATGACCAAGTTAGGCACGGGGTCATAATGTCACACACCAAAATAGCACAGCAATATACCACAAAGTCAGTACAGCGTGGTATGTTGCTCAGCAGCTTTCTTTACGTTTTGTGGGGGGTTCTGCCATCCGCACATCCGTTACAGGGAGCTATGACCCCAAAACCCCCCAACTTAAATAACCAACTCGGGGGGGGGGGGGTTGACTTTATATATCACACAAAGTGTGAAATAAAAAAAATGTCCATGCATCTCAGACTGGAATTCGAAACCTGGTCCATAGACACATTGCTTCCATTGCTGCCTGCAGCTCATCCTGTTGAGCCATGGCAGCTGCTCAGTGGACCCTCCTCCCAGCACAGCTCTCATCCTCTTCCAGGCTACAGCAACAGGGTGCACAACAGTGCTTACATAATTTAGTAGTTTTGCACCCTGTCACTATATCTAACCACACGGTCTGCGTTGCATGGGTTTGACCTGTGCCATATTGTATATGGCATCTTGACCTGGTAGACCAAGTTATGCGAGTAAGATCAAAACCCCACTGAAATACATTGACCCACATAACTGATTTCCTCAGTCCGCAGTCCAGCATTGAAGAGTGAAGACATATCTGTGATCCAGAAAGGATTACAGTGTTGGACTCCCAGTAGATAAATAAGGGTTGGGGTGGGGTCATGGGTGCTGAGTGGGAGGGTCAGGTGGAGGGACAGTAATAAAAGCAGAAGCAACAGACATTGATGGGCAGTTTTCTTTATTACAGGATATATTACCACAAAACAAACAAAAAAAACTACTAGGGATGGGTTTCCTTATTTTATGTGGTGACACTGGGGATTGGGTACCCGAGTGTTGGTGTTATGTTTGGGGGGCATGCAGTGTGGGAGGGCTGGTGGGGTGACAGTAAGAGCAGTGGCAGCAACAGACATTGATGGACGATTTTCTTTTATACAGAGTGTAATTCAACCTATGAGGGCTGGTTTTCAGCAGACTGATCTTGACAGATCAGCTGCACTTGCTGGGCAGCCTTTTGTAGATCAAAGGAAAGAGCCAACCTATGATTGGATCGGCTCTCTCCTTTGAACTACACAACGTTTCCACCCATCAAGCCAAAACATTGTCATGACCAGCCTGGCTGATGATTGGTGCAACACTGATGAGCCCCTTGCAGACCACTCTACATTGGACTGACAGTGTTACACCCCTCAAAAACCATTCTTGTAGCAATGTGTTCACTGTGTGTACGCGCATGGTGAACATAAAAAGGTGAGAAAGACGTTCCTGTTTATACAGGCATTTAATTCTATTTAAAGCCAAGGTACATTTTTATTTTATTATTCTGACAGCAGCCATTTTTAAAGTTTTCTTTAAGTCGGTGGTTTATTAATTTTGTTAATTATTAATGCTTATGTGATTAAGTTGCCTTGCCTAACATATGCCACCTGATATTTATTCTAATCTGCTGCATGTCTACAGAGTTGCATCCCCTTTATTACTCCATTTTATCTGAGTAAGTCTGGGTATGTAGCCTACACCATTCCAGTAAGGGGTTTCATATCTATCCCAGTAACTCCCTTCCCCCAGATGCCATATGGCATATAGTGTATATAGTATGTCGCATATTTATCCTGCTGTGGCCTGGACACCTAGGGCAGGATTTTCAAAAGAATCCACCCAAGATGCATCTGTCCTTATTTTTAAAGCAGAAATGTGTCCAAATCTGTTTTAACTGGGGAGGATTTTCCAAAGCATCTCCCAAGATGCACCTGCCCAAATTTTCAAAGGAAAAATGTGTCCAAACCTGTTAGACCATCTATTCAATGGTCTAACAGCGTTCAAAGTTTGCATTAGAGAACAGATGCAAGTGTGTCCATTTTCTGACACAGATTTTGACTTTTTTTCATAAAAGGACACAACGTCTGAAAATAGCAGCAGAGCTGCCAGGACAGAAGTGGGCGGATACAGACACAGGAGCAGCATCCATTTGCATCTGTGTTCAAGCCTTTTGATCCCCCCCCAGTTCTATTACTGTGATTTTTGACTTGCTCTTTCTTTTGTTTTCACTTTCCTTTATGAGCTGATTGTAAGTATGTTTACAATGTAGTGGGTTGAAGTTCCAGTGGAATGAGGTTCATGTCTCCCTTTTGAGTTTATGATGGATCAGATAAATCTGGAAGGAGAAGTAGGAAGCTTACTTGGGGACTAAGATGCAAAATGCTTATTTACAGGGGTCAATAGGAACAACAGGATAACTGTTTTTCTGTAATATCACAAGACAATAGAGCAAGTAAATAAAAACAACACAGTCAGGACCAACAATTGGCCTGGCCAACAGCTGTGCATTAACTCTTTCAGTTCAAGTCCTGAGTACACTTTGCAGATGATGAGACAACTACTGAACCAAGCGTGGACTCTGTGATGCGTTACCTGATCAGTAATTGGGGTCTGACCCCACAAAGCCTTTTTTATAAACAGTGCATAACGGGGTGTCCCCTGGATGAACAGAAAAGGAAGAAGAATGCTGCTAGCAGAATGATGAAGAACTTGATGATCCTCTGCAACTCCTGCTGAGAAGTTGGAGGACCTGGGTGGAGAGAAGCTAAAGTCTCCCGACAAGGTCACTGAATGGTTGCCACCCAGCCAGTGGAGGGATAACTACAACCACCTAAAAGAAAACAAAATAACAATATGGCAACTTCCTATTCACCATACTGCAGAGTGAACCTCACTATCACTGAGCCAGGTTGGCTTCTAGGCTGACTACGCAGGGGGTACCTGCTATCGCTACTCTGGCTACTTCAGACTTTGGTGTCTTCTGCTGTGCCTTCAGAGCAGACTTCAAGATTCAGGTACTGAATGGTGGGGATCTGAAAGCATCAGCTAGCTGGATGGGAAGCAGAAGGAGGTAGGTCAGTGGAGGCTGAGGATAAAGCTGAAAGCTGGAAGATGCAGTCATCAGGTGTGCTGGGTCTGGCAAGGTGTTGCCAGAAGAAACAAAAATTGTGGTGATGCTGAACACTTCACCTTGTACTGGCCCAGGTGGCAATAGGGATGTTCCCACTAGGCCAGTGGTTATAGACAACAGTTCAGACCTTGGGGAAAACAGTTCAGGTCACAAGGACAAAACTTGTATAGGCAGCCCTTTTAGTTCTTATGCACAACAGTTTAAGTCAGAAAAAAAAAGTTAGCATAGGCAAACACAATTCAATGCAGGTCCAAACAGTTCAGGCCTGAGGCAGAATAGTTCAATCTACAGGGGCAAATATAGCAGCACAGTTCTGTTTGTTGGAGGCCCAGCACTAGCCACTTAGTTCAGTTCCTAGGGAAGGGACACTGCTATGTAGTTCCCTCAGTGGTCACTAAAGCAGTCTGGTAGTGAAGAACCTCAAGTGTGTGCTGGCCCTTTAAATTAACCCTCTCAGCTTGCACTCCTGTGCACTAGCTGGGGAAAGCTCACCTTCCCTTAATATTAATCAACTTTACTATCTCTGCTATGGCCCACTTCTTCCCCTCAGTACAGGAGGCAAGCAGAACACTGAATTCCAAGAGCTTAATGTAGTTTCTCTTCTGTCTCTGCATTACAATAATCAGCTCAGGTTACAGTCAGATAACTGAAGACTGAATCCCTTCCATTTTCAGACTATGCCGGATCTGTCTTTAGCTAGCAATCCTTGCTTTTTGTTATGTATGTGGGTGGGATGCAGAAGGCTTTCCTTGGTTAAACAGAGACCTTAGCTTCAGCCTCCTTGACTCCCCCTCCTCTCCCTCTCTCTCTCTCTCTCCCTGTCTCTCTCTCTGCCCTTCTCTTTCACTGAATAAAACTGGACAGAGTGAACTACTCTCTCTTCCTGCCTGGAGGGCAAGATACATAAACAGCTGTCTGTCTCTCTCTCTCTCTCTCTCTCTGACTCCAGCCTACTTGCTGATTATAAAAGAATGCTGGGCTTGAAATCTACTCACTCCTGAGCTGCTGCCAAACCACAAAGAAGAGATAGGATCTCTTCGGCTATAGCCCACTGCACTGGAGGAGGCATAAATAAAAAAAAAAAACAGGAACTATCTGCTTCTGCTGTGCCTTCAAAACAACAACTGTGCTAGAAATCTTCTGGAGCGGAGTTACACTGATGGGGCCCAAGGACTCACTTCAGCCTTCTGCAGGCAATCTGACCTCTACCCTGACCCTGTGTCCCCTACCCTCACTGGCCACATTGCCTGTGGTTAAGGAGTTGTCATAGCAAAACCTGCAGTGTGAATTGAAACACAGGTAGCCACAGGTGCAGGAAATTGTTTCCCTCATTGTTTTCAGGCCACAAAGTTTTGTATTGGATCAGGAAAGGTTACATCATAACTATTGTCAACCAATTTCCCTGGGTGGAGACTTGATCAGATTGCTATAAGCTGCTAGAGTCTGCAATATTTAGAGACACAAAGCACATCTTCTTGACCTGGAAGAACACTACTTCTTTATTCAGTTGTGAGCTGTGTGGTAAATTCTATAGTCACTTGATATCTGCAACAATGTGCACTTTTGCTCAGTTCTGTGGGAGGTGAAACTAACCACCTTTGTTAATTGCTTTTTATTTATGTATTTATTTAGTGTTTAACCAAGAAGGGGCTTGCAAACTCTGTTTATCTTGTGAGTAACTTCAGAAGGATTTAAATACTGCATTTGGGTAGACCCCTGGAGGTATTTAGATCGTCTACTAGGATTTTCTAACAGTTAAACTATTTTTAAATAAATTACAGGTGACTGAGGAGTTGAAAAAGGAGCTTGCAAACTCTGCTTATCTTGGAAGTAAGGTCACAAGGGTTTGAATACTGCATTTTGGTTGTCCCTTGGGGGTAGCTGGATTGACTACTAGAATTTTGGGACAGAAACTATTTTTAAATAATTTACTGGTGCGTAGGATTTTGTGATAGTTAAGCTATTTTTAAATAAGTTACTGGAGGTTAGTTAAATTACTATAAAGGGCAGTACTCAACAGGGTGGTGGAGCAGTGGTGTATTTGATTGTTTCTAACAGTCACCTGTGGTTGTGGACTACACCCCCTTCCCCACACCCCACACCCCCAGGCATGGCATTTCCTTTATAGTCAAAGTTCTGACATCACTTCCTCAACAGATCTTGGGGCAGAACTGTCACATTCTTAATAATCCATCACAGTGCATAAAGGGTAAGTACACACCACCAAAAAAAAATATATATATATATATTACATATTGTATACTATAAGGGAGAGGGACATGTGGGGAGTGGTACAATGCACTGGCTGTGGGGCAGCAGTTTTCCAGGAGACATTCTGGAAACTGCATTGCTGTCCTATTTGCAGGCAACTATCAGCTCTGAGGGAGGAGATTGCCCACCTCCAGGTTGAACTGGCAAGGACTAAGGAGGTCTTCTCCACCCAAAGAGCATCACTGCCACAACCACTGCCTCAGAGGTTGCCAAGTATGAAGATCAGTTGGACCACAGTGGGTTCTGGGGGGGTGCGGGTGGTGGAACAAAGGCAAAGACCCCTAGTTGTACCTCTACACAAATCATATGCCAGTCTGGCAGAGCAACGTTCCTCTAGGATGGCACCCTCAGTGGAGACCAAGAAGAATGCTGAGGACATCCACAAGGGAGACCCACAAAAGGGTGGCAAGGGACACCACAGGGGAAGGAAACAGCTTCTGATAGGGGACTCAATTGTTAGGGGCTAGAACTGGGGAAGGGACAGAAAAGGAAAGTAGGGTGCCTGCCTGGTGTCATGGCTTGAAGGGACAAGAAGTGAATCCTCAGGATTGCAGAAGCAGCATCACAGGAGAGGGAACTAAATATCATTGTCCACCTTGGGACAAATGACCTAGCTAGGCATGGAATCAGTGCAGTGAAGGATGAATCTGTGGAGTTGGGGAGGGGCCTCAGACAGGTAGCAAGCATGGTTACCTTCTCAGAGGTGCTGCCAGTCCATGGCAGGGGTGAGGCTAGGGTACTGCACACCATGTAGTTTAATAAATGGTTGCAAAACTGGTGCAGAGCACAGGGTTTGGCTTCATTGGGGACTGGGGGTACACCTGGAGAGATGAAGGTCTATACTGGCACGACGGTCTGCATCTGTCCACAAAGGGAACCAAGCTCCTAAGTGACAGATTTAAATGCTTCCTTGGCAAGCTTTTAAACTAGCCAAAGGGGGGAGGTGCTGATAAGAGGCAGGAAATTGCAAGCCTCCCCCCACAAAACATGGCAGGTAGTAAGGTAAACACTGAGGTATAGAGCTTAACAGAGGGCAGGACAGGGGTAAATGGAAAAATAGACAAAGGCAACAAGAGCAGGGATGGGGGGAAAAGGATAAAGCCAACATTAAATGGAAGGCAATGAGTACCAATGCCCAAAGTCTGGGAAACAAGCTTCCTGAGCTAGTAGCACTTATGGAAGATGAACAATTGGATATTGTGGCAGTCACCGAAACATGGTACACAGAGAACCATGACTGGGATGTCAACATACTGGGGTACACAGTCTACAGAAGGGACAGGGAGGGTAAAAGAGGAGGTGGAGTAGCTCTATACATAAGGGAAGGGATCAAAGCTACAGAACTAAAAAGTAAAGGGGAGGACAAGAGGCACTCTGGGTCACCTTGGAGACAGGGATGGCATCACAGTCTGCACAGGGGTTGTATACAGACCCCCATCTCAAGGGGAGGAAATGGACAAGAAAATGATAGAGGACATTCTCAAAATGGCTGAAAAAGGGAGATACTGTTGATGGGGGACCTGAATATGCCAGTTGTTAACTGGATGACATGTACTGCAGCCACATTCAAGAGCAGGGTCATTCTCAATGCCCTGCAGGGGGCAGGCCTTAGACAGCTAGTGTTGGAACCCACTGGTGAGGGAGCAATACTAGACCTGGTACTCTCAAATGGAAAGAGGATCACAAATTTAGAAGTCAGTAGACATCTGGGAACAAGTGACCACTGCACAGTGTGCTTCACAATAAGCACAACCATGGAGACAAGTCATACAAGAACAAGGATACTGGACTTTAGAAGGGCTGACTTTGGCAAAATGGGTGAATACCTGAGGAATGCACTAGCAAATGGCCAAAAAGGAGGGATGGAAGAACAATGAAGTAAAATCAAAACTGCTATCATAGAGGCAATAAGCCTTTGTGGACAAATAAGGAAAACAAAGTGGAGTAAGAAACCACTATGGTTTTCAAAAGAGGTGGCAGGGAAGGTTAAGGAGAAAAAGGCTGCATTCAAAAAGTATAAGGAATCACAGAAGGAGCACGACAGGGAACTGTATCAATGAAAGCAGAAAGAAGTGGGGAAGGCGGTCAGAATAGCAAAGGCTCATACCGAGGAAAAAATAGCCAACTCAGTTAAGAAGGGGGATAAAACCTTTTATAGGTACATTAGGGAGCAAAGAAAGGTTAAGGGAGGAATAATGAAGATTAATAAAGGAGAAGGGAGGTGGGCAGAGGGAGACAGTGAAAAGGCAGAGATACTGAATGAATACTTTTGCTCAGTATTCACAAAAGAAGATGAGGAGGAGTTACCTAAACCAGACAGTAGAAGCATTCTGGGTAGGGGGTTGACACCAGTCCATTTACAGAAGAAAGAGTCCTGAAAGAACTCCTGAAACTCAAGGTGGACAAAGCAGTGGAGTCTGATGGGATTCACCCCAGAATCCTAAAAGAACTAAGGGAGGACCTAGTGACACCACTGACCACACTTTTTAACAAATCATGGGAGGATGAGGTGATACCTGAGGACAGGAGGAGGAGGGCAGATGTGATTCCCCTTCACAAAAGTGGGAGCAAGGCAGAAGCAGAAAACTACAGACCTGTAAGTTTGACCTCAGTGGTAGGGAAAATGATGGAATCACTTCTGAAAGAAAGAATTGTTGAGTACCTAGAGGCTAGCGGGGCACAGGACCCAAAGCAGCATGGATTTACAGCAAGAAGGTCATGTCAGAAGAATCTAATTGATTTCTTTGACTGGGTGACCAAAGTAATGGATCAGGGAGGGTCTGTTTTTATTTATTTATTTACTAAGCATCAGTTTACAACCTTTGAGCCAGAGGCTCTTTTACAAAGGTACCTCATCACAGAGAAGACAATACAGTGATAACAACTTAGTACAGAGAAACAGTGTACAGTTTTTTTTTTGAGGATACAGGAGGACAAATGAGATCAACAGTTTACCACATACAGGGTTGGTGAAGTTAACATTGTTCAGGGAAATAACCAGAACATCAGAAAAACAGGCTATCAATACAGTGTGCTTCAGGGGAGTCAACAGGGAGGTAACAGGAACCAAGGGTAGAGAAGGTAGAGGATTTGAGCAGCCAACAGGGGGCTTTGTCAGAGAATAAGCAAGATAGCTTAGAAACAGCAACAGCTGCGAGTGGTGAAAAGGTGGTTCCGGAGGGTAGTTTTAAAGCAAGAGATTGTGGGGGCATCTGAGATACTGGCAGGGAGGGAATTGTACCAAGAAGGGGTACGGTAGTGGAAAGCCCGTTGTCCATGAGAGGTCCTTGCCCTAGGTACCTTCAATTTGGTTTTACAGGAGGACCGTGTTGAAGCTAGGGAGTTAACACGGTGGATAATGGCAGTCAAACCAGGAGAAGAGAGCCCAAGGAGAGTTTTTTTTGTAAGGATGCAGGTTTGATACCTAAGACGTTCGTCAAGATTGAGCAGATTAGCCTGGGAGTAAAGATGGCAGGTATCTGTAAGTCCAGGAGCACCTAAGATTAGTCGACAGCCTTATTTAAGGTGAGGCGGATTTTGTTTAGCAAGGTCTGGTCAGCAGCCCCGTAGACTGGTAAGCCATAGTCAATAAGTGACAGAATGGAGGACATAACTGCGAGTTGGAGGGCATCGGGGGGGAGACAGTGTTTGTGGTGGTAAAGGATTCCCAACCTAATATTGGTGGTGGAGGCTAAGGCGGAGATATGGGAATGGAACGTGAGGGCAGGGTCAAAGGTTATCCCAAGGTATTTGTATGTGTAAACTTGTTTGAGTGGGAACATAGAGCTAGCGAAGACTTGAAGTTGGAAATTACTAGCTTTGTTTTGGGGGTGGGAGAAGATCATAGGTTTGGTCTTTTTAAGATTGATAACCAGTCTATGTTCTTTAAACCAGGCTTCCACGTCTTTATAGGATAATTGCAGGGAATCTTGGAGGGTGGTGGGGTTACGGTCAGAAGCGAAGATAACAGCATCATCTGCATAAAGAAGGAGTTTACCAGTACAGGCACCTGGCAGGGTGTTTAGATAAAGAGAAAAGAGCAGGGCTGTGGATATGGCCTACCTAGACTTTAGCAAGGCATTTGACACCTAGACTTTAGCAAGGCATTTGACACAGTCCGCACAAAAGACTAATAATTAAGTTAGCCAGCCTGGGAGTGGGTCCCAGGGTGGTAGCCTGGGATAGCAAACTGGCTGCACAACAGGACACAGAAGGTAATAGTGAATGGAACACATTCTGAAGAAAGGGGGGTTACTAGTGTTGTACCTCAGGGCTCAGTACTGGGTCCAGTCCTCTTTAACATCTTTATAGGTAACATTGCAGAGGGTCTGGAGGAAAAGGTATGCCTCTCTGCAGATGACACAAAGATCTGTAACAGAACTGATACAAGGGGGGGTAGAAAGGATGAGAAGGGACTTGGCAAGGTTGGAGGAATGGTCAGACATATGGCAACTTATATTCAACGCAAAGAAGTGCAAATTAATGCACCTGGGAAACAAAAACCCAGGAGAAGAGTATACAATAGCAGGGGAGGTACTAACAACAACAAAAATGGAAAGGGACTTGGAGGTAGTCATATCAGATGACCTAAAGGTGGGTAAGCAATGTGAGAAGTCAGTAAGGAGAGCCAGGGGGATACTGGGATGCATAGGAAGGAGCATCACAAGTAGAAAAAGGGAAGTGGTTATCCCTCTGTACAGACAGTTGGTGAGACCCCATCTGGAATACTGTGTGCAGTTTTGGAGACCCCATCTATGCAAGGACATAGACAGGATGGAAGCAGTCCAGAGGACTGCAACTAAAATGGTGCAGGGTCTGCATCAGAAATCATATGAAGAGAGACTGAGAGAGCTTAATATGTATACCCTTGATGAAAGGAGGGACGGGGGGACATGATAGAAACTTTCAAGTACCTCAAGGGAATCAACAAAGTCCAGGAGGGTAGCATCTTTCAGAAAAAGAGATGTGTAAAACAAGGGGCACAATTTAAAGATGGGGGATGGCCTAGGGTAATGCGAGGACATTTTTTTCATGGAGAGAGTGGTGGATGCATGGAACCACCTTCCTGGGGAGGTTGTTGGGTCTAAAACAGTGGGGGAATTCAAACATGCATGGGACAGACATAAGGCAATTGTAGTGGGAGGTTGCAGAAAGTAGGCTGTTGGTTAACTAGAATCTGCAGCTTATCCAATAGGAAGGGAAATGGGCAGACTGGGTTGGCCAAGTGGTCCTTATCTGCCGTCAAAGTCTATGTTTCTATGTTTCACACTGCCCTCAGGCTACCTGTGCAGAGCCTTTTTTAGTCTGGGGGTGGTTCTGACTTCTGGCCAGGGGATTGGTCCCTTCTCCAAGTGTCAGGCCCCCCATGCCCCCCACCCCTGGGTTAGGCAGTGTCCTTAGGCTGACCCAGTGGGGTGACCCGAGGCATGGCTAAGTGTCAGCCTTAGGGAAGAGGAAAGGGGCTGAGAGGAGAAAAAAGAAATCAGCATGGGAAAACAGAACAGTAAAAGAAAGAAAACATGGCTAGGAAGACAGCTTTGGGACATGCAGGCTAGGTGTGAATGGGTGAGGGGAATTAATTTCCCTAGGTCCCCTTACTTCCACTGCTGTCCCTGGAGTTCCCCTAATTGTCTGCCCCATTAATACACCTAGGAACCCTGGTAACATTTTTGTAGGGGCCCCCTGAATCTGCTTTGCTGTACTTTGGGACCCTATGATAGTAGTGGCATTTAACTGTTATTACCTAATTAACAAGTTACCATTTACCCAACCAGATTGAATAAGATTGTAGATATGTTATTCCTGTTCAGCTAATAAATGTTTCAATTACTGTAACTAAATCTGTAATTGCGATGTACCTGCACTGCTGCTGTAATCTGTCCATCCAGAACCCCAAGTAAAACATACGTGTTCAATCAAGATGATTTCATGGTGTACAGAAGTTTGCAATAAAAATAAGCAGAGCTAATTTTTTGCTTATACCAAGAAAAGGTAAGCAGATAAGATACAATCAGCTGCAGAATATCCAACAAATTCTACTGCAGGTGAGCAGTCATAAACATGTTTGTGAAGGAGAACTGTGATGAACCTGCAAGCCTTTTTTATGTAGCCCTGCGTGCATGAGCAAACAACATCTTGTGGTAGTAGCACATTTCAGAGGGGTGTCAGTGTTGGCCCATGAAGGGGATGCTTTAGTGGGTGCATCCCCTCAGCCACCAATCAGAGAGCATGCTGCTGATGACTGCAGTTTCAGAGACAGTCAAAGAGTTGAAACGAATCTGCCGCTGCAATCAGAGACAGGTTTGTCATTGCAGTGACAGATGACATGCCTTCATTACGTGCCTTTCCTGGTGAAACATTTCAATAAATATGGCGGTTCCTGCCATCCGCCACACAATCCCCAGAAAGCTAACATCGGGGTGCCCAATCCCCATGTCAGCATGTCCCCCTCCATTATGTGGCACACCGTAACATGGTGGTTCCTGCTATCCACCACACACTCCCGGAAAACCAACATCGGGGTGCCCAATCCCTGTGTCGGCATCCCACCCTCTTAGTGTGTCTTTCCTGGTTAGACAGTTTCCCCATTCCTTTCCAACACCACAATGCCCACTCCTGTTGTTGGATGCATTCCCCCAACCTGTCTATATGCCTTGCTGACATCAGGGTGCCCAATCTCCATGTCGGCACCCCCCCCCCCAGAATTGTAGCACACTGGGAACCCTCCCCAGTGTGCCTATTCTTTTTTTGTGTGTAACCTGTAAATGAAGAAAACCTTCCTCTCAGTCTTTTTTTCCCTGCTAACAAGAAAATCATCTGTCATTGTCTCCCTTGTCCCTCCCCATCCCCACCTCCCTCTGTGCACCCACCTCCCTGCACCTCCCACCCATACTTACCCTCCGGAGGTCAGGAGCTGTGATCTTCTCTGAACCAGGACATGTTTGCACTCTTCAAAGCTGAACTGCTAACTGAAGAAATGACAGTCAGCTTTATAATGAGAGGCAATGGCGGGGGTTTAACTTAGGTTGATATCTCAACCTGGAATTTTGGTCCCAAATTTTCAACAAGGGGTTCTTGGGACCCTACCTCATGAACATGTCACTGTCATTTACTTTCTCTGTCCTGAAAGGTGATTTCACGGCCGCTGCATGAAATCACCTTTCAGGACTGACTAATGAAATGACAGTGCCACTGTTCATCAGGGGCGGTCCCAACAAGTCCGCGTTGCAAATTTGGGGGAAAAAAATCCAAAAAATTACTGTGTTATGAATGTTTTTACGCACGCTCATAACTTCAATTTTTTATATTTTCTCTCCAGATTTTCAACCCTGCCATTTTTTCACACCTCCTTATGAACAGTGTAGTTGCCATTTTTCACATCCTTCCTGAAATGTGTTTTCACACCTGAGGCGCTGAATGGTATGGTCATTGTGGGAAATCAACTTTTGAGACAGATTAACAAAATCACAGTGCCACTGTTCATGAGGAGAGGTTCAGAAATGCCCATGTTGAACATTTGGTGAACAAATTCCAAAAAATGATTGCGTTACAGGCATGCATTGCACAGTTTCTATGCATGTTCGTAACTTCACCAATTTTTCATGTTTTCACTCCAGATTTTCAACATTGCCATTTTTTCACACCACCTCATAAGCAGTACAGCTGTCATTTTTCACATTCTACCAGTAATGTGTTTTCACACCTGTGGCACCAAATGGTGCAGTCACTGTGCAAAGCCACCTTTTGGGATTGAGTAACAAAATGATAGTGCCATTGTTCATAAGGTGGGGTCACAAAAAGCCCATTTTGAAAATTTGGAGTGAAAATACTAGCAAACGGCAGGGCGTTAGGGTTTCCAACCATCATGCCCTACTCTGTAGAGACTGACAGGTGTCGAGGGTGTGACTTGGGATCATCGGCCATAATGCTCACGCCATTCCACCCCTACCCTGCAACCAGCGACAGGTATCAAGGTGTGCCTTGGAGTCCTCCGCCTCAATGTTCACCCTGTTCTCCTATACTGCACCCATCTCAGTGTATTTTCTTATGGAATGGGGTGAGTATAAGGCCTGGAGACCCCAAGGCATACCGTGACACCTGTCAGTGTCTGCAGTGTAGGATGAGGCGAAATGGCACAAGCATTATGGCTGACAACCCAAAGGCACACCCCCAATGCCTCTCAGTCTCTGCAGGGTGGGGGTGAGGTTAGCGTCAGTTCAATACTTCACTGCCATTCCTGTCATGCATCTCTCTAACTCTGGCACTACCAATGCCAATGCCAGCAAGCCAACATTCGGCATTGACAAATGCTTATTCTAAGTAGAAGCTGATTTTCAAGACTGCTTGGCATATCCAGAAAACTTATTATGGGCACACAACAGTAAGTCTACAGGAAGGAAGCAGGAAAATTACCCATAGAGTGATGGACTGCTTTTGTGTTTATCTCTAACTTGGCTGCCCAAGGATATCAACCACAGAGACTACATATGAGGACTTATATACTATACTAAATTCCACATACCCCACTAATGTAAAGCATCATCATAAATGCAAAACACAATACATATATGTTACAGGATGCTTTGCATTATGAAATTATGTGTAATTTTGTCATTTCTTTAAATTTAACATTATTACCAGTGCCCTTCCAGGGAAAAAAACTTCAATACTTCTGCACTAAAGTTCCTGTCTTTTATCTTGCTTTTCAATTTTTGGGCTCACCATGACACAAATAAATGAGATCACAAGGCTGTTCTTTTCTTCTCCTTGGACTTGATTAATAGGGGCTATATATACAGTTACAGTAGTGGGTTGTGTTATTCGGGCACCTATCGTACTCCCTGTGCTAGTATCAACCCACCAAAAAAAATGGTTTCTTACCATTACAGTCCTGAGAGAATCTCCTTCAATGGGCCACATCTTGGAACTATACTTTGTCATCATCAGGAACACCTGGAAACTTTTGTAAGCTGGGGTCATCTATGTCAGTGTGCATCACTGGTTCCAACATAACATGGGTACCTCCACCATGCTTTAGTTCCCCACCAGAGAAAAGCTCTTAGTATTGTTGGACCAGCAGGAATGGAAGCAACCAGCACCAAAACCAAGCACAGGAAGAGGATGTGGAACTTAAGAATTAGTAAGCCCAAATTAGGCAGAAAAAAACCCAGAGTGTGACAGCAGGCAAGATATACAGTTATAACTAGCTGATAAAATAAGGGGTAACGTGGGTGGGTGAGCGGTGGCTCAATGGAGGGAAAAGCATTGTAGGAGACGGGAAGGATCAGTTGACCCCAAAGCCATGTACACACTAAGGGCTGATTTTAAAACATTATTAAAAACATTTTATAAATTGGTCCCTAGCACAGTTGTCAGAGTGTCCACACTGTATTCCAACAACTGTGCTTGCTAGAGCAGGTTTCCAGGCATAACTGCAGCATCAACTCAAAGCATTAAGGGTGCTGCAGTGCATGATGGGATACCCATGCTCGGGCACTGAAACCAATTGGGGAAAAAAGTACAGAGCAGGAACCAGAATTTCTTGGCCAGCTCAACGATGCCAGTAAGGTATTTTTTAAGCTTGTACAGCTTGAAAAAAACTACTTTTCTTGGAGGACAAGTTGCCTTAACCTGTGTTGCAGCACCGTTTGTGTACACACTGTTGTTAACATGGATTAAGGCAACTGTGTTTATCTAAAACCATGCTAAACTGTCACAAATTCGGTCAGCCCTCTATTTCCAAAGTGCCAGCCACTGAGCGTATGATTTGTGGACAGTTAACAGTACAAGGTAATCCTCTTGTCTGTTTTGTGGGTTCGAGTCACCTTAGTCTCAAGTTCTGGAGGAAGTCAAACTGATAACCTCTTGTTAGCATACCCAATTATGAGGCTTAGATAATTGTGTCTTCGGGGGGCCAGATATCTTTGCCTATGGGCACCTAACCAGGTCTACAAAATGAACCCTTAGAACTCTATGCAAGACCTCAGAGAACTCTATCTGTTTCCCCAGTTTGGTATTACAATAAGCTCAACACAGTGTTAACTATAACCTTCAAAAGCTTCACTTAAATAAAAAGAAATTTCAAGGCACACCAGCAGTTTCCGTTTTAAAATATATAGCTTTACTTTAAAATAGGAAAACAGAAAATATTACAGAACAAAATATCTCAACACATGCAGCCTTAATACAAACAGGTTTGAAGTGCACGTTCCAACAATACGTACATTCAGACTGGTCTAATATAATATATGCTTGCTTTCTTTCAGTGCTGTGATGTTTCTTCTTCAGTCAGAAAAATGAAAATGTGTTTGTCAAGGTCTTCTCAGAATGTTAAAAACAATCCTGAGCCTGCCTTCTTGCTGAGGTCACCAAACTCCGCCTTGGTGTAACAAAATCTATATATTCTTCTATAACACCAAGTTGGCCTACAAAGGTGTTTAAAAAAATAAGAGATGACATAATAAATCTCTTCTCTATGTAACTAGTCGAAACCAGTCTATGATCTGCTTTCCCCTAGACATCAAAAGTCGCTTTGGTATAAGCCACTGTATATTCAAAGCAAAAGTGTATTTGATTCCTTAATTCTGTCTGGGCCTTGGTATCTACACATCAAAGGTCTCTTTGATGAAATGAGTTGGTTTCCTGGGAGGTTATTCATAACACTGGCTAGTGTCACTTTTCTCAGGACATCTAGTGCAGATCAAAGGATTTCCCCTGAGGACGTCATGAATGGCTAATTTCATTTCCTGGGATCAAACCAAATTGACAAGATAATTGTACCCCAGATATCTGTAGTTTAACAATGTCCTGTCCTTTGAACTTATCCCTGAGGGGTTTGAAGTGTCAGCTTCAGCAGCCAGCACCTTCCTCTGCCGCAGTCCAACATACATTAATTTCTTATATTTACAACAAAAAATTATACAGGGATCAGAACTAGCTGTCCAGGTGTGACAATTCCTCCACACCTAAACTGAATTTGGGGAATTTATCCCTTGCATGGGATGAGCTTCCCAAATCAGTTCACTCCTCATACACCCTGGACAACCCATCTGAGTTCTGATTGGTTGCTCCAGCCCTATGTAGAATGATCATACCATATCCTTGCAAAGCAAGACTCCATCTTAGTAATCGACCATTGTTTTTCCCCATCTGTGTCAGCCAAACTAGGAGGTTGTGGTCAGTCTGCACCACAAAGTGCTGCCATACTAGTATGGCTCCAATTTCTTAAGGGCCCACACTATGGCAAGACACTCCTTTTCCACTGTGGAGTATGACTGGCTCCCTGGGAAGCAACTTTTTACTCAGGTAGGCTATGCTGGATGTCTGACTCAGTACTGCCCCAATACCCATGTCTGAGGCATCATTCTGAACTATAAAGGTTTTACTATAGTCAGGACTTGTCAAAACAGGAGCACTGCACAGTGCCTCCTTTATTTTGGAAAAGGCTTCCTCACAGGCTGGGCACCAGGTAATTTTCTTGGGCGTCTTTTTCTTTGTCAGGTCAGATAGGGGAGCAGCCAAGGCACTGTAATTGGGTACAAATTTTCTACACTACTGTGCTGTCCCAAGAAAACTCCTGACCTGCTTCTGAGTTTCTGGTCTGGGCCATGCCTGAATTACTTCTATCTTTATTTGGTTAGGGCGGAGCTGTCCCTGGCCTACCACATGCCTGATGTATGCCACTTCTCCCATGGCCACCTGGCACTTCTCAGCTTTGACAGTGAGCCCGGCCCTCTGTATCCTGTCCAGCACTTCCCTAAGGTGTGAAAGGTGTTCCTCCCAGCTGGTACTAAAGATGGCAAAGTCATCCAGTTACGCCACGGCGTACTCCTCAGCACCATTTAACACCTGGTTCACCAACCTTTGGAAAGCGGCTGGGGTGTTCTTCATTCCAAAAGGCATTACTTTGAACTCAAATAAGCCTATTGGAGTGATGAAGGCTGACCACTCCCTAGCTCTGTCTGTCAACCCTACCTGCCAATACTCCTTTGTCAGGTGAATGGTCATAAGAAAGGTTGCCTTTCCCAACTTGTCCAGAAGTTCGTCCCTCTGGGACATCGGGTGGGAGTCTGACTTTGTGACTGCATTCAGTCCACGATGGTCAACACAGAAATGAGTCGAGCCATCTGGCTTGGGTACAAGGACTACAGGTGAGGCCCAGGGATTGTGGGATCTCTGGATTACCCCTAAATCCAGCATCTCCTCCACTTTCCTCCTAATGTCCTTTTGGACAGCCTCTGACACTCGATATGCTGTCCGCCGTATGGGTGTCTGTCCCTGTCTCCACATTATGTGTCACTGAGGGGGTTAGTCTATGCTTGGCACTAAACAAGGGGGCAAAGTCTGCTAAAACCTCCCTTATTTTCTGGATCTGGCCTGGGGTCAGCTGGGGGAGACAATTTTACTGCCCCCACAGAGGACTTCCGCTTATTCTCTTCCAGCAAGTTCAGAAGGGGGTCTCCTTCGTCTGTCCCCTCATCATGACTACACACTGCAAACACCATGTCAGCCCTATTTGCATATGGCTTCATCATGTTCACATGGTACATCCTTTCGGTCTGTCTATGGTCAGGTAACTCAACAATGTAGTTCATGTCATTTACCTTCCTAACCACTTTGTATGGTCCTGCCCACTCAGCTTGCAGCTTGTCTTTCCATACCAGAATAAGGACCATGATTTCCTGACCCACTATGTATGAGCAAGCTCTGGCTCTGTGGTCGTACCATACCTTTTGTTTCTGTTGGGCAGCTGCCAGATGGCTCTGGGCTGTCCCCATAAGCTCCTTCAGCCTTTCCCTAAACCTAAGGACATAATCCATAAGGGGAGTTCCCTGGGTGGCGTGCTTGCCTACTCAGTCCTCCCAGATCAAGTCCAGGGGTCCACGTACCCAGCGTCCATACAAGAGTTCGAAGGGTGAAAATCCTGTTGACTTTTGAGGTGCCTCCCTGTATGCAAACAACAGGTGGGGAAGGTATTTCTCCCAGTCCCTCCCATGCTGTTCATCAAACACTCAGAGCATTGACTTTAGGGTACCATTGAATCGTTCCACAAGTCCATTGGCTTGTGGGTGATACGGTGTCATGCATCTCTGCACCACCCCACACTTCTCCCATAAACATTTCATCAGGTCCAACATGAAGGAAACCCCTCGATTGGTGATTACCTTCTTCGGAAACCCAACACGGGAGAAAATCCCAAGTAAGGCATCTGCCACTTTGTCTGTCCTCAGAGAGGATAGGGTGACTGCCTCTGGGTACTGGGTGGCATAATCCACCACAGTCAGGATGAATCTCTTCCCTGAGGAGCTGGGGGTATTTAAAGGCCCTACAATATCCATTCCCACCCTCTGGAATGGCTTCTCCACTATGTGCAAGGGTATCACGGTGGCTTGGGTTTTCTTGCCCACCTTCCCTATCTCTTGGCACCGGTGACAAGACCTGCAATACTCCTTCACCTGCTGGGTGAAGTTAGGCCAGTAGAAATTCTGGGCTAACCGCTGCATAGTTCATGCAATTCTCAGATAAGGGAATATCATGGGCAACCTTGAGCAACTGCTCACGATATCCCTGGGGAACAACAAACTGCCTGTCTAGCATCCCTCCCTCTGTCTGCACTGCCTGTGTATACATAAGTCCATTTTCCCAATAAACCTTATGTCTGCCATCACCTCCCTGTGTGGCCTCTGAATCTGCCCATGCCCTCAGCTTCTCTAAACTAGGGTCACTCCTCTGAGCAGCTGTAAACCCATCACACAGTCCCAAGGCATGGGACAGGTTCCCTTCAGTCATTAAACTAGGGTCCCTAGCACTAGTGTCAGAGCCCTCAGGATCACTGTCAATCCCAACCCTCTGACAAGGGGTCATCCTTCCCTCTTCAAAGTAACCCTCTGTAGCTGTGTGGTTACTTGCTACTGGGGAAATTTCTACCCCCTTTTTATCAGTCTCCCCATCTGGAGACACAGGCAGGGGAGCCAGCCTCTCAGTGATTTCCACACTGGTTTCTGTGGGGTTCAGGGAACTACTATTTTCCCTTGCTGCTTGGCTATGGGTAACTGCACATACCACCCCCTGTTGGAGGTTGTTACCCAGGATCACATCCACTGCTAATGTGTTGGCTACAGCCACCTGTTAAACAGTTCCCCTGTTGCACCCCAGTCCAGGAAAACACTAGCGAGTGGCAATGTTTTCTCTTCCCCAGTAAACCCTTGTACAGTTACATATTTATTGGGTATAAGCTGACCCGGCTGTACCAGATCCCGCTTTACCAATGTCAAGGATGCCCCAGTGTCCCTTAACCCCTGTGTCTGTACACCATTTACTATAACTGGATGCATGTGTTCCCTCATGTTCACTGGCATGCTCTCAGGGACACACAAACAACCCACTTCTTTTCTAGCACCCTGTTGTGTATTATGGCTCACCTTTTTGGGGCACTGTCTGGCAATATGCCCAGTTTCCTTACACAGCTAACATGCATTTCTTACTTCAGATAAATCTTTTCATTGAAACCTGGGGCTAACTTGTTTTGGTGGAGGCAGTGAGGGTTTCAGCTGCCCTGAAGGTGGGCTTTTCCCTTTCTGTACTGCCACAGTTACCCCATTTGCTCTCAGAACAGGTCTTCTCTTATCATAGCGGTCCGAGAGTTCAGCAGCCTCTTGCACTGTTTTTGGATCTCGGTCATCTAGCCAGGTTTTTAGCTCTGCAGGGCATGCCCAATAAAACTGTTCTAATAAAATCACATTTTCAGTTTTATCAACTGAGTTTGCCTCAAGTTCTTCCCACCAACATTTTAAAAACTGACATTGTTTCATGGCTAGCTCCTCATAGCTCATATCAGGGCTTCTCCTGAGCTTATGGAATTTAGCTCTGTATGATTCAGCAGTTAATTCAAACTTTTTTAACAGTGCAGCTTTTAACTTGCTGTAAATGTCACTGTCCTCATTGTTCATTTGACCCAATGCATCCCGAGCTTTCCCGGTAAGTAACGGGGATAGCTGGAAGCTCCAGGACTCTCTAGGAATTTTAGCCTGAATACAATCTTTTTCAAAAGAATTTAAAATGGCATATATGTCCTCCCTTCCCCTTCCTTAAACTCGGCTATTAATTTGGAGTTCTATTTGTAACCCAGTCCTGCAGTCCCTGTTAAACCCAAGCCACTTACCTGCCCTGGTGCCACTGGTTGGAGTCATAGCTTCTCCAGTTTGTGTTGCCACTGGAGCTCCTCTCTCTTCTCTTATCTTCTGCCTCTCTGTGTTCTCACTCTCTCTTTTCCTCTGCAGCTTGCTGGTGTTTACGCTCCTCATGGTCTGCCTCCCTCCGTTGTCGCTCTGCCTCACGGTCCGCCTCCCTTTGTTGTCATTCTGACTCCAGTTCCATCCTGTGCAACTCAATTTGCAGCTTGAGTACCTCTGGATTCAGAATACTGGTGACCTTCCCCTGCTGCTGTGGCCCTTCACTGTCAGTGGCCCTGCTGTCCTCCTCATTGGATCGGGACACCTCACTGGCCACTAGTCCTGCCTCACTCAAGGTCTGGTCCCTTTCAGTTACAGTCTGTGCCTCGCTGCTCTTGGTATCTGCCACCATCAGGGCCTCTGTGAGGTTCTGATCTTTGGTTGTCACATCGCACAGGACTCATCTGTCCTTGCACAACTGTTTTAAGTGTTCTACAATGTGCCTGCTGTAGTCAGATGCCATCTTTCCTGACTACTGCTAATCTGACTGGCACTTTAGAAAAAAAATAAAATTGGTAGGAACTGGACTGTAATCCAAGGGATATAGTTCTATTTCCTTTTGAAATAAAACACTGCCTTTCTTTTTTTTCCTAGTGATTCTGTTTGCCACATTAGGTGAGCCATACGTCTCAGCTTTCAAACAGTATATGCCAATGAGACGTGGGCTTGGATCTTTACTTTGTGTTTGGGCAGGATGATAGGGGATGGGAGGAGGGGGTGGGCATTAGCATTGACAAGCTCAATGAACATCACATCATTGATTCATCAAGATTCCTTAGACTCCAAACCCTAATGTTTTGCATTTCATTACTTTGCCATCTTTGTGGTCTTCTATCCTAATGTCTGCATTGACATAGTTTTGCAAATATATTTACATATTCATTGCAGAAATGTTGTCAAGGTGCCAGTTCATGTTTAAGTGACAAAAGCAGGCAAATGTGGTGTTAGGGTTTCCAACCCTAACACCCCACCAGCACCCTACAGGCAGCAACAGGAAAAAACATTAAACAACTGCTGACGCCTCAAAGAAAACTTTGAAAACCATAATAGTTAAGTATAAATCAGCTTGCATGCCATATATATTCTGTGGATTTCACCTACCCATTATGTATTACTGAGGAAATTTACATGAATACCTGATATTTATCCCTTGGAGTTCATCTGCCTCTATAACTTATTCCCTACTTCAGTTCATAATCCTCTGTTGTGACATCACACTCTGTTGCCATGGGAGTAACTGTGATGTCACAAGCAGTGCATTTTGACCTCAGGTAGGGAGAAAGCAACAGGAATAGATGAACTCTTCAGGAGCAGTGATCCTTTTTAATGCAAATGACCTGAGTGACAAATAATGGGGATGAGAAATACTGAACTAATGTGAAATACAAGCTAAACTGCATCTAAATATTATGTTTTGCTAAAGTTCTCATGAACGTGTCAGCTGCTCTTTAATCATTCACTTCTCCTGAGTCTTCAAAAATCAGGCATTGGGTGTACCTTGGGGTTACCAACCCTAATTCTCACCCAGTTCCATCAGTAAATAAGCTGAGATATGTAGAGTATATCAGAATGGGGTGAGAATTAGGATTGACAGCCCCAAGGTATAACCCCATGCCTGAGTTGTGAAGACTCAGGAGAGGTGAAAATATAATTTTTCTATCCTGCTGCTGCCTGCAGAGTGAGGGTGGGGTGTTAGGGTTAAGAACCCTAACACCTCATTTCCTGACTTTTGTCACTTTAAGCCAAACTGGTGCAATAATTATTTTTTTTTGCAATGAATTTTCTTACTTTTTGAGATAGTATAACCATATCCTCATTCAAGCAGGTCCCTCCAGGGCCTGCATAAACATATCCATTTGCATGTGGAAGCGTAAACATATTAATTTACCTGTGGAAGTGCAGGGCCCTCACTTCTGCCAGAAACCAATTTATTTGCTTTGCTGTATGGCTTGTTTAACTTCCAATGTTATCCTATGGGAATTTTCATGTTTTACATTTTTGGTTTTTTTATATGCTCCCTAAATTGTTTGGGGGTATTATATTTTGTTCTTGTAGTACTCATTAAGATCTTTATTGTGATATATAGATCATCCCTTCACTTCAAATATTGGCCTCTATTCATGAACGGGTGGGACTTATGCATGAAACGTGTGCATCCCACCTGTGCAGCACTGCACACCAGCATAGGCATGTGCCAATCGGCATTCACAACTGCTGTCTTCCTGTCCATTGCTCCACTCCCCCCAGCAGGTTGTCACATGGCAGGGAATGTGGTGGCTCAGAAGCGGGGTGTGGGACACAGGGTGTCAGCCAATGGGATGCTCATCCTGCCTCCCACAGTGTATCCCTTCTGCAGCCAGGCATGAGCTACTGGGAGGGTGCGTATGCCATGATGTACCTCCACTGGGTGTTTGCCCATATGTCCACCCCACCCAAACAGCATGGTGGACTGGGGCAGCAGTGCGGCAGGGGTCCCGCTGCTGGTGCCACTGGCTGGTGTCAATTGCATGGGTGCATAGCTACACAGGACAGTTATGACAGGGTCTCCCCTCATACAGCTGTCTGGAGCCAGTATGGCATGTATGTGCCTTTGTGAATACACGGTGCGAGCACCCCCCATCCCATCCCCATCCACCCCCAATGTGGAGCTGCTCAGCCAGAACAGGGATTCCTCATGCATGGGGTTTGTGCACCATATGTGAATGCCACAGGGGTTGCACAGGCTGCCACTGCGTGTCATTTGGGGGTTGGAATGCCTATGCACCACCCATACATAGTGCATAGGCATTTGTGAATAGAACCCAATGAGGGAGTTATAGTTTACCGAAGTTGAAATGTGGTAAAAAGAAATGAAGTCCAAAGTCTTTTTTCATATAAAGGGATCCTTTTTTGTATGAAACGAAAGACCCAAACAAAAAAGTATTCCTTCATGTGAAAAATGAATAGGCAAAAAGCTAAGTCCAAAATCATTTTTGTATGAAGGCATCCTTTTTTGTATCAACCAAAAAAGGCATACAAAAAAGGATTCCTTCATACAAAAAAAGAACTGGAGAAAAACTAAGTCCAAAATCTTTTTCGTAAGAGGGCATCCTTTTTCATATGAACAAAGAAAACATACAAGAAAGGATTCCTTCATACGAAAAAAGCATTTGATCTTAGTTTTTCCTTTTTTTAATTCTTTTTACATATGAAGGGATCCCTTTTCACATTTTTTTTTTGTTCACATGAAAAAGGATGCACTCATATGAAAAAGGAAAAAAACTACTGCACTCTGAATTCTTTTTTTCATATAAAGGGATCCTTTTTTTTTACGGCCAAATTGCTTTTTTGTATTGCCATACAAAAAAAAGAAAATCAAGTCATGAAACAGGATTTTAAAATAAAAAACACACACACACACATTTTTAGATAATTTCTCCAAGAACTAAGTGTAGTGTATACCTAATGGGGTTTCTATTATCAAGATATTTGTGTTGGCGTGTGTGAAAGCTCTCATTTTTGTGTGTTTTGATTTTAGAAAAACAAAATCAAGATGGCAGCCATATCAAAAAGGATTTTTTTCCTGACAAAAAAGTGTTACCCCCATAGAAAAAAGGATCCTTTTTCATACGGATCAAATTATCTTTTTGTTCCAAATAGCTATCCAAAAGACCATACTAAGCATGCTTGGAACTGAAAATTTTACATCTAATAACTTTGGAAAGGATTAATATTTTTTCACCAAAGCAGAAAAAGGCACTGCTGTGACCTAAGCCATTTCTACCGTGACAATGTGAGACCAAAATTCCAAACCGGACACTAGGTGATGCCAAAAATACAGCAACCCCCCACCACAATTTTTTCACTTTTTTCACTATCCGTATATCTGGCCAGAACAAAACATAGCAAGTCAAGAGCTCTACCCAGAAACCCGCACTTGCAAAGTTTCATTCAAATCTGTTAAATGGTTGTGAAGCTATTAAAGTGCAAAGTTTGAGGTTTAAGATAGAAACCCCTGCTCAACCCTAACAATAGTGCTACTGTGTCACTATAATATATATGATTGCATGTTTCATTATGTACTAGCATTAACAGGAACTCACTGTTAATGTATTGGAATGTAATTATTACACATGCACTGTAGCTTATGTATATTAGGGTTGAGCAGAGTGTTCAATGTTAAACCCCAGTCTTTGCAACTTAATATCTATGACAGCATTCAGTGAAATTACACTAAATTTGGTATGCATAGTCTAGGTTGGAGGGTCTCGAGATGTGGGAAATTTAATGATGGGCACTTGAATTCTTAGATCTGGAAATGTCAATAATACATATAAAGTACTGTTTGGGGCCTTTTTTTTCACTCTCACCTACATCCAAGATGGTATGGAATTTTGCTCCCAAACTTTAAGGACTGAAGGGGCTTGTGCCAATGATGTGCGTTTCAAAGGTTTCGTGAAAAAGTATTAATTGATTCCAGAGTAATGAGGTTTTGAAATGTGACTTCTTAGCATGCTCAATAGGGTTTTTTAGATAACCCTCTAATACAAAGAATAATTTTGCTTTTGCAAACTGTTTTAGTTTTGCAAGAAAATGTTTCACTTTTGAAAGAAAAAATGTTTTTGCTGTGAGTTTGAGTCTTAATAACACTGATGCCATTGACAAAATTGCATTAATTTTTCATATGTGGATAGGGTACCAGCCTCTTATGATTTGGCAAGTCTCATGACCATTACTTGTCTGGTACCCAAGAGCCAGAGAGTGTAAAATTAAGAAAAAAAAACACTCCTTTTTTGTTCCTTTTTTGCTCATGTCTACAGCAAACAAGCATTTGTCAATGTTGAATGTTTGCTTGCTGGCATTGGGATTGGTAGTGTAGAAGTTACAGAGCTGCATAATAGGAATGGCAGCAAAGTATTGAACTGAAGCCAACCCTGCCACCACCCTGCAGAGTGTGACAGGCATTGGGGTGTGCCTTTGAGTCGTCAGGCATAACGACAATGCCATTTCACCACACCCTACCCTGCAGACACTGACAAGTGTCACAGTGTGCCTTGGGGTCTTTGGCCCTAATGCGCACCCCATTCCATCAGGAAATATGGTGAGATGGGTGCGGTATAGGAGAATGGGGTGAAGTTTGGGCCCTAAGAGTCAGAGGCACACCTTGATGCCTCTCACTGGCTGCAGGGTGTGGGTGGGGGTGGAATGGTATGAGCATGACAGGCAAGAATCCCAAGTCACACCCCTGATGCCTGTCATTCTCTACAGGGTGGGGCATTATAGTCGGAAACCCTAACGCCTCAGGCATTCGCTGGTATTTCACCCAAATTTTCAACATGGTTTTTTGTGACCCCACCTCATGAACAGTGGCAATATCAGTTTGTTAGCTGAAACTGCTTTTGCACAGTGACTATGGCATTTGGCACCACAGGTGCAAAACACATTCGAACACCATGTGAAAATGACAGCGGTACTGTTCATGGGAGGTGTAAAAATGGCAATGTTGAAAATCTTAAAAACTGGTGAAGTCACGAGCTTATGAGAAACTGTGCAATGCACACCCGTAATGTAACTAGTTTGGGATTTTTACAGAAGATTGTTAACACAGGCATTTTGGGACCTCCGATCATGAACAGTGTCAGTGTGATTTTCTTTATCTGTCGGAACAATGATTTCCCACAGCGACCATGCATTTCTGTGCTGAAAGTGTGAAAACACATTTCGCCATGTTGTGGAAAATGACATGTACTGTTCATAAGGAGTGTGGAAAAATTCCACTGGTGAAAATCTGGACTGAAAATATTACAAATTCATGAACTTACGAGGGTGCATGGAAACTGTGCAATGCTCACTTGTAACACAGTCATTTTATGGAGTTTTGTCACCAAATTTTCAACATAGCCATTTTAAGACCTCTGCTCATGTCCAGTGTCATTGTGATTTTCTTAATCTGTCCCAAACATTGTTTTCGAACACCAACTGTACCATTGTGCACTGCATGTGCGGAAACACATTTTGGGTGAGATGTGAAAAATGGTAGCTGTACTGCTCATAAGGAAGTGCGGTAAAATGGCACTGTTGAAAATCTGGTGTGCAAATATTACAAATTTGCAAACTTGCCAGCGTGCGTAGGAACTGCGTAACATGCGCTCCTAAAACAGTCATTTTTGGGAATTTTTTCACCAAATTTTCAACACAGCCGTTTTAACACCTCTGCTCATGACCAGTGTCACTGTGATTTTCTTAACGTGTCCCATACATTGATTTCGCACACCGACTGCACCATTGTGCGCTACATGGGCAGAAACACGTTATGAGCGAGATGTGAAAAATGACAACTGTACTGCTCATAAGGAGGTGTGGTAAAATGGCAATGTTGAAAATCTGGAGTGAAAATATTGAAAATTTGCGAACTTATGAGTGTGCGTAGGAACTCTGCAACGCATGCTCATAAAACAGTCATTTTTAGGAATTTTTTCACCAAATTTTCAACATAGCCATTTTAAGACCTCTGCTCATGAACAGCATCACTGTAATTTTCTTAATGTGTCCTGTACATTGATTTCGCACACCGACTGCGCCATTGTGCACTACATGGACGGAAACACGTTTTGGGTGAGATGTGAAAAATGACATATGTACTGCTCATAAGGAAGTGTGGTAAAATGGCAATGTTGAAAATCTGGAGTGAAAATATTGAAATTTCTCAAACTTAAGAGCGTGCGTAGGAACTGCGCAACGCACGTCAGAAAACAGATATTTTAGATTTTTCCACCAAATTTTCAAAATAGGCTTTTTGAGAGCCCACCTTATGAACACTAGCAGTGTCATTTTGTTAATCATTCTGAAAGGTGATTTCATGCAGTGGCTGCGAAATCACCCTTCCGGCCCGAGTAACACCATGACAGTGACAGCATTCATGAGAAGGGGTCCCAAAACCCATGTTGAAAATTTGGTGCAAAAATTCCAAAAAATGCCTGAGATATGCAATAAAGTTGAGAAAACCCTATCTATCCCATTATACAGCTTATCGGCATTTCCTCAGTTCGCGGTCGGCTTTGAAGAGTGCAGAAGTGTTCCCGGTCCGCCGAAGATCATCGCGCTGAGCTCTGGAGGTAAGTATGGGGTGAGGGGGGTGTGGGGATGCAGGGTGAGCAGTGGGTGGCTGCAGGTTGTGGGAGGGGAGCAAGGAGAAGCGCTGAGGGACAGTTTTTGTATTTACAGGTTTATTTCCTAAGACAATGAGGGACGTTTGCCACACTGGGGTGGGCTCCCAGCGTGGCAGCTGGAAGGATGTTGGTGGAGGGCAGGAGCCGACGGGGGATTGGGCACCCCCATTGTCCATAACATCATTTTGCCACACTGGGGTGGGCTCCCAGCATGGCACCTGGATGCTTTGGGGGGGGCGTGGAGCCGACGGGGGATTGGGCACCCCCGTCAGCGGTACAGTGTGGTGGAAGGTGCATGAGCATGCAGTGTGCATGCGCGCATGATGTGTGTGTGTGTGTGTGGAGGGGGGAGCTCTGCTCACTGAAGCGGAGCTCTCCCTTTCAACTGTATGCCACTGCATTTTCAGCTGTCATAGACAGCTGGAGCAGTGATTGGCGCACTGTGACCGCGCCTGCAAACACACTGACTGAATTGGAAGAGGCTGACACACCTCTGGAAAACTCAGATGATGGCACTATATTTCTTGCACATGCATGCAAGCAAACATAAAAATGGTGTATAATTTTGTTCCAACCTTTTCAGGGTAAAAGTGGCTCAGCCCATGGAAGTGCCTTTCAAAGATTTCACAAAAAAATATTTGTCATTTCTTGAGTTATAACTTTTTACAAATTTGGCTTCTGAGCATGATTTGAGTTGACACTTTAATGGTAAACTCTGATATTTCCACCTTAGTAACTTTAGTACCATTTGACAGAAATGCATTAACTTTTGCATGTGCAGTCTTGGTGCCAAGTTTTTAAGACTTGGTAACTTTTCTGCAACAGTCACTCATCCAGATTCTGACATTTGAAAATTAAAAAAAGCCTGTAAAATCACACATTTTTTGCCTTTTTTTTTGTTTACTTGGGGAGCAAAAACAACTAGGAATATTGAAGTATGTGCACCGAGGTGTGTGTGTATTAAGCACGATACATGCATAACAGGTCCTTGTAGTTTAGAACCACAGACAGGAACCTGGTGGCCAGTATGCACAAATGCTAGGCACTTGTCTGTTGTCTGCCCCCCCCAGCATGCATGAGTGTGAGGTGCAGTTTGGAGGACACAGGCAGGCAACCAATTGGATGCCCATCCAGGGTCCCATAGTGGATTCCATGCTATGTGCTAGCAGAGGATCCTGGGATGGCATGGAATGGGAACAGCAACTGAACATGTGTCATACTGGGTCTACTGCAGATACCACTTATCTGACAATACAGTGAATGCATAATGGAATAATGTTGTGTACAGTACAACAGTAGAGGCACACCAGCTCCTACAGTGCCACATGCGTGTACTGATGTCCAGCATTGGATCCCAGATGCACAGTGATGTTTCCCATTAATGTAACAGGGACTGTGCTGCAGATAGAGTTGTAGAAAAGTAACACTCTATAACTGAGCACACTATTGTGTATGCAATACATCTGCATATAGAACTATTGTATGTTCCTCTATTACAACATGTAGCATATTAACACACAGTTGCAGCCATATCCCCAGGGGAGGCTTATGTGCAGTACAGTCAAATCACATTCTACCCACATACTGTATGTGGAGTGTGATGTCACTGTAATAATAATAATAATCTTTATTTATAGTGCGCCTTTTAAATACCAAGGCACATTCCAAAAAGGTTGAGTACAAAGTATACAAACAGTAATAAAAACTGTTAAAAACAAATGTAGACATCAGTCAGAGACACCGTAGGCCCTATTCCATAAAAAGGATTTGAGAGCCTGTTTAAAGCTCCCCATGGTCGTGCACTCCCTTATCCGATGGGGTAGAGAATTCCAAAGGGATGGGGCCACAAACATAAATGCCCGGGCCCCAGCTGATTTCAATATAACCCTAGGAATCTCTAGCAACCCGTCATCGGCTGAGCAGAGCGACCTCACATGGAGGTAAGGAATCAGGAGATTTTTCAGGTAATCATGGCCCAGATTATGTAGGGCTTTAAAAGTCAGTAATCCGACTTTGAAGGTGATCCGCCACTGAACTGGTAGCCAGTGCAGACCCCGCAGCACCGGAGTAATATGAGATGATCTAGAAGTACCTGTAAGTACTCAGGCTGCGGAATTCTGCACCAGCTGGAGGCGGCGGATATCAACCCCCGGAGGCCCAATATGAGGTGAGTTGCACTAGACCAGGCATGAGGTCACAAAGGCATGGATCAGAGTTGGCAAATTGCCGGACTGAAAGAGGTGCTTGATTCTGGCGATATTTCTCAGATGATAAAAAGAAGATTTTACCACTGCTGACACTTGAGATCATAAAGTCAGCCTAGCATCTAAGATCACCCCCAGATCTCGCACCCGTTCAGAGACCGGTAACTCGACATCCCCACAAAGCACCCCAGAGAGGGAGCCGGCCACCGTTCCCCCTATCTGGCGATCTGGATCCAAAACCAACACCTCAGCCTTCCCAGAGTTCAACCAACTGGACCTCATACAATCCTGGATTTCCTCCAGACAGCTATTAAATACCAAGACAGCTCCTTCCTGGTCAGGTGCAAAGGACAGGTACAGTTGGGTATCATCTACATAACAGTGAAATCCCAACCCGTACCATCTCACAATGTCTCCGAGGGGAAGCATGTACACTGCAAACAACATGGGGGACAGTATATATCCCTGAGGAACCCCACAAAAAAAGAGAGATGGGATCAGAGGAAAAAAACCCTGACACCACCCTCTGAGTTCTTCTGGTGAGGTATGATGTGAACCATCTGAGCACAACCCCAGAGAGCCCACAAATACATCTCAGGCACTTCAAGAGAACCCCATGGTTGACGGTGTCAAATGCTGATGATAGATCCAGTAAAACCAGAATAGACCATTTTCTCTGGTCTCTTGCCATCAGGAGATCTTTGAGCACCTGAACCAGCGCAGTCTCGGTACTATGCCTCTTACAGAACCCTGATTGGAGAGGTTCATAGATGCTATGGATGGTCAAGTGGTTCTCCAACTGGGCTGCTACCACCTTCTCGATCACCCTCCCTGCAAAGGGGAGGTTCGAGATAAGTCTGTAGTTAGCCAGACATTCTGGGTCCAGAGATGATTTCTTCAACAAGGGTGTCTACACTGCCTCTTTCAAGGACAGGGGATATTCACCCGAGTCAAGAGAGGACCAGACTATCTGTGCTACAGCCTGTAGAATAGAATCTCCACTCCCTAAAATTAAGGGTGTGGGACCTGGATCTAAACTACAGGAGGTAGGATGCAGCCCCTGGACAATCTGCATAGCATCCACGATTTCTGGGCGGTCAAAGGTGCTCCAGGAAAACAAAGGGATAGTGATCTGATCCTGGGCACCTGCAACTAGCATAGAACGTGTCAAACAGATGTCTGCCCTAATGTTGGCCACCTTATCAGCAAAGAACCGAGCAATCTCATCACACTGTAATTGTGACAATGCTCTACGGAGCTGTAGACAGGTTGGGTTGCACAATCTGTCCACAGTTCTGAAAAGCTGAGCAGGTCGGTTCTGCGCAGCAGAAATTTCTCCAGACAGGAACTCTGCCTTCTTATGGGAGATTTCTGACTGATAGAATTGATAATGTTCCAGCAGTCTAAGGTGGTCGGCATCCAGGCCAGACCTCCGCCAGCAACGTTCTAACCTGCGTCCAAGTCGCTGCAATTCCTTTACAACCCCATCAAACCATGGGGTCCAAGGCCGGAGGGAGAGAGGACGCCCACAAACTGGAGCAATAGAATCCAGGACAGAGGTAATGGCAGTGTTGTAAGCCACAACCAATGCCTCTGGATCACTGCTATGCACAGGAAGTTTTGATAGGTCAAGAACCGCCGCAAGGCCAGTAGAGGAAACATTCCAAAAGGGGCGGAACTTGACCATCTCCACAGGGGTCGGCCTATAAGGAGGGGTGCCAAAATTGAATCTCACAGTGTAGTGATCTGACCAACTGACTGGTTTCAACCCCACATCAGAGGCCTCGATCCCCAGGAGGAAGACCAGGTCAAGAGAATGGCCAGCTTTATGTGTAGCAGTGGTAACCACCTGTGTTAGGCCCAGTGAATCCATTAGCTGGAGGAAGTGTTGTCCAAATCGCGAGAGTTCATCATCGATCCATGCACTGAAGTCACCCAGGACCATCAGCCTGGGTGACTCAAATGCCAGGTTGACAATGAAGTCTGCTACTTCCTTAAGGAATTGCTTCTCATCTCCTGGTGGATGGTAGATAAGAGCAGTTCGATAGCCCACACCTGCTACAACAGCACATTCAAAAGAAAAGGTCTCCTCAACTGGAACACAAGTGAGATCCAATTCGGTCTTAAAACAGACCGCAACCCCCCTGCTGCCCAACCTTGGGCGATGTATCACCGTATACCCGGCTGGAATTGCGGCCTCCAATACCGGTCCCGCATTATTATCCAGCCAGGTCTTGGTGATGCAAGCCAGGTCCATCGAGGCAACAAGATCTGAAATTATAGCAGTCTTGTTCCGGACAGACCTGGCATTGCACAACATCGCCGGGGTTGGACAGAACTCCTGGACTGCCCCGACCACCTGCCCATCACTAAGGATGGTGCCCTTGGGTATGGGGCCCAAACAAGAAGGCCCATGCTCGAGGCTCCACTTCACCCCAGGGCATCTCCTGGGCTTAATCACCCTATTGGGAGCACTCCGCTCAACTCGCCTCCACTGTTCACCCTCCCACCCCCTTGCAGGCAATACCTAAAGCCTAACAGCATTGGTAGATGGAAAAAGCCAGAGTGGGGTATAGAAGGGGCAGAGGGAGTGGAGAGCAGAGGTTGAGTAGCGCATGACAGGGGGCAACAGAAAACACATCTCAAACAGAACAAATCCTCAAAAGACAGTAAAAAGTAGTTACGATCAATTCCTTATACAATTAAAACAAACTAACTACGATAACTAAACTACTAAATAAAATAACTACATCAATTAATACTAAACCAAACCCAAATTAAACTCCCAAATTAGTAAACATCTTCCTCCTCTTTGGGGGGATATGGCATATATGTTGTAATAAAAGAATATACAATAGCTCTATGCATAGCTGTGCAGCATACACAATAACGTACACAGTTACAGTGTAACTGTTCTACAACACTATTTGCACCACATCTCCTGTTACATGACTGGGAAACATCACTGTCCATCAGGGATCCAGTGCTGGACATCAGTACACACACGCAGTACTGTAGGTGACTGTGTGCTGCTAATGTTGTACTGTTACCAATAGGGTGCCATGGCACCAGGTTTTGGGGTGACAGTGTGCATGCCGTAATGGAACACCAGTGGTATGTGACTGACTTGCTGCCCCTAGCAATCCCTGTTAGCCCAGTGGGCTGGCACAGCATTATGGTGTACATTCCTGTCCTACCACAGCTGACAGATGTCCGTTGCAGGGGGTTTGCAGCCTTTACAGCAGGGTCCTCACCCCCCCATGCCCAACACTCTACACCTTAGTGAATGCTGCAGAGTTTGGGCACACCACTAGCATTTCCCCCAGATCACCTGTGGCATGTAGCTGTGCAGGTGGCCAGGGGATCGAGTGCAAATGTCATCACGGGTCTGCTAGACCCTCACTGCACACCATTCCAACTTAGCATTGCCTATGTGCCTCACTTACATGGCACATAGGCAATCCACACATTATTGCAGAGAGCCCATTCTGCATGTGTGGTAGTGTATGTATATTAGGGTTGAGAAAGTGTTCAATATAGTGGTGTGCGAAGTCCATGAAATTTGCACCACGAGTTAATTCATGGATTTCACGGAATTCATGGAGCGATGTTGCGAAATTCATGGCTGTGAATTTTGCAGATTTCACTGCAGAGCATAACATTTTGCCCGCAAATTTCAAACTCCACCCACGAAACTCATGCATCACATTTAAAAAAGGTGAATTTCACGCAAATCATGCAAACAGATGTTTCAAAGTGTTCCAAAAACTCTGCGAATTCTGCAAAGCATGAATTTTTGGCAATTTGCATGAACTTTGTTGGCAAAATTTAACTTCCCAACACCTCTAGTTCAATAATAAGCCCTAGTCTTTGCACCTCAATAACTATGGCAGCATTACACAAAATTGCCCAGAATGTGGCATGTGGGGTCCAAGTGGCAAGTTTTAAAGATTTGGGAAGTTTTGTAACAGGCACTTAACTGGATTCCAAGATGTGAAAATTTCAAAAATACATAAAAAGCAACATTTCTAGCTATTTTTTTTCCTTTCACTTACAGCCAAGATGGTGTACAATTTTATTCTGAAATTTTGAGACCTGAAGGGGCTTGTGCCAAGGGTTTGCTTTACGAAGGTTTCGTGAAATAATATTAATCGTTTCCAAAATTATAAGTTTTTGAAATTTGGCTTAGAACATCTTCAGTAGGTTTTTTTTATATAACCCTCTGATACTACCCAAAAATTCTTATTTTATGACCACGCTTAGGTCATAACTGTGTTTTTCGGCTGTGAGAAAACTTTTTTAAGTCGTGACGGCCACCTTCTGAGAAAAAAAAAGTGAAACTACATAAAAATCAATTTTTAAAAAAATAAACACTTGAATCCTGCTGAATGTGACACATTAAGTTTGACTGTGGTGTTTATTTATCAAATAAAATGGGCCAGAAATACAGTTTTTGGACATTAAGTTCTTTGATTGTTGGCTTACTAAGATGGCCAATTCTTGTGTCCTGAGCCATGAATTCTTGGGTTGCACATATAAGAGCAAACCAAGAATTTTTCATGTGCACCAAAAATGAAATTCTTAGGCTGCACTTAAATGTGTCACCCAAAAATTCAATTTTTGGTGCACAAACAAATGTTTTTGTCTCACATACTTTTACTTATAACTTGGCTGTTTTACAATATTTTAGTCCCACATTGTGAATATACTGTTTATGTGACCCTGGAGGTAATGGAAGGGGTGAGGGCCAAGAGAAAAGCATTCCGGAGGCTTAGGAAATCAGGAGGGAAACTGGATAAAGAGTACACAAAGAAGTCCTGGGAGGTCACCAGGCTTGTCAGAGAGGCCAAGGCTTCCAGAGATCTGAGACTGGTACAAGGAATCAAGGATGGGGAAAAGGACTTCTTCAGTTACATTAGCAAGAGAAGAAGAAACAAAGACCAGATTGTGAGGATTAAGAAAAATGGAGGGTGGTTGGAGAATGGGGAGGACCAGGCAGTGGCACTGAATGAGTATTTCTGCTCTGTGTTCATGAAGGAAAGAGGGGGCAGATACCCCATGGGAAGGGTGGAGTGGGCAGGGGGGCGTGGTTAACTGATATCAGAATTACAGAGGACAGGCTGCTGGAGGGACTAAGGGCACTGAGGGTGGACAATGTTCCAGGGACAGATGGCATTCACCCTAGGGTACTTAGGGAGCTTGCTGGGATTCTGGCGGGACCACTGGCAGATCTGTTCAGTACATCACTGAACACTGGGTGTGTGCCACAGGACTGGAGAATGGCCCATGTGGTGCCCATTCATAAAAGTGTCCCGAAGGATGATCCAGGCAACTACAGACAAGTGAGTCTCACTTCAATCTTGGAGAAACTCATGGAGTCAATCCTAAAAGAGAGGTTGGTGACCTTTCTGGAAGACAATGGGCTCCATGATGGCCATCAGCATGGTTTTGTATCTGGCAGATCCTGCCAGATGAACCTAGTTGAGTACTATGACTGGGTTACCAGGAAACTGGACAGGGGCCATGCAGTGGACATCTTATATTTGGACTTCAGCAAGGCCTTTGACTCGGTGCCACATGGGAGGTTGGGGGGAAAACTGGAATACATTAGGGTGGGGACAAAAATGGTCAACTGGTTCACCAACTGGCTGAGGAGTAGGCAGCAATGGTTGGTGGGGGTGGCTCTCATCACCAAGGGATATTACGAGAGGGGTGTCCCAGGATTCAGTACTGGGACCGGTGCTGTTCGGGATATTCATAGCCGATATCTCAAATGGGATCTGGAGTAGGATCAGTCTGTTCACAGATGATACTAAGATCAGTGCAGAGGTAGATGACATAGAGGGGTGGAGGAAGCTGCAGGAAGACCTGACCAAACTACAGGAATGATCAGAGACATGGCAGTTGGGGTTCAATGCCAAGAAGTGCAAGGTGCTGCACTTCAGAGCAAGGAACCAGGGGAGGAAATATGAGTTGGGAGGGGTACAGTTGGAAAGCACAGTGGAGGAAAAGGATCTAGGGGTACTAATAAAGGGGAGTATGAACCAATCAGCTCAGTGCAGGAAGGCGGCTGCAAAGGCAAACAAGATGCTGGGGTGCATAGGGAGGAGAATCTCCTCCAGGCACAGAGAAGCAATCCTACCCCTGTACAAGTCACTGGTCAGGCTGCACCTGAAATACTGCGTGCAGTACTGGCGGTCATTCCTGAGGAAGGGCATCAGATTGCTGGAGGGAGTGCAGAGTAGGGCAACCAAGATTATACAGGGACTTGAGGTAAAATCCTATGATAAAAGTCTGAGAAAGCTGCAAATGTATTTCCTGGAAGAGAGGCGGGATAGGGGACATAGGATCAAAACCCTTCAAGTACCTAAAGGGTATTAACAGGATTAATACAGAAGGGATTCTTTAGATCAGAAGGGGGAGGGACACACAAGGGTATCAGCTGAGTTTGGAGTGGGGAGATTCAGGAGGGAAATCAGGAGCCACTTTTTCACAGAAAGGTTGGTAGATAAGTGGAACACTCTGCCCGAGGAGGTGGTATCATGTAGAATGGTGGGAGGATTTAAGAGAGGGTGGAACAGAGTGAGGGGGGCGCTTATGAGGAGTGGAGGGGAGGTTGGGGCAGCTGCAAATTGAGGGGCTAGCTGCACAATCAAGCAGACTCAATAGACCGTGAGGCCTGTTTCTGCTGGTATTTCATATGTTCGTATGTTCCTCTCCTCTTTCATTACCCATTTCATCCTGTCTTCTTACTCCCTCAACTCATCTGATGTTTATACTTCACTTTTCATGAATCTGTAGCAGGTCAGTCTACTTTCTATATTCAGCTCCCTCCACTGTAGAACAACCTCCTTGTCTCTGTCTCTTATCCTCTCTTCAATCTTGCAAACCAATCCTGCTAGCTCATTTCTCAAAAAATGCAGCTATAGCTACCCAACTACCCTTTCTACAACATCATAACCAGCTCTTGCATTTTGTACATTTATGCAAGTTATTAAGGTCCCAGCCTGGGTACCTCTGTTCTGCATACCTTTTTGCACCAAAGTTTCATATGCCTGAAATATATTATTTGTGCTGTGCATATTAGTGTTACTGTACATTCACTTGGTGTTGCCACTGTTTTTGTTATTGTTATTCTTGTTCCACTCTGTAACTAATGTATTATACACAATGTTTGCATTGTTCTGTATTTCCTTAATGTATTATTTTATTAACTGTACTTTGAATGTTATTGTTACTGTACATCTACTGTTGTTGTCACTGCATTTTTTATTGTAGTTGCCATCTAACTCTCTCCTGTAACTTCTCCCCCAAGTCACACATGGAAATGAGCTCTGACTCGATATATCTATTCCAGTCACCAAATGCTAAATACAGAGCGCTGCACTTATAATGGACATAGTTATAGGAACATGAGTAACTATAATGGACAAAAACTAATTTCCCTAACCAAATATATGAAATCCAATACATTTATTAATGGTTAAAACTATTAGACACTGCTTGTAACAAGCCGTATGTAGCTTTTATGGAAATTTCTAAGTTCAGCACTTTAGGTAGAGTTGTCAAGTGTAGACTTGTGATGGAGAAGCTACAGAGATTTACTTTCTTTGATTTCTTACACATACTGAAAAAAATATTTGACATTTTAGTGAAACACTTAACAGTAACATTTGCCTTTTTATATTTGCTTGTGCACATGCGCAAGAAATGTTGTGGCAGCTTGCTGGAGAAGCAGGTTGTGGAGGTGTGGCAGTGTTGTGGCCAATGCCGCCACTGCTTTTTTGAGGCTCGTCTGTGTGTCACCAATGAAGGAGCATGCTGGCAATGCCAGAGTGCCATCAACTTGAAACAGTTTCGCCACTGCAATGAGGCAGCACCCGCTCATTGCAGGGCGTGCCTTGCCCGGTGTAACACTTCAGTAAACATGGAGGCTGCTGTCACTGTCCACCTCTCACAGTCCCCAGCAAGCCAGCTTCAGGGGTGCCCAATCCCCCAGTCAGCATGCCCCCTCCCCAGTTCATTTGCTGATGGGGGAGCTCAATCCCCATTGACATATGTGCCATTTTGCTGTGTTTTGTCTGCCAAGAGGGGTGCCCAGTCCCCCTCGGCATCATCTCCCCCAAACACAGACATGCTTGCTGATGGGGGGGCACAATCCCCCTGTTGGCATGTTTAATCCCCCATCGCATTGGCATTTTTCTGCCACCACCCAACCCCCATTGTGTACCACACTGACAGCCCACTTCAGTGTGGCTAACAAGCCCCCAACTCATACACCTGTAAAAAAAAGAAAATGGTCTGCAGTGTTTTTTTTGTTTTTTATAACCTGAAACACAGAAAATTGTCCATCGCCTTCAGGTCCCTCCCTCAACCCACACCCACCTCTTCGAACCCCACCTCCCCCCACCCCATACTTACCTTCAGAGTCCAGCGTGATGATCTTTGGTGGAGCGGGAACATGTCTGCACTCTTCAAAGCTGACCGCAAACTGAAGAAATGTCAGTAAGCTGTATAATGGCATAAATGGGGAGTTTTCAACTTAGGTGGATATCTCAGCAATTTTGTAACTGTTGGCCCCAAATTTTCAACATGGGGTTCTTGGGACCCCACCTCATCACTCTCATGTCGTTATTTGGTCCCGAAAGGTGATTTCATGGTTACTACATGGAATCACCTTCTGGGACTGATTAACAAAATGACAGTGTCACTGCTCATGAGGTGGGCTCCCAAAAAACCTATGTTGCAAATTTGGTGAAAAAATTCCAAAAAATGACTGTGTTATGAGCATGCATTGCACCGTTCCCACGCACGCTCATAACTTCGAAAATTTTTTATATTTTCACTCCAGATTTTCAACATTGCATTTCTCCACACTTCCTTATGAACAGTACAGCAGTCATTTTTCACATCCTGCAGAAATGTGTTTCGCACATGTGGCGCACAATGGCACAGTCGCTGTGTGACATCAATGTTTGGGACAGAATAAGAAAATCACAGTGACAGCGTTCATAAGGAAAGGTCCCAAAAAGCCCATGTTGCAAATCTGGTGAACAAATTCCAAAAAATTACTGTGTTACCAGCATGCATTGCACAGCTTCTACGTATGTTCGTAACTTCGTGATTATTAATATTTTTACTTCAGATTTTCAACATTGTCATTTTTGCACACTGCTTTATGAACTGTACAGCTGTAATTTTTCACATCCTGCCTGAAACATGTTTTCACACCTGTGGCACACAATGGGTGCGGTCGCTATGCGAAATCAACGTTCTGGACAGATTAAGAAAATCACAGTGCCACTGTTCATGAGCGGAGTTCACAAAATGCCTACGTTGAAATTGTGGTGTAAAAAAATCCAAAAAATAATTGCATTACGGGTGTGCATTGTGCAGTTTCTATGCACACTCGTGACTTCATCAATTTTTTTATATTTTCACTCCAGATTTTTAACATTAAAATTTTTTTACACCTCCTTATGAACAGTACAGCTGTCATTTTTCACATCCTGCCTGAAATGTGTTTCCGCACCTGTGGCATCAAATGGCGCAGTCACTGTGCAAAATCACCTTTCAGCTAACAAACTGAAAGCATCACTGTTCATGAGGTGGGGTCACAAAAAGCCCATGTTGAAAACTTGGAGTGAAAATACCAAGAAACTCCCAGGGCATTAGGGTTTCCAACTATAACGTCCTACCCTGTAGGGACTGACAGGCGTCAGGGGTGTGACTTGGGATTGTCAACAGTCATGCTCATGCCATTCCAGCCCCCACCCCCATCCTGCAGCCAGTGACAGGCATCGAGGTGTGCCTTGGACTCTCCAGCCCCAAAGTTCACCCCATTCTCCTATACTGCACCCATTTCAGTGTATGTCCTTATGAAGTGGGGTGAGTGTAAAACCTGAATACCCCAAGGCACACCTCGACACTTGACAGTGTCTGCAGGGCAGGGTGAAGTGAAATGACATGAGCGTTATGGGTGATGACCCAAAGGCACACCCCAATGCCTGTCCATCTCTGCAGAGTGGGGGTGGGGCTGGCGTCAGATCAATACTTCACTGCCATTCCTATTCTGCATCTGTCTAACTCCTGCACGTCCAATGCTAATACCAGCAAGCAAACATTCAGCACTGACGAATGCTTGTTTCTTACTGTTCTAGAAACTCTTCAACCAGCTACTGTATTTACAATTTCTTATTGTCAGCAATAAATGCCCTTAAAAAACCCTTAGTCCCTGACAGTAAACTTACATTAAATAAAGGCATAGACTACAGAAAAATATTAACTAGTCAGGATTTTAAGCAATCATTCATTCAACCTAAGCCCCACCCACATATAGTATAGACAATCTAAGATAGCACTCAACTGTTGAGGCTCCACCACCTTTGGATATAATAGATGCATCTTTCTTTCTTTCTTTCTTCTTTCTTTCTTTCTTTCTTTCTTTCTTTCTTTCTTTCTTATTTTCTTGTGTCCAAGCCTAATACAGTACATTTTAAACCTTCATGAGTTCTCCACTGAGAATACTTCTCAGCAGTGGGTTTACTGGTTTTGGCAGAGAACCACTTTGACTCAAGTAACTAACAGAAGCATTCCTAATTACTTCTGTAGTCTGAATTCAAAAGCATGCCTGGAAAACAAAAAGCATTCCATAAAGTCAGCAGACTTATACCAAATTATGTCATCACCAATCCCCTGGGTCCTTCCTGAGAAACTCAAATATGTCACATCTGAATGGCACTTCAGAAACTTCAAAGATTTTATGCTGTTTGATATTGGCTGACACCCACTGAGGAAGGTGGATGCCGAAGTGCTGGGGCGGCTGACAGGCAGTGGGACTAGAGCAGTTCTGTAAATCATGTTTGTAACCACGCTTAAAAAGCTTAGAAAACACTTAGGCACTTTAAGAAGATTGTTGCCTTAATTTTTGTACCTTACAGCCTTGGTTTATATGAAATATGTATTTTTTATAGCACACATTATTTTGGAACTACAAAATAAATAAAAAAGAACTAACGTTTGACTTTATATGGTTTCAGTGTGTGACTATAAATTTATGTCTTTCAGACCTGTGTGCTCACCTTATCAGTGTGTTTTATGACACACTGTAAGATTATAATATAATATTGCAGTACCTTAGCCTGGGGCTGCGTAAGGTTGAGCGCCCCCTCCTTTATTTGAGTGCAGGTGTTTTCCTCTTTTGTGCATTTGATATTGGCTAATCCACAGATAAAACTTCTGCCCTCCATAGGTGCAGATGTGCTTGTTCATCAAGGGAATGCCCCTTCTGCACATGTGTGACACTTTGTGGGACTCCTAAACATGTTTTTGTACACCCCCTCCACACCTACTCCCACTCTGCCTATGCATCTTCATGGGTGGCTTGGTCAGGGTTAGACAGGGAACCAAGGATTCACAGCCATGTGATTCACATTTGGGTTTCCACACCAGTCATGGAGTGCAGAGGGCAGCAGCATTGCTCTACCCATACGGCAACAGTAGCACTTACTTGCCCTCCACAGAAATGTCCCTAAATGCTCCCTAAATCATTCAGGGCCTCATTTGTGACAAGTATCAGTTGTTCCCATCCCTCTGAGATATCATTGAGGACGTGTGATCATGTCATAAGTTTTATTTGTTTTTTTAAACAAATGTACTTTCCCCAAAGGAATACAGCAGTTCTTGGAGGACTGTTGTATCCCACAATCTTCTGCGCCGCTAAGAGCAGGAGATCCATTCAAGCTCTGGCTGAGCCTCTCATTGGATGCCCACTGTCTGACCACACTACACTACACCCCTGGCTCCTCCGCTGTCCTCATGCATAGTGAGGAGGTTGGGGTTTTGTATACTGCCACTTGTATGGCACTCTACAGGTATGGTGCTCAGTAGCCCAGATATGCAACTACATTGTTGCTTATGCATAGGATAGTTGCATAATATCATATTGCACATCAGCATTTCTGCAAGGGCCATCAATACCAGAATTGGGATCTTGTATCGGCACAGGCACTGTGTCACACATGAAGTCCTGAGCACTGCCATCAATAGCTCAGTTGTCTCACTCATCAATTATGGGCTGGTGATCTACAGATCTGCAACAGACACAGCCCTCCACTGCATCTCAATCGCAATGAATAAAGCCTGTCATCTCCTCACAGGTGCTGCTAAGCTCATGCACACTGGTGATCTCTATACCATGGCTGGCTGGCTACAGCTCAGTGGAAGAATCAGGTACCAAGCCTGCCTCTTTGCCAAAAAAGCCTCCTTATACCTTCTACCACTAGGAGTACGGAACCTCCTGACCACTTCCCAGAGCAGAATGCAAACCAGAAGCACTGCCTCTTAGGTGTTCCACGTGCCAAGGTGCTGCACTACCTTGGCTCAGTGGGGTTTCTCATACCAGGGCCATGGCAGGATTAACCATAGGGCAGATGGGGCAGTTGCCCTGGACCACGAGTTTGAGGGGGCCACCTGATTTTCTCATCATTTTTTTTTCTTCCCTCCTGTACCTTTGCTAAACCTCAGTGGTGAGGGGCATACCTCAAAATCTGAAGTTCACCGGCACTCTGGTTCATCCGTTAGCCCTGCCGGCTGGTTTACTGCTGTCCCGAAATGGCTTGCCCCATGCAGTCCACGCCATGTTGTTTAATGTGCTCCGCCGCTTGTTACTGCTCCCCCATATTCAAGCTTGTTTATGTCAGAGGTGCTGACGTTGCGGCCCCTTCTAACGAATAAGAGGGCTCCAATCTGGTCCGTTACTGCTTAGCACCCCCAGCCCACTCAGACCTGAACTTTTCTGTGCCCCCTGAGGTCCGTACGAGGAGCATAAAACAGACCCTTCTGGTGCTATGGAACTCCTACAGCCAAGGAGAGTTCCATAGCACAGGAGAGAAAATTTGCCTTGAAGCTGCCCAGTGAAGAAAAACCACCACCAGCGAGCAAGAGTCGGTTCCTCCCGACCCGCGCCGAATCCGACAGATGGACCGACCACATCACTACTGTGCCTGGCTGCTGCTGCTACAACCGAGCTGTAATTTTTCATTTAAACAAAAAGAACAAAGTAGCAGCAGTACCAGCAGCTGAGCCTTTTGGGCAGTGGCAGAGCAAAAGTAGAATGGCCAGGGCGGAAAGACTGAGAGGAGGACGGGACGATTTGCACTGTACAGAGGAGTGACTCAGTCCAGACAGACAGACCACCACACTCACTGACTTTCCTTCACTTCATTGTCTTCAACTTTAGGTAGGTTGGTAAATTAATTTAAAAAAATAAATGGACAGCCTTACAGTGGAGGTGGCTGCTGCCTGGTCAGGTGAAAACAATGCTGTTGTGGTTGGGGGGGGGGTCATCAGAAGGGATTGTAGAAAGGGGAGAGAGATAGCATGGGCCAGAGATGAAGTAGGATTTGCAGCAGTACAGTATGGTCCAAGGACAGGGATGGAAGGAAAATCAGCAGAGTAGGTGGGTCAAGTTCCAGGTGCCATAAGTGGTCATTATTTTGTATAACGTCTTCTCTAGGTAAGAATTGGAATGCATTGGGTGAGGGAATTTTGTGGAAAGGAAGGTGGAGAGAGAGAGAGAGAGAATAGAATGGGTCAGAGATGAAGTAGGAACTTTTTTTCCTCAGATTGTTAGTTTAACCAGGAGTGGCACACTAAGCTGAAAGCTTGTTTACAGGTGTGATCTGGGAGCATAGAGAAGTTACAGTAAGTGACTTGCTCAGGGTCACACAGTATGCAAGTGGGAACTATGGGATTCAAACCCTGGTCTCAAGATTTGCAGCTCAAAGCCTTAAACCACTGTGCTATACTGCTTCAGCTATATAAATCTGCAGCAATATTGTAGGGATGGAAGGAAAAATCGGCAGAAAACAAGACTAGGTGGGGCAAGTGGTCATTATTTAATGGCAAGCTCTGTTTCTTTGTAAAATTTTCCTTTGTGAATTTTTTTTCTTACTCTGCCTGTGGGGCCATTTCCCCAGAAATGGATAACATATATCCTTGTGCAGCCCTGGGGGAAACATAGAAATTGTCAGCAGATAAGGACGGCTAGGCCCATCCTGTCTGCCCGTAGGGCCTATACATTGTATGTGGACACTGACCCCACCACGACAAGGTCCTCCCCATGGACACTGGTCATGGTCAAAAGGAAGGAAGACATGCTACGGGTAAATAAAAGCATTGTCAGTGGTTCAGCAAGTTTGCACATTTGCTTTGGAGGCCAGAAGATCAGAAGGTAATCACCATGCTACTAGGAACTTGGTGTTAAATGTCTCCATGTGACTCCGTTGGTAACACATCTGCCTCTGGACCAGAAGGCCATGGGTTCTCGTCCCACACCATGATTGAACTTGTACCTAAAACACTGACATCAGGGTGTGGTATTAGGGGGTGCTGTACTGTTGGGGTGTGCCATCCTTGAGATGAGATGTTAAACCAATATCCCTTCTACCCATCCCGGTGCTGTCCTGGTGGGTATCCAGGTTGAAGTAAAAACTCTGAGCAGTCTTTGCAAACAAGAGGGGACTTCTTCCCTGGTCACTCGTATTGCCTTCATCTGTGGCTGTAACTTCCCAATCACTTTCTTTTATTCACTTACATTTATCCATCCCAGACTCTACAGGTCTGCCCCCCCTCCCAGGTTGGAGACTTTGGGGGTCAGGACTGCTCACAGCCACAGGGCAGGCTATTGTCTGATCAGGCAGTGAGATGTTGGTGTGGAGGGGCCAGTAATGCATAGTTATGCTTGAGTGCTGACACTCTGTGTGAATGTATTCCAGCCATCCAACATTAAACTAGTATTTCCACCCCAAGAATGGCATGCAGAATAGCTGGAAATCACTCAAAATGCATTTTAAGGCATTGAAAACTGATCAGCTTCAGGGGGCCTATGTGGCCCCAAACCCCTGGCATATTGGTTAAGTTACAGGGGGCCACACAATTCCAAGTGCCCAGGGCACCATCACTTGTTAATCCAGCCCTGACCAGGCCCCTCTATGGACAAATGTGCTACCTCAGGACATCTGTGATGCAGCAGTGATTGGCTCTTTTAAACACAAACTGCACCAACACCTTCTCACCACAGGTACCTGTGCCTGCTCCCACTAAATCCTGTCTCAAGTCAGTAATCCCATGGCTGTGGTCTACACTTACCCTCTAGCACTTCTTAACCCTGTCACTGTTCCACTGGGTAGCCCTGACCTTGCACTTCACTGACCCACCATCCTCTCCCATGGTGCTGCCACATACCCCCACCTCTCTTTCCTACCCCTACCCCTACCCCTCCTCCTCCTGCCCTCACTTACCCATTCCTCTTAATATTACCTCTCCATCTTCTCTCCTTTCTCCTTTCTCCTCCTGTCTATGCTGCTGATTTTTGTCTCTCCTTGATGCAGGTATACATTGTACAATGCCTCAGTATAGTGTAACCATGAACTGTATCTGTATTGTTGTACAATAACATGTGTTTGTATATTTGCTACTGAACCACTCTGTGTTTGAATGTTTATGTATCACTCTGTACTTGTTAACTGACGTTGAACCAATTATCGAGCATTCACTCACTGGTGCTATCCAAGATTTAAAAAAAAAATAAAATAAATATACTTCAGGCAGTGTTTGAGCTGGACATCTAGAACCCTATGGCAATATGGTTACATGATACGAAGTACAAACATGGACACCCTGGGAAATTTCTGTGTTCAGTGTATTGTCAACCTTGCAAAATCAAAAAAACTTTGCACCACCAACCTGCCATAGACAACATATTTGACATACAAGGAGTTATAGTAAAGCTATCATGAATACAAAAAGCTTTTTACTCATAAAACTGGTTAATAAAATCAGAGGAAGACATCCCTAGCTGACTTGCCTAATGTTTCACTCAAATGAGCATCCTTCAGGGTCCCACCTACCACAAGGCTAGCCATTATATAGTGCCGATTTTAAAGGCACATCACCATTTCACATTGACTCCACGACAGGGTATACAGTAAACTGAGTCAACAACAACACCAGATTAATAAAACAACCATTGCACAAGGCTGAAAACAGTGGACCTGAAAGACCCACTTGTGGCACTGATCCTACTCTGTATGACATTATTAATATTTTGAACTTTATGGAATCCTGTATTTAACTCTTTTTATTGCAACTTGTTTTATTTATTTTATCTTTTTGTAAGGCGCCTTGATTTTTAGAAAGGCGCATTATAAATAAAGCATTATTATTATTAATAATTGTTAAAATAAGCAGTCATGTCAATTAATTGCTATAGTTACAAGGCTACAATAGCAATATTGATATACATAATGCAAGGTATGAATGGGCACTATAATACATGAAGATAGTTCATTCAGCTCATTGCATTTTTTCTGTGAAAAACACAGAACCCATTCCTTAATGTACCCATATCCTTAAAAGGATAAAAAAAAGCTGCATGGGGCCAGATATGCAAAACTTTGCCTGGTGGGCAAAGTTATTGTGACCTGTTTGCCCAGGGTTTGCACCCATGCGCAATATTCAAAGGGGGCTTGTGTGTGCACTAAAAGGGTTAGTGTGTGCAAAACAATAACATATGCACCGGACAAAGGGAGAGGCAGGGACAGGAATACTGGCTCATCACAATATTCAGTGCATTTGAGCTGTGCAAAAGGGTTAATGCTGCTACTTTGTGCAGCACAAATACTACTGAGAAGAAGCCCAACTTACTTCGGGCAACCCTAGCAGCTGGTAGAGTCACTGCAGCCAACAACTACTTTGGTGGTGGTGGAACATATCTGCTCCCTCTTGGCTTGTGGCACCCCTCACCATCTGAATCCTGGCCCTGTTAAAACACAGTAAGTCTCTAGTGTCCAGTGCCCCTCCCCACACCCTGATTGCCATCCTGTTTAGTTTTCAGACTTTTCCTGGTGCCTAGTGGTCCCCTCCGCCCTCCGATAGTCAGCCTCAGTATAGGAAAAATAATTCCTTGCTATCTAGTGGTCCCCCAACCCTCCAATCACCAGCCTTAGTATAGGAAAAATAACTCCCGGTGCCTAGAGGACCCCTGCCCTCTGATCACCAGCCCTGGTATCAGAAAAATAACCCTTGGTACCTAGTGGTCCCATCTACCCTCCCATCACCAGCCCAAGTAATAATAATGCTATCAACTGTGTCCAGTGATCCCCCTCTCACCCTCCAGTCACTAGCCCCAGTAAGAATAAAGCCATCATTGATATCCAATAGTCTCCCCCCCTCAAATCACCAGCCCCAGTAACAATAAAGCCATCATTGATATCCAATAGTCTCCCTCAAATCACCAGCCCCAGTAAGAATAAAGCCATCATTGATATCCAATAGTCTCCCCTCAAATCACCAGCCCCAGTAACAATAAAGCCATCATTGATATCCAATAGTCTCCCCCCCTCAAATCACCAGCCCCAGTAACAATAAAGCTATCATTGGTGCCCAGTGGTCCCCCTGTCCTCTGATAGCCAGCCCTGGTAATAATAACATTATCAGAACTACTCACTGTCCAGCACTTCTTAAGTTGTAATAAATTCAAAATCCGTCAGAAGTAAGACACAAAAGATAAAGTTCCAAAGCAGCTTCCAGCTTTATTGCTTCAGAAGTTACAGGTACTGGGAACCATTACCCAGCAGCCTCGGTAGCTACACTCCAATGAGCTTCGTCAGAAGGCTACCTGCTGGTTATAACTGTTCGTGTATACTGCCGTTAATTAACACATTAACAATTAGTTTCCTAGGCTGCATATACCTTAACATCCACCTTGCAATTGTAAGGTTTTTGTGATGTAGTACTGTATGCCTTGCTATATATACACATATTTACCACAATTCTTAACTATTGGCATTATAATGAACTCACTATTGAATAATTATTTTCAAAAATAAGTAACACCATAAGTGATTCAATCATGAGAAATAATAAAATAAACTAAAATAAAGTAAAAAAGATTGGGGGGGTTCCAATTCGAATGTATAACATTAATAAAAGTTCACTTATGCTTCCTTATATAAATTCATTTACATTACATTTCTAAAGAGCCTTTGCTCGATCAAACACTTAAACCACTATATGAATTACAGTATATTTATTCCATTACTTGAATTTCTCAGGATGGAATATTAGATGTCAGGGGTTAAGCTGGATACTAATTCTGACTAAAGGGACCTAGGAGTTACCATAAGTGGCTCCTTTAAACAATCCAGCTAATGCAATAAGCCTACAACAAGGTGACCAGAATACTGGGGTGTATTGGGAAGGGTTTTGATAACAGCACGAAAGAGGTAACACTGCTCTCTGTAGAATAATGGTGAGGCAGCATGTGGTTTACTGTGCCCAGTTCTGGAGTCCCCACCTAAAGAAAGACAAAGACCGGTTGGAGATAGTGCAACACAGGGTAACCAAAATTATTTAGGGTCAACAGGGCAGAGCATAGAGAAATGGCTTACGGCACTGAAAATGTACTCACTGGAGGCCAGAAGGGAGAGGGGAGACATGGGAGAGACCTTCAAGTTCCAAAAAGAAATGAATGAAGTAAACTGTGAGGAACTATACAGCAGGATTAGGAGCAGGCTGACAAAGGGGAGATTCATGAGGTACAGTATGTGTGAACATTTTACTTTGCACAGCAGATGGTTGAGCCATGGAACAGGTTTACAGCTGATGTGATGGGCACAAAAACTATCAATTGTTTCAAGCATGGCTGGAACAGAGATAAACATAGCCACCATCTAGACATTTAAGTCCTGAGGTAGCATAGGGCATAACAAGGCAGATTGGGTGGACCAATGGTATTTTTCTGCCAACATTGTCTACTGTAAGTTTCTATAAAAGAGGCTTTTCAAAATCATACATGCTGGCAATTACTACATGGACAAAGTCCCCTGGGACATGGGGTCATAATGTCGCAAGACATTATGCCGCATGGCAAAATCACGATGCCAAGACAGTGCAATATTGCCATGCGGCTTAATTCTTTTTTCTGTGGGCGGCTGAGCCCACCACACCCCTCAAGAGCAGTGGCTGTGCCCCCAGAATCCCCCCACTAAAGATTCTCAACCCGGGGAGGTCCAACTCAGGAGGCGCAAATTGTGAATAAAAATAGAATGTCTGGGACCGGGAATCAAACCCAGTCCCAGACACAGAGCCTGGGTTTCTGCTGCTGTGGCTCAGTCCAGTGAGCCACAGCAGCTGCTCAGCAGAACCTGCTCCCAGCAGAGGTCTTATCCTCTGCCTGGGATGGGAGTGTGTGAATGGTGCAATATCATGTTCAGCAGTATATGTGGTATTGCACCATTCGCTGTCCTGGACAGCGCTCATTCGGGTTAGTTATAATATTGTATGCTATTAAACGTACGACATTATGACCCGGTAGGGTCCCCTGGTCAGCTACACAGACTTCAACATGTAGTAAAGAAAACAATTCTATTTTTTTTTTCCGAAATGGCACCATATTGATTTGGTCATTTAAACTTGGCAGTGACCCCAATATGCTTCAATGAGGATACAAAAGGTTCCAGCATGCAGCAATGATGTATCATGATCCCCACCTTACTGTCTCAATCAAACTCTCTCTATACCTTAAACATAAATGATTGTTCCAAGTGGCAATTGTGACATGAAATGTGCATTCACAAATAATTGTTCACATCCGTTTTTGCAACTGCTGTTAGATGCTCATCTACCCATTTCCTGAACTGGTAGATCATTGTTTCTACAGTATATACTGTAGAAGACTCTACATTTAAATTTTAGGGGACAAAATGCCATATTGGGTTTGTGGAAAGGATTTCAGAGGTACATGGGGTCACCTGATGAGCCACAGCCAATAGCTGACCACCAGGAAGCAGGCTGAGAGTTTAACATGACATTCTTTCTAGCATTCCACTGTGTGAATGCCCCATTGAGTGTCCCAGAGCAGCAGTGTAGTACATCTGTAGGAAGACTGCAAGACCAGAGATTTGTGGTAGGGGTTGCAGGGACCTAATAATAATACAAGCTGTAACTGAAAAGACAGGCTGTGTAAGAGGATCTTAGAATCGGAAGGCTAGGCCTGTGGTTTGATGGGGTGGAGCAACTAACCATGCCCCCACTCAGGCCATAAAAGGCCGCTCCTCCTAACTGTTCCCACAATCATTTTTCCATTGTGACCAGAGGCTCTGCCCTCCTCACTGCCCCTCTGGTTTCTCCTATTTGTGCTCCTTTCCTCCCATTCACTGTCTTGTCTGCTGCTTGCTTCCTGCCGCCTGCCTGCTTCTCCCGTGGTGCTTTCTCTGTCTGTCCACCACACGCTGTCCAGCCATTCATTTTTGTCTCCCCTCCTCCCTCTCCCTGCTCTCCGCCTTCCTCTTGCACCATTTGTACCGTGGCTGTTTGTCTTCTTCTCCCCCTTCTTCCTGTTCCCCATTCCCTCTGATCTTCTTGCTGCTCATGCTGTGGCTCTCCATCTACCCCTTCCCCTCCCCTCCTCTCATTCTGCTGTTCCCTGTACCTTATCTCGAATACCACTCGCCCACAGCTGCTCCATCCTCTCTCCTACTCATATTGTGTCATGTCTCTCCCCCATCCCATTTTCGTACCTTTTGGAGTGCTCCATTGCCGCCTTCTTCCTCGGTTGCCCCGGTACTCTGGTGGTTCTTCTCGTGTGCTGCAACTGCATTCCAGGCATGCCTTGATGGCACCAACCTGTCTCTTGTCCTCCACCCTGCACTTCACTGCTCCTTTCCTGCTCTTCTCCTGGTCCTGTGTATTGGGCTCGTCTGTCCTTGCCGGCTTCCTGGTCATCCTGCCTCCCTTTTAGGCACCTTTCCAGTGTGTCTCTGTACATATTTAGCCCCCAATTTGGCACATGGTATGCAAGGCCTTAGTCAGTTTTGTTACACTGTACTATTTCGCTCAGCACCTTCATTAATAGTAATACCTGCCTGTGACTTTTACCTATGGCATATCAGCCTAGTTGCAGCTGTTCGTACTTAAACATTTATTTTCTCTTGCTAATTTAATTAGTTGTTTGGTGTCATAGTGCCTCATTTCTGGCTTCTCTGTTTTTCCCATGGTAGGGAACTGTGGTGTAACAGTGAGCATCAAGGCTCTGGGTAGCACGACCAGTTTAAGGTATGTTCTCGTTTTAGTTGGCTGCCTCTATGGCACTACATGAGATTTTGCTCCTATCAGCCTTCATGTTCATTACGCTATCAGCATATCGCATTTAACAATCAGCATAATAATGCAATCAGCATATCAAGTCCCTTCATTATCTAACCTCACATCTCCGCATACCAGCTTCACAGCCTCCTCCTACCTAATCATCGGTCGCAGGCATGACCCAGCCATTCCAGTCTCTCCCACACTCATACAAGTGTGATTTCACTCCTAATTTGGCACTTAATGGACTGGGTTGGCATGCACTCCTGTGGCTGAAAATTGCTATCTGCCTTGTCTAGACCCACATCAGGGTCCCCATTGCTCAGTCAAACCTACATGAAGGTCTAATCTTCATAATCAAATATCTGAGCATGACCCACGTGTGGGTCCCATGTTACACATCTTGATTTTACTTTCTATCAACTTTGGGGCATGCCAATCGTGCCCTTTACTCCATGGCTCGTGGCTAGCCTGTTGCCAACGGTCTTGCTCTGCACCCATGAAGTCCACATCTTAAGCATATGAAACTCAGAGCGGGGTTCTTCTCATCTGGCCCATAGTGGGAATGTCTTCACCCCGGGCAGACCTTCAGTTGTCAACCATACCGACAGCACCTCTAGATGCAGAATTTAAAACTTCAGCAGCAACAGGTGGGGCTCACCAGCGGGGCCCCTTTTGCTGCCCGAACAGGTTTGTAGACACCCTTTAAACAATTCTCCCTATGACTGCGTCTGGTTCACCTGGTTTGTTCTTAGATTGGTAGGCCAGCAGAGTGCCTCAGCAGTCACTACTCTCCTTCTCCTGTCTTGGGGGTGGTACCACGTGCACCATACTACGTGTTGTAGAGATTGATCACAACCCTTCCTGGCATTTCCATTAGAGGGATATAGTGAGAGTGTATCCCTAAATTGAAAATCCCCTTGGACTGGCCTACTAAATTGCAGTAGCAGAGCTGTCACTAATCTAAATGTCTCGAAGCCTAGATGAAAGGCGACCTAGGCCATGGCTACCCAGAGGTTTCCTCCTCAAAAGGGTTTTTTCCTCTTCTCAGTGCCAATGGTCATTATACTTAGATAGGGTAGTAATAGTCCCTAAGTTATGTAGTTAAGTTTCTACTGTTGGATGGAGACGGATGGTGGCTGCTTAGCTAGTCCCTCTCTCCTTAGAAAGTCATGCCTCCATGCCTTACATTCAGACCTAAGAATGGCTCATTATTCATCAGTTGTCTCCTGCTACTCTACTCAAGCTCCTGACCATACTACATCTACCAACCTACATGCAAGTCCTCAATTCACATAAGCGTTCATCACCTTATATGCCCAGTTCAACACTCTTTTTGGGCTCCTTCCTAAGGTACCTTTAGCCAAGGGAATCATTCCGAGGCACCTCTAGGGGTGGAACCCTTCTCTAGGGCTACTTGCCTTCTTACCCCTACATAGTGGTTTATCCCATGGATAGAGAGGCAAACAGCCAAAGATTATTAAAGTTGCACAAGCATTATACAATACTAAGTTGTGTAGGCCCATTGAATTGGAAGGCTAGGCCTGTGGTTCAATGGGGCGGAGCAACTAACCACACCCCTGCTCAGGCCATAAAAGGCCACTCCTCCTAACTGTTCCCACGATCATTTTTCCATTGCCCTGCCATCCTCCCCTCCTCCTCAAGTGGCTCATCTCTCTCTTTCTCTACCATGGGCTCCTTCCTAAGGTACCTTTAGCCAAGGGAATCATTCCCTCAGCGCCTCTAGGGGTGGAGCCCTCCTCTAGGGTTCCTTGACTTTATACCCCTACAGGGTGGTATATTCCATGGATAGAGAGGCAGCCAGCCAAAGATTATCTAAGTTGCACAAGCATAATACAATACCAAGTTGCATAGACCCATTGGAATAACCTATCTGGAGTAACATAATTCTACAAGCTATAACTGAAAAATAAATTATGGCCCAGTGCCACAGAGGGTTGAGGTACTGGTGCCTTACCTTGAACCATACCTGCGACTTGGATTTGGGAACAGACTCAGGTCATCATGGGTCTGTAGGGAGGAGAGGATTGAGCATCCAGAGGATGGCTCTCCTCTCCAGGGGTGGGGGGAGTGGGGGGAGTGGGAGGTTTCACTCAACAGTGGCCCCAAGTGGAAACTGAGAGGCACTGCCGGAGCATTGCAATGCGGGAAGCAGAAAAAAAATGGAAAAAGTAGCATGGTGTTCACCGGATGATGGCTTTCTGACACCTGACGCCTCTGGAACCTCTAGGGAGCCTCCTCATCCTCAGCAGCATCCCTGGGCCCTAGAAGAGTGCACTGGGGATTCCCTTCCCCTCCTGGTGCCTTCTCCCTCTGAGGAGGGGGACCCGCCCGGCGAAGGGTTATGTCCAGAATATCCTGTGTACCGGCTGTGATATGAGGCTAGAAGGAGAAGCTCGAGAAGATGTTGGTGGAGGTGGCTAGATGGCTTGTAGAGGCTGAAGGAGTGGGGGTCACCAGAGCTAGGGAAGGAGGAGTAAATAGATAATACAAAAAAAAAGAAAAATAAATTATGTATAGTCTGTGTGCTGGAAAGAAACCTACTAAATTTGCAAAGTGGTTATAGTCTGTATAAACACACAATGAATCAAGGAGGGATGTGGAGGAAGTGCAGAGAGTGTGGAAAAGTAGTGAACCAGAGTGTGCTCTGGGAGTTCAGCCACTGTCTCAACTGCAGGAGGTTCCAGGCTATGAGGTCAGAGCTGGAAGCCCCAAGAGCTGAAATATGCCACTTGAAAGCTGCAGCTGCTGGGCCACATACAGCATTATTGCCACAGCCACCTCCAGTGCCAACACTGGCCAAAGAAGGAGGCTTACAGTAGTGGGGGGGGGGAGTCCAAGCCTATGAAACTGGGGCTGTGCACAAGCAGCAGATTTTCCCTGTTGCAATAGGAGGTACCCCAGGCTACCCTCACAGTGGAAGAAGGAACCAGCATGCCTAACAGGCAGGTAGTGCTAGAGAACATGCCACAGGGAAGCCAGGGCCCCCAAAGAGGGCAAGAGGAAGGTACATATAGTGGGCGATTCAAACATGATGGGCACCAGGAGAGAATAGGGCCTCACTCTCAATGGTAAAAAGGTGGTCTGCTGCTTCCCTGGGGTGACAGCAGACAGACTTATAGCCAGGGTGGTAGAATCCATGGGAGAGAGGGAAGGAAGAACAGAACAGAACAGAACTGTACACATAGACATAAATTATCTGAGCTGGCAAACCATAGTACAAGAAAAGTCAGATTTCCATGCTCTGTGGAGGGTGGTAAAGGAGAGAGTAGGGGCAGTAACTTTCTCTGAGGTGCTACTTTAGCCATACCTGAATGAGTAGCATAACTACATGTTCTAGTTCTCCCACCCATGTTTAAACTGCACTTACTTTAAATATCTCACTGTTGCACTATTCCTTGACACCGGATGAATGCATCCTCATATTCCGTAACAAACAAAAAGCACTTCTTCTGTTCTTTCTTGTATTGTATAAATTTGTATGGTGATGCATTGTTGTACCATTGTTATCTGATGCATTATTGTATCATTGGTGAAATTCTATTGTTATTGTTATTTCAATTACCAGCTCTCCCTGGATGCACCAGGAGACGAGCAACTTGTTTTGCTCAGTGTGCCTTTCCTGGTGACATTTTTCAATAAATAAATAGTTGAAACAGCTCCTTGTGTTCCAGTTCAATGCAAGTCTAAAGGGATGGTACAGGGAGGAGTCATTTTGGTTCCTGGAGGACTCAGGCCTGATGTGGAGGGACTGGAGGCCAATTGATAGTTTGCTTCCAAATGAGGAGGGCAAGAAGGTGCTGGGAGAGAGATGAGTACAACACATAGTTAGTTAAAATGAGTCAGTGTAAATCAGTATAACATGGTACACAAACTATGTTATGAACCATGAGGGCTTTGCTGGCCTCCCCCCATCAAGCAACGAAAGCAAGGCAACCATACACAGGGTAAGGACAAAAAGGGGTGGGCCATATACTGGAGAATGATGTCAGTCAATTCATGGCGACTCAGCAACAAACTGCTGGATCTACAGGCATTAGTCAGGGAAGGAAACCTTGACCTGGTAGTTGTCATTTAGACATGGGTGAAGCCAAACCACTAATAGGACATGTCTATACTAAGATGCTTACTGTTCAGGAAGGACAGAAAAAAAGGGTAGGGGTGGTGGAGTAGTGCTGTATATAAAAGAAGGGATAGCAGCAATGGAATCAGATAGCTTGGGGGAGTCAGAAAAACCTGAAACTCTATGGGTATAGTAGCAGCAAGGAAGGGGAAGCAAATTAGTACCAGAGTGGTCTACAGACCACAAAACCAGGACCAGGGTGCACATAAAGAACTGGAGAAGATGGTAGTAGTAGTAGTAGGGAACTTTAGTTTGCAGGATGTGCTTTGGCAAGTTCTAATAGCAGCAAGTACTGTAGTAAGAACCAGCTCCTGGCAGATGCATAAAAGGAGGTGTTCCAAGCATAACCAGTCCAGGGCCCAACAAGAGAAGCAACTCTGATGGATCTGGTGCTCACCAACATTGAGAGGATTAAAACATGGTAGTCTAAGAACTGCTATAATCCAACAACTACAAGACCTTGAGGTTGGTGGTCCAAATAGGGACCACAAAATGGGCAAACAGAGTAAAGGTGTGACATTTCAGGAAGGCATACTTTGCCACATATGGGAATGGTTGGGAAAAAGCAATGAGAGAACATGGCAATGAAAAACGGAATGCTAAAAGTAGCAGAAAGCACAGTTGGGAGGGCATCAAAGGGAAAAATGTAAAAAGGCCTAGTACTGTTCATAGCAATGTAATGAAGGTGTTAAGAGCCAAGAGAAAGGTATTCATGAAATGTAAGTGAAAACAAAAGGGGGAGAATAAGGAAGAATAGCTAGTAGGAAGGTCTGGGAGGCCAAGGCAGAGATAAAACTCTGGCTAGCAAAGGGAGTGAAGCTAGGGGAAAAAGCATTTTTGAGGTATATCCGGAAAAAGTAAAAGGTCAGAGGGAATAGTGAGGCTCAAGAGAGAGAGAAATGATTTTATTTATTTATTTATTGAAATGTTTCACCAGGAAGGCACACTGAACAACAAGTTGCTTGTCTCCCAGTGAGACCTGGGGGGGGGGGGTACAACTGGATGAAGAATTAGACATACAGTTTAACATTTAACATATCTGAGAAATTAAACATTCAATTACATTTGTAACAAGACATACAGTTAAAAAATATAAATAATCACACAGTCGCATTTATGACATAACATACAATTAAATACATCATACCTGTGGAATATGCATTTAATTACAAGTGGCATGTCTGAGGAACATAGTAAACAGCAGTGAAGGGAGAGGAAAGCATGTTGAGAAGCAGGATCAGGGGAGATGGAAGGTTAAATAGGTGATATGAGCCATGGAGAAGAGCAGAGGCATAGGAGGACAGTTAAGGAGGGTTAAAGCAGGAGCAGCTAGATGAGAGAAAGTTACACAAGGCAGAGGCAAGGGAGTAGGAGGAGGAGGAGGAGGAGTGCCATACTTGGGGGGGGGTCCAGATTTGCAGGAAATGATGGATAAAGCCTGACTGACCGATGAGAGTGGTTTGACGGGGGACCAACAAAGTGCGAGTGTCAGAGGATCTGAGGGAGTGGAAGGAGAGAGGAGTGTGACAGAGGAAAAGCAGAGATATTCAATAAATACTTCTTTTCAGTATTTACTGGCAAGAAAAATGTTCCAGTGCTGGAATGTAGGGGGAGAAAGGAAAGAGAGAGGGGGTGGGTGCACAAGCAGCATGGGCAAAATAACAGAAGGAAGGGTACTGGAAAAGCTGAAAGGACTGAGAGTAGATAAATGTACGGGGCCTGACGGCTTGTACCCTAGAATGCTAAGGGAGGCTGTAGAAGTGATAGCAGCACCACTGGCAAACACATTTTCAACTCCTTTCTGATGCTGGCCACAGGGGTGCTCCCAAGGGAATGGAGGACTGCAGATGTGGTTCCTTTGCACAACAGTGGAAGGAAAGATGAGCTAGGTAACTAGAGACCAGTCAGCCTAACATCTATTGCAGGAAACGGAATAGAGTCCATACTGAGTGAGGAACTAGTGGACTTCCTGGAGGGAAATGGGCTACAGGTCCCAAGGCAACATGGATTGATAAGGGAGAGATCTTGACAGATGAAGCTAGCTGACCTCTTTGACTAAGTAACCAGTGCAGCTGATAAGGGACAGGCAGTCGATATAATGTACTGAGATTTCAGCAAAGCCTTTGCCTCAGTCCCTTATAGGAGACTGGTCAAGAAGATAAGTGAATAAGGTGTAGAAGACAAATTGGCGTCTTGTGTGGAAAACTGACTGAGGGGAAGAACAAAAGGGTTGCAGTAAATGGGGAGTTCATAGAAGCAAGGGAGGTTACAAGTGGAGTACCATGGGAATTGGTACATGGCCTTGTCCTATTGAATGGGAAAGCATTAAGGGCAAGGTCTGTCTCTTTGCAGACAACAAAAAGACCTGTTCAAGGATTGACACAGAGGAAGGTGCAAGGGAACTCAGGGAAAATCTGGGCAGGATGGAGAGCTGCTCAAAGATCTAGCAGCTTTCCTTCAATGCAATAAGGTATAAGGTGATGCACAGTAGGAAAAGGAACCCAAGTGTGCAGTACAAAATGGGGAGGTGGTCCTGGAAGGAAAACAGAATATTAGGATGTACAGTGAATGGGATAAGCAGCAGAGGTCAGGAGGTGATCCTCCCACTGAGCAGGTTATTAGTGGTAATCATGTATGGAACATTGTGCAAGGTACTGGCATTCATACCCAAGGAAAAACTGTGACAAAATGGAAGCAGTGCAGTGCAGAACAATGAAGATGATTAGGAACTAGGTGACAAATCATATAAGGAGAGGTTTCAGGACTTGGACACCCTTAAGAGGGGAAAAGGTAGAAACATACAAGTAACTACACAGGATACAGAGTGGATGCCAAAGAACTAGTCTCCTTGATCTTAAATACAGAGATATGGGGAAACTCACTTTAAACTAGCAGGGGGGCATTCAGGAAAGATGCCCACACAAACTATTTCATAGAAAGAGTGGTGGCCAAGTGGAACAGGTTGCTGGAAGATATGGCAAATGTCAAATCAGTAAGCAGTTTTAAGCAGGGATGGGATAGGCATTTGGGCTCAGTCAGAAGAAGCAGCAGAAATTAAGGGTTAGGATGGCCACTAGGGCCAGAGAAGGATCGTTAGGTAGGGAGGGCAGACTGGATGGACCAATAGACCTGATTCTGCAGGCAATGTCAATGTGTGTCTCTGTGTATCTACAACGTCTCTATGCAGTTCTTGTGGGGGGTAGGAAGAAATAGGCTGTTGGTTAACTAGGATCTACGGCCTATCCTGTAGGTAGGGAAATGGGCAGACTAGATGGGCCAAGTGGTCCTTATCTGCCATCAAAGTCTATGTTTCTATGTTTCTATATACAGTATGTATTACCAGACAGACTGTACCTGTGGTACTGAAATCAATGCGTTTAAAAATGCTGTATCCTTAGACTACATGTATGGTGCTTAAAGGTGCCTGCAGAATTAATTACAGTACAGAATTTAGAGTTCTTATATCACTGGCAACCTGGTGGTAACAGAGGGAGCCAAATTGTTTTAGACAGTGTTGCTGTCTGGAGACTATGAAATCACACATAATGGTATGATAGTTACAGTCAATGAGATGGTAAGGTCAAACTGGAGTGCAACCAGTGTACTTGTCTACTCTGAACTTGTCTTCCCCGTGCACAATTCGGCATTTAATACCAAGACCACTTACACCTATTCTTCCTAGCAAACTACCCCTTTTGGGCTATGTCCTATTACGTTAAGCCACTGTTGTAATATATATTATACCCATTACATGAAACTTTGAATGTATGTGACAAGTGTCATTGATGGTAATAAACCAATGTTTTTTATGTATGCTTGAACAAAGTCTGTTTCCTTATCTCTCAGTGTAAGTAAATCTAGGTTGCTCCTGAAAAAGTGACAGTAGTTCCAGCGTGCCTACCTGATCAACAAAATTCTATAAATACATCAATAAACAAATGCATGTATGAGAGCTGAATGCAGAGTGGGGTCACTTGCAGGATGGTTTCCAATATGTGCATTTATTTTAATGTGTAAAACCTCCTTTGGTGGCTCACTGTGTATTTGTAGCTTGCAGACATACTCTTCATGAGGTTGTGACTTTGCCAGGTGTTTTAGTTTAGGATGTGTACTATCAGTAGCTTTTAATTTGAAGGTACACTTGTAAAGTGTGGAGGAGGGGGGAGTGCCGTAGGGTTGGTGGGAGGGTCTTTGGTATGCTGCTTGGGTATGTTGCTATGTGTTGATTCCATGTATGCGTGTGACAGGTTGCATTTGAGGTATGGGACAGTGGGAGGGCTACTTGTTTCTTTTATTCTTGTGTAGTAACTTTAAGAAGCAACAATTCACCCAATTTAAAAAGCAACCCCAATCCCCCCACTGTAAGCTTACCTATAAAGGACTTAAGCAGTACCTGTTTCAGAATTTATATCTTCATGGTTACAGTAGGGAAAGGGACCGAATATCCTCGTCTCAAGGAGCCAGCAGCCAGATCCCTTCCCCTTCCTGGTGCCCTGTACTGAAAGCTCCACCCCAGTGCCTCCCCCATGCCACCCATACACTTTGTGACATATGAGTTTGCAGAGCGTGGGGGTGCTCTATTGATTTCAATGAAGTCAGATTTTAAATAGCATTTTTTTGTATTTTTGTGTGCCACTGGGTTTTAATCAACGGTACCATGCAACTAACAAGTTGGATATTAGTTGAGAGACGGCATTGAATTAAATCTGGTGGTAGTGTAAAATATATTAAAAAACTACTTAAAAACCTGCACCATTGAAATCAATCTAGTGTGCCCCCATGCTCTACAAACGCATAGTGTATGTACTATATGTCACAAAACGTATGAGCCGGGAGTGGGGGCATGGGGGCAGAGCTTTCAGTACAGGGTACCAGGAAGGGGAAGACAGGTCTCCAACTAAAATCATGAAGATATCAATTCTGAAACAAGGACTGTTTAAGTCTTTTATAGGTAGGCTTTCAGTGGGGGGATTGGGGAGTGCATCTAAACTGGTGCTGTTTAAGAACTTTTGGCAGCTAGTACCATTCATGTCTGTGTGCTGTTTGAGTCCTACAGAGGCACCAGCCAGGATGCAATACAGTAATGCTGCAGTATATTACAAAATGCTACAATACACTGCAGGGAACAATGTAATTCAATGGCAATTAAGCCCTTTCGTCATGCAGTATTTGGGCTTCTGTCAGGTGGGTCATTGTAAACTTGGGTGAGATTTGTGTTACAAGTGAACTAGTATATGTGCTGCAATTTTTAGTGTTCTGATAAGGGGCATGTTTGACCTGTTTTACCCACTGCCACACAGTTACTATTTTGAGAGCATAATGTATAGAGAATAATACATGGGTGGGTGCATGTATCCAGAATTTTATACACACCCGAGGGGTGGGATGCTACATAAACCCCAAGAGTGAAGCTCTGAAGGGTTTATAAAAGCATACCACACTGAGGGTGTATATAAACTTCTGAGTTACACAAACCCACCCATGTCTTGTTTTTTGTAATTATAATAAATCTCCGGTTTAACTTGGAACAAATAAAGACAAGAAAAATCAGGTTTTAAACTTGTTTGTTTTAGTAGTTGAATTCATAAAGATAGACAAAAAACAGCAAACATATTCTTTTTTATCTTCATTTGTTTAAACAGGCAGCAGTTGTGGGACTGCTGCTTGTACTGTTACAAGAGCAAGCGTGATTGACAGCTTTAGGGTACAACCACACAGATGAAATGCAAAATGACTACCTGGTTATCCCAGCATTTACAAATGCTTGTCAGTAATTATGCTAACTTTGTGAGTGGATTTGGAAACACTTCCACTATGCTGCTTTTGGTTCCTTAAGGGAATAACTTTTAACACAAAAGACAGCTAAGGAGATATGATGAACTGGAGGAGACACATGCATAGAAATTATGTTTCTTCTGAAAGTGGATATATTGTAGAAATGTAAGCAGATTTAGATTCACAGGCCCAGATATTCAGACTGCACCCGGCAGGGGTGCAAGCCTAGGTGCAGCGCAAGTGGGATGCGCCGGGGCCAGGACCAGGTGATATACAACAGTGATGCACCATGACGCAGCACTGTTGAATATGGCACAGGCTGGGCATGGCACAGTGGCACTGCACAGGCTCAAGCCACAGACAGGGAGCAAGGGGATGCGCTAGCACAATTGCAGATGCTCAAGGCACATCACCCACAATATTCAGCGGAGGGCATGCAAATGAGGCCATAATATATGCAAGGCACAAATGGGGCCATTTGCATGTCATTATGGCCCCATTTGCATGCCTTGCACAGGGCAGTCTGGCGACTTGTGCCTGGCACCCTGCTCAGCATGACGTGTGTGGTGGGGTTCCTGGGGCAACCCCCACATGTAGCCGCAAACATGGAAATGTGTGAGGCAAAATCCCTGGTAGTCTAGTGGGCCCCCCCTTCCTCCCATGTCCCCGATTGCCAGAATGCATCCTTCATGTAATGCCCTGGTAGTCTAGTGGTACCCCCTCACCTGTTGCCATGATCATGGTACAGTGCCATATCACATTTCCCTGGTGATCTAGTGGAACCCCCATTCCTCCCACCCACACAGCACCCCTTGCCCACCCTGTATCAAATTTTAACTCTCTCCTGCACTACTGGCTGCCTCTCCCTCCCGAATCTCTGAGATTATTATTGTGCAGTGTAATTCCACTTACTTCTCCTTAGACATCTTGCAGGTCCCTTCCCAAAATGGACCACTATTAAACAAGCTGAACTTTCCTTCACAGGTCTTGTCCCTCGTGGTTGCTGCAGGCCCCCTCCCCCAACCCTCCCTCTGTGCACCCCACTTCTCCGCACCCCTCCTCACCCATACTTACCTCCAGCGGTTTGGAAAAGCGATCTTCAGTGGACCGGGAACACGTCTGCACTCTTCAAAAGCTTTCCACAAACTGAAGAAATGATGATAAGTCCTATAATGGAAGTGAATGGGGGGGGGCAATTTAGGTTGATATCTCAGCCAGTTTGGGGAGTTTTGGTCTCAAATTTTCAACATGGGGTTCTTGGAACCCCACCTCATGAACATAGTCACTGTCATTTTGTTTCTCTGTCCCAAAAGGTGATTTCATGATCACTGTGTGGAATCACCTTTCAGGACCAATTAATGAAATGACCAGTGCCACTGTTCAAGAGGTGGGGTCCCAAAAATCCCTTGTTGCAAATTTGGTGAAAAAACTCCCAAAAATGACTGGGTTATGAGTGTCCATTGCATAGTTTCTATGTATGCTTGTAACACCATCAGTTTTTAAGATTTTCACTCCAAATTTCCAACATTGCCATTTTTTCACACCCCTTTATGAACAGTACAGCTGTCATTTTTTGTGTCCTTCCCACAATGTGTTTTTGTACCTGTGGTGCAGAATGGCACCGTAGCTGTATAAAATTAACTTTCAGGACAGATTAACAAAATTCCAGTGCCACTGTTCATGAGGGGAGGTCCCAAAAAGGCCGTGTTGAAACTTTGGTGAAAACATTCCAAAAATGACCGTGTTACGAGCGTGCGTTACTCAGTTTCTATGCACACTTGTAACTTTGTTATTTTTCATATTTTCACTCAGATTTTCAACATTGTTATTTTCATATTTCCTCATGAACAGTACAGCTGTCATTTTACATATCCTGCCTAAAATATGTTTTTGCACCTGTGGTGCCGAATGGCACACTCTCTGTGCAAAATCACCTTTTGGGATTGAGTAACAAAATGATACTGGCACTGTTCATGAGGTGGTGTCTCAAAAAGCCCATGTTGAAAATTTTGAGCAAAAATACCAACAAATGCCCTGGGCATTAGGGTTTCCAATTGTAACGCGCACCCTTAAAATGCAAGACAGAGGAATATACATAGAAAAATATGGGAGGCATGTACAAGAGCAATACCAACAGTGCACTCTCGGCATTGACAAATGCTTGTTTAAAACTAGAACACTTTTAACCCAGTTTGTTAGATCACAGTTATCCATACTTGGGAATAGTATTCCCTCTAATATTACTTTCCAACTTGATACAAACCCCATCTTTTCCACACTCCCAGAAATTCAGCTGAAATATGGCCTCAGACAAACAGACTTTTATTGTTATCTACAGATACATCACTGCCTGGCAACACTTCCAGTAGCAACTCAGAACTCTACTACCTATCCACCCTTGATTACCCTATTTTCATAATTTCCTAAGGCCCGAACACACACCATGCTATATTTCATATTTACCAGGCCCTGCAGGCTACACAGAGATTCCATACAGAGTTGGTGGCCAGCGGGTGGGCAGAAGAACTGGGGCATCAAACCACTCCCAAGCAGTGGGGCAGAACCTACCAAGCCTATTCATGGATAACAGCCAGTCACACGTGGTGTGAATATGTGCTGAACCACCTGATTCATTATTTTCACAACCCAGTCATAACAGCTCACTTTGCTATACCATATACAGCCATGTGCTGGTGCCAGTGTGGCTAGCAGAGGGTAAGACATACACACATCTTTGGGGACTTCCCACTCATAAAGCCATACCTACGTGACCTGGAACACAAACTGTAGGTGTTATTTGAAAAAACTATCATACTTTCCTCAGATGTGTACCTACTGTATAGCTACAATACCCTGCAGGATTCTGAAGCACTCAAACCCAGTAAGTACTGGGGATCCTAATAATAACTAGCAAAAAAACACTTCCACAGTTGTGGCTGACACTGAAACTTCTCTAGCATAGAGTCATGGACAACAGCAACCCACCAAATCTACAAGACAGACAAGAAAACATATTCCTTAAATTATCTTTTAGAATTATTTAACTCACTATGGGCAGGATGGGTGCTCTATAACATGTATAAAGACCCTAATTTAGTTCCCTAAATGTAGATTAGGTACTTATAGGCAACACGAAGGGGCCCATTAAACAGTAGATCAGTGGTTACATGACTACACCCCTTGGGAAGAAACACCCTTCTATTTACTTCTATTGCCCATAATCCAAATTGAATATTAAGCAGAACTGAGGGCCCCTGGCCTCCCTGCATCTCCCTCACACACACACACACAACCTCTACCTCTCATTAACTGAACTACAGTTCAGCGGAAAGTTACTAGCAAGTGCTTCTGTATCAATGTAACAAACAATAATCAATGCTGTATGGTACAATATACAGATTTCTACCCAAACCTGAGCTATACATAAGGGCAGGGTGCATTATGCTATTAATTAAGATATTAGCGTTATCAATGAATGTATGTTAAACAGTTCAACATTGTTACAAGTTCCTTGATTAATGTATGTATCATTTACACCCGTAGCTGTACTGCACCATATTGAAATGTGTCTCTACCATGCAAGTTCAATAAAAAATATATTCTCAAACAAAATGGCATAACAGTGGGTGCATTCTGGTGGGATAATGGCCTGCCTTGGGTGAGTTGAAGCATGAGGGGACGCCTAGTGCTTCTACCACCTAAGAAAGACTGTTAGCTCACCATAATGCATCCCTTGGAGTGCCTTATTGTAATTCTGAAATGGGTCCTTTTTAATAAACTGTATGTATTTTTTAAACATTTTTGTTGAGCTACCTCAGCCAGGCTGTTGTGCTTTGATCATGGACCAGCTGAAAGTACCTTTTGACCAATCAGGACCCAGCATTCTTTCTACCCATTTTATAATTGTACAAAATGGTTCACAGCTGGAAATCAAGTTTTGGCTCAGTGTGCCTTCCCGGTCACTAATTTCTCAATAAATAAATATGGGGCCTATGCACGATTGGGTGGGAAATATGTGCCAATGGCATGTATCATGCCGATGTAGCTCCTCACCTGCAGACAGGTGTGCATGGCCGGCATTCACCATTGGCCAGCACCTGTCCACAGCACTGCCCCCCTGGAGTGCAGTACTATGCAAGGCAGAGTAGCAGACCATGTCGTGCATCCAATGGGATGCTCGGCATGGATCCCACAGTGGATCCCTTATACGGCAGGGCGCAGGCCCAGGTGCGTGAATATCCCCTGCAGCCACCCAGACCCATGCAGCCACGTATGCCATGTTCCCTGAGCTGCACATCACTGGGCACCATGACCTCCACTGTAGAAGCCTTTCCAGCACCCAGAAGCCCTGTCTGCGAAAGGCCAGGGGCACCCCCACACCATGAAATCCCATCCCTGAGCCTGCCAATCACCCCCAACACCTGCCACAGCACTGGACTGCCCCGAGCTTGGTGCCACTGTGCCAGGCCCCCCATACACACACATGTTGGGCCACTGCCCAGAGCAGTACAGCAACCCCTCCCACAGCCCCCATCATGGTCAGCAGCAAAAGCCGCCCCCCACTGCAGACCAGTGCCAGTACTGCACACCCACCCTTCCTCCCCCAGCCCTGTCCCATACTACTCACCCCATCATTGGCCAGTGGTCAACCCCCCACCACTGCCACCCCTGACCCCGTTCCCACCTGCCAGTGCCGCTGCCCCGGGATGGCCAGTGGCACAGCCCTCCACACACACTGCCTTGGCCACTGGCCATCCACATGATGCTGGGAGTGTGCCCCTGTAAATCGGCAGTGTGCTCCCAACAGCGGTTGGACAGACAGAGGCCAAGGAGGTGTGTGGAGAGCTGTGCAGCTGGCCATTCCTAGCAACGACACCAACAGGCAGGAATGGGGGACGGGGTTGTAGGTGCTATGGGGGGGCACTGACCATCACTGCGGGAGGCACTGCCCATCACTGTGAGGGTGGGGGTCTGTGATTGAGCATTGGGGTGGTTAGCTTTGTCATACATGCCAGGCACTTCAGTGTAGTGCATGCAGGAAGGGGGGGCAGTACATTCACCAGGATGGGGCAGCAGTATGTGGTGGAGGGGGTATGGCATTGATATCTGGGGTTGGGGCACCACTGTGGGTTGGGGTGGGTTTTTGCAGTCTATGGCTTCAGAGTGTGGGTCACCTGTGTGTTCTGGGTGGGTGCCAGTTGCCTCCACGGGTGGGGGCTTGGCTGTGTGTGTTTGGGGGTTACAGACAGGTGCCGGTGGTCTGTGTGTGTGGGGCTGGGTGCGTAGGACAGTTATGGCAGGGTTCTCCCTGGTGTAACAGGTCCCTTCCTATGCTCCCTGGTGTGCAGCACTACTCACGTTCTTGAATGGCACGTAGTGCTGGCATAACCCTGCACGCCCCTCTCCTGCCCTGGCACATTGCTTTCTACACAGTCAGGGGTTCAGGTGCAATGGCTCTGCACGCCCCTGTTAGTGCATCCCCCTCAGGGGCCAGTGGGTGTGGAGTGGCTATGTGCCACAGATGTGCAGTGCATAGCCACTCCACACAATAGTGCATAGGGCCCAATGTTTGTAAATCATAAGAATATGCAAAAAAAGAAAAATACTCTTCTTAACTTTTACCTCCTAATCATGGCACCTAATTAGCAAGTAGGGGAATAGAGTGGGGACTGCATCATAATTTAATAAAGGTGAATGGGGAACCCCTTTTAGACTTAAATTCCCCTGTTAATGAGAAGCGCAAATAGAAAATATGACAAGCTATCTTAATATAGGAATCTTCTGCCAGGCACTAGGATCATACGGAAACTTTTGCAAGCAGTCTGCCAGGGACCGCCCACAATGACATAAGACTTCAGCTTATACATAAACATGAGCAGCCTCTCCTCTCCTCAGTTACTGTCCTGCTGTTAATCAGACTCATCAGACTTGCTCTTTTTTTACTTATACTTCAAGTAATCACTTTTAGAGTGATTTTCAGTTACTGTATGTCTTTGAAAGAACCATCTAAACTCTTCCATTACTGCAAATGTGGACAGAAGATCTACTCAGGAGACTCCCATGATGTCTGTGTCTACTGCTTAGGCCTCTCTCACAGCATAAAAGCTTGTGAGATCTGCTGGGGGTTCAATTCCACAACCAGGCAATGCAGGAAGGGGGCTTTGGAGAAATTCCTCCTCAAAATGACTGTGGAAAGAATGTAGAAGCAGCCTCAGGTAAAATCAGTATCGCCGACCCTGTTGACCAAATCACGATCATCAAAGTCCCAGGAAAAATTGTCGAGGAGTCACAAACACAAGCAACAGGAAAAAGATAAGGCATCCCTAGCCAAATTTGGGTCAACCCTGCGGACTACAGGTACAACCTCTGCTTCAATGTCGTCCACTCCGTTGGAGAGGCCGACTGATCCTGACTGTCAACCAGATACCAAGGTCAGGGTTTGATGTAGGCACTACCATGCCTATTATGGCTGGTACATTACTGAAAGTGATGGGGTGGGGACCTAACCTCCACTATCACCTGCTCCTATCGCACCTTCTAACCAAAGCAGCACCAATGCTCAGGCAATTCTTATCACCTTTTCAGATATGATAAGATGGCTACTACCTAGGCTCCCTGTTCCAGGGGGGCCTGTCAATGGGGACTTCCACAAATAACCCATTCACACTGCAAGGTATTCCCTTACCACATAGACCTCCTCAGGCACCGCCGACATCCCTGGCGCTGTCCTTACCTCCTGTTGATGATACAGTCGACAATGGATATGAATATAATCTTGATCTTAAGATGAGGAGGAGGAGGAAGACTATGCTGAGGACCACTATGAACATGGCACCAGCTCCAGTCTCCTCCTGTAGTGAGGACTCTGTAGTGAACACACCTCAATCTCCTCCAGAGGATCCCTAACTTCTCACCATGATGCAGCAAATGCAAGCTGCCATGGGATTCACTTTAGAGGAGCAGGATTCTACCAAAAAGAACCTACTGGAGTTTTGGAAAATGCCAGAAACCCTCTCTGATATGGTTCCTCCCCTGTTTCCAGCATTTGAGGATGCCACTTATGCTGCCTGGTATAGGCCAGACAATATACCAGCTGTGCCCAGAAAGACAGACAAAATGTATTCTGCCCCTCTGGGAAGCCTTTTTATACTAGTCAGTTTGAGACTGACTCAGTCCTTATCACAGCTGCCCATGACAAGTCAAGGGCACCTAAGCACCTGAACTCCCTCCCTCCTGATAAAGAATCCAGGATGCTGGACGTTCTAGGCAAACATACATATGCCTCTGCCTCATTGCACCTATGTATTGCTAATTACCAGGCCCATATGATGAAGTATCAGAGCATCCTCTGAAGGAAGGCTAAGGCTGCTGCACAGGCCTTGCCCAAGGGTTCTATGAAGCAGGAGTTAATGAAAACTCTTATTGCTGTGCTGATGTGGGAAAGCATTTGCATCGTACAGCATATGATATTTGTCTTGGCCAGGGCTGCGGTCTCTGGCATCTGTTTCAGATACTGCTCTTGGCTCAGAGTAGCAGGCTTTGCCATAGATGTGCAGCAAACAATTTCTAATGCCACATTCAGAGGGCAGAAATTGTTTTGCCATGAGGTACAATAGAAGAAGTTTTGAAAGATCTTTAATCCTCTGGCAAGACTCTGAAATCTGTACGCTCCCTGTACCATATCCAGCATGGGTAGAAGCATGGGTACCTTTTGCACAGCTGCAGCCAAGGGGCAGTGCCCAGCCTACAGACAGCAGGGATGGAGTAAATGTGGGGGGCTCTTGTCAGTCCCCACCATAACCCCAGGTGCTCACTCAAAAGCACCGAGGGGTAGTAGAGCCAGTGACTCTGCCCCCACAGGCTCAGCATGACTCTTTATATACACCCCCAAACATCTTTACCTCCAGGATGGTTGTAGGGGGTTGCCTATCACTTCACCTGGATCAATGGAAGGAGGAGACTACAGATGCCTGGGTAATGGAGATATTAGAAAAGGGGCATGCTCTGGAGTGTCTGGAAAACTCTCCAGATCATCCACCAGTAGTGACAACATACCTACCAAGGTACATGTCCCTGTTGCTGAAGGAAGCTCAGACTCTGTTGCAAAAAGAGGCCATAGAACATGTACCTCTAGAACTGAGGAACACAGGTTTTTACTCCAGATGCTTCCTTGTCCCAAAGTGGACAGGGGATCTGAGGCCTATTCTGGATTTAACAGATCTGAACTTCTTCAATGAATACAAGATGTTCTGGATGTTCACTCTGCAGGGTCTCCTTCCCCTATTGCAAACATGGATTTGCTTTCTGTGTATGAACGATGCCTACCTCCATATCAAACTCTGGAAACTTCACAGGAAATATCTGAGGTTCCTGTTTCAGGGGGAACATTACCAGTTCAGAGTGTTGCCCTTTGGCTTATCTTCCTCACCATGAGTCTTTACCAAATGCTTGGCTGTAGTAGTAGTAAAATATTTTATTCATTTGAGACAAGCTCATTTCCAATGAGGTCCCTATAGTACAAAGAATCTCAGATAATTTCAAATGACATACATTACAACAATACAAAATAGTTATTTAAATACAAATATGGATGTTTTTATGGTCAGGGAGACAGACCAGAACTTACATACATCAATACACAGTATTATCCGGAACAATGTATTCCCTTAATCCATAATATAAACATTCATGCTGTGTAGGGGTGTTGTGAGGGCAGCAGCCCTTCACAAGGAAGGCCTGTATGTTTTCCCTCATCTGGATGCTTGGCTGTTAAAATCCCCTTCCAGGGGCCAACTGCTCTAGAACTTAGTTTGAGCCAGACAGGTATCTGAACCCCTAGGGGTAACAGTTAACATACCAAAGTGGGTATTGATGCCCTGTCAATGGCTGAAGTACATAGGGGCAGTTCTGGATATGGCCCAGGGTTCAGCATTCCGACCTTTGGGCAGGGCAGACTGTCTGATTGCCCAAGTACAGTTGGTGCACAACAGCCATTATGTCTCAGCAAGGATGTTTGTGTGTCTTTTGGGATTAATGGCAGCAGCCATTTGTTACCCTACCACTGGCCAGACTGCCATGCAGATCCCACAGTGGACCTTGACAGTCCAGTGGGACCAGCTGACAGATGATCTAGAGCAGATGGTTCTAGTCATGTCCCCCTTGTGCAGAGTGCTCAACTGGTGGATGAAATGCAGCAACTTGCTCGAAGGCACTCATTCTTGATTCCTTCCCCACATCAGATCCTCACCACAGATGCTTTGGGATCAGGATGGGGAGCCCATCTATATTTTCTGCAGACACTTGTCCCTAGGTCTATTAATATAGATGGACAATGTCAGTATGACGCATCAACAAGCTAGGGGGGACTCATTCTTACCCACTGTGCAGGGAAGCAATGAGAGTTTGGTATCGGGCTCTGGAACATGGTGAAGAACTATCATCAGTACATGTTCCAGGCACCCAAAATGTCTTGGCAGACAAACTAAGCTGGTCACAGTCCAGGATGCATGAGAGGGAACTGCTGACCTCTGTGGTCAATGACCTATTCGAAAGATGGGGTCGTCCAGACTTGGATCTTTTTACGTCCCCACATAATGAAAACTTCCACATTATTGCTCACTCGTTCCAGGGCCTGGAGTTTTCTGGCAAGACACACTGTCCCTCTCTTGGAAAGGGAGGTTTCTGTATGCCTTCCTTCCCTTCCCACTAATTCAGAGAGACTACTCAAGCTGAAGATGCAGGGGCAACTCCAATACTCATTGCTCCCCTCTGGCCTCAGCAGATATGATATCCCCTGCCACAACAGCTGGCAGTGAAACCCCAAGTAACTCTGCTCTTGTGCAAGTGTCCACTGTTAAAGGAACAGGGAACCCTGGTCCACCCAGACTTGAAGTCCCTACATCTGCATGCCTGGCTGCTGAAGACATAGCCATAGCTCACTTTAGGGTATCACAGAAAGTGACGGATGTTCTTGTGGCTGTTAGAAAACCATCCACCAGGCATACTTACTCCATGAAATGTTCAAGAACTTGAAAGGGATAAATAAGGTTGATAAGGAGGATCTCTTTAAGCTGAGTGGCAACCATAACATGAGGGGGCACAGTCTTAAGCTGGAGGATGGGAGATTTAGGAGGGAGGTCAGGAAGCACTTCTTCACAGAGATGGTGATGGACACTTGGAATGCGCTGCCGGAAGAGGTAATCTCATTGAAGACAGTAGGCAGCTTTAAGAGAGGCTGGGATAGGCATAGGGGGAAGGTAAGGATTATGTGGAGGGAGGATGGGAGGAGTAGGGAGGGAAGGCAGGGACATTAGCTCAAGCTGTGGGCCCTGCAAAATGAGCATACTTGATAGACCAAATGGCCTTCTTCTGCTGGCTTCTTCATACATTCATATGTTCATATGAAATGGAAGTGGTTTGCTTTATGAGCTGCTTCCCATAACCTGGATCCATGTTCCTGTCCAGTCAATCAGGTTCTAGAGTACCTGCTGTCCTTATTAGGTTCTGGCTGGCAGTATTCCTCAGTCAAAGTGCACATGGCTGCCGTATCAGCTTTCCATGTGCCTATAGATGGTCATACGGCTGCTTAGCTGGAGGTAGCCCATCCGTTCTTGAGAGGCATTTTACACATGATGCTTCCTGTTCAAAATGCAGTCCAGGCTTGGGACCTGAATTTTGTTTTGGAAAAGCTGACGTTGGCTGCTTTTGAGCCAGCAGTGATATGTGGCTTACATTTCCTCTCCTGGTAAGCGTTATGTTTAGCTGCAATCACTTCTGTTCAAAGGATTTCAGAGCTAAAGACTCGAACATGTGAACCTTCTTATTTGATTTTCCACAAAGACAGGGTGTTTTTGCATACTAATCATAAATTTCTCCTAAAGGTGGTATCTGAGTTTACTTTAAATCAAACCATCTACCTGCCAGTGTATTACCCAGAGCATGCTACCCTAGGGGAAGCATTATACACACCGTACAAAGGACTGCAGAAAGTTCTCACAGCTTTTTGTTTCATTTGCCCAGTTTCTAAACAGTGCCTGTCCAAATGGCTAGCACACTGTATTACATTTTGTTACAGAAACAGAAAAGTAAGGAACTTCATGGTGTGGTTTGTGGCCATTCAACCAAAGGCATGGCCACTTCGGTAGCTTGTTTCCAGAATGTTTCTGCTGCAGAGATCTGTGCAGCTGCCACATGGAGTACTCTCCACACCTTTACTTAGCACTGTAAACTGGACATTGTCTCATGTTTATGAGCTGAGTTTGGCGTACTTGTGCTGCAGTGCTTGTTATCCTGCTAGGACTGTAAGTTCCAGCCACCCAGACTGTTAGTTGTTGGTATTGCTTGGGACTCATTCCCATGGTGTGGCCTGATGAAAAAGATGAGATATCCTCAAAGAAGATAGAACAGTTGTGTAAGAATGTAAGGTAACAGTAGATCTTTGAGAGAATCTCTTTCATCGGGCCATACTGTCCTACTCTCCATCCCCCTTAGGGATTACGATAAGGGATACCTCTGCTGCTGTCTCCACTGCTGTTTTTTCCAGCACTCTATGTTGCCTGGTATGTGGAGTGTTGGGGTATCTTCTGGTTCACTACAGGGAGGCCCTCTGAGCATGATCTCCAGTGGAGAACTGAGGAGAAGAGAGGCCACCCACATTTCTGTATACACTGACGTCTGATGTTGATGGCAGCCCCAGGCTGTCTGCTTGCAAAAGTTTCCATGTCATCCTAGTGCCTAATGGCTATATAATCCAAAGGTGTGGCCTGATGAAAGAGATCCTCTCGATGATCTACTGTTATGGTAAGGTCTCACATAACTGTTCTAGTTTTGCATTCCTGCACTTTATCTAGTGCATCATTAAAAAACCTTTTTTGGGGGTGGATTCTCTATACAGATTGGTAATTTTTATTTTTTAATATTTTTCATCCTGTATTCCTAGCAGCATTCCACACTTACTTCCTAAAATGGTGTCAGACATCCAGCTGCACCCCAGCTCTGAGTTTCTGTAGGTTCCTACCAATCTTGCCACTGTTCTTTGCCAAAAGTGATTTACAGAGTAACATTTTGTATTTTATCCAGATTCTTCTCTCTAAATTTGGCAAAGCAAAGTAGTTTTACCATGACACAAGAGGGTTAATGGTGCCATTTCACTGCCGAAGGAAACTCCTGTTTCCTTCAGAGTAAGCACTCTGATGCATGTAAGATTAAAGAGCTACTGATGCCTCCAGGGAACTTCAAGAAGTCTTATACAGCATTCAAACACAATTCATTTTAGGATTTAGACATCTTCTGCATTTACATTGCTCTTGTGTTTTTTTTATACTAAGAGTATTTTATAAAAAAGGATTTTTCTTCTGGACTTCAACTGCTCTTACTGCTTCTCTGCCTACTTTGATACCATCCAATCCAAGCTCCGCCCCAGACGTGATGCCCTGTACCACAACAAAGACTGTCTCTCCAGGTTCTCCAGGATCTGGTTACCAAAATGGTTCTTTTGGTTTTCAACTATGTAGATGTGGTCTGTGGCACCATTCCCTCCATGGGCCAGATTAACAGAAGGGTAAATGGGGCAGTTGACCCAGGGTCCTGAGCCCTGGGGTGGGCCCACTCGTGCACCCCTCCCATGGTTCTAAACTGGCACCTGTCCACTCACTAAATGTGCATAGATTTTAGTCAGGAATAAAATTAGTATAGTAGTGCATCTGCAGATGCCTTGTTTGAGACCTTTTTTTTCTATTTTATTTTAAGGTGCTGGTGTTTCAGGCATTGCTTCTAGGTGTGGCCGGCAGAAACTGCCAGATGACAGCAAGCCAGGAGGGAGTATGCTCACTTAGCACCATTCAGCATGCATTGTGGAGCCAAACTCTGCAGCATTTTATTTTTTTGCCAGACCAAGAAAGTATTTTGAAACCTAAATTAAACAATCACTACAAAGCAGGTGGCCACATTCACCTAAACTACTGAACTGCCACTGAGATTCAACATTTAGCTGATCACTCACAGACACCAGACTGACAGACTCTTTTTTTTTTTTCTGGGCATCGGGCGATCATTACTGTAGTGGTTGGTGAAGAGGTTTACTAGCAAACAGGCCTTCACATCTTTAGTGGTGATCACTGATGATCTGCAGATTGACTCCACAACTGAAACACTCCTAACTGTGGCAGTTGATGAAAGATCGATATGTTTTCCTCTGCATGACAAGCTGTGAAGACAAGCAAACCCATTCATGCTCAGTGGTGATAAGGGATCATACTCCCTCCTGGCTTGCCATTGTTGCCACCATCTATCGCATGTCCTGAGCATCTTTGGGAGCATTCAGTGCCACCTTTGGGAAATCCCACTGGCCCCACCTAGTGGCAATGCCCAAAACTGCAGCACCTAAACATAAAAAAAGGTCCTTTCTCAGACAAGGTGCCCGGCGGATGCAAACACACTACTATACTAATTTTAATCCTGACTAAAATCTACCCAGACTTGTTGGGCAGGTGCCAGTTTTTAACCATGAGAGGGGAGGAGCTGAGGGCCTTTGGGGAATTGTCCTGTTTGCCCTTCTGTTAATCCGGCCCTGCACACTAGGGCTTTATTGGGCAGGGAGACCTTTATATGGGCTTTGTAGCTGTAAGCTGCTCAGGATGGTTGCTGATATAGGCACCTAGATGGTAGCCTTTATATAACGTATGTGTGTACAAGATAAGTGTACAGGATGCATGTTTTTAAGAACTTGAAAAACTGCATCAAAAATATTTTCTTTTGGGGGAGGTTGATCTTTGTGTTTGCTATTTAAGTGTGTATGTGTGTTCTGACTCTGTGGATGGTAGCTTAATGAGTTAAAAAAGAAAACAGAGACACAGTTTGTATTAAGGCCTTTTATTTAACATTTGGTCATTTTTGTGCTGTGCTAGTAAAAACTCCTTGGAGAATCGCAGTTACATCAGTGCCTCTACAAGAATCTCATACGTTCAACCTCAGGGCAATTTCGCTTGAAAATGCTCTTCCCTTGCCAAACTGGACACCCTCTGTAATGCCTTTTGCTACTTTTCTACTAACTCCCTTCCTCAAACTCATCACTGCTCCCTCTACTCCTCACTATCCATCCCTTCTTTGCCCACACATCACCAGCCCTACTGCACCTCATTCAGCTCCAAATATTGGTTTGGTTCCCTTCCCTACTACCTCTTCTCATTCCTCTCTCCCAACCCCTCTGTCTCTTACTCACTCACTCACTCTGCTCCATGGACCCTTGTACCTTCTCCCTTGGCCATCTGTAGTCCTCGTCTGGTCAGTCTGCTTTTTTTTATCACCTTCCTTCTCTCTGGAACCTGCTCCCCCTAGTCCCCCCCTCTCCCTTAGGCACTGGCTAAAACTTCTCCCTGTCCCTTCCCCTTGCTCCTGCCAGCCCTCTGCCTAAGCCTCTTCTGTGTGACCCCTCCATTCCCTCTGTTTGGTTCCTGCCAGGTTTCCTCCTCTGCTTGACTTGGTCCCCCACCAACAACTATGGCACTGCTTTTCTCTACCCACACTGGCAGTTTACTGCACAAGAGTGCTGCTCGTTTGTACCACTGCTTGGCTTCTGCCATTGTTACTGTACTTAGTCTCATGTTAACCTGTATACTTGCACTTTACCTTGTACTGCTCATTGCTGCTGCTGCGTATGCTGTACTTTTGCACTCCTCTTCCCCTTTCTCCCAGATTGTACCTGGAAACAAGCCTTGGCTCAGAGTACCTCTTCCAGTTACCAATTTTCAAATAAATCAATCAGATAAATTAATCAATAAATAAATATTACTTGCCTTTATGTGACATCACACCCTCTGTTTATGACTACACAACCCTTTGCCATGGAAATAACTATGATGCAGCAAGCAAATGACTATGACTTTAGCTGTAGACAAGCAAGCGGCAGGAACAGATAAAGAACAAGATACACATGTTCATGCACCTGTCAGTGATCAAACATGCAGGAAAGATAAATGCATAAAACTCTGACCCAGTTGTGTCCGCTTTACACAGTTCAGATACATATGTGCCTGGACACCATTTTCAGATCATGTCTAGCATTTTTTTTATTCATAATTGGATATAAAGTACATTATACAATGGCAAGAAAGAATCCTGGCTCCTGATTGGTCAGTTGGCCATCACAGCAGGGATGTTATCCTGGCATAACATCTCTGCTGATCAACTAGATAATGATCTCATGGCTGATCTCTTTTTTCACTTGATGATTGTTTGCATCTTTTCTTAAAAAAATATTTTTAAACACTAAAAAAATTCTTTAAAATTATTTTTTTTTCTGTATAAAACAACAAGCCATTGTATAATAGGAATAATGCCCTCCAGGGTGGGTGCTATGCCGGGATAACATCCCTTCTTGGGTGTTGGACGCCCTTGGCTGGTGGCCTTGGGCCCAACCACCCGAGGTGGGATGTTATCCCAGCATAACACCCACCCTGTCAGGCATTATTCCTTTAATAAAACATCTACAAATGTTGCAGATGAGTCCAGCTTTTGAAAATAACTCCAGTAAGCCAGAACATGATCTAGACATTCTTGGCAGTTCCTGATATTGATGTAACTTGGACTTGCATCCATTTTATGACTTTTGAAATTCCTGCCCACTCTATTTGTAGTTCTAACCATGTGTAAACTTGGTGACAATACTCACCACTTTGTTATCATGCATTTTTGTACTGTTCTGTTTGCACAGCACAATCTAACCACAGCATCATGTATTTTTGCTCTACATGCGTTTTTGCACTATATCATTTTGTACACATTGCTTTAGACTCACCTTTAGCTGTGGTTAATGAATTTCACACAGAATGTAATGTCACTGTATTCAGTCATTTTTTTTTTTTTTTTACCTGCACCACTTTCTGGGTTGCACCTGGAAACAAACCTTAGCTCAGCATGCCTTTCCCTGTTAACACATTTAAATAGATAGATGGATAGACAGACAGACAGACAGACAGATAGACAGATCAGACGGACGGATGGACAGACAGACAGATAGACAGAAAGACAGATAGAGAACAGCAAGAGGAAGGAGGTGCTGTTAGAACTTCACTACTCTACTGCGACTTAAGAAATAGAACTCTACAATTGGTACCTTCAATTTAGGGTCCAAACAAACAAAAAAAAACAAGAGTTAGTGTGTTTGTCTGAGCTGGGTGAACTGAATTGTTATCTGTGCAGCTAGCTAGGAGAAGAAGGGAGCTGTGAATTAGGGGAAGTGGCTTAGGCAGCAGGAAGCCAGGTGTTTGCATCTAAATCTGCCCTAGATAGCGTTTGGCAAAGAACAGCAAGAGGAAAGAGGTGCTGTTAGAACTTTACTACTCTACTGGGACTTAAGAACTAGAACTCTACTACTGGGACTTTCAATTTAGGGTAAAAACAAACAAACAAAAAAAAACACAAGAGTTAGTGTGTTTGAGCTGGGTGAAGTGAATTGTTATCTGTGCAGCTAGCTAGGTGAAGAAGGGAACTGTGAATTAGGGGGAGTGGCTTAGGCAGGAGGAAGCCAGGTGTTTGCGTTTAAATCTGCCCTAGATAGCTTTTGGCAGAGAACAGCAAGAGGGAGGAGGTGCTGTTAGAACTTTACTACTCTACTGGGACTATGTAGCCTCCTCCTCCCTCCCTCCACCCACCCTTAGCCAGTTCTACTTTACAGGCACATTATTTGACTGACAACAGGAACTTCCTGTTTGGGAGCAGGAAGGAGTGATCACAGAGGCAAAAAAGACTCACCCATCCTAGAAGGAAAAGAGTAGCTCTCCCCCAGTTGCTGGAGGTTTGACTCTGAGCAAGTAAGAGAGACTACTGAAAAATATAAGAACTTCCTGTCCCAGAATAGGAAGAGCAGGAGCTTTAAGGGCACGGAGGTAGTAGGAAAGTAGGGGGAAAAAAATAAATAAAAAAAAAAATTAATAAATAAACAGAGAGAGGAAAGAGTAAGCATACAAAACAACAGTTGAGGGGCCACAAATAAGACATGATGGGAGTGGTGCAGTGCAGTGGCTGTGAAGTGGCAGTCTTCTGGGAGACATTCTGGAGCATACGGTGTTGTTCCATCTGTAGGTACCTCTCTGGGCTGAAGAAGGAGGTTGCTCGTCTCCAGGATGAGTTGGCCAGGATTCAGGGGACCTCCTCTCCCACCAAGGGACTACCAGGGCTGCCACTGCTGCTTCAGAGGTTGCCAAGAAAGAGAAGCAGTTGGACCATAGTGGGCTCAGGGAGGGTGAGGGTAGTGGAACAGAGGCGTATGTCTCCAGTTGTACCTCTCCACAATTTGTATGCCATTTTGACAGAGTGAGGTTCCTCTATGGAGGCACCCACAGTGGAGACCAAGGAGGATGCTGGGAAACTCCACAAAGGAGACCCACAGAAGGGTGGCATGGGACCCCAATGAGGCAGGAAACAACTCCTGGTGAGGGACTCCATTGTTAGAAGGGTAGAACTGGGGGGGTGAGGGAGGTAAGGTGCCTGCCTGGTGCCAAGGCTTGGAGGGACAGGGAGCAAATCCTCAGGATCGCAGGAGCAGCTGCACGGGGAAGGGAGCTGGATGTCATTGTCCACCTAGAGACAAATGACCTGGCTGGGAAAGGGATCAGAGCAGTGCAGGAGGAGTTTGTGGAGTTGGGGAGAGGCCTTAGACATGTAGCACACACAGTAATCTTCACGGAGGTGCTGCCTATCTATGGTATGGGTGAGGCTAGGGTGCCCCACACCATGGGATTCAATCAATGGTTGAAAAACTGGTGCAGAGCTCAGGGTTTTGGCTTCAGTGGGGACTGGGGGTCCACCTGGAGGGATGTAGGCCTATACTGGTGTGATGGTCTGCATCTGTCCAGGAGGGGAACCAGGATCCTAGGTGATAGGTTTAAATGCTTCATTGGCAAGCATTTAAACTAGCCAAGGGGAGTCACTGAAAAGGAGCAGGGAAACCTAGCCCCCCAAAAAAATCAGAGGTAGTTAGTGAGGTAAACACCAAGATAAAGAAGTCAATAGGGAGAAGAACAAGGGTAAATGGAGAAAAAGTCAAAGGCAGTAAGGACAGGGATAGGGCAAAAATGGGTAAGGCCATCAAAAAATGGAGGATAATGAGTACCAATGCCCATAGTCTAGGTAACAAGATCCCTGAACTGGTGGCCTTCATGGAAGAGGGATGCCTGGATATTGTAGCAGTCACAGAAACATGGTACACAGAGAACCATGACTGGGATGTCAACATACCGGGGAGGGTAGAAGAGGAGGAGGAGTAGCTCTCTATGTAAGGGAAGAGATCAAAGCAATGGCACTAAAGGATAAACAGGGAGGAGAGGAGGCACTGTGGGTCACCCCTGGAGACCGGAAAAGGCACCACAATCCACACGGGGGTTGTATACAGACCCCTGTTTCAGGGGGAGGAAATGGACAAGGAAATGATAGAAGGCATCCTTAGGATGGCAGAAAAAAGGGAGATATTGTTGATGGGGGACCTGAATATGCCAGATGTTAACTGGAGCACATTTGCTGCAGCCACGTCCAAGAGCAGGGTCTTTCTCAATGCCCTACAGGGGGCTTATCTCAAGCAGCTAGTGTTGGAACCCACTAGGGAGGGAGCAATCTTAGACCTGGTACTCTCAAATGGGGACACAGAGAGGAGCTCAGATCTAGAAGTGGGTAGCCATCTGATAATAAGTGACCACCAAATAGTGTGGTTCACAATAGACACAGCCGCAGAGTCAAGCCATACAAAAGTGAGGGTACTGGACTATAGGAGGACTGACTTTGTCAAAATGGGAGAGTGCCTCAGAAAAGCACTAGCAAAAAGGCAAGAAGGAGGGGTGGAGGAACAATGGGGAAACATCAAAACTTCCGTCACAGAGGCAACAAGCCTTTGTGTGAAGCAAATAAACAAATGAAAATGAAAGAAAAAACCATTATGGTTCTCAAAGAGGTGGCAGGGAAGTTAAGGGATAAAAATATAGCATTCAGGAAGTATAAGGAAACACAGAAGGGTTAGGACAGATAACTGTACCAGTTAAAGCAGAAGGAAGTGGGGAAGGCAGTCAGAATAGCAAAGGCCCAAACCAAGGAAAAGATAGCCAACTCGGTTAAGAAGGGGGATAAAACCTTTTATAGGTACATTAGGGAGTGAAGAAAGACTAAGGGAGGGATAGTGAGGCTTAGTAATGGGGACGGTGGGTGGGCAGAGAGGGACAGTGAAAAAGCAGGGCTACTGGATGAATACTTCTGCTCAGTATTCACAAAAGAGGAGGAGGAGGAGGTACCTAATCCAATCAGTAGAAGCACTCTGGATAGGGGTGTCGATACCAGCCCTTTCACAGAAGAAAGGGTTCTGAAAGAACTCCTAAAACTGAAGGTGGACAAAGCAATGGGGCCTGACAGGATTCACCCCAGAATTCTAAAAGAACTAAGGGGAGAACTAGTGACACCACTGACTATCCTTTTCTACAAATCATGGGAGGATGATGTGGTACCCAAGGACTGGAGGAGATTGGATATGATTCCCCTTCACAAAAGTGGGAGCAAAGCAGAAGCAGGAAACTACAGACCTGTTAGTTTGACCTCAGTGGTCGGGAAAGTGATGGAATCACTTCTGAAAGAAAGAATTGTTGAGTACCTAGATGCCAGTGGGGCACAGGACCCAAGGCAGCATGGATTCACAGTGGGAAGGTCATGTCAGACGAATCTAATAGATTTCTTTGACTGGGTGAACAAAGTAGTAGACCAGGGAGGGCTGTGGACATGGCCTACCTAGACTTTACCAAGGCATTTGACACAGTCCCACACAAAGATTAATAAACAAATTAGCCAGCCTGGGAGTGGGTCCAAGGTGGTAGCCTAGTAAAAATTGGCTGAACAACAGGACACAGAGGGTAATAGTAAACAGAGTCCACTCAGAAGAAAGGGGGGTTACCAGTGGGGTACCACAGGGTTCAGTACTGGGTCCGGTCCTTTTTAATGTCTTTGTAAGTGACATTGCAGTGGGACTGGAAAGCAAAGTATGCCTCTTTGCAGATGCAAAGATCTACAACAGGGTTGATACACAAGGGGAGGTGGAAAGCATGAGAAGGGACTTGGCAAGGTTGGTGGAATGGTCAAAAGTATGGCAGCTTAGATTCAATGCAAAGAAGTGTAAATGCACCTGGGAAACAAAAACCCAGGGGAAGAGTACACAGTGGGGGGAGGGAGGTATTAACAACAACAAAAATGGAAAGGGACCTGGAAGTAGTCATATCAGATGACTTAAAGGTAAGCAAGCAATGTGAGAAGGTAGTAAGGATGGCTGGGGGAATGCTGGGATGTATAGGGAGAGGCATCACCGGTTGAAAACAGGAAGTTGTTATCCCCCTGTACAGACAGTTGGTGATACCCCAAATGGAGTACAACATGCAGTTCTGGAGACCCCATCTCTGCAAGGACATAGACAGGATGAAGGCAGTCCAGAGAAGGGAAACTAAAATAGTGCAGGATCTGCAACAGAAGCCATACGAAGAAAGACTAAAGGAGCTTAATATGTATACCCTTGAGGAAAGGAGGGAGAGGGGGGACATGATAGAAACTTCCAAGTACCTCCAGGGAACCAACAAAGTCCAAGAGGGTAGCATCTTTCAGAAAAAGAGATGTGCAAGAACAAGGGGAGACAATCTGAAGATAGAGTGGGTACAGCTCAGGGGCAATGTGAGGAAGTATTTTTTGACAGAGAGGGTGGTGGATGCATGGAACGGCCTTTCTGAGGAGGTCATGGGGTCAAAAACAGTGGGGGAATTCAAGAATGCATGGGACAGACATAAGACAATTCTTGTGGGGGTAGGAAGAAGTAGGCTGTTGGTTAACTAGGTCCTGCAGCTTATCCAATAGGTAGGGAAATGGCAGACTAGGTGGGCCAAGCGGTCTTTATCTGTCGTCAAAATCTATATATCTATGTTTCTATAGACAGACAGACAGACAGATAGATAAGATAGATAGATAGATAGATAGATAGATAGATAGATAGATAGATAGATAGACAGATGTCAATCCTCCATCTGTACTTTGCCCCTTTTCTTCCTGAGGCAAGCCCAAACAGCTCAGGACTCAAAGAGGAGCAGGAGGCAGAGGGGAAAACATTATTGTACATTGTGAAATAAACACATTATCTGAGTGTGACATCAGCAACTGTAGGCATTTAAAAAGCATTTTCTTCCCCTGTAATATATAATGCTGTCTGGGGCCTGGCCAGTCACGGTCCACAGTTCTTTCTTTCTTTCCTTCAGTGGAAATATTGGGGTACAAAGAAATATGCAACATTAAAATGGCCTCTAAACCCTGAGTGCTGAAGGAAATGGGCCAGAATTAGCAGCTGTGCTGGTGGATCTATTCAGATGCTTCCTGGAGATGGGAAGAGTCCCTGAGGATTGGAAATCCATGGACATGGTACCACTGCACGAAAGGGGGGACAGAGAAATCCTGGGTAACTACAGGCCAGTTGGTCTTACCTCAGTTGTGGGTATGCTCCTGTAAATGGTGGTCATGGAAAAAATAGTGGATTGCCTGTGGACCAGTAGATTGTAGTACACTGACCAACATGGTTTCATAGCAAGAAGATCATGCCAGACCAACTTGTTGGTGTTCTTTGGTTGAGCGCTGAGAGCAGTGGACAAGGAGTTGGCGGTAGATGTGCTACAGTATATCTGGACTTCAGCAAAGCCTTTGGTTTTGTGCCACAGAGAAGGCAGCTAAAAATACTGGGAGAACTTGGGATAGAGGAAGGGCTCATCAGGTGGATCAGGAGCTGGCTGAGGGGGGAAAAGGCAAGGAAGGGCTCATCAGGTAGATCAGGAGCTGGCTGAGGGGAAAAAAAGCAATGGGTAGTGGTAAATGAAATCCAATCAGAAGACAAGAGGATTACGAGTGGGGTGCTGCATGGGTCATATCTGGGTGATCTCCTATTCAGTATGTTCATTAGTGACATCTGGGAAGGAATCTGGGGCCAAAAAATGTTGTTTTGCAGATGACACAAAGCTGTGCAGCAGGTTGGTCAGAATGTAAGGAGTCAGGGAAAACAGAAAGGGCCTAAAGATTCTGGAAGGGTGGTCTAAAGTCTGGGGATTGAAATTCAGTGCCAAGAAGTGCAAGGTGATGTACACTGGCAAGAAATGGCACAGACTACGGGATGGGGGAAGGGGTCGAGACAGTGGAGGAAAGGGACCTAAGGGTGATCATAAGTAATAGGCTCAAAATCTCTGGTCAGCATAGCAAAGCATACACGAGTTATCAAGGATGCTGTGCTGTACAGATATGGGACTCAACAGTCAGAGGAGGAAGGTGATATTATCCCAGTACAGGTCCCTGGTAAGGCCACACCTGGAGTACTGTAGCATGCTCTGGAGTCCACAATTTTAGGAAGAATAAGGACAGGGCAGTGCAGGGTCACCAAAATGATCCAGGGGCAGCAAGGCAGATTCTATGAAGAGAGGCAGGCAGATCTTAACATGTACTTGCTGGTAGACAGGAGGGAGAGAGGGATAGCCTTACAGGTTCCTAAGGGGAATCAACAAGGTAGATAAACAGAAACACAGAAGTTGTCAGCAGATGGGGACCGTATGATCCATCAAGTCTGCCCATGGTTTCCTACCCCCAACCCCACTTGGCTGCCTGCTTGAGTATCCCACAATGACTGTCCCATGCCCACTTGAATTCCCCCACTGTTTTTCCTCCCACCATCCCTTCCAACGACTGACTATTCCATGGTTTGACAATGGCTCCGTAATGAAGAACTTCCTCATATTGCTCCTGAACCTTCCTCTCTTAATGTGAAGGTCATGCCCTCTTGTCCTGTTGTAGTCTTTTACCTGAAACATGTTCTGCACTTGTACCTTGTTGTCTTTAAGGTATTTAAATGTTTCTATCATGTCCCCCCGATCTCTGCACAGCTCCAGGGAGTATAGTTTGAGTTTGTCGAGTCTTTCCTCATACGGTTTCTAATGCAAACCCTGCATCATCTTTGTTGCTCTTCTCTGTACCATCTCTAGCCTATCTATGTCCCTCTTGATGTGTGACCTCCAGAACTTGACACAATACTCCAGGTGGGGCCTTACCAGGGACTGATGCAGAGGCATGATCACTAATGCCTTCCATTTGTGATGCCCCTTCCTATATATCCTAGGATGCCACTACCTTTTAGTGCTGCCTTCTCGCATTGCTTGCTGACCTTGAGGTCATCTGAGATGATCACCCCCAGGTCTCGCTCTTGCCTTGTAGACACCAGCTGCTCCCCTCCCGTCGAGTACAGTTTGCCTGGGTTATGTTTTCTTAAGTGCATGACTTTGCATTTTTTGGTATTGAATTTTAATTGACAGATCCTTGACCACTCCTCCAGCTTTCAGAGATCAGATTCCATGCTTTGTTGCCCCTCTGTTGTGTCAATCCTGTCACCTAGTTTGGTATCATCTGCAGACAGGCACACTTTTCCCTTCAGTCCATCAACAATGTCGCTGATGAATATGTTGAAGAGAATCAACCCAAGAACTGAGCCCTGTGGAACCCCACTAGTCACCCTGTGCTCCTCTGACAGAGTGCCATTCACTAATACCCTCTGTGTTCTCCCATTCAACCAGTTTCTAACCCAGGCTGTTACATTATGCCTGACTCCCATGTTCTTCCATTTATTGACTAGTCTCCTGCGCGGGACTGAGTCAAAGGCCTTACTGAAGTCCAGTTAAACCACATCCACTGCCCCGCCCTGATCTGCTGTTCTATTGACTCAATCAAAAAAATCTACCAGGTTTGTCTGGCAGCACCTCCCTGCCATGAAACCATGTTCCTTTGTGTTGAGCTGACCACTTTCCTCCAAAAAAGCAGTGATTCTTTCCTTCAGCAGGGACTCCATTAGTGTTCCCATGACTGAAGTGAGAGTAATTGAACAGTAGTTTCCTGGCTCTTCCTTGTTTCTGCACTTGTGGAATAGCACCACTGCTGCCCTCTTCCAGTCCTCAGGAACCTCCCCGCTCCTCAATGATTTGTTGAAGAGCATCGCTAAGGGGGCTGCCAGTTCCTTCCCAAGTTCCTTAAGTATTCTTGGGTTTATCCCATCTGGTCCCATAGCTTTTTCCACCTTTAACGTGTTGATTTCCTCTAGGACCCTTCCTCTGTAAAGAGATCCGTGTCTATTCCTCCAACTGGACTATTCTTTTTACCTATTGTGGGTCAGCCACAGTCTGCGTCATGTGTGAAGACTCAGTAGAAGTACTCATTGAGTGTCTCTGCTTTCTCTTGGTCTTGCTGTGTGGGCTGCCCATCCTTTTTTTTGTGATTCTAACAATTCCTCCCTTGTCTTTATTTTTTCATGTATGTACCTGTAGAATGTTTTGTCACACTTTTTTACTCCTTGAGCTGCAGTATGTATGCATATCTCTGTTACGGCCTTTGCATTTCTCATCACTTTCTCTGCTTCTTTTAGTTTTTCTTTGTATTCTGTTTTGTCAGCCTCATTCACTGACTCCTTGTACTTCCTGAAGACTTTTCGAATTTCTCTCACTATGGTTGCCATCTCTTTGGAAAATCATACTGGGTTTTTCCTCTTTTTATTCTTAATAACCTGACGGGGACACTGTGATGTGACCAAGGTTATTGCATTTTTCCACCCAGGCCAACACTCTTCAACACTCCCTTCTGTTGTGTTATTAAGGTTGTGCTTTTTGCAGGCCTTCATGTGTGTGAAGTCTGCCCTCCTGAAGTAAAGGACTTTCAGCTTAGAGTGTGTAGAGTCCTCAGTCCTGTTTGCCTTGAACCATACTGTGCGATGGTCACTTTTTCCCAAATGGTTCCCCACTTTGATGCACAAAACCCTTTTACTATTTGTGAATACTAGGTCCAAGATCGCATTTCTTCTTGTGGGTGTATTCACTAGTTGACACAGGCCTGCCCTCAGTAGTGTAACTAGGAACTCCTTGCTTCTTTCTAATGCTGCTGTGCTTGAACTCCAATCAATGTCTGGTAGATTGAAGTCCCCCGCCAGCACCATGTCCCCTTTATCTGACATCTGGAGGATGGTTTCCAGGATTTCCTTGTCCCTGGCCTCTTCCTTATTTGGGGGTCTGTAGATTACTTCTACTGCATGGGTGTCCGGCTCCTGGCCCTGATTGTAATCCATAGCTCCTCGGTTTTCTCTTGTGCCTGCTGAATTTCTATAGCATTGATGGTATTCTTAACATAAATAGTTACCCCCTCACTTTTTTCCAGTCCAATCTCTACTGAATAAGTTATACCTCAGTATAGCCGCCTCCCAATCATGATTGTCCATGAACCACGTTTTGGTCACGGCAACCCAGTCCAGTCCTGCCTCTGCTATTGTGGTGGTGAGGTCTGGCATCTTGTTAGCCAGATTTCATGCATTGAGATGCAAAGCTGTCCATTCCTGATGTGCTTCCCCATTATGTTCTTGTTTCTCCCTTTACTTTCTTTTTGGTCATTGGCAGACTCTGATAGGGTTGCATGTTTTCTGCCTTTTGCGACTGTCATTCTGATGTGTCCTGTAGTTTTGGTGCTAGCTGGAGGGGGAGAGATGGCAGGCTCTATGTGTGCTTACATATGAACATACAAAAATGTCAGCAGAAGCAAGTCTTATGGTCTATCGAGTCTGCTCGATTGTGCAGCTAGCTCCTCAACTTGCGGCTGCCCCATCCTCTCCACCCCTCTTCATCACAACCCCCCCTCACCCTGTCCAACCCCTCTTAAAGCCACCCACCATGCTTTTCCTAGAGCTGCTATCATCTCCCCATCAGTTAGTTTAAATGTCCCGTGTGGACATCAAATTTTTGACCCAGCACCCCAACCCCCTCCTTAGTCAGATGGAGACTGTCAAAATTGAAGAACTCCCTTTCCCAGAAGTTATCCCAGTTTCTGATGAAGTAATGCCCTTTGGTGTGGCACCAGTTCTTGAGCCATGCATTGAGCTCACCTATCTCCTTTTCTCTGATTTTCTGCCAGTTCTTCCCCTTTTCTCAAACAGGCAGAATCTCTGAGAAAGCAATGCTGGACAAAAGGGAAACCTATTTCTTCCCTAGCTGGGCAATGTGTTCCTTAACCTCTTCTACCAGCCGGCTAGCAAAGTAATTTGTCCCTAGGTGGACCAGGATATTTCAGCAGCCCATTCCATCTCTGAACTGATAGTGATAACTTGATATTGATAGACTGCTAGATAATGGGGTTCTAATCACCAGGAATGTTAACACAGTGCTGAGAAGTCATGGGCGGAGACTGACGGGGGGAGATTTAAGAGTGACATCAGGAAGTACTTCTTCACTGACAAGATGTTGGAGAAGGGAATAAATTACCAAGGGAAGTCGAGGAGGTGGAGTCTGTTGTCAGCTTCAAGGAGGGATGGGATCAATTCAGGGGACTAGTTACCCCTGGGGTGTAGAGTGCAAGGATGGGAGTGGAGAGTAGAAGGGGGATTGGAGCAAAAGGTTATCACTCAATCTGGCAATAGACCAGTAAGGTATATGTAGGGTTTGAGGGCAGACTGGATGTATCTTGGGTCATTATCTGCTGTCCGTTTTCTATGTTTCTATGTTTCTGTTTCTAAATACAGGAATGTTCACACAGGATTTCCTGAGTCAAGTAGTGATGGAATTTATCAGTGCGATCTTCTTCACGGCATTCTCAGCATCTCATTTCTGTGAGATACTACATACTTTGCAGACCTTTTTTCAGTTCATTATGTCTTAGAGCAGAAAAGTTTAGTTACTTAGATGTTTGAGAGAGTCCCTTCCATAGGGCTTCACCTTTGAAACTGAAAGCCATCAACATCAGGATTATTTGGCAACTTTTGCCTAGCTGGGCCATCAAAGTTGACATACATCACTGCTGCCTTTATGACATGAGTGGCCCCATACCTTTTATTTGTCCCATGGGAGACAAGCTTAGAGTTGTACCATACCAACAGGAATCGAAAACCAGAACCCCAACCAGGCTGGCAGGAGAGGTGGCAGTTCTGGAAAGAGAAGAGCCCATTTAAAAAGGTACAGAAAAGGAGAAGACTATGTGTGCAATAATGTGTACATTTTCTGGAGTACTGTATACCAAGTGAAATACAGAAGGGGATAGGTGAGAGGGGTAAGTAAGAGGATAAGATGTGGCTCTATGGTGGAGATTCTCTCGAACATCTAAGGCAATTAACAAAACTGTCATATGAAAATAACAAAACTACTACCCAGATCTTACGTAAATAAACTATTAGCTAGAGTACAAAGAAGTGGCATGCTGAGCTGAATGTAAGTTAATGGTGTGGAAGAGCTCTTAAATGACTTTTAATTTGCTGCAGAAACAGCCTGATTTTCATGTCTTTTGTGTGGGACCAGGGTTAAGGTCGAGGACGAGGAAGGAGGCAGTTCTGGACAGGTGTCGGGCAGGTTCAACTAAAGAGTCCTAGCAGTCCACTATTTAACTCCCACAGGTCCAAGTGGCCCCCTTCATAAGCAGCCCAAAGAATGAGGACTATGAGAAGGAGGATGGGTCTGCAGTGGCATCCAAAGGAAAGTCCACAGTTCCCCAAAGGACTCTGTCCAATTGTTCCTCAAATAAGGTAAGGCACAGGTTCCTTCTCACTGAGAGACTTTATCTATAATAGTTGTGCATTTGGGTGGATGGAATGTTACAGGCACAGATAACTGTGTATGGTTTGTGACTTAAAGTTGGTAATATGTGGGATACTCTCCAGGAATAAACATAGTTTGGTAGGTAAAGAGCTGTAAGCGAAGGGCTTAGTAAGGCAAGTAGGGATAAGGTTATTACTAGTTATAAAATGGGTAGAGACAGTAAAGAAAGCTGATTGGCTGGCACCCCTTGCCAGCTATGTCTTTTAGGTTGGATAAATCATGGTTAAAAACAAGTCCCCCCAAAACAGCAAGCAGCCCCAAAAAATATCACTGAGCCACCCGTTCAAGGTTCAGCAACCTACCATCTTTATTCCTCGCTAAACAGCACTGTTTTAGCGAGAAAAATAGGAACAAACAATTAAACAAAATGTAAAACCAAAAGTGCTACAACACATAAAAGTGTTGTTTTCACTTACAAACCATGTTGCTGTCCGTACCAGCCTCCCCCCTCCTTTTCACCTGCACCTTTGCAAAACCTCCACAGTCCCTCTGAAGCCGCAAGCAGAGGAAGATCTGCGGGATTTTTATGAAACTTGCTACCACAGATGGTAGCATGCTGCGGGCAAGATGAAAAGCAAAATGACAGTCTTACCTGTGGCCTGACCTACTGACTCTGTGGCTGTCTTGAGTGCCCCTAGTAACAGCACTTCATATAACAGCGTCCCTAGAAACCTAAGGAATGCAGAGGAACTATTTCACGTTAAAGCAGATTTTTTTATGTTAGTATTTTTTTTGAATTTGAATAATATTACAATTTCTTAACAGATACCCATTTTATAAGTGCAATAACACACTCTGGGGTGTGGGTTAGTCTGGATAAATGCACTTCTGGGGCAGTAAGGCACTTGGCTGCACCTTGTGCCTCACTACGCCCCAGGCATGTGTTTATCCAGACTAATCCACACCTCATCATGTGTTATTGCTTACTTATGCCAGGAGTCCTGGAAGATACTAGCTGGGGTACCCTGACAAATGGGACCCCACAGGGGAGGCAAGTTCAGTGTTTCTGGTAGACAGCTTGGTGGGACAGCCACAGGGCAACAGGCATGACAGAAGTCTAGGAGAGGAAGTGATGGAGGATGTGAAGTGTGAAGGGGGCAAATTGGGAAGGGGCCAGAATGGATGCAACACCTACAGAGCAGTCATTTTTGGGGAGTTACTCTGGAGACAGTGGTACTGTCCAGTGTGCTGCAGGTTTGCTGCATTCAGTGTTGAGCAGGCCACTGCTAAGGCTGAACACCTTCTCTGGAGTAGGTCTGAGCAGATGTTGGTGTAGGCAGCCACTACTACACTTCCCCAAAGGACACCCATGGTCTCGACTGTAGTTTGGCAAAGGGAGTGGGGGAAGTAAGGCCCCCTACAGACAGGGGATGGGGCCCCTGTGATGGTGACAGTAAACCTGCTTGCTCTCAGTGACTCAGTTGGTTTGATATCTACAATGAGCAGAACAGAACCTGTTACCTCTCAGAATACCAAGTCTGTCCCTAGAGAGATGCCTGATATGAGTTTGGAGTCCCAAAGGAAAGACAGAGCTAGGAAGATTCCAGAGGTAGAGACTCCATCATCATGGAGATGGAGGAGGCAGTGTGTGTGGGGTTAGCAGGCATGGACAGTAAGGTGTCTTCCAGGGGTTTCGGTAGGTGGGGATGCACATAGGGTAGAGAGGATTGCTAGGGATGTGGCTTGGGAGAAGTGGCTATATATCATTGTCCACTTGGGAACAAATGATCTAGAAACATAGAAACATAGAAGTTGACAGCAGATAAGGACCGCAAGGCCCATCTAGTCTGCCCATTTCTTTTCTACCTTATGAATGTGCCATAGGCCTTTACTCTGTCAATGGCCTATCTATTCATACTCATCTGTATTGCTCCCTTATGCCAATCCCATGCCTGTTTGAAGCCCTGCACTGTATTCATATCCACCACTTCCTGAGGTAGGCCATTCAATGCATCCCCCACCCTTTCTGTGAAAAAGAACTTCCTCACATTACCCCTTAATCGGCCTCCCTCTAATCTCATGCTGTGTCCTCTTGTCCTGCTATTTTTCTTATATTGAAACATTAGACTCTTTCACCTTGTTTATGCCCTTAAGGTGTTTGAATGTTTCAATCATATCACCTCTCTCCCTCCTTTGCTCTAGGGTATACATATTGAGCTCTGTTAATCTGTCCTCATGTGTTTTCTGATGCAGTCCCTGCACCATTTTGGTTGCCCTTCTGTGGACTGCCTCCATTTTGTTAATGTCCTTGTGAACGTGTGGCCTCCAATACTGCACGCAGTACTCCAGATGGGGCCTAACCAGTGTCTTGTAAAGAGGGATTATTACTTCCCTCTTACAACTTGTGATACCCCTACTAATACACCCCAACATCCCCCTAGCCTTACCTACTGCTTTAGTGGTCGTTTGGATGATTTCAGGTCGTCTGTGATGATGATGCCGAAGTCTCTTTCTTCCCTTATGACTGCCAGCAACTCCCCTCCCAACCTATGGGTGGCTTCAGGGATTCTCTTACCTATATGCATGATCTTGCATTTCTTTGCGTTAAACCCCAGTTGCCACTCTTCCGACCATTTTGCCAGTTTATCCAGATCTCTTCTCCTTCTGCCCACCCCATCTGGCTCATCTACTCTGTTGCAGATCTTGGTGTCATCTGCAAACAGACAAACCTTACCCTCCACTCCATCTGCAAAGTCACTGATGAAGATATTGAAGAGGACTGGCCCCAGGACTGATCCCTGAGGTACCCCACTTGTGACTCGCATCTTTTCTAACTGAATACCATTTACCACCACTCTCTATTTTCTGCCCGTCAACCAGTTTGCCACCCAGTTGACCAACTTCTGACCCACCCCGAGCCTACCCAGCTTGTTAATCAATCTTCTATGTGGAACAGTATCGAAAGTTTTGCTGAAGTCAAGGTAGGTGACATCAACTGCTCCCCCTTGGTCCACTACTCTGGTTACCCATTCAAAGAAATCTATGAGATTAGTTTGACAGGACCTTCCTGTTGTAAACCCATGCTGTCTTGGATCCTGTGCTCCTATGGATTCCAGGTGTTGCACTTTCCTTTCTTAAGGAGTGCCTCCATAATCTTGCCCACTACTGAGGTAAGACTGACTGGTCTGTAGTTCCTGCCTCTCCCCCTGCTACCACTCTTGTGGAGCGGGATCACATGAGCCCTTCTTCAGTCTTCTGGGACCTCTCCTATGCTCAGAGACTCACTAAACAGTTCTGATAATGACTCTGCTAGTTCCACCCTTAGCTCCTTTAGTACCCTGGGATGTATGTCATCAGGTCCCATTGCCTTGTCCACCCTGAGCTTATCGAGCTCTTGAAGGACCCTTTCCTTTGTGAAGGTGGACTAGTGCACACCTCCCTCCCCCCTGTGTCCATGGTGCTGAGCAGTGGGCCCTGCCCCACCTTCTCCTCAGTAAATACTGAGCAGAAGTATATATTTAGGATAGATGCCTTTCCATGGTTCTCCTCCTCACACTCCCCCTTGTCCCCTTTGATCTTAGCAATACCCCCTCCGGACTTTCTCCTTTCACTAATGTATCTATAGAAAGTCTTGTCCCCTTCTTTTTACTGTTCGTGCTAGTGTTTCCTCTGTTTGGGCCTTTGCCTGCCTTACTGCCTTCCCTGCTTTCCTTAGAGAAGTTTGGTATGCCTCCCTATCTTCATCCCACTGTGTTCCCTTATATTTCCTGAAGGCCAGCCTTTTGACTCTGACCTTTTCTGCTACTATTTTTGAGAACCAAAGTGGTTTCCTTCTTCTTTTGCACTTCCTTTTCTCTCTAACACAGTGGGATGTTGCTTCAAGTATTGCATCCTTTATGATTGCCCACTTTGCCTGTACCCCCTCACCTGTATTTCTTCTTGTCAGGGCTAGCAATACCTAAGAGGAAGTGAAGGATAACTTTAGGAAGCTGGCAGAGAGGACTAGAGCCAGTAGTGAGCCCTGAGGTACCATGCAGATCACTCTTCCCTTCCCAGAGAAAGTGACATTTACCACCATCCTCTGTCACCTATCCATCAACCAATTTTTTACCTAGTTTACTACCTTAGGTCCCAGCCCCAAATTGCCCAGTTTCCTTATGAGCCTCCTATGTGGCATGGTGTCAAAAGCCTTGCTGAAATCTAAGTAGGCCATGTCCACTGCCCCACTCTGATCTATTTCTCTGGTCACCCGGTCAAAGAAATTGATCAAGTTTGTCTCACATGACCATGAATCCATGCTTTCTCAGGTCTTGTAAACTGCTAGATTCAAGATAGTCTACTAGCCTTTCTATTAAAAGTGTCTTCATTAACTTCCCCACCGTTGATGTCAGACTAACTGGCCTATAGTTGCCAGCCTCCTCCATGCTGCTGCTTTTATGAAGGGGGACTACAGCTCCCCTCATTCAGCCCTCTGGAATCACCACGTTTCTAGTGAGTTGTTGTATAGGGCTGTCACAGGTGTAGCCAGTATCTCCCTGAACTCCCTCAGCTCCCTTGAGTGTACCCCATCTGGCCTTATAGCCTTATCCACTTTCAGATTCACTAGTACTCTTACGAATCTTTCCTCTGTGAATGGACTTGTGTCTACCATTTCCCAGAACTACTACTGCTTTTATGTGGCCCATCCTCCTCTCCTTCCACTGTGAAGACTGAACAGAAGTATCTATTCAGAGTGCCTACTTTTCCCTGCTCCTCCTCTGCACAGTCTCTCCCTGCCATTCTTAATCTCAAGATCCCTAACCTTTTCTTCCTCTTTTTTTGCTTATGTACCTAAAAAAGGTATTTTCCCCCTTTTTACCCCTTTGGCTATCCTTTCCTCAGTTTGTGCCTTTGCATGCCTCATAGCCTTCTCTGCTTCCTTCTGCTTTACCTGGTACATCTCCCTATCCTCTTCCCTCTTTGTCTCTTTGTACCTCGTGAATATTATCCTTTTAACTTTTACCTTTGCAGCCACTTCCCTTGAGGACCATAGTGGTCTCCTCTTCCTCCTGTTTTTGTTCACTTCTTCCTCACTGAGGTTTTTTGCCTTCACTATGCTTTCCTTTATTTAGGACCACTGTTCCTTCACCTCAACCAGGCAACCCTTCCCCCCGGCTAGGTCATCTCTGAGACATTCACACATTTATTTTAAATCTGCCCTCCTGTAGTCCAGGACCCTTATCCTTGTGTGATTTGCCTCTGCCACTGTCCTTATGTTAAGCCACGCTGTATGGTGATTGCTGGTCCCCAGGTGGCATCCCATCTTGACATCTACAATACTGTCCTTGTTTGTGAGCACTAGGTCCAGTATTGCCCCATCACGAGTGGGATCCCTGACTAGTTGTCTGAGAAATGCCACTTGTAGGGAGTCTAGGATGCTCTTGCTTCCACCTGAGGCCGTGGCCGGAAGACTCCAATCTACCTCTGGCAAACTGAAGTCCCCCACCAGCAGAACCTCCCCCTTTTCTGCCATCATGCTGATGGCTTTCCCAAGTGTGTTATCTAGTTGCTCCCCCTGTTTTGGATGTGTGTATATCACCCCAGTATGAATAGTGACTCCAGCTCCTGTCTCCAGTGTGACCCATAGTACCTCTAGCCCATTCTTCCCCCCTGGCTCCCTTGCATTTCTGTCACCTTGATACCCTCTCATACACTAAGCACAACACAACCCCTTCACCCTTCCTTCCCTCCTTACCCTTCCTGAAATTAATGTAGCCTGATATGATCATGTTCTAGTCATGGTTCCCTGTGCTCCACAACTCAATAATGGTCACAACAATATCCAGGTCCAGCTCTGCCACAATGGAATCTAGGTATGGAATTGTATTTCCAAGACTCCTTGAGTTTGCACACATGACCCTCCACACCTTGCTCCTACTCTGCCTGCAACCCACTACCCTCTTGTGCCCCGCCTCATTTTCCCCTCTCACTTTGTAACTTTTGTTCCCATTCCCCTTGTTTGCTACTACTGTGCTGCTTAAATTCACCTGCTCCCTGGGGGGAGTTTCCTCCCCTTGAGTCTTCCCTTCCTGCTGTTTCAGTCTAGGGAAGCAGTTTATGCCTCCCTTTGTCTTCCCACCACCCCCTTCAGCTAGTTTTAATGTTCATCAAAGTAACATTTAAACCATCTACTGAGGACTGCAGTTCCCCTCCTAGATGGATGTAGGCCATCACCTCTGTATAGGCCCATATCCCTTCAGGCTGATTCCCAGTTCCCAATGAAGCCAAACTCCTCCTCTCTGCACCATTCCTTCAACCATGAGTTGAATCTACTGGTGTAGAGTACCATTTCCTCTCCTCAGCAATAGACAGCCAGTACATTGGTGAATGCCACCATGTGTGCTAATTGCCTTAGGCACCCCACCAGTTCTCTGAACTCCCCCTGCACAATCCCCAGTCCCTTGCTAGATCTTTAGTCCCTAGCTGGAAAATAACATACAGCTCCCCCCATGCCCTATCACCCTCGCAATCCTTAGGATCTGCTGCCCATCCCTCCAAGCCGTGGCAGCAGATAAGCACCTAAACTCCCTCCTCTCTCCCCTTTCCTGTTCCTATATCCACCCCCTAGAACTGAGTCCCCCACCAGAATCTGCTTCCTCTTCTGCTGGGGTACTGAACCCCCACTTTGAGGCCTCCTTTTTGGAGGACCCCCACATCCTCCCTTACCACTACTTTGGGTGCCTCTTCTTAGCAGTCCCATTTCCCCAGAATAGCGAAGGCATTCTGTAGTGGCTCAAGCTGAGGAATGTGCCCCTGACCTGTCACCCCACCATCCCAGAACCCACCATGGTTCAGCCAGTCATCCTTTACCTAGGTAACCTTTGGAGCAATGGCAGTAGACTTAGTGGCCTCTGGGTGGAGCAAGAGGTTCTCTGGATCCTTGTCTGCTCAGCCTGGAGAACAGCCACCTCCTCCCTGAAGCCATACAAGTGCTTCGAGATGGGGTAGCACCTCAGTCTGAAAATGTCTCTCAGAATACTACAGCTCTGCACCCATTGCACTGCAGTACTCCCATAAATGACTTTATATATCAATATCTATTTTTCTGAAATATACCATAGCCCTGTTGTCCCTTTCCTGCATTTGTTCCTATCCCACCTACACCATGTATCAGGTTTTACTTTGTCACACTACCCTAGATAGGGTGTTATTTGTTTTATCCTTTGCTCCCTTGCTATCTCTGGGCTAAGATGTACCTTACCCCTGTTATCCCCTTTTTGCTTGTGTTCTTTCCCATCCACACCCTCTATCAGTATTTACTTTATCACACTACTCTAGATAGGGCGCTGCTTGCTTTCACCTTGAGTCACTTACTATCTATGATTTCATCTCATCCAGTACCCTCTGCCTCCTTACTTCTTCCTCTTAATTAACCCTCCCCTTTTCAGCCTTCTTGAACCACTACTGCACCTTACCCTATATAGGCTATCTCCCTTATTCCCATCAGTAGCAGCTTCCTGTTTGTTTCTTTCCCAGCATATACTCCTAGGTGAGCCTCCTGTAGCTTCCTAAACAGGTAACAGCAAGCTAAAAAGGAGTACCACCATACCTGATCAGTCTGGCCAAGCCCCTTGCATGCCTGCAGTCACCTGTAGATGCCTGCTGATTCCTAAGTTGTCAGTAGTATCCAGTTCCATTTCTGCTCTGTTCCACTGAGTCTCTGGGACAGTAGCACAATGGGACATGCTGGAAGGGAGTCGATTTATCTAGAGAAAGCAGAGTCAAAATCTGGAGGTGTTCCAGGATGCAATCATGACCCAGAGGGTTGAGCAGCCTACAAAGCCATTCTTAATTTAGTTCTCATGAGCAGTTATAGTATTTATTTATTGATTTATTTGAAAATTGATACCCTGGAAAGACACACTGAGCCAAACCTTGTTTCCAGGTGCAACACAGGGACGAGGGAATGGGAAATGCAATAATACATGCATACACAGCATTAGCGATTAGTACAAAGTAAAGTACAGAACAAATGCACATACAAAATAAGCAGAGCTAAAGCCATGGTAGAATGAGTGGCTTTGATGTGCAAAGAAAGAGCCCAAAGCAGGTGAAATGAAAGGCAGCACAAATGTAGAAAAGGAAGGAGCTGATACAGACCAAAATAGAAACCAGGAGGAGGCCCAGCAACAGGGTTTATTGGTGCTCCAATAGGGGAGGATTAGGGATGAAGATGACAAGAACAGGTGGTGCATGGAAGAATTTTAGCTGGTGCCTAAAGGAGATGGGGGGGGACAGAGAGAGGAGGGGAGTAGGTTGTAGAAGGAGGGAAGGTGATCAGAAAAAGCTGACTACCCAGTAGAGGAGTGAAGGTGGGTAGAGAGAGGGTTTGATGTGTTTTTAGGGTTCTAGTTCAGTTCGGGTTTGCCTGGGTATAATTTGTGTTTGGTACAGTTTGGTTTAATAATTATAAGTCTGGGTCCAAGTTCAGTTCAGTTCAAGGCTTTTTGTGTAATTTTTTAGTTCAAGTTCAAGTTTGAGTTCAGTGTTAAACAATGAAAAAAATGTACAATGACACAAACAGATGGTAGATGCCATTAAACTTTATTTTTAAACTTTATTGGACAATGTAATCAAGTAAGAAGCAAACAGTAAAAAGTATTCTTATGAGTGCTCAAGAATTTAAGTTAATAAAAATAGAACAAGCAAGTGTGTTCACTGATAAATGAGATCTTCCATCATCAAGCACTTGCTTCCAACGTGAGAACACTCTCACTGCTACTGCTGCTAGCTGGCATGCAGAGGTACTTATGGGTAAGCTTTGCTAGCTTCGGAAACAGGTGTCTTCCTGTCTGTTTCCAGAATTCCAAGCAGTTGTCAGTGTAACTGTCATATTCTAAATATGTTTTCAATTCACTGGATGACACTGATCTGACTGCATGGATAATACAGTATGTCTTTGACATCAGATTTTGATGTTTTGCTGAGGGTTCATCATAGCAGGATGTACATGCGTCCTGTGGCTGGTCACTCGTTAGCTCATCCTCAATGACTTCATCCCATTCAGCCGATGGGGTAAACTTTAGCTGCTTGTATGCAAGTCACAAGACAATTGCAACCTTAAATTTCATATGCATTATGAATTTGGCTTTAATATTGACAGTCATTACTGACTTCAATGATGAAATCATTTCACAATCTGTCGGCTGGATTTCGCACAGTTGAAGAATAGTAAAATAACAAGGATAGACTAATTGAGCTGTTGAAGTTTGATCTGCCAGCATAGTATCACTTATTTTCTTGATGTTTTCAAGGGAATCAAGTAAAAGCCTCATTTTTTTCAGCTTTCTCAAGCAGCACTCCCGCAAGAGCATACTCTTTTTACACTGCTGTGCTTGCACACCTGATGTTTTGTGGCAAGGAATAGGAATTTTTGGGGGTGTCACTGCCGAGCCCATTGTAGCTCACAAAAGTAGGGGCTCAGCAGTCTACACCAATGACTACTCGCTGTGGTCCTGTAATTACTCCTGTTTGCTAATTGGAAACTTTATGTGCTTCAAAAGTCCGAAGCTACTCCAATCAGAGAGGGCTTCAGTCCTTTGAGTTGCATGAAACCGATCAGCAAACATCTGACCGGCCTTCTATGTCAGGAGCTTGTCAGTCTGTAAGAAAGAAAACCCACCCATCGTTCACATGTCAATATACATACACACACACACACACACACACACACACACAGAATCTTCTGCTCCCTCACTGTGTGTGCTGTCCCACTCCCGCTCTCCATTCTCATCCCAGTTTACACATATATACACACACACACACACATGCAAACCCTCCTGTTGCCCCATCTGTGAGCTGTCCCACACCCACCCTCCTTCCCCATCTCCCATATAAACAAAACAAAACCCCTCCTGCTCCCTCCCTCCCTCTGTGTGCTGTGCCACCCCCACCCTCCATTCCCATCCCCCATATAAGCAAAATGAAAACCCTCCTGCTCCCTCCCTCTCTGCACTGTCCCACCCCTACCCTCCGTTCCTGTCCCCCATATAAACATGGAGCTGCCATTCACTTGGGCAACACACTAATTATTGATTTGCTCAACTAAGAGGGTGGATTTGTTGTATCTCCAAAAAGCAAGATATTTTTTTGGCTAAGTAGACGATGAAAATTCAGCATACAACAGATTTTTCTCATTAAATCATGTGTACAGATAAATGCTAAATTGCGATTCTCTGATGCTGTTCACTGTACGGAAAAACTTTTGGAAACCTTTTAAAGTTTGATCATTTGAAGAGTCATCATAAGTCTCAACTGCAACCAAGCTCTGTCGGCCAAAGTAAATTTATCCCATTTTAGTGATTATGTGAATGGCATGGTTGTCACAGAATCCAGTAGTGATTTTGTGAATGGCATGGTTTTCATGGAATCCAGTAGTGATTTTGTTAATGGCACAGTTTTCATGGAATCCAACATCATGATTTAACAGCTCAAGGTATTTTTACAGAACTATCATATGAAGTAGACTCTGCCCATTCTCCCAAACTCTTTAAAAGTCATTCAAGCACAGCAAACTACAGGCCTTATTAGCACAAACTTATTGTCCACTTGCAGATGAACAACAGCACTGGTACTAGTACTTCACTTATGTACTGATGATGTATTAATGTGTTGACTCTAATTAACTGAGCACTGATTGCAAACTGTTGAAAAACATTTTTAAAGTACTAAGTGCTTTGGCTGTTATTAACACCTAAGCCTTTCAGTTCAATCAATCAATCAATCAATCAAATCTTTATTTATATAGCACATTTTAAAACCAAGGCGCTGCACAATTAAAATACAATGTACAGCATAAAAATGTAATCTAAAATAATAAATATATATACAGGTTGCTATAGTCCCCCTGCCAATATCCACCAGTCTTAGGCGGCTATATTTAATGGTTGGTTTAGTGTTTCTTTACTACAGCTCTCATGGCTGGCTCAAACATCCAGAGTCTTAGAAACCAGATACAGTATTTCTTTTGTTGATAAAGTTGATGCCGGGGAATTGTGCCAGGTTGCAGGCATAACAATGGTTGCTGAGTCTGGGGTAACACAGAAACATGGAAAATTTCAGCAGAAAAAGATCATTGGTCCATCCAGTCTTTTTTTTCTGTATTTAGTTTTTGTTTGCCCTGTGTTATCCTATCATACCCCAGGACCTAATGACTATGCAACCTAAACATAATAGAGCAAACTGAATTCAGCTCTACCCCAAGGCATACCACTCTGAGTATGTCTTCTACTCACCCTGAAGTTTGACATGCAATTAAGCATGCTATCATTAAATTCCTGCAACAACAATGCATATAAATATTGCTGTTTATCTTTAACATAGAGCAGGCCAGGGAGCAAGCAATGAAAATGACCTGACATCTCTCCTTCTCTTTTTACTTACCACTTCCTTTCCCTTCTTCTTCCCCCCTCTCCCTTACATAGAATATCAATACCCTAGTTAGGGTACCTCAACTTCCCTCCCTAAGCCACATTTCCTGGAGACTCCCTATCTGAGGCCTCCAATCTTAACAATCTCTCACTCCTCTCACCCCCATACCTGACTCTACCTCACTCCCAATATTGGGCACCTTTGGCCCCCGCAATGCTCTCCTCTTAGCTACCACCCCATTACTTTTACATTGGCTGCACTTGTGTACCCAACATTTTGTGGCAAGGAATAGGGATTTAAGGGGGGATCACTGCCAAGCCCATTGAAGTTCACAAACCCAGAGGCTTGGCAGTCTACGCCAATGAATATTTTTACCCCAAATTTTCAACATAGCCAGTTCTTCATAGCAGCTCATGAATATGACAGCTGCCATTTTTCAAATCCTGGCCAAAATGTGTTCTTGTACCTGTGACACAGAATGATGTTTTGCCAGGGATTTGAAATTTTTCATCTACTGCATTCATTAGGCGGGGGTAATACGAAGGCTATGCTGAAAATTTGGTGTACACATATGGTAAAATGCCCAGGTTATGACTGAATGTTACACTATTTCAAAGTTCACTCATAACTTCACTAATTTTCAATATTTTCACTCCCACCTTTTGTATGCACTTTATGTATGCACTTTGTTTATGTTAAATATGTCAAATGGATGTTCAACTGAATGTTAAAACTGAAGTATTTTATGTATTTTATGTCTTTTGTGCAGGGCATGATTTGTAAACAGGGTACTGTCCCTAAACTATGTCTCCTGGATAAAAATAAAAATGTTATCTATCTATAGCCATTTCTCCACATCACCTCATAAATATGATAAGTGTCGTTTTCAAAATCCTGGTTGAGATGTATTTTCTCACTTCTGGTGTGAAATGGGATTTCAGCCAATATACTATAAATGGCATATGTCATGCCTATAAGGCAAATCCTAAAACAAGTATCTTCAAAATTTGGGGTCAGAATTGCAAAAAATAAATTGTTTAACAAGCAGCCAGCGTTTGGCATTGACAAAAGCTTGTTTTGTTTGAAGGACTGCTTCTTCTTCTTGTACAGAGTGCACAATGGAATTCAACATGGTAAATTGACTATTCCGTCTAGTTCCACATCTAGTTTAAATAACTTTGGGAAATTTGCATTTGCCCTTCTATCTTTTAGCTTCTTAACTATCTGCCTTTCTGTTGCCAAACTTTTGTCACTTCAGCACCTTCACCAACTTGCCGTCTCCCTCCAGTGGAGTGTTTCATCACCAAATTGAGACTGTGATCAGAACAGATTGCTCTAAACAACCCCCAAAACATTAAAGCCTTTAATCTTTGGTGCCCCATAGACCAAACCCCACATGGGCTACTGAGGTATCGTCATAATACATCAGGTGTTAGGGTTTTTCACTAACTGCAATATTATTTGTACCAGACTAGGCCCTATCTGAGCCATCACTGAAACTGTCCTTGTCATCTGAGTGTTTATCATTTGACCAAGCTCCACAGGAGCTAGATTATGTACCTTAAATGCAATGTAACTGACGTGAAACCTTTGGAAAGAACGCTTGCTGTTCAAAGGTGTATCTCCGAAAATCAAATAAATAAATAAATCAGTAATTGTAGATGGAAATGCGGCAATCATGTTGCTGTCTGTCACATAAACAATTTCTCCAGCTGGTGGAAGACATGATTGTAGAGCTTGCAGTGATTCATGAATATTTACAGCAGTTTTGGAAACTTCCAGCCAGAGAACCCCTGGAACATCATGTCCTAGCTCAAAGGAGTTTGTAAGGTACTCGCAAAAAAAAAGTAAAATATGCCAGGAAACATATCACTGTCTCTAAATAGCCCCAGTTCTGAGCAAAAACAGATCCTGTGAACACAGCCAATAACATTGCATCCTATTTTTCGACTCAAGTCCCAAGATTTGCATTTGCCTACTCCATCGAACATTACACTGAAACTTGATTTCTGCTAGTCTTTGAGAAAGCCACTTAGCCTGCAAATGTTATAATGGAGTTTCCCAACTTGTGTTTTAGGAAGGTAAGTGTTGCCCTAAAAGACATACAGAGATTCTAAAGCAATACACTAAGAGGATGTTTGCAAACAAGAGCATGACAACATTTATTTTCTCTGTCTCCCACGATAGTCAGAAATCCTTATTTTTTTAGCATTCCAGGTACTCATCAGAGGCTGTCTTAATGTCAAGCTAATACAGTGGCTCCAAAAATATGAAGTTTTAAATGCTGGAAAAGGTGTGATCCAGGAAAGAACTAAGCACAGGGTGGTTGTGATTTGCTCAAGGTTATATAGATTTTCATGATGCGGATGTGGAATTCGAACCCAGGTATCCAGGTTTTATAGCACTAGCTAACCTCTAAACTATACTGCCTCTCCTCACTTTCATTTCCACACAAGGATTTCTCTAATGGTTTGCAAAACAGAGCATTTTATTTTTGAATTCAATTTTGAATAAAAAACTCCTGTGGCAACTTGGTTTTGAGTGCATGCCAGCAGTCTAGGCGTCCAGTTGCCATAGTAACAATATCAGAAAAATCTTGAAAGTGCAGGATATGTTCCTAGTAATGCTGGCAATCTAACAGGGTACAATGGAGGGTTCTACGTGATAATGAATTTTACAGTTCGCATTCGGTTTGGGTTCATATGCTTTGTGTTTTTTGGGGTTCAGTGTTCAGTTTGGATATGCAGAAATTCAGGAAGTGTGTGTTCTATTTGGTTTCAGTTCACTGATATACCCAGGCTCTAAGGGTGGAGAAGATTGAAGCTGCAAAGGATCCCTGGAGTGGAAGGGGAAGAGAAGCATATGGGAAGTAACAGTGCAGGACCCACTGGGTACCAGAGAACATCAGGCTGTGTGATTTAACACCAAGCTAGTCACGGAGAGGAAGCAACTGCAGACAAAAGTCCTCTACTTTAGAAGAACAGAGTTTGGCAGGATGCAAGGGATGCTACAAGACAGACTAGAAGGAGTAAAGGGCATAGTGGAAAAAAACTAGGAATTGATCAGAAACACAGTCTTGGAAGTCATGAGTCTCTGGCTCAGGGTAGTAGGGAAAAACAGGAGGGCTAAGAAGCCACTGTGATTCACTAGGGAGATAGTACAGATTGTGAGTGAAAAAAGAAGGGCTTCAAAACATACAAAAACAGTGAGAAAGAAGGGAATAAAGCAGAATTCCAAAGTAAAATTAAGGAGGCCAGCAAGGTGGTGAGAAGGGTAAAGTCTGACACTAAACTGAGAATAGTTGAAGAAATGAAGGGACAGCAAATGTTCTTTTTGGTATGTAAGGGAGACATGCAAAACAACGAAGAGAATTGTCAGACTAAGGAAGAGGGAAGAATGAACATACTGAAACAGTTCTCTGTTTAGTATTCACAGTAGAGGATACGGGACTGTTACCAGTCTGTGTCATCAAGGCAATGAGGGAAGAGAAGTGTTAACGAAGTTCAATTTCAATGGCAAGGGTGTTTAATGCCCTGAAGACAGATGAATATATAGGTCCATGCAAGATACATCCACAAGTATTAAAGAAGATGGATAGGTCCTGCCTGTGCCTCTGGGGAGCTCTTCAACACCTCACTGAAAATAAGGGAGGTACTGAGGGACTGATGGACAGTGAATGCGGTACTCCTACACAAGAGTAGGAGTAGGGACAAACTGGAAAATGAGAGCCCTCTCAGTCTCATGTCCATAGGTGGAACACTGATAGAAACCTTAAAAAAGAAGAAGCTAGTGGGTTTTCTGGATGCAAATGGGCTTCAGGATAACATACAGCATGGGCTTTCTGATTACGTGATGAAGGTGGTGGACAAGGGGAAGATGGCTGATATACTGTACCTCAGTTTCAGCAAAGCTTTTAAATCTGTCCCACATGGTTGGCTGGTTAAGGAGATGGGAGACCTGGGTTGGAAAATAAAATCAAGAAACAGGTAATAAACTGGCAAAGTAACAGAACCCAGAGAAAGATGTACTTAATGAGAATACTCCAGAGTAAGGAGGCCACCTGTAGGGTGCCATAGGGATCTGTTCTGGTACTGGTCCTCTTCAACATTTTTATTTGTGACATTGGAGTGGGGATCCAGGGGAAGATCTACCTATTTGTGAATGAGACAAAAATATGCAGAAAAGTAGTCAGTAGGGGTTAGAGAGAATGCACAGGGATCTTGAAAAACTTAAGGAGTATTTAAAAGTATGGCAGTTGAGGTTCATTGCCAAAAAGTGCAAAATCATGCACCTAGGGCATAGGAACTCAGGAGCTGAGTACAAGAAGGAGGGAGGTACTGGCAGTCACTAAACAGGAAGGGGACTTGAAGTTATCATACCTGAGGACCTTAGAGTGGCAGGGCAGTGTGACAAAGCAGTGGGTAGAGCTAGTGGGATGCTTGGGTGGATAGCGAGGGGTTTCTCCAGCAGGAGCAGGAAGGAGGTGGCGTTACCACTGTATCGCTCACTGGTGAGAACCCATCTGAATTACTGTTTCCAGTTTTGGAGACCACACCTCAGAAAGGACATAAACATGGCAGAGGCTGTCCAGAGGAAGCAACTAAAATGGTGCAGGGTTTGCATGAGATGCCCCATGAGGAGAGACTGCAGGATCTCAGCATGTACACCCTGGAAGAAAGGCGGGAGAGAGGTGACATGATTAGAGACCATCAAGTATCTCACGGGGTGAACAGGATGAGGGCGTCTTTTCAAATGAAAAAGAGCGCCAGGATCATGGGGCATGCAATGAACTGAAGGAGGGGAAGTTCAAGAGAGATGGGAGGAAATATTTCTTCACAAAGGGTGGTAGATGCCTGAGAAAGACTGCCAGGTGTATATTAGAAAAGAGGCAGAGAGGTAGGAGGGTCACCAGAGACTGGACAGGGTCTGCAGAGGCAGACTAGGCAGGGAACATCTCGGCAGACTGGATGGGCCAAGAGGTATTTTTCTGCCAGCAAATTCTGTTTCTATGTTTCTGCTGGATAGTGAGAAAGAGGTAAGAAGTAGGAAAGAAGGTTTAGATATACTGGAGAAGTGGTAGTGTGTGGCAGTCAAAATTCAACACCAGAAAGTGCAAAGTAATGCACATGGAGTGAAAAATCAGAAAATAGAATAAAAAGGATGTGGGGGGTGGAGTTGCAGTGGAATGTTCAACTAGGAAAGGAACCTGGGGCAATAATATCAGACAGTCTAAGGGCTACAGCACGGTGAAAGAGGGCAGTGGAGTGGTGAATAGGATGTTGGGCTGTGTAGGAAGAGGGATCAGCAGTAGGAGGTGTGGGGTGATTCTGCCACTGTACAGGTCACTGTGTTGGTGTGTCCTCGTCTAGAGTACTGTGCTCATAGAAACATAGAATTTGATGGCAGATAAGGACCGCTTGGTCCACCTAGTCTGCCCATTTCCCTACCTAACAGATAAGCTGCAGATCCTAGTTAACCAACAGTCTATTTCTTCCTACCCCCCGCTAGAATTGCCTTATGTCTGTCCCATGCATTCTTGAATTCCCCCACTGTTTTTGACTCTATGACCGCCTCAGGAAGGCTGTGCCATGCATCTACAACCCTCTCTTTGAAGAAATACTTCCTCACATTACCTCTGAGCCGTCCCCCCTCTATCTTCAAATTGTGCCCCCTTGTTCTTGCACATCTCTTTTTTTTGAAAGATGCTACCCTCTTGGTCTTTGTTGATTCTCTTGAGGTATTTGAAAGTTTCTATCATGCCCCCCTCTCCCTCCTTTCCTCAAGGCTATACATCTTAAGCTCCTTTAGTCTTTCTTCATATGTCTTCTGGTGCAGACCCTGCACCATTTCGGTTGCCCTCCTCTGAACAGCCTCCACCCTGTCTATGTCTTTGTGGAGATGGGGTCTCCAGAACTGTACACAGTACTCCAGATGTGGTCTTACCAACTGTCTGTACAGATCCTGAACCTGCCCTTGAAAAAAGACTGACTGGGTTGAGGCATTACAAAGGAGAGTAACCAAAATAATCCAAAGTCGGCAAGAAAGGACTTACATTGAGAAGTTTTCAACATGTGGCAGTGTCAGTGGCCCAGCAGGTAGCACACTCGTCTATGAGGCTGGGAGATCAGAAGGCTGTGGGTTCTATCCCCACACCAGGCATTTGGGTTAATATCCCAATACTGACACTGCAGTGCAGCATGGGGAAGGGGTGCTGCACTCCTGAGGTGCCGTCTTTCAGATGAGATGTTAAACTGAGGTCCCATCTGCCTGTTTTGGTGGTAGTTCAGGTGGATGCTAAAGATCCCATGGCACTTCTCGAAAAGAGTAGGAGAAGTTTCCCTGATGTCCTGGCCAAATTTCCCCCATTTACTTAAAATACCACCAACAGCTTAACCTGGTTCAAGGTTAGTTGGCATTCATCTGTATCCCCCTCCCTCGGGTCATGCCTGAAAATAGGCAAAATTTATCTAGTGCACTTAGAAGCACAAAACCCTATGTGGACATTGAGAGAATACAAGAACACTAGAAGATGGATAGCTTTGTTTAATTCGAACTCAGAAACCATCAAAGGAAGGAACCTAGGATGGGTATGAAATGGAACCAGATTCTGGTGAAAAACAAGATGCAGGGATCTGCAACTAAAGCTTGCAGCTCAGAAACCATCCTAGCAGAGATAATTACTACCTGATCTCTTAACACAGACCTCGGGCACGTAGGTTGTTGCTTCAAATAAACTTCATGCACAATAGTACTGCTCTCAATAAGTTTATTTCTTTGTGTGTCCTAGACTGTAAAAACACATCAAACAATGTATAAAGAAACTGGTATATAGCGGCAATGAAATTTACAAAAAGGAAAGAAACAACCCAGCACTTGGCCTCTTACAATGAGGCTTTGGCAGGGATTAGTTGTTTTTAAGTCACATTGTCATTTAAATGCTTTTAGTTTTTTTGTCAACTACTATCATGGGAAAAAGATGCTAGGTTACAATTATTTATCGAATATCATCATTGGTGTTTATTTATTTAAAAATTACTGGATTTACAGACCTTTGAGTCAGGGGCTCATTTACAAAGGCACCTCGATGGGACTATGACAAAGACAGTACAGTTAACAGGTCGTAAAAACAATAGCTCGGAGAGCAGACATTTATAACAATCATTCATTGGAGATACACTGGTAGCAGTGGTTATACAATACATAGTTTAGGCACACAGGCACCATGTCAGGAGAGACCAAAGCAGTTCAATAATATACAATAGCTAAAAGCAATAGACATCAGGAGTCACAGGGAAGTCCAGAATGTTCTCATGAGGGCTACAAGTGGTCAGAAGTCCATGTCATGACAGTGGACAACTGTCCGGGGGGGAGATTATGTACATTTGCAGCTGTGAGAGTCAAGCAGATGGCCTCTGAGGGCAGCCTTGAAAGGACCTAGCTTAGCGGAGTCAGCTACGTACGCTATGATGGCAGACAGTGCCAAAAGCCTTGGAGAGGTCAATGAACACGGCCCCGATGGGGTTGCCGGCGTCAGGGGCAGAGTACAGGAAGTTAGAAAATTCGAGTAGGGCAGTACTGTTCTATGACCAGCACAAAAGCCATGCTGCTCCAGGCACAGAATACCATGCTTGGACAGGTATTCTGTGAATTGGTTGGCTACTACTTTTTCCAGAGCCTTAGAGAGTGGGGAGAGGATGGAGATCGGCCGGTAGTTACCGGGAAGGGACCGATCCCCACTCTAAAGGATGGGTGTGATGATGGCAGTTTTCCAAGCATTGGGGAACTGACACAGGCACAGAGAGTGGTTTAGTAGGTCAGTAAGGGGGACCAGAATAACATCAAGGACCAGGCGTAGGACCCTAGCATCCAAAAGGGTCAGTACTGGGGCTATTACTATTGACGGCTTTAAGGACATAGGGTCTGGCTTTGAGTGGGGAGATGGTGTGACGGTAGAATGGTGGGCGATGGAGGGTTGGCAGCTGTGAGGCTGGGACAGGGTCAAAGAAATTGTTGGGTAGAATGGAACTTAGGTCTGAGAAGGTGTTTTTTAGGCAGTCTGCAATGCCAAGGGGATTGGAACAGACAATGCCATTAATGAAAAGTTGGGGGGTGAGCGGGACTTTCCATTTAGCTCTTTGACATTGTTCCAAAAGTTTCTAGCAGATCCCCATGAGGAGGTAAGGGTGGACCGGTAATACTGAGTTTTAGCCTGCTGTATGGCCCAGGTGCACTTATTGCACTCAGCGTTATACACTTGCCTGTCAGCTGGCTTGCTGGATTCAATGGTGATGTGCCAGAAGTTGTCCCTCATTGTAAGTTTCAGGAGGAGGGAGGGGGTGACCCAAGGCACATTTATTTTTTTGGTGATCGTTCTAGTGAAGGGGGCAAAGAGGTCACAGGCTTTACTAAAGGAGTGTGTACAGAAGGCAAGGTCCTCGTCTATGGATGGTGCATGTCTGATGGGGGACCAGTCTAGTTGGGCAAGGTACAGTTTAAGGTTATGAAGGCAGCTAGGGAGGAGATGCCAGCGCTGGATGGTTCTCAGGGCTGGCTTACTGTTGGTAGAGGACCAGGAAAATAAGACTGGGGAGTGGTCACTTAGTGAATTTGGTAGGATGTTGATATCCAGTATTTTTTGGGGTGGTTGGTAATAATGACATCCAGGAGGGTGCTGGTACCGGTAGAGGGGTTGTGCCTAGTGGGGTGGGAGACTAGCTGGGTCATGTCGAGGGCGGCAAAAGAATATCTGGTTTGGGAAGCAGATTCTGAGAGTTAACTGATGTTAAGATCTCCAGTAATTATCTGCCCTGCTTTGGGCGGTAGGCTTGAAAGGTAATCAGTAAGTTACTGGATAGCTGGGTCTTGCTTTCTAGGGGGAATATAGGCAACAGTGAAGAAGAGCGGGGCCCTTAGCAGGACCTAGGGAGAGTTTTAGTGTAAAGGCGTGTGCCTCGCTATCAAGTTTGGGAGATGGCAGCGCATGTCCGAGAAGGGTGTCACGCATATAAACTGCACAACCACCCCCACGCTTGCCCATCCGGTCTTCCTTGAAGAAAGTATACCCTGGGAGGGAGACAAAGGAATCAGGGGTGGATTTGGATAACCAGGTTTTCACGAGGGCAATAATGTCTGGCTGGTGCTGAATAACCCAGCATTAGAACACCGCAGCCTTTTTGAGGAGGCTGCAAATATTTAAGGAGGTGATGCGGAGACCTTGAGCTGTGGTGAGTTTGTTTAGATTGGTGGGCATAGGGCTTGGGTAAGGATGAATGTTTCCAACAGTAAGAGGGTGATTAGTCAGATTAGGGGATAGTAGCGACTGAGGCACTGCACAGGGTGTCTGGACAGGGGGCCAGATGCAGACGTGCAGGGGGTGGATAAGGTACGGAGGGTGGGAATGGTGGAGAAAAGCAGAGTCCAGGGTGGGCGAAGGATGGAGGCAGCAGCAGAGGCAGTGGTAGAAGGGGGGTGTTGGGGTATGGGGGGTGTCAAGTGAGGAGGGAGTCGGGAAGAGGAGGCACAGATAAGTGGGGGGGTACTGTGTGTGGTGTGTGTGTGTGCCCTAGTTGTTGTGGGGCTGGTAAAAGGAGAACAAAGATGACCATAGGTAATACCAATGCACAAGGTGCATTGAACAATGATGAGGATATGAGTTGTGCCATGCTGGACTTGAGTGTGACTGCCACTATGGAGTAGTGGTAGGTCTCCGGACTTTGGCAGCAAAGGTACCAGGTTCAAATCCTGGTGATGGAGGGGCAGAAATGGGCCTGATGGAGGGGACCCAGGGGTGGGTGGAGGCCTGACTGGGGTGTTGTTTGTCGGCAGAACAGATGGTATGGTAGCCACTCCTAGTGGTCAGCAGGGGCTGGTGCAGGCCTGGGGAGTTGGGAGCAGCCAAGGCAGGAGGGAGGGATGCTTGAGCCAGGGTGATAGAGGGGAAGGTTAGCTAGAGGGAGATGTAGGAACTTGGGCAGTAAAGATGAGGTATAAAGAGAGTGTCTATAGGGAGGTAGAGATCAGAGAGGGGAAAAGAGTGGCAGGTACAGGTAGAAAAAATATGAGGACAGATGTGCACCCTCTGGAGGGCATTAAGTATAAGCTGCAAATGCAGAAGTGGGGACTAAGAAAAAGGACAGAAAGTCACATGACAGGGAAGGGTCTATAAATTAAAGGTTGGGCTTGGGTGGATGGGCTAACACCCCCAACAAACAGCCTGGAAGGGAGGCAGTCTTTACCTCTTGAGCCGACGGAGATGTGTCCTGCTCCTGTGAGAGAGATGCTGTGTCTGGCGAGCGAGATTCATCTAAAGTTGATAAGGACAAAGGGTACACCACCAGTCAAATATAATTAAAGTGCAAGTGCTAACAGTGTAGTTAAAAATATATACTGACAAGCCAGTGCCTTAAAGCAATAGCCAAAATGCTTGTCCACTGGTTTTATTTTAAACAAATCATTAAACAAAAGGAAGTAAAAAGATTTGTTTTTCTGCCTTTAACAAGTGGACTAAGTGTTCAACCATTTAGTACATCTCATTTATGTATAAAGCTTTAGATAGAAATAAGTTATTAAATAAAAAGCATGTAAAGTGCTTTAGTTATATACAACTCATGGATATTACATGTATGTTACATAACATTTCTAAAAATCCAAGTTGACATCTGTCTTATTGGGCACCACATATTAGAACTGAATGCTAGAAATCTTTTTGAATTTTATATGTAGCAAAACATATAAATATTTTAAGGTAATCATTGCAGAAGATTGTATTGTCTGCATTCTTCTGATGGCTTTATGTTGATGCTAGTCTTTTTTTCTTTTATGGGCATTTCCATCACAAGCATTAAATTTTGAACCAGGTCATTGCTGAATAATATTCAATTAGGGTTTCAAATTAAAAGCACAGTATATTAATTATAAAGAATGACATACATTTTTTAGTACTTTCACCTCCTGATATTAAATCCAAAATTGAAAACTGAGATCTTTAAATAGTAACGATCAGTACGCCAGTGATAAACTGTTCAGCAAAGAAAAGAAAATAAATGTTTTATAAAAGCCTTTTTCCTTATATGCATATTATAATGAACAGTAAACAATCACTAGTATGCAAATGTATTTCTTCAGTATACTGTACGTCTAATCCAAGAAAAACATTAAGAATGAGAATGCACAGCTGGCCTGGTGGCGCTGAGGGTAGAGGCACTGGACGTCACATCTCTCGCCACATCAGCAACCCGTGCATGGGCCGTTGGGGTTGGCAGGGGAGGGAGAGGATTGAGCATCTGGATAACTGCTCTCCTCTCCTCTCCTCTCCCAGGGAGGGAGGGCTGGCATTCCCACTGAACGACTACTCCCAGGTGGAGGCCAATGGACTGTGCAGGTCAGAGGGGCCAGACATAGGGTGGGAGCTGCAGGACTTCTGTGGATGTGCGCGCACCTGTACGTGTGCACATCCTGCATGTGCACTCCAGCAAGGGAAGAAGAAAATGAGGAAATACCGCGACGGCTGCAGGATGACAACTGACACTCCGCAGGCTCTGCACCCAGCGACCAGGCAGCAGTAAATCCTGGCGATATCGGGGTGACAGGGCTGGGGGAGTTGGTCAGAAGGGGAAAGCCAGGGGCAGACGGAGTACAAATACAATATAGAAAAAAAAAAGAATGAGAATGGACATTTTACTGCATCGTAGCATTCCTTCAATAGAGGTACATTTTCAAGAATATAATATCTGCTATACAGAAAAGAAAAAAACAACAGCAGACATACATTATTTTTTCCATTCTACACGTCACATGATAATTGATTTTTTGATAAAATCAACAGTATTGTTTTAGTGCAATCTGTTATAGCCAACTGCAAAATCCATTTGGTAAACACAAAACCAAAGTTAATAATTTAGCTCAAAGCTGAGACTACAGATTTTAAAGGAGAGAATGGCAGGGGGAGGACAGAAAATTGTGATTCACTGATCCCTTAAGCTGTTTAAAAAAAAATATATATATATATATCAGCTAATAAATACCACAATTTAGTAACAATAGATGTATGCTTGCAGGGCCTAATAGAAGAATTATATACCGGGACTGGTATTGAAAAATGAGGACAGGATTGCTGACATCACAGTGGGGGACCACCTGGGGCCAGTGATCACTGCACGGTGTGGTATAATATAAAACTGGGGTCATAATCAAACCACACAAAGACGGGGGTCCTGGACTTCCAGAGGGCTGATTTTAAGAAAATGTGGGAATGCCTGAAGGATGCCCTGGCAGCGATAGGGGAAACTGGAGAGAGTCGAGGAAGAGTGGGCCAAAATTAAAGAGGGCATTGAAAAGGCTACAAATCTATGTGTCAGGCAGGTTAGCAAGAGCAAGAGAAAAAAGCAACCACTGTGGTTCTCGAACAAAGTAGCGGAAAAAGTCGGAGCAAAAAAAAGGCATTTAGGAAGTAAAAAGAACATAGAACAAGGATGATAGGGAGAGTTACCAGGGAAACGGGGGTAGTTAGGCAAAAGCACAAACAGAGGAAAATATTGCAAATTCAGTAAAAAATGGTGATAAAATATTTTTTAAATACATAAGCAAAAAGAGAAAGACCAAGGGAGGACTAGTAAGGCTGAAAGGAGAAGGAGGGATGTGCATGGCAGAGAACCACCCAAAGCAGACATACTGAACAAATACTTCTGTTCAGTATTTACAGAAGAGAGAGTGTGAAACAGGCCACTGGTAAAGGACAAGGGAATTTAGGGATGGGAGGAGGATACTAGTTCCTTTACAGAGGATAGGGTCCTTAAGGAACTAGTGCAATTAAAAGTGGATAAGGCAATGGGACCTGATGGGATACAACCCAGGATACTAAGGGAAGTCACAGAGGAGTAGGCTGTACCTCTGATAGTCCTGTTCAACTTATCATTGGAAACAGGGGAGGTACCAGGGGACTTGAGGAGGGCAGATGTAGTCCCACTCCACAAAGGTGGAAATAGGGAGGAGGCAGGAAATTACAGGCCTGGCAGGCTGATGTCAGTGGTGGGCAAGATAGTGGAATCACTACTGAAGGAAAGGATTGGAAATACCTTGTTGCCAGTGATCTACAGGATTCGAGGCAGCACAGTTTCACAGGGGGGAGGTCTTATCAGACTAACCCAATTGAGTTCTTTGACTAGGTAACCAAGGAAGTGGATCAGGGAGGAGCTGTGAATGTGGCCTATCTGGATTTCAGTAAGGCCTTCATCAACACTGTTCTGCATAGGAGACTGGTAAACAAGCTGGAGAGCCTAGGAGTAGGGACTAAAGTAGTTAAATCGGTAGAGAGTTTGCTAGGAAATAGGAGTCAGAGGGTGTAGTAAATGGCATCCACTCTGGAGTAGGCAAGATGACCAGCTGGGTGCCACATGGGTCAGTACTAGGTCCAGTCCTCTTTATTATATTTATTAGTGACAGTACAGAGATACTGGAAGGGAAAGTATTCCTGTTCATGGACAACACAAAGCTCTGCAACAGAGTAGACACACTGGGGGCGGAGGAGGGGGAGCATTGAAAAAATGAGGGACAATCTAAAAAAGCTGGAAGAGTGGTCATGGGTCTAGCAGCTGGGTTTCAATGCAAAAAAAGTGCAAAATCATGCACTTGTGGGCACAGAAACCTGGGGGCAACATACCAGCTGGGAGGTGTGGGATTAGTGGTCCTAAAGTAGGAAAGTGACCTGGGGGTAATCATTTCTGATGACCTGAAGGTAGCTAAACAGTGTGACAAGGCAGTGGGGAAGGCTAATAGAATGCTGGGCTGCACAGGCAGGGGAATCACCAGCAGAAGGAGGGATGTAGTGATATCCCTGTATAGCTCACTGGTGAGACCACACCTCGGTTGCTGTGTCTACTTCTGGATGCCCCATCTCTGAAAGGACACAGACAGGGTGGAGATGGTACAAAAGAGGACAACACAAATGGTGCAGAGTCTGCATCAAGAGTCCTACAAAGCAAGGCTTAAGAGGCTGAATTTGTACTCCCTAGAGGAAAGGAGGGAAAGGGGGATATAATTGAAACATACAAATACTTTATAGGTAAAAACAGGGTACAGGAAGGTAGCATTTTCCAAAGAAAATGATGCTCAAGGACAAGGGGTCACACTATGACGGTGGAAGGGGGGAGGCTTAGAGGAAATGTATGGAAGTATTTCTTCACAGAGAGGGTGGTGGACACATGGAATAGCCTCCCGGCAGATGTGGTAGAGGCTAAAACAGTTACAGGATTCAAGAATGCATGGGATAGATACAAGAGGATCTTGGAAGTAAGGCCCAGAGATTAAGACCGAAGACTGAGTAGGGTCTGCGGCATAGCTGTAGGTATGGAAAAATAGGGCAGACTAGATGGGCCAAGAGGTCCTTATCTGCTGACATCTTCTATGTTTCTATGTTTCTATAACAAGGCAGGAAGAAGGAACAAAAAATAATAATGCTGCCTTTGTAAAGGTAATGAGGCATTATTTGTAATCCAGCTGAGTTTTACAAGGCAGAAAGCATTTAACCGATTGAAAGTCATCCTGGAACTGTTCAACCTCCAGCTATTAGATTCTATAAAAGGAACAATGTTTCAATATTCAACACATTATAACAGTTTGCATAGATGTCATTTTATAGTCAAACTATTGATGTTCATAAATATGCATATAGTAACATTGTGTGAATATACTGGAACTAGAATAGGATGTATAAGAAGACAGATTTTTTTTTCCTTTTTTTTTTGTAGATTCTGTTTGTACACCGGACTTCAGGGAACTCTCTACAGCTATCTCCCATGCTCCGGCTCTACATCCCTGTCTGAAGCTCTGCTTTTCCAGGCTGACCCAGCCCAGTGGATCCCCTGGCTCTGAGCCCCCTGAGGTGGGACCACCTTATGCCCTGACGCTCTACCTACAATTTAATGCGCTGGGCCAGAGTCAGAGGGGAAGCCCTGATGAGAGAGACCAATGGTGGGAATGTGGCCGGGAACACAGGAGGTGCCTTTGCATATCCCCAAGACAGGGATTTTTTCTTGTAGATTCCCCCAAGAGTGCAGCCATGAAATGAAGTTAGCACAGCTGCCCATAGACGTCCGCTGTGCTCCTCTCCTGATTTCACGCCTGCACTAGTAGTACCCCCAGTCTCCACTGGGGGGGGCTCTACTGCACTGGAAAAGCCCCCAGATCCCTCCGAGGGAGAGGAGAGCAGTCCTCTGGATGCTCAATCCTTTCCCTCCCCTGCCGCCCACCGCGCCTGGGCTCGTTTCCGAACCTGGGTCACTGGCGTGGCACAAGGTGTGGCATCCAGCGCCTCAACCCTCAGTGCCATTGGGCTGGCTTGACAGAGAGTTTAATGTTTCATTCAGACAATTAGGTGAGACTGTATTTAGCTTTCAAACCATCTACATTCTTTGTTAATTTACTCTGTTACCTGCTCTTTGGTGAAGGTATATGGTCAAGAACCATGTATCTCAAAAAACTTGTATTGCCCCTATGTATTCATCAGCATGAAATCCCGCACTCTCTACCCAAAGTAGTAGATGCTCAAGCAATCTTCTCAAAGGTGCTTCATTTTATTAGCAGTGTGCACACTGCCAATTAAACGAAGCACCTTTGAGAAGATTGCTTGAGCGTCTACTACTTTGGACGGTGAGTGCGGGATTTCATGCCGATGAATGTTTTAGACTTTCTATCCCTGCAACACCAGTCCTTGTTCAGCCTCTCCTTCTGTTTGACTTATTACCCCTATGTACATGTTTAAAATGGTTGGCTACTGAGATATTGTTTCTGTCCTGAAAATCTGAATGGATATGTTCCTGCACTCAAGTTTTATCCATCCTAGTCATCATGTCAATGTATATTAAAGGACAGTTGCACCAAATTGCATAGCTACAGTAAGAGCTTTAACAGTTAAGCAAATATCTAATTTTGTGTTTTTTAAGTACAAGATGGATGAAGTCAGCACCTGTGACTGCATACTCAAAGATCGAACAACCTCCATATCTATAAAAACCCTTATGTAGTGATTGCGTAATGATTGTATTAATAAAAAGTGTCCTACTCTAACGTGGAGATTCAAAATGACTTTTGCACAGTTGATCTGATAGATTTGTTGGATGTGAATCAGAAATTAATGGGACTTTGGCCTACATGTTCAGCTCATCATTTGTCAGTAAGCAGACTGTTCCAGTTTTCATGTATAATGTTGGCAACTTGGCACTATAACCTATTAAAGTCTGTCACAAAAACTAGATAATTGCTGTTGTAGTCTTTCTGTCTTACAGCAAGTAGGGAGTTTTGGTTTAGACTTTCCACCATCTGATAAGCTTCCAATAAAAGTTCTGTTTTGTACTCCCTTGTGTATACTTTATGATATACAGTATCATACCTGTATTTCTCAAGCATGTTTTTGATTGCCCGAAGGCCTACCTGGGGCTTGCACAGCACCAGCCCAGGAGGCACACTAAGTTGCCTTCCAATGGAAGCAAGGAGCTGTTTCAGAATTTAAGTGTTGACTTGCTGACCAGAGGCAAGGAAGTTGCCTGAGAGTTTCCCTGTGGAAAAGGAAGCCTGATGTTATCCTCGAGTGAAGGAGACCTGCCCAGGGGCTTGTATAGCCACCACCCCATGAGGTGCTCTGCATTGCCCTGCGTTGCCTTCCAACGCCTGGAACAAGTGGTCATCAGAATGAAAGTGTTGTTTGCTGGTCAGTGTCAGGGCCATCATTTGCGAGTTTCCAGAGGAAGAGAAAACTCTGCTGTTGTACCCAAAAGAAGTTTGGAGGTGTTCCTAGGGCTTCCGCAGCCCCCAGCCAAGGAACGTCAGACCTCTGTTGTGATCCCTGAAAGAAGCATGGAGGCCTACTTGGAGGTCTGCACAGCTAAAGAGCCAAGGGAAGCCTGTCTGATGTTCTTCAGTAGTTGGAAAAGATTCACTGTTCTGTTTAAGTCTGCACCTGTAAGGTGAGAAGATGTGTTCTGTCCAAATCTGGGCTTTGAGGTGAGAGGATATGTCATTAAGTAAGTAAAGCTTTATTTTTAAGCACTTTTCAAAACCAAAGCACTGTACAAACAAATTAAAACCAAACAATTAAATAAACATTCATAAACATTTTAAAATCCTTCAGAATAAGCTTTAAAAAACAAATAGGTTTTGAGCTCAGATTTAAAACTCGAGACAGTCAGGCATTCTGTTATCTGATGAGGTAGAGAATTCCACAGCGAAGGAGCAGCATAAGAAAATGCATGCACCCCAGATGTCTTTAACTGAACCCTGGGAATCTTTAGCAATCCCTCATCGGCGGATTGGAGTGAGTGGGAGGGGCAGTAGGGAGTAAGATGATCTTGCAGATACTGGGGTCCCTGTCCATGTATGGCTTTATAGGTCAGCAACCCGATCTTAAAGGTGATCCGTCACTGAACAGGCAGCCAGTGCAGTCTGCACAGCACAGACGTAATATGAGTAGTCTGGATGTACCAGTCAAAATCCTGGCTGCTGCATTCTGCACTAGCTGCAAGCGGAGGATATCAACCCCCGGTAGCCCTAGGTAAAGGGCATTGCAGTAATCAAGGCGGGTGGTCACCAAGGTGTGGACCAATGTAGGAAGGTCAGCTGGAGGAACCAGGTGTTTCACCTGGGTGATATTCCTAAGATAATAAAAGGAGGATTTGACAACAGCAGACACCTGCTATTTCAGGGTCAAACCATCATCAAAAATAACACCCAAGTTATGCACCCGGTCTGAGGTCAAGAGCTGGACACCATCAAGCCATAAGCCTGATGGAAGCCCAACCCTAAGACTCACCTCAGGGTGACCAGGGTACACAACCAACACCTCAGTCTTATCCAGATTTAACCTCAACTAGCTAGTGCTCATCCAATCTCTGATCTCGGCTAGACGGCTGTTAAGCATGGAGATTGCATCATCCTGGCAGGGAATAAAGGACAGATACAGTTGTGTATCATCTGTGTAGCAGTGAAAACCCAAACTGTATCGCTTAGTGATCTCCTAATGGCAGCATATAAACTGTAAACAACATGGGCACCAAAATGGAGCCCTGTGGCACCCCACAAAACAGGGAGATAGTGTCAGAGGAATAAATTCCAGTGACCCCCATATTCTGCCTCAAGCCTGCATCTGTGATGTCTGAAGCTGAGAAATCCAGAAACTATGTCCCATCTGAGTGAAAGTCACTACTGCTGTCTGGCAGTGGGGGTGAAGCCAACCAAAGGTGAATGTTCCTGATTACCAGCAAGAGAGTGACTGTCATCTGAGGTCAGTCTGGGAAATCATCCAGGTGGTGTCACTGCTAGACATTATCTACTCTTCTCTCCATGAGGGTTTGTGCCAGGTTGGGAGGTTGAGGCGTGTGGCCCTGGTACCCAGTACTAGCCTGTTCCAGTCTTGTGACAATGCAACATGAAGATGACAAGCTGTTAGAAGAACTGAGATATATCCAGCCTACTAAAGCTGCGGAGTGCCTGCTACTGAGAAGGCCCAAGCCACAAGAAAAGCAGACAGCAGGCCCCAAGCTGCAATGTGTCTGCTACTTGTCGCAGCTTGTCAAGTGTCCAATTAATCCCAGCCACCCCAGATCCACAGTCTGAGTGTCATAAACTGCACAAGTAAGAGACTGTTCTTGAAACCATGAGTAAATCAGGGCTTGCCCTGCATCTGGGGAACTGTACTTAGTTACCACCAAAGTTATGAGTTTAAATGTCTAGGAAAACATTCAAGTTTCTTCAACCAGTGTTTTCCACAATTGTAAAACAAGTTTGAATTCAAATTATTAGTGCACCAATGCCAGCCAACCAGCTGCACCATGTCAGGCCTGCGACTAGACCGTGGGTGCCCAGGTAGGTCTCTTAGGAGTTAAAATAGTACCAGTTGTGGGGTAGTAATGTAAGAACCAGTGGGCTAATATCTGTTTGATGTATATGCTGGTGGAAGGCAGGCACTGTGAAAGTTTGGTTTACAGACAAAGTAATTGTTGGTGTAACTAATTGCAAATGATAGAAGTTGTTTAACCTCTACATTTGTTTCCCTTTTCCTAACCCTCCCCCATGCAAATAAATTGCTGGTTAATGTTTTTACAAATGTCTCAAGAGAATATTATTAGTGGGAATATTATTAGCTGAAGTCAATATTTGTAAGTTACTGAAAATGCAGTTTTGGTTTATGGTAATCCATGTATGGGGTGACTATAAGGGGAGGTGTGTAGGTACAGCATCTCAGGGGGTTGTACTGCACAAACATCTGACTCACTATATTTTAACTCTGGGTGGAGGCACCACACTATTTAATGTCATCCTTAGGAAAGAACACCCCAGTTCTACCTGAACCAGAACCAAGGCCCCTCAATCTTGTTTGAGCCCAAAAGGCAGTGATAGTAGCCAATGGTACACAGCGCCTGGGTTACAACATGGAGGCATCCCTGGGATCTCCTGTTCACCAGTCATGTCCAGCATGGAGCCCCTTGCTTGCTAAGTTAATGGTGACCCTGTAGAGCCTTCAGATCATAGCCAAAGTACCAGAGGAAGTCTTAGTGACCACTTTGCCCAAGGCTGCTTCATCGCTGGTCAGTGAGCCAGGGATTGCACACCCGGAGGCCAAAGAAGAAATAAAGTGCCATTGAGTAGAACTTTGGAGTACTTATGCCTATGGTAAACTTAGTAATGCTACTGCAACTGCCTAAGCTCTGAGAAATTTGTAGTAACTGCCTTGGTAATGTGTAGATAGTTTGCATTTGTCTAGAATAATAGTTTTTTTGTCTATGCAAATAGGAATCATTTGTCTTGTCAGATATGATATGTTTTAAAATGTTGGTTGGTGTTATTGGTGCTAGGTCCTGGTATGAACTTGGCACAGATGGCAAGCGTTTAAGGCAGGGAGGAGTGTAATCCCCCATGGGTGGAGCTTACCTTGCTGCCTCCCGACAGCACAGTCCCGCCAGTTCCAATCACGAAGAGAGTCCCCACATGCTCCTACCAGCCTCCTTATGCAAATAAATCCTTTGGGGAATGGAGGAGCAAAGTAGAAAATGAAACCACCCATTTAGCGATTCACTGACTTGGCTTGCAGCTCAAATGTGACAGCTGGAGGGTTGGCTCTGGTTCTGTGTGAGCACTGTGCTGCTCGGTAAATCAAAGCTGCTCTGGCAGCTCCCATGGATCTTTCTGTGTGATTCAGCCCCTGTGTGCATACAAATTGAAAGGGGGTGTCTGAAGACACTCAGAGGAAAATAATTAAAATGCTAAATAACAGAGCTATTAAGCACTATGTATTTAAAGGGGCATGTTACTTTAAAAGCAGCCATGGCTGCTATGAATATTCAGACCCCACCAAGGGCACGTGCCCTGGTAAAAAAATGCTGTGCCCCAGTTGGTGCCCCATATGCTGCACAGCTTCCCCCATAGGAACAATATATCAGTGTCCTGGCTGTTATCTGTTGTGCCCCAGCTGTGCCCTGGTAACCATTTGTGGCTAGAGCCGCTACTGATTCATGAGCTGTGCCAGCTGCCTGAGGGATAGAGCTACAGAAGTGGAAACAAGCAGGGTGAGCCCCAAAGATTCAAGCAGGGGGAGCCCCAAAGATTAATTCTGTCACCAAACAGAAGGGCAGTGGGGCAGCTAACAAGCCAGTGGCGTAATAAATGTTAAAACTGTTTAGTTTGACAGTAATAGTAACGTTAAAGGTGGGACTTTTTCTAGACTGTTTGCTAGCAGCCATATTTGCCACCTTTTACCTGGCAAGCAGAAAATAAGAAAGCCAGGAGCCCTGGAGGACTTTGTAGAGGGGTTTCTGGAAAGAGGAGAGGACAGTTTCTTGGCACCGATACGGGGAACCAATCAGGCCTTCGAGTGAGACTAATGAATATTAATTTTCATATGGACAGTTCGTTTTGACCAATGAGATGCTGCTGTGATCCTCTGAAACCCAGAGGACAGTCTGAGTTGAGTTCTTTTCAGCTGGAGCCACTACTGAGGTAGGGGAGGAGGATCTAGCCCTTGCCCTGAGAAGATAACGAAGGCCTGCCTGGGATGTGCACAGTCAGCAATCGAGGAGGCACACTGTGTTGCCTTCCAATGGATTCAAGGAGCTGTTTCAGAACTCAAGCATTGATTTGCTGACCAGAGGCAAGGAAGTTGCCTGAGAGTTTCCCTGAGGGAAAGGAAGCCTGACGTTATCCTCAAGTAAAGGAGACCTGCCTGGGGGCTTGCACAGCCACCAGCTCAGGAGGTGTTCTGCATTGCCCTGCATTGCTTTCCAATACCTGGAAGAAGTGGTCATCAGAATGAAAGTGCTGTTTGCTGGTCAGTGTCAAGACCCTCGTCTGGGAGTTTTCAGAGGAAGAGGAAAGTGCTGTTGTACCCAAAAGATATTTGGAGGTGTTCCTAGGCTTCCACAGCCCCAGCCAAGGAACGCCAGATCTCTGTCATGATCCCGGAAAGAAGCATGGAGGCATACTTGGAGGCTTGCACAGCTAAAGAGCCAAAGGAAGCCTGCTTGATGTTCTTCAGTAGTTGGAAAAGATTCACTCTTCTGCTTAAGTCTGCAACTGTAAGGTGAGAAGATGTGTTCTTCTGTCCAAGTCTGGGCATTGAGGTGAGAGGATATGACCCCACTGTCTTCTGCCTTAAGCCTGCATCTGTAATGTCTGAAGCTAAGAGACTGTTTCCCATTAACCTTCGGTGGGAAACCAAGAGACTATGTCCCATTTGAGTGAGGGTCACCATTGCCAGCTGGCAGTGGGGTTGAAAACAACCTAAGGCAAATGTTCCTGACTACCAGCAAGAGAGTGACTGTCATCTGAGGTCAGTCTGGGGAATCATCCAGGTGGTGTCACTGCTAGACATTGCCTACTTGTCTTTCCCTGAGGGTTTGTGCCAGGGTGGGAGGTTGAGGTGTGTGGACCTGGTCCCCTGGTACTGGTCTGTTCCAGTCTTGTGACAATACAAGAAAAAGACGACAAGCTGTCAGAAAAGTTGATAGATATCCAGCCTACTAAAGCTGCAAGTGCCTGTTACTGAGAAGGCCCAAGCTGCAAGAAAAGCAGAGAGGAGACCCCAAGCTGCAATGTGTCTGCTACTTGTCGCAGCTTGTCAAGTGTCCAATTAATCCCAGCCACCCCAGATCCACAGTCTGAGTGTCATAAACTGCACAAGTAAGAGACTGTTCTTGAAACCATGAGTAAATCAGGGCTTGCCCTGCATCTGGGGAACTGTATTTAGTTGCCGCCAAAGTTCTGAGTTTTAACTGTCTAGATAAAAGTTCAAGTTTCATCAACTAGTGTTTGCCACAATAGCAAAATAAGTTTAGATTCAAACTGTACCAATGCTGACCAACCAGCTGCATCGCATCAGGCCTGTGACTGGACCGTGGGTGCCCAGATAGGACTCTGAGGGATTATACCGGTACCAGTTGTGGGGTAGTAATAAAAGAACCAGAGAACTAACATCATTTTGATGTATATGCTGGTGGGAGGTGGGCTCTGTGGAAGTTTGTTTTATGGACAAAGTGATTGTTGGTGTGACTAAATGGAAATAAAGGTCCCTGTGGACTATGCCAATGTGCCACATACACTGGGTGTGTAGGCATAGATACACAGGAATGCTACATTGCAGGGATCCTACGGATCCCTGGTGGCATTCACCAAATGTGCACTGGTCAGATGCACACCCAATTCCCTGGCCACGAGGGCAGCTACATAGCAGGACAGTCTGAGGGGGGAGAGATGGGGGCATGCCCACATACGTGCCTTTCACAAAAGTATGCAGTGCTGCTCATAGGTGCAGTGTAGGAGGGTGCTGTATGTGGCAAAGGGAACCCTGCTGTAACTTTTGTATGCACCGTGCACACACAGAACCATCGCCTGGTCCAGTCAGCCGGGTGCAAACCAGCCCCAACAGAATCCCTGGTTGATCCTGGCACATGGTGTAGACCACCTCAGCAACAGAACCACAGCCCCTGTCCCATATGCCAGACCCTCCACACACACAACAGTGCCACATTCCTGTAAGTGCTGACCCCCCCCCGCACAGCAGAGCCCCATCCGTATGTCCCTAATCTCCCGTACATCAATTTGATCCCTGTCGTGAAACCCACCCCACCCAGAGCCCCAACATGGCAGACCCAGCCCAGTACATCACATCCTGACCACCACTGATCCTGGCTCCTTCACCCCCTCATTGGTGGTCAGCAGCTTCCCCCCACGGTACTGACAACACCACTCCCCATCCCCAGTACCTGTAAGTCGGTGCCACAACTATGGACAGCCAGCAACACATCCCTCCACACACTTCCTCGGCTACCATCTGTGCAACTGATGCTGGGAGTGGACTGCCTATTTACAGCAGCATGCTCCCAGCATAAGTTGGATGGTGTGCAGCTGAGATGGTGTGCAGAAGGATGTGCCGCTGGCCGTCCATTGCTGCGGCATTGAGTTGCAGGTACAGGGGACGAGGATGATGTTGTCGGTGCTGCGGGGGAGGAGCCACTGAGCACCAATGAGGGGGCAGAGGATCTGGGATCAGGGAGTCAGGGTGGTCGGGATGTGATGCACTGGGCTGGGTCTGTCATGACTGGGCTCTGGGTGGGGGGGTTCGCACATATGGAGACTGGGCACTGATGTGTGTGTGTGTGAGGAGATTCAGCACTTAGGGAGAGAGGGTCTGATATGTATACGAGGATCGGCACTTATGGGGAGGGGCTATGATGTATGTGGGGGTCAGCACTTATGGGAGGGGTTCTGACATGTGCAGGAGGGTTTATGCACATACAGAACCAGGGTGGGGGGCTGTTGTGGGGGGGTAACAGCCTGATGCCAGGATTGGGTGGCTACTCTGCTCTGGGGGGGTACAGCTGTGCACTGGGTGGTGCCATGGGAAGGGTATTAGTCAGGGAGGACCACTGGACAGCAGGATCCAACCATGTGTAGCCTGGGTGCCTGAGTGTGCTATGCATACACCTGGACACGTGCCTTCCCACACAAAGAATCCATTCTGGGACCCAGGACGAGCATCCGATTGGCTGCCCACCTGGGTCCGCTACTCCATCCCATCTGCCCTCCGCACACCTGCACACTGGGGGGGTAGGGACACAGACAGGTGGCTGACATTTGTGCATACCCACCTCTGTGCACCTATCCACAGGTGCGGAGCTATGTGGGTGGGGTACGTGCCTCTGGCATGTACTTTCCACCCATACGTGCATAGGCACCAATAGAAGTTGTTTAACCTTTGCATCCATTTCCTTTTTCATAACTCTTCCCCATGTAAACAAATTGTCAGTTAATGTTTTAACAAATGTCTTTTAAGAATATTATTAGTGAAGATATTATTAGCAGAAGTCAATATTTGCAAGTTACTGAAAATGCAGTTTTGGTTAATGGTAATCCCTGTATTGAGTGACTATAAGGGGAGGTGGGTAGGCACAGCATCCCAGGGAGTTGTACTGCACAAACATCTGTCCCACTATATTTTAGCTATGGGTGGAGGCACTGCACTATTTAATGTTATGCTTGGGAAAGAACCCCCTTTTCCACCCAAACAAGAATCCAGGCCTCTCAACCTTGTTTCAGCCCGCAAGGCAGGGGAAAGTACCCCTATGGTACATGGCACTAAGTTACACATAAATGTATGACTGTGTGAACTTCATTACACTTTTGAGAAAAAAGTCCACAAACCCAGATGAATTATCAATAATACATCCTATGCCAGATATAATAGGATGTGGGGGGAGGGGGTTCTGGATACATTTATGGATTTTTGGCAATAGAAAGAACATTGCAACATTGGGGTGAGGTTGTCTAATGACTTCTCTTTCCTGTCCTTTAATCCAAGTATTATACAAGCAAAATCAACACATTCATTTAACCATTTACATACACTCCAGTGGGGTTAGATTGCAGACAATGATGGAATTCACTGTTAGAAAGCTGACGTAAACATTCATTATGTTTGCTTGCATGCATGTGCAAGAAACATAGTGCAATGATCCAAAATGCAGTGCCGTACAGCTGAAAGGGAGAGCACTGCTTGAGTGAGCAGCGCTCCCCCTCCCCACACACACACGCGCGCACGCACATTGTGTGCTCATGTGCTCTACCTCCCCACACACATACTGTATGGCTGGCGGGGGTGCCCAATCTCCGTCAGCTCTACTATCCCCTCCCGCAGTCCCCGTCGGCTCTACTGTTCCCCCCCCAGACTATCGTGTGCCACGCTGGGAGCCCACCCCAGCGTGGCAACAGGTCCTATGGCTGACCGGGGGGCCCAATCCCCCATCGGCTCCACTGCCCCCCCAACAGCCTTCCAGCTGCCATGCTGGGAGCCCACCCCAGTGTGGCAAACGTCCCGCATAGTCCAAATAAAAAAAAAAAACCTGAAAGAAAAAACCTTCCCTCACAACTGTCTTCACCCCCCTCTCCCACCTGCGCTCACCCACTGCACACCCTGCCTCCCCACACCCCCACCTCACCCCATACTTACCTCCAGAGCTCGGTGCGACAATCTTCAGTGGACCAGGAACACGTCTGCACTCTTCAAAGCCGACCGCGAACTGAGGAAATGCCGGTAAGCTGTATAATGTAATGAATAGGGTTTTTTCAACTTTGCTGCATATCTCAGGCATTTTTGGGAATTTTGGCACCAAATTTTCAACATGGGGTTTTTGGGACCCCTCCTCATGAATTCTGTCACTGTCATGGCATTAATCGGGCCCGAAGGGTGATGTTGCGGTCACTGCGCGAAATCACCTTTTGGGACCAATTAATGAAATGACAGTGCCAGTGTTCATAAGGTAGGTTCTCAAAAAGCCTATGTTGAAAATTTGGTGAAAAATCCTAAAATTACTGTTTCTGACGTGCGTTGTGCTTTCTCCTTTTTCGTGAGGTTTGCGAATTTTCAATATTTTCATTCCGGATTTTCAACATTGCCATTTGACCACACTTCCTTATGAGCAGTACACCTGTCATTTTTCACATCTCACCCAAAATGTGTTTCCGTGCAGGTAGCACACAATGGCGCAGTCGGTGTGCAAACTCAATGTATGGGACACATTAAGAAAATTACAGTCACACTGTTCATGAGCAGAAGTGTTAAAATGGCTATGTTAAAAATTTGGTGAAAAAATTCCCAAAAATGACTGTTTTACAAGCGTTTGTTACGCTGATCCTACGCACGCTCAAAAGTTTACAAATTTTCAATATTTTCACTCCAGATTTTCAACATTCCCATTTTACCACACCTCCTTATGAGCAGTACAGCTGTCATTTTTCACATCTCGCCCAAAATATGTTTCCACCCATGTAGCACACAATGGCGCAGTCGGTGTGTGAAATCAATGTATGGGACACATTAAGAAAATCACAGTGACACTGTTCATGAGCAGAGGTCTTAAAATGGCTATTTTGAAAATTTGGTGAAAAAATTCCTAAAAATGACTGTGTTATGAGTGAGCATTGCGCAGTTTCCACGCACCCTCTTAAGTTCATGAATTTGTAATATTTTCAGTCCAGATTTTCACCAGTGGCATTTTTCCACACTTCATTATGAAAAGTACAGCTGTAATGTTTCACAACATGGCCGAAATGTGTTTTCACACTTTCAGCACAGAAATGCGTGGTCACTGTGGGAAATCATTGTTCAGGACAGATAAAGAAAATCACAGTGACACTGTTCATGACCGGAGGCCCCAAAATGCCTGTGTTGACAATCTGCTGTAAACAATTCCCAACCTAATTACATTATGGGTGCACGTTGCACAGTTTCTACGCACGCTCGTGACTTCACCAGTTTTTTTAATATTTTCACTGCAGATTTTCAACATTGCCATTTTTTACACCTCCCCATGAACAGTACAGCTGTCATTTTTCACATCCTGTTCAGAATGTGTTTTTGCACCTGTGGTGACAAATGCCGTAGTCGGTGTGCAAAAGCAGCTTTCAGCTAACAAACTGATATTGCCACTGTTCATGAGGTGGGGGTCACAAAAAACCCATGTTGAAAATTTGGAGTGAAAATATGCAGCCACTGAGAGGCATTGAGGTGTGCCTTGGACTCTTTGGCTCCAAAGTTCACCCCATTCTCCTATACAGCACCCATCTCACAATATTTCCTGATGGAATTTGGTGCGCATAAGGGCCAAAGACCCCAAGGCACACCGTGACACTTGTCGGTGTCTGTACGGTAGGATGTGGTGAAATGGCATGACCATTATGCCTGATAACCCAAAGGCACACCCCAATGCCTGTCACTATCTGCAGGGTGGTGGTGGGGTTGGCTTCAGTTCAGTACTTCATTGCCATTCCTCTTATGCAGCTCTGTAACTCCTACACTACCAATGCCAATGCCAGCAAGCAAACATTCAGCATTGACAAATGCTTGTTTTTTATATATTTCAATTGGCCAAAGAACAAGATTTCCACCATTGTCTGCTCTTTTCACAATTACATCATCCCATTTATGGATAGTTTCCCAAGCTGTTCATTCTTCTTTACTAATGTTAGGATAATGCTTTGACCATTGTTTTGCAAAAAGTTTATGAACTTCACTTTGTATGACCTTTTCAAATGTGGCAATACCTTCATTTTTAGTAGCTGGATGGAAGTATGATTTCCCTTTAAGTAATGGATTAGGTATATCTTCTTTGCTACGCAGATCTTTTAAGATTTTATCATTGTTAAACATTTATAGCAATATCCATTAATTAATCAGTAGTGAGATTAAGCTTTATATTATGTATAGCTGTATTGTCTGAACTGGTTGATCTATTATTCTCCAGACTATCCACTTGATCATTCTAGCATTAAAAAGTGTCGTTTAAGTCTAATCTTCCACAACATTTTATATAATTCCACATCCACGGGTGAATGTATTTATTTTTGGAGTAACTACACAATTCAAGTGTAATGCCCCCAAGTAACGGGGTAAAGCAATGGGGGCATCACAGAAACACAGAGGGGTTTAGAATGCCCCAGGGGTCCCCGTGGTGTTGTGAGGTATGAGGGCTTGAGTTGTGAAAGCCCTTTGTGGTGCCTCCCCCCCAGAGCATTGTTAGGCAGGGCACTCTGAAGAAAAAAAAAGAGAACTTTTTTTTTCTATCTCTTTCTGCTGTCTGCCTGCTCCATTCCACCCACCCCCATGAGCAGGCAGCATGAGAGTGGGCACCATTGCACTTGGACCACTGCCTCTGGCCAGCGCATGGTGCCCCATTTGAATCACTGGCCGTTTATGTGGGCATGCTCTTGGGATTCTGGAATTAGAACCCTGAGCTCTTTTTCAAATAGGTGAAGCCATTTCTGGTGGTAGTTCATGCTAGGCTGTGGAGTTGAGAGGACTGCTAGAGTGCGACGGGGACCTGTGGGCTTACGTTGTGTGTTGAAGCCGGTCCCGCTGACTCCAAGGTGGCCCCTCCTCCAGCCAGTGAAGAAGGCTCCTGTTGCTGCTGCTCCAGTGCTGTATCCTGCAGTTGAGTCCAGCGGTCCCATGAAAGTAAGACAGTCCTGGTCCTGCGTATGGTGTGAGCACTGTTTTGGCCTTGTTTATTGTTTTAGTGCCCCGCTACTGTCTCCCATTTCAAAACCATCCCTCGTCAGCAGCAATAGAAAAGCCGCATCTCGCTGAAGTAGCTGTTGGCCCTCCAGAGGCCCCCCTAGCCATCCAACACTCTGTCTGCTGTCTCTTGTCAGATCCCTCCTACTGACAGAGACCTCCCTCCTCCTGTTTACAGCTCAGTTCCTTCACCCCAGGCCAGGGTGGTGAGTCAGCAGCAGCAGCACAAACAAGGAGTGCTAACCGCCTGTATTTAAAAAAAAATAAAAAGTTTTGTTTGCCTCTGAATTTAGCGTGGAAAGCTCTAGCAGAGGATCTGGCAGGAGAGCCAGCCTAGTAATTTAAATGTTTAGTGCAGTGATGCCCACAGGGAGGGGCCAGACATTCAGACCCAAAGGGGATTATTTAAAAATTCATAAGAGGGTGGGAAAAAGGGTCAGGGCAAGCCTGGAGTGATCGACAGTGGGGCCTGGAGCAGGGCCGAGTATTTAAAGGGGCACGTTAGGCATGAGCTATTTAAAGGGGCCCAGCAAGTAGGCCCACAGTATTCAGAAGGGCAGCATAGGCCCTAGGATTTAAAAGGGGGGGCACGTTAGGCCCAGTGAACTCAAAGAGGGCACAGTCAGTCATAGGGGTCCCACAGCAGTTACGAGGGCATGGGAGGTCCGGAGTAAAGAGAAGGCATTAACCCAAAGGTGCTAGGGGTAGCCAGATCCTGGTATTAAAAGGAATCCTCCACAACAGTAATTCTGGGAAGGGTCAGCAAAGGAAAGAAAAGGAAAGATGCTTTGCACACTACTGTTATTTGGTGACTGTCAAATACTGAAATGTGTACCTGAACTGCTGTGTTGATTGCAAAGCACTAAGACTGCTATTACTGGGATTGTGGTTATTTGCCCCTGCAATGATTGATTGCCCTGGGTTTGTGGTTATTTGCCCCTGCAACAAACAATTGCCCTGGGATTGTGGTTATTTGCCCCTGCAATGAAAAATTGCCCCAGACTTTGGGAATTTGTCCTTGCTCCTGGAAAATTGCCCCTACAATGAACAATTGCCCTAGATTTTGGAAAATTTGCACCTGGTCCTGAAAAATTGCCCCATGCAATGAACAACTGCCCTGGGATTGTGTTTATTTGCCCCTGCAATGAATAATTACCCTGACTTTGGGAATTTGCCCCTGCTCCTGGCAAACTGCCCCTGCAATGAATGATTGCCCTGGGTTTGTGATTATTTGCCCCTGCAATGAACAATTGCCCTGAACTTTGGGGAGTTTGCTCCTGCTCCTGCAAATTGCCCTTACAATGAACAGTTGCCCCTGATTTGGAGAATTTGCCCCCCTCCTGGCAAATTGCCCCGCAACAAAAAAACTGCCCTGGATTTTAGGAATTTGCCCCTGCTCCTGGCAAATTGCCCCTATAATGAGCTATTGCCTCGGATTTTGGGAATTTGCCCCTGCTCCTGGCAAATTGCCCCTGCAATGAACAATTGCCCTGGATCTTGGTAATTTGCCCCTGTTCCTGGCAAATCACCCTAGTAATGAGCAGTTCTCTTGGTGTAGTGTGAAAGTGTATTGATCAGCTCCAGTGTTGCCAATGCATGTGGATAGAATCAGTCTTCTGCCATGATATTGGTCCATGGTGTTGTCTGTCATTCTACTCATACGAAATCAGTCTCTACCCGGAGGAAGACATCTTTCATCATCTCTTTCGTCTCCACAAGGTGTACTCTTAGAAGATCATCAACCATGTCCCTGCCGTCCGCTGAGGTTGAGTTCGCCGAAGTCGAATCCGTCGAAAGCCATGCGTCGCACCCACCATTTCTTGTGTTCCTCAGTTCGAAGTTAAGTACGCCGAAATTCAAGTGCATCACGTCTGCTGTGTCCGTGTCGTCTCTTGGATCCTGATCCAGATGTCTCAAAGTTGGCTGCTATCAGAAGAGTGTGCTCATCCTGGAAGAACCTTATCTGCGTCCCCTGGTCGTTCACCGCAAGTCAAGTCTGTCGAAGCCAAGTACAGGATGTGTCCGCCGTTTAATTGTTTTGTTCCAGTTTCTTGTGTTGACACTTCAGAATCAACTGACTTCACCTCAGATTCTTCTGGTTCCTGGTTATATCGGACATCCATCTTCACCTCAGATTCTTCTAGCTCCTGCTGGCCTCGAAAGTGCTGCAGCATCATCCAGTCCTCGGTAATCCTCCATTGGGTTCATCACCAAGCATTTTCCTGGTTCTCTTCTGTCCTTGTCGGCCTCAAAGTGAGTTTTAGCTGGGGAACTTTCTGCATCTAGTTTTAGTCCAACAGCCCTCAGGTGGGTTTGGTCCAAGAATCAGCTTCTCTGGTTCTTTCTTTCTGGCAGCCTTGGAGAGAGTGGGTTTTATGCCAAGAAACATATGGTCTGTTTAAAAAACCTCTCACTACCCCAGTGGCCTTAGCTAGGTCTGTGCTGGGACCAACATCTGAGTGTCATAGATCTCTTTCTGCCTATCCCTGTAGCTACCAACTGTATTCGATGGTGCACATGAAGACTTCAATAACAACTGGACTCTATATCATCATTGTATGGACGTTGCTATAATAGACCTGGGTCAGCATTGTAAGAGTTTTCCAAGGGGCAACGATTGTTATCTGATATCTTAGACAGTACTAAAGTGACACAGTGTATGGTATTACTGCACCAATTGATTCTAAGAAAGTAACCTTAGAGTATAGTGGCATTAGGCCGAGGTGCACCTCAACATATTTCTTTTCTTTAGTTGTCTAAGTAGTGTGAGAAAGGAAGTGACTGTTCATGCTTCTTTTTGTCCAGTCTACCCGTCCTGTGACCATGTCATCCTACCCCATTGTAACTGAATAAAGCCAAGCGGGCATCGAACTCTATGGATGACTCCTGCCTCTCCTTGTCTGGATAAATATCATCTATCCTAATTCATTCGGACCCTGGTGTTCCTCACCATCATCAGAGCACCACACAAGCTTCTCTGAAATGGTTTGATCTGTGTTTCTATTAGGGCTTTGTCAGTGAAATTAAGTACTGATTTATCTGCATGCTCCCTAATGCCCATTTTGTGTCTTTGTCTGTTCCTTTTCTTAACTTTTTATTTTTAGGTATTTCAGTATATATGTTGTAGTACAGTATATTGATATGCTGCATTCATAATATCCAGTCCAATAAACATATGGTTGCACACATAAGCAATAAGTTACAATTTAAGTAAATCATTAGGTTAATAGAAAGGACCAGCGAAAGTCCTTAAAGCTGGTATGGAGTGACGCAATTGGATAGCCAGTAATTTAATCAATAGTTATTACATTCTGAAAAAAAAAATAACAAAGAGAGGAGCTGAACTGTTATAGCTAACTATCTACAAAATCACTTCAATATGCTGTAGTTCCTCTTTGGAAAGCATTAAGCAAATATTTTGAAAAGTTAATGTACTTTCACATCACCATGCAGTCGGTTTCCTCAAACAACTAAAACTGTTATACTAGGAAAATTCAAATTAAGTTTGTGGCATCAGTTAAATATAAGTGATAAAACCCCAGAGAAAACAAAAAAAAAATAAAAAAATAACCAAAATACCTCAATTTGTTATGAGAAAAGGATAGCACATGCCTTCCGATAGTCATTTAACAAATCCTAGCTAGCCACATACAAAAATATTCTACTAGCTCCTTTTTTGACTGCTTGTAATTCGTAATCAATTTCTTTGTATTTAAGCTGGTCTTCTTTAATAAAGTTCCACTAATTTAAGTGAGAATTCATTCAGTTGTGAAAGCCGGTCTTCTTTTATTCTAAAATTCTCCAATCTGACTGTTGATAATTTTGTAAATCTTAAACCTCTCGGTGCTCAGTGTTTACTTCTATATTCCCTCAAGTTTTCCTCGTTGTACCAAGTATTAATCTTGGCTGTTTTTAACTTTTCTAGCCAAATGAATAGAGATGTAATAGTGTCTTGCTCATCTATTAATTGGCTTTCATTAATGCCACTTTAGTCACATGTCATCATCTCATAACTGCCTCCGTGCTCTGTAAATGGTATGGCATATCCTGCTCTTCATTTTCTTTGCTCTTGAGCCATTTATGACTCTCTGGAGTCATCATTTTGATTTGCTTTATTGCACCAGTATAGATATTGTAAAGGGGCAATCAGTACCAGACAAAGCATCTTCTGTGAAAGGAAATGCATGTCCCATGATGCAGCAGGTTTGAACGGAGCCTGTGTAAGAGACTCCAGAAACAAGTTATGGTCCCATACCAGAACCACCCTGAGGACTGGGGGAAGCATGCAGGATCCCTTTGAGGAACCTGGAGGAGGCCTCCAACTTGTCCTCCATCTTACCACCTAAGAGAGCATAAGAGGCTGAAATGAATGTGCATACACAGAAGAATACTGGAGGCTGGAGTCAGATAGGGAGAAAAGATAGTCCAATACAAGCTGTATCAGATACGAAAAAGAGTCCAGGGAGTGAGATGCATGCTAAAGAATGAAGCATTTCCATTTCAAAGAGTATGTGTGTCAAGTAGCTGGCTTATGAGCTGTCAGTAGAACATTTGAAACAGCTCAAGAGACCTCAAAACAGAACAATTCTATGTCCTCAGGAGCCAGGTGTGAAGTTAGTGGGATCCAGGGCCCAGGTGCAACAGATTGTGCTTTTTCTGTGACAGCAGTCCCGCTTATAGAGGAAGGTGGATTGGAGTGTTCCACTGCAGTTTGTCAGAGCAGAGGGAATAACATTTCTCTGGGCCAGAAGAGGACCACCAGTATCATTCTGGACCCATCCACCCAAAGTTCATGAATAACCACTGAATCAGAGGGATTGGGGGAAATATGTACAAAAGCTACAACCACAAGGAGAGGAACAATGGATCTTGCCAACAAACTCCGAACCCTGGAGTGAACAAGCAAAAACACAGCAGTTTTGCATTAATTGAAAATGCACAAATATCCAACCCTGGATGACTTCTCTGGGTAAAGAGGTCTTCAACCACATCGTCTAGGAGTTCCCACTTGTGGGTTTGTGAAACTGAACTGCTGAGACAGTCTGCCATGACATTCAGAAAGCTGGGTAGAAATTTTGCAGTAATGTATATGCTGTGTGCCAGAGTCCACTCCCATACTTGCATGGCTTATTTACAGAAATGATAGAAGTGTTTTTCTCTTTATTTATTGCGATAATGCATTACACAAAGGTTCTCTGTACACCATCAGAAGATGTCCCTAACTGTAAGGGGCAAAGTCCCACAGGCCCAGAAGAACAGCCCTCATCTCCAGAATGTTGATGTGGATAGAGTGGTTTAAGAAGCACCACACACCCTGGCTCTTGAGACCACTCATATGGGAAATGGGTAGCCATACAAAATGACGATGTCTAACTTCCTGACACACAACATCCAGGTGCCTTTTTCCCCACTCTCAACTGCCCTACAACTATAAAATCCCAACATGACACTTCCTGATAATTGAAGTATGAGTTTCATGGAAGTGATTATATTTTAGTTATGGGGGTGCGGGGTCTTCAACAGGAACTAAAATACAATCACCTCCATGGTGGTCACGCTTCCACTGGTGGGCAGTGTCATGGCAGGATTTTACAGTTGTAGGGCAGTTGAGTGGGATGTTGTGTGTCGGAAAGTTAGATGTCGGGATTTTGTACTAGACCCTGGGAAACGCACATGTGGAAGTGAGACATAGGAACAATAACAATGGCAGTCTCCATGGGGCCCAGCAGCCAAAGTACAGATCTCACAGGTACATGCACCCTAGAGGCAATCAATATTACCTGGGATATCAAAGTGTTGGCATTGGGGTCTGGAAGTAATGCCTGAACTTGAGTCATGTCCAAGATAGCACCAATAAAGTGAAGGCATTGGCAAGGGGTCAGAACCAGTCTGGGTTGCTTTGACTAGGATACCCAGTTGGTCGAACAACTGACAAATTGGGTAAAAAGCCTATAGAGCTACTGCCCAGAATAATATCTTGAGGAGACAGTTGTCCAGATAAGAGAATACTAATAAGATTTTCCTGTGTACAGCCATGGCCAGCACAGCTGAACACTTGGTGAAGACATGTAGTGCCAAGGATAAGTCAAAGGTAAGACATGAATTTGATAAGGCTAACACTTCAGAAGGAAGGGCAGGTATTGTCAATGGTTGCACAGACTCTTGATGTGCAGATTTGCATATTCAAAGTGCAAAGCCAATCCCTTTATGGGAGCAGAGGAAGGATCCACTGAAGAGAGGCAAATGAAAAACTTAAGCAATGTATTAATTTAGGTCTTTGAAGTCCAAGATAGGGCACGGATCACTTGTCTTTACAGACTAGGAAATACAATAACTTCAATAAAAAAAATTGGGTTAATTTCACCCTGAAGTATGGGTTGAATAACCTTCTTGTATTAGAGTACAGACTTAGGTCTGCAGGACTGATAAGTGCTCTGCACAGTAGTGACAAGAGTTGGGAGAATACACAGGATGGGTACCGTTAGTTCCAGTGCATGACACTCTCCTGAATAATATTAAGAACCAACCCATCTTATGGGGGCTCTTCTTCCATTTTGTTAGAAACAGGGAAATCCTGGCACTTTCCTGAATCCTCAGGGGCAAAGGGGTGGAAGGGAATCAGATGGTGGAGGAGAAGGAAGTGGGGACACCACCCGCTCCTTGACCTTTAGGGGCCATAAAATGGGCACCTGGGGATTGAAGCTTGGGGGGCAGAAGCCATAGCTGCAGACCAACCAGGACCCTGTTAATAGGAGCCCCTGTAAAATGAACACCCACCAAGCCCATTTAAAGCCTAAGGAGTAAGGGAAAGGAGGAAAGAGTACTTTTTTTAAAACCTGTGACTTCTTTAATGCGAGCTCCAAATCATGGCCGAACAATTTATGGACATGAAAAGGTAAGTTAAGGACTGAATGTTAAATATCAGTAGCGAAACCAGCAAAACACAGCCATGAATTACACTGAAGGCAGATACAAGATGTGGCAGCATAAGAGGAAGAATCAGAGGTGCCATAAGCAAAATGCAGTAAATGCTTGCCTGCCTCTTATTTATGTGCAACACATTGCTGGACATCAGGCGAAGCAGAGCCCTCAGGCAATTCATCCACCACAGCAGAAAAAGATTTCCAAGGGCTATTCTGATATTTAATCATGTAAGCCTGGTAACTGGCAATACTGGGGCTCAGTGAGGCAGACACATACTCCCATTTGCATATAACATCTAATATACTGGATTCTTTATCAGGGTGCAAATAGCAAACATGATGAGGAGCCCAGGATCTATTATGAGTATCCACAATAACCACCAAGTCAGTTTCAGGCTGGGTGGTATAAAAAGCCTTAGTAAAGGAGATTGAATATAGTTTATCTGCCTCGTGAGGAACAGCTGTTAATGTACTCAGCCTATGCCATGCAGCCATGGCAGCATCCTCCAGAGCAAAGTAAATGGGAGGAATGACCACAGACGTGTCCCCACCCCCCGGGTGCTTACCTGAATCACACCCATTCTCCCATTATTCTTCCATTGCCTGCTAGTGTCCCGCTCTTCTCATCACCACAGCCCAGGTTCCAGGTGCTCCCCAAAGTCCCTAAACAACCCTGCTAGTTATTTTAGCCAAGTTTAGGCTTAAACCTTAAGTTGCAATTTACTGCCACTCTTTGCTGCTTCCCGAGCAGGCGAGCAATTGTGCATATGCCAGGAAGGCATTTTGATATTCTACCGCCCACTGGTTTTGCGGTCATTCATAGAATGCAACATTGGCTCCGGCGCCCCTCCTCAGTTCATTGGAGGCCGGTGACCTTAGCAATGTGGTAGAGAAGCCGCCTTGGTAGCTAATTGTAAAGTTTGAGAAAAGGGGCTTAGATGAGGCTCATAAATATGCATACACCCATCATTAATATTCATAAGCTGCTGCCTGCCGCCTAGGGTGACAGTGTTTCAGTGGCAGCGACAGCAAAAGCATGGGGTACAATTACATGTATGTGGGCTCATGTGAAAGGGCACAAAAAGGGCTATATTACTGTGGGGGGTTGAAATTAACACAGTTTATTGCTTGGCTGCACCAGAACTTTAAATTAATGGAACTGCATAAATTGTACAAAATCTTTAACTGCAACCATCATCTTGTCAGCTTATTAGCCAATCACGAACTGGGATTTCAGCCAGGGATTTGTGGGAATTGGCACAGATTTTGGGGAGATGAATCAGGGGTTAGTTTCTGGTGCCTAAAATGCAACTAATTAAGAGATTGAGACTGTGATTGACAGCTTACGCAGCCAACTGGATTCCTTGAATCCTGCCCTTTATAACAGAGGGTTTGTTTGAACTTTTGGAGACTGAGGCAGATCTGTTTAGTCTCCAGCTCAAACCACTGAGGAGAGAGAAGCTTCTAGGCTCTGTGGGGATTCACACAGGAGAGGCCTGGCTTTGCCTTCTGTGGTCTCTTCTGGTCCAAAAGCCTTCTGTGGTCTCCTCTGGTCCTGAGGAGGCCCACGAAGAAAATCGTCACTGGTGGTCTTGAGGGTGCATGGAGCCCTCCCCTGAGGAACTGTAAACGAAACCGTGCCCAGCAGCCCTACGGAGAAAATCGTCGTTGGTGGTCTTGAGGGTGCATGGAGCCCTCCCCCAAGGAACTGTAAATGAAACCGTGCCCAGCAGCCCCACGGAGAAAATTGTTGCTGGTGGTCTTGAGGGTGCATGGAGCCCTCCCCCGAGGAACCGTAAACGAAACCATGCCCAGGTACATCCCTTTGTCGGCTAAGAAGCCACGCTGCTCGGCTACCGGAAGACTGTGTTGCTTTAAGTGTCATTTTTGTCCCCACATGTATGCTGATAGTTTTTATGGGGCATACTTTTATTGAAACTCATGAGCCTCCTAGCTGCTAATGTTGTTACCTTAAGAGTTTTTATGGGACACACCTGAAGTGCAATGAAATTTTCCAAATGTGCCTTGTAGCTGCTGCTGCTCTATCTTTTTGCTACCTCGCATCTCTAGTTTATATGGGGCAAAATTGTGTTTTATGAATACTGTATACCGGGCGTTTTGTTTATCTTTGCCCCCAAATGAGGCTTTTTCTGCTTTTAAACTATAGGAGCCTTTTAGCTACTGAGACTGTTGTACAGCAGGGGTGTTTGCAGCGATGTTAGCGATGTATGGTAGCCCAGCCTGGTTAAAAACTTTAAACGAGCTCCGAGCTCCCGGCTACCAATACCTACTTGTAAAATGGAGGGGTCACAAGCCTTTGTCTAGCAGGGGTTAAAGCCTTTGTTACACTAGCTACCATATTTTTTTTTTTTTTTTTTTTTGGCGTCAGTCTCCCATCTTGAATAATATTTCCCCCGCGAGTCCCTTACCTGGTTACCTGCTTCCCTGCTCCTTACTCTCTGCCCGGGGTGCACAGCAAAAAAAAAAAACTTAATTACTACTTAAATCATTTTAAGGCTTTCCCCGCTCTTATTTTCGTAGTTTCTACCTTCCAAAGTGCCACGCGGACGCACTGCAGGGGAACACGCTGCACCAAAGTCTATAATAAAAATAAAACAAGAAGGGCTAATCAAGTTCTAGGGGCATTTTTGTAATATTCTAAGCCAAAGTGCTAGTGGCAAGCAGCAGGGGACTCACTACTACCGTTACCAAATTCCTCCACGAGACTGCGCTTTCCATTTGTAGCTAAAACAACTCATCCTGTGTTAATTTTCTGTACGGTCTGTCTGCCCCCCCCCCAAATACGACCACGCTTGCTCCCTATAAATACCTGTTCTTTGTCTTCTTTCTCAGCAGCCCCACAGAGAAATACGCGCTGGTGGTCTTGAGGGTGCATGGAGCCCTCCCCCGAGGAACCATAAACGAAACCGTGCCCAGGTACATCCCTTTGTCGGCTAAGAAGCCATGCTGCTCGGCTACCAGAAGACTGTGTTGCTGCCCCGCTGACGCTTCACGTCAGCTGCCCCGCCGCCCCCACCACCACCTTTGGCGAGCAGTCCATTTTATAGTATTGAGCATGTGACTGATTTTAACCTATCAGTCTACTTTTTCACCCGCAGCTTATCAGAGCTCTCCACTAGCGGTCACTACAGCAATTCCCTATTTCTGGCTGCATTTAAATTCCCCCTCTTGTTGCATCATGCCACTCATAGACTTTAAACAAATGCTAGGGATTGCATGCTTAACCCAAATCCACTGCCTGGCCCCCCAAACCTCTCACCTCTATACTGCCACCCTATTCACAGCTCCACCACCATAAATGGCCAATCCTCCCTGGGGACACTCTGTTCCTGGATTCCTGGCCCATCCATCATCCCCCCATCCTTCTACTCTGGGCTGGCCATTTTAAAACTACACTCATCGGGCTTTTTCCCTCAGCATCCCCTAACGCACCCACCCCACTGCAAGCCTATAAAAACACTATCTAACCTAAAAATGGTACTAACCCTACCACTCCTACTCGCTGGGGACATTGAGTTGAATCCCGGACCTGCCACCAGCACCTACCAAACACCAACCCCCACTGGTAATTACCCAAAGGCCTAACAATTACCCATCTAAACATTCTCAGTCTCCTACAAAAAATGCCCCTACTACAAACCCTAGTCCAATCACTATGCCCTGACGTCCTAATTCTCACCAAGACCTGGCTGGAACCTCACAACTCAGATGCTGAAGTAGCTCTTCCTGGTTACTCCATCTATCGGCAGGACCGCCCTGGCACTAAGAGAGGCGGTGGCACAGCCATTTATGTATCTTCCAAAGTACTATTCTCACCTGTCCCGCTACCTACCTCCCTGGACAACATCGACTCCTCACTAATCAAAATCTCAATACCCCATTCGGTCCCAATCTTTATAGCTGGGTCCTATTGCTCCCCGGACTCCCTCTTAAATTCCGTAGCTACTCACCTGGACACCCTAAAAACAATCACCTCAGGTGGAGAGCTCCACATCCTAGGTGATTTCAATTTAAACTGGCTCACTAGTGCTAGCACCAAACTCCGAAACCATGTAGCTAGCTTAAATCTGACCCAACTCATCACCGAGCCCATGCGACTAAACCTCAAAACGCAAAATCACTCCCTGCTCTATCTGGCCCTCACCTCTCACCCTCACAGGATTATAACCTCAGGCCTCCTTCCAGACTCACTGAGCGACCGCCATATGATATATATAATACGTAAAGTATTCAAAGCCAAGTCACCCCCTCCAAAAACGCTCCTTATTAGATCTTATAAATCTCTCAACCTCGATGGCCTCCTACAAGACCTAACTAACTTGGATTGGTCTTGTACATATCCAAGGCCCCTTCCATGGATCTCGCTTTTGACTTCTTTAGGACAAAAGTTCTTGCCGTCTGGGATAAATATGCCCCACCAAGAAAGGTTAGACTAAGAGGAGCTCACCTGCCGTAGATCACTGCTAACCTTATGGAACATCTCCGTGTCAGAGACCAGGCATGGAAAGCATATAAGACATCGGGGAGACACGTCGATCACCTACGCTATCGAACGCTTAGAAATGCCTGCACCAGGCATATCCGCCAGGCTAAAGCTCATTACTTCACCTCATCCTCAAAACAATCTAAATCATCCAGCCAAGTTCTGGAGGTCTATAGAATCACTTTCTCCCCACCCAGCCACCCACTCCAGCCCTAGATGTGGGAGGCTCCATCCTAACGAACCACTAGCAGTTGCCATGGCTTTCAACTCAGTGTTTTCAAGCAGTGGGTCCCCTCACAATTCCAATCCTCCACCTGCCATACAAAACGTAACACCCTCACCCTCTCCCATGCCAACCTCTCTCCCGGTTTTCTCCTTCTCTCTGGTTACCCCACCAGAAGTACTCAAAGCCCTGACTGCCCGAAATCCCTCCAAAGGTAGATGCACCACAGGCATGGATGCCAAAATGCTCTACCTTTCTGCACCAGCCATTGCCATGCCCCTAGCGTCCCTTTTCAACCTCTCTTTTACCACTGCCTCTATACCTTTAAAATGGAAGCATGCCACAGTTATCCCCCTCCTGAAAAGTGGTGACCCATCCTCCCCAAGTAACTACCGCCCAATCTCCCTTCTACCCACCCTAGCCAAAATCCAGGAACATCTCATCCTCTCGCAACTCTCTACCTTCCTTGACTCCTCCTCCTTCTTCACCCCTTACCAGTCTGGTTTTAGAAAATCCCACTCCACTGTCACGTCCCTCCTCAGACTCACAGATTCCATCCTCACAGGCATGGATAAAAGGCACATCACATCTGCCATTTTCATCGACCTAGCCAAGGCGTTTGACACAGTCTCACATACCCTCCTTCTGTCTAAACTCTCTAAGGCAGGCCTTTCCAGTGCGGCCATGCGCTGGTTCAACTCATACCTGTGTGGCCGGTCCCAATCGGTAAAAATTGGTGCCTTCACCTCAAACCCCCTCCCTGTCTCCATCGGTGTCCCCCAAGGCTCTGTCCTTGGTCCTATCTTATTCTCCATTTTTCTCAACTACCTCCCTTCAATCTGCCAGCATGCTGACATTCATATGTACGCAGACGACACAGTCCTGTATGCATCAGGTCTCTCCCCAAGGATGTTGCTTCTAAGATCCAGCAAGACTTCACTAAAGTACAGCACTGGTTTCGTCAAAACCAACTTATCCTAAATGCCAGAAAAATGATTGCCGTGACTTTTGGCACACGACAAAGACTCTCCTGCCTCTCCGCTTTCCCCATTCTTAAAACACTCGATGGGACCCCTCTAGAAGTCTGTACCTCCTTCAGATACCTAGGGGTCTGGCTGGACCAACACCTTGACTTTTCCACGCACGTCGATGCAACACACAAAAAACTGCTCCCTAGGCTGCGGGCACTATACTGGAACCGTAGCTGCATCCCTCTGCCTGCCCGCAAAGTGATTCTACAGAAAATGATACTCCCTATTTTTGACTACAGGGACGTAGTCTATAGTTCTGCCCCTAAATCCACTCTGGCTAGACTGGACCCTCTCTTCAACTCCTTCTGCCGCTTTGCACTGGTCCCCCCTCCACTCACCACTGCGACCAATACAGTCGCCTAAACCTACCCTCCCTCGCAAATAGACGCCATTACCACTGCAATAGACTCACAGCCAAATTCTGGACCCAGTTACTGCCCTCCTACTTAGCCTCTACCCTAACAGCCCAAAAACCAACAGCCTACTCACTCAAGAATTTCGACTCCTGCCTACTGCAAATCCCACACATGGCCACCTCTGCTGGACAGTCAGCTTTTAGTGTCCGGCTCACCAAAACTATGGAACTCCCTGCCGGCTGACATCCGCTGTCCCTCCTCGGATACAAATTCCTTCTAAAAGGTCTAGTCCCCACAAGCTGCATATGTCAACTTGACGTACACTAGCATGGGCCATGTCAAGCTGGTGTGCACAATGTAAGGACCAACCACCCAATATAATCTATGTTACCCACCCAAATGCTTAACTATCAAATTTTTGATGATCTCTTATTCTTATTTCTGCCTACTATTATGCTGTTCACTCTGTTTCTTGCCTCCTGTACATACAATTTCTTAGATTATAGTATTTCACTGTAATAATGAAACCTTGTACATATTGTATGTTACCTATGAAATTTTCGCTGTTCTACAATTTATTGTTACTAGTATGTTATATCCCGTTTTCCCTCCTCCCCCAGGACACATCTGGAATCGAGCGGTAGTCTGCTAAGTATGTCTTTCCTGGTAAAACTTTTAAATAAATAAATAAAAGGGGATCAGAATCTGAAAACTGCCTTCCTGCAGGCCGAAGGGTTGCTCAGCAAGTTGGCTGAGATTGCAACTGGCCACAAACCAAAGAGCAAAACAGAAAGTTTAATGTTTTTTTCAGTTAAATGTGCTGAGGCCTACTGTGTGTGAAGAGACTACAATTCAGGGACTCCTGCTTGCCAAAAGGGAGCCTGCTTTATTCAGCAACTCGCTTGACTACCAGCTGTAAGTTTCACTAGCCAAAGAACTGAACCTGTCCAGAGACATTCATCCTACATCGGGCCTTTGCCATTTTGGCCCATGTGGCTTGTTCCTGTACCAGAGAGTTTTCTGGCGAGAGACCAGGTCTGGGGATTCAGTCCCTGTGCAGCTAATCAATGCAGTTTGTGGCCACCTACTGGGAAAGGCCATGAAGCAGAGGTGAGTCATGTCAGCCCAGGTCCCCATGAGCAGCAACTGCAAGGAACAGGTTTTCATTTCACCAGTAGAACCAGAGTCTAATCCATAAACAGGTCACTTGTCCTCAACTTCCCCTTCTTACATATCCAGAAGGGCAGGATTATGTTCACCCTCTTGTACTATGGTTGAGGAACAGGATGGACCACAGGGGCCACAGGCTACTGAAGCAGTGGTTTCAGGGGACACAGGGTCAGGGACCACAGTCTTAGAGAAACCCACAGATGACATCAGCTGAAATAATGGTAGGGGCTTATCTCATGACAGAGTTATTGGGCCCAATTTTAAGAGCCCTTAGAGCGACAAAAAAGTTCCATTGCTCTAAGGGTTGCAACAAACTCTGGGAGCACCAGGGACCCTGCACCCAATTTTACAAAAAGCAGGGTCCCTGCACTGAAATCCCCAGGTCTGCCACAAGTGACAAGCTGCACCAAACAGTTGGCACACTGCAGACGTTGCCGCAGGGATCTGCCCCCCCCCACCTGGTGCAACACTAAAGAGGCTGGGATAGCATGGGAAGGGGGAAGAAACACCATGCCAGGAGGGGAACAGGGGCATAAGGGGCATGGGAGGTGGCAGTGGGGGTGTCGGGAGGGACAGTTTGCCAACAGGTACAGTAATGTGGCAGCTGCAGAATGGGATTGCAGAGCGCAGCTGCAGTGTACTGTAATATACGTCAAGTGCAGTTGCAGTGTACTGTAATATACAGTAAAAGTACATGATATTGAGCATCCTTGGTGATCCAGCACCCCCCATCCCCGATTTCACCAATAGTAAAGATAGATTCTCTGCTGGTATAGTGCTCCCCCCCGATCCCTGATGTCACCCATAAAAAAGACAGACTCCTGGTGGTATAGTGGTCCCCCTCTCCCAATCCCCCCCTGTTCAGATAGCAACCCTGGTGGTGTAGTGGAAACCCCTCAACCACCTCTCCACCAAGTAGATGGATATACCTGCCGTGGTGGTCTAGTGGCCCCCTCCCAATCCACGAGCTCCCCCAAAACAATCAGAAAACAATCCCTGGTATGCTAGTGGACCCCCATCCTCCCACCCTGGCAGGCATTGTCCTACCACCCCAGCCCCCACCCCACGATCCTGCAACCGGTACAGTCCTCCACTCACCACCACAGCTGGTAGCAGAATGCATTATCAATGAGCACATACTGTATACAAGTCATGAGAAAGGCCAAGGCAGCAAACACAAAGCAAGGATCATCTCTAAATATGTTCATGCCTCACTGAAAGTCTAGAAGCAAAAAACAGAAGTTTCATCAAAGGAACTGATGATGGCATAAAATAACAATGGTTCACCCACAAAAGAGCAAAAATAAACATTGCGCAGTCGTCAAAAACCGTGCAAGGAAATCAGTGAAATGGAAATTCATGCTATGAGGAAACACCACGAGGCACACATAACGCAAACTCTGGGGATGCAACTCGGGGGTGGAGAAAGATGGGATGGAGGAGGATTAATTATTCCAACTCCGGGGCAGCAACTTGGTGGGGAGAAAGTCAGGAGGGTGAAGATAAATTATTCCTAATTCCAAGGGCACAACTTGGGGGTATACTATTCAGTTCCAAGGGGATGCAACTCGGGGGGGGGGGGATGACAAAAAAAACCCAGAAACCATCAGGCTTGGAGTCAGGTCTACTGGATGCGGAAAGCCCACACACAGCTTCTGGCTCTAACCTCTATGCTACGCTGCCAGCATGGGCAGGCAGCACACACTCTCGGACTTAAACTAGTTGTCATCACTGAAAACAGCTGCCTGGCTACATGTACAGAGCTATAACATCCCCACACTGTCATGTACATGTAGCTGGTTTCACTGATGCTCTTTTTGACAGCGCACCTTTTACCGCACTCTTATTGTGACGAACTCTTGACAATATACCCAATAATAATAAAATTAAGTAAAAAGTAAAGAAGTTGAACTTCAAGTGACCAACAATGATTAAGATGGTTTCAGTGATCTGAAGAACAGTTAATAGTGGCAAAAGAGAAACTGATGTGATATGGGAAAACCAATTTTATATAGGTGGTACTGTCGTACATCAGTATGGGTGGGCCCTCATACCATAGGCAAAAGCTTCTGAGTAGTCCTGTCACTGATAGTGTACAGTTCCAAGGGTGTGGTTTTATGAAGAGAGAGAGATGTCCTCAAAGAAGACATCTGATTCTGCTGTATCCTGGAGAGCTCTTAACAATCTCCGTTTACCTCAGTGTCTGGGTAGGCTTTCTTAGGATTCCCATTTCCCATAGGTGAAGGGGTGTAAAGTGTACTGAGACACCCCCACACACACACACACACACACACAGATTTGTAACCATTAAGCTGCTTTTCACTACATTTAAAACTTATATACTCCTCCGACTCTGCTGGCTTCTTTGCCTTTTGGACTTGGGAGGGACATTCCTAGATCTTCACACAAGTACTACCTCACTACAGTGTGCATGAGGGGTCCTGTCCCAACCAAGTTTAAACCTGTTTAGGGTACCTGCCCCATCACTTCCACCAGCATTCTGTTCCATGGTTCCACTACCCTTTCCATGAAGTAAAACTTCTTCACGTCTCACCTGAACTTGAACTTGCCCCCACCAACATCAAAGTACACCCCCTTGTGACTGCATCCCTATTTTTTATAAATAGGTCCTCACTATTCACCCTGCTTATATCTCTCAGAATTTTATGTTTCTGTCATGTCCCTCCTTATTTCCCACAATGGTGGCTTCCCCATGTGTCCCCTTCTGAGCTTGTCTGAGCTTGCCATTTAACTTATTTATTCTGTGCTGTTCCACTCTCAGTACCTTTTCCCCGAGGTCTGCTGGTTTTCACACTCTCTTGCATTCCCTTCTGTCTCTGACTCTGTTCTGGGGCTTCACCTGGGAAATGGCCTCTCCCACTTCACTTATAGGACTGAAGCTTTCCTTACTCAGAGAACTGACAACCTTCTCAAGCTAGGAGCTGCCATCTTTCCTACCTACATGGAACTCTCAGAGGACTCCTCCTTGGGATACTACCAACCCCTTTAGGTCTGATGTTATCCCTAATTTAAAAAATGCATCTTATGATTGGTCACATTTTCTACAGATTGCTGATGCAGCTGGTAGTTTGATTCTGAATTTTTTTTTCCTGTGTAAAAAGGGAAAACCAGACAGCCCACCATACTGGTGTTGCCACACAAAAATGTGTTTGTTTCCAGTCCTTCATCCTCTACTACTGGACTAGTGAACACTCCCCAATAAAGTCTAGCCACTCACACATCGTGAGTTGCTGCCTTTTTTTGGGAATGTTCCTTATGTTCAAAAATTATGCAATAAAAGTAGATCAAGGATTTGAAACAAAACAAGATTGGGTACAATTACAACAATAGCATGCGTTTCAGTTCTGTTGGGAAAGGAAGTAAATAAAACAACTGGCAACATCAATGAATTTTAGAGAAGGGATGCAAACATGAGAAATGAGTTTTCAACTACAAATAGTATGATGCAAAATGGTTGGCAGTGTCCTTTTAACCCCATAGCAATTGCTGTGGTACTGTTCCTCAGATTTCACTAGTAGCCCTCAGGAGAAGACGCCACAGTTAAAACAGACAGAGGTGTTACTTTGAACACTATAATAACAGCCTCCAGAGAAGCCTGCTTTCAAGCAGTGTTGAAATGTTTTTGGAGGGGGGTTCAGAGGGACTTTAACCTCATAATTCTGTACTGAGCCCTGTTAATACATGCAACATCACCATTTACTTATAATGGGGGGCTCAGGTTAATACAAGGCCCCCACGACCCCATAGTTCCCAAAGCAACAAATCATGTATTATTCCAACACTTACCAAGTCACTAACTGTCTCATGTAGCAAGGACAGCACTGGTGATTTTTAAACATGTTTAAAAATAGCACTTACCACTAACCCTGGCAATTTCATGCGCAGAACACAATGGGTGGAAGCAGGATTCAGAAATAAGGTAAAATATACGTAGTTTATGCACTGATGATACAGTATATGCTTCTGTCCATACTTGCACTATTCAAATTTAAGGTAAGGAACATCAGACAGACCTGAAATTTAGAATGTTGATTGACACCCTTAAAATATTTTCTGATGTCAAATAGTCACAATTTTAAACATATTTACCTATTTAGAGAATGCATTAAATTTAACGCCTCCCCACCACCATCTCTGTGTCCCCCAATTATTTTTTTTTTTAATTTTCATTTTTGTTTTTGTTGACGAGGAACGGAGGACTATGCAATTCTGCCTAGTTTCGGTTTTGTCTCGGGGATGGGGCATGCAGATGGGTATCAACTGACACCGAACCAAACTAAACTGTTTGTGGTATTTTAGTGAAATTGAAAAATTTGGCCAGGACACCAGGGAAATTACCTTACTCTTTTCAAGAAGTGCCATGGGATCTTAAACAACCAACAGAACAGGCAGTGGGACCGGAGTATAACGTCTCATCCAAAAGACGAAACCTCAGCAGTGCAGCACCACCCTCATGCTACACAAGAGTGTTAGCATTGGGATTTAGCCTAAGTTCCTGGTGTGGGGATGGAACCCACAGCCTTCCAATCTTCTGGCCTCAAAGGCAGGTGTACAACCTGCTGTGCAACTTACACTGCTGACAGTGTCTTTTTGTGGTATATATTTCTTGAAATGAATCAAATATATTTTCTTTTAATGTACTGACCCGATACTCTCCATTTTCCATTTTGGTCTAGTAATCACATTGGATTGTAAATGTCCATGAGTGCATTCCAAACCTGGTTAATGACCTTACACCAAATCCAAACAAGGTTGGAAAGGCAAGTACAAAGGTATGGGGAAGGGGGCGTTATAAAGCAGAAGCTGGCTAGCCTCTAAACAAACACATAAATCCAAGGAGAAAGAATACATTCTCCTATGGGTCACAGGGCTTCAAAATACTGCACTTAAAGAAATTATTGCCAGCCTGTTCATTTCAGTGTGAATTTCAGATTTATTTAATAAATAAAAATAAAAATCACATACATGGATATAAAGTACAACAGATGGTTAGTACATGGTCTCAGTTCATTAGCATATGCCAGCAAACACACAGATGAAAAAGTATAACAAATATGCTGCTATACAATGCTGACAGTTGCGGCTGAAATAGGTGAGTTACTCAAGAGTTCATTTTAAAACAAGCATTTTTCAATGCCGAATGTTGATTGCGTTGGTGTGTTGAGCTCGCTCACTGGCCCTCTGTCACTCACTCAGTCTGTTTCTCCCGGTGCTGCAGGCTGCTCTGTTATACTGGGCTCCTGCCTGCATTAGTACCTTGTTCTGCCCACTAAGAAATCTGCAGCTGTCCCAACAGAGCTGCATTGAGGTGGCTCAGTCCCCCTCTCTCACTTGCTCATTCTGTTTCTCATGCTGCTGCAGGCTGCCCTTTTATACTGGGCTGCTGCCTGTGTTGGTGGCTTTTTCAGCCCACAAAGAAATCTGCAGCAGTCCTGACACAGGTCTATTAAGCCTGCTGACTCCCCCTCTCTCACTCATTCCATTTCTGCCAGCGCTGCAGGCAGGCCTTTTGTACTGGGTTCCTGCCTGCATTGCCACCTTTTTCTGCCAACAAAGAAATCCATAGCAGTCAGAGTAGAGCTCCATTGAGTCAGCTCACTCCCCCTCTCTCACTCCTCATTGTGTTTCTCCCGGCGCTGCAGGCTACCCTTTGTACTGGTCTCCTGCCTGCGTTGGCACCTTTTCTGCCCACAAAGAAATCCACAGCTGTCTCGACAGAGCTCCGTTGATGTCGCTCACTCCCCCTGTGTCACTCACTCATTCTGTTTCTCCTGGCGCTGCTGCCTGCCCTTTTGTACTGGGCTCCTGCCTCTGTTTGTGCCTTTTTCTGCCCTCAAAGAAATCTGCAGCAGTCCTGACAAAGCTCCATTGAGCTTGCTTACTCCCCTTCTCTCACTCGCTCATTCCGTTTCTGCCAGTGCTGCAGGCTGCCCTTTTCTACTGGGGTCCTGCCTGTATTGCTGCGTTCTTCTGCCCACAAAGAAATTTGCAGCAATTACAATACAGCTCTGTTGAGCTTGCTCACTTCCCCTCTCTCACTTGCTCATTCTGGTTTTCCTGCCACTGCAGGCTGCCATTTTGTACTGGGCCCCTGCGTGCATTGCTGCCTTTTTCTGCCCACAAACAATTCTACAGCAGTCCCAACAGAGCTCCGTTGAGCTCACTCACTCCCCCTCCCTCACTCGCTCATCCTGTGTCTGCTGCCACTGCAGGCTGCCTTTTGTACTGGGCTCCTGCCTGCATTGCTGCCTTTTTCTGCCCCAAAGAAATCTACAGCAGTCACAATAGAGCTCCGTTGAGGTCACTCACTACTGCTCTGTCACTGGCTCATTCTGTTTCTCTTGGCACTGCAGGTTGCGCTTTTGTATGGGGCTCCTGGCTGCATTGGCACCTTTGTCTGTCCACAAAGAAATCAACAGCTGTCCCGACAAAGCTCCGTTGAGGTTGCTCAGTCTCTCTCTCTCTCTCTCTCTCTCTCATGCGTTCATTCTGTTTGTCCTGGCGCTGCAAGCTGCCCTTTTGTAACGGGGCTCCTGCCTGCATTGGCGCCTTCTTCTGCCCACAAAGACATCGGCAGCAGTCCTGATAGAGCTCCGTTGAGTTCACTCAGTCCCCCTGTCTCACGCGCTCATCCTGTTTCTCCCACCGCTGCAGGTTGCCCTTTTGTACTAGGCCCCCACCTGCATTGTCACCTTTTTCTGCCCACAAAGAAATCAGCAGCAGTCCTGACAAAGCTCCACTGAGCTCACTTACTCCCCTTCTCTCACTCGCTCATTCCGTTTCTGCCAGCTGCAGGCTGCCCTTTTCTACTGGGGTCCTGCCTGCATTGCCACCTTCTTCTGCCCACAAAGAAATTTGCAGCAATTACAATACAGCACTGTTGAGCTCATTTACTTCCCCTCTCTCACTCACTCATTCTGGTTTTCCCAACGCTGCAGGCTGCCATTTTGTACTGGGCCCCTGCTTGCATTGCTGCCTTTTTCTGCCCACAAACAATTCTGCAGCAGTCCCAACAGAGCTCCGCTGAGCTCACTCACTCCTCCTCCCTCACTCACTCATTCTGTGTCTGCTGCCACTGCAGGCTGCCTTTTGTACTGGGCTCCTGCCTGCGTTGCTGCCTTTTTCTGCCCACATAGAAATCTACAGCAGTCACAATAGAACTCTGTTGAGGTAACTCACTACTGCTCTGTCACTGGCTTATTCTGTTTCTCTTGGTGCTTCAGGCTGCGCTTTTGTATGGGGCTCCTGGCTGCATTGGCACCTTTGTCTGTCCACAAAGAAATCCACAGCTGTCCCGACAGAGCTCCGTTGAGGTCGCTCAGTCTCTCTCTTTCATGCGCTTATTCTGTTTGTCCTGGTGCTGCAAGCTGCCCTTTTGTAATGGGGCTCCTGCCTTGCATTGGTGCCTTTTTCTGCCCACAAAGACATCCGCAGCAGTCCTGATAGAGCTCCATTGAGCTCACTCAGTCCCCCTGTCTCACTCGCTCGTACTGTTTCTCCCACCGCTGCAGGCTGCCCTTTTGTACTAGGCCCCTGCCTGTATTGTCACCTTTTTCTGCCCACAAAGAAATCTGCAGCAGTCCTGACAGCGCTCCGGTGAGTTCGCTCACTCCCCCTTCCTCACTCGCTCTCTCGTTCTGTTTCTCCTAGTGCTACAGGCTGCCCTTTTGTACTGGCCTCTTGCATTGGGGACTTTTTCTGCCCATAAAAAAATACACAGCAGTCCCGACAGAACTCAGTTGAGCTCGGTTACCCCCCCCCCCCCCTTACTCGTTCGATCTTAATCTGTCCCAAACACTGTTTTCCCACTGTGACTGTGCAATTCTCCGGCAGGAGTGCAAAAACATATTTTAGGCAGGATGTGGAAAATGACAGCTGTACTGTTCATAAGGAGGTGTGAAAAAATGCCACTGTTGAAAATGCAGCATGAAAATATTACAAATTTGTGAAGTTACAAGGGTGTGTGGAAACAGTTCAATGCACGCTTGTAACACAGTCATGTTATGGAGTTTTGTCACCAAATTTTCAACATAGGGATTTTAGGACCTCTGCTCATGAACACTGCCACTGTCATTGTCTTAATGTGTCCCGAACATTGATTTCCCACAGCGATCATGTTATTCTGCGCCGGAACTGTGAAAACACATTTTGGTCAGGATGTGAAAAATGACAGCGGTACTGCTCATAAAGAGGTGTGAAAAAATGCCACTGTTGAAAATCTGTCATGACAATGTTACAAATCTGTGAAATTACAAGGGTGCATGGAAAGTGTGCGCAACACACTTGTAACACAGTCATTTGATGGGCTATCATCACCAGATTTTCAACATAGTCATTTTAGGACCTCTGCTCATGAACAGTATCACTGTCATTTTCTTAATCTGTCCCGAACAATGATTTCCCACAGTGACCGCCGTATTCTGTGCCAGAAGTGCAAAAACACATTTCAGCCAGGATGGGAAAATGACAGCTGTACTGTTCATAAGTAGGTGTGGAAAATGGTAATGTTGAAAATCTGGAGTGAAAATATTACAAATTTGCGAAGTTACAAGCGTGCGTGCAAACTGCGTAACACATGCTCGTAACACAGTCATTTTATGGAGTATCGCTACCAAATTTTCAACATAGGCAATTTAGGACATCTACTCATGAACAGTGTCACTGTCATTTTATTAATCTGTCCCAAACACAGATTTCCCACAGCAACTGCGCTATTCTGCGCCGGAAATGTGAAAACACATTTTGCCCAGGATATGAACAATGACAGCTGTACTGTTCACAAGGAGGTGTGAAAAAATGTCAATGTTGAAAATCTGGTGTGAAAATATTGTAAATTCACAATTTAAGAGCGTGCGTAGCAACTGAGCAACACACGCTCATAAAACAGTCATTTTTTGGATTTTTTCCACTACATTTGCAACATAGGCTTTTTGAGAGCCCTCCTCATGAACACTGGCACTGTCGTTTCTTTAATCGGTACTGAAAGGTGATTCCACACAGTAACCGCAAAATCACCTTTCAGGGCCAATTAATGCCATGACAGTTTTCGAATTCATGAGGAGGGGCCCCAAAAACCCCATGTTAAAATTTGGTGCCAAAATTCCAAAAAATGACTGAGATATGCATTAAAGTTGAAAAAACCCTATTCTACCATTATACAGTTTATCGGCATTTCCTCAGTTCGCGGTCGGCTTTGAAGAGTGCAGATGTGTTCCCAGTCCACGAAGATCGTCATGCTGGACTCCAGAGGTAAGTATGGGGTGGGTGGGGTGTGGGAGGCAGGGTGCACAGTGGGTGGGCACAGGTTGTGGGTGGGGAGCAAAGAGAGTGCTGAGGGACAGTTTCCTTTTACAGGGGAAAAAAAAAGACTTACAGGACTGTTTTTTACTTTACAGGGGCATGTGGCATGCTGGAGTGGGCTTCCAGCATGTCACCAGAGGCTTTCTTTTTTGGGGGGGCAGCAGTAGCCAATGGGGGATTGGGCACCCCGTCGGCACACAACAAAAGGGGGGTATCATTATGCCGACGGGGATTGGGCACCCCGTCGGCAGACAATAAAAGTGGGGAGGGTGGTTTACCTAATGCCGACAGGGAGTGGGCTCCCCCATTGGCAACAGAATCATGGGGGCACTGAAACCGACAGGGATTGGAGCCCCCGTCAGCAAGTAAACATGGTGGTGGGGTTACTATTGTTTGTGAAGATTCCACCCTGCAATGACGGCTTGCTCCCTCATTGCAGCAGATGGCTTATGCTGCAATGATGAGGCAGCCCCTGATTGCAGCAGCTGATTTGTCTCAAATTGATGGCAAGGTTCCAAACTAGTGTCAGCAGCAGCGTGTCACAGCATTGGGGGAAGCAGGACAAGCCTTTGCAGGCTGTGGGGACATTGACCACAACAGTGCTGTGCCTCCACAAACTGCTTCTGAAAAAGTTGTCCCAATATGTTTCTTGCACTGCGTGCAATCAACATAAAAAGTGATTCAATTCTAGGATAAATATCCTTCTCACAGCTATGCCAGAAAAGCACTGAGCACAGGGCTATCACTACCCCTAAACTCACTCTTTAAACCACTGGTGGTTGTTTCTACTGAAAATTCTATCTGAAATTCAGGGGTTGCTAAGGCTCTAGCTATGTAGGTTTGCTGTAATGTTACAGTAGTTGTGCTGGTACTTGTAACTGAGTGCGTTAACTAATATTCCTGCTGCCTGGTTCAAAGTCTAGTGCAGGATGTGTTTGAAAATGGTAGAAATTAAATTAAGCACCTATTCCCAATCAAAAGAGTTCTAAAACCATCCCATGCAGTAATATAGTAATATAGTAACCATTAGCGATAGACCCGAAGTCTACACATGGAGTAAATGAATCCATAAAAAATCTATTAAAGTGTCATTTGTATCAAGTTAAGAATTACTGTAAAGCACAAACCTCTGAGCTCACAGTCAGTCGTGCAGCTGGAAGAGACCTGTGCTTAAATTTCTGGTGGTCTAGTGGTTAGGATCTGGCACTCTCACAGCAGTGCCTTGAGCTCAGTTCCCAGTTATGGAAGGTGCAATGCTTTTTTCCTCTTTTTTTTTGTACTGAAGAGCAAATATCTCAGGAGGTAACAAAAGGGGACAAGACATTTTCAGGTGCGTAAATGAAAAGAGGAAGACCAGGGGTGGAATTGTAAGGTTAAAAAGGGAAAGGGGGGAATGTGCAGAAGGGGGATCAGGAAAAGGCAGACATCCTGAACAAATACTATTGCTCAGTGTTCACAGAGGAAGGAGAAGGGAAGGGGCCACAAAATATTTGGAGGGAGGGAGGGAGGGATGGAGGTGGACACCAGTCCTTTTCTGGAGGAGAGAATCCTGTAGGGACTTGTTATTCTGAAGGTGGACAAAGCAATGAGGCTAGATGTGATGCATTGAAGATACTGAGGGAGCTCAGGAAAATACTGCTAGCACCTCTGACAGTTCTGTTTAACAGCTAACTGGAAACAGGAGTGGTTCTGGAGGACTGGAAGATGGCAGATGTAGTCACACTACACAAAAATGGAAGCAGGGAGGATGCTGGCAAATACAGGCCAGTCAGCCTGACACTGGTGGTGGGAAAGTTAATGGAATCATTGCTGAAGGAAAGGATTGTGGAATATCATGAATCCAGTGGGTTACAAGACCCAAGGCAGCATGAGTTCACAGTGGGGAGGTCATGTCAAACAAATCTGCTAGATTTCTTTGACTAGCTAACCAAGGTTCTAGATCAGAGTAGATCAGCGGACGTGGCCTACCTAGCTGTCATTAAAGCATTCAACACCATTCCACGTAAGAGACTAGTAAGCAGACTGGGTAGCTTAGGAGTGGGTCCAGAGATGCTAAACTGGAAAATAAATTGGTTATGGGTTAGGTGATAGAGGGTGGTACCAAATGGAGTTCACTCCAAGGAAGGGAAGGTGACTAGCTAGGTTCCTCAGGGAGCTGGAACCGGTCCTTTTTAGTGTCTTTATAAGTAACATTGCAGAGGAGCTGGAAGGGAAGGTCTGCCTCCTTGTGAATGACACCAAAATCTACAAAAGGGTGGACACTTGAGGGGGGTGTGTGGAAAGAATGAGCAGAGACCTGAGAAAATTAGAGGAGTGGTTATGGGTATGGCAACTAGGTTTCAATGCAAAAAATTGAAAAATAATGTACTTAGGCACAGAAACCCAGGGGCAGAGTACAAAATGAGTGGAGTGGTATTGACAACCACTAAGCAGGAAAGAGACCTCAGAGTAATCATATCAGATGACCAAAAGGTGGCCAGGCAGTGTGAAAAGGCAGCAGGAAGGGCAAAAGGAATGCTGAGGTGCATAGGGAGGGGTATCACCAGCAGAAAGAAGGAGGTGGTGTTGCCTCAGTATAGATCACTGGTAAGACCCCACCTAGAGTACTGTGTCCAGTCTGGAGACCACATTTCAAGAAGAACATAGACTGAGTGGAGGCGGTCTAGAGGAGGGCAACTAAAATGGTGCAGGGTAAGCCTCAAAAACCCTACAAGGAGAGACTAAAGGACCTCAACATGCATACCATGGAATGGAAGAAGGGGAGGGGGTATATGATAGAGACCTTTAAATACCAGTCACTCATGGGGTAAATACGGTACAGGAAGAGAGTATTTTTCAGATGAGAAGGTGCTCAAGAACAAGGTAACATGCTATGAAGCTGGTGGGGGGGGTAGATTCAAGAAAGATGTGAGGAAGTACTTCTTCACAGAAAGTGGTGGATTCCTGGAACAGCCTTCCAGCAGCAGAGGTGGGGTTAAAAACAGTGGTGGGGTTCAAGAATGCATGGGATAAGAACAGGAGAATCATAGTGTAAAGGAAGGGAAAGGAAGGGGAAGGAGGGAGAAAGAGCTGTAGATTGGCCACGACCTTTGGTAATATTGTAGATAGGGAGAACTGGGCAGATTGGAATGGCCAAGTGGTCTTTATCTACTGTCCGATTCTATGTTTCTGTATGTTTCTATGTTTCTCTGGCACTTTGTCTGCCTCAGCCTTCCGGGGTTGGGGGGGACCTGGTCATGTATGTGATTTTTATTCTTATTTATTAAATAAATCTGATATTCATATTAAAGATAACAGACTAGTAATGATTTCTTTCTATGCACTATTTTTAAAGCTCAATGACCTACGAGAGTGTGCCTTCCTTTTTCTTTGACTGATAAGCTTACACCCACTGCAGGTCAGTCAACATTTGATGTCGTATGCCCTTGCATGAAGATGAGGAAACTCCACCACATTTCAGGGGTCTGCACTCAGACTGGATCAACATGTACGTGAAGTTCATGAGAAGGCTTCTTCATACATAGAAGGAGCATCTGGACAGCATAATATACAGTTTTAATGTACTGTCTGCTGCTATCAAATGGATTTCATAGTACAGCTAACCTTGTATTCAGTAGTCACATTGTAGGAATTATTTCCTTATCTGGCCAGCTCAGATCAGATTAGATTTGATTACTTGACAAACACAAGAACCTCCATTGAGGTTATTTACTTGTATACAGACAGAATGCATACCTAGATGTAAATGGCCCAGTTAAGCGTTGGCTATTGGGCCCAATCACCTAAAGCACCTGATTTCCCTAAATCGGACCCAGTGCTATTATAGTTATTTTCAGGGCTATCACATTTGTTTTGTATATTTAAAATCTGGCAAGGCATTGGGCCAAAGGCCCATTTACAAGGGCAACCAGAATACATCACAAATGCACTAAACATATATGTGACAAATAAGACAACCATGTAAACATACAGTTACACAAACAAGTAAATCTATCCAGAGACTCATTTACTTTGGCAGTAAGCGATAAGATAGTCTCTGAAACATGATACAGTGTTACTGGTACAAGATAAGAAAGAAGGTAGTGAATTAAAAAGATGGCAGTTTGTAGAGCACTTTTTTTTACCAATAGTGGTCTTCCTCCAGGAACAATAAATTAGAAAGACAAAGATGACCAGATAGAAACAGTGCTAGGGTGTTTTTAGTTTTTTTGTAAAGTAAAATGAACAGGGGACACAATCATGGGTCACCTTTTTTGCAAGGATGCCTAAGTGAAGTGGGTACCTGTGTTCTAAGGGGAGCCATCCCACTTATACAAGTCACAGAGATGAGTAGGGTATGACAGTTGTGTTGCAGCTGTTACCACTTGATTAAGAGGGGTCCTCACCCTGTTGAGCAGTCCCTCTTCAGTTGAATAATAGAACATTTCTTCTATTGGATACTGAGTACTTCTGGTAAGTATGCCACTGCTCAAGGGAGTAAACTAAAAAGACAGAACATGCTTTACGTGCCGTGCTGCACGTATGGTACACATTCCTTTATTCTTGTACATTTCAGAGTGTCTTTTCTGTCTTTCTGTGTGATGAATGTAGTTCTCTTGAAAAATGTGGGGCTGGCAGCCTCAGGGACTTCTTTCATCATAGGTAGCTGGGTAGAGTACAGATCTTATCACATTGCTTTACCAGCCAGAATACATTCTGACTTCCTAGAACCTCCCTCTTCCAAATCCAACAATAACATTCACCTTCACTTTCCATACTCATTCATTCTCAGGATCTCCTAATGTAAATACTGCCAACTGTGTCAAACTGCGCTGAGTCATGTGGGATGAGTTTGTGAGCTATTTCATTGCTTGAGACTCTGCTGAAACTACCAAGCACATTTTAGTTGTGCCTTGACTTCAGACCTGGGCATGCAATTCTGCAAGGTCAGTTGATAAATTAATTAATTATTATTGTATTATTTATTTATTAAGTGTTTTCTGACTGAGAAAGGACTAGACAGTTTTGCCTATTTTCAGCCTCATCTGGGGAGAGGAGGGATGCAGATAGAAACCTGCTGACATTGAACCAGATTAAAATGTTGGTGGTACTTTTAGTGGAATGGGGGAAATTTGGCCAGGACACCAAAGAAAGTCCCCTGCCCCATGGGATTTTTGATGTCAACCAGAACAACCACCAGAACAGGCAGACAGGACCTCGGTTTAACATCTCATCTGCAAGATGGCACCTCAGGAGTGCAGCATCCCACTCATGCTGTACTACAGTGTCAGTATCAGCATTTTACCCACAGTTACTGGTGTGAGGTGTAAAAACTCTGGTATTACAATATTCAGTAGCGACACATCCTCTCTAAGTATTTCCTATATTTATTTTATTAGTTTATGTTGCAATTTTTGGCCAGGGAAGGCACACTGAGCCAAAACCCATTTCAAGGGGCATCCCCGCAGCACTGGGGAGATTTAGTGACTTGCTCAGGGTCACGCAGTACACAAGTGGAGGTTGTGGGAATCAGGTATGTGCTAAATGTACCAAGCTTGTTCATAGTTTGTTGCTTTAATCTCTAGGCTATAGTGCCAGACCAACATTCAAATATCAATTAATCCAGACTCAAAATAATGGAGTTGTAAACCCCCCACCAGCCAAGATGAGAGTATTAAAGAGCTCTTGCACTTGCCTGGCATTTATGGTGTTAGGTGTATAGAAAGAGCTCTCTGGCCTTATGATTGAAGCCAGACTGTATAAAAGTAGACAGCTATTTGAGAATAAGACTGGAGAGGAAAGAACAAGTACAGGTCAATAAGAGAGCTAGCCTCAAGAGGGCTATCTGGAGGGCTTTCACACCATGATCAGTCTTAGAAGGGAGACAGAGTGCCAGGATCAACAGGGGAAATGGTAAAGGTCATAATTATTTCAATGAAAAGAGGTTAAAGGCCATAAAAATGAGATCTGCATAATCCAAGGGAAGCGGAGGCAGGGACTGTTAGATCAGAGGATCCAAGACATCTATCTGCCTGTAACTGGATGGTGAGGGTCCTATGCCTTTAGGGATGACCAGCATGTGTACTTGACATGGATTCATCTAAAAGGTGTTGGGAAGGTGGTGGCTTATGGTCCTAAGAAAGTCTTCCTATTGGTGTAGGTTGAGGGTATAACTGCTAGGGCTGTATTAGAGAGAGAGAAACTGAAACATAGGATTTGATGGCAGATAAGGACTGCCTGGCCCATGTAGTCTGCCCATTTCTCCCTATCTGCACTATTACCACACACTGAGTCCGATCTACAGGTCTTTCTCCTTCCCCCTTTCTCTCCATTATTGATTCCTTTGTGATCATCTTATGCACTCTTGAACCCCCCCCCCCACTGTTTTCACCCCCACCACCTCCACTGGAAGACTGTTCCAGAAATCCACCACTTTTACTGTGAAGTAGTACTTCCTCACATCTCTCCTAAATGTACTCCCCCCCCAGCTTTACTGCACGTCCCCTTGCTTCTGAGTACCTTTTCTTCTGAAAAATATTCCCCTCCTGCACTTTATTTACCCCTGTGAGGTATTTAAAGATCTCTCTCTCTTATCTCTCTTCTCCCACCTCTGTTCCAGGGTGTAACTATTGAGGTCCTTTAGTCTCTCCCTGTGGGGCTTTTGATGCAGACCTTGCACCATTTTAGTAGCCCTCCTCTGGACTGTCTCCACTCTGTCTATGTCCTTCCAGAGATGTGACCTCCAGAACTGGATAAAGTACTTCAAGTGGGATCATGCCAATGATATATAGATATGCAACACCACCTCCCTCATTCTGCTGGAAATACCCCTCCCTGTGCACCCCAGCATTCCACTCGCCCTCCTTACTGCCTTGTCATACTGCCTGGCAACCTTTAGGTTATTCAATATAATTATCCCCAGGTCTCTTTCCAGCTTGGTGGTTGTTAATACCACTCCACCCATTTTGTACTCTGCCCCTGGGTTTCCGTGCCCTAAGTGCATTATCTTTCACTTTTTTGCAATGAAACCCAGCTGCCATACCCTTGAGCACTCCTCTATTTTTCTCAGGTGTTTGCTCATCCTTTCCACCACCACTCCAGAGTGTCCACCCTATTGCAGATTCTGGTGTCATTTGCAAATAGGCAGATGTTTCCTTCCAGCTTCTCTACAATGTCACTTTTAAAGACATTAAAGAGGACCAATCCCAGCATCCCTCTGGTCACCCTCCCTTCCTTGGCATGAACTCCGTTTACCACCACCCTCTGTCACCTATCCCCTAACCAATCTCTTATTGAGTTTACCACCTTTGGACACACTCCTAATCTACTCAGCTTTCTTATTAGTTTCCTATGTGTCAAAACCCTTATTGAAATCGGTAGGCCATGTCCATTGCTCCACCCTGATCTAGTTCCTTGGTCACCAAGTCAAAGAACTCTGCGAGATTCATTTGACATAACCTCCCCCCCTGCAAAACCATGCTGCCTCAGGTCTTGTAATAAACTGGATTCAAGATTTTCCACAATTCTTTCCTTCAGCAGTGATTCCATTAACTTTTCTACCACAGATGTCAGGCAAACTGACCTATAATTGCCAGCCTCCACCCTGCTACCACCTTTGTGTAATGGAACTACATCCGCCCTCCTCCAGTCCTCTGAAACCACTCCTGTTTCCAGTGAGCTGTTAAACAGAACTGTCGGCTGGCCCGGTGGAGCTGAGGGTTGAGGCGCGGGACACCACACCTCACTCCATGCCAGCGACCCAGGTTCGGGAATGAGCCTGGGTCATTGGGGGTAGGCAGAGGAGGACTAGGATAGAGCATCCAATGACAGTTCTCCTAGCCCTGGGGAGAAGGAAGGGATGCATGCCACACTCTGCTGGTCCCTGCGAATGCCCAGTGGTACTGCAGTCACGTGGGTGCCAGTGGGGGGGAAGCACGGCAGATGTCTGCATGTTAGTGCGCTGACGTCCTTGCGTGCCCATGTTTCCAGGGAAAAAACAATGGAGGAAAACGCAACACACAGATCCACGGCAGCTTGATAGCCGCAGTTTCACCGGCCGACGATGCCCCGGACATGTGCCAGTACGGCTCGGTGCGGGGCTCTGGGGCCCCCTTCGCAGGCAGAGATGCATCTGCCAGCTGGGCATGGAGCTTCAGATTCAGAGGTGGAATGGAGGAGCGGCGGCTGGAAGTAAGGCAGGACTGTGGTTGCAAAGGAAGGTGACATTTTTAAATGATAAAAAAAAAGAACAGAACTGTCAGAGGTGCAGCCAGTATTTCCCTGAGCTGCCTCAATACCCTTGGATGCACCCCATCAGGCCCAGTTGCTTTGTGTACCTTCAGATTAGCAAGTCTCTTCAGGTCTCTCATCTCCAAAATAGGACTAGTGTCCACCTCCCACCCTCCAAATCTTTTGTTATTTTTTGTGGCCCCTCCACTTTTCCTTCCTCTGTGAACACTGAACAAAAGAATTTGTTCAGGATGTCTGCTTTTTCCTGCCATCCACTCTGCACAGTCCCTACCTTCCCTTTTTAGCCTTCCAATCACTCCACTGATCTTCCTCTTTTCACTTAGATGCCTAAAAAATGTCTTATCACTTTTTGTTTCCTCTTGAGCTATTCTCTCTTCAGTTTGCACCTTACTGCTTTCCTTGCTTCCCTCTGTTTCCCCTCAATACACCCCCATCATCCTTCCTCTGCATCTTCTTATACCTTTTGAATACCACCCTTTTAACCTTTAACTTTTCAACCACCTCTTTCGAATACCCCACCTACCCCAATCCTGTAACGACCAGGAAATAGTAGTTTATCACTCATGGTAGCGCCACCATTCAGGTATATTTGGAGACTACATGGAGTCAAGTTGGTCAGTGTTTCCCAGGCCTGGGCAAGATGACACTGCAGCTAACCTGTGTGGGAAGAGCTGTTTTTATGTTTCTTTCTTCAAATCTTCTGGCTGCCTTGATGCTGATGTACATGCCACCAGAGGCACATTTGCACCATGGGTGTCGACAATTTCTGTCTTCCTTTTATAATGCTTTTTTATTGTCTTCTCTGTGACTCATCAAGTGTTCATTCAGAAGTCATGTCTTCTTGTCATCATTCTCCTACTTCCTCCATGATGAATCACTATTTCCTCATCAGATGTAACTGTAGTGTGTGGGTGAGCCCACTGTCTTTCCTGCCTGTACACTGCACAGCAAATGGCACAGTATGACTGGCCAGTGCTGCAACAGCCACCTGTGTGCTGTGAATGTCAAAAGTTTCCTCTCTGCCTTTTGGCATTATAGATAATACTTTTTATTTTCATCTGCTTGACTCGTCATATGTTTGTTCAGAAATCACATGCCATTGTTATTTTTTCCAACTCCTTCTATTATCATGCATCATTGGGATGTGTGGGTGACACAGCCATCTTTTCTGCCTGCAGATTGCACAGCGAATGGTGCCACGTGACTGGCCAGTACCACCTCCACAGTTACCTGTGCACCGCCATGGGCATGAACAATTACCTGTCTGATTCGAGGCACTATACAAAGTGCTTATCATTATCATGTTCACAACTCATCAAGTGCTCACTCAGAAATCATGTTTTCTTGTCATATAAATAAAAAGCATTTTATATAATAAAAAAGGTATATTGTGTTACTGTTTTCTTCTCCAATAAATTTATTGTCATGTCAATCACATAACAAGGTCATGCTCCACTGTACTCATTTGCCAGTACCTGCACAATAAGCAGCCTTACCATGGTCCTTCACATGGGAAGTCCATTTGAATGCTACACTCACCACTGTTTACAATCGTCTGTGACAACCCAATAACACATACTATTACACTATCATACAGCTATTTTTCTTGCTAGGAAACAAATTGCACATACCCCAATAATGCAAAGCATCATGGGAAGCATATGCAAATGTTCATAAATTTATTTGGACTGGCTCAACTTTATGAAAAATTGCATGATGCCAGAAGGCCTCACAATACAATCAGCAAAGGCTGAGAACAGCAGAGAGACACATGTTTCATGCTCATTTGGACTCCTCAGTATGCCATATCTGTATCTCTTCCCAGGGTGAGGGAGCCAGCCTATAGGGGATCTTATTTATTTGGGTTGTGGGCAGCCCAAAGCAGAGAGAGACAAGAACTACAAAAGAATCCCAGAGCAAATGCAGTGGGGCATGGGTTATCCCAGAGAATATTGTCCATACAGCCAAATTTTAAAGAAAACAAATTGCACATATCCCAATAAGGCAAGGCATCATGGGAAGCATATGCAAATGCCCATGAATTATTTTGGACTGGCTCAACTTTAAGCAAAATTGCATGGTGCCAGAAGACCTCACAATACAATCAGCAAAGGCTGAGAACAGCAGACACATGTTTCATCCTTATTTGGATTTCTCATTGTGTCATATCTGTATCTCAGCTTAACATGAGGGAGCCATCCTATAGGGGATCTTATTTATTTGGGTCATGGACAGCCCAAAGTAGAACAAGAAGAGAACTACAAAAAAAAAACATAGCAAAGGTAGTGGGGCATGGGTTATCCCGGAGAATATTGGCCATATAGCCAAATTTTAAAGAAAACAAATTGTGCATACAAATTTGCATATGCTTCCCATGATGCTTTGCATTATTGGGGTATGTGCAATTTGTTTTCATTAAAATTTGACTATATGGCCAATATCCTCCTGGATAACCCATGCCCCAGTGCATTTTCTCTGGGGATCTTTTGTATTTTTCTTGATGTATACTTTAAATAAAAAAAAACAGAACATTAAAATAAATTTACAAGTCAACTTGTTCTTCTGAACACAAAACATTTATTGTTACAAATCATATTGTCTTGTATAAATATAAAATATTACATTATTTTACTAACCTCATTATATTATTATTCATACCTAAAGCATAAAATATGTAACATAAAATAATAGAAGAGTAATATAAAATAATTGGTAACTGCCGTGAGAAAAAGTGGAGAGCTGGGTTTTTGCAGACTCTGCCATAACACCATAAACAGTAATTCACAGCAGATGCATTCCAACAGCACTTTCCAAAGTAGGCTACAGTAATTCTTTGCTGACCCCAAGGCTTTCCCCCTTATTAGTCTCTTTTACCCTATGCAGATTATTGCATTAGGATCTGAAGTGGTTCAGACAACTTAACAGAGCCAAGCTGAATTTTCAGGCCCCAACTCGAAGTCAAGCTGAATCTGGCTTGGCCCACTTTGTTCTCCCTTAGTTTTTTTGGTGGGGGGAGCTCACAGGTGCAAGACATCTGACACTGCTGTAGCCAGCTACTGACAACAATGGCTCCATCTAAATTACCTTATAATGTAAGGTTGTACTGATTGTATTACAGCAAACTACAAATGCAGTACAACCTTAAACAGTAAACTAATGCTAAGCCAATGCAGCCATGGTTGTCCATAGTCAACCCCTGTTTATCTTAGCGCTTGACTATCCATTTTTTTTCTCTGTCAAACTTGATTTTATACTTCTCAAAATGAATACCTCTAATTCAAGTACTGTTTATAAATGTGGAAATCAGGCATTTAGGATGAGGTCTATGGTCATATTCTGCCATAGGCTAAACATCCTAAATGTTCCAGATATTAAGGTTCCCATTGATTATACAGTAGTACTATAAATGGTGTAATCCTTGGTACTGTCTTCTGGGGAAGGTTATGGCAAATATACATCTTTCATGTTTGCTTTATTATGTTGTCTTGCACATGTACAAGCAACATCTTGTGATAGTAGGAGAAATGTAGAGGTGTGTCAGTGTTGGCGAATCCAGGGCACACTTTAGTAGGTGCGTCCCTCATTCACCAATTAGTCAGCATGCTAGCACTGACACAAGTATATGCAAAGTGCCACCAACTTGAAACAAACGTGCCACTGCAATCAGAGACAAGCTCATCATGCAGCGGCACAGATGACACACCTCCCATACATGCCTTTCCTGGTGAAACATTTCAATAAACATGGCGGCAGGTCCTGCTGCCGCCACACAATTGTCAAAGGAGGCTGGCATTGGGGCTGCAATCCCCATGTGGGCATGTCTGCCACAGCTCCCCAGATTGTGCGACACACTAGGAGCCCACCCCAGTGTGCCTCTGCTCAACAGAAAGCCGACTGTATCAGCATGTTCCTCCTCCCACCCCCCCAGATTGTGCGACACACTGGGAGCCCACCCCAGTGTGCCTCTGCTCAACAGAAAGTCGACTGCATTGGCATGTTCCTCCCCCCATTGTGTGGAACACTGGGAGCCCACCCCAGTGTGGACAACATTTGTTTTCTTTCAACTGTAAAGAAAGAAAACCATCCTGAGGCACAGTGTCTTTTTTAAAAAAAAAAAAATGGTCCGTTGTCTGCGGCACTCCCTCCCCCAACCCACATCCACCCTCTGTGCACCCCACCTCCCCACAACCCTCTCACCCCATACTTACCTCTGGAGGTCCAGTGCTGCGATCTTTGGTGGAGCAGGAACCCGTCTGGACTCTTCAAAGCCGAACTGCAAAATGAAGAAATGCCGGTAAGCTGTATAATGGCATAAATGGAGGGGGAGTTCAACTTAGGTGAATATCTCAGCCATTTTTTTGAATGTTGGCTCCAAATTTTCAGCATGGGGTTCTTGGGACTTCACCTCATGAACACATGCACTGTCATCTCATTACTTGGTCCTGAAAGGTCATTTTGTGGTCATTGCGCGGAATCACCTTTTGAGACTGATTAACAAAATGACAGTGTCACTGTTGATGACGTGGGGTCCCAAAAAGCCTATGCTGCAAATTTGGTGAAAAAAATCCAGAAATGACCATGTTTCCATGCACGCTCATAACTTTGACAATTTTTAATATTTTCACTCCAGATTTTCAACATTGCCATTTTTTCACACCTCCTTATGAACAGTACAGCTGTCATTTTTCACACCCTGCCCAAAATGTGTTTTCACACATGTGGCACACAATGGCGCAGCCGCTGTAGGAAATCAATGTTCAGGACAGATTAACAAAATCACAGTGACACTGTTCATGAGCAGAGGTCCCAAAATGTCTATGTTAAAAATCTGGTAAAAAAATCCCACAAATAATTGTGTTACGGGCATGTGTTGCGCAGTTTCTAGGCACGCTCATGACTTCACCAATTTTTCATATTTTCACTCCAGATTTTCAACATTGCCATTTTTTTACACCTTCTCGTGAACAGTACAGATGTCATTTTTCACATCCTGCTCAAAATGTGTTTTCGCATCTGTGGCACCTAAGTGTGCAGTCACTGTGCAAAATCACCTTTCTGCTAACAAACTGATAGTGCCACTGTTCATGAGGTGGGGTAACAAAAAGCCCATTTTGAAAATTTGGAGTGAAAATACCAACAAACGCCCAGAGCATTAGGGTTTCCAACCATTACACCCCATCCTGTAGAGACTGACAGGTGTCAGGGGTGTGGCTTGGGATTATCAGCTGTAATGCTCACATCATTCCACCCCCACGCCCACCCTGCAGCCAGTGACAGGCATCGAGGTGTGCCTTGAACTCTTCAGCCCCAAAGCTCACTCCATTCTCATATACTGCACTCATCTCAGCATATTTCCTTATGGAATGGGGTGAGCATAAGGCCCGAAGACCCCAAGGCACACTGCAAAACTTGTCAGTGTCTGCAGGGTAGGGTGAGGTGAAATGGCATGAGCGTTATGGCCAATGACCCAAAGGCACAACCCAGTGCCTGTCAGTCTCTGCAGGTTGGGGGTGGGGTTGGCGTCAGTTTACTACTTCACAGCCATTCCTATTATGTATCTCTCTAACTCCTACACTACCAATGCCAATGCCAGCAAGACAACATTCAGAATTGACAAATGCTTGTTTATTAACTTGTGCCATTTTTGTATTCTTCACTATGAAAAAAAAACAGATCATGAAGCAATCCAGTTACAACATCAGTTATATTTTCTTGCTCATTTATAGAAAATTACACATTCTCAATATAAATGCCATGCTTCTGTTGTTCCCTTTCACAGTTTGTGAACTTGCCATTTGAAATAGCATGAACCATTCCTTTGTTTCTTTTCTTTTTTGTCTCCCTCTGCTTGTGCATTCCCAGAAGCAGCGTTGTTGCTTCATAATTCTTGCTTTGAAGTCTCCTTGGGCCTTGCAAGAGCAGAACCCCATGTCATCAGAATGATACAATTTTTACTGTAACACAGAAAGCATAGCATGTTTTCACATGTTTCCGTATCTATCGTGAGAGATCCCATTGTAATTGTTATTATGGCCATAAATAAGTCAGTAGTGAAATGAGCTTCTCTTTTTATTTTGCTCTTCCTCCTCAGCTGTCGTCATACTTTAAACAAGATATACACTTCCAGTCAGGAAGTTCTAGGAACACAATTGCTTATGTGTGTGTGTGTCTGTGCATAGGGGCGGAACGCAGGGTAATACTGGTTGCAACTCTGACAGTTCTCCTTAACAGATCACTGGAAACAGGTGTGGTTCTGGAGGACTGGAAGAAGGCAGACGTAGACCCACTACACAAAAGTGGTAGCAGGGAGGAGGCTGGCAATTATAGGCCAGTCAGCCTGACATCAGTGGTGGGAAAGATAATGGAATCACTGCTGAAGGAAAGGATTGTGGAATATCTTGAATCCAGTGGGTTACAAGACCCTAGGCAGCATGGTTTCATAGGGGGAGGTCATGTCAATATTAGGCAGATAGATTTCTTTGACTGGGTGACCAAGGAGCTAGAACAAGCTGGAGCACTGGATGTGGCCTACCTATACTTCCGTAAGGCATTTGACACCGTTCCACATATACATCTAGTAAACAAGCTGGGTAGCTTAGGAGTGGGTTTAAAGATGGTAAGCTGGATAAGAAATTGGTTAGAAGATAGGTGACAGAGGGTGTTGGTAAATGGAGTTCACACCAAGGAAGAGAGTGTGACCAGCAGGGTGCCTCAGGGATCAGTGCTGGAACTGCTCCTCTTTAATGTCTTTATAAGTGATATTGCAGATGAGCTGGAAGGGAAGGTCTGCCGCTTTGCAAATGCCACCAAAATCTGTAATAGGGTAGACATTCTGGTGGGGGGGAGGGAAGGATGAGCACAGACCTGAGAAAACTGGAATAGTGGTCAAGGGTATGACAGCTGAGTTTCAATGTGAAAAAGTGCAAAATAATATACTTAGGGCACAGAAACCCAGGGGTAGAGTACAAAATGGGTGGAGTGGTATTGACAGCCACCAAGCAGGAAAGAGACCTAGGGTAATCATAAAGGTGGTCAGGTAGTGTGACAAGGCAGTAGGGAAGAAAGCCAAGTGGGGAGGGGTATCAGCAGCAGAAAGAGGGAGGTACTGTTGCCTCTGTATGGATTGCTGGTAAGACCCCACTTGGAGTACTGTGTCAAGTTTTGGAGACCACATTTCTGGAAAGACATAGAGTGCAGGCAGCCCAGAGGAGCGCAACTAAAATGGTGCAGGGTCTGCATCAAAAGCCATATGAGGAGAGATTAAAGGATCTCAATATGTGCACCCTGGAACAGAGCAGGGAGAGGGGAGATATGATAGAGACCTTTAAATACCTCATGGGGGTAAATAAGGTACTGGAAGGGAATATTTTTCAAAGGAAACGGTGCTCAAGAACAATGGGACATGCTATAAAGCAGGAGGGGGTAGATTCAGGGGAGTATAGCGCAGTGGTTTAAGGCTTTGAGCTGAAAATCTGGTGACATCCAGCAGACCAGACCTGGGTTTGAACCCCACAGCTTCCACTTGCATACTGTGTGACCCTGAGCAAGTCACTTAACTTCCCTGTTTTCCCAGGTCGCACCTGTAAAAAAGCTTTCAGCTTAGTGTGCTAGTCCTGGTTAAATAACTAACAAAAAAAAAACAGATGTGAGGAAGTACTTCTTTACAGGAAGAGTGGTGGATTTCTGGAAGAACCATCCAGCTGAGGTGGTGGGGGCAAAAACAGTGGCTGGGTCCAAGAATCCATAGGATAGGCACAATGAATCATAATGGAAAGGAAGGGGGGAGTGAGAAAGAGCCGTAGATCGGGCACGGTCTGCCATAATAGTGTAGGTAGGGAGAAATGGGCAGATTGGATGGGCCAAGGGGTACTTATCTGCATTCAAATTCTGTGTTATAGCATGGAACAGAATAGGAGATTTTCTTGGTTTCAGAACATTTTTTTCCATTTTCTGAGTTATTGAAGCTTGAAAGTTTGTGCATGCATGGACCGTTTGTTCAGTTTAAAAAAAATTGATGAAAAATGGAAAACATTTTTCCCTGAGTTAAAGTTGATCATAAACAAAAACTTTAAAAGCCGAAAACATAAAAAAATACTTAACTCTAAAGGTTGATGGTCATGTGGTTTGTCAGAAGAGAGTCTAATGAGTAGAGCTGTGTGAAATGCAGAATTCTGTTGGTGAAATTCATGTGGAATATGAATTCCGCTTCCAAAATACTCTGTGGAATTTCAGATTTTTCAGAATTCCAAAAAGCATCTCTGTGTAAACTGTGGAAATATTTTCTCCAGAAGGTGTAAACCACAAAATCATTTTCCATAGACTGTGGAAAAAGATTCTGTGATTTATGTTAATCACAGCTTACTAACCTGCAAAAACCATTCCACTTTCAAAATTTTGGAATTATGTTACCAATGGAATTCTGTGGAATGCTCTGAAATTAGGTAGAATTCCATTACCTCTCAATTTAAAAATCCAATGCAGCACTACTAATGAGACATCTGAACTGACTTTCAAAACCAAATTAATTGCAGTTACTATTTTAATAGTAGTAGGGTTGGTAAGACATGGCAAAAATACACCAAAATAAAAATAGCTGCAAACATGACTGAAAAACAGAAAAATACAAGTTTTTTTTTTCACTTTGTGAGTTACTTGGGGAATAAAAGCTGTCACAAAATGTTTTACATCCAACATGAATAAAATATTTAAAGCCACAAAACATTATAACAGTCACGAGCATGTCTGAAAAAAGCATTGTGTGCATTTCACAATATAGTCAAAGCCATGCACAAAACAGTATAGAGAACAATATGTCTCATCTCCTGCTTTGCACAACACCTATCGGGCCCATTGCAAAGAAAGTAATGACTGACCTGAGGGGCATTACATGAAGTAGAAAAGTTGTGGGGCACAGCTCTGGACTAGTAGCTTGAAGCAGCAGACCCATGGGGCATGGTCCTGGACTTGTAGTTTGTCCTTTGCTCATGAGGTTTGGGATGTGGGGAGAGGGATGGGTATAAGGATTTAAAAACCCTAGCTCCACATTTCCCTCCTTTTTTGGTTTTGTAACCCTAACTTATGCATTAACATATTTGTTTTGTAATGAATATATACAATGTCCCAGATATTCAGACTGCACCAGGCAGTGGCGCAAGCCTGGGTGCAGCGCAACTGGGATGCGCCGGGGCCAGGACCAGGTGATATTCAATGGTAATGCACCATGGCGCGGCATCACTGAATATGGCAAGGTTGGCACACATACTGTGCATGGCGCAGTGGCACTGCGCCGCTGCAAGCCACAGTTAGGGAGCACGGGGATGCGCCAGCACAAGTGCAGTTGCGCTAGGTGCATCACCCGTGATACTCAGCCAGGGGCATGCAAATGAGGCCATAATATATGCAAGGTGCAAATGGGTCCATTTGCATGTCATTATGCCCCATTTGCATGCCTAGCGCAGGGCAGCCCAGCAACTTGCACCTGGCACCTTGTACAGCATGACGTGGGCAGTGGGGATCCCGGGGCATCCCCTGCCCTGTAGCCGCGATCACACAGTATATGTTAAGAAATGCATCCCTGGTAGTCTAGTGCCCCCTGTGTCCCCAATTCTCCAGACATAAAAGCCATGACCATCCCTGGTGGTCTAGTGGTCCCCCCTCCCACCCGAGTCCCCAATCAATGTCAGTATGAGTGTCCCTGGTGGTCTAGTGGCCCCCCCACCCATTGCTGTGATCACGGTAAAACCCCATAACGAAATACCCTGGTGATCCAGTGGCACTACCACCCACACAGAGCCCCTTGCCCACCCTGCTCCCCCCATCAGTGGGTGGCAGCATCCTGCCTGCATACCACCTGGCCGCCCATCGAATGACAGGTACAGTATGGGCTGTAAGCTCATTGGTCCCCAGTGTGGACTCATGGGCTTGCAGGGCATACTGTGCTAGACAGTCCCAAATCTGTGAATGAAGTCTGAAAGGAGGTTTGGGAGAGAGAGAGGCTGAGAGGTAAGAGGGGAGAGTGTGAAATCAGAATTTAGCAAGTGAGAAGGCACAGTGGATATGTTGTCTGTCAGCTAGGGAAGGAGAGAGATTGGTAGAGGCTGCAGTGATGGGTGTGTGGGGGACTATCAATAGCAAAATGGCTGAAGGGTTAAAAACGAGTGTCCAGCCTGGCAAAGGAAGATTTGGGATGTGTCCATGAGGAAGGGTACAAATTAGCCTACCCTGAAACTATGAAGTCAATTGGCCCCCAAATGGTCAAGTTATGGCCAACAGTTGAAAAATAGGAAACAGTTCTTCCTATGCAATGTAACTAAAGAGAATAAAACATCAAGCGCCTTCTTTGTTTGGCCACTATACTTTTCTATACTTAACACTGTTTTGTTTTTTGCCCTCCCCTACAGCCTACATGAAAAGGAACTGTTGCCCCAAACTTGCAGGGGACATGTGTCATATCCTAAGGTAGTGCCTTTGACAGGTTTGGTGAAAAAATATCAATGGGTTTCAGAGTTATCAGGTTTTCAGGGTTGGGGCCTGAGATCCTCCACTGATCGTGCCCTAGACATCCCTCGTGTCCGAACTAACTATGGCAAGCGCTCCATTAGGTACACTGCCCCACATTTATGGAATATTCTCCCTGTCGACTTGGCTAATTGTTGTACTATTCAGGGTTTCAAGCCAGGCCTGAAAGTATACCTACTCTGTGACTGTAACCGCTAGCCCGGAACTTAGTCTTGGTGGCTAAAACTTGCTTGTCCCATGGCAGCCAGCCTACAGGGTGGTAATATATCCTGCATATTGCTGTGTCCACTTCTCCCCTAAAGCACTGTAGGTTAAGATGTCATATGTCTGATTTATTTGCTATGTTATTATGTGTATGTAACTGACATGCTCTGTAATGTACTCTATACCTTATCCAATGTATGCTCCAGCTAGTGTGTACTCCTACCAATGTATGTACTACTGTGTACTCCTGCCAATATATGTAATTATTGCCTGTAACTAATCCCGGTCACTCCTGAAAAAGGGACTTCTGGTCTCAGTGAGCTTACCCGGTTATCAAAATCTAAATAAACAAATAAATAAATTAAATTTTAGTATTTTCCAACTTGCGCAGAAGGGGTTTTGAGATAACTTTTTGTGGTGAAAGTAAAATTTTGATGAGCGTTTTGCTTTCACGCCACTTGTTTGGCACAGCACCAAACATTTTTTTGTGCCATGCCAACTGCCATCTTGTTGATTATTTGCACAAACTGACAAGCGTGGAAAATAAATAAAAATGCTGGGACTGTAATAAACAAACCTCAGAACCTAGCTAAACATGACCCATTTAGCTAGATTCTGATGCTTATTTTTTTTAAATGCTGCTAAAAAAATACCTTTTCTGGACACCCAAAATCCCAGGTGCCCAGCTTAGCAAGAGGAGTGCTTCCCCAGTGTTCTCTGTATGAAAACACTAGGAATTACTTGACTTCTGCAGCCACAGCTGAAGACATACTGCCAGCTGTAGTGCTAGCTGTGAGCCTCCCTTTTCCCTGGTGTGTAGTGGCACCACCCCACTCGCTGATCGCTGTACACATAAAAAAATGTTATTCCCTGGTGTCTAGTGGTCTAGTGGCACCCCCCACCCTCCGAGTACTGTCCCCTAATTTTAATTACACTCCCTGGTGTCTAGTGGCACCCCCCACCCTCTGATCACCATCCCTGTTATTCTTAATATGTTAGCCACCCCCCACCCAAGCTGTGTGGGACTCTGGAGATCCCACCCGCAGTGTCCCAAAATATTTATGTAGTGTAAGCCTGTAAAAAAGAAAACAGTCCCCTGAAGTTTTTTTTTTTCACACCTGAAAAAAAAGAAAATGGTCCCTCATTGTCCTCTCTGTCCCCGTCCCATCCCCATCCCGACCCCACCACTGAGCACCCACCACCACACACACCCCCTACCCTATACTTACCACTGGAAGTCGTAGGCTGTCATCTTCTTTGGACTGAGACACATCTGCACTCTTCAAAGCCAAACTGTGAACTGAGGAATCAAGGTAAGTGCCGTATAAAGTATTTCAATGGTGTTTCAAACTTATCTTCATAACTTTGCCATTTTTAGGAATTTGTTTACCAAAAGGACCACTAAACTAATCCCACGAGTAAGAGGGTTGCTGTATCCAGACAGACTGCAAGCACTTAATCTTTATGCCCTACAATTATGAAAAGACAGAGGTGACATACTAAGGTTATTCAACATCCTGCGTGACCCAGATCTTGTTAAAGAATGCAATATAATAAAAGCATCTAAACTAACGAATTTAAGATGCCACAACAAACAGCTTTGTATTCCTTGGGCATCAACAAACAAAAGGAAAAATTACTTTACAATAAGGGCTTGTAAACTGTGAAATTCACTTTCCCAGAACATAGTAGATATCAGTGACTTCTGTAAGTTTAAAAAAGAACTGGATATGCTCCTTCTTGGTAATAATGGCTAATCCAACCCACATTGTATGGGGAAGGCAGTCTCAATGGGCCTGGTTCTACCTTCTGCCTTAAAACACTGAGTAACACCGAGTAAATTTTCAACGTGGTCTTTTTGGGACTCCACCTCATGAACACTGGCACTGTCATTTTGTTAATCGGGCCTGGATGGTGATTTGGCAGTTGCTGTGCAAAATCACCTGTCAGGACTGAATAATGAAATTTCACCACCAGTGTCCATGAGGTGGGGTCCCAAAATGGCCATTTAATTGGTGAAAAATTTCCTAAAATGGACGAATTGTGCGCATTTGTTGACATTTTTCTACGCACATGCATAACTTTGGTAATTTTCAATATTTTGACTCCAAATTTTCAAAATAGCCATTTTTTCACACCATCTCATGAAGAGTACAGCTGTCATTTTTCACATTCTGTCCAAAATGTGTTTTCACACCTGTGGCATGGAATGGCATTTTGGCACGGATTTGAACATTTTCATCTATGGGGTTTATGAAGAGAAGTCATAAGAAGACTATGTTGAAAGTTTGGAGTCAAATTATAAAAAAATGCCAACGTTATGACCATTCATTGCAATTTCACTATGCCCACTCGTAACTTTGGAAATTTTTTATATTTTGACCCCAGATTTTCAACTTAGCCTTCCTATTGCCCCACCTCATGTATGTCATAGGTGTCATTTTTGAAATCCTGCCCAAAATGTGTTTCACTCTTGTGGCATGGAATGGAATTGCAGTTGCACAGAATTACGTTTTGGTGGGGATTCAGAAATTTTCTGTATTTGGTACATGAGATGAGGTGATACGATGGCTATGCTGATACAGGGTAATTCGGTTACTGTTGTCCTATGTTGGAATCGCAGGGCCCAGAGGGCTTTGTGCTCCACATCTACAGTACATAGATGTATGCATCTACGAAGGGATGGGTGAACAGGGCCCAGTGGGCCTTGCGATCCCACAGGCAAATAAGGATACGATTATACTATCTCAAAACACAAGAAAATAAATTGCAAAAAAAATGCATTAATGCCCTTAGTTAGAGATAAAGTAACAAAAGTAGAGAAATGTGGCATTAGGGTTTTCAAATCTAACACCCGACACCCACCCTGCACAAACCAACAGGCGTCAGGGGTGTGCCTTTAGGTCATCAGCCCTAACGCTCACCCATTCTCTTATACTGTACCCATCTCAGCTTATTTACTTATGTAATAGGATGAGCATTAGTGCTGATGAACCAAAGGAACACCCGATGCCTGTTGGTGTGTGCAGGGTGGGTGTGTGGGGGTGTTAGCTTTTGAGGCAATGACACATTTCCCTACTTTTGTGGCTGTCCTAACTAGAGCAGTAATGTAGTTTTGCAATATACATATATATGCAAAACTGTTAATGCATCATTTAGAGTTAAACACAAAAGTCGGAAATGAGACCTTTAGGGTTACACCCCTTCGTGGACCCTCCCATCTTCCCAAGATTGACAGATGACAGGGTGTGTCATTGGGGTTGTGAGGGCTAAATGTCACCCCATTCCATGTGTAATCATATTCACAAGCCACAGTAAAGAAGAATGGGGTGACATTTAGATCTCCCATCCCAATGACACCATCATCTGTCAATCTCGGGAGAATGGGAGGTCCACGAGGGGAGGGCAGCCTCAAAGGTCTCATTACCGACTCTTTGTGTTTAACCCTAAATGATGCATTAACAAAGTTTTTTGCATAGAATTTCCTTACTTTTTGAGAAAGAATAGAAACGTAGAAAGTCACGCAAGTTGGTGGGAGCATGGGGCCCTCCCACCAACTTGCAAATTGCTGACTAACATAACAGTACAAGTACTGAATATCATATGTATTGTTGGGAGCACATATGGGTGGAAGTGTGGGGCCCTTTGAGTCCCACGCTCCCACCAGCTTGAAACAAAACAAAGTTTCATTCATTGGAGTGGCATAATTCCACACCTGTTTACATGTCAGACACCTAACCACTGAAAATTACCTCCATGGCAGTAAGGCTAGGTACCCTATAAATGTGAAGCCACTACCACAATGGAAAACACTATACATAAAACATAAAGTGTGTCATGCAATATGTCCACAGCAAATTAATTTTCCAACACCTAAACACCATAATTCACATGTACAGAAGATCTCCTCAAAACCCTCCAAATTTCAATGTAAAACGCCAAACCATTTCCGAGATATTTGAAAGTTTGAGATTTTCATTCATCGGAGTGGCAGAATTCCACACCTGTTCACATTTTAGACACCTAAAGACTGAAAAGTACATCCATGGCAGTAAGGCTAGCTACCATATAAATTTCAAGCCAGTACCAGAATGGAAAACGCTGTCTGCAAAACATAAACTACGCCACACAATATCTCCACAGCAAATTTATTATCTGACACCTAAATACTGTAATTCACATATACAGGACATCCCGTCAACACTCTCCAAATTTCAACTTAAAAGACCAAACCATTTCCGAGATATTTAATTTAAAAAATGTTAAAATTGGGCTATCTGGGGCCTTCAGATCTGGCCATCTAGTCCCTGCCTCGCGATCAAAGATCACGATCAAAGAATCTTGTGATCAAAGAATTTGCAGGTTCATGATCAAAGAATAAAAATGGTCAAAGTCAATTTTTACACAAAAATAAATGAAACCACAGCCATGACTTGATAGAACGAAGCCCCCTGAGCAAAACCCATCCTCATTTGGCTTAATAGGTCACCCCTGGGCTGAGAAATTTGATTTTTTCATCTGGCCATCTAGTCACGCCCTCATGATCAAAGATCACGATCAAAGAATCTTGCAATCAAAGAATTTGAAGGCTTGCGACCAAAGAATAAAAAATGTTTAAAGTCAAGTTTTACACAAAAATACAGTAAACCACAGCCATGACTCAATAGAACAAAGCCCCCCTGAGCAAAATCCATCCTCATTTGGTGTAATAACTCACCCCTGAGCAGAGAAATTTGATTTTCTAATCTGGCCATCTAGTCGTGCCCTCATGATCAAAGAATCTCACAATGAAAGAATTTGCAGGCTCGCGATCAAAGTTCGTTAGCGAGCCATAATCAAAGATTAAAAATGTTTAAAACTCTATTTTTTGACAAAATTACAGGAAACCACAGCCATGGCTTGATAGAGAGAAGCCCTCTGAGCAAAACCCATCCAAGTTTTACTTCAGGAGTCACCCCTGAGCCGAGATATTTGAATTTTTCCGACCGCAAACTGAAAACAAGATGGCGGCCATCGCAATCAAAGAATTCCTCACGATCAAAGATTCTTTGATCGCATGCCTGCAAATTCTTTGATCGTGAGGAGGAACCAGATGGCCAAAACCCCATTCTTCTTTCTCAAAATAACCATATAAATTTTCCCATTGACTTATAATGGGAAATTAAAACTTTAATAACTTTTGAATGGATTAATATATATTCACCAAACAAAAAGTGGCATGTTCCTTGACCCAAGCTCTTTCAGATGAGTCAAGTCACAGAGTGGCCTGCCACATGATGGCCATGCAGCTCCATGGGCAAAATCTGAAAAACTGCCCACATAACTGGCGAAAAGTGCATTTTCAGCGTTTTGGTGCTCAAAAACCGTAAGTCTAACCAAAATGCAAATCAAGAAATCTACCATGCCCCACCATACATACCAAATTTCATGCTAATTCATTGAATGGGTCCAATGTTATTAACACACAAAATTTCAAGTTTAACATGGAAGTGCCTTCATAACCCTAAATATAGGGGCGCGACCGCACCCTATTATATATATATATATATATATATATATATATATATATATATATTTATGCAGTAGGTGTGGACACAAAAGCTGTAGCATTAATGTGTTTATCTGCACTACTACATGTATAAATCTACATGCTTAGATTTATACACACAGTAAATGTGTCATCACTCATTTATACATATACTAAACTTGTCACTGGCTCCCTTCCCCCTGCCCAATGGCACTACTTCCTTCCTTAGTGCTAACACACTACAGGCTGTTTTGCTTACCCACTAAAAGAAAAAAGTTCAGTATTGTCTTCTATCTCCACATAAATGATAAGAAATAAGACTCCGCACTCATGGAACTAGACTTACAATTGCTATTGCAGAAATTTATTGGGGCATGAAGTTCCCAGACAACAACCTACAACCCCAGTGCTTCAATCCGACACAGGATCTTCCTCAAGGGTGGGTCTGAGGAATATTTATTCAAATTTAAGTCATCTGCTTAAAGTGATACAAACCCATTAGTGCATACATATAAAAGGCATATACAAAACACACATTTTTCAATGAAAGCAATCAGTTTCTTAACAATTTCATCAAAGTAATTCCTGTAGTCCTAGATGTATTTGTTTCTTTAAAGTATTATACTTCTTTTTATTTCTTTTATATTTCAGACAGGGTCAAGGACAAATTTAAGTCTTCTAAGGTTACATATAAAAGAAATAGAGCGGGGAGAGAAAAGATCGATCAATCAATCAATCAAAGCATTATTTGTACAGCACAAATTTCAGGGAATCAAAGCGCATTACATACTATCAATACTAAAATCTATTTAAATACAAAGCACACTTCAATAACATCCACAATAATAAAATACTTAAATTAGGAAATTAGGGGAAAGAGATGATAAAAGAAAAAGGAGATCGACTAGAGGCCAAAACTAGGCTTACGAAGGCTATGTTTAATTAAACAAGGGTGATTAGTTCAAGGGAAACAAGAACAAGAGTGGGGGTATCCAAAGATTTATTTAAAGTACTTTCCACGGCTCAATTTAGAACTCAAGGAGGGGGATATCTCTAAAAACTATTCAAAGCAAGATAGATGAAAGATGAAACATAGATCAACATATGAAAAATCTAATTAATAATACAAGGGTGGGCTTTTAACATGGTGGAGGCTGTCCAGAGAAGTACAACAAAGATGGTGCATGGTTTGCACCACAAAACATATGAGGAGAGACTAAGAGACCTCAATATGTACTTACTGGAGGAGAGGAAAGAAAGGGGCGACGTGATAGAAACGTTTAAATACCTCAAGGGCATAAACAAGGTGCAGTTGGGAGATCTTTTTCAGTGCAGAAAACGATGCCAAAACAAGGGGGTATGATATGACATTGGAGGGGGGGAGATTAAGAGGTAACATGAGGAAGTTTCTCTACACGGAGAGGGTGGTGAACACTTGGAATAGTCTTCCACAAGAGGTGGTAGGGGCAAGCACAGTGGGGGTTTAAAAATGTCTGGGACAAGTGCAGGGAAACCTTGGGTGGGAAAGGAGTGATGAAAAGCCACTGACCACTTAGGGTGAGTGGATGCACACATGTATAGGGCCTATTGGATGGTCCTAGCAGTCCTTATCTGCTGACAATTTTTATGTTTCTGTTTCATTTATAGAGGAAGCAGAGATCACATTGAAGAAATGACCCTGCCCCAGTCCAACATAGTGTGAAGACAAAATCTGTCCTCTCTCTCCACATACAAGACATTGGAATTCACCAGTCTTCTGCTCCGATCACCTTTTCTTCACTCTCCCCACTCAGTAAAAGAAAATGTGCAGGCAAACTTTGTTTTAAATTCATACTCTATACCCCACTGCAGCTGTGCTTGCTTTTTTATACCTGCATCACTTCACTCTGGCTGTGCCATTCACTTAAACAAGCACCCTGACCAATCTTTGAATGACCCATTAAAAATATATACAATTTTAAAACATTAAAAAAGGAACTGTAATGTAGTTTTTTTTTTCTATTTTAAAACCCTTGTGCTTGGTGAGAGTAAAAAAAGACAAAAAAACCCAGTGCTATTTATTTATTTTTAACATTTCCATGTCTCTGAATCTGGTTAAGCACCTATATCGAAACTTACCTCATCTCAAGAACTTGCACGTGTACCATGCATGCCAAATTCTTTTGCAATTTCTTTGAATGCTGCCAAAGTTATCAAGGTGCAAAGACTGGGGTTTAACATTAAACACTCTGCTCCTCCTTAATATACATGCACTACCATACATGTATAGAAGTGGTTGGCAGTTATTTCCCTGTATATCCCTTCCCTCCATTTACTATTGTGATCAAAACTAACAGTAACCATCCAGAAATTAGCTTCAATAGCTAAGCTGTCCAGTTAGCCTGTAATAACTGGACACCACATAACGATTCTTAGCCAATCAGATTATTGGATATTTCCAGCCTGTCACATATAATATATTATGTATTTACAGATACCTTGGATGTCTTATGAGAAATGAGGCATAAAAATATTCATTCAACTATATAAATGCTCTTATAATAGTTCCCAAAAGATAAAAAGCAGCAAAAATTAAATGCAAGCGCTAAGCTGTCCAGTTATGCTGTAATAATCAGCCACAATGTAACAGTTCTCAGCCTATCACATTGCTGGATCTTTTCAACCTGTTAATGATATTTTATATTGTACAGGCACAGTAGTGCCTGTATAGTTACAGCTGAGAATGGCATTTTAATGTTAATCCCAATTTTTGCACCATAATAACTTTGGCACTGTTCTGCAAAATTGCATGAAATTTTGCATCTGCAGCCAGCGTGCCAGTTCTTATGATTTAGCAAGTTTCATGCTGGCAGCTTTTCCAGAATCTGAGATCCAGGGAGTATAAAAACACACAAAAAAACACTTTTTTGGCCATTTTTTTGCTCCCATCTAGAGCAAAAATGTTTTGGAATTTTGTTCCAAACATTTTAGGGTAGAAGCTGCTCTGTCCAAATTGGTGCCTTTTGAAGATTTTGTGAAATAATATTAATCGGTTCTTGAGTTATACAGTTTTAAAAATTTGGCTTCTGCATATGCTCAATAGGATATGCAGGATAGCTGTTAATATAAATATATAGATATATAATATATGGATGGGAACATTTCCCGATAGAAAAGGTCATCATGTATTTCCCTGTATATATGTAACTAATCAATCAATTAAAAATACTGTATATACCTGCACTAATTAAGCAATTACAGTTATATACCTATATTAATCAAACAATTAAAAGTATATACCTACACTAATTAAAAGTATATAGTTACAAAACATTAAACCCTATGGAATAATACTAATGACAGAACTGACACATCATTAGGAAGCTAGCCAAACCAATTAACAAGCTGCAAAGCAACCTAGAAGAAAGATGCACGAAACCCTCCCAAATCCAGTAATCCCCAAACTCCTATCTGCCCTCACTACACACCATCCCCTCTTTGCTGCAATGGACTTTTGGGTGCCATAATATGATTGCAAATGAGATCAACATACAATAACCATTATCATGTATTATATTCAACAAACAATGGGTAAGGGTGAAACGCTCAGACGTATACTGTTTGAGGGAGCTAACTAGGGCAATAATGTCATTCGCTCTTTGGGCTCATGGCCTTATGGCCCTAATTAGCCCCTTCGATGGGTACATCCTTGTATACCACCCTTACCCATTATTTATTCTATGTCTAAATATATATATATATATATATATATAATTATTGCAGGTGTTATACAAGGATATATACCCATCAAGAGGCTAATTAGGGCTATAAGGCACGTGCCCGAAACAGCAAGTGGCTTTGTGGCTCTGATTAGCCCCAAGATGAGTATACATCTGAGTCTATCACCCTTACTCTGTTGGTTCAATATAATACATTAGGATGGATTTAGTGTTATGAGAATTGCATTGCAATCACATTCAGCACCTGAAAACTCTTGCGCAAGGAGAGAATAGTGTAGTGAATGCAGAAGAGATTTCTTGCCTGAGAGGGTTTTGTAAGTGTCTTTTTTCCAAGTTTTTTTGCAGCTTGTTAATTGGTTTGTCTAGCTTCCTATTGCTGTGTTATTTATGCTATTAGTGGTATCCCATTGGGTTTAGTGTAGTGTAGGTGTGTACTTTTTATTAGTGCAGGTATATACAGCACTTTTAATTGGTTAGTGGAGGTATATCGCTTTAATTAGTGTAGGCACAGTGTATAACAGTAATTGTTTGATTGGTGCGGATATACAACTGTAATTGATGGATACGTGCAGGTATATAGCTTTAATAGATAGATTAGTCACAGGTATACAGGGAACTAAATAATGGCCTTTTCTATGGGGAAAAGTCCCCATGCATGTATTATATGAAAGAGTTAGAATTGATGGTGTACTGTCTGATTCCAGGGGTGTCTTAGCTAGGGTCCCACAGGGGTAAATTCTTGGTCCCCTTTTCTTTAGCCTATTCGTCAATGATCTACTCAAAGTATGCCCGCAATCAAGGATGCTACTCTATGCGAATGATGTTGTCCTCTTTAACAGCAACCCCCAGCCTGAGGTTCTCACTAGCACCCTACAAACCAGCTTTGTGTCCCTTGAGAGTTGGTTTACTCAAAATAAGCTTGTTCTAAACTACAAAAAAAAACAAAGTCCATACTACTTCCTGGGCCGCACCTCAAAAACAAGATTCCTCCCCTGGTTATTCACAGTGCCCTCAGAGACATACTGGAACAGGTGAATTATTTTAAGTACCTGAGTGTCATCCTTGATGATACCCTGTCATTTACTGAGCACATTGATATCATAAGTCTTGCCAATAGGAAGCTAGGGGTGCTCTTCAGACAAAAACTGAATCTCACCCCAGAGGCCAAACGCCTGGCCATCTCTAGCACAGTTTTCCCACTCCTAGACTATTGACTACCTGTCTATGGGGTGGCCATCACCATAGCTCTCAACAGAGTTACGGTCATCCTCAACAAAGCATTCCAATTTGTCTAACTTACCAGCTGGCTTCCCTTGCAGGCCAGGATCAAATACCAGTCAATCCTGTTGGCCAAGAAAGTGCAGCTTGACCTCACCCCTCCAGCAATCTGTGCCATTTTCCAACTGGTCACTAATCAATACTCCACAAGGAGCATGACCAGGCTGTCACTAACTGTCCCTCTGTGAAAAGCTTGCCTGGGAAAGTCCTCATTTGCTAGCTGGGCTACACAGTGGCTTAATGAACTTCCAGCCACACTTGTGAGGCTCCCTAAACTCTCTCTTTAAGACAGCCTTAAAAAAAGCATTTGTCAATGCCGAATGTCGTCTTGCTCGCATTGGCATTGGTAGTGCAGGAGTTAGAGAAATGTATAATAGGAATGGCTGTGAAGTATTGAACTGATGCCAACCCAACCCCCACCCTGCAGAGACTGACAGGCATTGGGGTGTGCCTTTGGGTCATCAGCCATAACGCTCACACCACTTCACCTCAGTCTTCCCTACAGACACTGACAAGTGTCATGGTGTGCCTTGGGGTCTTCGGGCCTTATGCTCACCCTATTCCATAAGGAATTACACTGAGATGGATGCAGTATAGGAGAATGGGATAAACTTTGGGGCTGAAGAGTCCAAGGCACACCGTGATGCTTGTCACTGGCTGCAGGGTGGGGGTGGAATGGCGACAGCATTATAGCCGACAATCCCAAGTCTCACGCCTGATGCCTGTCAGTCTCTACAGGGTGGGACATTATGGTTGGAAACCCTAATGCCCTGGGCGTTTGTTGGTATTTTCACTCCAAATTTTCAACATGGGCTTTTTGTGACCCCCATCTCATGAACAGTGGCACTATCAGTTCGTCAGCCAAAAGGTGATTTTGGACAGTGACTGTGCCATTTGGCTCCACAGGTGTGAAAACACATTTTGGCTAGGATGTGAAAAAAGACAGCTGTACTGTTCATGAGAAGGTGTAAAAAAATGGCAATGTTGAAAATCTGGAGTGAAAATATGAAAAATTGATGAAGTCACGAGTGTGCATAGTAACTGTGCAACTCATGCCTGTAACGCAATTATTTGGGGGATATTTTTTAACCAGATTTTCAACATAGGCATTTTGGGACCTCTGCTCATGAACAGTGGCACTGTGATTTTGTTACTCTGTCCCAAACACTGATTTCCAACAGAGACCGCGCCATTGTGCACCACATGTGCGAAAACACATTTCAGGCAGGATGTGAAAAATTCAAGCTGTACTATTCATGAGGAGGTATGACAAAATGGCAATGTTGAAAATCTGGATTAAAAACATTAACAATTGTCGGAGTTAAGAGTGTGCATGGAAAGTCCACAATGCTCACTCATAATGCAGTCATTGTTTGAAATATTTTCACCAAATTTGCAACATAGGCTTTTGGGGACCCCACCTCATCAACAGTGGCACTGTCATTTCTTTACTTGATCCCAAAAGGTGATTCAATGCAGTGACCAAAAAATCACCTTTCAGGACTGAATAATGAGATGACATTGCATGTGTTCATGAGGTGGGGTCCCAAGAACCCCATGTTGAAAATTTGGAGACAAAACTAAAAAAAATGTCTGAGATATTGACATACGTTGAACCCCACACACACACACACATTTATGCCACTATACAGCTTACTGGCATTTCTTCATTTTGCAGTTCGGCTTTGAAGGTCCAGACATGTTCCCGTACCACCGAAGATTGAAGAGCTGGATCTCCAGAGGTAAATATGGGGTGAGGGGGTGTATGGGGAGGTGGGGTGCACAGAGGGTGGGTGCGGATTGGAGAAGGGGGTGCTGTGGACAATGGACCATTTTTTTTTTTGGTACAAAAAAAGTACGGACACTGCGTCACAGGATAGTTTTCTTTCTTTACAGGTGAAATTAAACAAATATTGGCCACACTGGGGTGGGCTCCCAGTGTGCTCCATGGCTTTTGGGGGGTGATGCTGGCCACACTGGGGGTGTGCCACATAATGGGGGTGGAGCGGAGGAAGGAACATGCCAATGCATTCAGCTTTCTGTGAGCGGAGGCACACTGGGGGGCTCCCAATGTGCCACACAATGTGTGGGGGAGTTGTGGACATGCCGACACATGGATTGCACCCCCAATGTCAGCCTTCTTTGGGGATTGCATGGCAGCGAGGAGCTGCAACCATGTTTATTGAAATGTTTCACCAGGAAAGACACATATGGGAGGTGTGTCATCTATGCCGCTGCATGATGAGCCTGTCTCTGATTGCAGTGGCACATTTCTTACAAGTTGGTGGCACTTTACATAATACTTGTGTCAGTGTTAGCATGCTGGCTAATTGGGGAATGAGGGACACACCTACTAAAGTGTGCCCTGCATTTGCTAAAACAGACACACCTCTGCATTTCTCATAATACCACAAGATGTTGCTTGTGCAAGCACAAGACAACACAAAAAGAGTTCACTCTCAACTCGGTTTGTCGTTTGACTTTACTACTGACATTTTTGCTCCACTGCACTTCTCCTACAGAAGCTCGACTAATAGGTCCTCCCAGAAACTTTTTGGTCTGTACCTAGTACCCTGTATATACCCATCTCTTAACTGTTTCCCCTCACATCTCCCAACTTTAGCTTACACTGTTTCTTTAGCTATGGTCTTGCAATCACCTAGCTTTAAGTATGCCTATTGCTAACTTGTTCATCATTATATGACAGTGTTCTTAATTCAATCTGTTGATGGTCCCTATTTGTTATCTTGTGTTACTGGGCTGGCAGTATAGACTAGAGGTTAAAGTAATGAGCTGTGAATGAGTTTGGTATATCCAGTAAACAGACTTGGATTTGAGTCCCATAATCTCCACTTGCATACCATGTGACTCTGAACAAGTCACTTAACCTCCCCAGTCCTCCCAGGTCACCCCTGAAAACAGGCACCTGTGCCTTGTGGGCCTTGCCTGGTTACCAAAGAATAAAATAAAATAAATAAACATTTCCTGAATGGTGTTACTGTTACCTGAAAATGCTTGTATTGAGCCGATATGTTCTCTCATTTGGATGTGGAACCTTTGCAAATGCGTACTCGTGCTCAAAGGTTGTATGCGATCTTCCAAATAAATAAAAATAAAATAAATAAATATAATATATATGTAATAACTGGGAGTAATTTTTTCTCATAGGAGAAGCTGGTTATAATTCTCTGTTATAACCCATGGGTTATAATGGTGTACACGTGTCAGCTTCTACTCAGCCCAGTTCAGGCTCACTCACTGCCCTATAACAAGTGTCATAAATCAGTAATCAGGCATGACATTTTGGCTATGCAGGGGACAGCCGAGAAAACCACTAGCATGATAAAAAAAAAACTGAAATAAGTCTGACTCTCACTAATCTTCCAACTCACCACCAGGGACTTTGGGCAATGGTAGCCAGATTACCAACACCACACTCTGTCTTCTCTCTCTCTCTCTCTCTGGTATCCCCACAAACAACCCTGAATTCTGACCTCTGACCTCTGTAGCTCATTATAATACTGCCCTGACAACAATGAACTGAAGCAATTAAAAACGATTCAAACTAAAAACCAGAAACAATAAAGTCAGAAGTTTTTAAACATGTTTCTTTTCATTTTGAACTGCTTTGCCACTCTAAGTGATTTCTTTATTGCTATTTTCACAAGCCACCACTTTTCAGACTGGGACTGAAGCTCTTCCTATTCTCACAGTATCTGAGGGAAAGCAGGCCATTCTTATTTCTGTTAAAAAGTGATTTATGCACAGTAATACTAATGTTAAAACAGTATCCAAATCTGTATTAGATTTCTTATTTAATGTCCTCTCATGTTCTGATGAATAAAAATAAGACACAATACCCTGTTTCAAAGAGACTTTTTTTATTCTGTGACATTTGGTTGGAGAAAAAACATCCACCAGTAATTAAATAAAACAATACATTGGGGGGGTAGTTCAAAACTCAAATCTAATGCACACTTTCAGTGTGGGATGCTTTATAAACTTATGTAGCATCCCACACCTTGGGTGTGCATTAAATTATCATTATGCACTCCCCCACATGTATTATTCTGAATATAATATGCGTACTGTACCTTTATATTACATGTTTTGAAAATCAGTTTGTTAACAACCCTCTTTATAATAAATATTTTAAGAACATACTATATTGGGTAGGTACATTGATGACTGCCTTTTGATGAGTGTTGGAGGTACAAAAGAACCCAAACACTTTCATGAGTACCTGAATAATTTTACAGACCATATTAAGCTTAATACGGAGTACTCAGAACATAAGGTAGCACTCTTGGACATAAAGATTTTTAAAGTTGAAGGCAAAATACAGAGTAAGCTGTACCAGAATGGTACAGGCAGGAACAATCTTTTCAGAGGTGGTAGTTTCCATTGTATACCACAGAAAATCATATTCCCTATGGTCAGTTTGTTAGGGTGTGCAGAAACTGTTCAAGGGATGAAGATTTTAATGAGGCTTGCAATGAACTAAAAGAACGTTTTCAGGAAAGGTGCTACTACACTGGAGTGGTAAGAGATGTAGAAAATAGGAATCAGATTCTAACTATGGAAGCTACATTCCAACCACAGGTTAAAGATAAAGGGGACAACTGAATTATGTGCATTACTACATTTTCTACTAAATTTCAAGAAGTGAAAAAAGCTAGAAACAAACATTGGCTAGTCTTACATGCAGCACCACAGGGGGAAAGAATATTTAATAACAGGACTATGAGAGTAGCCAAAAGATCAAGAAACGTATGTGACAGGGTGGTACATTCCCAGCACAAGTGCCAAGTGATATGGCACAAGCTACACTGGATATAAAAGGAAATCCACATGTGGCCATTGCAGTTCATGCACCAGTACATAAAGACTAAAGAACTTAAACAATATAGCAAGAAATGAAAGAATAGAATTGAGAGACTTTATTACATGTCAAAGTAGTTTAGTGGTTTATTTATTAAAATGACCATGTGACCTGGTATATGTGGGACAAACAACCAGAACATTACTAAATAGATTTCTGGAGCACACAAAAGTGCAATAAGAAGAAAGGACAAAAAAAAATCACTGGTTGCAAGACATTTCATGGCAATGGGACATACTGTACATTACCATCATTACAATTTTTTGGCCTGGAACATGTACCTCCATGACATCGTGGAGGTGATAGAGAAAAAAAACTGCTGTACAGAGAAGCTTGGTGGATAGACACATTTAAATCCATGGACATGAGACATGGCCTTAATGAAGAAATGGATTGGTTAGCAATAATGTAATTGTTTAGTAATAGCAAATACTATTTGGGGAAATGTTGATAACGTGATTTGTTCTTCCTTTTCAGCTACATGTTCACTAACACTATAATGTATGTCATATAGGTTAGAATAATGAGCTGTGAATGAGCTTGGTACATCCAGCAGATCAGACCTTGGTTTGATTCTCACAACCTCCACTTGCATACTGTGTGACTCTGAACAAGTCACTTAACTGCCCAGTGCTCCCAGGTCACTCCTGAAAACAGGTACTTGTGCCTAGTGGGCCTCATCAGGTTACCAAAGACTAAAATAAATAAATAAAAATATATGGAGCATTTAGTTCCGTGTCACCACCCATGTTTGTCTGTTCGTTTAGTTTTTCCACTCACAGTGATTACCATATCATATAAGGACAGTCTACCGTCCCTTATATGCTTTACATCTATCTGTATGTTTTATCATGTTACATGTACCAATTTAGTCCATTTCCATATACATCCATCCCATTATATTTTAGATTTTTTACTGGTTGGTCTCCAGATTTTTTGCCATCTTAACCCCCAATTTTTTGTTGGTTGACTGTATTTTGATGTATACTAAAAGGTTTTTATATACTGCATTACTGCTGATACACTTAGGAAGTATGTTGTATTTAATGACTGGGTTTATATGCACAAATGTGGGACCATATAATCAAGAATTTAATTAGTTTCACTACATTATCATGAGTGATTTACATAATTTTTTTGTTATAAATAACAGAATAGCAAGCCTCTTGGGGTAAGCAGTGATTATAGGATGGCAAGGGTCTGTGCCAGTCTGTGCATGCCATGACTTCACTGTGTTGATGACATCAATGATGTCTGGCATCATGATGCCTGGTGTGCATGTGGCCTCCAGTTCCACTGGCCTGGGGAAGTATAAGTACAGCAGAGAAAAAACAACAGTGTTCCCTGCAAGTTTGGCAGGCAAGGACTATGCAGAATCCCTGCATAGACAGATCAAGTACCTTTTTTTTTATAAGTATTTTTTCCGTCCACCTTGGGACACTGGCAGGTGGCTCCAGTCCCTCCCTCAGAGGGGACTTGTCTCTCCAGCAGGCATCCCTGCACCAATCCCACCAGGAAAATCCCCCATGGGTTGCCACCCTGTGACAGGGCCAGTGTCGAGGAGTGTCAACTTTCCACCCACCACCAGAAGCCAACATCTGATCACCGGGTGGGGGGTGGTGTGGGAGCAGCTGGCCATTATGAGGCCTGCCAGTTCCATTCTTTTCCTCGGGTTTTGTGTCCTGGACCCATGCAAGAGCAATGGGCAGGGCAACTGTCTATGTCTCCATGCAGGCAGTCTTACACCCTGTGCATGGAGCCACCCCAGTTCTAAGCACTGTGCATGTGCTGACTCTAGCCTCCACTGGGTGTCAGTCTACAGCGTGTTGCTTTGTCCCCCTTCCCCCAAGGAAGGAGAGCTGGCATCGGATGCTCAGTCCTTCCTTGCCCCGGCAGACCCCCAAATGACCCGAGTCCATTCGTGAACCTGGGTCACTGGCGTGATGTGACATGTGGTGTCCAGTGCCTCAACCTTCAGCGCCACTGGGATGGCCCAGAGTACGTACCTTTTAAAGCACTAGAAAGCTGTAGAACCTTAAAATCAGCAGAGTACATAGGGCAAAGTTTAAGCATTGCTTAAATGAATATATTTACAGATTGAGACTCCCTAGCAACAAGGAAAATTACTACAGGAAATGCCAAACAACGCACAAGCAGTTGGTTGTTACGGTACAGTTTCTATACATGTTGGTTTATATTTTTGTGTACTGAGTATCAAGGAGGATTCTATGATATGCCCTAGTAAGAAGCAGAATATATTTAAGAAAGCAACTTAATTAATCACTTCAGAATATGATTATTACTTAAGCAAACATGGTGTATGAAACATGCGGCATTTATATTGTTCATATACAGAGGATAAAAGGAAACACATTCATTTTTGAATGGGACTGTAAAAGAATCCAGGAGTATGGGTATGAGTTCTGAATGAAGTATTATGCATAAAAATTATTCCAACATAGATAAAAATAATTAATCTGGTAAGCAAAGACAAGAAGTTAGATGTTATTGTAGGTAATATCTAAGATGCTATATTCAGTGCAGAATGATAAGGCTAGTAGTTCTATGTAGAAAAATACAAAGGCATTAAAGCAACTACTATAATGATTGACAGGAAAAATGTATACACATTAACATACATATTTAAGTTTTTGTCATTTTAGTTTCAATTTATAGTAACTGTAAAAGACCTGAAGAAGAGGATTAATTCCTCAAAACTTTAACTGGTTGAGATACAGTATTTTTACTTCATGGATAAAAAATATTAAACTGCAGGATAAATTTTCCTGGTGAGTGAGTAATTTTGTCCCTAAGAATTTTTAAGTCATGAGCTGATTCTTTGGTCATGAATTTTGTTGACTCTCTGACCCATTGGAAAACTATGGAAGGCACAGTATATAATCAGTGGACTCCCAGAACAAGCAGATTAAGCTATGTTTGATTGCTTGCAACAGCTGTGATCAATCTTTGTTAATTTTATATAAACATTCTGCTGCTATATTGATCTGAGGAAAATTGAGTCCACTGTGAGGTATTTTTTTCATTCAAGAGGTGCTATTGTTTTTCTCTTACATTTAACGGCTCTATATATTTGGAGTTTTAAAAACTGCTCAGTAATTTGTATGGATCTGCCCCAGTCAAAGTAACTGAAACAAAGTTAACCTATGTGCGTAAGTCAGTCAGATGCCTCAACTTAAGGAAGCCATTGAGTAATCATTCATACTCTCAGCTGTAGTGCCAAAGTGGTATCTGGCTAGGGAAGGCTTGCCCAGCTCAGGGTCACTTCTTAGGTTTTGCCAAAGACTGGGAGGGGTATTTCTGCATAACACTTTATTTTCCAGCCATACATACTAAAATGGAGAGTATGGGATAGAGAAATGCCCAGTGATCAAATCTGCATATGAGGGGGCAGGACCATTTCTAGTTTTCAGCATTTTGTTAGTATTGAGTGTTTTCAGGTTTTTACTCCTGAAAACTGGTAGCTAGGGAAATAGCTAAAAAGGTAGGCAGTTGTATAGTGAACTCATAGAGTAATAAGTCAATGACATATAGTAGGATCTAAGACCTGGTGGAGTCCCTGGATATGCAAAGGTCTATTTGGCAGCGTATGTATTACAAACATCTGAGTGGTTGTATGTGTTTGGTAAAATGAAGTGGGCTTGATGGAGAGACCTTGATCTGGACTTTTGGAGAGGCTTTTTGGAAATTACTCTATTGCTGGTCAGACCACCTTGGCTTGGCAGTATAGCACGATAATAATGGCTAGAAAAGGGCCTGAAAAGTTACAGTATACAGATTATGGATTCTTTAAAGATTGTAACTTAAAAATAATTTAAAAACTTAGTAAGTAAAATGTTTAAAACAGAATTCACCCCGTCTAGAAGGGAGTCAATTTGATACCAATCTGTCTGACATGAAATTATGAACAGGTGATTTGTAACAACCAATTATGGCATGAATTATATTGTTGCATAGGTTATTAATTTCTATATGCTTGGTCATATTTGTTTTATTTATAATTATAATTATGTGTTTTGAAGTAAGAAGCACACATCAGAATTTAACTTGTGCTGTTTCTTTATCTTATAGTATTACGGATATGCACTCATTAATATTCATAAGGTTGTTGATATTATGTACTGCTTATATAATTAAGCTTATTTTATTGCTTATTGGAATTTAAATTGTGCTGATTTTTATTCTCTAGCATTTTTTTATATTCACTTTTTAATATTTATAATGTCCTTCATACTATGTACTGCCTATATATTCAAGCTTATTTTATTACTCACTGTATTATGAAATGTGTAAGGTCTAAACAACAGAACAAATAGACTAAATTGAACTGAACTGAGGTCATGAGAAAAAAGTTTTAGGTTGTGAGAGCTCCCATCTTGTTTTTTTTTTAATTTGTTTTTTTATTTTGGCCAAAAAAGCAATGGACAAACATCAAAATGATGCTTTTTCAAGTATATTACATAAGCACGGTTCCAGCTGTATAGGCACTAAATGTTAAAATCTGAATTTTTAATCTAAATAACATTGGTGCTGTTCTACAAAATTGCATTAATTTTTTCATGTGCAGTCAGGGTGCCAGTTCTTATGATTTGACACATTTTGTGATGACAACTTGTCCAGATTCTGGGATCCAGAGCATGTAAAAACATTGCAAACACACTTTCTGGCCATTTTGTGCTCCCATTTGTAGCAAAATGGATTGGAATTTTGTTCCAAACATTTTAAAGTAGAAGCCAGCTCTGCCCAGTATGGTGCCTTTTGAAGATTTTGTGAAAAAATGTGAATCAGTTCATGAGTTATTCAGTTTTTAAAATGTGGCTTCTGAGTATACTCAGGAGGGTTTGCAGGATAGATATTTTGGTAACCTAAGAATTTTTAGATTGTAAGCTGATAACATTATATATAATATGCATGTCTTTATATGACAGGTTTTGCAAATCAGTTTGTCAACAACCTCTTTATGATACAGATTTTAAGAACATATATTAAGGCAGGTACATTGATGACTGTCTCTTGATGTGAGTTGGAGGTACAGAAGAACTCAAACACTTTCATTGGTACCTGAATGATTTTACAGACCATTTTTAAGCTTAGTATGGAGTACTCAGAACAGAAGATAGCATTTTTGGACATAGCAATTTTTAAAAGTGAAGGCAAAATACAGCTGAACCAGAAAAGTGCAAACAGGAATAGTATTTTCAGAGGTGATTGTTTCCATTATACACCACAGAAAAATCATGCTCCATACGGTCAGCTTATTTGGGCATGCAGAAACTGTTCAAGGGATGAAGATTTTAAGGAAGTGTGGAATGAACTAAAAGAAAGATTTCAGGAAAGGTACTACTCCACTTGAGCAGCAAGAGAAGCAATAAAATAGGAGCAGGACTCTAACTAGGGAAGCTACATTATATCCACAGGTTAAAGATAAAAGGGGCAACTGAATTATGTGCATGACTACATTTTCTGATAGACTTCAAAAGGTGGAAAAAGCTGTAACAAACATTAGTTAGTCTTACATGCAGTATCACATGGCGAAAGAATATTTAATAACAGGACTATGAGAGTAGCCAAAAGATCAAAAAACATTTGTGATAGGGTGGTACATTCCCAGCACAAGTGCCAAGTGATATGGCACAAACTACACTGGATATAAAAGTAAATTTCCCATGTGGCCATTGCAGTGCATGCACCGGTACATATACATCTTGGGAAAGAAGAGAAGCTTGAACTGCTTTAGAACACAAGTTCAAATGCCACCACTGAAGATAGTTAACTCTGAGCTCATCATTCCTGGCAGAAGGACTTTTCAAATCATAAAAGAGACTCATACAGCTTTGGACTTTTAAACTCACTTGTTGCTATTTTTCTATTTGCAACATAATATTCATTTATACGTGGGGTCACTTTAACATGAAGTATCAAGGGTGTAATAATGATGTCAACCTCAGATATGTATTTAGCAACACCTAATAGCAGTTTAGTTATCCTTGAAAAAGTGCCATTTTGGGCATTAAATGCCATTGGGTAGTTATCTGTGACTACTGTGGGGAGTTTGCTGTTTTGGCAATATGTACAGCACTACTAGCATTTTTTTGGAATTTGTAAGCAATAAATATTTTTTAGCTTACTTTCCTGGTATGAGCGTTATCTGATTTATGAGGCATTTGGCAAGTGTGAGATTTCTTGGTCTGGCTTCTATAATGAAGACTTCTTCCTACAAAAAAAAATAGGTGTGGCTGTTAGTGCCAGTGTTGCCCCTACTTTTGCTAACCACTTCTTAGGAAAATGGGAACAGGAAGTGGTATGTAATGATGTCACCAATCCCTATCTCCACCAGACAGATATTTAGAGATGATTAATTGATGGTGTCATTAGGGTGTGGCATGGAACAGAAGCAGAACTGCTAGATTTTGTTAGATTACTTGGAACTAGTAAGAACAACTCAAAATGTAGTGTCTCTGTTAGTCATACACAGATTAGCTTGTTGGACATTATCATCAAGAAAGACAGCAAAGCAGGGGTTACTACAGACCTATTTAGAAAGGTTATGGACAGGAATAACCTCCTGCTAGCCAGCAGTTGACATCTGTGCCACACAATCTCAGCCACCCCAAAGTGGCAATTTATACACACAAAACAAAATTCAGAGATGCTGGAAGGTACCAGATTAGAGTAGATGAATTTGTCAGAGAAACTACATGAAAGGGGCTGTGCCATTGGTTTGGTACAAAAAGCAAGTGAGGAGGTCAGTAATATTCTTAGGACAGACCTCATGCAAGAACAAGTCAATGCTAGGAACTGTGACCCTCAGATTATTTTTATTTCTACTTTTAACCCACAATCCAGCAAAACTGATGCGGTTGTCAGAAAACATTGGCAGTTGGTGGGAAGGGATCCAGGCTTGAAGAATCTCGCTAACAGCACTCCCAAATTGGTGCATGGAAGAGGAAAAACAAAGACACAGTCATATGGTAAGTGCTGCCTTTGCCAGCCCTTACAGAAATAATTGTATGAAATGTTTTTGTGCTGCGCACATAAAACTACCCATGTAATATGCCTGCTGCAAGCATAATTTAAATGTGAAACTGGAACTGATTGCATGCATGTGGCATGCATGCAGCAAGCAAGTGTGGAAAGCATGCTTTTTTATGTTAAACTGGAACAGGCTGAATGCATGCAGCATGCATGCAAAAACAAGTGGTCACTGATAGCTGCACACATAAAAGTTAAGTGACTTGCTCAGGATCACACAGTATACAAGTGGTGGTTGATGAGATTCAAAAACTCAGGTCTTCAGGTCTCCAGGTCTCCTAGTTTACAGTTCGGTGCCTTTAATCATGAAGCTATACTGCCTGCATACATATGGCTCACTTTTACTTTATTACAAATCTGCATACATCCGCATGCATGCAGCATTCTTATAGCCACTGATAAACCTTTTAGTTTTCTTGTCCCCCCTCATCTTAGTTGCACAGCTGAACTGTAGCACACATACCAATGGAAACACTTGTGGTTCTTCCCACCCCCAATACACACACTGACCCACAAAAATACTTAATTACCTCTGTCTGGCTTGTACTCCTACTATTTTCTTTCTATAGTTTTGAATGCTTCCATGCAAACAGACTTTAATGGGCAAGCACTAAAGTAGCAATAACTTGACACCCCCACCCACACCGCCAGTCCAACCCCTACACATGCACACACACTGTAGCAGGTGCGGCCATGCTGGATCAGACAGCCCACCAAGTATAGATATAAGTCAAGAGTCTCTTAGCTGAGTACTAGGGAGCCAGAGGTAGGAGTTTTTAAGAGATGTTGTTCATGGTCCAGAGTGCTGGGGTGTACCCCCTTGAAATGAATGGAGTTATTTTTTATTACTATTTTATACATTATGATAGTGAGTTGGGGAATAATGAAGGCCATTGTTCTACAAACAAAGCCCTTGTTATTTGAGCGGTGGCCTTCATTAATCTCCAACTCTCCATACTATCCTGGCTTGGAATAAATTACCCCATATATAAATATATAAAATATTGATGCTTTCAAAAATAAGCTAGATGAACTCTATTACTCTCAACAAAGAATGGTTTGAATTCCCCACCTTTTGTGGGAGACATTCTTGATGGGCCTTCTGGCTCCCTTATATCTTATTGCACTTAGTAAACTTAGTAAACTCTCCATCAATAATGTAAAAAACAGTAATAAAAAATACCCTCATTCATTTCAATGAGGCATGCCCCTGCACTCCCCCTTGCCCTATGTCATAATGTGCCTGAGCGTGGGGATGTAGAGGTCAGCTTCATTGGGGGAAGGGGCATAAGTCTGACTATAGTGGGGCTCTAATAGTATGTGCATACCATACAACTGAACTGTCCCTGAAGGCAAGGGGCAGCCCCCATTTTATCCCTGAAAACTGCTCTGGCCCTCATCCAACCCTCATGGAAAACATGCTGTTGACACAGTGGATGTTCTGTAAATTTTGACTTTATGGCAGGGGCACCATTTCAGATTTTGGCAGGGGGGGAGGCAACAACCAGTGGAAGGTAGTGCTAGTTAGCCCATAGGAGGCAAACTCTGGAATGTCTGGAACATCTCTAAAAGGTAAAACTTGTTTGTTGTGACTGAAAAGTGATATGTAAATCAGGAAAAATTCAAATGTATAAGATTTGTCTGTCTATATCCCAGAGCAGTGCATCCGATTTGGGCTTAAATCCACCTAGTTACTAACCAGTATTTTCCTGGCTGAATTTCTGTGCCTCCCCAAAACAAAATTGTCTCCCAACTCCATTCCATTCAATACCCATCCCTTATGGGTCATGAAGCTGCTCAAAGGCACAGAAATGTGAAAAACACATCAATATTTCAGTCATTCTTCCTTCCCCAAATCCCTTGTAAAGAATAATATTTACTTTTACTTACCCAACCATCTGACCAGAACCTGCAGCCTAGCCTAGTGTTCCACCAGCCCAGTTTTCAGTCCGCTCCTCCTCCATCCTTCTGCCAGAAGCTGGATGCTAGAACTGACCACCCAAGGTCACCAACTTGGTCTGTGACCAAGTCACCTCACCAACCAAACCCACTCAACCTGTGTTGTGTGGGTTTGGTTGGTGAGGTGACTTGCTTGGCTGCTGCTGCACTGTACTGCACTGATCAAGGTCTTTGAAGGTCACCCACACCACTGTCACTGCTTCTGTGAGGCTTAGCTTGCTGCCACATGAGGCTGTGCTGTTTTTTTTTTGTGAGGTGAGCCTAGTAGAGTAAGTAGGTAGCCTAGTCTCGAGTTAGTTTCTGGTTCACCCCCAGCACCTTCAGCCACCAAGGGAGATTTAGACTCACTAAGAGTGGACCAACAAAAATATGCCACCACAACACTGCTATTGAGAGTTCAGTGCTCACTGACTCCTCCAAGCTGTAGTGTGCAGCCTGTCTACTCTGTGATGGGAAAGACAGTGTCCCACTTGTGTGACTCATGTGCTCTTGCTTGGCTGGAGCTCCTCCACATCACGTGTGATGGTGCCGCCACCAATAGGTGGAAAGATTGGACAACACAATACAGACACAGTCAAGTCAGGAGAAGTTAAGGTAAGAGGGGTCATCGGTTGAAGTACAGAAGGAGACTTTTGCATGGCTAAATATAACTGTGGTATACAATTTTTATGTGGGCAAAACAAAAATATCACTTATATTCAGAATTACGGAACATATGAAAGCTATTGAGAGTAGGGACCAGAATAATGCTCTTGCAGCCCACCATAAACAAAGCAAGAAATGGAACAGCATCATTTTACTTTTGTTGGTATTGCAAAACCCATTAGAAATCAAAGGGAGGTGACTATGATAAAGTTATTCTGAAAAGCGAGCAATATTGGATTTTCTCTTAGAGCCACAGAAGCCCCTGGGCTTAATGAGAGACAGGAGGTAGCCCCCTTTCTGTAGATATACTTAGAAATATGCCGGTATGATGTATGGTATGACTTTAATATAAGTTTGCAGTCAGATGGAGGATGTTTAAGAAACTGGAAAATTAGGAATAAACACAAAACAAAAGAAAAAAACTGAAATGCACTGCTTTGTGATTAATTGTGTTCTGTCTTTCTTTACAGAAAAGCACAAATGGCTTGCCCAGACAAATGGCTTACCCAGACAATTCTGGGAGCCCATGTTACACATACAGCGGATATGCCTGGACGAAAGGAAAAATGAAAATCAGTTTTGCAAGCTGGATTTCACTGGTAGCATTATGTGATTTATCCTTGCTATTTGCATGCTGAAAATTATATTTCTTTGGTGCTTGTGACTATTTCATGTGATTTGTTTCATGTTGGCACATTGAAGTTTTGATTATAATAAGCACAGACATTACAGACAAATTGTTTCTTATTTAAGCCTTAATAGCTCAATCTTGCATAATTCAAAACTCAGAATTCTAAGAGAATATTGGCCTTATTCTCAAAGCCCAGAGAGTGATGCAAAGTGTCTGTGCCAAACATAAATGATGCAAGTGGTACCTTATGTCATATATTGACCCCAGAGCTATTCTCAAAGGCAGCCTGCATCAACCACAGATGGCCTGTCCCAAACAGGGCTTGCTCCACCCACAAATGTGCTGCGACACAGTGCAAGGGGGCATGTAGCAGACACAAGCTGCCACAACCCCAATATCAGGATTCTCAGAACTCATCCAGAGGGAGAATTTCTAAGTACTCTTAGACCAGCTGGTCTAAGGGTACTTAGAAAATCTCCCTCTGGGAGAGCTGACCCATATACAGCATTGTGCCTCAGGCCCCCTAGCCGACTGTGCCATTATCATTATGAATAACAATATCATGTTTCTTCCCGATCTCCAAATGTGTTATTATCGGTATTGAATAAAATACCATGCCCCCCTTCCCATCCCAGATTGTACCTTTTACAGTATTGAATATACATATCATGCTCCCTTCCCTGATCCCTGATTGTGCCTTTTACAGTACTGAATAAACATAATCATGTCCCCCATCCCCGATGCTGCCATTGTCACTATAGAACTGAAGACCCCCATAAGCTGGTGATCTAGTGTCCCCCCCAACCCAGCAGGTAGTTCCCACCATCCAGCTCCCCTCATCCCGTAATAGAGCCGCACTGGCATAGCCCTCCTCTCATCTCCTTGGCCGGCACTGACTGAACTGTCAGTTTGATTGCTGACCTATATAGTGTATGCAATGCGCATACACTGTATAGTACAGCTATCATAATGACAGTTCAGTTGGCCTCTGCTGTGGAGGTAAGAGGAGGGCTGTGCCGGTGCTGGCTTTATTATGGGATGGGGGCTGGGTGGTGGGCACCACCTACTGGGGAGGATGGGGGTGGAGGGCCACTAGATCACTAGGTTATGGGGGCCTTTGGTTATATAGTAACAATAGCAGCACTGGGGATGAGGGGCATGATTATGTTTATCCAATACTACAAAGGCACGATCGGGCGGGAGGGAGGGAGGCATGAAATTTATATTCAATATTGTAAAAGGCACACTCAGGGATTGGGGAGCAGAGCATGATATTTATATTCAATACTGTAAAAGGCACAATCGGGGATCGGGAAGTGGGGCCACTAGCCCAACAGGGAATAGAGCAGTGCACAGCCACCCTGTGGCTTGCGACACACACTTCTGGTGCACCGTCTGTTTGGCGCCTGGCCCCAGTTGCCATAAGCCACGGGACTGAGCCTCTGGGACCCTGCCAGTTAGAGAATAGGGCACAGGGTGTCGGCACAAGCTGCTTTATTGCCACCGCTTGCACCACTCCAAGCCTCGTTTGAGAATCAGGCCCTATAAGTGTTATAGTAAGAATTCTAAGATCATTAATGATAGCAGGTTTTTAAGGTTTATAAATATTTTTAATTGTACAGTATTTATTACTGTGGGTTTTCACTTTTGAGCACTGACACACTTTAGTCTTTCTTTTATTCTGCCACTGTAACTTTAGGAGATTCTAGATAAAATGGGTAAAGTTTCAGATGTATGTCAGCCTTTGAAAAAGTGCTGTTGAGTGAAATACATCAGGTGATGTCAGCAGGAGGGGGTTCAGACTACACACCATGTTGGTATTCTTTGTCTTAGTTTAGTAATTTCCGAGTTGTTTTCTGGATCCAGCCATAAAATTAAATGCGTGAAAAGTGAGGTTCGTCCATTAATGAAGGGTTCCCAAGACAACCTTGTTAACAATCTGTTAAACATGAAAGTGGTTCATTCTCTTAACTATCTTGGTATCAAAATCACATGAAGTGGTTCCCAGTTGCTTAAGGAGAACTACAACGAGCTCCTAGCTTTATAAATAAAGTCTGATTGATTGATTGATTGATAGCTATAATCAAGCAGGACTGTGAAAGATGGGAGGGTCTCCTCATCAGTTTAACTGGGTGAGTCCATACTATCAAGAAGAGTGTGGTTCCCAAATGTTATCTCCCCAACAGGGTACCAGAAACATTCTTTGAGTCACTCAACAGTGTACTGCATAAGTTCCTCTGGGGTGGGAAATATGCCCGAATACAGAGAAGTATTCCACAACTCCCCATCAGCCAAGGGGGCCTAGCCTTACCCAACATGAAATACTACTACTGAGCTGACCAGCTGGCCTATCTGGCTGAGAGGATGAGTAGCAATCCTTCAGTTTGGTTGGACTTGAAGGGGGAGTGTTTTGAGGCTGGACTGCAGTAGGGTTGCTCATACCAGGATTAACAGAAATAAAAATCTCCCCAAGAAAAAATCCTTTTACTAGGCAAACAGCTAGACTATGGCTGGGAACTCATAAGTTCATAGGCCACCTTGAAGGGTTGTCACCTCAAGTTGCCCGAACAGCTGCTTTCTAGGGCAGTAGGGGTTATAAGGTTCATTTGCACCAAACCCTGCTGTGATGAAGAAGATGCGGTCTATGCTTGTGGGTGACCTTTATACAGGGGGGGTATGCTGGCAGTATTGCTAGAGGTTAGAGTAATTAGCAGTGAAATGAGCTTGGTTCATCCAAAAGACCTGGGATTGATTCCCACAGTCTCCACTTGCATATTGTATAACTCTAAGCAAGTCACCTAACCTCCCCAGTGCTCCCAGGTCATCCTTGGAAATAGGCACTTGTGCCTAGTGGGCCTTGCCTGGTTACCAAAGAATAAAAACGCTAAAATCCTATCAGACCCTAAGACAGGAAATCTCATTACACCCAGGAGATTTCTTTGCCTTTTTGTGAATTAGACAGTTTCTTGCTGACTGACCACTACTTAGCTCCCCCACTAAGGAAATACTATTCCACCCCCAGCCCAATTCCATATCCTAATAGCCTTCTACAGATTGATTATGGGCATTGCTCCTCCACCACAAATGAAGGCCCAAGCCTGCTGGAGGGAAGATCTGGACATAGAAGTAGACCCTGAGGAGTAGCAAGTGGCTATCAAGCATGCTCGGATGTGTTCCAGTTCCAATAAATTGTGTAAGATGTAGCTCAATTTCCTTTATAGGACTTATTTAACTCTGCCTACACTACACTGATTTGGGGCCACCAATGACCCACATTGTCCTAAGTGTCACATCAAAGTAGGAGATTTCTTGCATATGGCATTAACATGCTGCAAGATAGTGCCATTCTGGGCTGAAGTACATAAAATTATAGAACAAGTACTGCAGCAGAACTTGCCTAATAGCCCTTTAGAGTTTGTGTTGGGGGTTTTGGGTTCAGAAGGGTGTAGTAGCAGGAATGGCACCACAGTGGCCCATAGGGTATAAGGATTGGCACTGGTTAATATGAGGAAGACTGTGGCACAGTATTGGGCCAGCTCCCTTCTCCCTACTATGGCTCACTAGCTGAATAACCTTTCCCTTTGCATGAGGCTGGAGAGATATGAATTGAATGCTACCAAAAAAGCCTATTCCTCCAAACTTGGCAGCACATGCTGGATGCCACTTAGAAAAAAATAATCACATTATAATGGTCTCTAAAATGTGTTTGGATATCCACACCCATGACTGTCAGCAGAGGCTGGCCAACAACCAAGTTCATCATGTTAGGTGGGAGCAGTTGTGAACTGGAACTGACTGGTTCAGAGATGAATATAGTACCCTCAAATGTGTAATAAAGATAAACAAGACATACAACAAAATGTTTGTATCTTGTATTAAATTCAATGCAACCTGTTTTAATTAGGTTGCTGTGTGTCACTGAGGTCCTTCCGTCTGTGTTGGGGCACATCAAACGGAAATGAATTTGCGTCTTATTGACTTTTGCCCCTGTGCCCTGTATCCTCTATTCTGCACTCTATGTTTCAGAACATTGTCTCATACCATTACCTTATAATAATAACAATATGAATTTATGCCTGTACAGTCACTGTAATGACTTTAATTTCTATATTTTATATTCCGTAACTGATGAAATGCCCTTCATGTAGTTTTGTTGGGAAGCTCTATATCATGTACCTGCTGAAGTACCTTAATAAAATATAAAATATGATTACAAAAAAATATATAGTTATCCACCTCAGCACGCGGAAGCGCAGGTCCCCACCAGCAGATTTTTGTAATGAATTTTCTTTGTTTTTGAGATAGTTCCCTGTGCCAAGGAAAGAGTTCATGTTCCATGTAACTATGGATGCAAAAGATTCATGAAACTGTCGGGGGGCTGTGAGGTTAGTGGAGATAGATGCAGATGTGTATGGCCAAGAGTTCACCTGGCTGTGAAGCGCAGGGTCCCCTGGGCTTCTGTGTAGATACCGGTGCAGAATTGTGAAGGCTGTCTGGACCATATACCAAGAGAAGACTTCTTTTGATTATATGGTTGCTTCTTTCCCATACAGGCAACACTGTGTAGTCCCTCTCTGGGCTAGGGGTGATGCTGCATGGCAACACCATCCCTACAGCCTTGGTCGATCCAACTGACTTACCCAACTCACCTCTGAACTCAACTCACCGGCATAGTATTACAAATGCATTACCCACTGGGCCAAAGGCTGTCCTATCACACATAACTTCTTTTTTTTTACATATTGACCCCACACCATGAACTTCGTTGGTAGAATATGTTAAATACAGCCCGTAAGGTGGCTTCACAGAGAGACTGCAAAATCATCTTTTACCCTCTATTTGGAAATTCCCAACATCCTTGTTTATGAAGTGGGGTCATGTAATTAGTTTATTCAAAATCTGAGACTAAAATATTGTAAAATGTCCAAAGTATGAGTAAAACTATGCAAGACACAAAAAACACAATTTTCATTTTGCTAGCCAGTATTTAATGTACACTTAATGTGTCACCCAAGAATTCCATTTTTCAGTGCACACAGAAAATTCTTGGGTCTCACTTACTGTGCAACCCAAGAATTCCATTTTTCAGTGTGCACAGAAAATTCTTAGGCCTCACTTAATGAGCGACCCAAGAATTCTGTTTTTTGGTACATGCTGAAAATTCTTGGTCCCACTTAATGTGTGACCCAAGAATTCCATTTTTCGGTATGCATGGAAAATTCTTGGCTTACACTTAATGTGTAACCTGAGAATTCCATGTTTTGTGAACATGGAAAAGTCTTGGGTGTCACATAACGTGCGACCCAAAAATTCTGTTTTTTTGGTGTGGACTGTACATTTTTGGATCCCACTTCATGTGTGACCTGAGAATTCCATTTTTCAGTGCACTTGGAAGATTCTTGGGTCTCAATTAATGTGCGACCTGAGAATTCAGTGTTTTGGTGTACATGGAAAACTCTTGGATCTCATTTAACGTAAGACCTGAGAGTTCAGTTTTTCATTGCTCTGAGACAATTCTTTGGCCCCACTTAATGTGTGACTTAAGAATTCCATTTTTCAGTGCGCACTGAAAATACTTGGGTTCCACTTAAACTATGACCTGACAATTCAATTTTTGTGTGCATGAAAAAATTGAGTCTCACTTAATGTGTGAACAAGAATTACATTTTTCAGGGCACACTAAAAATTCTTGGGTCCCACTTAGTGTGCTACCTGAGAATTCCATTTGTTGGTACACACAGAACATTCTTGGTTCTCACTTAATGTATGAGCTAAGAATTCAATTTTTTGGTGCATGCAGAAAATTCTTGGATCTCATCTAATGAGTAACCCAAGAACTCTGTTTTTTTGGTGCATGCTGAAAATTCTTGTGTCCCACTCAATGTGTGAGATTTCCAACTTTCGGTGTGCTCAGAAAATTTTGGAGTCCCACTTAATGTACATCCTGGGAATTCCATTTTTCAGTACACATAGAAAATGCTTGGGTCTAACTTAATGTGCAAACCAAGAATGCCATTTATTATGCAGGAGGAAAATGCATGGGCCTCACTTGTGAGATCCAAGCATTTCATTTTTCAGTGGCACTAAGAATTCATGGGTCCCATTTATTGTGTGACCCAAGAATTCAATGTTTCAGTGCATGCAGAAAATTCTAGGGTCATACTTAATGTGCAACACAATAATTTCATTTTTTAGTGTGCTCAGAAAATTCTTGAGTCCCTCTTAATGTGCACTCTAAGAATTCAATTTTTCAATACGCACAAAAATTTTTTGCATTCAACTTAATATGTGACCTAAGAATTTACTGTGCACAATAATAAAATGAACGTTTAGGTCAAAAATGTAAGAATGACCCAAAAATGTTCTGTGTGTATTGAAAAATTGAATTCATGGATCATACATTTAAATGGACACAAGAATTTTACATGCACAATGAGTAATGGAATTCTTCAGTTGCACAGTATGTGGGACCCTAGAATTTTCAGTGTGCAATAAAAAATGGAATTCTTGAGTTGTAGTGATTGACTCATCTTTTGCAGAGCTCCAGGTTACTTTAGAGAGTGGGATTTCAACAGGATGTTGGAGGCATGCATTTCATTCAGTTAGACAAGGCTGAAATGTTGGGAGGGTCCTGTGCCCCATTACAACTACACATGTGCCTAAATGTTATATTTACCATTAATCTGTAAATACATTAAATATTCCCTGAAAAGATGACAGTATCCCTTTAAGTGGTTTTGTGTGCAAGCCAAAAAAATGGATCCTCTTGCTATGCTGGGCACCCAAAATTTTGGGGTGACCAGAAAATGTATCTGTGGTCCAGATTTTAAAAAGGAAACAACAGCATATTGGTAAACAGGTATCATTTTTTTTTTACTTAGTTGTTTAACCAGGTATAGCACACTAAGCTGAAAGCTTTTTTACAGGAGCAACCTGGGAGCACAAGGAGGTTAAGTGACTTGCTCAGGGTCACACAGTATGCAAGTGGAAGCTGTGGGATTCAAACCCAGGTCTGATCTGCTGGATGTCACCAGATTTGCAGCTCAGAGCCTTAGACCACTGTGCTATACTGCCTCCCATTTAGCTAGGTTCAGGTGTTTGTTTAAAAAAAATCAATATTTGTAAGTATATTCTCCATGTGTTTTAGTTTAAAAAAAAGATGGTGACCATCACAACCTAAAAAACTGTTTTTTGGGTCGTGACAAGTGATGCAAACACAAAATGATCTTGCAAATCAAAAATGTATTGGTCATATCAGAAAGTCATCCAAAAACTCTTATGGCCCAGAAAAGGTGTTTCTGACCCGATTTAAAAAAAAAAGCACAGGGATGTAGCTAAAGGAGTCTTGTTTAGCTAAGTTCAGGGGTTTGTTTTTAAAAAATATATAATGTTTAGGTATGTTCTATGTTTTTTAGTTTAAATAAGAAAAACAAGATGGTGGCCATCATGACCCAAAAAAGTGTTTTTTTGTCTTGTGACAACTAAGTGGTGTGATTGCAAAATGGTCTCGTGGCCAAAACGTTTTCAATTCCTATCAGAGTGGTATCTTAAAATTCTACTGAGCATGCTCAGAAAAAAATGTAAATCCTTATGACTATGGAACTGATTAATACTTTTTCACAAAACCTTTGAAAGGCACTAGCTTGGCAGAGGCTGCTTCAACCCTAAATGTTTTGGAAAATAATTATGTACTGTCTAGGCTGTATGTGAGAGCAGAGAAAAAAAATGTGTAGTAAGTATAGGAAAAAATGTTCCTTTTCATTAAAAATCAATGTTCCGCATCTTGGAAACTATACAATCTGTCATCACAAAACTTCTCAGCTCTTGAAATCTTGCCTCCAAAACAATGCATGCTAATGTTGGACAATTTTTTCAAAGACTGCCAAAGTTATTAAGGTGCAAAAATCAGTGTTTAACATTAAACACATTACTCAACTTTAACTGTACTGGCACTACCACACCAGTATAATATATATTATAGTGGCATGGTAGCATCAGTATAGTTAGGGTTGAGCAGTGGTTTCTATGCTAAACCTCAATGTTTTCACTTTTATAGCTTTGCAACCATTCAGCAGATTTGCACAACATTTTGCATGCACAGTCTTGGGGGTAGGTTTCTTGACATGCCAAGTTTTGGTCCACTTGAATGTGCAGATTCCGAGATCCGGAAAGGGAAGAAAGTGAACAGATTGGGTTTTTTGTTGGTTTTTTTTTTTTTATCATTGTCTAGCACCAAGACAGTTTAGAATATTGGTCTAAAATGTTCAGGATGGAAAGGGCTTGGGTCACAGTGGTGTCTTTCGCTGGTTTGATGAAAAAATATTAATCCATTCCAAAGTTATAAAATTTTGAAATTTCAGATCTGAGCATGCTCAGTACAATCATTTGGATAGCTGCTTGGAACAATAAAAGAATTTGATCCATATGAAAATGGATCCTTTTTTGTATGTGGGAAATCCTTTTTCATGAAGGAAAAATCTTGTTTCCATTTTTTCAAAAAACAGTTTTTGAAAACCCGCAAAAATGACATCCTGCACACACACCAACATGTGTATCTTTCTAATCAGGACCCTGTTGGATGGATTCTGCACTGACTTTTTGGAAAAATGACCAAGAAATGAGTTTTTATACATTTTAAAATCCTTTAACGTGACTCAATTTCCTTTTTTCATATGGCCATATGGAAAAGGAATTTGGTCATACAAAAAAGGATAATTTCATATGAAAAAAGAATTAAGACTTAGTTGTTTTTTCTGATTCTTTTTTCATACAAAGGCATCCTTTTTCTTCTGAATGAAAAAAAAACAACATATGATGAAGGAGCCCTTCATATGAAAATAAAACTGGGGGGAAAAAGTCCAAATACTTTTTTTGCATGAAGGGATCCTTTTTTGTATGTTTTTTTTTTATATTATATGAAAAAGGATCCCTTCTTTTTTGTATGTTTTTTGTTCATACAAAAAATGATCCCTTCTTCTTTGTATGACTTTTTTATTTGTATGAAAAAGGATGTTCTCATATGAAAAAAGATTTTGGACTTGTTTTTTTTTTCCAGTTCTTTTTTGTATGAAGGGGTCCTTTTTCATATGTTTTTTTTTTCATTCATACAAAAAAGGATGTCCTCATACAAAAAAAGATTTTGAACTTATTTTTTTTTCCTGATTCTTTTTCCATATTAAGGAATCCTTTTTGTGATGGCTTTTTCATTCATACAAAAAAGGATCCTTTCATACAAAAAAAGAATTGCACTTAGTTCTTTTCACACATTTCAGCTTCAACAAGCCATAATTCCATCAATATGTGCAATTAAGGGACAACCTATATATCAAAACAATGGTCTTAATAAGTACTACAAGAATAACACATAATACCCCCCCCCAATAATTAAGAGGGCATATAAAAACACAAACATTAAAACATCAACATTCTCATAAGATAACATCAGAAGTTAAACAAGCCATACAACCAAGCAAATAAATTCAGCCACTTCCTATATCAATACTTTATACACTTCGTACTGCCCAGTGTCACCCTCACCCCATTACTAAGATGGTACTATGTCAAAAGAGCAAGAGCAACATTGCGATGACAATAATGGCGCATGAACAAGAGCGTCAACAAAAATAACAATAAGGAATAATAGTGAGAAGTCAAAACTGTGACTCTCAGAGGAGAAAAACAAACAAAAAAATCCTGCAGCAAAACACAACTGCCACAAGGAGCGAACAGCACTTGGGGGAAGGAGTCGAGAGAGGGAGCAGATTTAATAAGATGACAATAATGGTGCATGAACAAGAGCATCATCAAAAATAGTGACAAGGAATAACAGTGAGAAGTCAAAACTGTGAATCTCAGAGGAGAAAAACAAACAAAAAAATCCTCCAGCAAAACACAACTGCCACAAGGAACAAAACAGCACATGGGGGAAGGAGTTGAGAGCGGGGACAGATTAAATAAAATGACTCCAAAGGGGGATGCAGCTGGGGAAGTGGAAGGGGACAGATTAAATATTCTCACTCTTGGGGGATGCAACTCAGGGAGTGAGACAATGTGGGGAAGGGGCAGATTAACTATTCTCACTGTAGGGGGGACTCAACTCAGGGAGGAAGACAAAGTGGGGAGGGGAAAATTTCATATGACAGCTCCGGGGGGTGGAGAACTGCGGAGGAGGTACCAAAGTGGGTGAAAATTAAAAAAAAAAAAGGAACCACAGTCATCGAACCCAGGTGTGCTGGACCTACCAAGCATACACATAGGTGGTGACTCTAACCACTAGTCTACGCTGCCAGCACAGGTTCCAGCACACACTGACGGGCTAACATCACTCAGCTACGTTACTGGCTACATTGCTCAACTACATTGGTGGCTACATCGCTAAAATAACCAAGCCCTATAAAGACCATGTCACTAAGATCACATTCACTGTTTTTCATGCACTGTTATTCACTTGCTGAAATTCATTCACTATTTTGATAGGACACCTACTAGGACTGGGCAGGAGGAGGGACCACTGGACTGCCAGGGAAGATTAATATTATTTATACAGTACTGGCACTGGGATTGGATGGAAGGGGGGCCACTAGACTACCAGGGAAATTATTTTTCATACTGGTACTTGGATCAGGTGGGGTGGGGGGGGAACCACATTTCCTCCACTTTTGCAAGACTATAGATATACAACAGTGTAGGATTTGAGTCATGAAAAGTATAACAAGTGATGAACTCGGTCACTGCCATTTTCACACACAAAAAAAAAGATCTACAATAAGCAACTTCTGTGTTTGGCAGTCACTGAAGACTTTTCTAGACAATTCACAGTAGCAATATTGGATGCCAAAAACTTTATTGTAACTGTCAGCTCAGTCTAGATGCACTGTCTTTCACTTGTAAGAAATCAACAAAAATGCCATAATACAGCTCATATGTTACATTATAGGAAGAACCTACTGCATAGCAACTTCCTCCACAGTCCTTTTTGTTTCCCAGATTGCAACAATCTATTAGCTTTCCTCATTTGCATTTTCTGCCAGCACTGTAAACTTTGTCCTGGCTTCCACCCTACAGTGTAGAAGTATCCTTTGGGCCTGTACTTTAGTGCCATGTTATGGAATACCTCAAAGGGACCCAGTATGCTAAACTATGTCAGTGTCATTAGGTACTTGCTGGGCAACTTATCCGAAACAGTAGCTTTAATGACATGTCCACTGGTGCTAATACTTATACCCATCTTGCATCACTGGATCCCTGACGGACAGGGAGGATACTCGAAGGGAATTTATTTACCCAGGACAGTTCAGCTGAGATGCACTATCTCAATTCAAGTGATATCCTGCTTCTACCCAGTTCTGCAGCTAAGTGAACTAGAGCACTGAGAGGTTAAGTTACTTGCCTAGGATCCTTCTGTATTTGACTCTGGCAGAGTTTGAACCTATAATCTCCCAGTTCCTAAAGCAGTGCTTGAACTGCAAGACTACACTGCCTCTTAAGAGAAAGGCTACCTCTGGAATCGCTCCAAGCTGTGGATACTGACAACTGGATGACAGATGTCCTTAATTAGTCACACAACACAACCACATCCATGTTGCAAGTTTTGGCACACCACATTTGGTTTCCAGAATAGATGGCCAAAGCACGTGGCATCATCTGATAACATAATGGCCATCAAGATTAGACTCAATAAGTACTTTGAAGAAAATGTTGTGACACGGTATTCATACTGAGCTGGTGGGAGGAAGAGAGGAAATGACTCCTCACAAAAATATATATTCAGGAGAGACAAGGAAGGGAGGAGGAATTGTACTATATGTGAGGGAGGAAATCAAGGATATATAAGTACAGGGGAACCTAGAGGAAAAGGAAGGACAGGAGGTGTTGTGGATCATCCTGCATACTGAAGCTGGGGCCGCTATTCATACAGAGGTGGTATACAGACCTCCACCGCAGGGAGAAGGGTTGGATAAGGCACTCAAGAAAGACATAATCAGGACGGCAAATAAGGATGGTGTTGCTGCTAATTGGTGACTTCAGTCTGCCAAATGTGTATTGGAGCCTTCCAGCTACAATTTCAGCAATAGTTGCCTTCCTTCAAGAGGCTTTTCTCATGCAGCTAGTTAACAAACCCACTAGGGGTGGGGCAGTGTTGGACTTAATACTTACAAACAGGAACAGCATTGCCGATGTCACTGTGGGCAGTCCCCAGGTAGCAGTGATCACCATTCAGTGTGGTTTAACATTAAGATGGGAGCAGAAGTAAACCACATGAGGACATGAGTCCTGGACTTTAGGAGGGCAGATTTTAAATACAAAAACAAAGCCAGTAGAATAAGGCCATTAGGTCTAGCTAGTCTGCTCGTAGTGCAAGGCTGTCAGCATAAGCTATTAACCCTGCCTGCCAATCCACCCTTCCCCTCCGTTGACCCTTATTTTACTCTTAACTCCATCCAGCCTCTCTTGAAGCTGTACAATGATTTCAATGTGCTCACCTCCTATGGCAGTACATTCCAAACCACCACCATCTTCTCACTGAAGAAATGTCTTCCAGCCTCTGTCCTAAACCTCTCCCCTCCAATTAGGGACTGTGCCTCCTCATGTTTTGGTTCCCTCTCAGCTTGAAAAGACCCTCTTTGTCCACACTGTTTATTCCTTTCAAATAATTGAAGGTCTCAATCTTCTCTCTCTCTCTCTCTCTCTCTCTCTCTCTCTCTCTCTCCTCCCTCCCTCCCCTCTCTCTCTCTTCTCACCTCTCCTCCATGAGTACATGTTCAATACCCTCAACCACTCTTCATACATCCTACGCTGTTTGCCCATTATCATCTTCTTTGCCATCCTTTGGACTGCCTCCAGCAGTTTTATGTCCTTTGCAAGATAATAGCACCAGTACTGCACACCATACTCCAGTTGTGGTCTCAACAGTGACCTGTACAAGGGCAGTATTACCTACTGAAACCTGCTGGTGTTCCCTCTGGCAATGCAGCCAATCATTTTATTTGCCTTTGCTGCTGCTTTCTTATATTACATGGGCTGCTTTAAGTCACTAGTAAACATCACTCCCAGGTCCTTCTCCTTTGATGCAGATGTCTGGACCCCCTCCCAAGCTGTACTCAGTCCATGGGTTCCTGGCACCAATGTGCATTACTTTGCATTGAAGCCAAGCTGTCAAGTTGTCAAGTTCTGGACCACCTCTCTAGCTTTTTCACATCTTCATTTATGACTTGTATCCCTTCTGATCTGTACACCCTCCCACAGAGCTTGGTGTCATCTATGAATAGACCAATTTTGCCTTTAATGCCATCCCCAATATCATTAATGAAGGCACTGAAAAGCACCAGTCTGAGTATCCAGCTCTGTGAGAACCCAGAGGGAATCATTAAAGAAATGGTAGACTGCCTTCAGAAACTACCTAGTGTGGGGGGGGTGCCAGGATGGGGTAGAGGAAAGGGGGGGATAGGGCAGGACATAATTAAGGCAGACAGCCTCTGTGTAAAGGAAGTGAGTAAAAGCAAAAAGGAAAACAGACTGTTATAGTTCTCCAGGGAAGTGGCCAAGGTGGTGAGGGAAAAAAGGGTGGCATTCAGAAGGTCTAAGGAAATACAGAGCGAAGAAGACAGGGAGGTGTACCAGGTAAAAAAAAGATGGAAGCAGGTAAGGCTGGGGGTGGGGGGCAGAGGCACAGACAGAGGAAAGGATATCCAGATGGGTAAAATATGAGGATAACACTTTCTTCAGATACAGGAGTAAGAAGAGGAAAGCAAGGGGAGGAAAAGTGAGGATAAGGCGGGTGGCAGAGCGGGGCTTAAAAGAGGATCAAGAAAAAGCAGACACACTAAACAGGTATTTCTGCTCAGGCTACACAGTAAATGGGGAGGTCACCAAGGAGCAGCAGAAACAAAGGGAGGGGGAGGTAGACACAAGTCCACTTTCACAGGAAAATGTCCTGAAGGAACTTGCAGCTGTGAAAGTAGAGAAGCCTATGGGACCAGATGGGATACACCCAAGAATACTAAAGGAACTCAGGGATGTGCTGTCTGCCCCACTGATGGCCTTATTCAGCAGCTCACTGGAATTGGGCATGGTTCAGGAAGACTGAAGGAGCACTGATGTGGTCCCTCTACCAAACAGCAGCAGTAAGGATGAGGCTAGCAACTATTTAGGATGGTGAGCCTCACCCAGTGGTGGAGAAATTAATGGAAACACTGATAAAGGAAAGGTTGGGAGGGTATTTTGAATCCAATGGGCTGCAAGACCAAATGCAGTATGGATTCACAGAGGGCTATCATGCCAGACAAACCTGACAGATTTCTTTGGCTGGGTTACCAGGGAACTAGATTGGAGGGGCAGTGGACATGGTCTATCTAGACTTTAGCAAGGCCTGTGACACTGTGCTGCACAGGAGACTGCTTACAAAAATTTAGTAGCCTAGGAGTGGGGCCCAGAGTGGTGAACTATGTTACAACTGGTTAATGGAGAGGCGACAGGGTGGTGGTGAACTACACTCATTCTAATGATGGAAAAGTAACCAGTGGGGTGTTGCAGGGCTCAGCACCAGGACTGGTCCTCTTCAATGTCTTCATAAGCAACATCGCAGATGATGCCAAAATCTGTAATAGGGAGGACAATTAGGAAGGGGTGGAATGTGCATGGATCTTGGGAAACTCAAGGAGCAGTTGGTGTTCAATGCCAAAAAGTGCAAAATCATGGAACCTGGGTATAGGAACCCAGGAAATAAGTATAGGATGGAGGAGATACTGTCAGTCACTAAGCAGGAAAGGGACCTTGGAGTTACCATATCTGATGGTCTCAAAGTGGCAAGGCTTTGTGACAAAGCCGCGGGTAAGGCCAGTGTGACACTGGGATGCACTGGGAGCAGTGTCACCAGCAAGAAAAGGGAGGAGAGGTTGCACCATAAAAGCTCTATGAGGAGAGGCAGAGGAATCTCAACATGCCCTATGAGGAGAGGAGAGGAGAGGAGACATGATAGGGGTGAACAGGGTGCAGGGGGAGAGTCTCTTTCAAATGAGAAAGAGTACCAAGACCAGAGGGCATGTGATGAAGCTGAAGGGGGGGGGGAGTTTAAGAGGGATGTGAGGAAGTGCTACTTCATTGAAAGAGTGGTAGATGCCTGGAATTGACAGCCAGCAGAAGTGGCAGAGGTGTAAAAATATGGGGCTTCAAGCACGCGTGCAACAGACATGGGGGATATTAGTAGACAGGCAGTGAAGAGAGCAGGTCACTAGAGACCAGTTAGAGTCTGGGGAGATAGACTAGGCAGGGATCATCTGGGCAGGCTGGGTAGGCCAAGCAGTCCTTTTCTGCTGACAAATTCTATGTCTCTATATTTTCAGCATGTATGTATGTACAGTATGTACAGTATGATTGCATCAGTTCTACCTCTCCCTCACATTCCTTGTGTTTGAGTTCGAATATGATTTATTTCTTGCTCTCTTTTTACAGGATTGACTTCATCAGAACAGTCATTTCTGGAGCACACAGATGCATTTACAGTATATTAAATAGCAGTCAGTTTATTTTTTTCGATAGAGACAGTACTTGCATCTTCCTTTACGTACTTTACCAGTTTGTACTATTTATTTATTTCAGAAACAGAGGCATAGGAAATATTTTTCTTGTTTTTAGCAGTGTGGGGGGGGAGTATAAGGAAATACTGACACTACACTGAATCAGATTAAGGTTGTGGTGTTTTTTATGTGGCAAGCATAGCTTGCAGTGCCTCTTGGAGTCATGCCTACTCTTTTGTGCAGATGTTAAAGATTATTGTTTTGTTTGGGGTACATGAGTTGGCTATGGTGAGGTGTGAGTAGAGAGATGACCCATAGAATATACAGTAGTGCCAGTTAAAACGTCTTATTCAGATTAACCCCTTGCATGCACTTGTGCCTGCACACACACACACACACGCACAGAAGGGTTTGCATGTCCATGATGTGTTGCTTAGGGTTTTATGAATGTTTGCATATGCTTTGGAGAGAGTTAAAAAAAAATTGGAAACTGCCTTCTTTATGCATTCTGCATACTGCTCATTTTTCAAATCTCCTCTGTATTATGCTGATTCTAAGTTATGTTGCTTCCAACTGTAATAGCTGTCTTATCCATTGCTGTGTAGTGAACAACTGACTGTTTTACTGAAAAACTAAGTCCCTCTGTTCAGCATTGCCATGATCTTCTGTGGCCTGGCAGTGACCAAACAAGCTTATTGCTCTGTACTGCACTTTGCAGGGCTGTTGCTGAGGAAACAAGATGACACTTCCTGCATTCTTCCAATCCAAGAGAAGTAGTGAAGAAAAAGTAACAAGCATTTGTCAATGCCGAATGTTGCTTGCTTCTATGTGCTGTTTAGGTATTTGGAAGTCATTGGAGTGCAAATGAAAATTCGCAAACTTACTTAGCGCATGAGAACTTAAATGACGTCAGAAAACAGCGTCATTTTTGACTTTTTTTCGATTAAATTTTCAACATAGCCATTTTAAGACCTCTGCTCATGAACAGTGTCACTGTGATTTCCTTAATGTGTCCCATACATTGAGTTCGCACACCGACTGTGCCATTGTGCACTACATGGGCGGAAACACGTTTTGGGTGAGATGTGAAAAATGAAAGCTGCACTGCTCATAAGGAGGTATGGTAAAATGGCAATGTTGAAAATCTGGAGTGAAAATATTGAAAATTCACAAACTTACGAGCGTGCATAGGAACTGCGCAACACACACTCGTAAAACAGTCATTTTAGAATTTTTTACAAAATTTTCAACACAGCCATTTTAAGACCTCTGCTCATGAACAGTGTCACTGTGATTTTCTTAATGTGTCCCATACATTGAGTTAAGACATCGACTGCGCCATTGTGCGTCACATGAGCGAAACACATTTTGGGCAGGATGTAAAAATGACAGCTGTACTGCTCATAAGGAGGTGTGGTAAATGGCAATGTTGAAAATCTGGAGTGAAAATATTGAAAATTCGTGAACTTCTGACGTGCGTGGGAACTGCGCAATGCACTTTATAAATAGCGGTCATTTCAAATTTTCCACAAATTTTCAAAATAAGCTTTTGAGAGCCCACCTTATGAACACTGGCAGTGTCGTTTCATTAATCATTCCCGAAAGGTGATTTCACGCAGTGACTGCGAAATCACCCTTTGGGCCCGAATAACGCCATGACAGTGACAGCATTCATGAGAAGGGGTTCCAAAAACCCCATGTTGAAAATTTGGTGCAAAAATTCCAAAAAATGCCTGAGATATGCACAAAGTTGAAAACCCCTATCTATCCCATTATACAGCTTACCGGCAGTTCCTCAGTTCGCGGTCGGCTTTGAAGAGTGCAGACATGTTCCCGGTCCACCGATGATCATCGCGCCAAGCTCCGGAGGTAAGTATGGGGTGAGGGGGGGTGTGCGGAGGCAGGGTGCGCAGTGGGTGGGTGCGGGTTGTGGGAAGGGGTGGGGTGGGAGACAGCGATGGAATGTTTTCTTATTTACAGGTTTGTTTGTTTTTTTTTATTCAGACGATGCGGGACGTTTGCCACGCTGGGGTGGGCTCCCAGCGTGGCAGCAGAAAGCTGTTTGGGGGGTGGAGCCGGCGGATTGGGCACCCATCGGCTAAAACTAGATTTGCCACGCTGGGGTGGGCGCCCAGCGTGGCATCTGAACAACTGTTTGGGGGCGTGGAGCCAGCGGGGATTGGGCACCCTGCCGCCATACAGTGTGTGTGTGGGGGGAGTGCATCAGCACATACATGTATGCTATGCGTGTGTGTGTGGGTAGGGGGAGAGCTCTGCTCACTGAAGCGGAGCTCTCCTTTGAACTGTATGCCACTGCATTTTCAGCTGTCATAGACAGCTGCAGCAGTGATTGGTTAACTGGGGCTGCGCCTGCAAACACACTGAATGCATTGGAAGATGGGCTGACACACCTCTGAAAACTTGGATGATGGCACTATGTTTCTTGCACATGCGTGCAAGCAACATAAAAACTGAGCTCACTAATGAAAATCAGAAAGCAATAGAGAAATATTTAGACCCTCTCACTAACACTGATAGTTTGAGTAACCCTTTGATTAACCACTGGTGGTGCATGGACTGTAGAACAGTTTAGAATTTTCACTTATTATATATAGTGCTCTTCATATCCTTTTTCACTTATTATAAAGCACACACTGCTCTTCCTACTCTGCATCCCAAAGTACTTATAAAGCAATTTATTGACACATGATGGCCAAGATGAGATGCCACGTCTCATTTTTAGCGTGGCCCTGCTTCTGCTCAGGACAGCATGACATCTTTCAAAACCATTGGTACGTTGATTATTGAATGGAGGAAATTTGTTTAAGGAAATCAGGCTGTTTTACCCCTTAAAGTAATGGTTACATGTATTTATTTATTTATATCCCCCCACCCAAGTGTCTTGTCACCACAAACCATTTGCTAACATTTTGTGACCCAGGATACCACTTCCTCCCAGGAATGCAATGGTCTCATTTTAGGTCTTTATTCAATTTGTTTTAATGCTTTTGCAGCAGGCCCAGTTTTCCCTGATAGGTTACCTTTGCTTGCCTTACTGGCTTCTAATGCCTCTTTTTCTTTTACTGCAAGTCCAGCTTTTCCTTGGCAGTGTGCATGTAGCCTGGCCATCTCCTATGGCTATGGTAACGGCTATCCTCCATGTGCACTACCAAGCCAAAGCTGGAATCATAATGAAAAGAAAATGAGGCACTGGGGCCAGCTAGGCAAGCCAGTATAACCTAAGAGGCCAAAGTGTCCCTGCTGCAAAAACATTTAAGTAAATTGGTGGAGACCTAGTAGGAGACCATTGTATTCCCACAGGGAAGTGATGTCCAGGACAATGAAACGTCATCAACTGGTTTGTGATGGCAAGACTCTTGTAAATGTATCTGCTTACCATAGATGACAGCACACTACCTTGATCTTATGGGCTCAAGTAAGGCTGAGGAAGCAGTGAACTCCTATGGGGTTTCATTACCCAAAAATGAAATAGATGATTATAAGTTGCATGGTGCCTCCAACTAGGGAAAGATTAAGTGGGCTAGGTTTCAAACTGGTACTATCCCTGAGCAACAATAGCAACCCACTGTGGTGTCCAATGGTACTGCCTGACTGTTTACCAAACAATGACAGCACAATTTAACTCACATTCAATGACGTACTGTACTGTAACACTTTATAAATAGCATTTTCACACTACAAATAATATGCTTGTTAGTCAGGAATTCAAGCACATAGCAAGAGATTTTATAGGGGGTCAGGATCAAGGCTCTGGGGATAGCAGAATAAGATTAGGCAAATATAGAGCAAATATAGCGCAGTGATTTAAGGCTCTAAGCTGCAAATCGAGAAACCTGGGTTTGAATCCCACAGCCACGACTTGCATACTGTGTGACTCTGAGCAAGTCACTTAACTTCCTTGTGCTTCCAGGTCGCACCTGTAAACAAGCTTTCAGCTTAGTGTGTCTCTCCTGGTAAAAAAAATAAAAATAACATGATAATGCAGTGGCTATCTTACCGAACAACCCACTTCCCAACCAACACACTGAGCTATCTCAATCTCCACTGGCACCAATATACCCTTAGTTCTTTTAGGGAGCTCCAAGAGAAACCTGAATACAGAGGTGCTGGATCATGGTAGGCCCAATGGCTATGTTGCACGTATCTGGCTGGTTTTGGTGCACTATGAAACAAACAAACCCAAGAAATATAATTGTGACTGGATAGCATAGTTCATAAACAGTAGCCCCAACATCTGTGCCTTAACTAAACTAATCTAATCTACAAAGATGCATGTCACAGGTCCAGTGGGACTGTCAGGTTACACACAGTTACCCTCAATTGCAGCAGCAACAGCCTCCTCCCAGTGTCTGGTGTCTTGGTGAGGTTTACCACCTCTCTTCTAAAGACTTGATCGCACCTACAGAACCTTAGCTCTTCTTGGTAATCACCTACAGTGCCTCCACCAATCAGCTGGGCTTTCCCTCAGTTGCTCTATCTCTCTCTCTCTCTCTCTCTCTTTCTCTCTCTCTCTCTCTCTCTCATTTCTCTCCCTCCTTGGGTGGATGTGAGACTGGCAAACTCACCTACTGCAGTACGCTTCCAGGGAACACCCACTGCAAGCTGTCATCAGGCTGTGATTTCTGTCATCATGGCTACCAAGTCTTGATGGCTCTGTTGTTGTTCAGACACCCAGGTCTGAGTGGAATAGTCCCTCTTCTCCTCTTTCTCTGGCTAGCGGACTCAGATGCAGGGTGGCTCTGTCATAGACTGATACCTGTAACTGCAGGTTTGTCAATGTGAGCATAGATGTCCTATGTGTGGCAGCCTCCTCCTTTGTGATTGTAAAAGCAAGCTTCTCTGTCTCTCTAAGTCTCTGCATAGTGCTAGCTTGCACTTTGTCTGCTCACCTCCTTTGTCTCTGGCAGACTGAAGATGGGCTGGAAGGTCCCTCAGTGAAAAATCTATCAGACACCCTCCTGATTGACTGAAACCTCCATCAGTCTCTTGGGAGGGTCTGTCTGAGTGTCACTCAACAGCTGGTCAGTTACCCCACACCCAGGCAAACTGACAGCGGTCCTCCTTGGAGGATCTCAATATGTTCATGATGGAGGTGAGGAGAGAGAGGGGGGAATGATGGAGACATGTGACAAATACCTGCACAAAATTAATACAGTAGGGCCCGGATATTCAGAAGGGTTGCACATGGCGCAACACTGTTGCGCCATGCACAACCCACTGATGTGTCCCGGCATGATATTCAAATGGGGATTGTGCCTGGCACAAATCTCGATGCACGGAGCACATCAGTAATGTATGCAGTGCAGGGTGGGGTGGCTACATACCCGCACATCCCGATATTCAGTCTGGGATGTGCTGAGCCCATGCATGCTAACCCCTACTTGGCGCTGCACACAGGTGAGCCAAAAAAAAAAGGAACAATAGCTGGCTACCCACAGGTGAGCTGCCGTATTGCAGGGCACAACACGGCAGCTGCCACCTGTGGGTGGCCACCCGAGCTCCGGCTGCACCTGGCGGTGCCCCCCCATGCCCGATCGCAGGCATACATAGATAAAGGACCTTCCTAAATCCCTGGTGGTCCAGTGAACCACTCGCCGCCCAATCGCGGGCATAAGTTATGAAAAACAGAGGTCCTATATCCCTGGTGGTCCAGTGGACCGCTCACAGCCTGATCGCAGGCATAGGTATAAATGAAAGAATTCCAATATCCCTGGTGGTCCAGTGGACCGCTTGCAGCCCGATCGCGGGCACAGGTATAAATGAAAGAATTCAAATATCCCTGGTGTTCCAGTGGACCGCCCGCAGCCCGATCGCGGGCGTAAGTTTAAAGAAAATAATTTCAATATCCCTGGTGGTCCAGTGGACCTCCTTGTGTCAGGCATAAGTATAAATGAAAAATTACAATATCCTTGGTGGTCCAGTGGACCACCAGCAGCTGATCGTGGGCATAAGTTTGAATAAGAATTCCAATAACCCTGGTGGTCAGTGGTCCCCCTCCCCCACCCACTGGGCCCCGCCCTGGTCCCCCGTTCAGCTGCGGGCGGCAGCACCCACCACGCCTGCGCCCGGCCGCCCCGCGACTGACACCCGTGCGGAAGGGCTGTATGCCCATTGGTCCACAGTGTGAGCTAATCGGGCGTGAAGCTCTGTGTCAGACATACAATCCAGATATGCAAATGATTACATATCTGGATTGTGTAGTACGGTACAGGTTGCACGACACATTGGCTCACACTGTGGACCAATGGGCATACAGCCCTTCCATATGGTGTCAGTCAATGGGAGGCAGGGTAGCAGGCGGGCAGGATGCTGCTGCCCACCGCTGACCGGGGGAGGCGGGGCGGGCCCAGTGGGTGGGTGGGGGGGAGGGGTACCGCTGGACCACCAGGGTTATTGGAATTTCTTTATTCAAACTTATGCCCATGATCGGGCTGCAAGTGGTCCACTGGACCACCAGGGATATTGGAATTCTTTTATTTAAACTTATGCCCATGATCGGGCAGTGGGGCACATTGCCACTCTGTGCAGGGGGTGTCGGTCCCTGACAGCTGCTGCCTGGCAGGGTGCCAGGCGCAAGTCGCCGGGGATCGGCGCACCTGCATGCAATTGGGGCCATAATGACATGCAAATGGCCCCAATTGCATGTGTGCACTTTGAATATTGCGGTTAGCTGCACATACAGCACAACGGAACTCAGGCGCAGCGCATCCCCTGCTCCACTCTGGCCACTTGAGCGCAGTGCCACTGCACCATGTGCACTGCGGGAGGCCAGGGTGTGATATTCAACGATGCTGTGCCATGGCACAGCTCCATTGAATATCGCCCAGTCAATGCCCCTGCTCAGCAAAGTTGCGCTTCACCCAGACTTGCGCCACAGCCAGGCGCAGTCTGAAAATCCGGGCCTAGATAGCACAATTGTTCATGCTGAGTAGAAATTCAAGCACCAGAGGGAATTCTATGAAGCTGGTGGGGGATGGGGATTTAAGAGGGTCATCAGAAAGCACTTTTTTTTTTTTTTGCTGTTAAACATTTTTTTATTGTTGACTTAAGGCAGAACACACACACTAAGGCCGAGTCTACATATAGAAAATCAACAGATACCACAACATAAGGTATGATCAGTAATTACAATTGACAAAACATTCTGTCAGTTAGCTGCAACCATTCAGGATATAGCTTAACATATACTTTACACCTCCAACTGGGTGGCCAGAGGATAATTAAATTAATGAAGAGTCGCATCCTTTCAACAGAGGAGAGCATAGATCAATATAAGAAAATTACACCATAGAGAAGGATATGACAAGGGAAATTGGTAGTTTCTGGTCACTCTACCAAGGGTATGTCTTATTCCCATGTAGATTGTAATATCAACTATATACAGCTATGGCAATCTTTCATCATGTTTAATTATTTAGAAGGGAAATATAGAAGAGACGGGAAGGAGAAGGGGAGAAAGGAGGGAGACTTACAAAAAGAGAGGGGAACTGTCCACCCCTATAAAAAAGGGGGAGGAGTCTAAAAAGTGGAACTGGAAGAAGTATTGTGGCAGTACTTGGACCTTAGATAAGGTTGCCAACATTGGTCATATCGGATTAGAGAGCCTTGGGCAAAGCTTGAGATCCTCTCAAATGCGGCCCCTTGGGCTAGGTCCAGAAGGAACTGATGAAAAGTGGGGCTATCAGGGTTCTCCATCTTGTCAATATGAGTCTTTGGCCAATGCCCGACCATAGTAATCCACTGTGCCCCAGGATATACTTGGAAATCTCAGGACTGCCGCAACCCAGAAGGAGTAGGGAGGGGCACGGGACGATATCGGGGAATAGTTGTTGACACGTGTCCTGAATGGCTCGCCAGAACTGTTGAAGGTTAGGACAGTCCCAGAGAATATGAAGCAGATGAGCCCCTTGGTTACCACATCTCCAGCAAGTGTCAACCAGGATAAGTCCCATTTTAACTAGTTTCGCCGGGTCTCTATACCATCTGTGAAGGGTCTTGTTCATGATAAGCCTTGTGCGCCTGTCCTGGCAAGCCAAATGAATACGTGCCCACCCATCCTCCCATTGTTGTTCTAAGATCGAGATCTGTAGCTCTTTTTCCCATTGCTGCCTTGCACTCTGGGTAGGGTCTGGGGTGGAGTCTCTGAGGGCATGATATATATTGCTAGCTTTGTTCTTAGTGACTTTATTCCATGAACAAATGGAGTGAGTTTTTTTTTGTAATGAGTTACTAAGGGACGACTTTGGAAGATGAGATATAGCATCTCTTAACTGAAGGTATCTCCAGAAATGAGAGGCCGGGAGATGATATCTCGCCCTCAGGGACTCAAAGGAATCAATAACAGTTGTTCCCGGGAGTAGAAGGTCATGTATTAAGGAGATACCCTGTCCCTCCCACATTTTCCAGTGCAGGGTAGATTCCCCTATTTTCAGGGCCTGATTATCCCATAGAGGCATATATTCCCAAGGGGCCGGGTCATAGCCCAGCAGAGTCATAGCTTGTTTCCAGTATTTAACTGAGAGTAATATGGGGGGAGAAAGGCCCAGGGGGAGTTTCTTCCTAGCATATAAAGTAACCACCAGAGTGGCAGTGTGAGTTAGGGAAGCTTCTAACTGGAGTCAATGCGGGGAACCCTGTCCAATTTTAGAAAACCATCTAAGAGTCTGAGCCGACACAAAAGACATATGGTACCGCTGTAACCAGGGGAGTCCCCAACCCCCTCTCAGTGCTGTCGGTTTGAGTTTGCTGTATGGAAGTGCCCCTCCATAAAAATTACCCATAAGGGACTCAATTTCTGAAACCACTTCTGGGGTATAGGCAAGGGTAAATGGGCCAATAAGTAAAGCATCTTAGGAGCAGCCATCATTTTGATCAAATCAATTTTCCCAGCCAATGAAAGCTTTAGTGCTTTCCATCTACCCATATCAACCCTAAGTGAGTAAATCAGAGAGTTGAAATTGGCTGCAAACATTTTAATCGGGTCTGTGTGCAGGATAATACCCAGGTATTTGATGCCCTGAGGGGACCACTTTAGCCCCAAGGCAGTAAAATCCACTCCAGAAGTTGAGGAGTTTAACGGGAGAATTTCAATTTTAGACTGATTTAGTTTTAAACCTGATATCTTAGTAAACTCAGTAAGGGTTCCAAAAATTGTCTGAACCCCCAATTGAGAATGTTTGGTCATAATAAGCAGATCATCTGCATACAGGAAGGTCTTGTAATTGACGTCCCCCACCTGAATCCCCAGGATATCGCTGGAGGACCTAAGTGCAATGCCAGAGGCTCCATGGCTAAAATAAATAAGAGGGAAAAGAGGCATCCTTGTCTCGTGCCCTTTTGTAATTGGAAGGGCCGAGACATGGTGCCATTGGTCAGCACCGAGGCTAGGGGTGCAGTGTACAACAGCCTTATCCAGGCGATATAGTTGGGGCCAAAACCCTTGATGGAAAGAGAATGAAATAGAAAGGCCCATTCGACCGAATCGAAGGCCTTTTCGAAGTCAAAGCCCATAGAAACTGAGGGGATTGGTGAGAGTTTAACAAAGTGCATTAACGATCCTAGTGTTCTGTGATGATCAGACCCCAGACGGCCTTTAACAAAGCCCACTTGGGAAGGACCAAACAAGTCTTGCAAAAGGGGTTCAAGCCGGGCAGCAATAACCTTAGCCAATATCTTGGCATCTGCATTGATTAGAGAAATAGGGCGATAGCTGCCTGGGAGCAACGGATCTTTCCCTTTTTTTGGAAGCACTGTAATAGCGGCTTCTCTCATGGAGGGGGGTAGTTGTCCAACCAGTAAGGAGTGCCGAAATACCCGGACCAAATAAGGGGCCAGATTAATACCAGGGTCTGTACAGATCACTAGGCAGTCCATCCTTCCGGGGTTTGCATAGATTCAAGCGTGAATGCCTGGTTGACTTCTTCAATTGTAAGGGATTCTAACAATTTGGTATCCCAGCTGAGACACTGGGAATGGGTAGCGAGGATAGATAAGCTGGATCTTAACTGGCTAGGGGTTTGGAGAAGCATATAGATTTTCATAAAATTAGGACATGATCAATTTATCCCTGAGTTTGTACGACAGGATTCCAGATGAATCTACCAATGCATGTATCATCTTTGAAGCATGCTGACACTTAAGACGATAGGGCCAATAACTTGCTGGCCTTTTCTCCCCCTTCCCATAAGCTATGATGTACGCGCTCAAGATTTAGCTCAGCCTGCCAGATAAATGAGCGTTGGAGAGAAATTGGGTGCTGGCTAACTGTGCTAGCAAGTCAGGAGAAGGAGGTTGATTACCTAGGGCTTTGTATTGGGCTTCCAAGTTGTATAATTGCTTCCCAAAGCCCGCTGATCAGCCGCCCGGCAATGCCTCCTGGCTGCCACAAAGGTTATTATCCTGCCACGAATGGTGGCTTTGAAGGCCTCCCATAAGGTTGAGTCAGATACTCACCATTATCATTGTCAGTCCAATATTCCGTTACAGCCTGGCCAATCCAGTCAAGAAAAGTTTTATCTTCTAGCAATAGCGAGCTCAGCCAGGCCTGAGAATGATGGAGATCAAGTCCTCTTGAAAACTAATTCAAGGGGCGTGATCAGAAACATAAATTGGGTGAATCAAGCCCCGCCACGCTTTCATATAACCCTGAGGATACGAGCCAAAGATCTATCCTACTGGAAGAGCCATGGGTTGGGGAAAAACAGGTATAATCATGCTCTCCTGGGTGTGACGCCCTACAGGCATCCAATAAACCAAGTTCAGACATTAGTTTACCCACTGCTTTCTTAGCCTGTCGATGGGGTTCAGGGGATTTATTGCTTCTATCTAAAGTATGATCTAATGTTAAATTAAAATCCCTCCTAAAATATTTGGGCTCTGTTTTATTGAAGTCGAGATAGCCTGGTTAACCATATGGAAAAATTGAGGGCAGTCTGGTTGGGCGTATATATTGACCAGGACCAGGGCCTCAGGAGTTTCAACTTCCGCAATAATCCATCTCCTTCTTGATCCCGTATAAAGTCCTTCACCTTCCATCCCAGGTTTTATGCAAAGTATGGAGACTCCTTTTATGGGTGGGAGCCACACTGTGAAGTTCTTCAATCACCCAAACTTGTTTAAGCTTAGTGGCATCCTTAGAAGAGAGTTTAGTCTCTTGCAGGAAGACCACCGTAGGGCTAATTTTTAGGTGAATTAAATCTTCTTCCATTTAATGGGCTAATTAAGCCCCTCACATTCCATGAAATTAGCTTAGGCTCCATTCAGACCTACAGTAAAACATATCAGCAGGAGATATGGACTGAAACATTAAAGGGTGAGCCTGAGCAAACCCTCTACCTTCTTGCTTCCCATCAAGCATTAACGGAGCACCACCTAGCCCCATTAGAAAGATTGCCATAAAAGAGTTAACACAACACCAAAATATCAACATTATAATGTGACAGAGGTAGATACTAACATGCACTATCCCTACTAACTGAGAGCAATTCAACCCCTTTAAATTAACAAAACCCATCCCCCCCCCTCCCCTTTGTTCGCAACTTTGCAATCCCACAAAAGACCAGCATCCACTGTACGTGTCGGCTAAAAGTAAAAAAGAGCCCAGACACCAGTAGAAGTCGCTGGGAGGTAAGTGACCCCATGAACCCATCATAACTAGGTAAATAAAATCTCCTAGTAACCCCATTAAAGGAGACACGTAAAAAAAAAAAAAAAAAAACTTCCAAACAACAACGGCCAGAAGGGCTGTCATCCGATATAGTAGCAAGGGACAATTGTGAAAGCTGAGCATAGCCCCTCCATATGTTTGTGGTAATATCTGGGACTAGTTTACAGATATGCAGAGCCCCGAATTAAACCATGGGCAGCAATCTATTTGTCCCCATTGTTCATGCATATCAGCCAGAGCAAGCACAGGGAAAACTGGATTGGCACATCGAGTGGCAGAGAACAGCTAGTATCAGAGTAGCTGCACGGGTATGAACCTAAGAGCCCCTCTTAACTATCCTCTGAGGGGGAAGTCCCCTTAAACTTGGTGCTCGGGGGCTCATCCCTGATCAGAGGCAATGTCTGTTAATCACAGACAAGCAGAGCATTTAAAACCCAAAAGTGATAAAGTACTAGCAGTCAACCAACTGATTCTGCAGCAGAGGTGGAGATAGCCATGTTGCTTGAAGTTAGTTCCAAAGCCAGTCCAGCAGCTGTGGTCCCAGAATTCTCCGTAGGGGTGCCAGCTGCCTCTTCTGCCCAGAGCAACTGTTTGGCTGCTGATGATTTCGAGCCGGCCGAGCTGGAGCATCTCGGTGGAAGAGGGAGGTCGCGAGGGATATCTTCGGTAGGGAGCTCCATCAGGACTTTGTATTGATTGTTGCTCATATCTGGGGCGAAAGAGTCATGAGAGGCACTCGGACCTGGACTGCAACTCCTACTTCTACTTCTGGAGCGGAGCCGTGGGGTTTTGTCTACGTGATCTCCTTCGATCCTCGCCCTTCTTCTATTCTTTTTCTTACTTCCAGTGGATTTTGGAGGAGACGACCGAATGGGAGTCAAATAATTTCCAGCTGAGTGAGAAGACGAAGCTGCCACTGCATTAGGAGTTGCAGATCTATCAGTGTTCATCGGGGCGGATTGAGCAGGGAGGGCCCTTGGGCTGTAAGATGCATGCAGCTTGCCCCAGTTTAATTTGGGTGCCTGTGAAGCGATAAAGTCCTCAGCTGATACCGGATTATCAAAGACCTATGGTGATCCATTGATCACAATCCGGAGAGATGCAGGGTAATGCAGGGAATATTCAAGGCCCAGTTCAGCACACGCCCTCCAAGCTGCTGAAAAGGTCTTCCGCCTGTTAGTGACCTCCAATGAATAATCAGCAAATACTAGAATTTTGTGTCCTTTCCAGATCAGCTCTTTCTTCTGCCATGCCAATTGAGCGATCCGTTCTCGGTCTTGGAATCGGAGGAAAGGGGCTAAGATGGTATGAGGGCGCCCAGCGGGGGCGGGGGGGCCGCGGGGCCAGAGTTCTATGTGCTCTGTCCAGCTCCCATGGGGACCCGCACTGGCAGTCCAACAATGAGGGTAGTGCTTGTTGTAGAAAAGATATCGTATCATTCCCCTCGCAGCCTTCAGGGAACCCAACAAATCTAAGATTATTTAGACGGCTGCAGTTTTCCAGATCCTCCACCCGGGCCCAGAGATGCTGGATCAACTGTCCCTGATTGTGTACTTTAGCCCCGGCCTTATGCCAGCCATCTTCCACCTCCGCTAGTTTATGTTCAAAGATGTCGGCCCTCTGCGATAAATCTACAATATCCTCAGTGTTCTTCCTTGTAGCAACATCTACTTTATCCATGCGGTGCAGGATTTCTGTGAACATTTGCCTTATTTCTATCAGATTACTTTCAGTTGCCATCGGAGAGGGTGTAGATAGGGACTCCATGTTGCACACAGTTTATCTGGGTAGTAGCAGAATGGAGCGTGAGCACACCGTGGAAAAAAAACTCAAAAATGCGCCCAATTTTTAAAGCGCCGGTCCAAGTACAAATATCGGGACAACCACTGGTAAGTGCATTATCAAGTTTTTATACCATTGTGCAGGAGCAAGTCAAATAACGCAGGATTTTTGGGGTTACTTTCAGGAGCAAGCCGTTTATGCAACCATTCACTTCGGCTGGTGGCCACGCTCCCTCAGAAAGCACTTCTAAATGGGAGAGAGGGTAGAGGAAGGGAATAGACCGTCAAAGCAAGTAGTCAGTGTAAAATGAGTGAAGGGATTCATACATGGATGGGACGGACATGGAGGGGAGGAGAAAGGGAGGAAGGAAGCCAATAGGGAGCTCACAGTTAACATAAACAGGTAGGGCTGGGCAGATGCAGTGGGTGGCAGGGCATTTTTTATGCCAATAGATTCTATATTTCTAGTTTTCTATAACATCATAAAAAAGGCAAGACCAGTCTTGTTGACCCCAGTCAAGTCTTGCTTCTTTGCTTAATACCTACAGTATATCTGTGCTAACCACATTCTGTATTTTTTTGTTATAAGTTGTTCATACTTTTTAACACAGCAAAAGTTGCCTAGTTGGGCCCTATGCATGTATGAAGCTTGGTGCATGCCAAAGCAGGTGCATACTGGGTCATGCAACTATGCACCGTGCATCTGGCCCCAAAACAGCATGTGGGACCATAATGCATTTACCCTGGCTGACCTAAAGCATGGTTGGGTAGCTTCCATGTATGAGAAGTGGTTGTCCAGGGAGGTAGATTTGAGCTGGACACTAGGCTTCTTAGCAGAAGCCTATGCCAGTCCCGGAGTGGATCTCCTGGTGTGTGGGAGCAGGGGATTATGGGATGTTGCAGTCAATGTAAGGACTGACATATCCTAGGAATAGGGTTTTTCCTTTTTCCTTGAAAAACAGAACAGACTGCCATGGTCAACTCCTTCAGCCCAGCCCTCTGTTTCATGAAGCAGGTCTGATTTTCATAACTGCAGGGCCTGTCCAGGGCCTTAGTACTATTGCCATGGGGGTGGGGTGCACAGCAGTTAAGACAGCCCCTGGCTTGTATACTGGAACCCTCTTGACAGCAATCTAGCAGAAGCCATTGTTGCAGTACATGCCAGTCTGCCATCCAAACCCCTGACATGCCCTGTCGCCACCCCAATCCCTGTCCAGTCATGCAGATGTGCGAATATAAGTGCTGTCAGGGCCTGCGACTAAACATGGTGGTGTGGGATGTTATTGAATTCATGGATATCCAAATAATAGCCTGGATGCTCATAACTCGTCCCCAAATGCTGTATATAGTGGCAGATAGGACTGAATGTTATTGGTACATAGGGACATTTGTTTTTTTTTGTTTATTTGCTCTAACAACCGTGTGCTTAACTACTGTACATAAAGCATTCTGTGGTTAATGACCATGTAAATAAGCAGCATTATGAAAAACATTATTAACTGATTACAGACAAAAAAAAATGTTATATTCAAAAACTGATTTTTATACCCATTAAGACACCATGATTTTCACTTTTCATAACATACATAACAATTTGCACATCCTACACCATTCTAAATGCAAACTTATGACAACCTCTAAAGAAATGCTAGGAGTTAAACTGAAAACCTGTGAATACAATCCTGACAGTTACAGAAAGTTCAGCCTTGGGACACAGTCACATAATTTCAGATATGCTGGACTTGCTGCGCCACACTTTTAAAACATAACGTATTCATAGATGCGCTGACCTGCTAAACTAAAGCAGTGATGCTGCTTTGAGATGCTCCTTTGAGGCTAACAGATGCCTCGCTGTCTGGCTGACACACTGACTGAGGAAATGTCAGTGGAAGCATTCCACACACACCCTTCTTCTTGATCGCTGTGGTGGAGTAAATAACATCCCTCCAAAAATAAAAAAAAACCATCATGCCAAGGAGAATATTTTTATTGACAAATATATGAAGCCGCTAGCAATCATTAAGTAAATAATGCTGAGCTTGTAAATGTTTTGTTTATTGTGGCCTTGGAATCACTTGTTGAAGCTTTTCAAAGAGAAGAACTCATAGACCTCTTCCCTAGTGCCCCTCTGAGGCAAAGAATTCCACCTACATAAAACAAAAAGAAATTCTTTCTTCTTTGCTGCCCCTTCATCAAGGTGACCACGCTAGGCCCTGGAGATGCAAAAGGCTCAGCCTCTTCACCGAGGAGCCTAACACATGGGCAAGATGACACAAATGGCACACTGCCTCACGGAGGAATGCTTCGCCAATCCAGGGGCACGTGAGCAGCAAGCAGATTCACTCAGAAGTCCCATGCCAGGCTCAAGGAACACAAACAGTTTGGTTACTTCACCAAGGAGTCCTGCACTGGGCCAGGGAGATGCCAGCATCTCAGGTCCTTCACTGAGAAGTCCCATGTCAGCCCTACATAATTCAAGTGGCATGTTGCTTCGCTGAGGTGTCCCTGGCTTAGCCTGGGGAAATGAGTGACACAGCCACTTCAAAAATGTCCTGCATGGGCCGGCCTGGTGGCTCTGAGGGTTGAGGCACTGGATGCCACACCTCGTGCCATGCTGGTGACCCAGGTTCGGGAACTAGCCTAGAGTGCCGGGGGTCGGCAGGGAAGAGAGAGGATCGAGCATCTGGAGGATTGCTCTCCTCTCTCTGGGAGGGATCCAGGGGTAGCCAGGTGCAGCAACGGCCCCCAGTGGGGACCAGTGGCACTGCGACGCACATGGGCTTGGAAAAAATGGGGAAGACATGGGCAGCTGTCTTCTGGACATGAGTTTGAGCACCCACATCGCAGGCTGAATAGCACTGCACGTCTCACATCTGGGGCGTAACTAAGGGAAGAAAAACACCCCTCCCGCCAGGTAGACTACAGTTCCTCCAGTGCCAACGCCACATGATCTATGCTGGTTCTCACCACTGCCCTCTACCTCCCTGGTGGTTTGCAAGCGTCTCCACGAGCCTCCGGGGTTATAACAAGCACCAGTCAGACAGGAACAAAGTGGTCGGTGAGTGGTCATGGCAAGAAGAGGCAGCCCGAGAAAGTTCCGGCTAGGAGGCAAGGAAAAGAATTGAAAAAAAATTTCCTGCACTGGGCTAGGGTCACCGAGGAAACCCACACCAGGGCAGTGGACATGAGTGGCTTAACCACATTATCAATTTTCCCTTACCAGTCCTTGTTCCAGCCAGCGAGGGATAAGGGGAGTCACATGGTGGGGGGGGGGCAAGAAGTCCTGTGGCAGCAACCACTGTTGTGCTACTCTTCACTCTTTGCACATTGGGGAGAGTGGGGCAGAACTTTAGAGTGTGGCTTCTCATCAAATGGCAGTAAAGATGAGATTCTGGTAGTTTTCTGCCATTTTGGGAGGGCTACGGGTGTTTCACGGCACTGATATGGGCTGCCATGCTGCCTTTTCATATCAGGTGGATTGGGAGTATTCTGGGCAGTAGTAAGCGAAGGTACTCTTATACCATCATTGCTTATGTATACAACATATGCAGAAGGACACCAGAGGTTTGGGATTTTAGGAAGAAATGGCAGAAATGTGAAAAAGAATGGAAAACTCCTCACCTATGGCGAACACCAACAAAGTGTCATTTTAAACAGATCTTGGTGCAACGCCACTGGTTTGTCTCAGAGAGATGTTGGAACACACTTACCAAAGTGACTGTATTATTAGCAGGGGTATAAATCAGATCGGTGCATATTTCCTAAATGGCACAATGATTAAATCAACAGATAATGAAAGGCATGTATGTGAAACTAGACAGAAATCTCAAATACATGACCCAGTGTGAAGAGGAAATAAAGAAATGTAATCAGATACTAGAAACTATCAGAAGAAACTTTATCAGCACAGCCAGGGAAGTGGCAATAACATTCTATGTCTCTCTGGTACAGCCATACCAGGACTGCTGTTTACAATTCTGGACCCCACACCTCACGGGTACATTGGAAGGTTTGAGAGGGTCCAGAGGAGGGATACAAGGATGGCTAGAGGAATTATGGGGAAGAGGTATGAGAGGCTTTCTGAACTTGATATGTTCACCTTAGGGTGTAGAAGGCAGAGGGGTGACATGATTGTATTGTAAAAGCTGTTCAGTGATGAGCCACTAATGGTGACCTTACAGTTGAATCCAGAATCAAGTACACTAAAAACAAGGGGCCATACCTTAACTGGTGAAGGGAGAGCAATTTAGGACAGAATAGCTGAGGAACTTTTTTTATTCAGAGAGTGGTGGACATCTGGAACTGTCTGCTAAAGGCAGTGGTCCAATCCTCAACCCTAGCTGCCATCAAGTCCCAACCAGACAACAAATGCATTTGATGAATCTACATGGATACAGCTGCTGAATGGCAGGGGCAAAACCGATGGGCAAACCAGCCTGCTTCCAACCTTATGTTCTTAGGGTTGCAGACCAGCTGATATAAATGGGAACTATTTCCAAAAGTGAACAATGCTGTCATTGCAAACCCCGCATTGTACCAGAGAGGGAAAGCCCCCATCTAATTCAAGGTCAAAGTAAAACCTGTCACTATAACATCATCTTCTCAGTTATCTGTGCCATGCAAGAACCACTGGAAAGCAGTATAAATGCCTGCAAAAGGCAATGCCAGATAAATCAGATGAATCAGGAAAAGTGCTTATTTTCAAAGCAGATGCAACAGTAGATTTGCCTGGTATAGTCATCAGGACTGTACAGAGCAATAACTAGGTCAAGCTGGACCTTTCCTTCAGTTAGAGATAGGTGAATTTTAGTTGCAAAAGGTTTCTAAGTTTTCATTGACATTATAGCACTCTTCGATTTAGCATAACAATTGAATTTGGATTTATTTCTTCTGCTTCACTGAACTGCATATAAATGGTATATTGCTGCTGCACTCTCTTGAAACTGCTTTACTTAAGATTTGAAAAGTTACTAGCTCTGGTCTTTTATTATTTCCAGTGTAGGTCTTAAAGTTTTATAGTTTGACTGTCTTCCAAGCTGGAATGCAGTTAATTGGTTGATTGGAAGCAGGTTTCTCATTCACCATCAAACCATACGATGAATCCCACAAGTACAGGCACTGTACTATTATTGAAGTCTGTTTCTTCTGTTACTTTAGCACAGTTTCTGCTTGCACTCTGATTTACATTCATCATCTTTTGACTTATAGATTTTGCATTCTTCTGATGTCCTTGTTTTCCCCGGCCACCACTCATGACAGCAGTCTTCACGTTTTTTCTTCCTGTTTAGCATAGCAGACATATGCGTGTTAGTGAGAGATACTGGAATAGTGCCATATTTGATGTGGTCATCGGGTTATTGGAGAGGATACTGCATTATTTATTGGGTCCAGAATGGAAACAATAGATTATCTGATTTGGATACAATACATTGTAGTAGATAAATGGTGGATCCAAGCTCTCTGATATAGGAGTACAAATAACCCAATGCACTACACAGTTAGCCACACCCATTCCCTGTATGTGGTCAACATTTAGTTATTTTCTTGAATACTAAATGCTGGGTTACGTAGGGAGGGGGATAAGCAGCAGCGGGCGAGACAGGATCCAGCCACTATAAAGGTCATTAGTGCATCCACACCTAGAATTCTGCACAAGGTACTGGATCTCACACCTGAGGAAGGACTGCAACAAGGCAGAGCCAGTACGGCACAGGGAAACTAAGATGGCCCGTGGCCTTGGGATAAGACATATAAGGAGAGGCTGCAGGACTTAAACATGTACTCCCTTGAGAAAGAGGTGACATGATTGAGATATACAAATACCTACATGGGATAAATAGGGTAGACACCAAGGCACTGTTGTCCTTGAGTTTAAACACAGGTCCTGCTGACCCCACTACAGTGGAGAAGCCATGGGGGAAGAATGGTTTTATCAAGCTGTTTCTGCTGCTCCATCATAAGTGTCCACAGCCAACCTGGCAGTACATCGGTGGCACTACCATTTGTGGCACTGATGACCTGGGTTCTGGAACTAACTCAGAGACTCAAACAGTCAGCTGGGATGAGGAGGACTGAGCATCCAGAGGGCTGCTCTCCTCCTCTGGGAAGGGGGTGATGTGGCACTCGGTGTATGCCTAGCCCTTAGCAGTGGCTTGGGGGGACAGAACCCTGTAGCCACAATGTGAGAATAGAGGAGCGGTAGACACTGGGTGTGCTGTGTGTGGAAGCCCAAGTGGAATCAACCTTGATGTCATTGTATGTATGTTCCTCAGAGAGTGAAGAGAAAATCAGAAAGCATCCTGGACAGCAGGATGGCCACTGACCCCTCACAGGTCTCGCAACGGTGACCCACAACCTGGAACTGGATCCTTCCCTTTGATTCCAAAGCTGTCATGAATTAGTCACCAAAATGTTGCTCCCAGTGTTTGACTATAAGGATGTGGTCTACTGCACTGCCTCCTCTTTTCTTGCCAGACTAGACACCCTATGTAACACCTTCTGCCATTTTGCTGCTAATGCGCCTTCTCATACCCATCACTGCACCATCTACACTTCCCTCTTGATTCTTCCTCTTCTCTCCCAATGTCTACTGCAGTCTGCCTCCTTCATTTCTCAGTTTTGGTTAGGTGCTTTTCCTGTTACCTCTCCTCTCTCCTCTCCCCCAATCCTTCTGCCTCTTATGCTCTTTGCTCTGAAGATTCTCACATTTTCTCAATTCCTCATTCCAAATCTGCAGCTGGGCAGTCTGTTTTCTCCTCTTGTCTTCCTTCCATCTGGAAAAACCTCCCCCCTCACTTCACCTTTCTCCTTCCTTTCTCTCACACAAACATCAGATCAAACTTCTCACTGCCCCCTCCTGCACCTGTCTTGGCTTAAAACAAGTATGTGGTCTCTGCTGCCATTCCTCCGCTACTGTCTGCTGCCAGCTAATTTGCCATGATTTGTAATCCCTCCCCCATACTGTTTCTCCTATAATTTGCCCCAACTACTGTAGTTTATGCTCTTCTGGACTCACACCAGTACTCTTTGTTGCGCTATTTACCTCTTTGTTTTATTTTGTTTTTTTGCTCAGTGCCTGTAATTAGCCGTACTCTGACATTTAGCACTTGTACCCTAATGTCTCATGATAATCTGTACACTGCTTCTGCATGAACATGCTGCACTTTGTTATTTCTGCACACATTTGTGTATGCATTTGTTCTGCCCTGTTCCCTTCCCCCTGAGTCACACCTGGAAATGAGCCTTAGCTCAGTGTGTTTTTCCTGGTTACCAATTTTCAGTAAATAAATACTTTAATAAATAAATGATGCCTTTTCTCTTCTCTTGTGTCTTCCCATGCTCCTCCTTTTGTAAAACATCTTCTCCCTACCTCTCTCTTTCTTTGCATAGATCATGCGCTTCCCCCAGTTCTTTCTCCTCCTTCTCCTGTTCATGTGCTTCCTCCACTGCTACCTCCTGACCCCTAAGACTTTTCCCTGACAGCTCCTCTTCTATATCCTGCTCATAGGCACTCTCCATAGGCTGCTTTGGTGACAGTGCTACAGGTGTTCTTTTGTAGAACTATGGGCTTTGTATACCTTTCCCTGCCCCATCCCTGCCTTTTACTCATATGAAGAAGTGTACTTTTTCCTCTGGTGACATGTGGCACCAAAATGTATCCCAGACTAAAAGTATGTGATGAACTGATAGGTTACCCCAAACGTTTTCCAGCCACAGCATAGTAAAATCCTTCTACATCCAGACATTTGGACTTAGTTCAGAAGTACATAAGGAGCAGGACAGAGAATTGTATCAGTTAAAGCAAAAGGAAGCTGGGAAGGCAGTCAGAACAGCAAAGGCCCAAACCAAGGAAAAGATAGCCAACTCAGTTAAGAAGGGGGATGAAACCTTTTATAGGTACATCAGGGAGCAAATGAAGACCATGGGAGGATAGTGAGGCTTAATAAAGGGGAAGGGGGTGGGCAGAGCATGACTGTGAAAAGGCAGTGATACTAAACAAATATTTTTGCTCAGTATTCACAAATGAAGAGGGGGAGGTACCTAAACCAAACAATAGAAACACTCTGGATACTGGAGTTGATATCAGCCCATTCACAGAAGAAAGGGTTCTGAAAGAACTCTTAAAACTGAAGGTGAACAAAGCAATGGGGCCTGATGGGATTCATCCCAGAATTCTAAAAGAACTAAGGGTAGAACTAGTGACACCACTGACTACCCTCTTTAACAAATCATGGGAGGATGGGGTGGTACCTAAGGACTGGAGGAGGGCAGATGTGATTCCACTTCACAAAAGTGGGAGCAGGGCAGAAGCAGGAAACTACAGACCTGTTAGTTCAACCTCAGTGATAGGGAAGATGATGGAATCACTTCTGAAGGAAAGAATTGTTGAGTACCTAGAGGCCAGAGGGGCAGAGGACCCAAGGCAGCATGGATTCACAGCAGGAAGGTCATGTCAGATGAATCTAGTAGATTTCTTTGACTGGGTGACCAAAGTAGTAGGTCAGGAAGGGGCTATGGACATGGCCTAGAAACTTAGAATTCGACGGCAGATAAGGACCACTTGGCCCACCTAGTCTGCCCATTTCCCTACCTGATAGATAAGCTACAGATTCTAGTTAATCAACAGCTTACATCCTCCTACCCCCCACTAGAATTGCCTTATGTCTGTCCCATGTATTCTTGAATTCTCCCACTGTTCCTGACTCCACAACCTCCTCAGGAAGGCTGTTCCATGCATCCATAACCCTCTCTGTGAAAAAATAATTTCTAACATTACCTCTGAGCCGTCCCCCCTCTATCTTCAAATTGTGCCCCCTTGTTCTTGCACATCTCTTTTTCTGAAAGATGCTACCCTCTTGTACTTTGTTAATTCCCTTGAGATACTTAAAAGTTTCTATCATGTACCCCCTCTCCCTCCTTTCCTCAAGGGTATACATATTAAGCTGCTTTAGTTTCTCCTCGTATGTCTTTTGGTGCAGACCCTGCACTATTTTTGTTGCTCTCCTCTGAACAGCCTATGGGAGGGCTTTAAGACTGAGATTCAGTGTTGTGAAAATAGGCTCATCCCTTCCTCATCCCTCTCATTCAAAAGCTCAGATCTCGCAGCACTTCATGCTTGGAAATCGAAACTCGACATTTCGTCTGTTTCCCTAGTCACATCAGCGTCTCACTCTAGCATTTGCTGCTTTAACTTGCGATTGCTGCTCGTTCACTGCTGTTCTGTATCTCCATGTCTCGAAGCTTAATCTTTGCTTCTGGCAGGTTTGTTTTCTTGCTCGGGTGGTGTTTGCCCCCCCGCCGACCTAGCTCGCTGTCTCCTCCAGCTGCCTTCCCTGCCACGGACCTCCTCCACCTCCTGCCACTGCTCGGTACCCGGCTATTTGGTCACCACCGCTCTCCTTTTCCCCCTTTGCTGTGCATTCCTAGCATAGTCCATCGCAGCGCTAACTGTCTCTGACATTCCTTCTAGCTCTCCTTGCCTGCAGCTCTCCTCCAGTGTGCCCCCCCTTCCTTCCTTTGTCTTGCAGCTCCTCCAGCTCACCGCAGCTCTCCTTCTGGAATCCTAGTCGGGGCCTCTGTACCTCCTGCCTGGCTGTTTGCTCACAGTAGATGATCTGAATCCTCAGATTGTGCTATCCTCCATATTACGTATTCTCACTGCTCGGGAGTTGGATGCCTGGAGCACATCACGCTACTGGTAGGTGCATGTAATCTATTCTGCTCACGCTATCGCTAGCGATTTGCCCCCCCACTGCTCTTTCTGTCTGCTTAGTATCACTGCTTCATCTTCCTCCTCACTTACCACAGCAAGGTCACGAACCCTCTGCTTCTTTATTATTTGCAAAAAAAAAAAAAAGCTGCATCTGTAATACTATTATCCTGTCCAACTGTCTTTCATGTGTCCAATGATGCCACACCCGAGCACCCTCTCTGAACATTCCTTCTGGGATTTGTCTAGCGAGTTTTACCAGACTTCTTCTGACCTGAGGTGGTAATCATTTCAGCAACACTGGGTCCTAGGTCTCTCCTTCACTAAGTCGGGATAGGTTAAGACAGGAGCATAATCCGGAGGCACTATGTACTCTATCGAAAAAAAACAAACATGTATCATATTTCCATAACGCAACACCGCCTGCATCTATATTCAATCACTGATGGTTCTTGCCCATGGGGTTCCAGTGTCTCTTCCCATCCCCTGTAAGCCTCATAGCACTAAAAAAAAAAAAAAAATTAGGGATCCACATCTAGTTCTACAGCTCTGCCATTTCCTTTATCTGCTTTAGGATGCTCTCCGGAGCTTTGGCTATTCCATCGTATACACCTCGATCATACTCACTATCCTACTAGCCCATTTGCCGCTAGTACTCTCCCAGCATATTCCTTTCCCTCCTCTATCCTCCAGCTTGAGCATAATCTGAGTGCATGATTCTGCATAATCAATTTTCTCGAACAAAAAAAAAAAATTTTTTATACGATTCCCTCTGTTTCTTATTATTGCTCTATTACTTCCTACGTCCTCATCTTCATCTTTCCTATTTTATTTTAAATTCTGGTTTACTTGGACTTTGTTGCTTCTTCCCTGCTACGTTTCTAGCATTTAATGCCAAGATCCTTTAGTGGTAAGTTCTTGTCCTTCCCAGGTATTCCTTTCCCATCTATTCCATGCTCTTTCGCAGTTCCCTGTTCCTCTCCATCATTCCCTCTCCTCTCATTTCATACTTCATGTGTCTCCTCCCATAGATTTCATCTTCTTTTTGCCTCCTCAGGTCTCCTTCCTTGTCATGTCATCAATCAAAGATACAACTGTTGAAGATCATTCTATGACTCCTATTCCCCTTCCAGGACCCGTCAGACATAAATGCACGTCAAGTCCCATCATTCCATCAATGACTGGATAGTGCCTCACCTCATGTCGGAGTTAACCTGAAGAGGCATCTCTTCTTCTTCCTTTGCTCAGTAACAGGTGCTCTATGACCTTCTCATGAATGCATTGTTGCAAACTAGACCTACTCCCGGCCCCAGCCAGCCCCTTCTGCAGTCTGACACATCTCCTCTGTCGGATATTCGAGACTTCATGGCTCAAATGGCCACTTCAGTTGCAGACATTCAGACTCATCTTTCTTCATTGGAAACCCGTCCTACTGCTCCTCAGCCTGTTCTCGCCTTGCCTATCGGATCGCCTCCCACCGACGTCATCCTGTCTCAGGATCCTAGTCTCCCTTTTGTTGTGGTGCCTCCTCCATCCATGCCTTCTGCAGTTTCTACAGGTTCATCTCTTTCTCCTCAGCCTCCATTCATATCTCCCATACACCTAGTGCCTGTTCACCTCCACAAAGAAATTCTGGATGGCAAGGATGTCAACTTGATTTCACTGCTCATCTCCTCCCACAACGTCCTGGACAATCGTGTAGTTTCATGTGGAGACATCTCTGTCATCCTGAAATCCAAGGACTCTCGTCTCCTTCGCAAGCTGACCATGGCCAGATTTATCCTTGCCTTCAGCCTCTATCGTGATATTGTTTGTTCTTCCTTCCCAGATTGACGCAAAGAATTGGATACTTACCTTTATCTCATTGTCGACCTTAGTGTCCGTTATGGTGGAACTCATTTCTGTGATTACCATCATTCTTTTTCAGCAAAAGTCACCTCTGCGTTAAACTATTATAATGTCCAGCTTAACTGAGCAGTTCTGGACAATGAACTAATTTGTCGCCACTTTGCTGGCCAACGCGCCTATTCTTGTTCGCTCTGTGGTTTGTTTAATCATTTCACTCCCCTTTGCCCACTGATGGTCTCTCCTCCTCAACTTTCCACATCCATTCCAGACCCAATTCGCTCTTTATAACTTCCTTCCACCCCCAGCCTAGCTCACCCCGTTCCTAACATGCCAGCTCATATTGACCGCCATGGTCACCCCATTAGCAATATCGGCAGTAAATCCATTTGCAACAGCTTTATCGATCGCAGCTGTTCCACCCCCAGATGCCAATTTCTTCACTTGTGTTGCATCTGCAGAGATTCTAATGCTCACTACATATGCCCTAAGGCTCCCAAACCATCTAGATGATGCCAGGTCCATCCCTCCCCTCCTGTAGCTATCCGTGCCCTCGCCCGATTGCTGTCCACTCACCCTGACGAGGACGCAGTGCGCTCTCTCCTCTCTGGTTTGACTTATGGCTTTCACACAGGAGTCCTAGTCCTTCCCACTTCATCACATTTCTGCCCTAATCTTCAGTCTGCCATTCAAGAACCTACCGTAGTTTGCTCTATCCTCCAATCGGAAGTGGATAAGGGATTCGTACTGGGCCCTTTTCCCCACTCCTCCTTTCCAATACATCGAATCAATCCTCTTGGAATCGCTAGTAGGAAGTTCTCTGGCAAAAAACAACTCATTATCGACCTTTCTGCCCCTCGTCATTCTCCCACTCCAAGCGTCAATTCTCTCATCCTGGCTGAAGACTTTTCCTTGTCTTATGCTCGCATCAATGACGATATTTCCTTAATCAAGCAGTCCAGCCATGGCCCTTGGTTGTCTAATGCTGATATATCAGATGCCTTCAAGTTGCTTCCCATCCATCCCTCCCTCTGGCATATTCATGGAGTCTATTGGGATTACGCTTTTTACTTTGCAGTTTGTCTTACATTTGGATGCTGTAGCAGCCCAAGTTATTTGACATCTTTGCTGACTTCCTCTGCTGGGCCTTGCTGAATATTTGTCACTTACCTACCGTGCTTCACTTGTTAGATGATTTCCTTCTCATGGATCCACCCCATGCCATTCCAGAGGCCAGCATCTCAGCACTTCTCAGCCTGTTCAACACTTTATCAGTTCCAGTTGTGGCCTAGAAGACATCCGGACCTTCTACGTCTCTCAAAATTTTGGGCATCGTACTCGATTCCAAATGCATGGAAGCTCGCCTCTCGTTAGATAAGCTTTCTTGAATCCATGAGTTGGTTTCCTCCTTTTCTGTTCAGGAAGATTGCATGAAACAAGAACTGCTTTCCTCTTTTGGGGTACCTAAACTTCGCAATGAGAATCATTCTGCAAGGTCGATCATTTATTTCGTACCATCTCATCCAAGCCTCATCCGTCGAAGAGCTACACCATCACGTCAGAATTACAGCATCTGCTAAATCCGACTTAGCCATGTGGTCTCTTTTCCTAGCAAGTTGGAAGGGATGCTCCATGTTCAGTAGCTATCCACCACACCAAAATCATCCTCACATTTTCACAGATGCATCTTCTACTAATGGATATGCTGCCATATTCTCTCAAAAATGGATCGCAGCCACTTGGCTTCCAGATGTATCATCATTATCCAAATTCACATTTACATCTCTGCTATTCAAAATCTATCCCATAGTAGCAGCTGCAGCTACATGGGGACATTTGTGGTCTCACCAGTCAGTCTCCATATTCTCAGATAACCAATCCACAGTAGCTATCATTAATAAAGGTCATTCATCATCTCTTTCTATCATGCTATTCATGCGGAGGTTAACATGGCTCTCTCTCATACACAATTTCACAATAAATTGCTGTCATAGTCCTGGTGCCCAAAATCAAGTGGCTGATGCTCTTTCTTGATTTCAATTTCAGGAATTCTTCCATCTCCATCCTTCAGCCAACCCAACCATAACCCCACCTCCGTCATACTATGACCTAATAATGGCCTAACATATTATTGGCATCAGGTCTCCATCATCATGTGGTCATCATTAGTTGTATCTACCAGAGCCATATATTCAACAGCCTGGAATAAATACGTGTCATTCTGTGCTTCCTCATCATCAGAACCAACTACCATTTCAATAGATTGAGATCGAGTTCTAGCTTTTCTGACATTTTGTCATCAAGCCCTACATCTCGCACTTGGCTCAATCAAATTATATTTTGCAGGCATCCAGTTCATGCTCGCTCAGTTTTCTCCATCATCACCATCTCTATTCTCCAATCAACTGATCAGACTACTTCTATTAGGATTCAAACGTTCATCCATTCCAAATTCCCCTAGTCAACTTCCAATAGAAGGACCTTTATTTAGGAAACTAATAGATTTACCAGATTCTAATCCTTTCGAACATCATTCAAATCTCATGATATCTTCAGCCATCATGCTTGCTTTCTATGGATTACTTCATCCAGGAGAATTCACAACAGCTTCACATAGCTCATCTACTTTCCTCGAAGTATCTAACATCGAAAGACACGATACCTTCATCCTCACATTACCTTTATCAAAAACCGACAGACTTAAATCCAGAATCTCAATAACATATTATTCAACATCAAATAAATGGTGTCCAGTCATGATTCTATTAAAACTCATTAAGTTCCATTTCAGTTTAAATCCATCCTCTCCCCTTCTATCTTCAGATGCCAACATCCCTATGACAACAGAATGGTTCATCGATCATGCAAGAATCCTACTTCAGAGACTCAGACGTAATCCATTTTCCTTTTCAGGTCACTCCTTCCGAATAGGATCAGCTACTTCAGCATCTTGCAATAATATTCTCGTGCACTTCATCAAAAGACTTGGAAGATGGAAATCATCAGCCTTCGAAATATATATCCCTAATCTAATTTCAGAACTTAAAAATGATTTTCAGTTATCTCCTTTTAGTTTGCTCAGAGGATGAGCAGAACAGCAGCCATGGCTCCTCAGAGGTTTTCCCCAAAGGGTTTTTTTCCTCTCCTGTGTGCTCCTGATCACATTCTCCAGAGTTGGAGGAGGTAATCTTTTTGGGCTATTCCCTACAGCTACTTAACCCACTCTACCAAGGGTGGTAATAGAGAAAAGCCACATTATACTCAATAAACAGATCTTAAATCCACTGAAGTATCACCAAGTACTACATATTTTAACAACATTGAATGGGAGGGCTTTAAGCCCGAGGTTCAATGTTGTGAAAATAAGCTCCTCTCTTCCTCATCGCTCTCATTCAAAAGCTCAGATCTCGCAGCACTTCATGCTTGGAAATCAAAACTTGTCCTCCATCCTCCCCATCAGCCTCCTTCTTCTCCAGCATTCTATACACCCTTGGGTTGGGCTATTCCCTACAGCTACTTAACCCAATCTACCAAGGGTGGTAATAGAGAAAAGCCACATTATACTCAATGAACAGATCTTAAATCCACTCAAGTATCACCAAGCACTACATATTTTAACAACATTGAACCTAGACTTTAGCAAGGCATTTGACACATTCCCACACAAAAAATTAATATACAAGAGTGGGTCCCAAGATGGTAGCCTGGGTAAAGAATTGGCTGGAGAACAGGACACAGAGGGTAATAGTAAATGGAGTCAACTCTGAAGAAAGGGGGGTTACTAGTGGGGTACCGCAGGGTTCAGTACTAGGACCGGTCCTCTTCAATGTCTTTATAAGTGACATTGCAGAGGGACTGGGAGGAAAAGTATGTCTCTTTGCAGATGATACAAAGATCTGCAACAGAGTTGATACACAAGGTGGGGTGGAAAGGATGAGAAGGAACTTGCAAGGTTGGAAGAATGGTCAAATATATGGCAGCTTAGATTCAATGCTAAGAAGTGCAAGGTAATGCACCTGGAAAACAAAAACCCAGGGGAAGAGTACACAATGGGGGGTGAGATACTGACAACAACAAAAATGGAAAGGGACCTGGGGTAGTCATATCAGATAACCTAAAGTTGGGCAAGCAATGTGAGAGGGCAGTAAGGTGGGCTGGGGGATACTGGGATGCATAGGGAGAGGCATCACCAGTAGAAAACAGGAAGTTGTTATCCTTCTGTACAGACAGCTGGTGAGACCCCATCTGGAGTGCTGTGTGCAGTTCTGGAGACCAAATCTCTGCAAAGACTTAAACAGGATGGAAGCAGTCTAGAGGAGGGCAACTAAAATGGTGCAGGGTCTGCAGCGGAAGACAAATGAAGAGAGACTTAAGGAATTTAATATGTATAGCCTCGAGGAAAGGAGGGAGAGGGGAGACATGATAGAAACTTTCAAGTACCTCAAGGGAATCAACAAATTCCAAGAGGGTAGCATCTTTCAGAAAAAGAGGTGTGCAAGAACAAGGGGGCACAATTTGAAGATGGGGGGTGGCTCAGGGGCAATGTAAGGAAGTATTTTTTTCACAGAGGGGGTTGTGGCTGCATGGAATGGCCTTCCAGAGGAGGTTGTGGAGTCAAAAACAGTGGTGGAATTCAAGAATGCATGGGACCATTATCATGCAATTCTAGCGGGTGGGGATAGGAAGAAGTAGGCTGTTGGTAAACTAGGATCTGCAGCTTATCCATTAGGTAGGGAAATGGGCAGACTGTGTGGGCAAAGAGGTCCTTATCTGACATCAAATTCTATGTTTCTATGCCCACAAACTATTCAGGCATTTGTTCCCTTAAAGTCAAGAAGAGGGGGTAATTTCCTGCTATCAGCCATGGCACCAAGATGGGTTTAGTACGATCTCCCGACGACAAACATCCCGACAGCAAAAGTCCCATCTTTTATTTCCTGAATTTAACCTTCCCGCTATTACTGTATCACCCATTGATTCTCATGGCCTGTTGTCATTAGCGGAACCTAAGTGCTGACAATTTTATCCATGGTTTGGTTCCTAGGCATGGCAGCCCAGACAGCAGTCTTGTCCAAATTGCCAATGGATGAGTGTTTGATGTCATGCCCATCAATATGATGCTTGCAAAAAGTTATAAAGTCCAGCACTTTAGGGCAGAAATCTGTGGAGTCACTGGTCCATTTTTACTTTTTGTCACAAAGTAAACTTCCACTGGTGGAGATATTTATCTACCCAGCCATAGCTGTTCTTGAAAGCAGGGTCTTTGAAAAGTTCTGTTGCTTTTATGGGAACTGCTGTCCTACTGACATTGAAATGGTGCTCCCTGTGATGTGAAATCCATGTTGACAATTTGCTTTCTATTTCTGGGTGCTGACAGCATCAGATGGCGCCCTCTTGATGCCTTCTCTTTTTTCTTGTTGCTACTACCATCAGCAACTGAGAACAACTCCATTATTTTCTCTTTTTCTCTCCACTCCCATACTTGTTTTTTGTCTAGTTTAAGGGCAGTGGCCACTGGACGATTACCCTCCACCTTGGCTCTCTAGACAACTATAGCTTTGAAGTTTAAGCTATAGGACTTCTTTTTCAACAATTCTGTAATTTTGACACTGACACTGACTGCATGATGGACTGACAGCTGGCACATGTGGTGCATGTGCATAGTCAAGACAGCAGCTATTAGTAGAGAAGCCACTGTCCAGTAGTAGGCACCCTCTAATGGAAGCCTCAGCTGAAAACAGAACTATCTAATAGAAGCTGCCGCTTCAATTAGAATATATATGGTAAGCTGACCTGGTGGTGTAGAGGGCTGAAGCATCACTGCCTTACCTCATGCCACATAGGCGACTCGGGTTTGGGAATGACCTTGGGTCGTCGAGGAGCAGGCCCAGTGGGAGAAAGAGAGAGCAGGATTGAGCAGGATTGAGCTGCCTAGCTGCCACTCTCCTCTCCCAGGGAGGGGAGCTCACCCTCCTTCAGTGACGCCATTACAGGCTGGAGGTCTGGTGGCAGCATAGGGAGGCATGGGCGACCGGTAGAATGAGGCGTCCCGCAGTGCATGGTGTGCACATGCCTCTACACATGCACGCTCATGCCAAGGACATGGGGGGGGTGAAAAAATAACCTATATGATGATGACTTGGAACAGCACTGAGGTGTGTGGTACTGCTGCTGATGCATGACTTGGGGGCTGGGGACATCATATAGTGCTTCAAGAGGGGGCTGGCCATTATCTTGCTCCCCACTCACATTCATAGGTGGTTGTGATGGCAGCTGTTGTCATGTTATTCATACTGGAATGACAGGGGGTGGACTTGCCTTTAAAAATCCAGAAGGATCTATTGCATACCAGTTAGGGGAACTGGAAACAATGGAAGAAGAAAAAGAAGGAGACCACTGTGTTTCTGAATTGCTCAGCATGGTTTCATCACCAGATATACTGGATGAACAGCTGTAGAAAACTGCTTGCAGTGGAATGACCTTCTGGGAAACTAATGAACCATGGTTTCTTTGCCCATACTATACTCTCAGGCATAGTCCCTGCCCCATCCCTGTGACTCCCAGCCCCCATCCTGGCACCTTCTCGACCACCACTACCACCACCACTTGCATAACTGGTGTTTGATGGAACTGGCATGGTAAAACCTTTCCAAAAACAGATTGGAAGAGAACAACCCACTCACCCAAACTTTTTAAAATAATTTATTCATTAAGTTTCCACGTAAAGGAACAACCCTGTGTATAACCAAAGTTAACTCTCAGAGCAAAATCTCCTTCATCAGGATAATGCTGGTGTAATTTCTAAAACTTATAACTATATTTTGAAGTATAGCTAATGGGAATTTAGATAAAAAAGGTGAGGCAAAATATCGTATCAAGTGTTACACATACACATAAGTTCATACGTGAGCGTACATGAGTGTAAATTCAGTTCCTTTCCCTCTGCACACCAATTAAATAACCATTAAAGGTGATGTTTTAATCCCACAAGTACATTATTTAATAGAAGAAAACTTTTTTCAAATACTTATTTAATATACATATATATACATATGTATATATATATATATATATTAGAGGCAAAAAACTCCATTTAATGCATCGGTTAGGGTTGTTCCACAGCGACAAAAGTAAGGAAATTCGGTGTTAGGGTTGAACCCCCCCTGGACACCTTCAGCCTGCCCCCCAACCACCATCGGGGTGTGCATTGGGGTCGTCGGCCTTAACTCTCACCCCATCACATGTGTAAAGAAGCAGAGGTATAGGAGAATGGGGTGAGAGCTAGCAACGACGACCCCAACGCACACCCCGATGGCGGTTGGGGGGGGCGGGCCGGAGGTGTCCTGGGGGGTTTCAACCCTAACACTGAATTTCCTTACTTTTGTCACTGTGGAACAACCCTAACTATGTATTAAATGGAGTTTCTTGCCTCTAATTTCCCTTCTTTTTGAGAATGATGACAAGAAATACTGAATGTAATGCGGTGCTGGGAAGGGCCCCGCGCTCCCGCCACGTAATGTCTTGTGACATAATAACAGGAACAGCAATGCAAACACAAGGTCGAAACCCAAATGGTAACAGTAATGAAAACGCAAGGGCAAATGACAACGCAAAGGGTAACACACACGGTGGCGCACACGAGAACGGTAACACTAACAGGTACATAAACTCAAGGGGAAACAGTAACTGTAACAGTAACAGAAGTGCATACCCTGTTTTTGCTGGACAACTGCATAGAGAAACACAGTGTGTACAAAGAATGTATGCATTGTAATGGCAATGGAAGCTTAAAACGAGCATTGGAAGTACTCCATTGCAAATATCTCAGCAACCGTACGACGTAGAAAAAAAATTAAAATTTCACAGAAATCATTGTTTTCCTGGCTACCATTTTATATTGCATAGTCCATAGGGCTATGTAACTCGCACCAAAAAGTCCACATCGCGCATTGTTTTCGAGACATAAGACTCGAAAGACGCGGCATATGCCACCATGTTAGTCTATGGGAAAAAACATCAACTTCAGAGTACCATAACTTTCCATCCATGCAATATTTTTTCACCAGACCACCACAAGGCACATCTGTGACATGTGGACTGCCTTCCCTCCAAATTTGAACCCAAAGGAGCAAATGGTTCTTTTCCAGCAGGTTGGCAAAGAACTCCTGTCATTTCTGCCATAGCCTGAAAAAGTAGTGTTGCAATTTGTGACACTTTTCACAAAATTTTGCAAAAGTGTCATGGGTGCAACACTACTTTGTGACACTACTTTTTCCAGAAATTTGAAAAACATATTTCTAGGGTGTTTAAACTCAAAATAAAGACATGGCTAGCATCCTCAGGGTCCGACTAGATGAACACAAAAAGAATTGTGTCCCTAGAGGGTCCCAATTTTAAATGCCAAGCATTTTTCTGATTGCTGACTGAAAACAAGATGGCAGATTTGTAACACTACTAGGGCCATTTGCGAAAGTAAAAAGTGTATTTGTGACACTTTCGAAGTTTTTGTTAACTTTTCCCATTGACTTATAATGGGAACTTGTTTTTTGAATAACTTTTGAACCGTTCAATATTTTTTCACGAAGTCTTCAAAAGGCACATCGGGCACCCCGGCTGCATGTTCCCTGAAGTGTTTGGACCAGTCGCCAAACCATGCAACCTGTAGGCGTGACCAAAGAATGCGCAAAAAAACGTAAATGTGCACACGGATGTCGCTTAATAACTCCACAACTGTATATCCGACCGGTACAAAACTTGGCAGATCCCAAGATTTATGATTATGCCCAATGTTTGCCAAATTGCAGACAAATCTGTTGAATGGTTGCAAAGTTATTAAGGTGCAAAATTTGACCCTTTAACATTAAAAGGGCTCCTCAACCCTTAACTATGGTAGCACTACCATGCTACTATAATATATATATATGTATTTAAAATGTGATAATTAGGAATATATATATATTAGTGCTGGACTACCTTAAATTATCTCTGAGCAGTCCCCCTGATTTTTCTATCCACATTCAAAATTCTGTATCAGTTAAACAAAGGATTATATTATTTTGAGTGTTTTCCACCCTATTTCCCCATACACTATTTAAATTTTGTTTAAAAAGGACATAACTATTTATCAGAGACCATCTTCAATTAATTTAAATCCAAAGGCTCTTATTTGTTTGTTCTAAACTAAAAAAAATGCAATTCCTAGATCTAGGTGTGCTGTTAGACTTTACATTCTGATAAACACTTAGGTAAAATATAAACCTTCACTTGACCAACAAAAGTTATTTACCTTTACACTTGAGCTTGCAAAGTACAAGTTTCTATTTGAGAATGAACCAAAGAAACATAAATCATATTTAACCTTTTCCATATTTTATTTAAAAAGACAGTGTAAAGTAATCAAGTTTTACTGCTTTATGCTCACCACCAAATCAATTTCAGCAAAGCACGACCTCCCTGCTCTCTCTACATTGTAAGGCAGCATGCTTAAGAATCACTCACCCTTTTATAGTGAGCAGGGAATGGGAATAGGGTGCATGCATGCGCGCTTGCTCCCATGATGCACGCCTCAGCACAGAAGTGTTCGATGGCACACCCGAGCCACAATAATGTGGCACCTAGCAACAATAAAGAGAACACTAGGTGTCCCAGATGCATGTAAGGACTTTTCCATTGTAATGAAAGATGAAATTAAGTGAAGCAGCTCTGGAGTTTGACTAGGACTGTCGCTATTGCACATGTTCTTGTCCATGCAGTTTCTCCATTTAAAGTGCTCAGGTCCTGTTAAAACCACATACTCTGGATCAGAAACGCCCACATCTGAACTGCCCTGACACCCTGCTCATTCAGCCATGATACACTACACTATTAAATTAACAAAATTAAATTATGTAAATGGAGGGGGTACCCGAAAAGGGGCAGGGGAATAAAAAATACATATGCATGACAGCAGTAGGTATATTGTGTACCTTAACCCAAACTTCCTAGTGTCCCTCTTACTAGTCTATCTTAAAATGATTAAACCACACATTCCCGATATTTTTACAATAAAATGTGAAACCTCTCAAGGGAAAATAAAGGCAAAGAGATGAGGTGACAAAAGGCACCAGCACACACACTTGTCCATACCCCACTCTGACAAAGTCCCAATATGCAACTCACCAGTGTGGATAAAAAACCTCTGCACCATTGGAAATGTTATTTTCAGCATTTCATGTGCATGGGCAGCAAACGAATGGTGGGCAGGGGGGGGGACCTGCAGGCAGAGATCACCATAAGAGTAGCCCTATAGTGTGATTTAAAAGTATATACATCCTGAATCTGTATACATTCAAACATACTCAGCACGCAAAGAGTTAAATAGGGAGTTTGTACCAAGAAAGCAGAGGGATTGTAAAGAGTAAGTTTGTACTTGGAGTCTTTTCTCGTCCAGCTGAGGTCAATGTCACTGAGTAGGAACATCTCAAGGTTGTGTCTGCCAATAATTAGAGCCAAGAAGACCCATAATGGCATTAGAGTCACAAGACCCCTTCTGTGGTCTATAAATACAGCCCACAAGTAGAGGCTTGGCGGTGCTAAGATGTAGTTTCTTTATATTTATGTTGTACAACCTAATTCCAAACATTCCTGGTAGAATATATGATAAAATAAATGCATTGCATTATCATCATTGCATTTAACTATTCAATTACCCCTGAAACATTCATGGTTTCCTTGGCTTTCACTTTGGTCAGCACTGTACACTCATCCTCACCCTGTCACCTGTCAAACATTCTCTAGTGCTCAGTAGCACCCCTCCCCTCTATCTATAGCATGTAAAACATTCGCTGGTGTCCAGTGGCCCAGATCCTTGCCATTTCCTCTTAAGCACTACCTTCTGCCTGATTTTCAGAAAAGTGAAAATCATGCAGTTGAACAAGAAAAAGTTCTACAAGTGGGGTTCCCCTTCTGCAACTACAGGTTCTTTGGTAAGTACACAATATTCAAAGAAGTCGCTGAATCCTGAATATTGTCATGATTAACAAGCACTTAATGGGCATTGTTTGTGCACATGCTATGCCTGTTACAGTGTGACCAGTTGTAGTATGTGGGCAAAATTGGGATTAAGCTGCCAGAATGTCACAAACACTGATGTCAGTATTTTACCAGTGCTGAAATCTTTCTCCACATGGCAGAGTTGTGCATGGAGACTTAATCCCAAAAAAAACATTTTGCTTTTGATAATAGCCTCCCTGTGATTCCTTCCACCCCCCAGCCCTCACCACTTGCCACAAAAGCACTCCCTCCTGTTCAGAGGTCCCACCCCCACCCTCACCCTGTCCCAGTCAAGCATTTCCTGTTGTCTAGTGGTCCTCCCTGCCCTCACCCCATCCTAGCCAAATACTCCCTGGCATCCAGTATTCTCCCCCTCATCTCACCCTGTTCCAATCAAGCACTCTCTCTTCTCCTGTGGCCCCCACGGCCTTACCCCATTCCTGTCAAGCACTTTCTGATGTCCATTGTTTCCTCAACATGATTCACCATCTCAGTCAGGAACTCCCTGTTGTCCAGTGGTCCTTGTACCCACCTTCAGTCCATCTTAGACAAACCCTCCCTGGTGTCTAGTGTTTCCCTCCTTCAGTCCCTCCCGCATCCCATCCCAGACAAGCACTCTCTGTTGTCCACTGGTTCACCTGCTTTCACCCCATCTAAATCAAGCATTCCCTGTTGTCCAGTGTGACCCACTGCCCTCAACCCATCCCAGTCAAACAATACTTGGTGACCAACGGCTTTTCTCCATGATCACCCTATCCAGTGTCAAGCACTCTCTTGTGTTCAGAGAACACTCTTCCCTCACGCTGTCAGTGTGAAGCACTCCCTGGTGGCCAGCTGTCCTACTCCCTTACTTGCCCTTGTCCTATCTCAGTCAAGTGCTCCCTGGTTCCAGTGGGTATCCCTCACCTTCACCCCATTCGATGTCAAACACTTACTGGTTCCCACTGCCCCTGCCCTCACCCCATCCAAGTCAAGCTCTCCCTAGTGTCCAGTACTGCCTCTCCACCTTCGTGCTTTCCTGGTCAAGCATTCTGTGATGTTCAGTCTTCATACCTGTCCCCATCCCTTCTCAAGTGCACACTGATGACCAGTGTTCCCTTCACCACTACTCCATCACAGTCAAGCACATCCTGGTTCCCAGTGGTCCCCTTCCACTCTCACCCATTACAGTCAAGGGCTTCCTGGTCTCCAGTGATTCCCCTCATCATCACTTCTTCCCAATCAAGCACTCCCTGATGTGAAGTGATCCACCCCCAAAATTCTCCCATCCAGACAAGCACTCTCTGGTAGCCAGAAGTCCCCACCTTGTAACTGCCCAGTCTCTGTCAAGCAGTTCCTGATATTCATGGGATCCTTTCCTCTCACCTCCCACCCCCTTTCAAGTGTTCCCTGGCATCCAGTGTTCTACCTGCTCTCATCCTGTCCCAGGCAAGCTCTTCCTGGAGTCCCATGGTCCCCCCAGCTCTCACCACATCTCAGTCAAATACTCCCTGATGTCCAGGTCCGCCCCCACCTTCACCCCATCCCAGCCAAACACCCCGGTGTCCAGCAGATTTCTTCTGCCATCACCACGTCAGGGTCAAGCCATCCCTGGTGTCCAGTGCCCAACCACCCTTAACCCATCCACTGCCAATCACTCCATTGTGTCCAGTTGCCTGTCCCAGTCAAACATTCCCTGCTGTTAACAGTTTCTCTGCCTTCAAACTGTTCCATTCCAGTCAGTGGCTTCCTAGTGTTTGGTTGTGCCCACTCCTTGCATCACCCTTACCCTGTCCTAGCCAAGTACTCCCTGCTGTCCAGTAGTCCCCCTTCTACCCTGTCCATAGCCCATCATAGTCAAGCACTCTGTGTTGTTTAGTAGTTCCCTCCCACTCTCTCCCATCCCAATCAAACACACCATGATGTCTAGTTATACCCCCCTTCAATCACCCTGTCCACCCTGTCAAACATATCTTGGTGTCCAGTGATAACAAAGGGGGACAAGACCTTTGTTAGGTACATAAGTGAAAAAAGAAAAACAAGGGGAGGAACTGTGAGGTTGCAGGGTGCAGAGTGAGTCTGTGCATGGGATGATCAGGAAAAAGCAAATATCCTGAACAAATACTCTGGTTCTGTCTTCACAGAGGAAGGGGAATGTGCCACACATAAGTTACAGAACCATTGGGGGTAGGGAAGTAGACACAAGCCCATTCAAAGAGGAAGGAGTCTTAAAGGAACTTGCAAATCTGAGAGTGGACAAGGCTATGGGTCTGGAAGGGGTTCATCCAAGGGTATTGAAGATGTTCAGGGAGGTACTGGCTGCACCTCTGACAGCCCTATTTAATAACATACGCTACTGGGGTGGTCTCAGAGAACTGGAGAAGGGCAAATGTAGTCCTGCACCATAACAGTGGCAGCAGGGAAGAGGCTGGCAACTACAGGTCGGTCAGTTTGACATTAGTAGTAGGGAAACTGATGGAGGCACTTCTAAAGGAAAGGCTGGTGCATTACCTTGCATCTGGCAGGTTAAAGGACATAAGGCAGCACAGAATCATGGGATGGAGATCACGTCAGACAAACCTGACAGATTTATTTAACTGGGTGGCCAGAGAAGTAGCTCAGGAGGAAACAGTAGATGTGGCCTACTTGGACTTCAGCAAGGCCTTCTGCACCATGCCACATAGGAGGCTCATGAATAAATTTGAAAGCTTAGGGGTGGGAACCAAGCTGGTACACTGGGTATGAAACTGACTGATGGATAGGCAGCAGAGGGTGGTAAAAGGCATTCATTTTGGGGAAGGGAGAATGACTAGCAAGGAACTTCAGGGTTCAGTGCTTGGGCTACTCTTTAATGTCTTTATAAGTGACATTGCAGAATAACTGAGAGGAAAGCTGTGACCCTTTGCAGATGACACCAAGATCTGCAATAGGTTGGACACTCCAGAGGGGTTAGAGAGAATGAACAGATACCTGAAATGAGGAATGGTCAAGGGTATGGCTGCTGGGTTTCAATGCAAAAAAGTGCAAAATCATGCACCATGGGTGCAGAAACTCAGAGGCAGAGTATAGACTGGAGGGAGGTATTGAGAGTCACTAAACAGGAAAGTGATGGAGGGGTAATCATAACAGATGACCATAAGGTGAAAAGGCAATGTGATGAAGCATTACGGAAAGCCAGTGGGATGCAGGGAGGCATAGGAAAAGGTATCACCAGCAGAAGGAGGGAGGTGGTATTGCCAATGAGTCAGCCATTGGTGAAGCCACATCTGAAGAACTGTGTCCAGTTCTGGAGACCACACCTCAGCAAGAACATGGGGGTGGGGAGGGGAAATTGTTTAACCAGGAGAGGCACTCTAAGCTGAAGCTTGATTCCAGGTACGACCTGGGAGCACAAGGAAGTTAAGTGACTTGCTCAGGGTCACACAGTATGCAAGTGGGGGCTGTGGGATTCAAACCGAGGTCTCCAGGTTTGCAGCTCAGAACATTAAACCACTGCACCATACTGCCTCCTAATAGATAGGGTAGAGGCTATCGAATGAAGTTCAACAAAAATGGTGCTGGGACTGCACCAAGTGTCCTTTGAGAAGAGACTGAGGGATCTAAGCATGTACACCCTGGAAGAAAAGAGGAAGGGGGACATGATAGAGACATTTAAATGCCTCATGTGGTGAAAAGGGTACAGGAAGGGAGCATTTTTCAGAAAAGAAGGTGTACAAGAACTAGGGGTCATGCAGTAAAACTAGAGGGGGAAGTTCAGGAGGGATGTGACACAGTATTTCTTCACTGAGAGTGTGATGGATTCCTTGAGCAGTCTTCCAGCAGAGGTGGTGAAACTGAAAACAGTGGTGGGCTTCAAGCATGAATGGGACAGGTATAAAGGGGAAACTGGTAACAAAGCAAGGGGAGGGTCAGGGCAAAGACCAGGTAGGGTCTGTGGTGGCAAAATAAGCAGAGAAAAGAGGAGCAGACTTGGTGGGCCAGGCGGTCCTTATCTATTGACACATTCTACGTTCTATGTCAATTATACTCTGGTGTTTGGTGGTCCCCCCTTTCTGCCCCACTATCACCCCATTGCATTCAAACAGTAACTGGTGTGCAGTGGTCCCCTGCCCTGATTCTGCCCCAGTCTAGCACTTCCTTGTCCCCAGTAGTTTCCCCTTCCCTCTCCCTATTTAAGTCAAGCATTCACTGGTTTCCAGTAATAGTAGTCCCCATCTGCCCTCACCCAGTTCCAGTCAAGCACTCCCTGATGTTGAGTGTTCCCCCTTTTTCCTCACCCAATCCCAGTCAACATTCCCTTATATCCAGTGATCATCCTACCCTAAACCCATCCCAGTCAAGTACTCCCAAGTGTCCAGTGGCTGTCCCGCTGCTCTCACCCATTGCCTGTCAAGCACTCACTGATATCTATCTATCTATCTATCTATCTATCTATCTATCTATCTATCTATCTATCTATCTATCTGTCTGTCTGTCTGTCTGTCTGTCTGTCTGTCTATCTATCTCTCTATCTCTCTAGCTAAGTTTTACCAGGAAAGGCATTCTGATCTGGTAACAACTAATTTCCAGATGTATCATGGGGTGGGTGGATAGGGAACAATCTATCTCTCTCTCTATCTGTTTGTCTGTCTGTTTGTCTGTCTGTCTATCTATCTATCTAAGTTTTAACAGGAAAGGCATTCTGAGCTGGGAACAGCTAATTTCCAAATCAATCGTGGGGGAAGGGAGACTAGGGAACAATACAGTGCAGAGATAAAAACAATACAATACAAGTGCATGGTAAATCTCATTGCAGTTCAGTGATAAAATAGGTATGGTCAGATATTTTCAGATATTTTGCAATATTTCTTAAGAGATTCTCTCTGGTGCCCCTACAGTGGTACTGCAGGCAGGCAGGGCATTTCTCTAAAGATATCATAAATGTAACCCCCAGGTGGTGCTATCCCAAGGGCTACTACCTCTGCCTGCCTAACCGTTAACAGGTTGAGGGGCCTAGGTTCTATGGCGGGTGCCTCCACCCAGAGGTCAGGGTTTATAGTGGTTCGTCTAACTTGGTCATAGCCCTCTGGGACACTGAGACCCCCTTTACTTCCTACTAGTGACCCACACAATGCCCCAAGAGTATATTCACCAATTACACTTACCCCCAGGACTGGTTCGATCAGCTTGACTCTGGTGACCCCCTGTAAAACAAGATGAGGTACTACAATAGCCACTGTACAATTCTTTAACATGAACACATACCTCAGTCGGTGTAACTTTGCTGAAACAAACAGATTTGATTTATTTAAGGGGTTGTAACAAGGGCAGGGGAAAATCAGGGTAATTTGATTAATCACATGAATAATCACATTATTGTGCACAATTTCAGAGTCCCTAAATGTCACTTTCACTGGGTACCCAGGATGGGGGGGGGGGCTAGCCAGGATCAGTGCAGCTGGTTGGGGCCTTGTGATGGAAAAAACACTTGCACAATACCAAATTGTAATCCGGAGCCGGTTGGCCCAGTTCATGTAGTAGAAAGAAAGAAAGAAAATCTGATGAAACACTTGCAATTAAAGGTACAGATGGCAGGGAGCTACCCTGATTTGCACTCACTAACTTAATGCTGGACACTGTCCCCGAGGGTGTCGTGGATTTCTGGATGCCCTTCGCAGAGCGGGGGATGAGATTTTGCAAGCAGGACACAGCTTCAGGAAGCAACAGATTCAGTCTGCCTGCAACTGACTGCCTTCCCGTCGAATCACACGCGGGACCAGGGGACTTATTAAGCTGTCCTCCCCAAGCACCCCACACATTTATATGTAAAAGAAATTACTATACCAGGCAGCTGCTCTCAGGTCCAGATCGCACTTACTGCCAACCCGGGAGTTCACAATGCAGCTTCACTTTCCTGACAGACCGAGCGCGATGAAGCAGTTTCTCCAGTCCTGTACAGGGTGAGCCTGGTTCTCAGTGTTCAGCCTCTCTTTTCCTCAGCAATAGTGGATCCAGTCCGAATCGCCATGGTAAATGCGCCGCCCGACTTTAGGCCTCCACATGTGCTTCCCACACGAAAACTCTGCAGCGCAGGAGCCTGGAGCTCCTTCCCCAGTCATGGTCACAACGGATCTGCCTTCCCAGACACGAGGCAGGGAATTACAGTTGGCGCCACCTGGTCCAATTAGTGGGCCTAGTTGCCAATCACTCAATACTCCCCCCTATTGGTGTGAAAAGGTGCCACGGTCCAGAACTTCACTTCCTAGAATTACTGGCTATATCCCTCATGGCCAGCTGGCTCCCGAGAGAGTGTCCTGATCCTGGTTGGTCTGCTTAGGCTCCATTTTAGGTGTCCCTTCTACCTGATTGGATCTATTCTGCAGTTCAGATCCAAAATGGAGGGGCAAATCACACAAAGTCCCAGCTGCAAGAAAGGCAGGTTAGACAAATTACATTTCCACTAACACTCTAAATGATTTCAAGCAAACAGTTACATCCTTGAAAAGTGCTCACTCTGCCCACTTAGCGATGGCAGAAATGGAGCGATTTGTCAGCAGCTCGAGTGAGACTAGAGCAGGGAACCACACAGTCCCCCCATGCAACTAATCCTGCCTGCAAGCAGACAGCTCTTAAAGAACAGCACCAAAGGCTCTAAAAGCACTCACAAATAAACGGCTTAAATGCCGAACACCATCCAGGCTGGGAGCATTGGGGCAAGCTCCTAGGAGACTTCTGGGAACCCCCATTTGCAGGGGGGTTACATAGACATTTCAGGAATAACTATGTCAAGTTGCTGCAACTGATGGTTGCATAGTAAAATGTATCTTACCAGCATAGGTGAACTAATAAATAGCAAATTAATGAAAGCAACAGTAAACACTAAACTGTTTAGAGAGTCCACAGTGGTACTGTGTAACATAGGAAAAATTGTGTAGACTTGGCAACCCTGTGCATAATAAATAAATAGAGAGTTAGCTGACTTAAGGAGCTTAATGGAGGAAAACATTCCAGGAGGAGTCATTTACAGGTATGGGTCATCAGGTCATGCAGAAGGGGTTTTTAGAGCAGAAGGTGAGAATGTGGAACAAACAGCAGTCAGAAGGTGGGCCAGAGACAGGAGAATCTGAAAGTGAAGGCAGGTTAACCTGCAGATGGTTTTGTATAGGGGAAGGAGAGGGACAGCAAGTGTCAGAGTTGTGGATGGAGTAAACAGAAAGAGAGGAGCAGGTGAGAAGGGAGCTAAGATAAGGTGGGAGGAATTTTGAAATAGGAGCGGCACAGTGGGAGTGGTGCCTAGTAGCTACCATAGAGGGGAGTGAGAAGAAGGTTTGGAGGAAGCAGTGGTGAGTGTAAGCAAGGGAAGTCAAGGGTGTAGTTTCAGAAGGATTGAAAATGGGGTCCAGTTTAACAAGGACGACTTTTGGTGCTACACTCCACACAGCCTCTCCATAGTCAAATATTGCAATGATCATCTTAATGATATCTCTATCGGCAGGGTGCGGCATACACTGTAGAGAGCACCAAGCTTAGGGTGTAGTTTTTGATGGATGTCATCCACATGGGAGGACAAGTCAAGGTGGTAGTCCAGTCAAACCCTGAGGTACTTGAAAGAAACAACCTCATCTATTTCAGTTCCACAGGGTCATGAAACCATGGTGGGACTGAGATCTGGACAGATGCTGCCTGATGCCAGGTGTCATTTAGTTTTCTTGGCATTAAGACTGAGTTGACTAGAATATAGCCAGACATGGATGTTTGTAAAATCTTGCTAGAGCCAAATAGCCAGATCAGAGGTAGAGGGTCCAGAGGTTAAAAACACGATGTCATGTGTGTACATATATAGGTGCAAAGAGGCAAAAGATTAGGGGAGATCACTGAGAATACTAAGAGCAGGATGGGACCAAAGAAAGAGCCTTGAGAGATCACCTGAACAGATAGGGAGTGAGAGGGATAGGGTTTCACACATGTGGACTGCTTATGACCTACCATCTAGATAGGAGCTGAACCATCAAACTGAGAAGTCAGAGAGCCCCTTGCTCTTAAGCTTGTCCAGGAGAATGGAACGGGCACAGTGCCAAAGTCTTTTGCCAGGTCAAAAAAGATGGCTGTGGTGACAGGCCCTGATCTATCCCCTTCAGAATAGAATCAGTGAGCCAGAGGAGGAAGGAGGCAGGTGTCTGCAGCATGGGACTAGCATAGGAAGAGTCAGAGGACAGTTGGGCAGTATACCATGCAAATCTGTCACAAATCCATCAGAACCATTAAAAATAGCTTCATAGGTTTTTAACATTTCTGTATTTTGGAAGGTGCATAGCACCACCACTGCCTTGCTTAAGTACACCGCCTTGATACATAATGCCATAGACCAAGGGCAGCTTGTGGGGGCGATTTATATTGACCTCACAAAAGCTTCCAACATCTTCAACCACACCCTTCTCTTAAATGCCCTCCATGAGACTGGCTTGTCAAATGACACAGTTGGCTGGTTTTGTACTTACCTTGAAAGAAGGTCCCAATGAGTCAAAATAAGTGGCATCTTATCTGATAGCAGGCAAGTGTTATCTGGTGCCCCCCAAGGCTCAATCTTGGGCCCATTACTCTTTAACCTTTTCTTCAATAACCTCCCCAAGGTATGCTCCAATAATATGCTGCTAAAGCAGATGATGCCGTCATTTATACCAGTCTACCTGACCCACTCCCACTTGAAATACAGCTCCAGGTTAGTTCCTCTGACACTGAGGCCTGGTTTAAAACCCATAAGCTGCTAAAGAATTACAAGAAGATCAAGATCATGCTCTTCTCTAGCCCACACAACAGGTACAAATTGTACAAACTAACCATACTGAACAATGAAGGCTCACCGCTTGAACAAGTCCCAAATTTCAAGTACCTTGGGATCACGCTGTATGCCCCCCTCTCCTATGGTACACATGCTGACCTTGTTTAAAGGACAGTTAATACCAGGATAGGACTGTTACATAAACACAGGCACTGCATGACCCCAGATGTGCACCAGACTGCTGTAACTAGTTCAATTCTATCTATCATTGACTTTGGCATAATTGTTTATGGAGCAGCCACAGACACCACACTCAAAAGGATCTGCACAGCCCTCAACAAGGCATGCAAGTTGATTACCGGAGCTCACAGGCTAACGCATGCTTCTGAGCTGTATACACAGGCCAACTGGTTAAACCTGAAGGGCAGAATCACCTATCAGACATGACTTCTGGCAAAAAAATAAGTCTTGGCCAGTCTACCCCTGTCGCTCAGAAATACCTAATCTCCACATCTAACTCCCAGCAAACTCAGGGCATGTCTAAACTGGTGTATCAAGTTCCTTTTTGCTGCACCTCCCAGGTGCATCATTGCTTTTCATTCAGGCACCCTGCTGGCTAAATAAACTCCCCTCTGATATTCAGGAAGAGTCCAGGATTGGCCTTTTAAGTGTAATCTTAGGAAACATCTATCTGCACTTAGTAGCTGTGACTGCTGACTATAAGTCACTCATCTCCCTACGTGGCACCTTTCCTGTCCTTCCCACCCCCACTTTACACCCCTCCCATTTCGCTCACTTCCCCCACCTGACCCCTTCATACCTCAACCCCCACTCCTCTCACTACCTCTCTTCCTTCCCACCTACCTATTCTTGATACTGCTCCCACCACCACTACCCTGCCCTCACAACCCCTCCTCTACCCCCCACCCCTATGGTATTCAATATGGTCTCATCCTTGCAAACCTACCCTCTCCCCTATCATGCCTGCATTCTCCCCTCTATTTCCCACGCCACCTTATAAGTGTCCGTCATTTCCCCCTCTCCCATCACACTGTACACCTCACCCCCTGCCCTCTAACAATGCCTACCTCCGGCAGCATCGTTTTCTTATTATTGTCTTGATCTTTTTATTGGTTATGTTTTTTGCAGAATGTATGAATTTGTCTCCACACTGCCATGTTCCTTTCCCCCCTGGTCTAACTTGCTTTTTACCACGTTTTCGTGCATTTAGGTTATTCCTCTAAGTGCACTGACATGGTGGTATTCTACCCTGCCTCAATTATACTTATCTGGTTGTTATCGAATTGTATGTCAAAATTATTGTTTTTATATGCCATTGTATTCAAATGTTTTTCCAACATGGAATCATTGTAAAAGAACCTCTGGTTCAAAGGTATAGTGATCCAAGAAATAAATAAATAAATAAAATATAAAAAAAATAAACATTTGCACAATGAAGGCTGTGTCTAAAATTGGGACTTGCAACAGTGTCGTGTTGTCTGAAAATCCTGCTCTATATACAGTATCATGAATGTGCAGAGTGCTTCACACGTGCAGAGAAGAACACCAAACAACTGGCTCAGACCTGTGCACATGCAAAGGACTTTTTGACAGAAACAGAGAAACGTATACAATGACAGCAGAAAAAGACCAAGGGGATCATCTAGTCTTCCCGGAGTTCCCTATCTGCCCCAGGACCTATTTTCCATATGGCGTTTTATCCCTCCTGGTCCACCCCCTGTTCCACTCCCCACTGATACTGACCTGAGCAACCATCAGACCCTTCACTCTGTCTCAGCCATGCTTGAATCCATTTACAGTTTTGGCACCCACCACCTCAACTGGCAGACTATTCCATGACTCAACCACCCTTTCCTTAAAACAGAACTTCCTCACGTTGTCTTAGTGCCCCCACCACCACCTCCAGTTTCCATGTGACCTTGGGTTCTTGACTCTGTAGTCCTGGTAAATAGTTCCCCACAGTTCATCTTGTTTATTCCTTTTAGGAATTTTAAGTTCTCTATCATATCCCCCTCTCTTGCTTGGTTTCCAGTGAGTATACATTCAGTGTTTTGAGATGATCTTCTTAGGATCTGCCTTGTTGGCCTTGATTCATCTTGGTCACCTTGCTGTAGCCTGTCCCTGTCCTTCCTTAGGTGAGGACTCCAGAATTGAGCTCAACATTCCAGGTGTGGCCTCACCAGTGACCTATTTCAAGGTAGTACAGTAGTACCCCCTTTTTCCTGCTGTCAATATACCTCCCAATATACCCCAGCATCTTATTAGCCTTACTACAGGCCTTGTTACACTGGTTTGATTGTTTGAGGGATTCACTAATGATGACTCCCAGGTCATTTTCCTCTGCTGTAGTGCTCAGTTTAATCCCCTTTATCCAGTAATTTCTTTTTTTTTTTCCCTAGGTGCATAACCTTGCATTTTTGGCATTGAATTTCAACTGTCAAACCTTAGACCACCTCTCTACCCTTTGTGGATCTCTCTGCATTGCCCAAATCCCTTCATCGATACCTACCCTACCACAGAGTTTCGTGTCATCTCCAAAGAGACATACCTTGCTCCAGATGCCCTCTTCAATGTCGCTGTTGAACATATTGAAGAGGATAGGGCCCAGGACTGATCCTTCAGCACCCCACTAGTGACCTCCCTTTCTTCCCATTTGATCTCATTTACCACCTTCCTCTGCTGTCTCTCCTTCAACCAGTTTCCTAGCATCTAACTATGTCTCTAGCCATGTCCAAGTCCTCCATCTTCTTCAACAATCTTCTGTGTGGCACCTAGTCAAAAGCCTTGCTGAAATCGTAGTAGAGTAAATCCACAGTATATCCCTTGTCTACTGCCTTTGTTACCCAGTCAAAGAAAACTGTCACTGGTCTGACAAGACATCCCTTCCACAAACCCTTGCAGTTTACTATTCTGTTGACTGTGGTTCTTTAGGTAGTCCACAAGGTCGTCTTCCAACAGTGACTCCATCAGTCTACCCACCACAGAAGTAAGGCTGACAGGTCTGCAATTGCCCAGATGTTCCTTGTTCCCCCCACCTTGTGTAAAAGGACTATGTCCACTACATGCCAGTCTTTCAGAACTACCCATGTCTGAACTGATCTATTGAACAGCCCTATTAGGGTTCAGCCAGTTCCACAGGAAATTGACTGGTCTCGACTGTTGTAACAATACAGTATCAAACAATGCCACATTTTCTTTAAATCTAAAAATGCTTTGAATCTATAGAACTTGCTATAGTAGTGTTACACCTGAAAATGAAAAAAAAAGGATGAATTTGATGAGCGATGAAGAAGAATCCAGAGTTAAAGCACAAAGATATGATTATGGTTTACTAAGATCTATGAGGCAGAAGAAGGCCATGAAACACATCATGACTACGCCCCACCTAGGGTAGTGCCATCTGATGTTCTCATCCCTCACATAGCAATCTCACTTTTTTTTTAAATATTCTTTGCTTCACAACATGTCTAGTAGAATAGATTTCTGGCTGACATCCCCTTCAGTATCACAATTGGTGCACACCTCTGGCATAGTGCCCATGTACCTGTCTGATTACCCATCAGAGGATCTTATGGTTGTGTGGGCCCCCCTCTCACACTCCGATCTGCCTCATAGTGTTGGACCCTATTCTCCTCCAAGACAAACATTCTGGTTCCTGAGTACATCAAGAGGCTAGATTTTACTTTGAGATCAGTGATAACGGGTCCACACGCAAACCCACCTTCTGAGATTCCTTCAAGGCTTAGCACAAGGGCTGGATCATGGCATACGCAGCTAGCTACCAGCAGATGTGAGAAGCTAAGGAACAGCAACTTGAAAAAGATCTTGAGTCCAAAGAAAAATGGTACAAGAGGCTATCCCTGTCACAGTCAGACTCCTCCCTGTTGAGGGACATTAAATACCTGTGGATGCAGCTCAATCTCTTGTCAACCAGGAAGGCAGAGCTTGCAGTGCTCCATGTAAACCACAGGTTTTGGGACAGAGGCAGAAAGGCAGGGAGCTCCTGTCATACAGGTTGCACAAATAGCTAACAGACAGGTACATCCATGGCTTGTGAGACTCAGGTGCTGCCCTGCACACCAAACCCATCAAGGCGAATCACATCATTTGTTCCTACTACAAGGAGCTCTTCTCATTGAGGGGCCCCATAAATCTAGCCAAACTCGATGCTTTTCTGATGGACCTGCCATTTCCAGCCCTCTCATGCTCTCACAGAGAAGCCTTGGAAGCTCCCCTCCCTGTTCAGGAGGTGCAGGCAGCGATGACGGCTCTATCCCCCTACAAAGCCCCTGGTAGAGATGGTATTCCGATCAATCTGTACCAACGGATGACAAATTTGGTTGCCCCATACTACAATCCATGTTTCAGAATCTCATGACCTGTCCACTCTCCCACCCTTTATATAAGAGACAATCATCACTGGCAAGGCAAGGCAAGGCAAAAATTATTTAAAAGACGCCCAATCCCGTATGCTCTGGGCACCATACAAATTTTTAAAAACAGAGTTTAGGCATAATAAACATACAAATTTATACATAATAAAAATACAAAATCTGATAAAATCACAGACATTACCATCAATATTAGTCTAAACATCAAATGCTTTAGAAAAAAGAAAAGTCTTCAACTGGGCCTTAAAAATATCAACTGTGGGGGCTTCCCTGACCATAATTGGCAAAGAGTTCCACAGAACAGGAGCCGTGGCGCTAAACGCTCTATCGCCAGTGGATTTAAGCCTAGTTCTGTGAATGGCCAGGAAGCCACCACTAGAGGAACGAAGAGGGCGGGTGGAGAGGGCAGGTGACAGAAGGTCCAACAGGTAACCTTCTGGTATTGGACAACCTGTCTCCCGTACTCAAAAACTCAAAGAAGACTGTCCTCCACAAGGAAGGTAAGGACCCTACCTCTCCAGGCAGCTACAGACCCATCTCACTTACAATTGCAGATGTAAAGTCCCTCACCAAAACACTAGCCAATAGGGTTGAATGCCTGCTTCCCTTCCTGAAACACACCTCCCAGGTGGGATTTGTGAAGGGCCATGTGAGCTCAGACCACCACAGATTAGGGGAGATCACTGAGAATACTAAAAGTAGGATGGGACCAAAGAAAGAGCCTTGAGGGCCACCTCCTCTTCTGTTCCCCGTCCTGTGTTTCTAGTCGCCTTGCTATTTTCCTGTCGCTACCCTTTCAGGGTAGCTCACATAACGAGCGTTGAACTTGAGTCGCTCATATCCAAGTCACTCAAGTTTAGTCACTGTTTTGATAGGTTACTCCTTTTGCTACTAATGATGTCATACCATCTCCAATCTAAGGTGCTTCACATGTACTGTGGACCTGGTTTCTTGTTTTCTACGTATAATCTCATTTAAGAAATTGTACTGTACATTCATGACCTCAGTCAGCTCTGCCTTCATTCCAGCACCGGCACTTGATATTGACTTTGAAATGGCATTTTATTCACTTGAGGGGGTACCTGCATGCCATACTGGACAAAATGGGGTTGGGCCTGCAATTTGTGGGATGGATCAAGGTACTGTATGACCCAACTACAACGAGGGTTCTGTCAAATTCTGTATTCTCTGATCCCTTCTCCCTCTGCCGTGGTACATATCAGGGGTTCCTCCCTCTCCCCCATGCTTTTTTTGCTGGTGATAGAACCGTTAGCTATAGCACTGTGGCAACACACCAGTCTTTTGGGGCCTAAGGTTGGTACAGTCAAACTACATATGCTGCTCTTTGCTGACGATTGCCTAGTGCTCTTGCATGATGTCCCTGCCAGCATCCCAACACTTTTCCACATACTACTGGCTTTCCAAAACTAATCCAGCCAAGACAGAACTCCTCTCCCCTATCAGCAACTTGCATCCTTCACTTGCTCTCTGGCTATGGCTTGCAATGGTCCCCAGAGGTATCAAATATTTGGGCAGTCACATACAACCAGATTTGGGTAAAGTGGTATTGGACAACCTGTCTCCCATACTCAAAAACTCAAAGAAGACTATGATAGGTGGAAGGCCCTCAGTGTCTCCCTTGCTGGTAAATAGCAGCATTTAAGATGACTCTGCATCCTAAAATTATTCACTATCTTGCCCATCTGGCTATAGATGTACTCATGCAATGGTCTGCTAAGATGGATGCCATGGTCAGCAGTTTCTTGTGGAAAGGCAAGCCTATGTGATGCAATAAGGCTAAACTGTGCACACTCTGGCACAGAGGTGGCTGGAACCTCCCCTGGTTCTATGCTTATTATGTCACCTCCACTGTTCTCAAACCCTGCAGTGATTCCTCCCACTTTGCCAGGCTGATCTTCCTCTGTTGAGTCTCACTGGAGTTCAGCATCAGGCTGATCTTCCTCTGTTGAGTCTCACTGGAGTTCAGCATCAGGCTGATCTTCCTCTGTTGAGTCTCACTGGAGTTCAACATCTGCTCAGATTCTAGCCATCTTGCCAGTCTTTACTTCAGACCCACAGCTTCCAGCAAATTAGGACCAACAGTATTTGCTCCTATTCACTCCTGGAAGACCTTAGAATGATGGCTCCACTCCTCTCTTCCAGGCCCATACCCCCCTTTGGTGGAAAGATATCCAAACTGGAAAGTTACATAGGCCTCATGAGAGAACAGGGATATATCTCACCTGTCCAACTTGTGGTAGCCTACCCACACCCACTTGTACACCTTTGTGAACTTGCAAAGTCAATTTCACCTCCCACATTAGGACTTTGGGAGGTACCGGCAAATCAGGAGTGCGAGCTCAGACTACCAGATGAAGCTACCCCCAAGGTCCCTGTCTAGACACCACAGATACTCCAGTCATGGCTAGCTGCCCCCAGAGGCATGGCTAGTCTCATCTATAAGGCAATCCAGAAGGAGGCTCCTGACCCCTCAGACAAAGCTAGGACCTGTGTAAGTCAAGCCCTGGGGATGGACATTTCTATCAACTAGTGGTCCCAGCTTTCAACACTAGCACACAAGGCATGCCCAAACCTTAGGAGCTTTCTGATACAAAATAGGCTGCTGCACCTCTGATGTTATACTCCAATTAAGCTTAAAACACTCAAGCTCCTAGGTCATGACAACTGTTGGAGGTGCCACTCCCACAGAGTAGATCTCCTGCACATTATGTAGACTTGCCCTAAAACCTTTATACTGTAGATCAGGATACAAAATTCCTGCTCCCAAATCTTGGGTTGTCAAGTTCGCTTAACACCATATCTGTTGTTGCAAGGCTTGGCCCCTTCTAACCCCATCCTACCATCTCAACCCTTCCACTAGTTCCTTGTGGTTAGTGTCGAGGCCAAACAACTTATTTTTCAATGCTGTAGGATGGACAAATCCCCATCACTGGGGCAGTGGCTATCTATGGTAAGAAACCTAGGGACCTTGGACAGGATGTCCCATTTTGCCAGGAAAACCTCCCATTTGTACCAACACTTATGGATCCCCTTTCTGTCATCTCCTTTTGCGGTTTCATGTCATACGGTGATCGCCAAATAGCGATCACCATTACAGCGAATGTACGTTGCCAAAAAAAAAAAAAAACAGCAATGTACACTCCCAGCAAGGCAACACCAGTGAAAACAAGTGATTTTTATGTTATTTATGCAGGTGGCCGTGCCCAGCTGCACCCCCTGCACCCACTTAAAAATAATTCTCAACTCCAGGGGGGTGCATGTCGGGGAGGGGAGAACCTTGTAAAATAAAAAAAAAAGTCCTCTACACAAAAACACAAAATATTGTGCTCCTCCCCACCCCCGAACCCTGTACCCTCCCCACTGTAGCCAGCCACCCTCACCACCACACCACACAGCCAGCTCAACAGCCACTACCTCCCACATACTTTCCCTCCTCTTCTGTTCCCCTTCCTGTGTTTCCAGTCGCCATGCTGTTCTCCTGTCGCTACCCTTTCAGAGTAGCTCACATAACGAGTGCTGAACTTGAATCGCTCATATCCAAGTCACTCAAGTTTAGTCGCTGTTTTGACAGGTTACTTCTTTTGCTACTAATGATGTCATACCACCTCCAAGCTAAGGTGCTCCACATGTACTGTGGACCTGGTTTCTTGTTTTCCATGTATAATCTCATTTAGGAAATTGTACTGTACATTTTGAATTGTTCTAAGGATAATTGGTGGAGAAGAGCTGACAGGGGGGATTGCCCTGATAGGGTTGAGGGACAGTGGGCCAGATTATGGTATGGAATAGTGAAGGCATTAAATCTCTGTGTAAAAGAGGTGAGCAAATGCAGGAGGAAAAAGAGCCCAATATGATTCTCAAGGGAGATGGTGGCAAGGCTAAGGGCAAAAAAGGGCAGAATTCAGGAGATACAAGGAGGCACGGGGGGTAGATGATTGAAAGATGTACCAGCAAAAACAAAGGGAGCTGGGAATGTAGTGAGGGGCACTAAGGCACAAACTAAATAATAGCCAGGGGGTGTTAACAAAGAGGGACAAGGCTTTTTTCAGGTATAAAAGTGAAAAAAGAAGGGTAAAGAGAGGAATTGTGAGGCTGAGGAATGCAGAGGAAGACTGTGCAGAGGATGATCAAGAAAAAATAGACATCCTGAAACAATACTTCAACCATCACAGTGGAAGAGGAAGGGAATGGGTTAAATATAGGTTACAGAAGGGAGGGAGAGAAATAGACTCGAGTCCATCCAAACAGGAAAGAGTCCCAAAAGGACTCATGAATCTGAGAATGAACAAGGCAATGGGAACAGATGGGATACATCCAAGAGTATTGAAAGTGCTCAGAGAGGTACTGACTGCACCTCTGACTACCCTGTTAAAAAACTCACTAGGTATAGGGGTGGTCCCAGAAGACTGGTGAAGTGCATTTGTTGTAGTCCCACTCCATAAGACCAGCAACAGGAAAGAAGCTGGAAACTACAGGCTGGTCATTCTGACATCAGTAGTGGGAAAACTAATGGAATCACTTCTGAAGGAAAGAGTGGTTCATTATGTTGCATCCAGTGGGTTACGGGACCTGAGGCAGCACAGATTCGTAGGAGGGAGATCATGCCAGGCAAACCTGATACATTTTATTTTGACTGGGTGACCAGAAAAATAAATGGGGGCGCAGTGGATGTGGCCTGTTTAGACTTCAGCAAGGCCTTTGACATTGTGCCACATAGGAGGCACATTAAAAAAACTGGGAAGCTTGGTCATAGGCATAGCCGGGGGGGTCTGGTTGCACATAACCCCCCCCCCCGGCTTGCCTTAATGTTTAAAAACTATTGTTCTCACATTAATTGACAAAAGCTCATATGGCCCTGGAGTTTGATTCCTAATTCCAGCTGACTGCTGTTGGAGGGATGTAGAGAAGTGTGGCCGTAGCCCCAATAAGAGCAGAGAGCAGGCAAGCTGGTTGGTGCTGGGGGGGGGGGAGGTTGTATGGAAATGGAGCACCAAAAAACTATTTCCAATTGTGGTGGTGCAGTAATTTGACGACCATCTCAACTCGACCTCATCACAGCCTGGGTGCTGTTGAAGGCTGCATTTGGCCCTGTGCTGCTACTGCTGGACCCGGACGGTTTACTTTAGTGAGCACTCCAGTACGCTGAAACTGTAAGAACACTCTGCGTAAAATGGCAGGCATAGAAATATCAAAAAAACTTACAAAAGGAGACAAGACTTGAGTTATTATTTAATATATATTGGCAGCCTAGCCTTACATGTTTTACAATCCGGTTTACCATTGGTTCTACAATCTTTCCTTGCCATGATATATCCGCTAGGTTCATAGGCACCCTCCCCCGCTGGTACCTGTGACCCTGGAAGGTTGCTTCTGGCTGCTCGGGTAATTATTGAATTATTGTTAAATTAAGTGCATAATGCTTGTTAGCTGGTATCTTTATTATTTTAATTTGAGCACTGGTTTAAAATTATTGAACGGCTGGAGGAAGTGTGAGCAGAATGACCTCAGGGCTCAGCTGGGACTTGGAAATAGCATTTGAAATTAAATATGATCAGCTTATGAAGCTCTTCCATATTTATTTATTTTTTTTTTTAAGGAACCATTTGGTTGATCATGTTTTTTACAGTGGCTGCAAACTGTGTTCAGTTAGTGAGCCACTGGTGTGAGTGCTGAGAGCAAGCAAGAGTACCGAGACTGTATCAGAGCGGGTGTAGGTTACCGATTGGCTGCTGTGTCTGGGGAATCTAAGCTGCTTGAAAACAAAAACATAGATAACTATTAGAAATTAGGTGCTGCAGTTCAGATGGGCATGATCAGGTCAGGGGACATGGTGAGAGTCAAACCTGCAATACAGAAGTTTGTCTAGTCTCTGTGAGTAAGGTGAGGTGAGTTGAGTATAGATCTCCAACAGTTCGTTAGGAAATATCAAGCATTACCAGCTCAAAAAGTGTTGCCACAATTTTTTAACTATTTATATTACCTCTCTGGAAATACTGAGTGAACAGTCAGGGCAGCACAGAGTATGCAAATGAATGGAACCCATGTAGATTTCTTCCCCCATGCTTCTGGGATGGTTAGAGGTGCACCCGAAGCAATGTACTGCAGGGCAACAGTATTTGGGGTCATTGTTCAATCAAATCCCTATCTCATGTCCATCATTCTGTCCCTTCAGTAATACAGTAGTACCCTACCTATATGACCCTCTGGGTTCCCAATTTTAATTCTGGTTTTTGCTTGATGTGTGCTTTTGCAATTCTTAGCATTATTTGTTAGAAGACAGAGACATGCCTCCTATAAAAATGCTGCAGTGTTTAGTTTGTTGCTGCAGCACTGGTTTATGTTATGTGAATGTAATACTTTTCATTGTGATTATAGTTATGCAGTGCTACTGTGGTTATGTTGAGTGCTGCAGTATTAGGTCTATTAATGCTACAGGGCAACTCAAAGACCTGGAACTGGGGAGGGATGAGACTGACAACTTGAATTTTGATGCATTTTTTAACTCAACAGTTATTGCCTAAAAATGCACTAAACTGCACCATTTAACTCCTAAATTTTCAAACTTTTCCAGGGGAGCATGCCCTCAAACACCCCTAGAAATATTTGGACCCCCCCACCAAATCCTGGCTATGCCCCTGTTGGGGGTGGAACCATGGTGATACACAGGGTACTTAACTGGCTGATGGATAGGTGACAGGGGGTGGTGGTTAATGGCACACACTCAGGGATGGGGGTGTGACCAGTGGGGTTCCTCAGTGCTCAGAAATGGGTCCAGTTCTCTTTAATATCTTTAAAAGTAGCATTGTAGAAGAACTGGAAGGGAAGGTGTGTCTGTTTGCAGATGACACCAAGATCTGCAAAAGGGTGGACACTCCGGAGGGGGGTTAGAGAATGGAGACCTGAAAAAGCTCAAGGAATAGCCAACGGTATGGCAGCAGGGTTTCAATGCAAAAAAAAGTGCAAAATCATGCACATTGGGCACAGAAACCCAGAGGCAGATCATAAAACGGGGGACCTGCTGATGGTCATTAAACAGTAATTTGACAAGGGGTAATCATTACAGATGACCTTAAGATCATAAGGTAGTGTGACAAAGCAGTACAGAAATCCAGTGGGATGCTGGGGTATATACGGAGGGGTATTGACAGCAGAAAGATGGAAGTGGTGTTGCACTGTACCAGTCATTGACAAGACCACACCTGGAATGCAGTATCCACTTCTGGAGACCACATCTCAGAAAGGACACTGACAAGGTAGAGGCCATTCAAAGAAGGGCATCAAAAATGGTGCAGGGGCTGCACCAAATGTCCTATGAGGAGAGACTGAGGGATCTAAAGAAGTACTTGCTGAAAAACAGGAGGGGGGGACATGATAGAGACCTTTAAATATCTCACAAGGAGTGAATAAGGTACAGGAAGGGAGCATTTTTCAGAAAAGAAGGTGCACAAGAACTAGGGGGCATGCAATGAAGCCGGGGGGGGGGGGTAAGAGGGATGTGAGGAAGCATTTTTTCACTGACAGGGTGGTGGAAGCCTGGAACAATCTTCCAGTGGGGGTGGAGGGGAAAAAGCTGTGGTGAGCTTCAGGCATGCATGGGATAGGTGTAATGGAAAAATTGTATCAAATCAGGGGAGTAGGAGGCCAGAGACCAGACAGGGTCTGTGGGGGCAGAATAGGCAGGGAAAAGAGATGCAGACTAGGTGGGTCAAGTGGTCCATATCTGCCAACATATTTTATAGTTCTATGTTGTTTAATGTAAGTTATTCTTGCCTTTTGCTTGGAATTATGTGTTGCATCGATGGAGTGTTGCTGTTTGTTACTCTTTTTTACTGTTTTAAATCTCAATAAAAAATTTAACTGCAAAAACATACCTTTTGCTTGAAAATTGACCAGGTCATCTGGGAGCTCATTCCACATTCCCACTGTCCTTCAGATAAAGAAATATTTTGTTTTGTTGCTGTTTAAACATGATGGGAAAAGTTGTTTACTACAGGTACTGGACAAAAGAAATATTACACAATGCCCCATTCTTCTTACAAATTGTTTCACATGCAGGTCAGTCCATGAGCAGGATATTCTTTTGGTGTTTGATTGCCAACATCAATACAAACATGTTGGTAACAGTGTTAGAAGAAATGGGGACTTAGCTGAACTAGCCATTCAGGGAGCTGAATTTGGATATGTAGTCATCCACAGCCAGTTTGCATTTGGGGGCTTGACTAGCCTCAGCAAGTCAGCTTGAGGATAGTAGGGTATGTTACTTTTTCATCACTAGTCAACCTGTACTGCATAACAGACCAGGTAGTTCCTTGTGTGTTTCACATTAGGTGGATGCAATGTATGTCAATAATAGCTTTTGCAAGAAGTTATGTATGATAGTATATTTTCATCTCTAAATTTTGCATGTGTCTGTTGCAGGTGGAAAAATGGTTATTTTAGACTGTTGGTAACATGCAAAAGTATCTGCCTCTGTGCATATGTGAGCCAGTCAGAATGCAGGAAAATTATGCTCTGCCTTTCTGCGGGTTCAAGCCAGTGAGAGGTCTTATTGTTTGTGCTGCAGCATGTCATTTGGACTGTTAGGCTGTCAATCACAGTGATTGACAGCTCACCACACTAATTGGAGAGCAACAACTGCTTTCTCTCCCTGGTGCCACACCCTGTCCTCAATCTAGATTGTCTCATACTTTCCAACACCTGATATTCTGTGGACACTCAGTAAGGCAAAATAAAAGCAACAGAAGCTTCTGGGTTCAAAGGAAATAGCAATGATTGCTGCCAGGACCAGTGGGACCTCTCTGTTTGGAGCTTGCAAAGCCCAACCCCCAGCAGGACTGTGAGCCAGTTCAGTGGCTCAGTTGTTTTGCATCATCAATCTGTAATTATTACTTCTGCAAATATAACCACTATTGTATTTCATATATGATCTTAGTTGATGTATACTGTATGTTTATTTGCTATAGAATAGGCCATTTACAATATACTTGGTTAAATCCAGGATGGATTAAAAATCTAAGTTTTCAGTACACGCCACCCTCGAATGCATGCTGCTGGTGAAAATATAACATTTTAAATTAGAAATCTACAGTACTATGATCTAACAAGGGAAGACTTTCTAAACTATAACATGGGACCTAAGACTCTAATCACACTCTAGCCTTTAACTTTTTACGGCTGCAGTAGGCAGAGCCTGCAGACGTTTTGCATGTACAAAAGGAATGATGTCATGTTTTCTGTCCGTGGAACTGACTGAAAGCGTAAATAGTCTCCTCCACCTTACCCTCCTCCAAGAAATGTTTTCCGCCCTCAAATAAATATGCTTTCATGTTAGTTAATGGTTGCAAGGTACTATTTCATTTCTTAAATGAGCAGTACAAGAACTGGAACCTGAGTAGTGGGAGGCAGCATTAGTTTTTTGGGGGGGAGTAAGATCCACCCCCACCTCCACCCGAGAAGCTCCTAATGATCCACCCCCACCTTTTTTTGTTTCAAGTGGGAGGGGCATGAGGTGGATCTATCATGTTGGAACAAGTGACTATCAGAGCTGCCTGGGGAAGTAATTAAGGAGTGCCTGAAACTGCATCTAGGCATATTCCCCCCAAACACACACACACATAAGCTCCTAAAGAGTCACCCCCACCTTTTTTTGATTCATGTGGGAGGGGGATGAGGTGGATCTATCATGTTGGAACAAGACACACTAGTTTGGGACCTGTACCAAGCAACAGAACAAGTCTGTGGAGTGATCGAGTTGAGGAGCCCCTGCATTGTATTAGGGACTACAAGAACAGAAGATACTTAATGCCTTCAAATTGACTTAAAAACCCTTGGAACAAATAATTATCAGAGCCACCTGGGGCCTCAGAAGGAAAGAGTAATTAAGGAGTGCCTAAAACTACAGCTCCCAAGGAAAACAATAGACACAGCATTCTGATTCAAGTTGAAAGAGCCACAGGTTTTTCTTAAACATTTATATGCTAAAAACATAAAGTTCAGCTTTTGGGATTAACAATATTTATTTACTATTTTCTATATATATATATATATATATATATTAGAGGCAAAAACTCCATTTAATGCATTAGTTAGGGTTGTTCCACAGCGACAAAAGTGAGGAAATTCGCTGTTAGGGTTGAAAACCCCTTGGACCCCACCCCCAACCGGCATTGGGTGCAACAACCTAACTAATGCATTAACGGAGTTTTTGCCCACTCCTTCTTTGAGAATGATAATGAGAAATAGTGAATGTAATGCAGCGCGGAGCGGGGGCCCGAACCACATGATGTGTTGTGGCATACTAACAGGGACAGCAACGCAAACAGAAATGCTAACAGTGGCGCACATGCACAAATGAGAACAGAAAGGGTAACGCACATGGTGGCGTAGAAGGGAATGGTCTGCCACGTGATGTGTTGTCACATAGTAACATGGTGCCTGCAAACAGAAATGTAAAGGGCATGGTGATGTAAGAAAGTGAAACAGTAAGATAAACAGTACTGTAGACAGAAATGGCAAAAAATAACGAAGCATAGCGCAAATGAAAACACAAAGGATAACACACATGGTGGCGCAGACGTCAATGGTAAGTGAAACGGGTACGGATCTGCAAGCAGAAAGGGCAACAATAACAGTAATGTAAGCGCACAGGCTGGTTTTCCCCAAAACCTGCATTGAGAAAGACAGTGAGTACAAATAATGTATGCAAAATAATGAGTATCGGCGCAGAAAATGAGACCTTGGAATACTAAATACATTATATCTCAGGAACCGTACGACGTAGAAAAAAAATTTAAAAGTCATATTATTTACAACTGTCCTGGCTAATTTGAATCTTAGCCCCATAATGGGGCTAAGATGTTTTCGACGAAAAGTCATTATCTACGCCGTTTCCGAATACGGGCCTGGCCGAGCAGCCATAATGTTATCCTATGGGAAAAAAGAAAGTTTGGAGCGCCATAACTTTGCCTCCCTGTAATGTTTTTCACAAACTACTGAAAGGCGCATCTGTGGACTGTTGGCTGTCTTCCCTCCAAATTTCAGGAAAAAAGACCAAACCGTTATTTTGCAGCAGGGCTCCAAATGATTCCTGTAATTCTTGAGCGCGTAATGTTATCCTATGGGAAAACTGTCATCTTTGGAGTGCCGTAACTTTGCCGCCATGTGATATTTTTCACCAAACTACTGAAAGGCACATCTGTGAACTGTTGGCTGTCTTCCCTCCAAATTTCAGGAAAAAAGACCAAACCGTTATTTTGCAGCAGGGTGCCAAAGGATTCCTGTAATTCTTCGGGCGCCGTAATGTTATCCTATGGGAAAAACTGTCAACTTTGGAGTGCCATAACTTTTCCGCCATGTAATATTTTTTTCAATACAACACTGAAAGGCACATCTGTGAGATGTCGGCTGCATTCCCTCCAAATTTCAGCCCAAAACTCCCAGGTTATTTTGCAGTGCAGTGCCAAGAATTGCCATTTTCCCACAGACTAGAAAATTACTGTATGATTTTGCAGCTTCGCAAAAATTTCGCGACACTTCGTCGAAACTGTAAGTAATTTCGAAAGTACTTTTTCCAGAAATTTGAAAAACATATTTCTGGGGTGTTTTACCACAAAATACAGACATGGCAAGCATCCTCAGGGCCCGACTAGGTGAATACAAAAAAAATTAGGTTGCTAGAGGGTCCCGAATTTAAATGCCAACCATTTTTCTGATCACCAACTGAAAACAAAATGGCCGATTTGCGAAAGTAACAGGCCCATTTTCAAAAGTAAAAATGCATTTGCGAAAGTGTTGAACTTTTTGTTAACTTTTCCCATTGACTTACAATGGGAAACTGTTTTTTGAATAACTTTTGAACCGTTTAATATTTTTTCATGAAATCTTCAAAAGGCACATCAGGGACCCCGGCTGCATGTTCCCTGAAGATTTCAGGCGATCCACAAACCGTACGACCTGTAGGCGCGACCACAGAATTCCAGAAAAGCGTAAATGCGCGCACAGATCACACTTAATAACTCCGCAGCTGTATATCCGACCAGTACAAAACTTGGCAGATCCCAAGGCCTATGGTTCTTGATCATAAATTCCAAATTTCAGGCAAATCCATCAATCAGTTGCAAAGTTATTAAGGTGCAAAGTTTTGGGGTTTAACATAGAAATGGCTCCTCAACCCTAACTATGGTAGCACTACCGTGCTACCATAATATATATATATATTTATATGTATATACTGTATATATATATATATATATATATGTGTGTATGTATGTATCTATAGCTATATACATATATAGTTTGTCTTTTTAGTAGTTTCAAAACTTTGAAAGCATTGGTGTTAGTAATGTATTTAGAAATACATTTTTAATTTTCTTTACAGTTAAACATGCAATTTCATGTGAGGGCACATTTTTTGGGAAGGGGGTTCAGATTATTTTAATCATGGACACAGTACTTGGTAAAATACAGACCTTTGATGATAAAGTGTATTTTTTCTTTTAAGTTTCAGAAGTATGTATTTTATGTAAGTATGGCAGTGTTGTAAATGTGGCAGTAGGACAGATTTGTTAAGATAAATATATGCTGTCTTGCAAATAAGAAAAAATTGTAAGGGATACATTTTGCAAAACAGTGATATATATCATAGGGGTTTCTTTCATGTATTGTTGGAAGAAATAGCTATGGCTCATTTTGTACTATCAGTAAAAAGAGTGAAGAAAACATTGAACAAGCAAACAATTGGTGATTTTAAAAGCTATTCTGATCAGAGTTGACATTAAAAAAATCTCAACTAATTTTTATTTTATTTTATCAGGGACACTAGAAACAGGATGTTAATACATCAGTGAGCACTGATGCCATTTGTCTGTGTTAGGGAAGTTGTGGGTGGAGTTGCCTTGCACATGTTAAAATATATCAGCTGCAATTAACAACTACTTGTAGAAGCAAAAGGCTGGGTGTTTTTTTCCCTACTTTCATTTCACTGATATTATAAACTGAGCCAGGAAAAAGGTGAGACTGAACAGATCAGAGCTGACATTAAAAATGTGATGTTCCTAAGGTCTGCTGCATGCACTATGCTTTCATTTTCATGGGAGGGGCATGAGGTGGATCTATCATGTTGGAACAACTGACTGTCAGAGCTGCCATCTCCCTGTACATGCCATGTATCACTCATTTAAAATAACACAAATGTAGTTTCACATTTTTACTATGAGGGAAGCAAGAAGATGAACCAGCTTGGTTAACAAATACATTGATTGACTCCTGTGAATGAGAGGGGAGGGAGAGTTTTTTCTAACATTCCTGGTGGTTTTATACTCCCTGGAACCTGTTATTCAGGGTTGTTTTTTATTGCATCTTGTCCCAGGCAATCTTCCCAGAGTGCAGTTTGCTCTATTGTTTAATAGCTCCAGGTGGATGCCAGCGTCTTATTACATTGTCTTTTGCTTCATATTAACCACAGACATCATGGCAGCCAAAAAAGACACACTTTGAGTCTTAGGGTATGTACAGCATAATTAATAAGTTTTCATATGCATAATCTTTCCATTCATGTTATTGCTAGACATGCTGTAGCTAGCTTGGCTTGAGGAAGGGTGAACATGGTCAGGACCCCTTAGCAATTGAGATACATATGCAGCAAAAAAGTCCAGATGTGCTAACTTACCCTACAGCTGTTAAGTGTCACAGTCTACATTTTATTCTTGAAATGGTTACTTTTGCATTTATGTTTATTTTAAAATATTTAGTATTCTGACCATGTGGTTATGTCATGGACCATAACTAATCTCCAGGCTGAACCTCCCCATGCTCCAACTTGCATAGAAGATAGTGCTTGTAGACAAATCTAATCATTTTGCTGCAGTGTTCTGGTGTGTTCTGGTGTGTGTGTGTGTGTGTGTGTGTGTGTGTGTGTGTGTGTGTGTGCGTGTTTTTGATTCAATTGCTTGTGTCTTGCATGGAAAACAGTGCTTGTAGATAATCTAATCATTTCACAGCTGTGTTCTGCTTTATATGTGTGTGTGTGTGTGTGTATTCCTCTGAGGCTGTTCCTGCAAGCTAGGAAAGGTACTTCCCCAAACATAGCAGCAGTACATTGCATAGCAGATATAAATGTCAATAAGCAGGTCATGCAACAGATGTGCTGAGCAGATACTGAAGCAAGAAATGTACAGCTGTCATTTTTTACATTCTGTTCAAAATGTGTTTTTGCACCTGTCGTGCCAAATGGCACAGTCGCTGTGCAAAATCTCATTTCAGCTAATGAACTGATAGTGTCACTGTTCATGTGGTGGGGTCACAGAAAGCCCATGCTGAAAACTTGGAGTGAAAATGCCAAGAAATGCCCAGGGCATTAGGGTTTCTGACCATAACACCCTGCACTGTAGGGACTGACAGGCATCAGGGGTGTGACTTGGGATTGTCAACAGTAATGTTCATGCCATTCCACCCCCATCTCCACCCTGCAGCCAGTGACAGGTATCGAGGTGTACCTTTGACTCTTCAGCCCCAAAGTTCACTCCATTCTTTACTGTACCCATTTCAGCATATTTCCTTATGGAATAGGGTGAGTGTAAAGTTTGAAAACCCCAAGGCACACCTCGACTCTGTGTCCACAGGGTAGGGTGAGGTGAAATGGCATGAATGTTATAGGCAGTGACCCAAAGGCACACCCCAATGCCTGTCCATGTCTGCAGGGTGGGGGTGGGGTTGGCATCACTTCAATACTTCACTGCCATTCCTATTCTGCCTGTCTGTCTGTGTGTGTCTCTCTCTCTCCCTATCTATATGCCTATGTAATTATCTTTCTATTAATTGCATGTATTGCTATTTTTACCTAGTTCTAAAACAAACCTGCATATTATATTTGCCTGCACTCTGAGCACATACTTATGAAACTGTGCATATTTGTACTCCACTTCTGCGTAAACCTCAAACTTTCCTAATATTCCCATTATCACAAGCATAACTACCTTGCCCTTATCAAAAACAACTCCCTATGAAATTTTCTCTAACAGTCCATCATCATTACACCTGACTTCCTGACATCAACACATTGCTTAAATATAACTTACATCACCTCATGGACAAAAACCCTGTTTCTCTTAAAAAACAAACAAAAAAAAACTGTGTAAATAATCCCAAGGCTGAACATATGCCAGCCACTACTTTTTCATGTATTGCCACCTTCTGTACCATCATGGGGATTTGCATATGCTTCCTTGATGGTTTGCATTGCTGGGATATGTGCAATTATGTTTTTTTTTTTTTATTTGGCTGTCTGGCCAGTATCATCCGGGATAACAAATACATCAGTGGCATTTACTCTGGGGTTCTTTTGTAAGATTCCTATTCCTTCCATTAAAATGTACACCTCCATATATTTTCCTAATAATGTGTGTGCCTTCCTTAGAACAGAAACTAAAACAAATCTTACTACTTACAAATCATTGTGTTGTTTCTCCATACCTCCTTAACAATTCCAAACAACTTCACTAACTTCATTATGCAGCCGTGGTGGATCTGACCAGAATTTGTTTGGAAGGCTACAGCCTGTAGTCAAGGGGGCAGTGCAACTGGCCACATCCCTGTTCAGCCCATTTAAGGACTGCACTCCTCACTCCACACACAAGCATTTTTTCCTTGCAGCCAGAGGCTCTGTCTGTCCTCTCACCGGGCCAATTCTTTCCCTAAGCCATGCACCCCCCCCCACTGTGTTTGTCTCCTCCCTTTCTTCCTTTTGGAATCTGTTGGCTGTGCTAGACTCCCTGCCTGGTTATTACTCCTCCTACTTCTGGGTCAGTAAATGTTGCCTTTGCCTCCTGCTTCTTGGTTCATGTTTGCCTATGGCTGCAGTCTGTGTGCCTGTCTCAGTTGTTTGTTCTCCCTGCTGCTCCCATGGTCCTGTTTGCTTTGTTTGCTTTTGGGGCTTTTCTGGTGTGCTAGTGCCCCTTTGTTTGCATTGTTATATTTAGCTGCATTGCTAATCAAGCTCTCAGTTCATGTATCATATTTCAGCAATCTCTCTTTCTCTGTACTAGGTGCCTGTGTGCTCTCAGTTCCAATTGCTGTGTCCATGCTGTAGTCCCTGGGCTCATCACCTTAATTGTTTGCACCTGCCTTTAGTACTGGCTCTCCTTAGCAGCTATCACTCTGTCTCATTCCCCTGCCTGCTCCAGCAGTGCCCTGCCCTACTGCATCACTTCTCACTTCTATGTTTGTGTTATTTCTGCTCATTTATTGCTACTCCCACTTTTACCAAACCCACAGCAGTCTGTTTCTGATGATAACCTAATCCTGCTTTCATAGCCGGCATGTATTTAACTTATTTCATTACCTGCTTGGTGTTGTGGCATCATGTTCATGGCTTCTTTGTTATTCCTATGGCAGGGGACTGAGGAGTTACAACGGGCATCGCGGACCCATGAAGCGGGAGTAGCTTCCTATTTGTCATGTATTGTATAAGCTCCTAGTTTGCCCAGCCTCCTCCTGCTGCTCTGCATAGCCGTTATGGCACTATACAACTAGCTATTCCAGGCAACTCTCTACCTAAGGGCTTCTGCCTCTACCCAGCCTTCTACCATCCCTTACCTAATATTATGCACCTGGTTTACACTGACATCCCAGCCTTCCTGTCCATTGAACTACCAGTAATGCTAATCCCCTTCTAAGTCTGGCAGCATATCATGTTTACTTGCTTTGAACCACACCTCCTACCATACTGGCTTTGCATCTTCCTCCTACCTAACTGGCTTCACAGCCTCCTCCTCTCCAACAATTGGCCCTGGGCCTCATCTAGCCTCACCGTTCTCGTACTCATAACACAATTCAGTTCATTCCCAATTTGGCTTCCTAATGGACTTGATCGGCATGCATTCCTGTGGTTGACAGATACTATTTGCCTTACCTAGACCCACAAGAGAGTTCATATTGCTCAGCCTGACCTATGTACAGGTCTCTTCCAGTCAAGACCGACAAGAGGGTCCACAGAGCTCAGTTTGATCGATGTACAGGTCTCCCCATGTCTGCAATCATCCATCACAACCCACATGCTGGTCCCACACTCATTACAACTCACTCCTCCACATTTTGGAGACATACCAACTGTATTCATTACTTCCAGGTAACAGGGCTAGCCCTGTGGCTGACGGTCTCTCTCTGCACCCTGAAGTCCACATTTTGAGCATGCGAAGCTTGTGGCAGGGTCCTTCTCACCTGGCCCATAGTTGGGAATGTCCTCACTCCAGGTGGACCTTCAGTCATCAACTGTACTGACGCCACCTGTTGATGTAACATTGAAGACTTCAGTGGTGAGGGGGCGGGGATCTCATGGGAAGGGCCCTTTTAGCTGCCCAAATGGGTTTGGAAGCACCCTTTAAAGCTATTCTCCCTACAACCACCTGTGGTTCACCTGGTTTGTTCTTAGATTGGTAGGCTGGCTGAGTGCCTCAGCGGTTTTTACTCTCCTCCTCCCACCTTGGAGGTTGGCACCGAGATGCCCCGGTGTTGCAGAGTTCACTCGCAATCCTCCACGGTGTTCTCATTAGAGGGATAGAGTAAGAGTGTTCCCCAAAACTGCAACTCCCCTGGATTGGTTTACTAAATTGCAGTAGCAGAGCCATCACTAAACAAAACTGTCCCAAAGCCTGGAGGGAAGGTGACTTAGGTCTTGGATCCCCAGAGGTTTCCTCCTCAAAGGGGGTTTTTCCTCTCCTCCGTGCCAATGTCTATCATACTATATAGGCATAGTTGTAGTCCCTACATCACTTAGTTAGGTTTCCACTGTTGGATGGAGTTGGGTGGCTGCCCTGTAATTGTCCCTTCTCCCCTTTTGGCTGTTCTGTCTCTCCTTAGGAAGCCAGGCATCCACACCTTATAGTCAGACCTCTGAGAGGGTCACTATTCACCTGTTGTTTCCTGCCTACTCTACTCAAACAATATGGCCAACTGACCCATGCTACTAATTGAACCCATACTGCCAACTGACCTACATACAGGTCTTCAACCCTGATAAGTGTTCACCACCTTGTATGCTTTGCTCGACACTCTTTTTTTTGGGCTTCTTCCTAAGGTACCTTTAGCCAAGGGAATCATTCTCATGGCACCTCAAGGGGTGGAACCCTCCTCTATGGCTCTTTGCCTTCGTACCCCTACAGGGTGGTATATCCCACAGATAGAGAGGTGAACAGTCAAAGATTATCTACGTTACACAAGCATGAAACTAGTTGCACCGGCGCATTGAATTTGAAGGCTATAGCCTGTAGTTCAATGGGGAGGTGCAACTGGCCACACCCTAATTTAGCCCATTTAGGGGCTGCTCTCCTCACTCCACAGACAAGCATTTTTTCCTTGCCCCTCCATCCACTCCTCTTCCTCTAGCGGCAGGCCTCTCTCTCTCTCCTGTGGGCTTCTACCTAAGGTACCTTTAGCCAAGGGAATCACTCCCACAGCACCTCAAGGGATGGAACCCTCCTCTAGGGTTCCTTGCCTTCGTACTCAATACAGGGTGGTATATCCCGTAGATAGAGAGGAGAACAGCCAAAGATTATCTAGTTACACAAGCAAGAAACCAGTTGCACAGGCACATTGAAGTAACTGTGATCAAGTCACATGTCCTTCCTGTGTTTCATACCTCAAAGGAAGCTGATTCATATAACATGTTTAACTTAACAGTTTATACCATTGTGAGTGGTGCACACATTGTGACACCATGTGAAATACCACACTGTACCACAATACAACACAAGTCTGTGTATATCATGTGTATATAATATGCAGTGGAAATGTTTTAATCTTTTTGACATTTTAACCCATAATAGCCCAGCTGAAGTGCAGTATCTCATTTAAAGTGAAGTCCCACATATACTTACTTTTCAGCTGGACAGACTGAAACACTGAGGTTAAGTATTTTGCCAAGTACTTCATAGTAACATAGTCAGTTTGGTGGGATTTGAACCTGTGTCTCATAGTTTCCAAGCCACATTGTTGATGCTAGGCTAATACATCTACCTAGCATCATCAGTGATGTGGACCTCCCCAACCAAAAATCAGGTATGTACATGCTGCTAATTAAGGCTCAGTCTACAAAAAGATCCATTAATTTTAGTTCAATGTGGTTTACAAGAACGGTCAACATGCATTACCTTATAAACCTAATATTCTATTATTGGCATCTTCAAATTTACAGTACCCACTAGACCATTATGTTATTACCTGCCTGGATTAATCCTTGTAAACCAAAATGAACCCCAAACTACAAAACATACTGACAGGGCCCATCAGTGCTGATGGGATTATTAAACAAGTTTCAGCAGTATTAGAACCCATCACCACTGGTAATATTAAATAAAATCCCCTCTGGGCCAGGATATGCTACTGCTGGCAGTGTTAACGAACAAAGCCCTCTGGGAACAGGACCCACTGTTGATGAGGACCATTTATTTGGCCAATTTCATTGTACTGCTGCTTTATTTAAAACCCTTTTCTGCTGTTTGCTGCCAACCCCCTTTCATTAAAGCATTGGTTGTTGTGGTACTTAAGAGGTGAGCACTAAACAAATTCAAATATTTAAAAAACAAGTTTTGTTAGATGAATATTTTCCTTCCTGTGCACTTCAACCATTGTCTGCCTGACAACGGTTATACAGTACTTATGGTTTAGTAAAAACACCCACGCTGTTACGTTGCCAGTGTCAAAAGCATACACCAAATGAGCATTCTTCTCTTTTCCTGGCAGGTGTTGTTAGAGACCTCATGACAAGAACTATGAATAATGAGGTGAGGTCATTGCTTTGTCATTTGTGGGCTGTTACTGGACAGCCCTTTGGCTTAGTTTACAAATGTCTGGATTTTTAAAATCTAAGTTCTTTCTGTGGATATAAATTAGGGCAAACAGTTAACATGGAAACATCATTCCTACTTTAAATTTATGCCTATGGGGATAATGAATGAATGGTGGAATTTATATTTATGGAAGCCAGGCCTTTTTAGACACTAGCAATGGTTGCAATATTTTGATTCTGTCTCCAGTCATACCTTTCTGACATTTCCAATAGCTCACCTATATAATTCAATGCAGATAGTGTCTTTTATACCAAAGTGTCCCAAAATACTTCATATGGGAGAGGTACGGAAATCAGTCATCACATTTACAAAATACATCACAGGGATGCCATGAAAGGGGGAGCAGAAGAAGATAACCGGTTAAGGATCAGAATGAACACAGCAATTATTGCAGAGAAATTGTGATGCATGGCAATTTTACAGACATGTCATTAAGATACAGCTAACTGCATGGTACCAGCAAAACATATCACTTGATAAAATATGAGGGGAAATCAAGACACATAAACAATAGAGAACAGGTGAATTCTGAGGTAGGATTTGAGGAGGGATGTCAGAAAACTATAAGAGAGAGAGAGAGAGAGAGAGAGAGAGAGAAACAGGCTGTTCCAATGGTAGTAGATATGATTAAGGATATCCCACTGATGGCAGAGAGGGTGTTACAATGTGAAGGACAGAATGAAGGGCAGCATTGGAGAACAGTGGGTATAGGTAGGTGAATAAGCAACTATAGTGACATAATAATATAGTAACTTCTGCTCAAACGAGACTCTAGACTAGGTCCAACAGGTTCACTCCCCACTTCATAAGCAGGGATGACTAAATATGCTATGCAACTTTGTTTGTTTAGTAACGTAGTTATTGTGTTCAGAGGATCTTTGAGCACAAGTGCCCTTTTTTAAAGGTGTCCAAGTCAAAAACAGGTTACAAGAAACAACAGTCAGTTCCATTTAAGACAAGCAACACAGGCTTCCACAAGTTAACTAGGCAAAGTGAAGGACTAATATAAGCAAGCCACAACACAACATCTGCAGAGAAAAACTGCATGAGTCAGGGTTACCGGGGCAAGAAGGCAAATGGGTCGCATGTCAATTCGTCAAAAGCAAAAAGGCAAATGTAAATACAGTGCCGGCTTTACAGCGACTGGAAAGACGGCAACATTCCCATTCCCATTCCCACCTCCCCGAGGTGCTACGGCCTCGGAGTTGGTATCTTTAGAAAGGGGGGTGCAGGGTGCATAGCCCCCCCCCAACAAATACAACAGTCACCATCTTTTCTGTCACTGTAATGCTGGCACTGTTTTCATGTTTGCTGTTTTGCTTTTGCCAAAGTGTAAGCACTTATGGCTCTTCCAGCACTTCACAGGACAATTCCACTTCATCAGGGATGTGGAACCCTGCAGCACTCATTAGTTTAAATACAATGCATTTCAAGGTATATTCATAATATATTTGAATGCGTGGCCATAAAGGGGGGGGGCCAGGTACAAGTTGCAGGATTGTGCTCATGTACCATTTTCCTGGTTGTGAGCATGAATTTCTGTAGGAACTAGAAACTTTCATGGCAGATTTGGTGTTGGGATTACCCAAACATTGGGTTTGGGGCAACTTCAATGCCTGGGTCGATGATGAAACATCACTTTTTGGTACACAGTTCCTCCAAGTGATGTAATCCCTGAGCTTTGTGCAAGTAGTTGCCACTAGTACCCAACAGCACAGGGTTCCTCGTCAAAACAGCGATTGAGGAATGGCAACTCATTATAATGGTGCTGAACCCAAATCGTGACCACTCTTGACAAATGTCATTTTCTGCAGGGGGCTCTACAGCCCCTTTTGTGGGGGGCTTTGCCCCCAACACCCCCTCCTTAGTATATATTCCTACTCTGGGTGGTCAAAACTCAGGGAAGGTGCGGAACCAGGATCACTAAAAAAGTGTTGTCACTGTGCTTCAGTCGCTGTTATGTTGCTTCACCATTCCTCAATTGCTGTCTGTACTGGATGCCCTAGCACAGCACTGACTTGGATCAGGCCTTCTCAATAGGTCTTGACTTCAGTGATGTCAAGGCTGGTCCAGTCATTTGGTTGGATCATCATGTCGTTCAGTTCCTCTGCAGGGCCCCCAATTTAACCTCCCTTGTGGAAATGGACAGGTACTGCTCTTTTAAACATCTGGAGACTCAAAACAACCTGGCAGTATTGGACATCTCAGGCATGCAGATGGCTTGCACAATGGGAATCAAGGCAGCTGTGGAGGGTTATAATGTAATCCTTTCTTCTGCTGTTGACTCTCTAGTGCCATTCTGTGTATGCCCCTTGACCTGCCGCCTCAGGTCACCCTGATATGATGAGGGCCTGAGGATGTTGAAAACTAAAGGGCAGAAGTTGTTAGCAGAGATCCTGCTCAGAGGAGTACAAATGGTGCTGAGAACTCATTATGGTGTGACATAGATAGGGTAGAGAAGGTTCAGAGGAGGGCAACAAAGATGGTATGTGGATTGCATCACAAGTCTTATGAGGACAGGTTGAAGGAATTGAACATGTACTCCCTGGAGGAGAGGAGAGAGAGAGGGGACATGATAGAGACATACAAGTATCTTACAGGGAGGAACAGGGTGCAAGAATACACTATTTTTAAGCAAAAAAGATGTTCCAGGACTAGAGGGCATGGGATGAAGTTGGAGAGAGGATGATTCAGAGGAAATGTGAGGAAGAATTTCTTCACAGAACGGATGGTGGACAAGTGGAACACCCTGCCTGAGGAAGTGGTGGGGGCTGAAACAATCACGGGATTTAAGAATGCATGGGATAGACATAAAGAAATTCTGGAGGTCAGGGGTAAGGGGCAACAGAGTTCTAGGAAAACATAAACTGAAGTTACAAACTCAAATGGGCAGATTAGGAGGTCCATTATCTACTGACACTGTCTATGTATCTATGTATCAGCCATAAATCACTCTGAAAAAGGCAGCATTCCTGTCACGGATGATTGCTGCTGGGAAGAACTGGCCAGCTCAGTTCTTCAACACTGTGGACAGGCTAATAAACCCAGTCTGTCTGCTGTCCTGTAGAGTTTTTTCTTGTGAAAAGTGTGAGGAGTTTTACTGGTTCTTCTTAGACAAAGCATCCAGTATCGGGGCTGGGATTTCCCCGGCTAGAATGTCATCGACTGACAGTGTCCATTCTTCACAGGATGCAAGTGCTCCATTCTCATGGGCTGAGTTTGAGCCAGTTTCTGTGGATGATGTCTCCTGGGTGGTTTCTGGCTTGCATCCCCCCTTCCGTGAGTTAGAACCTGGGCTGACCGGACTTCTTTTAGAATGCTGGAACTCACTTGGTCCAATTTTTGTGGTGAGCGTCAGGTGTTCTCTTAGGGAGGGTGTCTTCCTATCTGCCCTTAAAAAGGCTGTGGTGAGGCCTCTCCTTCAGAAGGCTTCCCTGGAACCTGATGATTTCTTCAGTTGCTGACCCATCTCTAGCAATTTTTCATCAGTGGACTGGAGTGGGTGGGAGGGGCAGTAAGGGTGCAGAAGGTCTTGCAGGTAGCTGGGTCCCTGGCCATGTAGGGCTTTGTAGGTCAGCAAACCAATCTGTAAGTTGATTCCCCAGTTTATCGGCAGCCAGTGCAAACAGAGAAGCACAGGAGGGACATGGCAAGATCTAGGTAAGCCAGTCAACAACCTGGCCACTGCATTCTGAACTAGCTGCAATCAACAAAGATAAACCCCCTGTAACCCTAGGTATAGGGCATTGCAATAATCTAGGTGAGAGGTCACAAAGGTGTGAACCAGTATTGGCATGTCACCAGGGGAGATCAGGTGTTTGATCCAGGCGATGTTTCTCAGATGGTAAAATAAGACTTTTGCAACAGCCGACACCTGTTATTTCAGTGTCAGGCTGCTATCAAGCACAACACCCAGATCTTTCACTCGATCTGAGGAAAGCAGCTGGGAGTCCCCAAGCCAAAGCCCCGAGGTCTGACCAGCTTGCACCCTCACACCCTGGTGACCAGGTTCTAACACCGATACTTCGGTCTTGTCCTGATTCAGCTTCAACCAGTTGGTCCTCATCCAATCTTGAATTTCCAAGAGGCAGTTGTTAAAGACCGAGACTGTCTTTTCCTGCCTGGGTGCGAAGGGCATGTAGAGCTGAGTGTCATCTGCATAGCAGTGAAAACTTAGCCTGTATCACCTAATGATATCCCCTAATGGCAGCATGTACACTGCAGACAACTTAGGGGATAAGAATGAGCCCTGCAGGACCCCACAGGACAGGGGCAGGGAGGTTGAGGAAAAAATTCCCGACACTACTCTCTCATCCTGCCCTTGAGAGAAGATCTGAACCAGCTGAGGACTATAGCAGCCTATCCACAGCAAACCCACAAGCACTCCATCAACACTGCATGGTCTACAGTGTCAAATGCTGCTGAGAGATCGAGGACAACTAAGATGGTATGACTCCCTTGATCCCTCACTGTCAGGAGATCATTCAGCACCCGAACAAGGACAGTCTTGGTACTATGCCTCTTTCTAAACCCAGACTGGAGAGGATCATAGATGCTGTGAGTTGTTAAGTGATCATCGAGTTGAGCAGCCACCACCTTTTTAAAAACCTTGCTCACAAAGGCACAAAGGGCAGGTTAGAGATTGGTCTATAGTTTACTAGGCAGTCCTGATCTAGAAAATATTTTTTTTTGTTACTATGTATTTATGCCCTTACTTGCCTCCCTTCTCCACTCTCTCCAGCATCCTATTACCCACAGGCCCCACTCCCCATCGAGATCTGCCCCTAGAGCACACAACACCACACTATCATACCCCTGGTATACCCCCCCGGGTAGGGGTGAGGAGGGACGCCCCCCATGCTTACCTCCTCAAACCAACATACTTGAGTTTGTGGGGTTGGTGCAGCGGAATCTGTCCAATGAGCCCGGAGACCTGCCAACGAGGTGCCATTGCCTAGGAGAAGCCGAGGTGGTTTTCCGATTTCTTTCCTCCCTCCCCTGATGTCGGCATGCAATGAGGGGCCATGAGCTAGGAGGCACGCTGAGACGTACCTCCTGCTCCGCCCCTCTGCTGACATCCACCCAATCCACTTGCTGCTGCTCCACCTACCGCGCTATCCACCCGGGCTCCCCTAGGTGGTAGCATTGCAGCGGGAGCCTGCAGTTACCCCTCCCAGAGAAGGACAGCTGCCATTGGGCGCTCTATCCTTCTCCACCCCAGCCGACCCCCCGGTGACCCGTGCTCGTTCCCGAACCCGGGTCGCCGGCATAGTGCAAGGTGTGGTGTCCAGTGCCTCAAACCTCAGTGCCACTGGGCAGGCTGATCTAGCAAAGATTTTTCAAGGAGTGGCTTAATAACTGCCTCCTTCAGGGGCTCCGGAAAGACCCCTGTCACTAGTGAACAACAGACAATCTTAGCAAGGGCTGGGCCTATGACTTCAACACACCCTAACAAAAGGTGTGTTTGCCCTGGGTCCAAACTACAGTAGGTTGGCTGCAACTCCTGGATGATTCACACAACATCCACGAGAGCCAACTGGCTAAAATCGGACCAGACAGGCTGAGTACTTGCGACCTGAAGCCCGTTACTGCAAGGCCCATTTGAGGGTGCTGACTGGATCGCCAATCTGGTAGTGGCAATCTTATCGGCAAAAAACTGAGCAAACTTATCACATCTTACTTATGAAAAGGCTCAATACAACTGAAGACAGGTTGGACAGCATAATCTATCGACAGTACAGAAAAGCTGAGCTAGTCTGTTAGTTGCCACAGCAATCTCCTTGGACAGGAACTTTGCCTTCTTACAGGTAATTGCTGATTGATAGTCTCTATAATGTACTATCAATCTAAGCTTGTCCTCTGCCAGACCAGATTTCCTCCAGTGCAGCTCCAACATTTAATCCCTCCTCCTCATCCCCTTCAGAGTCTCATCAAACTATGGAGACTTCTGATGAGATGTGAGGTGGTGAACACGAACAGGTGCTACAGAGTCGAGGGTGCCAGCAATAGCCCAACTATAGGTCAATACCAGCTCCCCCAGCTTCTCACATACACTCATCATACCTGATAGGTCCAGTACCTCCATCAGGCTAAGTGGGTACAGTCACCTTAAAGGGTGGTACTGGACATCTCTGTAGGGGAAGGCCTATTAGGGGGTGCTGGAAACCTTAACCTGACAGTACGATGGTCCAGCTGGGCACGGTACTCCAGGTGTGGCCTCACCAGTGATCTGTAGAGGGGCAGTAATACCTCTTTCCTCCTGCTGTCAAAACCTTTTTTGATACACCTCTGCATCCTGTTGCCATACTGTAGACCTTGTTACACTGGCTAGATTATTTAAGGGGTCACTTATAACTCCTAGGTATCTTTTCTCAGAGGTAGTGACCATCTTAACCCTTCCCTTACAGTACTCCTTTCTGGAGTTCTTGTTCCCCATGTGCATCACCTTGCACTTTTAGGCATTGAATTTCAGCTGCCAAACATTTGATCACCTCTCCAACCTCTGCAGGACCTTCTGCATATTCCTTACCCCCTCATCACTGTCTACCCTTCAGAGGCCTTAGTATCATCTGTGAAGATATACATCTTGCTCTGAATTCCTTCACCAATGTCATTGATGAACATATTGAAAAGAACTGGACTCAGGACTAATCTCTTTGGAACCCAACTGGTGACCACATTCTCCTTGGATCTGACTCCATTTGACACTACCCTCTGCTACCTCTCTTCCAACCAACTTCTCACCTATCTATGTTCTTCACTGCACTCAGATCCCCCGTCTTCTTCACAACCTTCTGTGAGGCACTGAATTGAATGCCCTGCTAATTTCAAAGAAGAGTAAATATACTGCATGACTCCTACCCACTGTCTTAGTTGCCCATTCAAATAATACTATCAGATTGGTCTGTCAAGCACTTCCTGCCATGAACCTGTACTGTTTACTATCCTGGAGTCCATTTTTCTCCAGGTAATCCATTATGTCCTCTCTGACTAGTGTTTATTTTTATTTATTTTTTATTTATTTGATCTAGGATTACAAGTACCTTTGTGCCAAGGTTCATTTACAGAGGTTCCACGTCAGGACTAGCATACAACAAGGAAACAACAGTGAAATAACAGTAAACAATTTAAGTACAACAGTGCTATTGAAAGAGGCCAAGTAGAGGAAGAGTAAGAAGTAGAAGAGGAGGAGGAGGAGAAATATAGGTAGTTAACAGAGGCAGCTATAGTTAAATGGTGAACACAGCTATGTGCCCACCAGGAATGAGTCCGGTCAGGTGCCTGGGGGAGGCAAAGAACAGGGGTGAGAGGAGAGGGGGAAGATGTAGATGCAGCCGGAGGCATTTGTTGAAAAATAAATGGGAAGGAGTGATAGAAGAGAAAAAAGGGGGCAGGGTGATGGGGAGGAATAAGTGCTACAATGGGGCAAGGAGAGACTACTGAGGTGGTATGTAGACTTGAGATTTAAGGTGGCACCTCAGGAGCTGGGGGGAGGGGAACTGAGGGGACCAGGGGTTTAGCAATATATAAGTTAGGACTAAAGCTGTGTAGGTCATGAGCTAAGAGAGGCAGTTACAGGAGCTAGAGGCAGTGAGATGGGCCCAGAGCCTGGTTTTGATTAGACCTAGTGTTGTGGCTGAGGAGACAATGTGGCTGAGACTATTCATCCATAGAGGAGCCCTTTAGGTGAAGGAGCATTGGCCCTGCATTGTACGACAGCGAGGAACTTGTAGATTCTGGGTTGTTGAGCTTCTTGTGTTTTGCAGGTTGGTGTTTTGATGTAATAAGGCAGTAACAGCAGGAGGTGTGAGGCCAAGGTTGATTTTTCCCGCCATAGCACAAGTGAGATACTTTATACAGTTGGAGAGTTGGAGCCATCCGGATTGTGCATAGAGGACACAGGTGTGGGTGAGGAAGTGGGCACCAGTTGTGAGTCAGCTTGCCTTGTTTAGGGCAGTTGTTATATGTCAGAGGGTGGATGTGGAGGCAGAGCCATAGATAATGAGGCCATAATCAATAATTGACACCACCGAGCTCTGGACGGCAATCTTCAGGGCCTCTGGGGTCAGATGTTGCCTATGCTTGTAAAGAAATCCAAGGTGTGTATTGGCAGCGTTGACCACGCTGTCAATGTGAGCAGACTTGGAGAGATTGGGGTCAAGCAAAATCCCTAGATATTTGAATGAGTATACTTGTTCGAGGACAGACCCCTGTTTGGAGGAGATGGCAAGGGGATGATGCTTGTGACGATTATGTGAACTACAGAAAAGCAAGAACTTGGTTTTCTTGTAATTTAGGACTAGTTTTTGATTGGAAAACCAGGTTTCAATGGCACTGAATCCTAGTTGTAGGCTGACTTGGAGTGGTGAAGGGTCCTTGTGTGTGGAGAAGACAACAGCATCATCCACGTACAGGATGATTTGTTCTGAGCAGGATTGTGGTAGGGAGTTTAAAAACAGGCTGAAAAGGAGTGGGACCAGTATGGACCCCTGAGGAACTCCAGAGTGGACAGGCAAGGTATGTGAGAGAGCATTGGCAATTTTTACTCTTTGTGAGCGGTTTTCAAGGTAGCTTCTGAACCAGTGGGCTGAGTCAGGTGCAAGGCCGGCAATGAGTAGTTGGTCAAACAGTAGCCGATGATGGACCATGTCAAATGCCTTTGATAGGTCAATGAAGACAGCCCCAGTGAGAAGACCCTTATCTAGGGAGCTATGCACTTCGCCGATAAATTCAAGCAGGGCAGTGGTGGTACTATGCCCTTTTCTGAAACCGTACTGTTGAGGGCACAGAATATTGTATTTGTCCAAATAGTCAGTGAGCTGGTCCACAACAATACGCTCAAGGGCCTTGGAAAGTGGTGGCAATATGGAGATCGGGTGATAGTTTGAGTGGCTGGTCTTGTCCCCATTTTTGTGGACTGGGGTCACTGTGGAAGTTTTCCAAATTTCTGGGAATGTACTGCTGTTGAGGGAGAGGTTAAGAATTTTAGTTAGGGGACAGAGGACCTCATCAAGTGTAAGTGACAGCGGCTTAAGGTCTAGGGTGTCACTGCTGGTTCTGGATTTAGAGATGGCTGAGGCAATGTGGCGGCAAGCTTCACTCAACTTAATCTCCCTGAAGTAGAAATGTGGATGGTTTGACGAAGCACAGGGAGTGCTTGAGGGGGTGTCACTGACTGTGAAGAAATCAGGTGGGAGAACAAAACTGAGGTCAGTAAAAGCCGTGTTGAAAGTGTTAGCAATGACCATAGGATCAAGGGTAGTGGACCCTTCTACAATTAACATGGCCGGAGGGGACTTTGATTGTTTCCCTGTGATGTCCTTGATGTTGTCCCAGAAGGCACGACCATTACCCCAGGTATTGGTGAGGATGTCCTTATAATACAAACTTTTCGTGAGAAGAATGGATTTTGTGCTGGCATTATGGGCATGTTTGCATTTTTGGATGTCAGATTGTTTGCCTGTGACTTTAGCCACCGCCCACAGGTAGTCCCTAGATTCCAGCTGGGAAAGGAGCTCCACAGTTATCCAAGAGTTACAGAGGGCTTTTGCTTTCCATTTTTTAGCAGGAGCAAAGAGGTCACAGGCCTTGTTGAAGGTGGTAATGAAGTAGTAGAGTGCTAGTGTTTTCATCAGCGTACCCACAATGGAGGTAAGACTGACAGGTCTGTAGTTGCACAACTGCTCTTTGTCCCCACCCTTATGGAGCAGAGCTATGTCCGTTACGATCCAATCTTTCAGAACCACCCCATCTAAATAGAGCTATTGAATAGTCCTACCAGGGGTTCAGCTAACTCTGATGCCAGTTCCTTGAGCACTCTCGGATGCATCCCATCTGTCCCCTAGGCCTTATCTATCTTGAGGGCTTCTAGCCCTATTCTGACACTTTCACTAGTAAAATCTGCTGTCTTATTTCTGGACAAACAGCAAAGGTGGCACTCAGGTTGAAACCAAAGCTCAGACTTATGCAAAAAGGTGATTTTATCAGACCTGAAAGAGACAGGTAACTGACTCTGGCGCTGTGACCATATGGGTCATCCTCAGGGGCTACATCAGCTACAACCAGAGATAAAGAATTTATACAGCTCTCAACTAATCACATGTGCAAATCATTCATTCATTGACTATTAAAGACAAGAAGCCTAATATTTATCATACATATGTAAAAGCATTTTAACTATCAAATTCATTATATGAATGAAACATATTGTATCTATTACATTTAATCTGCATTAATATTTCTGGGACTCCCCTTTCAGAAGCCTTTATACTGCTCTCTGGCAGAAGCGAGTTTTCCTCCTACAGTAGCTAATACTTAGCAGAAGTACAGTAGTTGTCCAAAAAAGCTGCTTTCTGCTCATACTCCTCTCTTTCCCTGCCTCCCTCTGTTAGCCTAACAGATCCTCCTCACATCTTTATTTTTTCCCATTCCATTATACCTGAAAAGCCTTTTCCTTGCCATTAGGAGGCAGTATAGAGCAGTGGGCCAAGCCTCTGAGCTGCAGATCTGGAGACCTGGGTTTGAATCCCACAGCTGCCCTGGTGCATACTGTGTGATCCTGAGCAAGTCACTTAACTTCCTTGTGCTCTCAGGTCACATCTGGAAACACACTTCAGCTTAGTGTGCTAATCCTGGTTAAACAATGTTCCCTTTCCCTTGACCTACTCCACAATATGCAGCTCTGGGTTTCCTTTTACAACCCTGACTGCCTTCTTGATCTCTTTAGTTCTTACTCAGTATTCCCCCAATCTTCATCCCCTCCTTCTCCTTCTACCTGATGAAGGTCTTCTTTTTGGCCCTCACTGCCGCCTTGACCTTTTCAGAGAACCACTTTGGTCTCTTGTATCTGTTTCTTGTGGTAACCATTCTCAAGCATGACTTTGTTGCCTCTAGAAGTTTCCTTTTTATTACTCCCCATCTTTCCTCCACCCCCTAATACTGTTCACTCCAGTTAACCTGTCCTGGACTAATTTCTTCATCTGGTTAAGTCTGCACTTCTGAAGTCCAGAACTTCCACCTATGATGAAGATTTACTGCTACCAAGGGCTAGCTCAAACATTATGGCGTTATGGTTGTTGGATCACTGTGGTTCCCCATCCCACACTCTGTCTACCCTTTCTGAGTTGGTGAGCATCACGCTGAGAATAGCAGCCAGCCTTGGTTCTTTATAGATAGATAGAAATCTTTATTTTTATACAGGATGAGTACATGCCATAAAGGGAGGACCCTGTTTACAAGACTGCCCTGTACTGGATGTTACAATAGGTGAAACAGTTATACAATACATTTCAATTTACAATATCAAACATACAAATCATAAAACATCACATACATTACTCGTATAAAGGACACATATTAAATCACAAAACATCAACAATTGCACACTATGGGAAACGTGTTTTGATTCATTTTTAAAATTTATAAGTGAAATTGTCATTCTCATTGAATGGGGAAGCATATTCCAGTGCTTGGCGGTGTGATAATTTAGAGTTTTCTAGCCTTGCTTGGTTCTACAGACATTCATTTTTACCTTATGTTCATTCACAGATCTTGTCAAAGTTTGAGTTGGCTCATCTTTCCTTACCTTACTAGTAACTATAATATAATGTGTAGGATACTTTATGAAAAATTAATGCAATAATCTTAAAAACCTCACATTGTTCCTAGATTCCATAGTTTGCCAACCTAATTCTTTCAGCATAATACAGTGGTGTGTATTAAAATTACAACCTAATATGAATTGAATGAGTCTAAACTGGACTTTATCTATCTTGCCCAACATACGTTTTGGTGTAACCCTATAAATAATACTTCCATATTCCATGGTGGGTAAAACCATCTGTTCAACTATTGCTTTCCTAGTATTTCTATCCAGGCACTTTGTGGTACATTGCAGTGCACCTATTTTCTTGCCAAGCTACACCAGCGTGCAGTCCTACAATGTATCTAGCAAGGTCTCACTTCTGGTGCCGCCAGCTACTGATATGTCCCAACCAATGTCTGGCAGGTTGAGATCTCCTACTACTGCCAGCTCTCCTTTGCAACCCCCCTCTTTACTTCTGCCCATTGTTCCCAGTCTCGCTTGTTTCCATACCCTGGTGGTCAACAGATCACACCCATATGCAGTTTCTTACCTGATGTTGCCATGAGCTGAACCTGCAGCAATTCTATTTCCACATTTCCTCACCTGATGGCTCCATCCTCCACTGCCTGAATGCCTTCTCTGACATAGAGGACTACCCCATCTCCTTCCCTCTATCTTCCCTGTTCATGGTGTAGCCAGGTACCATCAAGTCCCAGTCATTATTCTCTGTGTCTCTAGTTTCCATAATGGCTCTGAGGCCCAGCCCTATGCATGCTGCTATTGCCCAAAGCTCACTGATTTTGTTTCCCAGGCTCCTGGCATTAAGGCAAACCATTTTCCATCCTGTGCCCAAACCCCTTATGTTTCTTTCCAGGTCCTCTTCCTTCATGTTTCCCTAGCCTCTTTAATGTCTTGTTTTTCATATTTTTGCAGGCATAGTGAGCCCTCCTCCCTGGTTTCTGTACCCATTTATGAACCTGTGCCATGCTAGTTCAATCCCCAATGCTTCTAGCCCCCAGTTCAGGGGGAGTCCAAGCTATGTTCCCCACTTCTACCTTCTCAGTGGTTCCATTAGCCTCAGTGTCCCCCACAATGATTTTAACTGTCCACTATTGTAGATGTCAAACTTCTGTCCCAGTGCACTGGTTCCTTCTCTTGTTAAAGCCTTCATCCTTGAAGATACAGCAGTCACACAGAAAGAGTTGCAAATCAGCAATGCAGGGAAGGTGCAGGATGCGAGGGCAGCCATCCCCACATGCAACAATTGAAAGTCTGTAACAACCTACACTTTCAGGAACACAAAATGGCATAAGCCACCATGGACTTGACAAATAGGAATTTTATCGTGAAATCACCAGTAATAACAAAGTCCCGCACAGGCAAATGCAACTAACAATAGTGCATATAGACAAAGGCCTTGCAAGTAGAACCTTGGTCCACTGCTCCAGTGCTTCACTCTATGAGCTCCCTCTGGAGGCATCCTGCAATTATTGTGTATTTACACTACTGTAAACTGCAGTTTTCTGTGCTGGACTTTGTTATTACTGGTGATTTCTCAATGGAGTCCTAATTGTTCAGTTTATGATGGCTTATGCCATTTTGTATTCCTGAGAGTGTAGGTTGCTACAGACTTTCGGTCTTCACCCCTGAAGAGTCTCTTGTCCTAGAAGACCCCTTAGTTTCCCCACAAGCAGTATAGCACCATCCCTTCAACCACCCCATAAACTCCACTATCTCCTTCTTCATTCTGTCCTTCCCATTTTCCATACCCACACAGACAGGACCTTGAAAAAGGCCAAGGAAGCAAAGTACACCTTCAGTCTGTTCCCCAGCCTTCAGAAGTTATGCATCATTGCCTCCATAGGCTGGTTTGCCAGTCATTGGTACCATAGTGTACTAGCACTCCTAGCTCCCCCACACTCTCCAATATCATCCTCCCTATCCAAATCCTGGATGACTAATGCTCCATGAAGGCATCTGACTACCCCATTCCCTTTACTTCTCCATACCCCACCTATTTGCCCCTCTAATCACTGAATCCCCTATGACTAAGATACTCCCTACTAACTTAGTTCTGCTCTCACCGCTAAGTGCCATCACATCATCCTGCCCACCCTTCGTGACTGACTAAGGAACCCCCTGATGAAGACAGGCACCTGTACCTCCTTCAGGGGAATCTGGAATCCATTCCATGTGCAACAAGTTAGTATTTTTGTAATTCTGATTCTCATTTCCTAATGCAGAAACGGAATGAGAAATGAATCAGAAGTTCCAGATCTGCCTCCAACTCTGAAAGTACTCTTGTTGCCTGTATCTTTGTATCAGACTTCTCTCCCTCCTCCTCTCTCCTTACCTTAATGTGTGCCTTGAGTGCTTTTGGCTTTTGCAGTATGGACTGGAGTCATTTGGGTCTCTAGACTGCTGCTGGGGTGGATCGTTGGTGGCATGCACTACTGAGACATCTTTATCACCTCACTGGTCTCTTTAGTCACTACTACACCCACCCCAGCTGCTTTTTGTCTGACTCACCCTTTGGCCACTGAGTCACACCCCCATCCGTACTTACAGTTCAATACACAAAAGTGCACTAGTCTTAGTGAAGTCTACTAAACGTGTAAAAATATATTTATATCATTTTTCCCCTTGCCTAGGCTCTGCCACTCTCCTCACTCCATTACAATCTGTAGTGACTGTCACATTATATTAATCCCTCAGTTCCTTGTCCTAGAGTTACCCAGGAGGTAAATGACTTAAGCAAAGCCCTGGAAGCAGACAGCCAGATGCCTTTTACAGTACTATGCATCTTGCAGTGCCTTCTCCCAGGGTTTTGCTTATGTTGGCTACATCTTGGGTAACTCTGGGACCAAGAACTGTGGCGATAACATTGACAGTCACTCACTGCAGGTCTTGGTTGAGCATGAAGAGCAGCAGAATCTGGGGGAGAAAGTACACAAAACAAAAGTGTGTGCTCTCACTGTGGAGGTGATGTCCATTGCTGAAGTTAAAAATTGCTTCAGTAGCCAAACAAAAAAAAAAACACTACGTACAAGGATAAGTGAACTACTTATTTTGGCAAAAAGTGACAAACCACGAGTACACAAGCTTAAGTGCTTCGGAGTGCTCTGCCCTTTCTTCAGGAAGCAATGCTTAAAGATACCTTCTCTCATCTTTCTTTTAAACACCCACCACCATATCACATGACAAACAATAAATCATGACAAGTAAAAAAAAAAACATTGTGCATAACAACATTTGTATTATGATTCAAAAAGTCTATAGAAAAGTTAAAAACATGTTCCTATGTTTGGTACAATGCCCCAATTGGTTCCTCATTAATGATTATCAATTACCACGGGATTTTAAATCTGTGTAGTGGACCTGCTGATAGCAATCTAAGCATTAATAATTTAATAAATAATGTAGGTGATCAATAGGTTAGCACTGGATCAAACAACACATTCAATGTGGCCCCCCCACCCCCACACCACCACCTTCCCACAAGGTTCCAACACTACATTTAAAATTCAGTTTCACAAAGGCACATACTGTATGGAGCCTGATGTGATATACTCAGCAACAGTGAACTGGGAACTCTGATAGATTGGGGGGGAGAAGAAATTAAACAGAAGATCAGGGAAGGATTGCTTATGGATAACAAGATACAGATACAAAAAAGGAAGAAAAGGACACTATACTGGTACAATATCCCAATCAAGATGTGAAAAGTACACATGACAAAAGGTAGGGACCAGACACAGGGAAAAATAATGGGCTGAGCCAGAAGGGGAAAGAGGGGAAGGGAAGGAAGAGAGAGTAAGGAGGTAACAATCGATATCAATTACCCCTTATTAAAAAAAAATTTAAAATTATATTCTCATGGTATGATATAAATGTTATATGGCCGGGTATTCCTACAATAATGAGACACATTAAACACAGGACAATCATATGTATGGCTTCATATTAATTGGATATCTGAAAACATTTATATAATCATCCCAGAAAAACTGAAAAGTTCAGAGTTGACTGAGTAAAGCTCCTTTTAGCCTCTGAACACTAGAGAAGGAAAATGTCAAATACATAGCTTCATGCTATGTCTGGGTCCAAGAAAGCCCACATTCATTTTTATAAAAAGACTGAAAGGTTCATATTTTCGTTCATTCCTTCCGGACTGAGGCTTTGTAGTTTAAAAATCCACTTTGCTTCCTTGTGTAACTGTAACTGCATTCTATCGCCTCCTCTAGGTAAAGCTGGCAGGTGCTCCAAAATTCCACATATTAGGCCCTCAGGGTTCATTTTATGGAACTGTCTGAAATGGGCATCTGCTGAGGAATGTTCTTTTCCATTTTTAATATCTCCTATGTGTTCTTGAATTCTGTCCTGTAACGTTCTAATTGTTCTTCCCATGTAAAGCATAGGACAACTGCAAATTTAGATAATATACAACAAAAGTAGTAGAACAATTAAGAAATGTGTGACATGTTACTTGAAACTTAAGGGCCAGATGGATAGATATTTATTTATTTTTTTAATATACTTCGATGTGACAGAGACTAGTGACTAGTGTGCTGCTTTTTTTGCACTTTTACGAAAATGAGGACACTGTCAAATACTAGAAATTGGAAATTATTCAAGGATCGAAGTACTGATCGGGGAGGGATGGGGTGGTCTAAGGGGTCAGAGGGGAATAGGACTATGAATGGCAGGGGTGGAGTCAGGCTAATAAGACTGGTGGCCCAAGAACTAATATTGAACTGAAGTCGAGGAGTGGCTACTCCATTATCCTCATCGTGATCCATGAAGATTTGCTACAGCCATCTCCAGGACTTCAGCAGCAGCAGCAGAAGGTAAGGGGAGAGAGGGCTCTCTATTAAACTCAGATGTGAAACTGGAATCAGATGAATCTCATTCCAATCAGCTGATTCCGAGTGATCCTAAAACATAACATAGTTAAACTGCTGACGTCTAATTATGTTTCAGTAGTGACTGCTTTATTAGCACAGTTAATACTGAAAGTTCATACTGAAAGTTGATACCGAAAGACTGTGTGTGCTTAATGTGTAGTAACACTCCCGTCATACTAACATCAATTAAGTTAGATGAAGAAAATGGGGACATTAGAACATATTTCTTTGGAGTCATTTATATGGGGTCTGTTCCAAATACAAAGAATGAGGAAGTTCATGGCACTGCACACAACCGTTCTGAAAGGGATAACGTTAATGCCGCTTGTAAGCAAAAGTTGAAATGAATACAGCAGCTAACATAGCAGATTTTTCCAACCTTTATATTTTACTGAAAAAAATAAAGATTGCAACATTATACTCTGAGAAACAACATAAACTGCATTGGATTTGGGACAATGCTTCCTGAGCCTAGTAGTGCTGCAGGGTAAATCTAAATACTCAAATACTTCGTATTCACACAAGATAAGAAGCCAAAAGTCTGGCTGAATTCTCTTTAGTTTTACACCATCCTCAGCTGCAGTACAAGTAACATTTTAAGGATTTGCTTCTTTAAAAAAGAAATTCAAAGATCTGTTAAGGTTCTGTCCCAAGTTTAGAGATGACTCACCCTAGAGATGTTTAGCATCTGACATAATACTCTGTCAGTTAAGTAGGCCCCCAGTTGACATTCAAATTTGAAGTCTGTCAATCTTGCATTGTTAGTCAGGCAGACATTTCCTACATTTAATTCCTTAATTTTAACTTATAACAAGGTATAATTAAATGTACTTAAAGGGGAACAATCAGCACAACTAAAAATATGGTGAAGTGGCTCACATCACTGTCAGTTTACTTATTTATTTGCAGGAAAGGCACACTGAGCTGTAATGTCTTGTTTCTAGGTGTATCCGAGGGATGAGTTATATGGACCTTTTTTAATAGGTAGGGAAACAGTGGCCACGACACTGGGAAAACTTCCTTACTGTCCTGTGGGTGGTGCTATATACTTCCTTTTGGAAGACTAAGGACCCCAGCGTAGTGGTGACAGACATGGCATACTGGGTGGAGGAGATTGCTTCCCTCCCCACCTGGTGAAATGAGGAAACCCCAGATGCAGTTGAATTTTGGGATGTTGTATATATCAAAGGTGATACAGCATTTTTGGAAAATGACAGGATGATGACTCAGAAGGAGCCGGAAGCTGCCTTCAACCCTGCCTTACCTGAAAAGGCTGTGGCACGTCATGAGGAAAGTATGGTGTCCCTAGTTTTTCCATGTGAGCCACTGAGCATGCTGAGCTTTCTGCTGACACTGATACCAGGCAGACTGGACACGTGATGTGCACTGTTCAATAAGAAGATGGTACTCATCCAGAAGACCCGCTTCCAGCCCAAACTCCTGCAGAAATCAGGCAGCAGGAACAGTTGCTAGACTCCCAGCTCCAGGACAGGAAAAATGCTTTGTTGCAGCTCTTTGCTGATGAAGAGTGATCACTCAGTGAGAAATGCCGAATTCAACTCTAGGTGGGGCCATCAGGTACTCTATTGCTATTTAATGAACTTTTGCCTAATGCTCCTGTTAGTGAAAATGTACCGACTATCACTCCCGGATACTCGATCACTCCTGTTGCTATGAGCCAGCAACTCCTGCTGTGGAGGATAGTAGTGTCATTGCAGTGGCCAGCTTGTCGAGACTGTCTGTTGCTTTGCCTGTTACAGACCCACAGTGCAGATCAAAGGGCTGCCTGCATGTGCTGTCTGCAAACAATTGGAGAACATGCAGCAGTCATCCCCTGTTGCTCATGTCCCTGCTACTTCCCAGTCTAGACAAACTGGACATTTACTATCTCCAAGTCAACTCATGGCAGCTCTTCATAGAGGAAATCTCTCCTACATAGTGGCCCTTTGCATTCTCCCACATTTGATGTAGCTAAATCCCTGAAAAGTGCATAGTTGGAGAAGTTAGAAGATGGTTCGAGCTGGAGTCTTGCCAGGTCTCCAACAAAAAGTGGGCCTAATAAAATTCCAATGCCTATTATTTTGGAGCCTGATGGCTCTGGAAACAGCCACTTACCTGCCTTTCCTGTTTTACAAGAACCAAAGCAGGTCACTAGGGATACCCCCCCCACACAAGGCTCAGGAAGACCTGGCATTCCTCAGTTACACTCCCAGAATAAGACTTCTGCTGGTTTACAACCTCCCTCTGGTCCATCATTCTATTCTCTGGAAGTTCCCAATTCCTTCCAGTTCCCCCCAGGTGCCTGTCCAGTTTAAAACTGGCTTGGATGGTGGCCCTACAGTTTTCAAACATCCCCCGAGTGACCAGGAAACATAGAGACATAGAAGTTGTCAGCAGATAAAGACCCCCCCCCCGCCATTTTCCCTGTCTACTGTGCCACTACAGTCCTTGTACAATTTAAGGTCATCCCCACCCCTTGTGTTCCTTCCAAGGGCCCCTTGTATCTACCCCATGCATGCTTGAATCCTGCAACTGTTTTGGCACCTACCACCTCCACTGGGATGCTGTTCCAGGCTTCCATCACCCTCTCAGTGAAGAAATATTTCCTCACATCCCGTCTGAGCCCTCTCCCCCGGCTTCATAGCGTGACCCCTTGTCCTCGAGTCTGTCTTTCTGTGGAAAATGCTACCTTCCTGTAGCTTATTAGTATCTGATATGTGTCTGAATGTTTCCATCATATCACACCTTTCCCTTCTTTCCTCCAGCAAATACGTATTCAGTTCTCTTAGTCTCTACTTGCAGGGCTTTTGATGCTGTCCCTGCACCATTTTTGCCTCCACCCTATCCCTGTTCTTACAGAAGTGGGGCCTCCAGTACTGGACACAGTATTCGAGGTGTGGTCTTACCATTGACCTGTACAGGGACAACACTGCCTTCTTCTTCTGCCTACTGATGATACCCTTCCCTCTGGACCCCAGCATTCTACTAGCCTTTCCAACTGCCTTTTCACTCTGCTTGATTAACTGCAGGTAATCAGAAATGATTATCCCCAGGTTTCTTTTCTGTTTGGTAGTTGCCAGTACCTCCCCTGCCAATTGGTGTGTAGACCCCTGGTTTCTCTGCCCCAAGTGCATGATTTTGCACTTTTTAGCATTGAAATCCAGCTGCCAAACACTTGACTATTCTTCTAACTCCCAGAAGTCATTCCTCACTTTTTCAACCCCCCCCCACCTCCATGCGTCCCACCCTGTTGCAGATTTTTGTGTCATCTGAGAACAGGCAGACTTTGCCTTCAAGCTCTTCTTCAAAGTCACTGATAAAGAAATTGAAGAGGACCAGGCCTAGTACTGACCCCCTGAGGCACCCCGCTTGTCACTCTACCTTCTCCCAAGTGGACTCCATTTACCACCACCCTCTGACTCCTGCCATTCAATCAACTTCTTACCCAGTTTACTGCTTTCTGTCCCACTTCTAAACAGGCCATCTTATTCACCAGTCTTCTTTGTGGAACAGTGTCGTAGGCTTTCCTGAAATCCAGGTATGCCACATCTACCACCCTACCTTGATCCACTTCCCTGGTCACCCAGTCAAAGAACTCAATCAGGTTTATCTGGCAGGACCTCTCAACTACAAAACCATGTTGCCTTTGACCCTGCAATCCACTTGTTTCAAGGTATTCCAAGATCCTTTTCTTCAATAGTGATTCCATAACCTTGCCCACTACCAAAGTCAGGCTGACAGGTCTGTGATTTCCTGCCACCTCCCTATTCCCACTTTTGTGAAATGAGACCACTTCCACTCTTCTCCAGTCCCTCAGAACCACCCCTCTATCCAGTTACAAGTTGAACAAAACTGCCAGTGGTGCTGCCAGCATGTCTCTGAGCTCTTTCAGTATCCTAGGGTGAACCCCATCTGGTCCCATTGCCTTGTCAACTTTTGATTTTGCTAGTACTCTGAGGACTTCCTCAACTGTAAAAGGACTAGTGTCCACCTCCCTACCAGTTCTGCCTCTGTTCATTATCTTTGGCCCATTACCTAACCCTTCTATTGTAAATACTGAACAAAAGTAGCTGTTTAATATGTCTGCGTTCCCTTGGTCCCCAACCTCACAGCCCCTCCTTCACCCTTTATCCTTGTTATCCCCCCCACTGATCATTCTCTTCTCACTAATATACAGTATCTAAAGAAGGTTTCATTCCCTTTTTTATGTACTGGATAATATTCTCCTCTGTTTGTGCCTTTGCTGTCCTCACTGCCTTCCCTGCCTCCCTTCCTAGTGAATTAACCTGTCCTCCTCTTTCTGTGTCTTTATAGTTTTTAAATGCTATTTTTTTCATGCTTACTGTTTCTGCTACCTCTCTAGAGAACCACAGTGGTCTTCTTTTCCTCCTGCCTGGCACAGAGATTCGTAGCTCTTTCGATTCCCTCTTTAATTTTTGCCTACTTGTCCTCAATTCCTCCTAGCATCCCTATCCCTGCCAGGGTGTCCCAGAAGCATTCTCTCATTGTCTTGAAATTGGCCCTCCTGAAATCCATGACCCTCATCCTTGTGAGGTTCAGTGCAAACCCAGTTTTTATGCTAAACCATACCATACGATGGTTACTGGTCCTCAGGTGGTCCGTTGCTGTGATGTCAGCAACACTGTCCCCATTTGTCAGCACTACAGTAGGTCCAGTACTGCTCCCTCATGTGTGGGTTCCTTTACCAGTTGACTGAGGAATGCCCCCTGCAAGGAGTCTAGGATGTCCCTGTTCCTGGAACTTGCCAGTGCTGGGAGTCTCCAATCCACGTCAGGTAGGCTGAAGTCTCCCATTAGTTACAACTCTCCCTTATGAGCCAGCCTTTGGATTGCTTCCAGAATTTCGCCATCCACTTCTTCCATCTGTGCTTGAGGTCTGTATATCACTTCTGCATGGATAACGGCCTCATTTCTTTTCTCCAGATTGAACCACAGAACCTCTGCACCCCCTGCTCTCCTTGTACTTCTGTAGCCTTTATGCTGTCTCTTGCATAAAGAACTATCCCTCACCCTTTCTTCTAGCCCTGTCTCTTCTGAACAGAGTAAAACCTGGAAAGAAAATATTTCCTGAGCTATGTCTCTGTGCATCCTCCTAGAAGTCCCCCCATCTCCAGTACAAATTAGAGATGCACTGCCGGTTGACTCTTGACCTTGCACCTCCCAAAGGTCTATTACTGTGGCATTGGGGAGGGAGGGGGAGGTCCCAGGATTCCCCCTGAAGAATGGGGAGTGGATGATAGCAATTCTGAGTCTCTAAGAAATAATGATTTGTAGCATGATGCAGAAATTGACCCTAGGAAAAACCTCTGGCCTGGGACTTTCAAGTCATTTTCCACCAATTCGGGCATGAATCATGACCATGACCACACCTGGTCTGGGCCCTTCCCTAGGGGCAGAAGAAGTACTCTAATTTTTTTAAACCATCAATACAACCTGCAAGGAGGAAGAATGCTGTGAGAATACATTATAAAGGGGGTATGGAGGAGGTACCTGATCCATTTTTCATGGTCTGCACTCTTTTTAAATTTAAAATAGGGCTCTCTGCATCAGAGATATTTGCCCTGACCCACTTGGTAGAAGACTTTTTCTACAATATTAGTTTTAAGCCCCCTACAAGATTTGACAGATTTTGGAAAAAAAGATGTTGCATTTAAGCTTATCCCCATTTGGTTCACTTTTCTGGCAGTACACCTCACTAAACCATCTATGAAAGTGATCACTATATTGTTCAGAAAAGGAAGGTGTCAGCATAGTGGACATGCTCTATTGATTGAAGCAGAAATACACTATCATTGGGAATCCTGACCCCTTAATAGATGCAGAATTCATTTGGATGGGATGATGGCATCCTGTGTGATGAACTGGGCCAGTCCTACCAGACCAGACTGGGGCAGCCCACAATAAAGTGACCCACTGGACCAGGCCCAACATAATTTTTACAGCAACAGGGCACAGCAGAGAGGACCAAAGAAAGATAACAGATTACCTATGAAGACCCAAGGCCTGAACCTCAGCATAATACTGAGCCTCCTGATCAAGTTCCTTCAAAAATTCCTTTAACCAAGGAACAACATCAGCAAGATTCTGAGAATATAGAAGTTCTCCCTCAGCCAGGGGGACAGCCCACACAGCAAGAAGACCAGAAACTAGTAGTTCCTTCACCAGGGAGGATGATATTCTAACTGTGGAGGTTGTGACACCCATTCCTCTCTCCCCCAAACTGATCCAAACTAGTCCACTTGGGAATATGCCTACCTCTAGACAGATATCGCCAGAATCTGCAGTGCTGGTTGTGACCCCGGAGAAAGCTGTATCTGCCTCAGTGGTCCCCTCCACAACCTCAGTTGCCAACAGTCTCCAACTTTTGATGCACAGAAGGAGGAAAAGAGGGCAACCAAAGCCAAAACAGATGAGACATGAAGATTTACCACTTTGGGATTAAATTTGATATTTTAAGGAAAAGGAAGAGTTGGGGTACATTGAGGAGGACTCTAATGTATCCTCAGTAACCTCTTCCTAACATGACCCCTCCTCAGAGACATGGGGTATCCTTGGATGTTCAACACACAAAACACTGGAAGTCTAAGTGATGGGAAGAAATCCAAACAATGTGGTGTTGGTTGTTTCTTTCCTTTCATTTAGCTGTGGGACAGCCAGTACCCAATTTTAAGATTCAGTGTGTGGCAGCCAGTTGTGTAAGTGCTTGTGCGGCATTACTGTAAGTGTTACTGTGATTTGTCTTTTTCCACTGGATTTCCACCCTCTCTAGAGGTGCCGGGAGAAGTTTCTTGAGGTTAAAGGAAATTGGTAGCTAAAAGAGTCACATCAGAGGCAGAGCACTGAAGAAGAAAGAAGGTCAGGAGGTGGTCATGAAAAACACTAGGCAGAGGAGGTGTGTGAGTGAGTGGCTTATGTAGGGCAAGGGGGTGGAGTCTGTCAGCCACCCATTCAACTGAAGGTAAAACCTTTCAATTCAACATGTGGCTGACAGTTGTGTAAGTGCCTGTACAATGTTACTGTACTTTGAGTGTTACTTTGGCTTGTCTCTTTCCTCTGGGTTTCCACCCTCATGCCAGGAGAAGTTTCTCAAGGCTAATGGAAATTGGTAGCTAAAAGAGCCAATGGACCAACAGAACCCACCTCCTCCAACTCACGGAATAGACCAAATACACAAAGGAAAGGAAAAACCCCTGTGGAGAAAACATCTGGGGTACCAAGGTTACTAGGTTAACCTTCCCTCTACGCTTCTAAAAACTATGAGGCTAGCTGTTGATAAGCTTGGCATAGTTTAATTTTGGATGTCTAGATTCCAAGCAGAATGATGTGAGTGAACCATAATCTTGATTATGTGATCCTGGTATGATCTCCTGAAACAGAGATGACTGAGCACTTATAAATGATTGGCTGGAAAATAGGTTAGGCCTTGAGACCCAGAGAAAATAGCAACATTATGACATGGAGAACAAACTAGGAAGTAGTCATGAGGTAATAGTTCGCAACACATAGAAGATGATGAGCAGAATCAGGATGTCTGTTCAAACCTTGTAGTTGGTAGAGGACTTGAAAGGGACACCAAGCTAAGCTTGTTGCAAAATAGGATATATGGACCCCTAACTACTTCTGTCAGTTTTTGATCTTGGTAAAATGAAGGTAAAGTGATTTACCAATGCTTTCTTGAGGCTGTTCTTTGTTAGGTGAATTTCAGGATTGAAAGCAGAATATGAGGTAAGTTCTCCAGGTTGTAGTAATCCAAGGAATGCTAATTTCATGGCTGCTTGAACATTAAGGTCAATGGAAGATCCCAAACTCCATATTTTAAGAGGCCCATCAGTGAAGAATATAGGTTGTAATCCATAAGCTTCCTTGAGGGATACTGAGGAGAAGATTTTCTTGAACCTTGAATAAAACCTTAATTGCTTGGATAAGCAAGAGCATGTGATATTGGGATGGATGGACAAAAAGGCAAATGGTATGCCTGAGATATATTGTCTGAGTGTCATAGCTGTCAAGCTAAATATTTGAGAGCAGAAGGATGCAAATGCAAGAACAAGAGGAACAGAATATTGTAGATGATCTATGTTTGGAAAGGAGCAGAAGGTAGTGTATTTTTTCCATGCTACTCTGAAGGCAGACTTGTTAATGCAGCTAGAGAATCCCACATGGTAGGAAAAGCATGGTTGAGGTATGTTTTCACGTCATGTGCAGCTCTTGGAATGGTGGAGAAGTAGACATTTCTTGGCATGAGGGTAAGCAGCTCTAAATTGATTAGAAAAGTAGATAGTGTGATCGAACACAGTCAAGGAGAAGACAGTACATTTCCCAGGTGTTAGGAATCCAAAGAAGGTTATGGCCATCGCATATTGTAAGAGCTGAATAGTTAGTGAACAGAAGACCTCATCCTATAAGAAATTAGTTTGTTTGCAAAACAGAGCACTGACTACAAGCTTCCTTGAGGGCAGTCCTTGAAGAATAAATTTCTCAGGTCTTGAAGGAATGTTTTAATTGCAAGACTGGATAGGTATGAGCTAGAATAGATGAACTTTAAGGTTAATGGAATGTCCAGTATATAGTATTGGCCAACAGGCTAAATGCTTGACAGCAGTAGATCTAGCTAACAGCTGAATGCTTGTAGTGGTATGACGTGGCTTAAAGTCTGATTGCTTGTAAGAAGTATGATAAGGCTGACAGGTGATTGCTTGGAGCAGTATGATGTGGCCAACAGGCCAAATAGCTATGAGAAGTATGATATAGATGACAGGTCAATTGCTTATACGCAGTATGATGTGGCCGACAGGCCAAATGATATGGAAGACAGGTCAGTTACGCTGATTTTAAGTGTCTGTTTCAATGTAAGTGATCATTAATTGCATTCAACAGGGTAATTACACTGTAGTTATATGACTGTTGCATGCATTTACTGTACATTGCAATTGCAATGCACTTACGGTGTAGTTGCATTAAACTACAGTGTAGTTAAGCAACATTTTAAATAAAGTGTAACCAACAGGTTGATTGCTTATGAGCAGTATGTTGTGAACGGCAGCCCAAATAGCTATGAGCAGTATGATATGGTTGGCAGGTTGATTGCTAATGAGAATGTGATATGGCTGACAAGCCCAACAGCTATCAGCAGTATGATATGGACAACAGGTCAATTACTTGTGAGCAGTATGATATGGTTGGCAGGTTGATTGCTAATGAGAATATGATATGGCTGACAAGCCCAACAGCTATCAGCAGTATGATATGGGCAACAGGTCAATTACTTGTGAGCAGTATGATATGGTTGGCAGGTTGATTGCTAATGAGAATATGATATGGCTGACAAGCCCAACAGCTATCAGCAGTATGATATGGACAACAGGTTGATTACTTGTGAGCAGTATGATGTGGCCAACAGGCCAAATCATTATGAGCAGTATGATGATGTTTCCAGGCCAAATGCTTGTGAGTTCTAAAGTGAATCCAATAGGCTGAATAGTTGTGAGCAGTACAATGTGGTCAACAGGCTGGATAATTGCGTGTAGTACAATGAGACAAGAAGGCCAAACCACTATGAACAGCAAGATATGAACAATAGCTCAATTGCTGTTAAGCAGTGTGATGTGGCTGACAGGATGAAGAGTTGTTAACAATATGATATGGATGACAGGTCAACTGCTTATAAGCAGTATGATGTGCCGGAAGGTCATTTGCTTGTATGCAGTATGATATGGCCAACAGACTGATTGCTTGTGAGCAGTATGCATATCCTAGGATGATGGAGGAGGAGTCATAAATTTGGCAGGCAGAGGATGAAAGTTCTGAATTGCAGATGAAGTTCACATTGATCTTCTCAGGGCATTCATCATGGAGGAGGATGAGTGACCTCTCCTTATTATGGCTAAGGCTGCTTGGTTATCAGAATAGAATATGACAGGTTGATTTTTCCAAAAGGAGTCCCCAGGTTACAGCAGCTACTGCAAAGGGATACGGTTCAGACAAGGCAGGCATAGATTGAAAATGAGGGATATTTTGGATTTCTGATGGCCTTGGATGAGCAAATAAAAATACTAGAAAATGCTGTAGAATCATAGGATGGTGTTGCATTAAGAAAAGGTTGAGTGTTTAATTCTTAGCTGGATCTTTACAAACATGGAAATGTCACTCCAGTCTAAGAGCAAATGTGGCTACATGATGAAGGCTGAACAAGCAAAAGCAACAAAGGCAAGGTGATAATCCAGAGCAATGTCAGTTACTAGATGTGCCATATTAAAAAAAGGATATAAAACTTTACTCAGGGAAAGTAGTATCTCATTTGTATAGATTCATTCAGATAAGACAGAAGAGACCAAACTGAAATGCTGAACAGTCTAACTTGAGACATCTGGATCTGTAGAAGCAAACAAATAACTAAGGTGGATGACATGGAATGAAATCTGGTATAGAAGCCTCTGTTGAGGATGAGAGAAAAATTTGAATCAGAATTGCTTGATCTGAAGGAAATACAATCTGTTGTCTTTTTCATCCAAAAGGTTAACTGGTGCATGAAAATACATGCCACAACATTGAAGTATAAGATTAATGGGACCTTGGAGATGGACAAGAGACTGAAAAACAAAGATAAAGAACTACTGAACTAGACATCTTTAAATACTCATGAAAAGAGAGGACAAAGTGACTGTACATGGAACAGGTAGGGCATATAGTCTACTGCAGTGCCTGCGATATACTGTAAGTCATTATTTCAAGCCACCCAGGATATTCATGATTTAATTCCTAAATGCTAGAACGTGTAGGTATTGATGGTGAAAGTGAAGCTGATTTGTTGTTACTGCTATGAGATACAAATCAAACAGTTCCTGGGTTCTGGCACAGGAGGAAATGATGGGCCTTCAATGCTTGGTGTCCTTAATGTAGAACTGAGATTTCGAGGTGGCATCCTGTGAAGAATTTAGTAGATGGCAGGCTGCCTGGAATTCATGTCCTCCAGGTTCAAATTGACGGAGTAAGCGACCATGAGGTTTGAGGCTGAGAACTGGAAAGGATAACAAGAAGGACTGGCTGGTTCTGAGTAGAGCTCAGGGTGTTGAGCCTGTCCAAAGGAGATAACTGCTGTGGCTATGTGACCTGCAGCATCCTGAGCAATGTTCTGGGGATGGGGCCTAGTTCCAAGTACAGGCTAGGCTAGGCACACAGCCTCACGACTATGCTCCTATAGACTATTGCACTACTGCTATGTCGCTTATCCCAGAAGTGATACAAATTAGTGAATAACAAAGAAGTACTGATCAAATGAGAGGTCTCTGAATCCAGCACCCACCAGAGCATGTCACAGGAGGTCCAGAGGGAGAGTGACTTCTTTGGAACACCTGAGCATGATGAACAAAAGAGAGGCACAACTAGAGCATCATGGAATACAAAGGCTGCAACAGAGACATCCAAAAGGAGCAATAGAGGGAAAGAAGGCTGTGGCTGGGTCTCCCAGGGAAAGGAGACTGTTGGCCAGAAAAAGAAAGCAGTAAGCTGGGAACTAGGCTGGGAAAGGAGACCTGAAAGGAATATAAACAACAAGACTTTAAAAGCACAGAACAGAGGGACAGACAAGCATCAGGAAGCCACAGACTACGGGCAGCTGGGGCAGAAATGCACAAGAACGATGGGAAGGGGGGTGCTGCATCAGAAACAAGCACCAGACAGACAGACAAGAGAGAGAGAGAGCAAGACAGTAGCATAGAAATAAAAAGGAAAGCACAGCAAATTGAACCAGTACAGACAACAACACAAAAAAATAGGAGGGAGACAGAAGCAAAGGGAACAAGCAGGCCATAGAAAGTACAACAGCAGCAGCAGCAGCAGCAGCAATGGGAGCAACGACAGCAAAATGCAGAAAAAAGAGAGAACAACATAGGTAAAAATGGACAGGAATGAGGAGACACAAGGAGAGAGACACAAAACAGAAGAGGAAACAGAGAATCAGTAGGAAATACAGAGGTAAGATCAAAAGTGAAAAACAATAGGCCGAGGAGGTGTGTGAGTGAGTGGCTTATGTAGGGCGGAGGATGGAGTCCATCAACCACCCACTGAACCTCAGATAAAACCTTTCAGTAGACACTATTAATGCTAAAATAGCATTAAGAATGTAAAAAAGTGGTATGCCGCCTTTTCTAACCTACAGGGGTTAAACTGTGATACTGTGTTTCTTCAGGATGCTAGATTGCACACCTGTGAGGATATCCATGGAGCTCAGAATAACTGGCCATGTGGCCCCTCTTATTGGTCAATTGGGGACAGCAGATGTTCAGGGGTCAGGATTCATTTTTCCACGTGGGATATTGAGCTCATTAAATGGGTATATTTAGTCCCGGGACAGGTTTTGCTTTTGGATATTAAGTTTCAGGAACTGTAATTGTGGTTAATTAATGTTTCACCACTCCCCCCCCCCCGGGGATGAAAGAAGAGAGAGCTGATTTATTTAAACTCTTACATCCCTATTTATATGACAAGAGGCATATTGCTGGGTTGGGATTTTAATCGTGGACTGGCTCCTTCAGATAGAGATCCCTGCACCCCCAGGCTCTTTACCAATATGATTTTCTTGAAAAATATTTCTACAGCAAATTTGTAGGATGCTTCCTGCATGTCTGGTGTCCACGAGAATAGAGTACCTATTCTGTTCTCCATGGCTTGAGGTTTCTCATGCTCAGACAATTCCATATGAAACCACAGATCATAAAATGATGACAGCTTTGTTCAGGGAAGACTACAAAAGTCTTTTGATCTGAAAGTCAGTGACTGAATACCTCATCATTCTATGATACTGTCATACAAAATAAAGATTTTTTTCTGCAATCACAGAAGTCTACAGTTGTTATGTACAACTCTTCTCTGGTGTGGTGGGACAGCTGTAAAAAGGATTTAAAGTCCTTTTTCATGGCCCAGAGGAAGAAGCATGCACACTCCAAATATTTTAAATATTTGGATCTCTGACAAAAGTTTCAGAGACTGTTGTCTCTATCAGTTACAACAGGACATGACTTTTGCCCCAATTGACCACTATAAAAAAGGAAATGATGGTAATTCAATATCAGTGGATGTCATCACTGATGGATTTTAGGAAGTCAAATACAACAGGAAAGGGAATTCACTATTAACTCCTTTGATGACTGTAAAAAGCTGACTGATTCCCACTCATTTTTGCATTTAATTGATGAAGATGGGAATTCTGTCATAAATGGTATAAACCAGTTGGCTTTTTTGGGGAGACATACCAAGCGGTTGTCTCAGAAGACCGCTCCCTCACAAACCTCCTTTTTTTTTCAGACATACAGGTTCCTGAACTCACACAGGTTGAGAGGGATATGTTGAAAGCTGACATTACCCCCTCTGAGGTCTTGACTGCTATCACCTCTTTATCCAAGGGTTCTGCCCCAGGCTCAGATGGGCCACCAGGTGAATTATATTTTTTGATAAGGGAGACTCCTCAGCAAGAGTTGGTTCTTCTTTATAACCACATGCTATCAACAAAGGTACTGGGCTGTAGCCTTTGGATGGGTCTTTTAATAATTTTACATAAAAAAGGGGTCAAGACCAATATTATAAACTGGCACCTGATCAGTCTACTGAACACTAATGTAAAGATTTTGATGAAAATAATAGCCTCCAGATTGTCGCATGTAGCCCCTATCTTGGTGGACATGTCTCAGGCATGTGGCATTCAGGAGAGGCAGACACAAGATAATCAACATGTTATATGGGAGGATACAGAGTGGGGAGCCAGGGGAGCATCTCAGGCCTTCTTCTGGCCTTGGACCAGGAGAGGGCCTTTGACTGTATCTCTTACTCCTTGTTGTTTTATGCCCTAGGACACCATGGGATCCCTAACTGTGTAATTTCTTAGATTTGGTTGTTATACTCTACTGCCTTAATTATACATCCCTTGAATGGATGACAGGGACCCACTAATAATGCAAAATGGGAGAGTCCTACAGGGATGCCCCCTGAGTCCCTTATTGTATGTCTTTGGTTTGGATTCTTTGGTGCTGAAGGTTAAGGGATCTCATGATGTCTGGGTATTACAGACGGCACCCTTTCCTTTCCAACTATTCTAGCCTATGCTGACGACATCTGCTTATTGTTCCAGAAAGTGGAGTCCATGAAGAACATTATGTGTGTTCTGGATTCTTTTTCCAAAGTGACAGAAGTGAAAATTATATAAAAACCAAAGGATGGTTGTAGATCCCCTAAGGGAATCCTGCTGTGTTTTCAGGAAAGCATATAGGGACTGAGCCTTTAGTAATCATTTAGTAATCCTGTGCATGCAATCTGGGGAAGAAACCATGGCCAGAGTAAACTAGGAAATCAAACTAGCAGTGGCGGAATGACAGATTTCTGATGGGAATAGATAACCAATGACTAATGACTAAGGCCAAGAGAATATTCATGGTTACAACTTTGCTTATCCCTATTTTTCTTTATCTGCATTTTGTTCTCTCCCCTTCCCCCCTCCAATGAAATAACTGGAAGAGTGACTTTATATCACTATTTTAAGGCTTGTATGGGGAAGCCAGTTAAATCAATAGGTAGGCAAGCCAAGATGTTTTCGCTTAGATTCAAGCCAGAGTCAAGCCAGGGGTGTGGCTTAACTCTTCAAGCCAAAACACGAGCCGAGCCCTGGCTACTGCAGGCTGTTCTCTACATAGCAGTTGCACGTTTCCAACACTACACTACCAGACTGACAAAAATGCTTAATTAGACCATACCTGGATTGGCTTGACCTTGCCTCTCAATTGCTTATAGAGGTCGAGCTGAGCTGAGCCAGATACTAAACTCGAGCCAGTCTCCAGCCTGCGGTGGCTTGTTCCCCTCTAGTTAAATCTGGTGAAAAGGGCACTCACTTACCAGAAGATGAAGGATGGTTGTTTAGGGATGCTTAATCCTTTGTTTTGTGCTTTCCACTGTATTTTTTAAAAAAAAATTTAAGACCTATTTTGCAACAGTCTCCAAAATTATGGGTCCTGTTTGGGTGGTCATGGTGTGAGTCCCTGCTTAATGCATGGGAGATGGGGGCTACTAGATCCTGGGACTCACACTGAACCCCCTACCTCCTTTTTATGTTGTCTTGTGCATGCTGCACAGACAACATATTGTGGTTGCTTGAGTGGAGAAGCAGGTTTTGGAGGTGCGGTCCTGCTGCAGCCTACAGCGCCACTGCTTTTTCTGGTGGGGTTCTGTGGCACCAATGGCACAGCACACTGTCTATGACAGTAGTTGAGAAGCGTGCCACCAACTTGAAAGAAATTAGCAGCTGCAGTCATGGAGTGCCCTGGAGCAGTCCCTGATTGCAGCAGTGAATTACTGCTTGCCTTGTCTGGTTATTCCTTATAAGAAACATGGCGGCGGCTTCCCCGTCACTTCTCACAGTCCTCACGGAAGCTGACGGACAGCCACCACCTCGCACGGTGCCCCTGAAAGCTGATGAGGGTGCCCAATCCTCCTGTTGGCATGCCCCCTCCCAAATTAATTTGCTGATGGGGTGCCCAAATCCTGTTGGCATAATGCCCCCCGTTTCTTGTGTGCCAAGGGGGGTGCCCAATTCCACCTCGGATCATGTGCTCACACTCTGTATGTGCCAACGGGGGTTCCCAATCCCCATCAGCTACAGACCCCCCAAAAAAAGACACTCAGGTGGCATGCTGGGAGCCCACCCCAGCATGCAAAAGTACCTGCAAAAATAGAAAACCTTCCCATGTTGTTTTTTTGCTTTGTTTTGTTTTTGAAACCTGTAAAATTAAAAACGGTCCCTCATTGAGTTTGGTGCCCTTCCCCAACCCACAGCCACCCTCTGCGCACCCATCTCCCCACACCCCCACACCCCATACATACCTCTGGAGCCCAGCACAATGATCTTCGGTGGACCGGGAACACGTCTGCACTCTTCAAAGCCAACTGCAAACTGAAGAAATGCCGGTAAGCTGTATAATGGCATAAATGGTGTTTTTCCCAGCTTATGTGGATATCGCACCCATTTTAGCGAATTGTTGCACCAAATTTTCAACATGGAGTTCTTGGGACCCCACCTCATGAACTCAGTCACTGTCATTTCGTTAATCGGTCTTGAAAGGTGATTTCGCGGTCACTGCATGGAATCACCTTTCAGGACCAAATCATGAAATTATAGTGTCACAGTTTATGAGGTAGGGTCCCAAAAAGACTATGTTGTAAATCTGATGAAACAGTTCCCAAAAATAACTAAGTTATGGGCGTGTGTAGCACAGTTTCCCTGCACACTTATAACTTCAAGAATGTTTAATATTTTCACTCCAGATTTTCAACATTGCCTATTTCCAGCCTAGTGACACTGAGGGTTGAGGTGCTGGATGCCACACCTTGCACCATGCCAGTGACAAGGGTTCGGGAATGAGCCTGGATCATCGGGGGTCGGCAGGGGAGGAGAAGTATGGAGCATCCATAGGACTGCTCTCCTTCTCTGGGGAGGGGGGAGGATTGCCATTGGTGCTCTAGCAGCCTCTGGCGGTGGCTGGGAGTGGCTACAGAGCATTGGCAGACATGGAGGGAACATGCTGGGGTAGACACTTGGCTCAGAGTGCGTGCAGACGTGCACGCTCGGGGCCTTAGGTGTCATTGCACGCCTCAAGCTGTAAGGGGAGAAAAGTGAAAATAGGGGCACTAGTTGCAGCGGCATGATAGCTATCTCCAGAGCAGACTTGTTTGGCATCGAGGGTGCACGGCAGCACTGGATTCTGACCGGGTGGGTTGAGCTTTGGGGGAGTGCTCCCCACCACCCTGCCATGGGGGGGCAAGCCACGGGGGTAGCTGCGGTACCCGAATATGGAGCCAGAAGAAGTACCAGGAGATGGCGGCCTGAGTACCCGGGAGGATGCCTGACGTGTAGAGATAAGGCAGACTGATGACCTCGGGGGGGGGGGGAAGTATAGAGAACACTGCATATTTCCACACCTCCTTGTGTACAGTACAGCTGTCATTTTTTGCATTTGGCCCAAAATGTGTTTTCGCACATGTGGCACACAATGTCGTGGTTGCTGTGCGAAATCAATGTTCAGGACAGATTAAGAAAATCACAGTGACAGTGTTCATAAGGTAAGGTCCCAAAAAGTGCATGTTGCAAATTTCGTGAAAAAATTCCCAAAAATGTCTGAGTTACCATCTTGCATTGCACAGTTTCTGCACGCTCGTAACTTCACCAATTTCTTGTATTTTTACTCCAGATTCTCAAAATGTTCATTTTGGCACACTGCCTGATGAACGGTACAGCTGTCATTTTTCACATGCTGCCCAAAACATGTTTTTGCACCTGTGGCACAAAATGGGCGCGGTCGCTGTGTGAAATCAATGTTTGGGACAGTTTAAGAAAATCACAGTGCCACTGTTCATGAGCGGAGGTCCCAGAATTCCTATGTTGGAAATCTGGTGTAAGAGATCCCCCAAATAATTGCATTATGGGTGTACGTTGCACAGTTTCTATTCACGCTTGTGACTTCACCAATTTTGTTCAATTTTCACTCCACATTTTCAACATTTCCATTTTTCACACTTCCTCATGAACAGTGCAGCTGTCATTTTTCACATCCTGTTTAAAATGTCTTTTCGTACCTATGGTGCCAAATGGCATCGTCATTGTGCAAAATCACCTTTTGGCTAAGGAACTGATAGTGTCACTGTTCATACACTGGGGTCACAGAAAGCCCATGTTGAAAACTTGGAGAGAAAATACCAAGAAACGCCCAGGGCATTAGGCTTTCCCACCATAGCGCCCTATCCTGTAGGGACTGACAAGTGTCAGGGATGTGACTTGGGATTGTTGACAGTAATGCTCACGCCATTCCACCACACCCTGTAGCCAGTGACAGGCATCAAGGTGTGCCTTGGACTCTTCAGCCCCAAAATTCACCCCATTCTGCTATACTGCACTCATTTCAGCATATTTCCTTGTGGAATATGGTGAGTGTAAAGCCCAAACACCCCAAGGCACACCTTGACACTTGTCGGTGTCTGCAGGGTAGGGTGAGGAGAAATGAAGTGAGCGTTATTGTCGATGACCAAAAGGCACACCCCAATGCCTGTCAGTCTCTGCAGGGTGGGTGGGGTTGACATCGGTACCATTCTTCACTGCCATTCTTATTATACATCTCTCTAACTCCTGCACTACCCAATGTCAACGCCAGCAAGACAACATTCGGCATTGCCAAATGCTTGTTGTAGTTCTTTTCTACAAAAGGTTCATCAATGTAAGCTAACATTCTCACTGGTTTCTTCTTTATCTTGGCTTACATTACACAATCAGATTATGATTTCCTTTTCCACAGAACCTGTTTTTGAAGCTGCCAGTAGAGTGCGACATTCTGCACTTACCAAGCAATTAACAGATGACAGGATCCCTGCTAAAATGAGTAACTTGATTTGATGCTGTGTGCATGACAAGCTGTGGGATAAAGGAAACCATAAGCACAAAAGTGCAGCTGACTGGTTTTGTGAATGTGATGCTTACATAGAAACATAGACTTTGACTGCAGATAAGGACCACTTGGCCCACCTAGTCTGCCCATAACATGGTTGTTCTCAGGAGATTGAGCCCACATACCCTTTATTTTTTCTTTGTCCCTTTATTGCAGTTTTCTGGTCAGCCTTAGGTGAATTGTGGAAGGTCCCAGCATTTGCTTCTACTACTTTTGAGAATTTGATATACTGCTCTTTTTTCTGATGCTTGGTCTGGGTGGGAATATAATACCCTTTGTGTAATCAAGCCTTGCTTGAAATGGAGTATCTGGCAGGCTCGTTGTTCTCTCCTTTTTCGGCAAAACAATTGTCCTGTTACCAGTTCTGCTGAGTCAACTTATAAATATAATACAGTCTGTATAGGAAAATGAGGTTAGACTTCTGTTCAAGCAACATCTGTTTGTTCTGTGGAAAAATACTTCATGGTTATAGGGGTATGAGTGTCTGGTTGAAGCTGCTTTTACAGTTACTGGGATGTTGATAGTCCATGAGAGGTGTCCCAAGAGCAAGTTTATTGGTAAATGTTTTAATTTTCTTTTGTTCCTTACTCTTTGCTTTTTTTTTGTTTAACTACTCGGGGGTAAGATGGTTTTGTTACTGACTTTGTCTCTTGTTTGTAGTTGTAAATACAATTATTTTTTTTTTTATGAAAGCATCCCTACTTTTCATTGAATTTATAAGTGCACCATTTCAGAGTTCTCTGGAACAATGTGGGTTGGATTTAATTTGCAATTTCTTTTTTGCCACTCCTTATGTTCAGTCCTTTAGACAATACATGTGAGCAATCACAAGAGGGAAGTAGTTAATTGTTTTTCTTTTCACTTTTTTCTGACTTTAATAATACTGTGTTCTTTTCTGAATATCTGTAGTTTTGTTTCTGTCTAGGTGACTATGTTTTCGTTTTTGTTTTGTTCCTTGTATATGCCTTTTGATCAATAAAAACACCCCTAATCTTCATTGATTATGCCATGGGGTCATTTACATCCACCTGGACAGTGACCAGAGATAAGGAGAAGGGACCCTGGTTTAAAATCTAATCTAAAGGACAGCACATCAGTTGTGCAGCTCCACCCTTGTACTGCACTACAGTGTCAGCTATGGGTATTAACTAAAGTACTTGGTTTGGGCTAGAACCCACAACCATCTGTTCCTCCAGCCTTAGAGGCGAGTGTGCTACAAACATTTTATGCAGCCAACAACTCTGCTTTTTCAAACCAGACTTGGCTGTGTGAAACATTGGTGGACTGCAGGCAGAGGGTCTCCGTTCAAGTGCAGTAAAGTATTTTTTCACAACAGTTTTTGTGAGTGTACTTCTCATTTAGCAGTAACTTGGTGCCAGGTTTCTCCTGTTTGTTGTTTGGTACTCTGTATTAGCTAGAAGCAGTTCACCCATGTCACAGTGACATGAATCTGGTTGCTGTAAATTAGGGCACCAGAAACATGTCACCCGCAGTTACCGTGCCCGTACATTCTGTCGCAACCCAGATAGGGTGACAAGTGAGAGAAGGAAAGAACAGCTGTTTTTTGCAGGTGTCTTTTTCCTTGCATCTCCCAATGTGGGTTGCTCCACCCCCAGCACCCACTAAAACTAAATATAACCTCCTCTGCGTATGGGCATGAGTGGACTGGAGAAGAACATTGTTGGCAGCGAAAACGGTCATGAGTTCAGGGCACTGCGTAATCCAGCATGCCCCTGTCATTCATGACCTTTTCTCATTGCCCTAATTGTGGCACCCACATAACGGTATACAGTCTGGGGCACAGGTGCTCGCTGTGAGCTACTCTTTTTTGGTTTTCCTACCTACTGAGCCACTGACACGTTTCCTGTTAGTATTGACATTTTCTTGCTTGCCTATGAACTAGTTTCTGTTGCCTGGCTTTGGTATTTTGAAAAGTGAAGCCATTTTATTAATTTTCCAGGACTTCGCTCCATTGATTTTGCTAAGTGAAGTGCCCAACTTTATACAGTAAAACTATATGACTTTGCAATTTGCCAGTGAAGTAGGCAATTCATGTAGTTTTCTCTCACCAAAGTAGGCAGTAACCAGCACAAACTGTGAAACCTGTGCATCACCCATCCTTATCTTTTTTAAAAGCCCCAAAAGGCTTAAACTTCCAGCCCCCACTCATTGTACATTAAACTCCTTCTAGCACCCATTCCCCTCGTCCCCCATGCCTCATAAGATTTTGGCCTCCTGTAAATGAAGAAAACCATCCCTTATAGGAGCAAGATTGGCTCGCTTTTTCTCTCAAAGAAGCTGGTGTCTGAATGTTTAATGAATAACAAATGATGTTAAATGATCCATACTACAAACAACGTGAGCAATGAGCCCTGAGGAGAGAAGCTGCATGCTCGCCTGGACAGACTCAGGGCATTGCTAATTAAGGGCCAATCAGCAGATCGAAGGTAAGCAGCTTAGCAGGTAACACGCAGTGAAGGAGGACCCATGTCCAGGAGTAAAGAACAGTAATAGTATGGTAATGAGGACATAGCCCTGTATGTGCAGGTTGAAGAACTGAAGAGTAGTTGAACATATGGGAGCTTTCACAAAAAATCCAAAAAGCTATGCATAGGTACAGCCAATAGACAGCAAGGCAGGAGCACAGTGGTCACAGTTCAGAGCAAGGGATGCAGACAACAGTATGGAAGAATGCGGTACAATATGGGGAACGGGGTCTACAAGCAGCAATGAGACAAGGAAAGATGTGGGAATAACAAGACAGAAGCAAAACAAGACAGGAGCAGAAAGAAGAGCAGTCCACCATATGACCTGTAATAGCACTGGGGATAGCACAAAGATAGATGCAGCACGTGAGGGGCTGAGTGGCAAAGAAAGCTCACAGGGGAAAGTAGGGGCAGGCAGATGCAGCCTGTAGTACAACAGACCATGGCAACATGAAAATGCTCTGAACCCAGACAAGGAGAAAGCAGCTGAGACCACCAGCGTGAGGAACCACATGCAGCACCATGGTCCTGGACCCCAAAAGTGCCAAGTGGAGCATACAGGTAGGCAGATAGGAACCTCCAAAGTTTGGCATGCATGACCCAGACAGCAGAGTCTTACAGATGCAACCAGGAAAGTACTCACGGGGAGAGGAGCATAAGGGAAACCATGACAGCAGCCAGAAGCAGAGTGACAATGAGCAAAGGCATGAAGCTGCAACCAAGAGAGCCAGAGACTGACAGCAACACAACACTCCCCCTCCCACCCATGAAGAAACCTAAGAGATGGGGAGAAGGCAGAAAAGCACACCAGAGCAGACATCTGAACAAGGGAGGGCACAGCCACTGCAGCAGTAAACAACAAGTTCTGGTCAGATCCACCCGGGCTGCATGATGAAGTTAGTGAAATTGTGAGGAATTGTTAGGAGGTGTGGAGAAACAACACAATGATTTGTAAGTAGTAAGATTTGTTTTAGTTTCTGTTCTAAGGAAGGCATACACATTATTAGGAAAATATATGGAGGTGCACACTTAGGCATATGTCAGAGACACCAGACAACTTTCCATAGCTTAAGGGTTAGAGTACTAGCATGGAATGCTAGGGGCCTGGGTTCAAGTCCCTGGAGAAGTTACACTTTTCCTTTCACATTTCCATTATGACATACCAGTTAAATAATTAATATAAATAAAATTTCAGTATACAAAGATAAAAACTTCAGCAGCCATGTAAAATCATATTAGAATGGCATTTGGGGAATCTCACTCCCCATAGGCCTATGCAAAAAGAGGTGTAGTAAGACCCCTTTTAAAGGCCTCTACCAAGGGGGTCTCCCTTGGGGCCCTGGGGAGAGAATTCCAAAGGACTAGATCTGCAACCCTGAAGGTCCAGTCCCCATGGTTTTAAGCCTGGTCCTGGGAACAGCAGACAGGCCTTCCTCAGTAGAGTGGATGGGGCACATGGGCATGTAAGGGTGCAGGAGATCACTTAAGTAACATGGGCCCAGCCTGTGTAGAACTTTATAACTTAGTAATCCAACTTTGTAGGAGATACACCACATAGTCCCAGGGAAACATTACTGGGCCACAGAAGGCCAGTTAACAACTTAGCAGCTGTGTTCTGCACCAGCTGAAGGTGCCACAGCATACCTCCACAGCAGAGGGGGCACATGGGCATGTAAGGGTGCAAGAGATCACTTAAGTAACCTGGGACCAGCCTGTGTAGAACTTTATAACTTAGTAATCCAACTTTGTAGGAGATACATCACATAGCCCCAGGGAAACATCACTGGGCTTCAGAAGGCCAGTCAACAACCTAGCAACTGTGTTCTGCACCAGCTGAAGGTGCCACAGCATACCTCCACTGACCCCAAGGTATAGAGCATTGCAGTAATCCAACTATGAGGTCACAAGAGCATTCACCAGTGAGGGCAAGTCATCCAGAGGGATAAGGGATCTAATCTGACTGATGTTCCTGAGATGGTAAAAGCCATTCCAGACTACTGCCAACACCTGAGCCTCAAATGTCAGCCCCTCATCTAGAATGACTCACAGAATGTGCACTATCACACCCCATAATAACTTTAAGGGTGGAAATGAATTGCAGGAAAAAAAAAAAACACAGTTAGGCATCACTTAGGGTAGAAACACAAAATCACAAAAGTATGGAAATGCAACTGTGGTGTAAAAAATCTCCTGAATATTAAGCATTGTGTGGTGTGGTGGTCCTCAGTGTTTGAAATTGCTCGAAGCAGCATTGGCATGACTGTAACTTCATCACCCTTTTTCAAAGCACTGGTGTGTGAGTAAATGTCGCTGAACTGAACAACAGTACTGAAGTTAGAGTGATTTGATATGACTGCCATGATGATACTGAGCCAGTACAGTACAGTGGTTAGTACACCAAGTCGGAAACTGAACATCACAGGTTCATGCCCAGCTAGAGTCAAACATTCCCCATGTTACCTTAAACAAGTCACCTGGTCTTGAGGAAATAAGTAGAAGTTGGACCCCAATGAAAACAAGATGTTGCATCTTAGTTGTGCTACTCTGGGTAAATAAAATGTAAATATAAAACCATACGATTATGTATCCATTCAGTCTCCCTCCCTTGCAGATCACTATAGCAGATTAAAAAGACATCCATATGAGCTGCTCTACAAAGGTATAGCAGACACAAATGATGACAATTACAATGCAGAAAAAATTGCAGAAAAGTTATCTTAAAATATTGCATATAGTATTGCCAAGTTATCTGTATCCTACACTGGAGTGGAGACTATAGAGAGCCTACTACTGTACTAATCAGAAGATACCAGTATCATTAGCTTGGGACACTTAGACGACACAGCTGTTAATTTATTGGCAGAACCACCGAATACATTATCAACTGCCAACATGCCTAGAAAGTTTGGGTACTTAGCCGAGCTTGCTACCGCATCTCATACTGATATCTAAATACTGTAAAGAAATGGTCCCTTGCCACTTCCGAGCTGAGTTAATTTACTGAAACTAAGCAGAGATAAAAGGCGTTGTGAACCTCAAAGTTAAATAAACAGCCATGGTGACCATACAGAAAGCCTCACTTAGTTCCAATACACACAACTTTTACTGATGATTTGTCAAACATCCTCTGCAATCAAGCTTGGTTCTCTTTCATCACTGATCTTCCTTAACATTACAGTGATCTACAGGATTGCCCATCAACAGTGCAAGTCCACTAAACCACCACAGTTAACTGGCATCAAAATATCCCTGTCACAAAACATACTTTAGTTATATTGCCATTCTTTAGCAAAACCAACGGCAGCATATCCCAGACCAGATACCTGAGGCACATCTCAGTGGGATACAGAACCGAAAAGCAGCTTTGCAACCTTTGAAACTTTCTTTAATCTCGCACTGACAGTATAATTGGAAGAACCCCAGGAGCATTCTGTTTACAACACTGCAAGTCAGTTGTCAGAAATACAGCTTCTCCTCTTCCAAACACCTGGACACACATGGCTTACTGTTTTCCTTCGACCCCAGCACCTTAAATGCAACCCACCTGCTCCAAGGGCCAGCAATGACAGTTCAGCTTGCGTCACTTTTTTTTCTTCTTTTAAAAATAATTTTAAATCTGCCATTTATGAGACTAAGTGGATATGTAGCAACAATATCAGCTTACCTCTTTCCAATGTGAACGGCTGGACCAGTGTCGCCATGTCTGCGATGCTGGATGAGGAGTGACGCTGCGAGCTCCAGCATCTCAGGAGCAGCAATTTGTGGGGAGGGAGGGAGGGAGGGAGGTGCAGGAAGCCAAGAGAGAGAAGAGGGGAGAAGGGTGGGGAAACAAGGAGGAGGGCTGGGGTGAACTGTTGCTGCTACTAGCATCCTCCATACTCGCAACCCACTCAAGCACGGTGAGATATTTTTCTGCTGCCAGATAAAAAACAGAGAGATAGTAGAAAACATGCCTGCTGCAGTGGTATTGCCCAATCCTACTGAGGCCCCCAATCTCAGCAATACACTGCGCTCTAATCCCACTTAAGGCCCCCAAGTGTCAGCACTGTACCAGGCTTTTATCCAACCTAAACCTCCAATCTCAGCAATGCACTGGATGTCTTCTATCCCACTGCATCCTTCATTCTTAACATTACAGGGTTCTTCTATCCCGCTGCATGCCCTCTACTCTTGATACTCTTCTGGAGTCTCCTATTCCTTCACGCTGTACAGTGCTCCCCTATCCAACTCTTTCCTACTCTACAGGGCTCTTGTAACGGTTGGCAACCAGCAAATACAGCACATCCCCCCCCCCCACTGCATTGCCCAGGAGCAAACCCAATTTGCCTGTGAAAACTGGGCTTTGTGAATACCACCTCTGGGCAAAACCCAGTTTGCCCAGTGCAAACCCGTTTTGTGCCCGGGCAATGTTTTGTGAATCCAGCCCATGGACTCTGGCACAGCATGTCCCCACTTCCAATTTACATATAATTATGTACTGTGTACATAATAGTTAATACAATGTTTTCTTATCTACCAACTATTTTTTAAATACTGTGAAGACATTTCAAAGGGTTCAGACACTACCAAGTTAAAAATCAAGTGCCCACCCATACCAGGTTAAGCCAGGGTGCTATCTTGTGTAGTTCAATAAATGCTACAAAGCATGGGTTACATTCTAGTGGTGGGGGTGGCTCTGCTGTCCAGTAAATGTAATGGCAGCATCTCTGCAACCCATTGGGACCTTTGAGAAAGAGTGCATTCCTTCACAGTACCTTCTCCCTCTCCCATTTAATGGAATAGATTACCAATGCAGTGCACTGCACTCATTGATTATAGTAAAACATTAAGTAAACTCTTTATTGTGCTACACTTTGATGCAGTGTTTTGAGAATTGGGAATATGGTTATTTTTATCTTCTTTTGAAGTTTATAAAGGCAGCTGCAAACCTGACGGAATCCATCCATATCTATGATTTAAAACTGCAGGTTATACTTTCATCTCAGTGTACTCTACTAACTGAAAGGTTACAGTCTTAAACTGGAAGAGAATTTGTTTTTGTTTGGTACCATTCACAAACACTATATCCCAAAGCAGTTTACACCACAATTAAATACTGAGAGTACAGAGGCTGGAAGGTTTGCATGGGGCTGTGACCGCAACCTGGGAAACACAGTGCCGTAGTCAAAAAGCACATAAAGCAAGCAGTTCAGCGACTGGCACCTGTAAAGGGACACAATTCTGTGTGCCCAAAGAATGACTCAAATATCAAAAGTTCCTCTTAAACAGTGCACTGCTTTAATGAAAGTGCAAACGACAAGCAAAACAACTTACACATGTGCAAATTCCATGTTGCAATGGCCATAGTCCTTTAAACTCCATAAAGTGCATGAAGACAAACAGGCCAAGATCCAAGCCAGGCCGGTAGTATGCTTGCTGCAAAGTTGTAGGTAGAGTCCTGTCCACTCAGTGCACTAAGAGGAACTGTTGCTATTTTGAGTCATTCTTTACAGCTACAAAGAATTATGTCACTTTACACAGGTGCTACTACAGAGGCTGTAGCATTTTACATGAAGTAGCCTTTAAGCATACAAATACACCACACACACACACACACACACACACACACACACTACGTGACACTTGTGTTATTGAGAGAAGAAAAGTTGGCCAGAACCCCAGGGATAACTCTCCTGACTTTTTATGTTTGCTTGCACGCATGTGCAAGAAACATAGTGCCTTGATCGGAGATTTCGGAGGTGTGTCACCTCCTCCTCCAATTCAGTCAGTGGGCTGGCAGGCGCGGCCCCTGTAAGCCAATGCATTTTGGAGCTGTCTATGACATGCTCCAAAATGCAGTGGCATACAGTTGAAAGGAGTACGCTGAGTGAGCACCGATAAGATATCGGCTGCTCACGCGCAGCTCCCCACGCCTGAACAGATATGCGCGCCCCGTGCTGAATAACCCGGCCAGGGTGCCCAATCCCTATCGGCTGAACGCCCCAAGTCCTTGTGCCACGCTGGGAGCCCACCCCAGCGTGGGCAAACGGTGCCGCGCTTTTTGTTTTATTTTGCCGACGGGGTGCCCATCTCCCCATCGGCTGAACGCCTCGAGCTTTGTGCCACGCTGGGAGCCCACCCCAGCGTGGCAAACATCCCACGACGCTTTTTTTTGTTGTAAGACCTGTAAAATAAAAACTGTCCTGGCGTGCCTCCCAACCCCTCCCACAACCCGCACCCACCCACTGCGCACCAGCCTCCCCGCACCCCCACCCCATACTTACCTCTGACTCGCGCGACAATCTTCGGTGGACCGGGAACACGTCTGCACTCTTCAAAGCCGACCGCGAACTGAGGAAATGCCGGTAAGCTGTATAATGGGTTACATAGGGGGGTTTCAACTTTATTGCATATCTCGGGCATTTTTGGGAATTTTTGCACCAAATTTTCAACATGGGGTTTTTGGGACCCCTTCTCATGAATGATGTCACTGTCATGGCGGTATTCGTGCCCGAAGGGTGATTTTGCGCAGTGACTGCGCAGTGACTGAGAAATCACCCTTCAGGCCTGAATACTGCCATGACAGTGACATCATTCATGAGAAGGGGTCCCAAAAACCCCATGTTGAAAATTTGGTGCCAAAATTCCAAAAAATGACTGTTTTACGAGGGTGCATTGCGCAGTTCCTACGCAGGCTCGTAAGGTCGCGAATTTTCAATATTTTCACTCCAGATTTCCAACATTGCCATTTTATCACACCTTCTTATGAGCAGTACAGCTGTCATTATTCACGTCACCCAAAATGTGTTTCTGCCCATGTAGCGCAGAATGGCGCAGTCGGTGTGTGCGAGATCAATGTACGGGACAAATTAAGAAAATCACAGTGACACTGTTCATGAGCAGAGGTCTTAAAATGGCTATGTTGAAAATTTGGTGAAAAAATTCCTAAAAATGACTGTTTTACGAGCGTGTGTTGCACAGCTCCTATTCACGCTCGTAAGTTCACGAATTTTCAATATTTTCACTCCAGATTTCCAACATTGCCATTTTACCACACCTTCTTATGAGCAGTATAGCTGTCATTTTTCACATCTCACCCAAAACGTGTTTCCGCCCATGTAGCGCACAATGGCACAGTCGGTGTGCGAAATCAATGTACGGGACAAATTAAGAAAGTCACAGTGATGCTGTTCATGAGCAAAGGTCTTAAAATGGCTATGTTGAAAATTTGGTGAAAAAATTCCTAAAAATGCTGTTTTACGAGCGTGCGTTGCGCAGTTCCTACGCACACTCGTAAGTTCGCGAATTTTCAATATTTTCACTCCAGATTTTCAACATTGCCATTTTACCACACCTCCTTATGAGCAGTATAGCTGTCATTTTTCACATCTTGCCCAAAATGTGTTCCCACCCATGTAGTGCACAATGGCGCAGTATGTGCAAAATCAGTGTTTGGGACACATTAAGAAAATCACAGTGACACTGTTCATGAGCAGAGGTCTTAAAATGGCTATGTTGAAAATTTGGTTAAAAAATTCCTAAAAATGACTGTTTTACGAGCGTGCGTTGCGCAGTTCCTATGCATGCTCGTAAGTTTGCAAATTTAATATTTTCACTCCAGATTTTCAACATTGCCATTTTATTACACTTCCTTATGAACAGTACAGCTGCTATTTTTCATATGTCACCCAAAATGTATTTTCGCACATGTAGCACACAATGGTGCTGTTGGCGTTCGAAAGCAATGTTTAGGACAGATTAAGAAAATCACAGTTACACTGTTCATGAGCAGAGGTCTTAAAATGGCTATGTTGAAAATTTGGTGACAAAAGTCCATAAAATGACTGTGTTACGAGTGAGCAATGCGCAGTTTCCACGCACCCTTGTAAGTTCATGACTTCGTAATATTTTCAGTCCAGATTTTCACCAGTGGCATTTTTCACACTTCCTTATGAACAGTACAGCTGTCATTTTTCACAACATGGCTGAAGTGTGTTTCACACTTTCAGCTGAGATGCATGGTCGCTGTGGGGAATCATTGTTCGGCACAGATAAAGAAAATCACAGTGACACTGTTCATGATCAGAGGCACCAAAATGCCTGAGTTGACAATCTGCTGTAAAATATCCCCAACCTAATTATATTACGGGTGTGCGTTGCACAGTTTCTATGTACGCTCATGACTTCACCATTTTTTTAAATATTTTCCTGCAGATTTGCAACATTGCCATTTTTTACACCTCCCCATGAACAGTACAGCTGTCATTTTTTACATCCTGTTCGGAATGTTTTTGCACCTGTGGTGCTAAATGCCGTACTCGCTGTGCATAAGCAGCTTTCGCTAACAAACTGATATTCCCCCTGTTCATGAGGTGGGGTCACAAAAAAACATGTTGAAAATTTGGAGTGAAAATACCAACGAATGCCTGAGGTATTAGGGCTTCCAACCATAACGCCCAACCCTGTAGAGAATGACAGGCATCAGGGGTGTGACTTGGGATTCTTGCCTGTAATGCTCATACCATTCCACACCCTGCAGCCAGTGAGAGGCATCGAGGTATGCCTTGGAATCTTCAGCCCCAAAGTTCACCCCATTCTCCTATATCGCACCCATCTCACCGCATTTCCTAATGAAATGGGGTGCGCATAAGAGCCAAACACCCCAAGGAACACTGTGACACTTGTCAGTGTCTGCAGGGTGGGGTGTGGTGAAATGGCGAGGCCGTTATGCCTGATGACCCAAATGCACACCCCAATGCCTGTCACTCTCTGCAGGGTGGTGGTGGGGTTGGCTTCAGTTCAGTACTTCACTGCCATTCCTATTACACAGCTCTGTAACTTCTACATTACCACTGCCAATGCCAGCAAGCAAACATTCGGCATTGACAAATGCTTGTTTATGTCAGAGATGGGCAGAAGGGATGCCGGGTTAATGCCTCATATGATGGATGACAACTTCATCCGTACAGTACCCCTTCCCTTAGTGCAGCAGTGCAGTGGCAATTGGCACAGAACTAGAACCCATGATCATCCAATCTTCCTAGCCCAGTGGCTAGAATGCTACCAACTGAGCCACTGATAATGAGATGACTCTCATTATGGGCCATCAATTCACTGTGCTGTGACTCTGACACAATACAAGCCATTGTCAATGTACACGCTGTACCTCAAGTTTGAAGTGGCTTCTGGGTCCTTATTGGTGTGAATTGGGTAGATATATTATAAATGTTCTGCTCCTTGTCACAATATAGAAGATAAGAACCCTCCAATTTCTCAAGCTGTGCTGTATGTCACAATAATATAGACAGTACAAATTCCAGTTTAGGCTTTTGACTGTTTTTATACCGGATGCTCCAGCTACATCATTCAGTTCCTTGCATTTATTATTTATAAGGTGGAAATCATACAAACCATATGTAAGCGCTGTGCAGACGATTTAAAACATGCATTACAAGTACGTTCATCATGTCGCCAGTTCAACATTCCTGCACTTCAAGATGGAGACAGAGTCAATTTTCTGGTCAGTGGGGTTATGCTGAAGCATTCTGGAGCACAATAACCAACAAATCTCACAGCAGTGGACAGTAAATTTAAGTGAGGGACTGTCAACTAGAAGGAGTCTGAAGAATGTCAGTTATGCAGGGAATTATAGGAAACCAGTAAATCTGAAGAATATGAAGGGTCTAAACCCAGCAAAGATTCAGAAGTAGGTCTGAGAAATTAGTTCAATGATTATTGTACCAGAAGCCAGTGAAGCCATCCCCCGGGTTACCTGCAATGGGCTCCCAGCACCACCATCACCAGCATCGCATCTCTTCTCCTCTCGCATATGCCCCAGCCCTGGATGATCGCCTGCAGTGGTAAGTCATGCCTGTTGCTGGGTAGTGTGCACTGTACACCCTGCATGACTCCCGGTTGCACCGTATGCATGCCCCGCAGCAGCCACAGCTCAGCTTGCACACTGTTTCTGTGCAGGGGACAGGACATGGGGGGCTGCTAGCTAGGCACTTGGCAGTGCAGGTCAGGCAGCAGAACAGCAGTAGATCAGCAGCCTAGGAGCCTGCTGTCATGGATCAGGGACCCAGCAGCAGTGTGAGCACCAATGGCAGCACCAGAGGTAGGGAAGTGTGGATGGGTAGTATCTCAGCACAATGAAAGGGAGCTGAGCCACATGACCCAGTCAGGCAGCATGAGCTGGGCGGGAGAGGGGCAGTGCGAGTGTAGACAGAGGCTGCTGTGGGGTACTAGTGCCAGCCGGGCTCTTACAGTAGCATAGCCTGACTGTATGTAACTTGCAGTTGGCTTCAGAAAGACCCTGCACCCAATTCTCTGAAAAGCAGAGTCCCAGTGTCTAAGTCCTGAGGGTTCTAGGATGGGAACAGAGGGGTGGGGGTGGTACAGTAAGGTGCGGCTACGGCTGGCTGAGTGCGATGCTTAGAATAAAGGGTACAGGAACAGAGGGGTGGGGGCAGTACAGTGTACAGTGGGTGGTAGCGGGAGGGTTTCGAGAGCTTGGTGGGGAGGATCCGCACTAAAAGAGCATGGGCACCGGAGAGGGGCGGAGTTGTGATGACTGGAGAGAATCCGTTTCTTTTTTTAATTAAGGAAAAAATGCAGAGTCCTCACTCTGTTCATTAAAGGATTGCAGGCTCTGCCCACGCAGCCTTAAAAAAGAGGATGAGGAGAAACCCGTGGTGGAAGTGGGATGTTTGGCAGAGGAAACAACAGACTCCCAAGCTGACAGTGCCCTAAGCAACAGAGGTGCAAAAGTAGGCTGGTGCAGAGGCCACAGAGCAACAAGAAAGTACTAGCAGCCATGCAAAGAAAATGAGCATCCAGTGGACACTTGCATCTGCATACAAGCTAGTGTTAGATGGGAGCCACAGCAAAGTCACCCCCTGCACCACCAAACTGCATGCAATAGCTTGGTGATTGTGGTCTCTGCTAAGGAATAATCATTAGGTGCAGGAAAAACTCTGAGGGACAAAGAGCAGGTTTTCATGCAAATCCCTTTAGTAATAAAGACTTGGATAAATTACAGGTTCGTTTTTGAGGGGAAATGAGCACAATTCAGCTCTGTTGACTCCAAATGAGTTCTAAATTATAATGGATAGTGGCCCTTTTTTAAACAGTGTATTTCAAATGCAGCCACCAACTAAATGTTGTGTAGCCATAGTGGTCATTCAGTTGTAAAGGCAATGTACTTTAAGGAAATCAAATATATTTCACAGGAGCAGACAGGTGACATTTGTTTTATTACATAAAGAAAAATAATGTTTCAGCAGAAGGTTTGGGGGAGGGGAAAGTGTGTGGCTTCCCACCAATTGTAGTGGCCGCACTCTGTGGACGTCTGTTTCTGAGATTTATTTTTCGCATTCTGGGAAGAAATGGAGGAAATGGTAATTCATAAATTCTTGAGTCAGACTATACAACATGCTAGCCACATGGCAACTGCTTGCTTCGGCACATGCTATCCATTTCTTGTTCCCTGCAGTTCTCCCTCACAGCATGGTCTCAGAAATTCTCTGTCCCTTTCCATGGTCTCTGAAATTCTCTGTCCCTTTCAGCTAATCATGCAAGGTGGCTACAGATGTCCTATCCATACTTCTTGGATAATATTATGTCTGGGGATTCCCTCGCTCATTTCCTGTGTTAAAAATCTGTACATGTGTACTTTATCTGCTTGTCTGGGCTGCACATGTGGCACAAACTTGTTACAGCCCACCAGCCCACCAGAAAGATGCCCAAATGTCAGGGCAAACACTTGACCTAAGAAGACTGTCAAAGCTGTCACTTTTCTCCCCTGATCTGTGGCTTGCTGGGCATTGCCTACACAATTAGCTTCATGCAAACCCAGTGCACCCTATGGCCCACCCTACCAGGACAGTATTCCAGCAGCAAAGACTGTGGACACACCTAACACTCATTTGGGGATTCCCTCTCCCCAGTACTTCACAGAGATTAGTCTTCTTCCTTATTTCTGCCGTCCCAGTGCAGTACTTGCTCCACCTGTGTTACTGGGTGCTCAATGGTCTCTGTACTCCAGATTTTGGGGTTGTCTCTAGACCAGAATGCCTGTGCTGAACTTCTGGGGAACCTGCTTCGGGCCCAAAAGTCACCAGGATATATTCCGTTTGGGACTAACCCTTGAGTTCTCACATCCTCCCAGTGGTCCTTCTAAACTCCCACACTATGGGCAGATTCCAGGATCCCCCCATGAGCCCCACTGGCATTGAATGTATCCTTGGAGCCTGAGGTCCCTCCACGGCAGCCTTCAGGGTCCCACTTGATGCTGCATTGATACCTTCACTGTGGCATGAAGTTCTGGACCTCTTGCCACTCTTATGGTTCAGATGGTGACCTACAACCCTCACCTTCAGGCAGGAGCATACCTCAGAGGGTTCTCCTGTGCCCCTGGTAGGAATCCAGCAACTTGATAGGCACAGTGTGTGTCTACCCCTGCTGATGAGCATGCAGGGGTACCGCATATGCACTAGCACCTTTCTGGCAGTGACTAATTGCCCTTCTCAGTTGGCACCCAGGCACCAGATGTTCCAGCTGGCCCCAGCAGCACCCCTGGGGTATCTACCCAGTGAGGCCACCTGGAGTATCAACACTCCCTGCCTTCTTAGCCTTCTAGCTGCACAATAATACTCCCACTCCAAAACCACTGGCACCTGAAGGGCACCCTATCAATATACTCCCTGTAGCTTCCCCCTCACCAGCTTCACACATAGAGGATGATAACAGGGCATCATTTCCCTCACTGGCCACATCAGGTAACAATCATCTCCCACTACTAAAAGGAGGGTGTTGTTACATAAATATTACCACTTGAAATTTAACACTTGCCTGCTTTTTCCTGCAAGAACATGTTTGTCTGTGTTTTTCGGTTTATTTACCCAGGATTGCCTGCTGAGATAAATCATCTAATTTTTACTGGGTCCTCCTTCCACCCATTTTCTCAGCTGGTTGGATTGGAGCACTTGCTCAAAGTGATACTGTATGTATTATGGCTCTTGTGGAGTTTGAATCTGTGATCTCTTGGTTCCCACGTTAGTGCTCTAACTACTATACCACACTGCCTCCAGATGTTGCATTCCTCTGCAATTCACTTATTATGTTCTGGGTGTGAGAACCCAGAAGAATAGTCCATTTAGGGCTACAGAAACATAAGGCTAATATGAATAAATCTCTCACCACATTTGTAGATTTAGATAAGCAACCGTGAAATCAGGGATTGGCTTCAGCCAGCCGAAGACAGATGTGATCAGCAGAAGGGATTCGACGAGTTTACATAGATTGGTTGGAGCTGTACCACCACGGTATTTACTCAGTGAGGTCATCAAAGCATTGGCATAACAAAAATCCAAAGGACCAGCTGTTCACATGTACTAAATTACTCAAGTCCATTGTGTCATTACAGAGAAATGCAAAGCATGCCTGTACCCTCAACTCCTATGATAACAGCCATCATGCTTCTTTGCATCAAACATGTACGATGATGGACACAGGAGGGAAGAAAGTACATATCTTGGGGTAGACAGGGGTATGAGCTTAGAATTCAAGGTCAGGGTGAAAGAGCTAGTTTTTTGTAGTTTAACTTTCTATTGAAATTTTCACACAAAAAATCAGACATCGTAACAGGTAGAATGGCAGATATCAGGCTGATACAGTACATGTACTGTATATGGTAAGATCAGTGCATAGTGGTCTGAGATTACTTTTCAGTTGTAAATAGCAAATATCAACATGGAACAGAAAAAAGAAAAAAAACAAACAAATACAGAACTAATCATGTAACACTATTAATAGATTCAGATATGAACTGACCACCTCTTATGTGTTAATGTAACAAAGGAAAGCCTTAATAACTGCCAATTGTATAAGGGATTGTCATCCTACAAAGTAAAAACAACAGAAGAACAATACTATCTCCTATACGCAAAACTATATACATTAGTGCAGGTACGCTCATGCCCAGTCCAGAAGGATGATTTGTCCAGTCCAGGGCAAGTACAGGGCTTACGGGAGCACCCAGGTATACCTCTAAGGGCCGTGGCACAGACTAGATTTCAGAAAAGGTCACCAGCATCTCCCATACTTAACAAGGGTCTTGCTGGAAAAATGAGACATTCTTTTCATAGGTAGCCATTAGGCCTATAGCTAAGGTTAATTTCTGTATGGAAGGAATTTGTGTAGTTCTCCACCGAGTTAAGATTAGGTGCTTTGATGCAGCTCTGACCAGCGTTAGCCATTGGGATACAGGGTCATTTTTGGGGATCCTAGCCAGGCAACATCCCAAGAGCAGGAGCGGAGTGGTAATTAGTAGGGAGGAGCCTAAGACAGTGTTACACACCTGTATCACTGCTTGCCAGAAGGGTTGTATGAGAGGGCATTGCCAGAGAATATGAAATAAATGACCATTCATTTGGCCACATCTCCAGCAAGCATCAGTAGGCAACAGGCCCAGTTTATGTAATTTAGCAGGGGTATGGTACCAGTGAATTAAGGTCTCATTCATAATTAAATGAGTTCTGCCATCATGACATGCCTGGTGGTCCCTGTGCCAGCAATGAGACTATTGGGAGTCTGAGATGTTGAGGGCCATTTCTGCCTCCCATTGTTTCTTGGCTACTTATGAAGAGTCAGGAAGGGAGTGCATCTCTAAGTGAGCTATAAATTCTGCCAGCCCTCCCCTTATGGCATTTGGTCCAACTCATCCATAGCGGGGTAGTGTCCTTATACCCTGCTTCCTGTGAGCTATGTCTTCCTATATGTAGGACTGCATCCCTTATTTGCAGATATCTCCAGACATGAGATTGTGGAAGCCCATATTTGAGTTTAAGGGCCTCAAAGGTGTCTATTGTCTGTGTGCCTGGCAGAAGAAGGACCTTAATAATAATAACAATTACCCTGAGACTGCCATAGTGGCCAAGATATTGTGTCTTTACCAATAGTGAGGGCCAGGTTATGCCAGACAGGGGTGGAGGCCCGAGGAGTGGGAGTAGCTGTAAGTTCCTTAGGGACCATTTTCCCAGTATACCAAAGATAAGGAGATGGGGGGGGGAGCTTGTGGTCAGATCTTGTATGTATATAACATAACTGTCGGGGAGGCCGGGTATACCAAGCTATGTTCCAGTCTGAGCCATAGAGGGGACTGCCTAGAAGGAGGCGAAAACCATTGGGTAGTTTGAGTGGTGACAAAAGATTCATGATATGCTGGGAACCATGGGGGACCCCACCCACTTCTCCTCCAGTGTTGTCTCAGCTTCTGGCTACTGTAGCAAGAGGGTTTACCTTCCTATAAGAAATGCCCTATCATAGCATCAATCATTGGATACCATTTAGCAGGTATTGGTAATGGCAGGTGAGCTAAAAGATGGAGGAATTTAGGGGCCACAATAGAGTCTGTTTTCCCTGGAAGGGATAAATGCAATGCTTTTCACCTCCCCAGGTTGGACCTGGTGGTTTGTATAACATTTCCTAAGTTGAGCTGTACTAGCTTGGCAAGATCTCTGTGGAGTTGGACCCCAAGATACATAATCCCATCTGGAGACTATTTCAATTCTATTGACTGGAATGGTGCAGGTAAGCAACAGTCATTAAGAGGGGGTATTTCTGTTTTGGTAGGGTTAATACGGAGACCGGAGATCTGAGAGAAGTTAGATATAAGAGGGAGTACATGGCTAATGGCCTGATGGGCATTTGTGACAGTGATGAGATCATCTGCATAAAGCAGGGTCTTGAAATATTCTGTACCCACTTGTATCCCTGGGATATTAGGAGCTTCCCTGATGGCGATGACCAAGAGCTCTATGGCTAATGTGAAAAGTAAGGGGGAGAGTGGACATCCTTCCCATCTCCCTTTCTGTAGGTAGAACAGGGGAGATGTCATGCTATTTGTGAGAACTGCTGCTGTAGAGATGGTGTAGAGGAGACCACCCACTGTCAAAAGGTGTTTCTGAACCCCATTATCGCTATGGTAGTCATAAGATAAGGCCATTCAACCGAGTCGAAGGCCTTTTCAAAGTCTACTGCCAACCCTGCTATAGGTGTAGTGAGGCTCTGTGCATCATGTATAAGGGAAGTCAGGAGTTGGAGATGGTCTGAGCCGATACGCCCTTTAATAAAGCCCACCTGTGATGGATGTATCAGCTCCGGGAGAGTTCCTTCCAAGTGGGTGTCTAGAATTTTCACCAAAATTTTGACATCTGCTTAATAAAAGAGATTGGCCGATAGCTCCATGGTGCTGTAAGGTCTTTACCCAGCTTTAGGAGGATCGATATGATTACCTCATGCATGATGGAGGGGTAGTGCCCCTGTTGCATAAGAGTGTTGTAGGGCCCTTAGGAGGCAGGGCTCAATGTTCGCCACAAGTAGTTGATAAAAATCAATTGGAAACCTGTCTTCTCCTGGTGATTTATGTGGGTTCATAGAGCTAATGGCAGTGCGGACGTCTTGGACAGTGATGGGAATCTCTAAGGCTGCTGAGGCCTGTGGGTTAAGAGTAGGTATGGGAAGCTTAGACAGATAACTGGAAACCACTTCAGTTGAGTGAGGGGAAGGAGATGCATACAGACACTCATAGAAATGTGCCATTATTTCATTTATTTGGCATTGGATAGTTTGGAGTTTCTCTGTAGTGTCCTGTAACCCTGTGATCTTCTTAGAGGCTTGTTGGGCTTTGAGCTGGTATGCAGAAATTTACTAGATCCCTCCTCCCCTTCCCAAAAGGAATGGCCTAGTCTACACTGGCTACTTCAGCCTTCCTAGTGTAACCCCCTGCAAATGGGGGTTCCCAAAAGTCTTCCAGAAGCTTGCCTGAATGCTCCAGGTCTGGGCTGCGTTCGGTGTCTGAGCTGTTTAAGTGTGGTTCCAAGTGGGTGCTATTTGAGCCTCCATGTACTGTCTCTTTAAGAGCTGTCTGCTTGCAGACTTAATTAGTTAGTATGGGGGGACTGTGTATTTAATGCTCGAATCCCACTCGAGCTGCTGCCAATTTGCTCCGTTTCTGCCGTCGGTACATGTGCAGATGGAGCCTTATTGAAAGATATAACTGTTTGCCAGAAATAATTTAGAGTGACTGAGAAAATGCAGTTTGTCTAACCTGTCTTTATTTCAGCATGAACTGTTTCAGTGTAGCTCTTTTATTTTGGTCCTGAATTGCTGATTTGGACCAATCAGGATGATAGGGAGGCCTTAAAATGGAGCCTGTGGACGAATTGGAACTTGGACTCTCAATTTTGAGCCCGCCACAAGGGGATTCCATGAGCAGTGACTCTGGGAAATGTAGTTTTGACCTTGGCACCTTTTTTCACCAACAGAGGGATTCTTCTTGTGAGTGACAGTCGAACCAGCCGACAGAATGGTGTGGAGCTAAAGGAAATGGCCTGCTCTGTGACTGGAAAGATCAGATCAGTTGTGACAGTGAAGAGAGAAGGAGCTCTGTGCTTCTTCGGTGTATAGTTTCATGCAGGAAGCGTGTGTGAGGCCCTGAGGTTCGGCCTGCAGCCATTGTAAGCACTAGTTTGGACTGAATCCGACTTGTGAGGAGAAAGAAGGAAGTCTGAAAGGTAGAAACCAGGCTAACACTGTAGAAGACTGGAGAAATTGCTGAATTGCGCTTGGTCTGTCAGGAACTGAAGCGCTGTGTGTGCTCCCGGTATTTTGCAGTACTATGATCGGATCTAGGGAGCAGCCTGCCTGGTATAGTACTTTCCTTTTACATATGAATGTGCATAGTGCTTGTGGGGAATTGCTATTTCCAATCCCCTGTGCTGTGTGTTGAAGCTGGAAGCAAACCCCAGCTTGTCTCGGACTAAATCCATTTGCTATCTACTGCAGTGGGGTCCAGTCACAAGGACCTTGTCTCTATGCCCTGTTGTTCTGGCAACCCAGAAAAACATCCACCATCCAGTTCTCAGCTTGGGTATTGTGAGTACAAATCAGTGTATTCCCGTGCAGCCTGTTTTCAATTAAAAGTGTGTCATCTAATTATTGTTGTTTTACTTCTTCATGGACTGAGCCATCCGGCTCTGGATTACAATTGGGTGTTGTACATATATTTTCTTCTACAGGGCCCTGTCCATCCGCACCTACCGGCCAACCCCGGGCAATGGACCTGGCTAGCCCCCCCCAACCTGGCTACCCAGAGTGTGACTTTTCAGACCCTGTATGTGTGCACAGTACTGTGATTTAATTCTGCCAATTAACCTGATCTCCCCCTCCTGTGTTTTATTCCCCCTAAATAAACCAGATTTGATGTTGTTAAACTTTAAACTGTCTGAAGTGTCAGTACCAACATATCAAGCATTGTACTGGTTTGTGTATGTTGATTAACCTTATTTTACAGGGGGTCCCCAGAGACGAACCTCAGAATCAGTCTCGAGGGTAAGTGGTACTTTATGAATGAACAGTGTGTACATGTGGGGTATTGGGACTGTAACTTCTGTGCATTGTGTGAACCACTAGAGGGAATAAAAGGGGGTCTCAGTGTCCCAGAGGGCTGTGACCAAGCTAGTCTAACCACTACAAACCCTGACCTCTGGGTGGAGGCACCCGCCATAGAACCTAGGCCCCTTAACCTGTCAGTAGTCAAGCAGGCAGGGGTAGTAGCCCTTGGGATAGCGCCACCTGGGGGTTACACTAGTGAGATGTAAGTTAAGTTTGGTCCTGGTAATCTACTATTTAGTTGGGCTAGTAGCCCGGGGGGGGGGGGGCAGTCTGGTTGTGAGATGCTTAATATTTTGTTTCAAGCATGACCAGCTCCTTCTCTAGGGATAGTTGTTCCACCTCCCTCTTTTTCCTTCTGGCTGCTCCGTATCCAATTTTTCTCCCCCAGAGAGTGGCCTTAAATGTTTCCCAGAGTGTGGAATCAGATACTTCTCCAGTATCATTACCCTTCTAGAATTCTTGAACAGCTCCCCCTTACCCATTTCTAGAAGTAGTCATCCTCCAGGAGCAAGGTATCTAGCCATCAGGAAGGTGCATTTTTTGTTTCTGTGTTCTGGTGCGACAGTATAGTGGGATGAATCATGGTTGTGGATAGAGTCTCAGATAGCCCGTATGAAAGGAGCCATAAATCCATTCAGCTGGATGAACCATGAACTGCGGAAAAGCATGTATAATCCCTAGCCCCAGGGTTCTGAGCTCACTGGACATCCAGCAGAGTATGCTCAGCCATAAGCATGTGCAGTGCCATTACAGCCCTGGTATGCGGCTCTTTGCCCCCCTGGTGCGATCTATTGTGGTGTCTAAAGTGAGACTGAAATCTCCACCTAGAAATATAGGGCAATTATTGATGTTAAATTCAGTCAGGGCCTGATTAATGGAGTGGAAAAACTCCAGGTCGTTGTCAATAGGGGCATATATGTTTGCCAAAATAAGGGATTGTTTGGGCGTGGATACCTCTACAAGTAATCACCTACCATGAAAGAGCTAGTTTTTAATTGTCAAAGTCTCAAAACATTTTTAACATGGGCATACCATTACATAGGTTCCAGGTCTCTGGTATCTTTCTGCTTGGTGTAATGCTGTAAGGCTCTGTGACTCTGGGTGCACTGTAATCAGACCAAAGTATCACCCTCCCTATCCCGAGGGCTCCTGAAATGTCATTGGATGTGGTAGCTGTTGAGTCCACTGGTATGACTTCTCCCTTTAGTTCAAGTCCTTGTAATGCCAGATCCATCGGGAATAAGACGGTGATAATAGCGGACTCTGTCACAGACTTCTCAGCGGACCTGGTGAGCACTACTGAGACCTGGCTGGGGGACAACCCTGGCCCTGTGCTGGAGGTAGCTATCCCTCTGGGATATACCATGGTGCAATGCCCTAGTCAGAAGCACAGGAGGATGGATGGCCATCTATTTTCAATCTGACCTGATACTTATAACCTATGCAGTGGGCCAAACTAGGTTGTTTGAATGTGTGGCCATTAAAGGTGATGCAGGTATGGGGGACAGTATCCTTCTCATTTACCATCCTCCTGTTTGCAAGAGTGGATTCCTGCTGGGATTTGGGGAGTCTGTTGCCAGCCTGATATTAGAGTACTCCAGGTGGCTTGTACTGGGTTATCTCAATATCTGGGCAGACAATGAATCCCTTTTGCCTGGACAGCAATTCCTCTGACAGACAGAACTGTTGGGCTTTACACAGGCTGTTAACTCTGTGACACATACATTTGGTCACAACTTGGACCCCATTTTCCCACTGGGACTTGAGGTATTATTTATTTATTTATTTATTTATTTGAAAAGGTTTCATCAGGAAAGACAACATGAGCTGGAAGCTGCTCGTTTCCAGTAGCATCCTGGGGGAAGGGGATATATAAGTGGGAGGAGTAGGAGAAACATACATAGGGTAAAATACATACAGGTGTAACCCCTTTGTTACCCGGGGTTACTAGAATCCCAGTAAGACCTAGTGATAGGCAGGGAAGGCAGCCTGTGAAACTCCAGTTAAATGGGTTTCACACTGTCTCACTCTGTCCTCAGTCACAGCTGAGACTAGAGGGATGACATCATAATAGAATTGTCGCAGCTGCATGAGCCACATTTGGAATCTTCAGCTCAGAGTAAGTTTAGAATCTTGGGAATTCAAAAGTCAGTCTTGAGTTTGTCCTTATGCAAACAAGAAGGACAACAGTAGTTGTCTGTTTACCCCTTCCCTCGGTGGGGGGTGAGGAAAAGTTCTGTGTGGGTTCCAGGGGCAATCCCCTTCTCCCACCCTGGGAAGAAAGCTGCCTGTTTTAATTTAAGTTCAGTCTGTTCATGTATAACAGCAAAGGTTACATTTCGCTTGTGGGGCACCTGCAATGAATGGTGAGTGTTTGGCCCCATTGGAAGGGGCAAACAACTTCTTTTCTTCAGTTGGATTTCAAGTATTGGGGACTGCTATTTGGGAGGACTATGTCAACTAGAACAAACAAATAGAGCAGTCATCTGTTTAAAGTGTTAAAGTTCATTGTAGAGGGGGTGCTTCAGGTCATCCACCGTCAATCTACATTTTAAAGTCTAAAGTTCTGTGTGTCCAGAGAAATGGCCGGGTATGGGCTGTGGGAGCTGGAGGTGGGAAAACCCCCCATCTTTAGTAACCAGGTCCACCTCTACGGATTTCTTCTGTGTTTTTGCTACTTGCCTCATGCGCCAAGTGATGGGTGGGTACCCAGACATGAGTCACAATCAGAAAATCTCTAGGAGTCGAGACTCTAAGTGGTGTGGGAGCCACAGGATGGGAAAATTACTCTGTTGGATGGGAGTCTCCTTGTTGGATAGGAGTTTTGATTGGAAGTACGAAAACAAAATCTCTCTAGGAGTCGTAGACTTCAAGTGGTGTGGGGAGCCACAGCTTGGGAGCCTCCTTGTTTGATGGGATGTCTTTCCAAGTAAAGTTTGGGTTCATTCGCCAAGTGGACCATCAGTCGAGTGGCCAGCAGGGGAGCCAGGCCAGTCGGGCTATGTATCCAATGGGCATGCAAAGTCCGGGCTGAGTGCCTGGTGGGTCCAAAGCCAGACAACTGTTGTATTGTGTTCATTCACCAAATGGACCGCTGTGTTTAATCTCTAATCTGCATTACAGTTACATAGCCCTTTGGGGACCATACAGAGCTTTGTTTATGTTCAGTGAGTTAATAAATAAAGCCACACTGAAAAATCTGAATTCTGGTTCTGGACATTACAGTTATTGCTTCCTGTAGTTGGATTTACTTGGGTACCCCTGTGCAGAGTAGCCAAACCTAGGTCTCCTGTGCCAGGTAACCTTATCCTTCCCCGAACCCGTAGAGACATATGTATATCCATGTTACAAAAATGGACATATGCCTTACACAGGCTAGCTACATATATTGCAAATTCAGATACAACACATTTCGATTCATGACAGGACATGACTTTCCTAGGCTAAAATACATATACAGCAATTAAAATAAAGGTACATTAAAATATGTGGCAACAATTGGACAGTCAGATTATAGCAGATAAGGAGTAAGAGTACAAGTACAAGACTTGAAACAAAAAACATATAGAAGTAATCGTGCAGGGGAAAAACAGCACACAGATATATCATACAGAAAACAGTGCAGTGTGCACATGGGGATAATTGATTACTCAGAAGGGTAGGACTCAGCTATTCGGAGTACATAGTTGAAGTGCTAGCAGCAGACTTCGAACGGGGAGTAAGTGCTAGAAACCTATTGGAATGAAAGTTCCAGAAATGGAGTGGCTTGTAGGAAGTGACATTATATGTCAAGGTTGATCGAATCAGTTGGTTAGATCATCATGCTGCAAGTTTTCAGATCAGCCCCCCCCCCCCCCAGCATATAAATGCCCTGGGGGAGTTCATTCGGGACTGACCATTAAAAAATGTGGAGTCTTTGAGGCTCCTATTGGTATTGAGTTGTTCAAGACAGTTGCAGGTGTGTGCTGAAGGGGATGAGACTGTGGTGGGTGCCTATAATATGGCTATCACCAAGGCCATGCCTATAATATGGCTATCACCAAGGCTACACCTGTAATATGGCTATCACCATGGCTATGCCTATAATATGGCTATCACCAAGGCTATGCCTGTAATATGGCTATCACCATGGCTATGCCTATAATATGACTATCACAATGGCTCTTGATGCTTTAACACAGTTGTACACCCAAGAGTCTCATGACAGAGCCCCCCCCCCCCCAGTTTAATGAGGAGCTCAGATGGCTGAAGGCCAATGGGTGGAGATTGGAACATTCTTGGCAGAGATTGGGGTCAAAGGAAGATAAACTAACCCCGAGAACCCATTATAAGGAGTATCAGAGGGGCAAGCATTCTGAGAAAGGCAGAGTTCCTGTCATGAATGATTGCTGCAGAGAAGAACAGATGAGCTTAACTCTTCCCCACTGTGGATAGTCTGTTACCTCCTGCCTGTCTATAGTCCAGGGGAGCTTTGACACTCAAGCGATGCAAGGAGTTAGGCCTGTTCTTCTTGACAGGGAATCCTCTATTCACTTCTTGATCTCCTTGAGTGGGTTGTTAGGGCTCAGTTTACCCCAACCTGTGACTAACGGAGGCTTTCAGTCTCTCTGGGAGGAGTTTCACTCTGTGCCTGATGAAGAGATTCTCTGTGTGATCATGAAGCTGCATCCCTTCTCATGTTCAAGTGATATCAGACCCAGCCGACTGCTGCTGGATTGTCAGAAGTCTCTGGGGCCTGTGATTGTTGAGATTGTCTGGTGTTCTGTTGGGGAGTGCTTGTTTCTGGTGGCCCTGAAAAGAGATGTTTTGAGGCTGTTCTAAAGAAATCATTGTTAGACCTGGACATTTTAGCAAATTACAGGCCCATCTCGAACCTTCCCTTTTTGGGGAAGATGATTGAAAGGGAGGTGGCGATGCAGCTGAAGATGCACCTGGAGGCTTTCTCCGTTTATGAGCCATTCCAGGCTGAATTCAGGGGGCATCATAGCACAGAGACTGCATTCATCAGGGTGCAGTATGATCTTCTCCTAGTGAGAGATAGAGTAGAATATTCCATCTTGGTTCTCTTTGACTTTTCATCAGCATTTCACACTGTAGATCATTTGATTTTAACAACTCAACTGAGGGTCTTGGTAGGGCTTGGAGGCACCATGTTAAGGTGGTTGAGTCCTTCCTCTCCAGTAGGGTGCAGCAGGTCGAATGGGGACATTTCTTTCACCCGCAGGTGCCTGACCTGTGGAGTCCCACATGGATGGATCTTGTCACCCATATTATTTGCGGTGCATATGCAGCTTCTGGGAGTGGTGATTCGTAGGTACAGTCTGTAGTTTCACTGCTATGCTGATGACACTCAGCTGTACCTATTGTTTGCCTCTGGGGAGGGGATTACAGTCAGTCTGCTAAGTTATTGCCTTGCTGTGATCAATGATTGGATGGTCTGTGGCTGGTTTAGGATGCATCCAGATATGACTGAAGTATTACTGGTGGAGTGAGATATCTGGAGTGTGGTAGGACTTGGGGAGCTTTGTCTGGATTTTATCTTGACTCTTATCAGCTCATTGCCAGAGATAGGGTGAAGATTCTGGCTCTCATAATGGACCATAAGCTGACACTAGAACAGCAGGTGTCAGATGTGGTCAATTGTGGGTTTTCCATATTAGGAATATCACCAAGATCAAGGCCTTTATAGTCATTAGGACCTGAAGACACTGATGCACACCTTTGCGACATCCAGACTGGACTTTTGTAATGCTCTTTATCGCGGGCTGTCTGGGGATTTGATACACCATTTGCAGCTGGTGCAGAATGCCGTTGCTTGATTGATTGCTGAGGTGTCTCACTCCAAGCATATGTCTTCTGTTCTGCAGATATTGAAGTGACTGCCAGCGAGGTCATGTGTCTCCTTTAAGATAGGTTTGTTAACATACAAAACTCTACACAATCTGGTCTGAGGCTACCTCAAAGAGCTCCTGTATCCATATGCTTCAGGTGCCTCCTCCACTCTTCAAAACTTATGGTACCTAGATCACATTTGAAACTGTCTGGGGACCAGGCATTTGTGGTGGCATCTCCAGTTTTCTGGAATCAGTTGCCACACAGGGTTAGGCAAGCTCCCTCAATAGGGTAATTTAAGGGGGGTAAAACAGCATCTATTTTTAATAGCTTACCCCACTGACATCTAAGTATTTTACCAGCAACATTTTTTTTATTCTGAAACATATAATTTATTGATTGTGCTGCTGTTATTATAATTTGAATGTGTTTCTAAGGCACCCACAGCCTGCAGGATTGGCACCCAAGTGTAACAGCCCTTTGACTCACCTTTGGTTGTTCAGGGTCCTCACAGCAATCACCTTTGAGAGGGCCGGCCTGGGTTAGGACAGGTAGATGTAGAGTAGTGTGGTGCCTCCACCTGAGGAAATGGTACGGAATACCTGTGGGCAAATAGCAGGTTACCACCCCCCAGGAAAATACATTAGCTGTCCCCCAAACAGTTCCCCACACACAATGACAACACCCCCCTTCCTTACAGAGACACAGTATAGCAGCAATTAAGCAATTAACATGAACAACAACAATACTTTATTACAAAGGAAGAGGAAAAAGGGGAGACAAAGCAGCAACAACAATAATAACTGACAGTCTATACAGTCTTTTCAGTGGGTACCTCACCACGGTGCAGAAGTCGGTGGGGGAATCTTTCGTTGGGGCCCAAACTTTAAAGTCACAACTCTTAACTTTAACTTTCAGGCCTTGCCGTAGTTTTCTGGCAGAGTCCTGCCCAGAGATTAACCCCCATCAATTTCAAACTAGCTATCTGGCTAAATAATGACTCCCCAAAGGCGTGGCTTGGGGTACTTACAGTTCAGCAGCCTGGAGGTATTATGGTACTGTGAAGGTATCTTGTTGGTGGCGCACAACAAGGCTGAAGAGCTAACTGAAGAATGTTGACGAATGCTGGTCTTTACCATCCTGGCCTTTCCAATCTTCACCTCAGAGTCCTTTGTAGACAGTGTTCACCAGGCAGGCCCCTCACCATCTTCTCTACCAGTTTCTGTCCTCTTCAGTCCAGGGATTGAGTAGACATAGTCCCAGACCACTCTGTTGCACACCCCTTGAAACACAAGCAGCAACTGGGCTTCACTCAATCTTTAGCCCCAGCACTCTCACTTCAGTTTTTTGATGCCCAGCTGTGGCTGGGCACTTGCTAAGTCTCTAGCCTCAGTCCATACTATCTCTCAAGTTTGCAGCAAAATGCAGTTTCAAGCAGCACTTACTGCACTGAGGGGGATACACAGGTAGCTAGGCATCAAGTTCTGTTGCAAAACTCTCTATTTTTTTCCTGCTGTCAGCTCACACAGTAGCTTTCAGCTCTTTCTCTGGCTGAAGACTCCTCCGGCTCCTTGTCATCTGCAGCAAACTCCAAAACCTCTTTATCTTGTTTCTAACTGCAAAGCTCCAAGCTGTCTCTCTCTTTCTCTGTTATAGTGATTTCTAGGCTAGACAGGCTGTTGGGCTCTGAATGCAGGTATGGGGCTGGGAAGTCCTCAGCAGTCCCTCCTGCACTGTCCACACTCAAGTCCCAAACCAGTCTCCCCTTTTGGAGGGCAAGGCAGCTCTATTTATCCCTTTTACATTGTCTTCTGATTGGCTGCTGCTTGCCTGGGCTTTTCAGTGTCCTTTCACATTATAACAGCCTCCTGTTTTCTGTAGTCCCATGGTGGCTGCCATGTTCATTTACATTTATGTGCCCAGCCTTACAGCCCCAAAGATTATTACTGAAGCCCTTTCAGGGGTTACAAGTTATTGGTCCTGGCTCCGCTCACCAAGTGGGAGCCAGGACACCATTCACTGTATTTGGAAGCCCCTCTATGCTTATCAGGTGCCCCAACACTTGCCTTCCCTTTATGGGACCATTGTGAGTGCCCTTAATAATGGAGCCATGGCTCCTTTAAATGTTTTACTCTCAGTAGCTTCACATGCTCAGAAAGTGAAATGCCGCCATATTTGTTTACTTTCTGGCCGGTCCAGTTCTTTGCCTTCTCAGACTGGCCAGAGGATTTCCCATGCACCTGGAGGTGCCGAAACACAAACCGGCACTTGGCCCCTCTCAGGACATGGGCCGAGGAAACAGAAGAAATGGCGGCCAAAACCACAGAGAGAACAGGGCAGCAATGAGTCCAGAGCCCATCTGGAGCTACTTTCTGACACAGGCGAGGAAGGGAAGGGCTGGAGCCAACACAGGTAAGCCCAATTTGGGGGACATACACAAGAAATAAGAATACTAGAACTATTATTATTCATGTTTTTCTATTTATTTTTATCAGTACCCTCCATTTTAGTCCTACTGTGCATTTGATCTCTTGTTGTGTACAATGAAGCCCTTTCCTAGGTCAAGCCACTGCTAAGTTTTGTTCAATGAGTCTCTTACATAGTAACATACCATAAATAAAGGTTAGGAGGGTCTCTAGATCAATCAGGTCCATTCAAAGCAAGACTCAATAAGTATGCTCTGCAAACATGTAATAGTTTATAGGGATGCCTCGCTCACTCCACTACCCAGAGTCCCCTGTGATTCCCATGGTACTGTGAGCCAAAATTAATCTAGGACAACCTTGAATCTCTGTACTGGCTTCATATTCACTGTTTCCAATGTTAGGCTGTTCAAAATGTTCAACATCCTCTGAGAGAAGAAGTGTATTCTAATGTTGCCCCCAAATTTATTATCTCTAAGCTTCAGGGAGTGTCCCACATCTTACTCCAGGAAACTAGGGGATTTTCTGCAGGAAAAAGAGGATTTTGTCCCTGCTAGTATGTTGGAGTCACCAAGATGGATTATTCTGGGTGACTTCAATGCCTGGATCGACAACAAGCACTTACTATTTGGACATGATTTCCTCAAGGGAATGAAATCTCAGCCTAGAACAAGCATTTGCTACTGCGACTCCCCAATATGGGCATGTCTTGGACTTGATGTTTTCCTTGGAGCTTGAAGTGAAGAACCTCAGGATTGATCTGATTAGCTGGTCTGATCATTGCACCATCAGTAACACCACCATGGATAGAAGGCTCTAATATTCAGTGATGGCTAGCAAAAGTCAGGTGCAGTACACACACTGTGTGAAGCAGAGTGGAGGCTTTGGCGTTTAGTGCTCAAGGCCCCTTAAATTGTACAAACGTGCCACTCTGCAGTCCTCCCCTGTTGAGATGGTCTGGTATTACCTTTTATGAGGACTTAGGCTAGATGGACTTATGGCAGTGCTAGATACCTCAGGTATGTTGGCGTCATGCACTGTGGGTTTGCAGGAGGCAGTGATGGCTTATTATAAGGCCATAGGTGCAGACTTCAATCTCATAGCACCAGTTTGTGTACGCCCATTGGTTTTATGACTTGACTTGCTCTGGTTTCACAGTAAGCTGAGAGAGATGAAAGCAATGGGGTGGAGTTTGGAGATTTTTTGGAGGAGATCCAGGGTCTGGGATGACACACTGGCTTTGAGTCTTCACTATGGTGAATAACAAAGGGCAGTCTCATGAAGGAAGGCAGAGGTCTTGTTCAGGGAGACTGTGGCCTGAAGGAACCAACCAGCTGAGCTATTTGAGATGTGGACAGGCTTCTTCATCCAGCCTGTCCAGAGTCTATGAAGACTGCTTCATTTGCTAAGTGTGAGGAGTTTGTTTAGTTCTTTTTGGACAGAGTGTCCTCTATTCAAGCTGGGATTTCACTAAGTGGGATATTATGGCCAAGCAGTGTTGAGCTAGTGAGATACAGTGGCAGCCAGTGGTCTTGGGGAGAGTTTTTGTGATTAACCATTTTTATAGAGCAAAAGCAACATACACACAAAAGAGCCTCTGAAGGAGACCACTGAAGTACATTAAGTATCATACGACCTTCATGCATTGTTAACATAGTCAATTTGTGCATGATACACTAGATGGAGAAGTAGACTTTCAATGTAATTAGCTGGCACCCAGTGTCAGCAGTGAAGATATGTGTCCCAGTATCAGTGCCTTCTCCTGAGATTAGTACTAGTAGTAATCATATTTATTTTTATCTGGCGACCTTCCCCAGAGGCCCAAGATGCTATTACAATAACAGAAACACAATCAATAGTGCATGAAAATGACATATACAATATTAAACATACTACCATCTTATTCCATTAAAATAGACACAAAATACTCTGAAATATAAAAATTACTGAGACAAATAAAACTATAAAAGTGCTTCATACGAGGATGATGGAATATCTCCAAATGCTCATTGGAATAAGTAACACTTCAGCCCCTTTTAAAAAGTGTTCACTCAAGGGGGCCTCCCTCAGGATCCTGGCCAATGAGTTCCACAATGACGGGCTCGCTACCTCTAAAACCTGGTCACCAGAACTCTTCAGACTAGCCCTCAGAATCCTGAGTAGGCCTTTCCCAGCTGATCACAGTTGGCAAACAGGGGTATGTGGGTGCAGGACTTCTGCCAGGTAGGCTGGACCCAGTCCATGTAGGGCTTTATAGGTTACTAGACGTATCTTGAATGAGATCTGCCACTTCACCAGGAAACAGTGCAGGTCACACACTGCTGGAAAAATATGACTTGATCTTGGTACGCCCATAATAAACCAAGCAGCTGCATTCTGCAGCAGCTGCAGGCATTGTAGCATACCACCATTCACCCCGAGGTAGAGAGCATTACAATAGTCCAACCTAGAAGTCACAAATGCATGGATCAGTGGGGGGATAAGGGATCCAATCTGGTGGATATTCCAAAGATGAAAAAGTATTTTTGGACTACAGCTGACACCTGGGCCTCCATTGTCATACCTGCATCAAGGATGACTCCCAGATTCTTTACCCTCAGGCAAGCTAGCAGGCCAGAGTCACCAAGCTGAAGCCCAGTCGCTTCCTGTGATAGCCGCCAATCCTCCCTTCGGCCCGGCTCAACCACTAAAACCTCTGTCTTCTCAGAGTTCAGTTTCAGCCAGCTAGAAGCCATCCAATTCTGGATCTCTTCCAGGCATTTATTAAACACGTCAACCACACTGAGTCTCGGGAGCAAAAGGTATGTGAAGCTGGTTGTCTTCTGCATAACATTGAAAACCCAACCCAAAACTTCTAATGACCTTGCCCAGGGGAAGCATATAAACTGTGAACAACATTGGCGACAGGACCGAACCCTGTGGTATTCCACAGGACAGAACCATTCTGAATTTAGAAAGGGGGCCCATATCATATGGCAATTTGTCAGGGAGGAGTTACGAAACTTCTCTCATAAGTAGCTAACTGACCTACTGCCAAAAAGCCACTACAGTAGTGAGAGGATCTCAGTGAACCTCCATCTACATAATATCAGCCTCTTAGTTAGTACCCCCATGGTAGTAATCCATTTTGCCTGAGTAAATGATTTGGATGTGCCTTCCAAGCAGCAGCCTATAAGAAGTGTTTCTGTGGTAATAGGCAGTCCTTCTATATGACTTTGTCACAGATACTTTGTATCTGGGACCTGAAATATGAAGAGCAGGACATGACCAAAGCATGTGGAATAGTGAGGCATCAGGGCACTAGAGCCTCCAACAGGAGTCATCTGTAAGGAGGCCCATAGATCTGAGACCCTGGGAGGGTGCAGTACCATCTATGGAGTGTCTTGTTTTGAATAAGTCTGTGTCTCCCATCCTGACAGACTTTATGGAGTCTAAGCTAACAGCTATTTCACTAAGATTCTGAGAGGGTGATGCCTAATTCATCTTGCCAGAGACATCTAGCTGCTTGAATGGGATCCAGGTGAACATCTGTGATCATGCAGTAAATAGTACCAGTCTTGTTTTTGGTAAGGGATGTCCAGAGTGACATAGGATGCACTCTGTGTGTTGTAGGGTGCATCCACTCTTTTGGCTGGAACTTATGAATGGCATTCCATACAGTAGTTGGAGATACCTCCAAAAGTCTCTCTGAGGCCAGAGAAAGTACTTCTTGAGGCCTGTATGGGTCAATATAGATGGTACCTGGGGAGACCAGATGCTTGACATAATATATGCCCTGTCATCTCCATATGGGTCACTTAATAGGGGATCCTCCAGTGGAGATAGCCGAGTTGCCCCATAAGGTGATCCACCTCTTGTGGTTTGAGGATTATTTGATCCATATATAGATTTTCTTCCAGTATTCTATGGATATCACCATGGGTGGTGGTAGATTGTGTGGCATAATAAGTTTTTCATACAAGACCACTGGTGTGGAGTACCCCCCTACTAAGGTGGCTTCTAAGCATAGCCAGAGTGGACTAGACTTCAGGTCCCCTTGGAACCAGCATATTGTCTGAGCAGAGATAAATGTGATATGATAAGCTAGGAATGTATACTGTTAGTAGGGTGACTGATTATTCTCACCTCAATGTTGTAGTGTGAATGTTGTCGCAGGCCACATTTGCGACTTTGATTTCTTTGCATCCTTCATTTTCAGCATTCCTGCTGTTGCTGCTCTTTTACTGCAGGGTGCGACCTGGAGGTGTTTATATTAGTAGCTGGGGGAGGAGTGGGGGGGGCATAGCTCCCCACAATGAAGGTCGCTCCTGCTGCTGGACAGCAAGTTGTTGGAGCACCGTGGCTGGTGCTGACGGATTCCTTGCAGTAAATTTTACACCGCCAACTTGGTTGTTGTTGTGGGATGGACAGGGGTGGCTTTCCTTTACAGAGGAAAGCCCACAGAACCCTACCTATCTTAGGGAATCTGGGGAGTCTATATAGGTAAGTGCACAAGAACATGGAAGAATTTAGGGGCTATGATAATTTAAATGGCATCTGTTTTGTCTACCAAGGAGAGATTTAGAGATTTCCACCTTTGCACTTTAAGTTTGGTGGATTCTAATACAGGGTTCAAGCTCATGGCTATAATTTTATTATAGTTCCTGTGGAGGTTAATTCCTAGATAGGTGATGCTATGTTCATCCCAAGTGAGGCCTGATCTTGCTAGGAGTTCTGGTTTGCACGCTGAGCTGAGAGGTAAAACCTCTGTCTTACTATGATTTATCCAGCACCCTGAGACTTGTGAGAAGGAGTTAAGTAGGGAAAACACATATGGGACAGCCTGTTGAGCATCTGAAAGGGTAACTAATAAGTCATCAGCATAGAGAAATGTGGTAAACTCATATATCGTGTTCTCAGATCCCTCAGATTTGAGGGTTCTCGCACAGGGCAATGGCCAAGGGTTCTGTGGCAAGAATAAAGAGAAGAGGAAAGAGGGAGCAGTCCTGTCTAGTGCCTTTCTGAAGGGGAAATGACTCAGAGTGGAGGCCATTCATAAGGACTGAGGCAGAGGGTGGAGTATACAAGATCTGTCCCCAATTACAAAACTGAGGACCAAATCCCATGCTCTCTAGGGGGAGAGTAGGTATTACCATTCAACTGAATCAAAGGCTTTTCCAAAATCCACAGCTACAGCCACTGCTGGTAATCTGTCTTGCTGGTCCTTACGAGTGAGGGACAGTAGAGTTCTTAGGTGGTCTGACCATAGTCTCTCCTTTATGAACCTTACCTGTGCTGGGTGGATTACCCCAGAGAGGACCTTTTCAAGCTGCGCTATGACAATTGTAGCCAGCACCTTCACATCCTGAGGTGCCGCCTTTCGGATGAGACGTTAAACCGAGGTCCCATCTGCCTGGATTGGTGGTAGTTCAGGTGGATGTTAAAGATCCCATGGCACTTATCGAAAAGAGTAGGGGAATTTCCCCGGTGTCCTAGCCAAATTTCCCTCATTCACTAAAAATACCACCAACAGCTTAATCTGGTTCAAGGTCAGTTGGCATTCATCTGTATCCCCCTCCCCCGGGTCGTGCCTGAAAATAGGCAGGATTTGTCTAGTGCACTTACCCGGTCAACAAAAAGCTAAATAAAATTAAAAAAAAAATCTGCATTAATTAGGGAGATGGGTTAGTAACTGCCTGGTAGGGAGGGAGGGATCTTTACCCTTCTGCAGGAGTACTGATATTCTGGCTTTCCTCATGGAGGGTGGGAGGGTGGTTGCTGTGAGGGATTCTTAGAATATTTTCAGCAGATAGGGGGAAGTTCTTGTGCCAACAAGTGATAGAAGTCAGTGGGATATTCATCCCCCATAGGAGCTCTGTGTGAGTTCAGTGCACTGATTGCCTGCATGACTTCTTGGCATGAGATGGGGAGGTTGAGTTCTCTCACTTAAGATGGAGAGAGGGTCAGGATCAATAATGCTTGAAGGAAGTCCTTTACTACAGTGGCTTGTTGTGGAGGTGGAGAGGTATATATTTTTATAAATAATACTTTTATCAAGCTTCATTATTTTTTCAATACATGTTCATACAGGTGGAAAAGGGGGGGGGTTACATAAATACAAAATTATTGCAATATGATATAGGTTCTGTACAATGAGGTAGTTGAATAGATACAGTATACACTGAAGGAAAAATATAGCATAAGTGTGATGTAGACAGCCAGCTCTGAATGCTGTATCTAATTTTTTTATTACATATAAAATATGTGATGGAAGGGCAGTCAGAAGACCCACAGTCTTGCTGAACTGACACATCCAAAAAACCCCAAGGATAAGTTCAAAGGACAGGAGGTATTTAAACTACAGAGATCTGAGGTTCAATTAGCATGTTAAATTTGCTTTGATCCCAGGAAATGAAATTAACCATTCATGGCATCCCCAGGGGAATCCTTTGATTTTGCTCTAGGTGTCATAGGGAAAGAGCATGCATGGGTTATGAATAACCATCCAGAAATCAGCTCATTTCATCAAAGAGGTTGATGACTGGGCCAAACAGGAACCAGACGAATTTGGAAGGCCAAATATACATTCCCGGGGAACCCTTGAATTACATCAGAGAGACCTTTGAGGTGTAGATTCCAAGGCCCAGACAGGATTAAAGAGACAAATAAACTTTTGCTTCGAATACAGTGACTTAGATCAAAGAAACCTTTGAGATGTATGTGTAGCAGAGCACAAACCAGTTTTGTCAGGTTAACCTGAGGAGAGGAAAGTCAGTGAGGTCACCTATTATGTTTTTTTAAATATTTTATTTAGACATCCTGTGTTATATAAAATATAGATTTTGTTACACCAAGGCGGAGTTTGGTGACCTCAGAGAAGGCCGGCTCAGAACTGTGTTTAGTTGCTGAGAGAACCTTGGCAGAGACACACAAGATAATATTTCTGACTGAGAGAAGAAGGACAACATCAGCACTGTAGGAGAGAAGTATTATGTGGATAAGAGATCTTAGTTTGTACCTTTAAAAACCTGTTTTGTTTTTAAGATTGCATGTTTTTGGGATATTTGTTCTGTATTTATTGTTCTGTTTTGATATTTTAAAGTAAAGATATATTTTACAATGGAAACTGCTTGGAGTGCCTTGACATTTCTTTGTATTTAAGTAGAGCTTAAAATGGTTATACATGACACTGTATTTTAAGCTTATTGATATACCAAACTGGGAAACAGATAGCGTTCTCTAATGTCTTGCATAGAGATCTAAGGGTTCATTTGAAAGACCTGGTTGGGTGCCCGTAGGCAAAGATATCTGGCCCCCCGAAGACAGAATTATCTGAGCCTGATAGTTGAGTACACTAACAAGAGGTTATCAGTTTGAATCCCTCCAGAGCTTGAGACTAAGGTGACTTGAACCCACAAAACAGACAAGAGGGTTACCTTGTTCGGTTCACTGTACACAAATCATATACTCAGAGGGTGGCACTTTGGGAGTAGAGGGCTGACTGGCTGAGTGAGTTTGTGACAATAAGTCCTCACATAATACTGTAAAGTGTTCATTCTTAATTATTATCAGACCTGAGTTTATTCAGGACTTAAATTCTTCTGACAACCAATTCTCAATTTCTTTATTAAATCATTTCCACGCTGGCAAAAATTAACAAAATAACCATCATTATAAAGTACTGTTAAGAAAAGCTGCCTCCACTCGTACTTAGGGAAGGGAAGATTTTTTTCAAAGAAGTTCTTTTTCACAGAAAGGGTGGTGGATGCATAGAATGGCCTACCTCAGGAAGTGGTGGCTATGAATACAGTGCAGGCTATCAAACAGGCATGGGATAGGCATAAGGGAGCAATACAGATGAGTATGAATAGATAGGCCATTGACAAAGCAAAGGCCAATGACACATTCATAAGGTAGAAAAAGAAATGGGCAGACTGGATGGGCCTTGCGGTCCTTATCTGCCATCAACTTCTATATTTCTTCGTTTTTTAAGATTACAATCATCATTTTTCCAGTTTTTTAATATCAGTCTTTTGACTGCGATAATATTTCCCTGAAGAAAATTTCTATTTCCTTTAACCCTTTATTATTATACATCTCTGATATCACAAATATAGGATCATTCCAGTGTGGAAATTTGAAACCTATTTGTTCTAATATTTCAAAAGCTTTGAGCCACCAGAACTGACTGAGTTTGCATTTCCAAAATACATACAACACATCAGCATTGCTCATATTGCAATGCCAACAAGAATCATCATCTAACAATTTCATCTTATATAATCTATATGGTGTATAATATGTTCTATTTAAAATCTTATACTGAATAATTCAATCCCTGGTTAGCTTGTAATGCATAACTGCTCCACAGGCCAAACCCCACTGAGTCACTGTACATTCAAAGTGCAGATCTATTTCCCACTTTTGAAAGGTGGACTTATAATCTAAACTGTATGATCTTTGAAGAGTATTTATTAAACAGGCAAATAATTTAATACACTTATTGCCTAATATCTTTGATAAATTTTAATCTAATTCCTTGTTGTTTGGTGCCCTCTCCCATCTTATGTAATTTTTTCTCTATACACTGATAAGCTGGTTAAAGAACATACATTGATTTAACCCTGAATGGTATTTTATTAAATTCCCATGATAGATTTTGACCTTTATCAAAGAGGTTCTTCCATTTGTTTATCCCTCTCCCTTCCCACATCTTATTTTGAATGTTTTTCCAATTTAATCTATAGTTGGGATTATTCCAAATGTTATTTTCTGGGGATAGGTGAATGGCCCATTTGGTTTTATTTGCATATTTAACCACACTTTCAGATAAGTGTCTTATTACTGTACTTTTGGATTTTTCCAAATTCCTGGCGGTAAAGACTATTTGTGCAACAACTATTTGTTCTGAAAAAGCGGCCAAGACTATGTTATTCAGAAAAGACAAGGCTGTCGTATCCACATCTTTTTCACAAACCCAAAGCAAAACCATTTTCATCATATATGCCAAATAACATTTTTCTACAGCCAGACATGCCAACCGCCCCACTTCGATCTATAGGCAAGCAAAGCTTGTCCTAAGAAATCCAAGGCTGTTTCGTGTTCCATATAAAACTTTTCAGTAGTTTATTGATTTGTTTGAATCAGAATTCTGGAACTGGTATCACTATCATTTGTAACCTATATGATAAATATGGTATTATCATCATTTTTATGTTGGCTCGTGCTTGCGCAGCCAGCATCTTGCGGTAGTAGCAGATTTGGAGGCGCGCTCACTGTTGGACGAATGCAGGGCACACATCAGAAGGTGCGTCCCTCATTTCCCAATCAGCCAGCAGCAGGAGCTGACCTCAAGCATCCCTAATGTGGCCACGAGCACAAAGAAAAGGTCCACTGCAATGAGAGCGAAGCTCTCATGCAGTGTTACCACAACATGCCTCCCAACGTGCAGGCAAACTGCCTGTCACAAAGCCAATGTTTTTTCTTTGCCGATGGGGGTCCCAATCCCCATCGGCATTTATCCCTGTCCCAGTGTATTTTGCAATTGGGGGAGCCACTCCCCATCAGCATAATGTTCCCCCCACTTTTGTTACCTGCCGAGGGTTGCCCAGTCCACCTCAGCTCGTGTGCCAGCAGTATGTACGGCCAGGGTACCCCAATCCCCCATCCCGGCTCTGGGGCTCACCCCCAAAAACACTTGGGTGGCACACTGGGAGCCCACCCCAGTGTGCCAAATACCCTGTAAAAAAACCTTCCTACGATGTTGTTTATTTTTAAACCAGTGAAAAGAAAACAGTCCATCGCGTCTCCGCTGCCCCTTCCCACAACCCATTCCCACCCTCTGCGCACCCTGCCTCCCCTCAACCCCCACCCCATACTTACCTCCGGAGTCTAGCACGATGATCTTCGGTGGACCAGGAACACGTGTGCACTCTTCAAAGTCAACCGCGAACTGAGGAAATGCTTGTAAGCTGTATAATGACATAAACAGGGTTTTTTCAACTTTGTTGCCTATCTCAGCCATTTTTGGGAATTATGGCACCAATATTTCAACATCGGGTTATTGGGACCCCTCCTCATGAAATGAGTCACTGTCATGGTGTTATTCGGTCCCGAAAGGTGATTTCATGGTCACTGTGTGGAATCACCTTTCAGGACTGATTAACAAAATGACAGTGCTACTGTTCATGAGGGGGGCTCTTAACAAGCAAATGTTGCAAATTTGGTGGGAAAAATCCAAAAAATGGCTGTTTTATGAGCGTGCGTTGCTCAGTTTCGACTCATGCTCATAACTTCGAGAATTTGTAATATTTTCACTCCAGATTTTCAAAATTGATATTTTTCAACACCTCCTTATGACCAGTATAGCTGTCATTTTACATATCCTGACTGAAATGTGTTTTCACATGTCTGTCGCAGAATAGCGCGGTTGCTGTGTGAAATCAGTTTTTGGGGCAGTTTGAGGACATGACAGTGAACTGATCATGAGCAGAGGTCCTAAAATGCCTATGTTGAAAATTTGGTGCTGAAACTCCATAAAATGACTGTGTTACAAGCATGCATTGCGCAGTTTCCACGCACCCTTGTAACTTTGCAAATGTGCAATATTTTAATGCCAAATTTTCAACACTGGCATTTTTTCACCTCCTTATGAACAGTACAACTGTCATTTTTCACATCCTGCCCAAAATGTGTTTCCGCACATGTGGCACACAATGGCATGGTCGTTGTGGGAAATCAACTTTTGGAACACATTAACAAAATCACAGCGCCACTGTTCATGAGGGGAGGTCCCAAAATGCCTATGTTGAAAATGTAGCTAACAAACTCCCAAAGATAATTGGGTTACGGATGTCTGTTGAGCAGTTTCTATGCATGCTCATGACTTCACCACTTTTTAATATTTTCACTCCAGATTTTCAACGTTGCCATTTTTTACACCTCCTCATGACCAATACAGTTGTCATTTTACACATCCTGCCCAAAATGTGTTTTTGTTCTGTGTCACCAAATGGCATAGCTGCTGTGCAAAACCACCTTTTAGCTAACAAACTGATTGTGCCACTTTTCATGAGGTGGGCTCACAAGCAACCCATGTTGGAAATTTGGAGTGAAAATACCAACACACACCTATGGTGTTATGGTTTCCAACTGTGGCACCCCACCCTGTACAGACTGACAGGCATCAGGGATGTAACTTGGGATCATCGGCTGTAATGCTCACGCCATTCCACCCTACCCCCACCCCCACCCTGCAGCCACTGACAGGCATTGTGGTGTGCCTCGCACTGTTCAGCCACAAAGGTTACCCCATTCTCCTATACTGCAACCACCTCAGCATATTTTCTTGTGGAATGAGGTAAGTATAATGCCCAAAGACCCCAAAGCACACCATGACATTTGTCAGTATCTACAGGGTAGGGTGAGGTACAATGGCATGGGTGTTATAGCTGATGACCCATATGCAAACCCCAATGCCTGTCACCCTCTACAGGGTGGGGATGGGGCTGGTGTCACTTCAATACTTCACTATCATTCCTATTATGCGTCTCTACCTCCGGCACTACCAATGTCAATGCCAGCGAGACAACATTCAGCATTGACAAATGCTTGTTATTATTTGTATTTTCTTCCAAAGGGACATAGATATTTTATCCCAGCACTGTAGTGTAATTTTCAAGACTCTAGAAGATCTTGAAAATTAAGTTTATAGAAGGAATTTATTTTGTTGTGAATATATACAGTATCACTAAATATTTCATACCCTGTTCCTTTATTTCTGCATTTATGTGTTGTTGTGTTTGACCTGGATTTTGTATATGAAAAATAATCATCCCTGTTTTTGCTTCATTAATTTTATAACCTGCCACCCTGGAAAATCTTTTAACAGCTGTACTCAGTTCTTGAATACTATTTACCGAATCTTGTAAAGTTAACAGAACACCATCTGTGAAAGCATTAAGTTTTAATTCTTCTGTGCCTACAATAAAACATTTAATCAATCTGTGTGTTCTAATCTCATTTTACACAGGTTCTAGACCCAGAACAAAAAGGTAAGGAGACAGGAGGCAGCCTTGGCGAATGTCCCTGTGGAGTTCAATGACATCTGACAAATTACCATTTATTTTAATTTGAGCTAGAGGTTTAAAATACAGTGTCTGAATAATGGCAACAAATTTTGGTGGAAACCCAAAGACCTTAAGTGTATTGGAAAGATAATACAAAATCACATATGCCCCCACCATGCAAAGCATCATGGGCTATATATGCAAATCACCACAGAATGTTATGCTGGTTCAACTTTAAGCAGAATTGCATGGTGCCAAAAGGCCTGTCACACAGTTTGCAAAGGGTGCTAACAGATGACATAGACACATGTTTCATCCTACCAGGACTCATCAGTATGCCTCGTCAGTTTGACACCCCAGTGGAATGAACCAGCTATCCTAACATGGTCTGTCTGGGTTATATTGGGGTGAACCCATTAAAATAAAAAACTATTTAAAAGACAAAGAACTTTTGTGCGCAAACACTGAGGCAAGGGTTACCCCAAAGGGCATTTGGCTGGGAAGCCAAGTTTCAAGAAAATACAAAATCACACATGCCCCCACAATGCAAAGCATCATGGGCTGCATATGCAAATCACCACAAAATAAGGCCTTGGTTGCATCAAGAGCCATCAAAATTGCAGGAATATCTGAATTTTTTAAATATTCTATCAGAAACTGCATTTTAAGCAATTCAATTGTATTGTTCTAGTAAGAATGAATCATGTCTGGTTGGAATTAATCATTTTACCTAATAAAGGTAACATCCTGTTATTTTCAGTCTTTGCAAATATCTTATAATCCACATTCAGAATTGCTATAGGTCTATAATTTTCTGTTTTATTACTTGCTTTCCCTTATTTTAATAATAATGCCACATAAGCTTGTGAAAAGGACAGAGGGGCCTTTTTGATTTATTATTTGATTAAAGAGCATTTGAAGGTAGGGTACCATTATATTTTCAGTTGCAATAAAAAATTCTAAAGAAACACCGTTCACCCATGGTGGTTTAGATTTGGCCATTTGTCAGATTGTGCTTTCATTTCTGTATCCGAAATTTCCTGAGGAAGGGTCTCTACCTCTCTTAGATTTTATTTAGGACCTACAAGTTTTCAAAATATACCAGTTCCTCCTATGACAGTGAACATTCTGAAGCATATAGTTTGGTACAGAATTTGACAAAAGCTTCCATAATTTTTGATTGTTCTGTTACCATCTGGCCTTCCTCTGTTGTAATTGAAGTTATTTCCGTCTTTTCTTTGTCCAAGGCCTGTAACCTGTTTGCAAGAGTCCTACCTACCAATTCACTGTTTGTCTTCCAATTTTTATTGTGCCAAGCTCAACTTCTTTTTATATTAAAATATTCTGTGGATTCAATCAACCTCCTAAGGTCTTTTAGTTGTTCCACTTTAGAAGTGTCCCCCCTCCCCTTTTACTGCCTGTTCTAACTTCTATAGTTTAGCCTCTATTTCTTTCTGCTTTTGTATTTTTTGTTTGTTCCTCCATGAGGCTTCTGATTATCACCCCTGTATTGTTGACTTACAGGCATCCTAACATTCTATTATATTTTCTGCTACAACTAAGTTTTTGACCATAAAATAACATATATTCCTGCATATTTTCCCCACAAAGAATTTATCTTGCAGAAGATTGTTATTTAATCACCATATCCCTTTTCCCTTAGCATTATTGGTATCTAAGAAAAGGTCAAAAGAAACTGGACTATGATCAGAAATTAATCTGGATTCAATATTAGATATCGTACCCAAATTCTCTATCAGTAAATCTCTAGAAATGAAAATGTAATCCAGTCTTGAATGCATTCCATATCGTGGAGAAAAATATGTATAGTCCCTTGCCTCTTCCTGTGTGCCCATCAAACAATCACCAAATTATTTAAATCCAAGAAGGTATTTATTAGCTTGAATTTATATTTCTCCCAACTGGTTCCTTTGGAGGTTTTATCCAGCTCTTCGTTCAGAATGCAGTTTAAATCTCCCCCTGATATATAATAGCCCTCATTCCAAGAGTACATAAATTTGTTTACTTCTGCCAGGAAGTTGCTATATCCTATAAAGGGCCCATAAAGTGACTCAAATATAATATATAGAATAGTGTATGGGTAACCATACACAACAAGGCTGTGTTTCCATCGAGGATTTGTGATGACATCATAGGGACCTCGAGAGTGCAGCTCAAGATGTCTCATGATGTCAGCACAATCCCAAGATGGAAACACAGCCTTGCTGTTTATGGTTACACATATACTGTTTTATATAGTATATGGGAGCCCTTGATTCAGCACAGATCACAGCAGCTGTGTATTTAACTTACACTAAAAGTAATACACTGACACATGCTCAAGTTAGAGCAAAACAGTGAGGGAACAACTTATAACATGTAATGGAGCATTTTAGAGTCAACACTTTTGGAGAAAGGCTAATGAAGTAAACTGCAGTTCATCGAGGTTAAAGAAAGGACACATCTTCAGTTCTGATGTGTCAGCTGTTGCAGGGGCTCTCAGGAGAGACAGATAGAGCTATTTTGCGTTTTCCAACTAGGAGCTAACCCACCTCCACTCATACACAACCACTTAACTTTTTACAAAAGTGGCTGTCTTTAGTGTGGGTATTTTCTTGCACTTCTTTGAATTGCTGCCTTTCAGTTTGGAGTAGACAGCTGAGGCCATTGTTTACAAGCCTTTAGTTTTACAGCAACTTTTCTTTACCGAGCGTCTCTATCTCAAAAGCGAATTTCTCAGTGCTTGAAAAAGCCGGTGACAGCACGCGCTCATTCAAAGGACAGAAAAGTTGTTGTACTATCGATGTGATATCAGAAAAATAGTACAACTTTTTGACCTTTGAACTGTCCTACAACAAGTTATCAGGAGCTGCTGAAATCTGTGTAGAATTGAGGGCTCCCATATACCAGTACTATAATTCTATGGTTTACCCTTGTTTTCACCAGTATGATTCTCCCCTGCTTATCAGATACTGAATCAAGAATTTCTCCCCTGAAGTTTTTAACAAATATAATTGTTACCCCAGCGCTTTTCCTTGAAACTCCAGAGGAGAAATATAAGTTCCCAGAACACTTCTTTTTTAACTTATCCCATTCCTTTTCATTGAGAAAGGTTTCTTGAAGCATGCTGGATTTCAATTCCTTGATCCTAGAAAAACATTTTTGTTCTCTTAACCAGAGAATTGATATCATTCACATTCCACATACTACCACTAAGCATCCACATCATAACGTTCAAAAAACATCAAACCCTTTGTAGCCACCTTTGTAACCTTACCCCTAACCACCTGATTCCTTTTAATTTTTTTTACCTAATCCTCCCCCCATCTTATATGCCCAAGATAGATGTCTGGCATTCCCTTCCCTATCACTTGGTGACAAGAGCTGGATCAAAAGGCTAGTGCCCCGCCTTTAGTACTTTATCATTCAACAGAAATGTTCCCTACCCCCCACACAACATCTGCATCACATTTCTTAAGAAAATTCTATACTTCTAACCATTTTCATAACCTGCAAATATTGTGAATAGGTAAATTTTCAAATCATTTAAGGCTTCAAATGGGGAACTGTAAAACAAAGCTTGATTGTTCAACAACACTTTTAACTTAGCAGGAAAAATTACATATGCCTTGGCACCTTCTTTCCATAACTTCTGTTGTATCACCCCAAATTTTTTCCTTTGTTCCCATACAGCTTTAGAGAAATCGTTTTTAAGATAAATGGGTTGTTCTTTGTACACAAATTTTTTTTGCCCATACAAAAGTCTGCGTAACCAAATCATTTCCCTCAAAAGTTAACTTCATGATAGCTGGCCTAGTTCTTCTTTCATCTTTTCCTGCCCCCAACCAATGCACCCTATTTAATATTGAAACCTCTACATCAGTAGGTAGCAGTTTTTGGAAGATAGTCACAATATTCCACAGAGGCAAATCTTTTTTCTCTCGCTCGGTTCTCTTGTTCATCTAGCTTCCCTTCTGATAAGGCCTGTTGTTTTTTTAAGATTTTAACTTCTTGGCATAAAGGAGACACAATATCCTCAAGATCAGAATGTCTCTTTTTGAGATCTGGTATTCATTTAATACCCTGTTCCAAATTTCTGTAAATTTTTTGAATATTTTCAGATAGTAATTTGATTGAGTTCGGTAAATATTGTAGTTTTTCCATTGATGGCTGTAAGGCTGACATGTTTTTAATCATCTATAAAGCCCATTCTGGGGGAATTTCTGATGCGGGGTTGGATCTTGAGCTTTTATTTTTTTGATTTAAGTTTGAAGCAGAGAGTTCTAGACTAGTAATTTCCCTGAGATTGAATCCGCATCTGAGTTTTGTGCTGATTCTTCTGAGGGGCCTGGTGGTGCATCTGTCTCCTTTTTAAAGGAAAGGCCTTCTATTTCTCCTGGGGACCAAAGAACTTTAATGTTTGAATCAGCCAATTTCCCTCTCCTCTCTTCTCTTTCTTTTTTTCTTGATTAACTTTGGGTGCCATAGCTGTTAATTTAATGCCAACTGGGTTGCAACAGTTTTGAAATGGCAGTTTCAGTTGCTAAAGCTTTCTGGTTTTGCTTTCTGTCCCAGTTTTAAAGTCACAATCTAAGTTGCAGCTTTCATTCTGGCTTTTAAAATTCTCCCCACTTGCTTGAAAAAGCTTCAACATCTGTTTCCCTTCTTAATTCTACATTATATTAAGCATCTCCCATGTGCAATTCGTTACTGAAATTACTTAAAGATTAGACCTAAAGTTCTTAAATGGGGAGAGAGTTACCTGCAGGACTTGTGTGCAACAAAGACTTCCCCATTTTCAGGCCTTCTTCAAGAACAGTCCTCCAATTTACATATCGCATTTTCTAACATACTGTTCCAATTTTACATTGAAGCAATTCTAAATGAGAACTTTAGACGCAATAAAGTAAGTTAAATAAAGTGTCACTTATTTAACAGGCTGTTTTTGGAAGTTCAAAAAGTAAAGAGCACCCCTGGTCCTGCTTTATAGTTGCTGCTTTATAGTTGAAAACTTTTCATATTATAGCCTTTAAATTCAGAGGGCATTTTGTTTGAGCTGTTTACTTATCTTGCAAAGTCATTTGCATCTGGCCTTCCCCGACTACCAAAGGACTCCAGCTGCTTCCTATCAGGACACCATTCATAAGCCAACTTTCCTCCAAAGCTTGCAAAAGAAAGAAGTGTGGTATAGAGATCCAATTCAATAAAGTAAATGTAATTAATGTAGCAAACACTTTTTCTGATAAAGTGTTTACTCACATCCAAACAGGCCAAATTCAAAATCCTGAAAGGACCAGACTGCTACTACCATGTAATTAACCTTGACATCAAGCTCCCCAAATGCCAAACACACCTGGGCAGCTGTTTTTCTTTACCAATGCTCACACCATCATACCAGCTTCCAAAATTGCCTTTCCTTCAGAAAACGCTGCCTATTTTAGTGGAAAAAAGAATCCTTCTACATCAAATAGCTTTTGTTTCCTATTGCCAGGAAGATGGACACCACTTTTAATGGAACGCGGGGGAGAGGGAAGAATCACCATGCTGCCTAGCTAGAGCTCCAATGGATTGTGTCACTATGCACCACCCCACTCCCTCTTTTCAAGGCAGAGAGGTATATAAATTAGTGTAAAACTGCTGCACTGCCTTACTAACATGTTTAGGGTCCCTCTTGAGGGAGCCATCAGAGTGTTTAAGACAATGGATAAGGTTGTTGGCTTGCCTACATTTTAAGCAATAGGTAAGAAGTTTACTAGACTTCTTCCCCCTTCCCAGAAGGTGGGTTACAGCCATTAAATGGCCAGTTCTGCTTTTCTCATCAGAAGGGCATTTAGCTTGATCCATAGGTTGGAGACTTTGGCTTACAAAGACTTGGAGGGGTGTAGCTGTGCAGCTGTTTTGTATTCAGCCTCGACCACTTTCAGTTTTTTCTGCAGAGCTTTTTTGTTCTGCTTCTCTGGCCCACCTACATTGGACATCATATGCCATGATTTTGCCTTTTGGAGTGGCTTTAATGTCTCTCAGAGAATGGAGTCCGACTCTTCCCCATTGTCATTGCCCTGCTAGTATGCATCCACCTCTTTGGAGAGCCATTCTTTAAATTGTTGGTCCTCCAGCAGTAGGGGGTCAAGTCTCCATGAGGAGGATCTCAGAGTTGGGGGTCCCATAAATAGTTTGAGTTCAAAAGGGGCATGATCATATATTACTGTGGGGTGAACGAGGGCCTTGGTGACTTTGGTCATGAGGGCAAAACTTATCAACCATTGATCAATTCTGCTGGAGGAGCCATGGGTCAACAATTGGTAGTTATAATCCTGAACCTTAGGTTGTTGGGTACACCAGGCATTGGTCAGGCCATGTTCCTTCATCATGGCTCTGAGAGCCAAAAGCACCTGTCAGTGAGGTTCAGGGGATGACCCAGTTCTGTCCAACTATAGTTCTAGGATTACATTTAGGTCCACTTCCTTGATCACCGGGGCCTCAGCCTTGTTAAAATCTATCAATGCCTGACTTAGGTCATGAAGAAGGTAGGGTTATCTTTACTGGGGCCATACAAATTGGCTAGGATTATTTGGCCTGCCAGAGTTCAGACCTGCACTAAACTCCACCGCCCTAGTTTGTCTGAGTGGAACTCTTCTATGGTCCATGCCAGGATTTTTACATTTATTTAGAGATTCAATGTTTAGACAAGAGCATAGCACTATTGCATTCCTCCCCCACCCAGCCTTTCTTTAGTTTGAGATCGACTGCCTTTGTCAACTTGATTTCTTGAAGAAAGGCTAGGTGGGTTTTGAGGTGCTTGAGGTGTGACAATACCTTCTTCTGTTTGACTGGGGAATTTAATCATCAGACATTCCTGCTCACAAAGCTAATTTCCATTATAACAGGAGAACAATACTCAGTCTGTATAAATCTTCCTAAACAGTCATGTGAACCAACCCCCATCTGGGGCAGGTGCCCCACCCAACATACCAATATCCAGTCCACACTTTCCCTTTATATTTAAGATCATGAAAACAGCATTGCTAGGTAGCAACAGGGAACAAGTAACATATAACCAAATCACCATAAAAACCTTCAGCCCCCTCCCCTTCCTCCAGAAACATCCCCCCTTCCCCCCAGAAACATAAGAGACTTCTCTGCCGATGTCACAGGCAGTCCTTGTGCCCAAGTACCTTCAGATTCAGAGTGTGCAAGGCTATCAGGAGCCACACTAGTAGCATTTATAAGCTTTTACAAGATAGGCCTCTACTGGATTTGGAACCCTTTCGAGTGAAGTGGGCTAGTGATTTGCAGGATCCCTTACCCTTTGAGTCTTGGCACAGATGTTGGATTGAGGCTCATTGGTCCTCCCCAGATCTCAAGCTGCAATTGGTACAAAAGACAATTTTGAGTTCTTGGCATAGGACTCCAGATAGATTGGTTAAAATGGGGCTTTTGATTACTGACACATGTTGCAGATGTAGTAAGGAGGTGGTCACTTTATTCAAATCTTATGGAGTTGCCACCTATTGGAGGAGTGGTGGCAACATATTATTGAGTCCTTGGAACAAAGTCTATGAATCCCCCTTCCTTGTTCTCTTCATTTTTGGATTTTAGGAGATTCAGCCACAATTACTCAACCTGTGTTAGGCTTTAAGCGGCCCTGTGCCAGGTCATATATACAGCGACATTGGAGGCTAAACAAATCCTTCTTCTCAACTGGAGGTCCTCCACTCCCCCTTCTTACAGACATTGGGTACAGGTAGTTCCCAAAAGAGCCTCCTTTTTGCAAGTGGTGCACTGGAGGCATAGAACTGTCTTGAAATTTTTAAGGCATGGTCCCAATGGTTAAATTGTATTGGGGTGCAGACATTTGATTCTGTATAAAAAGCTTAGTTTGAGATAATGTTTCTTGGGTGGTTTAAGAGAACGCTGCTGCATGGAGGTTTTATATCTCTGATAATATGTTAATGTGGCATTTTATTTTGTATTTGCTACATATTCATATCATAGACTTGTACAAGATTCTTGGGTAGTTTCTGTATTTTCCTTGCTTGTGGTTTTACTGGTGCCCTTTGTGATTGTTTACTGTTTGCTGTCTGTTGATGTTTGTCATCCTTGTATTTCTGACAAGTTGATAATCGCATGTTGTTATGAATATTTCCAATAAAGTGTTTATATACAAAAAAAAGGGTTTACAAAGGGGTGCATAGTCATTAGTTGTTACACTATATGCCCTGCCCAACATGGTCTGGGCTATCTAATAATGGGTTCCTGTGTAATAGATACAACTCAACATAGTTCAATACATGTATGGCATTGTTCCCTCCTTAGGTGACAGCCTTTTGTCCTGGTGATGTTGCTGATATGACAGATGGCTTTATGCTACTAGGGCTGATTTATCCCCTGGTAACTGGATCATATGGCTGTCTGAGTGGAAAACAGGGTAGCATTTTCTGCTGTGGCCAGAAAAAGACCAGGGAATAAAAGGAACTGCTTTGTATTGTTTAAACTGTGTGTCCCCCAACTCATCCATGGTCGGACTAGTGTGGTGACCCTGGATCTGGTCATTGCATTCCTAAGCAGCATCCATTCCAAGGAACAAAAAAGTCTTAACCCCTGAACCTGTTACACCTGGGTTATGTCCCCAATTGTCCCACATACACCTCACACTGTATTCCTGGTCTATTGTACTGTGATACTGCTATTTTGCACTAACATTGTAGATATGAGCACACATCATATAAGCATGGGTGCTAGGAATGTGCTTTGCTGCTAAGATATGCTAATATTGCCATGCATGATTTATTATACCTCACTATAATACATTTATCTAGATTATGTTTGTCTTTTATAGATATTTCATATATAAACTACCTAATCACTGATAAAATGACTCAGAGGGATCATCAGTGATTATTGTATAATTATATTATCATATAATTATATGTAGTGTGTATTTTACACTCAGGCAGATATGCCTGTCAGCAGTTCTCTTTGTCTAAGCAAGCTGACACAGAGAGAAAGCAATTTGTTATGTTTATGTTTTATACTGTAAGTAAGCTAGAAATGGTACATGTAGTTTGAACCAGTCAGCATTTCTTTTGTCCAAGCTATAATGCTAATAGAAGCATATTCTGTCTCATATGATACTCATTAGTGATTCTGTCTCCTAAATCATTATCCAATGGAGAATGACAGCATTCCTTAATTGGCAGAGTAAATCTGGTTAAAATGCAGATTTTACCCAAAGTATTGTATGTTTTTCAAGCCATACCAATAGAATTTCCAATGACATTTTTCAAGTCTTTAAAAAAGAATATTTCTAACTTTTTATGGCTAAATAAAAAGCCAAGGATAGCTTACAATAAATTGATACTCCCTGTAAAACAGGGTGGGCTGGCATTACCTGACTTTTACAAATACTATCTAGTCTCCCAGGTGACTATAATATGGAACTGGCTAAATGATCAGTCAAAAAAATTAAATTTGGTCAATAATAAAATTCCCTTCTTTAATGAAATTCCTTTTTTCTGGAGAAGAGACAGATAAAGTTAAACTAAAGTCCCTCTCAATTACACTGAGCACTACTCTTAAATGTTGGACACAACTTCACAGGGTAATAAAATCCAATATAGGTATTACAAAATATACCCCATTATATAATAACCAGAAATGCATCTCATCCATGAATGATCAGATTACTAAATCATGGATTACATATGGCTTAATAGAAATGGGTCAACTATTTGTGCAAGAAGTTTTCCTGTCATTTGATGTACTGAGACAAAAATATCGTCTTCCTCTGACACATTACTTTAAATATATACAAATTAAACATTATATAATAAAGATAAATGGGGAACAAAGACTAAGAACTACACCTATATTAAAAAAGTTATAATAACAGAAGGAAAATAAAAAAATATTTCAATTCTGTATAATTCTTTGTTTATGACTACTATAAAAGAGATGGTAAAACTAAAATATAAATGGCAAGAGGAAATGGGAAAGGAGTTTACAGATGAAATAGTTGATGATTTATGGAATGAGATCCTAGGTTCAGCATTTAGGAATATAAAATCCACTAATCTAAGACAAATACAGTACAATACTGTATCTTACACAGAACTTATCTAACACCATATAAAATACACAAAATGAATGCAGAATTAAATGATAAATGCCCAAGATGCACTACAACAGGCACACTGATTCATCTGATTCATAGTTGTCCCTTTCTAACAAACTTTTGGTCAAAAATATATAATATCATTGAGAAAGTAATAAATGAACAAATAACTTTTAAGATTTTGTTCTCAATGTTTGGTATAGAGGGACAAGGAATAAGGATTGATCAAGATCAACAAGCTTTTATCTCAATAACAATGACAATTGCGAAGAAATGTATACTAACAAAATGGAAATATGACATACCACCGACATTTAAAATATGGTTAAATTATATGGTGGACACTATGAATCTAGAAAGGATTCAATTTATTAGGGAAAGACAATAGGATACATTTGGAAAGACCTGGCAGCCCTTTTTGGATATTATAGCCACTGGGATATAATTTAATATGTAAAGTGCCTTCTTGTAAAAAAGAATAGCATTCTTTAAGAAAGAATTTATCCTTAAAGCCTGGATCAGATCCCTAGGATACAGTAGAGTAGAAGGTAATGATGAACATAACAATAATGGGTAAAGAAAAATAATCTGATGCGTATCAATATCAGATAAAATACACCTCCCATTATGACTGATCTGAACCCCACTAAAAAAAAAGGAAAAAACAATATTCAATTTCTGTGTAATGGGTCATTTTATTTTTGATTTTTTCCCCTATTCTTTCTCTGTTGGAACACACAGCTGCAAAGGGACCCAAACAGACATAAACTGTTTTTTTTTTTGTGGATTCAGATCCTAATGGGTATTTATTCATCTAGGTGTCCACATATGCCAAAGGCTGTTTGTGTGCTTTCATGAACTTTGGTTGCAAACAAAGTTTTTGATCCACAGACAGTTAAGGGTTTCTTATCTTATATGACATGTCAAAATATATCAGTACTGAGTTGGGGCTGGATACCTTAACACACCAAACTATTTTTGGTGGTAGGTGTGATTTTGCTAAAGTAGCGAAATCCAATGGTAGCCCAATAAGGGACATCATTGTCCATTATGGGGAATTGAAAAGTGGTAAAAATGATCCTGAAGGATTATTAATTGCAGGGTTTTAAATAATTGATTATCAGTTTTTTTTCTTTGGACTATACTAACTGTACAGAAAGTATTTATATACATAGATACATAGATACATAGACAGTGTCGGCAGATAAGGGCCTGTGGCCCACCCAGTCTGCCTATTTGAGCTTGTAAGTTCAGTTTGTTTTCCTAGAAGTCTGTTGCCCCTTAGCCCTGACCTCCAGAATTCCTTTATGTCTATCCCATGCATTCTTAAATCCCATGATTGTTTCAGTCCCCACCACTTCCTCTGGCAGGGTGTTCCACTTGTCCACCACCCATTCTGTGAAGAAATTCTTCCTCATGTTTCCTCTGAATCGTCCTCCCTCCAACTTCATCCCATGCCCTCTAGTCCTGGAACATCTTTTTCGCTTAAAAATAGTGTTTTCCTGCACCCTGTTCCTCCCTGTCAGATACTTGTATGTCTCTATCATATCCCCTCTCTCCCTCCTCTCCTCCAGGGAGTACATGTTCAGTTCCTTCAATCTGTCTTCATAGGACTTGTGATGCAATCCATGCACCATCTTGTTGCCCTCCTCTGAACCTTCTCTACCCTGTCTATGTCCTTACATAGGTATGGTCTCCAGAACTGTACACTGTACTCCAGGTGAGGCCTCACTAGTGTCTTGTATAGCGGAATTATGACCTCCCTTTCCTGCTGGTGATGCCCCTGCCTATACATCCCAGCATCCTATTTGCTTTACCTGCTGCCTTGTCACACTGTTTCCCTACCTTGAGGTCATCAGAGATGACAACCCCAAGATCCCTTTCCTGCTTGGTGCATGCTATATCCTCACCCCCCAACTGATATATTGTGCCAGGGTTTTTGTGCCCCATATGCATTATCTTGCACTTCTTTGCATTGAATTTCAGCTGCCAAACCCCTGACCATTCTTCACATTTCTGCAGGTCACTTCTCATTCTGTCTACACCCTCTGGTGTGTCTACTCTGTTACAGAGCTTTGTGTCATCAGCGAACAGTGAAATTCTGCCTTCTAGGTCCTGCGCAATGTCACTGATGAAGATGTTGAATAGGACTGGCCCCAGCACTGATCCCTGTGGTACCCCACTGGTCACTCTTCCCTCTGTGGAGTGACAGCCATTTACCACCACCCTCTGTGTCCTGCCACCCAGCCAGTTACCTACCCACCACACTACTGTCCTGCCCACACCCATATTCCCAGTTTGTGTAATAGTCTTCTATGTGGCACAGTGTCAAAGGCCTTGCTGAAGTCCAGATAGGCCATGTCCACTGCCCTCCCCTGATCCACCTCCCTAGTTACCCAGTCAAAAATTCAATAAGGTTGGTCTGACATGACCTCCCCTGGTGAAACCATGCTGCCTTTGGGTCCTGTAGTCCATTGACAACCAGATGTTCTACCAATCTCTCCTTCAGTAGTGCTTCCATGATCTTCCCACTACCAAGGTGAGGCTGACTGGTCTTAGTACCTCTGCTTCCTCTTTGTTCCCACTTTTGTATAAGGGGACTACATCTGCTGTCCTCCAGTCTTTGGGTACCTCCCCTGTTTCCAGTGATTGGTTAAATAGGATAGCCAGAGGTTCAGCCACCACCTCTCTTAGTTCTTTAATGACCCTGGGGTGCACCCCATCTGGCCCCATTGCTTTATCAACTCTTATTACTTCCAGTTCCTTCAGGACCCTTTCTCGTGTAAAGGGACTTGTGCCCATTTCTGCACCATTCTCACCCCTTGTACTCCCTTCACACCCATTACCCTCCTCTTCCTCAGTAAAGACTGAGCAAAAATACCTGTTCAATATGTCAGCTTTACTGTTGTCATCCTCCACGCGGCCCCCATCCTCCCCCTTCAGTCTCACTATCCCTCCCTTTGTCTTTCTTTTATAGATTTTCTAGAAGTGCTGTGTTTGTCAAAGACAGTGAGGCAAGAGCTATGCATTTTCACAAAGATTTAGCACTTTTATGAGCAAAACGCTAATCAATTTTTAGAGTTAAATAAATTCCTGAGTTGCAATATTGTTTAATTGTTTTGATGTTCTAAATGAAATATCTGTTTTGAAATCTGAACATATTGCTTGCAAAATAGAGAATGCTGCTTTCAAGCAGATAATTAGTCTGAAACAGGCTTCTAATATGGAAAGAATAATTAGACTACAGTCTGAGCTGGAGTCTGTCCATCTAGTATATGAGTATCTCATTAATGAGTGAAGCAGCACAGACCTGCATGCCTTAAGAGATAATGCTGAAATGGCAAAACTTAGAAAAAAAAGTTTTTCAAACAAATGGTGTTCTGGCTTATAACACTGATTCCTTATGTTTTGAAAACAAAGAACTTAGAGATGATGTCTGAAGTAATTACTGAAAAAGTTAACGAGCTGGTATTTCAACACCAGACCTAGATGGTACAGCATGATTCAGTATGTTTTAATTACAGCAGACTTGGAATGAAGGTTTTCAATATAAACTATGACACAGCTTCTGTTGATAAAAATCAAGTTTTACAAGATATGATTGTCTTGCAGTCTGAAAACAATGCATTTAATAGTGTGCTAACTCCTGTATCTGAGCAGTTAGAATGTAGGAGTAAAAAGTCAGATATGGCGAACTTGCACCGTCAGCCAGAGGTATTGGCAGGGCATACTAACTTAATGCCCAAAGACCTTGCCTCTTCTGATGTTGAAGAGTTTGGTTTTGAACACTCACAGTATGCTGTGGGGTGGACTAGAGCAAAGGCTAGCCACTTATTTTTCTGTGATTCACAAAATGGAGAATTGTTAGAGTCTCAAAATGGTGGACACACATGTCATCAGGTTGCATCCCCATACCATCCCCAAGATGGTCGCTCATGGTCATGTGATGATGGTCATGACACAGTAACCCATGATGCCCATGAGGTAATCCAATATGGCCGACCACCACACCATGGAGATTCGATCTTGCAATTACAGGGACCTGTGATTGCTGCCATAACCAAACAAAAAATACCGGAGTTTTTTGGCATGATTAATAATTTTTTCAGTAACATTAGTGTTTTTGAGGGACAGAAGATTCTCATTAAAAATGAAGTTGACATACTTTTGAAAAATTCTGATACGCAATCTGTCATGAAGTCAGCGTCTGATGCTGCCAAAACAGCTTATGTTTGCTTTATTAGCATGGCCTTGGTTAAAGAACACATTGCAATTAATTACATGAATTGTTATGATTCTTCCCTATGCAATTTAACATCAGCTTTCCCTGAGAAGACTGAACTTACTGCTTTTCCTATGCAGTGCATTAATACCTTAAGCTGCGGCATTAAAAACAATGTTGCTACCATCCAGCAACATTCCGGTGGGGAAACCCACTTTACATTTGATGGGGAAGGGGACAACCCTGATTCTGAAAGCCTTGTGGCTGTGATATTTTCAGCATCACAGGCCACATGGGGGGAGAGGGTTACAGGTTTGATTTCTGAACCTGAGCTGACAACTGTCTCAGCACTATTTTCTCCACTGCTAATGGCTGCTGAACCACAATCCATAGCTGGAGAACTACTTGCAACTTGCACACCACTTTTCTCCACTGTGTAGGCACCCCTGATAGTGCCAGCATTCCCTGCACATGATGCAGAACCCCCTCCATCAGTGACTCCTGGATCATCCCATACTATGGCTGCAATGGCAGGCACTACAGGTAAGAAGGTACAAGGTATCCTAATACTGATATCATTGTCTTTTCTTTTGAGATCACTGACCATGGCCCCAGCATTGGTTAATCCTAATACAGTTTTAGGGCATTATTTTGAAACTGCTACATTAGATACATCAATCTCAGCAGTTTTAGCCCAAACATACAATGGACACATCAGACACATTGCTTATGCATCTCAGATGCTTGCCCCAGTGGAGCTGAAATACTGTACATCCTTTGTGAAAGGAATCTTTTGGCTACATAGTGGGCAGTGAGATACTTTCTGTACATCATTGGATATGCACCCATTGTGCTGGATTCCAATCATTTGCCAACTAACTTTCTGTTGTCAGACAGAGTAAAAGATGACTCTGGCTGTGTAATGCCAGACTTACACACTGGTCTCTCATTTTACGGGATCATGACATCACTGTCCTTCCTATCAAAATGTCATCCTTGTTAGCCCATAGCCTTCCATTTTCAGGAGAGACCCATGATTGTTCACTCCAACCCCCTGACCTACCTGTCCCACTGCCCTTTCTGACAGAACTCCAGAAAGTGTTAAAAGACACCACTGTGTGTCATGTTTTGACTGATGACTCAGCCACACATACCAACGAGGGTCAGATAGCAGAGTTTGGAATTATTTTACATTCTGGTGATGACAGAGTGTGCAAGGCTAGTAATTGCATCATCGTATATGTACAATTCACAGGCAATGTTAAAACATGCCTGGCAAATAAAATGAAAAGCAGGGAGGCAAGGAGTCTCCTAATTACCACAAATATTTGTGAATGGTTTAGAGAGCTGGAACATCCTTGAGAAAGACACAGCTTGTGTTAAGAAAGGAATAAAAAGATTTTTCATTACGTAAAATGATACCAGCACTCCATAAGAGAGTTAAGTGTTGCAGTCTGACAAAATGGCCTTGATCTAAAAGACTGCAGATACAATGTTTTTATTACAGTTTCTGATTGGGTCTGTTTCTCTCTAAACTGAATTTCTTTGGCAGAAGATAAACTTCTGTTCCAGCAATGTATAGCATCGCTGTAAAATATAGTGACTTGCTTGTGTACATCACAACCTAACAGTTTACAAACTGCACATTCATAAGGTTCGAGCATGTTGTATGTATATTCTTTATGCTCTATAAAAAGGACCCTTACTTGAGGGCAGTGTATAGGTTCCTCAATAAAGGAACTGAGGAATAACTTCCATAAATAGCTCTTATAGAAAGTGAAAATCACATTCACCTATCCAGTGATGGCCTTCTCATTTGGAACATCACTGCTGTAACACTCATGAAAAATTATGGGTAATTCCCAAACACCTGAGAGTAGATTTTATATACTGTACCGAGTACATGATACTCCAACTGGTGGACACCAGTGAGTCATTAAAAACACTAGACAGCCTGAAATTCTCTGTCTTGTGGCCATATGTGAGGAATGATGTCAAACACTACATTGGTAACTGTTTGATCTGTGAACAGAATAATCTTATACCAGCTAGGACAAATGCATTGTTACCCCAGAGACAAAGGCCCCTGGAACAAAATCCAGTTTGACTACATTGGCCCTATGCCGACCACTAAGAACAATTAGTTTGCACTAATGATCACCAACCTATTTTCCAAACAGTTTAAAGCTATCCCAAAACAGAACAACACAGTCAAAGTGACTACAGATGTCTTGGTAAACCAGCTATTTACTAGGTAGAGTTTTACCCCTTAAGGTAAATTCTGATTACAGGGATCCAGCTTTATAGCCAAAGTAATGTAGGAAATTCTGGATTTGTTATGGGCAAAACAAAAGTTTCATATCCCTTACAAACCACAGTCATCAGGAAAGGTGGAACGGGATAACAGGCAGATCAAAGTTATGTTATCCAAACTTGTTCAGAAAACCCAAAAGGACTGGAATTTCATTATTGCCTTTACTCCTTATGGCAATAAGAGGGACACCCTCTGCAGGTACACAGCGTACCCCATTTTTGAAAATCATGACCGGACGGTTCGTGAGACTCCCAGAACATTTACTTCTGGGCCTGTGTACTGCCACTGCTGATGGAGCATCAGTAGAAAAATATGTTAAATATCCCAAACAAGACATCCAAAAAGTACACTTATTTGCTGCACAATGTATGGGCAAGGCCCAACAACAGGCCCTATCCCATTGTAAATAAACTCAGTCTAGCAGTCTACCAAGTTAGACTGCCTCACTATAACAGTCATTGATAAATGGCTACGTGCCAATTAAATTACTTTTCCATACCCCAGTGGGAGGGATAGTACTAAACTAACTATGTTTTTCTTTTCTCTTTCCTTTTAGGTTCCAGAGAGAGAGAGAGAGAGAGATGCTTGCTATTATGCTTATTACTCTTTTAGAAGTATGGGTCTTCTTACAAGCCCAAACTGCACATTTTATTGCAGATAAGGACCAGTGACCTAATCCTAAACAGATTGCTGAGGCAGAGATGCCTCACAAGCCCACATGATTTAATTGCATCCTGTGGAATTCACACTGAAGTCCTAAAAGACATGCTCATTGTCCAGAAGGGTAGTGAGGCCCTATGGAATGGTATGATCATTGCTTTGGATCAATTCTAGAAGCCAGACTTGATCTGGCCTCCTGTTTACATTATATTGATAATCAAGAATTTTGCATCCAAATTTATATGGCAATAAAAGCCATTAGACCTTAATGTTTTTAACCCTATGATGCCCATAATTTGTGACACTTAATACTGAGTGCCCAAAATAGAACACTGGCCCACCCAGTGGTCTAATAGCCACTTCTCAACTAGGTACCCTAGTTAATAATGTGCAGTTCATGCACATCCCAGTGATTTTTAAATCTCACCCTTTAGAACTTGGAATGATTTGTTATCTGTTTCACAACAAACATTTCCCACTTTTCTTTATAATGATGTGATTGAATACCCTGGCAGCATACCAGGTACTCATTAATGACTCCCTGTACAGGAACTGATAGCACTACACACACACACACAGGATTTTCACATACTGACTGTAAATCTACCCAAACACATTAGGCATTTTTTTTTTTTTTAAACAAAACACAGGTTTAGACTTAGGACTACTTGGCTGTGACATATCTATTTGAAATAGAGCTGATCTAGCCATTATTCAAGCACATATTTTAAAGGTTCATGATAGTATGAAATATAATACCATACCCCCCCCCACCACCACCACCACCATTGTATGGTATACATGATTTTGCTCATTAAGAGTGATTTACATTTACAATATTAAGGATATTGTGAAGGGGTTTGACCTGACAATTGTTTATTTTAATGAAACAATTGTTGCTCATGTTAAGGAAGCAGATGGGCATCATATAGCTAGGAAAGTCCTTTGCACTGCCTACAGCTATTATGTTCTTACAGCCCTTCGGTTATCTCTTCCATGATCTGGAATTAGGATCTATCCTTGATCTCATACATGACAGATGTATGGGTTAGTAGCATTGCCACATTTTGCACTTCTATTGCATATGTTAACAAATGTTTATTTGAATCTAGCACCATTCCCTTGTCAATGACAAGGAACCTTGCATATGTCACCACACACACCAGTATTGCTACATGTTTCAGAACTTATTCCTGCACAATCCAGGAAGCCATGTTTGTGACTCTCACAATGTCATTGCAGCATTTTCATCTGGCAACATCCATCTCTGATTGTCTGGCAACTGTCCATTCTATTGATCATCTTGATGGGAACTTTTATCATGAAGATGTTGAAACTACCTCCTTTCCTTGTTTACCATGAGGTCTTGGAATCATGACTGACTCTGAACATTGATTGTCGTACCTGAAAGGAAAATTACCTTTCATGCAGATGTGACATCTTCCAACTTGTCTTACCAGCTTGTGAATGCAGGCCTAATAACTAAAATTGAGCTTCCACTTGTGAACTTTCAAATAAACTGTATTCAGTCCAGCCAATTAAGATTCTACAATCAAGCTCATTGTTATGCATACTATGAAGCTAGTCTGGAGTAGGGGCAATCCCCTAACTCAGCAAGAAGACTCTTCTTCATTTGATCTACAATCAAGAAATCCATTTTCTTCATTGCTTGTTTTCCAAGCCTGGCTGGCACCTCATACAGACTGAGAACTGAGTACTGCTATTAACTTTTACACTTTGTGCAGCCATGTGATCATCTTCACTAAACACTGTTGCTATTCCATTGTAAAACTCAATGTGCAATCTAATGCACCCCTGCTGAGGCCTATGAAAATACTGCTGCCTCCAGAACATTTGGATCAACCTTTGGAAAATATGAATGCATCATATTTGAACTATGAATCTTCATCTAACACTTGAAGAAACCCTGGATTTATCCCTGGAACTGTTCGTAGTTTATGGCTTGTTGACATTGACATTTCATGTCCTGTTCAACTTACCAACTGAAAATGCCATCCTTCAAGGTGGTATATTCTGCTGACATGGAACATTGTGTGTGATCAACTATACATTCTTCTGATATGGACTAAAAGTTATGCAAAGTGAACTTTTCTAACTGCTGTTTTAACTCCCTAAACAGGTAATAGGTTATACGGTAATTACACCTGTTCCCATCCTGGAACCAGATATCATTAAGTCTAGTCCTAACTATCTTGATGCTCTATCTCAATTTTTACTTATTTTTAATATCCATACAGGCAACTTAAGTTTGTATCTTCAATTTCTTTTCAACAGGACAGATACACACATGATACATATCAGTATTTACTGATTGTTTTGATATTGGAAAACCACAATGTGAAGTTTTATTCCAGATGTTTATAGTAATACAAGGTTTACTAACATTTTCCCTTATAATTATATTTTGTTGTTTAAGGAAAACCCTGAAATACCTGTGTGACCAGTTAATATTTCTTTATCAGGTTTGTGCCATGAGCTTGTAAACAAATGGGCCCAGATATTCAAAAGGGTTATGCATGACAGAACAATGTTGCACCATGCACAACCCACTGATGCGCCCTGACGCAATATTCAAAAGGGAAAAGTGCGCGGCACAAATCCCGATGCGCTGAAGTGCATCAGTAATGTATGCAGGCATAGGTGGGGGTGTGTGCCCATGCATAACCTGCACAGCCCGATATTCAGCCCGGGATGTGCAGAGCCATGCATGCACAACCACTACCTGCGCCAGCTCAAAGTTACGCCAAAAAAAAGGAACAACTGATGGCCACCCACAGGTGAGCGGCTGCATTGCAGGGTGCAACACGGCAGCTGTCACCTGTGGGTGGCCACCAGAGCCCTGGCTGCACCTGGCGGTGCCCCCCATGCCTGATTGTGGGCATCTGTCCAAAAATAGAACACCTTCCTATATCCCTGGTGGTCCAGTGGACCACTATGTGCCGAATCGTGCGCATCTGCCCAAAAATAGAACACCTTCCTATATTCCTGGTGGTCCAGTGGACCGCTATATGCCTAATTATGGGCATTTGTAAAGCAAAATATTCCATATCTCTGGTGGTCAGGTGGTACCGCCTCCCCCCACCTCACTGAGCCCCACCACTTGCCCGCATGTCAGCCGTGGGCGGCAGCACCACCCACCTGCGCCTCTCCACCCACCGACCCGACACCTCTGGCTGCACGCCCATTGGTTCACAGCATGAGCCAATGGGCATGTAGCTCTTGTGTCAGACACATTCCAGATATGTGAATGAATCATTCACATATCTGGAATGTGTAGTAGAGCAGTATGCCCATTGGCTCACGCTGTGAACCAATGGGCATGCAGCCCTACCAAGGTGTCAGTCCTGCAGCGCGGGTGGCAGGTGGGTGGTGTTGCCGCCCGCCGCTGACTGGGATTGGGGTGGTGAAGTGGGTGGTTGGGGGGTACCACTTGACCACCAGTGATATTGGAATATTTTGCTTTACAAATGCCCATGATCGGGCACATAGCAGTCCACTGGACCACCAGGGATATAGGAAGGTGTTCTATTTTTGGACAGATGCCCGTGATCGGGCACATGGTGGTCCACTGGACTATCAGGGATATAGGAAGGTTTTCTATTTTTACACAGATGCCCATGATCAGGTTGCAGGGGGCGTCAGTCCCCGATGGCTGCTGCTTGGCAGGGCGCCAGGCACAAGTCTTTGGGGATTGGCGCACCTGCATGCAAATGGGGCCATAATGACATGCAAATGGCCCCATGTGCACCTTTGCATACATTATGGCCCCATTTGCATGTTCAGTTTTGAATATTGTGTTTCGTTCATATAATGGTACTTGTGCTAGCACTCTCCATGCTCCACTTGCACACTTCGCGCTTGGTGCAGTGCCACTGTGCCATGCACACTGGGGGTGGCCAGGGTGTGATATTCAAAGCTACTGAGCCATGGCACAGCTCCTTTGAATATCGCTTAGTCCACACCCCTGTGCAGCCAAGTTGAGCTGCGCCCCCCAGCTTGCGCCACAGCCTGGCGCAGTTTGAATATCTGGGCCATGGTGCCTAACCTCCATCTTTTTGTTGTGTTGCCACTTTTGCAATTAGAGCAACAAAGAGGGGATTGTTACACCTGAGTTATGCCACCTATTGTCCCACATACACCTCACATTGTATTCCTGGTCTATTGTACTGTGATACTGCTATTTTGCACTAATATTGTAGATATGAGCACACATCATATAAGCATGGGTGCTAGGAATGTGCTTTGCTGCTAAGATATGCTAACATTGCCATGCATGATTTATTATACCTCACTATAATACATTTATCTAGATTATGTTTGTCTTTTTATAGATATTCCATATATAATCTACCTACTCACTGACAAGATGACTCAGAGGGATCATCAGTGATTATTTTTCACTTTATCTTTTCATTCAAATTTTGACAAAGATAATACATACAAAATTACAGGTACACAGCATATTATATATAAAAAGTAAATATGTTGGTTAACTAGGAATATAGTAGGAAGAACACAATATGCATATATATATATATATATATATATATATATATATAAAGAGATTACTGTAAGTAAGGATTTGGTCATAAGTATAAGGGAGTAAAAAAACTACGAATAAATGATACCAGAGTTGTGATACAACAATAGAAACAATTAAGTTTATACTGTCCATAAAGTATAAAAAGGGAAGTCAGTAATACCTAAGGATAGTGCAATTGCCACTTAGCATATTGTTAAATATATAACAAGAAAAGGTGGTTGCATGTGACCTGTAAAAGAGAAATAGAAGGAAATAAACAGAAGAGAGTAATGCAGATATGAAAGAAGCAAAGAACAGAGAGTAAAGGACAAAAGAGCATCTGTGCTATAAGTTGTCATGACCCTTATCTACTGTATAGATGACAAATAAAAGAGAAGAAAAGCAGGGATTGAATACTTATAAATTAGGGCATAAGGTATTGGTAGTGTCAATATACCTGAAATAGTCCTGCCAACATCTATTATATGAATTGAGTCTGGCAAGAGTACTATGAGATAAGCGGTCAAAGATGCATATTGAGATAGGTTTTGAAGAATGTCTGAGAGAGCTGGTATATGGATTGATCTCCAGTTCATGAGAATCAGAAGTTTAACTAAAAGAAACAAAATATTTAGCCATCTAAAATGTGCATGTGAGAGGGTAGGGTTGTTCGGGGTTAACATACCTAGCCAAAAAAAATTTGGATCTAAGGGAATTTTATCTCTGGTAACTCTGGAGGCTAATGTATGAACTTTATGCCAGAGTTTATTAATGGGAGAGCAAGTCCATAGAATATGGAAAATATCACCATTAGGTAGGCTGCAACAACAACAATTATAATTATTTAAAATGCCCATATGATGGAGTACAGATGGGGTTTTATACCAAGAATACAGAATTTTAATTTGAATTAAAGAACTACGGGCATCTTTGAATATATTATGGGATATACTCCAACATTTACTCTACTGTTTACTTGTTATTTTATAATTGAGTAAAGTACTCCATTTATTTTTAGCTGATAGAGTTTGATCGGGTAAGGCATCTAGAATGTCTCTATAGATGGAGCTATTACATTTTACAGTTAATTTAGTCCAACATGTAATGTAATGATCCTGTAAGTTACGGTTATGAATATAATGAGAGAGGTATAGGCAGTACGAATTTGTAAATATTTCCAAAAATCTTGTTTTGGAAGATTCCAAATGTTCTGTAAATCTGAGAAGGGTTTAAGTGTAAGTGAGTGTTGGTCCAGAATATCCCCTAAGAAGAAAATACCCTTGTTTTTCCCAGAGCAGCAAAAGATAGTCTTGTTCTCTAGAGTCAATAATGGGTTGCCAGAGGGTTGGATTATACTTTAAAAATTTATGAGTTAACTTCCCGTAAAGGACAGAAGCTAAGATAGTGGGATGCAATTTTAGTTTGGAAGGGAGAGGGCTAAATATGAAGGCAGTGGAGACTCCTCAAGGAGAGGATGCAGATTCCATTGTAACCCACAGTGGAGTATGAGATGAGGGTTTGTGGAACTGTTTAATAGTTTGGGAATTCGGAAAGGCCCAGAAATAAACTTTGAACCAGGGAAGACCGAACCTTCCCTTTTTCCAATGTGTACATAACTTGTTACGATTGAATCTTGGAGGTGTGCCATTCCATATAAAATTACTGAGCAATTTGTCAATTTTAGAGAAAAAGATGGATGGTAGAGTTAGGGGAATATTAGCAAATACAGTAAGTGAAGGATTTTAGGAGAAATGGTCATCTTAATGGCTGCTATTTTCTCCATGAAGGACAGGTTGAGGAGTTTCCATCTATCTAGGGTCATTTTGATAGTATTTAATAACGGGTTAAGATTTATATCCCAAGATCAGTGATTATTGTATAATTATATTCTCATATAATTATATGTAGTGTGTATTTTACACTCAGGCAGATATGCCTGTCAGCAGTTCTCTTTGTCTAAGTATGCTGACACAGAGAGAAAGCATTTGTTTTGTCTATGTTTTATACTGTATGCAAGCTAGAAATGGCACATGTAGTTTGAACCAGTCAGTATTCCTTTTGTCCAAGCTATAATGCAAATGGAAGCATATTCTGTCTTATATGATACTCATGAGTAAGTCTGTCTCTTAAGTCATTATTCAATGGAGAATGACTTAGGACCAATATGTATTGTTTCTCATATCTGTAACTATATTGTAATCTCTGTTGCTATGCTGTTATCTGTAGTATTTAGCTGTCCGCAACCCACTGTAGCTTCTCTAGAAGGGCAGAGAGCTGGAGTGCTGGGAGAGATAGAACAAGATCTTAGAGAACCTAATATCTACAATTCTGGAGATTATGTACGTTCTTCGGGAGAATGGTGAGAAACCCATCTCCCTTGTGATTTTCTCTGTCACATGCTTGGCATAAGTAGTATAATGAACTTTATTAGTACTCCTTGCTTTTTTTACGAATTTTTCTTGCCAGACTCCGAGACACAAGAATCTGTATTATTATTATTATTTTTTTTATTGTTTACCCTACACACCAAGAGTGTTTAGACAACATACCCACCTTTAGGGGAGAGGCCACATGTGATCCTGCTACTTGTTCCTTTAGTTCCCAATGATCTTGGTGTGTATTCCATTCAGCCCTTGTGATGTTTGCTTGATTTTTTGCTAATAAGGTAGCCGACATCAGGGCTGAAATCTGTTCAGCGTCCTCTATGGGAGTTGATGGTGGTCGGTGTATGGTCACTCCCTCTCGGTCTTCTTGGATATCTTTTGACCAGCAGGAGATGGGGGATTGTCCAGAACTTGCGGCCAACATGCTGTAGTTTGGATCAGGGCCCATCACACCTATTATTGGGGTGTATGGAGTCCATTGACCTGATCCTTGCACAGATTGTTTGGTGCTCCTTAGATTCGGAAGAGTTCCCTAGCTCCCTGAAGGAGGTGGTGGTGACACTGCTTCTTAAGAAAGCTTCATTGGACCCGAACAACTGAGCAAACTACAGACCCATCTCTAATCTTCCCTTTGCTGAGAAAGTGATTGAGAAAGTGCTTGCGCTGCAACTGAAGAACCACCTTCCCATCCATGACATCTTCGATCCTCTCCAGTCAGGCTTCTGGAAGAGACACAGTACCGAGACTGCTCTGGTTTGGATGCTCAATTATTTCCTGATGGTGAGGGACCAGAAACGTCATTCCATCTTGATGCTCCTGGATCTCTCTTCAGCATTTGACACTGTGGACCATGTCATGCTTCTTGATTGGCTCTGTGAGTTTTTTTGGACTCTCTGATACTGTCATCAGGTGGTTTGAGTCCTATCTCTCAGACAGGGTGCAGCGGGTGGTGATGGGGAGTTTCTCCTCCTCCCCAATGCCTCTGTCCTGTGGAGTACCACTGGGTTTGATCTTGTCGCTGATGCTGTGCGCTGTGTATATGCTGCCCCTGGGTAAGATCATTAGACAATGCAGTGTGGAGTTTCACTGCTATGCAGATGATACCCAGCTGTATTTGTCTTTTTGTCCCTGGAACATCCAGAGCTGTCAACGTGCTTAGCAACTGTTTGGCTAAAATCAATGATTGGATGGCTTCCAGCTGGCTGAAACTTAACTCAGCCAAGATGGAGGCACTAGTGATCGAGCCTGGTCACGGACGTAATGGATTGCCACTGGGAGCAGACACAGGCCTTGTCAGGGGGTATGCTCTGCTGGTGGCATCCCTGAGGGTGCAAAACTTGGCATGATCCTTTATAACAGATTGACCTTTGAAGATAAGGTGTCAACTTTAGCCAAAAGTGTTTTTTACCACTTACAGAACATTGCCAGAATTAAGCCACTCGTTCCACCTGAGGATCTGCTGACACTACTGCATGCTTTTGTTACCTCTAGGTTCAACTACCATAATTCTCTGTACTTCAGGATCATGGCAGGGACCCTTTGCAGACTGCAGCTGGTGCAGAATGCAGCAGCCAGGTTGACGACAGGCCTTTTGAGGTCCAGTCATGTAGCCCCGGTCCTGCATGTCCTACACTGGCTGCCAGTCAGGTGCAGGGTTCTTTTCAAAGTGGGTCTACTCATCTATAAAGCCCTATATGGATTGGGTCCTGGCTACCCATCAGAGCTCCTGTCATCGGCAAACTCTACTCACTCCCTCCACTCCTTTTCAAGGGGCTTCCTGGACGTTCCCAGGGTTTGGCTCAGGACCACAGGTGAACACACTTTTAGTGTCTCTGGGCTGACCCTGAGGAGCTTGCTTCCATCTGCTGTCTGGGAGGCCCCCTCAATTGAGGTGTTCAAGCGTAAGCTGAAAATCCACCTTTTCAGTCTGGCTTTTGTAGATTGATGAGTTCCATCTGTTATGTCCAGTCAGCTTTCTGGCAAACCAAAGCCTTTTAAAGTTGCTGAATTATTATTATATTGTGTTTTTATGGGAATTTTATTGTATTTTAAATGTATCTTTCCATTGTGTTGAGTGTTGTTAAGGTGCTCAGAGCCCCCAGGAATGAGCACTCTACAAATAAAATTGCCTTGCCTTGCCTTAGGTGTTGTACGCAGATTCTACTGCTACCCTGACTTCTACACCCTTCTTGCCTTCCTTAATTCTGGTCTTACAGTCCCTTGGGGGTGCTCTCTGCTCCTCTCTGGCCTTGAAGTAACCTTACTCTTTCCAGTGGTCACAGACATTTTTGCTTAGGATCAGTTGTCTTAGGTCCCTATTGAACCATGGCAATTCTTGGACTTTTTCCTTATTGCTTACAGAGATGCAGAACTTCGTGGCTGCTTACAGCACCTTTTTCAGTGAACCCCTGTGCTCTGCATTACAAGCCTCACACAAGCCTCCAGACTTTTCCTGCCTTTCACCATGTCCTTCATTTTGTCATAGTCCATATTTCTGAAGTTCCAGGTCCTGGTGTCTGAGGTGAGGGTCGTCTTTCCTGCCACCAGGGAGAAGGTTACCCAGTTATGGCCACTGACTCCCACTTGTTCTTTGATTATCACACTGTAAATGACTCCAAACCAACTGCTGAGATCAAAGAAAGAGGCGGCTTCGATCCTAGAACCATGTTGGGCATCCTGTTCTAGGAAGCAGTGACTTCTTAAGATATGTGGCACTTACAGAAACATGGTACAGAGAGAACCATGACTGGGATGTCAACATACCAGGCTATACAATATACAGGAGGGGCAGAGAGGATAGAAGAGGAGGAGGAGTAGCTCTCTATGTAAGGGAAGGGATCAAAGCTACAGAACTAAAGGGTAAACAGGGAGGAGAGGAGGCACTGTGGGTCACACTGGAGACTGGAAATTGCACCACAATCTGCATGGGAGTTATATACAGACCCCAGTCTCAGGGGAGGAAATGGACAAGGAAATGATAGAAGGCATCCTTAGGATGGCAGAAAAAGGGGAGATATTGTTGATGGGGGAACCCTGAATATGCCAGATGTTAACTGGAGCACCTTTGCTGCAGCCACATCCAAGAGCAGAGTCATTCTCAATGTCCTACAGGGAGCATGCCTCAGACAGCTAGTGTTGGAACCCACTCAGAAGGGAACAGTCTTAGACCTGGTACTCTCAAATGGGGACGGACAGAGGATCTCAGATCTAGAAGTGGGTAGCCATCTGGGAATAAGTGACCACCAAACAGTGTGGTTCATGATAAACACAGCTGTGGAGTCAAGCCATACAAAAGTGAGGGTACTGGACTTTAGGAGGGCTGACTTTGTCAAAATGGGACAGTGCCTCAGAAAAGCACTAGCAAACAGGCAAGAAGGAGGGATGGAGGAACAATGGGGAAATATCAAAACTGCCATCACAGAGGCAACAAGCCTTTGTGTGAAGCAAATAAACAAATGAAAATGAAAGAAAAAACACCATGGTTCTGAAAAGAGGTGGCGGTGAAGGTTAGGGAAAAAGATAGCATTCAGGAAGTATACGGAAACACAGAAAGAGCAGGACAGAGAACTGTACCAGTTAAAGCAGAAGGAAGCGGGGAAGGCAATCAGAATACCAAAGGCTCAAATCAAGGAAAAGATAGCCAACTCAGTTAAGAAGGGGGATAAAACCTTTTATAGGTACATTAGGGAGTGAAGAAAGACCAAGGGAGGGATAGTAAGGCTTAATAAAGGGAAATGTGGGTGGGCAGAGAGGGACAGTGAAAAAGTAGGGATACTAAATGAATACTTCTGCTCAGTATTCACAAAGGAAGAGGAGGGGGAGGTACCTAATCCAATCAATAGAAACACTCTGGATGGCAGGATGACACCAGTCCTTTCACAGAAGAAAGGGTTCTGAAAGAACTCCTAAAACTGAAGGTGGACAAAGCAACGGGGTCTGACAGGATTCACCCCAGAATTCTAAAAGAATTAAGGGGAGAACTAGTGACACCACTGACTACCCTTTTTAACAAATCATGGGAGGATGGTGTGGTACCTAAGGACTGGAGGAGGGTGGATGTGATTCCCCTTCACAAAAGTTGGAGCAAAGCAGAGGCAGGAAACTACAGACCTGTTAGCTTGACCTCAGTGGTAGGGAAAATGATAGAATCACTTCTGAAAGAAAGAACTGTTAAGTACCTAGAGGCCAGCGGTGCACAGGACCCAAGGCAACATGGATTCACAGCGGGAAGATCATGTCAGATGAATCTAATAGATTTCCTTGACTGGGTGACCAAAGTAGTAGATCAGGGAAGGGCTGTGGACATGGCCTACCTAGATTTTAGCAAGGCATTTGACAGTCCCACAGAAACGATTGATAAACAAATTAGCCAGCCTGGGATTGGGTCCCAGAGTGATAGCCTGTGTAAAAACTTGGCTGGACAACAGGACACAGACAGTAATAGTAAACAGAGTCCACTCCTAAGAAAGGGGGGTTACTAGCGGGGTACCGCAGGGTTCAGTACTGGGTCTGGTCCCTTTTAATGTTGTTATAGGTGACATTGCAGTGGGACTGGAAGGAAAAGTATGCCTCTTTGCAGACTACGCAAATATCTGCAACAGGGTTGATACACAAGGGGGAGTGGAAAGGATGAGAAGGGACTTGGCAAGGTTGGAGGAATGGTCAAAAGTATAGCAGCTTAGATTAAATGCAAAGAAGTGCAAAGTAATGCACCTGGGAAACAAAAGCCCAGGGGAAGAGTACACAATGGAGGGGGAGCTATTAACAACAACAAAAATAGAAAGGGACCTGAGGGTAGTCATAACAGATGACCTAAAGGCAAGCAATGTGAGAAGGCAGTAAGGATGGCTGAGGGGATGCAGGGATGTATAGTGAGAAGCATCACCAGTAGAAAACAAGAAGTTGTTATCCCTCTTTACAGACAGCTGGTGAGACCCCATCTGGAGTACTTCGTGCATTTCTGAAGACCCCATCTCTGCAAGAACATAGACAGGATGGAGGCAGTACAGAGGAGGGCAACTGAATGGTGCAGTGTCCGCAACAGAAGCCATACGAAGAGAGACTATTGGAGCTTAACATGTATACCCTTGAGGAAAGGAGGGAGATGGGGACAAGATAGAAACTTTCAAGTACCTCCAGGGAATCAACAAAGTCCAGGAGGTTAGCATCTTTCAGAAAAAGAAATGTGCAAGAACAAGGGGGCACAATTTAAAGATAGAAGGATGATGGCTCAGGGGCAATGTGAGGAAGTATTGTTTCACAGAGAGGGTGGTGGATGCATGGAACGGCCTTCCTGAGGAGGTTGTGCAGCCAAACACAGTGGGGGAATTCAAGAATGCATGGGACAGACATAAGGCATTTCTGGTGGGAGCTAGAAAGAAGTAGGCAGTTGGTTAACTAGGATCTACAGCTTATCCAAAAGGTAGGGAAATGGGCAGACTAGGTGGGCCAAGCGGTCGTTATCTGCCATCAAAGTCTATGTTTCTATGTACCATTCTATGCATAGACACATGGAAACATAGAATTTGTCAGCAGATAAGAGCCGCTTGGCCCACTCAGTCTGTCCAGTTTGTCCCTGTTATCCTGTTACCTACCTTATATCCGTCCAGCTACTTCCCTTCACTTTTCTACTAAGATTCCTTTGTGCCTATCCCATTCATGCGTGAAGTCTACCACTGTTTTTGCTCCCATCTCCTCCCCTGGAAAACTGTTCCAGGCTTCCACTGCAATTTCAGGAAATAACTTCCTCATACCACTCCTAAAGTTTCCCCCTTCCAGCTTCTTTGCTTGCCATCTTGTCCTGGTGCACCTTCTCCTCTGGAAAATACTCCTCTCCTGTACTCTGTTCACCCCATGAAATACTTAGGTCTCTGTCATGTAGAACTCTCCCTCCTCTCTGCCAGGGTGTACATACTGATATCCTTCAGTCTTTCCTCATAGGGCATATGATGCAACCCCTGCACCATTGTAGTTGCCCTCCTCTGGACAGCCTCTCTGCCCTGTTTCTGTCCTTCCTGAGATGTGGTCTCCAGAGCTGGACACCATAGGTGCCAACTCCATGGGTGCTGGGGTGCTCAAGCACCCACAAAGTTGACTTACTCACCCTCAATGTTTTGAGGGTAGCCTGCAAAAAATGATTACTTGGGAATCTGGTCATAGAAAATACTAGCTACTGGACATGAGCACCCACAAAGGTCCATAAAATCTAGAACTCCTGCTGGACACAGTACTCTAGGTGGGGTCTCGCCAGTGATCAGTACAGTGGTAACACCACCTCTCTCTGTCCTTCAGCTGGTGATTCCCCTTCCTATGCACCCCAGCATCCTACTGGCTCTTTCTACTGCCTTTTTACATTGCCTGCCACATTGAAGTCATCAGGTAAAACAACCCCAAGATATTTTTCCTGCTCTGTGATCATCGGTATCACTCCCCCATTTTATTCACTGCCTCTGTGTTTTTGTGCCCTAGGTACATGATTTTGCATGTTTTTGCATTGAAACCCAGCTGCACTGAAACCCAGCTGACATACCATCAACCACTCCTCAGGTTTTCTCAGGTCTGTACTCATTGGGTACCTACCCTATTGCAGATTTTGGTGTTATCTACAGGAGGTGTACTGTACTTTCCCCTTCCAGCTTTTCTGTAATGTCACTTATGAAGACATTGAAGAGGACTGGTCCCAGAACTGAACTCTGAGGTAACCTGCTGGGTACTCTTCCCTCATTAGAGTGAATGCCATTTACCGCCACCATCAGTTGCCTATCCGTCAACTAATTCTGTACCCAGTTTTTCACCTTGGACCAAACTCCTAAACTGCCCAGTTTCCTTATAAGCCTCCTATGTGGTACAATCTTGAAGGCCTTGCTGAAGTCTAAGTAGGCCCCATACCACCCAGCACTGCTATATTTGCCTGGTCACCCAGTTGATGAAATCAATCAAGTTTGTCTGACATGACCCCCCCCCCATGAATATATGATGCATCAGGCCTTGTAACCCAGTGGCTTCAAGGTACCCCACTAGTCTTTCTTTAAATAGTGTTTGCATTACCTTTCCTGCCACTTGATGTTAGGCTGACTAGCCAAAAGTTGCCAGCCTCCTACCTGCTGACACTTTTATGAAGAGGGACTACATCTGCCCTTATCCAGTCCACTGAAACCACTCCTGTTTCCAGTGAGTTGTTGAATAGGGCTGTCAGAGGTTCAGCCTGTACCTCTCTGAAGTCCCTCAGCACCCTTGGATTTACCGTCTGTGGTCCTATAGCCTTATCCACTTTCAGATTTGCAAGTCCTCTCAATACTCTTTCCTCTGTGAATGGACTTGTGTCCACCTCCCTCTCCCCAGTGTACATGCTGCTTCATAGTGGTCTGTCCCCCTCTCCCTCCTGTGTAAAAACTGAGCAGAAGTATCTGTTCAGGATATCTAGTTTTTTCTGAACCTCCTTTGCCCAACTCTCCTTGCCCTTCTAAGCCTCACAATCCCTTGCTTATGTATCTGAAGAAGGTCTTCTCCCCTTTAGCTACCCCTTTAGCTACCCCTTTAGCTATCCCTTACTCTGTTTGCACCTTTGTGTTCCTCACTGCCTTCCCTGCTTTCCTCTGCTGTTCCTGGAACATCTCCATATTCTCTTCCCTTTGCATCTCTTTGTACCTCCTGAATGCCACCCCCTTTAGCCCTTATCTTCTCAGCCATGTCCCTTAAGAACCATAGTGGTCTCTTTTTCCTCCTGTTTTTGCTCACCTCCTTTGAACAGAGGTTTGTTGCCTTCACTATGCCATCCCTTAATTTGCTCCACTGTTCCTCCACCCAACCTTGACAATCCCCCATGCAAGGTCATCTCTAAGGCATTCACCCATTTTTTTAAATCTGCCCTCCTGAAGTCCAGGACCTTGTCCTTGTGTGACTTGTCTCTACCTCTGTCTTTATGTTAAACCACACTGTATGGTGATCTCTGGTCCCCAGGTGACATCCCACCTTGACATCTGCAATTCTGTCCCTGCTTGTGAGCACCAAGTCCAGTATTGCCCTGTCGCAAGTGGACTCTTTGACTAGTTTCCTGAGAAATGCCCCCTGCAGGGAACCGAGGATGGTCCTGTTCCTAGCTGAAACTGCGACTTGTAGGCTGCAGTCTATTTCTGGTAGATTGAAATCCCCAACCAGCAACACCTTCCCTCTTTTTTGCCATTGTGCTAATGGCTTCCCCTAGTGCCTTATCCAATCCCCCCCTCCCCGTACTGGAGGTCTGTATAACACCCCAATATGAATAGTGATCTGGATTCTGTCTCCAGGTGTGACCCACAGCATCTCCAACCCATCCTTTACCCTTAGGTTCTCTTGCATTTCCATTACTCGGATCATTTACCTTAAATACAGCACAACCCCTCCACCCTTTCTCCCTTCCCTATCCCTCCTGAACCGAGTGTAGCCTGGTATGACCATACCCTAGTTGTCACTCCTTGTGTGCCATAACTCAGTTATGGCTGAGATCCATGTCTGTCTCCACCATGATGGCCTCCAGGTCTGGAATTTTATTTCCATGACAACTTGCATTGGCACACATGACTTGCCACACCTTGACTGCACCTTGCCTACAACCCCCTTCCCCCCCCTTTCTGCCTTTACTGCCACTTGAAACTTCCCTCACTCCCCCTCCGCCTCCATACCACCTCTATACCTTGCCTCCTCAACACCTGTCTTTCCACATCTTCTGTTCTTGTCCCCTTCTCCCCTACTGTGCCTATGCCTCTTTTAACCTGTGTCCTATGCTAGTTTCTTCCCCTTAGGCCCTCTCTTCCTGCTGCTTCAATGTGTGTGTTGGGGGAGGGCAGCTTATGCTTCCTTTTGTATTACCGCTTCTCCCCTCAGCTAGTTTATATAGTCATTAAAGTAACATTTAAACCTTCCACTGAGGACTGCAAGTCTCCTTCCCAAAAGGATGTAAGTTATCACCTCTGTATAGACCCATATCCTTCCAGATTGGCACCCGCTACATATTGAAGATGACCTCCTGCTCCCTGCACTATTCTTTCAACCAACTGTTGGAAGCTCCTGGTGCAGAGAAGGGTACAATGAGAAGGGATATGGCTTTATTGGGGACTGGGGACCCACCTGGAGTGATGCAGCCCTGTACAGTGGGGACAGTTGCATCTGTCCAGCAAGGGGAAGGCAGCCCTCAATGGATGGTTTAAATGCTTTGCTGATGAGCATTTAAACTAGCCAGAGGGGGGAGGACAACAGAAGCAGGGATACTCAGGCAGTCCAACCACACACATAGTAGAGAAAACAGAACAATGAAACAGGAAGAGGAGTTGATATGAAGGTCATTGGAGTCAGGCAGAAATGGAGTAAGAAAGGAATCAGGAACACAAGAGAAAAATATCAGGAAAGGGGGGAAGATGCAGGGGACCAAAAACAGGAAGAGAAAGAGGTCAGGCAGTAAAACTTGGAAGGTCATTTTGACAAATGCACGCAGCGTGGGAAATAAAGTCCCAGACATGGAGGCCTTAATAACTGAAGGAGACCTGGACATAACAGAGATAACTGAAACCTGGCACACAGCTAATCATGACTGTGAAACAAATGCACCAGGATATTTTCTATTCAAGAAGGATAGGGAGAGCAAAAAGGTAGGGGGAGTACCCCAGGGTAGGCAGCGGGAGGCCAAGGCTCTGTGGGCCACCCTTCAGCCTGGAAATGGCACAGCAATGTGCACAGGGGTGATATACAGGCCTCCAGGACAGGGAGAGGAACTGGACAGGGAGCTAGTGGAGGAAATACATGAGATGGCAATGAAAGGTGAAATTCAACTGATGGGGGATTTCAATATGCCAGACATGGACTGGAACACCAGTGTAGCTATTTCAGCCAGAAGCAGAGAAATCCTTGATTCACTCCAGGAGGCTGGACTCAGGCAGCTTGTGCTTGATCCCACCAGAGACAGGACAATTCCAGATTTAGTAATGACCAATGGGGATCACATCGCAGATGTCCGGGTAGATGGGAAACTGGGATCCAGCAATCACAACATTGTGTGGTTCAGCATAAGGACAGAGACTCACTCAAGTTATACTAGAACAAAGGTTTTGGATTTCAAAAATGCTGACTTCTCTGAAATGGGTAGGGGTATCAAAAAAAAGAGCACTGGAGAGAATGGGGGCAGGCTGGGTAGTGGAAGCTTCTAAAGGAAGCTTTACTGGAAGTAACAAACCAATGCATCAGATTGGTATCCAAAGTCAAGAGAAGGAGAAATCCACTGTGGTTCTCAAGAGAGGTGGCAGTAAAGGTCAGGGCAAAAATGAAAGGGTTCAGGAAATATAAGGAGACTCAAAGGGAGAAGGACCAGGAGGAGTACCTAGAACCTAGAGTGTCTAAAGGAAGCGGGAAAGGCAGTAAGGAAAGCAAAGGCACAGACCGAGGAAGGTTTAGCCCAGTCAGTTAAGAGAGGGGATAAGACATTCTTCAGGCAGATCAGCGAAAAGAGGAAAAACAAGTGAGGATTGCAAGGCTTAAGGGAGAGGAGGGGAATGCAAGGAGGGTGACTTGGAAAAGGCAGAAATACTGAATAAATATTTCTGTTCAGTATTCGCAGAAGAAGGGGAGGGGTAGGGGCCAGGGCAGTACAGTACAGCAGTTGCCAAGGGGGTGAAGAGGTGGACAATAGTCCATTCACAGGGGAAAGAGTCCTGCAGGAGCTCACTAAATTGAAGGTGGACAAATCAATGGGACCAGATGGCATACACCCAAGAATATTAAGAGAACTGCGAAGGGAGATAGCAGAACCTCTGGCAGCCATGTTCACCTAGTCTTTCAACACAGGGGTGGTATCAGAGGATTGGAGGAGGGCACGTGTGGTCCCTGTACACAAATCTGGCAGCAGGGAGGAGGCGAGGAACTATAGGCAAGTCAGCTTCACCTAAGTAGTGGGGAAGATCATGGAGACATTGCTTAAAGAAAGGATAGTGGCACATCTAGAAGCCATTGGAGCCCAAGACCATAGGCAACATGGATTCACAGAGGGGAAGTCATGTCAGAGAAATCTGGTTGCTTTCTTCGACTGGGTGACAAAGGAAATAAATCAGGCTGGGGCAGTGGACGTTGCTTACCTTGATTTCAGCAAAGCCTTTGATACCATCCCACATAAGAGGCTGATAAACATGTTGAGTAGGTTGGGCATGGGGGACAGGGTGATAAACTTCGTAAGAAATTGGCTAACAGACAGGAGGCAGAGGGCAGAGGGTGGTGGTAAATGGGGTGCAGTCTGGGGAGAGGAGGGTGACCAGTGGGGTACTGCAGGGATCGGTCCTGGGGCCAGTCCTGTTCAATATCTTCATTAGCGACATTGCAGAAGGGTTGGAGGGAAAGGTCTGCCTGTTTGCAGATGACACCAAGATCTGTAACACAGTGGATACCTCAGAGTGGGTGGAGAAAATGAGGAGGTACCTGGGGAAGCTTGAAAAATGGTCCGAGGACTGGCAACTAAAGTTTAATTCAAAAAAGTACACAATTATGCACATGGGACACAGAAACCCTGGGGAAAGCTACAGGATGGGGTGGGGGAGGGTAGTTGCTGACAGTCACAAAGGAGGAAAGAGACCTGGGGGTTATTATTTCAGATGACCCAAAAATGTCAAAGCAGAGTGCTAAGGCAGCTGGGAGTGCCAGTGTCATGCTGGGGTGCACAGGCAGGGGTATAACCAGCAGAAGGAGGGAGATAGTGATGCCATTATATAAAACCATGGTCAGGCCTCACATGGAGTACTGTGTGCAGTTCTGGAATCCGCGCCTTCATAAGGATATTAACAGGCTGGAGATGGTCCAGAGAAGGGTGACTAAGATGGTACAGGGCTTGCAACACAAGACTTACGAGGGGAGATTAAGGGATTTCAGTATGTACTCACTGGAAGAGAGGAGGGAAAGAGGGAACATGATAGAAACATCCAAGTACCTCAAGGGTATAAACAAGGTGCAGGGGGGAGACATTTTCCAATACAGGAGGAGCACAAGATGAGGGGAAATGACATGAAATTGGAAGATGGGAGGTTAAGAGGGAATGTGAGGAGGTTCTTCTTCACGGAGAGGGTGATGGGCACATGGAATGGTCTGTCTCAGGAGGTGGTGGGAGTAAGCACTGTGGATTGATTCAAGCATACTTGGGACAGGCATAGGGGCACCATAGAGGTACAGCAGCAGGTAGGTCAGAAGCAATAATCCAGTACAAGGGCTTACAGGCAGACTGGATGGGCCAGGCGGTCCTTATCTGCTGACAATTTCTATGTTTCTATGTTTCAGAGTACCCTATCCTCCTCTCAGTCATAGATAGGTAGCACTTTGGCAAATGCTACTACTCATGCTACCTGCATTAGAACCCTCCTCAGTTCACTGAGCTCTCCATGTACTACCCCAGCCCCATCCCTCACTAGGTCATTAGTCCTCAAGTGGACAATGACATACAGCCCCCACTCACCCTGCCACCCTACTAATCCTTAGGATCTGCTATTCATCCCTCTAAGCCAAGGCACCAGGTAGGCACCTAACCTCCATATCTGCACCCATTCCTGCTCCCAAATCTATCCCCCTCACAACTGAGTCCCCCCCAGAAGCTGCTTTCTCCTCTGCTGGGGTCCTCTACCTCCCATCCTGGGGCTTCCCCTTGAGAAAACCCCCACATCCTCCCTTGCTATCACTTTGGGTGCCTCTTCTTAGCAGTCCCATCCTGGTAGAATGGCAAAGGAATCCTGTAGTGACACAGACTAAGGAATATGACCCTTACCTACCACCCTCACCCTCCTGGAGCCCAGCAAGGACCAGAAAGACCTCCTCTGTCTAGGCAACCTCTGGGGAAATGGCAGCAGACTCAGTTGCCCCTTGGGTGGGGCAAGAGGTTCTCTGGATCCTAGCCATCCTGGCATGGGGTCACTGACCTCCATGCTCATCCCAGAGAGGTGCGTGAAGATGGAGCAGCACCTCAGTCTCCAGACTGTCTCCCAGAGACTGCAGCTCCACAACTGTTGCACTGCACCACTCCCATATCTTCTAGTTTGAATCACTCCCTTCTGCTTCCAAATGTAGCTTGCCCCTACAGTCCCTTCTCTTTACTTGCTATTTTCCCACCTACACCCTCAGTCAGGACATATGTTAACAACTTACCCTAGGTAGGGTGTTACCTACTTCCCCTTTTAACAGTTGATAATTCTATGTATAGTCCTCCCTCAAACCCTTTGCCTCTTACTCCTCTTTTACTAATTTACTCCTTTGCCGTTCCTGAACTGCTACGCCACCCTTCCCCAGCTAGAGTGTCTCCTGTTCTCCCACCTGTAGCTGCTACCTGCCTCTTTTTTCCCAGCAGTTACCTCTACCCCACCACCTATAGCTACATATGCAGTGTAACAGTATTCCGAGCTAAAGAGTATATTACTTTCTCCTGTCTGTCAGGCAGAGCACCCTGCTTCCCTGTGGTCACCTGCAGATGCTTGCTGATGTCTAAGATGACAGTTACCTGTTCCACTCCTTCTTTGTTCCACTTGCACCTTGCTAACAGAAAGGAGTGCAAGCACTTAGCTTTACCTTAATGGTATATTTATATTTATGGCTAGCTGTGCAGACTTTGCTGAAAGAGAGGACTGTAAGCACCTAGCGTTACCTTAATGGTATATTTGTATTTCTTTATATTTCTCTTCATACAGAAAGTAGCAGGGTAAGTGGGGAGAAAAAATTAGATTTGTAGGCAGTGTTTGGGGCACTTTGAAACTTGTCTTTAAAATTGTAACAGTTAGTGTGGGGGAAATTAGCTCAGGATATTAATCTTGTGGTGAGTGAATTCAAGTTACCATGTGAATCAGGTGTGTAATTGGGGGGCTGGAGCTGACAGAGGCTCAGTGCTTTCTAATAAGTACTTTGTAAAAGGAGTCCCTCCTAATGTGTCCAGTTCATGTTCATGCCCCAGCGAGTGAATGGAGCAGTGGAGTGGAACAGGTAACTGGTGTCTTAGGCATTGTCAGGTATTGGCAGAAGGAAGCAGGGGATCCTGATGGTAGACTATGGTTCACTCCTGTTGTAACACTCACTGCAGGGAATGGTGGAGGGTTATAGGTAGGCCAAAACTGGGAGCAGATGTGACACCCTATCATGGGTGGCAGTATAAAGAGTTTTTAAGGTGGGTGTAGGGAAACATTAATAGCAGCCTATCTAGGGTTAGGTAGTAAATGGTTAGGTGAAGGTGAGAGTGCTGCTACCTCAGTAGGAAAAAAACAGAAAGGTAAGGGGGTAAGGGAAGGAAGAAAACATTGTATACAAGAGAGAACAACTGAGTGGGATAGAAGGGAAAACCCTATCTAGGGTAATGGTACTAAAAAGCAAAGCAAGCAAATAAAAAAGGGGAAAAATGGAAGCACTCTATCATGGGTAAGGGTGCAAAATATTTTCAGGTGCTACAGCAAGAGCAGAAACTGGAAATGCTCGGAGTGGTGTAGTGTGGTGGCTGTAGGGTAGCAATTTTCAGAGAGAGACCTTCTGGAGATGGGGTGCTGCCTCATCTGCACACACCTCTCTAGGCTGAGGGAGGAGATCATTAGACTCCTGGCCAATATGGCTAGGATTCAGAGGATCGCTTCCCCCACCCAGAGTCCACCAAGTCTGCCACCATTACCTCAGAGGATGCCAAGGAGAAGGAACAGCTGGACTACGGTGGGCTCTGGAATGGTGGAGGTGGTGCATCAGGGGCACTGTCCTCAATTCATAGTACTATGTAATTCAAACTCTGCTCTGGCAGGTTAGGACTGCCTGGAGGAGGCACCTGTGGTAGTGGCCAAGGAGGAAGTGGGGGTCCTCCACAGTGGAGACACCAAGGAGGGTGGTAGAGGACCCCAGAGGAGGAAGAGGAAGGAGCTTTTGGTGGGGGAACTCGATTGTGAGTGGGGTAGATTTGGGACTAGGAAGGGAGTGGGAGAGGGAGGTGAAGTGCCTGCATGGGGTCATGGCCTGGAGGGATGGGAAGAATATCCTGAGGATCGCTTGGGCAGCAGTCCGGAGTGAGAGCTGGATGTCATTGTTCACCCTAGAGACTAATGTTCTGGCCAGATGGGCCTTGATAGTGCAGGGGAGTTAAGGTGCTGGGAAGAGGTCTTTATGTAGCGCACTCCAGAGGCTTTCACTGAGGTGCTGCTTGTCTATGATGGGGGAAGGAATGGGCTCTCCACACCATGAGCTTCAGCTCATAGTTTAAGGAATGGTGCAGACAGGAAGGGTTTGGCTACATTGGCGACTGGGGGCCTACCTGGAGGGATAAGGGCCTATTCAGTGGTGATGGCCTGCATCCACCCAGAAAGGGGACTGCAATCCTCAGTGGACAGTTTATATGTTACTTTGGTGAACATTTACACTAGTCAAGGGGTGGTGGCGAAAAGAAATCGGGGAGGCATAAACTCCCCCAGCCACCTCACAAAGGTCATGTCTGTGAATGCTAGAAGACAAGGAAATAAAATTTCCAAACATAGAGGCCATTATGGCAGAGGCTGACCTGGATAGTGTAGACATTATTGAGTGATGCTGAACTGGAAACTGTGACTGGGACATGGCCATACCAGGCTTTATTTAATTCTGGAAGGACATGTGGTGCTTTTTGTGAGGGAAGACATAAAAACAATGGAGATACAGGGAATGTGGGGGGGGGGCAGAGGTAATGTGAGTCACCCCAGAGATGGGAAACAGAGCCACTATTTGCACTGGCATGATCTACAGACCTCCAGCCAGGGGGAGGATTTGGATAGGGTACTGGAAGCAGTTGATAAGATGGCACAAAAGGGGGAGGCACTGCTGGTGGGGAACTTCAATGCCTGATAACATCCTGGACTCCCTGCAGGGAGTATTCCTCATACAACTAGTCAGGGATCCCACTCGTAATGGGGCAATACTGGACCTGGTACTCACTAACACGAGCAGTGTTGCAGATGTCAAGGTTGGAGGCCACCTAGGGACAGTTCCATGTGATATAGGTGACTGAATAACAGCGAGCCCATAACCATGACTTCATTACAGCAAGGACAGAAATGGTGACAATGCTTTTCTGCATGGGGGCTTTGCACCTCGCACCCCTTACTTATATAACCAACTTCAAGGTCATAGCACCTTGAAGAGGGGAAAAAGCATTTACACCATATCTGTCCTTACTGTAATGCAGTCACTGAACCTTGGGCTCGCTGTTATGCAGTCACAGATATCACCAGACACCCCTGGGGACCAGTGATCATACTAGAATGAGGGACACAGATACTTGTGGTTTAATAAAAGGATGGCTGCATAATCGAACCGTGCAAGGACAAGGGTCCTGGACATCAGGAGGGCAGATTTTAAAAAGAAGAGTGAATGCCTCAGGAATGACCTTGGGGGTGGCTTGGGTTGAGTGGTGGAGCGGGGGGGTGAAGCTAAAAGAGGGCATAGTGAAGGCAAAAAACCTCTGCACCAAGCAAGTGAGCAAAAGCAGGAGGAAAATGAGACTGTTATGGCTCTCAAAAAAAGTAGCTGAAAAGATAAAGGCGAAAAAGGTAATATTCAAAAGGTATATGGAGAAGATGAAGTGGGAGGAGTGATATGGAGGTGTATCAGGGGAAACAAAGAGAAGCAGGGAAAGCAGTAAGGAACAAAGGCACAAACTGAGGAGAGGCTGGTCCAGGTGATAATGAAAGGGAACAAGACATGTTTTAGGTGTGTAATTGAAAAGAGGAAGACCAGGGGAGGGATTGTAAGGTTAAGAAAGGAAGGGGGACTGTGCACAGGAGGACAAGGAAAAGTCAGATATCCTGAACAAATACTTTTGTTCAGTGCTCAAAGAGAAAGGAGAAGGGGAAGGTCACAAAAAAGTAAGAGAAACTTTGGAGGAAAGAAAGTGGATACTAGTCCTTTCTTGGTGGAGAGAATCCTGAAGGGACTCTCAAATTCTGACAGTGAAAATGCAATGGGGCCTACTTCTTTTGCATACCGGTCATATGGGGGAAATGGGCACAACAGGCCACCCAGTCCTGTTGGAGGAAACGTTCAGAGTCCCTGGCCCACCACACGCATATATTCTGGTCCTGCCCTAAACTGTAGAACTTTTCGGAACTGATCACAACTCTGAATTACATTTTTATATTTGAAATGCCAATTACGCTCACCCACACCATTCTAGGACTGCCCCCTACAGAAGTGAGACGCACAGACACTCTATGCCTATGGAATGTGTTGATAACTTCAGCGCATAAGGCTATAACAAGACAATGGCTAAAGGAAGACCCCTCAACACACAGACAACGGCTGGTAGGTGAAATACAAAATATGAAAGAACAGACCTATTGTGTCTACCAGTGGATACCCTGCTTTACAAGAAGGAGGGTACACTGCATGATTTATAGTGACAGCTCTCACACATTTGACCCCCAATAAAAGACCATGGAGAAGTGGGTGGGGAGGCAATCATTGGTGCCAGAATGGTTTGAAAAGTGGTAGGGCCAAGGATGTAAGGGGTAAATTCTCCCCTATTAAATACAGTAACATGACTGCAAAAACTGATAGGGCCACATATTAAAGTGGTATGGCCATAGTGCCCCCCCCCCCGTTACGGCACCTATGGAGGCAATTATTAAATGGGAATGTGAAAGAAGGAGACACAGACATGAAACAACAACTAAGTATACTCCAGAGGGACAATGGAAGACTGATTGACTACCTATAAGTTGTCCCTCCATCCTCATCTGTAGGTGAATTGTAACCTCAATTTTTGTTAGGAAAAATGTCTTGTATGATGACAGAAAGAATTGTAAGCTGTGTGACCTGAGGTATGTGCCCAAGTTCTTCAATAAACTTGAATAAAAAAAAAAATGATGGAGCCACATTGGTGCATCCAAAGGTGTGGAGTGAGTTCATGGAGGTACTGGCTGCACATCTAATGGTGCTATTTAACAACTGACAGGAATCACAAGTGGCTCCAGAGGACTGGAGGACGGTAGACGTAGTCCCACTTCACAAAGGTGGTAAAACAGGGAGGAGGTCGGCTACTATTGATCAGTCAAGCTGACATCGCTGATCAGAAAGGTAATGGAATCACTGGTGAAGGTACAGTAAGTATTGTGGAATATGTTGAATCCAGCAAGTTACAAGACCCAAAGTAGTATGGATTCACGGTGGGTGGGTCATGTCAAATGAATCTGACAGATTTCTTTGACTTGGTGACCAGGGAATTAGATCAAGGTGGAGCAGTGAACATAGCCTACCTAGACCTCAGTAAGGCGTTCAACAATGTTCCACACAGGAGACTCATAAGGAAGCTGGGCAGCTCTGGGGTAGGTCCAGAGGTGGTAAACTGGTAAGAAATTGATTAGGGGAGAGGAGACAGAGGGTGGGGTAAGCCAAGTTCACTCTGGAGAAGGGAGGGCGACCAGTGGGGTGCCTCACGGATCAGTACTAGTACCAGTTCTCTTTAATGCCTTTGTAACTGACATTGTAGAGGAACTGGAAGGGAAATTCTACCTCTTTACAGAGGACACCAAAATCTGCAACAGTGTGGACACTTCAGCGGTGATGGAAAAAAATAGCAGCAACCTGAGAAAACTTGAGAAGTAGTCAAGGGTATGACAACTGGGTTTCAGTGTGTAAAAGTGCAAAATTATGCACTTAGAGCATAGAACCCTGGGGGTAATCATGTCTGATGACTTAAAGGTGGCCAAGCAGTGTGACAAAGCAGCTGAGAGGGCTAGTGGGATGCTGGGGTGCACAGGGAGGGGTATCACCAGCAGAAAGAGGGTGACGGTGTTGCCTCTGTATAGCTCGCTGGTGAGACCCTGCCAGGAGCACTGTGTCCAGTTTTGGAGGCCACCTTGCCAGGAGGACACAAACAGAATGGAGGCTGTCCCGAAGAGGGCAACTAAAACGGTGCAGGGTCTGCGTCGGACGCCTACAATGAGAGACCGAAGGACCTCAATATGTACACTCTGGAAGAAAGGACAGAGCCCCCTCCCCCCCAGTCCTCTCTTCCAGAATGTAAGATAGAGTCGCCCTCATGGGAGTAAATAATGTACAGGGGAGAATCTTTCAGAAAAAAAGATGCCAAAGAACAAGGGAACATGCAGTGAAGCTGAATGGGGTAGAGTCAGGAGGGATGTGAGGAGTACAGAAAGAGTGGTGGATGCCTGGAACAGTCTTCCAGTGGAGGTGGTGGGGCAAAAACTGGTGGGATTCAAGAATACATGGGATAGGCATAAGGGAATCTTAGTAGAAAGGAAGAGGGGGAAGCCAGAGATCAAGTAGGTCCTGTGGAGACTCTATAGATAGGGGAAAAAATGGGCAGACTAAGTGGGCCATCAAATTCTATGTTTCAGCATGGGACGAGTGGAAGTGGCTGTAATATATACTTCCCCTGGCTTCCTGCTTAGCAGTGATTGGTTGTCCCCAATCACATGTTACTGACCTCCTAGAATCCTGCTCCACCTTCCAACCCCTCCAGCCAGTGATTTCCTGTAGCAAACAAAAGGTAAAATGAACTTTTGCCTTTTAGTTTCTTACTGTAATTTAGTAAGAGTGAGTTAAAGCTCCCTTACTTCAGTAGTGGTACCACCACTCAGCTCCCCTTTGTGTGGGAGATTGTAGTCCCCCAGGATCACCACTGCATTCAGTTTAGCTGGTCTTGTAATTTCCCTGTCCAGTGCGATATCATGTTCCACTAAGTCTGGGGGTCTGTAGCACCCCTCCCTCATCAGTGGGATTATTTTGCCCCCTTTTACCTAGCATGATCATGATGAACTTTGTGACTCTGTTTACCTCCCTGATGTCCTCTTTATCCACCACAGTGACTCTCTCATTTATGAAGAGAGCCACTAGACACCTCTCCTCTCAGGCCTATCTCTCAGGAATATTTTTATCCCTCTATCCTGGTGTTCCAGTCATTTTCTTCACCACATCCAATCTCTGTATGTGCTTCTTAGTCCTAGCCTTTAACATGCATAAGGCTCTAGAGTTTGCTTGTGTTGCTTGGTGTGCTTCTCATATTGGCCTGCATGCAAGTGATGACACTTGCCATTCTATACATCCTGGCAAGGTTTTCTTTCCTGGTGCTCCCTGATCTGCTGTCTTTACCTCTGTGATCTCCTGTACCAGCCTCCTGTCACAGCCACTTGCCCCATTTTCTAGTTTAAACATCCCTGACTGCCATATCCATTTTCCTGGCTAGCACCCCATTCATTCCTGGTGTTGGTGCATTCCATCTTGTGTGTACAGGTGTTCCTTTTCCCAGAAAACCTTCCGGATGACCACAAAAGAAGATCTTCCCTTTTGCATCAGACCTTTAGTCAAATGTAGCCTGTTTAAGGTTACACTGCAATTTCTTACTAGCCCTAGGACTGTAAGGATCTTGGAACAGAGCACCCTGGATGCTTTTCCTTTCAGGAATATTTCCGGTTCCGTAAATAACCTCATGTCCTCAGGACTTAACTCTGAGTTGTTTATGCCACTATGAACAAAGGTGGACTTGCCCCCCCCCCCAAGCTGCTTTGCTTGGTCCTATCTAGTATAAATTTAACCTGCTCTCATGACAAGCAAACCACCACACCCAAGCTGCCACCTTGGCCCAACAGTCCCCACTTTACCTCACCTAACTGCACCAACTAAGAAGTCCCCAGCACTGCTACCTTCCTGCCACTCCACCTAACCCTTTCCTTTATCCTCATGGACAAGATGGTTTTCCTGGTGCCTGGACTGCCCCCTACCGGACTGATTCACCAGCTAACCCCCCAACCTGGCAGTCCAGATGCTGATAACTGTTGCTTGTGTCCAATGGTGTCGGTGATTCATTATGACCATGCCTGCTACTGCCCCCTTTACTCAGATCCCATCCTTGCCACTGAAGAAGACAACACAGTTTCTGCCACCCACGTTTCTTTCTTACCTATCCCTGCTAACCACCACCAGCCTAGTGTCCATGTCGCTACTGCCTGCTCATCTCCCTGCCTACCTGACTGTCATGTTGCTTCGAGCTGCCACTCAAGCCTGGCAGCGTTCCACATAAAAGCATCAGCTACTCTGCAATGGTCAAAGAGGTACAGTGCAGCAATGTATAGAGTACTGTATTTAAATAACTTCACAATGCTATGCCAACTCATTACCAGATCAAAGAGACAGTCTGTTTCAGTTTTGCTTCTTTGAATGTCTTTTTCATTGTGAATGGCCCGCAAATGTAGAACATGCAAATAGTACTTGCAAACTGGAATGTATTATTCAGTGGCAGATCATTTTAAACTCATTGCTGTTCTTGCTGTCAATGCATTTTCAGCTCAAATCACAGCTCATTACCAGCCAAATGCAAAATTTCTTAAATGACGTCTATACTGTGTCTCCCCCTTGCCCTGCATAGGCAGGATGGTATATATCACACAGTCTTGACAATGTACCATGTGGTTTTTTTTTGGTGTCCCAATGACCTGGACTCTAGCATCCCCATCCCCTTCTCAGAGTTCCCCATGGTACCAGCCCTCATTGCTGTGCCTCCACAGCACAATTAGTTGCCATTCCAGACTAGCAGCATGCCTCTTCAGAGAAGTGACCAGCTTACAGAAGCTGCAGAGGAACCACTCCCCCTACCATCTGCAGGTGGAATGGCATTTGCCATGCAGCCCTGGTAGTACTTTAGAGAGGCTTCCACACTTTACAACTGGGAATATTCACCACTGGCTCACACAGTGCCTGACATACCGTATAAGGAAATGAGTCACAATAGCACTGGTTTCAAGCAACTGGTTTCATCTGTTTGCTTAACATCTGACTAGTTTGTCCAAATATAACCCAGTTGTCTCCAGAGTTAAGGGAAAGGGAAATTGTTCAACCAGGAAAGGCACATTAAGCCAAAGCATGTTTTCAGGTGTGTCCTGGGAGCACAAGGAGTTAAGTAATTTGCTCAGGGTCACACAGTATGCAAGTGGGGGCTGATAGGATTCAAACGCAGGTCTCCAGGTTTGCAGTGCCCTTAAACATTATGCTTTACTGTATCCCAAGTTTAAGATAAAGTTCATGGGACCTTGATTTTAAAATAAAACACCTAGTCCCTAAGATTAAATTAGAACATTTCTGCCTCTAAATTGAATTCTTAGTTTTGTCCCTGAAGTATATTATCCTTAAAGGGGCACTGTCAACCCTCTTAGTCCTCATAGTGTCCAAAGTTTAAAAAACACATTTTATGATTGTTGATATTCTGTAAAGATTGCTGAAGTAGCTTATAGTTTGATTAAGATTCTTTTTTTCTTTAAAAAAAATGAAAAACAGGCTGCCCACCCTACTGCTGTTACCATACCAAAACATGTTTGTTTACATTCCTTGATCAGTTCCCACTGCATCTTTCCTGTACTTGGGAACATCCCCAACACAGTCTAGCCACTCATACTGCAATGGAATTTTAGGTGGCTACTACCTCATGAGTGACTGCACTGTTTGGGTGTGTTTCTATTACTCAGAAGTATGCAGTAAGAACAGATCCAGGACTGTAAACAAAACAAAGTTGTTAATAAATATACAGTACCATTCATTTCAGTTCTACTAAACAAGGAGACATACAAAACAAACAGCAACATCAATGAATTTTGGAGAAGGTAAGCAATTATAAAATGTGGGATTTTAAATAGAAATTATATGATGCAAAACAGGTTGACAGTGTCTCTTTAATGTTCCACTCCATGTTGTCCAATTAAAACTGTCCCTTTACAGATTACACACCACTCACTTCTCTTGCAGCAGGATCATTTACTCTCAAACTCTTGTTTTTAGGATCTCTCAGTAGACTCACAGGTGAAATCCTAGTTCTCAAGTTTCCACGTGGGGCTGGATTCACAAAGCTTTCTGAAGGTGCAAAACCTTCCCTAAGTCCCCAAAACTGCCATAGCTATGGAAACAGGGGTATTTGCACTGAATGCTATTCACAAAACCCTCCACAGCTGCAGAAAAAAACACTAAGGAATGTGGAAAAAAGTGCAGCTGCAGAAGTCCCTGAGGAAAAAAGGTGTGATATAAGTAAGGCACATCCCCTGAAAGGCTATTCACAACCAGTTTTTTTCCGCAGTTGCGGAAAAAATGTTACACACAGTGGAATGAGGTGTAACTCTCCCTCAGCAAACTGCAGCAGTGCCCCAACAATTGGAATAACTCAAGGTGGAGGTGAGGCACAGGTAATAGCATCCCAGTGAGTATAGCAGTGGCTGATGTTACAGCAACAACAGCACACATTGCCATAATTGGCAACAAGCAACAACCACCAGACCCAGTGCAGTCCATGACGGAGCCCCACAGGCAGTAGAGCCTGACCAGCCTGCAGCGAATACTACCCCTATAGGCAACAGCAACACCCCAGTGATGGAGGACCATCAGTGGCAGTCAGCCACTGTGGTGCCATGATATTGCCGGTATCTGTGGTGCTACAGTGGTCCCAGCTGAGGGATTGGTTGCTGGTCTCTTTGTGGGTGCTTTCAGCTTCATGCTATGACAGCAGTGTTAAAGTCTGCTGCTCCAGCCAATTAGGTTCACTGTTGCTGTGCCTTCCAAGCTATTTCTGCAGCTGCGGATCCGAAGTTGCAGATTTTCAGCACTTGCTCAATTTTCACAGCTGCGGGGATTTTACGAAATTCCGCACCTGCTCAAAATTTCTTTATGAATATCACACAACTGTGTTTCTGCAGTACTGCGGGCCTTTTTCACTCAGCTGCAGGATTTTTGGCTTTCTTGGTGAATCCTGCCCATGGTCTCCTAGCTACACATTGGGCAGGATTCACAAAGAAAGCCAAAAATCCTGCAGCTGCAGGAAAAAGACCTGTAGCACTGCGGAAATGCAGCTGCGTGATATTCATAAAGAAATTTTGAGCAAGTGCAGAATTCCCTAAAATCCCCGCTGCTGCGGATATTTAGCAGCTGTGAAAATTGAGCAAGTGCTGAAAATTCGCAACTGCAGATCTGCAGCTGCAGAAACAGCTTAGGAGGCATAGCAACAGTGAACCTAATTAGCTGGAGCAGCAGACTTTTACATTGCTGCCATAGCATGAGGCTGAAAGCACCCACAAATAAACCAACAACCAGTCCATCAACAGGGACCACTGCAGCACCACAGGTACCAGCAATACCATGACACCACAGTGGCTGACTGCAACTGCTGGTTCTCCCTCCCAAGGGTGTTCCTGTTGCCTGCAGGGGTAGCATTCACTGCAGACTGGTCAGGCTATATAAATGCTGACTCCTTCTTCTTTTCTTCTTCTTCTTCTTCTTCTTCTTTCTTCTTCTATTGCCTGTGGGGCTCCATCATGGGCTGCACTGGGTCTGGTGGTTGTTGCTTGTTGCCATATCATGGCAATATGTGCTGTTGTTGCTGTAACATCAGCCACTGCTATACTCACTGGAATGCTATTACCTGTGCCTCACCTTCACCTTAATTGATTCCAATTGTTGGAGCACTACTAAGGTTGCCACCTGTCCTGATTTTTGCAGTTGTGTCCTGCAAAAAAAATGAAAAATACTACATGTCCTGATTTTACAGTAGAAAAAATATTTTCTAACTTTCCACTAAATGTTGCAGAAAACTACAATACCTTAACTAAAGTACCTTAAAATGATAAGAAACAACAGAAGCAACTAAGAAACTACAATACTTAGCTTTAATTCTGATTATATATAGAAAACAAGTCTGTTGCATTGGTCAAGGTTACATACTGTCCTGTGAAAAATCATGTTTCAGTAAGAAATGTCCCACTTTGGACTTCTTAAAAGCTGGTAACCCTAAGCACTACTGCAGTTTGTTGAGGGAGAGTTACACCTCATTCCACTGTGTGTAACGTTTTTTCCGCAACTGCAGAAAAAAATGGTTGTGAATAGCCTTTCAGGGGATGTGCCTTACTTATCTCACACCTTTTTTTCTTCAGGAACTTCCGCAGCTGCACTTTTTTTCACATTCCGTAGTGTTTTTCTCCGCTGCTGTGGAGGGTTTTGTGAATAGCACTCAGTGCAAATTCCCCCGTTTCCATAGCTACGGCAGTTTTGGGGACTTAGGGAAGGTTTTGCACCTTCAGAAAGCTTTGTGAATCCAGCCCATTATTTGATATCTGCAATGATTCTAATCCTGGTCTCCTGTTTTCTTTCTCACTGATAGAGTTGTGCAAGATTTCTGAAATTTCACTGCTACAAAAGTTCGTGACATACAGAAAAAGATTCTGAAAGTTCAACATCTTTTGAAGTTGTTAGTTAGCATTTTGTTCTCACAGCTTAAGGGAATTTACTGTGATGTAGGAATTTTTTCAGGACTTGAGGATGGTGCATGGCAGCAAATATTTACTTTTTTTCTGGGAAGAAAGAAACAATGACCACAACTGGGGCTCCTTTTTCAATGGCTGCTTGTTTCCCCATGATACGAGGACTTAGTGCATGGTGAAATACTGTGAAATGTTTCAAATATTCTGTGCAGTACTGCAAATTGAAAATGGGTAAATGTCACTTGAATTTTCATTGCAGAAAAAAACCCTCAGTAATTTCATGTGCATCAACTAGGCTGTAGCACGGTCACTGGGCTCCTTCTTTTTCAGCTTCATTTCTGCTTTAATTACTCAGTTGCAAGGTATGAATGAGCCACTAAACTGCTTGCCTGTAACATCTAATATAATGCTACTAAGATTCCTAGACATGCCTATAACTTTTCCTAACAATTTGCCTCCTTTCCCCCCCTCCATTAGTGGGAAACAGAAGCATTTATTCCATCATGTTAGTAGGTTAGTTTAGCCTACAGTGAATAATTTTTGCTGCTACTGTGTGCTTACTGGCTAGCAGGATGTTTGGGTGCATAGGGAGGGGCATCACCGCAGAAATAGGGAGGTAGTATTACCCCTCTATGGATCCATGGTAAGGCCCCACTTCAAGTAGTATGTCCAGTTCTGGAGGCCCCATCTCCAGTAGGACATAGATAGGGTGGAGGTGGTACAGAAGAGGGCAACCAAAATGGTGTAGGGCCTGCATCAGAAGCGCTATGAGGAAAGACTCAAGAAATTAAATATGTACTCTCTAAAGGAAGGGAGGGAAAGGGGGGACGTGATAGAAACATTCAAATACTTCACAGGTATTAATAAGGTTCATGAAGGTAGTGTTTTACATAGAAAAAGATGCTTGAGGATAAAGGGTCACGTTATGAAGCTGGAAGGGGGAGACTCAGAGGAGATGTGAGGAAGTACTTCTTCACAGAAAGAGTGGTGGATGCATGGAAAAGCCTCCCAGCGGACTTGGTGGGTGCTAAAATGCTAACAGGATTTAAGCATAAATGAGATAGACACAAGGGGACCTCAGAAATGTGACTAACCTCCTCCTAGCACCCTGCCCCTTCTGCTGCCATCTCCACACCTTCTGAAGCACATGCAGTGTATCCACATTAAAATACCTAGTCCCTTTCTACTGGACCGCTCAGGGGCAGTGGTCTTTCAGGTTCCGAGCACCTACCTGGCTCAACAGCCTACCCCCTGAGATCAATAACTACCTTACCCTTGGCCCATTTAAAAGTAATGTATGTCAGCATCTCTATATACTAAACAGTTGTGACTGCCCGCCCTGACCTTTGGCCCCATCTTGTGCTCACTCTTACCACCCTGCATTAATGCCCACCTCTCATTTTAAGGCTAGGGCCCATTGACCTCCCCTTCTTTTATTACTCTTTCCTTTGCTCTCCTCACCTCCCACCCTACCCTTTAACAACTACACCACTCTAGACAAAGTCACCCTCTGACTGTCTTTCCCCTGTCTACCCTGCTCTCTATTCTACCCATCATGCCAGTAGCCCTTAATACCATCTTCCTAGATCTTTTGTTTTATGCACCTGCGATGAACTATAATTCAGCTGCACATGCATCGTACCGTTGTTGTATTCTAATTCTCCCTTATATTAGCATTGTTCTCTACCTAGACTTATGCCTCAGCCTCCTGACTGTTATCCACTATGATTCTTTTGTGTATCCTCACCTGTGACGAAATGTAAATAGCTTCTATATAATGTGCCCTTGTTGTTTTACGTGCTCTCTTGTTTATCACTTATGTTTACGTACATCATCCTGAAATGTATTTTCCCTGCACTATCTGTATTGTGATGCAGAACCTTTGTAAATGAACCTTTGGTTGAAAGGTATTTGTAATCCAAGAAATAAATAAATAAATAAAAGAAATAAAAAAAAAAAGAAATAAGGCAAGAGAGAAAAGACCAAAGATTGAGTAGGGTCTGTGTTGGCACAGTGGGTAGGGGAAAATAGGGCAAACTAGGTGGGCCGAGAGGTCCTTGTCCACCAACAACTTCTATGATTCTATGTTTCTTCATTTCTTAGTGCAGATGCACCGAAATTAATTTAATAATTTACGCCTTTCCTGTGCTCCAGCTTGTTTGTTCTACTTGTCCCCACCCCCCTCCCAGTGGGGATGGCATGTGCTTGGTGTGTGCATAACCCCTGTACTAGCAGTCATATGCAGTGCTGCCACATCACAGCAGGAGCCCAACCTTGTTTAGCAGGGTTCTCCCTGTTTACAGGGTGATCACATGCTCAGTGACCCCTGGTGCCTCTCCTATAGTGGCTACAGGGAGAGATGCTGCAACTCCTCAGCCATGTTTGCCCAAAAACAGAGAGCGCAGGGAACTTGGATAGCTGAAGAAGAAAGTGAGGCATTGCCTTCTGTTATACAGTGACAGCATCTCACTCAATTTCCCATTAGGGCATGCCTCCTTCTTGACATCTACAGCAAACGCCATATTGCCAGTAACAGCCTTGCGCATGCGTGATGTGTCCCAAGCTGCCCATGTTATCTTGGAGAGCTGCTTAAGCGGCGAACATTGCCAGCACCTACACTTACGTGCGCCAAAGTGCTCTTGCCCAGATACCAGAGGCTTACCCTCTATTCTGTCAGGGAAGCACACCAAGCAAGCAATTGCCCTCACCAAGCAATGTGCTGTATCCTCAACCACAAAAGTAACCCATCCAGTGTCACTTCCACCTGCCATCTTGTACGAGGGTGCCCCTGCAGAAATATGGTGAAGTAAGTGATGCACTGACGTCACTTCCGCCAGTCATCTTTTGCATGGCCAAGCTGCCGTTTAAGAACAGAATAGCAGAAGTGACCCTGGCACAACAGCATGACCAGTGGAGCTGGATATACTAATAGCAAGCTGGCAGTGTCACATCCAGTTGTCATTTTGTGTCTCTGTAATCAGTACCATGGCCTCCGTTTTGTGTCAGTGCCCTGTTATTGTAATGGTGGTCTTCCAGTGGTTATAATACAAAACTGTGAACCAGGAGATTTCAATTTTGTATCTTAGCAGTACCACTTCTTCACTATGTGACTTATACAAATTCACCTGTCCTTCTGCTTTAGTCCCATCTACAGTAGGTTTAAAACAGTATGCAGTTAATCTGGACCTTTCAGAAAATGAGACAGCACATCTCATTTGGGCTGAACTGGGTCAGTGCACTTCTTGTTTTAAATATGTTTCCCCAGCACTTACTGTAGTTATCGATTAAGCAAGTTCATTTAAAAAGACTTAGAGAAAGGCAGAGGGGTACTCTGATCTAAACTGCCTGTAATGTGTAAGAAGCAAGCCTTTGAAGTTAGTGATTAATAAGACTGCTGTTATTCTTGCATGCTCTTTGTGATCTTTGGTTTAATGAATGTCAGTAAGTTAGACTGCTGATTAATGTTGAACATATAGACGTGGTTACATGCACACTGAGCAAAAGGGGATCAAAGAAGTTATATTTTTGGTATATTGCTTTTAGATAGGCCAGATATTAAGTATGACTGTGAAACTGCCAATTTCACTTTTGTGCAATTTTTGCAAATTTGTGCAAATATTAAGCAAAATTGTTGATTACACATTTTTCTAAACTGTTCATCTTTTAAGAACCTGACTTTTACAAAATGCACAGTTTGGAGCTCTTGGATGCAAAACATCTTATGTGCATTTTTGTCCAAATTTCACATTTTCTAAAAACTATTATTTTTTAAATGAGTAGTTTGGAATGTTTATGTGAAAAATATGTGAAAGTGCTTACTTTTAAAAAATGTTTGTTTTTTTTGCTTGCTCTTTGTGATCTTTGGTTTAATGAATGTCAGTAAGTTAGACTGCTGATTAATGCTGAACATATAGGCGTGGTTACATACACACTGAGCAAAAGGGGATCGAAGAAGTTATATTTTTGGTATATTGCTTTTAGATAGGCCAGATATTAAGTATGACTGTGAAACTGCCGATTGCACTTTTGTGCAATATTAAGCAAAATTGTTGATTACACAGTTTTCTAAACTGTTCTTTTAAGAACCTGACTTTTACAAAATGCACAGTTTGGAGATCTTGGGTGCAAAACATTTTATGTGCATTTTTGTCCAAATTTCACATTTTCTAAAACCTATTATTTTTTAAATGAGTAGTTTGGAATGTTTATGTGGAAAATATGTGAAAGTGCTTACTTTTAAAAACTGTTTTGTTTTTTGCTCCCATCTTTGTCTCCTGGAACCCCTCTCCTTCAGGCCTCCTCAAGTACCCAGTCTATCTGCCAGTCATACCCAGTACTGCTGATGAGTCTGCCACATGCAGGATCTCCAACTGTACTTCTGAAGAGGTCCAGATGATCCCCTCTGGGGGGTGGGGCGGTCCACATTCTGCTCTCACTAAATGAAGGATGAAATGCCTTGTTGCTGGTTGGAATTGTGGGTTATGGTGCATCATAGGGCCAATTGGCACGGGGAGGGTTGTAGCAGGCCATCATTTGCTATGTGTGACAAGCATTTCAGTTTTTCTGTCCCTCTTACTTCCCACATGAGTGTGCACAGCATTAGCATCATGGGATTATGCTGGTTGGCAAGTGGTCTCCCTGGCCACCCCAGGAACCACCACCACACCAGGAGACACTCTTCAAGTGATGCACTACTGAACCCTCTCTTGGTGCCCATATGCTGGCCCCTACTTCAGTTGTCCCAAGTAAAGCTATGATCCTCTCCCCAAAGCTAGCCCCTGGACCATCGCACACACCCCAGATCCTAACACTACTAGATGAATCCCTTGAAATAGTTGAAACCTTTAAATATCTTGGGTTCAGGCTGGATAATAAGCTTAGCATTCTACACCATCTGAATGAAGTCTCAAAGAAATTAAGACAGCGGCTAGGCTTATTTTATCGTATTAAACATCTGCTCACCCCAGAAGCCAGAAAGAGGCTAGTACAAACTACATTCTTACCCCTATTGGACTACACTGACTTTTTCTACATGCATTGCCCTGTAGCAATGCTCAACAAACTTGACACGCTCTACCACAGGGCCCTAAGATTCATCTTCAATCTACCTCTTCACACTCGCCACTGCCTACTGTACCAGGAATCAGGGTGGCCTTCACTCTCATCTAGGAGAAAAAGAAATGCCCTACTTTGGCTTCATAGAGCACTATCCAATAATCTGCCTACTTACATCTCAAGTCTCTTCACATGGGCCAAGGGATCGTGTGGCTTGAGACGTTTCTCCTTACTCTGCTTCCAGATTCCTAAAGTGAACACGGCATATGGGGTGGCTGCCATCAACTTCTCACTCCCATCATTGTAGAATACCATGCAAAACTCCCTAAAACTCATCTCACTCCCAGGCATATTCTCATTTAAAGCTTCATTAACCGTATTGTTATTGGAAGCCTGCAACTGTTTTCATAGACACTGATCAATCTACATCGTGCTCCTCTTACAAATTTTGCAGTTAATTGTCGATTAAGATTCCTCCCTATTAAGGTTGCCTAGCTCTCTTAATTCATTCTGGCCTTCTTATTCCACTCAGCTACCTCTAACATACCTAGTTTCTCTTAGCTGCCCTCCCTCCCCCATTCTTACCATCTCTACCTTACTATTGTCCTTAGAGTGACTAGGATTCTTGCTCCCCTACTTCCTACATATGTTTTGCTCCGCATTATATGTGTTCACCATATTTGACAGTCACTTGATATTGGCCTTCCATGGTTCACCTGTACATGTATTACATATGTGTACTACCCTATTGGAGTCATGCTTGTTCTGATTTGCAACTTACTATTGTACAATGGTTTCTACATTTTTTTTTATTTTTTTTTCTTTTGTTACTACCTTAACTCATCTGTATTTTTCCTTGCACTAAACTGCAATGTATTATTGCCCAGGACCACATTGAAAATGAGCTTGCTCAATTGTGTATATGCCTGGTTAAATAAAGTGATTGATTGAAGTTCAGGATGCAAACCCAGGCCACTGTTGTGTTAAGTGGATGCCTCATCACCCAACACCAAAGAGCCAGAACAAAACCTATATTTTTCAGATATTGTTTATCACTTCTTCATGTAATATGCATGAAACAAAAACATCTTTTTGAACAAATTGTTCACTTCTAAGCCCTCTTTTAAAAATGTGAAGTTCAGAAGTTTTATGTGCAAAAAACACCAGAAGTGTGCGTTTTCACGAGGAAATTGCACTGTTTGGTGCACTGTGCATTTTAACAATGTGAAATTATGCATTTTAGAAAAAAAACCTTCTTGAAATGTACAAAATTACATAAAAATTGTGCACATTTCATGAAAAATGCACAAAGTGAAATTAAACTAACCAACTCAAGATATGAGACTCACATGCTCCAGTATAACAAAAGAGCCAAAAACAGCAATAAAACTATAAAATAATACAGAGAAAAGTAATCAGAAGCTTAGAATTGACATGTTATTATCTCCCCAAGCATTTGCAGAGAAGAATGAAAGGAATATACAGAGTTACTGAGCAGTGAATAAAAGATTTTGCAGTTTTTGCAATGCTACTGCAGTACTTTGAAACTGAATAAAGGTTATAAAATTGGTTGAATGTTTTAAGGGGGATCTGAATGGGAACCAACACTCAGAAAAAGTCAGAAAGATTTTTGTTTTGCTATGTTTTTAAAAAATCAAGCAAAATATATATTGACATACTTTAAAAAAATATCAATGAGCTTTCAAACTGCATCAAAATACTTTGAAACTGTACCAGTACTATTTGAGTATCATGATACATGAAAGCTGTACTGCTGGAGTGTGCCTACAGCATTGTATGTAGACTTGACTACCGGCTCCTTGCCCTGATGGTTCAAATATTAACCATTTTCAAAGAAATTACCTTAAAAAAAGGCTAACCTTAAAACAAAACTGTGTGGACTGAGAAATTCCCCCAGTGGAAGTCCAGTGGAATGGCAATTCCACTTCTGAACTGCTTTTTTGAATTTGTTGGTAAATTGCATGGAACTTTGAAAGTGCATAGTGGCTTTTTAAATTATACAGCAGATTTGTTTTTCACATTTGATTTTTTTTGAAATAATAGTTTTCCACAGTTTACACAAAAGAGTCAATATATACTGCAAAATTAGGGGACCGTTTTAAGCAAATGCTAATTAAAAAATTCTATGTAACCCTTGCCCTCAGGCAGCTGGTGGGTACAATTCTCATGAAATTTGCCCAATTGCTTTAATGAATTTCACATGCAGAATAAGGTCCAAGGAGATGTGTTCTGCAGAACAAAATGAGGAAAAGTGTGATCTGGGAGTTAAATTGCAGAATATCAATATATTTCAGAGTGGAATTACACCAATCTCCCCTCTGACAGAATTATGCGGCATTAGTTGTTTTGTGAAATTCTGCAGAATTCTATTAAACTGGAATCAGAAATTCCACCAAGCAGTAATTTGGAACTGTTAGGGATAAACACTCATATTTTTTTAAATGGAAGCTTGGAGGCAGGCCAATATACCAATACAGTTTTCATGTAGAAAAATACATAAGGTTGGGGCTCAACAGGTAGAGAAGTGTACTTTACAGGGGGGGGGGGATATTAGTAGAACAGAAACAGACAGTTATGGTTAAGTAACAGCAGCAGGTCAGCACCTTTTTTATAAATTTGAATGAAGCTTCATAAGTAAAAAAAAAAAAATTGGTCTCTATGCTTTTATATTGTAATCACATAAAACACATACCACTCCCTGGTCCAAAACTCTAACATCAGGATACTGGGATATACAGGTTTACAAATCCACATAAAAAAATGGCTCCAATTCAAGTTGTGCCAGTGTAAAGAACAATGAAGGCAATCAAAAAACACAGCACCAACACTTCTTAAAGAATTAAAGCTGTATTGAACTCACACATAGATGAAAGCCAATGTTGAATACAGTAGCGCCATGCAAGGCAACAACAGCTCCAAGAAAAAAACGCCCGACCGGTTTCGCGCCAAAAAGCACCTCCTCAGGGACTAATTTAGAAATTACAAAGGCCCTTTATATAGAGCACATAATTTAAAGTGACAGTGCACCAAACAAAATACCAAAACATACAACATATATAAAAATATAAGTGCAAAAAACTAAATAACAAAATGGTCATAATAAATTTCAAGTAAATTTCAAATTCAGGCAAAACTCAAAAACATGTATATACAAATATATCGATATATGAATTTCAACCAGCAATATTATATTATATACCGAACATCAATGAGGGAACTCCAACCTAAAAGAAGGAAAAAAAAGGAGAATAATATAAACCACACAAAAATATACCATGTGCATTAACATTCAAATTTCATTATTTTGAATAGTTAAACATCAGAAATGATGCAATGTCAAAAGCGTCATTTAGTCCTGGATATACTAAAGCATTTAATGTATAGATCCAAAATGATTCTCTACACAAGATTTTATTTTCCAAATCCCCTCCACGTGGGCCAATATTCACCTTTTCAATACCACAAAAAGTACAGGAATGTTTGGTGTCATAATGATGTGACTGTAAATGTTACACTAAAGCATTTCTATCATTGTGACATCTAATGTCACTGACATGTTCACAAACCCACAATTTGAATGCCCTCGATGTTTTACCTATTAAGAAGGCACCACAGGTACAAGTAGCCAAGTATACCACCCCTGTGGAGGAACAATTAATAAACTGTCGCACCTCAAACTGCCTGTTAACATTAACTGAAGAAAACTGTTTTTCTGTTCCATGATATTACAAAATTTGCAATGCCCACAACGAAAAAAGCCCACTGGTGGAAAGGTAACCAACTGGTATTAAATTTACTTACGGTTGGTATGAATATACTAACAAATCTGAAATGTTCCTACCCTTCTATAGACAAACCTAGGTTTAGTTTTGACTATATCTCGTAATGAATTATCTGTACTTAAGATAGACCAATGTCTATCAATAATATCCTTGATCCCTACTGTATTCTGACCAAAAGTTGTAACAAAATTAAGAACTTCATCATTTTTAGAAATAGAAATTCTATTTTACATGCCTCTAGCTGTCACCCACGTCACACCATCAATAATATTCCAAAATCGCAATTTATGAGGGTTAAGTTCAATTGTAGTGAACCTGGAGAGTCTGTAGCTCATATGTCTGAAATGGCAGAGAGATTTATTAGTAGAGGGTATGCCGCTGGTGTGTTGCAAAAATCGATGGATCAGGTGCACAACATGCCGAGGAATGAGCTGTTACAATATAAAGCTAAACCAAAAAATGATGAAGTTCTTAATTTTGTTACAACTTTGGTCAGAATACAGTAGGGATCAAGGATATTATTGATAGACATTGGTCTATCTTAATACAGATAATTCATTACGAGATATAGTCAAACCTAAACCTAGGTTTGTCTATAGAAGTGGTAGGAACATTTCAGATTTCAGACAATTCATACCAACCGAAGCAAATTCTAATACCAGTTGGTTACCTTTCTCCACTCAGTGGGCTTTTTTCTTGCTAGGGCATTGCAAATTTTGTATATCATGGAACAGAAAAGCAGTTTTCAGTTAATGTTAACAGGCAGTTTGAGGTGCACAGTTTATTAATTGTTCCTCCACAGGGTGGTATATACTTGGCTACTTGTACCTGTGTGGTGCCTTCTATATAGGTAAAACATCGAGGGCATTCAAATTGCAGGTTTGTGAACATGTCAGTGACATTAGATGTCACAATGATAGAAGTGCTTTAGTGCAACATTTACAGTCACATCATTATGACACCAAACATTCCTTTACTTTTTGTGGTATTGAAAAGGTGAATATTGGCCCACGTGGAGGGGATTTGGAAAATAAAATCTTGTGTAGAGAATCATTTTGGATCTATACATTAAATGCTTTAGTATATCCAGGACTAAATGACGCTTTTGACATTGCATCATTTCTGATGTTTAACTATTCAAAATAATGAAATTTGAATGTTAATGCACATGGTATATTTTTGTGTGGTTTATATTATTCTCCTTTTTTTTCCTTCTTTTAGGTTGGAGTTCCCTCATTGATGTTCGGTATATAATATAATATTGCTGGTTGAAATTCATATATCGATATATTTGTATATACATGTTTTTGAGTTTTGCCTGAATTTGAAATTTACTTGAAATTTATTATGACCATTTTGTTATTTAGTTTTTGCATTTATATTTTTATATATGTTGTATGTTTTGGTATTTTGTTTGGTACACTGTCACTTTAAATTATGTGCTCTATATAAAGGGCCTTTGTAATTTCTAAATTAGTCCCTGAGGAGGTGCTTTTTGGCGCGAAACCGGTTGGGCGTTTTTTCTTGGAGCTGTTGTTGCCTTGCATGGTGCTACTATATACAGGTTTATAGGCAGGTTCCTTTCCTTCATTTTATTTATGGAATGCCATCATTTAAACCCAGTGCCCTACGGCTATAGTGAGACACATTCATCAAGAGGCAGTTTTTATGTATTGATATATTAAAATATAGTGATAAATGGGAAAAATGACAATTCCCCAAATAGCTGTTACCAAGTAGGTAGAAAATCCTAGTGGTATTTTGTCAAGAATAATAACAACAATATCAGGCATGCGTGGGATAGACATCAGGGTATACTAGAAGAGAGGCAGGGAGACAGGAAGGTTGTCAAAGACTAGATAGGGTCTGCGATGGCAGATTGGGCAGGGAACATCTGGACAGACTGGATGGGCAAAGTGACCCTTTTCTGTGAACAAATGCCATGTTTCTGTTTCTAATAGCAGATTTCTGATATTTTTGTTACGGTAATACAAATAAACAGGAAATTCAAAACATATGCATTTCTAAACACTGATTAACAGACTAGTACACTAACTGTAACTTCTTATCATTTTATAACAAATCTAGCACTGCGACTTCAGAAGATGCAGGTGGGTATATGATCAGAAGAGCATATTGGGCCTTCACCTCTCCTTTGGAAGTACCTAAGGAGAGAGGAAACAAAAGGTTAAATTAGTAGGATTGTAGCTAAGCTATAGCAGAAGGTTCAATTATTATCAAATTAGATTACACCTTGCTGTGTATAGAAATCTGCCGGATCAAAATCCTTGGTGTGCTCATTCTAAACTATTGTGCTCATTCTAAACAGATGTGCAAATTCAATTCCCTCCCTGCATATACACACAGGCACAAGAAAAGCTTGCTGGTTACCAGCAGGTAGACAAGGCACCAGGGCCGGATGGTATCCACCCCAGGGTGCTGATGGAGATGGCGGAGGTGTTTGCGGAGCCACTGGCAGATCTGTACAGCACCTCACTCGAGTTGGGATGTGTGCCACTGGACAGGAGGATGGCACATGTAGTATCATTACACAAGATTGGGCCAAGGGATGAACCGGGTAATTATCATTCGGTAAGTCTCACCTCCATAGTGTGCAAACTCATGGAAATGATACTAAAGAAAAGACTGGTGTCATACCTGAAGGACAATGGCCTCCAGGATGTGAGGCAGCATGGGTTTGTTTCGAGGAAGTCTTGTCAAACCAACCTGATACAATATTATGATGACTGGGTAACAGGTGAGCTGGATAAGGGTCATGTGGTGGATGTTCTTTACTTGGACTTCAGCAAGGCCTTTGATTCAGTGCCTCATGGGTGGCTTGTGGGAAGCTAACTCGTGTAGGGGTAGGGGCAAAATGATGAGCTGGATTACAAGCTGGCTGAGTGGAAGGCTGTAACAGGTGGTGGAGAGAGGGAAGCTCTCAACTCCAAGGCCGGTGATGAGTGGGGTGCCACAGGGCTCTGTGTTGGGGCCAGTATTCTTTGGGCTCTTCATATCAGACATTGCACACGGGGTGGTGAGCAAGGTAAGTCTGTTTGGTGATGACACCAAAATTGGCGCAGTGGTGGATGGAGAGGAGGGATGGAAGCAGCTGCAGGGGGACCTACGCAAGCTAGAGGAGTGCTCAGAGAGGTGGCAGCTGGGGTTCAATGCAAAACAGTGTAAGGTTATGCACTTTGGGGTGAAGAACCCAAGGAGAGACAACTGGCTGGGAGGGGTTAAGCTGAGGATCACTGAGGAGGAGAAGGACCAAGGAGTAATGATAACAGGGACCATGAACAACACTACCCAGTGCAGGAGAGCAACTGCAAAAGCAAACAAAATGCTTGGGTGCATAGCAAGGGTTTTTTTGTCCAGACCAAGAGAGGTGATCTTGCCCCTCTACAGGTTACTGGTAAGGCCGCACTTAGAGTATTGTGTGCGATTTTGAAGGCCATACCTAAAGCGTGATATCAGTCTACTGGAAGGGGTGAGGAGGAGGGCAACAAAGATGTTATGTGGAATGGAGGGGAGAGACTATGACAGCAGGCTGGGAGACCTGAATATGTACACCCTGGAGGATAGAAGGGGCAGGGGGGACATGATAGAGACATTCAAGTGTAACCCCTAGGTGGCACTATCCCAAGGGCTACTACCCCTGCCTGTTTGACTACGGACAGGTTGAGGGGCCTAGGTCCTATGGCGGGTGCCTCCACCCAGAGGTCAGGGTTTGTAGTGGTTAGACTAGCTTGGTCACAGCCCTCTGGGACACTGAGGCCCCCCTTTTATTCCATCTAGTGGCTCACACAGTACCCCAGAGTAACAGCCCCAATACCCCACGTATACACACTGTTCACTCATATAGATACCACTTACCCTCGAGACTGATTCTGCAGCACGTCTCTGAGGACCCCCCGTAAAATAAGGTTAAACAACATATACAGAAAAACACAATACTGTTTCCATAAGTACCAATACCACAGACAGTATATAGAATAACAACAACAAATCTGATTTATTTAGGGGGCAATAACACAGGAAGGGGAAATCAGGTTAATTGGTGGCATTAAATCACAGTACTGTGCACACATACAGGGTCTGAAAAGTCACACTCTGGGTACCCAGGTTGGGGAGGTGCTAGCCAGGTCTGTTGCCCAGGGTTGGCTGGCAGGTGCAGATGGATGGGGCCCTGTAGAAAAAAAATATATGCACAACATCTAATTGTAATCCGGAGCTGGATGGCTCAGTCCATGAAGCAGGGAAACAACAAGAATTAGATGACACACTTGTGATTGAAAACAGACTGCAGGGGAATACCCTGATTTTTACTCACAATACCCAAGCTGAGGACTGGATGGTAGATGTTCTTCTGGATTGCCAGAACAACAGGGCATGGAGATAATGTCCTTGTGACTGGACCCCACTGCAGTTGATAGCAAACGTATTTAGTCCAAGCTAAGCTGGGGTTTGCTTCCAGCTTCAGCACACAGCATGGGGGATTGGAAATAGCGATTCCCCACAAGCACTATGCACATTCATATGTAAAAAGAAAGTACTATACCAGGAAGGCTGCTCCTCGATCCCGATCTCAATGACTGCAAAATACCCGAGAACACACACAGCAGCTTCAGTTCCTGACAGACCGAACGCGATGCAGCAATTTCTCCAGTCTTCTACAGGGTGAGCCTGATTTCCACACTTCTAGTGCTTCTTTCTCCTCACAACTCAGATTCAGTCCAAACTGGCACTCACAAAGGCTGCAGACTGAAACTCAGGGCCTCACACTTGCTTCCCCCACGAAACTATACACTGCAGAAGCACACAGCTCCTTCTCTCTTCACTGCCAAAACTGATCTGATCTTTCCAGTCACAGAGCAGAGCATTTCCTTTAGCTCCACACTATTCTGTTGGCTGATTCAGCCATCACTCACAATAAGACTCCCTCTGTTGGTAGAAAAAGGCGCCAAGGTCAAAACTACATTTCCCAGAGTCACTGCCCATACAATCCCCTTGTGGCTGGCTCAAATTAAGAGTCCAAGTTCTGATTCATCCACAAGCTCCATTTTAGGGCTCCCTTAACCCAATTGGCCCAGCACAGCAGTTTAGGTCCAAAATGGAGAGGTAACACACACAGATTCCCAGCTGCAATAAGGGCAGGTTAGACAAACTATAAGTTTGTTAATGCTTTAAATGATTACAGGCAAACAGTTACAGCTTTAAGATGGGCTCCCTGTGCACCTTCAGTGACTGCAAAATGGAGTGATTACGCCGCAGCTTGGGCAGGAGTCAAGCATTAAATACACAGTCTCCCCATACAAACTAATTAAGTCTGCAAGCTGACAGCTCTTAAAGAGACAGTACGTGGAGGCTCAAATAGCACTCACTTGCAACCACAGTTAAGCAGCTCAGACGCCGAACACCACCCAGGCTTGGAGCATTCAGGCAATCTCCTGGAAGACTTTTGGGAACCCCCATTTGCAGGAGGGTTACACCCTTCCCGGCCTGGAAAAACTTGGCGTCCGCATCAAGTAAGTACCCCCATAAGTTTCAATACAACCATATATATTTACATCAGTATCACTTTAGGCTTATACATGTAATTATCAGTCAATATATCACCTTACCAGAAACACATGTCTGAAACTTTTCAGTACATCACTTTTTCACAGTATTATACACACATTGTACCATAACTCAGGTCATTACCTTCTGCACATGAAACCTGAAGAGAGGGGGCCCTTCCCTATCAGCTACCTTGGGGCTGGATGGGGCAGGGGCACCATACCTAGAGGACAACACAAGTAACTTGGAGTTAGTACTGATGTTCAGTTTGGGCAATGAGCTTGGGGACACATACACTCCTTTATGGACAACATTGACAGGCAAGTCCACAGGCCTCCCAGGGGAATCATAACTAAGATGCACCACAGGCTTTACAGCTCGACCAGTCTTTCTAGGGGGAACTGTTACAGTCTCTGCACCCTGAGCCTCATTTTCAGCATTGTTCTCACTTGTCAGGGGAGTCTCCATTGGGGTAGAGAGGCTAGAACTTGGGGCACTTTCGGCTCCAGGAGTTACAATTTCTAAGTCCACAACACTTGGCTCACATGGGGAGTTTTCTGACACTAACAGTGAATTATCAGGGCACTCGACACACTCTTTTTGTTCTGGTATGTCACCAGTTTGTCCCAGTCTATCATTTTCCTCCTCTGAAAACTCAAACAGTTCAACCATACACAATGATTCCATATCATCTGACTTGATGCTTTGCACTTCACTTTCTGGGAGCATTGGCTCCAGGGACAAAGCTGGGGGCTTAGACAGTCCAGAAGGCCCAGCTTCATCTCCAGAATTGACTAGGGGATTGCCCCAAAACAATTGATTCAGTTCGTAAGAAGGGTAGTATTCAAAGCCACACTCACTTTCCTCTGACATGGACTGACAGTCATGTTCAACTGGGACTTGTGGAGGGGAACACTTTAACTCAGCTTCTGTAGGTGCAGGCTTTTTTGATTTTGGCTTAGCAGCAGCTCTAGTCACTGGCCCAGAGGGGGCATTTTCTGGGGGCTCAGACTCAATAAAGATTTGTCCAATGGGCAGTAAATGATTTCTATGCATTGTTTTCACATCTTTTGAATTATTCTCAGGCCTTACTTTGTACACAGGCAGATCATCTAGTTTGCCCACTACAATGTGAGGGAGATGGTGCCATCTGTCAGCAATCTTATGTTTGCCATGCAGTCCCAGATTTCTTAGCAATACCCGATCTCCCTCCTGGAGTTCTTGTGCTTTCACCTTTTTATCATACCTTTCTTTGTTGGCCAGATTTCTTTTCGCAGCCATGGTTTGAGCCAGTTGGTACGCATGATTTAGCTTGGCCTTTAACTTTTGCACATACTGTAAATAGTTGTCAGCTCGAACCCCATCAGGAGAAACTCCAAAACATACATCTACCGGCAGTCAAGCTTCTCTTCCAAGCATCAGGTGGTAGGGGGTGAACCCAGTGGCATCGCTTTTGGTGCAGTTGTAGGCATGTACCAGGGTACTAGTTTGTTGGCTCCATCTAGGCTTGTCCTTTGGGTGGAGGGTGCCTAGCATATCTAGCAAAGTGCGGTTGAAACATTCAGGCTGTGTATCCCTTGGGGGTGGTAAGGAGTGGTTCTGGACTTTTGCACTCCTCACAGAGAAAGCATCTCTTTGATCAGACGACTCTCAAAGTCTCTCCCTTGATCAGAATGGATTCTTTGTGGAGCCCCATAGTGAATTAAAATGTTTTCTACAAGTACTTTTGCCACAGTGAATGTCTTCTGGTCCTTGGTGGGGAAAGCTTGGGCATATCTCATAAAATGGTCAGTGACCACTAGCACATTACTAATATTTCATTGATCTGACTCCAAACTCAGAAAATCAATACAGACCAGCTCCATGGGGGCACTAGTGGTGATATTAACAAGGGGGGGCAGCCCTCTGGGGCAGGGCTTTCCTCTGTAAACAGCGACTACAAGTTTGAATGTGTTGTTCAACATCAGCCCCCATCTTAGGCCAATAGAATCTGGGATCTCACCAAGTCAAGTGTTCTGTCTATACCAAGGTGCCCCATGTGGTTGTGTAAGGACCTCAGTACTGAGTATCGAAAGGCAGTGGGCAGCGCTAGTTGTTGTTTGTCTATTTGTCCCACTCTGTCTACTGTTTTTCTGTATAACAGTCCATTGATCAGTTTCAACTTAGGACCTTACTTGTATAACAATGCAGTCCTCAAATCAGTGGAGTGTAATTTGGACACATCTTTCCCTGTGTAGAGGGCTTCTAAAGCTGATTTGATCGTGGGATCTTGGGATTGAGCCCGCTGAATTATGTCATTGTCCAGCTGAGGCACTGCACCAATGTCTGTTGCAGAAAAGTGGCAATAAGCAGCAGGTATGCAATTCTCAGAGGGTCCCAAACAATCCACCATACTGTCCACTGTGTCCGTGGACATTTGTTCCTCCCTGTCAAACTTCTGGCAGAGTGCTCGAATATCAGGTTCTGACAGTCTGACCCAGTCATTCCAGGAAACAGGCCTCTGGGAGACAGAATCAGCATCTATGTGGTTCAGGCCTGCTCTGTATTTAACAGCATAATCATATGTAAATAATGCAGAAAGCCACCTATGGCCAGTGGCATCCAACTTTGCTGAAGTCTGCACATAGGTCAAAGGATTATTGTCAGTTTTTACTAGTATCTTAGCCCCATACAAGTACTCATGGAACTGGTCAACAATGGCCCACTTCAAAGCTAGGAACTCTAACTTATGTACAGGATAGTTCTTTTCAAATGGGGTCAGGCTTCTACTGGCAAAGGCCACTGGTCTCAGGGCATTCTCATGCTCTTGGCACAATACAGCCCCCAAGCCTTGCAGGCTAGCATCAGTGTGCAAGACATAGGGCTTCACTGGATCTGCATAGGCAAGAACATGAGCGTGGGTAAGTTGATACATAATCTCATGAAAAGTAGCTTCACAGTCAGGTGTCCATCTGGCTCCAAATACTTCATTAGGACAGAAATACACTCTCTCAGGCTCAGAAGAAACTGACCTCTTATATTTTTTGTTAGTAGGATTGAGTAAGATTAAGTAAAGGACGAATCACTCTTGAATAGTCCTTGATGAACCAGCGATAGTAACCATAGAATCCCAGGAATCTTTGCAGTTCTTTTAGATTGTGGGGCTGTGGCCAGGTGGTCAAGACCTCAACTTTACTCGGGTATGTTTCTATTCCCTCGGTGGACACTATGTGTCCCACATACTTTATAGAGGTTTGGAAGAACTGACATTTATCGATGGATAGTTTAATGTCAAAGTCTTCCAGTCGGTCCAACACCTTGAACAATCTGCTCTCATGTTCCTCCAGTGAGCTGTCAAACACAATAACATCATCTAGGTATACCAGGCACTCTAACAAGTTCATGTCCCCCACCACACATTCCATCAGTCGTTGAAAAGTGGCTGGAGCACCTGAAATACCTTGGGACATCCTCATGAATTCATAGAAACCAAGCAGACAGATAAAGGCTGTCTTTTCATGGTCTTCAGGGGCCATTGGGATCTGGTAGTACCCACTGCGAAGATCCAGCACTGAGAACCACTTACTACCATTCAGGCAGTCTAAGGCATCCTGAACGCGGGGCATTGTGTACTGATCAGGAATAGTCCACCGGTCCAAGGTGCGATAATCCACGCACATCTTTACTGTCCCATTCTTTTTCCTCACTACCACGATAGGTGAAGCATATGGGCTTCTGGATTCTTGTAGTACACCAGCAGCAAGCATCTCTTGCAGATGCCGTCTCACATCATCTATTTCAGCAGGTGCCAGGTGACGAGACCTCTCACGAAATGGCCTTTCATCATGCAGCCGGATATGGTGCTCAGCTCCTTGCATGCATCCTACTTCCCATTCCTTTAAAGAAAACACCTGGTCTCTCTGGGCAAGCTTCTCACTGATCCTTACTTTCCATTCAGCTTGCAACGGGGAGTCACCAAAATCAAACAAGTCAGGCGTTATTCTGTCATTCTTCCCTGAACTCTTGCTACTGGGTAGCACTGCAGCGTCTGCACAATGCACATTAGCCAGGGTGCAACCTCTATTTACTCGAATCTCTCTGTCAGACACATTGTGAACTTGAGCCATTACCCTTCTGGCATAAGCATGGGCTCTAGCAGGCAAAATACTAGGCTTGACCAGCAGTCCCTCCAGCAATTTTCCATCGCCTGGTGCATCCAACATTAATATTTTATTCTTGACATCCTTTCTGATATGGACCTCTCCCTGTAAGGTACACTGGGCATTTGGCACCAGGATCAGAGACTCAGGACCCTTTTTCCAGACAACTCCAACCGGTTCCTCTGGCTCCACTTTGTCAGCATCTCTCTGGGCATCGTAGGCCTTCCTGATCAAGGCTGGAATTCTTGGAGCTCTACCAGTCTGGGACCCCTGTTTTTCATAACACAACTGTGCCAGCCATCCAAACATATATGCATTAGTTCCAATTAGTAGAGGAACCCCATCATACAGTCCGGTAAGGGGACACACTAAGGCCAGGGTCTCTACTTGCTCGGCCACTCCAGCCACAGAGGTTGGAAAAGACAGTCAAATTCGGATATATCCAGAGTAGGGGTAGGCCTTCTCACTTAACCCCCCAGATATGCAGCCCCTCCAACGGTTATAAGGGTACATCAGACAAATGCTTCTGATACCAGTCTTGGAACATAATTGTCACTTGGGAGCCACTGTCTAATACAGGTCTTGTAGACACTCCATTCACCTTTACAGTGGTCTACATGGTGGGACCCACTATTCTGGACCAGTCTGGAGAGGCGGTAGCGGGGGCCTGGGCAACTGACCTTGCACACAAAGGAACGTGAGTTAGCATTTTTTGGGCCCTCACTAGGATCATTTTGTGTACTTCTTAACCACTGATTTGTTCTCTGAAGCTCTCCTTGTAGACTATATGCAAATTTGTCTGTGTCTTTTGAGGACCAGCATTCTTTCTTCATGTGCCCATCCTTCCCACAATTATAGCAAAACATACTTTCTGGAGTTTGAGTTGGCTGAGGTGTCACACTGGGAGCCAGGGCAGGGGTGCTACTAACTGGAAACCTTGGTGCCATCTCTGTCTGCGACATGATAAGCATTTGGAGACATCTCATCAATTTCCCCACTTCCATGGTCAAGACATTGAGTTTTAAGCTGTTGTCAGCAGGAGATGCATGGGTGGGTACCCCCACCCCCATAGCAGATGCAGTCAGATGAGGGTCGGGGCCTGTACTTGCAGGAGCGGCCTTCATAAAGAGACTGTTTTTTATTTCCCTGAACCTTCTCAGCAGTTCACCCATGGTGGCACACCATCATTGGTCCCCACTTCACAAGGACCTTCCGATGCTGTGATCACTTGGGCTGCGCTCACCCCAGAATTAAAATCCCCCTCCTCATCTTCAACCTCCCAAAGTTCTTTTATTAAGTCACAATAGTCTGGTGGGTTACCCCTTCTGTCTAGGAGCCATAATTGAAGGAGCTGCAATTTAGAATACTTTGCATGTTGTAGTAGGTGCTCCAACCTTACACGGTTTAAGTCACTGGCAGCCACCCCACCTTTTCAGTAAGCCTTCTGCAGAGCTCTTTTCAGATGAGTAACATATGCAGAAAAACTTTCCCCTGGCCACTGTTTTGTACCTTGAAATTTCCACATCAAGCTCTCCCCTGACTCAATGCTCCCAAAATTGCCTTCAAGTGCAGATAGATACTTCTGGGCAGACGCATCAGGATTTGTGGACCTCAAAAATTTAATGACCTCTAGGGCAGGACCCCTCAGACTTTCTGATTCTTTTTCATTTCTCAGCCTCCGCACACTGCCATTCAGGTATCGGGGGGCAACACAATCTATCCAGGTGTCCCAATCATCCTCCCCCTGAGGGGTGGGGAGGGTGCCAGAGAAGATCCTCAACCTTCGGTAAGAATCGTGACTAATGGCAGGTGCAGAAATAGGAGCCTGCATTGGTTCAGCCACAGAAAGAGGGGCAATAACAGGTGCTGGAGTGGAAGGGGGTGTTGGGGAAGGAACACCCCCAGGTGGCAGAAATAACTTCTTTAAGTCCTCCACAGTTTTCCCTTCCTCCAGCAACAACTTAGCAAATTTCTCAGGTAGTGGGAGGGGCTCATTTCCCCCCCCCCGGGTCTTTACTGTCCTTAGTTATCACTCTCCAGGCAGAGAGGGCTCCCTCTGGGGTAATAGTCTGTGCACTTTGGAGCTATCTATGGGGTTCTTGTACTCTACTAGGGCCATGAAAGTGTGGGTGAGCAGATCAGCATGTCGACACACCACCACAGGGTTTTGTAAACCTTCCTCCTTGGAAAGTACTCCCTGTACAGTGTCTGTATTGATACCCAGGGGGATGTCCAGGATAAGCATAGCATTTTGGGGGTCAATCTCTTCCCCAGTACACCACTCCACCAACTGGTGCACAGCCACTTCTGTTGGGGTACCCATTTATGTTTTTTAACAGTGGTTCATAAATGTGGCCACTATAGGACACAAAATTCCAGCGGTGAGCCTCCAAGATGTAACCCTTAGGTGGTGCTATCCCAAGGGCTACACCCCTGCCTGTTTGACTATGGACAGGTTGAGGTACCTAGGTCCTATGGTGGGTGCCTCCACCCAGAGGTCAGGGTTTGTAGTGGTTAGACTAGCTTGGACACAGCCCTCTGGGACACTGAGACCACCTTTTAGTCCCTCTAGTGGCTCACACAGTACCCCAGAGTAACAGCCTCAATACCGCACTTATACGCACTGTTCACTCATATAGATACCACTTACCCTCGAGACTGTTTCTGCAGGACGTCTCTGAGGACCCCCTGTAAAATAAGGTTAAACATACACAGCAAAACACAATACTGTTTCCATAAGTACCAACACCACAGACAGTATATAGTATAACAACAACAAATCGGATTTATTTAAGGGGCAGTAACACGGGAGGGAGAAATCAGGTTAACTGGTGGCATTAAATCACAGTACTGTGCAAGCATACAGGGTCTGAAAAGTCACACTCTGGGTACCCAGGTTGGGAGGCTAGCCAGGTCCGTTGCCCGGGGTTGGCCGCAGGTGTAGATGGATGGTGCCCTGTAGAAGAAAATATATGCCCAACACCCAATTGTAATCCGGAGCTGGATGGCTCAGTCCATGAAGCAGGGAAACGACAAGAATTAGATGACACACTTGTGATTGAAAACAGACTGCAGGGGAATACCCTGATTTGTACTCACAATACCCAAGCTGAGGACTGGATGGTAGTTGTTCTTCTGGATTGCCAGAACAACAGGGCATGGAGACAATGTCCTTGTGACTGGACCCCACTGCAGTTGATATCAAATGTATTTAGTCCAAGCTAAGCTGGGATTTGCTTCCAGCTTCAGCACACAGCACAGGGGATTGGAAATAGCGATTCCCCACAAGCACTATGCACATTCATATGTAAAAAGAAACTACTATACCAGGCAGGCTGCTCCTCGATCCCGATCGCAATTACTGCAAAATACCCAGGAGCACACACAGCAGCTTCAGTTCCTGACAGACCGAACGCGATGCAGCAATTTCTCCAGTCTTCTACAGGGTGAGCCTGGTTTTCACACTTCTAGTGCTTCTTTCTCCTCGCAACTTGGATTTAGTCCAAACTGGCACTCACAAAGGCTGCAGACCGAAACTCAGGGCCTCACACGCACTTCCTGCGCGAAACTATACACCACAGAAGCACACAGCTCCTTCTCTCTTCACTGCCACAACTTATCTGATCTTTCCAGTCACAGAGCAGGGCAATTCCTTTAGCTCCACACTATTCTGTTGGCTGATTCAGCCATCACTCACAATAAGACTCCCTCTGTTGGTAGAAAAAGGTGCCAAGGTCAAAACTACATTTCTCAGAGTCACTGCCCATACAAACCCCTTGTCGCTGGCTCAAATTAAGAGTCCAAGTTCTGATTCATCCACAGGCTCCATTTTAGGGCTCTCTTAACCCAATTAGCCCAGCACAGCAGTTTAGATCCAAAATGGAGAGGTAACACACACAGATTCCCAACTACAATAAAGGCAGGTTAGACAAACTATAATTTTGCTAATGCTTTAAATGATTACAGGCAAACAGTTACAGCTTTCAGATAGGCTCCGTTTGCACCTTCAGACACCGCAAAATGGAGTGATTACTCTGCAGTGCGGACGGGATTTGAGCATTAAATACTCAGTCCCCCCATACAAACTAATTAAGTGTGCAAGCAGACAGCTCTTAAAGAGACAGTACGTTGAGGCTCAAATAGCACTCACTTGCAACCACAGTTAAGCAGCTCAGACACCGAACACCACCCCGGCTTGGAGCATTCAGACAAGCTCCTGGAAGACTTTTGGGAACCCCCATTTGCAGGGGAGATACACAAGTATCTGAGGGAAATCAATAAGGATGGGGCAGATGATGTCTTTAAGTTAAGGAGGGGGAGGGTCACCAGGGTGCATGGGCTAAGAATAGAGGGGGGGAGATTTAGGAAAGAAATGAGGAGACACTATTTCACAGAGAGGGTGGTAGCAAAATGGAATGCCTTACCAGATGGGTGGTATTATGTCAACCTGTGAACAGCTTCAAAAAGGCATGGGACAGGGAACAGGGGAGAATGAGGTTGGAGGAGTTGAAGGATGGCAGTGGGATGACAAAGAGGAGGGGGTGGGGCAGCTGCAAACTAGGGGTGTTAGCTGCACACTCGAGCAGACTTAGGTAGACCGGGTGGTCTGTTTCTGCTGGCACATTCATATGTTCGTACTATACCACATGCCAGTGACAGTATTCCTCATTAAAACTGATTGAAAATAATGTCACCATGCCATTAAAGAAAATATGCAGACAAGATGGCAAGTAGGACTGTGATATGTGCTGTATCTGCTTCTGTGTAAATCGGAGCCAATGTCAACAAAAGCAGATAGGTAGGGGACATGCAATAGCCTGATCCAAAATATGCGGTTTATCTTTAATTGTGAGGGGGCAGGACCATAACAAGTGATGATAAACTGCATATTTTAAGTTAGACCATTGCATATTCAATTTATACAACATTGGTTTAATAGTTTTATAACCTGGGTTGGGTACCTGTAAGCGTGCAAGTTGATTGGAGGAGTCCCTGTGCATGGCCATGCATTAAATTCCCTTTTTAATGCACGGTTTTGCAGAGGGACTCAAGGCAAGAGCTGTCGGCAATTGTTACTCAGTTGAAAAAGTAAAGAGTGAGAGAATGGGTGCCATGACAGAATCTGTAGAAGCAAGTAAAAGTGCAGTGGAGGGCATAAGTGGAATACACAGTTGTGCACCTGACCTAAGTGGAATGTTACATTGAGGTCTAAAGCTTAGATCCATAGATAGCAGTACAGGTGTGTCCATGAGACCTTTCCCCCACCTCCCATTTCATCGAGAGAGGGAGAGAGACAGAGACACACAAACACACACACACACACACACACACACACACACACACAGATGAGGTCAGCATCGGGTCACTCCATGGGGTGTTAAGTGCTTTATTGGGAGACGTGGGTGTCTGGTAAACAGCAGTACAGTGTGAAAGTAAATGTTAAGGCCGCAAAATTGTGATAGAACCCACGATGCCATTCCTCATCCTTTACCAGAGTAATGGACGGGTAGCGTCTTGTCTTGTTTCTTTTTCAAATGAAACTAGTTGAAAAAGTCATGACAGGGAATAATTTTACTCATAACAGCACAGACAGGTGGAGCACAATCCCCACCTCCCTGACTAACCATGACAGTGAACCTGAGCTCACAACAAGGAGCAAGGTGAGCACCCTGATGCCGTTGAGAAGCACAGACATTAGAGAGGTGTGTGTGGCTCTCATTAGCACAGTGCAGCAAGTAGTAGTGGCTGCTGTATCCCTGGGCCTTAGTAGTTTTCTGATGGCATCCCGAGCATCTGTGAACCCTCTCCTGTCCCCTCTGGAAGCATGTTGGATGGGCGCTGCGTGAACCAGTGCGAAGTGTGTGTTTTTATCACTGATCCCCTGCTGTGGTCCCTGTCTGAATTGTCTGTGCCAATGACAGTTAGCGAGGCAGTGATGCACAGTGGCAGTCTACCAGTGAAGCTGCAAGCAGTGAGATTGGGTGCAGTGCAGCAACATACAGAGACAGTGAGTGGGCTGCTTCAAGTGGCAGAGAGCAGTAGACAGTGACAGTGCAGAACAGGTAAAGGTTGTCACTGTTCTCACCCATTGATAGTTTCCATTCCCTGGCTGCCATGTAAAAATTGAATATGCTGCTTTGGTGCTATGCTGTAATCCCTGGCATCCTGTTTCCCACCCTATCCAAGTAACACAGGCATAGCTAGGGACAAAACCGCATGTTATATCTGAAAGTACGAAAGACAGTGCAGCCATCATGCTAGTTGTCGTGCCTTGTATGGGAAGAGCAGTGACAGGTAGTGAATGAACTGTGGGAAAGATTTGTCCCCTCTATAGTTGCATTGCATGCACCCATTATGTTTTGTGCCTGTTCCATGTGCCGTTCCTGTTCCTCCTCTCCCTGCGTGCATCACTTGTCCCCGCCATAGTACTTTACTGACAGGACAGTAGTGACAGGTACTGTGTGGCCATTGCCATTGTTATTCCCCTTCCTGTCACCTCCCACAGCAAGCTGAAACAGAGAGAGAGAGAGAGAAGTGAGAGAGCATGCAGCCATTGTGGTAAGTGCAGTATTGCCTCAGAGAGAGAGAGAGAGGGAAAGAACAGGAGCAAGTGATGCTGCAATGGTGTCTCACTGTCCTTTGGCATTGTCCCGCACTGGTTGTAGCTGTGAAGCAGTGAGAGATGGCACCTACAGACAAGCAGCCAGCGACATAGAGACAGGTATGTCTCCTGTGTGTCCTGAGATCCCTGACCTTGTGTTTCCTGTAGAAAGTTGCACATTTACCTGTGGGACTGGAAGATTGTAAGGGTTGGGTGAAATGACACACCGAATATTATGCAAACAAATGTCACAAATCCTGTCAGCACTATATTTGTGACATAAGTATGTGCATAACATAAGTCAGATCTGCATACTTAGCTGAGGACTGTTTTGCAAGGCAGCAGGATACACTCCATTTTTTGCTATTTAAACAGGGGAAAATCCCTTTCTGTGGGTTTTCCCTTGTTTAAACATAACCTGTGTTACAAGTGCAATAACCCACTCCAAGGTATGGGGTTATGGGGATTTAATGCATGGCTGGGGTGCTCTGAGGACACTCGGCCTGCGGCCTCTTGCCTCACAATGCACCCATCCATGCATTACATCCCCATAACTACATACTCTGTTGTGGTTTAATGTTTACATAATTTTTAAGTCATCTGTTTGCATGAAGATCAAATGGGCTGGGAGTCTGAACAGTGTGAGTTAGAAGTAGAACCTTGTATGGACAATAGATCCTGGGTTTCTTAGGGTTTTATGGCCAGATTGAATGGTCTTTTTTCTGTTGTTATTTTCTATGTTCCTAAGATGTAACTGTTTCTCTTTGATTTCAACTGCTGGCTTTAATACTGCACATGGCAAGTGCGATGTCATCTGCATTATGCAAGCTACTCTCTGATTGGTTCAGTATTCCATTGTGATATACCCAACTTTGCAAGATATCAATTGTGACATACCACTAAATGAATGTATTTATGTGTTTATTTATTTATTTCATTTCAAGAGATTCTCCAGGAAAAACATACTAAGCTAACAACTCATTCCCAGATGTGTCCTGGCGAGGGGATGTGAAGAGTGCAGCAATAAGTTACTTCAGTAATGTTACAATTGTGAAACAATAATATTCAGAAAAAGTAAAAAGCATGCAGTAGCTGATTGAGTAAGGAAGCACAAAGTTAGAAGTGTAAAACATAGCATATTGATAGCATACCAATAGCAACAGTTCCACAAAGAACAACTGACAGTAAAATGAAAGAGGGATAGGAGATTGCAAGAACAGTGGGGGATTAGTCAAAGGGATAAATAAACCAATAAACCAGGGTAGTAGGGGGAGGGAGTGTATGGAGGGAGGAGCAGTGGGATTAGCCTAACATCCCTGGCAACTGCAGGAGTGAGTAGTGAAATCAATGAGGAGGGATTTTAGTGATATGGACGAGCAAGGACTGTGAATAGCAGCAGAGAGGGTACTTCAGAATTTGCAGAAAAAGAAGAAAGCAGCTTGACCAGCTGAGGATTTTACAGGAGGGAGAGTGAAAGAGTGGGCATCAGAGCTGTGAAGGGAACATGAGACAGAAGGAGGAGAAGAGAGGAGGGAGCAGTGGCATGCAGTCACTGTATGCAAGGTATACAATGCATGCCTATAGATTCTGGCTGCATTTTTTATTTTTTGTGTTTTCCAATTCCCCTTTTTGTGGTCTTACTTATTTTTATATATATATATATATCTATATATATATATCTATATTATATATATATCCAGATCATCTGAATGTGGATCAGGAGTTCAAGCAGTGGACCCTACAGGCAAGGGGATGCAACACTAAAAGTTGCATCCCGTTGCCTAGGTTATAGTAATGCCTGCTGCTGCCCTCTCCATGCACATTGCCATGCACAGATCACCAGATGCATGCAATTCTGAGATTGAATCAGGCATGCCTTACAGTACGTATGCTAGGGACTAATGGTATGATGCAAGGCTCTGGCAGAGAGGTGTGGGAACTAACAGTTTGGTGAACCATGGTGGATGTCCCTGCGACCGAGGACTGACAGAAGTAGCGGCAGTCAGGTCCGAAGCTCGACTTACTTGTTGTTTGTTGCCGCATCTGATTCATCTCCTGAATTTACTATTTGCCCATTACTTTCATTTTTTTTTTCAGTCTCAATGGTGGTCCAGGGTTAGTAGCAGTGGTGGCAGGCAATTACAGAGCTTGAGGAGGCAGAACGAACCGAGCATCGCCATCTACAGGGACTGCACAACCCACTCCAGTCCTGCGTGCCCCTGGGGAACAATTACTTTGCAGTATAAGGTAAGAAAATACAGAATTAATGCGACTCAGGAGGTGACTCTGGAGGGTAGTACTCAGGGTAGCGGCCCAGCAGGGATGGGAAAGCGACAATCAATTACCCCCCATAAGATTAAGATACTAACAACTACAGTAACTCTGCTGCCACTTGCTTGACAATAAGTGGGTCAGGCATTCTAACCTTTGCCTTACAGTGTCAGTTTCAGCAGTAACTGTGGAGTTATTTAACTCTAGTGGGGGTTGGGGGTGTCTAAACTACTGCAGAGTGCTTTCTAAAATTTCAAGCGCAGGCCAGACTCTTGCCTTGGTGCTTTTGTGTGAATGGATTGTATGTGCTGAAGCAAGACACACTGTATATATTTTATTTTGTTTGTTTGTTTTCTTTACCTGGCCTGCCACTATGGGCCAGTTTTGACCTGACTGCCTGACATCCCATGATGGGAGATCAGATGTCAGACAGCCAGTTCATCAGTAGTCATGCAGCCCTTCTGGAAATTGAATGACATGGGAAAGGGGACCAAAAGTACACTTTGGAAGTTAACAGTTGTAGAAAGCCACTGTGAGGGGAACAAATTCATAATGTTTGCAGCACACAGGAGGAGAGAAAGAACGCAAGTTAGAGTTCCATGTCCTGGAAAATGAGTTGAATAAATTTGAGCAGGAGTACAGCCCCCCCAAAAAAAAAGCTAGTATCTAAGCATTCTAGTACCAATTCAAATTAACATGCTACTCACAAGAAAAGTTGAATTGGCCTTATTTCATTGTAGTCATGCATACTGGGTGTGGGAGAGAAGACAGTAAACTTCTGCCATTCAGAATTAAACAAAACAGCATGAAAACATCTCGGCGATGAAGGACAGCATGGGGGGCATTTGAACTGTTGTAAAACAAATCAGATCATGCCAACTTTTTACCATAACCTGTATGCATCCCAGTCCCCCCCCCCAAGTCAGAAGACTGAAAGATTCCTTAGCTCCCACTCTATTCCAAAAATCCCTCTGACTGCAGCAAATATTTCCAAAACATTTGCTACAGTCAGAGAGCTTTTAGGAATAGGGTGGGAGTTAAGGAATTTTTCTCTGTCTTCTGATTGGATTCTCCTGTATTGCTGCAGGAGGTGAATACAGCCATTAAGTCACTTAATACGGGGAAAGCCCTGGGAGGTGATGGCTTCCCAGTGATGTATTATCAGATGTTGTGTGAGAAGATCAGCCCCACTATTCTGTCCATGTAGTAGACAGCCTTAAAGATGGGTCCCTGCCCTCTACTCTGAGGGAGGTGATGATAATGGTTCACCCACTTCACCCCAAGAAGGGTAAAGTCAGAACTCTTTCCAGCAACTACAGATGTATCTCCCTCCTAAATGTAAATATCCTCTTTCCACATAATGGCTTCTGGAAGTCAATGTGTGTCAGCAAAGAGACGTCTGCTGTGCAAATGGAGAACCACTGATGTCCCCATTACCACTGAGTGGCTGCATGCTGTGGGACTTACAAAATGTCTGTCACCCTACAGGCATTTCAGAGCATTTGGAATCATTATTTGAACTCAAAATACTGCCACAAGGTGTAGCCAACAAGTTAGGGATCAGATGAGTGGACTCCCATAAAGTAGCGTGAGCCACACTCGCTGCCTTACATGTATGTGAATGTATCACACCTTGTTTCTATATCTCTGAGTCCTTTTACACTGTTGGTAACTGCATAGTAGCACTACACTCTATCTCCCTTTTGTTGTTGTTGTTGTATGTTGTGTTAAGATGTTTTGTTTTTTCAGTTTTACAGTATGGCTATGAATTATGTATTTGTTGCATTTGGTGTTTCTCCTAGTTTGAACATTTTCAACAAAAAAGATTAACTGAAAAAAAACAATTACATGAGTTACCGAAAGTGATATATCATGTTTTACAGTGTATTTTTAAAAATATTAAAAGTATTGCTCATCCTCCACCTCTGAAGTGGACTGCTTCATGGTAAATAGTTGGCAGAGGTCCTGGCAGCCCCATTGGCAGACCTATTTAATGTCTCTCTGGACTCTGGGTGTGTTCCTCAGAACTGGAGGATGGCTCATGTGGTTCTACTCCAAAAGAGCGGTCCCAAAGATGAACTAGGGAACTATAGACCAGTGAGTCTCACATCCATAGTGGAGAAACTGATGGAAACCATCCTGAAGGAGAGGCTGGTGACCCTGCTGGAGGTCAATGGGGGCAGGACAGTTGGAAGCATAGCTTTGTCGAGGGCAGATCCTGCCAGATCAGCCTAGTGGACTACTATGACTGGGTGACTAGGGAAATGGACTAAAGGCATGCAGTGGATGTCCTGTACCTGGACTTCAGTAAGGCATTTGACTTGGTGCCACATGGAAGACTACCATGTAAGCTAAGTGGCACAGGGGCGGGTGCAAAATTGGTGGGATGGGTGGAGAACTGGCTGCAAGGATGGCAGCAGAGGGTGGTGGTGGGAAGGGAATTATCATCCCCAAGGGCAGTGATGAGCGGGGTCCCACATGGGTCATTGCTGGGGCCGGTGTTATTTTGGGTATTTATTGCAGACATCTTGGTGGCCATAAATAGCTAGATCAGTCTATTGGTGGACAACACTAAGATGGGATCAGTGGTGGATGACCAAGGTGGGGTGGCAGGGAGATCTAACAAGGCTGGAGACATGGTCTGACACTTGGCAACTTTGTTTCAACACCAAATAATGCAAGGTGCAGCATTCCAGGGAAAAGAATCCAAGAAGCAGCTATCATCTGGGGGGGGTGCAGCTAGTTGTGACTGAGGAGGAGAAAGATCTAGGGGTGTTCATAACGGGAGCAATGAGCAACTTGGCACAGAGTGGGAAAGCAGCAGCAGTGGCCAGCAAGTTGCTGGGCTTTATTGTAAGGGGTATAACCTCTAGGAGGAGGGAGGTAATTCTGCCATTATACAGTTCGCTAGTCAGACCCCACCTGTAGTACTAAGTTCACTTTTTGCACCCTTACCTAAAGAGGGACATTAGATTGCAGGAAGCTGTGCAATGCAGAGCACCAAAGATGATCCAGGGTTGGGGGAGTTACCATATGAGGTCAGACTGAGGGAGTTGAACATGTACTCTCTGGAGGAGAGGAGGGATGGGGGGATATGACTAAGACCTTTAAGTACATGAGAAGAATAAGCAGGACAGACACCAAGAGACTGTTCAAGGGAAGGGTGGGGAGAGACACTCGGGGTCATGACATGAGATTGGAGGGTGGAAGGTTTAGAAGAGAAATGATGAGGCATTTCTTTATGGAAAAGGTAGTAGCAGAGTGGAACGAGCTACTGGCAGAAGTGGTAGCCTGTAAAACAGTGGGATGTTTCAAGAGACACTGGGATAGGGCAAAAGGAAGGGCCATGGGGGAGGGGGAGGGTAGGAGGGGCAGCTGCAGAGTAGTGGTGCTAGCTGCAAAATCTTCTTTTTGTACTTCAGCTAATAATATGCACAAAACAGCACTCCAGGGCACTGTTACACCTTGTGGGGTCATGACACTGTAACATGGAATTTCCAGGTTAGGCTGGAATCCATATTTGGGGCATGCTTGCAGCATGTGGGGGCATCACAAACAGCTCAAGAACACTCTCCTATGGATCTCACCACATTGCCAGGCATCAAAGAGCCCCAAGGGCACCCCTGCATCCACTTCTCTGGAGTAATGGTGTCGGTGACTTACACAGTGTAAAATGCGTCAACCCCCCCGAAATGCACCAAAAACATGAAAAATCCAAAAACAGAATATCTTGCGAAGTGGATTCAAAAATATCACTTTTATTCTGTGTCATTTCTCTCCACACCTGTTTTATAAAGTTCAATTCATGCTCTCACTCATCGTCTCATTCTTCATTTTTTTAGAGTAAGATTATTTTCAAATTGGTATAAATCCAGACTACTGGCACTCGGTGAGGGTATTACAAAGTAGGTGGGGTGGGTTTATGATTATTCAAGCTTTAAATAATTGAAATTCTCTTTCGTGAAGGACTGACTATTTTTTTAAATTTAAAAACAAACTTGTATCAAAAAAATAAAATATGGTTAACCATACACAACTTGCCATGTGTTTCCATCATGGTGCTGAGATGACATCATGGACATCATGATGAAAACACAGCCTGTTGTGTACAGTTTCCCAAACATTATTCTAGATGTTTTTCTTGACTAAGAAGAGAAGGCTACAAAATGTTCTTTTTTCTCAGCCTAGTCCTGGGAGTGAGGTGTGGGCGGAAGGTACAGATGTAAATTGAGTTATATTAATACAGTTTAATCTGGTGGTGATTAGTTCTATGTTACGCATGTTTATGTTCCCTTATGTGCTCATAGGGTACAACAGGAGGGTTTGTGGTGCAAACAAATTACATAAGTAACACATAGCAAAAGTGTGCTCTGTAAAGAAATGAAAAAGAGGTATTTCTATAGGGTGGAGATTCACAATTCTATACAATACTTCTTATAAATAGTAGGGGCTTGATGTTCAAAAGAGTCAGTCATGGACATCAAGGTATGCCACACCTGCATCTAACTGATTGTGTCTGAGCAACCCTGCTGCTAGTTTCAGAAGATCTATTTGCAACAAAAAGTCATGAATTGCAGTAAAAACTTGACATAAATAAAATGTTCAAATTATTTTTTTATAGCTGCATCTTTTTTGGACGTGAAATTCAGATAGTTAGAACATCCACTAGATGGTCTTATAGTTTGCACAGATGCCCATTTTGAAATCTAGCGATGGACAGATTCTTTATATTAATGCCTGCTGTTACTGTTCAGCCACCATTTCATCACCTTGTGGTATAAAGGAGGAACTGCGAGAATGCTTGGCTGCTACTCTGCCCAGCAAAGGGCAGCCTCCATGTATGGCAGTTCAGAAGGCCTTCCAAGCCGTCTAGCTTGATGTAAGAGGCAGGGAAAAGGGCAGTGCACTGGCCACTATCCACAGCTTGAAATAAACCACTCTGGATGTACAAGTCTCACAGAAATTATGTGGCTGCCCCAATCACTCTGCCTTTAATCCCACTGTGTTATGCCCAATATCTACACACTGCACTAAGAAGGATGTGTGCTGTGTGCATTACTGCATTACTAGGAACAAAATGAAGTAGTAATGGACCCAAAACAAACCAAAAGTGATAAAGGGAGCAGTCAGTCCTTCACCTCAGATATTTCACAGGAATGGTGTTATTGTTGCTATAAACTGCTAAACCATTTAAAACTATTAATAATTGGCTAGAGTAAACAAGAGCTTCTTGTGCATTGGTCTGATGTGTGAGGTTTTGTTTTTTATTTATATCTTTGTGATATAACTGTGGGATAAGTTGTAAGGAATGAAGAGGTAGTAATTGTGTTACAACCCACACTCATACTACCTCTCAGTGACTGTAAACACATGCCACAGTTACATCACAGTACTAGATCAAATAAAATATGAAACCTTACATCATCAAACTAATGCAGAAACAGCTAATGTGTACTGTTGACACAAAGACACACACACACACACACAATACATTATCAATGACCCACACCAACGTAACCCTGTGGTGTTTTTCTCTAATTATCAGTATTTTGCAGCAATTCGGTGGTTACCTCCCCAATCCCCCTGCAAGCTAACTTTGTGATTGTTTCCTGTGGGTATGACAACTAGAGTACTAGAACACTATACTATTCAGATACTTGAGAGCAAGAGATATGAACTTCTTCAAAGTCCTGGTGAGTCTGATCTGAACATTAAAGAGCACCAATTTTAGTGCTCCCCTACCTCTGCCCATGCCACTGAAACTAGCTTACCTTAACAGGAGTTCAACAGTTAATTATAAAAAAAAATTTCTTCCAACCAGCATTTAGGAGGGGAAGGATTGTAATTTGGCTCAGAGGAGCCGGTCACCCTACCCCTTCTTCTTGCTGGACTGATCACTCCAGCCCTAGGCTGAGACATCTTGTGGTGATATTGAATGGAGAGAGTGGGGATTTCTTCCTCTACATAGCTCAACTGGAGCAAGCTTCAATAACATTTTTATATTTCAAGTGTCTGAGTTCAGTCAAAGCCACCACTCAAATAGCAAGGTTTAATTACATCTTATGGCATATAACAACATACAGCATTTGAAGAGCAGTTGACACCCTTTGGTCAAGCATCTTATACCAAGGAGCTGCCTATCCAAGTGACTAATTTAGCTATTTTGCATATTTTTTCCATAAAAGATTTAATGAATAGTGTACCTTAATGAAAGGTGCTTGTAACCTCCAAGAATAAGCCAGTATGCCACTTACATCTGTAGTCAACCGCAAGCCAGCATTTTATGACACTAAGTTGGAAAGGTGGGTGCAGTGCAATTCATGGACTCAGAATGTGATGGTGTGGTAAAGGTACATAAATCTGAACATAAGAGTGTTTAACATTGGCAGTCACTGAACATGTGTATGGGTGGTATGACCTGCAAAGTTTAAAAACTTTTATGATTAGACAGCTGCCCCCTTCCCCATCACACTTAGGGCCTGATTCTAAAACAGGTTATGCATGTCACAAGGTGACTTGCGCCAAACCCAATGGTGCAAGTCACATCTTGTCACATGCGTTATGCCGTTTGTGATTCTCAGAGGCGGCCTATGCCATGGCACGGGTGGCCTGCATCCAAGGGGCCCTCCACTGGCCGCAGCCCCTGTGGCATGGCAGAAAGGGGGGTTTATGGCAGCAACTATGCCCTATTCTGAAAGGACAGCTGTCGTAACCCACTTACATGATTCTGAGACACACTATGGCACTGCGGGGTTAGACTAGCAGTTAGCTGGTCTAAAGGGCATCTGTCCATGCCAATCAGTGGTTGCCCCCCCTGCAGTGCCAGAACACGCACACAGATGTGCCCAGCAGACTCCCCCATCACATAGATGCCCTCCCACAATTCCGGGGGGGCCACCCACTGGCACCCAGGTCCATTTTTTCCAGCGCCACCCTTGTGCCTCTGCCACATTGCCATCCCCTCCATGGCCCACGGGGGCTTACAGGCTTTTTCTATGGTTGAGGAGGGGTTCGAGGGCTGTTCACTGTGGTTGGTGGCTTGTAGCATCCAGATCTGTTGCACCATTCCTGTGGTGCAACCCTGCAGCTGCCGCAAGTCACAGGACATACGTGCCAGGGACCCTGCCTGTCTTGGAATAGGGCACGGGGTCCCTGGTATAGTGGCACATGTTGCAACTGGCATATGCCTGTGAGTTGCTACATGCATCTTAGAATTGGACCCTTAGAGTCTATTAATGATATTGGAGCCCCTTGCTCAATTAAGCATCATCAAAATGTTGTTTCTTGGGTGGGGTTGCAGAAGTCAGTGATGAGGCAGCTCTAGAAGCAATACTAGGAAGCGTAGAAGCTTAAAAGGCTGAGGCTCCATATTAACTTTGTGTAGTGCAGTGTAATCAATCTATTCCCATGTGGTTTTCCATTAGGAATCAATCCAGTCATGTTTTTAATTCCATTTTATTTTTACTAATAACTACCAATTCTGGCAAATTATTCCATAGGATGATTACATGCTGAATGAAAAACCTGACCCTTAATGATGTCCTAAATGTTACGCTTCTGACCTGTAATGCATGACCGCGTGGGCTAATATTTGTTTCCTTAAAGTCCGAATTCATTTCCATCATCAGGTATGGATCCTGGACAATATCAAGTGATTACATTAAGTCACATCTTAATCTTCTCATTTCAAGAGGTATAAATTTTGGTGAAGCAAGATGGGATTCATATGACCAATTTAATAGACTTTCAATGCATTTTATAAATCTTCTTCTTTTAATTTGTTCTGTTTTTGTAATATTTTGAACAAGATGTGGACTCCACACTTGACTTGCATAGTCTAACTGTGGTCTTAAATAAGATATATGGATTAGCAGAATAACATCTTGTTAACATAACAGATAGAGGGTTTTTACTATCTAAAGGGAGTAAACAGGGTCAGCCTAAATAGGGTATTCCAGCTAAGGGAGGAGGGGGCCACCAGGGGGCACTCCATGAGGCTGGTTGGAGGAAGACTCAGGGGGGAGACTAGGAGACACTACTTCACTGAGAGGGTGGTGGACCACTGGAATGCACTGCCTGTGTAACTAGTGGCTGTTAATACAGTGGAGGGATTCAAGAGTGGCTGGGACAGGTATAAGGGGAAGGTAAAACTGAGTAATGCCAGACCTGGAGGTGTAACTCTGATGAGGGATGGGGTCGGGGGGGGGGGATTTACGGGAGAGATGGGGAGGGCAGCAACGGTGTCTTGACTGGGTGCTGATTTTCGAGCAGACTCGATAGACCATTAGGCCTACTCTGCTAGCATATTAGTATGTTAGTATGTTCTCTACTTTTAATGTGTTTTTTTTTTATTCACTATAATATTTAGTTTGCTTTAGCTATTATTGAAGTGCACTGGTTTTCAAATTTTAATGAATTTGTCATTATAACACCTAGATCTTTCTCTTCTGTGACAACTTGCAATGTTTTGTTATCTAATATATACTTTTGTTGTGGATTATTCTTTCCTAGATGTATAACATGGCACTTATCCAGGTTGTAACTCATCCCCTCATCTGTAAGCCCAGCTATAAGATCTTGTCAGGATCTGACTGAATGAGACTTGTTCCTTCGTTGGTACTGCATGGGCCAGCTAGTTTGCTATTGTCAGCATATTTTGATGACCAACTGCACTCATCTGTGTTCATATCGGAGATGAATAGGGAAAAAAAAATAATAGGTCCCAACACCGAGCCCTGAGGTACTCCACCAGTCACATTTCCCTTGGTGCGAAATGTGACCATTGATTGTTTGAGACCTACTGTGGAACCAGTTTTTGAACCAGTTGATTATGTATTTTAATTTATAAATGTATAATTTTATCTATTATGGCCCTATGTGGTACATTCTTGAAGACCTTAATGAAATTAATGTGTATGATATTGTCTGAAGTTTTGTTGTCAAGAACTTTAGTTACTTTTTCACAAAACAGATCAATAGATTTGTCACACATGAACAGCCTGGGGTAAATCCATGTTGTTCATTACCAATACTGTTTGCTCTGCCTAAATGTTGTTAAATGTTGTTTAATTGTATCTGTCAGAACTGATTCTAAGATTTCCCCCAGGACTGATGTTAAACGAATTGGACAGTAGTTATTAATGCCACCTTTGGAACCCTGTTTGAATATCGGTGCGACGTCCGCCATTCTTCGATCATTTGGTGCAATACCTGCCTTCACTGATTTATTATACAGTATAGCAAGGGGAGAAAGAATTTTGGTTCCCATAAGTTTTAACATTTTTGGGGTTACTTGATTAGGACATGGGAGCTGTAATCTTAATTTGTTTTAATCTTTTCTATAATATCCATTGGATGAAATTTAATAATGGGATTTCTGATTGTATTAATATTTGGAATGTAACTAATGTTGTTTGAGAAAACAGAAGTAGTCATTATATTAGTTTGCAATTTGTTTTTGGACATGCAATAGTGTTACCATTTTTTAATAGGGGTCTTATTTTTGTATTACTTTTTTAATTAATTTATGTAGCTAAAATGTTTACTGTTATGTTTTATTAGCATATTTTGCTAAATTATGCTGCTTTGCCAAATCTTGTGGCTTGCCATTTTGCTTTCTTTATCTTGTGCTTACACAGCTTAAGTATATATTTATATTGACTCCAGTCTTCATCTGACTTTGCTTTGAGAAGTTTGTTATATTGCCGTGTTTTTTTTCTTAATTAATCTTTTAACTGACTTGGTTTGCAATTTTGGTTTTAATCCCTTGTGATTGTATTTTTGACCTTGGTGATGTACCTGTCACAGATGGATTTAATGATATACTTAATTCTGTGCCATGATTTGTCCACAGATGCAGCCTTTAGTTCCTCTTCCCAGTTAAATTTACTAACATTGCTCTGTATTTCAGTTGTATTTGTTTCTCATTCTCAGAAGTCATGAGTGCCATGTAGTAAGGTACATCGTTTACCAAATCTTTTACAATTAAATTTGCAAACTGGCTAATTTAGCTCCTTTAGCAGGCAGCTCCTTGATGTGAGCAGCCCACTCAGCTGTGCCACCACTGCATTTTCATTTCACTGCTCCCATTCAGCTCTGCCACTGCCACTCCCCCAGTGCACTGTTCCACTCTACTCTGCCACTGCAGCACCTCCAGTGCACTGGTCCTATGACACACAGTGAGCATTCTGTGTCCTCAGCCTCTAACAGTCCCTGGAGTGCAATCTTAAAGGTATCACTTCACATGCTATAGAGATACATTGGAAAAACATATATTTGTTCAGTCTCTGTAAGTGACTGAAAGACGTTTTCTTGGCTGCTGACAGCAGCCTTAAAAATGAAGGCCAGCCTGACAGTCTTCTGATAAGAGTGCTTACCTGCAACAAGTGGGACTTTGGCTTGCATATTGAAACTGAAAATAGTCCCCAGCAGATGTGTGATGCTTCCAGGGAGGTATATGTAAGCAAAACAGCAAAAATGGGTGCACATGCCACTATGAACCACAGACTACAATAAAATGATTACCTTATTAAGTGCTCATATTGGGAGCCCAACACCCCTATGCAGCATCAAATAAGACTTCATCAGGAGGCGGTGTTGGGAGATTACAGCCTCCATTAAATGCACAATGTCATGAATATTCATTAGTGGTACATTTCTCACAACCTCATGCTTTAAAACATGAAACTTGTTAAGGAGACACATAACCAGTAAATACTAGTGCAAAACAAACTGTATTACAACATTAAAAAAAATTTCCCTATCTTACTAAAAACCTCCTTAATTACATACACATACTGTAGAAGCATAATCATCACCCTGTACTGTACTAATGTATAGACACCCTGTTCATTACTCCATGTACAGAGGACGTTACTATGAATTATCATCATATGATATTTAATCCCAGGGGTTCATAAATAAAGAAACAGTATATTCTATGAGAACATTTGTCATGCAATATCACATTAGATATATTTCAGTTCCTTAAAGATAAATACACCCACCCAGAAAACAGAGTAACTTCTCTTTATTCCAGAATAACTCCACAATGACAAGCTGCACACTCAGTATACATTTATGCTTCCAGTGATATTTCTCTTTAGTCAGAAGGCACACGCAAAATGGTCATAGTAGTCTCAGTAAAAAACATTTTATTGATAGGTTAAAACACACCATTGTTTCTTCATGGATAAAAAGAAAAACCTTTCTTTATTAACCAAAAAATCTCTCAAAAACCTTATGAAAAGCCATACTTAGTGCACAAAATACAAAACTACAAATATTATACATACCAAATAAACATATGCAACATCATGCATACATAGTAAATTATGCGCAAAAACCTAACTAGCTTCCTGGGGATAAGCTTCCACTGTTGGCATGCTACAATCAGTAAAACTAAAGATGCATGCAGATAATATAAAGTCTGGTTAAGAACTCAAACGCATTACAACAATGGTATAAAATCCATTTCAGTGCTCAGACCTGCAGGGTACATGATATTTAACAAAACACCTATTTAGTTTCTTTCTTTAAAAACATTCTCAGCCTGACCTCCTCCCACCCCTTCATAGGCAGGTGCATGATCCAGAAGTCTGAATAAGAAAGCAGAGATGGTGCTCCCCTGGTAAGCCCTAAAGTGGTCACTCAGAGCATATTCAGAATTTCAAAAGAATTGAAACTAATTGTAAAGAGGGCTAAGGTTGGTGGGGACTGATTTCTGAATGAGAAGCAGTATTTCTGGTAGTGGAATTTCCAGTCACATGTACCCTGTATACTTTGCCCAAGGTTCAGAAATCTGTACAGGACCCTCCTGGGCCACCTATAGTTTCTGGTCTGAGGTCACTCTGTAAAGATCCCTCCAGATTTGTGGACCAGTATCTGAAAGGGATTATGAAAAAAGTACCTAGTTATGGCTGTGATTCAGTGTACATAATTAACAAAATTGAATGCTATCCATGGAATGAAAATTTGTTTAAATGGTATGGATGTATAGGGACTTGTGGCAAAGGCTGAAAGAGGCAAGAGTGGTCAGGAGGTGGTTTGGGAGAACACAAAGGAATATGAAAGCAGGGAAGGAGGTACAGGGTTGGGCAGGAGAGAGGCTCCAGCAGGCTTGGATAGGGGACACAAGAGGGGCCATGGGTACTGTCAGGAGGTCAGAAAAAAATGTTCAAAGCTGACATGAAAGGGGAGTGAAGGGGAAGGAGCACAAGCAGGAAAAAGGCAGAAGGCATAGAGCATGAGAACAGATTTGCACCACTAACATCACTTAAAGTGGATGAGAATAAGGAAATTGGAGCAGAGGTGGACTCTTGGGGGAATGGGGGAGGCTGACACAATGGAGGGCGTAGTAGACATGAGGAGCTGGGTCGTCCTGTCACAAAAAAAGAAGGAAGAGAGCAAAAGAAAGGACAAGGGCGCTGAGGAGTATTCACCCCAAAGAGGGCAGACCCTCTGGAGAGAGGGAACAGTGAAAGGATGCTTAGGGGAACCAAAACAGGATGGAAATAGGGGAGTGACCTGAGCACAGGAAACATCAGGCAAGGCAAGGGAAAGGGCAGGAAAAGGGAGGAGAAGGAACATGCAGATGGAGGAGTAGGAGGAGGTGGTTTTAAAGGGAATAACTGTGGGAAGCTGGAACCAAGTAGTGAGGAGGGGAAGTTAAGTACTCGGCGGGGGGGGGGGATACAAGAGCCAAGGAGGGAAGCAGGACTAGTGAAATAAAGGAAATGCATGGGACTGGGAACTTGGCAGAGGAGAAATACAAGCGAAAGGTAATAGAAGAAAGGGTCTTACTTGTTGGGGATTCAATAATAAAAGGAATTTTTTGGAGGGCAGGGGGGGTCAGAAACAGTACAATATGGGTCGAGTGCCTACCAGGTAAGACAGTTGCAGAGGTCATACACTATATCCCATCTGGGGTGAGACAGCAGGATGGGAAAACACACCTGGTTTTCTACCTTGGAACAAATGACTTTGCAGGACATAGTTTACTGGAGGTGCAGGCAAGCTTTAGGGCACTTGCTAGATACTGCAGCAGCTGGGGGTTCAGATCTGTGGCCTTTTCAGAGGTCCTGCCCGTACCCAGGGCAAGCACAGACAGGCAACTGAGGATTGAGGAATTTAATAAGTGGCTTGCAGGATGATGTGAACAGATGTAATACAGATTAGTAGGGGACTGGGGAATAACATGGTGCGATGAGAGTCTATTTGTCCTGGATAGACTGTACCTGAACAGGGAGGGAGCAGCAGTGCTAAAGAGCAAGCTAGAGGATTTCTTTCAACAAAACTATAATTTAAACTAAATTGGGGGGTGGGGAACAAACCCATGCCATGAAACTGGAGCAATGAGGGCCTACCAGCCTCCCTCCAGGATGGAAAAAAACAGGCTAGAGGAGTTGGGAAGGTAACAAGCACCAGGCACAGCAGAATGGGCCCAGCAAGTGGAAAGCCATATGTACCAATGCTAGAAGCCTGGGTAATGAGATTCCAGATTTGGCAGCAGTCATGGCTGAGGCGGATCAGGACTTCTTGGGAATCACGGATATACGGGGACATAAGGGCAATGACTGGGACATGCCAATACTAGGATATGTACTTTTTAGGAAAGACAGAGTGGGTAAGGGTGGGGGTTTTCCTTATATGTGAAGGGACACATTAAGACTACGGAATTTAGGGTAGGAGGTGAAGGGAGGAGGCTCTGTGGGACTCACTGGACACAGAGAAGGGAGACGTCATACTCACCAGGGTGATATAAAGGTCATCAATGCAACAGGATACGGTGGATAGGACAATAATGGAGGAAATCCAGAGGATGGCACACAGAGAGGAGGTGCTGCTGATGGGGAACTTCAACTTGTTGGTTGTGGATAGGGGCACCCCATCAGCAGCATCCGCTAGTAGCAAGGGAATCATGGACTCCCTACAGGGAGCACTCATGAAGCAGCTGGTTAGAGAATCGACTGGGAGATGGAGGCAATCCTAGATTTGATTGTTGCCAATGGGGATAGAGCGGGTGAGATATCTGTGGTAGAGAATCTGGGTATGAGTGACCACAACACTGTCTGGTTCACAGTAAAAATGACTGCTGAGGTCCATCAGCCCAGAGTGAAGGTCCTAGACTTTAGGTGAGCAGACTTTCAGAAAATGGGGGAAAGCACAAAACAAGCATTAGCAAGGGTGGGGGGGGACTCAAGGGGTGTAGGAAATGTGGGGCCAAATAAAAGGGGCAATAGTGGAGGCCACTAGCCTATGTGTCAGGAGGATAAACAAAAATAGGAATAAAAGGAAGCCACTTAATCTAACCCTTGGTCATGCCTTATTGCTTAACAGTCTGTTAATCACCCCCTATAGGTGCCATATTGCCCCTAGGGGGTGATTAACTGACTGTTAATCTAACTCCTGGGAGTGCCTTATTGCTTTTTTTAAAAATCATTCCAAAAGAAAACTGTTAAAAGTATACTATTTGAATGTTTTCCTCATTTACAGAGAGATTTTTAATAAAATAGTTCTTCCACCAACACTTTAAGAATGCCGATTCAAAATCAGAATGCAGCATTCCAATCATTCAGCAGTGATAGAGGATGGAATGCTGATAGAAAGAATCCACGTGCCATAGTGATCAGGCTGCACGTGACAGTGCAACAGGGATTAATGTAAGGCTGTTGGAATCCTAACAGCAAATCAGACTGCAGCATTTCTGAGACCCTCTTTATAATCTGGTTTAATAGGGATGTGGAAGAGATGGTCAGGGCAAAGAGAAAGGCGTTTAAGAGGTATAAGAGGTCATGGAGGGAGGAGGATAGGGTCATATACCAAGACAAACAGAATGAAGGCGATAAGGAGGTCAGGAGGGCAAAGGCAAGAACAGAAGAGAGAATTGCCAACACAGTCAAGGAGGGAGATAAAACCTTCCCCAGGAATGTGAGTGAGAGGAGGAAGTCAAAGGAGGGGATAGTCAGGCTGAAAAATGGAGAAGGGGAATCGGTGGAAGATGACCGAGGGAAGACAGAAATACTCAAAAGCTACTTCGGCTCCATTTTCACGATAGAAAAGTAGGAGACTTCAAGAAAATCAGGAAATGCGAGGAGGCGGGAAGGGGGTGACTCCAGTCCATTCCAGGTGGAGGATGTCCTGAGGGAGCTCCAAGGTTTGAAGATGGGTAATGCGATGGGGCCAGATGGAGTGCACCACAGTTTATTGAGGGAGCTTAGTAAGGTGCTGGCAGGACCATAAACCAGCCTCTTCAACAGATCATTGGAATCGGGGGAGATCCCTGATGACTGGAGAAGGGCAGATGTGGTCCACCTTCATAAAGGGGGAGATGAGAAGGAAGCAGGCAATTATAGGCCGGTGAGCTTGACATCGGTGGTGGGCAAGCTCATGGAGAGATTGCTAAAGAAGATGATCACTAGTTATCTAGAAGCGAAAGGCCTGCAGGACCAGTGGCAGCACTGCTTCACTAAGGGAAGGTCGTGTCAAACGAACTTGATAGAGTTCTTTGACGGGGTCACCAGGGTTCTAGATCGGGGGTGGTGATGGACATTGCATATCTAGATTTCAAAAAGGCATTCAATTCTGAGCTGCACAGGAGACTACTGCACAAAATTAAATGCATTGGGCTGTGGCTGCTCATGGTTAGGTGTGTGCAAAACTGGCTGGAGGACAGGAGACAGAGAGTTATTGTTAATGGGGTACCATCAGGGGAGGGTATGGTTACCAGCGGAGTGCCTCAGGGGTCAGTGCTGGGGCCACTCCATTTCAACATATTTATCGGGGACACAGCGGAGGGGCTAGAGGGAAGAGTGCATCTATTTGCGGTTGACACAAAGGTCTGCAATAGACTGGACATGCCCAAGGGGGTTGAGAGCATGCACAGAGATCTGGAGAAACTGGAGAAATGGTCCAGGGAATGGCAATTGTCTTTCAACACAAAAAAAATCCAAGATCATGCACTTAGGCAAGAAGAACCAAGGTGTGAAATACCATATGGGGGAGGCATGCCCCAGGGGTTATCGAGCTGGAAAGGGACCTTGGCATAATCATTCCATGGGACCTGAAGGTGGCAAAGCAATATGAGAAGGCGGTGGCAAGGGCCAGTAGGATGCTGGGATGTATCGGCAGGGGAATAACTAGCAGGAAGAGGGAGGTCAGAATACCCTTGTGCAGACAGCTTGTCAGGCCTCACCTTAAGTATGGTCCGGCCCGTCCCGGGCTCAAGCGGTGGATTTCCACTTGCGGCGCCGCGCCGGGTTCGGGAGCGGACCCTTAGTCGCCGGAGGGCTGGCTGGGAGAAGGATCGGAAGTCCGCTGACTGCTCTCCTCTCCGGGGAGGTTGGGCAGCATCTGGGCGATGGGGATTCCTGGCGGAGGCCAGAGCACCCCACGCTGCCGAGCTTACGATTTGGAGGTAGGGCGGATGCGGGTGCATTGCACGACCCCGTCTCCCTAGGGAGAAAAACAGGAAAAGGGTAGAGCTGCCCCGCCGCCATGAATGAAGCCTACTGCGCTTCAATTTGCCTTCAGGCCGAGCCCCGACCCACTACAGTGCCCCGCGCGCATATGGGGAGCCGTATGCTATGGCCCCACCGTGGGGAGTAAGCCATGGGGTATCGGGTGGCTGCAGCCGATCTGAAGGCAGAAGCCGGTGGCCCGTGACCGGGCAGATGAATAGGCGGCGGGGGGTTCCGAAAGGAGGAAAAAGTTAAATAAAAAAAAAAAAAGGTATGGGGTCCAGTTCTGGAGGCCATACCTCAGGAAGGATGTGGATAGGATGGAGCACATCCAGAGGAGGGTGACAAAAATGGTAAAGGGTCTTAGTCATCTGTCTTACAAGGAAAGGCTGAAGGACCTCAGCTGGTTCTCTCTTGAGCAAAGAAGGGAAAGGGAGGACATGATTGAGACCTTCAGATATAGCAAGGGTATTAACAGGGTGTCAGTAGGGGACATATTTTAGCTAAGGGAGCAATCAAAAACAAGGGGACATGGTTTGCAGATAGTGAGGGGGGAGTTTCAGGGGAAACATCAGAAAATTCTACTTTTGGAGAGGGTGGTGGAAAAACTGGAACAGACTTCCAGAAGAAGTGGTGCAGGCAAGAACGGTGGAGGGATTTAAGAGAGTGTGCGATAGACACAAGGGGCTGTTAGACATGGGGAGGGGGAAGGGCGGACAGCAATAACAAAATCCTAGCAGCATGCTAGGCATGCTGTGCAGACTGGGTGGGCCTGGCAGTCTATTTCTGCCAACACAGTCTATGTTTCTATGTGTTGGGTCACCATTGATATAAGTTTGCGCAATATGGGTATCATACATGATCAAGGCATTAGAGCATATAAAGATTTCATGGCAGTTGATCAACCCCTTAGAGATGTTCCACAGAAATATATTTTGGATTTACTGAGGTTTGTACTCGCACACGGTTACTTTCTATTTGATCAGAAAGTATATCTCCATCTTAGGGGTATAGCAATGGGGGCAGCATTAGCCCCCTTATATGCCAATATCTTCATGGAATGGTGGGAGGACCGGGTTGTTTTGCAGACTCCAAGCCCCACTTCAGACACATATGCACATGGCATTTTTTTCTGATGACATCTGGTGTGTCTGGGATGGGGGACGAGTCAGTGAAGGAGTTAGTTTGCTGTCTCCAGTAGTAATTCTTTAAAGATTTCCTGCACATATAACAGGCATAGAACGGAGATTGAGTTCTTAGACATCAAGTTCTTGGTGGGGGAAGATATGCATGTTATATGTAAACCTTACAGGAAGCCAGTGGCTGTCAACAGTTTGCTGAGATTGAAAGTGCACACCCTTGGGACCTGGTCGACAGCATCCCTTATGGGCAGTTTTTAAGGATAAAGAAAATTGTTCCTTTGTGGACACCTATACAAAAGAAGCTCAGATGCTGTTAAGCAGGCTCAGAGAAAGAGGATACTCAGCAAAGGTCATACCAAGGGCTGCTGAAAAGGCTGAAACAGTGCCTATGCCACACACTGCTGATCCCTAATAATAGGAAACAGGACAATAAAATGAAAGTGAATTTTGTTTTAAATTATAGTCTTGGAGCATCAGAAGTTGCCAACATTTTTAGAGATGGATGGCAAATTCTATCAAGAGATCCGGAGTTAGGGAAGGTAGTAGGCACTATACCAAGAATTTCATACATGAAATGGAAAAGCCTAAAAGACTGTTTAAGTAGCAGTGACTTTGTTAGACCTCATTGAACCGGAGCATCAGATAGAACAAGATTTTACATGTCATAGCTGTAACATCTGTCAGTATGTAGCAACTGGTTCTACATTGAAACATCAAGTTACTGGAGAGGATTATGACACAAAGTTCAGGATGAACTGTCGTACAAACTATATAGTCTATATGGGGTAGTGCACCTGTGGCAAGCTCTACATGGGAAGAAAGGTGACATAGAAACAGGCTTTGACGGCAGACCGCTTGGCCCACCCAGTCTGCCCATTTCCTTACCTACTGGATAAGATGCAGATCCTAGTTAACCAACAGCCTACTTCCTCCTTCCCGCCACTATAATTGCCTTATGTCTGTCCCATGCATTCTTGAATGCCCTCAATGTTTTTGACCCCACGACCTCCTCAGGAAGGCCATTCCATGTGTCCACCACTCTCTCTGTGAAAATTAGGAATGCTAAGGACAGAATTCAAGAGCATGCCTGAGCAATTGTACAGGGAAATTTTGAGCATGTTCTGGGTGACCAATTTAGGGCTTTCCATGAGTGCACTATCTCTGATTTTCACCAGGTTTCTGTATTTTGAACCTGCCAGTGGGGTGGGGTGGGGTGGGGGCATAGGTTGAGGATGCTATTAAAGAAAGAAATTGAATGGATTTATCATTTACAATAAATGCCATATACCTCTCAGGTCTGAACACTGAAATGGATTTCAAACAATTTTTATAATGTGTTTAAGATCATAATCAGACTTTATATTATCTGCATGCATCATCAGTTTTACTGATTGTAGCCTGCCAACAGTGGAACCTTATCCTGGGAATCTAGTTAGGTTTTTGCACATAATTTAATATGTATGCGTGATGTTGCATATATTTATTTGATATGTATAATAGTCTTAGTTTTGTATTTCATAAGGTTTTCAAGGGAATTTTTTGTTTAATAATGAGACAGTTTTTATCCATGAAAAAACAATGGTGTGTTTTAACCTATCAATAAAATGTTTTTTAATTACGCTTCTATGACTGTTTTGCTTGCACCTCCTGATAAAAGAAAAATATAACTGAAGGGTAAGTTTATATGGAGTGTGCAGCTTGCCATAGTTCAGCTATCCTGGAATAAAGAAAAGTTTCTTTGTTTTCTGGGTTGGTGTATTTATCTTCAAGGAATTGAAATATATCTGATGTGATACTGGATGAACAAATGTTCTCATAGACTATATTGTTTCTTTATTTATGACCCCCTGGGACTAAACATCATATGATGATAACGCATAGTAACAGCACCTGTACATGGAGCAAATGACAGGGGGCTGGATTCACAAAGTTTTCTGAAGGTGCAAAACCTTCCCTAAGTCCCCAAAACAGCCGTAGCTATGGAAACAAAGGGGAATTTGCACTGAGTGCTATTCACAAAACTTTCTGCAGCTGTGGAAAAAAAACACTACGGAATGTGGAAAAAAGTGCAGCTGCGGAAGTCCCTGAGAAAAAAAGGTGTGAGATAACTTGTCTGCTATCAGAAAGCTTCTTGAGAAAGCTGTGGCTGGGCAACTCACGGATTATATTCAGTCTCATGAGCTACTTTCCCCCTCGCAGCATGGCTTCCGAAAAGGGCACAGTACAACCTCAGCCCTGGTCATTGTCACTTCTGGGATAAGGGCTACTATGGACCAGGGCAGACAATCTGGGGCCATCTTTATTGATCTCTCTAAGGCCTTTGACATAGTTGCTCATGCACTACTTTGCACTCAACTTAGGTCCTTGGGTCTGCCCCCTTAATCACTCAGTTGGTTCTCCAATTTCCTTCAGGACAGGCAGCAACTTACCAAGTATAGTAAGGTGCTCTCAGGCGCCACCACAGTGTCCTTAGGGGTTCCCCAGGGGTCAGTCCTTAGGCCCCTGCTCTTCTCCATATTCATCAACGATCTTCCCTCCTCTGCTGCCACCTGCAGGTCTATCCTCTACGCTGACAACCTTGTTATTCTCACTCATTCCTGGGATGTTGGGGTCATTAACCACCAATTAAATGAGGATTTCAGGAGTATCCAATCCTGGATATCGTCCCACAAGCTGGTCCTAAATCTTAAAAAGACTCAGGCTATGCTGTTTGGATCCCTGGCTAAGATAAAGGCCTCCCCTGTCCCTCTGTGCATCTTGGGTAGTGATGGTGCTCCCGTTCTTATCACTGACTCCATCAAATACTTTGGGGTGACACTTGACCCTCAGCTTGATCTTGGTCACCACATCCACAATGTGTGTCGAGCTGTTAACTGGAAGTTGGGTTTGGCGTACAGGGAGAAGAATAATCTTACTTAGGCTGCTCACCTAGCACTGGCTAGAGGTGTGTTTCTACCATCTCTCTGTTATGAGCTACTTCTATTTGCCCGTACTTCCAAGGTACACCTCACTAGGTGGACCGTTGCCTACAATAACAGTTGCATTTTTGCACTAGCAGCACCTCGCCTCACTCACTATTGTGATCTGTATGCTAAACTTAACTGGTTCTCCTCGCCCAACTACATGAATATTGTTTTGGGCTGCTTCACGGGTAAGGTTCTGGGCTCAGGCACCCCCCCCCTGGACTGGTGGAGTTCCTTGTGCCTGCTGCCTCTACTGTCTACTCCCTAAGGTCTCTGGGCCCCGCTATCCTTACGCTGGACAGGGATTTTGTGTCAAGTGCCCCAAGATTATGGAACTCCCTTCCAGTCCAGATCCGGTCCTCCCCTCCCATGCATGCCTACGTACCTCCCTGTAGACACACTTGAAGCTCTCCTCGGTATGTGACTGTCTTAAACCGCCCTGATTACCTTGCTTACCTTAGTCACCTGCACTGTAATTGAGCATATCATCTCCTGTCCCTTGGCTCCAGTCCTGCTGTGGTTGTCTGCCTGCCTGGGTGTGACCCTGTGTTAAGTGTGTAAATTCTGTATATACCTGTATATACTGCTGAGCACTGTCTTAGTGACTGTGTATTGTTTTTATACTTGACTGTTCCACTGTTGAAACCTGAGTTATCTTACTATGTATGTCATGCTTTTTCTGTTTCTATTGTATCTGCCTTACTTGCTTTAAGTTGTACTCTGTATGTTCTTTTAATTCCTGTACTCTCCTGGGTTGTACCTGAAAATAGGCATATGTTTTGTCTAGTGTACTTACCTGGTTAACAAAAGCTAAATAAATAAGTAAGGCACATCCCCTGAAGGGCTATTCACAACCATTTTTTTTCCGCAGTTGCGGAAAAAATGTTACACACAGTGGAAAGAGGTGTAACTCTCACTCAGCAAACTGCAGTAGTGCCCCAACAATTGGAATCAATTAAGGTGGAGGTGAGGCACAGGTAATAGCATCCCAGTGAGTATAGCAGTGGCTGATGTTACAGAAACAACAGCACACATTGCCTTGATATGGCAACAAGCAACAACCACCAAACTCAGTGCAGCCCATGACGGAGCCCCACAGGCAGTAGAGCCTGACCAGCCTTCAGCAAATGCTACCCCTGCAGGCAACAGGAACATCCCAAGGAGGGAGGACTGCCACTGTGGTGCCATAGTATTACTGGTACCTGTGGTGCTGCAGTGGTCCCAGTTGAGGGATTGATTACTGGTCTCTGTGTGGGTGCTTTCAGCTTCATGCTATGACAGCAATGTTATAGTCTGCTGCTCCAGCTAATTAGGTTCACTGTTGCTGTGCCTCCAAAGCTATTTCTGCAGCTGCGGATGCACAGTTGCGGATTTTCAGCACTTGCTCAATTTCTGCAGCTGCGTGTATTTTACGGAATTCCACACCTGCTCAAAATATCTTTATGAATATCACGCAACTGCGTTTCCACAGTACTGCAGGCCTTTTTCCCACAGCTGCAGGATTTTTGGCTTTCTTTGTGAATCCTGCCCTTAGTGTCTTTAAATTAGCATAGTACCAGGTGATGATTATGGGTCCACAGTATGTGTATGTAATTAAGGAGATTTTTAATGAAATGGGGAAATGTTTATCATGTTATAATATAATTGGTTTTGCACTAGTATTTACTGGTTGTGTGCCTCTGTAACAACTTTCATGTTTTAAAGCACACGGATGTGAGGAATGTAACACTAATGAATATTCATGATGTTGTGCGTTTAATAGAGGTTGCAATCTCCCAAGACTGCCCCCTCGACAAAGCCTTCTTTGGCACCATGTTGGGGTGTTGGGCATCTGAAGTGATCACTTAGTAAAATAATAATTTTATTGCAGTGCATTGTCCATTGGGGTATGTGCACCCTTTTTTTGCTTTGTTGTTTTCAGGTTTTTTTTGAAGAGTAGCACTTTTGTATGGCAAGACATGCATGTGTGTGGATTTCTTTGGTTTTAGCTATATGTAGGCAATAATAAGACATGACAGGGTGGGATTTATACTGAGATCACCACATCCGCAGCAGTGTGTTGAGGCCATATGCTGAAAGCAGAGGATCTTACATGCCCAGAAGTGCAGAATGTGTATGAAATGGATTTGAATTAATAGAATAGTATAGCTAGAAAGGTTTTCTTCTAGTAATGCACATCAATTTTTTGCTTACAGTTGAAGCTTTTTGATTTCACTAACTACACTTTACCTGTAAGTTACGGACTGAGCGTTGGTCAGATGAAACACTGAATCTATGATGTAAGTGGTTTACCTAGTTTGAATATTACATCACCCAGCTGTCAAAACAGAGGTTATGAAGAATTTTAATTGTTTACAAAAATGTTTAAAGTATTTGCACCATAAGGGTTATCTATAACCAAAGAGTAAGGCAATGTGTGCCTGTGTTTATTATGCAGTTAAAGTGTAAAGCCAGCTCTTTTTTCAGTGTCTTAGAAATGTTGAATCTGGTTAGAAAGGTACATTCTGTTAACTTAATTTGTGTTCTGCTTAATGACAGTAAGACTGTATGCCTACACGGGCCATTGGCTTTTGGCTGTGAGACTTTCTGGGCCTGCTTTCCCCTCTTCTAGGGTCACATAGAAAGGATCTCTGGCCCATCAAAAATAAATCCTTCCCCTTGTGGTTCTCCAGTCTGGGGTGCCATAGGCATCAATTCCAACTTTAACACCTCTGTGTGTGCTCCACTGGGTGTGGCCAGCCAGAGGGGGCCTATGGGCCTAGGGATGGTGGCTGAGTTCCTGGGCCTGGGTGACACTGGTCCTCTCCATTCCAGGTCTCTGGAGACTTGGGCTCTGACCAGTATCTGGGATTGGGAGCAGCAGGGACCTATTGAAGGTCCACCCTCTAGGATGGCCTCCTGATTACTTCTGTACTCTCTGGGCCATGTTCCTGCTATGCTGAGGAAGTTGCAGACAAGATTCCTCTACTGGCTGGAGTATGTGGCTTAAAAGGCCTGTGTATCTGCTGAAGACCACGGCAGTTGGCATCCATGATCTGAACCCAAGGGGCTAGGGATAGACCAGTAAGTGGTGAGCCACTGTTTCTGTGACCTATAAGCATGGAGCAAAGGGCAGGCACCAGAGGGAGCCATATACGTCAGTTCATAAGTGTGTGTGGTGTAAGCACAATTACTATTGATTAATTTAATGTTGTGGCTGTTTTAAGGAAAGGTGTATAGTAAATTGTGCCTACTTATTTTTGTGGTAAATTTTTGAGATGATAGATTTTACTCAGACATGTAGTATGATTAAAAGCTGTTTATTTTAGCACACAGTTAACATTAAACATATTTGTAACCCTTAAAAAGTACGAAATTTTTTGAAAACTTTATTTAGACCTTTGTCTTACTTTGTGCACTTTAAATCATTACACACTCTTTACCATGAACTTGTAAGACCTAGTACTTCCTGTCTGGAGGCACTTTAAGGCAATATTCTCTTTTAGTGTAGCCTGGACTAACCAGTACACATTTTCTTGGTACTAATAATCTTGGCTAGCATTTAAATAATATTTTTACTGCACTATATTTATGTGTATATATATTGTGGAACCAGAATTCTTTAATGATACATTTTTAGGCACCTTAAATAAGTGGTTTATACTAAACTAGTCCTTTGGCAAAGAGTCTCTGTATTTCCCTGATGTCTGGAGATTTGAGGTATCTTGGAGTCAAGGTATGAAGAAGATTTTTTTCCTGGTTCTTTGGAATTTTTTTCTTTTCGAGGCTTTGCAAATGAAATAACAAAGTTAGCTGAATTTTAATGTTTTTTACTTCTGGCAGAAGCCAAAAGTCTTTAGAGTTTTAGCAGAGTGATAGTTTTAAAGTCAGTAGTAGTAACGTAGATGTGCAATCTCTTCCAGCAATGAAACACAGATTCAGGTTAAGTTAATAGGTAATACAAATTGCTGGCCCTTGGAGCAGTCTTTCATAGGCAGAATACTTCCTCAGAAATATCTTGAAATTTCGTTCTACCTCAAGAGTAGCATGAGGTTTTGGAATGGTATAGCCATATTTGGTCAGAAGCTTGTCTTTGGTTGGAAGTCTTATAGCATATGTGCAGAGATGTTCTGACTTATCAGGGCTCTGTCACTGACCTGCCTATTTGGTTTTTTGAACTTTGTCCATAAGGTGACAGACAATAGACTTATAACCACAATACCTTCTCCTGCGCATTTTCATAGATGAGGTAATGGAAGATTATCTCATTGCAGTCTTATGGCACTGGGTAGTTGGTAGCAGGTAGTTCCCTGTTTTGAAGACCCAGTTTCTTGGTTATATGGTTTCAGAGGTGAGGCCCCCTTCTAATGGTATGACTCAGTGACCTTAAAAAGTGCTGGGTCCTGATTTCAAAGTACTTTTTGAAGCTGTTAGACAACGTCTGAATCTAATTAATTTATTTGGTTGGCATTTTGAATATCCTTAAAGTTAGAAGTTTGCAACATATTGTTCAGTGTAGATTTGTTCCATAACTCCTGGGTGTGGAGATGAATTTCATATACCAGGGTTAAGTATTTGCAGGTCTGCTTGGTTTAAAAGAAAATGTTTCATGACCAGTTCTTTTAAGGTGCATTAAGACAGCTGAAATTCAAGGTGAATCATCCTTTTTACACTTTGGCAGGGTCTGGTGGCTTATGGCCACTAGTGTGCCTACAGTGGGTTCAGGAAGGGTATAACCCTTTGTGTGAACTCTGCCAGGGACATGGATTATATCTTCTGTGCCTAACAGGGCTGGATATATCCTGATGTCTCTCTTCCTACTTGCAGCTGCAAGTTGACTATAAGAGTACAGTAATGTGTATCCCTAAGCATGTTACTTAAGTAATGGAGAAAAGTTTGGTTATCAAAGTACTGATGAAAAGGGCAAAAGAGTAACTGAGCTGAACTGTAAATGTGTTGAAAGTAATTATTCTGCTAGATTTGAACCCATGACAAGCTGGTCAATAACATATACAGTAGTGGGATCATGCCAAATTGTAATGACTGTGATAACTGATTGGATTGCTGATTTAAACAGCTCAAAACAGGAGCTGTGGATCAGTGCTCTGGCCATATGCTTTCTGCTACCTCATGCTATGGACACTGGTCTGTAAATAAATGTTGGCATTTTTACAAAAGAAATTATGCCTAAATGTCCTGCCTTGTGTTCCAAGTGATTTCTTATGGGCACAGTGTTCTACAATGCAACAGCAACAATTTAAAGTCACAAAAATGAAGTTATGATTAAAGTTAAATAAGTTAATGCCTATTCCAAGTTGCTATATGAGTACTTACAGTGTGCAGTGTGGAGTGGTGCAACATCAAGTTCTAGTTTTTTTTTGACCAGCCAAGATGGCTCCATTTACCCATGGAGCCAAAGGGAAGAAGAATGAGATGGAGAGGAACACAACACAAGCACAAATCACTCTGAATGGGAGGCACGGAGGCAGAACAGAAGAATGCTATTGCAGCATGGGGGAGGCAAAAAAGGTAAGCGGTATCTCCCAAAGGTACATGGGAAGTGTGAACAAAGCAGTTCCCATGGAGCAGTGTAAAGGAGGGGAGTCTCTCTCTCTCAAATGAGAAAGGGCACCAAAACCAGATAGCATGCAATGAAGGTGGGGGGGGGAGTTTGTGAGGGATACAAGGAAGTAGTACTTCACTGAAGAGTGGTGGACACCTGCAGCGACTGCTAGCAGAGGTAGTGGAGACAAAAACAGTAGTGGGCTTCAAGTATATGGGGGATAGACGTAGAGAAATATTAGTAAGTAGGCAGAGAGGAGGTAGGATTGCCTGAGATCAGTTAGGGTCTGTGGAGATAGATTAGCAGGGACCATCTGGTCAGACTGGATGGGCCAAGCGTTCCTTTTCTGCTGACACAGTCTATGTTTCTTCATATCTATGAACAATGTATTTAGTTCAGAGTTGGTATCTTTCCCTTTAACCAGCTCCAAGCCTCTTGCTCCTGTGGTGCCTTCTCATTTAAGGGTTCCTCCTACTCAATACAACACAATTAGTGGTGGAGCTCTGAGCCCAGCAGCTTCTGCCTGCTGCAGCAGCCTTTCCATAGAATTCGTCTGCTTATCTGGACCATTATTACAACTTCCTTCTGAAGACTATAGTATAATGTTCTATTACTTTTTAATCCTAATCAACACCCCACATATTTCTTCAAAACCTACTTTATGATTGGGCTGCTGTAACTTTACAGCAACACTGATTTGATCTGTAATGTTATCCTACTGTAGATTTTGATGTTGTGTTTTGAGATACTGTCCTTGTAAGAGAAAAACTGCATTGAGTTAGCTTTTGTCAGAACTCAAAATTAAATAAGTGTACTATTATTATTTTTCAACCCTAATTTTGAACTGCTTGCATGTGTCATGACTAGAAGACACTTAGCAATATTCTCCACTAGAATTTTAAATGTATATGTAGTCTTGTAGGTTTTTTGGCTGGCCATGTATCTGACCTGTCATCAGGTACAGTAGTATGTTTAACATCTGGTGTACCATTATGTCTCTCTGGTTAACTTTAAACACATACGTGGCAACTGACCTAGCATTCAGCAGCTGAAAGCAGATGTAACACAAAGTAACTTTAAACTTTGAAGTTATAAAAAGCTGTGCAATTCCAGGGAATTCATCCATAAACTAAATCAGCTGTACAGCTGGAGTTCTCCATTCTGAGGATGAAACAGGGTGAGTCAGAGAAGTACCAGATCCAGTGCAACGATAGCAAAGGAGGATTCATTGGCATGGGGGTATGGATGGTGATTGGCTGCTCTTCATTAGTCAACCAGTGGGTACTTTTGGCCACAGTATTTCCCAATCATCTTACTGTGCAGTCTGTTTGGGCACTGCCTGTGACAGCCCTGCAGTGGCAGAGGAGTGTACCAAAAAGTGTATGGGGAGTCAGAATTGCATAGAACACCTCAGCCTGGGGCACTGTTCAATTCAATGTCTGACCCTTCAGTTACAAAAGTGAGGGGTCGCCTGGTCCTCTGACCACCTGGCTCTGCCACCATATGCACTGCAAATGGCACCTCTGCTATCCCAATCAGTGTAATGCAGTGTGGCCCTCTTCTCCAAATTTCTGTAAAGATAATAACTTTGATGGCATCTGATTTTTAAACAGGGTACTATTTACTGCACAAAATTCTTAAAAATTAATTCTCCTCATCATTTATGCTTATTGCTTTTCGTATTTTTATTAAACCAAACAAATCAGTTAGCCAACACATTCATTTCATATTTCAATGCTTCACTAGTGTCCACCACAAGAGGGAATGCTGTGAGCAGAGAATAGTTTTAAAACATGCAAAAACTGAGAAAAGAGCTGCAAGAATGGCAGATAACAGGATTATAATTATAACATCTGAAGAAGCTTATGGAACCTGTTTCTCCGATAAAATACTGGAATAAATATGAAAAATAAGAAAAAAATGGGAGAATAAAAAAAATAATAAAGAGCCAGATAGGGATATATCCTCAAGTTTAGTGAAAGTCTGACTACAAAGTACAAGAGAGAATGCAAACAAATAGCATTTCCTTAGGGAGCAGTGATAAAGCTATGAAACACTGAAATATGAAAATATATTGACTGACTGGTTTAATAAAAATATAATGAGAAATATAAATAACTGGGAGCTGTGTTGATTTCCAAGACTCCTGCTAGCCCAACAAACGATGTATCTTGTATGGTTGAGATAGTCTTACCCATCTGCTATGGGAGGTGAGAATCCAGACGGATATCCAAAACTCTTCCTGCTACACTCCACTCCTGCCCTCTCAGGCTCAATGAACAAACTCAGATTACCAGCATGTCTTGCAGTCCCTTGCTACCCAACACCATGAAAGCAGCCCCCACTTTACAGATCCTTAATAACCTTCCCACATCTCCACCGCTGTCACTCACAAACTCCTCTGACATTTCCATTCATACTAACATACTAACATACTATTTGCCAGCAGATTAGGCCTTACGGTCTATCGAGTCTGCCCGAACTTTAGATCCTTGGTTGGGTGCCGAGACCCTCCCATCCCTTGTGCTCCAGAAACCTGTATCATCCATCCCCACCCCCCTGGGACAGGACATCATCTGATACATCCACTTTCTGTGTCTGTCCCAACCTCTCTTGAAGCCCTCCACTGTGGATCTCTGAACTAGCTCACCAGGCAGTGCATTCCAAGGGTCCACCACCCTCTCAGTGAAAAACCTCCTCCTCTTTTCCCCCCTTACCCTTCCACCTTCCAACTTCAAACCATGCCCTCTGGTGATACCTCCCTGCTTTAGTCTAAAGATCCCCTCCATGTTAACCCTATTTATTCCCTTGAGGTACTTGAAGACCTCAATCATGTCCCCTGTCTCTCCTCTCCTCCAGTGAAACAGGCAGAGCCCTTAAGTCTGTCCTCATACGTCAAATCCCCTAGCCCTCGTATCATCTTTGTTGCCCTCCTCTGTACCCTCTCTAGGAGCTGTATGTCCTTCTTTAGTGTGGTCTCCAGTACTGTACACAGTACTCAAGGTGTGGTCTAACCAGTCCATTGTACAGCGGCAGAATCACTTCCTTGCTCGAGAGGTGATCCCCTTACAATGCATCCCAACATCCTGTTTGCCTTGCTAGCCGCTCTCCTGCACTGCTCAGAGTTATTCATACATGCATCCACCATGACCCCTAGGTCTTTTTCCCTATTGAGGCCTCCAGCGCCTCCCCTCCCATGGTGTACCTGTGTTTAGGGTTTCCCCGACCAAGATGCAACACCTTGCACTTGGTGATATTGAAATTTAATTTCCATGTGTGAGCCCAGCTTTCCAGGGTGTCCAGGTCCCCTTGAAGGGCCAACCTCCCCTCTTCTCCCTCAACTACTGCTCCCATCTTGGAGTCATCCGCAAAGAGACTCATTTCACACCCTATACCCTCCCTGATGTCCGATATGTATGCATTAAACAGGATCGGACCCAGGACCGAGCCCTGCGGTACCCCACTACCAACCTCTCTAGGGTTTGAGAGCTCCCCACAGACCACTACTCTCTGAGTGCATCCAGCTAGCCAGTTTTCAATCCATCTGACCATCAAAGGGCCTACTCCTAACCCCATCAGTTTCTCCACCAGACCATTGTGGGGGACAGAGTCAAACGCCTTGCTGAAGTCCAAGAATAATACATCCACAGGCTTACCCTGTCCAGTTCTGATGTTACCCATTCATAGAACTCCACAAGGTTGGTTTGACATGATCTACCTGGCACAAACCCATGTTGCCGACTATCCAGACCTCCCACCTCCTCCAAGTACACCCCAATCGCTCCTTTAGTATACTCCATTAATTTTCCCACCACCGAGGTCAAACTGATGGGTCTATAGTTACTGTAACTTCCTTGACCCCCTTTATGGATCGGTACCACATGTTGCCTCGCCAATCCTAGGTACCCTTCCTGTCTCAAGTGACCTGCTGAAAAGCTCGCCAGGGTGCAGCCAGTATGTCCGCCAATTCCCATAGTACCTCGGATGAATGCCATCCGCCCAGGAGATTTGTCTTTCTTTAGGCCTTGAGGGCTAACCACACCTTTTTGGCAGAGATAGCATCATCCGTCCCTCCACCTTACTGGCCTTTTTATCTTTACCCAGATGTGACACCCTGGGGTACCTCTCTCCTCTTGCTCCATTTTTGTTGCTCCCTGATCTCACTTACTGATGTTTCTATCGCCTAGTGCCTTGCTTTGTAGATATCACATCCCCTCCTAGTGAACACAGAGGCGAAGTACCCATTAAATACCTCTGCCTGGTCCCTCGCCTCTTACACCCACCCTCCTTCTGATCTCAATCTGCTGAGATGGCCCTTAGTTTTTCTCCGCTCCCCAATGTACAGGAAGAACCCCTTTTCCCCTCCATGTATCCACTGTGCCAGTCGCTGCTTTTTACTGGACTTTGCTCCCCTCACTATACGGGTGACTTTTCTAGATGCAGGCTGGTACATTTCCTTATCCCTATCCCCTCTTGTTGTTTTATATTTTTGTAGGCCTCCTTCTTTTCTCTGACTGCTACCTGTACCTCACTGGACCACCAGCATGGTTTGTGTGACCTTGCTCCTTATTTTCAACTTAGTGCAGATCCTGACTGCCTCATGAAGTCCCGTCTTTATGACCTCCCATCCTTTTCCACACTGCCATTGAGGTAAACCCCATCAAGTGATCCTTGAGAATATTTCCCATGCCCATGAAGTCTGCCCCTGAAGTCCACTGCCAATGTCCTAGATCTCACCCCTCCCCCATGCTTATTTGAAACCAGACAGTATTGTGGTCACTCCCAGTCAGGGGGTCTTGTACAACCATGTCCCTTAACAGATCCCCATCTGCCAGAACCACATCCAGGACATGCCCCTCCCTTGTGGGCTCCATCACATGTGTTAAGAAAACATCCTGAAGCCATCCAGCAGCCTCTGCTCCTTGGCCACCTTAGAGGACATGGTTCCCCAGTTTGTACCTGGCATATTAAGGTCCCCATCAACACCACTCCTTCCCTTTGGTCCACACTGGGCAATGATGTTGTACAGCAAACCATCCTCTAGAACCTCACTCATCCCGGGGCTCTATGCTACACCCAGCTTGACCTTATTTCCTGCTGAGGATCGTAAAGTGACCCATAAGGCCTCCACGCTTCCTCTGCCTTCTACTCCTAGCAATTTCTATGTCATCTCTAATGAACATAGCCACTCCACCCCTCTGCCCTCCTTTCTATCCTTCCTGAGCATAGTGTACCCTGCACGCTTAGGTCCCAGTCATGGTTTTTTGTTGGCCTACGCTTCCGTGACCGCCGCCACATCCACCCCCTCGAACAGCATGGCCTGGAACTCTGGCAACTTGTTTCCCAAGCTCCTGGCATTTACTAACACCAACCCCACCCCTTATCCCTGATTCTCTTTGTCGAACCCCACCCAGATTCCTTATACTTCCATCCTCCTCTGCTCCCTCCTGAAACCTCCACTCCAATCTGTTTCCTTCTCTGGGCGTGAAGACTACTCCCTCATCTGGAGGAGAGGGCTTCTGTCAGCCCCTCCCTTATCCCTTCCCCTCACAAGTTTAAACCCCACCTTTCTTGTATGTAGTCAACCATCCCCTGTTTAAGGACTTCTTCCTAATGGGGCAAGATGAAACCTGTCCTTGGCATATAGTCCCTTATCCTCCCAAACTCCATTCCAGTTCCCTAACACCCCTAACCCACTCTCTTCACCCCACTGCCTGAGTCATTAACCTCTGTGAGCTTCATTTTTTTCTCCACTGAGGCCTTTGGTACTGGCAATATCTCCAAAAAGGAAATGTTGCATCCATTATCCCGACAGACTCTGGCAAGTTCTTGGAACCTTGCTTGGATTTCCAAAATGCTATTTCCCTCTAGATCATTAGTTCCCAAATGCACCAGGAAATCTGGTTTCCCTCCACAATCCCTAACCATTTCATACTTCATGAACTTTGCTCTGTGCAGTGTCAGCCCAGAGATACACACTACCTTCACCTGGCTATGGCATCCACCCCTGTCCTCCCACTGATACCACCTAATCATCGAGTCTCCCAACAACAGAACCTTAACACCGCCATCATCCTTATGGTTGCCTCCACTATGCCCTCTCAGCCCCCTTCCCCTATTCATGATCTCAATTTCGTGGGAGTCTTCCTGCCTTACTAGAGACCCCCTTGTCACCCTCCCCTTTCTGCCTCCCTTGCTATTTTGCCCACTTAACCCAAACTCCCTCTGAATAGGTGTCCCCTTTAACTCTCTCTTATCCGAACCATTTATCCTGGCCCTGATGGTTTCTCCTTCCCCCACACCGCCATCCTCCCCCCTTGTAATAGTACCCCTGCCTCCAGAGGCTCTCTGTGGGTCCCCTTTAGATAGGGCCCCATCCTTGGTACTGACCCCCTGCTGAAAAGGGGCACCTCTCCCACCTCCTTGTCTCCCAGTTTCTCTCAATCATGCTCTCTAGCTCATGTCTGGAATATGTTGCATCTCCCCATTTGCTTAACATATGTGTTTCCCCTTCTCCCTCTGGGACTATTTCTATCCTTTCCATTGCCGGTCAGTGATGCCCTATGGGTATCGGACTCCCTCCCCCCGGCCTCTGTATAAGTTTTCTTATTTCCACCAACCCCTTCCTCCCCCTCTAGGTTGCTTAGTAGCTCAAATTTATTGCGACACTCTATGTCAGCCTCCATCAAGTAACCCGAGATTCCCCTGACTGCACCTCTAAACTGCCCTCTTCTTCCCTCTTGCTCTGTTCACCTTAGAGCTCCCTTCCCACAGTCTGCTGTTTAGGCTTCCGCACAACAGCCCCTCCTGACTCTTCCCTCCACTATCTTTGTATTCAGAATGTTCACCCCAGACGCTTCCCTTAGCATCAACTTCCTATCTAAGGGTCCTCTGTCCCTAATATCCCCCTCCTGCTTGCTGTAACATAACGTCCCTGTAATTTCAGAGCTGCCCCAGCCTCCCTCAGCCCCACCCTCTGCTGCCCATATCCACACCCCTTATCCTTGACACCCCCAGCTCCCCAGCTTATCCTTAACCAATATACCTCACTCCTGATACAAGATAACTGTCTATAGGTGGGCAGCCTCCTCTCTCAGGCCCAATTTAGAATTATTGCCATCCCACAGCCTGTACAGCCTACAACCCTTCCAAGATGCCTGCCATGGTGGAATATGGCCACCCTGTTTATCCCCTCTGTTTATAATGGCACACCCTTTTCTCAGTCCCTTCCCTGAATACAGTTTCTTTCTATACTGACTGTAGTTATTTACAAACCCAATTTCAACCTCAATAAAGTTCCAAAGTCTCACAAACACATACAGTCCAGTGTGTGTTCAGTCCCACTAACAGTGTGTGTAAGCAGACATCAGGTACCGTGATGATGTCACAGGCCCATCAGCTGCTGTTGCTTCAAATTTCAGTCCTAAACAGAAATACTCAGCCTTTCAATCCCAACCTCAGTGGTTTTCAGTATTTAAGAAAGCCTACAAAACAGGGTGGGTGGATTAGCTCTTCCAAACACCAGGCAAACAACACATTTAAATTTCCTCAATTAACCCTGACAAACAACTGTCCCCAAACCTCAAAAAGTTACAGTATCACAGCCCAAGTAACAGTTCTAATTCAGGTAATAATTTTTACCACATAAAGCTAATTTCACTTACAAACTATTTCAATATTTCAGTTAAAACAGAATATAAACCCAGACCTCTGTCCAACCAAACTGCTGCTCTGAATTCACAAGTGAACAATGGAGGCCAGGGTAATTCCTGTTTAAAGACAAAGTAATTGCAGCTAATGTCCCTTCCCTAACACCAGGCAAACAACACATTTAAATTTCCCTCTAATTAACCCTGACAAACAACTGTCCCCAAACCTCAAAAAGTTACAATATCACAGCCCAAGTAACAGTTCTAATTCAGGGTAATAATTTTTACCACATAAAGCTAATTTCACTTACAAACTATTTCAATATTTCAGTTAAAAACAGAATATAAACCCAGACCTCTGTCCAACCAACCTGCTGCTCTGAATTCACAAGTGAACCCTTCCTGCCAACTCTCTGAAAACTCTCTTCACATGATCCTTCTTTTGCTGATCCCTTCCCCCTCTCCCAAATATTGTTACCTACAATTGTTCTTACCTCTGTTTGTAACCAACTTACCCTATCAAAATCCTTGCCTGTCTCCAGTAACTCCAAGTTAGCTTGGAACTAGGCAAAAAAGGGACGTGGCATGTGCTTGTTCCTGAATGATAACTCCGGTGAGTACTGCTAAACTGAAAAAAAAAAGAACTAAAAAGAAATGAGCAGCCAACGCATTTGATCCATCACATTGACTGATGCAGCTAATATGTTTACCTGTATGTTTTTTGAAAGGTCTCTCCATTTTACTTATGTAAACACTCTTTAAGGTATATCGTGCAGGGAAATCCTATTCTGCTAATGTGATTTACCTGCTACTATGTACTTTTAAGAGATTTTACATTGGTAAAATGAATAGACTTTTCAAAAAATGTATATGTGAACATACAGGCTGCTTCAATCGATGTGATGAATCAAATGCTTTGGCAGCTCACATAATTTTACGTAATGGTTCAGGTCATAGTTTCAAATTTAGGGGGTTAGAATTAGTGAAGATTGAATCAAGAAGGAGAGATTTGAGCCCAAAGGTTTTGCAAACTGAAGACTGGATTCACAAATTAAACGTGTCAAAAAGGAAAGGAATGAATGATAGGTTTGATTTGGAACCCTTTTTATGAACTGTCAATTGCATGCATATTGTAAATTCATCAGTGGATTTTTTGATACTTGAAAAATATATATTTGCATAATATACAGTGTAATAGAAAATAACTCTGTTTTTTGCTTTATAGCTTGCTCCATAGCTGTATTGGAGCATTATTTACATTATAGTGCTTCATCATGAGTTATTGTAGTGCTGTGTTTTATGATCACTTTTTAATAAAAAAATTTATATGGTTCAGTTTTGTCCCTACCCGTGTCTCCATAATGATTTAAAGTATGTCTCTTGATCAGCTGAGACTTTTGTATTATATGTTCTTGATCTAGGATTATTTCTGTTCAGCAACAGGTGCCATGAAAGCAGCAGCTGTAACGTGAGCCCTCTCTCTCAGACAGCTATCTCCACGGCTTCGACCAGCAAGAGCCGGATTTTCAGGTGTCGCATCTCATTGTATTTACATTTTTAGAATAACCTGAGCATGGAGGAGGCAGGGGGTTCCATTCATGAAACGGGTGCAGGTTGCACCGCCTCAGTGCCAAAAGTATTGAAGCGAAGCAGTGTTGCCGCACCATTTCAGCAAATGGAGTGTCCCTGCCTCCTCCATACTTCCAGGTTCCGAAGTTTTAAAAATGTAACTACAGCAAGTTGCAGGGCACGAAAATACCACTCTTGCTGGTCAGAGCTAAACCGGAGGGTAAGCTGTCCGGGGGAGGGAGCCCACGTTTTGGGCTGCTTTCCTTTAAATAATTGATTAGCAGTTTTTTTCTTGGGACAATACTAACTATTCAGAAAGTATTTATATAGGTTTTCTAGAAGTGTTATGTTTGTTAAACACAGTGAGGCAGGTGCTCTGCATTTTCACAATGTTTTAGCACTTTTATGAGCAAAACGCTAATCAATTTTTAGAGTTAAATAAAACCCAGAGCTATGTTTTTCTACAGTAACCCCACTCCCACACCTCACTTTTTAAATATCAGGATTGTGTGTCAGTTTTGAACTTTTCTTATGGGAAGGATTCTGTACGAAGTAATGTCTTCATATGTATTAATGATTATGTTTCTGTTATTTTCTTACTGTTTTACAGCTGATACAAGGCTTTCCTATGTACTCAAGAAGATGACAACTACTAAGAATGGACCAAAATCAAGATTGAAGACCCTTCTAAACTAGCTCTCTGATTGCATTTACCTCTATAGTAACTGATAGTCTTTAGAGACACATAAATGAATTATGTATGTATGTATTAAGCAATTCAAAGTGAGACATTTTCAGTTGTCATAGTAATGGATCATTCCCTGTTTGTATTGAACTGTTTTTAATTGAATGTTTAAAGGGTTTGTGCAAGGAATTCTATGTTTGAATATTTAGTATTCTACTACGTACAGTAAATGCCAGTTTTTGCAATTATGTTTAAATATTTAGTATCTCACTAAATAAATGCCAGTTTTTGCGATTATGTACATCTCTTGACAAAGTGCCGTGGATAGGGTGTAAATCATTGAGACTTTATATTTTTTCACCCTACTTATAGTGGCTGACTTCTTAACTATTTAATATTTAAATAAAGAAGATTTTGGGCAAGTATTTACAAGATTATGTACTGAGTGACTTTTTTTTCTGAGTTGCTGAGAGCTGGGTTTCTTGTAGTCACATTATCATGGAACTCTTAGCTCCACTCCATTTGGAGGCAGTTACCTTTAATGAAAGGTATGCAGAAAACTGGCAATAACTTCTGCTGATTCTCCACCTTTTGCTTTTTGCCACATTTTTTATCTGACTCCACCTTTACACTAACTCACTGCATTCCCCATCATGCCTCTCATCCTTACAAAAACTGATAAGAATGCAGTGACTCAGAATTCCTCCAACTGGTTTTCAGTCAGTCTCTAAACTTAAGGTGATGTTTCAGTTTTCTGTTAAAACATTGTAGTTGACATTTGCAGGATTCACATCACACAACATGCTGCAAAACTGAATTCCAGGACATTACTTTTAGCCTAACTAAAGATAGTTGCATGAAAACAAGATCCATGCCCTTCCTGCTGCTTTTTCTACCACAAGAATCGTAATAGAAATGTAGAAATTGTCATCCGAAAAAGGCCCAGTGAACCATTTAGTCTGCCTTTGCCTGTCTATCTACTCTACAGAGCCTCTGTCAGTCCCCCTGACTTGCCCTTGCTCACTTCCCAGTGTATCCAGCTTCACTGTACCAATATGCCTGTTCCATCCCCCTTGAGCCCCTCTCACTGTCTCAGCATGTATGACATCATCTAAAAGCTTGTTCCAATCTACGACCCTTCCTGTTAAAAAGTACCTTTTGACATCATTATTGACAATCCTTCCCTTCAGTTTCACGGAGTTAGCTCTGGTGGAAGTACTACTGCTTAATGTGACAAGTCCCTAGTGTCCACTCTATTGATACTGCGGTGTAACTTGAACATCTCAATCACGTTTTCAACTTTTCACCTATCCGCCAGGGTATACATGTTCAGATCCTCCAGATATTCCTCATACAACCTTCCCTGCTGCCACTCATTCATTTTGGTAGCCCTCACTGCACCACTTCCAGTCTGTCCCTGTCCTTCTCCAAGTCTAGGTTCCAAAACTGTGAACACCACTCTAAGTGAGTTTGGACCTGTGGCCTACAGCATGCGGTGGCAATAGCACCTCCCTGATTCTGCTACTGATCTCCGTACCTAGGCATCTCACCTTCCCCACTGCTTCATTGCATTGTGTCACTGCCCTTTAAATTATCATGTCTATAGTTGTCTGGCTTCTCTCTACTTGGGGATCATATTCACCATCCTCTAATCCTCTGGTACCTCTCCCATCTCTTGTGAGTAGTTGAAGAGATCCATTAGTGGACCTTCCAGGACCTTTTCCATTTCCCTTTACACCCTTGGGTTCAACCCATCGAGATTTATTGATTTCCTTACCTTCGGTGCATGAAGTCCCTTCAGTACTCTTTCCTCTGTCATGGGCTCCTCACGGTGGCACATAATGTTAGCGAATCCGGAACAGTGAGTACCACTGTCAGCAAGGAAATGTCAGTGATGACGGAATAGCGACATAAGTTGTACTCCCACCATGAGGTGCTACCACCTCTGAGTTAGTTATTTAAGTAAGGGGGGTGCAGGGGGAAAGGCCCCCTGAAAAAAAATCAGTCGCCATTTGGGTTGCAACCAACATTGCTTCGCGATTCCGGACTCGCTATTCCAGAGTTGCTAATATTACATAGAACCCTCCTCACTGATCACACTAGGAGTCACTTCATGGTTACTATATTCCAGTTTAGTAGCAGCCTCATATCCTGTACCATAAATACTGTTAAATAATGATTCAGTAGATTCACTTTGCCCTTCTTATCTTCTACCCAGTCCACCTCCTTTGTTAGTCTGATCCCAGCCTCCCTTGGTTCTGCGTTTCTCTGGAATATAGTGGAAAAATGCCTTGCTGCCCTCCCTAACCTCCTCCATCATCCTTCGTTCTGTTTCAGCCCTTGCCTGCCTCAATAGCCTATTGACTTTTCTCATCATAATCCTTTGTTTGTGACATCAGAATCATTTCCTTGATGGCTGTGATGTCATAAGCAGAGGATTATGACTTCATGCCATGTATATGTTATGTGAACAGATGAAGTTTAAGGGAAACAGATCTTGTTTTAATGAAAATGTTTTCTGTAATGAAAAAATGAAAGTTTCTAAAATTAAACTTTAGTAGAATTTTGTGTAACTGAGTTCTGCTGGTTAGGGATGATTGGAATCCATCCAACAAACTTGGATTTTTCAGATGTTGGCCCTTTTCTTTTGGAATTCAGAGTTTCACCACTGAAGCCAAAAAATCAGAATTCCAAAATAACCTCAGATGTAGAATCAAATCTGGAATTCAATTCCGATGCCACATCCAGCTCTCGTTCAAAGGGTGTACTGCAAATGTGGCTGAATAACCTCTTGTTGTCTCACCCTTACCTTGTCCATGCTGCAGCATTGCCGCAGGCCTGCTGGGCTTACTCAGAATCTGCTTCTAGTAGCATCCCTTAGTCCAGACTCCATACCATGTCACTGGACTGAGTGACTGATGGCCAGAGTCCTAGTATTCTGGTGACCCCCGAGGAGATTACACCAATGCTACCTCTATCGCTGACCACCTGTGCCCTCCTCATCCTGTAGTATGTAATCCATCAGTCCATCTCTTTAACCCCAGCCCCCAATGTTCCAAGCCTGACCCAAGCCAAACCCCCCGATCCTGTATCCTTCCCCTACCCTCCAGCCTCCCATGCACTGCCAGTGCCCATGGTACTCGGCATGGTACATTCAACTGACTCAGTGGTACTAGGGTAATGTATCATGCCAGCAACTTGGTGGTGGTGACTGACTGTGATAGTCTTTTTGTGGGTACTGCTATGCATTGTGGCTTACGTGTAATTATGCACTAATACACCCCCCAGCAAGGCTGACTGGGTCCTGAGAGGTGGCCTGCTACCAAAATCCTGAGTTATCCTTTATAGTCATCCTATGCTGTACTACTAGAGGACTGACTTGCTGGGTTACTCAGGATTGTTTGCTTGTAGTCTACCCCAGACAATGATGGTGTGGCACTGGGCGATAATGACGTTGAGTGCTGTTACAACTGAGACTGGGTAGTAAAGTGCCATGTAGCACTATCTGGTACCTGGAGCAGTTGAGTTGATAAGCACTTAGCATGGCAGTGGCAGCCCATCACTCAGGAGTTAACAGTAGTGGCAGCTTGGGGGGAGGGGGAACACCTTGGTGGCCAGAGGATTCTGTGTCACTTGAGAGATGCAAAAGATTATTTGACAGCACCACATACAGATCCAAAATAAACATTTTAGGAGCCATAAGAGGAGGTACATTTTCACACAAAGGGTGGTAGGGATTTGGAACAGTCTTCCACTAATAGTGGTAATAAGCAAAAATAATTTTAAGAAAGATCTTGACACTCGTATGACACTGACTGATATGAAACACATGGAACCCTGATAAGTACACACCCTTGGGAAACACATTTTTTGTGCATTTAAGTGGGATGTGCACTTAAGCAGACAATGCATTATCCCACCTCACAGATCACAGCACATCAACTCTGACACACTTTCCATGTTGTCTGTCATAGTAAAGGCACTTTGGAGCCCCACTACTTATTCAGAGATGTACATTATAGCAACTGACCCAACTTTCCCTATCCTGTTGCTTGCTGCCTTTATCAACTCTTGCAGGATCCCTACAGTTGTTCATTGGAAGTCCTCTGCTAGGTGCCTATCTAACTCTGGTATGCCACTGAGCTAAAAACATTCCCAGTGCAAAATTCCTTGGGACAAAGAGCAAAGCTAAGTATCAGGGTGTGACAAGCAGTCCAAATAACACCTTATTCCACCAATCTGGCAATTCTGACTGTGCTCTTAAGTGGGATGTGCACTTAAACAATGTGTACTTATCAGGGACCTTTAAACAAGAACATATAGGAGAATAAATGGAAAACTGATAAAGTGTCCATTTAAATGGGATGTGCACTTAAGTGGGCTCCACTGTACTATCACTGAAATAAGTGGGGGGTAGTTAACATGGGTCAAATGGCCTTTATCTACTCCTTAATACCATAGTAAGAAGTGTAGTGTGCTACTGTAGGTACAGTAGCCCTGATGCACTGATGGAATAAGGAGAACTAGTGGAGGATGACCGGTTGGGGGTGTTTTGCTCCTGAGTGTCCTCTTTTCATGTCAGTTTGGTTTGCTGCAAAATAAGATAATTTAATGAGTTCCTTTCCTCCCTTTGACATGGTGTCTGCATCATATTTTTCATTTCCCATGGATGACCAGAGTGATACTGGCACTTGACCTGAGGTGTAGCAGTGGTGGGATGGGGAGTGGATCAAAAAGAGGAGACTGACAAGAGAAGGGAGATCAATGTCAGTGATGCATGTTAAACTGCAGTTGTGACCAGTGAACACTGGACCAGAGTGGACCACCAGAGAATGCAGTTGGGACCCTCCTCTGCAGCTGTTTTAAAAGATAGGGACTGGGAAATGAGAATCAAGGGACATAAAGGTGGGGGAAGGTCACAAGCAGGGTATGGGGCATTTTTTTTGTACCTTTTGGAATTGTTGTGCACCAGATTGTTAGGATCCCAAATCAGAAATTCCAATGTCAATTCTGTTCTGTTGCTATAAGTGGAATCAGACCAGAGACAAACTCAGAATCAGAATTTCTGAAATTCTGCAGGATTCAGACTAAACAAGTTTCAAAGAATCTGAGCCCCCTTACTGTTGATACCAATGGTGAATGTTTTGCTGGAAAGTATAAAATCTCTTTAAAGAAAAACAGAGCAAAGAGGTCTTAATCAAACTAAAGCTCTGCAACCATGCAAGTCGTGCTTGTACTTTTTCAATGCACCATGTCTTTAAGAGATTGGATTTCTAATTGTATATTAAGTAGTCACAGGAAACATTAAGGGTGAGGCAGTATAGCGCAGTGGTTTAAGGCTCTGAGCTGCAAATCTGGAGACCTGGGTTTGAATCCCACATCCCCAACTTGCATACTGTGTGACCCTGAGCAAGTCACTTAACTTCCCTGTGCTCCCAGGTCACACCTGTAAACAAGCTTTCAGCTTAGTGTGTCTCTCCTGGTTAAACAATTGAAGGAAAAAAAAAAACTTCCTGAATGCGATGCACGTGTTGTGTATGCACTAAGATAATGGGAGAAAAAGGGATGACCTAAAGAGGAGGAAACTGCAGTAACTGGAATAGTGTACACTGTGACAGGGGGTTGATTTTCAGTTATGCCTGTCTTTGTCATTAGGTATAACTGCAATGTTTTGTGGCTGCTGTCATACCTCGTGCCACATTATTGGGGATTTTGAAAACATCCCGGCCTTTTTTAGGTGGTAGATGAGTTTTCTCGCATCTACCATCTGTTTTCTTTATGATTTTTCAGCTGTATAGTGGCTAGAATCATGATGACAACTACCTGTACATCAAAATGGATGAGGCAGTTGAGCATTGTGATGTATACTGTATGGGAGCTTAGTTCTGTGTCCTATTTTGGGAAAAGTGCTCTGCCAAAGATTTATATTAAACAACTTGCTCATCTTTCACACTTACTTCCAACCTTCAGCTGCACTGATGTTTATGAATGGAGCTGTGTTATCAATTCCAACTTTTTTGGCAGTACTGGAAGGTTTATCACTTTTTACAGCTGCATGCGAAAAGCCTTGCAGATGTATTGCTAAGAACAGGAGAAAAGAGATCGTGGAAGTACGTGACCGGATATCTGTCCAGCGTGCCTCCACAGTGCTGTGGTCATGTCCACAGCCATTGTTTTTTTGCCGCCCCTCCCCTCTGCAGGCTGCGCAACCCCTCTCCATGGGGTCTCTATTTTGTTTTTCTTATCACTTCTGCAGTTGCAGAGAAAACAAAAGAAGCCATCATGCCCAAGATGGCCACCGTGAGATCACTGCTCATGCATGAGTATCATGTATGCTCACCTCTGTTGCAGCGGCCATCTTGGACTTGGCAGCCGAGTGATGTGTACAGGCTTGTCATACCACCAGAAGATGACACTATAAAAATGGTACCCTTACGCTTTGTCGAGACTCACCATCCCAACACTGACCTGCCTGGGCAGTATTGACCGACAGGTTCAGTATCCGGATAGTGAGTATCCCGGCATTAGAAAACCCAACAGTGTTTACAGGGATAAGGTAGCAGATGTAACAGCTTGCTACCTTACCCCTGCTGATCAGATACAAATGCAGGTGGAATCCGGAGGCTGGCCGAGCTGCCCCGGTGGTGTTGAAGACTAAATCACTTGCAGCTCAGCCAGCGTGTTCTGGGAGGCGCGGATTCTATCCTGTGCTGCATCCTGCAACGTTTTTATGATTTAAACCCCTGTAACTAACTTTTCTAACTCCAAGATCCGCTTCTCCTTGGAGTTAGTTATTTTAGTTAAGGGGGTATGGGAGTAAAGCCCCCCACATGGCAGGTTCAGGGGCAAAGCCCCCAATTGCATTTCCTGTTTTGCAATCAGATGCCTCAAATCATATTTTTGGGCATCTGATTGATTCAGGAGCATGGATTTCGGGCAAGTGGGGTCGGTATCCCGAGACTCAGCATACTGAGTTTAGGGATACCATAGTATATCCATAAAAATAGACTGCTACCCAAAGTAAAAGAAAAAAACATATTCAAGCTGAATCTGTGTTAATTTTCTGCTCGTTGTTTTTTCCAGTGTGGTCATAGTAAAAACGTAAATATAACAGCTTTTGGTCATAAAATGAAAGATTAACAATCTATGCAAATGCTAACAATAAACAACAGATTTGTATTTTAAAATGTACTTTATTGTTGAAATGCCCTACCTTAGCCATTGCTTGCAAAGCTTCTCATAGAGATCCTTTCTTTCCCTTTTACCCTTTCACGCACAGAGGAACTCTGGCCACATTGTTGGAACCTTTTCACCGATTGCCTTGTGAAAATTATGTATTTGCATATACTTTGAGTTGCACGATGCTTGTGTATGTGTGGTGAAGGCTTTATTTATTTATTTATTAACTTTTGGATTAACACCTTTGAGCCAGTGGCTCTTTTACATAGGTTCCACGACGAGAGACAAAAACAGATAATTATCAATACAGATAACATTGGGCAAAACCAGAACTATTAGGCAAGCACAGGCATATACAGTGCAGGTATACAGAGAGGTAATATTAACAGCTCTGGTGGGACATTTGGTAAAGCCTCAATAAGTATGCATGCAAGGCAAGCAGTACACATTAAGACAGAGAAGGAATTTGAAGTTCGGTAAACCAAAACCAAGTGGTTATCTACCCAAAAGAAGTAGTGGAGTCAGCGTCACTTAGCAGGCGAGTAACAAGGAAGAGAGCTTTGCTGAGAGCTTGTCTCTTGCTGTCTTGCTTTCCATGACAGATGCTGTATCCCTGCTAGCTTTCTTCTCTGTTCATCTCACCAGCTCTGCTTCATTTGGATGGCTGCATCAGGGGATGCTGGGTGCTGACAGCCTCCACCTTCATGGTGCAGGACCTGGGCTGCTGGCACAAGTTGCTTCAAGTGTCACACTGCAGGTTGCAGGAGGTGTTCAAGGCGGTGCAGACTACATATGTGGCATTCCAGCCCTTGAGATTGGTCACCGCCAAGATAAAAAGGGGCAAGCAAGATTTGGATATTGGAGTGTGCATGACACATGTTCAGAAGTGGGTCTGGAAGTAATATAGTGGGGTAGGAAATTAATTGGCAAATACTGTTGGAATTTTGGGGCTCCTGTATCTTCAGGGATAGACTTAAATTTGCAATACAGGAAAACTAAGCAATTTGACTACCATAGGAAAGAATGCAATCTACTGAAAACCCCAGAAAAATTGCAAGGGCGTCATTTAGGGCTAGCCAGGTGTTGCAGTTGAGACCCCTGTGATTTCTTTGAAGCCCCTATTATGTTTTTTGCAACTCCTAAAATATGATTTCCCTAGCATTTATTTACATAAAATGTGGTGGGTGGAGGAGAGTTGCCACCCCTATGATTCTGGTGAAAAGCAACTGGAATATTGCCCTGGAGTTACATGGAAAAAGCAAAACTGATCTGGGAGTATAGTTACATTTTAGTAAAAGTAGAGGACTTGCCTACAATACTCAGGCCCATGCCTAGTAGCTGACGTTAAACTACCATTTACAAGATCACAAGATAAAGTCCCTGACAGCTGCTCACAAAATATTATTGCACCTGTTCTCACCACAGCTTATTAAAACATGGTATTGTGATGGAAGGGATTTAGGTGAATTTAGGGAAAGTCCTGACGCTTTTCCAGGCAATCCATACAAATGTAATGCCATACTGTACAATTTATAACTAGGCATACATTAAGGAGATGTGGGGAAATGTGAGAACTGTCCTGGAAAATTCATGTTATCGACCTAAGGTTGGTTCATTCCGTCTGCACCTTACTGCCACACAGAAGTGACTGTTGTGCAATAACACTGGACTAGGTGTGGGCTATTTAAGCAGTAACACACAACATGGGGTACGTTTGTCATAGGGTCATATGTGGACACACCGAATACATTGTGAGGCATGAGGTGTATGTTATGAGGTGTGAAGTGCAACCTGAAAGCCTTGAGCTTACCTATATCCCTGTCCCTTCTTGAAGAAGATCTGATATCCTGGATAGTAGAGTGGGTAGGGATAGGGACCCCTTTTAAGCAAGGCATAAAAAATTACAGGGTGTGCTGGAAGGGAATTATTGGTGGCTGTTAGACTGTGACCCACCCTGTCCTATAAATAAGATGTGCACTTCCCTGCCTGGACATATGGCAGCTGGCTGAGGAGGTGCAAGGAGGGCTGCACTGGTCACCATATGTGCACTTGCAGCACCGAGAATAATGGTAAAGCGAGACGGAGGTGTTTCGGTGCCATGAGGGTGGTTACTAGATGCCAGGAAGCATTGTCAGTTTTCCTGTGGGCTGGCGATCAGAGGGAGGGGGGACCACTAATCACCAGGGAAGTTCTAGTTCTATTATGGGCTGGTGATCGAAGGGAGGGGGGAACCACTAGCCACCAGGGCAGTTTTACTTCTGTTATGGGCTGGCGATCAGAGGGGAGGGGGGGGCAAATAGGCACCAAGGAAGTTATGGTATTATTAGGGTCTGGTGGTCAGGGAGGGAACCACTAGCACCAGAGAATTTTAAGTTTACTAAGGGCTGAAGAGCAAAGTGGGGGTGCCACAGACCACAGGGGGTGGGGGTGCTTCCCCCAGCGGTCAACTGTGGTTCCATGTGATAATGGTGATTGTGGAAAGGCGATCGCTGTTTGGGTGAGTGTACATCACCGAAAATTAATTTCGGCGATGTACACTCACGGCGAACATCAAGAGGGCACTGGAGACTTAGATTTTTTTATGCAGGAGGGCTATGCCCCCCGCTCCCCCCTACTAAAGGATTCTCAACTCCAGGAGGGTGCATGTCGTGGGGGGGGGGTGCAAAAGTGAAAAAAACATTCCCAGACCCTGTGCAAAAAATGAACGCATCCAGAACCAAACCCGGCACCCTCCCATCTCTAGCCTGCCATCAACCCACCACTCCACATGGCCAGCTTTGCAACACACCACTGCACTACAGTACAAAAACCCTCCCTCCTCTTCTGCCTATTGCACAGTGTGGTCTCTCCCCCACCACACACACACACTCATGTATATATAGCGACATCCTGTCACTATATTCGCTGAACCTCCTATTCATTTGCCCTCCCTGCCCTGTAGCCCCATGCACAGGTGCCGTGATTGAGTCGTCCTTCTTGAAAGCGCTCAGTCACAGTCACCATCATCACAGGCTACCATCAAGTGGCTAGGTAGCGGTCTGAAGCAGTCGTGTTGGCTTTGACCAGAGTTTCTTTCCACTTGCTTGAAATTGCAGGACTATCAATGAAAACTGAAACCCTGGTCCTTGAATTGGCTTATGGAACAATTACTATTTTACTCCACTAATGCTGTATAATAAAGTTTTGAACTTATTGGACCAACAACTGCCGCACATGCAATTTACAGTGACATTTTATGTAAAAATAACATATTTTTTTGTAACACAACTTTTGTTAGCTACACTATAACCTGGTATCTGTAGGTCTTCCAGGTCAGATTCTCAGCTTGAAAGTGTGGAAGTATACAACAGGGGGCAAACAGCTTCCTGCTATATTCACAGGGCAACCCTAGCCACAGGAGATGTGTTCCCCATGTGATTATGATAAAATGCAAATGAGGATCACCAGATAATAATGAGTGCAAACAGGGTATACATCCACTAACATCTGCTGTGTGATACCCACTGAAGTATGCATGTGGCATAGCACCAGTCACATGGTGCTAGGCCATGTGCATAGGTTCCTCACACTGATGCTACTGCAGAATTGTTTCCCTCACCTGCTGGGTGCTCACCATTACCTCGAAGGTCCTTTTCTGGACCACATGTCTGTGCCTGCTCCAGACCATCCCAGTGATACAGTGGCCCCACTTCAAACCCAATCACTAATACTGTGCCTGGCATCTGTAGACCCCCTTGCCCTGTTCCCATTGTGCTGACTCTTTGGCTATGGTGCCCCACCAATTTCTGTACCCCCTCCATGGTTTCTAGATGCACTTCATTGACACCCCTACCAGCTGCCTGTAACAGTTCTTCAAGTAAGGAGGTGTCACTAAAGTTGCAACTTGGATTGTGAGTGACACCATGCTTTGTGAATGGTCACATGGCAACCCTATCCCCCTTACAAGCACAGGCATAGTGGAGTTAGCATCCATGTGGGGAAGGGCTATGATCCTCCTTTGAGCCAAACTCAGGGGATCACAAGTGACATTTTTGTGATTGTCCCTTGTGACTGGGAAGGGGGCCCAAAGTGTCTGTATTTCTTCTTTGATGTTGCCATTGAAAATGAGCTCTGGCTCACTGGGGTATTCCTGTAAAATCTCAATAAACATGTTTTGCTGCTTACTACTAGTACCACTTTTAAGCTGATGGAGCACTTCTCCTTCATCTGACTGGACAAGTTCCTTCCTTTTGGGATTGATAGTCAATTGTTTCAAGTCCATCCGAGGCTTCTTTGCATGTACATGGTTCTGAAATGCTCTTTGGCACAGCATTATCAGCCCACAGGCTGGGCCGGCTACAACAATGTGTGGTCTCAAAGCCACTGCGCCGCTGAGGTATTTTTAGCAGCAATGCCATAAAGAGCTTGTTTTGTTAACGTTTCCAGTCTCCTCTCTGAAGTTCAGTCTGGGACAGCTGCTGTATAATAATACAACCATTTATGTTACTGCATGCGTAAATCAAAGCACCAGATATAAAATTAGGGCAGCACACAGTCAAGATCTAAAACCAAACCTTAAATGTACTGCAACAAACTAACTCCAAACAGGAAATGAGTATTCTTTCCAAGTGCTATCAGGGTTCAAACCATCCCTTGTCTCATATACTGCAATCAAAGTGAACAAAATAAAGCAACACACAATCAAAAGTATGCAGTTTATGTTCTAGGCAAAAAATCACCAGAGCATATTTGTAAACAGTAGAATTTTAAAGCTCTATAGATATTATTGTTATGTTCTTCTAAAGAAAAGACTGTTTCAATTATAATCAACCTCATTTGTAAGAATGTTCTGACATGATAATAATAAGTCAATAAAAAGATGTTTATTTGTGCTTCCTTACCTATCATAAAAATGTATAACTATCATAGGCTGACACTTAACAGGCAAACATTAAAGGTTTTCATAGAAAATATGGGCATCTGAATGATTCACAATGTTACGTCCCCATTTAACGGTTCTCTTTTAGGAATTGCAAAAAACAAAAAATTAAGTGATATCAAGCAAAACATTACACTGTAGTCTAAAATAACAAGGTTCAAGGATGCAATGCAATACAGACGAGACAAGTTAGTTCCCATTACATAATCCCCATGATACAGTGTTAAGAAACAAGAATAAAAGGGCATAGGTTCAAACGGAAAAGGGAAGGGATGTACTGAGTGTTAGGAAATATTTCTGCATGCACAGTGATAAGAATTGGAGAAGAATGCCTAAAGATGCAATAGAGGTAGAAGCAGGAGCAGTAGTAGGATTCAAATTGCAAGTCAGACTAAAGGGAAAGATGAGAACCTGGAAGACTGCTGGGGGGGGTACGTGATACAACATCACTTACAGTATTCCTGTCCCAATATTATGGTGCCACTGCATTACTAAAGAAGTTTGGCACTTCACAATTCTCATATTTGCAATTCTCTCTGATACTGTACCCTTAATGTCAGGCAAAATGCATTTGGATGAATTTGCTCTCAAAAGGCAGTGTGTGTGGTAAAACTTAATTTTGGGCTGCTCCAGTGCATCCTTTTTCAACTCAGCTCTTAGTAAATCTCAACAATGCATCTAATAGAAATAAAACTGAAATTTAGGAATATTCATCATTTGGTACGTCAAGAACATCTTAAACATAAAAGCCACCTGACACTCAGGATGTCTCCGCATTGATCTGAGTCTTTCTCCAGAACCCAGGTCAACCACACTGCAAGCACTAGTGTTAAAGCTGCATCAGTTTGTCGGTTCAGAAATTATGTGTTTTTAAACGGAAGCTTATAGTTAGAGAAATATTGATATGTTAGATAGGTATATTGTTCATCCATTGATATTTTGAAGGTTTATCATTAGTGATTATCAATACATTTTCATACTATAGTTTACAATGATCAAACATTTTTATCTTGCTACTTAAGGACAGTATTACTATCACATATTGTTATCGCCCTGACTTCCAGATTCCATTGAAAAACAAAGTTCCTATCCCTAATGTTTCCAAAGTTATCCCTTTTCCAAAGACAATGGCCCAGATATTCAGAGCTCGGCACAAGTACTGCCACTTGTGCTGCCATTGTGGTTGCCAGGCTATGGCAATATATTCAAATGGATATCGCTTGCTGATGGAGTGGCACTATCCGATTGAATATCAGTCCATGTTGATGCAGTGCTAGTGGATCTACGCTGCTCTAACACAGACCAGGGCTATATATGGACCACAGAAATAGTGCTGCCCAAAACAGGATAGTGCCAGGTCCCTGTTGGCCATATCTAGCCCAAGTATGCAAATGAGCTCTCTTAGGGGCCATCTGCACACTCATTATGGGCTCATTTGTATGGGTTGCAGCAACTCCTTACTGCCCCTGTCAATGTCAGCATCACTTCCTGGTTGTTCAGTGGCTCCTACCACCCCCACCCTCACCCCAATCATCTGATGGATATCTATTCTAAAAGTCCCTGGTGGTCTAGTAGTTCTCCCACACCCTCATCACCCGGTAGATATGTATTCTAACAGTCCCTCATGGTCCAGTGGTTTCCCCCACCTACTGCTCACCCATTTGATATGAAATGTAAATGTCCCTGGTGGTCCAGTGGTTCCCCCACTCCTCCAACCATACATGCACCCCCCATTTGTCAACTCACCAAGGACCCCTGCCACACACTCCCCCCACCCTGCATGTCGGTCCCATGAAAGTGGAGGCTGGCATAGTCCTTCTCTCACCTCTTCAGCTAGTCTGCCATCTGACAGTTAATGGAGCACAATTTAGAAACATAGAAACATAGACAATGATGGTAGAAAAAGACCAGTAGTCCATCCAGTCTGCCCAAGTTCTCTATAATCCCTGGAACCTACTGTTCCTCCAGGGTACTAACCCTCCCTGTCCTCTCTCTATTCTTCTCCTTGGCCCTGTCACCCTCGGTAACCACTGTCCCCTTCATTATGTCTCAACCCTGTTTGAATCCCCTGACTGTTTATGCACTCACCACTTCAGCCGACAGACTGTCCAAGGTTCCACAACACTTTCCATAAAGTAGCACTTCCTCACATCTCTCCTGAACCTGCCTCCTGTTAATTTCCATTTGTGTCCACAGGAACAAGAATTGGTATTCAGGCTAAATAGTTCACCACAGTTCACTTTGCTAATTCCTTTAAGGAACTTGAAGGTCTCTATCATATCTCTCCTCTCCCTTCTGGTCTCCAGTGAGTACATATTTAGTGCTTTGAGGTGCTCCTCATAAGATCTGCCCTGCTGACCCTGAATCATTTTTGTTACTCTGTGCTGCACTGTCTCCAACCTATCCTTATCCTTTCTGCGGTGAGGACTCCAGAACTGGGCGCAGTACTCTAGGTGAGGCCTCACCAGGGATCTATAGAGAGGGAAAAGTATTACTTATTTTCTTCTGCTATCAATACCTCTCCCGATACATCCCAGCATCCTGTTAGCCTTGATATAGGCCTTGTTGCACTGACTCGATTGCTTAAATGAGTTGCTAATGACAACTCCCAGATCATGTTCCTCATCTGTAATGCTAAGCCTCTCTTCTTCCATCCAGTACTCTGTCTTAGGATTCTTTTTCCCTAGGTGCATTACCTTGGACTTTCTAGCACTGAATTTTAACTACCAGACCTTTGACCACCCCTCTAGCTTTTGTAGGTCTCTATGCGTGTCCCTTATTCCCTCTTTACTATCCACCCTCCCACATAGTTTTGAGATTCAACCTATCATCAGCCATCCACATCCCAGTAACTCACATGCACACAGTGAAGAGATAAATGTGGCAGTTTCAGTTACACATAGAGATGCAGTGAATTTAAATTCCACCGGTGAAGTGAACGCAAAGTGGGCTCTTCGCGTTGCAGCGGAGTGGGCAATGCAAAGTGCTCACTCCGCCTTGTCATTACCACTTCATGTTAAGGCAGAATGGCAACGCGAAGTAAGGCGAAGTCATTGTTTTTAATGGACTTCGTATTCCTCATTATGATTCTAAGTGATCCACTTGGTGTTTCAGATTTGGCAGCCCCCCCAACCCACACATCACATGGCTTACAGTACTGTAAGTCACATGCTCTTTAGCTAGGCAGGAAGAAAGAGAGTCATACAAGCAGACACTTTTACTTTCTCCTGTGTAGATGGAGAGAGAGTAGTGTGTTTTATGACTGCTGATACTTTGAGATCAGAGTGAGGAGGAGATTTAAACTTTGATTTAGACCCAACCGCTTTTTTAAAAGCTACATTTTTTTGTCTTTTCTGTACTCTTTTTTACTTAATTTGCTCTTTCTGTAAATTTTATTTTTCTTACAGGCTTAAAATACATCCAAGTAACTATTAAAAAAAATTAACATTGTGATTTGTGACGTGATCATAAATCGTGATTTGTGACTGCATTTGTGACCGTGATGATGACGAAATGCAAATGCCTATGGCTGTACTTCCCCGGGCCCCGATGAGGTGTGACACAAAACTCCCCAACTTAAAAACACTCATTAATGAGTACAATGGTGGAGTGGTGAAGTATGAAGAGATACTACAAAACAGGCTTACAATACATCCAAGTAACTATTAAAAAAGATTAATGTTTTGATTCATGACGTGATCGTAAATCGTGATTTGTGACTGCATTTGTGACTGTCCGTGATGATGAATAGCGTAATTTGTACCATGAGTGACTCATGATAATGGTCCTGACTTAAAAACGCATTTTAATGAGTACAATGTTCATGCAGAATTATGCACCACACCTTTCCAGTACTCTGAAGGGAAGCCAAAGAAACAACTGTGCTTAAGTTAGAGATGGAGATTGGGCTTTAAAGAGATGCAAACGCACAGACACATTAAGATTGCACTGTGCACTGAAGAGATGCAGATGCAACGATACAACACCTAACCAGTGCTCACCATCAGAAATTCAAAAATCTGGAAAATAATTCCTTTGTCAGTTGGGGAGGGCCGTGGAGGGCAGTGTACTGCACTGCTACAGTCACTAGTACTAGTAAAGATACCACAAAGAAGTACAAAAATTACACAGCTGCAATGGATAGCAGGTTCACATTGCTGAAATTATGTGGCACAATAACAGGTGTCTGATTTGATGACATGCGTCACACACATACTAAGTAATGCATAGCAAATTGAAAACTTCAGTAATACAACCACATATTTTAAACAAACTAAAATTATGCACTGCTGCACCACAACAATCAGCAAAAAAATGGCAAGAATTATTGAACATATTACTGTGTGTACATTAACACAGTTATACAAGAAAAATATCACCAAAACAGAAAGCACTGTCTTTTTCTCCAAGTTAATCTACCTACACCTCAGATATGCCCTTCCCCCAAAGCACACTTCCTCTGTCTCTCAGTACACAGACTGAATATTGTACATTAACAATCAAAATCCACACACAAACAATAAACGCTCGATGATATAAGCACAGGAGGGTTTTCTATAATCGGTGAACTAAAATTTCAGCAAAACAAATGACCCCAAAAGGCTTTTTTTAACAGCTTTTAGAAGGTTTGAATCATAGAGCTCTCAGAGCAGATTGTCTCCTACAGCTTCATACACACATTACCCCAAACTGAGGCTGTGAAGAACAATCTAGAGCCCATGTGACCTGAAATCCCATGAATCACTGCAAAATTCTCCTTTGGAGCTTAAAAAACAAGGCGAAGTGAGGCGCAGTACATTGTTTTCAATGTACTTCGCCTTAAGAATTGGTGGAGTAGTGGTTTGGGAAGGTGGAGTAACACAAAGTCATTGTTTTCAATGGACTTCACGTTACCCATTATAATGCAAAGTACTCCGCTTCACGTTGCGGAGCACTCCGTGAATCCGCCTTCACTCCACGGATCACTTCGCAGAGCGAATTGGGGCCACTTTGCCCACCACTAGTTACACATTACGTTATGGCTATATTCCTTTCTGATTGCCTGAAGTATCAGACATAAAAGCAGAGTGACAGCAAAGTTCCCTTTTGTCTTAATATTTAAAATTATCAGGAGGGACAATGGTGCTGTAGCCAGTTTGTACAGTTTTAAAAACAGAAAAAAATGTTTGAAATTTAGAGGACGAATGGCTTCCAGTATCCGGGCAGATCAGCTGATTTGGATAATCACTGGTAAATGACAGCTAGGAGGAACCTAATTTAAGTGACATACAATAAAAAATGCCATCATAGAAACTATTATGCTCAGCTCCTCCGAGGGTCACGAGCGCAGAAACGGAGCCCTCCCCCACAGCTCTCCAGCTCCCAGCACAGATTCCAGCTTGGCTCCCTCGAGAGTCATGAGGGCAGAAATGGAGCACTCCCCCACAACTCTCCAACTCCCAGCACAGATTCCGGCTCGGCTCCTCCAAGGGTTGCGAGGGCAGAAATGGAGCCTACCCCACAGCAGTCCAGCTCCCAGCACGGTACGATCAAAGTGGTCTCTACAACCAATGGGAGAAGATTCTTGGCGCCTTTTTTTTCAAAACAATTTCAACCTGCCTCCTGATTTAACATTGCCACTAGCCTGCTATTTTTTTTTTTTTTTTACATTCTATTTATTTACTCCAGAGGGCTGGGCATCCTTCCAGAGTACTTGCTGGGCTAGGGCCTCTAACTCCCTGCTTGAACCCTGTGCTGAGGAACTTCTCCACCCACACTGCCCAGACCAGACTCTAGCCCCTGCACTTAGCTAGGGTCCGCGCAGCCTATGGGTTGGCGCCCGGGAAGCTCCCGACAAGCTGGGCCAGTGGTGGGATGTGAGTCGTGCCTCGGAAGTCCCCATCATCTCCACAGTCCCTTGGGGGGGGGTTCTGCTTGCAGTTTTACTTGTGCTGTCCCCCTGCCCCTTGCGAGGTGCACATCTGATGGTCTGGTGCACGGCAACCCTGCCAGCATCGGCCCCGCTACTATGTGCATGCCTGTCCTGCTGCACTGCCTCTGGTCTCCACTGGGGCCGCTAACAGGCTGGGACATCCCACACTTGCTTCCCAGGGGAGGAGAGCACCACAAGTGCACTCATCCTCAACCCTCCCCTGCCGACCCCTGGCACCCGAGCTCGCTCCCGAACCCTGGTCACCAGCATGGCACAAGGTGTGGCATCCAGTGCCTCAATCCTCAGTGCCACCGGGCCATCACTAGCCTGCTATTACCCATAGAATCAATGCTTAACCTACTTTATATGCTAATTTCTGTCGCCATACAGCATTTTGCAGGCTGTATTTTGTGGAAGAGGTGCTGAACTAAAATCGGACTAACTGCCTTTCAGCAGATCACTGTTTATTTTTCTGTTGTTTAAAGCAAATTTAAATCAGGCTCTGTCCTGTAAAATAATAGAACTGCCTGCTCACTTATCTTTTGAGTTGCTCTTTTTCCTCTTAATCCGAATTTAGTCTAGCAAAAACAAAAAGTGCAACTCAGCAACCAACAGATCAATTTGTTTAGCCCCAGCAAAGTCTTTTGTCCTGAGTCCCCACCACCCCACCTGCCCTGCAGCCCCCTCATTGAACAAAGCATGCCTGTGCCAGTTTCTAAACTCCTTCTCTCTCTCTCTCTGCTTCCAGATTCAGCTCGGCTCCCCCGAGGGTCGCGAGGGCAGAAACGGAGCCCTCCTCCACAGCTCTCCAACTCCCAGCACAGGTATGATCAAAGTGGTCTCTACAACAGATGGGAGAAGACTCCGCTGACGCTGCGGGTTGGCTCCCCACCACCCCCACCACCACCCTTAGTCGACTGTCAAATATATAGCAGATGTCACGTGATTGCCAAAACCTATCAGTGCACTTTTCCATCTGTAGAATATCTGCTCTTGCCTCTAGTTGCCACTATTGCTTGCAATCCACTTTTTCCCTTCCACTTGCCAACTTTTAACCACTTAACCACAATGATTCTAACCCTGCTCCTCTGCCTTCTCTTAGAAACTCACCCATCCTCGTACCCAGCTGCCCCTTACAGTACCCCCCTTACCTCTGACCCCTCACCCCTAACCCACGTTTTCACCACTCTTTCCATCTTCCATGAGTCATCCAGCTCTCCTCCCTCCTGGACCTCACCCATGTTGACACATCCCCCTCTCTCCTCCTCACCAACACTCCACCCCCCTCCCCACCCCTTAAACTCTCCCCATCCACACATTCCTCCTGCTCCTCAAACCTCCTCAATCTTGAGGCATCTTTCTGTTGTCTTAACCTCTGCAGTCTACCCTCCAGAAGCAGTCCTGCTCGATCAGAGCGCCCCCCACTACTTCCCTCCCCCCTTCTCCTTGCTCCAGTGGGCACATACATCATAACCCTGGCCCTGAAATGCCCAGACCCACGCAGCCCCACCCCTGCTGTTCCAGACTACCCTCCTACCACACCCCAAGCTATCTCCTCAAGGGCCTCCGTATTTTTCACCTCAATGCAAGGAGCCTCCTCCCTAAACTGGATGCCCTCACGGTATGGTTCGCCCAGTACCACCCCGATGTACTCTGCATCTCAGAATCCTGGCTAGCTCCCAGAATTCCCAATTCCTCTCTCACTATTCATGACTTCAACCTATTCAGCCAAGACCATGGAAAGCGAGGCGGAGGTGTAGCACTATACGTCAGGCAATCTATCACGTGCTCTATAATATTCAAGGAAGCCTGCCCTTCCTCCCACAAGTCCATTGTTGCATGTCTATCCTTTCCCTCCTCCACCCCCTTTACATTGGAGACCTGTATGCCCAGCCAAAGACCTCAGCCGACTCCCTTGTCAAAGCCATCTCTTCAATCTCCTCAGGTACATCCAATGGAGAGCTTGTACTGTTAGGTGATTTCAATCTTGACTGGCTCTCCTCCTCCCACCAAGCCCACCTCCCTAATGATAGAAGCCCTCAATCTCTCCCAACTTATCCAGGAGCCTACCCACCTAAATCACCAGTCCCAAAACCACACCCTGCTGGACTGGATTTTATCCTCCAATCCCCACCGCATCTCTGCCTCAGGCATCTTCTCAGACGCTCTCAGCGACCACTGTACAGTATCATCTATTGCATCAGCAAAATATGCTCAACAGACTCCCATCCAAAATGTATCTGGTCTCACTCCTTACACCTCCTCAGTGAGCCTGCCCTGCTCCAAGACCTAATAAATGCTGACTGGTCACCAGTCCTTTCGGTGACAGATGTTGACATTGCCTTATTCCACTTCTGTGACATCTTCCAATGCACATGGGACCTCCATGCACCCCTCAGGAAACGTAGAGTTAAACACTACTACCACCCCTGGATCTCACCCGATCTTATTGCTTTGTGTCATTCTAGAGATAAGACTTGTAGGCGGTACAAGACCACCCGTGCTACATGTGATCTCCAGTCCTACAAACAACTCAGAAACAAGTGCACGAAGGCCATCCATCTATCCAAATCCTCCTACTTCAAAGCACAACTTTCCCAAACTCAAAACTCCCCTGCATCCTTCTGGAAGGTGATCAACTCCCTTCTCAACCCCCCCATCTAGGCAAGCATATCCTGTCCTGAACTTTGATGGCAGATCCGTCTTGGACCCAGAGTCTGTAGCAGAACTCTTCAATAAATTCTTCACCTCCTGTGCTGTGCCCGACCTCCCCATGCCCACCCCCACCCAACCATGACCCTACTGGACCAATCCCCTACCCTGGTTTCGCTCTTCTCCTCCTTTCATGCCATGGGAAGTCTCTCAATGCAATCACCACCCTAAACCAATCGAAATCCAGCCCTGACAGGTTTCACTCCAGACTGCTACGTACATCTGCCACTGCCATAGTTGCCCCCTTGACACACATAATAAATCTCTCCCTCTCCACAGCCACAGTTCCTGCAGCCTGGAAACTGGCAAAGATCATCACTCTACACAAAGATGGAGATCCCTCTTTACCTGGGAACTACAGGCCCATCTCACTCCTCCTCTCCCTTATAAAGGTCCTTGAATCCCTCATACTGTCTAAACTGTCAGACTTCCTCTCCTCAGATAACTCCCTCACACCTGTGCAGTCAGGTTTCAGAAAGCACCAGTCCACTATCACTTCTCTGCTACAAGTAACTGACTCCTTGCTCTCGGCCATGGATCAAAGCCAAACCTCTGTCGCCATCTTTATTGACTTGGCAAAAGCCTTTGACTCCACCTCCCACCCATTGCTACTCCACAAACTCTGCTCCCTTGGCATAGCCCAGCCTGCTGTTGATTGGTTCTGCTCATTCCTCCTAAATAGATTACAGTCAGTTCAAATAGGCGACACCCTCTCCCCTCCTCTCCCTATCCTATCTAGTTTTCCCCAAGACTCTATCCTCGGCCCCATCCTCTTCTCTATTTTCATTAATGACCCTCCCTCTGCCTGCCTCTCCTCAAATGTGCATCTTTACGCAGATGACAGTATCATCTTTGCCTCTGGCCACTCCTACAACAGCGTCTTTCCCAATCTCCAGGCTGACTTCAACCGAGTCCAGTCCTGGTTCCTGGAAAACCAGCTAAAACTAAATATCACTAAAACTGTCACCATGGTTTTTGGATCAAGACAGAAGTTAGCCTCCCTCCCTGCCCCCCCAGTGATCACCACCCTGGACAGTTCTGCCCTGGAATTGGTCCCAGCTTTCAAAAACCTGGGTGTCTGCTTGGACAGCCACCTGTTTCACCACTCACATTGAGTCTATCTGTGCCAAACTCTGGCCAAAACGTGCCGTCCTATATCGGCACAAAGCCAGCCTACCCCTTCCCACCTGGTGCGAGCTTGTACATAAAACAATCTTGCCAGTGTTGGATTACACCGATATTGTTTATGGAACAGCCCCAACCTCTTCTCTCTCCAAACTGTACGTTCTACTTAACTCTTTCTGCTGCTTTGCCACTGCCTCCCCCCCCACACACTCACCACTGCACCCTCTACACTCCACTCTCCCTTGCCCTGCTCTCCCACAGAAGAACCATCCACAGCATCTCCCTCATAGCAAAATTCGGGGCTCGGCTCCCTCCCCCTCACCTCACTTCCTGCCTGACCCCAGCAAACTCACTTGATTACCCTCTCTGATACAGGGACTTATGCTCCTTTCACATCCCTCACCCACAAAGTGTCTCCGGGAAAGCTGCCTTTTCGCACTGGCTCCCCCTTCTCTGGAACAGCCTTCCCTCTGACCTGCACCAGACCTCCTCTCTTTCAGCTATAAAAAAAACTCCTCAGGCTCCTCCCCACCCCACCCTGCTCCAATTTCCCAAATATTTCCCAGAACACCCCCTAAGCCCCACCACCTTAAGATAATTTTTTTGCAGCAGTCCTGAACACTATTTCTGTATACTGGCTGACTCTTTAATGAATGTAAAAATGTTGTGTACTGTATGAAATATGGTTGTGTATACTGAGTCTTTTTGAAATTACCTTGTGAATACTCTACTCACTTCTGTGTACGCTCTGTACCCGGGTCGCGCCTGGAATCGAGCTTCGGCTCAGTGTGCCTTTCCCGGTTATCAATTTTTAATAAAAATAAATAAATAAATTATGCCATTTGGTCAGCCAGTAACAGGTGTTTGTGATATGGGGCAGACAAATAGTAGGTACACTTTCTTGACTCTGTCACAAGCAGAATAGTCTAATGCCACTCCTTCATTTATGTCAGAAACTGTCTCATACTGAACAGACTTGTGGAGGGGGGACCTCTGAGCTTCTCACCGTACCAAGAGAGAATTAAAGAGGCACACAACTGCACTTTGACAAATAAATACACTGTGAGACATATTAATTTATGTTTACATGGTAAATTTTATTACTCTGCCATAGGGAAAAAAAAACTAAAAAGAAGAATTTTCATGTTATGATTGCCATTGATCTTTAAAGATTTTTTATTCTTGCTGTAAATTATTTATTTAGGAAGACTGTTCCAAATTCCACTATAATTGTGTAAAGAAGAATTTTCTCTTGTTTGTTTTAAAGTTGGGTGCCTTTGTCTATCATGATTCCACATTATGTGGTCTTATACCTCTAGATTAAGTTCCTTCAGTAGGTAGCAAAAGTAAAAGAAAATATTTCCTTATATTGTAAATCCACAAGCAAAACTTGCCAGATGGGACGTGCCGTCATGATTTTGCATGATGCTACAGTTTAGATTGGGGGGGGTGAGTCAGGGTCAGGATGATAATGACACTAACCAATTAGGTAGATGGTGTATTCAGAAGTGTAAGCATGGTTACCCTGAAAGTGAATATGGGTAAGACAGCTGAAGAAACAACACCAACATCAAAGGAGAAAAAGACAGTGCCACTTGTAAAAGTGTAATAAACAGTTGATGCTCATCAACTACATATTTTTAATTATTTATTCTTTGGAGACTAGTTTACATAACACATTACTGCAACAGTGTAATACATAGGCATAGCATGAAAATAGCAAATTGTACAGTTCCAGGGGTTATAAAGAGAAAAGTGCCATTACATCAATACATCCGATAGAGCTCACGTACCCTGTTGCAGAGTGCTTCATTATCAACTGTGCATGGATTCCAAAGAGACAGGTTACAAAAGTATGCTGATCCTAACAATATTATTGAAGGGATGACATATCTTTTCAAATATTTCTGATTTATTTTTGAAGTAATAATGAATTTGTTGTATCTGTGTAAATCCAGCATATTATTTAAGCCAATCACCTCTCTCGACAGCACCCTTTAAAGATCATGGCCTCACATAAGTATCGAGGAGTCTGGCTGGACCCACAGATAAATTTCACTATTCACATTGATCACATGGCCACTAAACTCCACCGTAAGCTTGGTATACTATATTGTAACAAAGACTTTCTCCCTGTCCCCGTACATAGGAGAACTTCTAACAAAAATGATTATGCCAGTCTTTGATTACGCTGACACTGTTTACTGCACTGCACTGCACCCTCTACATCATTCTCTTGATCTGATTTCCTCTACTATGACTTCTGTCATTTCACCTCCAGCTCTCCTATCACTGTTCTCTACTATCTTCTCTGAACCTCCCTCCCCTCACACACAGGCATCTTATCCATTCTCTATCCTTCATTTCCAAATTCTGGTTCAATCTGCTCGCCACGTACATCTCTTCCCTCCTCTCCCCTGCCCCAGCCTCAATATACTCCCTATGTTCTGGGGACTCACGCTCTTTCTCAATCCATACCCCATCCTTGAACATGGACAAATCTGCTTTCCACTATCACCTCTCCTCTCTGTGGAACACTCAGTCTCCTCGCTTACACAACTCTTCCTCTCACTCCTTTGTCAAATCGCTGCTCCATCTCCTACCTTTCTCTACTTGCTACCATAACCTCTTAGCACTTGAAATGTTTGTCCCCTGTTGTAACAACACTGATTTTCAGTTACTCCATACCATTAACAGTTGTCTCATTGCACATGAAAGGTCTGTCCCTTTTTGTAACTACTCTAATCTTTGATACTCCTTTCCATTGTACAGTTGTCTCACTGTGTAGCCTGTTTTGCTGCATTGTATTCACTGAAATATTTTATTATGCTTACTATTGTGTAATTGTGTATTGAATGCATTGTACTATATAATAAGATTCCCATGCTCCCTGTCCCCCGGGTTGCACTTGGAGATGAGCCTTGGCTCAGTGTGTCTTTCACGGTCACCAAATGTTTAAATAAAAATTAAAAAAAATTGCATATTAAGGGAACAGATGCTTACCAATTCCTTTAACTGGTTGTTGAAAAAACCCTAACTCCCAAAAACTAGCATTTTGGTAAGGAAACAGAATGGTGCTGTAACATTATAAGATTTTTAATTATAGCAGGGTCCCTACGGCTTTGATCTTTCTAGACACTGAGAAAGCATTTGACTGGATCTCTTGGTCCTACTTGTTTGAAGCCCTTAAATTATACAATATCCCCAATCATTTTGTGGCCTGGGTGAATGTTTTATATCTCAACCCTTCAGCCAGAATTGTCTGTAATGGGGCACTTCTCATCCTATTCATTTGCAACATGGGACACCTCAGGGATGCCCCCTTTCACCCCTGGTTTTTTAACGTTTATCTTGAGCCACTGGTGAGATGGCTGAAGTGTAACCCTCTTGTTCTAGGAATCAGGATCAATAGTACTGAGCATAATATTTCAACTTGTGCTGATGACATCCTTCTTCACTTGGAACATCCATCAACTTCAATCCCAGAAGCTCTGATGTAAATTAATTATTTCAGTCAAGTTGCCGCGTACAAGCTTAACATGAGTAAAATTAGTGTTATGCCATTAACTAATTTGGTAAACAAGTGAGAGGTACTAGATTTAGGACTTCACTGGGACCCTTGGTTCTTAACATATTTGGGTATTGTGGTGATTAGACATATTTCTAACCTCAAGAGAAGTAATTTGGAGCCCTTACTGCAGACTATTAAATAGGACCTCCACTTATGGTCTGACCTACCCAATTCACTATGGGGCAGAATTAACATCATAACAAGCATTTGTCAATGCTGAACATTTGCTTGTATGTATGTACTGTGCAGATGTTTGCTACTGATATTGTAGAGGAGATAAATAAATTAATAATATGGCCACACAGATGCAGATGCACAGGGTAAATAGTGCATCTGTCAGTCAATGCATGAGGGCAGTTGTCTTTATTATATGGGACCCAAGCCCATGTGGACAACTTTGCACCTCTCATTCCTTGGCTGAGAGGGTGTCACACAACAGCCGCATACCCCCATTCAGCTGGGTCACTGAGCTTAGCCCCAAACTTAGCTCACCATCACAGGATCACAAAGCATGGCCGTTGGAGGTGAAAACTGGCACTACATACAAAGTTTGTTAATTATAATTTTTTTTTAATTTTGACCCTAAATTTTCAAAATACTCATTTTATGATTCGCCTTATAAACATGACATGTACCATTTTTAGTATATTGGCCAAAATGTCATTTTGCACCAGAAGTGCAAAAACATGTCTCATCCAGGATTTAAAAAATAACGTCACGTTTATGAGTTGTTGTAGAAAAATTGCTATTTTGAAAGTTTGGAGTCAAAATATTGAAAATTAGCAACTTTATGAGTGAACATTGAAATTCTATAATGTTTAGTCATAACCTGGGCATTTTATCGTAATTGTACACTAAATTTTCAGCATAGCATCCTTACTACCCCACCTCATGAACTCAGTAGGTGACATTTTTCAAATCCCCACCAAAACATCACTCCGTGCCACCTAAAAATCATTCTGCACCACTTGTGCAAAAACACATTCTGGCCATGATTTTAAAAATAACCGCTGTCATGTTCATGAGGTGATGTGAAAAAATGTCTAAGTTGAAAATAGTGCGTCGAAATATTAAAAATGACCAGTTATGAGTGAGCGTAGAAACATTTCAACATATATACATAAGTTTGCGATTTTTACATATTTTGACCCCAAATTTTCAACACAGCCTTCTTATGACATCACCTCATGAACAATGGAGGTAAATGTATTTAAATCCTACCTGAAAGGTGATTTTACAACATGGCTGCAAAAATCACCTTTTTTGCCTGATTTGCATAATTTCAATGCCATTGGTCATGAGGTGGGGTCCCAAAAAGGCCATGTTGAAAATCTGGAGCCAAAATATACAAAAATGACAAAGTTATGCATCAAAGTTGAAAACCCCACTGAGATACACTGAATCTAAGTTTCTCATATTGCAGATGTCGGTTCCAGCAGCAAGACGTGTCTTTGATCTGAGAGTGGTGCACCACCCTGGTACATGTTTAAATAAGTGAGGATATGTACAGGTGTGTGGAGTGATGTGGGGTGGTGGATGATGAGTGGAGGTCAGGGTGGGACGGGGAGGGTGTGGGGGCAGATTGTTGAGGGACCATTTTCTGTTTTACAGGTTTAAAAAAATAGAGGGATGGTTTTCTCTATTTCAGGGATATTGCAACTCTGGGGACTGGGCACCCCAGTGTCAGGCTTGTGTTCAGTGGCACCTGGGTTGGGCATCCCAATGCTGCCACCTACATAAGGGAACAGGGGCAGGTGACCAGGAGGAGAGGGGGTCAAGAGTAATGGTACCGGGGGTAGGCATACTGGTCCCCTTATATATTAATTATTCAGTGTGTATATATATATATCTATCTATCTATAGCTATATCTATATAGATATATATATATATATATATATATATACAGTAGATATAGATATAGCTATATATATATATATATATATATCTACATGAATTGGAAAGGGTAGACAGGCAGGCATCCTGGAGGGGAAGGGGTGAAAGAGACAGTACTGGGGTTGGCAGCCCAGTCCACAAGACAGAGAGATAGATAGATAGATGAAAGAAAGAAAGAAAAAAAGAGAGAGAAAAGAAAGAAAGAAAGAAAGAAAGAAAGAAAGAAAGAAAGAAAGAAAGAAAGAAAGAAAGAAAGAAAGAAAGAAAGGAATGTCTTTTATGCATCTTAATGCCTGTAGTTTGCTGAAAAAGTTCACCCTTATCCAGGCTTGGGTGAGCCACACCCTACCTGACGTCCTAGTGATCACAGAGACCTGGTTTAGGCCAGCCACCCCAGACAATGAAATCAGTACCCCAAATTATTTACTCTTCCGAGTGAATAGACAATCAAGAGGAGGTGGGGTGGCAATTTATGTAAGGGACAAATACTCAGCCGCATGCATAGATGCATCATCCTTCCCCAAAGAATTTGAGTGCTTGACCCTAAAGATCGAAATTTCTCCTTCCAGTGCACTCTGTGTAATAGGCTGCTACAGGTACCCTTCTGCCAGGCCTCATCTCCTGTCTCACCTCAGTTCCGTACTGGGGCTCAGTTCCTTGCAAACCATTATTCTTGGCGACCTGAACTATGATTGGCTATCAAATGCATCAGCTCCCTTGAAATCCTTTTGTGACACTCAAGGGCTGATGCAACTCATTGGCAAGCCTACTCGCCCAAATAAAAAGAACCTTAACAACAGCTCCCTCTTAGATGTAATTTTGGTTAGCAAGCCACATCTGTTCTCTCATGTCAGAACATTTTTCTCAGACATTAGCGATCATTGTATAATCACCACCATTAAATCCGTGCACAACCCACAGTTTGTGGCAAAGTTCTCTATCAAGAGGTGCAAACGCAATTTCGATTTGTTTGCATATGTTCACGATTTTAAACATTCACCATGATGGCAGGAATTCTTCCTAGCCAAAACGGTTAACAGGGCATATACTATATATATTTTAAGTGAGGCTTTAAGTCAGCATGCACTCTTGGTTAAGGTGCAGGTCAGGAGCAGCACCTGCCATTGGTTCTCGCCTGAGCTCAAAGCTTCCTTATTAGAAAGGGATACTTTATGGAAAAAGCCCGAAGGAGCAAGAACGACTCGGATTGGTGTCTTTTTAAGAGAGCACGTAACAAGTGCACCAAGTTGGTCAGAGCAGCCAAGGCTGCCTACTATCGTTCAGAGCTAGCCTCTTCCTCAAGAAATCCTTCAAAGCTCTGGAAAACATTGAAAGACATGTCTGGACACACACCTGGTAATTCCATTGCAGCAAAAATTAAGTCCGGTGGCAGCATTATCTCTAACTGATCGGAGATATTGGAAGCCTTCAATAACCATTTTGCAATGGCAAGGCTAGCATTTGATACTTCCCCTGCCAATGACATCCACACAGCTCAGGGCCCACCAACCCACGAGTACCCCTCTACTGTGGAGGCCTTCTCCCTCCTGCCTGTCTCTTTATAAGAGGTGGAAGACCTACTGCTGCAACTGGACACCGAGAAGGGAGCAGGCTCTGACTTCATAGAGCCATACTATCTGAAATGTGCCTACCATGTGCTTGCGGTGCAAATCACTCACCTATTCAACATGTCACTCTCCCAGGGTAGCCTCCCCCCGCAATGGAAAATAGCCCATGTCATCCCTCTATTAAAAGCAGGTGACCCCTGCAATCTAAATAATTACAGACCGATCTCCCTCCTCCCTGTCCTGTCTAAATTAGTAGAAAAAATAGTGTGTGGCCATCTAAGGGTATACTTAGAATCCAGAAGCCTATTAAACCCAGTTCAGTCTGGATTCAGAGCAAAGCACAGCACCGTAACAGCCCTAGCTAAGGTGATCTATGATTGGCTCCTAGACCTTGACAGCAAGAAGCATGTCTATGCCATTTTCTTGGATCTTAGTAAGGCATTCGACACTGTCGATCACAGCCTGCTTCTTTCTTCCCTAAGCACCTTAGGCCTGGACCATAAATCTATGTGCTGGTTTACAGATTACCTTGGAGAACAGAAACAGCAGGTTAAAGCTGAAGGTGATCTTTCTCCATTAAAACCTGTGCTGAGGGGCGTGCCCCAGGGCTCTATCTTTGGTCCTCTCCTCTTTGCAGTCTACATTAATAACATCAGTGACCCCATCAAAAAAGCCAACATCCACTTATTCGCGGATGACACTGTACTGTACTTGAGTCGTCCCATGCCGGAAGCAGCCTGTGAAGACCTCCAAGCTAAATTTAACTTTCTACAATACCAGCTAATAAACAAAAAGCTTTTGCTCAATGTGAAAAAGACAAAAGCCATGCTCTTCTCCCCCTCCTTGCACGTGGCAATTTCTGCTGGGGGTGCTATCCCACAAATTACCACTGTTCTCGGAGAAACACTAGAGTATGTAGCTAAGTTCAAATATCTAGGAGTTTGGCTCGATAATAAACTTTCCTTCGCCGACCATCTCAAAGAACTACAGAAGAAACTAAGGCAAAGATTAGGACTGTTCTACAGAATTAACCACCTGCTCACAAAGCAGGCCAAGATTCAACTTGTTCAAGCTACCTTCCTATCTGCTATCTTTAATAGATTATGCAGACCTGCTCTACAACCACTGCACTGCCTCTGCACTGGCTAAGTTGGACACCCTCTACCACAGAGCTATCAGGTTCATTACTGGCCTTCCACTTTCCACACACCACTGTTCCCTGTACTCATCGTTAGGCTGGACTTCCCTTCACTACAGAAGGAATTGAAACTCCGCCCTATGGGCCTTCGGAGTGGTGACCAACAAGTTCCTCTCATATGTCTCAGATTGTATTCCCCGGAGTGTGCTAGGCACCTACGCTCTAAGGAGCTATTCCCTAATTGCCCTCCAAGTTCCAAGGGTCAACACTCATTTTGGCAAAGCTGCTCTAAGCTTCTCTTTACCCACATTGTGGAATGGTTTACAAACGAACTTGAAGCTGAGCTGCCCTATTAGCCTGAATATCTTCAAGGCACTCTAAGATCGCTACATGAAAGCACCTTGCAAATGTTTTCCTCACTGCTAGCCCACTAATTCCGCAACTCCCCCTTTCCATC